>OZ012736.1:183885972-189174366 GCA_963859935.3 Lathyrus sativus | reverse complement strand
ATATATACACACACACACACACACACACACATATATATATATATATATATATATATATATATATATATATATATATATATATATATATATATATATATATATATATATATATATATATATATATAATATATATATATATATATATATATACATATAAAACTCATACACATCAATTCAACAACATCAAAAATAATTATAAGCATGCCAATATAAAACTCATACACATCAAATCCCTACGGGGTTAAGGAATCCCCTCTACCCAATTTTATGTAATTTACCATCCCAATCAGTTTCTCCCCCCTTACCTCAATTATATCTTCGATTGATGAAGAATCCCCTGCCAATTGATCGCTCTAGCCTTGTTCTCCTTTCTCTTGCTCTTCCCCTCAGAATCGCTTATCGTGTTCTCACTTCTCCCTTCTCTTCACTTTCTCTAACTTCCAAATGTATCGTAAAACATACTGACCCCTCAATTTCTTATTTTAATTATTTAATCCCAATAATAATATTAACTAATAATAATAATAATACTAATAATATTAATATTAATAATAATATAAATAATAATATTAATAATATCATTTTACCAAAATAATAATATTCATAATAATAGTAATAATATTCCACCAATAATAATATTAATACTAATAATAATAATAATCATAATAATAATAATAATACCACCAATATTACTATTAACTATTATATTATTATCTCAACACCACATCTCCACAATCAATCCTTATATATCAAGGATACTCACCAATCATATACAAACACACCCTACCTAAGGGCACGCCAACATAAAATGAATTAAATTAACACCAAAATGACTAAATAAATAAAATGGGTGTTACAGCTCACACCCCACAAGGGCACACAACTGTTCTGCAGATTCTCCACGGAATCAAAATAAACCACCGCTCACACCCCACAAGAGCACACGATTGTTTCTGAAGATCCTCCTAGGGATCAAAGTAACTAAACCATCGCTCACACCCCACAAGGGCACACGAGGTTTCTGCAGATCCTACGCGGGATCAGACACACAAGAATGCAATCATGATGCTACACATGCAACACGACTCAATACACTCTTAGAATCCACACATGTTTACAAACATATTCATGCATTCTTCATATTATACAAGTATATACAAATATACACATTCACATTAATATCACCATGCATTCCCATTTAATTCGAACAATTGCACAAAATTGCCAAACTGCCACATTACGCATCCTAGGATTCACGCCATACGGCTACCCACAACACAATATAACTTAGCATGATCGATGCCTTGAGAAAGGAAATAATCAAAGTTAAGTCGGAAATCCGACCACGGATGGAAACATTAAAGAAAACACGATCTGTCACGCTCGCCACCATGCTCGCTTAGCGAGCTCCTAGCGAGTATTCGCTACTTGTTCGCCTAGCGAACAAGCTCGCGAAGGCAAACAGAAGCCTCTGACTTCGTTCGCTACCTCGCTCGCTCAGCGAACCCCTAGCGAACCTTCGCTACCAGCGAACACCACAACATGCATTCTGTCCAAGTCTGTGACTGTTCGCTACCTATTCGCTACTGCTCGCTTAGCGAACGTTCGCGACCAGCTCGCCTAGCGAACATGCTAGCGAGTGTCTGCGAACTCAGAATTTCCCCACTGTCCTTCCACTCTAAAACTCTTGGATTCACCCGATTAAGTCCTAACTCATTCCAACACTTATCCTAACATCACCCGACATAAATGCTACTACTTAATCTCACTTTCACCAACGAAAACTCGGTTTCTATCGATTAAATTCATATTATGCCCTAGAATGAAAAATGAGTAAAACTCTCCCCAATCCAAAACAAAACCAACAAGAACACATATAATCATACACATTGCAAGAATAATAAAGTTTCACACCCTTACCCGATCAATCGAAAGCTTAGAAGTTGATTCTTGATGATTCTAGGTTTTTCTCCTCTTCCTCCTCTTTTCTCTTCTCTTCCTTTCTTTCTCTTCTTTTTCTTTCCTTTTGGTTTCTATTCTCCCTATTCTTTCTCTTTTCCACTTATACTCTTTCTACTCTATTTCTCTCAAAATAACTACTAATCAAGGATTATCTAAAACACCCTCTAATTAATTCCCAAAACTCTCCAAATAATAAAATACCATAACATACACACATAACATATTATCATATAATTCCACAATAAAATAACAATTAATCAAATAAATTAAAAGACTCAACAAAATAATGGGAAATTCAGAATCGGGGCATTACAACTCTCTCCCACTTTAGAAATTTTCGTCCTCGAAAATATTACCTGATCCAAACAACTCTGGATGCGACCCTCGCATCTTACTTTCCAATTCCCAAGTCATATCGTCTTCTGTAGCACCTCCCCATGCTACTTTCACAAGCGCAATATCCTTGCCTCTTAACTTCTTAATCTCACGGTCCAAAATTCTAATCGGCAAAGCTTCCACTGTAAGGTTATCTCTTACTTCAACCTCGTCCATAGGGATAACATGTGACGGATCCGGAACATACTTCCGAAGTTGCGAAACATGAAACACATCATGCAAATTCGAAAGATTCGGAGGCAACGCCACACGATAAGCCACAACACCAACTCGTGCAATAATCTGATACAGACCGATGAAACGAGAAGTCAACTTCTTCGATTTCAAAGCACGACCCACACCCGTAACCGGCGTAACTCTCAAAAACACATGGTCGCCCTCTTGAAATTCAAGATCCTTCCTTCTCTTATCATGATAACTTTTCTTCCTACTCTGAGAAGCTCTCAACTTCTCTCGAATCAACCTCACCTTCTCCGTCGTCTGCTGTACCATCTCCGGTCCAACCACCGACCTCTCACCAGTCTCATGCCAACACAAAGGTGTTCGACATTTTCGACCATACAAAGCTTCAAATAGAGCCATACTAATACTCGAATGAAAACTATTATTATAGGTGAATTCAATCAACGCTAAATAACTATCCCACGCACCACCTTACTCTAGCACACAAGCTCGGAACAAATCCTCCAACGATTGAATTGTCCTTTCGGTTTGACCATCTGTTTGCGGATGATAAGCCGAACTCAATCTCAACTGTGAACCCAAAGCCTTTTGCAAACTTTCCCAAAACCTTGAAGTAAACCTTGGATCTCTATCCGATACAATGCTCTTGGGAACTCCATGCAACTTCACAATCACCTGAACATAGATCTCATCTAACTTCTCCAAAGGATAACTAATATCAATCAGAATAAAGTGAGCAGATTTAGTAAGTCTATCAACAATCACCCAAATTGCATTGTGACTTCCCTGCGTATTCGGAAACCCCGTAATAAAATCCATCGAGATACCATCCCATTTCCACTATGGGATATCCAATGGTTGCATTAATCCAATAGGTTTCTGATGTTCCACTTTAGACTTCTGACAAGTCAAACACGCATACACAAACTGAGCCACATCTCTCTTCAACCCAGACCACCAAAAGATCTTCTTCAAGTCTTGGTACATCTTATTTGCTCCCGGATGAATACTCAAATTACTACGGTGTCCTTCCTCCAATATCATTCCTTTCAACTCCGCATCATCAGGAATACAAATACGACCACGAAACCTCAAAACTCCAAAATCATCAACTTTGAAATCTTCATTCTCTTTTGTCATCAAGTCAACAAACTTCAAATCCAACTTTTGCCTTTCGCAAACGGTTGCAAGAAAATCATTCGTGATATGAAGCATACCAAGTCTCACGCTTCTCGGTGTCATATCACAAACCAAACTCAAATCTCTGAAATTCTCCAATAATTCCCATTCCTTTACCATCATTACGGACACATGCAAAGACTTCCGACTTAAGGCATCGGCCACCACATTTGCTTTACCCGGATGATAATTTAATCCAAAATCATAGTCCTTCAAAAGCTCTAGCCATCTTCTTTGCCTCATATTCAATTCCTTCTGATCAAATAAATACTTCAAACTCTTGTGGTCGCTAAAAACTTCAAACCTTGCACCATAAAGATAATGCCTCCAAATTTTTAACACAAATACCACAGCCTATAATTCCAAATCATGAGTAGGGTAATTCTTTTCGTGCACTCTTAACTGCCTAGAAGCATATGCCACAACCTTCCCATCTTGCATCAAAACACCACCCAAACCAGTCAAAGAAGCATCACAATATACCAATATACCACAAAAGGTTCTGTAGGATTCGGCAAAATCAAGATTGGCGCTGTTGTCAATCTTCTCCTTAACTCCATAAAACTCTCCTTACAATCAACGTCCCAAATAAAAGCCTTCCCCTTACAAGATAACTGCATTAACGGAAGTGCCAACTTCGAAAACCCTTCAATAAACCTCCGGTAATAACCTGCCAAGCCCAAGTTCAAATCTCCGTAACTGTTCTAGGAGTCTCCCATTGCATTACCGCATCAATCTTAGACGGATCAACACTAATACCATCCCCTGAAATAACATGACCAAGAAAGCTCACTTCTGACAACCAAAACTCACACTTTGATAATTTGGCATACAATTGCTTCTCCCTCAAAATTTGTAACACAATTCTTAAATGTTCCTCATGCTCTTCTTGAGACTTAGAATAAATCAGAATGTCGTCAATAAACACAACCACAAAACGATCCAACTGCTCATGAAAAATACGATTCATGTACTCCATAAACACACCTGGCGCATTAGAAACTCCGAATGGCATCACTAAATATTCGTAATGTCCATACCGTGTCCTAAAAGCCGTCTTTTGAATATCTCCTTCCTTCACACGAATCTGGTGATAACCTGATCTTAAATCAATCTTGCTAAAAACTCGTGCTCCAACCAATTGGTCCATCAAATCCCAAGTTATTTCTTCGTCATCCACCTCAAGAACTTGCCTCATACTGACCCACCAGTCATCAGCCTCTTCCCTCAACATATGAGTCCCAAGTCTCACCTTGTTTCCTTCAGCATAATTCATAACTCTAAAGATTCTCTCAACCTTCTTCAACCAGATATGAGCACCGTCAGGATCAAACCTTCCTTTGAATACAGGCGGATGATTCTTTCTAAACTCATCATTCGCATTCACATTCGGCGCACCTTGCACCGCCCTTGCCATAGCCTCCAATGCCGCAGCCATGGCAGTGTCATTATGACCAACCATATTCTGAGGATTCCCAAAAATAACAACAAGGTCAAACAACCGTTTAACCAACACAACAAGAAGACAGACACAACTGACTCAACACTGGCTCTGATACCACTTAATGTAACACCCCCTTTCTATACCCCCAATTAATCAATTAAAATCATATAAGCAATTAATAAAAGTTTCATCAGAGTATAAATTAAAACATGGTATAAAAGATGCGCATCACATTATCATCGAAACGAAACATAAATAATACCTGCTCATAAAGATGTGTAATAAAAGGGGTAAATCTCAACTAAAAACAAAGCATAGCGCTTAAAACCCACATATCAATATTTAGAATAAAGCGAAAACATATAAACATTGAAATCATGTCATTAACATAAGCATCATATATGTCATTCAGATTAATTCAATTCATCAATTTAGTTTACAAAACATTTAGCAGCAGATACATACACAGATGTATCACAAAAGAATCAAAACAATTCCTAACTACCCAGTGTTACATATCAGAGCCATCCGACCAAAAGAAATGAAGACTCGCTTCACAAAAGACCTCCAGCATCCTACTCTGTAATGCCTCATAGAGCATTATAAAATAGCAGAAGGGAGAGAAACATTATCATAACAACAATGCATAAAATTATATATATATATATATATATATATATATATATATATATATATATATATATATATATATATATATATATATATATATATATATATATATATATATATATATATATATATATATATATATATATATATATATATATATATATATATATATATATATATATATATATATATATATATATATATATATATATATATATATATATATATATATATATATATATATATATATATATATATATATATATATATATATATATATATATATATATATATATATATATATATATATATATATATATATATATATATATATATATATATATATATATATATATATATATATATATATATATATATATATATATATATATATATATATATATATATATATATATATATATATATATATATATATATATATATATATATATATATATATATATATATATATATATATATATATATATATATATATATATATATATATATATATATATATATCATAAAACACAATTATAACATACACGCAATTCACATTTCTCACCACAACTTGTTACAATACATCACAATGTACACGTACATAATCAATCACATTCACCAATTCATGCTTCACAATTCATAGCATTTCACATAAACATTTACAATTATGTTCATTTCACCAAAACATCATATAAAGATGATAATGCAACTCATAGAGACCGACTCACGACTCTATGCAGATGCAAATCGGTACCGACTCGTTCAGCAGGTTCAATTGAAGAACCAAAATGGAACCATCGCTCGTTACCGAAGTAACTCCCCGTTGGGCCTACGATGTTCACCCATCGCTCACACCCCACATGGGCACACGATGTTTCAGGATTGCTCACACCCCACACAGGCACACAATCCGGTTGCTCACACCCCACAAGGGCACACTACTATTCTGCAGATTCTCCACGGAATCAAAATAAACCATCGCTCACACCCCACAAGGGCACACGATCATTTCTGCAGATCCTCCTAGGGATCAAAGTAACTAAACCATCGCTCACACCCCATAAGGGCACACGAGGTTTCTACAGATCCTACGCGGGATCAGACACACAAGAATGCAATCATGATGCTACACATGCAACACGACTCAATACACTCTTAGAATCCACACATGTTTACAAACATATTCATGCATTCTTCATATTATACAAGTATATACAAATATACACATTCACATTAGTATCACCACGCATTCCCATTTAATTCGAACAATTGCATAAAATTGCCAAACGGCCACATTACACATCCTAGGATTCACGACATATGGCTACCCACAACACAATACAACTTAGCATGATCGATGCCTCGAGCAAGGAAATAATCAAAGTTAAGTCGAAAATCCGACCACGGATGGAAACATTAAAGAAAACACAACCTGTCACGCTCGCCACCCTGATCGCTTAGCAAGCTCCTAGCGAGTATTCGCTACTTGTTCGCCTAGCGAACAAGCTCGCGAAGGAAAACAGAAGCCTCTGACTTCGTTCGCTACCTCGCTCGCTCAGCGAACCCCTAGCGAACCTTTGCTACCAGCGAACACTACAAAATGCATTATGTCCAAGTTTGGAACCGTTTGCTACCTATTCGCTACTGCTCGCTTAGCGAACGTTCGCAACCAGCTCGCCTAGCGAACGTGCTAGCGAGTGTCTGCGAACTCAGAATTTCCCCACTGTTCTTCCACTCCAAAACTCTTGGATTCACTCGATTATGTCCCAACTCATTCCAGCACTTATCCTAACATCACCCGACATAAATGCTACTACTTAATCTCACTTTCACCAACGAAAACTCGGTTTCTATCGATTAAATCCATATTATGCCCTAGAATGAAAAATGAGTAAAACTCACCCCAATCCAAAACAAAACCAACAAGAACACACATAATCATACACATTGCAAGAATAATAAAGTTTCACACTCTTACCCGATCAATCGAAAGCTTAGAAGTTGATTCTTGATGATTCTAGGTTTTTCTCCTCTTCCTCCTCTTTTCTCTTCTCGTCCTTTCTTTCTCTTCTTTTTCTTTCCTTTTGGTTTCTATTCTCCCTATTCTTTCTCTTTTCCACTTATACTCTTTCTACTCTATTTCTCTCAAAATAACTACTAATCAAGGATTATCTAAAACACCCTCTAATTAATTCCCAAAACTCTCCAAATAATAAAATACCACAACATACACACATAACATATTATCATATAATTCCACAATAAAATAACAATTAATCAAATAAATTAAAAGGCTCAATAAAATAATGGGAAATTCAGAATCGGGGCGTTACATAAAATACTATGTTGAAAAGACTAAAGAGGACACGCAGATAGGATTCTTATCAGATTTCCTAACCATAGGACCTAAGTCTTCTCCTCCGATGTAGCCTCACATTTCTTGGGTTATATTTCAAAAAGTTGTAACGTTTCCCGACATAAATGAAACAAGGGTTTTAATTATGTTCTGAGTTTTGTAAAATCAGTTGTGTCTTTGCATTGCATTCTACATTTTGCTAACCATTCAAGGAGTTCAATTTTTTTTTGTAGACATAGTGATAGATCAGAGAAATATGATTACATTCCCAAGCCTGAGGTTAGATAACCTAAGGATCTTAAGGATCCTCGTAAGGAATCTTGTTCCTTTCATAGCCAAATATGGGGACTTGTTGTCTTTGCTAAATACATAAGTGAGCGAAGAAATGCTGCATGTTGTCGCACCCTAATTTTTGACCTTAAGGATCCCACCTCCTGTTGCGTTTTATCTTTTACTTTTATGTGCGACTAACGAGTGTGTGCAAGTTTATTTTGCTTTAAGGACGTCTCTGGCAGATTTTTATGATTAGATCCCCTTTAATCAAGATTTTGGTCCCTTTTAAGTTTTCTCTTTAGCAAGGAAGGTTTGTCAAGACAGGATTCGTACAAGAATTGAAATCACGGGCTCATAGATTGAGGCATTTGTAGTGCAAGATAATTTGGATTCAAGATTTAAGGATTATTCGTTTGGGTTAAATTCGACATTTACAATTTAATCAAGTGGTGTTACGGTGGCAAGAATTACTTTGATTTCAATTGGTGCATTTCATATGGATTATTTTGGTTTTCAAGACCTTGGTTCCCCAACAACTTGGTTATTAGTTTTTAGTTTCAAGTTGAGTGGATTGAAGTTGTTAAACTAATAAGTTTTTTTTCTCAAACTCAAGTTCATACTTTGTAAGAGTTAAGTCCAAGACAAGACCAAAGTGTTTAGTTCGTCACCATGAATTCAAGATATTTAAGACATTACATTCAAGATTCCTCAAGGTGGAAAGACAATTTATCATCACAATAAAGATCCAAGTTTATTCAAACTAAGGTTGGAAATTTAGAAATACGCACATTAAGGAAAGCTTAGCCTTTCAACTGCAAGACTGCTACCATATTTTGGGATAGGATTTACAATGAATGTCAAAATTCATAATTTTAAACCTAGAAATTTGCTTTGAGAATTTGAGAACTTGCAATAAGCCAAACTCAAATTCCATTACAGTACAACACTGAGATTACAAGTTCCTACATATACAAAGGGATCCCGTACAATACAAATTTCCGAAGAATATAACTTTCAGACAACTTTTGTAACGCCCTGATTTCGATTATTTCATGCTATTGAGTGTTTTATTTGAATTGAGTAATAATTGTTTTAAATTGTGAATTTGATGTGTTAATATAGTATGTTTTAATATTTTACCGTTTCAGAGAGTTTCGGGTAAAATTAGACTGGAGGGTATTTTGGTCTTTTTGATTGAAATAGAATTGAGAGGAGAATAGAGAGGAAAATAGAAAGAAAGAAAGAAAAGAGAGTTAGAGAGAAAGAAAAGAGAAAGGAAGAAGAAGAGAAGAGAAAGGAGGAAAAAGTTGGAAATCATCAAGAAAGCTCACTAGGAATCAGATAATCGGTTAAGGGTGTGAAATTCTATCATCTTATCATTGTATATGAATCATGTATGTATATGTGTGGATTAGTTTGGTTGTTTTCTCAATTTTCTTCATTTAGGTCGAAATGATAGAAATTTTGCGCATCAATATAAGGAGGCAGAAGACCGCCGTAACGAATTCTCTGTAGCTTTTTATGGACCCGGCCCAGATTTTAACATAGAAACCGATGTTTGAACGGTTAGAATCGGGAATAACTTTCGTAGTTTA
The DNA here is from genome assembly GCA_963859935.3 of Lathyrus sativus. NCBI lineage: Eukaryota > Viridiplantae > Streptophyta > Magnoliopsida > Fabales > Fabaceae > Lathyrus > Lathyrus sativus. Next base: position 189,164,348 of record OZ012736.1, on the reverse strand, counting down.
GTCAGGATATGTTAGACTAAGAGTATTGGAACTAGTTTGGCGAAAATCGAGTGATATTGTGAGTTTCACCATTTTCGGTTAAATTGAGGTTAAGATTTTGAGTGGAAATCGGATGTCGTGAAATTCGAGTTTTATGATCCTAAAGTGTCCGTATATGATTAGTAAGGATGGATATGTATTTAATCGGGTGAAAACCATTTAATCGGGCGACTTTTTGGGGCTTTTAAGCCCGAACCCGTGGCTAATTATCAGAGTTTTGCAGGTGTTAATCGGTTAACGTATAGGGTTAACCAATTAACACTGCTTTACTGCACCAGAGAAGTGAGATTTTTAAGGCGTTAACCGGTTAATGTATATGGTTAACCGGTTAACACTGTAAGAATGAGGAAAAATACTTTTTTTCAAAACTTCGAAAATTCATAACTTTTTCACCGTTTATCGGATTCGGTCGTTCTCTATATCAAACTGAAGCTAATAATATGTTCTATAATTTGGTGAAGAGAAATATTATTTTAGCCGACTTTTATCCGATTTATCGATTAATCGGAAATAACGATTTTGAGTGAGAGAAGCTTAATTAGCTAGAGCGTCCGGTTGCGATCGGTCTTGTCTCGTATGAATAACTGTGTGTTATTAATGGTTGTGCTGTGGGTAGCCGTAAGGCGTGAATCCTAGTGTATGAATCGATTGTGAATCGTGGCCTTTGGGCAAATTATATGCATTGTTTAGAATTGAATAAAAATGCATGGTAATTGTGATGAATGATGAATACAATATACATTGTGAATGTATGATTATTGTATGTGATGAATATGAAGAATGCATGAAAAATATATTTGTGAATATGCATGCATTCTTGTGTTGGTTGATCCCGTGTAGGATCTGCAGAAACATTGTGTGCCCATGTGGGGTGTGAGCGATGGTTTATAGTTGATTGAGTCATTTTGCATGTGAAACATCATGATATGCATTCTTGTGTTGATTGATCCTGCGTAGTATCTGCAGAAACCTCGTGTGCCCGTGTGGGGTATGGGCGATGGTTTATAATTGATTCCGCGTAGAATCTGCAGAACGATTGTGTGCCCATGTGGGGTGTGAGCAATCGGATTGTGTGCCTGTGTGGGGTGTGAGCAATCCTGAAACATCGTGTGCCCATGTGGGGTGTGAGCTATGGGTGAACATCGTAGGCCCGACGGGGAGTTACTTCGGTAACGAGCGATGGTTCCATTTTGGTTCTTCAATTGAACCTGCTGATTGAGTCGGTACCGCATTTGCATCTGCATAGAGTCGTGAGTCGGTCTCTATGAGTTGCATTATCATCTTTATATGATGCATTGGTGAAATAAACATGTATGTAGATGTTTATGTGAATTGGAGATGAAATGAACATATTGTGTATGTTTATGTGTATTGATTGGAATTATGGATATGTGCATAATAAATATGTCTGGTGAATATCCATTACTTGTGTATTTATACATTGCGGTGTATATAATGAGGGATGATGAATTATGGGGAGAAATGAAGAATATGTGTATTCTTTGATTATATATATATATATATATATATATATATATATATATATATATATATATATATATATATATATATATATATATATATATATATATATATATATATATATATATATATATATATATATATATATATATATATGATTATATGCATTGAATATTATGATATTGTTTCTTACCCTTCTGCTGTTTTATGATGCTCTACGAGGCATTGCAGATTAGGTGCTGGTGATCCCTTTTTGTGAAGCGTGTCTTCATTTGTTTCGGCCGGATGACTCTGATATGTAACACCGGGTAGCATAGGAAGCCTTGGGCTATTTTTGATGAATACATTTGTATATGTATTATTGGTGTTGCATGTTTTATAAACATGAATGTTGTTGATGTGTTACACTGGATGATGTGAATATGTATATATGTGAATACATGTCGATTGTGATTCAAATGTTTAGATTTTCCGCTTTTATTCTAAATATTTGAGATGTGGGAAAGGACTAAGTTCCTCTTTTGTGTGTTGCCCATTGTTGCATATCTCTATTAGCAGGTGTTGTATGTATGTTTAATTTCAAACATAATGTGGCATACTCCTTTTATACTGTGTTGTGAATTACTCTAATGAAATTTTAAATAAGTGCCTAAATGATTATTTGTATTATTTGGGGGTATAGAAAGGGGGTGTTACATTAAATGGTATTAGAGCCAGTGTTGAGTCTATTGTGTCTGTCTTATTGTTGTTAACAGTTAAGCTGTGGTTTAACCTTGTTGTTGTTTCTGGGTTGCTCAGAATATGGCTGGTAGGAATGATGTCGCGATGGCTGCTGCCATGGAAGCGATGGCTAGAGCGGTGCAGGATGCGCCAAATGCGAATGGGAATGATGAGTTCAGGAAGAATCAACCACCGGTCTTTAAAGGAAGATTCGATCCTGACGGTGCTCAGATTTGGCTGAAAGAAATCGAAAGAGTTTTCAGAGTTATGAATTGTGCTGAGGGAAACAAGGTGAGACTTGAGACTCACATGCTGAGGGAAGAAGCCGACGACTGGTGGGTCGGTATGCGACAAGTTATTGAGGTGAATGAGGAAACAATCACTTGGGATTTGTTTCATACGGAATTCTTGAGGAAGTATTATCCCGAAAGTGTGAAGGGGAAGAAAGAAATGGAATTTCTTGAGTTGAAGCAAGGCAACATGTCCGTGGTAGACTACACAGAGAAGTTTGTGGAATTGGTTCAATTTCATCCTCATTATGCCGCAGTTACGGTGGAATTCTCCAAATGTATTAAGTATGAGAATGATTGCGCCCTGAAATTAAGCAAGCCGTGGGATATCAACGAATTCGAAGGTTTTCAGATTTGGTCGAATGTTGTAGGATTTTTGAAGAAGATAGCAAAGCTCGTTCCACACATTATAAGAGTGTGAATGAGAGGAAAGGGAAACAACAAGTAAGGAGTAGACCGTATGTGACGCCTATTGATAAGGGCAAACATAGGGGAAACTTCGATAGGAGATTCAGAGGTGGAGGTTCCGGTTCGTTAAGTGTTTCGAGTGTGGTGAAATGGGACATAAGTCTTTTGATTGCAGAAAGACCGTTGCAAAGTGTTCTAACTGTGGAGGTGTTGGTCATGCTACAACTGATTGTAGAAGGAATGCGGTGAAATGTTTTAATTGCGAAGAAGTGGGGCATATTAGTACTAAGTGTACTAAGCCGAAGCAAGCTCAGACAGGTGGTAAAATGTTTTCTTTAGCTGGGAAGGATACTACCAGTGCATACCGTCTGATTAAAGGTATATGCTTTATTAATAGTACGCCTTTAATTGCTATTATTGATACGGGAGCGACTCATTCATTCATTTCTCATGAGTGCGCTAAGCGTTTGAACTTGTTTGTGACTTCTTAGGGTGGCGAGATGGTTATTGAGACTCCTGCTTCAAGGTCGGTAACTACGTCCTCGGTGTGTGTAAGTTGTCCTCTGACCATGTATGGTAGAGACTTTGTTATGGATTTTGTGTGTTTACCTTTGGAAGGTTTGGACGTGATCTTGGGTATGAACTGGTTGCAGTTTAATCGAGTTCATATAGATTGCTATCACAAGTTAGTAAGGTTTCCTTCTTTGGAAGATGACGAAGAGGTGAGTTTTCTATCCACTAAAGAGTTGAAGAAACTTTTAGCGGATGTAGCTCAATTGTTCGATTTGTTTGCATCTTTGTCCGTGGAGAGTAAGATGGAACTTGATGTTTTTCCAGTGGTGTGTGACTTTCCAGAAGTGTTTCCGGAGGATATTGCGGATGTACCGCCGGAAAGAGAAGTTGAGTTTTCAATTGATCTAGTTCCGGGTACTAGACCAGTTTCGATGGCACTGTATCGTATGTCGGCATCGGAGTTGGTAGAATTGAAGAAACAATTGAATGACTTGTTGGACAAGAAATTTGTAAGGCCTAGTGTTTCTCCTTGGGGTGCTCTGGTATTGTTAGTGAAGAAAAAGGATGGAAGTATGCGTTTGTGCATCGATTATAGAAAATTGAACAAGGTGACAATTAAGAACAAGTATCCGCTTCCAAGGATCAATGATTTAATGGACCAGTTGGTTGGTGCACGTGTTTTTAGCAAGATCGATTTGAGATCAGGTTATCACCAGATTCGTGTGAAAAAGGAAGATATTCAGAAGACAACCTTTAGGACACGGTATGGTCATTACGAGTACTTCGTGATGCCATTCGGAGTTTCTAATGCGCCGGGTGTGTTTATGGAATACATGAATCGTATCTTTCATGAGCAGTTGGATCGTTTTGTGGTTGTGTTCATCGATGATATTTTGATTTATTCTAAGTCTCAAGAGGAGCATGAAGAGCATTTAAGGATTGTGTTGCAAATTTTGATAGAAAACCAATTGTTTGCTAAGTTGTCTAAGTGTGAGTTTTTGGTTTTCGGAAGTAAGTTTTCTTGGGCATGTTATTTACGGTAGTGGAATTAGTGTTGATCCATCCAAGATTGATGCAGTGAGACAATGGGAGACTCCTAAGTCGGTTACGGAAATCCGAAGCTTTTTAGGATTGACAGGTTATTATCGGAGGTTCATTGAGGGATTTTCGAAGTTGACACTTCCTTTGACGCAGTTGACTTGTAAAGGAAAAGCTTTTGTTTGGGATATTCATTGTGAAGAGAGTTTCGCGGAACTTAAGAGACGGTTGACGATGATGCCAATTTTGATTTTGCCGAATCCTACGGATCCTTTTGTGGTGTATTGTGATGCGTCATTGATATGTTTAGGTGGTGTTTTGATGCAAGATGGAAAAGTTGTGGCTTATGCTTCGAGACAATTGAGAGTGCATGAAAAGAATTACCCTACCCATGACTTGGAATTAGCGGCCGTGGTGTTTGTTTTGAAAATTTGGAGACATTATCTTTATGGGGCAAGATTTGAAGTCTTTAGTGATCACAAGAGCTCGAAGTATTTATTTGATCATAAAGAATTGAACATGAGGCAAAGAAGATGGTTAGAACTTTTGAAAGATTATGACTTTGGTTTGAATTACCATCCGGGTAAGGCGAATGTGGTGGCCGACGCCTTAAGTCGGAAGTTGTTACATATGTCCGTGTTGATGGTGAAAGAATGGGAACTTTTGGAAGATTTCAGATACTTGAGTTTGGTTTGTGAAATGACGCCGGTAAGTATGAAACTTGGTATGCTACATGTTACGAATGATTTTCTTGCGACCTTTTGTGAAAAGCAAAAGTTAGATTTGAAGTTTGTTGATTTGATGATGAATGAGAGTGAGGATTACAAGGTTGATGATTTTGGAGTTTTGAGATTTCGGGGTCGTATTTGTATTCCCGATGATTCGGAATTTAAAAAGATGATTTTGGAGGAAGGACACCGAAGCAACTTAAGTATTCAACCGAGTGCGAATAAGATGTATCAAGATTTGAAGAAGATCTTTTGGTGGTCCGGGTTAAAGCGGGATGTTGCTCGTTTTGTGTATTCGTGCTTGACTTGTCAGAAGTCTAAGGTGGAGCATCAGAAGCCTAGTGGATTGATGCAACTGTTAGACATTCCGGAATGGAAATGGGATAGTATATCCATGGATTTTGTTACTGGATTGCCGAATACGCAAAGAGGTCATAATGCTATTTGGGTAATTGTTGATAGGTGATAACGCGAAATCATATCGTTTATTTGGCTTGATTTACATGCATTTATTTGTGACTATTATTAATTTATCTTGATTTATGTTATATTATATGATTAATTTACTTCGTTTTGCAGATTGTGGAGAATTTGGATTAAAGAAAGAAAAGAAGAAGAAATGGAAGGAAAAGAGAGAAGAAAAACAGAAAAAAATGGATTTTGCTGATGTGACGGTCGTCACAGGTCCATTACGACCGTCATGCGTATGACGACCGTCACATTTCATGACGACTGTCACGCAGACAAAATATCAGTACGTTCAAATCAGAAGCAGCCACGATCAATCTCAACTTAATTTCTTCCTACACTTTCTCCACTCACTGCCCACTACTGGAGGTTACTCCCACTCCCTCCATAACTCACCCATGATCTCTGGAAGTTGAAGAGTGAATTATCTCCTATAAATAGGCCTTAGATTCACAGTTTTAGGGGAGGCCTTCAATGTATTGAAGTGCTGCCAAAATTCTCATTTAAGCCAAATTTACTTTCCTGCATTATTTTCCATTTCTCTTCCTTTTATTTCATTTGTATCGCTTTGTTCCTGTATCTTTTAATTCTCGCCAAAGTAGAATCCTGCCGACATTGTGGAGGACTACTCAAGGATTCGAGATCAGTATGATTTACAGGTTTTTATTAATTGAATTATTATTTTATTTCTGTCAGTATGCATGTTATATTATTCTGCTGCCATTGTTTATTTATGTTTGCATTAATTATCATGTCTAGCTAAATTAGTTTTATCGGTATGTAACCGAATTGGTAGGACAGGATTCGATAGTAACCGGCACCTTCCCTTTTTACAAACAACCTTTCTGGCCGTAGTTTTTAATCTAAATTCTAAATAAACCTTTGTCACGACAGTGAGAAGATATTTACGGTGGTTTTGCCACGACAGTGGGAAACCATATTAAGGTACGAACCAACAAGCGACAGCTGAGGCTAGAACCAGATAGTAAAAACTAGGCATTAATTTTAGACACAGCGAAAGCGCTTTAAAAGAAATTAGAATCTATTTGTTTACAAAAAGTAGTTTTAACCCCGAATGGGATAGCGAAAGCGTACATTCGGCCCTTAGAATTATGACCCGAGTCAACAACCATCGTGAGACGAAGGTCTTTAAACGAGTAAGTTCTCCTGAAAAGTGTTTGCAATAGACAAAAAGGCACCGGTGACCTGCCGAATTCCCGATAGCTAAAGCGTTACATACCGATATTCCTTTACCGCATTTCTTTAAACCAAAAATCTTTATTTCTTGTGCATTTAATTTCATTCGCATTCAGCTTTCCTAATTCCATTAGCCTTAGCTTTACACCGTAATAATAGATAACGGTAGATTGACATTGGTCTCTGTGGGTTCAACAATCTTTTATATTACTTCGATATTTCCATGCACTTGCGGACGCATCAAGTTTTTGGCGCCGTTGCCGGGGACCAACAGTCAATATTGTGATTCCGTTGATGCATAGTATAGACTAAGGCACTCTTATCTAAATCATAATGTATAACCCATATTTCCCTTATAACTACCACCCCCAATATTTCGAGGAACCACAAGATCCGTTTAAATCGAACCTCGAAATATTATTAGAAGATTTCAATACGACGCATTCTCACCCAAATTCCCTTTACGATGACGACTCCCAATGTTTTGAGGAAACACAAGATTTCGATACATCCAACCTTGAACTATTACTAGAAGAATTCGAAGAGACGTTTACTCACTCTAGGATAGAACCTATGATGGAGCGCTTTGTGGAGACACAAACTCTCCAAAATGAAGATTTTAGAAAACAACATCTCCAAATTGATGAAGACCTTAAGCAGATGAGCATTATAGTCGATTCCCTCGCGACTCACAGCAAGGCTTTGGAAACTCAAACCTCTTTGCTTACACAAACATCTCTAGGACCCTTCCTTGAGAGCCACGTGAATGTTGTAACCACTAGTAATGAAGAACAAATAGAAGATCCTAGGGAGAGTGATGATGAGTCTGAGGAGAGTTTTTGTGAGACAAGCATAATTATTGAGAAAAATCCACCGACACCACCCGAAAGGGAGGTTGTCGAAGAGGTAGAGAAGGAAGCACCTATTGTTGCCCCTCCTCCCTATACCCCACCTATTTCATTCCCACAAAGGGCTGTGGAAGCTAAGGTAAACTCCAAATCCAAAACATATGTGGAGGTATTGGAAAATATCCATACTAATGCACCTTTGTCTAAGGTCCTTCATAACAAAAGAAAATTCAAGGACCATGAAACTAGGGTCATCATTACTGTTAAAAGGGTAAGATTAAATTTTGAGGTGGTGGATGAAATAGCTAAGCCCAAATTTGAAAAACTGATACTTAGGATAGATCCAGAACCACCACCACAAGTTCAAAACAATGAACCACCCTATAGAAGAAAGAAAAGAAAAGGTGAGGGATATGAGAAATGGCTTGATAAGTGGCCATGGAAACCGAAGACCATTCAAAGTTCGAGCGATGAACCATTCTCGAAAGAACCACCATGAGTACTTACACTCCTTGGCCGTCGAGCTATCGACGTTAAACAAAGTGCTGTGTGGGAGGCAACCCACAAAGTCTTTATTTTAATTTGTTTGTTTAAATATGCAGAAAATAAAGAAATGTATCGCTTGTTACTCTTTAGCTATATCTAAGCGAAAACTCTCTAGATGACGATCTGAGAAGATGAGCTATGCCCACAGACATTCCTACGAGTGTCGGTGCTGGTGGGAACACTGATGATGAGTACTTCCTCTTGACGCGAGCAACATGATGAGCTGGTTCGAGAATTACACAAACAAAGGTATCTCAAAATGCCCGCCGCCGAAGTAGAAGTGATCAACAAAGACAAGGATAGCAAGAGCAGTAGCATTCATACAGGTTCTATCTTTCCTTTTCCACCTTTTACTAAAACATTGAGGACAATGTTTGGTTTAAGTGTGGGGGAGGAACTCTATTGTTTTACATTTTATTTCATGCTTCTAGGAATTTTTATCTATTGTTTTACATTTTATTTCATTCTTCTAGGAATTTTTATCTATTTTTAACATTATGTCAAAGTCTTTGCATGTGCTGTCGAGTCTTTATGCGTGGTTTTCGCTTGTTATTCAATTTCCCCAAAAATTTCAAAATTTCAAAATTCTAACCTCCAACAAATTTTTTCTTCGATTCATGACATGGTTCTCTGAAAGTATATAGGCTGTCCAGGCTATGTTAGAAAAACGTGGGAAAGTTTTGATAAAATTGATAACGCCCTGACACCCTTAACCCCCTAAATATGCAAAATCAATTTGAGTACCCATTATGCCGAAACCTTAAAGCTCCAGGTTCTTGTAGTAATCCCTAAGTAGTTTATTTAAGCAGTCAACACCATCCTAAACACACTAAGTAAGAAACCGATGCAAATAAGTGTATGATCTCTAGTGTAAAATGAGAAATTAAGAAAGAAAAAAATTATGAAGAAAAAGACATGTTGCTTCTAAGTTAGGTGCTCCTCACCCGAGCACTTAGCCTAACGGTACAAACTCTTTAAGTTCAATTGATGCTTAAGCATATTTGCAGAGAAAAAAAATGAAATAGCATCGAGATCACAGTCACTAATAGGTTTACTTGCCATGAATGTATATGGATAACAGGCTTAATGTGATTGCACTATAATGAAATGGGGTGAAAGAGAGCATGAGATATAGGTTGAGTTATAATGGCATGATTCCGATTGGTTTGCATAAGTAGGGAGTTTTTGAAATTGTGTCGTTACGGTATCCTTGGTATTGATATTTAGTACCTATCGATCTAACATTAGCCTAGCAGCCACATATGATTAGAGTCTCATCATGTTTTTGTTTCGAACTATGCTTATTTCTTTTTAACATGTTGGCTGATTGCTTGAGGACAAGCAATGGTTTAAGTGTGGGGGTGTTTGATAACGCGAAATCATATCGTTTATTTGGCTTGATTTACATGCATTTATTTGTGACTATTATTAATTTATCTTGATTTATGTTCTATTATATGATTAATTTACTTTGTTTTGCAGATTGGGGAGAATTTGGATTAAAGAAAGAAAAGAAGAAGAAATGGAAGGAAAAGAGAGAAGAAAAACAGAAAAAAATGGATTTTGCTGATGTGACGGTCATCACAGGTCCATTACGACCGTCATGCGTATGACGACCGTCACATTTCATGACGACCGTCACGCAGACAAAATATCAGTACTTTCAAATCAGAAGCAACCACGATCAATCTCAACTTAATTTCTTCCTACACTTTCTCCACTCACTGCCCACTACTGGAAGTTACTCCCACTCCCTCCATAACTCACCCATGATCTCTGGAAGTTGAAGAGTGAATTCACAGTTTTAGGGGAGGCCTTCGATGTATTGAAGTGCTGCCAAAATTCCCATTTAAGCCAAATTTACTTTCCTGCATTATTTTCCATTTCTCTTCCTTTTATTTCATTTGTATCGCTTTATTTGTTCCTGTATCTTTTAATTCTCACCAAAGTAGAATCCTGCCGACATTGTGGAGGACTACTCAAGGATTCGAGATCAGTACGATTTACAGGTTTTTATTAATTGAATTATTATTTTATTTCTGTCAGTATGCATGTTATATTATTCTGCTGCCATTGTTTATTTATGTTTGCATTAATTATCATGTCTAGCTAAATTAGTTTTATCGGTATGTAACCGAATTGGTAGGACATGATTCGATAGTAACCGACACCTTCCCTTTTTACAAACAACTTTTCTGGCTGTAGTTTTTAATCTAAATTCTAAATAAACCTTTGTCACGACAGTGAGAAGCTATTTACGGTGGTTTTGCCACGACAGTGGGAAACCATATTAAGGTACGAACCAACAAGCGACAGCTGAGGCTAGAACCAGATAGTAAAAACTAGGCATTGATTTTAGACACAGCGAAAACGCTTTAAAAGAAATTAGAATCTATTTGTTTACAAAAAGTAGTTTTAACCCCGAATGGGATAGCGAAAGCGTACATTCGGCCCTTAGAATTATGACCTGAGTCAACAACCATCGTGATACGAAGGTCTTTAAACGAGTAAGTTCTCCTGAAAAGTGTTTGCAATAGACAAAAAGGCACCGGTAACCTGCCGAATTCCTGATAGCTAAAGCGTTACATACCGATATTCCTTTACCGCATTTCTTTAAACCAAAAATCTTTATTTCTTGTGCATTTAATTTCATTCGCATTCAGCTTTCCTAATTCCATTAGCCTTAGCTTTACGCCGTAATAATAGATAACGGTAGATTGACATTGGTCTCTGTGGGTTCGACAATCTTTTATATTACTTCGATATTTCCGTGCACTTGCGGACGCATCAATAGGCTTACTAAATCTGCTCACTTTATTCCGATTTATATTAGTTATCCTTTGGAAAAGTTAGCCGAGATTTATGTTCACGTGATTGTGAAGTTGCATGGGGTTCCTAAGAGTAATGTGTCGGATAGAGATCCTAGATTTATATTAAGATTTTGGGAAAGTTTACAAAGTGCTTTGGGTTTTAAGTTGAGATTGAGCTCGACGTATCATCCGCAGACGGATGGTCAAACCGAGAGGACAATTCAATCATTGGAAGACTTGTTGCGTGCTTGTGTGCTAGAGCAAGGTGGTGCATGGGATAGTTATTTGGCATTGATTGAGTTCACCTATAATAACAGTTTTCATGCAAGTATTGGTATGGCACCATTCGAGGCTCTGTATGGCCAGAGATGTCGAACACCTTTGTGTTGGCATGAAATTGGTGAGAGGTCAGTAGTTGGACCGGAGATGGTACAACAAACTACGAAGAAAGTGAAGTTTATTCGGGAGAAGATGAAAGCTTCTCAGAATATACAAAATAACTACCATGACAAGAGAAGGAAAGATCTTGAATTTCAAGAAGGCGACCATGTGTTTTAGAGAGTTACACCAGTTATGGGTGTGGGTCGTGCTTTGAAGCCGAAGAAGTTGACTTCTCATTTTATTGGTCCTTATCAAATTAATGCACGAGTAGGTGTTGTGGCTTATCGTGTGGCGTTGCCTCCGAATCTTTCGAATTTGCATGATATGTTCCATGTTTCGTAACTTCGGAAGTATGTTCCAGATCCATCACATGTTGTTCCTATGGACGAGGTTGAGGTGAGAGATAACCTTACGGTAGAAGTTTTACCGGTTAGGATTTTAGATCGTGAAGTTAAGAAACTTAGAGGCAAGGATATTGCGCTTGGGAAAGTAGCACGGGGAGGCGCTTTTGAAGGCAATATGACTTTGGAATTGGAAAGTGGGATGCGAGAGTCGTATCCGGACTTATTTGAATCAGGTAATATTTTTTAGGACGAAAATTTCTAAAGTGGGGGAGAGTTGTAACGCCCCGATTTCGATTATTTCATGTTATTGAGTGTTTTATTTGAATTGAGTAATAATTGTTTTAAATTGTGAATTTGATGTGTTAATATAGTATGTTTTAATATTTTACCATTTTGGAGAGTTTCGGGTAAAATTAGACTGGAGGGTATTTTGGTCTTTTTGATAGAAATAGAATTGAGAGAAGAATAGAGAGGAAAATAGAAAGAAAGAAAGAAAAGAGAGTTAGAGAGAAAGAAAAGAGAAAGAAAGAAGAAGAGAAGAGAAAGAAGGAAAAAGTTGGAAATCATCAAGAAAGCTCACTAGGAATCGGATAATCGGGTAAGGGTGTGAAATTCTATCATCTTATCAATGTATATGAATCATGTATGTATATGTGTGGATTAGTTTGGTTGTTTTCTCAATTTTCTTCATTTAGGTCGAAATGATAGAAATCGATAGAAACCGATGTTTGAACGGTTAGAATCGGGAATAACTTTCGTAGTTTAGTCGGGATATGTTAGACTAAGAGTATTGGAACTAGTTTGGCGAAAATCGAGTGATATTGTGAGTTTCATCATTTTCGGTTAAATTGAGGTTAATATTTTGAGTGGAAATCGGATGTCGTGAAATTCGAGTTTTATGATCCTAAAATGTCCGTATATGATTAGTAAGGATGGATAGGTATTTAATCGGGTGAAAACCATTTAATCGGGCGACTTTTTGGGGGCTTTTAAGCCCGAATCCGTGGCTAATTATCAGAATTTTGCAGGTGTTAATCGGTTAACGTATAGGGTTAACCAATTAACATTGCTTTGTTGCGCCAGAGAAGTGATATTTTTAAGGCGTTAACCGGTTAACGTATATGGTTAACCGGTTAACACTGTAAGAATGAGGAAAAATACTTTTTTTCAAAACTTTGAAAATTCATAACTTTTTCACCGTTTATCGAATTCGGTCGTTCTTTATATCAAACTGAAGCTAATAATATGTTCTATAATTTGGTAAAGAGAAATATTATTTTATCCGACTTTTAGCCGATTTTACCGATTAATCGGAATTAACGATTTTGAGTGAGAGAAGCTTAATTAGCTAGAGCGTCCGGTTGCGATCGGTCTTGTCTCGTATGAATAACCGTGTGTTATTAATGGTTGTGCTATGGGTAGCCGTAAGGCGTGAATCCTAGTGTATGAATCGACTGTGAATCGTGGCCTTTGGGCAAATTATATGCATTGTTTAGAATTGAATAAAAATGCATGGTAATTGTGATGAATGATGAATACAATATACATTGTGAATGTATGATTATTGTATGTGATGAATATGAAGAATGCATGAAAAATATATTTGTGAATATGCATGCATTCTTGTGTTGGTTGATCCCGCGTAGGATCTGCAGAAACATTGTGTGCCCATGTGGGGTGTGAGCGATGGTTTATAGTTGATTGAGTCATTTTGCATGTGAAACATCATGATATGCATTCTTGTGTTGATTGATCCCACGTAGGATCTGCAGAAACCTCGTGTGCCCGTGTGGGATGTGAGGGATGGTTTATGATTATGATATTGTTTCTCACCCTTCTGCATTGAATATTATGATATTGTTTCTCACCCTTCTGCTGTTTTATGATGCTCTATGAGGCATTGCAGATTAGGTGTTGGTGATCCCTTTTTGTGAAGCGTGTCTTCATTTGTTTCGGTCGGATGGCTCTGATATGTAACACCGGGTAGCATAGGAAGCCATGGGCTATTTTTGATGAATACATTTGTATATGTATTATTGGTGTTGCATGTTTTGTAAACATGAATGTTGTTGATGTATTACACTGGATGATGTGAATATGTATATATGTGAATACATGTCAATTGTGATTCAAATGTTTAAATTTTCCGCTTTTATTCTAAATATTTGAGATGTGGGAAAGGACTAAGTTCCTCTTTCGTGTGTTGCCCATTGTTGCATATCTCTATTAGCAGGTGTTGTATGTATGTTTAATTTCAAGCATAATGTGGCATACTCCTTTTATACTGTGTTGTGAATTACTCTGATGAAATTTTAAATAAGTGCCTAAATGATTATTTGTATTATTTGGGGGTATAGAAAGGGGGTGTTACAGCTTTAAATCTGGCACCATGCTCCAGAGCTATTTCACGTGTCTTACTACACCACCGCCGACGTCATCAAGATGCGCCCCAACTAAACTTCATGATATCGTCACTTCAAGACCATTCATTATTTAAGAAACCCTGCAATGCAAGAAATCAAGAAAAGAGATGAAGATAAGAATGTAATCCCTCAGAATTTAAAGTTTCATCATTGGGCGATTTGGAAGGGCAACAGTAAACCGCTACCAACTTCCGGAATCAAACAGAAAATGATAAACCAACAACAATTTTTGGACAACCTTCAACATAACTCAGAAGCATCATAAGACATCAAACAATATGAAAAGAAACGACAACAATTTCAAACCCTCTTGGTTCAGACTGTTGCATCATCATCACCAGATACAAAAATCCTTTCTCGACAGCATAAGATAGGCAACATCTGAAACTAAAGGAACTTCCTGAAAGAAGAAGAAGAAATGTTAATATGGTTCAAGAAAAAAAATCCAAAAATAACCATTCTTCAACAACAAGATGAAACAGAGTAATCGACAGTAGTTAAGCAGTACAATTAATCTCTTTCTGAAACCAACAGCCGGACATAATCAGATGGAAATTGAACTCGTCATCAATTTCAGATTTTACTTCCCAAATAATCACCAACATGTATCAGACAGAATTAAACAAGAAATGGTTTTCTTTCCAAAAATAAATAACATGTCGTAACTGATTTGGAAAAGCATTCAATCCACACAAGTCTATAAGAAGCTTTGCGAAGAGATTCAAAAGGGGGATCCGCCGAACATCGAACCCCAATTTCCACAAAGTCCCAAATCGAAACCCTAAGTTCAGAAGAGAAGAAACTTATCCTTTTTCTGCCATTGGTGTCGCCTTCACGAACCTCAACCGTCCGTAGCCGAAACCCAAACCATAGCCGGAATTCCTTCAACATACTCCGACGCGAATCACCCCCCCTTCTGTCAACCCATCCGCAATCCACTACCTGCAAACCGTTGAAACCGTGAGATTTTTTGCTAACGTTAATAAGTTGTTTATTTTTATTTATGTAGGAGAACAGATGAGGTTGAATCAAAGAAAGACAGAGAATCAGAGAAGAGGGTGAACAATCGGAGAAGAAGAACGGAGAGCAAGAAGAAGAAACGGTGGACTGAAAGAGGGAAGAGAGGGAGTGAGATTTCTAGGGTTTCCACTTTTTATTTTTTATCATGTAATCCTGTGTGCACACCCACATACATCTACCATGCACCCTTGCCATCACAACCTTTCACCCCATCTGATGGTAATCCACGACCATACGCTGCACCTTCACTGTAAAACCATCTCCCTGCACCGCGCGCAGTCATTTTCGCCCCATTAACCCATTTTAACCCCTAATCTGCCCCCTAATTAACCTAGTAATTAACATTTAATCTAATTAATTAATATAATTAACCATTTATGCTTTTAATTTTAATTCAATTAATTAACCAATATAATTAATCTGTTTTTCTAATAAGGCTTTTAACTAATTAAACCAAATAATAACCCATTAAATTTGATTAACCTCTTTCTCTAAAATTAATTAACCTTTTGATTAATCAATTTCTTTTATTTAATTACCTAGTTAATTTACTATTTATTTAATTTCATTATTGACTTTACTACTTACTTCATCAATTTAATATTTATTTTATTAAATAAACATATACTTAATTTGTTCATTTTCTTGGAAAAAAACTTTTTTATTTTAGTTTAATTTATCTTTTATTCATTTTAATAACTATCCACTTAATAAAAGATAATGATAATAAAAACTATTTAACCTTTTATTAAAGTTCATGTATTTAAAACCTACCTATCTAATAATGATAAAACTTTTTTTTCTCAAAACCTATATCTATTTAAAATCACCTCCATTTAGAAAATCTAATTCATTTATAATCTAATTTTAATCTCACTAAAACCAATCTAACTTCTTCTCTCAATCAACACGCGCTCTCGACCCCTTCGTGTTCTAGCTCCAATTTAATTCGAATATTCACGTCCTCGCTCCAAGATCCCTTCGTTAGCGCTTGTCTTGATTTAAGCGTTTATATTCGTTATTCTGAGTTTATTTTATCATTGTCGCTACTACGAAAATAAGGTGCCGGCAAAACAGAAGAGTCGCCACCTTTCGTTATTTATCCCACAGAAAGGGAAAGGAAACGATCGGAAAAACCTGACGAAAAGGTATAAGACAAGGTCATCGCAACCATGTCTGGGTTCGGGAGTCGGTTACGCAAGGGAAAGGTATTAGCACCCCTCACGTCCATCTTACTCGATGGGATCCATGCTTGTTGTGTTTATCTGACGGGTTGGTTTAACTATCTACCTATCAAGGATGGTCTGAAAAGAAAAGAAAATTGACTCGGCAAAGCATCGCGCTTCGTGCCTACGTATTCTCGTCAGAGAACGAGAAGTCAGAGTCAACGTAGTTCGGCTAACTACGGGTAAAAGGATGGGGGAAGGTGGCTCGCCAATACGTCAGTTTTGTGCCTATGTACTCTCAACAGGTGTGAGAGATCAGAGCTTACGTAGTTCAGGTTAATATAGATTACGGGTTTTGATTCATCTGTTTTTCCGAGTAGGGTTAACAAACAGTTCCAGCAGTTTGGTGTATGCAGCTCGCTCATTGGAGACTCGTGCATTACCGTTTGCGGTTGAACTGAGAGTTAACGACACTCTTTTCTGAAAATGTTTCCTCGAGTTAAGGGCCCACGGGGCAAAAAGAGGTTTGTTATTTGTTTTGTGTCTTTTACGGAAGAAGTGTTTTTTATGGATGTTTGTAGTTCGTACTGCACTAGAGACTATGACTTAGGAGTGAATGCGTCGCATGTCACCCTAAGGGTTCCAGGCTAAACATCCTGACTGTTGAAGAGTGACCCTTCAACAATCATTTCCTAAGTGACTTAAGGCTCGTAATGTACTGTATCAACTTGCCTTGATTACGTTTTTTACTGTTGTTTTGGAGAGAGAAGAGAACAAACTCTACAGGGGAATCTGTCAAGCCTTTAATGTTGTCATGCCATGGCTTCATCCTATGGTTGAGTTTGAAACAGGGAACTCCTGGATGTTATCATGCAAAGGTTTCAACCTAAAAGTCTATCATCACTTCCTCATCAAAGGAAGTGAGAACCCTAGGGGATCATGTCAATGGGAAACACAAACAAACTGCCAAAACCATTAAAGCAGATAAAACAGAAAAAACAAACAGTAAAGATGCAAATGCAATGCAACAATACAAGCAGAGGGAGAGACTCAACCTCTAAGTAATCAAGCAAAGAGAACACACAAAACACACAAGCAAAGGGCCACCTCAACCTTTCAATGCAATCAAGCAAAGGGAGCTCAACTCAACCTTTCAATGCAGTCATGCTCCTAGCCTATAATACTCTAAAATGAGCCTATCCTAATGCATCAAGCAATAGGCAAACAAACAACCACACCATAATCCATCAGGAAAGAAGGGGTGAACCAGAAGAGCAATAAGGAAGTCATCCCAAGGCTACATATAATTGATGTGTGTCAACACATGAGTCCATCAAAGGCTCAACCTCTTGAGGAATACACAGAGCACTTTCTAAGGAAGGTCAGGCTCTCCCAAGAGGGATCCTATATCAATAGGACAGATAAAGGAGTTGGGGTAGAGCCTAGATGTCAATCTAAAGTTTCAAACTTAATGTGCATCAACATAGGAGTCCATCACAGGCTCAACCTCTTGAGGAATGCACAGAGCACTTCCTAAGAAAGGTCAGGCTCTCCCAAGAGGGATCCTATGTCAACAAGACAGAGAGAGATGGGTGAGGAACCTAAGTATCAATCTAAGGTTTCAAACTTAATGTGCATCAACACAGGAGTCCATCACAGGCTCCACCTCTTGAGGCATGCACAGAGCACTTCCTAAGGAAGGCCAGTCTCTCCCAAGAGGGATCCTATGTCAATAGGACAAATATAGCTTTCAGATGATGGGAGGCATGGTGAAAACCTAAGGAATTCACCAAGGCACTCAACCAAATTCATTTGATCAGGAAATGATGGGAAGCATGTTGTATACCTAAGGTATCCATCATGACACTCAACCAATCATGGGAGAATTGAAATCAATCATGGGAAGCATGATGTATACAAAAGGTATCCATCATGGCACTCGACCATTCATGGAAGAATCAATCATGGGAATCATGATGTATACCAAAGGTATCCATCATGACACTCAACCATTCATGGAAGAATTGAATTCATCATTCAAAGAAGAATCATCCTAAAGATTAGTTCTAAAGATCACTTAACTAAAAGGATTCAAAAGCTCTATCAAGGCTTAAATCAATGCTCTAAATAGGTATCAACCTAAGCTTTATTCTATCAAGAAGGGATTTGAATCCTAAGGCTAGTTAAAGTTCACTTTAAAGCCTAAACTATGAGGAGCACTACATTAAGGATCACCCTAAACTCAATCAACTTGTAAAATGTGGGGAAAATAAGAAATCAATTCTAAAAATACTAGGAAAAATCCAAGATGATCCTAAATGGGTTAGGAAGCTATGGTTAAAGTTTCAAGTCCAAACTCTAATCCTAGGTATAATAATCAGATGCTAAACCTAGATGTATGCCATGGGAGATTCAAAAGGGGAGGGCTCTAAAGATGTGCCTCAAAACCTATTCAAATGAAATATAAAAAATGCAATAAAAATATTACAACATCCTACAATGTATCAACATTCATCATACAAAAAATCAGAGATTAAATCCAAGCATTGATATGGAAACAAAAATCTAGAAGTTAATATAGCATTATTTCTATTTATTGAAAAGCACATAAAAGAAAAATACAAAATTAATTGAAAAAAGAATTAAAATTGCAATTAAAAAATGTGACAAATTAAAGAACATGCTAAAATATAATCATGATTTTTTCCAAGATTTTACAACGATTATTTATATTTTCTATGAATTAAAACAAACAAGTAATTGAATGAAAATAAAAGAAAAAAGAAATTAAAAATGAACACACGAGGGGTGTTGTTAGTAACTGTTCTACGTGGTATTCATATTGGGCCCTATGTACGGGGGTGGGGATAGCAAAGCGTTAAGCCCGGCTGAGTTATTAAAGCTCAGCATTTTACTAATGTGGGCAAGGCCATTCGCGAAGTGATCCTGGCCGTGGAAATGAAATACGAAAATGCAAGTGTGCGATCGGACGGTCCCTGTGAAGTCTGGGCATTTTCAAATGGAAACGGAGGGAAATAACAAGCGCGGTGGTGACGGTGGTCGGACTTCGTTCCGGTTATCTTCTTCATCATGTCAACAATGGAACTTCCTCACTTATTCACCAAAACTTGATTTTCTTGAACCAAAACTGTGTGATTTTTCGTGTAGAATCCGAATATATGATTTATTTCTACTTTCCTCCATTAAAACTCAAAAATCATGAACATCCAAGAATCACTCAAGAATTTCCAACTTTCACAAAACTTAAAATTGAAGCCACTAATCTCTTCCTCTCACTTCCTACATCAACAATCTATGTTTCTTTTACATTTTCATCCAATAATTAGAGAGAAATTCAAACTACAACCTAAGGTGCTCTGTCAAGAATTGTCATGAAACTTAACCGTTCTAATCCTAAAACGTTCTACACACTCTAAGGATCACAATCATGTGAAAATAACATAGCAATTCATCAAGAACAGAGCTTATGGATGAAAGATAAGAACCTGGTTTTGAGCTTCAATGGAGACTTGAATTATGGATGAAGCTTCAAGAAAATCGTCCAGAATCCATCAATGAACCTCACTAAAGCTTTTTGCAATGGTGATTTGGACTGAAAATGGCTCTATCTTCAAAATCAATTTTCCAAGTTTCTCCACTTTTTCTTAACTCAATTTTCTGTTATCTTCCACCAAATTCTGTTATGGCAGTTAGGAATCATCCAAAATGTTATATGCAATGGGCCTAGAGTGATTACAAACCCAATTGAGGCCTAGGATAGCCCAATTCAAAATTCATTTTTTCCATTATGGAGGTTTGTGAAACTCATCAAAACCAAGCTATCAAGCTTGCTCACTGATTCATTCTGGTTCCTTATGATGTGAGGAAGATGTGTCGATAGGATTGAGGCCTTGGAAATGAATGGATGGTGGATTTCCATTATGTTGCTTAAAGATGAAGAAACCATGAAATTGGCATAGCAAATGACTTCAAACTTGATTTCTATTTTTTCCAATGTTCTTAAAACATCCATTGGACTCAAAACAAGCACAAATATGACATGCTTTGGTTCAAAAATGAATTAATTTGAATTGGCCCTTTTCAAGCTTCCTTTAATGATTCATTCATGAATTTTTCTTCAAGCATTTCTCATTCTAACCCATAGCAATGAATTCTTGGTGCATGGTTAAACAAATAACACCATTTTAAACAACTTTCGATTTGAAAAAAAGTCCATTTGAGGTGTGTAAGATGATGAAATGGACCCATAATCAAAATGGCCTATAATCTCAAATTCCAAAAAAACCCTTGTCTTGTAAAGCTTATAACTTGAGTTCTACAAATCCAATCATGGACTTATAGTACTTTCTAGAAAGCTAAGAAGATAAGGATAAACATTCATGTTGGCCAAAAGTTCATGAGAATCATTTTTCTAGGTCAAAAGTGTCATGCAAGTTGGTTGACTTTTAAGCTCCAAATTCACATTCATCTGATGACCTGTAACTTGTCTGACTCATAACTTGAGTTCTATAAACCCTATCAAGGACTTCTAGTAATAAAATTAAAGATATGATCATGCTATACAACAATCATGTTGGGGTCAAGGTGAGATGAAAATCACATCTTGAGTTATGTGGCCTTGAAGTTAGGCACTAAACCAGGGGATTTTACACTGTCAAGCTTATAAACCCTAGCCTATGAACTCCTCACACTCTTGATTCATGATGAGTTGACTTTGGAATCATCCCTTGGGCATCTTAATACATCAATCCATGATCACATGGCCTTAAAATTAGGTCTCAACCTTCTTCAAGTCATCAGTTGACCTAGGGTTGACCAGATGAAACCCTAGTTGCACCAATCCTGGTTGTAGCTTCTTATCCTTCACATGATGACTTGTCTAAGCTTCAAAGTTACTTTTAATACTTCTCATGAGCTCTCTCAAGGCTTCAAGTCCAACTCCATGTATTTAGAATCATCTGAATATCTTCCTATAACTGTCAAGTTAGGAGATATACACACTTGGCTTCAACCACTTTCTCTGAGAATCTTTGGCTCTCTGATGAGGATATTAACCCTTGAATATTTTAATAAACCTCTTAGCTAGCTTCATAGCCTTGTGTAGCCCTTTTTTGGTAGTCATACCTCTTGATCTCCTGCACCCATGTCAATGCAATGCAGATGATAATGCTAAAATGAATGCAATGAAACACAAGCTATGTACAAAAAAGGTTAGGCAAATTTTGGGGTGCAACAATCATTATCTTTATTTTATACGCATATGCATGTCCAAAGCAAGAACTTGTGCATGACTTCATAAGTCGTGCGTATTGCACCTCATTTGCATCATATTACCCGCTTGATCCTTGAGTTTTCCAGTCAATCAGCTTAGGCTTAGATCCTACCCCTCAAGGAGGACCGTTTTCTCTTTTATTTTTCAACTTAGACTAAACTTATAAAATTCCATCAACTTTTCTCCATACAAGAGAATTAGATGTTAGTCATCTTGACATTCGAGATATAAATCTCCTGCCCCATAATACAATCATGAGATATAAGATCTTTTCTACTTGAGGGAGATAGTGGCATACTCGTCGATGAAATCCGAGTGTTTGAGCCATTCTCTCAAGACGATGCAAAGACCATCTCCTACAGGTTGTGGTGGTTAACCCTTAAGATAATGACTCGTCTTTTCTCCTAGAATCAATCAATCAACAAACCTTATCCCTCTAGAACCTTGGCCATTGTCAAGAAGTTCCTCAAACCCTTTAGGGGAACTACAAATACTCTTATTCCACTCCCGTCAGGATATGTAGGCACAAGATGCGACGTCTTGGCGAGTATACTTAGAAATAAACCACTAGGTCTTTCATCCCTTAAGTAGATAACCCTTAGCAATAAACACATTAAAACAAGAGGTTCCTGTAGAGTACTAGAGATTCTTAGGATGCTAGCACCTTCCCTAAGTTTAACCAACCCCCGAACCTAAACTCTCTAGCTTTTGCATTTGCATTGCATTGCGGGTAATTCGATCTTTTTCCCTTCCTTTGGACAAATAAAAGACCGATGGTGAACCAATGAATTAAGATTCAAATTAATTAATAATTTGAAATCCAATTCTCACCATGACAGAAATGGCGACTTTATTGGGGAACTTCTCGTGGGTTCCCCTAACTTATTTTATTTACTTGCTTATTGTTATATATTTGCTTATCTGCTTATTTGTATATTTGCTTACTTCTGCTTTTGGGTTGGTACCCTTGTGTGGTGAGATAAATCCTACACCCAGACTTGAGTGAACTTATGATAGGAAGGTGATATATTCGATGAGGCTTATATGGAGTGAGTCCCGACCAAACTGACTTGAGAATCACCGCTCAGTTGAGGCCCTCTTGAAAATTAGTACTGTTGAACGAGTAGTCGTGAAAACATTCACTATTTTTGACCTTGGAGCCTGTGATACTGGGGACCGTAGTTACCTTTAACCCCACTTTGGCCTTTCCTAGGACGTAGTGCGATGACTATGAGGGAGTAGTCCCGAAATAGTTGCTATGCGATACTACACTCAAAAGAGGTTCTGTTGAGAATATTATTAACCACTGAGTTAGCCGGGAAATTGATAATATCTGAATGATGGACTAATGATTTTGGGAAATTTTTAGAACCTTGTTCTACAGGTATAATCAACCCTTTAGTCCACACCCTTTGGGAACAGGTATACCATTTGCTCCATGCTCGTTGCAAACCTAGGTTTCCTGTTTGTTTATCTTTGTCTTTGTGTGCCTGCCTGTGTTTGTGCATCTATAAAGCATCATTTTTGCATTGGGGTTTCATGGAATTCAAATTTATTTATAAACATTACAGAACCAATGTGGATTACAAAAAAAAACATTTCTGATATATTCTTTTAAGAGTCTTAGCTTGGAACACCTAAGGAAGTTGCGAACTCATACAAAAAAAGTTCAGGGACAAAAGAAAAAAGAACCTTATGAATAAGGGAGCTCTTCCTTACTATCCATGCAAGAAAAGAAAGAAGATGGAGGATTTATTTTCCTCTATCAGACTAATCCTTGGGCGTTGATGCTTGACAAGCTTATATTCAAGAAGGTCTAGCTAGAAGAGCAAATCAAGAAGCAATATAAGACTTCCTTAGGATTTTATTAGCTTTTATTTAGCTATTAGGCCAGGACTCTTTTAAGAATATTACCTGTAATCTGATATAAAAAAATAATTAAAAAGTTTCTTTGGTATTCTGTAACGTTTATAAATACTTGAGTTCCATGAAATCTTTCATCTGCATTTTGCATTTTGCATCCTTCTTTTAGCATCTTGGATATGCATGTGTCTCTTCTCCTCTGCATCCTCATCTGACTTTCTGTCTTTGTCTCGTCAGCTGACATCTTGACCATCTGACCGAGATCGAAGTAATTACTGAAGGATAGTAAAGAGAACAAAAGATATGGATCCCATGACTGGCTTCAGAGTTGTGACTAATCCGTTATTTGATCTTCCCTCTGACGACAATGTTCAACAAGTGGATGTTCCTAATCAACCGCCGCCTGTGCAAGATAATCTGGTTGGTCAAGTTGATGAAAGAGATTCTCAGTTTCCACGGTGTATATCAAATCCTCCGAACCTTGATACTGAGATGAAGGTGGACGGTCCTAGATTTATAGCAATTGAGAAAGGATTTCATGATCTTGAAGAACAATTGAAGATGATGAAAGGAGCTAACGCATCTGGTTTTAATGCTCAGGACCTATGTCTAGTTCCAGGTGTAATCATTCCTCCAAAGTTCAAGATGCCTGTCTTTGAAGTATACAAGGGTGTTGTTGTCCAAGATACCATTTGACGATGTGTTATCGAAAGATGACTGCTTATGTTGACAACGACAAACTGATGATTCACTGCTTTCAAGAAAGTTTATGTGGGGCATCCCTGATGTGGTATATGAAGCTACAAAGGAACTATATTCAGTCTTGGAGAAACTTAGTTGATGCTTTCGTGAAGCAATACAATTATAATTTGGACATCGCTCCAGACAGCGATCAACTGGTGAGAATGAGTAAGAATGACGATGAATCTTTCAGGGAATACGCGCAACGATGGAAAGAAATAGCATCCCAAGTTCATCCACCACTTCAAGAGAAATAATTAAGCAAGATGTTTCTAAGAACGCTGCCAGGCCCTTATTATGATAGGATGGTAGGCGTTGTGCCATTAGATTTCTCCAAAATTGTGGAAGTTGGAGTAAACATTGAGGATACGCTCAAAAGTGGAAGAATCCGAGATGACTCGAATAGCCAAGCTAATGGAGAAGATTCAGTTAGTGATTCCCTAGAGGAAGGAAGTGTTGATGTTAATGCAATTTGGGATTCCTCTCAAATCCTGCCAGATCCAGTTCTATTATCTTATCCTCAACATTAGTATGCAGCACCTGTTCAGCACAAGCAACGACTACCTCATAAACAAAGTTTAACTTCTCCAGATCAACATCAAAATCGGCGGGTTCGAAGACGATTTCAGAATCCGAAGATACCTCTGAGTATTCCAAAAGAAGAAACTCACCAGTTTGATCCCATCCCGATGACTTACCATTAATTATGGTGTTATTTTGCTAGAAACTCAATGATGACACCCAGAAGGACTAGAATCATGAAGTATCACCCACCGCGGTTCAACTCGAACACCAGCTGTGAATTTCATGATGGAGTGATGGGCATTCGATTGAAGAATGCAAAGTTTCCAAGAGAAAGTTCAAGAAATGATAAGTGATGAAGTGCTAACCTTCAAAGGAGGAAACCCGGTCTTGAATGGAACACCATTATGCTGATATATGTGAAAACACCATAAAATCTTGATAAGGGCTCATCAGAGTGTTCATTTTGTTTGCTTATATGTACTTTTTATTCCTTTGATTAAAAGCGTAATCGGCATGTAAGAACTTGTTATTTTGAACATTAATGCAATAAAACGTTTGTCTTGAAGAAATTCATTCGTATTCACTCGTAAAATGTTTTTCATGATTTATAATGCCCAAATTTACCCAATTTTTCTCACTTTGATGAATAATTGGAAGGAGGATGACGAAGTAAAACGTTAGTTCTCTTGTTGTATGCTTTTGAATAAAACTTTGTTGATGATGTAAGACATTGTTTCTAACCTCCCAAGCACCAGAGATATAAGGAAGGTAAAACATCTTTACCCCTTTCCAAATCAAATCCTCATTTTTAACCTAGGGCAGGACAATTTTCAATCAGCTTGATTGAACACCTAAAATTTTCAAAAAAGAGAGGGAACATCTTTCAAAATGGGTGGGTACAAATAAACTTTGACCATCATTTCCTTTGTTTTACAAATCATAAACTAAACCATGATATAACCCTCAAAAGTCCTAATTGAATCCGGGTTTATTTCGAAATCATACTCGATGAGATAACGTTTCCTGACTCCTATGAGCTATGCTCAAATTTGGTACTGGCTTTATAAAATATAAATTTATATCCTAACTAGTGATTTCGTCACAAGTTATCGTGATATTTCTTTTTTTTTAAAATTCAAGACAAACATATATGTTGCATTAACAGTTTCAGAACTAACATTTCATACGTGTTGATTTTGCCCGATATCATAGAAAATTTACATATAAACATTGGTGTTAGGTTTGTTCTATTGGAATTTGAAGACTCTACTGACCTGGGGCAAGTTTGTTTCCAAGTGTTTTGTCCTATGCAAATATGATTTTCTTAAGGGCTATTGTTGAAGTCTCTTACATCCTACCATCAATCCGGGCCGATTACGTCGAGATTCAACGAATCTCTCCAGAGAGTTTGAAAACATTGGACATTTCTGACGTCGTGTTTTTTTGTAAAATCCTCATGGGATGACTTCTTCTTATGAACCATGTGACTTGGGGCATTTAAGATTTGAGATTATTTTATCCATTTACAACATCATTTTGTTCAAAATGGCTACTATTATGCAGTTCATCAAAGACAAAACTACTTTGTTCTTACAACATTCTTCACTCGTGGCCCCGATAAATTTTTTTCTTCAGGTGGTCATGCCATTTCTCCGATGAATCTTTTTGATGCCAGAATTCCTCAGCGAATCCTCTTAACTTCACCTTCCTAGTGAAGTGGACATATTTCACTCCTCAGTGGATCTTTTACAACGCCGTTCTTCCCCAGCGAAGCAGATGTTTATTTCATCCCCATGAAGTTTCGACTCCGACGTATTCAACAACTATGTTGACCCAGGTTTCCCCATTGAAGTGGATATTTATTTTACCCCCTGCGAAACCTCAGTTCGGGTATCTCTATCTACAACTCCAATAGGAATCTCTCCAGTGAAGTGGATATTTATTTTATCTATGGAATTCTCCAGTTATGAGATAGATCTGTTTCCAGTAGATCTTTATTCTCATCTTCAACATGATAACCGAGATTATCTTGGCAAAATCCTTTAGTAAGATCAAGATGTTATATCCTCAAGTGGAATGTTTCTATCCCCAGAGGAATTTTGAAGCTTTGAAACAAGATTGTGATCCCATATCTGGTTCTCCACCTATTCCCCAGTGATGCTTCTCTCTTGGAAGATTGGTCGGATGTTGAGTTTGAGATGTTTATTTCATCTTCGTTTGCCTATGTTTGTTTGTTTTGTCAACATAAGCATACACATAACATATAGATAGATAACATGACATGTGCATTCTTGCATCTTTGTGTTTATTTATTCTGTCACTTTGGCCGTGGTTATCCCCGAGTGACTGGGTGTGTCTTCTCCCTCCAAGTAGAGTCGTCATCCCTAAGCAGAAAAGAGCGCAATATTTCTATTTCCCCACTGAGTTCGATCCTCGTGGAAGACGGTTGTTTTAGTCGAATCCCATTTGAGTTCATACCTTGATGGTTGTGTCTTGCTTGACAGTTTCTCTTTAGTTATTTCCTGAATTGAACTTTGGTCCCTGACAATCACATTTTGGGTATCTCTAGGATTTTGGATTGAGCGTGCATTTATTTTGCACTTTGACTCCTCAGGAAGAATCTCCGTGAAGGTCACCATTGAAGATAAGATATTTCCCCAACAATGTTACAACATTTTCTCAACAATTTGTGCCTAGTACTACAAGCGACCTCTTTATTTGAGCAACTTATTTTGATCAGGTTATATCTTTGGATGACAAATGGCAGTCTCCTCAAGACAGTTTGTCCATCCCTAATGGTTTTATCAAGATTATCAATTCGTCAAATGGTATCTATTCGGGAATCCGTCATAGAACTTTGTCAAAGACTTTACAGATATATCCTCTTTATTTGAGAATTTTCACTTCAAGAGTTTCATATATTTGACGGCTACAACAAAGAAATACTCCTCAGGAATGTATTCCCCAGTGAGTCCGCCACACAAGTCTAATTCCATCAAATGGCATCTCTCTCGAGAGGTTTGGTGAAGATTATTATAATTAGTCCCTCTTTATTTGAGAAGACATATTTGCGAGTCAACCGGCCTGCATCTCTTCTGAAGATCCCCCGTGAAGTTTTATAATCTCCAGTACATTATGGATTACCGTTGAAGCCTTTAATCTCCAGCGAAGTTTTCAATCCCCTGTGAAGATGCTCTCATAAGTATTCATCATTCCAGGAAGAAATTGAGACTCGTTTTTGGCATACAACCTTGAAACATGGGGAGGTTTGTTTTACCCTTTTCAAGTAAAAGAAGAAAATGAGACCCGTTCTTGGCGTACAACCTTGAAGCGTGGGGAGGTTTATTATCCTTTTGAACAATTATTCGAAGATATCTCTGTTCCTGGCTAATCTCGGCAACAAGTATTTCTTTTTATTTCCTAGCAAACCTCAACAGAGGGTTTCCAGAAGACTTCGACGGAGGTATATCCCCAACAAACTTCAACACAGAATCTCGGCAGCAAATTCCCTAGAAGTTTTAACAGTAGACACTTTGGCAAAAAGTATCCTCAAATTGAAGTTATAAGTCTCTGCAGTAGACTTCTCCAGTTGATATCTTGGGTTCTTTACATTTGACCTATACAGTAGATTCTTCAAATGGATTTTCTTGCAAGTTCTTCACGACATGTTTGAAGATACCTTGTGATTGTCAATCATTAATCTTTCCCCGTCTCATTTTGTTGAGCCTGTTCTTCCCATATGTCGTGTCCGTTTTTCCCCTGTGATATCTTTTTCTCACAGGACCTCGGTCTTGCATTTCATATCATCTCATATCATATGCATTCGGTGGCTTCTTAGGTCCAAACATTCGTGCAATATTTGTATTTAAGTCTCTCCTATCACATCGAGACGAAGATTTCAATCTCCGTATCTCTGGATAGAAGTAACTTAAATAGGGGCATCTGTCGCACCCTAATTTTTGACCTTAAGGATCCCACCTCCTGTTGTGTTTTATTACATTTTATCTTTTACTTTTATGTGCGACTAACGAGTGTGTGTAGGTTTATTTTGCTTTAAGGACGTCTCTGGCAGATTTTTATGATTAAATCCCCTTTAATCAAGATTTTGGTCCCTTTCAAGTTTTCTCTTTAGCAAGGAAGGTTTGTCAAGACAAGATTCGTACAAGAATTGAAATCACGGGCTCATAGATTGAGGCATTTGTAGTGCAAGATAATTTGGATTCAAGATTTAAGGATTATTCATTTGCGTTTAATTCGACATTTACAATTTAATCAAGTGGTGTTACGGTGGCAAGAATTACTTTGGTTTCAATTGGTGCATTTCATGTGGATTATTTTGGTTTTCAAGACCTTGGTTCCCCAACAGCTTGGTTATTAGTTTTTAGTTTCAACTTGAATGGATTGAAGTTGTTAAACTAATAAGTTTTTTTCTCAAACGCAAGTTCATACTTTGTAAGAGTTAAGTCCAAGACAAGACCAAAGTGTTTAGTTCGTCACCATGAATTCAAGATATTCAAGACATTACATTCAAGATTCCTCAAGGTGGAAAGACAATTTATCATCACAATAAAGATCCAAGTTTATTCAATATAATGTTGGAAATTTAGAAATACGCACATTAAGGAAATCTTAGCCTTTCAACTGCAAGGTTGCTACCATATTTTGGGATAGGATTTACAATGAACGTCAAAATTCATAATTTTATACCCAGAAATTTGCTTTGAGAATTTGAACTTGTGATAAGCCAAACTCAAATTCCATTACAGTACAACACTAAGATTACAAGTTCCTCTATATACAAAGGGATCCCGTACAATACACATTTTCGAAGAATATAACTTTCAGACAACTTTAAATTCGGCGCCATGCTCCAGTGCTATTTCACGTGTCTTACTACACCACCGCCGACGTCATCAAGTTGCGCCCTAAGTAAACTTCATGATATCGTCACTTCAAGACCATTCATTATTTAAGAAACCCTGTAATGCAAGAAATCAAGAAAAGAGATGAAGATAAGAATTTAAGCCCTCAAAATTTAAAGTTTCATCATTGGGCGATTTGGAAGGGCAACGGTAAACCGCTACCAACTTCCGGAATCAAACAGAAAATGATAAACCAGTAACAATTTTCGGACAACCTTCAACATAACTCAGAAGCATCATAAGACACCAAACGGTATGAAAAGAAACGACAACAATTTTAAACCCTCTTGGTTCAGACTGTTGCGTCATCATCACCGGATACGAAAAGCCTCTCTCGACAGCATAAGATATGCATCATCTGAAACTAAAGCAACTTCCTGAAAGAAGAAGAAGAAATGTTAATACGGTTCAAGAACAAAGTCCAAAAATAACCATTCTTTAACAACAAGATGAAACAGAGTAGCCGACAATAGTTAAGCAGTACAATTAATCTCCTTCTGAAACCAACAACCGGATATAATCAGATGGAAATCGAACTCGTCATCAATTTCATATTTAACTTCCCAAATAATCACCAACATGTATTAGACAGGATTAAACAAGAAATGATTTTCTTTCCAAAAATAAATAACATGTCACAACCGATTTGGAAAAGCATTCAATCCACACAAGTCTATAAGAAGCTTTGCAAAGAGATTCAAAAGGGGGATCCGCAGAACATCGAACCCCAATTTCCACAAAGTCCCAAATCGAAACCCTAAGTTCAAAAGAGAAGAAACTTATCGTTTTTCTTCCATTGGCGCCGTCTTCACGAACCTCAACCATCCGTAGCCGAAACCCAAACCATCGCCGGAATACCTTCAACAAACTCCGACGTAAATCGCCCCCCCTTTTGTCAACCCATCCGCAATCCACCACCCGCAAACCATTTAAACTGTGAGATTTTTTTTTCTAACGTTAAGAAGTTTTTAATTTTTGTTTATGTAGGAGAGCGGATGAGGTTGAATCAAAGAAAGACAGAGAATCGGAGAAGAGGGTGAAAAATCGGAGAAGAAGAATGGAGAGCAAGAAGAAGAAACGACGGACTGAGAGAGGGAGTGAGATTTCTAGGGTTTCCACTTTTTATTTTGTATCATGTAATCTTGTGCACACACCCACACACAACTACGATGCACCCTCACCATCACAACCTTTTGACCCCCATCTGATGCTAATCCATGACCATACGCTACACCCTCACTGTAAACCCATCTCTATGCGCCGCGCACAATCATTTTCGCCCCATTAACCCATTTTAACCCCTAATCTGCCCCCTAATTAACCTATTAATTAACATTTAATCTAATTAATTAATTAATATAATTAACCATTTATGCCATTAATTTTAATTCAATTAATTAACCAATATAATTAATCAGTTTTTTTAATCAAGCTTTTAACTAATTAAATGCGGAAAATAAATGCGAGAAAGATAAATAAAGCACATATATACAACACCCAAAGATAAACAGACAAACGCTAGGATTGACTCGCATAGGGAACCAGAGTCGCCAGCTGTCACAACTGCGAAAAACAATCGGTGGAAAGAAAACAGAAGAGTCGCCACTTTCGTTATTTATCCCAAAGAGAGGGAAATGAAACGACCGAAGAAACCTAACGAAAAAGGGAAAGACAAGGTCATCGCAACCATGTCTGGATTCGGGAGTCGGTTACGCAAGGGGAAGGTATTAGCACCCCTCACGTCCGTCGTACTCGACGGGATCCATGCATTGTTGTCTATCTAGCAGGGTGTGTTGATACTATCTAGCTAAAGGCTCAGGGACAAAAGAAAAAGAAAAGAGAAGTGACTTGGCAGAGCATCGCCGCTCTGTGCCTACGTACTCCCTCGTGCAATGGGAAAGTCAGAGTCAACGTAGTTCGACTAACTACGGGTAAAGGGGAAAGGTTGCTCGCTAAGACATCGCGTCTCATGCCTACGTACTTTCATCTGGTATGAAAGATCAGAGCAAACATAGTTCGGGCTAAAAGGACCACAGGTTGGTTCAAAATTTTTTTAGGCCCGAGTAGAGTTAACAGATAGTTCTAGCAGTTGGTGTATGCAGCTCGACCATTGGAGACTTAGGCGTTACCGTTTGCGGTATAACTAAAAGTTAACGACACTTTTTTTGTGAAAAGATTTTCCTGATTAAGATCCCGAAGGATGAAAAAGGTTTGAAGTGTTTTTTGTGTTTTTTAGAGAAGAAGTGTTTTGAATTTGATTCGCACTAGAGACTATGACCTAAGAACGAATGCGTCGTATATCACCCAAAGGGTGTACACTAAACATTCTAGGTCCTTGAGAGGAGGCCCCTTAATTAACA
This sequence comes from Lathyrus sativus, assembly GCA_963859935.3. Lineage (NCBI taxonomy): Eukaryota > Viridiplantae > Streptophyta > Magnoliopsida > Fabales > Fabaceae > Lathyrus > Lathyrus sativus. Next base: position 189,132,223 of record OZ012736.1, on the reverse strand, counting down.
TTTCTCAAGTAGCTTAAGGCTCATAGCGTGCTACACTTGTCATTCTTTATTAATTGTTTTATGAATGTTTGAAGAGGAGAAGAGAAGAAAGGACACTAATGGGAGACTAATCAATCCTAAATGTTGTCATGCAAAGTGGACTTAAAGTTGAGTTTAAAAGGGAACTACCTAATGTCATCATACATAGTTAGGCACCTAATGTCTATCATAACCTCAAGAGGTTAGAGAATTTATGGGGAGCATGGCAAAGAAAAAGCAAAAGAAGAAAAAGAAACAACAAAAGAACACATGCAAATGAAAGAATGCACACATTGAATGCACAAGTAGAATGAAAGTGGGAGGAAAATAGTGTGGGGATGTAGCCTCCACAAGATCATCTCAACCAAGCATGCATATGGAAATGCAAGAAAAGAGAAGAAGGAGAAGTGCACAAGAAGAAATCAATTCAACAAAAGCAAAACACACAAAGATGCATCAAAAAGTGGGATGAAATGACCTAAGTCAAACAACATCAACCACACAACCAAAATCAAACCAAATGAAAAGGCAAAACAAAACCCAAAGCCAAGTGAGAATAGGAGACCAAATAAGGGCAGCAAGGACCTCATAATAGGTACTCAACCATAGGCATCACTCATCAAAATCAAAGAAGCACCAAAAGTGTCCTCAAGGATTTATCATTCTAGGTATGCTTCAAATACCTCCAAAGGAGGGACCAAGCCACCTTAAATGACACTCCAAGGTCATTGGACAAAAGGGAGATGAAGAGAAAAGAGCTCAAAAGCAATAACAATTCAATTCAAAAAGGAAATGCAAGCCAAAACATAAAGGAATGCAAGCAAGCTACACATTGAAGTTCAAGTTGGAAACTTAAAAGGAAACACACAAATGAACAAGGAAGAAACAATATCATGACCTAAAATTGAACCAAAGTCATCCTTAACATGTTAGCAACATGAAAAAAAAGGCATTGAGGATTCAAGGGATCCAAAAATGTCATATCCAAATCAAACTAGGTCAAGGTACTTGTGTGAACCTCCCTTGGAGGTAACTTGACTTGCAAATTACCTCAAAAATAGGAAAATGGTTCAAAAATAATCAAATAAAATGCAAAAGGTAGCTAAACATGTTGGAAAACAGAGGCCAAAAGCTCAAAGCAAATATCCCCTCAAAGCACCATCAAAAGAAAATAATGTTCAAAATGTACCACTTTGAAATGGGAGAATCGAGGGTCAAAAGAAAAGCATCAAAAGTCAACCCTAAAGTCAACCCACCAGGGGCAAAATGGTCCTAAAAAATTGTTCAACTCATCATGGATATGAGGATCAATTTTCATTCATTGGATCAAAAAGGAAAGAGAGAAATAAATGCAAGAGCAAACAATGTCACAATTCAATTCAATTAAAACAACTCCAATATTTAATTCTTTTTTTAATTGAAAATAAAATAAAAATGTCCTAAAAATATTAGACATCTCAATGTTCCTAAAAAATATTTTTGTTGAATTTTTAGAATATTGAAGTTATTTTATTTGATTTAAATTGAAACAGAATAAAAGAAAAATAAAAAAAAGAAAATAAAAGGAAATTAAGAAACATTAGGTGCAAATAGCAGACAAAAGAAGTTCAAAATGCGTATGGGCCCAAGCTGGGGGCGCGCATAGCAAGTGAATCAAAGCCCAATCAGAAAATCCAAACAAAAACCAAACAATCTGGTGCTTGTGTGTGCAAGAGTCAACTGTGGACTATCATGGAAATCAATTACACACGCGTGATCATGTGGTAATCACATCATGTGGCTGTGAGAGTGCCAATGCATTAATGAGGAATTTAAACATGATTGCATGCATTCAGTCAAAGGAGATATATCGTAGGTCTTAATCCTAGATGTTAACATGAAAAGTATGCCAATCGTGTGAACCACAAGATGACACAACATCATCTTCTTCGCAAAACAAGGAGGGAAACCAGGGGTGGCCGGACTGCAACTCCATCCGTCTCCCTCGCGAGCTCCGACCACCATGAGCCAACAACAACATGCGGTCAAACACTTTCTCAACCAAATTGGACAAATTTTATATGAAAATTCGTCTAGAGATCACGAGGATCTCAAATCCAGCATCAAAATTCAATTATCATGCATAATAAGAGCAACCCGAAGCAAAAAAGTTTGTGCATTAAAACCAAAAGTTCACCAAACATCACTCAATTTTGTGCAAACATCATCTACATGTTATGGAGGTTACAGATCCACCAACAATCAAGCAAAAACATGCAAGAACAAGCCATACTAGATCAAAACAGTTTGGAGCTTCCACCAACAATCATCACAAATGCCAGTTCATTTTAGTGATTAATGATCTACATCTTGTCTAGGTCTCAAATATGTAAAAATGGCAGTGAGTCAATGCATATTCAGAGTGTAAGGTTGAATTGTAAATACCTAGTGGAGAACTTCCACTGAGCCTTCAATTGATGCTTAAGCTTGAAGAAAAGTATCCAGAAACGTTCAGTGATTTTCAATGAAGCTTTTGCAATTCACAATTTGGCTTGAAATTTGCTAATTCTCAGAATTCGAATTTTTGAATTTTCACCACTTTTCAAAGTTGTTCTTGAGCAATTTGCCTCCAATTTCGTGTTCTGATGATTTGTGAAGGTTAGAAACCTTTTATGTAATGGATTTGAATCAGAATGAAGCCCAATTCTTGTCCCTAGAGCCCAATTGAAAATCCATGGGAATTGATTTTGGAGCTTCTTCAAGTGCGCGAAAATGCTTCAAATTTGGCTCCAAATTGGTTCAAAACTCTTGCTGGGAGTGTATGGAGTGTGAATGGCCATGATTTACTCCTTGTTTTGATCTCAAAGGTTGACATTGGTTGTGTAACTTCGTGATGAAGTAATCTTGGAAATGGCTCACAAAAACCCAAAAAATCAAAATTCTGAAATTTCCAATGAGTTTAAAACATGTTTTGCACTCAAAATATGTACCTACTTGCACAAAAATGACCCAAAATGAATTAATTCCAATTTTGCCCTTTTAAGCTTTCTTCCATGAAAATTCACACATCAATTCCTCAAACCAAGCCAAATCCATGACTTCTTGATGTTTTGTTGAACAAATGACACCATTTGAAGCACATTTGATGTGGGAAATATCTTCATTTGAAGTGTGCAAGATGGTGAAATGGACTTGTAATTTTATGACCTATAATCTCACTTTCCCAAAATACCCCTGACTTGCAAACCTCATAACTTGAGTTCTACAAATTAGATGAAAGACTTATAGTACTATTTGGAAATCTAAGACCATGAGGAGAAACTTTCATGACCACCAAAAGTTGAGGAGAAACATCCTTCTATGTCAAAAATGGCTTGGAAGTTGGTTGACTTTTGTTGACCAAAATCACATTCATCTGATGACCTGTAACTTGTCTGCATCATAAATTGAGTTCTATAAATCCAATCAAGGACTTATAGTACTCAAAAGAAAGCTACTAACATGCTCTACAAGTTTCATGTTGGTTAAAAGTTGAGATGAAACTTGTATCTTGAGATAGGTGGTCTTAAAGCTGAGGACTAAACAGGGGATTTTTCACTGAGAACCCTAATTTAGTAACTTCTCACATTCTTGATTCTTGATGAATTGATCTTGAAATGATATATCATGTACCTTAAAACAACATCCCATGACCATAGAGACTTTGAATTGAGTTTTAATCGCCTTCAATTTCACAATTGACTGAGGATTTGCCAGATGAAAACCCTAGATGCAACACCTTCAACTGTGACCTTTCTCACTTAGTATAAACACTTAGATGAACTCCCCAATGACCCTCAAGGCACTCTATGAGCTCTCTCAACATTTTATATTCATAACCATGAATTCACAATCCTCTGATAATCTTTAACTGGCCTACAAGTTAGGAGCTGACCCACATACATTCATCAATCCTTTCACAAGACCATTGCCCACTTCTAGATGACTTGATGACCATTCAAACTTGAGTAACATCCCTTGCTTAGGCTTAACCCTCTGAGTAGACTCCTCTTGCTATGCACAACCTCTTGATCCCCTATTCAATGAAAAATGCTATGCAATGCAAATGCTAGAAAGAAATGAAATGAAACATAAACCAAGTTAAGAAAAAGGTTGGAAAAATTTTAGAGTGCAACAATAACCCATTAAATTTAATTAACCTCTTTCTCTAAAAAAAATTAACCTTTTGACTAATTGATTTCTTTTATTTAATTACCTAGTTAATTTACTATTTATTTAATTTCATTATTCACTTTACTACTTACTTCATCAATTTAATATTTATTTTATTAAATAAACATATACTTAATTTGTTCATTTTCTTGAAATTTCTTTTTCTTTTAGTTTAATTTAGCTTTTATTCATTTTAATAACTATCCATTTAATAAAATATAATGATAATAAAAACTATTTAACCTTTTATTACAATCCATGTATTTAACATCTACCTATCTAGTAATGATAAAACTTTTTTTTCTCTCAAAACCTATATCTATTTAAAATCACCTCCATTTAGAAAATCTAATTAATTTATAATATAATTTTAATCTCATTAAAACCAATCCAACTTCTTCTCTCAATCAACGCACACTCTCGACCCTTTCTCGTTCTAGCTCCAATTTAATTCGAATATTCGCATCCTCGCTCCTAGATCCCTTCGTTAGCGATTGTCTTGATTTAAGCATTTATATCTGTTGTTCTGAGTTTATTTTATCATTATCTCTATCTTATACGCATATGCATGTCCAAAAGAACTTGCGCATGACTTTATAAGTCGTGTGTATTGCACCTCATCTGCATTGTAACACCCTTTTCTATACCCCATAAAAATGCATATAAAACATTTAAGCATATACGAATTCATCAGAGTAAAAGTTTTAGAATAAGGTATAAAAGAAGAATGTCACAACTTCACCAATAAAACACTTTAACATTTTGCTCTATAAAATATGTAACATTTTCAAAAGTAAGCGGAAGATCAAATCATTTAAGCAGTTCCAAAATATTAATTCAAATGCACATAAGTCATCCGGATTAATACATCATATCAGTTAGATTACGAAACCACATCAGCTGATACATCGCAATGTATCACAAAAGAATGACTATACTAGTCTAACTACCCGGTGTTACATATCAGAGCAGCCGACTCAAAAGAATGAAGACTAACTTCACAAAAAGGACTCCAGCATCCTAATCTGCAATGCCTCATAGAGCATTATAAAACAGCAGAAGGGTGAGAAATATAACCATAATAATCAAAGCATAAGATTACGTATATATATAGGTATCATATAATACATATTCACATTTCTCACCACACTTCGTTCTCATAATCATAATCATATCACGTTCACATATATCAGCATTATGAACATTCACAAGCACATCCCTTCATGCTTAATTTCACAATCATTCACAAGCACATTTATACCACAACAATATTATGAAATGTGACTCAACATATCCAATGCAACTCAATGCTATGCGGTACCGACATTAGTTATCTTTTTTTCGGTTTTCACTCTAACCGGGTCCACCCTTCTAGACCGATAACTTGTTATCATTTTTCGGTTTTTACTTTAAACCGGGTCCACCCTTCTAGACCGATAACAACCAAGCCCGTCCCCTAGGCTTCAAACCCACCCTTCTAGGTTTGGGACAAGCCACTAGTTTCCACGAAACTAACAGACATTGCCTCTTGACTGAATGATGCATGTACAATCAACCAATCACAATAAATGCACTTAAGACCGTTCCCGCGTCTTAATCCCATGCATTCGAATAATTCACCCCTTCGAGAATTTCATCATGATTGCACATACAACATATATCAAACATTTATCAATGTATTCATTTCACACATCATCATATTCAACCACAATGCACACATATCACATATGTTCCCATGCATTCACACAACAATCAAACATTCACAACTCATCAATTAATACACACATAATCATCATTATGTTCTCATGTATTTTAACCGATTACAATTAATCATTCATATCACAACTCTAGGATTCACGCCCGAAGGCTACCCACAGCACATGTTATCATGATAGTTCACATGCTCATTCATAACATAGAAGTATAAACATATGCGAATCAACCAAACAATCACCATTTGGATAACACAGCAAAGAAAATATACTGTCACATTCGCCTTCATTCGCCTGGCGAACCCTCGCAGCGAACCTTCGCCTGGCCTTCGCCTGGCGAACTCTCTCAGCGAACACTCGCTAGGCTTCGCCTGGCGAGACTTCCCAGCGAGCCCAAGTCAGTAGCTACTGACTTCATTCGCCACCATTTGCCAGCACCTTCGCTGGGCGAACCTTCGCTGTCCCACTTCGCCTGGCGAACCCACCAGCGAAGTCTACTGGGATTTAAATATAATTATTCGCCAACATTCGCTAGGCTTCGCCTGGCGAAGCTTCGCCTTTGCTCGCCTGGCGAGAGCCAGCGAACCTGCGCAGAACAGAATCCTATTCTGTTCCTCCTTCACCAATCCATCATCAACCCTCTCTTACACATCCAAATCAGTATATACAGCATCAATACATGTTACCCGACTATTCTACGGCATTATTACTCGATTTCAACCGATTAAATCATCAATCTACCGATTATCCAACATTTTGCCCTAAATGGAAAGTGATGGAAACTCCACTAAAACCCTAACCCAACATACATAACATCATACAATGATCAAATAGAAACATTTCTCACCCTTACCTCGATTAATCGGAGCTTTGATGTTGGTTCTTGATGATTTCCACTTTTCCTCTTCTTCTCTTCTCTTTCTCTCCTTTCTTCTTCTTTCCTCTTTCTTTCCAAATGTTTTTCTATCTTTCTTTTCTTTTCTTTCTCTCTTATATATTCCTTTATTTTCCTTCTCAATTCTCTATTAATTCCAATTAATAAAAATAAATTTCCAACATTGATAAAATCCCACTAAATAAATTAATTACTACAATTAATTATTTAATGAAATTTGGGCTGTTACAACTCTCCCCCACTTTAGGAATTTTCGTCCTCGAAAATGTTACCTGATTCAAACAGTTCTGGATAAGACTCTTTCATCCGACTCTCAAGCTCCCAAGTAACATTTCCACCAGCCGATCCTCCCCACGCGACCTTCACTAAAGCGATCTCTTTACCTCGAAGCTGCTTCAATTTCCGATCCTCTATCCGCATAGGTGATGTCTCAACAGTCAGGTTATCTCTCACCTGCACATCATCTGCTTGGACTACATGAGACGGATCCGCAACGTATTTCCTCAACTGAGATACATGGAATACGTCATGAAGATTAGCAAGCGACGGTGGTAAAGCCACACGATAGGCCACTTCTCCTATCCTTTGCAAAATCTGATAAGGACCAATGAAACGCGGCGACAACTTGCGCGACTTCAGTGCCCTACCAACACCTGTCATCGGAGTGACTCGAAGAAACCCATCAAAGAAGCATCACAATACACAACGAATGGTTCTTCTGGATTTGGCAGGATCAAAACAGGGGCTGTCGTCAACCTTCGCTTAAGTTCTTGAAAACTCGCTTCACACTTGACGTCCCAGACAAAAGCTTGACCTTTCCTAGTCAACTGCGTCAACGGCAACGATAACCTAGCAAATCCCTCAATAAACTTCCGATAATAACCGGCTAAACCAAGAAAACTTCTGATCTCAAAAACTGACTTCGGAGTTCCCCATTGCGACACCGCTTCAACCTTCGACGGATCAACCGTAACACCACTACTAGAAATCACATGACCAAGGAAACTAACTTCCTTCAACCAAAATTCACACTTAGAAAGCTTCGCGAACAACTGCTTCTCCCTCAGCACAGATAACACAATCTTCAGATGCTCGGCATGCTCTCCTTCGCTCTTCGAATAAACCAAGATGTCGTCGATAAACACCACCACAAACTTATCCAAATAAGGATGAAAAATCCTATTCATGTACTCCATAAATACACCCGGTGCATTAGTCACACCAAATGGCATCACGGAATACTCATAGTGTCCATACCTCGTCCGAAAGGCCGTCTTCTGAATATCCTCAGCTTTCACACGGATCTGATGATACCCAGATCTCAAATCAATCTTGCTGAACACACTTGCACCAATCAACTGATCCATTAGATCATCAATCCTCGGAAGTGGATACTTATTCTTAATAGTCGCCTTGTTCAACTGTCTGTAATCCACACAGAGCCTCACAGAACCCTCTTTCTTCTTAACCAACAACACCGGGGCACCCCACGGTGACACGCTCGGACGAATAAACCTCTTTTCAAGCAAATCCTCAAGTTGACTCTTCAACTCTTTTAACTCTGAGGCCGACATACGATATGGAGCCATCGATATCGGACTAGTTCCAGGAATCAAATCTATCGAAAACTCCACTTCTCGCTCCGGCGGTAAATCCTTTATCTCATCAGGGAATACTTCCGGAAAATCTCTAACAATGGGCAAAGCATCAATCTCTTCACTCTCACCAGTCCTCAAAGTTGCCATAAGCATAAATACCTTAGCCCCATCTTGCACCGATTCTTTCACTTGTTTCTTCGTCATAAACAAATCTCTTTCAACATCCGGGTCGGGAAAAATAACCGTTTTGTCAAAACAGTTAATATACACACGATTGAATTTTAACCAATTCATTCCAAGAATGACATCAAGTTGATCCAAATGAAGACACACTAAATCTATCCCAAAATCTCTACCGAAAATACTCAACGGGCAATTCGAGCAAACATACGGTGTAGTTACCGAACCCATAGCAGGAGTATCAATAACCATACCGCCACAAATCACAGACAACTCAAGATTCAACCTTCTAACACAATCCAAAGAAATAAAAGAATGCGTAGCTCCGGTATCAATTATAGCGATCAAAGGTATACCATTAATAAAACACGTACCTCTGATCAATCGATCGTCGCTAGCAGTCTCAGATCCAGATAGAGCGAACACTTTCCCGCTCCCTTGATTCTTCTTCGGCTTATCGCACTTGGTACTAATGTGCCCTTGCTCACCACAATTCTAGCAAGTCACGCCCGCACCACTTCTGCATTCTAGAGCCTTGTGGCCCGGCTTGCCACACTTAAAACACGTCTTCTCAACACTTTTGCATTCAGGAGCACGATGTCCCTCTTCACCGCACCTATAACATCTCACCGGAGTAGAAACTCCCCCACTTGGCCTCTTGCCATAACCCATTCTCTGCTTCCCTTTGTCCGCAGGAGTCACATAAGGTTTTCCTCTGAATTGACCTTTTCCTTTCTTATCACTTAGGCTCTTGTAGTGGCTAGACCTAGCCCTACTGTCTTCATCATAAATTCTGCTCTTGTTAACCAACTCAGAAAACCGCCTGATTTCCTGGTATCCAATAGCTTGTCTAATCTCAGGTCTCAAACCGTTCACAAACTTGAGGCACTTAGACCTCTCAGCATTACCAGTATTATAGTGAGGACAAAATTTGATCAACTCCTCAAATTTCGCCGCATATTCAGCAACCGTCGAATTACCTTGCTTCAACTCAAGAAATTCGATCTCTTTCTTCCCCCGCACATCCTCTGGAAAATACTTCTCCAGAAAAGTTTCTCTAAACAAATCCCACGTAATCACAATATCATCTTCCTCAAATCTTTGGCGAGTATTACCCCACCAATCTTCAGCTTCTTCTTCGAGCATATGAGTCCCAAACTGCACCTTCTGTGCATCCGAGCAATTCATAACTCGAAAAATCTTTTCCACAGCTTTCAACCAAATTTGTGCCTTGTCCGGTTCATGAGTTCCCTTGAAGACCGGAGGGTTATTCTTTTGGAATTTCCCCAAAGCACGGAATCCATCATCAGCATGATTCCTCACATTCACATTGGCCGGAGGATTCTGCCCAATTGCCCCCGCCAATCTCGTCAATGCCTCCGCAATCGCTTCGTCGTTCCTTCCTGCAACCATCTTACTAATTCCAACAACAGAACCACGTAAGAACAACCAATATTGATAATGCATCACACGCATATCAATAACACACAGGGAAAAACACTCTAACAACTTGGCCGGACGGACCGACCTGCTCTGATACCACTATTGTAACACCCTTTTCTATACCCCATAAAAATGCATATAAAACATTTAAGCATATACGAATTCATCAGAGTAAAAGTTTTAGAATAAGGTATAAAAGAAGAATGTCACAACTTCACCAATAAAACACTTTAACATTTTGCTCTATAAAATATGTAACATTTTCAAAAGTAAGCGGAAGATCAAATCATTTAAGCAGTTCCAAAATATTAATTCAAATGCACATAAGTCATCCGGATTAATACATCATATCAGTTAGATTACGAAACCACATCAGCTGATACATCGCAATGTATCACAAAAGAATGACTATACTAGTCTAACTACCCGGTGTTACATATCAGAGCAGCCGACTCAAAAGAATGAAGACTAACTTCACAAAAAGGACTCCAGCATCCTAATCTGCAATGCCTCATAGAGCATTATAAAACAGCAGAAGGGTGAGAAATATAACCATAATAATCAAAGCATAAGATTACGTATATATATAGGTATCATATAATACATATTCACATTTCTCACCACACTTCGTTCTCATAATCATAATCATATCACGTTCACATATATCAGCATTATGAACATTCACAAGCACATCCCTTCATGCTTAATTTCACAATCATTCACAAGCACATTTATACCACAACAATATTATGAAATGTGACTCAACATATCCAATGCAACTCAATGCTATGCGGTACCGACATTAGTTATCTTTTTTTCGGTTTTCACTCTAACCGGGTCCACCCTTCTAGACCGATAACTTGTTATCATTTTTCGGTTTTTACTTTAAACCGGGTCCACCCTTCTAGACCGATAACAACCAAGCCCGTCCCCTAGGCTTCAAACCCACCCTTCTAGGTTTGGGACAAGCCACTAGTTTCCACGAAACTAACAGACATTGCCTCTTGACTGAATGATGCATGTACAATCAACCAATCACAATAAATGCACTTAAGACCGTTCCCGCGTCTTAATCCCATGCATTCGAATAATTCACCCCTTCGAGAATTTCATCATGATTGCACATACAACATATATCAAACATTTATCAATGTATTCATTTCACACATCATCATATTCAACCACAATGCACACATATCACATATGTTCCCATGCATTCACACAACAATCAAACATTCACAACTCATCAATTAATACACACATAATCATCATTATGTTCTCATGTATTTTAACCGATTACAATTAATCATTCATATCACAACTCTAGGATTCACGCCCGAAGGCTACCCACAGCACATGTTATCATGATAGTTCACATGCTCATTCATAACATAGAAGTATAAACATATGCGAATCAACCAAACAATCACCATTTGGATAACACAGCAAAGAAAATATACTGTCACATTCGCCTTCATTCGCCTGGCGAACCCTCGCAGCGAACCTTCGCCTGGCCTTCGCCTGGCGAACTCTCTCAGCGAACACTCGCTAGGCTTCGCCTGGCGAGACTTCCCAGCGAGCCCAAGTCAGTAGCTACTGACTTCATTCGCCACCATTTGCCAGCACCTTCGCTGGGCGAACCTTCGCTGTCCCACTTCGCCTGGCGAACCCACCAGCGAAGTCTACTGGGATTTAAATATAATTATTCGCCAACATTCGCTAGGCTTCGCCTGGCGAAGCTTCGCCTTTGCTCGCCTGGCGAGAGCCAGCGAACCTGCACAGAACAGAATCCTATTCTGTTCCTCCTTCACCAATCCATCATCAACCCTCTCTTACACATCCAAATCAGTATATACAGCATCAATACATGTTACCCGACTATTCTACGGCATTATTACTCGATTTCAACCGATTAAATCATCAATCTACCGATTATCCAACATTTTGCCCTAAATGGAAAGTGATGGAAACTCCACTAAAACCCTAACCCAACATACATAACATCATACAATGATCAAATAGAAACATTTCTCACCCTTACCTCGATTAATCGGAGCTTTGATGTTGGTTCTTGATGATTTCCACTTTTCCTCTTCTTCTCTTCTCTTTCTCTCCTTTCTTCTTCTTTCCTCTTTCTTTCCAAATGTTTTTCTATCTTTCTTTTCTTTTCTTTCTCTCTTATATATTCCTTTATTTTCCTTCTCAATTCTCTATTAATTCCAATTAATAAAAATAAATTTCCAACATTGATAAAATCCCACTAAATAAATTAATTACTACAATTAATTATTTAATGAAATTTGGGCTGTTACAACTCTCCCCCACTTTAGGAATTTTCGTCCTCGAAAATGTTACCTGATTCAAACAGTTCTGGATAAGACTCTTTCATCCGACTCTCAAGCTCCCAAGTAACATTTCCACCAGCCGATCCTCCCCACGCGACCTTCACTAAAGCGATCTCTTTACCTCGAAGCTGCTTCAATTTCCGATCCTCTATCCGCATAGGTGATGTCTCAACAGTCAGGTTATCTCTCACCTGCACATCATCTGCTTGGACTACATGAGACGGATCCGCAACGTATTTCCTCAACTGAGATACATGGAATACGTCATGAAGATTAGCAAGCGACGGTGGTAAAGCCACACGATAGGCCACTTCTCCTATCCTTTGCAAAATCTGATAAGGACCAATGAAACGCGGCGACAACTTGCGCGACTTCAGTGCCCTACCAACACCTGTCATCGGAGTGACTCGAAGAAACCCATCAAAGAAGCATCACAATACACAACGAATGGTTCTTCTGGATTTGGCAGGATCAAAACAGGGGCTGTCGTCAACCTTCGCTTAAGTTATTGAAAACTCGCTTCACACTTGACGTCCCAGACAAAAGCTTGACCTTTCCTAGTCAACTGCGTCAACGGCAACGATAACCTAGCAAATCCCTCAATAAACTTCCGATAATAACCGGCTAAACCAAGAAAACTTCTGATCTCAAAAACTGACTTCGGAGTTCCCCATTGCGACACCGCTTCAACCTTCGACGGATCAACCGTAACACCACTACTAGAAATCACATGACCAAGGAAACTAACTTCCTTCAACCAAAATTCACACTTAGAAAGCTTCGCGAACAACTGCTTCTCCCTCAGCACAGATAACACAATCTTCAGATGCTCGGCATGCTCTCCTTCGCTCTTCGAATAAACCAAGATGTCGTCGATAAACACCACCACAAACTTATCCAAATAAGGATGAAAAATCCTATTCATGTACTCCATAAATACACCCGGTGCATTAGTCACACCAAATGGCATCACGGAATACTCATAGTGTCCATACCTCGTCCGAAAGGCCGTCTTCTGAATATCCTCAGCTTTCACACGGATCTGATGATACCCAGATCTCAAATCAATCTTGCTGAACACACTTGCACCAATCAACTGATCCATTAGATCATCAATCCTCGGAAGTGGATACTTATTCTTAATAGTCGCCTTGTTCAACTGTCTGTAATCCACACAGAGCCTCACAGAACCCTCTTTCTTCTTAACCAACAACACCGGGGCACCCCACGGTGACACCCTCGGACGAATAAACCTCTTTTCAAGCAAATCCTCAAGTTGACTCTTCAACTCTTTTAACTCTGAGGCCGACATACGATATGGAGCCATCGATATCGGACTAGTTCCAGGAATCAAATCTATCGAAAACTCCACTTCTCGCTCCGGCGGTAAATCCTTTATCTCATCAGGGAATACTTCCGGAAAATCTCTAACAATGGGCAAAGCATCAATCTCTTCACTCTCACCAGTCCTCAAAGTTGCCATAAGCATAAATACCTTAGCCCCATCTTGCACCGATTCTTTCACTTGTTTCTTCGTCATAAACAAATCTCTTTCAACATCCGGGTCGGGAAAAATAACCGTTTTGTCAAAACAGTTAATATACACACGATTGAATTTTAACCAATTCATTCCAAGAATGACATCAAGTTGATCCAAATGAAGACACACTAAATCTATCCCAAAATCTCTACCGAAAATACTCAACGGGCAATTCGAGCAAACATACGGTGTAGTTACCGAACCCATAGCAGGAGTATCAATAACCATACCGCCACAAATCACAGACAACTCAAGATTCAACCTTCTAACACAATCCAAAGAAATAAAAGAATGCGTAGCTCCGGTATCAATTATAGCGATCAAAGGTATACCATTAATAAAACACGTACCTCTGATCAATCGATCGTCGCTAGCAGTCTCAGATCCAGATAGAGCGAACACTTTCCCGCTCCCTTGATTCTTCTTCGGCTTATCGCACTTGGTACTAATGTGCCCTTGCTCACCACAATTCTAGCAAGTCACGCCCGCACCACTTCTGCATTCTAGAGCCTTGTGGCCCGGCTTGCCACACTTAAAACACGTCTTCTCAACACTTTTGCATTCAGGAGCACGATGTCCCTCTTCACCGCACCTATAACATCTCACCGGAGTAGAAACTCCCCCACTTGGCCTCTTGCCATAACCCATTCTCTGCTTCCCTTTGTCCGCAGGAGTCACATAAGGTTTTCCACTGAATTGACCTTTTCCTTTCTTATCACTTAGGCTCTTGTAGTGGCTAGACCTAGCCCTACTGTCTTCATCATAAATTCTGCTCTTGTTAACCAACTCAGAAAACCGCCTGATTTCCTGGTATCCAATAGCTTGTCTAATCTCAGGTCTCAAACCGTTCACAAACTTGAGGCACTTAGACCTCTCAGCATTACCAGTATTATAGTGAGGACAAAATTTGATCAACTCCTCAAATTTCGCCGCATATTCAGCAACCGTCGAATTACCTTGCTTCAACTCAAGAAATTCGATCTCTTTCTTCCCCCGCACATCCTCTGGAAAATACTTCTCCAGAAAAGTTTCTCTAAACAAATCCCACGTAATCACAATATCATCTTCCTCAAATCTTTGGCGAGTATTACCCCACCAATCTTCAGCTTCTTCTTCGAGCATATGAGTCCCAAACTGCACCTTCTGTGCATCCGAGCAATTCATAACTCGAAAAATCTTTTCCACAGCTTTCAACCAAATTTGTGCCTTGTCCGGTTCATGAGTTCCCTTGAAGACCGGAGGGTTATTCTTTTGGAATTTCCCCAAAGCACGGAATCCATCATCAACATGATTCCTCACATTCACATTGGCCGGAGGATTCTGCCCAATTGCCCCCGCCAATCTCGTCAATGCCTCCGCAATCGCTTCGTCGTTCCTTCCTGCAACCATCTTACTAATTCCAACAACAGAACCACGTAAGAACAACCAATATTGATAATGCATCACACGCATATCAATAACACACAGGGAAAAACACTCTAACAACTTGGCCGGACGGACCGACCTGCTCTGATACCACTATTGTAACACCCTTTTCTATACCCCATAAAAATGCATATAAAACATTTAAGCATATACGAATTCATCAGAGTAAAAGTTTTAGAATAAGGTATAAAAGAAGAATGTCACAACTTCACCAATAAAACACTTTAACATTTTGCTCTATAAAATATGTAACATTTTCAAAAGTAAGCGGAAGATCAAATCATTTAAGCAGTTCCAAAATATTAATTCAAATGCACATAAGTCATCCGGATTAATACATCATATCAGTTAGATTACGAAACCACATCAGCTGATACATCGCAATGTATCACAAAAGAATGACTATACTAGTCTAACTACCCGGTGTTACATATCAGAGCAGCCGACTCAAAAGAATGAAGACTAACTTCACAAAAAGGACTCCAGCATCCTAATCTGCAATGCCTCATAGAGCATTATAAAACAGCAGAAGGGTGAGAAATATAACCATAATAATCAAAGCATAAGATTACGTATATATATAGGTATCATATAATACATATTCACATTTCTCACCACACTTCGTTCTCATAATCATAATCATATCACGTTCACATATATCAGCATTATGAACATTCACAAGCACATCCCTTCATGCTTAATTTCACAATCATTCACAAGCACATTTATACCACAACAATATTATGAAATGTGACTCAACATATCCAATGCAACTCAATGCTATGCGGTACCGACATTAGTTATCTTTTTTTCGGTTTTCACTCTAACCGGGTCCACCCTTCTAGACCGATAACTTGTTATCATTTTTCGGTTTTTACTTTAAACCGGGTCCACCCTTCTAGACCGATAACAACCAAGCCCGTCCCCTAGGCTTCAAACCCACCCTTCTAGGTTTGGGACAAGCCACTAGTTTCCACGAAACTAACAGACATTGCCTCTTGACTGAATGATGCATGTACAATCAACCAATCACAATAAATGCACTTAAGACCGTTCCCGCGTCTTAATCCCATGCATTCGAATAATTCACCCCTTCGAGAATTTCATCATGATTGCACATACAACATATATCAAACATTTATCAATGTATTCATTTCTCACATCATCATATTCAACCACAATGCACACATATCACATATGTTCCCATGCATTCACACAACAATCAAACATTCACAACTCATCAATTAATACACACATAATCATCATTATGTTCTCATGTATTTTAACCGATTACAATTAATCATTCATATCACAACTCTAGGATTCACGCCCGAAGGCTACCCACAGCACATGTTATCATGATAGTTCACATGCTCATTCATAACATAGAAGTATAAACATATGCGAATCAACCAAACAATCACCATTTGGATAACACAGCAAAGAAAATATACTGTCACATTCGCCTTCATTCGCCTGGCGAACCCTCGCAGCGAACCTTCGCCTGGCCTTCGCCTGGCGAACTCTCTCAGCGAACACTCGCTAGGCTTCGCCTGGCGAGACTTCCCAGCGAGCCCAAGTCAGTAGCTACTGACTTCATTCGCCACCATTTGCCAGCACCTTCGCTGGGCGAACCTTCGCTGTCCCACTTCGCCTGGCGAACCCACCAGTGAAGTCTACTGGGATTTAAATATAATTATTCGCCAACATTCGCTAGGCTTCGCCTGGCGAAGCTTCGCCTTTGCTCGCCTGGCGAGAGCCAGCGAACCTGCGCAGAACAGAATCCTATTCTGTTCCTCCTTCACCAATCCATCATCAACCCTCTCTTACACATCCAAATCAGTATATACAGCATCAATACATGTTACCCGACTATTCTACGGCATTATTACTCGATTTCAACCGATTAAATCATCAATCTACCGATTATCCAACATTTTTCCCTAAATGGAAAGTGATGGAAACTCCACTAAAACCCTAACCCAACATACATAACATCATACAATGATCAAATAGAAACATTTCTCACCCTTACCTCGATTAATCGGAGCTTTGATGTTGGTTCTTGATGATTTCCACTTTTCCTCTTCTTCTCTTCTCTTTCTCTCCTTTCTTCTTCTTTCCTCTTTCTTTCCAAATGTTTTTCTATCTTTCTTTTCTTTTCTTTCTCTCTTATATATTCCTTTATTTTCCTTCTCAATTCTCTATTAATTCCAATTAATAAAAATAAATTTCCAACATTGATAAAATCCCACTAAATAAATTAATTACTACAATTAATTATTTAATGAAATTTGGGCTGTTACATGCATCATATTCCCCGCTTGATCCTAGAATCAATCAATCAACAAACCTTATCCCTCTGGAACCTTGGCCATAGTCAACAAGTTCCTCAAACCCTTTATGGGAACTATAAATACTCTGATTCCACTCTCGTCAGGATATGTAGGCACAAGATGTGACGCCTTGGCGAGTATACTTAGAAATAAACCACTAGGTCTTTCATACCTTAAGCAGATAACCCTTAACAATAAACACATTAAAACAAGAGGTTCCTGTAGAGTACTAGAGATTCTTAGGATGCTAGCACCTTCCCTAAGTTTAACCAACCCCCGAACCTAAACTCTCTAGTTTTTGCATTTGCATTGCATTGCGGGTAATTCAATCTTTTTCCCTTCTTTTGGACAAATAAAAGACCGGTGGTGAACTAATGAATTAAGATTCAATTAATTAATAATTTGACATCTAATTTTCACCGCGACACATGTAACACCCCATTTAAATTATTGAGTCATTTTATATTTTATTGTGTGCATATTGGTTGTGATGTCTTTGATAAGGGTATGTGGTTAATAGCAGGAGAGAGAGGTGACCTTAGTGGGGTGAGGTGGACCTATATTAATAATAATGATAACCATTTAATAACAATAATTAGAATACTATAGTTATTGATATTATTATTTAGTTATTATTGATAATAATATTAATAGAATGGTAGTTATGATTATTATTATTATTATTATTATTATTATTAATTGGATTAATAGAATTAAAACCTAATTAAGGGGTTAAGAGAGAGTTGATGGAGGAATTAGTCAGTTAACACGTAAAAGAGGAAAAAGGCAGAGAAAGGAGAGCTAGGGCAATAAGAACCAATTCTCTATTGTTGACAAGGAAAAAGCTTCAATCCAAGGTAAGGGGGGAGAATGGATTTCAATATGGGTGAGTTAACATGAGAGGGTAGTGAGAGGTCCTTTCTCTCATAGGAATTTCTGTTTGTTCTTATTCATTGATCTGATTTCATAACTTCGTGATGTTTCTTGTGATTACTGTCATTGCTGAATATTCTGATTTGGTGTTGGGTGAATGAATCTAGAACTAATCTGAAATTCGTGTGAGAAATTATGAACATTATGGTGAAAGTATGACAAATGTTAGATCTAAGAATTAAGGGTTTAACCGTAATCGAAATAGATCTAATAAGTAAAACCTTGAAAGAATAGAAAATAGGATTCATTAGAATCGATTAGAATCTGAGTTTTAGGATGAATGGGAAGATGGAATGATGAATCTTGAGTAGAAACTCGTGAAAATGTTGAGATCTGAGTTTTTTGACAGATTTGCTGATCATACGCATATTGGGGGTGTCAATACGCATATGGGGGACTTCCCAAGGGCTGTACGTATAGTTTACGTGCCCTGTCCCCAGTGCCAGCACGACCATATGGTGATACGCGTATGGGCCTAGGCAATACGCATACGGAGGTAGTCATACGTGTAAGGGCGTGACTCAGAGGGGTTTTGGGAGGTGAAAGCCTCTAGTCATACGCGTAAGGTAGGTCTGATATGCGTATGGGCAGTCTAGGATGACTTTTCCCCAGTTTTTGAGATTTATATCTAGTGTTCGTTTGGAACGCATTTCCGTTCAACCGGTAGGATTAATAGAACTAAATGAACTTAAGAAATATTAGTAATGAATTAAATCGAGAGGATGTGGAATGTTATGTGTGTGCCCTTATGGGTGTGTTTTGATGAGTATGAGCCATGATTATCGAAATTGGATAATCTTGTGTGATGGTGGTAATTCTCGAGAGGGTTACGGTGAGCGGATGGCTCGTGTGGATCTTTAATGATCGTGAATTATGCTTGAATTATTATATTGCATAGTTGTGTTTTCATGCATTCCATGTCACGTGTCTTGTGGAGATGGCTAGATGGAAATCCATGATGGGTGCCTAGTTTCATCGGGACTTCATGTGGAAGTTGTTGTGGAGATAAGTTGTAGTTCAGAGGAACATATACGACTTATCTAGATTCCGATGGGAATCGGGTTTTAGGGTGAACCGTATGTGATTGTGTTGGTACCATATGCATTGTGTCGAGTCAGTGAGTCACATTGCATATTTGTATTTGAATATGGGTTATTGATGCCTAGTGATTGAGGTGGCACGTGTATGTGTGTTGTATGTGTATGAATTTATGTGTGATGTGTAACTGAAATTCTGGCTACCCAGCACAATGGATGTTATCACGGATGTTATGACATCCACTGTAACAGAGACTACTGGACTTAATAATAAGCTGTAAATGGAAAGTAGTAAATAACACAAGTAATTGTTCACCCAGTTTAATGTCAACCACACTTACATCTGGGGTCTACCAAGCCAGGGTGGAAATTCACTATCAGTAGAATTAATTCAGAGTCAAACAACTTGTTTGCACTCTTCACTTAAGACCTACCCAATGACACTTCAGCCTAGAGACCACTAGACCCGAGTTTCCCACTCACTCCCCCTCAATCCCCTCAGTGATATAACCAATACACAATTACAATGGAGATATGAAGACACACTTCAAACGCACCTTGATCTTGCTTTACAACTTTGATTAAGAGACACAACACTCTTGCTTAAAAGCTTTGAGTGACAAAATGAACACAACAGTTCACTAACACTAAACCAGAGAAATCATACAATAGACAATTGCTTGACCTACAAGGAATCCTAAGACTCATAAACACACGTGAAGAACAAAGTTCTTCACTCACAAATCACACTATCCAATCTCTCTCCAGAAGCTCTGCCTTATTAGGAATGATCCTTCTGTTATTTATAGCAGCAGACTTGCTTTGGGCCTTGATGGAGAAATTAGGTTTACCCAAGATAAACCTCTCTTCATGAAGCTGCACACATTCAATTGAGTCAAGGGCATTCCAGGTTATCCTTAGACGTGCCTGTTATGTCACTTAAGATAACTAGACCTCCTACAATGTTTGCTGAAGTATAGCCTGAGCTAATAACAAAAAAACTAAAACTGCGCGCCCTGATGTCATACGCTTGATGTCATAACATTCAGTCATGACATTCAGCTTCACTTACTCTTAGCTCTCCCTGCAGAACACTCTTCATGTATGTCATAACATCAGTTATGACATTCATACATACATCAATGTTTTGCCATAAAATGCAGCCAATCAAAAGCATCTACAAACTCCCCTTTTGGCAAAATTTTGGCTAAAACACTCTGTTACAGTATCAGAGATTACAAGCAGCAGAGGTCATATAATTTCTCATGCAGGAAAGCTAGCTAAAACACACTATCAGAGTTGTCTGCGCTCACACAGTTAGCTCTCAGCTTCTCAGGATTAACCTGTTCACACACAATTATCTATTAGTCAACACTACATATGTCACAATGTTTTGAGTAACATTCTGAGTTACACCCCTCCACTGATGCATACCACATCAGCTGTACACAACCTGCAGCCAACCTGCAGTCATACAACATTGTGAGTTACTCCCACTCCACTGATGCATACCACATCAGCTGTACACAACCTGCAGCCAACCTGCAGTCACACAAATTCATCCAACCTGCTCTGGATTATGGATGTCATGACATTCAGGATGACATCCTAAAGAACACAATCACCAATCACCTACTAGATCCTGTGCTACTCCCCCTGAAAAGATGCACAACCACACACATTCTACAAACACCCTGCAGACACACACCCAACTAGCAGCTATCCTACTACTAGGTTCCATCAAGGAACATACACACATCTAACATACATTCCTACACTCAATAGGAACTCACACATCACTAACAACATCAACTGTTATCACACAAGCATATTAGCAGCAACACCTGCAACACACTTATAGCAGTAACTCAGCCAAGTCTTCCACCTATGAGAGATACACTTCTCTAACCTGCTGTTATCTAACACTCTCTCCCCCCTTTTAGCCACAAATTAAGATCAAACTAATAAAATAGTATAGATCATAATGAGTAACATTACACATGTTTGGGGTTATTACAAAAACTTCTCATAAAGAGCATCACAAATTCATGCTGTCACAGAAGTCTAACATAAATCCAAAAAATATTCAAATCATTAGCACACCATCCTCATCTTAGCAACTAGCAGCCTGAGCTCCACAACAGTCTACCAAGACATCAATCTTTCTCCTCAGAGGAACTGGAGTCACTGTCATCCGAATCAAATAAGGAGATATCCTCGTTTCTGTCATAAGATTCTTCCTCTAGCATATCAGAATTGTGAGGTGGATCCATGCGAGCCAGGGGAATGGTGATGCCACGCACAGGTAGCCCTTTCTAGAAAATCTTATCGACAATTTCCTTAATGGATTTGTCCACATATGCTGAGCCTTCCCTGTAGCTGATTCGCCTAAGTTCCTCAGCAGTGGGAGGAGGATACTTGCCCTTGGACTCTTCTGTTGAGGATTTGGGAGGGTTATTGGATGAAGAGGCACCATGATGGAAATACATTTTGATGTTGAGAGGAGACTGAGAGTGAAGGTCTGAGAGAAATTTTGGAGAGTAGGGAACCTGAGTGAAGTGGATAAGGAATACTACAATTGGTGTGGGCTGCCGAGCTTTACTGGTCAAGGGTGTGGAATCCATTAAATACGCAGGTTGGACCAAGTCTTTTCCAATAAAACAACTTTTATCCTGACCACTCCCTCTGGCCAGTAATTGCTATAGGTCCTCATACACGCAAATTCCCAATTTTCCTCTTAAATTCTCAAATTGGGCAGCATCTAAAGCCTTTGTAAAAATGTCAGCTAACTGTAATTCCATGGACATATGTTCTAGGGTGATCACTTTGTCTTCCACAAGGTCTCTTATGAAGTGATGTCTTATATCTATGTGCTTAGTTCTGCTATGTTGGATTGGGTTCTTGGAAATATTAATAGCACTAAGATTGTCACAGTATAATGTCATGATATCCTGAGTGACATTGTATTCAGTTAACATTTGCTTCATCCAGACCAGCTGAGAATAACTACTATCAGCTGGTATGTATTCAGCTTCAGCAGTGGATAATGAGACACACTTTTGCTTTTTGCTGAACCAAGATATGAGGTTGTTCCCTAAGAAGAAGCATCCACCAGAGGTGCTCTTTCTATCATCAACACTTCCAGCCCAGTCAGCATCACAATATCCAGATAATGTAGGATCACTTTCATAAGAGTAGAGTATACCATAGTCACAAGTTCCATTCACATATTTGAAAATTCTTTTGACTTGATTTGTGTGACTTACCTTAGGGTTTGCTTGATATCTAGCACACACACCAACTGCAAAGGCAATATCAGGTCTGCTGGCTGTTAGATACAGAAGGCTGCCAATCATGCTTCTGTACAAGCTTTGATCAACACTAGTCCCACTTTCATCTTTTGATAACTTTAGATGAGTAGGTGCAGATGTTCTTTTGTGACCAGCATTATCCAACCCAAACTTTTTGACTATGCTTTTGGTATACTTACTTTGGGAGAGAAATATAAAATCCTCCATTTGCTTGACTTTCAGTCCAAGGAAGTAAGTTAATTCACCACACTTGCTCATTTCAAACTCAGATTGCATGTGATTGACAAATTGTTTCACCATTTTGTCTGACATCCCTCTAAACACTATGTCATCCATATAGATTTGTGCAATCATGATTTTTCCACCTTCATCCTTTACAAAAAGGGTCTTGTCTATCCCTCCTTTTCTGTATCTATTGGTGGTAAGGAATTCAGTCAGTCTCTCATACCAAGCTCTAGGAGCTTGCTTCAATCCATACAGTGCCTTCCTCAACTTGTATACATGGTCTGTTAAGTTAGGATCCTCAAATCCCTTAGGTTGTGCCACATATACTTCCTCACTCAGATATCCATTCAGAAAAGCACTCTTCACATCCATCTGGAATAGTTTAAATTTCAGGATGCGGGCAATTCCTAACAACAACCTGATTAACTCAAGTCTTGCAACTAGTGCAAATGTTTCATCAAAATCAATTCCTTCAACTTGAGTATAACCCTGTGCCACTAATCTAGCCTTGTTTCTGGTTACAACTGATGTTTGTTCCTTCAGGACTTGGAACCAATTCCCACACTTCATTCCTTTTAAACTTTTCCAACTCATCTTGCATGGCCTTGATCCAATATTCATCAGTTAAAGCCTCCTTCACATTTTTGGGCTCAATCTTGGATACAAAGCATGAATTTGAGACGATTTCTCTGGTTTTGGTTCTTACACCACTGTTGGGGTCTTCAATGATAAGATCTTTGGGATGATCTTTTAGGATCCTGATAGAAGGTTCTCTGTTGGGAGTTTCTGATTCAAAATCAGGAGTTACATCTTGAACATCTTTAGAATTGACTATATCATCAGCTGGTGTCTCAAGCAATGTTCCAACGTCCTCTATGACATTGATTTCTTCAGGCTTATCATCAATAATAACATTAATGGATTCCATCAGGACTTTTGTTCTGGAGTTGTATGCTCTGTAGGCTCTGCTGTTAGTGGAGTATCCCAGAAATATGCCTTCATCACTTTTGGGATCCATTTTCCTCCTTTGTTCACGATCTGTCAAGATGTAGCACCTGCTCCCAAACACATGGAAATACTTCACAGTTGGTTTTCTTCCTTTCCATAATTCATACAGAGTGGAAAGATGTTCCTTTCTCAAGATAACTCTGTTGTGAACATAGCATGCTGTATTCATTGCCTCAGCCCAAAAGTGCATAGGTAATTTCTTTGCATGAATCATGGCTCTGGCAGATTCTTGAATAATCCTGTTTTTCCTTTCTACTACTCCATTTTGTTGAGGAGTAATAGGGGAGGAGAATTCATGACTGATGCCTTCTGTTGAGCAGAATTCAACAAATTTAGAGTTTTCAAACTCCTTTCCATGATCACTTCTGATCCTGATAACACCACTCTCTTTCTCTCTTTGGAGTTTAATGCAAAGATCTTTAAATACTTCAAACACATCAGATTTTTCTTTGATGAAATTTATCCAGGTGAATCTGGAGTAATCATCAACCACTACATATGCATACCTTTTGCCACCCAGACTTTCTACTTGCATTGGTCCCATTAGGTTCATGTGCAATAGTTCTAGAACTCTGGAGGTAGTCAGGTGTCCAACCCTTGGATGAGATGTCTTGGTTTGCTTGCCTACTTGACATTCACCACAGACCTTACCTTCATCAATGGTCAGCTTTGGAATTCCTCTCACAGCTTCCTTGGAAATGATCTTTTTCATCCCTCTTAGATGAAGATGTCCAAGTTTTTGATGCCACGGTTTGACTTCCTTTTCTTCTTTGGCCATAGAACAAATAATGGAGTTACTTGAGGTTTGAGGCTCCCACAAGTAGCAGTTGTCTTTAGACCTAGCTCCCCTCATGACTTCCTTTTTATCTCTATTTGTGACAACACATTCTCCCTGTGTGAAGTTGACATTGAGTCCTTGGTCACAGAGCTGACTGATACTAATTAAGTTGGTAGTTAGTCCTTTCACCAGCAATACATTGTCTAGGTTAGGAATTCCAGGACAGTCTAGTTTCCCAACACCTTTGATTTCCCCTTTTTCTCCATCACCAAAGGTCACATACCTAGTGGAATATGGTTTGATGTCCACCAATAGATTCTTTATTCCAGTTATGTGCTTAGAGCAGCCACTATCTAAATACCAGTCTTCTTTAGCTTACACTCTCAGAGAAGTATGAGCTATCAGACCAACCTCCTTTGCCACCCATTGTTGCATCTTGACAGGAGTATCTTGATGAGACTTACTAGGAAATCCATGCAGACTGAAGCATAATGGTTTTATGTGTCCAAATTTACCACAATAGTTACACCTCCACCTTTGGGACTTTCTCCTTGCCTGATTCAATGTTTTTGTTCTTCTGATGTTGTGACATCGATCGTGACATCCGTTTTGGTCTATGATTTTCAACTTTTGGTTTCTTAAATCCCAAGATGGGTTTCTGTTCACCAACAAATCCTAGTCCAGACATGTTTCTAGCTTACTGACCACTTTGTAGGATTTTTTCTAGAGTGTCAGTCCTAGGGTTTAGCATCCTGACAAATTTTGTTATCTGATCAAGTTTGGAGTTTAAAATTTTGACCTCATTGTTGAGTGATTCAATGGTTGCAAGATTCTCCTTCTTCTATGCTTCAACTTCTTGATGATTTTCTTATGCTTTTCCCCTAGTTGACATACTTCAGCACTTCTGATGTATAGCTGTTTATATAAGGCTGCAAGATCAAAGCTCAGCTCATCTTCACTTGAGTCACCATCAGATATGCATACACTGTTCAAAACAGTGATATGTTTGGCTGATTCTTCATCTGATCCAATCTCTGAGTCTCCATCAGACTAAGTAACTGCTAGGCCCTTCTTTTTCCTCTTGAGATAGGTGGGACATTCTGCTCTAATGTGCCCATATCGTTCACATTCAGAACACTGAGCTCCTTTGCCTTGGTTGGACTTTTCTTCAGACTTGGCTCTTTTTCTAATGTCATATGAGATGTTATTGACATTAAATCTACCCTTCTTATCTACCATTTTCATGAGTCTGTTGAATTGTCTTCCAAGCATAACTATAGCTTCTAAGAGATTCTCCTTGCTTCCATCATTGTCTTCATCAGAGTCTTCTGCTGAATTTGTGACAAGGGCTATGCTTTTGTTCTTCTTCTTAACCTGATCACACAATCCCATCTCAAAAGTTTGGAGTGAACCAATGAGTTCATCCACTTTCATGTTGCATATATCCTGAGCTTCTTCAATGGCAGTGACTTTCATGGCAAACCTTTTAGGCAAAGATCTGAGAATCTTCCTCACAAGCTTCTCTTCAGACATCTTTTCTCCCAAAGCTCTCGAGGTATTGGAAATTTCAAGGATATTCATGTAGAATTCATGAATATTCTCTTCCTCCTTCATTCTCAGACTTTCAAACTTGGTGGTTAGCATTTATAGTCTTGACATCTTGACTTTAGAGGTTCCCTTATGAGTTGTCTTGAGAGTATCCCATACCTCTTTAGCCAGTTCATAATGATGCACCAGTCTGAAAATGTTCTTGTCTATACCATTAAATAAGGCATTCAGAGCCTTAGAATTTCCAAGATCCAAGGCTTCTTGCTCTTTGGTCCATTCTTCTTCAGGTATAAGCACAAATACTCTATCTTTATCAGTCTTCACTGGATGTTCCCATCCTGAGTTTGCAGCTTTCCATGACTTGCTGTCTAAAGACTTTAAGAAGGCTATCATCCTAGGTTTTTAATAGTCATAATTAGAGCCATCCGGAATTGGTGGTCTATTTGTGAATCCTATATCCTTATCCATAGTACTAGAATTTTTCTTCCCTAGATCTCACCCAGAAAATAATAGGCAGGGTGCCTGCTCTGATGCCAATTGAAATTCTGGCTACCCAGTACAATGGATGTTATCACAGATGTTATGACATCCACTATAACAGAGACTACTGGACTTAATAATAAGCTGTAAATGGAAAGCAGTAAATAACACAAGTAATTGTTCACCCAGTTCAGTGTCAACCACACTTACATCTAGGGGCTACCAAGCCAGGGAGGAAATTCACTATCAGTAGAATTAATTCAGAGTCAAACAACCTGATTGCACTCTTCACTTAAGACCTACCTAATGACACTTCAGCCTAGAGACCACTAGATCTGAGTTTCCCACTCACTCCCCCTCAATCACCTCAATGATATAACTAATACACAATTACAATGGAGATATGAATACACACTTCAAACACACCTTGATCTTGCTTCACAACTTTGATCAAGAGACACAATACTCTTGCTTAAAAGCTTTGAATGACATAATGAACACAACAATTCACTAACACTAAACCAGAGCAATCATACAACAAACAATTGCTTGGCCTACAAGGAATCCTAAGACTCCTAAACACACGTGAAGAACAAAGTTCTTCACTCACAAATCACACTCTCCAATCTCTCTCCAGAAGCTCTGCCTTATTAGGAATGATCCTTCTGTTATTTATAGCAGTAGACTTGCTTTGGGCCTTGATGGAGAAATTAGGTTTACCCAAGATAAACCTCTCTTCATGAAGCTGCACACATCCAATTGAGTCAGGGGCATTCCAGGTTATCCTTAGCCGTGCCTGTTATGTCGCCTAAGATAACTAGACTTCCTACAATGTTTCCTGAAGTATAGCCTAAGCTAATAACAGAAAAACTAAAACTGCATGTCCTGATGTCATACGCTCGATGTCATAACATTCAGTCATGACATTAAGCTTCACTTACTCTTAGCTCTCCCTGCAGAACACTCTTCATGTATGTCATAACATCAGTTATGACATTCATATATACATCAATGTTTTGCCATAAAATGCAGCCAATCAAAAGCATCTACAGTAACTACTCCTTAGCATGTGTATTTCACCGTTTATTTATTGAATGTAGTTCTCACCCCTTTTCTATTTGTTGCGTCTGTGCCCCTTGTGGAGTGCAGATGACTAGGTACCTGAGTAGTGCTTGGAGTGTGTTGCTATTTGATCGAGTCCTAGGAATCACTCTAATACGTAACATGGGATGACAGGATTACATTATATTTTTCTTATTTTCTTAATTTATTGTTACGTATCTTTTATTTGTTGGATTAAGGATGTACGATCACCTTGTGGTGGATATTATGTTTAAACAATTGAATTTATTCCACTATTTAATTGAAAGCTAGATAACATTGGTTTATTTATGAAAAATGAAGTGACTTAGTGTGACATCCTACTTGTTTGAGAACTCTGATTTCTTTTTATGTGATATTTTTGTATATGTTTTATAATACGCGTACGGGGTAGAGTGAGGTGTTACAGTTGGTATCATAACAGGTCGGTCCGTCCGACCAGTGTTGTAGTAGAGTCTGACTATAGGATGTCTATAGTCGTGTGTTTCTTCTAACCTGTGTTTTCGTGGATGTTGAGCAGTATGGCTCGTAGAGATGATGCTATGATGGCTACTGCGTTAAAAGCTGTTGCACAGGCAGTTGAGAGCATTGGTCAGAATATCAATCGAAATGCTGGAAACGGAGAGTTCCATAATTTGGAGAAGTTCTAGAATAACAAGCCACCTAAGTTCGAAGGCGGACATGATCAAGACATAGCAAAGAAATGAGTGAAGGATATTGAGAAGATCTTCAGAGTCATGGGATACTCATAGGATCAGAAGGTACAGTTTGGTACCCATATGCTGGAAGGTGAGGCTGAGGACTGATGGGATAACACCCGCCAGAGATTGGAAGCTGACGAGGGTCTCATTAATTGGGTAGTGTTCAGGGAAGAGTTTTTGGAACGGTATTTTCCGGAGGATGTTCACAAAAAGAAAGAGATTGAATTCATTGAGTTGAAACAGGGGAACATGACAGTGGCAGAGTATGCGCTTAAGTTCGACGAACTGGTAAAGTGTTGTCCTCATTAATGTAATGATGCAGCTATGAGTTCGAAGTGTATCAAGTTTGAGAATGGGCTGTGTCTGATATCAAACTGGGTGTCAGTTATCAGAATATTAGATACTTTCCTGAGCTGGTGAACATGTGTAGAATCTATGATGAAGACAACAGAGCTAGAATCACTCACTATAAGAATCTAAGTGACAGAAGAGGAAAACCGATGCATGGGAATACACCTTACCGTGCTCCGGTTGAGAAAGGAAAGCAGAAATATGTTGCTGGGAAGAAACCAAGTGGGGGAGGAAATCCTTTCAATCCTGTCAAATGTTTCAGATGTGGTGGTACAGGTCACCATGCGAATGAATGTCAGAATGAGGTGAAGAAGTGTTTTAAGTGTGGAAAGCCAGGTCATGTGGTCGCGGATTGTAGAACCAACATACCACCGTGTTACAATTGTGGTGAGCATGGTGATATCAGCACCCACTATTAGAAACCGAAGAAGTCTCAGACAAGTGGGAAGGTGTTTGCACTGGTGGGAGCTCAGCCTACCAGTGAGGATCATTTGGTGAGGAGGTATGTGTTACATTTATAACACTCCTTTAATTGCTATTATTGATACGGGTGCAACTCACTCGTTTATTGCTGTAGATTGTAAAGAGATTGGGGCTTGTGCCGTTTACTTTAACTAGAGGGATGGTGATTGATACTCCATCTATTGGATCAATCACTACATCTTTAGTGTGTTTCAATTGTCCTGTGTCGATCTTTGGTAAAGATTTTGGAGTGGACTTGATTTGTCTACCACTCAGCGAGCTGGATGTTATTTTAGGGATGAATTGGCTCGAGAGCAATTATGTTTATATTGATTGTTATAGGAAGATGTTGTTATTCCTGACTCCTGAAGAAGAAGAAATGGCTAGTCTTATGTTTGCTAAGTGTCGCTACCGCGAAAATAAGGCGCCGGCAAAACAGAAGAGTCGCCACCTTTCGTTATTTATCCCTCGGAGCGGGAAAGGAAACGATTGGGAAAACCTGACGAAAAGGTATAAGACAAGGTCATCGCAACCGTTGTCTGGGTTCGGGAGTTGGTTACGCAAGGGGAAGGTATTAGCACCCCTCACGTCCATCGTACTCGATGGGATCCACGCTTGTTATGTTTATCTGACGGGTTGGTTTACTATCTACCTATCAAGGCTGGCTTAAAAAAGGAAAAGAAAAATGACTCGGTAAAGCGTCGCACTTTATGCCTACGTATTCTCATCAGAGAATGAGAAATCAGAGTCTACGTAGTTCTCCTAACTACGGGTTATGGGGAAGGTGGCTCGCCAATACGTCAGTATTGTGCCTACGTACTCTCAACAGGTATGAGAGATCAGAGCTTACGTAGTTCGGGATAATACGGATTACGGGAATTCAGATTCATCTGTTTTTATCGAGTAGGGTTAACAAACAGTTCTAGCAGTTGGATGTACGCAACTCGACCCTTGGAGACTTAAGCGTTACCGTTTAGGGTAGAACTGGGAGTTAACGACACTCTTTTCTTCAGAAAAGCTTCCTTTGAGTTATGGGCCCTCGGGGCAAAAAGGTTTGAAGTTTGTTTTCTGTCTTTTACGAAAGAATTGTTTTTTTTTGGGTGTTTACAACCAATATCTCACTAGAGACTATGACCTGAGAGTGAATGCGTCGCATGTCACCCAAAGGGTGCCATACTAAACATCCAGACTGTTGAAAAGAAACTCTCCAACAATCCTTTCTCAGATAGCTTAAGGCTCGTAACGTACGACGTCAGTTAACCTTTATTACTGTATTTTGATTTGTTTCAAGATGAGAAGAGAGCAGGCTCAACTAAAGGGAGACTATCAAGTCCTAATGTCGTCATGCCAAGGATTCATCCTATGGTGGAGGTTTGAAACGGGGATCTCCTAGAAGTTATCATGCATAGGTTTCAACCTAAAGTTCTAATCATCACTTCCTTATCAAAGGAAGTGAGATTCCTAGGGATCATGTCAATGATAAATAGAAACAGATAAAGCATCAGCTTAAACAGTAAACAGTAAATGACTGTAAAATGCATGCAATACAAGTGAGGGAGGAAATGTGTGTGGGGCATCAGCCTCCACAAGCTCGTCTCGACCTCAAGCCAGATATGAATAATTGTAATCATACAGAAGAAATAACATGCTATCAAGCAAAATATAAGTGACTGCAATCATACAGAAGAAATGGAATAAACTGCCATCAAGCAAAGCACAAACCACACAGGCAATGGAGTTGGGCTCTACCAAATACCAGCAAGCAAAGCCATACAGTAAAAATACAAGCAGAGGGAGCAACTCAACCTCTAGTGCAATCATGCTCCTAGCTTAACTCAATCTAAACATGAACTTATTCTAATGCATCAAGCAAATCAAACAAGTCACTGCAATACAGTTGCACAGAAAGAAAACAGACAGGAAGAAAGCAGATCAACAGCTTCCACAGCTTCACAGTAAAGCAATCCTCTGACATCAGTTAAGTCCTCAGTCTTCAACTGCTCTTCAAGGCTACCATCTTCAATAGCAAGTCTCAACTTGCTTCTTCAAGCTTTCAATACCTCACACATAAGTATCAACTTATTCTTCCTCTTCAAGCCTCAGCTCCAAAGTAAGTTCCACCTTCAGGCTTCACTCCTAATATCAAGTGTCAACTTGGCTCTTTCAGGCTCTCAAATTATCAAACACACAAGTATCAACTTGCTTCTTCCTCAAGCTTCAGCTTCTTCATTCCATCTCCAATGGATTCCTCTCACAAGTATCAACTTATTCTTCTCCTTCCTCAAGCTTCAGCTCCTTCAAGTACCACCTTGCTCTTCCTGATCTACAAGCTTCAGCTTCAATTCCAGTCTTCAAACAAAGGGAAGTATCAACCTCTAGCCTTCAATATTCTTCAAGCAAGGAACTCCATCCTCTAGCAAGGGAGAAAGATTCATCTAACAAGAGCAAAGTTTGGATGATTGGTAGCAGAGTGAAGACCAAAGGTCACCACTAAGCATCCTATCATCAGAGAAAGGGACCCTCGAAGGTTCTACCAACTTGTAAAGAGCCACACATCCTACCAAATGAGGGATGAGGCCTTTACAAGGGGACCTTGCATCATAGGGAAGGATGGAAGTGATCAACATCTTCCATGTTTATGAAGGAAGAGAATCTATCTAGAAGCTCTGCCTACAAACCCTAATCTTAACACCTAATCAACACTACACCAAAAGAAGGGAAGATCTCCACATCCAAACTTCTTCAAGCATTCCATGATAGCCCAAGCTTGTCTTCAACATCATCCAAGAGCAAGAGAGACAAAACCCTAATCTAAGGGAACTAAAGAAGTCATTCTAGTTGAATTAGTGCATTAGAATCATCTAAATCCTAGTACTAAAGTTAAAATCAAACAAAAATAGTAAACCACATTGTAAATTCCTACAAAAATTCCTAAGGGACCCTAATTCAATCATGAATCTACCATACAAAATTCAGAGGTTGAATCATCCACCAAGTTCTAGAAATAAAACCTAAATCATAAGGTGTTAACCATAAACCCTAAAAATGGAGCTCCTAAAGTTTCAACCTAAAACTACCACTTACATTTATAAAAAAAAATGTGAGAAAAATCTAGGGGGAACATGCAAATCTATGATAGCTACACACAAAAAATCAAGGCAAGAATCATCATCCAATGATCAAACCAAATTCAACAAAACAAAGCATCAACCATGATTATTTCAATATCAATTAAAATTCAACAAATGCAAATAAAATAAAAAATGCATGAAATATTAATTATTTTTTATCCAAAAAAAAACTAGATTCAATCATGAATCAATGGAAAAAAGAATGGAATCATTTGAGTTATTTTTCAATTTTTTATGGATTATTCAATAAACCACATGAAATGAAGAAATTGAAAGAGAATAATGAGAAATTAAAGGAAATTGGAAAAACAAGCGTGGCAAATAGCACATATTTCCAGTTCATTTCAGTGCTGGGCCCAAAAGGGGGGTGTGGACATCAAAGTTGCACTAAGCCCACCCAGATTACTTAAATGAAACGCTGCGTTCAAGTAATCAGAATCCTTCACAAAATGAAATCAATTCGTGGCCATTGGATCATCACCTGGTCAAAGTCTCACCCCAGATCCAATGGCTATCTAGTCATCTTCTTCCTTTTGAATGTTGGAGGGAAAGAAACCATGGAAGTTCAGAACTTCAACTTCATCTTCTCCAAATCGTATTCCTTCAATACTCCATCAAAACTCTCACGTGAATACACTAATCCACTCCATTTTTTCCACCGAATCTAACCATGCTAATCAATAACATTGAAACTCATCCTAACTCAAATCATGATTAAAATCTCAGAAATCACTCGAGAATTAAATCACACCAAACTCCAAATTATGGTGTCTAACATCATCACCATGCTTCACTGAGTTGATCTAGCTATCAAACTAAGATTAACTCTCAAGAATCACCAAGATATCAGCATGAACAGAATTTGAGTCATCTCCCTAATTGTCTCTAAACCTAGCCAATTGCTACCAGAAAGCTTCTACTAACGATCTACATTACATCTAACCTAACAATTCCTATTGATTATGCTTAAATTAAGCTGCACGATGAAAAGTACATACCTACAAATTCTTGATGAACAGAGTGGTTAAATCTTCAAATCAACCTTCAATAAGCTCCAGATTCCTTCAATGGAGTATGACCTAGCTTCTGTATGCAACAAAATTGATTGAAATGCCTTGAATTCTTGAACCCGATTCTGAGTTGCAGAAGAAGAATTCCAAGTGCCAACTCCCAATTCTTCCACGATCTTGCCTTGGATTTGACCTGTAATCAATCTCTAACCCTAGAGCAAGCTATTGAGATCAAGAACTTGGATTGAAATGGCCTCAATTGATGTAACCGATTTTGATTTGCAATGTGCAAATTCAAAATTCAATCTCACTCTTCTCTCTCAATTCTCACCAACCAGTGCTCTGAATCACTTCATATGCTTATATAGGACATGAATGAACACTCTAGAAAGTTCTGGATCAATCTAATGAGAATTTCAATATCTCATGTCACTTGAAATATCATGTCATGCTATGTTCATATCAGTTCTACTAACAGCTTGCATTTGCCCTCATTCTCATCCAAATTCTCCTCAAATGAGATTATGAAGGGGTTTGGGTGGATTGGAACCATGTATTTGCACTTGTGTGTAGTTTGGCAAATGTAACTTATGTCTTAAGCAAGCAAATGCAACTCCATGATTTTGACCTCAAATGAGAAAAGTGCTATTGCCATTGTCTTTAAAATGTCATTTCTGATCAAAATGACATATTACATGTCTTATTTTGGCCTTGGAATGAAGAATCACAAATTTGGTCCTTTTAATGAACTTTAATTCTTCCTTTTTAAGCCAATTTTGCAATTTTGAGTTACAAGCAATTCCAACCTCTCATGACCACTTGGATAGCCTCAAAACATCATTTTGAACAAGTTTGATGTTGGACATTTTCCCATTTGAAGCTTGCAAATAGGAGTTATGAACTTATGATTGAAATGACCTGTAATCTCCAAATGTCCAAAATACCCTTGACTTGTCAAAGCCATAAATTGAGTTCTACAAATCCTACCAAGAACTTCTAGTACTCTCTAGAAATCTAAGAAGATAAGGAACAACATTCATGTTGACCAAAAGTTCATAGGAATCATCCTTCTAGGGCAAAAGTTTCATGCAAGTTGGGTCACTTTCAAGCTCCAGATTCACATTCCTCATATGACTTGTAACTTGTCAAAGCCATAACTTGAGTTCTACAAATCCTATCAAGGACTTCTAGCACTCAAATTAAAGCTAAGACCATGCTCTACAACAATCATTTTTGGGGCAAGATGATATGACAATCACATCTTGAGCTAAATTTCCTTGAAGATAGGGGTCAAACTAGGGGATTTTACACTGTCAAGTCTTAGAAACCCTAGCTTGAAACTTCTCAAACTCTTCAATCATGATGATTTAACCTTGGAATCATCCTTATAACATCTCAATGTATCAATCCATGATCACATGGATCTTGAATTAGGTCTCAACCTTCTCCAAATCCTCAGTTGACTTAGGGTTGACCAAGTCAAACCCTAATTGCACCAATCATGGTTGAGGCTTCTTAATCTTGCACAATGACCTGCCTAGGCCTCAAAGTGATCTTCAACACTTCACATGAGCTCTCTCAAGACCTCAAGTCCATCTTCATGGCCTCAGAATCATCTGATGGCTTCCCACACTTCTCAAGTTAGGAGACCTACATTATTGGTTTCAATCACTCTTTCTGAGGCTCTTTCAACTTCTCTGACAAGGATATCAACCCTTAAACCCTTGAATAACCTTCTTAGCTAGCTTCAAACCCTTGTGTAGCCCTTGATTGGTAATCATGCCTCTTGATCTCCTGCATGCATGTCAATGAAATGCAAATGATAATGCTAATGTGAATGAAATGAAACATAAGCTAGGTGAAGAAATGTTGGGCAAATTTTGGGGTGCAACAGCTGCCCCTATTCAAGCGGCTTGGACCTGACTGGGTGAGAAGCGAACGGCTCTCAAACAATCAAGGTAAAAGACGGTTGAATACCAACAAACCCGGAAATTTGCCAACTGCACAAGTACACAGTACTCTGATGGGAACAAATCTTCGGAAACTGAAATGATAGTTGCACGACAACTAGCTAGAGAAATACTGATCTGAATCTCCGTCAGGATGATTCTCTGATTCATCTGATATCATTGCGTCCTCAAATCATCAAGGGATCCCTGGTTACCCGTTAACGGGTGATTTGCCAACCACACAGGTAAACAATACTCTGGTTGGTAGGAACATCTTCAAAACTGAACATGATAGTTGCGCGGCAACTTGCTGGGGAATTGGTCACACGGTAACCGGTGAAGGGTCCAATCTCAAATCTTCGTCAGGATGATCATCTGATTTTGCTGCAAATATTCGTCCTCAAGTTATCAAGGGGTCACTGGTCACTCGGTAACCGGTGATACATGGTCTATCACGCCGTCAGGCATCCGAATTCTTCGGGACTCATCAGGTCATTGGGAACTTTTTTAACAATCAAGTTAAACATGCCGCCAGGCATTCAAGGGAATTTTCGGGCGTCAGCCGGACTTCATCAGTAAGTCGGAAATAGAATTCTTGGTCAATCATGAACCAAATAGGGATATCTATTCTCCCGCCATCAGGCACTCTGCATCAGCTGAAAGAACTGCGTTGACATCACAGTTGGACTTCATCAGTAAATCCTCAAATGGAATCCTCCATCAAGGACTAGTAAGGATATACATTCTTTTTCCATAAGGCACTCCGTGTCAGCTGGGAGAACTGCTTTGACATCGCAGTTAGACTTCATCAGTGAGTCTGGGGTTTTGGCACCGCTGCCGGACTTCAATTATCAAGTCTTCAAGGAAATTTCAACTTCTCTTTTTCAAAACCTGCTGGGGATGACACATCTCCGCTGGGGATTCTGGAGAACTATCAAGTAACTCTGCTTCGGGGATCCAGAAATCATTCTGGGTGAATAAACTCAGTTGAGGAAATCAAGAATCATCTTGAACAAATAACTCCGTCGGGGACTTCAAGAATCATCCTGAACCAATAACTCTGCCGGATATTTCAGGAATCGTCCTGAGCAAACACTCTGTCGAGGACTCTAAGCATCAACTTGAGCAACCAACTTCGGCGACTTCACTAGGGATTTTAAGGATCATCTTAAGCACACACCTTCGCTGGAGAATTCAAGAATCATCTTGGGCAAGCGACTTTGCTGGGGAAATTCAAGAATCATCTTGAGCCACATAACTCTTCCGAGATTTCAGGAATCATCCTGAGCAAACACCCTGTCGGGGAACACCTGCAAAACAAGAACGGTAACAACCTAGCTCATGATTCATATGCATATGTTTGACAATGGCGCAATGCTCCACACGGTGGAAATGCTACGCGTTTAGGGTAAATGCTATGCAATCATGCACAATGCTACGACCCCATCAGCAAAATAAATGCTGAAGGGAGAATCCTCCTGTCAAGGAGAAAGGACCACTCTGGTGGAAGAAGGACTCATCCTGCCGAGGAGAAGAAGTCACACCGATCTCAATTGGGCTCCGCTTGGGGAAACGAACTTCAGTCGACTGCTGCAAGGGAATAAAGCTCTACGAGAACCTGAACCTGCTCATCTAGGTATTCAAACCACAAGCTGCTGAGGAAAATGATGTCAGTCGCAGAAATAAACTGCACAGCCTTCGCGGCAAAACTTTCCTGGAGATAACGACTCCGGTGGGGAAATACAACATCAGCTACTAAACATTCTACTGGGGAAAACCAATCATGGCCTGAACGCTTTCCAAGGACTCGACTCTCTTGGGGCACTGCAAACTCGGCTGGGGAAGAAGGAATCATCCTGCTTGCTAGGGAGAGTACGACTCTGTGGGGAATCTCAATTCCGCTGGAGACTTCAGTCTGCACTATCAAATGCTGCACACTCCAGTATATGACTCAGCTGGGGAGATGACGTTCCTTCAGGACACATCTAACTGGGGAAAGAATCTTCTCTGTTTGGGGAGACACATCAATGCTTACGATCTCGTGTTCGTAATCCACGGGGAGGTGCTGCTGAACTTGCTGGAGAAGAAGGAATCATCCTGCTTGGGGACGCATACGGTTTACTGCCTGGAGTATGCTATACTTGCGACAACACAAACAAACAGACAAGATACCCTTCTCAAAGGGATCTATCAAGGTTATTATCTTATGACAATGTTCAAGTAATTCATTGTTTCAACAATCAGTGGCCTAGGCCAGTAAGTTTATGTATGCGCATTTTATCAAAAACATCGGCGTTCTTTTTCGCAAACAAAACAGATAAATGCTAAACAGGAAAATAGAATTGCTGAATAGTATACATTTTATTGCTAACGAACCCCTGAATGGGTAAGAATGTTTTACAACAGATGCAAGCTCCTGGAATAAGGAAGCTGCACAACAATAAAACGTAAATATACATCAGTATATACACAAATGTCGGCACCGAGGCGTAGACAAACACCATGAGTTGATCCCTCTATGAACCACTCGGCATTGATACTTCTCCGACGCTTCAGCTTCAGAAGAGATTGATTCAGATAAACGGCCCTCAGGTCTTCCAAACCACTAAAGAATGAGAGTCCATACGCGGAACGCAGTCATTTGCTTTTTCAAATCCCTAACTTTTGCCTGAATCGCCCTTTCGGGTTTTCGATTCACCAGGATACCCTTTTTTGCCAAAGTCGCCCTTCCAGGTTTTCGACTTTGCGGGTGTACATTCTTTTCTTTATATCCCTAATTTTTGCCCGAACCTTTTTCCTTTTTTATGGTTCGCCGGGATGCCCCATTTTTGCCTGGATACTCTTTTTCTTTCCAGCGGGTCATTCTTTAAGCAAAGTATTTTTTAACTGCGTCCGCGTTCACCGGGGATGCAAAATCTTCGCCATCCATCATAGATAACAACAAGGCTCCTCCCGAGAAGACCTTGCTGACGACGTACGGACCTTCGTAATTGGGGGTCCACCTGCCCCGGTGATCGGAGTGTGGAGGAAGAATCTTCTTTAAGACGAGATCACCCGTCTGAAAGCTTCTAGGACGCACCTTCTTATCATAAGCTTTCTTCATTCGGCTTTGGTACAGACGACCATATGCAATCTATGCTAATCTTTTCTCGTCCATCAGGCTGAGTTGGTTTAGTCGGTTCTTAATCCATTCTGCCTCATCGAGTTTCACGTCAACCAAAACTCGTAAAGAAGGGATCTTCACTTCTAACGGTAGGACAACTTCCATACCGTACACCAGTGAGAAAGGAGTTGCCCCGGTTGATGTACGTACCGTTGTATGATAACCGTGCAATGCGAATGGCAACATCTCGTGCCAATCTTTATAGGTCACAACCATCTTCTGTACAATCTTCTTAATGTTCTTATTGACCGCTTCAACGGCGCCATTCATCTTCGGCCGGTAAGGAGATGAGTTGTGGTGTTCAATCTTGAAACTCTGGCACAGCTCCTTCATCATCTTGTTATTCAGATTCGAACCATTATCAGTAATGATCCGCTCGGGAATTCCGTAACGACAGATGATATCCCTCTTTATGAATTTAGCCACCACCTGCTTGGTCACGTTAGCGTATGAGGCTGCCTCCACCCACTTGGTGAAGTAGTCGATAGCTACTAGAATGAAGCGATGACCGTTAGATGCTGTGGGCTCGATCTTGCCTATCACGTCGATGCCCCACATGGAGAACGGCCACGGGGAGGACATGACATTTAACGGGCACGGCAGTATATGAATCTTATCAGCATAAATCTGGCATTTATGACATCTCTTCGCGAATTTAAAGCAATCTGACTCCATCGTCAGCCAGTAATATCCTGCTCTCAGGATCTTTCTTGTCATAGCATGCCCGCCGGCGTGCGTACCAAATGTGCCTTCATGGACTTCTTCCATGAGCCTATTCGCTTCTTTCTCATCTACACATCTGAGTAGCACGAGATCGTGGTTTCTTTTATACAAAACTCCATCAGGATTGAGATAAACATTTCCAGACAGCCTCCTCAGAGTCTTCTTGTCCTGGGTTGACGCTCCCGCAGGATACTCCTTAGTCATAAGGAAAGTCTGGATATCATGGAACCATGGCTTGCCGTCGGAGGCTTCCTCGATCGCAAAGACGAATGCAGGTCTATCAAGACGAGAAAGGACAATTCTTGGAGCTTCATTCCAAAAATTGACTTTATACATCGAAGCCAACGTGGCTAAGGCATCAGCCATCTGGTTTTCTGCTCTGGGCACATGATGGAGTTCCACTCGATCAAAGAATGGAAGCAGCCTTCTGGCATAGTTCATGTACGCCACCAAATTTGATTGACGAGTCTCCCACTCCCCTTTAATCTGGTTAATCACAAGTGTCAAGTCACCATATACATCCAGGTTCTTGATTCTAAAATCAATTGCTTCTTCTAGACCCATGATGCATGCTTCGTACTCCGCTTCGTTATTGGTGACCGGAAACGTCAGTCTCGCGGTAAACGGGATATGGGATCCGTGGGGAGTCGTGATGATCGCCCCAATGCCACTTCCATAAGAGTTAACCGCCCCGTCAAATATCAATTTCCACTGGGATTTCCTATCTGGCCCCTCGTCGGGCAACGGTTCATCGCAATCCTTTGCTTTAAGAAACATGATATCCTCATCAGGGAATTCAAATTTCATTGGCTGATAATCTTCGATCGGCTGTTCGGCAAGGTATTCAGACAATACGCTGCCCTTAATGGCCTTTTGGGAAACGTACTGAATGTCATATTCCGTCAACGCCATTTTCCATCTGGCAATCCTGCCCATAAGCGCTTGCTTCTCGAAGACGTACTTGATCGGATCCATCTTCGAAATTAGCATGGTTGTGTAATTGAGCATGTACTGTCGTAAACGTTTGGCAGCCCCGGCTAGTGCACAACACGTCTTCTCCAGCATCGAGTAATGAGATTCACAATCGGTGAACTTTTTACTCAAGTAGTAAATGACATGCTCCTTTCTGCTCGTCTCGTCGTGCTGACCGAGAACACACCCCATACTATTCTCAAGAACTGTCAAGTACATGATTAAGGGTCGTCCAGCCACTGGGGGTATCAAGATCGGAGGTTCCTGCAGATACTGTTTTATCTTATCAAATGCCTTCTGGCAATTCTCGTTCCAGATAATCGCCTGATTTTTCTTTAACAGTTTGAACATCGGTTCACACGTGGCCGTGAGCTAAGAGATAAACCTTGCAATGTAGTTTATTCTGCCCAACAAACCACGAACTTCTTTTTTGGTTTTTGGCGCTGGCATTTCTTGTATTGCTTTTATCTTCGCAGGATCAACCTCAATGCCTCTTTCGCTCACGATAAACCCCAGTAGTTTTCCAGACCGTACTCCGAAAGTACATTTGTTAGGATTCAACCTCAACCTGAACTTCCTAAGCCTCTCAAAAAGCTTCAGCAAATTGACCAGA
Source organism: Lathyrus sativus (assembly GCA_963859935.3). Taxonomy (NCBI): domain Eukaryota; kingdom Viridiplantae; phylum Streptophyta; class Magnoliopsida; order Fabales; family Fabaceae; genus Lathyrus; species Lathyrus sativus. The sequence goes on along the minus strand of OZ012736.1, from coordinate 189,091,044 downwards.
TGTCCCTCCTCCGTTTGGGACTTCGCAATCATGTCATCAACATAGACTTCAATCTCATGATGAATCATATCATGAAACAAAGTGACCATTGCTCGTTGGTAAGTGGCCCCTGCGTTCTTCAGACCGAAGGGCATTACCTTGTAGCAAAATGTTCCCTAAGGTGTAATAAACGTAGTTTTCTCCATGTCCTCCAGCGCCATCTTGATCTGATTGTAGCCGGAGAAGCCATCCATGAACGAAAATACGGAGAACCGAGTTGTATTGTCGACCAACACATCAATATGAGGCAACGGGAAATCATCTTTAGGGCTCGCCCTATTCAAATCCCGATAATCGATGCACATTCACACCTTACCGTCCTTCTTCGGTACAGGCACGATGTTGGCGACCCACGGAGGGTAAGTAGTGACCGCTAAGAAGCCAGCATCAAGCTGCTTCTGCACTTCTTCTTTGATCTTAACGGCCATATCTGGTCGTGTCCTTCTAAGCTTCTGCTTGACGGGAGGACAATCTTCTCGCAGCGGCAAGTGATGGACCATGATGTCTGTATCAAGTCCGGGCATATCTTCGTATGACCAAGCAAAGATGTCACTATACTCTCTTAGCATCTCGACCAATCTCTGCTTGACATCACTCTGCAATGCGGCCCCTATCCTGACGTTCCTGACCAGTTCTTCAGAACCCAGATTCACAATCTCAATCTCTTCCTCGTGAGGCAGAATAAGTTTCTCTTCTTGCTTCAACAAGCGGGCCAACTCTTCGGGAAGATCTTCGTCTTCATCAATCTCTTCTTCGGCTTGATAGATCGGGCAATCGAAGTCGAAGTGAGTCGTAGAAGGTCCAGAGTCGATGTCATCTGCTATGTGGATCCTGCAATAACAAGGGTTAAGCTTAAAACAAGGATATGCAGGTTAGCACAGAGCCCATTGCCATTTTGTTGTTTTTCAAAACAAATGTAAAACAGGAATAACAGGGATCACAATATTTGAATACGAAGAAAAACGCCTTTTGATTTATTGGTAAAATGCGTGTACATAATCAAACAAGGCCCTGACAATAAAACCGTTATGCCCCGGGTAGGACATAGGGTTGTACAGCAGTTGGAGAAAGTAAATCATTACTCTTTGCCTGTCACTTGGATGATATCCCTGATGGACCAGTTGTTGAGGCTCTCGTCTGGCTTGCTTGGCTGGATCCAAGAGTCTAGGTCGCAATCGCTGTCTTCGCCGTCTATATACACCGCGTTGACACTTTCACATATCACCCCGCCACTGGTAAACTGGATCGGCCCTTTACCTCGCGACGCACTGTGAGAAGAAGAGGCTTCAGCCGTAGGAGAGTATCCTAACCCAAACTTGTCTTGCTTGTTAGGTATCTCTAGAATTCGCCCCCACCCTGGGGTAGATCCGGCCTGAACAACGGCCCGGGCTTCCTTGAAGGAAGAGAGAGTCATCTCTGGCTTCTCAGTGATTACAGGAGCTACATTCTTGACTTTAACAACTTCGAATGCCTGACATAGGGTTTCTTGGATTTCCCCATCCATCTCAACATACTTGAAGGACGACAAATGGCTCACCATTATATCTTCCTCGCCACAAACGGTCACGACGCTACCTCCAACAGCATACTTGAGCTTCGGGTGCAATATGGAGGTCACGGTGCCAGCAGAATGGATCCATGGCCGGCCTAGGAGACAGTTGTAGGCTGGCATGATGTCCATGATATAGAAGACTGCGTCGAAAGTTTCCGGCCCAACTTGGATTGGTAACGTCACCTCCCCGAAAACATGACGTTTGGTTCCATCGAACGCTTTCACCACCAGATCACTGGGTGTGCAAATCAATCCTCGAGTATCTAACTTCATCAATGCTTTCTTCGGAAGAACATTGAGTGACGACCCTGTGTCCACCAACACGTGAGACATAATCGTTCCCCTACACTCTATCGAGATGTGCAGGGCGCTGTTTTGGTTTCTTCCCTTTGGCGTCAGCTCTAGGTCAGTGAACCCTAACCCGTTCCCAGCATTCACGTGGGCTACGACCCCTTCTAAATGGTTGACCGATATTTCCTGCGGTACATACGTGGCATTCAAAACCTTCAGTAGTGCGTTGCGATGTGACTCCGAACACAGCAACAAATTCAGGATGGAAATTTTCGAGGGTGTTTGATGGAGGTGATCCACGATCTTGTAGTCACTCTTCTTAATCAACCTCATAAACTCTTCAGCGTCTTTAACAAGTAAGTCTTTCTCTACCCCACGAGGGGTTTCTTCAACAACTTTACTCTTTCCTTTATCGGTTACATCAGCTTTGCCGGCTTTGTCCGCCACGATCTCAGGTGGAGCAGATACTCTTCCGCTGCGCGTGATTCCGCCAATGCCCACTAGGTTATCCACAGATGGCCCAGATGGTTCTAATTCCAACTTTTGTCCGTTGCAGTAGACGTCTGCCCCATAATGCCATGGGACAACATTAGTGCTTTCAAAAGGTATCGGCTCGGCCTTGGTGATGGTAATCGTGGGCGGTCTGGGCGCAGAAATAGTGATCGTCCGGCGAGGGATGGTGATGGTAGCAACCTCATCATCTTGCTTCAGCATTACCTCTCCAGATCCATATTCGGCCCTTCGGCTAAACTGCAAGATTCCTTCGGTCATCAGACTCTGAATCCCCTCTATCAACTGTTCGCATCCATCAGGACTAGTCGTACAGCCCATACACAGTTCTCCACAGCCTAGAAAGAAGCCTCTCTTCATCAGCTTGGCTTTGACGAAGTTGAGCGGTGTCTTCAGATCTCTGACGTCAGTCAACACATCCAAATTCTCGTCTTCAATAATGGCATTCACCCCACCTCCCCTATGATTCGGCATAGGGTTCTTCGTGACATTTGGCACATTATCTGAGAAGTTGATGATCTTAGCATCCACCATATCTTGCACCTTATGCTTAAAGGCTTTGCAGTTTTCTATCGTGTGGCCTGGTGCCCCTGAGTGAAACTCACAAGTTGCATTCGCATCGTAACCCGGCGGAGGTGCCCCTGTCAAGGGAGCCAGGGTTCTCTTCTGGATTAGCTGTAACTGAAGCATAGTTTGTAACAGCTGAGCATAAGACATGGGCGGTGTCTCAAGGTGACGACTCGACAGAGGTGCCCTGTTCTGATACTTCCGGTACCCTTGCTGATTCGGCTGCTGCTGCTGCTGTGGCTGGGGTTGTTGGACAGCGGGGATGGTTATACTGGCCACCTGCTGGTGAGGGCCTTTACCCTTCCTTCGAGCGTTGGACACAGCGCTCGTCTCTCCTTCCCGCCTTTTGTCACCATACGGTTTCTTTCCTCCTCCAGCTGAGGATAGATCACCTTGAATTTTCCCCAGTTTGATCCCATTTTCAATGTGCTCACCCGTGATGATGAGATCTGAGAAACTTCCGGACATACCGCTGACCAATTTCTCGTAATAAATCCTTGGGAGGGTGGCTACAAACATTTCAACAAGCTCCCGTTCGACCATCGGCGGCTGAACCCTAGCTATCAATTCACGCCACCGCTGGGCGTACTCTTTGAACCCTTCGTTGTTCCTCTGTGACAGATTCTACAGTTGGACCCGGTTCGGAGCCAAGTCACTGTTATATTGGTAATGGTGCACGAATGCTTCAGCAAGTTCCTTCCATGTGCGCACACTGGTGGGCTCCAGATTCAAGTACCATTCCAAGGATGGCCCAGACAAGCTATCCTGGAAGAAGTGCATCAGCAGCTTCTCATCTTCAGAGTGAGCGGACATTTTCCAGTAGTATGATCTCAGGTGGACGCGAGGGCAAGTGGTGCCCTTGTACTTCTCAAAGTTGGGTACCTTGAACTTGGGAGGCACCTTGAAATCAGCAATCAGTCCCAACTTGGACATGTCAACACCCATAGTGTTCAGGTTCTCGAAATTCCTCATCTTGTCCTCGAGTGCCTTAAACCTCAGACGTGCTTCAGCAGTCAGCTCTCCTTCAGCACCCTTCTGTGAGAACAAATCGTCTTGATGGTCTTCTAACCATGGCTGAGGCCCATACAGATTCCCAACACCCGTGTTGCCGTTGCCCAGTCCAACATTGACATTAGCTTCAAAATTCTCATTATCGACGCCAGTCGTATTACCATTGAGCCCCATGTTAGCGATCACATTGCCGTTGGCACTGCCATTCCCCCCAGTCACGGGGACGCCATTCTGAGGAGTTTCAACAGGTGGAGGGGTTGGAACAGTCCCCCCATGGAGTACACCATTGTTGTCAACCCTTGAAATCAGAGGCTGGACCAATGTTCTGAGCTGATCCTGGCCGTTGGCAACCACTTACATGAGCTCCATGAAGCGGTCCATCCTTTCTCGGAGCTCCTGAACGTCAGTATGCACTTGCTCCATAGCTCTGGCTTGATTTTCTCTGGTCGGATAGCGGTGGACGGGTCTTTGATCAATCCTGGATCAACCTGCATACACAAAGGGTTAGAAAAACGACAAAGTGCTCATTATGCATATGCTTCATGCAAATGCAAACGTGTGTCTGTGTGTTAGGGAGGTTCCCCCCGATCCTAGTGCCTGAGTGCCAGTGCTGATAATAAGAAGTCCGAGTCCAGTCGTGGAAATAAAATCTCATATATATAAAGAAAGCCCATCAAGGCGGTACACAACGTCATTGAGTACAGACAAAATCAATAGCGTAACCTCAACCAACAAGCCTGGTGATGGTCAGCATACAACAATGATCAACACAAAAGGGTTACAAATATAGTCAAGCACGGCCACGGGCTCGAAACTCTTCTAACAGATCCCTCATTCCTGGATGATCAGGCCGAGTGAGCAACCCTTCGACGAGTAATTCCCTCTGCGTCATAGTGTACTGAAGACCTTCAACTGAGTCTTCCCATGCTCCTTCGCCGAAACAATCTTCTAACTTCCGCTTCTTGGATTCAAACTTCAGTTTGTGCTCCTTCAGGTTAGCAAGAGCCTTGTTGAGCAGGCCTTCAGCGGCATATCTGCGAGCGGTTTCTTCAGCAAACCTCTTCTCACTAGCCTTCACCTGGGCTTTCAACTTGGAGATCTGTTGCTTCAGCTTATCCTCCCGTTCCTTGTCATTGGCTAGGGCGGCCTTCTAATGCTGATTAAACTTGGATATTCTCCGATACGCTTCATCCAAGTGCTGCTTCTTAGTGGCCAGTACGTCATTGACAGCTTTGAAGTCTCGACCCAAGCGCTCACGCTCAGCTATCTGCTTAGTCAAATCCGTACCTAGCTGGTTCACCAACTCTGTTTGCCTTTTGAAGGAATGGACGGCTTCGCTTCTCTCGCTTCTGAGTTGAGCCAATTCTTTCTCCAATTCTTCATTTGCCTTCTTTAGCTCATCTCACTCAGCTAACACCTGATTATGCTGCTGAATAGGCACGGTGGTAGGCTCTTCAATCACTGGAGGGCTTTCTGGCTGGGCAGGAGGAAACGACATCCCTATAGCATCTGCTCTGGCTTTGATCCAAGTCACATATGGAGCGTAGGCTTGGCTATTACTTTTCCCCAGCAACGGCTTTCCCCGCTTGCAGATACCATTCCAAGCATGCTGAAGATGATCTCAGTACCCAACCTATCTCTATCAAACCAGGCAATATCCTCCGCTGACAGACTCATCAAACGCTCAGACCACTCAGCTGTGGCTGCAGACGAAGCGAAATGACCCTTCTTGGGTAGGTGACTATCAAGCCATCTATAGAGCAGGGGCACACAGCACGAGACATTCTTGCCCCTTCTGTTCTCGTTTTTGTAGTGGACGGAATGGTAGACATCTCCAATCAAGGTAGGGACTGGATTCCCTGATGCAAAGATGTGAAATGCATCGAAGTCTACAAAGTCAGGCATATTGGGGAACAGAATGATGCCGTATATGCACAGAGCAAGGATGGCGTTGAGCACGATCCAACATCTGTCTTTGGCGCACTGCTGAGCCTTTCCCACTAAGAACTGCAAGGAGAAACCGGGAACCCTGTTCCAACTAGACAAAACCAACTCGGAGGCATCCAGATGAAGTGAAGGAGCTAGACTAGCCAGATTAGGCTCAACATCCATATGAACAAAAGGCATCTGACTCTTGATAGGCACACCTAACAAATCAGCATACTCCTCTAGTGTGGGTGCGAGAATAAAGTTCTGGAAAGTAAAGCATCTCAAAGGAGGATCGTAGAACTGCAGCAGGGCGTGCAACCCATTCAACTCAAACACCGAGGGTTTACGGACCAAGCTGAGCAGTTTCCCGTAAGCCTTTCTGAATTTATCTCTCACAGAATCATCTGCCAAAGCAATCAAACCAGTCAGCTGAACAACATCAGGAGTGGGGAGCTTGTAAGCCACGATCTTCCTCAGAGAACCCATAATAGCACAACAGAAGGCGAGAAAACCTGAACCGGGGGAAACGGTACCTGCAACACAGACACACGTTAATGAAATGCATATGAATATGCAAAACAATGCAAAATGCAATCATGCAGCAGGAGGTCAAGACGACTGTGCTGTTGAGGAGATGAAGGTGAAGATTCTGTATCAACAAAACCACAATACTGCTCTGTCAAGGACAACCCTATCTCTGATGAGAAGAAAACCCTGATATCGGACCATGAATTCTGCTCTGTCAAGAACAGCCATATCTGAGGACAAGGACCCTTGATACAGGACCACAAATCTGCTCTATCAAGAACAAATATACATCTGATGATGAGAACCTCTGATACAGGACCATAAATCTGCTCTGTCAAGAACACACATACGTCTGATGATGAGAACCTCTGATACCAACAAAACTGATTCACTATCAAGAAAACCAGGTAGTCTGAAGGTTAAGGTTTCCTGCAACAAACCCAACCCTGCTCACAGGTATGGACCTAAACTGACACAAGTTCGGCATCCTATGCGGTCATCAGCGTCACAGACATTCAAGAGGGGTGACACGATACCCAGAAGGTGTGGCATCACCATCTCCTGAAGCGGCCTCACTCAGCTGAATTCCAAATGATCGATCCCCAGAGTCGACAATCCTCCAAACCAACAACCCCTCAGGCCCAAAGGGCCGGAAAAGAAGTCAACCGGGAGAACCTCGTATGAGCGTGGATTTCATGAGACACTAGTGCCTGCAAAGCAAGCACGCGCCCACTAATTTCCACAACTAATGCTAAGTACACTCAAGCATGGGTCTGGCTTCCCACTCATCAGAATGCCCCTCCCACAACAGCACAGATAATCATATCATACTGAAAATAAAGTGCGGGAAATAAATGCGATAAATAAACACAACCCAACAAGTAATCATACAAGCGCTAGGATTGAATCTCGCAGGGGAAGTTGGATCCCCAAACTGACTCGCATAAGGGACGTTGGATCCCAGGAAACTATCAAGTCCCCAGCAGAGTCGCCAGCTGTCGCTACCGCGAAAATAAGGTGCCGGCAAAACAGAAGAGTCGCCACCTTTCGTTATTTATCCCTCGGAGCGGGAAAGGAAACGATCGGGAAAACCTGACGAAAAGGTATAAGACAAGGTCATCGCAACCGTTGTCTAGGTTCGAGAGTCGGTTACGCAAGGGGAAGGTATTAGCACCCCTCACGTCCATCGTACTCGATAGGATCCACGCTTGTTGTGTTTATCTGGCGGGTTGGTTTACTATATATCTATCAAGGCTGGTTTAAAAAAGGAAAAGAAAAATGACTCGGCAAAGCGTCGCACTTTATGCCTACGTATTCTCATCAGAGAATGAGAAATCAGATTCTACGTAGTTCGCCTAACTACGGGTTACGGGGAAGGTGGCTCGCCAATACGTCAGTATTGTGCCTACGTACTCTTAACAGGTATGAGAGATCAGAGCTTACGTAGTTCGGGATAATACGGATTACGGGAATTCAGATTCATCTGTTTTTATCGAGTAGGGTTAACAAACAGTTCCGCAGTTGGATGTACGTAGCTTGACCCTTGGAGACTTAAGTGTTACCGTTTATGGTAGAACTGGGAGTTAACGACACTCTTTTCTTCAGAAAAGCTTCCTTTGAGTTATGGGCCCTCGGGGCAAAAAGGTTTGAAGTTTGTTTTCTGTCTTTTACGGAAGAATTTTTTTTTTTTGGTGTTTGCAACCAATATCGCACTAGAGACTATGACCTGAGAGTGAATGTGTCGCATGTCACCCAAAGGGTGCCATACTAAACATCCAGACTGTTGAAAAGAAACTCTCCAACAATCCTTTCTCAGATAGCTTAAGGCTCGTAACGTACGACGTCAGTTAACCTTTATTACTGTATTTTGATTTGTTTCAAGATGAGAAGAGAGCAGGCTCAACTAAAGGGAGACTATCAAGTCCTAATGTCGTCATGCCAAGGATTCATCCTATGGTGGAGGTTTGAAACGGGGATCTCCTAGAAGTTATAATGCATAGGTTTCAACCTAAAGTTCTAATCATCACTTCCTTATCAAAGGAAGTGAGATTCCTAGGGATCATGTCAATGATAAACAGAAACAGATAAAGCATCAGCTTAAACAGTAAACAGTAAACGACTGTAAAATGCATGCAATGCAAGTGAGGGAGGAAATGTGTGTGGGGCATCAGCCTCCACAAGCTCGTCTCGACCTGAAGCCAGATATGAATAATTGTAATCATACAGAAGAAATAACATGCTATCAAGCAAAATATAAGTGACTGCAATCATACATAAGAAATGGAATAAACTGCCATCAAGCAAAGCACAAACCACACAGGCAAGGGAGCTGGGCTCTACCAAATACTGTTGCACCCCAAAATTTGACCAACATTTATTTACCTATCAAGAGTTATATGGGACTTTGAAGCTAGCCAAGAGGGTTATTCAAATGTTCAAAGATTGATATCTTTGTCAGAGAACTCAAGAGATCCTCAGAGAGATTGGTTGAAACCAAGGTTGTGTGCCTCATAACTTGAGAGTTGGGGGAGCTCCTCAGGTGATTCTGAGACTATGAGGATAAACTTGAAGCTTTGAGAAAGCTTATGAGATGTCTTGAAAGCCATTATGAATCCTAGAGAGGTCATTGTACAAGAATTCAGAAGATTCAGCCATCAGTGGTGGAATTAGGGTTTGACTGGGTCAACCCTAGGTCAACTGATGATTTAGAGAGGGTTGAGACCTAATCCAAGAGCCATGTGATCATGGAATGATGCATTGAAGTTATATAAGGATGATTCCTAGACCAACTCATCATTATTGAGGAGTTTGAGAAGTTTTAAGCTAGGGTTTCTAAGGCTCGACAGTGTAAAATCCCCTAGTTTGATCCCTATCTTCAAGGCAGTTTAGCTCAAGATTTGATTGTCATATCATCTTACCCACAACATGAATGTTGTATAGATTGTTCTTAGCTTTAATTTGAGTGGTAGAAGTCCTTGATAGGATTTATAGAGCTCAAGTTATGACTTTGACAAATTACAGGTCATCTGAGGTATGTGAATCTGGGTCCTTGAAAGTCACCCAACTTGCATCCAACTTTTTCCATAGTAGGATGATTCCTATGGATTCTTGGTCAACATGAATGTTGAAGGGCATCTTCTTAGCTTTATAGAGAGTACTAGAAGTCCTTGATAGGATTTGTAGAACTCAACTTATGGCTTTGACAAGTCAAGGGCATTTTGGTCATTTGGAGGTTATAGGTCATTTCAAGCATAAGGCCATATCTCCTAGTTCCAAGCTTCAAATGGAAAAATCTTCAACATCAAACTTGCTTAGAATGATGTTTTAAGGCTAGTAGGGAGGTCATGAGATGTTGAAAAGGCTCATATCAAAAAGTGATAAAAATGGCCTAAAATGGAGGCATAAGTTAAATAAAGTGAAATTGAAAATTGGAAATCACAAGTTATAAATCCAAACCATGTCATATAATAGGTCATTTTGACTCCAAATGACATTCTAAGAACAATGGTTCAGCCACAATTTTGATTTGGGGCTTGGATCATAGGGCTGCTTTGGAATTGGCTTACTTGCATATTAAGGTACCAAGGCAAAACTCAAAAGAACTCAACAAGCAAGGTAGTTATGCATTGTAACTCATCTTAAATCTCATGTGGGGATAAATTCAAGTCAGAATTGGTTATTACAAGGAGCTTGGCATGAGATAGCATGTAAGGAGAATTGGATCCAAAATGTCATGACATGAAAAGTTCAATTTCTCATTGGATGATCCTAGAGGGTTTTAGATGATTCTAAACCACTCTATATAACAAGTGTAACTTGCTCAGATGCAAGGTTGGTGTGAATTGGTGTAGAGAAGAGAGAGTGAGATCCAAATTCTTCCATTGCAAGTCAAGTGCAATTTCTTCATTCTTCTTCATTTCCATTCATTTTTTCCACACAAACACTTTCCATAGATCCCTCTGAGTGTGTGCATACTGAATTGAGGCTCCATTGATGGAAGATTGAAGGTTTGGCCATTGGATTTGCAAGAAGCAACTCATCATCGAATCTTGAAGTGCAAGCTTTCTCCCTCATATTTTTTGCAAACAGAAGTCTGATCTTCATCCAAGGATCATTTCTGAAGAGTTTCAAGCCTTGAAGTGAAGGATTTCATCATCTGCCATACCAAGAAATCAGGTTTGCAAAATCTCTTTCACCTCATTATTTAGGCATGGTTAGGTTGAATTATTAGTGTAGAATGGCTAGAGACCAATAGGTGATCAATTCTAGAGACTTAGAGAGTAATTGGTGAAGGTTGAATGTGTGACACCATTACTTTGATGAGCAAGAACTCGTGGCATGGTGAGAAAGAATAAGTGTTTGATAGCTTGTTTTAACCAGTGGAGTGAGGTGAACATTTTGATGCAAGAAAATCTAAGTTTGGTTGAGGTCGAGGATTGATCATATGTTGAGGTGCACCATCGGGTTCTATGGTAGAGACCATTTCAAGACTAGGATCGTGTTCAGCATGAAAAACTGAGCAACTTAGGGTTTTGAATGGTTGAATTTGGTGTTGATTTGAGGTAGCACGAAGGGATGGAAATCTGAGTATGGAGCTGTGATTTCATGGAGTTTCAGCAAAACCCTAGGCGGGAGGTTGAAGACGATCTCACGGCCGTTGGATGAGGAGCTGGCTATTGACTGAAGACTAATCCAACGACTCACGTTTAATTGAATTTTGAGAGGGAAAGCTGAGAGGCTGAAACGCACCGTTTCATTAAACGGTGGTCTTGTGGGCTTAAGTGAATAATGGCTATCCCCACCCCCCATCAAGGCCCAATTGCATAATAAACTGAAATCCTTTACTATTTGCACCGTAGTTTTTTCATTTTCTTTTGGTTTTATTATTTGTTTTTTTGATTTAATATTGGCCCAGGCGCATTGCTATTTGTAACCCCCCAGTCTGGGCCCAAGCGTGAAATGAACTATGTATGTTTACTTGCTGCACCCCATTGTCGCTTGCGCGAAAATAAGGTGCCGGCATGACAGAAGAGTCGCCACCTTTCGTTATTTATCCCTCAGAGCGGGAAAGGAAACGATCGGAAAAACCTGACGAAAAAAGGGTAAGACAAGGTCATCGCAACCATTGTCTGGGTTCGGGAGTCGGTTACGCAAGGGGAAGGTATTAGCACCCCTCACGTCCGTCGTACTCGACGGGATCCTCGCTTGTTTGTTTACTTGGACGGGTTGGTTATAATCTATCTACCTATCAAGGCTGGCTGAAAAAAGAAAAGAAAAATGACTCGGCAAAGCGTCGCGCTTTATGCCTACGTATTCTCATCAGAGAATGAGAAATCAGAGTCAACGTAGTTCGGCTAACTACGGGGGAAGATGGGGAAGGTTGCTCGCTAGGATGTCGCATCCTATGCCTACGTACTTTCATCTGGTATGAAAGATCAGAGCAAACGTAGTTCGGGAAACTACAGGAAACAGCTCAACTAGGAGGGAGACTATCAAGTCCTACTGTTATCATGCCATGGATTCATCCTATGGTTGAGGTTTGAACAGGGAACTCCTAGATGTTATCATGCATGGGTTTCAACCTAAAAGTCTATCATCAAATCCTCATCAAAGGAAATAAGAGTCCTAAGGGATCATGTCAATGATACATAGAATACAGACAAAGACATCAGCTTTAACAGTAAAATGCATGCAATGCAAGTGAGGGAGGAAATGTGTGTGGGGTTTCAGCCTCCACAAGCTCATCTCAACCTCAAGCCAGTCATGAAATAACAGTAATCATACTGAAGATCAACAACATGCTATCAAGCAAAGCAGATAAGAGAAATAAGTGCTATCAAGCAAACAACCCACATGAGAAAGAATCATCTACTCTCTAATAGTGACCCTAATCACAGGATCTAAACAAACCTAAGCAAAGCTCTCAAGCACAACCCTAAACAGGAGCAATCATTCCCAGTCTTCAAGCTTCAGAATAAGCTTACCAAAGAAAGGGAGCTAAGCAAGCAAGCTCATAGTGTCTTCCTCAGGAAAGCACTAGGAGGTGTATACTCAGGAGTCATACCCTATGTGGCTCAACCACTGTGATCAGTTTACATCCCTCCTCGGGAGAGATTAAACTCACAAGCAGGCTCCAACATCACTGGATATTTAGGAAATCCTATCTGAACTAGTGGAGCTAAGTGAATAGACCCATAGGACCTTCCTCAGGAAAGTACTAGGAGGCTTCCACTTAGGAGTTGTATCCCATGTGGCTCAACAACATGTGATCAGTTTACATTCCTCCTCAGGAGAAATTAAACTCACAAGTTGGCTCCAACATCATTGGATACTTGAGAAATCCTAGGCAAACTAGTGGAACTAAGTGAATGGACCCATAGGACTTTCCTCAGGAAAGTACTAGGAGGCTTCCACTTAGGAGTTGTATCCTATGTGGCTCAACAACATGTGATCAGTTTACATTCCTCCTCAGGAGAAATTAAACTCACAAGTTGGCTCCAACATCATTGGATACTTAAGAAAGAGGTGAGAAGGAAGGATGAAAGTCATTCATAGTGCCTTCCTCAGGAAAGTACCATGAACTTCCTTCAAACTTCAGGCTCTCAAACCTCACAGACAGGAGATGAGACCAGCTCTGGGTCTCTGCATCTTGGTCTACAAGCTCCTCTTCATGATGCTCACCATCAATATCCTCAAGGCAACCCCACAGATGAACAGATAACCCACTGAACAAATCACATTATCAGGCAATCTTCAGATAATGCCTAAAAATACTAAACTAATGGGGAGAAAATTTAACAAATATTCATAAGGGTCCTCAACACCTACTCATAACATCTACAAAGGCTTCTACCTAAAAATCAAGATAAAACTCAATCCAAGAAAATGATTCATCACCTAAACACAATTCTAAACCCTAATTAGACTATCCTAAGTCAACCCTAATTAAACTAATCAAGATTAATTCTAAAAAATCTAGAAAAAATCCTATGGGGAAGTATGACTAATCATCTAATTGCACCAAAAAGAATGGGTAAAAAAGATTAATGGAAAGTACTAAAACAATTCCTACAAAATCAAATATCAAAATGAAACAATTAAAAAGCTATTTAATTGAAAAATCTAATAAAAATATCAAACATAAAAATAAAATCCCAATTTTATTTTCATAATTTTCTACTCATTTTAATCTACTCATAGAAAAAAGAAGAAATTAAAAATCATTTTTTAACTATTTTTTATGAATTTTACAAATCAGAAAAATAAAAGAAGAAAAATAAAAGAATTTAAACTAAATGAAAGGAGGGGGGTATGAAAAGTAATTCGTGCCAGTTAAAAATATTGGGCCAGAAATAAAAGGGGGGTGGGAATAGAAAATAAGCCCAGAATGGCTTATTAATGAAACGACGCGTTTCATACAATTTGAATCTTCCCTCTCTTTTCTCAGACACGCGCGCGACCGTTAGATTAGGTGAATTTGTCAAACATTGGACTTGATCCAACGGCGCTCCCTCATCGTCTTCATCAAACTAGGGTTTTGCAGAACCCTTTCTCATGCAATCACACTTTCGAGCCTCTCTAGCTCACTCCACAGGCCACGGCTCCACACGACTCCAACATGAAAACTCATATACGTCTCAAGCCCTACACAACCCTACGTTCACTTTTCCTTAATTCTTCCTAGATTGCTCTAACCGAAAGCACCAACACCATGGCACCACCATATCCAACTGCTATCAAACTTCACCAAACTTCAACCTAATGATTAACAGATGCTCTACACATTACCCTAACTAATGCACACTAATTCTTGATGATTAAAACTAACAATCTACATAGTTCTTGAAAATCAAAGTTTCAAACACCTGCCATGGAACCTCATGGAACAGGCTGTAACTCATGGGGAAGAATCATCTAGCCTAGTACATCATGTCTATGCCTAAGAAACTAATTGAAGCTGCATAATTAAGGAGGTATAAAGTGAAGAAGAAACCTGTCAAAGGGTTATGGTGCAGTGGTGTAGAGGAGGTTCCCAGCCTTGGAATTGCTTGCAGATGGTCCTTGAATGATTCTCAGTATTCTGTTTGCAATGGTGATGAAGGAGATGGCTGGTAGTGCAAGATATCTCAACTTGCTTCAACTTGAAGAAATCCCTCCAATGGCTATGCACTTCTCTCTCTCCTCTGACTTGGCTCAAGTTTCACCAACCTTCCATCACTCTTTGATGCCCTCTTTAAATAACAATCCATGGAAGTCTCTAGATTCATCTAGAATGATGTGGAAGTTTCATGAATTTCTCCTTGAATGAGAAGTTGGTTATCTCATCTCCCATGCTTCAAGCCTTCAATTTGGTCTCAAAATGTCCTTACATGAGTTATTGAATGAGGATGAGTGAAAAACAAGTCCATTTGTTGCTTGTGTAGGGTTTTCTAACATTGCCTTCTTTCTTAAGTAACAAATTTCCAAAGGAAGCTCATTTTTTAAGCCTCAAATGAAAATTCTACTTAAACCAATCTTCTCAAAATGTTTTTTCCAATCAAAATGATATATTGGATGACCTATTTTGGATTTGTAGATCTTCCAAAACACTTTTCAATTTCAACTTTTCAAAGTTATAAGTCATTTTTAGTTCATTTTTGACCAATCATGGAATCTTGTGCTATGAGCTTTTTCAACAATTTGTGACCTTCTTTCTAGACTTAAAATCACATTTTGAGCAACTTTCATGTTTTGAGTTTTTCCATTTGAGGCTTGGAAATAGGAGTTTTAGGCATTGGCTAAAATGACCTATAACTGACAAATGACCAAAATACCCCTGCCTTGCTCAAACCATAACTTGAGTTCCACAAATCCAATCAAGGACTTCTACCACTCAAATTAAAGCTAAGAAGATCCTCTTCAACATTCATGTTGACCAAGAAACCATAGGAATCAACCTACTAGGGCAAAAGTTGTCTGGAAGTTGGGTGACTTTCAAGGACCCAGATTCACACACATCAACTGACCTGTAATTTGTCAAAACCATAACTTGAGCTCTGTAACTCCTATCAAGGACTTCCACCACTCAAATTAAAGCTAAGAAGAAGCTCTAAAACATTCATGTTGTGGGGAAAATGAGATATCAAACACATCTAGTGCTAAAACTGCCTGGAAGATAGGGATCAAATTAGGGTTTTTTCACTGACAATCCTCAGAAACCCTAACTCAAAACTTCTCAAACTCCTCAATCATGATGAGTTGGTCTAGGAATCATCTTTATATAATCTCTATGCATCATTCCATGATCTCATGGCCCTTGGATTAAGTCTCAACCTTCTCCAAATCTTCAGCTGGTCTAGGGTTGACCCAGTCAAAACCCTAATTCTACCATTCATGGTTGAATCTTCTGAATTCTTACATAATGACTTCTCTGGGCTTCATGAAGGCTATCAAGGCATCTCATAAGCTTTCTCAAGACATCAAGTTCATTCTCAAAGTCTCAGAATCATCTGAGGAGCACCCACAACTTTCAAACTGTGAAGCACACAACCCTGGTTTCAACCAACTCCTCTGAGGACCTCTTGAACTTTTTGATGAAGGTATCAACTTTCAAATACTCCATGAATGAATAAATGTTGGTCAAATTTTGGGGTGCAACAGCTGCCCCTATTCAAACGGCTTGGACCTGACTGGGTGAGAAGCGAACGGCTCTCAACCAATCAAGGTACGAGACGGTTGAATATCGGTAAACCCGAAAATTTGCCAACTGCACAAGCACACAGTACTCTGCGGGGAACAAATCTTCGAATACTGCAACACTAGCCGCTCAACAACTAGCTGGAGAAATACTGACCTGACATCGCCGCCGGAAACAAACATAATCTGAGAGACACTCGACATCGCCGTCGTTCAAACATCATCTCTGTTGGGGATTTAAAGGGGCTGACATTGCCGTCAAACAAACATCCAACCTCGCTGCCGGAAACAAACATGATTTCAAACACATCTGACCTGGGGTTCACCCCTGGTAAATGGAACACAAAATACACTTGCATACCTGAAACTACTCCGCTGGGAATGAGAGACTTAACCGAGCACACTCTGATCCGGGGTTCACCCTCAGAACCATAACGAACATCGGAATACTGCTGCACACTGCCCGCCGTAGAACTTCAACATTAAAGATATATGAAACCCTGGCCCCTGGCCACTTCCAGCTTCAGCTAGAAAAGATCTTCAAGTACTTCTGAAGATAAGCATCCTTGGCCTCCAAGGATGGCAACTCTGCAGGAGGTATCCTCGACCTTAGTCTGAAGAAAGTGATCCTTGCCCTTCAAGGATACAAGGATCTGCCTTCAGGCAACTCCACCTCTGCTATAGAGCATCCGAGACTTCAGTCAGGGGTATACTTCGGCCTTCAGTCCGAACAATGAATCCTAGGTCCTTCACGACCTTGGAGGATAACCTTGCCTTTAGGCACCTTTGCTTCAGCATAAGAAATCTGTGACTTTAGTCAGAGAAATGGTATCCTGAGCCATTCATGACTCTACGGGGATTCAAACGCTTTGCCTACAGGCAAAACTCCGCTTCAGCTGGAGAAACATCTTTGACTTCAGTCAGAAGAAACTATCCACTTGATCGCAATCAATCATCACCTCAGGACAACTGACTTGGTCTTCAGACTCACACGAATCACTCTGTTGTATCTACAACCTTTGGAACCTTAACTTCAGCCACCCGTTGCTTCATCCACACGGAAATCTGGCTTCACAGGAACCTTCTGGTATCGCCCTCTGGCGCTTACGAAATCCATCTTCAGATTAGACATCGTTGTTGGAGCAGACATATCATGCTGCTGAGGACTTCAAGAATCAACTTGAACCAACAGATCCGTCGGGCATCTTCAAGAATCGTCCTGAACTAATAACCTTTCTGGAGCAAACATTTTGTTGGGTATTCCAGGAATCTTCCTGGGCAACTCTTACTGGGGACGCTTTTGGGGAGCTCAAGTATCATCCTGAGCGAACAACTCGGGAAGCTGTACTGGGGTCTTAAGAATCACCTTAAGCAAACGGCCCTGCTGAGGAATTCGAGAATCATCTTGAACTGAAGACTTCGCTGGGGATCTCAAAAATCATCTTGAGCGAGCGACTGCGGGGATCACACCGGGGTCTTTAAGAATCATCTTAAGAAAGCGACCTTGTTGGAGAGAATATCAGGAATCGTCCTGAGCAACTGGTCTTTTGGGGATACACCTGTTCAACAAGGGTGATAATAACCTAGATCATGTTTATGATGCATATGCTTCGGCGCCATGCCCCACACGGTGGTAATGCTATGCGTTTATGCTAAATGCTATGCAATCATGCACAATGCTATGCCGTGTTAAAATGCTATGCAGTGTTTAAATGCTATGCAATCATGCATAACGATGCGATCCCGTCAGCAACATAAATGCCGAAGGGGGAAATCCTCCTGTCAAGGAAAAAGAACTGCTCAGATAGAGGAATCATCCTGCTGAGGAGAACTTGAGCACGCCAATATCAATCAGGCTCTGTCTGGGGAACTGATCTTCCGCGAACTGCTGCAGGGGAACAACTTCAGCTGACTGCGGCAGGGGATGAAGCTCTACGAGAACTTGGATCTGCTGATATCAATCACGAGAATGAACTGCGCGGCCGTCTCAGCTACTCTTCTGGGGATAACCATTCCGTGGGGAACCAACTTCAGCTGTTCAACACTCCACTGGGGAAAAACCAATCATGATCTGATCAACTTCCAAGGATTCGGATCTCTTGGACATCTGCAAACTTGGCTGAGGAAGGAGAAATCGTTCTGCTTCGCTGGATAGAGTACGACTCTGGGGAAATACAGCATCGGCTGCTCCCTGCTCTGCTGGGGAGAATTAATCATGATCTGATCAACCTCCAAGGATTCTGCTTTTCTGCGGACTCAGCCGGGGAGAGAAATCATTCTACTTCACTGAAGAGTACGACCCTGATGGGGAATTTCAATTCTGCTGGGGAAGAAAGAATCATCTGACTTCGGGGGAGAGTACAACTCTGCCGGGGAATACAACATCAGCTGTTCCAACACTCTACTGGGGAAGAAGGAATCGTCCAACTTCAGGAGAGAATACGGCTCTGATGGGGAATCTCAATTCTGCTGGAGACTTCAGTCTGGCACCATCAGTTACTGCATACTTCGGCATACGACTAGCTTCCTGCGAAACCTGCACTCGTGACCCGGTGCGGGGGAAAATCCTGCTTCAGCGACTTTACTGGGGAAACACGAGCTTCAGCTCCCGAACACTTCTATGAACTCTGCACTTGTGACCCGGTGCTGGGGAAAAACGAGCTACGGTACTCAATCATTCTTCGGCGCTTAACTCAGCTGATGAGGTGACGTTCCTTCAGGATGCGTCTGCTTAGGGAAGAGAATCACCCCTACCTGGGGAAGACATATCAATGCTCACTATCTGATTCTGATTCCGCGGAGGAGAGATCACTGAACTCTGCTGAAGAAGGAGGACTCATCCTGCTTCGGGGATACGCACGACACATCTTCTGACGGGTGCTATACCTGCAACGACACAAACAAACAGACAAGATACCCTCCTCAAAGGGGCCTATCAGGGTTATTATCTCGTGACAATGTTCAGTTAGTTAATTGTTTCAACAATCAATGGGCTTAGGCCCGCAGGTTTATGTATGCGCATTTTATCAAAAAAAACACATCGGCGTTATCATTCGCAAACAAAACAGATAAATGCAAAACAGACAAGTAGAATTGCTGAATAATGTGCATTTTATTGATGGTGAACCCCTGAATGGGCAAAAATCTTTTACAACAGAGGCAAGCTCCTGGAATGAGGAAGCCGCGCAAAAAAGAAAACATAAATATACATCAGTATATACAAATGTCGGCAATCGAGGCGTAGACGAACACCATGAGTTGATCCCTCTAAGACCCACTCGACTTCGATACTTCTCCGACGCTTCAGCTTTGGAAGAGATTGATTCAGATAAACGGCCCTCAGGTCTTCCGAACCACTAAACAATGAAAGTCCATACGCGGAACGCAGTCATTTGCTTATTCAAATCCCTAACTTTTGCGTGAACCGCCCTTCCGGGTTTTCAGTTCACCGGGATACCCTTTTTTGCCGAAGCCGCCCAGTGTAGGTTTTCGACTTCGCGGGTGTACATTTTTTCAATATATCCCTAATTTTTGCCCGAACCTTTTATTCTGTTTTTGGTTCGCCGGGATGCCCCTTTTTTGCCTGGACTCTTTCTTTTTTGTCCAGCGGGTCGCTTTCAAGCAAAGTATTTTTTAACTGCGTCCGCGTTCACCGGGGATGCAAAATCTTCACCATCCATCGTGGACAACAACAAAGCTCCTCCCGAGAAGACCTTGCTGACGACATACGGCCCTTCGTAATTCGGAGTCCACTTGCCCCGGTGATCGGAGTGTGGCGGAAGAATCTTCTTCAGGACGAGATCACCCGTCTGAAAGCTTCGAGGACGCACCTTCTTATCATAAGCTTTCTTCATCCGGCTTTGGTACAGGCGACCAAATGCAATCGATGCTAGCCTCTTCTCGTCCATCAGGCTGAGCTGGTTCAGGCGATTCGTCACCCATTCGGCCTCATCAAGCTTCACATCAACCAAAACTCGCAAAGAGGGAATCTCCACTTCTAGCGGTAGGACAGCTTCCATACCGTACACCAAGGAGAAAGGAGTTGCCCCGGTCGACGTACGCACCGTCGTACGATAACCGTGCAAGGCAAACGGCAGCATCTCGTGCCAATCTTTATACGTCACAACCATCTTCTGAACAATCTTCTTGATGTTCTTGTTGGCCGCTTCAACGGCGCCATTCATCTTCGGCCGATAAGGAGATGAGTTGTGGTGTTCAATCTTGAAGCTCTGGCACAGCTCCTTCATCATCTTGTTATTCAAATTCGAACCATTATCAGTAATGATCCGCTCGGGAATTCCATAGCGACAGATGATATCCCTCTTAATGAATTTAGCAACCACCTGCTTGGTCACATTAGCATACGAGGCTGCCTCCACCCACTTGGTGAAGTAGTCGATAGCTACCAGAATAAAACGATGACCATTGGACGCGGTGGGCTCGATCTTGCCTATCATGTCAATGCCCCACATGGAGAACGGCCAAGGGGAGGACATGACATTCAATGGGCACGGCGGCACATGAACTCTATCAGCATAAATCTGGCATTTATGACATTTCCTCGCGAATCTGAAGCAATCCGACTCCATAGTCAACCAGTAATATCCTGCTCTCAGGATCTTCCTCGTCATGGCATGCCCGCCGGCGTGCGTACCAAATGTGCCCTCATGGACTTCCTCCATGAGCATACTGGCCTCTTTCTCATCTACACATCTGAGTAGCACGAGATCGTGGTTTCTTCTATACAGCACTCCATCAGGGTTGAGATAAAAGTTTCCAGATAGCCTCCTCAGAGTCTTCTTATCCTGGGTTGACGCACCCGCCGGATACTCCTTAGTCATAAGGAAGGTCTGGATGTCGTGGAACCATGGCTTGCCGTCAGTGGCATCCTCGATTGCGAACACATACGCTGGTCTGTCAAGACGCGAAAGTACAATGCTTGGAGCCTCATTCCAAAGATTGACCTTATACATAGAAGCCAACGTGGCTAAAGCATCAGCCATTTGATTTTCAGCCCGGGGTACGTGATGAAGTTCTACTCGGTCGAAGAACGGAAGCAGCCTTCTGGCGTAATTCATGTACGGCACTAGATTCGGTTGACGAGTTTCCCACTCCCCTTTGATCTGATTGATCACAAGCGCTGAGTCACCGTATATGTCTAGATTCTTGATTCTTAAATCAATTGCCTCTTCTAGACCCATAATACATGCTTCGTACTCGGCTTCGTTGTTGGTAACTGGAAACGTCAGTCTCGCAGTAAACGGGATGTGGGATCCGTGAGGAGTCGTGATGATAGCCCCGATACCACTTCCATAGGAATTGACTGCTCCGTCGAATATCAACTTCCACTGAGACTTCCTATCCGGCCCCTCGTCGGGCAATGGCTCTTCGCAATCCTTTGCTTTGAGAAACATAATGTCCTCATCAGGGAATTCGAACTTCATCGGCTGATAGTCTTCGATTGGCTGTTCGGCAAGGTAATCAGACAATACGTTTCCCTTGATGGCTTTCTGAGAGACGTACTGAATATCATATTCTGTTAACACCATTTGCCATCTGGCAATCCTGCCCGAAAGAGCCTGCTTCTCGAAGACATACTTGATCGGATCCATCTTCGAAATCAGCATAGTGGTGTGATTGAGCATATACTGTCGTAGACGTTTGGCAGCCCAAGCTAATGCACAACACGTCTTCTCCAGCATCGAGTATCGAGATTCACACTCAGTGAACTTTTTACTCAAATAATAAATGGCATGCTCCTTTCTGCTCGTCTCGTCGTGCTGACCGAGAACACACCCCATGCTATTCTCCAGAACTGTCAAGTACATGATTAATGGCCGTCCAGCCACTGGGGGTATCAAGATTGGAGGTTCTTGAAGATACTGCTTTATCTTATCGAATGCCTTCTGGCAATCTTCATTCCAAGTAATCGCCTGATTTTTCTTTAACAACTTGAACATCGGTTCACAAGTGGCCGTGAGCTGGGAGATAAACCTTGCAATGTAGTTTATTCGGCCCAAGAAACCACGAACTTCTTTTTCTGTTTTCGGCGCTGGCATCTCTTGGATAGCTTTTATCTTTGCAGGATCAACTTCGATACCTCGTTCACTAACGATAAACCCCAATAACTTTCCGGACCGCACCCCGAAAGTGCACTTGTTAGGATTCAGCCTCAGCTTGAACTTCCTAAGCCTTTCAAACAGCTTCAGCAAATTGACCAGATGCCCCTCCTCCGTTTGGGACTTTGCAATCATGTCATCAACATAGACTTCAATCTCGTGATGAATCATATCATGAAACAAAGTTACCATTGCTCGCTGGTAAGTGGCCCCTGCGTTCTTCAGACCGAAGGGCATTACCTTATAGCAGAATGTGCCCCAGGGGGTAATAAATGTCGTTTTCTCCATGTCCTCCGGCGCCATCTTAATCTGATTGTAACCGGAGAAGCCATCCATGAATGAAAACACGGAAAACTGGGCTGTATTGTCGACCAACACATCGATATGAGGCAACGGGAAATCATCCTTAGGGCTCGCCCTATTCAAGTCCCGATAATCGACGCACATGCGTACCTTACCGTCCTTCTTCGGTACAGGCACTATGTTGGCGACCCACGGAGGGTAAGTGGTAACGGCTAGAAATCCTGCGTCCAACTGCTTCTGGACTTCTTCTTTGATTTTCACAGCCATGTCTGGTCTCGTCCTCCTGAGCTTCTGCTTGACTGGAGGGCAATCTTCACGCAACGGCAAGCGATGAACCACGATATCTGTGTCGAGTCCGGGCATATCCTCATATGACCAAGCAAAGATGTCACTATACTCTCGAAGCATCTCGACCAGTCTATGCTTGACATCATTCTGCAGCGCAGCCCCAACTCTGACATTCCTGATAAGCTCCTCAGAACCCAGATTTATGATCTCAATCTCCTCCTCATGAGGCAGAATAACCTTCTCCTCTTGTTTCAACAAGCGGGCCAATTCTTCCGGAAGGTCTTCGTCTTCATCAATCTCATCCTCGGCTTGATAGATCGGGCAATCAAAGTCGTAGTGAGCCGTAGAGGGTCCAGAGTCGATGTCGTCTGTTACGTGGATCCTGCAATAACAAGGGTTAAGTTTAAAGCAGGAATATGCAGGTTTAGCACGAACCTCGTTGCCATTTTGCTGTTTTTCAAAACAAACATAAAAGATGAATAACAGAGAACACAATATTTGATTACGAAGAAAACGCCTTTTTATTTATTGATAAAATGTATACACATAATCCAACAAGGCCCTGACAGTAAAACCACTATGCCCCGGGCAGGACATAGGGTTGTACAAAAGATTGTAAAAAGCAAATCATTACTCTTCACTTGTCAGCTCGATAATCTCCTTGATGGTCCAGTTGTGAAGGCGCTCGCCTGGTTTGCTCGGTTGAATCCAGGCATCGAGATCACAGTCACTGTCTCCGCTGTCCTCCGACGCTGCGTTGACACTTTCGAATATTACTCCTCCTTTGGTGAATAGGATCGGCCCCTTTCCACGAGATGAGCTACCAGAAGAAGTTGAAGCTTCAGCTTCCGGAGAATATCCCAATCCAAACTTATCTTGTTTGAATGGTATATCCAAGACATGCCCCCAGCCTGGGGTAGAACCAGCTTCGACAACGGCTCTAGCTTCCTTAAACGAAGAGAGGTTCACCTCCTGCTTCTCTGCAACAACGGGAGCTACCTCCTTCACCTTGACGGTCTCAAACGCCTGGCAAAGAGTCTCATGGATCTCGCCATCCATTTCGACATACTTGAAGGACGACAGGTGGCTTACCATGATGTCCTCCTCTCCGCAAACTGTCACTATGCTGCCCCCAACAGCATATTTAAGCTTCTGATGCAACGTGGACGTTACGGCACCAGCAGAATGAATCCACGGCCGACCTAAGAGGCAACTATAGGCGGGCATGATATCCATAATATAGAACACTGCATTAAACGTCTCTGGTCCAACCTGAATCGGCAGGGTCAATTCTCCAAAGACGTGGCGTTTGGTTCCGTCAAAAGCCTTTACGACCAGATCACTGGGCGTGCACAGCAGTCCCCGGGTATCCAACTTCATTAGTGCTTTCTTCGGAAGCACATTCAGCGAGGAGCCCGTATCTACTAGGACATGTGACATAATCGTGCCCCTGCACTCTATTGAGATGTGCAAGGCATGGTTGTGATCTCTTCCTTTGGGCGTCAGCTCCAAATCTGTAAAACCCAGCCCATTACCAGCGTTGACATGAGCTACCACTTCCTCAAGTTGATTAACGGATATCTCCTGCGGCACGTATGCAGCATTCAATACTTTCAGCAACGCGTTGCGGTGCGCTTCAGAACACAGCAACAGGTTGAGAATTGAGATCTTCGACGGAGTCTGGTGAAGATGATCTACAATCTTGTAGTCACTTTTCCTGATCAGCCGCATGAACTCTTCGGCGTCTTTAACCAACAAGTCTTTCTCTGCCCCCGCAGGAACCTCTTCAACGGCTTTACCTTTGCCTTTGTCAGCAGCATCAGCCCGGACTACCTTCTCTGCCGCACCCTCTGACGGCGCGAACACTCTGCCACTTCTGGTGATACCACTGGCCTCAGCAAGACTCTGCGCAGTCGATCTGGGCGGCTCAATCTCTACCTTCTGGCCATTACAATACACTTCAGCGCCGTAATGCCATGGCACGGCGTTGGTACTCTCGAACGGGATTGGTCCAGCCCTGGTGATGGTAATAGTAGGAGGACGAGGTGCAGAAATGGTGATAGGGTGGCGAGGAATGGTGATAGTAGCAACTTCGTTCGCCTGCTTCAGCACGACTTCCCCTGACGCATTCTCAACGCTTCGACTAAACTGCAAAATACCTTCGGTCATCAGACTCTGGATACCTTCACTCAACTGCTCACACCCGTCAGGAAGTGCAGCACATTCCATACAAAACTCCCCACACCCGGGAAAGAAGCCTTTCTTCAGCAGTTTAGCTTTAACAAAGCTCAATGGCGTCTTCAAATCCCCGACATCAGTCAGCAGGTCTGAATTCTCTTCAGAGATAATAGCATTTACTCCGCCCCCCCTATGATGAGGCATCGGATTCTTGGTGACATTGGGCACGTTGTCAGAAAAATTTATTATCTTGGCGTCAATCATGTCCTGGACCTTATGCTTAAAAGCTTTGCAGTTCTCAACTGTATGGCCAGGTGCCCCAGAATGAAATTCACATGTAGCATTAGCATCGTACCCGGGTGGTGGTGCCCCTGTCAAGGGAGCTAGCGTCCTTTTCTGAACCAGTTGGAGCTGAAGCAACGTCTGCAGAAGCTGGGCATACGACATAGGAGGAGTTTCCAAATGACGGTTTGCCAGGGGACCCCGATGCTGATATTTCTTA
Source organism: Lathyrus sativus (assembly GCA_963859935.3). Lineage (NCBI taxonomy): Eukaryota > Viridiplantae > Streptophyta > Magnoliopsida > Fabales > Fabaceae > Lathyrus > Lathyrus sativus. The sequence continues at coordinate 189,065,552 of OZ012736.1, read as the reverse complement.
TATCCCGGATTATTCTGTTGCTGAGGCTGCTGCTGCGGCTGAGGGGGAGCAGCTGGGATGTTTATGCTAGCGATCTGAGACTGAGGGCCTTTGCCCTTTCTCCTAGCATTAGAGACAGCACTGGCATCGCCCTCTCGGCGTTTGCCAGTATAAGGTTTCTTGCTGGCTCCTCCAGATGAGGATGATTCGCCTTGAATCTTGCCGATCTTTATACCATTTTCAACATGCTCGCCCAAAGTGATGAGGGCCGAGAATGTCCCGGACATGCCACTAACCAACTTCTCATAATAGACTCCGGGAAGAGTAGCCACGAACATCTGTACCAACTCACGCTCAACCATCGGCGGTTGAACCCGAGCAGCCAATTCACGCCACCGCTGGGCGTACTCCTTGAAGCTTTCATTGCTACGCTGCGAGAGATTCTGAAGCTGAACTCGGTTGGGAGCCAAGTCGCTATTATACTGATAGTGGAGAACAAATGCTTCAGCGAGATCTTTCCACGTTCGCACAGCAGCGGGTTCCAAACCCATATACCATTCAAGCGATGGGCCAGAAAGACTATCCTGAAAGAAGTGCATCAGCAACTTCTCATCATCAGAGTAAGCAGACATCTTCCTGTAATACGATCGGAGATGAACACGGGGACAAGTAGTGCCTCTATACTTCTCAAAGATAGGCACCTTAAACTTGTGAGGTACTTTAAAGTCAGCAATCAGCCCAAGTTTGGACATGTCAACGCCCAATGTATTCTGATTTTCTATATCTCTCATTTTATCTTCCAGTGCCTTGAACCTGAGTCTAGCTTCAGCAGTTAACTCAGCCTCTACACCTCTCTGAGAGAAAATGTCGTCCTGATGGTCCTCCAGCCATGGTTGAGGCACCACCATATTTCCTGCACCAACATTAACATTGGCTCCCAAACCACCATTGACGGCGCCCGCCGCGTTAAGTCCGAGATTATTCATAAGATTGCCGTTAGCACTACCGTTGCCCCCGGCAGCAGGAACAACGTTCTGAGGAGTATCCACTTGAGGAGGAGGAGTGGGTACGGCCCCGCCGTGAAGAATTCCATTGCTGTCAACCCTGGAGATGAGAGGTTGAACCAAAGTACGAAGTTGCTCTTGCCCGTTTGCAACTACTTGCATCAACTCCATAAAACGATCCATCCTTTCACGAAGCTCCTGAACATCTGATTGTACTTGGTCCATGATTCTCGTTTGATTGGCGCGAGTCGAGTAACGGTGGATGAATCTTCGATCAATCCTGAAAGCAGCTCGGAACCTGAGTACCTGAAAAACCTGTCAAGATTAAAGGTTAGGAAAGGCAACAGAATGTATGTCATGCAAGAATGCTTCATGCAAATGCATGCGTGAGTCTGTGTGCTTGAGAGATTTCCCCCGATCCTGGCATCTGCTGACAATAATAAGGAGAAGAATCTAGGCCCAATCATGGAGACAGCAACCTCACAGACACACGCTAATGGAATGATTATGCAAGCTAATGCAAAATGCAGGCATGCAACAATATATCCAAGGCTGCTGTGGAGATTCGATGTCAACAGTCACTGCTGAGAAGGAAACCCCGGTGTAAGCCCACTGATCTGATCTGTTGTGAATAACCATCTGGTAGGATCAAGATCAAAATTCTGCTCTGACAAGAACGAAGGCCTGATAATGAAAAACCCTGGATGCAAGATCAAGGAATATCTGTTGGAGAAGTCTTCAGACCCCAAATCACAAATCTGCCCTCTCGAGAACAAATACACGGCTGCTGATGAGATCTTCAAACCTCACTCAAAAATCTGCTTCATCCAGAACAAATAACAACCGCTGATGAGATCTTCAGACCTCACTCAAAAATCTGCTCCATCCAGAACAAACCTCTGATAACAATACTCTGATCGGAACCTGCTCTATCAAGAACAAACAAACACCTGATGATAAGATCCTCTGATCAAACCCTTGCTCTATCAAGAACATATCTGCAACTGAGAACCCAACATAACTGATTCACTGTCAAGAAAACCAGGTGGTCTGGAGGTCAAAGTTTCCTGCAATATCCCAACCCACTCACAGGTATGATGGACCTAATCCATGGACAAAGGTACGGCATCCTATGCGGTTGTCAGCGTCACAGACATTCATGAGTGACAATACGATTCCCAGAAGGAGTGGCATCGTCAAGTCATGAAGAGGCCTCTCTTAGCTGACTTCCAAATGATCGGTCCCCAGAGTCGACAATCCTCACGTCTGGACTCCCCTCAGATCCTCAGGACCGGAAAGGAGCACCTCTGCAAGAATCTCGTCTGAGCGCAGATTTTCGTAGGGAACTGTGCCTGTTCAACAGACAGGTTCGTCTACTACTTCTCCACAACTATATCTAGGTGTGTACTCAAAGCCCAGGTCCGGCTTTTCACTCACAGTAACATCCCTCTCCCACAGCAGCACAGATAATCATATCAAACTGGAAATAAAATGCGGGAAGTAAAGATGCGATAAATAAACGCAACCCAACAAGCAAACACACAAACGATAGGATTGACTCGCGTAGGGGATGGGAAACGGTCCCAGCATAAGGGATGGGAAAAGTCCCTGGATGCTATAAGTCCCCAGCAGAGTCGCCAGCTGTCGCTTGCGCGAAAAATAAGGTGCCGGCATGACAGAAGAGTCGCCACCTTTCGTTATTTATCCCTCAGAGCGGGAAAGGAAACGATCGGAAAAACCTGACGAAAAAGGGTAAGACAAGGTCATCGCAACCATTGTCTGGGTTCGGGAGTCGGTTACGCAAGGGGAAGGTATTAGCACCCCTCACGTCCGTCGTACTCGACGGGATCCTCGCTTGTTTGTTTACTTGGACGGGTTGGTTATAATCTATCTACCTATCAAGGCTGGCTGAAAAAGAAAAGAAAAATGACTCGGCAAAGCGTCGCGCTTTATGCCTACGTATTCTCATCAGAGAATGAGAAATCAGAGTCAACGTAGTTCGGCTAACTACGGGGGAAGATGGGGAAGGTTGCTCGCTAGGATGTCGCATCCTATGCCTACGTACTTTCATCTGGTATGAAAGATCAGAGCAAACGTAGTTCGGGAAACTACAGGAAACAGCTCAACTAGGAGGGAGACTATCAAGTCCTACTGTTATCATGCCATGGATTCATCCTATGGTTGAGGTTTGAACAGGGAACTCCTAGATGTTATCATGCATGGGTTTCAACCTAAAAGTCTATCATCAAATCCTCATCAAAGGAAATAAGAGTCCTAAGGGATCATGTCAATGATACATAGAATACAGACAAAGACATCAGCTTTAACAGTAAAATGCATGCAATGCAAGTGAGGGAGGAAATGTGTGTGGGGTTTCAGCCTCCACAAGCTCATCTCAACCTCAAGCCAGTCATGAAATAACAGTAATCATACTGAAGATCAACAACATGCTATCAAGCAAAGCAGATAAGAGAAATAAGTGCTATCAAGCAAACAACCCACATGAGAAAGAATCATCTACTCTCTAATAGTGACCCTAATCACAGGATCTAAACAAACCTAAGCAAAGCTCTCAAGCACAACCCTAAACAGGAGCAATCATTCCCAGTCTTCAAGCTTCAGAATAAGCTTACCAAAGAAAGGGAGCTAAGCAAGCAAGCTCATAGTGTCTTCCTCAGGAAAGCACTAGGAGGTGTATACTCAGGAGTCATACCCTATGTGGCTCAACCACTGTGATCAGTTTACATCCCTCCTCGGGAGAGATTAAACTCACAAGCAGGCTCCAACATCACTGGATATTTAGGAAATCCTATCTGAACTAGTGGAGCTAAGTGAATAGACCCATAGGACCTTCCTCAGGAAAGTACTAGGAGGCTTCCACTTAGGAGTTGTATCCCATGTGGCTCAACAACATGTGATCAGTTTACATTCCTCCTCAGGAGAAATTAAACTCACAAGTTGGCTCCAACATCATTGGATACTTGAGAAATCCTAGGCAAACTAGTGGAACTAAGTGAATGGACCCATAGGACTTTCCTCAGGAAAGTACTAGGAGGCTTCCACTTAGGAGTTGCATCCCATGTGGCTCAACAACAAGTGATCAGTTTACATTCCTCCTCAGGAGAAATTAAACTCACAAGTTGGCTCCAACATCATTGGATACTTAAGAAAGAGGTGAGAAGGAAGGATGAAAGTCATTCATAGTGCCTTCCTCAGGAAAGTACCATGAACTTCCTTCAAACTTCAGGCTCTCAAACCTCACAGACAGGAGATGAGACCAGCTCTGGGTCTCTGCATCTTGGTCTACAAGCTCCTCTTCATGATGCTCACCATCAATATCCTCAAGGCAACCCCACAGATGAACAGATAACCCACTGAACAAATCACATTATCAGGCAATCTTCAGATAATGCCTAAAAATACTAAACTAATGGGGAGAAAATTTAACAAATATTCATAAGGGTCCTCAACACCTACTCATAACATCTACAAAGGCTTCTACCTAAAAATCAAGATAAAACTCAATCCAAGAAAATGATTCATCACCTAAACACAATTCTAAACCCTAATTAGACTATCCTAAGTCAACCCTAATTAAACTAATCAAGATTAATTCTAAAAAATCTAGAAAAAATCCTATGGGGAAGTATGACTAATCATCTAATTGCACCAAAAAGAATGGGTAAAAAAGATTAATGGAAAGTACTAAAACAATTCCTACAAAATCAAATATCAAAATGAAACAATTAAAAAGCTATTTAATTGAAAAATCTAATAAAAATATCAAACATAAAAATAAAATCCCAATTTTATTTTCATAATTTTCTACTCATTTTAATCTACTCATAGAAAAAAGAAGAAATTAAAAATCATTTTTTAACTATTTTTAATGAATTTTACAAATCAGAAAAATAAAAGAAGAAAAATAAAAGAATTTAAACTAAATGAAAGGAGGGGGGTATGAAAAGTAATTCGTGCCAGTTAAAAATATTGGGCCAGAAATAAAAGGGGGGTGGGAATAGAAAATAAGCCCAGAATGGCTTATTAATGAAACGACGCGTTTCATACAATTTGAATCTTCCCTCTCTTTTCTCAGACACGCGCGCGACCGTTAGATTAGGTGAATTTGTCAAACATTGGACTTGATCCAACGGCGCTCCCTCATCGTCCTCATCAAACTAGGGTTTTGCAGAACCCTCTCTCATGCAATCACACTTTCGAGCCTCTCTAGCTCACTCCACAGGCCACGGCTCCACACGACTCCAACATGAAAACTCATCTACGTCTCAAGCCCTACACAACCCTACGTTCACTTTTCCTTAATTCTTCCTAGATTGCTCTAACCGAAAGCACCAACACCATGGCACCACCATATCCCACTGCTATCAAACTTCACCAAACTTCAACCTAATGATTAACAGATGCTCTACACATTACCCTAACTAATGCACACTAATTCTTGATGATTAAAACTAACAATCTACATAGTTCTTGAAAATCAAAGTTTCAAACACCTGCCATGGAACCTCATGGAACAGGCTGTAACTCATGGGGAAGAATCATCTAGCCTAGTACATCATGTCTATGCCTAAGAAACTAATTGAAGCTGCATAATTAAGGAGGTATAAAGTGAAGAAGAAACCTGTCAAAGGGTTATGGTGCAGTGGTGTAGAGGAGGTTCCCAGCCTTGGAATTGCTTGCAGATGGTCCTTGAATGATTCTCAGTATTCTGTTTGCAATGGTGATGAAGGAGATGGCTGGTAGTGCAAGATATCTCAACTTGCTTCAACTTGAAGAAATCTCTCCAATGGCTATGTATCTCTCTTTCTCCTCTGACTTGGCTCAAGTTTCACCAACCTCTCATCACTCTTTGATGCCCTCTTTAAATATTGATTGAGTGGATGCTTCTAGATTCATCTAGAAGGGTGTGGAAGTTTCTTGAAAGTTCCATGATATTCCATAATGGTCATCTCATATGCCATGCCTTGTTATTTTGACTTAAAATACCCTTACATGAGTTATTAAGAAGGAATGTGTGAAAAACAAGTGCATTCTTGGCTTGTGTAGGGTTTTCTAACATTGCCTTCTTTCTTAAGTAACAAATTTCCAAAGGAAGCTCATTTTTTAAGCCTCAAATGAAAATTCTACTTAAACCAATCTTCTCAAAATGTTTTTTCCAATCAAAATGATATATTGGATGACCTATTTTGGATTTGTAGATCTTCCAAAACACTTTTCAATTTCAACTTTTCAAAGTTATAAGTCATTTTTAGTTCATTTTTGACCAATCATGGAATCTTGTGCTATGAGCTTTTTCAACAATTTGTGACCTTCTTTCTAGACTTAAAATCACATTTTGAGCAACTTTCATGTTTTGAGTTTTTCCATTTGAGGCTTGGAAATAGGAGTTTTAGGCATTGGCTAAAATGACCTATAACTGACAAATGACCAAAATACCCCTGCCTTGCTCAAACCATAACTTGAGTTCCACAAATCCAATCAAGGACTTCTACCACTCAAATTAAAGCTAAGAAGATCCTCTTCAACATTCATGTTGACCAAGAAACCATAGGAATCAACCTACTAGGGCAAAAGTTGTCTGGAAGTTGGGTGACTTTCAAGGACCCAGATTCACACACATCAACTGACCTGTAATTTGTCAAAACCATAACTTGAGCTCTGTAACTCCTATCAAGGACTTCCACCACTCAAATTAAAGCTAAGAAGAAGCTCTAAAACATTCATGTTGTGGGGAAAATGAGATATCAAACACATCTAGTGCTAAAACTGCCTGGAAGATAGGGATCAAATTAGGGTTTTTTCACTGACAATCCTCAGAAACCCTAACTCAAAACTTCTCAAACTCCTCAATCATGATGAGTTGGTCTAGGAATCATCTTTATATAATCTCTATGCATCATTCCATGATCTCATGGCCCTTGGATTAAGTCTCAACCTTCTCCAAATCTTCAGCTGGTCTAGGGTTGACCCAGTCAAAACCCTAATTCTACCATTCATGGTTGAATCTTCTGAATTCTTACATAATGACTTCTCTGGGCTTCATGAAGGCTATCAAGGCATCTCATAAGCTTTCTCAAGACATCAAGTTCATTCTCAAAGTCTCAGAATCATCTGAGGAGCACCCACAACTTTCAAACTGTGAAGCACACAACCCTGGTTTCAACCAACTCCTCTGAGGACCTCTTGAACTTTTTGATGAAGGTATCAACTTTCAAATACTCCATGAATGAATAAATGTTGGTCAAATTTTGGGGTGCAACACCCATCCCCTCATATTTCCATTTTATTTTCTCCATTTTCTTTCCAACTTTGAAAATTCATATTAAATGGAAAAATAATGATTTTTTAATGGGAGTTTTTGCTTCCATTTCATATTTTTGTCAAGAAAAATATAAAATAAAAATATTTGTCATTTCATGCATTTTAGTATTTTTTGTATATTTTCTACTTTAATTGCTTTTTAATTCTTTTATATTGATATATGAACTTGTAGAATTTTGTTTAGGTAGTTCCCTTAATATTTTTAGGCCATTCTTTTTTGGAAAGTTAGATATATGTTTTAGCTTCCCCCTGGATTTATTCCATAATTTTGTGATGATATTTAGGTTAGTTTTGATTAGATGACATTTGGTTGTGTAGAATTAGGTTAAACTTCAACATAGGTCCATAATAACTTTATATTTTTGGGTTTTTAGGACAAATTAGACTATGGGGCATATATGGATATTAAGGGTAGGTATGTAGGATCCCTTAGAAATTATATTAGGATTTAATATAGTAGTATACTATTTTTAGTTGATTTTTGTATTGGTTGATTGTTTGTGTTGCCCTTGTGGGCTTGTATTTTTGTTTGCTTTGCTTTGTGGGCTTGGAGAGCTTGGTATTGTTCTAAGGAGCATTGAGGAGCATAGTAGAAGACTTGAAGATGCATTGAGGAGCTTGAGAGCTTGATCTTTCTTTTTTGTTGTTTCTAGGGTTAGGGATTAGGAAGAGTTTAGACTTAGATAACTTCTTTCTCAAACATGGATGGTATCTTTCACCTCCATTCCTCCCTATGATTCAAAGTCCTTCCATGGTATACACCTCTCTCCTTTGGAGGGATAAGTGAGGTACCTAGGAAGTAGAACTTTTGAGGGAACCATTCCTTTGATGTTGAACCCTTATAGGTCACCTTTGGTGGTCAATAAGCAGTTCAATATCCCCAGCTTATCCAGTAAGTGATTTCCTCTGGTTTGATTATCTTGAGAGATGTTGAGCTTGAGCTTGAAGATGAATACTTTATTGAAGAGTATTGAAGAGGATGAATCCTTGAGTATTGCCATTCCAGCTGAAGCTTGAAGAGCAACAAGAGCAAGTTGACACTTGAAGATCCCTGAAGATTAGGTGAAGCCTGAAGGTGGAGCTGATCAAGAAGCTGAAGCTTAAAGGAGAAGATAAGTTGAAACTTATGATGAAGGGTTGAAACCTGGAAAAGCCAATTGATATTTGTCAAGAGTGATTGAAAACTGAAGACTGAGTTGCTGTGGGAAGAGCTGAAGCTTGAAGTTGAGTGAGGAGTTGATCTGCTTTCTTTTCTTTTCTGTATTGCTGTGTTTTGTTTGACTTGTTTGATGCATTAGAATAAGTTCATATCTAGAATAAGTAGAATCTAGGAGCATGATTGCACTAGAGGTTGAGTTGCTCCCTCTGCTTGTATTGTTACTGTGTGGCTTTGCTTGCGGGTATTCGGTAGAGCCCAGCTCCCTTGCCCATGTGGTTTGTTTGTCTGATGGAATTTTATTTCATTTTATCTGTATGATTGCAGTTTACTGTTATTGCTTGATAGCATGTTTTATCTTTCAGTATGATTACTGTTATCCATTCTGGCTTGAGGTTGAGATGAGCTTGTGGAGGCTGAAGCCCCACACACATTTCCTCCCTCACTTGCATTGCATGCATTTTACTGTTAAGCTGATGCTTTGTCTGTTTTGGTGTATCATTGACATGATCCCTTAGGACTCTCATTTCCTTTGATAAGGAATTGATGATAGAATTTTAGATTGAAACCTATGCATGACAACTTCTAGGAGTTCCCTGTTCAAACCTTGACCATAGGATGAATCCATGGCATGACAATAGTAGGACTTGATAGTCTCCCTCCTAGTTGGGCCTGTTCTCTTCTCATCTCGAAACAGTTTAAGATACAGTAATCATGAATGATTTCTTTTGTACGGTACGGGCCTTAAGCTATCTGAGAAAGGATTGTGGGAGAGTTTCTTTTCCACAGTCTGGATGTTTAGTATGGTACCCTTTGGGTGACATGCGACGCATTCACTCTCAGGTCATAGTCTCTAGTGCGATTGAAATCGCAAACACAATAAAAAAAACACTTCTTTCGTAAAAGACAGGAGATAAGCCGTAGTTTCCCGAACTACGTGAGCTCTGATCTCTCATGCCTGTTGAGAGTACGTAGGCACAAGATGGCGATGTCTTGGCGAGCTACCTTCCCCCATAACCCGTCGTAGGCCGAACTACGTTGACTCTGATTTCTCGTTCTCTGATGAGAATACGTAGGCATAAAGCGCGACGCTTTGCCGAGTCATTTTTCTTTTCTTTTTAAGCCAACCTTGATAGGTAGATAGAATAAAACCAACCCGTCCAAGTAAACACAACAAGCGTGGATCCCGTCGAGTACGACGGACGTGAGGGGTGCTAATACCTTCCCCTTGCGTAACCGACTCCCGAATCCAGACAATGGTTGCGACGGCCTTGTCTTGCCCTTCTTCGTTAGGTTTTTCCGATCGTTTCCTTTCCCGCTCCGAGGGATAAATAACGAAAGGTGGCGACTCTTCTGTTGTGCCGGCACTTTATTTTCGCGCAAGCGACAGCTGGCGACTCTGCTGGGGACTCCAACGGTTCCCTGCGAGAGTCAATCCTAGCGTTTGTATGTTTTCTTGTTGGGTTGCATTTATTTATCGCATTTTACTTCTCGCACTTTATTTCCCGCATTTTATTTTCAGTATAATATGATTATCTGTGATGTTGTGGGATGGGAGTTCTGATGAGTGAGAAGCCAGACCCAGGCTTGAGTGCACTATAGACTTAGAGTGGAAATTAATGGGTGCGTGCTTGCTTTGCAGGCACTAGTGTCTCATGAAATCCACGCTCAGACGAGGTTCATCCAGTTAGCTTCTTTTTCAACCCTTTGGGTTGAGACGGTTGCTGGTTTGGTGGATTGTCGACTCTGGGGACCGATCATTTGTGATTCAGCTAAGTGAGGCCGCTTCATGAGCTGGTGATGCCACACCTTCTGGGTATCGTATCACCCCTCTTGAAAGTCTGTGACGCTGATGAACGCATAGGATGCCGTACCTTGAGTCAGTTTAGGTCCATACCTGTGAGCAGGGTTGGGTTCATTGCAGGAAACCTTGACCTTCAGACCACCTGGTTTTCTTGACAGTGAATCAGTTTTGTTGGTACCAGGGTTTCTCAGTGGCAGATTCGTCTGTTCTTGATAGAGCAGGTTTTGATTAGAGGATCTTATCATTAGGTGTATGGCTGTTCTTGATAGAGCAGAGTATTGTCATCGGTTGTTTGTTCTTGATAGAGCATATTTTTGGGGTCTGAAGATCTCATTAGCAGATGTTGTTTGTTCTTGATAGAGTAGAGTTTTGGGGTCTGAAGATCTCATCAGCAGATGTTGTTTGTTCTTGATAGAGCAGGTTTTTGAGTGGGATCTGAAGATCTCATCAGCAGCTGTATGTTTGTTCTTGATGGAGCAGATTTTTGATTTGGGGTCTGAAGACCTCATCAGCAGATATTTCTTGATCATACATCAGAGGTCCTTAGTATCAGACATTTGTTCTTGACAGAGCAGAATTATGATCCTATGTATATGGTCCTATCAGACGATTGTTCTTGGCATATCAGATTTGTGGTCCTACACCGGGGTTTTCTTCTTATCAGTGGTTTTGTTGATACAGAACCTCCACAGCACCGGTGGCTTGGCCTCCTATTGCATGACTGCATTTTGCATTAGTTTGCATATTCATTTGCATTTCATTAACGTGTGTCTGTGTTGCAGGTACCGTTTTCCCCGATCCAGGATTTCTTGCCTCCTATTGTATTGTTATGGGCTCTCTGAGGAAGACCGTGGCTTACAAGCTCCCTACCCCTGATGTGGTTAAGCTGACTGGTTTGATAGCTCTAGCAGATGATTCTGTGAAGGACGAGTTCAGAAAATCTTACGGCAGGTTGCTCAGTTTGGTTCATAAGCCTTCTGTGTTCGAGTTGAATGGGTTGCACGCTCTGCTGCAGTTCTACGATCCTCCGCTGAGATGTTTCACTTTTCAGGACTTCGTTCTCGCGCCTACACTGGAAGAGTATGCTAATTTTCTAGGTGTTCCTATCAAGAGGCAGATGCCTTTTGTTCACATGGATGCTGAACCTGATCTGGTTGGTTTAGCTCCTTCACTTCATTTGGACGCCTCCGAGTTAGTATTGACTAGTTGGAACAAGGTTCCTGGGTTCTCCTTGCAGTTTCTGGTAGGTAAGGCTCAGCAGTGTGCCAAGGAAGGATGTTGGGTCTCGTTCAATGCCATCCTCGCTCTATGCATATATGGCATTATCCTGTTCCCTAACATGCCCGATTTTGTAGACTTTGATGCGTGTCACATCTTTGCTTCAGGGAATCCAGTCCCTACCTTGATAGGAGATGTCTATCACTCAGTCCACTACAAGAACGAGAACAGGAGAGGGAAGAACGTCTCATGCTGTGTACCCTTGCTGTACAAATGGCTTGAAAGTCATCTGCCCAAGAGGGGTCCTTTTGTCTTGTCTGCAGCCACAGCTGAGTGGCCTGAGCGTCTGATGAGTTTATCTGCGGAGGATATTGATTGGTTCGACAGAGATAGGTTGGGTACTGAGGTGATCTTCAGTTGCAGCGGGTTTCCAAATGTACCTTTGATAGGTAGGAAGGGCTGTATAAACTACAATCCATCATTGCTGGTTCGACAGTTCGCGTATGCTTTGAGGATTCCGCCGAAGGATGAAGAGGTACAGGAATCTCTGTACCTCACTGGTATTCTAGAGGGGGATCTGCTGTCCAAGCTTCAGCGCGCGTGGAATGGTATCAGTAAGCGAGGGAAGCCATTACTGGGAAAAATCAACAGTCAAGCCTACCCTCCGTATTTGACTTGGATCAGAGCCAGGGTAAATGCTATAGGGATGCCGTTTCCTCAGGCCAAGCCAGAAATCCCTCCAATGATCGAAGAGCCTACTACTGTGCCCATTCATCAGCATAACCAGGTATTAGCTGAGCGGGATGAATTGAAGCGGGCGAACGAAGAACTAGAGAAGGAATTGGCTCAGCTCTGAAGCGAGAGGAACGAAGCCGTTCATTCTTTCAAAAGGCAGACAGAGCTGGTGAACCAGCTAGGTACAAACCTGACTAAGCAGATAGCCGAGCGTGAACGCATGGGTCGAGACGTTAAAGTTGTCAACGACGTACTGGCTACGAAGAGGCAGCACTTGGACGAGGCATATCGGAGGATATCCAAGTTCAACCAGCACTGGAAGGCTTCCCTGGCCACCAGGAAAGAGCGGGAGGATAAGCTGATGCTGCAGATCTCCAAGCTGGAAGCCCAGGTGAAGGACAGTGAAAAGAGGTTTGATGAAGAAACCGCCCGCAGATACGCTGCCGAAGGCCAGCTCAACAAAGCTCTCGCTAACCTGAAGGAGCGCAAACTGATATTTGAGTCCAAAAAGCGGAAACTAGAAGATTGCTTTGGCGAAGGAGCATGGGAAGGTTCGATCGAAGGACTTCAGTATACCATTGTGTAGAGGGAATTACTCGTCGAAGGGTTGCTCACTCTGCCAGATCATCCAGAGACGAAGGAGTTGTTACAAGAGTATCGCGCCCGTGGCCGTACTTGACTATTTGTATTCCCTTTTGTTTTGATCATTGCTGTATGCTGACCATCACCAGGCTTGTTGGCTGAGGTCACGCTGTTGATTCGTCTTGTACTCGCTGATGCTATGTACTGCCTTGATAGGCTTTCTTTATATATGAGATTGTTGTTTCCATGATTGGGCTCGGACTTCTTCTTCTTCTTATTATCAGCACTGGCACTCAGGCACTAGGATCGGGGGAAATCTCCCAAACACACAGACACACGCATGCATTTGCATGAAGCATTTGCATAGCGTACATTTTGTTGTTTTTCCTAACCTTTAGTGTTTACAGGTTTTTCAGGTTTACAGGTTCCAGGCTGTTTCCGGTGATTCCAGGATTGATCAGAGACTAATTCACCGTTATCCGACTAGAGCTAATCAGACCAGGATCATGGATCAAGTGCAAACAGATGTTCAGGAGCTCCGCGAGAGGATGGATCGCTTCATGGAACTTATGCAAGTGGTCGCCAATGGTCAGGACCAGCTCAAGACCTTGGTTCAGCCTTTCATCTCCAGGGTTGATAGCAACGACATACTCCATGGTGGGGCTGTGCCTACTCCTCCACCAGTTGATACTCCGCAGAATGGTGTCCCCGTGGCCGGGGGCAACGGCAGTGCTAATGGCAACGTGATGGCCAACATCGGACTCAATACGACGGGCGTCGGTAATGGCAGTCTTGGAGCTAATGTCAATATTGGGCCGGGCAACGGCAATGCAGGCGTCAGGAATCTGTTGGTGCCTCAACCATGGCTTGAGGATCATCAGGATGATGTGTTCTCTCAAAGAGGTGCTGAAGGGGAGCTGAATGCTGAAGCGCGGCTCAGATTCAAAGCACTTGAAGATAAAATGAGAGATATTGAGAATCAGAATACTTTGGGCGTTGATATGTCCAAGCTGGGATTAATCGCTGATTTCAAGGTACCTCCTAAGTTCAGGGTGCCTGACTTTGAGAAATATAAGGGCACCACTTGCCCTCGTGTCCACCTTAGATCGTACTACAGGAAGATGTCTGCCTATTCCGAAGACGAGAAGTTGCTGATGGACTTCTTCCAGGACAGTCTTTCCGGACCATCCCTCGAGTGGTACATGGGCCTGGAGCCCACTAGCGTGCGCACATGGAAGGATCTCGCTGAAGCGTTTGTCCACCATTACCAGTACAACAGCGACTTGGCCCCGAACCGAGTCCAGCTCCAGAACCTGTCGCAGAGGAATAATGAAGGATTTAAGGAGTACGCCCAGCGGTGGCGTGAGTTGGCAGCCCGGGTTCAGCCGCCGATGGTTTAACGCGAGCTCATGCAGATGTTTGTGGCTACCCTCCCAGGGGTTTACTATGAAAAGTTAGTCAGCGGTATGTCTGGGACGTTCTCAGCTCTCATTATTATGGGCGAGCACGTCGAGAATGGAATCAAGATCGGGAAAATCCAAGGTGAATCATCCTCAGTCGGAGGAGGTGGAAAGAAACCTTATGCTGGTAAACGACGAAAAGGAGATGCGAGCGCTGTGACCAACGCTCGAAGAAAGGGCAAAGGCCCTCAGCAGCAGGTAGCCAGTATAAATATCCCAGCAGCTCCGCAGCAGCAGCAGCAGCAACCGAATCAGCAGGGATATAGAAAGTACCAGAATCGGGCATCTTTGGCAAACCGTCACTTTGAAGCACCGCCCATGTCGTATGCGCAGCTCCTACAGACTTTGCTTCAGCTTCAGTTGGTTCAGAAAAGGACGATGGCTCCCTTGACAAGGGCACCTCCACCAAGGTACGACGCAAATGCCACTTGCGATTTCCACTCAGGGGAACCAGGCCATACCATCGAGAACTGCAAAGCCTTCAAGCACAAGGTGCAGGACCTGGTAGATGCCAAGATTATTAACTTCTCCGATAATGTGCCCAATGTTACGAAGAATCCTATGCCGAATCATAGGGGAGGCGGAGTAAACGCTATTATCGAAGAAGAGAGCGCAGATCTGTTGACTGATGTCAGAGACCTAAAGACTCCGCTTAGCTTCGTCAAAGCTAAGTTGTTGAAAAGAGGGTTCTTTCCAGGATGCGGAGAGTTATGCATGGACTGTGCCACACATTCTGATGGATGTGAGCCGCTGGTAGAAGGAATTCAAAGTCTGATGGCCGAGGGGATTCTGCAGTTTAGCTGGAGGGCTGAAAGTGTATCAGGAGAGGTAGTGTTGAAGCAGGCCGATGAAGTCGCCACCATCACCATCCCTCGCCGGCCGATAACCATTTCTGCGCCCAGACCGCCTACAATCACTATCACCAAAGCTGGGCCGATACCATTCGAGAGCACTAACGCCGTGCCGTGGCATTATGGGGCTGAAGTCTATTGCAACGGACAAAAGTTGGAGCTGGAACCGTACGGGTTGACTGTAGAGAATCTCGCCGGAATCAGTGGTATTACTCGCAGTGGCAGAGTATTTGCACCGCCAGAGGTCGTGGCAGAGAAAGCGGTCAGAGCTGATATGGCCGATAAGGGTAAAAGCAAAGTCGTCGAAGAAGTCCCGTGTGGGGTAGAGAAAGATTTGCTGGTCAAAGATGCCGAGGAGTTTATGCGGTTGATCAAAAAGAGCGACTACAAGATTGTAGACCATCTCCATCAGACGCCTTCGAAGATTTCTATTCTCAACTTGTTGTTGTGTTCTGAAGCGCACCGCAATGCGTTGCTGAAGGTATTGAACGCTGCCTACGTACCGCAAGAGATATCGGTGAATCAGCTAGAAGAGGTGGTAGCCCACGTTAACGCTGGCAATGGGCTAGGGTTCACAGACTTAGAGCTGACACCAAAAGGGAGGAATCACAATAGCGCCCTGCACATCTCGATAGAGTGTAGGGGCACAATCATGTCACACGTCCTGGTGGACACGGGTTCGTCGCTTAATGTGCTTCCAAATAAGGCCTTAATGAAATTGGACACTCGCAGATTGCTTTGCACACCCAGTGATCTGGTGGTGGAAGCATTCGACGGAATTAAACGTCACGTTTTCGGGGAAGTGACCCTGCCGATCCAAGTCGGTCCGGAAACGTTCGACACAGTCTTTTATATTATGGACATCATGCCTGCCTACAGTTGTCTCTTGGGCCGGCCATGGATCCATGCTGCCGGTGCCGTGACCTCCACGTTGCACCAAAAGCTCAAATATGCTGTTGTAGGAAGCATAGTAACCGTGTGTGGCGAGGAGGACATAATGGTGAGCCATTTGTCATCCTTTAAATACGTTGAAATGGATGGCGAAATCCATGAGACTCTTTGCCAGGCATTCAAGGCTGTCAAAGTGAAAGAGGTAGCTCCTGTAGTCACAGAAAAGCCAGAGATGAATCTCTCCTCATTCAAAGAAGCTCGGGCCGTCGTCGAAGCTGGATCTACCCCAGGCTGGGGGCATATTTTGGAAATACCGAACAAGCAGGATAAGTTTGGGTTGGGGTATTCTCCTAAAGCTGAAGCTTCTTCTTCTTCGTCTAGCAGTGCGTCTCGAGGCAAGGGACCGATCCTATTTACCAGTGGCAGAGTGATTTTCGAAAGCATCAACGCGATGTCTGAAGACAGCGGGGACAACGATTGTGATCTCGACTCTTGGATTCAGCCAAGCAAGCCGGGCAAGGGCCTCAACAATTGGACCATCAAGGATATCATCCCGATGACAAGTGAAGAGTAATGATTTACTTTTTTCAATCATTGTACAACCCTATGTCCTACCCGGGGCATAGCGGTTTTATTGTCAGGGCCTTGTTGGATTATGTACATGCATTTTGTTAATAAATCAAAGGCGTTTTCTTCGTATTCAAATATTGTGATCTCTGTTATTCCTGTTTTATATTTGTTTTGAAAAACAGTAAAATGGCAATGGGGTTTGTGCTAACCTGCATATTCTTGTTTTAAACTTAACCCTTGTTATTGCAGGATCCACATAACAGATGACATCAACTCTGGACCTTCTACGGCTCACTTCGACTTCGATTGCCCGATCTATCAAGCCGAAGAAGAGATTGATGAAGACGAAGACCTTCCTGAAGAGTTGGCCCGCTTGTTGAAACAAGAGGAGAAGGTTATTCTGCCTCATGAGGAAGAGATCGAGATCGTAAATCTGGGTTCTGAAGAGCTCGTCAGAAATGTCAGGATAGGGGCTGCGTTGCAGAATGATGTCAAGCAGAGACTGGTTGAGATGCTTCGAGAGTATAGTGACGTCTTTGCTTGGTCATACGAAGATATGCCCGGACTTGATACGGACATCGTGGTCCACCATTTGCCGCTACGAGAAGATTGCCCTCCCGTTAAGCAGAAGCTTAGGAGAACGAGACCAGACATGGCCGTTAAGATCAAAGAAGAAGTGCAGAAACAGCTTGATGCTGGCTTCTTAGCGGTCACCACTTACCCTCCGTGGGTCGCCAACATAGTACCTGTACCGAAGAAGGACGGTAAGGTACGCATGTGCGTCGATTATCGGGATTTGAATAGGGCGAGCCCTAAAGATGATTTCCCGTTGCCTCATATCGATGTGTTGGTCGACAACACAGTCCAGTTCTCCGTGTTTTCGTTCATGGATGGCTTCTCCGGTTACAACCAGATCAAGATGGCGTCGGAGGACATGGAGAAAACGACGTTTATCACCCCCTGGGGAACATTCTGCTACAAGGTAATGCCCTTCGGTCTGAAGAACGAAGGGGCCACTTACCAACGAGCAATGGTAACTTTGTTTCATGATATGATTCATCATGAGATCGAGGTCTATGTTGATGACATGATTGCGAAGTCCCAAACGGAGGAAGAGCATCTGGTCAACTTATTGAAGCTTTTTGAGAGGCTTAGGAAATTCAGGTTGAGGCTGAATCCTAACAAATGCACTTTCGGAGTGCGGTCCGGAAAGTTACTGGGGTTTATCATTAGCGAACGAGGCATCGAGGTTGATCCTGCGAAAATAAAAGCCATTCAAGAAATGCCAGCGCCGAAAACAGAAAAAGAAGTTCGTGGTTTCTTGGGCCGAATAAACTACATTGCAAGGTTTATTTCTCAGCTCACGACCACGTGTGAACCGATGTTCAAGCTTTTAAAGAAAGATCAGGCGATTACTTGGAATGAGGATTTCCAGAAGGCATTTGACAAGATAAAGCAGTATCTTCAAGAACCTCCAATCTTGATACCCCCAGTGGTTGGACGGCCATTAATCATGTACTTGACAGTTCTTGAGAATAGTATGGGGTGTGTTCTCGGTCAGCACGACGAGACAGGCAGAAAAGAGCATGCCATTTACTACTTGAGTAAAAAGTTCACCGACTGTGAATCTCGATACTCGATGCTGGAGAAGACGTGTTGCGCACTAGCCTGGGCTGCCAAACGTCTACGACAGTACATGCTCAATCACACCACCATGCTAATTTCGAAGATGGATCCGATCAAGTACGTCTTCGAGAAGCAGGCTCTTTCGGGCAGGATTGCCAGATGGCAAATGGTGTTAACAGAATATGATATTCAGTACGTGTCCCAGAAGGCCATCAAGGGAAGCGTATTGTCTGAGTACCTTGCCGAGCAGCCGATCGAGGATTACCAGCCGATGAAGTTTGAATTCCCTGACGAGGATATTATGTTTCTCAAAGCGAAGGACTGCGATGAGTCGTTGCCCGACGAGGGGCCAGATAGGAAATCCCAGTGGAAATTGATATTCGATGGGGCAGTTAATTCCTATG
Source organism: Lathyrus sativus (assembly GCA_963859935.3). Classification (NCBI taxonomy): domain Eukaryota; kingdom Viridiplantae; phylum Streptophyta; class Magnoliopsida; order Fabales; family Fabaceae; genus Lathyrus; species Lathyrus sativus. Next base: position 189,046,930 of record OZ012736.1, on the reverse strand, counting down.
GAAGTGGCATCGGGGCTGTCATCACGACTCCCCACGGATCCCATATCCCGTTTACTGCGAGACTGACGTTTCCAGTCACCAACAATGAGGCGGAGTACGAAGCATGCATCATGGGTCTAGAAGAGGCAATTGATTTGAGAATCAAGAACCTAGACGTATATGGTGACTCAGCGCTTGTGATCAACCAAATTAAAGGGGAGTGGGAGACTCGTCAATCGAATTTGGTTCCGTACATGAATTATGCCAGGAGGCTGCTCCCGTTCTTTGATCAAGTGGAACTCCATCATGTGCCCAGAGTAGAAAATCAGATGGCTGATGCCTTAGCCACGTTGGCTTCAATGTATAAAGTCAATTTTTGGAATGAGGCTCCAAGAATTGTCCTTTCCCGTCTTGATAGACCGGCATTCGTCTTTGCAATCGAGGAAGCCGCCGACGGCAAGCCATGGTTCCATGACATCCAGACTTTCCTTATGACTAAGGAGTATCCTGCGGGTGCGTCAACCCAGGATAAGAAGACTCTGAGGAGGCTGTCTGGAAACTTTTATCTCAATCCTGATGGAGTGTTGTATAAGAGAAACCACGATCTCGTGCTACTCAGATGTGTAGATGAGAAAGAGGCGAGTATGCTCATGGAAGAAGTCCATGAAGGCACATTTGGTACGCACGCCGGCGGGCATGCCATGACGAGAAATATCCTGAGAGTAGGATATTACTGGCTGACAATGGAGTCAGATTGCTTCAGATTCGTGAAGAGATGTCATAAATGCCAGATTTATGCTGATAAAGTTCATGTGCCGCCGTGCCCATTGAATGTCATGTCTTCCCCGTGGCCGTTCTCCATGTGGGACATCGACATGATAGGCAAGATCGAGCCCACTGCATCTAACGGTCATCGCTTCATTCTGGTAGCTATCGACTACTTCACCAAGTGGGTGGAGGCAGCCTCGTATGCTAATGTGACCAAGCAGGTGGTGGCTAAATTCATAAAGAGGGACATCATCTGTCGTTACGGAATTCCCGAGCGGATCATTACTGACAATGGTTCGAATCTGAATAACAAGATGATGAAGGAGCTGTGCTAGAGTTTCAAGATTGAACACCACAACTCATCTCCTTACCGGCCGAAGATGAATGGCGCTGTTGAAGCAGCCAACAAGAACATAAAGAAGATTGTTCAGAAGATGGTTGTGACCTACAAAGATTGGCACGAGATGCTGCCATTCGCACTGCACGGTTATCGTACGACGGTACGGACTTCAACCGGGGCAACTCCTTTCTCCTTGGTGTACGGTATGGAAGCAGTCCTACCGTTAGAAGAGGAGATCCCTTCTTTGCGAGTTTTGGTTGATGTGAAACTCGACGAGGCAGAATGGATTACGAATCGTTTGAACCAACTCAGCCTGATGGACGAGAAGAGGTTAGCATCGATTGCGTTTGGTCGTCTGTACCAAAGCCGAATGAAGAAAGCTTATGATAAGAAGGTGCGTCCTAGAAGCTTTCAGACGGGTGATCTCGTCTTGAAGAAGATTCTTCCTCCACACTCCGATCACCGGGGCAAGTGGACTCCGAATTACGAAGGTCCGTATGTCGTCAGCAAGGTATTCTCGGGAGGAGCTTTGTTGTTATCCATGATGGATGGTGAAGATTTTGCATCCCCGGTGAACGCGGACGCAGTTAAAAAATACTTTTCTTGAAAGCGATCCGCTGGACAAAAAAAGAGAGTCCAGGCAAAAAAGGGGCATCCCGGCGAACCAAAAACAGAATAAAAGGTTCGGGCAAAAATTAGGGATATAAATTAAAAAAAGGTACACCCACGAAGTCGAAAACCTACACTGGGCGGCTTCGGCAAAAAAGGGTATCCCGGTGAACTGAAAACCCGTAAAGGGCGGTTCACGCAAAAGTTAGGGATTTAAAAAGCAAATGACTGCGCTCCGCGTGTGGACTTTCATTGTTTAGTGGTTTGGAGGACCTGAGGGCCGTTCATCTGAATCAATCTCTTCCAAAGCTGAAGCGTCGAAGAAGTATCGAAGTCGAGTGGGTCATAGAGGGATCAACTCATGGTGTTCGTCTACGCCTTGTTGCCGACATTTGTATATACTGATGTTTTATTTTGCGCGGCTTCCTCATTCCAGGAGCTTGCATCTGTTGTAAAACATTTTTACCCATTCAGGGGTTCGTTATCAATAAAATGCATACTATTCAGCAATTCTGTTTGTCTGTTTAGCATTTATCTGTTTTGTTTGCGAAAAAGAACGCCGCTGTTTTTGATAAAATGCGCATACATAAACCTACTGGCCTAGGCCACTGATTGTTGAAACAATTAATTACTTGAATATTGTCACGAGATAATAACCTTGATAGGTCCCTTTGAGAAGGGTATCTTGTCTGTTTGTTTGTGTTGTTACAGGTGTAGCATATTCCAGACAGTGCGCCGTGCGCATCCCGAAGCAGGATGATTCCTCTTTCTCCAGCAGAATTCAGTAGCCTCTCCCCGCAGAGTCTGAACGCAAGATCATGAGCATTGATATGTCTCCCCAGGCAGAGATGATTCTCTCCCCCAACCAGATGCGTCCTGAAGGAACGTCGTCTCCTCAGCTGAGTCGGGCGCCGAAGCTCGTGTTCATCCCCCAGCACCGGGTCACAAGTGCAGGTTTCGTAGGAAACTATTCGTACGCCGAAGTATGCAGCAACTGATGGTGCCAGACTGAAGTCTCCAGCGGAATTGAAATTCCCCACTAGAGTTGTACTCTCCCCCGAAGTCGGATGACTCCATCTCCCCCAGCGGAATTGAAATTCCTCACCAGAGTCGTACTCTCTCCAGCGAAGCAGAATGATTTCTTCTTCCTCAGCTGAGTTTGCAGATCCCCAAGAGAGCCGAATCCTTGGAAGCTGCTCAGGCCATGATTGGTTTTCCCTAGTAGTGTTGAACAGCTGAAGTTGTTTCCCCACAGAGTCGTCATCTCCAGAGAAGTAGCCGAGAAGGCCATGCAGTTTATTCTTGCGATTGACATCGCTTGTCCCTCAGCAGGTCCTGGTTCTCGCAGAGCTGCGTCCCCCGGCAGCAATCAACTGAATTTGTTTCCCCCGCAGCAGTCAACTGAAGTTGTGCCCCCTGCGGAGTCCAATTGAGATTGGCGTGACCATGTTCTCCTCAGTAGGATGATTCCTCTACCTGAGTAGTTCTTTCTCCATGACAGGAGGATTCTCCCTTCGACATTTATTTTGCCGGCGGGATCGCATCATTGTGCATGATTGCATAACATGTATCATAAACGCATAACATGTCCACCGTGTGGAACATTGTGCCATTGCTGAAGCATATGCATAATAAACATGATCTAGGTTGCTACCGTTCTTGTTTTGCAGGTGTTCCGCTGCAGAATTGATTGCTCAGGATGATTCCTGACATTCTCTTCAACGAAGTCGCTTGCTAAAGATGATTCTTGAATTCCCCAGCAGGGCCGTTTGCTTAAGATGATTCTTAAGACCCCAGTGCAGTCTCCAGAGTTGGTTGCCCAAGCTGATGCTTAGAGTCCCCAGTGAAGGTTTCCCAGGATGAGTCCTGAAATCCCCAACAGAGTGTTTGCTCAGGATGATTCCTGAAATCTCTAGAATGGTTACCGGTGCAAGATGATTCTTGAAGGTCCCCGACGGATTTATTTGTCCAAGATGATTCTTGAAGTCCTCAGCAGAGTTGATTCATCCAGAATGATTCCTGGACCCCCGGAGCGGAGTTACTGGATAGTTCTCCAGATTCCCCAGCGGCGAAGCATCCTCCCTAACAGTTTTCTAACGGCGAAGTTGAAATCTCCTTTGAAGACTCCATGATTGAAGTATGACCGTGTTAACAAAGCAGTTCTCTCAGCTGATGCGGAGTGCCTGATGGCAGAGGTTTAGATGTTCCCAGTTGGCTCATGATTGACCAAGAATTCTATTCCCGACTTGCTGATGAAGTCCGGCTGATGCCCGACGATTTCTTTGAATGCCTGATGGCATGATCGACCTGATGGTTGAGGTCCGGCTGATGCCCGACAATTTCTTTGAGTGCCTGATGGCATGATCAACCTGATGGTTGACGTCCGGCTGATGCCCGACAGTGTTCTTAGAATGCCTGAGGGCATGATCGGCTATGTACTACCAGTTACCGTGTGACCAATTCCCCAATGGATTTCCTTCACCCCGACGGCGAGGTCAGGGGATGTTTGTGTTTGACGGCGAGGTCAGATTATTTTGAGTTCTCCAGCGGCGATGTTGGATGTTTGTTTTGACGATGAAGTCAGATTATGTTGAGTACTTGACGTCGATGTCGGGTGTTTCTCAGAGTTATGTTTGGTTGACGGCGATGTCAGATTCTCTTGTTCCCCAGCAGCGATGTTGGATGTTTGTTTCCGACGGTGATGTCGGGTAGTCTAGTGTTCCAGCGGCGATGTTGGACGTTTGTTTCTGGCGGTGATGTCAGGTGATTTATCTTTCCAGCGGCGATGTTGGATGTTTGTTTCCGACGGCGATGTCAGGTAATTCAGTTTCCCGGCGGCGATGTTGGATGTTTCTGACGGTGATGTCAGATTCTTTAGTTCTCCAGCGGCGATGTTGGGTATGTTGGATGTTTGTGTCTGACGGCGATGTCAGATTCTCCATTCCTCCGGCGGCGATGTTGGATGTTTCCGACGGCGATGTCAGATGCTTCAGTTTTCCAGCGGCGATGTTGGGTGTTTCGGTTGTTTCCGACAGTGATGTCAGATTCTTTAGTTCTCCGGCGGCGATGTTGGGTATGTCAAGTGATTTAGTTTTCCAGCGGCGATGTTGGGTGTTTTGTTTCCGACGATGATGTCAGATTCTTTAATTCTCCAGCGGCGATGTTGGGTGTTTTGTTTGTCCGACGACGATGTCAGATCAGTATGTCTCCAGCTAGTTGCCGTGCAGCTAGTGTTTCAGTTTTCGAAGATTTGTTCCCGCTAGAGTACCGTGTACTTGTGCAGTTGGCAAATTTCCGGGTTTATCGGTATTCAACTGTCTCGCACCTTGATTGGCTGAGAGCCGTTCGCTCCTCACCCAGTCAGGTTCAAGCCGTTTGAATAGGGGCAGCTGTTGCACCCCAAAATTTGACCAACATATATTTACCTATCAAGAGTTATATGGGACTTTGAAGCTAGCCAAGAGGGTTATTCAATTTTTTAAAGATTGATATCTTTGTCAGAGAACTCAAGAGATCCTCAGAGAGATTGGTTGAAACCAAGGTTGTGTGCCTCATAACTTGAGAGTTGGGGGAGCTCCTCAGATGATTCTGAGACTATGAGGATAAACTTGAAGCTTTGAGAAAGCTTATTAGATGTCTTGAAAGCCATCATGAAGCCTAGAGAGGTCATTGTACAAGAATTCAGAAGATTCAGCCATGAGTGGTGGAATTAGGGTTTGACTGGGTCAACCCTAGGTCAACTGATGATTTGGAGAGGGTTGAGACCTAATCCAAGAGCCATGTGATCATGGAATGATGCATTTAAGTGCTATAAGGATTATTCCTAGACCAACTCATCATTATTGAGGAGTTTGAGAAGTTTTAAGCTAGGGTTTCTAAGGCTCGACAGTGTAAAATCCCCTAGTTTGATCCCTATCTTCAAGGAAGTTTAGCTCAAGATGTGATTGTCATCTCATCTTCCCCACAACATGAATGTTGTAGAGATTTTTCTTAGCTTTAATTTGAGTTGTAGAAGTCCTTGATAGGATTTATAGAGCTCAAGTTATGATTTTGACAAATTACAGGTCATCTAAGGTATGTGAATCTGGGTCCTTCAAAGTCACCCAACTTGCATCCAACTTTTGCCATAGTAGGATGATTTCTATGGATTCTTGGTCAACATGAATGTTGAAGGGCATCTTCTTAGCTTTCTAGATAGTACTAGAAGTCCTTGATAGGATTTGTAGAACTCAACGTATGGTTTTGACAAGTCAAGGGCATTTTGGTCATTTGGAGGTTATAGGTCATTTCAAGCATAAGGCCATATCTCCTAGTTCCAAGCTTCAAATGGAAAAATCTTCAACATAAAACTTGCTTAGAATGATGTTTTAAGGCTAGTAGGGAGGTCATGAGATGTTGAAAAGGCTCATATCAAAAAGTGATAAAAATGGCCTAAAATGGAGGCATAAGTTAAATAAAGTGAAATTGAAAATTGGAAATCACAAGTTATAAATCCAAACCATGTCATATAATAGGTCATTTTGAATCCAAATGACATTCTAAGAACAATGGTTCAGCCACAATTTTGATTTGGGGCTTGGATCATATGGCTGCTTTGGAATTGGCTTACTTGCATATTAAGGTACCAAGGCAAAACTCAAAAGAACTCAACAAGCAAGGTAGTTATGCATTGTAACTCATCTTAAATCTCATGTGGGGATAAATTCAAGTCAGAATTGGTTATTACAAGGAGCTTGGCATGAGATAGCATGTAAGGAGAATTGGATCCAAAATGTCATGACATGAAAAGTTCAATTTCTCATTAGATGATCCTAGAAGGTTCTAGATGATTCTAAACCACTCTATATAACAAGTGTAACTTTCTCAGATGCAAGGTTGGTGTGAATTGGTGTAGAGAAGAGAGAGTGAGATCCAAATTCTTCCATTGCAAGTCAAGTGCAATTTCTTCATTCTTCTTCATTTCCATTCATTTTTTTCACACAAACACTTTCCATAGATCCCTCTGAGTGTGTGCATACTGAATTGAGGCTCCATTGATGGAAGATTGAAGGTTTGGCCATTGGATTTGCAAGAAGCAACTCATCATCGAATCTTGAAGTGCAAGCTTTCTCCCTCAGATTTTTTGCAAACAGAAATCTTATCTTCATCCAAGGATCATTTCTGAAGAGTTTCAAGCCTTGAAGTGAAGGATTTCATCATCTTCCATACCATGAAATCAGGTTTGCAAAATCTCTTTCACCTCATTATTTAGGCATGGTTAGGTTGAATTATTAGTGTAGAATGGCTAGAGACCAATAGGTGATCAATTCTAGAGACTTAGAGAGTAATTGGTGAAGGTTGAATGTGTGACACCATTACTTTGATGAGCAAGAACTCGTGGCATGGTGAGAAAGAATGAGTGTTTGATAGCTTGTTTTAACCAGTGGTGTGAGGTGAACATTTTGATGCAAGAAAATCTAAGTTTGGTTGAGGTCGAGGATTGATCATATGTTGAGGTGCACCATCGGGTTCTATGGTAGAGACCATTTCAAGACTAGGATCGTGTTCAGCATGAAAAACTGAGCAACTTAGGGTTTTGAATGGTTGAATTTGGTGTTGATTTGAGGTAGCAAGAAGGGATGGAAATCTGAGTATGGAGCTGTGATTTCATGGAGTTTCAGCAAAACCCTAGGCGGGAGGTTGAAGACGATCTCACGACCGTTGGATGAGGAGCTGACTATTGACTGAAGACTAATCCAATGGCTCACATTTAATTGAATTTTGAGAGGGAAAGCTGAGAGGTTGAAACGCACCGTTTCATTAAACGGTGGTCTTGTGGGATTAAGTGAATAATGGCTATCCCCACCCCCCATCAAGGCCCAATTGCATAATGAACTGAAATCCTTTACTATTTGCACCGTAGTTTTTTCATTTTATTTTGGTTTTATTATTTGTTTTTCTGATTTAATATTGGCCCAGGCGCATTGCTATTTGTAACCCCCCAGTCTGGGCCCAAGCGTGAAATGAACTATGTATGTTTACTTGCTGCACCCCATCCCCTCATATTTCCATTTTATTTTCTCCATTTTCTTTCCAACTTTGAAAATTCATATTAAATGGAAAAATAATGATTTTTTAATGGGAGTTTTTGCTCCCATTTCATATTTTTAACAAAAAAAAAATAAAACAAAAATATTTGTCATTTCATGCATTTTAGTATTTTTTGTATATTTTCTACTTTAATTGCTTTTTAATTCTTTTATATTGATATATGAACTTGTAGAATTTTGTTTAGGTAGTTCCCTTAATATTTTTAGGGTAGGTATGTAGGATCCCTTAGAAATTATATTAGGATTTAATATAGTAGTATACTATTTTTAGTTGATTTTTGTATTGGTTGATTGTTTGTGTTGCCCTTGTGGGCTTGTATTTTTGTTTGCTTTGCTTTGTGGGCTTGGAGAGCTTGGTATTGTTCTAAGGAGCATTGAGGAGCATAGTAGAAGACTTGAAGATGCATTGAGGAGCTTGAGAGCTTGATCTTTCTTTTTTGTTGTTTTTAGGGTTAGGGATTAGGAAGAGTTTAGACTTAGATAACTTCTTTCTCAAACATGGATGGTATCTTTCACCTCCATTCCTCCCTATGATTCAAAGTCCTTCTGTCATACCCAAATTTGTCCTACCAATATATACCTTCACATGTGCATCCATTCACTAACTATATCTAGAAAATCAAAAAAAAAAATAGGCTATCTTTGCTTGTGGTTCAAGGTTGTGTAAGGTGACTCGGGCAAGTGATGAGTATTATTCAGTGGTTTTTGACTTAAATTGGTTAGTCAGTCAAGAGATTGTTTCATGAGTTTTCAATCAGGGCTTCTGTACCCCAAATCATCTGTATGTGGGTCAGTTGTTAGGACTGTGGTTAATCAAATGTTTTGTTGTCGATAATCAACAGGATCAAGTTTATTCTTCCATTAAAGTTTAATCATGGTTCTCTGATTTTAAGGCCTGTTCTGGCTTAAGGAGTTTCATATTAGAGACTTTGGTTTGTTGATATTCAAATGGCCAAATTCAGATTGATTTATTAATTCAAGGCTCTAGTCCGTTCCCAATTTAGGATAATTCAAGATTAATTCATGGTCAATTCTATTTCTCAAGGTTAACTCAAGTGGCAATTATTTCAGGTTAATAATTTTGTTTGGTTCTCGCGGGATGTCAAGTTTTCATCATTTTAAGTCAAGAACTTTGAGTTTGGTTATCATGATCTTATGGCGATTTCCAAGTTTTGTTTATGAGTGAGGTGTAAAACTGGTTTCAAAGTCCATTCACAATCCAAATATTATTTCAAGTTCCAAGCCCATTACAAAATCCCACAATTATAAGCCCATTAGTCCATACAAATTTCCCTTCCATACACTTGAAACCTGTTTCCTTCTATCCAACTCATTCACACTTACGGTAAAAAAGAACCATCACCATCAATTGGTTGCAAAGAAAGTAAATTACAAGCCCGTATATCTACAGTAAAAGAAAAAAAGAAGAAAGGCAATTATAACCAAAAGCAGATTTTGGAAATTCTACACAAGCCATTATATTAAGCCTTGCACCACTTGATCCAGATAAAGATCCTCCATGAATGCCATCAAATAAGCAGCTGTGTAGTTTCAACTTCATCACTGATTTGAGTAGCGCAATGCGACAATAGTCAAAATCCCATATCACGTTGGATTCATTTTGCATCAACAACATTTTTCCTTCATTGTTTCACAAGTCTGCACCAATTCATAATTTGAATTGTATAATAACCACAACAGATAAAAGAAGTTGCAAAAAAGAGTGATAAAAAGGACCCTCCCAAACAGTGGCAGCACTTGCGAAACTATTACAACATCCACACATCATCTGAACCAACACACTCATGTGCTATGGAGTTTGATAATTTTGTATCGATCACTGGTGAATCAGAAGCAGTTAAAAGAGCACTATTTGCAATTTCTTCTATTATGTACAAGTTTGGTCCCAAGGAAAACATCTCTCTCGACACAAATGTACCTGAACCCTCACCCAGTGTTATCATTCCCTCTGAAGTTCCAATTTTTCCACATGGTGGACTGTACCCAGCTTCAGATCCTATAATCTCGTATGCACATGTTCCCCAATTTTTAGGTGCAACTAATGTACATGATCTGCAAGGATATGCTGATGCAGGAAATACATGGCCTCTGTACTCATCTTCCCTTCCAGTAATGTCTGGTGTTGACGCTTATCTGTCCGAGGATTTAAAGAATGTTATGCCCTGCTGACAGGATTGGCCGTGTCATTGAAAAAGGAGGGAGTACAATTAAAAGTTTTAGACATAAAATGTAGTGCTCTTTGATACTCACTTGAGACATCTGAATTTGATTGGGAGTTGTATGCTGTTAGTCGATGTTTCGTAGCAGCTGATTTTTACGAGAAAACGTCTGCATTGGATTGCAGTTGGATTTATATATCTGATGCGTCTTGTCTGCAGTGGAGCTCATTTGAATGTGCAATTCCAATTCAACTGCGAGAATCGAGAAGTAAGTGCTGGTTAATGATTTGTTTTCGCAACCTGATGGTCTTGGAGTTTTTATGAATAAATTTACAATGAGAAACAAATCGAAAACTGTAACACATGAATGAGGGAACGGAAGTGTCGGAACCAATTTCAGCATGAAAAACGAACCTGGGTGATTATACGTAGAGGCCACTCACCCGAAAACCTCGTTGGACACAACTGTATCGGATTCTCATTCGTCCACGATGACCGAAACACAGCTCGTACTTCGCCACTTGATCATCAGCAGAACCTGCACAATCACAAAATTGAGGCAGCAACAATTGTCCAATTGTGATTTAGAAGAAGAACAAACAAATCAAGGGATTCATAAAACTTTAACAAAATTTGTACAAGGAATGGGGGTGCTGTTTTTACCGGCGAAATCAAAGGCCAGTCACAACATCAAAGCAAGTCGTTCTGTACAGCATTGTGAAAACGGAACATACCAGCCCACACACAACCAAACCACTGCTACAAGCCTACAACAAGACAAAAACACCATAATGAAACCTGCTACACTCAACATCCACACCAGACCAACTCTGTTACAACCAGCTAAAAACCCTCCAATAAACCAACACCTGCAAAACTTCCCAAACAATACTAGCAAAACCTGCTCCAATTCTGCAGAGCTCTATCCTGAAACACTCCATCAGAAAAGAAAAAGACAAAATCACTGCTGCAAGGACTGTACCGACCTGGACAAACCTGCAATGAAAAAGAAAACCCACACCAGACAAGCTTTGTTAAAAAACCAACAGACCTGCAAACACACAGCCACTACTGGTACGGCAACTTGTACTACCCTTAGTCACTCACACACCAAAACTTGCATGCCAGATAATATATTGGTACGACCCTGCTGCTCCTGCTTTTGGGCTCCATAATAGAGCAAAAAAATCATCATAATACGGTAACACCGTTGAATATCAAGGAGAAGAACCTACATTGTGGAACCACAACCTTTGAACTTCAACCAAACAGTGGTCTTAACTCTGAGAAAACCTTCACAACTCTATTGATCTTCATTCATCATCAGCTCCATCAGCTCACTATCATCATCTTTTTCAACTTGAACCTCCAACTCCAAGCAACGACTTCTCATACTTCCATTTTCAACCAACCGTGAACTCAGAACACTTCCATAACCAAACGAATCCTCTTCAACACAACTCAGAAAAATCATTAAGCTCACTCACAACCATCATCATCTTCATAGCATTTCAAACCAAATATCAAACGTAACCCCACCTTCAACTTCAAAATGAACAACACCCTTCGAAATTTCTTCAACTCCGAAGCCCAGATCCTTCTTCTCCAAACTGAAAAAACCTTCAATCCAAGCCCTGTTCATCCTCCGAATCACAGCCCCATTTCAAAACCCTTTGTTCAGATCCATTTCGCAACCACAACCAACCCCGCCATTAACGAAGTTTCCTCCTTCGTTCTTTGATTCAACCCATTTCATCCCTCAACAAACCCATTAACGAACCAAAACATTCTCCACTCTCGTAACCCATTTCACGCGTCACCCTATTCTTCAAATCTTTGGCCGGAAACAAAAACAACAGAAAGAAGGAGATGAGGTCGAAGACGACACAAAGTCGAAGCAGCAACGAACACGGTGAGATTGAGGAAGATTGATCTGGACGGAGGGAGAGGTTGAGACGTGTTCGCGAGGGAAGGTTGGAATGAGATTGAGAGAGGAGAGATACGGTGAAGTTGAGATACGAAGAAGAGGTTTTTTTTTATTTCACTTCATTTTGTTGACTGAGTTTTTTTTTCTTGGGCTTTTAAGCTCAACCGAGCCCTCCTTCCATGTCCATCCTCTTTAATTTTTTTTAAACCCCTTTTTTTCTTTTCTTTCATAAAAAATGTATTATATTTTTTTTATGTAAACTAGTTTGTTTAATTGGTAAATATTTTCTATATAGTTTTTTTAAAAAATTGTTAAAATTTTTTTTAGTAGCTCATCTTTTAGAATATTTATAATATTTTCTTTTAGAACTTTTTATATATTACATTTTCAAATTTATATTTCTAGTTTATAATATCAAAGCTTATAGTTTTTACTTTATAGTTGGATCTCATTTCTCTTTTGTTATTGGGCATTTTTTGCCTTTTGGGTCGATGACGACACTTCCGTAATTCATTACCAGTCAAATTATTGATGAATAATGTTGGATCTGAGACCATTCCGCTTTCAACGTTTTCCATCCATTTTCAAATCTCATCTCCTTAAAATTATTTCTTTGTATTGAATTAAAAAGAGAGGATTGGGTGTAGACCTCTTCTTCTTCGAGTGTTGGGATGCCCACTGTAGTGAGGGTGGTTTCGACGCTCGTCTTTCAATACAAAGACATTTTCAATCCCTCCTATCCTAAAGAACCTCGTTTCCATATTGAACTCATTTTCAAACCATCTCTCAATAAATCAATTTCTCTTTGTATTGAACTAAAAAGAGAGGATTGGGTGTAGACCTCTTCTTCTCCGAGCGTTGGGATGCCCACTGTAGTGAGGGTGGTCTCGATACTCGTCTTTCAATGCGAAGACGCGACTTTATCCACCATCTCGCTTTCACAACTTCCTTCCACAATTTTCACACCTAAAACCTCGGTTCTGTACCGAGTGCATTTTCAAATCTTTTCACAACCAAAACTTGAATGGTCGTGGAGTGGTTAGGCGTAGGCCTTCTCCTATCCCGAGTGTTGACGTTTACCGTAGGGTTCTCTGTCGCAAAGCACTTACCATTCAAAACCAAAAACATCTTTAATAAGAGAACGAAGTTCTCTTTGCATTGAATTAAAGAGAGAGGATTAAGTGTAGTCTTCTTCCTCTCCGAGTGTTGGGATGCTCACTGTAGTGGGGGTGGTCTCGATACTCGTCTTTCAATACGAAGACGCTACGTTCGCCACACATTTTTTACAACAAAAACTTTGAGATAAAGAATTGGGTACTACCTGTAAGGGTTACTATCCGAGGACCTATCTCGCCCCAAAAACAATCTCAACCAATCAAACATGATACCTTGCCTCGTATGGCGAAAACCAACCTTTCAAACAGGATATGTTACGTCCGTTCTACCGCAAACAGGTACGCATAAGTCTCCTCACATGCGAGCAGCAAAACACCTAAACTGCTAGAATGCGCACGATAACATCATCCCCAAACACACCGGTTATCCGCATCGTAGGCACGAACTACGTTGCTCTGATTTCTCATACATAATGGGAATACGTAGGCATAGGATCGCGATATCCTATCGAGCACCCTTTTCTTTTTCCACCCTTTCCCAGAAAGGCATGCTACGTTCGTTCTACCGCAAACAGGTAACGCTTAAGTCTCCAACAAGCGAGCAGCAATGCACCTAACTGCTAGAATGCACACGATGGCATCCTCTACCAGAATTCACCCGCACACCGTAGGCCGAACTACGGCTGCTCTGATTCTTTACTTCGTTCAAGTAAAGATACGTAGGCACAAGGGCCACAATCCTTTCCGAACACTTCCCCCCTATATTCGTAGCCCCGAACTACGTCGACTCTGACATTCTCACATATATTGAGAATACGTAGGCCTAAGACCGCGAGATCCTACCGAGTCCGTTCTCTCTCTCTTCTCTCCCGTTACCTTTCTTTCCCCGTTTTCAACCCTCTCTCTCTCTCTCTATCTTTTAGAACATTTTTTATAGCATAATTTTTAAGCAAATAAATTCACACATCGACAAACAAAAGGTTCCCATCGAGTACGATGGATGCGAGGGGTGCTAATACCTTCCCCTCGCATAACCGGCTTCCGAACCCGTTCTTGGTCGCGAGACCATCTTATCCATTTCTTTCTTAAGGTTTTCTTGATATTTTCCTTTCCCCTCATGGGATAAATAAAGTTCGGTGGCGACTCTTCTGTCTATCTTTTTCGCCTCCCCGTCGTTGCGCGATGCATTTTTCGAGTAGCGACTGCTGGCGACTCTGCTGGGGACCCCTAGCGAGCCAAACCTAGTTTGCTTGTCGCATATGTGATTTATTTGCTTTTGTTTTTTTTTGTTTGTGTTATGTTCTTGCTAACCTGTTGGGTTTATTGGATTGGTCTGTGAGGATAAAAGCTTTCTACCCGAGCTTTCGAGTACACACTAAGATTAGGAGGTGGTTTCTTTCTGATTTGCGAGACTTAGGACTCGTGGAGTTGGATCGAATTCCACCGCTCAGATGAGACCCTGTTGGGATGATTATGTCTTACGTGTAGTCGTAAGGGCGTTTTTATTTCCAACGTGGGAGTCTGTGACTCTGAGGACCTTTGTAGAACCTTATTCCAAAGGTTGCTAAAACATAACTCTGTGTTCATCCTTTGAAAGGATTACCGTCTTACGAGTAGTCGTTCTGATGGAAAACTTTTGAGGGTTAGTGCATGGGACTTTGTTTTAAAGCCTTTAGGATACCCTCTTAAACCAATAGATTGCCCACCCGAGGGGAAAAATACCTTTTGTTGTTATCTTGCAGGATCTGTTATCCTAATCCTTGATGTGGATCTGTTCTCGTATGCACTCATTACATTGCATTTGCATAAGCATATTTGCATCATTTTGCATTTTCTCTAACCAGATACCAAGAGCTTACCCGTCCTCTATCCATAACTTGCAGTTGATTTCCCGACACTCGTGTTAAACTTGTGAGAGCTACGAAGAGTTTGAAGAAAGAGGAATGTAGAAGCTTCGAGAAGCCAAGTCAAAACGAAGCAAGCTGAGATAGCTATGTCAAAGAACGACCGCCAGAATGTTGAGTCCCCACCAAGGTTTACTGTGACAAACAATCCACTGTATGATCTTTCGCCGGATGGCCATCCTCCGCAAGTAAAAGTTCCAACTCGACCCCCGAGGATGCCAAAGACTGATCCCATGGAAGAAAAGCTTCGCACCCTCGAGGAGACAATTCAAGCTATGAGAGTGTCTGACATGCCCGACCTTGACGCTGCTGATATGTGTCTAGTGCTAGACTTGGTGATTCCTCCAAGATTCAAGATACCCAACTTCGAGAAGTACACAGGCTTTAGTTGCCCGAGGCGTCATTTGGTGATGTACTGTCGAAAAATGACCCCCTATACTCATGACGATAAGCTGATGATCCACTATTTTCAAGAAAGTCTGAGTGGGGCATCATTAAATTGGTACACGGATTTAGAAAGGAGTCATATCCAATCATGGAGGGACCTAGCCAGCGCTTTTCTAAAGTTTTACCAGTTCAATTTGGACACTCCTCCCATCCGCATGCAGTTACAAAGCCTATCTCAGAATGAGAATGAACCCTTTAAGGGATATGCACAGCGGTGGAGAGAATTCGCAGCAAGAGTGCAACCACCACTCTCGGACAGGGAACTGATTGACATGTTCATCAACAGTTTGCAGGGCTCTTATTTTGAAAGAATGACTAGTTGTACGCCATCAAGCTTCTCTGACCTTGTGATTGTAGGAGAGCGCCTCGAAAGCTACCTCAAAAGTGGACAAATCTAGGACGCATCAGGCAGCCAGGCCAGTGAGATTGAATCTTTCGACGATTTCCATGAGGAAGAGAAGGATGAAACCAGGGCACTCATAGCAAATGTTGAGTATTCTCACGATGTACTAACAAAACTCTATGGTCCCTCGTCTGCTCAACAGGCATCATTACCAGTGCCATGTTATCCTCATGGACAATCGGCCATGCCTAAAGCTTCATCCCACAAGCCATGGGTCGCTCCTCATGCAAATCAACGAGCCCATGGTCGAGGATATCATAATCAGCGCCGTAATCAGAATAGGCCCAGCAATAACTTGGAAAGAAGGACTGCTCCTCTTCATCCGGTCCCTATGTCGCACAATCAACTTCTCCCACATCTGATTCAAAACTCATTGGTGGAGCCTAAAGCTCTCAAGCCTGTGCCAGAACCTTACCCTCCTGGGTACAATCCCAATGTTCAGTGTGGATATCATAGTGGATCCATGGGGCACGCGACTGAAGAATGCAAAGCCTTCCAAGCCAAAGTGCAACAGTTGATTGACAAAGGGTACATATCTTTTCCTGAAGGGAATTTGGACGTTCATGTCAACCTTTCAGCTGTCTAAGCTCGAAGATTTCAAGGGTCATTTCAAGAAGTCGGTGGTCCAGACAGGCAGACGTCTTCAACATTGGCAGTCCTTGAACGCTTTTTATCATTTGCATCTTGTATTTTATTTCCTGTTCGTTGCTACTTGTTTTTTAAACATTGATTGTTTCGAATCGTAATATTAATGAAGTGATTATGCATTTTCCGAATCAGTCACGTCGTATACACTCATTATTTCCACTTATCACAGACACATACACTTTTTATCCACTCCACTTTATCACTGTTGTTTTAGCAAAGATTGGAGGGAGGATGACGAAAACGAAATACCCATAATTGCAAACTATATGCTTTCGGATAAAATCTCGTCAATGATGTACAGGCATTGTTTCAATCCCCTAAACACCGGAGATATAAGGAGTTAATCCCTAGTCAACCACTTCGAGCCTAGAAGTAGGAGTTTCCTTTGGATATTCAAACCCTTAACACTCAACCTGGGGCAGGATAGTGTTCAGTTAATCCAATCACGCACTCAAAATTCAAAAGACAAGATGGTTGTTCATCAATGACCCGTGATGTGGCAGTCACAATCCTCCAACAAAACCAAAAAAAATAATATCAATCAAAAGCCTGCTAAATCAAGCACCTCAAAAGGGGACTTAGGCAAAATCAAGGCAATCCCGATGGATCTGACAAGCAAAATCAGTCCATGCAAAAGTTAGGGATCATAAAGAAATAAAAAGAGGTTCTCAAACCCTCAGAAAAAACAAAATAAGATTCAATGGTCACCCAAAAGGGGCACTGACTTCCATCAAACATCAAAATAAGGTGATTGCCACGTCGAGCAAACCTTGAATTATCAAGCTTACACCGTCAAGGTAAACGTGCAGAATTAGCTGAACGTAGGTATGGAGATCATCAAAAGAAAGGGGTGGGTACAAATCAAGTTTGAGCCTAATATCCTTTGTTTCATAACCATGAACCAGACCACGTTACAACCCTCGAAAGACCTAATTGAGGCGAGATTTATTCTGAAAGCATACTATTGCGAGGTTGCGTAACCTGACTCCTTACATATTTGCTAATCATCAGTATTGGTGTCAATATCCTTGCTATATTTTTCACACCAATCAAATTAGCACAACGTTTGGACTAACGGTCCATTCGTATCACTATCACGACACTTAATAAACGACATTTTTTTTCAAAACTTGCATGACCGTCGCATTAAAATTACCATTTGTGAACAAACAATTTTAATTGCAAGTCAGTAGTTGGCATAGAGGAAATTCCAACACGAAGCAATCAAGCAGGACTAGATCATTCAGCAGTCTGGATCAGTCTGAGGCAAATCCCCAAGCAATGGTCGATCATGGGGTAAATCATTCAAGAAGCGGTTGAAGTGAATTATACCGATCAGGGGCAGGCCACCCAGAGTTTCTCTGACTTGAGGATAGATCCCTCCAATGTTCAATCAGGATAAGTTAAGTCGCTTCAACGCTCTTTCAAGAGCAAGCTACTCCGAAAAGTATATTGAAGCCAACCACGATAATCGGTTGAACAATGATAAATCCTTTCGTGGTACAAACTCTGGGGCAAGCTATCTCAAGGTCGTCTCATGGCAAATTACTCTAGCAAGTTCATCATCATCAACAACTGTTGAGTTCAAAACAAGTGTCGAGGAATCATACTGTCATCTCACCTAATAACCTTAACCGTCTGAAGGCCTTGCTGTCATTGGATCCTTCATCCCACAGCCTAAACCTGTCACCTATCAAAACATACCTAAACCTCCAAAGTCCAGTTCTTGTCTGGCAAGCCTAAATACCAGTCCCATCTGGTCAAACCTTTAAACCTTCAAACCAGTCCCATCTGGTCACCTTCCGTTTAACCAGTCCTCGTCTGGAAAACACAATTTCAAAGTCCAGTCCTCGTCTGGAAAACCACAAAGTCAGTTCCCGTCTGACACCAAACCTAGAAGTCAATTCTCGTCTGACAACTTAACCTTTTGCCACCAGTTCTTGTCTGGTAAACCTCATCCCAAAGTCCAGCCCCCATCTGGCAAACCATAAAATCAGCCCTCCTTTGACAACTTAACCTTTCGCCAACCAGTCCCATCTGGTCTACCCTCCGAATACCAGCCCTCACCTGGTACTTCCAACCCAAAATCTAATTTACATTGCAACCACCAAAAGTCCGCCATGTTATCACCTGCATTCCTAATCACCTGCCTTCATCCATCATTATCATATGCATCATACACATCGCATTCGACTTCATAAGCATCTTGCATCATATGCATATTCCTAATCATACCATACTCTTCCCCAGCTCTTGCATCTCTGCGCATTAGCATTTGCATTTGCATTTGCATTTCCATTTATTGGGACAACATCATCATAAAGCATTAGCATATGCGAGCTCAGATCCAAGATCAATCTCGAAGATTTTCAAGACCATAATCAGCCCAGTCAGGGGCATCTTATGCAAGACCGTGGGTGTTCCCCACGAAGTTGTGCAACTTTTATTGGGAAAATTCAAGAGCTTCAATGCAATCATCAGCCCAATCAGGGGCATTATCTGCAAGACCATGGGTCCTCCCACAAAATTCAAGATTATCAAAGAAAAATTCAGCCCAGTCAGGGGCATCTTTTCAAGACCATGGGTGTATTGCATGACGTATTTCAAACCCGTGGTTAATCAGATCTTCAAATCAACATTCAGCCTAGACAGGGGCATCTTCAATAAAGCCATGGACGATCCTCTGTGATTTGTCTCCAGCAAACTTGACTATCTGTCTTCGACGATAAGTGGCAATCTCTTCAGAGAAGCTTATCCTTCATCAACGATAAGTGGCAATCTCTTGGGGAGAAGCTTATCCATCTTCAGCGATAAGTGGCAATCTCTTCAGAGAAGCTTATCTTTCATCCGTGATAAGTGGCAATCTCTTGGGAGAAGCTTATCTGTCTTCAACGATAAGTGGCAATCTCTTCAGAGAAGCTTATCCCCCTATCATCCTTTTTGGTGTTAGGGTTTGTTTTTGTTTCGCTCCATCATCCTTTTGGTGACGGGACTGACATTCCTTTTGGTGTCACGACTAGCGTCTCCGCTCCATCATCCTTTTTGGTGATGGGTCTGACATCCTTTTGGTGTCATGACTAGCGTATTTTCCACTATCCTTTTGGTAGTGTGCCCCTTACTTTCTTTTGATGCCAGAGCAATATGTGTGAGTTTACTGTCATCCTTTTGGTGATAGGTTTGTCATCCTTTGGGTGTCAATTTTTCTCTGTTAACATCCTTTGGGTGTTAGCAACCTTTGCAAGATATCTAATTTTTCATTCCCAAGCTTTTTTTTTTCCAGACAAATTCAGGTTTTTTTTATCTAATCATCTTCTACCTCGAAAGAATGAATGCCCATAGCATTTCATCTTACTCGGTTTAAGTCAATTAGATAGGGGCATCTGTCATACCCAAATTTGTCCTACCAGTATATACCTTCACCTGTGCATCCATTCACTAACTATATCTAGAAAATCAAAAAAAAGAAGAGGCTATATTTGCTTGTGGTTCAAGGTTGTGTAAGGTGACTCGGGCAAGTGATGAGTATTATTCAGTGGTTTTTGACTTAAATTGGTTAGTCAGTCAAGAGATTGTTTCATGAGTTTTCAATCAGGGTTTCTGTACCCCAAATCATCTGTATGTGGGTTAGTTGTTAGGACTGTGGTTAATCAAATGTTTTGTTGTCGATAATCAACAGGATCAAGTTTATTCTTCCATTAAAGTTTAGTCATGGTTCTCTGATTTTAAGGCCTGTTCTGGCTCAAGGAGTTTCATATTAGAGACTTTGGTTTGTTGATATTCAAATGGCCAAATTCAGATTGATTTATTAATTCAAGGCTCTAGTCCGTTCCCAATTTAGGATAATTCAAGATTAATTCATGGTCAATTCTATTTCTCAAGGTTAACTCAAGTGGCAATTATTTCAGGTTAATAATTTTGTTTGGTTCTCGCGGGATGTCAAGTTTTCATCATTTTAAGTCAAGAACTTTGAGTTTGGTTATCATGATCTTATGGCGATTTCCAAGTTTTGTTTATGAGTGAGGCGTAAAACTGGTTTCAAAGTCCATTCACAATCCAAATATTATTTCAAGTTCCAAGCCCATTACAAAATCCCACAATTATAAGCCCATTAGTCCATACAAATTTCCCTTCCATACACTTGAAACCCGTTTCCTTCTATCCAACTCATTCACACTTACGGTAAAAAAGAACCATCACCATCAATTGGTTGCAAAGAAAGTAAATTACAAGCCCGTATATCTACAGTAAAAGAAAAAAGAAGAAAGGCAATTATAACCAAAAGCAGATTTTGGAAATTCTACACAAGCCATTATATTAAGCCTTGCACCACTTGATCCAGATAAAGATCCTCCATGAATTCCATCAAATAAGCAGCTGTGTAGTTTCAACTTCATCACTGATTTGAGTAGCGCAATGCGTCAATAGTCAAAATCCCGTATCACGTTGGATTCATTTTGCATCAACAACATTTTTCCTTCATTGTTTCACAAGTCTGCACCAATTCATAATTTGAATTGTATAATAACCACAACAGATAAAAGAAGTTGCAGAAAAGAGTGATAAAAAGGACCCTCCCAAAAAGTGGCAGCACTTGCGAAACTATTACAGCATCCACACATCATCTGAACCAACACACTCATGTGCTATGGAGTTTGATAATTTTGTATCGATCACTGGTGAATCAGAAGCAGTTAAAAGAGCACTATTTGCAATTTCTTCTATTATGTACAAGTTTGGTCCCAAGGAAAACATCTCTCTCGATACAAATGTACCTGAACCCTCACCCAGTGTTATCATTCTCTCCGAAGTTCCAATTTTTCCACATGGTGGACTGTACCCAGCTTCAGATCCTATAATCTCGTCTGCACATGTTCCCCAATTTTTAGGTGCAACTAATGTACATGATCTGCAAGGATATGCTGATGCAGGAAATACATGGCCTCTGTACTCATCTTCCCTTCCAGTAATGTCTGGTGTTGACGCTTATCTGTCCGAGGATTTAAAGAATGTTATGCCCTGCTGACAGGATTGGCCGTGTCATTGAAAAAGGAGGGAGTACAATTAAAAGTTTTAGACATGAAATGTAGTGCTCTTTGATACTCACTTGAGACATCTGAATTTGATTGGGAGTTGTATGCTGTTAGTCGATGTTTCGTAGCAGCTGATTTTTACGAGAAAACGTCTACATTGGATTGCAGTTGGATTTATATATCTGATGCGTCTTGTCTATAGTGGAGCTCATTTGAATGTGCAATTCCAATTCAACTGCGAGAATGGAGAAGTAAGTACTGGTTAATGATTTGTTTTCGCAGCCTGATGGTCTTGGAATTTTTATGAATAAATTTACAATGAGAAACAAATCGAAAACTGTAACACATGAATGAGGGAACAGAAGTGTCGGAACCAATTTCAGCATGAAAAACGAACCTGGGTGATTATACGTAGAGGCCACTCACACGAAAACCTCGTTGGACACAACTGTATCGGATTCTCGTTCGTCCACGATGACCGAAACACAGCTCGTACTTCGCCACTTGATCATCAGCAGAACCTGCACAATCACAAAATTGAGGCAGCAACAATTGTCCAATTGTGATTTAGAAGAAGAACAAACAAATCAAGGGATTCATAAAACTTTAACAAAATTTGTACAAGGAATGGGGGTGCTGTTTTTACCGGCGAAATCAAAGGCCAGTCACAACATCAAAGCAAGCCGTTCTGTACAGCATTGTGAAAACGCAACATACCAGCCCACACACAACCAAACCACTGCTACAAGCCTACAACAAGACAAAAACACCATAATGAAACCTGCTACACTCAACATCCACACCAGACCAACTCTGTTACAACCAGCTAAAAACCCTCCAATAAACCAACACCTGCAAAACTTCCCAAACAATACTAGCAAAACCTGCTCCAATTCTGCAGAGCTCTATCCTGAAACACTCCATCAGAAAAGAAAAAGACAAAATCACTGCTGCAAGGACTGTACCGACCTGGACAAACCTGCAATGAAAAAGAAAACCCACACCAGACAAGCTTTGTTAAAAAACCAACAGACCTGCAAACACACAGCCACTACTGGTACGGCAACTTGTACTACCCTTAGTCACTCACACACCAAAACTTGCATGCCAGATAATATATTGGTACGACCCTGCTGCTCCTGCTTTTGGGCTCCATAATAGAGCAAAAAAATCATCATAATACGGTAACACCGTTGAATATCAAGGAGAAGAACCTACATTGTGGAACCACAACCTTTGAACTTCAACCAAACAGTGGTCTTAACTCTGAGAAAACCTTCACAACTCTATTGATCTTCATTCATCATCAGCTCCATCAGCTCACTATCATCATCTTTTTCAACTTGAACCTCCAACTCCAAGCAACGACTTCTCATACTTCCATTTTCAACCAACCGTGAACTCAGAACACTTCCATAACCAAACGAATCCTCTTCAACACAACTCAGAAAAATCATTAAGCTCACTCACAACCATCATCATCTTCATAGCATTTCAAACCAAATATCAAACGTAACCCCACCTTCAACTTCAAAATGAACAACACCCTTCGAAATTTCTTCAACTCCGAAGCCCAGATCCTTCTTCTCCAAACTGAAAAAACCTTCAATCCAAGCCCTGTTCATCCTCCGAATCACAGCCCCATTTCAAAACCCTTTGTTCAGATCCATTTCGCAACCACAACCAACCCCGCCATTAACGAAGTTTCCTCCTTCGTTCTTTGATTCAACCCATTTCATCCCTCAACAAACCCATTAACGAACCAAAACATTCTCCACTCTCGTAACCCATTTCACGCGTCACCCTATTCTTCAAATCTTTGGCCGGAAACAAAAACAACAGAAAGAAGGAGATGAGGTCGAAGACGACACAAAGTCGAAGCAGCAACGAACACGGTGAGATTGAGGAAGATTGATCTGGACGGAGGGAGAGGTTGAGACGTGTTCGCGAGGGAAGGTTGGAATGAGATTGAGAGAGGAGAGATACAGTGAAGTTGAGATACGAAGAAGAGGTTTTTTTTTATTTCACTTCATTTTGTTGACTGAGTTTTTTTTTTCTTGGGCTTTTGAGCTCAACCGAGCCCTCCTTCCATGTCCATCCTCTTTAATTTTTTTTAAACCCCTTTTTTTCTTTTCTTTCATAAAAAATGTATTATAATTTTTTTATGTAAACTAGTTTGTTTAATTGGTAAATATTTTCTATATAGTTTTTTTTTTAAAATTGTTAAAACTTTTTTTAGTAGCTCATCTTTTAGAATATTTATAATATTTTCTTTTAGAACTTTTTATATATTACATTTTCAAATTTATATTTCTAGTTTATAATATCAAAGCTTATAGTTTTTACTTTATAGTTGGATCTCATTTCTCTTTTGTTATTGGGCATTTTTTGCCTTTTGGGTCGATGACGACACTTCCGTAATTCATTACCAGTCAAATTATTGATGAATAATGTTGGATCTGAGACCATTCCGCTTTCAACGCTTTCCATCCATTTTCAAATCTCATCTCCTTAAAATTATTTCTTTGTATTGAATTAAAAAGAGAGGATTGGGTGTAGACCTCTTCTTCTTCGAGTGTTGGGATGCCCACTGTAGTGAGGGTGGTTTCGACGCTCGTCTTTCAATACAAAGACGTTTTCAATCCCTCCTATCCTAAAGAACCTAGTTTCCATATTGAACTCATTTTCAAACCATCTCTCAATAAATCAATTTATCTTTGTATTGAACTAAAAAGAGAGGATTGGGTGTTGACCTCTTCTTCTCCGAGCGTTGGGATGCCCACTGTAGTGAGGGTGGTCTCGATACTCGTCTTTCAATACGAAGACGCGACTTTATCCAGCATCTCGCTTTCAGAACTTCCTTCCACAATTTTCACACCTAAAACCTCGGTCCTGTACCGAGTGCATTTTCAAATCTTTTCACAACCAAAACTTGAATGGTCGTGGAGTGGTTAGGCGTAGGCCTTCTCCTATCCCGAGTGTTGACGTTTACCGTAGGGTTCTCTGTCGCAAAGCACTTACCATTCAAAACCAAAAACATCTTTAATAAGAAAACGAAGTTCTCTTCGCATTGAATTAAAGAGAGAGGATTAAGTGTAGTCTTCTTCCTCTCCGAGTGTTGGGATGCTCACTGTAGTGGGGATGGTCTCGATACTCGTCTTTCAATACGAAGACGCTACGTTCGCCACACATTTTTTACAACAAAAACTTTGAGATAAAGAATTGGGTACTACCTGTAAGGGTTACTATCCGAGGACCTATCTCGCCCCAAAAACAATCTCAACCAATCAAACATGATACCTTGCCTCGTATGGCGAAAACCAACCTTTCAAACAGGATATGTTACGTCCGTTCTACCGCAAATAGGTACGCATAAGTCTCCTCACATGCGAGCAGCAAAACACCTAAACTGCTAGAATGCGCACGATAACATCATCCCCAAACACACCGGTTATCCGCATCGTAGGCACGAACTACGTTGCTCTGATTTCTCATACATAATGGGAATACGTAGGCATAGGATCCCGATTTCCTAGCGAGCACCCTTTTCTTTTTCCACCCTTTCCCAGAAAGGCATGCTACGTCCGTTCTACCGCAAACAGGTAACGCTTAAGTCTCCAACGAGCGAGCAGCAATGCACCTAACTGCTAGAATGCACACGATGGCATCGTCTACCAGAATTCACCCGCACACCGTAGGCCGAACTACGGCTACTCTGATTCTTTACTTCGTTCAAGTAAAGATATGTAGGCACAAGGGCCACAATCCTTGCCGAACACTTCCCCCCTATATTCGTAGCCCCAAACTACGTCGACTCTGACTTTCTCACATATATTGAGAATACGTAGGCCTAGGACCGCGAGATCCTACCGAGTCCGTTCTCTCTCTCTTCTCTCCCGTTACCTTTCTTTCCCCGTTTTCAACCCTCTCTCTCTATCTTTTAGAACATTTTTTATAGCATAATTTTTAAGCAAATAAATTCACACATCGACAAACAAAAGGTTCCCATCGAGTACGATGGATGCGAGGGGTGCTAATACCTTCCCCTCGTATAACCGGCTTCCGAACCCGTTCTTGGTCGCGAGACCATCTTATCCATTTCTTTCTTAAGGTTTTCTCGATATTTTCCTTTCCCCTCATGGGATAAATAAAGTTCGGTGGCGACTCTTCTGTCTATCTTTTTCGCCTCCCCGTCGTTGCGCGATACATTTTTCGAGTAGCGACTCCTTCCATGGTATACACCTCTCTCCTTTGGAGGGATAAGTGATGTACCTAGGGAGTAGAACTTTTGAGGGAACCATTCCTCTGATGTTGAACCCTTATAGGTCACCTTTGGTGGTCAGTAAGCAGTTCAATATCCCTAGCTTATCCAGTAAGTGATTTTCTCTGGTTTGATTATCTTGAGAGATGTTGAGCTTGAGTGTGAAGATGAAGACTTCATTGAAGAGTTGAAGAGGATGAATCCTTGAGCATTTCCATTCCAGCTGAAGCTTGAAGAGCAACAAGAGCAAGTTGACACTTGAACATCCCTGAAGATTAGGTGAAGCCTGAAGGTGGAGCTGATCAAGAAGCTGAAGCTTAAAGGAGAAGATAAGTTGAAACTTATGATGAAGGGTTGAAACCTGGAAAAGCCAATTGATATTTGTCAAGAGTGATTAAAAACTGAAGACTGAGTTGCTGTGGGAAGAGCTGAAGCTTGAAGTTGAGAGAGGAGTTGATCTGCTTTCTTTTTTTTCTTTTCTGTATTGATGTGTTTTGTTTGACTTGTTTGATGCATTAGAATAAGTTCATATCTAGAATAAGTAGAATCTAGGAGCATGATTGCACTAGAGGTTGAGTTGCTCCCTCTGCTTGTATTGTTACTGTGTGGCTTTGCTTGCGGGTATTCGGTAGAGCCCAGCTCCCTTGCCCATGTGGTTTGTTTGTCTGATGGCATTTTATTTCATTTTATCTGTATGATTGCAGTTTACTGTTATTGCTTGATAGCATGTTTTATCTTTCAGTATGATTACTGTTATCCATTCTGGCTTGAGGTTGAGATGAGCTTGTGGAGGCTGAAGCCCCACACACATTTCCTCCCTCACTTGCATTGCATGCATTTTACTGTTAAGCTGATGCTTTGTCTGTTTTGGTGTATCATTGACATGATCCCTTAGGACTCTCATTTCCTTTGATAAGGAATTGATGATAGAATTTTAGGTTGAAACCTATGCATGACAACTTCTAGGAGTTACCTGTTCAAACCTTGACCATAGGATGAATCCATGGCATGACAACAGTAGGACTTGATAGTCTCCCTCCTAGTTGGGCCTGTTCTCTTCTCATCTCGAAACAGTTTAAGATACAGTAATCATGAATGATTTCTTTCGTACGGTACGAGCTTTAAGCTATCTGAGAAAGGATTGTGGGAGAGTTTCTTTTCCACAGTCTAGATGTTTAGTATGGTACCCTTTGGGTCACATGCGACGCATTCACTCTCAGGTCATAGTCTCTAGTGCGATTGAAATCGCAAACACAATAAAAAACACTTCTTTCGTAAAACACAGGAGATAAGCCGTAGTTTCCCGAACTACGTGAGCTCTGATCTCTCATGCCTGTTGAGAGTACGTAGGCACAAGATGGAGATGTCTTGGCGAGCTACCTTCCCCCATAACCCGTCGTAGGCCGAACTACGTTGACTCTGATTTCTCGTTCTCTGATGAGAATACGTAGGCATAAAGCGCGACGCTTTGCCGAGTCGTTTTTATTTTCTTTTTAAGCCAACCTTGATAGGTAGATAGAATAAAACCAACCCGTCCAAGTAAACACAACAAGCGTGGATCCCGTCGAGTACGACAGACGTGAGGGGTGCTAATACCTTCCCCTTGCGTAACCGACTCCCGAATCCAGACAATGGTTGCGACGGCCTTGTCTTGCCCTTCTTCGTTAGGTTTTTCCGATCGTTTCCTTTCCCGCTCCGAGGGATAAATAACGAAAGGTGGCGACTCTTCTGTTGTGCCGGCACCTTATTTTCGCGCAAGCGACAAATACCAACAAGCAAAGCCATACAGTAAAAATACAAGCAGAGGGAGCAACTCAACCTCTAGTGCAATCATGCTCCTAGCTTAACTCAATCTAAACATGAACTTATTCTAATGCATCAAGAAAATCAAACAAGTCACTGCAATACAGTTGCACAGAAAGAAAACAGACAGGAAGAAAGCAGATCAACAGCTTCCACAACTTCACAGCAAAGCAATCCTCTGACATCAGTTAAGTCCTCAGTCTTCAACTGCTCTTCAAGGCTACCATCTTCAATAGCAAGTGTCAACTTGCTTCTTCAAGCTTTCAATACCTCACACATAAGTATCAACTTATTCTTCCTCTTCAAGCCTCAGCTCCAAAGTAAGTTCCACCTTCAGGCTTCACTCCTAATATCAAGTGTCAACTTGGCTCTTTCAGGCTCTCAAATTATCAAACACACAAGTATCAACTTGTTTCTTCCTCAAGCTTCAGCTTCTTCATTCCATATCCAATGGATTCCTCTCACAAGTATCAACTTATTCTTCTCTTTCCTCAAGCTTCAGCTCCTTCAAGTACCACCTTGCTCTTCTTGATCTACAAGCTTCAGCTTCAATGCCAGTCTTCAAACAAAGGGAAGTATCAACCTCTAGCCTTCAATATTCTTCAAGCAAGGAACTCCATCCTCTAGCAAGGGAGAAAGATTCATCTAACAAGAGCAAAGTTTGGATGATTGGTAGCAGAGTGAAGACTAAAGGTCACCACTAAGCATCCTATCATCAGAGAAAGGGACCCTCGAAGGTTCTACCAACTTGTAAAGAGACACACATCCTACCAAAGGAGGGATGAGGCCTTTACAAGGGGACCTTTCATCATAAGGAAGGATGGAAGTGATCAACATCTTCCATGTTTATGAAGGAAGAGAATCTATCTAGAAGCTCTGCCTACAAACCCTAATCTTAACACCTAATCAACACTACACCAAAAGAAGGGAAGATCTCCACATCCAAACTTCTTCAAGCATTCCATGATAGCCCAAGCTTGTCTTCAACATCATCCAAGAGCAAGAGAGACAAAACCCTAATCTAAGGGAACTAAAGAAGTCATTCTAGTTGAATTAGTGCATTAGAATCATCTAAAGCCTAGTACTAAAGTTAAAATCAAACAAAAATAGTAAACCACATTGTAAATTCCTACAAAAATTCCTAAGGGACCCTAATTCAATCATGAATCTACCATACAAAATTCAGAGGTTGAATCATCCACCAAGTTCTAGAAATAAAACCTAAATCATAAGGTGTTAACCATAAACCCTAAAAATGGAGCTCCTAAAGTTTCAACCTAAGACTACCACTTACATTCATCACAAAAATGTGAGAAAAATCTAGGGGGAACATGCATATCTATGCTAGCTACACACAAAAAAATCAAGGCAAGAATCATCATCCAATGATCAAACCAAATTCAACAAAACAAAGCATCAACCATGATTATTTCAATATCAATTAAAATTCAACAAATGCAAATAAAATAAAAAATGCATGAAATATTAATATTTTTTATCTAAAAAAAAAACTAGATTCAATCATGAATCAATGGAAAAAAGAATGGAATCATTTGAGTTATTTTTCAATTTTTTATGGATTATTCAATAAACCACATGAAATGAAGAAATTAAAAGAGAATAATGAGAAATTAAAGGAAATTGGAAAAACAAGCGTGGCAAATAGCACATATTTCCAGTTCATTTAAGTGCTGGGCCCAAAAGGTGGGTGTGGACATCAAAGTTGCACTAAGCCCACCCAGATTACTTAAATGAAACGCTGCGTTCAAGTAATTAGAATCCTTCACAAAATGAAATCTATTCGTGGCCCTTGGATCATCACCTGGTCAAAGTCTCACCCCAGATCCAATGGCTATCTAGTCATCTTCTTCCTTTTGAATGTTGGAGGGAAAGAAACCATGGAAGTTCAGAACTTCAACTTCATCTTCTCCAAATCGTATTCCTTCAATACTCCATCAAAACTCTCATGTGAATACACTAATCCACTCCATTTTTTCCACTGAATCTAACCATGCTAATCAATAACATTGAAACTCATCCTAACTCAAATCACGATTAAAATCTCAGAAATTACTCAAGAATCAAATCACACCAAACTCCAAATTATGGTGTCTAACATCATCACTATGCTTCACTGAGTTGATCTAGCTATCAAACTAAGATTAACTCTCAAGAATCACCAAGATATCAGCATGAACAGAATTTGAGTCATCTCCCTAATTGTCTCTAAACCTAGCCAATTGCTACCAGAAAGCTTCTACTAACGATCTACATTACATCTAACCTAATAATTCCTATTGATTATGCTTAAATTAAGCTGCACGATGAAAAGTACATACCTGCAAATTCTTGATGAACAAAGTGGTTAAATCTTCAAATCAACCTTCAATAAGCTCCAGATTCCTTCAATGGAGTATGACCTAGCTTCTGTATGCAACAAACTTGATTGAAATGCCTTGAATTCTTGAACCCGATTCTGAGTTGCAAAAGAAGAATTCCAAGTGCCAACTCCCAATTCTTCCACGATCTTGCCTTGGATTTGACCTGTAATCAATCTCTAACCCTAGAGCAAGCTATTGAGATCAAGAACTTGGATTGAAATGGCCTCAATTGATGTAACCGATTTTGATTTGCAATGTGCAAATTCAAAATGCAATCTCACTCTTCTCTCTCAATTCTCACCAACCAGTGCTCTGAATCACTTCATATGCTTATATAGGACATGAATGAACACTCTAGAAAGTTCTGGATCAATCTAATGAGAATTTCAATATCTCATGTCACTTGAAATATCATGTCATGCTATGTTCATATCAGTTCTGCTAATAGCTTGCATTTTCCCTCATTCTCATCCAAATTCTCCTCAAATGAGATTATGAAGGGGTTTGGGTGGATTGGAACCATGTATTTGCACTTGTGTGTAGTTTGGCAAATGTAACTTATGTCTTAAGCAAGCAAATGAAACTCCATGATTTTGACCTCAAATGAGAAAATTGCTATTGCCATTGTCTTTAAAATGTCATTTCTGATCAAAATGACATATTACATGTCTTATTTTGGCCTTGGAATGAAGAATCACAAATTTGGTCCTTTTAATGAACTTTAATTCTTCCTTTTTAAGCCAATTTTGCAATTTTGAGTTAAAAGCAATTCCAACCTCTCATGACCACTTGGATAGCCTCAAAACATCATTTTGAACAAGTTTGATGTTGGACATTTTCCCATTTGAAGCTTGCAAATAGGAGTTATGGACTTATGTATGAAATGACCTGTAATCTCCAAATGTCCAAAATACCTTTGACTTGTCAAAGCCATAACTTGAGTTCTACAAATCCTATCAAGGACTTCTAGTACTCTCTAGAAAGCTAAGAGGATAAGGAACAACATTCATGTTTACCAAAAGTTCATAGGAATCATCCTTCTAGGACAAAAGTTTCATGCAAGTTGGGTAACTTTCAAGCTCCAGATTCACATTCCTCAGATGACTTGTAACTTGTCAAAGCCATAACTTGAGTTCTACAAATCCTATCAAGGACTTCTAGCACTAAAATTAAATATAAGACCATGCTCTACAACAATCATGTTGGGGGAAATATGAGATGACAATCAAATCTTGAGCTAAATTGCCTTGAAGATAGGAGTCAAACTAGGGGATTTTACACTGTCAAGTCTTAGAAACCCTAGCTTGAAACTTCTCAAAATCTTCAATCATGATGAGTTAACCTTGGAATCATCCTTATAACATCTCAATGTATCAATCCATGATCACATGAATCTTGAATTAGGTCTCAACCTTCTCCAAATCCTCAGTTGACTTAGGGTTGACCCAGTCAAACCCTAATTGCACCAATCATGGTTGAGGCTTCTTAATCTTGCACAATGACCTGTCTAGGCCTCAAAGTGATCTTCAACACTTCACATGAGCTCTCTCAAGACCTCAAGTCCATCTTCATGGCCTCAGAATCATCTGATGGCTTCCCACACTTCTCAAGTTAGGAGACCTACATTATTGGTTTCAATCACTCTTTCTGAGGCTCTTTCAACTTCTCTGACAAGGATATCAACCCTTAAACCCTTGAATAACCTTCTTAGCTAGCTTCAAAGCCTTGTGTAGACCTTGATTGGTAATCATGCCTCTTGATCTCCTGCATACATGTCAATGAAATGCAAATGATAATGCTAATGTGAATGAAATGAAACATAAGCTAGGTGAAAAAATGTTGGGAAAATTTTGGGGTGCAACACTAAGGAGTTGAGAATCTTGGTAGAAGACGAAGCTAAAGTATTTGTAGTGTTCGCTTCGTTATCTATGGAAGGTAAGTCGTTGATTGAGGAATTACCTGTCGTAAGAGAATTTCCTGAAGTGTTCTCAAAGGATGTTGCAGAGTTACCTCCAGAGAGGGAAGTAGAGTTTACGATTGATCTTGTCCCTGGTACCAGACCTATATCTATGGCACCATATAGAATGTCAGCATCAGAATTGGCAGAGTTGAAATCTCAGTTGGGAGAATTATTGGACAAAAAGTTTATCAGACCCAGTGTGTCGCCATGGGGAGCACCAATTTTGTTAGTAAAGGAGAAAAATGGAAGTATGCACTTGTGCATCAATTATCGCCAGCTGAATAAAGTAACCATCAAGAATAAGTATCCACTTCCAAGAGTCGACGATCTGATGGATCAACTTGTGGGAGCTCGTGTGTTCAGTAAAATTGATTTGAGGTCAGGCTATCATCAGATCCGTGTGAAAGAAGATGATATCCAGAAAACAGCTTTCAGAACTCGGTATGGGCATTATGAATATGCAATGATGCTGTTTGGTGTGTCCAATGCACCTGGTGTGTTCATGGAGTACATGAATCGTATCTTCCATGCTTATTTGGACCAGTTTGTAGTAGTTTTCATTGATGATATTTTGATTTACTCCAAGTCAGAAGCAGATCATGTAGAGCATTTGAGGGTTGCGTTGCAAGTGTTGAAGGATAATAAATTGTTTGCAAAACTTTCGAAGTGTGAGTTTTGGTTGAGCGAAGTGAGTTTTCTTGGACATGTTATTTCTGGAGGAGGCATATCAGTGGATCCATCAAAAGTGAGTGTTGTGCTTCAGTGGGAGGCTCCAAAGTCAATAACCAAAATTAGAAGTTTCTTAGGCTTGGCAGGCTATTACCGTAAGTTCATCGAAGGGTTTTCTAATTTGTCTCTTCCGTTGATCCAGTTGACTAGAAAAGGACAGACATTTGTGTGGGATATTTTGTGTGAAGAAAGTTTCCGAGAACTGAAGAAAAGGTTGACTACCGCACCAGTATTAACCTTACCAAATCTGAATGATCCTTTTGTGGTATATTGTGATGCGTCTAAAATGGGATTAGGCGGTGTTTTGATGCAAGATGGAAAGGTTGTGGCTTACGCTTCACGAAAATTGAGGATTCATGAAAGGAATTATCCTACTTATGATCTTGAGTCGGCTTCAGTGGTTTTTGCGTTAAAGGTTTGGAGACATTATTTGTACGGGTCGAATTCGAAGTGTTTAGTGACCATAAGAGTTTGAAATATCTGTTTGACAAGAAGGAATTAAATATTAGGCAGCAAAGATGGATGGAATTTCTGAAAGACTATGACTTTAGCTTGAGTTACCATCCCGGTCAAGCTAACGTCGTGGCAGATGCTTTGAGTCAAAAGATGATTCATATGTCGATGTTGATGATTAAAGAATTGAATTTGATTGAGCATTTTAGAGACTTGAGTATGTTTTATGAGTTAACTTAGAAAAGTGTAATGTTGGGGATGCTGAAAGTGAATAATGAGTTCCTTCGTGAAATAAGAGAAGGTCAGAAATTGGATTTGAAATTGGTAGACTTGATGACTGTAGGCGGAACGGATAAGGAAGAAGACTTTAAAGTAGATGACTCTGGTGTGTTGGAGTTAAGAGACAAAATTTGTGTGCCAGATAATCCTGATTTGAAAAGGGTAATTTTACAAGAAAGCCACAGGAGTAGCTTGAGTATTCACCCAAGAGCTACGAAAATGTATCAAGACCTGAAGAAATTATTTTGGTGGCCGGGTATGAAGAAAGACATAGCTCGATTTATGTATGCTTGTTTAACCTGTCAGAAGTCAAAGGTGGAACATCAGAAACCATCCAGTTTGATGCAACCGATGGAAATGCCGGAGTGGAAATGAGATAGTATTGCAATGGATTTTGTGACTGGATTGCCGAATACGGCAAGAGGTTTTGACGCCATTTGGGTAATTGTGGATAGATTGACGAAGTCGGCACATTTTATACTGATTAACATCAATTTTCCTTTGACGAAGTTAGCAAAAATTTATATCAGAGTGATAGTGAATTTACACGGGGTTCCGTCGAGCATTGTATCTGACAGAGACCCGAGGTTTACTTCTGGATTTTGGAAAAGCTTGCAGGAAGCTTTGGGTTCCAGTTTGAAATTGAGTTCTGCTTATCACCCGCAGACCGATGGTCAATCTGAGAGGACTATTCAGTCATTGGAAGATTTGTTGAGAGCTTGATACTCGAGCGAGGAGGCGCTTGGGATACTCATTTACCGCTGATTGAATTTATTTACAACAACAGTTATCATTCTAGTATTGGAATGACACCTTTTGAAGCATTGTATGGTATAAGGTGTAGGACACCTCAATGTTGGTATGATTCGAGTGAGAGTACGGTACTCGAACATGAGATTGTGCAATAGACCACAGAGATAATCCAGATGATTAAGGAGAAAATGAATACGGCCCAGAGTAGGCAGAAAAGCTACCATGATAATAGGAGGAAAGACTTGGAATTCAGTGAAGGCGACCATGTATTTCTTGGATTCAATTCGGTGACCGATGTTGGTCGTGCGCTGAAATCAGAGAAATTGGATCCTAAGTTCATTGGACCATATCAGATTCTGCAGAGGGTTGGAGCAGTTGCCTATAGAGTGGCATTGCCACCCAAACTTTCGAATTTACATGACGTGTTTCATGTATCGCAACTTCGAAAGTATGTTGCTGATCCATCTCATGTGCTTCAGAGAGATGAAGTGCAAGTTCGAGATAACCTTACAGTGGAGGCGATGCCGTTGAGGATCGAAGACCGCAAGATGAAACAATTAAGAGGGAAAGATATTTTGTTGGTAAGAGTAGCTTGGGGAGGAGCTGCTGGAGGAAGTGTGACCTAGGAATTAGAGAGCAAGATGCGAGAGTCATATCCGGAGTTGTTCTCAGCATGTACATTTTTTAGGACGAAAATATTTTAAGTGGGGGAGAGTTGTAACACCCCATTTAAATTATTGAGTCATTTTATACTTTATTGTGTGCATATTGGTTGTAATGTCTTTGATAAGGGTATGAGGTTAATAGCAGGAGGGAGAGGTGACCTTAGTTGGGGGGTGAGGTGGACCTATATTAATGGTAATGCTAACCATTTAATAACAATAATAAGAATACTATAGTTATTGATATTATTATTTAATTATTATTGATAATAATATTAATAGAAGGGTAATTATGATTATTATTATTATTATTAATTGGATTAATAGAATTAAAACCTGATTAAGGGGTTAAGAGAGAGTTGATGGAGGAATTAGTCAGTTAACACGTAAAAGAGGAAAAAGACAGAGAAAGGAGAGTTAGGGCAAAAAGAACCAATTCTCCATTGTTGTCAAGGAAAAAGCTTCAATCCAAGGTAAGAGGGGAGAATGGATTTCAATATCGGTGAATTAACATGAGAGGATAGTAAGAGGTCCATTCTCTCATAGGAATTTCTATTTGTTCTTATTCATTGATCTGATTTTGTAACTTTGTGATGTTTCTTGTGATTACTGTCATTGCTGAATATTCTGATATGGTGTTGGGTGAACGAATCTAGAACTAATCTAAAATTCGTGTGAGAAATTATGAACATTATGGTGAAATTATGACAGATGTTAGATCTAAGAATTAAGGGTTTAACCGTAATCGAAATTAGATCTAATAAGTAGAACCTTGAAAGAATATAAGATAAGATTCATTGGAAACGATTAAAATCTGAGTTTTAGGATGAATGGGAAGATGGAATGATGAATCTTAAGTAGAAACGCGTGAGAATGTTGAGATCTGAGTTTTTTGACAGATATGTTGGTCATACGCGTATTGGGGGTGTCAATACGCGTATGTGGGAGTTCCCAAGGGCTGTACGCGTAGTATATGTGCCCTGTCCCCAGTGCCAGCACGACCATCTGGTGATACGCGTATGGGCCTGGGAAATACGTGTATGGAGGTAGTCATACGCGTAAGGGAGTGACTCTGAGGGGTTTTGGGAGGTGAAAGCCTCTGGTCATATGCGTAAAGCAGGTTTGATATGCGTATGACAGCCGCCAATACACGTATGGGCAGCCTGGGATGACTTTTCCCCAGTTTTTGTGATTTCTATCCAGTGTTCGCCTGGAATGCATTTCCGTTCAATCGGTAGGATTAACTGAACTAAAATGAACTTAAGAAATATTAGTAATGAATTAAATCGAGAGGATATGGAATGTTATGTGTGTGCCCTTATGAGTGTGTTTTGATGAGTATGAGCCATGATTGTCAAAATTGGATAATCTTGTGTGATGGTGGTAATTTCCGAGAGGATTACGGTAAGCGGATGGCCCGTGTGGATATTTAATGATCGTGAATTATGCTTGAATTATTATATTGCATAATTGTGTTGTCATGCATTCCATGTCATGTGTCTTGTGGAGATGGCTAGGTGGGAATCCATGATGGGTGCCTAGTTTCGTCCGGACTTCATGTGGAAGTCGTTGTGGAGATAAGTTGTAGTTTAGAGGACCGTATACGACTTATCCGGATTTCGACGGGAATCGGGTTCTAGGGTGAACCGTATGTGATTGTGTTGGTACCACATGCATTGTGTCGAGTCAGTGAGTCACATTGCATATTTGTATTTGAATATGGGCTACTGATGCCGAGTGATTAAGGTGGCACGTGTATGTGCATTGTATGTGTATGAATTTATGTGTGGTGTGTAACTACTCCTTAGCATGTGTATTTCACCATTTATTTATTTAATGTAGTTCTCACCCCTTTTCTGTTTGTTGCGTCTGTGCCCCTTAGAGAGTGCAGATGACCAGGTACCTGAGTAGTGCTTGAAGTGTGTTGTTATTTGATTGAGTCCTAGGAGTCGCTCTGATACGTAACATGGGATGACGAGATTACGTTATATTTTGCTTATTTTCTTGATTTATTGTTACGTATCTTTTATTTGTTGGATTAAGGATGTATGATCACCTTGTGGTGGAGATTATGTTTAAACAATTGAATTTATTCCGCTGTTTAATTAAAAGCTAGATAACATTAGTTTATTTATGAAAAATGAAGTGACTTAGTGTGACATCCTATTTGTTTGAGAACTCTGATGTATTTTTATGTGATATTTTTGTATATGTTTTATAATACGCGTATAGGGTAGAGTCGTGTGTTATACTGCAAGCCCTCATGAAGTTTTACAACTCGATGCACCATTGCTTCACATTCCCAGACTTTCAGCTACTGCCAACCTTGGAAGAATATTCCGAGTATCTGAAAATCCCTATGACTTTCAAACTTAACTATGGAAGGGAGAAGAAACCAAATAGAAGGGATGTTACTGAAGCTCTTCACCTAGAGCCCACCGACCTTCCAACCCAGTTGGATAATAGGGGTAGATTTACCGGAATGGAGGCGAGAACATTCATGAAAGAGCTGAGTTCTATTATGACCGAGGAGATTTGGAAATCTTTGAAGCTATTTTGGCTTTCTTGATTTACGACTTATATCTGTTTCCCAGCAAACCTGAGTTCATCAGCCTAAAAGCCATCAAGCTATTTCTTGTCATAAATCCAGTTCCCACTCTTTTGACTGATACCTACTACACCATTCACTGGTGGAAGGTGTTCAATCTCAGACAATTTTCCTGCTGCACAACACTCCTAAGCAAGTGGTTTATTTCACACCTGCCTAGGACATTCCCTCTATGGAAACTTAAAGACAGTGATGCATGGATTGGAAAATTAGTTACACTCTCTCATTACGACATCAGCTGGTATAACATAACCCACGGAGGAGTAGCCATGATACCTGACTGTGGGGAGTTCCCAAATATACTGCTAATCGGCACTAGAGGATATATCAACTACAGTCCTATCCTAGCTCGCCGTCAGCTAGGATACCCTACTAAGAAAGAACTAAAGTCGGCCCAGCTAGAAACTTGCTTATGTGAAAAGGATGTTGATCCGGATCTTGAAGCATGAATTATCTTTTCCTGGTGTCACCCCAAACTGCAAGGAATGACTGCTGTGGAAAATCCAAGTTGTCTCGTCTCGAAGGAATATCTCTTTTGGTCAAAAGTGATAGCACAAAAAATGTTCTATACTAACTCCTATGACATTACTCTGGAGCCAGAGAAACTTTTGTCTAGGGGAGAGTTGAAATTTGGTTTGGTAAAAGCTGATCGGGAAAATGCGGAACTTTGGGAGCTGCTCCATTAGAGTCAGAAAAAGACAAGATTACTGGAGGAAGAAGGGTCATCTTGTTAGAAGATCTTTAACTGTTGATTTCCTTTGTTATTGTACCCCAGGCTAATGGGAATATGTAATTTTTCATTTTGTAAAATGATTGAAAAAGCTTCATTTGTTAATGAAGACTTTATGTTGTAAAACTTGTTTATTAATGAAAATTTTGTTAAGTTTTCATCACGTCGTTACGTGTTGATCCATTAATTTTGTCCATAAACAAACTTTTTGGTTCTCCTTGAATGTGTGATCTGCATTTCATCCTGCATCTCATTTTTGCATTTCATTGGTCCTCCGACTTATCCCATGTATTGTGGCTATCAGAAAGAGAGAGAGTCACGCTGAATACTCATCGGTACAACACAAGAGCCAACGCTCAGAAGAGAATGGCAGATCAAGACTTGAGATTTGATCAGATCAACAACGATGTCGAAGAGCTACATGGTGATGTTAGCCAAATCATGGAATTCCTTCAGGTAATCAGGGCGAAAATGGACACACAACCTACAATAGTGTCTGAAACCAACACAACGACAACAAATCCTCCGCCATTAGTAACTTCAACAACATAACATCCTTTCAAGATTGCTAGAGATTTCATGCCTCCATACAGTGATGCTCAACCATTCAATCATCAACCATATTCAAATCCACATAGTGTTCCACTAATGACGGATTTTCAAAATCCCATTTACACTCAGGTCGGTGCTCAGGCACAGGTCCGACCAGTCTTCAACAATCATCAACCGATATTCGACGTACCTGACAGGTCCGAAAATGAAGATGAGATGCATGAGAAACTACGGGTTGAAATGGACATAATGTCCAGAAGAATGAGAGCTAAAGAAGGGAACAATGTCTTTGGGTCTGATGCCAAGGACATATGCTTAGTCTCGGGCTTGGTCTTTCCTCCCAAATTTGTAATGCCTACGTTTGAAAAGTACGAAGGGGCAACTTGTCCGAAAGTTCACCTGATCATGTACTGCCGACGTATGGCTTCACATATTGATAATGACAAATTGTTGATACACTGCTTTCAAGATAATCTCAAAGGTGCCTCTGCTAAATGGTACTTAAGTCTGGATCAATCTAAAATCCACTACTTCCAAGATCTGTCCGATGTGTTCATTCAGTAGTACAAATATAACATGAATCTCGCGCCAGATCAGTATCAGCTGCTTAGCATGACTCAAAAGAGTTCAAAATACTTTAAAGAATACACATAAAGATGGCGGGGAACCGTCGCCCATGTGAAACCTCCCCTAACAGAAAAGGAGTTGGCTGACTGGTTTGTGGATACCGTCAGACTCGAGTTCTATGAAAGAATGATTAGCAGCATTATGACCAACTTTTCTGATATTGTGGCCGTCGGTGTAAAGGTGGAAGTTGGTTTGAAAAATGGCAAGGTGACGAGTTCGTCCAGCACCAGCACAATGAAAAAGCCATCAGGAAACTTCCACAAGAATAAGGAAGGAGAGACCAATGCTATAATGTACAACGAGAGGATGCAGAGCAGCAGAAACCGCCCGTAAAATCAACGGTTACCTCGTCTACAACCTTAACAAAAGTATCAGCGACAACATTATGTAGTTGTAGTCACCCCGATGTTTCAACCCCGACCGAACCCACAAAATTTCCAGCCACCGGCACCCAATACTTATCAACAAAGTCATAATCAGCAAGTACAGCCACAATAAAGAGCATCGACTCTAATGCCTGCTTTTCAGAATAGGAGACCAGGGATTCAACCTATCCCCATGAGCTACCCTGATTTGTACCCTCTGATGGTACAACAAGGCCTAATTCAGACTAGGAAGTTGGGCCCTCCTCCAACTCCGCTACCACATTATTACAACCCAAATGCGCGATGCGTATTCCATGAAAAAGCAATGGGGTATGACCTCGAAGGTTGCATAGCACTCAAACATATTATGCGATAATTGATTGAGAAGAAAGTACTCTCGTTCGAGGACAATAAGCCTAACGTGGAAAATCGTCCTTTGCCTAACCATGGCGGCGTCCATACTGTGTGTAACACCCTTTTCTACCCCACAATTATCAAGGCAAAATAACACAGATATCAGAATAAATTATTAAATTTCATAAAAAGCCACTAAAAAGGGTGTACATTTACCAAATCAACAAAATAGGTCAAGGCTCCGTAAGCAACGAGTTTTCCTAAAATACGTCAATTTGCACAAAGCAGCGGAACTCAAAAGGCATAAGTCAAGGTTTTCCGCATACAAGAAGGTAATCAAAATAAACTCAAAATAAAACATAGTTTAACTCAAAAGACCCCAACCCGATGTTACATATCAGAGCAAGACCCTCTAAGTTAACCAAAAGGCTAACAAATCAAAACTTCAAAAATATCCTCGACGACGTCCATGGCTAAACCTGGTCATCTGCACGTTACCCACGTGGAGTTAACATTCAAATAAGCAGGGTGAGTAAATGATTTATAATAATCAATGTATAAAAATCAACATATAAAACAACATCATTTTCATATTCAACAAATTCTTATCCTTCAATAGGCCTCAAAGGCCACAACATCATAATTCATACAAAAAGACTCATAAATGCAATGCAACAAGACTCAATGCATGTGGTACCAATCATCACAACGCGATGGACACAGGGCCATCAATCCTTAATAGATCCCCATCAACAGGATCGATTCTACTAGAGAACCGGAGCACATTAAAACATTTCACATCCACACAATGGGATTGAAGCCAAAGTAATCGAGGTCCTGAACCGAAGTCCGAATGCACATGAATGCATGATGCCCACGTCACAAATCATCCTCATAATAACAGCATAGGTGCATCATCATTCATCATATTCATCATCATCACAATCATTATCATATCTCATGTCATCATATGATTCATCAAAATCAATGGTAATATCATCATATTACATCATGGAAATAATCATGTCATCAAGTACACATCACATAAAACTCATTGTCATACTCAGGTTAATCCATCATAGAATTCACAGAATCAAACATCAAGGCATCGCTGCACACGATCAACATTCGCGAAACTCTGCTACGTTCACTGGCATGTTTGCTAGGCGAGTCTGGGGCGAGTTTCTTCGCTAGGCGAGTCTGGGAACAACATTGTTCACTAGGCGAAGCTTTCTTCGCTAGGCAAACAATGCGATGACAACAAATTCTGCTATGCACCATAACTTAAAATCACTCAAAAAGCTCTACGATTCACTTTCAAAATGCCCCTAAAACATCCCTAAGGTCTCACGGTGATAAATGCACAAAACCTACGGTTCATTAGGCCAATCCCGCAACATATTGACACCCTAAATCACAAATTTTCCTTCAATTACATCCTACTCATCAGGATTACTCACTATCCAATATACTTATCCCTTTTAGGGTCAGACGCATAACAATTCAAGATTTTGGCCACGAAGGCCTAATTTTCCCTTTTTTCCCATTGAACTCACAATCAGATTCACCAATCATAGGTTTAGGCCTCGAAGGCCAAAGATCACTATTTCTCATATCTACCCTCAAAATCCCTTAAACCTTAAATCGACCTTAAATACATCGAAGGTCACACGTGGAAAATTATGAAAGGCTATACTCCTTATACCTTAATCGTTGATCAAAGCCTTCTCAATCCTTCAGGGAATCTCTCAGAACTTCTACCTCCAATCTTCTCCTCAGAGCTCTGGCCTCAATACTTTTCACGGTTCACAAATGAATCCTAATTCCCTTCAGAATTCCCTTTTTTATGAAACCTAGTCTTGAGTCAAACAAATGGGCTTTCCCCATAATACCCTCACTGACTCCCCTTAATAATATTAATAAATTCATATTATATACTAATAATTAAATAAATAACACAAAAATGCATTAATTCTCAAAATTCCACAAAACACCGAAAATCACCGAAAAATGAATATTCTCAATTAAATAAATAAATTAAAATATTCCAATTAAATTTGGAGTGTTACACTGTGGAGGAGGAATCAGACGTAAGACTAATTTCCAAGGTGTCTGAAGTCAAAACTCCTTTGGTGGAGTTGCATAAAAAGTTGATGAAGGCAGGACTGATCAAAAGTTCCTATGAAAGCTGCGATAATTGCCATCGTGATCCACAAGGTTGTAACCGGGTGCAGAGAGACATCCAGTCAATTGTTGACAAAGGCTTGCTACAAATATGTGGAAAGAAGAAAAAAGAAGATGTCTCAATAATCGAGCCAATATTTAATTTACTGAAGAAATCTGAAAAGAAGCCAGTGTTCAAGCCTGCTTCTTCCGCTGCTGTCAGGCCGATGTTTCATAACAGCCCTGCGCCAGCTACAAGCCAACCAAAACCAATATTCAATCCAAGGAGGAGACCGGGTTCTAATCCGAAATCTGTATCATGGAAATACGATTATTCCTGGTACGATATGAAGGCTGGAAGAAAACAGGAGGATGTGATGAACATCATCGGGGCAAGCAAAATGACCCGTAGTGGTCGAATATATCAACTCAGGACAAATTCTACTGTTCCTCAGGCAGCTGCCACTGCCCCTAAAACAACCATTAACATTCCTAAGGAAACTGTTCCAAAGGAAGCCATCTCCAAGAAGTCTGCCGTTAAAGTAAAAGAAGTCCTCAAGGAGGATGAAGAAGAGTTCCTGAGGATAATTCACCGAAGCAATTACCGAGTGGTGGACCAACTCAACCAGACACCATTCAAAATCTTAATCATGTCATTACTACTGAGCTCTCCCGCCCATCAACAAGCTTTATTGAAGATACTCATACAAGCCCATGTGACGAAAGATATCACTGTGGGGCAATTTGACTCTGTCGTTGTGAACATTACAGCCTGCAACACACTGAGCTTCGATAAAAGTGACTTGACCACTGAGGGTCACAAGCACAACCATGCCTTTCATGTATCTGTTAAGTGCAAAGAAGATACGCTCGCCCGAGTGCTTGTCGACACTGGGTCATCCCTCAATGTAATGCCCAAAAGAACGCTAGCAAAATTGGCATACAAAGGAGCTGAGATGAGACCCACATCTTTAATTATGAAAGCTTTCGATGGATCGAGGAGGACTGTAATAGAAGAGGTTGATTTACCAATCTTGGTGGGGCCCTAAGTCTTTGAAATCACCTTCTAGGTGATGGACATAAACTCGACATATAGCTGTTTGCTAGGAAGACCGTGGATACACGCAGCAGGCGCTGTTACATGCACATTACACCAAAAGATGAAATTCATTACTGAGGACTAGTTGGTTGTGGTGCACAGTGAAGAGGACCTAATGGTGAGCAACCTATCCTCCTTCTGATATATTGAAGCTGACGAGGATGCATTAGAAACAACTTTCTAAGCATTAGAGATTGCACATGTTGTGTTGGTTGAAGATGTTGTCATCACACGTGGCCCATCTTTCGCCTCCGTCCAGAGCATTAAAAATGCCATAAGAGAAGGACTTCCATAAGGTTAGGGGGAGATAATCAAAGTCAACACTCGAGCAAAGAATGATTGACAAGGGCTGGGTTACAAACCAACTCTAGGTGAAGAATCAGAAGCTGACGACAAGAGCTTGAAGACTTTGAAGGAGAACTTCGTGAGTGGCGACATTCAAATAAACGCTATCGAGGAAGACGATTAAGTAAACTACATAGACAACCTGGTTTTCTAAGGAGAAGTCGTTATGTGCAACTAGGAGGCTGTAGAAATTCCTGTTATGTTGCCGCTCTTAGAGTAATGTATTTGTTTTGCTTGTTAGCATTTTCTTTGTTTTCAATCCATGGTCGTGTCCGGGGTCAATGGGTTATTTTGTATGGGCCATACTTTTGCAATTAAAAAGATCAATGAATGAATGAG
This sequence comes from Lathyrus sativus, assembly GCA_963859935.3. Taxonomy (NCBI): domain Eukaryota; kingdom Viridiplantae; phylum Streptophyta; class Magnoliopsida; order Fabales; family Fabaceae; genus Lathyrus; species Lathyrus sativus. The sequence continues at coordinate 189,003,028 of OZ012736.1, read as the reverse complement.
TGTTTTGTTGCTCATTTTGTTTTTGTTTGGTTTTTCACTTTATCGTAAAAAAGGAAAAATGACAATCTTTTTGAAAACCTAAAAAAGAACCCATCATCTGCATCTTCTTGTGTGTGTTTGCTCATTTTAAGCTCATTCAACACACGTAGAGAACCTCCATCACCTGCCAGATCCAATGATTATCCAATTCTTCCTAATTTTGATTCACCGGTATTCCAAGTCGAAGATGAGAGTGATGAAGATCCTGAAGTCCCTGAAGAGTTGATAAAAATGACTAAGTACGAGGACACCTATCTTCAACCCTACAAAGATCATATTGACATCATCAACTTAGGCTCTGAAGAAGAGAGAAAAGAGGTCAAAATTGGGGCATCATTAGGGGTAGAGGTTAAGGGCAGACTGATTATGCTTCTCAAAGAGTATACAGATGTATTTGCTTGGTCCTACCAAGATATGCCTGGGTTGGATACCAATATTGTAATGCACAAGCTCCCTCTTAAAACTGAGTGTCCTCCAGTCAAGCAAAAGCTTCGAAGATCCAGACCCTACATGGCTCTCAAGATCAAATATGAGGGCAAAAAGCAAATCGACGCAGGTTTCTTAGCAGTATCCAAGTACTCAGAATGGGTGGCCAACATTGTACCCATACCTAAGAAGGACGACAAGGTCAAGATGTGCGTATACTACAGGAATCTGAACAAGGCCAGTCCAAAGGATGATTTCCCTCTGCCACATATCGACACTTTGGTGGATAATACGACCAACTTTGTAGTGTTTTCATTCATGGATGGTTTCTCCGGCTATAACCAGATAAAAATGGACCCAGTTGACATGGAAAATACAAATTTTTTCACACCTTAGGGCACTTACTGTTATAAGGTCATGCCTTTTGGTCTGAAGAATGCGGGGGCCACATATCTACGAGCCATGGTGACATTATTTCATGACATGATGCACCAAGAGATTGAAGTTTATGTCGATGGCATGATCGCCAAGTCACAGAGTGAAGAAGATCACCTTGATCATCTGCTGAAGTTATTCAAAAGACTTAGGAAGTATCAAGTGAGACTAAATCCTGCCAAATATACCTTCGGAGTCAGATTCGACAAACTACTCGGCTTCATTGTTAGTCAACATGGAATCATAGTGGATCTCGACAAGGTACGAGCCATCCAGGAAATTCCTGCACCACAATCAGAGAAACAAATCAGAGGGTTCCTCGACAGACTAAATTATATCTCTAGATTCATCTCCAACTTGAGTCCTACTTGCACGCCAAACTTTAAGTTGTTACGAAAAGATCAAGCGATTGTATGGAATGAGAATTGCCAGTCGGCATTTGAGAAGATCAAAGGATACCTCCAGGAGCCTCCAATATTGATCCCTCATGTGCTTGGAAGACCTCTCTTCATGTACATGATTATGCTCGAAGAATCAATGGGTTGTGTCCTGGGCCAAACAGATGAGGTAGGAAAGAAAGAGCATGCAATTTATTACCTGAGCAAGAAGTTTACCGATTGCGAGAGTCGTTACTCCCCATTGGAAAAAGCTTGTTGTGCTTTGGTTTGGGCGACCAAACGTCTGAGGTAGTACATGATTTGCCACACAACTCTGTTAATATCCAAAAAAGATCCAATAAATTACATATTCGAGAAACCTGCTCAGACGAGAAGACTAGAAAGATGGCACATGCTCTTGTCAGAGTATGATATTCAATATGTCGCTCAAAAGTCAATAAAGGAAGCATCTTGTTAGACTACCTTGCTGATCAACCTATTGAGGATTATCAACCGCTCAAATTCGACTTCCCAAACGAAGACGTCATGTCTCTTCACAAAGCTAAAGAAGAACCTGGTCCTGAAGAGGGTCCTGAACCTGGCTCCCGTTGGAAGATGATGTTCGACGATGCGTCCAACAAAAAAGGTCATGGTGGTGGTGTTGTTCTGGAAAATCCTATCGGAGATATACTGCGGTTACTGCCAGATTGTGCTTCAAATGCACGAACAATATAGCTGAGTATGAAGCCTGTATCTTAGGTCTTGAAGCTGCCATTGACCTTCGCATTTAGATTATGGAAGTAATTGGTGACTCTGCCTTGGTGATTTATCAGCTCAAGGGCGAATGGGAGACCCGAGACGAAAAATTGATTCCTTACAAAGACTACATCTTGGAGATGATCGAGTATTTTGACGATATCACTTTCAGACACGTCTCAAGGTCTAAAAATCATATTGCTGAGGCTTTAACCATGCTAGCATCAATGTGGAAGGTCCAGTTCGTCAACGAGTCTCCTTTAATCTGCATTGAAAGAAATACTACGCCAACTTACGTCATGATGGCTGAAGAAGAATCTGATGGAAAACCGTGGTTCCATGACATCAAAAATTACCTCCAGAATCAAGAATACCCGGTCGATGCCTCTAAAATTGATAAAAGGGTTGTGCGGAGATTGTCATCCAAATTCTTCATTAGCAATGATGTTCTGTATAAAAGAAATCACGACATGGTCTTACTCAGATGTGTTGACAAAAGAGAAGCAGACATGCTAATGACAAAAATTCATGAAGGTACCTTTGATACTCATGCAAGCGGCCATGCCATGGCAAAGAAAATCTTGAGGGCTGGTTATGACTGGTTGACTTTGGAGACTGACTGTATCCAGGTTCACACGGACAAGGTGCACTTGCCACCTCATCCTCTGAATGTGATATCCTTACCTAGTTCGTTCTCAATATGGGGCATTGACATGATTGGGGCAATCGAGCCCATAACATCCAACGGTCATTAGTTCATCCTCGTCGCTATTGACTATTTCACCAAATGGGTAGAAACCACATCATACGCTAATGTGAAAAAGCAGGTGGTTGCTCGATTCATAAAAAAGGAGATTATTTGTCGCTATGGAATCCCTGACCAGGTCATCACAGATAAAGGGACAAATCTGAACAACAAAACAATGAAAGAGCTCTGTGACAGTTTCAAAATTAAACATCACAACTCTTCTCCCTACCAGCCCACGATGAATGACACCGTAGAAGCTGCAAATAAAAACATCAAAAAGATTGTGTAGAAGATGGTAGTGACCTACAGAGATTGGCATGAAATGTTTCCATTTATGTTGCACGGATATAGAATATCGGCTCGCACTTCAACATGGGCAATCCCTTCCTCCCTGGTCTACGAGATGGACGCAATATTGCCTATTAAGGTTGAGATACCTTCGTTAAGGGTCTTGATGGAAGCCAAGATCAAAGTTGCTGAACGGGTGAAGGAAAGGTTCAATACTCTGAATCTCATTGACAAAAAGAGGATGACAGTGATGTGCCACAGTCAGCTCTACCAAAAGAGAATGAAAAGGGCCTTCGACAAAAGAGTCCAAATCAAAGAATATAAGGAGGGTGAGCTGGGACTCAAAAAGATCCTGGCAGTACATCGAGACATGCCGGAAAATGCATGCCAAACTATGAGGTCCCATTCGTTGTGAAGACGATCTTTACTGGAGGCTCTTTGATCCTTACAACGATGGAGGGCGAACAACTCCCTCATCCCGTGAACTCAGATGCAGTAAGAAAATATTATGCCTAAAAAACCCGCTTAGTTGAAAACCTAGAAAGGCAACTTAGGCAAAAAAGGGGCATCCCAGTGGATTATAACCTATGAAGGAGATCCAAGCAAAAATTAGGGACAAAACAAAAGAAAAGAAAACGCTTGCTAAGCCGAAAACCTGGAAGGGCGGCTTAGACAAAAATGAGCAACAAAGGCATTTCACTGCATCGAGAGTTGTCACTACCATAGAAGATCGTCAAAAAGGCTCACTTTCCACTATTCTTGTCAGAGGCAGCATTTCAGACTGGATGATTGTTGGATTTCTGTACACCTTTACTTACATTTCCATTTTTCCAAATTGTAATTGTTCTATAGGGCTTTTCCTTTTGCAAGTTTCCATCTTTAAATAAAATTAGATTTGGACCAATCTTTGTTTATGATCTGTCTTTTTTGTTATGCAAATATCACTTATTCGTTAATAATGATTTTTTTGAAAGCAAAAAGTTTATTAGAAACAACAAAGTTGTTTTAAAGAAAATTAATTAACAAGTAAAACGTAATTTTGATTGCGACATTACGGTGTAAATTTAGACTCCTCTCATGAGGACAAAATGGTTGAAACCTTGATACCACCATTTCAGCAATATGAGATTCTATGGATATTCCTGTTCCCATGCCGCCGCGCTACAGAAGGTGGACATCTATGACCAGCGATTTGGTCAGCTGTATTGAAGTCATGAGCTCTCTTTTGCAAGTTTGAAAGAACGGAGATCGCTTTTCCAGCAGGATCGCCAGGACATTAGTACCATTTTCCAGCAATGGGATTCAGTGTGATTCTCTTTGTTTCCCCTGTGATAGATTGTTATTTGTCTTTCATTTCTTTTCCCCTGCGAGTCATTCAGCATCGCATCTGCATCAAACCTTTATCGTCTGCATTTTTCTGCATACTTCTTATTTTGGTCTGTTCTGGCTGTGTTGCACCCCAAAATCTGCCCTCCCTTTTTCTAACTTTGACGGGCTTTTGCTTCGTATTCATTTGCATCATCATTAGACCATAACTCATAATCATACCTTGCATGGGTCTTCTAAGACATGGGATCAAGATTTTCTCTAAATCAAATCATCAAGTGTCAGGCTTACTTTCTTCAAGAGTTGTCAGACATCAAGGGCCTAGGGTTTCATCAGTTCTTGGGTTCAAGTTCATTAGCAAGCTTATATCTAGCTGGTCCAGTATCAGGTTTTATTTGTCATCATAGGATAGGATACCAGGTTTATCAGGGATGATGGCATGGTTTCGGGTCAAGTGCGGTTGTTCAGTCACAATTAAGATCAGATGGAAGTTTGACCTAATCATGGTCAAACTATCAAAAAAATTCTTCAGTTACAAGTTATTTGTACCATTGGTTTATTTTCACAGTGGTGTGTACCCAAATTTAAGTTGTCTATGTGAAGGATATTTGGTTATCAAGTAATGATTCATGAAGAGCTTGGTTCAAAATCCAGGTTTATCATGATCTATAAGTACGTATTGTGCTTCACTATGGATTTATTCAAATAGATACAAAGTGATTTAGGATTCTCTTGATCAGAGATTCAGAGGTTGGCTCATTCAAATGGTTGTTGTTTCTGTCGCAAGTTATTCAGTGGGAGTGGTGTGCATTTAATCAGATGTTGTGAAAAGTTCGGGATTAGTGTAATGTGGTTATCCATTTTTTAGAACCATATTTATATCCATTTCATTTATCCAATATTCTTACCCACTCTTTAAATCCAATTATCAATTTTATCCATTTTCATATCCAAGTTTCAAGTTCATTATATCCTAATTCTCATTTGAAATCACTTATTCAATTTCCCGTTTCTAAATCATTTATATTATCCAAACCATTTTCCAAAATCTCATTCATTTCCTTTTATCAATTTCAATTTCGTCTTCTTTATTTATTTGTTTTTTTATACATATCTATTAAAACCACATCAAAATCCATATTCACGTCTAAAGTCAATTCCCATTATCCATTAACATCCCATTATCCATATCCAAACCATTATCACCAAAAATTATACACCAAAAGTATATGATTCATAAAACCTACAAAGTTCCAAAAATAAAGACTCATGGTTTTACAAGAAATGTTTTTACAAAAATATACATTGGATCACAAATAAAAGATCAAGCCCATTACATATTACTGAGAGTCCATTGCAAGATACAGCCATTGCACTCAACAAGCCATAGAAAAATTTTGTTGCGACATAACATTTTATAACATTGCCAAAACATCCCAATTCCTAGCTACCATTACACCACTACCTGCACCAACCGTACGTCAACCAAAGTCAGTAGCCACACAAAACCTCATCCTGCTACAAAAAAAAAATTGCAACAACTAATGCCTGAAAAAGAACTTCTGCATAATCGTACAAAGCCTTCCCCATAACACCACGTGACCAACACACATCCTTCATTGCTACACCAACAATAACGACAAATCTGCAATTGAAAATGACATATCACAACAATGATACAAATTACATGTACCAATTCTTAATCAACTAGTTTTTTTAGAGGAGTGGTTGCAAACAAGAAGAAGGAGAAAACTGATACATACAAACAGGGAAGGAGAAACAAAACAGAGAGAAAAATCATATTGAAAAAATCATTGTCTCCCTCCGCCAGAATTACTTCCAATCATCCCCCTAACAATCTGCAAACAAAACTTCCCACAAACCCTCCAACAACCTCACACGAGATTCTTCATCTACCTCTACAACACTTCACATCCTCACTTCTATAACTACCTCATACCTCCTTTCATCACCAAATCCTTCTTTTTCGTCGAAGGTTTATCTATCACCACCTTCAACCAACATCAATTCCGACCCACCACAAAAAAAAACCATGAACCATCATTCGTAACAACAACGTCATTAACACCACAACCTCCAAGTTTCGACAACTGGATTGCAAAGCCAATTTCCAGAAGAATATTTTGAAGAAAGGGAAAAGAATATCAGAACCACCGCTTGTACCGTCAGGATATTTCTCTCATCATCAACACACCACCAAAGAGAACAGAGCAAAGATAAGACGAGAAGATGACGATGGATTCTTAACCTCAACCATAAATCAGTCACAACCGCATGATACCCACAACATGTTGTTCACTTTCACGGCAAAGGTCGACCATATTGAAGGAGATGTTTGAACGACGTACAACACGAACGGTTGAGAACGTTTTTGTTACAGCTATGTTTAAATCCTCATTTGAACATTGGATAGGGCCAGGTTTTTTTCTTCAAATTTTTACTTTGTCACCCCAAACCGCTGGTTGTACCCCCTTGGGTCTTCACTATTCAGCCCAATATCTTTCTTCTACACCCGTTTGCTTAATGGTTTTCTTTTTATCATTTAGTTTTTTGGTTAATATTTTGGTTAGGATCCAATTAACTAACCTTAGTGTTTACTAACCTTAGTTTTTTGGTTAATATTTTAGAATTAATTTTGTTTAGGATCCAATTAACTAACCTTAGTGTTAATATTAATATAGGATTAAACTTTAATTAGATTTAAGTCTTAAGTTTTCAAGTGGTTTCTAGAATTAGTTTTAACTTTAATTTAAGCTTAAGTTAGGATTTAATATTGAATTAACTTAGGATTAACCTTTTGTTTAGAATTTACTTAATTTAACTTTCAACTCTGACTAATTTTGTTCTTAATTTTGTTTTTAATTTTGATTAATTCTCAAGTGCGTTTGTGAATAATTTTCTTTAATGACACTTGTATATAATTTCCATGGATATTAATTTGGTGTTGTCTGCGATTGCGATGCTTCGTGTTTACTTGTCGTTTACCTCCTGTTTTCACATGATCCTCTAGGATTCCTAGCTCGACTTAATTCACGATTAAGTTAGGGGTATGAGAGACATTAGGCTTTCAATCCAAGCATGACAACATTATGTTAGCTTGCCTCCTAATCCTGACCTTAGGGCCACATTGTATGATAACAGTTAGGATTCAGTTTCCCTTAGACCTTCCGTGCGTCTCTCTTTTCTCATCTCAATTTTCTTCAAGACACTTAATAAATAACGATAAACATCGTACGCTACGAGCCTTAAGTACATGGGGATTGATGAGTGGGTGGTTCCTCCTCGCTTGTCTAGAGTGTTTAGCGTATGCCATTTGGGCGATATGCGACACATTCACTCTCGTGTCATAGTCTTTAGTGCGACATAAGTCTCGAGCTAATTCAATCCACTTCACAAAAACTCACAAACCAAATTCAAGTCTTTTATCCTTCGGGATTGCTCTTCAAAACCCTATTTTCAGAAAAGAGTACGTTGTTTTTCCGTTCTACCACAAACATACATTGTCCCTAACTGCTGGAATGGAAGTTTAACGTCGCTCATAAAAAACACTTAATCAACCTGTGGTTTCATACCCGAACTATGTTTGCTCTGATTTCTCATACCAGATGAGGATAGGTAGGCACAAGATGACGATGTCTTGGAGAGCAACCTTCCCCCCATTACCCGTAGTTTTATGAACTACGTTGACTCTGACTTTCTCATTGCACGAGGGAATAAGTAGGCATAGGGCGGCGATGTCCTATCAAGTCTCTTCTTTTCTTTTCCATCCCCCGTTTAGCAGTAGCTTTTGGATAATACACCCTTTGATTAGACAACAAGTGTGGATCCCGTTGAGTACAACGGACGTGAGGGGTGCTCATACCTTCCCCTTGCGTAACCGACTCTCGAACCCAAGATTTGGTTGCGATGACCTTATCTTTCCTGTTCTCTTATGTTTTCTTTGATCGTTTCATTTCCCTCTCTTTGGGATAAATAAAGTTCGGTGAAGACTCTTCTGTTTGTTTCCACCGGCCCTTTTTCGCAATTGCGACAGCTAGCGACTCTGCTGGGGATCCTGGTTCCCTATGCGAGTCAATCCTAGCGCTTATCTGTTTATATTTTTAGGTGTTTATATTTGTGTATATGTGTGATGTATTTGTATGATTTTTGTATATCATTGCATTTGCATTTTATTTTCCGCACTTTATCATTGTTATCATATTATACCGCTGCTGTGTTGTTGGGTGGGTTGTTCCACTAAGGGATAAGCCCAATACCCAGGCTTGAGTATACACATAGTATTAGTGTGGAGAGTAATGCGGGCTTGCATGTTTGGCATGCACGAGCCCTCATGAAATTCGCATCTAGACGAGGTTTTCTTTAAAGACATCCTATCCTGTGCATCTTGGATAGGTGAGGGGGTGTTGGATCTGAAAGCTAACGACTTTGGAGACCGTTCATTAGGAAGTCAGTTGAGACCTCCTTGATTGACCATGATGCCAAACCAGAAATGGTGAACGTATCATCGTTTCTAGACCTGAGAGTTTGTGATATTGATAACCTGTTAGGATTGCCATGCCGTCCAAGACTAGAACCCACATATGAGATGGATGGGTGTTAGAACAATAGTAGAGTATCAGGTTTTTGTTATCTTATCCACAGGGAATATAAGATATTTCCGCAGTTCAACAGTTGTAAAATTCTTAACTATTAGTAACAAAGGGGGGTTTTGGTTTTGGTAACTATTTCTTACATAAAAAGTAATGTAAAGCGGTAAAAGTTAGGGTTTTACGGTTTAAAGAAAGATTGTCAAAGTTAGGGTTCGATGATCGCTGTGCATGCACATGTTCGATCAAACAAGATTCATAAACTCCATTTAATGATAAATACATTCACAACATCCTCTTGATGTGATTATTTCTAACTCACATTGTGGGTTTTACCATTTTGATCCATTGTTGATTTCTCACACAATCTATCAAAATGGCAACATTAAAGTTTAACATTTTAGTGAACAACTTCATTCTTAACTATCTCTAGCTTAAGAACAAAGATGGATGAAAACCTAGGTTAAGAGTTGGAAAACATTTTTCAATTATAAACCAACACAAAGAGTTAACATGAAAGCAAAGTTTTCACCATACATTTATCAACCAAGAGTTTACAAATGATGATCAATACATTTACATACAAAGCTTGATGATCACCTACATCTAACCTTGACAAAAAGAGGAACTTAGCTACTCATTCTCATGGGTAGCTTGAACAAGAAGAAAATGGAGAAGATGAAGAACATCCACTTCGAAGAATCGATGAAGGATGTGATTCCACTTCTCTTGATTACAAAATTGAGCAAAGAGAGAAAAACTACCCTATTTTGAGTTCTAGGTCTGAGTTTTTATGTTCCAAGATGATATATCCATAAAGTACAAAGTATGGTACTTATAAAGCAATAATAAAGTACAAAAAGCAGCTCTGTTTCCGCACATTCGCCAGGCGAACATAAAGTAACAAGGCACTTCAAAGTGCCTTAGCAAGCAAACTGCCCTCTGTGATATCGCGCCTTCGCCAGGCGAAAGAATCATTCGCCAGGAGAACCTTCGCTGGTTCCACTCGCCAGGCAAACTTCATATTGGTTTGCTACTGGAATAGCCAAGAGAAAAGCCAAGACTTCTTCGCCAGCACCTTCGCCAGGCGAATGGTAGTGAAGCTTCGCTGGAATCTTTGCCTGGAAAACTTCCTGCCTTTTTGGTCTGGGAGTTTAATTTGAATTATTCGCTTTGGCTCGCCAGCACTTGCCAGGCGAACATTCGCTGGCACTCGCTGAGCTTCGTCAGGCGAATGCTTTGATTTTCAACTTCTTCTGGAAGCTGTGACTCATCCCTTCCAAGGTGCCCCTATTAGTGTCAATCCTGCACACTAACAGCAATATTACAAACACCATTCACTTGAATCACAATAAAATGAAACTAAACAAATTCGACTACTAATTCAAACAATACTAGATAAAAAACAAGTAAAAATACTACTAAAAAGAGGTCAAGTATATACAATATTTGGGATCTAACAATGGGTTATGCAGGAAACTTTGACCTTCCACCAACCCGCTTTTCTGGTTTTCTCGTCAGTGCAGACTTTTGATCTTGGTTATTCTGGGTTTTTCTATCATCTCAGTGCTTTGGTATTATGGTATTTCAGTATTTTCTTCAGAGCAGACTTATGGATTTATTCAGTCAACTGCGCAACAGTTATTCAAAATTTATGGAGGCTTTGATCCCATGTATTTTGCATTGCATATCATAAACATCTCTACATCATTTTGCATATCATTCTTCGGCCGACCAGAACTCTCATTCCTCCTTTGTCTTTGATCAGCCAGTTGAATCCCTAGTGCTCGTTTTGGACAAGTGGTGATTGTTGGAAGACGACCAAGTGTTAGAGGCAGGATCAAGCAGTGTCAAGAAGTAAAGTCAAGTTGAGAGTTGTTGGTAGCTATGTCAGGGAACAACCTCCAGAACATTGATACCCCACCAGGATTTATTATGACGACTAACCCTCTTTATGGTTCTCTGCTTGATGAAGATCTTCCACAAGTGAACAACCTTACTCAAGCTCAGTCTGTGTAGCTCCCTATTGAGAACCAGGATTTACATGTGTCGCTACTGCGAAAAACGAGGCCGGCAAGACAGAAGAGTCGCCACCTTTCGTTATTTATCCTTCAGAACGGGAAAGGAAACGATCAGAAAAACCTGACGAAAAGGTATAAGACAAGGTCATCGCAACCATTGTCTGGATTCGGGAGTCGGTTACGCAAGGGGAAGGTATTAGCACCCCTCACGTCCATCGTACTCGATGGGATCCATGCTTGCTGTGTTTATCTGACGGGTTTGTTACATCTATCTACACTAGAGGTCTGGTCTGAAAAGAAAAGAAAATGACTCGGCAAAGCGTCGCACTTTATGCCTACGTATTCCCGTCAGGAACGAGAAATCAGAGTCAACGTAGTTCACCTAACTATGGGGGAAGGTTGCTCGCTGAGATATCGCATCTCGTGCCTACGTACTTTCACACAGCACGAAAGATCAGAGCAAACGTAGTTCGGGACACGGGAGACACAGGTTTGTCCTTTTTATCCGAGTAAAGTTAACAGACGGTTCCAGCAGTTTGGTGTATGCAGCTCGCTCGACAGAGACTTAGGCGTTTACCGTTTGCGGTAGAACCGGGAGTTAATAGAACTCTCCTTCTAAAAAGGGTTTCCAAGGGATTAAAGTTCCAAGAGGACAAAAAGAGTTTGATCTGTGTTTTCTGTTTTTTAGAGAAGTGTCTTTTATGGATGTTTGCAACTGATATCGCACTAGAGACTATGACCTAAGAGTGAATGCGTCACATGTCACCCAAAGGGTACCATACTAAACATCTAGACTGTTGAAAAGAAACTCTTCAAAAATCCTTTCTCAAGTAGCTTAAGGCTCGTAAGTACGACATCAATTAACCTTTATTTCTGTATTTTGATTTTGTTTGCAGATGAGAAGAGAAACGACGCACTAAAGGGGAACTAATCTAATCCTAAAGTTGTCATGCAAAGTTGATCCTATGGTTGAGGTTAGGGGGAAGCTAACTAATGTTATAATGCATGGTTAGAACCCTAATGTCTGTCATAACTTCTCTTGAACAAGAGAAGTCAGAGTTCCTAGGGGAACATGGCAGAGGAAAACAAAACAGTGAAAGAAATAACCGTAAAGAAATTACTGTAAATAAAATGCATGAAATGAAACAAACAAGAAGAAGGATCCAAGCTCAACTTCTAATCAAACAAGGCACAAAGGCCACACACCACATAGGCAAGGGAGTTGAGCTCTACCAAATACCAGCAAGGAAAGCCACACAGTAAAAATACAAGCAGAGGGAGAAACTCAACCTCTAATGCAAACAAGCAAAGGGAGCTATTCTAAACCTTTAGGATGCTCTTAAGCCTAGATCATTATATGAGGAACCTAGTCTAAATGCAATACACAGCCAATCAGTCACACAAGCAAAGCAGGGCAGTCAGAAGAAACAACAGGCAAAACAGCTCAACAGCAAAGCAGATAAACAGCAAACAAACAAGTAGATAAACAACAACTTCACACCATCCTCAAGAGAAGAAAATCTCCATCTTCATGCTTCACAAGCTCCAACACAAAGGAAGAGAAATAACATCAAGAATATTGGATTGATGATGGGAAGCAAGAAGGAAACCAAAGGAATCCTACCAGACACTCAACCAGTCATTAGAGAAAGGCATCCTCAAAGGTTCTACCTATTGCAAAATGCCACACATCCTTCCAAAGGAGAGATTAAGATTTCACATAGGGACCTTGAATCATAGGATGAAAATGGAAAGCAATCAAAGCAATCCATGTTTGAGGAAGAAAGAAAACTACTTCTAAGCTCTATCCTAAACCCTAATTCCTATAAGCCACAAGAAAGCTACCAAAAGGAAAGAAGAACTCCAAGCCAAGCTCCAAAATTAACTCCACAGAAGCTACAACATGCCCACAACATCATCCAAGAAGAACCATAAGTTCATCATGCACCAAAAGCCACCATTGAAGGCAAAACAAATCAAGCACCAAGTTAGGAGCACTAAATGAACACCCTAATTGTAAATTCTATCTAAAATAGCAAACTAGATTCTAAAAATCTATAAATTTTCCTAAGGGAACATGCAAATGTTAGGAACCTATAGTTCAAATATTAGAGCCTAACTCAATTTCTAAGGCAACTAATAAAATCCTAAATTGTAAAGTATCAAAGGGAAATCATGAAAGGGAAGGCTCTAAAACCCTAATCCAAAACAGAACCTATGGTTATCTAAAAAATCAAAAGAAAATTCTTGAGGGAACATATATCTCTAATCTACAATATAGCAAAAAATTAGGTCAGGATTCCATACCAATTGATCAAACAAAAATCAGCAAACAGATGTATCAAATATTCAAAATTAAAGAATTCAATAAAATGAGAAAAATCAAATTAAATTGCAAAATCAACAAAAATTAAATCTAACAGCATAGAAAAATCACAAATGAAGAGAGGCTCATGAGCGTATTTTTATTTTATTTTTATGACAAATAATGAAATTAAAATGAATTAAAGTAGAAAAATGGAATTAAAATAAAAGAAAATGAATTAATAAAAACAAATAAGCCAGAAAATATCACACGCGTTGGATGGATTGACTCAGTAAGCTAATCTAAAGGCTCTCAAGCTGTCCAACTCACACGCCACGTAGCTGCCAGGTCAATTAATGAAAACGATGCGTTTCATGTTCAAAAGTTCCAATCTTCAGAATAAAACACAACCACACGATGAGGTGACTTTGTCAAAGTTTCAGCCAGATCCAACGCTCATCCTTCATCTTCTCTAATTCAAACTCAGATGGAGGGAAGCTGTTCCGGTGGTGGTCTGGTGGTCCTCAGCCTTCTTCTCCGGCGAGTAAGCATTTACAGGTGATCAAAGCTCATCAAAAATTACATGATTCCACTCAGTTTTCCACACTGATTCCAAATATGACATCCAAATCTCTCAAATCTCAACAGAAAATGAAACACGAATCAGATCCTAAAATTCACTTCAATCTGAACTCTCACCAAAACTCAAACTATTGGTATGGATGCAATCCTCATCTATCACTGATCATCACATGCTATTCCAATTGTATCAAAACCTCAAGATCAAGGAGAAACGAAACTCAACAGAAATTATGTCATCACCTAGTTTGTCTCTAATCAACAAAATTCTTATCCAGATTTCATCTATGAATAAAACCAAAGCCTATCCACATATTAATCATGCCTAGATCATGCTATAACCAGTGTAAATTTGAAAACTACATACCTGACTTTGAGCTTCAAATTGAGGTATCTAGGGCACGATTCTGGCTTCAAAACACTGCAGATTGCTTCATTACTTTATGAGAAACGTGTTTGTAACTTCAATTTGCTTGGATCTAGCTTGAAATGGAAATCACGATTTTCAACTCTCTTCTTCAAGCTCCAACTTCAATCCTTGGTTCTGGTGTGAAATGATCTCCCCAAAATGGAGCAAAATCTCTCACAGAACTTAAATACAAATGATTCATGGGCTTTTGAGGTCCAATTGAGGCCCAAAATAGAAAATTCATTCTTCAAATTCCCTTCACAAAACCAACCATGGTGTGCACGTGTTCTGACTTGAAACTTCTCTTGGAAGCTTGCAATCAACTCCTTGTAGTCTAGTGAGAGAGTTTAGAGTGATTTGAGTGCTTGAATTCATCACATAACCAAATTATGAAGTGTTACTTATTTGTGAAGTAATAAACCATATCACCATGAAATTGACCTCAAATGGAAATTCTAAAATTGCCAATGTGTTTAGAATTGTTTTTCTGATCAAAATGAGTATTCATATGGTCCATTTTAAGCATAAATGAATTGATCATGAATTTTCCATTAAAATACCTTTAAATTCTTCCTTTTGCAAAATTTCTCAAACCAAGTCTCACCTAAATCCAAATAAAATCATCATGAGTATATGGTTGACCTAAAAACATCATTTTGAGCAAGTTTTGTTTTGAACAAAATTGCATTTGAAGCTTGCAAGATGGTGAAAATGACCTATAATCTTACTTTCCCAAAATACCCCTAACTTGTAAACCCCATAACTTGAGTTCTACAAATCAGATGGAAGATTTATAGTACAATTTGGAAAGCTAATATCAAGACCTACAACTTTCATGTTGGCCAAAAGTTCAAGAGAAACACCCTTCTAGGTCAAAAGTTCCTTAGAAGTTGGTTGACTTTCACAGACAAATTTCACATTCCTTAAATGACCTGTAAGTTGTCTGGGTCATAACTTGAGTTCTATAAATCCAATGGAGGACTTATAGTACTAAAATTAAAGCTAAGAGCATGTTATACAAGTTTCATATTGACCAAAAGTGGATATGAAACTTGCATCTTGAGATAAGGGGTCTTGAAGTTAGGTACTAAATAGGGGATTTTACCCTGAGAACCCTAATTTAGTAACTTCTCACACTGTGAACTTTTCTTGGATTGATCTTGGAATATCATCTCATGTGTCTCAACAAAACTATCCATGATTTCAAATACTCAAAAATGAGCTTTGATCCTCTTCAATTGCACAATTGACTTAGGGTAATTCAGATGAAAACCCTACTTGCAACACCTTCAACTGTGGCTCTTCACACTTGGCATAATGAATTGATTAAGCTCCACCATGACCCTCAAGGCACCCTATGAGCTCTATACACACCCTCTCTCCTTGGTCAAGATCTCACAATCCATTGATGATCTTCAATTGGTCCCCAGATTAGGAGATTAACCACATACAAGCAACTGAACTTCTCAAGAACCCAACCCTCTTCCTGATGACTATGGTGACTTCTCAAGCTTGCACAAGACCTCTAGATAGGCTCTTCTGGATATAAACCACACTTGATCCCCTGTTAAATGAACAATGCTATGCTATGCAGATGTTAGATCAATGATATGCTAATGCAATGAAACATAAACCAAGTAAGAAAAGGTTAGGCAAATTTTGGGGTGAAACAACATGGACAGTTTATTGTCCA
Source organism: Lathyrus sativus (assembly GCA_963859935.3). NCBI lineage: Eukaryota > Viridiplantae > Streptophyta > Magnoliopsida > Fabales > Fabaceae > Lathyrus > Lathyrus sativus. Next base: position 188,987,019 of record OZ012736.1, on the reverse strand, counting down.
AAGTGAACGTTCCTCTTCTCCTGATACTACAAATTATCATGGCATTGCTTTCTCTATGTCAAATTCCAAAAGGAAGGTCTCGATGATGAATACTAAGGACCCGAGAGCTCTTGAGTATGCTAAAAGATTTCTTGTGTTGGATGAAAAACTTAAATCCTTGGAAGTTAAAGATACTTTTGGTCTCAATACATCAAACATGTGCCTGGTTCCCGACCTAGTATTACCTCCGAATTTCAAAGCACCAAGGTTTGAGAAGTATAAGTGGGATAGTTTCCCGAGACAACATTTGGTGATGTTTTGCAGAAGAATGACCTCATTTGTGCATAATGAATAGTTGATGATTCACTGTTTTCAGGACAGTCTGAATGAGGCATCTTTGAGTTGGTACATGTAGTTAGAGAGTAGTCAGATTTGATCATGGTTGGATTTAGCCAAAAATTTTCTGAAGCAGTACGAATATAATCTTGAAATGGATCCCAGTCGCATGCAGTTACAAAGCTTGTCTCAAGAGAACAATGAATCCTTCAGAAGGTATGCTCAAAGATGGAGAGAATTGGCTTTCAGGGTGCAACCATCGCTTCTAGACCAAGAGTTAACAGACATGTTCATAGACTCCTTGCAGAGCCCATACTTTGAAAGGATGCTTGGAATTACACCAAACTTCTCTGACCTGGTAATATCAAGAGAACATATTGAGAGTGGCATAAAGAGTGGAAGAATCTAGGATGTCTCGAGCAGTCAGGCCAGTAAAACTGAATCCCTCAGTAACTCCCAAGAGGAAGAAGAAATTGTAATCAACGCAGTCATGGAAGATGTTGAGTAATCTTAGGGTGAACTGGTGAAATCTTTTGGCTCTTCATCTTTTAATTAGTCTTTATCTCCAGTGTCACGTCATCCTTATGGACAAACGGTTGTGCCTAGGGAACCGCATCAAAAACCTTGGGTCGCTCCTTATGTAAATCAACGAGCCCATGGCCGAGGTTATTAGAATCAGCACCATAATCAAAGTAGGCCTCACAACAATTTGGAAAGAAGGAATGATCCTCTTCATCCAGTCCCTATGCCATACAGTCAGCTTCTCTAACATCTGATCTAAAACTCATTGGTGGAGCCTAAAACTCTTAAGCTTGTGCCAGAACCTTACCCTCCTAGGTATGATCCCCATATTCAATGTGGATATCATGGAGGATCCATGGGGCACTCAACCGAAGATTGTAAAGCTTTCCAAGACAAGGTGCAACAGTTGATTGATAAAAGATACATATCCTTTCCAGAAGGAAGTTTGGTTGTCCATGTCAACCTCTCATCTGTTTAAGTCCGAAGATTTCAAGCGTCATCTCCAAAAGTCAGTGGTCCAGACAGGCAGACGTCCTCAACATTAGCAGTCATTGGGCACTTTTATCATTTGCATTTGTAGTTTCTTTCCTGTTAATTGCTACTTGTTTTTAAACATTGTTGTTTTGAATGGTAATATTAGTGAAGTGATTATGCATTTTATTACAAAGCACAAACACAAACACATACATCTTTTATCCACTCCACTTTATCACTGTTGTTTTAGCAACGATTGAAGGGAGGATGACGAAAACTGGATACTCATAATTGATGTCTGTATGCTTTCGGATTAAATCCTGCTGATGATGTACAAACATTGTTTCAGATCCCCTCAACACTTGAGATATAAGGAGTTAGTCCCTAGTTAGCCATTTCAAGCCTAGAAGTAGGAGTTTTCTTCGGATTTTCAAACCCTTACATCTTAACCTGGGGTAGGGTAGTGGTTAGTTAATTTGACCAAGCATTCGAATTTTATGGAGAAATGTTCCTATTCGAGGACCAATCATATCCTATCCCTCTCAAGTGGTCGTAACTTATCAACCACAATGGTTATACCCCACCAATCAGGAGTGAGACAGTCACAACCCTTTCAGAGAAATCAAGACAACCAGTGTCACACGACTTTTTTTCAAAGAGAAAGAAAAATGAAAGAAATCCCGCTAAGTAAAAAACTTAGGCAAAATTAGGCCATCCCGCTGGACTTCAAAATAAAGAAAAATTAAACAAAAAAAGAATTAGTCCAGGTAAAAATTAGGGAATAAAAGAATAAAAAGAAAGGATCTCAAAAGAAAAAACCCTCAAACAAGAACAAATTCGTGTGACTACAGACACAGAAGGCATGAAGGGTGACTTTCACTCCGAAAACCTTGTGAGTTTCTCAACCATCACTCCTACCATTCAATAATTCATTTCAAAGGTAAGTGCTTGTGCCAGGTTAGCTGAACGTAGGATTGGAGATCATCACGAAGAAGGGGTGGGTAACAATCAAACTTTGAGCCTTTCATCCTTTGTTTTAATAACCGTGAACCAGGCCATGATTCAACCCTTAAGAGACCTAATTGAGGTAGGATTTATTCTGAAGGCATACTAGAACGAGATTGTGTGAACTGACTCCTACATGATTTGCTAATCATATTCTTGCTGTATCTTTCGCTAGCTAAATTAGCAATACGTCTGGACCATTGGTCCATTCGTCACACACTATCACATCATTCTAATAATGATTGATTTTTCAAAATCTGCATGAGCATCACATTAAAATTACCATTCATGAACGGAAATTTTTAATTCCAGGTTAGCAATTGACATTGAGGAAATTCCAACAAGAAGCATTCAAAGAGGATTGAATCATTCAGCAATCTAGATCATAATCAAGTATACCTTGTAGCCCTATGGATCTGGGGCCTTGACATCTAATGAGTATGGAATCAGTCAGTCTAAGGCAATTCCTAAAGCATCAATTGGTTATGGGAAAATTATTCAAGAAGCGGTTAATCAGAAGTGGATCATCTTGAGACTACCAATCAGGAGCAGGTCACCTAGAGATTCTATTGATTAAGGGCAGATCCTTCCAGTGTTCAATCAGGTAAAGTTAAGTCGCTTCAATGCTTATTCAGGGGAAAAGTTACTTCAAGAGTACATTGAAGCCAACCACTCTGAGAGTCGGTTAATCAAGGACAAATCCTTTCATGGTGCAAATTCTAGGGCAAGCCATCTCGAGGTCGTCTCATGGCAAGCTACTTTCTTTTCAATATGAACTTTCCCAAGGATCAGACAGGGGCTAGTTGAAGTACACTGAGGCAAGTTACTCAAGTGAGTTCATTCTTATCAGTATCTGTTGAGTTCAAGACAAGTGTCGGGGAATCCTGCCATCACTTCGTTATAATCTTAGCCTTCTAAAAAGCCTTGATGCAAATGACCTCTTTTCCATTGGTGGGAACATTATTATCCTTACATGCTGTCATGGGATTCTTCATCCCACAACTTGAACCTGTTACCTGCCAGAACATTGTAACTGAAATCACTTCCAAAGTCTAGTTCTCGTCTGGCAAACCTTCAAACCAGTTCTCTCCTGGTCAATCCTTCACTAAAATACTAGTTCCCGCCTGGTACATGTCAGATTTTAAACCAGTTCCCGTCTGGTCACCCATTCTTTAGTAAACCATAAAATCAGTTCCCGTCTGACACCAAAACTAGAAGTCGGTTCTCGTCTGACAATTTAACCTTTTGCCACCAGTTCTCTTCTGGTAGTCTACCCTCGAATACCATTTCTTGTCTGGTAGTTCCCCTTCAAAGTCCAATTGCATTGGTAACTAAGAATAAATCCCTAAAAATCCCAATCATCATAAATCTGGTCCCATCCCTAAACCAAAAGTCTAACTGTACTTGGCACAATCATTCCCCATGGTTCACATGTTATCACATTCCCTGACATGATGCTTGGTTGATCTAACTTCTCCCTAGTAGAGTTCAGCCAGTTTGATTTGTACTCCTCAACGAGTATTCAGAAGTTAACCATATCAGACAGGGTGTTGATAGGCAGTCAGGCATCTATCCCACAATAGAGATTTTGTATCCCCACAGGGTACTATTTTCAGGTCAGAAATATCTCACTAGCAATGATTGGTCCCTATCCCTGGCAAAATAAGATTGAGATTATTCCCCAGCAGCAGGGTAAGCTCAACGTTGTTCCCCAACAGGATCTATGTTATTGACTTCTCTCCATAAGCAGAGATTAATGTTGATTCCCTCGACGAGTAAATCAAAAATTGTAGACATCTGCAACAGAGTCCAATGGTCATTGGTATTCTTCAAAGTAAGATCTTTGGGACAACTCCCCGATGGATGTTTTTCTCAATTCCCAGCATAGTAGAATTGTCCTCAGAAGAGTTCTATTTAGGAAGGTCGTTATGGGCATATTCCTCAACAAAGTTTGCTTACCGTTTCTCTCGGCACCTTTTCTTGGTGGAGCTCCTTTGCATTTACATTTTGCATAACATCCTCAAATCTGTGGCATTTCCATTTCGTATGGAGCATTACGCCATGTTCAAACATATGCATGCGAAGCATAAGCCAGGTTTGATACTTTTGTTGCCAGACATCTCTCCAGCAGATAACGATATAACTCATGAGACTTTGTGGCACCTGACCCCAACAAAGTCATGTTTTCATCTTGCTTTTGCTCCACAATAGAGTTTGCTTGTTTAAGTTTCTCTTTCCCCAGCATAATTTTTCTTTTTAGGTTGTAAATCAATCGTTTCTACTTCCTACCTATTCTGGATGTTGTCCCGACTTTTGGTTGGTAGTTCATCGTTTTGTGGATGTTATCCCGACTTTTGGTTGGTAGTCCGTCGTTTTATGAATTTTATCCCAACTTTTAGTTGGTAGTCCATTGTTTTGTGGATGTTATCCTAACTTTTGGTTGGTAGTCCTCTGTTGTTCCCCTGCGGAGTCATCATCCCAACTTTTGGTTGGTAGTCTCCTTTCCCGGTGATCTTAACTTTTGGTTAGTAGCTTTCATCCCAACTTTTGGTTGGTAGATCTTCTTTTATTCCTCGCGGAGTCGTTATCCTAAGTTTTGGTTGATAGGCCTTATTTTTGGGCAAGTTCGCATTCAGTAGACGTCCTGGTGATTCCAACTTTTGGTTGGTAGCTATCCGTTTATTTATTAACAATCCCGACTTTTGTTCGTTGGTTTCTTTTCTTGGCGATCCTAACTTTTGGTTAGTAGCTTTTATTCCGACTTTTGGTTGGTAATCTTCTGGGTGATCCTAACTTTTGGTTAGTAGCTTGTTTCTCACAACTTTCGGATATAATTCTCTGGTGATCCTGACTTTTGGTTAGTAGCCCTTGCTATCATTCTGATCAGTTACCGTGTCGGTTATCCCAACTTTTGGTTGGTACCCACTACTTTTAAGCCCATCTTAGGCTGGAAATCACTTTATTGTGTCTATCCCCACTGTTCGCAAATTTATGGGTTCTTTTTGGTATTCAATCACCTTTTACCTTGAATGTTTGAAAGCGACCGCTTTTCATCCCTTCAGGACCAAGTCGATTGAATAAGGGGAGCTGTTGCACCCCAAAATTTGCCCTCCCTTTTTCTAACTTTGACTGGCTTTTTCTTTGCGTTCATTTGAATCATCATTAGATCATAAATCATAATCATACCTTGCATGGGTCTTCTAAGACATGGGATCAGGAGTTTCTCTGAATCAAATCATCAAGTGTCAGGCTTACTTTCTTCAAGAGTTGTCAGACATCAAGGGCATAGGGTTTCATCAGTTCTTGGGTTCAAGTTCATTGGCAAGCTTATATCTAGCTGGTTCAGGATCAGGTTTTATTTGTCATCATAGGATATGAGATCAGGTTTATCAGGGACGATGACATGGTTTTGGATCCAGTGCAGTTGTTCAGTCACAATTAAGATCAGATGGAAGTTTGACCTAATCTTGGTCAAACCATCAAGAAACTTCTTCAGTTACAAGTTATTTGTACCATTGGTTTATTTTCACAGTGGTGTGTACCCAAATTTAAGTTGTCATGTGTGAAGGATATCTGGTTATCAAGTAATGATTCATGAAGAGCTTGGTTCAAAATTCAGGTTTATCATGATCCATCAGTACGTATTGCGCTTCACTGTGGATTTATTCAAACATATTCAAAGATATTTAGGATTCTCCTGATCAGAGATTCAGAGGTTAGCTCATTCAGATGGTTGTTGTTTCTGTCGCAAGTTGTTCAGTGGTGGTGGTGTACAATTTAATCAGATGTTGTGAAAAGTTCGGGATTAGTATAATGTGGTTATCCATTTTTTAGAACCATATTTATATCCATTTCATTTATCCAATATTCTTACCCACTCTTTAAATCCGATTATCAATTTTATCCATTTTTAAATCCAAGTTTCAAGTTCATTATATCCTAATTCTCATTTGAAATCACTTATTCAATTTCCCATTTCTAAATCATTTATACTATCCAAACCATTTTCCAAAATCTCATTCATTTCCTTTTATCAATTTCAATTTCCTATTCTTTATTTATTTGTTTTTTTATACATATCTATTAAAACCACATCAAAATCTATATTCACGTCTAAAGTCAATCCCCATTATCCATTAACATCCCATTATCCATATCCAAACCATTATCACCAAAAATTCTACACCAAAAGTATATGATTCATAAAACCTACAAAGTTCCAAAAATAAAGACTCATGGTTTTACAAGAAAGGTTTTTACAAAAACATACACTGGATCACAAATAAAAGAGCAAGCCCATTACATATTACTAAGAGTCCATTGCAAGATACAACCATTGCACTCGACAAGCCATAGAAAAATTCTGCTCCGACATAACATTTCATAACATTGCCAAAACTTTCTAATTCCTAGCTACCATTACACCACTACCTGCACCAACCGTACGTCAACCAAAGTCAATAGCCACACAAAACCTCATCCTGCTACAAAAAAAAATTGCAACAACTAATGCCTGAAAAAGAACTTCTGCATAATCGTACAAAGCCTGCCCCACAACACCATGTGACCAACACACATCCTTCATTGCTACACCAACAATAACGACAAATCTGCAATTGAAAATGACATATCACAACAATGAGACAAACTACATGTACCAATTCTTAATCAACAAGTTTTTTTTAGAGGAATGGTTGCAAATAAGAAGAAGGAGAAAAATGATACATACAAACAGGGAAGGAGAAACAGAATAGAGAGAAAAATCATATTGAAAAAATTGTTGTCTCCCTCCGCCGGAATTACTTCCTATCATCCTCCTAACAATCTGCAAACAAAACTTCCCACAAACCCTTCAACAACCTTACACGAGATTCTTTATCTACCTCTACAACACTTCACATCCTCACTTCTATAACTACCTCAGACCTCCTTTCATCACTAAAACCTTCTTTTCCGTCGGAGGTTTATCTATCACCACCTTCCACCAACATCAATTTCGACCCACCACAAAAAAAACCGTGAGCCATCATTCGTAACAACAACGTCATTAACACCGCAACCTCGAAGTTTCGAAAAGAAGATCGCAAAGCTAAACGCCAGAAGAATATTTTGAAGAAAGGGAAAAGAATATCAGAACCATCGGTTGTACCATCAGGATGTTTCTCTCATCATCAACACACCGCCAGAGAGAACAGAGCAAAGATAAGACAAGAAGATGACGATGGATTCTTAACCTCAACCACAAATCTGTCACAGCCGCATGATACCCACAACATGTTGTTCACTTTCACGACAAAGGTCGATCGTGTTGAAGGAGATAATTGAACAATGTACAACACGAATGGTTGAGAATGTTTTTGTTATAACTAGGTTTAAATCATCATTTGAACATTGGATAGGGCCAGGTTTTTTTCTTCAAATTTTTACTTTGTCACCCCAAACCGCTGGTTGTACCCCCTTGAGCCTTCACCATTCAGCCCAATATCTTTCTTCTACACCCCTTTGTTTAATGGTTTTCTTTTTATCATTTAGTTTTTTGGTTAATATTTTGGTTAGATTTTTAGAGTCAATTATTTAGCTGTTAACTAAGGTTAATTATTTAGTTTAGCTTAAATTAGAATAATTAAGATTTAATTTTGTTTAGGATCCAATTAAATAACCTTAGTGTTAATATTAATATAGGATTAACCTTTAATTAGATTTAAGTCTTAAGTTTTCAAGTGGTTTCTAGAATTAGTTTTAACTTTACTCTAAGCTTAAGTTAGGAATTAATATTTGTTGCGGTGGAAATAGGATCACAAACTATTAATGAGTTTGAATCGCAATTCAATTCACAACCGCTCTTTGATTTATCCGAAGGAAAAGGTCAAAAAGGGAAAACCGAAATATTTTGCGTTGTAAACACAACGCGGGGAAAGATCTAGGGTTCGGGGGTTGGTTAAATTTAGGGAAGGTATCAGCACCCTAAACTTCTGTAGTACTCTACAGGAACCTTTTGTTCAAATGCTTACTATTTTGCTTTATTTATTTGCTTAAGGTATATGTACAAAGGATTAAAAGAGAGAAAAGAGACCTTAGGGGTTAGTTCTAAATTTACTCGGCAAGACATCGCATCTTGTGCCTACGTATCCTTACGGGAGTGGAATCAGAGTAATCGTAGTTCCCCTCAAAAGGGAGGTTAGAGACTTCTTGACTATGGTCAAGGTCTCACGGGGAATAAACATGTCTTAAGGACATGCTTACGTGGAGTGTAGAAACTCCAAATCTCTACGTTGAATTGTTAAGTTGTAATTAGGGTTAAATTAGGTTAGGTTAGGGATTCCACGGCGGGAAACCCTAAAATGAGCACGGCGGCTCTTTGACCTAGTGCTAGGGGTAAAATGGTAACTTTGCCTGCGGCGAGGCATTTGTGAAAATTAGGGTTTGTGAGGTTGTAAGGGTTTGAAGTTGAGGACTATTGACACGGCTAGACCTAATTCCTTCGGAGGAGTGAAATTATTGGTAAAGACGCGATAAACATACAATGGCAGAACATAAAGTGCGGAAAGATAAATGCGACAATTGTCTCGCAAAATTACACCCCATAAGCAGTTACAAATATGATAATTGAATATTTAAACTGAAAATAAAATCAATTGAACTTAGTCAGCTGCAAAAAAACCAAAACAAACAGAGACTGTTATTATACGGGGTTAGACAAAAAATTAGACAGGAATGTTAGGAATTTAAGTAGAAAATTATAATTTTAACGAAACAAGAAGAAAATTAGAAATTTGGATCTTAAAAAGGAGGATGGTAGCGAAAAATTAATAAACAATGAAAATTGATACGCAATGAAGATAGTGATAATATACAAGTGATAATGGAATATGAAATAGCAACGATGATGTCAGATTATGTACAAATATAAAAATAAATACAAAAATAAATAAATAAATATTAGTGAACAGGTTCATGGATAATCAATAATACTGTTAGGAATGAAGGATGAAAATTGGAGTTGACGATAATTAGAAGTTAAGTGATGAATGTTTTGAGACGGTGAGGATTTAGGTAATTAGAAAAGAGTTAGAATGAAATTAGGTTTTTTTTTGGGTGAAATTTAGAAAAGTTAGAGTTTTTAATGTGATTAAGAAAAAGAAAATAGATTAAAAGTTAGAATTAAAAGTTAGCAAAAAAATTAGAACTTCGAAATTTGGTTTTTAAAAAAAAGGTTAGAAAATAAAAATAAAAGTTTGAAAATAAAAAGAGAAAAGGTTAGAATTTTAATAAAAAAGAGTTAGCATTAAAAGTTAAAAAGTGAGTTAGAACTTTGAATTTTAAAAAAAAGTTTCTTGAAATTTTAATATAAAAGTTATGAATTTTTATATTAAAAAAAAAAGAAATATTAACTAAGAACAGTTAGAGTTTTAATTTAAAAAGAGTTAGAATGTTAGAATTTTAATTAAGAAAAAATGGTAGAAATTTTGAAAAAATGATATAAAAAAGATTAGAAATTAAAAAAAAAAAAAGAGTTAGTTACTTTTGATGAAGACTGTAAGAGTTTTTGATGTTTGTCGATCTCCTGTTTTGTTGCTCCTGAGGGTCCTTTTATACTTGATTTTTTTAAATCTTTTTCAATCTCAGATTTGATTTGAATATCTCAATCTTTTTCAATCTCTGATTTGATTTGAATTTTTATGATGATTTCAGATTTGATTCAATGATGGTGATGTTGATATTTAGATCTGATTTTCTCATGATGATGATATGATCTGATTGATTTGATTTTGCTCCATCTGTGATTTATTGTGATTGGATTTGATAAAAAAAAAAGTGTTAGGATTTAAATTTAAAAATGTTAGCAAAGAAAATAAGAGTTTCAAGTTAAATAAAAATTAGAGTTTTAAGTTTAAAAAAAAATGAGTTAGAATTTTAAAATAAAAAAAATATATTTGAATGTTGATTTAAAAAATGTTAGAATTATTTTAAAAACTGTTAGAATTTAATTTTAAAAGGAATTTAGATCTTAATTTTAAAAAATAAAATAAAATGGCATTAGAATTTAATTTTAAAAGGAATTTATAATTTTAATTTGAAAAAGGATGGTGTCAAAAAAGATTTAGATTTAATTTTTAAAAAAAAGGATAGATTTAAAAAAAAAAAAAGGTTAGATTTAATTTTTAAAATAGTTAGAAAAAAAGATTTAATTTTAAAAAGAAGTTAGAGAAAAAAAAGATTTAATTTTAAAAAGAAGTTAGAGAGAAAAAAAAGATTTAATTTTCTTAAAAAAGTTAGAAAAAAAGATTTAACTTTATAAAAGTTAGAAAAAAGATTTAGCTTTAAAAAAGTTAGAAAAAAGATTTAGCTTTAAAAAAAGTTAGAAAAAGAGATTTAGCTTTAAAAAAGATAGAAAAAGATTTAACTTTAAAGAGGAGTTAGAAAAAAGATAAAAAAAGTTAGAAAAAAGATTTAATTTTAAAAAGAAGTTAGATTTTTATTTTAAAAAAGGTATTAGAATTTGATTAAAAAATGTGTTAGAAATTAATTTAAAAAAGGTTATAAAAAAATTTACTCTTAAAGAAAAGAAAAAAAAAGTTAAATTTTAATCTAAATCCTAAAAGTTAGTAAGAAGAGCTTAAAATGATTTAAATAAATAAACTAAATAGAAAAAAAAGTTAATAAAAAACGTTAGTAAAGTTATAAAAAAAATTTAATTAAATTATTATTAGTTAAAAAAACAAGATTAAAAAATAGGTTAATTTATTAAGTTAATAAGAATTTAAAATAAAAATAAAAAAGAAAGGGTAAAATTTGGGGTATTACAGTTGCCCCTATTTAAATAGCTACACCGGATGATTTGAGTGGCGGAGACTCGAGGAATCATGGTGGAGGGATTTAAATATAGATAACCGAAAATTTTACCCTTATATGTGGCGATATGCAATGCTATAGACAAAACGAGAACAGACTAATGCAGACAATGATATGATGCGTATGCTGGAATGATGAATTGCGAAAATGCTGACGAATACGACGACACAGGGACAGACGCTACGAGAAGAACACACTGGGGAAAACGACGCGCTGGGACACAGTACAACACTGGGGAATTCTAAAATGATGGTCAACTGGTGCGAACACGACCAATTGTCATTTTTAGAAAAGGAACGAGATTCTCAAATGGAGATGGTACCTATGAGACGGCCTCCACTGGGGAATCTAAAAGTAAAACTGGATCATGTACGACTGCAAGATCGATCACAGAATGCTGGAGCATTGAGCAAAGAATAACATCCAAGCTTCTGTAAACTATCCCTCGTGACAGGATCAAACGGACTTTTCGGGAATCCGTAGCAAATATACAGGGTGAAAAGAACCGGCTGTATGCCAAAATAAATGGACTTAAAGTGGTTAGAACATGATCCTAAATGGAGATGGCGCCTATGAGACCGCCTCCACTTGGGAATATCTAACAATAAAACTGGATCTACACGACTGCCAGATTGATTACAGAATGCTGGAGCATTGAGCAAAGAATAACATCCAAGCTTCTATAAACTATCCTTCGTGATGGGATCGAATGGACTTTTCAGAAATCCATAGAAAATACAGGGTAAAAACCGGCTGAATGCCAAAATAAATGGACTTAATGGGAAATGCCCTGATAAGCTTCTCGAGGGAGAACTGTCACTTATCGTTGGAAGGGACTTACATGCCAAAACGGATAAGCACTCAAATAAAGAGGTTGCTGCTTATCTGATATACAAATCTTCTCGTATTTAAGGTCGATGCCTGGAATACGTTTCAGATTCTTCTTTTACTAAAGGATAAAATAAACTTCTTCATACTTCCGAGGACAGCGCGTCAGGTATGATTCCGCTTCTTCTTTTGCTAAAGGGTAAACTGAACTTCCTCATACTTCAAGATCTGTGCTCTCCTGAATATGATTCTGCTCCTTCTTTTACTAAAGGGTAAATGAACTTCTTCATACTTCAAGATCTGTGCTCTCCTGAATATGATTCTGCTCCTTCTTTTACTAAAGGGTAAATGAACTTCTTCATACTTCAAGATCTGTGCTCTCCAGAATATGATTCGGTTCAAACCTCCCCATACTTCAAGACGAAAAGGAAAGTGGAAGCCCAACTGCTCGATGGAGATGGCCATTTGCTGCGAGTCATAACGAAGATAGGATCAGCTTCTCAGGCGAGAAATGTCGCTTATTTCCAAGAGTGGCAATAATAAGCTTCTCATGTAAGAACTGCTTGTAGAGGTGATAACAGATGATGATAAGCTCCTCGGTGGAGAACTGTTGCATACCGTTGCTGAAGAATGTTACGATAAGCTTCTTAACCGAGAACTGTTGCTGATCGATTGTGATAAGCTTCTCTTGTGAGAACTGTTGCTGATAGATTGTAAAATGTTGTGATAAGCTTCTCTTGGCGAGAACTGTTGCTGATCGATGATAGGCTTCTCAGGTGAGAACAGTCGCATACCGATGCTGTAAGATGTAGGATTGTTATATCGATAGGCTTCTCAGGCGAGAACAGTTGCATACCGATGTTGTAGGATGTAAGATTGTCATATCGATAGGATTCTCAGGCGAGAACAGTTGCATACCGATGCTGATAGGCGTGAACTGGCGTGTACCTGTAAAGGATTGTGATTGATTCTCTTGAAAGATAGTGCAAAATAAATGCACATCCCGGTATAGTGATAAGCTTCTCAGGCGAGAACAGTCGCATATCTGCCAAGGTAAGGTGAAAATTTTTTTAGATGGTGCAAAATAAATGCACGTCCGGTTGGGCTTGACGACCGACAACACTGAGATTCAATCTAGGATCGAGCTAGAAAGAAAAATGGCAATCAAGAATCCATCGAGGGAATGAACTCGAAGGGTAAATATCTTATCCTGGCGAGGAAAGATAGCTGAAATAACCGTCATCCACGAGGATCGAGCTCTGTGGGGAAACTGGAAACACATATGTATTTTATGCTTAGGGCTGACAATCTATTTGGAGAGAATGGTCGAACCCAGTTACTCGGCGGTAACAACCAATGATGGTGAAACACAATGAACCTGTGAATGCTAATGCATATGTTACTGCGTATGTTAATGTGAATGTATGTTAATGTCTATGTAGTTAAATATGCAGGATGTTATGAAATGAATATGTAATGAGTATGTGAAATGAATATGTAATGAGTATGTGAAATGAATATGTAATGAGTATGCGAAATGAATATATGAAGTAGGCATGTGATGCTTATGCCCCTGCGTATGCTGACGAACAGACTGGAGACGGGACGAGAGATGAAATAAACATCTCGACGGAGATACCCTGCATTCTCTGCAACCAATACGTCAATCATGAGTAAGAAAGATCAATGGTAGAACCAAGTCTGGTTTTAAAGTTCTGAATTCTCTGGGGAGAAGGTAATCTGCTTGGGTGCACAGTATCACGTCTTCACATGGGGAGAAGAAAACCTGAGGGACACTTTCGAGTTACCCAAGAAAAAGTTGTCAGCTTATAGTCTCGCTGGGGACTGTGATGAGGCAATAGTTTAGGAGCCTGTTGCAACACTGAGATTTACTGGGGAATGAAGGCCGCCGTGAGTAAAATCCATCGGGTGCATGAAGAAAAGTTGTGAAACCACATGGTTTTGATCTTGAAAGACCTTATAGTAGTCGCCATTTGTTTCTTTTAAAAAACACGGTGCCCCAGGATATTTGTGTTGTGAGGTATGGTCATCTCAAGAGGATTTTATAGAGAACACGGAGTCTGGTTGCCCCACTGTTTTCAAACTCTTTGAGATTCATCAGGTCTCGACGTAACTGGCACAAATTAATCGTGTCACGACGAAATCTTCGAGAAATAGCTCTTAAGAACGTCAGACTCGCGCTGGTAAGCGAACTGGGAAACTGCCTGCTCCTGTTTAGCAGGATCTTCAAGTTCCAAGGGTTATGTTCATATGTAAATCTTTAAGATATCAAGCAAAGTCGTCATGCCTGAAATGCCTATCCTGAGCTTGTCAATGCACACATATATTTGTCTTGAATTTTTGTTTTGAAAAAAAAGATATCGCAATAACTTGTGACCGAAATCACTAGTCAGGATATAAGTTTTAATTATAATGCCAACATGAATTTTTTCTGAGCATAGCTCGTAGGAGTCAGGAAACGTGATCTTGTCGAGTATGCTTTCAACCGAAGTCCTACTTCAATTAGGTCTTTTAAAGGTTGTATCGTGGCTCGGTTCACGGTTTAAGAAACAAAAGATATAGGCTCAAAGTTATATTTGTACCTACCCCTTCTTCGTGATGTTCTCCAATCCTAATTCAGTTAATCGGATACGAACGCTCATATCTCAAGCGGATTTGCTATGGTCGAGAACTTATCAAGGCTTTGGCCATGGCAGTCACTCACCTATTTCTAATGGCAATTCGATCACACGACTTTGTTCTTTATAGGGATTCTAAAAAAACTACTGGTTTGTTGTTCTTATTCCCTAACTTTTGCCTGGACAACATCTTTTGATTTGCCTTTAGAGTCCAGCGGGATGCCCCAATTTTGCTTAAGTCTCCTTCATAGATTTTGACTTAGCGGGCTCTTATTTTTTGAATATTCTTTTATGCACGAGTCGTGTAAATCTTTTGAAAGGCTCGTGACTGCCCCACTCCTTAGGTAACCGAGGGATAGTCATTGTATTGGACTTCTTAAGAGGCTGAAGGTTTGCTCTTCCTTTTTGAGAGTCTAAGCGCTCGATCGGTTTAACTGAAACCTACCCTGCCCCAGGTTAGGAGGAAAGTTCTTAAAAAAGAAAGAAAACTCCTACTTCAAGGCTCAAAGGGGTTGACTAGGGATTAACATCCTTATATCTCCAGTGTTTGGGATTTGAAACAATGCCTTACATCATTAGCAGGTTTTAATTGAAAGCATACGACAAGAAATATGACGTTTTGGGTTCGTCATCCTCCCCCCAATTCTCCATCAGAACAAGAGATCGGGTAAAGTTAGCATTATGATTTATGAAAACGTTTTTTGAATGAGTGAAACGAATGGATTTATTCAAGACAAACATATGCGTTGCATTAATTAATCAAAGATAAACAAGTTCGTGCATACTAAATATGCTCAATCAAAGAGAAATACGTATAAATAAACAAATGAACTGTCGGAAAAATCCTTCTAAATGTTTATGAAATCTTGCATTCAAGAGTAACAGTTTCCTTTGGCGGAGCCTCAATGGAAAGGACGTCTGGTTTATGATCACTGCGAGTCGTCATGGCTTGCCCCAGTTATGCTGGTCACATCTTCAACAGTTTTCAGTCGTTGCTTCAAAATAACTTTCCCAGATTCTTTGTTGATCCCGGTCATATCATCTTGAGGGTTACTGAAATGAAGCGAGCTAGGCCTTGGATTCGACTGATTTGCTGAGGGGACAACATACTTTGCAGAATTTAAGCTTGACAAGCGGGGAACCCCGAGAGGAGTCTCGATCTTCGGCTGAGCATCGCCAAAAGACAACTTCTTCGTTTCTAGCAAATTTCTGACAAAATTCTTAAGAGCGTAGTAATTCTCTAGATCATGGTCGGGCGCACCCTCATGAAATAAACAATGAGCGGCAGCGTTGTAACCTGCAGGTAACGGATTAGGCGGAGGACCCAAAGCACGGGTGTAATCAGACCTTGTTGTACCAAATGGGGGTATAACTCAGTGAAAGTTATCGGAATTGGAGGACAAGGCTTGTACTGCCTCTTACGGGGATAAGGAACCTGATTCTGTGATTGTTGGAGAACAGGAGCGTTGGGCACTCGTTGACTGTTGACAGGAACTTGCATGGGCGGATAACCGGAAGGTTGTTGATAAATCGGTGCTTGATATACCGGAGCTGATTGCACAGGCTGGTATGTAGGAAACTGCTGATCGAAAGGAGGTGCAACAGTAGCTACATAGGGTTGTTGGACATATGGAAACAGATAACCTTGAACATAACTCTGCTGATGTTGCCAAGGTTGAGGAGTAGCCATTTTGCGGTTCCTCGAACGTGCAGGTCCTTTACCATGGTCGGAGTTAGGAGTTTTGCACTTTGGAGGGGTAGCTCGTCGAACTGGTTGAGCACTAGGAGGCACCAAACCGGATTGAAGACCGTGAGGAGGTACGTTCTCGACAGTAACAGCTGGTTGAGATTCCATAGCGGTATTAATAGTCTCAGAAACAACAGTAGACTGAGCGTCCACCTTCACACTAAGAGCTCGTAACATCTCCAAAATCTGCCCTACACTTCCTCGAAGATCTTCGAGTTCATGGTTGACATGGTTGATCTCTTGGTTTTGATCTTTCATTCTTTTGAAGGGTCGTATTGATGCAGAGAACTTAGGGTGACAAAACTGGAAGGTGAGAAAACCGCGTATGAGAAACCGGGGGACACATGCAATGCAAAAGTATGATGCTAAAATGTGAATGCAAATGAAGATTTCATGGAATTCGAATATTTACGAATATTGCGGAATACCAAGGACAAATTACAAATAATATCCTTGCAACCAAAATAGCTAAATAAAAGCCTAGAAAATCCTAGAGAAGCATCTTCCACAACTTCAGTGAGCAGACGGATATCCGGAGGAAAATAAATATTCGTAGAGCCTTCTCTTCATGTAGGATTGTATCTCATCATTCTTCGACTGAATCTGCTTTTGAAGTTCTTCGTACTCGCTGACCATCACATGGTATTTGTTCTTCCATGATTCTGTTTCGCGTTGTGATCTCTTCAAAGCGATCTTCAAAGTCTCAGCTTCGGTCATGAAATACTGGACAGGTTCCTCTCTTTGAGGTACAGGATCATGGCGAGAGTAGGGCATCTTCAACTCAATAGCTCTTCCTCGGACCCATTGAAGGTATGGTTCCATGGACACACAATTAGGTCTTCCCAAACTTTCTTTGTCTTTCCTATGCAGATGATTCCAAGAAGATAGAATCTGATCTTGAAGCTTTTTGTCGTCTTTGAAAAAGATTTTCTCTGCATGAATACCTTTAGGCGGTTCCTTCAAGGGGTATCCCAACTGTCGGCGAGCTAAGACTGGATTGTAGCTAATTCCTCCATTGAAACTGAGAAAAGGCACATTGTTGAAGTTTCCACAACTATCAATGATCGATATCCCATCGTACATGCGATTATACCAATCAATATCAGAGTGAGTTAAAGCCATAACTTTTTGCGACCAACGTTCTTGATTAGGTCTCCAGAACGGACCGGACTTGGGTAAGTGAGAAATAAACCACTTGTATAGTAATGGCACACAACATGTAATCATTCCTCCACCATGAAAGTTTCGGAGATGTACTGAATGATAAGTATTACCCAATAGCGTTGGAACTGGATTTCTCCTCATGAAGGTCTTAATTGCATTAAGGTCCACAAACCCCTCAAAACTAGGAAAAAGCAGCAACCCATAAATAAGCAAAGCAAATATTGTTTCAAAGGCAAACATGTCTTTATGATCGGCATAAAATTGGGCCTTCTTAATTAGGAAGTCCCTGAGAAAACCGGAGGTCCCCCCTTTGGTGATCATATTGTTTTTGACATCGGATATCCTTAGACAAATGGCTTTAGCAATATCTCGTTCTTTAGGGTCTTCCTCCAAGAAAGGGAATGGAGACTTATCCAAGATAGGTAATCCCACCAACTGAGAGTACTCTTCTAAGGTAGGTAAAAGCTGATAATCTGGAAAGGTGAAGCAGTGATAATCTGGATCATAAAACTGTAGCAAAGTCGCAAGAAGTCCTTCGTTTACTTGAATCTTCAACAAAGACAATAGCCTTCCATATCTGTTTTGGAACTTTTCTTGATCTTGAACCAAACCCCTTAGCTTCTCTAGGACTTCCAAATTAAAACCCTTAAAAGTAAATTTCAAAGTATGCCTCCTAGAGTGATCCATGGTACCCTGCAATGTTCATAAATAGAGTTTGAATTCCATGAAGTCTTAATGCAATATGATGCCTTATGGATGCAATGCATGAAAACACACAAAGTCCTAGGTTAAAGGATCGTGAGCGGAGTTAAGGTCTACCCATCCCAAAAAGGAGTGTACTATAGGTTAGTCGCACCTGCAGAACAAGGTTCTAAAAAAGTGCCCAAAGTCATCAGCCCATCTTTCGGATATTATCAACTTTCCGACTGACTCGGGAGTTAATAATATTCTCAAGAGAACCTGTTTTGAATGTAGTATCGCGTAGCAACCATTGTAGGACTACTCCCACATAATTCCCGCACTACGTCCTAAATAAGGCCGAGGTGGTGTAAAGGTACTACGGTCCCCAGTATCACAGACTCCAATCGACCATGGAAAAAGTTTTCACGATTACTCGTTCAACCGAACCATTTTCGAAAAGGTCTCAACTGAGCGGTGATTCTCGAATCAGCTTGGTCGGGATTCAACTCCCTATAAGCCTTATCGAATATATCCCCATCCTATAATAATGTCACTAGTCCGGGCGTAGGACTTATCTCCCAACACAAGGAACGGTCCCAAAATCAAAGTACAATATATACATGCAAATGAATAGTAAAACAAATAGTAATAAATATGAACAAATTAGGGATAACCCTCAAAAGTTAAGTTTTCCCCAGAGAAGTCGCCATTTTCTGTTGCGGTGGAAATAGGATCACAAACTATTAATGAGTTTGAATCGCAATTCAATTCACAACCGCTCTTTGATTTATCCGAAGGAAAAGGTCAAAAAGGGAAAACCGAAATATTTTGCGTTGTAAACACAACGCGGGGAAAGATCTAGGGTTCGGGGGTTGGTTAAATTTAGGGAAGGTATCAGCACCCTAAACTTCTGTAGTACTCTACAGGAACCTTTTGTTCAAATGCTTACTATTTTGCTTTATTTATTTGCTTAAGGTATATGTACAAAGGATTAAAAGAGAGAAAAGAGACCTTAGGGGTTAGTTCTAAATTTACTCGGCAAGACATCGCATCTTGTGCCTACGTATCCTTACGGGAGTGGAATCAGAGTAATCGTAGTTCCCCTCAAAAGGGAGGTTAGAGACTTCTTGACTATGGTCAAGGTCTCACGGGGAATAAACATGTCTTAAGGACATGCTTACGTGGAGTGTAGAAACTCCAAATCTCTACGTTGAATTGTTAAGTTGTAATTAGGGTTAAATTAGGTTAGGTTAGGGATTCCACGGCGGGAAACCCTAAAATGAGCACGGCGGCTCTTTGACCTAGTGCTAGGGGTAAAATGGTAACTTTGCCTGCGGCGAGGCATTTGTGAAAATTAGGGTTTGTGAGGTTGTAAGGGTTTGAAGTTGAGGACTATTGACACGGCTAGACCTAATTCCTTCGGAGGAGTGAAATTATTGGTAAAGACGCGATAAACATACAATGGCAGAACATAAAGTGCGGAAAGATAAATGCGACAATTGTCTCGCAAAATTACACCCCATAAGCAGTTACAAATATGATAATTGAATATTTAAACTGAAAATAAAATCAATTGAACTTAGTCAGCTGCAAAAAAACCAAAACAAACAGAGACTGTTATTATACGGGGTTAGACAAAAAATTAGACAGGAATGTTAGGAATTTAAGTAGAAAATTATAATTTTAACGAAACAAGAAGAAAATTAGAAATTTGGATCTTAAAAAGGAGGATGGTAGCGAAAAATTAATAAACAATGAAAATTGATACGCAATGAAGATAGTGATAATATACAAGTGATAATGGAATATGAAATAGCAACGATGATGTCAGATTATGTACAAATATAAAAATAAATACAAAAATAAATAAATAAATATTAGTGAACAGGTTCATGGATAATCAATAATACTGTTAGGAATGAAGGATGAAAATTGGAGTTGACGATAATTAGAAGTTAAGTGATGAATGTTTTGAGACGGTGAGGATTTAGGTAATTAGAAAAGAGTTAGAATGAAATTAGGTTTTTTTTTGGGTGAAATTTAGAAAAGTTAGAGTTTTTAATGTGATTAAGAAAAAGAAAATAGATTAAAAGTTAGAATTAAAAGTTAGCAAAAAAATTAGAACTTCGAAATTTGGTTTTTAAAAAAAAGGTTAGAAAATAAAAATAAAAGTTTGAAAATAAAAAGAGAAAAGGTTAGAATTTTAATAAAAAAGAGTTAGCATTAAAAGTTAAAAAGTGAGTTAGAACTTTGAATTTTAAAAAAAATTTTCTTGAAATTTTAACATAAAAGTTATGAATTTTTATATTAAAAAAAAAAGAAATATTAACTAAGAACAGTTAGAGTTTTAATTTAAAAAGAGTTAGAATGTTAGAATTTTAATTAAGAAAAAATAGTAGAAATTTTGAAAAAATGATATAAAAAAGATTAGAAATTAAAAAAAAAAAAAGAGTTAGTTACTTTTGATGAAGACTGTAAGAGTTTTTGATGTTTGTCGATCTCCTGTTTTGTTGCTCCTGAGGGTCCTTTTATACTTGATTTTTTTAAATCTTTTTCAATCTCAAATTTGATTTGAATATCTCAATCTTTTTCAATCTCTGATTTGATTTGAATTTTTATGATGATTTCAGATTTGATTCAATGATGGTGATGTTGATATTTAGATCTGATTTTCTCATGATGATGATATGATCTGATTGATTTGATTTTGCTCCATCTGTGATTTATTGTGATTGGATTTGATAAAAAAAAAAGTGTTAGGATTTAAATTTAAAAATGTTAGCAAAGAAAATAAGAGTTTCAAGTTAAATAAAAATTAGAGTTTTAAGTTTAAAAAAAAATGAGTTAGAATTTTAAAATAAAAAAAATATATTTGAATGTTGATTTAAAAAATGTTAGAATTATTTTAAAAACTGTTAGAATTTAATTTTAAAAGGAATTTAGATCTTAATTTTAAAAAAGAAAATAAAATGGCATTAGAATTTAATTTTAAAAGGAATTTATAATTTTAATTTGAAAAAGGATGGTGTCAAAAAAGATTTAGATTTAATTTTTAAAAAAAAGGATAGATTTAAAAAAAAAAAAAGGTTAGATTTAATTTTTAAAATAGTTAGAAAAAAAGATTTAATTTTAAAAAGAAGTTAGAGAAAAAAAAGATTTAATTTTAAAAAGAAGTTAGAGAGAAAAAAAAGATTTAATTTTCTTAAAAAAGTTAGAAAAAAAGATTTAACTTTATAAAAGTTAGAAAAAAGATTTAGTTTTAAAAAAGTTAGAAAAAAGATTTAGCTTTAAAAAAAGTTAGAAAAAGAGATTTAGCTTTAAAAAAGATAGAAAAAGATTTAACTTTAAAGAGGAGTTAGAAAAAAGAGAAAAAAAGTTAGAAAAAAGATTTAATTTTAAAAAGAAGTTAGATTTTTATTTTAAAAAAGGTATTAGAATTTGATTAAAAAATGTGTTAGAAATTAATTTAAAAAAGGTTATAAAAAAATTTACTCTTAAAGAAAAGAAAAAAAAAGTTAAATTTTAATCTAAATCCTAAAAGTTAGTAAGAAGAGCTTAAAATGATTTAAATAAATAAACTAAATAGAAAAAAAAGTTAATAAAAAACGTTAGTAAAGTTATAAAAAAAATTTAATTAAATTATTATTAGTTAAAAAAACAAGATTAAAAAAAAGGTTAATTTATTAAGTTAATAAGAATTTAAAATAAAAATAAAAAAGAAAGGGTAAAATTTGGGGTATTACAATATTGAATTAACTTAGGATTAATATTTTGTTTAGAATTTAATTAATTTAACTTTCAACTTTGACTAATTTTGTTTTTAGTTTCAATTAATTCTCGAGTGCGTATGTGAATACTTTTCTTTAATGACACTTGTATATACTTTCCATGGATATTAATTTGGTGTTGTCTGTGATTGCGATGCTTCGTGTTTACTTGTCATTTACCTCCTGTTTTCACATGATCCTCTAGGATTCCTAGCTCGACTTAATTTCCGATTAAGTTAGGGTTAGGAGAGACATTAGGCTTTCAATCCAAGCATGACAACATTAGGTTTGCTTCCCTCCTAATCCTGACCTTAGGGCCACATTGTATGATAACAGTTAGGGTTCAGTTTCCCTTATACCTTCCGTGTGTCTCTCTTTTCTCATCTCAATTTTCTTCGAGACACTTAATAAATAACGATAAACATTGTACGCTACGAGCCTTAAATACATAGGTAATGATGAGTGAGGGGGTTCTCCTCGCTTTTCTAGAGTGTTCAACGTATGCCTTTTGGGCGATATGTGACGCATTCACTCTTGTATCATAGTCTTTAGTGCGACGTGAGTCTCGAGCTAATTCTATCCACTTTACTAAAACTTACAAACCAAATTCAAGTCTTTTATCCTTTGAGATTGATCTTCAAAACCCCATTTTCAGAAAAGAGTACGTTATTTTTCTGTTCTACCACAAACATGCATCGTCCCTAACTGTTGGAATGGAAGCTTAACGTCGCTCATAAAAAAACACTTAATCAACTTGTGGTTTGGTACCCGAACTACGTTTGCTCTAATTTCTCATACCAGATAAGGATATGTAGGCACAAGACGATGATATCTTGGCGAGCAACCTTCCCCCCATCACCCATAGTTTTCCGAACTAAGTTGACTCTGACTTTCCCATTGCACGTGGGAATACGTAGGCATACGGCGACGATGTCCTATCAAGTCTCTTCTTTTCTTTTCCATCCCTCGTTTAGTAGGAGCTTTTGGATAGTACACCCTTTGATTAGACAACAAGTGTGGATCCCGTTGAGTACAACGGACGTGAGGGGTGCTCATACCTTCCCCTTGCGTAACCGACTCCCAAACCTAAGATTTGGTTGCGATGACCTTGTCTTTCCCATTCTCTTAGGTTTTCTTTGATCGTTTCCTTTCCCTCTCTTTGGGATAAATAACGTTCAGTGGCGACTCTTCTATTTGTTTCTGCTGGCCCTTTTTCACAATTGCGACAGGTTGTAGCCTTGGTGATCCAGTTAGGCAATTTTCTTTGTCAAGAATCTGTCGGGTGCCCCTTCCCCAGTAGTTACTAGATGTTACCTAAGATCCTTTGGTCGTTACCAAACCCTTTGCTTCAGACCTTTTGTCACAAGTTTACCCTTTGGTTGTTACCTCAGCTTTGTCAAGTTATCTTGCTTAAGTATTATTGTGATAAATACTTATATCCCTGGGAAGTCCAGTAGTCACTGGCATTGTTTAAATCCAATGGTTATTGGTATCGCTAGGGTTGTCACCTTATCCCCAATAAGTCCAGTAATGTTTTGAATAGCATTGTTTAAAGTCCAATTGTTATTGGCATCCCGATTTTGGTCATTACCATATCCTTTTAAAGACCAATGGTTATTGGAAATATTCACCAAGTGAATCTCAAGATGTATGGTTGTTGTTGCACCCCAAAATTTGACCAACTACTTATCGCAATTTGGCTCATGGTTCGACTCATTTCATTTTGCATTGGCATACTGCGTACATTGCATTTTTTCCAGTCAGGTTGACTTTATCGGGATTACGGCCCTCTGATCGCGCTTCAGGCATTTCAGGCCAATACGAGGACGTATTTTGAGAATTGGTGCTCGTCCCGGTGTTTTCAGCTCTCGCTGTTGTTTTTGAGGCCATCTCGGTGTCCGAGATTTTTACCGTTTATTTTGATATAGTCGCTAATCGATTTAATCGGCTTCCTCGCTTTTTAGGTTTTTCCCTTATTTTCTAGATTTTTATGGGTTAATTGATTTTTCTAGGTGTTAGATAGATTTTTTTAATAGATATTAATTGGTTTTTCAAATAGATTCTAGTTTTAATTTCTTTTAAGAATAAATCTTGTTTTTAGAGTTTTAGTAGTTTTTAAAATGATTTTTAATAGGGTATCTCTTTTATTAGGATATTCTTTAATAGAAATTAATAGAGGTTTTCTTCTATTTTTGTTTGTATAGAAATTAGTGGAATTAATTAGAAATTAATAGAGTTTTTATTAGTTTAGAGATAATAGAGTTTTATAGGTTAATCCTCTTTTTTAGATTTAATTAGGTTTTAATTAGAGTTTATTAGAATTAATTAGGGTTAGAATAGTTTTAATTTTCATTTAGGCTTTAATTACTGTTTTAATTTTCGTTTTACATTTAATTGTAGTTTTAGGTTTAATCAAATGTTTAATTAGTCATTAATCATGCTACTAATCAGTCTCATTTTAATGGGCCAGGTGTCTTATGGAGGCCCAGTCCCCCATTTCGCCACATGTCAGTCTATAAGAGTCCCCACGTGTGTGCATTCTGGGTCCCTCTCTTGATCGCCAGGTTTTTCTCCATTTTCATGCCATGTTTTCGCCTCACACAAAGCCACCTGACTCTCTCATTCTGCATGTAGCCACATGCCACTCCCTCTCTCCTCCACCATCACCACACGTGGCCTCACTTCATCTTCCCTCTGCATGCATCACGCCACGTACCCTCCCCGACGGCAACTCCCCCTTCCGGCCATGCAAACGCCGGAGAACATCACCAGCAAAATCAAGCGGTGGTTCTCGCAGCCAAACTTCACCAAATCTCGCCGGAAACCCTTGAATCTCGCCGGAAAACTGCAAACTTCGAAGAACATTCATCTTCCTCAGGATTCCTCAACCACTCACCAACAACCTTCATCTCCTTCATCCGTCAGGTTCATCTAAACTCCACCGGATTCTGCAACTGTCGCCGGAACTCCAAGAACGCTCATCACATCCATAACGTTTTTTTTCAGATCCGGAGTCGTGTTCATCGATCACCACCGATCTTCATCGTGATGCATCATCCAATAATCATCAACAACCTTCAAAGAACTCATCATGCTCCGATCAAGAACTCGCCAGAAAACATGGTGCTTGACTCCTCCGCTCGCATTCATCGGAGACTTTTATCAAGAACTTACAAGAACCTTCACCGATCTTGTAAGATTCGCCCAGAACGATGAACGTTCATCCATTCTCCAAGAGCCTTCAACGAATTTCATCCGTTTTCGTCCAGATCGTCAGTGCCTTCATCTGATTTCCAGATTCTTCGTCCTCCATCAGGTTCTTCTTTTCCAGAAATTCTCTGTAAGAACATATCTTCATCAATCTCGCCATCGATCTTCAAACCTCCGCATGCAAAAAACAACCAACTCCGATGTTCGCGTATAGCTTCAGATTCATCGTCTCCTTCAAGATCTTCAGATGAACCTTCAACCTTGTTCATCAAATCATCTCCATACACTTCAGATTCGTCAAGAACAATGTCAAATCATAGAGCTTGGATGAGTATGTTCGTGAGTGTTTGAGGAAGAAGTTCGTTCGAGAGGTTGAATCTGAGAAGAAAGAGAGGTTGAGACGGAGGAGGAAACGAGAGAGAGAGTTTGGAGAAAGGAGAACGGCGTAGAAGAGTGAACAGTGAAGAGGAATTCGGAATTAGGGTTAGCTGGATCCCTGGGTCACGTGGCAATGGATTGGGCCTTAGGCCTGTTGTGGATTCGTCCGTACACCCCCCGTTTTGGCCAAGAAACCCTACGTTTTTTGTTGTTGTGTGGTCTGATTGGGCTGGGCCCATCCTTCGCTAATCACACCCCCCGGTCTGCTTTTCAAACCCCCCTGCTTTTTTATTTTCTTTTCTGAACTTGTGTATTGGGCTGGGCCCCAATTCTGTATTGTTTTTCTGGCTGTACCCCTGGCTGAACTGATGCACCCCCTTTTTGTTTTTCTCTTTTCATTATTTTCTTTTATATGCATTTGCTTAGATTTTTTTTAAAAGAAAAAGAATGTGTAATACAAAAATAGAGAAAATGGAAAATATAGTGATATAAAAAAATGTTAGTATTTTAATATTTTCTTTTAGGAGTTTCTTTTACACCTTTTTTTTAGAAGTAGAATTAAAGGTCCACTTGTTAGGGGACTATTTTTCATTAGATTTTCCATGATAGATGGATATGACTTTTTAGGAGTTTATTTTCCTGTACTCTATCATTGTAACCTTTCGAATATTAATAAAACGAGATTTGTGCTGTGGTCCCCGAAGTACCCGAACTACGTCGTGCTCTGATTTCTCTGACGAGAATACGTAGGCACAATACTGATGTATTGGCGAGCAAAATTTCCCCCGGAGGCACAATACTGACGTATTGGCGGCCACCTTTCCCCGTTTTAGTTGTAAGCCGAACTACAGCTGCTCTGACTTTCTTTGATGAGAATATGTAGGCATAGGATGCGATATCCTAGCGAGCACACTAACAACTAACTTTTTGTTCCCTCGCTGCCGTGCGATCGAGACTTTCCCGCTGACGACTGATGTTATCCTTTTCTCTTGCCCGAGTGCATTTGAGACCAGACCGTAGTTCTAGTTCCCGTAGGTTCCCATACCTCGAAACCCGACATACTACGTCCGTTCTACCGCAAACAGGTACGCCTAAGTCTCCAATGGTCGAGCAGCGTCCACCTAACTGCTAGAATGCGCACGCTAGTATCGTCAACTTAATCTCTCACCCCCGTGTGACCGAGAACACCCTTGTCTAGCCGTAGTTAGCCTGAACTACGTCTTGCTCTGATTTCTCTGATGAGAATACGTAGGCCCAAGACGTGACGTCTTGCCGAGCAACTTTCCCTGTAGTTTCCCGAACTACGTTGACTCTGATTTCTCGTTCTCTGATGAGAATACGTAGGCATAGAGTGCGACGCTCTATCGAGTCAGTTTCCTTCCGTTTAGATTTAGCAGCCGTAGATAAGATTGTTTTTCACCCGTAGACAAACCAGCAAGCGTGGATCCCGTCGAGTACGACGGACGTGAGGGGTGCTAATACCTTCCCCTTGCGTAACCGACTCCCGAACCCAGACAACGGTTGCGACGACCTTGTCTTACCCTTTTTCGTCAGGTTTTTCCGATCGTTTCCTTTCCCGCTCCGAGGGATAAATAACGAAAGGTGGCGACTCTTCTGTTGTGCCGGCACCTTATTTTCGCGAAAGCGACAGCTGGCGACTCTGCTGGGGAATTGCGATGGTTCTCTAAACGAGTCTTGCCTTGGATTCTCTTCCTAGCTGTCTGGGTCATCCCCAGCAGCTGGCGACTCTGCTGGGGATCGAACCCAGAATCTCTGGTTCTCCGGTTCCTTATGCATTTGGGATCCAACGTCCCTTAAGAGAGTCAATCCTAGCGCTTGTTTGTGTGTCTGTGGGTGTTTACTTTTGTGTTGTATTTTACTGATGTATTTACATTTCCCGCACTATATTATTATCTGTTGCTATTGTGTTGTTGTGGGATGGGAGCTCTGATGAGTAAGAAGCCAGACCCAGGCTTGAGTGCACCATAGACATAGAGTGGAAATTAGTGGGCGCGTGCTTGCTTCGCAGGCACTAGTGTCTCATGAAATCCACGCTCAGACGAGGTTCTCCCGGTTGGCTTCTCTTTCAACCCTTTGGGTTGAGACGGTTGCTGGTTTGGTGGATTGTCGACTCTGGGGACCGATCATTTGTGATTCAGCTATGTGAGGCCGCTTCATGAGCTGGTGATGCCACACCTTCTGGGTATGTATCACCCCTCTTGAAAGTCTATGACGCTGATGAACGCATAGGATGCCGAACTTGAGTCAGTTTAGGTCCATACCCATGAGTGGGAGGGTTTTTGCAGGAAACTTGACTTCCAGCCTACCCGATATCTTGGTTTTCTCTCGTCAGAGCAGACTTATCCCGTCAGCAGCGCAGCAGCAATCAGAGCTTTGTGGGGGTTGTGATCCCGTGTTTGCTGCATCTTGCATTGCATTTGCATGAACATTCCTGCATCATATTGCATGTCATTCTCCAGCTAGTCAGAGCTTTTATCCAGCCGTTGTTTTGATTCTGAAGGTGAGTGTTGAAGACGACCAAGGGGCTGAGGCAGATTTGATCAGGATCAAGCAGTGAAGTCAGTTGACAGTTGTTGGTAGCTATGTCAGAGAGCAGCTTCCAGTTTGTTGATACCTTGTCGGGTTTCACTGTGACGTCCAATCCTTTGTATGGATCTACGCATGACGAAGACTTTCCGCAAGTGAACAACCTTATTGCAGCTCAGCTTGTACAGCCTTCTATTGAAGACCGAGGTCTACGTGAGCAGTTTGTTGTCCGAGGTGAACGTTCTCCTTCTGTTGATATCTCGGACTACCAGGGTGTTGCCTTCCCTGTGCCAAAGCCCCGAAGAGAGGTCTCGATAGCAAAGACTGAAGACCCATTAGCTCCCGTGTATGCTAGAAGGTTTCGTGCATTGGATGAAAGATTCAAAGCCTTGAAAGGTAAAGACGTTGTTACCCCTAGTGCTGCAGACATGTGTCTGGTTCCTGGCCTAGTGTTACCTCCGAAGTTCAGAATGCCGAGGTTTGAAAAGTACAAAGAAGATAGTTGCCCGAAGCAACATTTGGTGATGTTCTGCCGAAGAATGACTTCATTCGTGCACGACGACAAGCTGATGATTCACTACTTTCAAGATAGTCTGATTGGGGCATCTCTGAGTTGGTATATGCAGTTAGAGAGTAATCAGATCCAATCATGGGTGGATTTAGCCAATGCTTTTCTAAAACAGTACGACTACAATCTTGATGTAGCTCCTAGTCGCATACAGCTGCAAGAATTGTCTCAAGGGAACAATGAACCTTTCAGGAAGTATGTTCAGAGATGGAGAGAATTTGCTGCTAGAGTGCAACCACCGCTTCTAGACCAAGAGTTAAAAGGCATGTTCGTAAACTCCTTGCAGAGCCCGTACTTCGAAAGAATGCTTGGAAAGGCGTCAAATTTCTCTGAATTGGTAAGGGCAGGAGAGCGCATCGAGCATGGTGTAAAGACTGGAAGAATCCAGAATGTTTCGGGCGGTCAGGCTAATGAAACTGAATCTCTCTATAGCTTTCAAACTGAAGAAGGAATTGTGATCAATGCAATCATGAACGATGTTGGGTATCCTTGAGACGAATCGGTGAAATCTGTTGGTTCTCCTTCTTCTCAGCGGTCAGTATCTCCTATGTCTCGTTATTCTGGACAGACAATTGTGCCCAGGGCACCACATCGGGAACCTTATGTCGCTCCTCTTGCAAATCCACGAGCCCGTGTCCAAGGTTACCAGAATCAGCGTCAGAGTCAGAATCGACCTCGTAACAACTTGGAACGAAGGAATGCTCCTTCTCATCCAGTGCATGTGCCGTATAGCCAGATCCTTCCATAGTTGATTCAGAATTCTTTGGTAGAACCAAAAGCTCTCAAGCCCGTGCCAGAGCCTTACCCTCCTGGGTACAACCCCCATGCTCAGTGTGGTTACCATGGCGGATCTCCGGGGCATTCAACTGAAGATTGCAAAGCTTTTCAGGCAAAAGTGCAACAGTTGACCGACAAGGGGTGCATTTCCTTTCCAGAGGGAGTTTTGGTTGGGCGTGACAACCTCTCAGCTGTCTGAGCTCGCAGATTCAGAGGGTTATTTCCAGAAGCCAGTGGTCTAGACAGGCAGACGTCCTCAGCATTGGCAGTCCTTGGACTTTTTATCATTTGCATTTGTAGTTTCTTTTCTATTAGTTACTACTTGCTGTTAAAACATTGTTTGTTTCGAATGGTAATATTAATAAAGTGACTATGCATTTTTCTGAATTAATCATGTCATTGTCACTCATTTACTGCATTGCACTGACACTTGCACTTTATTTACTCCCCTTTATCACTATGATTAGCAAAGATTGGAGGGAGGATGACGAAACTGAATACTCATAACCGATGATCGTATGCTTTCAGATAAAACCTTGCCTATGATGTATAGGCATTGTTTCAAATCCCCTAAACACCGAAGAGATAAGGAAGAGAATCCCTTGTTAACCACTTCGAGCCGAGAAGTAGGAGTTTTTTCGGACTTTTGAACCCTCACATCTTAACCCGGGGCAGGGTAGTTGTCAGTTAGCTTGATCGAGCGTTCAAGTCTTATAGAGGAGTGTTGCCTTTCGAGGACCAATCACATCGTATTCCTCCCTAGAGGTCGTACCTCATCAACCACAATGGTTAAACCTCACCAATCAGGAGTGAGACAGTTATAAACCTCTCGGATGAATCCAGACAGCCAGTGTCGCACGACTTGTTCCAAAAGAAAAAAGGAAAAAGAAAGCCCACTAAGTAAAAAGAAAAGAATAGCTGGAAAGCAAATACTTAGGCAAAAATCAGGGCATCCCGCTGGACTTCAAAAGAAAAATCGAAAAGAACTCTGAAGAGTCAGTCCAGGCAAAAATTAGGGAATCAAAAGAATGAAAAAGAAAGGATACAAAAAGAAAAATCCTCGAACAAGGACAAAGTCGTGTAGATACAGGCACCGAAACGAAAAAGGAGTAACTGTCACTCCGAAACACCTTGTGAGTTCTTTAACTAGTTGTTCCCAATGTTCAACATACCTCTCGAAGAGGCGAGCGCTCGAGCCAAGTTAACCGAACTTTAGGATCGGAGATCATCACGTAGAAGGGGTGGGTACAAATCATAATTTGAGCCAAATATCCTTTGTTTCACGAACCGTGAACCCGACCACGATACAACCCTTAAAAGACCTAATTGAGGCAGGGTTTATTCTGAAAGCGCATTACGATAAGGTTGAGTAACCTGACTCCTACATGATTTGCTAATCATATCCTTGTTGTATTTTTCACTGATCGAATCAGCACTACGTTTGAACTCTTTGGTTCATTCGTCACTCACTAGCATGACACGTAAATGAGTGACAGTACATCTTTTCAAAATCTGCATGAACACTGCATTAAAATTACCATTCGTGAATAAACAATTTTAATTGTAGGTCAGTAGTTGATACGAAGGAACTCCAACAGGGAATAGTCAATCAGGACTGAATGTAGCAGTCTGGATCAGAATGGTATACTGCGAAACCCTGTGAATTTGGGGCATTGACTTCCTGTGAGTTTGGAATCAGTTAGTCTGAGGACAAGTCCCGAAGCATCGGTGGATTATGGGACATGTTGTTTGAGAAGCAGTTGATCAGAAGTGAATCTTCTCGAGACCCAATCAGGGGCAATCATTCAGAACTCCTGCGATTTGAGGGCAGATCCCTCCAGTGTTCAATCAGGGCATGTTGAGTCGCTCAACGCTCGTTCAGGGGAAAGCTACTTCAGAGATATTGAAACCAACCGTGCTGAGAGTTGGTTAGTTGAGGATGAATCCTTCCGTTGTACAGATGTTGGGGCAAGCCATCTGAAGATTGTCTCGTTGCAAGCTGCTCTCTGTTCAGAATGAATTTTCCCAAGAGTCGGATTGGGGCAAATTGAATTGCACTGGGGCAAGTTGTTCAAATGAGTTTATTCACCCTAGCAAGAGTTGAGTGTCGGGGAATCGTGTCAGTACCCTACCAAAAAACCTGAACCTTCTGAAGAAGCCTTGCTGTCATTGGATTGTCATCCTACAGCCTAACCTGTCACTTGGCAGAACCTTGTAACCAAACAGTTTTAAAGTCCAGTTCTCGTCTGGCAAGCCGGAGATCTGTTCTCATCTGAAATCCAAACCAGAAACCAGCCCTGTCTGGTCACCTTTTATGTAACCTATTGTTCAACCAGTTCTCGTCTGGCTAGCACAGTCTTAAAGCCCAGTTCTCGTCTGGCAAACCAGAAATCAATTCCCGTCTGATATCCGAAACCTAGAAGTCAGTTCTCGTTTGACAATCTAACATATTTTGCCACCAGTTCTCGTCTGGTAGTCTACCCTCGAATGCTAGTTCTCGTCTAGTATGTCCCCTTCAAATCCATTTTGTTGATCACCATAAACCTATCCCTAAACCAGAAAAAGCCTAATTGTACCCGACACGATGATTCCTAGTGACTCGTATGTTGTCACATTCCCCGACACAAGGCTCGATTGATCCCAGCTCCATGATTGGTATTCTGTATTCCCTGCGTTGATGTTATTGAATCAGGATCATTTTCTCAGCAGAGACGTACCGTTTGAGATTGTTTCCCCTGAGCAGTTTGAGATTGCAGCAAGTTGAGATGGCACTTATCCCTTATCAGAGTAGGATCATGATTATCCTCAGCAGGGCAAGATTGATATTCCCGACAGAGTATGGCCATCCCAAGCATTGAACGTTGATTAGCCTGATGTGCTATTTTCCCAAGTGGGTTGAGACTGAAGCTTTCCCTGACCGGCAGATTTGGGTTTATTTCCCCCAGCAGTGGGACTGATGCAATGTTGCATCCCCACAGAGTCCAAGTTTGACTCCTTTCCCCTCCGAGTCCAGGTCATTGACTCATTCCTCAAGCAGAGGTTGACGTTGATTTCCATCACTGAGTAATCTCCAGACGAGTAGATTTTGATGTCAGACAGAGAAGAGTTATTGCTCAACAGACTGCTTCGTACCCTATAAGGACTTAGGGTGTTCTAAAAGGACCGTTCAGGGTTGTTTTCCTCAACGAAGTGAGATGCAATTTCAGTGATCGATTGTTATCTTCCGCAGTCGCCAGAGGTGTTTCCTTGATAGGATCAGTACGTCTCCAACAGAGTTGTACAATGAGCAGCTAAGGATTGATATCCCCAGCAGTGTTGATACACAGGTATTCCTCATCAGACTTGATAGTCTAGCAGGTGTTACCCAGAAGGGTCAGTCTCCATAAGGTGTATGCAAGATTACCCTCAGCAGATCAGGATTGATATCCCCGATAGAGTGTAGCAGCATCTCCCCGCAGAGTCTGAATGCGAGACCAGGAGCATTGATATGTATCCCCAAGCAGAGAAGATTCTCTCCCCAATCAGATGTATCCTGAAGGAACGTCATCTCCCTAGCTGAGTCATACACTGAAGTGTGTAGTAGCGAAAGTCCCAGACTGAAGTCTCCAGCAGAATTGAGATTCCCCACAGAGTCATACTCTCCCCTGTAAGCAGGATGATTCCTTCTTCCCCAGCCGAGTTCGTAGCTCCCCAAGAGAGCCGAGTCCTTGGAAGCCGTTGGGGCCATGAGTGGTTTTCCCCAATAGAGTGTTGAGCAGCTGATGCTGTATTTCCCCATCGGAGTCGTCATCTCCAGGAAGGTTTAGCCGCGAAGGCCGCGCAATTTATTTCTGCGATTGACGTTGTTTTCCTCAGCAGTTGTGGTTTGAATACCCAGATCAGCAGGTTCAGGTTCTCGTAGAGCTTTATTCCCCTGCAGCAGTCGACAGAAGTTCGTTTCCCCAGGCGGAGTCCAATTGAGATTGGTGTAGTTCTTTCTCCTTGACAGGAGGCTCTTCCCTTCAGCATTTATTTTGCTGATGGGGCCATAGCATTTTGCATGATTGCATAGCATTTACCCTGAAAACACGTAGCATTTCCACCGTGTGGAGCATTACGTCATTGTCAAAGCATATGCATACGAGACATGAGCCAGGTCGCCACCGTTCTTGTTTTGCAGATGTTCCTCCTCAGAATGGTTTGATCAAGATGATTCTTGAATTCTCCCCAGTGAAGTCTTCTTGCTCAAGATGATTCTTGAATTCCCCAGCGAGGTCGCTTGCTTAAGATGATTCTTAAGACCCCAGTACAGTCACCAGAGTTGGTTGCTCAAGTTGATACTTAGAGTCCCCGGAAGAGTGTTTGCTCAGGATGATTCCTGAAATCTCCAGCGGTCATCGGTTCAAGATGATTCTTGAAGGCCCCCGGCGGAGTTATTTGTCCAAGATGATTCTTGAAGTCCTCAGCAGAGTTGATTCATCCAGAATGATTTCTGGACCCCTGAAGCAGAGTTACTTGATAGTTCTCCAGAATCCCCAGCGGAGACGCGTCATCCCCAGCAGGTTTCTAAATAGTGAAGTTGAAACTTCCCCTGAAGACTTGATGATTGAAGTCCGACCGTGTTAACGAAGCAATTCTCTCAGCTGATGCGGAGTGCCTGATGGCAGAAGATTGCATATTCCCAATTGGTTCATGATTGACCAAGAATTCTATTCCCGACTTGCTGATGAAGTCCGGCTGATGCCCGAAAGTTTTCTTTGAATGCCTGATGGCATGATCAACATGATTGTTGACCTG
Organism: Lathyrus sativus; assembly: GCA_963859935.3. Lineage (NCBI taxonomy): Eukaryota > Viridiplantae > Streptophyta > Magnoliopsida > Fabales > Fabaceae > Lathyrus > Lathyrus sativus. Next base: position 188,952,768 of record OZ012736.1, on the reverse strand, counting down.
ATGAGTCCCGAGGAATCTTGATGCCTGATGGCATGATCGACCATGTATTACCGGTTACCGCGTGACCAATTCCCCAGTAGAGTTGACGTGCAACTGTCTTGCTCAGTTTTGAAGATGTTCCTACCAATAAGAGTATCATTTACCTGTGAGGTTAGAAAATCACCCGTTACCGTGTAACCAGTGATCCCTCGATGATTTGAGGACGCAAGGATATCAGATGAATCAGAGAATTATCCTGAAGGAGGTTCAGATCAGTATTTCTCCAGCTAGTTGTCGTGCAGCTATGATTTCAGCTTCTGAAGATTTGTTCCCACCAGAGTACCGTGTACTTGTGTAGTTGGAAAATTTTCGGATTCTTTTGTATTCAACCGTCTTCTACCTTTAAATGATTGAAAGCCATTCGCTCTTCAACCCTTCAGGTCCAAGCCGTTTGAATAGGGGCAGCTGTTGCACCCCAAAATTTGACCAACTACTTATCGCAATTTGGCTCATGGTTCGACTCATTTCATTTTGCATTGGCATACTGCGTACATTGCATTTTTTCCAGTCAGGTTGACTTTATCGGGATTACGGCCCTCTGATCGCGCTTCAGGCATTTCAGGCCAATACGAGGACGTATTTTGAGAATTGGTGCTCGTCCCGGTGTTTTCAGCTCTCGCTGTTGTTTTTGAGGCCATCTCGGTGTCCGAGATTTTTACCGTTTATTTTGATATAGTCACTAATCGATTTAATCGGCTTCCTCGCTTTTTAGGTTTTTCCCTTATTTTCTAGATTTTTATGGGTTAATTGATTTTTCTAGGTGTTAGATAGATTTTTTTAATAGATATTAATTGGTTTTTCAAATAGATTCTAGTTTTAATTTCTTTTAAGAATAAATCTTGTTTTTAGAGTTTTAGTAGTTTTTAAAATGATTTTTAATAGGGTATCTCTTTTATTAGGATTTTCTTTAATATAAATTAAAATAGAGTTTTTCTTCTATTTTTGTTTGTATAGAAATTAGTGGAATTAATTAGAAATTAATAGAGTTTTTCTTAGTTTAGAGATAATAGAGTTTTATAGGTTAATCCTCTTTTTTAGATTTAATTAGGTTTTAATTAGAGTTTATTAGAATTAATTAGGGTTAGAATAGTTTTAATTTTCATTTAGGCTTTAATTACTGTTTTAATTTTCGTTTTACATTTAATTGTAGTTTTAGGTTTAATCAAATGTTTAATTAGTCATTAATCATGCTACTAATCAGTCTCATTTTAATGGGCCAGGTGTCTTATGGAGGCCCAGTCCCCCATTTCGCCACATGTCAGTCTATAAGAGTCCCCACGCGTGTGCATTCTGGGTCCCTCTCTTGATCGCCACGTTTTTCTCCATTTTCATGCCACGTTTTCGCCTCACACAAAGCCACCTGACTCTCTCATTCTGCATGTAGCCACGTGCCACTCCCTCTCTCCTCCACCATCACCATACGTGGCCTCAATTCATCTTCCCTCTGCATGCATCACGCCACGTACCCTCCCCGACGGCAACTCCCCCTTCCGGCCATGCAAACGCCGGAGAACATCACCAGCAAAATCAAGCGGTGGTTCTCGCGGCCAAACTTCACCAAATCTCGCCGGAAACCCTTGAATCTCGCCGGAAAACTGCAAACTTCGAAGAACATTCATCTTCCTCAGGATTCCTCAACCACTCACCAACAACCTTCATCTCCTTCATCCGTCAGGTTCATCTAAACTCCACCGAATTCTGCAACTGTCGCCGGAACTCCAAGAACGCTCATCACATCCATAACGTTTTTTTCAGATCCGGAGTCGTGTTCATCGATCACCACCAATCTTCATCGTGATGCATCATCCAATAATCATCAACAACCTTCAAAGAACTCATCATGCTCCGATCAAGAACTCGCCAGAAAACATGGTGCTTGACTCCTCCGCTCGCATTAATCGGAGACTTTTATCAAGAACTTACAAGAACCTTCACCGATCTTGTAAGATTCGCCCAGAACGATGAACGTTCATCCATTCTCCAAGAGCCTTCAACGAATTTCATCCGTTTTCGTCCAGATCGTCAGTGCCTTCATCTGATTTCCAGATTCTTCGTCCTCCATCAGGTTCTTCTTTTCCAGAAATTCTCTGTAAGAACATATCTTCATCAATCTCGCCATCGATCTTCAAACCTCCGCATGCAAAAAACAACCAACTCCGATGTTCGCGTATAGCTTCAAATTCATCGTCTCCTTCAAGATCTTCAGATGAACCTTCAACCTTGTTCATCAAATCGTCTCCATACACTTCAGATTCGTCAAGAACAACGTCAAATCATAGAGCTTGGATGAGTATGTTCGTGAGTGTTTGAGGAAGAAGTTCGTTCGAGAGGTTGAATCTGAGAAGAAAGAGAGGTTGAGACGGAGGAGGAAACGAGAGAGAGAGTTTGGAGAAAGGAGAACGGCGTAGAAGAGTGAACAGTGAAGAGGAATTCGGAATTAGGGTTAGCTGGATCCCTGGGTCACGTGGCAATGGATTGGGCCTTAGGCCTGTTGTGGATTCGTCCGTACACCCCCCGTTTTGGCCAAGAAACCCTACGTTTTTTGTTGTTGTGTGGTCTGATTGGGCTGGGCCCATCCTTCGCTAATCACACCCCCTGGTCTGCTTTTCAAACCCCCCTGCTTTCTTATTTTCTTTTCTGAACTTGTGTATTGGGCTGGGCCCCAATTCTGTATTGTTTTTCTGGCTGTACCCCTGGCTGAACTGATGCACCCCCTTTTTGTTTTTCTCTTTTCATTATTTTCTTTTATATGCATTTGCTTAGATTTTTTTTAAAAGAAAAAGAATGTGTAATACAAAAATAGAGAAAATGGAAAATATAGTGATATAAAAAAATGTTAGTATTTTAATATTTTCTTTTAGGAGTTTCTTTTACACCTTTTTTTTAGAAGTAGAATTAAAGGTCCACTTGTTAGGGGACTATTTTTCATTAGATTTTCCATGATAGATGGATATGACTTTTTAGGAGTTTATTTTCCTGTACTATATCATTGTAACCTTTCGAATATTAATAAAACGAGATTTGTGCTGTGGTCCCCGAAGTACCCGAACTACGTCGTGCTCTGATTTCTCTGACGAGAATACGTAGGCACAATACTGATGTATTGGCGAGCAAAATTTACCCCGGAGGCACAATACTGACGTATTGGCGGCCACCTTTCCCCGTTTTAGCTGTAAGCCGAACTACAGCTGCTCTGACTTTCTTTGATGAGAATATGTAGGCATAGGATGCGATATCCTAGCGAGCACACTAACAACTAACTTTTTGTTCCCTCGCTGCCGTGCGATCGAGACTTTCCCGCTGACGACTGATGTTATCCTTTTCTCTTGCCCGAGTGCATTTGAGACCAGACCGTAGTTCTAGTTCCCGTAGGTTCCCATACCTCGAAACCCGACATACTACGTCCGTTCTACCACAAACAGGTACGCCTAAGTCTCCAATGGTCGAGCAGCGTCCACCTAACTGCTAGAATGCGCACGCTAGTATCGTCAACTTAATCTCTCACCCCCGTGTGACCGAGAACACCCTTGTCTAGCCGTAGTTAGCCTGAACTACGTCTTGCTCTGATTTCTCTGATGAGAATACGTAGGCCCAACACGCGACGTCTTGCCGAGCAACTTTCCCATAGTTTCCCGAACTACGTTGACTCTGATTTCTCGTTCTCTGATGAGAATACGTAGGCATAGAGTGCGACGCTCTATCGAGTCAGTTTCCTTCCGTTTAGATTTAGCAGCCGTAGATAAGATTGTTTTTCACCCGTAGACAAACCAGCAAGCGTGGATCCCGTCGAGTACGACGTTCGTGAGGGGTGCTAATACCTTCCCCTTGCGTAACCGACTCCCGAACCCAGACAACGGTTGCGACGACCTTGTCTTACCCTTTTTCGTCAGGTTTTTCCGATCGTTTCCTTTCCCGCTTCGAGGGATAAATAACGAAAGGTGGTGACTCTTCTGTTGTACCGGCACCTTATTTTTGCGAAAGCGACAGTTGTTACCAACGTTCCTAATACATCTATGGATGTTTTTATTGGTCACCTACATTTCTAGTTGTTTCCTAAAGATCCCATTTGAACTCTTCACTATAAGGAAATTCTTGTTTTGGTATGGTTCCCAGGGAGGGTTTTATTTCCTTCTAGATCCTCTAGGAAGTCTAGTTGTTACCAACTCCCTATTATTTCTGCTTGGCTGATTGTCACCAGATTCCCCTGTAAAGTCTAGTTGTAACTAGCAATAGGTCGGTCGTTGACCCCCATCTGATACTGCTAATTGGTGGTTACCAAACTTTAGTCGTTACTAATGTTAAAACTTATCCTTAAGATCTGGTGTTTACCTGAATCTATCCCCCAGTTGATGTTCTGTTTGTTAACTAAGTCGGCTAAAGACCAGTAGTCAATGGCTTTGTTCTAAATCCAATCTATATTGGTATCGTTGATTTGGTTGTCACCATATCCTCCCGAGGTTTAGTCGTTATTAAGCATTCGCCAGAAAGTCCAGTGGTTACTGGCATTGTTTAAAGTCCAATTATAATTGGAAAATTTCATCCAACTATGTTGTGTTTCTTAGATTATTGGTTATCACCAATATCTCCCCATTGAAGTCTAGTCGTTACTAGTTGTTGTACCCCAAAATTTGCCCAACTTTTTTCTTTACTTGGCTTATGTTTCATTTCATTGCATTAGCATCTTGCATGTGCATAGCATTGTCCTTTTCAGGGGATCAAGGAAGGTGTGCCATTCAAGAGGAGGTTATCAAGGGTTTCAAGCTCAAGCATGCGTGCTTATTCAAGTTGTCAAGTGCTCACAATCATCAGGAGGCAGTCAAAGCTCTCTGAGAAAAAGGATAGATGTGTGTTGCTTATCTCATATCTTGGGGGTCAACTGAAGATCATCAGGGGTTCACAAGCTCAGGGATATGGATATAAGATATTGGAGAATCTCATTGAGTGCTTTTGAAGTCATTGAGGAGTTTATCTAAGTGGTTATATCATTTGCAAGAGGTTGCAGTCAAAGATTGTGCCTCTAGGGTTTCATCTGCTTAGTGCAAAGTCGATTGTGGATTTGAAGGAGATTGAGACTTGGTTTTAAGTCATTGGAGTCATGGGAGGTTATGTTGATACATCTAGAATGTTATTTCAAGATCAAATCAAGAAGAATTAAGAGTGCGAGAAGTTACTAAATTAGGGTTTCAGAGGGTTGTTAGTGTAAAATCCTCTATTTAGTGCCTAACTTCAAGACCACATATCTCAAGATACAAGTGTAATCTCATTTTGATGCAAACATGAGACTTGTAGGGCATGTTATAAGATTTCTTTTGAGTACTAGAACTCATCCATTGGGTTTGTATAACTCAAGTTATGATGCCATCAAGTTATAGGTGTCAGATGAACATATTTTTCAGTCAACAAAAGTCAATTCACTTCCAAGGCACTTTTGACTAAGAATCATGTTTCTTCTCAACTTTTGATGAACATGAAAGTTATTCCTAATTAACTTAGCTTTCCAAAAATTCCTAGAAGTCCTTCATATCATTTGTATAACTCAAATTATGAAGCTTGCAAGGCAGGGGTATTTTGGGAAACTTCGATTATAGGTCATTTTGATTATGGGTCATTTACATACACTTGTGCACTTCAAATGAAACTTTCACCAACATGAAAGTTGTCCCAAATGACCCCAATTTCATCATGGAACTCAAGGTTGGCATGAATTATGAGTGGTTAGAGACATTGGTGAAGAAATTTCAAGTGAAAATGGACTTTTAAAGGTGATATCAATTGAATTGGTTTTATGACTTTTTCATGCCATGTTTGTATTCAATTTTGTTCACAACAATCCAAAGAGAAAAATGCATAAGTTTATTTTGGTCATGAATAACAAAAGCACGTGGAAATTGAAGTTGCTTCAAGAAGAAGATTCACTTCCAAACTTTTTAATTGGACCATATCAAAGCCCAAATTTAATCCTAATGTTCAATTCAAGTCCTCAACTGTAAAATGGAATGAACTTCAAGTGTGTATGGTGAGGGTTTCACGTGTGCATGAGCACATGCCAAGAATGGGGCATTTTCAAAATTCAAATGAATCAAGCCTCATGGGCCTCCAACTCATTCCCAAATCCATAATATATAAGCTCATAATCAAAATAGAGCTCTCACTCTTTTGCACTTTCGTGGAGGGAAGAGCAGAACCAATTTTGGAATTCAAGAGAGAAATTCAAATTTGGAAACTCAGATCTAGATCAATTCAAGCCAAATTGAAGCAAGCTTTTTATTCCTCAATTGATTTGGAGTTGATCTGCACGTTTGTAAGCAAGCTTAACCTCAATCGAAGCACCAACGAAGTGTCTCCGTTAGGTAATCTTCTTCCTCAAATTCCTCTCATGATAGGCATTGTTTTAGGTTCATTCTTGTGGCATCTGAAGTCGTACATCTTGTAGGAAAAGTTTGTTTGCTTGATTGTTCTGATTGATGAAATTTTAGTTGTGCACTCAAATTTTCAATCGTTCGATTCTCTTTTGTTATGCATGATAAATGAAATTGGAGCCTGGATTTGGATTGCACTTAACTTCAACTTTAATTTGATATGAGATTTGCTACGTTTGGTGGTGATTTGCAGATCTGATCTCTGGCCAGCTCGCTGGAGAAGACGACTGGAGCTAGGGCTCCGGCGTCTGGTTCATCAACCTCAGATCTGACGTGGATGAGGGTTGAATGTTTGACTTGATGCGTGACTTCCTCTTATTTGCGTGACCAAGCTTGCGTGGAGATGGACCAGACACGTAAATTAATGATACACATCGTTTTGATTAGTTGCTGATTTGTTTTGGATATGGGCCTTGTTTGCTACGCGCACCCCCTTTCTGATTGAGCCCAGTGTTTTCAACTGATTTTCTTACGATTTGCACCACGCTCCTTTTATTTGTTTATTTTATTTTCATTTCTTTTCTGTTTTCATTTTAAATTGTTAAAAATATCTCTAAGTGTCATAAAATTCCATAAAATATATTTTCTAATACATTAGGGTGTTAATTAATTTTCTCAATTTTTTATTTTCATTTTCCTTTATTTTTTTAGTTAAATTGGAATTTTACAAGTGGAGGTGTTTTTAATGGTTTATTTTGTTGTTCTTATTTGTTTCATGCTTGATTCTTGACCAATTGATACCTCCAATGAGTGAGACTTTTTCCTTATGTGAATGATGAGTTGAGGGGTCTTATAGGATGGTTTTGGCCTTGGTTTGATTTCTTTTTGGTTGACTTTCAAGTCCATTTGTTTGACCCTCGACTACCCTCCTTCAAAATGGTGCACCCTAGTGGATCAATTCCTTTGGTGATGTTTTTAATGGACTTTGGTTGATTTGTTTTGGCCTCTGGTTGCCAACATCTATATGAGCTTCTTGCATTTTATTTAGATTTATTTTAACTATTTTCCTATTTTTGGAGTAGCTTGGAATTCAAGTTACCCCTAAGGATGGTTCACACACACACACTTGACCTAGTTTTGATGGGAAATGACCCTTGTGGATCCCAATTGCTTCCAATTCTTTTTGATTCACATTCATAACATGTTGAAGTTTTTGGATGCCAATTTATAGGTCATAAAGTGGTTTGGTTCTTGTGCTAAGTTGCATTCTTTTTAGGCTTTCCATTTGGTATCTTATGTTGAAAGTGTTTAGGACCTAGGTCCTTTACCATGCCTAATCTTACAATTTGCTTTGGTGTGTTTTCTTCCTTGCTTTATGCATCTCTTTCTTGTGTTCTCACCTCTGTCCTATGACCTTTGAGTCCCATTCAAGATGTTTGGTCCCTCCTTTGGAGGTACTTTGAGTTTGTCTTGAATGGTGATTCACTTTGAGAACTTTTGGTGTGTTTCTTTTACATGATCATAGTGATGCCTATGGTTGAGTTCTCTTTGTGTTGATTTCTGCCCTCACCTTATCTCCCATCTTCATAATGATTATGTCATCTTCTCCTTTCTTTTTGGTTTGCCTTTGGTTAGTGGTTGATGTTTGAGTGGTTGTAGGAATGATAATGTCTCCCACTTCATCCCACTTTTGTGTGAACTTGTTCAAGTTCTTTTGTGTGCATTTATTCTTGGTTTTGCATCATCTTGCTTGAATGCTTGAGGTTGAGATGTACTTGTGGAGGCTACTGCCCCACACTTTGTTCCTCCCTCTTTCTTCATCTTTGTGTTGCATTGCATGTTTGCATCTTCTTTCTTCTTTCACTTATGCTTTCTTCTTCTTCTTCTTTTGTCTTTCCTTTTCCCTGTTCCCTTAGGACCTCTAATCTTTCTTGTTCAAGATGGATTATGATAGACATTAGGTTTGAACCATGCATGATAACTAGGTAGCATTCCCTTTTCATCCCAATCATAGGTGCACTTTGTATGAGAACATTAGGTTGAGTTTAGTCTCCCTTTAGAGTTGTGTCTCTCTCTTCTCATCTTCAAACTTCTTCAAGACACTTAATAATGGATAATGAATGTTGTACGTTACGAGCCTTAAGCATTTGGGAAATGATGATTGGGGGGCCTCCTCTCAATTGTCTAGAGTGTTTAGCGTATGTCCTTTGGACGATATGCGACGCATTCGCTCCTAAGTCATAGTCTTTAGTGCAACATGAATTACAAATAAATTCAATCCATTTTATCCTTCGGGATTAAGTGGGAACCTTTTTCATAAAGAGAGTTTTGTTAACTCTCGGTTCTATCGCAAACAGGTAACGCCTAAGTCTCCAATGGTCGAGCTGCATACACATAACGGCTAGAACTAATTTTTAACCCTACTCGGGTAAAACACTTGAACCAACCTGTGGTCTTGTTAGCCCGAACTAAGTTTGCTCTGATTTCTTGTACCAGACGAGGATACGTAGGCACAAGACGGCGATGTCTTGGCGAACAACCTTCCCCACCTTCACCCGTAGTTTTCTGAATTACGTTGACTCTGACTTTCTCATTGCACGAGGGAGTACATAGGCGTAGAGCGGCGATGCTCTATCGAGTTTCTTTTATTTCTTTTGTCCCTGTGGCCTGTAGCTTATATAGATAAACACCTTTTTAGATAGACAACAAGCGTGGATCCCGTCGAGTACGACGGATATGAGGGGTGCTAATACGTTCCCCTTACGTAACCGACTCCCGAACCCAAGATTTGGTTGTGATGACCTGTCTTTTCCCTTTTTCGTAGGTTTTCTCTGATTGTTTCCTTTCCCTCTTTTGGGATAAATAACGAACGGTGGCGACTCTTCTATCCTTGCGGCCCCTCTTCGCAGCGATGCGACAGCTGGCGACTCTGCTGGGGACTCTTCCCGATCCCTTATGCGAGTCAATCCTAGCGCTTGTGTGTTTATCTCTGGGTGTGTATATATGTGTTGTACTTTATTTGCATTCACATTTTATTTTCCAGCATTGTATATTATCACTGTTGCTGTGCTGTTGGGTGGGAGTTCCACTGTGAGATAAGCCAGACCCAGGCTTGAGTACAACCATAGCATTAGAAGCAGAAAGTAGTGGTGAACCTGTATGTTTGGCATGCACTAGTTCCCACGAAATCTACGCTCAGACGAGATTCTCTATGATGACTTCCTTTCTACTCCGTTTCGGACAGTTGAGAGGTTGTTGGATCTGAGGGTTGTCGAATCTGGGGATCGATCATTTGGGAGTCAGCTAAGTGAGGCCGCTTCGTGAGACTATGATGCCAAACTGGAAACGGTGAATGTATCATCGTTTCTCGAAAGTCTGTGACGCTGATGACCACATAGGATGTCGAACCTTATCAATGATTAGGTCCATACTTGTGAGAGGGATTGGGTTATGCAAGAAACTTTGACCTTCAACTTACTCGGTTCTTGTCAGTGTGAACCTGTGACTTTGATACAGAGGATCCTTACGATGGTGCTATGTTCTTGCCAAAGCGAAGCACTGGTTCTTCTCAATCAACAATGCAGCAGCCTTGATCCCCTGTTGCATGTGCATTTGCATTTTTCATCTGCATATTAACATTGGCATGTATTTATGTTGCAGGTGCATATTTTCCCTTCGATTCTAGTGATCTGTTTCCTCTGTTGACATGGAGCCTAGCCTGAAGAAGACAGTGGTATATAAATTCCCTACTCCGGACATTGGATCTTTGCTGAGTTTGATTTCTGTGGCTGACAAGAAGATGATGGAGGATTTCAAGCAATCACATGGGAAGCTTCTGAGCTGTGTCTGCAAGCCCTCGGTATATGAATTGGGTGGTCTCCATACTCTGCTACAGTTTTATGATTCTCAGCTCCAGTGTTTTACTTTTCTAGGTTATGTCTTATTGCCTACTCTAGAGGAGTTCTCTGTGCTACTTGGAGTTCCTATCTTGGACCAGATGCCATTCTATCACACTGATGCTGAGCCTGATCTGATCAAGCTTGTTGGTTCTCTTTATTTGGATGCTTCTGAGCTACAAGGGAAGTTGGTCAAGAGAAATGAAATGCCTGGATTTCCATTACCTTTTCTGGTTGCTAGAGCTCGACACTTTACGAAGGAGGGTTGTTGGGTGGTGTTTAATGCCATCCTGGCACTGTGTATTTATGGTATCATGTTGTTTCCTAATATTCCAGATTTTGTGGATGTGGATGCCTTTCATATTTTTGCTTCAGGGAATCCAGTACCTATGCTTCTAGGCGACGTCTATCATTCTGTGCACTACAAGAATGAGAATCGGAGAGGGAAAATGTATCTTGTTGCGTACCATTGTTGTACAGGTGGTTTGTGAGTCACCTTTCCAAATCCAGTCCTTTTATTGATACTGCTGGTACCTCAGAGTGGTCAGAGAGATTGATGAGCTTGACTGTTGAGAATATCATTTGGTTTGATAGAGATTAGTTAGGTACAAAGATTATCTACAATTATGGGGGTTTTCCTAACGTTCCATTGGCCGGAAGGAAATGATGCATTAACTATAACCCATCCCTTGCAGTAACGCAGTTCGGGTATGCATTGAGAGAGCCTCTGAGAGAAGAGGAAATACAGGAATCTCTGTATTTCACGGGCTTGCTGGAGAATGATACCTTGACTAGAGTTGAGGAAGCCTGGAACAAAATTCATCGCAGAGGGAAAGCTTCTTTGGGGAAGAGTAATAGTCGAGCTTACGATCCTTATGTAACTTGGATTCAGGAGAGAGCTGAGAGAGTGTTGATGCCTTTTCCACCTTGTGCGCCTTTGTATCCTCTGATGATTGAGGAGCCTACTACTGTTGATATATAGAGGTATAATCAGTTGTGGTCTGAGAAAGAGGAGTTGCGCAAGGCAAATGAAGAGTTGGAGAAAGATATTATTCAGCTCTGAAGTGAAAAGGTTGAAGCTACTCATTCCTGCAAGAGGCAAACTGAGTTGGTAAACAAGCTAGGTACAGATCTTACCAAAGAGATTCACGCTCGTGAGCGTCTAAGTTTAGATTTGAAGGCTGTTAGTGATGTCCTTACTTCTAAGAAGAATGAGTTGGACAGAGCTTACCTAGAGATTTCCAGGTTTAATGATCAGTGGAATGCTACCCTCACTAATAACAAGGAGTGGGAAGATGTACTCAAATAACAAATTGTCAGGCTGAAGGCTCAACTCTAAGTGAAGGATGAGAAGATTGCAGCTGAAGCCTAAACTCTAAGTGATTGTAGACTGAACGAAGTGCTTGCAACGTTGGATGATTACAAGTCTAGAGCAGATGTGGAGAGGTGTAAGCTTGAGGAGGTTTTGGTGAGGGCGCCTGGGAGGAATATGCTCAGGATCTACAGACCATTATTAGTCGGAGAGAGATGCTTATCCGAGGGTTGCTTACCAGACCAGACCATCCAGAGACGAAGGAGCTGTTAGAGGATTTTCAGTCTAGTTGTCGTACTTGATTGTATTTCTTTTCAGTCTGTTATTATGATGTATATGTTGACCATCACCAGACCTGTTGGTTGAGGTCATTTCTGATACCACTGTATTGTTGTATCTGACTCTTGGCTCTCATTTTATTTATGAGGAGTTTGCTTATTGCTTATATGTTAGCTCTCCATTGTCGTGCTGTTCTCGTGGAACTGGAATCGAGGGGGAAATTTCCCTAATGCATATATACATGTCTGCATACTGCATCATTCTGCATTTTTGCATCGCAGGTGCCCGGGACTGTTAACCTTATCTTCGTGGTTTGTTAGTTTGTTTCAGGATTGAACACCAGGCTACTCACTGATATGCCACTAGAGGGAATCAACACAAGGTCATGGAGCAGATGCAAGCTGAGATGCAAGAACTTCAGGACAGGATGGCCCAATTTATGGATTTGATGCAGGGTGTGGCAAATGGCCAAGAGCAACTGAGGACTCTGGTGCAGCGACTTATTGCAAGGGTTGATGGTAATGGTGTACTTCACGGGGGAGCTGCTGCTAATCCTCCTCGTAATGATGGTGGTACGCCACATGCTAATGTTATTCCTCTAGTTGTGATCCCTCAGGGCGGAGGTAATGTAGGTGGAATCCCTATGCCTGAAATGGCATACGCTGCTCATGGCAACAATGTGCCTAAGTGGGATGAAGATCAGCAGGAAGATGCGTTCTCTATGCGAGATATTGGTGTCGGGTTGCCGTCTGAGGCAGATAAGAGGTTTAAGCTGACTGAAGAGAAGATGCGGAGTTTTGAAAATCAGAACTCCATGGGATTGGACATGGCTAATCTGGGGCTGATCCCAGACTTGAAAGTACCTTTAAAATTCAAAGTTCCCGATTTTGACAAATATAAAGGCACTACTTGTCCTATGGTTCATCTGCGTTCTTACTATCGCAAGATGTCCGCTTACTCAGATGATGAAAAATTGCTGATGCATTTTTCCAGGACAACCTTTATGGGCCTTCTCTTGAATGGTACATGAGCTTGGAACCGGTTAATATCCGATGCTGGAGGGATTTGGTTGAGGCCTACGTTAAGCACTACCAATATAATAGTGACCTTGCGCCTAACAGGGTCCAATTGCAGAATTTGTCTCAGAAGAATGGTGAATGCTTCAAAGAGTACGCCCAGAGGTAGCGTGAGCTGGAAGCTAGGGTGCAGCCTCCCATGGTAGAAAGGAAGTTAATTGATATGTTTGTTGCCATGCTACCAGGTGTATACTACGAGAAGCTGATCGGTAACATGTCTGGAAGCTTTTCTGATCTGATTATTACTGGGGAGAGGGTCGAGAACAACATTAAGTTAGGGAAGATTCAAGTTGGCAAAGGGTCCTCAGCAGGAGGAGGAAATATAAAGGTCTTTGGTAATAAAAAACGTGAAGGACAAATCAACGCAGTGTCCAGTTCCAGGGGAAGAAACAGAAATCAGCATCAACAATACTGTCACCAGTAGCAACATGTTGCAAGTATCATCATACCTGCGGTACCACAACAACAACAACAACATCAACAACAACATAACCAACAGAACTATGCGCCAAGGCAATTTCAGGATCGCAGAAGGACTGTGAATAGACACTTTGACGCGCCTCCGATGCCATATTCTCAATTACTCCAACACTTGCTACAGTTACAGTTGATTCAGAAGAGAACTCTGGCTCCATTGACAGGTGCGCCACCACCTGGTTACGAAGCTAATGCTCGATGTGAGTTTCATCCTGGTGCTCCGGTTCACAATATTAACAATTGTAAGGCGTTTAAGCACAAAGTTCAGGATCTCGTAGACAGTAAGGCTATATACTTTTCTCACGACGCGCCCAATGTCGTGCAGAACCCCATGCCTAACCATGGGGCAGCTGAGGCCAAGTGCTGAACATCCCCAACAAGCAAGACAAATTTGGTTTGGGATACAACCCAACTTCCTCCTCCCAGAGCGCGCTATGCTATAAGGGGCCTGTCCAGTTTACCAGCGGGGGTGTAATATTTGAGCAGATTAATGCCATATCTGATGAAGACGGTGACAGCGACTGCGACATGGACGCGTGGATTCGGCCATGCACTCTAGGACAAAGCCTAAACAACCGGTCTGTCGAAGAAATCATCCAAGTGACGACAGAAGAGTAATGATTTATTTTTCTAATTATTGTATAACCCTATGTTCTACCCGGAGCATAGCGGTATTTGTCTTCAGGGCCTAATTGCTTATGTTTGAACAATCTTTTTATCAATCAAAGGGCGTTTTCTACATTCAAATATTGTGATCCTTGTCTTTCCTGTTTTATTTTTAACAATAAAATGGCAATGCGGTTTGTGCTTGTTTGCATATAATTTTAAGCATTAAATCATCATCATTGCAGGTTTCACATTGTAGATGACACCGCTCCAGAGCCGTCTATGACTCGCTTTAACTTTGATAATCTGATATTTCAAGCCGAAGAAGATATTGAGGAAGATGAATACTTGCCAGAAGAGCTAGCCAGACTTTTGAAATAGGAAGACAAAATCATTCTGCCTCATCAGAAGGAAATCGAAGTCGTCAACTTGGGTACTGAGGAAGTCAGAAGAGATGTCTGGATAGGGGCTGTGTTGCAGAGTGATATCAAGCAAAGATTGGTTGAAATGCTCCGTGAGTATAGTGATATCTTTGCTTGGTCATATGAAGACATGCTCGGTCTTGACACTGATGTCGTGGTTCATTGCTTGCCGTTGCGTGAAAAGTGTCCGCCAGTCAAGCAGAAGCTCAGAAGGACTAGACCAGATATGGTTGTGAAAATCAAAGAAGAAGTCCAGAAGCAGTTGGACGCAGGGTTTCTCGCTGTAACAACTTACCCCTTGTGGTTCGCTAACATCGTACCGGTACCAAAGAAGGACGGTAAGGTACGAATGTCTGTTGATTATAGAGATTTGAATAAAGCGAGCCCGAAGGATGATTTCTCGCTCCCCCATATTGACGTATTGGTGGATAATACTGCATAGTATTCCGTGTTTTCCTTCATGGACGGTTTTTCCGGATATAATCAGATTAAGATGGCGCCGGAGGATATGGAGAAAACAACGTTCATTACACCATGGAGGACTTTCTATTATAAGGTAATGCCTTTTGGGTTAAAAACCGCAGGGGCAACCTATCAGCGGGTTATGGTCACTTTGTTTCAAGATATGATTCATCATGAGATTGAAGTATACGTTGATGACATGATAGCAAAGTCGCAAATGGAGGAGGAACATCTGGTAAACCTTCTGAAGTTGTTCGAGAGGCTAAGGAAATTAAGACTGAGGTTGAATCCGAATAAGTGCACTTTTGGTGTCAGGTCCGGAAAGTTGCTGGGGTTCATTGTTAGTGAAAAAGGAATCGAGGTCGATCCTGCAAAGATAAAAGTTATTCAAGATATGCTAGCGCCGAAAATGGAGAAAGAGGTTCGTGGTTTCTTGGGTAGATTGAACTACATAGCTAGGTTCATATCTCATCTCACGGCCACATGCGAACCCATGTTCAAATTACTGGAGAAAGATCAGGCGATTGTCTGGAACAAAAATTGCCAAAGGGCATTTGATAAAATAAAAAGAATATTTGCAAGAGCCTTCAATACTGATACCTCCAGTAGCTGGAAGGCCATTGATCATGTATTTAACGGTTCTTGAGAACAGTATGGGTTGTATTCTCGGTCAACATGACGAGACTGGAAGAAAAGAGCACGCGATATACTACTTGAGTAAAAAGTTCACAGATTGTGAGTCCAGGTACTCAATGTTAGAGAAAACATGTTGCGCACTCGCTTGGGCTGTCAAACGTCTGAGACAGTATATGCTAAACCATACAACCATGTTGATTTCGAAGATGAATCCGATTAAATATGTCTTTGAAAAGCAAGCACTTTCGGGGAGAATTGCCAGGTGGCAGATGGTTTTAACAGAATACGACATTCAATATGTTTCCCAGAAAGCTATCAAGGGGAGTATTCTGTCAGAGTATCTTGCTGAATAGCCGATCAACGATTACCAACCAATGAAGTTTGAATTTCCTGATGAAGCCATCACGTTCTTAAAGATGAAAGATTGCGATGAGCCATCACCCGATGAAGGTCCAGAGAAGGGTTCTCAATGGCAGATGATATTTGATGGCGCTGTTAACTCATACGGTAGTGTAATTAGGGCAATTATCACAACTCCTCATGGTTCTCATATCCCCTTCACTGCCAGGTTGACATTTCCTTGCACCAATAATGAAGCCGAATATGAGGAGTGCATTATGGGGTTAGAAGATGCGATTGATTTGAGGATCAAGAATCTAGATGTATATGGCGATTCATCGCTAGTTATCAATCAGATCAAGGGAGAATGGGAGACCTGACAGCGTAATCTGATACCTTACATGAACTATGCAAGGAGGTTGTTACCTTTCTTTGATCGAGTGGAGTTTCATCATGTGCCGAGAGTAGAGAACCAGATGGCAGATGCCTTAGCAACGTTGTCCTTGATGTATAAGGTGAATTTTTGGAATGATGCTCCAAGAATAGTCATCTTTCTCCTTGATAGGCTGACATTCATATTCGCCATTGAGGAAGCTTCCGATGGCAAGCCATGGTATTATGATATCCAGAATTTCCTCAAGAACCAAGAGTATCCGCCAGGGGCGTCGACCCGAGATAAGAAGACTCTGAGGAGGTTGGCTGGAAACTTCTATCTGAACCAGGATGGTGTACTCTACAGGAGGAATTATGACTTGGTGCTTTTAAGATGCGTGGACGAAAAAGAAGCTAGCTTGCTTATGGAAGAGGTCCACGAAGGAGCCTTTGGTACACATGCCGGTGGGCATGCCATGTCTCGAAAGCTGTTGCGAGCAGGGTATTATTGGTTGACTATGGAGTTGGATTGCTTCAAGCATGCAAAGAAGTGCCATACGTGCCAAATTTATGCTGACAATATTCATGTGCCACCAAGTCCGTTGAACGTCATGGCATCCCCTTGGCCCTTTTCCATGTGGGGCATTGACATGATTGGCAAGATTGAGCCTACCGCATCTAATGGACATCGTTTAATCCTGGTAGCCATTGATTACTTCACCAAGTAGGTGGAAGTAGCTTCCTATGCTAATGTCACTAAGCAAGTGGTAGCCTGGTTTATCAAGAAAGACATCATCTGTCGCTACGGAGTGCTCGAGATAATCATTACTGATAATGGTTTGAACTTGAACAACAAGATGATGAAGCAATTGTGCCAGAATTTCAAAATCGAGCATCATAACTCATCTCCTTATCGTTCAAAGATGAATGGCGTTGTCGAAGCGGCCAACAAGAATATTAAGAAGATAGTTCAGAAGATGGTTGTAACCTATAAGGATTGGCATGAGATGTTGTCATTTGCTTTGCATGGATATCGTACTTCGGTACGTACATCAATTGGGGAAACTCCTTTTTCGCTGGTGTATGTATGGAAGTTGTCCTGCCATTAGAAGTCGAGATTCCTTCTCTGAGAGTCATGGTCGACGTCAAGCTTGATGAGGCAGAATGGATAAGAAACAGATTGAATCAGCTCAGCTTGATGGATGAGAAAAAGCTGGCATCTATTCCATATGGTCGGTTGTATCAAAGCCGGATGAAGAAAGCTTTTGACAAGAAGGTGCGCCCTCGAAGCTTTCAGACGGACGATTTAGTGCTGAAAAAGATTCTCCCTCCACAAACAGATCACAAGGGCAAATGGACTCCCAACTATGAAGGTCCATATGTCGTGCGAAAGATTTTCTCCGAAGGAGCCTTGTTATTATCAACCATGGATGGTGAAGATTTCATATTCCCTGTGAACGCAGACGCAGTTAAAAAATACTTTGCTTAAAGAGACCCGCTGGAAAGAAAAAGAATATCTAGGTAAAAATGGGGCATCCCGGCGAACCATAATAAGAATGGGTTCGGGCAAAAATTAGGGATATAAAAGAAAAGATGTAAACCCGCAAAGTCGAAAACCTGAAGAGGCGACTTTGGCAAAAATGGGTATCCCGGTGAATTGAAAACCCGCAAGGGCGATTCAGGAAAAAGTTAAGGATTGGAAAAGCAAATGATTGCGGTCTGAGTTTTGATCTTCAGAGATTAGTGGATTGAGGGAGGACCTGAGGGCCATTTATCCGAATCAATCTCTTCAGAGGATGAAGTGTCGGGGAATCATTGAAGTCAGGTGAGTCATAGATGGATCAGCTCATGGTGTTTGTCTGTGCCACATTGCCGACATTCTGTATATTTCTGTAAATTTTTAAGCAGCTTCCTTTTTTCAGGGGTTGCATCTGTTGTAAAATCTGCATATTTACAGGCCATTTGTCAATAAAACATATACTATTCAGTAATTGTTTGTTTTGTTAATCTCTACTGTTTTGTTTGCGAAAAGCGCTCGATATTTTGATAAAATGGCGCATACATAAACTTGCAGGCTTCTGCCGGTAATCATTAAAACTTTGATTTATTTGAACAATGTCACAGATGATGACCGAGATAGTTCCTGTTGTGCAGGATATCTTGTTTGTTTGTTCATTTTTGCAGGGTTTTTACCCTTGGGGCAATTTCCAGAGGTGTATCCCCGGTATGATCACCATTCATCCCCAGCAATGGTCTATTTCTACAGCAAAAGGTGTGCAGGTAGAGGGCATACACTTTTCCCCAGCAGATTGTTGGTATACATTCATTCCCCGGTAGTTCAAGACCGAATTCTCCAACAGGGTAGAATCATCCCCAGAAGCTTGAGATTGATATGCCTCGTGTAGGTCAGTTATGTGTCTGTATCCTCAACAAGTCACAGATTCACACTTATTCCTCAGCGAGTCGAGATTGGACTTCTCTCCACCAGGCAGGTTGGAACTGTTTTCCCCACAGCGGAGCAAATTCAGGATTTTGTATGATTTGGTATCCCCTTAGGGTTTAAAGTGGTGATTCTTTCCCCAAGCAGAGATCGAAGAGGTCTCCTCTCATGGGCTAATCCCTGCAGAGTCAGCAGAGCAGTTATTCTTCCTCGCAGAGTGAAGTTACTCTCTGAGAACTGTTATTCTTTATCCTCAGCAGAGAGTTTGGGATCGGTTTCTCAGTAAATCTTAGTTGGTTATCCCCACTGAGTAATCCCTAGCGATTGGATATAATCCACAACAGAAGTTGATTCCCCAGCTAGGTAATCCTCGGTAGGTCGGATTCTTGATCTTCAGCAGAGTAGGGTTGTTCCCAGAAGTGTATTTTGTACCCTAGAAGGATTTCAATGTTCTAGGAGGCCATTCAGGACTGATTTCTCCGGTAATGCAAAGTTAATCTCAGTGGTTGATTGCTATCTCCGTCAGAGTCATCGATTTCCCCAGTAGGTTAAACTTATCTCCAGTGTTTGGTTATCTTTCCCTGGTCGGGTCATTTATTCTCCAAGAGAGTTGTATCTTGGAGGGCCGTTCAGGGCATTTTCTCTCAGCAGGATTTGATTTGATCTCCGGCAGAGTAGAGTTGTTGTTTAGCATGTTGTGCTATTTCCCCAGTAGAGTGGATTTTCTCTCCCCAGCCGAGTCGGGTGAACACCAGAAGAGTTGTATTCTGGTAGGCCATTCAGGGCTCTCTCCTCAGTAGATATCATGTTGATCTCCAGCAGGGTGAATTTTTGTTCTCGTCAGAGCATTATTACTCAGGAAATTTCTTTTTCAGGAAGCCATCCAGGGCTTATTTCCCCAGCTTAAGTCCAATTGTATTTGGCATGTTCCATCTCCCCGGAGGAGTTGGCTTTGTCCCTTCAGCATTTATTTCTCTAATTCGGTTCCGGTACATTCTGCATTGTGCATATCATTCTCAGAAACACGTAGCATTTCCATTCCGTATGGAGCATTACGCCATATTCAAGCATATACATGTGAAACATAAGCCAGGTTGCTACCTCTTGTTTCTAGTTGTATCTTCAGCAGACAATGATGTTTTCAGTTAGCCCGTGTGGTATTCAGACCCCGACTCCCACCAGTTTATTTTCATTAACCCGTGTGGTATCCAAACCCCGGTTAATGATGTTCTCGAGCCCGTGTGGTATCCAGACCCCGGCTCGCACCAGTTGATTTTCATTAACCCGTGTGGTATCCAGACCCCGGTTAATGGTGTTCTCGAGCCTGTGTGGTATCCAGACCCCGACTTGCACCAAGTGATTGTTTCATTAATCTGTGTGGTATCCAGACCCCGGTTAATGATGTTTCTTGAGTCCGTGTGGTATCCAGACCCCGACTCACACCATTTTGTTTCATTGGCATGTGCGGCATCCAGGCCCTGGCTAATGATTGTTCCATTAATCTGTGTGGTATCCAGACCCCGGTTAATGACGTTTCTTGAGCCCGTGTGGTATCCAGACCCCGACTCACATTGTTTTGTTTCATTGGCATGTGCGGCATCCAGGCCCTGGCTAGTGATTGTTTCATTAATCTGTATGGTATCCAGACCCCAGTTAATGATGTTTCTTGAGCCTGTGTGGTATCCAGACCCCGGCTCACACCATTTTGTTTCATTGGCATGTGTGGCATCCAGGCCCTGGCTAGTGATTGTTTCATTAATCTGTGTGGTATTCAGACCCTGATTAATGACGTTTCTTGAGCCCGTGTGGTATTCGGACCCGGCTCACACTGTTTTGTTTCATTGGATGTGCGGCATCCAGGCCCTGGCTAGTGATTGTTCCATTAGTATGTGCGGTATTCAGGATCTGGCTAGTGATGTTTTCTCGAGTGCGTGTGGTATCCAGACCCCGGCTCATACCGGCTTACCCCATTAGCACGCGCGGTATCCAGACCTTGGCTAGTATGGGTTTATCTTGCTTGTGTGGTATCCAGGCCCTGACAGATTGTGATGTCTTTGATTGAATGAGTTCATGTTTTCCCTAATAGAGTTACTTGTTTAAGTTTCTCCTTACTCCCCAAGAAGATATCAGATGATTCTTTCCGACTTCGTGTCGTTGCCTGCTGTCGCAACTGCAAAAAACACCCAACGGAAAATAGAAGAGTCGCCATCTTTCGTTATTTATCCCAAAGAGAGGGAAAATAAACAATCGGAAAAACCTAACGAAAAAGGGAAAAGACGAGGTCATCGCAACCAAGTCCTGGATTCGGGAGTCGGTTACGCAAGGGGAAGGTATTAGCACCCCTCATGTTCGTCGTACTCGACGGGATCCACGCTTATTGTCTATCTAAGGGTGTTTTTAAACTATCTACGCTATAGGCTTCAGGATAAAAAGAAAAGAGAGACTCGGCAGAGCATCGCAACTCTGTGCCTATGTACTTTCATCCGGTATAAAAGATCAGAGTCAACGTAGTTCGGCTAACTACGGGAGAAAGGGGGGAAGGTTGCTCGCCAAGACATCGCGTCTTGTGCCTACATACTTTCATCTGGTATGAAAGATCAGAGCAAACGTAGTTCAGGCGGACACGAAACCACAGGTTGATTAAGTGTTTTAATCGAGTAGGGTTAAACCTCCGTTCCAGCAGTTAGGGACTAAGCCTGTTTGCGGTAGAACCGAAGCTTAACAATACTCTTTTTTGAAAAAAGGCAGGTTTGATTAATCTCGAAGGAAAAAAAGGTTTGAATTTTGTTTTGTGTTTTTTAGTGAAGTGAATTAATTCGGTTTGTGATTCACGTTGAAATAAGACTATGACATGGAGGTGAATGCGTCGTATATCTCCCCCAAGCGGGACATATACTAAACACTCTAGAAAAGCGAGAAGAGACCCCTCACTCATCATTCCCCATGTAGCTTAAGGCTCGTAGCGCGCAACGTTTATCGCCTTTATTAGATGAATTAGAATTGTTTTGAGATGAGAAGAGAGACGCACAGAAGGTCTAAAGGAAACTCGGCCCTAATGTTGTCATGCAAAGTGATCCTAAAGTTTGGATGAAAAGGGAAACATCTACACTAATGTTAGCATACTTGGATTGAGCACCTAATGTCTCTCCTACTCCCATCCTAAATAGAGGGACTAGGAATCCTATAGGGATCATGGTAAAAAGAACAAGAATAACAAAGGAAGGATCAATCATAAGTAGAAGATACAAACATGAAAATGCAACACTTAGAATGGTGGGAGGGAGGAAAAATGTGTGGGGCAGCAGCCGCCACAAGCGCGTCTCGACCTAAAAAGCGATGCAGAAATGATGCAAACATGTGGATAAAAACAAGAAATGAAAGCAAATAAACATGCAAACAAATGCCCACTTCGATCATCATACACAAGCATGTAACCGAGTGGAAAATGAACACACATTTCAACAAAATCATGATAAATCAACCACAAACAGGAACAAATATCCAAAACATTTCAATCCTAATGCATCACACTTATCTATGATGATTCGAATTGAAACGGTCTACAAACAAGCAAGCAAAATAGCAAATATGGCATTCTGGCACAGTGTTAATCGATTAACACCTTAAAAAGTTCAGAAAATATAGAATTTTGAACAGGTTAATCGGTTAACCATATGCGTTAACCGATTAACAGTGTTAATGTTTGAAATTTTTTTGAAAGTTTGAAATGTTAACCGGTTAACCATATAGGTTAACCGATTAACACTGCACCAGAAGCTAAAAACAGCAGCAGAAAATCACTTCTAGCACCAAAACAGCTTATCTAAGGTTCCAACAGATCAACTTATCAAACAAGCACGAAATTAACAACAGAAAACAGAGATCCAACAACATGGATACACAATTACACAACAATGTCACAAATCGAACGGATCGAAATCAACAAAATTCAATCGAATATGAAGATTAACATGATAAGCTCAAAAATTAAATTGGATCGAGAATTCCAACCTTCGAAGCAGAGATTTGCTTCGATAAATGTTAATCAACTGAATTTGAGCAGATCAAATGCTAGAAATCCGGAAAACTTCAAGATCCATAATAATTGTTGTTGTATGAATGAAGATCCACCAAATTTGAGTCAAAAAGCTTCAAATAATCACTTTTAGATCCAACTCCAAATTCAGATCCAAGCTTGCACGAAAATTGAAGAATGAAATTGATTCAATGATGATGATGGAAAGAGGTTTTAGCTCAAGAATCCATTGATTCCAATGAAAAAGAGCTTTGAGTATGGATTTTGGAAATGGAGAAGTTGAGAGAATTTGAGAGAATTCTGATCAATTATGAAAAATGAATGTGAGAAATGAGAATTGGATGGTTTGGTTTGGAGTAAATCACTTAAATACCATCTAGGTTTGGATCCCAAAGCAAGGTTTGGAAATTAGATTGGAAATCAAGGTTTGGAATGTGGAAAGGGTTTTTGGAGGGAAATCTGGAATTTAAAGATGTTCTAGATCCTTCCCAAGTGAAAATTTGAATTCCGAGGTGATCAAAATTGGACCCCAAGTGCAATTGGCTTACAAAATCACGCACAGGGCAAAATCTGCTATGGTTAACCGATTAACCATATGCGTTAATCGGTTAACACTGTTAAAATTCCAAATATGGGCTAATTTTCCTTTGGTTAATCGATTAACCATATAGGTTAACCGATTAACACCTTCAAATTTTGAATTCTGGCGCCTTTTGGAGGGAAATCTGTCCATTTTCCCTGTTTCAACTGTCTGGAACTCTGTTTAGCTGCTGAACCTCATTTTTGACCGTTATCACTGTGAAAATACTTGATCTGAGCCTGAGTGATGCTTTCTGACCTGAAATTAACCTGCAAAATAAAATCGGTCGCCTGACCGTTGGGAAAAATAAATGCCGGAGATACTCGTTGTTCGTTGTTCAGTCTTTTGCTTCGAAATGAACCTGAGCCACAGGAACGCCTTGATCCCATGCCTCGAGAACGAATGCTATGCAATGCAAAAAATTCAAAATGCAAAGAAACAAAAGCCAGTTACGGTTAAAACGAAAGGCAAATTTTGGGGTGCTATAGCTGCCCCTATTCCAACAACTTGGACCTGAAGGGGTGAAAAGCATCCGCTTTCAAACAATCAAGGTATAAGGTGATTGAATACAAAAGAACCCGGAAATTTGCACCCTACGGGAATGAAAAATAGCGACGACCAACCAAGAGTTAGAAAATGACACGTTGGGGATAACAATCCAATATAATCTATAATTCATCCAAAAGATACCAACCAAAAGTCGGGAAAACGCTCAGAGGATACCAACCAAGAGTTGGAATAAAGACCAACGGATATCAACCAAGAGTTGGGAAATAACCAAAGATACCAACTAAGAGTTAGGATGAAACCGACAACAGATACCAACCAAGAGTTGGAACAAACCCTGCTGGGGAACAAAAGAGAAACCCAGTCAAGCAAACCGCATCGTGCGAGTAAACATCCTGACGACTTCCCTCCTCTGGGAAAAGAGTAGACTAACCAGACAACTCCGCATGGGATCAACATCCCTCACAAGATAACAATCTAGCAGCACCATCCAAGAGATGTGATGAGGGTTACTCTCTGGGGACAAAATGACCCCTACCAACCAAGAGTTGGAATACCCAATCAGAGAACAAAGGTTACCAACCAAGAGTTGGAATAGCGTCAACAAATCGACCACACCGAATATGGCGACCTCACTGGGGAATCAAAGACTACCAACCAAGAGTTGGAAAACGAATCGACGTCCACGACCGACCATACTGAGGAAACCATAACCACCAACCAAAAGTTGGAAAACACCAGATCTCCTCATCAACCAAAAGTTGAGATAACGACTCTGCTGAGGAATAAGGAAGGACTACCAACCAAAAGTTTGGACACCCAACTAGGGATAACATCCAACCAAGAGTTGGGAAACAAAGGTACTAACCAATAGTTAGAATCACCAGGAAACACCATCGATCAAAGGTCGGAACACAAGCTGTTAACCAAGAGTTAGAATTGCTGAGGAAAGATCCTCATCGACCACAAATCGGAACCAAAAGCTACGAACCAAGAGTTAGGATAGCTGGGGGACGCTAAACAAAGTTGACTCCACCACATAAGACTGCCAACCAAAAGTTGGGATGATCATCCCAAATTATCAACCAAGAGTTGAAATAAAAGGCTACTAACCAAGAGTTAGGATAACAGCTACTAACCAAGAGTTAGAATAATAAAGATTGCCAACTAAAAGTTGGAATAGAGACTCTGCGCGGGGAAACCAAAGATTACTAACCAACCGTTGGAATCACCTTTTAGGCCAACCAAAAGTTGGAACACCAAACCCAATAATCTGAACTATGCTGAGGGGGTACCAACCAAGAGTTGGAACCCTCGACTCTGTTGAGAGAAATAAAGAATAACCACCAAAAGTTGGAATAACATCCAAACTCCACTAAGTCATCAACCAAAAGTTGAAATAAAACAACGATGACCAACTAAAAGTTGGGAAAACTCTGTTGGGGAAAGAACCACAAGCTTGACTAGGGAAGACAACACTCGCAAGCGACTCACCAGAGGAAAGCGAAGACACTTACCCAAACGACATAGCTGGGAAGAATCAGATAAGATAACCAACCCAAAAATCCATCCTGACGCGGATAACACAAAAGCCCCTTGATTCAAACAATCTCTGCTGAGAGAATATCCGGTCCCAAAACACCAAACCTAGCTTATGCTTCAGATGCCTATGTTTGAAAATGGCGTAATGCTCCATACGAAATGGAAATGCTACGCATTTAGGAGGATGCTAATGCAAAAATGCAAATGCCAAAGAACCAACCTAGCAAAATAAATGCCAGGGAGAAACGACCCAATCCGCCGGGGAGAGAAAACAACCCGGCCGGGGAGAGAAATCCACACCGCTAGGGATCAAATCATATCCTGTCGAGGAAAACACCCTGGATGGCCTTCTAGAATACATGAGAAACTGAATAGCTCGTCTAGAACACAAGAAATTCTATGCTTAAATCAAACCCCTCCTGCTGAGGAAACCGTCCCTGCGGGAGAGATACGACCATCTGCCGAGATGAACTTCACTCTGCTCGAGGAATCAGCCCTGACTGACATTTCCAAAAACTCTACCCTGCTTGGGGAGAAAATCCACTCTGCTTGGGATCACATCAAATATCAACCTGTCTCGCCGAGGAATATCAGATACTCCTACTCTACGGGGAACTTGAATCTACTGGGGAAATCCCACACTCCTGTTCCACCACTTACTCTGTCGAGGAAATCAAAAATGCACTCTGCTGGAGAAAATCCTGAATACTGACTCCGTGGGGAAAGGGCGTCACCGACGTTTCCTCCGCTGGAGAAGAAAATTGGTTTACAAACCACCCTGCCGCTGAGGGAATCACTTTTATCCTGTTCTGCTGAGAACAAACTCCACCCTGTTGGGGACTCACTTTCTCATGAAGACAAAGCTTTGTTCTGCTAGAGATACAACATTTCAAACTTGATAATCAGACTCTACCAGGGAGAGGACACAACTCTACCGGAGAGAAGGTGACCACTTCACTGGGGAAGCGAAATCTCTGCTATGGGAAGCAAACCTCTTCATTATTCATGCCTGACTGCACTTAACCTGTGGGGAATACCCGGTCGACGACAACTGCTATTTGTTGTGACTTTGAACTGCCAAGGATAAGGGAATCTCACTCGGCTGAGAGAACCCTGTTGAACTGCAACAAAGAAAACCACCCGAAATGTTCTATATGTGAAATGGTTACCTCAGTTACCATCCATGATACTTATCGCTCAAGCAAAGTCAGCGCTTTCGTTATGCTCTGTACAACCTCTTGCTTTTACCTGCAATGTTTACCAAAATAACAGACATTTCGCAAACAAAACAGTAAAATGGACAAGAAAAAGAAAGCTCTTTGACTGAAGTGAATACTTTATTGATGAAAGGCCTGTAAATAGGTGAATTACAATTTAGATGCAATTCCTGAAAAGAGGTAATTTCTCAAAAACAAGAAAACAAATA
The DNA here is from genome assembly GCA_963859935.3 of Lathyrus sativus. NCBI lineage: Eukaryota > Viridiplantae > Streptophyta > Magnoliopsida > Fabales > Fabaceae > Lathyrus > Lathyrus sativus. Next base: position 188,925,962 of record OZ012736.1, on the reverse strand, counting down.
CAATATAAATGTCGACAATGTGGAAACAGACAACCACCATGTGTCGATTCAGCTATGACCTGTATGTCTTCGATGTTCCCCATGTTCCGTCTTCTGAGAAGACTGGCTGGATTGATTTCTTTCCTTCGGGATAACTGCTCACAAGCTTACAGATCGAACGCAGACCGTGATCATTTGCTTCTTAAATCCCTAACTTTTGCCTGGACCGCCCTTTCGGGGTTTCAATCCACCGGGATACCCATTTTTGCCAAAGTTGCCTTTTCAGGTTTTCAACTTTGTGGGTTCATTCTTTTTTCTTTTATCCCTAATTTTTGCCCAAACCTTTTCTTTTTATGGTTCGTCGGGATGCTCCATTTTTTCCTGGACTTTTCTTTTTGTGTCCAGCGGATCTCTTTAAGCAAAGTATTTTTTAACCACGTCCGCGTTCACAGGGGACGAAAAATCTTCACCATCCATAGTAGATAGTAATAAGGCTCTGCCAGAGAAAACCTTTCTTACCATATACGGACCTTCATAGTTAGGAGTCCATTTTCCCCTGTGATCTGTCTGAGGAGGAAGGATTCTCTTCAACACCAAATCACCCGTCCGGAAGCACTAAGGACGCACTTTCTGATCAAAGGCTTTCTTCATCCTACTCTGGTACAACCGGCCATGCGCAATGGCTGCCAATCTCTTTTCATCAATCAAGCTCAGCTGATTCAACCTGGTCTGCACCCACTCAGCTTCATCAAGCTTTACATTTGATAATACCCTTAAAGAAGGAATCTCAACTTCTAATGGCAGGACAGCTTCCGTACCATACACCAGTGAGAAAGGAGTTTCCCCGGTTGATGTACGCACTGAAGTACGATAACCATGAAAAGCAAAAGGCAACGTCTCGTGCCAGTCTTTGTAGGTCACAACCATCTTCTGCACAATCTTTTTGATATTCTTATTAGTTGCCTCAACAACACAATTCATCTTCAGATGATATGGATAAGAATTGTGATGTTCGTTCTTGAAACTCTGACACAGTTCCTTCATCATTTTGTTATTCAAATTTGAACCATTATCGGTAATGATTCTCTCAGGAATACCATAACGACAAATGATGTCCTTCTTTATGAATCGGGTGACCACCTGCTTCGTGACATTGGCAAGGGACGCTTCTTCTACCCACTTTGTAAAGTAATCAATCACGACCAGAATGAAGTGATGTCCATTAGAAGTAGTAGGCTCAATCTTTCCAATCACATCGATTCCCCACATGGCGAAAGGCCAAGGAGATGTCAACACATTCAAAGGAGCTGGTGGCACATGCACCATATCCGCATAAATCTGGCATTTATGGCATTTTCTGACGTATTTGAAACAATCGGATTCCATAGTCATCCAATAATACCCAACTCTCAACAATTTTCTAGCCATTGCATGCCCGTTGTCTTGAATGGTGATTCACTTTGAGAACTTTTGGTGTGTTTCTTTTAAATGATCATTGTGATGCCTATGGTTGAGTTCTCTTTGTGTTGCTTTCTGCCCTCACCTTATCTCCCATCTTCATAATGATTATGTCATCTTCTCCTTTCTTTTTGGTTTGCCTTTGGTTAGTGGTTGATGTTTGAGTGGTTGTAGGAATGATAATGTCTCCCACTTCATCCCACTTTTGTGTGAACTTGTTCAAGTTCTTTTGTGTGCATTTATTCTTGGTTTTGCATCATCTTGCTTGAATGCTTGAGGTTGAGATGTACTTGTGGAGGCTACTGCCCCACACTTTGTTCCTCCCTCTTTCTTCATCTTTGTGTTGCATTGCATGTTTGCATCTTCTTTCTTCTTTCACTTATGCTTTCTTCTTCTTCTTCTTCTTTTGTCTTTCCTTTTCCCTGTTCCCTTAGGACCTCTAATCTTTCTTGTTCAAGATGGATTATGATAGACATTAGGTTTGAACCATGCATGATAACATTAGGTAGCATTCCCTTTTCATCCCAATCATAGGTGCACTTTGTATGAGAACATTAGGTTGAGTTTAGTCTCCCTTTAGAGTTGTGTCTCTCTCTTCTCATCTTCAAACTTCTTCAAGACACTTAATAATGGATAATGAATTTTGTATGCTATGAGTCTTAAGCATTTAGGAAATGATGATTGGGGGGCCTCCTCTCAATAGTCTAGAGTGTTTAGCGTATGTCCTTTGGACGATATGCGACGCATTCGCTCCTAAGTCATAGTCTTTAGTGCAACATGAGTTACAAATAAATTCAATCCACTTCTTTCTTAAAAGACTTCAACAACAAACATAAAATCTTTTTATCCTTCAGGATTATGTGGAAACCCTTTTCATAAAGAGAGTTTTGTTAACTCTTGGTTCTATCGCAAACAGGTAACGCCTAAGTCTCCAATGGTCGAGCTGTATACACCTAACGGCTAGAACTAAGTTTTAACCCTACTCGGGTAAAACACTTGAACCAACCTGTGGTCTTGTTAGCACAAGATGACGATGTCTTGGCAAACAATCCCCCCCGTAGTTTCCCGAACTATGTTGACTCTGACTTTCCCATTGCACGAGGGAATGCGTAGGCATAGAGCGGCGATGCTCTATCGAGTCACTTCTTTCCGTTTTAGCGTTAGCAACCATAGATAGTTTGTTTTTCTCCTATAGACTAGACAACAACGTGGATCCCGTTGAGTACAACGGACGTTGAAGGTGAGATAATACTTAGAAGGGGGGTTGAATAAGTATGAAAGATTAAAACTTAGAATTAAAACACAATTATTTTTATCCTGGTTCATTGAACTCAACTACTCCAGTCCACCCTTCCTAGAGTGATTTGCCTTTCTCAAACAAGGACTTAATCCACTATTTAATCAAACAGATTACAATAGTAACACCTAAGAACAACTGTTCTTAGTCTTCTCAAGAGCTACTGATTCCAACTGAATCCTCTTAAGGAAATCCTTTACAATCAATGTAAATCTAATACAAGAGTAAGAATGCTTCTAAAAAGCTTTTATCACAACAGTGATATTTCTCTTAAGTTTAAGTACAATTAATTCTAAGAATGAATATGAAAGTATGAGAGCTTGAATGTTTTAATTCTTTTTCAGCAAAACGTCTAACTGAAGAATTTGGTGGAGTCTTGCTTTTATAGGCAGCTGATCCAAGGTGAGCTGCACGTTGAGAAGAGTGCCCCAAAAGGTCTGAGCCTTTTTGTCTTCACATCAAGTGACCTTTCCTAGAAGAAGAAAGCACAGAAAAATCCTTTTTGTCTGTGTTCTTGTGTCTAGCACAAATAAGGAAAGAGACGTTTGATTTACTCCAACGGATATAATCTTTGAATATTTCTTCTTCAGTTTTCAGCAAGTTCATCAGAGTCTGATTGGGTCAAAGTCTTCTAATGATGATCAGAACTTTGCTGGATCAGAGTCTTCTGCAGCATGTGTGCTTTCAGCGTGTTAAATATCAGAGCATATTTGAAACAAAACTTCAGTACTGGCAGCTTTAGTACTTTCAGAATCTTCTGTAGAAACTATGCTTTGAAAAACTCTTCATACAATATTCTTCTTTGCCTCAGATGCTTCTGACTTGCTTCAGATGCTTCTGCTTGCTTCAGATTCTTCTGGAGCTTCTGCTTCAGAATCTTCTGGAGCTTCTTGCCTCAGATTCTTCTGGAGGCTACGCTCAGGATCTTCTGTTAGCAGCAATCAGAATCTTCTAATGTATGCATCTGGCGCTACAGATTCTAGCTAGTTTCTTGTATTCAATTCTGATTTGCTTCTAGAGTGTTAATTTCTTTACTATCTGCAGTAAAAACTCTCAAGCAAATTTTAGAGTATATAATTCTTAAATACAAAATTTCCTAATAGTTATCATCAAAACATAGAGATATTATTAAGAACCAATCTGTGTTCTAACAATCTCCCCCTTTTTGATGATGACAAAAAGCATCAGAAATTTGTTTAATTGAAAATATTAGAATTATAACTCCCCCTGAGTTAAATACAAATAAGGAATAGAAACTTCCTTTTTTTCTTGAGTAATCTTCAGAGTTAGATCCTGTTTATTCGTTTAACATTTGAAAGTCAGAATGTCTTACAGATTTAATATTCAGAGTTTGATAATGGTCAAATGATCTGAGAGACTCAGAGTTTCTTTTATAGAGTGTACTTATCAAATGTTCTGAAATAGTCAGATTAAATGATAGATAGAATAAATATGTCTGAAGTTTCATTCTAGTGAAGTTATATTAAACAGTTCAGATCTATATTTTCTCCCCCTTTTTTGTCATAAGCAAAAAGTAAAAACTTTAAAAAGACAAATAAAAGGAAATAGTAAAGAAGATAATTCAGTGGAGAAAACTTTGATTCATTCAATACGACCAGATCAAAAGTACATGCATCAGAAGATATAAAAAATACATAGCAAAATATCAGATGCAAAAACATTAGAATGAAAACAAAATGAATATCTAAGAGTGTTTGGACAAAAGCATCTTCAATAGATCTGTAATCTCATAGGAGGACTGCTCTTGCTTGGACATCCACTTAGCCATAGTTTCATTCTTTTGATCTTGCTTTGACATCCATTCTGTCATGTCCTCAAACTTCTTATCCTGTTTTGCCATCCAGGACTTGATCTCGGATTGGCCAGCTTCCAGAGCAGCAATCTTATCTTCAAAATCTGGATGTTCTTTCTTTATCTCAGATGAAAAAGTATGATCAGGTTCTGGAGCTTGAACATAGTCAATTTCCATTGGTTCTGTAGAGTCTGGAGCATTGGAGTTAGAAGGAGGGTCTACCAGAGTCATAGCCAACGGATTTTCCTCAGATGCAATGTTAGTAGATTCTACTGAAGGTGGAGGAGCATCTGTAAGGAGCAGAGGTTCAGATTTCTTGACAGTCCAGAATAGAGTCCTTGCAGCTTCAACAAATCTGAGCTTCGCATCATCAGAGCATATGTTCTTCAGATTGGAGGCCACAGAGTTGAATCTGTTGATGAATCCATTCCAGATGATATCAGATTCTTTGGCATCCATTGTTGCTGAGCATTTCTTCTGTACAGTACCTAAATACAACTGTATTTCTTGCAAAAAAGTTTGAAATAAATTATTAACATTATGTCTGGGCTTAGGATGTAACAGAGTTTCCAGAGTTACAGGTTTTGGTTGGGGAGTTGGTGGAAAAATTGATTTTTGGATGGAGATCAGAGGAGGAGGATAGTATGGAATGAAAGGTATTTCAGGAGCTTTTTCTTTGGATCTGATTAAGGCATTTAACAGATGAGGTTTTGCTTTGGTGTGTAGGGTCACTACATCAAAAGGTTTATTTGAGTAGGTTTGGAAGGTAGATTTGGGGGGTTCATCAGATGCAACATTGTTATCAGATGTAATTGGTAGAGCTGAAGCAACAGCTTTATCAGATTTTGCAGAACAGGATATAGTTGCTAAGGATCCTACATCTGACATGGATTTTATATAGTCAAGAATCACAGATGGAAGGGTCATGGTGAGTTTTGGTTTCAGAGGGTTGATAGGGTCAGATGGTTCAACTCTGTCATAAAAGTCTTTGAGTTTGAAACCATAAGCCAGATTATGAAATAGAGATGATACTTGGGCACAAGATATAGATGATCTTGGGTTTGAATTTGGGATCAATATTTCAGATGATGGTGCTGGTGTGGGAATAGGATCTGGAATGGGAGTTTTTGAAGGTATAATGGGTTCAGGTTGGTTTACCTCAGAGTCTCTATGAGATGGAGAGACTAGAAAGTCTGGGTGGATGTCTGATTCTGAGGAGTTTGAGGAGGTGGTTGGTGTGCAGGAAGTAGAAGATACTTGAAACACAATTTTTAAAGGCGTGACATCAAGAACTTCTGTCTCAGGAATGTGAGGTTCAGAAGTGTTGGTTGGTTCTGAAGGAATTTCAGAGGGTTTTGTTGGTTGTTCTAAGGTAGGTGAATCAGATGGAATTGTGATTGGTTCTGATGAAATTGGAACATAAGTTACTTTTGTAGGTTCAGATGCAGGGGGTTCAGATGATTTTGATGGTGGATTATTTGATGGTGGTTGATTTTCAGAGGCTTTTTCTAGTTGAGATTCTTGTAGTTTGTCAGATTGTTTTTCTTGTGGGTGCTGTTGTTGTTCAGATTTCTTTTGTTTAGGGTGTTCAGAGGGTTTTGTAGTACAGAAGGTTGTGGTTGTTGTTCTGTAGATTGTTGTTCTGATGATTGTTTGTGTGAAGATTGTTTTTGTGGAACAAACTGTTTGATTTGGATTTTTGGTTGAGATGATTGTGGTACAAAGACTTTTGGTGTTTGAATGGTTTTTGTTGTTGTTGGTGTTGGAACAGAAGTTTGTTTTTGTGGTGATTTTGAACTTGGAGCAGTAACAGAAGTAGTTTGTGTAGAGGGTGGTTTTGGAACAGACTTAATATTAGAATCATTTAAAGCAATTGTATTTGCAGAAGATACAGAAGATTTAGTACCTTTTATCTTGATCCTCTTGGCTGGTACAGAAGAAGTGTATCCATATTCTTTTCTCTTCAAGAGCTTCTGTGACTTCTCAGCAATCTTGACCTTCTTCTGAGCAGGTGCAGCTTCTGCTTCTGGCTGAGTCCTCTTTCTTTGGAGTTGTTCTTCTTCTTCTTCTTCTTCTTCTTCTTCTTCAGCATCAGGTAGGGGTTGTCTTGCTAGCTGTATTGCGTTTGCAGGAACAGGCTTTCCTTTTTTCTTACATTCATCAATGTACATAACAACAATGTGTCTTGGCTCTTCAGCAAAGAACAGTGGAAAGTCATCTACAGGAATCCTCTTCTTACTCAGTTCAGACACATTCAGCTTCTTGGGAGCTGTTGTGAGTTCATCAACTATTTTGAGTCTCTGAAGACTTTTGGCATTCAAAGGCTTTCCCATTATGAATTCCAATTCCTCTGTAACTCCAGCAGCGTACAGAGCAATGACCAATCCATTCTCAGTTAGAAGATCTGAGATCAACCTTCCAAAAGGAATCTAGGTTCTGATCTTATGTCCTTTTTCTTTCACATACTCTCTAGATGCATTTATATGGTTCCACAGATGCATAAAAAGAATATATGAAAGATCTACCTTGGTGCTCTGACTGAGGCAATACATGAAATAGAGCTGTTCATTATTGACATAGTCTGGAGAGTTGGTTGACTTCCTATGATGAATGCATCCCATGAAGATCTTAGCCCAGATCTTGTAGTCAGGCTTTAGATCCTTGAGCTTGTTAGAAGCTTGACCAGCAGTCATCACTTCTTCATACACCTCATCTATATCCACACGCCCAACTGGCAAGTGGGAAACACCATTTGTTTCTTCATATCCAATTAACTTTCTGATCAGATCTTCTGTTATAATGATTTCTTTTCCCAGTACAGAAGATAGGATGAACTTAGGGTAAACTGAGGCATGAATCCATAACTCTTTCACAAGGAGGGGATAATCTGGTCCAAAGAGTCTATCAAAGTACTTTACCCATCCTTGAGCACCAATGATAGAACGAAACTCAAAGCCATTTTCTGCAAGTGAATCAAATTCTACCATTGATTCACACAAAACCTCCAACTTTTCAACATGGGTTAAAAGAGTTCTTTTGGGAGGAGAATAAGGAGCAACACCCATGTTTGCAGAAGTAACTGCAGCCATTGAAGATTGGAATTGAGCAGCTGTTGAAGATGAAGTTGCCATTGAAGATTGTTTTGTCACACGCTTAGGGTTTTTATGCAGAGAGAAGAGAAGATGAAAATGCATAAATTTTTTGAGATTGTGAAAAGTGTGAAAGTGAAGATAGGTCAAGTATTTATACTAAAACATTTAGGCATACCATCAGTCAGAATTTTTTGCATGTTTGAGCAAGCATTAAATGCAAAGAATAATAATCATTTCAAACATTTATTGCTTCTGAAAAATTGGGGGGAAAATCAAGATTTTCACTATTCAAACTTCACCTCAAACGTCTCTTCAGTAATGTACACGCCACCTTTGCAGATTTGGTGTGACACGTGTTTGCTTGCATGTGTTCTGAATTCTCTTGAGAAATGAAACGTTAGCCAATGTTCAGATCTTCTAAGGATTGTTAGTTCAAAGTTTCATAACAGAAATATTAATCAGAATAAGTAAGCAATCAGAAGAAATACTTCAGAGCATTAGGCATTTTTGCATCTGTAAAAATTTGCTTCTGACAAATATCATTCTGGACAAAAATCCATACCAATATTTTTCAGAATAAATTTGAATCTATCTTCAACAAGGGGTTTTGTAAAAATATCTGCCCATTGATGATCTGTATCAACAAAGGCTAAATTTATAATTCCCTTCTGAACATAGTCTCTGATGAAATGATGCTTAATTTCTATATGTTTTGCCTTAGAGTGTAAAATGGGATTCTTGGACAAACATATAGCAGAAGTATTATCACAAAAGATAGAAATGTTACTTTTAAAAATTTGATAATCTTCTAGTTGACTTTTCATCCAGAGCATCTGCGTGATACATCCAGCAGCAGCAATATATTCTGCCTCTGCGGTTGAAAGTGCAATTGTGGGTTGTTTCTTGCTGTACCAGGAGATTAGATTTATTCCTAGAAATTGACAACTTCCAGAAGTACTTTTCCTTTCCACTCTGTCTCCAGCATAGTCAGCATCACAAAATCCAACTAATTTGAAATCATCAGATTTTCTGTAACACAAACCCACATTAGAAGTACCTTTCAGATACCTTAGAATCCTCTTGACAGCAGTCAAGTGTGATTCTCTAGGATCTGATTGGAATCTAGCACACAGGCAAACACTGAACAATATGTCAGGTCTAGAAGCAGTTAGATAAAGAAGAGAACCAATCATACCTCTGTAGAGCTTCTGGTCTACTTTCTTACTTACCTCTTCCTTGCCAAGTGAGCTAGTTGGATGCATGGGAGTCTTTGCCAGCTTACTATCAGTCATGTTAAATTTCTTCAGAAGTTCTTTAACATATTTGGTCTGATGTATATAAGTGCACTCTGGAGTTTGATTAACTTGGATTCCTAGAAAGAATCTGAGTTCTCCCATCATGCTCATTTCAAATTCTGCCTGCATACATGTAGCAAACTCCTTTCCAAGCATAATATTTGTTGATCCAAAAATAATATCATCTACATAAATTTGACAAATTAGAAGATCTTTCTTAATTGATTTACAAAAGAGTGTTATATCCACTTTACCTCTGATGAAATTTTTCTCTAGAAGAAAGTTGCTCAATCTCTCATACCAAGCTCTGGGAGCTTGTTTTAAACCATATAGAGATTTCTTTAGTTTGAAAACATGATTTGGAAATTTTTCATTTTCAAAACCAGGAGGTTGGTGGACATAAACTTCTTCTTCTATAATACCATTAAGAAAGGCACTTTTAACATCCATCTGATATTGAGTGATGTTATTTTGTGCAGCAAATGAAAGAAGAAGGCGTATAGATTCTAACCTTGCCACTGTAGCATATATCTCAGTGTAATCAATACCTTCTTGTTGACTGTACCCTTGAGCTACAAGCCTTGCCTTATTCCTTTCACCTTTCTCATTTAGCTTATTTCTGAAGACCCATTTTGTACCAATTATATTGAATTCTTGTGGTCTTTGAACTAGATCCCATACATCATTTCTGGTGAATTGATTTAGCTCCTCTTGCATGGCAATAATCCAATCATTGTCTTGCAGAGCTTCATCTACAGAAGATGGTTCAATTTCTGACACAAGTCCAAATAGTGATGCTTCAGATGATCTTAGAAAGGATCTTGTTCTGATGGGATCATCCTTCTTTCCAATAATGACATCCTCTGGATGAGAAGCTTTAATTCTGGATGATGATCCTCTAATAGTTGATTCTTCAGAAATGTTTAGATTATTCATCTGAGAAGTTAAAGGAATATCATCTGGCGTTGCTTCTGGTTCCTTCACTTGAATTTTGTCTTCTTCTGGGACTTCAGAGTCAATGAAGACTACTTCTCTATCTACAGAGTTTTCAGACTACTTTGGCTTTTCAGAGCCAAGCTTATCATCAAATCTGACATGAATGGATTCTTCCACAATCTGTGTCTCAGTGTTATATACTCTGTAGCCTTTAGAGCGTTCAGAATATCCAAGCATGAAACACTTCTATGCTTTGGAATCAAACTTGTTCAGATTTTCCTTAGTATTTAACATATAGCAAATACATCCAAAAGGATGAAAATATGAAATGTTGGGCTTTTTGTTCTTCCACAATTCATATGGAGTCTTCTTCAGAAGAGGTCTTACAGACACTTTGTTCTGAATGTAACAGGCTGTGTTGATTGCTTCTGCCCAAAAGTGTTTTGCCAGATTTGTCTCATTGATCATGGTTCTGGCCATTTCTTGCAGAGTTCTGTTTTTCCTCTCTACAACTCCATTCTGTTGTGGAGTTCTAGGACAGGAAAAATCATGAGCAATGCCATTTTCAGAAAAAATATTTTTCAAAATATTTATTTTCAAATTCACCACCATGATCACTTCTGACTTTTATAATTTTGAAATCCTTTTCATTCTGGACTTGCTTGCAGAAGTCAAAGAACACAGAATGTGACTCATCCTTGTGTTTTAAGAACTTTACCCATGTCCATCTACTATAGTCATCAACAATGACTAATCCATACTTCTTGCCTCTGATGGATGCAGTTTTGACTGGTCCAAACAGATCAATATGAAGTAATTCTAGTGGTTTGGAAGTAGAAACAACATTTTTTGATTTAAATGAAGATTTTGAAAACTTCCCTTTTTGGCATGCTTCACAAAGAGCATCTGAAGTGAACTTCAGATTAGGGAGTCCTCTGACAAGATTAAGTTTATTAATCTGAGATATACGTCTCATATTAATATGGCCCAATATTCTGTGTCAGACCCATTGCTCTTCATTAACAGACAAGAGGCATTTAACATTTTGAACTTTAAGTTCTGAAAGATTTATTTTATAAATGTTGTTTTTCCTCTTACCACTAAATAGGATAGAGCCATCCTTTTGACTAATAGCTTTACAACATTTTTGATTAAAGGTGATATCATAACCATTGTCACTTAATTGACTTATGGACAATAAGTTATGCTTTAACCCTTCAACAAGTAAAACATTAGTAATAGAGGGAAGTTTACCATTTCCAATAGTGCCAGATCCAATGATCTTGCCCTTCTGGTTCCCTCCAAACTTTACATCACCTCCAGATCTAAGTTCCAGGCTTTGGAACATAGACTTTTCTCCTGTCATGTGTCGTGAGCATCCAGAGTCCAGGTACCATGATTGGCGTCCTGACCTTGCTGCTAAGAACATCTGCAACAGGAATTATTTTATTTTTAGGTACCCAGATCTTCTTGGGTCCTTTGGGGTTAGTTGGTTTGTAGGTTTGTCTAAACTTCTGTTTTTCAACATAATGTTTATTCTGACTTGCCTTGGGTTTAAACACATAAGTATTCTTCTCAGAGCTTGTGTGTTTAATGTCATTTAAGTGACCAAATTTAAATTGAGAATACAAAGGTTTCTTCTTGATGAAAAGTTTGTCAACAGATTTTGGATTACTTCCAGATGAAGATTCATATCCAATACCTCTTTTGTTGTTCCCACTAACACCATAGATCATAGAAGCCATCTTGCTTCTGTCTATGCTCTTAGTAAGGAATCTCTGAAAGCTAGAGTCATATTTTTCTAAAATGTTTTCACATGACTTAGTCTCAGATTCAGATTCTTGTTGAGTTATTTCAAAGTCATTTTTGATTTTCAGATTAATTTCTTTTTGCTCAACAAGTTCTGTCTTCAGAAGATCAATCTCAGATTCAAGATTGCTTTTCAGCTTCTTGTATTTGAGTTTGATATTGTTATAACTTTTAAGAACTTCTGATAAAACGTTTATAAGTTCTTCTTTAGTAAGTTTAGCAATTACCTCTTCAGCGTCATCATCAGATTCAGAATCTGATTCATATCCTGAGGTTCCTTCCTCCTGATCTTCTGTGCTGGCCATCAGTGCAACATTAGCACATTCTTCTTCTGATTTAGAAGATGATTCAGATTCATCTGAGTCATCCCATGTTGCCATCAGAACCTTCTTCTTTTTGTTAAACTTTTTCTTGGGTTTTTCTTTTTGAAGTTTGGGGCAATCATTCTTGTAATGCCCAGGTTCTTTGCACTCATAGCATACAACTTCTTTCTTGCCAGATCTTCTGTGCCCACAAGATTCCTTTCTATGATCAGATCTTCTGAAGTTGTTGAACTTCTTTCCCTTGTGCTTCCAGAGTCCGTTGATCCTTCTGGACAGCATGGATAATTCATCTTCTTCTTCAGAAGAAGATTCTTCAGAGCTTTCTTCAATAACCTGCAAAGCTTTAGCAGATTTATTAGATTTTAAGGCAACAAATTTACCTTTTTCTTTCTTCTGAGGTTCATCTTCCTCAAGCTCAATTTCATGGCTCCTTAGTGAGCTGATGAGTTCTTCTAAAGAGATCTTGTTCAGATCTTTAGCCATCTTCAGGGCAGTTACCATTGGTCTCCATCTGGTAGGTAGACTTCTGATGATTTTCTTTACATGATCTGATGTGGAGTATCCCTTGTCCAGAACCTTTAGCCCAGCTGTGAGGATCTGAAATCTGGAGAACATAGCTTCAACAGATTCAGAGTCTTCCATCTTGAAGGCCTCATACTTCTGGATCAGAGCCAGAGCTTTTGTTTCCTTGACTTGAGAGTTTCCCTCATGAGTCATCTTTAAGGATTCAAACATATCAAAAGCAGTTTCCCTGTTTGTAATTTTTTCATACTCAGTATGAGAAATTGCATTCAATAATATTGTTCTGGCCTTGTGATGATTTCTAAAATCTTTCTTCTGAGCATCTGTCATAGATTTTCTATCTATCTTCTTGCCATTCCTATCTGTGGGATGGACATATCCATCTATGACTAGATCCTATAAATTAGCATCATATCCAAGGAAAAAACTTTCAATTCTGTCTTTCCAGTAATCAAATTTCTCCCCATCAAACATAGGGGTTTGGTGCTGATTCTGTCCCTTTCTTCATATTTATTGTTAATGTTGGATATTGTATTATCAACCATTGTAACAAATAAATATATATCAAAGTATTTCTCTCTGGATCTTTACTGTCACTATTAAGTGGTAGCACACACAGAACAAGGCTCTGATACCAACTGAAGGTGATATAATACTTAGAAGGGGGGTTGAATAAGTATGAAAGATTAAAACTTAGAATTAAAACACAATTATTTTTATCCTGGTTCGTTGAACTCAACTACTCCAGTCCACCCTTCCTATAGTGATTTGCCTTTCTCAAACAAGGACTTAATCCACTATTTAATCAAACAGATTACAATAGTAACACCTAAGAACAACTGTTCTTAGTCTTCTCAAGAGCTACTGATTCCAACTGAATCCTCTTAAAGAAATCCTTTACAATCAATGTAAATCTAATACAAGAGTAAGAATGCTTCTAAAAAGCTTTTATCACAACAGTGATATTTCTCTTAAGTTTAAGTACAATTAATTCTAAGAATGAATATGAAAGTATGAGAGCTTGAATGTTTTAATTCTTTTTCAGCAAAACGTCTAACTGAAGAATTTGGTGGAGTCTTGCTTTTATAGGCAGCTGATCCAAGGTAAGCTGCACGTTGAGAAGAGTGCCCCAAAAGGTCTGAGCCTTTTTGTCTTCACATCAAGTGACCTTTCCTAGAAGAAGAAAGCACAGAAAAATCCTTTTTGTCTGTGTTCTTGTGTCTAGCACAAATAAGGAAAGAGACGTTTGATTTACTCCAACGGATATAATCTTTGAATATTTCTTCTTCAGTTTTCAGCAAGTTCATCAGAGTCTGATTGGGTCAAAGTCTTCTAATGATGATCAGAACTTTGCTGGATCAGAGTCTTCTGTAGCATGTGTGCTTTCAGCATGTTAAATATCAGAGCATATTTGAAACAAAACTTCAGTACTGGCAGCTTTAGTACTTTCAGAATCTTCTGTAGAAACTATGCTTTGAAAAACTCTTCATACAATATTCTTATTTGCCTCAGATGCTTCTGACTTGCTTCAGATGCTTCTGCTTGCTTCAGATTCTTCTGGAGCTTCTGCTTCAGAATCTTCTGAAGCTTCTTGCCTCAGATTCTTCTGGAGGCTACGCTCAGGATCTTCTGTTAGCAGCAATCAGAATCTTCTAATGTATGCATCTGGTGCTACAGATTCTAGCTAGTTTCTTGTATTCAATTCTGATTTGCTTCTGGAGTGTTAATTTCTTTACTATCTGCAGTAAAAACTCTCAAGCAAATTTTAGAGTATATAATTCTTAAATACAAAATTTTCTAATAGTTATCATCAAAACATAGAGATATTATTAAGAACCAATCTGTGTTCTAACAGACGTGAGGGGTGCTCATACCTTCCCCTTGCTTAACCGACTCCCGAACCCAAGATTTGGTTGCGATGACCTGTCTTTTCCCTTTTTCGTAGGTTTTCTCTGATCGTTTCCTTTCCCTCTTTTGGGATAAATAACAAACGGTGGCGACTTTTCTGTCCTTGCCGGTCCCTCTTCGCAGCGATGTGACACTAGCGTTCCTCAGGAAGTCCAGTAGTCACTAGCATTGTTTAAAGTCCAATGGTCATTGGCACTGTTCTTCAAAACCTAATCTCAGGATGGTTGGTTGTTACCAGCATCCCCAGTAAACCCTTAGATATCCCAGCCAGTCTCGGAGGTCAAGTAGTCTTTAACATCCCTAGTGAGTCTGATCTTATTTTTAGTATTTTCTTGAAGATCCTGTTTAAACTCTTCGTCGCAAGGAAAATCCCCATTGGTTCGTTCCCCAATAAGGACCGTGTCTCTGGTCTTTTGCTTCCCCAGTTGGAGTCTGTGTCTGTCGGCACCGGTTCCCCTGCATGGTTTCTTATTCATACCTCCCTTGATGCACTTCCCCAGTGGAGATTTGCGTTTCCCCAACGGAGATTGGCCTTTTCCTCAGTGAAGATTTATCTTCCCCATTGGATTTGGTGTCCCCTTTGAGGAAGATTCCCATAAAGTACCACCTTTAGTCATGTTTGAACTATTGGTTATTTTGCTTTGGGTCTCTTCCTAGTGTGTCTGCTTTCTCAGTGAGTGGTTACTCGTTGTTTTTGTTCTTTTTTTTATGCTCGTGTGTCAGCAGTTTCTTGCACTCCAGCATCATAAAGCATCATTCTTAGAATTCATTACATGATCGACATTTGTCCTTTTGCATACCATCGCATCTAAGGGACACATCTTTCGGTTTGCTATATTTAAATACCTTTCACCATGATTCTATGGAGATTGTCATCTGGTAAGGATATTTAAATAGGGGCAACTGTCATGCCCTGAAACTTGCACTCTAGATTTCATCATCATTCTAGGTTCATCAAGAATGTGTTATTTAACCTAAACCTTTTTCAAGTTGATCTTTACCAAGATGCAGGTGAATTAGGGTTTTACACTGTCAAAATCAAGGGTCCTGTGAACTAATCAGTCAAGGTTTTGGATTGATCTTCTATAAATCAAGTTTTCATGTCATAAAGAGACTCACATCTTACCAAGAACAAGTATTATTTTAGATTTCTACCAAAAGAATAGAAGTAGAGTAGTGCAACACCCTGATTAGGGTTTCTAGTGGAAAAAGTCAACTAAAGATTGACTTTTGGCTTAGATGGTTTTCCAAAGATTGAATCATGATCCATGACACTCCTATGACTTATTAAAGTCTCCCTAAGAAGTTTGAAAGGCTCAAAGAACCCAGAACATTGAGGATCGATTTTGAAGATTTAAGCCATTTGGTTCGTCTGTTTGGAAAGTCAACTCTTTGACTTTTAGGGTTTTTACACCAAATTGAAGCAAGCAAGTCTTCCAACATAACATAGTGTATAACTAGTAAGTTTGGTGAAGAGTTAATCAAGTATTGATGGATAACTTGCAAATCAAGAAACTAGGGTTCATGAAAAACCCTAATTTTAAGCCAACTTGAAATGATCATAACTTCTCAACCACACATCCAAATGAAGTGGTCCACAAATTCTTTCAAAAACTCATACAACCATTAAACACCTCTACCAACACTTCAATTACATCACATATGATGTATTGAAGGTGTTCAAACTTCTCACTCAAAAAGTCAACTACCAATCCGCAAAAGTTTGACTTTTCTGCATTTTCAAAGCCAATACACTATCTAGACCACTTACAATCATTCTAACACTTCTAAAACCTTCTATAGAACATCCCTAAATTGTTAAAAACTTGTTTGCTCAACTGTAACTTCATTTGGTTGAAGTTCCATTTTGACATTTTCTCATTTTTGCAAGAGGAGGAGCATAACCTGTTTCAGTTGATCCCTTTGAGCTCCAAGCATTCAGAAAGCTTCAAGGAGGTTCAAGAAAGTAATCCAAATCATTGAAACATCTCTATGGCGACTTATTAGGATTTTCAAGTTTTGACTTCAAGAGGTAAGTGCTCAAATTGAAACTCATTGAATCATGTCATATCTTGATGTACCTTGAACATAAAACTTGTTTGTCATGATATTGTGTGTGTGTTCGCTCATTTGTTTGCTGCTATTCATGTTTGAATAAGTCTACACTGTTAAAATTGCAAGTTTTGTGTCATTTTCATATCACTATCGGGTTTTGAATTAGAAGAACTTTTAGCATAAACTAATGGCACAATCATGATCCTTATGAAATTTAGAGTGATTTTGGTTTTTGTATCATTTCATTTCATGGAGAATTGAGTGAGATATGGTAGTTCTTGCATCTAGTCCAATTTGAGGTTTGTGACCAGCCAGGGCGCGCAATTGCTAGGTCTCAGATCACTTGTAGCCTTATTTATTGATGAACGGGGGTGATACAATGGATGTATCATTATCCCAGTGGTTTACCATGCGCTTTCAATACTCTCCTTACCTTGCCAGTCCTAGGTTCGATCCTGCAGATCAACCTTTTTGCTTCATGTTTGAGATATTTTGTTATTTTACTATGTATTATGTTTGTTCAACTTGGTTTTCACATGCGCGTGGTTGCTGAGTTGGTAAGGTTTTGACCTTTGAGCCCTAGTGCATGGGTTTAAACCTGGTGCGGTGAGAATAGGATGTCAAATTGTTGATTAATTTGAATCATAAATCTTGAATTCACAACCGGTCTTTGATTTACCCGAAGGAAAGGTTAAAGGAAGAAAAACCTAATTTGCACTGTAAACACAATGTAGGGAGATCTAGGGTTCGGGGGTTGGCTATACCTAGGGAAGGTGTTAGCATCCTAAACATCTATAGTACTCTACAGGAACCTCTTGTTTAATATTCTATTTAGTATATCTATCTGTTAAAGGTATGCTAAAGGGGTTGAAGGAGAGAGACCTAAGGGGTTAGTCCTAAGTATACTCGATAAGAAATCACATCTTGTGCCTACGTATCCTGACGAGAATAGAATTAGAGTATTCATAGTTCCCCTCAAAGAGGGTGAGGAACTTCTTAACTGTGGTCAAGGTTCCAGGGGGATGTAAGAGTTCATATTGAAATATTTACGTGGAGTGCGGCGACTCCGAGTCTAAGTTGAAAGAAGTAGGTAAGTAAGTATCCACAGCGGAAACTTACGCGGAATACGACAACTCCTATCCTAAGGCTAGGATGAAAAGAAAGAGAAAGTCCATGGTAGGACACTGCTTGAAGTACGACGACTCCTATCCTAAGGCTAGGATAAAGCTGATCCAAAGTTCAGGATTTGACATGGCAGTCAATGGGAAGAGACCCTTTCCTTTGGAATGTGTACAGGTAACCCGTAGGGTTAAAGACAAAAAAGCCAAGATCGATGAAAATAAATACACAATACAACAGTCGAACATGTAATCAAATCATGATCATAAATTAGTATTTGATTAAAGCAAAACCTCCAGAATTAAGGAAATCGAGCCGCAATGAATATACAAGTTTATGTACATAAAAAACGAAAGTTGTAAGGATTAATAAGCATAGATCTTAGCAAAAATCAATCACATTAATAATTAATTACTAAAAACTACTTAAGAAATTAACTTAAATAACGCTAATTAAACCATATTCAAATAAACTCCAAGAAAACTAAATTTTAATTTGAAAATTTATCAACAATTAATTAATGTAATTAAGATTTGATGAGTTAAATTAAAATATAATTTAAATGTTAATTTAATTAATTTTTAACTAAAATTTGTTAAAAAAAATAATTAAAAAAAAAGGATGTAAATGTATGTGTTGTTATTATATAGGAAATTTTACCCAATACCCCTACAATTATACCCATACCCCTACACTAAAATTTTTTGGACCAAAATATCCTCGTATGAAAAGTTATAATTTTTTGGTTTGTTTACTGGAAGACTTTTTGGAAGTCTTCCGGTTCACATTTTTTTGGTTTGTTTACCGGAAGACTTCCAAGAAGTCTTCCGGTAAACAAACCAAAAAAATGTGAACCGGAAGACTTCCAAAAATCTTCCAGTAAACAAATACTTTTTTTTTTTAATTTTTAATTTTTTTTTTAATATTCAAATTACAAATATATTTATTCTATTTACTCTATTTTAGTTAATTAATATATTTATTCTATTTACTCTATTTATTCTATTTATTTATTTAATAATAATTATTCCACTAATTTGATTTTTTTATTAATTTACTATATTTATTTACTTAATAATAATTACTCCACTAATTTGGTATTATTTTTTTTAATCAATAAAAATAAAAATTGTTAACTAATTTATATATTGATTGTGTTCTTTAAAGAAGAAAATTAACAATTTAATAATATGTTTATATGAAAAATAAAAGTAAATATCATATTTAAATTATAATCCTATCATTTCTTCTATAAAACATTTTCACCAAAAAATTATAATATATAACATTTATAATTATTTAAATAATATTTTATGGGATAAAATATTAACTTTTAAAAATATATTTTATGGGGTAAAATATACTTTTAAAAATTTTCACCATAAAATATTAACTTTTAAAATTTGTAGGGGTAAAATATTTTATGGGATAAAATATTTTATGGGGTAAAATATTAACATTTAAAATATTAAAAACTAATTAAATCATAAATATTTAGCATAAGAGTGATGAAAACATGCTTTAGCAGAAGAGTGTAGTGAAATTATCCAAAGGAAGCTTCCACCCAAAATCATTAATCAGGTAGATTCACTATTCCTTATGTTATTGGTTCGCTAAATATTAGCATTTCTCTGTGTGATTTAGGAGCTAACATCAATTTGATGTCATTGTCCATGATGAAGAAGTTAAAATATGATGAGTAGAAACCTACTCAAATGATTCTAACACTGGCGGATAGATCAATCACATGCCCATATGGAATTCTTGAAGATGTATCGGTAAGAGTAGATGTTCTATCATTTTCAGTCGACTTTGTGATTCTAGATATGCCTGAGAATTTTGAGACACCACAATTACTCGGAAGTAAATGTTTATGATTTAATTAGTTTTTAATATTTTAAAAGTTAATATTTTACCCCTACAAATTTTAAAAGTTAATATTTTACCCCATAAAATATATTTTTAAAAGTTAATATTTTACCCCATAAAATATTGTTTAAATAATTATAAATGTTATATATTATAATTTTTTGGTGAAAATTTTTGATAGAAGAAATGATAGGATTATAATTTAAATATGATATTTATTTTTATTTTTCATATAAACATATTATAAAATTATTAATTTTCTTATTTAAAGAACACAATCAATATATAAATTAGTTAACAATTTTTATTTTTATTGATTAAAAAAAATAATACCAAATTAGTGAAATAATTATTATTAAGTAAATAAATATAGTAAATTAATAAAAAATCAAATTAGTGGAATAATTATTATTAAATAAATAAATAAAATAAATAGAGTAAATAGAATAAATATATTAATTAACTAAAATAGAGTAAATAGAATAAATATATTTGTAATTTGAATATTAAAAAAAATTAAAAATTAAAAAAAAAACATGAACCGGAAGACTTCCAAAAAGTCTTCCGGTAAACAAACTAAAAAATGTGAACCGGAAGACTTCCAAAAAGTATTCCGGTAAACAAACCAAAAAAAATGTAAACCGAAGTCTTCCGGTAAACAAACAAAAAAAATGTGAACCGGAAGACTTCCAAAAAGTCTTCCGGTAAACAAACCAAAAAATTATAACTTTTTATACGAGAGTATTTTGGTCCAAAAAATTTTAGTGTAAGGGTATGGGTATAATTGTAGGGGTATGGGGTAAAATTTTCTATTATATATATATATTTTTTAAAACAAAAACCTGGGCCTAAGGCCCAAACTCTCAACAAAAAAAAAGAATTAATAATAATAAATAAATAAAAAGCGAAACTGGGTCGGGTCAAAAAGTTGGGACAGCCGACCCGTGGTAATAAAACCGCGGTTCACTTGATAGTGAACCTTAGCCCCCAAATCCCTAAACCTCTTCGTCCCTTCGTCCCTCACGAGATCTTCTTCTCCTCTCTCTTTCGTTTCTCTCCATCTGTTCTTACTAAAAAAAACCTACAAACATTTCATGGAAATACGTTATAATAGAGAAACAAAAATGACAAAAAAAAACTACCAAGTCAGATGATGTATGACGCGACGCGTCAGAGGTGAACCAACGGGTATGGCGGTTTCCGACGGATGACTCTCGTTTCACATATGTTTCATCACAACGACGGATTTATGGTTCTTTGCTTAGATCTTCTTTGAAAACAACTCGAGACGCGGTGACGGGGTGATAATCGATCGGTGATGAGGCTCCGACGGCTTCACAATGCTCGCGGTGGTGATGCGGTGTCCTTCCCGGTGGTTTTTGGAAGATAAGTCTAGATTTTCCTTCAAATCTTTCTTCCTTTTTCTTCCTGTGTGTATGTGTTTTTGCTACTGTTATTGTTGGCGGTTTTCTTTCTGTGATGTTTAGACCATGAACTTTATGTGTTGAATCTCCTTCTTCTCACTGTTTTTTTTGTATGTGTGTTCTTGGCAATTTATAGACTTAAAGATCTTAAATTGGAAATCAATGTCCAACAAATGCTGTCGATTCTGTGTTGCTTATTTGACCAAATACTTTCCATTTTGATTTGGAAAATGTTTGATCTTGTTTTGGAAAAACGAGCGTGTCTTGATGATTTCTGATTGAATGTTGATTTTCATCTTCCTTTTAATTATGCCTGTGAAGAATGGTTTTGGAAAGAAAAATGATTGAATTTCTCTATTTTCATTCCTCTTCATGCTAATGATTGTGTCAGCTGTACTTCAGGAATTTGCCTTATGTGTTTGAAGTTTCCTTTTCAGATATGCTGCAGGTTTTTTGTAATTGATGAAAATGGTTTATTTCTGTTTCTGTTTTCAAATTTCAGCGCTATTTAGACATGTACTCCCAATAATACGTCACTTTCGAAGTTCATATGTTCCATCGCATTGGTTAACCTTTGAGCTTCTTATCACCTACTGCAGGTTCTAGTAGCCAAAGAATACTTTTTGGAGCATGTTCAGCAAATTTAATTAGTAATATACTTCAAAATCATGGAAGCAGTGGACCTTACTATGTGCGACTTGCAACCATCTTGTAAATTCAACTCTTGTGTAACTTATGTAAATTCAACTCTTGTGTAACTTATGTAAATTCAACTCTTGTGTAACTTATGTAAATTCAACTCTTGTCTCACCATTATGTACTACAAGGCCACTCGTGTCTAACAAATTTTTTCTCTGAAATTTAATTATGATCAAGTGGTTTTAGGTAAATACTTGGATTTTGTAATTATAATATTTCTCGTTGTAATTTCTATGAACACTGTAACAGCTTGTAGCTTGAATTGAAAAACCTGCCTTAACATGTACATATTTGAATTTCAAACCTTGAAGTTTAAGAGAGTTGGACTTTCTTAGCATGATGATAGATTGAACTTTCATATTGGTGAATTTTGAATATTGGCGAGAAAATTGTCTTGAATATCTTTAGAATTGGTGAGCTTAAGAAAAACAATTTGAACTTGGCCACTTTGAACCACCGTATGAATACAATTTGAATGAAATTTGGAATTAAATTAGAACTTGTTTTGAAGATGATATCAAAACAGTCCTTGAATCTTGTCATGACGGTTTGGACTTTTGAATAACTTGCGAGTCTTGGTCACTTTTTGAAGTTAATCATGTAAGTTTCCAACATGACTTTGGAATCATATGTTAAAACTCGAACTTGTATGAATTTTGGGGATTACTTTGTACCCCTTGAAAAGAAATTTTGGAGAGCTTTGAGTTTGAGTAAAAATCTTACAAAATGGTGCATTTTGAGGGTCACGTAGAAAGCCCTTTTAAAATGATAAATTGAATACGATGCTCACACTTGGATTTGGAATTAACTTCACCTTAAAAAAGACTCCTTAAAATTTGATCCAATATTCTCTTATTCAAATTTATAACTTCAAAACAATAAGAAAACCAAAAATTTCTCCTTTTAAGTTCAAAGTTTACGAATAATGAATCCCGTTATTCTCACAAATGCCAATGAATTTGGTGCAAAGCTCATCCTTAAAAACCAATTCTCGGACGACTATCCTTAAAACCAGAAGGTAGGAAACTTCAGTCCTCTTTGGGAAATCTTTGAGCCACTTTGGAGAGAAACTTTGAAGTTATACCAATTACGAGAATACAATATTGAGTGCATACACTTCTACATGACTTGCAAAGAACTAGAATTCTGCAAGACATACACGATGCCTTTATGACTTTCAAACTTTCTTCAGCCACTTGCAAAAGAAACAAAGACTAGATAAAATGGTTATCTCATGCGTGTATGATTGACTTAGATAATATGTAATAGATCAAAAGAATCTAAGGGTAAAATTTGGGGTATAACAGTTGCCCCTATTTAAATATCTTCACCGGATGATGTGAGCGATGAAACTCTTCGCAAAATCATGGTGAAAGGTATTTAAATATAGATAACCGAAATTTTTTCCCTTAGATGCAATGATATACAATGTTATGGACAAAACGAAACTAAGCTATGAATACTAACATGCCATGAATTCTAATATGATGAAATGATGGAATGATAAATGCAAAAAAAAAAATGCAGACAAAAACAAAAGCGAACAGGGAACAACATCAACATAATGAGTAACCACTCACTAGGGAACGAAACAAAACTGGGGAAACCTAAAGTGATGGACCAACAGGTTCAAGAGTGACCAGTTGACACTTTAGAAAGAAAGGCAACAAAATATCCTCAATGAAGATGGCACCGGAAAGACGGCCTCCACTAGGGAAATATCCAGAGTAGCTGCTCAACAGGTTCAAACATGACAGACTGACACTCTAGGATAAAAGGGTAAAACAGGATCCACATGGCAGTAGGATCATGCAAACAAAAAGCTGGAGTTTTCAAACAAAAACAACATCCAAGCTTCTGGAAATTCCTTAAGAGAAGAGATCAAACGGGATCTTCAGGAACCATCAGGAAAAATACAGGGTGATTAACCCTTCTGTATGCCAAAATAATTGGACTTCAAGGGGAAATGCCCTAATAAGCTTCTCAAGAGAGACCGCCGCTTGTCGTTGAAAGGGACTTACACACCAAAAAAGGATAAGCTTCTCCAAGGAAGAGACTGCCACTTATCTGAAAAAGATAACGATGATAAGCTTTTCATGGGAGACTGTCACTTATATGGGGCTACGGATAAAAATGATAAGCTTCTCCAGAGAGACTGCCACTTATCTGAAAAGGTAATGGAAACAAGATTCTCGAGGGAGATGGCCACTTATTGATGGACATAATGAAATATAGGATAAGCTTCTCAGGCGAGACTGCCACTTATCGGCGCGATAAAATGATAATGATAAGCTTCTCGAGTGAGACTAGCACTTATCGGCAAGAAAGGTAAGCAATGATAAGCTTTTCAGGCGAGACTGTCACTTATCTGGTAAGTAATATGATAAGAATGATAAGCTTCTCAGGTGAGACTGCCACTTATCAGCAACGGTGAAAACTGATAAGCTTCTTAGGTGAGACAGCCACTTATCTAACAAAGGTAAATAATGATAAGCTTCTCAGGCGAGACTGCCACTTATCTGGTAAGTAGTATGATAAGAATGATAAGCTTATCAGGTGAGACTGCCACTTATCATCAGCGGTGAAAAATGATAAGTTTCTTAGGTGAGACTACCACTTATCTAACAAAGGTAAGTAATGATAAGCTTCTTGTCGCATCGCTGCGAAAAAGGGCCGGCAAAGACAGAAGAGTCTCCACCGTTCGTTATTTATCCCAAAAGAGAGGGAAAGGAAATGATTGAAGAAAACATGACGAAAAAGGGAAAGACAAGGTCATCGCAACCAAATCTTGGGTTCGGGAGTCGTTTACGCAAGGAGAAGGTGTTGCACCCCAAAATTTTCCCAACATTTCTTTACCTAGCTGATGTTTCATTTCATTCACATTAGCATTATCATTTGCATTTCATTGACATGTGTGCAGGAGATCAAGAGGTATGATTACCAATCAAGAGCTATACAAGAGTTTGAAGCTAGCTAAGAAGGTTATTCAAGTATTCAAAGGTTGATACCCTTGTCAGAGAAGTTAAAAGATCCTCAGAGAGAGTGGTTGAAGCCAAGTGTGTAGGTCTCCTAACTTGAGAGTTGTGGAAAGCCATCAAATGATTCTGAAGCCATGAAGTTAGACTTGAGATCTTGTGAGAGCTCATGAGAAGATTTGAAAATCACTTTGGGGCCTAGACAGGTCATTGTGCAAGATTAAGAAGGCTCAGCCATGAATGGTGCAACTAGGGTTTGATTGGGTCAACCCTAAGTCAACTGATGATTTGGAGAAGGTTGAGACCTAATCCAAGAGCCATGTGATCATGGATTGATGCATTGAGATGTTATAAGGATGACTCCAAGGTCAACTCATCATGATTGAAGAGTTTGAGAAGTTTCAGGCTAGGGTTTCTAAGGCTTGATAGTGTAAAATCCCCTAGTTTGACCCCTATCTTCAAGGCAGTTTAGCCCAAGATGTGATTGTCATATCATCTTGCCCCCAACATGATTGTTGTAGAGCATGATCTTAGATTTAATTTTAGTACTAGAAGTCCTTGATAAGATTTGTAGAACTTAAGTTATGGCTTTGACAAGTTACAAGTCATCTGAGGCATGTGAATTTGGAGCTTGAAAGTTACCCAACTTGCATGACACTTTTGCCCTAGAAGGATGATTCCTATGAACTTTTGGTCAACATGAATGTTGTTCCTTATCCTCTTATATTTCTAGAGAGTACTAGAAGTCCTTGATAGGATTTGTAGAACTCAAGTTATGGCTTTGACAAGTCAAGGGTATTTTGGACATTTGGTGATTATAGGTCATTTGTGATCATAGGCCATTTTCACCAACTTAGAGGCCTCAAATGAAATTTTATTCAACTATAAAGTTGCTCAAAATGGGGTTTTAACCTTGACCATGCATTAAGGAGGCATTGAAATGGCTCAAGGAGAGACTTGGTTCAAGAAATTTTGAAAAAAGAAAGAATTAAAAGGATTTAATGGCCAAAAATTCAAATAATTAATTTTGTGACCAAATGAAACAAAATTATAGGTCAAATTGAATGGAAAAATGATTTTAGAAACAATGGCAATGTTAGAATTTTGATTTGAGGTCATTTGCATAACATTCCATTTCATTTCTTCATGATGAAGCAACATAATCAAATTCATACCTTTGGCTTGCAAACAAGGAAAATAACACACTAAACTCATTCAATATCTCATGAGAACTTGATTACACACATAGCCATGCCAAGAGGGAGTCAGAATAGTGATTGCCATGGATGAGATTTTGAAAATCCAAAATCTCATTTGGATGGATCCAGAAGTTTCTAGACAATCCCAATCACTTCTATATAAGTCATTGAGTGAGTTCAGTGCTTTTTTGGAAGGAATTGAAGCTGGTTGCAGAAAGAGCCATTGAAATTTTGAAGGTTCAAGTTGAAATCGGGTTTTCAATTCAAGGGAGAATCAAGCCAAATCAGGGTGTGCAAAGGCTTTGGGAGTGAATTTGGAACGTGTCTGCATCATCTTGGCAGTTGAAGTGAGCAAAAACCACCTCTGTTACCTCTTTGAAACCAGGTTTGTATCTTTCATCCTTGTACATGATTTAGGAGGAGAAACTTAGCAATTCACATGTGGTTAGGATCCTTGCAACATGTAGTTGGATTTAGGATCATAAATTGGTGAATTAGAGACAAATTAGGCATGTGATCATTTTCTGTTGAGGATGATATCTCAAGATTCTTGAAGGATTATTCATGATTGGATGGTGGAAATTGATCAGTGAAGAGTGAGGATTAACTTGAGACCTTTAATTTAAAGAATGGTGAAAATCAAGATTGGGATGAATTCTGAAAAGGTTATCGGGTTTGGAAATGTAGAAGGAATTAGAAAATTCTGAGGTTGGATTCGTGATCAGTATCAAATTTGGGGTGGGATAGTGATTTGTTTTGTGAGTTTTGATGACCTGAGAGGAGTGCTTCACCGGAGAAGACGGTGGCGCCACTGTTCAGGCCACCGTCTGAGAACTCCCTCCATTGCAGGTTCAAATTGGGGACGATGAACAAGAACCCTCAGATTAGGGTTGGACCTTTGACTCAGACAATGGATGAATGGCCAGGATTGCTTCTCAAATCTGAAGAGAGAGTTTCAAATGAAACGCACCGTTTCATTAATTGGTTGGTTTTGGGCTTAACACTCAGAGTGATATCCACACCCCCTTTGGCCCAATTCTTTGATATGAACTGTATTGGATTACTATTTGCCACGCGTTTTTATTAATTTCTTTTGTTTTCTTTTATTTTTCATTATTTCATATGACTTAGAGATTAATTCATAAAAAATAGGAAATTAACTCAATTAATTCCAAACTTTTTTCCCCTGATTCATGATTGAATCTAGAATTTTGTAGATAAAAAATATTAGGAATTCATGCATTTGTGATTTTATTTGCATTTTTTGAATATTAATTGATATTAAAATGCCCATGGTTGATACCTTGTCTTGCTGAATTTTGTTTGAGTATTTGGTGATGATTCTTGCCATGATTTTTGTGTGTAGCTAGTATAGATATGCATGTTCCCCTAGTAATTTTCTCACATTTTTGTGATGAAGTTAGGTGGTAGTTTTAAGTTGAAACTTTAGGTGCTCTATTTTTAGGGTTTGTGCTTAGTACCTTGTGATTTAGGTTTTATTTCTAGGACTTGGGGGATGATTCAACCTCTGGATTTTATATGGTAGGTTCATGATTGAATTAGGGTCCCATAGTTAGTTTTGTAGGATTTTACAATTGGTTTTAGTATTTTAGTTAGGATTACCTTTAGTACTAGGTTTTAGGTGATCCTAACTTGCTAATTCAATTAGATTGATTTCTTTAGTTCCCTTAGATTAGGGTTTTGCCTCTCTTGCTCTTGGATGATGTTGAAGACAAGCTTGGGGCTACCATGGAGTGCTTGAAGAGGCTTGGATGTGAAGTTCTTCCTTTCTTCTAGTGTAGTGTTGATTAAGTGTTTAGATTAGGGTTTGCAGGCAGAGCTTCTAGATAGATTCTCTTATTTCATAAACATGGAAGGTGTTGATCACTTCCATTCTTCCCTATGATATAAGGTCCCCTTGTGGAGGCCTCATCCCTCCTTTGGTAGGATGTGTGGCTCTTCACAAGTTGGTATAACCTTTGAGGGTCCCTTTCTCTGATGATGGAGTGCTTAGTGGTGACCTTTGGTCTTCACTCTGTTGCCTATTATCCAAACCTTACTATTGTTAGATGAATATTCCTCCCTTGCTAGAGGATGGAGTTCCTTGTTATAGGATTGAAGATGCTTGAGGTTGCTACTTCTTTGAAGACTGCCATTGAAGCTGAGGCTTGAAGATCCAGAAGAGCAGGTTGACACTTATGGAGAAGATCAAATTGAGATTGAATGAAGAGGTGAAGCTTGAGGTTGGAAAGTAAGTTGATACTTATGTGTGAGGTATTGGAAGTTTGGAGAAGCAAGTTGATACTTGCTATCAAAGTTGAAGACTTGAAGAAAAGTTGAAGACTGAGGGCTGAGCTGATGTCAGAAGAGTTTTGCTGTGAAGCTGTGGGAGTGGTTGATCTGCTTTCATTTCCTGTCTGTTTGCTGGCTGTGCAACTGTATTGTTGTGACTTGTTTGATTTGATTGATGAATTAGAATAAGTTCATGTTTAGATTAATTTAAGCTAGGAGCATGATTGCACTAGGGGTTGAGTTGCTCTCTCTACTTGTATTTTTACTGTATGGCTTTGCTTGCGGGTATTCGGTAGAGCTCTGCTCCCTTGCCTATGTGGTTTATGATTTGCTTGATGGCATTTTATTTTATTCTTCCTGTATGATTGCAATTATTCATATCTGGCTTGAGGTCGAGACGAGCTTGTGGAGGCTGATGCCCCACACACATTTCCTCCCTCACTTGCGTTGCATGCATTTTACTGTATATCGGTTTACTGTTTACTATTTAAGCTGATGCTTTATCTGTTTCTGTGTATCATTGACATGATCCCCTAGGAATCTCACTTCCTTTGATAAGGAAGTGATGATAGAACTTTAGGTTGAAACCTATGCATGATAACTTCTAGGAGTTCCCTGTTTCAAACCTCAACCATAAGATGAATCCTTGGCATGACAACAATAGGACTTGATAGTCTCCCCTTAGTTGAACCTGTTCATTCTCTTCTCATCTCAAAACAACTTAAAATATAGTAATAAAGGTTAACTGACGTCGTACGTTACGAGCCTTAAGCTATCTGAGAAAGGATTGCTGGAGAGTTTCTTTTCAATAGTCTGGACGTTTAGTATGGTACCATTTGGGTGACATGCGACGCATTCACTCTCAGGTCATAGTCTCTAGTGCGCTATTGGTTGCAAACATCCATAAAAAACAGTTCTTTCGTAAAAGACAGAAAACAAACTTCAAACCGTTTTGCCCCGTGGGCCCATAATTCAAAGGAAAGCTTTTCTGAAGAAAAGAGTGTCGTTAACTCCCAGTTCTAACGTAAACGGTAGCGCCTAAGTCTCCAAAGGTCGAGCTGCGTACACCAAACTGCTGGAACTGTTTGTTAACCCTACTCGAAAAAACAGATGAATCTTAATTCCCGTAATCCGTATTATCCCGAACTACGTAAGCTCTGATCTCTCATATCTGTTGAGAGTACGTAGGCACAATACTGATGTATTGGCGAGCCACCTTCCCCCATCACCCGTAGTTAGCCGAACTACGTTGACTCTGATTTCTCATTCTCTGATGAGAATACGTAGGCATAAAGTGCGACGCTTTGCCGAGTCATTTTCTTTTCTTTTCAGACCAGCCTTGATAGGTAGATAGATAAAACCAACCCGGCAGATAAACACAACAAGCGTGGATCCCATCGAGTACGATGGACGTGAGGGGTGCTAATACCTTCCCCTTGCGTAACCGACTCCCGAACCCAGACAACGCTTGCGATGACCTTGTCTTATACCTCTTCGTCAGGTTTTTCCGATCGTTTCCTTTCCCGTTCTGAGGGATAAATAACGAAAGGTGGCGACTCTTCTGTTTTCCCGGCACCTTATTTTCGCGGTAGCGACAGCTGGCGACTCTGCTGGGGACTTGATAGTTTCCTGGTACCGAACGTCCCTTATGCGAGTCAGTTTGGGGGATCCAACGTCCCCTGCGAGTGTCAATCCTAGCGCTTGTATGATTACTTGTTGGGTTGTGTTTGTTTATCGCATTTTATGTCCCGCATTTTATTTTCAGTATGATATGATTATCTGTGCTGTTGTGGGAGGGGTATTCTGATGAGCGAGAAGTCAGACCCAGGCTTGAGTGTACCTAGCATTAGTCGTGGAAATTAGTGGGCGCGTGCTTGCTTTGCAGGCACTAGTGTCTCATGAAATCCACGCTCATACGAGGTTCTCCCGGTTGACTTCTTTTCCGGTCCTTTGGGCCTGAGGGGTTGTTGGTTTGGAGGATTGTCGACTCTGGGGACCGATCATTTGGAATTAAGCTGAGTGAGGCCGCTTCAGGAGATGGTGATGCCACACCTTCGGGGTATCGTATCACCCCTCTTGAATGTCTGTGACGCTGATGACCGCATAGGATGCCGAACTTGTGACAGTTTAGGTCCATACCTGTGAGCAGGGTCGGGGTTGTTGCAGGAAACCCTAACCTTCAGACTACCCGGTTTTCTTGATAGTGAATCAGTTTTGTTGGTATCAGAGGTTCTCATTATCAGATGTGTATTTGTTCTTGACAGAGCAGAGTTATGGTCCTGTATCAGAGGTCCTTATTATCATATGTATGTGTGTTCTTGACAGAGAAGAGTTATAGTCTGACATCAGGGGTTTCTCCTCATCATCATATATATGGGTGTTCTTGACAGAGCAGGTTTATGGTCCGATACCAGGGTTTTCTTCTTATCAGAGATAGTGGTTGTTCTTGACAAAGCAGTATTGTGGTTTTGTTGATACAGAAACTTCATCTCCTCAACAGCACAGTCGTTTTGATCTCCTGCTGCATGATTGCATTTTACCTTGCTTTGCATACTCATTTGCATTTCATTAACGTGTGTCTGTGTTGCAGGTACCGTTTCCCCCGGTTCAGGTTTTCTTGCCTTCTACTGTGCTATTATGGGTTCTCTGAGGAAGAATGTGGCCTACAAACTCCCCACTCCTGATGTTGTTCAGCTGAATGGTTTGATTGCTTTGGCAGATGATTCTGTGAGAGGTGAATTCAAAAAGGCTTATGGGAAACTGCTTAGCTTGGTTCGTAAACCTTCTGTGTTTGAGTTGAATGGGTTGCACGCCTTGCTGCAGTTCTACGATCCTCCTTTGAGATGCTTTACTTTCCCGGACTTTATTCTCGCGCCTACACTAGAGGAGTATGCTGATTTGTTAGGTGTGCCTATCAAGAGTCAGATGCCCTTTGTTCATATGGATGTTGCGCCTAACCTGGCTAGTCTAGCTCCTTCACTTCATCTGGATGCCTCCGAGTTGGTCTTGTCTAGTTGGAACAGGGTTCCCGGTTTCTCCTTGCAGTTTTTAGTGGGAAAGGCCCAGCAGTGTGCCAAAGACGGTTGTTGGATCGTGTTCAACGCTATTCTTGCTCTTTGCATATACGTCATCATTTTGTTCCCCAATATGCCTGACTTTGTAAACTTCGACGCCTTTCACATCTTTGCACCAGGGAATGCAGTCCCTACATTGATTGGAGATGTTTACCATTCCGTCCACTACAAAAACGAGAACATAAGGGGTAAGAATGTCTCGTGCTGTGTGCCCCTGCTCTATAGATGGCTTGATAGTCACCTACCCAAGAAGGGTCCCTTTGCTTCGTCTGCGGCCACAGCTGAGTGGTCTGAGCGTTTGATGAGTCTGTCAGCGGAGGATATTGCCTGGTTTGATAGAGATAGGTTGGGTACTGAGATTATCTTCAGCTGCAGTGGGTTTCCGAATGTGCCTTTGATAGGCAGGAAGGGCTGTATCAACTATAATCCATCTCTGCTGGTCCGACAGTTTGCTTATGCTTTGAGAGCTCCACCGAAGGATGAAGAGGTGCAGGAATCTCTGTACCTCACTGGTCTTCTAGAGGGGGATATTTTATCTAAGCTTCAGCACCCTTGGAATGGTATTAGTAAGCGGGGAAAACCGTTGCTGGGAAAAAGTAATAGCCAAGCCTACGCTCCATATGTGACCTGGATCAGAGCCAGAGCAGATATTATAGGGATGTCGTTTCCACCTGCTCAGCCAGAAAGCCCTCCAGTGATTGAAGAGCCCACCACCGTGCCTATTCAGTAGTACAATCAGGTGTTAGCTGAGCGAGAGGGGCTGAAGAAGGCAAATGAAGAACTGGAGAAAGAATTGGCTCAACTCAGAAGCGAGAGAAGCGAAGCCGTCCATTCCTTCAAGAGGCAAACAAAGCTGGTGAACCAGCTAGGGACGGATTTGACTAAGCAGTTAGCTGAGCGTGAGCGCTTGGGTCGAGACTTCAAAGCTGTCAATGACGTACTGGCCACTAAGAAGTAGCACTTGGATGAAGCGTACCGGAGAATATCCAAGTTTAATCAGCATTGGAAGGCCACCCTAGCCAACGGCAAGGGACAGGAGGATAAACTGAAGCAGCAGATCTCCAAGTTGAAAGCCCAGGCGAAGGCTACTGAGAAGAGGTTTGATGAAGAAACCGCTCACAGATATGCCGCTGAAGGCCTGCTCAACAAGGCTCTTGCTAACCTGAAGGAGCGCAAACTGACGTTTGAATCCAAGA
Organism: Lathyrus sativus; assembly: GCA_963859935.3. NCBI lineage: Eukaryota > Viridiplantae > Streptophyta > Magnoliopsida > Fabales > Fabaceae > Lathyrus > Lathyrus sativus. The sequence goes on along the minus strand of OZ012736.1, from coordinate 188,893,628 downwards.
AGCGGAAATTAGAAGATTGTTTCGGCGAAGGAGCATGGGAAGACTCAGTTGAAGGTCTTCAATACGCTATTACGCAGAGGGAGTTACTCGTCGAGGGGTTGCTCACTCGGCCTGATCATCCAGAAACGAGGAATCTGTTAGAAGAGTTCTGCGCCGGTGGCCGTGCTTGACTATATTTGTAACCATTTTGTTTTGATCATTGCTGTATGCTGACCATCACCAGGCTTGTTGGTCGAGGTCATGCTATTGATTCTGCTTGTACTCAGTGACGTTGTGTACCGCCTTGATGGGCTTTCTTTATATATATGAGATGTTATTTCCATGACTGGACTCGGACTTCTTATTATCAGCACTGGCACTCAGGCACTAGGATCGGGGGAAAATTTCCCTAACACACAGACACATGTTTGCATTTGCATAAAGCATCTACATAACGAGCACTTTGTCGTTTTTTCTAACCCTTGTGTGTATACAGGTTGTTTCAGGTTGTTCCAGGATTGATCAAAGGCCAATCCACCGCTATCCGACCAGAGCAAATCAAGCCAGAGCAATGGAACAAGTGCAGACTGACATTCAGGAACTCCGAGAGAGGATGGACTGCTTCATGGAGCTCATGCAAGTGGTTGCCAACGGCCAAGACCAGCTCAGAACATTGGTCCAGCCTCTGATTTCAAGGGTTGACAGCAATGGTGTACTCCACGGTGGGAGTGTTCCAACCCCTCCACCTGTTGAAACTCCTCAGAACGGCATCCCCGCGACCGGGGGGAATGGCAGTGGCAACGGTAATGTGATCGCTAACATGGGGCTCAATGGTAATACGACTGGCGTCGGCAATGGAAATTTTGAAGCTAATGTCAATGTTGGACTGGGCAACGGCAACACAGGTGTTGGAAATCTGTATGGGCCTCAGCCATGGTTAGAAGACCGTCAAGAAGATTTGTTCTCCCAAAAGGGTGTTGAAGGAGAGCTGACTGCTGAAGCACGTCTGAGGTTAAGGCACTCGAGGACAAGATGAGGAATTTTGAGAACCTGAACACTATAGGTGTCGACATGTCCAAATTGGGATTGATTGCTGATTTCAAGGTGCCTCCCAAATTCAAGGTACCCGAATTTGAGAAGTACAAGGGTACCACCTGCCCTCGCGTCCACCTAAGGTCATACTAACGGAAAATGTCCGCTCACTCTGAAGACGAGAAGTTGCTGATGCACTTCTTTCAGGATAGCTTGTCCGGGCCATCCTTGGAATGGTACATGAGTTTGGAGCCTACCAGTGTGCGCACGTGGAAGGAACTTGCTGAGGCATTTTTGCACCATTACCAGTATAACAGTGACTTGGCGTCGAACCGAGTCCAACTGCAGAATTTGTCACAGAGGAACAACGAAGGGTTCAAAGAGTACGCCCAGCGATGGCGCGAATTGGCAGCTAGAGTTCAGCCGCCGATGGTTGAACGGGAGCTTGTTGAAATGTTTGTAGCCACCCTCCCAGGGGTTTATTACGAGAAATTGGTCAGCAGTATCTCTGGAAGCTTCTCAGATCTCATCATCATGGGCGAGCATGTTGAAAATGGGATCAAACTGGGGAAAATTCAAGGTGTCGATCTAGCCTCAGCTGGAGGAGGAAAGAAACCGTATGGTGGCAAAAGGCGGGAAGGAGAGACGAGCGTCGTGTCCAACGCTCGAAGGAAAGGTAAAGGCCCTCACCAGCAGGTGGCCAGCATAACCATCCCCGCTGTCCAACAACCCCAGCCACAGCAGCAGCTGCAACAGCAGCTGCCAAATCAGCAAGGGTACAGAAAGTATCAGAACAGGGCACCTTTGTCAAGTCGTTACCTTGAGGCGCCGCCCATGTCGTATGCTCAGCTGTTACAGACTCTGCTTCAGTTGCAGCTAATCCATAAGAGAACCCTGGCTCCCTTGACAGGGGCACCTCCGCCAGGTTATGACGCGAATGCAACATGTGAGTTTCACTCAGGGGCACCTGGCCACACGATAGAAAACTGCAAAGCCTTCAAGTACAAGGTGCAGGATATGGTGGATGCTAAGATCATCAATTTCTCAGATAATGTGCCAAATGTCACGAAGAACCCTATGCCGAATCATCGGGGAGGTGGGGTGAATTCCATTATCAAAGACGAGAGCTTGGATTTGTTGACTGATGTCAAGGATCTGAAGACACCGCTCAGCTTCGTTAAAGCCAAGCTAATGAAGAGAGGATTCTTTCCAGGCTGTGGAGAACTGTGTATGGGCTGTGCGACTCATCCTGATGGATGTGAGCAGTTGATAGGAGGGATTCAGAGTCTGATGACCGAAGGAATCTTGCAGTTTAGCCGAAGGGCCGAATGTGGATCTGGAGAGGTAATGCTGAGGCAAGATGATGAGGTCGCCACCATCACCATCCCTCACCGGACGATCACTATTTCTGCACCCAGACCGCCCACGATTACTATCACAAAGGCTGGGCCGATACCTTTTGAAAGCACCAATGTTGTCCCATGGCATTATGGGGCAGACGTTTACTGTAACGGACATAAGTTAGAGCTAGAACCATCTGGGCATTTTGTGGATAACCTAGTGGGAATTGGCGGAATCACGCGCAGCGGAAGAGTATTTGCTCCACCTGAGATAGTGGCGGACAAAGCTGATGTAACCGATAAGGGAAAGAGTAAAGTCGTTGAGGAAACCCCTCGTGGGGTAGAGAAGGACTTACTTGTTAAGGACGCCGAAGAGTTCATGAGGTTGATCAAAAAGAGTGACTACAAGATCGTGGATCACCTCCATCAAACACCCTCGAAAATCTCCATCCTGAATCTGTTGCTGTGTTCGGAGTCACATTGCAACGCGCTGTTAAAGGTTTTGAATGTCGCGTATGTACCGCAGGAAATATCGGTCAACCAGTTGGAAGGAGTCGTAGCCCACGTGAATGCTGGAAACGGGTTAGGGTTCACTGACCTGGAGCTGACGCCGAAGGGAAGAAACCACAACAGCGCCCTGCACATCTCGATAGAGTGTAGGGGAACGATTATGTCTCATGTGTTAGTGGACACGGGGTCGTCACTCAATGTTCTTCCGAAGAAAGCATTGATGAAGTTAGATACTCGAGGATTGATTTGCACACCCAGTGATCTGGTTGTGAAAGCGTTCGATGGAACCAAACGTCATGTTTTTGGGGGAGGTGACGCTACCAATCCAAGCCGGGCTGGAAACTTTCGACGCGGTTTTTTACATTATGGACATCATGCCAGCCTACAACTGTCTCCTAGGCCGGCCATGAATCCATTCTGCTGGCGCCGTGACCTCCACGTTGCACCAGAAGCTCAAGTATGCTGTCGGAGGTAGCATCGTGACTGTTTGTGGCGAGGAAGACATAATGGTGAGCCATTTGTCGTCCTTCAAGTATGTTGAGATGGATGGGGAAATCCACGAAACCCTATGTCAGGCATTCAAAGCTGTTAAAGTCAAGGACGTAACTCCTGTAATCACTGAAAAACCAGAGATGACTCTTTCTTCCTTCAAGGAAGCCCGAGCCGTTGTTCAGGCCGGATCTACCCCAGGTTGGGGGCGAATTCTAGAAATACCTAACAAACAGGACAAGTTTGGGTTGGGATACTCTCCGGCGGCTGAAGCCTCCTCTTCTCACAGTGCGTCGCGAGGTAAAGGGCCGATCCAGTTTACCAGTGACGGGGTGATATTTGAAAGTGTCAACGCAGTGTCTGAAGACGGCGAAGACAGCGATTGCGACCTAGACTCTTGGATCCAGCCAAGCAAACCAAGCCAGAGCCTCACCAACTGGTCCATCAGGGATACCATCCAAGTGACAGGCAAAGAGTAATGATTTACTTTCTCCAATTATTGTACAACCCTATGTCCTACCCGGGGCATAGTGGTTTTATTGTCAGGGCCTTGTTTGATTATGTACATGCATTTTACCAATAAATCAAAAGGCGTTTTTCTTTGTATTCAAATGTTGTGATCTCTGTTATTCCTGTTTTATATTTGTTTTGAAAAACAATAAAATGACAATAGGGTTTGTGCTAACCTGCATATCCTTGTTTTAAGCTTAACCCTTGTTATTGCAGGATCCACATAGCAGATGACATCGACTCTGGACCTTCTACGACTCACTTCAACTTCGATTGCCCGATCTATCAAGCCGAAGAAGAGATTGATGAAGACGAAGACTTTCTCGAAGAGTTGGCCCGCTTGTTGAAACAAGAAGAGAAAGTTATTCTGCCTCATGAGGAAGAGATTGAGATTGTGAATCTGGGTTCTGAGGAACTGGTCAGGAACGTCAGGATAGGGGCTGCATTGCAAAGTGATATCAAGCAAAGATTGGTCGAGATGATGAGAGAGTATAGTAACATCTTTGCTTGGTCATACGAGGATATGCCCGGACTTGACACTGACATCGTGGTCCACCACTTGCCGCTGCGAGAAGATTGTCCTCCCGTCAAGCAGAAGCTTAGAAGGACACGACCAGATATGGCCGTTAAGATCAAAGAAGAAGTGTAGAAGCAGCTTGATGCTGGCTTCTTAGCGGTTACTACTTATCCTCCGTGGGTCGCCAACATAGTACCTGTATCGAAGAAGGACGGTAAGGTGCGAATGTGCATCGATTATCGGGATTTGAATAGGGCGAGCCCTAAAGATGATTTCCCACTCCCCCATATTGATGTGTTGGTCGACAATACAGCTCAGTTCTCCGTATTTTCGTTCATGGATGGCTTCTCCGGTTACAATCAGATCAAGATGGCGCCGGAGGACATGGAGAAAACTACGTTTATTACACCTTGGGGAACATTTTGCTACAAGGTAATGCCTTTCGGTCTGAAGAACGTAGGGGCCACTTACCAACGAGCAATGGTCACTTTGTTTCATGATATGATTCATCATGAGATTGAAGTCTATGTGGATGACATGATTGCGAAGTCCCAAACGGAGGAAGGACATTTGGTCAATTTGCTAAAGCTTTTTGAGAGCCTTAGGAAATTCAGGTTGAGGCTGAATCCTAACAAGGGTACTTTCGGGGTACGGTCCGGAAAACTAATGGGGTTTATTGTGAGTGAAAGAGGCATCGAGGTTGATCCTGCGAAGATAAAAGCAATACAAGAGATGCCAGTGCCAAAAACAGAAAAAGAAGTTCGTGGTTTCCTAGGCAGAATAAACTACATTGCAAGGTTTATCTCTCAGCTCACAGCCACGTGTGAACCGATGTTCAAACTGTTAAAGAAAGATCAGGCGATTATCTGGAACGAGGATTGCCATAAGGCATTTGATAAGATAAAACAGTATCTACAGGAACCTCCGATCTTGATACCTCCAGTGGCCGGAAGACCCTTAATCATGTACTTGACAGTTCTTGAGAATAGTATGGGGTGTGTTCTCGGTCAGCACGACGAGACGGGCAGAAAGGAGCATGCCATTTACTATTTGAGTAAGAAGTTCACAGAATGTGAATCTCGTTACTCGATGCTGGAGAAGACGTGTTGTGCACTAGCCTGGGCTGCCAAACGTTTACGACAGTACATGCTCAACCACACAACCATGCTAATTTCGAAGATGGATCCGATCAAGTACGTCTTCGAGAAACAAGCGCTTTCGGGCAGGATTGCCAGATGGCAAATGGTGTTGACGGAATATGACATTCAGTACGTTTCCCAGAAGGCCATCAAGGGAAGCGTATTGTCTGAGTACCTTGCCGAACAGCCGATCGAAGATTATCAGCCGATGAAATTTGAATTCCCTGATGAGGATATCATGTTTCTTAAAGCGAAAGATTGCGATGAACCGTTGCCCGACGAGGGTCCAGATAGGAAATCCCAATGGAAGTTGATATTTGACGGGGATGTTAATTCTTACGGAAGTGGCATCGGGGCAATCATCACAACTCCCCATGGATCCCACATCCCGTTCACTGCGAGACTGACGTTTCTGGTCACCAATAATGAAGCAGAATACGAAGCATGCATCATGGGTCTGGAAGAGGCAATTGATTTGAGAATCAAGAACCTGGATGTATATGGTGACTCGACACTAGTGATTAACCAGATTAAAGGGGAGTGGGAGACTCGCCAATCGAGTTTGGTGTCGTACATGAACTACGCCAGAAGGCTGCTTCCGTTCTTTGATCGAGTGGAACTCCATCATGTGCCCAGAGCTAAAAATCAGATGGCTAATGCCTTGGCCACGTTGGCTTCGATGTATAAAGTCAATTTTTGGAATGAAGCTCCAAGAATTGTCCTTTCTCGTCTTGATAGACCTGCATTCGTCTTTGCGATCGAGGAAGCCTCCGACGGCAAGCCATGGTTCCATGATATCCAGACCTTCCTTATGACTAAGGAGTATCCTGCGGGAGCGTCAACCCAGGATAAGAAGACTCTGAGGAGGCTGTCTGGAAATTTTTATCTCAATCCTGATGGAGTTTTGTATAAAAGAAACCACGATCTCGTACTACTCAGATGTGTAGATGAGAAAGAAGCGAGTATGCTCATGGAAGAAGTCATGAAGGCTCATTTGGTACGCACGCCGGCGGGTATGCTATGACAAGAAAGATCCTGAGAGCAGGATACTACTGACTGACGATGGAGTCAGATTGCTTTAAATTCGCGAAGAGATGTCATAAATGCCAGATTTATGCTAATAAGATTCACGTGTCGCCGTGCCCGTTAAACGTCATGTCCTCCCCGTGGCCGTTCTCCATGTGGGGCATCGACATGATAGGCAAGATCGAGCCCACTGCATCTAACGGTCATCGCTTCATTTTAGTAGCCATCGACTACTTCACCAAGTGGGTGGAGGCAACCTCGTATGCTAATGTGACCAAGCAGGTGGTGGCTAAATTCATAAAGAGGGACATCATTTGTCGATACGGAATTCCCGAGCGGATCATTACTGATAATGGTTCGAATCTGAATAACAAGATGATGAAGGAGCTGTGCCAGAGTTTCAAGATTGAACACCACAACTCATCTCCTTACCGGCCGAAGATGAATGGCGTTGTTGAGGCGGCCAATAAGAACATTAAGAAGATTGTACAAAAGATGGTTGTGACCTATAAGGATTGGCACGAGATGTTGCCATTTGCACTGCACGGTTATCGTACGACGGTACGTAAATCAACCGGGGCAACTCCTTTCTCACTGGTGTACGGTATGGAAGCTGTCCTACCGTTAGAAGTTGAGATTCCTTCTTTGCGAGTTTTGGTTGATGTGAAACTCGATGAGGCAGAATGGATTAAGAACCGACTAAACCAACTCAGCCTGATGGACGAGAAGAGGTTAGTATCAATTGCATATGGTCGTCTGTACCAAAGCCGAATGAAGAAAGCTTATGATAAGAAGGTGCATCCTAGAAGCTTTCAGATGGGTGATCTCGTCCTAAAGAAGATTCTTCCTCCACACTCCGATCACCGGGGCAAGTGGACTCCCAATTACGAAGGTCCGTACGTCGTCAGCAAGGTCTTCTCGGGAGGAGCCTTGTTGTTATCCACGATGGATGGCGAAGATTTCGCATCCCCGGTGAACGCGGACGCAGTTAAAAAATACTTTGCTTAAAGAACGACCCGTTGGAAAGAAAAAGAATATCCAGGCAAAAATGGGGAATCCCTGCGAACCATAAAAAAGGAAAAGGTACGGGCAAAAATTAGGGATATAAATGAAAAATGTACACCCGCAAAGTCGAAAACCTGGAAGGGCGACTTTGGCAAAAAAGGGTATCCCGGTGAATCGAAAACCCGGAAGGGCGATTCAGGCAAAAGTTAGGGATGTGAAAAAGCAAATGACTGCGTTCCGCGTGTGGACTTTCATTGTTTAGTGGTTTGGAAGACCTGAGGGCCGTTTATCCGAATCAATCTCTTCTGAAGCTGAAGCATCGGAGAAGTATCGAAGTCGAGTGGGTCATAGAGGGATCAACTCATGGTGTTCGTCTACGCCTCATTGCCGACATTTGTATATACTGATGTATATTTATGTTTTTTATATTTGCGCAGCTTCCTCATTCCAGGAGCTTGCATCTGTTGTAAAACATCTTGGCCCATTCAGGGGTTCGCATCAAGAAAATGTATACTATTCAGCAATTCTGTTTGTTTGTTTAGCATTTATCTGTTTTGTTTGCGAAAAAGAACGCCGACATTTTTTGATAAAATGCGCATACATAAACTTACTGGCCTAGGCCACTGATTGTCGAAACAATGAATTACTTGAACATTGTCACAAGATGATAACCTTGATAGGTCCCTTTGAGAAGGGTATCTTGTCTGTTTGTTTGTATTGTTACAGGTAGGGCATATTCCAGACAATACGCCGTATGTTTCCCCAAGCAGGATGATTCCTTCTTCCCCAACAAGTTCAGCAGCACCTCCCCGCGGAGTCTGATCATGAGATCGTAAGCATTGCTATGTCTCCCCAAGCAGAGAAGATTCTCTCCTCAATCAGATGTATCCTGAAGGATCGTCGTCTCCCCAGCTGAGTCATATACTGAAGTGTGCAGCACTCGATAGTACAGATTGAAGTCTCCAGGAGAATTGAAATTCCCCACAGAATTGTATTTTCCCCGGCAAGTAGGATTTATTCCAGCGTCTGGTTACCCTCCCCAGCCAAGCTTGCAGTTCCCCAAAAGAGCCAAGTCCTTGGAAGCCGTTCAGGACATGATTGGTTTTCCCCAGTAGAGTGTTGAATAATTGATGCTGTATTTCCCCACCAGAGTCGTTATCTCCAGGGAAGTTTGGCGGCGAATGCCGTGCAGTTTATTTCTATGATTGATATTGTTTCCCTCAGCAGTTTGTGGTTTGAATACCCGGTTGAGCGAGTCCAAGTTCTTGTAGAACTTTGTCCTCCCGTAGCAGTCAACTGAAGATCATTTCCCCAGGCGGAGTCCAATTGAGATTGGTGTGACTTCTTCTCCTCGGCAGGATGATCCCTTCCTCCACCAGAGTGGTTCTTTCTCCTTGACAGGAGGATTCTCCCTTCAGCATTTATTTTGTTGATGGGTTCGTAGCATTTTGCAAGATTGCATAGCATTTCCACCGTGTGGAGCATTGCGCCATTGTCAAAGCATATGCATACGAAACATGAGCTAGGTCGTTGCCGTTCTTGTTTTGCAGGTGTTCCTCCGCAGAATGGTTTGCTCAAGATGATTCTTGAATTATGTAGCAAAGTTGGTTGCTTAAGATGATTCTTAAAAATCCCCGGTGAAGTCGCCAGAGTTGGTTGCTCAAGTTAATGCTTAGAGTCCCCGACAGAGTGTTTGTGCAGGATGATTCCTGAAATCTCCAACAGAGTTATTGGTTCAGGATGATTCTTGAAGTCCCCGGCAGAGTTATTTGCCCAAGACGATTCTTGAAGTCCTCAGCAGAGTTGAGTCATCCAGAATGATTTCTGGATCCCCGAAGCAGAGTTACTTGATAGTTCTCCAGAATCTCCAGCGGAGATGTGTCATCCCCAGCAGGTTTGAACAGAGAAGTTGAGATTTCCCTTTAAGACTTGATGATTGAAGTCCGGCAGCGGTGCCAAAACCCCTGACCTACTGATGAAGTCTAACCACGAGGTCAAAGCAGTTCCCTCAGCTGATGCGGAGTGCCAGATGGTAAAAGATTGTATATCCTTACTTGGTTCATGATTGACCGAGGATTCCATTCCCGACTTACTAACGAAGTCCGGCTGACGCCCGAGATGTTCTGTGAATGCCTGACGGCATAACCGACCATCCATTACCAGTTACCGCGTAACTGGTGACCCCTTGATGACTTGAGGACGAAGATCTACAGCAAAATCAGATGATCATCCTGACGGAGATTTGAGATTATACATTTCACCGATTACCGTGTGACCAATTCTCCAGCTAGTTGCCGTGCAACTATTATTTCCATTTCCGAAGATTTGTCCCCATCAGTGTACCGTGTACTTGTGCAGTTGGCAAATTTCCGGGTTTTTTGGTATTCAACCGTCTTTTACCTTGATTGGTTGAGAGTCGTTCGCTTCTCACCCAGTCCGGTCCAAGCCGTTTGAATAGGGGCAGCTGTTGCACCCCAAAATTTGCCCAACATTTCTTTACCTAGCTGATGTTTCATTTCATTCACATTAGCATTATCATTTGCATTTCATTGACATGTGTGCAGGAGATCAAGAGGTATGATTACCAATCAAGAGCTATACAAGAGTTTGAAGCTAGCTAATAAGAGTTTGAAGCTAGCTAAGAAGTTTATTCAAGTATTCAAAGGTTGATACCCTTGTCAGAGAAGTTAAAAGATCCTCAGAGAGAGTGGTTGAAGCCAAGTGTGTAGGTCTCCTAACTTGAGAGTTGTGGAAAGCCATCAGATGATTCTGAAGCCATGAAGTTAGACTTGAGATCTTGGGAGAGCTCATGAGAAGATTTTAAAATCACTTTGGGTCCTAGACAGGTCATTGTGCAAGATTAAGAAGGCTCAGCCATGAATGGTGCAACTAGGGTTTGACTGGGTCAACCCTAAGTCAACTGATGATTTGGAGAAGGTTGAGACCTAATCCAAGAGCCATGTGATCATGGATTGATGCATTGAGATGTTATAAGGATGATTCCAAGGTCAACTCATCATGATTGAAGAGTTTGAGAAGTTTCAGGCTAGGGTTTCTAAGGCTTGACAATGTAAAATCCCCTAGTTTAACCCCTATCTTCAAGGCAGTTTAGCCCAAGATGTGATTGTCATCTCATCTTTCCCCCAACATGATTGTTGTAGATCATGATCTTAGATTTAATTTGAGTACTAGAAGTCCTTGATAGGATTTGTAGAACTCAAGTTATGGCTTTGACAAGTTACAAGTCATTTGAGACATGTGAATTTGGAGCTTGAAAGTTACCCAACTTGCATGACACTTTTTCCTTAGAAGGATGATTCCTATGAACTTTTGGTAAACATGAATGTTGTTCCTTATCCTCTTAGCTTTCTAGAGAGTACTAGAAGTCCTTGATAGGATTTGTATAACTCAAGTTATGGCTTTGACAAGTCAAGGGTATTTTGGACATTTGGTGATTATAGGTCATTTGTGATCATAGGCCATTTTCACCAACTTAGAGGCCTCAAATGAAATTTTGTTCAACTAGAAAGTTTCTCAAAATGGGGTTTTAACCTTGACCATGCATCAAGGAGGCATTGAAATGGCTCAAGGAGAGACTTGGTTCAAGAAATTTTGAAAAAAAGAAAGAATTAAAAGGATTTAATGGCCAAAAATTCAAATAATTCATTTTGTGACCAAATGAAACAAAATTATAGGTCAAATTGAATGGAAAAATGATTTTAGAAACAATGGAAATGTTAGAATTTTGATTTGAGGTCATTTGCATAACATTCCATTTCATTTCTTCATGATGAAGCAACATAATCAAATTTATACATTTGGCTTGCAAACAAGGAAAATAACACACTAAACTCATTCAATATCTCATGAGAACTTGATTACACACATAGCCATGCCAAGAGGGAGTCAGAATAGTGATTTCCATGGATGAGATTTTGAAGAGATTTTGAAAATCCAAAATCTCATTTGGATGGATCCAGAAGTTTCTAGACAATCCCAATCACTTCTATATAAGTCATTGAGTGAGTTCAGTGCTTTTTTTGGAAGGATTTGAAGCTGGTTACAGAAAGAGCCATTGAAATTTTGAAGGTTCAAGTTGAAATCAGGTTTTCAATTCAAGGGAGAATCAAGCCAAATCAGGGTGTGCAAAGGCTTTGGGAGTGAATTTGGAACGTGTCTGCATCATCTTGGCAGTTGAAGTGAGCAAAAACCACCTTTGTTACCCCTCTGAAACCAGGTTTGTATCTTTCATCCTTGTGCATGATTTAGGAGGAGAAACTTAGCAATTCACATGTGGTTAGGATCCTTGCAACCTGTAGTTGGATTTAGGATCATAAATTGGTGAATTAGAGACAAATTAGGCATGTGATCATTTTCTGTTGAGGATGATATCTCAAGATTCTTGAAGGATTATTCATGATTGGATGGTGGAAATTGATCAGTGAAGAGTGAGGATTAACTTGAGACCTTTAATTTAAAGAATGGTGAAAATCAAGATTGGGAGGAATTCTGAAAAGGTTATCGGGTTTGGAAATGTAGAAGGAATTAGAAAATTCTGAGGTTGGATTCGTGATCAGTATCAAATTTGGGGTGGGATAGTGATTTGTTTTGTGAGTTTTGATTACCTGAGATGAGTGCTTCACCGGAGAAGACGGTGGCGCCACTGTTCAGGCCACCGTTCGAGAACTCCCTCCATTGCAGGTTCAAATTGGGGATGATGAACAAGAACACTCAGATTAGGGTTGGACCTTTGACTCAGGCAATGGATGAATGGCCAGGATTGCTTCTCAAATCTTAAGAGAGAGTTTCAAATGAAACGCACCGTTTCATTAATTGGTTGGTTTTGGGCTTAACACTCAGAGTGATATCCACACCCCCCTTTAGCCCAACTCTTTGATATGAACTGTATTGGATTGCTATTTGCCACGCGTTTTTATTAATTTCTTTTGTTTTCTTTTATATTTCATTATTTCATATGACTTAGAGATTAATTCATAAAAAATAGGAAATTAACTCAATTAATTCCAAACATTTTTCCCCTGATTCACGATTGAATCTAGAATTTTGTAGATAAAAAATATTAGGAATTCATGCATTTGTGATTTTATTTTCATTTTTTGAATATTAATTGATATTAAAATGACCATGGTTGATACCTTGTCTTTCTGAATTTTGTTTGAGTATTTGGTGATGATTCTTGCCATAATTTTTTGTGTGTAGCTAGTATAGATATGCATGTTCCCCTAGTAATTTTCTCACATTTTTGTGATGAAGTTAGGTGGTAGTTTTAAGTTGAAACTTTAGGTGCTCTATTTTTAGGGTTTGTGCTTAGTACCTTGTGATTTAGGTTTTATTTCTAGGACTTGGGGGATGATTCAACCTCTGGATTGATTGAATTAGGGTCCCATAGTTAGTTTTGTAGGATTTTACAATTGGTTTTAGTATTTTAGTTAGGATTAACTTTAGTACTAGGTTTTAGGTGATCCTAACTTGCTAATTCAATTAGATTGATTTCTTTAGTTCCCTTAGATTAGGGTTTTGCCTCTCTTGCTCTTGGATGATGTTGAAGACAAGCTTGGGGATACCATGGAGTTCTTGAAGAGGCTTGGATGTGAAGTTCTTCCTTTCTTCTAGTGTAGTGTTGATTAAGTGTTTAGATTAGGGTTTGCAGGCAGAGCTTCTAGATAGATTCTCTTCTTTCATAAACATGGATGGTGTTGATCACTTCCATTATTCCCTATGATATAAGGTCCCCTTGTGGAGGCCTCATCCCTCCTTTGGTAGGATGTGTGGCTCTTCACAAGTTGGTAGAACCTTTGAGGGTCCCTTTCTCTAATGATGGAGTGCTTAGTGGTGACCTTTGGTCTTCACTCTGCTGTCTATTATCCAAACCTTACTCTTGTTAGATGAATATTCCTCCCTTGCTAGAGGATGGAGTTCCTTGTTAGAGAATTGAAGATGCTAGAGGTTGCTACTTCTTTGAAGACTGCCATTGAAGCTGAGGCTTGAAGATCCAGAAGAGCAGGTTGACACTTATGGAGAAGATCAAATTGAGATTTAATGAAGAGGTGAAGCTTGAGGTTGGAAAGTAAGTTGATACTTATGTGTGAGGTATTGGAAGTTTCGAGAAGCAAGTTGATACTTGCTATCAAATTTGAAGACTTGAAGAAAAGTTGAAGACTGAGGGCTGAGCTGATGTCAGAAGAGTTTTGCTGTGAAGCTGTGGGAGTGGTTGATCTGCTTTCCTTTCCTGTTTGTTTGCTGGCTGTGCAACGGTATTGCTGTGACTTGTTTGATTTGCTTGATGCATTAGAATAAGTTCATGTTTAGATTAATTTAAGCTAGGAGCATGATTGCACTAGGGGTTGAGTTGCTCTCTCTACTTTTATTTTTAATGTATGGCTTTGCTTGCGGGTATTCGGTAGAGCTCTGCTCCCTTGCCTATGTGGTTTATGATTTGCTTGATGGCATTTTATTTTATTCTTCCTGTATGATTGCAATTATTCATATCTGGCTTGAGGTCGAGACGAGCTTGTGGAGGCTGATGCCCCACACACATTTCCTCCCTCACTTGCGTTGCATGCATTTTACTGTATATCGGTTTACTGTTTACTGTTTAAGCTGATGCTTTATCTGTTTCTGTGTATCATTGACATGATCCCCTAGGAATCTCACTTCCTTTGATAAGGAAGTGATGATAGAACTTTAGGTTGAAACCTATGCATGATAACTTCTAGGAGTTCCCTGTTTCAAACCTCAACCATAGGATGAATCCTTGGCATGACAACATTAGGACTTGATAGTCTCCCCTTAGTTGAACCTGTTCGTTCTCTTCTCATCTCAAAACAACTTAAAATACAGTAATAAAGGTTAACTGACGTCGTACGTTACGAGCCTTAAGCTATCTGAGAAAGGATTGTTGGAGAGTTTCTTTTCAATAGTCTGGACGTTTAGTATGGTACCCTTTGGGTGACATGCGACGCATTCACTCTAAGGTCATAGTCTCTAGTGCGCTATAGGTTGCAAACATCCATAAAAAACAGTTCTTCCGTAAAAGACAGAAAACAAACTTCAAACCTTTTTGCCCCGTGGGCCCATAATTCAAAGGAAAGATTTTCTGAAGAAAAGAGTGTCGTTAACTCCCAGTTCTACCGTAAACGGTAGCGCCTAAGTCTCCAAAGGTCGAGCTGCGTACACCAAATTGCTGGAACTGTTTGTTAACCCTACTCGAAAAAACAGATGAATCTGAATTCCCGTAATCCGTATTATCCCAAACTATGTAAGCTCTGATCTCTCATATCTGTTGAGAGTACGTAGGCACAATACTGATGTATTGGCGAGCCACCTTCCCCCATCACCCGTAGTTAGCCGAACTACGTTGACTCTGATTTCTCATTCTCTGATGAGAATACGTAGGCATAAAGTGCGACGCTTTGCCGAGTCATTTTCTTTTCTTTTCAGACCAGCCTTGATAGGTAGATAGATAAAACCAACCCGGCAGATAAACACAACAAGCGTGGATCCCATCGAGTACGATGGACGTGAGGGGTGCTAATACCTTCCCCTTGCGTAACCGACTCCCGAACCCAGACAACGGTTGTGATGACCTTGTCTTATACCTCTTCGTCAGGTTTTTCTGATCATTTCCTTTCCCGTTCTAAGGGATAAATAACGAAAGGTGGCGACTCTTCTGTTTTGCCGGCACCTTATTTTCGCGGTAGCGACAGAAGGTATGAGCACCCCTCACGTCCGTTGTACTCAACAGGATCCACGCTTGTTGTCTAATCTATGGGTGAAAAATATCTAAAAGCTATTGCTAAACGAGGGTGAACGGAAAGAACTGACTCGATAGGACATCGCCGCCCTATGCCCACGTATTCTCTCGTGCAATGGGAAAGTCAGAGTCAACGTAATTCAAGAGACTACGGGTGAAGGGGGGAAGGTTGCTCGCCAGGACATCGTCGTCTTGTGCCTATGTATCCTCATCTGGTATGAGAAATCAGAGCAAACGTAGTTCGAGATGACACAACCACTGGTTGGTTCAAGTGTTTTAACTGAGTAGGGTTAAATCTTCGTTCTAGCAGTTAGGGACAATGCCTGTTTGCGGTAGAACGGAAAATTAACACACTCTTTTTGAAAATGATTTTCAAACAAATCCCGAAGGATAAAAAGACTTGATCTTTTGTTTTGGTGTTTTTTATGAGAAGAAGTGAATTGAGTTAGATTCGAAACTTATGTTCCACTAAAGACTATGACTTGAGAGAGAATGCGTCGCATATCGCCCAAAGGGCATACGCTAAACACTCTAGAAAAGGTGAGAGGAGCCCCCCACTCATCATTCCTCAAGTACTTAAGGCTCGTAGCGTACAACAAGTGTTAACCTTTATTAAGTGTCTTAAGAAGGTTATGAGATGATAAGAGAAAGACACAACACTCTAAGGGGAACTGATCAACCCTAATGTTATCATGCAATGTGATCCTAAAGTTGGGATTGAAAGGGAGAAAACTAATCTAATGTTATCATGCAATGGATTTAACACCTAATGTCTCTTCTACTCCCATCTTAAACAGAGGGACTAGAAATCCTAAGGGATCATGGCAAAAGACCAAGTAAACAATAAACAATTCAATCACAGATGAACAAAGAAAATGAGATAATGCAATTAGAGATGCAAACATGAAATGCAAGTATGCAAAGATGCAACAAAGACTCAACAACAAAAGAAACTCAAACACAAGAGAAAGTCAACTTAAACAAGTCAACAAGAGGTGAGATAAAATGGGAGAAGTAAAACTCCTACAACCATCAAACATCCATCACCTAAACAAAAACCAAAAGAAAAGATCCATGATCAAAGAAATGATGGGAGAAAGGAAATTGGGCAGCAACCACAAATGGGTGATCTCAACTAAACATTCAACATTGATCAAACAAAAGACACAAGCAAACAAGTGCAAGAAAGTGGCCAATTATTCAAGACAAACTCAAAGTGCAAATGTGAACACCAAATCATCTTGAATAAAGATCAAACCACATGAGGCAGAGGTGGATCAATAATATGAAAGCCTCAATTCACACTTAGAAACAAAACACAGGCACAAACTAGGTCATGGCAAGGGAAAGAACCAAAGTTCTAACACAACTTCAACACTTAGAACAAAGTGGAAATGCATGACTCCAAAGTTACTTGTGATGCAAGTTACACAATGTAAATGACCCATGACAAATGAAATAGCACCTTAAGCATGTTAAAATCAAGTAACAAGGCTTACAAGATGCATATGGGATCAATATAGTTCATTTCCCAAAGGAACTAGGTCAAACTAGCTTGTATGAACATCTTCAAAGGAGACTTCACTTGCAAGTTTCACCAAAAATAGAAGGAATGTCCAATAAATCTCAAGTAAAATACACAATAAATCTTGATCAATCATAAAGCAGCAAGCAAAATCTCATGGACAAAATCAACTCAAGGCATCACCAAATAATTCAAGAATGAATGGTGCTCCACCTTATCGAGCATATGTCGAGGTACAACAAAAGTCAAAGCAAAATCAAATGAACAATGATTATTGGCCACTCAAATTCATCCTCAAGAATGCCTCAATCCCTTGCCTAAATGAGGGAGAAGCCATGGTGATAGGAGATAAGGAATTGAAGTATAAATAGTCATGATCACATAAGGTAAACACCATAAAACTCATTTAATTGTAAAATTTAAATAAAATACAAAAATAAATGGAAAACATAAATAAAAAACATGGAAAATTAAATAACATTTCAAAATATTAAGAAAACATTTTTGTGTAATTGGAACTATTTTTAAATAATTAAAATGAAAACAAAAATTAAAATGAAAGAAAATTAAAACAAAGACCGAGAGGGGGTGCATTCAGTAAAGTCTGAACAAACTGATTCTTTTGTAAATCTCTCTTGGGCCAAAAAGAAGGGGGTGTGGATAGGAAATGGAATAAACCCAATAACACATGGACTTAGAGTTTTAATGAAACTTTGCGTTTCATTAAAACACGTCACGGACAAACACACACATTAGCAGAGTCAAGCAAATACGAGCACACCACCTCAATGGGTCAAAGGGTCCATAAAAGCCAACTCAGCTTGGCCTAAAACATTACCAGACGTCGGAGCTAAGGCTCAGGTCCTCTTCTCCGGGAAGGGGATCACTGGAGACGGATGAAAACAGTCATAAAAATACCAGGATGAAAAACAGGGTGAAAATACAAGGATAAAAATACGGTCATAAAATTACAACTAGGTGAAAAACAGCCACGAAAATCAAGTGTCCATACTGAAACCCAAATGAACAAGCATGAAAACAATATAAACATTGCCTACTAGTTGTAGGACTTCAGATGCAATCCAGGATGACCCTAATACATGTCTAAAATGAGAGAAAAAAAATGAAGAATCTTACCAAACAAAGCTGCTCCGTTGGCTCTTGAAATGGCAAGCAAACTTTTGTCCAAGCTTTCTAATCTTCTCCTTAAGCTCTGGTGAAGAAGAAATGAGCAGAAACTTGGAGAAATAACCCAAGAAATAACTGATTCGAAGAGATGAAAGTTTTGAAAATTTTGAAGTGTAGAAGCTCTCTCTCTCAGCCAACACTCACTCTGATGGTTTAGGGCAAATTTTCAACTCTTATATGATGGGTTTTCAATGCTCATGCAGGACCATAATGCTTGCAATGTGTAATTTCAAGTTTTTCTTTTCAAACTTCCACTTCATGCCACACACGGTTTAGGTACCACACCACCATAATTGGGTCAGCAATTAAATAGAAGGGGTGTATTGGAAACATGTAGGTTACTTTGGGTCATGTAGGAAAGCCTTTCACCAAGTTTCAATTCATGACTTTTTAAGTAAGAAATTTGAAAATGTGGCATGTAATTTCTCTTTATATTGGCACAAATGAAGTAAAGCTCCTAATGATCATGTACTTGTGTTGAAAAGATAAAAAATGAGGCCAAAAGGTGACTTGTAATGTAAGATACTTAAACCATGACCAAAAGTCAATATTTCACCTTTAAAATGGTCCATATGATCACATAATGCACCAAACTCCATGAATTTTGAGTCCATTGTGAAGCCAGGGCAATTAGACACAAGTTTCATGTTGGTTGAAAATGGATTAGAGGCCTTGAAGTTCATGAAATGGACCCTTGAAATGAATGACCTATAATAGACTTTCCAAAAATACCCCTACCTTGTGAGGACCATAACTTGAGATGTACACATGATAAAAAGGACTTCTAGCAGTTGTTGGAAAGATAAGATCATAAAGAACAACTTTCATGTTCACTTGAAGTTGAGGAGAAACTTGATTCTATGCCAAAAATGCCTTGGAAGTGAGTTGACTTTGAGTTGACCAAAATTCTCTTCATTTGAGGACTCCAACTTGTTGACATCATAACTTGAGCTGTACAAACTCAATGGATGAGTTCTTGTACTCAAAATAAATTTTGAAAGATGCTATACAAGTCTCATGTGTCGCTTCCGCGAAAATAAGGTGTCGGCAAAACAGAAGAGTCGCCACCTTTCGTTATTTATCCCTCAGAACGGGAAAGGAAACGATCGGAAAAACCTGACGAAAAGGTATAAGACAAGGTCATCGCAACCGTTGTCTGGGTTCGGGAGTCGGTTACGCAAGGGGAAGGTATTAGCACCCTTCACGTCCGTCTTACTCGACGGGATCCACGCTTGTTGTGTTTATATGACGGGTTGGTTTTATCTATCTACCTATCAAGGCTGGCTTAAAAAGAAAAGAAAAATGACTCGGCAAAGCGTCGCACTTTATGCCTACGTATTCTCATCAGAGAATGAGAAATCAGAGTCAACGTAGTTCGCCTAACTATGGGTTACGGGGGAGGTGGCTCGCCAATACATCAGTATTGTGCCTACGTACTCTCAACAGGTATGAGAGATCAGAGCTTACATAGTTCGGGATAATACGGATTACAAGAATTCAGATTCATCTGTTTTATCGAGTAGGGTTAAACAGCAGTTCCAGCAGTTAGGGACAAAGCCTGTTTGCGGTGGCGCTGAAGTTTAACGACACTCTTTTCTTCAGAAAAGCTTCCTTTGAATTATGGGCCCACGGGGCAAAAAGGTTTGAAGTTTGTTTTCTGTCTTTTATGGAAGAACTGTTTTTTATGGTTGTTTGCAACTAGTATCGCACTAGAGACTATGACCTGAGAGTGAATGCGTCACATGTCACCCAAAGGGTACCATACTAAACATCCAGACTGTTGAAAAGAAACTCTCCAACAATCCTTCCTCAGATAGCTTAAGGCTCGTAACGTACGATGTTAGTTAACCTTTATTACTGTATCTTAATTTGTTTTGAGATGAGAAGAGAGAACAGGCTCAACTAAGGGAGACTATCAAGTCCTACTGTTGTCATGCTAAGGATTCATCCTATGGTTGAGGTTTGAAACAGGGAACTCCTATAAGTTATCATGCATAGGTTTCAACCTAAAGTTCTAATCATCACTTCCTTATCAAAGGAAATGAGATTCCTAGGGGATCATGTCAATGATAAACAGAAACAGATAAAGCATCAGCTTAAACAGTAAACAGTAAACGACTGTAAAATGCATGCAATGCAAGTGAGGGAGGAAATGTGTGTGGGGCATCAACCTCCACAAGCTCATCTCAACCTCAAGCCAGATATGAATAACTGCAATCATACAGAAGAAATAACATGCTATCAAGCAAACACAATAGCCGCAATCATACAGAGGAAATGAAATAACATGCTATCAAGCAACACAAACCACATGGGCAAGGGAGCTGGGCTCTACCGAATACCCGCAAGCAAAGCCATACAGTAAAAATACAAGCATAGGGAGCAACTCAACCTCTAGTGCAATCATGCTTCTAGCTTACATCAGTCTAGATATGAACTTATTCTAATGCATCAAGCAAATCAAACAAGCCACATCAGTACAGAAAAGAAAACAAACAAGAAAAGAAAGCAGATCAACCACTCCCACAGCTTCACAGCAGAGCAATCTTCTGACAGCAGTTCAGTCTTCAGACTTCAATCACCCTTCAAGGCTATCATCCTTAATAACAAGTATCAACTTGCTCCTCCAAGGTTTCAACCCATCAAGCATAAGCATCAACTTATTCTCTCTTCCTCAAGCCTCAGCTTTACAGTAAATCCCACCTTCAGGCTTCACTCCTAACTACAAGTATCAACTTGATTCCTTCAGGCTCTCAATGCATCAATGTAAGTGTCAACTTATCCTTTATTCCTCAAGCCTCAGCTCTTCACTCAATCTCAATTGAATCCTCTTCATAAGTATCAACTTGGTCTTCAAGCTTCAGCTCTCTTTGCTTTTCCCAGCATCAACTTGGTCCTCTTCATGTATAAGCTTCAGCCTCTCAGATTAATCTTCAATCACATGGAAGTATCAACTCCATCCTTCAATCTTCTTCAATCAAGGAACTCCATCCTCTAACAAGGGAGAAAGATTCATCTATCAAGAGCAAAGTTTGGATGATTGGTAGCAGAGTGAAGACCAAAGGTCACCACTAAGCATCCTGTCATCAGAGAAAGGGACCCTCAAAGGTTCTACCAATTTGCAAAGAGCCACACATCCTAACAAAGGAGGGATGAGGCCTTTACAAGGGACCTTACATCATAGGGAAGAATGGAATTGATCAACATATTCCATGTTTATGAAGGAAGAGAACTATCTAGAAGCTCTGCCTACAAAACCCTAATCTTAATCACCTAATTAACACTACAACAAAAGAAGGGAAGATCTTCACATCCAAGCCTCTTCAAGCAATCAATTGCATCTTCAAATTGTCTTCATCATCATCCAAGAGCAATAGAAACAAAACCCTAATCTAAGGGAACTAAAGAAGTTAATCTAGTTGAGTTAGTGCCTTAGAATCATCTAAAACTAGCACCTAAACTAAAATCAATCAAAAATAGCAAACCATATTGTAAATTTCTACAAAAATTCCTAAGGGATTCTAATTCAATTAAGAATGCCTCATACAAAAACCAGGGACTAAATCATCTATTAAGTCCTAAAATTAAGCCCTAAATCCAAAGGTATCAACCATAAACCCTAAAAATGGAGCTTCTAAAGGTTTTAACCTAAACTACCACTTATGTTCATCACAAAAATGTGAGAAAATTCCACATGATCAAAATCATTATCACATGATCACACAAAATTCCACAAAATCAAGTATTAAACATGACTATTTTAATATCAATTAAAATGTGAAAATTCCCATAAAATCATAAAATGCATGAAATAAAAATATATTTTATCTAAAAAATACTAGATTCAACCATGAATCTAATGCAAAAAGAATGGGGTTAATTGAGCTATTTTTCCATTTTTTATGATTTTTTCAAGAACCATGAATAAAATGAAATGAAATAAAGAAAATCAAAATAAAATGCTAAACACACGGTGCAGATAGTAATAGAAATCAGTTCAAGTCATGGATTGGGCCATCAGGGGGGTGTGAGTAGCGCTTGGATCCTTAAGCCCACAGACATCAACTAAATGAAACGATGCGTTTCATTAAAGTTCAGACTCTTCACAAAATGAAACGCACGCGTGGCCGTTGGATGGGGTTCCTAGTCAAAGTCCATCCTGGATCTGATGGCTATCAAGTCATCTTCTTCCTTTTGAATCTCTGCAATTCAGATCACCTGCGCGCCCAAAACCACCGCCGGTGACTTTCTCCGGTCACCATTCCACAACCCTAGTTCAACATAGAGTCCACCATAGGCCACGATCCCTTAATGAAACATGTCCCAAATTTCCTCACGAATTCATTCATGCCCTTAATTCTCTCTGAAACCTCAAGATTCACAAGAACCAACTCTCAACCGAAAATGGTAACATCCCTAATTGGTCACTAATTCTCAAATTAACGATCTGAAAACCTTCCTACACCGTTCTACAATGCATCTAACATCCTAATTCCTCTTAATTCTAACTAAAACAAGCTAGAGATCAAAGGTTACCAACCTGAAAAATTCGTGTGCACAGAAGTAGCAAGACCTCAAATCAAGCCTTCAAATGCTCCAGACCCCTTCAGTGAATCACTTCCAAACTTTTGTATGCAATAGAACTGATTGAAATGGCCTCAATTCTTGGTACCAACTCTGAGTTGCAGGTGGAAAAATCTGAGTTCAAGAACACCAATCAGCCACGAATTCCTCTTGATTATGATCTGGAATCAATCCCTAGCATCCATGGAAGAGGTTGCAATCAAGAAAATGGATGGAAAGTGAAGAAATTGGTGAAACCGAATTCAGTTACAAGCAAGAATTTTCCAAACTCAATCTCTGCTCTCTCCTTCAATCATCACCAACCTTTGCTTTGGATCCTCTCTATTCAATATATAGAGTGTGTAGGGATGATCTAGAAACCTCTAGATCCTTCCAATGAGAAATTCAATCTCTCATGACATGAGAACTTCAACCATATGCCATGGTATGCATAGTTCTGTTTGCAGCTCGAAACCAATCTCAATTCCTTCCAATTTCTCCCCTCATGACATTTTGGAAGTGTTTGGCTTGCAAGGGATCTTGATCATGCCTTGAATTTGAGTTTTGCACATGTTACTTATAATGTAAGTAACTACTTTTCAAAGCAAGTCCACAAATTAGACCTCAATTCAAAAATTTGGCTAAACCAATGTTCTTAAAATGATTTTCAGAGTCAAAATGACCTATTACATGCCTTGGTTTGGATGTGTAGATCAAAAGTATCAATTTCCAACTTTGGTTCATTTAACTTATACCCTTATTTTAGGTCATTTTTGCAACTTTGAGCTACAAGTACTTCCAACATCTCATGACCTCTTAACTAGCCTTAAAACATCATTTTGAACAAGTTTGATGTTGAACATTTTCCCATTTGAAGCTTGGAAATAGGAGTTATGGCCTTATGGTTAAAATGACCTATAATCTCCAAATGACCAAAATGCCCTTGACTTGTCAAAGCCATAACTTGAGTTCTACAAATCCTATCAAGGACTTCTAGTACTTTCTATAAATCTAAGAGGATAAGGAACAACATTCATGTTGACCAAGATTTCATAGGAATCATCCTTCTAGGGCAAAAGTTTCATGCAAGTTGGACAACTTTCAAGCTCACAATTCACATAACTTGAGTTCTACAAATCCTATCAAGGACTTCTAGCACTCAAATTAAAGCTAAGATCATGCTCTACAACAATCATGTTGGGGGTAAGATGAGATGACACTCACATCTTGAGCTAAACTGCCTTGAAGATAGGGGTCAAACTAGGGGATTTTACACTGTCAAGCCTTAGAAACCCTAGCCTGAAACTTCTCAAACTCTTCAATCATGATGAGTTGACCTTGGAATCATCCTTATAACATCTCAATGTATCAATCCATGATCACATGGCTCTTGGATTAGGTCTCAACCTTATCCAAATCATCAGTTGACTTAGGGTTGACCCAGTCAAACCCTAATTGCACCACTCATGGCTGAGGCTTCTTAATCTTGCACAATGACCTGTCTAGGCTTCAAAATGATCTTCAACACCTCTCATGAGCTCTCTCAAGACTTCAAGTCTAACTTCATGGCTTCAGAATCATCTGATGACTTCCCACAACTCTCAAGTTAAGAGACACACCCTCTTGGTTTCAACCACTCTTTCTGAGGATCTTTTAACTTCATTGACAAGGATATCAACCCTTGAGCACCTGAATAACCTTCTTATCTAGCTTCAAACTATTGTGTCGATCTTGATTGGTAATCATACCTCTTGATCTCCTGCATACATGTCAATGAAATGCAAATGATAATGCTAATGTGCATGAAATGAAACATAAGCTAGGTAAAGAAATGTTGGGCAAATTTTGGGGTGCAACAGCTGCCCCTATTCAAGCGGCTTGGACCTGAATGGGTGAGAAGCGAACGGCCCTCAAACCATCAAGGTGAAAGACGGTTGAATACTAACAAACCCGGAAATTTGCCAACTGCACAAGTACACGGTACTCTGATGGGAACAAATATTTGAAAATTGAAATATTAGCTGCACGACAACTAGCTGGGGGATTGGTCACACGGTAACCGGTAATACATGTTCGATCATGCCGTCAGGCACCAGGATTCCTCGGGACTCATTGTGCCATCGGGCATTCAAAGAAATTTTTTAGGCATCAGCCGAACTTCATCGCTAAGTCGGGAATAGAATTCCCAGTCAATCATGAATCGATTGGGGATATCCAAACTTCTGCCATCAGGCACTCTGCATCAGCTGAGAGAACTGCTTTGTTAATACGGTTGGACTTCAATCATCAAGTCTTCGAGGGAAGTTTCAACTTCGCTGTTCGGAAACCTGCTGGGGATGACGCATCTCCGCTGGGGATTCTGGAGAACTATCAAGTAACTCTGCTTCGGGGATCCAGAGATCATTCTGGGTGAATCAACTCTGCTGAGGACTTCAAGAATCATCTTGGACAAATAACTTCTGCCGGGGACTTCAAGAATCATCTCGAACCCATAACTCTGCTGGAGATTTCAGGAATCATCCTGAGCAAACACTCCGTCGGGGACTCCAAGCATCAACTTGAGCAACCCACTCTGGCGACTTCACCGGGGATTTTAAGAATCATCTTAAACGAGCGCCTTCGCTGGAGAATTCAAGAATCATCTTAGGCAAACGACTTTCGCTGGGGGATTCAAGAAGCATCTTGAGCAAGCGACTCTGCGGAGGAACACCTGCAAAACAAGCACAGTAACGACCTAGCTCATGCTTCATATGCGTATGCTTCGGCAATGGCGCAATGCTCCACACGGTGGAAATGCTACGCGTTCTTTGGGTAAATGCTATGCAATCATGCAAAATGCTACGACCTCATCAGCAAAATAAATGCTGAAGGGAGAACCCTCCTATCAAGGAGAAAGAACCACTCTGGTGGAGGAAAGACTCATCCTGCCAAGGAGAAGAAGTCACGCCAATCTCAATTGGACTCCGCCTGGGGAAACGAACTTTAGTCAACTACTGCAGGGGAACGAAGCTCTACAAGAACCTGGACCTGCTAAGGAAAGCGATGTCAATCACAGAAATAAACTGCACGACATTCGCAGCCAAACCTTCCTGGAGATAACGACTCCGGTGGGGGGATACAGCATCAACTATTCAACACGCTACTGGGGAAAACCAATCATGGTCCTAACTGCTTTCCAAGGATTCGGCTCTCTTGGGGAACTGCAAACTCGGTTGGGGAAGAAGGAATCATCCTGCTTATTGGGGAGAGTACAACTCTGTGGGGAATTTCAATTCTGCCGGAGACTTCAGTCTGGAACTATCAATTGCTACACACTTCAGTATATGACTTAGCTGGGGAGATGACGTTCCTTCAGGATACATCTGATTGGGGAGAATCTTCTCTGCCTGGGGAGACATATCAATGCTTTACGATCTCCTGTTCATACTCTGTGGGGAGAGGCTGCTGAACTTTGTTGGAGAAGAAGGAATCATCCTGCTTGGGGACGCGTATGGCGTACTGCCTGGAGTATGTTGTACCTGCGACAACACAAACAAACAGACAAGACACCCCTCTCAAAGGGACCTATCAAGGTTATCATCTTGTGACAATGTTCGAGTAATTCATTGTTTCAACAATCAGTGGCCTAGGCCAGTAAGTTTATGTATGCGTATTTTATCAAAAACATCGGCGTTCTTTTTCGCAAACAAAACAGATAAATGCTAAACAGACAAATAGAATGGCTGAATAGTATACATTTTATTGATAACGAACCCCTGAATGGGTAAAAATGTTTTACAACAGATGCAAGCTCCTGGAATGAGGAAGCCGCGCAAACATAAAAACATAAATATACATCAGTATATACAAATGTCGACAACGAGGCGTAGACGAACACCATGAGTTGATCCCTCTATGACCCACTCGACTTCGATACTTCTCTGACGCTTCAGCTTCAGAAGAGATTGATTCAGATAAACCGCCCTCAGGTCTTCCAAACCACTAAACAATGAAAGTCCACACGCGGAACGTAGTCATTTGCTTTTTCGAATCCCTAACTTTTTCCTGAATCGCCCTTTCGAGTTTTCGATTCACCGGGATACCCTTTTTTGCCAAAGTCGCCCTTCCAGGTTTTCGAATTTGCGGGTGTACATTCTTTTCTTTATATTCCAAATTTTTTCCCGAACCTTTTTCCTTTTTTATGGTTTGCCGGGATGCCCCATTTTTGCCTGGATATTCTTTTTCTTTCCAGCGGGTCATTTTTTAAGCAAAGTATTTTTTAACTGCGTCCGCGTTCACCGGGGATGCAAAATCTTCGCCATCCATCGTGGATAGCAACAAGGCTCCTCCCGAGAAGACCTTGCTGACGACGTACGGACCTTCGTAATTGGGAGTCCACTTGCCCCGGTGATCGGAGTGTGGAGGAAGAATCTTCTTCAGGACGAGATCACCCGTCTGAAAGCTTCTAGGACGCACCTTCTTATCATAAGATTTCTTCATTCGGCTTTGGTACAAACGACCATATGCAATCGATGCTAACCTCTTCTCGTCCATCAGGCTGATTTGGTTTAGTCGGTTCTTAATCCATTCTGCCTCGTCGAGTTTCACGTCAACCAAAACTCGCAAAGAAGGGATCTCCACTTCTAACGGTAGGACAACTTCCATAACGTACACTAAGGAGAAAGGAGTTGCCCCAGTCAACGTACGTACCGTTGTACGATAACCGTGCAATGCGAATGGCAACATCTCGTGCCAGTCCTTGTAGGTCACAACCATCTTTTGTACAATCTTCTTGATGTTCTTATTGGCCGCTTCAACGACGCCATTCATCTTCGGCCGGTAAGGAGATGAGTTGTGGTGTTCAATCTTGAAACTCTGGCACAACTCCTTCATCATCTTGTTATTCAGATTCGAACCATTATCAGTAATGATCCGTTCGGGAATTCCGTAACGACAGATGATGTCCCTCTTTATGAATTTAGCCACCACCTGCTTGGTCACATTAGCGTACGAGGATGCCTCCACCCACTTGGTGAAGTAGTCGATAGCTACTAGAATGAAGCGATGACCGTTAGATGCAGTGGGCTCGATCTTGCCTATCATGTCGATGCCCCACATGGAGAACGGCCACGGGGAGGACATGACATTCAACGGGCACGGCGGCACATGAATCTTATCAGCATAAATCTGGCATTTATGACATCTCTTCGCGAATTTAAAGCAATCCGACTCCATCGTCAGCCAATAGTATCCTGCTCTCAGGATTTTTCTCATCATAGCATGCCCACCGACGTGCGTACCAAATGTGCCTTCATGGACTTCTTCCGTGAGCATACTCTCCTCTTTCTCATCTACACATCTGAGTAGCACGAGATCGTGGTTTCTTTTATACAAAACTCCATCAGGATTGAGATAAAAATTCCCAGACAGCCTCCTCAGAGTCTTCTTATCCTGGGTTGACGCTCCCGCAGGATACTCCTTAGTCATAAGGAAGGTCTGAATGTCATGGAACCATGGCTTGCCATCGGAGGCTTCCTCGATCGCAAAGACGAATGCAGGTCTATCAAGACGAGAAAGGACAATCCTTGGAGCTTCATTCCAAAAATTGACTTTATACATCGAAGCCAACGTGGCTAAGGCATCAACCATTTGATTCTTCGCTCTGGGCACATGATGGAGTTCCACTCGATCAAAGAACGGAAGCAGCCTTCTGGCATAGTTCATGTACGACACCAGATTCGATTGACGAGTCTCCCACTCCCCTTTAATCTGGATGATCACAAGTGCCAAGTCACCATATACATCTAGGTTCTTGATTCTCAAATCAATTGCTTCTTCCAGACCCATGATGCATGCTTCGTACTCTGCTTCATTATTGGTGACCGGAAACATCAGTCTCGCGGTGAACGGGATGTGGGATCCATGGGGGGTCGTGATGATTGCCCCAATGCCACTTCCATAAGAATTAACCGCCCCGTCAAATATCAATTTCCACTGGGATTTCCTATCTGGACCCTCGTCGGGCAACAGTTCATCGCAATCCTTCACTTTGAGAAACATGATATCCTCATCAGGGAATTCAAATTTCATCGGCTGATAATCTTCGATCGGCTGTTCGGCCAGGTATTCAGACAATACGCTTCCCTTAATGGCCTTTTGGGAAACGTACTGAATGTCATATTCCGTCAACACCATTTGCCATCTGGCAATCCTGCCCGAAAGCGCTTGCTTCTCGAAGACGTACTTGATCGGATCCATCTTCGAAATTAGCATGGTCGTGTGATTGAGCATGTACTGTCGTAAACGTTTGGCAGCCCAGGCGAGTGCACAACACGTTTTCTCCAGCATCGAGTAACGAGATTCACAGTCTGTGAACTTTTTACTCAAGTAGTAGATGGCATGCTCCTTTCTGCCCGTCTCGTCGTGCTGACCGAGAACACACCCCATACTATTCTCAAGAACTGTCAAGTACATGATTAAAGGTCGTCCGGCCACTGGGGGTATCAAGATCGGAGGTTCCTGCAGATACTGTTTTATCTTATCGAATGCCTTCTGGAAATCCTCGTTCCAGATAATCGCCTGATCTTTCTTCAGCAGTTTGAACATCGGTTCACACGTGGCCGTGAGCTGAGAAATAAACCTTGCAATGTAGTTTATTCTGCCCAGGAACCCACGAACTTCTTTTTTTGTTTTTGGCGCTGGCATTTCTTGTATTGCTTTAATCTTCGCAGGATCAACCTCGATGCCTCTTTCACTCACGATAAACCCCAGCAGTTTTCCAGACCGTACTCCGAAAGTACACTTGTCAGGATTCAGCCTCAACCTGAATTTCCTAAGCCTCTCAAAAAGCTTCAGCAAATTGACCAGATGTTCCTCCTCCGTTTGGGACCTCGCAATCATGTCATCAACATAGACTTCAATCTCATGATGAATCATATCATGAAACAAAGTAACCATTGCTCTTTGGTAAGTGGCTCCTGCGTTCTTCAGACCGAAAGGCATTACCTTGTAGCAAAATGTTCCCCAAGGAGTGATAAACATAGTTTTCTCCATGTCCTCCGGCGCCATCTTGATCTGATTGTAACCGGAGAAGCCATCCATGAATGAAAATACAGAGAACTGGGCTGTATTGTCGACCAACACATCAATATGAGGCAGCGGGAAATCATCTTTAGGGTTTGCCCTATTCAAATCCCGATAATCAACGCACATTCGTACCTTACCGTCCTTCTTCAGTACAGGCACTATGTTGGCGACCCACAGAGGGTAAAGAGTGACCGCTAAAAAGCCAGCATCAAGCTGCTTTTGCACTTCTTCTTTGATCTTAACGGCCATATCTGGTCGCGTCCTCCTAAGCTTCTGTTTAGCGGGAGGACAATCTTCTCGCAGCGGCAAGTGGTGGACCACAATGTCAGTGTCAAGTCCGGGCATATCTTCGTATGACCAAGCAAAGACGTCACTATACTCTCTTAGCATCTCGACCAATCTCTGCTTCACATCACTCTGCAATGCAGCCCCTATCCTGACGTTCCTGACAAGTTCTTCAGAACCCAGATTCAAGATCTTAATTTCTTCTTCGTGGGGCAGAATAATTTTCTCTTCTTGTTTCAACAAGCGGGCCAACTCTTTGGGAAGGTCTTCGTCTTCATCAATCTCTCATTCGGCTTGATAGATCGGGCAATCGAAGTCGAAGTGAGTTGTAGAAGGTCCAAAGTCGATGTCATCTGTTATGTGGATCCTGCAATAACAAGGGTTAAGCTTAAAACGAGGATATGCAGGTTAGCACAAACCCCATTGCCATTTTGTTGTTTTTCAAAACAAATATAAAACATGAATAACAGAGATCACAACATTTGAATACGAAGAAAACGCCTTTTGATTTATTGATAAAATGCATGTACATAATCAAACGAGGCCCTGACAATAAAACCACTATGCCCCGGGCAAGACATAGGGTTGTACAATGATTGAAAAAAAAAGTAAATCATTACTCTTTGCTTGTCATCTGGATGATATCCTTGACGGACCAGTTGTTAAGGCTCTCGCCTGGCTTGCTTGGCTGGATCCAAGAGTCTAAGTCACAGTCGCTATCTCCGCTGTCTTCAGACACCGCGTTGACACTTTCAAATATCACCCCGCCACTGGTAAACTGGATCGGCCCTTTACCTCGCGATGCGCTGCTGGAAGAGGAGGCTTCAGCTCCAGGAGAATATCCCAACCCAGACTTGTCTTGCTTGTTAGGTATCTCCAAAATTCGTCCCCAGCCTGGGGTAGATCCGGCCTGGACAACGGCCCGGGCTTCCTTGAAGGAAGAGAGAGTCATCTCTGGCTTTTCAGTGATCGCAGGAGCTACGTCCTTGACTTTAACAGCTTCAAACGCTTGGCATAGGGTTTCGTGGATTTCCCCATCCATCTCAACATACTTGAAGGATGACAAATGGCTCACCATTATGTCTTCCTCGCCACATACGGTCACGATGCTACCTCCGACAGCATACTTGAGTTTCTGGTGCAACGTGGAGGTCACGGCACCCGCAGAATGGATCCATGGCCGGCCCAAGAGACAGCTGTAGGCAGGCATGATGTCCATAATGTAAAATACCGCATCGAATGTTTCCGGCCCGACTTGGATTGACAACGTCACCTCCCCGAAAACATGGCGTTTGGTTCCATCGAACGCTTTCACAACCAGATCACTGAGTGTGCAAATCACTCCGCGAGTATCTAACTTCATTAATGCCTTCTTCAGAAGAACATTGAGTGACGAACCTGTGTCTACCAACACATGAGACATAATCGTTCCCCTACACTCTATCGAGATGTGCAGGGCGCTATTGTGGTTCCTTCCCTTCGGCGTCAGCTCTAGGTCAGTGAACCCTAACCCATTTCTAGCATTCACGTGGGCTACGACCTCTTCCAACTGGTTTACCGATATTTCCTGCGGTACATACGCGGCGTTCAACACCTTCAGCAACGCGTTGCGGTGTGCCTCAGAACACAGCAACAGGTTCAGGATGGAAATCTTCGAGGGTGTCTGATGGAGATGATCCACGATCTTGTAGTCACTCTTTTTAATCAACCTCATAAATTCCTCGGCGTCTTTAACAAGTAAGTCTTTTTCTACCCCGCAAGGGATCTCTTCAACAACTTTACTTTTCCCTTTATCAGTTGCATCAGCTCTGTCCGCTTTATCCGTTACGACCTCAGGTGGTGCGAACACTCTTCCGCTGCGAGTAATTCCGCTAACGCCCACTAGGTTCTCCACAGACGACCCAAACGGCTCTAGTTCCAACTTCTGTCCGTTGCAGTAAACCTCTGCCCCATAATTCCATGGGACGACATTAGTGCTCTCGAAGGGTATCGACCCAGCTTTGGTGATGGTAATCGTGGGCGGCCTGGGTGCGGAAATAGTTATCGTCTGGCGAGGGATGGTGATGGTGGTAACCTCATCATCTTGCTTCAGCATTACCTCTCCCGATCCGCTTTCGGCCCTTCGGCTAAATTGCAGGATTCCTTCGGTCATCAGACTTTGAATCCCCTCTCTCAGTTGTTCACATCCATCAGGACTTGTAGCACAGCCCATACACAGCTCTCCACAACCTGGAAAGAAACCTTTTTTCATCAGCTTAGCTTTAACGAAGCTAAGAGGTGTCTTCAGATCTCTGACATCAGTCAACAAATCCAAACTCTCGTCTTCAATAATGGCGTTTACCCCACCTCCCCTATGATTCGACATAGGGTTCTTCGTGACGTTTGGCACATTATCTGAGAAATTGATGATCTTAGCGTCCACCATGTCCTACACCTTGTGCTTGAAGGCTTTGCAATTCTCTATTGTGTGGCCTGGTGCCCCTGAGTGAAATTCGCAAGTTGCATTCACGTCATAACCTGGCGGAGGTGCCCCTGTCAAGGGAGCCAGGGTTCTCTTCTGGATCAACTGCAACTGGAGCAAAGTCTGCATTAACTGCGCATAAGACATGGGCGGTGTCTCGAAGTGACGGCTCGACAGAGGTGCCCATTTTTGATACTTTCTGTACCCTTGTTGATTCGGTTGCTGCTGCTGCTGTGGCTGTTGAACTGCCGGGATAGTTATGCTGGCCACCTGCTGGTGAGGGCCTTTACCCTTCCTTCGAGCATTGGACACGACGCTCGTCTCTCCTTCCCTCCTTTTTCCACCATAAGGTTTCTTTCCGCCTCCTCCAGCTGAGGATGAATCACCTTGAATTTTCCCCAGTTTGATCCCATTTTCAATGTGCTCACCCGTGATAATGAGATCTGAGAAGGTTCCAGACATACCGCTGACCAATTTCTCATAATAAACCCCTGGGAGGGTGGCTACAAACATTTGCACAAGCTCACGTTCAACCATCGGCGGCTGAACCCTGGCTGCCAATTCACGCCACCGCTGGGCGTATTCCTTGAACCCTTCGTTGTTCCTTTGCGACAGATTCTGCAGTTGGACTCGGTTCGGGGCCAAGTCGCTGTTTTATTGGTAGTGGTGCACAAATGCTTCAGCAAGGTCCTTCCATGTGCGCACACTGGTAGGTTCCAGACTCATGTACCATTCCAGGGAGGGTCCGGACAGACTGTCCTGAAAGAAGTGCATCAGCAACTTCTCGTCCTCAGAATGAGCGGACATTTTTCTGTAATATGATCTCAGGTGAACGCGAGGGCAAGTGGTGCCCTTGTACTTTTCAAAGTCAGGTACCTTGAACTTGGGAGGCACCTTGAAATCAGCAATCAGTCCCAACTTGGACATATCAACACCCAGGGTGTTCTGGTTCTCGATACTTCTCATCTTATCCTCGAGTGCCTTGAACCTTAGACGTGCTTCAGCAGTCAGCTCACCTTCGGCACCTCTCTGAGAGAACACATCGTCTTGACGGTCTTCTAACCACGGCTGAGGCCCAAACAGATTTCCAACACCCGCATTGCCGTTGCCCAACCCAACATTGACGTTAGCTTCAAAATTCCCATTACCGACGCCCGTCGTATTATCGTTGAGTCCCATGTTAGCTATCACATTGCCGTTGGCACTGCCATTCCCCCCGATCACGAGGACGCCATTTTGAGGAGTTTCAACTGGTGGAGGGGTTGGCACAGTCCCACCATGGAGTACGCCATTGCTATCGACCCTTGAAATCAGAGGCTGAACCAAGGTTCTAAGCTGATCCTGGCCGTTGGCGACCGCTTGCATGAGCTCCATGAAGCGGTCCATTCTTTCGCGGAGTTCTTGAACATCAGTTTGCACTTGCTCCATGATTCTGGTTTGATTTGCTCTGGTCAGATAGCGGTGGATAGGTCTCTGATCAATCCTGGAACAACCTTAAACAACCTGAAAGTACAAAAAGGGTTAGGAAAAAACGACAAAGTGCTCGTTATGCAAATGCTTCATGCAAATGCAAACGTGTGTCTGTGTGTTAGGGAGATATCCCCCGATCCTAGTGCCTGAGTGTCGGTGCTGATAATAAGAAGTCCGAGTCCAGTCATGGAAATAACATCTCATATATATGAAGAAAGCACATCAAGGCAGTACGCAACGTCAGTGAGTACAAGATGAATCAATAGCATGACCTCAACCAACAAGCCTGGCGATGGTCAGCATACAACAATGATTACAACAAAAGGAATACAAATAGTCAAGCACGGCCACGGGCGCGAAACTCTTCTAATAACCCCTTCGTCTCTGGATGATCAGGTCGAGTGAGCAACCCTTTGACGAGCAACTCTCTCTGCACAATAGTGTACTGAAGACCTTCGACCGAATCTTCCCATGCTCCTTCGCCGAAACAATCTTCTAGCTTCCCCTTCTTGGATTCAAACGTCAGTTTACGCTCCTTCAGGTTAGCGAGAGCTTTGTTGAGCTGGCCTTCGGCGGCATATCTGCGAGCGGTTTCTTCATCAAACCTCTTCTCACTAGCCTTCACCTGGGCTTTCAGCTTGGAGATCTGCTGCATCAGCTTATCCTCCTGCTCTTTCCTGTTGGCTAGGGTGGCCTTCCAATGCTGGTTAAACTTGGATATCCTCCGATACGCTTCATCCAAGTGCTGCTTCTTCGTGGCCAGTACGTCGTTGACAACTTTGAAGTCTCGACCCATGCGCTCGCGCTCAGCTATCTGCTTAGTCAAATCTGCCCCTAGCTAGTTCACCAGCTCTGTCTGCCTCTTGAAGGAATGAACGGCTTCGCTTCTCTCGCTTTTGAGCTGAGCAAATTCTTTCTCCAATTCTTCATTTGCCCTCTTCAATTCATCTCGCTCAGCTAACACCTGATTATGCTGCTGAATGGGCACGGTGGTAGGCTCTTCAGTCACTGGAGGGCTTTCTGGCTTGGCAGGTGGAAACAACATCCCTATAGCATCTGCTCTTGCTCTGATCCAAGTCACATACGGAGTGTAGGCTTGACTATTACTTTTCCCCAGCAATGGTTTTCCCTGCTTACTGATATCATTCCAAGCACGCTGAAGCTTAGATAACATATCCCCCTCTAGAAGACCAGTGAGGTATAGAGATTCCTGCACCTCTTCATCCTTCGGCGGAGCTCTCAAAGCATAAGCAAACTGTCGGACCAGCAGAGACGGATTATAGTTTATACAGCCCTTCCTGCCTATCAAAGGCACGTTCGGAAACCCGCAGCAGCTGAAGATGATCTCGGTACCCAACCTATCTCTGTCAAACCAGGCAATATCCTCTGCAGATAGACT
This sequence comes from Lathyrus sativus, assembly GCA_963859935.3. Lineage (NCBI taxonomy): Eukaryota > Viridiplantae > Streptophyta > Magnoliopsida > Fabales > Fabaceae > Lathyrus > Lathyrus sativus. Next base: position 188,858,351 of record OZ012736.1, on the reverse strand, counting down.
CATCAGACGCTCGGACCACTCAGCTGTGACCGCAGACGAAGCAAAGGGACCCCTCTTAGGTAGATGACTATCAAGCCATCTATAGAGCAAGGGCACACAACACGAGACATTCTTGCCCCTTCTGTTCTCGTTTTTGTAGTGGATGGAATGGTAGATATCTCCTACCAAGGTAGGGACTGGATTCCCTGAAGCAAAGATGTGGAAGGCGTCGAAGTCTACAAAGTCGGGCATATTGGGGAACAGAATGATGCCATATATGCACAGAGCAAGAATGGCGTTGAACACGACCCAACATCCGTCTTTCGCGCACTGCTGAGCTTTTCCCACCAAGAACTGCAAGGAGAAACCGGGAACCTTGTTCCAACTAGACAATAGCAACTCGGAGTCATCCAGATGAAGTGACGGAGCTAGACTAGCCATATTAGGCTCAGCATCCATATGGACAAAGGGCATCTGACTCTTGATAGGCACACATAACAAATCAACATACTCCTCTAGTATGGGTGCGAGAACAAAGTCCTAGAAAGTAAAGCATCTTAACGGAGGATCGTAGAACTGCAACAGGGAGTGCAACCCATTCAACTCAAACACAGAGGGTTTACGAACCAAACTGAGCAGTTTGCCGTAAGACTTTCTGAACTCATCTCTCACAGAATCATCTGCTAAAGCAATCAAACCAGTCAACTGAACAACATCGGGAGTGGGGAGTTTGTAAGCCACGGTCTTCCTCAGAGAACCCATAATAGCACAATAGAAGGCCAGAAATCCTGAATCGGGGGAAACGGTACCTGCAACACAGACACACGTTAATGAAATGCAAATGGGTATGCAAAGCAATGCAAAATGCAATCATGCAGCAGGAGATCAAGGCAACTGTGCTGTGGAGATTCTGTATCAACAAAACCATAATCCTGCTCTATCAAGAACAACCACCATGTCTGATAAGAAGAAAACCCTGGCATCGGACCATAAATCTGCTCTGTCAAGAACAAACACACATCTGATAATAAGGACCTTTGATACAGGACCCCAATTCTGCTCTATCAAGAACAAACATATGATAATAAGGACCTCTGATACAGGACCAAAACTCTGCTCTGTCAAGAACAAACACCTGAAAATAAGGACCTCTGATACAGGACCAAAACTCTGCTTTGTCAAGAACAAACATACATCTGCTGATGAGATCTTCTGATCCCAATCATAAACCTGCTCTGTCAAGAACAACTACACATCTGCTGACGAGATCCTCTGATCCCAACAAAACTGATTCACTATCAAGAAAACCAGGAAGTCTGAAGGTTAAGGTTTCCTGCAACAAACCCAACCCTGCTCACAGGTATGGACCTAAACTGACACAGGTTCGGCATCCTATGCGGTCATCAGCGTCACATACATTCAAGAGGTATGATACGATACCCAGAAGGTGTGGCATCACCAGCTCATGAAGCGGCCTCACTCGGCTGAATCCCAAATGATCGGTCCCCAGAGTCGACAATCCTCCAAACCAACAACCCCCTCAACCCAAAGGGTTGAAAAAGAAGTCAACCGGGAGAACCTCGTCTGAGCGTGGATTTCATGAGACACTAGTGCCTGCCAAGCAAGCACGCGCCCACTAATTTCCACAACTAATGCTATGTTAACTCAAGCCTGGGTCTGGCTTCTCACTCATCAGAATGCCCCTTCCACAACAGCATAGATAATCATATCATACTGGAAATAAAATGCGGGAAATAAAGTGCGATAAATAAACACAACCCAACAAGTAATCATACAAGCGCTAGGATTGACTCTCGCAGGGGACGTTGGATCCCCGAACTGACTCGCATACGGGACGCTGGATCCCAAGAAACTATCAAGTCCCTAGCAGAGTCGCCAGCTGTCGCTTCCGCGAAAATAAGGTGTCGGCAAAACAAAAGATTCGCCACCTTTCGTTATTTATCCCTCAGAACGGGAAAGGAAACGTTCGGAAAAACCTGACGAAAAGGTATAAGACAAGGTCATCGCAACCGTTGTCTGGGTTCGGGAGTCGGTTACGCAAGGGGAAGGTATTAACACCCCTCACGTTCGTCATACTCGAAGGGATCCACGCTTGTTGTGTTTATATGACGGGTTGGTTTTATCTATCTACCTATCAAGGCTGGCTTAAAAAGAAAAGAAAAATGACTCGGCAAAGCGTCGCACTTTATGCCTACGTATTCTCATCAGAGAATGAGAAATCAGAGTCAACGTAGTTCGCCTAACTACGGGTTACGGGGGAGGTGGCTCGCCAATACATCAGTATTGTGCCTACGTACTCTCAACAGGTATGAGAGATCAGAGCTTACGTATTTCGAGATAATACAGATTACGAGAATTCAGATTCATCTGTTTTATCGAGTAGGGTTAAACAGCAGTTCCAGCAGTTAGGGACAAAGCCTGTTTGCGGTGGCGCTGAAGTTTAACGACACTCTTTTCTTCAGAAAAGCTTCCTTTGAATTATGGGCCCACGGGGCAAAAAGGTTTGAAGTTTGTTTTCTGTCTTTTACGGAAGAACTGTTTTTTATGGTTGTTTGCAACTAGTATCGCACTAGAGACTATGACCTGAGAGTGAATGCGTCGCATGTCACCCAAAGGGTACCATACTAAACATCTAGACTGTTGAAAAGAAACTCTCCAACAATCCTTCCTCAGATAGCTTAAGGCTCGTAACGTACGATGTCAGTTAACCTTTATTACTGTATCTTAATTTGTTTTGAGATGAGAAGAGAGAACAGGCTCAACTAAGGGAGACTATCAAGTCCTACTGTTGTCATGCCAAGGATTCATCCTATGGTTGAGGTTTGAAACAGGGAACTCCTAGAAGTTATCATGCATAGGTTTCAACCTAAAGTTCTAATCATCACTTCCTTATCAAAGGAAATGAGATTCCTAGGGGATCATGTCAATGATAAACAGAAACAGATAAAGCATCAGCTTAAACAGTAAACAGTAAACGACTGTAAAATGCATGCAATGCAAGTGAGGGGGGAAATGTGTGTGGGGCATCAACCTCCACAAGCTCATCTCAACCTCAAGCCAGATATGAATAACTGCAATCATACAGAAGAAATAACATGCTATCAAGCAAACACAATAGCCGCAATCATACAGAGGAAATGAAATAACATGCTATCAAGCAACACAAACCACATGGGCAAGGGAGCTGGGCTCTACCGAATACCCGCAAGCAAAGCCATACAGTAAAAATACAAGCATAGGGAGCAACTCAACCTCTAGTGCAATCATGGTTCTAGCTTACATCAGTCTAGATATGAACTTATTCTAATGCATCAAGCAAATCAAACAAGCCACATCAGTACAGAAAAGAAAACAGACAAGAAAAGAAAGCAGATCAACCACTCCCACAGCTTCACAGCAGAGCAATCTTCTGACAGCAGTTCAGTCTTCAGACTTCAATCACCCTTCAAGGCTATCATCCTTAATAACAAGTATCAACTTGCTCCTCCAAAGTTTCAACCCATCAAGCGTAAGCATCAACTTATTCTCTCTTCCTCAAGCCTCAGCTTTACAGTAAATCCCACCTTCAGGCGTCACTCCTAACTACAAGTATCAACTTGATTCCTTCAGGCTCTCAATGCATCAATGTAAGTATCAACTTATCCTTTATTCCTCAAGCCTCATCTCTTCACTCAATCTCAATTGAATCCTCTTCATAAGTATCAACTTGGTCTTCAAGCTTCAGCTCTCTTTGCTTTTCCCAGCATCAACTTGGTCCTCTTCATGTATAAGCTTCAGCCTCTCAGATTAATCTTCAATCACATGGAAGTATCAACTCCATCCTTCAATCTTCTTCAAGCAAGGAACTCCATTCTCTAACAAGGGAGAAAGATTCATCTATCAAGAGCAAAGTTTGGATGATTGGTAGCAGAGTGAAGACCAAAGGTCACCACTAAGCATCCTGTCATCAGAGAAAGGGACCCTCAAAGGTTCTACCAATTTGAAAAGAGCCACACATCCTACCAAAGGAGGGATGAGGCCTTTACAAGGGACCTTACATCATAGGGAAGAATGGAATTGATCAACATATTCCATGTTTATGAAGGAAGAGAACTATCTAGAAGCTCTGCCTACAAAACCCTAATCTTAATCACCTAATAAACACTACACCAAAAGAAGGGAAGATCTTCACATCCAAGCCTCTTCAAGCAATCCATTGCATATTCAACTTGTCTTCATCATCATACAAGAGCAAGAGAAACAAAACCCTAATCTAAGGGAACTAAAGAAGTTAATCTAGTTGAGTTAGTGCCTTAGAATCATCTAAAACTAGCACCTAAACTAAAATCAATCAAAAATAGCAAAACACATTGTAAATTTCTACAAAAATTTCTAAGGGATCCTAATTCAATTAAGAATGCCTCATACAAAAACCAGGTACTAAATCATCTATTAAGTCCTAAAATTAAGACCTAAATCCAAAGGTATCAACCATAAACCCTAAAAATGGAGCTTCTAAAGGTTTTAACCTAAACTACCACTTATGTTCATCACAAAAATGTGATAAAATTCTATGGGGATCATGCATGTCTATGCTAACTACTCACAAGAAATCAGGATCAAAATCATTATCACATGATCACACAAAATTCCACAAAATCAAGTATTAAACATGACAATTTTAATATCAATTAAAATGTGAAAATTACCATAAAATCATAAAATGCATGAAATAAAAATATTTTTTATCTAAAAAATACTAGATTCAATCATGAATCTAATGCAAAAAGAATGGGGTTAATTGAGCTATTTTTCCATTTTTTATGATTTTTTCAAGAACCATGAATAAAATGAAAAGAAATAAAGAAAATCAAAATAAAATGCTAAACACACGGTGCAGATAGTAATAGAAATCAGTTCAAGTCATGGATTGGGCCATCAGGGGGGTGTGAGTAGCGCTTGGATCCTTAAGCCCACAGACAACAACTAAATGAAACGATGCGTTTCATTAAAGTTCAGACTCTTCACAAAATGAAACGCACGCGTGGCCGTTGGATGGGGTTCCTAGTCAAAGTCCATCCTGGATCTGATGGCTATCAAGTCATCTTCTTCCTTTTGAATCTCTGCAATTCAGATCACCTGCGCGCCCAAAACCACCGCCGGTGACTTTCTCCGGTCACCATTCCACAACCCTAGTTCAACATAGAGTCCACCATAGGCCACGATCCCTTAATGAAACATGTCCCAAATTTCCTCACGAATTCATTCATGCCCTTAATTCTCTCTGAAACCTCAAGATTCACAAGAACCAACTCTCAACCGAAAATGGTAACATCCCTAATTGGTCACTAATTCTCAAATTAACGATCTGAAAACCTTCCTACACCGTTCTACAATGCATCTAACATCCTAATTCCTCTTAATTCTAACTAAAACAAGCTAGAGATCAAAGGTTACCAACCTGAAAAATTCGTGTGCACAGAATTAGCAAGACCTCAAATCAAGCCTTCAAATGCTCCAGACCCCTTCAGTGAATCACTTCCAAGCTTCTGTATGCAATAGAACTGATTGAAATGGCCTCAATTCTTGGTACCAACTCTGAGTTGCAGGTGGAAAAATCTGAGCTCAAGAACACCAATCAGCCACGAATTCCTCTTGATTATGATCTGGAATCAATCCCTAGCATCCATGGAAGAGGTTGCAATCAAGAAAATGGATGGAAAGTGAAGAAATTGGTGAAACCGAATTCAGTTACAAGCAAGAATTTTCCAAACTCAATCTCTGCTCTCTCCTTCAATCATCACCAACATTTGCTTTGGGTCCTCTCTATTCAATATATAGAGTGTGTAGGGATGATCTAGAAACCTCTAGATCCTTCCAATGAGAATTCAATCTCTCATGACATGAGAACTTCAACCATATGCCATGGTATGCATAGTTCTGTTTGCATCTTGAAACCAATCTCAATTCCTTCCAATTTCTCCCCTCATGACATTTTGGAAGTGTTTGGCTTGCAAGGGATCTTGATCATGCCTTGAATTTGAGTTTTGCACATGTTACTTATAATGTAAGTAACTACTTTTCAAAGCAAGTCAACAAATTAGACCTCAATTCAAAAATATGGCTAAACCAATGTTCTTAAAATGCTTTTTAGAGTCAAAATGACCTATTACATGCCTTGGTTTGGATGTGTAGATCAAAAGTATCAATTTCCAACTTTGGTTCATTTAACTTATACCCTTATTTTAGGTCATTTTTGCAACTTTGAGCTACAAGTACTTCCAACATCTCATGACCTCTTGACTAGCCTTAAAACATCATTTTGAACAAGTTTGATGTTGAACATTTTCCCATTTGAAGCTTGGAAATAGGAGTTATGGCCTTATGGTTAAAATGACCTATAATCTCCAAATGACCAAAATGCCATTGACTTGTCAAAGCCATAACTTGAGTTCTACAAATCCTATCAAGGACTTATAGTACTTTCTAGAAAGCTAAGAGCATAAGGAACAACATTCATGTTGACCAAGATTTCATGCAAGTTGGACAACTTTCAAGCTCCCAATTCACATAACTTGAGTTCTACAAATCCTATCAAGGACTTCTAGCACTCAAATTAAAGCTAAGATCATGCTCTACAACAATCATGTTGAGGGTAAGATGAGATGACACTCACATCTTGAGCTAAACTGCCTTGAAGATAGGGGTCAAACTAGGGGATTTTACACTGTCAAGCCTTAGAAACCCTAGCCTGAAACTTCTCAAACTCTTCAATCATGATGAGTTGACCTTGGAATCATCCTTATAACATCTCAATGTATCAATCCATGATCACATGGCTCTTGGATTAGGTCTCAACCTTATCCAAATCATCAGTTGACTTAGGGTTGACCCAGTCAAACCCTAATTGCACCACTCATGGCTGAGGCTTCTTAATCTTGCACAATGACCTGTCTAGGCTTCAAAATGATCTTCAACACCTCTCATGAGCTCTCTCAAGACTTCAAGTCTAACTTCATGGCTTCAGAATCATCTGATTACTTCCCACAACTCTCAAGTTAGGAGACACACCCTCTTGGTTTCAACCACTCTCTCTGAGGATCTTTTAACTTCATTGACAAGGATATCAACCCTTGAGCACCTGAATAACCTTCTTAGCTAGCTTCAAGCTATTGTGTAGATCTTGATTGGTAATCATACCTCTTGATCTCCTGCATACATGTCAATGAAATGCAAATGATAATGCTAATGTGCATGAAATGAAACATAAGCTAGGTAAAGAAATGTTGGGCAAATTTTGGGGTGCAACAGCTGCCCCTATTCAAGCGGCTTGGACCTGAATGGGTGAGAAGCGAACGGCCCTCAAACCATCAAGGTGAAAGACGGTTGAATACTAACAAACCCGGAAATTTGCCAACTGCACAAGTACACGGTACTATGATGGGAACAAATATTTGAAAATTGAAATATTAGCTGCACGACAACTAGCTGGGGGATTGGTCACACGGTAACCGGTAATACATGGTCGATCATGCCGTCAGGCACCAGGATTCCTCGGGACTCATCGTACCATCGGGCATTCAAAGAAATTTTTTGGGCATCAGCCGAACTTCATCGCTAAGTCGGGAATAGAATTCCCAGTCAATCATGAATCGATTGGGGATATCCAAACTTCTGCCATCAGGCACTCCGCATCAGCTGAGAGAACTGCTTCGTTAATACGGTTGAACTTCAATCATCAAGTATTCGAGGGAAGTTTCAACTTCGCTGTTCGGAAACCTGCTGGGGATGACGCATCTCCGCTGGGGATTCTGGAGAACTATCAAGTAACTCTGCTTCGGGGATCCAGAGATCATTCTGGGTGAATCAACTCTGCTGAGGACTTCAAGAATCATCTTGGACAAATAACTTCTGCCGGGGACTTCAAGAATCATCTCGAACCCATAACTCTGCTGGAGATTTCAGGAATCATCCTGAGCAAACACTCCGTCGGGGACTCCAAGCATCAACTTGAGCAACCCACTCTGGCGACTTCACCGGGGATTTTAAGAATCATCTTAAACGAGCGCCTTCACTGAAGATTTCAAGAATCATCTTGGGCAAACGACTTTCGCTGGGGGATTCAAGAATCATCTTGAGAAAGCGACTCTGCGGAGGAACACCTGCAAAACAAGCACAGTAACGACCTAGCTCATGCTTCATATGCGTATGCTTCGGCAATGGCGCAATGCTCCACATGGTGGAAATGCTACGCGTTCTTTGGGTAAATGCTATGCAATCATGCAAAATGCTACGACCTCATCAGCAAAATAAATGCTGAAGGGAGAACCCTCCTATCAAGGAGAAAGAACCACTCTGGTGGAGGAAGGACTCATCCTGCCAAGGAGAAGAAGTCACGCCAATCTCAATTGGACTCCACCTGGGGAAACGGACTTTAGTCAACTACTGCAGGGGAACGAAGCTCTACGAGAACCTGGACCTGCTGAGGAAAGCGATGTCAATCGCAAAAATAAACTGCACGGCATTCGCAGCCAAACCTTCCTGGAGATAACGACTCCGGTGGGGGGATACAGCATCAACTATTCAACACGCTACTGGGGAAAACCAATCATGGTCCTAACTGCTTTCCAAGGATTCGGCTCTCTTGGGGAACTGCAAACTCGGCTGGGGAAGAAGGAATCATCCTGCTTATTGGGGAGAGTACAACTCTGTGGGAATTTCAATTCTGCCGGAGACTTCAGTCTGGAACTATCAATTGCTACACACTTCAGTATATGACTTAGCTGGGGAGATGACGTTCCTTCAGGATACATCTGATTGGGGAGAATCTTCTCTGCCTGGGGAGACATATCAATGCTTTACGATCTCCTGTTCAGACTCTGTGGGGAGAGGCTGCTGAACTTTGTTGGAGAAGAAGGAATCATCCTGCTTGGGGACGCGTATGGCGTACTGCCTGGAGTATGCTGTACCTGCGACAACACAAACAAACAGACAAGACACCCCTCTCAAAGGGACCTATCAAGGTTATCATCTTGTGACAATGTTCGAGTAATTCATTGTTTCAACAATCAGTGGCCTAGGCCAGTAAGTTTATGTATGCGTATTTTATCAAAAACATCGGCGTTCTTTTTCGCAAACAAAACAGATAAATGCTAAACAGACAAATAGAATGGCTGAATAGTATACATTTTATTGATAACGAACCCCTGAATGGGTAAAAATGTTTTACAACAGATGCAAGCTCCTGGAATGAGGAAGCCGCGCAAACATAAAAACATAAATATACATCAGTATATACAAATGTCGACAACGAGGCGTAGACGAACACCATGAGTTGATCCCTCTATGACCCACTCGACTTCGATACTTCTCTGACGCTTTAGCTTCAGAAGAGATTGATTCAGATAAACCGCCCTCAGGTCTTCCAAACCACTAAACAATGAAAGTCCACACGCGGAACGTAGTCATTTGCTTTTTCGAATCCCTAACTTTTGCCTGAATCGCCCTTTCGGGTTTTCGATTCACCGGGATACCCTTTTTTGCCAAAGTCGCCCTTCCAGGTTTTCGAATTTGCGGGTGTACATTCTTTTCTTTATATTCCAAATTTTTTCCCGAACCTTTTTCCTTTTTTATGGTTCGCCGGGATGCCCCATTTTTGCCTGGATACTCTAAACTGAAAATGGTAACATCCCTAATTTGTCACTAATTCTCAAATTAACGATCTGAAAACCTTCCTACACCGTTCTACAATGCATCTAACATCCTAATTCCTCTTAATTCTAACTAAAACAAGCTAGAGATCAAAGGTTACCAACCTGAAAAATTCGTGTGCACAGAATTAGCAAGACCTCAAATCAAGCCTTCAAATGCTACAGACCCCTTCAGTGAATCACTTCCAAGCTTCTGTATGCAATAGAACTGATTGAAATGGCCTCAATTCTTGGTACCAACTCTGAGTTGCAGGTGGAAAAATCTGAGCTCAAGAACACCAATCAGCCACGAATTCCTCTTGATTATGATCTGGAATCAATCCCTAGCATCCATGGAAGAGGTTGCAATCAAGAAAATGGATGGAAAGTGAAGAAATTGGTGAAACCGAATTCAGTTACAAGCAAGAATTTTCCAAACTCAATCTCTGCTCTCTCCTTCAATCATCACCAACCTTTGCTTTGGATCCTCTCTATTCAATATATAGAGTGTGTAGGGATGATCTAGAAACCTCTAGATCCTTCCAATGAGAAATTCAATCTCTCATGACATGAGAACTTCAACCATATGCCATGGTATGCATAGTTCTGTTTGCAGCTTGAAACCAATCTCAATTCCTTCCAATTTCTCCCCTCATGACATTTTGGAAGTGTTTGGCTTGCAAGGGATCTTGATCATGCCTTGAATTTGAGTTTTGCACATGTTACTTATAATGTAAGTAACTACTTTTCAAAGCAAGTCCACAAATTAGACCTCAATTCAAAAATTTGGCTAAACCAATGTTCTTAAAATGATTTTTAGAGTCAAAATGACCTATTACATGCCTTGGTTTGGATGTGTAGATCAAAAGTATCAATTTCCAACTTTGGTTCATTTAACTTATACCCTTATTTTAGGTCATTTTTGCAACTTTGAGCTACAAGTACTTCCAACATCTCATGACCTCTTGACGAGCCTTAAAACATCATTTTGAACAAGTTTGATGTTGAACATTTTCCCATTTGAAGCTTGGAAATAGGAGTTATGGCCTTATGGTTAAAATGACCTATAATCTCCAAATGACCAAAATGCCCTTGACTTGTCAAAGCCATAACTTGAGTTCTAAAAATCCTATCAAGGACTTCTAGTACTTTATATAAAGCTAAGAGGATAAGGAACAACATTCATGTTGACCAATAGTTCATAGGAATCATCCTTCTAGGGCAAAAGTTTCATGCAAGTTGGATAACTTTCAAGCTCCCAATTCACATACCTCAGATGACCTGTAACTTGCCAAAGCCATAACTTGAGTTCTACAAATCCTATCAAGGACTTCTAGAACTCAAATTAAAGCTAAGATCATGCTATACAACAATCATGTTGGGGGTAATATGAGATGACACTCACATCTTGAGCTAAACGGCCTTGAAAATAGGGGTCAAACTAGGGGATTTTACACTGTCAAGCCTTAGAAACCCTAGCTTGAAACTTCTCAAACTCTTAAATCATGATGAGTTGATCTTGGAATCATCCTTATAACATCTCAATGTATCAATCCATGATCACATGGCTCTTGGATTTGGTCTCAACCTTATCCAAATCATCAGTTGACTTAGGGTTGACCCAGTCAAACCCTAATTGCACCTCTCATGGCTGAGGCTTCTTAATCTTGCACAATGACCTGTCTAGGATTCAAAGTGATCTTCAACACCTCTCATGAGCTCTCTAAAGACTTCAAGTCTAACTTCATGACTTTAGAATCATCTGATGACTTCCCACAACTCTCAAGTTAGGAGACACATCCTCTTGGTTTCAACCACTCTCTCTGAGGATCTTTTAACTTCATTGACAAGGATATCAACCCTTGAGCACCTGAATAACCTTATTAGCTAGCTTCAAACTATTGTGTAGATCTTGATTGGTAATCATACCTCTTGATGTCTTGCATACATGTCAATGAAGTGCAAATGATAATGCTAATGTGCATGAAATGAAACATAAGTTAGGTAAAGAAATGTTGGGCAAATTTTGGGGTGCAACATCATGTTTTCATGAAAGTGATATTGAGCTTGCATCATAGGGAAAAATGTCCTTGAAGTTAAGTACCAAAGAAGGGGATTTTACACTGAAATCCTCTGAAACGCTAATTTTGCAACTCCTTGAACTCTTGAATATCCTTGATTTGATTTTATCATGACATCCTAGATGCTTTAAGATGACTTACCATATATCAATGACCTAGCACCATGTTTTGAACCATCTCAAGTCCACAATTGACTCTGGGTTGACCAAATGAAACCCTAGCTCCACATCCTTTGACTGAGGCTTTTGCAAGTGAAATGAATGACTATACAAGCTCCACAAAGACCTCTCAAGGTACAAAATAGGCTTTTAAATCATATCTTATCCAAGTAAGTGACCTCATGAACCTATGATGACCCTCTGATGATCTTCTAGATAGGAGGTGACACCCATACACAAACCTCTCCTCTCAAGGAGCTTTAAAACCCAATCTTGATAGCAATGAAACCCTGATGGCTTGCCCATGATACCTTTGCTTGAGCTTGAACATGAAGCTCTCCTCTTGAATGGCACAACAACTCTTGATCCCCTATCTAGAACCAATGCTATGCAAATGCAAATGCTAAGTGATATGAAACAAAAGCCAAGTTAGAAAGAAAAGGTTGGTCAAATTTTGGGGTACAACAGTTGCCCCTATTCAAATGACTTGGACCTGAAGGTATGAAAGCGAACGACTTTCAAACATTCAAGGTAGAAGGTGGTTGAATACAAAAGAACCTGAAAATTTGCCAACCACAAAATAGTAACCTGCAGAAAAGTCCACCGGAGTGGAAAATAAACACTGGAGAAACTGTATCTGATAGTCGTAAGAGAATGAGCTAACTCGTCATCAATTAAAGAGCCACGACACGCAGTCAGAAGAAACATCTGCTAATACGCATGCATCCGTTAATTAAAGCAGGCATCGAACCCGAGGGGCGGCTCAACACGAAGTTGAGAAGAGAATCTGTCGATTCACAATCTGAAAGAAGAATTCTGCTGGGGGAAACTTGAATAAGCAAACTCCGTTGGGGAGAATGTGACAAGATGAATACATCTGCCAAGGATTCTTGTTGGGGTCTGGATACCACACGAGGCAAAGAAAAACATCAATATTTTCCGGGGTTTGGGTACCACACAGGCTTATGTAACATATCGGTGTCAGCCAGGGTCTGGATACCGCACAGGCTAAAGAAATAAACCGGTGTCAGCCAGGATCTGGATACCGCACAGGCTAAAGAAATAAACCAGTGTCAGTCGTGGTCTGGATACCGTACAAGCTAAAGAAATAAACCAGTGTCAGTTGGGGTTTAGATACCGCACAGGCTAAAGAAATAAACCGGTGTCAGCCGGGGTCTGGATACCGCACTGGCTAAAGAAATAAACCGGTGTCAGCCGGGGTATGGATACCGCACAGGCTAAAGAAATAAACCGGTGTCAGCCGGGGTCTGGATACCGCACATGCTAAAGAAATAAACCGGTGTCAGCCAGGGTCTGGATACCGCACAAGCTAAAGAAATAAACTGGTGTCAGCCGGGGTATGGATACCGCACAGGCTAAAGAAATAAACCGGTGTTAGCCGGGGTCTGGATACCGCACAGGCTAAAGAAATAAACCGGTGTCAGCCGGGGTCTGGATACCGCACATGCTAAAGAAATAAACCGGTGTTAGCCAGGGTCTAGATACCGCACATGCTAAAGAAATAAACCGGTGTCAGCCCGGGTCTGGATACCGCATAAGCTAAAGAAATAAATCGGTGTCAGCCAGGGTCTGGATACCACATAGCCTAAAGAAATAAACCGGTGTCAGCCGGAGTCTAGATACCGCACAAGCTAAAGAAATAAACCGTTAATCTGCTGGAGATACGTCTGAAAACAAGAGGGAACAACCTGGCTTATGTTTCGAATGTATATGTTTGAATATGGCGTAATGCTCCATACGAAATAGAAATGCTACGTGTTTAGGAGGATGCTATGCACAATGCAAATGCAAAGGAACCACTCAAGCAAAATAAATTCTGAAGAAACGAAACCAACTCCGCTGGTGCCAAGTACGATTGGACATACGCTGGGGAAAATAAACCCTGGATGGCCTCCTAGAATAGAACTCTCATGGGTAAACTGCCCTGCTGAGAACAAAATCCACTCTGCTATAGATCAAACTGACCCAGCTAAAGAAAATGCCCTGAAATGCCTTCCAGAATACAACTCATCTGGGGAACAAACCACTCGACTGAGGGAAACTCCCTGAACGACCTTTTAGAGTCCGAATTTACTAGGGAGTACAACAAACTGCTGGGAATAGCTCCACTCTGCCGGGGATTCCACTCTACTGGAGATTAAATCAAATTTGTTAGGGAATAAGAATAAGATTCATCAACATCAACCTCTACTTGGGGAATTGAGTCAATATCATAGACTCTATAGGGAAACAACAATGGGCTTTATTCCACTGCCGGGGGAAATACTCCCATATCTGGCTGTCAAGAAATAGATGCACACCACTACTAGGGAATCTCAGTTTCAACCCTCTGGGATAACTTAAGTTTTAACCTACTAGGGGATAAATGCAATCTCAATCTGCTAGGGATGAATGCACATTATCGCTGGTGAGATACTTCTGATCTGACATCCTTACCTTGTGGAGATAGAGATATGGTGACCTCACTAGGGATACACCTTTGAAACAGTCTCAACAATGAGAACCCTGCAAATGACAAACAAGCAAATGTGTCCTGTATGCAATAAATGCTATCTCGGTCATTGTCCATGACATTATTCAAGCAAATCAACGTTTCGATTAGTAAACCCCCACAAGTTTATGTATGCAAATTTTTATCAAAAACAAAAAGGCGTCTTCTGCAAACAAAATAGTAAAAGGTAAAACAGGAAAAGAAGCTTTTTGAATAATATACTTCATTTATTGAAAATGGCCTGTAAATAAGCAGATTTACATCAGATGCAACTCTTGAAAAGAGAAAATTATGCAAAAAGTACATAAATGCAACAAATATACAAAATGTCGACAATGTGGTATAGACAACCACCATGTGTCGATTCGACTATGACTCGCATGACTTCGATGCTTCTCCAATGCTTCGTCTTCTGAAAAGACTGACTTGATTTGTTGACCCTCGGGTCCTCCAAGAATCCACTATGCTCATGGGAACGGACACAACCCGTAGTTGTTTGCTTTTAAAATCCCTAACTTTTGCCTGAATCGCCCTTGCGGGTTTTCAAATCACCGGGATACCCATTTTTGCTGAAGCCGCCTTTTCAGGTTTTCAACTTTGCGGGTTTACATTTTTCCTTTCTATCCCTAATTTTTGCTCGAACCCATTCTTTTTATGGTTCGCCGGGATACCCCATTTTTTCCTGGATTTTCTTTTTATTCCAGCGGGTCTATTTTAAGCAAAGTATTTTTTAACTGCGTCTGCGTTCACAAGGGACGTGAAATCTTCATCATCCATAGTTGAAAGTAGTAAGGCTCCTCCGGAGAAGACTTTCCTTACTACATATGGACCTTCATAGTTGGGAGTCCATTTGCCCATGTGATCTGTCTGTGGAGGGGGGATCCGCTTCAACACTAAGTCACCTGTCTGAAAGCTCCGATGGTGCACCTTTTGATCGAAAGCTTTCTTCATTCTGCTTTGATACAAACGACCATATGCAATGGATGCCAATCTCTTCTCGTCCATCAAACTGAGTTGATTCAATCTGGATTTCACCCATTCCGGCTCATCAAAATTAACGTCAACCAACACCCTCAAGGAAGGAATCTCGACTTCCAATGGTAGGACAACTTCCATACCATATACTAGCGAGAAAGGAGTTGCCCCGGTTGAAGTGCGTATCGAAGTACGATATCCGTGTAATGCAAAGGGCAACATCTCGTGCCAATCTTTGTAGGTCACCACCATCTTCTACACAATCTTCTTAATGTTCTTATTGGCTGCCTCAACAGCACCATTCATCTTCGGGCGATAAGGAGAAGAATTGTGATGTTCAATCTTGAAACTCTGACACAGTTCCTTCATCATCTTGTTATTCAAATTTGAATCATTATCAGTAATGATTCTTTCAGGCACTCTATAACGGTAGATGATGTCCTTCTTGATAAAACGAGCCACGACCTGGCTAGTCACATTGGCGAAAGAAGCTGCTTCAACCCACTTAGTGAAATAGTCAATTGCCACTAAGATGAAGCGATGTCTGTTGGAAGAGGTCGGTTCAATCTTACCAATCATATCAATACCCCACATAGAAAAAGGCCAGGGAGACACCACGACATTCAGAGGACTTGGCGGTACATGCATCTTATCAGCATAAATCTGGCATTTATGGCATTTCTTGGCATACCTGAAACAATAAGATTCCATCATCATCCAATAGTAGCTTGCCCTCAATAGTTTCCGAGACATTGCATGTACGCCTGCATGCGTACCAAAAGCACCCTCGTGGATTTATTCCATGAGCAATCCTGCTTCCTTTTCATCCATGCATCTTAGCAACACCAAGTCGAAGTTTCTTCGGTAGAGTACATCGTCCTTGTTCAGATAGAAGTTTCCAGACAACATTCTCAGAGTATTCTTATCTCGGCTCGATGCCCCTGGCGGATACTTCTGATTCTTGAGAAAGCTTTTGATATCATGATACCACAGCTTCCCATCTGATACCTCCTCTACTTAAAAAATGAAAGTTGGCCTATCATGATGCGAGATGACGATCCTCGAAGCATCATTCCAATAACTCACCTTGTACATCGAGGATAAGGTTGCCAAAGCATCTGCCATCTGATTCTCGGCTCTTGGCACATGATGAAACTCTACCCCGTCGAAGAAAGGTAGCAACCTTCTGGCATAATTCATGTAAGGAATCAGGTTATGCTGACGAGTCTCCCATTCTCCTTTAATATGATTAATGACCAAAGATGAATCACCATATACATCAAGGTTTTTGATTCTCAAATCAATTGTTTCTTCAATGCCCATGATGCATGCTTCATATTCAACCTCCCTGTTGGTGCAGGAAAACGTTAACCTAGAGGTAAACGGTATGTGGGAACCATGGGGAGTTGTAATGATCGGCCCAATTCCGCTGCCATAAGAGTTAACAGCACCGCAAAAAATCATCTTCCATTGGGAGCCTATCTCATGACCTTCATCGGGTAGCGGCTCATCACAATCCTTCATCTTCAGAAACATAATGTCCTCATCAGGAAATTCAAATTTCATCGGTTGATAGTCATCAATCGGCTGCTCTGCAAGATATTCTAACAAAACACTTCCCTTAATGGCCTTTTGGGAAACATACTGAATATCATATTCTGTCAAGACCATCTGCCACCTAGCAATTCTTCCTGAAAGTACTTGCTTCTCGAACACGTATTTAATCGGATCCATCTTCGAAATCAACATGGTTGTGTGATTCAACATGTACTGCCTTAGGCGTTTCGCTGCCCAAGCGAGTGCACAACACGTCTTTTCTAACATTGAGTCTCTGGATTCATAATCCGTGAACTTCTTACTCAAGTAATAGATAACATGTTATTTTCTGTCCGTCTCGTCGTGTTGACCGAGAACACAACCCATGGAGTTCTCAAGAACCGTCAAGTACATTATCAAAGGTCTTCCGGCCACTGGAGGCATCAGTATCGGAGGCTCCTGCAAATACTCTTTTATTTTTTCAAATGCCCTTTGGCAATTTTCATTCCAGACAACCTTCTGATCTTTCTTTAACAGCTTGAACAATGGTTCACAGGTGGCTGTAAGGTGAGATATGAACCTTGCAATGTAGTTCAACCTCCCTAGAAAACCACGAACTTCTTTCTCTGTCTTTGGCGCTGGCATTTCCTGTATTGCTTTTATTTTTGCAGGATCAACCTCGATTCCTTTTTTAATAACTATAAACCCCAATAGCTTTCCTGACCTTACACCAAAAGTGCACTTGTTTGGATTTAACCTCAATCTGAATTTCCTCAACCTTTCAAATAACTTCAACAGATTAACCAGATGCTCTTCCTCCGTTTGTGACTTTGCGATCATGTCATCAACATATACCTCAATCTCATGATGAATCATATCATGAAACAAAGTCACCGTCGCCCGCTGATAGGTTTCCCCTGCATTTTTCAATCCAAAAGGCATCACCTTATAGCAAAAAGTCCCCCACAGTGTGATAAAGGTTGTTTTCTCCATGTCCTCTGGGGCCATCTTGATCTGGTTATACCCGGAGAAGCCATCCATGAAGGAAAACACATAATGTTGAGCGGTGTTATAAACTAACACATAAATGCGGGGGATCGAGAAATCGTCTTTCGAGCTCGCTCTGTTTAGATCACGGTAATCAACACACATCCTGATCTTTCCATCCTTCTTAGGTACAGACACGATCTTAGCGACCCACGGAGGGTAATTCGTAACAGCAAGAAAACCGGCGTCCAACTGGTTCTAGACCTCCTCTTTAATCTTAATTGCCATATCTGGTCTAGTCCTTCTCAATTTCTGCTTTACAGGCGGACACTCCTCTCGGAGAGGTAGACGATGAACCACTATATATGTATCCAGTCCTGGCATATCCTCGTATCACCAAGCGAATACTTCTCTATACTCTCGGAGCATATCTACCAGTCTTCTCTTGACATCAACTTCTAAAGCAGCCCCAATTCTGACCTCTTTCTTATCTTCCTCTATACCCAGGTTGACGACTTCAATCTCTTGATGCGGTAGGATAACCTTCTCTTTCTGTCTCAGCAGTCTGGCGAGCTCTTCAAGCAGGTCTTCGTCTTCGTCAATCTCTTCTTCAGCTTGAAAGATAGAATTATCAAAGTCATACCGAGTCATAGACGAGTCTGAATGGGTGACATCTGTGATATGAAACCTGCATGATGATGATTTGATGCTTAAAATGATATGCAAACAAGCACAAACCACATTGCCATTTTATTGTTAAAATAAAAATAAGAAAAACAATGATCAATATATTTGAATGCATAAAGACGCCTTTTGATTAATGATAAAAGCAAATGTTCAAACATAAACAAGATAAGGCCCTACAAATGAAAACCACTACATCCTGGGCAGAACGCAGGGCCACACATAATCAAAACAGATAAATACTCTTCAAATGAAACTTGGACAACTTCCTCGATGGTCCAATTGCTCAGGCTCTGGCCAGGAACACACGGCTGAATCCATGCGTCCATGTCACAATCACTGTCCCCTTCATCTTTGAATACGACGTTGATTCTGTTGAAGGTCACCCCACCACTTGTAAACTGCACTGGACCTCTATACCGAGGAACATTTTATGAGGAAGAAGATGAGGGGCTGTACCCCAATCCGAACTTATCCTGCTTGTTGGGAATACTAAGCACTTGACCCCATCCTTGGGAGGAACCAGACTCCACCACGGTACGAGCTACTTTACAAGAAGACATAGAAATCTCGGGAGTTCTATCCACCACAGAAGGCTTCTCTCTGACCTGAACAACTTCAAACGCTTGGCACAAGGTCTCATGAATTTCCCCGTCTACTTCAACATACTTGAATGATTATAGCTGGCTACTCATTATGTGTTCTTCACCATAGATGGTGACAATATTTCCCCCAACCATGTATTTCAACTTCTGATGTAAGATCGATGTGACTTCGCCTGCAGAATGAATCCAAGGTCGACCTAACAGACAACTGTATGCGGGTTGAATGCCCATTATATAAAAGACAGCGTTGAAAATTTCAGGACCCACCTGGATGGGGAGGGTTACTTCGCCAAAAACCGATCTCCTTGTTCCAACGAATGCTCACACAACAAGATCACTAGGAGTACATATCACGCCTTGGGTGTCTAACTTCATTAAGGCTTTCTTGGGCAACACATTAAGTGAAAACCTAGTATCCACCAAGACATGCTACAAGATTGCTCCTCTGCACTCAATAGAGATATGCAAGGCGTGATTGTGATTCCTTCCTTTAGGAGTCAGGTCTAAATCCGTAAACCCCAAGCCATTACCAGCATTCACATGGGCCACAACCCCCTCAAGCTAGTTCACTAAAATTTCCTGTGGCACATACGTTGTGTTTAGAATCCTCAAAAGGGCATTCCTGTGTGCCCCTGAGCACAATAGCAAAGATAAAATTAAAATTTTGGAAGGAGTCTGCTGTAGATGATCAACAATCTTATAATCTCTCTTTCGAATCAGACGCATGAACTCTTTAGCCTCTTTAACCAGAGCATCCTTCTCTCTTTGTTGTGAACTTTCTTCTACAACAACCTTTCCTTTTCCTTTATCTGGCCTCTCCACGTTGGCTTCTGGCGGTGAAAACACCCTACCGCTTCTTGTCATTCCACTAGTTCCAATCAAATTATCAACAGGTGAACCGTCGGATGATGTTCCCCCAACTCTTGCTTTTGGCTATTACAAAAGACCTCTTCCCCATAATTCCATGGGATTGCTTTAGTACTTTCATACGACATTGGTCCTGCTTTGGTGATTATAACAGTCGCTGGCCTTGGCAGCACTGATATATTAATCATTCTGAAAGGGATCAAGATCATAGCAATCTCATCCTGCTCCTGATTAATCACTTCCATATCCTTTCCTTCTTTAATCTTGTCAAAATGCAACACACCTTCATTCATTAAACACTGAACATGATTCTTCAAATCCTCATAACCTTCGGGATGTAATGCACACCCTTTACAATCTTCTCGGCAGCCTGGAAAACTCCTTCTGTTAATAGTCTACTCTTGAAAAAGCTCAATGGAGTTCTCAACTATACAACGTCCATTACCAAATTCAGCTCTTCTTCTTTAATAATAGCATTGACACCGGCCGCTCCATGATTGGGCATCAGGTTCTAAACAACATTAGGCGCATCATTAGTGAAGTTAATTGCCTTGCTATCAATAAGGTCTTGCACCTTATGTTTGAAAGCCTTTTAGTTATCTATATGGTGACCTGGGACACCTGAATGGAAGTCACATCTGGCATTCACGTCATAACCCGGAGGCGGCGCGTCAGTCAAAGGTGCCAATGTTCTTTTTTGAATCAACTGGAGTTGCAACAAATGCTGTAAAAGTTGCGAATACGACATAGGTGAAGCATCAAAATGCCTATTCATTGTTCTTCTACGGTCCTGAAACTGTCGTGGTGCACAACTTTGCTGTAGTTGTGGTGGTTGTTGTTGAGGTGTTGCAGGAATAATGAAACTTGCAACCTGTGGCTGTTGCTGATATTGTTGTTGGCGTGGAGCCCTATTCCTGTTCTTATTTCTGTACCCTGACACTGCGTTCGTTTCTCCTTCCCTCCAATTACCAAAAGTCTTTCTTCCCCCACCTGATGTGGATCCCTCCCCTGCTTGAATTTTTCCCAGTTTAATACCATTCTCAACTTGCTCACCAGTAATAATGAGATCTGAAAAATTGTCTGACATGTTTCTGTCGCTACCGCGAAAATAAGGCGCCGACAAAACAGAAGAGTCGCCACCTTTCGTTATTTATCCCACAGAACGGGAAAGGAAACGATCGGAAAAACCTAACGAAAAGGTATAAGACAAGGTCATCGCAACCATTGTCTGGATTCGGGAGTCGGTTACGCAAGGGGAACGTATTAGCACCCCTGACGTCCATCGTACTCGATGGGATCCATGCTTGTTGTGTTTATCTGACGGGTTGATTATATCTATCTACGCTAAAAGTCTGGTCTGAAAAGAAAAGAAAATGACTCGGCAGAACACAGCAGTTCTATGCCTACGTATTCCCGTCTGGAACGAGAAATCAGAGTCTACGTAGTTCGCCTAACTACGGGTTACGGGGGAAGGTTGCTCGCCGAGATATCGGATCTCGTGCCTACGTACTTTCACACGGCGCGAAAGATCAGAGCAAATGTAGTTCGGGAAACGACGGATCACAGGTTTGTTCAACTGTTTTTATCCGAGTAGGGTTAACAGACGGTTCCAGCAGTTCGGTGTATGCAGCTCGCTCAACGGAGACTTAGGCGTTTACCGTTTGCGGTAGAACCGAGAGTTAACAGAATTCTCCTTCTGAAAAGGGTTTCTAGAGATGAAAGGTCCAGGAGGACAAAAAGATGTTTGATCTTTGTTTTCTGTTTTTTACGGAAGAAGTGTTTTTTAGTGGTCTGTAGTTTGTACAGCACTAGAGACTATAACTTAGGAGCAAATGCGTCGCATATCGTCCAAAGGACATATACTAAACACCCTAGATGATTGAGAGGAGACCACTCAATCATCACTTCCCAAGTAGCTTAAGGCACGTAACGCGCTTTGTACTAACTCACCTTTATTATGTTTTTTACTGTTGTTTGAGATAAGAAGAGAGCGAACTCTATGGGGAAACTGTACAGTCCTAATGTTGTCATGCAAAATTAATCCTATGGTTGGGGTTAGGAGGGAGCTACCTAATGTTATTATGCATGGTTAGAACCCTAATGTCTGTCATAACTTCTCTTGAACAAGAGAAGTCAGAGTTCCTAAGGGAACATGGCAATGGTACACAAAAACAGACAAAGCAAATACTGTAAAGAAATAACTGTAAGTAAAATGCATGCGATGCAACAAACAAGCAGAAGGAGACAAGCTCAACTTCCTAGCAATCAAGCAAAAAAGAAAAAACAGTCAAAACAGACAAGCAGAGGGAGACAAACTCAACCTCTATATGCAAGTACGTCAATTAGAAAAAGAAAAACAACACACAAGAAAGGGGAGAACCACCTCAACCCTTAAGGAAAACAAGCAGAGGGAGATAGACTCAACCTCTTAATGCATTCATGCTCCTATAATTAGACTATACTAAACATGAACTATCCTAATGCAACACACCACTCAATCATGAATGAGGAAAAGGATTTATGACAGATAATGGATTCAATCCACAATTAATCAAATAAGGCTTCTATCCTAAGGAAATAAATTGGGTGTTGGGAGGTAAGGGTAAGGTCCACAGGACCTTATCCCAGGCACTCAACCAACTAAAAGTGATTTGGGGGGAATCCTAAAGGTTTGGCTCCTTCAAGAGATATGCAACATTCCCCCCACAGGAGGGACTATGCTACCCCAAGAAGGTTCTTAAAAATAAAGGAAATAGAGAATATTGGGAGAATGGAGATGAGAAGCAAGGTAAGTTCCACAGGAACTTACCACAAGCACTCAACCAACTCCACTTCCTTAGAGAGAGCTTTCATGGACTCAACCCCTTTATGATATTGCAATGAATAGGAATCATGCTCACAAGGAGGATTCTAATCAAGCAAGGAAAATTGAAGAGGAAACTATCCCTAGGGAAAGATCATCCACCTATTGGAACTCAAAAGAACCTCAAATGTTACCTTCTAATGATCACCTATACTAAGGGTTTAAGGGTTCTAAAAGGGGTATCTATCTAAATACCAATCTAACAAGAAAGGAAAGGGGCCTATAATCATCTAACGGTCATTTACAAAACTAATCTATCCACTTAAACTAGTTAGGATCACCTAAACTAAGGCATATTTGTAAAATGGGGAACTAAGGGAAAATCACTCTTAAAAATTCCAAGGAAAATACTACATCATCCTACACGTGTCAACATTCTATGGTGCAAAAATCAGGGGCTACACCTAAATCAAAAGGTTCAAACTAAATCTAAAACCTCAAGGGTACACTAAAGGGATCCAACAAAGAGCACTCCTAAACAACTACCCTAAAAACCTATTTAGAATGATCTAAAAGTCTCAACAAAAATCACATAACATCACTAACATGTCTACAACCAGCACACAAAATTTCAATATCAAACTCAAAGGCATGAATGAGAAATAAAATCAACAAACTCAGCATACAATTATCCAACTATTAAAAACACACTACAATAGAAAATATGAAATTAATTGCAAAAGAAATGGAAAATTAAAATAAAAAACATGATAAAATTCTACATGCTCTAATCTACATCCACGTATTTTTTTTTCATGATTTTATGAATCAAAATGCTATTTTTTTGGAATTAAAAACAAACAGCAACAAAACAGAAAATAAAAAGAAAAAAAAAAGAAAATAAAAGAGATAAATGGAGGTGCTGATAGTATTATTTCCACGTGTTATTTGTTAATGGGCCACGCGCTGGGGGTGCTAATAGCGCGCTGGGACTGGGCCCAGCAGAATCCCAACTCAGCCTTTGAATTGGATGGGAACAAGCCAGGGGTGTGTGCACGAAGCACGTTCTCATGTGTGATTTTGGTTTGGGCCCTGCGTGTGGGGTGTGGAAAGCACAAAATTTAGCCCAACTGAGTTTCCTCATGAAACTCAGTGTTTCATTAAAGCTGGAAATGCCACCTGAAAGGCTGTACACGAGGACGAATACCAGCCGTGTGATCAACCTACAAAGTCCACTAATCCCACGCGATCTGACAGTTGTAATCGAAACTGGAAATTTTAAACTACAACAGAGGGAATTACAGGGAGGCGGTGCTTGGGGCGGCCGGAGAAGATCCGATCATCTTCTCCGGCGGACATGAACAGTAGCCAAACTCAAAACTTCACGAAACTTCCATTTTTTTACGTCATTTTTCTCGTCTCGCTTCCTAGGTTTCAATTACCCCGTCCATTTTCATTTTTAACCATTAGATAGTAAGATATTCGAACAACAACTTGGAATGCCATGTTAAACATTGTCACGATTCATCACGAAACCTATCTAAAATCAATCTATGTTTCACGTAGACCTTAACCACATGTATCTATGGTGTTAAATATGTATAATTTAAGAGGAAATTTGAGAGGAAGAAACCTGGTTTGGAGCTTCGAATATGGTGACTTTCAGGGCTCAATTCTCTTCCAAAAGATGCAGATTCCTTCAATGGATGATGATGAACAAGTCTTAATACTCAATTGCTCCTGAAATCGCTCCAAATCCCAAATTTTAATTTCACTTCTTCAAGCTCTTTCTCAAATGACTCTAACTGATTCTCAACCGAAAATGGCACTAGAAGCTTCTGAAAATGATCCACAATCAATTTATAATCTGTTTGAAACCTTTGGAGGCCCATTCATGGCCCAATTTCTCAATTCCAAGTTTCAATTTTTTCTCAAAATTTCACTTGTGGTATGCACGAATTTGCCTTGCTCTCACTCCAATACTGCTTCAGTTCAATTACTTGAGAGTTGTGGAGTGTAATTGAATTAGTTTGCAGCCTTGATTTCAACTTAAGGTGTGTGTTTGATTTGTAGCTTCATCATGAAGTAATCCCCCCAAAATGACCATGTTATGAATCTCAATTCAAAAATGTAATAATTCCAAATGGTTTAGAATCTCTTTCCCACTCAAAATGAGCACCAATTTGGTTTGAAACCATTCAATTACCAATTATTTTGAATTTTCTTCATTTTAATTCATTAAAATGGCCTTTTTGAGAAATTCCTTCAACCAATACTTGCTCTAATCCAAATCAATGGTTTCTTGGCTCATGGTTGGACTAAAAATATCATTTTGAGCAACTTTGGTGTTGAACAAAACTCCATTTGAAGCTTGCAAGATAGTGAAATGGACCCATGATTCAAAAATGACCTGTAATTCCAAATACCCAAAATACCCCTGACTTGTAAACCTCATAACTTGAGTTCTACAAATCAGATGGAAGACTTCTAGTACAATTTGGAAAGATAAGATCAACACCTACACCTTTCATGTTGGCCAAAAGTTGAGGAGAAACATCCTTCTAGGGAAAAAGTTCCCTAGAAGTTAGTTGACTTTTGCAGACAAATTTCACATTCATCTGATGACCTGTAACTTGTCTGGATCATAACTTGAGTTCCATAAATCCAATGGAGGACTTCTAGTACTCAAATTAAATCTAATAGCATGCTCTACAAGTTTCATGTTGTCCAAAAGTGGATATGAAACTTGTATCTTGAGATAAGTGGTCTTGAACTCAGGCACTAAATAGGGGATTTTACCCTGAGAGCCCTAGTTTAGCAACTCCTCACACTTTGAAATCTTCTTGGATTAATCTTTAAATATCACCTCATGTATCTCAACACAACTCCCCATGATTACAAAGACTTAAAATTGAGCTTTGATCCTCTTCAATTGCACAGTGGACTCAGGTTTGACCAGGCAAAAACCCTAACTGCAACACCTTCAACTGTGGCTCTTCATACTTGGCATAATGACTTAACTGAGCTCTCTCATGACCCTCAAGGAACTTCAATGAGCTCTACCCACAATCTATCCATAATTAAGGCCTCACAACCCACTGATGGTCTTCAATTGGCTCTCAAGTTAGGAGATGAACCTCATACAAGCAACTGAACTTTTCAAGAGCATACACCTCTTCCTGATAACTTTGGTGGCTTCTCAAACTTGAATAAAACATCTAGATAGGCTCCTCTTGCTATAAACCACCTTGATCCCTTGCTAACTGAACAATTCTATGCTATGCCAATGCTAGAACTATGCAATGCTAATGCAATGAAACATAAACCAGGTAAGAAAAGATTAGGCAAATTTCGGGGTGCAACAGCTGCCCCTATTCCAGCGGCTTGGACCTGACTGGATGAAAAGCGAACGACTTTCAGCCAAACAAGGTAGAAGACGGTTGAATACCAAAGAACCCAGAAATTTGCCAACCAAAGAAATAATCTGCGACAACTGCTTGGGGAAAGAATATCTAGAGAATTGAATTTGGTTGTCACGACAACAACTGATCAATCATCTGATACAAAACCTGATTTCGACATCAACCACCTGTGTGACGCCATAGGTATTGAATCAACAATCAATCTTCAAATATACACTACAATAAGCGGGCGCCGCGTCATAGGAACGGGCAAAGCACTGTGTAAAAGTGTGAATCGTCAGTATCTTTGACCTTCCATTTCCGCAGAAACGGGGATACGCTAAATAAAAGCGAGTACTGTCAATATCTTTGGCCTTCCATTTCCACAAAAACGAGCATATGCTAAATAAAAGCGAGAACTGTCAATATCTCTGACCTTCCATTTCTGCAGAAACGGGCATACGCTAATAAAAGCGAGTACTGTCAATATCTATGACCTTCCATTTCCGCAGAAACGGGCATACGCTAAATAAAAGCGAGAATTGTCAATATCTCTGACCTTCCATTTCCGCAGAAATGGGCATACACTAATAAAAGCGAGTACTGTCAATATCCCTGACCTTCCATTTCCATAGAAACGGACATACGCTAATAAAAGCAAGTAATGTCAATATCTCTGACCTTCCATTTCCGTAGAAACGGGCATACGCTAAATAAAAGCGAGTACTGTCAATATCTCTGACCTTCCATTTCCGCAGAAACGGGCATACGCTAATAAAAGCGAGTACTGTCAATATCTCTAACCTTCCATTTCCGTAGAAACGGGCATACGCTAATAAAAGCGAGAACTGTCAATATCTCTGACCTTCTATTTCCGCAGAAACGGGCATATGCTAATAAAAGCGAGTAATGAGCATTCGAAGACTTGAACAAGCAACTCTGCGGGGAATTTCTGACATTAACTGCCAGGCATCCATCTTGAACAAAAATGGGTAACAACTTCGAAGGTATAGTCATGAAGCTTTTTAATGCTGATGTAACAGCCATTCGAGGAAAACTCTATTGGAGAGATTCCGACGTCAACTGCCAGACATTTACCTTGACAACATGTAATGCTTCAATGGTCCAATCCATGAAATCTTTCCTTTTAAAACACTGACGTAGCAGCAACCTGAGGAAAACTCCACTGGGGAAGAAGAGCAACTTAACCAAGCAACTTTGATGAGGGCACACATGATAGGACGAACGCTACCATCCCGTATCTCATGTCAAAAATTCGAATATCCGAAGACCATCCTGAACAAGAATTCCAATTACCTGCAGGGAATAACACCTGAAAACAAAGAGGTAACCAACCTGGCTTATGTTTCAAAATGCATATGTTTGAAAATGGCGTGATGCTCCATACGACATGGAAATGCTACGCGTTTGGGGTATATGCAAATATGATGCAGATATGATGATATATGCAAGATGCAAATGCAGGCTCGGGCTGCCGGAGAATAGCTGGATACATAACTGCTTCAGCAAAATAAATGCTGAAGACAAAGCCAACTCCACTGGGTATCACAGAATTATTCTAGCAAAATAGATGCTGGAAAGGTGAACCGACTCCGCTGGAGGAAGAAACAATCCTGCTGGGGGAATAGCTTGACAAATCCGGAGTTACGAACTCTGCTGAGGACGGTCAACCTATTGGAGGAAAGACAACCTGCTGGAGGAACAGAAAGAACAATCCTGCGCGGGGATGATCTTCTTCAAACCACTGCCAACCTAGTTGTACCCTGTGAGGACTTCAGTGGGGATTAAATGTACACACTACAGGGGATGCACATCACTGTCTGACCACTTACTAGCTCGCATCTAACTCCTCTGGGGATAAAATGCGACTTCCATCTGCTGGGGAGTAATAAGACCACCTAGAGCCCGCTCCTACGTTAAGGGACTCCGACTGGAGAAACACGATCCCTTAGCTGTTTGCTGCGAAGGTAGCGACCCTGCAAAATATGAGCAACAACAAGATATCCTATACAAAAGGAAATATCCAGGTCAATAGCCGTGACAATCGCTCAGTCAATTCAAGGTTTTAACAATTATTGGTCGAGGCCTGCAAGTTTATGCACGTGCAAGTTTATCAAAAACATCGGTGTTTTCCACAAACAAAACAATAAAAGTTAAAACAAGAGACAAACATCAAGTACTGAATAATATCTGTTTATTGATAACGGGCCCGTAAATAGGCGAAGTGTTTTACAATGTATGCAACTCCTGAAAAGAGGAAGTTACAAGATAAATACAAATATGTACAGGAGTACAAAGAAATTTGTATACATGTCGGCAACGTGGTACAGACAAACACCATGAGCTGATCCTCCTATGACTCGCCCAACTCTGACGCTTTCCCGATACTCTGTCCTCGGAAGAGATTGACTTGGATAATCGACCCTCAGGTTCTCCTAAACCACTAAGCAATGCAGTATCAAACTTGGACCACAGTCATTTGCTTTTTCAATCCCTAACTTTTGCCTGAATCGCCCTTTGCGGGTTTTCAATTCACCGGGATACCCTTTTTTGCCGAAGTCGCCTTTTCAGGTTTTCGACTTCGCGGGTGTACATCTTTTCAATTTTATCCCTAATTTTTGCCCGAACCTTTTTCTTTTTTTCTTTTTGGTTCGCCGGGATGCCCCATTTTTCCCTGGACTTTCTTTTTTCCTGTCCAACGGGTCTCTTTAAGCAAAGTATTTTTTAACTGCATCCGAGTTCACAGGGGATGTAAAATCTTCGCCATCCATGGTGGACAACAGTAAGGCTCCTCCAGAGAAGACCTTTCGAACGATATATGGACCTTCATAATTGGGAGTCCATTTGCCTCTGTGATCTGATTGTGGTGGGAGAATCTTCTTCAACACAAGATCGCCCGTCTGAAAGCTTCGAGGGATCATCTTCTTATCGTAAGCTTTCTTCATCCGGCTCTGGTATAACCGACCATATGCGATAGATGCAAGTCTCTTCTCATCCATCAAACTGAGCTGATTCAGTCTATTCTTTATCCACTATGCCTCATCTAGATGGACATCGAGCAAAACTCTCAAGGAAGGAATCTCAACTTCTAATGGTAGGACAACTTCCATACCATACACCAGTGAGAAAGGTGTTACCCTGGTCGATGTGCGTACCATCGTACGATAACCGTGCAAAGCGAAGGACAACATCTTGTGCCAGTCTTTGTATGTTACAACCATCTTCTGAACTATCTTCTTGATGTTCTTATTGGCCGCTTCGACAATGCCATTCATCTTGGGCCGATAGGGAGATGAGTTATGGTGCTCAATCTTGAAATTCTGGCACAATTCCTTCATCATCTTGTTATTCAAGTTTGAACCATTGTCAGTAATGATTCTTTCGGGGATTCCGTAACGACAGATGATGTCCTTTTTGATAAACCGGGCTACTACTTTCTTGGTAACATTAGCGTAAGACGCTGCTTCAACCCATTTGGTGAAGTAATCGATAGCTACCAAGATAAACCGGTGTCCATTGGATGCGGTGGGCTCAATTTTACCAATCATATCGATGCTCCACATGGAAAACGGCCACGGGGATGCCATAACGTTCAAAGGGCTTGGCGGCACCTGAATCTTGTCTGCATAAATCTGGCAATAACTTTCGAGTCATAGCATGTCCTCCGACATGCGTGCCAAAGTTTCCCTCGTGGACCTCTTCCATAAGCAGATTAGCTTCTTTCTCGTCTACGCATCGCAATAGCACAAAATCATGGTTTCTTCTGTACAGAACACCATCTGGATTCAAGTAGAAGTTGCCAGCCAATCTCCTAAGAGTCTTCTTATCGCGGCTGGATGCCCCAGTCGGATACTCTTGGTTCTTTAGGAAATTCTGGATATCAAAATACCACGGCTTGCCATCGAAAGCTTCCTCAATAGCCAATATGAAAGCGGGCCTATCAAGGCGAGAGATAACTATTCTGGGAGCATCATTCCAGAAGTTAACTTTGTATATCGAAGACAATGTCGCAAGAGCGTCAGCCATCTGATGTTCTGCCCGTGGCACATGGTGAAACTCCACTCTGTCAAAGAAAGGCAACAACCTCCTTGCATAATTCATGTATGGTATCAGATTGGGCTGACGAGTCTCCCATTCTCCCTTGATCTGGTTCACGACTAGCGTGGAGTCTTCATACACATCAAGATTTTTAATCCTTAAATCAATAGCCTCCTCGAGACCCATGATACACGCCTCATATTCAGCCTCATTGTTGGTAACTAGAAAGGTCAATCTGGCAGTGAACGGGATGTGCGTCCCATGGGGAGTCGTAATGATTGCCCCAATTCCACTTCCATATGAATTAACAGCCCCGTCAAAAATCAATTGCCATTGGGAACCTCACTCAGGACCTTCATCATGCAATGGCTCCTCGCAGTCTTTCATCTTTAAGTACATGAAATTCTCGTCAGGAAAATCAAACTTCATTGGCTGGTAATCATCGATTGGCTGTTCGGCAAGGTACTCTGACAGCACGCTACCCTTGATAGCCTTTTGCGAGACATACTGTATATCGTACTCTGTCAGTACCATCTTCCATTGGGCAATCCTTCCTGAAAGTGCCTGTTTTTCAAAGACGTATTTGATCGGATCCATCTTTGAAATCAACATGGTTGTATGTTCAGCATGTATTGTCTCAGACGTTTGGTAGCCCAAGCAAGTGCACAACACGTCTTTTCGAGCATTGAGTAACGGGATTCACAGTCTGTGAACTTTTTACTCAAGTAATAGACCGCATGCTCTTTTCGTCCAGTCTCGTCATGTTGACCGAGAACACAACCCATACTGTTCTCAAGAACCGTCAAGTACATGATCAGTGGTCTTCCGGCTACTGGTGGCGTCAATACCGGAGGTTCTTGCAAGTATTCTTTTATTCTTTCAAATGCCTTTTGAAAATATTCTTTCCAGACAATTTCCTGATCTTTCTTCAACAGTTTAAACATCGGCTCACACGTGGCTGTAAAGTGAGATATGAACCGGGCAATGTAGTTCAACCTCCCAAAAAGCCACGAACCTCTTTCTCTATTTTTGGCGCTGGCATTTCTTGTATCGCTTTTATTTTTGCAGGATCAACCTCAATTCCTCTTTCACTAAAAATGAACCCCAGTAGCTTTCCAGATCTCACCCTGAAGGTGCACTTATTAGGATTCAGCCTCAGCTTGAATTTCCTAAGCCTCTCAAACAATTTCAGAAGATTCACCAGATGCTCTTCCTCCGTCTGATATTTGGCAATCATATCGTCAACATAGACCTCAATCTCTTTATGCATCATGTCATGAAAGAGTGTCGTCATAGCACGTTGATATTTTGCCCCAACGTTCTTCCAACCAAAGGGCATCACTTTGTAGCAGAACGTCCCCCACGGGGTAATAAAAGTTGTTTTCTCCATATCCTCTGGCGCCATCTTAATCTGATTGTACCCTGAAAAGCCGTCCATGAAGGAAAACACAGAGAACTGAGCCGTGTTGTCGACCAACACGTCAATATGAGGAAGTGGGAAGTCATCCTTAGGGCTCTCCCTGTTCAGATCCCGATAGTCAACGCACATCCGCACCTTACCATTTTTCTTTGGTACAGGTACTATATTGGCGACCCAAGGAGGGTAAGTTGTAACAGCTAGAAAACCAGCGTCCCACTGTTTCTGTACTTCCTCTTTAATCTTTACGACCATATCTGGTTTCGTTCTTCTAAGCTTTTGCTTGACCGGCGGACATTCCTCATGCAGTGGCAAGCGGTGGACCACAATATAGTGTCTAACCCAGGCATATCATCATAAAACCAAGCAAAGATGTCACTATACTCTTGCAGCATATCGACAAGTCTCTACTTGATATCGCCTTGCAGCGCAGCCCCTATCCGGACATTCCTGACAACTTCTTCGGAACCCAAATTAGCGACCTCAATATCTTCCTGATGAGGCAGAACGATCCTTTCTTCTTGTCACAAAAGTCGAGTTTGCTCTTCTGGTAAGTCGTCGTCCTCAACAATCTCTTCCTCGGCTTGAAATATCGGGTGCTCGAAGTCGAAGAGGGTCATAGGGAGTTCTTGATCGGTGTCATCTGAAATATGGATCCTGCAAGAGAAAGGGTTAAATGCTTCAAATGATATGCAAACGAAGCATACAACCACATTGCCATTTTACTGATAAAAATAAAAATAGAAAAATAGGGATCACAACATTTGCATGAGAAAAACACCTTTATTTGATGACTAAAACAAAGCATACACATAAACAAGTAGGCCCTGAAATAAAATCATTATGCCCCGGGTAGGACATAGGATTGTACAATAATCGAAAAATAAGGCATTACTATTTCGTCGTCACTTGGATAAAGTCCTGGATAGACCATTTGCATAGGCTTTGTCCTGGCTCGCTGGGCTTGATCCATGAATCCATGTCACAGTCGCTATCTCCATCTTCACTGTCAAACACATCATTAATCGTTTCAAAACTGACTCCTCCTGGAGTAAACACAATCGGCCCTTTGAACTTTGGCGCGCTCTGTGAAGAAGATGACGACGAAGGGCGATACCCCAAGCCAAATTTGTCCTGCTTAACAGGAATCTCCAGAACTTGACCCCAACCTTTAGTTTCCCCGGCCTGAAATACCGCTTGGGCTTCTCTGTAAGAAGACATAGCCACCTCTGGTCCACTGCTTATGACAAGAGACTTGTCTCTGATCTGCACCCCTTCAAAGGCTTGGCACAATGTCTCATGGATCTCGCAATCCACTTCGACATATTTGAATGATGACAGGTGACTCACCAGGATGTCTTCCTCCCCACACACGGTGACAATGCTATCACTGACCATATACTTAAGCTTTTGGTGCAACGTAGACGTTACAGCCCCTGCAGAGTGAATCCAAGGTCGTCCAAGCAAACAACTGTAAGTTGGCTGTATATCCATAATATAAAACACGGTGTCAAACACCTCTGGACCAACCTGGATTGGAAAAGTCAATTCTCCAAACACACACCTTCTAGTCCCGTCAAAAGCTCTCACTACCACGTCGCTTGGCATGCATATTACACCTCGGGTATCTAGCTTCAAGAGTGCCTTCTTGGGTAAAACATTCAAGGACGAACCAGTGTCAACCAGGACATGAGATATAACAGTGCCCCTACACTCAACCGAAATATGCAACGCACTGTTGTGGTTGCGGCCCCTGGGTGTCAAATCAAAATCTGTGAATCCCAGACCATGCCCCGCATTCACGTGCGCAATCACTCCTTCGAGCTGATTCACGGATATCTCCTGTGGTACGTAGGCAGCATCAAGAGCTTTCAGCAAAGCATTCCGATGGGCCTCAGAAAAAAGCAATAATGACAAAATCAAGATTTTGGGAGGTGTCTGCTGCAGATGATCGACAATTTTATAATCACTCTTCCGAATTAATCTCATAAATTCTTCCACATCTTTGGTCAAAGCCTCTTTTCCCTTCTCTTGAGAGGGTCCTTCTTCATCGACTTTACCCTTCCCTCTGGCAACTCTCTCAGCTTCTACTTCCGGCGACGTGAAAATTCTACCGCTGCGGGTTATGCCCCCTGCCCCCACAAGGTTATCAACTGACCCTACCGTCGAGCTTTCCAGGTTAATCTTTTCTCCATTGCAGTAAACTTCCGCCCCATAGTTCCAAGGGATGGCTTTAGTACTTTCATACGGAAGGGGTCCAGCTTTGGTTATTGTAATGGTCGGTCGCTTGGGAGGCGCCGATATCGTGACAGTTTTAAACGGGATTGTAACTGTTGCAACTTCGCCCTGCTTTTCAGCTATTGCCTCAACAGGCTTCTCTTCAGCAGTACGGTCGAATTGCAACGTTCCTTCATCAATCAGACCTTGAATACCTCTTCTCAAACTATCACAACCCTCAGGCCGGGCTAAACAGTCAACACAATCTGTATCGCACCCAGGGAAAACTCCCCCTTTTAGCAATTTGCTCTTTACACAATTCAGAGGCGTCTTCAATTCATCTACCTTCATAACCAGATTTAGACAGGTATCTTCCAAGATTGCCCCCACCTGTGCAGATCCGTGAGACGGCATCAGATTTTTCTCAATATTAGGCGTCTCATTACCGAAGTTTATAGCCTTACTATCTATCAAATCCTGCACCTTGTGTTTGAATGCCTGGTAACTCTCTATGCTATAACCGGGCGCCCCGGAGTGGAATTCACAATGTGCGTTAGCATCGTACCCATAAGGAGGCGTGCCCTTCGACGGAGATAGCGTCCTTTTCTCAACAAGCTGCAATTGCAACAGAGTTGGAAGAAGTTGAGCATACGGTAGTGGAGGCACATCAAATACTCTTTTCACAGCCCTATCCCGACCTTGGTACCTTTGCTGAGCAGTATTCTATTGTCCCTGTTGTTGTTGTGGCTGTTGTTGTTGCTGTTGAGGCACCGGAATTGTCACAGTGGCGACCTGCTGCCTGCACCAATTCTGACTTCTACCCCTTCCTCGGGAGCTGTATACCAAATTAGTATCCCCCTGTCTCTTATTCCCAAAAGCCTTTTTCCCACCTCCAGCTGAGGTTGATTCTCCCGCTTGAATCTTACCGATCTTAACGCCGTTCTCTATGCGTTCCCCCAAGAGTATCAACTCAAAAAAATTAGCTGCCGTACAATTGATAAACCTGTCATAATACAACCCAGAGAAAGTGCCCACAAACATATCCACCAACTCACGCTCTACCATGGGTGGGTGCACCCTGGCTGCAAGCTCACGCCAGCTCTGGGCGTACTCTTTGAAACTCTCGCCATTCTTCTAAGAAAGATTTTGGAGTTGGACCCTGTTCAGCACAAGGTCGCTGTTGTATTGGTAATGCTTGACAAAAGCTTTTGCTAACTCCTTCCAGCTACCAATCTGAGTAGGCTCTAACCCCATCTACCATTCCAATGACGGTCCCGACAGGCTATCCTGGAAAAAAATGCATCAGCATCTTTTCGTCATCAGAGTAAGCAGACATTCTCCGATAGTAAGATCGTGCATGAACTCTCGGGAAAGTATCCCCCTTATACTTGTCAAAGGTGGGCGCTTTGAACTTGAGTGGCATCCTCAAACCAGGAACCAATCCCATGTTAGCCACGTCCAGCCCCGTGGAATTCTGATTAGCAAGATTCTTCATCTGTTCTTCCAACAACCTGAACCTTCTACCATTGTCAGCGGGCATCTCAAGATCCTTATCTGGAAGAGGGAGAGCATCTTCCTGACGATCTTCGCCCCAGTGAGAATCCCCGTTGTCATACCCAGCATAAGCAGTATTAGGACCAAAGCCGGTCTGATTGAACCTGGGTCCATACCCCATATTACCAAAACCCTGATTGCCAGCACCTGGCCCGAAACGAGCGTTGTAGGCGCCCATTCCAACGCCGTTGTTGCTTGCATTGCCAAAACCTGTGTTACCAAAGCCCTGATTGGTATAACCCTGATTTCCGTAACCCTGATTGCCATAGCCTTGATTGGTACCACCAAAACCAGCATTGCCAACACCAATACCCATACCACTGTTGCCAGCACCAACACCAAACCCAGCATTCCCAGTTCCAACGTTGAACCCACATTCCCAGCTCCAACATTAAAACCAGCATTTCCAGCTCCAACATTACCGTTGGTTTCCACATGCCCATTACCATTACCAGTCACATTTCCATTTCTAGCCCCATTACCGTTCTCAGTAGTATTGAGGACAACCATCGGTACAGCGTCATCTGCTCGAGGAGTCCCAACCTGAGAAGGATTATTAGCAACCCCGCCATGTAGCACACCGTTACCATCGACTCGTGCAATCAGAGGCTGCACGAGAGTCTGAAGCTGCTCTTGGCCCTTGGCCACAGTTTCCAGAACTTGTATAAACTGCGCCATCCTGTCGCGCATCTCCTGCATCTCAACTTGCGCTTGATCCATAGCTCTCTTGCAATTACCTCTTGTAGAGTAGCGATGAATTTACTGATCAGCAATCCTGAAACCTGCACCAACAGAGGGTTAGGAAACAGTTCAAGGTCCCTATCATGCAAATGATTTATGCAAATGCAAACACGTATCCATGCATTAGGAGGAAGTCCCCCTCGATTCTAGCTCCAGACAAATAAATTCTACCGTCCAATCATGGAAAAGAAACCCCCGTATATATATGAAAAGCCCGCGTGGGTAGCGTACAAAAAAAGCTGAATACAACCAAAGCAACAAGCATGACCCCAACCAACAAGCCTGGTGGTGATCAGCACATCAACGCATAAAAGGTACAAAGAAATGCAAAGAAATCAAGTGCGACTATGGGCATGAAAATCCTCTAGTAACTTCTTTGTAACGGGATGGTCAGGCTGAGTGAGCAGGCCTTGGATCAACAAATCCCTTTGCCTGATGGCATCCGGGATGTCCTCAGCAATGCTCCCACAAACACCCTCTTCAGAACGGTTCTTCACCCTACTCCTCTTAGCGTCAGCCCGGAGTTGATAATCCAGTAAGTTAGCTTTGGTATGAACCAACTTAAACTGGACATCTCGTCAAAGGGAAGCCACAACCTCTATCTTCTTATCTTTGGCCTCCATCTGAGCTTCCAACTGGGCTATCTGTTGCTTCAGGTTTTCTTCCTTCTCTCTGTGGCTAGTCAAAGTATTGTTCCATAATTTCTCGTACTGGGTCAACTTCCAGTATGCCTTATCCAGA
The DNA here is from genome assembly GCA_963859935.3 of Lathyrus sativus. Taxonomy (NCBI): domain Eukaryota; kingdom Viridiplantae; phylum Streptophyta; class Magnoliopsida; order Fabales; family Fabaceae; genus Lathyrus; species Lathyrus sativus. Next base: position 188,821,345 of record OZ012736.1, on the reverse strand, counting down.
TCCTGCTTCTTGGTGGTCAACACCACATGCACTGCCTTTAGGTTCAAACCAACACGCTCTATAGAATCGGTCTCTTTGGTTAAATTAGCGCCTAGGTGGTTGATCAGCTCTGTCTGCTGCTTGCAGGTGTGTACGACTTCGTTCTTTTCTCTTCGGAGTTGAGCGATCTCATTTTCCAGTTCTTCATTGGCTTTGACTAGCTATTCGTTCTTAGCTTGAAGCTGCTCATACTTCTGGATTTCAATCATGGTAGGCTCTGGAGGGCAGTCCTGCTTGACAGGAGGAAAAGGCATCAACACTTTCTCTGCTCTGTTACGAATCCAGTCCACATAAGGAGGATAAGCCTGATTATTTCTTCTCCCCAATGAGGTCTTTCCTTTGTGGTGAACGTTGTTCCAGGCATGTTCAAATCTAACCAGATCATCCCCTTCTAATGCACCAGTGAGGTACAGAGATTCCTGTACCTCTTTGTCCTTAGGAGGGCCCCTCAAAGCATACCCGAACTGTCTAATAGCGATAGAGGGATTGTAGTTGATGCAACCCTTCCTACCCACAAGAGGGACATTAGGAAAGTCCCCACAGCTGTAAATAATTTCACTCCCCAGGCGATCTCTATCAAACCAATCAATGTCTTCGGCAGACAAGCTCATTAGTCGCTCAGACCATTCCTTCATTTCTGCAGTCTTTATAAAAGGACCATCCTTCGGTAAATGAGTGAAAAACCATCTGTAGAACAATGAAACACAACAGGACACACCTTTGCCTCTTCTATTTTCGTTCTTGTAGTGCACTGAATGGTACACGTCTCCGAGCAAGGATGGGATTGGATTCCTTGAGACGAAGATACGAAGAGCATCCACATCTACAAAATCTGGAATATTGGGGAATAGCATGATACCATATATGTACAGGGCCAAAATAGCTTTGAATGCCACCCAGCATTCCTTCTTGGCGAAGTGTCGGGCTTTTTCAGCTAGAAAAGGTAATGGGAACCCCTATGCTCCATTTCTCCTGACGGTCCTTCCTTTCAACTCAGAAACCTCAATATGCAGAGCTGTAGCAACACTAGCCAGATTTGGCTCCTGATCAATAGGCCAAAAGGGTACCTGAGCAAGAATGGGTATCTCCAATATGACAGAAAACTCTTCCAAAGTGGGGGCCAACACATAGCTTGGAAATGTTTAGAAACGCAACGGGGGATCATAAAACTGAAGCAAAGTCTGGAGTCCGTTCAATTCATACACAAATGGCTTGCACACAATGCTGAGCAGCTTCCCATAGGTTCCTCTGAAATCTCTCATCACTTCTTTTCCAGGCAAGGAAATCAAACCCCTCAGAGTAGTAATATCTGGAGTAGGAAATTTGTAGGCCAAAGTTCTTCTCACATTGGGCTCCATGATGGACATAAAAAGGACAAGATTGCTAGAATCGAGAGGGAACTGCACACCTGCAACACAGATACGCGTTAGATGCAATGCAATATGAAAATGTAAATGCAGATGCGAATTGCAGCAGGGGATCAAGAGTGTTGTGATGTCCTGTGCTGTGAAGTGGCAGGTCATAATTTTGCTTCAGCAAGAAAATACCACACTCTGATAATAAAGGCCTACTGAAACCCACAATACTAATTCACTGTCAAGAAAACCAGGTTGTCTGAAGGTTATGGTTTCCTGCAATAACCCGACCCCGCTCACTGGTATGGACCTAATCACTGACAAAGGTATGACATCCTATGCGTTCATCAACGTCACAGACTTTTAAGAAACGATGATATGATACCCAGAAGGTGTGGCATCATCATCTCTTGAAGTGGCCTCACTCGGATGAATCACAAATGATCGGTCCCCAGAGTCGACAACCCTAAGATCTGAAATCCTTTCAATTGCCCACTGGGTTGGAAATGGAAATCATCTCAAAGAATCTCGTCTGAGCGCAGATTTAGTGGGAACTAGTGCATGCCTAACATACAGGTTCACCACAAATCTGCTTCTAAAGCTATGTACATACTCAAGCCTGGGTCTGGCTTATCACTCATCAGAGCCCCCTCCCACAACAACACAACAGTAATAATATCATACTGAAAATAAAATGCGGAAAGTAAAAATGCAATAAATAAACACAACCCAACAGGTAAACACACAAGCGTTAGGATTGACTCGTATAGGGAACCGTTAGAGTCCCCAGCAGAGTCGCCAGCTGTCGCTACCGCGAAAATAAGGCACCGGCAAAACAGAAGAGTCGCCACCTTTCGTTATTTATCCCACAGAACGGGAAAGGAAACGATCGGAAAAACCTAACGAAAAGGTATAAGACAAGGTCATCGCAACCATTGTCTGGATTCGGGAGTCAGTTACGCAAGGGGAAGGTATTAGCACCCCTCACGTCCATCGTACTCGATGGGATCCATGCTTGTTGTGTTTATCTGACAGGTTGATTATATCTATCTACACTAAAAGTCTGGTCTGAAAAGAAAAGAAAATGACTCAGCAGAACACAGCAGTTCTATGCCTACGTATTCCCGTATGGAACGAGAAATCAGAGTCTACGTAGTTCGCCTAATTACGGGTTACGGGGGAAGGTTGCTCGTCGAGATATCACATCTCGTGCCTACGTACTTTCACACGGCGCAAAAGATCAGAGCAAACATAGTCCGGGAAACGATGGATCACAGGTTTGTTCAATTATTTTTATCCGAGTAGGGTTAACAGACGGTTCCAGCAGTTCGGTGTATGCAGCTCGCTCGACGGAGACTTAGGCGTTTACCGTTTGCGGTAGAACCGAGAGTTAACAAAACTCTCCTTCTGAAAAGGGTTTCTAGGGATTAAAGGTCCAGGAGGACAAAGATGTTTGATCTTTGTTTTCTGTTTTTTATGGAAGAAGTGTTTTTTAGTGGTCTGTAGTTTGTACAACACTAGAGACTATGACTTAGGAGCGAATGCGTTGCATATCATCCAAAGGACATATACTAAACACCCTAGATGATTGAGAGAAGACCGCTCAATCATCACTTCCCAAGTAGCTTAAGGCTCGTAATGCACTTTGTACTAACTACCCTTTATTATGTTTGTTTACTGTTGTTTGAGATAAGAAGAGAGCGAACTCTATGGGGAAACTGTACAGTCCTAATGTTGTCATGCAAATTTAATCCTATGGTTGGGGTTAGGAGGGAGCTACCTAATGTTATCATGCATGGTTAGAACCCTAATTTCTATCATAACTTCTCTTGAACAAGAGAAGTCAGAGTTCCTAAGGGAACATGGCAATGGTACACAAAAACAGACAAAGCAAATACTGTAAAGAAATAACTGTAAGTAAAATGCATGCGATGCAACAAACAAGCAGAAGGAGACAAGCTCAACTTCTTAGCAATCAAACAAAAAAGAAAAAACAGTCAAAACAGACAAGCAGAGGGAGGCACACTCAACCTCTATATGCAAGTACGTCAATTAGAAAAAGAAAAACAACACACAAACAAGGGGAGAACCACCTCAACCCTTAAGGCAAACAAGCAGAGGGAGACAGACTCAACCTCTAAATGCATTCATGCTCCTATACTTAGACTATACTAAACATGAACTATCCTAATGCAACACACCACTCAATCATGAATGAGGACAAGGATTTATGACAGATAATGGATTCAATCCACAAGTAATTAAACAAGGCTTCTATTCTAAGGAAAGAAATTAGGTGTTAGGAGGCAAGGGTAAGGTCCACAGGACCTTATCCCAGGCACTCAACCAACTAAAAGAGATTTGGGGGGAATCCTAAAGGTTTGGATCCTTCAAGAGATGTGCAACATTCCCCTCATAGGAGGGACTATGCTACCCCAAGAATGTTCCTAAAAAGAAAGGAAATAGAGAATATTGGGAGAATGGAGATGAGAAGCAAGGTAAGTTCCACAGGAACTTACCACAGGCACTCAACCAACTCCACTTCCTTAGAGAGAGCTTTCATGGACTCAACCCCTTTATGATATTGCAATGAATTCCTCCACAGGAGGATTCTAATCAAGCAAGGAAAATTGAAGAGGAAACTATCCCTAGGGAAATATCATCCACCTACTGGAACTCAAAAGAACCTCAAATGTTACCTTCTAATGATCACCTATACTAAGGGTTCAAGGGTTCTAAAAGGGGTATCTATCTAAATACCAATCTAACAATAAAGGAAAGGGGCCTATAATCATCTAACGGTCATTTACAAAACTAATCTATCCACTTAAACTAGTTAGGATCACCTAAACTAAGGCCAATTTGTAAAATGGGGAACTAAGGGAAAATCACTCTTAAAAATTCCAAGGAAAATACTACATCATCCTACACGTGTCAACATTCTATGGTGCAAAAATCAGGGGCTACACTTAAATCAAAAGGTTCAAACTAAATCTAAAACCTCAAGGGTACACTAAAGGGATCCAACAAAGAACACTCCTAAACAACTACCCTAAAAACCTATTTAGAATGATCTAAAAATCTCAACAAAAATCACATAACATCACTAACGTGTCTACAACCAGCACACAAAATTTCAATATCAAACTCAAAGGCATGAATGAGAAATAAAATCAACAAACTCAACATACAATTATCCAACTATTAAAAACACACTACAATAGAAAATATGAAATTAATTGCAAAAAAATAGAAAATTAAAATAAAAAACATGATAAAATTCTACATGCTCTAATCTACATCCAGGTATTTTTTCACGATTTTATGAATCAAAATGCTATTTTTTTGGAATTAAAAATAAACAGCAACAAAACAGAAAATAAAAAGAAAAAAAGAAAATAAAAGAGATAAATGGAGGTTCTGATAGTATTATTTCCACGTGTTATTTGTTAATGGGCCACGTGCTGGGGGTGCTAATAGCACACTGGGACTGGGCCCAGCAGAATCCCAACTCAGCCTTTGAATTGGATGGGAACAAGCCAGGGGGGGTGTGCAAGAAGCACATTCTCATGTGTGATTTTGGTTTGGGCCCTGCGTGTGGGGTGTGGAAAGCACAAAATTGAGCCCAGCTGAGTTTCCTCATGAAACTCAGCGTTTCATTAAAGCTGGAAATGCCACTTGAAAGGCTGTACACGGGAACGAATACCAGCCGCGTGATCAACCTACAAAGTCCACTAATCCCACGCGATCTGACGGTTGTAATCGAAACTGGAAATTTTAAACTCCAACGGAGGGAATTACAGGGCGGCGGTGCTTGGGGCGGCCGGAGAAGATCCGATCATCTTCTCCGGCAGACATGAATAGTAGCCAAACTCAAAACTTCACGAAACTTCCATTTTTTACGTCATTTTTCTCGTCTCGCTTCCTAGGTTTCGATTACCCCGTCCATTTTCATTTTTAACCATTAGATAGTGAGATATTCGAACAACAACTTGGAATGCCATGTTAAACATTGTCACGATTCATCACGAAACCTATCTAAAATCAATCTATGTTTCACGTAGACCTTAACCACATGTATCTATGGTGTTAAATGCGTATAATTTAAGAGGAAATTTGAGAGGAAGAAACCTGGTTTGGAGCTTTGAATATGGTGACTTTCAGGGCTCAATTCTCTTCCAGAAGATGCAGATTCCTTCAATGGATGATGATGAACAAGTCTTAATACTCAATTGCTCCTGAAATCGCTCCAAATCCCAAATTCGAGTTTCACTTCTTCAAGCTCTTTCTCAAATGACTCTAATTGATTCTCAACCGAAAATGGCACTAGAAGCTTCTGAAAATGATCCATAATCAATTTATAATCTGTTTGAAACCTTTGGAGACCCATTCATTGCCCAATTTCTCAATTCCAAGTTTCAATTTATTTTCAAAATTTCACTTATGGTATGCACGAATTTGCCTTGCTCTCACTCCAATATTGCTTCAGTTCAATTACTTGAGAGTTGTGGAGTGTAATTGAATTAGTTTGCAGCCTTGATTTCAACTTAAGGTGTGTGTTTGATTTGTAGCTTCATCATGAAGTAATCCCCCCAAAATGACCATGTTATGAATCTCAATTCAAAAATGTAATAATTCCAACTGGTTTAGAATATATTTTCCACTCAAAATGAGCACCAATTTGGTTTGAAACCATTCAATTACCAATTATTTTGAATTTTCTTCATTTTAATTCATTAAAATGGCCTTTTTGAGAAATTCCTTCAACCAATGCTTGCTCTAATCCAAATCAATGGTTGCTTAGGTCATGGTTGGACTAAAAATATCATTTTGAGCAACTTTGGTGTTGAACAAAACTCCATTTGAAGCTTGCAAGATAGTGAAATGGACCCATGATTCAAAATGACCTGTAATTCCAAATACCCAAAATACCCCTGACTTGTAAACCTCATAACTTGAGTTCTACAAATCAGATGGAAGACTTCTAGTACAATTTGGAAAGCTAAGATCAAGACCTACACCTTTCATGTTGGCCAAAATTTTAGGAGACACATTGTTCTAGGTCAAAAGTTCCCTGGAAGTTAGGTGACTTTTGCAGACAAGTTTCACATTCATCTGATGACCTGTAACTTGTCTGGATCATAACTTGAGTTCCATAAATCCAATGGAGGACTTCTAGTACTCAAATTAAAGCTAAGAGCATGATATACAAGTTTCCTGTTGGCTAAAAGTGGATATGAAACTTGTATCTTGATATAAGTGGTCTTGAAGTTAGGCACTAAATAGGGGATTTTACCCTGAGAACCCTAGTTTAGAAACTCCTCACACTTTGAATTATTCTTGGATTAATCTTGAAATATCACCTCATGTATCTCAACACAACTCCCCATGATTACAAAGACTTAGAATTAAGCTTTGATCCTCTTCAATTGCACAGTGGACTCAGGTTTGACCAGGCAAAAAGCCTAACTGCAACACCTTCAATTGTGGCTCTTCATACTCGGCATAATGACTTAAATGAGCTCTCTCATGACCCTAAAGGCACTTTAATGAGCTCTACCCATACTCTATCCATAATCAAGGCCTCACAACCCACTTATGGTCTTCAATTGGCTCCCAAGTTAGGAGATGAACCTCATACAAGCAACTGAACTTTTCAAGAGCATACACCTCTTCCTGATAACTTTGGTGGCTTCTCAAACTTGAATAAAACCTCTAGATAGGCTCCTCTTGCTATAAAACACACTTGATCCCCTGCTAACAGGATAATTCTATGTTATGCCAATGCTAGAACTATGCAATGCTAATGCAATAAAACATAAACCAGGTAAGAAAAGATTAAGCAAATTTTGGGGTGCAACAATTTCCAATCAGCTTTTCATAATATATCCCTGGAAATGTTGCCACAAACATATCAATGAGTTCTCTCTCAACCATTGGTGGTTGAACCCTCGCAGCTAATTCACGCCACCTCTGTGTGTATTCTTTGAACCCCTAATTACTGTGATGAGACAAATTCTGTAGTTGAACCCTATTTGGCGCTAGATCACTATTGTATTGATAGTGACGGACGAAAGCCTCCCCAAGGTCTCTCCAGCTTCTGATATTGGTCCCTTCAAGTCCCATGTACCATTCTAAAGATGGTCCAGACAAACTGTCTTGGAAGAAGTGAATTAACATCTTTTCATCATCTGAATGCACAAACATCTTTCTGTAGTAAGATCGGAGGTGTACTCTGGGACAGGTCGTCCCTTTGTACTTATCAAAGTCTGGTACCTTGACCGTCGGCGGAATTTTCAGACCTGGGACCAGTCCCAAGTTAGACATATTGAGACCAAGAGAATTCTGATTCTCCAAGTTCTTCATCTTCTCTTCTATCATTCTGAATCTCTTGTCCGCATTAGACTACATGCCTACACCTAGATCTCCCATAGAAAAGACATCATCCTGTTCGTCCTCCTCCCACTAAGGATTAGCATTAGCATGTACAGCGCCCGCTGCACTTGGAATGTGAGCTCCAGGTTGTTTACCTCTGCCCGGAGGTATAACAACTGTTGCAATAACATTGGCTTGAGGAGTGTAATTGACAGCTGAAGGAGGAACTACAGTGGTCCAACCATGCAAAGCTCCACTTCTATCAATCCTAGCAATCAAAGGTTGAACAAGTGTTCTCAACTATTCTTAGCCGTTAGCAACCCCTTGCATAAGATCCATGAATTGTGCCATGCGATCTCTGAACTCTTGTACCTCAAGTTGAATATGATCCATTGCTTTCTGTTGATTTCCCCTAGTCGAGTAACAGTGAACTGTCCGGTTTGCAATCCTAAAACACCACTGAGAGAAAAACCACAAAGAGAATAAGGTTAACAAAACTAGAACACCTACAATGCAATATGATAAATGATGCAAAATGTTAGCATGTAAACATGTTTCAGGGAAATTTTCCCCTTGATTCTAGTTCCACAGAAGAATAGAAGAATGAAGAGTCAACAGATGGAGCCATAAAATCCCTTTCATAAATAAAATGAGGATCAGAGTCAGCATACAAAGCACCAAGGAATATAATAGAGTCAACCAAAGGACCTTAGCCAACAAGTCTGGTGATGGTCGGAATACAAGATAACAACAAATACAGAAGAACAAAGTAGAACTGCATCAAGCATGACAGCGAGTCTAGAACTATTCTAATAACTCATTCGTATCCGGATGATCAGGTCGAGCAACCAATTCCTAAATAAGCAACTCCCTCCTACTGATGACATCCTTCAAGCCTTGAACATAATCTTCCCGAGCGCCTTCTTCGAAAGTATCTTCAAGTCTGGGCTTCTTCAGATCTGCTCTTAGCTTATATTCCTCCAACATTAAAGAGAGCTTCTCGTAGTTTATGGTTACTTTCATACTGACGAGATGATTCACCTGGAGCTTTTTCATCTTTGATTCGGAGTTGAGTCTTCAACCTATCAACTTGCTGATGAAGCTCATCTCCTCTTTCCTTGTTGTTAGTTAAGATGGCATTCCATTGAGCATTGAACTTTGATATCTCTAGGTGTGCTTTCTCTAACTCTTTCTTCTTTCCCTTAAAGGCATTACCTAAGCTCCTTAGATCTTGACCAAGACGTTCTCTGACGCGAATTTCTTCAGTTAATTCTCTCCCTATCTTATTCAGAGTCTCTGTCTTCATCTTGGACAGGTAGATGGCTTCATTCTTCTCACTCTTGAGATGAATAATCTCCTTTTCTAACCCTTCATTCACTTTGCGTAGTTCTTCCTTTTCAGCCTGCAATTGATTATATTTCTGAATATCAACTGTTGTCGATTCTTCAACTACCAAAGGATATAGGGGCTCCCTGGTCAGGAATGGTAACAACAAACTTTCAACCCTCTTTTGGACCTATTCAACATATAGTTTATAAGCCTTGCAATCACCTTTACCCAAGGAAGGCTTTCCTCTCCGATGAATGTTACTCTAAGCTTGTTTCAAACTAGTTAGAGTGTCATTATCAGCTAACCCTGTGAAATACAGAGATTCCTGCATTTCTTCTTCCTTTGGGTTTTTTTAAAGCATAGCCAAATTATCTGACGGCTAGGGCGGGATTATAATTGATACCACCTCTTCTTCCTATCAAGGGGACATTTGGGAAGCTTCCACAACTGAAGATGATTTCACTACCAAGAAGATCTGTGTTGAACCACACAATATTCTTCGATGTTAAGCCCATGAGTCTCTCGGACTACTCAACTGTGTTTGCCATATCAATAAAGGGTCCATACTTGGGTAGATGTGAAATAAACCATCTGTATAGCAATGGCGTACAACAGGAGACATTCTTCCCTCGTCTATTCTCATTCTTTTAGTACGTAGAATGGTAGACATCACCTAAAAGAGTTGGCACAAGGTTCTTAGAAGCGAAGACGTGGAAAGCATCCAAATCAACAAAGTCAGGTATATGGGGAAATAATACTATCCCATAGATGCAGATAGCCAAGATTGCATTGAAAACCACCCAACATCCTTCCTTTGCAAAATGTTGAGCTCTACTCACCAAGAATGATAGCGGGAATCCAGGTACTTCATTCCTCCGTACCATCTTTCCATCTAGTTCAGAAACATCCAAATGGAGAGCATTGGCTAGCTTGGTCAAATCAGGTTCCCCTTCAGAGTGGCAGAAAGGCATTTCTTCTAATACAGGAACTCCCAACAACTGAGCAAACTCTTCCAAGGTTGGCAACAAAACATATCCGAAGAATGTGAAGCAACAAAGTTGAGGATCATAAAACTGCAGCAACCTGTGAATACCGTCCAACTCATATTTGGAGACTTTACAGACAAAGCTCAGAATCCTCCCATACTCCTTTTTGTCGCTACTGCGAAAAACGAGGCCGGCAAGACAGAAGAGTCGCCACCTTTCGTTATTTATCCCTCAGAACAGGAAAGGAAACGATCGGAAAAACCTGACAAAAAGGTATAAGACAAGGTCATCGCAACCATTGTCTGGATTCGGGAGTCGGTTACGCAAGGGGAAGGTATTAGCACCTCTCACGTCCATCGTACTCAATGGGATCCATGCTTGTTGTGTTTATCTGACGGGTTTGTTACATCTATCTACGCTAAAAGTCTGGTCTGAAAAGAAAAGAAAATGACTCGGCAAAACACAGCAGTTCTATGCCTACGTATTCCCGTCTGGAACGAGATATCAGAGTCAACGTTGTTCGCCTAACTATGGGGGAAAGTTGCTCGCCGAGATATCGCATCTCGTGCCTACGTACTTTCACACGGCGTGAAAGATCAGAGCAAACATAGTTTGGGACAAAGAGAGAAACATGTTTGTCTTTTTTATCCGAGTAGGGTTAACAGACGGTTCCAGCAGTTGGTGTATGCAGCTCGCTCGACGGAGACTTAGGCGTTTACCGTTTGCGGTGGAACCAGGAGTTAACAGAACTCTCCTTCTGAAAAAGGTTTCCAAGGGATTAAAGGTCCAAGAGGACAAAAAGAGTTTGATCTTTGTTTTCTGTTTTTTTGAGAAGTGTCTTTTATGGATGTTTGCAACTGATATCGCACTAGAGACTATGACCTGAGAGTGAATGCGTCGCATGTCACCCAAAAGGTGCCATACTAAACATCCAGACTGTTGAAAAGAAACTCTCCAACAACCCTTTCTCAAGTAGCTTAAGGCTCGTAACGTACGACGTCAATTAACCTTTATTACCGTATCTTGATTTTTTTACAGATGAGAAGAGAAAAGGCGCACTAAAGGGGAACTGATCCAAACCTAAAGTTGTCATGCAAAATTGATCCTATGGTTGAGGTTAGGAGGGAAGCTAACTAATTTTATCATGCATGGTTAGAACCCTAATGTCTGTCATAACTTCTCTTGAACAAGAGAAGTCAGAGTCCCTAAGGGAACATGGCAAAGGAAAACAACAGCAGAGAAAAATTACTGTACAGAAACAATAAAGAAACAACTGTATATAAAATGCATGCAATGCAACAACCAAGAAGAAGGAGCCAAGCTCAACTTCTAGAGCAAGCAAGCCCAAAGGAAACACACAAAGCACATGCAAGGGAGATAGACTCAACCTTAAGCCAACAAGCAAAGCCAAATAATAACAGTCAAGCAGAAGGAGACAAACTCCACCTCTAGATGTAGACAAGCAAAGGGAGCGATTCTCAACCTTTAGGATGCTCTTAAGCCTAGATCACTATATGAGAAACCTAGTCTAATGCAACACACAATCAATCAGTCACACAAGCAAAGAAGAGCAGTCAGAGAAACAGCAGATAAACAACTCAACAACAAAGCAGATAAACAGCAAACAATTAAACAGTCTGCAAACAAACAACTTCAAGCCACCTCAAGAGAAGTATTCATCTTCATGCTCCAACAAGCTCCAACACAAGGGAAGAGAATTAACATCAAGAATATTGAATGATGATGGGAAGCAGGAAGGAAACCAAGGGAATCCCTCTTGACACTCAACCAGTCATCTGAGAAAGGCATCCTCAAAGGTTCTACCTCTTGTAAAATTCCACACATCCTTCCAAAGTAAAGATGAGGCTTTCACATAGGGACCTTGAATCATAGGATGAGAATGGAAAGCAATCAAAGTAATCCATATTTATTTGAAGAAGGAGAAAGCAACTAAGCTCTTCCTAAACCTTAATTGAACAAGCTCAAAGAAAGCTTCTAAAGGGAGGTCTAAACACCAAATCAAACATCACCATCAAGCAAACAGAAGCTTATATATGTCTAAAACACCACCAAAGAATATTAGAAAACCTATTATGCACTAAAGGCCACCATTGAAGTCATTCTAAAGCAAGTGCTATGTTGAAAGCAACTTAAACTAGCCTAAGTATTAAATCCAATTAAAATACTAAAACTACTTCTAAAATCCTAGGAAATTTTCTAATAGAACCTAAACATGTTAAGGACCTATAGTGGAAAGGTCAGGGATCAAATCAAAAGGGAAGGTCACCTAAAAAAACCTAGATCACAAGGTACCAACTTAAAACCCTAAAATGAAAAGTCTAAAGATCCTAATCCAAAACAGAACTTAATTTTGTATAAAAAATCTAAATTAAATCATAGGGGATCATGCATCTCTAATCTACCATATAGCAAAAAATCAGCCCTAAATTCCATACCAATTGCAAGAACAAAAATCAGCAAAATCATGTATCAAATATGCAAAATTAAAGAAATAACAAAAATGAGAAAAATGCTCAATAAATGGAAAAATAAGCAAAAATGAAATATTAAAAGATCATAAAATCAAGAATAAAATCAAGAACCTGGACATATTTTTCTTTTATTTTTCTGATGAATAATGAAAATAAAATGAATTTTAGAATGAAACAAACAATTAAAATAAAAAGAAAATGAATTAAAAATCAAATAAGAAAATAAAATGCAGAATTAAATGAGGAGCGTTGGATCTATGACTGGTCAAGGCATCTGAAGGCTCATGCACTGCCACCTCATTAGTGAAACGACTGTGTTTCAATTGAGTCCAAGGCAAAACTCAAATTAAAACGTGGCCACAGGATTTGCATACAAAGTCCAGTTTCAGGCTTCATCCAAGGGCTCAGGAGTCGTGTTCTTCATTTGAATTGGAAATGGGAGGGAGATCAAGCATGGTTGCCGGAGATGACTTCTGGTCATCTTCTCCGGCGGTCCCAAAGTTGCAGGTCATGGAATCTTCATTAAAGCTCAAGAAACTTATGTCATTCTCTCTGTTTTTCCATGCTGATTTCAAATATGACCTTCAAATCTCCTAGATCCTTATAGATTTTGAAACACGATAGAGATCTTAAACTTCACATAATTCTGAAATCTAACCAATCCTTAATATAAAACCATAGATCTCTTCCTCAGGTTACACTGATCATCCTCCACTAATTAGATTATGTTGAAACCTCAAGATCAGGCCAAACCAACTCCAAACAGAAATCATACATCAACCTAATTTGTCTCTAAACTTCCAATTTATGATCCAAAATCCATCTAAGCAACTTCCTAAAGCCTAACCGCATGCTAACATATGCTAAATCAACATGAATCTTCAGCAGTTTTGAAAACTACATACCTGTGTTAGAGGTTCAAATTGGAGCAGTTGGAACACAATTCTCAGCTTCAAACTGTGCAGATCTACTCAATTAAGTATGCTGAAGCTGTTTCAATCCTTGAATTGCCTTGAATTGGTCTAGATCAGAAAATACGATTTCCACTTTCTCTCTTGAAAATCCAACTTCAATATCTGACTATGGCACGAAATGAACTCCAAAATTGCTCTGAATTCAACATAGAACTTATATAGAAGTGATTTGTAGGCTTTAGCAGTCCAATGGAGGCCCAAATCAGAATATCCAATTTTCAAATTTCCTCCAAAACTTCAACAATGGTATCCACGCATTTGCATTCAAATCCTCCCTTGGAAGCTTCAATTCTATTCCTTGTGGTCTGTGGAAAGTGAAGAGAGTGATTAGAGAGCTCAAACTCCTCTCATGACCAAGTTTGGATGTGTTGCTTATTCATGAAGTTACAAGTCAAACCACCATGAAATAAGCCTCAAGTGAAAATTCTAATAATGCCAAAGTTTTTAGAATGATTTTTCTGATTAAAATGAGTACTCACTTGTCCTATTTTGAACACAAATGAATTAATCTTGAATTTTTCACTTAAATGCCTTTAAATTCTCCCTTTTGCCAAATTTCTCAAACCAAGTCTCACCCTAGGCCAAATCAATTCATCATGAGGATATGGTTGACCTAAAAACATCATTTTGAGAAAGTTTTGTGTTGAACAAAATTTCATTTGAAGCTTGCAAGATAGTGAAAATGACCTATAATACCAAATGACCTATAATCTTACTTTCCCAAAATACCCCTAACTTGTAAACCTCATAACTTGAGTTCTACAAATCAGATGGAAGACTTCTAGTACAATTTGGAAATCTAAGATCAATACCTACAACTTTCATGTTGGCCAAAGGTTTAGGAGAAACACGCTTCTAGTTCAAACGTTTCATGGAAGTTGGTGAACTTTCACAGATAAATTTCACATTCATTAAATGACCTGTAACTTGTCTGGATCATAACTTGAGTTCTATAAATCCAATGGAGGACTTCTAGTACTCAAATTAAAGCTAAGAACATGCTATACAAGTTTCATGTTGGCCAAAAGTTAAGATGAAACTTGTATCTTGAGATAAGTGGTCTTAAAGTTAGGCACTAAATAGGGGATTTTACCCTGAGAACCCTAGTTTAGCAACTCCTCACACTTTGAATTCTTCTTGGATTGATCTTGGAATATCACCTCATGTATCTCAAAACAACTATCCATGATTACAAAGACTTAGAATTGAGCTTTGGTCCTCTTTAATTGCACAGTTGACTTAGGGTTACTCAGATGAAAACCCTAATTGCAACACCCTCAAGTGTGACTCTTCACACTTAACACAATGACCTGTCTGAGCTCTGTTAGAACACATATTGGTTCTTAATAATAACTCTTTGTTTTAATGATAACTATTAGGAAATTTTATATTTAAGAATTATATACTCTAAAATTTGTTTGAGAGTTTTACTGCAGATTGAAATGAAATTAACTCTCTAGAAGCAAATCTGTATTGTATACAAGAAGTTATCCTGACTCTGAAGCGCTAGATGCATCTTACAGAAGATTATGATTGCTCTTTACAGAAGATCCTGAGCGTAGTTTCCATAAGCATCTGAAGCTGAAGCATCTGAAGCTAGTCAGAAGCATCTGAAGCTGAAGCATCTGAAGCAAAGAAGAATATTGTTTGAAGAGTTTCTCAAAGCATAATTCTACAGAAGTTTCTGAAAGTACTAACGCTGCCAAGTACTGAAGTTCTGTGTCAAATATGCTCTGATGATCAACACGCTGAAAGCACACATGCTGCAGAAGACTCTGATACAGCAAAGTTCTGAATATCATTAGAAGACTCTGATCCATTCAGACTCTGAAGAACTTGCTGAAAACTGAAGAAGAAATATTCAAGAATATATCCGTTGGAGTAAATCAACGTCTCTTTCCTCATTTGTGCTAGACACAATTACACAGACAACAAGGATTTTTCTGTGTTATCTACTTCAAGGAAAGGTCACTTGATGTGAAGACAAAAAGGCTCAGACCTTTTTGGGACTCTCTTTTCAATGCTCAGCATCCTTGGATCAGCTGCTTATAAAAGGAGAACTCCATCACATTCTTCAGTTACACAATTTTCTGAAAAGAAATCATATTATTCTAAGCTCTCATTCTTTCATATTCTTCTTAGAATTTCTTGTACTTAAACTTAAGAGAAAAATCACTGTTGTGATAAAAGCTTTATAGAAGCATTAATACTCTTGTATTTGATTTACATTGATTGTAAAGGTTTTTCCTTAAGAGGATTCAGTTGGAATCAGTAGCTCTTGAGAAGACTAAGAACAGTTGTTCTTAGGTGTTACTATTGTAATCAGTTTGATTTAATAGTGGATTAAGTCCTTGTTGAGAAAGGCAAATCACTCTAGGAAGGGTGGACTGGAGTAGTTGTTTAAACAAACCAGGATAAAAATAATTGTGTGATTATTTTTTTAAGTCTTAATCTTTCATACTTATTCAACCCCCCTTCTAAGTATTATCTCACCTTCAAGCTCCACCACGACCCTCAAGGTGTAACACCCCCTTTCTATACCCCCAAATAAAAAAAATAATCATTTAGGCATAAATTCAAAATTTCATCAGAGTACATTTATATCATGGCATAAAAGGGGCATATCACATTATACCAAAAATTCAACACATACAACACCTGCTCAACAGAGATGCAACATCGGGGCAACACCCACAAGAAAATATTTAGAACAAAGGCGGAAACATCTAAATATTTCATAACCTCCAAAACATGTAATCACATACATATACATCATTCAAGTTGATTTACAACATCATCAATATAAACAATATTCAACAAGCATGTTTACATAAACATTCATCAGCAGATACAAACATAGATGTATCACAAAAGAATCAAAATAATCCCTAGCTACCCGGTGCTGCGTATCAGAGCCGACCGACCAAAAAGGAATGAAGCCACGCTTCACAAGGACTCCAGCAATCTAATCTGCAATGCCTCATAGAGCATTATAAAACAGCAGAAGGGTGATGTCGCTACTGCGAAAATCGGCGCCGGCTTGACAGGAGAGTCGCCACCGTGCGTTATTTATCCCTCAGAGCGGGAAAGGAAACGCTCGAAGTAAACCTCGCAAAGACGGGAAAAGGTATGGTCATCGCAACCAAAACCTGGATTCGGGAGTCGGTTACGCAAGGGGAAGGTATTAGCACCCCTCACGTCCATCGTACTCGATGGGATCCACGCTTGGTGTTTATGGGTAAAAGGGTGTATTATCTATCTACGCTAACGGCTGGTCTGAAAAGAAAAGAAAAGGACAGGACTCGACAGAACATACGGTGTTCTGGGCCTACGTATTCCCTCGTGCAATGGGAAAGTCAGAGTCAACGTAGTTCGACTGCCTACGTCTAAACGGGAAAAAGGTTGCTCGCCAGGGCATCGCGTCCTGTGCCTACGTACTTCCATCTGAAATGAAAGATCAGAGCAAACGTAGTTCGGCTAACTACGGGTAAACAGGGGCTCTCACACAACAGTGAGAAAACAAACTGGTCTCTAAGGCTCGGGAACCTACAACTACGATCTGGTCTCAAATGCACTCGGGCAAGAGAAAAGGATAACAATTAGTCGTTAGCGGGAAAGTCTCGATCGCACAGCCGCGAGAGAACAAAGGTTAGTCGTTAGTGTGCTCGCTAGGATATCGCATCCTATGCCTACATATCTTCGTCTGGAACGAAGAATCAGAGCAGCTGTAGTTCAGCTAACTACGGGTCAAGCTACTCAAAAACTCCTACAGAAAGGAAAGGGAAACCCTAGAACTATAGCTGAGAAACAGGGGAATCTACCTATTGCTATCACACCTGGTTGGCCATCCTAATGTCTATCATAACAACTCCGCAGCGGAGAAGTCAGAGCTCCTAAGGGATCATGGCAACAGGATTAAACCACAAACAAGAAACTGCAACGTAAATGAATACTGAGAATATGCATGAATGCAACGACTAAACAAACAAGGCACAGAGGCCACAAACCACAAAGGCAAGGGAGCTCAGCTCTACCAAATACCAACAAGCAAAGCCACGCAATAACAAACAAGCAGAAGGAGGACCACCTCAACTTCTTATGCACACACAGTCTACTTCTAAGATGCACCTATTCAGAACCATCTAGATGAACACCCAAGTCTAATGCAACATAACATCACACAAGTCAAACAAATCAAAGAGACTAACCCTGAGCAGGGCCTCTAACAAACCTGAAACAATCTCCTAATCTAGCTCTACGCAGAACTCTATACAACACCCTAAGCAAAGATCTAAGCAAACACCTAATCAAAACCCTAAGCCAGAGGAATCAATCCCAGTCTCCCAGCTTCAGAACAAGCTTACCAGAGAAAGGAAGCTAAGCAGACAAGCCCATAGTGCTTTCCTCAGGAAAGTACCAGGAGGTTACTACTCAGGAGTCATATCCTATGCGGCTCGACAACTGTGATCAGTTTACATTCCTCCTCAGGAGAAACTAAACTCACATGAAGGCTCCGGCATCACGGGATACTTGAGAAATACCTATATGCACTAGGGAACTAAGTGAACAGACCCATAGGACCTTCCTCAGGAAAGTACTAGGAGACTGACACTTAGGAATCGTATCCTTCGTGGCTCAACAACTGTGATCAGTTTACATTCCTCCTCAGGAGAAATTAAACTCACAAGTTGGCTCCAACATCACCGGATACTTAAGAAATCCTAGACAAACTACTGGAACTAAGTGAATAGACCCATAGGACCTTCCTCAGGAAAGTACTAGGAGACTTCCACTTAGGAATCGTATCCCATGTGGCTCAACAACATGTGATCAGTTTACATCCCTCCTCAGGAGGAATTAAACTCACAAGTCGGCTCCGACATCATTGGATACTTACGAAAGAGGTGAGAAGAAAGAATGAAAGTTATTCATAGTGCCTTCCTCAGGAAAGTACCATAAACTCCCTTCAAACTTCGGGATCTCGAACCTCACAAACAGACAACAAGCTCCTAGACTAAGCCTCAATCTACTGCATCCTTGCAAGCTCCAGCAGGACCTCCATCAACTCCCACCTTCAAGAAGAACCCACAGGCCAACAAACCACAGGAGACTATCTCTGAAGTTCAACCCCAGTTGAACTTCAAAGTCAGAAGTCATCAAGACTTCCCCTATCTTCAGGCTCAGACAAAACACCAGAATATCCTATGAAAATCTATCAAAAATCTAATGGGAGACCTACATGGCTCTAGGATAACATACTGAAAAAATCAGAACAAAATTCAACACCAGATGAAAGAATTAAAATCAGCAACACAGACATATCCACAGACCAATTTATTCAACATCAATAACAGTGAAAAAATGCAATTAAAATAAAAATGCATGATTGAGCTAATGTTTTTGCACTATAAAATTCTACACTGAATCACGAGTCTACAGAAAAAAGAACGGAATTATTTGACTAATTCTACCATTTTTTAATGAATTTTCTAATGATATGCATGCATTAAAAATATAAAAAAGCACATCAATTAAAATGGAAAATATGCACAAAAATAGGGAACAAAAATAAAAAGTCACTTTTATTTTTATTTAATTTTCTTAACATTTTTTATGAAATGGATGAAAAAAAGAATTATTAAAAAATATTTATTTACAATTTATTATGATTTTCTAATATGGAAAAAGAAAAAAAATCAAAACAAAAGAAAATAAAATGGAGGGGGTTTAAACAGCAACAGATTCTAGTTATTATCTACATTGGGCCTATGCTGGGGGGTGCCAACAGCAGTTGGGCGCAGGGCCCAGGATTAATATCCAGAAAAAACAGAAAAACTGAATTGAAATGCAAGGGGGGTGCAACGCTAGTAGGTTCTTAGTTGGTTTCATTATGGGCTACGCCCAGGGGGGGTGTTGTTAGCAGTTTGGGGCCTAAAGCCCAACTCAATCCACTCAGGTTTTCCACACGCCAGGGGGGGAACAAGCAGCTTAGGGGTGTAGCGTCAGAAACTATGCTTGGGCCTAAGCCCAGTCCAACCCTAGTCCAAACGAAACCCTAGCGAACAAAACTAAATCTCCTCACAATCTTCTGGCACTGTTCATCTAACACCTAGCGCCGTCTTCCTCTCGTCTTCATCCTCTCCCTCACGCTCTGCAACTCATCCTAGAACAATCTTACGCCTCTCAAACACAACAACAACAACACGCCACTATATCACCAATATCCCCCCAATCCAAGCCTCACACACAATTAAACCCTAAACGAAACTAACACTCAACGAATCAACACAGAAGCATCATCATACAGAAGAAACACGCAACCAGAGTGAGATGACGTGTACCTGTAGCGAAGAGTTCTTGACACTCGTTGGAGAAAGAGTTCTCAGAATCTCAACGAACCTCCCAACAGCTCTCACACAAAATCTATTCTCAAATCTCTGGGCGAAGCAAGAACAAGATAAAGGATTCTGGATGTTCGCTGAAATGTCTTGAAGCGCGAAGTTCTTTGAACGCTGATGAAGATCTACAAATTTTCTGAGAAGAACTGGAGAGTTCTTGGATACCGAAGCCAGACGATTGAAGATCCTGGAGCTTTTCTGGTACTCTTGATGAAGATTATTTTGAAAGGACGGAAGAAGATGGAGGTTGTCGATTTCTGGAAATTAATGATGAAGATGATGAATGTCTGGAAAAAATTGGATGAAGATCTGTTGTTGTTCTGGAAAGTTGATGGAGGAGGATGATGATTCTGGAAAATTTGGATGAAGGTATGAAGGTACAAGGTGATTTCTGGAGAACTGTGGGATGAAGGTGATGAAGGTGGAGGGGTTTCTGGTGATTTTGGTTTTCCGGCGAAGAGAAGAGGAAGGTGACGGAGGAGATCTGGGAAGAAGATGAAGAAAGGAGGTGTTTGGATTCGCCGGCGACGGTTAGCGGCGGCCGGAGTACATGCACGGCGGCCGGTGGGAATCTTCTGATGATGGTTACGGTGTGGACACGTGGGGGCTATGGTGGAGGGACTCTCTGCATGTGTGACACGCGTTCCTCGCGTGGCTGAGAGAGAGAGAGGGTGAAGTGTGGCGTGGCAGTGCGTGATGCAGAGATGTGGGACCCTTGCATGGCCAACACGTGTCAGCTTTTTATATCCCTGAAGATGCTAGAACTTTCCAGAAATTTCTGGTGTGCGCTGGACTTTTCTTGTTGGACTTGCTGATCATTTTTCTGGACAAAAAAGCCATACTGGGCCTCCCCAATTGGGCCCAACGAACTGAATAACAAAAACTGTAAAAAACTGTACTTTAATAAAGACAATTAATCCTAACTATTAAAATCAAATAATACCTAATTGAGCTAATTATATCTAAAATATCAATTAACCTAATTAACAATTTCCTAATCAACTCTAAAAAATGATTAAAACTCATATTATCCTAATTAAATCTAAAATGAACAATTAACCTAATTAACTCTAAAAAGAAGATTAATGCTCTAATTAATTCTAAACTCCTACTAATTCTCTATTAAGATTCTAATATTCTTTAATATCTATTAGGAAAAGAAAAACTATATTAATTTTCTATATTCTCTAAAAAACTATTAAACCTATTTTAAAATCTATACAAAATTCTAAAAATGATTTAAAAAATTCTTATAAAATCCTAAAAAGAGAATTAAACCATTAAAAATGCAAAAACCCTATTTAAATTCCAGAAAAATCTATAAAGCCTATTAAAAATTCACAAAAGCCTATTAAAACCCTAAAAATGCATATAAATGCAAATGACCCCCATAAAAGAGCACGAGACCAGATCGAATCGAACAGGTATCCCCGGGCATCCGAATATCCTTAAAATCACTGAAAAATCACCGAGGAGCGCACAATTTCCCGAAAATAAAACCCTGGTAATCTGGACTGGGTCTGCCATATCTGATAGACAAAAATCAAGCTGTAAACTCTGATATCCCCTGCTTGTGCACAAAAATCATACATCTGAGCTGTGAATATGAAATTAAACCATGAGTCAGATAGGAGAATTGGTTGGTCAAATTTTAGGGTGCAACAGCTGCCCCTATTCAAGCGACTTGGACCTGAAGGGTTTGAAGAGCGCTCAGCCTTCAAACATTCAGAGGTACGAGACGGTTGAATACAAATAAAACCCGAAAATTTGCCAACCGCGAGCATATACTGTAAACTGCTTGGGGAATAAGGTCCAGAAAACCGAGTCCAGTCATTGCGGCACCAAACTGATTAATCATCTGATAAAGAACTCCTGATTTGAATACCCGTTGCTTGTGATACTCCATATAACAAACCCTGAGGGCTGCAACAACTTACCTGATCCTTTCACATTGCCTACTGATAGTCGGGAAGTGAAATATACTCACATCGCCCAAAGATGGACGGGAAGACAACCTGATTGAATACTCACTTCGTCTAATGATAGACGGAAAGACAACATAATCTCCATATTCACATCGTCTACGGGTAGACGGGAAGACACCATTAATCTCCATATGCACATCGTCTAAGGGTAGACGGGATCATCCTGATTGATGAACAAATCAATTCACATCGTCTAAGGATAGACGGAAAGTCACCATAATCTCCATACTCACATCGTCTAAGGGTAGACGGCATCATCCTGATCGATGAACAAATCAATTCACATCGTCTAAGGATAGACGGAAAGACATTCATAATCTCCAAACTCACATCGTCTAAGAGTAGACGGGATCATACTGATTGATGAACAAATCAATTCTCATCGTCTAAGAGTAGACGGAAAGACACCATTAATCTCCATATGCACATCGTCTAAGGGTAGACGGCATCACCATAATCTCCATATTCACATCGTCTAAGGGTAGACGGCATTATCTTGATTGATGAAACACAACAATTCACATCGTCTAAAGATAGACGGGATCATCCTGATTGATGAAACAAAACAATTCACATCGTCTAAGGATAGACGGGAAGAAATAATCTTCGTACTCACATCGTCTAAGGATAGACGGAATCATCCTGATTGATGAAACAAACCATTCACATCGTCTAAAGATAGACGGGATGGCATTCATTAATCTCCATATGCACATCGTCTAAAGATAGACGGGAAGTCACCATAACGCAATTCAACACCATCCTTTGAATTTCAGAATCCTTCTGTCTACGGGAATTGATGGAAAAGATCAACATCTTTGAAGGGGCCACATCGTCAGTATGGACTGACGGGAAGAAAACCACCTTTTAAGAAACATGTCGTCAATAAGAATCGACAATCACGAAAACTGAACATTCTTCGAAGAGCTTCGACATCAATAGGGATTGATGGTCAGAAAAGTCTCTCTTGAACGTCATCATATCCAATAACCAGAAAGAGAACCAATATCCAAAATCATTTTGAAACCCCTCAACAACTAAGGATAGCCGGAGAAGACTCGCTGGGGAAACACCTCATCATATGTATGATCTGGCAATAAGAAACCCGCTGAACAGTAGCTCGAAACTTCACATCGTCTGCTGACAGACGGAAAGGAAAGCCACTTGTCGGAGAAACCCTATTTTGAACTCCATTGAAAATCAACCAAAGCTTCACATCGTCTACTGATAGACAGTAAGAAAAGCACATCCTGGGGAGACCCCTTCTTGAAATCTTACTGCGATCACCCGCAACTTCACATCGTCTATGGATAGACGGAAAGAAAATCCATTCGTACTCCAGACGTCTAATGATAGACGGAGAAATCCACTCATTGGAGGAACACATCGCCAATATGAATTGACGGGAAGAAAAGTCTGTCGATATCAGATGACTGCTTGCTTAAAGCATAATTGTTGTATGATCTGATACAACTAATCCGCTGAACTATCTGAATACTGTTGCTGGATAAATGTCCCTGAACTGATCACAGAGTAATTCACGCGTCATGTGAAGCTGATAGAAAACCTGACTTATGCTTTGTATGCTTATGCATATGCTTTAATCTTTCTACAGCGTAATGCTCCATTTGGGATGGAAATGCTACGCATTCTGGAAATGTCATGCAGGTATGATGCAAATATGATAATAGTATGATGATGCATGCAATATGCTAGCAGGCTCGAACTGTTGGAGAGAGCTGGGTACAGAACCATTTCGGCAAAATAAATGCTGAAAGCGAGGCCAATCTGCTGGGGATAAACTGGATATCACTGAATCGTCCTAGCAAAATAAATGCTGGGAGAGTGAAATCAACTCCGCTGGGGATATTGGGAACTCAACCGAACGCTTTGACGAAGTAATACCCTGCTGGGGTATATAACTCCGCTGTAAAATAGCAGACGTGCTGAATATGATTAGACTCCTCTGGGAATAGCTTACCCATACCAATGACAAATTGGTCTTTGCTGGAGACAATGGAGGGAGCCCTCCTGTGCGCTGATGAAGCTCGGATCTGGAAAATGATGCGCCAACACAGATGGGCTTCACGGTAATCGCAAACATGGATTTGAGCTCTTAAGCTTATCTTATTGGGTCAGATACAACTGCCGCTGGAAAATATTCTTCCTGAATACACAGCCTTTTAGTGAAGAGTCAAGGGATAGTGACACAACTTCCCGCGTTCATCTCACTCTCGAAAATCGACTGTATCTGCTCGAATAACTCTTGTATGACCCTGTAGGTACGGAGAACAACAATTCTTTCGCTTCTGATATGCCGCAGCCTACAGGACATCTGTGGGGATAGTCCTTGAAAGGAAATCTGCAAATCTGTTGCCTCGATGGTCTGATATAACATGCCTCAGCGTTCTGAACTTCTGAGAGATACTTCACCTTGAATGCTTCTCGCACAACCTTTGCGTGCTTAAGATGGTCTGCCCCTGACTGCAATGACCTTGCCTCGATTATCTGATTCAGAGTAGCGCTCTTGACCGTATTCGCCTGAATCTCAACCTGATTGCCCCAGAATAACTGACTTCGAAAAACTGACCTGACTGGGGATCACAATAAAGCTTGCCCCTGCTCTCGGAACATTCGGGCGCTCTTCATTCTATCTTGACCATACTTTCCATTGTAGGAAGCTTTTCTGCTGTCCAGCGCTTACTTGCAAGTAAAACAAGTTGTTATGCATAAAAGATGTATTAATGCAACACATATGACAGCTTTGACATCCAATCTGTTCACTGGGAAAAGGAAAAACAGTTTATGGCATATGATGCACAAAACATTTATCAACATTAGTACCAACATGGTAAGAGGAACCTTTTTAGGAGTCAGAATCGACGCGACCTTTACCGGAGTATGCTTTCGAAACAACCTGCTTCAATTAGGACTTTTGAAGGTTGGAACATGGTCAGGTTCATGGTTTTGAAAGAAAGGATAAAGGCTCAAAGTTTGCTTTAACCCACCCATTCTCCTTGATGTTCTCCCATCCTACGTTCAGCTAATTTGACCTTAGCGCTCACCTCTCAGAGGTTGAAAGATAGGAGTGATAGTTCAAGAAACTTTTGGATTTTGGAGTGACAGCCACTCACTCTTTCGTCTTTGACACTTGAGGTCACACGACTCGTATTTCCATCGAGGATTTTTCTTTTGATCCTTTTTATCTTTTCTTTTCATCTCCCTAACTTTTGCCTGGACTGACTCCTTTTGAGTTTCTTTTGATTTTTTTAAGTCCAGCGGGATGCCCTCATTTTTGCCTAAGTCATTTGTTTTGAAGTTTTCTTGACTTAGCGGGCTTTTTGATTCTTTTTCATTCTTCTTCTTTTTTCGAATAAGTCGCGTGACACTGGTTGCCTGACTCTTTGGGAAGTGATGTGGCTGTCCCACTCTTGATTGAATCATTGTGGTCCTTTAGGCACGACCTCTAGGGATGTGATTGATCCTCGAACGGACACTCCTTTTGCAATTTGGACGCTCGGTCAAATTAGCTAACACCTACCCTGCCCCAGGTTAAGATTGAGGGTTTTTCGTTTTCAGAAAGAACTCCTACTACAAGGCTCAAAAGGGTTGACAAGGGATTATCTTCCTTATATCTCCGGTGTTTAGGGATTTGAATCAATGCCTGTACATCATCAGCAGGTTTTATTTCAAAAGCATACAATCGGAAGTTGCATGTCGGTCATTTTCGTCATCCTCCCCAAATTCCTTCTTAACCAAGCGTTGGACATTTGTGAAAACCGTTAGCGAACACGACTGGATTTCATCAAAACATGCATATTTATTTCATTATCATCAATTTGAAATGAAAACAATAAGTTTTACAAACAAGCTTACAAATTCAAACAGGAAAGCAACTACAAATGTAAAGAAATGACAAGCTAAAACAAAGAAAATATGCTAGCTCCCGAGAACCGGGCTTTTGCATCCGCCCTGCTGCTGAACCAGCTATCCTTATTAGAGGCAATCCGATGCTGTCTTGATCTGCTTTCAATGACTCAAACAAATTATAGAGCCCTTTCTCCTTCATTCAGATGATTTGGGGACCTCTCTGCCCGAAGCTGATTGCTGCACTGTCAAGCAAATCCTGCACTTTGTGCTTAAAAGCATGGCAACCTTCTATATCGTGACCCGGGGCTCCAGAATGAAACTCACAGTGCTTGCTTGCATCATAGCCGAACGGGGGAGTTCCCGTTATTGGTGCCAGAACTCTTTTCTCCACTAGATTCAATCCCAACAATGTCTGCAACAACTCGGCATATGTCGAGGGAGGCTTCTCAAACACTCTTCTCGGCTTACCACCCTGGAATCTTCGCTGAGCTTGCTGTGCCCCCTGCTGAGGCTGCCGCTGCTGGTATTGGGTTGCCCCTTGAACACCTTTTGTATCAAAGGCAACATTGGTTTTTTGATCTTCAATGTGCTGATTAACGCTCTCCTTATGCTTAACCATTTTCTTTCTTAGATCTGCCCCAGGAATAGGCAACAGTTGTGGGCCTGGAGATTCTGACACCATGGATTCCAGGATACGCTTCTGACCCACTGCAGCTTTAGAAACATCTGTCATTTTAGCATCGACTGAGACAGGAGCAATATGCACAGCTACGCCGCCCGGCGTGAATTCAATATCGTGCGAGTCAATCAGGTCTTGAACATTGTGCTTGAAAGCATGACAACCCTCGATGTCGTGTCCGAATCCCCCAGAATGAAATTCACATTGCTTACTGGCATCGTACCCTTGAGTAAACGCTTTCGTTGGTTGTGTCAACGCTCTTTTCTCAACCAGATTAAACCTCAATAAGATCTGCAAGAGCGCAGCATAGGTCATAGGTGGTGCTTCAAATATTCTCCTTGGCTTTCCTTCCTGGATCCTCCGCTGAACCGGCTGTATCTTCTGTTGCTGCTGCTCAGGTTCCACATGCACAGGTGGCACGAGCTTCTTCATTGCGGCTTCGAATAGCTGATCGTCTTCTTTCCTAAGCACATTCTTGACTACCTCCATGATCAAGCTCACTTGGGTCTTTAGCTGACTGTTCTCCTCTTTGAGAATCTTCTGCTCCAGACGCAACTCTTGCATGTCTCTCATCATCTGCCCCAGCTGGCTTTGGACTTCGCTCAATTCAAACTGATTCTGTTCCATATCTCTGAAGGAGTTCCTGCAACAAACTGGATGATGAGGAAATAAGGCCCACGGTTCTGATATACCTGTTAAATGATAATGCAGCGCAGAAAACAAACACATATTCATAACGAGACAAAGAGAAACTCAAGCTACAAGCACACAGACAAATATCTCCCATACATGTACAACCAACAAAATCAGCAGGTAAGCACAAATGAGTATGAATATAATGACCCCAGCCAACAATCCTGGTGGTGGTCGACAAATACTGATGCACAAAAGCTAAACGGATTAAGCAAAGAGGACAGATGCGACACCCGGCACAGAAACCTCTAGAAACTTCCCCCATATTCAACTGAACTCTCTGATTGACAATCTTCAGAGCACACACTTCCTGTGGAGTCCTCCATGATATTAACTGACGAACCCCCACAACTGGAAGATGGAAAATCATTAATCTGAACAAAACCCTGAGGCGTGATGCAAATACGGCTAGAGTCTAACAGATCTTGAATCTGGCTTCTAAGCACCTTACAATCATTTGTTGAATGCCCCTGTGCCCCATCATGGTACTCACAGCGGGCGCTGGCATCAAAACCCGGAGGATACGGTGGAATCACCGGCTTAGTCTCTTTCGGCATTATCAATCCACTTCTGACCAGATCTGGCAACAACTGACTGTATGATACTGGTAACTGAGTAAACTGCCTTTCCGGCTTCCTAGGTCTTCGTGGAGCATGCTGACGCGATCGGCGATAGGATGATCGTTGACTTGAAGTGTCTGAAAACTGACCCTGAGATGCTAGAGATTCTGAGGTGGCGTCATCTCCTTCCCACTTTTCTTGAGAACTGACAACTGGCTCAATCTTATTAACTGGGACGTAAGGAACATCTCGAAACTTTCCACTCCTGAGTCCTCGCTCAACAATCTCTCCCAGCCTCATCAGGCCCACAAAGCTTGTGCAACTGAACAATTTGTCAAAATAATGGCCTTTCAGAGTACCCAAGAAAATGTCAACCAGTTCCCTTTCCGGAAGCGGTGGTTGAACACTAGCAGACAATTCTTTCCATCTTCGCAAATACGCTCTGAATGATTCATTCTCCGCCTGAGACAATTCTTGCAGATCTACGAGACTAGGAGTCAAATCCAGGTTGTAATCATACTGCTTTATGAAAGCTCTGGCTAAATCCACCCATGATCGAATCTGATTACTCTCTAATTGCACATACCATCTCAGGGATGCCCCAGTCAGACTATACTGGAAGCAATGGATCATCAACTTGTCATTTCGCACAAACGAAGTCATCCTTCGACAGAACATCATCAAATGCAGCTTCGGACAGCTATCTCCTGTGTATTTTTCAAATTCCGGCATTTTGAACTTGTGCGGCAACACCAGGTCAGGAACCAAACACATGGCTACAGCATCCAGGTTAACGGCATCTTTCGCTTCCAAGGCTTTCATTTGCTCTTCCAACACTCGGAGTCTTCTACCATCGTCAAGAGCTCTTGGATCTACTAACCCGGTCATTGGAATATCTCTCCGGTAATTCATCGCAGGGAAAGCAACACATTGATTGTTAACAGGAGGATAATATTCATTTCGGGCAAGCAACTGCTCATGCCGATCTCTGTTCTCAACAGTTGGCTGCACAACTTGGGCTGCAGTAATATTGTTTGCTTGCGGGAAGCCTTCCATAGAATCATACTGATGGTTGGACGCCATAGTAAACCCTGCCTGGGTGTCAGGAATCTGGAAATTGCCTTCAGACATAGCTACCAATTACCTGTAACTGCCTTCACTGCTTGATTCTGCTCAAATCTACTTCAGCCCCTTGGTCGTCTTCGACACTCCACTCTTGCCTCAAACAATTCCCCGAGAATCACTTTCTGGTGAAAACAAAGGCTGGATAAGTGCTCTGACCTGCTAAATGCTATGCAATATGATTTATGCAAACAGAAATACAAAAATGCTAACGTGCATGTGTGCATTGGAGATATTTTCCCTCCAATTCCAGTGTCAGTGGTAGCAAGACGAGATAAACCATAAAGACAATATTTGGAAAATCCCTCATATATTGATTAGAATAACAGTCTTGTCAAGAAGTTACATAACTATGCTCCATACAGCTGATATGATAAGGAGGATCCCAGCCAACATGCCTGGTGGTGATCTCAACATACAGAATACAAGAGAGATCAAATACGGGTACGGTTGCGGAAGTCCTCGACCATCTTCTTTGTCTCTGCATGATCTGGTTGATAAATCAAACCTTCTATCAGCCGATCCCTCTTCCTGACCGTCCCCTGGATGTCTCTGACAAAGTCTTCCCAAGCCTTATCATTAGCACCATCCCCAAGTTTGGGTCTCTTGGCATCTGCTCTATGCTGGAAATCTTCCAAATTCTTCATGGCATCTGTCAACTTGCGCTCGGCTTCGTATCGGCGACAGGCTTCTTCTTCAAGCTCTTCGTTCTTCACTTTGACCTGTTCTTCTAACTGAGCAATCTGTGTCTTCAGCCCTTCTTCTCGCTCCTTGCGCTTGGTCATAGTGAGATCCCAGTGTTCTCTGAACTTGGCTAGCTTTGTATAGGCCCTTTCCAGCTCTTGCTTCTTGGTGGCCAACACACTACTAACTGAGTCTACATCTAACTCCAGACGCTTCTTGGTTTCAGTCAATTCCAATAGCGTAGTCTTCAGATGCTTCAGAGTTTCATCCTGTTGCTTAGAAATATATCCTGTTTCATTCTTTTCATGCCGAAGCTGGGCATTCTCCTGTTCTAAAGCCTCTTTAACCCTTGCTAGCTCTTCTTTCTCCGCCATCAGCTGCTTGTAAACCTGAATGTCCACAGTGGTAGGCTCCTCTACCGGAGGAGGATGCAATGGCTGAACTGCTGGATACGGCATAAGGAACTTCACAGCTCGCTCACGAATCCATTCTACATATGGGCTAGGAACTCGAGTATCCCCTCTGTTACCTGAAAGCTTCCCTCTCTTGTGCAAGTTTTTCCAGGCTTTCTCAAGTTTAGTCAGCATCTCTTTCCCTATTGCCCCGGTGAGATACAGAGATTCCTGTATTTCCTCGGGCTTTGGCGCTCCTTGAGGTATGTACCCAAATTGCTTGATCAATAAAGAAGGGTTATAGTTGACACAACCTTTCCTTCCTATTAACGGAACATTCGGGAATCCTTCGCTTTTGAGTATGACTTCAGCTCCAAATACCTCTTTATTGGTCCATACCACGTCCTCAGCAGTTAATCCCATTAATCGCTCGGGCCATCCTAGAGAATTGATAGATGTGACAAAAGGGCCTGACTTAGGCAAATGACTGGTGAACCACCTGCATAGGAGAGGTACACAACAAGACACATTCCTTCCTCGTCGCTTTTCATTCTGGTAATGAGTTGAATGGTGGATATCTCCCAGCAAAGTAGGAACTGGGTTCTTCGCAGCCAAAATATAGAAGGCATCAGAATCAACAAACTCAGGAATATTCGGGAATAACACGATGCCATACACACATACAGCAAGGATGACGTCAAAAACCTCCCAGCTACTCTTCTGGGCATATTCTCGAGCCTTCTCCACTAAGACATCCAACGGGAATCCCCATACATCTCCTCTTCTGATCATCTTCCCAGACAACTCAGACTCTTTCAAGCACAGGATGGCAGAAAGCTCAGCCAGCTTAGGCTCAGCGTCCGGACGATAAAAAGGCATTTGCTCACGGATCGGTATATCCAGAAGTGCAGAGTACTCCTCCAGGGTAGGAGCCAAAACGAAGTCGGGAAATACAAAACACCTGAGCTCCGCATCATAAAACTGTAACAAAGTGTAGATGCCGCTGGTCTCGTAGACAGATGGCTGATAAACGTAGGTCAGAATCCTCCCATATCTCTTTCTGAAGTCACCCATTCCTCTCTTCTTAGCAATAGCCATCAATTCTAACAATAGACTGATATTCGGCGACGGAAACTTATAGGGCAATACTCTCTTCAGGTTTTCCATGTCTTGCTAGGAACGAACACCAGAACTGGAAGGGAAAATATGTACCTGCAATACACACACGTTAGTTGAATGCAGATGGTAATGCAATGATGCAATATGATAAATAATGCAATCTGCGAACACAGGGGCTATGCTGTAGCCTGAAGAGGAATATCTCTGTGATCGAGAACAGAAAACCAACATGGTCACCAGAATCTCATGCCACTAACTATCATCTGATACTCAAAATATCAATCCCCTGGTAAGAAAACCATCTGAACCTCTGTATCTGACGAGAATACCAACTGATAGTAGCCTCAATCTCAGATAAGAAACCCATCTGACCCAGACAACACACCTGGAGATGAATCAAGAACACCATCTGATAACTACTGAATCATGGTTTCTGAAGGCCAGTTTTCCTGCAATAACCCAGTCCCTCTCACAGGTAGGATAGACCTAATCCACGGACAAAGGTACGGCATCCTATGCGGTTATCAGCGTCACAGACTTTCATGAGTGATGATACGATTCCCAGAAGGAGTGGCATCATCAAGTCATGAAGAGGCCTCACTTAGCTGACTTCCAAATGATCGGTCCCCAGAGTCGACAACCCTCACGTCTGGACTCCCCTCAGATCCTCAGGACCGGAAAGGAGCACCTCTGCAAGAATCTCGTCTGAGCGCAGATTTTCGTAGGGAACTGTGCCTGCTCAGCAGACAGGTTCGTCTACTACTTCTCCACAACTATATCTAGGTGTGTACTCAAGCCCAGGTCCGGCTTTTCACTCACAGTAACCTCCCTTTGCCCACAGCAATAATCATGATAATATAATGCTGGAAAATAAATGCGGAAAGGTAAAGGTACAGAAAAGTAAAGTGCAGAAAAGTAAAACACAATATGCACAACACCCAACCAATAAACACCCAAGCGCTAGGATTGACTCGCGTAGGGGATGGGAAACGGTCCCAGCATAAGGGATGGGAAAAGTCCCTAGATGCTATAATTCCGCAGCAGAGTCGCCAGCTGTCGCTACTGCGAAAATCGGCGCCGGCTTGACAGGAGAGTCGCCACCGTGCGTTATTTATCCCTCAGAGCGGGAAAGGAAACGCTCGAAGTAAACCTCGCAAAGACGGGAAAAGGTATGGTCATCGCAACCAAAACCTGGATTCGGGAGTCGGTTACGCAAGGGGAAGGTATTAGCACCCCTCACGTCCATCGTACTCGATGGGATCCACGCTTGGTGTTTATGGGTAAAAGGGTGTATTATCTATCTACGCTAACGGCTGGTCTGAAAAGAAAAGAAAAGGACAGGACTCGACAGAACATACGGTGTTCTGGGCCTACGTATTCCCTCGTGCAATGGGAAAGTCAGAGTCAACGTAGTTCGACTGCCTACGTCTAAACGGGAAAAAGGTTGCTCGCCAGGGCATCGCGTCCTGTGCCTACGTACTTCCATCTGAAATGAAAGATCAGAGCAAACGTAGTTCGGCTAACTACGGGTAAACAGGGGCTCTCACACAACAGTGAGAAAACAAACTGGTCTCTAAGGCTCGGGAACCTACAACTACGATCTGGTCTCAAATGCACTCGGGCAAGAGAAAAGGATAACAATTAGTCGTTAGCGGGAAAGTCTCGATCGCACAGCCGCGAGAGAACAAAGGTTAGTCGTTAGTGTGCTCGCTAGGATATCGCATCCTATGCCTACATATCTTCGTCTGGAACGAAGAATCAGAGCAGCTGTAGTTCAGCTAACTACGGGTCAAGCTACTCAAAAACTCCTACAGAAAGGAAAGGGAAACCCTAGAACTATAGCTGAGAAACAGGGGAATCTACCTATTGCTATCACACCTGGTTGGCCATCCTAATGTCTATCATAACAACTCCGCAGCGGAGAAGTCAGAGCTCCTAAGGGATCATGGCAACAGGATTAAACCACAAACAAGAAACTGCAACGTAAATGAATACTGAGAATATGCATGAATGCAACGACTAAACAAACAAGGCACAGAGGCCACAAACCACAAAGGCAAGGGAGCTCAGCTCTACCAAATACCAACAAGCAAAGCCACGCAATAACAAACAAGCAGAAGGAGGACCACCTCAACTTCTTATGCACACACAGTCTACTTCTAAGATGCACCTATTCAGAACCATCTAGATGAACACCCAAGTCTAATGCAACATAACATCACACAAGTCAAACAAATCAAAGAGACTAACCCTGAGCAGGGCCTCTAACAAACCTGAAACAATCTCCTAATCTAGCTCTACGCAGAACTCTATACAACACCCTAAGCAAAGATCTAAGCAAACACCTAATCAAAACCCTAAGCCAGAGGAATCAATCCCAGTCTCCCAGCTTCAGAACAAGCTTACCAGAGAAAGGAAGCTAAGCAGACAAGCCCATAGTGCTTTCCTCAGGAAAGTACCAGGAGGTTACTACTCAGGAGTCATATCCTATGCGGCTCGACAACTGTGATCAGTTTACATTCCTCCTCAGGAGAAACTAAACTCACATGAAGGCTCCGGCATCACGGGATACTTGAGAAATACCTATATGCACTAGGGAACTAAGTGAACAGACCCATAGGACCTTCCTCAGGAAAGTACTAGGAGACTGACACTTAGGAATCGTATCCTTCGTGGCTCAACAACTGTGATCAGTTTACATTCCTCCTCAGGAGAAATTAAACTCACAAGTTGGCTCCAACATCACCGGATACTTAAGAAATCCTAGACAAACTACTGGAACTAAGTGAATAGACCCATAGGACCTTCCTCAGGAAAGTACTAGGAGACTTCCACTTAGGAATCGTATCCCATGTGGCTCAACAACATGTGATCAGTTTACATCCCTCCTCAGGAGGAATTAAACTCACAAGTCGGCTCCGACATGGATACTTACGAAAGAGGTGAGAAGAAAGAATGAAAGTTATTCATAGTGCCTTCCTCAGGAAAGTACCATAAACTCCCTTCAAACTTCGGGATCTCGAACCTCACAAACAGACAACAAGCTCCTAGACTAAGCCTCAATCTACTGCATCCTTGCAAGCTCCAGCAGGACCTCCATCAACTCCCACCTTCAAGAAGAACCCACAGGCCAACAAACCACAGGAGACTATCTCTGAAGTTCAACCCCAGTTGAACTTCAAAGTCAGAAGTCATCAAGACTTCCCCTATCTTCAGGCTCAGACAAAACACCAGAATATCCTATGAAAATCTATCAAAAATCTAATGGGAGACCTACATGGCTCTAGGATAACATACTGAAAAAATCAGAACAAAATTCAACACCAGATGAAAGAATTAAAATCAGCAACACAGACATATCCACAGACCAATTTATTCAACATCAATAACAGTGAAAAAATGCAATTAAAATAAAAATGCATGATTGAGCTAATGTTTTTGCACTATAAAATTCTACACTGAATCACGAGTCTACAGAAAAAAGAACGGAATTATTTGACTAATTCTACCATTTTTTAATGAATTTTCTAATGATATGCATGCATTAAAAATATAAAAAAGCACATCAATTAAAATGGAAAATATGCACAAAAATAGGGAACAAAAATAAAAAGTCACTTTTATTTTTATTTAATTTTCTTAACATTTTTTATGAAATGGATGAAAAAAAGAATTATTAAAAAATATTTATTTACAATTTATTATGATTTTCTAATATGGAAAAAGAAAAAAAATCAAAACAAAAGAAAATAAAATGGAGGGGGTTTAAACAGCAACAGATTCTAGTTATTATCTACATTGGGCCTATGCTGGGGGGTGCCAACAGCAGTTGGGCGCAGGGCCCAGGATTAATATCCAGAAAAAACAGAAAAACTGAATTGAAATGCAAGGGGGGTGCAACGCTAGTAGGTTCTTAGTTGGTTTCATTATGGGCTACGCCCAGGGGGGGTGTTGTTAGCAGTTTGGGGCCTAAAGCCCAACTCAATCCACTCAGGTTTTCCACACGCCAGGGGGGGAACAAGCAGCTTGGGGGTGTAGCGTCAGAAACTATGCTTGGGCCTAAGCCCAGTCCAACCCTAGTCCAAACGAAACCCTAGCGAACAAAACTAAATCTCCTCACAATCTTCTGGCACTGTTCATCTAACACCTAGCGCCGTCTTCCTCTCGTCTTCATCCTCTCCCTCACGCTCTGCAACTCATCCTAGAACAATCTTACGCCTCTCAAACACAACAACAACAACACGCCACTATATCACCAATATCCCCCCAATCCAAGCCTCACACACAATTAAACCCTAAACGAAACTAACACTCAACGAATCAACACAGAAGCATCATCATACAGAAGAAACACGCAACCAGAGTGAGATGACGTGTACCTGTAGCGAAGAGTTCTTGACACTCGTTGGAGAAAGAGTTCTCAGAATCTCAACGAACCTCCCAACAGCTCTCACACAAAATCTATTCTCAAATCTCTGGGCGAAGCAAGAACAAGATAAAGGATTCTGGATGTTCGCTGAAATGTCTTGAAGCGCGAAGTTCTTTGAACGCTGATGAAGATCTACAAATTTTCTGAGAAGAACTGGAGAGTTCTTGGATACCGAAGCCAGACGATTGAAGATCCTGGAGCTTTTCTGGTACTCTTGATGAAGATTATTTTGAAAGGACGGAAGAAGATGGAGGTTGTCGATTTCTGGAAATTAATGATGAAGATGATGAATGTCTGGAAAAAATTGGATGAAGATCTGTTGTTGTTCTGGAAAGTTGATGGAGGAGGATGATGATTCTGGAAAATTTGGATGAAGGTATGAAGGTACAAGGTGATTTCTGGAGAACTGTGGGATGAAGGTGATGAAGGTGGAGGGGTTTCTGGTGATTTTGGTTTTCCGGCGAAGAGAAGAGGAAGGTGACGGAGGAGATCTGGGAAGAAGATGAAGAAAGGAGGTGTTTGGATTCGCCGGCGACGGTTAGCGGCGGGGCCGGAGTACATGCACGGCGGCCGGTGGGAATCTTCTGATGATGGTTACGGTGTGGACACGTGGGGGCTATGGTGGAGGGACTCTCTGCATGTGTGACACGCGTTCCTCGCGTGGCTGAGAGAGAGAGAGGGTGAAGTGTGGCGTGGCAGTGCGTGATGCAGAGATGTGGGACCCTTGCATGGCCAACACGTGTCAGCTTTTTATATCCCTGAAGATGCTAGAACTTTCCAGAAATTTCTGGTGTGCGCTGGACTTTTCTTGTTGGACTTGCTGATCATTTTTCTGGACAAAAAAGCCATACTGGGCCTCCCCAATTGGGCCCAACGAACTGAATAACAAAAACTGTAAAAAACTATAACAAAAACTGTAAAAAACTGTACTTTAATAAAGACAATTAATCCTAACTATTAAAATCAAATAATACCTAATTGAGCTAATTATATCTAAAATATCAATTAACCTAATTAACAATTTCCTAATCAACTCTAAAAAATGATTAAAACTCATATTATCCTAATTAAATCTAAAATGAACAATTAACCTAATTAACTCTAAAAAGAAGATTAATGCTCTAATTAATTCTAAACTCCTACTAATTCTCTATTAAGATTCTAATATTCTTTAATATCTATTAGGAAAAGAAAAACTATATTAATTTTCTATATTCTCTAAAAAACTATTAAACCTATTTTAAAATCTATACAAAATTCTAAAAATGATTTAAAAAATTCTTATAAAATCCTAAAAAGAGAATTAAACCATTAAAAATGCAAAAACCCTATTTAAATTCCAGAAAAATCTATAAAGCCTATTAAAAATTCACAAAAGCCTATTAAAACCCTAAAAATGCATATAAATGCAAATGACCCCCATAAAAGAGCACGAGACCAGATCGAATCGAACAGGTATCCCCGGGCATCCGAATATCCTTAAAATCACTGAAAAATCACCGAGGAGCGCACAATTTCCCGAAAATAAAACCCTGGTAATCTGGACTGGGTCTGCCATATCTGATAGACAAAAATCAAGCTGTAAACTCTGATATCCCCTGCTTGTGCACAAAAATCATACATCTGAGCTGTGAATATGAAATTAAACCATGAGTCAGATAGGAGAATTGGTTGGTCAAATTTTAGGGTGCAACAGGTGAGAAACGATATCATAATACATAATGCATATAAACATATATATATATATATATATATATATATATATATATATATATATATATATATATATATATATATATATATATATATATATATATATATATATATATATATATATATATATATATATATATATATATATATATATATATATATATATATATATATATATATATATATATATATATATATATATATATATATATATATATATATATATATATATATATATATATATATATATATATATATATATATATATATATATATATATATATATATATATATATAGAGAGAGAGAGAGAGAGAGAGAGAGAGAGAGAGAGAGACACACACACACACACACACACATAACGTCCAATAACGTCTTCCGCATTCTCACCGCAACTCATCTCACTACACCGTGTTGCACCCTAAAATTTGACCCCTTAGATCCTCATCATCATTGTAGGATCATATTCATTTGATTAACTAACCTTAACCCATTTTCAGTTTATCTTTGTTAAGATGCAGATGAATTAGGGTTCCGTACCGTCAAAATCGAGATTTCGGTGGTCTGATCAATCAATGTTGTGGATTGATTCAACTTCAAATAAGTCTCCACATCATCAAGAATACAACATTGGATCAAGTATGGATTCAATTTGAGGTGGTCACCCGGGGATTGAGAACAGTGCAATTTAAGGTATCCGATTAGGGTTTTCGACGAGAAAAAGTCAACTGTAGTTTGACTTTTGGTTTAAAGAGTATTTCAATGGTGGGATCTTGGTCCATTAAGTTCCTATGGCTTAGTAAAGTCCATCCAAAGAGTTTCAAGTCCTTAAGATGTGAATAAAAAATATTCCTTATGTCATATTACACCTCACCATAAAATTTCATGACCATTGGATCAAGGGTTAAGAAGTAATTGCAAAAATCGGGAATTAGGGTTTCGAAAGGGGCAAGACCATAACTCCTCAACCACACATCCAAATGAAGTGGTTCAAAGCTCATTAGAAAGCTCTTGGTAAATCCAACAAAAGCCTCAAAGTGGTCCATGATCAAAAAAGGCATAGAATTGGAGTTATAGCAAAATTTATTTTTGAGGGGGAAATAACTTAGAAAAATTCTAAGTTATTTGGCACTTTTAAGTGGTTTTTTCAGAAACTTTGAAGGGTTTTTCAACCTAGTTCCATCAAGAATTTGGAAATTCCCAAAACATGAAAGTTTTATAGCTATTTAAGGGCTTTCCAAATTATGGTAGTACTCCTCAATAGCATGTTTGAGCAGGAAGTTATGCACCATAGAAGTTGGGTCTGTCACACTTGAAAATCACTTTGTCAAGAATTCTCAAGTTTGAATTTTCACAACTTAAGCCATTCTCAGCCCTTGGATCTTGATCCAAACTAATAATGTGAGACATGGATGGAGAGAAAACCAGAAAAAGGATGGTTTTGGTAAACATAGCAAATTGTTGCAACTATGCAATATAATAATCAAATGTAAGAAGGAGAGTGAAACTTTTAATGCTAGGACTGTTCTAGCTGGCTTACTCTACCCTCACAAATCATCTCAGTCACTTCATGTCCATCTCCGCTTGAGTTTTCTGATCTCCTTTGAACAATGGAGCTGATAGGAGAAGATCTTGCAAGATTCATTTGAAAATCTCATGAAAACTCCCTCCAAAAGTGGTAAATAACCAAGGGTGCCCTCACTCTTGTTTGGCTATAAATAGAGGCCTCTCCTATGAGTTTAAACACACCAGAGCAATCTCACGAAACCATAGAAATCATAGCTCTCATTCTCCTCTCATTCCTCAAGAATCTCAAAAATCTCAAAGTCCCCATTTTCACCAAAAAGCTGTCTTGAGCAAAACTCTGCTCAAGACAAGTTCTATCATTTCCAAGCCTCTCAAAATCATCCACACAATCCCTAAATATAGCATAGAAGGTGTCCATACCCTCAAACCTCTCAAAAATACCATTTTGCAAAAAGTCAACTTTCACACCAAGAAAGTTTGACCACTATACTCAAAACTTGCCAAATCCTTATCCAAGCTTGTTCTTGCTGTTTTAATCATCCATACACCTCACATATGTCATATTACAACTGTCCAAAGCATTGAAAATCAACTAGGAATCACCTAACTCCAATTGTCTTGAAGTTTGGTTTTGTTGCTTCAAGAGGAAGCAAGCTTCATCTCATTGCAAAGGAAGGAGTATCTTTGGGTTTCTAAGCTTTTTAGATTGTTCAAGGCTGGTCAACAAGAGGTATGTAATATTCTAACTATCTATTAATCATACATTGTCATGTATTGTCATTTTGTGGTGATTTGTGTGAAAAACATACCATGGCTGCCCTATTGTGTTTCTTTTGTCAGAAATATTAGTTTGTGATCATGATGCTTATTTTGTCAATATATTGTCATTTGTAATTAATATGTGGAGGATAGGTTACAAGTTTGTGCCTTGTTATCATGTTTGGACTTGTTAGTGAGATTTTGGTTATTTGGTAGTTTTAGGAGCCAATGTTGAAATAGTGATATGCTTGCCTTAGAACTGTCAAACCTAGTTCATTAGTGAGATATGTAGATAACTTGTAAGTTGCTCATAGTTCCCCCTTGCCCTTGATCATGTGTGAATCAATGTGGCCTTTGTTTTCATTGTGATATTTTCATGTTTGTCTTGCCTATCGTTGCTATGAAGTGGTCTTTAAGTAGTTATGCTTGCTATGTCTTGTATCCAAAGTCTTTGGTCAATGTTTGATTTTGTTCATGATATGTGTCTTGGTGGAGATTTTGAAAGATATGAATGTTGTTACATTTTGCTGTCTTGAAGTCTTGTTTGATTTTGCTGTCCAAATTGGAATCAACATGTCATTTTTTGGCTTGGTGTGCTTTTGC
The DNA here is from genome assembly GCA_963859935.3 of Lathyrus sativus. NCBI lineage: Eukaryota > Viridiplantae > Streptophyta > Magnoliopsida > Fabales > Fabaceae > Lathyrus > Lathyrus sativus. The sequence continues at coordinate 188,781,264 of OZ012736.1, read as the reverse complement.
TTGACTCTATGTTTAGAGACTCATTTATTCACCTATTTCAAGAATGTGTATGATGTCTTTGTGCTCAAAATCTGCCTAAGTGTTCAAATTGCCCTACCATGCCTCAACTGTTGTTTTCTTCAAAACATCATGAGACCAAACATGTCATATTCTGTTTCAAGCATTGTCTACATGATTGGTGTGCATTAAATCTTTGTCCTATCCATTTAAAACTTGTGTATGATCCCAATTTCTCCAACTGTCATGGTTATGGTTTGTTGCATATGTAAGTTTTGATTCTTGCATGACATGAGTTTCAAATGCTAATTTCTGTTTTGGTAAGGATTTCATCCATTTCCTGAGTTGTACTTCATCTGTTAGCATCATCATGATTTGTGTATAACATCCTTTTCATTAAAGAGGTCACTGCTTTAAAATTGCCCTGTTGTGGTGAATGTCTTGCCTAGGCAGATTTTTTCAACTTTTGCTACAACACACTAATTCTCATTCTACTTGACACATGCTTTTCCTTGCATTTAAAACACTTTCATGATGATATTTTTGATGTATGCACATTGGTTATTTGTGCTGTCTTGGTTTGTTTTCACAATTCACATTCCATTTGCACTTATACACTAAATCTGCCACAACATACCCAAGTTGCATTTCTATTTGCATATACATGATTTTAGAGTTGTAACTCACTCATATGTTTGATTCAAATGTGTGTATATGTTTGGTTTGGTCTAGGATTACCTACATTTGCATTTCACTACTTAATTGCATTTTGAGCCAAAACTGTCATGACCACATACCAAAATCTTTTATGTTTGCAATATGCTTAATCCTAGAGTAGTAACTCATCCTTCTCTATACTTGTGGTATGTGTATGTGTTGTTTGTTAATGAGAGATCTTTTCCTTGCATTTGAACTATGTTTGTATCCATAAGCTGTCAAACTGTTTTGAAAAGAAAGAACACTTATGCACTTTTATGTTGCCTACTGCTCATGATTTGTAAACTTGCATTGGAGTTGATGTTTAGATTGGATGTAGGCATTTTTATGTTAGATTTCATATTTGTGTCAAGAGAATACCTGTTGTTACATTTTGCTGTCATGAATTTTGCTGCATTTGTCTGCCAACCTTGTTCATAATCCAAGCATATTGTGGTTACAATTTTGCTGTCATGGATCCTATTTGCAAATTGCCACCAAAAAGTTATTTTTTCTTTTGTTTCAAGCAAGAAACCTATGTTGGAATTTATAATATGGTTGGAAGATGAACCAAACCCCAAATCAATTTTTGCATTTAACCTTGTGGACTTCTATTCTGATGTGCATCATGACTGCCTCTTTTTTCCTTTTCAACATCATCCACTATTTTGCAGTTTGGTAATTATGTTTTGGATTATGTTTGTGGCTTTAGGAATACATCACTGTTATTCCTTTGGGATGACAGTTAGTCTTTTGGAACTGATTGTAACCCCTAGCATTGTTGTAGTTTGGTATCCCATTTATACAAGGCAATAGCAGCTCATGTGTTCTTTTTTGAATCAAGACTGTATTGACATATTTTCTTGCTAGAACATTCTCAATATCATGTTTATAATGTGCTCATGCTGCTCAATCACCCTGTCCATCACCGTTTTAGTTTATGATCATCAATATGCATTTCATTCACTATTTTGCAGCTATCGTGTGTTGTACAAATACATTTTGTTTGTGAACTTTATTAAGGTTTAGACACACCCTATATGATGTTTTGAGGATGTTTGTGTGATTCATTCACTTCATGGTGGCCTGTTTCATAATCTCACTATCATACTTGCAAGTATCTTGTTTTTCTCATTTCCACATGACAGTTGGAGTTTTAACTCATGATTGGTTTGTTTGAATGCATGAACCTTTTATCCATGATATTTGAATTGTGTTTGAGCCCTTTTCCTGACCATAGCATGACTGGTTTGATCTTTGGTGTTGTAAAATGCATTTTTCATCCAATATAGCAACTGCCACCGTGTTTTGTTTTCCAAGCCTCATTTCAAAATTCTAGCTGGACCATCTTTTTTCTTGTTTAAAAACACCCAAGATTGATCTAAGGTTTGTTTAATTTGGTTAAGAATTGATTAAGTTTGATATCAAAACGCATTTTGAAAATTGCCTTGTGTTGCTTCACATTTTGCCTAGAAATCCACAACACCACACCATATATATTTATGGAGGTGGCTATATCAATGGATGTATAGCCACCCCAGTGGTAAGCAACTTACTCATTTCACGCCTTGCAAAGCCTAGACCTGGGTTCGATCCCTGAGGAGGATCAACCCTTTTGCTCTTTTTTTTCTTTTTTTCCTGCGCGTGCATGTTGGGCTGGGGGGCGTGGGTTCAACTCCCACCCCTTGCATTTTCTCTTTTATTTTTTACTTGTTAAATATTGTTTTGTACATTTAACTCATGAATCTTCAAATATTCATAACTCCCTCATTTTTCACCCTTTTTGATACATTCTTTTTGCATTGTGTTTGTTTTAATATCTACTTTCATGTAGTGTAAAAATATTGCTTGATGTTATAAATTGTGATGCCTTTTGCCCATGTGAAATTTGTTCCTTTATTGTGATCGTGATCCTACTTGTTGATGATTTCCTTTGAACGTGCTTGAAATTTCTTGGGAGATCTTTATTTCCCTTGTTAGTTAATATGCTAGGGTACTCTCTTTTGGTTATCACCATGATCTTATTTTATTTTCCTCCTAAATTATGAAGTTAAACTGATTTACCTATGTTCAATTATCATCTATGCATATTGTTGTTACATTTGCTATGCCTTGAACCTTTGACATGTTTACTTTCAAAATTGTGATTTGTTCATGTGGTTGTTACCTTCATCATGTTTTAAATATTTGTTAAGATGTGTCCTCAAGCTTTGTTAAGATATGCTCCAATCTTTGTTAAGATATGCTCCAATCTTTGTTAAGATATTTGACTATTGGTTATAACCATTGATATTATTTGAAGTATCTGCTTATTGTAATATGCATGCTTATTTGATTGTAATCTTATTTTTATCTTGCTTTGTTAAGTATTCTTTCCCCAAGTGATGGAACTTTTTAGTTCTTATCCAAGTTGTCTCTTTCTCTCTCCTTCCAAAGGAAAAGTCTCTCCCTTGACCCTTGTGTCATTGGATAGCTCATTTTACCCTCCCTTGACTTTGTGAAGTCATCTTCAATCCTAGCTTAGTTAAGTTAGAACATGTAAGCCTTAGACTTTGCTTTAAGTCTAGAAAACCCACATACACTAGGAGTGTTTCTTCAACTAGAACCCTAGGATAGAGTTTTTAAACTCTATATAAGAATCATGGATATGGTTACTTACTCCCCTTTCTTGAGAGTTCAACATAGATCTAGAGAGTTTTGTGAAACTCTATACAAACATTGTTATGCTTGTTCCCCTCTGAACCTTGATCATAATCAAGTGTTCTTCAACCCTAGTGAGGTGAACTACGATTGCTCTGATTCTATCCTAGTTAGGATACGTAGGCAGAGGACGCGACGTCTTTGCGAGAAAACTTAGAAATTCTTTAAGTTTTTACCTATCATCCTTCACCCTTTGCCCAATCCCAAACCTTAGCAAACATTTACCAAACTTAGCATGCAAACAAACAAAAGGTTCCTGTAGAGTACTACAGATGTTTAGGATGTGAAATACCTATCCTATGTGTAACCAACCCCCGATCCCCGAATCTCTTAGCGTTGTTGTTACATTGCGAAAAAGGTTCTTTCTTTCTTTAGACCTTTCCTTTGGATAAATTAAAGTTCGGTTGTTTAAGAATTAAAGATTCAAGTTAATTAATAGCTTGGTATCACGATTCTCACTACAACACACCGTACATTGCAATTAATAGCTTGGTATCACGATTCTCACTACAACACACCGTACATTGCAATGTATCCCCACATGTATCTATATAAATAGAACACCAAGCATACACAATATGCATCTTCAATGTCTATATCAATTCATAGACATACACACCTATACATATATATATATATATATATATATATATATATATATATATATATATATATATATATATATATATACTATATATACATATATATATATATATATATATATATATATATATATATATATATATATATATATATATATATATATATATATATATATATATATATATATATATATATATATATATATATATATATATATATATATATATATATATATACATATATACATATATATATATATATATATATATATATATATATATATATATATATATATATATATATATATATATATATATATATATATATATATATATACATATATATATATATATATATATATATATATACATATATATATATATATATACATATATATATATATATATATACATATATATATATATATATATATATATATATATATATATATATATATATATATATATATATATATATATATATATATATATATATATATATATATATATATATATACACACACATACATGTATCTTCAAGCATTCCATTCATGCCAATTATCAACAATTTACATAAACATCTACAATCATGTTTATTCACCATACCTCATGCAAAGATGATAATGCAAATCATAGAGGCCAACTCGCTACTCTATGCAAATGTAATACGACACCGACTTAATCGTCCATCAGATTCTCCTAAGAATCAATTCACTCACGCCCCTCACGGGTACACTATAACTCATCAGATTCTCCTAGAGATCACATTGTTCGTCAGATTCTCCAAGGAATCACGTCATTCATCAGATTCTCCAAGGAATCACATCGCTCATCAGATTCTCCAAGGAATCACATCGCTCATCATATTCTCCGAGGAATCACATCGTTCATCAGGTTCTCCGAGGAATCACACTGTTCATCAGGTTCTCCAAGGAATCACATCACTCATCAGATTCTCCGAGGAATCACATCGTTCATCAGATTCTCTGAGGAATCCTATCACTCATCAGACTCTCCTAGGAATCAACAACACAAGAATGTACTTCATGATGCTTCACATGCAAAATGACTCCATACACTTCTTGAAATGCATACATGTTTACAAACATACTCATGCATTCTTCATATTCATCGCATTTATTCATTATGCATTTACAATATATATATATACATATCACAATACATATATATACATATTCATCATTCGATCTCAACATACATTTCTATTCAATTCAAGTAAATGCACCAAATTGCCAAACGGCCACATTCCACACTTCACAAATGACAAACTAGGATTCACGCCATACGACTACCCACAACACACAAAACAGCATATAATTAGTCTTCTCAAATAAGGAATGATCGCAACCAAACCACACAACCAATCCACGAATGGAAAACACAAGAAAAGAAAACATGCTGTCAAGTTCGCTAACCTTTGCCTGGCGAAGCCTCTGGTGAACCTTCGCTACATCGTTCGCCTGGAGAACTTGCCAGCGAAGACCACTGGGAGTTATTCTGGAATTACTCGCTAGCACACTCGCCTGGCGAACCTTCGCCACACTCATTCGCCTGGCGAACTTGCCAGCAAAGACAGGGTGTTTGCTACTGACTTGGTTCGCTGTTGCTCGCTGGGCTTCGCCTGGCGAAGCTTCGCTGCCATTCGCCTGGCGAACCTGCGAACTCAGAACTCCCATGGCTGTCCAAAAGCCCAAACCTCACAAACCGACCGATTTAATCAAAATCAGTTCCAATAGCACAACCCACTCATCACCCGACTATACTACACCGTCTATTCCAAATTCTAACCGATAAAACTCAGTTTCTACCGATTAAATCAACTTTCGACCTAGAAATGGAAACATAGAAAAAAATCCAACAAATCCAATCTAGCACATACATGATCATATACATTATTAAGATGATAAAACTTCTCACCCTTACCTGATTAACTGCAAGCTAGGGTTTGATCTTGATGTTTTCCAAAGTTTCCTCTTCTTTCTCTCCTCTTTCTCTTCTCCTTCTTTCTTTCTCTTTTCTTTCCTTCCTTTCTTACTATCTTTCTTTAGCTTCTATTTCCTCTTTAATATCTTCCTATTATTTTTCCCAAAACATCTACTAACTCAATATCTCATAAAATATCCAACTTATCATTAAATAGGAAATGTCCAAAATACCCTTCAACTATTTTCTCCGAAAACTCCCAAAATCGGGTAAAATAGAACAATATGTAAACATAACATATTTCCACGAAAATTCCACATCAAAATGATATTCGCCCAATTAAAATAAAAAAGACTTAACGGAAAAGGGATAATCGAAATCGGGGCGTTACACAAGGCACTCTATAAGCTTTGTCCATACATACTACCCTTGGTCAAGGCTCCACAACCCACTGATGGTTTTTAATTGGTCCTCAGCTTAGGAGATTAACCACATACAAACAACTGAACTTCTCAAGAACACAACCCTCTTCCTGATGACTTTGGTGACTTCTTAAGCTTGAATAAGACCTCTAGAAAGGCTCCTCTTGATATAAACCACACTTGATCCCCTGCACAAATGAACAATGTTATGCTATACAAATGTTAGATCAATGATATGCCAATGCAATGAAACATAAACCAAGTAAGAAAAGGTTAGGCAAATTTTGGGGTGCAACGGCTGCCCCTATTTAAGCGGCTTGGACCTGACTGGATGAAAAGCGAACGACTTTCAGGCAATCAAGGTAGAAGACGGTTGAATACCAGAGAACCCGAAAATTTGCTAACCGAAGAAATAAACTGCAAAACTGCTTGGGGAACGAAATCCAAAAAATTGAATCCGGTTGTCACGGCAACAACTGATCAATCATCTGATACAGAAACTGATTTCAACATCAACCACCTGTGTGATGCCACAGGTGTCGAATCCACAATCAATCTTCAAACATACTCTACAATAAGCGGGCACTATGTCAAGTGCGTTATCCCTGTACTATTTGGGATCTTCCATTTCCGAAGAAACAGGCATACACTGCTTAAAGTGCGCCATCCCTGTACTATCCGGGATCTTCCATTTCCGAAGAAACAGGCATTGCACTAAATAAAAGCGCGATATCCCTGTACTATCCGAGATATTCCATTTCCGAAGAAACGAGCATCGCACTAAATAAAAGCGCGGAACTCTCAAGGTACTATCTTTTGACCTTCCATTTCCGAAGAAACGAGCATCGCACTAAATAAAAGCGCGAAACTGTCAAGGTACTATCTTTTGACCTTCCATTTCCGAATAAATGGGTATACGCTACATAAAGCGAGTCATACCTGTACTATCTGGGATCTTCCATTTCCGAAGAAACGGGCATCGCACTAAATAAAAGCGCGGTATCCCTGTACTATCCGGGATCTTCCTTTTCCAAAGAAACGGGCATCGCAATAAATAAAAGTGCGGTATCCCGCCGAAAACTTGAACAAGCAACTCTGCTGGGAAATCTAGCAACAACTCCAAAGTATAATTATGAAGCCGTTCAATGCTGACAACAACTCCAAAGTTTAATTATGAAGCTGTTTAATGCTGACGTAACAGCAACTCGAGGAAAACTCTGCCGAACTCCAAAGTCTAATTATGAAGCCCTCCAGAACTCTTCCGGGGAAATTCTAACAACAACTTAAAAGTCTAATTATGAAGCCGCTTAGAACTGACAACAACTTCAAGGTCTAATTATGAAGCCATTGAATGCTGATAACAACTTCAAAGTCTAATTATGAAGCCATTCAATGCTGACAACAACTTCAAAGTCTAATTATAAAGCTGTTTCAGCCACTCGAGGAAACTCTGACGAGGAAATTCTGACGACAACTCCAAAGTCCAATTATGAAGCCGTTTAATGCTGACGTAACAGCCACCTGAGGAGAACTCTGCCGGGGAAATTCTGACGTCAACTGCCAGACATTAACCTTGACGACGAGTACTGACCTCAACCGTCTAATCCCTGAAATTCTCTTCTTAAAATGCTGACGTGACAACAACCCGAGGAAAACTCCGCTGGGGAAAAAGAGAAACTTAACCAAGCCACTCTGATGAGGGAACACATGACAGGACGAACATTATCATCACATATCTCATGTCAAGAATTTGAATATCCGAAAACCATCCTGAACAAGAATTCCAATTACCTGCAGGGAAGAACGCCTGAAAATAAAGAGGTAACCAACCTGGCTTATGTTTCAAAATGCATATGTTTGAAAATGGCGTAATGCTCCAGATAAGATGGAATGCTACGCATTTGGGTAAATTGCTATGCAATGTAGATATGATGCAAATGCAGGCTCGGGCTGCCGGAGAAAAGCTGGATACAGAACCGCTTCAGCAAAATAAATGCTGAAGACAAAGCCAACTCCGTTGGGGATAACCGGGTATCATAGAATTATTCCAGCAAAATAAATGCTGAAAAGGTAAACCGACTCCGCGGGGGGAAGAAACAATCCTGCTGGGGGATAGTTTTACGATCCGGAGTTAGAAACTCTGCTGAGGATAATCAACCTGTTGGAGGAAAGACAACCTGCTGGAGAAACAGAAAAAGCCATCCTGCGCGGGGATGAACTTTTCAAACCATGGACAACCTAGCTGTGCCCTGTGAGGACTTCACTAGGGATTCAATATGCACACGACCACCGTCGGGGATGCACATTACTGCCTGACTGCTTGCTAACTCGCATCCGAATCTTGTGGGGATAAAGATACAACTTCCATCTGCTGGGGAGGAATAAAATCACCTAGAGCATGCTCCTACGTTAAGGGACTCTGGCTGGGGAAATACGATCCCTTAGCTGTTTCCTGCGAAGGTAATGACCCTACAAAATACGAGCAACAACAAGATATCCTATACAAAAGAAAACATCCAGGTCAATAGCCATGACAATTGCTCAGTCAACTCAAAGTTTTAACAATTATTGGCTGAGGCCTGCAAGTTTATGCACGTGCAAGTTTATCAAAAACATTGGCATTTTCCACAAACAAAACAGTAAAAGTTAAAACAAGAACAAACATCAAGTACTGAATAGTATGCGTTTATTGATAATGGGCCTGTAAATAGGCAAAGCTTTGTACAATGGATGCAACTCCTTAAATGAGGAAGCTACAAAAATAAATACAAATATGTACAGAGGTACAAAGGAATTTGTATACATGTCGACAACGTGGTACAGACGAACACCATGAACTGATCCTCCTATGACTCGCCTGACTCCGATGCTTTCCCGATACTCCGTCCTCGGAAGAGATTGACTTGGATAATCGACCCTCAGGTACTCCTAAACCACTAAGCAATACAGTATCAAACTCGGACCGCAGTCATTTGCTTTTTCAATCCCTAACTTTTGCCTGAATCGCCCTTTGCGGGATTTCGATTCATCGGGGTACCCTTTTTTGCCGAAGTCGACTTCTCAGGTTTTCGACTTCGCGGGTGTACATCTTTTCAATTTTATCCCTAATTTTTGCTCGAACCTTTCTTTTTCTTTTTGGTTCGCCGGGATGCCCCATTTTTGCCTGGACTCTCTTTTTCTGTCCAGCGGGTCTCTTTTAAGTAAAGTATTTTTTAACTGCGTCCGAGTTCACAGGGGATGTAAAATCCTTGCCATCCATGGTGGACAAAAGTAAGGCTCCTCTGGAGAAGACCTTTCGAACGATATATGGACCTTCATAGTTGGGAGTCCATTTGCCCCTGTGATCCGATTGTGGTGGGAGAATCTTCTTCAGCACAAGATCGCCCGTCTGAAAGCTTCGAGGGCACACCTTCTTGTCGTAAGCTTTCTTCATCCGGCTCTGATATAACCGACCATATGCGATAGATGCAAGTCTCTTCTCATCCATCAAACTGAGCTGATTCAGCCTATTCCTTATCCACTTTGCCTCATAAAGTTGGACATCGAGCAAAACTCTCAGAGAAGGAATCTCAACTTCTAATGGTAGGACAACCTCCATACCATACACCAGTGAGAAAGGTGTTGCCCCGATTGATATGCGTACCATCGTACGATAACCGTGCAAAGCGAAGGGCAACATCTTGTGCCAGTCTTTGTATGTCACAACCATCTTCTGAACGATCTTCTTGATGTTCTTATTGGCCGTTTTGACAGCTCCATTCATCTTGGGCCGATAGGGAGATGAATTATGATGCTCAATCTTGAAATTCTGGCACAATTCCTTCATCATCTTGTTATTCAGGTTCGAACCATTGTTAATAATGATTCTTTCAGGAATGCCGTAACGACAGATGATGTCCTTTTTGATAAACTGGGCTACCACTTGCTTGGTAACATTAGCGTAAGATGCTGCTTCGACCCATTTGGTGAAGTAATCGATTGCTACCAAGATGAACTGGTGTCCGTTGGATGCGGTGGGCTCAATTTTGCCAATCATATCGATGCCCCACATGGAGAAAGGCCACGGGGATGCCATAACATTCAAAGGGCTCGGCGGCACCTGAATCTTGTCTGCATAAATCTGGCATTTATGGCATTTCTTTGCAAACTTGAAACAGTCTTTTTCCATCGTCAGCCAATAATACCCTGCCCGTAATAACTTTCTAGACATAACATGTCCTCCAGCGTGCGTGCCGAAGGTACCCTCGTGGACCTCCTCCATAAGCAGATTAGCTTCTTTCTCATCCACACATCACAATAGCACCAAATCATGGTTTCTCCTATACAGAACACCATCTGGATTCAAGTAAAAATTGCCAACCAATCTCCTAAGAGTCTTCTTATCGCGTCTGGATGCCCCAGTTGGATACTCTTGGTTCTTTAGGAAATGCTGGATATCAAAATACCACGGCTTGCCATCGGAAGCTTCCTCAATGGCGAATATGAAGGCGGGCCTATCAAGGCAAGAGATAACTATTCTGGGAGCTTCATTCCAGAAGTTAACTTTGTACATCGAAGATAATGTCGCAAGAGCGTCAGCTATCTGATTTTCTGCCCGTGGCACATGGTGAAACTCGACTATGTCAAAGAAAGGCAACAGCCTTCTCGCATAATTCATATACGATATCAGACTGAGCTGAAGAGTCTCCCATTCTCCCTTAATCTGGTTCAGGACTATCGCGGAGTCTCCATACACATCAAGATTTTTAATCCTCAAATTAATAGCCTCCTCGAGACCCATGATACACGCCTCATATTCAGCCTCATTGTTGGTAACTAGAAATGTCAATCTGCCAGTGAACGGGATGTGCGTCCCATGGGGAGTCGTGATGATTGCCCCAATTCCACTTCCATATGAATTAACAGCACCGTCAAAAATCAATTGCCATTGGGAACCCGGCTCAGGACCTTAACCATGCAATGGCTCCTCGCAGTCTTTCATCTTTAAGTACATGATATCCTCGTCAGGAAAATCAAACCTCATTGGCTGGTAATCATCGATCGGCTGCTCAGCCAGGTACTCTGACAGTACGCTACCCTTGATAGCCTTTTGCGAAACATACTGTATATCATACTCTATCAGTACCATCTGCCATCGGGAAATCCTTCCTGAAAGTGCCTGCTTTTCAAAGACGTATTTGATCGGATCCATCTTCGAAATCAGCATGGTTGTATGATTCAGCATGTATTGTCTCAGACGTTTGGCAGCCCAAGCAAGTGCACAACACGTCTTTTCGAGCATAGAGTAACGGAACTCACAATCTATGAACTTTTTACTCAAGTAGTAAATCGCATGCTCTTTTCGTCCAGTCTCGTCATGTTGACTGAGAACACAACCCATACTGTTCTCAAGAACCGTCAAGTACATGATCAGTGGTCTCCCGGCTACTGGGGGTATCAAAATCGGAGGTTCCTGCAAGTATTCTTTTATTCTTTCAAACGCCTTTTGACAATTTTCATTCCAAACAATCGCCTGATCTTTTTTCAACAGTTTAAACATTGGCTCACACGTAGCAGTAAGGTGAGATATGAACGGGCAATGTAGTTCAACCTCCCCAAAAAGCCACGAACCTCTTTCTCTGTTTTTGGCGCTGCATTTCTTGTATTGCTTTTATTTTAGAAGGATCAACCTCAATTCCTCTTTCACTAACAATGAACCCCAATAACTTTCCAGATCTCACCCTGAAGGTGCACTTATTAGGATTCACCCTCAGCCTGAATTTCCTAAGCCTCTCAAACAATTTCAGAAGATTCACCAGATGCTCTTCCTCCGTTTGGGATTTGGCAATCATATCGTCAACATAGACCTCAATCTCTTTATGCATCATGTCATGAAAGAGTGTTGTCATAGCATGTTGATATGTTGCCCCAGCGTTCTTCAAACCAAAGAGCATCACTTTGTAGCAGAAAGTTCCCCACGGGGTAATAAAAGTTGTTTTCTCCATATCCTCCGGCGCCATCTTAATCTGATTTTAGCCTGAAAAGCCATCCATGAAGGAAAACACCGAGAATTGAGCAGTGTTGTCGACTAACACGTTAATATGAGGAAGCGGGAAGTCATCCTAAGGGCTCGCCTTATTCAGATCCCGATAGTCAATGCACATCCGCACCTTACCATATTTCTTTGGTACAGGTACTATATTGGCGACCCAAGGAGGGTAAGTTGTAACAGCAAGGAAACCAGCGTCCCACTGTTTCTGTACTTCCTCTTTAATCTTTACGGCCATATCTGGTTTCGTTCTTCTGAGCTTTTGCTTGACCGGCGGACAGTCTTCACGCAATGGCAAGCGGTGGACCACAATATCAGTGTCTAGCCCATGCATATCTTCATAAGACCAAGCAAAGATGTCACTATACTCTCAAAGCATCTCGACAAGTCTTTGCTTGATATCGCTTTGCAGCGCAGCCCTTATCCGGACATTCCTGACAACCTCTTCCGAACCCAAATTAACAGTCTCAATATCCTCCTGATGAGGCAGAATGATTCTCTCTTCTTGTTTCAAAAGACGAGTCAGCTCTTCTGGTAAGTCGTCATCCTCAACAATCTCTTCTTCGGCTTGAAATATCGGGTGCTCAAAGTCGAAGCGAGTCATAGGGAAATCTTGATCGGTGTCATCTGAAATATGGATCCAGCAAGAGAAAGGGTTAAATGCTTCAAATGATATGCAAACAAAGCACACAACCACATTGCCATTTTATTGATAAAAATAAAAAGCAGAAAAACAGGGATCACAAAATTTTGCATGAGGAAAACTCCTTTATTTGATGATTAAAACAAAGCATACACATAAACAAGTAGGCCCTGAAATAAAATCCCTATGCCCCGAGTAAGACATAGGATCGTACAATAATCGAAAAAACAAGGCATTACTGTTTCGGCGTCACTTGGATAAAGTCCTGGATAGACCAGTTGCATAGGCTTTGTCCAGGTTCGCTGGGCTTGATCCATGAATCCATGTCATAGTTGCTATCTCCATCTTCATTGTCAGACACAACATTGATCTGTTTAAAACTGACTCCTCCGAGAGTAAACACAATCGGCCCTTTGAACCTTGGCACGCTCTATGATGAAGATGACGACGACGGGCGATACCCTAAGTCGAACTTGTCCTGCTTCACAGGAATCTCCAGAACTTGACCCCAACCTTTGGTCTCCCCGGCCTGAACTACCGCTTGGGCTTCTCTGTACGATGACATAGCCACTTATGGCCCACTGCCTATGACAAGAGATTTGTCTCGGATTTGCACACCTTCAAAGGCTTGGCACAATGTCTCATGGATCTCACCATCCACTTTGACATATTTGAACGACGATAGGTGACTAACCAGGATGTCTTCCTCCCCACACACGGTGACAATGCTACCACTGACCATATACTTAAGCTTTTGGTGCAACATAGACGTCACAACCCCTGCAGCGTGAATCCACGGTTGTCCAAGCAAACAGCTATAAGCTGGCTGTATGTCCATAATATAAAACACGGTGTCAAACACTTTCTGACCAACCTGGATTGGCAAAGTCAGTTCTCCAAACACGGACCTTCTAGTCCCATCAAAAGCTCTCAATACAAAGTCACTTGGCATGCAGATTATACCTCAAGTATCTAGCTTCAATAATGCCTTCTTGGGAAAAACATTTAGGGATGAACTAGTGTCAACAAGGACATGAGACATAACAGTGCCCCTACACTCAACCGAAATATGCAACGCACTGTTGTGGTTGCGGCCCCTGGGTGTTAGATCAAAATCTGTAAAGCCAAGGCCATGCCCCGTATTCACGTGCGCAATCACTCCTTCGAGCTGATTCACGGATATCTCCTGGGGTACATAGGCAGCGTCAAGGGCTTTCAGCAAAGCATTCCGATGAGCTTCAGAACAAAGCAACAATGACAAAATCGAGATTTTGGAAGGCGTCTGCTGCAGATGATCGACAATTTTATAATCGCTCTTCCGAATTAATCTCATGAATTCTTCCACATCTTTGGTCAAAGACTCTTTTTCCTTCTCTTGAGAAGGTCCCTCTTCATTGACTTTACCTTTTCCCATGGCAGTTGTCTCAGCTTCTACTTCTGGTGACGCAAAGATTCTACCACTACGGGTTATGCCCCCTGCCCCCACAAGGTTATCAACTGACCCTACCGGCAGGCTTGCCAGGTTAATCTTCTCCCCATTGCAGTAAACTTCTGCCCCATAGTTTCAAGGGATGGCTTTAGTGCTTTCATACGGAATGGGTCCAGCTTTGGTTATTGTGATAGTCGGCCTCTTGGGCGGTGCCGATATCGTGACAGTCTTAAACGGGATCGTAATCGTTGCAACTTCACCCTGCCTTTTAGCTATTGCCTCAACAGGCTTCTCTTCAGCAGTAAGGTCGAATTGCAGCATTCCTTCGTCAATCAACCCTTGAATACCTTTTCTCAGATTATCACAACCCTCAGGCCGGGCCAAACAATCAACACAATCAGCATCAGAACCAGGGAACACCCCCTTTTAGCAATCTGCTCATGACATAACTCAAAGGCGTCTTCAATTCATCCACATTCGTAATCAGATTCAGACTAGCATCTTCCAAAACTGCACCCACCTGCGCAGATCCGTGAGCTGGCATCAGATTCTTCTCAATGTTGGGTGCCTCATTACCGAAGTTTATAGCTTTACTATCTAACAAATCTTGCACCTTGTGCTTGAAGGCATGATAGTTCTCGATGCTATGACCGGGTGCCCCGGAGTGGAATTCACAATGCGCATTAGCGTCATACCCGAAAGGAGGTGTGCCCTTTAACGGAGCCAACGTCCTTTTCTCAACAAGCTGCAACTGTAACAAAGTTGGAAGAAGCTGAGCATACAGCAACGGAGGTGCATCAAATACCCTTTTCACAGCCCTATCCCGACCTTGGTATCTTTGTGGAGCAGAATTTTGTCGTCTCTGTTGCTGCTGTGGCTGTTGTTGTTGCTATTGAGGCACATGAATTGTCACACCAGCAATCTGTTGCTGACGGTATTGGTTTCGACCTCTACCTCTTCCTCGGGAGCTGTATACTGAATTAGTATCCCCCTGTCTCTTGTTCCCAAAAACCTTTTTACCACCTCCAGCTGAGGTTGACTCTCCCGCTTGAATCTTACCAATCTTAACACCATTCTCTATGCGTTCCCCCAAGAGTATCAACTTAGAAAAGTTACTCGTCGTACAATTGATAAGCCTGTCATAATACAACCCAGAGAAAGTGCCCACAAACATATCCACCAACTCACGCTCTACCATGGGTGGGTGCACCCTGGCTGCAAGCTCACACCACCTCTGGGCGTACTCTTTGAAACTCTCGCCATTCTTCTGAGAAAGATTTTGGAGTTGGACCCTGTTCGGCGCAAGGTCGCTGTTGTATTGGTAATGCTTGACAAAAGCTTCTGCTAAATCCTTCCAGCTACCAATATGAGTAGGCTCTAACCCCATGTACCATTCCAATGACGGTCCCGACAGGCTATCCTGGAAAAAATGCATCAACATCTTTTCGTCATCAGAGTAAGCAGACATTCTCCGATAGTAAGATTGCGCGTGAACTCTCGGGCAAGTATCCCCCTTATACTTGTCAAAGGTGGGCGCTTCGAACTTGAGTGGCACCCTC
The DNA here is from genome assembly GCA_963859935.3 of Lathyrus sativus. NCBI lineage: Eukaryota > Viridiplantae > Streptophyta > Magnoliopsida > Fabales > Fabaceae > Lathyrus > Lathyrus sativus. Next base: position 188,765,244 of record OZ012736.1, on the reverse strand, counting down.
AATCCAGGAACCAATCCCATGTTAGCCACGTCCAGCCCCGTGGAATTCTGATTAGCAAGATTCTTCATCTGTTCTTCCAACAACCTGAACCTTCTATGATTGTCACCTAGCATCTCAAGATCCTTGCCTGGAAGAGGGAAAGCATCTTCCTGACGATCTTCGCCCCAGTGAGAATCCCCGTTGTCATACCCAGCATAAGCAGTATTAGGACCAAAACCATCCTGATTGATCCTAGGACCATACCCCATATTGCCAAAACCCTGATTTCCAGCACCAATATTGCCATTGGTTTCCACATGCCCATTACCGTTACCAGTCACATTTTCGTTCCCAGCTCTGTTACCATTCTTAGTCGTATTGGGGACGACCACCGGTATAGCGTCATCAGCTTGGAGAGTCTCGCCATGAGGAGGATCAGTAACAATTCCGCCATGTAGCACACCCTGACTGTCAACCCTAGCAATCAGAGGCTGCACCAGAGTCTGCAGCTGCTCCTGTCCCTTGGCCACAGTCTCCATCACCTGCATGAACTGTGCCATCCTACCGTGCATCTCAATTTGCATCTGATCCATGGATTTCTTGCAGTTGCTTCTAGTAGAGTAGCGATGAATTCGCTGATCAACAATCCTGGAACCTGCATCAACAGAGGGTTAGGAGAACAGTTCAAGGTACCTGCTATGCAAATGATTTATGCAAATGCAAATGTGTGTTTGTGTGTTAGGGAGATTTTTCCCCCGATTCGAGTGCCAGTGCTGATAACAAGAAGTCCGGATCCAGTTACTGAAATAGCATCTCATACATAGATAGGGCCCAACAAGGCAGTAGTACAAAGTCAATGAATACATGGGGAATCAATAGCATAACCTCGACCAACAAGCCTGGTGATGGTTAGCCTACAGCAAAAATCAGAAAAATACAAAGGATTACATAGATAATCAAGTGCGACAACGGGCATGAAACTCTTCTAGCAACTCTTTTGTCTTAGGGTGATCAGGTCGAGTGAGTAACCCTTCAACAAGCAACTCTCTCTACATAATAGTGCACTGAAGACCTTCAACTGAATCTTCCCACGCTCCCTGGCCAAAGCAATCTTCTAACTTTCACTTCTTAGACTCGAATCTCTGCTTGTGATCTTTCAGATTAGCAATAGCTTTGTTCAACATGTCTTCAGTGGCATATCTGCGAGTAGTTTCCTCATCAAACCTCTTCTCGCTGGCCTTCACCTGAGCCTTCAATTTGGAGATCTGCTACTTCATTTTATCCTCCCTCTCTTTGTTGTTGGCTATAGTAGCATTCCACTGCTGATTGAACTTGGAGATTCTTTGGTATGCTTCATCCATATTCTGCTTCTTGGTGGCCAGTACATCGTTAACAGATTTAAAGTCCAAACCCAAACATTCACGATCAGCTATCTGCTTAGTCAAATCCGTACCTAACCTGTTCACCAACTCTGTCTGCTTCTTGAAGGAGTGGACGACTTCGTTTCTCTCGCTTCTGAGCTGTGCCAGCTCTTTCTCCAACTCTTCATTGGCCTTTTTCAGCTCTTCCTTCTCAGCTAACACCTGATTATACTGCTGAATAGACACGGTAGTAGGCTCTTCCACCACTGGAGGGCACTCCTGCTTAGCAGGTGGAAATGGCATCCCTATAGTCTCTGCTCTGCTCTTGATCCAGGTCACATACGGAGCATAAGCTTGGCTATTGCTCTTGCCCAATAATGACTTCCCTCGTCTACTGATATCATTCCAGGCATGCTGAAGCTTAGATAACATATCCCCCTCTAGAAGACCTGTGAGGTACAGAGATTCTTGCACCTCTTCATCTATTGGCAGACCCCTCAAAGCATAAGCAAACTGTCTGACAAGTAGAGATGGATTATAGTTGATACAACCCTTTCTTCCAATCAGAGGCACATTTGGAAACCCGCTGCAGCTGAATATAACCTCAGTACCCAACATATCTCTATCAAACCAAACAACACTCTCTGCTGATAAACCCATCAAGCGCTCAGACCACTCAGTTGTGGCTGTAGATGAAGCAAAGAGACCCTTCTTAGGTAGGTGACTATCAAACCATCTGTAGAGTAAGGGCACACAACATGATACATTCTTACCCCTTCTATTTTCATTCTTGTAGTGGACGGAATGATATACATCTCCAATCAAGGTAGGAACTGGATTCCCTGATGCAAAGATATGAAAGGCATCCAAGTCTACAAAATCAGGCATGTTGGGAAACAAAATGATGCCATAATGCAGAGGGAAAGAATGGAGTTGAATGCAATCCAACAACCGTCTTTGGCACACTGTTGGGCTTTCCCAACTAGAAACTGCAGAGAAAATCTAGGAACCCCATTCCAACTGGACAGGATCAACTCAGAGGCATCCAAATGAAGAGAAAGAGCTAGATTAGCCAGATTAGGCTTAGCATCCATATGAACAAATGGCATCTGACTCTTGATAGGCACACCCAACAATTCAGCATACTCCTCTAATGTAGGTGCAAGAATGAAGTCCGGGAAAGTGAAGCATCTCAAAGGAGGATCATAGAACTGCAGCAAGGCATACAACCCATTCAACTTATACACAAAAGGTTTACGGGCCAAACTGAGCAGCTTCCCATAAGATTTTCTGAATTCCCCTCTCACTGTATTATCTGCCAAAGCAATCAAACTAGACAGTAAAGCAACATCTGGATTAGGGAGCTTGTAGGCCATATTCTTCTTCAGAGATCCCATAATAGCACAACAGAAGGCAGGAAAACCGGAACCGGGGGATAATGTACCTGCAACACTGACACACGTTAATGATATGCAAATGAGTATGCAAAATGCAAAATGCAAACATGCAACAAGGGATCAAGATGGTGCTGTTGAGAAGACCGAGTCTCTGATTCAACACAATCACAACACTGCTCTGATAGCACCACCCTGAAGAAGACCAATAAATATGCCATGTCGAGAACAACCACATCTCTGATGATAAGAACCTCTAAACCCAACAACACTGATTCACTGACAAGAAAACCAGGTAGTCTGAAGGTTAAGGTTTCCTGCAATAACCCGATCCCGCTCACAGGTATGGACCTAAATCACAGACAAGGTATGGCATCCTATGCGTTTCCAAGTGTCACAGACTTTCAAGAGCAATAATATGATACCCAGAAGGTGTGGCATCATCATCTCTTGAAGTGGCCTCACTCTGCTGAGTCACAAATGATCGGTCCCCAGAGTCAACAATCCTCCAAACCAACAACCCCTCAGGCCCAAAGAGCCGGAAAAGAAGTCAACTGGGAGAACCTCGTCTGAGCGTGGATTTCATGAGACACTAGTGCCTGCAAAGTAAGCACGCGCCCACTAATTTCCACAACTAATGCTAAGTACACTCAAGCCTGGGTCTGGCTTCTCACTCATCAGAGCCCCTTCCCACAACAGCACAATAATAATATCATACTGAAAATAAAATGCGGAAAGTAAAGTGCGATAAATAAAACCCAACAGGTAAACACACAAGCGCTAGGATTGACTCGCATAGGGAACCAGAATCCCCAACAGAGTCGCCAGCTGTTGCTACTGCGAAAAACGAGGCCGGCAAGACAGAAGAGTCGCCACCTTTCGTTATTTATCCCTCAAAACGGGAAAGGAAACGATCGGAAAAACCTGACGAAAAGGTATAAGACAAGGTCATCGCAACCATTGTCTGGATTCAGGAGTCGGTTACGCAAGGGAAAGGTATTAGCACCCCTCACGTCCATCGTACTCGATGGGATCCATGCTTGTTGTGATTATCTGACGGGTTTGTTACATCTATCTACGCTAAAAGTATGGTCTGAAAAGAAAAGATAAAGACTCGGCAGAACACAACAGTTCTATGCCTAGTGTTAACAGACGGTTCCAGCAGTTGGTGTATGCAGCTCGCTCGACGGAGACTTAGGCGTTTACCGTTTGCGGTGGAACCAGGAGTTAACAGAACTCTCCTTCTGAAAAAGGTTTCCAAGGGATTAAAGGTCCAAGAGGACAAAAAGAGTTTGATCTTTGTTTTCTGTTTTTTAGAGAAGTGTCTTTTATGGATGTTTGCAACTGATATCGCACTAGAGACTATGACCTGAGAGTGAATGCGTCGCATGTCACCCAAAGGGTGCCATACTAAACATCCAGATTGTTGAAAAGAAACTCTCCAACAACCCTTTCTCAAGTAGCTTAAGGCTCGTAACGTACGACGTCAATTAACCTTTATTACCGTGTCTTGATTTGTTTGCAGATGAGAAGAGAAAAGACGCACTAAAGGGGAACTGATCCAAACCTAAAGTTGTCATGCAAAATTGATCCTATGGTTGAGGTTAGGAGGGAAGCTAACTAATGTTATCATGCATGGTTAGAACCCTAATGTCTGTCATAACTTCTCTTGAACAAGAGAAGTCAGAGTCCCTAAGGGAACATGGCAAAGGAAAACAACAGCAGAGAAAAATTACTGTACAGAAACAATAAAGAAACAACTGTAAATAAAATGCATGCAATGCAACACCCAAGCAGAAGGATCCAAGCTCAACTTCTAGAGCAAGCAAGCCCAAAGGCAACATACAAAGCACATGCAAGGGAGACAGACTCAACCTTAAGCCAGCAAGCAAAGCCAAATAATAACAGGCAAGCAGACGGTGACAGACTCCACCTCTAGATGAAGACAAGCAAAGGGGGTTATTCTCAACCTTTAGGATGCTCTTAAGCCTATATCACTATACGAGAAACCTAGTGTAATGCAACACACAGTCAATCAGTCACACAAGCAAAGCAGAGCAGTCAGAGAAACACCAGACAAACAACTCAACAGCAAAGCAGATAAACAGGAAACAATCAAATAGTCTGCAAACAAACAACTTCAAGCCACCTCAAGAGAAGTCTTCATCTTCATGCTCCAACAAGCTCCAACACAAGGGAAGAGAATTAACATCAAGATTATTGATTGATGATGGGAAGCAGGAAGGAAACCAAGGGAATCCCTCCTGACACTCAACCAATCATCTGAGAAAGGCATCCTCAAAGGTTCTACCTCTTGTAAAATGCCACACATCCTTCCAAAGGAAAGATGAGGCTTTCACATAGGGACCTTTAATCATAGGATGAGAATGGAAAGCAATCAAAGCAATCCATGTTTATTTGAAGAAGGAGAAAGCAAATAAGCTCTTCCTAAACCTTAATTGAACAAGCTCAAAGAAAGCTTCTAAAGGGAGGTCTAAACACCAAATCGAACATCACCATCAAGCAAACAGAAGCTTATACATGTCTAAAACACCACCAAAGAAGATTATCAAACCTATTATGCACTAAAGGCCACCATTGAAGTCATTCTAAAGCAAGTGCTGTGTTGAAAGCAACTTAAACTAGCCTAAGTATTAAATCCAATTAAAATACTAAAACTACTTCTAAAATCCTAGGAAATTTTCTAATAGAACCTAAACATGTTAAGGACCTATAGTGGAAAGGCCAGGGATCAAATCAAAAGGGAAGGTCACCTAAAAAAACCTAGATCACAAGGTACCAACTTAAAACCCTAAAATGAAAAGTCTAAAGATCCTAATCCAAAACAGAACTTAATTTTGTATAAAAAATCTAAATTAAATCATAGGAGATCATGCATCTCTAATCTACCAGCTAGCAAAAAATCAGCTCCAAATTCCATACCAATTGCAAGAACAAAAATCAGCAAAATCATGTATCAAATATGCAAAATTAAAGAAATAACAAAAATGAGAAAAATGCTCAATAAATGGAAAAATAAGCAAAAATGAAATATTAAAGCATCATAAAATCAAGAATAAAATCAGGAACCTGGACATATTTTTATTTTATTTTTCTGATGAATAATGAAATTAAAATGAATTTTAGAATGAAACAAACAATTAAAATAAAAAGAAAATGAATTAAAAATCAAATAAGAAAATAAAATGCAGAATTAAATGAGGAGCGTTGGATCTATGACTGGTCAAGGCATCTAAAGGCTCATGCGCTGCCACCTCATTAATGAAACGACTGTGTTTCAATTGAGTCCAAGGCAAAACTCAAATTAAAACGTAGCCACACGATTTGCATACAAAGTCCAGTTTCAGGCTTCATCCAAGGGCTCAGGAGTTGTCTTCTTCATTTGAATTGGAAATGGGAGGGAGATCAAGCATGGTGGCCGGAGATGACTTCCGGTCATCTCTCCGACGGTCCCAAAGTTGCAGGTCATGGAATCTTCATTAAAGCTCAAGAAACTTATGTCATTCTCTCAGTTTTTCCACGCTGATTACAAATATGACCTTTAAATCTCCTAATTCCTTATAGATTTTGAAACACGATAGAGATCTTAAACTTCACATAATTCTGAAATCTCACCAATCCTTAATCTAAAACCATAGATCTCTTCCTCAGGTTACACAAATCATCCTCCACTAATTAGATTATGTTGAAACCTCAAGATCAGGCCAAACCAACTCCAAACATAAATCATACATAACCTAATTTGTCTCTAAACTTCCAGTTTATGATCCAAAATCCATCTAAGCAACTTCCTAAAGCCTAACCGCATGCTAACATATTCTAAATCAACATGAATCTTCAGCAATTTTGTAAACTACATACCTGTGTTAGAGCTTCAAATTGGAGAAGTTGGAACACAATTCTCAGCTTCAAACTGTGCAGATCTACTCAATTAAGTATGCTGAAGTTGTTTCAATCCTTGAATTGCCTTGAATTGGTCTGGATCAGAAAACACGATTTCCACTTTCTCTCTTGAAACTCCAACTTCAATATCTGACTATGGCACGAAATGAACTCCAAAATTGCTCTGAATTCAACATAGAACTTATATAGAAGTGATTTGTGGGCTTTAGTAGTCCAATGGAGGCCCAAATCAGAATATCCAATTTTCAAATTTCCTCCAAAACTTCAACAATGGTATCCATGCATTTTCACTCAAATATTCCCTTGGAAGCTTCAATTTTATTCCTTATGGTCCGTGGAAAGTGTAGAGAGTGATTAGAGAGCTCAAACTCCTCTCACGACCAAGTTTGGATGTGTTGCTTATTCATGAAGTTACAAGTCAAACCACCATGAAATAAGCCTCAAGTGAAAATTCTAATAATGCCAAAGTGTTTAGAATGATTTTTCTGATTAAAATGAGTACTCACTTGGCCTATTTTTAACACAAATGAATTAATCTTGAATTTTTCACTTAAATGCCTTTAAATTCTCCCTTTTACCAAATTTCTCAAACCAAGTCTCAGCCTAGGCCAAATCAATTCATCAAGAGGACATGGTTGACCTAAAAACATCATTTTGAGCATGTTTTGTGTTGAACAAAATTTCACTTGAAGCTTGCAAGATAGTGAAAATGACCTATAATGCCAAATGACCTATAATCTTACTTTCCCAAAATACCCCTAACTTGTAAACCTCATAACTTGAGTTCTACAAATCAGATGGAAGACTTCCAGTACAATTTGGAAAGCTAAGATCAATACCTACAACTTTCATGTTGGCCAAAAGTTTAGGAGAAAGACCCTTCTAGGTCAAAAGTTTCATGGAAGTTGGTTAACTTTCACAGATAAATTTCACATTCATTAGATGACCTATAACTTGTCTGGATCATAACATGAGTTCTATAAATCCAATGGAGGACTTGTAGTACTCAAATTAAAGCTAAGAACATGCTCTGCAAGTTTAATGTTGGCCAAAAGTTGAGATGAAACTTGTATCTTGAGATAAGTGGTCTTGAAGTTAGGCACTAAATATGGGATTTTACCCTGAGAACCCTAGTTTAGCAACTCCTCACACTTTGAATTCTTCTTGGATTGATCTTGGAATATCACCTCATGTATCTCAACACAACTATCCATGATTACAAAGACTTAGAATTGAGCTTTGATCCTTTTCAATTGCACAGTTGACTTAGGGTTACTCAGATGAAAACCCTAATTGCAACACCCTCAACTGTGGCTTTTCATACTTGACACAATGACATGTCTGAGCTCCACCATGACCCTCAAGGCACTCTATAAGCTTTGTCCACACATACTACCCTTGATCAAGGCTCCACAACCCACTGATGGTTTTCAATTGGTCCTCAGCTTAGGAGATTAACCACATACAAACAACTGAACTTCTCAAGAACACAACCCTCTTCCTGATGACTTTGGTGACTTCTCAAGCTTGAATAAGACCTCTAGAAAGGCTCCTATTGATATAAACCACACTTGATCCCCCGCACAAGTGAACAATGTTATGCTATGCAAATGTTAGATCAATGATATGCCAATGCAATGAAACATAAACCAAGTAAGAAAAGGTTAGGCAAATTTTGGGGTGCAACACATTCTGAAGTCTGCCATAACTCCGCGCTCAACCACAAAAATAAGGCCAACCAGAGATCCTACATCTGGTACCAGGAACTTGTAAACAATAGCTTTCTTAAGACCAGGCTCCATGATAACGGTGGATTAGATTACTAGAATCAAGAGGAGAATATGCACCTGAAACACAAATACATGCAAATGTTAAAATGCAAATGAACATGCAAATGCAAATAGGGGGTCAAGATTGTTGTGTTGCTGAATGAGTTGAACCAGAGCTTCGCTTCGACAAGAAAATACCAGAACATCAAAAGACCAAAGTATAGGACCTTCAAAACATTAGAGATCAAAGGTCCGCACTGATAAGAAATCCAGGTAGGTTGGAGGTCAATTTTCCTGCATAACCCTCCCACTCACAAGTATGGACCTAATCTCTGATAAGGTTTGACATCCTATGCGGTCGTCAGTGTCACAGACTTTCGAGAAACGATGATACATTCACCATTTATGATTTGGCATCATGGTCAAACGAAGCGGCCTCACTTAGCTGACTCCCAAATGACCGGTCTCCAGAGTCGACAGTTTCCAGATCCAACATCCCCTCTTGACCAATGCACAGGATAGGATGTCTTCAAAGAAAACCTCGTCTTAACGCGAATTTCATGAGGACTAGTGCACGTTGAACGTGCAGGTCCTTACTAATTTCCACTCTAATGCTAGGTATGTACTCAAGCCTGAGTTTTGGCTTATCTCTCAAAGGCACAGTCCCACCCAACAACACAACAATATCATGATAATAATGTGCGGAAAATAAAATGCAAATGCAAAACTATACAAATGCAACACATATACACACAAATACACACCCATAAACAAGAACACACACACTTTAGGATTGACTCGTGTTGCACCCCAAAATTTGCCCAACTTTTCTTTACCTAGCTTAAGTTGCATTTCATTCACATTAGCATTATCATTTGCATTTCATTGACATGTATGCAGAGATCAAGAGGTATGATTACCAATCAAGAGCTATACAAGACTGTGAGGCTAGCTAAGAATGTTATTCGGATGTTCAAGGGTTGATATCCTTGTCAGAGAAGTTAAAAGATCCCCAGAGATAGTGGTTGAAGCCAAGAGGGTGTGTCTCCTAACTTGAGAGTTGTGGAAAGCCATCAGATGATTCTGAGGCCATGAGTTGGACTTGAGGTCTTGATAGAGCTCATGAGAAGTGTTGAAGATCACTTTGAGGCCTAGAAAGGTCATTGTGCAAGATTAAGAAGCCTCAGCCATGAGTGGTGCAATTAGGGTTTGACTGGGTCAACCCTAAGTCAACTGAGGATTTGAAGGAGGTTGAGACTATATTCAAGAGCCATGTGTTAATGGATTGATACATTGAGATGTACTAAGGATGATTCCAAGGTTAACTCATCATGATTGAGGAGTTGGAGAAGTTTCAGGCTAGGGTTTCTAAGACTTGACAGTGTAAAATCCCCTAGCTTGACCCCTGACTTCCAGGCCATTTAACTCAAGATATGTTGCTCGTCTCATCTTGACCCCAACATGATTGTTGTAGGGCATGATCTTAGTTTTAATTTGAGTACTAGAAGTCCTTGATAGGGTTTATAGAACCCAAGTTATGAGCCAGACAAGTTACAGGTCATCTGAGGCATGTGAATTTGGAGCTTGAAAGTTACCCAACTTGTATGACACTTTTGCCCTAGAAGGATGATTCCTATGAACTTTTCATCAACATGAATGTTGCTCCTGATCCTCTTAGTTGTCCATAGAGTACTAGAAGTCCATGATTGGATTTGTAGAACTCAAGTTATGGCTTTGACAAGTCAAGGGTACTTTGGGTATTTGGACATTACAGGTCATTTTGAATCATAAGTCAATTTCATCATCTTGCAAGCCTCAAATGAATTTTTGTTCAACATGAAAGTTGCTCAAAATGATGTTTTTAGCCTAGCCAAGTATCAAGAGTCCATTGATATGTATTATATCAAGCATTTGTTGAAGAAAGTTCACATAAAGGCCATTTTAATGAATTAAAAGGTGAAAATTCAAAATAATTGGAAATAACTTGTTTTCAAGTCAAATTTGTGGTCAATTTGAATGGAGTTGATATTCTAAAGAGATTGGCATTATTACATTTTTGATTTGAAGTGCATAACATGGCCATTTGGAAGGTTGCTTCACAAGTAAGACACATATCCAACACATTCCATGGATTGAAATCAAGGGATGAGAACCATTTCATTACACTCCACAAGGGTTAAGTGAATGATTTGGAATGAGTTTGAAGAATGTACAAGGCTAGAATGTGCATACCAACATTGAACTTTTGGAAGAGAGTGAAAATCCAAAATCCACAATTGGGCTTGGTTTGGGCCTCCAACTTGTTGAAACAAAATATAAATAAGATTTGGATCAGTTTAGGAAGCTTCTAGTGCCAAAATTCGTGGAAAAGCCATTGAAGCAAAGTGAAGAAGAAAGCTTGAAATTGAGATTTCGTTTTTGAGAATCAGAGGTTTTCAGTAGGAATTGATCATCAAGAATCATTCACCATTACTCACTGAAGGTTTCTGCACGATTTGGAAGAGAATTGTGGCTTGAATCCACTGCAATTGAAGTTCAAAGCCAGGTTTTAACTTCTTGAAATTTCTCTCTGTTTATGTGTTTTTAATGGATTAGAAGCATGCGGTTAGGTTCTCCTTATGATCTAGATGGATTCTGGATGATTAATTTGAGCATTAGCGACAATTTAGGGATGATGCCATTTTCGGTTGAGATTGATATCTTGTGATCCTTGCGTTTTTAGCATGATTAAATAGTGTAGTTGAGTTGCTGGTGAAATTTAGAGCAAGTTTCATTCAGGGATCGTGTGAAATGGTTGATTGTAGAGAGAGTTAGGGTTGAACAGGGATGACCGGAAAAGCCACCGACGACAGCCCTGGTGCGCGCGCGTTTTGCAACTTTTAGAATTTTGAAAAGGTTGAAGAGATAATCTTCACCGTACATGCGTGTTGAAAATGTGACTTAGCCCATCAATCCTAGGCCCCTCAATGCGCCACGTAACCCTCCCCAAAACACACCGTTTTGATTAATGAGATTACCCAACTTTATTTCTTCGCTGTATGAACCAAGGGTGCATAGGTTCGATCCTCACGCGTGCATTATTTCTTTCAATTTGTGAACTGAATTCACTTAACATAGGCGTTGGGCTTGGCAGACTGCTGCTATGCGCACCCCCTCCCTTAGGCCCAATAGGATTTACAACGTGAAATCCTTACTCAGTGCACCCCCTCCTGGCATTTTTCTTGACTGAGTTGAGACTCAGATGGGCCTAGTGCCCTTGTTGCTAGTGACACCCCCATTTTCCTGGGCCCAAGAGAATTAAACTAGTTTTGCTGCTGACTGAACCCCTTCCATCTATTTCTTTTATTTTCTTTTCTTTTAATTTTTTGTTTTCATGCTTGTTGAAATTAATTCACAAAAATAATGAATTGATATTAAATCCTGAGAAAAATTAGGGAGACAAATTAAAATGCTTAGAATTTTGTCATGATTTTATTTTTCATTTTTCATGCATTTTCATTTTATTGCATATTTTCTAGTTTAATATGTGTTTAATGGTGAAATAATGATGTTGTGATTTTGTCCATTTTCTTCTCACTCATGGTTCTGAATTTGATCTTGGATTTTTGTATGATGTTTGTGTACATATTGATGTTGCCTTGTGATTTTTATCATGATTTTTAAATGATTTTAAATATGCTTTTAGTATAGTTGTTTAGGAGTGATTTTTAGTGGATTTCTTTAGTGATACCTTTCAACTTAGGATTTTATTAGAGGACTAAGAGATTGAATTAGGTCCTGATTTTTGAACTGTAGGTCATTATCAAATGCATGTTACCATAGAAAAATAATTAGATTTTTAGAATGTGTTTTGATATTTTAGATAGAATATTCAAGTTGATTGTTCATTTGGTGTTTCAGTTTTGGTGATTGATTTGGAATGGACTCAAAGTGGGCTTTCCTTGCATAGTGGGATTCTGGTTCCTATTGAAGGATATCATGGACATGATGAAGCTTGTGTGAAGTGGCTGGTGGAGCTTGGATTGGGGCTTTTCTTGTCTTTTTGTTAGCTTTTTGTAGCTTAGGAGATTAGGGCTTTAGGAGAGAGCTTTAGAAATAGTTTTTTCTTCAAATAATGGTTGGTTTCATTCCCATTCCATTCCCATCCTATGATTCAAAGTCCTCATGTTAAAAGTCTCATCTCTCCTTAGGAGGGATGTGTGACATTTTACAATGAGTAGAACTTTTGAGGATGCCTTTCTCTGATGAACTGGTTGAGTGTCAGATGGGATTCCTTTGGTTTCCTTTTCTGCTTCCCATCATCAAATACTCATCTTGTTGATTCCTTTCCTTGGTGAAGTGCATTGTTAAAGCATGAAGTTGGAGTATCCCTTTCATTCTCTTGAAGATGGTGGACTTGAAGAACAGTTACAGACTATGGACTGGATTGCTGTCAGAAGATTGCTTTGCTGTGAAGCTGTTGATTTGTTTTCCCTGTTTGTCTGTTTTCTTCTTGTGCAACTATATTTATGTGACTTGATTGGTGTGATGCATTTAGATTAGGTCATGTAGTTGAATAAGCCTAAGATCATCCTAAGGGTTGAGTTTCTCCCCTTGCTTGTATTGCATTAGAGGTTGAGTTTCTCCCTCTGCTTGTATTTTTACTGTGTGGCTTTGCTTGCTGGTATTTGGTAGAGCTCAGCTCCCTTGCCTGTGTGGTTTGTGGTCTGTTTGATTGCATCTATTTCTCCTATTATTTTTGCAGTTATTCATACTTGGCTTGAGGTTGAGACGAGCTTGTGGAGGCTCCTGCCCCACACATATTTCCTCCCTCACTTGCATTGCATGCATTGTATTTACAGTTGTTTCCTGTACTGTTTACAGTTTATCTGCTTGTCTATTTCTGTATCATTGACATGATCCCCTAGGAATATCACTTCCTTTGATAAGGAAGTGATGATTAGAACTTTAGGTTGAAACCTATGCATGATAACTTCTAGGAGATCCCTGTTTCAAGCCTCAACCATAGGATGAATCCTTGGCATGACAACATTAGGACTTGATAGTCTCTCCTTAGTTGAGCCTGTTGTCTCTTCTCATCTTGAAACAAACTAAAATACAGTAATAAAGGTTAACTGATGTCGTACGTTACGAGCCTTAAGCTATTTGAGAAAAGGTTGTTGAAGGGTCACTCTTCAACAGTCTGGATGTTTAGTATGGTACCCTTAGGGTGACATGCGAGGCATTCGCTCTCAGGTCATAGTCTCTAGTGTGATATTGATTGCAAACATCCATAAAAAGCAGTTCTTCCATAAAAGACAGAAAACAAACTTCAAACCTTTTTGCCCCGTGGGCCCATAATTCAAAGGAAGCTTTTCTGAAGAAAAGAGTGTCGTTAACTCCCAGTTCTACCGCAAACGATAACGCCTAAGTCTCCAAGGGTCGAGCTGCGTACACCAAACTGCTGGAACTGTTTGTTAACCCTACTCGAAAAATAGATGAATCTGAATTCCCGTAATCCGTATTATCCCGAACTACGTAAGCTCTAATCTCTCATATCTGTTGAGAGTACGTACGTAGGAACAATACTGACGTATTGGCGAGCCACCTTCCCCTTTTACCCGTAGTTAGCCGAACTAGGTTGACCCTGATTTCTCATTCTCTGATGAGAATACGTAGGCATAAAGCGCGACGCTTTGCCGAGTCATTTTCTTTTCTTTTCAAACCGGCCTTGATAGGTAGATAGTTAAATAAACCCGTCAGATAAACACAACAAGCGTGGATCCCATCGAGTACGATGGACGTGAGGGGTGCTAATACCTTCCCCTTGCGTAACCGACTCCCGAATCCAGACATTGGTTGCGATGACCTTGTCTTATACCCTTTCGTCAGGTTTTTCCGATTGTTTCCTTTCCTGTTCTGAGGGATAAATAACAAAAGGTGGCGACTCTTCTGTTTTGCCGGCACCTTATTTTCACGGTAGCGACAGCTGACGACTCTGCTGGGGACTTGATAGTTTCCTGGGGATTCAACGTCCCTGATGCGAGTCAATCTGGGGATCCAACGTCCCCTGTGCGAGAGTCAATCCTAGCGCTTGTATGTTTACCTGTTGGGTTTTATTTATCGCATTTTATTTCCCGCATTTCATTTTCAGTATGATATGATTATCTGTGTCGTTGTGGGGAGGGACATTCTGATGAGTGATGAGCCAAAACCCAAGCTTGAGAGCATATACCTAGCATTAGAGTGGAGATTAGTGATGGACCTGTATGCTTAGCATGCACCAGTCCCCATGAAATCCATACTCAGACGAGATCCTCTTTGATGACTTCTCTTCTGGCCCTTAGGGCTCGACGTGAGGTTGGATCTGAGGGTTGTCGACTTTGGGGACCGATCATTTGTGATTCAACTAAGAGAGGCCGCTTCAAGAGATGGTGATGCCACACCTTCTGGGTATCGTATCATCGTTTCTTGAAAGTCTGTGACGCTGATGAACGCATAGGATGCCGAACCTTGTCCGTGATTAGGTCCATACCTGTGAGCAGGGTCGGGTTATTGCAGGAAATCTTAACCTTCAGAAAACTTGGTTTTCTTGACAGTGAATCAGTTTTGTTGGTATCAGGGGTTCTTATCATCAGAGATGTGTTTGTTCTTGACAGAGCAGATTTTTGGTCCTCTTCAGGGTTTTGTTGTCAGAGTAGTGTTGTGGTTATGTTGAAACAGAGCCTTGGTCTTCTTGACAGCAACCTTGATCTTCTGCAGCATCCTAGCATTCTTGCATCTTGCATCTTGCATTTTTTGCATTTTCATTGGCATATCATTAACGTGTGTCTGTGTTGCAGGTGCATCCTTCATCCCTGATTCTAGTGATCTAGCTTCCCCGGCCATCATGGAGACTCTGAAGAGAACCATTGCCTACAGATTTCCCACACCAGATGTCAGTGCCATCCTGAGTTTGAAGACCCTGGCTGATGAGACAGTTCTGGCAAAATTCAGGCAGACGTATGGGAGATTGCTGAAGTATGTCTACAAACCCTCCGCCCACGAGATCAGTGGTTTGTACACGTTGCTACAGTTTTACGAGGCCCCGCTGAGATGCTTTCTGTTTCCCGACTATGTTTTGGCCCCTACTCTGGAGGAGTATGCTGACTTGATAGGCATTCCTGTTAAGGATCAAATGCCTTTTCATCATGTTGACGCTGAACCTAAGCTGGTTGACCTAGCAGTTATCTTGCATTTGGATGAGTCTGAATTGAGAAAAGGGTTCACTCAGAGAGACAAAGTGTTTGGCTTCCCTATATCGTTTATGGTGGAGGTAGCTCAAAAGTTTGCTAAGAAATATCGTTGGGAGGTGTTCAGTGTTGTTCTGGCTGTGTGCATATACGGGATTATGCTGTTCCCGAATCTTCCCGACTTTGTAGATGCTGACGCTTTCTACTTGCTCGCCTCAGGGAATCCAGTTCCCACCTTGCTTGGTGACCTGTATCATTCTACCCACTACAAGAATGAAAACAGGAGAGGGAAAATGGTGTCCTGTTGCGCTCCTCTGTTGTACCGGTGGTTTGATAGCCACATGCCCAAGAGGGGTCCCTTTGTTTCTTCTGCAGCCACAACTGAGTGGTCTGAGCGCCTGATGGGTTTATCTGCAGAGAGTATCGTTTGGTTCGACCGGGATATGCTGGGTACTGAAGTCATCCACAGCTGCAGCAGTTTTCCTAATGTTCCATTGATTGGAAGAAAAGGATGCATAAACTACAATCCCTCACTACTGGTCAGACAGTTCGGGTATGCCTTGAGAGGTCCGCCGAAAGATGAGGAGGTGCAGGAATCTCTGTACCTCAACGGGTTGCTTGAAAGTGACACGCTGACCAAGCTAGAGCATGCTTGGGCTAACATCCACACACGAGGAAAGACGTTGTTGGGTAAGAGCAACAACCAGGCTTATGAGCCTTTTGTGAGTTGGGTTCAGAACAGAGCACAAAAGTCTTTGATGCCATTCCCTCCAGTGGCTCCTCCAACTCCTCTCATGAATGAGAAGCCAACCACTGTAGACATCCTGAAGTATGAACAGGTAGTGGCTAAAAAGGAAGAGTTGAAAAAGGCCAATGAAGAATTGGAGAAAGAGCTGGCACAAGCTAGAAGCGAAAGGAGCGAAGCCGTCCACTCCTTCAAGCGACAGACAGAGTTGGTGAACAAGTTGGGTATAGACTTGACTAAACAGATAGCTGAGCATGAACGCTTGGGTCTGGACTTCAAATCTGTCAATGACGTACTAGCCACTAAGAAGAAGCACTTGGAAGAAGCATACCGGAGAATATCCAAGTTTAATCAGCGGTGGAATGCCACTCTAGCCAACGGCAAGGAACGAGAGGATAAATTGAAACAACAGATCTCCAAACTGAAAGCTCAGGTGAAGGCTAGTGAGAAGAGGTTTGATGAAGAAACTGCTAGCAGATATGCCGCTGAAGACCTGCTAAACAAGGCTCTCGCTAACCTGAAGGAGCACAAACAGATGTTTGAATCCAAGAGGCAGAGGCTAGAAGATTGTTTCGTCGAAGGAGCATGGGAAGACTCTGTCGATGGTCTTCAATACACTATTATGCAGAGGGAGTTACTCGTCGAAGGGTTGCTCACTCGGCCTGATCATCCAGAAACGAGGGGTTTGTTAGAAGAGTTTCGCGCCCGTGGCCGTGCTTGACTATATTTGTAATCCTTTATTTTCGATCTTTGTTGTAGGCTGACCATCACCAGGCTTGTTGGTCGAGGTCATGCTATTGATTCTGCTTGTACTCAGTGACATTGTAGGCTGCCTTGATGGGCTTTATATATATATATATATATATATATATATATATATATATATATATATATATATATATATATATATATATATATATGAGATGTTATCTCCATGACTGGATCCGAACTTCTTATCAACACTGGCACTCTGGCACTAGAATCGGGGGAAATCTCCCTAAGGCACAAACACACGTATGCATTTGCATGAATCATTTGCATAACAGGTACCTTGCTGTTTTTTCTAACCCCCTGTTGATACAGGTTGTTTCAGGTTTGTCTCAGGTTGATCCGAGCAAGGGAACGGGTACGAGCGGAGCTGAGAGAGGTCTGAGGCCAGCTGAGGCAGGTTATGAGGGACCAGCAGGTGCTCAAAGAGGAGAACGACCAGCTGAAGAATCAGGTGGGCCTGATGGCGGAGGTGTTGAAGAACATACATAGGAGGGAATGTGAGAAGAGGCCAAAGGCTGCAGCAGACATACTTGCTCCACGGGAATCTGAAGAACCCACACCTAGGTATGATAAGCCTAGAAAACCCTCTGCTCAGCTTGAAGCTCAGAACGTTTCCCATCAGCAGCCACGTCCGATTCCGCAAGACAACCCCAGAAGGCAGGGTCAAAAGAGGAGACTATCTGACAGAATCCTCGATCCAATCCCGATGGATTATGACCAGTTGTTACAACTTCTGCTCCAACTTCAGTTGGTTAAACTTCGAACGTTAGCTCCAACGACTGGACAGCTGCCACCCGACTACGACGTGAACGCCCGTTATGAGTTCCACTCTGGAGCACCGGGGCATGATATATTAAACTATAGAGCTTTTAAGCATAAGGTTCAAGACATGATTGAGTCAAGAACGATTGAATTCGTGTCGGGCGGCATGAAAGCATCAGGCAAATTCATCTCTTATTGTGCAAGAGAGATGGGTGATCCCATGATCTCATCTGAAGATGAGGAAGATCCGGAGTATATTCCACGGTCTTTGAGGTCTAAATCGCCTGACCCGCAACTTTTTCATGTTCCTGGGTCGAGCTCCAGGATGAAAACCCCTGAACAGAGAGGATCCTCACTAGGTCAAACCTCGTCTCCGGATTGTTTCTGCCATACAGAATCGGCAACCTCTCGCTCCGTTGTAGCGAAACTATCAGAACCCGAATCAGAGTCAACCTCGCAGCGGTCATTCTTCTGATTGAGTCTGAAGACTTCAAGGGTAGCTCCCCTCAGCAACAAATAAGTGTGAAAGCCCAGTTCCCCGAAAGCTGGCAATCTGCATTTTATCATGTCATTTCTTTACATTTGTAGTTTCTTTCCTGTAGAATTGCAAATTTCGCTTGTAAAACATGATTGTTTTTCAATTGATATTGATAATGAAATAAATATGCATGTTTTGAACTAATGCATTCGTGTTCACTCTATTGCTTTCTTTTATTTCAAACGATTGTTTAAGTGGAATCCGGGGAGGATGACGAAATCCCATGATGCGTAAGCTTCCGATGCTATGCTTTTGAACAAAAAATCCGTTAATGATGTACAGGCATTGTTTCAATTCCCAAACACCAGAGATATAAGGAAGAGAATCCCTTGTTAACCCCTTTGAGCCTAGTTGTAGGAGTTTATTTCTGAAGATAAAAAACCCTCAATCTTAACCCGGGGCAGAGTAGGTGTCAGTTAATTTGACCAGACATTCAAATTACAAAAGGAGTGTTTGTTCGAGGATCAATCACACCGCTATAGGTCGTACCTAAAAAACCATGATGGTTAAACCTGGCCGATCAGGAGTGAAACAGTCACAATCTCTTTAACAAGTCATACGAGCCGATGCCATACGATTTGTTCAAAAAAAAAGAAAAAAAAAAGAAAAAAATCGAAAAGAAAAAGCCCGCTAAGTCTAATCTTGAAAGCAAGCGACTTAGGCAAAAAATCAGGGTACCCCGCTGGACTTCAAAATTGAAGAAACTCAAAAGAGTCAGTCCAGGCAAAAGTTAGGGGAAAACGAAAAATGAAAGGCGAAAAAGGATTGCAAAAGAAAAATCCCCAAACGAGAACGAAATCGTGTGGCTACCGGCGCCCAAAGAAAAACGAAGAGAAAGTGACTGTCACTTTGAAAAAGAAAGATTTCTTGAACTATCACTCAGCCTTTGAAAGGTGAACACTAAGGTCGAATTAGCTGAACGTAGGATTGGAGAACATCACGGAGAATGGGTGGGTTAAAATGAATTTTGAGCCTTTATCCTTTCTTTCTTAAATCGTGAACCTGACCACGTTACAACATTTAAAAGACCTAGTTGAAATAGGTTTGTTTCAAAGGCATACTTCGGTAAAGATCGCATCGGAACTGACTCCTAGATAGGATTCCCGTTACAGTGTTGTATTAATGTTGACATGTTGATGAATGATTTCAGGTATTTTATGTCATAAAGTTTTTCCAGTGAACAGGAATGGATTTTGAAAACTGCCATATGCATTGCATTTGATATGTCTTTTATGCAGAACAGTTTGTTTTACTAGCGAATAAGCGCTTGACAGCAGGAAAGTTTCCACAATGGAAAGTCTGATTAGGATAGAATGCAGAACGCCTGAGTATTCCGGTGAGCCGGGGCAAGCTATGGCAAATGATTGCAGCATGGGAGTCAGCCATCCAGAAATCATTAATCTGGGGCAATCAGGTCGAGATTTGATGAATCTCTCGCAACCAAGGGTACTACTCCCTACAGATCAGCCCATGAGGGGCAAAGTCATGACAAGACTAGGGCAGGTCACCCCGAGAGCGTCGAAACCACCCTTATCCTGAAGGTTATTAACTTGAAGCGCCTTTGCAAGGTTCAAGATGCTGAAGCAGACCTGGGTGCAGAGATTGCAGAGTTCCTTTCGAGGAACATCCCCACAGAGCTCCCACAGACTGAGGCAAAAGCTAAAAGCGAAGGAGTCGTTCCTCCCCGTGTTGGCACAAATTATCAGAGTTTGTCAGAAGTTGTAGGAAGATTCTGGGGCAAACCATCTCGAGTTCATTTCGTGGCATGTCTTCCAATCAGGATGATTCTTTCTTCCCCAGCGAGTTCACCAGTGTCTCCCCACGGAGTCTGAACATGGGACCGCGAGCATTGATATGTCTCCCCAAGCAGAGAAGATTCTCTCCAACCTGATGCATCCTGAGGAAGGATCGTCATCTCCCTAGATGAGTCACGCGCTGAAGCGTATGTTCATCCCCAGCGCTGGGTCAGTGTGCAGTTTTCTTGTAGAAAAATATTCGCAAGTGTTCAGCTTCCGATAGTTCAGACTAAAGTCTCTAGCGGAATTGAAATTCCCCACAGAGTTGTACTCTCCCCGGAAGGTAGGAGTGATTCCAATGTCCGGTTACCATCCTCAGCCGAGTTTGTAGCTCCCCAAGAGAGCCGAGTACTTGGAAGCCGTTTGGGCCATGATTAGTTTCCCCCAGTAAAATGTTGAGTAGCTGATGCTGTATTTCCCCATCAGAGTCGTTATCTCCAGGAAATTTTTAAGCCGAGAAGGCCGTGTAGTTCATTTCTGCGATTGACATCAGTTCCCTTAGCAGTTTGTGGTGCGTACACCCAATTGAGCAAGTGCAGGTGCTCGTAGGACTTCATCCCCCTGCAGCAGTCGTTCGGAGTTCGTTCCCCCAGGCAAAATCCAACCGAGATCGACGTGACCGCTTTTCCTCGGCAGGATGATTCCTCCTCTCCACCAGAGTGGTCCTTTCTCCTTGATAGGAGGATTCTCCCTTCAACATTTATTTTGTTGATGGGGTCATAGCATTTTGCATGATTGCATAGCATTTACCCTAAAAACGCGTAGCATTTCCACCGTGTGGAGCATTACGCCATTGTCAAACATACGCATATGAAACATGAGCTAGGTTGTTACCGTTCTTGTTTTGCAGGTGTTCCTACGCAGAATGGTTTGCTCAAGATGATTCTTGAATTCCCCAGTGAAGTTGTTTGTGTAAGATAATTCCTAAAATCCCCAATGAAGTCGCCAGAGTTGGTTGCTCCAGTTGATGCTTAAAGTCCCCGGCAGAGCGTTTGCTCAGGATGATTCCTGAAATCTCCAGCAGAGTTATTGGTTCAAGATGATTCTTGAAGTCCCTGACGGAGTTATTTGTCCAAGATGATTCTTGAAGTCCTCAGCAGAGTTGATTCATCCAGAATGATTTCTGGACCCCCGAAGTAGAGTTACTTGATAGTTCTCCAGAATCCCCAACGGAGATGCTCATCCTCAGCAGGTTTTAAACAGAGAAGTTGAAATTTCCTTGAAGACTTACTGATGAAGTCCAACTGCGATGTCGAAGCAGTTATCTCAGCTGATGCAGAGTGCCTGACGGCAAAAGGTTGTATACCCTTATTTGGTCCGTGAGTGACTAAGGATTTTATTTGAAGACTTACTGATGAAGTCCAACTGTGATGTCGAAGCAGTTCTCTCAGCTGATGCAGAGTGCCTGATGGCAGAAGTTTGGATATCCCTATTCGGTTCATGTTTGACCGAGAATTCTATTCTCGACTTACTGACGAAGTTCGGCTGACGCCCAAAAATTTCTTTGAATACCCGATGACATGATTAACTTGATTGTTAAAAAGTTCCTAATGACCTGATGAGTCCCGAGGAATTCTTCTGCTGCCGCGCCACAGAATGCCTGACGGCAATATCAGCTATGTATCGTCGGTTACCGAGTGACCAGTGAGCCTTTGATGACTTAAGGAAGAAGCTGCAGCGAAATTTGATAATCATCCCGACGGAGATTTGAGAGTAGCCATTATTCACCAGTTACCGAATAACTAGTGATCCCTTATTGACTTACTGATGAAGTCCGACAAAGATATTGTCGACGTTCCTAGCAACATGATGAGTCCATAGGCGACGATAAAGAATTCTTCTGCAGTGGCGCAGGATGCCCGACGGTAAAATCAGCCATTATTCACCAGTTACCGAATGACCGGTGATCCCTTATTGACTTACTGATGAAGTCCGACAAAGATGTTATCGACGTGCCTAGCGACATGATGAGTCCATAGGTGACGATAAGGAATTCTTCTGCAGTGGCGCAGGATGCCCGACGACAAAATCAGCCATTATTCACCAGTTACCGAATGACCGGTGATCCCTTATTGACTTACTGATGAAGTCCGACAAAGATATTGTCGACGTTCCTAGCGACATGATGAGTCCATAGGCGACGATAAGGAATTCTTCTGCTATGACGTAGAATGCCTGATGGCATGATCATCCATCCATTTCCAGTTACCGTGTAACCGGTGACCCCTTGATGACTTGAGGACGAAGATCTACGGCAAAATCAGATGATCATCCTGACGGAGATTTGTGATTAGACCCTTCACCAACTACCGTGTGACCAATTCCCCAGCAGAGTTGTTGTGCAACTGTCATGCTCAGTTTTGAAGATGTTCCTACCAATAAGAGTACCGTGTACTTGTGCAGTTGGTGTTGCACCCCAAAATTTGACCAACCGGTTTCCACATCTGGTTTATGTTTCGACGCATTTTGCATTCGCACTCGCATACCGCATACATTGCATTTTTTAGCCATTTTGGACTTTATCGGGATTACAGCCTCCCCTGGCGGTTCAGGCATTTCAGGCCAATACGAGGATTTATGGTGAGAATTGGTGTTCGTTCCCTGTGTTTTCAGGCCATCTCGGTGTCCGGTTTTTACCGCTTATTTCGCTATAACTGCGTAGTTGTTCTTTAGTCGATTTAATCAACTTTATTGCCCTTTTTAGATTTTTTCTCTTAATTTCTAGAATTTTAAATGAATTTTAATTGTTTTTCTAGAATTTTAATTCTTTTAAATAGATTTTAATAGTTTTTTTTAGAGGTTTATTTTCTATTATAGAATTTAATAGATTTTTAATAGTAATTTTCTATTTTTAGAATATTTCACTTTTTAGAATATTAATAGATATTAATAGTTTAAATCTTTTCAGAACATTTGATTCGTTTTAGAAATTATTAGATCTTCTTTAGTCTTAAAAATTAATTTGTTTTAGGATATATTAGGTTCATTAATTCTTTTTAAGTTTACTAATCTTTTTTTTAGATTTTAAGTAGTTTACTTAGGATTAATTGATTAGGGTAGATTTTATAATTAGCAGCTTTCATTAACTAGTATTAATTTTTCGTTTTGCATTAATAGAGTCATTAGTTTTATTAGAGTTTATGAAGATAATTTTCTTTTTAGGATTAGTTAGACATTAATTAGGATATTAATCATTTTCTTTTAATTAGATATTAATCATTTTGTTAATTAGGGTCTTAATTAGCAGTTTTTAATTAGGTCTAGTATTAATTTTCGGTTTAGTGGAATTAATTGAGTTCAATCAAATTTTAATCTAGTCTTAATTGAGTCTTTTGGGGTCTTTAATGAGTTTAATTGGATTTTGCAATCAGTCTTTAATTCATTTTCGGTGGGCCAAATGTCTGTTTTTGAGGCCCAGTCTGATCCAATTCGTGCCACTTGTCATACATATAGGGTCCCACACGTTTTCCCTCAGATTTGGACACCTCATCACCCACTCAGTCTCTCTCTCTCTCTCTCTCAGAGCTTGACACCTCACACTCCCAATGCTTCCACGCGTCCCCTCTTCCCTTCTGCATGGAGGCCACCTGTCCCGCTTCCTCCGTCTCATGCCACCACGTGTCCCAGTCGTCTCCCTCGTCGCCGGCCATCCAACCTCCCGCCGGGCCACCGTACCCGTCGCCGGAGCAGCTGTAACCGTCGCCGGAAACAATAACGCTCGCCAGAAACTGCAACAATCACCGGAAAATTCATCAGTTCTTCATTTTTTTTTCCCAGATCTTCAAGAACATCATCTACCGTTCTTCATCAGGATTACCAGAAATCATCAAGAATATTCAACAAGTATTCGCTCACCAGCATCTTCATCCACAACGTTCGTTCGTGAAGAACTTCAAGAACATTCTTTATGTTCATCACAGCATTTCCAGAAATCGCCCCCTAACGTTCATCAGAACTTCACGATCTTCACATGTTCTTCAAACAATTTCCAGCAACTGTCCAAGATCCTCAATAAAGCTTCATCGAACGGTTCATCAAGGAAGCTTCAATGACGTTCGCCAACCACTCGTCACCGTTCTCGTTCAGACCGCTAACGAACCTTCAAGCACCGTTTTCCAGATCTTCAAGATCCGTAGGATCTTCATCATTTTCTTCAAACGCCTTCATCCACTTCATCAATTTTCCAGATCGCGTAGGCATCTTCATCAAGTCACCATGAGTTTTTTCCAGAAATGCTTCAAAGAACCTTCATCGACATCTTCAACGTTTATCAAGATCTTCATAGATCTTCCTCATCGCTCGTCCAAATTTCCAGATCACCACTAAATCAACAAGAGCTTCGTCCGGTTGACTGATTCGTCCAAGCTTCACAGATTTTCTTCAAGGATTTTCAAACCTCAGTTGTTCTTCAGCGTTCTTCATACGCGATATTCATCCTCGTTTCACCAGATCCTCTACTCGTCTCCAGGTTCACACGTTCTTCATCTCCGTCCACAGAGCTTCAAGTTCCTCGAAGCTTCATAGATCTCCAGAATCATCGGTGTTATGGTAAAGAGAGGATGATGGGATGTGGAAACGGAGTAATGGTTGACGGCGGCGGGTGAAGTTGAGGGAAGGAGAATTAGGGTTTCTTTTTGGGGGAAGAACGGCGCATGAGAATGAACAGTGAGTTTGAGAGAGGAGATGGCTTAGGGTTTTCGGAGTGTGAGAGAAATGAGAGAATGAACCGAATACTTGGTCATTGGGCCTCAAGCCCACCTGCGTTTTGGCCCCCCAGCTTTTTTTCTGCATTCCTCCATTTTTCCTTGTTTTTTTTCTTTTTCTTTTGAAGTAATATTGGGTTGGGCCCATTCTCTTTTACTGGACATACCCCCGTTTTCGTTACACACCCCCTCCCCGTTTTTTGTTGCTATTTGTTGGGCTGGGCCCAACTCTCTCCCTGTTTCTGCTGCAGCACACCCCTATTGAACCAATGTACCCTCCCTGCATTTTATTAATACTTTGAATTGTTTTTTTTAGTTGTAATTTTTTTAGGGATAGTTTTATATTTTAGAATATTATATTTCTAGAATAAATTTAGTTTTAGATACTAATTTCTTTTAGGAAATTTGTTAGGATTTAATATTTTAGAATATAGTTTAGGTATTAATTTCTTATCGTCGTGTGACACGATTCAATTGGAGAATGATTTTTGATATCATTTCTCTATCTTGTCTTTGACACGGACATCAATACGCTACCTCTTAGTGTTTGATTTCTCGTTTAAATCGAACTATGACGGTCTAAGCGTTACATTGGATCTGATTCGAGCGTCATCATCAAAGATCTAGAGAGGAGAAGATCGGAATGGAGCTTGCGCGCACGTCAGGAGTCAACGGAGCTGCTTCGTTCATCATCATCGTCTTATTCAAAGTCTTCAGGCAACCGTCGAGTATTGTGAGCCGCATCGTTAGATACGAAGGAAACGGCAGCTGAGAAGTTTCTTCTTGGGTTCTTGCGTGTGTGTCCCGAGTTCCTTCCCGTTTAGGCGTATGCCTGCTTCCTCTTTGTTATCGCCCCGTGCGATCGAAACCCCTTTTCTCTCGCGTTCAGGCGATCGAGACCCCTTCTCTTGCCCCGTGCAATCGAGACTTGTTTTCCTGTCGAACTACGTTAGCTCTGATCTCTTGTGCCAGACGAGAGTACGTAGGCATAGGATGCGATATCCTAGCGAGCTCCCTTTTTCCTTTTCCCTTTGTACGCATTTTAGCTGTAGTAGGCTGAACTATAGATGCTCTGATTTCTCGTATCAGACGAGAATATGTAGGCATAGGATGCGATATCCGAGCGAGCACACTAACAACTAACCTCTCTGTTCTCTCGCTGCCTTGCGATCGAGACTTTCCCGCTGACGACTGATGTTTCCCTTTCTCTTGCCCTTGTGCATTTGAGACCAGACCGTAGTTCTAGTTCCCGTAGGTTCCCGTACCTTTCAGAACAACTTAATCTCTCCCTCCTGTGTGATCGAGAATACCCTGTCTAGCCGTAGTTAGCCTGAACTACGTAAGCTCTGATCTTTCACGCTGTGTGGAAGTACGTAGGCACAAGACGCGAAGTCTTGGCGAGCCAATTCCCTGTAGTTTCCCGAACTACGATGACTCTGACTTTCTCTCTTGGGAATACGTAGGCATAGAGTGTGAAGCTCTATCGAGTCAGTTTCTTCCCGTTTAGCCTTAGCAGCCGTAGATAGATTGTTTTGCATCCTTTAGACAAACCAAACAAGCGTGGATCCTGTCGAGTACGATGGACGCGAGGGGTGCTAATACCTTCCCCTTGCGAAACCGACTCCCGAATCCAGGATTTGGTTGCGATGACCATTCCTTTCCCGTCTTCGCGGTAGGTTTACTTTGAGCGTTTCCTTTCCCTCCGTTGGGATAAATAACGCACGGTGGCGACTCTTCTGTTTAGCCGGCGCCGATTTTCGCAGTAGCGACAGCTAGCGACTCTGCTGGGGATTCTAACGGTTCCCTACGCGAGTCAATCCTAGCGCTTGTTTGCTCGTCTTTGGGTGTTTACCTATTGGGTGTTGTATATTACTGTATTTACGATTTCTGCACCTTTGCTATTATCTGTTGCTGTTGTGCTGTTGGGTGGGGTGTTCCCTTTGAGTGAGAAGCCAGACCCAAGCTTGAGTGCACCTTAGAATTAGTTGTGGAAATTAGTGGGCGCGTGCATGCTTTGCATGTACTAGTGTCTCATGAAATCGACGCTCAGACGAGGTTCTCCCGGTTGACTTCTTTTTCAACTCTTTGGGTTGAGGGGGCTGTTGGTTTGGAGGATTGTCGACTCTAGGGACCGATCATTTGGAAGTTGGCTAAGAGAGGCCTCTTTAGGATATGATGATGCCACACCTTCTGGGTATCGTATCATTAGTCTTGAAAGTCTGTGACGCCAACGACCGCATAGGATGCCGTACCTTGTGTCAGTTTAGGGCCATACCCGTGAGTGGGAGGGTTTTGCAAGAAACTTGACTTCTAGACAACCCGATATTTTGGTCTTCTCGTCAGAGCGAACGTACTCAGTCAGCAGCGCAACAATATTCAGAGATTTTTGTGGGGGTTGTGATCCCGGATTTGCTGCATACTGCATTGCATTTGCATGAACATTGTTGCATCATATTGCATATCAGTCGCCAGCTAGCCAGAGTCTGATCCAGCCGTTGTTTTGATTCTGAAGGTGATTATCCGGGGTTTGGCCTGAGCAACTGTTGATTGTTAAGAGATGACCAAGGGGCTGAAGCAGATTTGAGCAGAACCGAGCAGCGAAGTCAGTTGAAGGTTATTGATAGCTATGTCTGAGAGCCACTTCTAGTCTCGTAACACCTTGACGGGTTTCACTATGACGACTAATCCTCTGTATGGCTCCACGTCCGAGGAAGACTTTCCACAAGTGAACAACCTTACTGCAGACCAGTTTGTGCAGCCTCCTGCTAGGAACCAAGATCGATGTGAGCAGTTTGTTGTCCAAAATGAACGCCCTCCTCTTATCAATAATCAAGGTGTTGTTTTCCCTATGGAGAATATCCGAAGAGAGATCCCGGTAGCTAGGGCTGAGGACCCCAGAGCTCTTGAGTATGATAGAAGGCTCCAAGTGTTGGAAGAAGGAGTCAAAGCCTTGAAAGTCAAAAATGCTGTCAACCTCAACGCTGCAGACATGTGTTTGGTTCCTGGCCTGGTATTGCCTCCTAAGTTCAGAGCGCCGAAATTTGAGAAGTACAGAGAAGATAATTGTCCGAAGCAACATTTGGTGATGTTCTGTCGAAGAATGACTTCGTTTGTGCAAAACGACAAGTTGATGATTCACTGCTTTCAGGATAGTCTGACTTGGGCATCTCTGAGTTGGTATATGCAGTTAGAGAATAATCAGATCCGATCATGGGTGGATTTAGCCAGAGCTTTTCTGAAACAGTCTGATTATAACCTGGACAGGGCTCCTCATCGCATGCAGTTGCAAGAATTGTCTCAAGAGAACAATGAACCCTTCAGGAAGTATGTTCAGAGGTGGAGAGAATTTGCTGCTAGAGTGCATCCACCGCTCCTAGACCAAGAGTTAATGAGCATGTTTGTAAACTCCCTGGAGAGCCCGTACTTCGAAAGAATGCTCATAAATGCACCAAATTTCTCTGCATTAGTAGGATTGGGTGAATGCATTGAGCATGCCGTAAAAACCAAGAAAATTCAGATTACTTCAGGCAGTTAGGCTAGTGAAACTGAGTCTATTGGTAGCTACCAAACTGAAGAAGGAGTTGTGATCAATGCCATCATGCCAGATGTTGAGTATCCTCTAGGTGAATCGGTGAAATCTGTTGGTTCTTCATCTCCTGTGTCTTGTTATGCGGGACAGACAATTGCGCCTAGGGCACCATATCCAGAACTTTATGTCGCTTCTTTGGCAAATCAGCAAACTCGTGACCGAGGTTATCAGAATCAGCGCCCAAATCAGAACAGGCCTCGTAACAACTTGGAACGAAGGAATGCTCCTTCTCACCCAGTGCCTATGCCGTATAGCCCTATTCTGCCAGCTTTGATCCAGAATTCTTTGGTGGAACCTAAAGCTCTTAAGCCTGTGCCAGAACCTTACCCTCCCGGGTACAATCCCCACGCTCAGTGTGGTTACCATGGTGGATCTCCAGGGAATTCAACTGAAGATTGTAAAGCTTCTCAGGCGAAAGTACAACAGTTGATCGACCAAGATTGCATTTCCTTTCGAGAAGGAATTCTGCTGGTTCATGACAATTTCTCAGCTATCTAAGCTTGCAGATTCATAGGTTTATTTCAAGAAGCCAATGGTCCAGACAGGCAGACGTCCTCAGCATTGGCAGTCCTCAGGCTTTTATCATTTTCATTTGTAGTTTCTTCTCTGTTAGTTACTACTTGCTGTTAAACACTGTTTGTTTCGAATGGTAATATTGATAAAGTGACTATGCATTTTTCTGAATTAATCATGTCGTTGTTACCCATTTATTGCATTGCACTGACACTTGCATTTTATTTACTCCCCTTTATCACTGTGATTAGCAAAGATTGTAGGGAGGATGACGAAACTGAATACTCATAACCGATGATCGTATGCTTTCAGATAAAACCTTGCCGATGACGTACAAGGCATTGTTTCAAAACCCCTAAACACTGGAGATATAAGGAGTTAGTCCCTTGTTAACCACTTCGAGCCAGGAAGTAGAAGTTTTTTCGAACTTTTGAACCCTCACATCTTAACCCGAGGCAGGGTAGTTGTCAGTTAGCTTGATCGAGCGTTCAAGTCTTATAGAGGAGTGTTGCATTTCGAGGACCAATCACACCTTGTTTTTCCCCAGAGGTCATACCTCGTCCACCACAATGGGTAAACCTCACCAATCAGGAGTGAGACAGTTGCAATCCTTTCAGAGCAATCAGGACAACCAGTGTCGCATGACTTGTTCCAAGGAAGAAATAAGAAAGCCCGCTAAGTAAAAAGAGAAAGAAAAAGCTGGAAAGCTAATACTTAGGCAAAAATCAGGGCATCCCGCTGGACTTCAAGAAAAAAAACTCGAAAAGAACTCAAAAGGAGTCAGTCCAAGAAAAAATTAGGGAATCAAAAGAAGGAAAAAAGAAAGGATATAAAAAGAAAAAATCCTCGAACAAGGACGAAGTCGTGTAGATACAGACACCGAAAACGAAAGAGGAGTAACTGTCACTTCGAAAACCTTGTGAGTCCTACTATTCAATATACCTCTCGAAGAGGCGAGCGCTCGAGCCAGGTTAACTGAACTTTAGGATCGGAGATCATCACGTAGAAGGGGTGGGTACAAATCCTAATTTGAGCCAAATATCCTTTGTTTCACGAACCGTGAACCCGACCACGATACAACCCTTAAAAGACCTAATTGAGGTAGGATGTATTCTGAAAGCGCATTACGATAAGGTTGAGTAACCTGACTCCCTCTTGATTTGCTAGTCATATCCTTGTTGTATTTTTCACTTATCACATAAGCACTACGTTTGAACTTTGGTTCATTCGCCACTCACAATCATGACACGTAAATAAGTGACAGCATAATTTTTTCAAAATCTGCATGAACACTGCATTAAAATTACCATTCGGGAATAGACAATTGTATTTGCAGGTCAGTAGTTGACAGGAAGGAAATTCCACCAGGGAATAATCGAACAGGACTGAATAATTTAGAAGTCTGGATCAGAATGGTGTATGTAGTGAAATCCTGTAAATCTGGGGCATTGACTTCCAGTGAGTTCAGAATCAGTTGGTCTGAGGACAAGTCCCGAAGCATCGGTTGATTATGGGACAGTTTACTTGAGAAGCAGTTGATCAAAAGCGAATCTTC
The DNA here is from genome assembly GCA_963859935.3 of Lathyrus sativus. Lineage (NCBI taxonomy): Eukaryota > Viridiplantae > Streptophyta > Magnoliopsida > Fabales > Fabaceae > Lathyrus > Lathyrus sativus. The sequence goes on along the minus strand of OZ012736.1, from coordinate 188,734,634 downwards.
TCGAGAGCCAATCAGGGGCAATTATCCAGAATGCTGTGATTTGAGGATAGATTCTTCCAGTGTTTGATCAGGGCAGGTTAAGTCGCTCAACGCTCGTTCAGGGGCAAGTCACTGCAGAGATAATGAAACCAACTATGTTAATAGTTTTTTAATTGAGGTTGAATCCTTTTGTCATACAAACACCGGGGCAAGCCATCACAAGGTCGTATTGTAGCAAGTTGCTTTCAGTTCGGAGTGGGTTTTCCCAAGAGTCAGATTAGGGCAAAGTCATTGCAGACAGGGGAAGGCCATCCTAAGAACGCAGAAGTTATTCCTTATTCGAGAGGCATTCGATTTGAAGTATTTCTCCGAAGTTCAGAATGTTGGGGCAGTTCATATCAAACCATCAGGGTACAGATTTTCATATTTCCTTTTAAGGACTATCCCCACAGAGGCGAAAGAATTGTTCTTCTCCGTGTCATCAGAGTTACTTAGAGCTACTTGAGCAGATTCAGCCAATCTTCAAGTTTGAGACGAATGTCGGGAAATCGTGTTACCATCCCTTGACCCTTCAACTAGAAACCGTGAATTCAGACAGGATATTGTCCAGCGTCATGCGTATATGACCCATCACGGATGGTATAAAGCCCAATCCTTATTGGCAATTTTCGGGAAGTCCAATCCATATTGGCGCGCCATTCCTAAAGCCCAATCCATATTGGCAATTGCTGTGAGGCCCAATCCGTGTTGGCACATCATTTCAAAATCCAACCCTTATCGGTACGCAGGAAGACTCCGTCTGTTTTCCCCAGTAAAAGTCCAATCTTCATTGGCACGGGTAAGCAATCCCCGGCAGAAGTCCAATCATACTTGGCACATTCGGTTATCCCCTAGTAAAGTCATCCATCCAAGAATCAGTTAATCTAGGGCAATTAGGTCGAGATTTGGCAGATCTCTCACAGCTAGAGGCATTGCTTCACAAATCGACCGATCAGGGGCAAAAGGTTATTGCAAGACCGGGGCAGATCACCCTAAGAACAAAAGATTTTGTTGGGACATCCTTTTGGGTTTGACGTGCAGAAACAGTTCATATCTAACCGTCAGGGTACAAAGATCGAAGAGTCCTTATCAGGAGGTTGGTGCCGATTCAGGGGCAAGGTATTGTGAGGTAGCACCATGGCTAGCTTTTCCTTTCAAGACGAAGTGTTCAGACTGGGGCATGTTGGTATTTTTGGGGCAAATTTCCGAGAAGGTGGATGGAACTCATGTTTCCCCAACCGGAGGCTCGTGGTGAAAGACTCGACTTTGTTTGACGCTAATCCCCAAGCAGGTCGCACCTCATCCCTAGATTTGGAATGACGTTATCCCTTCCCGAAGGAAGGATTATTTTCCCCAGAAGAACATCCTCATGGAAATTGTCCACAGGACATCCCCAGCGAGTCGAGATCAGTATCCCATGCAGAGGTTATACTCCCCAGAGAGTCGAAGATGTGCGCATTCAATCCCCAGCTGGGAGGATTTCCATGGCGCATAACCAAGATAGTAAGTTCAGAAGGATTATCCCCACCGAGGATGGTTTTCTTTCTCCCCGCGGGTCGTCGTGCTTTCGTCAAGATGGTTATCCCCAACGAAGTGGTAGTTCCGAATTCGTAAACTGTACCCAGACAATTGTCTCCCAGAAGGGTTGCTTCTCCCCCAATTGAGTTAGTCTTCCCAGCAGGTGTTATTCTTTCCTCCCAGTGGAACTCGATGTGTAATCTCTCCCCGGCAGAGTGGGTTGTATCTCCGACATTTATTTTGCCAGAATACTTCGCGATATCCGTTCGTCGCCAACAGGGTGGTATTCGTCTTCAACAGCCGTGTTGAAGCAAGCTTATCAGAGCTCCCCAGCAGCCTGAACCTGCATTTGCATTTGCATCCATTATCATGTTTGCATCTACCCAGAAAACGCGTAGCATTTCCAGGCCGTATGGAGCATTACGCCATTTCCAAACATACGCATTATGAAACATAAATCAGGTTGGTTAACCTTTTGCTTTTCAAGTGTGTTTCTCAACAGGGGTATGGGGTTCTATCTCAGATCTATTACCAGATGATCGAGGTCTCACCGTGAGACATGTGATGATGCAGTTCTTGTCATTATTCCCCACAGAGTTACTGGCTGAAGTTTCTCTTATCCGACCAGTGGAGTGTTTTTCTTCAGGTTCGCTGTCACGACAGCATTTCAGGGTTTCATGAGTCAAAATTTCAGAAGAGGTCACTTGTTGTCGAAACGGGTGTAGGGCAGTTATTTTCAGAATATCCCCAGTGGAGTTAGCTACTACCGCGAACAGGCCAGGAAGCTATATCCAAGTTATGTTTTCCCGTATGGAACAGGCGGAAGAACTTTCCTGTATGAATCAGGCAGATGTGTTGTATTTTCCCGTAGGGATCAGGCGGAAGAACTTTCCTGTAAGTATCAGGCAGATGTGTTATCTTTTCCTGTAATCAGGCAGATGAATTTTCCCGTAAGAATCAGGCGGATGAACTTTCCTGTAAGTATCAGGCAGATGTGTTATGATTTTCCCGTAAGAATCAGGCGGAAGAACTTTCCTGTATGAATCAGGCAGATGTGTTGTGTTTTCCCGTAAGAATCAGGCGGATGAACTTTCCTGTATGAACCAGGCAGATGTGTTATGTTTTCCCGTATGAATCAGGCGGAAGAACTTTCCTGTATGAATCAGGCAGATGTGTTGTGTTTTCCCGTAAGAATCAGGCGGATGAACTTTCCTGTATGAACCATGCAGATGTGTTATGTTCTCCCGTAAGAATCAGGCGGATGAACTTTCCTATAGGTATCAGGAAGATGTGTTATGATTTTCCCGTAAGAATCAGGCGGATGAACTTTCCTGTAGGTATCAGGCAGACGTGTTATGATTTTCCCGTAAGAATCAGGCGGAAGAACTTTCCTGTATGTATCAGGCAGATGGGTTATGATTTTCCCGTAAGAAGCAGGCGGATGAACTTTCCTGTAAGTATCAGGCAGATGTGTTATGATTTTCCCGTAAGAATCAGGCGGACGAACTTTCCTGTAAGTATCAGGCAGATGTGTTATGATTTTCCCGTAAGAATCAGGCGGATGAACTTTCCTGTAAGTATCAGGTAGATGTGTTATGATTTTCCCGTAAGAATCAGGCGGAAGAACTTTCCTGTAAGTATCAGGCAGATGTGTTATGATTGTCCCGTAAGAATCAGGCGGATGAACTTTCCTATAAGAATCAGGTAGATGTGTTTTCCCGTATGAAGCAGGCGGATGAACCTTTTCCTTTATGAATCAGGCTGATGACTTTTCCTGTATGAAGCAGGCGAATGAACTTTCCGGTATCCAGATAGATGATTCTCCCTTGATAGACAGAGTATGTGAAGTGTGTTCCGATATTTGACAAAAGCATTTTCCCCAAGGAAGTCGCCGTGATTTCCTCGTGTCACTGTCCCCAGTAGAGTCCTCCTAAAAGCCGTTTTTGGGTTGGGACCAACGGAGTTGGCTACTGCAGAGGTAGGCGGAGAAACGGTATTCATACTTTTCCCGTAGGAAGCAGGCAGATGAATTTTCCTGTAATCAGGCAGATGACTTTTCCTGTATGAAGTAGACGGATGGGGTTTCCTATGGTTAGACAGATGATATGCCTGTAGGGATAGGCAGATGAGTTCCCTGTGATTAAACGAAAATGTTTCCCCATCGAAAGCGCCGGGAGTTTTCCGTAAGGTGAAGTCCTGACGTGGACAAGATTGATTACTCTTCAGGAATCATTTATCCCCAGCAGATGTCTTCCTTCGGGTTGACGAAATGTGAGTCCTGACGTGGACAGATTTGCACTTATTCGTGATTTGACGAAATTTGGGTCCAGATGTGGACAAGGTTACTCCTGTGACGACAGAATCTCTACTCGTGTTGACGAATTGATTTCTCTTCTGGTGTTGATGAGGTTAGCCCAATGGTGGACGAAGGTGTTTTTGCGAAGATAGCTCAATACCTGTGGCGGTTCAGGCATTTCATTGCATTTTTTTAGCCATTTTGGACTTTATCGGGATTACAGCCTCCCCTGGCGGTTCAGGCATTTCAGGCCAATACGAGGATTTATGGTGAGAATTGGTGTTCGTTCCCTGTGTTTTCAGGCCATCTCGGTGTCCGGTTTTTACCGCTTATTTTGCTATAACTGCGTATTTGTTCTCTAGTCGATTTAATCAGCTTTATTGCCCTTTTTAGATTTTTTCTCTTAATTTCTAGAATTTTAAATGAATTTTAATTGTTTTTCTAGAATTTTAATTATTTTAAATAGATTTTAATAGTTTTTTTTAGAGGTTTATTTTCTATTATAGAATTTAATAGATTTTTAATAGTAATTTTCTATTTTTTAGAATATTTCACTTTTTAGAATATTAATAGATATTAATAGTTTAAATCTTTTTAGAACATTTGATTCGTTTTAGAAATTATTAGATCTTCTTTAGTCTTAGAAATTAATTTGTTTTAGGATATATTAGGTTCATTAATTCTTTTTAAGTTTACTAATCTTTTTTTTAGATTTTAAGTAGTTTACATAGGATTAATTGATTAGGGTAGATTTTATAATTAGCAGCTTTCATTAACTAGTATTAATTTTTCGTTTTGCATTAATAGATTCATTAGTTTTATTAGAGTTTAAGAAGATAATTTTCTTTTTAGGATTAGTTAGACATTAATTAGGATATTAATCATTTTCTTTTAATTAGATATTAATCATTTTGTTAATTAGGGTCTTAATTAGCAATTTTTAATTAGGTCTAGTATTAATTTTCGGTATAGTGGAATTAATTGAGTTCAATCAAATTTTAATCTAGTCTTGATTGAGTCTTTTGGGGTCTTTAATGAGTTTAATTGGATTTTGCAATCAGTCTTTAATTCATTTTCGGTGGTCCAAATGTCTGTTTTTGAGGCTCAGTCTGATCCAATTCGTGCCACTTGTCATACATATAGGGTCCCACACGTTTTCCCTCAGATTTGGACACCTCATCACCCACTCAGTCTCTCTCTCTCTCTCAGAGCTTGACACCTCACACTCCCAATGCTTCCACACATCCCCTCTTCCCTTCCGCATGTAGGCCACCTCTCCCGCTCCCTCCGTCTCATGCCACCACGTGTCCCAGTCGTCTCCCTCGTCGGCGGCCATGCAACCTCCTGCCGGGCAACCGTACCCGTCGCCGGAGCAGCTGTAACCTTCGCCGGAAACAATAACGCTCGCCTGAAACTGCAACAATCCCCGGAAAATTCATCAGTTCTTCATTTTTTTTCCAGATCTTCAAGAAAATCATCTACCGTTCTTCATCAGGATTACCAGAAATCATCAAGAATCTTCAACAAGTATTCGCTCACCAGCATCTTCATCCACAACGTTCGTTCGTGAAGAACTTCAAGAACATTCTTTATGTTCATCACAACATTTCCAGAAATCGCCCCCTAACGTTCATCAGAACTTCACGATCTTCACATGTTCTTCAAACGATTTCCAGCAACTGTCCAAGATCCTCAATGAAGCTTCATCGAACGGTTCATCAAGGAAGCTTCAATGACGTTCGCCAACCACTCGTCACCGTTCTCGTTCATATCGCTAACGAACCTTCAAGCACCGTTTTCCAGATCTTCAAGATCCGTACGATCTTCATCATTTTCTTCAAACGCCTTCATCCACTTCATCAATTTTCCAGATCGTGTAGGCATCTTCATCAAGTCACCATGAGTTTTTTCCAGAAATGCTTCAAAGAACCTTCATCGACATCTTCAACGTTTATCAAGATCTTCATAGATCTTCCTCATTGCTCGTCCAAATTTCCAGATCACCACTAAATCAACAAGAGCTTCGTCCGGTTGACTGATTCGTCCAAGCTTCATAGATTTTCTTCAAGGATTTTCAAACCTCAGTTGTTCTTCAGCGTTCTTCATACGCGATATTCATCCTCGTTTCACCAGATCCTCTACTCGTCTCCAGGTTCACACGTTCTTCATCTCCGTCCACAGAGCTTCAAGTTCCTCGAAGCTTCATAGATCTCCAGAATCATCGGTGTTATGGTAAAGAGAGGATGATGGGATGTGGAAACGGAGTAATGGTTGACGGCGGCGGGTGAAGTTGAGGGAAGGAGAATTAGGGTTTCTTTTTGGGGGAAGAACGGTGCATGAGAATGAACAGTGAGTTTGAGAGAGGAGATGGCTTAGGGATTTCGGAGTGTGAGAGAAATGAGAGAATGGACCGAATACTTGGTCATTAGGCCTCAAGCCCACCTGAATTTTGGCCCCCCAGCTTTTTTTCTGCATTCCTCCGTTTTTCCTTGTTTTTTTTCTTTTTCTTTTGAAGTAATATTGGGCTGGGCCCATTCTCTTTTACTGGACATACCCCCGTTTTCGTTACACACCCCCTCCCCGTTTTTTGTTGCTATTTGTTGGGCTGGGCCCAACTCTCTCCCTGTTTCTGCTGCAGCACACCCCTATTGAACCAATGCACCCCTCCCTGCATTTTATTAATACTTTGTATTGTTTTTTTTAGTTGTAATTTTTTTAGGAATAATTTTATATTTTAGAATATTATATTTCTATAATAAATTTAGTTTTAGATACTAATTTCTTTTAGGAAATTTGTTAGGATTTAATATTTTAGAATATAGTTTAGGTATTAATTTCTTGTTAAGGAGATTTATAGACTTAGTTCTTTTTATGATATATTTTCATTAGGAGATTATTTTTGCCGTATCATAGGAGTAGACTATTATTTCCATTTTGTGTTGGATTTCTCTTCTATTTTCGTTTCTATCTAATTTTATTCTCGATTTTATTTCTGGCTGGCCGTGTGACACGATTCAATTGGAGAATGATTTTTGATAACATTTCTCTATCTTGTCTTTGACACGGACATAAATACGCTACCTCTTAGAGTTTGATTTCTCGTTTAAATCGAACTATGACGGTCTAAGCGTTACATTGGATCTGATTCGAGCGTCATCATCAAAGATCCAGAGAGGAGAAGATCGGAATGGAGCTTGCGCGCACGTCAGGAGTCAACGGAGCTGCTTCGTTCATCATCATCGTCTTATTCAAAGTCTTCAGGAAACCGTCGAGTATTGTGAGCCGCATCGTTAGATACGAAGGAAACGGCAGCTGGGGAGTTTCTTCTTGGGTTCTTGCGTGTGTGTCCCGAGTTCCTTCCCGTTTAGGCGTAGGCCTGCTTCCTCTTTGTTATCGCCCCGTGCGATCGAAACCCCTTTTCTCTCGCGTTCAGGCGATCGAGACCCCTTCTCTTGCCCCGTGCAATCGAGACTCGTTTTCCCGTCGAACTATGTTAGCTCTGATCTCTCGTGCCAGACGAGAGTACGTAGGCATAGGATGCGATATCCTAGCGAGCTCCCTTTTCCCTTTTCCCTTTGTCCTCGTTTTAGTTGTAGTAGGCTTAACTACAGCTGCTCTGATTTCTCGTATCAGACGAGAATATGTAGGCATAGGATGCGATATACTAGCGAGCACACTAACAACTAACCTCTCTGTTCTCTCGCTGCCGTGCGATCGAGACTTTCCCGCTGACGACTGATGTTTCCCTTTCTCTTGCACTTGTGCATTTGAGATCGGACCGTAGTTCTAGTTCCCGTAGGTTCCCGTACCTTTCAGAACAACTTAATCTCTCCCTCCTGTGTGATCGAGAATACCCTGTCTAGGCGTAGTTAGCCTGAACTACGTAAGCTCTGATCTTTCACGCTGTGTGGAAGTACGTAGGCACAAGATGCGAAGTCTTGGCGAGCCAATTCCCTGTAGTTTCCCGAACTACGATGACTCTGACTTTCTCTCTTGGGAATACGTAGGCATAGAGTGCGACGCTCTATCGAGTCAGTTTCTTCTCGTTTAGCCTTAGCAGCCGTAGATAGATTGTTTTGCATCCTTTAGACAAACCAAACAAGCGTGGATCCCGTCGAGTACGACGGACGCGAGGGGTGCTAATACCTTCCCCTTGCGTAACCGACTCCCGAATCCAGGATTTGATTGCGATGACCATTCCTTTCCCGTCTTTGCGGTAGGTTTACTTCGAGCGTTTCCTTTCCCTCCGTTGGGATAAATAACGCACGGTGGCGACTCTTCTGTTTAGCCGGCGCCGATTTTCGCAGTAGCGACAGTTGGCAAATTTCTGGGTTTGTTGGTATTCAACCGTCTTTTACCTGGATTGTTTGAGAGCCGTTCGCTTCTTACCCAGTCAAGTCCAAGCCGTTTGAATAGGGGCAGCTGTTGCACCTCAAAATTTGCCCAACTTTTCTTTACCTAGCTTATGTTGCATTTCATTCACATTAGCATTATCATTTGCATTTCATTGACAAGTATGCAGGAGATCAAGAGGTATGATTACCAATCAAGATCTATACAAGACTGTGAGGCTAGCTAATAATGTTATTCAGATGTTCAAGGGTTGATATCCTTGTCAGAGAAGTTAAAAGATCCCCAGAGATAGTGGTTGAAGCCAAGAGGGTGTGTCTCCTAACTTGAGAGTTGTGGAAAGCCATCAGATGATTCCGAGGCCATGAGTTGGATTTGAGGTCTTGAGAGATCTTATGAGAAGTGTTGAAGATCACTTTGAGGCCTAGACAGGTCATTGTGCAAGATTAAGAAGCCTCAACCATGAGTGGTGCAATTAGGGTTTGACTGGGTCAACCCTAAGTCAACTGAGGATTTGAAGGAGGTTGAGACTATATTCAAGAGCCATGTGATCATGGATTGATACATTGAGATGTTCTAAGGATGATTCCAAGGTTAACTCATCATGATTGAGGAGTTGGAGAAGTTTCAGGCTAGGGTTTCTAAGACTTGACAGTGTAAAATCCACTAGCTTGACCCCTGACTTCTAGACCATTTAACTCAAGATATGATGCTCGTATCATCTTGACCCCAACATGATTGTTGTAGGGCATGATCTTAGCTTTAATTTGAGTACTAGAAGTCCTTGATAGGGTTTATAGAACTCAAGTTATGAGCCAGACAAGTTACAGGTCATCTGAGGCATATGAATTTGGAGCTTGAAAGTTACCCAACTTGCATGACACTTTTGCCCTAGAAGGATGATTCCTATGAACTTTTGGTCAGCATGAATGTTGTTCTTTACCCTCTTATCTGTCCATGATTGGATTTGTAGAACTCAAGTTATGGCTTTGACAAGTCAAGGGTATTTTGGGTATTTGGACATTACAGGTCATTTTGAATCATAAGTCAATTTCATCATCTTGCAAGCCTCAAATGAATTTTTGTTCAACATGAAAGTTGCTCAAAATGATGTTTTTAGCCTAGCCAAGTATCAAAAGTCCATTGATATGGATTATATCAAACATTGGTTGAAGAAAGTTCACATAAAGGCCATTTTAATGAATTAAAAGGTGAAAATTCAAAATAATTGGAAATAACATGTTTTCAAGTCAAATTTGTGGTCAATTTGAATGGAGTTGATATTCTAAAGAGATTGGCATTATTACATTTTTGATTTGAAGTGCATAACATGGCCATTTGGAAGGTTGCTTCACAAGTAAGAAACATATCCAACACATTCCATGGATTGAAATCAAGGGATGAGAACCATTTCATTACACTCCACAAGGGTTAAGTAAATGATTTGGAATGAGTTTGAAGAATGTACAAGGCTAGAATGTGCATACCAACATTGAACTTTTGGAAGAGAGTGAAAATCCAAAATCCACAATTGGGCTTGGTTTGGGCCTCCAACTTGTTGAAACAGAATATAAATAAGATTTGGATCAGTTTAGGAAGCTTCTAGTTCCAAAATTCATGGAGAAGCCATTGAAGCAAAGTGAAGAAGAAAGCTTGAAATTAAGATTTCGTTTTTGAGAATCAGAGGGTTTCAGTAGGAATTGATCATCAAGAATTATTCACCATTACTCACTAAAGGTTTCTGCACGATTTGGAAGAGAATTGAGGCTTGAATCCACTGCAATTGAAGTTCAAAGCCAGGTTTTAACTTCTTGAAATTTCTCTCTGTTTATGTGTTTTTAATGGATTAGAAGCATGCGGTTAGGTTCTTCTTATGATCTAGATGGATTATGGATGATTAATTTGAGCATTAGCGACAATTTAGGGATGATGCCATTTTCGGTTGAGATTGATATCTTGAGATCCTTGCGTTTTTAGCATGATTAAATAGTGTAGTTGAGTTGCTGGTGAGATTTAGAGCAAGTTTCATTCAGGGATCGTGTGAAATGGTTGATTGTAGAGAGAGTTAGGGTTGAACAGGGATGATCGGAAAAGCCACCGGCGACGGCCCTGGTGCGCGCGCGTTTTACAACTTTCAGAATTTTGAAAAGGTTGAAGAGATAATCTTCACCGTACATGCGTGTTGAAAATGTGACTTAGCCCATCAATCCTAGGCCCATCAATGCGCCATGTAACCCTTCCCAAAACACACCGTTTTGATTAATGAGATTACCCAGCTTTGTTTCTTCGCTGTATGAACCAAGGGTGCATAGGTTCGATCCTCACGCATGCATTTTTTCTTTCAATTTGTGAACTGAATTCACTTAACATAGGCGTTGGGCTTGGCAGACTGCTGCTATGCGCACCCCCTCCCTTAGGCCCAATAGGATTTACAACGTGAAATCCTTACTCAGTGCACCCCCTCCTGGAATTTTTCTTGACTGAGTTGACACTCAAATGGGCCAAGCGCCCTTGTTGCTAGTGACACCTGTCGCTACCGCGAAAATAAGGTGACGGCAAAATAGAAGAGTCGCCACCTTTCGTTATTTATCCCTCAGAGCGGGAAAGGAAACGATCGGAAAAACCTGACGAAAAGGTATAAGACAATGTCATCGCAACCATTGTATGGGTTCGGGAGTCGGTTACGCAAGGGGAAGGTATTAGCACCCCTCACGTCCATCGTACTCGATGGGATCCACGCTCGTTGTGTTTATCTGACAGGTTTGTTTTATCTATCTACCTATCAAGGCTGGCTTAAAAAGAAAAGAAAATGACTCGGCAAAGCGTCGCGCTTTATGCCTACGTATTCTCATCAGAGAATGAGAAATCAGAGTCAACGTAGTTCGACTAACTACGGGTTACGGGGAAGGTGGCTCGCCAATACGTCAGTATTGTGCCTACGTACTCTCAACAGGTATGAGAGATCAGAGCTTACGTAGTTCGGGATAATACGGATTACGGGAATTCAGATTCATCTGTTATATCGAGTAGGGTTAACAAACAGTTCCAGCAGTTTGGCGTACGCGGCTCGACCCTTGGAGACTTAGGCGTTACCGTTTGCGGTAGAACGGAGAGTTAACGACACTCTTTTCTTCATAAAAGCTTCCTTTGCATTATAGGCCCACGGGGCAAAAAGGTTTGAAGTCTGTTTTCTGTCTTTTACAGAAGAACTGTTTTTTATGGTTGTTTGCAACCAATATCGCACTAGAGACTATGACCTGAGAGTGAATGCGTCGCATGTCACCCAAAGGGTGCCATACTAAACATCCAAACTGTTGAAAAGAAACTCTCCAACAATCCTTTCTCAGATAGCTTAGGGCTCGTAACGTACGACGTCAGTTAACCTTTATTACTATATTTTGATTTGTTTGAAGATAAGAAGAGAGAGGGCTCAACTAAGGGGAGACTATCAAGTCCTAATGTTGTCATGCCAAGGATTCATCCTATGGTTAGGGTTTGAAACAGGGAACTCCTAGAAGTTATCATGCATAGGTTTCAACCTAAAGTTCTAATCATCACTTCCTTATCAAAGGAGGTGAGATTCCTAGGGGATCATGTCAATGATAAACATAAACAGATAAAGCTTCAGCTTAAACAGTAAACAGTAAATGACTGTAAAATGCATGCAATGCAAGTGAGGGAGGAAATGCGTGTGGGGTGTCAGCCTCCACAAGCTCATCTCAACCTCAAGCCATATATGAATAACTGTAATCATACAGGAGAATAACATGCTATCAAGCAAAATATAATGACTGTAATCATACAGAAGAAATAACATGCTATCAAGCACACACAAACCACATAGGCAAGGGAGCTGGGCTCTACCGAATACCCGCAAGCAAAGCCATACAGTAAAAATACAAGTAGAGGGAGCAACTCAACCTCTAGTGCAATCATGATCCTAGCTTAAATCAATCTAAATATGAACTTATTCTAATGCATCAAGCAAATCAAACAAGTCACATTAACACAGTTGCACAGCAAGCAAACAGACAGTCAAGAAAGCAAATCAACAACTTCCCCAGCTTCACAGCAAAGCAATCTTCTGACAGCAGTTCAGTTCACAATCTGCAACTGCTCCTCAAGGCTATCATCTTCAATAGCAAATATCAACTTGCTGCTCTGAGCTTCCAACACATCAAACACAAGTATCAACTTATTCTTCTTCTTCAAGCCTCAGCTCCAAAGTAAGTTCCACCTTCAGGCTTCAATCCCAATTTCAAGTATCAACTTGTTCCTTCAGGGACACAATGCATTAAACTCACAAGTATCAACTTGCTTTCCAATCTTAAACTCCAGCTTCTTCATTCCATCTCCAATGGATTCCCTTCACAAGTGTCAACTTGTTCCTCTTCTTCTTCAAGCTTCAGCTCCTTCAAGTATCAACTTGGTCTTCCTGATCTACAAGCTTCAGCTTCAATGCCAGTCTTCAAACAAAGGGAAGTATCAACCTCTAGCCTTCAATATTCTTCAAGCAAGGAACTCCATCCTCTAGCAAGGGAGAAAGATTCATCTAACAAGAGCAAAGTTTGGATGATTGGTAGCAGAGTGAAGACCAAAGGTCACCACTAAGCATCCTATCATCAGAGAAAGGGACCCTCAAAGGTTCTACCAACTTGTGAAGAGCCACACATCCTACCAAAGGAGGGATGAGGCCTTTACAAGGGACATTACATCATAGGGAAGAATGCAAGTGATCAACATCTTCCATGTTTATGAAGGAAGAGAATCTATCTAGAAGCTCTGCCTACAAACCCTAATCTTAACACCTAATCAACACTACACCAAAAGAAGGGAATATCTTCACATCCAAATTCTTCAAGCACTCCATTGCATCTTCAACTTGCCTTCATCCTCAACCAAGGGTAAAAACAACACAAGTTTACTCTAAGGGAACCTAAGGGGTTAATCTAGTCAAATTAGTGCATTAGAATCATCTAAAGTTAGTACCTAAACTAAAATCAAACAAAAATAGTAAACTACATTGTAAATTCATACAAAAATTCCTAAGGGACCCTAGTTCAATCATGAATCTACCATACAAAATTCAGAGGTTGAATCATCCACCAAGTTCTAGATATAAAACCTAAATCATAAGGTATTAACCATAAACCCTAAAAATGGATCTCCTAAAGTTTCAACCTAAGACTACCACTTACATTCATCACAAAAATGTGAGAAAAATCTAGGGGGAACATGCATATCTATGCTAGCTACACAAAAAAAATCAAGGCAAGAATCATCATCAAATGATCAAACCAAATTCAACAAAACAAAGTATCAACCATGATCATTTTAATATCAATTAAAATTCAACAAATGCAAATAAAATAAAAAATGCATGAAATGTTAATATTTTTTTATCTAAAAAAAACTAGATTCAATCATGAATCAATGGAAAAAAGAATGGAATTATTTGAGTTAATTTTCAATTTTTTTATGGATTATTTACTAAACCACATGAAATGAAGAAATTAAAAGAAATTGATAAACTCAGCGTGGCAAATAGCAATTAAACCCAGTTCATTTCAAAGGTTGGGCCAGAAAGGGGTGCAGATACTAAAGCGCTACTAAGCCCAACCTATCACGTAAATGAAACGCTGCGTTGCAGCTTCTTTCAGAATCCTTCACAAAATGAAATCAATTCCTGGCCGTGGGATCTTACTTTGGTCAAAGTCTTCAGTCTAATCCAATGGCAACCAACTCATCTTCTTCCTTTTGAATGTTGGAGGGAAATGGAATCCATGGTTGAACAGAACTTCAACTTCATCTTCTCCAAACCGTATTCCTTCAAAACTCCATCAAAACTCTCACTTAAATACTCTAGCCTACTCCATTTTTTCCACTAAATCTAACTATGCTAATCATGAACATTGAAACTCATCCTAACTCAAATCACGATGGAATTTTCAGAAACCACTCAAGAATCAAACATCACCAAACTCCAAATTATGAGGTCTATCATCATCACCACCTAATACTGACTTGATCTAGCTATCAAACTAAGCTTAAAACTCAAGAATCAACAAGATACACTCAAGAACAGGAATCAGGTCATCCTACTTATTGTCTCTAATCCCTACCAATTGTTATCAAAAAGCTTCCTACACCAATCTACAATGATTCTAACCTAACAAAACCTAAAGATTATGCTTAAATTAAGCCGTACAATGAAAAGTACATACCTGCAAATTCTTGATGAACAGAGTGGTAAAATCTTCAAATCAACCCTCAGTAATCTCCAGATTCCTTCCCTAGCATCCAATCAACCTTCTGTATGCAAAGAAATGAGTTGAAACTTGGTAGATTCTTGAACCCGATTCTGAGTTGCAGATGAGGAATTTGCAATGCCAACTCACGATCCTTCAATGGTTTTGCCTTGAATTTGATCTGGAATCAATCTCTAACCCTAGAGCAAGCTATTGAGATCAAGAACTTGGATTGAAATGGCCTCAATTGATGTAACCGATTTTGATTTGCAATGTGCAAATTCAAAATGCAATCTCTCTATTTCCTCTCAATTCTCACCAACCTTTGTTATGAACCACTTCAGAATTATATATAGGACATGAATGAATGATCTAGAAGCTTCTGGATCCATCCAAGGAGAATTTCAATATCTCATGTCATGGAAATATCATGATATGCTACATGTATGACAGTTCTGCTAACAGCTTGCATTTGCCCTTCAACCTTGTTCAATTTCTCTCCACATGAGATTCTGAGTGTGTTTGAATGGAGTGGAACCATGTATTTGATCTTATGTGTAGTTTGGCATATGTAACTTAAGTCATAAGCAATCAAATGCAAATCTTTGAATGGGGCCTCAAATGAAAAAACCAACATTGCCATTGTCTTTAAAATGCATTTTACAATCAAAATGACCTATAAGTTTGTCTCATTTGGTCACCAAATGAATTATGTGAATTTTTGACCATTAAATCCTTTTAATTCTCCCTTTTTCCAAAATTTCTTGAACCAAGTCTCTCCTTGATCCATTTCAATGCCTCCTTGATGCATGGCCAATGTTAAAACCCCATTTTGAGCAACTTTCTAGTTGAACAAAACTTCATTTGAGACCTCTAAGTTGGTGAAAATGGCCTATGATCACAAATGACCTATAATCACCAAATGTCCAAAATACCCTTGACTTGTCAAAGCCATAACTTGAGTTCTACAAATCCTATCAAGGACTTCTAGTACTCTCTAGAAAGCTAAAAGGATAAGTAACAACATTCATGTTGACCAAAAGTTCATAGGAATCATCATTCTAGGGCAAAAGTATCATGCAAGTTGGGTAACTTTCAAGCTCCAAATTCACATTCCTCAGATGACTTGTAACTTGTCAAAGTCATAACTTGAGTTCTACAAATCCTATCAAGGACTTCTGGAACTCAAATTAAAGCTAAGACCATGCTCTACAACAATCATGTTAGGGGCAAGATGAGATGACAATAACATCTTGAGCTGAATTGCCTTGAAGATAGGGGTCAAACTAGGGGATTTTACACTGTCAAGCCTTAGAAACCCTAGCTTGAAATTTCTCAAACTCTTCAATCATGATGAGTTAACCTTGAAGTCATCCTTATAACATCTCAATGTATCAATACATGATCACATGGATCTTTAATTAAGTCTCAACTTCCTTCAAATCATCAGTTGACTTAGGGTTGGCCCAGTCAAACCCTAGCTGCACCACTCCTGGCTGAGGCTTCTTAATCTTGCACAATGACCTGTCTAGGCCTCAAAGTGATATTCAACACTTCTCATGAGCTCTCTCAAGACCTCAAGTCTAACTTCATGGCTTCAGAATCATCTGATGACTTCCCACAACTCTCAAGTTAGGAGACACACCCTCTTTGCTTCAATCAATCTCTCTGAGGATCTTTTAATTTCTCTAACAAGGATATCAACCCTTGAACATCTGAATAGCCTTCTTAGCTAGCTTCAAAGTCTTGTATAGCTCTTGATTGGTAATCATACCTCTTGATCTCCTGCATACCTATCAATGAAATGCAAATGATAATGCTAATGTGAATGAAATGAAACACAAGCTAGGTAAAGAAATGTTGGGCAAATTTTGGGGTGCAACAGCTGCCCCTATTCAAACGGCTTAGACCTGACTGGGTGAGAAGCGAACGGCTCTCAAACAATCAAGGTAAAAGAAGGTTGAATACCAACAAACCCGGAAATTTGCCAACTGCGCAAGTACACGGTACTCTGATGGGGACAAATCTTCAGAAACTGAAATAATAATTGCACGGCAACTAGCTGGAGAACTATTGATCTGAACCTCCGTCAGGATGATTCTCTGATTTATCTGATATCATTGCGTCCTCAAATCATCTAGGGATCACTGGTTACACGGTAACTGGTGATTTTCCAACCGTACGGGTGAACGATACTCTGATTGGTAGGAACATCTTCAAAACTGAACATGATAGTTGCGCCGAAACTCGCTGGGGAATTGGTCACACGGTAACCGGTGAAGGGTCAATCTCAAATCTCCGTCCGGATGATCGTCTGATTTTGCTGTAGATCTTCGTTGTCAGGTCATCAAGGGATCACTGGTCACTCGGTAACTGGCGATACATAGCTGATATTGTCGTTAGGCATTCTGCGGCACTGCAGCAGAAGAATTCCTCGGGACTCATCAGGTCATTAGGAACTTTTTAACAATCAAGTTAATTAGGCCGGCCGGCATTCAAAGGAATTTTCGGGCGTCAGCCGGACTTCGTCAGTAAGTCGGGAATATAATCCTCGATCAATCATGAACCAAATAGGGATATCCAAACTCCCGCCATCAGGCAATCCGCATCAGCTGAGAGAACTGCGTTGACATCACAGTTGGACATCGTCAGTAAGTCTTCAAAGGGAATCCTTAATCAATCAGGAACCACTAAGGATACGCAATCTTTTGCCGTCAGGCACTCTGCATCAGCTAGGTGAACTGCTTCGACATCGCAGTTAGACTTCATCAGTAAGTCAATGGTTTTGGCACCGCTGTTGGACTTCAATCATCAAGTCTTCAAGGGAAGTTTCAAATTTTCTGTTTCAAAACCTGCTGGGGATGACACATCTCCGTTGGGGATTCTGGAGAACTATCAAGTAACTCTGCTTCGGGGCTCCAGAAATCATTCTGGGCAAATAAACTCAGCTGAGGAAATCAAGAATCATCTTGAACAAATAACTCCGTCGGGGAATTCAAGAATCTTCCTGAACCAATAACTCTGTTGGAGATTTCAGGAATCATCCTGAGCAAACACCCTGTCGGGGACTCTAAGCATCAACTTGCGCAACCCTCTCTGGTGACTTCACTGGGGATTTTAAGAATCATCTTAAGCAAACCACTTTCGCTGGGGAATTCAAGAATTATCTTGGGCAAGCGACTTTGCTGGGGAACACCTGCAAAACAAGAACGGTAACGACCTAGCTCATGTTTTATATGCATATGTTTGACTATGGCGCAATGCTCCACACGGTGGAAATGCTACACATTTTTGGGTAAATGCTATGCAATCATGCAAAATGCTATGACCCCATCAGTAAAATAAATGCTGAAGGGGGAATCCTCCTATCAAGGAGAAAGAACCACTCGGGGGAAAGAAGGAATCATCCTGCCGAGGATAAACCGTCACACCAATCTCAATTGGACTCCGCCCGGGGAAACGAACTTCAGTCGACTGCTGCAGGGGAATAAAGCTCTACGAGAACCTGAACCCGCTCAACTGGGCCTACGAGCCACAACTGCTGAGGAAAATGATGTCAATCGCAGAAATAAACTGCACGACCTTCGCGGCTAAAACTTTCCTGGAGATAACGACTCCGGTGGGGAAATACAACATCAGCTATTCAACACTCTACTGGGGAAAACCAATCATGGCCTGAACGACTTCCAAGGACTCGGCTCTCTTGGGTATTTGCAGACTCGGATGGGGATGTAGGAGTCATCCTACTCACAGGGGAGAGTACAACTCTGTGGGGAATTTCAATTCCGCTGGAGACTTCCGTCTGAACTGTCGAAAGCTGCACACTTCAGTATATGACTCAACTGGGGAAGCGACGTTCCTTCAGGATGCATCTAACTGGGGAGAGAATCTTCTCTGCTTGGGGAGACATATCAATGCCTACGGTCTCATGTTCAAATTCCACGGGGAGGTGCTGCTGAACTTGCTGGAGAAGAAGGAATCATCCTGCTTGGGGGCGCATACGGCGCACTGCTTGGAATATGCTATACCTGCGACAACACAAACAAACAGACAAGATACCCTTCTCAAAGGGACCTATCAAGGTTATCATCTTATGACAATGTTCAGGTAATTCATTGTTTCAACAATCAGTGGCCTAGGCCAGTAAGTTTATTTATGCGAATTTTATCAAAAACATCGGCGTTCTTTTTCGCAAACAAAACAGATAGGTGCTAAACAAGCAAACAGAATTGTTGAATAGTATATATTTTATTGATAATGAACCCCTGAATGGGCAAAAGTGTTTTACAACAGATGCAAACTCCTGGAATGAGGAAGCCGCGCAAAAATAAATATACATCAGTATATACACAAATGTCGGCGATGAGGCGTAGACGAACACCATGAGTTGATCCCTCTATGACCCACTCGACTTCGATACCTCTCCGACGCTTCAGCTTCAGAAGAGATTGATTCAGATAGACGACCCTCATGTCTTCCCAAACCACTAGACAATGAGAGTCCACACGTGGAATGCAGTCATTTGCTTTTTCAAAACCCTAACTTTTTCCTGAATCGCCCTTCCGGGTTTTCGATTCACCGGGATACCCTTTTTTGCCAAAGTCGCCCTTCCAGCTTTTCGACTTTGCGCGTGTACATTCTTTTCTTTTATATCCCTAATTTTTGCCCGAACCTTTTTCCTTTTTTATGGTTCGCCGGGATGCCCCATTTTTTCCTGGATATTCTTTTTCTTTCCAGCGGGTCATTTTTTAAGAAAAGTATTTTTTAACTGCGTCCGCGTTCACCGGGGGTGCAAAATCTTCGCCATCCATCGTGGATAACAACAAGGCTCCTCCCAAAAATACCTTGCTGACGATGTACGGACCTTCGTAATTGGGAGTCCACTTGCCCCTGTGATCGGAGTGTGGAGGAAGAATCTTCTTCAGGACGAGATCACCCGTCTGAAAGCTTCTAGGACACACCTTCTTATCATAAGCTTTCTTCATTCGGCTTTGGTATAGATGACCGTATGCAATCGATGCTAACCTATTCTCGTCCATCAGGCTGAGTTGGTTTAGTCGGTTCTTAATCCATTCCGCCTCATCAAGTTTCACGTCAACCAAAACTAGTAAAGAAGGGATCTCAACTTCTAACGGTAGGACAACCTCCATACCGTACACCAGTGAGAAAGGAGTTGCCCCGGTTGATGTACGTACCGTGGTACGATAATCGTGCAATGCAAATGGCAACATGTCGTGCCAATCCTTATAGGTCACAACCATCTTCTGTACAATCTTCTTAATGTTCTTATTGGCCGCTTCAACGGCGCCATTCATCTTCGGCCTATAAGGAGATGAGTTGTGGTGTTCAATCTTGAAACTATGGCACAACTCCTTCATCATCTTGTTATTCAGATTCGAACCATTATCAGTAATGATCCGCTCGGGAATTCTATAACGACAGATGATGTCCCTCTTTATGAATTTAGCCACCACCTGCTTGGTCACATTAGCATACGAGGCTGCCTCCACCCACTTGGTGAAGTAGTCGATGGCTACTAGATGTAGTGGGCTCGATCTTGCCTATCATGTCGATGCCCCACATGGAGAAGGGCCACGGGGAGGACATGATATTCAACGGACACGGCGGCACATGAATCTTATCAGCATAAATCTGACATTTATGACATCTCTTCGCGAATTTAAAGCAATCCGACTCTATCGTCAGCCAGTAATATCCTGTTCTCAGGATCTTTCTCGTCATAGCATGCCCGCCGGCGTGCGTACCAAATGTGCCTTCATGGACTTCTTCCATGAGCATACTCGCCTCTTTCTCATCTACACATCTGAGTAGCACGAGATCGTGGTTTCTTTTATACAAAACTCCATCAGGATTGAGATAAAAATTTCCAGACAGCCTCCTCAGAGTCTTCTTATCCTGGGTTGACGCTCCCGCCGGATACTCCTTAGTCATAAGGAAGGTTTGGATGTCATGGAACCATGGCATGCCATTAGAGGCTTCCTCGATCGCAAAGACGAATGCAGGTCTATCAAGACGAGAAAGGACAATCCTTGGAGATTCATTCCAAAAATTGACTTTATACATCGAAGCTAACGTGGCTAGGGCGTCAGCCATTTGATTTTCTGCTCTGGGCACATGATGGAGTTCCACTCGATCAAAGAACGGAAGCAGCCTTCTGGCATAATTCATGTACGACACCAAATTCGATTGACGAGTCTCCCACTCCCCTTTAATCTGGTTAATCACAAGCGCCGAGTCACCATATATATCTAGGTTCTTGATTATCAAATCAATTACCTCTTCTAGACCCATGATGCATGCCTCGTACTCCGCTTCATTATTGGTGACTGGAAACGTCAGTCTCGCAGTGAACGGGATATGGGATCCGTGGGGAGTCGTGATGATCGCCCCGATATCACTTCCTTAAGAATTAACCGCCCCGTCAAATATCAATTTCCACTGGGATTTCCTATCTGGCCCCTCGTCGGGCAACGGTTCATCACAATCTTTTGCTTTAAGAAACATGATATCCTCATCAGGGAATTCAAATTTCATTGGCTGATAATCCTCGATCGGCTGTTCGGCAAGGTAATCAGACAATACGCTGCCCTTAATGGCCTTCTAGGAAACGTACTGAATGTCATATTCCGTCAACACCATTTGCCATCTGGCAATCCTGCCTGAAAGCGCCTGCTTCTCGAAGACGTACTTGATCGGATCCATCTTCGAAATTAGCATGGTTGTGAGACTGAGCATGTACTGTCGTAAACGTTTGGCAGCCCAGGCTAGTGCATAACACGTTTTTTCCAGCATTCAGTAGCGAGATTCACAGTCTGTGAACTTTTTACTCAAATAGTAAATGGCATGCTCCTTTCTGCCCGTCTCGTCGTGCTGACCGAGAACACACCCCATACTATTCTCAAGAACTGTCAAGTACATGATTAAGGGTCGTCCAGCCACTGGGGGAATCAAGATTGGAGGTTCCTGTAGATACTGCTTTATCTTATCAAATGCCTTCTGGCAATCCTCGTTCCAGATAATCGCCTGATTTTTCTTTAACAGTTTGAACATCGGTTCATACGTGGCTATGAGTTGAGAAATAAACCTTGCAATATAGTTTATTCTGCCCAGGAAACCACGAACTTCTTTTTCGGTTCTTGGCGTTGGCATTTCTTATATTGCTTTTATCTTCGCAGGATCAACCTCGATGCCTCTTTCACTCACGATAAACCCCAGTAGTTTTCCAGACCGTACTCCAAAAGTACACTTGTTAGGATTCAGCCTCAACCTGAACTTCCTAAGCCTCTCAAAAAGCTTCAGCAAATTGACCAGATGTCCCTCCTCCGTTTGGGACTTCGCAATCATGTCATTAACATAGACTTCAATCTCATGATGAATCATATCATGAAACAAAGTGACCATTGCTCGTTGGTAAGTGGCCCCTGCATTCTTCAGACCGAAAGGCATTACCTTGTAGCAAAATGTCCCCCAAGGTGTAATAAACGTAGTTTTCTCCATGTCTTCCGGCACCATCTTGATCTGATTGTAACCAGAGAAGCCATCCATGAACGAAAACACGGAGAACTGAGCTGTATTGTCGACCAACACATCAATATGAGGGAGCGGGAAATCATCTTTAGGGATCGCCCTATTCAAATCCCGATAATCGACGCACATTCGTACCTTACCGTCCTTCTTTGGTACAGGCACTATGTTGGCGACCCACGGAGGGTAAGTAGTGACCGCTAAGAAGCCAGCATCAAGCTGCTTTTGTACTTCCTCTTTGATCTTAACGGCCATATCTGGTCATGTCCTTCTAAGCTTCTACTTGACGGGAGGACAATCTTCTCACAGTGGCAAGTGGTGGACCACGATGTCAGTATCAAGTCCGGGCATATCTTCATATGACCAAGCAAAGACGTCACTATACTCTCTCAGCATCTCGACCAATCTCTGCTTGACATCACTCTGCAATGCAGCCCCTATCCTGACGTTCCTGACAAGTTCTTCAGAACCCAAATTCACAATCTCAATCTCTTCCTCGTGAGGCAGAATAACTTTCTCTTCTTGTTTCAACAAGCAGACCAACTCTTCGGGAAGGTCTTCGTCTTCATCAATCTCTTCTTCGGCTTGATAGATCGGGCAATCGAAGTCGAAGTGAGTCGTAGAAGGTCCAGAGTCGATGTCATCTGCTATGTGGATCCTGCAACAACAAGGGTTAAGCTTAAGACAAGGATACGCAGGTTAGCACAAACCCCATTGCCATTTTGTTGTTTTTCAAAACAAACATAAGACAGGAATAACAGAGATCACAACATTTGAATACGAAGAAAAACACCTTTTGATTTATTGATAAAATGCATGTACATAATCAAACAAGGCACTGACAATAAGACCACTATGCCCCGGGTAGGACATAGGGTTGTACAATAATTGGAGAAAATAAATCATTACTCTTTGCTTGTCACTTGGATGATACCCCTGATGGACCAGTTGTTGAGGCTCTCGCCTGGCTGGATCCAAGAGTCCAGGTCGCAGTCGTTGTCTTCGCCATCTTCAGACACCGCGTTGACACTTTCGAATATCACCCCACCACTAGTAAACTGGATCGGCCCTTTACCTCGCGACGCACTGCGAGAAGAGGAGGCTTCAGCCGCCGGAGAGTATCCCAACCCAAACTTGTCCTGTTTGTTAGGTATCTCTAGAATTTGCCCCCAACCTGAGGTAGATCCGGCCTGAACAACGGCCCGGGCTTCCTTGAAGGAAGAGAGAGTCATCTCTGGTTTCTCAGTGATTACAGGAGCTACGTTCTTGACCTTAACGGCTTCGAACGCCTGACATAGGGTTTCATGGAAATCCCCATCCATCTCAACATACTTGAAGGACGACAAATGGCTCACCATTATATCCTCCTCGCCACATACGGTTACGATGCTGTCTCCAACATCATACTTGAGCTTCTGGTGCAACGTAGAGGTCACAGCGCCAGCCGAATGGATCCATGGCCGGCCTAAGAGACAGCTGTAGGCAGGCATGATGTCCACAATGTAGAAGACTGTGTCGAAAGTTTCCGGCCCAACTTGGATTGGTAGCGTTACCTCTCCAAAGACATGACGCTTGGTTCCATCGAAAGCCTTCACAACCAGGTCACTGGGTGTGCAAATCAATCCTCGAGTATCTAACTTCATCAATGCTTTCTTCGGAAGAACATTGAGCGATGGCCCTGTGTCCACCAACACGTGAGACATAATCGTTCCCCTACACTCCATCGAGATGTGCAGGGCGCTGTTGTGGTTTCTTCCCTTCGGCGTCAGCTCCAGGCCAGTGAACCCTAACCCGTTTCCAGCATTCACGTGGGCTACGACCCCTTCTAACTGGTTGACCGATATTTCCTGCGGTACATACGTGGCATTCAAAACCTTTAACAGCGCGTTGCGATGTGCCTCAGAATACAACAACAAATTCAGGATGGAGATTTTCGAGGGTGTTTGATGGAGGTGATCCACGATCTTGTAGTCACTCTTCTTAATCAACCTCATAAACTCTTCAGCGTCCTTTACAAGTAAGTCCTTCTCTACCCCACGAGGGATTTCCTCAACGGCCTTACTCTTTCCCTTATCGGTTACATCGGCTTTGTCCGCTTTGTTCGCCACAATCTCAGGTGGAGCAAATACTCTCCCGCTTCGCGTGATTCCGCCAATGCCCACTAGGTTATCCATAGACGACCCAGATGGTTCCAGTTCCAACTTCTGTCCGTTGCAGTAGACGTCTGCCCCGTAATGCCACGGGACATCATTGGTGCTTTCAAAAGGTATCGGCCCGACCTTGGTGATGGTAATCGTGGGCCGTCTGGGTGCAGAGATGGTGATCGTCCGGCGAGGGATGGTGATGGTGGCAACCTCATCATTTTGCTTCAGCATTACCTCTCCAGATCCACTTTCGGCCCTTTGACTAAACTGCAAGATTCCTTCGGTCATCAGACTCTGGATCCCTTCTACCAACTGTTCACATCCATCAGGACGAGTCGCACAGCCCATACCCAGTTCTCCACAGCCTGGAAAGAAGCCTCTCTTCATCAGCTTGGCTTTGACGAAGCTGAGCGGTGTCTTCAAATCTCTGACGTCAGTCAACACATCCAAATTCTCGTCTTCAATAATGGCATTTACTCCACCTCCCCTATGATTCGGCATAGGGTTCTTCGTGACATTTGGCACATTATCTGAGAAGTTTATGATCTTGGCATCCACCATATCTTGCACCTTGTGCTTGAAGGCCTTGCAATTTTCTATCGTGTGGCCTGGTGCCCCTGAGTGAAACTCACAAGTCGCATTCGCATTATAACCCGGCGGAGGTGCCCCTGTCAAGGGAGCCAGGGTTCTCTTCTGGATTAGCTATAACTGAAGCAGAGTCTGTAACAGCTGAGCATAAGACATGGGTGGTGTCTCGAGGTGGCGACTTGATAGAGGTTCCCTGTTCTGATACTTTTTGTACCCTTGCTGATTTGGCTGCTGCTGCTGCTGGGGTTGTTGGACCGCAGGGATGGTTATGCTAGCCACCTGCTGGTGTTGGCCTTTGCCTTTCCTTCGAGCGTTGGACACAGCACTCGTCTCTTATTCCCGCCTTTTGCCACTATATGGTTTCTTTCCTCCTCCGGCTGTGGACAGATCACCTTGAATTTTCCTCAGTTTGATCCCATTTTCAACGTGCTCGCCGGTGATGATGAGATCCGAGAAACTTCCAGACATACCTCTAACCAATTTCTCGTAATAAACCCCTGGGAGGGTGGCTACAAACATTTCCACAAGCTCCCGTTCAACCATCGGCGGCTGAACCCTGGCTGCCAATTCACGCCATCTCTGGGCGTATTCTTTGAACCCTTCGTTGTTCCTTTGTGACAAATTCTGCAGTTGGACTCGGTTTGGAGCCAAATAACTGTTATATTGGTAATGGTGCACGAATGCTTCAGCAAGTTCCTTCCACGTGCGCACGCTGGTAGGTTCCAAACTCATGTACCATTCCAGGGAGGGCCCGGACAAGCTATCCTGAAAGAAGTACATCAGCAACTTCTCGTCTTCAGAGTGAGTGGACATTTTCCGGTAGTATGATCTCAGGTGGACGCGAGGGAAAGTGGTGCCCTTGTACTTCTCAAAGTCGGGTACCTTGAACTTGGGAGGCACCTTGAAATCAGCAATCAGTCCCAACTTGGACATGTCAACACCCGTAGTGTTCAGGTTCTCGAAATTCCTCATCTTGTCCTCGAGTGCTTTAAACCTCAGACGTGCTTCAGCAGTCAGCTCTCCCTCAGCACCTTTCTGTGAGAACAAATCGTCCTGACGGTCTTCTAACCATGGCTGAGGCCCATACAGATTTCCAACACCCGCATTGCCATTGCCCAGCCCAACATTGACATTAGCTTCGAAATTCCCATTACCGACGCCAGTCGTATTACCATTGAGCCCCATGTTAGCGATCACATTGTCGTTGGCACTACCGTTCCCCCCAGTCACGGGGACGCCATTCTGAGGAGTTTCAACAGGTGGAGGGGTTGGAACAGTCCCACCATGGAGTACACCATTGCTGTCAACCCTTGAAATCAGAGGTTGGACCAAGGTTCTGAGCTGGTCATGGCCGTTGGCAACCACTTGCATGAGCTCCATGAAGCGGTCCATCCTCTCTCGGAGTTCTTGAACGTCAGTCTGCACTTGCTCCATTGCTCTGGCTCGATTTGCTCTGGTCGGATAGCGGTGGATTTGTCTTTGATCAATCCTGGAACAACCTGAAACAACCTGTATACACGAAAGGGTTAGAAAAAACGACAATGTGCTCGTTATGCGGATGCTTCATGCAAATGCAAACGTGTGTCTGTGTGTTAGGGAGATTTCTCCCGATCCTAGTGCCTGAGTGCCAGTGCTGATAATAATAAGTCCGCATCCAGTCATGGAAATAACACCTCATATATATAAAGAAAGCCCATCAAGGCGGTACACAACGTCACTGAGTACAAGCTAAATCAATAGCATGACCTCGACCAACAAGCCTGGTGATGGTCAGCATACAACAATGATCAAAACAAAAGGATTACAAATATAGTCAAGTACGGCCACGGGCTTGAAACTCTTCTAACAGATCCCTCGTTTCTGGATGATCAGGCCGAGTGAGCAACCCTTCGACGAGTAACTCCCTCCGCATAATAGTGTATTGAATACCTTCAACTGAGTCTTCCCATGCTCCTTCTCCAAAACAATCTTCTAACTTCCGCTTCTTGGATTCAAATGCCTATTTGCGCTCCTTCAGGTTAGCAAGAGCCTTGTTGAGCAGGCCTTCAGCGGCATATCTGCAAGCGGTTTCTTCATCAAACCTCTTCTCACTAGCCTTCACCTGGGCTTTCAATCTGGAGATCTGTTGCTTCAGCTTATCCTCCCGTTCTTTGTCGTTGGCTAGGGTGGCCTTCCAGTGCTGATTAAACTTGGATATTCTCCGGTACGCTTCATCCAAGTGCTGCTTCTTGGTGGCCAGTACGTCATTGACAGCTTTGAAGTCCCGACCCAAGCGCTCCCGCTCAGCTATCTGCTTAGTCAAATCCGTCCCTAACTGGTTCACCAGCTCTGTCTGCCTCTTGAAGGAATGGACGGCTTCGCTTCTCTCGCTTCTGAGTAGAGCCAATTCTTTCTCCAGTTCTTCATTTGCCTTCTTCAGCTCATCTCTCTCATCTAACACCTGATTATGCTCCTGAATAGGCACGGTGGTAGGCTCTTCAATCACTGGAGAGCTTTCTGGCTTGGCAAGAGGAAACGACATCCCTATAATATCTGCTCTGGCTCTGATCCAGGTCACATATGGAGCGTAGGCTTGGCTATTACTTTTTCCCGGCAACGGCTTTCCCCGCTTACAGATACCATTCCAAGCGTTTTGAAGCTTAGATAACATATTCCCCTCAAGAAGACCAGTGAAGTACAGAGATTCCTGCACCTCTTCATTCTTCGGCGGAGCTCTCAAAGCATAAGCAAATTGTCGGACCAACAGGGATGGATTGTAGTTGATACAACCCTTCCTGCCTATCAAAGGCACATTCAGAAACCCACTGCAGCTGAAGATAATCTCGGTACCCAACCTATCTCTATCAAACCAGGCAATATCCTCCACTAACAGACTCATCAAACGCTCAGGCCACTCAGCTGTGGCTGCAGATGAAGCAAAGGGACCCTTCTTGGGTAGGTGACTATCAAGCCATCTATAGAGCAGGGGTACACAGCACGAGACATTCTTGCCCCTTCTATTCTCGTTTTTGTAGTGGACAGAATGGTAGACATCTCCTATCAAGGTAGGGACAGGATTCCCTGATGCAAAGATGTGAAATGCGTCGAAGTCTACAAAGTCAAGCATATTGGGGAACAGAATGATGTGGTATATGCACAGGGCGAGGATGGCATTGAACACGATCCAACATCCGTCTTTGGCGCACTGCTGAGCTTTTCCCACTAGGAACTGCAAGGAGAAACCGAGAACCTTGTTCCAACTAGACAAGACCAACTCGAAGGCATTTAGGTGAAGTGAGGGAGCTAGACTAGCCAGATTAGGCTCAGCATCCATATGAACAAAGGGCATTTGACTCTTGATAGGCACACCTAACAAATCAACATACTCCTCTAGTGTGGGTGCGAGAATAAAGTCCTGGAAAGTGAAGCATCTCAAAGGAGGGTCGTAGAACTGCAGCAAGGCGTGCAACCCGTTCAACTCGAACACAGAAGGTTTACGAACCAAACTGAGCAGTTTATCGTAACACTTTCTGAATTCACCTCTCACAGAATCATCTGCCAAAGGAATCAAACCGGTCAGCTGAACAATATCAGGAGTGGGGAGCTTGTAGGCCACAGTCTTCCTCAGAGAACCCATAATAGCACAATAGAAGGCAAGAAAACCTGAACCGGGGGAAACGGTACCTGCAACACAGACACACGTTAATGAAATGCAAATGAGTATGCAAAGCAAAGTAAAATGCAATCATGCAGCAGGAGATCAAGACAACTGTGCTGTTGGAGAGATGAAGGTTCTGTATCAACAAAACCACAATACTGCTCTGTCAAGAACAATCATATCTCTAATGAGAAAAACCCTGATATCGGGCCATAAATCTGCTCTGTCAAGAACACATATACATCTGATAATAAGGACCTCTGATATAGGACCCTAAATCTGCTCTATCAAGAAAAAACATACATCTGACAATAAGGACCTCTGATACAGGACCATAACTCTGCTCTGTCAAGAACACATATACATCTGATGATGAGAACCTCTGATACCAACAAAACTGATTCACTGTCAAGAAAACCAGGTAGTCTGAAGGTTATGGTGTCCTGCAACAAACCCAACCCTGCTCACAGGTATGGACCTAGACTGACACAAGTTCGGCATCCTATGCGGTCATCAGCGTCACAGACATTCAAGAGGGATGATACGATACCCAGAAGGTGTGGCATTATCGTCTCCTGAAGAGGCCTCACTCAGTTGAATTCCAAATGATCGGTCCCCATAGTCGACAATCCTCCAAACCAACAACCCCTCAGGCCCAAAGGGCCGGAAAAGAAGTCAACCGGGAGAACCTCGTCTGAGCGTGGATTTCATGAGACACTAGTGCCTGCAAAGCAAGCACGCGCCCAGTAATTTCCACAACTAATGCTAGGTACACTCAAGCCTGGGTCTGGCTTCTCACTCATCAGAATGCCCCTCCCACAACAGCACAGATAATCATATCATACTGAAAATAAAATGCGATAAACAAACACAACCCAAAAAGTAAACATACAAGCGCTAGGATTGACTCTCGCGGGGGACGTTGGATCCCCAAACTGACTCGCATAAGGGACGTTGGATCCCAGGAAACTATCAAGTCCCCAGCAGAGTCGCCAACTGTCGCTACCACAAAAATAAGGTGCCGGCAAAACAGAAGAGTCGCCACCTTTCGTTATTTATCCCTCAGAGCGGGAAAGGAAACGATCGGAAAAACCTGACGAAAAGGTATAAGACAAGGTCATCGCAACCATTGTCTGGGTTTGGGAGTCGGTTACGCAAGGGGAAGGTATTGGCACCCCTCACGTCCATCGTACTCGATGGGATCCACGCTCATTGTGTTTATCTGACGGGTTTGTTTTATCTATCTACCTATCAAGGCTGGATTAAAAAAGAAAAGAAAATGACTCGGCAAAGCGTCGCGCTTTATGCCTACGTATTCTCATCAGAGAATGAGAAATCAGAGTCAACGTAGTTCGACTAACTACGGGTTACGGGGAAGGTGGCTCGCCAATACGTCAGTATTGTGCCTACGTACTCTCAACAGGTATGAGAGATCAGAGCTTACGTAGTTCGGGATAATACGGATTACGGGAATTCAGATTCATCTGTTTTATCGAGTAGGGTTAACAAACAGTTCCAGCAGTTTGGCGTACGCGGCTCGACCCTTGGAGACTTAGGCGTTACTGTTTGCGGTAGAACGGAGAGTTAACGACACTCTTTTCTTCAGAAAAGCTTCCTTTGCATTATGGGCCCACGGGGCAAAAAGGTTTGAAGTCTGTTTTCTGTCTTTTACGGAAGAACTGTTTTTTATGGTTGTTTGCAACCAATATCGCACAAGAGACTATGACCTGAGAGTGAATGCGTCGCATGTCACCCAAAGGGTGCCATACTAAACATCCAGACTGTTGAAAAGAAACTTTCCAACAATCCTTTCTCAGATAGCTTAAGGCTCGTAACGTACGACGTCAGGTAACCTTTATTACTATATTTTGATTTGTTTGAAGATAAGAAGAGAGAGCGCTCAACTAAGGGGAGACTATCAAGTCCTAATGTTGTCATGCCAAGGATTCATCCTATGGTTGAGGTTTGAAACAGGGAACTCCTAGAAGTTATCATGCATAGGTTTCAACCTAAAGTTCTAATCATCACTTTCTTATCAAAGGAGGTGAGATTCCTAGGGGATCATGTCAATGATAAACAGAAACAGATAAAGCTTCAGCTTAAACAGTAAACAGTAAATGACTGTAAAATGCATGCAATGCAAGCGAGGGAGGAAATGTGTGTGGGGTGTCAGCCTCCACAAGCTCATCTCAACCTCAAGCCAGATATGAATAACTGTAATCATATAGGAGAATAACATGCTATCAAGCAAAATATAATGACTGTAATCATACAGAAGAAATAACATGCTATCAAGCATACACAAACCACATAGGCAAGGGAGTTGGGCTCTACCGAATACCCGCAAGCAAAGCCATACAGTAAAAATACAAGCAGAGGGAGCAACTCAACCTCTAGTGCAATCATGCTCCTAGCTTAAATCAATCTAAATATGAACTTATTCTAATGCATCAAGCGAATCAAACAAGTCACATCAACACAGTTGCACAGCAAGCAAACAGACAGTCAAGAAAGCAAATCAACAACTTCCCCAGCTTCACAGCAAAGCAATCTTCTGACAGCAGTTTAGTCCACAGTCTGCAACTGCTCCTCAAGGCTATCATCTTCAATAGCAAATATCAACTTGCTGCTCTGAACTTCCAACACATCAAACACAAGTATCAACTTATTCTTCTTCTTCAAGCCTCAGCTCCAAAGTAAGTTCCACCTTCAGGCTTCAATCCCAATTGCAAGTATCAACTTGTTCCTTCAGGGACCCAATGCATTAAACTCACAAGTATCAACTTGCTTTCCAATCTCAAGCTCCAGCTTCTTCATTCCATCTCCAATGGATTCCCTTCACAAGTGTCAACTTGTTCCTCTTCTTCTTCAAGCTTCAGCTCCTTCAAGTATCAACTTGCTCTTCCTGATCTACAAGCTTCAGCTTCAATGCCAGTCTTCAAACAAAGGGAAGTATCAACCTCTAGCCTTCAATATTCTTCAAGCAAGGAACTCCATCCTCTAGCAAGGGAGAAAGATTCATCTAACAAGAGCAAAGTTTGGATGATTGGTAGCAGAGTGAAGACCAAAGGTCACCACTAAGCATCCTATCATCAGAGAAAGGGACCCTCAAAGGTTCTACCAACTTGTGAAGAGCCACACATCCTACCAAAGGAGGGATGAGGCTTTTACAAGGGACCTTACATCATAGGGAAGAATGGAAGTGATCAACATCTTCCATGTTTATGAAGGAAGAGAATCTATCTAGAAGCTCTGCCTACAAACCCTAATCTTAACACCTAATCAACACTACACCAAAAGAAGGGAATATCTTCACATCCAAATTCTTCAAGCACTCCATTGCATCTTCAACTTGCCTTCATCCTCAACCAAGGGTAAAAACAACACAAGTTTACTCTAAGGGAACCTAAGGGGTTAATCTAGTCAAATTAGTGCATTAGAATCATCTAAAGTTAGTACCTAAACTAAAATAATAAAAAAATAGTAAACTACATTGTAAATTCCTACAAAAATTCCTAAGGGACCCTAATTAAATCAGGAATCTACCATACAAAATTTAGAGGTTGAATCATCCACCAAGTTCTAGATATAAAACCTAAATCATAAGGTATTAACCATAAACCCTAAAAATGGATCTCCTAAAGTTTCAACCTAAGACTACCACTTACATTCATCACAAAAATGTGAGAAAAATCTAGGGGGAACATGCATATCTATGCTAGCTACACACAAAAAATCAAGGCAAGAATCATCATCAAATGATCAAACCAAATTCAACAAAACAAAGTATCAACCATGATCATTTTAATATCAATTAAAATTCAACAAATGCAAATAAAATCAAAAATGCATGAAATGTTAATATTTTTTTATCTAAAAAAAACTAGATTCAATCATGAATCAATGGAAAAAAGAATGGAATTATTTGAGTTAATTTTCAATTTTTTTATGGATTATTTACTAAACCACATGAAATGAAGAAATTAAAAGAAATTGATAAACTCAGCGTGGAAAATAGCAATTAAACCCAATTCATTTCAAAGGTTGGGCCAGAAAGGGGGTGCAGATACTAAAGCGCTACTAAGCCCAACCTATCACTTAAATGAAACGCTGCGTTGCAGCTTCCTTCAGAATCCTTCACAAAATGAAATCAATTCCTAGCCGTGGGATCTTACTTTAGTCAAAGTCTTCAGTCTAATCCAATGGCAATCAACTCATGTTCTTCCTTTTGAATGTTGGAGGGAAATGGAATCCATGGTTGAACAGAACTTCAACTTCATCTTCTCCAAATCGTATTCCTTCAAAACTCCATCAAAACTCTCACTTAAATACTCTAACCTACTCCATTTTTTCCACTGAATCTAACTATGCTAATCATGAACATTGAAACTCATCCTAACTCAAATCACGATGGAATTTTCAGAAACCACTCAAGAATCAAACATCACCAAACTCCAAATTATGAGGTCTATCATCATCACCACCTAATACTGACTTGATCTAGCTATCAAACTAAGCTTAAAACTCAAGAATCAACAAGATACACTCAAGAACAGGAATCAGGTCATCCTACTTATTGTCTCTAATCCCTACCAATTGTTATCAAAAAGCTTCCTACACCAATCTAAAATGATTCTAACCTAACAAAACCTAAAGATTATGCTTAAATTAAGCTGTACGATGAAAAGTACATACCTGCAAATTCTTGATGAACAGAGTGGTAAAATCTTCAAATCAACCCTCAGTAATCTCTAGATTCCTTCCCTAGCATCCAATCAACCTTCTGTATGCAAAGAAATGAGTTGAAACTTGGTAGATTCTTGAACCCGATTCTGAGTTGCAGATGAGGAATTTGCAATGCCAACTCACGATCCTTCAATGGTTTTGCCTTGAATTTGATCTGGAATCAATCTCTAACCCTAGAGCAAGCTATTGAGATCAAGAACTTGGATTGAAATAGCCTCAATTGATGTAACCGATTTTGATTTGCAATGTGCAAATTCAAAATGCAATCTCTCTATTTCCTCTCAATTCTCACCAACCTCTGTTATGAACCACTTCAGAATTATATATAGGACATGAATGAATGATCTAGAAGCTTCTGGATCCATCCAAGGAGAATTTCAATATCTCATGTCATGGAAATCTCATGATATGCTACATGTATGACAGATCTGCTAACAGCTTGCATTTGCCCTTCAACCTTGTTCAATTTCTCTCCACATGAGATTCTGAGTGTGTTTGAATGGAGTGGACCCATGTATTTGATCTTATGTGTAGTTTGGCATATGTAACTTAAGTCATAAGCAATCAAATGCAAATCTTTGAATGAGGCCTCAAATGAAAAAACCAACATTGCCGTTGTCTTTAAAATGCATTTTACAATCAAAATGACCTATAAGTTTGTCTCATTTGGTCACCAAATGAATTATGTGAATTTTTGACCATTAAATCCTTTTAATTCTCCCTTTTTCCAAAATTTCTTGAACCAAGTCTCTCCTTGAGCCATTTCAATGCCTCCTTAATGCATGGTCAAGGTTAAAACCCCATTTTGAGCAACTTTCTAGTTGAACAAAACTTCATTTGAGGCCTCTAAGTTGGTGAAAATGGCCTATGATCACAAATGACCTATAATCACCAAATGTCCAAAATACCCTTGACTTGTCAAAACCATAACTTGAGTTCTACAAATCATATCAAGGACTTCTAGTACTCTATAGAAAGCTAAGAGGATAAGGAACAACATTCGTGTTTACCAAAAGTTCATAGGAATCATCCTTCTAGGGCAAAAGTATCATGCAAATTGGGTAACTTTCAAGCTCCAAATTCACATTCCTCAGATGACTTGTAACTTGTCAAAGTCATAACTTGAGTTCTACAAATCCTATCAAGGACTTCTAGCACTCAAATTAAAGCTAAGACCATGATCTACAACAATCATGTTGGGGCAAGATGAGATGACAATCACATCTTGAGCTAAATTGCCTTGAAGATAGGGGTCAAACTAGGGGATTTTACACTGTCAAGCCTTAGAAACCCTAGCTTGAAATTTCTCAAACTCTTCAATCACGATGAGTTAACCTTGAAGTCATCCTTATAACATCTAAATGTATCAATCCATGATCACATGGATCTTGAATTAAGTCTCAACTTCCTTCAAATCATCAGTTGACTTAGGGTTGACCCAGTCAAACCCTAGCTGCACCACTCCTGGCTGAGGCTTCTTAATCTTGCACAATGACCTGTCTAGGCCTCAAAATGATCTTCAACACATCTCATGAGCTCTCTCAAGACCTCAAGTCTAACTTCATGGCTTCAGAATCATCTGATGACTTCCCACAACTCTCAAGTTAGGAGACACACCCTCTTGGCTTCAATCAATCTCTCTGAGGATCTTTTAATTTCTCTGACAAGGATATCAACCCTTGAACATCTGAATAGCCTTCTTAGCTAGCTTCAAAGTCTTGTATAGATCTTGATTGGTAATCATACCTCTTGATCTCCTGCATACATGTCAATGAAATGCAAATGATAATGCTAATGTGAATGAAATGAAACACAAGCTAGGTAAAGAAATGTTGGGCAAATTTTGGGGTGCAACAACACCCCCATTTTCCTGGACCCAAGAGAATTAAACTAGTTTTGCTGCTGACTGAACCCTTTCCATCTATTTCTTTTATTTTCTTTTCTTTTAATTTTTTGTTTTCATGCTTGTTGAAATTAATTCACAAAAAATAATGAATTGATATTAAATCCTGAGAAAAATTGGAGAGACAAATTAAAATGCTTAGAATTTTTTCATGATTTTATTTTTCATTTTTCATGCATTTTCATTTTATTGCATATTTTCTAGTTTAATATGTGTTTAATGGTGAAATAATGATGTTGTGATTTTGTCCATTTTCTTTCTCACTCATGGTTGTGAATTTGATCTTGGATTTTTGTATGATGTTTGTGTATATATTGATGTTGCCTTGTGATTTTTATCATGATTTTTAAATGATTTTAAATATGCTTTTAGTATAGTTGTTTATGAGTGATTTTTAGTGGATCTCTTTAGTGATACCTTTCAACTTAGGATTTTATTAGAGGACTTAGAGATTGAATTAGGTCCTGATTTTTGAACTGTAGGTCATTAGCAAATGCATGTTCCCATAGAAAAATAATTAGATTTTTAGAATGTGTTTTGATATTTTAGATAGAATATTCAAGTTGATTGTTCATTTGGTGTTTCAATTTTGGTGATGTATTTGGAATGGACTCAAAGTGGGCTTTCCTTGCATAGTGGGCTTCTGGTTCCTATTGGAGGATATCATGGACATGATGAAGCTTGTGTGAAGTGGCTGGTGGAGCTTGGATTGGGGCTTTTATTGTCTTTTTGTTAGCTTTTTGTAGCTTAGGAGATTAGGGCTTTAGGAAAGAGCTTTAGAAATAGTTTTTTCTTCAAATAATGGTTGGTTTCATTCCCATTCCATTCCCATCCTATGATTCAAAGTCCTCATGTTAAAAGTATCATCTCTCCTTAGGAGGGATGTGTGACATTTTACAATGAGTAGAACTTTTGAGGATGCCTTTCTCTGATGAACTGGTTGAGTGTCAGATGGGATTCCTTTGGTTTCCTTTTCTGCTTCCCATCATCAAATACTCATCTTGTTGATTCCTTTCCTTGGTGAAGTGCATTGTTAAAGCATGAAGTTGGAGTATCCCTTTCATTCTCTTGAAGATGGTAGATTTGAAGAACAGTTACAGACTGTGGACTGGATTGCTGTCAGAAGATTGCTTTGCTGTGAAGCTGTTGATTTGTTTTCCCTGTTTGTCTGTTTTCTTCTTGTGCAACTGTATTGATGTGACTTGATTGGTGTGATGCATTTAGATTAGGTCATGTAGTTGAATAAGCCTAAGAGCATCCTAAGGGTTGAGTTTCTCCCCTTGCTTGTATTGCATTAGAGGTTGAGTTTCTCCCTCTGCTTGTATTTTTACTGTGTGGCTTTGCTTGCTGGTATTTGGTAGAGCTCAGCTCCCTTGCCTGTGTGATTTATAGTCTGTTTGATTGCATCTATTTTCTCCTATTATTTTTGCAGTTATTCATACTTGGCTTGAGGTTGAGACAAGCTTGTGGAGGCTCCTGCCCCACACATATTTCCTCCCTCACTTGCATTGTATGCATTGTATTTACAGTTGTTTCCTGTACTGTTTACAGTTTATCTGCTTGTCTGTTTCTGTATCATTGACATGATCCCCTAGGAATCTCACTTCCTTTGATAAGGAAGTGATGATTAGAACTTTAGGTTGAAACCTATGCATGATAACTTCTAAGAGATCCCTGTTTCAAGCCTCAACCATAGGATGAATCCTTGGCATGACAACATTAGGACTTGATAGTCTCCCCTTAGTTGAGCCTGTTCTCTCTTCACATCTTGAAACAAACTAAAATACAGTAATAAAGGTTAACCGATGTCGTACGTTACGAGCCTTAAGCTATTTGAGAAAAGGTTGTTGAAGGATCACTCTTCAACAGTCTAGATGTTTAGTATGGTACCCTTAGGGTGACATACGACACATTCGCTCTCAGGTCATAGTCTCTAGTGTGATATTGGTTGCAAACATCCATAAAAAACAGTTCTTCCGTAAAAGACAGAAAACAAACTTCAAACCTTTTTGCCTCGTGGGCCCATAATTCAAAGGAAGCTTTTCTGAAGAAAAGAGTGTCGTTAACTCCCAGTTCTACCACAAACGGTAACGCCTAAGTCTCCAAGGGTCGAGCTGCGTACACCAAACTGCTGGAACTGTTTGTTAACCCTACTCGAAAAACCGATGAATCTGAATTCCCGTAATCCGTATTATCTCGAACTATGTAAGCTCTGATCTCTCATATCTGTTGAGAGTACGTAGGAACAATACTGACGTATTGGCGAGCCACCTTCCCCGTTTACCCGTAGTTAACCGAACTACATTGACTATGATTTCTCATTCTCTGATGAGAATACGTAGGCATAAAGCGCGACACTTTGCCGAGTCATTTTCTTTTCTTTTCAGACCGGCCTTGATAGGTAGATAGTTAAATAAACCCGTTAGATAAACACAACAAGCGTGGATCCCATCGAGTACGATGGACGTGAGGGGTGCTAATACTTTCCCCTTGCGTAACCGACTCCCGAATCCAGACATTGGTTG
Organism: Lathyrus sativus; assembly: GCA_963859935.3. Classification (NCBI taxonomy): domain Eukaryota; kingdom Viridiplantae; phylum Streptophyta; class Magnoliopsida; order Fabales; family Fabaceae; genus Lathyrus; species Lathyrus sativus. The sequence goes on along the minus strand of OZ012736.1, from coordinate 188,697,116 downwards.
CGATGACCTTGTCTTATACCCTTTCGTCAGGTTTTTTCGATCGTTTCCTTTCCCGTTCTGAGGGATAAATAACGAAAGGTGGCGACTCTTCTGTTTTGCCGGCACCTTATTTTCGCGGTAGCGACAACTCGCGTAGGGTATGGGAAGAGTCCCCAGCAGAGTCTCCAGCTATCACATTGCTGCGAAAAAGGGCCGACAAAGACAAAAGAATTGCCATCGTTCATTATTTATCCCAAAAGAGAGGGAAAGGAAACGATCGAAGAAAACCTGACGAAAAAGGGAAAGACAAGGTCATTGCAACCAAATCTTGGGTTCGGGAGTCGGTTACGCAAGGGGAAGGTATGAACACCCCTCATGTCCATTGTACTCAATGGGATCCATGCTTGTTGTTTAATCTATGGGTGAACAACTATCTAAAATCTACTGCTAAACATGGGTGAACAAAAAGAACTGACTCGATAGGACATCGCCGCCCTATGCCTACGTATTCCCTCGTGCAATGGGAAAGTCAGAGTCAACGTAGTTCGGGAAACTACGGGTGAAGGGGGGAAGGTTGCTTGCCAAGACATCCCCGTCTTGTGCTTATGTATCCTCATCTGGTATGAGAAATCAGAGTAAACGTAGTTCGGGATGACATGACCACTGGTTGGTTCAAGTGTTTTAACTGAGTAGGGTTAAATCTTCGTTCTAGTAGTTAGGGACGATGCCTGTTTGCGGTAGAACAAAAACTTAACACACTCATTCTAAAAATGATTTTCAAACAAATCCTGAAGGATAAAAATGTTTGATCTTTTATTTTGGTGTTTTTATGAGAAGAAGTGAATTGAGTTAGATTCAAAACTTATGTTGCACTAAAGACTATGACATGAGAGCGAATGCGTCGCATATTGCCCAAAGGGCATATGCTAAACACTCTAGACAAGGTTAGAGGAGGCCTCCACTCATCATTCCTCAAGTACTTAAGGCTCGTAGCGTACAACAAGTGTTAACCTTTATTAAGTGTCTTAAGAAGGTTATGAGATGAGAAGAGAAAGACACAACACTCTAAGGAGAACTGATCAACCCTAATGTTATCATGTAATGTGATCCTAAAGTTGGCATTGAAAGGGAGAAAACTATCCTAATGTTATCGTGCAATGGATTGAACACCTAATGTCTCTCCTACTCCCATCTTAAACAAAGGGACTAGGAATCCTAAGGGATCATGGCAAAAGACCAAGTAAACAATAAACAATTCAATCATAGATGAACAAAGAAAATGAGATAATGCAATTAGAGATGCAAACATGAAATGCAAGTATGCAAAGATGCAACAAAAGGCTCAACAACAAAAGAATTTCAAACACAAGAGAAAGTCAACTTAAATAAGTCAACAAGAAGTGAGATAAAATGGGAGAAGTAAAACTCCTACAACCATCAAACATCCATCACCTAAACAAAAACCAAAAGTAAAGAGCCATGATTAAAGAAATGATGGGAGAAAGGAAATTGGGCAGCAACCACATATGGGTGATCTCAACCAAACATTCAACATTGATCAAGCAAAAGACATAATTAAACAAGTGCAAGAAAGTGGCCAATTATTCAAGACAAACTCAAAGTGCAAATGTGAACACCAAATCATCTTGAATAAAGATCAAACCACATGAGGTAGAGGTGGATCAATAAGATGAAAGCCTCAATTCACACTTAGAAACAAAACACCAACACAAACTAGGTCATGGCAAGTGAAAGAACCAAAGTTCTAACACAACTTCAACACTTAGAACAAAGTGGAAATGCATGACTCCAAAGTTACTTGTGATGCAAGTTAAACAATGTAAATGACCCATGACAAATGAAATAGCACCTTAAGCATGTTAAAATCAATCAAAAAGGCTCACAAGATGCATATGGGATCAATAGAGCTCATTTCCCAAAGGAACTAGGTCAAACTAGCTTGTATGAACATCTTCAAAGGTGACGTGACTTGCAAGGTTCACCAAAAATAGAAGGAATGTCCAATAAATCTCAAATAAAATACAAAACAAAGCTTGATCAATAATAAACCATCAAGAAAAATCTCATGGACAAAATCAACTCAAGGCATCACCAAATAATTCAAGAGTGAATGGTGCTCCACCTTATCGAGCATATGTCGGGGGACAACAAAAGACAAAGCAAAATCAAATGAAAAATGATTATTGGCCACTCAAACTCATCCTCAAGAATGCCTCAACCCCTTACCTAAATGAGGGAAAAGCCATGGTCATAGGAGATAAGGAATTGAAGTCCAAATAGTCATGATCACATAAGGTAAACACCATAAAACTCATTTAATTGTAAAATTTAAATAAAATACAAAAATAAATGGAAAACAGAAATAAAAAACATGGAAAATTAAATAACATTTCAAACTATTAAGAAAACATTTTTGTGAAAACAGAAATTAAAATGAAAGAAAATTAAAACAAAGACCAAGAGGGGGTGCATTCATTAAAGTCTGAACAAACTGATTCTTTTGTAAATCTTGCCTGGGCCAAAAAGAAGAAGGGGGTGCAGATAGGAAAGGAACTAAGCCCAATAGCATATGGACTCAGAGTTTTAATGAAAGTCTGCATTTCATTAAAACACGTCATGGTCAAACACACACATCAGCAGAGTCAAGCAAATACGAGCACACCACCTCAATGGGTCAAAGGTTCCTCAAAAGCCAACTTAGCTTGGCCTGAAACATTACCAGACGCCGGAGCTAGGGCTCCAGTCGTCTTCCCCGAGAAGGGGGTCACCGGAGACGGATGAAAACAGTCATAAAAATACCAGCCCAGTACACTATCTCAAAGCAAATCACATGGGGAATTCAAATATGGCATTCATTTTGCAAAAATAGCCACGAAAATCAAGTGTCCAAACTGAAACTCAAATGAACAGGCATTAAAACAATATAAACATTTCCTACTGGTTATAGGACTTCATATGCAAGCCAGAATGACCCTAATACATGTCTAAAATGAGAGAAAAAAAACGAAGAAATCTTACCAAATGGAGCTGCTCCGTTGGCTCTTGAAATGGCAAGAGAACTTCTGTCCAAGCTTTCCAATCTTCTCCTTGAGCTCTGGTGAAGAAGAAATGAGCAGAAACTTGGAGAAATAACCCAAGAAATAACTGATTCGAAGAGATGAAAGTATTGGAAATTTTGAAGTGTAGAAGCTCTCTCTCTCTCTCTCTCTCAGCCAGCACTCACTCTGATGGTTTAGGGAAAATTTTCAACTCTTTTATGATGGGTTTTCAATGGTCATGCAGGCCCATAATGCTTGCAATGTGTAATTTCAAGTTTTTCTTTTCAAACTTCCACTTCATGCCACGCACGGTTTAGGTACCACACCACCATAATTGGGTCAGCAATTAAATAGAAGGGGTGTATTGGAAACATGTAGGTTGCTTTGGGTCATGTAGGAAAGCCTTTCACCAAGTTTCAATTAATGACTTTTTAAGCAAGAAATTTGAAGATGTGGCATGTAATTTCTCTTTATGTTGGCACACATGAAGTAAAGCTCCTTATGATCATGTACTTGTGTTGAAAAGATCAAAAATGAGGCCAAAAGGTGACTTGTAATGTAAGATACTTAAACCATGACCAAAAGTAAAAAGTTCACCTTTAAAATGGTCCATATGATCACATTATGCACCAAACTCCATGAATTTTGAGTCCATTGTGAAGCCATGGCAATTAGACACAAGTTTCATGTTGGTTGAAAATGGATTAGAGGCCTTGAAGTTCATGAAATGGACCCTTGAAATGAATGACCTATAATAGACTTTCCAAAAATACCCCTGCCTTGTGAGGACCATAACTTGAGATGTACACATGAGAAAAAGGACTTCTAGGACTTTTTGGAAAGATAAGATCATAAAGAACAACTTTCATGTTTACTTGAAGTTGAGGAGTGTCGCATCGCTGCGAAGAGGGCCGGAAAGGACAGAAGAGTCGCCACCGTTTGTTATTTATCCCAAAGAGAGGGAAAGGAAACGATCAGAGAAAACCTACGAAAAAGGGAAAAGACAGGTCATCGCAACCAAATCTTGGGTTCGGGAGTCGGTTACGCAAGGGGAAGGTATGAGCACCTCACGTCCGTTGTACTCAACGGGATCCACGCTTGTTGTCTAGTCTATGGGTGAAAAACAAACTATCTATGGTTGCTAACGTTAAAACGGAAAGAACTGACTCGATAGAGCATCGCCACTCTATGCCTACGTATTCCCTCGTGCAATGGGAAAGTCAGAGTCAACATAGTTCGGGAAACTACAGGGGGGATTGCTCGCCAAGACATCGCCGTCTTGTGCCTACGTATTCTCATCTAGTATGAGAAATCAGAGCAAAACGTAGTTCATGCTAACTACGGGTAAACAGGGTGTTCTCGACCGCACGATGTAGCACCCCAAAATTTGCCTTTTCGTTTTAACCGTAACTGGCCTTTGTTTCTTTGCAGTTTTCATTTTTTTCATCGCATAACATTCGTTCTCGAGGCATGGGATCAAGGCGTTCCTGTGACTCAAGTTCATTTCAGAGCAAAAGACTGAACAACAAACAACGAGCATCAAAGGATCGAGCATTTATTTTGCCCAGCGGTCAGGCAACCAATTTTATTTTGCAGGTTAATTTCAGATCAGAAAGCAGTACTCAGGTTCATAGCAAGCATTTTCACAGTGATAACGTTCAAAAATGAGGGTCAGAAGCTAAACAGAGCTCCAGACAGTTGAAACAGGGCAAATGGACAGATTTCCCTCCAAAAGGCGCCAGAATTCAAAATTTAAAGGTGTTAATCGATTAACCTATAGGGTTAATCAATTAACCAAAGGAAAATTAGCCCAAATTTGAAATTTTAACAGTGTTAACCGATTAACGCATATGGTTAATCGGTTAACCATAGCATATTTTGCCATGTACGTGATTTTGCAAGCCAATTGCACTTGGGGTCCAATTTTGATCACTTTGGAATTCAAATTTTCACTTGGGAAGGATCTAGAACACCTTTAAATTTCAGATTTCCCTCCAAAATCCCATTCCACATTCCAAGCCTTGATTTCCAATCCAAATTCGAATCCTTGCTTTGGATCCCAAACCTAAGTCATATTTAAGTGATCCATTCCAAACCAAACCATCCAATTTTTCATTTCTCACATTCATTTTTCAGAATTGATTAGAATTCTCTCAAATTCTCTCAACTTCCCCATTTCTAAAACTTACTCAAAGCTCTTTTTCATTGGAATTCTTGATTCTTCATTGGAATCAATGGATTCTTGAGCATAAACCTCCATTTACCATCGCCATTGAATCAATTTTCATCTTCAATTTTCGTGCAAGCTTAGATCTGAATCTGAGTTGGATCTAGAAATGATTATTTGAAGCTTTTTGACTCAAATTTGGTGGATCTTCATTCATACAACAACAATTATTGTGGATCTTAAAGTTTTCCAGATTTCTAGCATTTGATCTGCTCAAATTCAGTTGATCAACATTTATCGAAGCAAATCTCTGCTTCGAAGGTTGGAATTCTCGATCCGATTTAATTTTTGAGCTTATCATGTTAATCTTCATATTTGATTGAATTTTTTTGATTTTGATCCGTTCGATTTGTGATGTTGTTGTGTAATTGTGTATCCATGTTGTTGGATCTCTATTTTCTGTTGTTAAATTCGTGCTTAATTGATAAGTTGATCTGTTGGAACCTTGGATAAGCTGTTTCTGTGCTGGAAGTGATTTTCTGCTGCTGTTTTTAGCTTCTGGTGCAGTGTTAATCGGTTAACCTATATGGTTAACCGTTTAACCAATTCAAATTTTCAAATTTTTTCAAATGTTAACAGTGTTAATCGGTTAACGCATATGGTTAACCGATTAACCTGTTCAAAACTTCAGTTTTTTCAAACTTTTTAAGGTGTTAACTGATTAACAGTATGTGTTAACCGATTAAACCTATGCCAGAATGTCATATCTGCTGTTTTGCTTGCATGTTTGCGTACCGTATCGATTCAAATCATCATAGATCAGTGTGATGCATTAGGATTGAGTTGTTTTGGATAATTGTCACTGTTTGTGGTTGATTAATCATGATTTTGTTGACATGTGATTATTTTTCAATTGTTTGCATGCTTGAGTATGTGGTTCAAATTGATCATTTGTTTGCATGTTTATTTGCTTTCATCTCTTGTTTTTCTCCACATGTTTGCATCATTCTTGCATCACTGTTGAGGTCGAGACGCGATTGTGGTGGTTGCTGCCCCACACAATTTTTCCTCCCTCCCACCATTCTAAATGTGCATTTTCATGTTTGCATTTTTCTACATGTGATTGATCCTTCCTTTGTTCTTCTTGTGCTTTTTGCCATGACCCCCATAGGATTCATATTCCCTCCGTTTAGGATGGGAGTATGAGAGACATTAGGTGCTCAATCCAAGTATGCTAACATTAGGGTAGATGTTCCCCCTTTTAATCCTAACCTTAGGACCACTTTGCATGACAACGTTAGGGATGATTTTCCCTTAGACCTTCCGTGCGTCTCTCTTTCTCATCTCCAAATCATGCTAAATCATTTAATAAAGGAGATAAACATTGCGCACTACGAGCCTTAAGCTACATGGGGAATGATGAGTGAGGGGTCTCCTCTCGCTTGTCTAGAGTGTTTAGTATACGTCTCGTTTGGGGGTGATATACGACGCATTCGCCTCCATGTCATAGTCTTTAGTGCAACGTGAATCACATACCGAATTAATTCACTTCACTAAAAAACACAAAACAAAACTCAAACCTTTTTCCTTCGGGATTAATCAAAACTTTTTTCAGAAAAGAGTTCTGTTAAGCTTCGGTTCCACCGCAAACAGGCTTAGTCCCTAACTACTGGAACGAATGTTTAACTCTACTCGATTAAAACACTTAATTAACCCGTGGTTTCATGTCGCCCGAACTACGTTTTCTTTGATCTTTCATACCAGATGAAAGTAAGTAAGCACAAAACGCGATGTCTTGGCGAGCAACGTTCCCCCTTCTCTCCCGTAGTTAGCCGAACTACGTTGACTCTGACTTTCCCATTGCACGAGGGAATACGTAGGCACAGAGCGACGATGCTCTTCCGAGTCTCTTTTCTTTTCTTTTGTCCCTGAGACCTTTGGCGTAGATAGATAACACACCCTTAGATAGAAAACGAGCAAGGATCACGTCGAGTACGACGGACGTGAGGGGTGCTAATACCTTCCCCTTGCGTAACCGAATCCCGAATCCAGGACTTGGTTGCGATGACCTCGTCTTTTCCTTTTTTGTCAGGTTTTTCCGATCGTTTCCTTTCCCTCTCTTTGGGATAAATAATGAAAGGTTCTGACTCTTCTATTTTCCGCCGGGTGTTTTTCGCAGTTGTGACAGCTGGCAACTCTGCTGGGGATCCTGGTTCCATATGCGAGTCACTCTTAGCGCTTATCTGGTTGCGTCTTTGGGTGTTTACTTTTGTGCAGTTTTTGCTTTATGTACATTATCTGTTGTATATTATTGTATTGCACTCTTGTTGCTGCTGTGTTGTGGGTTGGGTTGTTCCATCGAGAGATAAGTCGGACCTAGGCTTGAGTATACACATAGGATTAGAGTGGAGATTAGCGGGAGTTTGTGTGGCGTCTGGCTGCGCAATAGCTTGCGTGAAATTCACATTCAGACTAGGTTTTTCTTTGGAAATATTCTATCATGTGCGTCTGGTGCAGTTGAGGGAATATTGACTTAGAGAGACTGTCGACTCTGGAGACCGTTCATTTGGGGAGTCAGCTAAGTGAGGCCGCTTCGTTAGACTATGATGCCAAACCGGAAACGGTGAACGTATCATCATTTCTCGAAAGTCTGTGACGCTGGCCACCCGCATAGGATGTCGTACCTTTCAAGACTAGTACCCACATGTGAGAGGGATGGGTTTTTGCAGGAAACCTGGCCTTCAACCAACCAGGGTTTTCTCATCAGTGCAGAATTTTGATCCTGAGTATTCTATCCAGTGTATTATCTCAGTGTTCTGATTAGAGCGGATCTCTGTTTGAATTCAGTCAACGGTACAACAGCGCATTTGAGCATTGGATACCTTGATCCCATTTGTGCATTGTTATAATCATTCTGCATTTAACATTGCATGTTTATATGTGTTACAGGTTCTCGTCTTTCCCTGGATTCTGGTTGTGGTCTTCTTCAGAGATGGAAGTTAGCCGAAAGAGGATTTTTGTGTACAAATTTCGGGCACCTGAGTTGGGACCTATATTTGGTCTGATTTCCCTGGCTGATCCTGGTGTTCTTGCTGCTTTCAGAGAACAGTATGGCGGAATTCTGAAGTTTGTCCGTAAACTCACGACTTATGAGCATGGAGCTATTCATACCTTGTTGTAGTTTTATGATCCTCCACTGAGATGCTTCACATTTCTGGACTACGTGTTGGCTCCGACTTTGGAGGAACTCGCTTACATCTTAGGTGTTCCGATCCTGAACAAAGTGCCTTTCTTCAGCTCCGAGGAAGAACCTAATCTCGAGAAATTTTCCACCGCTCTTTATTTGAGCGCCTCTGACTTAGTAGGTCATGTTATTAGCAGAAACGGAGTCTCCGGATTTACTTTACCCTTCCTGGTCGACAAAGCCCGAGAGTATGCTGAAAAGAGTTGTTGGGTGGTTTTCAGTGCTATCTTGGCTTTGTGTGTTTATGGCATTGTGTTGTTTCCCAATGTACCTGACTTTGTGGATTTTGATGCTTTTCATGTCTTCGCTTCTAAGAATCCCGTACCTACTCTTCTAGAAGACTTGTATCATTCAGTGGATTACAAGAACGAGAAAATAAGAGGGAAGATTGTTTCTTGTTGCGCATCGCTGTTGCATAAATGGTTTGTTGATCACCTTCCTCGCTCAGGAGCTTTTGTGAATTTCGCGAACTCATCTGAATGGTCGAAGAGGCTTATGGGTTTAACGGAGAAGAATATTGTCTGGTTCAATCGATATTTGTTGGGTCGTGAGCTTATCTTCAGTCGTGGTAGCTTGCCTAATGTGCCCTTGATAGGGAGGAAAGGCGGTATCAACTATAATCCTTCTCTTGCTGTGAGACAATTCGGTTATGCTTTGAAAGGACCTCCAAAAGAAGAGGAAATGCAGGAATCTCTATACTTCACAGGTGTAGCTGATCCTTGTATCTCGGCCCGATTCGTGGATGCTTGGGGTAAGATTCACAAGAAGGGAAATCTTTCTTTGGGCAAAGGAGATTGTAGAGCTTATGAGCCATACTCGGATTGGATTTAGAAGAGGGGTGAAGAGGTACTATTGCCGTTTCCTATTGAAGAACCACTGTATCCCTTAGTCATTGAGCCACCTACAACTGTTGATATCTTGAGATATACCAAGCTTTGGGCAGAGAAGGAAGAGCTGCGTAAAGAGAATGAAGAGTTGAAGCAAGAAATCAGACAACTAAAGCATGATAAGGGTGAAGTTGTGTATTTGGCAAAGACAAATGCAGAATTGTTGACTAAGGCGAAGGAAGAACTTGCTGATCAGGTACAAGCACGGAAGCAAGTCGGTCTTGATCTGAAAAGCACTTCTGAAGATATCCAAATTCAATGTACAATGGAATGCTACCTTGACCGCCAACAAGAGTAGAGAAGATAAGCTTCATGTTCAGGTCGATAAGCTGAAAGTGCAATTCAAGGCTAAGGAGAGGGAGGTACTGCTAGAAACGTTCCGCAGAAGCACGATCGAGCAGAAACACCAAGAGACTTTGTCAACACTTGAAGAGTTCAAGATCCAGGAAGAGGTGAAGAAACCCAGGCTTGAAGTTGCCTTCGGCGAAGATGCTTGGGAGGATCATTGTCATTATCTCTGGGATGTGATACGCAAGAGGGATGTCCTTATCCGAGAGTTGATGGAGAGGCCAGACCATGGAGATACAAAGGAGATGCTTGAGGAGTCTCAGGAGTGGCGTAGAGATCATGGCTACTAGGAGTTTTATCTTTTGTAGTGTCATTTGATTTTGTATCTTGATCATCACCAGAGATGTTGGATAAGATCAATAGTTCTTCGTATGCGGATATTTCTCACTTGGTTGTATTGTTTCAGCTTTAGTTAATATATGAGAAGTTTTATTGTGGTGTTCTTATCCATCTCTATTGTTCTTGTTTTTTGACACCGGAATCAAGGGGGAAGATTTCCCTGTGCATACACAGACATGTTTGCATTTTGCATCTTGCATTCTCATTTGCATTGCAGGTTGTTCTTGGTGGCCTTGTGTTCTTATCTCTGCTTGGTTTTCTTCAGTTCAGGATTGAGGAGTTCAGTTTCCACATGTATTCTACTCGAGGGAATCAGCAGAAGGTGATGGATCAGGTTCATGCAGAATTGTAGGAGATCAAGGCTCGTATGGCCCAATTCATGGAGCTGATGTAGACTGTCGCCAGTGGATAGGAAAAACTGAGAACTCTAGTCCAGCTGAGAACTCTAGTCCTCAAGGTATTCCTACTGTTGTTGTACCTCTGGGCGGAGGAGTTGCTGGTGAGAATGGTAATATCGCTGGTAATGGCAGTGTGTGCGTTGTGCACGGGGTTGCTGGCCCTCATTGGGAGGATAATCAGGATGATATATTTTCTATGAAAGATCTGGAGGGCGGTTTGCCAACTGAAGCTGACCGAAGGTTCAAGCTGATTGAAGAGAAAATGAAATCATTGGAGAATCAAAACTCTTTGGGCTTAGATATGTCTAATCTTGGTTTGGTTCCTGGGGTCAGGATTCCCCCTAAATTTATGGTGCCCGATTTCGATAAGTACAAAGAGACGACTTGTCCCAGAGTACACATTCGGGCATACTTCAGGAAAATGTCTGCCTATTCTAGTGATGAAAAGCTATTGATGCATTTCTTCCAGGATAGTCTGGCAGGAGCTTCGTTGGAATGGTATATGGGGCTTGAGAGAACCCATATTCGTAGCTGGAAAGAATTGGCTGAGGATTTTATGTGTCACTATCAATATAACAGTGATCTGGCACCGGATCGGGTACAATTGCAGAGTCTGTCGTAGAAAAGTTCTGAGAGTTTCAAAGAATACGCCCAGAGGTGGCGGGATCTGGCTGCAAGGGTACAACCCCCTATGGTTGAAAGGGAGTTGATAGACTTATTTATGGCTTCAATACCGGGTGTGTACTTTGAGAAGATGATAGGCTGCATGTCTGCAGGGTTTTCTGATTTGGTGATTGCCGGTGAGCGAATTGAAATTGGGATCAAGTCTGGTAAGATTTCCAATGGTGGTGGATCCTCTTTGGGAGGAGCGAAGAAGCCATATTATGCAAACCCCAAGAGAAGGGAGGGGGGATGAAAATGCTATTTCTCATAAAGTTAAGGATAGAGCTCAATCTTGTCAGCATCAACAAGTTGCTACTGTAAATATCTCGGCCGCAGCTCCGCAACAAGGCAATGCTCCACGACCTTATCCTGCTAGGCGTCAGATGCCTGATAGACAATTCACAAATCCTCCGATACCATATTCTCAGTTGTTACAATAGTTGTTGCAATTGCAATTGGTTCAGAAGAGGACCTTGGCCCCCTCTCACAGGTATACCGCCTCCTGGCTATGATGCAAACGCTCATTGTGATTTTCACACTGGCGCCCCAGGCCATGATATTGACCACTATAAAGCTTTTAAGCATAAGGTCCAGGATTTTCTTGACTCTAAAGCTATTAACTTCACCAACGAGGGGCCCAATGTGACTCAGAACCCGATGCCGGATCATGGGGTGGCAGGAGCCAATGCCATTATTGAAGGTGAAAAGTTGAATTTGATAATTGATGTTGAATATTTAAAAACTCCGTCGGGTTTTGTGAAGGCTTGTTTGTTGAAGAATGGAGTATTTCCTGGTTGTTCTGCTGACTGCTCAAAATGTGAAGTGCAACCTGAGGGTTGTGATTTTTTGAAGAGGGGTATTCAGAGAATTATTGACGAAGGTTGTTTGCAATTTGACAAAGTCATGAAAGAAGATGTCGAGAAAAAGGTGAGTAATGACGGAAACAAAGTTGCTACTATTTCCATTCCATACCAGACTATCAATATTTGAGCGCCTGCTAGGCCAACTCCGGTGACCATTACTATACCTGGGCCTATGCTGTACGAGAGCACTATAGTTATCCCATGGAACTATGGAGGAGAAGTGTTCTGTAACGGGAAAAAACAAGAATGGATAGAATCGACAAGCGGAAGTTCGTCGGTTGAGAACATAGTTGTTGCCGGAGGTGTTACCAGAAGTGGTAGGGTCTTTGCTCCACTAGAGGTTATTGCTGATAAGAATGACAGGGGTAAGCGTAACGCTGTGATTGAAGAGAATGCCCAACCCCAAGATATTGCTGATGATCTTTCAAAGAATACGGAGGAATTTATGAGGTTAATTCGGAAGAGTGACTACAAAATTGTGGATCACTTGAATCAAACTCCTTCAAAGATTTCTATCTTGTCATTGTTGATGAGTTCGGAGGCGCATCGCAACGCTCTGCTGAAAGTCTTGAATGCAATGTACGTACCCCAGGAGATTTCTGTCAATCAGTTGGAGGGGGTAGTCGCTCACGTGAATGTCGACAATGGTCTCGGTTTTACTGATTTAGATCTGACTCCTGCTGAGAGGAACCATAACTGTGCTCTACACATATCGTTGGAGTGTAGAGGATCTCTGATGTCACATGTCTTGGTTGATACAAGATCATCCCTCAATGTGCTTCCAAAGAAGGCATTGATGAAGTTGGACATCCAGGGTTTGTTATACACGCCAAGTGATCTGGTTGTGAGGGTTTTTGATGGGTCTAAGAGATCAGTGTTTGGAGAAATCACGCTGCCTATTCAGATAGGACCAGAGGTCTTTGATGCAACTTTTTATATTATGAATATCCAGCCAGCATATAGCTGTTTGCTTGGCCGACCTTGGATACATGTTGTCGGGGCAATTACCTCAACGTTGCATCAAAAGCTGAAATACATGATAGAAGGAAGGTAGTCACTGTGTGCGGTGAAGAGGACATTATGGTTAGTCATTTGTCATCCTTCAAATATGTAGAAGTGGATGGTGAGATCCACGAAGCGCTCGGCTAGGCATTCGAAACAGTTCAGATTCAGGGGAAGTCTCCTGTAGAAGCCAAAGGCCCAGAGGTTTCAATGTCGTCGCTCAAGGAAGCCCGTGCTATCATAGAATCCGGCTCGTCTCAAAAGTGGGGTCAAGTTCTCGATGTTCCTGTCAAGCAGGACAAGTTCGGCCTGGGATACAAACCCTCCAGTTCTTCTTAGATTCTGAGATACAGGGGACCTGTGCAGTTCACCAGCAGTGGTGTGATATTTGACAGGATTAACGCTGTTGAAGACGATGAAGGTGACAGTGACTGTGACATGGATGCGTGGATTCGTCCATGTACTCCCGGCCAGAAGCTGTGCAACTGGACTACTGAAGAAGTCATTCATGTTACTGCTGCAGAGTAATGTTCATTGTTTTGAGTATGTTCAGTCCTACGTTCTGCCCAAGACGTAGTGACCCATTTGTGGGGCCTTCTTGTTATTTACAGTTTATCATGAATAAAAGACATTTCGCATTCAAATTTTGTGATCCCTGTTTTTCTTGTTTTGTTTTGCATTTATACTTAACAGAAAAATGGCAATGTGTTTTGTTTGATGCATCGCATAATAAACATAACATCCTCATGCAAGTATTTTCTATCAGATGCCATCGATTCTGGTTCAGCTATGACTTCGTATGACTTTGATAATCCCATTTATCAAGCTGAAGATGAGACTGACGAAGAGTGTGAACTAACCGAAGAGTTATCCATGCTTCTCAAGCAAGAGGAAAGGGTCATTGTGCCTTATCATGAGGATGTTGAGATTATTAATCTGGGTACCAAGGATGATAAGAAAGAGGTTAAAGTGGGGGTTGCATTGGAAGACAGTGTCAAGAGAAGATTGGATGGAATGCTCAGTGAGTATAAAGATATCTTTGCTTGGTCTTACCAAGACATGCCTGGGCTGGATACAGATATTGTGGTACACCGGTTACCTCTCAAAGAAGAATGCTCGCAGTCAAGAAGAAGTTGAGACAGACAAGGCCTGATATGGCAGTCAAGATCAAAGAAGAAGTTCAAAAGCAGTTGAATGATGGGTTTCTTGTTGTCACGAATTACCCTCCGTGGGTCGCTAATATTGTTCTTGTGCCTAAGAAAGATGGAAATGTCAGGATGTGCGTTGATTATCGAGATCTGAATAAAGCGAGCCCGAAAGACGATTTCCCGCTCCCTCATATTAACGTGTTGGTTGATAACACCGCGCAGTATTCTGTGTTTTCATTCATGGATGGCTTCTCTGGGTATAACCAAATCAAAATGGCCCCAGAGGACATGGAGAAAACTACTTTCATCACACCGTGGGGGACTTTTTGCTATAAGGTGATTCCCTTTGGATTGAAAAATGCAGGGGCAACTTATCAGCGGGCGATGGTCACTTTGTTTCATGATATGATTCATCATGAGGTGGAAGTCTATGTTGATGACATGATAGCAAAGTCACATACGGAGGAGGGACATCTGGTCGATCTTCTGAAATTGTTTGAAAGGTTGAGGAAGTTCAAGCTGAGGCTGAATCCTAACAAGTGCACCTTCGGGGTGAGATCTGGAAAGTTACTGGGTTTCATTGTCAGTGAAAAGGGTATTGAGGTATATCCTGCCAAAATAAAAGCTATACAAGAAATGCTTGAGCCGAGAACGGAAAAAGAGGTTCGTGGTTTTCTGAGGAGATTAGACTACATTGCAAGGTTTATATCTCATCTTACAGCCACTTGTGAACCAATATTCAAATTGCTGAGAAAAGATCAAACGGACAGGTGGAATGAAGATTTCCAGAAGGCTTTCGAAAGAATAAAAGAATATTTGCAGGAACCTCCAATACTCATGCCTCCAGTTGCAGGGAAACCACTGATCGTGTATCTCACGGTTCTTGAGAATTCAATGGGATGTGTGCTCGATCAACAGGATGAGTCAGGTAGAAAAGAGCATGCCATCTACTACATGAGTAAGAAATTCATCGATTGCGAGTCGAGGAACTCGATGTTGGAAAAAACATGTTATACACTTGCTTGGGCCACTAAGCGTTTGAGACAGTACATGTTAAACCACACAACCCTATTGATTTCGAAGATGGATCCAATCAAGTATGTCTTTGAAAAACAAGTACTCTCCGGAAGGATTGCCCGATGGCAAATGGTGTTAACAGAGTATGATATTCAGTACGTTTCCCAGAAAGCCATTAAGGCAAGTGTCCTGTCGGAATATCTCGCGGAACAGCCGATTGAGGATTATCAGCCGATGAAGTTTGACTTCCCAGATGAAGGCATCATGTTTTTGAGAATGAAAGACTGTGATGAGCCTTTACCTGACGAGGGTCATGAGAGGGAATCTCAGTGGAAATTGGTTTTCGACGGAGCGGTTAATTCATATGGTAATGGAATCGGTGCGATCATTACTACTCCTCACGGTTCTCATATACCGTTCACCGCCCGATTGACATTCGCTTGTACCAAAAATGAAGCCGGGTATGAAGCTTGCATTATGGGTTTAGAAGAGGCCGTTGATATGAGGATTAAGAATCTGGATGTATACGGTGACTCAGCGTTGGTCGTTAACCAAATCAAAGGAGAATGGGAAACTCGTCAGGCCAACCTGGTGCCTTATAGAGATTATGCAAGGAGGTTGCTGCCTTTCTTTGATAGAGTTGATTTCCATCGTATGCCGAGGGCTGAGAATCATATGGCGGATGCCTTGGCCACACTCGTTTCGATGTATAAAGTGAATTTTTGGAATGAAACTCCTGCTATCACCATCATGCGTCTTGATAGACCTGCTTTTGTGTTTGATATTGAGAAAGCATCCGATGGAAAGCCTTGGTATTTCGATATCAAGCATTTTCTCAAGGCTCAGGAATACCCATCTGGGGCATCTAGCAAAGATAAGAAGACTCTGAGGAGGTTAGCCCGCAATTTTTATCTGAACAAGGACGATGTGCTTTACAGGAGAAATTTCGACATGGTCTTGCTGCATTGTGTTGATGAACTTGAAGCAAACCTGTTGATGGAGGAGGTCCATGAGGGTTATTTTGGTACTCATGCCAACGGACATACGATGGCTAGAATATTGTTAAGAGCTAGGTATTATTGGATGACTATGGAATCCGATTGTTTCAAATACGCCAGAAAATGCCATAAATGCCAGATTTATGCCGATGAGGTGCATGTGCCACCAGCTCCTCTGAATGTGTTGATGTCTCCTTGGCCTTTTTCCATGTGGGGAATTGATGTGATTGGAAAGATTGAGCCGACTACTTCTAATGGACATCGCTTCATTCTGGTCGCGATTGATTACTTTACGAAGTGGGTAGAAGCATCATCCTTCGCCAATGTCACGAAACAGGTGGTCGCCAAATTCATAAAGAAGGACATCATTTGTCGTTATGGTATTCCGGAGAGAATCATTACCGATAATGGTTCAAATTTGAATAACAAAATGATGAAGGAACTGTGTGAAAGTTTCAAGATTGAACATCACAATTCTTCCTCATATCGTCTGAAGATGAATGGTGCTGTTGAGGCAGCTAATAAGAATATTAAGAAGATTGTGTAGAAAATGGTTGTAACCTACAAAGACTGGCACGAGATGTTGCCTTTTGCTCTTCACGGTTATCATACTTCGGTGCGTACATCAACCGGGGCAACTCCTTTCTCACTGGTGTATGGTATGGAAGCAGTCCTGCCATTAGAAGTTGAGATTCCTTCTATAAGGGTTTTGTCGGATGTGAAGCTTGACGAAGCTGAATGGGTGCGAGCCAGGTTGAATCAGCTGAGCTTGATTGATGAAAAGAGGTTGGCAGCCATTGCGCATGGCCTGTTGTACCAGATTAGGATGAAGAAAGCCTTTGATCAGAAAGTGCATCCTCGGTGCTTCCAGACGGGTGATTTGGTGATGAAAAGGATCCTTCCTCCTCAGACAGATCACTGTGGAAAATGGACTCCTAACTATGAAGGTTCGTATGTGGTAAGAAAGGTTTTCTCTGGCGGAGCCTTATTACTATCTACTATGGATGGTGAAGATTTTTCGTCTCCTGTGAACGCGGACGTGGTTAAAAAATACCTTGCTTAAAAGAGACCCGCTGGACACAAAAAGAAAAGTCCACGCAAAAAAGGGGCATCCCGGCGAACCATAAAAAGAAAAAGGTTCGGGCAAAAATTAGGGATAAAAGAAAAAGAATGAACCCGCAAAGTTGAAAACCTGAAAAGGCAACTTTGGCAAAAATGGGTATCTCGGTGGATTGAAAACCCAAAAGGGCGATCCAGGAAAAAGTTAGGGATTTAAAAAAGCAAACGATCACGGTGTGCGTTCGATCTGTAAGCTTGTGAGCAGTTATCCCGAAGGAAAGGAATCAGTCCAGTCAGTCTTGTCAGAAGACGAAACACGGGGAACATCAAAGACATACAGGTCATAGCCGAATCGACACATGGTGGTTGTCTGTTTCCACATTGCCGACATTTCTATTGTATTTGTTTTCTTGTTTTTGAGCAATTACCTCTTTTAAGGAATTGCGTCTGAATTGTAATTTGCCTATTTACAGGCCTTTCATTAATAAAGTATTCCATTCAGTCAAAGAGCTTTCTTTTTCTTGTCCCTTTTACTGTTTTGTTTGCGGAATGTCTGTTATTTTGGTAAACATTGCAGGTGAAGGCAAGAGGCTATTCAGAGCATAACGAAAGCGTTAACTTTGCTTGATCGGCAAGTATCATGGATGGTAACCGAGGTGTTTCCCTTGAAAATCGGAAAACAACCGCTGATCTTCCAAATCTAACTTTGATGACTCACAGGATCAATCAGATTGATCCTAGGACATGTGCTAAAAGGCGTTTGTTATGAAAATCTATCCAAGTTTCACACTCGAACAATATTGGGGTGAAAGAATCTTAAAGAAACATCTATTCGACTACGGAATAACTTAAAAGATAAAATAAAGCTTTCAATAAAAGAAAGAAGAAAGTTTGTTTAGAGAGGTGAAGTTAGATTGAGGACTAAGAGAAAAGAATTGCATAGGAAGAAGAGGGGAAATGAATAAAGTAAGGAAGAAAGCTGCAAAGACAATAAAAGACTTTGTAAAGTTTAAAGCAAAATAAAATAAATTTCATTAAGGTAAAAGATGGTGTGTTTACATCACGTACATTCTCTATAATACTCGCTTTCTCTACGCTCGGATACTTGGAGTAATTTTAAGAGTGATTTGTACAGTAGTAAATTACAACACCCTTTGGCTATGTCTAAGACATCCTATTTATAGTAGTAAAAAATAACTTCTAATAACTTCCAACATCATCTCTTCTTGCCACTTGTCACAAATGCATGGATTGTTTGCTCATAAGGTGCCACGTGTCTTCTTAAGTATTTAACAAGCAAAATCGTTCCCTCCAACTTTTGAATTTCAAATCCTTCGACGAACCATCCATAACAGCAAGCGGATGAACTCATGGCTTCTGGGTGAGTTCTTCGACTCCTTCTTTTGGCTGCTTTACATCTTTCGACCAATCTCTTGTTCTCAACTTACCTTTGGCCTTTTATCTTGAATTCCTTCCTTCTAAACGGGGCGTCGAAATTAGGAGCTAACAAATTTTCCCCAAAAAATGTCTTTTCGACTTCAAATGTTGAAAAGCACATTTTTTGACAGCGTCTGACCTTCGACGCCGCTTGTCCTCATCCATGTCGTCTGATATCCTTTCAACCAATGTAAGTCTGGGAAGGTGAAAGGGAAGAAAGAGAAGCAAGAAAAAATATAGAGGAACACGCTAGCTACTGTTCCGCCACCTTGATGCACGTTTCTGACGTTACTTTCATCATGGCGATTGTCTCGGGAACCATCAAAATCGTGGGCCATCCTCACCTTTTCAACCTCGGGGACGTGAATTGCAACTGCTACCTCTGCCATCCTACATCCAAGCGCACACGTGGCCCACTAACTCTAGCCCCTCAATGATGAAAAAACTTTCAATCTTCCATACACTATATAAGTGATTCTCCCCTGATATTTTCATTTTTCCAACTTATCTGACTCTTAACAACATCCTTGCTTTTTCTTCCTCTAATCTTCTACTTCCCAACCAACAAACTTTTTACTTCCTTCAAAAATGGATGATCATCAAAAGAAGAAAATGCAACTCAAAGGACAAACCTCTTCATCAACTCTTCCTCCCTTTGCCAGCTTGAAGGGTCCCCAGGTAGTGAAGAACCAACAGTTCATTCGTGAACCCTTGTCAGAAGAGAAACGCCACATTTACGAATCGCAGGTAATCATTCCCGTTACTGTTGCAGGTAAACCTTTAGCCATGTCTGGCCCTTTACCCTCTCCAGGTCTTGACTATTCCGCCATTAAAGACTTCTTCCCCTCTTATAGAGTCACCAAACCCTTAGGGCAAACAGATTCTAGAAAAATCCTCGCTGATGGTCCTGATAGCCTAAATCTCTTCGACGTAGATCTTAGGTATCTTCATGATGGGGCCAGATTACCTCTATTGGCTGGAAAAAATAGAGAAAGTGAAAGCCCAAGATTGGAAGGACACTGGAATTTATGATCTGATAATGATGTCGAAGGTAGGCCCTACTTACTGCCCCCTTATGCTGGCTTCTTCCTTATTTTTCTAGGATAGAACTCACAATACTTTCCACCTCCCTTGCGGGATGATGACACCCACATTACTTGATGTAGCTGCCATTGTAGGCCTAAAACCCGACGGCCTTATTTATGATCCCGAGATTGATAGCCATGACACCATCGGTTTCGCCAATACCAAACATACTTACACAGCTTTTGTCCAACATTATCATAATAAAACTAGCACCTCAGTTGACGACAAGGAACATATAGCCTTTCTGGCCATGTGGTTATCTCGTTGTGTATTTTGTACAAAGTCCTTACAGGTGGCGCGAAAATATCTTGTTCTGGCCAACCAACTGCAACTGAAGAGAGGCATTTGTCTAAATGAGATGATTTTGGCCAGTCTTTATGAGGCCCTGGGCGAAGGTGCTAACAAATTGAAAGACCCTGAAAGCCATGGCAACTTGCTGCTGTCGGGCCCCTTTTGGCTCCTCCAGCCGTGGCTTAATTCCACTTTTGAACATAATCTTCCCAACAGAGGCGAAGTCGATGAAGGTTCGCCTTCAGTCGCTGAGAGAAGATTCGAATGGCCTCGCTTGGCCCAACTTACTCCTAGCGAAGAAGTTCATACTCTTCGATCCAATTTATCCAGTTTCGTTCATATGTTTGCGAAATGGTATGATTTTACCTCGAAGATAGCTCCCTTCGCAGAACGAAGATGTGGCCCAGAGTGGTTTACCAGACCCTTCCCTGCTCCCTTAAAGAAACAAGAAGAGGAGTCGAGGCTGATTTGGGAACGATTCCTCATTCCTCGACTACTGGTTCATAAGTTACACCTTGTTAAAGGTCACTCCAGCTTACTAGCCTATCAACCAAACTTGGTGTCCAGGCAATTTGGGTTGATACAGACTTTGCCCAAATGCCTATATGACAAGAAATCACATATCATTCTTCCTTTAGCGGTGCTATCTCCTCTGGATTGTTCGACACAATTGGCGTGCCACGCCCATAAGTCTTTTCTTACACCTGTCCACTTTGAACCTTCTTATTTTTGCTCCCAAGACTTCTATGACTGGTGGTCGAAACATTACGCCTCAGAATTTCTTGACGCCTCCAGTTTTGCTCGCTTGATTGACCAAGCTTTCGTTGATGTGCAGGAGAAGATCAAGAAAGGTACGTCTACCCATATCAAAGTGATTCAAGCCTTCCATAAGTACTTCGAAACTGCCTACCGACCAGATGATGTTAGTCAAACCATCTGTGAGGCTGCTGTTACTTTGAAAGAAACGGTTTTTAAAAAATTGGATAGTTTAAAGATTCCCTCTTCTATTCCTCGCGAGAAACGGTATGAGGTTGCCTTTAAACTTTTTCCCCCAAAAGTCTCTCGACTACCAACCGCTGGTTTTGGCGTGGCACTTGCCCCTCCATTCCCAGATTGTTTTATTTGTGGAAATGCTATAAAAATTCTTCGACAGCAGTCAAAGCCCAAAGCGCAGCGGGTGGTTCCGACTAAACATACACTCGATACGTTTAAAGGGCACCTTCATATTAGTATCGAAGATGTTCGCATCGAATCCGACATTCTTGAAGGTTCATCCCCCTTCAATTTGGACTTCCCTCTCTGAGCTTTATTGTTGCTAACTGGCTTTGGTATTATTTATTTTTCAGCTGCTCCAAAACGTGCTGCCCCAGCAACCAAAACTAAAGTCAAGGTCGAAGACCAGAAGGCAATCCTCCGCAACTTTCTACTATTTCGACCTCCTTAATCACTCTTAACATTTTATGCTGCTTTCAGGTTAGTCAAAAACCACCCACCCCTCAAAAAAGATTAAAAAGGGCTTCTCCCCAGATTATCATTAATTCTGATGACGAAGATGGATCTCCTCGTGAGAGTCTTCAAGTAAAAAGAAAACGAAAGATCGTCCATGATGTGGATACTCCTGATGCTCCATCTGCTCCTCTTACAACTAACACACCTCAGCCCAATACTCCTCCTCAAGACCCCGCTCAGACTCCCATAGGGGATGCTTCGATCCAAACTGTTGTCCCAATGGAGAGTGACAACTCTAGTCCTGCTGATGAAACTGTTAAGGTATATTGCGCATCTACCTTTCTTTGGGTCTTGCACTGATTTTTGGTCTTTATTCTTTTTAATGTTTGTCTTTTCTAGGATGATGCTGGAGCTCCACAATCTGATCCCACCAAGCTTCCTTTGTCGCTCTATCCCTTGAATAGACAAGGTAAGCCTACCTATCATCCCACTTCTGATTTGGGTTCCAGTGTGAGTTCCCTTCGTGAGATTAATAAACATGATTCTTTCACAGCCCCTCCTTCTCCCGCAAAGACAACTTCCCAGCAGTCTCAAATTGATGGTTCTGACCATGAAGACAATAATATTTGGGTCAATCCTGTCACAGCGGATGATGAAATCAACGCTTTAGAGGGGGGGACAACCTTGGTCGATACGACCAGCTCTCCCTTGTGTCAGACAATAGCTGTGGATGAAAAAGCTGTCGAAGGTGATCATGCTATTGAGGATCAGGCTATGCCTCAGTCTGAATTGCATGAGTCCAGTGATGATGGTACTGGAGATGAAATGGAGGAGGATGGCGCAAGGGCAAAAGAAAGCCAAGATAAAGAATTGAAAATTGTGGACATCTCTGTTGAAGAAACCACAACTGCTGAAGTGACAAAGACTCCTGTTTCCTCTACCCCAAGGATACTTCAACAAACCCCCTCCAAGGCGAGACTTAGCTCTCCTCCGCCGAACTGGATGCGTTGAAGGTTTCTAACCCTCGACAATATATCAGGCTTTTGTTGAGCAGGCGAAGTCATTCTTCTGGCCAGACTCCCAGTACCTCGACATCTGAAGGGCAAACCTCGAAGCAGCCAACTAACAATGCTCTCGATAAGGTCAGGAAAAAGATTTTCAAAGGGGATCTCTTCACCCTCCTGCAGATGGGCCCAGCCAGCCATCTTCCCCTCAAAGCTTTTCTTCAACAAGTGGATATTAAATCCCTTACTCTTGAAGCCGCGAATGTTATTCAAGAAGTTGGTACCCTGATTGACCAGGTTTACAAAGACTTTCGATTATTGCCCCAGATTGAGGGTGACATTGAGACGAAGGCTGGCAGTGAAGCTGCCGCTTGGAGTGCTATTGTCGACTCTGAGGAGAGGATCGCTGCGTTGGAGGAGACGAGGGAGAAAAATAAGCAAGAGATCCTTACTAATGAGGCGAACATTGCATGCTGGGAGCGCAAGATAAAGAAACTTCGCAGTAAGATAGCCAAAGCCAAGAAGAAGAATACTGAGCTATCTTCTTTCGATGACTCTTCCCTAACAACTGAACTAGAACATGTCGTTACCTATTCTGAGGAAGCCCGTCATTTGGAATCGGAAGTTGCCCAGTTGAGGGCGGACAAAATTCAATGCCAGAGCCGCCTTGAACTTCAAAAGTCGAACTACCTTAAAATGAAGGCAAATCTTCCCTTTTGATTTATTTAGGCTTTGTAATAGAGCAGATTGTGCTGGCCTTTGTAAGCCATTTAACTTTGTTTGTAAGATACTAAGCCATTTTCGCGCATTTCTCTAACCACCATTTATGGCTTCGTTTTATACTTGACTGTTATTCTGCTGATATTTTTACCTCTTGAAGTGCAGGCTTATACTTCTTTAAATATGTGCCATTTACTTTTAATATTCTCTCGTCTTTACTCAACTCTCTCACTTCATATGCCCCATTAAAGAACACTTTCGATACCTGGAATGGTCCTTCCCACTTTGGGGACCACTTGCCTAAAGACCTAACCTTTCGATCCATAGGCAGAATTACCCTTCATACTAAATCTCCAACCAGGAAAGCCTTTGCTTTGACCTTCTTGTTATATGATTTCTCCACTATTTTCTTTTGTCTTCTCAAGAGTTCTAGAGCTTTTAATCTTTCTTCGTCTAAATCGACTAACTCATCAAGCATCATGTCCCAATAAATCTCTCGAGGGATTTCATGATGTCTTTGAATTCTGACCGACTATATGCGTATCTCAACTGGCAACACTGCGTCATGGCCGAAGGTCAGTCGATAAGGGGAAGTGTTGGTTGCTTCCTTCGGGGATGTTCGACATGCCCATAGGACTTGATGCAACGTCTTATACCAATTCCTAGGCTTGCTTCCAATCTGCTTCTTTATCATGCCAATTACCACTTTGTTTGCCGCTTCGACTTGTCCGTTGGCCTGGGCGTAATAAGGTGTCGAAGTAAGGAGTTTAAATCCCATTTATTTGGCGAACTCCTGCATCTTCCTACCTGTAAACACTGACCCTTGGTCTGTCGTTATTGTTTCTGGTAGCCCAAATCTGTAAATGATATACTTCTGAATGAATTCGATGACATCTTCTTGGTCTACCTTTGGTATAGGTATAGCTTCGATCCACTTGGTAAAATAGTCTATCCCCACCAAAATATACTTCTGGTTTTTGGAAGACGTCGGTCGAATCTATCCTATTAAGTCTAAAGCCCAACCTCTGAATGGCCATGGCTTGACTATGGAGTGTAACTCGCTTGCTGGGACATGTTGTATGCCAGCGTGGACTTGGCATTCCTGACAACCCTTGGCGAACTCAATGTAATCTTTTAGCATCGTAGACCAGTACATCCCCTGGCGAAATAGCAGCCATTTCATCTTAGGGCCTACTTGGTTTGCTCCGCATGTCCCACCATGGACTGAAGACAACGCCAAGTATGCTTCAGATTCACTGAGGCATTTAAGTAAAACTCCCTCAGAGGTTTTCTTAAATAACTCATTCCCCAAAAGGACATAGCTTAGCGCTTGGTATTTTATCTTTCGCTCTGTGGTTGCTAAAGGGTTCTGAAGGTACTCAACCAAAGGTTTTCACCAATCTTTGTCTGTCAGGCCTTCGACTGTAAAAATCTCAAAGGTTTCCTCGTCAGCGTAACCAAATTTCGTAACTTCCAAGTCTGACGGTCTCAAACCTATGGACACAACCTTACCTCTGGCCTCAATTGCTTCTTGCAAGTTTTCCTTCGAGACCCTATATCCTGAAGCGACTTGCGCCAGATCGTTGGCTATCTGATTGTGTAGTCGTGGTATATGTCGAATAGTGCATACTTCGAATTTTTTGAGTAGCCTGTTGGCTATCACGAAATACATAATGAGATTTTCTTTAACGCACTTGTACTCCTTTGTTAGCTGTTTTACAACCAACTCTGAATCTCCCATTATTTTAACTTGGGTTGCCCCCAATTCTAACAAAATTTCAAGTCCGACAATTAAAGCTTCGTATTCAGCTTCGTTGTTGGAACATAGGCCCTCGACTCTATACTTGAATTTTGTTGGAATTTTGTCAGGCGAAATGATCAGCAGACCTATGCCTGTCCCATTCTTGTGACTAGACCCATCGAAGTACAGCTTCCAAGGCTCTAGTTCAACAATGTTCAGGGTGCTTTCATTTATGGAGTGGTCGACGATGAAGTCTGCCACTATTTGACCTTTGACCGCTTTTAACGGTCTATATGTTAGTGAGTACTCAGTTAATGCTAATGCCCATTTACCAATTCGACTATGCAAAATAGGTTTAGACAACATATGTTTAATAATATCAAAATGTGACGAGACATAAACATAAACTGGTTTTATATATTGCTTTAACTTCATACATGAGAAATACAAACATAAGCACAATTTCTCTATCTCGCTATACCTAATTTCTGCATCATTTAAAACTCTGCTAAGGTAGTAAATGGCTCTTTCGACGCCACTTCCGTCCTCTTGAGCAAGCATGCTCCCTAGAGTTTTGTCTGACGCTGCTATGTATAATCTCATGCTTTTATTTTGACATGAAGGTGAAAGGACTGGAGGATGAGTCAAGTAGTCTTTGATCTTGTCGAAAGCTTCTTGTTGATCTTTCGTCCATTCGAAATTCTCCTTGGTGGCTCGAAGCAATGGTGAGAAGGCTTGTGTTTTTCCACTAAGGTTCGATATGAACCTTCTTAGGAAATTTATTTTGCCCAGCAAGGATTGAAGTTCCTTTTTTTTGGATGGCGCTTTCGCTTCCATGATGGCCTTTGTTTTGTTTTGGTTGATTTCGATCCCCTTCTTGTGGACCACGAAACCCAGAAAATCTCCTGCTTGTATGCAAAATGCACACTTGAGGGGATTCATCTTGAGGCCAAACTTCCTCATTCTTATGAAGGACTTGCGCAGATGTTCTACATGAGCTTTTCCTGACACAGATTTTATCACAATGTCATCAATGTATATTTGCATAAAGGACTCAATGTAATCATGAAAAATCGAATTCATCGTCCACTGGTACGTTGCCCCAACATTTTTTAGGCCAAAAGGCATCACTACCCATTCGTAAGTGCCTAAGGCCCCTGGGCAACGGAACACCGTTTTAGGAACGTCATCCTCAGCAATAAAAATCTGGTTGTAACTAGAATATCCATCCAGCATGCTAAGGTACTCATGGCCAGCGGCTGAATCGACTAGCATTTCTGCCACTGGCATCAAATACTCATCTTTAGGGGTTGCTGAATTTAAATCCCTAAAGTCTATGCAGACTCTTAAAGATCCATTTTTCTTAATGACTGGTACAATGTTTGCTAGCCATTCGACATACCTGGTCGTACGGATAAACTTGCATCGGAGAAGTCTTTCTATTTCTTCCTTTATCTTTGAGAGGATTTCAGGGGCGAAACGTCTTGGGTTCTGTTTAACTGGTTTTTTGCCAGACTTGATTGGTAGCATATACTCGAATAGATCTCTCTTTAGACCTGGCATCTCGTCATAGTCCCAAGAAAAACAATCCCTGTACTCTCGTAGCAACTGGATGGTTTCGACCCTGAGTTGGGGGTCGAGGTTGGCACTGATATAAGTTGGCCTTTTGATCACTCCATCTCCCAGGTCGACTTCCTCCAATGGATCTTGCGCCAGCATTTTAACATCGTTGTCCAAGGGATCTTTTTCAAAACCCAAAGGCTCATCGTCATAGATGGCATCGAGTCTTTGCCCTTCGTATTGAATCTTGTCAGGAGACTTGGGGTCGAAATGCTCACCTGAGCCTATTTGTTCAGATTCTTCGTTGGCTCTCTCAGCCATTTTGTTATTAGCGGCTGTCGCTACTGCGAAAAAGGAGGCCGACAATGACTAACAGAGTCGCCACCTATCATTATTTATCCCAAAGAAGGGAAAGGAAACAATCGGAAAAACCTGACGAAAAACGGGGAAAAGATGAGGTCATCTCAACCAAGTCCTAGGTTTGGGAGTCGGTTACGGAAGGGGAAGGTATGAGCACCCCTCACGTTCGTCGTATTCGACGGGATCCACGCATGTGTTGTCTAGCTAAAAGGGTGTGTAAACTATCTACGCTAAAAGCTTATGGATAAAATAGAAAGAAAAAGAACTGACTCGGCAGAGCATCGCTGCTCTGTGCCTACGTACTCCCTCGTGCAATGGGAAAGTCAGAGTCAACATAGTTCGCCTAACTACGGCTAAAGAAGGGGGGGAAGGTTGCTCTCCAAAACATCGCGTCTTGTGCCTACGTACTTTTTTCTGGTACGAAAGATCAGAGCAAGCATAGTTCGGGCTTACGAGAACACAGGCTGTTCAAAAGTTTTACCCGAGTAGGGTTAACAGACAGTTCTAGCAGTTGGTGTATGCAGCTCGACCTTTGGAGACTTAGGCGTTACCGTTTGCGATAGGACTGAAAGCTAACAACACTCTTGTTTATGAAAAGAGTTTTCCTGATTAAGACCCCAAGGGGTGAAAAAGAGTTTGAGTTGTTTTTGTGTTTTTTAAGGAAGAAGTGTTTTGAACTTGGTTTGTAACTCATGTTGCACTAGAAACTATGATCTAGAAGCGAATGCTTCGTATATCGTCCGAAGGACATACACTAACATTCTAGATAATTGAGAGGCAACCACCTAATCATCATTTCCCAAATGGCTTAAGGCTCGTAGCATGCAACAATTGTCAAGCTTTATTAAGTGGATTGAAGTTGTTTGGAGATGAGAAGAGAAAGAGGACGAACTAAGGGGGACTAGTCCAAACCCTAAAAGTTGTCATGCAATATGCTCCTAAAGTTGAGTTTGAAAGGGGACTACCTAATGTTATCATGCATGGTTAGAACCCTAATTTCTATCATAACCTCTCTTGAACAAGAGAGGTTAGAAATCCTAAGGGAAGGAAGACAAAAAGAAGAAGAAACAATAAGAAGAAAGAATGCAAATGAAGAATGCAAACACAAATGCAACAAGGAAGACAAAGATGTAATGCAAGTGAGGGAGGAAATATGTGTGGGGATGGAACCTCCACAAGCTCATCTCAACCTCAAGCTATGGTATGAATAGATTGAAGAGAAAATGAGAAGAAGATGCATCACAAACAAGTAACAAAAACAATGAGAAAAGGTCCTCATGGATTCATTACTTTAGGTAGGCTTCAAGTTCCTCCTAAGGAGGGACCAAGCAACCTTAAGTAGTATTCCAAAGTCATAGGACAGAATGGGGATGATAAGAAGAGATCTCAAAAGCTAAAGTAAAACATCACAAGCAAATGCAATCAACAACATCAAAGGATGCAAGCAAACACCACTTATGGAAACACAATGTGCAAACATGAAAGTATGAGATCAAATGAACAACTTATGCATAATGTAAAGACCTATGAATTGGCACACAAGACCTATAACAAGCCCCTGACATGAAACAATCCAAATAAGGTTCATCAACAATGTACAACCAAGCTTTTGGAAGCAAAACAAAACAAGTACACAAGTAGAGATGCACAAACGTGAAGCAACTTGAAAAATACATGAAAAATGATAAGATGCATCTAAAAATGCCAAATAAAATCTCAAAGGACCCCCAAGGTATTAGGAACCAGGGGTCAAAATGGGAGATTGAAAATCAAAAGAAAAGTGCCACAACAGAGGGAAAACACCAAGAGTGTCCCAAACTAAGGCAAAAATGGAGAGGGAATAAAAGGCAATTCAAACTACATGGAAACAGCACTTAAAAATCATGGAAAAAATATCCAAAGATCAATAAACATGCTAATGAAATGCTAAAAAAATCAAGCAAAAATGAGAAGTTTAAACATGGAAATAAAATCAAGAAAGAACAAAACCACAATTTAAATCAAATAAAATAGCCCCAATTTTTAATTCGTTTTTTAATTGAAAATAAAGTCAAAAAATAAAATAAAAATTCCAGAAAAAACTAGACATCTTAAAGTCTATGAAAATTATTTTTGGTGAATTTTTAAACTATTAAAGCTATTTTATTTGAATTAAAATGGAAACAGCACAAAACAGAAAAAATAAAATAAAACAAGAATTAAATGGGAAAGATGTGGTGCAAACAACAAACATTATGAGTGTAAAATGGGAATGGGCCCAAGCTGGGGGTGTTAAGAGCAATTCGCGAAAGGCCCAATGAGAAAGAAAAATAAAATAAAATTCTGAATGAACAAAATGAGGTTGGGTTGACTATGGACCAAGGTGGAAATCATTGTGGGACGTGTGATCAAGTCCAAGGTAATCCAATCAAGTGGCTCACAAAGAGCCACCTCAATTAATGAGTTGGGGTTTTGCTATGGTGTGCACAAGATAAATGGGAACACGTAGGTCTTAAAATGAAGCACACGATCAAGAAAACACAAAACGGACGAACGAAACGCTGCCACGTCAGCTCATCTTCTCCATTGCAACACGCCGGCGCCGGAAGAAGCTCCGATCATCTTCTTCCTCGTCTCCGGCCGCCGCGGACCACCTCCCGCACCGTAGCTTCTTTGTTTCTCAACCGTTTTCCACAAATTCTAGATGAAAACTCATCTACTCGTCGCGAGGATCATGAATCCAACCTTTATTTCCACTAACTCTCAACAACAACCCCAGAAATCAAACAACAAGCAAAACGTGCAAAAATTAAAGTTCACCAAAACTCAAATTAAATGGTCTAGACCTCACCTACATGTTGCAAGGAGTAAGAATCCACAAAAATTACAGCAAAACACCACAAAGATTCTTCAAACCGATTCAACAAAGTTTTGAGCTCATAAAATCAAACACCATAAACTTAAACAAAAATGATCCAGAAATGATCCATACAACTCAAGGATTCAAATGCAACGAAAATGGTGGAAAACCATGGCATATTAAGAGTGTAAAGTTGAAAATTAGTTTACCTAGTGGAGAGCCTCCACTGGGCCTTGAAACTGTGATGAAGCTTAACGAAAAATGCCTAGAATCACTCCATGAACTTCAATTGAGGTGTTTAAAGGCTTGATTTGGTCTGAAAGTGGTTGAATCTGAGAATTCGTTTTTGAGTTTTTCACCACTTTTTCAAAATGTGTTATGGCTGTTCATGCACGAAAACGACCTAGCTCTGCTCCAAATTTTCATCTGGAATACTTATATGATGGGTTTATGATCAAATAGGGCTTCAATTCAAGCTAAACAGCCCATTTCAAAATTTCACATTTCACCACTTTTTCCAAATTGCCATACACATTTTTACCACTACACCAGCTGGTTTTTTAATCCAAATCCACTACAAATCAGTTGTGTTAATCAAAGGAATGAGATTTGAGGCTTAATTTTGATCCTATGGTTGATTTCCATTTTGTTACTTCAAGAGGAAGAAACCATGAAAACCGCCCATTTTGAGACCTCAAGTTTCCAATGTGAAGATGGCAATGTCTTTGAATTATTATTTGCAATCAAAAAAATGCATAAACTTGCCTTGAAAAAGTTTAAAATCCATTGATTCTCAATTTCTCAATTTAAGCCTCCTTTATGAAAAATTCAAACCCCAAATTCTCAAACCAAACCTCCACCATGACAAGAGATGATTTGGTAATGCAAATGGCCCCATTTTGAGCAAGTTTCATGTTGAAAAGATTTCCATTTGAAGTGTGCAAGTTGGTGAAATGGACCTATAATTTTATGACCAGTAATCTTACTTTCCCAAAATACTCCTGACTTGCAAACCTCATAACTTGAGTTCTACAAATCAAATGAAAGACTTCTAGTACAATTTGGAAAGCTAAGATCAATACCTACAACTTCCATGTTGGCCAAAAGTTGAGGAGAAACATACTTCTAGGTCAAAACTGGCTTGGAAGTGGGTTGCCTTTTGTTGACCAAAATCACATCCCTTAGATGACTTGTAACTTGTCTGGATCATAACTTGAGTTCTATAAACCCAATCGAGGACTTTTAGTCATCAAATCAAAGCTAAAAATATGCTTTACAAGTTACATGTTGGCCAAAAATTTAAATGCGACTTGTATCTTGAGGTAGGTGGTCTTGAAGTCAGGCACTAAATAGGGGATTTTACCCTAAGAACCCTAATTTAGTAACTTCTTACACACTTAACCCTTGATGAATTGAACTTGAAATGATGTCTCATATGTCTTAACACAACATCCCATGACCATAGAGACTTTGAATTGAGTTTCTATCTTTTTCGATTGCACAGTTGATTGAGGATTTACCAGATGAAAACCCTAACTGCAATACTTTCAACTGTGGCTTGTTCCACTTCACAAAACAACTTGAATAAGCTCCACAATGACCCTCAAGGCCCTCAAAGAGCTTTCTTTACATCTCATACCCATAATCATGCATTCACAAACCTCTGATGCTCTTCAGTTGGCCTCTTAGTTAGGAGCTGACCCACACACATCCATCTGTTCTTTCACAAGACAATGACCACTTCAAGATGTCCTGATGACCACTCAAGCCTGAGTAACAACCCCTGCTTAGGCTCCATGCTCTGAGAAGACTCCTCTTGCTATGCACACCCCTTTTTGATCCCCTGTTCCATAAAAATGCTATGCAATGCAAATGCTAGAACAAAATGAAATGAAATGAAACATAAACCAAGTTAAGAAAAAGGTTGAGCAAATTTTGGGGTGCAACAGCTGCCCCTATTCAAACGACTTGGACCTGAATGAGTGAAAAGCGAACAACTTTCACGCAATCAAGGTAAAATACGATTGAATACCAAAGAACCCGGAAATTTTCCAACCGCGGAAAATCCGAATATAGCAAAAATGATCTTAAAGCCACCCTGTTGGGGAAAGAGAATACAAATGTCAAAAACGGTGCCATGGTCTGGATACCATACTGGCAAAAGGTAATGGTCCAAGTTACCAGAGTCTGGATACTCCACAGAAATCAAAGCCTGAATGCTCAAAACATAACTTTGAGTCTGGATACTCAATAAACGGAGCCTGATTGCTCAAAGAAACAAGACTGAGTCTGGATGCTCGATAAACACAAAACTAGAGCCTGGATGCTCAAAAACACAAATTGGATCCTGGACGCTCAAAGAACACATCTGGGTCTGGATACTCAATAGCCTGAGCCTGGATGCTCAATGCAATTTGAGCCTGGATGCTCTATGCAAATAACCTGAGCCTGGATGCTCGATAATAATTCTGAGTCTTGATACTCGAAACCTGAGCATGGATGCTCAATGCAAATAACCTGAGTCTGGATACTCGGCTAATAAATATGAGTCTGGATACTCAATGAATAAATTTGAGTCTGAATACTCAAAAATTGGAGCTTGGACGCTCGATGCAATCTGAGCCTGGATGCTCTATGCGAATAGAAATATATTTATCAGGATCTGGATATCCTACGAGTTCAAGTCAAACGACGTTGCTGGGAAACAAAATTAGCCGCGGTCTGGATACCAAATAGGCTGAGAAAACATTACATGCCAAGGTCTGGATACCGCACGGCGATAGGAGATAACAACAATTACTGTGATCTGGATATCACGGAGCATCAGAGAAACTACCATGGTCTGGATACCATAACTGCCTTCACCGGAGTCTGGATACTCAACGGAGAAGGTACAAACAAGATTCAACAGGGTTTGGACACCCAACTAACTTTACCGGAGTCTGGATATTCATCAGAGAAAGCGTAATAAAACGAGCATAAGCCATAGTCTGGAAACCATAAGGCACAAACACACTTGCTGTGATCTGGATATCACAAAGGAATTTGACCGGAGTCTGGATACTCAATGGATCAAGAAAATACCTGTTAGAAAAATGCTGGAGTCTGGATACTCAACGGAAAAAACAAAATAATATCGATCACTGTGATCTAGATACCACAACCATGCTTACCGGAGTCTGGATACTCGACGGAAACAAGAAAAACTTCATCAACTGGGTATGGGCCGGAGTCTGGATACTCAACGGAGAGAGGTGATCTTCACCATACTTATCATGACCCACTCAAATCCGAAGATACTGCTGGGGAATAACATGCGCCAGGGTCTGGATACCACACAGGCTAAGAGAGATCACATGGTCTGGATACCAAAAGGGAAAATCAAACCTCCGGAGAAACACCTGAAACAAAGAGATAACAACCTGGTCTATGTTTCACATGCAAATGTTTGAAAATGGCGTAATGCTCCATACGAAATGGAAATGCTACGCGTTTGGGTAGATGCTATGCACACATGCAGATGCATCGGAACTGAAACAACAAAGTAAATGCCAGAGAAAAAAGAAACCATCCTGTCAGGAACGACAAACAACCCTGCAGGGAAAAGCTTACCCATGCCAATAACAATTGGACTTATACCAAAAAGGTCTCGAAAGGCTTACCTACCGGGGATAAACTTCATACAAGAATAGAAAATTCAAAATCAAACAGGGATGCAGATCAACACTTGCTGAGGTAAATGTCTGGGCCGACTCTCCGGAATACAAAACCTTCTGAAGAACAGATAACTCACCGAGTACTTAAAAATAACAGGCTAAACAACCTAACTCACCTGATAGAGCACAAAATGCATATCGGATGTCTCAGTCTGTACTGCTGAAAGCTGAGTTCCTTCAACCAGACTGAGTGAGAGGGAGAAATATCAGGCTACTGCTGGGGGAAACCTGGCACCTACTCTGTGGGGGTATGTCCGAATCTCGACTCGCTGGGGAGTGATCACAATCTCGTACTCTGCGGGGAATTAAAAGCGCACTGGCAAACTGCCAGGGACATGCTAAACACTGCATGTAACTCTACTGGGATAAAGATGCAACCTCGATTGCTGGAGAACAACACTGTCTCGGGAAAAGATGAATCCATCCATATTCGCAAACCTTACCCTAAGGGTAACAACCCAGCAAAAGACAAACAGAAGAGACAACCTATACAACAAGCCTATCTTGGTCATCGTTCGTGACATTGTTCAATTAATATCAAAGTTTTAGCAATTATTAGCCAAGGCCTGCAAGTTTATGTATGCAAGTTCATCAAAAACATCGGGCATTTTTCACAAACAAAACAGTAAAAGCATAAAAACAAAGCGCACAAACAAGGTACTGAATAGTATATGTTTATTGATAAACGGCCCGTGAATAGGCAAAGTTTTTACAACAGATGCAACTCCTGAAAAGAGGAAGCTGCGCAAAAACTACAAATATGGATAAAAGCAAATACAAAAGTGTATATTTTAAATAAAAAGTACAGCAATGTCGGCAATGTGGTGCAGACGAACACCATGAGCTAATTCCTCTATGACTCGCTTGACCCTGACGCTTTCCCGACGCTTCGTCTTTAGAAGAGATTGACTTGGATAAACGGCCCTCAGGTTCTCCCAATCCACTAAGCAATGAAGTTCATACGCAGACCACAGTCATTTTCTTTTCAATCCCTAACTTTTGCCTGAACCGCCCTTTCGGGTTTTCGATTCACCGGGATACCCATTTTTGTCAAAGTCTCCTTTTCAGGTTTTCGACTTTGTGGGTTTACATATTTTTTCAATTTTTATACCTAATTTTTGCCTGAATCTTTTTTCCTTTTTTATGGTTCGCCGGGATGCCCCACTTTTGCCTGGACTTCTCTTTTTGTGTCCAGCGGGTCTCTTTTAAGTAAAGTATTTTTTAACTGCGTCTGCATTCACAGGGGATGCAAAGTCCTCGCCATCCATGGTGGATAATACTAAAGCTCCTCCAGAAAAACCTTTCCTACAACGAATGAACCTTCGTAATTGGGAGTCCACTTGCCCCTGTGATCTGATTGTGGTGGGAGAATCTTTTTCAGCACAAGATCGCCCGTCTGAAAGCTTCGAGGGCGCACCTTCTTATCATAAGCTTTCTTCATCCGTCTCTGGTACAAACGACCATATGCAATTGATGCTAGCCTCTGTTTTTCCATCAAACTAAGTTGATTCAATCTATTCTTGACCCATTCTGCCTCATCAAGTTTTACGTCAACCAAAGCCTTAAAGAAGGAATCTCAACCTCTAGCAGTAGGACAACTTCCATACCGTACACTAGTGAGAAAGGAGTTGCCCCAGTTGATGTGCGTACCGTCGTACGATAACCGTATAAAGCGAAAGGTAACATTTCATGCCAATCTTTATATGTAACAACCATCTTTTGAACTATCTTTTTAATGTTCTTGTTGGCCGCTTCAACAGCGCCATTCATCTTCGACTGATAGGGCGATGAGTTGTGATGTTCAATCTTGAAGTTCTGGCATAACTCCTTCATCATCTTATTGTTCAGATTTGAACCATTGTCAGTAATGATTCGCTCGAGAATTCCATATCTGCAGATGATGTCCTTCTTTATGAATCTTGCTACCACTTGCTGGGGCACATTAGCATACGATGCTGCCTCTACCCACTTGGTGAAGTAATCGATGGCTACCAGGATAAAACGGTGTCCATTGGAAGCAGTGGGCTCGATCTTCCCAATCATATTGATGCCCCACATGGAAAACGGCCAAGGGGATGACATTACATTCAACGGGCACGGCGGCACATGAACCTTATCAGCATAAATCTGGCATTTATGACATCTCTTTACGAATTGAAACAATCTGACTCCATTGTTAGCCAAAAATAACCAGCTCGTAGGATCTTTCGAGTCATGGCATGTCCGCCGGCATGCGTGCCAAAAGTAACCTCGTGGACTTCTTCCATAAGCAAACCTGCTTCTTTTTCGTCCACACACCTAAGTAGTACCAGATCATGATTCCTCCTATACAGCACACCATCTGGGTTGAGGTAGAAGTTTCTAGACAATCTCCTAAGAGTTTTCTTATCCGGGGTCGATGCCCCTGGCGGATACTCTTGGTTCTTAAGGAAATTTTGGATGTCATGAAACCACGGTTTACCATCGAAAGCTCCTTCAATAGCAAATATGAAAGCGGGCCTGTCGAGGCGCGAGATAACAATCCTTGGAACTTCATTCCAAAAATTGACCTTGTACATCGAAGACAGTGTAGCCAAAGCGTCTACCATTTGATTCTCCGCTCTTGGCACATGGTGGAAGTCTATACGGTCAAAAAATGGTAACAGTCTTCTTGCATAATCCTTGTAAGGGATCAGATTAGGCTATCGAGTTTCCCATTCTCCTTCGATCTGATTAACAACTAGCGCTGAATCGCCATATACATCCAGATTCTTGATCCTTAGATCAATAGCTTCTTCCAACCCCATGATACATGCTTCGTACTCGGCCTCATTGTTGGTGCAAGGGAAAGTTAATCTGGCAGTGAAAGGGATATGAGTTCCATGGGGAGTTGTGATAATTGCCCCAATTCCGCTACCATACGAATTAACTGCACCATCGAATATCATCTGCCATTGAGATCCCCTCTCTAGTCCTTCAGTGGGTAATGGCTCATCACAGTCTTTTGCTTTCAAATACATAATGTCTTCATCTGGAAATTCAAATCTCATCGGTTGGTAATCATCAATTGGTTGTTCAGCAAGGTATTCTGACGGAACACTCCCTTTAATGGCTTTCTGGGAAACGTACTGGATGTCGTATTCTGTCAATACCATTTGCCATCTGGCAATCCTTCCAGAAAGTGCCTGCTTTTCAAAGATATATTTAATCAGATCCATCTTCGAAATTAGCATGGTTGTATGATTGAGCATGTACTGTCTTAAACGTTTGGCCGCCCAAGCGAGTGCGCAACACGTTTTTTCAAGCATGGAGTAGCGGGACTCACAATCTATGAACTTTTTACTCAAGTAATAAATTGCATGCTCTTTTCTCCCTGTCTCGTCGTGTTGACCGAGAAAACAACCCATACTATTCTCCAAAACCGTTAAATACATGATTAATGGTCTTCCAGCCACTGGGGGTATCAGTATCGGAGGCTCCTGCAAGTACTGTTTTATCTTGTCGAATGCTCTTTGACAATTTTCGTTCCAGACCACCGCCTGATCTTTCTTTAACAGCTTAAACATTGGTTCACACGTGGCCGTTAGATGAGATATGAACCGAGCGATGTAGTTCAACCTCCCTA
Source organism: Lathyrus sativus (assembly GCA_963859935.3). Classification (NCBI taxonomy): domain Eukaryota; kingdom Viridiplantae; phylum Streptophyta; class Magnoliopsida; order Fabales; family Fabaceae; genus Lathyrus; species Lathyrus sativus. The sequence continues at coordinate 188,660,138 of OZ012736.1, read as the reverse complement.
AGAAACCACAGACCTCTTTTTCAGTCTTCGGTGTTGGCATTTCTTGAATATCTCTTATTTTTGCAAGATCTACCTCGATTCCTTTTCTGCTGACAATAAACCCCAATAGCTTTCCGGACCGAACTCCGAAAGTGCAATTATTTGGATTCAACCTCAATTTGAACTTCCTCAACCTCTCAAACAGCTTTAATAAGTTGACCAGATGTTCTTCCTCCGTCTGGGACTTCACAATCATGTCATCAATATAAACCTCGATCTCATGATGAATCATATCATGAAACAAAGTCACCATTGCCCGCTGATAAGTTTCCCATGATTTTTTTAACCCAAACGGCATCACTTTATAGCAAAATGTTCCCCACGGTGTAATGAATGTTGTCTTCTCCATGTCCTCTGGTGCCATTTTTATCTGATTATAACCGGAGAAGCCATCCATGAAGGAAAACACCGAGAATTGAGTCGTATTATCAACCAACGTCAATGTGGGGGAGCGGGAAATCATCTTTTGGGCTCTCCCTATTCATGTCTCTATAATCAATGCACATTCATACCTTACCATCCTTCTTAGGCACAGGTAAAATGTTGGCGACCCACAGAGGGTAAGTTGTCACAGCTAAAAATCCAGCGTCCAACTGCTTTTGAACTTCTTCTTTGATTTTTACTGCCATGTCTGGTCTCGTCCTCCTAAGCTTCTGCTTGACGGGTGGACATTCTTCCCGAAGTGGCAACCGATGAACCACAATGTCAGTATCAAGTCTGGGCATATCTTCGTAAGACCAAGAAAAGATGACACTGTACTCTCGAAGCATCTCTATCAACCTTTGCTTGATGTCTTCTTGCAATGCAACCCCTATCCTGACATTTCTAACAACCTTTTCAGAACCCAAGTTGACGATCTCAATCTCTTCTTCATGAGGCAGAATGACCTTTTCTTCTTGTCTTAAGAGTCTAGCCAATTCCTCAGGCAAGTCTTCATCCTCATCAATCTCTTCTTCAGCTTGGAATACTGGGTTATCAAAGTCAAAGCGAGTCATAGAAGATTCTTGGTCGGTATCATCGGCAATGATATGAGACCTGCAATGAAAATGGTTAAGTGCTTCAAATGATATGCAAACAAACACATTGCCATTTTATTGTTAAAGATAAAACAAGAAAAACAAAGATCTCAAAATTTGAATAGAAAAACGCCCTTTGATTAATAGATGAAACAATATTCAAACATAAACAAGACAAGCCCTGAAATAACAAACCACTATGCTCCGGGTAGAACATAGGGTCATACAATGATTGAAAAACAAAGCATTATTGTTCATTGGTCACTTGGACAAATTCCTCGATGGACCAGTTGCATAAGCGCTGTCCTGGAATGCATGGCTTGATCCAGGCATCCATGTCACAGTCACTGTCTCCAGCTTCATCATCTAAAATGACGTTGAGCTGCTCGAAGAAGACACCTCCGCTGGTAAACCTGATTGGCCCCTTGAACTTCGGTGTACCCTGTGAAGAGGATGGGTGGTACCCTAGACCGAATTTGTCTTGCTTCTAAGGGATATTAATCATCTGCCTCCATCCTTGGGCTGAGCCAACTTGTACCACAGCCTGCGCTTCCTTGAAAGAAGACATAGCCACCTCAGGCTCTTTTCTCACCACCGGTGCCTTATCCTTCAACTGAACGGTTTCAAACGCTTGACACAGGGTCTCATGAATTTCCCCATCTACCTCAACATACTTGAAAGAAAACAGGTGACTGACCATGATGTCCTCTTCTCCACACACTGTCACAACACTGCCACCCACCATATATTTCAACTTCTGATGCAGAGTCGATGTGACATCCCCAGCTGAGTAGATCCACGACTTACCTAACAAACAACTATAAGCCGGCTGAATGTCCATGATATAAAATACAACGTCAAAAACTTCTGGGCCCACTTGGATAGGCAAAGTCAGCTCATCGAAGACAGACCTCCGAGTACCATCGAAAGCACGTACAACCAAATCACTCGGTGTACAGGTAATGCCCCTAGTATCCAGTTTCATAAGTGCTTTCTTTGGCAGCACATTCAAAGATGACCCAGTGTCAACAAGGACATGAGACATAACCACTCCTCTACATTCAACGGAAATGTGCAGTGCACAATTGTGGTTTCTGCCCCTTGGCGTTAAGTCTAAATCTTTAAATCCAAGGCCATTTCCCGCGCTTACATGCCTAATAACCCCTTCAAGCTGATTTACTGATATTTCCTGAGGCACAAAAGCGGTACTTAACACTTTCATCAATGCATTTCTGTGAGCTTCGAAACTCAACAACAGCGATAGTAGCGAAATTTTGGAAGGTGTCTGCTGTAAGTGCTCGACTATCTTGTAGTCACTTTTGTGTATCAGCCTCATGACTTCCTCCACATCATTCTCCAAAGATCCTTTTTCACCAGACTGGAAGGTTTCTTCAATTACCATCTTACCCTTCCCTCTATCTGCTTTTTCAGCCACCACCTCGGGTGATGCAAACACCCTTCCGCTTCGGGTAATTGCCCCTGCTCCCACAACATTCTCTGCAGACTCCACAGGAAAACTTTTCAAATCTATCTTCTGACCATTACAGTACACCTCAGCCCCATAGTTCCACATGATGGCTTTGGTGCTTTCATAAGGCACGGGTCCTGCTTTGGTAATAGTGATTGTTGATGGCCTAAGAGGTGCTGAAATGGTTATAGTCTTATATGGGATCGAGATTGTATCGACCTCATCCCTCTCCTCGCTTACCTCTTCAACAGGTTTCTTTTCTGCAGTCCGCTCAAACTGCAACGTCCCCTCATCTATCATTCCTTGGATACACCTTCTCAGATCAATGCATCCCTCAAGATGACTTAAGCAATCAACACAGTCCTCATTACAACCTGGGAATACACCTCCTCCCAGCAATTTGTCCTTCACAAATTTCAACGGAGTTTTCAATTCATTCACATCCATTATCAAGTCTAAATCTTCCTCCACCAGAATAGCACTAACCCTAGCCTGCCCATGCTTTGGCATAGGGTTCTGCACAATGTTAGGTGCATCATGAGAAAAATTTATCGCTTTACTGTCAATGAGATCTTGCAACTTGTGTTTAAAAGCCTTGCAGTCGTTAATAGAGTGACCTGGCGCCCCAGAGTGAAATTCGCAACGTGCATTTGCGTCATAGTCGGGTGGGGGATCACCTGTCAAAGGAGCGAGAGTCCTTTTCTGAATTAATTGTAGCTGCAATAAAGTCTGAAGCACCTGAGAGTAGAGCATTGGTGGAGTGTCAAATACTCTATTCGGCCTAGCCCTATCAGGATACCTCCTATATCCTTGTTGGTTATGCTATTATGGCTGATACTGTCTTTGATGTTGTTGTTGTTGTGGTCGTTGCTGCTGCGGCACAGGAATATTGACACTGGCCACCTGCTGTTGGCGATATTGGTTCTGGGGCTGACCCCTTCCTCTTCCTCTAGAACTTGTCACTGAACTGACGTCACCTTCATGCTTCTTGTTTCCAAATATCTTTTTTCCTCCTCCTCCAGCTGAGGGTACCTCTCCCACCTGAATCTTTCCAAGCTTGATGCCATTCTCCACCCTTTCACCGGTGATTATCAAATCTAAGAAACTTCTGGACATACTGCTTACGAGCTTCTCATAGTACACCCCTAGTAGAGTAGCAACAAACATGTCCACTAGCTCCCTTTCTACCATGGGTGGCTGCACTCTAGCAGTAAGCTCTCGCCACCTCTGGGCGTATTCTTTAAAGCACTTGTTACTTCTTTGGGAAAGGTTCTGCAATTGGACTCTATTCGGTGCAAGGTCACTATTGTATTGATAGTGCCTTACAAAAGCCTCGGCAAGTTCTTTCCAGCTGCTGACGTTAGCGGGCTCCAGCCCCATGTACCACTCCAAAGAGGGGCCGGACAGGCTATCCTGGAAAAAGTGCATCAGGATTTTTTCATCATCCGAGTACGCGGACATCTTTCTATAGTACGAGCGCATGTGGACCCTCGGGCAAGTAGTGCCTTTGTACTTATCGAAGTCGGGCACTTTGAACTTGTGAGGAACTATTAAGCCTGAGATCAGCCCCAGGTTGGACATATCTATCCCCATGGAATTTTGGCACTCAAGAGATCACATCTTTTCTTCAATCATTTGAATCCTTCTATCATCCTCAGAAGGCCCTGCAGCGTTTACAAACCTAGGAGTGAATATATCCTCCTGCTGATCCTCGTTCCATGTATGGTCCAAACTACCATGAATGCCACTTGTAGTATCAAAACCGAAGCCATTCCCATTTCCATTACCCCCATTAGCAAAGCCACCACGATTAAGACCTGCTGTATTCCCAGCACCAGTAGTGTGTCCATCCCCTCCAGCAGTAGGGATGACTAAAGTTGGTATTGAATTTCCCACCTGAGGGGTTTCAACCCGAGCATGGTTAGTAGCTATCCCACCATGTAGTACCCCATCATCATCAACTCGTGTCAACAGGGGTTACACCATAGTCTTAAGTTGAGCATGCTTAGTAGCAACTCCTTGCATCATCTCCATCAGCTATGTAATGTGATCCCTCATTTCTTGCATTTCCACTTGCATTTGATCCATCAGCCTTCTCTGGTTACCTCTAATACCGTAGCGCTGAGTTGTCTGATCTACAATCCTGAAACACTAGTGGCACAAGAAACAAGATAAGGTTAACAGTTCCGATGCACCTGCAAATGCGAGAAATATGCTAAAATGCAGACATGTATTTATGCAAATAGGGACATTGTCACACTCTAATTTTTGACCGTAAGATCCCACCTCGTTTTGTGCATTTTTGCTCGGTTTTAATTTATTTATTTATTTATTTATTTATTTATTTTGGTTACGACTAACCATTTGGTGCAGGCCTAAATTTCAAAATAGGTAGTACTCTTCCCTTTTCTCAATCAAGTACTTCAAGGATTGTCATCTTCAAGAGGATTGCTTAAGTTTTCATGGATTCAAAGTGTTTCGCGGGTGGAGGTTTTACTCAAAGGATTGTGATTGGTTTGAAATTAAACTGATTCATGGTTTCAAGTACACCTCAAGTGCATAGGGGAGTTATTTTCAGTATCCATCTCCAAACCGATCAGTACCATTCCAAATTCCAAATCCATCCATTTTCACGGTCAACATAACAACATAATATCACGTTATTTATTTTGAAAAGGTTAAATGTGCTGAAAACTTAAAGGGATCATTTCTTTCGTGGATACAAGTCTTGCCACAAGTATCAAGATAAACCCCTAACCCTATTGCCTAAGGGACTGAGTGCAAACATCGAGATTTAATTCACGAAGGAGAGCTTAAGGGTTATTTGTCACTCCTTGAACTCAACCTTTACATTGAGAGTGAACGGTGCATTGGTGTTCCAAGAATGGTATCCAAATTGCCATACCACAATTCAACTGTCATAATGAAACCAGCTAATCATATGGATAAAGAGTGTTACATGCTAATGGAAGAAACGTCAGCTTTGTATTACAAATTTATTACAAATTTATCATTGGAATACAAGACTCAAATGGCCAATCCAAAGCCAAAATACATTCACGCTACCAAACACCAACCTTTCCTCACATACAACTACGTCATTACAAGCTTCATAATAATAACATGTCGCTAGAACGGTGAATTAATCCCTATTATTTGACCCAAGGTGACATTGGTTCCTAAGTTATAATATTACAGATCAATTACACTCTTTTTCTAATAGCATCTTCAAAGCCTCTGCCGGTACTTCCGCGACCAAGTCAGTGAGGAATCTCACTATAACTAACAGCAATGCCTTCGGGGTCATATTAGGCCGTTTGTTCTCCATATTAAACACCTGCAAGAAACACAAGAATGAGTAAGGATCATCATAACAGCAAGTCATAACTCTATTCAAGGAAACAAAAGATCCATCAATCATCAAACTAATTACGACAACACGGTGAAATCTGCCAAATTAACAGCATTATTGAAAGAAGTTGATCCAAGGAGAAACCCATTTGGAAAGAAATAGAGTTCTTCGTAATTTACCGTAGTACGTGGCAGCGTCGACACCAGTAGTAAAAGACCTCAAGATGGGAGGTACCTGAAGAGCCTATCACTTGACCGCGCAAACTCTGTTATGACTATGAGGTCGTCAGTCGCCGGTATCTTCACCTATAAAACAACCAAACAACAGTCAGATTCTGAGCAACACACAAGTGCTCTACATCTGCGACATGGTTTGAACTTGGCACAATCAAATCAAAAGCCGACATCAGCAGAAGTTTCCCCCCTGCAATTCCTAAGTAAATGTTAGCGAACAAGAGGAAGAAAAGAAGAAGGATGTGTTGAATTCACAACTCCTCGTCACGGTCCAAGCCTGCATTAACTTGAACCCACATTTCATTATCTCTGCTAATCCCATACTGAACCTCACCAGAATACTCCATCAGTGCCCACACGAACCTGCTCGCTAACAAGCCGTCTCCATGCATGGACAAATAGAAAGGGAAATCTGTCCAGTTCATAATCCACAAATTACTCTAAAACTATAAGAGTCGAAACTTAATTAAAAGGAAATTCTGGGTGAAAGGGCATGAGTAACCTGTGGATTTAAGAGAGGCAAGTCAACTCCGACACAACTCGTGATAATAATCGTCCACATGCTCAGGCGGCATCTGCAGGAGATACCAAGCCACTCTGCTCGGCGCACACCAATCCAAACGCTAATTTAAGACTAATTTAACTTCATCATGATCTTGAGAATATGGTAGTAGAACTCTGCAGCGCAACTCTTGATAGAATTGTTCCAAACGGCATCACCGGCGCAACGATTTCAAGCATAACTTCCTGAATTTATAGTAATAGAATTTGTGACCAAGTTTTCTATTCTTAGCAATTGTTTTAACATAAAGGAAGTCGAGTTCACTACCTCTCAAGCAAAGTTGCCTTTTTTTGACGAGAACGGTGTTATCAGCAACATTGAAGCCTCCAACCAATCGTGCATCGAAAACTGTTTGTTGTTCAAGTATGTGTAGTGTTCTCAGGCTACATCAGATTAATTAGCAACACCTTCTCATCAACTCCTGCAATCGAGCAAAAGGTGGAGCAAGCAATGTAGTAAGCCCAATTGAAATAAAGAAGAATTGTCATGAGCAATCGTCGTCGACGTACCAACTCGATTATTGATGTAGTGAGATTCAAAACCACGAGTTGCTTCTACCAATGACTTCAAGGCTGCTTCCTGTTTGAGAGACCGATTAACATTAATCACTTTTCAAGAACAACAATTTGATCCTAATTCTTGATTGAAGAGAGTCAGAAGACAAACTCACACCACACAAAAGTGCATCGGCCTTGAAGTTATTTGTAAGAGCAGGTACGACTAAGGTAGCATGTCCACCGCCAAAGACCCCTCAAACCTGCGAATAAACAAGAAATATGTTGTGTTAAAACCATAAGATTGTTGCCACAAGACAATTGAGGAAAGCAGACTAAGACAGAGTTACCATTTTCCTACTGTCAAGCTTCTACTGATAGCAACGAATATTCTGAGGCAGGACCCCCCAAAGAGAAGCCGCCGGTTTAGTCGACGAGTTGGTTGCAGTCCAATTCAAATCCATTAGTCACAAAATGGTAAAATGAATAAAAGTATTCGAATACAGAGTAAAAAAAAACATTAACATCAAGCAGTTAAAGCAATCAGTTTAAGCCAAAAGGAGGAAGATTTTCAAGCAAGTCAGAGCACATTTATGGCATAAATCAGGGTAGATATCACGTTTTTTGAAATAGCCAACAATGCATTTCCAAACAAGAACAGACACGCATTGAAAGGGGTTTAAGGTGTGTCTTAGACATGTCCTCTCTGAGAATGGAAAGTAATTTACCATGCCATCTGCAACATCAGACACATCAGAATCAAAGATGGAAAGGAAGGATCGACCCTTTAACTCCAGCTATTAACCCTACACCAAGGAGATCCGCGCGTGCCTATAAATTGAGACAAAACAACACATATCAGTCAGAGAGAGATCGACAACACAAAACCCCAATTTCAAAACCCCCAATTCCAAACACACAGAAATTCACAGATATCAAAAATCCGCAAACAGTTCAATACAAAAAAAATCCCAATCGAAAACCCTAGAAATAAAATCACAATACGAAGGGAAGAATACTTAGCTTCATCGCCTCTGCAAGCCCAAATCATTCTCACCGCCGAAGTTTTCGCCATCGCGAACCCCCTTCCATTCGCCGTCGACCGCAAATTAACCCTCAACCACTATAAAACCCTCGTTGCCATCCAAAACTACGTCTCGTCACCTCGAATCCCCATTTTGGTAATTGCTTTGTTGTCTAATAATGTGAATCCTATGATTTGTGTTTGATTTAACAGGTTGAGAAGAAAAGAGGGAAAGGTGATCGAGATGAAGAACGCGATGAGATGGAGGAAAACGAGAAGGAAGATGAGGCAGAAGATAAAAGGTTGAAGTGAGATGGGAGAGGAGAAAGTGGGTAACGACGGCGGAGGGGAGAGGGAGTTGAATTTGGGAGATTAGGGTTCTTTTTGCTTTTTAATTTGACGTTGTAATTTGCTGATCACTTACACCACACACACATTAACTACACCTCCACCACCGTTAATCTCACCATTAACTTAATTAACCACCATCAAGCATTTAATCAACCGTCATTTAAATAATCTTTCACTTAAATTAAGTAATTAACCTTTCATGAACCCCTTTAACTTAGTAATCAACTGTTAATATAATTAACACCTTAATCAGTTTTTTTATAAAATTAAACTAAACCTTTTATTTGATTAATTAATCCACTGTTTAATTAGATACTCTCTAATCATCCTTTTCTAAATAAATAATGTTTTATAACTCTATAAGTAAGTAATAAACACCTTTTTACATACAACTCTTATCTTTTAATATAAGTTATACATTTATTTTATGAAAGTAATAATAAAATAAGTTTTAAATTTTACAATAATAACAACTTTTTTACAATGACAACAACTTTTTTTCCACCTTATTCATTAAAACTTTTTTTCTCAAATTTACATTAATTAAAATCTCTTTTATATAAAAAAATTTAAGTATTATTTTAAGTCTAAAATAAGTAAACTTTTATTTAATAAATATATTAATAACACTAAACCAAGTAATTTTCATATTTATAATAAAATTTTACTTTCTTATAATAAACATGTCTAATGAGAAAACTTCTTTTAAAATTTCCATTTAAATTTGTTTCTATCAACCTTGATCTACTTTTCGCTAAAATAAAATTAATTCAATTTTTAAACTTTAATCTAATAACCCCACTCATTTTTCTTAAAACCAATCTCACCAAAAGAATTAATCCATCCGCTTAAAATCAATTCAACTCGCCTAAAATACAATCAATCGTGCACACTCACATTCACGACACATTCATCCTCACACACTTCAGCGCTTTCATGCGTACATGTATGTTTATTATCCGCCTTTACTTTATTCGCAACTTTATATTTCCGCATTTATATTATCGTAATTTACTTTCCGCATCGCATCCGTCCAAAGGAAGAATCTGTGCATGATCTCAACAATTGTGCGTATGCATCATTTGCATCATTTCCCCATTGATCCTTGATCTCATTTCAAGTCGATCATCTTAAGTATAGGACCTACCCCATAGGAAGGACCTTGCCTTTATCTTACAACTTAGACAAAACACAATCAACAACTCAACTCAAATATTCAAACACAATAGAGAAATAGATGTTAATCATCTTAAGTGAGATGGAACCTCCACCCCACATCAATACAATCAATTCGTAGGAACTTTGCCTTAAGAGAGATAGAGGCGTACCTCGTCGATCCCTATCCGAGTACTTGAGCCTTTCTCTTAAGAGGATGCAAAGACTATTTTCCTACAACTTGTGGCGGTTAAATCTCCCTTAAAATGATAACACATCTCTTCTCCTAAACTCAATCAATCAACTACCCTAAACCCGTAGGAACTTTGACCACAGTCAAAGAACTCCTCTAACCCTTTTGGGGAACTACAGATACTCTGATTCTACTCCTGTAAGGATATGTAGGCATAAGATGCGACATCTTATCGAGTATACTTAGAAATAAACCCCTAGGTCTTCAACCTTTAAGCAAATAAAATTTAGCAATAAACAACATAAAACAAGAGGTTCCTATAGAGTACTACAAAAACTTAGGATGCCAGCACCTTCCCTAAGTTTAACCAACCCCGAACCTATAACTCTCTAAACCTTGCATTTGCATTGCATTGTGGGAATTTCGATCTTTATCCCTTCCTTTGGACAAATCAAAGTTCGGTTGCAAAATGAATTAAAGATTCAAACTAATCAATAGTTTGGTATCCAAATTTCACCGCGACATAAATGGCGACTTCACTGGGGAATGCCTCAGTAGGGTTTCCCTATGTTGTTTTATTTTGTTTGCTTATTGCTTTATATTTGCTTACTTGCTTATTTGTTTATTTGTATATTTGCTTATTTATTCTTTTGGGTTGTTATCCTTGAGTGGTGAGACAAAGTCCTACACCCGGACTTGAGAGAAATTAAGATAGGATAGTGATATGTTCGACGAGACTTATAGGGAGTTGAATCCCGACCAAGTTGACTTAAAAATCACGCTCAGTTGAGACCCTTTCGAGAATAGTTCGGTTGAACGAGTAATTGTGAAGACTTTTACTATTTTTGATTGGAGTCTATGATATTGAGGACCATAGTTACCCTAACCCCACTTTGGCCTTTATTAGGACGTAGTGCGGGACTATGGGGGAGTACACCCGAAATAGTGTTACGCGATGCTACACTCAAAAGAAGTTCTCTTGAGAATATTATTAATCACCGAGTAATTGGGAAATTGATAATATCCGAAAGATGAGCTAATGATTTTGGGAACCTTATTAGAACCTTGTTCTGCAGGTACAATTAACCCCTAGTCCTTGTCCTTTGGGAATGGGTACACCTTTGGCTCCATGCTCGTTGCAAACCTAGGACCTTTGTTTGTTTACATATGTGTCCTTACGTGCTTATATGTGTTTGTTGCATTCATATAGCATCATATTACGTTAGGTTTCATGGAATTCCTAGTTATTTATAAACATTACAAAGAACCATAAGGACTACAAAAAAAAAATATTTTGAATATTCTTTTAAGAGTCTTAACCTGGATGACCTAAGGAAGTAGGAGCTCAGATCGAAGAATCAAGAATACTCCAAATACAAGGGGCTTCCCTTTATTATTGAGGATCAAATGAAAGACTTTCATCAATGTTGAAAGTCCGAGTAAACAAGGGCTTCCTTCTGTATTTTCCAATAAGAGATAGAGGATTTATTTTCATCTATCACACTACTCCTTAGAAGATGATTATGGACCACTTATTTTCAAGAAGATCCAAGTGGAGGAACAAATCAACAAGCGCGATGAAGGACTTCCTTAGGACTTTTTCTAGCTTTTATTTAGCTATTATGTTAGGACTCTTATGAGAATATTCACTTGTAATCCAATTAATAATGAATTTTCTTTGAATACTCCGTGACGTTTATAAATACTTGAGTTCCATGAAACATTTCGTTTTGCATTCTTGCATTTTTTTTGCATTTCGCATTTTGCATCAGCATAGCATCCTTTGCATTCTGGGGGGAGTCTCACTCTTGCTTCATCTTCACAGACAAACTGAATCACCAGTACAATACTCGAGCTAGTCAACGCCAGAAGATGGATCAACTAGAACAAGAGAATACAGTACTCTGTGATGAAGTTGCAACTCTGAAAGAAAATATGGAGAGGATGAATGGTTTAGTTGAAGCTCTGTCTAACCAGTCTGCACTCAACAACCAAGAAGTTCAAGGGATCGTTATCTCCGAAATAGTATCAACACCGATCCCAGTGGTGACTACTGTTGCTGAAGTGACCTACAGCATGCCGCCAGGTTCCCCGTGGGGGATGCCTCCTTATTTCACTCTGATCGGTTATCGTCCACCTGTTCCCGAGGTCCCTGTCTTGACCACTGTTCAAGCCATTCCTACAATTACTGCTGTCATGACTACCGCACCTCCACATGTGAGTACTACTCCATATGTCCTAAACGAACCAATTTTCCATAGGATACCCAGCTAAATTGTGGGTTTGGAAGAAAGGGTGGACGATTTTCAAGGCCAATTTTCTAAGATGCAAGAAGAATTGACAGCCCTTCGTGGGAAAGATCTGTTTGGGAAAAGAGCTTCTGACCTGTGCTTGGTCCCGAATGTCAAGGTTCCGCCAAAATTCAAGGTCCCCGATTTTGAGAAGTACAAAGGGAATACTTGCCCTCAGAGTCATCTTATTATGTATGCCAGGAAGATGTCTGCACAAACTAACAATGATCAACTGCTCATTCATTATTTCCGAGAAAGTTTAACAGGCGCTGCACTCAAGTGGTACATGGGGTTGGATAGTACGAAGATTCGAAATTTTAATGATCTGGGTGGAGCCTTCATCAAGCAGTACAAGTATAATGTGGACATGGCTCCTTAACGTGATCAGTTGAGGGCCATGGCTCAGAAAGGCAAAAAGAATTTCAAGGAATACGCTCAGCGTTGGCGCAAGTTAGCCGCCCAAGTCATACCGCCATTAGAAGAAAAGGAAATGACCAAGATTTTTCTAAACACTCTCGGTCCATTCTTTTATGAGAAAATGGTAGCAAGTGCACCGAGTGACTTCACCGAAATGGTTAATATGGGAATGCGTTTAGAAGAAGGTGTTCGCGAAGGAAGACTAGTCAAGGAAGGGAGTACCTCTAATAACGCTCGAAAGTATTGGAGTGGTTTTATGAGAAAGAGAGAACACGAAGTAAGTGTTGTGCAGCAGGGACGATCCAAGAGAGGGTATCCACAGCCGCAACATCAACAAAATCAACAAAATCAGAGTCGTGTAGGCAGAAGACTGGACTTTGATCCCATCCCGATGACATACGCTGACTTGTTCCCATCTTTGATTCAAAAGGGTCACATCCAGACGAGAGATCCACCTAAGGTACCTAAGAAACTTCCGTATTGGTACAAAGCTGATAAATTTTGCCTATACCATCAAGGTGCTCCAGGCCACGATACTGAGGGTTGTTACGGTTTGAAAGCAGACGTTCAAAGGTTGGTTAAGGATGGAATTTTATCCTTTAAGGGTTCCATTCCTTATGTGCAAGATAATCCTCCACCTCAGCATGGTTCGTCCTCCGCTAACATGATCCAAGGTTATTCGGGAAGCTCATATCAATATAGTGCCTGAAGATGAATCTGAAGGCGACATACCAGACAATTCTGCAAGCTTCTCCTTTCCATACAAAGACTGAATAAAATCCTACGAAGAGCTCATCAGGGTGTTTTCTTATATGTACAAGCATGTTTGGCTTGTATGGTTTGTTTATTTTGAATAATTAATGCAATAAAATGTTTGTCTTGAAGAAATCCATTTGTTTCACTCGTAAAATATTTTTCATAATTTATAGCGCCTGCTATACTCAATTATCTCACTTTGGTGAATAATTGGAGGGAGGATGATGAAGTAAAACGCAGGATCTCTCGTCGTATGCTTTTGAATGAAACCCTACTGATGAAGTGAGGCATTCTTGTTTCAAACCTCCTGAACACCAGAATTATTTAACCTTTCGAACCTGGATGAAGAATCTGTCTCTCTTAAATCAAAACCTCATTTTCAATCTGGGGCAGGGTATCAAAAAAATGAACATCTTTCAAAAAAGCTGGGTGGGCACCAATATACTTTGACCCTTATCCTCTGTTTTACAAATCATAAACTAAACCCATATATAGAACCCATAAAGTCTTAATTGAAGTAAGGTCTAGTCCGAAAGCATACTCGATGACATAACATTTCCTGACTCCTATGAGCTATGCTCAATTTGACGTTGGCGTTATAAATTCAAATTAATATCCTAACTAGTGATTTTGTCACAAGTTATCGTGATATCTATTTTCAAAACTTCAAGACAAACATATGTGTTGCATTAACAGTTTCAGAATTGACATTTCTGACTTGCTAGATTTGCCTGATGTCTTAGAAAGATTACGTGAAGAAATCACCGATTTAAATTTGAAGACTTTGCTGACTTGGGGCAAATTATTTCGTCCAAGATATTTGATCCGTACAGGTTTGGATTCACCTAGAACACAGTTTTGAAGACTCAGTTATACCATCAATCAGGGTTAGTTACGTCGAGCTTCTGCAAACCTCTCAAAGAGTTTGAAAACAGTGGGGGCATTTGGACACCATGTTTTCTGTGAAATCCTCTCGAGATGATTTTGTGACTTGGGGCGTCTGAAAAATCAAAGGTGGTTGTGACAATTCTGTAACGAATATTTTTCAACACAAGAAAACTCCAGTTGGTGACCTGAGAACTCCCAGTGAGCCGATCAGCTTCACTTCCCCAGCAAAGCGGATGTTTATTTCATCCTCGGTCGAAGTTTCGACTCCAACATTTTCAACAGCTCTGGTCTCCTAAGGCGAGTGTACACTCTCCGAGCAATGTTTGATCTATGAAGATTTGGTTTGAGTGCTCAGAATGTTTTTCATCTCTTTTGTCAGTATACGTATATCATATAGATAGATAGCATAGCATATGCATTTTGCATCCTTTTGTTTGCTTGTTCTCTCACTCTGGCTGTGTTATCACCAAGTGTCTGGGTGTGTCTTTTCCTTCCAAGTAGAATTCTTAGCCCTAGGCAGGAAGAGCACACTATTTCTATTTCCCCATGAAGTTTGATCCTCATGGAAGACGGTTGTTTTAGTATGTTCCCATTTGAGTTCATACCTCAATGGTCGGGTCTTGTTTGACAGCTTCTCTTCGGCTATTTCCCAAAGTGAACTTCGGCCCTTGACAACCACATTGGTGGACACCTCCGACTTTTGAATATGGATTAAGTGTGCATTTATTTCGCACTTAAGCTCTTTATGAAGATAACCATTAAAGATGGACATTTCTCCAACAGTTTTATCATAATTCCTCAACAACTTACATCTGGACTGCAAACATCCTCTTTATTTGAGCAACTCGTTTCGACCAGGGTTCCCTTCGAAACGACAAATAGCAGTCTCCCCAAGACAGTTTGTCCATCCCCTGTGGATTTATCAAGATTATCAAGTCATCAAAAAGGCATTCCTTTGGAAATCTGTCAGAGAAATGCATCAAAGACATTACAAATATTTCTCTTTATTTGAGAACTTACAAGGATACATATTTTACAGCTACAACAAAGATACTCCTCAGGAATGCATTCCCCAGTGAGTCTATCACACAAGCTTTAACTCCATCAAAGGGCATCTCTTCCGAGAAGTTCGATGAAGTTTATAACAACTAGTCTCTCTTTATTTGAGAAGACATATTTTGCTAATCAACCGGCCTACATATTTTGAAGATCCCCGTTGAAGCTTTACAATCTCTAGTACATTTTGATTTTTAGTCAGACGCCTCGGCTTAGGCTTCCATATGTTTGGTAGTAGGTGATCTCGAAATCTTTTGGGTTATACCTCTGCTTAGGCTATCATATATTTGATAGTAGGTAATACACCTTTCTTTTGGTCAGACGCCTTTTCTTAGGCTGCCATATGTTTGGTAGTAGGTGATCTTTTCTTTTGTTCATTACCTTTTCTTAGGCTGCCATATGTTTGGTAGTAGGTGATCTGTCCTTTTGGTTATTACCTTTGCTTAGGCTATCATACATTTGATAGTAGGTAATACACCTTGTTTCGACTATTACCTCCGCTTAGGCTATCATACATTTGATAGTAGGTAATATATCATCTTTCCTTTGGTGTTCACCTTGGCTTAGACTATCATATGTTTGATAGTAGGTAACACATCTTATTGTGGTCAGACGCCTCGGCTTAGGCTACCATATGTTTGGTAGTAGGTGATCTCGACATCTTTTGGGTTATACCTCTGCTTAGGCTATCATATATTTGATAGTAGGTAATACACCTTTCTTTTGGTCAGGCGCCTTTTCTTAGGCTGCGATATGTTTGGTAGTAGGTGATCTTTCCTTTTGTTCATTACCTTTTCTTAGGCTGCCATATGTTTGGTAGTAGGTGATATGTCCTTTTGGTTATTACCTTTGCTTAGGCTATCATACATTTGATAGTAGGTAATACACCTTGTCTTGACTATTACCTCTGCTTAGGCTATCATACATTTGATAGTAGGTAATATATCATCTTTTGGTCAAACACCTCGGCATAGGCTATCATACGTTTGATAGTAAGTAACACACGTTTCTTTGCTTCAACCGGATATCCTTTGTTTGGGCCGTCACACATTGGTAATGGGCTACCCTTCACCTTCAGGATCTCGTTTCACTGTCCAAGCTACTGTACTCCTGGTGGTATTATCATATCTTGTCTTCATTTTGGAGAATCCACAATGCTGATTGTTGTCTCTTCTCGTGGCGTCTCGCGTCGTGGAGTTTGTTCTTTGGGTGTCATGTCCAGTTATTCCCCTGTGGCATCATTTACCCACAGGAGCTCTATCTTGCATTCTTATATCATCGCATATCATTTGCATTCGGTGGCATCTTAGGGCCAAAAATTCGTGCAATGTTTATATTTAAGTCCCTCCTATCTCGTCGAGACGGAGATTTCAATCTCCATATCTCCGGATAGAAGAAACTTAAATAGGGGCATCTGTCACACTCTAATTTTTGACCGTAAGATCCCACCTCGTTTTGTGCATTTTTGATCGGTTTTAATTTATTTATTTATTTATTTTCGTTACGACTAACCATTTGGTGCAGGCCTAAATTTTAAAATAGGTAGTACTCTTCCCTTTTCTCAATCAAGTACTTCAAGGATTGTCATCTTCAAGAGGATTGCTTAAGTTTTCATGGATTCGAAGTGTTTCGCGGGTGGAGGTTTTACTCAAAGGATTATGATTGGTTTGAAATTAAACCGATTCATGGTTTCAAGTACACCTCAAGTGCATAGGGGAGTTATTTTCAGTATCCATCTCCAAACCGATCAGTATCATTCCAAATTCCAAATCCATCCATTTTCACGGTCAACATAACAACATAACATCACGTTATTTGTTTTGAAAAGGTTAAATGTGCTGAAAACTTAAAGGGATCATTTCTTTCGTGGGTACAAGTCTTGCCACAAGTATCAAGATAAACCCCTAACCCTATTGCCTAAGGGACTGAGTGCAAACATCGAGATTTAATTCACGAAGGAGAGCTTAAGGGTTATTTGTCACTCCTTGAACTCAACCTTTACATTGAGAGTGAACGGTGCATTGGTGTTCCAAGAATGGTATCCAAATTTCCATACCACATATCAACCGTCATAATGAAACCAGCTAATCATATGGATAAAGAGCATTACATGCTATTGGAAGAAACGTCAGCTTTTCATTACAAATTTATTACAAATTTATCATTGGAATAGAAGACTAAAATGGCCAATCCAAAGCCAAAATACATTCACGCTACCAGACACCAGCCTTTCCTCATAGACAACTACGTCATTACAAGCTTCATAATAATAACATGTTGCTAGAACGGTGAATTAATCCCTATTATTTGACCCAAGGTGACATTGGTTCCTAAGTTATAATATTACAGATAAATTACACTCTTTTTCTAATAACATCTTCAAAGCCTCTGCCGGTACTACCGTGACCAAGTCAGTGAGGAATCTCACTATAACTAACAGCAATGCCTTCGGGGTCATATTTGGCCGTCTGTTCTCCATATTAAACACTTGCAAGAAACACAAGAATGAGTAAGGATCATCATAACAGCAAGTCATAACTCTGTTCAAGGAAATAAAAGATCCATCAATCGTCAAACTAATTACGAAAACACGGTGAAACCTGCCAAATTAACAACATTGTTCAAAAAAGTTGATCCAAGGAGAAACCCATTTGGAAAGAAATAGAGTTCTTCATAATTTACCGTAGTACGTGGCAGCGTCGACACCAGTAGTAAAAGACCTCAAGCTGGGAGGTACCTGAAGAGCCTATCACTTGACCGCGCAAACTCTGTTATGACTATGAGGTCGTCAGTCCCCGGTATCTTCACCTATAAAAAACCAAACAACAATCAGATTCTGAGCAACACACAAGTGCTCTACATCTGCGACATGGTTTGAACTTGGCACAATCAAATCAAAGGCCGACATCAGCAGAAGTTTCCCCCCTGCAATTCCTAAGCAAATGTTAGCGAACAAGAGGAAGGAAAGAAGAAGGATGTGTTGAATTCACAACTCCTCGTCACGGTCCAAGCCTGC
Organism: Lathyrus sativus; assembly: GCA_963859935.3. NCBI lineage: Eukaryota > Viridiplantae > Streptophyta > Magnoliopsida > Fabales > Fabaceae > Lathyrus > Lathyrus sativus. The sequence continues at coordinate 188,641,827 of OZ012736.1, read as the reverse complement.
ATTAACTTGAACCCACATTTCATTATCTCTGCTAATCCCATACTGAACCTCACCAGAATACTCCAGTAGTGCCCACACGAACCTGCTCGCTAACAAGCCGTCTCCATGCTTGGACAAATAGAAAGGGAAATCTGTCCAGTTCATAATCCACAAGTTAGTCTAAAACTATAAGAGTCAAAACTTAATTAAAAGGAAATTCTGGGTGAAAGGGCATGAGTAACTTGTGGATTTAAGAGAGGCAAGTCAACTCCAACACAACTCGTGATAATAATTGTCCACATGCTCAGGCGGCATCTATAGGAGATACCAAGCCACTCTGCTCGGTGCATACCAATCCAAACGCTAATTCAAGACTAAGTTAACTTCATCATGATCTTGAGAATATGGTAGTAGAACTCTGCAGCGCAACTCTTGATAGAATTGTTCCAAACGGCATCACCGGCGCAACGGTTTTAAGCATAACTTCCTGAATTTACAGTAACAGGATTTGTGAGCAAGTTTTCTGTTCTTAGCAATTGTTTTAACATAAAGGAAGTCGAGTTCGCTACCTCTCAAGCAAAGTTGCCTTTTTTTGACGAGAACGGTGTTATCAGCAACATTGAAGCCTCCAACCAATCGTGCGTCGAAAACTGTTTGTTGTTCAAGTATGTGTAGTGTTCTCAGGCTACATCAGATTAATTAGCAACACCTTCTCATCAACTCCTGCAATCGAGCAAAAGGTGGAGCAAGAGATGTAGTAAGCCCAATTGAAATAAAGAAGAATTGTCATGAGCGATCGTCGTCGACGTACCAACTAGATTATTGATGTAGTGAGATTCAAAACCACGAGTTGCTTCTACCAATGACTTCAAGGCTGCTTCCTGTTTGAGAGACCGATTAGCATTAATCACTTTGGAAGAACAACAATTTGATCCTAATTCTTGATTGAAGAGAGTCAGAAGACAAACTCACACCACACAAAAGTGCATCGGCCTTGAAGTTATTTGTAAGAGCAGGTACGACTAAGGTAGCATGTCCACCGCCAAAGACCCCTCAAACCTGCGAATAAACAAGAAATATGTTGTGTTAAAACCATAAGATTGTTGCCACAAGACAATTGAGGAAAGCAGACTAAGACAGAGTTACCATTTTCCTACTGTCAAGCTTCTACTGATAGGAACGACTATTCTGAGGCAGGACCCCCCAAAGAGAAGCCGCTGGTTTAGTCGACGAGTTGGTTGCAGTCCAATTCAAATCCATTAGTCACAAATTGGTAAAATGAATAAAAGTATTCGAATACAGAGTAAAAAAAAACATTAACATCAAGCAGTTAAAGTAATCAGTTTAAGCCAAAAGGAGGAAGATTTTCAAGCAAGTCAGAGCACATTTATGGCATAAATCAGGGTAGATATCACGTTTTTTGAAATAGCCAACAATGCATTTCCAAACAAGAACAGACACACATTGAAAGGGGTTTAAGGTGTGTCTTAGACATGTCCCCTCTGAGAATGGAAAGTAATTTACCATGCCATCTGCAACATCAGACACATCAGAATCAAAGATGGAAAGGAAGGATCGACCCTTTAACTCCAGCTATTAACCCTACACCAAGGAGATCCGCGCGTGCCTATAAATTGAGACAAAACAACACATATCAGTCAGAGAGAGATCGACAACACAAAACCCCAATTTCAAAACCCCCAATTCCAAACACACAAAAATTCACAGATATCAAAAATCCGCAAACAGTTCAATACAAAAAAAATCCCAATCGAAAACCCTAGAAATAAAATCACAATACGAAGGGAATAATACTTAGCTTCATCGCCTCTGCAAGCCCAAATCATTCTCACCACCGAAGTTTTCGCCATCGCGAACCCCCTTCCATTCACTGTCGACCGCAAATTAACCCTCAACCACTACAAAACCCTCGTTGCCATCCAAAACTGCGTCTCGTCACCTCGAATCCCCATTTTGGTAATTGCTTTGTTGTCTAATAATGTGAATCCTATGATTTGTGTTTGATTTAACAGGTTGAGAAGAAAAGAGGGAAAGGTGATCGAGATGAAGAACGCGATGAGATGGAGGAAAACGAGAAGGAAGATGAGGCAGAAGACAAAAGGTTGAAGTGAGATGGGAGAGGAGAAAGGGGGTAACGACGGCGAAGGGGAGAGGGAGTTGAATTTGGGAGATTAGGGTTCTTTTTGCTTTTTAATTTGACGTTGTAATTTGCTGATCACTTACACCACACACACATTAACTACACCTCCACCACCGTTAATCTCACCATTAACTTAATTAACCACCATCAAGCATTTAATCAACTGTCATTTAAATAATCTTTCACTTAAATTAAGTAATTAACCTTTCATGAACCCCTTTAACTTAGTAATCAACTGTTAATATAATTAACACCTTAATCAGTTTTTTAATAAAATTAAACTAAACCTTTTATTTGATTAATTAATCCACTATTTAATTAGATACTCTCTAATCATTCTTTTCTAAATCAATAATGTTTTATAACTTTATAAGTAAGTAATAAACACCTTTTTACATACAACTCTTATCTTTTAATATAAGTTATACATTTATTTTATGAAAGTAATAATAAAATAAGTTTTAGATTTTACAATAATAACAACTTTTTTACAATGACAACAACTTTTGTTTCCACCTTATTCATTAAAACTTTTTTTCTCAAATTTAAATTAATTAAAATCTCTTTTATATAAAAAAAATTAAGTATTATTTTAAGTCTAAAATAAGTAAACTTTTATTTAATAAATATATTAATAACACTAAACCAAGTAATTTTCATATTTATAATAAAGTTTTACTTTCTTATAATAAACATGTCTAATGAGAAAACTTCTTTTAAAATTTTCATTTAAATTTGTTTCTATCAACCTTGATCTACTTTTCGCTAAAATAAAATTAATTCAATTTTTAAACTTTAATCTAATAACCCCACTCAGTTTTCTTAAAATCAATCTCACCTAAAGAATTAATCCATCCGCTTAAAATCAATTCAACTCGCCTAAAATACAATCAATCGTGCACACTCACATTCACGACACATTCATCCTCACACACTTCAGCGCTTTCATGCGTACATGTATGTTTATTTATCCGCCTTTACTTTATTCGCAACTTTATATTTCCGCATTTATATTATCGTAATTTACTTTCCGCATCGCATCCGTCCAAAGGAAGAATCTACGCATGATCTCAACAATTGTGCGTATGCATCATTTCCCCATTGATCCTTGATCTCATTTCAAATCGATCTTCTTAAGTATAGGACCTACCCCATAGGAAGGACCTTGCCTTTATCTTACAACTTAGACAAAACACAATCAACAACTCAACTCATATATTCAAACACAATAGAGAAATAGATGTTAATCATCTTAAGTGAGATGGAACCTCCACCCCACATCAATACAATCAATTCGTAGGAACTTTGCCTTAATAGAGATAGAGGCGTACCTCGTCGATCCCTATCTGAGTACTTGAGCCTTTCTCTTAAGAGGATGCAAAGACTATTTTCCTACAACTTGTGGCGGTTAAATCTCCCTTAAAATAATAACACATCTCTTCTCCTAAACTCAATCGATCAACTACCCTAAACCCGTAGGAACTTTGACCACAGTCAAAGAACTCCTCTAACCCTTTAGGAGAACTACAGATACTCTGATTCCACTCCCGTAAGGATATGTAGGCATAAGATGCGACATCTTATCGAGTATATTTAGAAATAAACCCCTAGGTCTTCAACCTTTAAGCAAATAAACTTTAGCACTAAACAACATAAAACAAGAGGTTCCTGTAGAGTACTACAAAAACTTAGGATGCTAGCACCTTCTCTAAGTTTAACCAACCCATGAACCTATAACTCTCTAAACCTTGCATTTGCATTGCATTGTGGGAATTTTGATCTTTATCCCTTCCTTTGGAAAAATCAAAGTTCGGTTGCAAATTGAATTAAAGATTCAAACTAATCAATAGTTTGGTATCCAAATTTCACCGCGACAGACATTTCCCCCTCGATTCTAGTTTCGAGATAACAACCAAGACGATGGAGAGCCCCGCAGGCAAGCACAAAATAGAAACTCCTCATATATAACATAAGCCCATAGGAAAAGTATAAACAGCAAATGAGTACAAACAGAAAGGGACCTCAACCAACAAGTCTGGTGATGGTCTATACAAAAGTCTACGCTACAGAATACAAAGAAACAAATCAAATTGGGTGGCGAGACTGGAAATCCTTCAACAATGCCTGTGTATCCGGATGGTTTGGCCTAGTGAGCAAACCACGTATGATCAACTCCTGCTGACTGATAGTGGACTGAAGATCCTCGACCGAGTCCTCCTTCCCAACAGCCTCCTCGAGCCTACACCTCTTAGCACTAGCTTCCTGTCTATGCTCCTCCAAGGTTGCAAGCGCTTCATACAATTTGTAATCACTATGTCTTCTGAGTGCGGCTTCCTTTGAGATCTCCTCATCTTTAGCTTGGAGCTGGGCCTTCTGTTTGATGATATGCGCCTTCAACTTGTCTTCACGCTGCTTCTAGTAGACATGGCAGCGTTCCACTGAGCCTCAAACTTGGAAATCTGTAAATAGGCTTTACTTAACTCTTCCTTCTTCGTGGCTAGAATACGATAAGAAGCATTCAAATCTTGGCCTGTGCGCTTTCTATCTTTAGTCTCCTGAGTTAAGTATGTTCCCAACTTATTCACCAATTCAGTTTGCTTTTTCAAAGAATACCTTGCTTTGTTTCTTTCACTTCTGAGCTGAGCCATCTCTATCTCTAACTCTTCGTTTGTATTTTGCAACTCTTCTTTCTCGCGACATACCTGTTCATACCTTTGGATATCTACTGTAGTGGGCTCTACAATCTCAGGCGGATGCACAGGCTGAATAGACGGATATGGCATCATCAATTCTTTGGCTCTACTCTGAATCCAAGCTAAATATGGAGCGTATGCCTGACTATTGCTCTTTCCCAAGGCAACCTTTCCTCTCCTATGGACATTTCTCCATGCATGTTCAACCCTAGCCAAAGTATCTCCCTCCAACAAACCAGTGAGATACAGAGATTCATGTATCTCTTCCTCCTTCTGAGGCCCTCTAAGTGCATACCCGAACTGTCTGATAGTGATAGCCGGATTATAGTTTATGCAACCTTTCCTTCCGACCAGCGGGACGTTAGGAAAGCTTCCACAACTATAGATAATCTCAATTTGTAATACATCCCTATCAAACCAAACAATGTCTTTGGCAGACAATCTCATCAAGCGCTCAGACCATTCCAAAGTGCCATCAGTAGCAGAGGACGGACAGATCTTGGGAAGATGGCTCCTGAACCATGTATAGAACAAGGGTGCACAACAAGACACGCTCTTCCCTCTCCTGTTCCCGTTCTTGTAATGCACGGAATGATAAACATCGCCTAACAGAGTGGGTATAGGGTTCTTTGAAGAAAAGATACTGAATGCATCGACATCTACAAAATCTGGGATGTTCGGGAATAACTTAATGCCATAGATACACAAGGCCAAGATAGCATTGAATATCACCCAACAACCTTTCCTAACAAACTCTCGAGCCTTGTCCGCGAGAAAAGGTAATGGAAACCCAAACATTCCATTCCTACTGGCTAACTTCCCTTTCAACTCAGAGACATCCAAATGTAAAGCCTTAGAAAGTTTAGTCAAATCTGGCTCTCCCTTAACATGATAGAACGGTATCTGGTTCAGAATAGGTATTCCCAATATATCAGAAAACTCCTCCAATGTAGGTGCTAAAACAAAACTTTGAAAGGTGAAGCCTCGCAACTGAGGATCATAGAATTGTAACAATGTCTGAAGGCCATTCAATTCATCCAGAGAAGGTTTGCAAACAATATTCAAAAGCCTCCCATAAGATTCTCTGAAATCCTCCATAACCTTCTTGTCAGCTAGTGAAATCAGGCTCCACAAAATTCTAATGTCAGGCATATGAAACTTGTAGGCCAGGGTCCTCCTCAAGGGCTCCATGTCAACAAAGAGAGAACAGAATCACCAGAATCGAAGAGGAAATGTACACCTGCAACATAAACACACATCAATGAAATGCAAATGAAAATGCACATGCAAATGCAAACAAGGGATCAGGACTGTTGTGTTGTCAATTGAGAAGAACCAGCGTTTCGCCTTAGTACCGACAAAATCACTGACATAAGACCCCTTTGTATCACAGGTTTACACTGCCAAGAACTGGGTAGTCTGGAGGTCAGAGTTTCCTGCATAACCCACCCACTCACAGGTATGGACTTATACACTGACAAGGTTCGGCATCCTATGCGTTCATCAGCGTCACAGACTTTCAAGAAATAATGATACGATACCCAGAAGGTGTGGCATCATCATCTCTTGAAGCGGCCTCACTAGCTGAATCACAAATGATCGGTCCCCAGAGTCGACAACCCTCAAATCTGAAATTCTCTCAACGGTCCACTGGGCTGGAAAGAAAGACATCAAAGAGAATCTCGTCTGAGTACAAATTTCATGGGAACTGGTGCATGCCTAACATACAGGTTCACCACTACTTTTCGCTTCTAATACTAAGTTTGTACTCAAGCCCAGGTCCGGCTTCTCACTCAATGAAACTTCCCTCCCCACAGCACAACAGTAATGATATATGATGCGGAAAGTAAAATACGTAAGTAAATAAAGATAAAGCACATATATACACACACCCAAAAAGAAGACACACAAGCGCTAGGATTGACTCGCATAGGGGATATTCCTGTCGCCAACTGTCGCTACTGCGAAAAAGGAGGCCGGCAATGACTAACAGAGTCGCCACCTATCGTTATTTATCCCAAAGAAGGGAAAGGAAATGATCAGAAAAACCTGACGAAAAATGGGGAAAAGACGAGGTCATCGCAACCAAGTCCTAGGTTCGGGAGTCGATTACGCAAGGGGAAGGTATGAGCACCCCTCACGTCCGTCGTATTCGACGGGATCCACGCATGTGTTGTCTATCTAAAAAGGTGTGTAAACTATCTACGCTAAAGGCTTATGGACAAAAGAGAAAGAAAAAGAACTGACTCGGCAGAGCATCGCCGCTCTGTGCCTACGTACTCCCTCGTGCAATGGGAAAGTCAGAGTCAACGTATTTCGCCTAACTACGGCTAAAGAAGGGGGGGAAGGTTGCTCTCCAAGACATCGTGTCTTGTGCGTACGTACTTTCGCCTGGTACGAAAGATCATAGCAAGCATAGTTCGGGCTTACGAGAACATAGGCTGTTTAAAAGTTTTACCCGAGTAGGGTTAACAGACAGTTCTAGCAGTCGGTGTATGTAGCTCGACCTTTGGAGACTTAGGCGTTACTGTTTGCGATAGGACTGAATGTTAACAACACTCTTGTTTATGAAAAGAGTTTTCCTGATTAAGACCTCAAGGGGTGAAAAAGAGTTTGAGTTGTTTTTGTGTTTTTTAAGGAAGAAGTGTTTTGAACTTGGTTTGTAACTCATGTTGCACTAGAAACTATGATCTAGGAGCGAATGCTTCGTATATCGTCCAAAGGACATACACTAACATTCTAGATAATTGAGAGGAAACCACCCAATCATCATTTCCCAAATGGCTTAAGGCTTGTAGCGTGCAACAATTGTCAAGCTTTATTAAGTGGATTGAAGTTGTTTGAAGATGAGAAGAGAAAGAGGACGAACTAAGGGGGACTAGTCCAAACCCTAAAAGTTGTCATGCAATATGATCCTAAAGTTGAGCTTGAAAGGGGACTATCTAATTTTATCATGCATGGTTAGAACCCTAATGTCTATCATAACCTCTCTTGAACAAGACAGGTTAGAAATCCTAAGGGAAGGAAGACAAAAAGAAGAAGAAACAATGCAAATAAAGAATGCAAACACAAATGCAACAAGGAAGACAAAGATGCAATGCAAGTGAGGGAGGAAATATGTGTGGGGCTGGAACCTCCACAAGCTCATATCAACCTCAAGCCATGGTATGAATAGATTCAAGAGAAAAGGAGAAGAAGATGCATCACAAACAAGTAACAAAAACAATGAGAAAAGGTCCTCATGGATTCATTACTTTAGGTAGGCTTCAAGTTTCTCCTAAGGAGGGACCAAGCAACCTTAAGTAGTATTCAAAAGTCATAGGATAGAATGGGGATGAGAAGAAGAGATCTCGAAAGCTAAAGTAAAACATCACAAGCAAATGCAATCAACAACATCAAAGGATGCAAGCAAACACCACTTATGGAAACACAATGTGCAAACATGAAAGTATGAGACCAAATGAACAACTTATGCATAAGGTAAAGACCTATGAATTGGCACACAATACCTATAACAAGCCCCTGACGTGAAACAATCCAAATAAGGTTCATCAACAATGCACAACCAAGCTTTTGGAAGCAAAACAAAACAAGTACACAAGTAGAGATGCACAAACATGAAGCAACTTGCAAAATACATGAAAAATGATAAGATGCATCTAAAAATTCCAAATAAAATCTCAAAGGACCCCCAAGGTATTAAGAACCAGGGGTTAAAAGGGGAGATTGAAAATCAAAAGGAAAGTACCTCAACAGAGGGCAAACACCAAGAGTGTCCCAAACAAAGGCAAAAATGGAGAGGGAATAAAAGGCAATTCAAACTACATGGAAACAACACTTAAAAATCATGGAAAAAAATATCCAAAGATCAATCAGCATGTTAATGAAATGCTAAAAATAAATCAAGCAAAAATGAGAAGTTTAAACATGGAAATAAAATCAAGAAAGAACAAAACCACAATTTAAATCAAATAAAACAGCCCCAATAATTAATTTGTTTTTCAATTGAAAATAAAGTCAAAAAATAAAATAAAAATTTCCAGAAAAAACTAGACATCTTAAAGTTTATGAAAATTATTTTTGGTGAATTTTTAAACTATCAGAGCTATTTTATTTGAATTAAAATGGAAACAACACAAAACAAAAAAAATAAAATAAAACAAGAATTAAATGGGAAAGATGTGGTGCAAACATCAAACATTATGAGTGTAAAATGAGAATGGGCCCAAGCTGGGGGTATTAAGAGCAATTCGCAAAAGGCCCGATGAGAAAGAAAAAAAAATTCTGAATGAACAAAATGAGGTTGGGTTGACTATGGACCAAGGTGGAAATCATTGTGGGACGTGTGATCAAGTCCAAGGTAATCCAATCAAGTGGCTCACAAAGAGCCACCTCAATTAATGAGTTGGGGTTTTGCTATGGTGTGCACAAGATAAATGGGAACACGTAGGTCTTAAAATGAAGCACGCGATCAAGAAAACACAAAACAGGCGAACGAAACGCTGCCACGTCAGCTCATCTTCTCCATTGCAACACGCCGACGTCGGAAGAAGCTCTGATCATCTTCTTCCTCGTCTCCGGCCGCCGCGGACCACCTCCCCCACTGTAGCTTCGCCGTTTCTAAACCGTTTTCAACAAATTCTAGATGAAAACTCATCTACTCGTCACGAGGATCATGAGTCCAACCTTTATTTCCACTAACTCTCAACAACAACCCCAGAAATCAAACAACAAGCAAAACGTGCAAAAATTAAAGTTCACCAAAACTCAAATTAAATGGTCTAGACCTCATCTACATGTTGCAAGGAGTAAGAATCCACAAAAGTTACAGCAAAACACCACGAAAATTCTTCAAACCGATTCAACAAAGTTTTGAGCTCATAAAATCAAACACCATAAACTTAAACAAAAATGATCCAGAAATGATCCATACAACTCAAGGATTCAAATGCAACAAAAATGGTGTAAAACCATGGCATATTAAGAGTGTAAAGTTGAAAATTAGTTTACCTAGTGGAGAGCCTCCACTGGGCCTTGAAACTGTGATGAAGCTTAACGAAAAATGCCCAGAATCACTCCATGAACTTCAATTGAGGTGTTTGAAGGCTTGATTTGGTCTGAAAGTGGTTGAATCTGAGAATTCATTTTTGAGTTTTTACCACTTTTTCAAAATGTGTTATGGTTGTTCATGCACGAAAATGACCTAGCTCTGCTCCAATTTTCATCTGGAATACTTATATGATGGGTTTATGATCAAATGGGGCTTCAATTCAAGCTAAACAGCCCATTTCAAAATTTCACATTTCACCAATTTTTCCAAATTGCCATACACGTTTTTACCACTACACCAGCTGGTTTTTTAATCCAAATCCACTACAATCTAGTTGTGTTGATCAAAGGAATGAGATTTGAGGCTTAATTTTGATCCTATGGTTGATTTCCATTTTGTTACTTCAAGAGGAAGGAACCATGAAAATGGCCCATTTTGAGACCTCAAGTTTCCAATGTGAAGATGGCAATGTCTTTGAATTATTATTTGCAATCAAAAAAATGCACAAACTTGCCTTGAAAAAGTTTAAAATCCATTGATTCTCAATTTCTCAATTTAAGCCTCCTTTATGAAAAATTCAAACCCCAAATTCTCAAACCAAGCCTCCACCATGACAAGAGATGATTTGGTAATTCAAATGGCCCCATTTGGAGCAAGTTTAATGTTGAAAAGATTTCCATTTGAAGTGTGCAAGTTGGTGAAATGGACCTATAATTTTATGACCTGTAATCTTACTTTCCCAAAATACCCCTGACTTGCAAACCTCATAACTTAAGTTCTACAAATCAGATGAAAGACTTATAGTACAATTTGGAAAACTAAGATCAAGATCTAGAACTTTTATGTTGGCCAAGAGTTGAGGAGAAACATCCTTCTAGGTCAAAACTTGCTTGGAAGTTGGTTGACTTTTGTTGACCAAAATCACATCCCTCAGATGACCTGTAACTTATCTGGATCATAACTTGAGTTCTATAAATCCAATTGAGGACTTCTAGTACTCAAATTAAAGCTAAGAAAATGCTTTACAAGTTCCATGTTGGTAGAAAATTGAGATGAGACTTGTATCTTGAGGTAGGTGGTCCTTAAGTCAGGCACTAAATAGGGGATTTTACCCTGAGAACCCTAATTTAGTAACTTCTCACACACTTAACCCTTGATGAATTGAACTTGAAATGATGTCTCATATGTATTAACACAACATCTCATGACCATAGAGACTTTGAATTGAGTTTCTATCTTCTTCGATTGCACAGTTGATTGAGGATTTACCAGATGAAAACCCTAACTGCAATACTTTCAACCGTGGCTTGTTCCACTTCACACAACAACTTGAATAAGCTCCACAATTACCCTCAAGGCCCTCAATGAGATTTCTTTACATCTCATACCCATAATCATGCACTCACAAACCTCTGATGCTCTTCAGTTGGCCTCTCAGTTAGGAGCTGACCCACACACATCCATCTGTTCTTTCACAAGACAATGACCACTTCAAGATGTCCTGATGATCACTCAAGCCTGAGTAACAACCCCTGATTAGGCTCCATGCTCTGAGAAGACTCCTCTTGCTATACACATCCCTTTTTGATCCCTTGTTCCATAAAAATGCTATGCAATGCAAATGCTAGAACAAAATGAAATGAAATGAAACATAAACCAAGTTAAGAAAAAGGTTGAGCAAATTTTGGGGTGCAACAGCGGCCTCTAAGGCCGTTTGTAGCTTAATTTCGGCCATGTAGGCCGAAATCCTTTGAAGCGCTATGGCTTCAGTCATCATCATTAAACTCACTTCCCTAGCCAGTGGGGTCTATGGGAAGTTCGCCAAGGTATGGTAGCCTTTCTTCGGGCATTTCCTTGTCCCATCGGAAACCTTCGATGGGATGCAAATAAAGTGAGCAATACACTTCGTCATTAGGTGTAAAGTCAAAATCTACAGGTTCGCATGGGCCTATACTGGCCAAATGTTTGTCGAACTGTCCTCTATCAATATGGTTTATAGGTGCTTTGAAATATCCTTGATCTGCTTCAATGTTTTCGACAATGCCATCTGGTCTCTAGATGGCGATCCTTTGATGCATCGAAGATGGCACTGCCCCCACTCCATGGATCCATTCTTTTCCAAGCAATAGATTATAGTTGGCAGTGGTCTCTACCACCATGAAGACAGTTGGGCGGGTAATGGTTCCGACTGTGACATTCACTTGAATGACCCCCATGGTCGAACCCATTTTACCTTCATAGTTTGATAACACCATGTTGTGTGGCTTGGTGTCTATCTCATTTTTTCCAATCTTGTTCAACAGAAAATGCAGCATTAGGTTCACCGTGGCGCTGTAATCCACCAAGATTTTGTTAACTGGGACCTTCTCTATTTGTGCCATAATATAAAGAGGCTTCAGATGATTTTTCATCGCCTCCGTGGGCCGTTCAAAGAATGTGTTTTGCTCCTCGACGCAGCCATTGTTCATTACATAGTAACATATCGGCTTATGAGCCGTCATTTCCCAGTTCGTGTAGGTGTCCAAGTTTTCAACCACGGAAATCCTGTCAAATTCCTTGGGCATTACTGATACTACATTGACCAAAATATCCAAAGTAACATTAGAGTCTTCATTAAAATTATCGGTCATTTCGTCATCGACCGATTTCCTCTGCTCTTCGACCTGTGTCGAAAACAACTTTCTTCCTACAGGTGTCTTCCCAAACATTTTCGTTCGTCCCTCATGTTCGACGGGGACGTTGGTACTGGATTGTGGTTGGTCCCTTTATGCACCTTCCCTGCGTGCTTTTATTTTTCTCTGTTCTCGTCTCCGATCGAGACATGGGATTTTTCCCCTTGTAATTTTCTGATACATGGGCATCCTTTGAAGACTGAAACTCTTTCCGATAGCTTAATGAAGAAACCCGTTGCACTTCGAAATTCTTCCACCTCTTCTGCCCTTGCTGCCTACTCTCATTGGGCTTCGTCCACTTTCTATTAGTGGCCTCAGCATTGGGCTTAAAACTAGTGGGTTTATTTGTAGGAGGCCTTATGCAGGGGTCAGATCTTTGTTGAAGGCCTCTTCGAGGGTCGAATCTGGGCCTTTCATTATCTTGCCTTAGCCTTCGTGTTCCCTCTAGCTTTTGTGCGGCCTTTTTGTCAAATATGGCGCTGCATCAAGGACAAAGCATCACACTAGAACCTCTATCTTGGCAACGGTGAAGGAAAGCAACGATCGATTCTTCCTGCTCTGGGTATGCTTCCCTAGTGTGTGCCCCCTGGTAATTTGACTCACTGTCTTCTACATCTTCATGTTGGGTGATTTCTACCATGTTAATTCCAACCTTTTCGACCAGATTAAGCTTCTTCAGGATTAGCTCCACGCCTTTAGTGGCTTGATCAATTTTGACGAAGTCATCAGCAGTTTCTTTGGTCACTATCTCCCAACCCAGATTGTTCTTATTGTTTGGACTTCTGGCTTCATCCCTTTGGTCACAGTTATCAATTTCCATTTCCACACAGTTCGTTTGTCCGAAGCTCATGGTAACTTTCTCCATCACGGCTTCGTCTATGGGATTGTCAGTAGTTTCTGTTATGTCGATTGAAAAGTCGTAGCCATCAGTAACTACGACCATATTAGCTTCGACTGGTTCGGTATAATTTGTGTTCGCCATTTGCAGAGGGTCTGTGTCGACCTTCATCTGGCCGCCAGCTTTCTCTCCAAACTTTAGACATCCTTCCTGGATCTCATTCTGAACAAGGTCCCTGAAAAGAAAACATTGAGACGTTTTATGACCCAGGAAATTATGGTATTTACAAAACCCTCTTTTCTTCCTTTGTTCTATGGACGGCATTTTAGCGCCAGGAGGCACTATCATTTGTTCGTCTTTAACTAACAAATCGAAGATTTCATCACATTTTGTGATGTCAAAAGTATATGTTTTCTTTGGGAACCTATCATTCTTTTCAGACTCGACATAACTCTTCCCTTGCGGGGGAGCTAGTACTTTGCATGAGTAAGGTGGTCCTTGTTTAAGTTCAGCAAGATCCACTTCGCCATCGTCGAAGCTCACAAGCTCATCACACAGCCCTTCGACATTCTCATTATATTCGACAAAAGCTACCTTTTTATTTTTATTAAACTTAGCCTTTTCGTCTTTGAGCTTTTCTAATTGTCGAACTCGATCGGCTAGTTAGGCCATGTCCCTTAGATACTGGGTATCCAACTTTTTCCTAATAGAGTAGTTGAGACCCCCAGTGGCCATTTCGACCAACTCATGTTCAGGGACCTGTGTGAAGCATCTGGATTTAAGCAAACGGAATCTATTAAGGTATTCCTCTATTGGCGCAGAAAATTTACGCTTCCCGCTAGCGAGTTCCTTTAAGCTAATTTTAGTCTGGCCCATATAGAACTGTTCATGGAACAAACGCTCTAACTGGATCCAGTTACACACCGTGTTAGGGGGAAGCGTTGTGAACCAGGTGAAGGCATTCTAAGTAAGAGAACTTGGGAAGTATTTTATTCTACGGCTTTCGTCGTTTGCTATCTCTCCAGCCTCGATTAGGTCACGAGCCACATATTCGACGGTAGATTCCGTCGTATCCCCTGAAAACTTAGTAAACTTGGGTACTTTCGTCCTAGGGGGTAACTCCGCCTGAAGGATATAGTCTACTATGGGTGAAGTGTAATTTGGCCTGGTGAACCCAGTATTTAACCCATTTCTGGCCATAATTCTCTCGACCATGGCTGCTAGATTATTGTCGACGGCCATATTGTTTCGTCGAACCTGCTGGACTACATTGTCCGCGTCTTGGTTCAGATTCACAACAACCACTCCTGGGTCTCTTTCTTCTAAGACACGGGGCTGATTTCGCAATGGTTCTTCCCTAAGCATTTCGACTACAGGAGGGACCGTCCTTCCTTGGTTTCCTACATCGATTTCTGCCAAGTTTTCTCGTGGGATATCCGCTACTGCGGCTTGATTTCTGGCTAAGGGAGGTACCCCCATGAATTCAGCCAATCTTGTTAGTTGTACCGCCAATTGTTGATTGGTCTGAGTTGTATTTTGGATTAATGGTTGAAAGATTTCACCCATGGTTTGTGACAAAGTCTGAACCATTTGTAGGTTACTTTCGTCCATCTGCTGTCTCAAACAAGCAACTGAGGTGTTGGTCAAATTGGGGCCTTGCGTCGAATACCCCAGGCTCTGGCTTTTGGGGATTTCGACCCATGTTCATGCCTGACCCTGACCCCTATAATGGCGAAGCCATTGCCTGATCTGAGAATATAGGGGGTGCCCTTTGGAGCCCCTACATCATAGAGGTGGGCATCCCATATGGGGGATTTCTTGGTGACTGTGAAAAACCAGGGGGACCAAACTGTCTGGAAGTCGAACTTCCTCCTAACAAAATTTGAGGATTCGATGTTTGATGAACAATATATTCCAACACTGGTTGAGTATAAGGTCTTATCACCGTCGATCCAGCCCCAAGTACGAAGGGTGTCGATACTGGCCTCACAGGAAGAATCGTTTGTTCTCCAGTCGACGGTATCGGAGGGGGAATTCCCTCGTCTCTTATTCCCTCACTGGAACCGTCTCCTTGATGGTTGGGGTTATCTGGCTGGTTCGTATCCGTAGCCATGTTCCTAATGTTTCGTCTTGGTCGTCTTTCTTTGTTTACAACGGTAATTTTACTACTTCTCAGTAACATAAAATGTACTTCTCACGCAAAGGACCAATACGACTGCAAAATTTTTGTAAGTTTAGTTTTATAAAAAGATCTTTAGCACTGTCCCACTGGGCGTGCCATTTTGTTTCCCTTGAAAATTGGAAAACAACAACTGATCTTCCAAATATAACTTTGGTGACTCACAGGATCGATCAGATTGATCCTAGGACATGTGCTAAAAGGCTTTTGTTATGAATTTTTATCCAAGTTTCACACTCGAACAATATTGGGGTGAAAGAATCTTAAAGAAACATCTATTCGACTACGGAATAACTTAAAATATAAAATAAAGCTTTCAATAAAAGAAAGAAGAAAGTTTGTTTAGAGAGGTGAAGTTAGATTGAGGACGAAGAGAAAATAATTGCATAGGAAGAAGAGGGGAAAGGAATAAAGTAAGGAAGAAAGGTGCAAAGACAATAAAAGACTTTGTAAAGTTTAAAGCAAAATAAAGTAAATTTCATTAGGGTAAAAGATGGTGTGTTTACATCACGTACATTCTCTATAATACTCGCTTTCTCTACGCTCGGGTACTTGTAGTAATTGTAAGAGTGATTTGTACAATAGTAAATTACAACACCCTTTGGCTATGTCTAAGACATCCTATTTATAGTAGTAAAAAATAACTTCTAATAACTTCCAAAATCATCTCCTCTTGCCACTTGTCACAAATGCATGGATTGACTGCTCATAAGGTGCCACGTGTCTTCTTAAGTATTTAACAAGCAAAACCATTCCCTCCAACTTTTGAATTTCAAATCCTTCGACGAACCATCCATAACAGCAAGCGGTCGAACTCCTGGCTTCTGGGTGAGTTCTTCGACTCCTTCTTTTGGCTGCTTTACATCTTTCGACCAATCTCTCGTTCTCAACTTACCTTTGGCCTTTTATCTTGAATTCCTTCCTTCTAAACGGGGCGTCAAAATTAGGAGCTAACACGAGGTAACCATTTCACATGTAGAACATTACTGGTGTTTTTCTTTGTTGCAGGTCAACAGGGTTATCACAACCGGGTGAGATTCCCTTATCCTTAGCAGTTCAAGTCGCAACAAGTGGCAGTTGTTGTCAGCCGGGTATTCTTAGCGGATTAAGTGTGATACTTTCGGCAGAATGGACTTGTTCCCCACAGGTAAATGCAGTCAGGCATGAGCAACGAATAGGTATGCTTCCCATAGAGATTTTGCTTCCCCGGTGAAGTGGTCGCCTTCTCTCTGGCAGAGTTGTGTCCTCTCCCCGACAGAGTCCGATTATCAATATTGAAATGTTATATCCCCAACAGAACAAAGCTTTGTCTTCGTGAGAAAGTGAGTCCCCGGTAGTGTAGAGTTTGTTCTCAGCGGAGCAGGATAGAAGTGTTTCCCTCAGTAGCAGGGTGGTTTGTAAACCAGTTTTCTTCTCCAGCGGCGGCAACGTCGGTGATGCCCTTTCCCCACGGAGTCGGTTCAGGATTTTCTCCAGCAAAGTACACTGCTGATTCCCTCGACAGAGTAAGTGGCAGAATAGGAGTCTGGGATTTCCCCAATAGATTCAAGTTCCCCGTAGAGTAGGAGTATCTGATATTCCTCGGTAGGAAAAATTGATATTTGATGTAATCCCAAGCATAGTGGATTTTCTCCCCAAGCAGGGTGGAGTTCTTTGGAAATGTCGTTCAGGGCTGGTTTCTTGAGCAGGATAAAGTCAATCTTCGATGGTCGATTGTTTTTCCCCCGCAGAGACGGTTTCCTCAGCAGAATGGATTTGATTTAAGCATAGAATTGCTCGTGTTCCAGCTGAGCTATTCAAGTCCCCAGAAGATTTGATCCCCAGCGGTGTGGATTTCTCTTCCCGGCATGGGTTGTTCTCTCTCCCCAACGGAGTGGGTATCTTTTCTCCCTAGCATTTATGTTGCTAGGTTGGTTCTTTTGCATTAGCATCCTCCCAAATGCGTAGCATTTCCATTTCGTATGGAGCATTACACCATTTTCAAACATACACATCTGAAGTATAAGCCAGGTTTGGTGTTTTGGGACCGGATATTCTTTTCAGTAGAGATTGTTTGAATTAACGAGCTTTCGTGTTATCCGCGTCAGGATGGATTTGTGGGTTGGTTATTTTATCAGATTCTTCCTAGCTGAGTCGTTTGGGTAAATGTTTTCGCTTTCCTCAGGTGAGTCGCTTGCGAGTGTTGCCTTCCCTGGTCAAGCTTGTTGTTCTTTTTCCTGAACAGAGTTGTTCCGACTTTTGGTTGGTCATCGTTGTTTTACTTCAGCTTTTGGTTGATGACCCAGTGGCATTTGGATGTTATTCTAACTTTTGGTGGTTATTCTTTATTTCTCTCAGCAGAGTCGAGGACTCCAATTCTTGGTTGGCACCCTCCAGCGTAATTCAGATAGTTGTGTTTGGTGTTCCAATTTTTGGTTGGTCTAGAAGGTGATCTCAACTATTGGTTGGTAATTTTTGGTTTCTCCGCGCGGAGTCTCTATCCCAACTTTTGGTTGGCAAGCTGTTGTTCTAACTCTTGGTTGGTAGTTGTTGTTCTAACTCTTGGTTAGTAGCTGTTGTTCTAACTCTTGGTTAGTGGCCTTTTATTTCAACTCTTGGTTGATAATTTGGGATTATCATCTCAACTTTTGGTTGGTAGTCTCCTGTGATGGAGTCAGCTTCGTGTAGCGTCCCCCAGCTATCCTAACTCTTGGTTAGTAGCTTTTGGTCGATGAGGATCTTTCCCCAGCAATCCTAACTCTTGGTTAGCAGCGTGTGTTCCGACCTTTGATCAATGGTGTTTCATGGTGATTCTAGCTACTGGTTAATACCTTTGTTTCCCAACTTTTGGTTAGATGTTATCCCTTGATTGGTTGTCCCAACTTTTTGTTGGTAGTCTTCCTTTATTCCTTTGCGGAGTCGTTATCTCAAGTTTTGGTTGATGAGGAGATTTGGCGTTTTCTAACTTTGGGTTAGTGATTATGGTTTCTCCGGTAGGGTCAGTCGCGGACGTCGGTTCGTTTTCCAACTCTTGGTTGGTAGTCTTTGATTCCTCAGTGAGGTCGCCATATCCAGTGTGGTCGATTTGTTGGCATTTTTCCAACTCTTGGTTGGTAACCTTTGTTCTCTGGTTGTTGATTCCTGTTGCACCCCAAAATTTGACCAACATTTATTTACCCATCAAGAGTTACATGAGACTTTGAAGCTAGCCAAGAATGTTATTCAAGTGTTCAAAGGTTGATACCTTTGTCAGAGAACTCAAGAGATCCTCAGAGAGATTGGTTGAGACCCAGGTTGTGTGTCTCATAACTTGAGAGTTGTGGGAGCTCCTCAGATGATTCTGAGACCATGAGGATGGACTTGAAGCTTTGAGAGAGCTTATGATATGTCTTGAAAGCCATCATGAAGCCTAGAGAGGTCATTGTACAAGAATTCAGAAGATTCAGCCATGAGTGGTGGAATTAGGGTTTGACTGGGTCAACCCTAGGTCAACTGATGATTTGGAGAGGGTTGAGACCTAATCCAAGAGCCATGTGATCATGGAATGATGCATTGAGATGCTATAAGGATGATTCCTAGACCAACTCATCATGATTGAGGAGTTTGAGAAGTTTTAAGCTTGGGTTTCTAAGGATTGACAGTGTAAAATCCCCTAGTTTGATCCCTATCTTCAAGGCAGTTTAGCTCAAGATGTGATTGTCATCTCATCTTCCCCACAACATGAATGTTTTAGAGCTTGTTCTTAGATTTAATTTGAGTACTAGAAGTCCTTGATAGGATTTGTAGAGCTCAAGTTATGACTTTGACAAATTACAGGTCATCTGAGGCATGTGAATCTGGGTCCTTAAAAGTCACCCAACTTGCATCCAACTTTTGCCCTAGTAGGATGGTTCCTATGAACTCTTGGTCAACATGAATGTTGTAGAGAATCTTCTTATCTTTCTAGAGATTACTATAAGTCCTTGATAGGATTTGTAGAACTCAACTTATGGCTTTGACAAGTCAAGGGCATTTTGGTCATTTGGAGGTTATAGGTCATTTCAAGCATAAGGCCATATCTCCTAGTTCCAAGCTTCAAATGGAAAAATCTTCAACATAAAACTTGCTTAGAATGATGTTTTAAGGCTATTAGGGAGGTCATGAGATGTTGAAAAGGCTTGTATCAAAAAGTGATGAAAATGGCCTAAAATGGTACCATAAGTTAAATAAGTTGAAATTGAAAATTGGAAATCACAAGTTATACATCCAAACCATGTCATATAATAGGTCATTTTGACTCCAAAGGACATTCTAAGAACAATGGTTCAGCCACAATTTTGATTTGAGGCTTAGATCTTAGGGCTGCCTTGGAAATGGCTTACTTGCATATTAAGGTACCAAAGCAAAACTCAAGAAAACTCAATAAGCAAGTTGGTTATGCATTGTAACACATCCTAAATCTCATATGGGGAGAATTTCAAGTTAGAATCAAAGGTTACAAGGACCATGGCATGAGATAGCATATGGTGAGAAGTGAAATCAAATATCATGAGATGAGAAGTTCAAATTGTCATTGGAGTGTTCCAGAAGGTTCTAGACAGTTCCTACAAGTTCTATAAGATGATTAGAACTTGGTCAAAGCAAGGGTTGGTGAGAGTTGGTGCAGAGAAGAGAGAGTGAGATCAAGAATCTTCCATTGCAAGTCAAGTTTCAATTTCACATTCTTCTTCATTTCCATCCCTTTTTTCTATTCATACACATTCCATAGATCATAGTGAGGGTGTGCAGATCAAATTGAGGGCAATTCCATTGATGAATCGTGCATGAGCTTTTGGATTTTCACCTCTGCAACTCAAGATCGGTTTCCAAGAATCAAGCAGTTTCAACCCTTCTTTTTGCATACAGAAGCTAGAATACTACTCAGTGAAGGAATTGGGAAAGATTGAAGGTCTGAATTGAGGGATTTCTCCATCTGTTCACTCGATTTTACCAGGTTTGTAACTTTCTCTCTACACTCTAATTTAAGTAGAATTGATTAGATTTGATAGGTTAGAATGGTTAGAAATCATTGGGGGAAGCTTTCTGGAAAGTTTGAAGAGAATTGGTGATGGTTTTGTTGTTGAACCCATTTCTTTATGGACCAAGAACTCCTTGAATCTTGAGTAATAATATTAGTTCTGTAGTGGAGGTTGATCAATGATAGGAGGTGAACATTTTAGTGTAAACAATTTCAAGAATCTTGAGTTTTGATGTTCAAGCATAATTTGAGGTTTGATTCGTGTTTTAAGTTTGAGTGAGATTCAATGGAATTTGAGATTATGATTGTGTTCAGCATGAAAAATGGAGCATGTTAGGGTTTTAAACTTTGAGTTTTGATGGAGATATGAGGATTCACGATTGGGGAGAATTGGTGTTCTTGAGCTCTGTTTTAATGGAGGTCTCCCTCCAGAAATTTGAAATTGGAGAAGACGATGTTGTGACCCTAGGATTAGAGGAGACTTTTGACTGGAATCTTGATCTAACGGCCATCCACGCGTTTCAGTTTGTGAAGAGGTTTGAACAAGGCAAAACGCAGCGTATCACTTAAGTCCTGGCTTGGGCTTAAGTGATCTTTTGATACCAACACCCCCACACGCGAGCCCAATTGGTTAATGCACTGTATTCCATTTCTATTTGCACCGTAGATTTTCCATTTTATTTTCATTTTTGTCATTTATTTTCTGTTTAAATGATGGGCCTGGCGCTTATGCTTTCTGAACCCCCCATTTTGAGCCCATACGTGAATTACACTGCATCTGTTTGCTAGCTGCACCCCATCTCTTCATATTTCATTTTATTTTCTTCCATTTTATTTCACTCTTGGAAAAATCATATCAATTTGAAAATTAAAGATTTTTTAATGGGAATTTTTGCTCCCATTTCATACTAGTGTCTAGAAAATTATCAAATAGAAACATTTTCATTTCATGAATTTTTGATATTTTTTGTGTATTTTCTACTTTTATTGCATTTTATTTCTTTTATGTTGATACATGAATTTGTAGAATTTTGTTTAGGTAGTTCCCTTAACATTTTTAGGCGATTCTTTTTAGGATAGTTAGATATAAGCTTTAGATTCCCCCTGGATTTATTCCATAATTTTGTGATGAGTTTTAGACTAGTTTTGATTAGATGACATTAGGTTGTGTAGAATTAGGTTAATCCTTAACATAGGTCCATAATAGCATTAGAATTTTGGGTTTCTAGGTCAAGATAGGTATTGGGGCATATAAGGGTATTAAGGGTAGGTATGTAGGATCCCTTAGTAATTATATTAGAATTTAATATAGTGGTATACTTTTTTTAGATGATTTTTGTAGTTGATGATTGTTTGTGTTGCCCTTGTGGGCTTGAATTGTTGTTTGCTTTGCTTTGTGGGCTTGGAGAGCTTGGTTTTGTTCTAAGGAGCATTGAGGAGCATAGTAGAAGACTTGAAGATGGATTGAGGAGCTTGAGAGCTTGATCTTATTTGTTCTGTTGATTGTTTTAGGGTTAGGGATTAGGAAGAGTTTAGACATAGTTAACTTCTTTCTTAAACATGGATGGTATCTTTCACCTCCATTCCTCCCTATGATTCAAAGTCCTTCCATGGTATACACCTCTCTCCTTTGGAGGGATAAGTGATTGTACCTAGGAAGTAGAACTTCTGAGGGAACCATTCCTTTGATGTTGAACCCTTATAGGTCACCTTTGGTGGTCAATAAGCAATTTAATATCCCCAGCTTATCCAGTAAGTGATTTCCTCTGGTTTGATTATCCTGAGAGATGTTGAGCTTGGGTGTGAAGATGAAGACTTCATTGAAGAGTGTAGAAGAGGATGAATCCTTGAGCATTGCCATTCCAGCTGAAGCTTGAAGAGCAACAAGAGAAAGTTGATACTTGAAGACCCCTGAAGATTAGGTGAAGCCTGAAGGTGGAACTGGTCAAGAAGCTGAAGCTTAAAGGAGAAGATAAGTTGAAACTTATGTTGAAGGCTTGAAACCTGGAGAAGCAAATTGATGTAAGTCTGAAGACTGAGTTGCTGTTGGAAGAGCTAAAGCTTGAAGTTGAGAGAGGAGTTGCTTTCTTTTTCTTTTCTGTATTGATGTGTTTTGCTTGACTTGCTTGATGCATTAGAATAAGTCCATATCTAGAATAAGTAGAATCTAGGAGCATGATTGCACTAGAGGTTGAGTTGCTCCCTCTGCTTGTACTGTTACTGTGTGGCTTTGCTTGCGGGTATTCGGTAGAGCCCAGCTCCCTTGCCCATGTGGTTTGTTTGCCAGATGGCATTTTATTTCATTTCATCTGTATGATTGTAGTTTACTGGTATTGCTTGATAGCATGTTGTTTATATTTCAGTATGATTACTGTTATTCATTCTGGCTTGAGGTTGAGATGAGCTTGTGGAGGCTGAAGCCCCACACACATTTCCTCCCTCACTTGCATTGCATGCATTTTACTATTAAGCTGATGCTTTGTCTGTTTTGGTGTATCATTGACATGATCCCTGAGGACTCTCATTTCCTTTGATAAGGAATTGATGATAGAACTTTAGGTTGAAACCTATGCATGACAACTTCTAGGAGTTCCCTGTTCAAACCCTGACCATAGGATGAATCCATGGCATGACAACAGTAGGACTTGATAGTCTCCCTCCTAGTTGGGCTTGTTCTCTTCTCATCTCAAAACAGTTTAAGATACAGTAATCATGAATGATTTCTTTTGTACGTTACGAGCCTTAAGCTATCTGAGAAAGGATTGTGGGAGAGTTTCTTTTCCACGGTCTGGATGTTTAGTATGGTACCCTTTGGGTGACATGCGACGCATTCACTCTCAGGTCATAGTCTCTAGTGTGATTGAAATCGCAAACACAATAAAAAACACTTCTTTCGTAAAAGACAGGAAATAAACCGTAGTTTCCCGAACTACGTGAGCTCTGATCTCTCATGCCTGCTGAGAGTACGTAGGCACAAGATGGCGATATCTTGGCGAGCTACCTTCCCCCATAACCCGTCGTAGGCCGAACTACGTTGACTCTGATTTCTCATTCTCTGATGAGAATACGTAGGCATAAAGTGCGATGCTTTGCCGAGTCATTTTTCTTTTCTTTTTAAGCCAGCCTTGATAGGTAGATAGAGAAAACCAACTCGTCCAAGTAAACACAACAAGCGAGGATCCTGTCGAGTACGACGGATGTGAGGGGTGCTAATACCTTCCCCTTGCGTAACCGACTCCCGAATCCAGACAATGGTTGCGACGACCTTGTCTTACCCTTTTTCGTTAGGTTTTCCCGATCGTTTCCTTTCCCGCTCTGAGGGATAAATAACGAAAGGTGGCGACTCTTCTGTTGTGCCGGCACCTCATTTTCGCGGAAGTGACCGCTGGCGACTCTGCTGGGCACTTCTGCTGGGGATTCCAACGATTCCCTGCGAGAGTCAATCCTAACGCTTGTATGTTTACTTGTTGGGTTGCGTTTGTTTATCGCATTTTACTTCTCGCACTTTATATCCCGCATTTTAATTCCAGTATAATATGATTATCTGTGCTGTTGTGGGATGGGCATTCTGATGAGTGAGAAGCCAGACCCAGGCTTGAGTGCACCATAGACTTAGAGTGGAAATTAGTGGGCGCATGCTTGCTTTGCAGGCACTAGTGTCTCATGAAATCCACGCTCAGACGAGGTTCATCCGGTTGGCTTCTCTTTCAACCCTTTGGGTTGAGACGGTCGCTGGTTTGGTGGATTGTCGACTCTAGGGACTGATCATTTGTGATTCAGCCGAGTGAGGCCGCTTCATGAGCTGGTGATGCCACACCTTCTGGGTATCGTATCACCCCTCTTGAATGTCTGTGACGCTGATGAACGCATAGGATGCCGAACTTGAGTCAGTTTAGGTCCATACCTGCGAGCAGGGTTGGGTTTATTGTAGGAAACCTTGACTTTCAGACTACCTGGTTTTCTTGACAGTGAATCAGTTTTGTTGGTACCAGGGTTTCTCAGTTGCAGATTTGTCTGTTCTTGATAGAGCAGGTTTTGATCAGAGGATCTTATCATCAGATGTATGTCTATTCTTGATAGAGCAGAGTTTTGTCATCAGTTGTTTGTTCTTGATAGAGCAGATTTTTGATTGGGGTCTGAAGATCTCATTAGCAGATGTTGTTTGTTCTTGATAGAGCAGATTTTTGATTGGGGTCTAAAGATCTCATCAGCAGATGTTGTTTGTTCTTGATAGAGCAGATTTTTGAGTGGGGTCCGAAGATCTCATCAGCAGCTGTATGTTTGTTCTTGATAGGGCAGATTTTTGATTTGGGGTCTGAACACCTCATCAGCAGATATTTCTTGATCCTACATCAGAGGTCCTTATTATCAGACATTTGTTCTTGACAGAGCAGAATTATGATCCTATGTATATGGCCCTATCAGATGGTGGTTCTTGGCAGATCAGATTTATGGTCCTACACCGGGGTTTTCTTCTTATCAGTGGTTGTTGATACAAAATCTCCACAACACCAGCTGCCCTGACCTCTTATTGCATGATTGCATTTTGCATTAGTTTGCATGTTCATTTGCATTTCATTAACGTGTGTCTGTGTTGCAGGTACCGTTTTCCCCGATCCAGGATTTCTTGCCTCCTATTGTATTGTTATGGGCTCTCTGAGGAAGTCCGTGGCTTACAAGTTCCCTATCCCCGATGTGGTTAAGCTGACTGGTTTGATAGCTCTAGCAGATGATTCTGTGAGGGATGAGTTCAGGAAATCTTACGGCAGGTTGCTCAGTTTGGTTCACAAGCCTTCTGTGTTCGAGTTGAATGGGTTGCACGCTCTGCTGCAGTTCTACGACCCTCCGCCGAGATGTTTTACTTTTCAGGACTTTGTTCTCGCGCCTACGCTGGAAGAGTATGCCGATTTTCTAGGTGTGCCTATCAAGAGGCAGATGCCTTTTGTTCATATGGATGCTGAGCCTGATCTGGCTGGTTTAGCTCCTTCACTTCACCTGGACGCCTCCGAGTTAGTATTGACTAGTTGGAACAAGGTTCCTGGGTTCTCCTTGCAGTTTCTGGTGGGTAAGGCTCAGCAGTGTGCCAAGGACGGATGTTGGGTCGCGTTCAATGCCATCCTCGCTCTGTGCATATACGACATTATTATGTTCCCCAACATGCCCGATTTTGTAGACTTTGATGCGTTTCACATCTTTGCGTCAGGGAATCCAGTCCCTACCTTGATAGGAGATGTCTATCATTCAGTCCACTACAAAAACGAGAACAGGAGGGGGAAGAATGTCTCGTGCTGCGTACCCTTGCTGTACAAATGGCTTGATAGCCATCTGCCCAAGAGGGGTCCTTTTGTCTTGTCTGCAGCCACAGCTGAGTGGCCTGAGCATCTGATGAGGTTATCTGCAGAGGATATTGACTGGTTCGACAGAGATAGGTTGGGTACTGAGGTGATCTTCAGTTGCAGCGGGTTTCCAAATGTGCCTTTGATAGGTAGGAAGGGTTGTATAAACTACAATCCGTCGTTGCTAGTTCGACAGTTCGCGTATGCTTTGAGAACTCTGCCGAAGGATGAAGAGGTACATGAATCTCTGTACCTCACGGGTATTCTAGAGGGGGATTTGTTGTCCAAACTTCAGCGCGCATGGAATGGTATCAGTAAGAGAGGAAAGCCATTGCTGGGAAAAAGCAACAATCAAGCCTACCCTCCGTATGTAACTTGGATCAGAGCCAGGGCCGATGCTATAGGGATGCCGTTTCCTCATGCCAAGCCAGAAAGCCCTCCAATGATTGAAAAGCCTACTATTGTGCCCCTTCAGCAGCATAATCAGGTGTTGGCTGAGCGAGATGAATTGAAGCGGGAAAATGAGGAACTGGAGAAGGAATTGGCTCAGCTTCAAAGCGAGAGGAACGAAGCCGTTCATTCTTTCAAAAGGCAGACAGAGTTGGTGAACCAGCTGGGTACAGACCTGACTAAGCAGATAGCCGAGCGTGAACGCATGGGTCGAGACTTCAAAGCTGTCAACGACGTACTGGCTACGAAGAAGCAGCACTTGGACGAGGCATATCGGAGGATATCCAAGTTCAACCAGCACTGGAAGGCTTCCCTGGCCACCAGGAAAGAGCGGGAGGATAAGCTGATGATGCAGATCTCCAAGCTGGAAGCCCAGGTGAAGGACAGTGAGCAGAGGTTTGATGAAGAAACCGCCCGCAGATACACCGCTGAAGGCCAGCTCAACAAAGCTCTCGCTAACCTGAAGGAGCGCAAGCTGACGTTTGAGTCCAAAAAGCGGAAGTTAGAAGATTGCTTCGGCGAAGGAGCATGGGAAAGTTCGGTTGAGGGACTTCAGTATACCATTGTGCAGAGGGAATTGCTCGTCGAGGGGTTGCTCACTCTGCCAGATCATCCAGAGACGAAGGAGTTGTTAGAAGAGTATCGTGCCCGTGGCCGTACTTGACTGTTTGTATTCCTTTTGTTTTGATCATTGTTGTATGCTGACCATCACTAGGCTTGTTGGCTGAGGTCACGCTGTTGATTCGTCTTGTACTCGCTGATGCTATGTACTGCCTTGACAAACTTTCTTTATCTATGAGATTGTTGTTTCCATGATTGGACTCGGACTTCTTCTTCTTATTATTATCAACACTGGCACTCAGGCACTAGGATCGGGGGAAATCTCCCAAACACACAGACACACGCATGCATTTGCATGAAGCATTTGCATGACGTACATTTTGTTGTTTTTCCTAATCCTTCTGTGTTTAACAGGTTTTTCAGGTTTACAGGGTGTCCCAGGCTATTTCCGATGGTTCCAGGATTGATCAGAGACTAATTCACCGTTATCCAACTAGAGCTAATCAGACCAGGATCATGGATCAAGTGCAAACAGATGTGCAGGAGCTCCGCGAGAGGATGGATCGCTTCATGGAACTCATGCAAGTGGTCGCCAATGGCCAGGACCAGCTCAGGACTTTGGTTCAGCCTTTGATCTCCAGGGTTGATAGCAACAGCATACTCCATGGCGGGGCTGTGCCTACTCCTCCACCAGTTGATACTCCGCAGAATGGTGTCCCCGTGGCCGGGGGAAACGGCAGTGCTAATGGCAATGTGATGGCCAACATCGGACTCAATACGACGGGCGTCGGTAATGGGAGTCTGGGAGCTAATGTCAACATCGGGCCGGGCAACGGCAATGCAGGCATCGGGAATCTGTTGGTGCCTCAACCATGGCTTGAGGATCATCAGGATGATGTGTTCTCTCAAAGAGGTGCTGAAGGGGAGCTGAATGCTGAAGCGCGGCTCAGATTCAAAGCACTTGAAGATAAAATGAGAGATATCGAGAATCAGAATACTTTGGGTGTTGATATGTCCAAGCTGGGGTTAATTGTTGATTTCAAGGTACCTCCTAAGTTCAGGGTACCTGAATTTGAAAAATATAAGGGCACCACTTGCCCTCGTGTCCACCTTAGATGGTACTACAGGAAGATGTCTGCCTATTCCGAAGACGAGAAGTTGCTGATGCACTTCTTCCAAGACATTCTTTCCGAGCCGTCCCTCGAGTGGTACATGGGTCTGGAGCCCACTAGTGTGCGCACATGGAAGGATCTCGCTGAAGCGTTTGTGCACCATTACCAGTACAATAGCGACCTGGCCCCGAACCGGGTCCAGCTCTAGAACCTGTCGCAGAAAAATAATGAAGGATTTAAGGAGTACGCCCAGCGGTGGCGTGAGTTGGCCGCTCGGGTTCAGCCGCCGATGGTTGAACGCGAGCTCGTTCAGATGTTTGTAGCTACCCTCCCAGGGGTTTACTATGAAAAGTTAGTCAGCGGTATGTCTGGGACGTTCTCAGCTCTCATTATCATGGGTGAGCACGTCGAGAATGGAATCAAGATCGGGAAAATTCAAGGTGAGTCATCCTCAGCTAGAGGAGGTGGAAAGAAACCTTATGCTGGTAAATGACGAGAAGGAGAAGCGAGCGCTGTGACTAACGCTCGAAGAAAGGGTAAAGGCCCTCAGCAGCAGATAGCCAGTATAAATATCCCAGCAGCTCCGCCGCAGCAGCAGCAACCGAATCAGCAGGGGTATAGAAAGTACCAGAATCGGGCATCTTTGGCAAACCGTCACTTCGAGGCACCACCCATGTCGTACGCGCAGCTCTTGCAGACTTTGCTTCAGCTTCAGTTGGTTCAGAAGAGGACGATGGCTCCCTTGACAAGGGCACCTCCACCAGGGTACGACGCAAATGCCACTTGCGATTTCCACTCAGGGGCACCAGGCCACACAATCGAGAACTGCAAAGCCTTCAAGCATAAGGTGCAAGACCTGGTAGATGCCAAGATCATTAACTTCTCCGATAATGTGCCCAATGTCACGAAGAATCCTATGCCGAATCATAGGGGAGGCGGAGTGAACGCCAGTATCGAAGAAGAGAGTGCAGATCTATTGACTGATGTCAGAGACCTAAGGACGTCACTTAGCTTCGTCAAAGCTAAGTTGCTGAAAAGAGGGTTCTTTCCAAGGTGCGGAGAACTATGCATGGACTGTGCTACACATTCTGATGGATGCGAGCAGTTGGTAGAAGGAATTCAAAGTCTGATGACTGAAGGGATTCTGCAGTTTAGCCGGAAGGCTGAAAGTGTATCAGGAGAGGTAGTGTTGAAGCAGGCCGATGAAGTCGCCACCATCACCATCCCTCGCCAGCCAATAACCATTTCTGCGCCCAGACCGCATACAATCACTATTACCAAAGCCGGGCCGATACCCTTCGAGAGCACTAACTCCGTTCCGTGGCATTATGGGGCTGAAGTCTATTGTAACGGACATAGGTTGGAGCTAGAGCCGTATGGGTCGACTGTGGAGAGTCTTGCAGGAATCAGTGGTATTACTCGCAGCGGAAGAGTATTTGCACCGCCAGAGGGCGTGGCAGATAAAGCGGTTAGAGCTGATGCAGCCGATAAAGGGAAAAGCAAAGCCGTCGAAGAAGTCCCGTGTGGGGTAGAGAAAGATTTGCTTGTCAAAGATGCCGAGGAGTTTATGCGGTTGATTAAAAAGAGCGACTACAAGATTGTAGATCATCTCCATCAAACGCCCTCGAAGATTTCCATCCTCAACCTGTTGTTGTGTTCTGAAGCGCACCGCAACGCGCTGTTGAAGGTGCTGAACGCTGCCTACATACCGCAAGAGATATCGGTGAATCAGTTAGAAGAGGTGGTAGCCCATGTAAATGCTGGCAATGGGCTAGGTTTCACAGACTTAGAGCTGACGCCAAAAGGGAGGAATCACAACAGCGCCCTGCACATCTCGATAGAGTGTAGGGGCACAATCATGTCGCATGTGCTGGTGGACACGGGTTCGTCGCTTAATGTGCTTCCGAAGAAGGCCTTAATGAAGTTGGATACTCGTGGAGTGATCTGCACACCCAGTGATCTGGTGGTGAAAGCATTCGACGGGACTAAACGCCACGTTTTCGGGGAGGTGACCCTGCCGGTCCAAGTCGGTCCGGAAACGTTCGACACGGTCTTTTATATTATGGACGTCATGCCTGCCTACAGTTGCCTCTTGGGCCGACCGTGGATCCATGTTGCTGGTGTCGTGACCTCCACGTTGCACCAAAAGCTCAAATACGCTGTAGGGGGAAGCATTGTAACCGTGTGCGGCGAGGACGACATAATGGTGAGCCATCTGTCATCCTTTAAGTATGTTGAAATGGATGGCGAAATCCATGAAACTCTCTGCCAGGCATTTGAAGCCGTCAAGGTGAAGGAAGTAGTTCCTGTAGTCACAGAAAAGCCAGAGATGAATCTCTCCTCTTTCAAAGAAGCTCGGGTCGTTGTCCAAGCTGGATCTACCCCAGGCTGGGGGCAAATTTTGGAGATACCCAACAAGCAGGATAAGTTTGGGTTGGGGTATTCTCCAGGAGCTGAAGCTTCTTCTTCTTCGTCTAGCAGTGCGTCTCGAGGTAAAGGGCCGATCCAATTTACCAGCGGCGGGGTGATTTTCGAAAGCATTAACGCGGCGTCTGAAGACAGGGGGGATAGAGACTGTGACCTCGACTCTTGGATCCAGCCAAGCAAGCCAGGCGAGGGCCTTACCAATTGGGCCATCAAGGATATCATCCAGATGACAAGTGAAGAGTAATGATTTACTTTTTCCAATCATTGTACAACCCTATGTCCTACCCAGGGCATAGCGGTTTTATTGTCAGGGCCTTGTTGGATTATGTACATGCATTTTGTTAATAAATCAAAGGCGTTTTCTTCGTATTCAAATATTGTGATCTCTGTTATTCCTGTTTTATATTTGTTTTGAAAAACAGTAAAATGGCAATGAGGTTTGTGCTAACCTGCACGTCTTTGTTTTAAACTTAACCCTTGTTATTGTAGGACCCACATAACAGATGACATCGACTCTGGACCTTCTACGGCTCACTTCGACTTCAATTTCCCGATCTATCAAGCCGAAGAAGAGATTGATGAAGACGAAGACCTTCCTGAAGAGTTGGCCCGCTTGTTGAAACAAGAGGAGAAGGTTATTCTGCCTCACGAAGAGGAGGTCGAAATTGTAAATCTGGGTTCTGAAGAGCTCATCAGAAATGTCAGGATAGGGGCCGCATTGCAGAGCGACGTCAAGCATAGATTGGTCGAGATGCTCCGAGAGTATAGTGACGTCTTTGCTTGGTCATATGAAGATATGCCCGGACTTGACACGGACATCGTGGTCCACCACTTGCCGCTGCGAGAAGATTGCCCTCCCGTCAAGCAGAAGCTTAGGAGGACGAGACCAGATATGGCCGTTAAGATCAAAGAAGAAGTGCAGAAACAGCTTGATGCTGGCTTCTTAGCGGTCACCACTTACCCTCCGTGGGTCGCCAACATAGTGCCTGTACCGAAGAAGGACGGTAAGGTACGCATGTGCGTCGATTATCGGGATTTGAATAGGGTGAGCCCTAAAGATGATTTCCCGTTGCCTCATATCGATGTGTTGGTCGACAACACAGCCCAGTTCTCCGTGTTTTCGTTCATGGATGGCTTCTCCGCTTACAATCAGATCAAGATGGCGCCGGAGGACATGGAGAAAACGACATTTATTACTCCTTGGGGGACATTTTGCTACAAGGTAATGCCTTTCGGTCTAAAGAACGCAGGGGCCACTTACCAACGAGCAATGGTAACTTTGTTTCATGACATGATTCATCATGAGATCGAGGTCTATGTTGATGACATGATTGCGAAGTCCCAACCGGAGAAAGAGCATCTGGTCAACTTATTGAAGCTTTTTGAGAGGCTTAGGAAGTTCAGGTTGAGGCTGAATCCTAACAAATGTACTTTTGGGGTACGGTCCGGAAAGTTACTGGGGTTTATCTGAGTGAACGAGGCATCGAGGTTGATCCTGCGAAGATTAAAGCCATTCAAGAAATGCCAGCGCCGAAAACAGAAAAAGAAGTTCGTGGTTTCTTGGGCAGAATAAACTACATTGCAAGGTTTATCTCTCAGCTCACGGCCACATGTGAACCGATGTTCAAGCTTTTAAAGAAAGATCAGGCAATTACTTGGAATGAGGATTGCCAGAAGGCATTCGATAAGATAAAGCAGTATCTTCAAGAACCTCCAATCTTGATACCCCCAGTGGCTGGACGACCATTAATCATGTACTTGACAGTTCTTGAGAATAGTATGGGGTGTGTTCTCGGTCAGCACGACGAGACGGGAAGAAAGGAGCATGCCATTTACTACTTGAGTAAAAAGTTCACCGACTGTGAATCTCGATGCTCGACGCTGGAGAAAATGTGTTGTGCACTAGCCTGGGCTGCCAAACGTTTACGACAGTACATGCTCAATCACACCACCATGCTAATTTCGAAGATGGATCCGATCAAGTACGTCTTCGAGAAGCAGGCTCTTTCGGGCAGGATTGCCCGATGGCAAATGGTATTAACGGAATACGATATTCAGTACGTGTCCCAGAAGGCCATCAAGGGAAGCGTATTGTCTGAATACCTTGTCGAGCAGTCGATCGAGGATTACCAGCCGATGAAATTTGAATTCCCTGACAAGGATATTATGTTTCTCAAAGCGAAGGATTGCGATGAGCCGTTGCCCGACGAGGGGCCAGATAGGAAATCCCAGTGGAAATTGATATTCGATGGGGCAGTTAATTCCTATAGAAGTGGCATCGGGGCTATCATCACGACTCCCCACGAATCCCATATCCTGTTTACTGCGAGACTGACGTTTCCAGTTACCAACAACGAGGCGGAGTACGAAGCATGCATCATGGGTCTAGAAGAGGCAATTGATTTGAGAATCAAGAACCTAGACGTATATGGCAAATTAAAGGGGAGTGAGAGACTCGTCAAGCGAATTTGGTGCCGTACATGAATTATGCCAGAAGGCTACTTCCGCTCTTTGATCGAGTGGAACTCCATCATGTGCCCAGGGCCGAAAACCAGATGGCTGATGCCTTAGCCACGTTGGCTTCAATGTATAAAGTCAATTTTTGGAATGAGGCTCCAAGAATTGTCCTTTCCCATCTTGATAGACTGGCATTCGTCTTTGCAATCGAGGAAGCCGCCGACGGCAAGCCATGGTTCCATGACATCCAGACCTTCCTTATGACTAAGGAGTATCCTGCGGGTGCGTCAACCCAGGATAAGAAGACGCTGAGGAGGTTGTCTGGAAACTTTTATCTCAATCCTGATGGAGTTCTGTATAAGAGAAACCACGATCTCGTGCTACTCAGATGTGTAGATGAGAAAGAGGCGAGTATGCTCATGGAAGAAGTCCATGAAGGCACATTTGGTACGCACACCAGCGGGCATGCTATGACGAGGAGGATCCTGAGAGCAGGATATTACTGGCTGACGATGGAGTCTGATTGCTTCAGATTCGCGAAGAGATGTCATAAATGCCAGATTTATGCTGATAAAGTTCATGTGCCGCCATGCCCGTTAAATGTCATGTCCTCCCCGTGGCCGCTCTCCATGTGGGGCATCGACATGATAGGCAAGATCGAGCCCACTGCTTCTAACGGTCATCGCTTCATTCTGGTAGCTATCGACTACTTCACCAAGTGGGTGGAGGCGGCCTCGTATGCTAATGTGACCAAGCAGGTAGTGGCTAAATTCATAAAGAGGGACATCATCTGTCGTTACGGAATTCCTGAGCGGATCATTATTGATAATGGTTTGAACCTGAATAACAAGATGATGAAGGAGTTGTGCCAAAGTTTCAAGATTGAACACCATAACTCATCTCCTTACCGGCCGAAGATGAATGGCGCCGTTGAAGCGGCCAACAAGAACATAAAGAAGATTGTTCAGAAGATGGTTGTGACCTACAAAGATTGGCACGAGATGCTACCATTTGCACTGCACGGTTATCGTACGACGGTATGTACGTCAACCGGGGCAACTCCTTTCTCCTTGGTGTACGGTATGGAAGCTGTCCTACCGCTAGAAGTGGAGATCCCTTCTTTGCGAGTTTTGGTTGATGTGAAACTCGACGAGGCAGAATGGATTACGAACCGACTGAACCAACTCAGCCTGATGGACGAGAAGAGGTTAGCATCGATTGCGTTTGGTCGTCTGTACCAAAGCTGAATGAAGAAAGCTTATGATAAGAAGGTGCGTCCTAGAAGCTTTCAGACGGGTGATCTCGTCCTGAAAAAGATTCTTC
This sequence comes from Lathyrus sativus, assembly GCA_963859935.3. NCBI lineage: Eukaryota > Viridiplantae > Streptophyta > Magnoliopsida > Fabales > Fabaceae > Lathyrus > Lathyrus sativus. The sequence continues at coordinate 188,607,614 of OZ012736.1, read as the reverse complement.
CTCCACACTCCGATCACCGGGGCAAGTGGACTCCGAATTACGAAGGTCCGTACGTCGTCAGCAGGGTCTTCTCGGGAGGAGCTTTGTTGTTATCCACGATGGATGGTGAAGATTTTGCATCCCCGGTGAACGCAGACGCAGTTAAAAAATACTTTGCTTGAAAGTGACCCGCTGGACAAAAAAAGAGAGTCCAGGCAAAAAAGGGCATCCCGGCGAACCAAAAACAGAATAAAAGGTTCGGGCAAAAATTAGGGATATAAAGAAGAATGTACACCCGCGAAGTCGAAAACCTACACTGGACGGCTTTGGCAAAAAAGGGTATCCCGGTGAACTGAAAACCCGCAAAGGGCGGTTCACGCAAAAGTTAGGGATTTGAAAAAGCAAATGACTGCGTTCCGCGTGTGGACTTTCTTTGTTTAGTGGTTTGGAAGACCTGAGGGCCGTTCATCTGAATCAATCTCTTCCGAAGCTGAAGTGTCGGAGAAGTATCGAAGTCGAGTGGGTCATAGAGGGATCAACTCATGGTGTTCATCTACGCCTCGTTGCCGACATTCGTATATACTAATGTATATTTATGTTTTATTTTTGCGCGGCTTCCTCATTCCAGGAGCTTGCATCTGTTGTAAAACATTTTTACCCATTCAGGGGTTCGTTATCGATAAAATGTATACTATTCAGCAATTCTGTTTGTCTGTTTAACATTTATCTGTTTTGTTTGCGAAAAAGAACGCCGATGTTTTTGATAAAATGCGCATACATAAACTTACTGGCCTAGGCCACTGATTGTTGAAACAATTAATTACTTGAATATTGTCACGAGATAATAACCTTGATAGGTCCCTTTGAAAAGGGTATCTTGTCTGTTTGTTTGTGTTGTTACAGGTGTAACATATTCCAGACAGAGCGTCGTGCGCATCCCTGAAGCAGGATGATTCCTCCCGCAGAGTTCAGTAGCCTCTCCCCGCAGAGTCTGAACGCGAGATCATGAGCATTGATATGTCTCCCAGGCAGAGATGATTCTCTCCCCCAATCAGATGTATCCTGAAGGAACGTCATCTCCTCAATGAAAAAGCGCTGCTAAAAGCTCCCTTCAGCAGCACCTTTAGCAGCGCTTTTTTAGCCCTTTAGCAGCGCTTTTGTAAGCGCTGCATAATTCCCCCAACCATCCCCCCTTTAGCAGCGCTTTCAAAAAGCGCTGCCATAGCCCACCCTTTAGCAGCGCTTTTTAAAAGCGCTGCCTTAGACCCCCCCCCCTTCCAAACCAATAGCAGCGCTTTTGTAGCGTAATATTTGTGACCTTTAGTAGCGCTTTTATGTAAAAGCGCTGTCTAATGTCCCAGATTTTAAAATTTTTTTTTAAAAAAATATTCACCCTGTTTTGTATATTTTACCAACAACCTGCTTATATTACACAAACCAGCTTATAATTCAGGCCTTTATTTCAACACTTTGGCCTTATAAATAAAATTCAAACTTTGGCCTTAAATATACAATTCAAACTTTGGCCTTATATGTACAATTCAAAACTTTGGATACATTGTAACTCATGACTTTGTTCATAAACATTTTAATATACACATAAACCTGTTTAAATATGTTACAACAAAATTCGATCCTCAGAATTACAACAACACAAATACATTCAATTCACATATAATTACAAGTCTTCCAATCCGATAACTCTATACAATTCTCAACCCAAGAATAAATTGACACCATTCCTCTTTAATTTCTTCCAATTTTGCTTTCGTGTAAGTAGCGCACTTGAATTCATCATAATACTACATAATATAACAGATCGAATAAGATTTAAGTTTAAAACTAATTACTCAGATGAAGTATCGGATAATTATCAAAATGAATCATATAACTTATATAATGAATTGATCCATACCAGGACTGGAATCTCAAGTTGACTAGAAAGAATAATTTCTCTCATAAAGTGCAATACAAAATATCCACAGTCAATACCATTGCGCTGCTGAGGACACTGTAAATGGAAAAAACAAACGAACATTTATCCGGATATATAGTTTAAATAGTTTTATCAAGTAGAAACATGCGAGAATATACCTCCACTCTGATCCAGTTGATGTTGTTAGCCTTACTTTTTGGCACCGTTGCATCTCTTTGTGCTCTGAATATTTGTATAACTCTAACATAATATAAACGCATATTTAGAACAATGTCACATAATAAATAAAGATATATAATTAAAGACAACAGTATATGTCATCACTTACGTATCAACAAAGTTCCTCAGATTTTCATATTTTGTTGTATCGCCATCCAATGAATCTATGTAATACACTATTTCTTTCGTCGGATTAATTGTGATCAACAACCAATGTCCACTATAAAATAAGACAACAGTTTAGACGGAAATGTTATATATATAGAAAGGGAAAAATCGAACAATTATAATAAATGAATTTAGACAACAGTTTCTCTGCATCGCTTACCAACCTCTCAAACATCTTGGGACAATCTTGAAGATCTTCTTCAAGTGCTTCTGCAATCTCTTCGACTCGATCACAATCATATGTATCTCTATCATTGTCCTTTGAAGCACATGTCGTATTATTCCGGGGTTCAACATTCTCGTTACTTATCTCACCATGTAATGTCCAACATGTGTAACTTCGGTCAATTCCATGTCTCATTAAATGAGATTCCAACTGAACGGCGTCAACTCGACGCCCATAACAGCATCCTAAGCAAGGACATGTGATCCTACTGGGGTCTTTAGCGTGTTCAACAGCAAACTTAACGAACTTCGATACCCCATTCTCGTACTCTTTTGACAATCGATTACTAGACATCCATTTTTTATCCATACTAATTGAGTAATCTACACTAAACTATAAAAGTTAAACAAAACAGAGAATACCTGTAAGGAAATCACTAACTTCTAAGAATGCTACGCAATAGGATGCTTGGAAACGATCACAGCTTTGCTCTTCACAGGTAACCCCTATAGCAGACAAAATATAAATTTTATTAAAATCATATTAATAATTAACCAAGACAAATCATATTAAAAATACTAGATAATCCACCAAAATAAATCATATTAAAATTACTAGATAATCCTTAAACCAAAATGACACCCTTACTAAACATTGAGAAATCCTAACTAAACATATAAAACCATAATAACATATATATCATATAAACATTGAGAAATCCATCATAATAACATATCAACATATAAAACCTTCACTAAACCTTTAATAAGTCATTTCTACACAACAACAACACTAAAATTTACTTGCATGCATGTCCTCAAACCTTCAATACAAGACAACAATATACGTATCATACTTGAACACAACAACAAAAATAATTACTCAACAACAGTATACGTTATCAACACTAAAATTTACTTGCATGTCCTCAAAAGAAACATATCTACACAACAACAAAAACAATAGTATACCAACAATGGTGAAAAGAAAAACCATCAATATTTAGATAACAAAAACAATAGTATACCAACAATGGTGAAAACAAATATTTAGAAAAACCATCAAATACCAACAATAGTGAAAATAAAAACCATCAATATTTAGATAACAGTATTAACAAAAACCTTCAAAACCTTTAATGTCTTCAAATACCAACAATGGTGAAAAGAAAAAAAAACAAGAAAATCCCTTGAAACTGTCACATACCTTAACAATGGTGGAAATGCAATGCAGACGGACGGATGCACTCGAAAACGGACGGAGAACGGACGGTGAACGGACGGCGGGCGACGGTCGGACGGCGGATGACGGCACTTGAATAGGGAAAGTTCGTTCGCCAGAGGAGAAAGACAGAAGAAAAGAAATGTACGCGACTGTTCTGTTTCTCTTAAAATTCTGGAGGGTATTTTAAAAATTATAATACTAATACCTATAGCAGCGCTTTTAAAGGCCTTTAGCAGCGCTTTTAAAAGCGCTTTCTTAGGGTGCCTTAGCAATTCCATATAGCAGCGCTTTATAGAAAAAGCGCTTTCTTATGTCCCCCTCTAGGTCCCCCTTTAGCAGCGCTTTCTTATGTCCCCCTCTAGGTCCCCCTTTAGCAGCGCTTTCTTATACCAACAACTCGGCTGGAGACAACAACTCCACTCTACCGGGGAAATCAGCCTAGAATGGTCTGCCAGAATATAACATTCCGAGGAACAGACGACTCTACTGGGGAAGCAAAGCAAACTGCTAAGGAATAGCTCCATTCTGCTGGAGATTCCGCTCTGCTGGAAATTTGAATCCAATCTGTTAGGGATAATTAAGAAGATCTACTGGGGAGGCATCCCAAACTTTCTCTACTGAGGATGGAAAATAACAGTTCTCGGGGTCAATCCCATTCTGCGGGGAAGAAAACATTCCACTGACTTCTCTGGAGATCTGCAGGGGATGAAAACTAATTGGGGAAATATCCTGAAGGAAACTCACTCTGACGAGTACTAATGACCAACTGGATTTTTCTATAGACAAACAACTCCGCTGGGGATCGCCAAATGAGGGAATCAGCGTCTACTTCTGCTTGGGGAAAACAAGAAATAAACTCAACAATATCAACTTTTGCTTAGGGAATTGAGTCCTTGACTTGAACTCTGAGGGGAAAGGAGTCAAAGGTTTAGACTTTATGGGGAAACAACACTGAATTCATACCACTGCTAGGGAGAATAGTCCCAAATACCTGCTGGGGATAACCACAATCTCAACTTGTTGGGGAGAAACCAGTCATAATCGGTCTCGGATCTATCGTTTCTCATCAATAATTTGACAAAAAAACAATAGAGGTCTCGTCATCGACCCAAATAGAAAAAGTGGAACAAAATGTCCAATAACATATACGAAACGAAATTCAACTTCTAAAGTAGAATACTTAACTTCTAAAAGAAATATAAGAGAAAATCTAAAAGAAGCTAAAAAGTAAATAATATATAATATATTTACAAAATGAATATTAAAACAAAAATATAATATAATATATATATATATATATATATATATATATATATATATATATATATATATATATATATATATATATATATATATATATATATATATATATATATATATATATATATATATATATATATATATATATATATATATATATATATATATATATATATATATATATATATATATATATATATATATATATATATATATATATATATATATATATATATATATATATATATATATATATATATATATATATATATATATATATATATATATATATATATATATATATATATATATATATATATATATATATATATATATATATATATATATATATATATATATATATATATATATATATATATATATATATATATATATATATATATATATATATATATATATATATATATATATATATATATATATATATATATATATATATATATATATATATATATATATATATATATATATATATATATATATATATATATATATATATATATATATATATATATATATATATATATATATATATATATATATATATATATATATATATATATATATATATATATATATATATATATATATATATATATATATATATATATATATATATATATATATATATATATATATATATATATATATATATATATATATATATATATATATATATATATATATATATATATATATATATATATATATATATATATATATATATATATATATATATATATATATATATACAATCCAAAAAAAACTGTTAGAAAAAAAATATAAACAAACTATATATTACATATTATTTATAAATGAAGAAAAGAGGGGGGGGGGGGGGGGTGCTGGCAAAGATTGAAGTTGTAAAACATTAAGGGGGGTCACACGGGCCATAGGCCCATCACCTCCTCATAGCATAATCAGCTCATATAACCTGAAAAAAAAAAAAAGACAAATGGGTTTCACACGACCCAATCAACACTACCATGAAAGTTACATAACCTAAAAATTCTTTTTAAAATCAAACCATTAAATTAAAGACAGTCTGGGAAACAAAAAGAATAAAACTCAAATATTGGAAAACATGGTCAACTGGTCAGCTATGCATTCCACTTCCAAACTGACATCAACAAAAGAAATAAAAACGAGTCATGGAAACCTCATCGCAATATGATTCCAAGCGCTGCTTTCCAATCTTTTATTTGATTTGAGTTTAAAATACTTCTTCTTCATCTCTTTCTGGTTTTCGTTTGGGTAAGCAGAGGGATTTTGGGGGTTTTTTTATGGTTGGGTTTGAAGTTTAGGTTACTTCGAAGGTTGATGAAGAAGAGGAAGATTGAAAAGTTCTGGATGACTTTTGAAGTGTAGTTGAGGGTATTTTTGAGAGAGTTTGGGTAAACTATGAAGATTGGAGGGGTTTTGTGTCGGAGGTTGTGTTCATGACGGTCAAAGCGAGCTCAGGGAAAGGGTCTCGGTTTTGTCCGAAAAATGGGTTTTTGGGTTTTGATGTGAGGTTTAGTTGAAATCGAGAATCGCAACAGGGTTTATGTTTTGGGCTCATATCTGGGTTGTGTTTGAAGGTTTTTCGTGAGCATCGTGTTTAACTGGGTATGATTTATGGGTTTGAAACTATGAAGATGGGTTTTGATAGTGAGTTTGGTGTGAAGTTGAGATAGAAGAGTTTGTGGTGTTGGAGGACTTGGTAGTTAGAAAACTGAAGTTGGTATTTGAAGTTACGATGAAAATGGGTTAATGTCGTATGGAGGTTTTGTTCGAGAGATAGATGAAGATGGTGATGAGTTGGAAGCTGAATCAATGGTGGAAGAATGATTGATGAAGATGGTTTTTGGAGTTGCTTTTGTTCATCAATGGAGGTTGTTTATGGTGTTTGAATGTTGCTGTTGTTTCTGGATTTGGAGTTGTTTTGGAGTTGAGTTGTGAAGTTGTTTCAGATGAGGATGGTGAGGGTTGAAGGAAGAAGGAGGAACAATGCAAAAAACGTTGCGGCTAGGGTTGTTCTCCGGGTAGGAGATGATGAATAGTGGACTATATAGTCCCAAACTGACACGTGTCACAACGTAATGAAGTGTTTCTGACTTAATTGAATGGTTAATGATAAATGGTGATGATGATTAACGCTAACAATGATGCTGAAAATAAAGACTAACTAATAACATGCTGAAAATAAAGTCCTAAACATTAAATAATAAACTAATCTAAATAAACAATTAAATAAAATAATTCTAATAATAATACTCTAAACTAAATTTAATTTTAAGTAACTCTAATTAAAAGAAAAATATCTCTAAAATAATTATTCTTAAAAATAAAAATCTATAATCTAATAAAAATAATTCTAAAAAAAACAATTCTATAAAATAACCATTTTAAAACTCTAACTAAATAAACTCTATTTCTATTTCTAATAAAATAAAAACTATTCTAAAACCAATAAAAAAATATTTAATAAAAGGGAAAAACAAAGCAGTAAATAAAAACGGAAATATCGGGCGAACACCGAAATGTTACCGAAAATACCAGCACGGACTGGACCGACAGAATGAGAATGAACTCCGCTCGATTTTAAAATAAATCTCCTTATTCGAACTGGTGTGAATCGCCTGAAACGCGAGAAAAGGGGTTGTAATCCCGATAAACCACTCTGACTGACAAAATGCACAGTATGCGATAAATGATATGCAAATACAAATGAAATGAAACATAAGCCAAATTACTGGAAAAGGTTGGTCAAATTTTGGGATACAACAACTGCCTCTATTCAAACGACTTGGACCTGAATGGGTGAAAAGCGAACGACTTTCATACATTCAAGGTAAAAGGTGGTTGAATGCAATAGAACCCGGAAATTTTCCAACCGCAAAAGAACTGTAGAACGGTCCACCATAGTGGGAACAAGATCCCTGGAGAAGCTATATTTGATAGTTGCAAGGACAATGAGCTAACTCATTACTAATCAGAAAGCATCAACACGCAGTCGGAAGAAACATCTGACCTCGCCGTCAGACATCTGTTAAACAAACAGGCATCGAACCCAAAGGCCGACTCAACCCGAAGTTGAGAGGAGCATCTGACCTCGCCGTTAGGCATTCACTAAATAAAAGCAAGCATCGAACCCGAAGGCCGGATCAACCCGAAGTTGAGGAGAGAATTCGTCAATTTACAATCTGAAAGAAGAGTTCCATTGAAGGGAATAAATAAACTTGAATAAGTAAACTCTACTGGAGAGAATGATAAGATGCACACACCTGTCGAAGATCACAATCTTCCGGGGTCTGGATACTGCACAGGCGGGAGAAAATTTTATAATCTTCCAGGGTCTGGATACCACACAAGCAAGATAAACCATCGGTCGAGGTCTGGATACCGCACAGGCTCAGGAAACAAACAGTGTAAGCTAGGATCTGGATATCACTCGAGCTTAAATGGATAAAGATGAGGTTAACCGGGGTCTGGATACCATGTGGATTAAAGGAAACATCATGGTCTGCCGTGGTCTCGATACCACATAGGCAAAACAAATCAATGGTCGGGGTCTGGATACCACACGGGCTAAAGAGATAAACCGGTGGAAGTCGGGGTCTAGATACCGTACGAGCTTGAGCCAATAAAACCGGTGAAAGCCGGGGTCTGGATATTGCACGGGCTTGGGAGAACATCATAAATTGCCAGGGTTTGGATACCGCACGGGCGAAAAGATACATCGATGGGAGTCGGGGTCTGGATACCATACTGGCTTGCTAAAACAAACATCAACTAGAGTCTGGATACCACACAAGTTGGTTAAATAAAACGGATATGAGTGGGTCTGGATACCACACAAGATAACTGAAGTGAACCGGAGGAAGCCAGGGTCTGAATAGTGCACGGGCTTACTAAAATAACCGGAGGAAGCCAGGGTCTGGATACCGCACTGGCTTACTGAAATAACTGGAGGAAGTCGGGGTTTGGATACCACACAGGCTTATTGAAATAATCGGAGGAAGCTGGGGTCTGGATACTACACGGGCTTACTGAAATAACCGGAGGAAGCCGGGGTCTGGATACCACACGGGCTAGAGAGATAAACCAGTGGAAGCCGGGGTCTAGATACCACACGGGCTTACTAAAAACATCGCTAGCCGGGGTCTGGATACCACACGGCTTAATGAAAACAAACTGGTGCGAGTCGTGGTTTGGATACCACACGGGTTCAAGAAAACATCGCTAACCGGGGTCTGGATACCACGAGGGTTAATGAAAACAAACCGGTGCGAGCCGGGGTCTGGATACCACACGGGCTCAAGAAAACATCACTAACCGGGTCTGGATACCATACAGGTTGATGAAAATAAATCGGTGCGGTCCGGGGTCTGGATACCACACGAGCTCAAGGAAACATCACTAATCGGGGTCTGGATGCCACACGTGTAACACCCATTTTAATTATTTAGCCTTTCCGATGTTATTTTATTTTGGCGTATCTTTCGTGGAGATTATTTAAGAAACTATAGCCTTTAATATTAATATAATATAATTGATAATGATAATAATTTGATAATTAATAGTAAAAATAATATTATTATTATTATTATTATTATTATTAGTATTATTATTGGAATAAAAGAAATGAGGAATTAGGGGTATTAGGGAGTTTTGGGAAAGAAGGAAAGAAAGAACACGATAAAGGTGAGTGAAGAGAGAGGTTGAGAAGGAAGAACAAGGAAGGAAGAAAATCAAGGAAGAGCAATCAGATTCGTAGGAATTCTTCGGCGATCGGAGCAATTAATCGAGGTAAGGGGGAGAAACGGATTGGGATTGGTAATTGCATGAATTGGGTAGTTGGGGATTCCTTAACCCCATAGGGATTTGATGAACATGATTGGCATGTTGTTGTGTTTCTGACTGTTGCCTCCATGGATGAATTGTGCTTATGTTGTTATGAATTGACGAAACTCTGTTATTCCAGCCTTGCATGCGATTATGTAGGGATTGTTGGGTGTTCCGGGTAGTTTGCCATTTTAGGCCAAAAATGATTTAATCGGTAGAGTTGATGTTTTATCGGGTAAAGTCTGAAATGTGTAGTGTGGTTTAGTCTTAGAATGCTAGGCTAAGACTTCTGGGACTAGTTTGGTGAGAATCAAATAATTTTCGAGCTTCTGATGAATTTCTGAGCAATGAGGGTTTTGTGAAATCGCAGTCGTTCGCCAGCACCTTCGCTGAGCGAGCTAGTAGCGAGCACTTGCTAGGAATTCGCTAGGCGAGTTGGGTAGCGAATACTTCTAGTAGCCACTGTCTGCATTCCCTAGCAGATTCGCTAGGCGAATGAGGCAGCGAGCGTTCGTTGAGGCCTCGCTAGGCGAGTGAGCCAGCGAGCGTGACAAAATATGATTTTTGTGCTGTTTTGCTTTGTGATTCATTTTGTAGGATTCCATGGGTTGTGAAAGGTAGAGAGATGGTGTTTAGGGGTGAAGAGTGTATACTTGGCTTTGAAAGAGGAAAATATCAAATAATTGAATTTAATTGAAATACTAATTAATTGATATATATATATATATATATATATATATATATATATATATATATATATATATATATATATATATATATATATATATATATATATATATATATATATATATATATATATATATATATATATATATATACATATATATATATATATACATATATATATATATATATACATATATATATATATATATATACATATATATATATATATATATATATATATATATATATATATATATATATATATATATATATATATATATATATATATATATATATATATATATATATATATATATATATATATATATATATATATATATATATATATATATATATATATATATATATATATATGATGTATGGTGATGTGGTCAGGAGGATCGTGTGCACTTAGTGTGCTTGATGTTTGTGTGTTGTGCATTTGGTGTTGTGCATATCATAGTGTCTTGGTGGGATGGATCATGTGTCAGGAGGAGCGTTAGTGATCCATTCATACTCCTTTGTGGAGAATGGTGGGATGGATCAAGTCTCAGGAGGAGCGTAGGTGATCCATCCGCACTCCTTTGTGGAGAATTGTGGAGTTGAATCATGTCTCAGGAGGAGCGTAATTGATTCACCTGTACTCCTTTGTGGAGAATGGTGGGATGGATCATGTCTCAAGAGGAGCGTAAGTGATCCATCCGCACTCCTTTGTGGAGAATTGCGGAGTTGAATCATGTCTCAGGAGGAGCGTAAGTGATTCACCCGTACTCCTTTGTGGAGAATTATGGGAATAAATCATGTCTCAGGAGGAGCGTAAGTGATCTATTCCGGGGTTCGATTGAATGAACCAATGAGTCGGTACCGCATGCATGTGTTGAGTTGCATTCTTGCATTATTGTATGTTGTGTTGATGATTGGACAGTAGGTCGTGTGTGATGTTGGTGGGGTGATGATTGTTTATTTAATGCCTTTATTCATGTAATATATTACCAATAATTTTGATCATGTTTTCTCACCCCTTTGTTGTTGTTGTTGTTGTTGTTGTTGTTGTTGTGGTCTGTGCTTCTTCGGAAGTACAGATAATCCAGGTGCATAGCTAGCTTGGATAGTGGTGTGCGGGTCGAGTCTTAGGATGCTCTGATACGTAAGACGGGACTTGGGGTGTTTACTTTTATTATGATTGGAATTGTTGTATTCCTGTGACGTATCTTATTTTGGTGAATTCTCTTAATGAATATTTTATGTAAATCGGCGGATGGCCGAGAATGATGTACTTATGACAATTTTTCGCTGCTTTATTTTGAAAATCATGTAATGAAGTGTTTGTTAAATTTTTGTGAATGTGATATCCCACTTTTGAAGGGAAACTCTGATATTTATTTGATTTAATTGTATTTTATTTTCACTTGAGAAGTGGGGTGTTACAAGTTGGTATCAGAGCCAGGTCGGTCCGTCTGGCCAGTGTAGTATTTGAGTCTATCTTTAGGATAAAGGTGGTGTGCCTTTTTAACCTAGTGTTGTTATGGTTGACCAGTATGGCAGGGAGGAATGATGCTGCTTTGGCTGCAGCTATGCAAGCGATGACGCAGGTGGTTGCTAACCAGAACCAAGTTGTGGGTGCACAATTCAGAGATTCGACGCAGTTTCTGAGTAATAAGCCACCGACGTTTGAAGGAGGAATTTTGGATCCTGAAGCTGCACAGAAATGGCTGAAGGCAATTGAGAAAATTTTCAGGACAATGGGTTGTAATGATGAGCAAAAAGTGAGGTTTGGTACTCACATGCTGGAAGGTGAAGCTGAGGCTTGGTAGGAGAACAGTCGCCAGAGATTGGAGGCTGCAAGAACTGCTATTACTTGGGATGTGGTTCGAACTGGGTTTCTGGAAAAGTATTTTTCGTAAGATATACGAAGTGCTAAGGAGATAGAGTTTCTGGAGCTGAAGCAGGGTAATCTGACTGTAGCAGAGTATGCTGCTAAATTTGAAGGGTTGGTACAGTATTGTCCTCATTATAATACTGAAGAGGCGATGACTTCCAAGTGTTTGAAGTTTGAGAACAGGCTACGTCCGGAGATTAAGATGGGGATCGCTTGTCAGAAGATCAGGAATTATCTTGAGCTGGTAAGCAGAAGTAGAATTTATGATAATGACAACCGGGCCAGGATTTCACACTATAAGTTTGCGAATGATCGGAAGGGTAAGAAGAGATTTGGTATTACTCCTTACAGTGTTCCTGCTGATAAGGGAAAACATAAGGCTGTTGCTGATAAGAAGCTCATAGAAGGGAGATCGTCTGCTGGTGTGAAATGTTTTCGATGTGGTGGTGCGAGGCATCGTGCTAATGATTGTTCGGATGAGGTGAAGAAGTGTTTCAAGTGTGGTAAGCCAGGCTATGTGATGGCGGATTGCAGTACGCATTGCGAGAAGCCGAAGAAGTCTCAGGCGCCTCAGGCCAGTGGTAAAGTATTTGTTGTGGTAGGAACTCAAGCTTCGAGTGAGGAGCGTTCTATCCAAGGTACTTGTTTTATCAATAATGTTCCTTTGACTGCTATGATTGATACGGGTGCAACCCACTCGTTCATTTCTGTTGATTGTGTGAAGAGATTAGGATTGGTGCTGTCTACTCTTGAGCAACGGGTAACTATTAAAACTCCCTCTATTGGATCAGTGACTACTTCTTTGGTGTGTTTGAAGTTTCCACTAATTATTTTCGGTAGAGACTTTGGGGTAGATCTGATTTTTCTGCCACTTGGTAAGTTGGATGTTATTCTGGGTATGAACTGGTTGGAGTTCAACCGAGTATACATCGATTATTTTCGGAAGGTGTTGTTGTTCCTTACTCCAGAAGAGGAAGCATTGGCGGATTCCTTGTCTAATAAGGAATTGAGGACCTTGTTAGAGGACGAAGCTAAAATGTTTGCTTTATTTGCATCATTATCTGTTGACAGCAAGGCGTCAATGAAAGAGTTAGCGGTGGTGAATGAATTTCCCGAAGTGTTCCCTGATGATATTACAGAATTACCTCCGACGAGAGAAGTTGAATTTAGCATTGATCTTGTTCCTGGTACGAGACATATCTCTATGGGGCCGTACAGGATGTCGGCAGTGGAATTGGCTGAATTGAAATCTCAGATTGGAGAATTGTTGGATAGAAAGTTTATCAGACTGAGTGTGTCGCCGTGGGGAGCTCCAGTGCTGTTGGTAAAGAAGAAGGATAGTAGTATGCGTTTGTGCATCGATTACCGTCAGTTGAATAAAGTGACCATTAAGAATAAGTGTCCTCTTCCAAGGATTGATGATTTGATGGATCAGTTGGTGGGAGCTCGGGTGTTCAGTAAAATTGACTTGAGGTCGGGTTACCATCAGATCAGAGTGAAAGAAGGTGATATTTAGAAAACGGCATTTAGAACTCGTTATGGACATTACGAATATACTGTAATGCCTTTTAGGGTGTCTAATGCGTCAGGAGTGTTTATGGAGTATATGAAGTGAATATTCCATTCTTATCTGGATCAGTTTATTGTTGTGTTTATTGACGATATACTAATTTATTCTAAGTCTGAAGATGAGCATGCAGGACATTTAAGAATTGTTTTGCAAGTGCTGAAGGATAATAAGTTGTTTGCTAAACTATCGAAGTGTGAGTTCTGGATAAAGACTGTGAGTTTCTTGGGGCATGTGATATCTGGTGACGGTGTAGGGGTGGACCCATCGAAAGTGAGTACAGTGCTGCAGTGAGAACCGCCGAAGACAACAACGAAAATTAGAAGCTTTTTGGGTTTGGCAGGTTATTACCGAAGGTTTATTGAGGGGTTTTCTAGTTTGGTGTTGCCATTGACCCAATTGACGAGGAAGGGTCAAGTTTTTGTATGGGATGCTACTTGTGAAGAAAGCTTTAAGGAACTGAAAAAGAGATTGACTTTGGCACCGGTGTTAATATTGCCGAGTCCGAGTGAACCTTTTGTGGTGTACTGTGATGCGTCTAAGATGGGATTAGGAGGGGTTCTTATGCAGAATGGTAGGGTGGTGGCATATGCTTCGCGGCAATTGAGGGTTCATGAAAGGAATTATCCTACCCATGACCTTGAATTAGCTGCGGTAGTTTTCATGTTAAAGATATGGAGGCACTATTTGTATGGTTCTAGATTTGAGGTGTTCAGTGACCATAAAAGTTTGAAGTATTTGTTTGATCAGAAGGAGCTAAATATGAGACAAAGAAGATGGTTGAAATTCTTGAAGGATTATGATTTCAGTTTGAGTTATCATCTAGGAAAGGCGAATGTAGTAGCTGATGCTCTGAGCAGAAAAATAATTCATATGTCGGCTTTGATGGTAAAAGAAATGGAGATAATTGAGCAGTTCAGAGATTTGCGCATGGTTTATGAAATTACGGCAGGTGGTGTAATGTTGGGCAAGTTGCAAGTGAATAATGATTTCTTGGATATGATTAAAGAGAACCAAAAGCTAGATGTGAAGTTAGTAGATTTGATGCCTGGAGTAGGAGGTGACTACGATAGTGATTTTAAGTTGGATAGTACAGGTGTGTTGAGATTCAGAGGCAGGATTTGTGTCGGATAATGATTAATTGAAAAAGTCAATTCTGAATGAGGGACATCGTAGTAGTCTGAGTATCCATCCGGGAGCTATGAAGATGTACCACGATTTAAAGAAAATATTTTGGTGGTCTGGTATGAAAAGAGATATAACTCGATTTGTTTACTCCTGTTTGGTATGTCAGAAGTCGAAAGTGGAACATCAGAAACCCTCTGGAATGATACAACCGTTGGAAGTTCTGGTTTGGAAATGGGATTGTATAACTATGGATTTTGTTACGGGTTTGACAAATACGGCGAGAGGATCTGATGCTATTTGGGCGATTGTTGATCGACTTACGAAGTCTGCATATTTTTTGCCGATCAATATCAGTTTTCCGTTGGAGAAGCTGGCGGAGATTTACATTCGGGTAATTGTGAAGCTACACGGTGTTCCATCGAGTATCGTATCGGATAGAGATCCTAGGTTTACTTCAAAATTTTGGAAGAGTTTGCAGGAAGCTTTGGGTACTAAGTTGAAGCTGAGTTCAGCTTACCATCCGCAAACTGATGGTCAGTCGGAGAGGACTATTCAGTCGCTGGAGGATTTGCTAAGAGCTTGTGTGTTGGAAAAGGGTGGGGCGTGGGATAATCATTTACCGTTGATCGAGTTCACGTACAACAACAGTTACAATTCTAGTATCGAAATGGCACCATTTGAAGCTTTATATGGTAGAAGGTGCAGAACTCCTCTGTGTTGGTATGAGACGGGTGAGAATGTAGTATTGGGACCAGAAATTATGCAGCAGACTACTGAGACAATTCAGATGATTCGTGAGAAAATGAAAGCGTCTCAGAGTAGGCAGAAAAGTTGTCATGATAACCGGAGGAAAGAGCTAGAGTTTAGTGAAGGTGATCACGTGTTCCTAAGAGTTAACCCTGTGACTGGTGTGGGTCGTGCATTGAAGTCCTAGAAGTTGGATCCTAAGTTTATTGGGCCATACCAGATTTTGCAGAGAGTTGGTGTTGTAGCTTATAGGGTGGCGTTGCCGCCTGAACTGTCGAACTTGCATGACGCGTTCCATGTGTCGCAACTTCGGAAGTATATCTCGTACCCATCTCATGTGATTCAGAGAGATGAAGTTCAACTCAGGGAGAATCTTACTGTGGAGACGATGCCGTTGAGGATCGAGGATCGTAAGATGAAACAACTCCGAGGGAAGGAGATATCTTTGGTGAAAGTGGTTTGGGGAGGTGCTGCAGGAGGTAGTGTGACCTGGGAATTGGAGATCAGGATGCGGGAAGCGTATCCGGAATTGTTTCCATCAGGTAATTTTTAAGGATGAAAATAATTAAAGTAGGGGAGAGTTGTAACACCCATTTTAATTATTTAGCCTTTCCGGTGTTATTTTATTTTGGCGTATCTTTTGTGGAGATTATTTAAGAAACTATAGCCTTTAATATTAATATAATATAATTGATAATGATAATAATTTGATAATTAATAGTAATATTATTATTATTATTATTATTATTATTATTATTATTATTATCATTATTATTATTGGTATTATTATTATTGGAATAAAAGAAATGAAGAATTAAGGGTATTAGGGAGTTTTTGGAAAGAAGGAAAGAAAGAACACGATAAAGGAGAGTGGAGAGAGGTTGAGAAGAAAGAACAAGGAAGGAAGAGAATCAAGGAAGAGCAATCAGACTCGTAAGAATTCTTCAACGATCGGAGCAACTAATCGAGGTAAGGGGGGAGACACGGATTGGGATTGGTAATTGCATGAATTGGGTAGTTGGAGATTCCTTAACCCCATAGGGATTTGATGAACATGATTGGCATGTTGGTGTGTTTCTGATTGTTCCCTCCATGGATGAATTGTGCTTATGTTGTTATGAATTGGTGAAACTCTGTTATTCCAGCCTTGCATGTGATTATGTAGGGATTGTTGGGTGTTCCGGGTAGTTTACCATTTTAGGCCGAAAATGATTTAATCAGTAGAATTGATGTTTTATCAGGTAAACTCTGGAATATGTAGTATGGTTTAGTCGTAGAATGTTAGGCTAAGACTTCTGGGACTGGTTTGGTGAGAATCAGATAATTTTCGAGCTTCTGATGAATTTCTGAGCAGTGAGGATTTTGTGAAATCGCAGACGTTCGCCAGCACCTTTGATGAGCGAGCTAGTAGCGAGCACTCGCTAGGAATTCGCTAGGCGAGTTGGGTAGCGAATACTTTCAGTAGCCACTGTCTGCATTCGCTAGCAGATTCGCTAGGCGAATGAGGCAGCGAGCGTTCGTTGAGGCCTCACTAGGCGAGTGAGCCAGCAAGCGTAACAAAATGTGATTTTTGTGCTATTATGCTTTGTGATTCATTTTGTACGATTCCTTGGGTTGTGAAAGGTAGAGAGATGGTGTTTAGGGGTGAAGAGTGTATACTTGGTGTTGAAAGAGGAAATTATGAAATAATTGAATTTGATTGAAATACTAATTAATTGATGTGTGTGTATATATATATATATATATATATATATATATATATATATATATATATATATATATATATATATATATATATATATATATATATATATATATATATATATATATATATATATATATATATATATATATATATATATATATATATATATATATATATATATATATATATATATATATATATATATATATATATATATATATATATATATATATATATATATATATATATATATATATATATATATATATATATATATATATATATATATATATATATATATATATATATATATATATATATATATATATATATATATATATATATATATATATATATATATATATATATATGATGTATGGTGATGTGATTAGGAGGATCGTGTGCACTTAGTGTGCTTGATGTTTGTGTGTTGTGCATTTGATGTTGTCCATATCATGGTGTCTTGGTGGGATGGATCATGTCTCAGGAGGAGCGTAAGTGATCCATCCGCACTCCGTTGTGGAGAATTGCAGAGTTGAATCATGTCTCAGGAGAAGCGTAAGTGATTCACCCGTACTCCTTTATGGAGAATGGTGGGATGGATCATGTCTCAGGAGAAGTGTAAGTGATCTATTCCGGGGTTCGATTGAATGAACCAATGAGTCGGTACCGCATGCATGTGTTGAGTTGCATTCTTGCATTATTGTATGTTATGTTGATGATTGGACAGTAGGTCGTGTGTGATGTTGGTGGGGTGATGATTGTTCATTTACTGCCTTTATTCATGTAATCTATTACCAATAATTTTGATCATATTTTCTCACCCCTTTGTTGTTGTTGTTGTGGTCTGTGCTTCTTCGGAAGTACAGATAATCCAGGTGCATAGCTAGCTTGGATAGTGGTGTGCGGGTCGAGTCTTAGGATGCTCTGATACGTAACACGGGACTTGGGGTGTTTACTTTTATTATGATTGGAATTGTTGTATTCCTGTGACGTATCTTATTTTGGTGAATTCTCTTAATGAATATTTTATGTAAATCGGCGGATGGCCGAGAATGATGTACTTATGACAATTTTCCGCTGCTTTATTTTGAAAATCATGTAATGAAGTATTTGTTGAATTTTTGTGAATGTGATATCCCATGTTTGAAGGGAAACTGCGATATTTATTTGATTTAATTGTATTTTATTTTCATTTGGGAAGTGGGGTGTTACAACACGGGTTAATGAAAACAAACCGGTACGAGCCGGGGTCTGGATACCACACGAGCTCAAGAAAACATCACTAACCGGGGTCTGGATACCACACGGGTTAATGAAAATAAACCCATGCGAGCCGGGGTCTGGATACCATACACGCTCAAGAAAACATCATTAACCGGGGTCTGGATACCACACGGATTAATGAAAACCAACCATTGTCTGCTGGAGATACCACTGGAAACAAAAAGGTAACAACCTGGCTTATGTTTCAAAAGCACATGTTTGAGTATGGCGTAATGCTCCATACGAAATGGAAATGCTACGCGTTTGGGAGGATGCTATGCACGATGCAAATCCAAGGAAATGCTCCAGCAAAATAAATGCTGAAGAGACAAAGCCAACTCCGTTGGGGAAAGACTAGGCACACTTAGTACGATTGGACTTTTGCTGGGGAAGGCAAGCCCTGGATAGCCTCTGAAAAAGAAATTCCCTGAGAAAAATTGCTTTGCTAAGAACAAATCCACTCCGTTGGGGATCAAATCAATCTTGCTGAGGAAAGTGGCCCTGGATGACCTACCAGAATACAACTCTTCTGGGGAACAAACAACTCGGCTGGAGACAACAACTCCACTCTACCGGGGAAATCAGCCCAGAATGGTCTGCCAGAATATAACATTCCGAGGAACAGACGACTCTACTGGGGAAGCAAAGCAAACTGCTAAGGAATAGCTCCATTCTGCATGAGATTCCGCTCTGCTGGAAATTTGAATCCAATCTGCTAGGGATAATTAAGAAGATCTACTGGGGAGGCATCCCAAACTTTCTCTGCTGAGGATGGAAAATAACAATTCTCGGGGTCAATCCCATTCTGCGGGGAAGAAAACATTCCACTGACTTCTCTGGAGATCTGCAGGGGATGAAAATTAATTGGGGAAATATCCTGAAGGAAACTCACTCTGACGAGTACCAATGACCAACTGGATTTTGCTATAGACCACAACTCCGCTGGGGATCGCCAAATGAGGGAATCAGCGTCTACTTCTGCTTGGGGAAAACAAGAAATAAACTCAACAATATCAACTTTTGCTTAGGGAATTGAGTCCTTGACTTGAACTCTGAGGGGAAAGGAGTCAAAGGTTTAGACTTTATGGGGAAACAACACTAAATTCATACCACTGCTAGGGAGAATAGTCCCAAATACCTGCTGGGGATAACCACAATCTCAACTTGTTGGGGAGAAACCAGTCATAATCGGTCTCGGATCTATCGTTTCTCATCAATAATTTGACAAAAAAACAATAGAGGTCTCGTCATGGACCCAAATAGAAAAAGTGGAACAAAATGTCCAATAACATATACGAAACGAAATTCAACTTCTAAAGTAGAATACTTAACTTCTAAAAGAAATATAAGAGAAAATCTAAAAGAAGCTAAAAAGTAAATAATATATAATATATTTACAAAATGAATATTAAAACAAAAATATAATATATATATATATATATATATATATATATATATATATATATATATATATATATATATATATATATATATATATATATATATATATATATATATATATATATATATATATATATATATATATATATATATATATATATATATATATATATATATATATATATATATATATATATATATATATATATATATATATATATATATATATATATATATATATATATATATATATATATATATATATATATATATATATATATATATATATATATATATATATATATATATATATATATATATATATATATATATATATATATATATATATATATATATATATATATATATATATATATATATATATATATATATATATATATATATATATATATATATATATATATATATATATATATATATATATATATATATATATATATATATATATATATATATATATATATATATATATATATATATATATATATATATATATATATATATATATATATATACAATCCAAAAAAAATTGTTAGAAAAAAATATAAACAAACTATATATTACATATATTTTCTAAATGAAGAAAAGAGGGGGGGGGGGTGCTGACAAAGATTGAAGCTGTAAAACATTAAGGGGGGTCACAGGGCCATAGGCCCATCACCTCCTCATAGCATAATCAGCTCATATAACCTGGAAAAAAAAAACTTAAAAAAAAAAAAGACAAATGGGTTTCACACGGCCCAATCAACACTACCATGAAAGTTACATAACCTAAAAATTCTTTTTAAAATCAAACCATTAAATTAAAGACAGTTTGGGAAACAAAAAGAATAAAACTCAAATATTGGAAAACATGGTCAATTGGTCAGCTATGCATTCCACTTCCAAACCGACATCAACAAAAGAAATAAAAACGAGTCATGGAAACCTCATCGCAATATGATTCCAAGCGCTGCTTTCCAATCTTTTATTTGATTTGAGTTCAAAATACTCCTTCTTCATCTCTTTCTGGTTTTCGTTTGGGTAAGCAGAGGGATTTTGGGGTTTTTTTTATGGTTGGGTTTGAAGTTTAGGTTGCTTCGAAGGTTGATGAAGAAGAGGAAGATTGAAGAGTTCTGGATGACTTTTGAAGTGTAGTTGAGGGTATTTTTGAGAGAGTTTCGGTAAACTATGAAGATTGGAGGGGTTTTGTGTCGGAGGTTGTGTTCATGACGGTCAAAGCGAGCTCAGGGAAAGGGTCTCGATTTTGTCCGAAAAATGGGTTTTTGGGTTTTGATGTGAGGTTTAGTTGAAATCGAGAATCGCAACAGGGTTTATGTTTTGGGCTCATATCTGGGTTGTGTTTGAAGGTTTTTCGTGAGCATCGTGTTTAACTGGGTATGATTTATGGGTTTGAAACTCTGAAGATGGGTTTTGATAGTGAGTTTGGTGTGAAGTTGAGGAAGAAGAGTTTGTGGTGTTGGAGGACTTGGTAGTTAGAAAACTGAAGTGGGTATTTGAAGTTACGATGAAAATGGGTTAATGTCGTATGGAGGTTTTGTTCGAAAGATAGATGAAGATGGTGATGAGTTGGAAGCTGAATCAATGGTGGAAGAATGATTGATGAAGATGGTTTTCGGAGTTGCTTTTGTTCATCAATGGAGGTTGTTTATGGTGTTTGAATGTTGCTGTTGTTTTTAGATTTGGAGTTGTTTTGGAGTTGAGGTGTGAAGTTATTTCAGATGAGGATGGTGAGGGTTGAAGGAAGAAGGAGGAACAGTGCAAAAAACGTTGCGGCTAGGGTTGTTCTCTGGGTAGGAGAGGATGAATAGTGGACTATATAGTCCCAAACTGACACGTGGCACAACTTAATGAAGTGTTTCTGACTTAATTGAATGGTTAATGATAAATGGTGATGATGATTAACGCTAACAATGATGCTGAAAATAAAGACTAACTAATAACATACTGAAAATAAAGTCCTAAACATTAATTAATAAACTAATCTAAATAAACAATTAAATAAAATAATTCTAATAATAATACTCTGAACTAAATTTAATTTTAAGTAACTCTAATTAAAAGAAAAATACCTCTAAAATAATTATTCTTAAAAACAAAATCTATAATCTAATAAAAATAATTCTAAAAAAAAACAATTCTATAAAATAACCATTTTAAAACTCTAACTAAATTAACCCTATTTCTATTTCTAATAAAATAAAAACTATTCTAAAACCAATAAAAACTATTTAATAAAAGGGAAAAACAAAGCAGTAAATTAAAACGGAAAGATCGGGCAAACACCAAAATATCACCGAAAATACCAGCACAAACTGGACCAACAGAAAGAGAACGAACTCCGCTCGATTTCAAAATAAATCTCCTTATTCGAACTGGTGTGAATCGCCTGAAACGCGAGAAATGGGGATGTAAACCCAATAAACCACTCTGACCGACAAAATGCACAGTATACGTTAAATGATTTGCAAATGCAAATGAAATGAAACATAAGCCAAATTACTGGAAAAGGTTTGTCAAAATTTGGGGTACAACAAGGAGAAACTTGATTCTATGCCAAAAATGCCTTGGAAGTGAGTTGACTTTGAGTTGACCAAAATTCTCTTCATGTGAGGACTCCAACTCGTTGACATCATAACTTGAGCAGTACAAACTCAATGGATGAGTTCTTGTACTCAAAAGAAAGTTTGAAAGATTCTATACAAGTCTCATGTTTTCGTGAAAGTGAGATTGAGCTTGCATCATAGGGAAAAATGTCCTTGAAGTTAGGTACCAAAGAAGGGGATTTTACACTAAAATCCTTTGAAACCCTAATTTAGCAACTTCTTGAACTCTTGAATCTCCTTGATTTAATTTTATCATGACAACTTAGATGCTTTAAGATGAATTCCCATATCTCAATGACCTAGCACTAAGTTTTGAAGCATCTCAAGTCCACAGTTGACTCTGGGTTAACCAAATGAAACCCTAGCTCCACATCCTTTGACTGAGGCTTTTGCAAGTGAAATGAATGACTATATGTTGTACCTTAAAATTTACCCTCCCATATTTAAGACAATGTGTCCCAAGACGTTACTTAATAGTCACAAGATTCGCAATTGGTCAAAGGGATTGAAGGTTTCATCAAAGCCTCCTCCTGAACAGTGGATCTTAGAACTAGGGTTTTGAGTCTCCCCGAGCAAAATGGACTTCTAAAAATTAAAATGGACTTCATAACATCCCACATACTTTAAATAATCCCCATGTCAAGTTTCAGAGCTTTCCTCACAAGTTTGGCCAATCAGATGCTCAGATACCTGAAAATCAGTTAACTTGGTCAAAAAGTCAACTGAGGACAACTGTGGTCAACATCAAGATTACGAGGTGAAATTCATCATTTGATCAAGGGTCGATCATGATTCATCAGGGAAACCTCAGATCATCAAGAATCAGAAGTTGCTAAATTAGGGTTTTGTGCAGGAAAAGTCAACTGAACTTTGACCAGCCATAACTTTCACATTTTTCATCAAACATTTCCCATCTAAAGCTCATTTTGAAGGAAGTTTAATTCTATACAACTTTGTGTCTCACAAGCCAAGCCTAAAAATGCTTCATTTGAAATATATGAGCCAAGACATTATAGGTCCTTTTGAAAGTCAACAAAAAGTCAACTTTTTCCAAAGCTCATAATTTGAAAACGGTAAAAAAATATGGACATGGGACCAAAAGGGTTGATTAGAGGATACCCTAAGATTTATAAAAAGTCTTAGAACACATCCATAGCATTAAAATTGAGAAAGTTATGTGTTTTACCCCAAAATTTGCCCAACCTTTTCTTTACTTGGTTTATGTTTCATTTCATTGTTCTAGCATATTGCATTGCATAGCATTTTGCATTTTACAGGGGATCAAGAGATGTGTGTCTAGCAAGGGTAGATTGCCAAGGGTTCTAAGCCTAATCAAGAGGTTGTACTCAAGTCAACAGGAGGGTTATCATCATCAGAGACAAGTCAAAGCTCTTTGAATGGGCAGATAAGTGTGTGTGGTTCACCTCCTGTCTAGGAGGCCATTTGAAGGTCATCTGAGGATCACGAGCCCATGGTTATGAAGGGAGATTATCATTTGGGCTCATTGGAGGCCTTGTAGGTCATTGTGGAGTTCATTCAAGTGTTTACACCAAATGTGAAGAGCTACAGTTGAAGGTGTTTCATCTAGGGTTTTTATCTGGTCAACCCTCAGTCAATTGTGAAATTGAAGGAGATTAAGAATCAATTCCAATTCTTTGTGGTCATGGAATGTTGTGTTCAGATGCCTAATATATCATTTCAAGATCAAATCAAGAAGAATCAAGAGTGTGAGAAGTTACTAAATTAGGATTCTCAGTGTAAAATCCCCTGTTTAGTGCCTACTTCAAGACCACCTATCTCAAGATACAAGTCTCATCTCATCTTGACCCCAACATGAAACTTGTAGAGCATGTTTCTAGATTTATTTTGAGTACTAGAATTCATTCATCTGATTTCTAGAACTCAAGTTATGATGCTGGCAAGTTACAGGTCCTCAGATTTATGTGATTTTGGTCAACAAAAGTCAACCAACTTCCAAGCCACTTTTGACCTAGAAGGATGTTTCTCCTTACTTTGACCAAAACATGAAAGTTGTTACTAATGATCTTAGATTTCCAAAGAGTAGTTGAAGTCCTTTATCTGATTTGTAGAACTCAATTTATGACGCTTGCAAGGCAGGGGTATTTTGGGAAAGTAGGATTATAGGTCATTTTCATTATAGGTCCATTTCACCACTTTGCACACTTCAAATGGATATCTTCCTAACTTCAAACTTGCTCCAAATGGGGTCATTTGCTCAACCAAACATCAAGGAATCATGGGTTTGGCTTGGATTGAAGAATCCCTAAAGAAATTTCCATGAAAAAGGCCTTAAAAGGGGAAAATCAAATTAAATTCATTTGGGATCATTTTGTACCAACCTTATGCATTTTTTGAGTGCGAAATACATTTCAAGCACAATGCCAATTTTGGATTTGAGATTTAAGCTCAATTTGGTGGCCATTTTCATGCTTACTTCAAGTTTAAGTAACACATACAAACCATGCCATAGGATTAAATTGAGGAACCATTTTCAGCCCTTGGATCAATTTACCTCAGGTGTAAGCTAGCTGAGCCATTTTTACAGCTTGGCAAGACCATTTTCGTGCACTTTTGGAAGTGGTCATAAAGAGAAAATGTGAATTTCCATTGGGCTTAAGGAGCATAGAATTGGGCCTTCTTGGTATCAAAATCCATCATACTTACTCTCAACATTGTTCACAAGTCCTCAGAGTTGACATAGAGTGAAAATTGGTCAAGAACACATTGAGAAAAAGTGAGAGCAAAGTCAAAATAGTTTTTTGCATTTCAGTGAGTTTCAATCCAAACCAAACATTTAAAAAGTTTCCTTGAGGTTTATAGAAAGATTCTGGGTGGTTTTCATTAAGCTTTACCAAAGAACCAAGCTCTGTGGAAGCTTTTCATTAGGTTTCTTTTCAATCCATTTTCCTCTCTATTTAAGCATTGTTTACACGCCATTTTTATATATTTGTGATCCTTGCATATCATAGATGGTTTCTGGAATGAACTGATGGTTGTTTGTGAGCTTTTGTGTTTTGAGCTCATTTCTTTTCCTTTTCGTTTTGGCTTATTTAGGCATGATCAATGAAAATGGTTTGTGGATTTGAGATCTATGTGACCTGGAGATCATTTTTGACTATTTATTTGCTTATTTTGGTTGAGTTTTGAAGCATCTGCGTTTTTGGCTGTGAACTGGCTTGATGGTTTCGCCGGAGAAGACGACCGGAACAGTGGTTCCGGCCGTCTGGTTTTTCCCTCCAAGTTTAAACATCACCGGAGCCACGTGTGTGTGTTTCTATCCTTTGGATTTAATTACTTTTCTTTGCACGCTTCTGATTAAGACGTCTGGTGTACCTCTGTTTGAACACGTGCACACAATCACTCCAAAACACACCGTTTCACTTAAGCCTTGGCCTAAGCCACGTGTGCATTCTTTTGGCCTTTGGATTTGATTACTTTTTGATCTGACTGCCTAGAGCGCGTTCCACCATGGGCCTTTGTTGACTTAACCACACCCAATGCACACGTTTCTTTTTTATTTTTGCTGATGGACTGGCTTTGCTGTTTGCACCCCCTTCACTTGAGCCCATTTATTTTCAACGTGTTTGGGTTGCTTTCTGCACCCCCCTGTCTTATTTATTTTAATTTCATTTTCTTTCCTTTTTTTATTTTGTTGCTGTTTAGATTTAATTCAAAATAAAATACCTCTATTGGTCATAAAATTCCCCAAAAATATGTTTTAGACAATTTGAAGTGTCTTTTATTTTATTTTTTGGGTTATTTTTCAATTAAAAATGGAATTTAACATTAGAGGTGTTTTATTTGACCTAATTCTTGACATATTTTAGTTTTTATTTTGTTTCTCTCATTTCCTTTTGGTCCAATGACCCAAAATTCATCCTCATGTCCATGATGGGTTGGTGAATTTTTGAGGACCATTTTGCCCCTGTTGGTTAACTTTTGAGTTGACTTTTGATAGCATTCAATTTGACCTTCGACAATCCTCCTTCACAATGGAGCACCCTTGTGAATAAATTTCTACGGTGATGTTGTGAAGTGACTTTGATTGTAATCGCTTGGCCTCTGGTTGCCAACATGTTTATGTGCCTTTTGCATTTTATTTGGCTATTTTTGAATCATTTTCCTAATTTTAGAGTAACTTGCAAGTTAAGTTACCCCAAAGGGAGGTTCATACAAACACATTGACCTAGTTTGCTTTGGATATGACATTTATGGATCCTTTGAGCCTTCAATGCCTTTTGATTCATGTTGCTAACATGTTAAGGATGATATTTGCTCTTTTTAGGTCATTATATTGTGTTTTGCTTGTTCATTTGATTGTTTACTTTTGAGTTCCCAACTAGGATTTCTATGTGAAACATGCTTGCTTTCCTTTGGGAATTTACTTGCATTTCTTTGTGTTTTATTTGCTTTTGCTTTTGAGCACTTTTATTTCATTTCCCTTGCTGTCCAATGACTTTGGAATCTCAATTAAGATGGCTTGGTCCCTCCTTTGGAGGTACTTGAAGCATGCCTAAGATGATGAATCCATGAGGACTTCTTTGTGCTTTCTTTTGTACCTTTCTTGTGATGCTCATGGTTGAGTGCACATTATGAGTTCCTTGTTGTCCTTATATAGCCTCTCATCCTCACTTTGTTTTAGGACTTCTTTGCCTTTCATTTGTGTTTGGGTTTTGGCATTGTGGTTTATGTTTGAATGGCTTAGGCCACTTCATCCCATTTTAGTGCACTTGTGTGTTTCTCTTGATGCATTTCTTTTTCCTTTCATCTCTTGCATTTGTCATATTGTTGCTTGAGGTTGAGATGAGCTTGTGGAGGCTACTTCCCCACACCAATCTCCTCCCTAACTTGCATTCCATGTTTGCATACTTGCATGTTTATGTTGTTTCCTTTTTCCTCTTTTGTCTCCTTTCCCTTAAGATCTCTAATCTCTCTTGTTCAAGGGAGGTTATGATAGACATTAGGATCTTAACCATGTATGATAACATTAGGTAGAATTCACTTATCTCAATCTTAGGATCACCATTGCATGACAACTTTAGGTTTGAGTTTAGTCCCCCTTTAGTGTCCTTTCTCTTCTCATCTCAAAACAATTATAAAACACCTAATAAAGGTTAATGATTATTGTGTGTTACGAGCCTTAAGCACTTGGGAAAGAGTTGTTGAGAGGTTTCCCTTTAATGGCTTGGATGTTTAGTATAGCACCCTTTGGGTGATATGCGACGCATTCACTCCTAAGTCATAGTCTCTAGTGCGATATGAATTGCAAACAATTCAAAAACACTTCTTCTCTAAAAAACACAAAAACAAATCATTCAAACTTCTTTTTTCCCTTTGGGGCCTTTAATCTTGGAAAATCATTTTCATAAGGAGAGTTTTGTTAAATCTTGGTTCTATCGCAAACGGTAACGCCTAAGTCTCTAATGGTCGTGCTGCATACACCAAACTACTAGAACCAATTGTTAACCCTACTCGGGTAAAACAGTTGAACAAACTTGTGTTCCCTTTTAGCCCGAACTACATTTGCTCTGATCTTTCATACCAGATGAAAGTACATAGGAACAAGACGCGATGTCTTGGCGAGCAACATTCCCCCCTTTTCACCCGTAGTTAGCCGAACTATGTAGACTCTGACTTCTCACTTCAGATGAGATATGTAGGCATAAAGCGGCGATGTTTTATTGAGTCTCTTTTTTCTTTTCTTTGTCCCCGTGGCCTGTAGCTTAGATAGTTTTACACCCTTATAGATTAGACAACAAGTGTGGATCCCGTCGAGTACGACGGACATGAGGGGTGCTAACACCTTCCCCTTGCGTAACCGACTCCCGAACCCAAGATTTGGTTGCGATGATCGATCTTATCCCTTTTTTCGTTAGGTTTTCTCTTAGCGTTTCCTATCCCTCTCTTGGGATAAATAACGCACGGTGGCGACTCTTCTGTCATTGCCGACCTCGACTTTGACAGTAGCACAGCTGGCGACTCTGCTGGGGATTCATATCCCCTATGCAAGTCAATCCTAGCGCATGTTTGTTTATTTTTAGGTGTGTATATATGTGCTTTATCTTTATTTTCTTTCCGCATGATTCATTATTGTTGTGTTGTGGGGAGGGATTGTTCCATTGAGAGATAAGCCAGACCCAGGCTTGAGTATAGACTTAGCATTATAAGTGGAGATTAGTGGTGAGCCTGTATGCTTTGCATGTACCAGCTAGCCATAAAATTCGCGCTCAGATGAGATTCTCTTTAACGATTTTCTTTCTGGCCCTTTGGGCTCAAAGGAATTTTGGATCTGAGGATTGTCGACTCTGAGGACCGATCATTTGGGATTTATCTAAGTGAGGCCTCTTCGGGAGGTGATGATGCCAAACCAGAAATGGTGAACGTATCATCATTTCTTGAAAGTTTGTGACGCTGATGAACGCATAGATTGCCGAACCTTGTCAGTGGATAGGTCCTTACCTGTGAGAGGAATGGGGTTGTGCAGGAAACTCTAGCTTTCAGACTACCCGGTTCTTTACAGTTTGGATTTTATGTTCTTGATATCAAGGGGTCCTAATGTTAGTGTTTGGTTACGGTTTACTGCTAGACTTTGTTTTCGTTGTATAAATAATATGGCTGAGTATGAAGCGTGGATCATGGGTATTAAGTCTTCCATTGAGATGAAGATCCAGTTCTTAAGTGTATATGGGGATTCAGCCCTGGTAATTAGTCAGGTTAAAGGAGAATGGGACACAAAACATCAAAATCTCATTCCTTACAGAGAACATGTGTTATCTTTGATTCCATATTTTAAAGAGATTACTTTAGAACATATTCCACGAGACGAGAATCAATTGGCAGATGCATTAGCTACCATGGCATCTATGTTTGAGATCAGGGGGGATGATGAAGCTCCTAAAGTTACTATTGATTGATTTTCTGAACCTACATACTGTTATGAGGTTGATACTGAGGGAGTAGAAGAAAAGCCTTGGTTCCACAAAGTAAAAAGATATCTCAATGCTCAGGAATATCCTGAAGGGGCATCTATCAATGACAAGAAATTTCTAAGGAGGTTCTCTGCCAAGTTCTTCCTGAGTAATGGGATTTTGTACAAGCGCAATCACGATTCGACTTTGCTCCGTTGTGCGAACAAGAAGGAAGCAAGGGAGATTATGGAAGACATTCATGATGGGATATTTGGTACTCATTCTAGTGGGCATATAAATTTGTACACCTGGGAAGTCGAAAACCTGAAAAGGCGGCTTGGGCAAAAAAGGGTATCCCGATGGATTGAAAACCCGAAAGGGCGATCCAGGAAAAAGTTAGGGATTAAAGCGTATGACTATGTCTCGTTGGATCACCCATGTAACCTTAACTAGTTGTACTACCAATGTCAAGTTCAAACGGTGCAGATCAGTCCAGTTGTTTCTTCTCCAACAACAAAGAGATGAGATGCTTGAAGATAATAACAATAACATATTTGAAACTTGATAGAATCATTTACACGCAGTTGTTTCCCTTGTACTATTTTCAAATTTTCTACGACGAACTCCTCTAGGATTTCTGTCTCATTGTTCAAAAACTTGCCTGTTTATAGGCCACTTTTCAAAATTAATACAATTCAGTTTTCTTTTCCCGTTTTACTTAAGCTTAAATTTCCATTGATTATATTGAATGAATATATGCTTTTGAATATGATTGATGTTTACCAAAAAATAAAATACATATGAAATTATAATAACAACATTTACGAAGGACTATCAGAGGTAAGAATCCCCAATAAAGTCCATATCCAGCAGATCTTCGCAGGGTCATCCCTACAGAGTAATCTTCACGGATTTATTTCAACAAAGCATTACAAATAATCTCTTGTACTTCCAGTTCTACAAAATCCCAGACAGATTCCTCTTAAATATGGTGTCCCCAGAAGAGTTAATACATGGTCAGATAATACATCAGAGGTATATCCATCTTTTTTATCTGCAGTCAGGATATTCAGGAATCTATTCTTCCAATAAAAAGTACAATGAGCAGAAATTGAAAAGGGTCCTAAATACTACATGCTGAAACAAGATGGGAACGATGTCTTCATATTCTTCAACAACGAATCG
Source organism: Lathyrus sativus (assembly GCA_963859935.3). Classification (NCBI taxonomy): domain Eukaryota; kingdom Viridiplantae; phylum Streptophyta; class Magnoliopsida; order Fabales; family Fabaceae; genus Lathyrus; species Lathyrus sativus. The sequence goes on along the minus strand of OZ012736.1, from coordinate 188,576,693 downwards.
AGATTTATTTTCCCCAGCTGGCAGTGGTCACATGAAACTATTGACAAGCTTCAACTACATAATTCATACATACATCATTTCATATCATACGCATACAACATTCTCATTTATGATAAGAATATCGTCTTACAAAGCGTATATACATAATGACATTGCATAAGACTAACCTTGTTTTTTAGGTTAATTCCCCAGCAGACGAACGTCATCAACAACTTATTCTCGGGCTGCTTTAAACCCCCGCGACAATATCTTGGACTGCTTTATCCTCCAGGAACGTATATAACAATATCTTGGATTGCTTTATCCTCTAGGAGTACATATAACAATATCTTGAGTTGCTACAACCCTCAAGATTACATCCATCAATGTCTTGGGCTGCTATATCCCCTGAGATTACACCTGTATCCATCTTGGGCTGCTATATTCCCCCCAAGGGCTACCTCAAACAATATCTTGGGCTTCTACAAACCCCTAGGATAATATCTTGGACCGCTCTATCCTCTTGGATTACACATAACAACATCTTGGAATGCTCTATCCTCCAGGACCACATCAAATAACATCTTGGGCTGCTACATCCCCCGAAATTACATCAATCTACGTTTTGGACTGCTTTATCCTCCAAAAGACATCTGAAGAACATTTTACCCCGAATGGCATCTTTAAGCCCATCCAAGCAATACAACCAACCAACAACACTACTTCGTGCACCGGCAAGTGAAAAATTTTGGGCTTCAGTGTTCAATCCTCTTCAACCTTTAAGTCACGAAAGGCGGACGTGCCAATCTAACTCCTCAAGTTTCAAAAAATTGAACAGGGGCAGCTGTTGTACCCCAAAATTTACCATCCCATATTCAAGACAATGTGTCCCAAGAGGTCAAACTTTGGGGTACAACAAGGAGAAAGTTGATTCTATGCTAAAAATGCCTTGGAAGTGAGTTGACTTTGAGTTGACCAAAATTCTCTTCATGTGAGGACTCCAACTCGTTGACATCATAACTTGAGTTGTACAAACTCAATGGATGAGTTCTTGTACTCAAAAGAAAGTTTGAAAGATGCTATACAAGTCTCATGTTTTCATGAAAGTGAGGTTGAGCTTGCATCATAGGGAAAAATGTCTTTGAAGTTAGGTACCAAAGAAGGGGATTTTACACTGAAATCCTTTGAAACCCTAATTTAGCAACTCCTTGAACTCTTGAATCTCCTTGATTTTATTTTATCATGACATCCTAGATGCTTTAAGATGACTTCCCATATCTCAATGACCTAGCACCAATTTTTGAACCATCTCAAGTCCACAGTTGACTCTGGGTTGACCAAATGAAACCCTAACTCCACATCCTTTGGTTGAGGCTTTTGCAAGTGAAATGAATGACTATATGTTATACCCCAAAATTTACCCTCCCATATTCAAGACAATGTGTCCCAAGAGGTTACTTAATAGTCACAAGATTCACAATTGGTTAAAGGGATTGAAGGTTTCATCAAAGCCTCCTCCTGAGCAATGGATCTTAGAACTAGGGTTTTGAGTCTCCCCGAGCAAAATGGACTTCTGAAACTTAAAATGGACTTCATAACATCCCACATACTTCAAAAAACCCCCCATGTCAAGTTTCAGAGCTTTCCTCACAAGTTTGGCCAGTTAGATGCTCAAATACCTGAAAATCAATTAACTTGGTCAAAAAGTCAACTGAGGACAATTGTGGTCAACTCAAAGTCAAACTTCAAGATTTTTGGTCAACATCAAGATTTTTGGTCAACATCAAGATTACGAGGTGAAATTCATCATTTGATCAAGGGTCGATCATGATTCATTAGGGAAACCTCAGATCATCAAGAATCGGAAGTTGCTAAATTAAGGTTGTGTAGGAAAAGTCAACTGAACTTTGAACAGCCATAACTTTCACATGTTTCATCAAAAATTTCCCATCCAAAGCTCATTCTGAAGGAAGTTTAATTCTCTACAACTTTGTGTCTTTCAAGCCAAGCCTATAAATGCTTCATTTGAAAGATATGAGCCAAGACATTATAGGCCCTTTTAAAAGTCAACAAAAAGTCAATTTTTTCTAAAGCTCATAATTTGAAAACGGTAAAAACTATGGACATGGGACCAAAAGGGTTGATTAGAGGATACCCTAAGATTTCTAAAAAGTCTTAGAACACCTCCATATCATAAATTGAGGAAGTTATGCATTGTCAAAGTTGGTAATTTTTCAAGGGGTGTATGAAGTAAAATGGGCCATAACTCCAATTCTTTCCAAATAGGCCCATAAGATTGCAACCCAAACTTGAAGATAGAGTCATTCACGACCCAATGACTATATTTTCTGATTTTTATCATTTATTTTTTATTATTTTTTATTTTTATCATTTAAAATCATTTTTAATTAAAATAAATTATAAAAAATCAAAGATTTGATTTAAGATTTATTTTGGGATCAAATATATGGTATTCAAAGTGATTGAAGTCATCCAAATTCGTTCAAGACCAATATGGTATGATTTAATTTGAATTTTTTTGACAATTATGATAATTGGCTCCTTCATCTTCAAGCAACCCATAAAACTCCAACCAAGACCCAATTGTTTACCCTAATTTACACCACTTTATATACACAACAAAGTCAGAATGAAAAAAACAGGAGAGAAAATTTTTTTTGGAAGCCATAAGAACCTTAGAAAAATCTTAAAATAGTTTTGCAATAAGATTCAATCAGCTCTACAAGTCCATTCACATTTCTCAAGATCCTATGAACCTATCCCACAAAGACTTGAAGGTTGAGACCTCACGAAGTGCATCCCATGAACATGTCGCATCTCATTCTTCTTTTTTTTGCTTTCTAATCTTTGATTTCATTGCACTTTATCATATTTTTTGTTCATCATGATCTTCATAATCATGTTTAGGTTTGTTTTGATCATTTGTTTGCAAGATATGATGCAGGTTTCAAGAAGTGCCATGGTTAAGGCATAAGCTTTTCAAGAGTCGAAACTCTTCATACGAGCATTTTCAGGCCTTCCCCCATTTACTTTTAGTGAATTTCTTCCTTTTTTTATGTTTTATAATAATAATTATTAAAACATTATTATTAATTTAATTAACCGTTAATCTTTACTAACTGCTCACTAATTATTTTTTTTAAAATAAATTTTATAATATAATTTTATATATATTTTTTCTCTCACATAACTTTTTTTAAATTTATTAATTAAAATTGTAAATGAATATAACTAGGTTTAGATTAATTTAAAAACCCTAATTTTTCACTAACCCTAATTAGACTCTCATTTTCTAAACTTGATCTTTTTTTTAAAACAATTAATTTCCTAATTTAATTTATTTTCATTGCTTTATTTATATTATTTAGAGGATTGTATAGGATTTTCCTTATGTAATTTATTTTTTCGCACCGATTATTCTGTAATTGCTCGAAGTCGTGTAATAGTTTAGGACTTTATTTCTTGTTTTTTTTTTATTATTTCCGTAAATATTTAATTGCTTGGTTAGTAATCTACACCTCCTAGGGTTACTAACACACGTAATAGTTTTTTATTATCTGAAAATAATCTGAAAGTAATCTACACCTCCTTACGTGTGTAATAGTTTTTTATTATCTGAAAATAATCACTCACACACGTAAGTCGATCGTTCTACGATCGCCATCTACACCTCCTAGGGTTACCCCTCTTAGTTGCCTTAATATGGTCAAGTCCCTCGAACATAGGGGTGTCTTAAGCGATGTCCCTGCAAACAGATAAATCATCAAGTCCCTTTAAAGTTAAAAGGATCATAGTCCCTTCGAAGTTGCCTACGAAATAAATGATCTTGTCCCTCGATGACCCTACAAAAATGATGATAGTCCCTTCGAATTACTAAGACACCCCTACATGTTGCCTTCTTTGACCATACGATGACCCTACTCCCGTCCCTTAACATCCAAGGTAAAGACTACTTACTCACTAATAGTAAGGACAATCTTACCCTTAAAGGAAATAAATAACAAGAAAGACCTTACAAATTTAGGGTAGGTTGCACTTAAATACTTGCTCACTTTTTTCAAAAAAACATTCTTTACACCCCACTTTCCAAATATTTTCAAACTCAAGGCTTTGTATACATCCGTACGAGGATCACTACAAAGAACTTTTGAAAATCTTTTCTAAACATACACATCACATTACTTTTCAAACAAATAAGTGAGCTAAGTAACTAAGAGCCCATGGATAACCATGGATATAAAGGGTGCTAACACCTTCCCTTTATATAACCTACCCCCCGAACTCAAAATCTTTTCAAAAAGGTCTTTCTTGTTCTTTTATAGCCTTTCCTATTGGATAAAATAAAAGTCGGTGGCGACTCTTGCTATCCGCACATGTGTTTGTCAAACAAAAACACCAAGTTAGTTCTCCCACCGTGTTACACTATACAAGCTCCACAAAGACCTCTCAAGGTACACAATGGGCTTTTAAATCATATCTTATCCAAGTAAGTGACGTCATGAACCTCTGATGACCCTCTGATGATCTTTAAGATAGGAGGTGACACCCATACAAAAACCTCTCCTCTCAAGGAGCTTTAAAACCCAATCTTGATAGCAATGAAACCCTAAAGGCTTGCCCATGATACCTTTGCTTGAGCTTGAACATGAAGCTCTCCTCTTGAATAACACAACAACTCTTGATCCCCTGTCTAGAACCAATGATATGCAAATGCAAAGGCTAAGTTATATGAAGCAAAAGCTAAGTTAGAAAGAATAGGTTGGTCAAATTTTGGGGTACAACACTTCTCAGGTGAGACTGCCACTTATCTGGTAAGTAATATGATAAAAATGATAAGATTCTCAAAAGAGATTGCCACTTATCAGCAATAAGGAGTTGTAAAAGATTCTTCTTGTGATATAGTGCAAAATAAATGCACGTCCAGGTTAGGTTCGGCGACCGACGGAGACCAAAGTTCAATCTAGAATCGAGCTAGAAAGAAACTGTCAAACAAGACTCCAACCATTAAGGATTGAACTCAAAGGGGGTTTATCTTATCCAAGCGTGGAAAAGATAATTGAAATAACCGTCATCCACGAGGGTTGAACTCTGTGGGGAAATTAGAAATGGTAGGTATTTTATGCCCAGAGGTTGACGACTCTATTTGGAGAGAACGGACAAACCCAATTACTCGGCAGTAACCACAACCAAAGTAAATGACAAAAGACAACAAGGATAGTAAACATGCAGATGCTAAATGCATATGTCTAAATGAAATGAATGTATGTATCTCTTGCTTATGTTGATGCTTATGCTTATGCTGATAAAACAGGCGAAAGGAGAAATAAACGGGAGGTGAAATAAACATCTCAACGAGGATACTCGACGACCTCTGCAAGGGTACATATCTACCAAAAGATGGATAGAAAGTCAATGGCGGAACAAAAATCTTGCTTCAAAGTTCCAAATTCTCTAGGGAGAAAAATATTCGACTTGGGGATGTAATATCGTGACTTCACTTGAGGGGTTGCCATCAAGAATCTGAATTTCTTATCAAAGAGGACCTATTTACTTGGGGAGATTCATCTTATGATTAAAGAATTCTGGGGGATAAAATAAATATCCACTTCATCAGGGAAGTATAGAGCTAAGGCAGCTTGTTGGAGAAAGTATAGTAACTTTAGTGAGGAAACAGATGATTCCACTAGGGAGAGAATCCTCAATGTCAATAAACATGTATCACTTGGTGGACATTGGGGAGATTCTCTGGTGTCTTGAAAATCACTGGAGATTACAGGATCGGTCCAAAAGTGTTGTCAGCTTATGATTTGCTGGGGATTTGTGATGAAACAATGGTTTAAAAGTGCTTCTGCAGCGTTAAGGCTTCCTGGGGAACAATGATATCCTTCAGATATTTCCACAGGTCAAAGCAATTTTATATCTTTTTCAAGTGTTTTCAAAAACAGTTTTATGTTTGAAAACTTTTCACTTTCAAAAACATTATTAACAAATAACATTTTGCATAACAAAAAAGTAGAGAAAGCATAAATGGCAAATTGAATAGGCAAGAAGTCTGATTTTATTTAAGAATGGTAGCTTGCTAATGGCAAAGCTCCATGGAGTATTACAATTGGAATTGGCAATAGGGAAAGGTTACATTGAATCCAACGACCTCTACTGACCCTAATAACTAAGACTATCCAAAATCCTGCTTCTGACAAGAGCGGTTGGATTGGATTTGATCTTCTGATTTTCTACAATGATCGGCGTCATCTGATGCAATGAAATGCCTTTATCCCTAACTTTTTCCTGGATCTCCCTTTCGGGTTTTCAATCCACCGGGACGCTTATTTTTTCCTAAACCGCCCTTTTGGGTTTTCAGCTTAGCGAGCTATATATATATATATATATATATATATATATACATATATATATATATATATATATATATATATATATATATATATATATATATATATATATATATATATATATATATATATATATATATATATATATATTATTTCATCCCTAGTTTTTGCATGGATCTCCTTCATAGGTTGTGATCCACCGGGATACCCATTGTTGCTTAAGTCGCCTTTCTAGGTTTTCGACTCAACGTGTTCTTTTAGGCATAATATTTTCGGACTGCATCAGAGTTTACAGGATGTGCAAGCTCTTCACCATCCATTGTTGTGAGAATTAAAAATCCTCCAGAGAAAACTATCTTTATTAAAAATGGACCTTCATAATTAGGCATCCATTTCCCACGCATGTCTTTATGAACTAGAAAGATTTTCTTGAGTACAAGTTCTCCTTGACAGAACTCTCGAATTCATACTTTCTTGTCAAATGCTCTCTTCATCCGTTTTTGGTACAACTAACCATGGCACATTGCAGTCATGTGCTTCTCATCTATGAGATTCAGCTGGTCAAATCTGTCTTGGACCTAATCTGCTTCATCAAGCTTGGTTTCCATTAGTACCCTTAAGGATGGTATTTCTACTTCGATGGGCAGGACGGTGTCCATTCCATACACCAATGAGAAAGGGGTTGCCCCTGTTGAAGTTTCCATTGAAGCTCTGTATCCGTGCAAGGCAAATGGTAGCATTTCATGCCAATCTTTGTAAGTCTTTACCATCTTTTGCAGGATTTTCTTGATGTTTTTATTTGCGGCTCCAACAACTACATTCATTTTGGGACGGTAACGAGAAGAATTGTGATGCGTAATCTTGAAGCTTTCACACAACTCCTTCATGGTTTTATGGTTCAAATTAGTCCCGTTATCTGTTATGATCCGACTCGGGATTCCATAACGACATATAATCTCTTTCTTGCGGAAACGAGCAACTACTTGCTTGGTTACATTGGTGTAAGAAACAACTTCTACCCATTTTGTGAAGTAGTTGATGGCGATTAAATGAATTGATGACCGTTGGAAGCTTTAGGTTCGGTTGCCCCAATCATGTCAATGCCCCACATTGAGAAAGGCCACGGTGATGACAAAACATTCAACATCGTTGGAGGTACGTGCACCTTATTAGCATAAATTTGGCACTTATGGCATTTTCTGGCATATTTGATGCAATCAGATTCCATGGTTAACCAATAATATCCAGCTCTCAAAATCTTTTTAGACATAGCATAACCGTTGGCATGAGTTCCAAAAGTCCCTTCATGAATCTCTTGAAGTAGCATGTCTACTTCACGTCTGTCAACACATCTAAGCAGAACCATGTCGTAGTTTCTTTTGTACAATACATCATTGCTGAGGAAGAATTTAGATGCTAATCTTCTCAGGGTCTTCTTGTCAAGATTAGTAGCATTGGCTGGATACTCTTGCTTTAGCAAATAATTCTTAATGTCATGGAACCATGGCTTGTCATTGGTTTCTTCTTCAACCATTTGGCAGTAGAAAGGCTCAGTCTTCCGTTCAATTCGAATAAGTGTGACATCATTGACGAATCTGAATTTCCACATTGAGGCTGACATGGCTAAAGCATCGACAATATGAGTTTCAGTCCTCGAAACATGTTTGAACGTGATCTCGTCAAAGTATTCAATCATTTCAACAATGTAAGCTCTGTATGGGATTAGTTTCTCATCTTTGGTCTCCCATTCACCTTTGACTCGATAGATTACCAAGGCTGAATCTCCACTCACTTCAAGAATTTTGATTCGGAGGTCTATAGTTGCTTCAAGGCCAAGAATGCATGCTTCATATTCGGCGGTATTGTTTGTACATTCAAACTCTAACCTTGCTGTAAATTGGGTATAACCCCCTTCTGGATTCATCAAAACGACACTTATGCCATGTCCGTTGTAATTAGAAGAACCATCGAACATCACCTTCCTACGGGAACCAACTCGGGACCTTCATCAAGACCTAGCTCTTCATAATCCTTCACTAACATAATGTCTTCGTCAGGAAAGTCAAATTTGAGAGGTTCATAATCTTCAATTGGTCGTTCTGCAAGATAATCCGACAAGATACTTCCCTTAATAACTTTCTGAGTCACGTACTGGATATCGTATTTGGATAACAACATATGCCAATGGGAAAGTCTTCCAGTCTAAGCAGGCTTTCCAAAAATATACTTTATTGGATCCATTTTCGAGATCAACAAAGTAGTGTGACAGATCATGTATTGCCTGAGACGCCTAGCGGCCCATGCTAGCGCACAAAAAGTCTTTTCTAAAAGTGAATATCGACTTTCACAATCAGTAAACTTCTTGCTCAAATAGTAGATGGCATGTTCTTTTCGTCTATTCTCATCGTGTTGACCCAGTACGCAACCCATAAACTTCTCAAGAATAGTTAGATACATGAAGATTGGTCTTCCAGAAACAGGAGGAATCAAGATAAGAGGCTCTTGTAAATAACCTTTGATCTTCTCAAATGCTTGTTGACAATCAAAATTCCAGTCAATAATCTGACCCTTGCAGTGTAACTTGAATATTGGCTCACAGGTAGCAGTCATATTGGAAATGAATCTGGAGATATAGTTTAGGCGTCCAAGAAAACATCTAACTTGTGTTTAAGTTTGCGGGGCTGGCATGTTCTGAATGGCTCGGACTTTATCAGGATCTACTTCAATTCCTCGTTGGTTGACGATAAATCCAAGTAATTTTCCAGATCTAACACCAAAGGTACACTTAGCAGGATTCAGTTTCAACTGGTACTTCCTGAGTCGTTCAAATAGTTTCAGCAAATGATCCAAATGGTCCTCCTCATTTTGGGATTTAGCAATCATATCATCAATATACACCTCGATCTCTTTATGCATCATGTCATGAAAGAGAGTTTCACACCCTCATTTTCACCCATAGACTTTCATATCATATGTTCGTCATATCATACATCGTTTTATTGCATATCGAGCATATGGGTTCACAAGGTAAGGATTGGGTCGGTTCGTCCCAAATAAGAAAATTTGCCAATCATGGGCTACATGGAAGAAAAGGTTCATCATCTAAGGTTTGATCTAAGTTGGAAAGTCTACTCATGTAGATTCCTTCAAGGAGAAGTTACTTGAAAAATATTAGGATATTCAAGATCAATATTCCTAATGAACATGAAATGCAAGGCCTAATTCAAGATTACGTCATCCAATTTTGTTTCAAATTCTTGATCAAGTGGAATTCAAATTTGCAAGACATAAATCAAGATCACAGGTCCATAATTCAAGGCTTCATTCATTTCAAATTCAATGGCATAAGGGAGATCCATCATTCCAAATTCAAGATTCATGAATTCAAGATTAGATTCAAAAATATTACAAAGGGAATTTTCATGTCATTGCAAGAATGTCACATTTGTTACAAAGTTTCCAACTATAAGTAATTAAGCTATTTCTAATCTTAATTCAAGTTTCTAATCAACTTCATGCTATGGTGCCCTTCATGCCCCATCAAGTTTACATGTTCCACATTATACCTACAAACATCCAAGGAAAATAATTAAGATACAACTTAACATTGAAACATGTCAAGATCAAGACTATGCTTGCTTATTCATGGGGAATATTAATGTGATCCAAAACAACCCCATGCAAGAAGTGATAATTTTCCTCATATCACAACCATTTCATGTAACAAAAGCAAAGGAATAAACTCATGGTGATGCATCTACACATCCATTTCTTGTGTTGTATAACTATAATAAGCTCTTCATATGACCAAGAATTGTTGTAAAATAACAAAGAAAAGAGAAAGAGCATAGTTTAGTTTTCATAGCGACATGAGTTGACAATACTCATGTGTGCTGTCATGTTCGCTGGCAAGTTCGCTTAGCGAACTTTTCCCCAATTCTCCTCTTTTTCCATAAAAAAGGCATATTCTGGGCAAAATAGCATGAAGTTCGCACAACGAACTTCTTGATGTTTTATTTCTGTCATGTTTGCTGGCACCTTTGCCTAGCGAACTTTTCCCCCTTTCACCTTTGTTTGCGTTCACTGGGAAGTTCGCACAGCGAACTTCATGTTTCTTTTTTTGGGCAGCTTCGCTACAGCCTTCGCCTAGCGAACTTCCCTTAGTTTTTTCTAGTTTTTTCCCATAAATTTTTTTTCTGTTTTTTTTTATGTTGTGTTTTTCAAGCCGACTAACCCGATGTGGTTGCATGGCCATTGTATGTGGATATTGTTACGATCATTTTTGACTTTTGGTTCCAAAACTATTTTCAAAAATAAACTCTCGATTTTATCGAGCCATTTTCACCCTTGTAAGTCGATTGCCTTGTGCGTCGCCATCGACCTTGTTCATATCACTTCAAATATTTTTTACAAATAATAAAAACCTTGATCCAACATCAAGTGGTATTTTTCTTATAAAAAAATCCAAAACACAATAAAGATACGATTAGGGTTATATGCCATGAACTTTAAAGTGGTGGAGAATGAATGAGAATGGAACCCTCCTACACTCGTTCCGAATGTTTTGAATACAAGGCGCTCAACTTGGTTATTCGAAACATTCATCTCTATCCAAAGTCTTTTGTGTAATCCTAATCAAGGACAATTTCTCCTCAAAAACCTAAAGATAACATCAACTCATCAAACTTCTTTTCGCCTTAGGGCATCAATCCGAAAACCCTTTTTCAAGGTATAAAATCAACCAACAAACAACCATTTCACAAGTCTCCGAACTATGGAGCTCTAATTCTTCATTTCTTTTAAGTGAGGATACGTAGGCACAAGGGCCACAATCCTAGGCGAGGACTCTAATAAAAAAACCAACTCCTCTTTCCCTTAAGCAAGCAAACTCTTAGATTAAAACACCCATTCAAGCTAAACAACTTAGAAGGTTCCCATCGAGTACGATGGATGTGAGGGGTGCTAATACACTCCCCTTGCATAATCGACTCCTGAACCCTAAAACTTGGTTGCGATGACCATGTTCTTTCCCTAAAGGTTTTATCGCTATTTCCCTTTCCCTCCTTGGGATAAATAAAATCCAGTGGCGACTCTGTGTCATTTTTTGCGTAACGACAGAGAGAAACCATATCTCTTTGATATGTTGCCCCTGCGTTCTTCAAACAGAAGGGCATAAATTTGTAGCAATAGGTTCCCCAAGGAGTAACGAATGTAGTGTTTTCTCCATTGGTAAGGTCCATCTTGATCTAATTGTAACCGGAGAAACCATCCATAAAAGAGAAAACTGTGAAACTGGTTGTATTATCCATAAGTGTATCAATATGCGGTAGAGGGAAATCATCTTTTGGGCTTGCTTTGTTCAAATCCCTATAATATACACACATTCTGACTTTACCGTCCTTTTTGGGTACGGGTACAATGTTGGCTACCTATTCGAGGTACTTTGCAATTGTTAGAAAACCTGCAAGTTGTTTCTTAACTTCGTCTCGATTCTTCAAAGTCATTTAGGTATGGTTCTTCGAAGTTTCTTCTTTATAGGTGAGCATTATGGTTTAAGTGGAAACTTGTGAACAACAGTGTCAGTTCCTAGACCGGGCATATCTTGATACGACCATGCAAACACATCAACATATTCCTCTAGAAGCTTGACCAATCTCTGCTTGACATCAGTCCCAAGGGTTGTACCAATATTAACCTCTTTCTTTTCTTCATCAGTTCCAAGGTTAATCAGATCTACATGCTCTTGGTGCAGCTGAAGCTCGGTGTACTCATACTCCACCTATTTTTCCAGTTCAGTGGGGACTTCAAAATCTTCCGCACGCTCATCTTCAGCTTGATATATGGGCAAGTCAAAGTTAGGAGCGAAAGCAGGGTCATTGGATTCAACATGGTTTGGGATAGTTCTGCATGTTGGAAGGCTTATTTTATTAAATGCTCAAGGAAAATGCAAGATAAAGAATGCTTTTTTTTTTCTAGTTTAAAAAGGTTGCCAATTTCTTTTAAAAGGGTAAAAGCGAAAAACGGTAAATAAAACAACAAGAATTTAACAAAATGCATTTATTGATAGATCAATTGAAAGCGATAATGTGGCCCTACAAAAAATTCCAATAGCCTTGGGCATAACTATGGAATTTTTGAAATCAGCAAGCAAAAAGCATTAAATTACTTTGACAAGGGCAAAATCACTAGGATCTCTATTGCTTCCCAGTTGTCTAAAGCTGCAGCACACTTGAATACCAGGTTGCTCAAGTCTTCGTCTTCATCATTATCTTCAATAACATTGATTTGGAAACCTTCGTTGACAAACACTTTCTAGACAGTCTTCGGACGACCTTTGAAAGATGTATAAGTTTTATCATTAGTTGGTTTGTAGCCCAACCCATCACGATTCACCTTCGCCTTGACATCTATCACTTCTCCCCAACCTTCAGGTATCCCTCCTTCGATTGTTGACTTGGTACTCTTGAAAGATGCAAAAGATGGATTACTCTTGCCCACTGGTTTTTCAACTTCCAACAAGACAACATTGGCGATCTCGAGAGCTTGAAAAGAAGTTTTCAAAGCATCCTCATCAACCTCTATATAATGGAAAGAAGACAGGTTGCTTACCATCAAATCCTCCTCACCATGTATAATAACCAGCTTATCATCAATCACAAACTTCATCTTCTAATGTAGTCTTGAGGTTATGGCATCGGCAGTATGGATCCATAGCCTTCCAAGTAAACAACTGTAATTAGGATTTATGTCCAAAACTTGGAATGTGATGTTGAATACATGAGGGCCAATTAAGATCCGCAGCTCCACTTCTCAAATCACAGTTCTACGGGAACCATCAAAAGCTTTGACTATCAACGAAGTAGGTTTCATCTCAGTCTCTTTGTAAGGCAGCTTGGTAAGAACCCTCTTAGGTAAAACATTCAAAGAGGAACCGGTATCTACAAGCACTCTTGATAAATAATCCTCTTGACATTTCACAGACACATGTAAAGCACGGGTTTGATTCTGACCTTCTCTTGGTAACTCCTCATTGCTGAAGCTAAGAGTATTGCAGGCAATAATATTGGCGATCACACTATCGAATTGCCCAGTAGTAACATCTTGGGGGACATGAGCTTGAGCCAACAACTTCTGCAAAACAGTTCGATGAGCAGGTGAATTCATCAACAGAGACAAAATTGAAATCTTAGAGGGAGTCTGGTGAAACTGATCAATGATTTTATAGTCAGTTTTTCTGATAATTCTCAAGAACTCATCATCTTCATCGTTTGCAACCACTTCTTTCCCTTTGTCTTTGGCAGACACAGTGGTAACAGTTTCCTTAGGAGGAGCCTCATTGAAACTGGGAGTATAAATACAACCATTTCGTTTCATCTTGCTTGCCCCAAATATATTAGTCACATCTTTATCAACACTCTTCAATTATTCCCTCAGAATAACCTCCCTAGATTCTTTGTCAATCATAGTCGCATCATACTTCCAAGGTACAATTTAGAGTCTCTGAAGTGAAATGGACTGGGCTTCTGAATGATCAATGGCTTTGGCTGTTTGACTGCAGAAGTAACAACGAATTCTGGCATGTAGAACACAGGTTTTGGTGCACTGAAAACAGGCATTGTAGAACCCGATTTTGTCAAATTGAAGACGGGTACTTTAGCACCTAGTTCTGGCAAGTTGAAGACAGGTTCAATCACAACAACTTCATCCTTCTTTACTTTGTTACTCGTAGAAAACCATCATGGATCAAATTTTGAACCCCCATACAGCCTTTCGCATTGACATCACAAATTGTAAAATCATCATGGCAAACACCTACCAAACTGGCTTCAAATAACTTTGAATGGAAGACTCGGAGAGGAGTTTTAATCTAGGAAACATCAAGAATTAGGCTCTCGTCAGTTACCTCATCAATAGCATTAATAGACCCATGGGTAGGTGTCGCTTGCGCGAAAATAAGGTGCCGGCACAACAGAAGAGTCGCCACCTTTCGTTATTTATCCCTCAGAGCGGGAAAGGAAACGATCGGAAAAACCTAACGAAAAAAGGGGTAAGACAAGGTCATCGCAACCATTGTCTAGATTCGGGAGTCGGTTACGCAAGGGGAAGGTATTAGCACCCCTCACGTCCGTCGTACTCGACGGGATCCTCGCTTGTTGTGTTTACTCGGACGGGTTGGTTTTATTCTATCTACCTATCAAGGCTGGCTTAAAAAGAAAAGAAAATGACTCGGCAAAGCGTCACACTTTATGCCTACGTATTCTCATCAGAGAATGAGAAATCAGAGTCAATGTAGTTCGGCCTACGACGGGTTATGGGGGAAGGTAGCTCGCCAAGACATCACCATCTTGTGCCTACGTACTCTCAACAGGTATGAGAGATCAGAGCTCACGTAGTTCGGGAAACTACGGTTTATTTCCTGTCTTTTACGAAAGAAGTGTTTTTTATTGTGTTTCCAATTTCAACCGCCCTAGAGACTATGACCTGAGAGTGAATGCGTCGCATGTCACCCAAAGGCTACCATACTAAACATCCAGACTGTGGAAAAGAAACTCTCCCACAACCCTTTCTCAGATAGCTTAAGGCTCGTAACGTACGAAAGAAATCATTCATGATTATTGTATCTTAAACTGTTTTGAGATGAGAAGAGAACAGGCCCAACTAGGAGGGAGACTATCAAGTCCTACCGTTGTCATGCCATGGATTCATCCTATGGTTGAGGTTTGAACAGGGAACTCCTAGAAGTTGTCATGCATAGGTTTCAACCTAAAATTCTATCATCAATTCCTTATCAAAGGAAATGAGAGTCCTAAGGGATCATGTCAATGATACACCAAAACAGACAGAGCATCAGCTTAACAGTAAAATGCATGCAATGCAAGTGAGGGAGGAAATGTGTGTGGGGCTTCAGCCTCCACAAGCTCATCTCAACCTCAAGCCAGAATGGATAACAGTAATCATACTGAAAGTAAAACAACATGCTATCAAGCAATATACAGCAAACTGAAATCATACAGATAAAATGAAGTAAAATGCCATCAGGCAAACAAACCACATGGGCAAGGGAGCTGGGCTCTACCGAATACCCGCAAGCAAAGCCACACAATAACAATACAAGCAGAGGGAGCAACTCAACCTCTAGTGCAATCATGCTCCTAGATTCTACTTATTCTAGATATGGACTTATTCTAATGCATCAAGCAAGTCAAACAAAACACATCAATACAGCAAAGAAAAAAGATAAGAAAGCAGGTCAACTCCTCTCTCAACTCCAAGCTTCAGCTTTTCCAACAGCAATTCAGTCTTCAGACTTCCATCACTCTTGACAAATATCAATTTTCTTCTCCAGGTTTCAACCCTTCAACATAAGTTTCAACTTATCTTCTCCTTTAAGCTTTAGCTTCTTGATCAGCTCCACCTTCAGGCTTCACCTAATCATAAGTATCAACTTGGCTCCTTCAGGATCTCCAGGTATCAAAATAAGTATCAACTCCCTTTGTTCTTCAAGCTTCAGCTGGAATGGCAATACTCAAGGATTCATCCTCTTCAACACTCTTCAATGAAGTCTTCATCTTCAAACCCAAGCTCAACATCTCTCAAGATAATCAAACCAGAGGAAATCACTTACTGGATAAGCTGGGGATATTGAACTGCTTACTGACCACCAAAGGTGACCTATAAGGGTTCAACATCAAAGGAATGGTTCCCTCAAAAGTTCTACCTCCTAGGTACATCACTTATTCCTCCAAAGGAGAGAGGTGTGTACCATGAAAGGACTTTGAATCATAGGGAGGAATGGAGGTGAAAGATACCATCCATGTTTGAGAAAGAAGTTATCTAAGTCTAAACTCTTCCTAATCCCTAACCCTAAAACAAACAAGAAAACAAACAAGATCAAGCTCTCAAGCTCCTCAATCCATCTTCAAGTCTTCTACTATGCTCCTCAATGCTCCTTAGAACAATACCAAGCTCTCCAAGCCCACAAAGCAAAGCAAACAAAAATACAAGCCCACAAGGGCAACACAAACAATCATCAACTACAAAAATCATCTAAAAATATTATACCACTATATTAAATCCTAATATAATTTCTAAGGGATCCTACATACCTACCCTTAATGCCCTATATGTTCCATAGTCTAATTTGTCCTAAAAACCCAAAAATCTAAGGTTATTGTGCACCTATGTTGAAGTTTGACCTAATTCTACACAACCTAATGTCATCTAATCAAAACTATCCTAAAATTCATCACAAAATCATGGAATAAATCCAGGGGGAAGCTAAAGCCTATATCTAACTATCCTAAAAAGAATGGCCTAAAAATGTTAAGGGAACTACCTAAACCAAATTCTACAAATTCATGGATCAACATAAAAGAAATAAAATGCAATAAAAGTAGAAAATATACAAAAAATACTAAAAATGCATGAAAGGAAAATATTTTTATTTTATATTTTTCTTGACAAAAATGTGAAATGGGAGCAAAAATTCCCATTAAAAAATCATTATTTTTCCATTTATTATGAATTTTCAAAGATTGAAATAAAAATGAAGAAAAATAAAATGGAAATATGAGATTGGTGCAGATAGCAAGCATGGACAGTTCATTTCACACGTGGGCCCAGAATGGGGGGTGGAGGAAGTAACGCGCGCTGGGATCATAATTAAATCAGAAAAACCATTAATAAAATGAAAAGAAAAGGAAAAAACACGGTGAGAATAGTAATCCATTTCAGTTCAAAATTTAAATGGGCCTTGACTGGGGGTGTAGGTAGTCATTGATCACTTAAGCCCAAGAACCACCGTTTAATGAAACGGTGCGTTTCGCTTCTCATAATTCCCTCCCAAAACGCAATTGAACACGGGCCGTTGGATTAGACGAGGGGTCAACTGGTCTTGCTTGCATCTGATGGCTGAGAGGTCATCTTCAACCTTCAGCCTAGGGTTTGCCATGAGAGCTTCCTGAAACAGAGTTCATGCAACCCTCTTCCACCAACTCGTGTTACCTCAAATAATCATCAAAATCAACAATCTAAAACACTAAATTGATCCATTTTTCACCCTGATCACGCCCATGGTATTAGAATGTATTGAAATGGTATCCATCACAAAACCCGATAGTGGATCCAAATTAATCTCAAACCTCAACTTCAACAATTCTTGGATTTCTTGGTACTAAAATGATCACCACATTGCCCTAATCAAAACCAGCTATCAAACTTGTATTATTACTCACTACATCACAAGTTCTTGCTCCATAAAGAAATGGTGTCACACTCTCAAACTCCACCAAATGATCCTAAACTCTTCAGAGTTCATCACCTAGGTGTCTCTAGCCATTCTACACTAATAATTCAACCTATCAATGCTTAAATAATGATGTGGCAGAGAATTTGCAAACCTGGTTTCTTGGTATGGCAGTGATGGTAGATCTTCAATTCAGCACTTGAAACTCTTCAGAAATGATCCTTGGATGATGATACTTCTTCTGTTTGCAAAAAATTGGAGGGAGAATGCTTGCACTTCAAGATCCGAGTATGAATGGCTTCTTGCAAAATCCAATGGCCAAACCTTCAATCTTCCATCAATGGAACTTCAATTCAGTATGCACACACTCAGAGGGATCTATGGAATGTGTTTGTGAAGAAAAAATGGATGGAAATGAAGAAGAATGAAGAAATGAACTTTGGCTTGCAATGGAAGATTCTTGATTTCACTCTCTCTTCTCTGCACCAATTCTCACCAACCTTGGATCTGAGCAAGTTACATATGATATATAGAGTGGTTTAGAATCATCTAGAACCATCTAGGATCATCCAATGAGAAATTGAACTTTTCATGTCATGACATTTGGATTTCAATTCTCCTCACATGCTATCTCATGCCATGGTCCTTGTAACCTTTGCAACTTACTTGAATTTCTCCCCATATGAGATTTATGATGAGTTACAATGCATAACCAACTTGTACATTGAGTTCTTTTGAGTTTTGCTTTGGTACCTTAATATGCAAGTAAGCCAATTCTAAAGCATCCCTATGATCCAAGCCTCAAATAAAAATTGTGGCTGAACCATTGTTATTAGAATGTCATTTGGAGTCAAAATGACCTCTTATATGACATGGTTTGGATTTATAGCTTGTGATTTCCAATTTTCAATTTCACCTTAATTAACTTATGCCTCCATTTTAGGCCATTTTTATCACTTTTTGATACAAGCTTTTTCAACATCTCATGACCTCCCTAATAGCCTTAAAACATCATTCTAAGCAAGTTTGATGTTGAAGATTTTTCCATTTGAAGCTTGGAAATAGGAGATATGGCCTTATGCTTGAAATGACCTATAACCTCCAAATGACCAAAATGCCCTTGACTTGTCAAAGCCATAAGTTGAGTTCTACAAATCCTATCAAGGACTTATAGTACTCTCTAGAAAGATAAGAAGATTGTCTACAACATTCATGTTGACCAAGAGTTCATAGGAATCATCCTACTAGGGAAAACGTTGGATGCAAGTTGGGTGACTCTCAAGGACCCAGATTCAAATACCTCAGATGACCTGTAATTTGTCAAAGTCATAACTTGAGCTCTACAAATCCTATCAAGTACTTCTAGTACTCAAATTAAAGCTAAGAACAAGCTCTATAACATTCATGTTTTGGGGGAAGATGAGATGACAAGCACATCTTGAGCTAAACTGCCTTGAAGATAGGGATCAAACTAGGGGATTTTACACTGTCAAGCCTTAGAAACCCTAGCTTAAAACTTCTCAAAATCCTCAATCATGATGATTTGGTCTAGGAATCATCCTTATAGAATCTCAATGCATCATTCCATGATCACATGGCTCTTGGATTAGGTCTCAACCCTCTCCAAATCATCAGTTGACCTAGGGTTGACCCAGTCAAACCCTAATTCCACCACTCATGGCTGAATCTTTTGAATTCTTGTACAATGACCTCTCTAGGCTTCATGATGGCTTTCAAGACATCTCATAAGCTTTCTCAAAGCTTCAAGTTCATCCTCATAGTCTCAGAATCATCTGAGGAGCTCCCACAACTCTCAAGTTATGAGACACACAACCTTGGTTTCAACCAATCTCTCTGAGGATCTCTTGAGTTCTCTGACAAAGATATCAATCTTTGAACCTTTGAATAACCTTCTTGGCTAGTTTCAAAGTCTCATACAACTCTTGATGGGTAAATAAATGTTGGTCAAATTTTGGGGTGCAATAGCTGCCCCTATTCAAACGGCTTGAACCTGACTGGGTGAGGAGCGAACGACTCTCAGCCAATCAAGGTGCGAGACGGTTGAATACCGATAAACCCGGAAATTTGACAACTGCACAAGCACACGGTACTCAGGCAGGAACAAATCTTCGAACACTGAAATAATAGCTGCACGGCAACTAGCTGGAGACATACTGATCTGAACCTTATCGTCAATTATCCACATTAAATTTCTCTATCATTGTCATCAGACATCTGACCTCGCCGTCAGGCATTCATGAAAATAAAGCGTCTGACATCGCCGTCAGACAACCAAAACACCCAACATCGCCGCTGGAAAACTAAATCAACTGACATCGCCGCCAGAAACAAACATCCAACATCGCCGCTGGAGAACTAACTCACCTGACATCGCCGCCAGAAACAAACGTCCAAAGTCGCCGCTGGGGCTACAAAGGATCTGACATTGCCGTCAACCAAACATAACTCTGAGAAACATCCGACATCACCGTCAGACAAACACCCAACATCGCCGCTGGAGAACTAAAGAATATGACATCGCCGTCGGAAACAAACATCCAACATCGCCGCTGGAAAACTAAAGAATCTGACATCGTCGTCATAAACAAACATCCAACATCACCGCTGGAGCCACAAAGAATCTGAGTCACCTGACATCGCCGCCAGAAACAAAACATCCAACATCGCCGCTGGAAAACTAAAGAACCTGACATCGCCGTCAAGTACTCAACATAATCTGACTTCGCCGTCAACTCTCAACATCGTCTGACCTCGCCGTCGGGGTGAAGAAACTCCATTGGGGAATTGGTCACACGGTAGCCGGTAATACATAGTTGATCATGCCATCAGGCATTCCAAGAACGCTGTCGGGCATCAGCCGGACTTCAACCATCAGGTTGATCATGCCATCAAGCATTCAGAGAAAACTGTCGGGCATCAGCCGGACTTCAACCATCAGGTTGATCATGCCATCAGGCATTCCGCATTACTGTCGGGCATCAGCCGGACTTCGTCAGCAAGTCGGGAATAGAATTCTTGGTCAATCATGAGCCAACTGGGAATATCTAACTCTGCCATCAGGCACTCCGCATCAGCTGAGAGAACTGCTTCATCAACACAGTCAGACTTCAATCATGGAGTCTTCAATGGATGTTTCAACTTCGCCGTTAGAAAACCTGCTGGGGAGGACGCTTCGCGCTGGGGAATCTGGAGAACTATCATGTAACTCCGCTCTGGGGGTCCAGAAATCATTCTGGGGGAATCAACTCTGCTGAGGACTTCAAGACTCATCTTGAACTGATAACTCCGTTGGGGACCTTCAAGAATCCTCTTGAACCGTCGACCATTCTGGAGATTTCAGGAATCATCCTGAGCAATCATTTTGTTGGGGATTTCAGGAATCATCCTGGGCAACCTTCACTGGGGACTCTAAGTATCAACTCGAGCAACCAACTCTAGAGACTGCACTGGGGTCTTAAGAATCATCTTAAGCAAACGGCCCTGTTAAGAAATTCAAGAATCATCTTGAACCGAAGACTTCGCTGGGGATCTCAAGAATCATCTTGAGCAAGCGACTTTGTTGGGGGGAATGTCAGGAATCATCCTGAGCAATCAATTCTGCGGCGGAACACCTGCAAAACAAGAACGGTAACAACCTGGATCATGTTTATTATGCATATGCTTCGGCAATGGCGCAATGCTCCACACGATGGAAATGCTATGCGTTTATGATAAATGCTATGCAATCATGCACTATGATGCGATCCCGTCAGCAAAATAAATGTTGAAGGGAGAATCCTCCTGTCAAGGAGAACGAACTACTCAGGTAGAGGAATCATCCTGCTGAGGAGAACAGGGTCACGCCAATCTCAATTGGACTCCGCAGGGGACACAACTTCAGTTGAATGCTGTGGGGGAAACAACTTCAGTTGATTGCTGCAGGGGAATGAAGCTCTTCGAGAACCTGGACCTGCTGAGGGAAAAGAGATGTCAGTCGTGGGAATAAACTGTGCGGCCTTTATGGCTACTTCTCTGGAGATAGGACTCTGTGGGGAAACAACTTCAGTTGCTCAACACTCCACTGGGGAAAGAACCAATCATGGTCTGATCAACTTCCAAGGATTCGACTCTCTTGGGGATCTGCAAACTCGGCTAAGGAAGGAGAAATCATTCTGCTTCGATGGAGAGTACGACTCTGGTGAGGAATTTCAATTCCGCCGGGGAAGAAGGAATCATCCGACTTCGGGGGAGAGTACAACTCTGGTGGGGAATTTCAATTCCGCTGGAGACTTCAGTCTGGACTATCAGTTGCTGCACACTTCGGCGTACGAATAGTTTCCTACGAAACCTGCACTTGTAACCCGGTGCCGGGGGAATGAATTCATGCTTCGGCGCCTGACTCAGCTGGTGAGATGGCGTTCCTTCAGGACGCGTCTGATTGGGGAGAATCATCTCTGCCCGGGGAGACATATCAATGCTCATGATCTTGCGTTCAGACTCTGCAGGGAGAGGCTACTGAACTCTGCTGGAGAAGGAGGAATCATCCTGCTTCAGGATGCACACGGCGCTCTGTCTGGAATATGCTACACCTGTAACAACACAAACAAACAGACAAGATACCCTTCTCAAAGGGACCTATCAAGGTTATTATCTCGTGACAATATTCAAGTAATTAATTGTTTCAACAATTAGTGGCCTAGGCCAGTAAGTTTATGTATGCGCATTTTATCAAAAACATCGGCGTTCTTTTTCGCAAACAAAACAGATAAATGCTAAACAGACAAACATAATTGCTGAATAGTATGCATTTTATTGATAACGAACCCCTGAATGGGTAAAAATGTTTTACAACAGATGCAAGCTCCTGGAATGAGGAAGCCGCGCAAAAATAAAACATAAATATACATCAGTATATACAAATGTCGGCAACGAGGCGTAGACGAACACCATGAGTTGATCCTTCTATGACCCACTCGACTTCGATACTTCTCCGACGCTTCAGCTTCGGAAGAGATTGATTCAGATAAATGGCCCTCAGGTCCTCCAAACCACTAAACAATGAAAGTCCACACGCGGAACGCAGTCATTTGCTTTTTCAAATCCCTAACTTTTGCGTGAACCGCCCTTTGCGGGTTTTCAGTTCACCGGGATACCCTTTTTTGCCGAAGCCGCCCAATGTAGGTTTTCGACTTCGCGGGTGTACATTTTTTCAATTTATATCCCTAATTTTTGCCCGAACCTTTTATTCTGTTTTTGGTTCGCCGGGATGCCCTTTTTTTTTGCCTGGACTCTCTTTTTTGTCCAGCGGGTCGCTTTCAAGCAAAGTATTTTTTAACTGCGTCCGCGTTCACCAGGGATGCAAAATCTTCACCATCCATCATGGATAACAACAAAGCTCCTCCCGAGAAGACCTTGCTGATGACGTACGGACCTTCGTAATTCGGAGTCCACTTGCCCCGGTGATCGGAGTGTGGAGGAAGAATCTTTTTCAGGACGAGATCACCCGTCTGAAAGCTTCTAGGACGCACCTTCTTATCATAAGCTTTCTTCATTCGGCTTTGGTACAGACGACCAAACGCAATCGATGCTAACCTCTTCTCGTCCATCAGGCTGAGTTGGTTCAGACGATTCGTAATCCATTCTGCCTCGTCGAGTTTCACATCAACCAAAACTCGCAAAGAAGGGATCTCCACTTCTAATGGTAGGACAGCTTCCATACCGTACACCAAGGAGAAAGGAGTTGCCCTGGTCGACGTACGTGCCGTCGTACGATAACCGTGCAATGCAAATGGCAGCATCTCGTGCCAGTCTTTGTATGTCATAACCATCTTCTGAACAATCTTCTTTATGTTCTTGTTGGCTGCTTCAACGGCGCCATTCATCTTCGGCCGGTAAGGAGATGAGTTGTGGTGTTCGATCTTGAAACTCTGGCACATCTCCTTCATCATCTTGTTATTCAGGTTCGAACCATTATCAGTAATGATCCACTCGGGAATTCCGTAACGACAGATGATGTCCCTCTTTATGAACTTAGCCACCACCTGCTTGGTCACATTAGCATACGAGGCTGCCTCCACCCACTTGGTGAAGTAGTCGATAGCTACCAGAATGAAACGATGACCATTGGATGCAGTGGGCTCGATCTTACCTATCATGTCGATGCCCCACATGGAGAACGTCCACGGGGAGGACATGACATTCAACGGGCACGGCGGCACATGAACTTTATCAGCATAAATCTGGCATTTATGACATCTCTTCGCGAACCTGAAGCAATCAGACTCCATCGTCAGCCAGTAGTATCCTGCTCTCAGGATCTTTCTCGTCATAGCATGCCCGCCGGCGTGCGTACCAAATGTGCCTCCATGGACTTCTTCCATGAGCATACTCGCCTCTTTCTCATCTACACATCTGAGTAGCACGAGATCATGGTTTCTCTTATACAACACTCCATCAGGATTGAGATAAAAGTTTCCAGACAGCCTCCTCAGAGTCTTCTTATCCTGGGTTGACGCACCCGCAGGATACTCCTTAGTCATAAGGAAAGTCTGGATGTCATGGAACCATGGCTTGCCGTCGGTGGCTTCCTCGATTGCAAAGACAAATGCCGGTCTATCAAGACGGGAAAGTACAACTCTTGGAGCCTCATTCCAAAAATTGACTTTATACATTGAAGCCAACGTGGCTAAGGCATCAGCCATCTGATTTTCCGCTCTGGGCACATGATGGAGTTCCACTCGATCAAAGAACGGAAGTAGCCTTCTGGCATAATTCATGTACGACACCAAATTCGATTGACGAGTCTCCCACTCCCCTTTAATTTGGTTGATCACAAGCGCTGAGTCACCATATACGTCTAGATTCTTGATTCTCAAATCAATTGCCTCTTCTAGACCCATGATGCATGCTTCATACTCCGCCTCATTATTGGTGACTGGAAACGTCAGTCTCGCCGTAAACGGGATGTGGGATCTGTGGGGAGTCGTGATGATAGCCCCGATGCCACTTCCATAGGAATTAACCGCCCCATTGAATATCAGTTTCCACTGGGATTTCCTATCTGGCCCCTCGTCGGGCAACGGCTCATCGCAATCCTTCGCTTTGAGAAACATAATATCCTCGTCAGGGAATTCAAATTTCATCGGCTGGTAATCCTCGATCGGCTGTTCGGCAAGGTAATCAGACAATACGCTTCCCTTGATGGCCTTCTGGGACACGTACTGAATATCATATTCGGTTAACACCATTTGCCGTCTGGCAATCCTGCCCGAAAGAGCCTGCTTCTCGAAGACGTACTTGATCGGATCCATCTTCGAAATTAGCATAGTGCTGTGATTGAGCATGTACTGTTGTAAACGTTTGGCGGCCCAGGCTAGTGCACAACACGTCTTCTCCAGCATCGAGTATCGAGATTCACAGTCCGTGAACTTTTTACTCAAGTAGTAAATGGCATGCTCCTTTCTGCCCGTCTCGTCGTGCTGACCGAGAACACACCCCATACTGTTCTCAAGAACTGTCAAGTACATGATTAATGGCCGTCCAGCCACTGGGGGTATCAAGATTGGAGGTTCTTGAAGATATTGCTTTATCTTATCGAATGCCTTCTGGAAATCCTCATTCCAAGTAATCGCCTGATCTTTCTTTAAAAGCTTGAACATCGGTTCACAAGTGGCCGTGAGCTAAGAAATAAACCTTGCAATGTAGTTTATTCTGCCCAAGAAACCACGAACTTCTTTTTCTGTTTTCGGCGCTGGCATTTCTTGAATGGCTTTAATTTTCGCAGGATCAACCTCGATGCCTAGTTCGCTAACGATAAACCCCAGTAACTTTCCGGACCGCACTCTGAAAGTGCATTTGTTAGGATTCATCCTCAACCTGAACTTCCTAAGCCTCTCAAAAAGCTTCAATAAGTTGACCAGATGCTCTTCCTCCATTTGGGACTTCGCAATCATGTCATCAACATAGACCTCGATCTCATGATGAATCATATCATGAAACAAAGTCACCATTGCTCGTTGGTAAGTGGCCCCTGCGTTCTTCAGACCGAAAGGCATTACCTTATAGCAAAATGTTCCCCATGGAGTGATAAACGTTGTTTTCTCCATGTCCTCCGGCGCCATCTTAATCTGGTTGTACCCGGAGAAGCCATCCATGAACGAAAACACGGAGAATTGGGTTGTGTTGTCGACCAACACATTGATATGAGGCAGCGGGAAATCGTCTTTAGGGCTCGCCCTATTCAAATCCCGGTAATCGACGCACATGCGTACCTTACCGTCCTTCTTCGGTACAGGCACTATGTTGGCGACCCACGGAGGGTAAGTGGTGACCGCTAAGAAGCCATCATCAAGCTGTTTCTGCACTTCTTCTTTGATCTTAACGGCCATGTCTGGTCTCGTCCTCCTAAGCTTCTGCTTAACGGGAGGGCAATCTTCTCGTAGCGGCAAGTGGTGGACCACGATGTCCGTGTCAAGTCCGGGCATATCTTCGTATGACCAAGCAAAGACGTCACTATACTCTCTTAGCATCTCGACCAATCTCTGCTTGACATCACTCTGCAGTGCAGCCCCTATCCTGACGTTTCTGACGAGCTCTTCAGAACCCAAATTCACGATTTCGATCTCCTCCTCATGAGGCAGAATAACCTTTTCCTCTTGTTTCAACAAGCGGTCCAACTCTTCAGGAAGGTCTTCGTCTTCATCAATCTCTTCTTCGGCTTGATAGATCGGGCAATCGAAGTCGAAGTGAGCCGTAGAGGGTCCAGAGTCGATGTCATCTGTTATGTGGATCCTGCAATAACAAGGGTTAAGTTTAAAACAAGAATATGCATGTTAGCACAAACCCCATTGCCATTTTACTGTTTTTCAAAACAAATATAAAACAGGAATAATAGAGATCACAATATTTGAATACGGAGAAAACGCCTTTGATTTATTAACAAAATGCATGTACATAATCCAACAAGGCCCTAACAATAAAACCGCTATGCCCCGGGTAGGACATAGGGTTGTACAATGATTGGGAAAAAGTAAATCATTACTCTTCACTTGTCATTTGGATGATATCCTTGATGGTCCAATTGTTGAGGCCCTCGCCCGGCTTGCTTGGCTGAATCCAAGAGTCGAGATCACAATCGCTATCCCCGCTGTCTTCAGACGCCGCGTTGATGCTTTCGAAAATCACTCCGCCACTGGTAAATAGGATCGTCCCCTTACCTCGAGACGCACTGCTAGACGAAGAAGAAGAAGCTTCAGCTCCAGGAGAATACCCCAACCTAAACTTATCCTGCTTGTTGGGTATCTCCAAAATTTGTCCCCAGCCTGTGGTAGATCCAGCTTGGACAACGGCCCGAGCTTCTTTGAATGAGGAGAGATTCATCTCTGGCTTTTCTGTGACTATAGGAGCTACGTCCTTCACTTTGACAGCCTCGAACGCTTGGCAAAGGGTTTCATGGATTTCGCCATCCATTTCCACATACTTAAAGGATGAGAAATGGCTCACCATTATGTCCTCCTCGCCACACACGGTTACTATGCTTCCTCCGACAGCATATTTGAGCTTTTGGTGCAACGTGGAGGTCACGGCACCAGCAGCATGGATCCACGGCCGGCCCAAGAGGCAACTGTAGGCAGACATGATGTCCATAATGTAAAAGATCGTGTCGAACGTTTCCGGACCGACTTGGACCGGCAGGGTCACCTCCCCGAAAACGTGGCGTTTAGTCCCGTCGAATGCTTTTACCACCAGATCACTGGGTGTGCAGATCACTCCACGAGTATCCAACTTCATTAAGGCCTTCTTTGGAAGCACATTAAGCGACGAACCCGTGTCCACCAGCACGTGCGACATGATCGTGCCCCTACACTCTATCGAGATGTGCAGGGCGCTATTGTGATTCCTCCCTTTTGGCGTCAGCTCTAAGTTTGTGAAACCTAGCCCATTGCCAGCATTAACGTGGGCTACCACCTCTTCTAGCTGATTCACCAATACCTCTTGCGGTACGTAGGCAGCGTTCAATACCTTTAGCAACGCATTGCGGTGCGCTTCAGAACACAGCAACAAGTTGAGAATAGAAATCTTCGAAGGCGTCTGATGGAGATGGTCTACAATCTTGTAGTCGCTCTTTTTGATCAACCGCATAAACTCCTCGGCATCTTTGACAAGCAAATCTTTCCCTACCCCACACGGGACTTTTTCGACGACTTTGTTTTTACCCTTATCGGCCGCATCAGCTCTGACCGCTTTATCTGCCATGACTTCCGGCGGCGCAAATACTCTTCCGCTGCGAGTAATACCACTAATTTCTGCGAGATTCTCCACAGTCGACTCATACGGTTCCAGCTCCAACTTTTGACCGTTGCAATAAACTTCAGCCCCATAATGCCACAGAACAGTGCTAGTGCTCTCGAATGGTATCGGCCCGACTCTGGTGATAGTGATTGTAGGCGGTCTGGGCGCATAAATGGTTATAGGTCGGCGAGGGATGGTGATGGTGGCGACTTCATCGGCCTGCTTCAACACTACCTCTCCTGATACACTTTCAGCCTTTCGGCTAAACTGCAGAATCCCCTCAGTCATCAGACTTTGAATTCCTTCTACCAGCTGCTCACATCCATCAGAATGTGTAGCACAGTCCATGCATAGTTCTCCGCACCCTGGAAAGAACCCTTTTTTCAACAACTTAGCTTTGACGAAGCTAAGCGGCATCTTTAAGTCTCTGACATCAGTCAACAGATCTGCACTCTCTTCTTCGATAATGGCGTTCACTCCGCCTCCCCTATGATTCGGCATAGGATTCTTCGTGACATTGGGCACATTATCGGAGAAGTTAATGATCATGGCATCTACCAGGTCCTGCACCTTGTGCTTGAAGGCTTTGCAGTTCTCGATTGTGTGGCCTGGTGCCCCTGAATGAAAGTCGCAAGTGGCATTTGCGTCGTACCCTGGTGGAGGTGCCCCTGTCAAGGGAGCCATTGTCCTCTTCTGGACCAACTGAAGCTGAAGCAAAGTCTGCAAGAGCTGCGCGTACGACATGGGTGGTGCCTCGAAGTGACGGTTTGCCAAAGATGCTCGATTCTGGTACTTTCTATATCCCTGTTGATTCGGTTGCTGCTGCTGCTGCGGCTGCTACTGCGGAGGTGCTGGGATATTTATACTGGCTATCTGCTGCTGAGGGCCTTTTCCCTTTCTCCGAGCATTGGTCACAGCGCTAGCTTCTCCTTCTCGTCGTTTACCAGCATAAGGTTTCTTTCCACTTCCTCCGGCTGAGGATGACTCGCCTTGAATTTTCCCGATCTTGATTCCATTCTCGACGTGCTCGCCCATGATAATGAGAGCTGAGAACGTCCCAGACATACCGCTGACTAACTTTTCATAGTAAACCCCTGGGAGGGTAGCGACAAACATCTGCACGAGCTCGCGTTCAACCATCGGCGGCTGAACCCGGGCTGCCAACTCACGCCACCGCTGGGCGTACTCCTTAAATCCTTCATTATTCCTCTACGACAGGTTCTGAAGCTGGACCCGGTTCGGGGCCAAGTCACTATTGTACTGGTAATGGTGGACAAACGCTTCAGCGAGATCCTTCCATGTGCGCACGCTGGTGGGCTCCAGCCCCATGTACCACTCGAGGGATGGCCCGGAAAGACTGTCCTGGAAGAAGTGCATCAGCAACTTCTCGTCCTCTGAATAGGCAGACATCTTCCTGTAGTACGATCTCAGGTGGACACGAGGGCAAGTGGTGCCCTTATATTTCTCAAAGTCAGGCACCCTGAACTTAGGAGGTACCTTGAAATCAGCAATTAACCCCAGCTTGGACATATCAACGCCCAAAGTATTCTGATTCTCAATATCTCTCATTTTATCTTCCAGTGCTTTGAATCTGAGCCGCGCTTCAGCATTCAGCTCCCCTTCAGCACCTCTTTGAGAGAACACATCATCCTGATGATCCTCAAGCCATGGTTGAGGCACCAACAGATTCCCGACGCCTGCATTGCCATTGCCCGGCCCGATGTTGACATTAGCTCCCCAGACTCCCGTTACCGACGCCCGTCGTATTGAGTCCGATGTTGGCCATCACGTTGCCATTAGCACTGCCATTGCCCCCGGCCACGGGGACACCATTCTGCGGAGTATCAACTGGTGGAGGAGTAGGCACAGCCCCGCCGCGGAGTATGCCGTTGCTATCAACCCTGGAGATCAAAGGCTGAACCAAAGTCCTGAGCTGGTCCTGACCATTGGCGACCACTTGCATGAGTTCCATGAAGCGATCCATCCTTTTGCGGAGCTCCTGAACATCTGTTTGCACTTGATCCATAATCCTGGTCTGATTAGCTCTAGTCGGATAACGGTGAATTAGTCTCTGATCAATCCTGGAGTCACCGGAAACAGCCTGGGACCTGTAAACCTGAAAAACCTGTAAACACTAAAGGTTAGGAAAAACAACAAAATGCTCGCCATGCAAATGCTTCATGCAAATGCATGCGTGTGTCTGTGTGTTTGGGAGATTTCCCCCGATCCTAGTGCCTGAGTGCCAGTGTTGATAATAATAAGCAGAAGAAGTCCGAGTCCAATCATGGAAACAACAATCTCATATATAAAGAAAGCCTGTCAAGGCAGTACATAACATCAGCGAGTACAAGATGAATCAACAGCGTGACCTCAGCCAACAAGCCTGGTGATGGTCAGCATACAACAATGATCAAAACAAAAGGAATGCAAATAGTCAAGTACGGCCACGGGCGCGATACTCTTCTAACAACTCCTTCGTCTCTGGATGATCTGGCAGAGTGAGCAACCCCTCGACGAGCAATTCCCTCTGCACAATGGTATACTGAAGTCCTTCGATCGAACCTTCCCATGATCCTTCGCCAAAGCAATCTTCTAACTTCCGCTTCTTGGACTCAAACGTCAGCTTGCGCTCCTTCAGGTTAGCGAGAGCTTTGTTGGGCTGGCCTTCGGCGGCGTATCTGCGGGCGGTTTCTTCATCAAACCTCTTTTCACTGTCCTTCACCTGGGCTTCCAGCTTGGAGATCTGCAGCATCAGCTTATCCTCCCGCTCTTTCTCGGTGGCCAGGGAAGCCTTCTAGTGCTGGTTGAACTTAGATATCCTACGATATGCCTCGTCCAAGTGCTGCTTCTTCGTAGCTAGTACATCGTTGACAGCTTTGAAGTCTCGACCCATGCGTTCACGCTCGGCTATCTGCTTAGTCAGGTCTGTACCCAGCTGGTTCACCAACTCTGTTTGCCTTTTGAAAGAATGAACGGCTTCGTTCCTCTCACTTCGGAGCTGAGCTAATTCCTTCTCCAATTCTTCGTTCACCCGCTTCAATTCATCCCGCTCAGCTAATACCTGGTTATGCTGATGAATGGGCACAGTAGTAGGCTCTTCGATTGTTAGAGGACTTTCTGGCTTGGCATGAGGAAACGGCATCCCTATAGCATTGGCTCTGGTTCTGATCCAAGTCACGTACGGAGGGTAGGCTTGATTGTTGCTTTTTCCCAGCAAAGGCTTCCCTCGCTTACTGATACCATTCCACGCGCGCTGAAGTTTGGACAGCAGATCCCCCTCTAGAGTACCAGTGAGGTATAGAGATTCCTGTACCTCTTCATCCTTCGGCGGAGTTCTCAGAGCATACGCGAACTGGCGGACCAACAACGACAGATTGTAGTTTATACAGCCCTTCCTACCTATCAAAGGCACATTTGGAAACCCGCTGCAACTGAAGATCACCTCAGTACCCAACCTATCTCTGTCGAACCAATCAATATCCTCTGCAGATAAACTCATCAGACGCTCAGGCCACTCAGCTGTGGCTGCAGACAAGACAAAAGGACCCCTCTTGGGCATATGACTTTCAAGCCATTTGTACAGCAAGGGTACGCATCACGAGACATTCTTCCCCCTCCTGTTCTCGTTTTTGTAGTGGACTGAGTGATAGACATCTCCTATCAAGGTAGGGACTGGATTCCCTGAAGCGAAGATGTGAAATGCATCAAAGTCTACAAAATTGAGCATGTTGGGGAACAGAATGATGCCATATATGCACAGAGTGAGGATGGCATTGAACGCGACCCAACATCTGTCCTTGGCACACTGCTGAGCCTTACCCACCAGAAACTGCAATGAGAACCCAGGAACCTTGTTCCAACTAGTCAATACTAACTCGGAGGCGTCCAAATGAAGTGAAGGAGCTAAACCAGCCAGATCAGGCTCAGCATCCATGTGAACAAAAGGCATCTGCCTCTTGATAGGCACACCTAGCAAATCAGCATACTCTTCCAGCGTAGGTGCGAGAACGAAGTCCTGAAAAGTGAAACATCTCAGCGGAGGGTCGTAGAACTGCAGCAGAGCGTGCAACCCATTCAACTCGAACACAGAAGGCTTATGAACCAAACTGAGCAACCTGCCGTAGGATTTCCTGAACTCATCCTTCACAGAATCATCTGCTAGAGCTATCAAACCAGTCAACTTAACCACATCGGGGACAGGGAACTTGTAAGCCACAGTCTTCCTCAGAGAGCCCATAACAATACAATAGGAGGCAAGAAATCCTGGATCGGGGAAAACGGTACCTGCAACACAGACACACGTTAATGAAATGCAAATGAGTATGCAAACTAATGCAAAATGCAGTCATGCAACAAGAGGTCCGGGTAACTGGTGCTGTGGAGATTCTGTACCAACAAAACCATAATCTTGCTCTATTAAGAACAACCACTGTAACTGATGAGAAGAAACCCTGGTATCGGACCACAAATCTGATTTGCCAAGAACAACCATCTGATAGGGCCATATACATAGGATCATAATTCTGCTCTGTCAAGAACAAATGTCTGATAATAAGGACCTCGGATGTAGGATCAAGAAATATCTGCTGATGAGGTCTTCAGACCCCAATCAAAAATCTGCTCTATCAAGAACAAACAACATCTGCTGATGAGATCTTCAGACCCCAAAAATCTGCTCTATCAAGAACAAACAACATCTGCTTATGAGATCTTCAGACCCCAAAACTCTGCTCTATCAAGAACAAACAACTGATGACAATACTCTGCTCTAACAAGAACAACCATACACCTGATGATAATATCCTCTGATCAAAACCTGCTCTATCAAGAACAGACATACACCTGATGATAAGATCCTCTGATCAAAACCTGCTCTATCAAGAACAGACAAATCTGCAACTGAGAAACCCTGGTACCAACAAAACTGATTCACTGTCAAGAAAACCAGGTAGTCTGAAGGTCAAAGTTTCCTGCAATGAACCCAACCCTGCTCACAGGTATGGACCTAAACTGACTCAAGTTCGGCATCCTATGCGTTCATCAGCGTCACAGACATTCAAGAGGGGTGATACGATACCCAGAAGGTGTGGCATCACCAGCTCATGAAGCGGCCTCACTCGGCTGAATCACAAATGATCGGTCCCCAGAGTCGACAATCCACCAAACCAGCAACCGTCTCAACCCAAAGGGTTGAAAGGGAAGCCAACCGGATGAACCTCGTCTGAGCATGGATTTCATGAGACACTAGTGCCTGCAAAGCAAGCACGCGCCCACTAATTTCCACTCTAAGTCTATAGTGCACTCAAGCCTGGGTCTGGCTTCTCACTCATCAGAACTCCCATCCCATAACAACACAGATAATCATATCAAACTGGAAATAAAATGCGGGAAATAAAGTGCGAGAAGTGAAATGCAATAAATAAACGCAACCCAACAAGTAAACATACAAGCGTTAGGGTTGACTCGCATAGGGAACCGGAGAATTCCCAAACTGACTCGCTTTCGGGACGTTGGATCCCTAGGAAACTATGAATTCCCCAGCAGAGTCGCCAGCTGTCGCTTGCGCGAAAATAAGGTGCCGGCACAATAGAAGAGTCGCCACCTTTCGTTATTTATCCCTCAGAGCGGGAAAGGAAACGATCGGAAAAACCTAACGAAAAAAGGGGTAAGACAAGGTCATCGCATCCATTGTCTGGATTCGGGAGTCGGTTACGCAAGGGGAAGGTATTAGCACCCCTCACGTCCGTCGTACTCGACGGGATCCTCGCTTGTTGTGTTTACTCGGACGGGTTGGTTTTATTCTATCTACCTATCAAGGCTGGCTTAAAAAGAAAAGAAAATGACTCGGCAAAGCGTCACACTTTATGCCTACGTATTCTCATCAGAGAATGAGAAATCAGAGTCAATGTAGTTCGGCCTACGACGGGTTATGGGGGAAGGTAGCTCGCCAAGACATCACCATCTTGTGCCTACGTACTCTCAACAGGTATGAGAGATCAGAGCTCACGTAGTTTAGGAAACTACGGTTTATTTCCTGTCTTTTACGAAAGAAGTGTTTTTTATTGTGTTTGCGATTTCAACCGCCCTAGAGACTATGACCTGAGAGTGAATGCGTCGCATGTCACCCAAAGGGTACCATACTAAACATCCAGACTGTGGAAAAGAAACTCTCCCACAACCCTTTCTCAGATAGCTTAAGGCTCGTAACGTACGAAAGAAATCATTCATGATTACTGTATCTTAAAATGTTTTGAGATGAGAAGAGAACAGGCCCAACTAGGAGGGAGACTATCAAGTCCTACTGTTGTCATGCCATGGATTCATCCTATGGTTGAGGTTTGAACAGGGAACTCCTAGAAGTTGTCATGCATAGGTTTCAACCTAAAATTCTATCATCAATTCCTTATCAAAGGAAATGAGAGTCCTAAGGGATCATGTCAATGATACACCAAAACAGACAGAGCATCAGCTTAACAATAAAATGCATGCAATGCAAGTGAGGGAGGAAATGTGTGTGGGGCTTCAGCCTCCACAAGCTCATCTCAACTTCAAGCCAGAATGGATAACAGTAATCATACTGAAAGTAAAACAACATGCTATCAAGCAATATACAGCAAACTGCAATCATACAGATAAAATGAAGTAAAATGCCATCAGGCAAACAAACCACATGGGCAAGGGAGCTGGGCTCTACCGAATACCCGTAAGCAAAGCCACACAGTAACAATATAAGCAGAGGGAGCAACTCAACCTCTAGTGCAATCATGCTCCTAGATTCTACTTATTCTAGATATGGACTTATTCTAATGCATCAAGCAAGTCAAACAAAACACATCAATACAGCAAAGAAAAAAGATAAGAAAGCAGGTCAACTCCTCTCTCAACTCCAAGCTTCAGTTTTTCCAACAGCAATTCAGTCTTCAGACTTCCATCACTCTTGACAAATATCAATTTGCTTCTCCAGGTTTCAACCCTTCAACATAAGTTTCAACTTATCTTCTCCTTCAAGCTTCACCTAATCATAAGTATCAACTTGGCTCCTTCAGGATCTCCAGGTATCAAAATAAGTATCAACTCCCTTTGTTCTTCAAGCTTCAGCTGGAATGGAAATACTCAAGGATTCATCCTCTTCAACACTCTTCAATGAATTCTTCATCTTCAAACCCAAGCTCAACATCTCTCAAGATAATCAAACCAGAGGAAATCACTTACTGGATAAGCTGGGGATATTGAACTGCTTACTGACCACCAAAGGTGACCTATAAGGGTTCAACATCAAAGGAATGGTTCCCTCAAAAGTTCTACCTCCTAGGTACATCACTTATCCCTCCAAAGGAGAGAGGTGTGTACCATGAAAGGACTTTGAATCATAGGGAGGAATGGAGGTGAAAGATACCATCCATGTTTGAGAAAGAAGTTATCTAAGTCTAAACTCTTCCTAATCCCTAACCCTAAAACAAACAAGAAAACAAACAAGATCAAGCTCTCAAGCTCCTCAATCCATCTTCAAGTATTCTACTATGCTCCTCAATGCTCCTTAGAACAATACCAAGCTCTCCAAGCCCACAAAGCAAAGCAAACAAAAATACAAGCCCACAAGGGCAACACAAACAATCATCAACTACAAAAATCATCTAAAAATAGTATACCACTATATTAAATCCTAATATAATTTCTAAGGGATCCTACATACCTACCCTTAATGCCCTATATGTCCCATAGTCTAATTTGTCCTAAAAACCCAAAAACCTAAGGTTATTGTGCACCTATGTTGAAGTTTGACCTAATTCTACACAACCTAATGTCATCTAATCAAAACTATCCTAAAATTCATCACAAAATCATGGAATAAATCCAGGGGGAAGCTAAAGCCTATATCTAACTATCCTAAAAAGAATGGCCTAAAAATGTTAAGGGAACTACCTAAACCAAATTCTACAAATTCATGGATCAACATAAAAGAAATAAAATGCAATAAAAGTATAAAATATACAAAAAATACTAAAAATGCAAGAAAGGAAAATATTTTTATTTTATATTTTTCTTGACAAAAATTTGAAATGGTAGCAAAAATTCCCATTAAAAAATCATTATTTTTCGATTTATTATGAATTTTCAAAGATTGAAATAAAAATGAAGAAAAATAAAATGGAAATATGAGATTGGTGCAGATAGCAAGCATGGACAATTCATTTCACACGTGGGCCCAGAATGGGGGGTGGAGGAAGTAACGCGCGCTGGGCCCATAATTAAATCAGAAAAACCATTAATAAAATGAAAAGAAAAGGAAAAAACACGGTGAGAATAGTAATCCATTTCAGTTCAAAATTTGGATGGGCCTTGACTAGGGGTGTGGGTAGTCATTGATCACTTAAGCCCAAGAACCACCGTTTAATGAAATGGTGCGTTTCGCTTCTCAGAATTCCCTCCCAAAACGCAATTGAACACGGGCCGTTGGATTAGACAAGGGGTCAACTGGTCTTGCTTGCATCTGATGGCTGAGAGGTCATCTTCAACCTTCAGCTTAGGGTTTGCCATGAGAGCTTCCTGAAACAGAGTTCATGCAACCCTCTTCCACCAACTCGTGTTACCTCAAATAATCATCAAAATCAACAATCTAAAACACTAAATTGATCCATTTTTCACCCTGATCACGCCCATGGTATTAGAATGTATTGAAATGGTCTCCATCACAAAACCCGATAGTGGATCCAAATTAATCTCAAACCTCAACTTCAACAATTCTTGGATTTCTTGGTACTAAAATGATCACTACATTGCCCTAATCAAAACCAGCTATCAAACTTGTATTATTACTCACTACATCACAAGTTCTTGCTCCATAAAGAAATGGTGTCACACTCTCAAACTCCACCAAATGATCCTAAACTCTTCAGAATTCATCACCTAGGTGTCTCTAGCCATTCTACACTAATAATTCAACCTATCAATGCTTAAATAATGATGTGGCAGAGAATTTGCAAACCTGGTTTCTTGGTATGGCAGTGATGGTAGATCTTCAATTCAGCACTTGAAACTCTTCAGAAATGATCCTTGGATGATGATACTTCTTCTGTTTGCAAAAAATTGGAGGGAGAATGCTTGCACTTCAAGATCCGAGTATGAATGGTTTCTTGCAAAATCCAATGGCCAAACCTTCAATCTTCCATCAATGGAACTTCAATTCAGTATGCACACACTCAGAGGGATCTATGGAATGTGTTTGTGAAGAAAAAATGGATGGAAATGAAGAAGAATGAAGAAATGAACTTTGGCTTGCAATGGAAGATTCTTGATTTCACTCTCTCTTCTTTGCACCAATTCTCACCAACCTTGGATCTGAGCAAGTTACATATGATATATAGAGTGGTTTAGAATCATCTAGAACCATCTAGGATCATCCAATGAGAAATTGAACTTTTCATGTCATGACATTTGGATTTCAATTCTCCTCACATGCTATCTCATGCCATGGTCCTTGTAACCTTTGCAACTGACTTGAATTTCTCCCCATATGAGATTTATGATGAGTTACAATGCATAACCAACTTGTACATTGAGTTCTTTTGAGTTTTGCTTTGGTACCTTAATATGCAAGTAAGCCAATTCCAAAGCAGCCCTATGATCCAAGCCTCAAATAAAAATTGTGGCTAAACCATTGTTCTTATAATGTCATTTGGAGTCAAAATGACCTATTATATGACATGGTTTGGATTTATAGCTTGTGATTTCCAATTTTCAATTTCACCTTAATTAACTTATGCCTCCATTTTAGGCCATTTTTATCACTTTTTGATACAAGCTTTTTCAACATCTAATGACCTCCCTTCTAGCCTTAAAACATCATTCTAAGAAAGTTTGATGTTGAAGATTTTTCCATTTGAAGCTTGGAAATAGGAGATATGGCCTTATGCTTGAAATGACCTATAACCTCCAAATGACCAAAATGCCCTTGACTTGTCAAAGCCATAAGTTGAGTTCTAAAAATCCTATCAAGGACTTATAGTACTCTCTAGAAAGCTAAGAATATTTTCTACAACATTCATGTTGACCAAGAGTTCATAGGAATCATCCTACTAGGGAAAAAGTTGGATGCAAGTTGGGTGACTCTCAAGGACCCAGATTCACATACCTCAGATGACCTGTAATTTGTCAAAGTAATAACTTGAGCTCTACAAATCCTATCAAGGACTTCTAGTACTAAAATTAAAGCTAATAACAAGCTCTACAACATTCATGTTGTGGGGAAGATGATATGACAATCACATTTTGAGCTAAACTGCCTTGAAGATAGGGATCAAACTAGGGGATTTTACACTGTCAAGCCTTAGAAACCCTAGCTTAAAACTTCTCAAACTCCTCAATCATGATGAGTTGGTCTAGGAATCATCCTTATAGCTTCTCAATGCATAATTCCATGATCACATGGCTCTTGGATTAGGTCTCAACCCTCTCCAAATCATCAGTTGACCTAGGGTTGACCCAGTCAAACCCTAATTCCACCACTCATGGCTGAATCTTCTGAATTCTTGTACAATGACCTCTCTAGGCTTCATGATGGCTTTCAAGACATCTCATAAGCTTTCTCAAAGCTTCAAGTTCATCCTCATAGTCTCAGAATCATCTGAGGAGCTCCCACAACTCTCAAGTTATGAGACACACAACCTTGGTTTCAACCAATCTCTCTGAGGATCTCTTGAGTTCTCTGACAAAGATATCAATCTTTGAACCTTTGAATAACCTTCTTGGCTAGCTTCAAATTCTCATACAACTCTTGATGGGTAAATAAATGTTGGTCAAATTTTGGGGTGCAACAGTAGGCAAAGGGTTGCTCTTAACATTAGGTTGAGGAACATCAAAAGACAAAATCTTCTTTCCCATTAATTCTCTTACAAGGTGTTTGAAAGCATAACAAATTTCTAGATCATGGCTAGGTGCATTCTCATGAAATAAACAATGAGCATTTGGATTGTAATTAGCTGGAAGTGGATTAGGAGGTGGACCCAAATCCCTTGTAGTTATCAGACCTTGTTGTACTAACGAAGGGTACAACTCGGTATAAGTCATTGGAATAGGAGGACACGACTTATACTGTCTTCTGTTAGGAACATTCTGGCGAGGTGCCTGATTCTTCGGTTGTTGATAGGCAGGAGCGTTGGGCGCTTGTTGATAATTGGATGGAGCTTGTGCAGGATGATAACTAGGAGGAGGTTGATAGACAGGTGGTTGATAAGCAGGAGCTAGTTGCACAGGATGATATGCAGGAACTTGTTGATTAAAAATAGGTGTAACAGCAGCTACATACAGTTGTTGAGCAAATTGAACAGGATAACCTTGTATTTGGACACCCCCTTTCTTCTTGTGAGAGGTAAATGAAGGCTTCTTAGCATGATCTTTGTTGGAGCTTGAGCTACCAGCAACACTTGACATTTTTCCACTCTTCAGAGCCAATTCTACTTTCACGCCAACAACAACAATATCAGAAAAATTTGCAGTCACACTTCCAACCATTCTTTCTTAAAACTCAGGATGAACGGTGTCAATAAACCCGTAAGCTAGTTCTTTTTCAGTCAAAGGAGGTTCCACTTGCGAAGCAATCTCTCTCCATTTCTGAGCGTATTCCTTGAATGATTCAGAATTCTTCTGGGACATACTCAGTAATTGCCTTCGGTCAGAAGCCAGATCCATGTTATACTTATAATGTTTGATAAAGGCATCAGATAGATCTTGGAAACTCTTAATGTGAGACTGATCCAGAATTAAATACCACTTCGATGAAGCATCATTCAAGCTGTCTTAGAAACAGTGAATCATCAGCTTATCATTATCAACATGAGCAGCCATTTTTTGATAGTGCATAATCAGATGACTTTTTGGACATGTAGCTCCTTCATAATGATCAAATCTATGAGTTTTGAACTTTGGAGGGATAACCAAACCGGATACAAGACACACTTCTCTGGCAGCAGCACCAAAGATTTGATCTCCTTCCATCATTCTCAACCTCTTATCAATAATTTCCACATTTTCTGTGAGTTTCTCATGACTTTCGTCTTCATCTTCCTTCATGTCAGGGACATCATATATTGGTTGATGCTCATTGAATTATGGTTGCACATGAGTATGAACATCAGCTGGTGCAAAAGTAGGAATTACTTGAGGAGTTTCAGTAACCAAAGGAATAACTTGTTGAACTTGTTAAGGAATGGGAACTGTAAAAGGTGCTGGAAAAAAACCTGGTGGAAGACTGTATGGAGGTACACTTGCAGTAGTAACAACAGATGGTTAAGGGTCCACAACAGAATCTCAGAAACAACAATGGGCTGAGTATCCATCCTTGCACATATAACCTGTAGCATCTCCATAATCTGCCCCACACATCCCCAAAGATCTTCTAATTCATTGCTGACTCGCTCGAGTTCTTGATTTTGTTCTGCCATCTTTTTACGAGCTCGAGCTCTGGTGTTGTACTGGTGCAGAGGACTCAGGGTGAAAGAACTGGAAGGCGAGAGAACCGAAATGAGAAAAATGAAAGGAAAATTCACATGCAAAAACATGGATGCAATGCAATGCAGTGGTTTCAAGGATTTCAACGGCCAGTTGCAAATATTTTTAGGAAAACTGAAAAAGTTAGACTTTGAAATTTTAGATATTTTTTGAATTTGCAAAGGACTGACAGTTGAGTTCCTTGAAACCGGGAATGTCATGATGATTGAATGGATACACAAACACACATATAAGCACACAAAGTCATAGGCTAGAGGGTCATGAGGTCATGGTCTACCCATCCTGAAAGGTATGTACTAAGGGTTAATTGTACCTGCAGAACAAAGATTCTAAGAGGTGCCCAAAGTCATCAGTCTATCTTTCGGATATTATCAACTTCCCGAATACTCGGTGGTTAACAATATTCTCAAGAGAAGCTCTTTTGAGTGTAGTATCGCATATCAACTACTTTGGCACTACGTACTAAGAAAGGCCAAAGTTGTGTTAAGGGTAACTAAAGGTCCCCAATATCACAGGCTCCTAGGTCGATAGTAGTGATGTCTTCACGAATACTCATTCAACAACACTATTCTCGAGAGGGCCTCCACTGAGCAATGGTTCTCAAGTTAGCTTGGTCGGGAATCACTCCCTATAAGACTCGTTGAATATATCACCTTTCTATAATAAGTATGCTCAAGTCCGGGTGTAGGACTTATCTCACAACAGCAAATAAAACCCACGAAAGTTTTATTTTATTTCCCCAGTGAAGTCGCCATCTTCTGTTGCGGTGAGAATAGGATGTCAAATTATTGATTAATTTGAATCACAAATATTGAATTCACAATCGGTCTTTGATTTATCTGAAGGAAAGGTTAAAGGAAGAAAAACCTAATTTGCACTGTAAACACAATGCGGGGAGATCTAGGGTTCGGGGGTTGGTTGTACCTAGGGAAGGTGTTAGCATCCTAAGCATTTATAGTACTCTACAGGAACCTCTTGTTTAATATGATATTTGGTATATCTATCTGTTAAAGGTATGCTAAAAGGGTTGAAAGAGAGAGACCTAAGGGGTTAGTCCTAAGTATACTCGCCAAGAAATTGCATCTTGTGTCTACGTATCATGACGGGAATAGAATCAGAGTATTCGTAGTTCCCCTAAAAGAGGGTGAGGAACTTCTTGACTGTGGTCAAGGCTTCAAGGGGATGTAAGAGTTCATATCGAAATACTTACGTAGAGTGCGGCGACTTCGAGTATAAGTTGAAATGTTAAGTTGAAAGGAGTATGTAAGTAAGTATCCGCGGCAGGAACTTACATGGAGTACGACGACTCCTATCCTAAGGCTAGGATAAAGCTGATCCAAAGTTCAGGATTTGACATGGCAGTCAATGGGAAGAGACCCTTTCCTTTGGAATGTGTACAGGTAACCCGTAGGGCTAAAGAAAAAAGAGCCAAGATAGATGACAACAAATACACAATACAACAGTCAAATCGAACATGTAATCAAATCATGATCATAAATTAGTATTTGATTAAAGCAAAACCTCCAGAATTAAGGAAATCGAGCCGCAATGAATATACGAGTTTATGTACATAAAAAACGAAAGTTGTAAGGATTAATAAGCGTATATCTTAGCAAAAATCAATCACATTAATAATTAATTACTAAAGAATACTTAAGAAATTAACTTAAATAATGCTAATTAAACCATATTCAAATAAACTCCAAGAAAACTAAATTTTAATTTGAAATTTTATCAACAATTAATTAATGTAATTAAGATTTGATGAGCTAAATTAAAATATAATTTAAATGTTAATTTAATAAATGTTTAACTAAAATTTGGTAAAAAAAAAAGGATGTAAATGTTTGTGTTATTATTATATATTTTTTTAAACAAAAACCTGGGCCTAAGGCCCAAACTCTCAACAGAAAAAAAAAAATAGAATTAATAATAATAAATAAATAAAAAACGAAACTGGGTCGGGTCAAAAAGTTGGGACAACCGACCCGTGGTAATAAAACCGTGGTTCACATGATAGTGAATCCTAGCCCCCAAATCCCTAAACCTCTTCGTCCTTCACGAGATCTTCTTCTCCTCTCTCTTTCGTTTCTCTCCATATGTTCTTACTAAAAAACCTACAAACATTTCATGGAAATATGTTATAATAGAGAAACAAAAATGACCAAAAAAAACTACCATGTCGGAAGATGTATGACACGTCAGAGGTGAACCAACGGGTATGGCGGTTTCCAACGGATGAGTCTCGTTTCACATATGTTTCATCACAATGAAGGATCTGTGGTTCTTTGCTTAGATCTTCTTTGAAAACAACTCGAGACACGGTGACAGGGTGATAATCGATCGGCGACGAGGCTCCGACGGCTTCGCAATGCTCGCGGTGGAGATACAGTGTCCTTCACGGTGGTTTTTGGAAGATAACTCTAGTTTTCCTTCAAATAGTTCTTCCTTTTTCTTCCTGTGTGTATGTGTTTTTGCTGCTATTATTGTTGGTGGTTTTCTTTCTGTGATGTTTAGACCATGAACTTTATGTGTTGAATCTCCTTCTTCCCACTGTTTTTTTTTGTATGTGTGTTCTCGACAATTTATAGACTTAAAGATCTTAAATTGGAAATTAATGTCCAACAAATGCCGTTGATTCTGTGTTGCTTATATGACCAAATACTTTCCATTTTGATTTGGAAAATGTTTGATCTTGTTTTGGAAAAACGAGCATGTCTTGATGATTTCAGATTGAATGTTGATTTTCGTCTTCCTTTTAATTATATCTGTGAAAAATGGTTTTGGAAAGAAAAATGATTGAATTTCTATGTTTTCTTTCCTCTTCGTGCTAATGATTGTGTCGGTTGTACTTCAGGAATTTTCCTTATGTGTGTTGAACCCCAAAATATTGCCCAACCTTTTCTTTTATCTTGGCTTTTGTTTCATAGCATTTTGCATTTGCATTTGTGCATAGCATTGGTTCTTGACAAGGGATTAATATGTTGTATTTGCCACTCAAGTGAGAAGTTTCATGTTCAAGTTCAAGAAAGGGTACATTTGCAAGTCATCAAGAGTTCATCATCATCAGAGTTGGGTCTCAAAGCTCCTTGAGAGGAGAAAGTTTGTGTATGGGTATCATTTCCTATCTTGAGGATGAATAGAAGCACATGAGGTCTTCTCCTTGAATGAGACATGGTTCAAGAGCTCAATGTTTACCCTAGAGGTTCTCTATGGAGTTTTTTTGACCACACAATTCATTTGCAAGAGCCTTAGCCAGTGGATAAGAAGTTATGGTTTCATCTGGTCAACAAAAGTCAAATGTGGACCTGAGAGGGCTCAAGGCTTGGGTCTTGATTTTGGAAG
This sequence comes from Lathyrus sativus, assembly GCA_963859935.3. Classification (NCBI taxonomy): domain Eukaryota; kingdom Viridiplantae; phylum Streptophyta; class Magnoliopsida; order Fabales; family Fabaceae; genus Lathyrus; species Lathyrus sativus. The sequence continues at coordinate 188,532,956 of OZ012736.1, read as the reverse complement.
ACATGGGAAGTTATCCTAGACCATCTCAAACGACATGTTGAAGCTAGGATAAGAAGATTCAAAAGTTCAAGAGGTTACTAAATTAGGGTTTCAGATGATTCAAAGTGTAAAATCCCCTATTTTAGTCTCTAACTTCAAGGACAAATTTCACTATGATACAAATCTTGCCTCATTTTCTATCAAACATGAGACTTGTTCATCATCTTTCAAGCTCTCTTTTGAGTACAAGAACTCATACATTGGATTCATACATCTCAAGTTATGGTGTCTACAACTTGGTGTCATTAAATGAAGAGAATTTAGAGGCACTCAAAGATAGCTCACTTCCAAGGCACTTTTCATATGAAACCAAGCCTTTCCTCACTTTCCAACAAACATGAGAGTTGTTCCCCATTGTCTTAGCTTTCCAAAAAGTTCTAGGGCTCATCATTTTCATGTGTGGAGCTCAAGTTATGGTCTTCACAAGTCAAGGGCAATTTTGGAAACCTAGTTTTAGGTTATTCACTTCAAGGATCAATTTCATCCATTTAAAGACCTCTAATCCAATTTATTGACATATGAAAGTTGTGTCAAATGATATTAACATCATCTTGAATCCAATTTCCATGGAATTTGATGAACTATGAGACCATTTAGGCCATGATGAGCATGAGAACTTGATTTTTGGACATAGTATGAGTTTCTTTCATTTCAAGTCACCAAATGAAGTTGTTTTTGAATTTTTGACACCATACCATCATCATGTCATGGTCATGAAATTCTTTACCAAAATTGAGCAACCATAGAACCACTTTTCAAGCCCTTTTTTTCAAACTTTACACCATAAAAAGTAATTGTCCAAAATCATATTCCAACTCATTTTCAATCATCAAAATTACCATCATTCATTTCCAGACACCCTCTAGTACCATTTGCTGACCAAAGAGAGGTGAACACCATGCCCTAACCTGTGTGCACATGGAAATGATATTTTTTGGTAAAACTTTCAATCAAGCAAATTAATCATCATGGGCCTGCATGAGTACCCCTAAGCACTCATATATAAGTTGTGGACAAACCCTAAACGGAGGAGAACACGGGCAGCTGCATGAGAGGAGAGTTTCCATCAAAGATACACAAAATTTTATCTTTCTTCGAATTTGAATTTTCACTGAGTTTCCATCAAATCTCTTGCTCATTTCATCATCACACAAGCATAAGGAATGGATTAGCAGCTTCAAAGTGAAGCTTACATTGTGTTTGAAGAGCCAACGAAACAGCTCTGTTAGGTAAACTTCTAATCTCTGAAACTTCAATTTTAGGCTTGCATTTAGGTTCATGATTGGTGCATCTGAAGTCCTACCTCGTGGAGGCATTGTCTGAATCATTTTCATGGCTGTTTGGTTGAATTTCAGTTTGAGCATTAAACTTTCGTGGCTTGTTTTCACCTTGTTCCAAGGACCTTTTTCAAAAACTAAAGGTAAAATCTTAACCTACGTGAAAAATGCTTTGAAATAGTGTCCAAGGTTTTCACTTTTATGACGTTTTTTGGTCGCCACCGGTGATGCTCACCTAAGAAGACGACCGGAGCTAGGGCTCCGGCGTCTGAGGTCAAAAGGTTGAGGTGGCATTGACCTGAGGTGATTTGGCCAGCTGACTTGCACGCGTGGAGCTTTGACTCTGAGTTGGCTTGCCACTCAGATTAATGAAACGGTTCGTTTCATTTAAAATTGAGTTTGTTGTGTTTTGGGCCTAGCAGTCTTGCTTTCCACGCCCCCATTTTGAGGCCCACCTGCACATTTCACTTGGATTCATTGCAATTCAGATTTTCTAATGCACCTCCTCTTCCATTTCTATTTTCATTTTCTTTTATTTTTATTGCATTTTCATATTAAATCATTTTTAAATAGTTTTAAGCTCTGTAAAAATCCCAAAAAATATGTTTTTGACATTTTAGGATGTTAGGATATTTTTCAATATTTTTATTTTATTTTTCAATTATTTTTATTATTTTTAATTGATTTAATATTTGAGGTGGTTTTATGGTTGATACATTGAATTTAAGCTTGATCTTTGACTTCAATTGAACACCCCCTTTGACCAATTTTCCTCTCACACTTAGGTGTTTGATTGAGGCTTATTTGAGGGTTGGTTTAAGGTCTTGATGATCACTTTTCAATTGTTTTCCATTGGTTTTTGTTTGTCCCTCAATGGATGCCCGATAAGTTGAACACATTGCCTTGATTGATATGATTGGTGGTGCTTTGATGCAACTCTTGCCATGACCTTTTACACACTGGTTTTGGATTGGTTCAACTTGAGTTTTCCATTTTATTTGGATTTTATTTAGACTCCTTTCTATTTTTAGTAGATGCCTCAAATTCAAAGTGTTTTAACTATGTGTATGCATGCAATCCTTGACCTAGTTTTGGCATATGATCTTGTGTGATCCCTTGAGGACCTCTTGGATTTTGTTAGCTCTTGTTAACATGTTAAGGGTGCTTCCTTACATTGTTTGATTTCCTTTGGATGGATACCTTGTGCCACAAGTCTCATTTGATCATGTCTTTCCACTTATGTTTGAAGTGTGAGATGTTTGGATGGACTTTGGTCCTCCCATTTGATTTGATCATTCTTGTGTTTGCTTGATGATTTGATTTTGAATTTGAGGCATGTTACCCGAGTTTACTTCTGACCTTGATGGTTATGTGATTATTCTTAATGCTTTGGTGATATTTGTTTCACTTTGAGGTTGTTGTGAACAATTGAACTTCTTTTGGGTTGTTTGGGTGCCTTTACATATTTGATCATGAGTGAGTGTTTGGTTGAGATGTTTATGATATGGTTGCTGCCCCACTCTACTTCTCCCCTCACTTCTTTGATTGTGCTTCATTGTTTAGTACCTATCTTCTTGTGATGTTGATGGCATTTGATTGTAAGAGCTTGCTTCTCTCATTCCCTCTCATCTTTCTTGACTTGTTTAAGTCTTCCATCTTGTTGACTTGTGTGTGACTTATGTTTGTCTTTGATGAATGCTTCATGATTGCATATTTTGTTTGCTTTTACATATCTCTTTCCATCTTGCATAGACTTGTTAAAGTCATTCTTTATTTTCATCTGTGATTGATTATGCATTGTGTTTACTTGTGCTTGTTCACATGATCCCTTAGGATTCCTAGTCCCTCTATTTAAAATGAGAGTAGGAGAGACATTAGGCTTTCAATCCTTTACATGATAACATTATGGCTCGCAGTTCCCTTTAGAGTCCTTGTGTCTTCTTTTCTCATCTTAAACTCTTTTAAGACATTTAATAAGGAATGACGAGTGTTGTACGCTACGAGCTTTAAGTACATGAGGAATGATAAGTGGGGAGGTCTCTCTTCACATTATCTAGAGTGTTTAGCATATGCCCTTTCAGAAATATGCGACGAATTCGCTCTTATGTCATGATCTTTAGTACAACATGAGTTTCAAACTAACTCAATTCACTTCTTCTAAAAAACACAAACCAAATTCAAACTTTTTCATCCTTCGGGATTGTCATTTTCAGAAAGAGTGTGTTACATTTCCGTTCTACCGCAAACATGCATCATCCCTAACTGCTAGAATGGAGATGTAACATTGCTCATAAAACTGTTGAACCAACCAGTGGTCTATTTTTCCTGAACTATGTTTACTATAATTTCTCATACCAGATGAGGATACGTAGGCATAAGACGACGATGTCTTGGCGAGCAACCTCCCCCCCGTCACCCGTAGTTTCCCGAACTACGTTGACTCTGACTTTCCCATTGCACGAGGGAATACGTAGGCATAGGGCGGCGATGTTCTATCGAGTTTGTTCCTTCTTTTCACCCCCGTTTAGTAGTAGCTTTTAGATAGTTTTCACCTATAGATTAGAAAACAAGCATGGATCCCGTTGAGTACAATGGACGTGAGGGGTGCTCATACCTTCCCCTTGCGTAACCGACTCCCGAACCCTAGATTTGGTTGCGATGACCTTGTCTTTCCCTTTCTCTTAGGTTTTCTTCGATCGTTTCCTTTCCCTCTCTTTGGGATAAATAACATTCGGTGGCGACTCTTCTGTCTGTTTGCCGGCCCTTTTTTGCAGTTGCGACAACTGGTGAATCTGCTGGGGACCCTGTTTCCCTATGCGAGTCAGTCCTAGCGCTTGTTTGTTTTATGTTTGTGGGTGTGTATATTTGTGTGCATGTATGTTGTATTTTGTACATTATTGCATTTGCATTTTATTATCATACTACTACTGTGCTGTTGGGTGGGGTGTTCCATAGAGAGATAAGCCTAATACCCAGGCTTGAGTACATATCTAGCATTAGTATGGAGAGTAGTAAGGGCTTGCATGTTTGGCATGCAATAGTCCTCATGAAATTCGCATTCAGACGAGATTTTCTTTGAAGACATCCTATCCTGTACGTCTCAGACAGTTGAAAGGATGTCGGATCTGAAAATTAATGACTCTGGAGACCGATCATTGGGAAGTCAGTTGAGGCCTCCTCTTTTGACCATGATGCCAAACCAAAAATGGTGAATGTATCATCGTTTCTTGACTTGAGAGTCTATGATATTGACGACCTGCATAGGATGTCGCACCTTATCAGAGATTAGGTCCTACCTGTGAGTGGGAGGGGTTATGCAGGAAACTTGACCTTTAAGAAACCCGGTTTTCTGGTTTTCTCGTCAGTGCAAACCTTTGATCGTTGATACTGTGGGTTTCTATACTTTGGTGTTTTGATGTTCTGATATTTTCTTGCCGGAGTGGAATTCTGGTTCAACTCAGTCAGCAGCACAACAGTCTTGATCCCTTGTTTGAATCTTCATTTTCATCTGCATATTAACATTTGCATGTATTTATGATTTCAGGTGTTCATTTTCCCTTTGATTCTAGTAATCTGATCCACCGTCAACATGGAGCCTGGTTTGAAGAGGACTATCACCTACAAGTTCCCGATGCCGGAGTTAGGACCTTTATTTGGTCTCATTTTTGTGGTTGATCATGGTGTTATGGAAGACTTCAAGAATGATTATGGGAAGGTTTTGAATTTTGTCCGTAAAACTTCAAGGTATGAATTAGGATCTATTCACACTCTACTGCAGTTCTGTGACCCTCAGCTACGATGCTTCACTTTCCCTGGTTATGTCTGTCGCTACTGCGAAAAAAGAGGCCGGCAATGACTAATAGAGTCGCCACCTATCGTTATTTATCCCAAAGAGAGGGAAAGGAAACGATCGGAAAAAACCTGATGAAAACGGGAAAAAAACGAGGTTATCGCAACCAAGTCCTAGGTTCGGGAGTCGGTTATGCAAGGGGAAGGTATAAGCACCCCTCACGTCCTTCGTACTCGACGAGATCCACGCATGTGTTACCTAGCTAAAAGGGTGTGTAAACTATCGACGCTAAAGGCTTATGGACAAAAGAAAAAGAAAAAAGGACTGACTCGGCAGAGCATCGCCGCTCTGTGCCTACGTACTCCCTCGTGCAATGGGAAAGTCAGAGTCAATCTAGTTCGCCTAACTATGGCAAAAGAAGGGGGAAGGTTGCTCGCTAAGACATCGCGTCTTATGCCTACGTACTTTCATCTGGTATGAAAGATCAGAGCAAACACAGTTCGGGTTAATGAGAACACAAGTTGTTCAAAAGTTTTAACCGAGTAGGGTTACCAGACAGTTCTAGCAGTTGGTGTATGCAGCTCGACCATTGGAGACTTCGGCGTTACCGTTAGCGATAGGACTAAAATTTAACAACACTCTTGTTTATGAAAAGGTTTTCCTGATTAAGATCCTGAAGGATAAAAAGGTTTGAAGTGTTTTTATGTTTTTTAAGAGGAAGTGTTTTGAATTAGAGTGTTCATAATGTATGTTGTAACAAAGTCTAAAACCTAGGATCAAATGCGTCGCATATCGTCCTAAGGACGTATACTAAACACTCTAGGCAATTGAGTTATTTGAAGATGAGAAGAGAAAGGGACAAACTAGAGGGGGACTAGACCAAACCCTAGAAGTTGTCATGCAAAGTGCACCTAAGGTTGAGATTACAAAAGGGAAACCTCTACCTAATGTTATCATGCATGGTTAGAACCCTAATGTCTATCATAACCTCTCTTGAACAAGAGATGTTAGAAATCCTAAGGGAAGGAAGATAAAAGAAGAAGAAGAAGAAACAATAAAGGAAACAATGCAAATGAAGGATGCAAACACAAATGCACAATTAAGAACACATAAGATGAAAGTGGGAGGAAAACATGTGTGGGGTAGTAGCCACCACAAGCTCACCTCAACCAAGCATGCATATGAAGATGCAAAGAGAAAAGGGAGAGAGATGCATCAAAAACAAGTAACAAAAACAATGAGAAAAAAGATCTCATGGATTCATTACTTTAGGTAAGCTTCAAGTTCCTCCTAAGGAGGGACCAAGCAACCTTAAATAACATTCCAAAGTCATGGGACAGAATGGAAGATGAGAAGAGAGTGCACAGATGCAAAAGCAAACAAAACACAAAAGAAAACAAGCATATGCACAAAGGAAAGGCAAGAAAGCTCCACATAGAAACCCTAATCAAAAGATTCAAAAGATGAACACAAATGAACAAGCAAAAAGAAATGTCATGACATAAGATTGAACCAAAAACATCCTTAACATGTTAGCAACATGAATTACAAGGCATTGCAAGCTCAAAGGATCCAAAATTGTCATATCCAAGTCAAACTAGGTCAAGATGTGTGTAGGAACCTCCCTTGGAGATGACTTGACTTGCAAGTCATCTCAAAATTTGGAAAAAGGCTCAACAAATCCCAAATAAAATGCACAAGACAGCCACACAAGTTGGCAAACAAAAGCCAAGGGCACAAGGTCCATATCCCCTCAAAGCACCATCAAAAGAAAATTAGATTCAAGATGTACCACTTTGAAACGGGAAAATCGAGGGTCAAAAGGAAAGCACAAAAAGTCAACCCTAAAGTCAACCAACCAGGGGCAAAATGGTCCTAAAAAATTGTTCAACTCATCAAGAGTATGAGGAACAATTTTCATTCATTGGACCAAAGGAGAAATGGAGAAACAATTAAAAGAAAACAAAATGTCACAATTTAATTCAAATAAGACCTCTCCAACTAAATAATTCAAAATAAAATAAAAATACCATAAAATAAAAGACAAGTCAAAGTGACTAAAACATATTTTTGATGAATTTTAATAGTTGGAGAATATTTTTAAATGAATTAAATTGAACAAGAACAAAATAGAAAAAAGAAATGGAAATAAAAAGAAAAAGAAAAAACGCGTGGTGTAAAAAGCAATGAAATGCAGTTCATAAAACCAAATGGGCCAAAAGGGGGTGCATAAAGCAGGCCCAGCCCAGCGTGCCAAAACTCAGAACAAACAAATAAGGATGTAGTGTGTGTTGGTCAACAGGTATGCACAATGGTCAGTCAGCCTAGGACGTTTGATCAAAAGTATGATAATCAAGTGGATTAGATGGAACCAACACATTAATGAAATTTCAAATGTGATATAGTGCTGCACGGTCAAACACAAACCGTCGTGTGTCTTAATCATGTGGACCAAAATCAAAACAAAGAGATCAAACGGTGGGAAAGTTGTCTTCTCCAATGAGAAGTCAACTAAACCAAGCTGGCAAACCAGTCTCGCCGGAACAAAGTCCGGTCGTCTTCCCCAATTATCCGGCCGTAGTGAACAGTGAGCCTTGCTTTTGATCTTATGGTTGATTTCCAACTTGTTTCTTCAAGAGGAAGTAACCATGAAAATGTCCAATTTAGAGACCCCAAATTTCCAACATGAAAATGGCAATGTCTTTGGAACATTATTTGCACTCAGAAAATGCACAAATTTGCCTTGGGAAAGTTCAAAATCATTTAAATCTCAATTTCTCATTTTAAACCTTCTTTATGAAAAATTCAAATCCCAAATCTTCAATCCAAGCTCCCACCATGATAAGAGATGATTTGGTAATGCAAATGGCCCTATTTGGAGCAAGTTTCATCTTGAAAAGATTTCCATTTGAAGTACTTAAGTTGGTGAAATGGACCTATAATTTTATGACACGTAATCTTACTTTCCCAAAATACCCCTGACTTGTAACCCTCATAACTTGAGTTCTACAAATCAAGTGAAAGACTTCTAGTACATTTTGGAAAGCTAAGACCAAGATATACAACTTTCATGTTGTCCAAAAGTTGAGGAGAAACATACTTCTAGGTCACAAATGGTTTGGAAGTTAGTTGACTTTTGTTGACTAAAATCACATTCATCTGATGACTTGTAACTTGTCTGGATCATAACTTGAGTTTTATAAATCCAATCAAGTACTTATAGTACTCAAAATAAAGCTAAGAACTTTATCTACAAGTTCCATGTTGGCCAAAAGTTAAAGATGAGACTTGTATCTTGAGGTAGGTGGTCTTGAAGTCAGGCACTAAATAGGAGATTTTACCCTGAGAACCCTAATTTAGTAACTCCTCACACTCTTGATCCTTGATGAATTGATCTTGAAATGATATATTAGACTTCTCAACACAACATCCCATGACCATAGAGACTTTGAATTGAGTTTCAAACTCCTTCAATTTCACAGTTAACTGAGTGCTTACCTGATGAAAACCCTAGATGCCACACTCTTGACTGGGGCTTGTTCCACTTCACACAACAACTTGAATAAGCTCTAAATGGATCTCAAAGCACTCAATGAGCTCTCTCAACATCTCATACCCATAATCATCCATTCACAATCTCCTGATTCTCTTCAGTTGGCCTCCAAGTTAGGAGCTGGCCCACACACATCCATCTATCCTTTCACAAGACATTGACCACGTCAAGATGCCCTGATGACCAATCAAGCTTGAGTAACAACCCTTGCTTAGGCTTAATGCTCTGAGAAGACCTCTCTTGCTATGCACAACCTCTTGATCCCCTGTTCAATGCTAAATGCTAGAACAAAAATGAAATGAAATGAAACATAAACCCAGTTAAGAAAAATGTTGAGCAAATTTTGGGGTGCAACAGTTGCCCCTATTCAAACGACTTAGACCTGAATAAATGAAAAGCGAACGACTTTCATGCAATCAAGGTAAAAGACGGTTGAGTACTAAAGAACCCGGAAATTGGCCAACCGCAGGAATAAAACTGCAAACCCTACTAGGGTAACAGCTCTGATTACAAACACTTTCCACTGGGGAAAAGAGAAACTTAACGAATAACTCTGCTTGGGGAAAACCAGACTGAGAAAACAATAATGACACACAGTCTGAAAAGCATATGACCTCGCCATCACTTATCTGTATTAAATTCTTCTGATATCGCCGTCAGGCACCTGACCTCGCCGTCAGCCATTAGGTCTATAATAACAGTTGACATCGTCGTCAAACTTCTACTTCACATCGGTAGAATAACCAACATCGCCGTTAGACCTCTGTTAGATAAAACAAGTACAGAATCCCAACATACAATTCTCTGACATCGCCGCCAGTCATTCAAAAAACACTCAACCGGTAAATCACCTGACCTCGCCGTCAGTCAAAATAAAGCGTCTGACATCACCGTCTGACCATCACGAAGTTGATTAAACCATTGACATTGCCGTCAATAACCAGAACATCTGACATTGTCGCCAGAAACTAACATATCTGACATCGCCGCCCGAAACAAATATCCAACCTCGCCTCTAGGAGAACTACATCATCTGACATCGCCGCCAGAAACAAACATTACCTGACATCACCGTCAGAAACAAACATCCAACATCGCCGCTGGTAAATCATAGATATCTGACATCACCGTCAGTAACAAACCTCCAATACCGCCGCTGGGAAACCAATGATATCTGACATTGTCGTCCGTAACACACATAATATCCAACATCTCCGCTGGGAAAACATATGATATCTGACATCGCCGCCAGTAACAGAACATTCAACATCGCCGATGAGAAACCAAAATCACCTGACATCGCCGCCAGAACGAACATATCTGACATCACCGCCAGAAACAAATATTTCTTGACCTCGCCGTCACGAACCAACATCCAACATCGCCGCTGGAGAAACAAAATTACCTGACATCGCCGCCAGTAACAATCATCCAACATCGCCGCTGGTAAACCAAATCTCCTGACATCGCCGCCAGTAACACACCTCCAACATCACCGCTGGGGAACCAAAGATATCTGACATCGCCGTCAGTTAACTTCAACCTGATAAAATAATCTGACCTCGCCGCCAGCTAACCATAATTTTGAGAAACACCCGACATCGCCGTCAAGTACCTGTGGGGATAAAGAACTCTGACATCGCCGCTAGACAGCCATGGTGATAATAAACCTCTGACATCGCTGCCAGACCAACATAAAGACTGATAAGCATCCAACATCACCGTCAGACAACCATATTCCTCAGAAACTTCTGACATCACCGCCAGACCTTCACTAAATAAAAGCGAGCAACCCCACATGAAGTTAAGATCCACCACTGATAACAATCACGGAGAAACTCGACTAGGGAAATAACATGAATTGGGGTTTAGCTACCACGTGGGCAAAGGTACTAATCACTTGCGAGATACACCTGAAACAAAGAGATAACAACCTGGCTTATGTTTCACATGCATATGTTTGAAAATGGCGTAATGCTCCATACGGAATGGAAATGCTACGCGTTTGGGTAGATGCTATGCACACATGCAGATGCAACAGAACTGAAACAGCAACATAAATGCTAGGGAAACAGAAACCATCATGTCAGGAACAACAAACAACCCCGTGGGGGAAAGCTCATCCATGCCAATAACAATTGGAATCACACCGAAATGAAAAGGCCTCGAAAGGCTCCCTTACTAGGGATAAATCTCATATAAGAACAAGAAATCCCAACTCACTTAGGATACAGATCACTACTTGCTGAGGAAAAAGTTCGGGCTGACTCTCCGGAATACAAATTTTCTGAAGAATAGATAACTCACCGAATACTTAGAACATCCAGGATAAACAACCTAATTTACCTGAGGGAGAACAAAAATGCCCTGAACGGCCTTCCAAGACGCAACTCTCTTGGGGAACAAAGACCTAACTGCCGGAGGCCTCGGTCTGCACTGCTGAAAGCTGAGTTCATACCATCAAACTGAATGAGAGGGAAAAGTAACAGGCCACTACTGGGGAATACTTGGCACCTACTATGTGGGGATACGCCCGGATCTCGACTCGCTGGGGAATGAGCACATACTCGTACTCTGTGGAGGATTAAAAGCGTACTGGCGAACTGCCAGGGACACGCTAACCCACTGCACATAGCTCTACTGGGATAGAGAGGCCATCTCAACTGCTGGAGAACAACACTGTTTAAGGAATAGATGAATCCATCCATGTTCATAAAACTTTGCCCCAAGGGTAACAACCCTGCAAAAGACAAACAGACAAAACATCCTATACAACGAGACTATCTTGGTCATTGTCCGTGACATTGTTTAACCAATATCAAAGTTTTAGCAATTATTGGGCAAGGCCTGCAAGTTTATATATGCAAGTTCATCAAAAACATCAGGCGTTTTTCACAAACAAAACAGTAAAAGCATAAAAACAAAGCACACATACAAGTACTGAATAATATATGTTTATTGATAATCGGCCTGTGAATAGGCAAAGTTTTACAATAGATGCAACTCCTGAAAAGAGGAAGCTGCGCAAAACTACAGGTATCCATAAAAGCAAATACAAAAGTGTACATTTTAAACAAAAAGTACAACAATGTCGGCAATGTGGCGCAGACAAACACCATGAGCTGATTCCTCTATGACTCGCTTGACCCTGACGCTTTCCTGACGCTTCGTCTTCAGAAGAGATTGATTCAAATAAACAGCCCTCAGGTTCTCCCAATCCACTAAGCAATGAAGTTCACACACAGACCACTCTCATTTGCTTTCCAATCCCTCACTTTTGCCTGAACCGCCCTTTTCGGGTTTTTGGTTCACCGGGATACCCATTTTTGTCAAAGCCGCCTTTCTAGGTTTTCGAATTTGCGGGTTTACATCATTTTTCATTTTATCCCTAATTTTTTCTCGAACCTCTTTTCCTTTTTTATGGTTCGCCGGGATGCCCCATTTTTGCCTGGACTTTTCTTTTTGTGTCCAGCGGATCTCTTTTAAGCAAAGTATTTTTTAACTGCGTCTGCGTTTACAGGGGATGCAAAATCTTCACCGTCCATGGTGGATAATACTAAGGCTCCTCCAGAGAAAACCTTTCGTACAACGAATGGACCTTCGTAGTTGGGAGTCCATTTACCCCTGTGATCTGATTGTGGTGGGAGAATCTTTTTCAGCACAAGATCGCCCGTCTGAAAGCTTCAAGGGCGCACCTTCTTATCATAAGCTTTCTTCATCCGACTCTGGTACAAACGACCATATGCAATTGATGCTATCCTCTTTTCGTCCATCTGACTAAGTTGGTTCAATTTGTTCTTGATCCATTCTGCCTCATCAAGCTTTACGTCAACCAAAACCCTTAAAGAAGGAATCTCAACCTCTAGCGGTAGGACAGCTTCCATACCGTACACTAGTGAGAAAGGAGTTGCCCCGGTTGATGTGCACACCGTTGTACGATAACCGTGCAAGGCGAAAGGTAACATTTCATGCCAATCTTTGTATGTGACAACCATCTTTTGCACTATCTTTTTGATGTTCTTATTGGCCGCTTCAACAGCGCCATTCTTCTTCGGCCGATAGGGAGATGAGTTGTGATGTTCAATCTTGAAGTTCTGGCATAACTCCTTCATCATCTTATTGTTCAGATTCGAACCATTGTCAGTAATGATTCACTTAGGAATTCCATATCTGCAGATGATGTCCTTCTTTATGAATCTTGCTACTACTTGTTTGGTCACATTAGTGTACGATGCCGCCTCCACCCACTTGGTGAAATAATCGATAGCTACCAGGATAAAACGGTGTCCATTGGAAGCAGTGAGTTCGATCTTTCCAATCATATTGATGCCCCACATGGAGAACGGCCAAGGGGATGACATAACACTCAATGGACATGGTGGCACATGAATCTTATCAGCATAAATCTCACAGTTATGGCATCTCTTCGCGAATTTGAAACAATTCGACTCCATTGTTAGCCAAAAATAACTAGCTCGTAGTATCTTCCGTGTCATGGCGTGTCCATCGGCATGCGTGCCAAAAGTACCCTAGTGGACTTCTTCCATAAGCAAGCTTGCTTCTTTTTCATCCACGCACCTGAGTAGCACTAGATCATGATTCCTTCTATACAGCACACCATCTGGGTTGAGGTAAAAGTTTCCAGACAATCTCCTAAGAGTTTTCTTATCCTGGGTCGACGTCCCTGGCAGATACTCTTGGTTCTTAAGGAAATTATGAATGTCGTGGAACAACGGCTTACCATCGGAAACTTCCTCAATGGCAAATATGAAAGCGGGCCTGTCGAGGCGTGAGATAACAATCCTTGGAGCTTCATTCCAAAAATTAACCTTGTACATCAAAGACAGTGTAGCCAAAGCGTCTACCATTTGATTCTTTGCTCTTGGCACATGGTGGAAGTCTACGCGATCGAAAAATGGTAACAGTCTTCTTGCATAATCCTTGTAAGGGATCAGATTGGGCTGTCGAGTTTCCCATTCTCCTTCGATCTGGTTAACTACTAGCGCTGAATCGCCAAATACATCAAGATTCTTGATCTTCAGATCAATAGCTTCTTCTAAACCCATGATACATGCTTCGTACTTAGCTTCATTGTTGGTGCAGGGAAAAGTTAATCTGGAAGTAAAAGGGATATGAGTTCCGTGAAGAGTCGTGATAATTGCCCCAATTTCACTACCATATGAATTAACTGCGCCATCGAATATCATTTGCCATGGAGAACCCTTCTCCGGACCTTCAGTGGGTAATGGCTCATCACAATCTTTTGCTTTCAAGTACATAATGTCCTCGTCAGGAAATTCAAATATCATTGGTTGGTAATCATCAATTGGCTGTTCAGCCAGGTATTCTGAAAGAACACTCCCTTTAAGGGCTTTCTGGGAAACATACTGGATGTCGTATTCTGTCAGTACCATTTTTCATCTGGCAATCCTTCCAGAAAGTGCCTGCTTTTCAAAGATATACTTAATCAGATCCATCTTTGAAATTAGCATGGTTGTATGATTGAGCATGTACTATCTTAAACGTTTGGCCGCCCAAGCGAGTGCGCAACATGTTTTTTCAAGCATTGAGTAACGGGATTCACAATCTGTGAACTTTTTACTCAAGTAATAAATCGCATGCTCTTTCCTCCCTGTCTCGTCGTGTTGACTGAGAACACAACCCATACTATTCTCAATAACCGTTAAATACATGATTAATGGTCTTCCAGCAACTGGGGGTATCAGTATTGGAGGCTCCTGCAAATACTATTTTATTTTTTCGAATGCTCTTTGACAGTTTTCGTTCCAGACAACCGCCTGATCTTTCTTTAACAGTTTAAACATTGGTTCACACGTGGCTGTTAGATGAGATATGAACCGAGCGATGTAGTTCAGCCTCCCTAAAAAGCCATGAACTTCTTTTTCAGTCTTCGGTGCTGGCATTTCTTGAATAGCTCTTATTTTTGCAGGATCTACCTCGATTCCTTTTCTGTTGACAATAAACCCCAATAACTTTCCGGACCGAACTTCGAACGTGCACTTATTTGGATTCAACCTCAATTTGAACTTCCTCAACCTCTCAAACAGCTTCAATAAGTGGACCGGATGTTCTTCCTCCGTCTGGGACTTCGCAATCATGTCATCAACATATGATGAATCGCAAATGATCGGTCCCCAGAGTCGACAACCCTCAAATCCAAATTCCAGTCGGATCCTAAGGATCGGAAAGGAAATCGTCAAAGAGAATCTCGTCTGAGTGTGAATTTCATAGGGAACTGTGTCTGTTAAGCAAACAGGTCCACCCACTAGTCTCCACTACTAATACTAGGTTTGTACTCAAGCCCAGCTCCGACTTATCACTCAATGGAACTCCCCTCCCCACAGCACAACAAGTATGATACAATGCGGTAAGTAAAATGCAGAAGTAAATAAAGATAAAGCACATATATATACACACACCCAAAATAAAACATACAAGCGCTAGGATTGACTCGCATAGGGGATATTCCTGTACCCAGCAGAGTCGCCAGCTGTCGCTACTGCTAAAAAAGAGGTCGGCAATGACTAACAGAGTCGCCACCTATCGTTATTTATCCCAAAGAGAGGGAAAGGAAACGATCGGAAAAAACCCGATGAAAACAGGAAAAGACGAGGTCATCGTAACCAAGTTCTAACTTCGGGAGTCGGTTACGCAAGGGGAAGGTATAAGCACCCCTCACGTCCGTCGTACTCAACGGGATCCACGCATGTGTTGTCTAGCTAAAAGGGTGTGTAAAATATCTACGCTAAAGGCTTATGGACAAAAGAAAAAGAAAAAAGGACTAACTCGGCAGAGCATCGCCGCTCTGTGCCTACGTACTCCCTCGTGCAATGGGAAAGTCAGAGTCAACGTAGTTCGCCTAACTACGGCTAAATAAGGGGGAAGGTTGCTCGCTAAGACATCGCGTCTTATGCCTACGTACTTTCATCTGGTATGAAAGATCATAGCAAACGTAGTTCGGGCTAACGAGAACACAAGCTATTCAAAATTTTTAACTGAGTAGGGTTAACAAACAGTTCTAGCAGTTGGTGTATGCAGCTCGACCATTGGAGACTTAGGCGTTACCGTTTGTGATAGGACTGAAAGTTAACAACACTCTTGTTTATGAAAAGGTTTTCCTAATTAAGATCCTGAAGGATAAAAAGGTTTGAAGTGTTTTTTAAGAGGAAGTGTTTTGAATTAGAGTGTTCATAATGTATGTTGTAACAAAGTCTAAAACCTAGGATCGAATGCATCACATATCGTCCTAAGGACGTATACTAAACACTCTAGGCAATTGAGAGATAACCACTCAATCACCATTTCCCAAGTACAAGGCTCATGGCACAATATTCATCATCTTTATTAGGTGGATTGATGTTGTTTGAAGATGACAAGAGAAAGGGACAAACTAGAAGGGGACTAGACCAAACCCTAGAAGTTGTCATGCAAAGTGCACCTAAGGTTGGGATTACAAAAGGGAAACCTCTACCTAATGTTATCATGCATGGTTAGAACCCTAATGTCTATCATAACCTCTCTTGAACAAGAGAGGTTAGAAATCCTAAGGGAAGGAAGACAAAAGAAGAAGAAGAGACAATAAATGAAACAATGCAAATGAAGGATGCAAACACAAATGCATAAGTAAGAACACATAGGATGAAAGTGGGAGGAAAACATGTGTGGGGCAGTAGCCACCACAAGCTCATCTCAACCAAGCATGCATATGAAGATGCAAAGAGAAAAGGGAGAGAGATGCATCAAAAACAAGTAACAAAAACAATGAGAAAAAAGTCCTCATGGATTCATTACTATAGGTAAGCTTCAAGTTCCTCATAAGGAGGGACCAAGCAACCTTAAATAACATTCCAAAGTCATGGGACAGAATGGAGGATGCGAAGAGAGTGCACAAATGCAAAAGCAAACACAACACAAAAGAAAACAAGCATATGCACAAAGGAAAGGCAAGAAAGCTCCACATAGAAACCCTAAAACATTCAAAAGATGAACACAAATGAGCAAGCAAAAAGAAGTGTCATGACCTAAGATTGAACCAAAAACATCCTTAACATGTTAGCAACATGAATTACAAGGCATTGCAAGATCAAAGGATCCAAAAGTGTCACATCCAAGTCAAACTAGGTCAAGATGTGTGTAGGAACCTCCCTTGGAGATGACTTGACTTGCAAGTCATCTCAAAATTACGAAAAAGGCTCAACAAATCCCGAAAAAAATGCACAAGACAGCCACACAAGTTGGCAAACAGAAGCCAAGGGCACAAGGTCCATATCCCCTCAAAGCACCATCAAAATAAAATTAGATTCATGATGTACCACTTTGAAATGGGAAAATCGAGCGTCAAAAGGCAAGCACCAAAAGTCAACCAACCAGGGGCAAGATGGTCCTTAAAAATTGTTCAACTCATCAAGAGTATGAGGAACAATTTTCATTCATTGGACCAAAGGAGAAATGGAGAAACAATTGAAAGAAAACAAAATGTCACAATTTAATTCAAATAAAACCTCTCCAATTAAATAATTCATTTTTAAATGAAAAATAAAATAAAAATACCATAAAATAAAAAACAGGTCAAAGTGACTAAACTATATTTTTGATGAATTTTAATAGTTGGAGAATATTTTTAAATGAATTAAATTGAACAAGAACAAAATAGATAAAAGAAATGGAAATAAAAAGAAAAAGAAAAAACGCGTGGTGTAAAAAGCAATGAAATGCAGTTCAAAAAACCAAATGGACCAAAAGGGGGGGTGCATAAAGCAGGCCCAGCCCAGCGTGCCAAAACTCAGAACAAACAAATAAGGATGTAGTGTGTGTTGGTCAACAGGCATGCACAATGGTCAGTCAGCCTGGGACGTTTGATCAAAAGTATGATAATCAAGTGGATTAGATGGAGCCAACACATTAATGAAATTTCAAATGTGATATAGTGCTGCACGGTCAAACACAAACTATCGTGTGTCTTAATCATGTGGACCAAAATCAAAACAAAGAGATCAAACGGTGGGAAAGTTGTCTTCTCCAATGAGAAGTCAACTAAACCAAGCTGGCAAACCAGTCACGCCGGAACAAAGTCCGGTCATCTTCCCCAATTATTCGGCCGCAGTGAACAGTGAGCCAAACAACACAGAATGCTATACCCCATCAAATCCAATGAAATTTAAGTGCAAATTCATCTACGGATCAAGGGGAACTCAAATCCAACCATGGTTTTCATTTTTGAGCAACGAATAAGCCAAATCGAAGACAAATGTGAAATGTGCACAAACTGTGAAACTTATAATTAACCAACCAAACTGTCCAGAATGCAACTACAACTCACAAGGAGTTCAAATCCACATCTCATTTGCTCTAAAAGCTCAAGAATAAGTCAAAATTTGAACACCAAGAAAAATGCATCACACTGAAAACACACCAAATTCTAGTTTATTTTATCCATTAACGATCTACATTATATCTATGTCTCAAGAATGCAAAAATGATGCAGAATCAAGGCTTAAAATGAGAGATATAGTGATTTCGAATTTACCTAGTAGAGCACCTCCACTGGGTCTTGTCTTGAGCTGAACCTCTGAACAAACCACCCAGAAACGTTCCAAGTGCCTTAAGGAAGCTCTTGATCAACTCAATTTGGCTTGAAATTGTGTGTAGATCCAAAAACGATTTTCAACTTGTGCTCTCTTTTTCAACTTTCTATTTCAGCAAAACCACCACCAAAACGAGCTCTCTAGGTCTAGAAAGTTTTCTAATCTTATATATGTTGGGTTCAGATGAGAATGGTGCTCCAATTCAAGTCCCAAAACCCAATTCACAAATTCATTTTTCCACACTTTTTCCAGTTGCCATACGTGTGTTTTTCCACTACACCAGCTTGGATTTTGATTCAAATCAACTCCAAATGGCTTGAGCTGATCAAAGGGCCAAAAATTAAGCCTTGCTTTTGATCTTATGGTTGATTTCTAACTTGTTTCTTCAAGAGGAAGAAACCATGAAAATGGCCAATTTAGAAATCCCAAATTTCCAACATGAAAATAGCAATGTCTTTAGAACATTATTTGCACTCAGAAAATGCACAAATTTGCCTTGGGAAAGTTCAAAATCATTTAAATCTCAATTTCTCATTTTAAACCTTCTTTATGAAAAATTCAAATCCCAAATCTTCAATCCAAGCTCCCACCATGACAAGAGATGATTTGGTAATGCAAATGGCCCTATTTACAGCAAGTTTCATGTTGAAAAGATTTTCATTTGAAGTACTTAAGTTGGTGAAATGGACCTATACTTTTATGACCTGTAATCTTACTTTCCAAAAATACCTCTAACTTGTAACCCTCATAACTTGAGTTCTACAAATCAAGTGAAAGACTTATAGTAAATTTTGGAAAGATAAGACCAAGATCTACAACTTTCATGTTGGCCAAAATTTGAGGAGAAACATCCTTCTAGGTCAAAAATGGCTTGGAAGTTGGTTGACTTTTGTTGACCAAAATCACATTCATCTGATGACCTGTAACTTGTCTAGATCATAACTTGAGTTATATAAATCCAATCAAGGACTTCTAGTACTCAAAAGAAAGCTACGAACAAGCTCTACAAGTTGCATGTTGGCCAAAATTTGAGATGAGACTTGTATCTTGAGGTAGGTGGTCTTGAAGTTAGGCACTGAATAGGAGATTTTACCCTGAGAACCCTAATTTAGTAACTCCTCACACTCTTGATCCTTGATGAATTGATCTTGAAATGATATATTAGACTTATCAAAACAACATCCCATGACCATAGAGACTTTGAATTGAGTTTCAAACTCCTTCAATTTCACAGTTAACCTAGTGCTTACCAGATGAAAACCCTAGATGCCACACTCTTGACTGGGGCTTGTTCCACTTCACACAACAACTTAAATAAGCTCCAAATGGCTCTCAAAGCACTCAATGAGCTCTCTCAACATCTCATACCCATAATCATGCATTCACAATCTCCTGATGCTCTTCAGTTGGCCTCCAAGTTAGGAGCTGACCCACACACATCCATCTATCCTTTCACAAGACATTGACCACTTCAAGATGCCCTGATGACCAATCAAGCTTGAGTAACAACCCTTGCTTAGGCTCAATGCTCTGAGAATACCTCTCTTGCTATGCACAACCTCTTGATCCCCTGTTCAATGCTAAATGCTAGAACACAAATGAAATGAAATGAAACATAAACCAAGTTAAGAAAAAGGTTGAGCAAATTTTGGGGTGCAACAATGTCTTAGTGCCTACCTTGGAGAAGTTTGCTTTGTTGATGGGAGTTCTGGTCTTAGAGAAGATGCCTTTCTTTCACTCTGAAGAAGAACCTGACTTGACCAAGTTGGCCAATACCCTTCATCTGAGCAGCTCTGAGTTAGAGGGTAATGTAGTCTGGAGAAATGGAGTCCCTAGTTTTCCATTGTCATTTTTGGTGGGCAAGGCTCAACATTTTTCTAAGGAGGGTTGTTGGTTGGTTTTCAATGCTATTCTGGCTTTATGCATATATGGCATAGTCTTGTTTCATAACATACCAGACTTTGTTGATATGGATGCCTTTCATATTTTCGCTTCCAAGAATCATGTGCCTGCTCTTTTGGGAGACGTATACCATTAAGTACATTACAAGAATGAGAATAGAAAAGGAAAGAATGTTTCTTGTTGTGCGCCACTTCTATATAAATGGTTTATGGAGCATCTTCCTCGAGCTGGAGCTTTTATTGATATATTAGACACATAAAATTGGTCAGAGAGACTCATGGGTTTGACATATGAGAATATTGCTTAGTTTAATAGAGATCTGCTCGGTAAGGAGATTATTTATAACTGTGGAAACTTTCCCAATGTACCTCTGATAGCAAGGAAGGGTGGTATCAACTACAACCCCGCTCTTGCTGTCAGGCAATTTGGTTACGCTTTGAAAGAACCCCCGAAGGAAGAGGAAATACAGAAATCTCT
Organism: Lathyrus sativus; assembly: GCA_963859935.3. NCBI lineage: Eukaryota > Viridiplantae > Streptophyta > Magnoliopsida > Fabales > Fabaceae > Lathyrus > Lathyrus sativus. The sequence continues at coordinate 188,512,313 of OZ012736.1, read as the reverse complement.
GTATTTCACAGGAGTAGTTGACTATGATACTCTATCCAGATTAAAAAAAGCTTGGGGAAGAATTCACCGCAAAGGAAACGTTTCTTTAGGAAAGGGTGATTGTAGAGCCTATGGACCTTATGTGGATTGGATTCAGGAGAGGGTAGAAAAGATACTATTACCATTCCCTGTTAGAGAACCTTTGTATCCTTTGGTGGTTAAAGAACCTACGATGGTTGATATTTAGAGGTATAATAAGCCGTGGGTCGAGAAATAAGAGTTACGCAAGGAGAACGAAGAGTTGAAGAAGGAGATTAGTCAGTTGAAGAGCGGAAAGAATGAAGCAGCCTATTTGGCCAAGATGAAGACAAAAACCTTGAACAAGATGGGAAAAGAGTTGACTGGAGAGATTCGTGTGCGAGAACGAATTGGTCAAGATTTGAAGAGCACTAGCAATGTCTTGAAATACAAGAAAAAAGAGCTGGAGAGGGCGCGCCTGGAGATATCCAAATTCAGTGATAAGTGGAATGCTGCTTTAATCGCCAATAAAGGAAGAGAGGATGAGCTCCATAAGCAAATTGATATACTGAAGACACAACTCAGAATTAAAGATGTAAAGGCTTCATTGGAATCATCTAGCCGGTATGAAAGCGATTGCAAGTTACGAGAGACTCTGCCAGTGCTGGAGGAATGCAAGATAAAGGTAGAATTGAAGAAACCAAGACTCGAAGATGCTTGGGAGGATTATGCTTAAGATTTGAAGGATGTCATCAGCAGAAGGGATTTGCTTATATAGGCACTGGTTACAAAACCTGAACATCCAGATACAAAGGAGTTGTTAGAGGAGTTTCAGACTCATTACCGTGGCTGAAGGGAGAGTTATCTGATGTAGTTTTCTCTTTAGTTTTCTCCTCTCTTGTTATTATCTTGTATTAAGACCATCACCCGATTTGTTGGATGGGGTCGTATGATCATTTTCTGTTGGATTCCTTAGAGTTATGTTGCGTACGCTGACTTCTGCCCACATTTCATTTATGAGAAGAGATTTGTGGTTCTATCTGTTGCTTCTTCTGTCTCCTGTTTGTTCGTGGAACTAGAATCAAAGGGAGAATCTCCATGAATCATATATGCGTGCTTTCATTTTTCATTATCATTATCATTTTGCATAGTAGGTGTTCTTGGGACCGTTAACCTTATCTCTGTATGGTTTTCTTCCAACAGTTTTTAGGATAGCAGACCAGACGTTTTACAGATACTCCACAAGAGGGAATCAACAAAGAGTTATGGATCAGATACAACAAGAGTTGCAAGAATTCAGGGATCAGATGACTTAGTTTATGGATATGATGCAGGGAGTTGCCAATGGGCAAGAACAACTCAGAACATTGGTCTAGCCACTAATTTCCAAGGTGGATGGTAGTGGCGTCTTACATGGAGTAACTACTGCCATTCCTCCCCCAGCTGATGGTAACACTCCTTAGGCTAATGTGATTCCCACTGTTGTTATTCCTCCGGGCGGAGGTCACCAAACAGGAGCTCATGTGACAGGTGCAGCGGGCGTTGCACATGGGGCTGCAGGTCCTCAATGGGAAAAAGACGAGCAGGATGATGTTTTCTCAATGGGAGACTTGGTCGTGGGTCTTTAGACAGACGCATATAAAAGGTTTAAGATGATCGAGGAAAAGATGAAGAATCTCGAGAACCAAAACTCTTTGGGGCTCGACATGTCCAATCTAGGGTTGATACCAGGGGTTAAGATTCCCCCAAAATTCAAAGTTCCAGACTTCAATAAGTACAAAGGGACAACTTGTCCCAAAGTACATCTCAGGTCCTATTATCGGAAGATGTCTGCCTATTCAGACGATGAGAAATTGTTGATGCACTTTTTTCAAGATAGTTTATCAGGTCCTTCTCTAGAGTGGTACATGGGTCTAGAGATGACGCATATCAGAAGTTGGAGGGATCTAGGGGAAGCTTTTGTCCATCATTATCAATACAATAGTGACCTGGCACCAAATAGAGTTCAACTGCAGAATCTGTCTCAGCGGAGCAATGAAGGGTTTAAAGAATATGCCCAGAGGTGGCGAGAACTAGCAGTAAGAGTTCAACCACAGATGGTGGAGCGAGAGCTTATTGATATGTTCGTGGAAACCTTTCCTGGAATATGTTATGAGAAGCTGGTTGTAAATATGTCTGGAAGTTTTTCTGATTTGATCATAACAGGTGAAAGAGTGGAAAACGGAATAAAATTAGGGAAAATACAAGTGGGAGAAGGGTCTACCTCAAAAGGGGCGAGAAAGATGTTTGGAAATTCAAAGAAAAGAGAAGGAGACACAAATGCAGTAACAAATTATAGAAACAGAAACAAAGCACAACGTCAACAGCAATACCAGCCTCAACAGAAGCCACAGATTGCTAGTATAACCATTCCAGCGGTACCTCAGCAACCAGCTATTGCACCGCGCCGATTTAAAGACCGAGAAATGGTGGTTAATAGGCAGTTTGACACGCCACCTATGCTATATTCTCAACTACTACAACATTTACTACAATTATAGCTAATCCAGAAAAGGACTTTAGCACCGCTTACAGGTGCACCTCCACCGGGCTATGACGCGAATGCAAGGTGCAATTTTCATTCTGGTGCTCTGGGTCACAACATCGACAATTGCAAAGCTTTTAAGCATAAGGTGCAAGATATGTTTGACACCAAAGCAATTAATTTTACCAAAGAGACCCCAAACGTGAATCAAAACCCAATGCCGAATCATGGGGTAGCCGGAGCTAATGCCATTATCGAGGGTGAAAAGTTGAACTTGATAACTAATGTGGCAGAGTTGAAAACGCCGCTAAGTTTTGTGAAGAGTAGATTGTTGAAAAGGGATGTTTTTCCTGGTTGTCTGGTGGGTTGCGAAGGATGTGCCGTGCACCCGAAAGGTTGTGTTGATCTGAGGAACCATATTCAAGACTTGATGAATGAGGGTATTTTGCAGTTTGATAGAACAGAAGGAGAGGAAGATGTGAAAGAGATTGACAATGAGCGGGATGAAATCGCGACGATTTCGATCCCATACAGAACAATCATTATTTCAGCGCCTCCGAGGCCAGCACCAGTAATCATCATTACACCCGGACCAATACCTTACGAAAGTACCAAGGCCATCCCATGGAACTATGGGGCAGAGGTATTCTGCAATGGTTATAAGCAAGAATTGGTAGGGATGTCATCTGAAGGGTCATTTGTTGATAACGTTGTTGGAACCGAAGGTTTGACCAGAAGTGGTAGAGTGTTCTCCCCACTGGAGGTTGATGTGGAAAGAACTGATAAAGGAAAGGGTAAAGTTGTGGTAAAAGAGAGTCAGCAACAGGGAGAGCAGGATTCTTTAGTCAAAGACGCTGAAGAATTTATGCGATTATCCGCAAGAATGATTACAAAATTGTGGATCACTTACAACAAACTCCCTCTAAGATCTCGATTTTGTCTTTGTTGTTGTGCTCTGAGGCACATAGGAATGCGTTGTTGAGAATTCTGAATACTGCCTACGTACTACAAGAAATTTCTGTCAATCAGCTTGAGGGGGTAGTATCCCATGTTAACGCTGGCAATGGCTTGGGTTTCACAGATCTGGATCTAACTCCCGCTCGGAGGAATCATTATCATGCCCTACACATCTCCATTGAGTGTAGGGGCTGTTTTGTCGCATGTATTAGTTGATACAGGGTCATCACTTAATGTGTTGCCCAAGAAAGCTTTGATGAAGCTAGACACCCAGGGTGTGATTTGTATTCCCAGCGATCTGGTAGTGAGAGCATTTGATGGGACTAGAAGATCAGTGTTTGGTGAAGTTACTTTACCAATTCAAGTGGGCCCAGAGATCTTTGACACTGTTTTCTACATCATGGATATACAGCCAGCCTATAGCTTCTTACTTGGTCGACCCTGGATACATTATGCTAGGGCAGTCACTTCGACGTTGCACCAAAAGCTTAAGTATATGGTTGAAGGGAAGATTGTAACAGTGTGTGGTGAAGAGGATATCATGGTTAGTCACTTGTCATCCTTCAAATATGTAGAGGTGGATGGGGAGATCCATGAAACACTGTGTCAAGAGTTTGAAGCGGTGCAGATTAAGGAAAAGCCTTCTGTTGAGATTAGAGCTCCAGAAATTTCAATGTCTTCATTCAGAGAAGCTCGGGCTATTGTAGAGTCTGATTCTTCACAGAGATGGGGTCGAGTCCTCAGCATTCCCAACAAGCAAGAAAAATTTAGTTTGGGATACAACCCATCATCTTCTCAGAGTGCTCCGAGGTACAGAGGACCGGTGCTATTCACCAGCGGTGGGGTCATTTTTGATAGAATCAATGTTGTGGGAGACGATGAAGCTGACAGCGACTACGACATGGATGTTCAAATTCAGTTGTGTGTCCCTGGTCAGAGTTTGTGCAATTGGACTGTGGAGGAAGTCATCCAAGTTACCTTTGAAGAGTAATTTCTTTGTTTTGGTTATGTGTGGTTCTATGTTCTGCCCAAGACGTAGTGGCTTTCCTTTGTAGGGCCCTTTTTGATTATGTTTGAACTCTTTTTTATAATTAATGAAAGGCGTTTTGTTTGCATTCAATTATTTTGATCCCTGTTTTTCTTCTTTTATTTTTGACAATAAAATGGAAATATGTTTGTGCTTGTTTGCATATCATTTTAAGCATAAAACATCAATCATGCAGGTTTCACATCTCAGATGCCACCAATTTAGATTCGGCTATGACTCGATATGATTTTGACAATCCTATTTTTCAAGCTGAAGAAGAGACTGATGAAGAAGATGACCTGCCTGAAGAGCTTGCCAGACTGTTGAGACAAGAAAAGAAAGTCATTATGCCTCATCAAGAGGAAATTGAAGTTGTTAATCTGGGCACCGAAGAGGACAGGAAAGAGGTCAGGATTGGGGCTGCGTTAGAGAATGATATCAAAAGAAGACTGGTCGAAATGCTCCGTGAGTATAGAGACGTCTTCGCTTGGTCGTATGAAGATATGTCAGGGCTGGATACGGACATAGTGGTACACTGTCTACCACTTCGAGAAGAATGTCCACCTGTAAAACAAAAGCTGAGAAGAACCAGGCCTGATATTGCAGTCAAGATTAAGGAAGAGGTCCAGAAGCAATTGGATGCCGGTTTTCTTGCTGTTATGAACTATCCTCCATGGGTCGCTAACATTGTTCCTGTGCCTAAAAAGGATGGAAAGGTCAAGATGTGCGTCGACTACAGAGATCTGAATAGAGCGAGCCCGAAAGATGATTTCCCGCTCCCCCACATTGATGTTTTGGCTGATAATACAGCTCAATATTCTGTGTTTTCCTTCATGGATGGCTTCTCTGGGTACAACCAAATCAAAATGGACTCATAAGACATGGAGAAAACTACCTTTATCACATCGTGGGGGACTTTTTGCTACAAAGTTATGCCTTTTGGATTGAAAAATGTAGGGGGAACTTACCAGCGGGCGATGGTGGCTCTCTTTCATGATATGATTCATCATGAGATCGAGGTTTATGTTGATGACATGATTGCGAAGTCATAGACGGAGGAAGAACATCTGGTTAATCTTTTGAAGTTGTTTGAAAGGTTGAGGAAATTCAGATTGAGGTTGAATCCAAATAAGTGCACTTCTGGAGTGAGGTCACGGAAGCTACTGGGGTTTATTGTCAACGAAAGAGGAATCGAGGTAGATCCTGCGAAGATAAAAGCAATACAAGAAATGCCTGAACCAAAAACAGAAAAAGAGGTTCGTGGTTTTCTGGGGAGATTGAATTACATTGCAAGGTTCATATCTCACCTTACAGCCACCTATGAACCAATATTCAAATTGTTAAAGAAGGATCAAGAAGTTGTTTGGAATGAAAATTGTCAAAGGGCATTTGAAAAGATAAAAAATACTTGCAGGAGCCTCCGATACTGATGCCTCCAGTGGCAGGTCTGCCTCCAGTGGCAGGGAGACCTTTGATTATGTACTTGACGGTTCTTGAGAATTCAATGGGTTGTGTACTCGGTCAACACGACGAGACTGGCAGAAAAGAGCATGTTATCTATTACTTGAGTAAGAAGTTCACATAATGTGAGTCTAGGTACTCAATGCTATATAAAACATGTCGTGCGCTTGTGATAACGCAAAAATGTATAGTATAATTGCCTTGTTTTTCATCTGCTAACAGTATGATTTCACCCTGATTTCGGATGATTCCGCATATTTGCTAAGTGTTTTTGCAAGTATATGAAGTTCCCACTCAAAACGAGCAAGACAGAGAAAACTCACGATCAAAGACACAAAATGGGAGAAAAAGACAGAAAATAGCAGAAAATACAGATTTTGTGAGTGTCACGGTTGTCACACCCTTGTCACGGCCATCACAACCCCCACGGTTGTCACAGACCCTTACGCTTGTCATGCATATTACGCTCGTCACATCTCCCTTACAGTCGTCATGCACCCAATAACAGAATAACGTTCACATTCTGAACGTGCCCACATAAGCTGAGGAAATATAGGAACATTCCCCTTTATTCTCTCACCCTCAACTCCATTTACTCGGGCATTTCCTGAGAGAGTCTCAGCTATAAAAGGAGAAGGTCTGGACCAGAAAGAAGGGAGCTGTATTGAGGATAACGAAGTGCTGCCAAAATTGCCATTGAAGCCAAACTTAAGATTTCAGCATTATTTTCTTGTTTCCTTTTTCCTTGTTTCCATTTGTACCGCTTTAATACCTTTGTACCACTCTATTTCCTTCCTGCATATTTACCTCTCGCTAAAGTAGAATCCTGCCGACATTGTGGAGGACTACTCAAGATTCCGAGAGCAGTACTATCTACAGGTTTTTATTAATTGAATTGTTATTTTGTTTCTGTCAAAAATGCATGTTTATTTATTTTGCTGCCATTATTTAATTTTGAATGCTTTAAGTACCATGTCTAGCTAAACTGCTCTAACCAGTATGTAATAAATTAGTAAGACAGGATTCGATAAGACCCGGTGCTTTTTCCTTTTTTTCAAACACTTTTCTGGCCGTGGTTTTTTATCTGATTTCCTAAACAAACCTTCGTCGCGACAACGAGAAATTGTTTATGGTAGTTTTGCCACAAGAGTGGGAAATTCATTAAGGTACGTATCGACACGTGAAAGCGTGGGGTTTGAACCAGATAGTAAAAACTAGGCGTTTATTTTAAATACAGCGAAAGCGCTTTAAAAGAAATCAGAACTTAGTTGTTTTAAAAAAGTGATTTTAACCTCGAATGGGACCGCGAAACCGTACATTCCGCCTTAGATTATGACTAGAGTCAACAACCAACGTGAGACAAAAGCCTTTGAACGTTTATTTTCTCCTGAAAACCATTTGCAAACAAAATAAGTTGCACCGGCGACTTGTCGAATCCCCAAAAACTAAAGCATTACATACCGTTGTCCCTTATTAGTATTCTTAAACCTTATAAACTATCCTTAGATTTGCCTTTACTTTTGTATTTAATTCCTTAAAACCTTATTCCGACTTAGCTAAATATAGTAACACCCGATAACACTAGATTGATTACAAGTCCCTATGGGATCGATATCTTTATTACTACGCGATAAACTGTGCACTTGCAGTTAGTTCAGTTAGACTCAGAAAGTCGCGATCAAGTTCTTGGCGCCATTGTCGAGGACCCGTTTAATCAATAGTGTAGAACTTTGTTACGCAATATAGACTAGGTTAACTATTTTATTTCCCTTTACTCGTTCGTTGATTGTATGCCAAGTACTCACTCACAAAATGATATCTTACAACCTCCAATCGCCGAACTAGAGCGCTTCTTACACCTAAGAAGGCAAATAATTGAATATCAACGAAGACATAATATTCCTGATCTTCTAGCTCATACTCCTGAATCTGGTGAAGAATCGAAAGTGGTCGAAGGACCTCAGAATAGACCTCTGAAGTGAAGCTGAGAAAATACTTAGAAGGGGGGTTGAATAAGTATGAAGATAAAACTTAGAAATAAAAACTCAAGTATTTTTATCCTGGTTCATTGAACTCAACTACTCTAGTCCACCCTATATAGAGTGATTTTCCTTTCTCAAACAAGGACTTAATCCACTATTTAATCAATTGATTACAATAGTAAGCACTAAGAACAACTGTTCAAAGTCTTCTCAAGAACTACTGATCCCAACTGGATCTTCTTAAGGAACTATTACAATGAAATGTAAGATAAATACAAGTGTTTGAATGCTTCTAACAAGCTTTATCACAAGAGTGATTTTTCACTTAATGTTAAGAACAAAAGAATAAACTCAGCAAAGAGAATAAGAATATTTTATGAGAGCTTGTAAGAGTTTCTATCAAAGATTCGTCAACTGAAGAAGATGAGGAAGACTTGCTTTTATATGCACAGTAGTCCACAAAGTCTTGACGTTGGAGGCTGTGTACTGAAAAGGCCTAAACCTTTTTGTCTTCACATCACATGACCTTTCTTGGAAGTAGAATGCACAGAGAAATGCTTTTGGTCTGTGTTCTAGTGTCAATCATGAAAGAGGAAAGAGTCGTTGAGCCAAATAACCGAATATAACTTTGAATTCTTCTTCAACAAGTATTTCACTTCAGCAAAGTAAACATCAGAGTCTGCGTGATCAGAGTCTTGGATGCCCATCAGAGTTTGCTGAATCAGAGTAATGCAGTAAGTGTGCTTTAGCGTGTAGTTCTATCAGAGCAGAGTTTTATGACTTAGACCCTCAGTATATGCAGCGAGTAGTACTCTCAGAGTCTTCTGAAAAACTGTGCTTCTTAACTCTCATACAAAGATCTTCAATGCTTCAGAGTCTTCAAATATTTCAGTGTCTTCTGCTTCAGATCCTTCTGCAGCTTCTGCTTCAGATTCCTCTATAGCTTCTGCTTCAGATCCTTCTGCAGACAGCATTCAGATCCTTCTGCTTCAAAGATAGTTAATAATATGTCTGAATTTCGTTTTAGTATTTGCTTATGGATTGAACAATCAGATTCTTTTTCTCCCCCTTTTTGTCATAATCAAAAAGATGTGTAAAGACAGAAAAGATAACAGAAGAAAAGCAAAACAAACATTTTCATTCATTCAGATGGTTCACATAACAGATGATAAAAAACAAGCAAAAGAAAACAGATGCAAACAACAGTGCAAAAAACATGAAAAGAAACTAAGGTTGGCGAGATGCAATTAGGGTTAGAAGATCTATGATCTTTGCAGTAGACTCTTCTTGCTTGGTCATCCAAGTCTTAACCTCTTCAGTGGTTTGTTCTTGTTTGATCATCCAGGACTTGATTTCCTTAACCTCTTTCACAAGTTCTGAATTGTCAGTCTTCACTTCAGATTCAGACGCATCAATGTCCATATCAGATGCAACATCTTCAGATGGAGAGTCTTCAGCAGGAGCAGCTTCCAGAAGCAGCACTGGTGGTTTGGGAATGCTCATCAGAGTCTATCTGACCCATTCAGCAAACTTTGCCTTAGCATCTTTAGCACAGACTGTTTTGAGATGAGAAGCCACAACGTTGAACTTAGAGATAAATTTATCCCAAGCAGCTTCAGACTTAACAGGATCTATATTGAACAAACACTCTTCTTCCTCACGTGCAATCCCCATACGAACTTCCTTTTTGAAATTATCAAACAGTTTATCAACATCTGATCTAGGAATGGGGTAAAGGTATTCCTCAAGAGTCACTTTTTCAGCAGATTCAGCGTTTCACTGAGGTTGTTCACAAGTGGTATCAGGAGGTGTTGGATCAGATGGTGGTTGTTCAGATGGTTGAGGTGCAGATGGTTGAGGTTTGGAAGGTTGTGGTATGGTGAGTTGAGGTGTAGGAGTTGTTGAAATTTCAGCTTCAAATGATGAAGGTTGAAAATCTGAGAGGTTGAATTTGGAGCGAAGTGAAAGTCTACGATTGATTTGGTCAGATGCTGATAGGTCAGAAAATGTAGGTTTGAATGGATCAGGAATGTGTAAACAGGAGGGTGAGTGAACTTCGGATTCAGAATCAGATGATTCAGTGGAGTGGCATGAGGTGGATGACAAGACAACCATGGTTGCAAGTGGTTCCAAATCAAGAATGTCATTGGATGAGTGAAAGATAGAGGGTTCTGGAACAGGTAACGATTGTTCTATTATTGAGGGTTGTTCAGATGGTGTTAGTTAGGGAGGTTCAGATGAAATGGGTTGAGATTGATGTTCTTGTGGTTGTTGTTGTTGTTCTGGTTGTGGTTGTTGTTGTGGTTGAGGTTCTGGTTGAGGTTGTTCTGGTTGTTGATGTTCTGGTTGTGTTTTTGGTTGAGGTGGTTCAAATGGAGTTTGTACACAAGATGGTTGAGAATGTGTAGGTTGAAATGGAGAGGGTTCAGATGAATGAATCCCAGGTGATGGTGGTACAGATGATTGTGGTCTAGAAGGTGATGGAGGAGGTGAAGGTAATGGAGAGTGAATGGTTGGTATTTGATCAGATGTTAATACTTGTTTGATAGTTTCTCTAATGTCTTCCAGACTTACTTATGGAGGAGTTGGTTTCACTTTCTTTACCTTCTGAGGCTTAGCAGCAGCTTCAGAGGCTTTTCTCTTAGGCTGAGCCTCAGATCCTTCTTCAGCAATCTTCTTTGAACGCCTTTCTCTAAGAAGATTAGGCAGAACTTCTCCTTCCTTCTAGACGATGTTAACAGGAAAAGGAACATCATTTAATAAACAATCACCTATGTAGGATAAAATGATCTTCCTTGGTTCATTAGCACTGAACATTGGAAAATCTTCAACAGGAATCCTTCTGTTGCTGACATCCTTAGTAGCAATTTTCTTAGGTTTTCTGGCAAGCTCTATGATGACCTTCATCCTCTTCAGAGTATTGCCATTAATGACAGAACCTATGACATAGGACAGATCCTCTGTCACCCCAGCATCATACAGATGTTTCACAAGACCATTCTCTGTTAGAATGTCTGATATCAGTCTTCCCATAGGAATCCAATTCCTAACTTTTCCAGTTTTGACTCTTACTTCTTCTCTTGTTTCCTTTATATGATTCATAAGGTGACTAAACAGAAGATAAGGCAAGTCCACCTTCTTTCCCTTGCTCATACAGAACATGAAGTAGAGTTGTTCAACACTGACATAATCTGGAGAATTTGATGATTTCCTGTGAAAGATGGAACTCATGAAAATCTTGGCCCAGATCCTGTAGACTGGCTTCAGTTCCCTTACTTTGCTAGTTGGTTCCCCAGAAATACTAACTTCTTGAAACACATCAGCAAGATCCACACGAGCAGATTATAGACTGGTTTCACCATCAGTTTCAGAGTACCCAATAAGTTGTCTGATCAGCTTCTCAGTAATCACAATCTCCTTTCCAAGGACAAAAGAATGGATGAATTTAGGGCACACCTGAGCATGTATCCAGAATTCTTTCACCAAAGTTGGATAAACAGGACCCATAAGCCTGTCAAAATACTTTGTCCAACTCTGAGTTTGAATAGTTGAAGAAAGATTAAACCCATTTTCTTCAATGGAATCAAAATCTACAAAGCATTCACTCAGAACTTCCAGATCTACAGTTGGAGTGAGAAGGGTTCTCACAGGTTCCTTGTACGCTTCAGCATTAGGAGAAGAAACAACAGTGGTTGATTGCATCTGAGCAGATGTTGATGAAAAAGATGTCATTGTTATTCTTGAGTAAGAGGTTTTAGGTTTAGGGTTTAGATGAAGAGCAAAGAGAAGACAGAAATACATAAAAGGTTTGTGAGGTGAAAAGTGTAAAATGGTGTGATTTGTGGTATTTATAGATAAAATCAGGCACACAGACAGTCATATAAGCACGCTTCACATAGCATTAAAAAAAGTAAAAACATCATTGCACAATATTTATGATTCTGACAAATGGGGGGAAATCAAGAAAAATCAGATTTTCAAAGCAGTACCTCAAACGTTAATTCAGTAAAGTGCACTCTACCTTTCCAGTTTCTGAGCTACACGTGTTTGCTTGCATGTGCTTCTGAAATCTCTTGAGAAATGAAACGTTAGCCAACGTTTAGATCCTCTGAGCATTGTTAGTTCAGATTTATACAAATAAAATAATTCAAGAAAATGAATAGATTGACAGATGAAATACTTCAGAGCATTAAACATTTTGCATCTGAGAAGTTTGCCTCTGATAAATATTATTCTGGACAAAGAGTCATACCAATATTTTTCAGAATAAACTTGAACCTATCTTCAGCAAGGGGTTTTGTAAAAATATCAGCCCATTGATGATCTGAATCAACAAAGGCTAAGTTTATAATACCCTTCTGAACATAGTCTCTGATGAAATGATGCTTAATTTCTATATGTTTTGCCTTAGAGTGTAAAATTGGACTTTTAGACAAACATATAGCAGAAGTATTATCATAGAAGATAGATACATTACTCTCAAAGATATGATAGTCTTCCAACTGACTTTTCATCCAAAGCATCTGCGTGCTACATCCAGTAGCAGCAATGTATTCTGCCTCTGGTGTAGAAAGTGAAATTGTGGGTTGCTTCTTGCTGTACCATGAGATCAGATGACTTCCAAGGAACTGACAGCTTCCAGAAGTACTTTTACGCTCTACTTTGTCTCCAGCATAGTCAGCATCACAGAATCCAACTAATGTATATTCAGAAATATTCATGTTATTCAACTGAGTAGCTAATGGAGTTGCATCTGGCGTAGCTTCTTCTTGAGCTTTTTCTGCCTCTAAGCCTTCAGAGTCTGTGAAGACTACTTCTCTATCTGCAGAACTTTCAAACTGCTTTGGCTTTTCAATGCCAAGTTTATCATCAAATCTAACATGTATAGATTCCTCCACAATCTGTGTTTCAGTATTATATACTCTGTAGCCTTTAGAGCGTTCAGAATATCCAAGCATGAAACACTTTTGTGCTTTAGAATCAAACTTGCTAAGATTCTCTTTAGTGTTCAACATATAACAAATACATCCAAAAGGATGAAAATAAGCAATGTTGGGCTTTCTGTTCCTCCACAATTCATAGGGAGTCTTTTCCAGAAGAGGTCTTACAGACACTCTGTTCTGAATGTAACATGCTGTGTTTATTGCTTCTGCCCAAAAGTGCTTTGCCAGATTAGTCTCGTCGATCATGGTTCTGGCCATTTCTTGCAGAGTTCTATTTTTCCTCTCTACAACTCCATTTTGTTGTGGAGTTCTAGGGCAGGAGAAATCATGAGCAATGCCATTTTCATTAAAATATTTTTAAAAATATTTGTTTTCAAATTCGCCACCATGATCACTTCTGACTTTGATTATTTTAAAATCTTTTTCATTTTGGACTTGTTTGCAGAAGTCAAAGAACACAGAATGTGACTCATCCTTGTGTTTTAAGAACTTTACCCATGTCCATCTACTATAGTCATCAACAATGACTAATCCATACTTCTTTCCTCTGATGGATGCAGTTTTCACTGGTCCAAACAGATCAATATGAAGTAATTCTAATGGTTTGGAAGTAGAAACAACATTTTTTGATTTAAAAGAGGATTTTGAAAACTTCCCTTTTTGACATGCTTCACAAAGAGCATCTGAGGTGAACTTCAACTTAGGAAGTCCTCTGACAAGATTAAGTTTATTAATCTGAGATATACGTCTCATATTAATATGCCCCAATCTTCTGTGCCATACCCATTGCTCCTCATTAACAGACAAGAGGCATTTAACATTCTGAACCTTAAGTTCTGAAAGATTTATTTTATAAATGTTGTTCTTCCTCTTTCCACTAAATAGGATTGAGCCATCCTTTTGACCAATAGCTTTACAACATTTTTGATTAAAGATTATGTCATAACCATTGTCACTTAATTGACTTATGGACAATAGATTATGCTTTAATCCTTCTGCAAGTAAAACATTAGTAATAGAGGGAAGGTTACCATTTCCAATAGTTCTAGATCCAATGATCTTGCCCTTCTGATTCCCTTCAAATTTCACGTCACCTCCAGATCTAAGCTCCAGACTTTGGAACATAGACCTTTCTCCCGTCATATGTCGCGAGCATCTAGAGTCCAGGTACCATGACTGGCGTCCTGACCTTGCTACTAAGAACATCTGCAACAGGAATTATTTTACTCTTAGGTACCCAGATCTTCTTAGGTCCTTTTGGGTTAGTTGTTCTGAAGGTTAGTCTAAACTTCTGTTTTTCAACATAAGGTTTATTCTGACTAGCCTTAGATTTAAACACATGAATGTTCTTTTCAGAACGAGTGTGTTTAATATCATTCAAGTGAGCATATTTAAAATGAGAATATAAAGGAGTCTTCTTGATGATAATTTTATCAACAGGTTTTGGATTTAAATCCGTTCCAGAGGAAGATTTATATCCAATTCCTTTTCTGTTATTTCTGCTAACTCCATAGATCATAGAAGCCATTTTGCTTCTGTCTATGCTTTTAGCAAGAAACTCCTGAAAGCTGTAGTCATATTTTTCCAAAATATTTTTGCATTCAGACTCAGTTTTAGAATCAGAGTCTTGTTGAGCTAATTCAAAATCATTTTTCATTTTTAAGTTCTTTTCATTTATCTTAGCCACTCCTGATTTGAGAATATTATTCTCAGATACAAGATTGCTTTGACGCTCCTTGTATTTGAGCTTAATATTGTTATAGCTCTTCAGAACTTCTGATAACACTTTGATAAGTTCATCTTTAGTGAGTTTAGCCATTACCTCTTCAACGTCAGAGTCAGATTCAGATCCTGAAATTCCTTCTTCCTGATCTTCTATGTCTTCCATCAATGCTAAGTTGGCACATTCCTCTCCTAACTCAGATTCAGATTCAGATGTATCTGAATCATCCCAGGTTGCCATTAGAACCTTCTTCTTCTTATCAGATTTTCTTTTAGGCTTTTCTTTCAAAAGCTTTGGACATTCATTTTTGTAATGCCCAGGTTCTTTACATTCGTAGCAGACAACCTCCCTTTTGCCAGATCTTCTGTGTCCAGAAGATTCTTTTCTTTGGTCAGGCTTCCTGAAGTTTCTAAACTTCTTCCCTTTATGCTTCCAGAGTTTGTTTATTCTTCTGGACAACATGGATAATTCATCTTCATCTTTAGATGAGGATTCTTCAGAGCTTTCCTCTATTACCTGCAACGCTTTAGCAGATTTATTAGATTTTAAGGCAATTGACTTACCTTTCTTTTGAGGCTCATCTTCCTCAAGTTCAATTTCATGACTCCTCAGTGAGCTGATTAGTTCCTCCAAGGAGATCTGGTTCAGATCTTTAGCCATTTTCAGCGCAGTCACCATAGGTCTCCATCTGGTGGGTAAACTTCTGATGATCTTCTTCACGTGATCAGCAGTAGAGTAACCTTTATCCAGAACCTTTATTCCAGCTGTAAGTATTTGAAATCTGGAGAACATGGCTTCAACAGATTCAACTTCTTCCATCTTGAAAGCTTCATACTTCTGAATTAGAGCCAGAGCCTTTGTTTCCTTGACTTGAGAGTTTCCCTCATGAGTCATCTTTAGAGATTCAAAAATATCACATGCAGTTTCTCTATTTGTGATCTTCTCATACTCAGTATGAGATATTGCATTTAACAATATAGTTTTAGCCTTGTGATGATTTCTGAATTCCTTCTTTTGAACTTCAGTCATAGATTTTCTTTCTATTTTCTTGCCATTCCCATCAATGGGATGAACATACCCATCTATGACCAAATCCCATAAATCAGCATCATAGCCCAGGAAGAAACTTTCTATTCTGTCCTTCCAATAATCAAATTTCTCCCCATCAAACATAGGGGGTTTAGTGCTGATTATATCCCTTTCTTCATATTTGTTGTTAATGTTAGATATTGAAGTATCATCCATAGTAACAACTAAATATATATCAAAGTTTTTCTCACTGGATCTTTTCTGTCACTGTGAAGTGGTAGCACACACAGAACCGGAGCTCTGATGCCAACTGAAGGTGAGAAAATACTTAGAAGGGGGGGGGGGGGTGAATAAGTATGAAGATAAAACTTAGAAATAAAAACTCAAGTATTTTTATCCTGGTTCGTTGAACTCAACTACTCCTGTCCAACCTATCTAGAGTGATTTTCCTTTCTCAAACAAGGACTTAATCCACTATTTAATCAACTGACTACAATAGTAAGCACTAAGAACAAATGTTCAAAGTCTTCTCAAGAACTACTGATCCCAACTGGATCTTCTTAAGGAACTATTACAATGAAATGTAAGATAAATACAAGTGTTTGAATGCTTCTAACAAGCTTTATCACAAGAGTGATTTTTCACTTAATGTTAAGAACAAAAGAATAAACTCAGCAAAGAGAATAAGAATATTTTATGAGAGCTTGTAAGATTTTCTATCAAAGATTCGTCAACTGAAGAAGATGAGGAAGACTTGCTTTTATATGCACAGTAGTCCACAAAGTCTTGACGTTGGAGGCTGTGTACTGAAAAGGCCTGAACCTTTTTGTCTTCATATCACTTGACCTTTCCTGGAAGTAGAATGCACAGAGAAATGCTTTTGGTCTGTGTTCTAGTGTCAAGCATGAAAGAGGAAAGAGTCGTTGAGCCAAATCAACGGATATAACTTTGAATTCTTCTTCAACAAGTATTTCACTTCAGCAAAGTAAACATCAGAGTCTGCGTGATCAGAGTCTTGGATGCCCATTAGAGATTGCTGAATCAGAGTAATGCAACAAGTGTGCTTTAGCGTGTAGTTCTATCAGAGCAGAGTTTTATGACTCAGATCCTCAGTACATGCAGCGAGTAGTACTCTTAGAGTCTTCTGAAAAACTGTGCTTCTTAACTCTCATACAAAGATCTTCAATGCTTCAGAGTCTTCAGATCTTTCAGTGTCTTCTGCTTCAGATCCTTCTGCAGCTTCTACTTCAGATTCTTCTGTAGCTTCTACTTCAGATCCTTCTGCAGACAGCATTCATATTCTTTTATAAGATGATTCTGATTCTTCAGAGCCTTCCATAGTTCCATGTTCAGATTAATTTGCTCTTAGATATATATATACTTTGACATCTGCAGCAAATATTCATGAACAAATTTTAGAGTATATAATTCTTTAATATAAAATTTCATAAGAGTTATCATCAAAACATAGAGATATTACTAAGAAACAATTTGTGTTCTTACATGAAGGACTACGCTACCCCATCTTAGCTAGAGCCTCACAGTAGCATTGCTGCCCGCGCTATCAATCGAAATGATTTCGAATTAAAACCATCATTGTTGTCAGCCGTATAACAACATCAATTCTCGGGAAGTGCAACAGACGACTCGAATGAACACTTAACGAAGTTTGTGCAGTACGCTGACACAGTGAAGGCTAATGGTGTAACTCCATACGCAATAAGATTACGTCTTTTCCCTTTCTCTCTTAGAGATAGAGCTTGGGCTTGGTTATAATCCTTGCCATCCAACTCTATTACTACGTGGGAGCAACTGAAGAACGTTTTCTTAGCGAGATACTTTCCGCCAAGCAAGACTGCTATGCTAAAAGCTCAAATCAACGGATTTTGACAGAAACATGCAAAATCTCTCAACGAAGCATGGGAAAGATTCAAAGACATGATGAAAGCATGCCCTCACCACGGTCTTGAAGACTGGGTGACTATTCATACTTTCTATAATGGGCGTCTGTACAACACCAGACTAACAATAGACGCTTCCGCGGGCGGTGTACTTATGGATAAGCCATACGACGAAGCCTATCAACTAATCGAAAACATGTCTCATAACCACTGCCAATGGGGAGGTGAAAGAACTGCAGCAGAGAAACCCGCAGCAAAAGGTGGGATGTATGAGATCAGTAGTCTTGAGAAGGTCCATGCTAAGGTAGATTCCTTGACGCAAAAGATCGATAGTCTAACAATGACACCACCAGTTACTGTAGCTGCTGTAACCCCAAACCGTGAGTTATGTGGAATCACTGGTCACGCTGCTCCAAAATGTCCGTTACTGACAAGAACCCCCATTGACCAAGTGAACTACATTCAAGGTAACCCTTACACGAACACCTACAACCCAGGCTGGAAAAACCATCCGAACTTTTCCTACAAAAGCGATAACGCATTGTATGCACCTAACCAAGCACCTGTTGTACCACCAGGATATCAAAAACCAGTCGTAGCTGCTCCAAATGCACCTAGAAAATCCAATCTTGAATTGATTATGGAAAAATTCATAACCAATCAAGTTCAGACGAACAAGGAGTTCCTGAATCAAAACATACATACTAGTGAGAAGATCAAGCAACTAACAAACAAATTAGACGCTTTAGCTACCCATAACAAGATGCTTGAAACGCAGATATCACAAGTAGCTCAACAGCAAGCACCTGCTGCCGCACCCGCTGGCACATTTCCTGGACAGCCAGAACCTAATCCGAAAGGCCTTGCAAATGCTGTCATAGTGAGAAGTAGAAAAGAACTGGACGAACCGATCGATCCTAGGAGCCAAAACCCAAACATGTACTAAAAACCTATTAAACAGGCAGAAAAGGAGTCTGAACCCAAAGAGAAGGAAAATAACGACCATGAGGCCGTAGATAAAGAAAAACCTTATGAGCCTCCACCGCCGTATAAACCACCGATTCCTTATCCTCAGAGACTTATAAACTCAAAAACTACAGAGCAGTTTAAGAAATTTGTAGAACTTCTAAAGCAATTGAACATCACAATTCCCTTCACAAAAGCCATCACTCAGATACCCTCGTACACAAAATTCCTCAAAGAAATCTTGTCTAACAAGAAAAAGATCGAGGATAATAAAACAGTTACACTTACTGCCGAGTGTAGCGCGATAATCCAAAACAACATGCCTCCTAAGCTGAAACACCCAGGTAGCTTCTCCATACCTTGTGTCATTGGAAAGTTTGTTATAGACAAAGCTCTATGCGACTTAGGATCCAGTATCAGTGTTATGCCTTTATCTATATGCAAAAAGCTAAATATGGGTGAATTAAGACCAACCAAAATGTCCGTTCAATTAGCTGACCGATCTGTCAAATATCCCGTCGGTATACTGGAAAACGTTCTAGTACGCATAGGTAAATTCTATATTCCAACCGACTTTATAATCATGGATATTAAGGAAGATTCAGTCACCCCAATTATCTTAAGAAGACCCTTCCTAGCTACAGCCGGAGATATCATAGACGCGAAGAAAGGTAAGCTAACATTCGAAGTAGGAGAAGAGAAAATCGAATTCATCCTCACCAAGTTCTTACAAGCACCCGCCATAGACGACACCTGCTATCGAGTCGACGTTATTGACGAATGCATTAGAGAACTGGAAAAGGAAGAAACCACATACTCTGAAATAATGAAAATCCAAATCCCAGAAATTCGTGAGGATGACAATTGGCGTGTGCCGTATAAAGATGATAGTCTAAGGAAAGCTTAGAACTAACTCCAAATCACATGCCAGGTCCAAAGAACCCAGCTTTAGAACTCAAAGTATTACCTAAAAACCTCAGATATGAATTCCTAGACACCGAACTTAAAAGACCAGTGATAGTCAACGCTGACTTAGGACAGTTAGAAACCGAAAAACTACTAGACATCCTAAGAAAATACCCAACCGCGTTAGGCTATAGCATCACTGACCTTAAAGGAATAAGTCCTTCTATCTGTATGCATCGAATTATGCTAGAGGAGGACTGTAAAACCTCTATAGAACATCAGAGAAGGATAAATCCTATCCTAAGCACTGTAGTCAAGGATGAAGTGAAGAAGCTACTAGATGCAAGAATTATATACCTGATCTCCGATAGCCAATGGGTTAGCCCAGTGCATGTCGTGCCCAAGAAGGGAGGCGTCACGGGGGTAAAGAACTCGAAAGGTGAATCGATAACACAGAGTTGTGACCGGAAGCAAAATGTGCATCGACTACAAAAAACTGAACAAGGCAACTCGAAAAGATCATTTCCCGTTACCATTCATCGATCAGATGTTGGAGAGGCTGGCAAAACATTCTTATTTCTGCTATCTAGACGGTTATTCGGAATTTTTCCAAATTCCTATTCACCCCGATGACCAAGAAAAAACTACATTTACTTGTCCTTATGGAACTTTTGCATACCGACGAATGCCGTTTGGATTATGCAATGCTCCTGCAACATTCCAGAGATGCATGATGGCAATCTTCGCAGATTTCATAGATGACATCATGGAAGTGTTTATGGATGATTTTTTGGTATAAAGACAAAGTTTCTAAGGATGTTTGTCAAACCTAGAGATGGTACTCAAAAGATGTGTGAAAGTGAATCTTGTTCTCAATTGGGAAAAATTCCATTTCATGGTCAGACAAGGAATAGTGCTAGGACACTGTTGCACCCCAAAATTTGCATAACCTTTTCTTACTTGGTTTATGTTTCATTGTATTAGCATATCATTGATCTAACATTTGCATAGCATAGCATTGTTCATTTGTGCAGGGGATCAAGTGTGGTTTATATCCAGAGTCACCAAAGTCATCAAAGTCATCAGGAAGAGGGTTGGGCTCTTGAGAAGTTCAGTTGTTTGTATGTGGTTAGTCTCCTAATCTGAGGACCAATTGAAGATCATCAGTGGGTTGTGGATCCTTGATCAAGGAGAGAAGGTGTGGATAGAGCTCATAGAGTGCCTTGAGGGTCATGGTGGAGCTCAATCAAGTCATTATGCCAAGTGTAAGGAGCCACAGTTGAGGGCATTGCAATTAGGGTTTTCATCTGAGTAATCCTAAGTCAACTGTGCAGTTGAAGAGGATCGAAGCTTAATTCTAAGTATTTATGATCATGGATAGTTGTGTTGAGATACATGAGGTTATATTCCACGATCAATTCAAGAAAAGTTCATAGTGTGAGGAGTTGCTAAATTAGGGTTCTCAAGGTAAAATCCCCTATTTAGTGCCTAACTTCAAGACCACTTATCTCAAGATGCAAGTTTTATCTCCATTTTTGGTCAACAGGAAACTTTTAGAGCATGTTCTTAGATTTAATTTGAGTACTAGAAGTCCTCCATTGGATTTATATAACTCAAGTTATGGTCTAGACAAGTTACAGGTCATCTGAGGATTGTGAAATTTGTCTGTGAAAGTTCACCAACTTCCAAGGAACTTTTGACATAAAAGGGTGTTTCTATTAAACTTTTGGCCAACATGAAAATTGTAGGCCTTGATCTTAGCTTTCTAAATTGTACTAGAAGTCTTACATCTGATTTGTAGAACTCAAGATATGAGGTTTACAAGTTAGGGGTATTTTGGGAAAGTAAAATTATAGGTCATTTGGCATTATAGGTCATTTTCACCATCTTGCAAGCTTCAAATGAGATTTTGTTCAACACAAAACTTTCTCAAAATGATGTTTTTAGGTCAACCATGTCCTCATGATGAATTGATTTGGCTTAGGGTGAGACTCGGTTTGAGAAATTTGGCAAAAGGGAGAATTTAAAGGCATTTAAGTGAAAATTCAAGATTAATTCATTTTGTGTTCATACAAGGCTAAGTGAGTAGTCATTTTAATCAGAAAAAGCATTCTAAGCACTTTGGCATTATTAGAATTTTCATTTGAGGTCTTATTCATGGTGGTTTGACTTGTAACTTCACAAATAAGCAACACATCACAACTTGTTCATATGATAAGTTCAAGCTCTCTAATCACTCTATACACTCTCACCATACCACAAGGGATTGAATTGAAGCTTCCAAGGGAAGATTTAAGTGCAAATTCGTGGATACCATTGTTGAAATTTTGGAAGAAATTTGAAATTGGATATTTTGATTTGGGCTTCTAATGGACCTTCAAAGCCCACAAACACTTTCTATATAAGTGTTATGATTGATTCAGAGCAATTTTGGAGATCATTTTGTGCCAGAACCAGAGTTTGCAAGTTGAGTTTCAAGAGAGAAAGTGGAAATCGTGATTTCATTTCCAGACTAATTCAAGGCAATTCAAAGTTACAAACACCTTCAACATCAAGCATTGAGTAGATCTGCACTATTTGAAGCTGAGAATCATGTTCTAGATACCTCAATTTCAAGCTCTAACACAGGTATGTAGTTTTCAAAATTGATGAAGATTCATTGTGTTTTAGCATATGTTAGCATGCGGTTAGGCTTTAGGAGGTTGCTTAGATGGATTTTGGATCATTAATTGAAGAATTAGAGACTAAATAGGTTGATGTATGATTTCTGTTTGGAGTTGGATTGGTTTGATTATGAGGATTCAACACGATCTAATTAGTGGAGGATGATCAGTGAAGCATAAGGAAGAGATCTATGGTTTTAGATTGAGGATTGGTGAGATTTCAGAATGAGGTGAATTTTAAGATCTCCATCGTGTTTTGATTTTTGTTGAGAATTAGAGGAAATGGAAGTCATATTTGAGATCAGCATGAGATTTGGAGTAGAATTGTGTAAGGTTTGTTGAGGTTCCATGACCTGCAACTTAGGGATCGCCGGAGAAGATGATCGGAAGTCATCTCCAGCCACCTCTGGAACTCTCCCTCCCTTTCCACATTCAAACGAAGAAGATGAATTGATCACCCTTGGATCAGCTTGGAGATTGGACATTGTATGCAAATCGTGTGGCCATGACTTGTTCTGAGAATTTGAACTTTGGATTGAAACACGTCGTTTCATTAAATGTGCTGGCACCTTGTGAGACCTCAGATGCTTTGACCAAGTCCAACATCCAACGCTCCCCATTTATTTCAGCATTTTATTTTCTTTTAAGTGTTTTTCTTTTATTTTAATTGCTAATTTATTTTAAAATTCATTTTAATTTCAATATTCATCAGAAAAATAAAAGAAAAATATGTCCATGATCCTGATTTTATTTGTCATTTTTCTGTGCTTTTACATTTCATGTTTGCCTGATTTTCAATTTAATTTGATTTTCTCCATTTTATTAATTTCTTTAATTTTGCATATTTGATCCATGTTTTTGCTGATTTTTGTTCTTGCAATTGGTTTTGAGTTTGGGGATGATTTTTTGCTAGCTGGTAGATTAGAGATGCATGATCCCCTATGATTTAATTTAGATTTTTTAGATAACAATAGGTTCTGTTTTAGATTAGGATCTTTAGACTTTCCTTTTTAGGGTTTTAGTTTGGTACCTTGTGATCTAGATTTTTTTAGGTGACCTTTGTTGCACCCCAAAATTTGCCCAACATTTCCTTACCTAGCTTGTGTTTCATTTCATTCACATTAGCATTATCATTTGCATTTCATTGACATGTATGCAGGAGATCAAGAGGTATGATTGCCAATCAAGAGATACACAAGACTTTGAAGCTAGTTGAGAAGGTTATTCAAGTGTTCAAGGGTTGATATCCTTGTCAGAGAAGTTAAAAGATCCTCAGAGAGAGTGGTTGAAACCAAGAGGGTGTGTCTCCTAACTTAAGAGTTGTGGGAGCATCTCAGATGATTCTGAAGCCAAGAATGTGGACTTGAAGCCTTGAGAGAGCTTATGAGATGTCTTGAAAGCCATCATGAAGCCTAGACAGGTTATTGTGCAAGATTAAGAAGCCTCAGCCATTAGTGGTGTAATTAGGGTTTGATTGGGTCAACCCTAGGTCAACTGATGATTGAGAGGGGGTTGAGGCCTAATCCAAGAGCCATGTGATCATGGATTTATGCAATGAGATGTTATAAGGATGATTCCAAGGTCAACTCATCATGATTGAAGAGTTTGAGAAGTTTCAAGCTAGGGTTTCTAAGGCTTGATAGTGTAAAATCTCCTAGTTTGACCCCTATCTTCAAGGCAGTTTAGCCCAAGATGTGATTGTCATCTCATCTTACCCCCAACATAAATGTTGTAGAGCTTGAGCTTAGTTTTAATTTGAGTACTAGAAGTCCTTGATAGGATTTGTAGAACCCAAGTTATGACTTTGACAAGTTACAGGTCATCTGAGGTATGTGAATTTGGGGCCTTAAAAGTTACCCAACTTGCATCCAACTTTTGCCCAAGAAGGATGATTCCTATGAACTTTTGGTTAACATGAATGTTTTTCCTTATCCTCTTAGCTTTCTAGAGAGTAATAGAAGTCCTTGATAGGATTTGTAGAACTCAAGTTATGGCTTTGACAAGTCAAGGGCATTTTGGTCATTTGGAGATTACAGGTCATTTCAAGTATAAGGCCATAACTCCTATTCCCAGGCTTCAAATGGAAAAATGTTCAACATAAAACTTGTTCAAAATGATGTTTTAAGGCTAGTAAGGAGGTCATGAGATGTTGGAAATGCTTGTAGCTCAAAGTTGCAAAAATGACCTAAAATAAGGGCATAAGTTAAATAAACCAAAGTTGGAAATTGATATTTCTAATCTACACATCCAAACCATGGCATGTAATATATCATTTTGACTCTAGAAAACATTTTAAGAACATTGATTTAGCCACATTTTTGAGTTGAGATTCAATTTGTGGACTTGCTTTGAAAAGTGATTAATTGCATATTAAGTAACATGTGCAAAACATAGAATCAAGGCATGAGCAAGGCCCTTTGCAAGCTAAACACTTTCAAAATGTCACTAGGGGAGAAATTGAAAGAGAATGGGATGGTTTTCAAGCTGCAAACAGAGCTATGCATATCATGATATGTGATTGAAAATCTCATGACATGAGAAGTGGAAACTCTCATTAGAAGGATCTAGAGGGTTCTAAATCACTCATACATCATCTATATATTGAGTAGAGGTGATCCATTGCAAAGGTTGGTGATGATTGAAGGAGAGATCATAGATTGAGATTGAGATTTCTTGGCTTGCAATTGAATTCGGTTTCACAAAATTCTTCACTTTCCATCCATTTTCTTGATTGAAACTTCTTCCATGGATGCTAAGGAGTGATTCCAGATCATAATCCAAGAGAATTCGTGGCTGAATCGTGTAGGAGCAATTGAATTTTTCCACCTGCAACTCACCATCGGATTTCAAGATTCAGGAGCTTTCAACCGGTTCTTTTGCCTACAGAAGCAAGGAGAAGGTTCATTGATCGTGTCTGAAAGATTGGAGAGCTTGAAGTGGAGGTTTAGTGCATCTGTTCATCCAAGATTTCCAGGTTGGTAACTTTCTTCCTCTAGCATGAATTAGGTAGAACCAAGGTGAATTAAGGTGTTAGTTGCATTGTAGAACGGTGTAGGATTGATTTCAGGCCATTAATTTGAGAATTAGTGACAAAATAGGTGTGTTACCATTTTCGGTTGAGATTTGGATATGGTGAATCTTGAGGATTTAGGTTGAATTAAGGGCATGAATGAGTTCGTGAGGGAATTTGGGATAAGTTTCATGTATTGACCATTTGCAATGGAGGATCCTAGAGAGAACTAGGGTTGGGGACGATGACCGGAGCACCACCGGTGGTGGCCGGAGCTGTGTGCGAAGCTAAGACGTTCAAAAGGTAGAAGACGACCACAGGACCATCAGATCTTGGTTGGACCTTTGACTAGAAGCTCATCCAACGGCCACGTTTTAAAGTTTAGTTTGTGAAGGACCTGATTATGAAACACACAGTTTCATTTAATCAGTGGTTTTGGGCTTAGTGAAGTAATTGTTATCCACACACCCCAGCGAGGCCAATCCATTATTTGAACTGAGTATCATTGCTATTTGCACCGCGCGTGTGGTTATTTTAATTTGATTTTCATTATTTTTTTCATTTTATTCATGGTTCTTGAAAAATTCATAATAAATTGAAAATCAATCCAATTAATCCCATTCTTTTTGCATTTTACTCATGATTGAGTCTAGTATTTTTTAGAGAAAAAATATTTTCATTTCATGTATTTTCAGATTTAATGGGAATTTTACATTTTAATTGATATTAAAATGGTTATGTTTGATACATAATTTTGTGGAATTTTGTGTGATCATGTGGTGATGATTTTGATCCTAATTTTTTGTGTATGATTAGGTTAGACATGTATGATCCCATAGAAGTTTTCTCACATTTTTGTGATGAAAATAGGTGTGCTTTCTAGATTGATATTTAGGTGCTTCCTTTTAGGGTTTAGGTTTAGTACCTTATAATGTAGAATTTATTTCTAGGTCTGATTTGATGATTTGATCTCTGAAATTAATGTGGTAGAGTCATGATTGACCTAGGTTCCCGTGGTCATTTTTGTAGGATTTTATAATTGGTTTTAGTATTTTAGTTAGGACTAACTTTAGTACTAGGTGTTAGGTGATCCTAACTTACTAATTCAGCTAGTTTAACTCATTTAGCTCCCTTAGATTAGGGTCTTGCTTTGTTTGCCTTTGGTTGAGATTGAAGAGAAGTTGAAGACAAGGTGAGGTTGCTTGAAGTTGCTTGGAGTTGCTTGTGCCTGAAGGTGTCTGATGAAGATTTAGGAGATAGAGGACATAGGGAGAGCCTTATGATTAGAATGACTTCTTTCACAAATATGGAAAGCATCTTGTGCTTCCATTCCTCCCAATGACTAAAAGTCCTTCCAAGATATTCACATCCCTCCTTTGGAGGGATGAGTGGCTTTATCTGGGAAGTAGAACTTTGAGGGAACCAGTCTCTCATAATGATGAACCCTTAAAGGCTTCCTTTGGTTGTCAGTAAGCTGTTTATCATTTCCACTCATCCTGTTAAATCAATTGTCTTCTGGGCTGAGTATCTTGAAAGATGTTGGACTTGAGTTTGAAGATGAGGACTTCATTGAAGAGTGTGGAATAGGATGATTCCTTGAGCATTGCCATTGTAGCTGAAGCTTGAAGGGCAAGAAGAACAAGTTGATACTTGAAGACCCAAATGAAGATTGAGTGAAGAGCTGAGGCTTGAAGACTGAAGGATGAAGTTGACACTTCCAGGTGATTGAAGACTACTATGAGAAGCTGAAACTTGTAGGAGAAGAAGGCCAAGTTGATACTGGTAAAGCAAAGAGAGCTGAAGCTTGAAGACTAGGTTGATACTTATGAAGAGGATTCAATTGAGATTGAGTGTAAAGCTGAAGCTTGAGTAATAAAGGAGGAGTTGACACTCACATTGAGGCATTGAGAGCCTGAAGGAATCAATTTGATACTTGTATTTAAGAGTAAAAGCCTGAAGGTGGAATTGACTGAGGAGCTGAAGTTTGGAAAAGAGAGAATAAGCTGATACTTATGTTTGATGGATTGAAACCTTGGAGAAGCAAGTTGATACTTGTCTTGGAAGATGATAGCCTTGAAGGGTGATTGAAGTCTGAAGACTGGGTTGCTGTCAAAAGAGCTGAAGCTTGGGATTGGGAAGAAAGAGGGGTTGATTTGCTTTCTTTCTTGTCTGTTTTCTTTTATGTGCTGATGTGCCTTGTTTGACTTGCTTGATGCATTAGAATAAGTTCATATCTAGACTGACTTTAATCTAGGAGCATGATTGCACTAGAGGTTGAGTTGCTCCCTCTGCTTGTATTGTTACTGTATGGCTTTGCTTGCGGGTATTCGGTAGAGCCCGACTCCCTTGCCCATGTGGTTTATTTTGCTTGATAGCATTTTATGTCTTCTGTATGATTACAGTTGTTGTTATATTCTGCTTGATAGCATGTTGTTTATGCTGTATGATTACTGTTATTCATATCTGGCTTGAGGTTGAGATGAGCTTGTGGAGGCTGCTGCCCCACAAACATTTCCTCCCTCACTTGCATTGCATGCATTTTACAGTCGTTTACTGTTTAAGCTGATGCTTTATCTGTTTCTGTTTATCATTGACATGATCCCTTAGGAATCTCATTTCCTTTGATAAGGAAGTGATGATAGAACTTTAGGTTGAAACCTATACATGATAACTTCTAGGAGTTCCCTGTTTCAAACCTCAACTATAGGATGAATCCTTGGCATGACAACAGTAGGCCTTGATAGTCTCCCCGTAGTTGAGCCTGTTCTCTTCTCATCTCAAAACAACTTAAAATACAATAATCATGAATGATTTCTATCGTACGTTACGAGCCTTAAGCTATCTGAGAAAGGATTGTTGGAGAGCTTCTTTTCAACAGTCTGGATGATTAGTATGGCACCATTTGGGTGACATGCGACGCATTCACTCTCAGGTCATAGTGTTTAGTGCGATTGAAATTGCAAACACAATAAAAAACAGTTCTTTCGTAAAACACAGAAAACAAACTTCAAACCTTTTTGCCCCGTGGGCCCATAAGTCAAAGGAGCTTTTCTGAAGAAAAGAGTGTCGTTAAACTTCAGCGCCAACGCAAACAGGCTTTGTCCCTAACTGCTGGAACTGCTGTTTAACCCTACTCGATAAAACAGATGAATCTGAATTCCCGTAATCCGTATTATCCCGAACTACGTAAGCTCTGATCTCTCATACCTGTTGAGAGTACGTAGGCACAGTACTGATGTATTGGCGAGCCACCTTCCCCGTAACCCGTAGTAGGTCGAACTACGTTGACTCTGATTTCTCGTTCTCTGATGAGAATACGTAGGCATAAAGTGCGACGCTTTGCCGAGTCATTTTCTTTTCTGTTTAAGCCAGCCTTGATAGGTAGATAGATAAACCAACCCGTCCAGTAAACACAACAAGCGTGGATCCCGTAGAGTACGACGGACGCGAGGGGTGCTAATACCTTCCCCTTGCGTAACCGACTCCCGAACCCCGACAACGGTTGCGACGACCTTGTCTTATACCTTTTCGTCAGGTTTTTTCCGATTGTTTCCTTTCTCGCTCTGAGGGATAAATAACGAAAGGTGGCGACTCTTCTGTTTTGTCGGCACCTTATTTTCGCGGAAGCGACAGCTAGCGACTCTGCTGGGGACTTAATAGTTTCCTGGGATCCAACGTCCCGTATGTGAGTCAGTTTGGGGATCCGACGTCCCCTGCGAGAGTCAATCCTAGCGCTTGTATGATTACTTGTTGGGTTGTGTTTATTTATCGCACTTTATTTCCCGCATTTTATTTTCAGTATGATATGATTATCTGTGCTGTTGTGGGAGGGGCATTCTGATGAGTGAGAAGCCAGACCCAGGCTTGAGTGAACATAGCATTAGTTGTGGAAATTAGTGGGCGCGTGCTTGCATGGCAGTCACTAGTGTCTCATGAAATCCATGCTCAGACGAGGTTCTCCCGGTTGACTTCTTTTTCAACCCTTTGGGTTGTGGGGGTTGTTGGTTTGGAGGATTGTCGACTCTGGGGACCGATCATTTGGGATTCAGCCGAGTGAGGCCGCTTCATGAGCTGGTGATGCCACACCTTCTGGGTATCGTATCACCCCTCATTTAGGATGCCGAACTTGCAGGAAACTTTAACCTTCAGACTACCTGGTTTTCTTGATAGTGAATCAGTTTTGTTGGTACCGGAGGTTCTCATCATCAGATATATGATTGTTCTTGACAGAGCAGAGTTATGGTCCTGTATCAGAGGACCTTCTCTTTAGAGATGTATTTGTTCTTGACAGAGCAGTTTTATGATTGGGATCAGAGGGTCTCATCATCAGATGTATGTTGTTCTTGACAGAGCAGAGTTTTGGTCCTGTATCAGAGGTCCTTATTATCAGATGTTTGTTCTTGACAGAGCAGAGTTTTGGTCCTGCATCAGAGGTCATGTATCAGATGTTTGCTCTTGACAGAGCAGAGTTTTTAGTCCTGTATCAGAGGTCCTTATTATCAGATGTGTGTGTTCTTGACAGAGCAGACTTGTGGTCCGATACCGGGGTTTTCTTATTATCAGATATAGTGGTTGTTCTTGACAGAGCAGCATCATGGTTTTGTTGATACAGAATCTCCACAACACAGTTGCCTTGATCTCCTGCTGCATGATTGCATTTTACATTGCCTTGCATACTCATTTGCATTTCATTGACGTGTGTCTGTGTTGCAGGTATCGTTTCCCCCCGATTCAGGATTTCTTGCCTCCTATTGTATTGTTATGGGTTCTCTGAGGAAGACCGTGGCCTACAAGATCCCTGTCCCTGATGTGGTTCAGCTGACCGGTTTGATTACTTTAGCAGATGATTCTGTGAGAGATGAGTTCAGAAAATCTTACGGCAAATTGCTCAGTTTGGTTCGTAAACCTTCTGCATTCGAGTTGAATGGGTTGCACGCTCTGCTGCAGTTCTACGATCCTCCTTTGAGATGCTTTACTTTCCAGGATTTTGTTCTCGCACCCACGCTAGAGGAATATGCTGATTTGTTAGGTGTGCCTATCAAGAGGCAGATGCCCTTTGTTCATATGGATGCTGAGCCTAATCTGGCTGGTCTAGCTCCGTCACTTCATCTGGATGCCTCCGAGTTGGTATTGTCTAGTTGGAACAAGGTTGCCGGTTTCTCCTTGCAGTTCTTAGTGGGAAAGGCTCAGCAGTGCGCCAAAGACGGATGTTGGGTCGTATTCAACACCATCCTCGCTCTGTGCATATATGGCATCATTCTGTTCCCCAATATGCCCGACTTTGTAGACTTCGACGCATTTCGCATCTTCGCTTCAGGGAATCCAGTCCCTACCTTGATAGGAGATGACTACCATTCTATCCACTATAAAAACGAGAACAGAAGGGGCAAGAATGTCTCGTGTTGTGTGCCCTTGCTTTATAAATGGCTTGATAGTCATCTGCCCAAGAGGGGTCCCTTTGTTTCGTCTGCAGCCACAGCTGAGTGGTCTGGGCGTTTGATGAGTCTATCTACAGAGGATATTGACTGGTTTGACAGACATAGGTTGGGTACCGAGATTATCTTTAGCTGTAGCGGGTTTTCGAACGTGCCTTTGATAGGCAGGAAGGGTTGTATAAACTATAATCCGTCTTTGCTGGTCCGACAGTTTGCTTACGCTTTGAGAGCTCCGCCGAGGGATGAAGAGGTGCAGGAATCTCTGTACCTCACTGGTCTTCTAGAGGGGGATATGTTGTCTAAGCTTCAGCGTGCTTTGAATGGTATCAGTAAGAGGGGAAAACCATTGCTGGGGAGAAGCAATAGTCAAGCCTACCCTCCGTACGTGACGTGGATCAGAGCCAGAGCAGATGCTATAGGGATGCCGTTTCCTCCTGCCAAGCCAGAAAGCCCTCCAGTGATTGAAGAGCCTACCACTGTGCCCATTCAGCAGCATAATCAGGTGTTAGCTGAGTGAGATGAATTGAAGCAGGCAAATGAGGAACTGAAGAAAGAATTGGCTCAGCTCCGAAGCGAGAGAAACGAAGCCGTTCATTCATTCAAGAGGCAGACAGAGCTGGTGAACCAGCTAGGGGCAGATTTGACTAAGCAGATAGCTGAGCGTGAGTGCATGGGTCGAGACTTCAAAGCTGTCAACGATGTTCTGGCCACGAAGAAGCAGCACTTGGACGAAGCGTATCGAAGGATATCCAAGTTTAACCAGCACTGGGAGGCCACCCTAGCCAACAGGAAAGAGCGGGAGGATAAGCTGATGCAACAGATCTCCAAGCTGAAAGCCCAGGTGAAGGCTAGTGAGAGGAGGTTTGATGAAGAAACCGCTCGCAGATATGCCGCTGAAGGCCAGCTCAACAGGGCTCTTGCTAACCTGAAGGAGCGCAAACTGACGTTTGAGTCCAAGAAGCGGAAGTTAGAAGATTGTTTCAGCGAAGGAGCATGGGAAGATTCGGTCGAAGGTCTCCAGTACACCATTATGCAGAGAGAGTTACTCGTCGAAGGGTTGCTCACTCGGCCTGATCATCCAGAAACGAGGAATTTGTTAGAAGAGTTTCGTGCCCGTGGTCGTGCTTGACTATTTGTATCCTTTTGTGTTGATCGTTGTTGGATGCTGACCATCATCAGGCTTGTTGGCTGAGGTCATGCTATTGATGCATCTTGTACTCACTGATGTTATGTACGGCCTTGATGGGCTTTCTTTATATATGAGATGTTATTTCCATGATTGGACTCGGACTTCTTATTATCAGCACTGGCACTCAGGCACTAGGATCGGGGGAAATCTCCCTAACGCACAGACACACGTTTGCATTTGCATGAAGCATTTGCATGACGAGCACTTTGTCGTTTTTCCTAACCCTTTTGTGTTTTCAGGTTGTTCCAGGATTGATCAGAGACCTATCCACCGCTATCCGACCAGAGAAAACACAACCAGAATCATGGAGCAAGTGCAAACTGATGTTCAAGAACTCCGCGAAAGAATGGATCGCTTCATGGAGCTCATGCAAGTGGTCGCCAATGGCCAGGATCAGCTCAGAACCTTGGTTCAGCCTTTGATTTCAAGGGTTGATAGCAATGGCGTACTCCATGGTGGGACCGTGCCTACTCCTCCACCTGTTGAAACTCCTCAGAATGGCGTCCCCGTGACCGGGGGGAATGGCAGTGCCAACAGCAATGTGATAGCTAACATGGGACTCAATGGTAATACGACGGGCGTCGGTAATAGGAGTCTTGAAGCTAACGTCAATGTTGGACTGGGCAACGGCAATGCAGGTGTTGGGAATCTGTTCGGGCCTCAGCCGTGGTTAGAAGACCTTCAAGACGATGTGTTCTCTCAGAGAGGTGCTGAAGGGGAGCTGACTGCTGAAGCACGGCTAAGGTTCAAGGCACTCGAGGATAAGATGAGAAATATCGAGAACCAGAACACCCTGGGTGTCGATATGTCCAAATTGGGACTGATTTCTGATTTCAAGGTGCCTCCCAAGTTCAAGGTACCTGACTTTGAGAAGTATAAGGGCACCACTTACCCTCGCGTCCACCTGAGATCATATTACAGAAAAATGTCAGCTCATTCTGGTGACGAGAAGTTGCTGATGCACTTCTTTCAGGACAGTCTGTCCGGACCCTCCCTCGAATGGTACATGAGTCTGGAACCTACCAGTGTGCGCACGTGGAAGGACCTTGCTGAAGCATTTGTGCACCACTACCAATACAACAGTGACTTGGCCCCGAACGGAGTCCAACTGCAGAATCTGTCGCAAAGGAACAACGAAGGGTTCAAGGAATACGTCCAGCGGTGGCGTGAGTTGGCAGCTAGGGTTCAGCCGCCGATGATTGAATGTGAGCTTGTACAGATGTTCGTAGCTACCCTCCTAGGGGTTTATTATGAGAAATTGGTCAGCGGTATGTCCGGAACCTTCTCAGATCTCATTATCACGGGTGAGCACATCGAAAATGGGATCAAACTGGGGAAAATTCAAGGTGATTCATCCTCAGCTGGAGGCGGAAAGAAACCTTATAATGGCAAAAGACGGGAAGGAGAAACGAGCGACGTGACCAACGCTCGAAGGAAAGGAAAAGGCCCTCACTAACAGGTGGCCAGTATAACTATCCCGGCAGTTCAACAGCCCCAGCAGCAGCAGCAACAACCGAATCAACAAGGGTACAGAAAGTATCAGAACCGGGCACCTCTGTCGAGCCGTCACCTCGAGACACCGCCCATGTCGTACGCGCAACTGTTACAGACTTTGCTTCAGCTACAGTTGATCCAAAAGAGAACCTTGGCTCCCTTGACAGGGGCACCTCCGCCAGGTTATGACGCGAATGCAACTTGTGAGTTTCACTCAGGGGCACCGGGCCACACAGTAGAGAATTGCAAGGCCTTCAAGCACACGGTGCAGGACATGGTGGATGCCAAGATCATCAACTTCTCAGATAATGTGTCAAACGTCACGAAGAACCCTATGTCGAATCATAGGGGAGGTGGAGTAAACGCCATTATTGAAGACGAGAACTTGGATTTGTTGACTGACGTCAGAGATCTGAAGACGCCGCTTAGCTTCATTAAAGCTAAGCTGATGAAAAGGGGTTTCTTTCCAGGATGCAGAGAGCTGTGTAAGGGCTGTGCGACAAGTCCTGATGGATGTGAACAGTTGATAGAGGGAATTCAAAGTCTGATGACTTAAGGGATTTTACAGTTTAGCCGGAGGGTCGAATGTGGATCGGGAGAGGTAATGCTGAAGCAAGATGATGAGGTTGCCACCATCACCATCCCTCGCCAGACGATAACTATTTCTGCGCCCAGACCGCCCACGATTACCATCACCAAAGCTGGGGTAATACCGTTCGAAAGCACTAATGTCGTCCCATGGCATTATGGGGCTGAAGTCTACTGCAATGGAAAGAAGTTGGAACTAGAACCGTTCGGGTCGTTTATGGAGAACCTAGCGGGCATTAGCGGAATCACTCGCAGCGGGAGAGTGTTTGCACCACCTGAGATCGTGGCCGATAAAGCGGACAGAGCTGATGCAACTGATAAAGGTAAGAGTAAAGTCGTCGAAGAGATCCCTCGTGGGGTAGAAAAAGAATTACTTGTTAAAGACGCCGAGGAATTTATGAGGTTGACTAAAAAGAGTGACTACAAGATTGTGGATCATCTCCATCAGACACCCTCGAAAATTTCCATCCTGAACTTGTTGCTGTGTTCTGAGGCGCACCGCAACGCGCTGCTGAAGGTGTTAAGCGCCGCATATGTACCGCAGGAAATATCGGTAAACCAGTTAGAAGAGGTCGTAGCCTACGTAAATGCTGGAAATGGGTTAGGGTTCACTGACCTAGAGCTGACGCCGAAGGGGAGGAACCACCATAGTGCCCTGCACATCTCGATAGAGTGTAGGGGAACAATTATGTCTCACGTGTTGGTAGACACTGGGTCGTCGCTCAATGTTCTTCCGAAGAAGGCGTTAATGAAGTTAGATACTCGCGGAGTGATTTGCACACCCAGTGATCTGGTTGTGAAGGCGTTCGATGGAACCAAACGCCATGTTTTCGGGGAGGTGATTTTGCCAATCCAAGTTGGGCCGGAAACATTCGACGTGATCTTTTACATTATGGACATCATGCCTGCCTACAACTGTCTCTTGGGCCGGCCATGGATCCATTCCGCAGGTGTCGTGACCTCCACGTTGCACCAGAAGCTCAAGTACGTTGTCGGAGGTAGCATCGTGACTGTGTGCGGCGAGGAAGACATAATGGTGAGCCATTTGTCGTCCTTCAAGTATGTTGAGATGGATGGGTAAATCCACGAAACCCTATGCCAAGCGTTCGAAGCTGTTAAAGTCAAGGACGTAGCTCCTGTAGTCACTGAAAAGCCAGAGATGACTCTCTCCTCCTTCAAGGAAGCCCGGGCCGTTGTCCAGGCCGGATCTACCCCAGGCTGGGGGCGAATTTTGAAGATACCTAACAAGCAAGACAAGTTTGGGTTGGGATACTCTCCTGGAGCTGAAGCCTCCTCTTCTAGCAGTGCGTCGCAAGGTAAAGGGCCGATCCAATTTACCAGTGGCGGGGTGATATTTGAAAGCGTCAACGCGGTGTTTGAAGACAGCGGAGATAGCGACTGTGACCTAGACTCTTGGATCCAGCCAAGCAAGCCAGGCGAGGGCCTTACCAACTGGTCCGTCAAGGATATCATCCAGATGACAAGCGAAGAGTAATGATTTACTTTTTCCAATCATTGTACAACCCTATGTCCTACCCGGGGCATAGTGGTTTTATTGTCAGGGCCTCGTTTGATTATGTACATGCATTTTATCAATAAATCAAAAGGCGTTTTCCTCGTATTCAAATATTGTGATCTCTGTTATTCCTGTTTTATATTTGTTTTGAAAAACAATAAAATGGCAATGGGTTTTGTGCTAACCTGCATATCCTTGTTTTAAGCTTAACCCTTGTTATTGCAGGATCCACATAGCAGATGACATCGACTCTGGACCTTCTACGACTCACTTCGACTTTGATTGCCCGATCTATCAAGCCAAAGAAGAGATTTATGAAGACGAAGACCTTCCTGAAGAGTTGGCCCGCTTGTTGAAACAAGAAGAGAAAGTTATTCTGCCTCATGAAGAGGAGATCGAGATCGTGAATTTGGGTTCTGAAGAACTTGTCAGGAACGTCAGGATAGGGGCTGCATTGCAGAGTGATGTCAAGTAGAGATTGGTCGAGATGCTAAGAGAGTATAGTGACGTCTTTGCTTGGTCATACGAAGATATGCCCGGACTTGATACGGACATCGTGGTCCACCACTTGCTGTTGCGAGAAGATTGTCCTCCCGTTAAGCAGAAGCTTAGGGGGACGCGACCAGATATGGCCGTTAAGATCAAAGAAGAAGTGCAGAAACAGCTTGATGCTGGCTTCTTAGCGGTCACTACTTACCCTTCGTGGGTCGCCAACATAGTGCCTGTGCCGAAGAAGGACGGTAAGGTGCGAATGTGCGTCGATTATCGGGATTTGAATAGGGTGAGCCCTAAAGATGATTTCCCGCTGCCTCATATTGATGTGTTGGTCGACAATATAGCTCAGTTCTCCGTGTTTTCGTTCATGGATGGTTTCTCCGGTTACAATCAGATCAAGATGGCGCCGGAGGACATGGAGAAAACTACGTTTATCACTCCCTGGGGAACATTTTGCTACAAGGTAATGCCTTTCAGTCTGAAGAACGCAGGGGCCACTTACCAACGGGCAATGGTTACTTTGTTTCATGACATGATTCATCATGAGATTAAAGTCTATGTTGATGACATGATTGCGAAGTCCCAAACTGAGGAGGGGCATCTGGTCAATTTGCTGAAGCTTTTTGAGAGGCTTAGGAAGTTCAGGTTGAGGCTGAATCCTAACAAGTGTACTTTCGGAGTACGGTCCAGAAAGCTACTGGGGTTTATCGTGAGTGAAAGAGGCATCGAGGTTGATCCTGCGAAGATTAAAGCGATACAAGAAATGCCAGTGCCAAAAACAGAAAAAGAAGTTCATGGTTTCCTGAGCAGAATAAACTACATTGCGAGGTTTATTTCTCAGCTCACGGCCACGTGTGAACCGATGTTCAAACTGTTAAAGAAAGATCAGGCGATTATCTGGAACGAGGATTGCTAGAAGGCATTCGATAAGATAAAGCAGTATCTGCAGGAACCTCCGATCTTGATACCCCCAGTGGCTGGACGGCCTCTAATCATGTACTTGACAGTTCTTGAGAATAGTATGGGGTGTGTTCTCGGTCAGCACGACGAGACGGGCAGAAAGGAGCATGCCATTTACTACTTGAGTAAAAAGTTCACAGATTGTGAATCTCGTTACTCGATGCTGGAGAAAACATGTTGTGCACTAGCCTGGGCTGCCAAACGTTTACGACAGTACATGCTCAATCACACGACCATGCTAATTTCGAAGATGGATCCGATCAAGTACGTCTTCGAGAAGCAAGAGCTTTTGGGCAGGATTGCCAGATGGCAAATGGTTTTGACAGAATATGACATTCAGTATGTTTCCCAGAAGGCCATCAAGGGAAGCGTATTGTCTGAATACCTTGCCGAAAAGCCGATCGAGGATTACCAGCCGATGAAATTTGAATTCCCTGATGAGGATATCATGTTTCTCAAAGCGAAGGATTGCGATGAGCCGTTGCCCAACGAGGGGCCAAATAGGAAATCCCAGTGGAGATTGATATTTGACGGGGCGGTTAATTCCTACGGAAGTGGCATTGGGGCGACCATCACGACTCCCCACGGATCCCATATCCCGTTCACTGCGAGACTGACGTTTCCGGTCACCAATAATTAAGCGGAGTACGAAGCATGCATCATGGGTCTAGAAGAGGCGATTGATTTGAGAATCAAGAACCTAGACGTATATGGTGACTCGGCACTTGTGATTAACCAGATTAAAGGGGAGTGGGAGACTCGCCAATCGAATTTGGTGCCGTACATGAATTATGCCAGAAGGCTACTTCCGTTCTTTGATCGAGTGGAACTCCATCATGTGCCCAGGGCCGAGAACCAGATGGCTGATGCCTTAGCCACGTTGGCTTCGATGTATAAAGTCAATTTTTGGAATGAAGCTCCAAGAATTGTCCTTGCTCGTCTTGATAGACCTGCATTCGTCTTTGCGATCGAGGAAGCCTCCGATGGAAAGCCATGGTTCCATGATATCCAGACTTTCCTTATGACTAAGGAGTATCCTGCGGGAGCGTCAACCCAGGATAAGAAGACTCTGAGGAGGTTGTCTGGAAATTTTTATCTCAATCCTGATGGAGTTTTGTATAAAAGAAACCACGATCTCGTGCTACTCAGATGTCCATGAAGGCACATTTGGTACGCACGCCGGCGGGCATGCTATGACGAGAAAGATCCTGAGAGCAGGATACTACTGGCTGACGATGGAGTCGGATTGCTTTAAATTCGTGAAGAGATGTCATAAATGCCAGATTTATGCTGATAAAGTTCATGTGCCGCCGTGCCCGTTGAATGTCATGTCCTCCCCGTGGCCGTTCTCCATGTGGGGCATCGACATGATAGGCAAGATCGAGCCCACTGCATCTAACGGTCATCGCTTCATTCTAGTAGCTATCGACTACTTCACCAAGTGGGTGGAGGCAGCCTCATATGCTAATGTGACCAAGCAGGTGGTGGCTAATTTCATAAAGAGGGACATCATCTGTCGATACGGAATTCCCGAGCGGATCATTACTGATAATGGTTCGAATCTGAATAACAAGATGATGAAGGAGCTGTGCCAGAGTTTCAAGATTGAACACCACAACTCATCTCCTTACCGGCCGAAGATGAATGGCGCCGTTGAAGCGGCCAATAAGAACATAAAGAAGATTGTTCAGAAGATGGTTGTGACCTATAAAGATTGGCACGAGATGCTGCCATTTGCACTGCACGGTTATCGTACGACGGTACGTACATCAACCGGGGCAACTCCTTTCTCCTTAGTGTACGGTATGGAAGCAGTCCTACCGTTAGAAGTGGAGATCCCTTCTTTACGAGTTTTGGTTGACGTGAAACTCGACGAGGCAGAATGGATTAAGAACCGACTAAACCAACTCAGCCTGATGGACGAGAAGAGATTGGCATCGATTGCATATGGTCGTCTGTACCAAAGCCGAATGAAGAAAGCTTATGATAAGAAGGCGCGTCCTAGAAGCTTTCAGACGGGCGACCTCGTCCTGAAGAAGATTCTTCCTCCACACTCCGATCACCGCGGCAAGTGGACTCCTAATTACGAAGGTTCGTACGTCGTCAGTAAGGTCTTCTCGGGAGGAGCTTTGTTGTTATCCACGATGGATGGCGAAGATTTTGCATCCCCGGTGAACGCGGACGCAGTTAAAAAATACTTTGCTTAAAAAATGACCCGCTGGAAAGAAAAAGAATATCCAGGCAAAAATGGGGCATCCCGACGAACCATAAAAAAGGAAAAAGGTTCGGGCAAAAATTAAGGATATAAAAGAAAAAGAACGTACACCCGCAAAGTCGAAAACCTGGAAGGGCGACTTTGGCAAAAAAGGGTATCCCGGTGAATCGAAAACCCGTAAGGGCGATTCAGGCAAAAGTTAGGGATTTGAAAAAAGCAAATGACTGCATTCCGCGTGTGGACTTTCATTGTTTAGTGGTTTGGAAGACCTGAGGGCCGTTTATCTGAATCAATCTCTTCTGAAGCTGAAGCGTCGGAGAAGTATCGAAGTCGAGTGGGTCCTAGAGGGATCAACTCATGGTGTTCGTCTACGCCTCGTTGCCGACATTTGTATATACTGATGTATATTTATGTTTTATTTTCGTGCGGCTTCCTCATTCCAGGAGCCTGCATCTGTTGTAAAACATTTTTACCCATTCAGGGGTTCGTTATCAATAAAATGTATACTATTCAGCAGTTCTGTTTGTCTGTTTAGCATTTATCTATTTTGTTTGCAAAAAGAACGCCGATGTTTTTGATAAAATGCGCATACATAAACTTACTGGCCTAGGCCACTGATTGTTGAAACAATGAATTACTCGAACATTGTCACAAGATGATCACCTTGATAGGTCCCTTTGAGAAGGGTATCTTGTCTGTTTGTTTGTGTTGTTGCAGGCGTAGCATACTCCAGGCAGCACGCCGTATGCGTCCTCAAGCAGGATGATTCCTTCTTCTCCAGCAAAGTTCAGCAGCCTCTCCCCAAAGAGTCTGAACCTGAGATCGTCAAGCATTGATATGTTTTCCCCCCAGGAAGAGAAGATTCTCTCCCCAACCAGATGTATCCTAAAGGAACGGCATCTCCTCAGCTGAGTCAGGCGCTGAAGCATGTGTTCATCCCCCAGCACTGGGTCACAAGTGCAGGTCTCGTAGGAGACTATTCACTGATGTGTGCAGCAATTGATAGTTCCAGACTGAAGTCTCCGACGGAATTGAGATTCCCCACAGAGTCGTACTCTCCCCAGCAAGCAGGGTGATTCCTTCTTCCCCAGCCGAGTTTGCAGTTCCCCAAGAGAGTCGAGTCCTTGGGAGCCGTTTGGGCCATGATTGGTTTTCCCCAGTAGAGTGTTGAATAGCTGATGTTGTATTTCCCCACCGGAGTCGTTACCTCCAGGAAGGGTTGGCTGCGAATGCCATGCAGTTTATTTCTGCGATTGACATCGCTTTCCTCAGCAGGTCCAGGTCCTCGTAGAGCTTCGTTTCCCTGCAGCAGTCAACTGAAGTTTGCTTCCCCAGGCGGAGTCCGATTGGGATTGGTGTGACTTCTTCTTCTTGGCAGGATGAGTCCTCCCTCCACCAGAGTGGTTCCTTCTCCTTGACAGGAGGATCCTCCCTTCGGCATTTATTTTGTTGACGGGATCGCAGCATTTTGCATGATTGCATAGCATTTATCATAAACGCATAGTATTTCCACCGTGTGGAGCATTGCGCCGTTGTCAAAGCATATGCATACTAAACATGAGCCAGGTCGTTACCGTTCTTGTTTTGCAGGTGCTCCTCCGCAGTGTCGCTTGCTCAAGATGAGTCTTGAATTCCCCAACAAAGTCTTCGGCCCAAGATGATTCTTGAATTCTCCAGCGAAGGTGCTTGTTTAAGATGATTCTTAAAATCCCCTGTGAAGTCGCTAGAGTTGGTTGCTCAAGTTGATACTTAGAGTCCCCGGCAGAGCGTTTGCTCAGGATGAATCCCGAGATCTCCAGCAGAGTTATTGGTTCAGGATGATTCTTGAAGTCCCCGGCGGAGTTATTTGTCCAAGGTGATTCTTGAAGTCCTCAGCAGAGTTGATTCACCCAGAATGATTTTTGGATCCCCGAAGCAGAGTTACTTGATAGTTCTCCAGAATCCCCAGCGGAGATGTGTCATCCCCAGCAGGTTTCTGAACAGCGAAGTTGAAACTTCCCCTGAAGACTTGATGATTGAAGTCCAACCGTATTGACGAAGCAGTTCTCCCAGCTGATGAGGAGTACCCGATGGCAGAAGTTTGGATATCCCCAATCGGTTCATGATTGACTGAGAATTCTGTTCCCGACTTACTGACGAAGCCCGGCTGATGCCCGAAAATTTCTCTGAATGCCCGATGGCATGATTAACTCGATTGTTGACCTGATGAGTCTCGGGAATCTTGATGCCTGACGGCATGATCAACCATGTATCGCCGGTTACCGTGTGACCAATTCCCCAGCTAGTTGCCGTGCAACTAATATTTCAGTTTCCGAAGATTTGTTCCCATCAGAGTACCGTGTACTTGTGCAGTTGGCAAATTTCCGGGTTTGTCGGTATTCAACCGTCTCGCACCTTGATTGTTTGAGAGCCGTTCGCTTCTCACCCAGTCAGGTCCAAGCCGCTTGAATAGGGGCAGCTGTTGCACCCCAAAATTTGCCCAACACTTCCTTACCTAGCTTGTGTTTCATTTCATTCACATTAGTATTATGATTTGCATTTCATTGACATGTATGCAGGAGATCAAGAGGTGTGATTGCCAATCAAGAGCTACACAAGACTTTGAAGCTAGTTAAGAAGGTTATTCAAGTGTTCAAGGGTTGATATCCTTGTCAGAGAAGTCAAAAGATCCTCAGAGAGAGTGGTTGAAACCAAGAGGGTGTGTCTCCTAACTTAAGAGTTGTGGGAGCACCTCAGATGATTCTGAAGCCAAGAATGTGGACTTGAAGCCTTGAGAGAGCTTATGAGATGTCTTGAAAGCCATCATGAAGCCTAGACAGGTTATTGTGCAAGATTAAGAAGCCTTAGCCATGAGTGGTGTAATTAGGGTTTGACTGGGTCAACCCTAGGTCAACTGATGATTGGGAGGGGGTTGAGGCCTAATACAAGAGCCATGTGATCATGGATTGATGTAATGAGATGTTATAAGGATGATTCCAAGGTCAACTCATCATGATTGAAGAGTTTGAGAAGTTTCAAGCTAGGGTTTCTAAGGCTTGACAGTGTAAAATCCCCTAGTTTGACCCCTATCTTCAAGGCAGTTTAGCCCAAGATGTGATTGTCATCTCATCTTACCCCCAACATGAATGTTTCAGAGCTTGAGCTTAGTTTTAATTTGAGTACTAGAAGTCCTTGATAGGATTTGTAGAACCCAAGTTATGACTTTGACAAGTTACAGGTCATCTGAGGTATGTGAATCTGGGGCCTTGAAAGTTACCCAACTTGCATCCAACTCTTGCCCAAGAAGGATGATTCCTATGAACTTTTGGTCAACATGAATGTTGTTCCTTATCCTCTTAGCTTTCTAGAGAGTACTATAAGTCCTTGATAGGATTTGTAGAACTCAAGTTATGGCTTTGACAAGTCAAGGGCATTTTGGTCATTTGGAGATTACAGGTCATTTCAAGTATAAGGCCATAACTCCTATTTCCAAGCTTCAAATGGAAAAATGTTCAACATAAAACTTGTTCAAAATGATGTTTTAAGGCTAGTAAATAGGTCATGAGATGTTGAAAATGCTGGTAGCTCAAAGTTGCAAAAATGACCTAAAATAAGGGCATAAGTTAAATAAACCAAAGTTGGAAATTGATATTTTCAATCTACACATCCAAACCATGGCATGTAATATATCATTTTGACTCTAGAAAACATTTTAAGAACATTGGTTTAGCCACATTTTTGAGTTGAGATTCAATTTGTGGACTTGCTTTGAAAAGTGATTAATTGCATATTAAGTAACATGTGCAAAACATAGAATCAAGGC
Source organism: Lathyrus sativus (assembly GCA_963859935.3). Taxonomy (NCBI): domain Eukaryota; kingdom Viridiplantae; phylum Streptophyta; class Magnoliopsida; order Fabales; family Fabaceae; genus Lathyrus; species Lathyrus sativus. Next base: position 188,469,530 of record OZ012736.1, on the reverse strand, counting down.
ATGAGCAAGGCCCTTTGCAAGCTAAACACTTTCAAAATGTCACTAGGGGAGAAATTGAAAGAGAATGGGATGGTTTTCAAGCTGCAAACAGAGCTATGCATATCATGATATGTGATTGAAAATCTCATGACATGAGAAGTGGAAACTCTCATTAGAAGGATCTAGAGGGTTCTAAATCACTCATACATCATCTATATATTGAGTAGAGGTGATCCATTGCAAAGGTTGGTGATGATTGAAGGAGAGATCATAGATTGAGATTGAGATTTCTTGGCTTGCAATTGAATTCGGTTTCACAAAATTCTTCACTTTCCATCCATTTTCTTGATTGAAACTTCTTCCATGGATGCTAAGGAGTGATTCCAGAACATAATCCAAGAGAATTCGTGGCTGAATCGTGTAGGAGCAATTGAATTTTTCCACCTGCAACTCACCATCGGATTTCAAGATTCAGGAGCTTTCAACCGGTTCTTTTGCATACAGAAGCAAGGAGAGGGTTCATTGATCGTGTCTGAAAGATTGGAGAGCTTGAAGTGGAGGTTTAGTGCATCTGTTCATCCAAGATTTCCAGGTTGGTAACTTTCTTCCTCTAGCATGAATTAGGTAGAACCAATGTGAATTAAGGTGTTAGTTGCATTGTAGAACGGTGTAGGATTGATTTCAGGCCATTAATTTGAGAATTAGTGACAAAATAGGTGTGTTACCATTTTCGGTTGAGATTTGGATATGGTGAATCTTGAGGATTTAGGTTGAATTAAGGGCATGAATGAGTTCGTGAGGGAATTTGGGATAAGTTTCATGTATTGACCATTTGCAATGGAGGATCGTAGAGAGAACTAGGGTTGGGGAAGATGATCAGAGCACCACCGGTGGTGGCCGGAGCTGCGCGCGAAGCTCAGATGTTCAAAAGGTAGAAGACGACCCCAGGACCATCAGATCTTGGTTGGACCTTTGACTAGAAGCTCATCCGACGGCCACGTTTTAAAGTTCAGTTTGTGAAGGACCTGATTATGAAACACACCGTTTCATTTAATCAGTGGTTTTGGGCTTAGTGAAGTAATTGTTATCCACACCCCCCAGCGAGGCCAATCCATTATTTGAACTGAGTATCATTTCTATTTGCACCGCGCGTGTGGTTATTTTAATTTGATTTTCATTATTTTTTCATTTTATTCATGGTTCTTGAAAAATTCATAATAAATTGACAATTAATCCAATTAATCCCATTCTTTTTGCATTTTACTCATGATTGAGTCTAGTATTTTTTAGATAAAAAATATTTTCATTTCATGTATTTTCTGATTTAAAGGGAATTTTACATTTTAATTGATATTAAAATGGTTATGTTTGATACATAATTTTGTGGAATTTTGTGTGATCATGTGGTGATGATTTTGATCCTAATTTTTTGTGTATGATTAGATTAGACATGTATGATCCCATAGTATTTTTCTCACATTTTTGTGATGAAAATAGGTGTGCTTTCTAGATTGATATTTAGGTGCTTCCTTTTAGGGTTTAGGTTTAGTACCTTATAATGTAGAATTTATTTCTAGGTCTGATTTGATGATTTGATCTCTGAAATTAATGTGGTAGAGTCATGATTGACCTAGGTTCCCGTGGTAATTTTTGTAGGATTTTATAATTGGTTTTAGTATTTTAGTTAGGACTAACTTTAGTACTAGGTGTTAGGTGATCCTAACTTACTAATTCAGCTAGTTTAACTCATTTATCTCCATTAGATTAGGGTCTTGCTTTGTTTGACTTTGGTTGAGATTGAAGACAAGTTGAAGACAAGGTGAGGTTGCTTGAAGTTGCTTGGAGTTGCTTGTGCCTAAAGGTGTCTGATGAAGATTTAGGAGATGGAGGACATAGGGAGAGCCTTATGATTAGAATGACTTCTTTCTCAAATATGGAAAGCATCTTGTGCTTCCATTCCTCCCAATGACTAAAAGTCCTTCCAAGATATTCACATCCCTCCTTTGGAGGGATGAGTGGCTTTATCTGGGAAGTAGAACTTTGAGGGAACCAGTCTCTCATAATGATGAACCTTTACAGGCTTCCTTTGGTTGTCAGTAAGCTGTTTATCATTTCCACTCATCCTGTTAAATCAATTGTCTTCTGGGCTGAGTATCTTGAAAGATGTTGGACTTGAGTTTGAAGATGAGGACTTCATTGAAGAGTGTGGAAGAGGATGATTCCTTGAGCATTGCCATTGTAGCTGAAGCTTGAAGGGCAAGAAGAACAAGTTGATACTTGAAGACCCAAATGAAGATTGAGTGAAGAGCTGAGGCTTGAAGACTGAAGGATGAAGTTGACACTTCCAGGTGATTGAAGACTACTCTGAGAAGCTAAAGCTTGTAGGAGAAGAAGGCCAAGTTGATACTGGTAAAGCAAAGAGAGCTGAAGCTTGAAGACTAGGTTGATACTTATAAAAAGGATTCAATTGAGATTGAGTGTAAAGCTGAAGCTTGAGGAATAAAGGAGGAGTTGACACTCACATTGAGGCATTGAGAGCCTGAAGGAATCAAGTTAATACTTATATTTAAGAGTAAAAGCCTGAAGGTGGAATTGACTGAGGAGCTGAAGTTTGGAAAAGAGAGAATAAGCTGATACTTATGTTTGATGGATTGAAACCTTGGAGAAGCAAGTTGATACTTGTCCTGGAAGATGATAGCCTTGAAGGGTGATTGAAGTCTGAAGACTGGGTTGCTGTCAGAAGAGCTGAAGCTTGGGATTGGGAAGAAAGAGGGGTTGATTTGCTTTCTTTCTTGTCTGTTTTCTTTTCTGTGCTGATGTGCCTTGTTTGACTTGCTTGATGCATTAGAATAAGTTCATATCTAGACTGACTTTAATCTAGGAGCATGATTGCACTAGAGGTTGAGTTGCTCCCTCTGCTTGTATTGTTAATGTATGGCTTTGCTTGCGGGTATTCGGTAGAGCCCGGCTCCCTTGCCCATGTGGTTTATTTTGCTTGATAGCATTTTATGTCTTCTGTATGATTACAGTTGTTGTTATATTCTGCTTGATAGCATGTTGTTTATGCTGTATGATTACTGTTATTCATATCTGGCTTGAGGTTGAGATGAGCTTGTGGAGGCTGCTGCCCCACACACATTTCCTCCCTCACTTGCATTGCATGCATTTTACAGTCGTTTACTGTTTAAGCGGATGCTTTATCTGTTTCTGTTTATCATTGACATGATCCCTTAGGAATCTCATTTCCTTTGATAAGGAAGTGATGATAGAACTTTAGGTTGAAACCTATGCATGATAACTTCTAGGAGTTCCCTGTTTCAAACCTCAACTATAGGATGAATCCTTGGCATGACAACAGTAGGCCTTGATAGTCTCCCCGTAGTTGAGCCTGTTCTCTTCTCATCTCAAACCAGCTTAAAATACAGTAATCATGAATGATTTATATCGTACGTTACGAGCCTTAAGCTATTTGAGAAAGGATTGTTGGAGAGCTTCTTTTCAACAGTCTGGATGATTAGTATGGCACCCTTTGGGTGACATGCGACGCATTCACTCTCAGGTCATAGTCTTTAGTGCGATTGAAATTGCAAACACAATAAAAAACAGTTCTTTCGTAAAAGACAGAAAACAAACTTCAAACCTTTTTGCCCCGTGGGCCCATAAGTCAAAGGAAGCTTTTCTGAAGAAAAGAGTGTCGTTAAACTTCAGCGCCAACGCAAACAGGCTTTGTCCCTAACTGCTGGAACTGTTGTTTAACCCTACTCGATAAAACAGATGAATCTGAATTCCCGTAATCCGTATTATCCCGAACTACGTAAGCTCTGATCTCTAATACCTGTTGAGAGTATGTAGGCACAGTACTGATGTATTGGCGAGCCACCTTCCCCGTAACCCGTAGTAGGTCGAACTACGTTGACTCTGATTTCTCGTTCTCTGATGAGAATACGTAGGCATAAAGTGCGACGCTTTGCCGAGTCATTTTCTTTTCTGTTTAAGCCAGCCTTGATAGGTAGATAGATAAACCAACCCGTCCAGTAAACACAACAAGCGTGGATCCCGTCGAGTACGACGGACGCGAGGGGTGCTAATACCTTCCCCTTGCGTAACCGACTCCCGAACCCCGACAACGGTTGCGACGACCTTGTCTTATACCTTTTCGTCAGGTTTTTTCCGATCGTTTCCTTTCCCGCTCTGAGGGATAAATAGCGAAAGGTGGCGACTCTTCTATTTTTTCGGCACCTTATTTTCGCGGAAGCGACAACCTTCCCTTTTGATTTGATCTCTGATCCTTTGCCCATAGGTCCTTAACATGTTTAGGTTCCCTTAGAAAATTTCCTAGGATTTTAGAAGTAGTTTTAGTATTTTAATTGGATTTGATACTTAGGCTAGTTTCAAGATGTTTTCAACATCACACTTGCTTTAGAATGACCCCAATGGTTGCCTTTAGTGAATAATAGGTTTGTAAATCTTCTTTGATGGTGTTTTAGACATTTATAAGCTTTTGTTTGCTTGTTGGTGATGCTTGATTTGGTGTTTAGGCCTCCCTTTAGAAGCTTTCTTTGAGCTTGTTCAATTAGGGTTTAGGAAGAGCTTAGTTGCTTTCTTTTTCTTCAAATAAACATGGATTGCTTTGTTTTATTTCCATTCTCATCCTATGATTCAAGGTTCCTATGTGAAAGCCTCATCTTTCTTTTGGAAGGATGTGTGGCATTTTACAAGAGGTAGAACCTTTGCGGATGCCTATCTCAGATGACTGGTTGAGTGTCATGTTGGATTCCTTTGGTTTCCTTCCTGCTTCCCATCATCAATCCAATATCTTGATGTTAGCTCTCTTCTTTTTTTTGGAGCTTGTTGAAGCATGAAGGTGAAGACTTCTCTTGGTTTTGGCTTGAGTTGTTTGTTTGCAGACTGTTTGATTGTTTGCTGTTTATATGCTTTGCTGTGGAGCTATTTTGTCTGCTGTTTTTTTTTCTGATTGCTCTGCTTTGGCTTGTGTGACTGATTGACTGTGTGTTGCATTAGACTAGGTTTCTCATATAGTGATCTAGGCTTAAGAGCATCCTAAAGGTTGAGAATAATTCCCTTTACTTGTCTGCATCTAGAGGTTGAGGATGTCTCCCTCTGCTTGGCTGTTATTGATTGGCTTTGCTTGCTGCCTTAAGGTTGAGTCTGTCTCCCTTGCCTGTGCTTTGTGTGTTGCCTTTGGGCTTGCTTTCTATAGAAGTTAAGCTTGGCTCCTTATGCTTGTTTGTTGCATTTCATGCATTTTATTTACAGTTGTTTCTTTGCAGTTCTTTCTTTCTGTTGTTGTTTTCCTTTGCCATGTTCCCCTAAGAACTCTGACTTCTCTTGTTCAAGAGAAGTTATGACAGACATTAGGGTTCTAACCATGCATGATAACATTAGCTAGTTTCCTCCTAACCTCAACCATAGGGTCAATTTTGCATGACAACTTTAGGATTGGATCAGTTCTCCTTTAGTGCGTCTTTTCTCTTCTCGTCTGCAAATAAATCAAGATACAGTAATAAAGGTTAATTGACGTCATATGTAACGCCCCGATTCTGAATTCCCATTTTTATTGAGTCCTTATTTGATTTATTTAAGTAATTATTTTATTTATGTGGAATTTATGTGATAATATGTTATGTTTACATATTGAGCTATTTTTGCCGACTTTGAGAGTTTCGGGTAAAAATAGGTTGGAGGGTATTTTGGGCATTAGTGATAATATTAAGTGGATATTTTATGGAAATTAATTGATAAGTGTGTGGAAAGAATTTGGGAGGAAAGAAAATAGAATATGTGATATAGAGAGAAAAGAGAAAGATAGAAACATTAAGAAGAAAAACAAGAGAAAGAAAAGAGGAGGAGAGAAAAGAAGAGAAAGTGGAACAAAACCTAGAATCATTAAGAATCAACCTTAGCTTGCGAGTAATCAGGTAAGGGTGAGAAGTTTTATCATCTTAATAATGTATATGATCATGTATGTGCTAGATTGGATTTGTTGGATTGTTTTCTATGTTTCCATTTCTAGGTCGGAAGTTGGTTTAATCGGTAGAAACTGAGTTTTATCGGTTAGAATCTGGAATAGATGGTGTAGTTTAGTCGGGTGATGAGTGGGCTATGCTACTGGGACTGATTTGGATTTAATCGATCGATTTTTGAGGTTTTGGTGGTTTTGGAACATTTGGGATTTTCTGGTTTCGCGGGTTCGCCAGCATTCGTCAGGCGAGTGGCAGCGAAGTTTCGCCAGGCGAAGCCCAGCGATGGCCAGCGAACCTATGGCAGTGGCCAAGATCAGTCTTCACCGGCATGTTCGCTAGGCGAAGGTGGTAGCGAAGGGGTTCGTCGGGCGATTCCCAGCGAACGTGGCAGCGAACCTATGGCAGTAGCTTCTGTTTGGCTTCGCCAGTGAGCCTTCGCTGGAGGGCTTTGCCAGGCGAAGGTTAGCGAACTTGACAGCATGTTTCCTTTTCTTGTGTTTCCTATCCGTGGGTTGGTTGTGTGGTTTGATTGCGATCATTCCTTATCTGAGATGACTAATTATATGCTGTTATGTAAGATGTGGGTAGCCGTATGGCGTGAATCCTAGTTTGTGATTTGTGAGGTGTGAAATGTGGCAGTTTGGCAATTTTGTGCATTTACTTGAATTGAATAGAAATGCATGGCGAGATTGATTGTGAATGTGAACCATGTATGAAATTGGTTTGAATGGATGATGAATATATATCTATATATATATATATATATATATATATATATATATATATATATATATATATATATATATATATATATATATATATATATATATATATATATATATATATATATATATATATATATATATATATATATATATATATATATATATATATATATATATATATATATATATATATATATATATATATATATATATATATATATATATATATATATATATATATATATATATATATATATATATATATATATATATATATATATATATATATATATATATATATATATATATATATATATATATATATATATATATATATATATATATATATATATATATATATATATATATATATATATATATATATATATATATATATATATATATATATATATATATATATATATATATATATATATATATATATATATATATATATATATATATATATATATATATATATATATATATATATATATATATATATATATATATATATATATATATATATATATATATATGCTTTGTGATACATATATTTTGAATGCATAATGAATATATGCGACGAATGTGATGAATGCATGAGTATGTTTGTAAACATGTGTGCATTTCAAGAGTGTCATGAGTCATGTTTCATGTGAAGCATCATGGTATGCATTCTAGTGTTGATTGATTCCTCGGTGAATCTGCAGAACCTCGTGTGCCCTTGTGGGGTGTGAGCGATGGTTATTTATTGATTCCTCGGTGAATCTGCAGAACCTCGTGTGCCCTTGTGGGGTGTGAGTGATGGTTATTTATTGATCCCTCGGTGGATTTGCAGAACCTCGTATGTTGCGATGGTTATATTTGATTCCGCGTAGAATCTGCAGAACCTCGTGTGCCCTTGTGGGGTGTGAGCGATTGTTATTTTGGTTCTTCAATTGAACCTGCTAAAATGAGTCGGTATCGCATTTGCATCTGCATATAGTCGTGTTTCAGTCTCTATGAGTTGCATGTTGACATCTATGCATGATGTATGGTGAATAAACATGAATGTAGATGTTTGTGTAAATTGTTGATAATTGGCATGAATGGAAGGCTTGAAGATACATGTATGTGTGAATATGTATGTATATGTGTGTATGTTTATGAATTGATATAAATATTGTTGATGCATATTGTATATGCTTGGTGCTCTATTTGTAAATAATTTATTGTGAATACATTGCGATGTACGGTGTAGTGAGATGAGTTGCGGTGAGAACGCGGAAGACATTATTGGACGTTATGTGTGTGTATATATATATATATATATATATATATATATATATATATATATATATATATATATATATATATATATATATATATATATATATATATATATATATATATATATATATATATATATATATATATATATATATATATATATAAATGTTTATATGCATTATGTATTATGATATTGTTTCTCACCCTTCTGCTGTTTTATAATGCTCTATGAGGCATTGCAGATTAGATTGCTGGAGTTTTTGTGAAGCGTGGCTTCATTCGTTTTGGTCGGTCGGCTCTGATATGTAGCACCGGGTAGCTAGGGATTATTTTGATTCTTTTGTGATACATCTATGTTTGTATCTGCTGATGAATGTTGATGAAACATGCTGGATGAATATTGTTTATATCGTTGATGTTGTAAATCAACTTGAATGATGTATATGTATGTGATTACATCTTTTGGAGGTTATGAAATATTTAGATGTTTCTGCCTATGTTCTAAATATTTTTCCTTGTGGGTGTTGCCCCGTTGTTGCATATCTGTTGAGCAGGTGTTGTACGTGTTGAATTTTTGTATAATGTGGCATGCCTCTTTTATACCGTGATTGTAATTATACTCTGATGATATATTGATTACGTGCCTAAATGATTAATTGTGTTTATTTGGGGGTATAGAAAGGGGGTGTTACATCTTACGCTACGAGCCTTAAGCTACTTGAGAAAGGATTGATGGAGAGTTTCTTTTCAACAGTCTGGATGTTTAGTATGGCACCCTTTGGGTGACATGCGACGCATTCACTCTCAGGTCATAGTCTCTAGTGCGATATCAGTTGCAAACATCCATAAAAGATACTTCTCTAAAAAATAGAAAACAAAGATCAAACTCTTTTTGTCCTCTTGGACCTCTAATCCCTTGGAAACCCTTTTCAGAAGGAGAGTTCTTTTAACTCCCGGTTCTACTGCAAACGGTAAACGCCTAAGTCTCCATCGAGCGAGCTGCATGCACCAAACTGCTGGAACCGTCTGTTAACTTTACTCGGATAAAAAAGAAAAACCTGTGTCTCTTGTTGTCCCGAACTACGTTTGCTCTGATCTTTCGCGCTGTGTGAAAGTATGTAGGCACGAGATGCGATATCTCGGCGAGCAACCTTCCCCCGTAGTTAGGCGAACTACGTTGACTCTGATTTCTCGTTCCAGACGGGAATACGTAGGCATAAAGTGCGACGCTTTGCCGAGTCATTTTCTTTTCTTTTCACCAGACCTTTAGTGTAGATAGATGTAACAAACCTGTGAGATAAACACAAAAGCGTGGATCCCATCGAGTACGATGGACGTGAGGGGTGCTAATACCTTCCCCTTGCGTAACAGACTCCCGAATCCAGACATTGGTTGCGATGACCTTGTCTTATACCTTTTTGTCATGTTTTTTCGATTGTTTCCTTTCCCTTTCTGTGGGATAAATAACGAAAGGTGGCGACTCTTCTGTTTTGCGGGCCTCGTTTTTCACAGTAGCGACAGCTGGCGACTCTGCTGGGGACTCTGTTTCCCTATGCGAGTCAATCCTAGCGCTTGTGTGTTTACATATTGGGTTTTATTTATCGCACTTTTACTTTCCGCATTTTATTTTCAGTATGATATTATTATTGTTGTGCTGTTGTGGGAAGGGGTTCTGATGAGTGAGAAGCCAGACCCAGGCTTGAGTGTACTTAGCATTAGTTGTGGAAATTAGTGGGCGCGTGCTTGCTTTGCAGGCACTAGTGTCTCATGAAATCCACGCTCAGACGAGGTTCTCCCGGTTGACTTCTTTTCCGGCCCTTTGGGCCTGAGGGGTTGTTGGTTTGGAGGATTGTCGACTCTGGGGACCGATCATTTGTGACTCAACAGAGTGAGGCCACTTCAAGAGATGATGATGCACACCTTCTGGGTATTTTATCATCGCTCTTGAAAGTCTGTGACACTGGGAAACGCATAGGATGTCATACCTTGTCTATGATTTAGGTCCATACCTGTGAGCGGGGTCGGGTTATTGCAGGAAACCTTAACCTTCAGACTACCTAGTTTTCTTGACAGTGAATCAGTGTTGTTGGGTTCAGAGGTTCTTATCGTCAGAGATGTGGTTGTTCTCGACAGTGCATATTTATTGGTCCTTGGTCTCCTCAGCAGCACCATCTTAATCCCCTGTTGCATGTTTGCATGTTGCATTTTGCATACTCATTTGCATATCATTAACGTGTGTCTGTGTTGTAGGTGCATATTATCCCCCAGTTCCGGTTTTCTTGCAGGTGCATATGGGATCTCTGAAGAAGAATGTGGCCTACAAGCTCCCTACTCCAGATGTTGCTTTACTGTCCAGTTTGATTGCTTTGGCAGATGATGTAGTGAAAGGGGAATTCAGAAAATCTTATGGGAAGCTGCTCAGTTTGGTCCGTAAACCTTTTATGTATGTGTTGAATGGGTTGTATGCCTTGCTGCAGTTCTATGATCCTCCTTTGAGATGCTTCACTTTCCCGGACTTCATTCTTGCACCTACATTAGAGGAGTATGTTGAGTTGTTGGGTGTGCCTATCAAGAGTCAGATGCCATTTGTTCATATGGATGCTAAGCCTAATCTGGCTAATCTAGCTCTTTCTCTTCATTTGGATGCCTCTGAGTTGATCCTGTCCAGTTGGAATAGGGTTCCTGGATTTTCTCTGCAGTTTCTAGTTGGGAAATCCCAATAGTGTGCCAAAGACGGTTGTTGGATCGCATTCAACGCCATTCTTGCTCTCTGCATATATGGTATCAGTTTGTTTCCCAACATGCCTGATTTTGTAGACTTGGATGCCTTTCATATCTTTGCATCAGGGATTCCGGTTCCTACCTTGATTGGCGATGTGTATCATTCTGTCCATTACAAGAACGAAAATAGAAGGGGTAAGAATGTATCCTGTTGTGTGCCCTTACTCTACAGATGGTTTGATAGTCACCTACCCAAGAAGGGCCTCTTTGCTTCATCTGCAGCCACAGCTGAGTGGTCTGATCAATTGATGGGTTTATCAGCAGAGGGCATTGTGTGGTTTGATAGAGATATGTTGGGTACTGAGGTTATATTCAGCTTCAGTGGGTTTCCAAATGTGCCTTTGATTGGAAGAAAGGGTTGTATCAACTATAATCCATCGCTACTTGTCAGACAGTTTGCATATGCTTTGAGAGTTCCGCCAAAGGATGAAGAGGTGCAGGAATCTCTGTACCTCACCGATCTTCTAGAGGGGGATATGTTATCTAAGCTTCAACATGCCTGGAATGATATCGGTAGAAGAGGGAAGTCATTGTTAGGCAAGAGCAATAGCCAAGCTTATGCTCCGTATGTGACCTAGATCAAGACCAGAGCAGAGACCATAGGGATGCCGTTTCCACCTGCTAAGCAGGAGTGCCCTCCAGTGGTGGAAGAGCCTACTACCGTGCCTATTCAGCAGTATAATCAGGTGTTAGCTGAGAGGGAAGAGTGTCGCTACCGCAAAAATCGGCGCCGGCTAAACAGAAGAGTCACCACCGTGCGTTATTTATCCCAAAGGAGGGAAAGGAAACGCTCAAAGTAAACCTACCGCAAAGATGGGAAAGGATTGGTCATCGCAACCAAATCCTGGATTTGGGAGTCGGTTACGTAAGTGGAAGGTATTAGCACCCCTCACGTCCGTCGTACTCGACGGGATCCACGCTTGTTTTCTAGTACGGATTGTTATTCTATCTACTCTAAAGGTCTGGGGTTAAAAGAAAATAAAATGACTCGGCAAAGTATCGCACTTTATGCCTACGTATTCCCGCCTGGAACGAGAAATCAGAGTCAACGTAGTTCGCCTACCTACGGGAAAGGAGGGGAAGGTTGCTCGCTAGGATACAACATCCTATGCCTACGTACTTTCATACGGCATGAAAGATCAGAGCAAACGTAGTTCGGGCTATGGAAGACACAGACTTATCTGACTGTTTTTTAGATCCCTCTGAAAAGGTTTTCTTCTGATTAGGAGTCCAAGCGGACAAAAATGACACTTTGATGTTTGTTTTGAATCTTTTACGAAAGAAGTGTTTTTTAGTGTGTTTGCAATCCCCGACGCACTAGAGACTATGATTTGAGAGTGACTACGTCGTATGTCACCCTAAGGGTAACACACTAAGTAATCAGATTACTGGAGAGTGACCCACCAGCACTCTTTTCTCAAATAGCTTAAGGCTCGTAACGTACGACATCGATTATCCTTATTACTGTGTTTTGAAGTGTTTTGAGATGAGAAGAGAAAGAAGCTCTAAAAACCTAGGGTTTGAAAGGGGAATCAAAACTACCCTAAAGTTGTCATGCATGGATAAAAACCTATTGTCTGTCATATTTCTCTCTTGCACAGAGGGAAACAGAGATCCTAGGGGATAAACGGAAAAGAAACAGATATATACAGTAAGCAGTAAACATGTATGCAATGCAGCAACACAAGCGAGGCATGGGAGTCCCACTCAACCTCGAACCTGGGAAAACAATAGGCAAAGTGAACAGTATTCACTTCAAACCTTTGGGGGCAAGCAGTACAAGCCAACAAACAATACAACCAAAGAAAACAACACCAGCAACAGCTCTGACAGCAACAATCCAGCTCCTACAGTAAGCAACACAAGCAACAACAGCTCTGACAGCTACAGTTGATTAACAACAAAGAGTTGACAGTAACAACTTCTCAAGTAGGACCCCTCATCCATCTAAGCTTTAGATAAGCTCCTTTCTTTAATAAGGCCCATCTCTAGCAAGCATGAACCTCAACCAGTAAACAGCTTCAACAAAAAATAGCAAAACCCTAGCTTCAACAGACAACCAGCTTTTGACAGGCACAAGCTTCATCTTCACCAATCTTCAATGAACTTCATCTTCCATAGGTTTCCATCTTCAATGCAATCACTCCAGAAGAGAATCAATTATGAAGTTGAAATGTTAAGAAACTTAGTGACAACCCAAGGAAATCACTAAGATATTAACATAGCAAGTGAAGGGTATCCTCAAGGTTCTACCCAACCAAAGCATGCTCTACATCCCTCCTAAGGAGAGATGGATCTTCTTTGGGGGACCTTGTGTCATGGGATGGAATAGAGGCACAAGAAGCTCTCTATGTTTGATAGGAGAAACAAGAATACTCTAATGCTCTTCCTATATATCCTAACTTCTAAGCCTCTGACAAGCCCTCTAATAAAAGAGAAATCTTCAACTCCAAGCTTCTTCAAACCATCCAAGGCAACTTCATTTGATCCTCAAGTAATCCAAGCAAAACCCAAGCCAAAATCACTCCAAAATAGCCCCACCCAAGCATAACCAAACCCAATATCCAAAGGAGAACCCCATAATCACCACACAAGTTGCAAAGATCAGATAAAATACTAAAGCTTATCAGAAAATCCTAGGTAAATTTCTAAGGGAACCTAACCCTATACCCAATACCCCATAGGAATCCCAAACCCTAGATCAACCATTTAATCCTCAAACTATGCACAAAACTACAACTATTTGTCTTGAAACCCTAATTCTAACACCTCTCCTATTCACCTCTCAAACTAGCCTAAATTTTATTCACAAAATTGTGATAAATTTCTAAGGGTACATGCTTCCCTAATCTAATCAATCCAACAAGAATCAACTAAAAAACATTCATCAATTAATCACAAGAAAATCAGCAAGAACATGTAGCAAATATACCAAATTTAAAGAAAATAATAAAAATGGAAAAATTCAAATTAAATTGAAAAAAAGATAAAAATTGGATTTATTAATTTCATAAAATCAAAAATAAATCCAAGATCATGGAGGTATTTTTAAAATATTTTTTGGATCAATATTGGATTTATTATGATTTTTTAGAAATTAAATGGAATAAAAGAAAATATTAAAAAGAATAAAAGAAATTAAAAACTGGATTAAATGGGAGCCATCAGATGGAGAGACTGGTAATCAAATCCAAGCATTGAGGCGCGTCCACATAGGTTGCTGACTGGGAATGACATGGACTGCCACCTCAATTATTGAAACGGAGCGTTTTGGCAAATGGAGGCAATTTCTGAGTTTGAATCGTGGCCCTTGGATGCGTGAGGGAGTCAACTAGTCAAGGTGATCTGAGGGTTGGGACTTCATCTTCTTCACAAGCTCAGGCGACCTGAGACTATTCTCAGGTGGTGGTTCACGGTGGTTTCCACCGTCTTCTCCGGTGGAGTAGTGGTTACAGGTGACCAAACAAGACAAATCTTATACCAATTCTGACCAGAATTTCACATAGATTCCAAATATAATCTCTAAATCCTCTAAATCCTCATAGATTCTCAAAACTGATTCCTTCTCTAAAACGTGTTAAGATTTCAAACAGCTCCATTTGCAAAATTGAAACCCTAGGATTGTTCCTTATTCTTCACTGATCATGATGAACTATCCAACCCAACTTGAAACCTCAAGATCATCCATAACCGTCTCTTAACAGAAATTATGCATCACACTTAATTGTCTCTAAATGGTTCCAAATCAATCCAGAAACGATCCTTATCATCTCTAGGTCCTAACCACATGGTCAATTCTATCTAACTCTCCCTAGATCATGAGGAATTATGAGAGCTACATACCTGGTAAAACTGGATGAACAGAAGGATGAAATGCTCGATTCAAGCTCCAAAACTTCCCAGACACGATCAAGAGTGATAGTAGAAGCTTTTTGCACACTCAATTTGGCTTGAATCCTCTTAGAACTCAGAACACGATTTCTGTTGAAGCTCTTGAAACCCCAACTTCTATCTCTCTTTCTTGCACGAAAATGGCACCAAAACCAATCTGAATTCACTCTAGAGCTTAAATATGAAGTGTTTGTGGGCTTATTCAATCTAATTCAGGCCCAATTCTACTGATCCAAAATTCTGATTTGGCCATGAAATTCCAATGCTACAGTCACGATTCTGAGCTTCCAGCTTACTCTAGAATGTTCTATTCAACTGCAAATTGGTTATGGAGTGTGTATAGGTAGCTAGCTTGGCCTGAATTGCCTTGATTTTTGTTTTGGCATTGTGACTTGTAAGGTAAGTAAGCTCTTTACAAAGTAAGTCATGAAATTAAGCCTTAACTCAAAAATGTGGAAATGTCATTGTGTTTGAAATTCATTTCCTGATCAATTTGGTATGTCATATGGACTGGTTTGGACCTATGGCTCAAAAATCACAATTTCCCTCTTTGATTCATTTAAAATCCATCCTTATTTTAGGCCATTTTGGATCATTTTGTGAAGCAAGCCATTTCAATCACCCATGAATTCTTATTTGACCTAAAAACATCATTTTAAGCACATCTCATGTTGAACATTTTTTAATTTGAGGAGTGGAAGATAGAGATTTTGACCCATGTTGAAAAATGACCTATGATTCAACTTTCCCAAAATACCCCTGGATTGCCAAGATCATAACTTGAGTTCCACAAATCTTCTTGAGGACTTCTTGTACTAAAATTAAAGGTAAGATCAAACCCTACAATTCTTATGTTGGCCAAGAATCCATTTGAAAACTCCTTGATGGGCAAACGTTGCTTGGAAGTCAAGTGACTTTCACAGATAAATTTTAGTGTCCTCTGATGACCCATAACTTGCAAAACCATAACTTGAGTTCTACAAACCTCCTTGAAGACTTCTAGTACTCAAATTAAATCTATTGAGAATATCTACAAGTTTCATGTTGGCCAAGAATCCATTTGAAACTTTTATTTGGACTTGTGTGGCTTGGAAGTCTAGTGCTATACAGGGGATTTTACCCTAGGAACCCTGTCTCAAACCCCTCCAACCACTCTTGATTCTCTTGAACTTGATATTGACTCATCCATACACATGCTTTAACATCTCAACCCATGACTTCCCTGACCTAGAGCTAGGTCTTGGTGCCCTTTCCTTGCTCTCCTTGACCTAGGGTTACCCAGATGAAACCCTACTTGTACACACCTCAACTGTGGTTCTTGAACTTGATGCCATGACTTGTCTAAGCTTCAATAGGGCTCTCTAGGCCTCCCATGGGATCCATACACACCTCAAATTCATAATTACATGCTTCATACCCCATTGATGACCCTCGATACACCTCAAGTTAGGAGAGGAATCAACTTTTGACATTCAAATCTCCTCAAAGCTTCAACCCATTTCTTGATGACTTGGATGTTCTTCAGCTTGAATAAGGCCCCTTGATATGCTTCTTTAGATAAGGATGGCACTTGATCCCCTGTTAGATGACTTGCTATGTTATGATATGCAAATGATTGGACCATGTACATGATGTGACTATGCAAATGATAATGCAATTGAAACATAAACCAGGTGAAATAGGTTGAGCAAATTTTAGGGTGCAACAAAGAGCTGAAAAAGGCCAATGAAGAGTTGGAGAAAGAGTTGGCACAACTCAGAAGCGAGAGAAACGAAGCCGTCCATTCTTTCAAGAAGCAGACAGAGTTGGTGAACAGGTTAGGTATGGACTTGACTAAGCAGATAGCTGATCGTGAGCGTTTGGGTCTGGACTTCAAATTTGTCAACGATGTGCTGGCTACTAAGAAGCAGAATCTGGATGAAGCATACCGGAGAATATCCAAGTTCAATCAGCAGTGGAATGCCACTATAGCCAACAACAAAGAAAGGGAGGATAAACTGAAGCATCAGATCTCCAAATTGAAGGCTCAGGTGAAGGCTAGTGAGAAGAAGTTTGATGAGGAAACCGCTCGCAGATATGCCGCTGAAGACATGCTGAACAAAGTTATCGCTACCCTGAAAGATTGCAAGTAGAGGTTCGAGTCTAAAAAGCGAAAGTGTAGAAGATTGCTTTGGCCAGGGAGCGTGGGAAGATTCTGTTGAAGGTCTTCAGTGCATTATTATGCATAGAGAGTTGCTTGTTGAAGGGTTACTCACTCGGCCTGATCATCCCAAGACAAAAGAGTTGCTAGAGGAGTTTCGTGCCCGTTGTCGCACTTGATTGTCTTTGTAACCCTTTATATTTTTCTGATCTTTGTTGTAGGCTGAACATCACCAGGCTTGTTAGTTGAGGTCATGCTATTGATTCCCCATGTATTCATTGACTTTGTACTACTGCCTTGTTGGGCCTTATCTATGTATGAGATGTTATTTCAGTAACTAGATCCGGACTTCTTGTTACCAGCACTGACACTCTGGCACTCGAATCGGGGGAGAAATCTCCCTAACATACAGACACACGGTTGCATTTGCATAAATCATTCGCATAACAGGTACCTTTTGCTGTCTCCTAACCCTCTGTTGATGCAGGTTCCAGGATTGTCGATCCGCGAATTCCTCGCTACTCTACCAGAAGCAACTGCAAGAAAGCCATGGATCATATGCAAGCTGAGATGCAAGAGATGCGTGATAGGATAGCGCAGTTCATGCAAGTAATGGAAACTGTGGCCAAGGGCCAGGAGCAGCTGCAGACTCTGGTGCAGCCTCTGATTGCTAGGGTTGATAGTCAGGGTGTGCTACATGGCGGAATTGCTACTGATCCTCCTCATGGCGAGACTCTCCAAGCTGGTGATGCTGTACCAGTGGTCGTCCTCAATGCGACTGAAAACGGTAACAGAGCTGGGAACGGAAATGTGACTGGTAATGGTAATGGGCATGTGGAAACTAATGGAAACATTGGTGCTGGAAATGCTGGGTTCAATGTTGGCACTGGGAACACTGGTCTTGGTGTTGGGAATACTGGTATGGGTATTGGTGTTGTTGGCAATGATGGTTTTGGTGGTAATCAAGGCTATGTCAATTAGGGCTATGGAAATCAGGGTTACGGCAATCAGGGCTTCGGTAACACAGGTTTTGGCAATGCAAGCCACAATGGTATGGGTATTGGTGCTCACAACGCTGGTTTTGGGCCAGGTGCTGGTAATCAGGGTTTTGGTAATGCGAGGTATGGTCCCATGTTCAATCAGGCTGGTTTTGGTCCCAATACTGCTTATGCTGGGTATGGTAATGAGGATTCTCACTGAGGCGAAGATCTTCAGGAAGATGCTTTCCCTCCTCCAGGCAGGGATCTTGAGATGCCCGCTGATAGTGATAGAAGGTTCAGGTTGTTGGAAGAACAGATGAAGAATCTTGCTAATCAGAACTCTTCGGGGTTGGACGTGGCTAACATGGGATTGGTTCCTGGCTTAAGGGTGCCACTCAAGTTCAAAGCACCCACTTTTGACAAGTATAAGGGGGATACTTGCCCGAGAGTTCACGTGCGATCTTACTATCGGAGAATGTCCGCCTACTCTGATGACGAGAAGATGCTGATGCATTTTTTCCAAGACAGCCTGTCGGGGCCGTCATTGGAATGGTACATGGGGTTAGAGCCTACTCAGATTGGTAGCTGGAAGGAGTTAGCAGAAGCTTTTGTCAAGCACTACCAATACAACAACGACCTTGCGCCGAACTGGGTCCAACTCCAAAATCTTTCTCAGAAGAATGGTGAAAGTTTCAAAGAATACGCCCAGAGGTGGCGTGAGCTTGCAGCCAGGGTGCACCCACCCATGGTGGAGCGTGAGTTGGTGGATATGTTCGTGGGCACTTTCTTTGGGATATGTTATGATAGGCTTATCAGTTGTACGACGAGTAACTTCTCTGAGTTGATACTCTTGGGGGAACGCATGGAGAATGGTGTTAAGATTGGTAAGATTCAAGTGGGAGAGTCAACCTCAGCTGGAGGTGGTAAAAGGGATTTTGGGAATAAGAGACAGGGGGATACCAATTCAGTATACAACTCTTGAGGAAGAGGTAGAGGTCGAAACCAATACCGTCAGCAGCAAATTGCTAGTGTGACAGTTCCTGTGCCTCAATAGCAACAACAACAGCCACAGCAGCAGCAGGGACGACAGAATGCTGCTCCACAGAGATATCAAGGTTAGGATAGGGCTCTAAAGAGAGTATTTGATGCGCCTCCGTTGCCGTATGCTCAGCTTCTTCCAACTTTGTTACAGCTGCAGCTGGTTGAGAAAAGGACGTTGGCTCCGTTAAAGGGCACGCCTCCTTTTGGGTATGACACCAATGCAAATTGCGAATTCCACTCCGGGGCACCCGATCATATCATCGAGAATCGCCATGCTTTCAAGCACAAGGTGCAAGATTTGTTAGATAGCAAGGCTATAAACTTCGGTAATGAAACACCCAATATTGAGAAGAATCCGATGCCAGCTCACGAATCTACGCAGGTGGGTGCAGTTTTGGGAGATGCTAGTCCGAATCTGGTTATGAGTGTGGATGAATTGAAGACGCCTTTGAGTTATGTCAAGAGAAGATTGCTGAAAGGGGGAGTGTTCCCTGGTTGTGATGCTGATTGTGTTGATTGTTTGGCCCGGCCCGAGGGTTGTGATAACTTGAGAAGAGGTATCCAAGGGCTGATTAACGAAGGTACGTAAGCCTGTTGAGGCAATAGCTGAAAAGCAGGGGGAAGTTGCAACGATTACAATCCCGTTTAAGACTGTCACGATATCGGCGCCTCCCAAGCGACCGACTATCACAATAACCAAAGTTGGACCCATTCCATACGAAAGCACTAAAGCCATCCCTTGGAATTATGGGGAGGAAGTTTACTGCAATGGGGAGAAGATTAACCTGGCAAGCCCGCCGGTAGGGTCAGTTGATAACCTTGTGGGGGCAGGGGCGTAACCCGCAGTGGCAGAATCTTTGCGTCGCCAGAAGTAGAAGCTGAGAGAACTTCCCGAGGGAAGGGTAAAGTCGATGAAGGAGGACCTTCTCAAGAGAAGGAAAAAGAGGCTTTGACCAAAGATGTGGAAGAATTCATGAGATTAATTCAGAAGAGCGATTAGAAAATTGTCGATCATTTGCAGCAGACGCCTTCCAAGATCTCGATTTTGTCGTTGTTGCTTTGTTCTGAAGCATATCGGAACGCTTTGCTGAAAGCTCTTGACGCTGCCTATGTACCCCAGGAGATATCCGTGAATCAGCTCGAAAGAGTGATTGCGCACGTGAATGAGGGGCGTGGCCTTGGCTTTACAGATTTTGATCTAACACCCAGGGGCCGCAACCACAACAGTGCTTTGCATATTTCAATTTAGTGTAGGGGCACTGTTATGTCTCATGTCCTTGTGAACACTGGTTCATCCTTGAACGTTTTGCCCAAGAAGGCACTGTTAAAGCTAGATACCCGAGGTATAATCTGCACGCCAAGTGACTTGGTAGTGAGAGCATTTGATGGGACTAGAAGGTCCATGTTTGGAGAATTGACTTTGCCAATCCAGGTTGGTCTGGAGGTGTTCGACACCGTGTTTTATATTATGGATATACAGCCAGCTTATAGCTGTTTGCTTGGACGACCGTGGATTCACGCTGCAGGGGTTGTGACGTCTACGTTGCACCAAAAGCTTAAGTATGCGGTCGGTGGTAGCATTGTCACCATATGTGGGGAGGAAGACATCTTGGTCAGTCACCTGTCGTCGTTCAAATATGTCGAAGTGGATGGAGAGGTCCATGAGACATTGTGCCAAGCCTTTGAAGGGGTGGAGATCCGAGAGAAATCTCCTGTCATAAGCAGTGGGCCGGAAGTGGCTATGTCGTCGTACAAAGAAGCCTAAGCGGTAGTTCAGGCCGGGTAGACCAAAGGTTGGGGTCAAGTTCTGGAGATTCCTGTTAAGCAGGACAAGTTCAGCTTAGGGTATCGCCCGTCGTCGTCTTCTTCACAGAGTGCGCCAAGGTTCAAAGGGCTGATTGTGTTCACTCTGGGAGGAGTCAGTTTTGAACAGATCAATGATGTGTCGGATAATGAAGATGGAGATAACGACTATGACATGGATTCATGGATAAAGCCTAGTGAGCCAGGACAGAGCCTATGCAACTGGTCTATCCAGGGCTTTATTCAAGTGACGCCAAAGCAGTAATGCCTTGTTTTTTCGATTATTGTATAATCCTATGTCCTACCCGGGGCATAGTCATTTTATTTCAGGGCCTACTTGCTTATGTGTATGTTTTGTTTTAATCATCAAATAAAGGCGTTTTCCTCATGCAAATTTTGTGATCCCTGTTTTTCTATTTTTATTTTCAACAATAAAATGGCAATGTGGTTGTATGCTTCGTTTGCATATCATTTGAAGCATTTAACCCTTCCTCTTGCAGGATTCATATTTCAGATGACACCGATCAAGAACTCCCTATGACTCGCTTCGACTTTGAGCACCCGATCTTCCAAGCCGAAGAAGAGATTGTTGAGGACGACGACTTACCAGAAGAGATGACTCGTCTTTTGAAACAAGAAGAGAGAATCATTCTGCCTCATCAGGAGGATATCGAGATCATTAATTTGGGTTCCGAAGAGGTTGTCAGGAATGTCCGGATAGGGGCCGTGCTGCAAAGTGATATCAAGCAGAGACTTGTCGAGATGCTTCGAGAGTATAGTGACATCTTTGCTTGGTCTTATGAAGATATGCCTGGATTAGACACTGATATTATGGTCCACCGCTTGCCATTGCATGAAGACTGTCCGCCGGTCAAGCAAAAGCTCAGAAGAACGAAACCAGATATGGCCGTAAAGATTAAAGAGGAAGTACAGAAATAGTGGGATGCTGGTTTTCTAGCTGTTACAACTTACCCTCCTTGGGTCGCCAATATAGTACCTGTACCAAAGAAAGATGGTAAGGTGCGGATATGCATTGACTATCGGGATTTGAACAAGGCGAGCCCTAAGGATGACTTCCCGCTTCCTCATATTGACGTGTTGGTCGACAACACTGCTCAATTCTCTGTGTTTTCCTTCATGGACGGTTTTTCGGGCTATAATCAAATTAAAATGGCACTGAAGGATATGGAGAAAACAACTTTTATTACCCCGTGGGGAACATTCTGCTACAAAGTGATGCCCTTTGGTTTGAAGAACGCTGGGGCAACATATCAGCGTGCTATGACGACGCTCTTTCATGACATGATGCATAAAGAGATTGAGGTCTATGTTGACGATATGATTGCCAAATCCCAGACGGAGGAAGAGCATCTGGTGAATCTTCTGAAATTGTTTGAAAGGCTCAGGAAGTTCAGGCTGAGGCTAAATCCTAATAAGTGCACCTTTGGGGTGAGATCTGGTAAGCTATTGGGGTTCATTGTTAGTGAAAAAGGAATTGAGGTTGATCCTGCCAAAATAAAAGCAATACAAGAAATGCCAACGCCAAAAACAGAAAAAGAGGTCTGTGGCTTTTTAGGGAGGTTGAACTACATTGCTCGGTTCATATCTCACCTTACTGCTACGTGTGAGCCCATGTTTAAGCTGCTGAAAAAAGATCAGACAATTGTCTGGAATGAAAATTGTCAAAAGGCGATTGAAAGAATAAAAGAATACTTGCAGGGACCTCCGATCTTGATACCCCCATTAGCCGGGAGACCACTGATCATGTACTTGACGGTTCTTGAGAACACTATGGGTTGTGTTCTCGGTCAACACGATGAGACTGGACGAAAAGAGCATACGATCTATTACTTGAGTAAAAAGTTCACAGATTGTGAATCCCGTTACTCTATGCTCGAAAAGACGTGTTGTGCACTTGCTTGGGCTACCAAACGTCTGAGACAATACATGCTAAATCATACAACCATGATGATTTCAAAGATGGATCTGATCAAATACGTCTTTGAAAAGCAGGCACTTTCGGGAAGGATTGCCCGGTGGAAGATGGTACTGACGGAGTACGATATACAGTATGTCTCGCAAAAGGCTATCAAAGGTAGCATACTATCAGAGTACCTGGCTGAGAAGCCAATCGATGATTACCGGCTGATGAAGTTTGATTTTCCTGATGAGGATATCATGTACTTAAAGATGAAAGACTGCGAGGAGCCGTTGCATGGTGAAGGTCCTGAGCCGGGTTCTCAATGGCAATTGATTTTTGACGGTGCTGTTAATTCATATGGGAGTGGAATTGGGGCAATCATTACTACTCCCCATGGGACGCACATCCCGTTTACTGCTAGACTGACATTTCCAGTTACCAATAGTGAGGCTGAATATGAGGCGTGTATCATGGGTCTCGAAGAGGCTATTGATTTGAGGATTAAAAATCTTGATGTATACGGAGACTCCGCGCTAGTCGTGAATCAGATCAAGGGAGAATGGGAGACTCGTCAGCCCAACCTGATACCGTATATGAATTATGCAAGGAGGTTGTTGCCCTTCTTTGACAGAGTAGAGTTTCACCATGTGCCCCGGGCAGAAAATCAGATGGCTGGCGCTCTTGCGACATTATCTTCGATGTACAAAGTTAATTTCTGGAATGATGCTCCCCGAATCGTTATTTCTCGCCTTGATAGGCCCGCCTTCATATTCGCCATTGAGGAAGCTTCCGATGGCAAGCCGTGGTATTTTGACATCCAGAATTTCCTAAAGAACCAAGAGTATCCGACTGGGGCATCCGACCGTGATAAGAAGACTCTTAGGAGATTGGCTAGCAATTTCTACTTAAATCCAGATGGTGTTCTGTACAGGAGAAACCATGATTTGGTGCTATTGCGATGTGTGGATGAGAAAGAAGCTAATCTGCTTATGGAGGAGGTCCACGAGGGTACCTTTGGCACGCACGCTGGCGGACATGCTATGTCTTGAAAGTTATTACAGGCAGGGTATTACTGGCTGACAATGGAAAGAGACTGTTTCAAGTTTGCAAAGAAGTGCCATAAATGCCAGATTTATGCAGACAAGATTCAGGTGCCGCCGAGCCCTTTGAATGTTATGGCGTCCCCGTGGCCTTTCTCCATGTGGGGCATAAATATGATTGGGAAAATTGAGCCCACCGCATCCAATGGACACCGGTTCATCTTGGTAGCTATCGATCACTTCACCAAATGGGTCGAAGAAGCGTCTTACGCTAATGTTACCAAGCAAGTGGTAGCCCGGATTATCAAAAAGGACATCATTTGTCGCTACGACATTCCTGAAAGAATCATTACTGACAATGGTTCGAACCTGAATAACAAAATGATGAAGGAGATGTGCCAGAACTTTAATATTGAGCATCATAATTCATCTCCCTATCGACCCAAGATGAATGGTGTTGTCGAAGCGGCCAATAAGAACATCAAGAGGATAGTTCAGAAGATAGTTGTGACATACAAAGACTGGCACGAGATGTTGCCCTTCGCATTGCACGGTTATCGTACGAAGGTACGCACATCGACCGGGGCAACACCTTTCTCAGTGGTGTATGGTATGGAGGTTGTCCTACCATTAGAAGTTGAGATTCCTTCCTTGAGAGTATTGCTCGATGTCCAACTTGATGAGGCAGAGTGGGTGAGGAATAGGCTGAATCAGCTCAGTTTGATGGATGAGAAGAGACTTGCATCTATCGCATATGGTCGGTTATACCAGAGCCGGATGAAGAAAGCTTATGACAATAAGGTGCGCCCTCAAAGCTTTCAGACGGGCGGTCTTGTGCTGAAGAAGATTCTCCCACCACAATCAGATCACAAGAGCAAATGGACTCCCAACTATGAAGGTCCATATATCGTTCGAAAGGTCTTCTCTAGAGGAGCCTTACTGTTGTCCACCATGGATGGCGAGGCTTTCTCATCCCCTGTGAACTCAGACTCAGTTAAAAAATACTTTGCTTAAAGAGGCCCGCTGGACAGAAAAAAGAAAGTCCAGGCAAAAATGGGGCATCCCGGCGAACCAAAAAGAAAAAGAAAAGGTTCGGGCAAAAATTAGGGATAAAATTGACCCGCGAAGTCAAAAACCTAAAAAGGCGACTTCGGCAAAAAAGGGTATCCCGGTGAATCGAAAACCCGCAAAGGGCGATTCAGGCAAAAGTTAGGGATTGAAAAAGCAAATGACTGCGGTCCGAGTTTGATATTGCATTGCTTAGTGGTTTGGGAGTACCTGAGGGTCGGTTATCCAAGTCAATCTCTTCCAAGGATGGAGCATCGGGAAAGCGTCGGAGTCAGGCGAGTCATAGGAGGATCAGCTCACGGTGTTCGTCTGTACCATATTACCGACATGTATACAAATTCCTTTGTTCCTCTGTACATATTTGTATTTATTTTTGTAGCTTCCTCTTTTCAGGAGTTGCATCCATTGTACAAAGCTTTGCCTATTTACAGGCCCATTATCAATACACGCATACTATTGTGTACTTGATGTTTGTTCTTGTTTTAACTTTTACTATTTTCTTTGTGGAAAACGCCGATGGTTTTGATAAACTTGCACGTGCATAAACTTGCAGGCCTCGACCAATAATTGTTAAAACTTTGAATTGACTGAGCAATTATCATAGCTATTGACCTGGATTTTTCCTGTTGTATAGGATATCTTGTTGTTGCTCGTATTTTGCAGGGTCGTTACCTTCGCAGCAAACAGCTAAGGGATCGTGTTTCCCCAGCCAGAGTCCCTTAACGTAGGAGCAGGCTCTATGCAATTTTATTCCTCCCTAGCAGATGGAAGTCGTATCTTTATCCCCACAAGAGTTGGATGCGAGTTAGCAAGCGGTCAGGAAGTAATGTGCATTCCCAGCAGGTGATCGTGTGCACATTTAATCCCCAGTGAAGTCTTTACAGGGGACAACCAGGTTGTCCATGGTTTGAAAAATTCGTCCCCGCGGAGGTTGGTTTTTTCTGTTTCTCCAGCAGGTTGTCTTTCCTCCAATAGGTTGATTATCCTCAGCAGAGTTCATAACTCCGGATCGTAAAGCTATCCCCCAGCATGATTGTTTCTTCCCCCCGCGGAGTCGGTTCACTTTTCTAGCATTTATTTTGCTGGAATAATTCTGTGATACCTGGTTGTCCCCAGCGGAGTTGGCTTTGTCTTCAGCAGTTATTTTGCTGAAGCGGTTCTGTATCCAGCTTTTCTCCGGCAGCTGAGCTTGCATTTGCATCATATCTGCATTGCATAGCAATTTACCCAAATGCGTAGCATTTCCATGCCGTATGGAGCATTACGCCA
Source organism: Lathyrus sativus (assembly GCA_963859935.3). Lineage (NCBI taxonomy): Eukaryota > Viridiplantae > Streptophyta > Magnoliopsida > Fabales > Fabaceae > Lathyrus > Lathyrus sativus. The sequence continues at coordinate 188,443,639 of OZ012736.1, read as the reverse complement.
TTTTCAAACATATGCATTTTGAAACATAAGCTAGGTTGGTTACCTCTTTGTTTTCAGGCGTCCTTCCCTGCAGGTAATTAGAATTCTTGTTCAGGGTGGTTTTCAGATATTCGGATTTTTGGCATGAGATATGTGATGATAATGTTCGTCCTATCATGTGTTCCCTCATCAGCGGTGCTTGATTAAGTTTCTCTTCTTCCCCAGCGGAGTTTTCTTTAAACGGCTTCATAATTAGACTTTGAAGTTGTTTTCAGAAATTCCCCAACGGAGTTTTTTTCAGATTGTTGTCACGTCAGCATTTCAAAAGGGAAAAATTCTTAAGGTAGTTCGACTTTTGAAGTTCAAGGCGGCTCTGGCATTGAGTTTTGTCTGCCCTCAGCTGGGCAACATCAGATTCCAAACGACGGGCGTCCTCAGCATAGGTCACGGCATATTCAAGTTCAGCTGTTATGGAAGAATCATCGAAAGAAGATAGTTCAGTATTTTTCTTCTTGGCTTTCGCTATCTTACTGCGAAGTTTCTTTATCTTGCGCTCCCAGCACGCAATGTTCGCCTCATTAGTAAGGATCTCTTGCTTATTTTTCTCCCTCGTTTCCTCCAACACAGCGATCCTCTCTTCAGAGTCAACAACAGCACTCCAAGCGGCAGCTTCACTGCCAGCTTTCGTCTGAATGTCACCCTCAATTTGGGGCAATAACCGAAAGTCTTTGTAAACCTGGTCAATCAAGGTACCAACTTCTTGAATAACATTCGCGGCTTCAGGAGTAAGGGATTTAATATCCACTTGTTGAAGAAGAGATTTAAGGGGAAGATGGTTGACTGGGCCCATCTGCAGGAGGGTGAAAAGGTCCCATTTGAAAATCTTTTTCTTAATCTTATCGAGAGCACTGTCAGCTGGCTGCTTCGAGGTTTTCCCTTCAGATGTCGAGGTACTGGGAGTTCGGCCAGAAGAATGACTTCACCTACTTAAAAAAAGCCTGATGTATTGTCGAGGGTTAGAAACCTTCAACGCGTCCAGTTCGTTGGAGGTAAGCTGAGTTTCACCTTGGAGGGGGATTGTTGGAGTATCCTTGGGGGTAGAAGAAACAGGGGTCTTCGTCACTTCAGCAGTTGTGGTTTTTTCGACAGAGGTTTCCACAGTTTTCAATTCTTTATCTTGGCCTTCTTTTACCTTTGCGCCATCCTCTTCCATTTCATCTCTAGTGCCTTCATTGTTGGACTCGTTCAATTCAGACTGAGGCATGGCTTGATCCTCAACAGCATGATCACCTTCGACAGCTTTTTCGTCCACAGCTATTGTTTGACCCAGGGGAGAACTGTTCGTATCAATCAAGCTTGTGCCTCCCTCCAAAGTGTTGACTTCCTCATCTGTTGTGATAGGATCGACCCGAATATTGTTGTCTTCATGATCAGAACCATCAGTTTGAGACTGCTGAGTAGTTGTCTTTGCGGGAGAAGTAGGGACTGTGAAAGAATCAGGTTTATTAATCTCACCAAGGGAACTCATACCATAACCCAAATCAGAAGTGGGATGATAGGTAGGCTCATCTTGGCTATTCAAGGGATAGAGCAACAGAGGAAGCTTGGTGGGATCAGATTGTGGAGCCCCAGCATCAGCCTAGAAAAGACAGACATTAAAAAGAATGAGACCAAAAATCAGTGCAAGCCCCAAAGAAAGATAGATGCGCAATATACCTTAACATTTTCATCAGCAGGACTAGAGTTGTCACTCTCCATAGGAACAACAGTTGGGATCAAAGCATCCCCTATGGGAGCCTGAGTGAGGTCTTGAGGGGGAGTATTGGTCTGAGGTATGTTGGTTGCAAGAGGAGCGGATGGATCATCAGGAGTATCCACATCATGGACGATCTTTCATTTTCTTTTTACTTGAAGACTCTCACGAGGAGATCCATCTTCGTCATCAGAATCAATGATAATCTGGGGAGAAGCCCTTTTTAGTCTCTTTTGAGGGGTGGGTGGTTTTCGACTAATCTGAAAGCAACATGAAGTGTTAAGAGTGATTAAGGAGGTCGAAATAGTAGAAAGTTGTGGAGGATTACCTTCTGGTCTTCAACCCTGCCTTCAGTTTTGGTTGTTGGGGCAGCACATTTTGGAGCAGCTGAAAAATAAATAATACCAAAGCCAGTTAGCAACAATAAAGCTCAGAGAGGAAAGTCCAAATCGAAGGGGGATGAACCTTCAAGAATGTTGAATTCGATGCGAACATCTTCGATACTAACATGAAGGTGCCCTTTAAACGTATTGAGTGTATGTTTAGTTGGAACCACCCGCTGCGCTTTGGGCTTCGACTGATGTCGAAGAATTTTTATGGTGTCTCCACAAATAAACCAATCTGGGAATGGAGGGGCAAGAGCCACGCCAAAACCAGCAGTTGGTAGTCGAGGGACTTTTGGGGGAAAAAGTTTAAAGGCAACCTCATACCGTTTCTTATGAGGAACAGAAGAGGGAATCTTTAAACTATCCAATTTTTTAGAAAACTTTTCTTTCAAAGTAACAGCAGCCTCACGGATGGTTCGAATAACATCATCTGGCCGATAGGCAGTTTCGAAGTACTTCTGGAAGGCTTGAATCTCTTTGATATGGGTAGACGTGCCTTTCTTGATCTTCTCCTGCACATCAACAAAAGCTTGGTCAATCAAGCGAGCAAAACTGGAAGTGTCAAGAAATTCTGAGGCGTAATGTTTCCACCACCAGTCGTAGAAGTCTTGGGAGCAAAAAAAGAAGGTTCAAAGTGGACCGGCGTAAGAAAAGACTTATGGGCGTGGCACGCCAATTGTGTCGAACAATCTAGGGGAGATAGCATCGCTAAAGAAAGAATGATATGTGATTTCTTGTCATATAGGCACTTGGGAAAAGTCTGTATCAACCCAAATTTCCTAGATATCAAATTTGGTTGGTAGCCTACTAAGCTGGAGTGACCTCTAACAAGGTTTAACTTATGAACCAGTAGTCGAGGAATGAGGAATCGTTCCCAAATCAGCTTCGACTCCTCTTCTTGTTTCTTTAGGGGAGCAGGAAAGGGTCTGGTAAACCACTCTGGGCCGCATCCTCGTTCTGCGAAGGGATCCATCTTCGAGGTAAACTCATACCATTTTGCGAACATGTGAATGAAGCTAGATAATTTGGACCGAAGTGTATGACCTTCTTCGTTAGGAGTAAGTTGGGCCAAGCGAGGCCATTCGACTCTTCTCTCAGCGACTGAAGACGAACCTTCATCGACTTCGCCTCTGTTGGGGAGATTATATTCAAAAGTGGCATTAAGCCACAGCTGGAGGAGCCAAAAGGGGCCTGACAACAGCAAGTTTCCATGGGTTTCAGGGTCTTTCAATTTGCTAGCACCTTCACCCAGGGTCTCATAAAGACTAGCCAGAATCATCTCACTTAGGCAAATGCCTCTCTTCAGTTGCAGTTGGTTGGCCAGAACCAGATATTTTTGTGCCACCTGCAAGGACTTTGTACAAAATACACAACGAGATAACCACATGGCCAGAAAGGCTATATGTTCCTCGTCATCAACGGAGGCACTGGTTTTATTATGATAATGTTGGACAAAAGCTGTGTAAGTATGTTTGGTATTGACGAGACCGATGGTGTCGTGGCTATCAATCTCAGGGTCGTAAACAAGGTTGTAGGGTTTTAGGCCTACAATGGCGGCTACATTAAGTAATGTGGGTGTCATCGTCCCACAAGGGAGGTGGAAAGTATTGTGAGTTCTATCCTAGAAAAATAAGGAAGAAGCTAGCATAAGGGGGCAGTAAGAAGGGCCTACCTTCGACATCATTACCATATCATAAATCCCAGTGTCCTTCCAATCTTGAGTTTTCACTCTCTCTATTTTTTCCAGCCAATTGAGGTAAAGTTCAGAATCTTTAAAGTAGGGGGTAGCCCTAAATAACCTGGCCCCATCATGGAGGTACTTAAGATCTACGTCGAAGAGGGTTAGGCTGTCAGTGCCATCAGCGGGGATTTTGCTAGAATCTTTTTGCCCTAAGGGTTTAGTGACTCTATAGGAGGGGAAGAAGTCTTTAATGGCGGAATAGTCAAGACCTAGAGCGGGTAAAGGGCCAGACATGGCCAAAGGTTTACCTGCAACAGTAACGGGAATGATTACCTGCGATTCATAAATGTGGTGTTTCTCTTCTGTCAAGGGTTCGCGATTGAACTGTTGGTTCTTCACTACCTGGGGACCGCTCAAGCTGGCAAAAGGAGGAAGAGTTGATGTAGAAGTTTGTCCTTTGAGTTGCATTTTCTTCTTTTGATGATCAGCCATTTTTTAAGGAAGTAAAAATTTTGGTGGTTGGGAAGCAGAAGATTAGAGGAAGAAAAAGCAAGGATGTTGTTAAGAGTCAGAGAAGTTGGAAAAATGAAAATATCAGGGGAGATTGATTTATATAGTGTATGGAAGATTGAAAGTTTTTTTTATCATTGAGGGGCTAGAGTTAGTGGGCCACGTGTGCGCTTGGATGTAGGGTGGCAGAGATAGCAGTTGCAATTCACATCCCCGAGGTTGAAGAAGTGATGATGGCCCACGATTTTGGTGATTCCCGAGAAAATCGTCATGATGAAAGTGACGTCAGAAACGTGCATCAAGGTGGCAGAACAGTAGCTTGCATGTTACTCTCTATTTTTTCTTGCTTCTCTTTCTTCCCTTTCATATTCCCAGACTTGCATTGGTTGAAAAGATATCAGATGACATGTATGAGGACAAACGGCGTCGAAGGTCAGACGCCGTCAAAAAATGTGCTTTTCCACATTTGAAGTCGAAAAGACATTTTTGAGGGGCAATTTGTTAGCTTCTAATGTCGACACCCCATTTAGAAGAAAGGAATTCAAGATAAAAGGCCAAGGGTAAGTTGAGAATAAAAGATTGGTCGAAAGATGTAAAGCAGCCAAAAGAAGAAGTCGAAGAACTCACCCAGAAGCTAGGAGTTCGACCGCTTGCTGTTGTGGGTGGTTCGTCGAAGGATTTGAAATTCAAAAGTTGGAGGGAACGGTTTTGTTTACCAAATACTTAAGGAAGACATGTGGCACCTTATGAGTAGTAGAATCCATGCATTGTGACAAGTGGTGAGAGGAGGTGATGTTGGAGGTTATTAGAAGTTATTTTTTACTACTATAAATAAGATGTCTTAGACATAAGCAATGTGTGTTGTAATTTACTATTGTACAAATTACTCTTAAAAATAACTCCAAGTATCCGAGCATTGAGAAAGCGAGTATTGTAGAGAATGTACGTGATGTAAACACACCATCTTTTACCTTAATGAAATTTACTTTATTTTTCTTTAAACTTTACAAAGTCTTTTATTGTCTTTGCACCTTTCTTCCTTACTTTCCTTCTTTCCCCTCTTTTTCCTATGCAATTCTTTTCTCTTCGTCCTCAATCTAACTTCACCTCTCTAAACAAACCTTCTTCTTTCTTTTATTGAAAGCTTTTAGTTTATCTTTTAAGTTATTCCGTAGTCGAGTAGATGTTTCTTTAAGATTCTCTTACCCCTGTGTTGTTCGAGTGTGGAACTTGGATAGATTTTCATAACAAAAGCCTTTAACACATGTCCTAGGATCAATCTGATCGATCCTGTGAGTCACTAAAGTTAGATTTGGAAGATCAGCAGTTGTTTTCCGATTTTCAAGGGAAACACACGCTCGCTACACCCCTCGCTTAGCAAGTCCTTGGCGAACACTCGCTACTGGTTTGCCTAGCGAACAAGCTCGCGAAGACAAACAGAAGCTACTGGAAGGATTCGCTACTGGCTCGCTGGAACCTCACCTAGCGAACAACTTGCTACATCACTCATTTCTATCGAAAAGGATCATTTCCATTCTGCCCAAGTATGGGGACGCTCGCTGGCAGCTCACTACCAGTTCGCTTAGCGAACGACTCGCCACTCTACTCGCCTAGCGAACGTGCTAGCGAGTGTTTGCGTACTCAAAAAACCTCAGAACCTCCCAAAACCACCCGATTCAATTCCAACAAGTTCCATTAGTCTTAGCCTAACATTCCTCGACTAAACTATACCATTAATTCTATATTCTAACCGTTCAAACATCGGTTTCTATGGATTAAACTCATTTTGACCTAAAATGGAAAAAGATGGAAAACATCCAAACAATCCAACACACACATACATAATCATACACATTGATTAAGATAATAAGATTTCACAGCCTTACCCAATTAAATCGACTCCTAAGGGTTGATCTTAAGCTGTCTAAGCTTTTCCTCTATTCTCCTTCCCTTTTCTCTTCTTCCTCTTTCTTTCTCTTCTTTCTATTTCCATCGTTTTTCTTCTCTTACCTCTATTCCACTTATATCTCTTTTATATATATATATATATATATATATATATATATATATATATATATATATATATATATATATATATATATATATATATATATATATATATATATATATATATATATATATATATATATATATATATATATATATATATATATATATATATATATATATATATATATATATATATATATATATATATATATATATATATATATATATATATATATATATATATATATATATATATATATATATATATATATATATATATATATATATATATATATATATATATATATATATATATATATATATATATATTCTATTTATCTCATCTTATCATTAATTGAGAAATATCTAAAATACTTTCCAACTTAATTTCCCAAAACTCCAAATGATAAAATAGCATAATATGCAAACATAACATATTAACACATTAATTCCACAAATAAAATAATAATCATCCAATAATTCAAATAATTCAAATAATCCCAATAAATCAATTAATTAATAGAAACAACTAATTATTAAAAATTGGACTGTTACATGTGTGTCCCGAGTTCCTTCCCGTTTAGGCGTGTTAGGCCTGCTTCCTCTTTTCTCTCGCCCCCGTGCGATCGAAACTCTTTTTCTCTCGCCCCCGTGCGACTGAGACTCCTTTCTCTCACATCCTGGCGATTGAGATCCCCTCACTTGCCCCCGTGCAATCGAGACCCCCCTTTTTCTCTCGCTTCCGTGCGATCGAGACCGTTTTCCGTAGTTAGCTGAACTACGGCTGCTCTGATCTCTCATATTTGTTGAGAGTACGTAGGCATAGGATTGTGATAATCCTAGCAAGCACTTTTCCTTTTTCCCCCTTTAGGTAACCCGTACCTTTAAACCAATGACTTACTACGTCCGTTCTACCGCAAACAGGTAACGCCTAAGTCTCCAATGGTCGAGAAGCAATACACCTAACTGCTAGAATGCGTGTGCTAGTATCGTCTACCTTTTCTCTCACCCTCGTGTGATCGAGAACACCCCGTTTACCCGTAGTTAGCCTGAACTACGTTTTACTCTGATTTATCGTACCAGACGAGAATACGTAGGCACAAGACGCGATGTCTTGGCGAGCAATCCCTCCCCCCCCCCCCCCCCCCCCCCCCCCGTAGTTTCCCGAACTACGTTGAATCTGACTTTCCCATTGCACGAGGGTATATGTAGGCATAGGGTGGCGATGTTCTACCGAGTCAGTTCTTTCCGTTTAGCATTAGCAGCCGTAGATAGTTTGTTTTTCACCCGTAGACTAGACAACAAGCATGGATCCCGTCGAGTACGACGGACGCGAGGGGTGCTAATACCTTCCCCTTGCGTAACCGACTTCTGAACCCAAGATTTGGTTGCGATGACCTATCTTTTCCCTTTTTCGTAGGTTTTCTCTGATCGTTTCCTTTCCCTCTCTTTGGGATAAATAACGAACGGTGGCGACTCTTCTGTCATTGTCGGCCCCTCTTCGCAGCGATGCGACAACAAGCTTTTTCTGCGCTTTTACCTTCAAAGATCTTCTAGTTGAACGTGGAGTTCAGATTAGAGGTTTTTATGCAATTTAACTTTTCTGCACTTTTAACCTTTCGCCCATTTATTTTCAAAGCAATTTATCTTCCTGCAATTTAACTTCCAAAGATCTCAAAGTCGAACGTGGAGTTCAGATTAGAGTCTTTTGCACCTTTAATTTCAAAGTTATTTACTTTCAAGTCTTTTACTTTCAAAGATTATATAGTCGAACGCAATGTTCAGATTATGATATTTTGCACATTTACTTTACTGCAGTTATTTTCAAAGTCATTTACGTTCCAAAGCCTTTACATTATTGCACTTTACATTCTTGCCTTTTAATCTTCGATGCATTACATGCTTTGTTTTACTTATTGCTTTTAATCTTTAAGTCATCTTACTTTCCAAAAGATTTCATAGTCGAACGTGGAGTTCAGCTCAGGGTCTTTTACATACTTAGCACATGTTCTAGGATTTAGTATGGTCAATCCTGCAAGTTAGACAATTTTACCCTAAATTGATAGACCAGCAGTTGTTTACCAAAATTCACAGTAAACAACGACCCACGCGTGAAAGGCGCTAAAATGAAGTTCGATAGAGTCACCACCAAACTTTATTTATCCCAAACAATATGGGAAAGGAAAATATCGAGAAAACCTTTTAAATGAAAGACAAGAACGATGGTCGTCGTAACCAATGTTCTGGGTTTGGGAGTCGGTTACGCAAGGGGAAGGTACTAGCATCCCTCACGTCTGTTGTACTCAACGGGAACCTCTTAGTACGATTTGCGATGGGCGTTATCTAAGCTTAATTGTTTTCTTCTCGATAATAAATATGAAACGATAAGATAAAATGGATAAGATGTTAAGGGGAAATGGGTGGTTTAAGAATAGGGTGCTCGCCAAGGATTAGGGCCCTTGTGCCGACGTCTGCTCATTCGGACGAGAATGAGAAATTAGAGTTTTCGTAGTCGACTACGGGAAAGGATAGGGGGAAACAGAAGATAGAGGGAATTGTGGAATGGCGGAAAAAAATGGAAGTATGGAAAAGGTGGAAAAAAAAAGGTAGCTCGCCAAGATCATCGTAATCTTGTGCCTACATTTCTTACATTTAGATGAGAATGAAGAATCAGAGTGTCTGTAGTTCGTGGAGACGACCACGAAAAGAGAGGGGTTGAATTTGAAGTTTGATTGAGTTTAGTTGGGAAACAAAAGATTGATGACAAACAATCCAAGGGGCGTGCCTCGAGAGTTTTCACTCAAGAGCCCAAGGAATGTGAGATTCTAAGAACTCAGTTCTTCCGGGAGTTGATTGAAAAGGGTTGAACTGAAAGAGCTGAGCATTTTGAAGTTAAAAGATTGAATGAACAACAACTCAAGGAGCGTGCGTCGAGAGTGATTAATTCGAAGATTCAAGGAATGCTAGACTCCAAGAATATCCTTCTTTCGTAAGTTTGATTATGAAAATGTTTAGGTAAAGATTAGGTGTTTTAAGACGAAAAGGTGAAAGAACGACAACCCAAAGCGTGCTCCTCAAGAGCCATTGATTAGAAGATCCAAGGAATGTTAGACTCCAATGATCCTCTTCTTTTGTTATTTGTTAAAAAAAGATTTGAATAAAAATTTGAATCGAATAAGTTTCTAAAAGCGGTGGACTGCAAGGCAAAAGGCACTCGACTTATTAGTTTGAAAATACCGCTTGATGTGGGATCAAGGGTTTGATTTTATTTGTGTGCAAAGATGTGTTGGAAAGGAGGTTGATTTGAAAATGGCTCAACGACAAGTTGAGGGTTTAGTTGTGAGAAACGATACTGGCCCCTGAGGGTGCTCCTAATAATGAAACCACGATGAAATGTGAAAGTGTGTACGATAGGTTGATGGCAAATGCGTACGAGCAATTGAATTATGAGGGGTGTTTGAAAATGGCTTGATGACGAATCAAGAATTTGTTCAAAAACAGTTTAGTCTATGCTAGTCCCTGAGGGTGCTCATAGAAGATGAACCATAATCAAAGAAATATGAATGCATACATCAAAATGGGAAAGGGGTACATGTAAGTTACATGGGATTGCACAAAATAAAAGGGTTCATTGTAAGGTAACCCAAGAGGAAGCTGTATGTGTGCGAAATGTCCTAAACTATGCCTTGAACAAGAGTCGGATAAAAGCTCCAAGTTAGGGTTTCTGATAAAGTCTAATAATCCATTGTTCGGAAGAGTAACTAACAGTCACCAGTTTAGGCTTTTAGGGTTTTGATATTATTAATGTGTTTTCGAAAAATGTGAATGAGATATAAACAACATGAATATGATATGAACAATAAATAATATGGAAAGATATATAACAATATAATCAAGATAATATCCACAATAGTATAATCAAGATAATATTAACAAGTATATAAACAATAATAATATAATCAAGATATAATGACTGAAAATAAAACAAGAATATATTGACGAAAAGTAAAGTTAGTCGTTAGTTGGTGTGAACTGAATGGGGACGAAATGTAGCGCTAAATCTTCGTGGCTCAATCTATGACGAAGGTCAAACTATAGAAGGTCACGCAAGTTGATATCCGTTCTAAAAACACGAAGGAGAAATGATATTGAGGATCATTTTCCAATGTAATTGTGTCACACGGACAGAAAAAGTGACGGTCTCGTCTTAATCACAAACTCATGTCAATTAATCGAAGGTAACCTATCACGATCCCAAAGTATAGAAAATGATCTCAATGATCATTTTCTACAGATTTGAAATAATGAAGGTTAACAACCTCAATAAATTAACGTTTATGAATCTAAAGACTTCATGAACCGAAGATAGAATCGAAATGAGAAGAAAATCGAAAGAGAAATGAAAAGAACTAACTAGTGGTGTCCTCTTAATCAAGATTTTAAATCGATAATTGACAATCTATAATTTTAGACTTTCATTGACCAAAGATAAAAATCGAAAATGAAATTGAAAAGGTGAAAAAAATGAGAAATAGATCAAAATGTAATCTTAAATCATAAAATAATAGAAACAATTTTTAAAATGATAGAGGGACCAAAATAAATAGAAAAGAAATATTAACAACTATTATTATTATTATTATTTTTTAAAAAAGAAACCAATTAAATTAATAAATTATAAACACAAACATAGTAATGAAGGGAGGGATGCACAACACAAAGGGAGTGTGTGGGTCATAGTCAACATGGGCCCTAAAGCCAACCTCGTCCATAGAACACGGTGAAGAAAAAAAAGAAGGGGTGTGAGTTTGAGACTAGACGGGCGGAAAAGCCCATTGACCAAACACCATTTTGAAATAAAAAAAACAATAGATCCAAAACCTAACTAAAAAAGAGAGGCAAAACCTTAAATCTGCTTAAAACAAATCAAAAATAAGTCAGACAAAAGTGTTAGTGAAGCGTGGTGAGTGAACCACATGAAATCCCATAAGCTTATCCTTAGAAGAAGAAGAAGAAAAGGAAAAAAAATTCCTCTTCACCATCACGTAAGCAACGGACCATCAAGAAAGAAACAAAGTCTCATCCCCATCTTTCCTTTGTGTGAATCTTTCGTGAGTCGTTTCGTCTCCCTCTCTTGGATAGATTTCCAAGTTTATGTTTCAATGCAACTTGTTCGTGTTGCATCAATCTTTCTTGCTCATTTTCATCTCACTCTCGGGTTTGGTTCTGGTTCATTTATGTTCAATTCTGTGGGTTTGAGGTTTGTGTTGGAATGGTGTGTTGAAGGGATTTGTTGATGGATTTTGGTTCGTGAGAGATTTGTAGGAGTTGTGGCTGTTGTTGGGTTGTAGGAAGGTGAGTAAGGTTCGAGAAAGAAGATGGGTTGAATGGCAATTTGTTGAAGGGATTTGTTGTTTGTGTGAAAGCTGAATATGGAAGAAGAGGTAGTGTGCTATGATTTAGAAATTGGAGAAGATGATAAGGAATTATCATGAAAAAAAAAGAGCAACCACTTTTTTTTCTCCCCCGCAATTGAAAGTTTGTAGTGTAATATATAGTTGAGATATGCAGTAGGTCACGTTATGGTATGCCGTATGAAATTGGTGATGTGATTTGTCGTTATCGTTTTGTCGTGATCAGTATTGTGCAGAGATTGTGGTATCGCTACATCTTGGCTAAAGTTTTATCGTGTGGCTTATCTTTACTTTTGGAAATTGGTTTCACTTTTGTAGATGGGACCTCCTAACATTAAAATTTCTTGTAATAACAATAAATGCAAATGGTTCTTTGTATCATGGTAAGTTTGGAAATTAATTGTAATACGGTTTTGTTTTATTTGCAGCTGGCTATTGAGGATGTAGTGTGTGTGAATCGTATGGAAAAAAATGAAGGTGGCTGTTATGGTTGGAACAATTTTGGGGAATGAAGTTGCATCATTTTTTGTGTGAATTTAAATGGACTTTTTCTTTGTGTAAATGGACCTAAAAAAAGTAATGATTTTTGTGAATATATTCAAAAATGACAAATGGGCTTTTTTTTTTATTTTTGTAATTATGGGCTTAAGATATGGTAATAAATAAATAAAAAGGTAATTGGCTTTGTGGAAATTGCGACTTGGGATTTTTTGTAAACTCGACATGGATTTTAATCAAAAATGGTAGCGGTAAAGTGACATGGACTTTACATTTAAAAATGGTTATAAAAAACAAGATGAACTTGGAGAAATGATATGAAAAAATTGAATTGGAATGAATGTGGATATGGAAATTGAGAACAAAAGAATATGATTTGGTTCTAAGAGGAAAGTGGATCCAAAAAGGAATTGGATGAACTTGGATCTTGAGAATGAATTCTCGACTTATATCCACTCTTTAATTAATCTTAACCCAATACTACACTCCAACAATCTCTGATTTAATCTTGAAAAAGCATTAAAACGAAGCAAATCGTATCTTCAAGTATATTAGGGCCTTGAAACAACAAGATCAGAAGAATATGACTTGAAACGTGAATTGTACTATCCAGAAACCCTAATTGAAAAGAAATGACTCCATATGATTCTCCATCATGAAATATTTAAACTCAGCACAACCTAATACTCTGATCCACGTACATATGACTTGAATTGGAAAACACCCTAATTAGGGTCTCAGACGCACACCACATGAATCATGCACATCTTGACCTTGATGCTCTTACACCAATCCTGAATTTAGTCACTAAGAAGAAACAATACAATTTTTTTGGATTTTTTGAATAATGATTAGTGGGTGGATGTTCATATGAAAGTAATATACAGGTAGGAAAAACTTGGGGTATGACATATTCCCCTATCTAATTGGATTAAACCTAGTAAGATGAACGGCTACAGAGTTCATCCTTTCAAGGTAGACGACAATTAGATATGAAAAAGACTTTGAATTTGTCTGAAAAGAAAGGAAGTGCATGGGAAGTGGAAAACACATCAGTGTTAACCCTCGAGTAGAAACTGAATAAATTGCAAAGGTCGTTATCACCAAAAGGATGATAACAGAAACAATCTGACACCAAAAAAATGACAGGTATGTCACCAAAAGGATGATAGTTAACACACCCCGACACCGATAGGATGATAGAGCAACACACGCACAACAATCCCGACACCAAAAGGATGGCGGGACTATCACCAAAAGGATGATAGAGGACACATGCATATCTGGAACTAAAAGGATGACAGACCTATCACCAAAAGGATGATCGTTAACACTCGCACACAATCCCAACACCAAAAGGATGCAGGGTCTATCACCAAAAGGATGATAGAGAACACATGTATATCTGGCACCATAAGGATGAAAAACCTATCACCAAAAGGATGATAGTTAACACTCGCACAATCTGGCACCAAAAGGATGACAGACCTATCACCAAAAGAATGATAGAGCGACATACACATATTTGACACCAAAAGGATGACAGACCTATCACCAAAAGGATGATAGTTACTCACGCACAAAATCCCAACACCAAAAGGATGCATGGTCTATCACCAAAAAGATGATAGAGGACACATGCATAGAATCCCAACACTAAAGGGACATAGGGTCTATCACCAAAAGGATGATAGAGAACTCACACACACCTAAAAGGATGACAGACCTATTACCAAAAGGATGATAGTAACTCACGACACAATCCCAACACCAAAAGGATGCAGGGTATATCACCAAAAGGATGATAGATGACACGCGCACATAATTTCAACACCAAAAGGATGTAGGGTCTATCACCAAAAGGATGATAAAAGATACACGTACATAATTTCAACACCAAAAGGATGTAGGGTCTATCACCAAAAGGATGATAGAGAACTCACACACACCTATATGGCACCAAAAAGATGACAGACCTATCACCAAAAGGATGACAGACCTATCACCAAAAGGATGATAGTTGCTCATGCACATAATCCCAACACCAAAAGGATAGAGGGGTCTATCACCAAAAGGATGATAGAGAACTCAAGTATATTTATCTGGCACCAAAAGGATGACAAATCTATCCCCAAAAGGATGATAGTTAACACCCACACAATCTGGCACCAAAAGGATGACAGACCTATCACCAAAAGGATGATAGAGCGACACACACATATCCGACACCAAAAGGATGACAGACCTATCACCAAAAGTATGATAGTTACTCACGTACACAATCCCAACACCAAAAGGATGCAGAGTTTATCACCAAAAGGATGATAGAGGACACACGCATATCTGGCACCAAAAGGATGACAGACCTATCACCAAAAGAAGGATACTTAACACACCTCCGACACCAAAAGGATGACGGATCTATCACTAAAAGGATGATAGAACAACACAACACAAGTTACTACCACCAAAAGGATGATAGGAACTTCCCAAATTTGAAGGTCATCAACACCAAAAGGATGCAGGCTAGGTTGAATTGACAAGGTTTGGCTATCACCAAAAGGATGATAGTAAGGCAATTGACAGAAGGTCACGTTTGCTGGAGATATGATGAGCGAGGCTTATCTAAGGACATAAACAAAAGGGTGAAGCAAAGAAGTCACTGAGGAACACCATCCTTGTCAACAAAAGGTTGAAAGTATCTAACTCACTAGGGAACACACAAGAGAAAGGTTGAATTGTGTCTGAGAATAATAAATCTATCCACAGAAGGTTGAAAAATATAATTCAATGAGGAAAGCCCACTAACTTGCTTGGAGATCACAGCTTCATCAACAAAAGGTTGAAGTAATTTCATGAGGAACGCCCATAAACTTTGGAAAAGATGCCCCTGGCTGGGTTGAGTTTTGCTTTGAAATCTTATCTTGATCAACAAAAGGTTGAACAACTTTGTGAGGAACGCTCACGGATTTAAAGGAGATGCCCCTGGTTGGGCTGAATGTCAACATGGAAACACGTCTTGATCAACAAAAGGTTGATACAAATTCGTAGGGAACGCCCACGGTCTTGAAGGGGATGCCCATGGTTGTGCTGAAGATCGCTTTGAAATCTCGTCTTGATCAATAAAAGGTTGAACAACTTCGTGAGGAATGCCCAAGGATTTGCTGAAGATGCCCCTAACTGGGATGAAGGTTGCTTTGAAATCTCGAACTTGATCAACAAAAGTTTGAACAACTTCATGGGGAATGCCCGCGGTCTTGAAGAAAATTCCCCTGACTGGGTTGAAGATCATCTTGGAAATCTAATCAACCAAAAGGTTGAAACAACTTCATGGGGAATGCCCATGGTCTTGTTGAAGATGCCCCTGACTAGGCTGAAGATCGTCTTGGAAATCACGAGATTGATCCCGGACCTTGACGTGTGTAACACCCCACTTCTCAAAATTAAAATAAAATACGATTAATCCAAATAAACATCAGAGTCTCCCCTCATCAAGTGGGATATCACATCACATAATCCATAATACTCTTCATTAGAAGGTTTTCAAAACAAAACCGCGGAATAATATTTAATTCATCATTCTCGGTGATCCGCCGAATTACCTAAAAAGATTCATGAAAATGTTCACCAACATGATACATCATAGGAAATAAAACAAGTTCAGCACGAAAACAAATAAACACCCAAGTCCCGTGCTACGTATCAGAGCATCCTAAGACTCGACTCGCACACCACTATCCAAGCTAGCTAAGTACCTGGATTATTTGTACTTCCGAAGAAGCATAGAACACAACAACAACAAAGGGGTGAGAAAACATGATCAAAATTACCGGTAATACAGTACATGAAATAAAGGTAGCAATCATATAAAATATCACCCAACATTCATAAAAAATGACCTACTGTCCAACAACAACACAACACACCATAATGCAAATATGCAACTCAACACCATGCATGCGGTACCGACTCATTGGTTCATTCAATTGAACCCCAGATAGATCACATACACCCGTCCTTGGCCATGATCTATCTCCACCATTCTCCGCAATGGAGTACGGATGAATCACCTACACTCCTCTTGAGCAATGATTCGTCCCACCAACACCATGATATGCATAACACCAAATGCACAACAAATGAACTCAAGCACACAAGGTGCACACGATCCCCTGATCACATCACCATACATCATACATACACATTGTTCATCAATTAATTATTTTAATTAAAGTCACACGATCCCCCCCTGATCACCTCACCATACCCCATACACATCTCACACATCAATTTCATTATTTTGATTAAATTCAATACTATATAATTCCACCTATCAACACCAAGTACATACTCTTCACCACTAAACACCGCATCTGTACCTGTCCCAGCCCAAGGGATCCTACAAAACGAATCACAACGAAATACAACATAACACACATTTTGTCACGCTCACTGGCTCATTCGCTTAGCGAAGCCCTAGCGAACGCTCGCTAGCTGCTCGCCTAGCGAACTCCCTAGCGAAGGCAGACAGTGGCTACTGGAAGCCTTCGCTACCCATCTCTCCCAGCGAAGCCCTAGCGAACACTCGCTACTAGCTCGCCTAGAGAACTACCTAGCGAATCGCTCGCTAGCTACTCGCTTAGCGAGTTCTGCGATCTCTCAAAACCCTCATAGTCCAGAACTGTTATCTTGCTCAAATTCCAGCCTATCACTCTCCTTCTATCTTCAGTCCTATCAATACTACAACCAATAAACACTACTCTATCATTTTCTATCAATTTTAACACCAGAACCCACACCTATGTTCATCATCAGAACTACAGAAGTTACTCAAAACCTCACCAATCTCCCAACAACACATACCCAAGGTCATCAATGGAAGCCATGCTCATAAACACATCAATGCACATCCAATTCATCATAACAACAACAACAATCATCAACATTTCAATATATCATTCATATTCACCAAACTCCTACGGGGTTAAGGAATCCCCTCTACCCTGTTTATGCAATTTACCAATCTTAACCCGTTTCTCCCCCCTTACCTCGATTATTGCTCCAATTGACGATGAACTCTGAAGAATTGTTAGACCTAGCCTGCTTCTCTTCCCCCTTGTTCTTCCTCTTTCCTCTTCTCTCCAAAACTAGTTTATCGTGTTTCTCACTCTCTCTCTTCCCCAACTCTTCTAATACCCCTTTAAATCCTTATTTCATTTCATTCCAATAATAATAATAATAATAATAATAATAATATTACTAATTATTAGATTATCATCATTATCAATTATATTGTATTATTATTAAACTCTATATTTTATTAAATAGCTCCTATAACTCAAGGACACCCACCCACGCGCTCCGATACTTTCCCCCACAAAGGACACACCAAAATAAAATAACACCAAAAGACTAAATAATTAAAAATGGGTGTTACAACTCTCCCCCACTTTAATTATTTTCGTCCTCGAAAATTACCTGATGGAAACAATTCCGGATACACTTCCCGCATCCTGCTTTCCAATTCCCAGGTTACACTACCTCTTGCAGCACCTCCCCAAGCTACTTTCACTAAAGATAACTCCTTTCCTCGGAGTTGTTTCATTTTTCAATCTTCGATCCTCAACGGGATCGTCTCAACAGTAAGGTTCTCCCGGACCTGTACTTCATCTCTCGGAATCACATGAGATGGGTCCGAGACATACTTTCGAAGTTGCGACACGTGAAACACGTCATGCAAATTCGACAATTCAGGCGGTAACGCCACTCTATAAGCTATAACACCAATTCTCTGCAAAATCTGATACGGTCCAATAAACTTAGGATCCAGCTTCTTGGACTTCAACGCACGACCCACACCAGTCACTAGGTTAACCCTTAGGAACACGTGATCACCTTAACTGAATTCCAGTTCTTTCCTTCGGTTATCATGATAACTTTTCTGCCTACTCTGAGACGCTTTCATTTTCTCACGAATCATCTGAATGGTCTCAGTAGTCTGATGCACCATTTCTGGTCCCAATACCACATTCTCACTTGTTTCATACCAACACAGAGGAGTTCTGCACCTCCTACCGTATAAAGCCTCAAACAGTGCCATTCCGATACTAGAATGGTAATTGTTGTTGTACGTGAACTCTATCAACGGTAAATGAGTATCCCACGCATCACCCTTTTCCAACACACAAGCTCTCAACAAATCTTCCA
This sequence comes from Lathyrus sativus, assembly GCA_963859935.3. Lineage (NCBI taxonomy): Eukaryota > Viridiplantae > Streptophyta > Magnoliopsida > Fabales > Fabaceae > Lathyrus > Lathyrus sativus. The sequence continues at coordinate 188,425,201 of OZ012736.1, read as the reverse complement.
GCGACTGAATAGTCCTCTCTGACTGACCATCAGTTTGTGGATGGTAAGCTGAACTCAACTTCAACGTAGTACTCAAAGCTTCCTGTAAACTCCTCCAAAATTCTGAAGTAAACCTCAGATCTCTATCCGATACGATACTCGATGGAACACCATGCAGCTTCACAATTACACGAATATAAATCTCTGCTAGCTTCACCAACGGTAAGCTGATATTAATCGACACAAAATGTGCAGACTTCGTAAGTCGATCCACAATTACCCAAATAGCATCAAATCCTCTCGCCGTGTTCGGCAAACCCGTAACAAAATCCATAGTGATACAATCCCATTTCCAAACTGGAACTTCCAACGGTTGCATAAATCCAGAAGGTCTCTAATGCTTCACCTTCGACTTCTGACACGTCAAACAGGCATAAACAAATTGAGCTATATCTCTTTTCATACCGGACCACCAAAATAACTTCCTTAAATCATGGTACATCTTCGTAGCTCCCGGATGGATACTCAGACTACTACGATGTCCCTCATTCAGAATTGACTTCTTCAGTTCATCATTATCCGGCACACAAATCCTGCCTCTGAATCTCAACACACCTGCACTATCCAACTTAAAATCACTACTGGGGTCGCTCTCTACTCCAGGCATCAAATCTACTAACTTCACATCTAGCTTTTGGCTTTCCTTAATCAAATCCAAGAAATCATTATTCACCTGCAACTTGCCCAACATCACACCATTGGCCGTAGTCTCGCAAACAATGCTCAGATCTCTGAACTTCTCAATTAGTTCCATCTATTTCACCATTAAAGCCGACATATGAATTGCTTTCCTGCTCAAGGCATCTGCTACTACATTCGCCCTTCCTGGATGATAACTCAAGTTGAAATCATAATCTTTCAAGAATTCCAACCATCTTCTCTGTCTCTTATTTAGCTCTTTCTGATCAAATAGATATTTCAGGCTCTTATGGTCACTGAATACCTCAAACCTCGAACCATACAAATAGTGCCTCCAGATCTTCAACACAAAAACTACCGCAGCCAACTCAAGGTCGTGAGTAGGGTAATTCCTTTCATGCACCCTCAGTTTCCGCGAAGCATACGCTACCACTTTACTATCTTGCATAAGAACTCCACCTAATCCCATCTTAGACGCATCACAGTACACCATAAAAGGTTCACTCGGAGTCGGCAACACTAACACCGGTGCCGTAGTCAATTTCTTTTTCAATTCCTCAAAGCTTTCTTCACAAGAAGCATCCCACGCGAAAACTTGATTCTTTCTCGTCAATTGAGTTAATGGCAGCGCCAAATTAGAAAACCCTTCAATAAACCTTCGGTAGTATCCTGCCAAACCCAAAAAGCTTCTAATTTCCGTCGCTGTCTTCGGCGGTTCCCACTGCAACACTGCATTCACCTTTGATGGGTCCACCGATATACCATCACCAGATATTACATGCCCCAAAGAACTCACTGTCTTCAACCAGAACTCACACTTTGATAGCTTAGAAAACAACTTATTCTCTTTCAGCACCTGTAAAACAATTCTCAAATGTCCTGCGTGCTCTTCATCAGACTTAGAATAAATCAATATGTCGTCAATAAACACAACAATGAACTGATCCAAGTAAGAATGGAAAATTCGGTTCATATACTCCATAAACACTCCCGACGCATTAGACACTCCAAAAGGCATCACAACATATTCGTAATGTCCATATCGAGTTCTAAATGTCGTCTTCTGAATATCACCTTCTTTCACTCTAATCTGATGGTAACCCGATCTCAAGTCAATTTTACTGAACACCCTAGCTCCCACCAACTGATCCATCAAATCGTCAATCCTTGGAAGAGGATATTTATTCTTAATGGTCACTTTATTCAACTGGCGGTAATCGATACACATACGCATACTGCCATCATTCTTCTTTACCAACAGCACTGGAGCTTCCCACGGTGACACACTCGGTCTGATAAACTTTCTATCCAACAATTCCCCAATTTGAGATTTCAATTCAGCCAATTCCACTGCCGACATCCTGTACGGCACCATAGATATAGGTCTTGTACAAGGAACAAGATCAATGCTAAATTCAACTTCTCTCATCGGAGGTAATTCTGTAATGTCATCAGGAAACACTTCAGGAAATTCATTCACCACAGCTAACTCTTTCACTGATGTCTTGCTGTCAACAGACAATGACGCAAATAAAGCAAACATCTTAGCTTCGTCCTCCAACAGGGTCCTCAATTCCTTATTAGAAAAGGAATCCACCAATGCTTCCTCTTCTGGAGTAAGGAACAACAACACCTTCCGAAAACAATCGATGTAGACTCGGTTGAACTCCAACCAGTTCATACCCAGAATAACATCTAAATTACCAAGTGGTAGACAAATCAGATCTACCCCAAAGTCTCTACCAAAAATAGTCAGTGGACACTTCAAACACACTAAAGAAGTAGTCACTGAACCAATAGAAGGAGTTTCAATAGTCATCCGTCGATTAAGATTAGACGGCATCAATCCTAACCTCTTCACACACTCAACAAAAATGAATGAGTGGGTTGCACCCGTATCAATAATAGCAGTCAAAGGAATATTATTGATGAAACAAGTACCTTTGATAGAACGCTCTTCACCAGCAGCTTGAGTTCCCACTACAGCAAACACTTTACCACTGGCCTGAGACGCCTGAGATTTCTTCGGCTTCTCGCAATGCGTACTGATATGCCATTTCTCACCATAATTATAACAGGTAGGCATAGTGGCTCTGCAATCATCTATTACATGGCCTGGCTTACCACACCTGAACCACTTATTCACCTCCTTAGGACATTCATTAGCACGATGACCCGCACCATCGCACCGGAAACATTTCAAATCAGCAGGTGTTTTCTCTTCTCTAGACTTCTTATCAGAAGCAGCCTCATGCTTTCCCTTATCAGCAGGAACACTGTAAGGAGTACCACCAAACCTCTGCTTACCTTTACGGTCATTCACAGCTTTATAATGTACAATCCTGGCCTGGTTGTCATTATCGTAAATCCTGTTTCTGCTGACCAGCTCAGGATAATTCCTGATCTTCTGACAAGCAATCCCCAACTTAACTTCCGGACGCAGCCCATTCTCAAATTTCAAACACTTAGAGGTCATCGCATCTTCAGTATTGTAATAAGGACAATACTGCACCAGCGCTTCAAATTTCGCAGCATATTCTACTACGGTCAGATTACCCTGCTTCAGCTCTAGGAACTCTATCTCCTTAGCACTTCATATGTCTTCTGGAAAGTACTTTTCCAGAAAACCGTTTCGAACTACATCCCAAGTGATCGCAGTTCCTGCAGTCACCCATCTCTGGCGACTGTTGTCCCACCAAGCCTCAGCTTCACCTTCCAGCATGTGAGTACCAAGCCTCTGAAGGTGAGAAAATACTTAGAAGGGGGGTTGAATAAGGATTTAGAAAATATTATGGCAATAAAAACACAAAGATTTTTATCCTGGTTCGTTGAACACAACTACTCCAGTCCACCCTATCAAGAGTGATTTGCCTTTCTCCACAATGACTTAATCCACTATAATCAAACTGATTACAATATCAACCACTAAGAACAACTGTCTTAGTCTTCTCAAGAACTACTGACCACAACTTGGTCTTCTTAAGGAACTTTTACAATCAAATGTAAACTAAACAAGTGTTTGAAATGCTTCTAAGAAAGCTATATCACAACTGTGATTTACACTTAAGTTTAAGAACGTATGAAACTATTCAACAAAGAAATATAATTTGTATGAGAGCTTTGAGAGAGTTTTCAATGAATTTGTCAAAATACGTCAATGTTCGTCAACTGTAGAAAGATGTTGAAGTCTTACTTTTATAGTCAAGGAAGTCCAAGACGTTGCAAGCTTGAAGATCATGTACTGCAAAGTAGTTGTAGTCTTTTGTCTTCACATCACTTGACCTTTCCTAGAAGTAGAAAGTTCAGAGAAATCCTTTTTACCTGAGTTCTTGTGTCTAGCATAAAAGAGGAAAGAGTCGTTTGGCATAACCAACGGATATAACTTTGAATAATCTTCTTCAACAAGTTTCTATTTCACAGCAATTAACATCAGAGCCTTGAGTGATCAGAGTATTGATGTTCTCAGAGTTTGCTGTATCAGAGTGTTGCAGCAAGTGTGCTTCAGCGTGAAATTAATCAGAGTAGAGTTTGGAGATCAAATCCTCAATACTTGCAGCGAACAGTACTGTCAGAGTCTTCTGAAAAATAGTGCTTGAAACTCTTCATTCAAAGTATTCATTCTACGCTTCAGATGCTTCTATAGCTTCTACTTCAGAGTCTACTGTAGGCAGTGCTCAGAGTCTTCTAACGAGATGCTTCTGACGCTCAGAGCCTTGCGTAGTTCAATGTTCAGATCCATTTTTGCTTTCAAAAGAATATTAAGTTTAATATCTGCAGCAAAAATACTTGAACGAATTTAGAGTATATAATTTCTTAATACAAAATTTCATTAGTGTTATCATCAAAACATAGAGATATAACTAAGAACCAATCTGTGTTCTAACAATCTCCCCCTTTTTGATGATGACAAAAACATAGGAAACTTTGTTCAATAATGAGATAAGTATAACTCCCCCTGAGATTATGAATCTCCCCCTGAATTGAATATTGAGAAAGAATAGAAACTTCCCTTTTTGCATGAGTATTCTTGTCAAAATCAGAGCTTGAATTGGATGAACGTTTCAAAATCAGAGCCTGATTGGTTAAAACTTGATCTGGGGATCTCAGAGTTACTTTAATGAATTTTGTCAGATTTATCATTATAGTTCTGAAAGACTAAAAATTATGTTAGTTGTGATTTGATATGTCTGAATTCTATTCAAGTAAAGTTTATTTGAACATTCAGAATTTCATTTTCTCCCCCTTTTTGTCATAATCAAAAAGAAACTTTTAAAGACAAATAAAAAGGAAACAGAGAGAAAAGATGCAATCATATAGAGAAAACATTCAGATTCATTCATTAAGAAATATTCAGATAGACAAAACATCAGATGAGAAATTCAAAACAAGTGCTCAAACATCAGATACAAAACATAAATCTAAGATTGTTTGGAGAGAAGCATCTTCAGAAGGTGAGTGATCTCAGAGGAAGATTCTTCTTGCTTGGACATCCATTTCTCAATGTTGTCAGTCTTCTGATCTTGCCTTGCCGTCCAGGACTTTATCTCAGATTGACCAGCTTCCAGCACAACAATCTTATCTTCTAAGTCTGGGTTCTCTTTCTTAATCTCATAAGAAGTAGAGGGAGCAGATTCTGATGCAGGAGTAGGAGCAGAATCAATATCCATGGGATTTGCAGATTCTGGAAGCACAGATTCAGATGATTTGTCCACAATCATCAGAGCTAAAGGATTGTCTTCCAGAATGACTTCAAAAGCAGATCCTTTAATAGTCTCAAAAGTAGCAGACACTCCAGAAGATGAAGGTGCATCCTCAAGAAGCAATGTAGGAGATCTGGTCACATTCCAAAGCATTGTTCTAGTAAGCTCGGCGAATCTGATCTTCGCATCATCAAAGCAGACACTCTTCAAATTTGAAGCAACAATGTTGAATCTGGCAATGAAATTATTCCAGCATTCTTCAGAAGCTTCTGGATTAATGCTTGAGAGACATTTCTCCTCCACAGAGTTTAGACTGATTCTAATTTCCTTCTCGAAACTAGAAAATAGAGTATAAACATCTAATCTAGATTTGGGTTTAAGGTAGGCTTCCAGAAGTGTTGGTTTGGGTTGTTCTGGTGGAGGTGGTATGGTGAAAGTTGGGATGATGAACGGAGGACGAGGATATGATGGTTTCTTTTGAGCAGGCATGAGGCGAAAGAAAGGTTTTATTCTACGAATGGATGGAATAACAGCTCTTGGATCATCAAAGTATGGAACAAACGCTGATTGTTTTGTGTTGAAAAAGAAGTGTTTGAGTTTGAGTCCAGAGGGAAGGGGATCAGATGGAAAAGGTTTCAAGGATGCAAATGAAACAAATTCAGATGTTCTTGGTTTAGGTTTTGGAGTGGGTTTAGGAATGATAGCATCAGATGAAATAGATGTATCTAGTTGTTTAGGTTCATAGCCACGAAGAGATGGTGGTGAGTTTACTTCTGGATGAACATCAAATTCAGATGAATCAGATGAGGTAGAAGAGGGACAAGATGTGGTAGATACATAAAACAGAGTTTTGCGGGGTTGGACATACAGAATCTCAGAATCAGATATGTATGATTCAGTAGGTTTGGGTTGCTCTGGTTGAGGATTAGGTTGTGGATTGGAAGGTATAGATTTTGGTGGTTCAGATACAATAGGTTCAGAGGATAGTGGTTCAGGTATTGAAGTTTGTTGAGATTCGGGCTGTTGTGGAGAAGGTTCTTGTGGTGTTGGTTCTGGTGGTGTTAAAGTTGGTGGTTCTGGTGGGGGAATTTCAGATGATTGTGGTGCAGGTTTTTATTCGTCAGATGGGGGAATACCAGATGGTTTAGAAGGTGTTGGTTCAGATGTATACTTTTCAGATGGAGTTGCTAGAGGTTGGGGTACAGAAGTAGTTGTAACAGAAGATTTCCTAGGTTTAGAAACACGAGGAGGAGAAGGTGAGGGTGATGGTATAGGTTCATGAAGAGTTTGATCAGATGTTAATACCTCTTTGACAGTTTCCAGAATCTCGTTTAGACTTGCCTCTGGAGGATTGATCTCTGATTTCTTGACTCTCTTAGGCTTGATAGCAGTAGCTTCACCAGTAGCTTTCCTATTGGGTTTAGAAGGTTCTTCTGCAGCAACCTTTCTTTTCTTCTTGTGTCTGGCCTCATAAAGATCTGGAGCAGGTTCACCTACCTTTTGAACCAGATTTGCTAGTAGAGGAATCCCTTCATTTAGACACTCTGTGATGTACTCCAGAACCATCTCCCTTGGTTCATTAGCAAAGAACATAGGAAAATTTGCAACTGGAACTCTTCTTTGAGTGACTTCTTCAGTGTTGAATTTCTTTGGAGCAGAAGTAACTTCTTCTACAACTTTCATCCTCTGAAGACTCTTCCCATTCGGAGGTTTTCCAACTGCAGAAGCCAATTCTTCCTTCATTCCAGCTTCAACCAGATGACCAATAAGACCATTCTCTGTCAAAATGTCTGAGATAAGTCTTCCCATTGGAATCCAGTTCCTCATCTTTTGATGCTTGGTTCTGACCTCTTCCCTTGACTGTTTAACATGTGTCCACAGATGATTAAACAGAAGATATGGCAGATCCACCTTGGTGCTCTGACTCAGACAATACATGAAGTATAGCTGATCAGTGTTAACATAATCTAGAGAATTGGAAGATTTTCTGTGATGAATGCAGCTCATGAAAATCTTAGCCCAGATCCTGTAAACTGGCTTCAGATCCTTAACCTTGTTAAAAGCTACTCTAGATGAGCAAACTTCTCTATACACATCAGTCATATCCACACGCCCAGATGGTAGATTAGTGACTCCATCAGTCTCCTCATATCCTATGAGTTTCCTTATCAAATCTTCAGTAATGATAATTTCTTTGCCCAGAACAAACGAAACTATGAACTTAGGGCAACAAGAAGCATGTATCCAAAATTCCTTTACCAGACGAGGGTAAACTGGTCCCATTAGCATGTCAAAAAACTTGGTCCAACACTGTGCATCCACAATGGGACGAAGATCATACCCATTTTCAGCAAACGATTCCAAGTTGACAATAGATTCACACAAGACTTCCAACTTGTCAACAGGCGTGAGTAAAGTTCTTATAGGTTCCTTAAAAGGGACAGCACCCAAGTTTGAAGAAGAAACAGCAGCCATTGAAGATTGGAACTGAGCTGAGGTTAAAGATGAAGTAGCCATTATTGAAGATTTTGAAGAATAAGGTTTACGAACAGATTTGGGTTTTGGGTTTAGATGAAGGCAAAAGACCAAGCAAAAATGCATATAAGTGTTTGTGAGAGTGAAAAGTGTGAAATGTTGAGATTTATGGAATTTATAAAAGAAATTTAGGGCACACAAAAGGTCACACGTTCAGCACGTACACATTTAGCATTTAATGGCATTTAATAAAAAGAAATTAATCATTTCAAATAATTAGTGATTCTGGCAATTGGGGGAAAACGAGAAACCAAATTCAAATAGTACCTTAAACGTCTCTTAAGTATTGTGCACTCCACCTTTTCAGATCTAGAGTGACACGTGTTTGCTTGCATGTGCTTCTGAAACCTCTTTGAGAAATGAAACGTTAGCCAACGTTCAGATCCTCTGAGACTTGTTAGTTCAGATACACACAGAAATAATAATTCAAGAGTTTAAATAAATGACAGATGAAATACTTCAGAGTTTAAACATTTTGTATCTGAGAGAGTTATTTCTGATAAATATTATTCTGGACAAAATTCCATACCAATATTTTTCAGAATAAACTTAAACCTATCTTTAGCAAGGGGTTTTGTGAAAATATCAGCCCATTGATTATCTGTATCAACAAAGTCTAAATTTATAATACCCTTCTGAACATAGTCTCTGATGAAGTGATGTTTAATTTCTATATGCTTAGCTTTAGAGTGTAAAATTGGATTTTTAGATAAGAATATAGCAGAAGTATTATCACAGAATATAGAAATATTACTCTCAAATATCTGATAGTCTTCTAGCTGACTTTTCATCCAGAGCATCTGTGTGCTACATCCAGCAGCAGCAATATATTCTGCTTCTATGGTTGACAGCGCAATTGTAGGTTGTTTCTTGCTGTACCAGGAGATTAAATTACTTCCCAGAAATTGGCAACTTCCAGAAGTACTTTTTCTTTCAACTCTGTCTCCAGCGTAATCAGCATCATAGAATCCAACTAGTTTAAATTCATCAGATTTTCTGTAACACAAACCCACATTAGTAGTACCTTTCAGATACCTTAGAATCCTCTTAACAGCTGTTAAGTGTGATTCTCTAGGATCTGATTGGAATCTAGCACACAAGCATACACTGAATAAAATGTTAGGTCTAGAAGCAGTTAAGTAGAGAAGAGATCTAATCATACCTCTGTAGAGTTTCTGATCTACTTTCTTACTTACCTCTTCCTTACCAAGAGTGCTTGTTGGATGCATTGGTGTCTTTGCTAACTTACTATCAGTCATGTTGAACTTCTTCAGAAGCTCTTTTACATATTTAGTCTGATGAATGTAAGTGCAATTTGGAGTCTGGTTGACTTGAACTCCCAGAAAGAATCTCAATTCTCCTATCATGCTCATCTCAAATTCAACCTACATACATTGAGCAAACTCCTTTCCCAGCGTAACATTGGTAGATCCAAATATAATATAATATACATATATTTGAAAAATTAATAGATCTTTCTTAAATATTTTACAGAAGGGAGTTGTGTCTGTCGCTACCGCGAAAATAAGGTGTCGGCAAAACAGAAGAGTCACCACCTTTCGTTATTTATCCCTCAGAACAGGAAAGGAAACGATCGGAAAAACCTGACGAAAAGGTATAAGACAAGGTCATCGCAACCATTGTCTGGGTTCGGGAGTCGGTTACGCAAGGGGAAGGTATTAGCACCCCTCACGTCCATCGTACTCGATGGGATCCATGCTTGTTGTGTTTATCTGACGGGTTGGTTTTACTATCTACCTATCAAGGCCGGTCTGAAAAAGAAAAGAAAATGACTCGGCAAAGCTTCGCACTTTATGCCTACGTATTCTCATCAGAGAATGAGAAATCAGAGTCAACGTAGTTTGCCTAACTACGGGTGATGGGGAAGGTGGCTCGCCAATACATCAGTATTGTACCTACGTACTCTCAACAGGCTTGAGAGATCAGAGCTTACGTAGTTCGGGATAATACGGATTACGGGAATTCAGATTCATCTGTTTTATCGAGTAGGGTTAACAAACAATTCCAGCAGTTTGGTGTACGCAGCTCGACCCTTAGAGACTTAGGCGTTATCGTTTGCGGTAGAACTGGGAGTTAACGACACTTTTTTCTTTAGAAAAGCTTCCTTTGAATTATGGGCCCACGGGGCAAAAAAGGGTTGAAGTTTGTTTTCTGTCTTTTACGGAAGAACTTTTTTTTATGTTTGTCCGTAGTTTGCACAGCACTAGAGACTATGACCTGGGAACGAATGCGTCGCATATCGTCCAAAGGATGTATACTAAACATTCTAGACGATTGAGAGGAGGCCGCTCAATTATCATTACCAAAGCAGCTTAATGCTCGTAACGCGCTTATACTAACTTGGCTTTCTTATGTTTTTTACTGTTGTTTGAGATGAGAAGAGAGAACAAGCTCAACTAAGGGGAGACTATCAAGTCCTAATGTTGTCATGCCATGGATTCATCCTATGGTTGAGGTTTGAAACAGGGAACTCCTAGAAGTTATCATGCATAGGTTTCAACCTAATGTTCTAATCATCACTTCCTTATCAAAGGAAGTGAGATTCCTAGGGGATCATGTCAATGATAAATAGAAACAGATAAAGCATCAGCTTAAACAGTAAACAGTAAACGACTGTAAAATGCATGCAATGCAAGTGAGGGAGGAAATGTGTGTGGGGCATCAGCCTCCACAAGCTCGTCTCGACCTCAAGCCAGATATGAATAACTGTAATCATACAGAAGAACTAAAATGCCATCAAGCAAAACACAAACCACATAGGCAAGGGAGCAGGGCTCTACCGAATACCCGCAAGCAAAGCCATACAGTAAAAATACAAGCAGAGGGAGCAACTCAACCTCTAGTGCAATCATGCCCCTAGCTTAAAACAATCTAAATATGAACTTATTCTAATGTATCAAGAAAATCACACAAGTCACATCAATACAGTTGCACAGAAAGCAAACAGACAGAAAAGAAAGCAGATCAACAGCTTCTACAGCTCCACAGCAAAGCAATCCTCTTACAGCAGTTCAGTCCTCAGTCTGTAACTGTTCTTCAAGGCTTTCATCTTCAATAGTAAGTCTCAACTTGATTCTTCAAGCTTTCAAGGCATCAATCACAAGCATCAACTTGTTCTCCAACTTTCAAGCTTCAGCTCTCTCTTCAATCTCAATTCAATCTTCAAGTGTCAACTTGTTCTTCTTGATCTTCAAGCTTCAGCTCCAATGGCAGTCTTCAAACACAGGGAAGTGCAACCTCTAGAATCTTCAATCTTCTAGCAAGGAACTCCATCCTCTATCAAGGGAGAAAGATTCATCTAACAAGAGCAAGGGGGGATAGGAGAAAGCAAAGTGAAGACCAAAGGTCACCTCTAAGCACTCCACCATCAAGGAAAGGAACCTTCAAAGGTTCTACCAATTTGTGAGGAGCCACTCATCCTTCCAAAGGAGGGATGGCGTCTTCACAATGGGACCTTACATCATAGGGAGGAATGGAAGTGATCAACACCTTCCATGTTTCATGAAGGAAGAAAATCTATTCTAAAGGATCTCCCTAAAAACCCTAATCCTTAACCCTAAACAAACTACACCAAAGGAAGAGCAAACTTCAATTCCAAGCTCCATCATGCATTCCACAGCAGCCCACACATGTCTTCATCATCATCCAAGAGCAAAGGAAGCAACACCCTAATCTAAGGGAACTAAAGAAATCATTCTAGTTGAGTTAGCAAGTTAGGATCACCTAAAACCTAGTACTAAAGTTAATCCTAACTAAAATACTAAAACCAGTTGTAAAATCCTACAAAAATAACTATGAGAACCTAAGTCAATCATGACTCTACCCTGCAAAATCCAGAGGTTAAATCATCCAAAAAGTCCTAGAATTAAATCCTAAAATATGGGGTACTAAGGTTAAACCCTAAAACTAGAGCACCTAAAGTTCAATACAAAACACAGCCCTAAACTTCCTCACAAAAATGTGAGAAAAATACTATGGGAGCATACACATTTAAACTAGCTACACACACAAAAACAGTCCAAAAATCATCATCAAATGATCACACAAAAATCCACAAGTCAAGGTACCAACCATTATGAATTATTATCAAATAAAAGTACAAAAAAAGAAATTAAAATAAAAAATGCATGAATTCCTAATCTTTTAATTGCTTAAATTTCTAGAGTCACTCATGAGTCAGGGGAAAAAAACCTGGATCAAATTGACTAATTTTTCTATTAATTATGAATTAATTCCTAAACTATATGAAATGAGTAAAATAAAGAAAAACAATGGAAATTAATAAAAGCTGCGTGGTGAAAAGCAATTATTTCCAGTTCAATTCACAGACTTGGGCGAAACGGGGGTGTGGATAGCAACTCAATCCAAGGCCCAGGTGCTTCAATTCACTTGTCTTCACTTCAATTCTCAAACTGAAAAATAAAAAGAATGCATGCCAAGATTCGAACCCACGCGCGTTTGGTTCACCCAGCGAAGCTTCAAAACATGGATTTCTCAATAAGCACAACACTGCGTTTCAATGGAGGTGTACGTGGCGCCATGAGGGCGCTTGGATTGATTGACCCAGTCAAGTCTTCAACACGAATGGAAGGCCTAGACTTCATCTTCAACCTTTTTAATCATGCAAGTCTGCGCGCGCAAGGTTCATCGCCGGTGGCTTTTCCGGCCACCCTGGCACAACCTTAGCTTCACCTACAGGCCACCAATGGCCACGATCTCTACATGGAACTTGACCAGAATTTCACCAGCAATTCATTCATACCATCTATTTACTCTAAAAACGCCTGAATCCTGAAATCAACATCTCAACCGAAAATGCAATCCACCCTAAATTGTCTCTAAAGTTGCCATTAACCATCCAAAATCCATCTATACCATACTATGATCCTAACCACATGAAGGTTTCTACATATCTCCCTATAATTTATGCAAGAAGTTGATTTGTACCAACCTGTTTTCAGATGTAGAACAGTCACACTCCTTGCTCGATTCAGCCTTCAATATGATCCAGACTCACTCCAAATCTTCCTCTGAAGCTGATGCACACCTTGATTTGGCTTGATTTTCCTTCAAACTCCAAATACGATTTCTGTTTTCACCTCTGATTTTTCACTTGCTCTCTCTACAACCAGCATCAATCTTCTCCAAAAAGCTTGTTGAACACACTCTAATGGTTATATAGAAGCTAAAGGAATCATCCAGAACCTTCTGTAACTTTCCATATGAGATTTTCATTTTCAATTTCTCCTTCAAAATACCATGTGGAACAGTCGTGTATTCGCTCTGTCCTGGCCTAAATTTTCTTGCAATCATCATCTCATGAGATATTGAATTGGTTGGTGGTGATTATTCCCTTGTTTGCAATCCAATGGTCCAAGTTTGATATGTTACTTCATCATGAAGTAACAAAATGGAAGTGCATGAATTTGATCTCAAACCAAAAATGTAATATTGCCATTGTTTCCAAAATGTATTTTCCAATAAAAATGACCTATAATTTTGCCTTGTTTGGACACAAATCAATTTATTTGAATTTTTGGTCATTTAATCCATTTTAATCCTTCCTTTTTCACCACTTCTTGAACCAAGTCTTTCCTTGAGCCATTTCAATGTCTCCTTGATACATGGTCAAGGTTAAAACCCCATTTTGAGAAACTTTCAAGTTGAACATAATTTCATTTGAGGTGTCTAAGTTGGTCAAAATGACCTATAACCAAAAATGACCTATAATCATAACTTCCCAAAATACCCTTGACTTGTCAAAGCCATAACTTGAGTTCTACAAATCCTTTAAAGGACTTCTAGTACTCTATGGAAAGCTACAAGAATAAGGAACAACATTCAATTTGACCAAAAGTTCATAGGAATCATCCTTCTAGGGAAAAATATTCATGCAAGTTGGGTAACTTTCAAGCTCCAAATTCACATTCCTCAGATGACTTGTAACTTGTCTGGCTCATAACTTGAGTTCTATAAATCCTATCAAGGACTTATAGTACTCAAATTAAAGCTAAGATCATTATATACAACAATCATGTTGGGGTCAAGATGAAATGACAATCATATCTTGAGTTAAATTGCCTTGAAGTCAGGGGTCAAACTAGGGGATTTTACATTGTCAAGTCTTAGAAACCCTAGCTTGAAACTTCTCAAACTCTTCAATCATGATGAGTTAACCTTGGAATCATCCTTATAACATCTCAATGTATACATGATCACATGGCTCTTGAATTAGGTCTCAACCTTCTTCAAATCACCAGTTGACTCAGGGTTGACCCAGTCAAACCCTAGCTGCACCACTCATGGTTGAGCCTTCTTAATCTTGCACAATGACATGTCTAGGCCTCAAAGTGATCTTCAACTCTTCTCATGAGCTCTCTCAAGACCTCAAGTCCAACTTCATGGCTTCAGAATCATCTGAGGGCTTTCCACAACTCTCAAGTTAGGAGACACACACTTTTGGCTTCAATCACTCTCTCTGAGGATCTTTTAATTTCTCTGACAAGGATATCAACCCTTGAACACTTGAATAACCTTCTTATATAGCCTTATATAGCTCTTGATTGGTAATCATACCTCTTGATCTCCTGCATACATGTCAATGAAATGCAAATGATAATGCTAATGCGAATGAAATGAAACATAAGCTAGGTAAAGAAAAGTTGGGCAAATTTTGGGGTGCAACAGCTGCCCCTATTCAAACGGCTTGGACCTGACTGGGTGAGAAGCGAACGGCTCTCAAACAATCAAGGTAAAAGACGGATGAATACCAACAAACCCGGAAATTTGCCAACTGCACAAGTATACGGTACTCTGATGGGGACAAATCTTCGGAAACTGAAATAATAGCTGCACGACAACTAGCTAGAGAAATACTGATATGAATCTCTGTCAGGATGATTCTCTGATTTATCTGATATCATTGCATCCTCAAATCATCGAGGGATCACTAGTTACACGGTAACGGGTTGTTGCGGTGGAAATAGGATCACAAACTATTAATTAGTTTGAATCGCAATTCAATTCACAACCGCTCTTTGATTTATCCGAAGGAAAAGGTCAAAAGAGGGAAAACCTATTTTGCATCGTAAACACAATGCGGGGAAAGATCTAGGGTTCGGGGGTTGGTTAAATTTAGGGAAGGTATTAGCACCCTAAACTTCTGTAGTACTCTACAGGAACCTTTTGTTCAAATGTTTACTACTTGCTTTATTTATTTGCTTAAGGTATATGTACAAAGGATTAAAAGTGAGAAAAAAGACCTAAGGGGTTAATTCTAAGTTTACTCGGCAAGACATCGCATCTTGTGCCTACGTATCCTTACGGGAGTGGAATCAGAGTAATCGTAGTTCCCCTCAAAAGGGAGGTTAGAGATTTCTTGACTGTGGTCAAGGTCTCAAGGGGAATAAACATGTCTTAAAGACACGCTTACGCGGAGTGTAGGAACTCCAAATTTCTACGTTGAAATGTTAAGTTGAAATTAGGGTTAGGTTAGGGATTACACGGCGGGAAACCCTAAAATGAGCGTGGTGGCTCTTTGACCTAATGCTAGGGGTAAAATTGTAATTTTGCCTGCGGCGAGGCATTTGTGAAAATTAGGGTTTGTAAGGGTGTAGTTTTGAGGGTTTGAGGGTTTGAGGGTTTGAGGACTATTGGCGCGGAGACCAAACGGGTAGACCTAACCTTCGGATGTGTGTAATGTGACAGAAGTATTGATGAAGAGGTGTGAGAGATTAATCATACAAGCAGAAGTAAAATGCGGAAAATAAATGCGATTATTGGTTCGCGAGATTACAACCAGGAAACAGTTACAATTATAAACAAAACATGAGTAAAATAAATAACGGTAAACATAATAAGCTGCAAAACGAACAAACAACGTTAGTGGGCAGAATTAGAAGGAAAACGGATCAAAATTGAATAGGAATTTAATGGTATATATTTTCGGAGAATTTTTAGTTTGTGGAATTTTAATCAAGAAATTAACTCTATAATAATAAATAAAAAAATTTTTTTTAGTAATTTTCTTATAAAAAGTTTATTATGAAAAAAGTTAATTGGTTAATTGTTTTTATGAAAAAAGGTCTTTGTTAATGTTTTAAAAAAAGAATTAGTTAGTATATAAAAAAATTGGTTTGATTTAGAAAATAAGTCTTAATTATAAAAAAGGTTTAAATTATAGTTTTAAGAAAAGTTTTATTTTAAGGAGAAAAGGATTTTTTTATTAAAAGCATTTTGGTTATTTCTTTAAAAAAGGGGTTTTTTAGTTAATTAAATTTTTTTTAACAAATAATAATAATTATAATTAATAACAATCAGAAAAAAAAATAAATAATATAAAAAAGAAAATGGGTTGGGCCGGTAATCACCTTCGGACCCAACCCGGATTAGCAAACGGGATAGGAGGTGGACCCAAAGCTCGAGTAGTAATTAGACCTTGTTTGACTAATGAGGGATACAACTCGGTGAAAGTCATTGGAATCGGCGGACAAGGTTTATACTATCTCCTGTTCGGACCATTCTGGCGAGGAGCTGGATTCTTTGCCTGCTGATAGGCAGGAGCGCTGGGCGCTTGTTGATAGTTAAGAGGCTGATAAACGGGAGATTGTTGCATAGGTTGATACATAGGAGCTTGTTAATTGAAAGAAGGTGTAACAGCTGCCACATAGGGTTGTTGAGCATATTGAATCGGATACCCTTGAGGTTGAGCATAACCTTGCGGATATTGATAAAATTGGTCTCTTCGTCTACCGGAGGATATAGTGTTAGTTTCACCTTCTTTCTTCTTCTGAGAGTTGAACGAAGGTTTCCTCGTCTGATCCTTTGAAACACCAGGAGTATTTGTCATTTTACCGCTTTTCATACCCAATTCAATTTTGACACCCACAGCAATGATGTCAGAGAAATTTGAAGTCACACTACCCACCATCCTTTCGTAAAATTCTGGACGAACCGTGTCGACAAACCAATCAGCTAACTCTTTCTCGGTTAAAGGAGGTTCTACTTGCGAGGCAATCTCTCTCCACCTTTGAGCGTACTCTTTGAACGATTCATAATTCTTTTGTGACATACTCAACAATTGTCTTCTGTCAGGAGCCAGATCCATATTGTACTTATAATGTTTGATGAAAGCGTCAGATAAATCTTGGAAATTCTTAATGCGAGATTGGTCCAAAGTTAAGTACCATTTGGAAGAAGCACCCTTCAAACTGTCTTGGAAGCAATGAATCATCAATTTATCATTCTCAACATGGGCAGCCATTTTACGATAGTACATGATCAGATGACTCTTAGGACAAGTGGCACCTTCATAGCGATCGAAGTTCGAAGTTTTGAACTTCGGGGGAATAACCAAACCTGAGACCAAACAAACGTCCCTTGCAGCAGCCCCAAAAATTTGATCACCTTCTACCTTTCTCAATCTTTGGGCGATAGTGTCTACTTCCTTACGAAGCTTGTCATGTTTCTCATAACCTTCAACATTCTCATCAAGATTATCAAAGACGGGGTCATTGAAATACGGTTGCACACGGGTGTGCACAACGGGTGGTGCAAAGATAGGAGCCACCCTAGAAACTTCGGAAAATAAAGGAACGGCTTGTTGAACAGGCTGATTAATCGGAACAGTGGCTTGAGGAGGCACAAAACCTGGAGCAAGACCATAAGGTGGGTCCCTTGCTATGGTCACAGTTGGTGGAGGGTCCACAGTAATGCCGGTAATCTCGGAAACAACAGTGGGATGGGTATCTATCTTAGCATTCATAACATGCAGTAATTCCATCATACGCCCCATACCCCCTCGAAGGTCTTCGAGTTCGTTGCTAAGGCGATCAATCTCCTTTGTCTGATCCTCCATTCTTTTCCGAGTTTGAGCTCTAGTGTTGTACTGGTGCCGAGGACTCAGGGTGACGAAACTGGAAGGCGAGAGAACCGAACATGAGAAAACGGAAGACACATGCAATGCAAGAAAACATATGATGCTATAATGTAAATGAAGATTTCATGGAATTCAAACATTTACGAATGTCGTGGGGTACCAAGGATATTTTGATGTTTTTTTCTTATTTTTTTTATTTTTATTTTTATTTTTTATTTATGATATCCCGCGATATCCATAAATGATGTTTGAATTCCATGAAATACAATGCAATGGGATGCTTTATGGATGTAATGCACATGAATACACAAAGTCCTAGGTTAAAGGACGTGAGTGGAGTTAAGGTCTACCCATCCCCAAAAGGAGTGTACTATAGGTTAGTTGTACCTGCCGAACAAGGTTCTAAACGGACTCAAAATCATCGGCCCATCTTTCGGATATTATTAACTTCCCAACTAACTCGGGGGTTAATAATATTCTCAAGAGAATCTCTTTTGAGTGTAATATCGTGTAGCACTACTTCGGGACTTGCTCCCTTATAGCCTCACACTACGTCCTAATAAAGGCCAAAAGTGGGGTTAAAGGTAACTACGGTCCTTAGTATCACAGTCTCCAGTTGAGAATAGTAAAAGTTTTCACGACTAAACTCGTTCAACCGAACCATTTTCAAAAGGGTCTCAACTAAGCGGGATTCTCGAATCAACTTAGTCGGGATTCAACTCCCTATAAGCCTCATCGAATATATCCCCATCTTATAATAATGTCACTAGTCCGGGCGTAGGACTTATCTCACAACACAAGGAACAGTCCCAAAATCAAAGTACTATATATACATGCAAATGACTAGTAAAACAAATAGTAATAAATATGAACAAATTAGGGATAACCCTCAAAAGTTTAGAAGGTCCCCAGTGAAGTCGCCATGTTCTGTTGCGGTGGAAATAGGATCACAAACTATTAATTAGTTTGAATCGCAATTCAATTCACAACCGCTCTTTGATTTATCCGAAGGAAAAGGTCAAAAGAGGGAAAACCTATTTTGCATCGTAAACACAATGCGGGGAAAGATCTAGGGTTCGGGGGTTGGTTAAATTTAGGGAAGGTATTAGCACCCTAAACTTCTGTAGTACTCTACAGGAACCTTTTGTTCAAATGTTTACTACTTGCTTTATTTATTTGCTTAAGGTATATGTACAAAGGATTAAAAGTGAGAAAAAAGACCTAAGGGGTTAATTCTAAGTTTACTCGGCAAGACATCGCATCTTGTGCCTACGTATCCTTACGGGAGTGGAATCAGAGTAATCGTAGTTCCCCTCAAAAGGGAGGTTAGAGATTTCTTGACTGTGGTTAAGGTCTCAAGGGGAATAAACATGTCTTAAGGACACGCTTACGCGGAGTGTAGGAACTCCAAATTTCTACGTTGAAATGTTAAGTTGAAATTAGGGTTAGGTTAGGGATTACACGGCGGGAAACCCTAAAATGAGCGCGGCGGCTCTTTGACCTAATGCTAGGGGTAAAATTGTAATTTTGCCTGCGGCGAGGCATTTGTGAAAATTAGGGTTTGTAAGGGTGTAGTTTTGAGGGTTTGAGGGTTTGAGGGTTTGAGGACTATTGGCGCGGCGACCAAACGGTTAGACCTAACCTTCGGATGTGTGTAATGTGACAGAAGTATTGATGAAGAGGTGTGAGAGATTAATCATACAAGCAGAAGTAAAATGCGGAAAATAAATGCGATTATTGGTTCGCGAGATTACAACCAGGAAACAGTTACAATTATAAACAAAACATGAGTAAAATAAATAACGGTAAACATAATAAGCTGCAAAACGAACAAACAACGTTAGTGGGCAGAATTAGAAGGAAAACGGATCAAAATTGAATAGGAATTTAATGGTATATATTTTCGGAGAATTTTTAGTTTGTGGAATTTTAATCAAGAAATTAACTCTATAATAATAAATAAAAATTTTTTTTTTAGTAATTTTCTTATAAAAAGTTTATTATGAAAAAAGTTAATTGGTTAATTGTTTTTATGAAAAAAGGTCTTTGTTAATGTTTTAAAAAAAGAATTAGTTAGTATATAAAAAAATTGGTTTGATTTAGAAAATAAGTCTTAATTATAAAAAAGGTTTAAATTATAGTTTTAAGAAAAGTTTTATTTTAAGGAGAAAAGGATTTTTTTTATTAAAAGCATTTTGGTTATTTCTTTAAAAAAGGGGTTTTTTAGTTAATTAAATTTTTTTTTAACAAATAATAATAATTATAATTAATAACAATCAGAAAAAAAATAAATAATATAAAAAAGAAAATGGGTTGGGCCGGTAATCACCTTCGGACCCAACCCGGATTAGCAAACGGGATAACAACATAACGATGTACTTCAGGGTTTCAAAAACCCTATTCGCTGCGGCGCCGTTCGTAGTTCATTTCTCTTCGTCTTTCTCATCTCTCATGCTCTTCCCTTGATTCCCTGTTAAAACCTGAAAACAAACAAGATTGAACCATTAAGTGGGAAAGGCGATGTATTTGTGGCTTACGTTTTGAATGATGATATCGGCGATTGACGAGGCGGAGGCGATGATGCGGTGAACTGAGCCTCCAGGGAAGGTTTGCTCGTCGTGGATGGAGGCGGCATCGGTGGACCTTTCTCACTCTCTTGGCTTGCGTTCTGATGACTAATTTTGACGAAACCCCTCTTCTCACTTTCGCGGCCGCTTTTCGCACTCCCTCTCGCTAGGGTTTCTTCGCTCCCTCTTCTCTCTCGGCTGTCCCCTCTTTGTTTTCGCCGTTAGCCCGTTAGGGTTTCAACAGGGTGAGTTCGTTCCTTTATATACCACTCTCTATGATCTGTGGGCTTGGATAAATTGATTTAATTTCTTCTCCTTTTTCAGATTTGATTGGGATTCGATTTATTCTGATTTTGATCTTCTTTCCTTTTCGGACTTGATTGAGTTATGGATTTCATTTGGATATCTTTCTAATATTAACTTGATTTCCTTTTCAGATGTTGATTCAGATTCGTTTTGGATATCCATGGATATGGTTCCGAATTTACTCTTTGATATCTGGTTTGGTTCAATCTTTCTGATATGGTTTTTGTGAACTCATTTATCTTATGAACTGACATGCTTGTTCATCTAATTTGGCTTACAGTTTTGACACAGTTTGGCTGTAACTGAATTGAACTTGTTCTTTGAACTGCGCTGAACTTGTCCTTCTTCTTGTGAATTGAATTTGTTCTCTTGAATATGAACTTAGTTCTCCTTTTTCTGAGTTGAACTGCTACGCTTGTTCATCTGGATTTGTGAACTGATGGACTAACTTTCTGATGTAGCTTCGAATCATGTTTCAGTTCAACTTTCTGGTTTTCTGATACAAGTTCACTGACTCTTCTTTTTCTTCTTTCAGAATGGATGTTGTCGGGTCGACGCCGCCGGGAAGGGTTGTGCGGCGATGACGACAGTTCGTCTGAGCCGTTTGGAAAAGATACTACAATCCTTGCTTTTGATTATGCTGCCTTCGATTATGTTGCTTTCGGTTTCGGTGATGATGACCTTAGAGTCTGAACCGCTATTGTGTATGTGGCTGCCCCTGTGTGATTAGTGGCCTCGCAATTTGTCGAGAGCTTTGTCCGAAATTACAGTATGCGATTCGATGTTCGGTAGGGAGTTGGTAACGGCTCCGGCTGTGGCTCTCCCAGCCGCTCGAATCTTCACGCCCAATGATGATTAAACTGAGGGCTGAAGCTTCTTTCCATTCATTTTACATTTGCCTTTGATTCATGTTTCTCAATGGTACTCATTGCTGGCTGTTTTTCTTATCTTAACAGGTTGGACCGCCTTTTCTGATAGCCTGATCTTCGGACTGTTTTTTACACTGATGAGCCAATCTTTTGGTGCAGTTTTAGACGCCCTGAACTTGCTGCAATTTCCTCTCCGTTCTGACTTTTTCTGATGTAACTTTGATGTTTTGGATTTAAACATACCACTTGATCTTATTGAACTGATAACCGGATTGTTTCTTATGCAGTTTAGCTCGGTTCTGGTATGGTTCGCTTTGGTGATCCACTTTCGTTTCGTCCAGTTCCGGTTGTTCTACTGTGGCTTTATGTAGACTGTGATGAGTCTTTCCACTTCAATTCTGTTGGCAGCAACTGAACTCGTGTCTTGGCTTGAATTTACTTGATAGTGCCCCGCAGTATTTACTTGACGTGTATCCGTTTGAAGCCACAGTTGTGCAAATCATTTCGGCCCGAAAACGCTTCTTTTACCTCTCTTTCTCGGCTGTCCCACAATGAACAGATACTGCCGGCCGGTAGCCGAGGTTGAGGTTCGGAAGTGGGAGTGGGACGCGGCTTCGGTCGTGCCCTCCCGGCACCCAATGATGAAGATTTTTTGAGGGTGTCCTATTATTTCTTCTAACATTTTCTTCTGCTTTTCTTTGTTTTCATTATGCAGGTAATCGGAAGAATAATGCGTGAAGAACATGGTTGAAGGAAGTCTTTGGAATGATTTAGGATTTTAGGCTTTTTTTAGGATAGGAAAGTGTAACTTAAAGTCTTTTGTAACTTGTAACCAAAAATATTCATTGAAATGAAATTCAATATTTTCTTCACTCAAATTAAATTCCATCTTTCATTTGTGCTTTGCATTTGTATGCCTTTGGAATTATGGCTCAACATGAGCTATCAGTATCTCTTCACCCTTACTCTTTCATAAAGATTTAATATCAAATGACCATTTGCCTACATTCAAAACAACCTGATTTAACAACAAATGTATTCAAACTACATTCCACTGATCAAATAATTCCTCAAAAAAAATCCAGCAACACCCAATTATTTTAAATCAAAACTGCGCCTTATTAACAGAAACAGAATCGCTCTGGAACGTCTCAAAATAAACCATAAGCAATGAAGGCCCCAAATCCAATTATGTTTTTGACAACCTTTTTCGATACCAATCAAACCAGATTGATGCTCTGATAATAATCAAACCATGTGATAAATAACTGTCTCGGATATGATGGTTTGAATGCCTCAAGATCTAAAGGCCACTCTTTATTCAGAATCCGTCAGAAGCAATGTAAGATGACTAAAACGCCCTTGGTGCAATCCCTGCAAACAAAACGCTTCATGGCTTGTTAATGGTTAGTGAAAGCAATAAATGAAATGATATGTGATATGAACTGACTAAATGTAAGGGTAAAATTTGGGGTATTACAGTTGCCCCTATTTAAATAGCTACACCGGATGATTTGAGTGACGGAGACTCGAGGAATCATGGTGGAGGGATTTAAATATAGATAACCGAAAATTTTGCCCTTATATGTGGCGATATGGAATGCTATGGACCAAACAAGACTAATGCAGGCAGCGCCATGAACATGATATGATGCGTATGCTGGAATGATGAATGCGAAAATGCTGACGAATACGACGACATAGGGACAGACGCTACGAGAAGATCACACTGGGGAGAACGACGCGCTGGGACACAGCACAACACCGGGGAATTCTAAAATGATGGTCAACTGGTGCGAACACGACCAATTGTCTTTTTTAGAAAAGGAATGAGATTCTCAAATGGAGATGGTACCTATGAGACGGCCTCCACTGGGGAATCTAAAAGTAAAACTGGATCATGTACGACTGCAAGATCGATTACAGAATGCTGGAGCATTGAGCAAAGAATAACATCCAAGCTTCTGTAAACTATCTCTCGTGACAGGATCAAACAGACTTTTCGGGAATCCGTAGCAAATATACAGGGTAAAACCGGCTGTATCCCAAAATAAATGGACTTTGATGGGGAAGTGCCCTGATAAGCTTCTCGAGGGAGAACTGTCACTTATCGTTGGAAGGGACTTACATGCCAAAACGGATAAGCACTCAAATAAAGAGGCTGCTGCTTATCTGATACATAAATCTTCTCATATTTAAGGTTGGTGCCTGGAATATGTTTCAGATTCTTCTTTTACTAAAGGATAAAATAAACTTCTTCATACTTCCGAGGACAGCGCGTCGGGTATGATTCCGCTTCTTCTTTTGCTAAAGGGTAAACTGAACTTCCTCATGCTTCAAGATTCATGCTCTCCTGAATATGATTCTGCTCCTTCTTTTACTAAAGGGTAAATGAACTTCTTCATTTCAAGTTTTTTTCTCCCTGAATATGCTTCGGCTCAAACCTCCCCATACTTCAAGACGACAAGGAAAATGGAAGCCCAACTGCTCGATGGAGATGGCCATTTGCTGCGAGTCATAACGAAGATAGGATCAGCTTCTCAGGCGAGAAATGTCGCTTTTTCTGTAAGAGTGGTAATAATAAGCTTCTCAGGTAAGAACTGCTTGTAGAGGTGATAACAAGTAATAATGAGGATAAGCTTCTTGGCGGAGAACTGTTGCATACCGTTGCAGAAGAATGTTACGATAAGCTTCTTAACCGAGAACTGTTGCGTATCCTGTTGTTTAAGGTTGTGATAAGCTTCTCTGGTGGGAACTGTTGCTGATCGATTGTAAAATGTAGGATTGTTATATCGATAGGCTTCTCAGGCGAGAACAGTTGCATACCGATGCTGTACGATGTAGGATTGTAAAGTGTTGTACCGATAGGCTTCTCAGGCGAGAACAGTCGCATACCGATGCTGTAAGATGTACTGATAGATTTTCCAGGCGTGAACTGGCGTGAATCTGTAAAGGATTGTGATTGGTGAAAGATAGTGCAAAATAAATGCACATCCGGGTACAATGATAAGCTTCTCAGGCGAGAACAGTCGCATATCTGTCAAGGTATGGTGAAAATTTTTAGACGGTGCAAAATAAGTGCACGGCCGGTTGGGCTCAGCGACCGACAAGACCGAGATTCAATCTAAGATCGAGCTAGAAAGAAAAATGGCAATCAAGACTCCATCGAGGGAATGAACTCGAAGGGTAAATATCTTATCCTGGCGAGGAAAGATAGCTGAAGTAACCGTCATCCACGAGGAACGAGCTCTGTAGGGAAACTTGGAAACACATATGCATTTTATGCTTAGGGCTGACAATCTATTTGGGGAGAATGGACGAACCCAGTTACTCGGCGGTAACAACCAATGATGGTGAGACACAATGAACCTGTGAATGCTAACGCATGTGTTACTGCATATGTTAATGTGAATGTATGTTAATGTGTATGTAGTTAAATATGCAGGATGTAATGGAATGAGTATGTAATGAGTATGTGTATGCAATAGGCATGTGATGCTTATGCCCCTGCGTATGCTGACGAAACAGACCAGAGACGGGACGAGAGATGAAATAAACATCCCAACAGAGATATCCTGCGTTCTCTGCAACCAATACGTCAATCATGGGTGAGAAGGATCAATGGTAGAACCAAATCTGGTTTTAAAGTTCTGAATTCTCTGGGGAGAAGGTAATCTGCTTGGGTGCACAGTATCACGTCTTCACATGGGGAGAAGAAAACCTGAGGGACACTTTCGAGTTACCCAAGAAAACGTTGTCAGCTTATAGTCTCTCTGGGGACTGTGATGAGGCAATAGTTTTAGAAGTATTTCTGCAACAATGAGGTTTACTCGAGGAGTGAAGAGATCCTTCAGAAATTTCCACTAGTCAAAGTAATTTCTTATATTTTTCAATTGCATTTTCGAAGAACAGTTTTAAAAAGTTTTTGAAGCACCTTTCATTTTCAAAATTTAAGAATAAATGGCATTTTGCATAACAATAGAAAACAAGAGCAATGCACCAAGAAATTTAAGTAAGAAAATGGTATCTTTTATTAAAGGATGGCAGCTTGCCGAAGGCATAGCTCCACAGATGATTACGCTTTGAAATTGGCAATATGGGAAAAGGTTACATTGAATCCAACGACACCTACTGACACTAATAACTAAGACTATCCAGAATCTTGCTTTGGACGAGGATGAACGAACTGGAAAATGGATCTCATGCGGAAAGCGTGTCCGCGATGATCGGTGTTTTCTGATGCAATGAAATGCCTTCGTCCCTAACTTTTTCCTGGACCGCCCTTTCGGGTTTTCAATCCACCGGGACGCTCCTTTTTTCCTAAGCCGCCATTTCGGGTTTTCAACTTAGCGAGCTTTTTATTATTATTACTTTTTCTAACCCTTACTTTTGCCTAAGTCGCCTTTTTCAGGTTTTCGACTTAGCGGGTTTTTAGGCATAATATTTTCGGACTGCATCAGAATTCACGGGATGTGCAAGCTCTTCACCATCCATTGTTGTAAGTATCAGAGACCCTCCGGAGAAAACGGTCTTTACAACAAATGGGCCTTCATAATTGGGCATCCACTTTCCACGCATATCTTTATGCACTGGCAAGATCTTTTTGAGTACGAGCTCTCCTTGACGGAACTCACGGATACGAATCTTCTTATCAAATGCTCTTTTCATCTGTTTCTGATATAATTGCCCATGGCACATAGCCGTCATGCGTTTCTCGTCAATGAGATTCAACTGATCCAGTCTGTCTTGAACCCACTCAGCTTCCTCAAGTTCAGCTTCCATCAACACCCTTAAAGAAGGTATCTCTACTTCGATGGGGAGTACGGCGTCCATTCCATACACCAATGAGAAAGGTGTTGCCCCTGTCGAAGTTCGCACTGAGGTCCTATATCCATGCAAAGCAAACGGTAACATCTCATGCCAATCTTTGTAAGTCACGACCATCTTTTGCAGGATTTTCTTGATATTCTTATTCGCAGCTTCAACGGCCCCATTCATCTTAGGACGATACGGAGAAGAATTGTGATGCGTGATCTTGAAACTGTCACACAACTCCTTCATAGTCTTGTTATTCAGATTGGTGCCATTGTCAGTTATTATCCTACTTGGAATTCCATAACGGCAGATAATTTCTTTCCTGATGAAGCGGGCAACCACTTGCTTAGTCACGTTGGTGTAGGAAACAGCCTCTACCCACTTGGTAAAATAATCAATAGCAACAAGGATAAAACGATGACCATTAGAAGCCTTCGGCTCGATTTCCCTAATCATGTCAATGCCCCACATTGAGAACGGCCATGGTGAAGACAAAACATTCAACGGTGATGGAGGCACATGCATTTTATCAGCGTAAATTTGGCACTTATGGCATTTTCTGGCGTATTGGATGCAGTCAGCTTCCATAGTTAACCAATAATATCCAGCCCTTAACATCTTCTTAGACATAGCATAACCATTGGCATGAGTTCCGAAGGTCCCCTCGTGAATCTCTTGCAGTAACATGTCCGCTTCCCGTTTATCAACACATCTGAGCAAAACCATGTCGTAATTTCTTTTGTATAACACACCACTACTGATAAAGAATTTAGAAGCCAGTCTTCTCAACGTTTTCTTGTCCAGACCGGTAGCACCATCGGGATACTCTTGCTTGACTAGATAGTTCTTGATGTCATGAAACCAAGGCTTTTCATCCACCTCAACCTCTTCAACTATTTGACAATAAGCGGGCTCAACTTTGCGTTCAATATGAATAAGAGGTGCTTCATTAACGAATTTAACTCTCCACATGGATGCTAACATGGCTAAAGCATCAGCAACGTGATTCTCAGATCTAGGAACATGCTCGAACTTTATCTCATCGAAATACTTAATCAGCTCGACAATGTAGTCCTTGTAAGGGATTAACTTCTCATTCTTCGTTTCCCATTTGCCTTGTACCTGGTAAATAACCAAGGCTGAGTCACCACTTACTTTGAGAAGTTTGATTCGGAGGTGAATTGCTGCTTCGAGGCCAAGAATACATGCTTCATACTCCGCGACGTTATTAGTACACTCAAAGTCTAACCTTGCTGTAAACAGAGTGAACCCACCTTTTGGGTTCATCAAAACGGCGCCTATACCATGCCCATTGAAATTCGAGGAACCATCAAACATCATCCTCCACCAAAGACCTGGTTCTGGACCTTCGCTCGAATCTGGCTCTTCACAATCTCTCTTAATCAACAAAATATCCTCATCAGGAAAGTCAAACTTAAGAGGTTCATAATCTTCAACCGGCTGATCTGCAAGATAATCCGATAAGATACTACCTTTAATTGCCTTCTGGGGTACGTATTGGATGTCATATTCGGATAACAACATGTGCCAACGGGCTAGCCTCCCAGTTTGAGCAGGTTTTTCAAGAATATACTTGATCGGATCCATTTTAGAAATCAACAATGTGGTATGACATATCATATATTGCCGAAGGCGCCTAGCGGCCCATGCCAACGCACAACAAGTTTTCTCCAATAGTGAATATTTGTTTTCACAGTCGGTAAACTTCTTGCTCAGATAATAAATCGCATGTTCCTTTCTTCCAGCCTCATCATGTTGCCCAAGCACACAACCCATAGACTTCTCAAGAATAGTAAGGTACATAAACAACGGTCTTCCGGGTACGGGAGGAATCAGAATAGGGGGTTCTTGCAAATAATTCTTAATTTTCTCAAACGCTTTCTGACAATCAGGGTTCCACTCAACCGTCTGCCCCTTACAAAGCAATTTGAATATCGGCTCACAAGTAGCGGTCATGTTAGAAATAAACCTGGAAATATAATTCAAACGCCCCAGAAAACCTCTAACTTGCGTCTCGGTTTGCGGAGCTGGCATATCTTGAATGTCTCGGACTTTGTCAGGATCTACCTCAATCCCTCGTTGACTAACAATAAAACCAAGAAATTTTCCGGATCTGACACCGAAGGTACATTTAGCAGGATTCAACTTCAACTGGTACTTCCTGAGTCGTTCAAACAACTTCACCAAATGGTCTAGATGTTCCTCTTCAATCTGAGATTTGGCTATCATATCGTCCACATACACCTCGATCTCTTTGTGCATCATATCATGGAAAAGAGTTGTCATAGCGCGTTGGTAAGTTGCCCCTGCGTTCTTCAAACCGAAGGGCATGACTTTGTAGCAAAAGGTCCCCCAAGGAGTAATGAAAGTAGTCTTCTCTCGATCATCGGGATCCATTTTGATCTGATTATAGCCAGAGAAACCATCCATAAATGAGAACAACGCAAAACTGGTTGTATTGTCTACAAGTGTATCAATATGTGGCAGAGGGAAGTCATCTTTCGGACTTGCTTTGTTCAGATCCCTGTAATCCACACACATCCTAACTTTACCGTCTTTCTTGGGCACTGGCACAATATTGGCAACCCAATCTGGATATTTTGCAACTGCCAAGAAACCTGCATCCAACTGTTTTTTAACCTCATCTCGAATCTTCAAAGCCATGTCGGGTCTCGTTCTTCGAAGCTTTTGTTTGATAGGTGGACAATCTGGCTTAAATGGCAACTTGTGAACAACAATATCTGTGTCTAGACCAGGCATATCTTGATACGACCACGCAAACACATCAATCTATTCTTTTAGTAACTCAATCAACCTCTGCTTAACCTCTGTTCCAAGCATTGCACCAATCTTGACCTCTTTCTTGTCTTTATCTGTACCAAGATTAATTAAGTCCACCTGCTCTTTATGCGGCTGGAGCTCTGTGTACTCGTGCTCAATCAATTTTGTTAGTTCAGTGGGTACTTCAAAATCTTCTTCACCCTCGTCTTCAGCTTGATAGATGGGTGCATCCCAGTCAGGAATGTCAACAAAGTCATTGGATCCAACAAGGTTTGCGATGTCTCTGCATGATGGAAGGCTTACTTTATTAAAATGTTTGAAGATATGCAAGATAAGAAATAAAATGCTATTTTTGTTGTTTTATTTTTTGAAAAAGATTGCCAACTTCATTTTTTAAAGGTGAAAACTAAAAAACGCAAATGAACCAAAATGGAATTGAACGAAATGCATTTGTTAATATCCTTTTAAAAGTGAAAGGTGGCCCAACAAAAACGTTCCTATAGCCTTGGGCAAAGCTACGGATTTTTTTATTTGAAAACATAAGTGAAAATGTTAAAAATTACTTTGACAATGGAAAAATAACAGGGATCTCTACGGCCTCCCAGTTGTTCAAAGTTGCATCACCCTTAAACACCAGGTTGCTCAGATCTTCATCTTCTTCATAGTCACTGACGACATTGACTTGGAAACCTCCGCTGACAAATACCTCTTGGATAACCTTCAGACGCCCTTTGACAGTTGTGGCAGCTCCATTCTGAGTTGGTTTGTAACCCAACCCAAAGCGATTAGCCTTGGTCTTGACATCAATTACCTCTCCCCAACCTTCCGGAATGCCCCTGTCAATTGTTGATTTGGTACTCTTCAAAGATGCAAAAGATGGATTACCATGGCCCACTGTCTCTTCGACTTCTAATAGAACAGCGTTGGCGATCTCGAGTGCTTGAAAGGAGATTTCCAAAGCATTCTCATCGGCCTCGATGTAACGGAAAGAAGACAGGTTACTGACCATCAGATCCTCCTCACCGTGTATAATAACTAACTTTTCATCGATCACGAACTTCATCTTTTGATGTAACGTTGAGGTTACTGCCCCAGCGGCATGGATCCACGGCCTTCCAAGTAAACAATTGTAATTGGGATTAATGTCCATGACTTGAAACATGATATTAAAAACTTGCGGACCAATCAGGATAGGAAGTTCAACCTCCCCCATTACCGACCGGCGAGAACCATCGAAAGCTTTGACGATCAAGGAAGTAGGTTTCAACACAGTCTCTTTTAAAACCAACTTATTAAGAACCCTCTTGGGTAGAATATTCGAAGAAGAACCGGTGTCCACTAGCACTCTCGCTAAATTGTCCTCCTGACATTTCACTGATATATGTAAAGCACGATTATGATTCGGACCCTCCTTTGGTAACTCTTCGTTGCTGAAACTAAGAGTGTTGCATGCGGTCAAATTGGCAATCACACTATCAAACCGACTGGTGCTGATATCTTGATCCACATGTGCTTGAGTCAAAACTTTCTGCAAAGCCGTCCTATGAGCGGGTGAACTCATCAACAGAGATAAGATCGAAATCTTGGAAGGAGTTTGATGAAGTTGATCGATAACTTTATAGTCACTTTTCTTGATGATCCTCAAAAACTCAGCATCTTCATCATTCGTAACGGCTCCCTTACCTTTGTCTTTGACAGGCACTGGGATATTAGTTGTTTCCTTAGGTGGAACCTCATTGAAGCGGGGAGTATACACACGGCCACTGCGAGTTATTCTGCTTGCCTCTGCGATATTAGTCACAGTGTCCTTAACTTCTTCATTTGGAATAACCTTCCCAGACTCCTTGTCAATCATCGTCACGTCATATTTCCAAGGTACAGCTTTAGGATCACTGAAAGGAAACGGACTTGGTTTTTGAATAATTATAGACTTAGGCTGATTCGTCTCAGGGATAAACGACTTTGGTATATTGAATACGGGATTGGCGGAACTCGCCCCTGACAGATTAAACACTGGTACCTTACCCTTTGATTCAGGCTGATGGAAGAAAGGCTCAACCACAGCGACTTCATCCTTCTTGGCTTGGCTGGTCACTTGTAAAATACCCTCATTAATCAACCTCTGAACATCGTTCTGAACCAACACACAACCCTTAATACTGGCATCACAACTTGCGCATGCAACGTGGTAAGTATCTACTAGACCGGCTTCAAACAGTTTCGAATGGAATATCTTAAGAGGAGTCTTAATCTGAACAACATCAAGGATATAACCTTCCTCAGAATCAGCACTAATGGCATTAACACCCTCATGGTTAGGCAAAGGGTTCTTTTTAACATTCGGTTGAGGATCTTCAAATGACAAAATCTTCTTTTCCAACAGATCCCTGACAAGACTTTTGAGAGCATAACAGTTCTCTAGATCATGACCAGGCGCACCCTCATGAAATAAACAATGAGCAGCGGCGTTGTAATTGGCGGGCAGCGGATTAGGAGGTGGACCCAAAGCTCGAGTAGTAATTAGACCTTGTTTGACTAATGAGGGATACAACTCGGTGAAAGTCATTGGAATCGGCGGACAAGGTTTATACTGTCTCCTGTTCGGACCATTCTGGCGAGGAGCTGGATTCTTTGGCTGCTGATAGGCAGGAGCGTTGGGCGCTTGTTGATAGTTAGGAGGCTGATAAACGGGAGATTGTTGCATAGGTTGATACATAGGAGCTTGTTAATTGAAAGAAGGTGTAACAGCTGCCACATAGGGTTGTTGAGCATATTGAATCGGATACCCTTGAGGTTGAGCATAACCTTGCGGATATTGATAAAATTGGTCTCTTCGTCTACCGGAGGATATAGCGTTAGTTTCACCTTCTTTCTTCTTCTGAGAGTTGAACGAAGGTTTCCTCGTCTGATCCTTTGAAACACCAGGAGTATTTGTCATTTTACCGCTTTTCATACCCAATTCAATTTTGACACCCACAGCAATGATGTTAGAGAAATTTGAAGTCACACTACCCATCATCCTTTCGTAAAATTCTGGACGAACCGTGTCGACAAACCAATCAGCTAACTCTTTCTCGGTTAAAGGAGGTTCTACTTGCGAGGCAATCTCTCTCCACCTTTGAGCGCACTCTTTGAACGATTCAGAATTCTTTTGTGACATACTCAACAATTGTCTTCTGTCAGGAGCCAGATCCATATTGTACTTATAATGTTTGATGAAAGCGTCAGATAAATCTTGGAAATTCTTAATGCGAGATTGGTCCAAAGTTAAGTACCATTTGGAAGAAGCACCCTTCAAACTGTCTTGGAAGCAATGAATCATCAATTTATCATTCTCAACATGGGCAGCCATTTTACGATAGTACATGATCAGATGACTCTTAGGACAAGTGGCACCTTCATAGCGATCGAAGTTCGGAGTTTTGAACTTCGGGGGAATAACCAAACCTGAGACCAAAGAAACGTCCCTTGCAGCAGCCCCAAAAATTTGATCACCTTCTACCTTTCTCAATCTTTGGGCGATAGTGTCTACTTCCTCACGAAGCTTGTCATGTTTCTCATAACCTTCAACATTCTCATCAAGATTATCAAAGACGGGCTCATTGAAATACGGTTGCACACGGGTGTGCACAACGGGTGGTGCAAAGATAGGAGCCACCCTAGAAACTTCGGAAAATAAAGGAACGACTTGTTGAACAGGCTGATTAATCGGAATAGTGGCTTGAGGAGGCACAAAACCTGGAGCAAGACCATAAGGTGGGTCCCTTGCTATGGTCACAGTTGGTGGAGGGTCCACAGTAATGCCGGTAATCTCGGAAACAACAGTGGGCTGGGTATCCATCTTAGCATTCATAACATGCAGTAATTCCATCATACGCCCCATACCCCCTCGAAGGTCTTCGAGTTCGTTGCTAAGGCGATCAATCTCCTTTGTCTGATCCTCCATTCTTTTCCGAGTTTGAGCTCTAGTGTTGTACTGGTGCCGAGGACTCAGGGTGACGAAACTGGAAGGCGAGAGAACCGAACATGAGAAAACGGAAGACACATGCAATGCAAGAAAACATATGATGCTATAATGTAAATGAAGATTTCATGGAATTCAAACATTTACGAATGTCGTGGGGTACCAAGGATATTTTGATGTTTTTTTCTTTTTTTTTTTTTTTTTTTTTTTATTTATGGTATCCCGCGATATCCATAAATGATGTTTGAATTCCATGAAATACAATGCAATGGGATGCTTTATGGATGTAATGCACATGAATACACAAAGTCCTAGGTTAAAGGACGTGAGTGGAGTTAAGGTCTACCCATCCCCAAAAGGAGTGTACTATAGGTTAGTTGTACCTGCCGAACAAGGTTCTAAAAGGACTCAAAATCATCGGCCCATCTTTCGGATATTATTAACTTCCCAACTAACTCGGGGGTTAATAATATTCTCAAGAGAATCTCTTTTGAGTGTCGTATCGTGTAGCACTACTTCGGGACTTGCTCCCTTATAGCCTCACACTACGTCCTAATAAAGGCCAAAAGTGGGGTTAAAGGTAACTACGGTCCTTAGTATCACAGTCTCCAGTTGAGAATAGTAAAAGTTTTCACGACTAAACTCGTTCAACCGAACCATTTTCAAAAGGGTCTCAACTAAGCGGGATTCTCGAATCAACTTAATCGGGATTCAACTCCCTATAAGCCTCATCGAATATATCCCCATCCTATAATAATATCACTAGTCCGGGCGTAGGACTTATCTCACAACACAAGGAACAGTCCCAAAATCAAAGTACAATATATACATGCAAATGACTAGTAAAACAAATAGTAATAAATATGAACAAATTAGGGATAACCCTCAAAAGTTTAGAAGGTCCCCAGTGAAGTCGCCATGTTCTGTTGCGGTGGAAATAGGATCACAAACTATTAATTAGTTTGAATCGCAATTCAATTCACAACCGCTCTTTGATTTATCCGAAGGAAAAGGTCAAAAGAGGGAAAACCTATTTTGCATCGTAAACACAATGCGGGGAAAGATCTAGGGTTCGGAGGTTGGTTAAACTTAGGGAAGGTATTAGCACCCTAAACTTCTGTAGTACTCTACAGGAACCTTTTGTTCAAATGTTTACTACTTGCTTTATTTATTTGCTTAAGGTATATGTACAAAGGATTAAAAGTGAGAAAAAAGACCTAAGGGGTTAATTCTAAGTTTACTCGGCAAGACATCGCATCTTGTGCCTACGTATCCTTACGGGAGTGGAATCAGAGTAATCGTAGTTCCCCTCAAAAGGGAGGTTAGAGATTTCTTGACTGTGGTCAAGGTCTCAAGGGGAATAAACATGTCTTAAGGACACGCTTACGCGGAGTGTAGGAACTCCAAGTTTCTACGTTGAAATGTTAAGTTGAAATTAGGGTTAGGTTAGGGATTACACGGCGGGAAACCCTAAAATGAGCGCGACGGCTCTTTGACCTAATGCTAGGGGTAAAATTGTAATTTTGCCTGCGGCGAGGCATTTGTGAAAATTAGGGTTTGTAAGGGTGTAGTTTTGAGGGTTTGAGGGTTTGAGGACTATTGGCGCGGCGACCAAACGGTTAGACCTAACCTTCGGATGTGTGTAATGTGACAGAAGTATTGATGAAGAGGTGTGAGAGATTAATCATACAAGCAGAAGTAAAATGCGGAAAATAAATGCGATTATTGGTTCGCGAGATTACAACCAGGAAACAGTTACAATTATAAACAAAACATGAGTAAAATAAATAACGGTAAACATAATAAGCTGCAAAACGAACAAACAACGTTAGTGGGCAGAATTAGAAGGAAACGGATCAAAATTGAATAGGAATTTAATGGTATATATTTTCGGAGAATTTTTAGTTTGTGGAATTTTAATCAAGAAATTAACTCTATAATAATAAATAAAAAAATTTTTTTTAGTAATTTTCTTATAAAAAGTTTATTATGAAAAAAGTTAATTGGTTAATTGTTTTTATGAAAAAAGGTCTTTGTTAATGTTTTAAAAAAAGAATTAGTTAGTATATAAAAAAATTGGTTTGATTTAGAAAATAAGTCTTAATTATAAAAAAGGTTTAAATTATAGTTTTAAGAAAAGTTTTATTTTAAGGAGAAAAGGATTTTTTTATTAAAAGCATTTTGGTTATTTCTTTAAAAAAGGGGTTTTTTAGTTAATTAAATTTATTTTTTAACAAATAATAATAATTATAATTAATAACAATCAAAAAAAAATAATATAAAAAAGAAAATGGGTTGGGCCGGTAATCACCTCCGGACCCAACCCGGATTAGCAAACGGGATAACAACATAACGATGTACTTCAGGGTTTCAAAAACCCTATTCCCTGCGGCGCCGTTCGTAGTTCATTTCTCTTCGTCTTTCTCATCTCTCATGCTCTTCCCTTGATTACCTGTTAAAACCTGAAAATAAACAAGATTGAACCATTAAGTGGGAAAGGCGATGTATTTGTGGCTTACGTTTTGAATGATGATATCGGCGATTGACGAGGCGGAGGCGATGATGCGGTGAACTGAGCCTCCAGGGAAGGTTTGCTCGTCGTGGATGGAGGCGGCGTCGGTGGACCTTCCTCACTCTCTTGGCTTGCGTTCTGATGACTAGTTTTGACGAAACCCCTCTTCTCTCTTTCGCGACCGCTTTTCGCACTCCCTCTCGCTAGGGTTTCTTCGCTCCCTCTTCTCTCTCGGCTGTCCCCTCTTTGTTTTCGCCATTAGCCCGTTAGGGTTTCAACAGGGTGAGTTCGTTCCTTTATATACCACTCTCTCTGATCTGTGGGCTTGGATAAATTGATTTAATTTCTTCTCCTTTTTCAGATTTGATTGGGATTCGATTTATTCTGATTTTGATCTTCTTTCCTTTTCGGACTTGATTGAGTTATGGATTTCATTTGGATATCTTTCTAATATTAACTTGATTTCCTTTTCAGATGTTGATTCAGATTCGTTTTGGATATCCATGGATATGGTTCCGGATTTACTCTTTGATATCTGGGTTGGTTCAATCTTTCTGATATGGTTTTTGTGAACTCATTTATCTTATGAACTGACATGCTTGTTCATCTGATTTGGCTTACAGTTTTGACACAGTTTGGCTGTAACTGAATTGAACTTGTTCTTTGAACTGCGCTGAACTTGTCCTTCTTCTTGTGAATTGAATTTGTTCTCTTGAATATGAACTTAGTTCTCCTTTTTCTGAGTTGAACTGCTACGCTTGTTCATCTGGATTTGTGAACTGATGGACTAACTTTCTGATGTAGCTTCGAATCATGTTTCAGTTCAACTTTCTGGTTTTCTGATACAAGTTCACTGACTCTTCTTTTTCTTCTTTCAGAATGGATGTTGCCGGGTCGACGCCGCCGGGAAGGGTTGTGCGGCGATGACGACAGTTCGTCTGAGCCGTTTGGAAAAGATACTACAATCCTTGCTTTTGATTATGCTGCCTTCGATTATGTTGCTTTCGGTTTCGGTGATGATGACCTTAGAGTCTGAACCGCTATTGTGTATGTGGCTGCCCCTGTGTGATTAGTGGCCTCGCAATTTGTCGAGAGCTTTGTCCGAAATTACAGTATGCGATTCGATGTTCGGTAGGGAGTTGGTAACGGCTCCGGCTGTGGCTCTCCCAGCCGCTCGAATCTTCACGCCCAATGATGATTAAACTGAGGGCTGAAGCTTCTTTCCATTCATTTTACATTTGCCTTTGATTCATGTTTCTCAATGGTACTCATTGCTGGCTGTTTTTCTTATCTTAACAGGTTGGACCGCCTTTTCTGATAGCCTGATCTTCGGACTGTTTTTTACACTGATGAGCCAATCTTTTGGTGCAGTTTTAGACGCCCTGAACTTGCTGCGATTTCCTCTCCGTTCTGACTTTTTCTGATGTAACTTTGATGTTTTGGATTTAAACATACCACTTGATCTTATTGAACTGAAAAGCGGATTGTTTCTTATGCAGTTTAGCTCGGTTCTGGTATGGTTCGCTTTGGTGATCCACTTTCGTTTCGTCCAGTTCTGGTTGTTCTACTGTGGCTTTATGTAGACTGTGATGAGTCTTTCCACTTCAATTCTGTTGGCAGCAACTGAACTCGTGTCTTGGCTTGAATTTACTTGATAGTGCCCCGCAGTATTTACTTGACGTGTATCTGTTTGAATCCGCAGTTGTGCAAATCATTTCGGCCCGAAAACGCTTCTTTTACCTCTCTTTCTCGGCTGTCCCACAATGAACAGATACTGCCGGCCGGTAGCCGAGGTTGAGGTTCGGAAGTGGGAGTGGGACGCGGCTTCGGTCGTGCCCTCCCGGCACCCAATGATGAAGATTTTTTGAGGGTGTCCTATTATTTCTTCTAACATTTTCTTCTGCTTTTCTTTGTTTTCATTGTGCAGGTAATCGGAAGAATAATACGTGAAGAACATGGTTGAAGGAAGTCTTTGGAATGATTTAGGATTTTAGGCTTTTTTTAGGATAGGAAAATGTAACTTAAAGTCTTTTGTAACTTGTAACCAAAAATATTCATTGAAATGAAATTCAATATTTTCTTCACTCAAATTAAATTCCAGCTTTCATTTGTGCTTTGCATTTGTATGCCTTTGGAATTATGGCTCAACATGAGCTATCAGTATCTCTTCACCCTTACTCTTTCATAAAGATTTAATATCAAATGACCATTTGCCTACATTCAAAACAACCTGATTTAACAACAAATGTATTCAAACTACATTCCACTGATCAAATAATTCCTCAAAAAAAATCCAGCAACACCCAATTATTTTAAATCAAAACTGCGCCTTATTAACAGAAACAGAATCGCTCTGGAACGTCTCAAAATAAACCATAAGCAATGAAGGCCCCAAATCCAATTATGTTTTTGACAACCTTTTTCGATACCAATCAAACCAGATCGATGCTCTGATAATAATCAAACCATGTGATAAATAACTGTCTCGGATATGATGGTTTGAATGCCTCAAGATCTAAAGGCCACTCTTTATTCAGAATCCGTCAGAAGCAATGTAAGATGACTAAAACGCCCTTGGTGCAATCCCTGCAAACAAAACGCTTCATGGCTTGTTAATGGTTAGTGAAAGCAATAAATGAAATGATATGTGATATGAACTGACTAAATGTAAGGGTAAAATTTAGGGTATTACACGGGTGATTTGCCAACCACGCACAGGTAAACGATACTCTGATTGTTAGGAACATATTCAAAAACTAAGCATGACAGTTGCACGGTAACTCTTCTGGGGAATTGGTCACACGGTAATTGGTGAAGGGTCTAATCTCAAATCCCCGTCAGGATGATCATCTTATTTTGCCGTAGATCTTCGTCCTCAAGTCATCAAGGGATCACCAGTTACACGGTAACTGGTAATGGATGGTCGATTATGCCGTCGGGCATTCTGCGTCATAGCAGAAAAATTCCTTATCGTCGCCTATGGACTCATCGTGTCGCTAGGCACGTCGACAACATCTTTGTTAGACTTCATCAGTAAGTCGATTAGGGATCACCGGTTGCACGGTAACTGGTGAAGGGATACTCTCAAATCTCCATCGAGATGATTATCAGATTTCGCTGCAGCTTCTTCCTCAAGTCATCAAGGGATCACCGGTCCCTTAGTAACCGGCGATACATAGCTGATATTGCCGTCAGGCATTCTGCGGCACTGCAGCAGAAGGATTCCTCGGGATTCGTCGGGTCATTAGGAACTTTTTAACAGTCAAGTTAATCATGCCATCGGGCATTCCAAGAGATTCTCGGGCGTCAGCCAGACTTCGTCAGTAAGTCGGGAACAGGATCCTCGGTCAATCACGAACCAAATAGGGATATCCAAACTTCCGCCATCAGGCACTCCGCATCAGCTGAGAGAACTGCGTCGACATCACAGTTGGACTTCATCGGTAAGTCAGGAAATGGGATCCTTAGTCATTCACGGATCGACTAAGGATACGCAATCTTTTGCCGTCAGGCACTCTGCATCAGCTAGGAGAACTGCTTCGACATCGCAGCTGGACTTCATCAGTAAGTCTGGGGTTTTGGCACCGCTGCCGGATTTCAATCATCGAGTCTTCAAGGAAATTTCAACTTTGCTGTTCAGAAACCTGCTGGGGATGACACATCTTCGCTGGGGATTCTGGAGAACTATCAAGTAACTCTGCTTCGGGGATCCAGAAATCATTTTGGGTGAATCAACTCTGCTGAGGACTTCAAGAATCATCTTTGACAAATAACTCCGTGGGGACTTCAAGAATCATCCTGAACCAATAACTCAGCCGGAGATTTCAGGAATCATCCTGAGCAATCACTCTGCCGGGGACTCTAAGCATCAACTTGAGCAACAAACTCTGGCGAATTCACTGGGGATTTTAAGAATCATCTTAAGCAAACAACTTCGCTGGAGAATTCAAGAATCATCTTGAGCAAACCATTCTGCGGAGGAACACCTGCAAAACAAGAACGGTAACGACCTAGCTCATTTTTCATATGCATATGTTTGACTATGGCGCAATGCTCCGCACGGTGGAAATGCTATGCGTTTTTAGGGTAAATGCTATGCAATCATGCAAGATGCTACGACCCCATCAGCAAAATAAATGATGAAGGGAGAATCCTCCTGTCAAGGAGAAGGAACCACTCTGGTGGAGAGGAGGAATCATCCTGCCGAGGAGGAGAAGTCACACCAATCTCAATTGGACTCCGCCTGGGGAAATAATCTTCAGTTGACTGCTGCAGAGGAATAAAGCTCTCCGAGAACTTGGACCTGCTCATCTAGGTGTACGAACCACAACTACTGAGGAAAACGATGTCAATTGCAGAAATAAATTGCACGGCCTTTGCGGCAAAACTTTCCTGGAGATGACGAATCCGATGGGGAAATACAGCATCAGCTATTCAGTACTCTCTACTAGGGAAAACCAATCATGGCCCAAACGGCTTCCAAGGACTCGGCTCTCTTGGGGATTTGCCAGCTCGGCTGTGGTAGAAGGAATCATCCTGCTTACTGGGGAGAGTACAATTTTGTGGGGAATTTCAATTCCGCTGGAGACTTCAGTCTGAACTATCAAAATCTGAATGCTTGCGAGTAATCTTACGCGAAAACTGCACTTTGACCCAGTGCTGGGCAATGAACGTGCACTTCAGTGTATTACTCAGCTGGGAAGATGATGACCCTTCAGAACACATCTGGCTGGGGAGAGAATCTACTCTGCTTGGGAAGACATATCAATGCTCTTGGTCCTATGTTCAGACTCCATGGGGAGATGCTGCTGAACTCGCTGGGGAAAAAGGAATCATCCTGCTTGGGAAGACATGCGGCGTACTATCTGGAATATGCTATACGTGCAACAACACAAACAAACAGACAAGATACCCTTCTCAAAGGGACCTATCAAGGTTATCATCTTGTGACAATGTTCAAGTAATTCATCATTTCAACAATCAGCGGCCTAGGCCAGTAAGTTAATGTATGCGTATTTTATCAAAAACATTGGCGTTCTTTTTCGCAAATAAAACAGATAGATGCTAAACAAGCAAACAGAATTGCTGAATAGTATATATTTCATTGATAACGAACCCCTGAATGGGCAAAAATGTTTTACAACAGATGCAAGCTCCTGGAATGAGGAAGCTTCGCAAACATAACAACATAAATATACATCAGTATATGTACAAATGTCGGCAATGTGGCGTAGATGAACACCATGAGTTGATCCCTCTATGACCCACTCGACTTTGATACTTCTCTGACGCTTCAGCTTCAGAAGAGATTGATTCAGATAAACGGCCCTCAGGTCTTCCAAACCACTAAACAATGAAAGTCCACACGCGGAACGCAGTTATTTGCTTTTTCAAATCCCTAACTTTTGCCTGAATCGCCCTTCCGGGTTTTCGATTCATCGGGATACCCTTTTTTGCCAAAGTCGCCCTTCCAGGTTTTCGACTTTGCGGGTGTACATTCTTTCTTTATATCCCTAATTTTTTCCTGAATCGCCCTTCCGGGTTTTCGATTCACCGGGATACCCTTTTTTGCCAAAGTCGCCCTTCCAGGTTTTCGACTTTGCGGGTGTACATTCTTTCTTTATATCCCTAATTTTTGCCTGAACCTTTTTCCTTTTTTACGGTTCGCTGGGATGCCCCATTTTTGCCTGGATATTCTTTTTCTTTCCAGCGGGTCATTCTTTAAGCAAAGTATTTTTTTAACTGCGTCCGCGTTCACCGGGGATGCAAAATCTTCGCCATCCATCGTGGATAACAACAAGGCTCCTCCCGAGAAGATCTTGCTGACGACGTACGGACCTTCGTAATTAGGAGTCCACTTGCCCCTGTGATCGGAATATGGTGGAAGAATCTTCTTCAGGACGAGATCACCCGTTTGAAAGCTCCTAGGACGCACCTTATTATCATAAGCTTTCTTCATTCGGCTCTGGTACAAATGACCATATGCAATCGATGCTAATCTTTTCTCGTCCATCAGGCTGAGTTGGTTTAGCCGGTTCTTAATCCATTCTGCCTCATCGAGTTTCACGTCAACCAAAACTCGTAAAGAAGGGATCTCAACTTCTAACGGTAGGACAACTTCCATACCGTACACCAATGAGAAAGGAGTTGCCCCGGTTGACGTACGTACCGTTGTACGATAACCGTGCAGTGCAAATGGCAACATCTCGTGCCAATCCTTATAGGTCACAACCATCTTCTGTACAATCTTCTTAATGTTTTTATTGGCCGCTTCAACGGCGCCATTCATCTTCAGCCGGTAAGGAGATGAGTTGTGGTGTTCAATCTTGAAACTCTGGCACAGCTCCTTCATCATCTTGTTATTCAAATTCGAACCATTATCGGTAATGATTCGCTCGGGAATTCTGTATCGACAGATGATGTCCCTCTTTATGAATTTAGCCACCACCTGCTTGGTCACATTAGCGTACGAGGCTGCCTCCACCCACTTGGTGAAGTAGTCAATGGCCACTAGAATGAAGCGATGACCGTTAGATGCAGTGGGCTCGATCTTGCCTATCATGTCGATGCCCCACATGGAGAACGGCCACGGGGAGGACATGACATTCAACGGGCACGGCGGCACATGAATCTTATCAGCATAAATCTGGCATTTATGACATCTTTTCGCGAATTTAAAGCAATCCGACTCAATCGTCATCCAGTAATATCCTGCTCTCAGGATCTTTCTTGTCATAGCATGCCCGCTGGCGTGCGTACCAAATATGCCTTCATGGACTTCTTCCATGAGCATACTCGCCTCTTTCTCATCTACACATCTGAGTAGCACGAGATCGTGGTTTCTTTTGTACAAAACTCCATCAGGATTGAGATAAAAATTTCCAGACATCCTCCTCAGAGTCTTCTTATCCTGGGTCGACGCTCCCGCAGGATATTCCTTAGTCATAAGGAAAGTCTGGATGTCATGGAACCATGGCTTGCCATCGGAGGCTTCCTCGATCGCAAAGACGAATGCAGGTCTATCAAGACAAGAAAGGACAATTCTTGGAGCTTCATTCCAAAAATTGACTTTATACATCGAAGCTAGTGTGGATAAGGCATCAGCCATCTGAATTTCGGCCCTGGGCACATGATGGAGTTCCACTCAATCAAAGAACGGAAGCAGCCTTCTGGCATAATTCATGTACGGCACCAAATTCGATTGACGAGTCTCCCACTCCCCTTTAATCTGGTTAATCACAAGTGCCGAGTCACCATAGACATCTAGGTTCTTGATTCTCAAATCAACCGCTTCTTCTAGACCCATGATGCATGCTTCGTACTCTGCTTCGTTATTGGTGACCGGAAACGTCAGTCTAGCGGTAAACGGGATGTGGGACCCGTGAGGAGTTGTGATGATCGCCCCGATGCCACTTCCATAAGAATTAACCGCCCCGTCAAATATCAATTTCCACTGGGATTTCCTATCTGGCCCCTCGTCGGGCAACGGTTCATCCCAATCCTTCACCTTGAGAAACATGATATCCTCATCAGGGAATTCAAATTTCATCGGCTGATAATCCTCGATCGGTTGTTCGGCAAGGTAATCAGACAATACGCTTCCCTTAATGGCCTTCTGGGAAACGTACTGAATGTCATATTCTGTCAACACCATTTGCCATCTGGCAATCCTGCCTGAAAGTGCTTGTTTCTCGAAGACGTACTTGATCGGATCCATCTTCGAAATTAGCATGGTTGTGTGGTTGAGCATGTACTGTCGTAAATG
Source organism: Lathyrus sativus (assembly GCA_963859935.3). Classification (NCBI taxonomy): domain Eukaryota; kingdom Viridiplantae; phylum Streptophyta; class Magnoliopsida; order Fabales; family Fabaceae; genus Lathyrus; species Lathyrus sativus. Next base: position 188,381,790 of record OZ012736.1, on the reverse strand, counting down.
TTTGGCAGCCTAGGCTAGTGCACAACACGTCTTCTCCAGCATCGAGTAACGAGATTCACAATCTGTGAACTTTTTACTCAAATAATAAATGGCATGCTCCTTTCTGCCCGTCTCGTCGTGCTGACCGAGAACACACCCCATACTATTCTCAAGAACTGTCAAGTACATGATTAAGGGTCTTCCGGCTACTGGGGGTATCAAGATCGGAGGTTCCTGTAGATACTGTTTTATCTTTTCAAATGCCTTCTGGCAATCCTCGTTCCAGATAATCGCCTGATCTTTCTTTAGCAGTTTGAACATCGGTTCACACGTGGCCGTGAGCTGAGAAATAAACCTTGCAATGTAGTTTATTCTGCCTAGGAAACCACGAACTTCTTTTTCTATTTTTGGCGCTGGCATTTCTTGTATCGCTTTAATCTTCGCAGGATCAACCTCAATGCCTCTTTCACTCACGATAAACCCCAGTAGTTTTCCAGACCGTACTCCGAAAGTACACTTGTTAGGATTCAGCCTCAACCTGAACTTCCTAAGCCTCTAAAAAAGCTTCAGTAAATTGACCAGATGTCCCTCCTCCGTTTGGGACTTCGCAATCATGTCATCAACATAGACTTCAATCTCATGATGAATCATATCATGAAACAAAGTAACCATTGCTCGTTGGTAAGTGGCCCCTACGTTCTTCAGACCGAAAGGCATTACCTTGTAGCAAAACGTTCCCCAAGGTGTAATAAACGTAGTTTTCTCCATATCCTCTGGCGCCATCTTGATCTGATTGTAGCCGAAGAAGCCATCCATGAACGAAAACACAGAGAACTGAGCTGTATTGTCGACCAACACATCAATATGAGGGAGCGGGAAATCATCCTTAGGGCTCGCCCTATTCAAGTCCCGATAATCGACGCACATTTGCACCTTACCGTCCTTCTTTGGTACAGGCACTATATTGGCGACCCACGGAGGGTAAGTAGTGACCGCTAAGAAGCCAGCATCAAGCTGCTTTTGCACTTTTTCTTTGATCTTAACGGCCATATCTGGTCGCGTCCTCCTAAGCTTCTGCTTAACGGGAGGACAATCTTCTCGCAGCGGCAAGTGATGGACCACGATGTCAGTATCAAGTCCGGGCATATCCTCGTATGACCAGGAAAAGATGTCACTATACTCTCGAAGCATCTCGACTAATCTCTGCTTGACATCACTCTGCAATGCGGCCCCTATCCTGACGTTCCTGACTAGTTCTTCAGAACCCAAATTCACAATCTCAATCTCTTCTTCGTGAGGCAGAATAACTTTCTCTTCTTGTTTCAACAAGTGGGCCAACTCTTCGGGAAGGTCTTCGTCTTCATCAATCTCTTCTTCAGCTTGATAGATCGGGCAATCGAAGTCGAAGTGAGTCGTAGAAGGTCCAGAGTCGATGTCATCTACTATGTGGATCCTGCAATAACAAGGGTTAAGCTTAAAACAAGGATATGCAGGTTAGCACAAACCCTATTGCCATTTTATTGTTTTTCAAAACAAATATAAAACATGAATAACAGAGATCACAACATTTGAATACGAAGAAAAACGCCTTTTGATTTATTGGTAAAATGCATGTACATAATCAAACAAGGCCCTGACAATAAAACCACTATGCCCCGGGTAGGACATAGGGTTGTACAATAATTGGAGAAAGTAAATCATTACTCTTTGCCTGTCACTTGGATGGTATCCTTGATGGACCAGTTGTTGAGGCTCTGGCCTGGTTTGCTTGGCTGGATCCAAGAGCCTAGGTCGCAATCGCTGTCTTCGCCATCTTCAGACACTGTGCCGACACTTTCAAATATCACCCCACCACTGGTAAACTGGATCGGCCCTTTACCTCACGACGCACTGTGAGAAGAGGAGGCTTCAGCCATAGGAGAGTATCCTAACCCAAACTTGTCCTGTTTGTTAGGTATTTCTAGAACCTGCCCCCAGCCTGGGGTAGATCCGGCTTGAACAACGGCTCGGGCTTCCTTGAAGGAAGAGAGAGTCATCTATGGTTGCTCAATCATCACTGGAGTCACGTCCTTGACTTTAACAGCTTCGAACGCCTGACATAGGGTTTCATGGATCTCCCCATCCATCTCAACATATTTGAAGGACGAAAAATGGCTCACCATTATATCTTCCTCGCCACAAACAGTTAGAATGCTTCCCCCTACAGCATACTTGAGCTTCTGGTGCAACGTGGAGGTCACGGCACCAGCAGAATGGATCCATGGCCGACCTAAGAGACAGTTGTAGGCTGGCATGATGTCCATGATGTAGAAGACTGCGTCGAAAGTTTCCGGCCCAACTTGGATTGGCAGGGTTACCTCTCCAAAGACATGATACTTGGTTCCATCGAAAGCCTTCACAACCAGATCACTGGGTGTGCAAATCAATCCTCGAGTATCTAACTTCATCAATGCTTTCTTCGGAAGAACATTGAGTGATGACCTGGTGTCCACCAACACATGGGCCATAACTGTTCCCCTACACTCTATCGAGATGTGCAGGGCGCTGTTGTGGTTTCTTCCCTTCGGCGTCAGCTCCAGGTCAGTGAACCCTAACCCGTTTCCAGCATTCACGTGGGCTACAACCCCTTCCAACTGGTTGACCGAGATTTCCTGCGGTACATACGTGGCATTCAAAACCTTTAACATCACGTTGTGATGTGACTCCGAACATAGCAACAAATTTAGGATGGAAATTTTCGAGGGTGTTTGATGAAGATGGTCAATGATCTTGTAATCACTCTTCTTGATCAACCTCATGAATTCTTCAGCGTCCTTTACAAGTAAGTCCTTCTCTACCCCACGAGGGGTTTCCTTAACGACTTTACTCTTTCCCTTATCAGTTTCCTCTGCTTTGTCTGCTTTGTCCACCACAATCTCAGGTGGAGCAAATACTCTTCTGATGCGCGTGATTCCGCCAATTCCCACTAGGTTATCCATAGACCGCCCAGATGGTTCTAGTTCTAACTTCTGTCCGTTACAGTAGACGTCTGCCCCATAGTGCCATGGGACAGCATTGGTGCTTTCAAAAGGTATCGGCCCAGCCTTTGTGATGGTAATTGTGGGCGGCCTGAGCGCAGAAATGGTTATCGTCTGGCGAGGGATGGTGATGGTGGCAACCTCATCATCCTGCTTCAGCATTACCTCTCCAGATCCACCTTCGGCCCTTCGGCTAAACTGCAAGATTCCTTCGGTCATCAGACTCTGAATCCCCACTATCAGCTGTTCACATCCATCAGGACAGGTCGCACAGCCCATACATAGTTCTCCACAGCCCGAAAAGAAACCTCTCTTCATCAGCTTGGCTTTAACGAAGCTAAGCGGTGTCTTTAGATCCTTGACATCAGTCAACATATCCAAACCCTCTTCTTCAATAATGACATTCACCTCACCTCCTCTATGATTCGGCATAGGGTTCTTTGTGACATTCGGCACATTATCTGAGAAATTGATGATCTTAGCATCCACCATATCTTGCACCTTGTGCTTGAACGCCTTGCAGTGAAAATCACATGTTGCATTTGCATCGTAACCCTGTGGAGGTGCCCCTGTCAAGGGAGCCAGGGTTCTCTTCTGGACAAGCTGTAACTGAAGCAGAGTTTGTAACAACTGTGCATAAGACATGGGCGGTGTCTCAAGGTGACGACTTGATAGTGGTGTCCGGTTCTGATACTTTCTGTACCCTTGCTGATTTGGCTGCTGCTGCTGTGGCTGAGGTTGTTTGACATCAGGGATGGTTATGCTAGCCACCTGCTGGCGCTGGCTCTTACCCTTCCTTTGAGCGTTAGACACGGCGCTCGTCTCTCCTTCACGCCTCTTGCTACCATATGGTTTCTTTCCTCCTCCAGCTGAGGATAGATCAACACCCTGAATTTTCCCCAATTTGATCCCATTTTCAACGTGCTCTCCAGTAATGATGAGATCTGAGAAACTCCCTAACATACCGCTGACCAGTTTCTCGTAATAAACCCCTGGGAGGGTGGCTACAAACATCTCAACAAGCTCTCGTTCAACCATCGGCGGCTGAACTCTAGCTGCTAATTCACGCCATCGCTGGGCGTATTCTTTGAAACCCTCGTTGTTCCTCTGTGACAAGTTCTGCAGTTGAACCCGGTTCGGAGCCAAGTCACTGTTATACTGATAATGGTGCACAAAGGCCTCAGCAAGTTCCTTCCACGTGCGCACACTAAAGGGTTCCAAACTCATATACCACTCTAGGGATGGCCCGGACAAGCTATCCTGAAAGAAGTGCATCAGCAGCTTCTCGTCTTCAGAGTGAGCGGACATCTTTCGGTAGTATGACTTTAAGTGGACACGAGGGCAAGTGGTGCCCTTGTACTTCTCAAAGTCGGGTACCTTGAATTTGGGAGGCACCTTGAAATCAGAAATCAATCCCAATTTAGACATGTCGACACCCATAGTATTCAGGTTCTCGAAATTCCTCATTTTGTCCTCGAGTGCCTTAAACCTCAGACGTGCTTCAGCAGTCAGTTCTCCTTCAGCACTCCTCTGTGAGAACAAATCCTATTGACGATCTTCTAGCCATGGCTGAGGCCCATACAGATTTCCAGCACCTGTGTTGCCATTGCCCAATCCAACGTTGCCATTAGCCTCAAAGTTTCCATTACCGACGCCAGTCGTATTACCATTGAGCCCGATGCTAGTGATCACATTGCCGTTACCACTGCCATTCACCTCGGTCACGGGGATGCCACCCTGAGGAGTTTCAACAGGAGGAGGGGTTGGAATACTCCCACCATGGAGTATACCGTTGCTGTCAACCCTTGAGATCAGAGGCTGGACCAATGTTCTGAGCTGGTCTTGGCCGTTGGCAACCACTTGCATGAGCTCCATGAAGCGGTGCATTCTCTCTCGGAGTTCCTGGACGTCAGTATGCACTTGTTCCATTGCTCTAGCTTGATTCGCTCTGGTCGGATAGTGGTGGATCGGTCTTCGATCAATCCTGGAACAACCTGTATACACAAAGGGTTAGAAGAAAAAACGACAAGGTGCTCGTTTATGCAAATGCTTCATGCAAATGCAAACGTGTGTCTGTGCCTTGGAGAGATCCCCCCCGATCCTTGTTTCCGAGACAAATAAAGTCTATGATCCAATCATGGAAAAGAAATCCTCATATATTCATCTGAAAAGCCCGCTCGGGTAGCGTACAACTGTAATCACATACAACTGAAGCAATAAGGCATGACCCCAACCAACAGACCTGGCGGTGATCAGCATATCAATGCATAAAATGTACAAAAAGAGATACAAGAGATCAGGCGCGGTCACGGGCACGAAAATCTTCTATCAACTTCTTTGTAGCGGGGTGATCTGACTGAGCAAGCAAACCCCGGGCCAGCAGGTCCATCTGACTGATGGACTTTGGGAGGTTCTCGACAACGCTCCTAGAAATACCTTCTTCAGAATAGTTCTCGACTCTTCTCCTTTTAGCATCATCTCGAAGTTGAGAATCTTGCAAATCCGCCTCGGCCTCAGCCAATCTATACCAGACGTCATGTCGCAGGGAGGCTTCAGCCTCTGTACTCTCATCTTTCACCATAATCTGAGCTTCCAGCTCGGCTACTCGCTGCTTCAGCTTTTCTTCCCGCTCTTTGTACTTGGCTATGGTGCTGCTCCAGAACCTTTCGTATTGGGTTAACTTCCGGTACACTCTGTCCAGATCCTGTTTCTTGGTTGTCAACATGCCATGTACTGACTTTAGATCCAACCCCAGACGTTACCTAGCATCAATTTCTTTGGTTAGGTTGGAGCCTAGACGGTTGATCATCTCAGTCTGCTTCTTGCAGGTATAAACGACTTCACTTTTCTCTTTCCGAAGTTGAGCGATCTCTTTCTCCAACTCTTCGTTGGCTTTTCGTAGCTCTTCCTTCTCTTGGAGTACCTGGTTGAATTTCTGAATATCAACTGTAGTAGGCTCTTTGTATACGGGAGCACACAATGGTTCCACGGCAGGGAACGACATTAGAAACTTGGCGGCTCTCTCTTGAACCCAAGTCACATACGGATCAAAGGCCTTGTTGTTGCTTTTTCCCAGCAAGACTTTCCCCTTCCGATGAATCTTACTCCAAGCATTTTGTACCTTGATCAAAGTGTCACCTTCAAGAAACCCTATGAGATACAGAGATTCCCGTATCTCTTCCTCTTCAGGAGGACCTCGTAGTGCATACCCAAATTGTCGTACCAGCAGAGATGGATTGTAGTTGATACACCCATTCCTTCCGACCAGGGGGACGTTCGGAAAGCCACAGCAGCTATACACAATATCATTGCACAGCAGATCTCTATCAAACCAGATGATATCGTCAGCAGTCAAACCCATCAAACGCGCGGACCAAGGCGAAGACTCAGCAGAATCAATGAATGGCCCCGACTTAGGAAGATGGCTAGCAAACCACTTATACAGTAAAGGGGCACAACATGCCACGTTCTTCCCCTTTCTGCTTTCGTTCTTGCTGTGAACTGAATGGTAGACGTCTCCGAGGAGAGTGGGCACTGGATTCCCGGAGGCAAATATATGGCAAGCCTCCATGCTTATGAAGTCTGGGTGACTTGGGAATAGCACAATCTCATAGATACAGAGGGCTAAGATGGCATTGAACACATCCCAGCGATCCTTCTCGGCAAACTTTCGGGCTTTTTCCATCAGGAAAGGCAAAGGGAAACCATGAACTCCGATCTTTCTGGATACCATCCCTTCCAATTCAGACTCATCTACATGCAGAGCGTCAGTCAGCTTACTCAATTTGGGTTCACCCTCAACACGGTAGTAAGGCATTTGATTCATCAAAGGCACCCCCAACAGGTCAGAGTACTCTTCCAAGGTCGGGGCGAGGACGTAGTCTGGAAACACAAAGCATCTGAGTTGTGGGTCGTAAGACTGTAGCAGGGCATAGAGGCCATTCAACTCGTACGTAGGAAGCTTATACACAACACTCAGCAGTCTCCCATAACTCTGTCTGAAACTCTCCATTACTGTCTTATCAGCCAAAGAAATCAAAGTCCGTAATTCTCGGAAAGGGCCCTCGTTACTGTCCTGCAACAAACCTGACCCTGCTCACAGGTATGGACCTAATCACGGAAAGGGTTCGGCATCCTATGCGGTCATCAGTGTCACAGACTTTCAAGAAATGACGATACGATACCCAGGAGGTGTGGCATCATCATCTCTTGAAGCAGCCTCACTTAGTTGAATTCCAAATGATCGGTTCCCAGAGTCGATAATCCTCAGATCCAACAACCCCTCGAGTCCAAAGGACCGATAAGAAGCCATCAAAGAGAACCTCGTCTGAGTGTGGATTACATGGGAACAGCTGCAAGCAAAGCAAGCACGTCCTCCACTAACCCACTCTAATACTATGTAGCTCTCAAGCCTGGGTCTGGCTTCTCACTCATCAGAATGCCCCTCCCACAACAGTACAAATAATCATATCATACTGAAAATAAAGTGCGGGAAATAAAATGCGATAAATAAACACAACCCAACAAGTAATCATACAAGCGCTAGGATTGACTCTCGCACAGGGACGTTGGATCCCCAGATTGACTCGCGTAAGGGACGTTGGATCCATAGGAAACTATCAAGTCCCCAGCAGAGTCGCCAGCTGTCGCTACCGCGAAAATAAGGTGCCGGCAAAACAGAAGAGTCGCCACCTTTCGTTATTTATCCCTCAAAACGGGAAAGGAAACGATCGTAAAAACCTGGCGAAAAGGTATAAGATAAGTGTTGGTGTAAGCCCTAGAGGCCAATACTTTTTGGTACTTGTATCGGATTATTCGTTTAATAATAAAAGGTATTTCTTTATTATGTTTGTCTTTCAGAATAATAAAGTCCCTAGAATAGTTAGTCTGTTTAATGAAATGTTAAGTGTGACTTAATCATGAGATCCCATTAAACATAAAGACATTATTCTTAAAATATCCGTAGTCAAGCTTTATTGCAAAGTGGGATAACATTAAAAGCATTGAGACTATTATGAAGATAGACTGATGATCACATCTCATGGATCATGGATAAAGAGTTATCAAGTCTTGACATAGGTATAAATATTAGGAGTAATATTTATACCGGATTGACCCGCTATGAGAATACTACATAGTATGTTATGCAAAGTGTCATAAGTTATTCTCATGGTGATAATGGTGTATTACCACCCTTCGACCTGAAACCACTATGGACCCTAGATGTAGAGTCGGGTGCTTTATTGCTGATCAAACATTATTCGTAACTGGATGATCATAAAGACAGTTGATGGGCACTCCACGAAGCATGCTGAGGGACATGAGTGTCCTAGATGGAATTTGCCAATCCTGCATAACAGGAGAAATGTCTAAGGGCCCAATATTGAACTGGACAAGGATGACACAGAGTATGCCTTGTGTTCAATATAGACATAGGGGCAAAAGGGTAATTGTACAAACATATATTATCACGAAAAAGGTTTTGTCAGATCACATGACATTTTCGTGACTTGGGTAGCAGTGATGTGTTGCTAGATACCGCTTACTGTTTATTATGTTAAATATATAATTTAATATAATTACCAACGTTACGAAATCCTACAGGGTCACACACATAAGGACAGTTTGATGAGAGATAGAGAAATCAAAGGAACACCGTAAGGTACGGTGCACTTAAGTGAAAATAGAAATTCGGATAATATAATAATAATTATTGTTATTTTATAATGGTTATAAAATAATAATAAAATAAATATATTTATTATAATAATAGTTATTATAATAATATATAATATTATTATGGATCATGTGAATTAGGGTTTTAGCCCGCAACCCACAAGAGAGTCTATAAAAGGAACCCTTGTGATGAAGCTTTCACTTGATGCAATTTCGTTTTGATTCTCTTTTCTCACTCAAATAATTCCGTTCGTAAGCAGCTAGCACTGTGACCGGAAGCTGTTCGTGTGGACTGAGTAGAGGCGTTGCACCTCATCAACGCTTGTGATCGCTGCATCAAAGATCTGAATCGCCACAAAGAGGTAACGATTCTATCACTGACCATGCTCATTCGTGAGGATCACTAAAGGAAAATTTTTGTTTTCCGCTGCGTTTAGATCGCAATTTTCCTTCAATAAGGTCATCGCAACCATTGTCTGGGTTCGGGAGTCGGTTACGCAAGGGGAAGGTATTAGCACCCCTCACGTCCATCGTACTCGATGGGATCCACGCTTGTTGTGTTTATCTGACGGGTTGGTTTTACTATCTACCTATCAAGGCCGGTCTGAAAAAGAAAAGAAAGTGACTCGGCAAAGCCTCACACTTTATGCCTACGTATTCTCATCAGAGAACGAGAAATCAGAGTCAACGTAGTTCACCTAACTATGGGTGATGGGGAAGGTGGCTCGCCAATACATCAGTATTGTGCCTACATACTCTCAACAGGCTTGAGAGATCAGAGCTTACGTATTCGGAATAATACGGATTACAGGAATTCAGCTTCATCTGTTTTATTGAGTAGGGTTAACAAACAATTCCAGCAGTTTGGTGTACGCAGCTTGACCCTTAGAGACTTAGGCGTTACCGTTTGCGGTAGAACTAGGAGTTAACGACACTCTTTTCTTCAGAAAAGCTTCCTTTGAATTATGGGCCCACGGGGCAAAAAAGGGTTGAAGTTTGTTTTCTGTCTTTTACGGCAGAACTGTTTTTTATGTTTGTCTGTAGTTTGCACAGCACTAGAGACTATAACCTGGGAACGAATGCGTCGCATATCGTCCAAAGGACGTATATTAAACATTCTAGACGATTGAGAGGAGGCCGCTCAATTATCATTACCCAAGCAGCTTAAGGCTCGTAACGCGCTTATACTAACTTGGCTTTATCACGTTTTTTACTGTTGTTTGAGATGAGAAGAGAGAACAGGCTCAACTAAGGGGAGACTATCAAGTCCTAATGTTGTCATGCCATGGATTCATCCTATGGTTGAGGTTTGAAACAGGGAACTCCTAGAAGTTATCATGCATAGGTTTCAACCTAAAGTTCTAATCATCACTTCCTTATCAAAGGAAGTGAGATTCCTAAGGGATCATGTCAATGATAAACAGAAACAGATAAAGCATCAGCTTAAACAGTAAATAGTAAACGACTGTAAAATGCATGCAATGCAAGTGAGGGAGGAAATGTGTGTAGGTAATCAGCCTCCACAAGCTCGTCTCGACCTCAAGCTAGATATGAATAACTGTAATCATACAGAAGAACTAAAATGCCATCAAGCAAAACACAAACCACATAGGCAAGGGAGCAGGGCTCTACCGAATACCCGCAAGCAAAGCCATACAGTAAAAATACAAGCAGAGGGAGCAACTCAACCTCTAGTGCAATCATGCCCCTAGCTTAAAACAATCTAAATATGAACTTATTCTAATGCATCAAGCAAATCACACAAGTCACATCAATACAGTTGCACAGAAAGCAAACAGACAGAAAAGGAAGCAGATCAACAGCTTCTACAGCTCCACAGCAAAGCAATCCTCTTACAGCAGTTCAGTCCTCAGTCTGTAACTGTTCTTCAAGGCTTTCATCTTCAATAGTAAGTCTCAACTTGATTCTTCAAGCTTTCAAGGCATCAATCACAAGCATCAACTTGTTCTCCAACTTTCAAGCTTCAGCTCTCTCTTCAATCTTCAAGTGTCAACTTGTTCTTCTTTATCTTCAAGCTTCAGCTCCAATGGCAGTCTTCAAACACAAATAAGTGCAACCTCTAGCATCTTCAATATTCTAGCAAGGAACTCCATCCTCTAGCAAGGGAGAAAGATTCATCTAACAAGAGCAAGGGGGGATAGGGGAAAGCAAAGTGAAGACCAAAGGTCACCTCTAAGCACTCCACCATCAAGGAAAGGAACCCTCAAAGGTTCTACCAATTTGTGAGGATCCACTCATCCTACAAAAGGAGGGATGGGGTCTTCACAGTGGGACCTTACATCATAGGGAGGAATGGAAGTGATCAACGCCTTCCATGTTTCATGAAGGAAGAAAATCTATTCTAAAGGATCTCCCTAAAAACCCTAATCCTTAACCCTAAACAAACTACACCAAAGGAAGAGCAAACTTCAAGTCCAAGCTCCATCATGCATTCCACAGCAGCCCACACATGTATTCATCATCGTCCAAGAGCAAAGGAAGCAACACCCTAATCTAAGGGAACTAAAGAAATCATTCTAGTTGAGTTAGCAAGTTAGGATCACCTAAAACCTAGTACTAAAGTTAATCCTAACTAAAATACTAAAACCAATTGTAAAATCCTACAAAAATAACTATGGGAACCTAAGTCAATCATGACTCTACCATGCAAAATCCAGAGGTTAAATCATCCAAAAAGTCCTAGAATTAAATCCTAAACTATGGGGTACTAAGGTTAAACCCTAAAACTAGAGCACTTAAAGTTCAATACAAAACACAACCCTAAACTTCCTCACAAAAATGTGAGAAAAATACTATGGGAGCATACACATCTAAACTAGCTACACACAAAAAATCAGTCCAAAAATCATCATCAAATGATCACACAAAAATCCACAAGTCAAGGTACCAACCATTATGAATTATTATCAAATAAAAGTACAAAAAATGCAATTAAAATAAAAAATGCATGAATTCCTAATCTTTTAATTGCTAATTTTCTATTTATTATGAATTAATTCCTAAACTATATGAAATGAGTAAAATAAAGAAAAACAATGGAAATTAATAAAAGCTGTGTGGTGAAAAGCAATTATTTCCAGTTCAATTCACAGACTTGGGCCAAACGGGGGTGTGGATAGCAACTCAATCCAAGGCCCAGGCGCTTCAATTCACTTGTCTTTACTTCAATTCTCAAAGTGAAAAATAAAAAGAATGCATGCCAAGATTCGAACCCACGCGCGTTTGGTTCACCCAGCGAAGCTTCAAAACTTGGATTTCTCAATAAGCACAACACTGCGTTTCAATGGAGGTGTACGTGGTGCCATGAGGGCGCTTGGATTGCTTGACCCAGTCAAGTCTTCAACATGAATGGACGGCCCAGACTTCATCTTCAACCTTTTTAAACCTGCAAGTCTGCGCGCGCAAGGTTCATCGCCGGTGGCTTTTCCGGCCACCCTGGCACAACCCTAGTTTCACCTACAGGCCACCAATGGCCACGATCTCTACATGGAACTTGACCAGAATTTCACCAGCAATTCATTCATACCATCTATTTACTCTAAAAATGCCTGAATCTTGAAATCAACATCTCAACCGAAAATGCAATCCACCCTAAATTGTCTCTAAAGTTGCCATTAACCATCCAAAATCCATCTATACCATACTATGATCCTAACTGTCGCTACCGCGAAAATAAGGTGCCGGCAGCTGAAAATAATCTCAGTACCTAATCTATCTCTATCAAACCAGGTAATATCTTCCGCTGACAGACTCATCAAACGCTCGGACCACTCAGTTGTGGCTGCAGACAAAGCAAAGGGACCCTTCTTGGGTAGATGACTATCAAGCCATCTATAAAGCAGGGGTACACAGCATGAGACATTCTTACCCCTTCTGTTCTCGTTTTTGTAGTGGACGGAATGGTAGACATCTCCTATCAAGGTAGGGACTGGATTCCCTGATGCAAAGATGTGGAAGGCGTCGAAGTCTACAAAGTCCGGCATATTGGGGAACAGAATGATGCCATATATGCACAGAGCGAGAATGGCGTTGAACACGACCCAACATCCGTCTTTGGTGCACTGCTGAGCCTTTCCCACTAAGAACTGCAAGGAGAAACTGGGAACCTTGTTCCAACTAGACAAAACCAACTCGGAGGCATCCAGATGAAGTGAGGGAGCTAAACTAGCCAGATTAGGCTCAGCATCCATATGGACAAAGGGCATCTGACTCTTGATAGGCACACCTAACAGATCAACATACTCCTCTAGTGTGGGTGCGAGAATAAAGTCCTGGAAAGTAAAGCATCTCAACGGAGGATCGTAGAACTGCAGCAAGGCGTGCAACCCGTTCAACTCAAACACAGAGGGTTTACGAACCAAACTGAGCCGTTTACCGTAAGACTTTCTGAATTCATCTCTCACAAAATCATCTGCTAAAGCAATCAAACCAGTCAGCTGAACAACATCCGGAGTGGGGAGCTTGTAAGCCACAGTCTTCCTCAGAGAACCCATAATGGTATAATAGAAGGCGAGAAAACCTGAATCGGGGGAAACGGTACCTGCAACACAGACACACGTTAATGAAATGCGAATGAGTATGCAAAGCAATGTAAAATGCAATCATGCAGCAGGAGATCAAGGCAACTGTGCTGTTGAAGATGAAGGTGAAGATTCTGTATCAATAAAACCACAATACTGCTCTGTCAAGAACAACCCTATCTCTGATGAGAAGAAAACCCTGATATCGGACCATAAATTCTGCTCTGTCAAGAACAAACACACATCTGATAATAAGGACCCCTGTCACAAGACCATAACTCTGCCCTGTCAAGAACAACCATCTGATACTAAGGACCTCTGATACAGGACCATAACTCTGCTCTGTCAAGAACAAACACTCATCTGATAATAAAGACCTCTGATACAGGACCATAGCTCTGCTCTGTCAAGAACAAACATCTGATAATAAGGACCTCTGATACAGGACCATAACTCTACTATGATAATAAGGACCTCTGTCACAAGACCATAACTCTGCTCTGTCAAGAACAAACATCTGATAATAAGGACCTCTGATACAGGACCATAAATCTGCTTTGTCAAGAACAAACATCTGATAATACGGACCTCTGATACCAACAAAACTGATTCACTATCAAGAAAACCAGGTAGTCTGAAGGTTAAGGTCTCCTGCAACAAACCCAACCCTGCTCATAGGTATGGACCTATACTGACACAAGTTCGGCATCCTATGCGGTCATCAGCGTCACAGACATTCAAGAGGGGTGATACGATACCCAGAAGGTGTGGCATCGCCATCTCCTGAAGTGGCCTCACTCGGCTGAATCCCAAATGATCGGTCCCCAGAGTCGACAATCCTCCAAACCAACAACCCCCTCAACCCAAAGGGTTGAAAAAGAATTCAACCGGGAGAACCTCGTCTGAGCGTGGATTTCATGAGACGCTAGTGCCTGCAAAGCAAGCACGCGCCCACTAATTTCCACAACTAATGCTAGGTACACTCAAGCCTGGGACTGGCTTCTCACTCATCAGAATGCCCCTCCCACAACAGCACAGATAATCATATCATACTGAAAATAAAATGCAGGAAGTAAAATGCGATAAATAAACACAACCCAACAAGTAATCATACAAGCGCTAGGATTGACTCTCGCAGGGGACGTTGGATCCCCAAACTGACTCGCATACGGGACGTTGGATCCCAGGAAACTATCAAGTCCCCAGCAGAGTCGCCAGCTGTTGCTACCGCGAAAATAAGGTGCCGGCAAAACAGAAGAGTCGCCACCTTTCGTTATTTATCCCTCAGAACGGGAAAGGAAACGATCGGAAAAACCTGATGAAAAGGTATAAGACAAGGTCATCGCAACCATTATCTGGGTTCGGGAGTCGGTTACGCAAGGGGAAGGTATTAGCACCCCTCACGTCCATCGTACTCGATGGGATCCACGCTTGTTGTGTTTATATGACGGATTGGTTTACTATCTACCTATCAAGGCCGGTCTGAAAAGAAAAGAAAATGACTCGGCAAAGCGTCGCACTTTATGCCTACGTATTCTCATCAGAGAATGAGAAATCAGAGTCAACGTAGTTCGGCTAACTACGGGTGATGGGGGAGGTGGCTCACCAATACGTCTGTATTGTGCCTACGTACTCTCAACAGGTATGAGAGATCAGAGCTTACGTAGTTCGGGATAATACGGATTACGGGGATTCAGATTCATCTGTTTTATCGAGTAGGGTTAACAAACAGTTCCAGCAGTCTGGTGTATGCAGCTCAACCCTTGGAGACTTAAGCGTTACCGTTTGCGGTAGAACTGGGAGTTAACGACACTCTTTTCTTCAAAAAAGCTTCCTTTGAATTACGGGCCCACGGGGCAAAAAGGTTTGAAGTTTGTTTTCTGTATTTTACGGAAGAACTGTTTTTTATGGATGTTTGCAACCAATATCGCACTAGAGACTATGACCTGAGAGTGAATGCGTCGCATGTCACCCAAAGGGTGCCATACTAAACATCCAAGCTGTCGAAAAGAAACTCTCCGACAACCCTTTCTCAGATAGCTTAAGGCCCGTAACGTACGGAATCAGTTAACCTTTATTACTGTATTTTAATTTGTTTTGAGATGAGAAGAGAGAACAAACAGGTTCAACTAAGGGGAGACTATCAATTCCTAATGTTGTCATGCCAAGGATTCATCCTATGGTGGAAGTTTGAAACAGGGAACTCCTAGAAGTTATCATGCATAGGTTTCAACCTAAAGTTCTAATCATCACTTCCTTATCAAAGGAAGTGAGATTCCTAGGGGATCATGTCAATGATAAACAGAAACAGGTAAAGCATCAGCTGAAACAGTAAACAGTAAACGACTGTAAAATGCATGCAATGCAAGTGAGGGAGGAAATGTGTGTGGGGCATCAGCCTCCACAAGCTCATCTCAACCTCAAGCCAGATATGAATAACTGCAATCATACAGAATAAATAACATGATATCAAGCAAAATAGAATAACTGTAATCATACAGAGGAAATAAAATAAAATGCCATCAAGCAAAACACAAACCACATAGGCAAGGGAGCTGGGCTCTACCGAATACCCGCAAGCAAAGCCATACAGTAAAAATACAAGCAGAGGGAGCAACTCAACCTCTAGTGCAATCATGCTCCTAGCTTATTACAATCTAAACATGAGCTTATTCTAATGCATCAAGCAAATCAAACAAATCACAGCAATACAGAAAAGAAAGCAGACAGACAGACAAGAAAGCAAATCAACAGCTTCCACAGCTTCACAGCAAAGCAATCTCTGATAGCAGTCTAGTCTTCAACCACCCTTCAGGGCTATCATCTTCAATAGCAAGTATCAACTTGCTTCTACAAGCTCCTAACACATCAAACATAAGTATCAACTTATTCCCTCTTCTCCAAGCTTCAGCTCTCCAGTAAATTCCACTTTCAGGCTTCAACCCTAATATCAAGTATCAACTTGTTCTTTCAGGGAATCAGTGCATCAACATAAGTGCCAACTTATTCTTTCTTCTTCAAGCCTCATCTCTTCACTCAATCTCAATTTGATCTTCTTCACAAGTGTCAACTTGGTCTTCAAGCTTCATCTCTCTCTTCTTTACCAGTATCAACTAGTTCCTCTTCATCTACAAACTTCAGCTTCTCAGAATGATCTTCAAACACAAAGAAGTATCAACTTCATCCTTTAATATTCTTCAAGCAAGGAACTTCATCCTCTAACAAGGGAGAAAGATTCATCTATCAAGAGCAAAGTTGGGATGACTGACATCAGAGTGAAGACCAAAGGTCACCACTAAGCATCCTATCATCAGAGAAAGGGACCCTCAAAGGTTCTACCAACTTGCAAAGAGCCACACATCCTACCAAAGGAGGGATGAGGCCTTTACAAGGGGACCCTACATCATAGGGAATAATGGAAGTGATCAACACCATCCATGTTTATGAAGGAAGAGAATCTAACTAGAAGCTCTGCCTACAAAACCCTAATCTTAACACCTAAACAAAACTACACCAAAAGAAGGGAAGATCCTCACATCCAAGCCTCTTCAAGCAATCCAATGCATCTTCAACTTATCTTCAACATCACCCAAGAGCAAGCAAAGCAAAACCCTAATCTAAGGGAACTAAAGAAGTCAATCTAGTTGAATTGGTGCATTAGAATCATCTAAAGCTAGCACTTAAACTAAAATCAAGCAAAAATAGAAAACTACCTTGAAAATTCCTACAAAAATTCCTAAGGTACCCTAATTCAATCATGAATCTACCCTACAAAAATCAGAGGTTGAATCATCCACCAAGTCCTAAAAATAAAATCCAAATCACAAGGTATCAACAATAAACCCTAAAAATGGAGCTCTTAAAGTTTCAACCTAAAACTACCACTTATATTCATCACAAAAATGTGAGAAAAATCTATGGGGAGCATGCATATGTATGCTAACTACTCACAAAAAATCAAGACCAAAACCATCATCACATGATCAAACCAAATTCACCAATATCAAGCATCAAACATGATTATTTTAATATCAATTAAAATGTAAAAAATCCCATAAAATCAGAAAATGCATGAAATAATAATATTTTTTATCTAAAAAATACTAGATTCAATCATGAATCCAATGCAAAAAGAATGGGATCAATTGAGTTATTTTTCCATTTTTTATGAATTAATCACTAACCATGAATAAAATGAAAAATAATATGAAAATCAAAATAAAAAGGATAAGCGCGCGGTTTAGATAGCAAGACAATCCAGTTCATTTCCCAGACTGGGCCACAAAGGGGTGTGGTTATCAATTCTGACTTAAGCCCAAAACCACAACTTAAATGAAACGCGGCGTTCCATTTAGTTCAGAAATCCCTCACAAATTTCATGCACGCGTGGCCATTGGATGAGGTCTTTAGTCCAAGTCAAACCATAATCTGATGGCTATCAAGTCATCTTCCTCATTTTGAACCTCTGAAACTCGCACGCAGCCATGGCCTTCGCCGGTGGTGCTCCGGTCATCACCCTCAACCCTAACTCTCTCCACAGGCCTCCATTCCAAGAGGTCTCTACATGAATCTTACCCCAATTTTCACAAGGAATCCACTCATGCCCTTAATTCAATCTAAATCCTCAAGATTCGCAAGAACAACATCTCACCCGAAAATTGTAACAACCCTAATTGGTCACTAACTCTCAAATTAATGATCTGAAAACCTCCCTACACCATTCTACTATGCATCTAACACAATAATTCCTCCTAATTCTACCTAATTTAAGCTGGAGATTGAAAGTTACTAACCTGAGAATTTCGTGTGCACAGAGGTAGTAAACCTTCAAATCAAGCTCTCCAATGCTCCAGACTCCTATAATGAATCAATTCCAAGCTTCTGTATGCAATAAAATGGATGGAAATGCTCTGGATTCTTGGAACCAATTCTGAGTTGCAGGTGACAAAATCTGAGATCAAGAACACTATACAGCCGCGAATTTGCCTTGATTATGATCTGGAATCATTCACTAGCATCCATGGAAGAGATTGCAATCAAGAAAATGGATGGAAAGTGAAGAAAATGGTGTAACCGAATTCAGTTGCAAGCAAGAAAATGTCACACTCAATCTCTATTCTCTCCTTCAATTATCACCAACCTTGGCCTTGGATCACCTCTATTCAATATATAGGCCATGTATGGATGATCTAGAAAGCTCTAGATCCTTCTAATGAGAAATTCAATTTCTCATGTCATGAAAAGTTCAATCACATGCCATGGTCATACCAATTCTGCTAGCAGCTTGTATTCACCCCCATTCTCTTCCAATTTCTCTCCTAATGGTATTTTGGATGTGTTTGGATTGAAAGAAGCCTTGGTCATGCCTTGAATTTTGGTTTGGCAAATGTTACTTAAGATGTAAGTAACTACTTTTCAAAGCAAGTCCACAAATTAAACTTCAATTCAAAATTGTGGCAAAACCAATGTTCTTAAAATGTGTTTTAAAATCAAAATGACATATTACATGCCTTGGTTTGGACATGTAGATCAAAAATACCAATTTCCATCTTTGGTTCATTTGAAAATCATCCTTATTTTAAGCCATTTTTGTGATTTTGAGATACAAGAAATTACAACCTCTCATGACCTCTTATTTAGCCTTAAAACATCATTTTGAACAAGTTTGATGTTGAACATTTTCCCATTTGAAGCTTGGAAATAGGAGTTATGGCCTTGTGGTTGAAATGACCTATAATATCCAAATGACCAAAATACCCTTGACTTGTCAAAGCCATAACTTGAGTTCTAAACATCCTATCAAGGACTTCTAGTACTCTATAGAAATATAAGAGGATAAGGAACAACATTCATGTTGACCAAAAGTTCATAGGAATCATCCTTCTAGGGCAAACGTTTCATGCAAGTTGGACAACTTTCAAGCTCCAAATTCACATACCTCAGATGACCTGTAACTTGCCAAAGTCATAACTTGAGTTATACAAATCCTATCAAGGACTTCTAGCACTCAAATTAAAGCTAAGATCATGATCTACAACATTCATGTTAGGGGAAAGATGAGATGACAATCCCATCTTGAGCTAAACTGCCTTGAAGATAGGGGTCAAGCTAGGGGATTTTACACTGTCAAGCCTTAGAAACCCTAGCTTGAAACTTCTCAAACTCTTCAATCATGATGATTTGACCTTGGAATCATCCTTATAACATCCCAATTCATCAATCCATGATCCCATGGCTCTTGGATTAGGTCTCAACCTTCTTCAAATCATCAGTTGACCTAGGGTTGACCCAGTCAAACCCTAGCTGCACCACTCATGGCTGAGGCTTCTTAATCTTGCACAATGACCTGTCTTGGCCTCAAAGTTATCTTCAACACTTCTCATGAGCTCTATCAAGACCTCAAGTCTAACTTCATGGCCTCAGAATCATCTGATGGCTTTCCACAACTCTCAAGTTAGGAGACACACCCTCTTGGCTTCAATCACTCTCTCTGAGGATCTTTCACCTTCTCTGACAAGGATATCAACCCTTGAACACTTGAATAACCTTCTTAGCTAGATTCATAGTCTGGTTATCCCCTGATTGGTAATCATACCTCTTGATCTCCTGCATACATGTCAATGAAATGCAAATGATAATGCTAATGTGAATGAAATGAAATATAAGCTAGGTAAAGAAATGCTGGGCAAATTTTGGGGTGCAACACTAACCACATGAAGGTTTCTACATATCTCCCTATAATTTATGCAAGAAGTTGATTTGTACCAACCTGTTTTCAAATGAAGAACAGTCACACTCCTTACTCGATTCAGCCTTCAATATGATTCAGACTCACTCCAAATCTTCCTCTAAAGCTGATGCACACCTTGATTTGGCTTGATTTTCCTTCAAACTCCAAATACGATTTCTATTTTCACCTCTGATTTTTCACTTGCTCTCTCTGCAACCAGCATCAATCTTCTCCAAAAAGCTTGTTGAACACACTCTAATGGTTATATAGAAGCTAAAGGAATCATCCAGAACCTTCTGTAACTTTCCATATGAGATTTTCATTTTCAATTTCTCCTTCAAAATACCATGTGCAACAGTCGTGTATTTGCTCTGTCTTGGCCTGAATTTGCTTGCAATCATCATCTCATGAGATATTGAATTGGTTGGTGGTGATTATTCCCTTGTTTGCAATCCAATGGTCCAAGTTTGATATGTTACTTCATCATGAAGTAACAAAATGGAAGTGCATGAATTTGACCTCAAACCAAAAATGTAATATTTCCATTGTTTCCAAAATGTATTTTCCATTCAAATTGGCCTATAATTTTGCCTTGTTTGGACACAAATCAATTTATTTGAATTTTTGGTCATTTAATCCATTTTAATCCTTCCTTTTTCACCACTTCTTGAACCAAGTCTTTCCTTGAGCCATTTCAATGTCTCCTTGATACATGGTCAAGGTTAAAACCCCATTTTGAGAAACTTTCAAGTTGAACAAAATTTCATTTGAGGTGTCTAAGTTGGTGAAAATGACCTATAATCATAACTTCCCAAAATACCCTTGACTTGTCAAAGCCATAACTTGAGTTCTACAAATCCTTTCAAGGACTTCTAGTACTCTATGGAAAGCTAAGAGACTAAGGAATAACATTCAAGTTGACCAAAAGTTCATAGGAATCATCCTTCTAGGGAAAAGGTTTCATGCAAGTTGGGTAACTTTCAAGCTCCAAATTCACATTCCTCAGATGACTTGTAACTTGTCTGGCTCATAACTTGAGTTCTATAAATCCTATCAAGGACTTCTAGTACTCAAATTAAAGATAAGATCATGCTATACAACAATCATGTTGGGGTCAAGATGAGATGACAATCATATCTTGAGTTACATTGCCTTGAAGTCAGGGGTCAAACTAGGGGATTTTACACTGTCAAGTCTTAGAAACCCTAGCTTGAAACATCTCAAACTCTTCAATCATGATGAGTTAACCTTGGAATCATCCTTATAACATCTCAATGTATCAATCCATGATCACATGGCTCTTGATTTAGGTCTCAACCTTCTTCAAATCACCAGTTGACTCAGGGTTGACCCAATCAAACCTTAGTTGCACCACTCATGGCTGAGCCTTCTTAATCTTGCACAATGACCTGTCTAGGCCTCAAAGTGATCTTCAACTCTTCTCATGAGCTCTCTCAAGACCTCAAGTCCAACTTCCTGGCTTCAGAATCATCTGAGGGCTTTCCATAACTCTTAAGTTAGGAGACACACACTCTTGGCTTCAATCACTCTCTCTGAGGATCTTTTAATTTCTCTAACAAGGATATCAACCCTTGAACACTTGAATAACCTTCTTAGCTAGACTTATATAGCTCTTGATTGGTAATTATACCTCTTGATCTCCTGCATACATGTCAATGAAATGCAAATGATAATGCTAATGTGAATGAAATGAAACATAAGCTAGGTAAAGAAAAGTTGGGCAAATTTTGGGGTGCAACAGTGTCCACTTTTCCTCTGATAAAATTTTTCTTCAGAAGAAAATTACTTAATCTCTCATACCAAGCTCTGAGAGCTTGTTTTAAACCATAAAGAGATTTCTTAAGTTTAAAAACATGTCCTGGAAATTTATCACTTTCAAAACCAGGAGGTTGGTGAACATAAACTTCCTCTTCTATAATCCCATTTAAAAAGGCACTCTTAACATCCATCTGATATAGAGTGATGTTATTTTGTGCAGCAAAAGAAATGAGTAAAAGAATAGACTCTAACCTGGCTACAGGAGCATAAGTCTCTGTGTAATCAATTCCTTCTTGCTGACTATAACCTTGAGCAACAAGCCTTGCTTTGTTTCTTTCAAATTCTCCTTTTTCATTCAACTTGTTTCTGAAGACCCATTTAGTTCCAATTATATTGAATCCTTTTGGTCTTGAAACCAAATCCCAAACGTCATTTCTTGTGAATTGATTGAGCTCTTCTTGCATGGCAATTATCCAGTCATTGTCTTGCAGAGCTTCATCCACAGAAGTTGGTTCAATAACTGACACCAAAACAAATAATGACGCTTCAAATGATCTGAGGTAGGATCTTGTTCTTATAGGGTCATCCTTCTGTCGCTACTGCGAAAATCGGCGCCGGCTGACAGAAGAGTCGCCACCGTGCGTTATTTATCCCAACGGAGGGAAAGGAAACGCTCGAAGTAAACCTCACAAAAAAAACGGGAAAATGTATGGTCATCGCAACCAAAACCTGGGTTCGGGAGTCGGTTACGCAAGGGGAAGGTATTAGCACCCCTCACGTCCGTCGTACTCGACGGGATCCACGCTTGTTTTCTGGTACGGATTGTTATTCTATCTATTCTACAGGTCTGAGGTTAAAAAAAATGACTCGGCAAAGTATCACACTTTATGCCTACGTATTCCCGTCTGGAACGAGAAATCAGAGTCAACGTAGTTCGCCTACCTACGGGAAAGGAGGGGAAGGTTGCTCGCTAGGATATTGCATCCTATGCCTACGTACTTTCATACAACATGAAAGATCAGAGCAAACGTAGTTCGGGCCTACCTACGGGAAAGGAGGGGAAGGTTGCTCGCTAGGATATCGCATCCTATGCCTACGTACTTTCATACAACATGAAAGATCAGAGCGAACGTAGTTCGGGCCACATACGACACAAGTCTGTTTTAATTGTTTTTATTCCTTCTGAAAAAGGGTTTTTTCTGATTAACAGTCCAAGCGGACAAAAATGACGTTTTGATGAGTTCACATTCTTTTACGGAAGAAGTGTCTTTTATTGTGTTTGGAAGATTATTGTGTTTTTTCTGTTTGTTTTTTGAGAAAGAAGAGACAGGACTCTAACCTATGGTTGCAAAGGGAATCAAACTAACCTAGTGTTATCATGCATGGGTTAAGACCTAATGTCTATCATGTTTCTCTCTTGCACAGAGAGAAACAGAGATCCTAAGGGAATAGACGGAAACAGAAACAATAGCAAATATACAATAAAGCAGTAAAATATGCATGGATGCAACAATACAAGCGAGGCAAGGGAGTCCCACTCAACCTCGAACCTAGAAAACAACAGGCAAAAGTGAACAGAATTCACTTTCAACCTAACAGGTTAATGGCAAACAATACAGTCAGGGAAATTCAAACAATACATCAAAAATTATAAACAGCAAAAATAAACAGCAAACAGCAATCTTCATCAACATCTGTCTTCAAGTCATCTTCCAACATCTATCAGCTTCAAGCAAGCATCAGTCTTCATCTTCAAGCCTTCAAGCAAGGTCTCAATCTTCAATCTTTCACTGGCTTTTCTTCAAGTCCCAATCTCCAAGCTGAGGAACCAATCAAGAGGATGAACTGGGGTGTTAAGCAATTAGTTAACCACCAAAGGTGGCAAACAGAATGCTAACAACACATAGAATGTTTCTCTCAAGAGTTCTATCTCTTAGACACCATCACCAAGCCTTCCAAAGGAAGGGGGTGAGTGTCCTAGAGAGACTCTGCATCATAGAGAGGGATGGAGGCAAATAAGACCTTCCATGTTTGTGAATCAAGTTTTCTACTCTAGAGCCCTGCCTAACTCCTAGATCCTATAACCTTCAACAGCTGCCAGCAAGAGATACTCTTCATTAACTCTGGAAATTGATCTTCATTCTTTAATCTTCAATGGGCTTCATCAGCACAGTCTTCAGCTCAAATCCCAAACCCCAAGCAGGCCCAATACCCCACACAGTCAAATAATAACCCTAGAGAGGGCACACCACACAATCAAGCAAGTACAAGCAATACACTAATAGTAATAGTAGAATAGGGAAAGCCTAATATTTTCTAAGGGATCTATTATCTACCCATAATACCCCTATAGTCCCATACCCCAAAATTCAAACTACAACTCCTAAAAGAAATGATTTATTACACCTATGTTATATCTAAACCCTAGTTTTGATTCTCCTAATCACACCTAAACAAACCATCTAAAATTAAATCCTAAAATCATGAATTAAATCTCATATGAAAATTAAAGTCCTAAATGAAGTACTCTAAAAAGAATGGGTCCAAAATATACAAGGGTCTAGCTAAACTAAAATCAACAATATCAAGTGTTAAACTAAACATCATTTAAACCTATTTAAAAGAAAAATATACTAAAAATGCAAAAAATAAAATAAAATGCTAATTTTATTACATGACAATTTTCTTAACAGAAATATAAAAAAGATGCAAAAACAACCATTTAAAAATATGAAATTTCCAATTTGTTATGATTTTTTAAAGAATTAACAAAAATAAAAGAAATTAAAAATGATTGGAATTGGTTAGGGGTGCAGTCAGTAATTAGAAGCATTGAAAAATGGACAATGGGCCCAGACTGGGGGTGCGCATAGCAAGGCGCGTCTGGGCCCAGCTAATCAGAAACACAAAAAGAAAATAAAAAAACAAAAACGGTGCAAATAGTAAATCTATTAGTTCAAATCACATTGGGCCTGGATATTGGGGGTGTGGCTAGCATTTCCATTAAGCCCATAACTTGCCTTTTAATGAAACGACTGAGTTTTGGGGGGGGGGGGGGGGGGAACTCAGAATTCTTCACAAGCGAAGCTTAATCATGGACCGTTGGATATCGATCCCAGTCAGAAGTCTCACACGGATCTAACGGCAGCGAAACCATCTTCTCCATTCAAATGCACGATGGAGCCAAAACTCCATGGATGAACACTCAAGTATCCCTCATCTGCAGCCACTCGGGTTCCTCCGTTCCTCGGCCAAAATCGAAAATTAAAATACCAGACCTACTCCATTTTGCATCCTGGTTCGGATCATCATCTCAAAATCCATTGATACGAACCCTAGCTCTAAACCCGATGGTAATCCCCAAAATATGATCAAGAACCAAAGTTGACAATCCATGAAATTAATGGTACTAACTTGTTCATCACCTATCACTGATCTAATCTTGCTAAAAAACCAACATTATCTCTCACTATATCTCAAGTTATCTCCCTTAGCAGAATTTAGGTCACCATAAAAATCATCACCAAATGAACTCAAAGCTTCCAGAAAGTTTCATCTAATGATCTCTTATCATTCTAACCTATTAGTTTCAATCAATTGCGCATGAATTAAGGAGTAGAGATCAAGATACATACCTGAGAAAATGTGTGAACCAGATGGTGAAAAGCTCTAATTCAGGGCTTGTCTTGCTCCAGATTCGTTCAAGATGTTGAATTCTTGGTTCTGTATGCACTGAATCTTGCTCTAACAGCCTATATCCTTGAAACAGAAATTCTGTTGCAGATGAAATTTTGAACTTGCAAGAACACGATCTAGCCAGTAATCTACACCAATTCTGATGGTTACACACTCAGTGAGGATTATAGAGTTGATTTGGATTGAAAGCTTGAAAGAATCATGGAGAATTATGAGAATTCGAATAAATTTGCAAGAGGAAAGTGAGAAAGTGATTCTGAGATTTTCTACCAAAATGAAGCACCAACCAAGCTTTGGATCAGTTAAAATGGTTATATAGAGGATGATAGAATGTTCTGGAACTTGCTAGAAGGATCCAAGGAGAAACTTGATATCTCATGGCATGAGATTTTGAAAATGGTGAGTTGAAAGACCAGCTGATGAATTCCTTGTTACAGCTCCAAAATGAGACTTGAATTTCTCTTCAAATGAGAAATAAGAAGTGCTTGAATGGTCCTTTGGATTGTATCTTGACCATAGCTTGGTTTGGCAAGTGTTACTTCATGCATAAGCAACTAAGGATAACTTCCATTTCATGACCTCAACTCCAAAAACTAACATTTCCATTAATCTTAAAACATGATTTACCTTCAAAATGGTTGGTCACATGCTTGGTTTTGCCCTTATATCAAAAATTCACAATTTTGGTGATTTAAAATGGACTTTTTTCCTTTATACTTGGTCCATTTTGTAATCCTAAGTTCCATGCATTTCCCAACTTCCATGATCACTTTCCTAGGCTCAAAATGTCATTTGGAACAACTTTTATGTTGTGAAGTTTTTCATTTGAAGCTTCCTTGTATGAGTTTTAGGCATAGGCTTGAAATGACCTGTAATTCTCAAATGACCAAAATACCCTTTGCTTGCCAACGTCATAAGTAGAGTTCCATAAATAAGATGAAGGCATACCATACCTTTCTAGAAAGCTAAGACAATTAGGAACAACTCTCATGTTTACCAGAAATCCATTTGAAATCTCCTTGAGGGGTAAACGTTGCTTGGAAGACAAGTAACTTTCACAGACAAAATTTCAGATGCCTCAGATGACCTGTAACTTGCAAGGACCATAACTTGAGTTCTATAAATCTCCTTGATGTCTTCCACCACTCAAATTAAAGTTCTTGAGATCCTCTACAAGTTTCATGTTGGCCAAGGATCCATTTGAAGCTTGCATTTTGAATTATCTTGCTTGGAAGTTTGACCTAAATCAGGGGATTTTACACAGAAACCCTAATTTAGAAACTCCTCTTCTTCTTGATTTCTATTGATTTCTCCTTGGCACAACACCACATCCATATCTATATGTCCAATGATGAACCCCACATCTCTCAAATAGACCTTGATGCCCTTCAATCAATCATTTGACCTAGGGTTGACTTAGGGTTGACCCAGATGAAACCCTAGTTGACTGTCTTCAACTGCAACTCTTGTGATCACATCCATGACTTGTCTCACTTTCAAAATGACCCTCTAGGTCCTTCATGATGTCTGTATGCCCTCCATGCTCAATTCACAGCTCACAACTTCTTTGATGATCTTCAAATACCCTCAGATAGGAGATATATTCACTACTTGGTCCACTAACTTCTTAGATTTCAATTTCTTTCTGATGACTTGGTTAAGATTGAATTTGAATAATAACCTCTTGATAGGCTCATAGAGATAAGAATAGTACTTAGTCCCTTGTTGAATGACTTGCTATGCTATGCTATGCAAATGATTAGACTATGTACATGACTCTATATGCAAATGCTAATGTAATTGAAACATAAACCAAGTGAAGTAGGTTGAGCAAATTTTAGGGTGCAACAGCTGCCCCTATTCAAGCGACTTGGACCCGATTGGGTGAAGAGCGAACGGCCTTCAAACATTCGAGGTGCAAGACGGTTGAATACTAAGAACCCGGAAATTTGCCAACCGCAGAAATAAACTGCACCACTGTTTGGGGAACGACATCCACTAACTGAATCTGGTTGTTACGGCAACAACTGATTCGATGCCTGATAATTCTGATTTCAACTTCAGCCACCTATGTAGCGCCACAGATACTGAACACTTTTCGCAAAACACCTCTGTCCACAACTGGACTAACCTTATCAACACAAGAAGAGGGACAAATTCGTCAACACGAATAGAGATTCTGTTGTCACAGGAGTAACCTTGTCCACATCTGGACCCAAATTTCGTCAAACCATGAATACACAAATCTGTCCACGTCAGGACTCACATCTCAACAACACAGGAATAGAGCTTTGTCCACGTTAGGACGCCTATTTCATCAACACGAAGAAATCTCAACTAAAACTTGTCCACGTCAGGACTCCACCTGCTGTCAACACGGAAAAAATATCGGCGACTTCGCTGGGGATGACTCGTCTGCATTTCATCAGTACGAGGGGATCCTATCAACATAGGAATGGATTGTCCACGTCAGGAATAAATCGTCCATGTTAGGAATAACCTGTCCACGTCAGGAATAAACTTTCCACGTTAGGAATACATCGTCCATGTTAGGACTAATTCTTCCACGTTAGGAATAAACTTTCCACGTTAGGAATACATCGTCCACGTTAGGACTAATCCTTCCACGTTAGGAATAAACTTTCCACGTTAGGAATAAACTTTCCACGTTAGGAATACATCGTCCACGTTAGGACTAATCCTTCCACGTTAGGAATAAACTTTCCACGTTAGGAATACATCGTCCACGTTAGGAATAACATCGTTCACGTTAGGACTAAACCTTTCCACGTTAGGAATAAACTTTTCCATGTTAGGAATAAACCTTTTCCACGTTAGGAATAACATCGTCCACGTTAGGACTAATTCTTCCATGTTATGAATAAACTTTCCACGTTAGGAATACATCGTCCACGTTAGGACTCACACCTCGTCTTGATTTGTCCACGTCAGGACTCACATCTCGTCTGCACAAGAAAATCCTATCAGCATAGGGGTAAAATCGTCTACGTCAGGACACCGTTTTGTTGACCCGAAGAGATATAAATTCGTCCACGTCAGGACTCGCGCATCTTCGATCTGCTGAGGAAATAAAACTTGTCCACGCCAGGACTCACATTCCATCAATACCGAGAAATCGAATTTGTCCACGTTAGGACTAGCACATCTCGTCAACCCGAGGAAATAAATCTGTCCACGTTAGGACACCCCTTTCTCTAGCACGAAGAAATCCCGTCAATATAGGAATATATTGTCCACGTCAGGACTCATATTACGTCAACGCGAGGAACTCCTATCAATATAGGCAATAAAATTTTGACGACCCCGGGGAAATACTCCTGTCAACCAGTAAGAAAATACATTCGTCTGTTCCTACGGGAAGATACTCTGAATACAGTTTCTCTGCTTATCTCCACAGTAACTAACTCCATTGGTCCCAACCCACAAACCTTTTAGCACTGACGTGACAGCGACTTTGAGGCGGATTCTACTGGGGATATCTGGAAACCAAACTACCGGACGCCTGTTCTGATAACCGGCGGCAGCCTCTGAAATTCTGATTCATGAAACCCTTTGATGCTGACGTAACAACAAATTTGAAGAAAATAATCCGTTGGCCGGACTAGAGAAACTTCAACAAGCAACTCTGGCGGGGAAAACAAGAGAAATTTAGACAAACAACTCTGCTCGGGGACAAAGAGAAGCTTAACCTAATAACTCTGTGGGGAAAATAGTAAGATGAGCCGTATCATCACACGTCTCACGGCGAGACCTCGAATGTCTGGTCATAGATCTAAGCTAGAACTCCATCCTCCTGCTAAGAAAACACACCTGAAAGCAAAAGGTTAACCAACCTGATTTATGTTTCAAAAATGCGTATGTTTGAAAATGGCATAATGCTCCGTACGACACAGAAATGCTACGCGTTTTTTTATTTGGTGGATGCAAGTATGACACTATATGTCGATGCAAATGCAGACTCGAACTGCTGAAGATAATGCCAACTCCACTGGGGGTAACCCGGTGCCACATAATTATTCCAGCAAAATAAATGCTGGAAGAGTGAAGCCAACTTCGTTGAAGGATAATTGAATGCGCCAATCCTGATTGGACTTCTGCTAGGGAGTGAACGGGCATCACACGGTATTCCGGCAAAGTAAATGCCGGGACACACAGCCAACTCTGCCAGGGGGAGTTTTTTCTTTTTTTCTTCGAGTTCCACTGGGAGGAAAGAAAACACTTGCTGGAAAGAGAACTCCGCTGGGGACGAAACGATTCTCTTGGGGAAAATCAACTGACTCCGTTGGGGGAGAGTAAATGACCCTACTGGGAAGGGTAGACTGTCTAAGCACAGCTCACGAGTTGGAAATGTCAATCTTCTGAGGCTAAACCACTCTGCTGGAGATGGGGAAATCCTTCTGGGGGATACCACACTGTCTGAATACAGCCTACAATCTTGGAATCGCCAAACTCTGCTGAGGATAAACGACTTTGCTGGAGAATGTCCTTCGGCTAAGCTGCGACCAACTGGGGAATTCGATCCTTCTTCAGTGAGGAATAGTCATCTTGGAAGCGCGACTGCGTGGGGACTACAATCTTTTGATCGTCCACTTCATACGGCTATGAACTCTGCAACACCACAAACAAGACAAGACAAGTCTACGCAACCAAATCTATTCAGGTTAGCGTTAGTGACATTATTTTCAGTTAATTCAAAGTTTTAGCAATTATTGGCAAGGGCCAGCGACGTTATACACTTGCTAGTTTCATTAAACCTAGGCGTTTATCATGTACAACACAGTAAAGAACCAGCATCAAATACTGAATAACATGTTTTATTGATTGGGCCCCTGAATGGGCGGAGTTTTGTACACGGGATGTAACTCCTGAAAAGAGGAAGCTACGCACAACAAATATACAAGTATGCACAAGAAGCATAAATATAATGACAAATCAAATTTGTACACATGTCGGCAACGGGATGCAGACAAACACCACGAGCTGATCCTCCTATGACTCGCCCGACTCTAATGCTTTCCCGGTATTCGTACTTCCGAAGAGATTGTATCTGATAATCGACCCCTCAAGTATATTCTTCCGCACCAATGCTCAATGTAGTATCAAATTCGGACCGCAGTCATTTGCTTTTCAAATCCCTAACTTTTGCGTGAACCGCCCTTTACGGGTTTTCAGTTCACCGGGATACCCTTTTTTGCCGAAGTCGCCCAGTGTAGGTTTTCAACTTCGCGGGTGTACATTTTTTTCAATTTTATCCCTAACTTTTGACCGAACCTTTCATTCTGTTTTTGGTTCGCCAGGATGCCCCATTTTTGCCTGGACTCTCTTTTTTTTTGTCCAACGGGTCAATTTCAAGCAAAGTATTTTTTAACTGCGTCCGAATTCATAGGCGACGTAAAGTCTTCACCGTCCATGGTGGATAACAACAAAGCCCCTCCTGAAAAGACTTTTCTGACAACGTATGGCCCTTCGTAGTTGGGGGTCCACTTGCCCCTGTGATCTGCCTGCGGCGGGAGAATCCTTTTCAGCACAAGGTCGCCCGTCTGAAAGCTCCGAGGATGTATCTTCTTATCATATGCTTTCTTCATTCGGCTCTGATACAAACGACCGTATGCTAGAGAAGCTAGCCTCTTCTCATCCATTAAACTCAGCTGGTTCAACCTGTCTTTCACCCATTTTGCCTCGTCTAGTTGGACATCTCGTAATACTCTCAGGGAAGGAATCTCAACTTCCAGTGGTAGTACTGCTTCCATTCCATATACCAACGAGGACAGGGTTGCCCCGGTTGATGTGCGTACCGTCGTACGATAACCGTGTAAAGCAAAAGGTAGCATCTCATGCCAATCCTTATAGGTCACCACCATCTTTTGAACGATCTTCTTTATATTCTTGTTGGCCGCTTCAACAGCGCCATTCATCTTGGGTCGGTAAGGGGAGGAGTTGTGATGCTCGATCTTGAAATTCTGACAGAGCTCCTTCATCATTTTGTTATTCAGGTTTGAACCGTTGTCGGTGATTATCCGCTCAGGGATCCCATATCTGCAAATGATATCTCTCTTGATGAATCTGGCTACCACCTGCTTAGTCACGTTTGCGTAAGATGCCGCTTCCACCCACTTGGTGAAATAATCGATTGCTACTAGAATGAAACGGTGCCCGTTAGAAGCCGTCGGCTCGATCTTTCCAATCATATCGATTCCCCACATCGAGAATGGCCATGGCGATGACATCACGTTCAGAGGACTCGGAGGCACATGGATCTTATCTGCATAGATTTGGCACTTGTGGCACTTCCTCGCAAACTTGAAACAATCAGTTTCCATAGTTAGCCAAAAATAACCTGCCCGCAGCAGCTTCCTCATCATAGCATACCCACCAGCATGCGTACCAAATGTACCCTCATGTATTTCCTCCATGAGAAGCTTCGCCTCTTTCTCATCCACACAACGTAGTAGCACCAAGTCGTGATTTCTTCTGTATAAGACACCGTCCAGATTCAGGTAGAAATTACCCGCCAATCTCCTGAGAGTTTTCTGATCGTGACTGGATGCCCCAGCCGGATACTCTTTATTCTTCAGGAAGTTAAGGATATCAAAATACCACGGTTTATCATCTGATGCTTCGTCAATGGCAAATACGTAGGCAGGTCTGTCAAGACGAGAGATAATAATTCTGGGAGCCTCATTCCAGAAGTTGACTTTGTACATGGAAGACAAAGTGGCCAGGGCGTCAGCCATCTGATTCTCTGCTCGCGGTACATGATGCAATTCAACCTTGTCAAAGAAAGGAAACAATCTCCTCGCATAGTTCATGTAAGGTATCAAATTGGGCTGACGTGTCTCCCATTCTCCTTTTATTTGATTCACCACCAGAGCTGAGTCTCCGTATACATCTAGATTTTTGATTCGAAAATCAATGGCCTCTTCAAGCCCCATGATACAAGCTTCGTATTCGGCTTCATTATTGGTAACTGGAAAGGTCAATCGAGCAGTAAACTGGATGTGCGACCCGTGTGGAGTAGTAATGATTGCCCCTATTCCGCTACCGTAGGCGTTTACAGCTCCGTCAAAAATCAACTTCCATTTGGAGCCCAATTCTGGTCCTTCGTCTGGCAACGGCTCTTCACAATCTTTCATCTTTAGGTACATGATATACTCGTCAGGAAAATCAAACCTCATCGATTGGTAATCCTCAATAGGCTGTTCTGCCAAGTATTCAGACAATACACTCCCCTTTATAGCCTTCTGCGAGACATACTAGATGTCATATTCGGTCAAAACCATCTGCCAACGGGCAATTCTCCCCGATAACGCCTGCTTTTCGAATACATATTTGATAGGATCCATCTTCGAGATGAGCATGGTTGTATGATTCAGCATGTATTGCCTCAAACGCTTGGCGGCCCAGGCTAGCGCGCAACAAGTTTTTTCAAGCATTGAATATCGAGATTCACATTCGGTAAACTTCTTACTCAAGTAATATATTGCATGCTCTTTTCTTCCTGTCTTGTCGTGTTGACCGAGAACACAACCCATACTTCCCTCAAGAACTGTCAAATACATAATCAAGGGTCTCCCTGCCACTGGGGGTATCAAAATAGGAGGCTCCTGCAAATACTGCTTTATTTTGTCGAATGCCTTTTGACAATTTTCATTCCACGTTACAGCCTGATCTTTTTTCAACAGCTTGAATAATGGCTCACATGTAGCTGTTAGATGAGATATGAACCGGGCGATGTAGTTCAACCTCCCTAAAAACCCGCGCACCTCTTTCTCTGTTCTAGGCGTCGGCATCTCTTGTATTGCTTTTATTTTTGCAGGATCAACCTCTATTCCTTTTTCACTCACGATAAACCCCAGCAGTTTACCCGATCTCACCCCGAAGGTGCACTTGTTAGGGTTCAATCTCAGCCTGAACTTCCTAAGCCTTTTGAATAACTTCAGCAGATTCACCAAATGCTCTTCCTCCGTCTGGGATTTGGCAATCATATCATTGACATAAACCTCGATCTCCTTATGCATCATATCATGGAAAAGAGTCGTCATTGCACGCTGATACGTTGCCCCAGCATTCTTCAATCCGAAGGGCATCACTTTATAACAAAATGTTCCCCACGGTGTTATGAAAGTAGTCTTTTCCATGTCTTCTGGTGCCATCTTAATCTGATTATAGCCCGAGAAGCCATCCATGAAGGAGAATACGGAGAATTGAGCAGTGTTGTCAACTAGCACATCGATGTGAGGAAGCGGAAAATCATCTTTCGGGCTCGCTTTATTCAAATCACGGTAATCTACGCACATTCTCACTTTACCGTCTTTCTTTGGCACTGGTACAATGTTAGCGACCCATGAGGGATATTTTGTCATAGCTAGGAAACCAGCACCCCACTGCTTTTGAACCTCCTCCTTAATTTTTACTGCCATATCGGGTCTAGTTCTGCGAAGCTTCTGCTTGACCGACGAGCATTCTTCTTTCAATGGCAGGCGGTGCACAACCATATCTGTATCAAGCCCAGGCATGTCTTCATACGACCAAGCGAACACATCACTATACTCTCTGAGCATTTCAACCAGTCTTCGCTTGACATCGCTCTGCAGCGCAGCCCCTATACGGATATTCTTTTCAACCCCTTCCGCCCCCAGGTTAATAATTTCGATGACCTCCTCATGAGGCAGAATGACTCGTTCTTCTTGCTTCACCAACCAAGACAATTCTTCGGGAACGTCACCATCTTCAACAATCTCTTCTTCGGCCTGAAATACCGGGTGCTCAAAGTCGAGACGAGTCATAGGCGGTTCAATGATGTCATCTGAAAGTGTTATCCTGCAAAAGGAACAGTTAAATGCTTCAAAATGCGTATAAAGCGAATAACCACGTTTCCATTTTATTGTAAAACACAAAACAAGAAAAACAGAGATCGCAGTATTTGTACATGAAAAAACGCCTTTTATTTAATGATTAAACACGCAATGTACATAACAACACAACCCTAAGCAAATCATGATGCCTCGGGTAAGACACCAAATTGTTCAACAATTAAGAAAACAAAGTATTACTGTTTGTGAGTCACAGGAACAATCTCCTGAATAGACCAATTGCATAATCCTTGTCCTGGCACGCTCGGCTGAATCCAGGCGTCCATGTCGCAGTCACTGTCTCCTTCTTCGGAATCTGAAACAGCGTTGATGGCCTCGTGAGACACTCCACTAGCGGTGATGGTTATCGATCCTCTGAAACGGGTGCCCCCACAGCAGGTGTTAATGACGACGGTTGATATCCCAGCCCAAATCGGTCCATCTTCACGGGAATATCCAGCACTTTGCCCCAGCCCTTTGTCTCACCAGTCTCCACTAGAGCTTGAGCTTCTTTGTACGACGAGACGGCTACCTCTGACGCTTTACTCGGCCCGGGACCTTTGTCTTTGATGCGCAACCCTTCAAAGGCTTGACAGGGTGTTTCATGAATCTCGCCGTCGACCTCTACATACTTGAATGAGGACAGATGGCTGACCAATATATCTTCTTCTCCACAGACCATGACCACACTGTCCCCTACCATGTATTTCAACTTTTGGTGCAAGGTAGATGTGACTGCCCCAGCACCATGGATCCAAGGTCGTCCGAGAAGGCAGCTGTATGCTGGCTGGATATCCATAATATAAAATTCAGTCGCAAAAACCTCTGGCCCCACCTGTAGAGGTAACGTTATGGATCCAAAGACTGTTCTTCGTGTACCATCAAATGCCCTGACCACCAGGTCACTAGGCGTACACATGATTCCCCTGACGTCCAGTTTCATCATCGCTTTCTTGGGCAGCACGTTTAAGGAAGATCCGGTGTCTACCAGTACATGAGACATGACTGAACCTCTACACTCAACTGAGACGTGCAACGCCATGTTATGCTCTCTCCCTTTCGGGGTCAAATCAAAGTCTGTAAATCCCAAGCTATGGCCTGCGTTCACATGCGCCAACACCCCCTCCAGCTGATTCACGGAAACATCTTGGGGTACGAAGGAAGTATCCAGAACTTTCAGCAATGCATTTCTGTGAGCTTCGGAACACAATAGCAGCGACATTATGGATATCTTTGACGGCGTCTGTTGAAGGTGCTCAACAATCTTATAATCACTTTTACGAATAAGGCGCATGAACTCTTCCACATCCTTCGATGTCGTTTCTTTTTCGTTTCTCTGCACAGGGACAGTCTCATTCATCTTTCCTTTTCCTTTCGCCAGTCGTTCAGCCTCTACCTCAGGCGATATGAAGATTCTCCCACTTCTTGTCATACCTCCGGTACCGACAACGTTGTCTACAACCTCCACCGGCTGTTTACTAACATCAATTTTCACCCCATCACAGTATACTTCCAACCCATAAGTCCAGGGGACTGCCTTAGTGCTCCCATAAGGGATTGGTCCTGCCTTGGTGATAGTGATCGGCGGTCGCTTGGCCGGCGCCGTTATAGTTATCGTTTTTCGGGGAATCGTCACAGTAGCTACATCACTTTGCTTGTCTGCTAATACCTCTGCAGGTTCTTCAACTGCCGTTCGGTCGAATTGTAATGTGCCTTCATCGATTAAAGTCTGAATACCCTTCTTTAATTCATCACAACCCCCAGCATGGTTCCAGCACTCTAAACAATACTCGTCACATCCAGGATACACACCACCTTGCAATAATCTGCTCTTTATCTCGCACAACGGTGTCTTTAGGTCGTCAACATTCATAATCAAGTTCAAACCCTCCTCGGTTAAAATGGCGTTTGCCCCATGGTTGGGCATGGGCTTTTGTACTATGTTCGGACCCGCCTGTCCAAAATTGATAGCCTTACTATCCAATAGATCCTGCACCACATGCTTGAACGCGTGGCAACCCTCTACATCGTGGCCAGGAGCCCCAGAGTGGAATTCACAGTGCCTGCTTGCATCGTAACCGTACGGAGGAGTGCCTGTTATTGGCGCCAGAGTTCTCTTTTCCACCAAGTTCAAACCCAGTAGTGTCTGTAGCAATTCTGCATACGTTGAAGGAGGCTTTTCAAACACCCTCCTTGTTTTACCCCCCTGGACTCTGCGCTGGGCGGGCTGTGCCCCCTGTTGTGGCTGCTGTTGCTATTGTTGTTGTTGAAATGGTTGTTGCTGAAATGGAATAGTAACACTTGCCACCTGCTGCGGCTGATTGTACTGGTTTCGACCTCTGCCCCGGCCTCGGCCTCGGCCCCCAAACACTGCGCTTGCATCACCTTGACGGCGCCCGCCGAAAGCCCTTCTGCTACTACCAGCCGAAGTGGATTCCTCAGCTTGGAATCTTCCCTGTTTAATGTTGCTTTCAATCTTCTCTCCCATCAGAATTAAGTCTGAGAAACTGCCCAAAGAAGTATGAAACAACTTGTCATAAAACAAACCGGTGAATGTTCCTATGAACATATCATTCATTTCTTTGTCCTCTAAAGGAGGATGAACCCGAGCAGCCATGTCGCGCCATCTCTGCGCATACTCTTTGAAGCTCTTGCCCTTCTTCTGGGACAACCCCTGCAATTGGACCCGGTTGGGTGCCAAGTCATTGTTGTACTTATAGTGAGCCACAAATGCTTCAGCCAGCTGCTTCCATGTCTTTATCTGAGTTGGTTCCAATCCCATATACCACTCGAGGGAAGGACCAGACAAGCTATCTTGAAAGAAATGCATTAGCATCCTCTCATCGTTTGAATACGCTGACATCCTTCTGTAGTATGACCGCACATGCACTTTTGGACAGGTATCCCCCTTATATTTGTCGAATGTGGGAGCTTTGAATTTGATTGGCACCCTCAGGCCAGGCACCAAACCCATTGTTGTCATATCTAAGCCAACAACACTTTGATTTACGACCCCCTTCATCTGCTCCTCGAGCATCCTGATTCTCTGAGAGTCATCTATAGGACCTTCGAAACCTCCACCGGAGAAAGCATCCTCCTGCTGATCCTCTTGCCAAATACCATTCCCAGTTCCGTATCCATCGTATCCGTTGTTACGGCCAACTATGGTCTGATTCATTACCGGGCCTCGCCCCCTGTTGCCGTACCCCGGAGCGACCCCAGCAGGTCCAAAAGCCATTAACCCAGCGCCATTTCCATTTCCGAATCCGCCATAACCCTGATTAGTCATACCAAACCCGTCCTGTCCGAAGCCTTGAGCGTTGAAGCCGTACTTCCCAGCATGATCAAACCCCTGATCATTGAAGCCAAATCCATTATTACCGAAGCCATTACCTCCCATATTATCACCCAGGTTGACATCTCCGAGCCCAACGTTGTTGACGACAGTCTCGTTACCGATTCCAACGTTACCGTTCCCGGCAGCAGCGCCGTTGTTCACATTGACAGCAGGTATGTTTACCACAGGTGGAGCCACTGGTGTGGGAGTACCATCCTCATGAATAGTGTCGACTCGCACAGACTGATGATCCTCATTTCCGTGCTCAGCATTTCTTACCAACAGAGGTTGCACCAAAGCTTGCAAATTCTCCTGTCCTTTCGCAATGGTCTACATTGTCTGCATGAAGAGCGCCAGCTTCTCACGCATGTCTTGCATTTCATTCTGCATCTGATCCATAATTCTTCGGCAGTTGGTGCGAGTGGAGTATCGGTGCGGGCGCTGACCTTCAATCCTGAAAAAGACCTGGTACAGTGCAAGAAATGAGATACCGTTCAATAATCACCTGTAATGCAATATGAATGGTGATGCAATGCAATATGTGTCTGTGCATTAGGGAATATCATTCCCCGATTCTAGTGCGAATGTGTCAGTGTGGTGACAGTGACAGCAATATGGTGATCGGAGCCGAATCATAGAAAACCTCATATATTGCAGAGAAATCCATTAAGCCAAGAATGCAATATCACTGAGTGTACAATAAGAAGGCATGACCTCAACCAACAATCCTGGTGATGGTCAGCGCTATGCAAATAAAGCATACACATTAATACATGAAACGATCAAGTACTCCCATATGCCTGGTACTCTTCTAGTAACTTCTTAGTCTCTGGATGACTTGGTCGGGTAAGCAGACCCTCAACAAGTAGA
This sequence comes from Lathyrus sativus, assembly GCA_963859935.3. NCBI lineage: Eukaryota > Viridiplantae > Streptophyta > Magnoliopsida > Fabales > Fabaceae > Lathyrus > Lathyrus sativus. Next base: position 188,343,292 of record OZ012736.1, on the reverse strand, counting down.
TCTCTCCGCTTGAGAACACGTCGCAAATCACCAGCAGATTCCTCCCATGCCCCTTCTCCGAAGCGATCCTCTAGCTTCCGCTTCTGAGACACAACTTCTTTCTTGCCTTCGATGGCCTTGTTCAATGCATTCTGGAGACTATATCTCGTCATTACCTCTTCTTCATACTTCTTAGTGCTAGCCTTCAACTTCCCTTCGAGTTCAGAAATTTGCTGCTTCAATTTATCTTCCCTCTTTTTGTTGTTGGTTAGCGTAGCATTCCACATCTTGTTGCAAGAAGAGATTTCCCGGTGGGCGGTATCGAGTGCTTTCTTTTTGGACTCCAACATGTCATGAGAGCTTCTGAACTCTTTCCCCAGGCGTTCACGCTTCTTTTTCTCTTCAGTCAATTCAGCACTTAGCCTGTTTACTAGTTCAATCTGCTGTTGGAAAGAATGCACAGCCTTGTTCTTCTCACTACGTATCTGAGCCAGTTCCTTTTCTAACTCTTCATTGATCTTCATCAAGGCTTCTTTTTCTTTTACAACTCGCTCGTAGACCTCCATAGTAACAGTGGTTGGTTCTTCCACCTGAATATGAACAGGGACTGGTGCAGCTGGAAATGGCATCAGTAACTGTCTTGCTCTCTCTTGGATCCAAACTTTGTAGGGTGCACAAGCCTGACAATCATTCTTCCCCAACAATGGTTTCCCTCTTCTGTTAATACACATCCAGGCGTGCTGAAGCTTGGCTAGTAACTCTCCATTCAAATCACCGGTGAAGTACAGAGATTCCTGTACTTCTTCCTCCTGAGGTGGGTTCTTCAACGCGTATCCAAACTGGAGAATGAACAGAGATGGGTTGTAATTGATACACCCTTTTCTTCCTATCAAAGGAACATTAGGATACCCAGAACAACTGAAAATAAGCTCAGACCCCAACAAGTCTCGGTCAAACCACTCAATGTCTTCAGAAGATAGCCTTATCAAGCGCTCTGGCCAATCAGTTGTAGTTGCACTATCCACAAAAGGTCCCTTCAGGGGAAGATGGCTCTTAAACCACATGTACAGCAAAGGCACACAACAAGAGACGTTCTTGCCTCTCCTGTTCTCATTTCTGTAGTGCATCGAATGGTAGAAGTCCCCGATCAATGTGGGTACAGGGTTGCTAGCAACAAACAAATGAAATGCATCCATGTCCACGAAATTCGGGAAATTGGGAAACAACACTATCCCATAAATGCATAGAGCCAAAACAGCGTTAAAAACTACCTAACATCCATTCTTGGCGTATTCTTGAGCCTTACCAATCAGAAACTGGAGAGAGAAACCTGGAACCCCGCGCCAAGAAGTCATCAACAGCTCAGAAGCATTCATGTGCAAGGCCTTAGCTAAGTCCTCCAACTTGGGCTCAGCGGCAGAGTGAATAAAGGGAACCTTATTCTGTACTGGCAGCTCAGTAAACTCTACATACTCTTCGATGGTAGGCCCCAAGATAAAGTCAGCGAATGTGAAACATCTCAAAGCAGGGTCATAGAATTGCATCAGTGTATACAGCCCATTCAGTTCATCATCAGTTGATTTGCGAACCAATCTCAACAGCCGTCCGTAACTCTGCCTGAAGCTTCTACGAACATCCTCATCAGCAAGAGAAATCAGACCCAGGAGGGGAGTAATATCGGGGATAGGTAACTTGTAGGCAACTGTCATCCTCAAACCAGCCATGATCAATACTCAGAAGTCCGGACACTAGAACCAGGGAATATGCAAATGCACCTGCAGCACAGACACACGTTAATGGAATGTAATGATAATGGTTATGCGAACAATGCAATGCAAGTAACATGCAACAGGGACCAAATGCCATAGCTGAGAAGCCTGAACCATATCAAAAGTCTCAGATAGACCCTCCAGAATTCCTCAAACCCTGGTCTCAGATAGACCCAATACAAAGCTCCAACATTGGTCTCAGATAGACCCCATAACATAACTCCAGCTGGTCTCTGATAGACCTCATATCATAACTCCCACTGGTCTCTGATAGACCTCATATCTGTCCATAAATACTCAGGGTCTCAGATCGAGAAATAACCGGTATCTGAAGGTCTAGTTACCTGCATAGCCCCAAACCCTCTCACAGGTAGGTATCCTAGTAACTGACAAAGGTATGGCATCCTATGCGGTCGTCGGCGTCACAGACTTTCAGGGTTGACGATACGATTCCCAGAAGGAGTGGCATCATCAAATCCTGAAGAGGCCTCACTTAGCCAACTTCCAAATGATCGGTTCCCAGAGTCGACAATCCAACTAACCAGCAACCCGAGCCACCCAAAAGGCAGGACAGGAGGCCAACCAGAAGAACCTCGTCTGAGTGTGGATTTCGCAGGACACTAGGACATGCAAAGCACGTGCGCGCCCACTAATTTCCACTCTAATTCTAGGTGCACTCAAGCCCAGGTCCGACTTATCTCTCAATCATGGAACACCCGTCACACCCCAATACAGCAATAATAACAATAATATAATGCTGAAAGTAAATGACAGAAAAAATAAATCCATACAAGATCCTCGACGGGAAAACAAGCGCTAGGATTGACTCGCTTAAGGGACGTTGGATCCCAAATGCATAAGGAACTATCGCAGTCCTTAGCAGCCAGGGGACGTTGGATCCCCAGCAGAGTCGCCAGCTGTCGCTACTGCGAAAATCGGCGCCGGCTGACAGAAGAGTCGCCACCGTGCGTTATTTATCCCAACTGAGGGAAAGGAAACGCTCGAAGTAAACCTCGCAAAAAAAACGGGAAAAGGTATGGTCATCGCAACCAAAACCTGGGTTCGGGAGTCGGTTACGCAAGGGGAAGGTATTAGCACCCCTCACGTCCGTCGTACTCGACGAGATCCACGCTTGTTTTCTGGTACGGATTGTTATTCTATCTATTCTACAGGTCTGGGGTTAAAAAAAATGACTCGGCAAAGTATCGCACTTTATGCCTACGTATTCCCGTCTGGAACGAGAAATCAGAGTCAACGTAGTTCGCCTACCTACGGGAAAGGAAGGGAAGGTTGCTCGCTAGGATATCGCATCCTATGCCTACGTACTTTCATGCAACATGAAAGATCAGAGCAAACGTAGTTCGGGCCTACCTACGGGAAAGGAGGGGAAGGTTGCTCGCTAGGATATCGCATCCTATGCCTACGTACTTTCATACAACATGAAAGATCAGAGCAAACGTAGTTCGGGCCACATACGACACAAGTCTGTTTTGATTGTTTTTATTCCTTCTGAAAAAGGGTTTTTTCTGATTAACAGTCCAAGCGGACAAAAATGACGTTTTGATGAGTTCACATTCTTTTACGGAAGAAGTGTCTTTTATTGTGTTTGGAAGATTATTGTGTTTTTTCTGTTTGTTTTTTGAGAAAGAAGAGACAGGACTCTAACCTATGGTTGCAAAGGGAATCAAACTAACCTAGTGTTATCATGCATGGGTTAAGACCTAATGTCTATCATGCTCCTCTCTTGCACAGAGAGAAACAGAGATCCTAAGGGAATAGACGGAAATAGAAACAATAGCAAATATACAATAAAGCAGTAAAATATGCATGGATGCAACAATACAAGCGAGGCAAGGGAGTCCCACTCAACCTCGAACCTAGAAAACAACAGGCAAAAGTGAACAGAATTCACTTTCAACCTAACAGGTTAATGGCAAACAATACAGTCAGGGAAATTCAAACAATACATCAAAAATTATAAACAGCAAAAATAAACAGCAAACAACAGTCTTCATCAACATCTGTCTTCAAGTCATCTTCCAACATCTATCAGCTTCAAGCAAGCATCAGTCTTCATCTTCAAGCCTTCAAGCAAGGTCTCTATCTTCAATCTTTCACTGGCTTTTCTTCAAGTCCCAATCTCCAAGCTGAGGAACCAATCAAGAGGATGAACTGGGGTGTTAAGCAATTAGTTGACCACCAAAGGTGGCAAACAGAATGCTAACAACACATAGAATGTTTCTCTCAAGAGTTCTATCTCTTAGACACCATCACCAAGCCTTCCAAAGGAAGGGGGTGAGTGTCCTAGAGAGACTCTGCATCATAGAGAGGGATGGAGGCAAACAAGACCTTCCATGTTTGTGAATCAAGTTTTCTACTCTAGAGCCCTGCCTAACTCCTAGATCCTATAACCTTCAACAGCTTCCAGCAAGAGATACTCTTCATCAACTCTGGAAATTGATCTTCATTCTTTAATCTTCAATGGGCTTCATCAGCACAGTCTTCAGCTCAAACCCCAAACCCCAAGCAGGCCCAATACCCCACACAGTCAAATAATAACCCTAGAGAGGGCACACCACACAATCAAGCAAGTACAAGCAATACACTAATAGTAATAGTAGAATAGGGGAATCCTAATATTTTCTAAGGGATCTATTATCTACCCATAATACCCCTATAGTCCCATACCCCAAAATTCAAACTACAACTCCTAAAAGAAATGATTTATTACACCTATGTTATATCTAAACCCTAGTTTTGATTCTCCTAATCACACCTAAACAAACCATCTAAAATTAAATCCTAAAATCATGAATTAAATCTCATATGAAAATTAAAGTCCTAAATGAAGTACTCTAAAAAGAATGGGTCCAAAATATACAAGGGTCTAGCTAAACTAAAATCAACAATATCAAGTGTTAAACTAAACATCATTTAAACCTATTTAAAAGAAAAATATACTAAAAATGCAAAAAATAAAATAAAATGCTAATTTTATTACATGACAATTTTTTTAACAGAAATATAAAAAAGATGCAAAAACAACCATTTAAAAATATGAAATTTCCAATTTGTTATGATTTTTTAAAGAATTAACAAAAATAAAAGAAATTAAAAATGGTTTGAATTGGTTAGGGGTGCAGTCAGTAATTAGAAGCATTGAAAAAATGGACAATGGGCCCAGACTGGGGGTGCGCATAGCAAGGCGCGTCTGGGCCCAGCTAATCAGAAACACAAAAAGAAAATAAAAAAACAAAAACGGTGCAAATAGTAAATCTATTAGTTCAAATCACATTGGGCCTGGATATTGGGGGTGTGGCTAGCATTTCCATTAAGCCCATAACTTGCCTTTTAATGAAACGACTGAGTTTTTTGGGGGGGGGGGACTCAGAATTCTTCACAAGCGAAGCTTAATCATGGACCGTTGGATATCGATCCCAGTCAAAAGTCTCACACGGATCTAACGGCAGTGAAACCATCTTCTCCATTCAAATGCACGATGGAGCCAAAACTCCATGGATGAACACTCAAGTATCCCTCATCTGCAGCCACTCGGGTTCCTCCGTTCCTCGGCCAAAATCGAAAATTAAAATACCAGACCTACTCCATTTTGCATCCTGGTTCGGATCATCATCTCAAAATCCATTGATACGAACCCTAGCTCTAAACCCGATGGTAATCCCCAAAATATGATCAAGAACCAAAGTTGACAATCCATGAAATTAATGGTACTAACTTGTTCATCACCTATCACTGATCTAATCTTGCTAAAAAACCAACATTATCTCTCACTATATCTCAAGTTATCTCCCTTAGCAGAATTTAGGTCACCATAAAAATCATCACCAAATGAACTCAAAGCTTCCAGAAAGTTTCATCTAATGATCTCCTATCATTCTAACCTATCAGTTTCAATCAATTGCGCATGAATTAAGGAGTAGAGATCAAGATACATACCTGAGAAAATGTGTGAACCAGATGGTGAAAAGCTCCAATTCAGGGCTTGTCTTGCTCCAGATTCGTTCAAGATGTTGAATTCTTGGTTCTGTATGCACTGAATCTTGCTCTAACAGCCTATATCCTTGAAACAGAAATTCTGTTGCAGATGAAATTTTGAACTTGCAAGAACACGATCTAGCCAGTAATCTACACCAATTCTGATGGTTACACACTCAGTGAGGATTATAGAGTTGATTTGGATTGAAAGCTTGAAAGAATCATGGAGAATTATGAGAATTCGAATCAATTTGCAAGAGGAAAGTGAGAAAGTGATTCTGAGATTTTCTACCAAAATGAAGCACCAACCAAGCTTTGGGTCAGTTAAAATGGTTATATAGAGGATGATAGAATGTTCTGGAACTTGCTAGAAGGATCCAAGGAGAAACTTGATATCTCATGGCATGAGATTTTGAAAATGGTGAGTTGAAAGACCAGCTGATGAATTCCTTGTTACATCTCCAAAATGAGACTTGAATTTCTCTTCAAATGAGAAATAAGAAGTGCTTGAATGGTCCTTTGGATTGTATCTTGACCATAGCTTGGTTTGGCAAGTGTTACTTCATGCATAAGCAACTAAGGATAACTTCCATTTCTTGAGCTCAACTCCAAAAAATAACATTGCCATTAATCTTAAAACATGATTTACCTTCAAAATGGTTGGTCACATGCTTGGTTTTGCCCTTATATAAAAAATTCACAATTTTGGTGATTTAAAATGGACTTTTTTCCTTTATACTTGGTCCATTTTGTAATACTAAGTTCCATGCATTTCCCAACTTCAATGATCACTTTCCTAGGCTCAAAATGGCATTTGGAACAACTTTGATGTTGTGAAGTTTTTCATTTGAAGCTTCCTTGTATGAGTTTTAGGCATAGGCTTGAAATGACCTGTAATTCTCAAATGACCAAAATACCCTTTGCTTACCAAGGTCATAAGTAGAGTTCCACAAATAAGATGAAGGCATACCATACCTTTCTAGAAAGCTAAGACAATGGGGAACAACTCTCATGTTTACCAGAAATCCATTTGAAATCTCCTTGAGGGGTAAACGTTGCTTGGAAGACAAGTAACTTTCACAGACAAAATTTCAGATGCCTCAGATGACCTGTAACTTGCAAGGACCATAACTTGAGTTCTATAAATCTCCTTGATGTCTTCCACCACTAAAATTAAAGGTCTTGAGATCATCTACAAGTTTCATGTTGGCCAAGGATCCATTTGAAGCTTGCATTTGTAATTATCTTGCTTGGAAGTTTGACCTAAATCAGGGGATTTTACACAGAAACCCTAATTTAGAAACTCCTCTTCTTCTTGATTTCTCTTGATTTCTCCTTGGCACAACACCAAATCCATATCTATATGTCCAATGATGAACCCCACATATCTCAAATAGACCTTGATGCCCTTCAATCAATCATTTGACCTAGGGTTGACCTAGGGTTGACCCAGATGAAACCCTAGTTGATTGTCTTCAACTGCAACTCTTGTGATCACATCCATGACTTGTCTCACTTTAAAAATGACCCTCTAGGTCCTTCATGATGTCTGTATACCCTCCATGCTCAATTCACAGCTCACAACTTCTTTGATGATCTTCAAATACCCTCAGATAGGAGATAGATTCACTGCTTGGTCCACTGACTTCTTAGATTTCAATTTCTTTCTGATGACTTGGTTAAGATTGAATTTGAATAATAACCTCTTGATAGGCTCATAGAGATAAGAATAGTACTTGGTCCCTTGTTGAATGACTTGCTATGCTATGCTATGCAAATGATTAGACTATGTACATGACTCTATATGCAAATGCTAATGTAATTGAAACATAAACCAAGTGAAGTAGGTTGAGCAAATTTTATGGTGCAACACCTTCTTTCCAATGATCGCATCTTCTTGGTGAGAAGCCTTGATTCTAGAAGATGATCCTCTAACATTAAGTTCTTCAGAAATATTCAATTTGTTCATTTGAGTAGCCAAAGGAGTTGCATCTGGCGTTGCTTCTGTCTCTTTCACTTGAACCTTTTCTGCCTCTGAGCCCTCAGAGTCTGTGAGAATTACTTCTCTATCTGCAGAACTTTCAAACTGCTTTGGCTTTTGAATGCCAAGCTTATCATCAAATCTAACATGTATAGATTCCTCCACAATCTGTGTTTCAGTATTGTATACTCTGTAGCCTTTAGAGCGTTCAGAATACCCAAGTATGAAACACTTCTGTGCTTTAGAATCAAACTTGTTTAGATTCTCTTTAGTGTTCAACATATAACATATACATCCAAAATGATGAAAATAAGAAATGTTGGGCTTTCTGTTCCTCTAAAATTCATATGGAGTCTTTTCTAGAAGAGGTCTTACAGACACTCAGTTCTGAATATAACAAGTTGTGTTTATTACTTCTGCCCAAAAATGCTTTGCCAGATTAGTCTCGTTGATCATGGTTCTGGCCATTTCTTGCAAATTTCTATTTTTCCTCTCTACAACTCCATTCTGTTGTGGAGTTCTAGGGCAGGAGAAATCATGAGCAATGCCATTTTCATTAAAATATTTTTCAAAAAATTTGTTTTCAAATTCGCCACCATGATCACTTCTGACTTTAACAATTTTAAAATCTTTTTCATTCTGGACTTGTTTGCAGAAGTCAAAGAACACAGAATGTGACTCATCCTTGTGTTTTAGGAATTTCACCCATGTCCATCTGCCGTAGTCATCAACAATGACTAATCCATACTTCTTGCCTCTGATGGATGCAGTTTTCACCGGTCCAAACAGATCAATGTAAAGTAACTCTAATGGTCTTGAAGTTGAAACAACATTCTTAGTTTTAAAAGAAGATTTTGAAAATTTTCCTTTTTGACATGCTTCACAAAGAGCATCTGAGTTGAACTTCAACTTAGGAAGTCCTCTGACCAGATTGAGTTTATTAATCTGAGATATACGTCTCATATTAATATGCCCCAATCTTCTGTGCCAGACCCATTGCTCATCATTAACAAACATAAGGCATTTTACGTTCTGAACCTTAAGTTCTGAAAGATTGATTTTATAAATGTTGTTCTTCCTCTTTCCATTAAATAGGATTGAGCCATCCTTCTGACTAACAGCTTTGCAACATTTTTGATTAAAGATTATGTCATAACCATTGTCACTTAATTGACTTATGGACAATAGATTATGCTTTAATCCTTCTACAAGTAAAACATTAGATATAGAGGGAAGGTTACCATTGCCAATAGTACCAGAGCCAATTATCTTGCCCTTCTGATTCCCTCCAAACATGACGTCTCCTCCAGATTTAAGCTCCAGGATTTGGAACCTAAACCTTTCTCCCGTCATGTGGCGTGAGCAGCCAGAGTCTAGGTAGCATGATTGGCATCTTGACTTTGCTGCTAAATACATCTGCAACAGGTATTATCTTATCCTTAGGTACCCAGATCTTTTTGGGTCCTTTTGGGTTAGTTGCCTTAAAAGTTTATCTGAACTTCTGTCTTTTTACAACAGGTTTGTTCTGATTAACTTTTGATTTAAACACAGGAACGTTCTGATCAGAACGTGTGTGTTTAATATCGTTCAGATGACCAAACTTAAAATGATAATATAAGGGAGTCTTCTTAATGATAAGTTTATCAACAGGTATTGGATTTAAATCCTTTCCATAGGTAGATTCATATCCAATTCCTTTCCTGTTGTTTCTGCTAACTCCATAGATCATTGAAGCCATCTTGCTTCTATCTATGCTTTTAGCTAGAAACTTCTGAAAACTATACTCATATTCTTCTAAAATATTTTTATAATTTGACTTAGTTTCAGATTCAGAGTCTTGTTGAGCTTTTTCAAAAAAAAAATTCATTTTCAAATTGTTTTCTTTGAGCTCAGCAACTTCTGACTTTAATGGACTATTCTCAGATTCAAGATTGCATTTAAGCTTCTTGCATTTAAGCTTAATCTGGTTATAGTTTTTCAGAACTTCTGATAAAACCTCAATAAGTTCTTCCCTAGAGAGATCAGAAAGTACCTCTTCTGAGTCAGATTCAGATCCTGATGTTCTTCATCCTGATCTTCCACGCCAGCCATTAGTGCCATGTTGGAACATTCTTCTTTTGACTCTGATGAAGATTCAGATGCATCTGAATCATCCCATGTAGCCATCAGAACTTTCTTTTTATGCTCAGACTTCCTTCTTGGCTTCTCCTTCTGAAGCTTTGGGCATTCATTCTTGTAGTGCCCAGGTTCCTTGCATTCATAGCAAACAACCTCTTTCTTTCCAGATCTTCTGTGTCCAGAAGACTCTTTGCGTTGATTTGGCTTCTTGAAGTTCTTGAACTTCCTCTGCTTATGCTTCCAGAGTTTGTTGATCCTTCTGGACAGCAGGGACAATTCATCTTCTTCTTCTGAAGAAGACTCTTCAGAACTTTCTTCTAACACCTGCAACACTTTAACATATTTGTTAGGCTTTAAAGCAATTAATTTACCTTTCTTTTGAGGCTCGTCTTCTTCAAGTTCAATCTCATGGCTCCTCAGAGAGCTGAACAGTTCTTCCAATGTGATCTTTTTCAGATCCTTTGCTAGCTTCAGAGCAGTGACCATAGATCTCCATCTTATTGGCAAGCTTCTGATGATCTTCTTCACATGATCAGCAGTTGAATAGCCTTCGTCCAGCACTTTTAATCCAGCTGTGAGGATCTGGAATCTAAAGAACATAGTTTCTATAGATTCAGATTCTTCCATTTTAAAGGCTTCATATTTCTGGATCAGCGCCATAGCCTTGGTCTCTTTAACTTGTGAGTTCCCTTCATGAGTCATCTTCAAAGACTCAAACAAATCAAATGTTGTTTCTCTGTTGGTAATCTTCTCATACTCAGTATGAGATATAGCATTTAATAAGATTGTTCTTGCTTTGTGATGATTTCTGAACTCCTTCTTCTGAGCTTCAGTCATAGATTTTCTATCAATTTTCTTGTCATCCTCATCAGTGGGGTGAACATAACCATCAATGACTAAGTCCCAAATATCAACATCATAACCAAGGAAGAAACTCTCTATTCTATCCTTCCAATAGTCAAACTTCTCCCCATCAAACATAGGGGGTTTTGTGTTGATTCTATCCCTTTCTTCATATTTGTTGTTGATGTTGGATGTTGAAGCTTCAGCCATAATATCAACCAAGAAATATATTAAGAGTTTTCTCAACTAGATCTTTTCTGTTCACGGTGAAGTGATAGCACACACAAAACCGGAGCTCTGATGCCAACTGAAGGTGAGAAAATACTTAGAAGGGGGGGGGGGGGGTTGAATAAGGATTTAGAAAATATTATGGCAATAAAAACACAAAGATTTTTATCCTGGTTCGTTGAACACAACTACTCCAGTCCACCCTATCAAGAGTGATTTGCCTTTCTCCACAAGGACTTAATCCACTATAATCAAACTGATTACAATATCAACCACTAAGAACAATTGTCTTAGTCTTCTCAAGAACTACTGACCACAACTTGGTCTTCTTAAGGAACTTTTAGAATCAAATGTAAACTAAACAAGTGTTTGAAATGCTTCTAAGAAAGCTATATCACAACTGTGATTTACACTTAAGTTTAAGAACGTATGAAACTATTCAACAAAGAAATATAATTTGTATGAGAGCTTTGAGAGATTTTCAATGAATTTGTCAAAATACGTCAATGTTCGTCAACTGTAGAAAGATGTCGAAGTCTTGCTTTTATAGTCAAGGAAGTCCAAGACGTTGCAAGCTTGAAGACCGTGTACTGCAAAGTAGATGTAGTCTTTTATCTTCACATCACTTGACCTTTCCTAGAAGTAGAACGCTCAGAGAAATCCTTTTTTCCTGAGTTCTTGTGTCTAGCATAAAAGAGGAAAGAGTCGTTTGGCATAACCATCGGATATAACTTTGAATAATCTTCTTCAACAAGTTTCTATTTCACAGCAATTAACATCAGAGCCTTGAGTGATCAGAGTATTGATGTTCTCAGAGTTTGATGTATCAGAGTGTTGCAGCAAGTGTGCTTCAGCGTGAAATTAATCAGAGCAGAGTTTAGAGATCAGATCCTCAGTACTTGAAGCGAACAGTACTATCAGAGTCTTCTGAAAAATAGTGCTTGAAACTCTTCATTCAAAGTATTCAGTCTATGCTTCAGATGCTTCTGGAGCTTCTGCTTTAGAGTCTACTGTAGGCAGCGCTCAGAGTCTTCTAACGAGATGCTTCTGACGCTCAGAGCCTTGCGTAGTTCAATGTTCAGATCCATTTTTTCTTTCAGAAGAATATTAAGTTTAATATCTGCAGCAAAAATACTTGAACAAATTTAGAGTATATAATTTCTTAATACAAAATTTCATTAGTGTTATCATCAAAACATAGAGAAATAACTAATAACCAATCTGTGTTCTAACAACCTCACCTTTTGCTCATCGCTATAACCCATTGTCCTGAAAATTTTCTCAATCGCCTTCAGCCACTTCTGCGCAGCTTCAGGATCCAAAACTCCTCTTTCGAACGTCGACGGCTTATTACTCCGAAAATGTGCTAAATTCTCAAATTGCGCACCCGTAGCTTGATTCTGATTAGCAACCACCTGCGCCATCGCTTGCATAGCAGCACCCAAAGCAGCATCGTTCCTTCCTGCCGTACTGCTCAACAATAACAACACCAGGTTAAAAGATACACAATCTCTATCCTAAGGACATACTCAACAACTACATTGGTCGGACGGACCGACCTACTCTGATACCAATTGTAACACCCCACTTCTCAAAATTAAAATAAAATACGATTAATCCAATAAACATCAGAGTCTCCCCTCATCAAGTGGGATATCACATCACATAATCCATAATACTCTTCATTAGAAGGTTTTCAAAACAAAACAGCGGAATAATATTTAATTCATCATTCTCGGCCATCCGCCGAATTACATAAAAAGATTCATGAAAATGTTCACCAACATGATACGTCACACGAAATAAAACAAGTTCAGCATAAAAACAAATAAACACCCAAGTCCAGTGCTACGTATCAGAGCATCCTAAGACTCAACTCGCACACCACTATCCAAGCTAGCTAAGTACCTGGATTATCTGTACTTCCGAAGAAGCACAAACCACAACAACAACAACAAAGGGGTGAGAAAACATGATCAAAATTATCGGTAATACAGTACATGAAATAAAGGTAGCAATCATATAAAATATCACTCAACATTCATCAAAAATGACTTACAGTCCAACAACAACACAGCACACCATAATGCAAATATGCAACTCAACACCATGCATGTGGTACCGACTCATAGGTTCATTCAATCGAACCCCGGATAGATCACATACACCCGTCCTTGGCCATGATCTATCCCCACCATTCTCCGCAATGGAGTACGGATGAATCACCTACACTCCTCTTGAGCAAAGATTCGTCCCACCAACACCATGATATGCATAACACCAAATACACAACAAATGAACTCAAGCACACAAGGTGCACACGATCCCCTGATCACATCACCATACATCATACATACACATTGTTCATCAATTAATTATTTTAATTAAAGTCACACGATCCCCCCTGATCACCTCACCATACCCCATACACATCTCACACATCAATTTCATTATTTTGATTAAATTCAATACTACATAATTCCACCTATCAACACCAAGTACATACTATTCACCACTAAACACTGCATTTGCACCTGTCCCAGCCCAAGGGATCCTACAAAACGAATCACAACGAAATACAACATAACACACATTTTGTCATGCTCGCTGGCTCACTCGCTTAGCGAAGCCCTAGAGAACACTCGCTAGCTGCTCGCCTAGCGAACTCCCTAGCGAAGGCAGACAGTGGCTACTGGAAGCCTTTGCTACCCATCTCGACTAGCGAAGCCCTAGCGAACACTCGCTAATAGCTCGCCTAGCGAACTACCTAGAAAATCGCTCGCTAGCTCGCTCACTAGCTACTCGCTTAGTGAGTTCAGTGATCTCTCAAAACCCTCACAGTCCAGAACTATTATCTTGCTCAAATTCCAGCCTATCACTCTACTTCTATCTTCAGTCCTATCAATACTACAACCAATAAACACTACTCTATCATTTTCTATCAATTTTAACACCAGAACCCACACCTATGTTCATCATCAGAACTACAGAAGTTACTCAGAACCTCGCCAATCTCCCAACTACACATACCCAAGGTCATCAATGGCAGCCATGCTCATAAACACATCAATGCACATCTAATTCATCATAACAACAACAACAATCATCAACATTTCAATATATCATTCATATTCACCAAACTTCTACGGGGTTAAGGAATCCCCTCTACCCTGTTCATGCAATTTACCAATCTTAACCTGTTTCTCCCCCTTACCTCAATTAATGCTCTGATTGACGAAGAACTCTGAAGAATTGTTAGACCTAGCCTGCTTCTCTTCCCCCTTGTTCTTCCTCTTTCCTCTTCTCTCCAAAACTGGTTTATCGTGTTTCTCGCTCTCTCTCTTCCCCAACTCTTCTAATACCCCTTTAAATCCTTATTTCATTTTATTCCAATAATAATAATAATAATCATAATAATAATAATAATAATAATAATAATAATAATAATAATAATAATAATAATATTACTAATTATTAGATTATCATCATTATCAATTATATTATATTATTATTAAACTCTATATTTTATTAAATAGCTCCTATAACTCAAGGACACCCACCCACGCGCTCCGATACACTCCCCCATAAAGGACACCAAAATAAAATAATACCAAAAGACTAAATAATTAAAAATGGGTGTTACAAATTGCATATGTATGAATGCTTGATGTTGAAAAGATGCTCCATATCGAATGCAAATGCAAATGCAAATGCTGACGCGCGGAGGATGGGCCCTAAAGACAACCTCATCCATAGAACACAGTGGGAAAAAAAGGGTGTGAGTTTGAGACTAGACGGGCTGAAAAGCCTGTTGGCCAAACACCATTTTGAAATAACAAAACAATATATCCAAAATCTAACTAAAAAAGAGAGGCAAAGCCTTACATCTACTTAAAACAAATCAAAAACATGTTAGGAAAAAGTGTTAGTGAGGCGCGGTGAGTAAACCTCATGAAATCCCATAAGCTTATCCTTAGAAGAAGAAGAAGACAAGGAAAAAAATTCCTCTTCGCCATTGCATAAACAACAAGCCATCAAGAAAGAAACAAAGTTTCATCCCCAACTTTCCTTTGTGTGAATTGTCTGTGAGTCGTTATGTCTCCCTCTCATGGATCAATTTCCAAGTTTGTGTTTCAGTGCAGTTCATTCGTGTTGCATCAATCTTTCTTGCTCTTCTTCATCCCACTCTCGGGTTTTGTTCTAGTTTATTTCTGTTCGATTTTGTGGGTTTGAAGTTAGTGTCAGAATGGTGTGTTGAAGGGATTTGTTGGTGGGTTTTGGTTCGTGAGAGATTTATAGGATTTGTGGCTGTTGTTGGGTTGTAGGAAGGTGAGTAAGGTTCGAGGAAGAAGATGGGTTGAATGGCGAGTTGTTGAAGGGATTTGTGGTTTGTGTGCAAGTTGAATATGGAAGAAGAGGTAGTGTTTTGTGATTTAGAAATTGGAGAAGATGATAAGGAATTATCATGAAAAAAAGATCAGCCGCTATTTTTCTCCCCCGTAATTGAAAGTTTGTAGAGTAATATATAGTTGAGATATGCGATGGTGTGGTACAAGTCGTAGGTTTTGGGTGGAATGGTTCAGTAAGTCACGTTATGGTATGTCTTACAAAATTGGTGACGTTATTTTTTGTTATTGTTTTGTCGTGACCAGTATTGTGGGGAGATTGTGGTATCGCTGCATCTTGGCTAAAGTTTTATCGTGTGGCTTATCTTTACTTTTGGCAATTGGTTTCACTTTTGTAGATGGGACCTGCTAACATTGAAATTTCATGTAATAATAATAAATGCAAATGGTCCTTTGTATCATGGTAAGTTTGGAAATGAATTATAATACAATTTTATTTTATTTGCAGTTGGCTATTTAGGATGTAGTGTGTATGAATTGTATGAAAAAAAATACAGGTGGCTCTTATGGTTGAAACGATTTTGGGGAATGAAGTTGCATCATTTTTTTTTTGTGAATTTAAATGGACTCTTTCTTTGTGTAAATGGGCCTAAAAAAAGTAATGATTTTTGTGAATGTATTCAAAAATGACAAATGGCTTTTTTTTTTGTAATGTATGGGCTTTGCATATGGTAATAAATAAATAAAAAGTAGTGGGTTTGTGGAAATTGTGACTTGGGATTTTTTGTAAACTCGACATGGATTTTAACCAAAAATGGTAATGGTAAAGTGACATGGACTTTACATTTGAATATGGTTATAAAAAAACAAGATGAACTTGGAGAAATGATATGAAAGAATTGAATTGGAATGAATGTGGATATGGAAATTGAGAATAAAACAATATGATTTGGTTCTAAAAGGAAAGTGGATATGGACCAAAAAGGAATTGGATGGACTTGGATGGACTTGGATCATGAGAATGAATTCTCAACTTAGATCCACAAATGTACTCTTTAATTAATATTAACCGAATACTACACTCCAACAATCTCTGATTTAATCTTGAAAAAGCATGAACACAAAGAAAATTAGATCTTCAAGTATCTTAGGGCCTTGAAACAAAAAGATTAGAAGAATATGACTTGAAACATGAATTGTATTGTCCAGAAACCCTAATTGAAAAGAACAGACTCTATATGATTCTCCATCATGAAATATTTAAACTCAGCACAACCTAATACTCTGATCTACGTACATATGACTTGAACTGGCACACACCCTAATTAGGGTCTTAGACGCACACCACATGAATCATGCACATGCTGACCTTGATGCTCTTGCACTAATCTTGAATTTAGTCACTAAGAAGAAACAATATTTTTTTTTGGATTTTTTGAATAATGGTTAGTGGGTGGATGTTCAGATGAAAGTAATATACAGGTAGGACAAATTTGGGGTATGACACCTAATGAGTGATTCCATGGAGCATTAAAAATTTTAGAAAATGGTAATTTAAAGGGAAAAGGGCTACATTCTAACAATATGACCACTATCCTTTTACCAACTTCGAATTCTGGACACTCTTGAGCTCCTGTTGAAGATGGCCTTGATTGAGGATTCCTTGATAGATGATGTTGGTTTCGAAAAACCAAATCTTTTTGGATGCACTGCTTCCATGTCATATACTAAGGAGAAAGGGGACGCCCCAGTTTAAGTGTGGGAAGATGTGTGATAACTGTGAAGAGTAAATGGAAGCATCTTGTGCCAATCTTTGTAGGTTATAACCATCTTTTGAATGATCTTCTTGATATTTTTGTTAGCTTCCTCTACCGCTCCGTTCATCTTAGGTCGGTAGGGAGACGAGTTATGGGGTTCAATTTTGAACTCAGCACATAACTCTTTCATCATCTTGTTGTTCAGATTAGTTCCATTATCAGTAATGATCTGGCTTGGAACACCATAACGGTAGATGAGATTATTTTTGATAAATCAGACAACCACTTGTTTGGTCACATTGGTAGTGTGACAACCATTTTGGATATTAACCAAGTAGTGTGAGAAATCATTTATTAGCGAAGATGTTTAGATGCCAAGCTAGGGTGCATTAAGTTTTCTAGAGCATAATGTATCGAGTTTCACAGTCCGTGAACTTCTTGCTTAAGTAATAAATGACGGACTCTTTTCTTTTTGTTTCGTCTTGTTAGCCAAGCACACAACCCATGGAGTCTTCCAAGACTGTTAATTAAATGATGTGGTCTTCCTTCCACTGGAGGAGATAAAATATGTGGATTTAGTAAATATTCTTTGATGCTGTCAAAAGATTTTGGCAATCCTCTATCCATACATAGCTTTGGTTCTTTCTGAGTAGTTTGAAGATTGATGCGCATGTCACTGTCATGAGGAATATGAATCTTGAGATGCAATTTAGATGTCCTAAAAATCCTCTTACTTGCTTTTCAGTCTTTGGAGAAGGCATTTCTCGAATGGCCTTGACCTTGTCAGGATCAACCTCAATTCTTTTTTGGATGGCGGTGAATCTTAAGAGCTTTCCTGAACGAACACCGAATGTACATTTGTTGGGATTCAAGCGAAGTTTGTATTTTTTCAGACACTGAAATAACTTTGGTAGGTATTTCACATGTTCTTTTTCTATTTTAGATTTGGCAATCATGTCATCGACATACACTTCAATTTCTTTGTGCATCATGTCATGAAACAGAGTTGTCATAGCCCTTTGATAAGTGACTCTTCCATTCTTTAGACCGAACGACATTACTTTGTAATAAAAGGTTCCCCATGAGGTGATGAATGAAGTTTTCTCCATATCTTTCAATGCCATTTTAATTTGGTTATAGCCCGAAAACCCATCCATGAAGAAGAATACTCTAAATTTTGTTGTGTTGTCAACTAGCACATAAATGTATGGTAGAGGGAAGTCATCTTTTGGACTTGCCTTGTTTAAATCTATGTAGTCTACGCACATTCTGACTTTTCCTTCTTTCTTGGAAACTGACACTATGTTGGCTAGCCATTGAGGATATTCTGAGGTGGCAAGGAAACCAGCGTCGATCTATTTCTGTACCTCTTCCTTAATTTTGATGAACATATCTGGTTGAGTCCTACTCAATTTTTGTTTGACCGGAGGACACTCTGGCTTCAATGGTAAGTGATGCTCTACGATGTTGGTATCCAACCCTGGCATGTCTTGGTAGGACCAAGAAAACACATTCAGAAATTCTTTGAGTAGTTCTATCAGGCCTTTTTTACAGTTTGACTGAGTAGTGCTCCAATTTTAACTTCTTTGCTCTTGTCTTCTGACCCCAAATTGACCAAGTTCAGCGGTTCCTTGTAAGGTTGAATGGACGTTTCCTCATGTTTGGGTAGTCGAGAGATATCATCTAGAATTTCTTCGTCCTCTTCTTCTTCGGCTTTGAATACCCGGAACTCAAAGTTAGGAGAAGGCATTGGATCATACGTTTCAATGGGGTTTAAAAAAAATAATATGCATACATGATGATTCCTTTTTAAAAAAGACAAAGAGAATGCAAAAGTGTGTGCGTTGGTATTTTGAGAAATGCTTATTTTTATTTTGGATTGATTTTTTTAAGATTACCATTTTCTGAAATAGCAAAAAGTGAAAATAGTAATGAATGCAGGAATTCAAAATGACATTCTTATTTATGATTTGTCGATTCTTGAAACACAAACCCTATAAAACAAAACTCTTTCACTCTGGGCGAAGCGAAGAGGAACATTTGTAGAAAAGAAAGCCCTATAAAACATCCTTTTCACTTGGGCAAAGTGAAAGGTCAAAACATAGACGATGCAATTACTTTGATTTATGAACGATATTCGGGTCATCAACCGTGACCCAATTGCGACGAACTCCTCTGTGGATTATATAGTCTGGTATTTTTCTTCCAAGATTGTCTTCAGTAATGATACTGATTTCTGGTAGATTTGAATCACTAGACTCTTCTTCCCATGCAGAGTTATCATAAGAGGACTCTTCTATTGTATCTTCAACAGTACTTTCATTCTCAAAAGGATTTCTTCATCTTGTTGGCTGGATGTCTTCAATTCTGATACGAGAGCTTTCAGAAGCAGTATACTTCACTAGAAAGTCGTATTTGTCACTTGGTTGTCCCAAAGTATCCCAAGTTTTTAAAGGGATAGATGAATCATCTTCTTCGATGACATTGACTTCAGAAAATGAAAATCTGATGAATTCTTGTCCAGCAATTCTTGCAACTTCATCAACATAATGTCTGACATCTTCAGATTTTTATAATAAGGATTCCATGATTCTGGGAGAGCAGGTGGATTTTCCTCAAGGTCATTTGGCATTTATGCATTCTCTGGTTGACTCTTATACCTTGGATCTTCCATGTAAGTTTCCGAAATGGGCAAGTCATCAATGGGATCAAATAAGTTGTAATCGAAGTTGTCTTTCATCAGAGTATCTTCTTCCAATAAGTTGGGAGGAGCACGACATCCTTCAAGATCGTAATCTCCGTAGATCATTCTAACATCTAATCTTGGTATATATCTGGGACTTTGCCTCAGAGAGAAAACTGGCATGTATGTTTCATCCTGAGATATATATCCTTTGTCATTGAAATAGGATTTATATTCTTCATCTATATCAAATGGACCATTTTCCTCGATGGTGTGAACTTCTTGAGATATTGGGTGGAGGAAGCCTCCGCTATGGAAGAAATCTTGAATAGGTTGAGTGCCTTCATTCTTCTTTGTAACCTAAGTAAGTGCTAGAGAAAAACCGAGACCTTTTTTTGTCTTGCTATCAACAGGAATCACAACTTGCCCTCATCCTTTTATGTTACTACTTCTTAATACTTGGAGAGCATCTTTGTATGAGGAAATCGACGTTCCTTCTTCTTGATGATTCTCATTGCTCACAAAGACTGCCTGAAATTGAGTTCTGATGACTTCCTCTGGTTCTAAATATGACAATGATGACAGGTTGCTCACAATTAGAGCTTGTTCTCCGTATACTGTTATCAACTTGTCGTTCTTGACAAACTTCAGCTTTTAAAGAAAAGTCGAAGTGACTTCCCCTGCTTCATGTATACAAGGTCGTCCTAATAAACAGCTATATGTCGCTTGAGTGTCCATGACTTGGAAGGTGAATTGGAAAGTGTAGGGACCAATATATATAGGAAGATCGACTTCACCAATTACTATCTTCCTGGATCCGTCAAAAGCTTTGACTATGATCTCACTGCCTCTCATGGGGGCGCCTTGAAAAGATAATTGTGCCAGAGTTGATTTTGGCATAACGTTCAAGGATGAACCTGTTCCTACGAGTACATTGGCTAAACTAGCGTCTTGGAAATTGACTGTGATATTGAGTTCCATGTTATGATTCTTCCTTTCCTCTGGAAGTTCTTCATCACTGAAACCCATATTGTTGCAGGAGGTGATGTTGGAAATAATGTTGTCAAACTGACCTACTGTCACATCTTGTTCTACAAAGGCTTGTTCCAATACATTCTGTATAGCTTCTCAGTGAGCTTTTGAATTGAGTGTAGCGGGAAATTTGTGAGTGTAATTTATTGATTAACTTAACTCAAAATTGCAAGAGTCGCACCGCACTTTTATTTTATCCGAGAGGGAAGGAAAAAGAGCGAACAAAACCTAAAGAGTACTAAAACAAGAATAAATAAACAGAGACTAGGTAAGGGGTCGGTTACATAATGGAAAGGTGTTAGCACCCAAAAAGTCTATAGTACTCTATAGGAGCCCTTTTAAATATCTACGCTTTTTGGTTTGAAAAGGTTTGTTTAAAAAGAGATTGGGGAGATGAGAAGAGAATTATGTTTTAAGATTTTTGTGTTTTGAGAGACTTTTCGCCTCATGTATACATACCCACAAAGTGAAATATAGGATCAAAACCCCGTAGTTCATGGTACAAATAATAAAAATTTATTGGTTATGATTAATTTTTAAATGTAAAGACAAGTCATCATTTTAAGGAGAAAACTACAACTAGTCGCCCACAAGTATAAGACAACATTTGCATCACCTAAAGATGGAGAATTTTACTTGGATTAAAATCAACAAGTCTATCTCTCAACATCTAAGTGGAAAATGTCAACATCTTAAATACTATGGGGAATAGGAGCATTAAATCTCAACTATGGAAATAACTCATATCTAAACTTTATAAAAAGTTTTTAAGATGAAAAAGTACACAAAGGCACAAAAAGAGGTCAATAACAAAAAGAGGTCAACTATGGAAATTACAATTGTTATTGACCGTAATTGGAAAATGATCATTCATGGCTCAAACTTATGTAGAAACCACGACTATATGAGGTCGGTCAATAACAATGTTAGTGCTAATGCATTCTCCAGAAGTGATATGTAGATCACTCTCCGAAAGCAATACCGCATGAAAAGAAAATAGGTAACGATCTCATCTTCATCAAGAACTTGAAATAAGTTCAAACAATATTAAAGATTTCCATCGATCAAAAGAAAAAAGAGAAGAGGAGAGGGAATGCCAAATTGAATTATAATTTCAAGAACATTCCATATTTAAGTTCATCCACTCATCTTGGTAGATTAAAGCACTAAATATATCATTAACTCAAAGCACCTAAAATGAATTGAACAATTCACTTTAAAGATAGATTTGAATTAGTGAATGTTTATCCAACTTCATCTACACCCTAAGTCCAATTAATTTCAAGAGGAAAATGACCTTTAAAAGTGTATTCCAAAACAAAAACCAAAGGGAAATGGAAGAAGAAGAAGAAGAAGAAAGAACCAAAACAGTCCCTAAACAAAGCAAACTAGCCAAAATGCTCACTGTGTAATCGATTACAACCAGGAAGGTAATCGATTACGCCTTTTAAAACAATAGAAATTTAGCTTTTAAAATGTGCAAAACTTGATCAATCATTTCTTCAAACACCTCATGATCAAGGATGCAATTAAGCACGAAAATTCAAGTAAAATAACAACAGACAACACCAATAGAACACAATTTGCAATATCCAAAGATCAAGCAACAAGAATCAACAATAGATCATATTGTGAAGGATGTATCAAGAGCAACAATGGTGGATCAAGAGATTACCACTTCAAATCTGGAAATTCTTCAAATCAACTCCAAAACCACATTCCATAGCCTTGATCTACTGAAATTGATGATGAAAACTTGAATGGATGAAGGTTTAGCTCAAATATCAGTAAGTTCTAATGATGAACATACTAACTTTCAAAGAAAGAAAGAGCTTTGGTGAATTTGGTAATTGGAGAAAATTGAGACTCATGAAGGAATTTGACAAGGTAATTTTGGCTATCCAAAGCTTGTGAAATGAGAGATATGAAGCCTCTATTTATATGATTTAGGCTTGGAAATTTTGGTGGATTGGAGTTTGGTTTGGGAACAAAATTAGGCTTGGAATTTGAATTTGGAGGGAAATTAATGATCAAGTGGTGAGTATTAAAGATGTATGGTGAGAATTAATTATGATGAGGTAGGGGAATTAAAATGAAGTGATCTAGAATATTCTCATGATGAAACATTTGAATTTGGTGTCAAAAATGCTACAGAATTTGAATTTGGCCAATTTTCACAAAATGCACACAGGGTAATCGATTACCCTAATGTTGGTAATCAATTACCACAGGCAAAAATGGTGAAAATTTTCCTTTTTGATATGTTGTCTTGGCTCTGCCTCGATTCTTTTGCTTGTCAAAGAAGGCATGGAAATAAACACATGAACCTTGGAGTTCTTGAATAAAAGTTAATCAAATCTTGGGAGACTCTTGATCAGATGATTTTGAATTGTTTGTAGATCAACTTCGACTTTGTTCAAATGAAATTCATTCGAGATGAAGGACTGATATTTGATATCTTCACTCCAAATTCTTCCTGAAAAAGTTAGTAAAGTAAAAACTATCATTTTTTGGATTTTGAATAATGGTTAATAAACATAAACATAGACAAATATCAAACAAACAAGAAAATAAGGGGTTCTTGGTAATCTCTCAAGAATAAATGCACAAGGGAAGGCAAGAGAACCAAAGTTTGTGATCTTGTTTGTGGAATGAAATTCAAATGATATGTGGGATCTTAGGGGTAAAATTAAGGTGTTACAGCTTCCCCTATTTACGTTTCTTCTATCCATAGATATGAAGATTGACATCTTTGTCTCGACCAGATAGAAGAGACTTAAATATAACAAGTAAACCCAATTTTTGGCCTTAAGAGGCCACAAAATGATATGATTATGCTAATGATATGCAGACAAAAGACCTTTGTGGGGAAAACAAGCCACAAGAGACAAACACTGGGGAGAAAAAGAAGAAAAGAGACACCGCAGAAGAAAACAAAAGAGTAAGATCCTATTCTGATAAAGGAAAGGAAACGAATCAACCGGGGAAGAGATATCGACTGTCGGTTACTAAGCAAAGATACTCAAACCAAAGAGAAGAGGTAAAATACTTTCTACTGGTTACTGAGTAGAAAATAAGGGCAATAAACACAAAATAATTATCATCTACCGGTTACTGGATAGAAAACAAAGAAATGTATTACTTATTACTAGTTACTGGGTAAAAAGTAATCAATCTGACAAGAGATAATCAACTACTTGTTACTGGGTAGGAAAAGAAACAATGCCAACTACTGGTTACTGAGTAGTTTGGCGAGAGTTATAAACCTAAAGGAAAAGGTTACCAACTATCGGTTACTGGATGGGGTAAACAAAATATCAACTACCTGTTACTGGGTAGGAAAAGGAATATTACCACAAGGAAAGATTACCGACTACCGGTTACTGGGTAGAAAATAACAGTAACTATCCAAAAGAGAGACAAATGTTACCTACTAAGAGTTACTGGGTAGAAAAATAAAAGCAACAAGCTTGGGAGGAAGGATTACCTTTTACCGGTCACTGGGTAAAAACAAAGGATAACCAACCAAAAGGGGTGAGAAATATTACCTGGTACCTGTCACTGGGTAGAAAAATAAAGGCAATATACTCAAAAGCTGAAGAAACATTATCGGTTACTCGTCACTAGGTAGAAAATAAAGGCAATGAACTCACAAGGAAATATTACCGACTACCTATCACTGGATAGAAAATATGACGGTAACTGACCAAAAAGGATGAAGGATATTACCTACTACCTGTCACTGGGTAAAAAATAAAGGCAATATACTCAAAATGTGAAGAAACATTACCGACTACCTGTTGTTGCAGTGAGAATCGTGATACCAAGTTGTTGATTAACTTGAATCTTAATTCTTAAAATTCTCAACCGGACTTTAATTTATCCAAAGGAAAGGTTAAAGAAAGAAAAACTCTTTGTGCGATGTAACAACAACGCTAAAAGATTTGAGGATCGCGGGTTGGTTATGCCTAAGGTAGTTATTTCACATTCTAAACATCTGTAGTACTCTACAGGAACCTTTTGTATGTTTGTATTCTAAACTTGATAAATTTTTGCTATGGTTTGGGATTGGGTATAAGGTTAGGTAAAGACCTAAGGATAGTTTCTAAATTTGCTCGCAAAGATATCGCATCATCTGCCTACGTATCCTAACTAGGATAGAATCAGAGCAAGCGTAGTTCACCTCACTAGGGATAAAATAACACTTGATTATGATCAAGGTTCAAAGGGGAACAAACATAACAATGCTTGTGTAGAGTTTAACAAAACTCTCTATTCTAGGTTGAACACTCAATAATGGGGAGTAAGTAAACATCACCATGACTCTTACATAGAGTTAACCAACTCTACCTAATTCTATGTTATAAGACCAATTGGTTCTAACCAAAAGCAAGGAGGGGGTTGCTCGTCAAGATATTGCATCTTGTGCCTACGTATTCCTATTAATGAATGAGAAATCAGAGCGTCTGTAGTTCGGACACGACTAAGAAACGGGGACCAATTGGTTCTATCCAGACCAAAAGGAGGGAGGAGGTTCTATCCAGGCCTACAAAGGATTAAGACCAAAAGGAGGAGTGAGGCTCTATCCAGGCCTATGGGGGTAATGAGCTATCTATGACCCAAGGGTCAATAGAGAGACTTTTCTTCGGAAGGGGAAAAATGAGGCAACATGGATGAGAACTAAAAAGTTCCATCACTTGGACAAAGCATAAACATTCAAACATGATAAATATATAAGAGGTATGGTTACAACCAATAGCATGTAAGCATATGACAATATCAAGCAAAGATTTCAATCAAGGTAAATGATTACAACCAAAAATGCACAAAGATGTTACAATATCATGAAGGGGTTCTTACAAGACCAACATAAGAGGTAAAAACCACTTGAAACATCTTGACAAAGATGAAGGGGAATGATATAACAACCACATGTTTAAATGAAAACAAGTTTAAATGAAAGCAAGTCACAACTTGAGGCAAGCGTGTCATAGGTTTTAAAAGATGTCAAATGTAACAACATGAGACCAACAATCATGCATTGATGACAAACAAGTACAAGTAGGCATACAAGAAGTGTTACAACAAATCAAGTAAGAAATTCAAGATTCCATGGGGAAACACACACAAGTTTATGGTAACAACTAAAACAAAGCAATCCCTAGCATGTTATGGTTCTATAAAGACACATAAACAAGTAGAATGAAACATGACAAACACATTCAAGAGATTAAAACATCAAGAATCATGTTATGAATCACAAAGAAGTTTCACGGTATACCATTTATGTTCAAGCTTTCACAAAGGCAAGAAACAAACCCTAAACATGTTATGGTTCTAACAAGACACATAAACAAGTATAATAATGTGTGGTAAACATATTCAAGAGGTTACAATATCAAGAATCATGGCAAAGTTCACAGATGAAGTTCAACCGGCCATTTTCACATATATGCATTCACAAAAGCAAGTATGAACATGGTAAGGAAATTAATAAAACATATTTGATCATTTAAACATTTTAAAAAAATATATGAATCACACAATATCAATATCACAATAAAAATCAAGTTATAAGTTTGAAAAAGTTCAAGAACACCAAGGTAAAAAGCCTAAAAACACATGTTTTTCAAGTGGATCAAAGTCTTTCTAGGATGAAAATCCTTGAATTATTTCTTCACTCAATGAAATTAGACATGATAAGGAGTATTTTTCAAAAATAATGGCATCAATAGCACAAAAATTGAGCAAGTTATGGTCATTGCAAGTTGGTGCACCAAGAGGGCAAAAACTAGGGCAAGGCAAGGTTACAACCTAAGGGTCATTTGCGTGAAGGATTGGAACTCAGTCAATTCTTAACCAAATGGAGTGAAACAAAAGTGAAAATTGTGTATTTTTGAACAAGGAATTCAATGGTACCATTTTTATTTCCATACCATACACCCACAGAAAATTTTTATAGCAACATGGTTTAGGCAAGTTTGGTGGCAACCAAAAACATGAACATGTGAACACTCATGTGTAGTGGTGTGCTTGATGAAACAAGTTTACAAATATCACATATACATAATATTAAGAGGTTATCAAAAAAGAAATCAAGATATGCACACATGGTTTGGCAGATTGGATGCAAAGTGCAAAAAGTGACTAGGTTGGGCCTAGTTTGTGGCCTAGCTTGTGACCAGAATTTGACAGTTCAAAAAACACATGTTTTGATGCAAGTAATGGTTCATAAATGACACATAACATATATAAGACATGTTAAAACAATGTACAACACCAAATCATAGCTAAAAGTCATGATAGCATGTGAAATGCAAGTGAAAATTTCATATTTTCTTGTGTTTTAGGCTTACCTCTTGAAGCAAGCTTGCACAATAAGAAAACCAGAGACTATAAGTGCTCCTCCAAGGTATACAAATGCTCTTAGGATAATGAGAAGATGCTCCAAATCAATCTCAAGCAAGTTGATGGGCAGAATGGCTTGCAAGTGAAGAAAAACCTCCAAAAACCAATGATTTTCAAAGACAACTCCTTCAATCCTTGTTAAAGAAGTTTAGATTGGTTATTAACATCTTCTATATGTAAAATATGAAGTGTTAGAGATCTTAAATCTCAAGTAAAGGCAAGGGACCAATGACTATCCTTTAAAACGTAAAAAAAAAGTCAACAAAATAAGGTTTTGAGGGTTAACTTTTGGATTGGATGAGTTCCTGTGCAAGGTGATGGTTTGGGAAGCTCTAACACATCATTCATGATGTGTTTGAGGCTTGTTTTAAGTTTGAAAGTGTTTGGAAAAGGTTTTAGGGGTGAAAGTGCAAAACAGTTTTTTGTGATTTTGGAAATTTAGTGAGATTTTTGCAAGAACTTTGCAACCAGAAAGAAGAGAGAGTTCTTGCTTTGTTTGATGCTTGATATGGTGTGTGGATTATCATAGATAAAGCCTCTATTTATATGCAAAACAAAAGTGAGGACAGATTTACACAAGTGGTTTGCAAGTGGTAAGTGAAAAAATCTCATGAATCCATGTGATGGTTTTGCTTGCTTCCAAGGTACTTAGACCTCTAAAAACAGCTAGCAATGAGCTTTGAGAAGTGATCTTATAGTGCACAAGGACACCCTTCATGTTGCAGCCACCAATACTCTCTCTCATGGTGTACCTTTTGTACTTTTCTTTAATAAACAAATGGATTATGGATCAAACTTTGGCTTTGCTTGGATTCCCTTCTGATCTAGTTCAATATGCCCTCTAACACATCATATCAGATGTCATTCCATGGTTAGAAATGAAGTACATGGTTGGAAATCAAGTATTTCTTGAGTTTTGACATGGTGACCATCAAGTGTTTGGGGCCAACTTGTCCAATTCGAAAATCTCAACTCACAAGGTCTATGGAGAAGTTCTTGTACTTTCTGGAAAGCCCTCATGGATCTCTACAACTTTCATGATTACTGAATTTCCAAATTCCAAGTGGAACTAGGTCAAATAACCCCTCAAAGTTGGCTGAAAACATGCCTAAAAATGCCAAAAACTTAGAATTTTTCTAAGTGTTTTCTCCCTCTTGTGATGATTTTGACTATAACTCCAAATCTATGCATTTTTGCCCACAGTTCAGCTTTACACTTTTGTAGGGCTTCCCAAGACCTTTCCAACAAGCTTTGAACCACCTCATTTGGATGTGTGGTTAGGAAGTTATGGGCTTGCCCCTTTCAAAAACCCTAATTCCCGACTTTTTTGATTACTCCTCAATCCTTGATCCAATGGTCATGAAACTTCATGGCTAGGTGTAATATGTTATTAGTAACATATTTTCTTCAAACTTTGGGGTCAAATTCCTTATGGTCAAAGAGTTGACTTTTCAGTCAAACGAACCGATCGATCAATAACTACCGGATTGACTGTTGATGTTCTGGGTCTTTTGAGGTCTTGAAAATTCTTAAATAGACTTCACTAATCTATATGAGCTTCATGGACCATTATTCCATCATTGGAACACCTTTTAAATCAAAATTCAAACCACAATTGACTTTTCCTAATTAGAAACTCTAATCGGGGGTCCTGAACTGCACCGTTCTTGATCTTTGAGTGACAACTTCAAATTGGATTCATACTTGATCCAATATGATATCTTTGATGATGTAGAGACCTGTTTCATGGAGAATCAATTCAAGGCATTGACTGATCAAACATCGAAACCTTGATTCCTTACTGTATGGAACCCTGATTCACATGTATCTCTTGACAAAGACAAACTTGAAATAGGCTAAGGTTAGATAAACAAATGAAGATGATCCTAGAATGATGATGAAGATCTAAGGGGTCAAGATTTGGGGTGAAACACCCGTCACTAGGTAGAAATATAAAGGTAATGAACTCACACTGAAAGATTACCAACTACCTATCACTGGGTAGGGTAAACCAAACTCAACTACTTGTCACTGGGTAGGAGAAAGAAATAAAAGACAAATACTTGTCACTGGGTAGGACAAATGGAATTCAACTACCAGTCACTGGGTAGAAGAAGGAAATAAAGGTCGACTACCAGTCACTGGGTAGGACAAACATAATTCAACTACCTGTCACTAGGTAGAAGAAGGAAATAAAGGTCGACTACCTGTCACTGGGTAGAAGAAGGAAATAAAGGTTGACTACCTGTCACTAGGTAGGACAAACATACTCGACTACCTGTCACTGGGTAGAAGAAATAAATTATTAGCTACCTGTCACTAGGCAGCTCAAATCACACAATAGACTTCTCAAATAAAGAGACAACCATCTGTTGGGGATGAAATATTCATAACTCTGTTGGGGATATTCAAAAGATATACTGGAAGGTTAAATCATACAACAGACTTCTCAAATAAAGAGACAACCATCTGTTAAGGATTTCACAACAAACTTCTCACTGAGACTTCTTCCACAGAGATGTCATTTAATGGAAAAGCTGGTTGAATAAGAATCCATCATTTCACAATAAACTTCTCTACTGAGGATGAACTAGAGAACTTCCATTTATTGGGAAGATACCAATAAATTCCTGAAGATTACACAAGCTGCTCAAATAAAGAGGCTTCCACTTGTCACTAGGTGAGGTTTACCTTACTGGGGACACACAAATTGCTCAAATAAAGAGGCTGCCACATGAAGTTGCACAAGAAATTACCAAGAGAATGTTATCGAAACACCGTTGGGGAAATTCAAATCTTCATCTTCTGGTGGGGATTAATAATAGATTTTTGTCGAGGAAAATAAATCCTCAAAAGGGAGAAATAAATACCTTCTCATCATCCAGGTTTCACAGCCCAGAGAAAATCAAAAAACCGCTGCAAGAGACCAAAGTTCAATCTAGGAACAAACTGGAGAGAAATGGCCAAACAAGACTCAAACCAATGAGGAAATAACTCAATTGGGAAGTAATTCCATCCAGATAAAAGCTGAGGAGGAAAGCTAAATAAAATATCTTCCATGAGGCATATACTCAGTGGGTTTAGAAAGGATGTGCATTGTCTGCTTATGGGTCGAGACTCTAATGGAGGGAGGACACACACTCTCTGCGGGGACAACAGCACCAGAGAGCAAAGAAACACCAACACAAATGCAAGATGCACAATGCAACAACAACATGCTATGCTCAACAAAATGAATGTGTATGCAATACATATGAGTATGAATATGCTGACAAAATAGACAAAAGGATAAATAGAGGGTGAACAAAACATCACAACACTACTGAAATACTCGGCTAATCTCAACAAGTTGGAGACATCACTAGAGATCTTGCTAGGGATTTAAAATGAAGAAATCCTGCAAGAGACAAACAAAAGCCATCAAAGAAAAATAAATCCTACTACAAGGATCAAATCTCGCTGAGGAGATGAAGATACGGCTTGGGGAAAAACCCAAAGATCGACCTTCAATAATCAGTAATCCACAAAAGGGATAACAATATCAACTCTTCTTCAATGATAGAAGATAAAATGTTGGGGAACATCAACCCAAATCTTCTTGATTCATCCTGGGGATAAGAATAAAAATTAATTGAAATCTGCTTCAAAAGGGATAGAGAGATCTACTGCAAAATATAATGGATCCTCTAGGGATGTAATCATGTAAACAGCTACACAAACTCCACTGAGGAATAACACAGCTCTTTTGGGGATACAAGAAAGAACTCTGAGGACTATACAACTCTAAGAGAAACATCCTAAACTTTCCGGGAAAAATAAGAAGTTAGCGTCATAGCAAAAAGTCAAGTTGTGGAGGATTTTAAATCAATACCCAACACAAAGTGAGAGAAAACCCGACATGTGACTGCTATATCAATACTTCTTAGAAGAAAATAAAATTGCTCTTTTATTGGGAAACATCTGAAATAAATAATGCATAAATAATGCATAACCTCCACTGGGAACCAGCAAGGACAAATCTCTACATGGGCATTATCATCAAGGAGAGGTGGAACTCAAAAACTGCTCAACTGCCTGATCATAACCTGGTTGAATGAAGGAAACATACTCAGCTAGAGAAGATTTGAATCAAGACTTAGCTGGGGAAAACTCAACAACACTCGTCTAGTTATCCATAAGAACAAAACTCTGCTAAGGGAATACCAACAATACTACTGGAGAAACGTCAACACAACTCTACTAGGGAGTTGTCAATAAATTGTACCAGAGGAGTAAGAACGAACTCTGCTGAGGGAAAACATCAACAAACTCTACTGAGGAGAATATCAATGAGAACGAACTCCGCTGAGGATAACACTAAATTTTGCGCTTCGAAATTTTACCATTCTTGGGATTACTGTTGACATTCCTTTTTATATTCATAAATCAAAGAAATTTTTTTTTTATAATTTTCAAAATTTTAAATCAATTATTCACATTTGTTTCAAAAATCATCATCAAAAATAAAATGAAATTCTGTAAACAGAAATAAAATAAGAATTGCAAATAAAGGGACAAACGCCTAAATTTCATTGATAGAATGGTAGTCCGCAAAAAAGCGTGACTCCACGGATCATTACAAAGTTTGAAAATTGGTAAATACAATGGAAAGGGCTACATTGAAATACAATGACCATTATTCTCCCTAACAACTTTGAATTCCAATGTGCTTGAGACTTCAGCTGAGGATGATTGTAGTAGAATCCTTGATAGGAAATGTTGCCTCAAATGATCAAGACTGGCTAGATACAGTTACTTTCTATAATCCTAACTTTTTCCTAGATTGGCCTATCAGGTTTTCAATCTACCGGGACAATTATTTCTGTTTTTGTCTCTAATTTTTTCCTGAACCGCCTTTTCGGGTTTTCAATCCACCAAGACGCTCATTTATGCCTAAGCCGCCCTTTCGGGTTTTCAACTTAGCGAGCTGTTCTTTTTTTAAGCGAAGTATTTCTTGATTGCATCGGCATTCACAGGACGAGTGAAATCTTCACCATCCATAATTGTAAGAATTAATGCACCGCCAGAGAAGGCTCTCTTAACAACATCTCGGCCTTCATAATTAGGAGTCCATTTGCCCCTAGAATCATTGGTAAAAGTCGAGATCTTTTTGAGCACGAGGTCGCCTTCTCTGAACACACAAGGTTGAACCTTCTTGTCAAAAGCTTTCTTCATTCTCTGTTGATACAATTGGCCATGACACAAGGTCTTTATTCTTTTCTCCTCACTCAGATCCAACTGCTCGTATTTAATCTGACACCATTCAGCCTCAGATAATTCAGTTTCCATCAAAACTCTCATAGAAGGGATTTCAACCTCTACCGGAAGCACTGCTTCCATACCATAAACAAGAGAGAAAGGGGTTGCCCCTGTTGAAGTGCGGACAGATATACGATACCCATGCAGAGCAAAAGGGAGCATCTCATGTCAATCCTTGTACATAATAACCATCTTCTGAATGATCTTCTTAATGTTCTTATTAGCAGCTTCAACAACCCAATTCATCTTGGGTCTGTAGGGAGAAGAATTATGATGCTCAATCTTAAACTCATTGAATAATTCCCTCATCATCTTGTTATTCAAGTTTGACCCATTATCAGTAATAATCTTGCTCGAAACACCATACTGACCGATGACTTGGTTCTTGATAAACCGTACCATTACTTGCTTTGTCACATTGGCATATGATGCCGCTTCAACCTATTTGGTAAAATAGTCAATAGCCACCAATATGAAACGGTGCCCGTTTGACATTTTAGGCTCAATCATTCTAATCATATCAATGCCCCACATGGAGAAAGGCCATGGAGAAGAGATAACATTGAGAGGAGTTGGAGGCACGTGAATTTTATCAGCATAAATATGGCATTTATGACACTTCTTCACATATTTACAACAGTCAGATTCCATTGTCAGCCAATAGTAACCTGCCCTTAACATCTTTTTAGCTATTACACATCCATTGGCATGGGTACCAAAGGATCCTTCATGAATTTCTTTCATCAACATATCTGCTTCATACTTGTCTACACATCTTAACAAGACCATGTCATGATTTCTCTTTTACAACACATCATCATTCAAGAAGAAACTATCAGCCAATCTTCTCAAAGTTTTCTTATATTTCTTGGATGCCCCAAGTGGGTAATCTTGATCCTGAAGAAAACATTTAATATCATAATACCATGGTTTATCATCAACAACCTCTTCAACTACAAATACATGAGTTGGTCTATCAAGACGCATAACATCAATTTTTGGCACATCATTCCAATGATTTACCACAATCATGGAGGATAAAGCCGCTAAAGAAACTTTCATTTGATTCCCTGCTCTAGGTATATGGTGAAACTCAACCTTGTTGAAGAAAGTTGACAACCTTCTTGAATAATCACGATAAGGAATCAAATCAGGTTGACATGTCTCCCACTCCCCTTTAATCTGATTAATCACCAGGGCTGAATCTCCGTATACATCAAGGATCTTGATTCTTAAATCAATAGCTTCTTCCAAGCCCATAATACATGCTTCATACTCTTCTGCATTGTTTGTGAAAGTGAACATCAATCTTGCAGTGAAAGGAATATGAGAACCATGAGGGGTAACAATAATTGCTCTAATACCATTGTCATACTCATTAACAGCTCCATCAAAAATCAAACCCCGTCGGGATCCAGACTCAGGCCCTTCTTCAGGTAATGGTTCCTCACAATCTTTAACCTTTAGATACATTACACCCTCATCAGGAAAATCAAACCGGATAGGTTGATAATCATCAATTAGCTAATGTGTCAAATGGTCATCCAAAACACTTCCTTTTATCACTTTTTGAGTTCAGTACTTAATATCATATTCTGACAAAAACATTTGACAATGAGCAATCCTTCCAGTTAAAGCAGGCTTTTCAAGTATATACTTGATTGGATCCATTTTAGATATCAACCAAGTTGTATAATTCAACATATATTGGCGGAGGCGCTTGGCAGCCCAAGCTAAAGCATAACATGTCTTTTCAAGCATTGAGTAGAGAGACTCACAATCAGTTAACTTCTTGCTCAAATAATAAATGGCAAATTCTTTTCGACCATATTCATCTTGTTGACCTAGAACATAGCCCATAGACTCTTCCAGCACAGTCAAATACATAGCCAATGGTCTTCTTTCCAAGGGAGGGGACAAATAGAAGGTTTAAGAAGATACTCTTTAATTTTTTCAAAAGCTTTATGAAAATCCTCTATCCATTCACAATTCTGATCTTTACGAAGAAGCTTGAATATCGGTGCACATGTGGCAGTCATATTGGATATAAATCGGGAGATATAGTTCAAACGTCTCAAGAATCCTCTTACTTGTTTTTCTGTTTTGGGTGTAGGCATTTCCTGAATAGCTTTAACTTTACTAGGATCAACTTCAATACCTTTCTGACTGACAATAAAGCCCAACAACTTTCCAGAACGGACACCAAAAGTGCATTTATTTGGATTCAGATGGAGCTTAAACTTTCTCAAACATTGAAACAACTTCAATAAGTATTCAATATGATCTTCTTCGGTCTTTGACTTACAAATCATATCATCCACATAGACCTCAATTTCTTTATGCATCATATCATGGAACAAAATGATCATAGCTCTCTGGTACGCTGCATCAACATTTTTCAGACCGAAGGGCATCACACTATAATAGAATGTTCCCTAGGATGTAAGGAATGTTGTTTTTTTCCATATCCTCGGGCGCCATCTTTATTTGATTATAACTGGAAAATCCATCCATAAATGAAAATATTTTGAACTTAGCAATATTATCTACCAGTATATCAATGTGTGGCAATGGAAAATCATCTTTTGAACTTGCTTTATTCAAATCTCTAAAGTCAACGCACATTCGGACTTTTCCGTCTTTCTTTGAAACAGGCATAGTATTGGCCACACATTGAGGATACTTATTAGTCACAAGAAAACCAACATCAATCTGCTTCTGAACCTCCTATTTAATCTTCACAACCATGTCGGGATGAGTTCTTCTTAATTTTTGTTTCACAGGTGGACATTCAGGCTTCAATGGCAAACGATGTTGCACAATATCAGTATCAAGACTAGAAATGTCTTAATAAGACCAATCAAACATGCCAACATATTCTCTAAGAAGCTCTACCATCCTCTTCTTAACATCTAACTAAAGTAGTGCCCCAATCTTGACTTCTTTCTTATCATTATCAGAACCCAATTAACCAATTCCACCGGCTCTTCATGAGGCTGAATGGTCTTTTCCTCGTGCTCAAGCAATCAAGAAATTTCATCTTGAATTTCTTCAACATCCTCTTCTTCGACTTTAAACACAAGGAACTCAAAGTTGGGAGAGGGCATAAGGTCATTGTTTTCAATGGGTTTAACAAACAATATGCACAATGATTTATGTTTGATTTTAGAATATGAACAAGAAGTACAAATATCATGTAGATAAAAGAGATTAACACATTGTAATTTTGCTTTTTTATGTTACCATTTTTCAGAAATAAAGCAAAAAGGGAAAACAAAATATAGATAAACAGAATAATATTTTATTGATGATGATAAAAGTTGAAACAAAGCCCTCACAAATTCACTTTCACCTTGGGCAGAGTGAAAGGATTTTTGAAAGAAACAAAAAAAAATTACTTTGAAACATGAACAACAGTAGGATTGTCAACAGTGATCCAATTCTGGCATATCAATCCATGCCTCACAAAGTTGGTTGTTTCCTCCTTTTGATCATCCTCAATGATGGCGCTGACTTTATACTCAGGTTCCTTAAGTCTCAGTCGAGGAGAGTAAAAGGGTACGTATGCATATTCTGTCTCAGAACTGTCTCCAAGATCTTCCAAATAAGGCTCTCAGTCTTGAGCAGGAATAAAACCATCTTCAAAACCATCTGAGATGTAATCTTCAGAGTCATCTTCAAGAATTGCAGTTGTATCAAAAGTACGATACGTGTCAGGATAACCATACACCATATTAAAAGACACATTACCATGCTTAG
Organism: Lathyrus sativus; assembly: GCA_963859935.3. Lineage (NCBI taxonomy): Eukaryota > Viridiplantae > Streptophyta > Magnoliopsida > Fabales > Fabaceae > Lathyrus > Lathyrus sativus. The sequence goes on along the minus strand of OZ012736.1, from coordinate 188,307,095 downwards.
GCAACAAATTTGATTTCACATTGGGATTGGTATCTTCAAAATACAGAATACCACTTTTTATAAGCTTTGCCACTTCGTATTTCAAGGGATAGAAATTTTCAATATCATGCCCCGGGGCGCCCTGATGAAATGCACAATGGGCCTCTGGCTTATACCACCATGGAATATCTGTAGGAACATCCGGTGGATCACGAGTTTGAACCAAATTCTTCTTTATCAAAGCCCGAAATAATTCAGCATACGACATCAAAATAGGATCAAATTGCACTTTCTTCTACATACGACCTTGCTGACTATTTTGTTGTGTTTTCAGTTGGAACCGTGGTTGATAATTAGATGCAGCTTGAGCAGCAAGAGTAGCACTGATGACGGGGGTAACAGAAGCTACTTGTTGTTGATGATAACTACCACTGTTGTTTGTGACCCTGTGTCTTTTGGACCTCTCTTGAGATATGGCATTGGTTTCTCCATCCTTTTTCTTAGAAAAACTAGCACCAAATTTCTTTGCACTTCTAGAACTACCTTTTTTTTTCAAACATCCCTCACAGACAGCTTCCTTTAATCTCATTCACATACTAACCATTTCCGTAAAATCACTATGAGCCCTCGCAACCATCTTTTCATAGTAAAATAGACTCAAAGTCTTCAGGAATATTTTGGTCATTTCTTTCTCTTCAAGCGGAGGGCTTATCTGAGCTGCAATCTCGCACCATCTCTGCGCGTACTCTTTAAAATTTTCCTTCTCTTTCTGGGAGATCGCATGAAGTTGATCATGGTCCGGCACCATATCCAAATTGTACTTATACTAACGGGCAAAACTTTCCCGAGATCATTGAAGGTCTTGATTTGGGAACTATCAAGTCCCATGCACCACTTCAGTGCAGCACCGGTAAGACTATCTTATAAATAATGAATCAACAACTGATGATTGGCAGTATGGATGGACATCTTTCTGGCATACATGACCAGATGGCTTTGTGGACAAGTGTTCCCTTTATATTTCTCAAAAGTCGGAACCTTGAACTTGGCAGGAATTTTCACATTTTGGACAAGATAAAACTCGTGAGCATTCTTTCCAAATAACTATTTTCCTCTTAAAGCCCTTATTTCTTTCTACATCTCAGCAAACTGATCTTGAAAATCATCCATACGCTCATCCAAACTCTCGCTCAGAGCAGTGTGGAAAATTTGCTCTTCAGCATAAGGCATAGTGTGACCCACGAGTGGTGGCACAGGTACAACAGTAGGAACAACTGAAATCTGAGCATTAGAAACAATATTAACCACAGAAGGTGGTATCGTCATAACAACAGGAACTCTTGGACCTTTAGAAGCAGTAGGTTAACATCCCTCTGGCACAAAATTGTGAGGCATGCCCCAAGGGAAGTCGTGAGGCATCTAATATTGAGAAACATTAACCGGGACCACAGAAATGAGCGTTGATACGATCTCAGAAATCCCATTTCTCTACACAAGAGAAGGAGGAGGCGGTGGTGGCTGATTTTGAGCAGCCACTAGAGTTTCCATCGCAGCAGTGAGTCTTTTTATACCATCCTTCAGAGTTGATACCTCCTCACAAAGCTTGCGATTCTCTTGTTGCAATTTATTCATCTTTTCTTGAGATTAGCTCGAGTGTTGTAGTGATGTAACAACTTGGCTGAACGAAGATAAAAAAAACAATAAGACACCTGGGAAAGACAAAATACAATGCACAAGGTGCAAATGCGACATCTTAGCTACCAATCTCTTTTTAATTCTCTTTGTTTCTTCCGATCTTAATTAGACAAATTGAGTTATATTACAAGTTTATTTTGTTAATATAATTGATTAGGTTGATATTTTAATTGATTAGGTAGTACCAAAGTTTATGGATCGTTGCCTTTTTAAGTCAAATTTTTTCTTATATAAAAAGTGTTTTTCCCACTTTTAAACATACTAATTTTTTTAATAATCACCTCTCTCCTCTCACTTGTTCTTCTTATTTTATAAGTTCTATTCACTAATCATTGTCTTAGTTCTGATAGAGTAAAAATTTTCATCTGAGAGTTGTGATGTTTCACTGTTGTGCTGAATTTGTTTATTCAAGAACTTAGTTTTCTTGTGATTTTGTAATAAATTTAAAGATTGCAAGGTAAATCTATAAAAAGTTTGATATGAAGTGTTGGGTTGAACACATGAGCGATTTTAAGGCCCGGCTAGGCTGGGCATGTGCCTAGGCTCTGGCCCAAAATTTTTTCTTCTTATATAAAAAATTATGAAAATTGTGGCGGTTAAAAAGTGATATTATGGTGGTTTAAACCGTCACAATTAACTAAAATGCAGAAAAAACATGACAATTTTTAATAAAATTGATTGCCACACAAAATGTCATAATATACATTGAATAAAAAAGCGATTTCTTTGTCGTTGATAATGACAGTTTTGACCACCGTAAATTAAACATTTTTCACAAATAAAAACATGATTTTTTAAAAACTTTTTTATGCAATTAAGCATACATTACATCAATTTTTTTGATATTATAATATTTAGATTCAACTACACTACAAAAAGTGTAAGAATTGAAATAAAGAATAAAGTTGCAATTAGGAAAAAATTAACCAAAAACAACAAAATGAATACTTAGGAGAAATAAAAATTAACATAAAAGTAACAACTACTAAAATTTTAAAAAATATGTACAGTGTTGTAAAAAAGAAGAAAAAAAGAATAAATTTTATTCTCAAATAATATAAAAAAATATATTAGGTGTTTGATAAAATGCTTTAATCAATTTCTCGTTTATTTTCGCCTCAATTCTTTTACTTCATGATGTTGAATTATTGTTGTTGTTGATGATTGTTGTTGTTGCACGTTGTGGTTTATAAATTATGGTGTTGAATTGTTGTTATTGTTTTTTTCACTTTATGTTACATGAGGTCTAATACTTCAATTTATGTTCACTTTATATAAATTATATGGTTCAATTTATGTTAACTAAGAATTTGTTTTTTTAATTTAATTTATAATAACAGTAGTTAGCAAATAAAATTTTGTTTTGTTAATTTGCTGCTAATTTCATGAATCACATGAAATGATGTTCCATGTTAGAATCAATCTCAAATTGGATATGGCTATGCTAGTTTTAAAATTCTGTCGAGATCAATTTAATTAAAGATCTTTTATTTTGATTAATAACTTTTTATATATTATATACAATGTGAATTTGAGATCTTTAAATTTTTGCTCATGCTTCAAAAAATTTCTGGTTTCGCCACTAGTTGAACATGTATTAAATATCAAGTTGTTGTTGTTGTAAAGTTGTTGGCTTATTCCTATGGAAATGATCTAGTTATTGTTTAGTGAAAATCTCAAGAAAAAACTCTTGCGGACTAGTGTAAGTCGTGATTTTTAAGCTGAACCAAGATAATTTTTGATGTGATCTTTTTATCCTATCTCTTTATATTTTTGTCATTTATCTTTTTTTTGCTATGATTAATGTTAGGCTAATTAATTTTGCTTATATCTTGTTATAATATAAATCTTTTCAAAATCAATTGTTTTTTTAGACAGTTTTTTGAAATCTGAATATAATTATTCACCCTTTTATATTTGTGACTTATTAGACAATACCCCCTCAAGCTAGAGGATATTTTGAAGAAATTATTAACTTTGATAAATAAATAAAAAGTTGAGATCTATTGGTTTACTCAAAAACCAAATTTAAAGTAACAAGAATCCATAGCGTGTCCAAGTTCAGTGCATAAGAGTTTAGTTTTGGAACTGAAGGAACTTCTCACTTAAAAAGATTGTTTGTCATGACCTGTAAATTGTCTTGATTGAAGATGACTTGGATGTTGATTGTTGTTGTTGATTGATCAAGAATTTTCATGATCATGTTGCCTGTGTTGGCTAAAGGTGAAGAAACTCAACGTGTTGATGGTGAAGAAACTCAATATACAATGATGAAGAACAAACTCAATATGGGCTGACAGAAGAAAAAAATTCTATATCTCTAATACCATAATATAATACAATGTGAATATGATAAATGCAAATAATATTAAACTTTTTATAATTCTTATTACGATGACCTTTATATTCAAAGACCTATTCTAATATAATAAGAAGTTAGATATAACTAACTTGTGTAACCAAAATAAGTGTAACTAACCAGATAATAATATCAAGTAATGGTGATAAAGCTATTGTATGGAGAGACACAATATTCTCACCAGTATGCCAACCCAGTTGAGCTCATTAAGGATTTAATGGCTAAGAGAACTATCTCTATTTATCATATTCTCAATGAAGACAATGTGCAGATTTTCTATCCAAAAAAGTAACAGAATCACAATATGTAATTACTCTTAAAAAACATAGCTATAATTTAATATTTAATCAATCAATAAATTAGAAAATTCATCATCAAAATACAAAGAAAAATCCAACTATTTCCTTTTCTGTTTTCTAGAGTAAACCATTCCTCTAATCCCATCAGGATCAGAAACAAACCCCATAGGCCGATAAAACCCAAGAACACGAGGCTCAGAATATAAAGCAATATTCGAAATTCCTCTCCCCACAAGATCCTCAATCAGCCTCTCCACAACAGCTTTCCCAAGCCCAATCCCTTGAAACGAAGGATCAACAACAACATCCCAAATTATCGCATTGAAAACACCATCCCCAGTAGCTCTCGCAAACGCAACTGCTTTCTGCGACTTTCTCTGCTCCACCCACACCATCGAGTCCGTGTGCTCAAGCGCCACTCGTATCTTCTCCGGGTCACGTCTCGGAAACCCCACCGCTACGAATACTTTGTTCAGCGCTTCCAGGTTTAGTCCATCCGCGGTTCGCCGTAGAATGAAACCTCGAGACTCGAGTGCCTCGTCGGATATTGAGAGCTGGTAGTCTAGGCTTGATCGGGATGAAAGGGTGAAGTTTCGATGGTGAGTTCGTGTTTTGAGGTGGAGTTGTAGAGAGGATGAGAGAGGAGGAGAGATGTTGCCACGTAAGAGCATTATTATCCGTAGAAGACGTTACGCTCTCTATCTCTGTTCTGTCTTCGTAGTTTGTGTTTGTGACTTCTGTGGAGTTGGGGAACTTGTGAAGCTGTTGTTGTTCTTGCTGTTGCTTGGTTTGTGGCTGTGGTTGTGGAACAGCCGTTAAGGATAATGTGGTTGGTTTGGTTGGGAGTTTACTGTGATAGGCTATGTCCTTTGTTTCTTGTTTGGTCCACAATTAAGAGTGAGAATATTAAGGTCGAAATCTGAATTTTTTTTCTTCCTGCCATGTTTTTACTAAATATTATCTTAAATGTCACACTTTTAATTTTTTTTCTTCCTATGCCATGTTTTTACTAAATATTATCTTAAATGTCACACTTTTAGACATATATATCAGAATACCACACTTTTAAAAATTGGTTGAAGTTTGCCGCCCATTCATTGAACGGTAGTGTGTAAATATAAAGGGTGCCGCCCATTAAAAGGGCGGCAGAGTCCAACACATTTTTTTTTTATTTTTTCGTTTTATTTCTGTTTTATTTATATTAATATATACAATAATATAAATATAATAAATATGAATATTATTAATATTTATTTATATTAATATTAATAATAATTATATTTATATTATTAATATATATTATTATTATTAATATTTATTAATATTTGTATTAATAATATTATTAATATTAATAATATTAAGACATAATGTTAATATTATTATTAATATTTCAATATATATTAATATTATTAATATTAATATTTATTAATATTAATATTTATTAATATTATTAAGACATAATGTTAATATTATTATTAATATTTCAATATATATTAATATTAGTATTTATTTATATTATCAATAATGTTAATATTAATATAATCAATTAATGTATAATATCAAATTATATTTTTAATACATAATTTATATTAATTGATATCATTAACTAATATTATTTAATAGATGATGATTAATAAAAACACTAACGATTACTTGTTCTCACATTGGGACACCGAGTTCGATTGTGGCATGTTTGACGACACATTGAACATTTTCTCTCAAGCTTATCAAAGTTATCCATTTCCGTTGTAATAGGTGTGCTCACTGGGCGACCTTTCTTGTTCCTCCGCATTCTTGGGTTATGGCAAATTTGATCTCCTTCATAAACGAGCTAATATTCATCGTACGACAGCACTGGAAAGCTTGTGTTGTAAACCCCAAACAGATTTGTAACCCTATAAACGTCGGACAAAAGAGCGTAAGCGTCGTGGCGCACATTTGAACATGCAGCGATAACATGTGAGCAAGGGACACGAAATGCTTGAAACTTTCCGCAGTCACACCACCCTGTTGCACCCCAAAATTTGCTCAACCTTTTCTTGCCTGATTTGTGTTTCATTGCATTTCATTTGCATAGTTACATCATGTACATAGTTCAATCATTTGCATATCATAGCATATCACTCATCCAACAGGGGTTTAAGTGTGATTCTTATCAGAAGAAGCCTAGCAAGAGGTCTTATCCAAGTATGAGAAGTCATCCAAGCCATCAAGAAATGAGTTAAAGTCTTGAGAAGTTTGAGTGCCTACATGTGGGTTTTGCTCTTATCTTGAGGAATATTGAGAACCATCAGTGGGATGTGAAACATGGAATATGAATTTGAGGTGTGTATGGATCTCATGGAATGCCTAGAGAGCCATATTGAAGCTGAGACAGGTCATTGATTCCAGTACAAGAGCCACAGTTGAGGTGCAGTCAACTAGGGTTTCATCTGGGTCAATCCTAGGTCAAATGTGTAATTGAAGAGCATCAAAGCCTACTTTGAGGTCATGGAGTTCATGGATTGGTATGTTGATACATGTGTGGTGTTTTGCCAAGATCAAGCAAAGAAGAATCAAGAAGGTAGGGAGTTGCTAAATTAGGGTTTCAGTGCAAATCACCCTGTTTAGTGCCTAACTTCAAAGCCACAAAAATCAAAATACAAGTTTCCAATGGATCTTTGGCCAACATGAAACTTGTAGAGCATCTCAATACCTTTAATTTGAGTACTATAAGTCCTCAAGGAGATTTATAGAACTCAAGTTATGGCCCAGACAAGTTACAGGTCATCAGATGACTATGAAATTTATCTGTGAAAGTCACTTGACTTCCAAGCAACTTTTGCCCTTCAAGGAGTTTTCAAATGGACCTTTGGCCAACATGAGAGTTGTAGATATTGATCTTATCTTTCCATATAGTACTAGAAGTCCTTGATAGGATTTGTAGAACTCAAGTTATGATCTTTGCAAGCCAGGGGTTTTTTGGGTATTGGTGATTATAGGTCATTTGTGATCATAGGTCCATAACTCCAACTTGCAAGCTTCAAATGGAAAATTGTTCAACATGGAACTTGTTCAAAATGATGTTTTAAGTGTAACCAAGTAATCATGAGAGTTTGGTTTGGCTTGGAACACAAATTCACTTGAAATGGCTTTGAAAGAAGGAAAAAATAAGCATTAAAAGGCAAAAAAAATGGAATTTCTTGATTTATGGTCAAACAAGGTCAAGTTATAGGTCATTTTGATCAGAAATTACATTTGGAGAGGGATGGAAATATTAATTTTGGCATTTGAGGTAATTTTCACATACTTCCCTTTTGTAACTTAAGATTGAAGCAACATATCAATTGCATACCATGGGATCAAAAGCAAGGCAATTACCATTCCCATTCAATTCAAAATGTCATGAGAGGAGAAATTCAACTGAAATTGAGAGCTGTAGCAAGGCAAAACACAAGCTGTGCATATGAGATTTTCAAGGAGCAAGAGAAATTCAATTTCTCATTTGAGTAGTTACAGAAAGTTCTAGAGTGTTCTAACACTATCTATATATCCAATGCAATGTGTTCAGATGGTTTTTTGGGCAAGAGGTGAAGAGAATCAAGAGAGAGCAATTGAAATTTTCCCAACTGCATCAAGAATCGAATTCTGGGATATAGGTGATTTCAAGGAAAATCAATTGTTTCAGAAGATTGAGAAGGTGCTATTGAGTGATTCTGGAAAGAATTGGAGCTTGATTCGAAGGAAAACCTACTATGTTCATCCATTTTTACCAGGTTTGTAACTTTCAATTTTTGCTCTAGATTATAGGGAATTAGGTAGAAATGATTATGTGGATAGGTTATTGATGATGCTAGGGTGGATTTAGGCACAAGAATTGAGTGATTAAAGACCCAACTAGGCATGGCACCATTTCTGTTGGTGAGGATATCTCTTGATTCTTGAGGCTACAAGCATGTTTGGATAGTGAGTTTTGAAGCCTGATACATGTAGATGACATTAGTGCCTTTAATTGCAAGAATTGTGACCATCAAGATTGGGGTGAGTTTCTGAACATTTGATCGATTTTGGATTTAGAGGAAGAATCAATGAATTTGGAGGTCATATTCGTGCTCAGGATGAAATTTGGAGTGAGATAGGGTGTTTCAGTTTGGTGTTTGATGCATTTTATGAAGGCCTCACCGGAGACGGCGGTGGCTCTGTAACTCAGGCCACCGTCCCATGACTTTCCCTCCCAAGTTCAAATATTTGGAGAAGATGATGTTTCACCTGTTGGATCATGTTTGACTATTGACTCAGACTAGCATCCAAGGGCCACGATTTAATTGGACATTTTGAAGAGAGTTTGAGTTTTACAAAACTCTGCGTTTCATTAATTGGTTTTGGGGTGGGCTTAGGGAATTCTTGCTATCAACACCTCCATTTGGGCCCAGTCTGAAATTCCAACGTGAAATGATTGCTATTCACCACAAGCATTTTCCAATTTCCCTTTTATTTCCCAGGATTGTCCTTTATTGGTTTGGGCTTAGTCAAATATGCTTCTCGCACCCCACCTTTGGGCCCAGCCTGAAGAATAACATGATTTTATTGCTATTTCACACGCTCTTTTATCAATTTTCTTTATTTTCTTTTAATTTCATATTTTTCATATAGGTTCGAAATAAATTCATATCAATTAGGAAAATTAATCTTTTTAGGTTAGATTTTTTTCCCCTGGCTCCTTAAAGAGTATAGAATTTAATAGGATTGAGAAATTATTAATTCATGCATTTTAAAATTTAATTGCATTTTTTGAAGTTTAATTGCTTTTATTTTGAATATGGTTGATATGTGATCTTGTTGATTTTAGTATGGGAGATTGGTGTAGAATTTTTAGGTGATTCTTTTTGGGTTATGTAGCTTAGATATGCATGTACCTCTAGTATTTTTCTCATAATTTTGTGAGATAAATTTAGGCTAGTTTGAACATTGATCATTAAGGGGTGTAGATTTAGGGTTTTAAGATAGTACCCTTAGGTTTAGGACATAGTTTTAGGTCTTAATGAATGGTTAACCCTCTGGTTTTGTATGGAGTGATTCTTAAGAGGTTTAAGAACCCTTAGAATTTTTTATAGGATTTTACAATCACTTTTGGTATTTTAATTAGATTTAGTTTTAAGACTAACATTTAGGAGTTTTTAATGAACTAACTTGACTAGTTTAATTCAATAGTTCCCCTTAGACTTAAGTGGTGGTGCCCTTGTGCTTGGATGAAGATGAAGACATGTTGATGTTGATATGGAGTGCTTGAAGAAGCTTGGAGTTGAAGATTTTCCCATCTTGTGGATGCTTGTCAGGAGCTTAGGGAAACTAGGGTTTTAGGAAGAGCATTAGATTAGTTTTGCTTGTTTCTTCAAACATGGAGTATATTGTTCATCTCCATTCAATCCAATGACATAAAGTCCTCTTAAAGAAGTCACATCTCTCCTTTGGAGGGATGAATGACATGCTTTAAGAGTAGAACTTTGAGGATGCCCTTCTCTTATAATGTTAAGTTCTTAGTGGCTTCCTTTGGTTGTCCTTAAGTTACTTAACATTTCAACCTGATCTTGTTAATTGATTCTCCCTTGGAGGGTGCTTGTTGAAGCTGGGTAAAGAGAATGAAGTTTGTGCTTGTTGAAGCTAGAAGCTTGTTGAAGGTAGGAGTGTTGCTTGTTGAAGCCAGTTGCTTGTTGAAGCAAGGGTTTTGCTGCTTGTTGAAGATGAAGTTAGTTTGCTTGTTGAAGCTGTTTACTGGTTGAAGTTTGCTGGTTTAAGTTGATTGCTTGTTGAAGCTTGGTGCTTGTTGAAGATTGAAGGTTTATTGAAGCTTGAGGATAGGAGCTATTTGTAACACCCCCTTTCTATGCCCCCAAATAATACAATTAATCATTTAGGCATAAATTTAAAATTTCATCAGAGTACATTTGCAACATGGCATAAAAAGGAAATATCACATTATCATAAAAATTCCAACACATACAACACCTGCTCAACAGATATGCAACAACGGGATAACACCCACAAGAAATATTTAGAACAAAGGCGGAAATATCCAAATATTTCATAATTCACCAAACATGTATCACATATACAGTTATCTTTCATCATGTTTTACAAAACATATCGACAGCAGATACATACTCAGATGTATCACAAAAGAATCAAAACAAATCCTATTCTACCCGGTGCTACATATCAGAGCCGACCGACCAAAAAGGGAAGAAGCCACGCTTCATAAAATACCTCCAGCAATCTAGTCTGCAATGCCTCATAGAGCATTACAAGAAACAACAGAAGGGTGAGAAACGATATCATAATAACAATGCATAAAAACATATATATGCATAGTACCCAAAATACGTCTTTCGCATTCTCACTGCAACTCACCTCGTCATACCGTACATCGCAATGTATTCACATTATATATTTACAAATAGGACATCATGTATATACAATATGCGTCAACAATATTTATATCGGTTCATGAACACACAAAACATACATATTCATATATTCACACATACATGTGTCTTCAAGCATACCAATCATGCCAATCATCAACAATTCATATAAACATTTACAATTATGTTCATTTACCATATACCATGCAGGATGTCAACATGCAACTCATAGAGACCGACACACGACTCTATGCAGATGCAAATGCGGTACCGACTCATTTCAGCAGGTTCAATTGAAGAACCAAATAACCATCGCTCACACCCCACATGGGCACACGAGGTTCTGCAGATTCTACGCGGAATCAAAATAACCATCGTTATATACGAGGTTCTGCAAATCCACTGAGGGATCAATAATTAACCATCGCTCACACCCCACAAGGGCACACGAGGTTCTGCAGATTCACCGAGGAATCAATAATTAACCATCGCTCACACCCCACAAGGGCACACGAGGTTCTGCAAATTCACCGAGGAATCAATCGACACAAAAATGCATACCATGATGCTTCACATGCAACATGACTCATGACACTCTTGAAATGCACACATGTTTACAACATACTCATGCATTCTACACATTCATACAAACATCATAGATTTTTTAATCAGGCTAAACAATGCACATAATTACCCAAGCGGCCACGATTCATAATCTAGGATTCACGCCATACGGCTACCCACAGCACAACACAACCCAGCATATAAACTACTAAATCAAAGAAGGGTCGATCGCAACCGAAACCCCAAGCCACGACAGCACCCCGCAACAGGGAAATCCATCCTGCTACGTTCGCTACACGCTCGCCTAGCGAGCTGCTAGCGAGCGTTCGCTACCCCTCGCCTAGCGAACTGCTAGCGAGCGCAAACAGAACCTCCAAACATTGCTCGCTACCTCGTTCGCCACAGCGAACCCCCAGCGAGCTCTTCGCTACTCCCTTCGCTACTAGCGAAAGACCACAATACCATTCTGTCCCAAGTCTGGGACCGTTCGCTGCGCACTCGCCTAGCGAACTACCAGCGACCATTCGCGACCTGCTCGCCTAGCGAACTGCTAGCGAGCGTCTGCGATCAGAACTTCTCCCTACTGTTCAGAATTCGAAACAGCCGATAAAATCACCCGATGAACTCCAACTCATATCCCGTAGCCTTAGTCTAACATATATCGACTAATCTACGTCATCAAATCACGATTCTAACCGTTAGACAACGATTTCTATCGATTAAACCAAATTCAACCTAAAATGGAAAGTGTAGAAAAACTACCAACAATCCAAAACAATCCAACAAAATCATACATGATTATACACATTGATAGAATAATAAAGTTTCACACCCTTACCCGAACAATCGAAAGCTTTGGTGATGATTTCTTGAAGTTCTAGGTTTTTCCTCTTCTTTCTCTCCTCTTTCTCTTCTCTTCTTTTCTTTCCTTTGTTTTTCTCCCTCTCTTACCAATTTTCTCTTTTTCTCTCATATTCTCTTTTCTTTCCTCTCAAATTCTTTCCACACACCAATTAATCAATTCTCATAAAATATCCACTTAACATAATTACTAATGCCCAAAATACTTTCCGGTCTATTTTTACCCGATACTCTCAAAGTAGGCAAAAATAACACAATATGCACAAATAACATATTAACACACAATTCCACATTTAAAATAATAATTCAATTAATTAAATCAGAAAGGACTCAAAATAAATGAAATTCAGAATCGGGGCGTTACAACTCTCCCCCACTTAGGAATTTTCGTCCTCGAAAATATTACCTGATTCGAACAGCTCAGGATGCGACTCACGCATCTTACTCTCCAATTCCCAAGTCATATTGCCTTCCGCAGCACCTCCCCATGCTACTTTTACAAGCGAAATATCCTTGCCTCTTAGGTTCTTAACTTCGCGGTCCAAAATCATAACCGGTAAAACCTCAACCGTAAGATTATCTCTTACCTCCACCTCATCCATAGGAATCACATGTGACATATCCGGAACATACTTCCGAAGTTGCGAAACATGGAACACATCATGCAAATTCGAAAGACTCGGAGGCAACGCCACACGATAAGCCACCGCACCAACTCGTGCAATAATTTGATACGGACCAATAAAACGAGAAGTCAACTTCTTCGACTTCAAAGCACGACCCACACCCGTAACCGGTGTAACTCTCAAAAACACATGGTCACCTTCTTGAAATTCAAGATCCTTCCTTCTCTTGTCATGGTAACTCTTTTGCCTATTCTGGGAAGCTTTCATCTTCTCCCGAATCAACTTCACCTTCTCCGTCGTTTGTTGTACCATTTCCGGTCCAACTACCGATCTCTCTCCGGTTTCATGCCAACACAAAGGTGTTCGACATCTCCGACCATACAAAGCTTCAAATGGTGCCATACCAATACTTGCATGAAAACTGTTGTTGTAAGTGAATTCAATCAATGCCAAAAAGCTATCCCAAACACCACCTTGCTCGAGCACACAAGCACGCAACAAGTCCTCTAACGATTGAATCGTCCTCTCAGTTTGGCCATCCGTCTGCGGATGATACGCCGAACTCAATCTCAACTTAGAACCTAAAGCCTTTTGCAAACCTTCCCAAAATCTTGAAGTAAATCTAGGATCTCTATCCGACACGATACTCTTGGGAACTCCATGCAACTTCACAATCACCCGAACATAAATCTCGGCTAACTTTTCCAAAGGATAACTAATATCAATCGGAATAAAGTGAGCAGATTTAGTAAGCCTATCAACAATCACCCAAATAGCATTGTGACCTCTTTGCGTATTTGGTAAACCCGTAACAAAATCCATTGATATACTATCCCATTTCCATTCCGGAATATCCAACGGTTGCATCAAACCACTAGGCTTCTGATGTTCCACTTTAGACTTCTGGCAGGTCAAACACGAATACACAAACCGAGCTACATCCCTCTTCAATCCGGACCACCAAAAGATTTTCTTCAAATCTTGATACATCTTATTCGCACCCGGGTGAATACTCAATTTACTCCGGTGTCCTTCCTCCAATATCGTCTTTCTCAAATCCACATCGTCGGGAATACAAATACGACCATGGAATCTCAAAACTCCAAAATTATCAACCTTAAAGTCCTCACTCTCATTCATCATCAAATCCACAAATTTCAAATCCAACTTTTGCTTTTCACGAACGGTAGCTAGAAAATCATTCGTAACATACAACATACCAAGTTTCACACTTCTTGGCATCATTTCACAAACCAAACTCAAATCTCTAAAACTCTCCAAAAGTTCCCATTCTCTCACCATCAATGTGGACATATGCACTAACTTCCGGCTCAAAGCATCGGCTACAACATTTGCTTTACCCGAATGGTAATTCAAACCAAAGTCATAATCCTTCAAAAACTCTAACCATCTCCTTTGCCTCATATTCAATTCCTTTTGCTCAAATAAATACTTCAAACTCTTGTGGTCGCTAAAAACTTCAAATCTCGCACCATAGAGATAATGTCTCCAAATTTTCAAAACAAAGACCACGACCGCCAATTCCAAATCGTGCGTGGGATAATTCTTCTCATGCACTCTCAATTGCCTTGAAGCATAAGCCACGACTTTACCGTCTTGCATCAAAACACCACCCAAACCGGATAAAGAAGCATCACAATAAACCACAAACGCTTCCGTCGGATTTGGCAAAATCAGAACCGGCGCCGTTGTCAACCGTCTCTTAAGTTCAACAAAACTCTTCTCACAATTAATGTCCCAAACAAAAGTCTTTCCCTTACAAGTCAACTGAGTCAACGGAAGTGCCAACTTCGAAAATCCCTCAATAAACCTCCGATAATAACCGGCCAAGCCCAAAAAGCTTCGGATCTCCGTAACCGACTTAGAGGCCTCCCATTGCATCACCGCATCAATCTTGGACGGATCAACACAAATACCTTTACCAGAAACAACATGCCCAAGAAAATTCACTTCCGATAACCAAAACTCGCACTTGGATAACTTAGCATACAATTGCTTCTCCTTCAATACTTGCAACACAACCCGCAAATGCTCTTCATGCTCTTCTTGGGACTTAGAGTAAATCAAAATGTCGTCAATAAACACAACAACGAAACGATCCAACTGCCCATGAAAGATACGATTCATATATTCCATAAACACACCCGACGCATTAGAAACTCCGAATGGCATCACAGAAAATTCATAATGACCATACCGTGTCCTAAAAGCCGTCTTTTGAATATCTTCTCCTTTAACACGAATCTGGTGATAACCTGACCTCAAATCAATCTTACTAAAAACACGGGCACCAACCAATTGGTCCATCAAATCATCAATTCTAGGAAGCGGATACTTATTCTTGATAGTCACCTTGTTCAACTGCCGATAATCAATACACAACTGCATGCTCCCATCTTTCTTCTTTACCAACAATACCGGTGCACCCCAAGGAGAAACACTCGGCCTAACAAATCTCTTTTCCAATAAATCATTCAATTGTCTCTTCAACTCTACCAACTCCGATGCCGACATACGATACGGTGCCATCGAAATCGGTCTAGTATCGGGAACTAGATCAATCGAAAACTCAACTTCCCTTTCTGGCGGTACATCCGTAATGTCCTCCGGAAATACTTCTGGAAAATCACATACCACTGGAACCAAATCCAAATCAACCTTATTCTCTACCGACAGCGATGCAAACAAACAGAACACTTGAGCTTCATCCGCCAAAAGTTTCTTCAACTCTTTAGTGGATAGAAAACTCTCTTCCTCCTCATCTCCCAAAGATGGAAACCTCACCAACTTGTGATAACAATCAATATGAACTCTATTATACTGCAACCAATTCATACCCAAAATCACATCTAATCCTTCTAATGGCAAACACACCAAGTCCATAATAAAGTCCTTACCATACATGGTCAAGGGACAACTCAAACATACCGAAGACATAGTTACCAACCCCGAAGCGGGCGTCTCAATAACCATATCACCACCACAAGAAGAAAAACACAAATCCAAACGCTTAGCGCACTCGAAAGAAATAAACGAATGAGTCGCTCCGATATCGATAATAGCAACTAAGGGCATATTATTAATAAAGCATGTACCTTTAATCAACCGATCCGCATTAGTAGTGTTTGCACCCGCTAATGCAAATACCTTCCCGCTTGACGGAGCTTGCTTTGCCTTAGTACACTTCGTACTAATGTGACCAACCTCCCCACAGTTAAAACACTTAATCACATTCTTTCTACATTCAGTTGTAGCATGACCGAGACCACCATAGTTAGCAAACTTTTCCCCAGCCTTCTTACACTCAAAAGATTTGTGCCCCTCTTCGCCGCACCTATAGCACTTAATGGGACCAGAACTCCCTCCTCCGGATTTCTTGACAAAGTGTTCCCTATGCTTCCCTTTATCAGCAGGCGTCACATAAGGCCCACTCCTTACTGGTTGTTTCCCTCACCTCTCATTCAAACTCTTATAGTGAGTAGAACGAGCCCTACTATCCTCTTCGAAAATCCTACAGCATTCGGTTAAGTCCGAAAATCTTCGAATCCTCTGATATCCCACAGCTTGCTTGATCTCCGGGCGCAAGCCGTTCTCGTACTTAATACACTTGGAAAATTCTGCCGCCACCGCATCATAGTGGGGATGGAATTTCACCAACTCCGTAAACTTAGCCGTGTAGTCGACCACGGACATGTTCCCTTGTTTCAATTCTAGAAACTCCATCTCCTTCTTTCCCTTCACACTCTCCGGATAATACTTCCTCAAAAATTCAGTACGGAACAAATCCCAAGTTATTTCCTCATCATCAACCCCAAGAATTTGTCTTATACCGACCCACCAGTCATCGGCTTCTTCTCTCAGCATGTGAGACCCAAGTCTCACCTTGTTCCTTTCAGCGCAATTCATAACTCTGAAGATTCTCTCGACCTCTTTCAGCCAAATCTGAGCACCGTCCGGATCAAACCTTCCTTTGAACACCGGCGGTTGATTCTTTCTAAACTCATCGTTAGCATTCACATTCGGCGCACCCTGCACCGCTCGAGCCATAGCTTCCAATGCCGCAGCCATCGCGTTGTCATTACGACCAACCATATTCTGATTATTCCCAAAAATAACAACAGGGTCAAACAACCGTTCAACCAACAAAACAGCGAGACAGATACAACTGACTCAACACTGGGCTCTGATACCACTTAATGTAACACCCCCTTTCTATGCCCCCAAATAATACAATTAATCATTTAGGCATAAATTTAAAATTTCATCAGAGTACATTTGCAACATGGCATAAAAAGGAAATATCACATTATCATAAAAATTCCAACACATACAACACCTGCTCAACAGATATGCAACAACGGGATAACACCCACAAGAAATATTTAGAACAAAGGCGGAAATATCCAAATATTTCATAATTCACCAAACTTGTATCACATATACAGTTATCTTTCATCATGTTTTACAAAACATATCGACAGCAGATACATACTCAGATGTATCACAAAAGAATCAAAATAAATCCTATTCTACCCGGTGCTACATATCAGAGCCGACCGACCAAAAAGGGAAGAAGCCACGCTTCACAAAATAACTCCAGCAATCTAGTCTGCAATGCCTCATAGATCATTAAAAGAAACAACAGAAGGGTGAGAAACGATATCATAATAACAATGCATAAAAACATATATATGCATAGTACCCAAAATACGTCTTTCGCATTCTCACTGCAACTCACCTCGTCATACCGTACATCGCAATGTATTCACATTATCTATTTACAAATAGGACATCATGCATATACAATATGCGTCAACAATATTTATATCGGTTCATGAACACACAAAACATACATATTCATATATTCACACATACATGTGTCTTCAAGCATACCAATCATGCCAATCATCAACAATTCATATAAACATTTACAATTATGTTCATTCACCATACACCATGCAGGATGTCAACATGCAACTCATAGAGACCGACACACGACTCTATGCAGATGCAAATGCGGTACCGACTTATTTCAGCAGGTTCAATTGAAGAACCAAATAACCATCGCTCACACCCCACATGGGCACACGAGGTTCTGCAGATTCTACGCGGAATCAAAATAACCATCGTTATATACGAGGTTCTGCAAATCCACCGAGGGATCAATAATTAACCATCGCTCACACCCCACAAGGGCACACGAGGTTCTGCAGATTCACCGAGGAATCAATAATTAACCATCACTCACACCCCACAAGGGCACACGAGGTTCTGCAGATTCACCGAGGAATCAATCGACACAAGAATGCATACCATGATGCTTCACATGCAACATGACTCATGACACTCTTGAAATGCACACATGTTTACAACATACTCATGCATTCTACACATTCATACAAACATCATAGATTTTTTAATCAGGCTAAACAATGCACATAATTGCCCAAGCGGCCACGATTCATAATCTAGGATTCACGCCATACGGCTACCCACAGCACAACACAACCCAGCATATAAACTACTAAATCAAAGAAGGGTCGATCGCAACCGAAACCCCAAGCCACGACAACACCCCGCAACAGGGAAATCCATCCTGCTACGTTCGCTACACGCTCGCCTAGCGAGCTGCTAGCGAGCGTTCGCTACCCCTCGCCTAGCGAACTGCTAACGAGCGCAAACAGAACCTCCAAACATTGCTCGCTACCTCGTTCGCCACAGCGAACCCCCAGCGAGCTCTTCGCTACTCCCTTCGCTACTAGCGAAATACCACAATACCATTCTGTCCCAAGTCTGGGACCGTTGCTGCGCACTCGCCTAGCGAACTACCAGCGACCATTCGCGACCGGCTCGCCTAGCGAACTGCTAGCGAGCGTCTGCGATCAGAACTTCTCCCTACTGTTCAGAATTCGAAACAGCCGATAAAATCACCCGATGAACTCCAACTCATATCCCGTAGCCTTAGTCTAACATATATCGACTAATCTACGTCATCAAATCACGATTCTAACCGTTAGACAACGATTTCTATCGATTAAACCAAATTCAACCTAAAATGGAAAGTGTAGAAAAACTACCAACAATCCAAAACAATCCAACAAAATCATACATGATTATACACATTGATAGAATAATAAAGTTTCACACCCTTACCCGAACAATCGAAAGCTTTGGTGATGATTTCTTGAAGTTCTAGGTTTTTCCTCTTCTTTCTCTCCTCTTTCTCTTCTCTTCTCTTCTTTCCTTTGTTTTTCTCCCTCTCTTACCAATTTTCTCTTTTTCTCTCATATACTCATATTCTCTTTTCTTTCCTCTCAAATTCTTTCCACACACCAATTAATCAATTCTCATAAAGTATCCACTTAACATAATTACTAATGCCCAAAATACTTTCCGGTCTATTTTTACCCGATACTCTCAAAGTAGGCAAAAATAGCACAATATGCACAAATAACATATTAACACACAATTCCACATTTAAAATAATAATTCAATTAATTAAATCAGAAAGGACTCAAAATAAAGGAAATTCAGAATCGGGGCGTTACACTATTCATGAAGATGAAGGTTGTTGCTGTCAACTTTTTGCTGTTTAATCATCTGTTGTTGTCAGAGTTGCTGCTTGTGCTGGTTGTTGTAGGAGTTTGGTGCTGCTGCTTGGGCTGCCTCCTCTGCTTTGGTTTTTGTTTTCTGTATTGTTTGTTGGCTTGTATAGCTTGCCCCCTAGGTTTGAGGTGAATGTTGATTCACTTTGCCTGTTGTTTTCCCAGGTTCGAGGTTGAGTGAGACTCCCTTGCCTCGCTTGTATTGCTGCATTGCATGCATTTTACTGTATTTGCTTGCTTTCTTTTCTGTTTATCCCCTAGGATCTCTGATTTCCTCTGTGCAGGAGGGAATTATGACAGACATTAGGATTCTTACCCATGCATGACAATATTAGGTTAGTTTTTATTCCCTTTTCAACCCTAGGTTTTTTAGAGCTTCTTTCTCTTATTATCTCAAAACAACTCAAAAATACAGTAATAAGGTTAATCGATGTCGTACGTTACGAGCCTTAAGCTATTTGAGAAAGGGTTGCTGAAGAGCTTCTTTCCAGTAGTCTGGCTGCTTAGTGTGGTACCCTTTGGGTGACACACGACGTAGTCACTCTCAAATCATAGTCTCTAGTGCGTCAGAGATTGCAAACAAACTAAAAAACACTTCTTTCGTAAAAGATTCAAAACAAACATCAAAGTGTCATTTTTGTCCGCTTGGACTCTTAATCAAGAAAAATCCTTTCATAAGGTAATAAAAAAACAGTCAGACAAGCTTGTGTCTTCCGTAGCCCGAACTACGTTTGCTCTGATCTTTCATGCCGTATGAAAGTACGTAGGCATAAGATGTCGTATCCTAGAGAGCAACCTTCCCCCTTCATCCGTAGTTAGCCGAACTACGTAGACTCTGACTTTCCCATTGCACGAGGGAATACGTAGGCATAAAGCGGCGAAGCCCTATCGAGTCTCTTTTCTCTTTTCTTTCCTTTTGTCCCTTGACCTTTAGAGTAGATAAAATAACAATCCGTACCAGAAAACAAGCGTGGATCCCGTCGAGTACGGCGGACGTGAGGGGTGTTAATACCTTCCCCTTGTGTAATCGACTCCCGAATCCAGGATTTGGTTGCGATGACCATTCCTTTCCCGTTTTGCGTTAGGTTTACTCTGAGCATTTCCTTTCCCTTCGTTGGGATAAATAACGCATGGTGGCGACTCTTCTGTCATAGCCAGCGCTGATTTTCGCAGTAGCGACAGCTGGCGACTCTGCTGGGGACTCTAACGGTTCCCTACGTGAGTCAATCCTAGCGCTTGTTTTCCCGTCGTGGGTTTTGTATGGATTTACCTTTCTGTATTTACTTTCAGCATTATATTATTGTTGTTATGCTGGGTAGGGGGTCAGATTGAGAGATAAGCCGGACCTGGGCTTGAGTGCACCTAGAATTAGTTGTGGAAAGTAGTGGGCGCGTGCATGCTTTGCATGTACTAGTGTCCTACAAAATCCACGCTCAAACGAGGTTCTTCTGGTTGACTTCTTTTTCAACCCTTTGGGTTGAGGGGGTTGTTGGTTAGTTGGATTGTCGACTCTGGGGACCGATCAATTGGAAGTTGGCTAAGTGAGGCCTCTTCAGGACATGATGATGCCACACCTTCTGGGTATCGTATCATCAGTCTTGAAAGTTTGTGACGCCGATGATCGCATAGGATGCCGTACCTTGTGTCAGTTGATAGGACACCTACCTGTGAGAGGGATTGGAACATGCAGGAAACTTGACCTCCAGACTACCCGGTTTTCTTAATATTGGATCAGTATGTGTGGTTGCTTGGGGTTCTTCATCAGGACAGTGTTATAGGTCTGTTGAGGCCAGGTTAGAGCTTTTTTATAGGTCTGTTGAGACCAGAGTGGAGCATTATTATGGGTCTGTTGAGACCAGGTTTGAGCAGTATTACGGGTCTGTTGAGACAGACGTGGATGGATCTCTTCAGCAATATATCACTTGATCCCTGTTGCGTGTTTGCATATTGCATTGTTGCATACTCATTTTGCATATCATTAACGTGTGTCTGTGCTGCAGGTGCATTTCATACCTTCTGATTCTAGTTACCCAGATTTCTGACTGTTATCATGGATACTTTGAAGAAGACTGTGGCATACAAGTTGCCTACTCCAGATGTTACTTCTTTGCTTGGTTTCATGTCTTTAGCTGATGATGATGTGAAGAGAAGCTTCAGGAAGAGTTATGGGAAGCTTCTTAGGTTGGTTTGCAAACCATCCACGTATGAGCTGAACGGATTGTACGCGCTGATGCAATTCTATGATCCCCCGCTGAGGTGTTTTACTTTCCCTGACTTCATTCTGGCTCCGACCATGGAGGAATATGCTGAGATCTTGGAGTTAACCATTCAGAACAGGGTACCCTTCATTCATATGGATGCTCAGCCCAAGCTGGAGGATTTGGCTGTTGCTTTGCATTTAGACTCCTCAGAGTTGCCGATAACCTCGTGAAATGGAGTTTCTGGTTTTTCTCTCAAGTTCTTGGTTGGGAAAGCACAAGAGTATGCCAAGAGTGGCTGTTGGATTGTGTTTAATGCTATCCTTGCTTTGTGTATCTATGGCATTGTACTGTTCCCTAATATGCCTGACTTTGTTGATTTGGATGCATTCCATATATTTGCTTCCAGCAATCCTGTGCTTACACTGATTGGAGACTTTTATCACTCTCTGCATTATAAGAACGAGAATAGGAGGGGCAAGAATGTCTCTTGTTGTGTGCCTTTGTTGTATATGTGGTTTGATAGTCACCTGCCCAAGAAGGGTATCTTTGCTGAGTCTGCAACTACGGTGGAATGGTCTGAGCGTCTAATGGGGCTTTCTTCAGAAGATGTTGTTTGGTTTAATAGGGATTTACTGGGATTTGAGATTATCTGCAGCTGCACAGGATATCCTAAAGTTCCTCTGATTGGGAGGAAAGGGTGCATTAACTACAATCCGTCATTGTTGATCAGGCAATTCGGTTATGCTTTGAGAAGCCCACCAAAAGAGGAGGAAGTGCAGGAATCTCTGTATTTCACAGGTGATCTGAGTGGAGAATTGTTATCCAGGCTCCAACATGCTTGGAATAACATCTGCAAGAAGGGTAAGCCATTGTTGGGTAAGAGTGATTGTCAAGCCTATGCTCCGTACCAAGTCTGGATCCAAGATAGGGCAAACCAGGCGCTGATGCCGTTTCCTGCAGTATTACCTCCTGCTCCCCTCGTGGTTGAGGAGCCAACTATTGTTGTCTATTGAGAGATATGAACAGGTTGTGAAGGAGAAGGAAGCTTTGATGAAAGCCAACGAGAAGTTGGAAGAAGAGCTAGTTCAGCTCAGAAGCAAAAGAAATGAAGCTGTATATTCCTTCAACGAAAGAAGCGTGAACGTTTGGGGATAGATTTCAAGAGCTCTCATGATATGCTGGAGTCTAAGAAGAAAGCTTTGGATAGAGCTTACTTGGAGATCTCTACGTTCAACGAAACTTGGAACGCTACATTGACCAACAACAAGGAGAGAGAAGATAAGCTGAAGTTGCAAATCTCCAAGTTAGAGGATCAGTTGAAAGCTAGCCAGAGGAAGTTTGAGGAAGAAGCTGTGCGTAGTTTTTCCATTCAAGCCTCGTTGAACAAAGCTGTCAAAAACCTGAAGGAGCACAGACAGAACTTTGAAGCCAATAAGAGGAAGTTAGAAGACTGTTTTGGCAAGGGAGCTTGGGAAAACTTCAACGAAGGCCTCCAGTTCACTATACGGCAGTTAGAGTTGCTCGTCGAAGGGTTGCTCACTCAGCCAGATCATCCAGAGACCAAGAAGTTTTTAGAAGAGTACCGTGCTCATTGTAACACTTGACTGTTTTATATGCTTTATTTGCATTATGCTGACCATCACCAGGCTTGTTGGTTGAGGTCATGCCTTCTTGTTATTGTGTACACTTAGAGATATTGTATTTCTGCCTTGTTGGGCTCTTTGCAGCAATATATGGGATGTTTCTTCCATGAGTGGATCCAAGATTCTTATCACCGTCACTGCACTGGCACATTGGCACTAGAATCGGGGGGCGATTTCCCTAACGCACAGACACGCATTGCATCTGCATATCCATTTTGCATTGCCAGTTACTTGTTGAATCTGTATCTTATTTCCTGCATCTCACAGGTTTTTCAGGATTGACGACCAAAGAATCCACCGCTACTCAACCAGAAACAGCTGTAAGAAAGATAATGGATCAAGTTCAGAATGAGATGCAAGAGATGCGCGGCAACATGACGCAGTTCATACAAGCAATGGAAACCATGGCCAAGGGCCAGGAGCAGCTGCAGGATATTGTACAACCTTTGATTGCACGGGCTAATGATAGTACTGCTGATATTACTCTTCATGACCGTCAGGGTTTCCTCCAGGGTTTTGGACGCCGACTTGCAGAGATAGACGTGGAGCATGTTCAAGCTGAGTTAATTGAAGTTCGAGGCCAACTGGGGTAATTCATGAAGGACATGCACGCGTTGCGCTCGAATCAAGAGACGCTCGAAGAGGAGAATTACCGATTGAAGGCTCAGGTAGGATTGATGGTTGAAATATTGAGGAATGTACTCAGAAGAGAAGGTGAGCAAATGTCCGAAGCTGCGGTCGATTTACTTGCCCCACAGGGGTCGAAAGAACCAGTGCCCAGGCATGATAGGCCTAAAAGACCCTCTACACAATCCGAAGCTCGGGATTCTCCTCGTCGGCAGTCGCGACTGATTTCTCAGGATAACTCAAGGGGGTATGGTAAAAGGATGAAGCTCTCTGGCAGGGTATTTGATGAGATTCCGGTGGATTATGATCAGTTGGTGCAACTCTTGTTCCAACTTCAATTGATTAAACCCCACAATTTGGCTTCATTGACTGGGCAGCCACCACCAGGCTATGATGTGAACGCCCATTGTGTCTTCCATTCCGGTGCATCGGGGCATAACATTGCAAACTGCAAGTCGTTCAAGTAGAAGATTCAAGATTTGCTGGATGAGAAGGCAATTGAATTTGTGTCGGGCGGTATAAAGGTCTCAGGGACGAAATTCCTATTTCCCCACCGGAAGTTGCAAAAGAATCGAGGCATATCCTAGAATCATTGGAAACTGAATCCCCAGGTCCACAACAGTTGCCAATGTCTGGGCTGAATTTGAGGATGACAGTGCATGAGCCTAAGGAACGGGTTGATCAAAACCAGCAGCGCATGACACGCCAGCATCCGGCTCAGCGAAGGATTCAGGAGGGGAAGTCAAAGAGGGTATTTGAGGCACCTCCATCAACGTATGCTGAACTTTTTCAGACCTTGTTAGGGTTGCACCTTGTTGAAAAGAGAATGTTGGCCCCACCAACGGGCGCACCTCCATTTGGTTTTGACGCCAGTAAGCATTGTGAGTTTCATTCTGGGGCACCCGGACATGATATTGAGGGTTGCCACGCTTTCAAGAATAAAGTCCAAGATTTGATCGACAGCAAGGCTATCAGCTTTTCTGATAGGGTCCCCAATATGGTGCAGGGCCACAGACAAGCAAAGGTCGGGTTGATGAAAAAGGTTCCTAAATTTGGTCGGGCCGTGGAAAACAAGTCAAGACAGCAGCAGGCTACCTCCAACAATTGTTTCTAAGGATGGTTGACTCGCCAATAAGTCAAAATGCAAGAAGTCCGATTCTGAGACGCCAGCATTTTTCATGTTATCTTGTTCATGTCTTTGCATTTGTAGTTGCCTTTCTGTTCAATTGCAAATTTCGTTTGTAAAACTTGTTGTTTTTTTGTCAACTGATATTGATAAATGAAATAAATATGCATGTTTTGAATTAATCCAGTCATGTTCACTCTTGGTGTTTTCATTTATTTCAAACGCTTGTTAAGTGGAATCCGGGGAGGATGACGAAAACCGATGACGAATAAGCTTCCGATTGTATGCTTTTGGATAAAAACCTGTTGATGATGTACATGCATTGTTTCAATCCATAAACACCGGAGATATAAGGAAGATAATCCCTTGTTAACCCCTTTGAGCCTAGTAGTAGGAGTTTCTTTCTGAAAATGAAAAAAACCCTAAATCTTAACCCGGGGCAGGGTAGGTGTCAGTTAGTTTGACCAAGCATTCAAATTACAAAAGGAGTGTCTGTTCGAGGATCAATCACACCTGTATAGGTCGTGCCTAAAAACCCGCAATGGTTGAACGTCAGGAGTGAGACAGTCACATTATCCCCCAAAGAGTCAGACAACCAGTGTCCCACGACTTGTTCAAAAAGAAGAAGAGAATCCAAAGCCCGCTAAGTCGAAACTTCAAAACAAGTGGCTTAGGCAAAACTTAGGGCATCCCGCTGGACTTTAGAATCAAAAGAAGCTCCAAAGAGTCAGTCCAGGCAAAAGTTAGGGAACGAAGGGAAAAAACACAAAAGACGAAAAGGATTACCAAAAGAAAAATCCTCGAAAAGGACAAAGTCGTGTGACTCTAGGCACCCAAAGACGATAAGCGAATGACTGTCACTCCGAAAAGCAAGTGGTATCCTGAACCATCACTCCTACCACTCCACCTTTAATATGTGAACGCTGAAGTCAAATTAGCTGAACATAGGATTGGAGAACATCATGAAGAATGGGTGGGTCGAAATAAACTTTGAGCCTATATCTTTCCTTGTTAACCGTGAACCTGACCACGTTACAACCCGAAAAAGTCCTAATTGAAACAGGTTTAGTTCGAGAGCATACTCCGGTAAAGATCGCATCGAAACTGACTCCTAAAAGGATTCCTCTTGCGGCATTGTATTAATGTCGATATGTTGGTGATTAATTCGTTGTAGGTCATAAAACTTTTCCATCAAATCGGACTGGATTTTCAAAACTGTCATATGCATTGCATTTAATATATCTTTTATGCAGAACAACTTGTCTTACTTGCGAGTAAGCGCATGCAGCAGGAAAGTTTCCTACAGTGGGAAGTCTGATCAGGATAGAATGCCGAATGTCTGAATGTTTCGTGAGCCGGGGCAGGATATATCAATTAATCCCCAGTGGGAGTCGGCCATCCAAGAATCAATTAATCTGGGGCAATTAGGTCGAGATTTGGCAGATCTCTCGCCGCTAGGGGCATTGCTTCACGAATCGACCGATCAGGGGCAAAAGATTATTGCAAGACCGGGGCAGGTCACCCTAAGAACAAAAGATTTTGTTGGGCCATCCTTTTGGGTTTGACGTGCAGAAACAATTTGTATCTAACCGTCAGGGTACAGAAATCGAAGAGTCTTTATCAGGAAGTTGGTGCCGGTTCAGGGGCAAGGTATTATGAGGTAGCACCATGGATAACTTTTCCTTTCAAGACGAAGTGTTCAGACTGGGGCATGCTAGATGGAACTCGTGTTTCCCTAGCCAAAATCTCTTGATGAAGAGCCTGATTTCAGTTGATGTCATTCCTCGGCTAGTCGCATCTTATTCCCAGAGAGTTGGAATAACGTTATCCCTTACCGAATGAGGGGTTATTCTCCCTAGAAGAGTGTCCTAAGGGAAGTTGTCCACAGGATATCCCCAGCAAGTCGAAACTAGTATCCCCTGCAGAGGTTGCGCTCCCCTAGTGAGTCGGATATGTGCAGGATCAATCCCCAGCATGGGAGGTTCCCGCAGAGTTTAACCAAGTTGTTGGTTCAGAAGGATTATACCCGGAGGACGGTTTCCCTTCTCCCCACAGGTCGTCATGCCATTGACAGGATGTTGATCCCCAGCGGAGTGGTAACTCTGAATGTGTAAACTGTGCCCAGACAGTGTGCTTTGCCCAGAAGTGTCGCTTCTTCCCCAGCTAAGTTTGTTCACCAGCAGGGTGTTTGTTCTTTCCTCCCAGTGGAAATTGATGTTTAATCTCTCCCCGGCAGAGTTGGTTGTGTTTCCGGCATTTATTTTACCGGAATGCCTTATGATACTTGTTCTCCCCAGAGGAGTTGGCTTTATCCTCAGCATTCATGTTGTTGAGACATCATTATCAGAGTGGCCCCGGCAGCTTGAGCCTGCATTTGCATTTGCATATATCGTCATATTGCATCCACTCAAACGCGTAGCATTTCCGTGCCGTACGGAGCATTACACCATTTTCAAACATACGCATGTTGAAACATAAATCAGGTTGGTTAACCTTTTGATTTCAGGTGTGTTTTCTCAGCAGGAGTATGGAGTTCTAACTCAGATCTATTACCAGGTATTCGAGGTCTCGCCGTGAGACGTGTGATGATACAGTTCATCTTACTATTTTCCCCACAGAGTTGCTTGTTGAAGTTTCTCTTATCCAGACAGCGGATTATTTTCTTCAAATTTGCTGTTACGTCAGCGTCAAAGGGATTCATGAATCAAAATTTCAGAAGCTGCCGCCGGTTATCGAGACAGGCGTCCGGCAGTTTGGTTTCCAAATATCCCCGGTAGAGTCCTCCTCAAAGTCGATGTCACGTCAGCGCTAAAATGTTTGTGGGTTGGGACCAATGGAGTTAGCTACTGCAGAGATAAGCAGAGAAACTGTATCTTCCTGTATGGATAAACGGATGTATTTTCCTACTAGTTGGCAGAAGTATTTCCCC
Source organism: Lathyrus sativus (assembly GCA_963859935.3). Classification (NCBI taxonomy): domain Eukaryota; kingdom Viridiplantae; phylum Streptophyta; class Magnoliopsida; order Fabales; family Fabaceae; genus Lathyrus; species Lathyrus sativus. Next base: position 188,279,159 of record OZ012736.1, on the reverse strand, counting down.
AGAAGTCGCCAAAGTTTTATTCCTATAATGATAGGATTTCTTCGTGGGGACGAAATGATTCCTCCGTGTTGACGGAATGTGGAGTCCTAATGAGGAAAATTTTTATTCCTATGATGATAGGATTTCTTCGTGTTGACGAAATGATTTCTCCGTGTTGACGGAATGTGGAGTCCTGATGAGGACCAGTTTTATTCCTATGATGATAAGATTTCTTCGTGTTGACGAGATGATTTCTTCGTATTGACGGAATGTGGAGTCCTAATGAGGACAAATTTACCTTTCTCCGTGTTGACGGAATGTGGAGTCCTGATGAGGACAAATTTACCTTTCTCCGTGTTGACGGAATATGGAGTCCTGATGAGGACAAAGTTACCTTTCTCCGTGTTGACGGAATGTGGAGTCCTGATGAGGACAAATTTACCTTTCTCCGTGTTGACGGAATGTGGAGTCCTGATGAGGACGAGTGTTACTCCTGGGATGATATGTTTTCTTCGAGTTAATGAGATGATTTCTCCGTGTTGACGGGATATGGACTCCTGATGAGGACAAGTGTTGTTCCTATGAGGATAGGATTTCCTCGTGTTGACGAAATTTGAGTTCAGATATGTACAAGAATGGTATTCCTATGATGATAGGATTTACTCGTGTTGACAAATCTATTTCTTTTCGTATTGACAAAACGTGAGTCTTGACGTGGACAAAAGTAGGGTTCCTATAATGATAGGGTTTATTCGTGTTGACGAATTTATTTCTGTTCGGGTTGACAAAATATGTGTCCGGATATGGACGGAGTTGTTCATGTATTTAGGGGGTTTATCTTCGTATTGACGAATTTATGACTTTGTGGTTGATGAATTCGAGTACGAGTGATGGAAGGAGTGGTGCCTATGATGATAGGATTTCTTCTCGTGTTGACGAGTTTATTTTCTTCGTGTTGACGAAATTTGAGCACAATCGTGGATAGGTTTGTGCCCGTGATGATGGGAGTTGTCTCCGTGTTGACGGATTTGTCTCTGCATGTTGACGAAACGGAGTCCTGACGTGGACAATTTATTCCTATGTTGATAGGAGTTCCTCGTGTTGACGAGACGCAAATAAGACTTTATTTCCTATGTTGATAGGATCGCCTCGTGTTGACGAGATGCGGACAACTCATCCCCAGCGAAGTCGCCAGGATTTCTCCGTGTTGACGGAATATGGAGTCCTGATGAGGACAAGTTTTATTCTTATGACAATAGGATTTCTTCGGGTTGACGAAATTTGAGTCCTAACGCGGACAAGTTTATGATGGGATTTCTTCGTGTTGACGGAGTGTGTGTCCTAACGTGGACAAAGTTTTGCTCTTGTTGAGGGGATTTCTTCGTGTTGACGATACAAGCGTCCTAACGTGGACACAATTCTATTCCTGTGTTGTTGAGATTTCTTCGGGTTGACGAAATGTGAGTCCTGACATGGACAAATTTGTATTTATTCGTGATTTGACGAAATTTGGGTCCAGATGTGGACAAGGTTACTCCTGTGACGACATAATCTCTATTCGTGTTGACGAATTTGTTTCTCTTCTTATGTTGACAAGGTTAGTCCAGTTGTGGACGGAGCTGTTTTTGCAAAAAAATTGTTCAGTACCTGTGGCGTTACATAGGTGGTTGAAGGTGAAATCAGAATTATTATCAGACGTTGGATCAGTTGTTGCCGTAACAACCAGATTCAGATAGGGGATGTTGCTCCCCAAGCAGTGCAGTTTATTTTTGCGGTTGGCAAATTTCTAGGTTTCCTGGTATTCAACCGTCTCGTACCTCGATTTCTTGAAGGTCGTTCGCTCTTCACCCAGTCGGGTCCAAGCCGTTTGAATAGGGGCAGTTGTTGCACCCCAAAATTTGCTCAACCTTTTCTTGCCTGATTTGTGTTTCATTGCATTTCATTTGCATAGTTACATCATGTACATGGTTCAACCATTTGCATATCATAGCATATCACTCATCCAACAGGGGTTCAAGTGTGATTCTTATCAGAAGAAGCCTAGCAAGAGGTCTTATCCAAGTATGAGAAGTCATCCAAGCCATCAAGAAATGAGTTGAAGTCTTGAGAAGTTTGAGTGCCTACATGTGGGTTTTGCTCCTATCTTGAGGAATATTGAGAACCATCAGTGGGATGTGAAACATGGAATATGAATTTGAGGTGTGTATGGATCTCATGGAATTCCTAGAGGGCCATATTGAAGCTGAGACAGGTCATTGATTCCAGTACAAGAGCCACAGTTGAGGTGCAGTCAACTAGGGTTTCATCTGGGTCAATCCTAGGTCAAATGTGTAATTGAAGAGCATCAAATCCTACTTTGAGTTCATGGGGTTCATGGATTGGTATGTTGATACATGTGTGGTGTTGTGCCAAGATCAAGCAAAGAAGAATCAAGAAGGTAGGGAGTTGCTAAATTAGGGTTTCAGTGTAAATCACCTTGTTTAGTGCCTAACTTCAAAGCCACATAAATCAAAATATAAGTTTCAAATGGATCTTTGGCCAACATGAAACTTGTAGAGCATCTCAATACCTTTAATTTGAGTACTAGAAGTCCTCAAGGGGATTTATATAACTCAAGTTATGGCCCAGACAAGTTACAGGTCATCAGATGACTATGAAATTTATCTGTGAAAGTCACTTGACTTCCAAGCAACTTTTTCCCTTCAAGGAGTTTTCAAATCGACTTTTGGCCAACATGAGAGTTATAGATATTGATCTTAGCTTTTCATAGAGTACTAGAAGTCCTTTATAGGATTTGTAGAACTCAAGTTATGATCTTTGTAAGCCAGGGGTATTTTGGGTATTGGTGATTATAGGGCATTTGTGATCATAGGTCCATAACTTCAACTTGCAAGCTTCAAATGGAAAATTTTTCAACATGGAACTTGTTCAAAATGACGTTTTGAGTGTAACCAAGTGGTCATGAGAGTTTGTTTTGGCTTGGAAGACAAATTCACTTGAAATGGCTTTGAAAGAAGGAAAAAATAAGCATTAAAAGGCAAAAAAATGGAATTTCTTGATTTAGGGTCAAACAAGGTCAAGTTATAAATCATTTTGATCAGAAATTACATTTGGATAGGGATGGCAATATTAATTTTGGCATTTGAGGTTATTTTCACATACTTCCCTTTTGTAACTTAAGATTGAAGCAACATATCAATTGCATACCATGGGATCAAAAGCAAGGCAATTACCATCCCCATTCAATTCAAAATGTCATGAGAGGAGAAATTCAACTGAAATTGAGAGCTGTAGCAAGGCAAAACACGAGTTGTGCATATGAGATTTTCAAGGAGCAAGAGAAATTCAATTTCTCATTTGAGCAGTTACAGAAAGTTCTAGAGTGTTCTAACACTCTCTATATATCCAATGCAATGTGTTCAGATGGTTTTTTGGGCAAGAGGTGAAGAGAATCAAGAGAGAGCAATTGAAATTTTCCCAACTGCATCAAGAATCGAATTTTGGGATAGAGGTGATTTCAAGGCAAATCAATTGTTTCAGAAGATTGAGAAGGTGCTATTGAGTGATTCTGGAAAGAATTGGAGCTTGATTCGAAGGAAAACCTACTCTGTTCATCCATTTTTACCAGGTTTGCAACTTTCAATTTTTGCTCTAGATTATAGGGAATTAGGTAGAAATGATTATGTGGATAGGTTAGTGATGATGCTAGGGTGGATTTAGGCACAAGAATTGAGTGATTAGAGACCCAACTAGGCACGACACCATTTCTGTTGGTGAGGATATCTCTTGATTCTTGAGGCTACAAGCATGTTTGGATAGTGAGTTTTGAAGCCTGATACATGTAGATGACATTAGTGCCTTTAATTTCAAGAATTGTGACCATCAACATTGGGGTGAATTTCTGAACATTTGATCGGTTTTGGATTTAGAGAAAGAATCAATGAATTTGGAGGTCATATTCGTGCTCAGGATGAAATTTGGAGTGAGATAGGGTGTTTCAGTTTGGTGTTTGATGCATTTTGTGAAGGCCTTGTCGCTTCCGCGAAAATAAGGTGCCGGCAAAACAGAAGAGTCGCCACCTTTCGTTATTTATCCCTCAGAACGGGAAAGGAAACGATCGGAAAAACCTGACGAAAAGGTATAAGACAAGGTCATCGCAACCATTGTCTGGGTTCGGGAGTCGGTTACGCAAGGGGAAGGTATTAGCACCCCTCACGTCCATCATACTCGATAGGATCCACGCTTGTTGTGTTTATCTGACGGGTTTATTTACTACCTACCTATCAAGGCTGGTTTGAAAAAGAAAAGAAAAATGACTCGGCAAAACATCGCGCTTTATGCCTACGTATTCTCATCAGAGAATGAGAAATCAGAGTCTACGTAGTTCGCCTAACTACGGGTTACGGGGAAAGTGGCTCGCCAATACATCAGTATTGTGCCTACGTACTCTCAACAGGTATGAGAGATCAGAGCTTACGTAGTTCGGGATAATACGGATTACGGGAATTCAAATTCATCTGTTTTTCGAGTAGGGTTAACAAACAGTTCCAGCAGCTTGGTGTACGCAGCTCGACCCTTGGAGACTTAGGCGTTACCGTTTGCGGTAGAACCAAGAGTTAACGACACACTTTTCTTCAGAAAATCTTCCTTTGAATTATGGGCCCACGGGGAAAAAAGGTTTGCAGTTTTTTTTTGTCTTTTACGGAAGAACTGTTTTTTATGGATGTTTGCAACCAATATTGCACTAGAGACTATGACCTGAGAGTGAATGCGTCGCATGTCACCCAAAGGGTACCATACTAAACATCCAGACTGTTGAAAAGAAACTCTCCAACAATCCTTTCTCAGATAGCTTAAGGCTCGTAACGTACGACATCAGTTAACCTTTATTACTGTATCTTGATTTGTTTTGAGATGAGAAGAGAGAACAGACTCAACTACGGGGAGACTATAAAGTCCTACTGTTGTCATGCCAAGAATTCATCCTATGGTTGAGGTCTGAAACAGGGAACTCCTAGAAGTTATCATGCATAGGTTTCAACCTAAAGTTCTAATCATCACTTCCTTATCAAAGGAAGTGAGATTCCTAGGGGATCATGTCAATGATAAGCAGAAACAGATAAAGCATAAGCTTAAACAGTAAACAGATATACAGTAAAATGCATGCAATGCAAGTGAGGGAGGAAATGTGTGTGGGACATCAGCCTCCACAAGCTCATCTCAACCTCAAGCCAGATATGAATAACTGTAATCATACAGAAGAAGTAAAATGCCATCAAGCAAATACAAACCACATAGGCAAGGGAGCTGGGCTCTACAAAATACCCGCAAGCAAAGCCATACAGTAAAAATACAAGTAGAGGGAGCAACTCAACCTCTAGGGTAATCATGCTCCTAGCTTAAATTAATCTAAACATGAACTTATTCTAATGCATCAAGCAAATCAAACAAGTCACACCAATACAGTTGCACAGAAAGCAAACAGACAATCAAGAAAGCAAATCAACAGCTTCCCCAGCTCCACAGCAAAGCAATCCTCTGACAACAGCTCAGTCTTCAGTCTGCAACTGCTCTCCAAAGCCATTCCCTTCAATAGAAAATGTCAACTTGCTTCTTCAAGCTTCAGCTCTTCATTTGATCTCAACTGGATTTTTCTCACAAGTGTCAACTTGTTCTTCTTGGCCTTCAAGCTTCAACTCCAATGGCAGTCTTCAAACACATGGAAATACAACCTCTAGCAACTTCAATCTTCTAGCAAGGAATTCCATCCTCTAGAAAGGGAGAAAGATTCATCTGACAAGAGCAAGGTTTGGATAATAGACAGCAGAGTGAAGACCAAAGGTCACCACTAAGCACTCCATCATCAAAGAAAGGACCCCTCAAAGGTTCTACCAACTTGTGAAGAGCCACACATCCTACCAAAGGAGGGATGAGGCTTTTACAAGGGGACCTTATATCATAGGGAGGAATGGAAGTGATCAACACCTTCCATGTTTATGAAAGAAGAGAATCTATCTAGAAGCTCTACCTACAAACCCTAATCTTAACATCTAAACAACACTCAAACCAAAAGAAGGGAAATCTTCACATCCAAGCTTCTTCAAGTACTCCATAGTAGCCCAAGCTTGTCTTCAACACTAGCCAAGAGCAAGATAGGCAAAACCCTAATCTAAGGGAACCAAAGAAGTCATTCTAGTTGAGTTAGCAAGTTAGGATCCCCTGAAACTTAGCACTAAAGTTAATCCTAGCTAAAATACTAAAACCAATTGTAAAATCCTACAAAAATAACTATGGGAGCCTAATACAATCATGAATCTACCATACAAAATCCAGGGGTTGAACCATCCACAAAGTCCTAGAAATAAAACCTAAATCATAAGGTACTAAGCTTAAACCCTAAAACTAGAACACATAAAGTTTCAACTTAAAACTACCACCTAATTCCATCACAAAAATGTGAGAAAATTTCTAGGGGAACATGCATATCTATGCTAGCTACACCCAAAAAATCAAGTCAAGAATCATCACCAAATGATCAAACAAAATTCAACAAAGCAAGGCATCAACCATGACCATTTTTATATCAATTAATATTCAAAAATTTCAAATAAAATCACAAATGCATGAATTCCTAATATTTTTAATCTATAAAATTCTAGATTCAATCATGAATCAGGGGAAAAAAGTTTGGAATTAATTGAGTTAATTTCCTATTTTTTGTGAATTAATTTCTAAACCATATGAAATGCACAAAATAAAGAACATAAAAAGCAATTAATCAAACCGGCGTGGCAAATAGCAAATATAATCAGTTCAATCCAGGAATTGGGCCAGAAAGGGGGTGTTGATATCAATCTATCACTAGGCCCAGGCGCTTACATTCATCTCCAATTATCAAACTGAAAAAAAGAAAAGAATGCACACCAAGTTTCGAACCCACGCTCCTTTAGTCCACCCAGCGAAGATTCTAAGTCTGAAATTCCTCATTAATCAAAACGGTGCGCACAAGGGGAGGGGTACGTGGCTCAATGAGAGCGCTTGGATGAAGGGACCAGGTCAATCTTTCCACACGCATGGATGGTCATGACTTCATCTTCCTCATTTTAAATCTCAGATGGAGGGAATTACAGACGGTGGCCGGAACAGTGGCGCCACCGTCTTCTCCGGTGAGTCATCTTCCACAGGTCATCCAAAGTCACAAAACCATACCTCATCTCACTCAAAATCTCACGCTGATCATGAATCTGGCCTCAGAATTTTCTAATTCCTTCTGCATCTCCAAACTCGATAGCACTTTCAAAACTTGTCAAGATCTTGAATCTCACCATTCTTAAAATTAATGACACTAGTGTAATCCTCATCTCATGGTGATCATTCTACACTATCCAATCTTGATTAACAGTCCAAGAATCACCTAATTCAAGGCTCAACAGAAATTGATCACACACCTATTTTTTCTCTAATCGTGTAATTAACCATCCTAAATCCGTCTAGATCATGAATGGAACCTAACCACATGCCAATTTCTAAGCATCTCCCTATAGTTTAAGCACAAATTCAATGTGTACCAACCTGGTTTCAGACGCGTAACAGAAAGTGTTCTTGATCACTTCAACCTCCAAAACAATGCAGACACACTCCAAATTCACTCCTGAAGACTTTGCACACCTTGATTTGGCTTGATTCTTCCTTGAACTCAAAAACCGATTTCAACTTGAAATGGTGAAACTCCAATCTCACTCTCTGCTTCCAGCACCAATCTCTTCCAAAAAATGCACTGAACTCACTCAATGACTTATATAGAAGTGAATGGCAAGGTCTAGAACTTTCTGGAATCATCCAAATGAGATTTTGGATTTTCAATTTCTCCTCCAAAAATCATTCATGGCATATGCGATATCTCCTCTGTTTTGGACTCAGCAAGCTTGCTTTGCACTCCTCATGAGTTAAGGAATTGGATGGTGGTGATTGTTTCCTTGTTTGCATCCAATGGTGTGAGTTGGATATGTTACTTCATCATGAAGAAATGAAATGGAAGTGCATGAATTTGAACTCAAATCAAAATTCTAACAGTACCATTGTTTCTAAAATCATTTTTCCAATCAATTTGACCTATAACTTTGGCTCCATTTGGTCACAAAATGAATTATTTGAATTTTTGGTCATTTAATCCTTTTAATTCTTCCTTTTTCAAAATTTCTTGAACCAAATCTCTCCTTGATGCACACTCAAGTTTAAAACCCCATTTTGAGCAACTTTCTAGTTGAACAAAATTTCATTTGAGACCTCTAAGTTGGTGAAAATAGCCTATGATCACAAATGACCTATAATCACCAAATGTCCAAAATACCCTTGACTTGTCCAAGCCATAAGTTGAGTTCTACAAATCCTATTAAGGACTTCTAGTACTCTCTATAAATATAAGAGAATAAGGAACAACATTCATGTTGACCAAAAGTTCATAGGAATCATCCTTCTAGGGCAAAAGTGTCATGCAAGTTGAGTAACTTTCAAGCTCCAAATTCACATACCTCAGATGACTTGTAATTTGTCAAAGCCATAACTTGAGTTCTACAAATTCTATCAAGGACTTCTAGCATTAAAATTAAATCTAAGATCATGATCTACAACAATCATGTTGGGGTCAAGATGAGATGATATTCACATCTTGAGCTAAATTGCCTTGAAGATAGGGGTCAAACTAGGGGATTTTACACTGTCAAGTCTTAGAAACCCTAGCTTGAAACTTCTCAAACTCTTCAATCATGATGAGTTGACCTTAGAATCATCCTTATAACATCCCAATGTATCAATCCATGATCACATGGCTCTTGAATTAAGTCTCAACCTCTTTCAAATCCTCAATTGACTTAAGGTTGACCCAGTCAAACCCTAGCTGCACCACTCATGGCTGAGGCTTCTTATTCTTGCACAATGACCTGTCTAGGCCTCAAAGGGATCTTCAACACTTCTCATGAGCTCTCTCAATACCTCAAGTCCCTCCTCATGGCCTTAGAATCATCTGATGGCTCTCCACAACTCTCAAGTTAGGAGACCTACACACTTGGCTTCAACCACTATCTCTGAGGATCTTTTAACTTCTCTGACAAGGATATCAACCCTTGAACACCTGAATAAGCCTCCCAGCTAGCTTCAAAGTCTTGTGTAGCCCTTAATTGGTAATCATACCTCTTGATCTCCTGCATACATGTCAATGAAATGCAAATGATAATGCTAATGTGAATGAAATGAAACATAAGCTAGGTAAAGAAATGTTGGGCAAATTTTAGGGTGCAACAGCTGCCCCTATTCAAACGGCTTGGACCTGACTGGGTGAGAAGCGAACGGCTCTCACACAATCAAGGTGAAAGACGATTGAATACCAACAAACCCGGAAATTTGCCAACTGCACAAGTACACGGTACTCTGATGGGGACAAATCTTCGGAAACTGAAATAATGGTTGCGCGACAACTAGCTGGAGAAATACTGATCTGAATCTTCGTCAGGATGATTCTCTGATTCATCTGATATCATTGCGTCCTCAAATCATCGAGGGATCACTGGTTACACGGCAACAGGCGATCTGCCACCTGCACAGGTAAACAATATTTGGATTGGTAGGAACACCTTCAAAACTGAGCATGGCAGTTGCACGGCAACTTTGTCGGGGAATTGGTCACACGGTAATTGGTGAAGGGTCTAAGCTCAAATCTCCGTCAGGATGATCATCTGATCTTGCTGTAGATCTTCGTCCTCAAGTCATCAAGGGGTCACCGGTTACACGGTAACTGGTGAATGATGGCTGATTCTGCCGTCAGGCATTCTGCTCCATTGCAGAAGAAGTCCTTATCGTCGCCTATGGACTCATCATGTCGCTAGGCACGTCAACAACATCTTTGTCGGACTTCATCATCAAGTCAATAAGGGATCACCGGTTATTCGGTAACTAGTGAAGGGCTACTCTCAAATCTCTGTTGGGATGATTATCAGATTTCGCTGCAGCTTCTTCCTCAAATCATTAAGGGATCACTGGTCACTCGGTAACCGGCGATACATAGCTGATATTGGCGCCAGGCATTCTGCGACACTGCGGCAGAAGGATTCCTCGGGACTCATCAGGTTATTAGGAACTTTTTAACAATCAAGTTAATTATGTCGTCGGGCATTCAAAGAACATCTCGGGCGTCAGCCAGACTTTGTTAGCAAGTCTGAAATAGACTCCTCGGTCAATCATGACCCAAATAGGGATATCCAAACTTCCGCCATCAGGCACTCCGCATCAGCTGAGAGAACTGCGTCGACATCACAGTTGGACTTCGTCAATAAGTCTTTAAATGGAATCCTTAATCAATCAAGAACCACTAAGGATATACAATTTTTTTTCCGTCAGGCACTCCACATCAGCTGGGAGAACTGCTTTGACATCGCAGTTAGACTTCCTTAGTAAGTCATGGAATTTGGCACTACTGCCAAACTTCAATCATCAAGTCTTCAAGGGAAATTTCAACTTCTCCGTTCAAACCTGCTGGGGATGACACATCTCCGTTGGGGATTTTGGATAACTATCAAGTAAATTTGTTTCAGGTGATTCAGAAATCATTCTGGACAAATAAACTCTGCTGAGGGAATCAAGATTCATCTTGAACAATCAACTCCGCTGGGGACTTCAAGAATCACCTTGAACCAATAACTATGCTGGAGATTTCAGGAATCATCCTGAGCAAACACTCTGCCGGGGACTCTAAGCATCAACTTGAGCAACCCTCTCTGGCGACTTCACCGGGGATTTTAAGAATCATCTTGGACAAACAACTTCGCTGGGGAATTCAAGAATCATCTTGAGTGAACCATTCTGCGGAGGAACACCTGCAAAACCAGAACGGTAACGCCCTAGCTCATGTTTCGTATGCGTATGTTTGACACTGGTGCAATGCTCCACACGGTGGAAATGCTACGCGTTTTTAGGGTAAATGTTATGCAATCATGCAAAATGCTACAGCCCCATCAGCAAAATAAATGCCGAAGGGGGAATCCTCCTGTCAAGGAGAAGGAACCACTCTGGGACCTATCAAAGGGACCTATCAAGGTTATCATCTTGTGACAAACAGACAGACAGACAAGATACCCTTCTCAAAGGGACCTTCCTTAGACTATACCTGCAACAACACAAACAAACAGACAAGATACCCTTCTCAAAAGGACCTATCAAGGTTATCATCTTGTGACAATGTTCAAGTAATTCATTGTTTCAACAATCAGTGGCCTAGGCCAGTAAGTTTATGTATGCGCATTTTATCAAAAACATTGGCGTTCTTTTTCGCAAAAAAAACAGGTAGATGCTAATCAAACAAACAAAATTGCTGAATAGTATATTTTCATTGATAACAAACCCCTGAATGGGCCAAAATATTTTACAACAGACGCAAGCTCCTGGAATGAGGAAGTTGCGCAAACATAAAACATAAATATACATCAGTATGTACACAAATATCGGCAATGAGGCGTAGACAAACACCATGAGTTGATCCCTCTATGACCCACTCGACTCCGATACTTCTCCGACGCTTCAGCTTCAGAAGAGATTGATTTAGATAAACGGCCCTCAGGTCCTCCAAACCACTAAACAAATACAGTCCACACGCGGAACGCAGTCATTTGCTTTTTCAAATCCCTAACTTTTGCCTGAATCGCCCTTTCGGGTTTTTGATTCACCGGGATACCCTTTTTTGCCAAAGTCGCCCTTCCGGGTTTTCGACTTTGCGGGTGTACATTCTTTTCTTTTATATCCCTAATTTTTGCCCGAACCTTTTTTCCTTTTTTTATGGTTCGCCAGGATGCCCCATTTTGCCTGGATATTCTTTTTCTTTCCAGCGGGTCATTTTTTAAGCAAAGTATTTTTTAACTGTGTCCGCGTTCACCGGGGATGCAAAATCTTCGCCATCCATCGTGGATAACAACAAGGCTCCTCCCGAGAAGACCTTGCTGACGACGTACGGACCTTCGTAATTGGGAGTCCACTTGCCCCGGTGATCGGAGTATGGAGGAAGGATCTTCTTCAGGACGAGATCACCCGTCTGAAAGCTTCTAGGACGCACCTTCTTATCATAAGCTTTCTTCATTCGGCTTTGGTACAGACGACCATATGCGATTGATGCTAACCTCTTCTCGTCCATCAGACTGAGTTGGTTTAGTCAGTTCTTAATCCATTCTGCCTCATCGAGTTTCACGTCAACCAAAACTCGTAAAGAAGGAATCTCAACTTCTAACGGTAGGACAACTTCCATACCGTACACCAGTGAGAAAGGAGTTGCCCCGGTTGATGTACGTACCGTTGTACGATAACCGTGCAGTGCAAATGGCAACATTTCGTGCCAATCCTTATAGGTCACAACCATCTTCTATACAATTTTCTTGATGTTCTTATTGGCCGCTTCAACGACGCCATTCATCTTCGGCCGGTAAGGAAATGAGTTGTGGTGTTCAATCTTAAAATTCTGGCACAGCTCCTTCATCATCTTGTTATTCATATTCGAACCATTATCAGTAATGATCCGTTCGGGAATTCCGTAACGACAGATGATGTCCCTCTTTATGAATTTAGCCACCACCTGCTTTGTCACATTAGCATATGAGGCTGCCTCCACCCACTTGGTGAAGTAGTCAATGGCTACTAGAATGAGCGATGACCGTTAAATGCGGTGGGCTCGATCTTGCCTATCATGTCGATGCCCCACATGGAGAACAGCCACGGGGAGGACATGACGTTTAACGGGCACGGCGACACATGAATCTTATCAGCATAAATCTGGCATTTATGACATCTCTTCGCGAATTTAAAGCAATCCAATTCCATCGTCAGCCAGTAGTACCATGCTCTCAGGATCTTTCTTGTCATAGCATGCCCGCCTGCGTGCGTACCAAATGTGCCTTCATGGACTTCTTCCATGAGCATACTCGCTTCTTTCTCATCTACACATCTGAGTAGCACGAGATCGTGGTTTCTTTTATACAAAACTCCATCAGGATTGAGATAAAAATTCCCAGACAACCTCCTCAGAGTCTTCTTATCCTGGGTTGACGCTCCCGCAGGATACTCCTTAGTCATAAGGAAGGTCTGGATGTCGTGGAACCAAGGCTTGCCATCAGAGGCTTCCTCAATCGCAAAGATGAATGCGGGTCTATCAAGACGAGAAAGGACAATCCTTGGAGCTTAATTCCAAAAATTGACTTTATACATCGAAGCCAACGTGGCTAAGGCATTAGCCATCTGATTCTCAGCTCTGGGCACATGATGGAGTTCTACTCGATCAAAGAACGGAAGTAGCCTTCTGGCATAGTTCATGTACGACACCAAATTCGATTTACGAGTCTCCCACTCCCCTTTAATCTGGTTAATCACAAGTGCCGAGTCACCATATACATCTAGGTTCTTGATTCTCAAATCGATTGCCTCTTCTAGACCCATGATGCATGCTTCGTACTCCGCTTCGTTATTGGTGACCGGAAACGTCATTCTCGCAGTAAACGGGATGTGGGATCCATGGGGAGTCGTGATGATCGCCCCGATGCCACTTCCATAAGAGTTAACCGCCCCGTCAAATATCACTTTCCACTGGGATTTCCTGTCTGGCCCCTCGTCGGGCAACGGTTCATCACAATCTTTCACCTTGAGAAACATGATATCCTCATCAGGGAATTCAAATTTCATCGGCTGATAATCCTCGATCGGCTGTTCGGCAAGGTATTCAGACAATACGCTGCCCTTAATGGCCTTCTGGGAAACGTACTGAATGTCATATTCCGTCAACACCATTTGCCATCTAGAAATCCTGCCCGAAAGCGCTTGCTTCTCGAAGACGTACTTGATCGGATCCATCTTCGAAATTAGCATGGTTGTGTGATTGAGCATGTACTATCGTAAACGTTTGGCAGCTCAGGCTAGTGCACAACATGTTTTCTCCAGCATCGAGTAACGAGATTCACAATCCGTGAACTTTTTACTCAAGTAGTAAATGGCATGCTCCTTTCTGCCCGTCTCGTCGTGCTGACCGAGAACACACCCCATACTATTCTCAAGAACTGTCAAGTACATGATTAAGGGTCTTCCGGCTACTGGGGGTATCAAGATTGGAGGTTCCTGTAGATACTGTTTTATCTTATCAAATGCCTTCTGGCAATCCTCGTTCCAGATAATCGCCTGATCTTTCTTTAGCAGTTTGAACATCGGTTCACACGTGGCTGTGAGCTGAGAGATAAACCTTGCAATGTAGTTTATTCTGCCCAAGAAGCCACGAACTTCTTTTTCGGTTTTTGGCGCTGGCATTTCTTGTATTGCTTTTATCTTCGCAGGATCAACCTCAATGCCTCTTTCACTCACAATAAACCTCAGTAGTTTTCCAGACCGTACTCCGAAAGTACACTTGTTAGGATTCAGCCTCAACCTGAACTTCCTAAGCCTCTCAAAAAGCTTCAGCAAATTGACCAGATGTCCCTCCTCCGTTTGGGACTTCGCAATCATGTCATCAACATAGACTTCAATCTCATGATGAATCATGTCATGAAACAAAGTAACCATTGCTCGTTGGTAAGTGGCCCCTGCGTTCTTCAGACCGAAAGGCATTACCTTGTAGCAAAACGTTCCCCAAGGTGTAATAAACGTAGTTTTCTCCATGTCCTCCGGCGCCATCTTGATCTGATTGTAGCCGGAGAAGCCATCCATGAAAGAAAATACGGAGAACTGAGCTATATTGTCGACCAACACATCGATATGAGGGAGCGGGAAATCATCTTTAGGGCTCGCCCTATTCAAATCCCGATAATCGACGCACATTCGCACCTTACCATCCTTCTTCGGTACAGGCACTATGTTGGCGACCCACGGAGGGTAAGTAGTGACCGCTAAGAAGCCAACATCAAGTTGTTTCTGCACTTCTTCTTTGATCTTAACGGCTATATCTGGTCGCGTCCTCCTAAGCTTCTGCTTAACGGGAGGACAATCTTCTCGCAGCGGCAAGTGATGGACCACGATGTCAGTATGAAGTCCGGGCATATCTTCGTATGACCAAGCAAAGATGTCACTGTACTCTCTCAGCATCTCGACCAATCTCTGCTTGACATCACCCTGCAATACAGCCCCTATCTTGACGTTCCTGACCAGCTCTTCAGAACCTAGATTCACGATCTCAATCTCTTCTTCGTGAGGCAGAATAACTTTCTCTTCTTGTTTCAACAAGCGGGTCAACTCTTTGGGAAGGTCTTCGTCTTCATCAATCTCTTCTTCGGCTTGATAGATCGGGCAATCGAAGTCGAAGTGAGTCGTAGAAGGTCCAGAGTCGATGTCATCTGCTATGTGGATCCTGCAATAACAAGGGTTAAGCTTAAGACAAGGATATGCAGGTTAGCACAAACCCCATTGCCATTTTATTGTTTTTCAAAATGAATATAAAACAGGAATAACAGAGATCACAACATTTGAATGCGAAGAAAAATGCCTTTTGATTTATTGGTAAAATGCATGTACATAATCAAACAAGGCCCTGACAATAAAACCACTATGCCCCGGGTAGGACATAGGGTTGTACAATAATTGGAGAAAGTAAATCATTACTCTTTGCCTGTCACTTGGATGATATCCCTGATGGACCAGTTGTCGAGGCTCTGGCCTGGTTTGCTTGGCTGGATCCAAGAGTCCAGGTCGCAGTCGCTGTCTTCGTCATCTTCAGACACTGTGTTGACACTTTCAAATATCACCCTGCCACTGGTAAACTGGATCGTCCCTTTACCTCGCGACGCACTGTGAGAAGAGGAGGCTTCAGCCGTAGGAGAGTATCCTAACCCAAACTTGTCCTGCTTGTTAGGTATTTCTAGAACCTGCCCCCAGCCTAGGATAGATCCGGCTTGAACAACGGCCCGGGCCTCCTTGAAGGAAGAGAGAGTCATCTCTGGTTTTTCAGTCATTACTGGAGCCACTTCTTTGACCTTAACAGCTTCGAACGCCTGACATAGGGTTTCGTGAATTTCTCCATCCATCTCAACATACTTGAAGGACGACAAATGGCTCACAATTATGTCTTCCTCGCCATAAACAGTTACGATGCTGCCTCCGACAGCATACTTGAGCTTCTGGTGCAACGTGGAGGTCACGGCGCCAGCAGAATGGATCCATGGCCGGCCTAAGAGACAGCTGTAGGCAGGCATGATGTCCATAATGTAGAAGACTGCATCGAAAGTTTCCGGCCCAACTTGGATTGGCAGAGTTACTTCTCCAAAGACATGACGCTTGGTTCCATCGAAAGCCTTCACAACCAGATCACTGGGCGTGCAAATCAATCCTCGAGTATCTAGCTTCATCAATGCTTTCTTTGGAAGAACATTGAGTGACGACCCCGTGTCTACCAACACATGAGACATAATCGTTCCCCTACACTCTATCGAGATGTGCAGGGCGCTGTTGTGGTTTCTTCCCTTCGGCGTCAGCTCCAGGTCAGTGAACCCTAACCCGTTTCCAGCATTCACGTGGGCTACGACCCCTTTTAACTGGTTGACCGATATTTCCTGCGGTAAGATGACGATCTTGATTTTGAACTCAACCAGTTCTGGGGTAGAATCATAGGCGACTATCACCCTGAACCAGACAGAATGTATAATGATGAGATTCATAACCCATCTTTAGAACTTAAAACATTACCCAAAAACCTTAGATATGAATTCCTAGACGATGAATTAAAAAGACCAGTGATAGTCAACGCCGACTTAGGACAACTAGAAACCGAAAAGCTATTAGAAGTCCTAAAGAAGTACCCCACCGCGTTAGGCTATAACATAAGCGATCTAAAAGGTATAAGCCCTTCAATCTGTATGCATCGAATTACAATAGAGGAAGACTGTAAAACCTCTAAAGAGCATCAGAGGAGACTGAACCCCATCCTAAGCACTGTAGTCAGAGATGAAGTAAAGAAATTGCTAGATGCAGGAATCATCTATCCAATCTCCGATAGTGAATGGGTTAGCCCAGTTCATGTCGTACCAAAGAAAGGAGGAGTCATAGTAGTTAAGAACGAAAAAGGCGAACCAATAACAAAAAGAGTCGTGACTGAAAGCAGGATGTGCATTGATTATAGGAAGCTTAACAAAGCCACACGAAAAGATCACTTCCCGTTACCCTTCATAAACCAAATGTTAGAAAGATTAGCCAAACATTCATATTTCTGCTATCTAGATGGTTATTCAGGATTTTTCCAAATTCCCATTCATCCTGATGACCAAGAAAAGACTACATTCACATGTCCATATGGTACTTTTGCTTACCGCCGAATGCCGTTCGGACTCTGTAATGCTCCAACAACCTTCCAAAGATGCATGATGGAAATCTTCGCAGATTTCATAGACGACATCATGGAAGTATTTATGGACGATTTCTCGGTATGTGGACAAAGTTTCGAAGGATGCCGACAAAACTTAGAAATGGTACTAGAACGTTGTGTAAAAGTGAACCTCGTCCTAAATTGGGAAAAATGCCATTTTATGGTCCGACAAGGAATAGTTCTAGGACATGTCATATCAAATAAAGGAATTGAGGTCGACAAAGCTAAAATAGAGATTATAAAAGATCTCCAACCTCCAAAATCCGTACGAGAAATACAGAGTTTTCTAGGACATGCTGGTTTCTACCGAAGATTTATAAAAGATTTTTCAAAAATCACAAAACCTTTGACCGGCCTGTTGATGAAAGATGCTGAGTTCGTCTTTGACGACGACTGTCTAAAAGCATTCGAAACATTAAAATCAGCCCTTATCACCGCACCGATTATGCAAACACCCGATTGGCGACTACCGTTCAAAATCATGTGCGATGTGAGTGATTATGCCATAGGCGCAGTTCTAGGACAAAGGAAGGACAAGAAACTCCATGCCATCTACTATGCCAGTAGAACCTTAGATCCTGCCCAAATGAACTACGCTACAACAGAAAAGGAACTTCTAGCAGTTATATTTGCGCTTGACAAATTCCGTTCTTACTTAGTAGGAGCAAAAATTATCATATACACAGACCACGCTGCCATTAGGTACCTAATAAGCAAAAAGGATGCCAAACCAAGATTATTGAGATGAATCCTGTTATTACAAGAGTTTGACTTAGAAATCAAAGATAAGAAAGGAACCGAGAACGTTGTTGCAGATCACTTATCCCGAATAGAAGGCATCAAACATGAACCAGTACCGATAAATGACGATTTCCCGTACGAACATCTGATAGCCAAATTAGAAAGTGACATGCCTAACTTAATCTCGGAAGATCCAGAACTCGAAAAAGCCGTAGAAGCCGTCTATGCCCAAGTCACATTACCTTGGTATGTTGACATCGTTAATTACCTAGCTGCAGGCGTGCTTCCACCGGATCTCACTTATCAGCAAAAGAAGAAATTCTTCCACGATCTGAAACACTATTATTGGGACGAACCTCTACTCTTCAAGAGAGGGGCCGACAACATATACCGTCGCTGTGTCCCAGAGGAAGAAATAGAAAATATCATTTCCCAATGCCATTCAGCACCATATGGTGGTCATGCTAGTACATCCAAGACGTGCGCTAAGATTCTCCAAGCCAGCTTATTCTGGCCTAACCTCTGGAAAGACGTTCACATCGCTGTGCTAAAATGTGATCGATGCCAACGAACTGGCAACATCTCACGACGCGATGAAATGCCTCAGAAAGGAATCTTAGAGGTAGAAATCTTTGACGTATGGGGAATAGATTTCATGGGACCATTCCCGCCTTCTTTTGGTAATAACTACATACTCGTCGCTGTAGACTATGTGTCTAAATGGATAGAAGCCATTGCTGCTCCAACAAATGACGCACGAGTAGTAATCAAACTCTTCAAAAACACAATCTTTCCTAGATTCGGTGTACCCAGACTCGTCATTAGTGACGGCAGATCTCACTTCATATCACGAATCTTTGATAAACTTCTTTCTAAATATGGAGTCCGACACCGAGTAGCTACACCCTATCATCCGCAAACTAGCGGACAAGTAGAGGTCTCGAACAGGGAAATAAAACAGATATTGGAAAAGACTGTCGCTACCTCAAGGAAAGATTGGTCATCAAAGCTAAACGAAGCTTTATGGGCTTATAGGACCGCTTTTAAGACACCAATAAGTACTACACCCTTCAAATTAGTTTATGGTAAATCCTGTCATCTCCCTGTAGAACTAGAGCATAAGGCCTTATGGGCCATTAAGACACTTAATTTCAACTACACCGAGGCAGGAGAAAAACGAATCTTGAACTTACACGAATTAGAAGAACTTCGATTGGACGCTTACGAAAATGCCCGTATCTACAAAGAACGAACTAAAAAGTGGCATGATAAACGTTCAGTCAAGAAACAATTCAGTATGGGAGACATCGTACTGCTATTTAATTCAAGATTAAAACTCTTCCCAGGTAAACTAAAATCTAGGTGGTCTGGACCTTTTGAAGTGACTAAAGTACTTCAGAGTGGAGCTGTTGAAATTACCGATAAGACGAATGCACCGTTTATCATAAACGGGCAACGTCTAAAACATTACAATAAGAACGAAAACAACCCTCAAGTCTGCAGTATAGCATTGCTTGAGCCTCCAGCTCAAACACCCGAATAACTTGTCACCAAGCTATCGTCAGGCTTTAGACGTTAAAAACAGCGCTTACTGGGAGGCAACCCAATTTTTCCCGCATTTTCCTCGTTATTGTATTTCATTCTCATTTTTATTTAAAATTCTACTTTGAAACTTTAACAAAAATTCTAAACTTAAAATTGCTACTATTTTTACTTTCTATTATTTTAATTATTTTATTTTATTTTTCTCTTTTAATTTTTGTTTCTACCGCTTTTGTTTTTAAAAATCCTGACTTCAAATTTCTGTTTTAAACTTTTCAGGATTTTAAAAGCCTTCAAAACCTTCCTCCTGTTTTTCTCCGACTTACCTGCGAGTATGGCCGCGTACGACTTCACAAAGGTTCATTTTCGAGGATTAGCTCAAAAGGCAAGATTTGAAGCATTAACTGAGAGGGACATAGCCTTAACACTGTATTATGATAAGTCTACCATGGAGAAACTAGGAATTACTGACAGCATCCAATACCTGTTTAATCAATTAGGCTGGGAGAACACTGCTTTGAAAACCCGTTTTGCTACCTATAAGGACCTCACCTACGAATTCCTTAGTTCCTTCAAGTATTTACCCAACTATGGTTTTGGATCCAACACAGAGTTGATCACCTTTAGGATGTTTGGAATGGACCAAACCCATAGCCGAATGTCATTAGATAACCTCCTAGGATTTCCTAGCGGACCACATGTCTTCATCAGTGCAGAAGATGACGATCTTGATTTTGAACTCAACCAGTTCTGGGGTAGAATCACAGGCGACTATCACCCTGAACCAGACAGAATGTATAATGATGAGATTCATAACCCAGCTTTCAGATACTTTCATAAGATCCTAGCTCACACCCTTTTCGGAAAAGAAGAAAATATTACTACAATATCTAAAGAAGAGCTATTTATCATGTTCTGTGCTTCTCAGGGCCGTACAGTGAATGCAGTACCTTTTATGATGAGATCCTTCCGACGCCTCACTTAGGACCCACAATCACTTATTCTAATAGGAGGCCTTGTGACAATGATTGCCCACGAGCTTGGCCTTAGATTCCACTTAAATGCAAACACTAGTTTTGGCACCATCCAACCCATGAACATCCAGTTTTGCTTTAACAGGCGCATTTTAAGAACTATGGGACCTGGACCTTACGAGTACCTCATCAATGACAAACCTGTCCAGCTATTCACATTGCCAAATCATCAGATGACAAGTATCCATAACAAGGACAAATGGGCTTATGAATTGGATGAGCCTATGGGACCTCCTTCACCTTAATCAACACCACATAATTACATGTACGACAGTGATCACATCTCTGAAGCACATGATTATATGTACTATGAGGATGCTATATCAGAAGCTGAGGTAGACCTTACGACCCCTCCGCATTACAACACCTATCCTGAGCCCATTCCTGAGGAAACCACCAACAAAATGGATATTGTTATGCACCGATTAGACAACATTGACGCAACTCTGACCACCGTAAAAGCGGACATCACAAGCATACATAGCGAACTCGTAGTCTTCATGGACTTAGTATGTGACCAGCTCAACTACTACGCCCGGAAGTTTGATGAATTGAAGGCACGAAAAGACTGAGCTATTAGTTTTAGTTTAGTTTAGTTTAGTTTTCCGTTTTCCGTCAGTTTTCAATTCTTTTGATTTTTGCATTGTTAATTTCCCTTATGTATTACATTACAAACAATCATTGCAATTACATGATATTTCCATTTTATTCTTTATTCATCGATTCTGTGTTTTTTACGTTATCCTTTATTTATTAACCGATATAAAGCATTGCCATATCAATACTAGGCCTAAAAATCATTGCAAGAACACCCCCAAAGCAAAATTCTGCGTTCTGCAGATTTTGCTGGTGTGACGACCGTCACAGAAGCTTGACGCTCGTCACACGGGTGACGACCGTCAAAGATACGTGACGACCATCACGAGCCCAAAACTGTTATCTGCTATAACAGGGGTTGCATTTTCTCTCCCACTCATATCCTTTCAACTTCCAATCATCATAAACTCACACCCCACTCCCAATTTTCGTTTTCCCCACCTTGCTCCACATATTCCAACTCCCATTTCAACTTCCTAATCCACTTCTGTAACATTTTTCACTCCACAGAACCAACTCAATCCACATTTCCTCAGCATCCTCCAACAATGGCGAGAAACAACGAAACCCCAGACCTCAGCAGTATCGTGTTCAGCGACGGCGACTCCAGAGACAAACAGCGGGCCAACTATATCGCCTTCCATCAATGGTCGCTACAGCCGACCCACTACCCGCATATCCCATCCCTCATGGAGCTAGGACTCCTTGACGGCGTCACTTGGATGCTCCAAAGAGCCGGCATCTGGCACCTCTGCACAAATCCGCAGCCGACGTACGAACAGCTCACCCTCGAGTTCCTCAGTTCGTTCACCTACTTCACTTCCAGCGGCGACCTCAGCCAACACTCCGGTGCCGTATGCTTCCGTATGTTCGGCACGAACTATCAACTGAACCAGAACCAGATTGCCGCCATCTTACACTTCCCTCGCGGCGACAATGCTTACCGCCGCCTCACCGAACAGTTTCAGCACGAAGCCTTCGCGCTCTGGTACCAGTTAACCGGAATCAATGCCGATGGCTGGGATTCTCTGTATGCAACGCACATCCACAACCCGACCATCCGGTATTTCGACCGAGCACTGAGCAACACCATCTTCGCCCGGGATAGCAACCATAAGGTGAACTCGAAAGAGCTCTTCTTTCTCCGCTGTGTCTTCAACAACGAGCCCATCAACGCCGCTCCGTTCCTCCTGGCCCACATCCAGGCCAACTGTAACCGTGGCTCTAAGCCATTTTACTTTGGTGGGATTGTTACCTCCATTGCACTTGGGCTGAACCTCGGTGACCGCCTCCAGCATCTCCATGCCATTCCCTCGGTGTTCCTCGACACCGACCACTGCAGAGCTTCTCACCTCATCCGTTCCAGGGCTGATGGCAAGTACCACCCGGTCGTGCGTAGCAAAACCGTCAGAAGTATCATCCTACCATCACGCACCCGGCTGCACCCACAGGATCATGCCAACTGGCTATTTGACCTCAATGCCTCTGCTGCTACCGCTGCTCCAACTCAGACCCACACCCAAGGTTCTGGTGACGAAATCCAAGATTAGTTGGACAGAACCGAGCAACCGGAGGCATCGCAAGCACTTCCTTCTGAAGGCACATCCTACCGCCGCCGCCATCGTCCAGAGCCCGACTACTCTGAAGAAGACCTCCGCCGATCCCTCGACCAGCAGGCCCAGATACTCGCTATGATGCAGCAGCAGAATCAGCGAGCAGAGCAGTTCGAAGCTTGGCATCAGACCCAAATGCAACAACTCCAAACCGGCCAGGAAACCATTACTGAGAACTTGGCGAATCTGACCTTGCAGTTCGAAGGACTCCACGACTATGTCTATCACACCGGAGCACTGGACTTTGAGGCCCGAGCCGACCAAGTCAGATCCAAAGGACGCGAGAGAGGACGTGACCGAGGCAGAGGCCGTGATTAGTTATTGTTTTCCTGATTTGTTTACTATATTTTCAGTTTCTTTGTATTTTCATTTCCCTTGTATTTCCCTCTCGCATTCTTTCAAATCAGTGGGGACACTGATTGAGATAGTGTGGGAGCGGAGCGTTTATTTCCCATTCCCTCGTACTTTTAATTCCGTAATTTCAATTCGAACATTTTCACGTTTTAGCAAATAAAAGCTCGTTTATATATCTTTTTCCATTACGTAAACATCCCCGCTTTATTCGACATAAACAAAAAAAAATTCGTTCGTTCCTCAAAAGCAAAAGCATCACGAGAATGCGCCCAAGTTCAAACCAAGTTTTGAAACTCCGAGACAAAAATTCTAACAAAACCAGTACCGTCCTGACACCTTAGATCTCCGGTTTATGCGAGTCGGTTTCACTACCTACGTGTACCAAAGTTTCAAGTGTCTACGCAAACTCAACCCCAAGTAGTTTATACTAGCAGTCAGCACCATCCTAAAACACTTCTAAGCGAGTGACCAATGCAAATAAGTGTATGATCTCCAAAAAGATGAAAAATCATGAAAAGAAAGCCATTTAGCCCAAATATAAAGACACGTTCCCTCTAAGTTAGGTGCTCCTCACCCGAGCATTTAGCCCAACGGTACGAAAACTCATTGAAAAATCAATGGTATAAGCTTATGAGCAATGAAAAAGATCAAAACAGAAAGGAGATCATATTCACTAACAGGTCGACTTGCCATGAAAGTGTATGGACAACGGGCTTAATGTGATTGCGCTAGAACAAACAGGGTGAACTTGATGCGAGAACCTTGACACCAAGCTACAGTAGCATGACTAGGACCGATTTGCATAAGAAGGAGACCTCCGAAGACTTGTAGTCCAGTGTCGTCACCGTACTCGTTTTGTTCCTACTAAGAATCCCGGTTTTTCCCAACTTTGTGAATGAGGAAGCTGCCTCGTGCTTGCCGACTTTTTTCTGTTTTACTTGAGGACAAGCAAAGATTCAACCTTAGGGGAGTTTGATAACACGGAATCGTATATATATATTGATGCATAATTCAACTGATGTTTGACTGTTTTCGATTCGATTTCGGGTTCTTTCCATGTTATTTGTCTGATATTTTACAGGTATTTGATAATCATGTCTAAACAAAGCAATGTGAAGAAAAGAAGCAATTACAGATGAAATATGGACGAAAAACAGATGACAACAACATGAAAAACGCAGAATGCATATTTTGCTGCTGTGACGACCGTCACACCTCCATGACGACCGTCACACAGGTGATGACCGTCACACACCGTGACGACCGTCATGCAGGAAAAAACACACTACTTCAAATGAACGTGCAAAATGCAGTTCCAAGTCCCAAATAGTGGACCACTACTCCCTGATATTTCTGCCTCCAAGTCCACCTTCTTCAAATTACAACTGTTAGAATTCTATTTCTATAAAAGGGGAAGGAGGGGAGCTGAGAAAGGGGGCCGCATTCAGACAACGAAGTGCTGCCAATTTATCTTCAGAGCAACCTTTCCATTTTTTCTATTCTTATTTGTTTCTCTTTTCTTTCTCTGCATTCTTTGATATTTTGTAATTCCCACTTCCCTTGTACGATCAATTGACACAAAGACCAGAATCCTGCCAACATTTGTGGAGGATCTGCCCAAAGGCCAATTAGAATATTTACAGGTTTTAAATTTTAATCGTAATTTTAGTTTTCATTATGATGCATGTTATTAATCACTGTTTTTATTTATGTTTTACCTTTCCCAAATCCATGTCTAGCTAAATCAGAGTAATCGATATGTAATAATAATTCAGACGGGATTTGATAATAACCGGTTGAAAACTTTCCTTTTCAAAAGTTGTTTATGGTCTGAGTGTTTAAATTTATTTACTGAATAAACGTTCGTCGCGAAAGCGAGAACTTATTTAAAAGTAGTTTTGCCACGACAGTGGGAAATTAATTAAGGTACGAACCAACAAGCGACAACTGCGGTAAGACTAGATAGTAAACACTAGGCATTTGTTTTAATAACAGCGAAAGCACTTTAAAATGAATTAGAACTTAGAGATTTCCAAAAAGTAGTTTTAACCCCAAATGGGACAGCGAAAGCGTACATTTGGCCCTTAGAATTATGACTAGCGTCAACAACCATCGTGAGACGAAAGTCTTCAGATCACTATTTTTTGCTTAAATAAATTCTGAAAAATATTTCATACACCGGTAACTTGTCAAATCCCCGAAGAACATAATTACTGCATATCGATTCACGTAATTATAATTCAAGTAACATTTTTACTTCCCTTTAGTGATAGAAATTACTTCCTTAAACATTATTTACCTAGCTAAACATAGTAACTCCCGAGAACACTAGTTTGATTACGAGTCCCTGTGGGATCGATATCTTTTATTACTACGCGATAGACTGTGCACTTGCAGTTAAGTTGTATTAGACATAGAAAGTCGCGATCAAGTTTTTTGGAAGTTTAATGAATTGAAGGCACGAAAAGACTGAGCTATTAGTTTTAGTTTAGTTTAGTTTAGTTTTCCGTTTTCCGTCAGTTTTCAATTCTTTTGATTTTTGCATTGTTAATTTCCCTTATGTATTACATTACAAACAATCATTTCAATTACATGATATTTCTATTTTATTCTTTATTCATCGATTCTGTGTTTTTTACGTTATCCTTTGTTTATTAACCGATATAAAGCATTGCCATATCAATACTAGGCCTAAAAATCATTGCAAGAACACACCGTGACGACCGTCATGCAGGAAAAAACGCACTACTTCAAATGAACGTGCAAAATGCAGTTCCAAGTCCCAAATAGTGGACCACTACTCCCTGATATTTCTGCCTCCAAGTCCACCTTCTTCAAATTACAACCGTTAGAATTCTATTTCTATAAAAGGGGAAGGAGGGGAGCTGAGAAAGAGAGCCGCATTCAGACAACGAAGTGCTGCCAATTTATCTTCAGAGCAACCTTTCCATTTTTTCTATTCTTATTTGTTTCTCTTTTCTTTCTCTGCATTATTTGATAATTTTGTAATTCCCATTTCCCTTGTACGATCAATTGGCAGAAAGACCAGAATCTTCCCAACATTTGTGGAGGATCTGCCCAAAGGCTAATTGGAATATTTACAGGTTCTAAATTTTAATCGTAATTTCAGTTTTCATTATGATGCATGTTATTAATCACTGTTTTTATTTATGTTTTACCTTTCCCAAATCCATGTCTAGCTAAATCAGAGTAATCGATATGTAATAATAATTCAGACGAGACTTGATAATAACCGGTTGAAAACTTTCCTTTTCAAAAGTTGTTTATGGTCTGAGTGTTTAAATTTATTTACTGAATAAACGTTCGTCGCGAAAGCGAGAACTTATTTAAAAGTAGTTTTGCCACGACAGTGGGAAATTAATTAAGGTACGAACCAACAAGCGACAGCTACGGTAAGACCATATAGTAAACACTAGGCATTTGTTTTAATAACAGCGAAAGCACTTTAAAATGAATTAGAACTTAGAGATTTCCAAAAAGTAGTTTTAACCCCGAATGGGACAGCGAAAGTATACATTTGGCCCTTAGAATTATGACTAGCGTCAACAACCATCGTGAGACGAAAGTCTTCAGATCACTATTTTTTGCTTAAATAAATTCTGAAAAATATTTCATACACCGGTAACTTGTCAAATCCCCGAAGAACATAATTACTGCATATCGATTCACGTAATTATAATTCAAGTAACGTTTTTAGTTCCCTTTAGTGACAGAAATTATTTCCTTAAACATTATCTACCTAGCTAAACATAGTAACTCCCGAGAACACTAGTTTGATTACGAGTCCCTGTGGGATCGATATCTTTTATTACTATGCAATAGACTGTGCACTTGCAGTTAAGTTGTATTAGACATAGAAAGTCGCGATCAAGTTTTTGATTCAAGACCTTTAACAGCGCGTTGCGATGTGACTCTGAACACAGCAACAGATTCAGGATGGAAATTTTTGAGGGTGTTTGATGAAGATGGTCAATGATCTTGTAGTCACTCTTCTTGATCAACCTCATGAACTCTTCAGCATCCTTTACAAGTAGGTCCTTCTCTACTCCCCGAGGGGTTTCCTCAACGACTTTACTCTTTCCCTTATCGGTTTTCTCAGCTTTGTCGGCTTTGTCAATCACAATCTCAGGTGGAGCAAATACTCTTCCGCTGCGCGTGATTCCGCCAGTGCCCACTAGGCTATCCACAGACTGCCCAGATGGTTCCAGTTCCAACTTATGTCCGTTACAATAGACGTCTGCCCCATAGTGCCATGGGACAACATTGGTGCTTTCAAAAGGTATCGGTCCAGCCTTTGTGATGGTAATCATGGGCGGTCTGGGTGCGGAAATGGTGATCGTCCGGCGAGAGATGGTGATGGTGGCAACCTCATCATCCTGCCTCAGCGTTACCTCTCCAGATCCACATTCGGCCCTTCGACTAAACTGCAAGATTCCTTCAGTCATCAGACTCCGAATCCCCACTATCAACTGTTCACATCCATCGGGACGAGTCGCACAGCCCATACACAATTCTCCACAGCCTGGAAAGAAGCCTCTATTCATCAGCTTGGCTTTAACGAAGCTAATCGGTGTCTTCAGATCCCTGACATCAGTCAACACATCTAGATCCTCTTCTTCAATAATGGCATTCACCCCACCTCCCCTATGATTCGGCATAGGGTTCTTCGTGACATTTGGCACATTATCTGAGAAATTGATGATCTTAGCATCCACCATATCTTGCACTTTGTGCTTGAAGGCTTTGCAGTTTTCTATTGTATGGCCTAGTGCCCCTGAGTGAAACTCACATATTGCATTTGCGTCATAACCTGGTGGAGGTGCCCCTGTCAAGGGAGCCAAGGTTCTCTTCTGGACTAACTGCAACTGAAGCAGAGTTTGTAATAGCTGAGCATAAGACATGGGCGGTGTCTCGAGGTGACGGCTTGACAGAGGTGCCCTGTTCTGATACTTTCTGTACCCTTGCTGATTCGGCTGCTGCTGTGGCTGGGGTTGTTGGACTGCAGGGATGGTTATGCTAGCCACCTGCTGGCGAGGGCCGTTACCTTTCCTTTGAGCGTTGGACACGGCGCTCGTCTCTCCTTCCCGCCTTTTGCCACCATATGGTTTCTTTCCTCCTCCAGCTGAGGCTAGATCAACACCTTGAATTTTCCCCAGTTTGATCCCATTTTCAACGTGCTCGCCGGTGCTGATGAGATCTGAGAAACTTCCAGACATACCACTAACCAATTTCTCGTAATAAACCCCTGGGAGGGTGGCTACAAACATCTCGACAAGCTCCCGTTCAACCATCGGCGGCTGAACTCTAGCTGCCAATTCACGCCACCGCTAGGCGTACTCTTTGAACCCTTCGTTGTTCCTTTGTGACAAGTTCTGCAGTTGAACTCGGTTCGGAGCCAAGTCACTGTTATATTGGTAATGGTGCACGAATGCCTCAGCAAGTTCCTTCCACGTGCGCACACTGGTAGGCTCCAAACTCATGTACCATTCCAAGGATGGCCCGGACAAGCTATCCTGAAAGAAGTGCATCAGCAACTTCTCGTCTTCAGAGTGAGCGGACATCTTTCGATAGTATGACCTTAAGTGGACACGAGGGCAGGTGGTGCCCTTGTATTTCTCAAAGTCGGGTACCTTGAATTTGGGAGGCACCTTGAAATCAGCAATCAATCCTAATTTAGACATGTCGACACCCATAGTGTTCAGGTTCTCGAAATTCCTCATCTTGTCCTCGAGTGCCTTAAACCTCAGACGTGCTTCAGGGGTCAGCTCTCCTTTAGCACCCTTCTGTGAGAACAAATCTTCTTGACGGTCTTCTAACCATGGCTGAGGCCCATACAGATTTCCAACACCTGTGTTGCCGTTGCCCAGTCCAACATTGACATTAGCTTCAAAATTTCCATTACCGACGCCAGTCGTATTACCATTGAGCCCCATGTTAGCGATCACATTGCCGTTACCACTACCGTTCCCCCCGGTCACGGGGATGCCATTCTGAGGAGTTTCAAAAGGTGGAGGGGTTGGAACATTCCCACCATGGAGTACACCATTGCTGTCAACCCTTGAGATCAGAGGCTGGACCAATGTTCTGAGCTGGTCTTGGCCGTTGGCAACCACTTGCATGAGCTCCATGAAGCGGTCCACCCTCTCTCGGAGCTCCTGAACGTCAGTGTGCACTTGTTCCATTGCTCTAGCTTGATTTGCTCTGGTCGGATAACAGTGGATTGGTCTTTGATCAATCCTGAAACAACCTGTATACACAAAGGGTTAGAAAAAACGACAAAGTGCTCGTTATGCAAATGCTTCATGCGAATGCAAACGTGTGTCTGTGTGTTAGGGAGATTTCTCCCCCGATCCAGAGTGCCAGTGCTGATAATAAGAAGTTCGAGTCCAGTCATGGAAATAACATCTCATATATATAAAGAAAGCACATCGAGGCCGTACACAATGTCACCGAGTACAAGCAGAATCAATAGCATGACCTCGACCAACAAGCCTGGTGATGGTCAGCATACAACAACGATCAAAACAAAAGGATTACAAATATAGTCAAGCACGACCACGGGCTCGAAACTCTTCTAACAGATCCCTCATTTCTGGATGATCAGGCTGAGTGAGCAACCCTTCGACGAGTAACTCCCTCTGCCTAATAGTGTATTGGAGACCTTCAACCGAGTCTTCCCATGCTCCTTCGCCGAAACAATCTTCTAACTTCCGCTTCTTGGATTCAAACGTCAGTTTGTGCTCCTTCAGGTTAGCAAGAGCCTTGTTGAGCAGGCCTTCAGTGGCATATCTGCGAGCGGTTTCTTCATCAAACCTCTTCTTACTAGCCTTCACCTGGGCTTTCAACTTGGAGATCTGCTGTTTCAGTTTATCCTCCCGTTCCTTGCTGTTGGCTAGGGTGCCCTTCCAATGCTGATTAAACTTGGATATTCTCCGGTACGCTTCATCCAAGTGCTGCTTCTTAGTGGCCAGTACGTCATTGACAACTTTGAAGTCCCGACCCAAGCGCTCACGCTCAGCCATCTGCTTAGTCAAATCCGTCCCTAACTGGTTCACCAGCTCTGTTTGCCTCTTGAAGGAATGGACGGCTTCGCTTCTCTCGCTTCTGAGTTGAGTCAATTCTTTCTCTAGTTCTTCATTTGCCTTCTTCAGCTTATCTCTCTCCGCTAACACCTGATTATGCTGCTGAATAGGCATGGTGGTAGGCTCTTCAATCACTGGAGGGCTTTCTGGCTGGGCAGGTGGAAATGGCATCCCTATAATATCTGCTCTGGCTCTGATCCAGGTCACATACGGAGCGTAGGCTTGGCTATTACTTTTCCCCAGCAACGGCTTTCCCCGCTTACAGATACCATTCCAAGCGCGCTGCAGCTTAGATAACATATCCCCCTCTAGAAGACCAGTGAGGTACAGAGATTCCTGCACCTCTTCATCCTTCGGCGGAGCTCTCAAAGCATACGTGAACTGTCGGACCGACAGAGATGGATTATAGTTGATACAGCCCTTCCTGCCTATCAAAGGCACATTCAGAAACCCACTGCAGCTGAAGATGATCTCAGTACCCAACCTATCTCTATCAAACCAGGCAATATCCTTCGCTGATAGACTCATCAAACGCTCAGACCACTCAGTTGTGGCTGCAGACGAAGCAACGGGACCCTTCTTGGGTAGGTGACTATCAAGCCATCTATAGAGCAGGGGCACACAGCACGAGACGTTCTTACCCCTTCTATTCTCGTTTTTGTAATGGACGGAATGGTAGACATCTCCTATCAAGGTAGGGACTGGATTCCCTGATGCAAAGATGTGGAAGGCGTCCAAGTCTACAAAGTCGGGCATATTGGGGAACAGAATGATGCCATATATGCACAGAGCAAGGATGGCGTTGAACACGATCCAACATCCGTCTTTGGCGCATTACTGGGCCTTTCCTACTAAGAACTGCAAGGAGAAACCGGGAACCCTGTTCCAACTAGACAAGACCAACTCGGAGGCATCCAGATGAAGTGAAGGGGCTAGACTAGCCAGATTATGCGCAACATCCATATGAATAAAGGGCATCTGACTCTTGATAGGCACACCTAACAAATCAGCATACTCCTCTAGTGTAGGTGCAAGAATGAAGTCCGGGAAAGTAAAGCATCTCAAACGAGGGTCTTAGAACTACAACAAGGCGTGCAACCCATTCAACTCAAACACGGAAGGTTTACGAACCAAGCTGAGCAGTTTCCCATAAGCCTTTCCGAATTCACCTCTCACAGAATCATCTGCCTAAGCAATCAAACCAGTCAGCTGAACAACATTAGGAGTGGGGAGCTTGTAGGCCACGGTCTTCCTCAGAGAACCCATACTAGCATAATAGACGGCAAGAAAACCTGAATCGGGGGAAACGGTACCTGCAACGCAGACACACGTTAATGAAATGCAAATGAGTATGCAAATAATGCAAAATGCAATCATGCAGCAGGAGATCAAGACGACTGCACTGTTGAAAAGGTGAAGGCTCTGTATCAACAAAACCACAATACTGCTCTGTCAAGAACAACCCTATCTCTGATGAGAAGAAAACCCTGATATCGGACCATAAATCTGCTCTGTCAGGAACAAATATCCATCTGATAATGAGAAGCCCTGATGTCGGATTATAACTCTGCTCTGTCAAGAACAAATACATTGCTGAAGATAAGGACCTCTGATACAGGACCATAACTCTGCTCTGTCAAGAACAAATACATGTCTGATGATGAGAACCTCTAATACCAACAAAACTGATTCACTATCAAGAAAACCAGGTAGTCTGAAGGTTAAGGTTTCCTGCAACAAACCCGACCCTGCTTACAGGTATGGACCTAAAATCACACAAGTTTGGCATCCTATGCGGTCATCAGCGTCACAGACATTCAAGAGGGGTGATACGATACCCAGAAGGTGTGGCATCACCGTCTCCTGAAGCGGCCTCACTCAGCTGAATTCTAAATGATCGGTCCCCAGAGTCGACAATCCTCCAAACCAACAACCCCTCAGGCCCAAAGGGCCGGAAAAGAAGTCAACCGGGAGAACCTCGTCTGAGCGTGGATTTCATGAGACACTAGTGCCTGCAAAGAAAGCATGCGCCCACTAATTTCCACAACTAATGCTAGGTACACTCAAGCCTGGGTCTGGCTTCTCACTCATCAGAATGCCCCCCCCACACAACAGCACAAATAATCATATCATACTGAAAATAAAGTGCGGGAAATAAAATGCGATAAATAAACACAACCCAACAAGTAATCATACAAGCGCTAGGATTGACTCTTGCAGGGGACGTTGGATCCCCAAAATGACTAGCATAAGGGACGTTGGATCCCAAGAAACTATCAAGTCCCCAGCAGAGTCGCCAACTGTCGCTTCCGCGAAAATAAGGTGTCGGCAAAACAGAAGAGTCGCCACCTTTCATTATTTATCCCTCAGAACGGGAAAGGAAACAATCGGAAAAACCTGACGAAAAGGTATAAGACAAGGTCATCGCAACCATTGTCTGGGTTCGGGAGTCGGTTACGCAAGGGGAAGGTATTAGCACCCCTCACGTCCATCGTACTCGATGGGATCCACGCTTGTTGTGTTTATCTGACGGGTTTATTTACTATCTACCTATCAAGGCTGGTCTGAAAAAGAAAAGAAAAATGACTCGGCAAAACGTCGCGCTTTATGCCTACGTATTCTCATCAGAGAATGAGAAATCAGAGTCTACGTAGTTCGCCTAACTACGGGTTACGGGGAAGGTGGCTCTCCAATACGTCAGTATTGTGCCTACGTAGTCTCAACAGGTATGAGAGATCAGAGCTTACGTACTTCAAATTCATCTGTTTTTCCAGTAGGGTTAACAAACAGTTCCAGCATTTTGGTGTACGCAGCTCGACCCTTAGAGACTTAGGTGTTACCGTTTACGGTAGAACCGAGAGTTAACGACACTCTTTTCTTCAGAAAAGCTTCCTTTGAATTATGGGCCCACGGGGCAAAAAGGTTTGCAGTTTGTTTTCTGTCTTTTACGGAAGAACTGTTTTTTATGGATATTTGCAACCAATATTGCATTAGAGACTATGACCTGAGAGTGAATGCGTCGCATGTCACCCAAAGGGTACCATACTAAACATCCAGACTGTTGAAAAGAAACTCTCCAACAATCCTTTCTCAGATAGCTTAAGGCTCGTAACGTACGACATCCGTTAACCTTTATTACTGTATCTTGATTTGTTTTGAGATGAGAAGAGAGAACAGGCTCAATTACGGGGAGACTATCAAGTCCTACTGTTGTCATGCCAAGGATTCATCCTATGGTTGAGGTCTGAAATAGGGAACTCCTAGAAGTTATCATGCATAGGTTTCAACCTAAAGTTCTAATCATCACTTCCTTATCAAAGGAAGTGAGATTCCTAGGGGATCATGTCAATGATAAGCAGAAGCAGATAAAGCATCAGCTTAAATAGTAAACAGATATACAGTAAAATACATGCAATGCAAGTGAGGGAGGAAATGTGTGTGGGACATCAGCCTCCACAAGCTCATCTCAACCTCAAGGCAGATATGAATAACTGTAATCATACAGAAGAAGTAAAATGCCATCAAGAAAATACAAACCACATAGGCAAGGGAGTTGGGCTCTACCGAATACCCGCAAGCAAAGCCATACAGTAAAAATATAAGTAGAGGGAGCAACTCAACCTCTAGTGCAATCATGCTCCTAGCTTAAATTAATCTAAACATGAACTTATTCTAATGCATCAAGCAAATCAAACAAGTCACACCAATACATTTGCACAGAAAGCAAACAGACAGTCAAGAAAGCAAATCAACAGCTTCCCCAGCTCCACAGCAAAGCAATCCTCTGACAACAGCTCAGTCTTCAGTCTGCAACTGCTCTCCAAAGCCATTCCCTTCAATAGCAAATGTCAACTTGCTTCTTCAAGCTTCAGCTCTTCATTTGATCTCAACTGGATTTTTCTCACAAGTGTCAACTTGTTCTTCTTGGTCTTCAAGCTTCAACTCCAATGGCAGTCTTCAAACACATGGAAATACAACCTCTAGCAACTTCAATCTTCTAGCAAGGAATTCCATCCTCTAGCAAGGGAGAAAGATTCATCTGACAAGAGCAAGGTTTGGATAATAGACAGCAGAGTGAAGACCAAAGGTCACCACTAAGCACTCCATCATCAAAGAAAGGACCCCTCAAAGGTTCTACCAACTTGTGAAGAGCCACACATCCTACAAAAGGAGGGATGAGGCTTTTACAAGGGGACCTTATATCATAGGGAGGAATGGAAGTGATCAACACCTTCCATGTTTATGAAAGAAGAGAATCTATCTAGAAGCTCTACTTACAAACCCTAATCTTAACATCTAAACAACACTCAAACCAAAAGAAGGGAAATCTTCACATCCAAGCTTCTTCAAGCACTCTATAGTAGCCCAAGCTTGTCTTCAACACTAGCCAAGATCAAGAGAGGCAATACCCTAATCTAAGGGAACCAAAGAAGTCATTCTAGTTAAGTTAGCAAGTTAGGATCACCTGAAACTTAGCACTAAAGTTAATCCTAGCTAAAATACTAAAACCAATTGTAAAATCCTACAAAAATAACTATGGGAGCCTAATTCAATCATGAATCTACCATACAAAATCCAGGGGTTGAACCATCCACAAAGTCCTAGAAATAAAACCTAAATCATAAGGTACTAAGCTTAAACCCTAAAACTAGAACACCTAAAGTTTCAACTTAAAACTACCACCTAATTCCATCACAAAAATGTGAAAAAATTGCTAGGGGAACAGGCATATCTATGCTAGCTACACCCAAAAGATCAAGTCAAGAATCATCACCAAATGATCAAACAAAATTCAACAAAGCAAGGCATCAACCATGGCCATTTTTATATCAATTAATATTCAAAAGTTGCAAATAAAATCACAAATGCATGAATTCCTAATATTTTTAATCTATAAAATTCTAGATTCAATCATGAATCAGGGGAAAAAAGTTTGGAATTAATTGAGTTAATTTCCTATTTTTTGTGAATTAATTTCTAAACCATATGAAATGCACAAAATAAAGAACATAAAAAGCAATTAATCAAACTGGCGTGGCAAATAGCAAATATAATCAGTTCAATCCAGGAATTGGGCCAGAAAGGGGGTGTTGATATCAATCTATCACTAGGCCCAGGCGCTTACATTCATCTCCAATTATCAAACTGGAAAAAAGAAAAGAATGCACACCAAGTTTCGAACCCACGCTCCTTTAGTCCACCCAGCGAAGATTCTAAGTCTGAAATTCCTCATTAATCAAAACGGTGCGCACAAGGGGAGGGGTACGTGGCTCAATGAGAGCGCTTGGATGAAGGGACAAGGTCAATCTTTCCACACGCATGGACGGTCATGACTTCATCTTCCTCATTTTAAATCTCAGATGGAGGGAATTACAGACGGTGGCCGGAACAGTGGCGCCACCGTCTTCTCCGGTGAGTCATCTTCCACAGGTCATCCAAAGTCACAAAACCATACCTCATCTCACTCAAAATCTCACGCTGATCATGAATTTGGCCTCAGAATTTTCTAATTCCTTCTGCATCTCCAAACCCGATAGCACTTTCAAAACTTGTCAAGATCTTGAATCTCACCATTCTTAAAATTAATGACACTAGTGTAATCCTCATCTCATGGTGATCATTCTACACTATCCAATCTTGATTAACAGTCCAAGAATCACCTAATTCAAGGCTCAACAGAAATTGATCACACACCTATTTTGTCTCTAATCGTGTAATTAACCATCCTAAATCCGTCTAGATCATGAATGGAACCTAACCACATGCCAATTTCTAAGCATCTCCCTATAGTTTAAGCACAAATTCAATGTGTACCAACCTGGTTTCAGACGCGTAACAGAAAGTGTTCTTGATCACTTCAACCTCCAAAACAATGCAGACACACTCCAAATTCACTCCTGAAGACTTTGCACACCTTGATTTGGCTTGATTCTTCCTTGAACTCAAAAACCGATTTCAACTTGCAATGGTGAAACTCCAATCTCACTCTCTGCTTCCAGCACCAATCTCTTCCAAAAAAATGCATTGAACTCACTCAATGACTTATATAGAAGTGAATGGCAAGGTATAGAACTTTCTAGAATCATCCAAATGAGATTTTGGATTTTCAATTTCTCCTCCAAAAATCATTCATGGCATATGCGATATCTCCTCTGTTTTGGACTCAGCAAGCTTGCTTTGCACTCCTCATGAGTTAAGGAATTGGATGGTGGTGATTGTTTCCTTGTTTGCATCCAATGGTGTGAGTTGGATATGTTACTTCATCATGAAGAAATGAAATGGAAGTGCATGAATTTGACCTCAAATAAACATTCTAACATTGCCATTGTTTCTAAAATCATTTTTCCAATCAATTTGACCTATAACTTTGGCTCCATTTGGTCACAAAATGAATTATTTGAATTTTTGGTCATTTAATCCTTTTAATTCTTCCTTTTTCAAAATTTCTTGAACCAAATCTCTCCTTGAGCCATTTCAATGCCTCCTTTATGCATGGTAAAGGTTAAAACCCCATTTTGAGCAACTTTCTAGTTGAACAAAATTTCATTTGAGACCTCTAAGTTGGGGAAAATAGCCTATGATCACAAATGACCTATAATCACCAAATGTCCAAAATACCCTTGACTTGTACAAGCCATAAGTTGAGTTCTACAAATCCTATCAAGGACTTCTAGTACTCTCTAGAAAGATAAGAGAATAAGGAACAACATTCATGTTGACCAAAAGTTCATAGGAATCATCCTTATAAGGCAAAAGTGTCATGCAAGTTGAGTAACTTTCAAGCTCCAAATTCACATACCTCAGATGACTTGTAATTTGTCAAAGCCATAACTTGAGTTCTACAAATCCTATCAAGGACTTCTAGCATTAAAATTAAAGCTAAGATCATGATCTACAACAATCATGTTGGGGTCAAGATGAGATGACATTCACATCTTGAGCTAAATTGCCTTGAAGATAGGGGTCAAACTAGGGGATTTTACACTGTCAAGTCTTAGAAACCCTAGCTTGAAACTTCTCAAACTCTTCAATCATGATGAGTTGACCTTAGAATCATCCTTATAACATCCCAATGTATCAATCCATGATCACATGGCTCTTGAATTAAGTCTCAACCTCTTTCAAATCCTCAATTGACTTAGGGTTGACCCAGTCAAACCCTAGCTGCACCACTCATGGTTGAGGCTTCTTATTCTTGCACAATGACCTGTCTAGGCCTCAAAGTGATCTTCAACACTTCTCATGAGCTCTCTCAATACCTCAAGTCCCTCCTCATGGCCTCAGAATCATCTGATGGCTCTCCATAACTCTCAAGTTAGGAGACCTACACACTTGGCTTCAACCACTATCTCTGAGGATCTTTTAACTTCTCTGACAAGGATATCAACCCTTGAACACCTGAATAAGCCTCCCAGCTAGCTTCAAAGTCTTGTGTAGCCCTTAATTGGTAATCATACCTCTTGATCTCCTGCATACATGTCAATGAAATGCAAGTGATAATGCTAATGTGAATGAAATGAAACATAAGCTAGGTAAAGAAATGTTGGGCAAATTTTAGGGTGCAACAGCTGCCCCTATTCAAACGGCTTGGACCTGACTGGGTGAGAAGTGAACGACTCTCACACAATCAAGGTGAAAGACGGTTGAATACCAACAAACTCGGAAATTTGCCAACTGCACAAGTACATGGTACTCTGATGGGGACAAATCTTCGGAAACTGAAATAATGGTTGCGCGGCAACTAGCTGGAGAAATACTGATCTGAATCTCCGTCAGGATGATTCTCTGATTCATATGATATCATTGCGTCCTCAAATCATCGAGGGATCACTGGTTACATGGAAACAGGTGATCTGCCACCCGCACAGGTAAACAATATTTGGATTGGTAGGAACACCTTCAAAACTGAGCATGGCAGTTGCACGACAACTTTGCTGGGGAATTGGTCACACGGTAATTGGTGAAGGGTCTAAGCTCAAATCTCCGTCAGGATGATCATCTGATCTTGCTGTAGATCTTCGTCCTCAAGTCATCAAGGGGTCACCGGTTACACGGTAACTGGTGAATGATGGCGGATTCTGCCGTCAGGCATTCTGCTCCATTGCAGAAGAAGTCCTTATCGTCGCCTATGGACTCATCATGTCGCTAGACACGTCGACAACATCTTTGTCGGACTTCATCATCAAGTCAATAAGGGATCACCGGTTATTCGGTAACTAGTGAAGTGCTACTCTCAAATCTCCGTCGGGATGATTATCAGATTTCGCTGCAGCTTCTTCCTCAAATCATTAAGGGATCACTGGTCACTCGGTAACCGGCGATACATAGCTGATATTGGCGCCAGGCATTCTGCAAAACTGCGGCAGAAGGATTCCTCGGGACTCATCAGGTTATTAGGAACTTTTTAATAATCAAGTTAATTATGTCGTCGGGCATTCAAAGAATATCTCGGGCGTCAGCCAGACTTTGTTAGCAAGTCTAAAATAGACTCCTCGGTCAATCATGACCCAAATAGGGATATCCAAACTTCCGCCATCAGGCACTCCACATCAGCTGAGAGAACTGCGTCGACATCACAGTTGGACTTCGTCAATAAGTCTTTAAATGGAATCCTTAATCAATCAGGAACCACTAAGGATATACAATTTTTTTCCGTCAGGCACTCCGCGTCAGCTGGGAGAACTGCTTTGACATCGCAGTTAGACTTCCTCAGTAAGTCAGGGAATTTGGCACTACTGCCAGACTTCAATCATCAAGTCTTCAAGGGAAATTTCAACTTCTCCGTTCAAACCTGCTGGGGATGACACATCTCCATTGGGGATTTTGGATAACTATCAAGTAACTTTGTTTCGGGTGATTCAGAAATCATTCTGGACAAATAAATTTTGCTGAGGGAATCAAGAATCATCTTGAACAATCAACTCCGCTGGGGACTTCAAGAATCACCCTGAACCAATAATTATGCTGGAGATTTCAGAAATCATCCTGAGCAAACACTCTGCAGGGGACTCTAAGCATCAACTTGAGCAACCCTCTCTGGCGACTTCACTGGGGATTTTAAGAATCATCTTGGACAAACAACTTCACTGGGGAATTCAAGAATCATCTTGAGTGAACCATTCTGTGGAGGAACACCTGCAAAACCAGAACGGTAACGCCATAGCTCATGTTTCGTATGCATATGTTTGACACTGGTGCAATGCTCCACACGGTGGAAATGCTACGCGTTTTTAGGGTAAATGCTATGCAATCATGCAAAATGCTACAACCCCATCAGCAAAATGAATGCCGAAGGGGGAATCCTCCTGTCAAGGAGAAGGAACCACTCTGGTGGAGAGGAGGAATCATCCTGCCGAGGAGAAGAAGTCACACCAATCTCAATTGGATTCCGCCTGGGGAACGAACTTCAGCCGACTGCTGCAGGGGAACAAAGTTCTACAAGAACCTGAACCCGCTCAACCAGGTATTCAAACCACAAACTGTCGAGGAAACGATATCAATCGCAGAAATAAACTGCACGACATTCGCAACAAAACTTTCCTGGAGATAATGACTCCGGTGGGGAAATACAGCATTAGCTATTCAACACTCTACTGGGGAAAACCAATCATGGCCCAAACGGCTTCCAAGGACTCGGCTCTCTTGGGGAACTGCAAACTCGGCTGAGGAGGGCAACCAGACGATGGAATCACTCCTACCTGCCGGGGAGAGTACAACTCTGTGGGGAATTTCAATTCCGCTGAAGACTTCAGTCTGGATCATCGGAAGCTGCACACTGGCGAATAGTCTTCTACGCAACACTGCACACTGACCTAGTGCTAGGGAATGAACGCACACTTCAGTGTATGACTCCGCTGGGGAGATGACGATCCTTCAGAATACATCTGATTGGGGAGAGAATCTTCTCTGCTCAGGGAGACATATCAATGTCCTTAGTCCCATGTTCCGACTCCGTGGGGGAGACGCTGCTACCTTTGCTGGGGTAGAAGGAATCATCCTGCTTGGGGACGTATACGGCGTACCGCCTGGAATAGACTATACCTGCAACAACACAAACAAACAGACAAGATACCCTTCTCAAAGGGACATATCAAGGTTATCATCTTATGACAATGTTCAAGTAATTCATTGTTTCAACAATCAGTGGCCTAGGCCAGTAAGTTTATGTATGCGCATTTTATCAAAAACATTGGCGTTCTTTTTCGCAAACAAAACAGGTAGATGCTAATCAAACAAACGGAATTGCTGAATAGTATATTTTCATTGATAACAAACCCCTGAATGGGCCAAAATGTTTTACAACAGACGCAAGCTCCTGGAATGAGGAAGCTGCGCAAACATAAAACATAAATATACATCAGTATGTACACAAATGTCGGTAATGAGGCGTAGACAAACACCATGAGTTGATCCCTCTATGACCCACTCGACTCCGATACTTCTCCGACCCTTCAGCTTCAGAAGAGATTGATTTAGATAAACGGCCCTCAGGTCCTCCAAACCACTAAACAAATACAGTCCACACGCGGAACGCAGTCATTTGCTTTTTCAAATCCCTAACTTTTGCCTGAATCGCCCTTTCGGGTTTTTGATTCACCAGGATACCCTTTTTTTGCCAAAGTCACCCTTCCGGGTTTTCGACTTTGTGGGTGTACATTATTTTCTTTTATATCCCTAATTTTTGCCCGAACCTTTTTTCCTTTTTTATGGTTCGCCGGGATGCCCCATTTTTGCCTGGATATTCTTTTTCTTTCCAGCGGGTCATTTTTTAAGCAAAGTATTTTTTAACTGCGTCCGTGTTCACCGGGGATGCAAAATCTTCGCCATCCATCGTGGATAACAACAAGGCTCCTCCCGAGAAGACCTTGCTGACGACGTACGGACCTTCGTAATTAGGAGTCCACTTGCCCTGGTGATCGGAGTATGGAGGAAGGATCTTCTTCAGGACGAGATCACCCGTCTGAAAGCTTCTAGGACGCACCTTCTTATCATAAGCTTTCTTTATTCGGCTTTGGTACAGACGACCATATGCGATTGATGCTAACCTCTTCTCGTCCATCAGACTGAGTTGGTTTAGTCGGTTCTTAATCCATTCTGCCTCATCGAGTTTCACATCAACCAAAACTCGTAAAGAAGGAATCTCAACTTCTAACGGTAGGACAGCTTCCATACCGTACACCAGTGAGAAAGGAGTTGCTCCGGTTGATGTACGTATCGTTGTACGATAACCGTGTAGTGCAAATGGCAACATTTCGTGCCAATCCTTATAGGTCACAACCATCTTCTGTACAATCTTCTTTATGTTCTTATTGGCCGCTTCAACCACTATCTCTGAGGATCTTTTAACTTCTTTGACAAGGATATCAACCCTTGAACACCTGAATAAGCCTCCCAGCTAGCTTCAAAGTCTTGTGTAGCCCTTAATTGGTAATCATACCTCTTGATCTCCTGCATACATGTCAATGAAATGCAAATGCAAATGATAATGCTAATGTTAATGAAATGAAACATAAGCTAGGTAAAGAAATGTTGGGCAAATTTTGGGGTGCAACAGGCCTCACCGGAGACGACGGTGGCTCTGTAACTCAGGCCACCGTCCCATGACTTTCCCTCCCAAGTTCAAATATTTGGAGAAGATGATGTTTCACCCGTTGGATCATGTTTGACTATTGACTCAGACTAGCATCCAAGGGCCACGATTTAATTGAACATTCTGAAGAGAGTTTGAATTTTACAAAACTATGCGTTTCATTAATTGGTTTTGGGGTGGGCTTAGGGAATTCTTGCTATCAACACCTCCATTTGGGCCCAGTCTGAAATTCCAACGTGAAATGATTGCTATTCACCACAAGCATTTTCCAATTTCCCTTTTATTTCCCAGGATTTTCCTTTATTGGTTTGGGCTTAGTCAGATACGCTTCTCGCACCCCACCTTT
This sequence comes from Lathyrus sativus, assembly GCA_963859935.3. Taxonomy (NCBI): domain Eukaryota; kingdom Viridiplantae; phylum Streptophyta; class Magnoliopsida; order Fabales; family Fabaceae; genus Lathyrus; species Lathyrus sativus. The sequence continues at coordinate 188,236,895 of OZ012736.1, read as the reverse complement.
GGGCCCAGCCTGAAGAATAACATGATTTTATTGCTATTTCACACGCTCTTTCATCAATTTTCTTTATTTTCTTTTAATTTCATATTTTTCATATAGGTTAGAAATAAATTCATATCAATTAGGAAAATTAATCTTTTTAGGTTAGATTTTTCCCCCTGGCTCCTTAAAGAGTCTAGAATTAAATAGGATTGAGAAATTATTAATTCATGCAATTTAGAATTTAATTTCATTTTTTGAAGTTTAATTGCTTTTATTTTGAATATGGTTGATATGTGATCTTGTTGATTTTATTATGGGAGATTGGTGTATAATTTTTAGGTGATTCTTTTTGGGTTATGTAGCTTATATATGCATGTACCTCTAGTATTTTTTTCATAATTTTGTGAGATAAATTTAGTCTAGTTTAAACATTGATCATTAAGGGGTGTAGATTTAGGGTTTTAAGATAGTACCCTTAGGTTTAGGACATAGTTTTAGGTCTTAATGAATGGTTAACCCCCTGGTTTTGTATGGAGTAATTCTTAAGAGGTTTAGGAACCCTTAGAATTTTTTATAGGATTTTACAATCACTTTTGGTATTTTAATTAGATTTAGTTTTAAGACTAACATTTAGGAGTTTCTAATGAACTAACTTGACTAGTTTAATTCAATAGTTCCCCTTAGACTTAAGTGGTGGTGCCCTTGTGCTTGGATGAAGATGAAGACATGTTGATGTTGATATGGAGTGCTTGAAGAAGCTTGGAGTTGAAGATTTTCCCATCTTGTGGATGCTTGTCAGGAGCTTAGGGAAACTAGGGTTTTAGGAAGAGCATTAGATTAGTTTTGCTTGTTTCTTCAAACATGGAGTATATTGTTCATCTCCATTCAATCCAATGACATAAAGTCCTCTTAAAGAAGTCACATCTCTCCTTTGGAGGGATGAATGACATGCTTTAAGATTAGAACTTTGAGGATGCCCTTCTCTTATAATGCTAAGTTCTTAGTGGCTTCCTTTGGTTGTCATTAAGTTACTTAACATTTCAACCTGATCTTGTTAATTGATTCTCCCTTGGAGGGTGCTTGTTGAAGCTGGGTAAAGAGAATGAAGTTTGTTCTTGTTAAAGCTAGAAGCTTGTTGAAGCTAGGAGTGTTGCTTGTTGAAGCCAGTTGCTTGTTGAAGCAAGGGTTTTGCTGCTTGTTGAAGATGAAGTTAGTTTGCTTGTTGAAGCTGTTTACTAGTTGAAGTTTGCTGGTTTAAGTTGGTTGCTTGTTGAAGCTTGGTGCTTGTTGAAGATTGAAGGTTTATTGAAGCTTGAGGATAAGAGCTATTCATGAAGATGAAGGTTGTTGCTGTCAACTTTTTGCTGTTTAATCATCTGTTGCTGTCAGAGTTGCTGCTTGTGCTGGTTGCTGTAGGAGTTTGGTGCTGCTGCTTGGGCTGCCTCCTTTGCTTTGGTTTTTGTTTTCTGTATTGTTTGTTGGCTTGTATAGCTTTCCCCCTAGGTTTGAGGTGAATGTTGATTCACTTTTCCTGTTGTTTTCCCAGGTTCGAGGTTGAGTGGGACTCCCTTGCCTCGCTTATATTGCTGCATTGCATGCATTTTACTGTATTTGCTTGCTTTCTTTTCTGTTTATCCCCTAGGATCTCTGATTTCCTCTGTGCAGGAGGGAATTATGACAGACATTAGGATTCTTACCCATGCATGACAACATTAGGTTAGTTTTTATTCCCTTTTCAACCCTAGGCTTTTTAGAGCTTCTTTCTCTTCTTATCTCAAAACAACTCAAAAATACAGTAATAAGGTTAATCGATGTCGTACGTTACGAGCCTTAAGCTATTTGAGAAAGGGTTGCTGGAGAGCTTCTTTCTAGTAGTCTGGCTGCTTAGTGTGGTACCCTTTGGGTGACATGCGACGTAGTCACTCTCAAATCATAGTCTCTAGTGCGTCAGAGATTGCAAACAAACTAAAAAACACTTCTTTCGTAAAAGATTCAAAACAAACATCAAAGTGTCATTTTTGTCCGCTTGGACTCATAATCAAGAAAAATCCTTTCATAAGGTAATAAAAAACAGTCAGACAAGCTTGTGTCTTCCGTAGCCCGAACTACGTTTGCTCTGATCTTTCATGCTGTATGAAAGTACGTTGGCATAGGATGCCGTATCCTAGCGAGCAACCTTCCCCCCTTCATCCGTAGTTAGCCGAACTACGTAGACTCTGACTTTCCCATTGCACGAGGGAATACGTAGGCATAGAGCGGCGAAGCCCTATCGAGTCTCTTTTCTCTTTTCTTTCCTTTTGTCCCTTGACCTTTAGAGTAGATAGAATAACAATCCGTACCAGAAAACAAGCGTGGATCCCGTCGAGTACGGCGGACGTGAGGGGTGCTAATACCTTCCCCTTGCGTAATCGACTCCCGAATCCAGGATTTGGTTGCGATGACCATTCCTTTCCCGTTTTGCGTTAGGTTTACTCTGAGCGTTTCCTTTCCCTCCGTTGGGATAAATAACGCACGGTGGCGACTCTTCTGTCATAGCCGGCGCCGATTTTCGCAGTAGCGACACACCCGTTCAAGAGGTCGACCTTATAATGTCCCATAGGCTTCCCCTTACCATGGTCCATTGTCTCCTTCACACTGAAAACATTGTTAGCGTAGTCAAAAATTCTGACTTAACGTGTGCTGGATTTTGTTGTTTCTTCTTTCATCACCAGGTTCCATCAATTTGAAGTATAGGTTGCAATAGGCAAAACCTCTGATGCATGGTTGAAATGCCCAGAATAGCCGGTGGAAGATGTGCTTCCCTTCAACAATAGTTTCGTCAGCTGTATACATGGGTAGTGTTTCTATTTCCAGCACAGTGCCCGGAAATTTTTTTTTAAGTGCTAACAGAAAATGTGGAAGTTCATTGTATGAGCTCTCCCAGTTACCGTACACCTATTCAATTGCCTTATTTCTTGCTATCCATGTCTTTCTGTAAGACGGAGTAAAATTGTATTCAGAAACAATTTTACTTATGCAAACACTAACCTTAATAGAAGGATCCTAGTCTACAAAAGGCATTAATTTCTGAGACATTAACTGCGAGGTTAGTTTTTTATGATCCTGATTAAACAAAGTTGTTGAACAACTATGGGGTGGGTTCATAATGCCTATCTCCCACAAGTCACTTCTTTTTCATTCAGTAGGACGCCAATAGACGAAACTTGCAGGAATCATTCTTGCAACAAATTATGTATCTCTTCTTGTCGGAATCTGTCACTTTATAATCCACGAAGTGCTTCATGTGGTATTGGTTAATGGCAGCAACACAGTTAGCTTTATTTTAAATTGGTTACCGACTTCTATGTCACCCTCCATTGGAATATGAGGATTCAGTGGCCAATCAAATAATGTTGTTTCTACATTTATTGGCAGGGTTGTCATATGCGCCGGTGGGGTGAATATGTAACGCCCATTTTATTTATTTTCAATTTCGGTGTTATTTTCATTTTCGATGTGCTTGCGTGAATTTTTGGTTGAGGAGTAAGTTCCATAATATTATAAAAATATGATTAATGATGATAATAGTATGATAATTAGTGAGGTGTCACTAATATTAATATTATTCTTATTATTATCATATTTAATAATATTAATGGAATAAAAATATTATTATTGGGATTTATGGAATTAAAAGAATTATGAGAATTATATATTATTTGGAATAAAGTGATTTTGGGGGTATTAAGGGTAATGTTGGAATTCTTGGAAATAGAGAGCGAAGAAGAACGAGAACACGCACGGTGAAGAAGGAGAACGCAAGGGAGCCAAGTGTGGAGCAAGAACAAGCTTGGTAAGAGATCATCAAGATCATCAATTTTGTGTGAATTGGGAAGCTTCGTCAACATCAGAACTTCAATTGAGGTAAGGGGGGATATATCGGTTAAATTGGTATATGCATGAGTAATGATTGAAAGGGAAAAAAATCCCTAATCCCCATAGATGATGATAATCTAATGTTGATTGTATATGTATGTTGCTGTGATCATAGTGTTGAATGTGTTAATTTCGTTTGCATGTGGCTGTGAGAATTTGTTTAAGAGCATTTGGGGTTTTCGGGTAAATTCGAAGTTAATGCCGGAAGTTGGTGAATTGAGCAGATATGAGAGTTTATCGGGTAGAACTGAGTTTGGGTGTTGTAGCTAGGTTGCAGAACCTCGAGCCGATGATTTTGATGTGGTTTCGATGGAAATTGGAAAGTGGGAGAGCTGTTGAGTTTTGAGCAGCAGTGTTATTTTTCCAGAATCGCAGGCTTTCAGTAGCCCTTCTCTAGGCGAATGCCTGGCGAGCATTCGCTAGAAGACTCGCGTAGCGAGCGTATAGCGAGCCTTGTCAGTAGTTGTTTTTCCTTACTCGCTAGCAAGTTCGCTGAGCGAGGTAGTGGCGAACACTTCCAGTAGCTCAAAAGTGTGGTTCGCGAGGAGGTTCGCTAGGCGAACGTGTAGCGAACACTCGCTAGGAGCTCCTGTAGTGAGCAGGTAGCGAGTGTAGCAGAATTTGGTTTTTGAGGGCTGTGTGCAGCTGATGATGCCGAGGGCAATCGGATTGATGTGCAGTGATGATATATGAAGGTTGAGAGTATGTTGTGGTGATGTGTTGTGATGAGTGGATCCGTAGGATTGATACGCCTTAAGTGCGTTGTGTTTGTGTGTTGTTTGTTGGATTGGATCAGTAGGATCGATATGCCTTGTGTGCATTGTATATGATATGTTGTGTGGCAAGTTGATCGGTAGGATCGATGCACTTTGCGTGCCTGTGTATGTATGCATATTATGATGCGATGGACCAGTGGGGTCGTGTGCACTGTGTATGTTGTGTGTTTATGCATAGTGTCTGGCATAGCATGTGGACATGAGACCTGTGTGGCTCACGTGTTCCAAGTGGGGAGCGTGGACATGAGACCTGTGTGGCTCACGTGCTTCAAATGAGGAGCGTGTGGACGTGTTGTGTGATACACACACATGCTCCAAGTGGGGAGCGTGGACGCAGTGTATGATTCACTGGCGTGCTCCAAGTGGGGAGCGTGGACGGGATTTGGATCGTTGCTCAGATGGAGTGTATGCAACCACCCGTGTCCCATGTGGGGGACGTTGATGATTGATTATATGGGCTCAGGAGGAGCGTGGTAGGGATAGATCGTTGCTCGGTGGAGTGTATGCGATCTATCCTGAGTTGAGTCGGTACCACATAATTGTTGAGTCAAGTGCATGTGTTGCATAGTTATTGTATGAGTTGTGAATATTGATGATGGGACAGTAGGTCCGGATATGTTGTATGTGAAATAAAGATTTATTGTTTTCTGCCTTTTATTTCATGTACCTTTATACCATTATTATTTGATCGTGATTCTCACCCCTTTGTTGTTGTTGTGGTCTGTGCTTCTTCGAAAGTACAGACAATCCAGGTGTTTAGCTAGCTTGGATTGTAACGTTGTCGTAGGACTGCTCTAATACGTAACACCGGGGCGTTTTGGGAGTCTTATTGTTCATTGTTGATATGTGTGCCCCTGTGGCGTATCTGACTTTTGCGAGACATGGATGATGTATATATGTTTTTTTGTGTTACGACAGACTATATTCATTTTCCGCTGCAACATTATCGAAAATTAATTTGGAAAAATGTTTTGTGAAAATTTTTGATGAGAATTGTGACATCCCGTTGTGGGAGAACTCAGATGTGTGATTATTTATTTGTGTTATTTTTATTTTGGGAAACGGGGTGTTACAAGTTGGTATCAGAGCAGGTCGGTCCGTCCGGCCAGTGTAGTGTTTTGAGTCTGTCTGTAGGATAGAGTTGGATGTTTTCTGTTAACCTAGATTATTGTTGCTGTTGAGCAGTATGGTTGAGAGGAATGATACGGCGTTCGTTGCGGCTATGCAGACTATGGCACAAGTGATGGCCAATCAGAATCTAACTGCGGGTGCTCAGTTCAGAGACTTGACGTAGTTCCAGAGTAACAAGCCACCAAGGTTTGAAGGTTGGATTCTGGATCCGGTAGCTGCACAGAAATGGTTGAAGGCAATAGACAAGATCTTCAGAACCATGATGTGTTACGATGAGCAGAAAGTGAGATTTGGTACTCACATGCTTGAGGGAGAGGCCGAGGCTTGGTGGGACAACTGTCGTCAGAGGATGCAGGCTTCGGGGACTCCGATTACTTGGGAGGTGGTTCGATCTGGTTTTCTGGAGAAGTATTTTCCAAAAGATATCAGAAGTGCTAAAGAGGTGGAATTTTAGAGTTGAAACAGGGAAGTATGTCGGTAGTTGAGTATGCAGCTAAGTTTGAGGAACTGGCTCAGTATTGTCCCCATTACAATACTGAGGAAGCGATGACTTCTAAGTGTCTGAAATTTGAGAATGGGTTGAGGCCGGAAATCAAGATGGGGATCGCATGTCAGAAAACCAGGATCTATCCTGAGTTGGTGAGTAGAAGTCGGATTTATGACAATGATAACCGTGCGAGGATTGCACATTACAAGGCGGTGAATGACCGCAAGGGTAAGCAGAGGTTCGGAGGTACACCTTACAGTGTGCCGACCAATAAGGGAAAGCAGAAGGTTGTGTCTGATAAGAGGTTCCGAGAGAGGAAACCGTCGATGGATTTGAAATGTTATCGGTGCGGTGTCGCGGGGCATCGTGCTAATGATTGTCCTCAGGAGACTAAGAAGTGCTTCAAGTGTGGGAAGTCGGGCCATGTGATGGCGGATTGTAGGACTAATATGCCTACTTGCTATAACTGCGGCGAGAAAGGCCATATTAGCACTCATTGTGAGAAGCCAAGGAGGCCTCAGGTGCATCAGGTTGCTGGTAAAGTGTTTGCTGTGGTGGGAACTCAGTCGGTGGACGAGGAGCGTTCGATCAAAGGTACTTGTTTTATCGATAACATTCCTTTGACTGCTATGATTAATACGGGTGGAACCCACTCGTTTATCTCTGTTGATTGTGTGAAGAGGTTAGGTTTGGTGCCGACTACTCTTGAGCGACGGATGACTATTGAAACTCCCTCGATTGGTTCAGTCACTACTTTGTTAGTGTGTTTGAAGTGTCCACTGACTATCTTTGGCCGAGATTTTGGTGTGGATTTGATTTGTTTGCCACTTGGTGGTTTGGATGTTATACTTGGTATGAACTGGTTGGAGTTCAACCGAGTGTACATCGATTGTTTCCAGAAAGTGTTGTTGTTTTTGACTCCAGAAGAGGAAGTGTTAGCAGATTCCTTGTCTGGTAAGGAATTGAGAACTTTGTTGGAAGATGAAGCTCAGGTGTTTGCTTTATTTGCATCATCGACTGTTGACAATAAGGCATTGTTGGATGAGTTAGTTGTGGTGAATGAGTTTCCGGAGGTGTTCCCGGATGATATTACAGAGTTGCCTCCAAAGAGGGAAGTTGAGTTTAGCATTGATCTTATTCCTGGTACGAGGCCTATTTCTATGGCGCCTTACAGGATGTCGGGGCTGGAGTTGGCTGAGTTGAAGGCTCATATTGGAGAGTTGTTGGATAGAAAGTTTATCAGACCAAGTGTGTCACCGTGGGGAGCTCTAGTGTTGCTAGTGAAGAAGAAGGACAGTAGCATGAGGTTGTGCATTGATTACTGTCAGTTGAACAAAGTGACCATCAAGAACAAGTATCCTCTTCCAAGGATTCATGATTTGATGGATCAGTTGGTGGGGGCTCGTGTGTTCAGTAAAATCGACTTGAGGTCGGGTTATCATCAGATAAGGGTGAAGGAAGGTGATATTCAAAAAACGGCGTTTAGGACTCGGTATGGACATTACGAGTATGCAGTAATGCCTTTCGGAGTGTCTAATGCGCCGGGTGTGTTTATGGAATATATGAACCGTATCTTCCATTCTTATTTGGATCAGTTCATTGTCGTGTTCATTGATGATATACTGATTTATTCTAAGTCTGAGGAAGAGCATGCGGAGCATTTGAGGATTGCTTTGCAAGTGTTGAAGGATAACAGGTTGTTTGCTAAGTTCTCGAAGTGCGAGTTCTGGTTGAAGACGGTGAGTTTCTTGGGGCATGTTATTTCGGGTGATGGTGTTTCGGTAGACCCTTCGAAGGTGAATGCGGTTTTACAGTGGGAACCGCCGAAGACGGTAACAGAGGTTAGAAGCTTTTTGGGTTTGGCTGGTTATTACCGAAGATTTATTGAAGGCTTTTCCAGTTTGGCATTGCCATTGACTCAGTTGACGAGGAAAGATCAAGTGTTTGTGTGGGATGTTGCTTGTGAAGAGAGTTTTGAAGAGCTGAAAAAGAGATTGACTTCAGCGCCAGTGTTGGTATTACCGAATCCGTGTGAGCCTTTTGTGGTGTATTGTGATGCGTCTAAGATGGGGTTAGGCGGAGTTCTTATGCAGAATGGAAAAGTGGTAGCTTATGCTTCGCGGCAATTGAGGGTGCATGAACGGAATTATCCTACTCATGACCTTGAATTGGCTGCGGTGGTTTTTGTGTTGAAGATTTGGAGACATTATTTGTATGGATCAAGATTTGAGGTGTTTAGTGATCATAAAAGTTTGAGGTATCTGTTTGATCAGAAAGAGTTGAATATGCGACAGAGAAGATGGCTAGAATTTCTGAAAGATTATGATTTCAGTTTGAGTTATCACCCGGGGAAAGCGAATGTTGTTGTAGATGCATTGAGCAGGAAGACAATTCATATGTCGACTTTGATGGTAAAAGAGATGGAGCTTATTGAGCAGTTTCAGGATTTGAGTATGGTTTGCAAGTTTACTACAGATGGTGTGTTTTTGGGTAAGTTGCAAGTGAAGAATGATTTCTTGGACATGATTAGAGAACATCAGAAGATGGATGTGAAACTTGTGGATTTGATGCAAGAGGCCGGAAGAGACTCTGGTAATGATTTCAAATTGGATAGTGCAGGTGTGTTGAGGTTTCGGAGCAGAATTTGCGTGTCGGATAATGATGATCTGAAGAGGTCGATTTTGGACGAGGGACATCGTAGTAGCCTGAGTGTTCATACAGGAGCTACGAAGATGTATCAGGACTTGAGAAGGTTGTTTTGGTGGTCGGGCATGAAGAAGGACATTGCTCGTTATGTTTATGCTTGTTTGATTTGTCAGAAAGCGAAGGTGGAGCATCAGAGACCTTCTGGGATGATGCAACCGTTAGAGGTTCCGGTTTGGAAGTGGGATTGCATTACTATGGATTTAGTTACAGGTTTGCCGAATACGGCAAGAGGGTTTGATGCCATTTGGGTGATCGTGGATCGGCTTACGAAGTCTGCACACTTTGTGCCGATTAGTATTAGCTTTCCGTTGGAGAAGCTTGCAGAGATCTATATTCGGGTAATTGTGAAGTTGCATGGTGTGCCTTTGAGTATTGTGTCAGATAGAGATCTGAGGTTCACTTCTGTATTCTGGAAGAGTTTGCAAGAAGCTTTGGGTACTGAGTTGAAGCTGAGTTTAGCTTATCATCCGCAAACAGATGGACAGTCGGAGAGGACTATTCAGACTTTAAAGGATTTGTTGCGGGATTGTGTGTTGGAGAAAGGTGGTACGTGGGATACTCATTTGCCTTTGGTTGAGTTCACGTACAACAACAGTTACCATTCTAGTATCGAGATGGCACCGTTTGAAGCTCTTTATGGTAGGAGGTGCAGGACTCCTCTGTGTTGGTATGAGTCAAGTGAGAATGTTGTGTTGGGACCAGAGTTGGTGCATCAGACTACTGAGACAGTGCAGATGATCTGTGAGAAGATAAAAGCATCTCAGGATCGGCAGAAGAGTTATTATGATGACCGAAGGAAGAAGTTGGAATTCAGTAAGGGTGACCATGTACTTTTGAGGGTTAACCCAGTGACTGGTGTTGGATATGCATTGAAGTCCGAGAAGTTGGATCTGAAGTTTATCGGGCTGTATCAAATTTTGCAGAAGATTGGTGATGTGGCATATAGGGCGGCGTTGCCTCCGGAGCTTTTGAACTTGCATGACGTGTTTCATGTGTCGCAACTTCAGAAGTATGTATCCGATCCGTCTCATGTGATTCAGAGGAATGAAGTCCAAGTTAGAGAGAACCTAACTGTGGAGACATTGCCGTTGAGGATCGAGGATCGCAAGATGAAGCGACTCAGAGGGAAGGAAATACCATTGGTGAGAGTGGCTTGGGGAGGTGCTGCAGGAGGCAGTGTGACATGGGAATTGGAAAGCAGGATGCGGGAAGCGTATCCAGAATTGTTTCCATCAGGTATTTTCGAGGACGAAAATAATTAAAGTGGGGGAGAGTTGTAACGCCCATTTTAATTATTTTCAATTTCGGTGTTATTTTCATTTTCGATGTGCTTGCGTGAATTTTTGGTTGAGGAGTATGTTCCATAATATTATAAAAAAATGATTAATGATGATAATAGTATGATAATTAGTGATGTGTCACTAATATTAATATTATTGTTATTATTATCATATTTAATAATATTAATGGAATAAAAATATTATTATTGGGATTTATGGAATTAAAAGAATTATGAGAATTATATATTATTTGGAATAAAGTGATTTTGGGGGTATTAAGGGTAATGTTGGAATTCTTGGAAATAGAGAGCGAAGAAGAACGAGAACACGCACGGTGAAGAAGGAGAATGCAAGGGAGCCAAGTGTGGAGCAAGAACAAGCTTGGTAAGAGATCATCAAGATCATCAATTTTGTGTGAATTGGGAAGCTTCGTCAACATCAGAACTTCAATTGAGGTAAGGGGGGGATATATCGATTAAATTGGTATATGCACCGAGCAACAGTGTTATTTTTCCAGAATCGCAGGCTTTCAGTAGCCCTTCGCCAGGCGAATGCCTGGCGAGAATTCGCTAGAAGACTCGCGTAGCGAGCGTATAGCGAGCCTTGGCAGTGGTTGTTTTTCCTTACTCGCTAGCAAGTTCGCTGAGCGAGGTAGTGGCGAACACTTCCAGTAGCTCAAAAGTGTGGTTCGCGAGGAGGTTCGCTAGGCGAACGTGTAGCGAACACTCGCTAGGAGATCGCGTAGCGAGCAGGTAGCGAGTGTAGCAGAATTTGGTTTTTGAGGGCTGTGTGCAGCTGATGATGCCGAGGGGAATCAGATTGATGTGCAGTGATGACATATGAAGGTTGAGAGTATGTTGTGGTGATATGTTGTGATGAGTGGATCTATAGGATCGATACGCCTTAAGTGCGTTGTGTTTGTGTGTTGTTTGTTGGATTGGATCAGTAGGATCGATATGCCTTGTGTGCATTGTATGTGATATGTTGTGTGGTGAGTTGATCGGTAGGATCGATGCACTTTGTGTGCTTGTGTATATATGCATATTATGTTGCGATGGACCAGTGGGGTCGTATGCACTGTGTGTGCTGTGTGTTTATGCATAGTGTCTGGCATAGCATGTGAACGTGAGACCTGTGTGGCTCACGTGCTCCAAGTGGGGAGCGTGGACGTGAGACCTGTGTGGCTCACGTGCTCCAAATGGGGAGCGTGTGGACGTGTTGTGTGATACACACACGTGCTCCAAGTGGGGAGCGTGGACGCAATGTATGATTCACTGGCGTGCTCCAAGTGGGGAGCGTGGACGGGATTTGTATCGTTGCTCGGATGGAGTGTATGCGACCACCCGTGTCCCATGTGGGGGACATTGATGATTGATTATATGGGCTCAGGAGGAGCGTGGTAGGGATAGATCGTTGCTCGGTGGAGTGTATGTGATCTATCCTGAGTTGAGTCGGTACCGCATAATTGTTGAGTCAAGTGCATGTGTTGCATAGTTATTGTATGAGTTGTGAATATTGATGAAGGGACAGTAGGTCCGAATATGTTGTATGTGAAATAAAGATTTATTATTTTCTGCCTTTTATTTCATGTACCTTTATACCATTATTATTTGATCGTGATTCTCACCCATTTGTTGTTGCTGTGGTCTATGCTTCTTCGGAAGTACAGACAATCCAGGTGTTTAGCTAGCTTGGATTGTGGCGTTGTCGTAGGACTGCTCTGATACGTAACACCGAGGCGTTTTGGGAGTCTTATTGTTTATTGTTGATATGTGTGCCCCTGTGGCGTATCTGACTTTTGCGAGACATGGATGATGTATATATGTTGTTTTGTGTTACGATAGACTATATTCATTTTCCACTGTAGCATTATCGAAAATTAATTTGGAAAAATGTTTTATGAAAATTTTTGATGAGAATTATGACATCCCGTTGTGGGAGAACTCTGATGTGTGATTATTTATTTGTGTTATTTTTATTTTGGGAAACGGGGTGTTACAGAATACATTCTCAACTGGAATGTATTGTTCATCTCTGTTGACTTTGTTGACCATGTTCCCTTCCTCAAACAAAGTAGTAAACAAATCATCAACCTGTGCCTCGTTAAAAGTTGGCAGTAGCATTAATACATTACCGCCCATTGTAAAGGCGGTTGTCTAAAAAGCTGGCAGACGAATTGAAAGCTAGCCACCCATGCATTTCACGTGACTCTGAAAAGTTGGCAAAAGAATTTAAACATTGCCGCCCATTAAGGGAACGGCTGTCAGGCAAAATCCAACAGTTTCGCCCATTAAAAGGGTGGGTGTCATAAGCATGCAAACATGTATGCTCCCTTACATGCAGACACGTAAAAACTTCTACTATTTTCTTACCACCACTCATTTAATTTTTACCAACATAACATTTAACTTCTACCCATCTTTACCTCCTATAAATACCATTTTGAAAAAACTTCTACATATCTATCTTACAATTATAATCTTCTACACAACTATCTTACCATTATAATCTTCTACATAACTATCTTACAATATTATTCTACTACCATTATAATCTTCTACACAAATATCTTACAATATTATTCTACTACCACTCTTACTCTTAAAAAGTCTCTCAAAAAAGGTTTTACTCACCTTAGGAGATGACCATCGCGATACACTTGAAAACATTGCATCTTATGTAAGTTAATTCATATTTATTTATATAATTTACGTATGATGTTACTTATTTTGTAATCTTAGTTACATTCTCTCACGTTAGTTACATTCAAATAATTTACTTAAGATGTTACTTTTTTTAAATGTTAGTTACATTCTAATAATGTTAATTAAAATATTTTTTTTGTAGGATGAAAAAAGTTTCAAACCACGCTCACATAAGTATATAGAGTCTGATGAGGTTATCAAACCGTATTTGATTCAAGCGGGTTTCGGTCACGTCATCAAAATAACATCATATGGAATTGATCGCAAATTTCTTCTCGCATTGTGCGAAAGATGGCGACCTGAAACTCACACTTTTCACCTTCCCACAGGGGAATGCACAGTGACACTTGAGGATATCCACATGTTGTTGGGTCTCCGTGTCAATGGGTTAGCGGTTGTGGGTGACACAAACATTAACTATGGATTAGTGGAACAACTGTTGGGGGTGCCTTTGGAACGAGGTGATAGAAAGGGGCAAAGCCTAAAAATCACATGGCTAAAAAGAATTTATGGTGCTTTGAACCTAACCGATGAGTCTCCCGAGGAACACAAAATTTATAAGACTAGAATTTATTTACTATTGCTTTTTGCATGTTTTTTATTTCCTGATACTAATGGTAATACTATTCATCTTCAATATTTACCATTATTAGAAGATTTAAGTCAAGTAGGTATCTATAGTTGGGGCGCTGCTACATTAGCGCATCTGTACAAAAATTTGTGTAGATGCGCAATGAAAAATGTGCATAATTTTGCTAGTTGTGGTGTTTTGATTCAAGCCTGGGGATGGTCCAGAATGCCGAGACTGTCTCCTCTCAACCCCAATCCATACCACTTTCCATACGCAACCAAGTAAGTATACAAAGTTTATGTATATATTCTTTTCATCTATAATTTTTACTAACTATTTCTTTCATAGGTGGTCCGCGTATGGGATGAATTACGAAAAAACTCCGCATCACTGTGCTCCTGGGTATCGGACATTCTTCGATCATTTTGAGGAAGACGATGTATTGTCTCTAATCCCTTATTTTTTTACTAGCACTTTCCATTTTTTCTCTAATCCCTTTTTTATTTTATTATAGTTTCTATGAAGACCCTATCTTGAACTTGAAGATGAGGATCCAACTGAAAGCGATATGTGGAGTTCTACAACATTCATATTTTCTTTCACTTATGTGGAAATGCATCATTCAGATAGGGTGAAACTCCAATTCAAAATTAAACAAGACATTCTTGGTCCACCTACATGCATGGAGAGGTACCACAAGAGTACAACGAACGACCAATGGAAATTCGATGATTAGAGAGACCATAACAGACAAGAACGACAGCACTGGATAAATCGTCGTCGCACTGTTCTACGAGGAAATGTCATGGATACCGAATGTAAACCCAGTAGGGAATACATGACTTGGTATAGATCTGTGACCAATTTGTATCTATCACAAAATAGATACTTATGGGACCCTTGAAACCAACCAACTCCTTCAAACTTCCAAAACATCCCCTCCATGACTTGTAACACCCAACCACAAATAATTAACACCCCACAACAAATATTTAACATCCCACAACAGATATTTAACACCCAACCACAAATATTTAACACCCAACAACAAACATTCAACCCCAACCCAACACAACCACCTTATACCCCAAGCCAACACTATAATCAACCTTACCCATCATTTAACCCAACCCCTTTCAACAACCAACAACAAAACCCAACCTCATCATACCCCCAATATAACCAATTCTCATTCTCTCAACCTACCCAACAAGAACACAACTACCAAACACCCCAACCACAAGTTTCTTTTTACTCTTCACAAAACTTCACCCTTAATTCATCTCAAGACCAACATCCATACACCCCCTACATGACTAATACAATGCCACCTTCAAACCTACCAAGTTGGAGTAACGAGGGTACAAGATTAAGTTATGGAAGTGCGGCGGCGATACCAACTGACGACGATTTCAATGATGATTTGGTCGCTGAATTTATGAACCCTAACAATGATGCAGGACCATCTACACAGCCCCAAAACGTTGAGGTTGATCGTAGAAGGTCCACCAGAAATGTATAAGCTCCTGCCTGTGGAACCCACCAACGCTTACGTCGACCGGGTCGAAATTAATTAAGGGTGAATAAGAATTTTAATGTACATATTTAATTTCAAAAATTAATAAAAATTTATTTTAGTTCTTTTATTGTATTTTATTTTATAAATATTATTATATATTTCAATGTACTATTTTATTTAAATTAGTACTATTTTAAAATAATTTATTTTATTTTATTTTATTTTTACGTAATATTTTATTTTTTATTATTATTATTATCTTTTTTATAACTATTATTTCTAATTAAATTATTATTATTACTAATTTAATAATTATCATTAATACATTAATAATTATTACTTTATTATAATAGTTATTATTAATTTAATTATTATAATTAATACATTAATACATTAATAATTATTACTTTATTACTAATTTAATAATTATTATTAATATATTAATATTATTAATATATATTAATTTTATTATTATATATTAATATTATTATTATATATTAATATTAATATTATTAATATTAATATATATTAATATTATTAATATTAATATTATTAATATATATTAATATTATTAATATATAAAAATAATTAAAAATTAAAACGAAAAAAAGAAAAATGAAATTGAACACAGCCGCCCATTGGAAGGGCGGATGACATTTATTTTTAGCCTCTGCCGCCCATTGGAAGGGTGGAAGTGCTCATCCAGAAACCTCTCATTGTTTGAAATCATGGCAATTTGGAAAATAATTGAAAAAGAATGACATTATGGAAATTAGTTTGTAAAAGAATGGCAAGGTGGAAAAAAATTCTCGAAATCTAACCTATAATTTATCATATGTTTATTTTTTTAATTTGAGTCTAACATTTTTGGAAATTTTTTAGTATAATCATGTATTTCAAACAAATTACTATTTAAATGAAAGATTCAAAAAAATTTCCAAAGCAACCACATTTCAGCATGTGTTGCACCCCAAAATTTGACCAACCGGGTCTCGCATTTGGCTCGATGTTTCGACGCATAATCGCATTCGCATCTGCATATTGCATACAGTGCATTTCTCATTTGTTTTGATTTTATCAGGGATCACAGCTCTCGTCTCGCGTTTCAGGTGTTTTTTATCAGTTTAAATAGGTAGAATCGTATTTTTGTGTCGTTCGGTGCTTATTTTTGTTCCCCTGGGAATTATCGTGATTTTTCTGGATTTTATTGGCTATTTTTAGGATTTAATAGACTTTTAATCATTTGTAGAATTTAATAGGATTTTTTTAATTCTCTTTAAATAGGTTTAATAGTTTTTAGAATTTTATAGAAATAAATAGTTTTTTAATCATTTCTTAGAATATTAATAGGATTTTTTAATAGTTTTAATTCTTTTTAAATAGGTATTGACCATTTTTAGATTTTTAATAGATTTTTAATCATTTTAGATATTTTTAATAGTTTGAATTCTTTTTTTTAATAGATTTAAATCATTTTTAGATTTTTTAAGATAATATAGAATTTTTCTTATTAATAAATAGTTTTTTGTTGATAGAAATTAAATGTTTTTAATTTTTAGATATAGATAATATAGTTTTTTTTTAATATAGTTTTATTAGGGATTTAATAGAAATTTAATCAATTTTAGATCTAATAGAGATTTATTAATTCTTTGATTAGGGGAATTCATAGAATTTTTTTAATTAGTAGTTAATTAGTTTAACCATTTTCCATTAATCTTTTTTAATCAGATTTAATTCATTAGTTTAATTTGGTCTCAATTCAGTTTTTGCTTCATTTTTCGTGTGGACCTCAATCTCAATTCGCAGGCCCAAGTCCGTTTTTTGTCCAAATCAGTCCAGCTTTCATTCTAGCAATCTCCAGCATTTTCCACCGTTTTCCAGTTGCGTCTAGAAGCATCTAGAAGCTCCCAGAAAACTCAGTCTTATAAATGCCCTCAGCCACGTGTTGGCCAGGGGATGGCCCACGCTTCATGATCCCACACACGACACCTCACCTCAGTTCCCTCATTCTCTGCCACGCCTCATAACAGATGGCGAGCATGCAGAAGCTACCCCCACACGTGCCTCAACGCCACCACTACCCTCCCCCACGTGGCGTCACCAGCACTCCGCCTGAAAATCCCTCCGGCCGGCCTGCATGGCCGGCGACCGCCGTACCCCACCGGAAAATCACCAAACCCAGAACTCCGATTGGTCTTCATCTTCTCCCTCAACTTCATCTCCCGATCAAGCCCTGACCACCGCCACAACCAACTCCGGCCGTCACAACTACCTCGCCGGAACTGCCAAAACCGCCAAAACACCAGAAAATTATCCAGATTCTCCAATCTCCTCTTTCTCTTCTGATCAACATTATCAACGTCCATCAATGGTTTCCAGTTTCCGATCAGCTTCGACTGCTCATCTTCATCACCATCTATGTTCATCTTTTGACCAGAAAATCAAGAACATCATTATGTTCTTCACTTTTTTTTCCAGAATTTGCATGAGTTCATCAGCATTCTTCACTCTTTTCTCTTTCTTTGTAACAAACTTTTCAACACAAACCATCCTCAAACTTCAATTCTTCACCAAATCAACAGCCTGCAATAATGAACAAACGCCAACAGATTAGCTTCAATTCTCATTGAATCCATACGTTCAATAGGTTCACTGCAGATTGCAATAATTGTAAATTCAAGAACACGCACAACAGCTTCGCACAGAACAATTACAACACTTTTAAGCGTACTTTGAAGTCGCAAGTACAACATTTCTCGCATCGTAATTGATTCACATTCTCATCAATTTTGAGTCGCAATTGCAACGAGGTGAACAACAGCGAGAAACAAGTCTGCGATCGAGAAGTAGAAGAAGAAGAAAGCGGCGTGTAAGGAAAAGTAAACACGTGAAAGAGGCGCATACCTGAATCAGATTCCTTGATTTCATTCCATCATCGTTGTGTTTGAGGTGCCATCGGAGCGACTGCGATACATAAACATTTCTTCTTTCATCCTTATTGCGTGAATACTGATAGTTGAATCGGAAGAGAGATTTGCACGATGTATGATACGTGGAAGCTCCACCGCTGTCGGCTTGAAGCCACGGTGCCACGGAGATTGTTTCCGGCGAAGAGGATTCGTGAGGGGAAACTAGAGTTTGAGAGAGACGGAGAAGAGAAGATGGAAACGGCGTGCTTTGTGAACAGTAACGGAGAGAAGTTTGACCTAGGTTTTTTTTTTATGTTTTCTGAAGATTGGATTGGGGATTGGGCTTCAGGCCCATTATCTTTTTTCTATTTTCTGGATCCACCCTCCTCTATTCTCCCTCGCCCCCAAGCGCGTGTGTATGGTGTGGAAGTGGGCTGGGCCTGCTTTGTATTTTACTTACAGCTTTTTTTTAGTTCTCACCCCCCTTCCCTGTGGGTTATTTGTGTGTTAATTTTTTGTGGGCTGGGCTGGGCTTTCTCTTACTAATTGCACTCCCCTGTAATCAGCATACCCCCTCCCCTTATTTTTTGTTTCTTTTGTATTTTTTTTTTGAATATATTGCTTCATATGGAAAAAATAAAGAATAAGAAATATATTTGAAAAATAGAAAAAGAATGTGAAAAAAGAAAAAGAAAAGAAATATTCAAAAGGAAAAATATTCATAGAAAAAGATGAAAAAATGATTGAAAAGAAAAGAAGAAAAAAGAGAAAAAATATTAGTAGATATAATATTTTTTTAAAGTACATTTTTTAAGAGATATTTCCATAGAGTTTATTTTACGATTTTAGAGATAGTTTAGAGGCCCATTTGTTAGGGGGTTATTTCTCATTCGATTTTTTAGGATAGAATAGGATAGCGTTTCCTAGGAGATTTATTTCAGTGTTCAACTCATTGTAATCATTTTCAGAATATCAATAAAACGAGATTTGAGCTGTGGTCCCGATTGTAGCCGAACTACAGCTGCTCTGATTCTTCGTACCAGACGAAGATATGTAGGCATAGGATGCGATATCCTAGCGAGCACACTAACGACTGACTCCCGTTCTCTCGCGGCTGTGCGATCGAGACTTTCCCGCTGACGACTAATTGTAACCCTTTTTCTCTCTTGCCCGAGTGCATTTGAGACCCAACCATAGTTTTTCCCATAGGTTCCCGACCCTGTGAAACCAGTTGCTTTTCTCACTGCTGTGTGAGAATGTTTGTTTAGCCGTAGTTAGTCTGAACTACGTAAAGCTCTGATCTTCCATGCAGTGGAAGTACGTAGGCACAAGACGCGAGGTCTTGGCGAGCCAATTCTCCCCGTAGTCCCGAACTACGTTGACTCTGACTTTCTCTCTCGAGAATACGTAGGCATAGAGTGCGACGCTCTATCGAGTCAATTCCCTTCCGTTTAGATTTAGCAGCCGTAGATAGATTGTTTTGCATCCAGTAGACAACCCAAGCAAGCGTGGATCCCGTCGAGTACGACGGACGTGAGGGGTGCTAATACCTTCTCCTTGCGTAACCGACTCCCGAACCCAGACAATGGTTGCGATGACCTTGTCTTACCCTTTTTCGTCAGGTTTTTCCGATCGTTTCCTTTCCCGCTCCGAGGGATAAATAACGAAAGGTGGCGACTCTTCTGTCATGCCGACACCTTATTTTCGCGCAAGCGACAGCATGCAGTCGCCAAACCATATGGTGACACATGCAAAACTGAATTTGGGCTTCAGCAAAGTCGCCAAATCAGATGGCGACATAGCTTGGGCTTTAGTGAAGTCGCCCATTCATTTGGCGACTCAGAGTTTACGCATTTTAGGGTTTACGCAATTTACATATAAATAAACTTAAATTATTTAGGTTTAATTAAAAATAAACTTAAATTGATATAAATATTTTTTAGGTTTAATAGATTTAGGTTTAATAAATATTTTTTAGGTTTAATAAATATTTTTTTAGGTTTAATAAATTGATATAAATATTTTTTAGGTTTAATAAATTGATATAAATATTTTTTAGGTTTAATAAATATTTTTTTTATACTTTTAAGTTTAATATAAATATAACTGTGATATAATTTTAAAATATAGTTTTTAAATAATAATAATTATTTTTAAATTTTAAATATTTTTAAAATTTTAAATTATAAATCAAATTAAATAAAAAATTTAAATTGATTAACCATTGAATTTTAAAATATATAAATTGATTTAAATTATAAATTTTAAAACATAATAAACATATGATTAATCATTGAATTTTAAAGGATATAAATTTTGTAAGGGTATTTAAGACATATCATATGGGGCACGTACTATTTTATTTTTTTATAAATACGACTGCAAACACATATATGTTTTCACAATATTGTATACCAAAAGACTGAAGTGTTAACAATTTTGAGTGGAGTGGAGTCTAGAATGTCTCCATTTCTAAATCAACGTTCTTCATCATCGTCATCAGCATCGGAGGAACCCTTTCCAACATTCGATTTAATGAAAAGAAATGCCCTAGTTTTTTTTCCAGCAACAAAGCCTCCGATGAAGGTGCTTCTGTGGAATACGCAGACATTAGAGCATTTGCATAGGGAACTAAACCGTTGGCTAGAAGGAGATATTGCTCCAGGAGAAAAGATTAGGAAAATTGAGAGGTTGGTCGAGGAGGCTGGGAGAAACGGAGTTACTCGTGAATGGAGAAAAGTGGAAAATGATGTTGGTGTCCTTGTGATGATGTTAACACCCAAAGAAGATAACATTGATGGTCGTGATATCGTAGACGCCTTAGTGCATTGTTCTGTTTTATGTCTTTATGTTGTTGTTATTTTCGGAATGTTGTTGTGATATTAAGTTATGTTTGTTTAATTTATGTCGCTTGCTAATTGTAATCGGTTAAGTATGCTTTAAATGGAATGAAATTTTCTATTGATTTAAAGGGACACGGTTACATATGAAACTATGATCTGCTGCTTGATCCTATGTTAGGACATTTTGTACGATTGTGTCCTGGTTGTCGACACGAACTACATAATCTTACCATCTTGTCTGCGGTATCCATCTCCGTTTGAATGCGCGTGCTGTGAGGGCATCCCTTTTTCTTTCTGCGCATCAAGTCATTATGCCAGACAATTTCGCCTTCATATTAAGGCAAATAGTCCTCCTTTACCACCACCTGAAAGCTACATGTGTAGACATTGCATAGACTTATCACTTGCAGAAAGAAGGTTGGTTGGGTCTTTTTGTGCCTTCGAACATGCTGCTATAACATGTGAGCAAGGCATACAAAATGCCTGAAACTTCCCACAATCACACCAGCTCCTATCCAGTTCAAGATGGTAACATCCCCTAGGCCTTCCTTCGTTGTGATCAATCTACTCGGCAACACTGAACCAACCTTTATTACGGTCAAAGATTGTGACGACATGTGTGTTGGCTTTGGCAGCTTCGTCTTTCATGAATTTCATTGAAGTATCACTGTACAGCTGACCCGATTGTAATACTGAACCCCACATCGTATGTCTGCTATCAAAGAGTGCGCCTAGCCTAAAATATGGTGCCTTTACCAAGGCAGTTATCGGTAGGTTTCAGATTTCCTTGAAAACAGATTTCATTGATTCAACGAGGTTAGTTGTCATGTGGCCCCATCACACCCCGTTGTCATATGCCCGTGTCCGTTTCTCTTTGTGAATTTTATCAATCCATCTTAATGCATCCACGTTTGTTAGTCTGATCTCGTCACAATAGTATTTGAATGTGGGTTCTGTTAGTGCATATCTTGCGTTCACAACCTTCTTCCGTAGCGTCTTGTCTTTGATTTCCCGCATGAAATTTTGGGCGATATGTCTTATGCAATAGACGTGGGTCGAGGGAGGATCCTGCCAACCGTTATTAAGGTTGTTGTATGCACTCTCGATTGATGGGTGTCTATCAGAGATCAAACATAAGTTAGGTTGGGGAGACACGTAAAAGCGGAGATTTTTTAAGAAAAACTCCAACCCCTAGGGAGACCCTTCAACTATAGCGAAGGCTATTGGAAAAATGATGTTGTTCCCGTCCTGTGCCACGACCATGAGTAGGGTGCCCTTATATTTCCCGTATAACCATGTGCCGTCAATTTGAATTATAGGTTTATAATATGCAAACCATTTGATGCATGGTTCAAACGCCCAAAAGTGGCTGTGAAAAATTCCATTTCCACCCATGCAAATCCCGTCTGGTGTACACGCAGGCATTGTCTCCAGTATGGCAACAGTCCCTGAAGAGTAGTGTTTAAGAGCCACCATGAATTTTGGAAGTTCCTTGTACGACTCCTCCCAATTTCCAAACACCCTTTCAACCGCTTTAGTCCTAGCAATCCAGGCTTTTCGGTATAAAGGAGTGTAATTGTACCTTTGCACCATATGTGCAATTATGGTACTCACCTTCAAAGATGGGTTGTCGCTAACGACTGACAGAATCTCATTTCAAATTGTCGCTACTGCGAAAATCGGCGCCGGCTGATCAGAAGAGTCGCCACCGTGCGTTATTTATCCCAAAGGAGGGAAAGGAAACGCTCGAAGTAAACCTACCGCAAAGACGGGAAAGGAATGGTCATCGCAACCAAATCCTGGATTCGGGAGTCGGTTACGCAAGAGGAAGGTATTAGCACCCCTCACGTCCGTCGTACTCGACAGGATCCACGCTTGTTTTCTAGTACGGATTGTTATTCTATCTATTCTACGGGTCAGGGGTTAAAAGAAAATAAAATGACTCGGCAAAGTATCGCACTTTATGCCTACGTATTCCCGTCGGGAACGAGAAATCAGAGTCAACGTAGTTCGCCTACCTACGGGAAAGGAGGGGAAGGTTGCTCGCTAGGATATCGCATCCTATGCCTACGTACTTTCATACAGCATGAAAGATCAGAGCAAACGTAGTTCGGGCCACGTACGACACAAGTCTGTTTTGATTGCTTTTATCTCCTTCTGAAAAAGGGTTCTTCTGATTACTGGTCCAAGCGGACAAAAATGACGTTTTGATGAGTTCACATTCTTTTACGGAAGAAGTGTCTTTTATTGTGTTTGAAAGATTTATTGTGTTTTTCTGTTTGTTTTGAGAAAGAAGAGACATAACTCTAACCTATAGTTGAAAAGGGAATCAAACTAACCTAATGTTATCATGCATGGGTTAAGACCTAATGTCTATCATGCTCCTCTCTTGCACAGAGAGAAACAGAGATCCTAAGGGATAAACGGAAACAGAAACAATAGCATATATACAATAAAGCAGTAAAATGCATGGATGCAACAATACAAGCGAGGCAAGGGAGTCCCACTCAACCTCGAACCTAGAAAACAACAGGCAAAAGCGAACAAAATTCGCTTTCAACCTAACAGATTAAATGGCAAACAATACAGTCAGAGAAATTCAAACAATACATCAAAAATTATAAATAGCAAAAATAAACAACAAACAGCAGTCTTCATCAACATCTGTCTTCAAGTCATCTTCAACCATCTACAGGCTTCAAGCAAGCATCAGTCTTCATCTTCACAGCCTTCAAGCAAGGTCTCTATCTTCAATCCTTCAGGGCTTTTCTTCAAGTCTCACTCTCCAAGATGAGAAACAGTTAAGAGGATGAACTGGAATGTTAAACAGTTAGTTGACCACCAAAGGTGGCAAATAGACTGTTAACAACATGTAGAATGTTTCTCTCAAGAGTTCTATCTCTTAGACACTGCTGCCAAGCCTTCCAAAGGAAGGGGGTGAGTGTCCTAGAGAGACTCTGCATCATAGAGAGGAATGGAGGCAAACAAGACCTTCCATGTTTGTGAATCAAATTGCTATTCTAGAGCTCTACCTAACTCCTAGATCCTATTACCTTCAACAGCTGCCAGCAAGATATACTCTTCATCAACTCTGGAAATTGATCTTCATTCCTTTTGTCTTCAATGGCTTCATCAACAAAGTCTTCAACTCAAACCCAAACCCCAAGCAGGCCCAATACCCCACACAGTCAAATAATAACCCTAGAGAGGGCACACCACACAATCAAGCAAATACAGGAACTATACTAGTAGTAATAGTAGAATAGGGGAAGTCTAATATTTTCTAAGGGATCTATTATCTACCCATAATACCCCTATAAGCCCATCATTTAATTTGTTCTAGAGAAAACCCAAAAGAACATTTGTTTTGTTAAACCTACATTGTATTCACAACCCTAAATGATTGGCCTAATGTTTTCTAACTAAACTACCTAAAATAAATCCTAAAAAATTGGTATAAAAATCAAGGGGGCACCTAATATATGTATCTATTTATACTAAGAAAATTGGCCTAAAAAGATTATGAGAACCACCTAAGAGAAATTATACAAAACTATATACAAATTAACTCTATTTAAAAAGGCATTAAAAGAAAAAATGTGCAAAAAATATTAAAAGAAAATAAAATGGAAATTTTATTACAAGATATTTTTCTACACAGAAATATGAAAATGGTAAACAAACAACCAATCAAAAATATGGAATTTTCAATTTGTTATGAATTTTTGAAGTTTGAAAAATTTTGGAAGAAAATTAATATGAAAATTGATGCATGGGGTGCAGTTAGTAATTATTTAAGTTGAAAAATGGATGATGGGCCCAGACTGGGGGTGCGCGTAGCAAGGCGCACCTGGGCCCAGACCAACACAAAAAATGAATTCAGAAAATCAAGAAAAAACAAAACGTGCGCGGTGCAAATAGCAGGCCAAATCAATTCAATTCATGGTTGGGCCTTGTGTGAGGGTACGAATAGCAATTGTCCAGTTAAGCCCAATGATGACTATTAATGAAACGCTGAGTTTCATTAAACTCAGCTTTCCCTCCATTTCTCAATTAAACGTGAGCCCTTGGATGTGAGTCTTTGTCAATAATTTGAGAATGATCCAACGCCTCTGAACTCGTCTTCTCCAAATAACCTAGGGTTTCCACCATGAATGCCATGAGCAAGCTTGCATGAACCAGATTTCAACACACTCGTACAACCTTGTTTCTCCATGAAATTCAAATCCATAAAAAGCAAAGATGCTCTATTTTTCGAGCTGAATACAACCATGCTAATAATTCTCACTGAAACCAACTGAATCAAGAAACCCGATGGTGCACTTCCATGGATACTCAAACTTCCAACTTCTTCTTTCTTCAATTTCTTGCCATCAAAATACTCACCTTGCATCACTGATTAACCTAAGCTAAACCACATGAATTAAAACCTCCTATTCTTCTAGTTCTATATCCAAACAGTTGGTGTGCTCAAATATCAACCTCCATGAAATGCTCTCAAACTCACCAGAATTATTCATCTAACTACCTAGGTCATTCTTATCCTAACCAATCTACATCATGCTAACTAAAACAAGCTAATTCGAAGAGATTACTAACCTGGTGTAAAGTTGAAAACAGATGGATGAAATCTCCACTTCAAGCTCAGCAATGCTCCAATATCAATCAATAGACCAAGATCTTGATTCTGTATGCACTTGTTCTTGCTTAAACACCTTGGATTCTTGTAACCAATTCCTTTTGCAATTTGGATGATAAACTTGTAGCACACGATTATGGCTTCAACACACTCAGATCTTGCTTGGGATGTGATCAATGATGATCATGGAGTATGATAGGATCAATAATCTTGCAGAATGATGAAGAATTGGGAGGGTTTGAATGAATTTGCAAAAATGCAAAATGGAGTGAAACTTGGTGTTTTGGATCAAAATGAAGTGCAACCCCTTCATGGATCAGCCCTAGGGTTTATATAGATGCCCATGGAAACATCTAGAAATTGCTAGAAACTTCTTGTACACAAATCCCTTGAGTTTTGGCATGTGTCACTTTAATCATAAGCAAGCCATGATATCTCTCAAATTTTGAACTAAACTCAAAAATCCACTATTACCAATGGTCTCAAAACATTCTTTCCAATCAAAATGACCTATAATTTCATCCCATTTGGACATGTTATGAAAAAACTCATTTTTAGGTCACTTTTATTCATTAAATTCACCTTTTAATTGACCAAATTTGCAATCTTGAGCTATGAACATTTTCCAACTTCCATGACCACTTTTCTAGACTCAAAATGTCATTTGGAACAACTTTGATGTTGTGAAGTTTTTCATTTGAAGCTTCCTTGTATGTGTTTTAGGCATATGCTTGAAATGACCTGTAATTCTCAAATGACCAAAATACCCTTTGCTTGCCAAGGTCATAAGTAGAGTTCCACAAATCAGATGAAGGCATACCATACCTTTCTAGAAATCTAAGATCATGAGGAAAAACTTTCATGTTGACCAGAAATCCATTTGAAAGTTCCTTGAGGGGTAAACGTTGCTTGGAAGACAAGTAACTTTCACAGACAAAATTTCAGATGCCTCAGATGACCTGTAACTTGCAAGAACCATAACTTGAGTTCTATAAATCTCCTTGATGTCTTCCACCACTAAAATTAAAGGTCTTGAGATCCTCTACAAGTTTCATGTTGGCCAAGGATCCATTTGAATCTTGAATTTTGAATTATCTTGCTTGGAAGTTTGACCTAAATCAGGGGATTTTACACAGAAACCCTAATTTAGAAACTCCTCTTCTTCTTGATTCCTCTTGATTTTTCCTTGGCACAACACCACATTCATATCTACATGTCAAATGATGAACCCCACATCTTTCAAATAGACCTTGATGCCTCTCAACCAATCATTTGACCTAGGGTTGACCCAGGGTTGACCTAGATGAAACCCTAGTTGACTGTCTTCAATTGCAGCTCTTGTACTCACATCAATGACTTGTCTCTCTTTCAAAATGGCCCTATAGGTCCTCCATGATGTCTATATATCCTCCATGCTCAATCCACAGCTCACAACTTCTTTGATGATCTTCAAATACACTCAAGATAGGAGAGAGATCCACTGCTTGATCCACTGACTTCTTAGATTTCAATTTCTTTCTGATGACTTGGATGAGATTGAATTTGAATAAGAACATCTTGATAGGCTCATAGAGATAAGAATAGTACTTGGTCCCTTGTTGGATGACTTGCTATGCTATGTTATGCAAATGATTAGACTATGTACATGACTTTCTATGAAAATGCTAATGCAATTGAAACATAAACCAAGTGAAGTAAGTTGAACAAATTTTAGGGTGCAACAGCTGCCCCTATTCAAGCGACTTGGACCCGACTGGGTGAAACGCCCGGAGCCTTCAGACATTCGAGGTACAAGACGGTTGAATACTAAGAACCCGAAAATTTGCCAACCGCAGAAATAAACTGCACCACTGTTTGGGGAACGACATCCACCAACTGAATCTGGTTGTTACGGCAACAACTGATCCGACGTATGATAATTCTGATTTCAACTTCAACCACCGATGTAACGCCACAGGTACTGAACACTTTTCGCAAAACACCTTTGTCCACAACTAGACTAACCTTATCAACACAAGAAGAGAGACAAATTCGTCAACACGAATAGAGATTCTGTTGTCACAGGAGTAACCTTGTCCACATCTGGACCCAAATTTCGCCAAATCACGAATAAACACAAATCTGTCCACGTCAGGACTCACATCACGGAAAAAATCCTGGCGCTTTCGCTGGGGAAACATTTCTGTCTAATCACAGAAAACTCCATCCGTCTATCCATACGGGAAAATCATCTGTCTAAACACAGGAAACTTCATCCGCCTATCCATCCGGGAACATCATCTGTCTACACACAGGAACACTTCATCCGCCTATTCGTACGGGAATATCATCTGTCTACACACAGGAAACTTCATCCGCCTATCCATACGGGAAAATCCTCTGCCTAAACACAGGAAACTTCATCCACCTATCCATACGGGCAAATCATCTGTCTAAACACAGGAAACTTCATCCGCTTATCCATCCGGGAACATCATCTGTCTACACACAGGAACACTTCATCCGCCTATTCGTACGGGAACATCATCTGCCTAAACACAGGAAACTTCATCCGCCTATCCATACGGGAAAATCATCTGCCTAAACACAGGAAACTTCATCCGCCTATCCATACGGGAATACACATCTGTCTAACATCACAGGAAAACTTCATCCGCCTATCCATACGGGAATACACATCTGTCTAACATCACAGGAAAACTTCATCCGCCTATACATACGGGAACATCATCTGTCTAAACACAGGAAACTTCATCCGCCTATCCATACGGGAAAATCATCTGTCTAAACACAGGAAAACTTCATCCGCCTATCCATACGGGAAAATCATATGCCTAAACACAGGTAACAATCTCTGTCTATCACAGGTAACATCTCCGTCAAATACAGGAAAATATCTCCACCTCTGCTACGGGTAACTACTCTGTCAAATACAGGAAAATCTCTCCGCCTCTGCTACGGGTAAACACTCTGGTACAGCTTTTCTGCCTATCTTTGCAGCAGCTAGCTCCATCAATCACATGGGTAAAACAATATGAGTCTAGTCTTCCAATTTTCAATGCTGACATGGCAGCAAATCTGAGAAGGACTCTACTGGGGATTTTCTGAATCCACACTGCCAGACAAACTCGAAAGATCGATTCACGAAATCTTCTGATGCTGTCACAACAACGACCCTGAAGAAATACTCCGCTGGAGGGGTAAGAGAAACTTTAAACAAGCAACTCTGCGGGGAATAATGCCACAATTGACATTATCATTGCATGTCTCACGCCGAGCTCTTGAATGTTTGACAATTAATTTGAGCAAGAACTCTCTCCACCTGCAAGGGAAACAACACTTGAAAACAAACGGGTTAACCAACCTGGCTTATGTTTCAAAATGCATATGTTTGACAATGGCGTAATGCTCCATTCGATATGGAAATGCTACGCGTTTTTTTATTTGGTGGATGCAAGTATGACACTATATGCCGATGCAAATGCAGACTCGAACTGTTGGGATACAGAAACCGCTTCAGCAAAATGCTGAAGACAACGCCAACTCCGCTGGGGATAACCGGTGCCACAGAATTATTCCAGCAAAATAAATGCTGGAAAAGTGAAGCCCGCTTCGCTGAGGAATAGCTGAATGCGCCAATCATGATTGGAATTCTGCTGGGGAGTGAACGGGTATCACACGGTATTCCGACAAAATAAATGCCAGGACACACAGCCAACTCTGCCGGGAAGAGTTTTAACCTTCGAGTTCCACTGGGAGGAAAGAAAACACTTGCTGGAAAGAGAGCTCCGCTGGGGACGAAACGATTCTCTTGGGGAAAATCAACTGACTCCGCTGAGGGAGAGTAAATGACCCTACTGGGAAGAGTAAACTGTCTAGGTACAGCTCACGAGTTGGAAATGTTAATCTTCTAAGGCTAAACCACTCTGCTCGGGATGGGGGGGTCCTTTTGGGGGACACCACGCTGTCTGAATACAGCCTACAATCTTGGAATCGCCAAACTCTGCTGAGGATAAACGACTTTGCTGGAGAATGTCCTTTGGATAATCTGCGACTAACTGGGGAATTTGATCCTTCTTTAGTAAGGAACACTGTTATCTCAGAATCGCGACCTGCGTGGGGGATCGAGTCTTCCTGTTACAAGCCTCTGGTCAGTACTGCAATCTTTTGATCGTCCACTTTGTACGGCTATGAACCCTGCAACACCACAAACAAGACAAGACAAGTCTATACAACCAAATCTATTCAGGTTAGTGTTAGTGACGTTATTTTCAGTTAATTCAAAGTTTTAGCAATTATTGGCAAGGGCCAGCGACGTTATACACTTGCTAGTTTCATTAAACCTAGGCGTTTATCATGTACAAAACAGTAAAGAACCAGCATCAAATACTGAATAACATGTTTTATTGATTGTTCCCCTAAATGGGCGGAGTTTTGTACACGGGATGTAACTCCTGAAAAGAGGAAGCTACGCACAAAAAATATACAAGTATGCACAAGAAGCATAAAATATAATGACAAATCAAATTTGTACACATGTCCGCAACGGGATGCAGACGAACATCACGAGCTGATCCTCCTATGACTCGCCCGACTCTAATGCTTTCCCGGTATCCACACTTCCGAAGAGATTGTATCTGATAATCGACCCCTCAGGTATATTCTCCCGCGCCAATGCGCACCGCAGTATCAAATTCGGACCGCAGTCGTTTGCTTTTCAAATCCCTAACTTTTGCGTGAACCGCCCTTTACGGGTTTTCAGTTCACCGGGATACCCTTTTTTGCCGAAGCCGCCCAGTGTAGGTTTTCAACTTCGCGGGTGTACATTTTTTTCAATTTTATCCCTAACTTTTGCCCGAACCTTTCATTCTGTTTTTGGTTCGCCAGGATGCCCCATTTTTGCCTGGACTCTCTTTTTTCTGTCCAGCGGGTCAATTTCAAGCAAAGTATTTTTTAACTGCGTCCGAATTCACAGGCGACGTGAAGTCTTCATCGTCCATGGTGGACAACAACAAAGCTCCTCCTGAAAAGACTTTTCTGACAACGTATGGCCCTTCGTAATTGGGTTCCACTTGCCCCTGTGATCTGCCTGTGGCGGGAGAATCCTCTTTAGCACAAGGTCGCCCGTCTGAAAGCTCCGAGGATGTATCTTCTTATCATATGCTTTCTTCATTCGGCTCTGGTACAAACGACCGTATGCTAGAGAAGCTAGCCTCTTCTCGTCCATTAAACTCAGCTGGTTCAACCTGTCTTTCACCCATTCTGCCTCGTCTAGTTAGACATCTCGTAATACTCTCAGCGAAGGAATCTCAACTTCCAGTGGTAACACTGCTTCCATTCCGTATACCAACAAGAACGGGGTTGCCCCGGTTGATGTGCGTACCGTCGTACGATAACCGTGCAAAGTGAAAGGTAGCATCTCGTGCCAATCCTTATAGGTCACCACCATCTTCTGGACGATCTTCTTTATATTCTTATTGGCTGCTTCAACAGCACCATTCATCTTGGGTCGATAAGGGGAGGAGTTGTGATGCTCGATCTTAAAACTCTGACACAGCTCCTTCATCATTTTGTTATTCAGGTTTGAACCGTTGTCGGTAATTATCCGCTCGGGGATTCCATATCTGCAAATGATATCTCTCTTGATGAATCTGGCTACCACCTGCTTAGTCACATTTGCATAGGATGCTGCTTCCACCCACTTGGTGAAGTAATCGATTGCTACCAGAATGAATCGGTGTCCATTAGAAGTCGTCGGCTCGATCTTTCCAATCATATCGATTCCCTACATCGAGAATGGCCATGGCGATGACATCACGTTCAGAGGACTCGGAGGCACATGGATCTTATCTGCATAGATTTGGCACTTGTGACACCTCTTCGCAAACTTGAAACAATCAGTTTCCATAGTCAGCCAATAATAACCTGCCCGCATCAGCTTCCTCTTCATAGCATGCCCACCAGCATGCGTACCAAATGTACCTTCATGTATTTCCTCCATGAGCAGCTTCGCCTCTTTTTCATCTACACAACGTAGTAGCACCAAGTCGTGATTTCGTCTGTACAGGACACCGTCCGGATTCAGATAGAAATTACCCGCCAATCTCCTGAGAGTCTTCTGATCGTGACTGGATGCCCCAGCGGGATACTCTTTATTTTTCAGGAAATTTAGGATATCGAAATACCACGGTTTATCGTCAGATGCTTCGTCAATGGCAAATACGAAGGCAGGTCTGTCAAGCCGAGAGATAACAATTCTGGGAGCCTCATTCCAGAAGTTGACTTTGTACATGGAAGACAAAGTAGCCAGGGCGTCAGCCATCTGATTCTTTGCTCGCGGTACATGATGCAATTCAACCTTGTCAAAGAAAGGCAACAATCTCCTTGCGTAATTCATGTATGGTATCAAATTAGGCTGACGTGTCTCCCATTCCCCTTTTATTTGATTCACCACCAGAGCTGAGTCTCCGTATACATCCAGATTTTTGATTCGCAAATCAATGGCTTCTTCAAGCCCCATGATACAAGCTTCGTATTCGGCTTCATTATTGGTAACTGGAAAGGTCAATCGAGCAGTAAACGGGATGTGCGACCCGTTTGGAGTAGTGATGATTGCCCATATTCCGCTATCGTAGGCGTTTACAGCTCCGTCAAAGATCAACTTCCATTTGGAACCCAATTCTGGTCCTTCGTCTGGCAACGGCTCTTCACAATCCTTCATCTTTAGGTACATGATATCCTCGTCAGGAAAATCAAACCTCATCGATTGGTAATCCTCAATAGGCTGCTCTGCCAAGTACTCAGATAATACACTCCCCTTTATAGCCTTCTGCGAGACATACTGGATGTCGTATTCGGTCAACACCATCTGCCAACGGGCAATTCTCCCCGATAGTGCCTGCTTTTTGAATACATATTTGATAGGATCCATCTTCGAGATGAGCATGGTTGTATGGTTCAGCATGTATTGCCTCAAACGTTTGGCGGCCCAGGCTAGCGCGCAACAAGTTTTTTCGAGCATTGAATATCGAGATTCACATTCAGTAAACTTCTTACTCAAGTAGTAGATCGCATGCTCCTTTCTTCCTGTCTCATCGTGTTGACCGAGAACACAACCCATACTTCCCTCATGAACTGTCAAATACATAATCAAGGGTCTCCCTGCCACTGGGGGTATCAAAATAGGAGGCTCCTGCAAATACTGCTTTATTTTATCGAACGCCTTTTGACAATTTTCATTCCATGTTACGGTTTGGTCTTTTTTCAACAGCTTGAATAATGGCTCACACGTAGCTGTCAGGTGAGATATGAACCGAGCTATGTAGTTCAACCTCCCTAAAAACCCGCGCACCTCTTTCTCTGTTCTAGGCGTCGGCATCTCTTGTATTGCTTTTATTTTTGCAGGGTCAACCTCTATTCCTTTTTCGCTCACGATAAACCCCAGCAGTTTACCCGATCTCACCCCGAAGGTGCACTTGTTAGGGTTCAGTCTTAGCCTGAACTTCCTAAGCCTTTTGAATAACTTCAGCAGATTCACTAAATGCTCTTCCTCCGTCTGGGATTTGGCAATCATATCATCGACATAAACTTCGATCTCCTTATGCATCATATCATGAAAAAGAGTCGTCATTGCACGCTGGTACGTTGCCCCAGCATTCTTCAATCCGAAGGGCATCACTTTGTAACAAAATGTTCCCCAAGGTGTGATGAAAGTAGTCTTCTCCATGTCTTCTGGCGCCATTTTGATCTGATTATAGCCCGAGAAGCCATCCATGAAGGAGAATATGGAGAATTGAGCAGTGTTGTCAACTAGCACATCGATGTGAGGAAGCGGAAAATCATCTTTCGGGCTCGCTTTATTCAAATCACGGTAATCTACACACATTCTTACTTTACCGTCTTTCTTTGGCACTGGTACAATATTAGCGACCCATGAGGGATATTTTGTAACAGCTAGGAAACCAGCATCCCACTGCTTTTGAACCTCCTCCTTAATTTTCACTGCCATGTCAGGTCTAGTTCTGCGAAGCTTCTGCTTGACCGGCGGGCATTCTTCTTTTAGCGGCAGGCGGTGTACAACCACATCTGTATGAAGCCCAGGCATGTCTTCATACGACCAAGCGAACACATCACTATACTCTCTGAGCATTTCAGCCAGTCTTCGCTTGACGTCGCTCTGCAGCGCGGCTCCTATACGGATGTTCTTTTCAGCCCCTTCCGACCCCAGGTTAATAATTTCGATGACCTCCTCATGAGGCAGAATGACTTGTTCTTCTTGCTTTACCAACCAAGACAATTCTTCGGGAACGTCGCCATCTTCAACAATCTCTTCTTCGGCCTGAAATACCAGGTGCTCAAAGTCGAGACGAGTCATAGGTGGTTCAATGATGTCATCTGAAAATGTTATCCTGCAAAAGGAATGGTTAAATGCTTCAAAATGCGTATAAAGTGAATAACCACGTTGCCATTTTATTGTAAAACACAAAACAGGAAAAACAGAGATCGCAATATTTGTACATGAAAAAACTCCTTTTATTTAATGATTAAACAACGCAATGTACATAACAGCACAACCCTAAGCAAAATCGTGATGCCTCGGGTAAGACACCAGATTGTTCAACAATTAAGAAAACAAAGTATTACTGTTTGAGAGTCACAGGAACAATCTCCTGAATAGACCAATTGCATAATCCTTGTCCTGGCACGCTCGGCTGAATCCAGGCGTCCATGTCGCAATCACTGTCTCCTTCTTCGGAATCTGAAACAGCGTTGATGGGCTCGTGACACACTCCACTAGAGGTGATGGTTATCGGTCCTCTGAAACGGGGTGCCCCTGCAGCAGGCGTTGATGACGACGGTTGATATCCCAGCCCAAATCGGTCCATCTTCACGGGAATATCCAACACCTTGCCCCAGCCCTTTGTCTCACCTGTCTCTACTAGAGCCTGAGCCTCCTTGTATGACGAGACGGCCACCTCTAACGCTTTACTCGGCCCGGGACTTTTGTCTTTGATGCGCAACCCTTCAAAGGCTTCACAGGGTGTTTCATGAATCTCGCCGTCGACTTCTACATACTTGAATGATGACAGATGGCTGACCAATATATCTTCTTCTCCACAGACTGTGACCACACTGTCCCCTACCATGTATTTCATCTTTTGATGCAAGGTAGTTGTGACTGCCCCAGCACCATGGATCCAGGGTCGTCCGAGAAGGCAGCTGTACGCTGGCTGGATGTCCATAATATAAAATTCAGTTGCAAAAACCTCCGGCCCCACCTGTAGAGGTAACGTTATGGATCCAAAGACTGTTCTTCGTGTACCATCAAATGCCCTGACCACCAAGTCACTAGGCGTACAAAGGATTTCTCTGACATCCAGTTTCATCATCGCTTTCTTGGGCAGCACGTTTAAGGATGATCCGGTATCTACCAGTACATGAGACATGACTGATCCTCTACACTCAACTGAGACGTGCAACGCCATGTTATGCTCCCTCCCCTTCGGGGTCAAATCAAAGTCTGTAAATCCCAAGCTATGGCCTGCGTTCACATGAGCCAACACCCCCTCCAGCTGATTCACGGAAACATCTTGGGGTACGAAGGAAGTATCCAGAACTTTCAGCAATGCATTTCTGTGAGCTTCGGAACACAATAGCAACGACATTATGGATATCTTTGACGGCGTCTGTTGAAGGTGCTCAACAATCTTATAATCACTTTTACGAATAAGGCGCATGAACTCTTCCACATCCTTCGATGACGTTTCTTTTTCGTTCCTCTGCACAGGGACAGTCTCATTCATCTTTCCTTTTCCTTTCGCCAGTCGTTCAGCCTCTACCTCAGGCGATATGAAGATTCTCCCACTTCTTGTCATACCTCCGGTACCGACGACGTTGTCTACAACCTCAACTGGCTGTTTATTAACATCAATTTTCACCCCATCACAGTATACTTCCAACCCATAGGTCCAGGGGACTGCCTTAGTGCTCTCATAAGGGATTGGTCCTGCCTTGGTGATAGTGATCGGCGGTCGCTTGGCCGGCGCCGTTATAGTTATCGTTTTTCGGGGAATCGTCACAGTAGCTACATCACTTCGCCTGTCTGCTGATACCTCTGCAGGTTCCTCAACTGCCGTTCTGTCGAATTGCAATGTGCCTCCATCTATTAAGGTCTGAATACCCTTCTTCAATTCAGCACACCCCCCAGCTTGGGTCCAACACTCTAAACAATACTCGTCGCAACCTGGATACGCACCACCTTGCAATAACCTGCTCTTTATCTCACACAACAGTGTCTTTAGGTCGTCAACATTCATAATCAAGTTCAAGCCCTCCTCAGTTAAAATGGCATTTGCCCCATGGTTGGGCATGGGCTTTTGTACTATGTTCGGACCCGCCTGTCCAAAATTGATAGCCTTACTATCCAATAGATCCTGTACCACATGCTTGAACGCGTGGCAACTCTCTACATCATGGCCCGGAGCCCCGGAGTAGAATTCACAGTGCTTGCTTGCGTCAAAGCCGTACGGAGGAGTGCCCGTTACTGGCGCCATAGTTCTCTTTTCCACCAAGTTCAAACCCAGTAACGTCTGTAGCAATTCTGCATACGTTGAAGGAGGCGTTTCAAACACCCTCCTTGGTCTGCCCCCCTGGACTCTGCGCTGGGCAGGATGTGCCCCCTGTTGTGGCTGTTGTTGCTGTTGTTGTTGTTGTATTGGTTGTTGCTGAAATGGAATAGTAACACTTGCCACCTGCTGCGGCTGATTGTACTGGTTTCGACCTCTGCCCCGGCCTCGGCCTCGGCCCCCAAACACTGCGCTTGCATCACCTTGACGACGCCCACCGAAAGCCCTTCTGTTACTGCCAGCTGCAGTGGATTCCTCAGCTTGGAATCTTCCCTGTTTAATGTTGCTTTCAATCTTCTCACCCATCAGGATTAAGTCTGAGAAACTGCCCAAAGAAGTATGAAACAACTTGTCATAAAACATACTGGTAAATGTTCCTATGAACATATCATTCATTTCTTTGTCCTCCAAAGGAGGATGGACTCGAGCAGCCATGTCGCGCCATCTCTGCGCATACTCTTTGAAGCTCTCGCCCTTCTTCTGGGACAACCCCTGCAATTGGACCCGGTTGGGTGCCAAGTCACTGTTGTACTTATAGTGAGCCACAAATGCTTCAGCCAACTGCTTCCATGTCTTTATCTGAGTTGGTTCCAATCCCATATACCACTCAAGGGAAGGACCAGACAAGCTATCTTGAAAGAAATGCATTAGCATCCTCTCATCATTTGAATACGCCGACATCCTTCTGTAGTATGACCGCACATGCACCTTTGGACAGGTATCCCCCTTATATTTGTCGAATGTGGGAGCTTTGAATTTTATTGGTACCCTCAGGCCAGGCACCAGACCCATTGTAGTCATATCTAAGCCAACAGCGCTTTGATTCACGACCCCCTTCATCTGCTCCTCGAGCATCTTGATTCTCTGAGAGTCATCCATAGGACCTTCGAAACCACCACCGGAGAAAGCATCCTCTTGCTGATCTTCTAGCCAATTACCGTTCCCAGTTCCGTATCCATCGTATCCGTTGTTACGGCCAACCCTAGTCTGATTCATTACAGGGCCTTGCCCCCTGTTACCATACCCCGGAGCGACTCCTGCAGGTCCAAAAGCCATTAACCCAGCGCCATTTCCATTTCCGAATCCGCCATAACCCTGATTAGTCATACCAAATCCGTCCTGTCCGAAGCCTTGAGCGTTGAAGCCGTACTTCCCAGCATGATCAAACCCCTGGTCATTGAAGCCAAATCCATTATTACCGAAGCCATTACCTCCCATATTATCACCCAGGTTGACATCTCCGAGCCCAACGTTGTTGACGACAGTCTCGTTACCGATTCCAACATTACCGTTCCCGGCGGCAGCACCGTTGTTCACATTGACAGCAGGTATGTTTACCACGGGTGGAGCTACCGGTGTGGGGGTACCATCCCCGTGAATAGTGTCAACTCGCATAGAATGATGGTCTTCATTTCCGTGCCCAGCATTTCTTACCAACAAAGGCTGCACCAAAGCTTGCAAATTCTCCTGGCCTTTCACAATTGTCTCCATTGTCTGCATGAATAGCGCCAGCTTCTCACGCATGTCCTGCATTTCATTCTGCATCTGATCCATAATTCTTCGGCAGTCGGTACGAGTGGAGTATCGGTGTGGGCGCTGACTTTCAATCCTGAAAAGACCTGGTAGAGTGCAAGAAATGAGATACAATTCAATAATCACCTGCAATGCAATATGAATGTGAATGAAATGCAATATGTGTCTGTGCATTAGGGCGTCATTCCCCGATTCTAGCGCGATTGTGCCAGTGTGGTGACAGTGCTAGCAAACGGTGATCGGAGCCGAATCATAGAAAACACCTCATATATTGCAGAGAAATCCATTAAGCCAAGAATACAATATCAATGCGTACAATAAGAAGGCATGACCTCAACCAACAATCCTGGTGATGGTCAGCACTATGCAAATAAAGCATATACATTAATACATGAAATGGTCAAGTACTCCCATAGTGTCGCTTGCGCGAAAATAAGGTGCCGGCAAAACAGAAGAGTCGCCACCTTTCGTTATTTATCCCTCAGAGCGGGAAAGGAAACGATCGGAAAAACCTGACGAAAAAGGGTAAGACAAGGTCATCGCAACCATTGTCTGGATTCGGGAGTCGGTTACGCAAGGGGAAGGTATTAGCACCCCTCACGTCCATCGTACTCGACGGGATCCTCGCTTGTTTGTTTACTTGGACGGGTTGGTTATAATCTATCTACCTATCAAGGCTGGCTGAAAAAGAAAAGAAAAATGACTCGGCAAAGCATCGCGCTTTATGCCTACGTATTCTCATCAGAGAATGAGAAATCAGAGTCAACGTAGTTCGGCTAACTACGGGTTATGGGGGAAGGTTGCTCGCTAGGACGTCGCGTCCTATGCCTACGTACTTTCATCTGGTATGAAAGATCAGAGCAAACGTAGTTCGGGAAACTACGGTTTATCTCCTAAAAGAAATGTTTTTTATTGTGTTTGCGATTTCAACCGCACTAGAGACTATGACCTGAGAGTGAATGCGTCGCATGTCACCCAAAGGGTACCATACTAAACATTCAGACTGTGGAAAAGAAACTCTCCCACAATCCTTTCTCAGATAGCTTAAGGCTCGTAACGTACGAAAGAAATCATTCATGATTACTGTATCTTAAACTGCCTTTGAGATGAGAAGA
The DNA here is from genome assembly GCA_963859935.3 of Lathyrus sativus. Lineage (NCBI taxonomy): Eukaryota > Viridiplantae > Streptophyta > Magnoliopsida > Fabales > Fabaceae > Lathyrus > Lathyrus sativus. Next base: position 188,198,159 of record OZ012736.1, on the reverse strand, counting down.
GAACAGGCCCAGCTAGGAGGGAGACTGTCAAGTCCTACTGTTATCATGCCATGGATTCATCCTATGGTTGAAGTTTGAACAGGGAACTCCTAGATGTTGTCATGCATAGGTTTCAACCTAAAAGTCTATCATCAAATCCTCATCAGAGGAAATGAGAGTCCTAAGGGATCATGTCAATGATACACCAAAACAGACAAAAGCATCAGCTTTAACAGTAAAATGCATGCAATGCAAGTGAGGGAGGAAATGTGTGTGGGGCTTCAGCCTCCACAAGCTCGTCTCGACCTCAAGCCAGTCATGAAATAACAGTAATCATACTGAAATAAACAACATGCTATCAAGCAAGAACGGTAAACTGTAATCATACAGACAGAAAATGAAATCATGCTATCAAGCAAAATAAACACATGGGCAAGGGAGCCGGGCTCTACCGAATACCCGCAAGCAAAGCCAAGCAATAACAATACAATCAGATGCACTCATGCTCTTAGACTGAACTTATTCTAAATGGGCTTAGTCTAATGCAACAGACAAATCAGACAAAACACACAATACATCAAAGAAAACAGAAGAAAGCCTCAGCTCCTCCAGCAGCAACCCAGTCTTCAGACTTCAGAGATCACTTGCTTTCCAGGTATCAACCCTACAACATGAGTATCAACTCATCTTCTCCCTTTGAGCTTCAGCTCCTTTGATCAGCTCTACCTTCAGGCTTCACTATCTCCAGGGATCTTCAGGCATCAATTTGATCTTCACAGAGTCTTCAGACTTCAATAACCTTCAGGGAATCATCCTCTTCAAGGCCTCAGCTTCTATCTTCAATGGCTCCAATGCTCCAGCAAACAAGATTCAGTTAACAAGATAAGTGGGGGATGTTACAGTACTCACTGACTTCCAAAGGATGCCATTGAGGACTTAACATCAAAAGAAAGGCTCTCTCAAAGTTCTACCTTATAGGGCAAGGTCACTAATCCCTCCAAAGGATAGAGGTGAATACCCTTAAGGGACTCTATGTCACAGAGAAGAAAGGAGGTGAACAAGACACTCCTTGTTTATTGAACAAAATATTCTATCTAGGGCTCTGCCTATGCACCTATAAACCTATAAACAAAATCAAAAGCTATGCTAGACTCCTCTGCAAGGTCTTCAAAGCTTCAATGATGATCCACAAGGTCTTCAACTCAATCTTCAAAGCTCACACACTCAAAAGAGAAGGAAAGAAAACACAACAATACAACTTATGCCTTTAAGCAACACACATATTATCCATACATTCAAAAATCAATGAAAAATACTAAAACACCATGCAATATTCTAGTAAAATTCTAGGGGATCCTATACATACTTACCCTTAACCCATATATTTCCCATACACTAATTTGGCCTATAAACCCCAAAACAAATTTGTTCAAGTCTACCTATACAACCTAAAACCCTAATTAGAGCACCTAAATGTCTAACAATCAAACTACATCAAATTTTAATCTAACAATCAAGAGATAAATCCTACATGAAACTAGGGTTCAATATCTAATTACACAAAAAAGAATGAATTAAAAAGACTAAAGGAAGGTCCTAAAACAAATTCCACAAAATCATGCGCAAAATTAATCCTATTTTAAAAGCTATTTAAGAGAAAATCAATGAAAAATACTAAAATACCATACAATATTCTAGCAAAATTCTAGGGGATCCTATTTAACTACCCTTAAGTCCCATATATTCTCCATAGGCTAACTTGTCCTAAAAACCCCAAAAATAAAATGTTGAAGTTCAAGTACACAACCTAAAACCCTAATTAGAGCACCTAAATGTCTAACAATCAAAATACATCAAATTTTAATCCACAAATCTAGTAATAAATCCAGAGAGTATTATAATGCAATATGAATCACCACAAAAAAGAATGGGCAAAAAATCTATTTCTAAATGCATGAACAAAAATATACAAATCCATGTATGAAATGAATGGTTAAAAAAGTGCATTTATTTGTAAAATATGCAAAAAATACCAATTAAAATATAAACTGCAATTTTTATATTTTTTAATTTTCTAGACATTTTAATGAAAATGTTAAAAAAAGAATGAGTTAAAAATAATATTTTTTCATTTAGTTATGATTTTTAGAAAATTAATGAAATGTGAAGAAAATTGAAAAATAAAAAATACAAGGGAAGGAGAGAGGGGTGAGAATAGTAGTGGATTCAGTTCATTTCGTTTGGGCCAGCGCGCGTGGGGGGTGTGAATAGAAGGCAGACTAAGGCCCACACGGTCACTAAACCAAACGCAGCGTTTAGGTTTTTAAATTTCCCTCCGTTTTCTTGGATTGATCTGGGCCGTTGGATGCGATTGAGAAGTCAAATATTCAAAGGAGATGGACGGTTGTGATTACGTCTTCTCCAACGAACCAAACTAGGGTTTCAGAACCAGTTTTCATGCAAGCAACTTCTACTCCACGTATCTCTCTCAACTCTCAATCATTCCTCACGATCCAAACATCAAAATTCATCTACTCCTCTCCCTCTACACAACCACGGTGTTAGAATTTTCTAACTCTCCCTCAAGAAAAAGATACGAATGCTGCAAGTCTTGTCCTCCATTCTTATGCTCTGGTTTGCATGGTTATGAAATGATCTCATATTAATCAAGATTGTACCACATGCTAAGGGGATCATGCTGAGCTAAAAACCTAAGAATATAGTAGCCTAGGGTGCGTGTTCTTGATCTCTAAAGTTTCATGTCAAAACTTCAACCTCCATGAATCATGCTCAAAGTCTCAAGATCTCATCATCTAACTTAGCCTAGCCATTCTATGCCTAAAACATGGTATATCTACGCATAATTAAGGTGAAAAGGAGAAGGAAAAGAACCTGTCAAGAATGAGAAGAAGGTGATGCTATGGCACGATTCAAGCCTTGTAACTTCTCCACAGTGATCTTCCAATGGTGCTTTACTTTCTGTATGCAAAATCCTTGAAGATGAGAGCTTGTAGTAGTGACTTTTCTCTTGAAATGCAGCTATGGTGCACCTTGAAACCCTAGCTCGAATCTCTTTCTTCTCTCCTCAATTCTTCAACTTTCACCAACCTTTGAACTCTCTTCATGGCCCTCTTTAAATAGCAAGTGATGGAAGGGGCTAGAATCATCTAGATCTTTCTAGAAAGTATTGAAAATATCACCACATGAGAACTTGAAATATCATGATATCTTCTTTCATACCTTGCCAAAATCCCTTGAATATGTCTTTACATGAGATATTAAGTGCGTATGAAGGAAATCAGCCCTTACATTTGGCTTGTGTAAGGTTTTTCAACATTGCCTTATAATGCAAGTAATAGATTTACAAAGAAAGTCCCTTTTTTAGGCCTCAAATGAAAAATCTATTTGAACCAAAGTTCTCAAAATAATGTTTCCAATCAAAATGATATATTGGATGACCTATTTTGGATTCCTAGATCTTCCAAACCAATTTTCAAATTCAACTTTTCAAACTTATATGCCATTTTTAGTTCATTTTTGACCAATTATGTAACTTCATGCTATGAGCTTTTACAACAATTTGTGGCCTTCTTTCTAGACTTAAAATAATATTTTGAGCAACTTTCATGTTTTGAGTTTTTCCATTTGAGGCTTGGAAATAGGAGTTTTAGGCATTGGCTAAAATGACCTATAACTGACAAATAACCAAAATACCCCTGTCTTGTTCAAACCATAAGTTGAGTTCCATGAATCCTATCAAGGACTTCTACCACTCAAATTAAAGCTAAGAAGATGCCCTTCAACATTCATGTTGACCAAGAGATCATAGGAATCATCCTACTAGGGCAAAAGTTGTCTGCAAGTTGGGTGACTTTCAAGGACCCAGATTCACACACCTCAGCTGACCTGTAATTTGTCAAAACCATAACTTGAGCTCTGCAACTCCTATCAAGTACTTCCACCACTCAAATTAAAGCTTAGAGTAAGCTCTACAACATTCATGTTGTGGGGAAGATGAGATATCAATCACATCTAGAGCTAAAACTGCCTGGAAGATAGGGGTCAAATTAGGGTTTTTTCACTGACAATCCTTGGAGACCCTAACTTGAAACTTCTCAAACTCCTCAATCATGATGAGTTGGTCTAGGAATCATCTTTATAACATCTCTATACATCATTCCATGATCTCATGGCCCTTGTATTAGGTCTCAACCTTCTCCAAATTTTCAGTTATCCTAGGGTTGACCCAGTCAAAACCCTAATTCTACCATTCATGGTTGAATCTTCTGAACCCTTGCATAATGACCTCTCTGGGCTTCATGATGGCTATCAAGACATCTCATAGGCTTTCTCCAAACATCAAGTTCATTCTCAAAGTCTCAGAATCATCTGAGGGGCACCCACAACTCTCAAGCTATGAAGCACACAACCCTGGTTCCAACCAATTCCTCTGAAGATCAACTTTCAAACACTAGATGGATAAATAATTGTTGGTCAAATTTTGGGGTGCAACAGCTGCCCCTATTCAAACGGCTTGAACCTGACTGGGTGAGAAGCGAACGGCTCTCACCCAATCAAGGTGCGAGACGATTGAATACCGGTAAACCCGAAAATTTGCCAACTGCACGAGCACACGGTACTCTGCGGGGAACAAATCTTCGAATATTGCAATGCTAGCTGCACGGCCGCTAGCTGGAGAGATACTGATCTGACATCGCCAAAATATCCAACATCGCCGCTGGAGAAAATACAACAATGAACAAAATACCCCGCATCGCCGCTGGAGAGAATACAACACTGAACAAAATACCCCGCATCGCCGCTGGAGAAAATACATCTCTAAACAAAGTACCCCACATCGCCGCTGGAGAACTACACCTGACAGAACACCCTGCATCGCCGCTGGAGAACTAAATCTGAATCACCAAAATATCCAACATCGCCGCTGGAGAACTAGAAGGATCTGCATCACCTAACATCGCCGTCAGAAGACTGGATCACCTTGACATGCCCAACATCGCCGCTGGAAAACTGAATCTGACATCGCCGTCGGAAACAATCATCCTCTTAGAGACACTCGACATCATCGTCGTACAAACATCATCTCTACTGGGGATTTAAAGAGTCTGACCTCGCCGTCAAACAAATATCCAACCTCGCCGCCGGACAACTGATGATCTGACCTCGCCGCCAAATCCAAACGTTCAACCTCGCCGTCGAACAAACATCCAACCTCGCCGCTGGACAAATGATGATTTGACCTCGCCGCCAAATCCAAACGTTCAACCTCGCCGTCAAACAAACATCCAACCTCGCCGCCGGACAAATGATGATCTGACCTCGCCGTCAAATCCAAACGTTCAACCTCGCCGTCAAACAAACATCCAACCTCGCCGCCGGACAAATGATGATCTGACCTCGCCGTCAAATCCCAGCGTTCAACCTCGCCGTCGAACAAACATCCAACCTCGCCGCTGGACAAATGATCTGAACAAATCTAACCTGGGGTTCACCCCGGGTAAATGGAACAAAAGGTACACTTGAAACTACTCCGCCGGGAATGAGAGACTTAACCGAGCACACTCTGATTTGGGGTTCACCCTCAGAACCATAACGAACATCGGAATACTACTGCACACTGCCCGCCGTAGAACTTCAACATTAAAGACATATGAAACCCTGGCCCCTGGCCACTCCAGATCCGCTGGAGAACCTTCAAGCATTTCTGAAAATAGATGAAACCCTGGCCCCTGGCCACTCCAGATCCGCTGGAGAATCTTCAAGTTCTTCTGAAGATAGATGAAACCCTGGCCCCTGGCCACTCCAGATCCGCTGGAGAATCTTCAAGTTCTTCTGAAGATGGATGAAACCCTGCCCGTCGGCGATTCCAGCTTCAGCTAGAAAAGATCTTCAAGTACTTCTGAATGTGAACATCCTTGACCTTCAAGGATGTAAACTTTGCCCGTCGGCAACTCTGCAGGAGGTATCTTCGACTTCAGTCTAAAGAAATGGTCCTTGGCCTCCAAGGATGCATGGATCTGCCTTCAGGCAACTCCACCTCTGCTATAGAGCATCCGTGACTTCAGCCAGGGATATACTTCGGCCTTCAATCCGAAAAATGAATCCTAGGTCATTCATGACCTTGGGGATAACCTTGCCCTCAGGCACCTTCGCTTCAGCTTAGGAAAATTGTGACTTCAGTCAGAGAAATGGTATCCTGAGCCATTCATGACTCTACGGGGATTCAAACACTTTGCCTTCAGGCAAAAAGCTCCGCTTCAGCTGGAGAAACATCTTCGACTTCGGTCAGAAGAAACACCATTCACTTGATCGCAATCAATCATCACCTCAGGATAACAGACTTGGTCTTCAGACCAACACGGATCACTTTGAATACGTCTACAAGCTTTGGAACCTTGTCTGCATCCACACGTTGATTCATCAACAAGGACATCTGAGCTCACAGGAACCTTCTGATACCGCCTTCAGGCGTTTACGCAGTCAATCTTCAGATTAGACAACACTGTTGGAGCAGACATATCACGCTGCTAAGGACTTCAAGAATCATCTTGAACAAACAAATCCGTCAGGCACCTTCAAGAATCATCTTGTACTGATAACCATTCTGGAGATTTTATTCTGCTGGGTGTTCCAGGAATCTTCCTGGGCAACTCTTGCTGGGGACGCTATTGGAGAGCTTGAGACTCATCCTAAGCAAACAAATCGGGAAGTTGTACTGAGGTCTTAAGAATCATCTTAAGCAAACGGCCCTGCTGAGGAATTCAAGAATCATCTTGAACTGAAGACTTCGCTGGGGATCTCAAAAATCATCTTGAGCGAGCGACTGTGGGGGTTACACCGGGGTCCTTAAGAATCATCTTAAGGAAGTGACCTTGTTGGAGAGAATGTCAGGAATCCTCCTGAGCAACTGATCCTTCGGCTGAAAACCTGTAAGGCAAGAATAATAATGACCTAGATCATGCTTATGATGCATATGCTTCTGCGCTATGCCCCACACGGTGGGAATGATATGCGTTTATGCTAAATGCCGTGCAGTCATGCACAATGCTATGCAACGTTAAATGCTATGCAGTGTTAAATGCCATGCAGTCATGCACAATGATGCGATCCCGTCAGCAAAATAAATGCTGGGAGGAGGAAATCCTTCTGTCAAGGACACAAGCACTACTCAGGTAGAGGAATCATCCTGCTGAGGCGAACGTGGACACGCCAATATTAATCAGGCTCTGTCTGGGGAAATGATCTTCCACTGACTGCTGCAGGGAAAACAACTTCAGTTGATCTGCTGCGGGGGGACGAAGCTCTACGAGAACTCGGCCCTGCGGGTATCCATCGCGAGAATAAACTGCGCGGCCGTCTCGGCTACTTTTCTGGGGATAACCACTCTGTGGGGAAACAACTTCAGCTGCTCCACACTCCACTGGGGAAAACATGGTTTGATCAACTTCCAAGGACTCGGCTCTCTTGGACATCTGCAAACTCGGCTGAGGAAGGAGAAGTCATTATGCTTCGCTGGAGAGTACGACTCTGGTGCGGAATTTCAATTTCGCTCGGGAAGAAAGAATCATCTGACTTCGGGGGAGAGCCCAACTCTGCGGGGGAATACAACCTCAGTTGTTCCAATACTCTACTGGGGAAGAGGGAATCATCCAACTTCAGGGGAGAATACGGCTCTGGTGGGGAATCTCCGTTCCGATGGAGACTTTACTGGGGAAACACGAGCTTCGGCACCCGAACACTTCTATGAACTCTGCACTTGTGACCCGGTGCTGGGGGAGAATACGAGCTTTGGCCCTCGACTCAGCTGATGAGGTGACGTTCCTTCAGGATGCGTCTGCTTGAGGAAGAGAATCATCTCTTCCTGGGGAGACATATCAATGCTCACGATCTTGCGTTCAGATTCTGCGGAGGAGAGACTACTGAACTCTGCTGGAGAAGGAGGACTCGCCCTGCTTTGGGGATATCAATCCTGGTCTGCTGAGGGTAGTCTTGACCCTAATCTGATAAGGGATAAACGCCATCTCAATCTGCTGCAGTCTCCAACTGTACAGGGGGAACAACCTCAAACCGTACATCTCTGCTGAGAAACGATCCTGGTTCAACAACGTCAACACGGGGAATACAGGCTACCAATCATGGAGCCAAGTAACAGGTTAGGCTGTAGGATAACAATCCAATGACCGCAAGGCTTCTTCAGAAGGTTCAGGTTTTGGCAGGGTAATGACACGATTCCCGGATACTCAACTCTTGCTAGGGTGAACAAACTCATTTGAACAACTTGCCCCAGCGCAATTCAACTTGCCCCAATCCGACTTTTGGGGGATAATTCATTCTGAACCGAAAACAACAGGCCACTAGACAATCATCAGAAGGCTTGCTCCAAAATCTGCACAACGGAAGGATTCATCCTCCACCAATCAACTCTCAGCATGGTCGGCTTCAATATCTCTGAAGTAATTTGCCCCTGAACGAGCGATGAGCGACTCAACATGCTCTGATTGAACACTGGAGGGATCCGCCCTCAAATCGCAAGAATTCTGGATAACTGCCCCTGATTGGGTCTCGAGAAGATTCACTTTCGACCAACCGCTTCTTGCATAAACTGCCCCATAATCAACTGATGCTCCGGGACTTGTCCTCAGACAAACCGATTCCAAATTCGCAGGAAGTCATTGCCCCAGATTCACAGGGTTCCACAACACACCATTCTGATCCAGACCTCTGACGACTCAGCTGATTGACTATTCCCTGTTGAAGTCCCTTCGTATCAGCTACTAACCTGCAATTAAAATTGTTTATTCACGAATGGTAATTTTAATGCAGTGTTCATGCAAATTTTGAAAAAATGGTGTACTGTCACTCATTTACGTGTCATGCTAGTGAGTGACGAATGAACCAAAGAGTTCAAACGTAGTGCTGATGTAATCAGTGAAAAATACAATAAGGATATGATTAGCAAATCATGAAGGAGTCAGGTTACTCAACCTTATCGTAATGCGCTTTCAGAATAAACCCTGCCTCAATTAGGTCTTTTAAGGGTTGTATCGTGGTCGGGTTCACGGTTCGTGAAACAAAGGATATTTGGCTCAAATTATGATTTGTACCCACCCCTTCTACGTGATGTTCTCCGATCCTAAAGTTCAGTTAACTTAGCTCGAGCGCTCGCCTCTTCGAGAGGTATGTTGCACATTGGGAACAACTGGTTAGAGAATCCTCGAGGTGTTTCGGAGTGACAGTTACTCTTTTTTCGTTTTCGGTGTCTGTATCTACACGACTTTGTCCTTGTTTGAGGATTCTTCTCTTTTATAATCCTTTCTTTTTCATTCATTTTTTTTATTCCCTAATTTTTGCCTGGACTGACTCCTTTTGAGTTCTTTTCGATTTTTCTTTTGAAGTCCAGCGGGATGCCCTGATTTTTGCCTAAGTATTTGCTTTCTAGCTTTTCTTTTTTACTTAGCGGGCTTTCTTATTCCTTTTTTTTCTTTTGGGACGAGTCGTGCGACACTGGCTGTCTTGATTACTCTGAAAGGGTTATAACTGTCTCACTCCTGATTGGTGAGGTTTAACCATTGTGGTTGATGGGGTACGACCTTTGGAGAGGAATATGATGTGATTGGTCCTCGAAGGACAACACTCCTCTATAAGACTTGAACGCTCGATCAAGCTGACTGACAACTACCCTGCCCCGGGTTAAGATGTGAGGGTTAGAAAGTCCGAAAGAAACTCCTACTCCTCGGCTCGAAGTGGTTAACAAGGGATTCTCTTCCTTATCTCTCCGGTGTTTAGGGATTTGAAACAATGCCTTATACGTCATCGGCAAGGTTTTATCTGAAATCAATACGATCATAGGTTATGAGTATTCAGTTTCATCATCCTCCCTCCAATCTTTGCTAATCATAGTGATAAAGTGGAGTAAATAAAATGCAAGTGTCAGTGCAATGCAGTAAATGAGTGACAACGACATAACTAATTCAGAAAAAATGCATAGTCACTTTATTAACATCACCATTCGAAACATACAATGTTTAACAGCAAGTAGTAACTAACAGAAAAGAAACTACAAATGCAAATGATAAAAAGTCCGAGGACTGCCAATGTTGAGGACGTCTGCCTGTCTGGACCACTGGCTTCGGGAAGTAACCCTCTGAATTTGCGAGCTCAAATAGCTGAGAGGTTGTCACGTACCACCAAGACTCCGTCTGGAAAGGAAATACACCCCTGGTCGATCAATTGTTGCACTTTCACCTGGAAAGCCTTGCAATCTTCAGTTGAATGCCCCGGAGATCCACCATGGTAACCACACTGAGCATGAGGATCGTACCCTGGAGGGTAAGGCTCTGGCGCGGGCTTGAGAGCTTTCGGTTCCACCAAGGAATTCTGAATCAACAGTGGAAGAATCTGGCTATACGGCACAGGCACTAGATGGAAAGAAGCATTCCTTTGTTCTAAGTGGTTGCGAGGTCTCTTGTGATCCTGGTGCTGGTATTCCTTCCGCCCAAGAGTAAGAGGTCGTCGTTTCTGCATGGCGACGATCTCTTGTTTAGGCGTTTGGGTCCTTGAGCTTGATCCAGGTAGAAACTGCGAGCGAGGCGATGCAGTCACCAAAGGTCGTGGGACGTATTCAAGATCTTTCTCAACTTCAGGCAAAGGAGTGGAATCATTCACCTCTCCTACAGGGTACGGGATGAACTTTCCCGATGCTCTCATGCCGCCCGGCACAAGCCTAATTGTCCTCGAGTCAATAAGGTCTTGAATCTTATTCTTGAGAGCCTTACATGTTTCAACATGGTGCCCCGGTGCTCCTGAGTGGAAATCACAACGCGTGCTTAGATCAACGTCTGGTGACATGTCACCTGGTGGATCTGAGGTCCGAAGCTTGAGGATGCGGTTCTGAACCAACAGTGGCAACAGCTGGGCATAACTCACAGGTATTGGGTCCACAGCTCTATCAAGTAACTTCTTCTTTTGATTATAACCTTCAGGGTTATTCTGAGATTCCCGACGCGGCTGCTGACGAGACAGGTCTCGAGCTTCATGCTGTGTAGAGGATCTATGCGGTCCACTTGGCTTCGGCACAGATGGCAATGACGGCAATGGGGTAAGCACTTTGGTCTCCTCCTTGGGTGCTTGACCACTCTCCTTATTTAGCATACTTCTCACCACTCCCATGAGAAAGCTCAACTGATTCTGCAGCTGCTGATTCTCTTCTCTGAGTACTTGCTGGTCCAGACGCACTGCATGTATGTCATTCATGACCTGCCCCAGCTGGCTTTGGATTTTCCCCAGTTCAGCTTGTATCTGCTCCATTAGTCTGAGCTGCTCGATTCTGAGTCAAACCTGCAAACACAAGGGTTAGAAGACAAGTCTCGGCTTCTGCCATGCAAGGTGAATCACGCTAATGCCATGGGTGTCTGTACGTTTAGGAGATCACCCCTAATTCTGGTGTCGACGTGCCAACATAGTGTCAATGCAATGATAAGACTGGATCCATTCATGGAAGAAAATATCTCATCTTGCTCGGGACACCAAAATCAGGGTACGAAACGCGCCTACAGCACAGACACATGCTAATGGAATGCAAACATGAATATGCGAGCTAATGCAAAATGCAGTCACGCAATGATATATCCAGGTGGCTGCTGCGGAGATTCGGTATCAACAGTCACTGATGAGAAGGAAACCCCGGTGTAAACCACTGATCTGATCTGCTGAGAATAACCATCTGATAGGATCGAGATCAAAATTCTGTTCTGACAAGAGTAAGTGACTGATAATAAGGACCCCGGGTGCAAGATCAAGGAACACCTGTTGAAGTCTTCAGACCCCAAATCAAAAATCTTCCCTATCAAGAACAAATAACATCTGCCGATGAGGTCTTCAGACCTCACTCAAAGTCTGCTCCATCCAGAACAAACCACTGATGATAACATACTGATCAAAGCCTGCTCTACCAAGAACAGACAAACACCCGGCGACAAGATCCTCTGATCAAAAACCTCTTGCTCTATCAAGAACATGTCTGCAACTGAGAACCCAGCATAACTAATTCACTGTCAAGAAAACCAGGTAGTCTGAAGGTCTAAGTTTCCTGCAATAAACCCAGTCCCACTCACAGGTATGAACCTAGACTGACTCAAGGTACGACATCCTATGCGTTCATCAGCGTCACAGACTTTCAAAACTGATGATACGATTCCCAGAAGGAGTGGCATCATCAAGTCCTGAAGAGGCCTCACTTAGCTGAATCACAAATGATCGGTCCCCAGAGTCGACAATCCACCAAACCAGCAACCGTCTCAACCCAAAGGGTTGAAAGTGAAGCCAACCGGATGAACCTCGTCTGAGCGTGGATTTCATGAGACACTAGTGCCTGCAAAGCAAGCACGCGCCCACTAATTTCCACTCTAAGTCTATGGTGCACTCAAGCCTGGGTCTGGCTTCTCACTCAATCAGAACTCCCATCCCACAACAGCACAAATAATCATATTTTACTGAATATAAAATGCGGGAAATAAAGTGCGAGAAGTAAAAATGCGATAAATAAACGCAACCCAACAGGCAAACATACAAACGATAGGATTGACTTGCAGGGAACCGTTGGAGTCCCCAGCAGAGCCGCCAGCTGCTGGGGACGGTCCCAAGCAGCTAGGAAGAAAATCCAAGGCGAGACTCGCATAGGGAGACACCTGAACTCCCCAGCAGAGTCGCCAGCTGTCGCTTGCACGAAAATAAGGTGCCGGCAAAACAGAAGAGTCGCCACCTTTCGTTATTTATCCCTCAGAGCGGGAAAGGAAACGATCGGAAAAACCTGACAAAAAAGGGTAAGACAAGGTCATCGCAACCATTGTCTGGATTCGGGAGTCGGTTACGCAAGGGGAAGGTATTAGCACCCCTCACGTCCGTCGTACTCGACGGGATCCTCGCTTGTTTGTTTACTTGGACGGGTTGGTTATAATCTATCTACCTATCAAGGCTGGCTGAAAAAGAAAAGAAAAATGACTCGGCAAAGCATCGCGCTTTATGCCTACGTATTCTCATCAGAGAATGAGAAATCAGAGTCAACGTAGTTCGGCTAACTACGGGTTATGGGGGAAGGTTGCTCGCTAGGACGTCGCGTCCTATGCCTACGTACTTTCATCTGGTATGAAAGATCAGAGCAAACGTAGTTCGGGAAACTACGGTTTATCTCCTAAAAGAAATGTTTTTTATTGTGTTTGCGATTTCAACCGCACTAGAGACTATGACCTGAGAGTGAATGCGTCGCATGTCACCCAAAGGGTACCATACTAAACATTCAGACTGTGGAAAAGAAACTCTCCCACAATCCTTTCTCAGATAGCTTAAGGCTCGTAACGTACGAAAGAAATCATTCATGATTACTGTATCTTAAACTGCCTTTGAGATGAGAAGAGAACAGGCCCAGCTAGGAGGGAGACTGTCAAGTCCTACTGTTATCATGCCATGGATTCATCCTATGGTTGAAGTTTGAACAGGGAACTCCTAGATGTTGTCATGCATAGGTTTCAACCTAAAAGTCTATCATCAAATCCTCATCAGAGGAAATGAGAGTCCTAAGGGATCATGTCAATGATACACCAAAACAGACAAAAGCATCAGCTTTAACAGTAAAATGCATGCAATGCAAGTGAGGGAGGAAATGTGTGTGGGGCTTCAGCCTCCACAAGCTCGTCTCGACCTCAAGCCAGTCATGAAATAACAGTAATCATACTGAAATAAACAACATGCTATCAAGCAAGAACGGTAAACTGTAATCATACAGACAGAAAATGAAATCATGCTATCAAGCAAAATAAACACATGGGCAAGGGAGCCGGGCTCTACCGAATACCCGCAAGCAAAGCCAAGCAATAACAATACAATCAGATGCACTCATGCTCTTAGACTGAACTTATTCTAAATGGGCTTAGTCTAATGCAACAGACAAATCAGACAAAACACACAATACATCAAAGAAAACAGAAGAAAGCCTCAGCTCCTCCAGCAGCAACCCAGTCTTCAGACTTCAGAGATCACTTGCTTTCCAGGTATCAACCCTACAACATGAGTATCAACTCATCTTCTCCCTTTGAGCTTCAGCTCCTTTGATCAGCTCTACCTTCAGGCTTCACTATCTCCAGGGATCTTCAGGCATCAATTTGATCTTCACAGAGTCTTCAGACTTCAATAACCTTCAGGGAATCATCCTCTTCAAGGCCTCAGCTTCTATCTTCAATGGCTCCAATGCTCCAGCAAACAAGATTCAGTTAACAAGATGAGTGGGGGATGTTACAGTACTCACTGACTTCCAAAGGATGCCATTGAGGACTTAACATCAAAAGAAAGGCTCTCTCAAAGTTCTACCTTATAGGGCAAGGTCACTAATCCCTCCAAAGGAGAGAGGTGAATACCCTTAAGGGACTCTATGTCACAGAGAAGAAAGGAGGTGAACAAGACACTCCTTGTTTATTGAACAAAATATTCTATCTAGGGCTCTGCCTATGCACCTATAAACCTATAAACAAAATCAAAAGCTATGCTAGACTCCTCTGCAAGGTCTTCAAAGCTTCAATGATGATCCACAAGGTCTTCAACTCAATCTTCAAAGCTCACACACTCAAAAGAGAAGGAAAGAAAACACAACAATACAACTTATGCCTTTAAGCAACACACATATTATCCATACATTCAAAAATCAATGAAAAATACTAAAACACCATGCAATATTCTAGTAAAATTCTAGGGGATCCTATACATACTTACCCTTAACCCATATATTTCCCATACACTAATTTGGCCTATAAACCCCAAAACAAATTTGTTCAAGTCTACCTATACAACCTAAAACCCTAATTAGAGCACCTAAATGTCTAACAATCAAACTACATCAAATTTTAATCTAACAATCAAGAGATAAATCCTACATGAAACTAGGGTTCAATATCTAATTACACAAAAAAGAATGAATTAAAAAGACTAAAGGAAGGTCCTAAAACAAATTCCACAAAATCATGCGCAAAATTAATCCTATTTTAAAAGCTATTTAAGAGAAAATCAATGAAAAATACTAAAATACCATACAATATTCTAGCAAAATTCTAGGGGATCCTATTTAACTACCCTTAAGTCCCATATATTCTCCATAGGCTAACTTGTCCTAAAAACCCCAAAAATAAAATGTTGAAGTTCAATTACACAACCTAAAACCCTAATTAGAGCACCTAAATGTCTAACAATCAAAATACATCAAATTTTAATCCACAAATCTAGTAATAAATCCAGAGAGTATTATAATGCAATATGAATCACCACAAAAAAGAATGGGCAAAAAATCTATTTCTAAATGCATGAACAAAAATATACAAATCCATGTATGAAATGAATGGTTAAAAAAGTGCATTTATTTGTAAAATATGCAAAAAATACCAATTAAAATATAAACTGCAATTTTTATATTTTTTAATTTTCTAGACATTTTAATGAAAATGTTAAAAAAAGAATGAGTTAAAAATAATATTTTTTCATTTAGTTATGATTTTTAGAAAATTAATGAAATGTGAAGAAAATTGAAAAATAAAAAATACAAGGGAAGGAGAGAGGGGGTGAGAATAGTAGTGGATTCAGTTCATTTCGTTTGGGCCAGCGCGCGTGGGGGGTGTGAATAGAAGGCAGACTAAGGCCCACACGGTCACTAAACCAAACGCAGCGTTTAGGTTTTTAAATTTCCCTCCGTTTTCTTGGATTGATCTGGGCCGTTGGATGCGATTGAGAAGTCAAATATTCAAAGGAGATGGACGGTTGTGATTACGTCTTCTCCAACGAACCAAACTAGGGTTTCAGAACCAGTTTTCATGCAAGCAACTTCTACTCCACGTATCTCTCTCAACTCTCAATCATTCCTCACGATCCAAACATCAAAATTCATCTACTCCTCTCCCTCTACACAACCACGGTGTTAGAATTTTCTAACTCTCCCTCAAGAAAAAGATACGAAGGCTGCAAGTCTTGTCCTCCATTCTTATGCTCTGGTTTGCATGGTTATGAAATGATCTCATATTAATCAAGATTGTACCACATGCTAAGGGGATCATGCTGAGCTAAAAACCTAAGAATATAGTAGCCTAGGGTGCGTGTTCTTGATCTCTAAAGTTTCATGTCAAAACTTCAACCTCCATGAATCATGCTCAAAGTCTCAAGATCTCATCATCTAACTTAGCCTAGCCATTCTATGCCTAAAACATGGTATATCTACGCATAATTAAGGTGAAAAGGAGAAGGAAAAGAACCTGTCAAGAATGAGAAGAAGGTGATGCTATGGCACGATTCAAGCCTTGTAACTTCTCCACAGTGATCTTCCAATGGTGCTTTACTTTCTGTATGCAAAATCCTTGAAGATGAGAGCTTGTAGTAGTGACTTTTCTCTTGAAATGCAGCTATGGTGCACCTTGAAACCCTAGCTCGAATCTCTTTCTTCTCTCCTCAATTCTTCAACTTTCACCAACCTTTGAACTCTCTTCATGGCCCTCTTTAAATAGCAAGTGATGGAAGGGGCTAGAATCATCTAGATCTTTCTAGAAAGTATTGAAAATATCACCACATGAGAACTTGAAATATCATGATATCTTCTTTCATACCTTGCCAAAATCCCTTGAATATGTCTTTACATGAGATATTAAGTGCGTATGAAGGAAATCAGCCCTTACATTTGGCTTGTGTAAGGTTTTTCAACATTGCCTTATAATGCAAGTAATAGATTTACAAAGAAAGTCCCTTTTTTAGGCCTCAAATGAAAAATCTATTTGAACCAAAGTTCTCAAAATAATGTTTCCAATCAAAATGATATATTGGATGACCTATTTTGGATTCCTAGATCTTCCAAACCAATTTTCAAATTCAACTTTTCAAACTTATATGCCATTTTTAGTTCATTTTTGACCAATCATGTAACTTCATGCTATGAGCTTTTCCAACAATTTGTGGCCTTCTTTCTAGACTTAAAATCATATTTTGAGCAACTTTCATGTTTTGAGTTTTTCCATTTGAGGCTTGGAAATAGGAGTTTTAGGCATTGGCTAAAATGACCTATAACTGACAAATGACCAAAATACCCCTGTCTTGTTCAAACCATAAGTTGAGTTCCATGAATCCTATCAAGGACTTCTACCACTCAAATTAAAGCTAAGAAGATGCCCTTCAACATTCATGTTGACCAAGAGATCATAGGAATCATCCTACTAGGGCAAAAGTTGTCTGCAAGTTGGGTGACTTTCAAGGACCCAGATTCACACACCTCAGCTGACCTGTAATTTGTCAAAACCATAACTTGAGCTATGCAACTCCTATCAAGGACTTCCACCACTCAAATTAAAGCTTAGAGTAAGCTCTACAACATTCATGTTGTGGGGAAGATGAGATATCAATCACATCTAGAGCTAAAACTGCCTGGAAGATAGGGGTCAAATTAGGGTTTTTTCACTGACAATCCTTGGAGACCCTAACTTGAAACTTCTCAAACTCCTCAATCATGATGAGTTGGTCTAGGAATCATCTTTATAACATCTCTATACATCATTCCATGATCTCATGGCCCTTGGATTAGGTCTCAACCTTCTCCAAATTTTCAATTATCCTAGGGTTGACCCAGTCAAAACCCTAATTCTACCATTCATGGTTGAATCTTCTGAACCCTTGCATAATGACCTCTCTGGGCTTCATGATGGCTATCAAGACATCTCATAGGCTTTCTCCAAACATCAAGTTCATTCTCAAAGTCTCAGAATCATCTGAGGGGCACCCACAACTCTCAAGCTATGAAGCACACAACCCTGGTTCCAACCAATTCCTCTGAAGATCAACTTTCAAACACTAGATGGATAAATAATTGTTGGTCAAATTTTGGGGTGCAACACATAGGCCTGGTATTCCTCTAATAACTTCTTGGTCTCTGGATGACTTGGTCGGGTAAGCAGACCCTCAACAAGTAGATCTCTTCGCTTGAGAACACGTCGCAAATCACCAGCGGATTCTTCCCATGCCCCTTCTCCGAAGCGATCCTCGAGCTTCCGCTTCTGAGACACAGCTTCTTTCTTGCCTTCGATGGCCTTGTTCAACGCATTCTGGAGACTATATCTTGCCATCACCTCCTCTTCATACTTCTTAGTGCTAGCCTTCAACTGCTCTTCGAGTTCAAAAATTTGCTGCTTCAATTTATCTTCCCTCTTTTTGTTGTTGGTTAGCGTAGCATTCCACGTCTTGTTACAAGAAGAGATTTCCCGGTGGGCGGCATCGAGTGCTTTCTTTTTGGACTAAAACATGTCATGAGAGCTTCTGAATTCTTTCCCCAGGCGTTCCCGCTTCTTTTTCTCTTCAGTCAGTTCAGCCCCTAGCCTGTTTACTAACTCGATCTGCTGTTGGAAAGAGTGCACAGCCTTGTTCTTCTCACTACGTATCTGAGCCAGTTCCTTTTCTAACCCTTCATTGATCTTCATCAAGGCTTCTTTTTCTTTCACAACTCGCTCGTAGACCTCCATAGTAACGGTGGTTGGTTCCTCTACCGGAATGTGCACAGGGACTGGTGCAGCGGGAAATGGCATCAGTAACTGTTTGGCCCTCTCTTGGATCCCAACTTTGTATGGTACATAAGCCTGACAATCATTCTTCCCCAACAGTGGTTTCCCTATTCTGTTGATACGCATACAGGCGTGCTGAAGCTTGGCTAGTAACTCTCCATTCAAATCACCGGTGAAGTACAAAGATTCCTGTACTTCTTCCTCCTTAGGTGGGTTCTTCAACGCGTATCCAAACTGGCGAACGAACAGAGATGGGTTATAATTGATACACCCTTTTCTTCCTATCAAAGGAACATTAGGATACCCCGAACAACTGAAAACAAGTTCAGACCCCAACAAGTCTCGGTCAAACCACTCAATGTCTTCAGAAGATAGTCTCATCAGGAGCTCTGGCCAGTCAGCTATAGTTGCACTATCTATAAAAGGTCCCTTCAGGGGGAGATGGCTCTTAAACCACATGTACAGTAAAGGCACACAACAAGAGATGTTCTTGCCTCTCCTATTCTCATTTCTGTAGTGCATCGAATGGTAGAAGTCCCCGATCAATGTGGGTACAGGGTTGCCAGCAGCAAACAAATGAAACGCATCCATGTCCACGAAGTTCGGGAAATTGGGGAACAACACTATCCCATAAATGCACAGAGCCAAAACAGCGTTAAAGACTACCCAACATCCGTTCTTGGCGTATTCCTGAGCCTTACCAATCAGAAACTGGAGAGAGAAACCTGGAACCCCGCGCCAAGAAGTCATCAACAGCTCAGAAGCATTCATGTGCAAGACCTTAGCTAAGTCCTCCACCTTGGGCTCAGCGGCAGAGTGAATAAAAGGAACTTTATTCTGTACTGGTAGCTCAATAAACTCTGCATACTCTTCCATGGTAGGCCCCAAAATAAAGTCAGCAAATGTGAAACATCTCAAAGCAGGGTCATAGAATTGCATCAGTGTATACAGCCCATTCAGTTCATCATCAGTTGGTTTGCGAACCAATCTCAACAGCCTTCCGTAACTCTGCCTGAAGCTTCTACGGACATCCTCATCAGCAAGAGAAATCAGACCCAGGAGGGGAGTAATATCAGGGATAGGTAACTTGTAGGCAACTGTCATCCTCAAACCAACCATGATCAATACTCAGAAGTCCAGACACTAGAACCAGGGAATATGCAAATGCACCTGCAGCACAGACACACGTTAATGGGATGCAATGATAATGGTTATGCGAACAATGCAATGCAAATAACATGCAACAGGGACCAAATGCCATGGCTGAGAAGCCTGAACCATATCAAAAGTCTCAGATAGACCCTCCAGAATTCCTCAAACCCAGGTCTCAGATAGACCCAATACAAAGCTCCAACACTGGTCTCTGATAGACCCCATAACATAACTCTGACTGGTCTCTGACAGACCCCATATCATAACTCCAACTGGTCTCTACTAGACCTATCAACTATCCATAAATACCCAGGATCTCAAATCAAGGAAAAACTGGTATCTGAAGGTCTAGTTACCTGCATAACCCCAACCCTCTCACAGGTAGGTGTCCTAGTAACTGACAATGGTATGGCATCCTATGCGGTCGTCGGCGTCACAAACTTTCATGGTTGATGATACGATTCCCAGAAGGAGTGGCATCATCAAATCCTGAAGAGGCCTCACTTATCCAACTTCCAAATGATCGGTTCCCAGAGTCGACAATCCAACTAACCAGCAACCCGAGCCACCCAAAGGGCAGGACAGGAGGCCAACCAGAAGAACCTCGTCTGAGTGTGGATTTCGCGGGACACTAGGACATGCAAAGCACATGCGCGCCCACTAATTTCCACTCTAATTCTAGGTGCACTCAAGCCCAGGTCCGGCTTATCTCTCAATCATGGAACACCCGTCACACCCCAATACAACAATAATAACAATAATATAATGCTGAAAGTAAATGACAGAAATATAAATCCATACAAAATCCTCGACGGGAAAACAAGAGCTAGGATTGACTCGCTTAAGGGACGTTGGATCCCAAATGCATAAGGAACTATCGCAGTCCTTAGCAGCCAGGGGACGTTGGGTCCCCAGCAGAGTCGCCAGCTGTCGCTACTGCGAAAATCGGCGCCGGCTGATCAGAAGAGTCGCCACCGTGCGTTATTTATCCCAAAGGAGGGAAAGGAAACGCTCGAAGTAAACCTACCGCAAAGACGGGAAAGGAATGGTCATCGCAACCAAATCCTGGATTCGGGAGTCGGTTACGCAAGGGGAAGGTATTAGCACCCCTCACGTCCGTCGTACTCGACGGGATCCACACTTGTTTTCTAGTACGGATTGTTATTCTATCTATTCTACGGGTCAGGGGTTAAAAGAAAATAAAATGACTCGGAAAAGTATCGCACTTTATGCCTACGTATTCCCGTCGGGAACGAGAAATCAGAGTCAACGTAGTTCGCCTACCTACGGGAAAGGAGGGGAAGGTTGCTCGCTAGGATATCGCATCCTATGCCTACGTACTTTCATACAGCATGAAAGATCAGAGCAAACGTAGTTCGGGCCACGTACGACACAAGTCTGTTTTGATTGCTTTTATCTCCTTCTGAAAAAGGGTTCTTCTGATTACTGGTCCAAGCGGACAAAAATGACGTTTTGATGAGTTCACATTCTTTTACGGAAGAAGTGTCTTTTATTGTGTTTGAAAGATTTATTGTGTTTTTCTGTTTGTTTTGAGAAAGAAGAGACAGAACTCTAACCTATAGTTGAAAAGGGAATCAAACTAACCTAATGTTATCATGCATGGGTTAAGACCTAATGTCTATCATGCTCCTCTCTTGCACAGAGAGAAACAGAGATCCTAAGGGATAAACGGAAACAGAAACAATAGCATATATACAATAAAGCAGTAAAATGCATGGATGCAACAATACAAGCGAGGCAAGGGAGTCCCACTCAACCTCGAACCTAGAAAACAACAGGCAAAAGCGAACAAAATTCGCTTTCAACCTAACAGATTAAATGGCAAACAATACAGTCAGAGAAATTCAAACAATACATCAAAAATTATAAACAGCAAAAATAAACAGCAAACAGCAGTCTTCATCAACATCTGTCTTCAAGTCATCTTCAACCATCTACAGGCTTCAAGCAAGCATCAGTCTTCATCTTCACAGCCTTCAAGCAAGGTCTCTATCTTCAATCCTTCAGGGCTTTTCTTCAAGTCTCACTCTCCAAGATCAGAAACAGTTAAGAGGATGAACTGGAATGTTAAACAGTTAGTTGACCACCAAAGGTGGCAAACAGACTGTTAACAACATGTAGAATGTTTCTCTCAAGAGTTCTATCTCTTAGACACTGCTGCCAAGCCTTCCAAAGGAAGGGGGTGAGTGTCCTAGAGAGACTCTGCATCATAGAGAGGAATGGAGGCAAACAAGACCTTCCATGTTTGTGAATCAAATTGCTATTCTAGAGCTCTACCTAACTCCTAGATCCTATGACCTTCAACAGCTGCCAGCAAGATATACTCTTCATCAACTCTGGAAATTGATCTTCATTCCTTTTGTCTTCAATGGCTTCATCAACAAAGTCTTCAACTCAAACCCAAACCCCAAGCAGGCCCAATACCCCACACAGTCAAATAATAACCCTAGAGATGGCACACCACACAATCAAGCAAATACAGGAACTATACTAGTAGTAATAGTAGAATAGGGGAAGTCTAATATTTTCTAAGGGATCTATTATCTACCCATAATACCCCTATAAGCCCATCATTTAATTTGTTCTAGAGAAAACCCAAAAGAACATTTGTTTTGTTAAACCTACATTGTATTCACAACCCTAAATGATTGGCCTAATGTTTTCTAACTAAACTACCTAAAATAAATCCTAAAAAATTGGTATAAAAATCAAGGGGGCACCTAATATATGTATCTAGTTATACTAAGAAAATTGGCCTAAAAAGATTATGAGAACCACCTAAGAGAAATTATACAAAACTATATACAAATTAACTCTATTTAAAAAGGCATTAAAAGAAAAAATGTGCAAAAAATATTAAAAGAAAATAAAATGGAAATTTTATTACAAGATATTTTTCTACACAGAAATATGAAAATGGTAAACAAACAACCAATCAAAAATATGGAATTTTCAATTTGTTATGAATTTTTGAAGTTTGAAAAATTTTGGAAGAAAATTAATATGAAAATTGATGCATGGGGTGCAGTTAGTAATTATTTAAGTTGAAAAATGGATGATGGGCCCAGACTGGGGGTGCGCGTAGCAAGGCGCACCTGGGCCCAGACCAACACAAAAAATGAATTCAGAAAATCAAGAAAAAACAAAACGTGCGCGGTGCAAATAGCAGGCCAAATCAATTCAATTCATGGTTGGGCCTTGTGTGAGGGTACGAATAGCAATTGTCCAGTTAAGCCCAATGATGACTATTAATGAAACGCTGAGTTTCATTAAACTCAGCTTTCCCTCCATTTCTCAATAAAACGTGAGCCCTTGGATGTGAGTCTTGGTCAATAATCTGAGAATGATCCAACGCCTCTGAACTCGTCTTCTCCAAATAACCTAGGGTTTCCACCATGAATGCCATGAGCAAGCTTGCACGAACCAGATTTCAACACACTCGTACAACCTTGTTTCTCCATGAAATTCGAATCCATAAAAAGCAAAGATGCTCTATTTTTCGAGCTGAATACAACCATGCTAATAATTCTCACTGAAACCAACTGAATCAAGAAACCCGATGGTGCACTTCCATGGATACTCAAACTTCCAACTTCTTCTTTCTTCAATTTCTTGCCATCAAAATACTCACCTTGCATCACTGATTAACCTAAGCTAAACCACATGAATTAAAACCTCCTATTCTTCTAGTTCTATATCCAAACAGTTGGTGTGCTCAAATATCAACCTCCATGAAATGCTCTCAAACTCACCAGAATTATTCATCTAACTACCTAGGTCATTCTTATCCTAACCAATCTACATCATGCTAACTAAAACAAGCTAATTCGAAGAGATTACTAACCTGGTGTAAAGTTGAAAACAGATGGATGAAATCTCCACTTCAAGCTCAGCAATGCTCCAATATCAATCAATAGACCAAGATCTTGATTCTGTATGCACTTGTTCTTGCTTAAACACCTTGGATTACTGTAACCAATTCCTTTTGCAATTTGGATGATAAACTTGTAGCACACGATTATGGCTTCAACACACTCAGATCTTGCTTGGGATGTGATCAATGATGATCATGGAGTATGATAGGATCAATAATCTTGCAGAATGATGAAGAATTGGGAGGGTTTGAATGAATTTGCAAAAATGCAAAATGGAGTGAAACTTGGTGTTTTGGATCAAAATGAAGTGCAACCCCTTCATGGATCAGCCCTAGGGTTTATATAGATGCCCATGGAAACATCTAGAAATTGCTAGAAACTTCTTGTACACAAATCCCTTGAGTTTTGGCATGTGTCACTTTAATCATAAGCAAGCCATGATATCTCTCAAATTTTGAACTAAACTCAAAAATACACTATTACCAATGGTCTCAAAACATTCTTTCCAATCAAAATGACCTATAATTTCATCCCATTTGGACATGTTATGAAAAATCTCATTTTTAGGTCACTTTTATTCATTAAATTCACCTTTTAATTGACCAAATTTGCAATCTTGAGCTATGAACATTTGCCAACTTCCATGACCACTTTTCTAGACTCAAAATGTCATTTGGAACAACTTTGATGTTGTGAAGTTTTTCATTTGAAGCTTCCTTGTATGTGTTTTAGGCATATGCTTGAAATGACCTGTAATTCTCAAATGACCAAAATACCCTTTTCTTGCCAAGGTCATAAGTAGAGTTCCACAAATCATATGAAGGCATACCATACCTTTATAGAAAGCTAAGATCATGAGGAACAACTTTCATGTTGACCAGAAATCCATTTGAAAGTTCCTTGAGGGGTAAAAGTTGCTTGGAAGACAAGTAACTTTCACAGACAAAATTTCAGATGCCTCAGATGACCTGTAACTTGCAAGAACCATAACTTGAGTTATATAAATCTCCTTGATGTCTTACACCACTCAAATTAAAGGTCTTGAGATCCTATACAAGTTTCATGTTGGCGAAGGATCCATTTGAAGCTTGCATTTTGAATTATCTTGCTTGGAAGTTTGACCTAAATCAGGGGATTTTACACAGAAACCCTAATTTAGAAACTCCTCTTCTTCTTGATTCCTCTTGATTTTTCCTTGGCACAACACCACATTCATATCTACATGTCAAATGATGAACCCCACATCTTTCAAATAGACCTTGATGCCTCTCAACCAATCATTTGACCTAGGGTTGTCCCAGGGTTGACCCAGATGAAACCCTAGTTGACTGTCTTCTATTGCAGCTCTTGTACTCACATCAATGACTTGTCTCTCTTTCAAAATGGCCCTATAGGTCCTCCATGATGTCTATATATCCTCCATGCTCAATCCACAGCTCACAACTTCTTTGATGATCTTCAAATACACTCAAGATAGGAGAGAGATCCACTGCTTGATCCACTGACTTCTTAGATTTCAATTTCTTTCTGATGACTTGGATGAGATTGAATTTGAATAAGAACCTCTTGATAGGCTCATAGAGATAAGAATAGTACTTGGTCCCTTGTTGGATGACTTGCTATGCTATGCTATGCAAATGATTAGACTATGTACATGACTTTCTATGCAAATGCTAATGCAATTGAAACATAAACCAAGTGAAGTAAGTTGAACAAATTTTAGGGTGCAACACAAATCAATCAAGAGCTGAGTTTGCGAAGGTCCTGCATCGGATTCGAGATTATACAAGTGTGTTCCGGACCTATTGACCCTATCTTCCAGGAATCACTTCCCTTCCTAAAAGACGCTGTTAATCGAAACGGGCACTCCTCGTTACGATAATAGATCGTATACCGCGTCAGATTTATCCGATCGACTCTATAATCGACTGACAACTCCATGTCAAATTGTTTGATTGCCCGGACACAATCTTCTTTGGTACGAAACTCGTCATCCTCTTTTAGTTGCCCTTCTGTTGCATAGTTGGGGTTGTAGAAAATATCCGTTGAGGGTTCATCGCCACCTAAGTAGAGAGTTGTCATGTGCTGAGGTGGGCAATAAACATGGCCGAATGGAACCCCCTCTTCCTCGTTGTTCACTATCTCGTCAACAGTGAATTCAGCTGCTTCTTCTTCTTCGTCAATGACATTGACTTCAGCGTGTTCCTCGTCAGATTCACAAAAAACTTGAGAAGAATCAAGTTGTTGAGACAGTTGTTGTTGTTGTAACATAATATGTAACACGATATCTGAGAAACCAGAATACTCGTAACTGTGGAACATGTTATGCACATCTTCGTCGTCTCGAACCTTTAACGGAAATAATTTGCATTCACCATGCCCTTCAAAAAACACTGGATTTTTGTATATAATTTGGCCAATTGGACCACATTGCAATTTTTTCTAATCTCGACTTCAGGTGTAAAAAATTAGACCTCCTGTCAATTAAAAATCTCTTAACATCAGTGTTTCTGAAATTGTAACCCGCTATTTCACATTCAAAAACTTCACCGTTAAGATGTGCAGAAATCATATATTGTGGTGTTTGAGACATAGCGAAAATTTTGTTTGGAAAGACTGTTTTACTAATTGATAGATAATACTACAGAAGAGATTTAGTATTAATAACAGTTTGGTGAGCTATATGACAACACTCTGCGGTTCACATGTGACCCTGCATGCCTATCAATGACCCTGCAGGCCTATCAATGAGTTGTATGACAACAGTTTGAACACCATATAATGCATGTCACATGGCCACAGTAACAGTCTGAACACCATATAATGCATTTTTGAAATTTAATGTTGAATATATTATGTTTGACGCTAAAAATATTATGTTTACATTTATTAAGCCAATATTATGTAATTGATTCCATGCGTTACTTGTAATATTATTTTCGACGCTAAAAATATTATGTTTACATTTATTAAACCAATATTATTATTACACTCTTACTAAATAAAAATTTATTAAACCTAAGATAACGAGTAAGTTTTAATAAAAGACGCAACTCAATTTCTTTGACAAGACAACACATTACTTAACAGATGCCCTCTGTCTACAGTAACTCTTACTCTGCATGCCTATCAATGACCCTGCATGCCTACAAGATTCTTACTCTGCATGCAGCAGGCTTGACAAGACAACACATTGCGTAACAACTGCACTCTGCCTAGTGAACTGATTCCCTGCATGCCTACGATGACAGTCAAAACACCATATAATGCATGTCACATGGCCACAGTAACAGTATGAACACCATATAGTGCATTTTTGAAATTTCATGTTGAATATATTATGTTTGACGCTAAAAATGTTATGTTTACATTTATTAAGCAAATATTATTATTACACTCTTACTAATTAAAAATATATTAAACCTAAGGTAACGAGTAAGTTTTAATAAAAGACGCAACTCAGTTTCTTTAACAAGACAACACATTGCTTAACAGCTGCACTCTGTCTACAGTACAGTAACTCTTACTTTGCATGCCTATCAATGACTTTGCATGCCTACGAGATTCTTACTCTGCATGCAGCAGGCTTGACAAGACAACACATTGCTTACCAGTTGCACTCTGTCTAAAGTAACTCTTACCCTGCATGTCTATCAATTAATGGCCCTGCATGCCTACAATGATCCTGCCTGCAGGCCTACGAGATTCTTACTCTGCATGCAGCATGTTTGATAAGACAACACATTGCTTACTAGCTGCACGCCTCAAATGCATCAAGACACTTGCCCTGCATGCATTTACAAATCACATGCATCAAGACACTTGCCCTACATGCATTTACAAGACACATGCATCAAGACACTTGCTCTGCATACAACTACAGGTCACATGCATTCGTGGAATATAAATAGAGGTTCTTTACCCAGCAAAATCTGCTCACACTCAAACTCTCAAAGTTTCAAAGTCTCAAACTCTCAAACTCTCAAAGTCTCAAGTTCTCAAAGTCTCAAATTCATAAACCATAATGTCTCTACTCATAATGGGCAACTCTCACAGAGGCACGATTGAGAACATCGCTGAGTTTGTAAGTTTTTAGTTTTTGTCTATTTTACGATCTTTAGTTCTCCTATAAAACTAACGAAACATTATTTATTTTGTAGGATGCATCAAGGTTTCGATGTCGTGTGCATGATTACATACCACACGGCCCCCTCATAGAGGGATACCTTCAACATTTTGGGTTTGGTGATTTAATTAACATCAAATCATACTCACTCGATACGAAGTTCATTCTAGCGTTGTTAGAATGCTGGAAACCAGAGACACATACATTTCACCTACCTTTCGGTGAGTGCACTATGACTCTTCAAGATGTCCACATGTTGCTCGGCCTACACGTCAATGGTAAGGCCGTCAACGGCAAAGTTGGTGTTAATGACCAACTTTGCGAAGATTTAGTGGGCGTCCCTATTTGTGTGGATGCAATTGAGGGAGAACGCGAGGGTCGCCCGGGGGGTCAGGGAATAAATCTTAAATACCTCAAGAATAATACAATAGTATTGTCTTAAGTAAGGATAGCACCGACTATGATAAAATAATCAAAACACAGTGCTATATTATGATTTTGTTTGGTCACTTTTTATTTCCAGAGGGCACTGGAAATAGCGTAAATATTATGTATTTACTATTGCTACAAAACATAAACAAAGTGTGCGAATATAGTTGGGGATCGGTTGTCCTCGCCCATCTGTATAGTGCACTGTGTAAAAATTCATGTACTTTTTATGGTTGCGCCTATCTCTTACAAGCGTGGGGTTGGTCTAGGATGTCAACGCTTGCTCCAGTAAACCGAAATCTGTTTACATTCCCGTACGCAAACAAGTATGTTTCTTTTCAAGACTATTTAGCAACCAAAGTTTCATTGTAAGTTAATAATTTGTGAGATGTGTTTTAGATGCTAACTTATTTGTGTTTCTGCTTTTTTAGGTGGTCTGTTCCAGGGATGAATTATCAGAGATGTCCCAGGAGCTCCATAATTGTGTACCGCAACCTCATCGACCACGTTGGGCCAGATGATGTAAGTTATCTACCTTTACTTTGTCTAACTTATATGCCTAAACTTGTCTATCTTTGTCTGACTAAATGTATCTACCTTTATTGTAGTTTGTCTGGATGTCGTACGAGGGTCTCGACCACCAACCTGACGCCAATGATGTTGTTGTGTGTGTTGTACCCCAAAATTTGCCTAACCTTTTTCTTACTTGGTTTATGTTTCATTGCATTAGCATATCATTGTTCTAGCATTCACATTGCATAGTCATATTGCATTTTGCAGGGGATCAGGAAAGGTGTGCTTAGCCAATTGAGGTTATCAAAGGTTCAAGGCCTAATCAAGGGATTATATCCAAGTTATCAAGTGGTTATCATCATCAGAAGCAAGTCTAAGTCCTTGAGGAAAGGCAAGCAAGTGAATGTGGTTCATCTCCTGTCTAGAACCCTATCTGAGGATCATCTGGGGATCATAAGCCCATGGCTAGGGGTGGAGATTGTCATTGAAGCTCATTGGAGGCCTTGAGGGTCATGGTGGAGTTCAGTCAAGTGTTCATGGCAAGTGTGGAAAGTCACAGTTGAAGGTGTTGCAATTAGGGTTTTCATCTGGTCAACCTTGAGTCAACTGTGCTATTAAAGGAGATTAGGACTCAAGTCTAAGTCTTTGTATTCATGGGATGTTGTGTTGAGATACATGATGTGTTATTCCAAGATCAATTCAAGGATAATTCAAAGTGTGAGGAGTTGCTAAACTAGGGTTCTCAGGGTAAAATCCCTTATTTAGTGTCTGGCTTCAAGACCACTTATCTCAAGATACAAGTTTCATCTCAACTTTTGACCAACATGGAACTTGTAGAGCATGTTCTTAGCATTAATTTGAGTACTAGAAGTCCTTGATTGGATTTATAGAACTCAAGTTATGATCCAGACAAGTTACAGGTCATCAGATGAATGTGAATTTTATCTATGTAAGTCCACCAAATTCCAAGGAACTTTTGACCCTAGAAGGGTGTTTCTCCTTAACTTTTGACCAACATGAAAGTTGTAGGTCATGGTCTTAGCTTTCCAAAATGTACTAGAAGTCTTTCATCTGATTTGTAGAACTCAAGTTATGAGGTTTACAAGGTAGGGGTATTTTGGGAAAGTGAGATTACAGGCCATTTTGGATTATGAGTCATTTCACTATCTTGTGAACCTGAAATGAAGTTTTTTCCAACATGAAACTTGCTCAAAATGGGATTTTAAGGTTAACCAAGTATTAAGGATACTTTTATTTGGCTTAGAACAAGATTTGATTGAAGGAAATTTGACAAAGGGGATTATTAAAGGCATAAAAGAGAAAAAAATCCAAAATAATTCACAAGTGTTCAGAAAATGACAAGTTGGTGCATATTTTGATTAGAAATGACATTTTGAACACAATGACATTGCTAGAAAATCAATTTGACACATAATTCATGGCATTCTTCTTTGTTACTTCATGAGAAAGTCACACATCAAAGATCCACCATGGGATGAAATTGAATGTGCAATCTGAGCCATTCATACTCAACAGGTTATTTGCATTGAGTTTGAAGCTTGTTGAAGTTGGGAACAGAGGAAATTCATGGATGCCATGATCACATTTTGGAAGGAAAATTGAATTTTGGATATCTTAAATTGGGCTTCCAATGGGCCTGATAATTGTCCAAACAGATCATATATAAGTCCCAGGTCTATTTCAGATCAAGTTTGGGTGGCATTTGGTGAAGAAAACGGTTACAGAAGTTAGAGATTGAAGCTTTAAAACTCAAAATCGTGTTTGCATTTCCAGAGGATTTCAAGGCCAATTGTGGATCCTATTAGCTTCAGTGATCATCAGTGAAGATTTCTACACGAGTTGGAATCAAGAATCACACTACAACTACCTCAATTATAAGCTTTTTTCCAGGTTTGCATTCTTCAAAATTACTCTAGTTCTAGGCCGTTTTAGCATGAATTTAACATGTGGTTAAGTTATAGGAGGAGCCTA
Source organism: Lathyrus sativus (assembly GCA_963859935.3). Lineage (NCBI taxonomy): Eukaryota > Viridiplantae > Streptophyta > Magnoliopsida > Fabales > Fabaceae > Lathyrus > Lathyrus sativus. The sequence goes on along the minus strand of OZ012736.1, from coordinate 188,167,485 downwards.
GATCGTTTTAGGATCAGATTCTTGAAGTTTAGAGAGGATTTAGGTTGTGGTGATTTTTCTGTTAAGCTTCTAAACTGATCTTTCATGGAGAATTATAGGAAAGGGAGGTTAGATTCATGATCCTCGTGAAATTTCGATAAGAACGATACCAGTTCCATGCGTTTTGGCTAGGTTTCGTGATGTAGCATTGTTTGCCTCGCCGAAGAAGACAACCGGAGGTCTTCTCCGGCCACCGTCCACTTCCCTCTCTTTTACACAGGTTTGAAATGAGGAAGATGAAAGAGAGTCGTTAGATTTAGGTCTTTAGTTGACTGAGTCACCAGATCCTGCATATGATATTCGCTCTTGGAAGTTTAACCTTTGACTAGCCTGCGTGTCTCACTGATAGCCTTAGGATCACCATACTCTTGCAAGCAATGCTTCTAATTAGACCCTACCATATGATGGAGTCAACTGAACCACACCAAAGCAATGACTAAAACACTGCGTTCCATTTTATGCGCTGGCACGCTTGTGACCATTAGATGCGTAGACTAGTCCACAGATCCTAGGGCTGTAATATTTTTCTGGCTTTTTAATTTTGTTAATTCATTTTCATTTTCTTTAATTTCATTAATCTTCTTTAATTCATTTTAAATTGAATATTGGTCAGAAAAATGTGAAAACAAATATGTGTGTGATCCTTGCTTTATTTCTGATTTTTTGGTGCTCTTAGATTTTATTTTGGCTGAATTTCCAATTTATTCTCCATTTTTTCCATTTTATTGAACTCATTTAATTTGGCATTTTGGGCTTGTTACTTGCTGATTTTTGTATTCTTTTTTGGTATAGAATTAGGAGTTAATATTTTGCTGGCTGGTATTAGACATCTGGATGAGGTTATAAGAGTTTTATTCTAATTTTTAGATAACTCTAAGTTCTGTTTTGGAGTAGGTTTTTAGAGCTTTCCCCACTTGAACCTTCATTTGACACCTCTTGGTTTAGAATTTCTTTAGTGCCCTTCAACATTGAATTAGGTTCTGATCTTTTTACCCTAGGTTCTCAACACATTTAGGATTCCTTAGAAAAATTTATAGATTTTTAGAAGTTGATTTAGTATTTTAATTAGATTTAATACTTAGGTTGTTTTTAAGGTGCTTCTAACATAGTGTTTCCCCTAGTTGAACTTCAAAAGTGGCCATTAGTTCATGGTAAGTTTCCAAATTTTTTTGATGGTTTAGTAGACATGTTGATGCTTCTTTAGACTTAATTGTAAGGTTTAATTTGGTGCATTAGTTCCCTTTTAAAAAGTTGCTTGTAGAGCTTGTAGAATTAGGGTTTTTAGAGCCTTTAGGAGTTTCTTCCTTTTTCGTAATTGTGGTTTGCTTTGGTTTGCATTCCATTTCCTATCCAATGATGCAAGGTTCCTTTGTGGGAGCCTAGTCCCTCCTTTGGAAGGACTAAAGGCCTACCACAAAAGGTAAAACCTTTGAGGATACCAATCTTAGATGAGTGGTTGAGTGCCGTGATGGATTCCCATGGTTTCCATCATGCTTCCCCTCATCATGCAATGATCTTTGTGTTAATTCATATCATCTCTTGATGGAGCAAGTTGAAGATTGAAGGTGAAGGCCTTATTCCCTTTTTCTCTTGATGGATAACTTAGACATGAAGACCACTACAGACTGTTGGGCTGCTTTATTGATAGAAGACTGCTTTGCTGTTGAGCTGCTGGTTTGCTGTTTTGTTTGCTGATTGACAGTATTTGTGTGGCTGTTTATTTGGTGTGTTGCATTAGAATAGGCTTTCATATATTTGGTTTAGGCCTAAGTGCATTGAAAGGTTGAGCTGTCTCCCTTTGCTTGTTTGCATCAGAGGTTGAGCCTGTCTCCTTCTGCTTGTCTGTTACTGTTTAGCTTTGCTTGTTGGCTGAAGGTTGAGTTTGTCTCCCTTGCCTGTGTGTTGTGTTACTTTTGTTTGTTTTCTCTAGAAGTTGAGTTTGTCTCCTTATACTTGTATTGCTGCATTGCATGCATTTTACTTACAGTTTTATTCTTTTAGATTATTTCTTTTGATGTTGCTTTCCTTTGCCATGTTCCCTTAGGGACTCTAACTTCTCTTGTTCAAGAGAAGTTATGATAGACATTAGGGCTCTAACTATGCATGATAACATTAGGTAGCTCCCTCCCAACCTCAATCATAGGATCAACTTTGCAGGACAACTTTAGGATTGGATTGGTTCCCCTATAGTGCGTCATTTCTCTTCTCATCCTCAAACATCTTTAAAACACTTAATAAAGGATGACACGTGTTGTACGCTACGAGCCTTAAACACTTGAGAAAGGGTTGTTGAAGAGTTTCTCTTCAATAGCTTGGGTGTTTAGCATGGTACCCTTTGGGTGACATGCGACGCATTCACTCTTAAGTCCAAGTCTTTAGTGCAACATGAGTTACAAACAAAACTCAAAACACTTCTTCTTTAAAAGACTTCAAAAACAAAGATCAAACTTCTTTTTGTCCTTTGGGACCTTTAATCCTTGGAAACCATTTTCATAAGGAGAGTTTTGTTAACTCCCGGTTCTACCGCAAATGGTAAATGCTTAAATCTCCAAAGGTCGAGCTGCATACGCCAACTGCTAGAACCGTTTGTTAACCCTACTCGGGTAAAACATTTAGACTCAAACTGTGGTCTTGTTAGCCCGAACTACGTTTGCTCTGATCTTTCACGCCGTGTGAAAGTACGTAGGCATGAGATATGATATCTCAGCGAGCAACCTTCCCCCTTTCACCCATAGTTAGCCGAACTACGTTGACTCTGATTTCTCATTCCAGACGGGAATACGTAGGCATAAAACTGCTGTGTTCTGCCGAGTCATTTTCTTTTGTTTTCATACCAGACTTTTAGCGTAGATAGATAAACCAACCCGTCAGATAAACACAACAAGCGTGGATCCCATCGAGTACGACGGACGTGAGGGGTGCTAATACCTTCCTCTTGCGTAACCGACTCCCGAATCCAGACATGGTTGCGATGACCTTGTCTTATACCTTTTCGTCAGGTTTTTCCGATCGTTTCCTTTCCCTTTCTGTGGGATAAATAACGAAAGGTGGTGACTCTTCTATTTTGCCGGCACCTTATTTTCGCAGTAGCGACAGCTGGCGACTCTGCTGGGGACCAATGTGACTGGGAACTTTTCCCATCCCCTATGCTGGGACCATTTCCCATCCCCTATACGAGTCAATCCTAGCGCTTGCGTGTTTATCTGTTGGGTTTGCATTTATTTATCGCATTTTACTTTCTGTATTTTATTTTCAGTATGATATCATTATTGTGCTGTTGTGGGAGGGAGGCTCTGATGAGTGATAAGCCAGACCCAGGCTTGAGTGTATACCTAGCATTAGTTGTGGAAAGTAGTGGGCGCGTGCATGCTTTGCATGTACTAGTGTCTCATAAAATCCACACTCAGACGAGATTCTCCCAGTTGACTTCTTTTCCAGCCCTTTGGGCTTGAGGGGTTGTTGGTTTGGAGGATTGTCGACTCTGGGGACCGATCATTTGTGACTCAGCTAAGTGAGGCCTCTTCAGGGAGTGATGATGCCAAACCAGAAATGGTGAACGTATCATCATTTCGTGAAAGTTTGTGACGCTGGGAAACATATAGGATGCCATACCTTATCAGTGGATAGGATTCATACCTGTGAGCGGGGTCGGGTTATTGCAGGAAACCTTAACCTTCAGACAACCTGGTTTTCTTGGCAGTGAATCAGTATTGTTGGTATCAGAGGGTTCTTATCATCAGAGATGTAGCTGTCCTTGACAGGGCATAATTATGGTCCTCATCAGGGTTTTATTGTCAGGGCAGTGCTGTGATTATGTTGAAACAGAGCCTTGGTCTCCTCAACAGCACACTCTTGATCTCCTGCTGCATGATTGCATCTTGCATTTTTGCATATCCATGTGCATATCATTAACGTGTGTCTGTGTTGCAGGTGCATATACTATCCCCCGGTTCCAGTAATCTCGCCCTCTGTTTTGCTAGCATGGGATCATTGAAGAAGAATGTGGCTTACAAGCTCCCTACCCCAGATGTTACTTTGCTGTTTAGTTTGATTGCCTTGGCAGATGATACAGTGAAAGGGGAATTCAGGAAATCTTATGGGAAGTTTCTCAGTCTGGTTCGTAAACCTTCAATCTATGAGTTGAATGGGTTGTATGCATTGTTATAGTTCTATGACCCTCCGTTGAGGTGCTTCACTTTTCTAGATTTCATTCTCGCGCCTACCTTAGGAGAGTATGTTGAGTTGTCGGGTGTACCGGTTAAGAATCATATGTCGTTTGTTTACATGGATGCTAAGCCTAATCTGGCTAACCTAGCTGTTGCCCTTCACCTGGATGCTTCATAGCTGCTTCTGACCAGTTGGAATGGGGTTCTTGGATTTTCTCTACAGTTTCTGGTTGGGAAAGCCCAACAGTGCGCTAAGGACGGTTGTTGGATCGTATTCAATGCTATTCTCGCCCTCTGCATCTATGGCATCATCTTGTTTCCCAACATGCCAGACTTTATAGATTTGGACGCCTTCCATATCTTCGCATCGGGAAATCCAGTTTCCACCTTGATTGGAGATCTATATCATTCTGTCCATTACAAGAATGAAAATAGAAGGGGTAAAAATGTATCGTGTTGTGCGCCCTTACTCTACAGATGGTTTGATAGCCACATGCCTAAGAAGGGTCTCTTTGCTTCCTCTGCAGCCACAGCTGAGTGGTCTGAACGCCTGATGGGTTTATTAGCAGAGAGCATTGTTTGGTTTGATCGGGATATGCTGGGTACTGAAGTCATCTACAGCTGTAGTGGTTTTCCTAATGTGCCCATGATCGGAAGAAAAGGATGTATTAACTACAATCCCTCATTACTTGTCAGACAGTTTGCGTACGCCTTGAGAGGTCTGCCAAAAGACGAAGAGGTGCAGGAATCTCTGTACCTCACGGGGCTTCTAGAGGGGGATATGTTAGCCAAGCTCAGGCATGCTTGGAATGACATCAACAGACGAGGGAAAGCACTGTTAGGTAAGAGCAACAGCCAAGCTTATGCTCCTTATGTGACTTGGATTCAGAGTAGGGCAGAAACAGTAGGGATGCCTTTTCCACCTGCTAAGCAAGAGTGCCCTCCGGTGGTTGAAGAACCTACTATGGTGTCTATTCAGAAATACAATCAGGTATTAGCTGAGAAGGAAGAGTTGAAGAAGGCCAACGAGGAGTTGGAGAAAGAACTGGTACAGCTTAGAAGCGAGAGAAACGAAGCCGTCTATTCCTTCAAAAAACAAACCGAGCTGGTGAACCGGCTAGGCACAGACTTGACCAAACAGATGGCTGAACGTGAACGTTTAAGTTTGGACTTCAAGTCTGTCAATGATGTGCTTGCCACCAAAAAGCAGAACCTGGATGATGCATATCGGAGAATCTCCAAATTCAACCAGTAGTGGATTGCCACTATAGCCAGCAACAAAGAGCGGGAGGACAAGCTGAAGCAACAGATCTCCAAGTTGAAGGCCAGCGAGAAGAAGTTTGATGATGAAACTGCTCGTAGGTACGCCACTAAAGACATGTTAAACAAGGCTATTGCAAACCTGAAGGATCGCAAGCAGTTTTTTGAGTCTAAGAAGCGAAGGTTAGAAGACTGCTTTGGCAAAGGAGTGTGGGAAGACTCTGTTGAAGGTCTCCAGTACACCGTTATGCAAAGGGAGTTACTTGTCGAAGGGTTACTCACTCAGCCTGATCATCCCAAAATGAAGGAGTTGCTAGAAGAGTTTCGCGCCCGTTGTCGCACTTGACTACTTTGTAATCCTTTGTATTTTCTGATCATTGTTGTATACTGACCATCACCAGATTTGTTAGTCGAGGTCATGCTGTTGATTCTCCATGTATTCAGTGACATTGTATGCTGCCTTGTTGGGCTTTATATATATATACGAGAAGTTATTTTCATGACTAGATCTGGACTTCTCATTATCAGCACTGGCACTCTGGCACTAGAATTGGGGGAGAAATCTCCCTAAGGCACAGACACACATTTGCATTTGCATAAATCATTTGCACAACAGGTACCTCGAGCTATTTTCCTAACCCTCTGTTGATGCAGGTTGTTTCAGGATTTTCGATCAGCGAATTCATCGTTACTCTACGAGAAGTAATTGCAAGAAAGCTATGGATCAAATGCAAGCTGAGATGCAGGAGATACGCGACAGGATGGCGCAGTTCATGCAGGTTATAGAAACCGTGGCCAAGGGCCAAGAGCAGCTTCAGACTCTGGTGCAGCCTCTGATTGCACGAGTCGATGGTAATGGTGTGCTACATGGTGGGGTTGCTACTAATCCTCCTCATTGCGAGACTCCTCGAGCGGGTGATGCTGTACCGATGGTCGTTCTCAATGCTGGTGAGAATGGTAATGGAGTTGGGAATGGGAATGTAGCTGGTAATGGTAACGGACATGTGGAAATCAACGGAAATGTTGGAGCTGGAAATGCTGGTTTCGGTGTTGGAAACACCGGTGTAGGTATTGGTGGTGCCAATGTAGGCTATGGCAATGTAGGTTTTGGCAACGCAAGCAACAACGATGTTAGGATGGGTGCCTACAACGCTGGTTTTGGGCCAGGTGTTGCTAATCAGGGCTTTGGTAATGCGGGGTATGGTCCCAGGTTTAATCAGAATGGCTTCTGTTCTAATACCGCTTACGCTGGGTATGATAATGCGGATCCTCATTGGGGAGAGGATCGTCAAGAGGATGCTTTCTCTCTGCCGGACATGGGTCTTGAGATGCCCACAGAAAATGACCGAAGGTTCAAGCCGTTGGAGGAACAAGTGAGAGGTCTGGCCAATCAGAATTCCATGGGGTTAGACATGGCTAATATGGGGTTGGTTCCTGGCTTGAGGGTGCCGCTCAAGTTCAAAGCGCCTACTTTTGACAAGTATAAGGGGGATACCTGCCCAAGAGTTCATGTACGGTCTTATTATCGGAGGATGTCCGCTTATTCGAGTGATGAAAAGATGCTGATGCATTTTTTTCAAGATAGCTTGTCTGGACCGTCACTGGAGTGGTATATGAGATTAGAGCCCACTCAGATCGGTAGCTGGAAAGAGTTGGCGGAAGCCTTCGTAAAGCATTATCAGTATAACAGCGACCTTGCTCCCAACAGGGTCCAACTTCAGAATCTTTCTCAAAGGAACGGCGAGAGTTTTAAAGAGTACGCTCAGAGGTGGCGTGAGCTTGCAGCGAGGGTGCAGCCACCCATGGTAGAGCGTGAGTTGATGGATCTCTTTGTGGTCACTTTCTCTGGTATGTATTATGACAAGCTTCTCGGTTGTACGATGGGTAGTTTTTCTGATATGATACTCCTGGGAGAGCGTATAGAGAACGACATCCAGATCGGAAAGATCCAAGCAGGAGAATCAGCCTCAGCTGGAGGAGGGAGAAAGGTATTTGGAAATAAAAAGCAGGGAGACTCTAATTCGGTATATAGTGCTCGGAGAAGGGATAGAAGCCAAAATTATTGCAGGCTGCAGGTTGCCAGTGTGACAATTCCCGTACCTCAACAGCAACAACAACAGCTGCAGCAGCAACAGAGACAACAGAATTCTGCTCTGCACAGGTTCCAAGGTCAGGATAGGGCCGTGAAAAGAGTATTTGATATGCCTCCAGTGCTGTATGCTCAGCTTTTTCAAACTTTATTACAACTGCAGCTTGTTGAGAAAAGAACGTTAGCTCCGCCGAAGGGCACGCCTCCTTTTGGTTATGATGCCAATGCACATTGTGAATTCCACTCTGGGGCACCCGGTCACAGCATAGAGAATTGTCATGCATTCAAGCACAAAGTGCAGGACCTGATAGATAGTACGGCTATAAACTTTGATCATGGTGCACCCAATATCGAGAAAAATCTGATGCCGCCTCATGGATCTGCAAAGGTGGGCGCTATCTTGGACGATATCAGTCTGAATTTGATCATGAATGTAAATGAACTGAAGACGCCTCTGGGCTATGTAAAGAGCAGATTGCTGAAAGGGGAGTTTTCCCTGGTTGTGATGCGGATTGTGTTGACTATTTAGCCTGGCCTGAGGGATTTGATAGTTTAAGAAGAGGTATTCAAGGTCTGATTGATGAAGGAATGCTGCAATTCGACCGTACTGCTGAAGAGAAGCCTGTTGAGGCAATAGCTGAAAAGCAGGGCGAAGTTGCAACGGTTACGATCCCGTTTAAGACTGTCACGATATCGGCGCCTCCCAAGCAGCCAACCATCACCATAACCAAAGCTGGACCCATTCCATACGAAAGCACTAAAGCCATCCCTTGGAACTATGGGGCGGAGGCCTACTGCAACGGAGAAAAGATTAACCTGGAAAGCCCGCTGGTAGGGTCTGTTGATAATCTTGTGGGAGCGGGGGGCATAACCCGTAGCGGTAGAATTTTTGCGGCGCCCGATTTTGAGGCTGAGAGAATCGCCAAAGGGAAGGGTAAAGTCAATGAAGGAGGATCTTCTCAAGAGAAGGAAAAAGAGGCTTTGACTAAAGAGGTGGAATAATTTATGAGACTGATCAGGAAGAATGACTATAAAATTGTTGATCATCTGCAGCAGACGCCTTCCAAAATCTCAATTTTGTCATTGTTGCTTTGTTCCGAAGCTCATTGGAACGCTTTGCTGAAAGTTCTTGACACTGCTTATGTACCCCAGGAGATATCTGTCAATCAGCTCGAAGGAGTGATTGCACACGTGAACACGGGGCACGGTCTTGGATTTACAGATTTTGACTTAACGCCCAGGGGCCGCAACCACAACAGTGTGTTGCATATCTCAGTCGAGTGTCGGGGCACTGTTATGTCTCATGTCCTTGTTGACACTGGTTCGTCCTTGAATGTTTTGCCCAAGAAGGCGCTTTTGAAGCTGGATACCCGAGGCATAATATGCACGCCAAGTGACTTGGTGGTGAGAGCTTTTGACGAGACTAGAAGGTCCGTGTTTGGGGAATTGACTTTACCAATCCAGGTCAGTCCAGAGGTGTTTGATACTGTGTTTTACATCATGGATATTCAGCCAGCTTATAGCTGTTTGCTTGGACGACCTTGGATTCACTCTGCAGGGGCTGTAACGTCTACGTTGCACCAAAAGCTCAAGTATATGGTTGGTGGTAGCATTGTCACCGTGTGTGGGGAAGAAGATATCTTGGTAAGTCACCTATCGTCATTCAAATATGTCGAAGTGGATGGCGAGATCCATGAGACATTGTGCCAAGCTTTTGAAGGGGTGCAGACCAAAGACAAGTCTCCTGTCATAAGCGAAGGGCCAGAGGTGGCTATGTCTTCGTACAGAGAAGCCCAAACGGTAGTTCAGGCCGGGGAAACTAAAGGTTGGGGTCATGTTCTGGAGATTCCTGTTAAGCAGGACAAGTTTGGCTTGGGATATCGCCCGTCGTCGTCATCTTCATCACAGAGCGCGGCACGGTTTAGGGGGCCAATTGTGTTTACTCCAGGAGGAGTCAATTTTGAAAAAGTTAATGTTGTGTCTGATAGCGAAGATGGAGATAGCGACTATGACATAGATTCATGGATCAAGCCCAGCATGCCAGGACAAAGCCTATGCAACTGGTCTATTCAGGACTTTATTCAAGTGACGACTGAACAGTAATGCTTTGTTTTTCGATTATTGTACAATCCTATGTCCTACCCGGGGCATAGTGGTTTTATTTTAGGGCCTACTTGTTTATGTGTATGCTTTGCTTTAATCATCAAATAAAGGCGTTTTTCTCATGAAAATTTTGTGGTCCTTTGTTTTTCTGTTTTATTTTAACAATAAAACGGCAACGTGGTTGTGTGCTTTGTTTGCATATCATTTGAAGCATTTAACCATGTCCCTTGCAGGATCCATATTTCAGATGACACTGATCAAGAACTCCCTGTGACTCGTTTCGACTTTGAGTATCCGATATTTCAAGCCGAGGAATAGATTGTTGAGGACGACGACTTACCAGAAGAGCTGTCTCGACTTTTAAGACAAGAAGAGAAGATTATTCTGCCTCATCAGGAGGAAATTGAGGTCATTAATTTGGGTTCTGAAGAAGTTGTCAGGAATGTCCGGATAGGGGCTGCGCTGCAAAGCGATATCAAGCAAAGACTGATCGAGATGCTTCGAGAGTATAGTGACATCTTTGCTTGGTCTTATGAAGATATGCCTGGGTTAGACACTGATATTATGGTCCACCGCTTGCCATTACATGAAAAATGTCCGCCGGTTAAGCAGAAGCTCAGAAGAACGAGGCCAGATATGGCCGTAAAGATTAAAGAGGAAGTACAGAAACAGTGGGACGCTGGTTTTCTAGCTGTTACCACTTACCCTCCTTGGGTCGCCAATATAGTACATGTACCGAAGAAAGATGGTAATGTGCGGATGTGTGTCGACTATCGGGATTTGAATAAGGCGAGCCCTAAGGATGACTTCCCGCTTCCTCATATTGACGTATTGGTCGACAATACTGCTCAATTCTCTGTGTTTTCCTTCATGGACGGCTTTTCGGGCTATAATCAGATTAAGATGACGCCAGAAGATATGGAGAAAACAACGTTCATTACCCCGTGGGGAACGTTCTGCTACAAAGTGATGCCCTTTGGTTTGAAGAACGCTGGGGCAACATATCAGCGTGCTATGACAACGCTCTTTCATGACATGATGCATAAAGAGATTGAGGTCCATGTTGACGATATGATTGCCAAATCCCAGAAGGAGGAAGAGCATCTGGTGAATCTTCTGAAATTGTTTGAGAGGCTTAGGAAATTCAGGCTGAGGTTGAATCCTAATAAGTGCACCTTTGGGGTGAGATCTGGAAAGCTATTGGGGTTTATTGTTAGTGAAAAAGGAATTGAGGTTGATCCTGCAAAAAAAAAGCTATACAAGAAATGCCAGCGCCAAAAACAGAGAAAGAGGTTCGTGGCTTTCTGGGGAGACTGAAATACATTACTCGGTTCATATCTCATCTTACAGCCACATGTGAACCAATGTTTAAACTGTTGAAAAAAGATCAGGCGATTGTCTGGGATGAAAAGTGTCAAAAGGCGTTTGAAAAAATAAAAGAATACTTGCAGGAACCTCCGATATTGATACCCCCAGTAGCCGGAAGACCATTAATCATGTACTTGACGGTTCTTGAGAATAGCATGGGTTGTGTTCTCGGTCAACATGACGAGACTGGACGAAAAGAGCATGCGATATATTATTTGAGTAAAAAGTTCACAGATTGTGAGTCCTGTTACTCAATGCTCGAAAAGACGTGTTATGCACTTGCTTGGGCTGTCAAACGTTTGAGACAATACATGCTAAATCATACAACCATGCTGATTTCGAAGATGGATCCGATCAAATATGTCTTTAAAAAGCAGGCGCTTTCAGGAAGGATTGCCCGATGGCAGATGGTACTGACAGAGTACGACATTTAGTATGTTTCACAAAAGGCTATCAAAGGTAGCGTTCTGTCAGAGTACCTTGCCGAGCAGCTGTTGCACCCCAAAATTTGACCAACCAGTTCCCACACCTGGTTTATGTTTCGGCGCATTTTGCATTCGCATTCGCATACTGCATGCATTGCATTTTTCTCGATCAGATTGGTTCGGGATTATAGCCCCTGGCGTTTCAGGCAGTTCAGGCCAGTTTGAATAAGTGTCTATTGAGATTTGGTGCTCGTTCCCTGTGTTTTTAGGCCATCTCGGTGCCCGGGTTTCGCTATGGTGGCGCAATCGTCCTCTAATCGATTTAATCGGCTTCCTGGCATTTTTAGGATTTTTTCTTTTATTTTCTAGATTTTTAATGCATTTTTAATAGTTTTTTTTAATAGATTTATTAGACTTTTTAGATATTAAATAGATTAATTTTTTTAGAATATAATAGATATTTTCCTATAGAATTTAACAGTTTTTTTTAGATTTTTAAATAGATATTCCTTTTTTTTAATAGATTTAATAGATTTTTAACATTTTAGATATTAGTTTTTTATCATTAAATAGAGTAGTTTAATATATATTTTAATATAGATTTTAGATTTTTAATAATAGTTTTTGATATAGTTAAAAAAAAAAGGGGAATATAATAGGTTTTAATTGATTTTTTTTAATTGATTTTATAGAGTTAATATAGAATTTAATAGGTTTTTTATAGATTTTATTAGGTTTTTTTTAATTGATTTTATAGATTTAATTGGAATTTTAAATAGTTTTTTTAGATATTAAATAAATCTTTTTCTGTTTTTTAATAGGTTAATTAGGGTTAATGTTGTTTTTAGGATTAATTAGGGTTTTATTAGTAATTTTCGTTTAGTCTTTAATTAGGATTTAATTAGAGATATTGATTAAGGTTTCTTAATTAATTTCGTTTAGTTAATTAGGGTTTAATTAGGTAGCTCATTAGCATTTAATCAGGTTTTAATGAGCATCAGAGTACTTAATGGGCCATTATCCGGTCAAGCCCAGTCAGAAGGTCCAAAATTCTGCCACTTGTCATTTAAATAGCATGCCACGCGTGGGTCCATTTTTTCAGCCACCTCACTTCTGCCACTTCACAAATCCCTCCACACGTGTAACCCTCGCCTCTCCCATCAGTGCCACGCGTTCCTTTCTGATACCACCACAACCACACTCCCTGCATGCACCCCACGTGTAATCCACTACCGCCTACTGGCCGGAATACATGCAATAGCCACCGGACCACCGCACCGCCGCCGTAACCTCTCGCCGGTAACTGCAAACTTCACCGGAAACTGCAAATTTCGCTGATCTTCACTGTTCTTCGTCAACATCAACAACGTGTTCTTGCCGGAAATCATCAAGATCCACCGAAAACTTGCAACCTTCATCGGCAACTCATCGTGTTCTTCATCTTTCTCCATCAGATTCGCCCAGAAATCGTTGGTGTTCATCAATCTTCATCGTATTTCATCAACAATCTCATCATCAGTTCAACAACTTCATCGTTCATCATCATCCAATCTTCATCAACTCGCCAGAAAATCTCCAAGAACAATCTTCAAGCGTGTTCTTCATCCAATTCTAGGAAGATTCAAACGACCAAGATTCATCTTCTTCGTTCGTCAATATTTCCAGAAATCTTCAACGACCAAGAACATTCATCTTCCTCCTCTCCAGATCTCCTCAACACCATCAACAAAGTCATCACGCGGACATCTTGATTTCTCCAAGATCGCCAGAACGCCAAGATCGCCATCAAGCTTGATCATCTTCATCCGTCACGCCCAGAAACCAACCTCGTCTTCATCACGTACCCAGGTACTTGCTCTGAACTTGTTGCATTTCATAGTTGTTTTGGTAGCTGAGCACTAGGTTAGTTTGGTAGATTTGAGAGAATAAGATTACGCCGCTTGCATTTAGGTGAGGGAGGTGATTGAAGATAGGATCAGGAGTTGGTTTGTGGTTTGCGATTGAGAGTCTCAGAGAGGGAGATTTGGGGGAAACGGCGCTTAGGGTTTGGGGGTCGAGAGATGATGAACAGTAGTGAGGGAATGTGAGGTAACTTAGGTTTTGTTGCTAGGACTGAGGGGGAATTGGACTCGGGCTTAGGCCTATTTGTGTGGTTGCTGATCATATCCCCCGTTTCCCCATTGACACTCCTTCTTGTTATGAGTTTTGTTTTGGGCCTAGGTAGAATGGCTACTGACACCCCCCTATGGGGCCCAATTTGAATAATAAAGCGTATAAATGCTATTCGCCACCCCCCAGCTTTTATGGTTTTTGTATTGTTTTTCTGGATTAGTAATGGGCCCAGCGCGCTAGCTATGCGCACCCCCCCCCCCCCTTGAGCCCATTTGTCATTCTGAACTGTAAATAATTGCTATTCGCCACGCATATTTTTCATTTTTAATTGATTTTTAATTGATTTTCATGTTTGCATATAGTTTAGTAAAAAAATCATAACAAATTGTAAAATGGTTTTTTTACATGGGATTTTTTCCCTCGTTTTCATAAAAACATCAAGAAAATTATAAAAGAATAAAATTGGCATTTCATTCATTTTTAATTTTTTGGTGCATTTTTACATTTTATGGCATTTATTTCATTTACACTTGGCATATGTTACTTGCTGAATTTAGTATGGTCATTGTATTTAGTATTTTGATGTGATTCTTTTTCCTATGGTTAGACTAGAGTATTAGGTTCCCCCTGGAATTTTATCACATTTTTGTGGTTTAATTTAGGATAGTTTTGAACCATCAACTTTAGGGTGATCAGGATTAGGGTTTCACAACAAGTAGGTGCAGTTTAGGGCATAGTTTTGGGGTATAAAAATTGATTTAGGTCTTGGGGTTTATATGGGGTATAGGGTACATAGTTAGGGTCCCCTAGAAATTTAATTAGGATTTTGTAGTAAGTTTTACTATTTTTACCTGATTTTTGCAAATTGGTTGATATTGGTGTGTGTCCCACTTGGGATATTGCTTTGTTTTCTTGGGTTTTGGGTATTTCTCTGGAGTGTGGGGCTTGAGCTTGGCTTGTGGAGCATGGGGAAGCATGTGAGAAGATTAAAGACAAGTATCAATACTTGGAGCTTGGGGATTCTTGTGCTTGAAGATGGTTTTTGAAGACTTAGAAGATAAGGAAAATAGGGAAAGCCTTAGATTAGATTGATTTCATCCACTAACATGGAAAGCATCTTGTGCTTCCATTCCTCCCAATGACTAAAAGTCCCTCTAAGATATTCACATCCCTCCTTTGGAGGGATAAGTGGCTTATCTTGGAAGTAGAACTTTGAGGGAACCTGTCTCTCATAATGTTAAACACTTATAGGCTTCCTTTGGTTGTCAATAAGCTGTTTAACATCCAACTTATTCTGTTAAGTGATTCTCTTCTGGAGTGCTTGCCTTGAAGAAAGAAGTTCATTGGAGATAAAAAGTTCATTTCATTAAAGATGGATAAAGGAGAAGCTTGTGCCTGTCAAGGCTGCTCAACTGTGGGATTAGGGTTTTACTGCTGTCTGAAGCTGTCAACTGTTGGGGTTCATTGCTTACTCAGGCTTGGTGTTTCTTGGAGTGTAGGGGATCATTGAAGAGTTGATTTTGGGGTTCATTTGAGGATGTTACTGTTTTGCAGTTAATCAACTGTCAGAGTTTGATGTTTTTCAGAGTTGCTGCTGTAGGAGCTGGTGTGCTGTCAGAGCTGGTTTTGGGGTTTTATTTTCTTTGCTGTATTGTTTGTTAATTTTCCCATAGGTTTGAAGTGAAGCTGTTTCACTTTGCCTATTGTTTTCCCAGGTTCGAGGTTTAGTGGGGCTCCCTTGCCTCGCTTGTGTTGCTGCATCTCATGCATTTTACTGCTTTACTGGGTATCTGTTGTTTCTTTTCCGTTTATCCCTTAGGATCTCTGTTTCTCTCTGTGCAAGAGAGAAATATGATAGACATTAGGCTTTCATCCATGTATGATAACATTAGGGTAGTTTTGATTCCCATTTCAAACCCTAGGTTTTTAGATTTCTTTCTCTTCTCATCTCAGAATAATTCAAAACACAGTAATAAGATTTCAAACGTCAATAAAAGACAGTTCTTGCGTAAAAGACTGAAAACCAATCAAAGTGTCATTTTTGTCCGCTTGGACCCGTAATCAGGAGAAAACCTTTTTCAGAAGGATCTAAAAAACAGTCAGACAAATTTGTGTCTTCCGTAGCCCGAACTACGTTTGCTCTGATCTTTCATGCTGTATGAAAGTACGTAGGCATAAGATGCGATATCCTAGCGAGCAACCTTCCCCTCCTTTCCCGTAGGTAGGCGAACTACGTTGACTCTGATTTCTCGTTTCAGACGGGAATATGTAGGCATAAAGTGCGATACTTTGCCGAGTCATTTTATTTTCTTTTAACCCCAGACCTGTAGAATAGATAGAATAACAATCCGTACAAGAAAACAAGTGTGGATCCCGTCGAGTACGACGGACGTGAGGGGTGCTAATACCTTCCCCTTACGTAACCGACTCCCGAATCCAGGATTTGGTTGCGATGACCATTCCTTTCCCGTCTTTGCATAAGGTTTACTCTGAGTGTTTCCTTTCCCTCCTTTGGGATAAATAACGCACGGTGGCGACTCTTCTGTTCAGCCGGCGCTGATTTTCGCAGTAGCGACAGCAGCCAATCGATGATTACCAGCCAGTGAAGTTTAATTTTCCTGACGGGGATATTATGTACCTAAAGATGAAAGACTGCGAGGAGCCATTGCATGGTGAAGGTCCTGAGCGGAGTTCCCAATGGCAATTAATATTTGACGGTGTTGTTAATTCATACAGAAGTGGAATTATGGAAATCATTACTACTCCCCATGGGTCTCACATCCCGTTCACCGCCAGATTGACATTTCCAATTACCAACAATGAGGCTGAATATGAAGCGTGTATCATGGGTCTCGAGGAGGCTATTGATTTGAGAATTAAAAATCTTGATGTGTATGGAGACTCCGCGCTAGTCGTGAATCAGATCAAGGGAGAATGGGAGACTCGTCATCCTAATCTGATACCTTACATGAATTATACAAGGAGGTTGTTGCCTTTCTTTGACAGAGTAGAATTTCACCATGTGTCGCGGGCAGAAAATCAGATGGTTGACGCTCTTGCGACATTGTCTTTGATGTACAAAGTTAACTTCTGGAATGAGGCTCCCAGAATAGTCATCTCTCGCCTTGATAGGCCCTCTTTCATATTCACCATTGAGGAAGCTTCCGATGGAAAGCCGTGGTATTTTGATATCCAGAATTTCCTAAAGAACCAAGAGTATCCGACTGGGGCATCCAACCGCGATAAGAAGACTCTTAGGAGATTGGCTAGCAACTTCTGCTTGAATCCAGATGGTGTTTTGTACAGGAGAAACCATAATTTGGTGCTATTGCGATGTGTGGATGAGAAAGAAGCTAATCTGCTTATGGAAGAGGTCCACGAAGGTACCTTCGGTACGCATGCCGGCGGTCATGCTATGTCTCGAAAGTTATTACGAGCAGGGTATTATTGGCTGACGATGGAAACAGATTGTTTCAAGTTTGTAAAGAAATGCCATAAATGCTAGATTTATGCAGACAAGATTCATGTGCCGCCAAGCCCTTTGAATGTTATTGCGTCCCTGTGGCCTTTCTCCATGTGGGGCATTGATATGATTGGCAGGATTGAGCCCACTGCATCCAACAGACACTGGTTCATCTTGGTAGCCATCGATTACTTCACCAAATGGGTCGAAGTAGCGTCTACAACGAACGTTACCAAGCAAGTAGTAGCCCGGTTTATCAAAAAGGACATCATCTGCAGATACGGAATTCCCGAAAGAATCATTGCTGACAATGGTTCGAACTTGAATAATAAGATGATGAAGGAATTGTTCTAGAATTTCAAGATTGAGCATCACAACTCATCTCCCTATCGACCCAAGATGAATGGCGCTGTTGAAGCGGCCAACAAGAACATCAAGAAGATAGTGCAGAAGATGGTTATGACCTACAAAGATTGGCACGAGATGTTGCCCTTCGCTTTACACGGTTATCGTACGACGGTACGCACATCAACCGGGGCAACACCTTTCTCACTAGTGTATGGTATGGAAGATGTCCTACCATTGGAAGTTGAGATTCCTTCTTTGAGAGTTTTGCTCGATGTCAAACTTGATGAGGCAGATTGGATAAATAATAGATTGAATCAGCTCAGTTTGATGGATGAGAAGAGACTTGCATCTATAGCTTATGGTCGGTTATATCAGAGCCGGATGAAGAAAGCTTTTGACAAGAAGGTGCGCCCTCGAAGCTTTTAGACGGACGATCTTGTGCTGAAGAAGATTCTCCCACCACAATCAGATCACAGGGGCAAATGGACTCCCAACTATGAAGGTCCATATGTCGTTCAAAAGGTCTTCTTTGGAGGAGCCTTATTGTTATCCACCATGGATGGCGAGGATTTTACGTCCCCTGTGAACTCGGACGCAGTTAAAAAATACTTTGCTTAAAGAGACCCGCTGGGCACAAAAAGACCAAGAAAAAATGGGGCATCCCGGCGAACCAAGAAAAAAGAGAAAAAGGTTCCGGCAAAAATTAGGGATAAAAATTGAAAAGATGTACACCCGCGAAGTCGAAAACCTGAAAAGGCGACTTCGGCAAAAAAGGGTATCCTGGTGAATTGAAAACCCGAAAGGGCGATTCAGGCAAAAGTTAGGGATTGAAAAAGGAAATGAATGCGGTTCGAGTTTGATACTACATTGCTCAGTGGTTTGGGGAGTACCTGAGGGTCGATTATCCAAGTCAATCTCTTCCAAAGATGGAGCATCGGGAAAGCGTCGGAGTCAGGCGAGTCATAGGCGGGTCAGCTCATGGCGTTTGTCTGTACCACGTTGCCGACATGTATACAAACTTCTTTGTACCTATGTACATATCTGTATTTGTTTTTTTGTAACTTTCTCTTTTCAGGAGTTGCATCCATTGTAAAAACTTTGCCTATTTACAGGCCGTTATCAATAAACGCATACTATTCAGTACCTGGATGTTTGTTGCTTGTTTTAACTTTTACTATTTTGTTTGTGAAAAACATCGAGGTTTTGATAAACTTGCACGTGCATAAACTTGTAGGCCTTGGCCAATAATTGTTAAAACTTCGAATTAACCGAACAATTGTCACGGATAATGACCAAGATAGTTCCTTTTGTGTAGGATGTCTTGTTTCGTTCATATTTTGCAGGGTCGTTACCTTTGGAGCAGACCGCCAAGGGATCGTGTTTCCCGAGCCGGAGTTCCTTAACGTAGGAGCAGGCTCCGTGGGAAACTTATTCCTCCCCAGCAGACGGAATTCACATTTTCATCCCTGGAAGAGTTAGATGCAGGCTAGTAGGCAGTCAAGCAGGTATGTGCATTCCCAGCAGTTGGTCATGTGCACATTTAATCCCCAGTGAAGTCCTCACAGAACAACCAGGTTGTCGGTATTTTGAAAGGATCATCCCCGTGCAGGATTGTTCTTTCTGTTCTCCAGCAGGTTGTCTTTCCTCCAATACGTTGATCATCCTCTACAGAGTTTGTAACTCCGGATATTTTGAGATATCCCCAGCAGGGTTGTTGTTTCTTCCCCCAGCAGAAGTTTGGTTTCATTCCTTCAACATTTATTTTGCGAGAACGCCTCTTTGCATTTGCATCGTGCATAGCATCTACCCAAACGCGTAGCATTTCCATTCCGTATGGAGCATTACGCCATTTTTCAAACATATGCATTCTGAAACATAAGCCAGGTTGGTTACCTCTCTGTTTTCAGGTGTTATTCCCTGCAGGTGATTGGAATTCTTGTTCAGGATGGTTTTCGGATATTCAAAATTTTGGCATGAGATATGCGACGATAATGTTCGTCCTATCATGTGTGCCCTCATCAGAGTTGCTTGATTAAGTTTCTCTTCTTCCCCAGCAGAGTTTTCCTCAGATTGCTGTTGTGTCAGCATTAAAATATTTCGTGGATTAGACCTTTGAATTCGCTACCCGTTGTCATTTTAAATAGGTGTCTGGCAATAGACGTCAGAACTTCCCCGCAGAGTTGCTTGTTCAAGTCTTCGGATTGACGGTCCGCGCTTTTATTTAGTGTGATGCTCGTTTCTGCGGAAATGGAAGGTCAAGGATAGTATATTGACAGTCTGCGCTTTTATTTAGTGCGATGCTCGTTTCTTCGGAAATGGAAGGTCAAGGATAGTATATTGACGGTCCGCGCTTTTATTTAGTGTGATGCTCGTTTCTTCGGAAATGGAAGGTCAAGGATAGTATATTGACAGTCTGCGCTTTTATTTAGTGCGATGCTCGTTTCTTCGGAAATGGAATATCAAGGATAGTACATTGATGTCGCGCTTTATTTAGTGCGATGCTCGTTTCTTCGGAAATGAAAGGTCAAGGATAGTATATTGACAGTCCGTGCTTTTATTTAATGCGATGCTCGTTTCTGCGGAAATGGAAGGTCAAGGATAGTATATTGACAGTCCACGCTTTTATTTAGTGCGATGCTCGTTTCTTCGGAAATGGAAGGTCAAGGATAGTATATTGACAGTCCGCGCTTTTATTTAGTGCGATGCTCGTTTCTTCGGAAATGGAAGGTCAAGGGTAGTATATTGACGGTCCACGCTTTTATTTAGTGCGATGCTCGTTTCTTCAGAAATGGAAGGTCAAGGATAGTATATCGACAGTCCGCACTTTTATTTAGTGCGATGCTCGTTTCTGCGGAAATGGAAGGTCAGGGATAGTATATTGACAGTCCGCGCTTTTATTTAGTGCGATGCTCGTTTCTTCGGAAATGGAAGATCAAGGATAGTATATTGACAGTTCGCGCTTTTATTTAGTGCGATGCTCGTTTCTGCGGAAATGGAAGGTCAAGGATAGTATATTGACAGTCCGCGCTTTTATTTAGTGCGATGCTCGTTTCTTCGGAAATGGAAGATCAAGGATAGTACATCGATGACGCGCTTTATTTAGTGCGATGCTCGTTTCTTTGGAAATGGAAGGTCAAGGATAGTACATTGATGATGCGCTTTACGTAGTGCATGCTCGTTTCTTCGAAAATGGAAGATCAAGGATAGTACATTGATGACGCACTTTATTTAGTGCGATGCTCGTTTCTTCGGAAATGGAAGGTCAAGGATAGTACATTGATGATGCGCTTTACGTAGTGCATGCCCATTTCTTCGGGAATGGAAGATCAAGGATAGTACATTGATGACGCATTTTACGTAGTGCTTGCTCGTTTCTTCGTAAATTGAAGGTCAAGGATAATATTTTGATATGGTCCTGTGGCTCGGTGCCCACTTATTGTAGCATATATTTGAAGATTGTTTGTGGTTGATCTAATATGCAGATTCAATGTATATGGTGTCACATAGGTGGTTGATGTTGAAATCAGGTTCTATATCAGATGATTGATCGGTTTGTTGTCGTGACAACCAGATTTAATTTTCTGGATATTTTTCCCCCCAAGCAATCGTTGCCGTCTATTTCTTTGGTTAGCAAATTTCAGGGTTCTTTGGTATTCAACCGACTTTTACCTTGATTGTCTGGGAGTCATTCGCTTTTCATCCAGTCAGGTCTAAGCCGCTTGAATAGGGGCAGCTGTTGTACCCCAAAATTTGCCTAACCTTTTTCTTACTTGGTTTATGTTTCATTGCATTAGCATATCATTGTTCTAGCATTCACATTGCATAGTCATGTTGCATTTTGCAGGGGATCAGGAAAGGTGTGCTTAGCCAATTGAGTTTATCAAAGGTTCAAGGGATTATATCCAAGTTATCAAGTGGTTATCATCATCAGAAGCAAGTCTAAGTCCTTGACAAAAGGCAAGCAAGTGAATGTGGTTCATCTCCTGTCTAAGAGCCTATATGAGGATCATTTGGGGATCATAAGCCCATGGTTAGGGGTGGATATTGTCATTGAAGCTCATTGGAGGCCTTGAGGTTCATGGTGGAGTTCATTCAAGTGTTCATGGCAAGTGTGGAAAGTCACAATTGAAGGTGTTGCAATTAGGGTTTTCATCTGGTCAACCTTGAGTCAACTGTGCTATTAAAGGAGATTAGGACTCAAGTCTAAGTCTTTGTAGTCAGGGGATTTTGTGTTGAGATACATGAGGTGTTATTCCAAGATCAATTCAAGGAGAATTCAAAGTGTGAGGAGTTGCTAAACTAGGGTTCTCAGGGTAAAATCCCCTATTTAGTACCTGGATTCAAGACCACTTATCTCAAGATACAAGTTTCATCTTAACTTTTAACCAACATGGAACTTGTAGATCATGTTCTTAGCTTTAATTTGAGTACTGGAAGTCCTTGATTGGATTTATAGAACTCAAGTTATGATCCAGACAAGTTACAGGTCATTAGATGAATGTGAATTTTATCTGTGTAAGTCCACCAACTTCCAAGGCACCTTTGACCTAGAAGGGTGTTTCTCCTTAACTTTTGGCCAACATGGAAGTTGTAGGTCTTGGTCTTAGCTTTCCAAAATGTACTATAAGTCTTTCATCTGATATGTAGAACTCAAGTTATGAGGTTTACAATTTAGGGGTATTTTGGGAAAGTGAGATTACATGCCATTTTGGATTATGAGTCATTTCACTATCTTGTGAACCTCAAATGAAGTTTTTTCCAACAAGAAACTTGCTCAAAATGGGATTTTAAGTTTAGCCAAGTATCAAGGATGCTTTGATTTGGCTTAGAACAAGAGTTGATTGAAGGAAATTTGACAAAGGGGATTATTAAAGGCATAAAAGAGAAAAAAAATCCAAAATAATTCACAAGTGTTCAAAAAATGACAAGTTGGTGCATATTTTGATTAGAAATGACATTTTGAACAAGTTGACATTGCTAGAAAATCAATTTGACACATAATTCATGGCATTCTTCTTTGTTACTTCATGAGAAAGTCACACATCAAAGATCCACCATGGGATGAAATTGAATGTGCAATCTGAGTCATTCATACTCAACAGGTTATTTGCATTGAGTTTGAAGCTTGTTGAAGATAGGAACAGAGGAAATTTGTGGATGCCATGATCACATTTTGGAAGGAAAATTGAATTTTGGATATCTTAAATTAGGCTTCCAATGGGCCTGATAACTGTCCAAACAGATCATATATAAGTCTCAGGTCCATTTCAGATCATGTTTGGGTGGCATTTGATGAAGAAAACGGTTATAGAAGTTAGAGATTGAAGCTTCAAAACTCAAAATTGTGTTTGCATTTCCAGAGGATTTCAAGGCCAATTGTGGATCCTATTAGCTTCAGTGATCATCAGTGAAGATTTCTGCACGAGTTGGAATCAAGAATCACACTGCAACTACCTCAATTGCAAGCTATTTTCCAGGTTTGCATTCTTCAAAATTACTCTAGTTCTAGGCTGTTTTAGCATGAATTGAACATGCAGTTAAGTTATAGGAGGAGCCTAGATCGTTTTAGGATCAGATTCTTGAAGTTTAGAGAGGATTTAGGTTTTGGTGATTTTTTTGTTAAGCTTCAAAACTGATCTTTCATGGAGAATTAGAGGAAAGGGAGGTTAGATTCATGATCCTCGTGAAATTTCGAGAAGAACGGTACCGGTTCCATGCGTTTTGGCTAGGTTTCGCGATGTAGCACTGTTTGCCTTGCCGGAGAAGACAACCAGAGGTCTTCTCCAGCCACTGTCCACTTCCCTCTCTTTTACACAGGTTTGAAATGAGGAAGATGAAGGAGAGTCGTTGGATTTAGGTCTTTAGTTGACTGAGTCACCAGATCCTGCGTATGATATTCGCTCTTGGAAGTTTGACCTTTGACTAGCCTGCGTGTCTCACTGATAGCCTTAGGATCACCATACTTTTGCAAGCAACACTTCTGATTAGACCCTACCATATGATGGAGTCAACTGAACCACACCAAAGCAATGACTAAAATGATGCGTTCCATTTTATGCGCTAGCACGCTTGTGACCATTAGATGCGTAGACTAGTCCATAGATCCTAGGGCCGTAATATTTTTCTGGCTTTTTAATTTTGTTAATTCTATTTCATTTTCTTTAATTGCATTAATCTTCTTTAATTCATTTTAAATTGAATATTGGTCAGAAAAATGTGAAAAAAATATGTGCATGATCCTTGCTTTATTTCTGATTTTTTGGTGCTCTTAGATTTTATTTTGGCTGAATTTGCAATTTATTCTCCATTTTTTCCATTTTATTGAATTCATTTAATTTGGCATTTTGGGCTTGTTACTTGCTGATTTTTGTATTCTTTTTTGGTATAGAATTAGGAGTTAATATTTTGCTGGCTGGTATTAGACATCTTGATGAGGTTATAGGAATTTTATTCTAATTTTTAGATAAATCTAAGTTCTGTTTTGGAGTAGGTTTTTAGAGCTTTCCCCACTTGAACCTTCATTTGATACCTCTTGGTTTAGAATTTATTTAGTGCCCTTCAACATTGAACTAGGTTCTGATCTTTTTACCTTAGGTTACCAACACATTTAGGATCCCTTAGAAAAATTCATAGATTTTTAGAAGTTGATTTAGTATTTTAATTAGATTTAATACTTAGGCTGTTTTTAGGGTGCTTCTAACATAGTGCTTCCCCTAGTTGAACTTCAAAAGTGGCCATTAGTTCATGGTAAGTTTCCAAATATTTTTTGATGGTTTAGTAGACATGTTGATTCTTATGTAGACTTAATTGTAAGGTTTAATTTGGTGCATTAGTTCCCTTTTAGAAAGTTGCTTGTAGAGCTTGTAGAACTAGGGTTTTTAGAGCCTTTAGGAGTTTCTTCCTTTTTCGTAATTGTGGTTTGCTTTGGTTTGCATTCCATTTCCTATCCAATGATGCAAGGTTCCTTTGTGGGAGCCTAGTCCCTCCTTTGGAAGGACTAAAGACCTACCACAAAAGGTAAAACCTTTGAGGATACCAATCTTAGATGAGTGGTTGAGTGCCATGATGGATTCCCTTGGTTTCCATCATGCTTCCCCTCATCATGCAGTGATCTTTGTGTTAATTCATATCATCTCTTGATGGAGAAAGTTGAAGCTTGAAGGTTAAGGCCTTATTCCCTTTTTCTCTTGATGGATAACTTGGACATGAAGACCACTACAGACTATTGGGCTGCTTTACTGATAGAAGACTGCTTTGCTGTTGAGCTGCTGGTTTGCTGGTTTGTTTGCTGATTGACTGTATTTGTGTGACTATTTATTTGGTGTGTTGCATTAGAATAGACTTTCATATAGTTGGTTTAGGCCTAAGTGCATTGAAAGGTTGAGCTTGTCTCCCTTTGCTTGTTTGCATCAGAGGTTGAGCTTGTCTCCCTCTGCTTGTCTGTTACTGTTTGGCTTTGCTTGTTGGCTGAAGGTTGAGTTTGTCTCCCTTGCCTGTGTGTTGTGTTGCTTTTGCTTGTTTGCTCTAGAAGTTGAGTTTGTCTCCTTATGCTTGTATTGCTGCATTGCATGCATTTTACTTACTTTTTTATTCTTTCAGATTATTTCTTTTGTTGTTGCTTTCCTTTGCCATGTTCCCTTAGGGACTCTAACTTCTCTTGTTCAAGAGAAGTTATGACAAACATTAGGGCTCTAACTATGCATGATAACATTAGGTAGCTCCCTCCCAACCTCAATCATAGGATCAACTTTGCAGGACAACTTTAGGATTGGATTGGTTCCCCTTTAGTGCGTCATTTCTCTTCTCATCCTCAAACATCTTTGAAACACTTAATAAAGGATGACACGTGTTGTACACTACGAGCCTTAAGCACTTGAGAAAGGGTTGTTGAAGATTTTATCTTCAATAGCTTGGGTGTTTAGCGTGGTACCCTTTGGGTGACATGCGACGCATTCACTCTTAAGTCCAAGTCTTTAGTGCAACATGAGTTACAAACAAAAATCAAAATACTTCTTCTTTAAAAGACTTCAAAAACATAGATCAAACTTCTTTTTGTCCTTTGGGACCTTTAATCCTTGGAAACTATTTTCATAAGGAGAGTTTTGTTAACTCTCGGTTCTACCGTAAACGGTAAATGCCTAAGTCTCCAAAGGTCGAGCTGCATACACCAACTGCTAGAACTGTTTGTTAACCCTACTCGGGTAAAACATTTAGAACCAACCTATGGTCTTGTTAGCTCGAACTATGTTTGCTCTGATCTTTCACGCCGTGTGAAAGTACGTAGGCACGAGATGCGATATCTCGGCGAGCAACCTTCCCCCTTTCACCCGTAGTTAGCCGAACTACGTTGACTCTGATTTCTCGTTCCAGACGGGAATACGTAGGCATAGAACTGCTCTGTCCTGCCAAGTCATTTTCTTTTCTTTTCAGACCAGACTTTTAGCGTAGATAGATAAACCAACCCGTCAGATAAACACAAGAAGCATGGATCCCGTCGAGTACGACAGACGTGAGGGGTGCTAATACCTTCCCCTTGCGCAACCGACTCCCGAATCCAGACATGGTTGCGATGACCTTGTCTTATACTTTTTCGTCAGGTTTTTCCGATTGTTTCCTTTCCCTTTCTGTGGGATAAATAATGAAAGGTGGCGACTCTTCTATTTTCCCGGCACCTTATTTTCGCAGTAGCGACAATGTGGATATAAAAAACATCCATCATTAGGTTTACTACGGTGGAGATGCACCAAAGTGACCGGGTGAAGCTACAATTTGGGATGCATCAGGATATTCCAGATGCTTCAACATCATTAGGGGAGTGGCATCAGAAACGGGTGGACTCATAGTGGAGTGTCAATCATTAGAAGGAGTTTGCGAAGAAGATGTGTCAACATTGGAAGAACAGAAGGCAATACATCTTAACCGACCAAATTGTGGAAGGGGCTAGGCCAAGTTATCAATATATGACTTGGTTTAGGTCAGTTACAACATCTCAGCCAATTCTGTCTCAGCCAACCTATTTAATTGACCCAAGGCAACGCGCTTCTTCATCAAACACACAACAACAGTCCTATGCCCGACATCAGCCTTACCATAACCCATACATGCCACCAAATCCCCAACATCAACAACAACATCCTTACCATGACTCGTACATGCCACCCACCTAGTCACAGCATCAACCACTATACCAATATAACCCTGATACGTCTTTTGAGCCTACCCCCTCCACCTATAGCGTAGATAACTCATTTGACCCTACCCCCTCCAACTATCCACTGTTTGACTACCAAACGCCACAACAACCAACACACCGTTTCTAACCCAATTCGATGTACGAATTCAAACAAGCATACCGTCCATACTCCACCCAAGCTCCCCGACAATCCTACGAAAACACGGGCATTGGGCGTAACTACGGAAGCGCCGTTGATAGTGGACCTCCCAGCTATTGGGGTCAAATGATTCAAAATTTATCTGATACGCCGGGGCCGTCCCAACAAAACCCTCCTCCACAACTCAACACACAAAGACCGGACACGCCACAACAACCTCGTCGTAGACCTCGTCGCAACACGCATCCTCCACAATATGGCACCCGTGGTCGCTTGGATAGAGCCGGCCATTAGTTTATTTTTTTGTTCAATTGTAATTTTCATTATATTGTAAATTAATATATTTTAATATTTATTACATGTCTATATTTTTTAATGTTATTTAAATTTCAATTAATTATGAAAAACATCAACTATAATTTAATATTTATTCCATTTCTTTTTTTTTCATTATTTACATTTTAATTAATTATGAAAAACAAAAAAAAAACATAATTTAATATTTATTCCATTTCTTATTTTTTAACATTATTTAAAATTCAATTAATTATGAAAAATAAAAAAAAACATAAATTAATATTTATTCCATTTATTTTTTTATAACAAATATTTATTAATACATAATTTAATATTTTTTTATAAAAACATAATTAAAATTAATTATCAAAGCATTAATAATTAATGCGTAAACCCCCGAGTCGCCAAATGAATGGGCGACTTTACTGAAGCCCAAATTCAATATTGCCTTTGTCGCCATATGGTTTGGCGACTTTGCTGAAGCCCAAATTCAGTTTTGCCTGTGTCGTCATATGGTTTGGCGACTGCATGCTGAAATGTGGTTGCTATGGAAATTTTTTTGAATCTTTCATTTAAGTGGTAATTTGTTTGAAATACATGGTTATACTAAAAAAAATTCACATTTTTGCTGATTTTTATGTTAATCTTTGAATATATGTAAGTAAACTTTTTGTATAGATTAATAATTTAAAGATCAATGATATTAAAAGTTTATTTGTATTAATTTATTTGAGCTTATCTATTAATATAAGTTATGTGAGATTATTTGTATAGAAAAATTTATGAAAATATTTTTGACATAGTTCATAAGTATTTTTCAATTATTTTTATATATTCTTCGAGATAAAAAAAATTATTTTTGTTTTTTAATTCAAAGTACAATCTATAATAAAATTATAATAATAGAACTATTCATACTTAATTAAATAGACCAACATAATAGATTTAAAAGATTTTTTATGGTTTGAGGTTTAACCTTTTTAACTAATTAAGCTTATAAAAAACCTAAACATTTTCTATTTAAAAAAAGTCTGACCTATCTATTCTTGCTAAAAAAAACTAAAAGGTTGACTTCCTTGTTATCAGTAAATAAGAGTCTAAAACGATTGGTTGGAGTGTCTGTTATCTATTTATTATTTGATTTTTGTCTATCTTCTGCCTTCGAAGTAGTCTCCTATTTATATGTCTCCATTTTCTCCTCCTTCTGCCCTGTTTTTACCCTTTGTATTCCTCATAAATACATCTTTAAGTAACGTCTGTTGCCCCTATAATTGCCATGTAACATTTATCCCTTCAATAATTATAACTCTTATGTCATCATGTACCATTATATAACTGTGTCTTGTGTTCCTTCAAATGACATCATAGTAAGGTCATTAGATCTGACTTGTATGAACGAGGTTGCTCCCGGCTTATAT
Source organism: Lathyrus sativus (assembly GCA_963859935.3). Taxonomy (NCBI): domain Eukaryota; kingdom Viridiplantae; phylum Streptophyta; class Magnoliopsida; order Fabales; family Fabaceae; genus Lathyrus; species Lathyrus sativus. The sequence continues at coordinate 188,139,065 of OZ012736.1, read as the reverse complement.
GAGGTCGGCTCCGTCTTGCTCATTCCAAATTGTAGTTATGACCTTGATTATCCGACTTGCTAACCTCGTTATACTCAGCTTTCTCATTAACTCGGTTGCAGGGGATTCTGAGATATACACTAACCTTAGTCTATTTAATATGTCTATGTTAACTGATTTGATCTATTATCATCCCTATCCACAATGGAGATTCTAAATTATATCCCCTTTAACCAAATTACAATACACCATACGCATTTTATACAAATTCAAAAACATAATTATTTTTATGAGAAAGGTAGATTATATATGATTTTATGATAAGAATTGAAAGAAGTATTCTCTTCTGTCACAATTATAAACAAAAAAATATTTACTTTTATATTGATTAAAAAAATTGATTAAATGTAATTAATTTTCTTAATTTTATGTATAATATCTTTAGTTATATTTGATGGATCAACTACCACATTAAATGTTTTAAATTAAATCAAGGATATAATAGTAACACACACAATAAGTAATTTAAAAATAATTGATTTTTTTTTTATAATAGTTGCCAAGATTTAAGTTTTTTTTCTTATTATAAATACTAAAATTGTTACTTAGAGGGAAACAGTCATTAATGTTGTTTTTAAATGATAAAGTGAGTTATAATTTTGAACAAATATTTTTTTACACAATAACTTATAATTTAGGATGGAGGCAATAAGCCATTTTTAAAAATAATAAGAAAATGTCTCAAAATTATAAATCTTTTTAAGATTTTATTGAAACCTTAAGCTTTGTTTGAAAGTTAGGAGAGGAGAGGAAGTGAGAGTTTTGAGGGAGAGGATTTGTATAAAAAAATAGATAAATATTTATTTTTTTTGAAATTGTATAGAATGATAAATATTTAGTTGTTTAAGTGAGCATAAGACTAGTAAGGACATCGTGTTTAAGGGTTCTAGGATTGAAAATATTTATATCCTTTATCTAGATGATGTCTCAATACATGGGACTAAGTGTTTAGTCGCTGAAAATGAGGATTCTTAGTTATGGCATGTGCATTTTAACTTGCTAAATAAGATAGCATCCAAAAATCTAATAGTTGGTCTTCCAAAAATGAAGTTTTGAAAAGACAAATTGTGTGATACTTTCCAAATAGGAAATCAAACAAGAGTGAAGTTTAAATCAAAGAATGTTATTTCGACATCATAACCTCTTGAGCTTTTTCATTTAGACTTGTTTGGCCCCTCGCAGACAAGAAGTCTAGGTGGCAACTATTACGGATATGTGATTGTTGACGACTACTATAAATTTACATTGAGGCTTTTCTAAGCCCATAAAGATTATATGTTTAAAGCTTTTGTTGACATTTCTAAGGTTGTTCGAAATGTTTTTGTTTTTAAAATTTTCACTTTCCATAGTGATCATGGAGGGGAATTCGTGAACCATTATTTTCAAAAAATTTGCATCGAATATGGTATTAGTCACAATTTCTCATGTCCTAGAACTCTACAACAAAACCGTGTTATAGAATGCAAGAACCGTGTGTTGGAAGAGCTTCCCCAAATTATGATACATGAGATTAGCCTATCTAAGTATTTTTGGGCAGATGCGATTAACATCGCATGGCACATCTTAAATAGGGTAATCGTAAGATATATTCTAGAGAAGACACCCTATGGGATACTTAAGGGTAGAAAACATGATATTTCATATTTTTGAGTTTTCAGTAGTAAATTATTTATTTTGAGTAACTAAAAAGATAACCTTGGAAAATTTGATGCAAAATCTAACGAAGGTATTTTCTTAGGGTACTCGTCTACGAGTAAAGTCTATAGGGTTTACAATCATAGAACTTCTTCTGTAGAAGAGTCAATTCATGTTACTTTTGATGAGTCCTCAATGTCGCGGCAGGAAAAATTTGAGATTAAGTTATTGATTAACTTAACTCGAAAAGCAAGAGTGCCATTGAACTTTATTATTTCCAAATGGAAAGGGGAAAAAGGTTGAATCAAAGCCACAAAAATAAATCAAAAGAAAAATCTGGATACGAGGGTTGGTTATGCAATGGGAAGGTATTAACACCCCTTCAAATCTATGGTACTCCATAGGAACCACTTGCAAATATATGTCTATAAAAAAATTTGGGTTGTTTGTTGGTTGATTTTAGTTTGAAAAGACATGTTGTCATATCCGAGTGGAAAACTCAATTACTACCCACAAGTATCAGGAAATGATCATTTGCATCATCTTGATATGGAGAGCTTTTACTTGGACTTTCTCATAAGCACGTCTCAACATTCAAGTGAAAAATGTCAATCACTTCTGAACATATTATAGAAGTATAGTGGTTTGCATCACTACAAGAATAAACTAATATTCAATCTTTCAGAAAAAGGCTCCTAAGGAAAAGTACAAAGGCACAAAAAAAAGTTTGATGAGGTTTTTCTTTTTTAGAAATTTTGAAAAGAGTTTGAATATGCTTAATTGTTTTATCATTTATTAAGAAAATATTTTCTGGATCACTTGACAAAAGTTAAGATTTATTAAGAAATGTGTGAAGTATGAAAACAAGAAGTTTTTGAAATAGAGAGAAGTTTTGGAAATTGAAGAAGTGGGAAGGAGATGAAGAGACTATCCTAAAGCATAAAATAAATGACATGAAATAAAATTTCTCATTGTAAGGTAGCCCAAGAGAAAACCTTTGTGTATGCAAGTGTACTAACCACAAGATGGAGCAAGCATTTGACGATGGTCAAAACAAGCATTCATTTCCCTTTGGATTGAGTCACAAGATGAACAAGCACATAAGCAGATGAATATCAAAAGATCCAAATGAACAGCAAAGTCACAAATTCACCCAGAACATCCAGTCTTGAATTGAGTATCAAAGGGTCCAGAGGAATCACTAGGTCTCAGGTGAATCACAAAGTCTCAGATGAATCACAAAGTCTCAAATACCACTCCAAGCAAATGGAAAGTACTAAGTCCTAAGGTCCAAAGTCCAAAATACTCGTCAAGCAAGGGATAGTAACACAAAGTCCAAAAGATCATATTTTTTTATGGTTTTAGCCATTTTATAATGTTTTTGTTCTTTTGAAATAAAAAGCAATAAAAAGCATAAAGCAACAAGCAAAATATAAAATGGAAAGAGTTTACATGGCATGAATGTAAATGACAAAAAAATAAATGACATAACTGTAAAGAGCAGAAAAGTAAATATTAGGTGTTAGCATAATTAATATGTCAATGTTAGTGTTAATGAGAATTCAACCGAGTTGGGACAATTTAGTGTTATTTTAAGCAATTATAAGCAAACTTATGTAGAAGTCACATGTAACGCCCATTTTAATTATTTGAGTTTTTCCGGTGTTATTTTTATTTATCGGCGTGTTTTGTGTGGGAGTGTTGAGAATAAGGGACATAATATTAATATCAAATAATTGATAATGATAATAATTGATAATTAATATTAATATTGATATTAGTATTATCATTATTATTATTATTATTATTATTATTAATATTATGAAGTTTTATATTAATTTTCGAATTGAAAGAAAATGAGGATTTATTTGGAATTAAGGGTAGAAGTAGCATTTGGAAAGATAGAGAAAGAAGAACACGCTGGAAGAGAAGAGAAGGGAAGCTCGTGAAAGAAGAGGGAATTAGAAGGAAGAAGAACAAGGTGAATTGAAGCAAGAGGAAGCTAGAATTTCAGAGTTTCATCAGATTGTTCAAGCTATCGAGGTAGGGGGGAAGAATCGGTTAAAATTCGGTATTGCATGAATAATTGGTAGAAGGGGATTTCCCTAACCCCATTAGGTTGTGATGATTTTGTTGATGAGTGTTGTGAATTCTGGGTTGTTGATGATATGTTGAAACCATTGCATGTGCTGTATGATCGATTTGGGGGTTTCCGGGTAGTTCGAAGTTTTATGCCGAAAGTGATTAATTGAGTGGAGCTGAGGTTTAATTGGGTTAAATTTAGGATAGATGTTGTAGTTAGATTTTAGAATATTGGTCTGATATGATGGGAACTGGTTTGAGTAGAATCAGTTGAGTTCGAAGCGTTTTGCCGACTCTGAGCAGTGTTATTTTTCTGAAATCGCAGACGTTCGCCAGATGCTTCGCTGGGCGAGCGAGTAGCGAATCTTCGCTAGGGATTCGCTGGGCGAACTAGGTAGCGAGCGCTTCCAGTAGCCACTGTCTGGCTTCGCTAGGGAGTTCGCTGGGCGAGCAAGTAGCGAGCATTCGCTGATGCTTCGCCTAGCGAGTGAGCCAGCGAGCATGACAGTGTTGTGTATCTTTGTGCTGTGCTGTTTTGTTCTCTTGTGTTGTTGGACCCTTGTTAGTCATGGTTGATTATGATATTGGTATTGAAATATGGGGAGTATGTGTGTGGTGTGGGATATGATTTCCTTGATACTCGTTTAATTTAAATGATTGAATTCGGTGCATGTGATTGCGTATGAATATGGTGATGTGTGATATATATATATATATATATATATATATATATATATATATATATATATATATATATATATATATATATATATATATATATATATATATATATATATATATATATATATATATATATATATATATATATATATATATATATATATATATATATATATATATATATATATATATATATATATATATATATATATATATATATATATATATATATATATATATATATATATATATATATATATATATATATATATATATATATATATATATATATATATATATATATATATATATATATATATATATATATATATATATATATATATATATATATATATATATATATATATATATATATATATATATATATATATATATATATATATATATATATATATATATATATATATATATATATATATATATATATATATATATATATATATATATATATATATATATATATATATATATATATATATATATATATATATGATGTGTGATGAAATGTGATCAGTGGAATTGTGTACACTTAGTGTATCTGATGCTGTGTGTTGTGCATTGGGGTTATGCATAGCATGGTGTGATAATGTGCTCCTGTGTGGAGGGTGATGGCCTAGTGCCCATCGGCAGTGATAACGTGCTCCTGTGTGGAGGGTGATGGCCTGGTGCCCATCGGTGATTGTGAGGGATAGATCCTGTCTCAGGGGAGCGTAAGTGGTCTATCTTGTTTATAATGTGCTCCTGTGTGGAGGGTGATGGCCAAGTGCCCATCGGTGATGATGATATGTTCCTTCGGGAAAGGTTGATGGCCCGGTGCCCATCGGTGTTGTTGTTGAGTCGATACCGCATATCCTGGGTTGAGTTGCATGTGTTGCATTGTCATATATGCTATGTTGGTGTGAGATAGTAGGTCCGGGTCGATGTATGTGAATGATAATTGTGTAATTTACTACCTTTTATTCATGTACATTATTACCGTTATATTTTGATCGTGATTTCTCACCCCTTGCTTTTGTTGTGGTCTGTGCTTCTTCGGAAGTACAGATAATCCAGGTGTGTAGCTAGCTTGGATTGTGGTGAGTCGTGTCGTAGGGATGCTCTGATACGTAACACCTGGGCTTTGGGGAGTTGTTTGTTTATCTGATGATTTTGTGTGCCCCTGTGGCGTATCATGTTTTTGATGAGTTCTTTTAGTGAATATATGTCTGGTGTATTTTGGGCAGTTGGCCGAGGATGATGTATATGACATGTATATGGTGTTTATATATACATATATATATATATATATATATATATATATATATATATATATATATATATATATATATATATATATATATATATATATATATATATATATATATATATATATATATATATATATATATATATATATATATATATATATATATATATATATATATATATATATGATGACGAATTTCTGCTGTGTTATATTTGTTGAAAATCATTTAATGAAAATGTTTCTGTGTTGAGTTTATTTCTGTAACATCCCGTTATATTGGTGTGGAACTCTGATAATTGTTTATTTTAATTGCATTTATTTTATTTTGGGGAACGGGGTGTTACAAGCTGGTATCATAGCAGGTCGGTTCGTCCGGCCAGTGTAGTTGTTGAGTATGTCTATAGGATATAGGTTATTTGTTTTTCTGTTAACCTGGCGTTGTTGTTGTTGAGCAGTATGGCGGGAAGGAATGATGTTGCGTTGGCTGCAGCTATGCAAGCGATGGCGCAGGTGGTTGCTAATCAGAACCAAGCTGCGGGTACGCAATTCAGGGATTTGGCGCAGTTTCAGAGTAACAAGCCGCCGACGTTTCAAGGTGGAATTTTGGACCCTGAAGCGGCGCAGAAGTGGCTTAAGACGATTGAGAAGATTTTCAGAACGATGGGTTGCAGCGATGAGCAGAAGGTGAGGTTCGGTACTCATATGTTAGAGGGAGAAGCTGAAGCTTGGTGGGACAACAGTCGCCAGACGTTGGAGACTGCAGGGACTCCAATTACCTGGGATGTGGTCCGAACTGGTTTTTTGGAGAAGTATTTTCCAGAGGATATCAGAAGTGCTAAAGAGATAGAATTTTTGGAGCTGAAGTAGGGCAATATAACGGTGGCCGAGTATGCGGCTAAGTTTGAAGAGTTAGTGCAGTATTGTCCTTATTACAATGCTGATGGAGCGATGACCTCCAAGTGTTTGAAGTTTGAGAATGGGCTGCGTCCGGAAGTGAAGATGGGAATAGCTTGTCAGAAGATCAGGGACTATCCTGAGCTGATAAGCAGAAGCAGGATTTATGATAATGATAATCGAGCGAGGATCGCGCATTACAAGGCTGTAAATGACCGTAAGGGTAAGTAGAGGTTCGGTGGTACTCCTTACAGTGTTCCTACTGATAAGGGGAAGTTTAAGGCTGCTGCTGATAAGAAGCCCAGAGAAAGAAGAGTGTCTGCTGGTGTGAAGTGTTTCTGGTGCGGTGGCATGGGTCATCGTGCTGATGATTGTTTTCATGAAGTGAAGTAGTGTTTCAAGTGTGGTAAGCCACACCATGTGATGGCTGATTGCCGAGTCGCTATGCCTACCTGTTACAACTGTGGTGAGAAGGGCCACATCAGTACGCATTGTGAGAAGCCGAAGTCGTCTCAGGTGCCTCAGACCAGTGGCAAAGTGTTTGTGGTAGTGGGAACTCAAGCTGCTAGTGAGGATCATTCTATCCAAGGTACTTGTTTCATCAACAATGTTCCTTTGTCTGCTATGATTGATACGGGTGCGACCCACTCGTTCATTTCTGTGGATTGTGTGAAGAGGTTAGGTTTGGTGCCAACTACTCTTGAGCGGCGGATGACTATTGAGACTCCCTCTATTGGTTCAGTGACTACTTCTTTGGTGTGTTTTAAGTGTTCACTGACTATTTTCGGTAGAGATTTTGGGGTGGATCTGATTTGCTTGCCTCTTGGTAAGTTGGATGTTATTCTGGGTATGAACTGGTTGGAGTTCAACCGAGTCTACATCGATTGTTTTCGGAAGGTGTTGTTGTTTCTTAGTCTCTAGGAAGAAGCTTTGGCGGATTCCTTGTCTAGTAAGGAGTTGAGGATCTTGTTGGAAGACAAGGCTAAAATGTTTGCTTTATTTGCATCGTTATCGGTTGACAGCAAGGCGTTGTTGGAAGAGTTGGTGGTGGTGAATGAGTTTCCAGAAGTGTTCCCCGATGATATTATGGAATTACCTCCGAAGAGAGAAGTTGAGTTTAGCATTGATCTTGTACCTGGTACGAGGCCTATATCTATGGCGCCGTACAAGATGTCAGTAATGGAATTGGATGAATTGAAGTCTCAGATTGGAGAATTGTTGGATAGAAAGTTTATCAGGCCAAGTGTGTCGCCATGGGGAGCTCCAGTGTTGTTGGTGAAGAAGAAGGATGGTAGTATGCGGTTGTGCATCGACTACCGTCAGTTGAATAAAGTGACCATCAAGAACAAATATCCTCTTCCAAGGATTGATGATTTGATGGATCAGTTGGTGGGAGCTCGAGTGTTCAGTAAGATTGATTTGAGGTTGGGTTACCATCAGATCCGAGTGAAGGAAGGTGATATTCAGAAGACGGCGTTTAGAACTCGATATGGACATTACGAGTATGCGGTAATGCCTTTCGAAGTGTCGAATGCGCCGAGAGTGTTCATGGAGTGTATGAACCGAATCTTCCATTCTTATTTGGATCAGTTCATTGTTGTATTCATTGATGATATCCTGATTTATTCTAAATCTGAGGAAGAGCATGCAGGACATTTGAGGATTGCTTTGCAAGTGTTGAAGGATAATAAGCTGTTTACGAAACTGTCGAAGTGTGAGTTCTAGTTGAAGACGGTGAGTTTCTTGGGGCATGTGATTTCTGGTGATGGTATATCGGTAGATCCGTCAAAGGTGAGTGCAGTGTTGCAATGGGAACCGCCGAAGACAGCGACGGAGGTTAGAAGCTTTTTGGGTTTGGCAGGGTACTATCGAAGGTTTATTGAAGGTTTTTCTACTTTGGCGTTGTCGTTGACTCAGTTGACGAGAAAGAATCAAGCTTTTGTGTGGGATGCCGCTTGTGAAGAGAGCTTTGTGGAATTGAAGAAGAGATTGACTACGACACCGGTGTTAGTGTTACCGACTTCGAGTGAACCGTTTGTGGTGTATTGTGATGCGTCTAAGATGGGTTTAGGCAGAGTTCTTATGCAGAATGGTAAAGTGGTGGCGTATGCTTCGCGGAAACTAAGGGTGCATGAGAGGAATTATCCTACTCATGATCTTGAGTTGGCTGCGGTGGTTTTTGTGTTGAAGATCTGGAGGCATTATTTGTATGGTTCGAGGTTTGAGGTGTTCAGCGATCATAAAAGTCTGAAGTATTTGTTTGATCAGAAAGAGCTAAATATGAGGCAGAGAAGATGGTTAGAATTCTTGAAAGATTATGATTTTAGCCTAAGTTATCACCCGGGAAAGGCTAATGTGGTAGTCGATGCTTTGAGCAGAAAAGCGATTCATATGTCGGCTATGATGGTGAAAGAGATGGAGCTTATTGAGCGGTTCAGAGATTTGAGCATGGTTTGTGAAACTTCGGCAGATTGCTTGATGTTGGGCAAGTTGCAAGTGAACAATGATTTCTTGGATATGATCAGAGAAAGTCAGAAGCTTGATGTGAAGCTAGTGGATGTGATGTCTGGAGTGGGAAGAGACTCCGATAGTGATTTCAAGTTGGATGGTTCAGGTGTGTTGAGGTTCCGAGGTAGGATTTGTGTGTCGGATAACGATGAGTTGAAGAAGTCGATTCTTAGTGAAGGACATCATAGTAGTTTGAGTATTCATCCGAGTGCTACGAAGATGTATCATGATTTAAGGAAGATGTTTTGGTGGTCAGGTATGAAGAGGGATATAGCTCAGTTTGTTTATGCCTGTTTGACGTGTCAGAAATCGAAGGTGGAGCACCAGAAGCCTAGTGGATTGATGCAACCGTTAGAGATTCCAGTTTGGAAGTGGGATTGTATCACCATGGATTTTGTTACGGGTTTGCCGTGCACAGCGAGAGGATTTGATTCCATTTGGGTAATTGTGGATCGGCTTACGAAGTCTGCATATTTTGTGCCGATCAGTATCAGTTTTCCGTTGGAGAAGCTGGCAGAGATTTATATTTGGGTGATTGTGAAGTTGCATGGTGTGCCGTCGAGTATTGTGTCGGATAGAGATCTGAGGTTTACGTCAGAATTTTGGAGGAGTTTGCAGGAAGCTTTGGGTACCAAGTTGAAGCTGAGTTCAGCTTATCATCCACAGACTGATGGTCAGTTGGAGAGGACTATTCAGACGCTGGAAGATTTGTTGTGGGCTTGTGTGTTAGAAAAAGGTGGTGCGTGGGATACTCATTTGCCATTGATTGAGTTCACGTATAACAACAGTCACCATTCCAGTATCAGGATGGCACCGTTTGAGGCTCTTTATGGTAGGAGGTGCAGAACCCTTCTGTGTTGGTATGAGTCGGGTGCGAATGTGGTTTTGGGGCCAGAGATTGTGCAGCAGACTACTGATACAGTTTAGATGATTCGTGAGAAGATGAAAGCATCTTAGGATAGGCAGAAGAGTTATCACGATAACTGGAGGACAGAGTTGGAATTCAGTGAAGGTGATCACGTGTTCCTGAGAGTTAACCCAGTGACCGGTGTAGGTCATACGTTGAAGTCCAAGAAGCTGGATCCAAAGTATATTGGGCCATATCAGATTTTGCAAGAGTTGGTGTTGTGGCTTATAGGGTGGCGTTGCCGCCTGAGCTTTCGAATTTGCACGACGTGTTCCATGTGTCGCAACTTTGAAAGTATGTCGCGAATCCGTCTCATGTGATTCAGAGAGATGAAGTGCAAGTCCGGGAGAATCTCACTGTTGAGACGATGCCGTTGAGGATCGAGGATCGCAAGATGAAGCGACTCAGAGGGAAAGAGATACCTTTGGTGAGAGTGGTTTGGGGAGGAGCTGCAGGAGGCAGTGTGACCTGGGAGTTGGAAAGCAGGATGCGGGATGCGTATCCAGAATTGTTTCCATCAAGTATTTTCGAGGACAAAAATAATTAAAGTGGGGGAGAGTTGTAACACCCACTTTAATTATTTGAGTTTTTCCGGTGTTATTTTTATTTATCGGCGTGCTTTGTGTGGGAGTGTTGAGAATAAGGGACATAATATTAATATCAAATAATTGATAATGATAATAATTGATAATTAATATTAATATTGATATTAGTATTAGTATTATCATTATTATTATTATTATTATTATTATTATTATTATTATTATTATTATTATTATTATTATTATTATTTTGAAGTTTTATATTAATTTTGGAATTGAAAGAAAATGAGGATTTATTTGGAATTAAGGGTAGAAGTGGCATTTGGAAAGATAGAGAAAGAAGAACACGTTGGAAGAGAAGAGAAGGGAAGCTCGTGAAAGAAGAGGGAATTGGAAGGAAGAAGAACAAGTTGAATTGGAGCAAGAGGAAGCTAGAATTTCAGAGTTTCATCAGATTGTTCAAGCTATCGAGGTAGGGGGGAAATCGGTTAAAATTTGGTATTGCATGAATAATTGGTAGAAGGGGATTTCCCTAATCCCATTAAGTTGTGATGATTTTGTTGATGAGTGTTGTGAATTATGGGTTGTTGATGATATGTTGAAACCATTACATGTGCTGTATGATCGATTTGGGAGTTTCCGGGTAGTTCGAAGTTATATGCCGAAAGTGATTAATTGAGTGGAGCTGAGGTTTAATTGGGTTAAATTTAGGATAGATGTTGTAGTTAGGTTTTAGAATATTGGTATGATATGATGGGAACTGGTTTGAGCAGAATTAGTTGAGTTCGAAGCGTTTTGCCGACTCTGAGCAGTGTTATTTTTCTGAAATCGTAGACGTTCGCCAGATGCTTCGCTGGGCGAGTGAGTAGCGAATCTTCGCTAGGGATTCGCTAGGCGAACTAGGTAGTGAGTGCTTCCAATAGCCACTGTCTGGCTTCGCTAGGGAATTCGTTGGGCGAGCAAGTAGCGAGCATTCGCTGATGCTTCGCCTAGACGAGTGTGAGGCTAGAGGGGAGTGGTGGGGAGAGGGGTGTGGGGGGGTACACACGGGGGGGGAGGGGGGTGGTGGTGTGGGGGTGGGTTTGTGGTGGGGTTGAAAGAGGGGGGGGAGTAGGTGGGAAGGTGTGAGGGGTGGGTTTGGTGGGTTGGAGGGATGGGGTGGGCGGTGGTTGGGGGGGTGATGTGTGTGTGAGTGATGTGTGATGTGTGTGATAGTGTGTGAGTGTTAGTTAGTGTGTATAGTAGTGTGTGTGTGTGAGAGTTTAGTGTTGTGTAGTGTGTAGTAGTGAGAGTAGTGTGTAGTGTATAGTGAGTAGTGTGTGTGTGTGTGAGTATGGTGTGATAGTGTGTGTGTAGTGTAGTGTGATGTGTAGATGTGTAGTGTATTGTAGTGTGTAGTGTAGTGTGTGAGTGTGTGTATATATATAGTATATAGTATATATATTATATATATATATATATATATATATATATATATATATATTATATATATATATATATATATATATATATATATATATATATATATATATATATATATATATATATATTATATATATATATATATATATATATATATATATATATATATATATATATATATATATATATATATATATATATATATATATATATATATATATATATATATATATATATATATATATATATATATATATATATATATATATATATATATATATATATATATATATATATATATATATATATATATATATATATATATATATATATATATATATATATATATATAATATATATATATATATATATATATATATATATATATATATATATATATATATATATATATATATATATATATATATATATATATATATATATATATATATATATATATATATATATATATATAAGAAATGTGATCAGTGGAATTGTGTACACTTAGTGTATCTGATGCTGTGTGTTGTGCATTGGGGTTATGCATAGCAAGGTGTGATAATGTGCTCCTGTGTGGAGGGTGATGGCCTAGTGCCCATCGGTAGTGATAACGTGCTCCTGTGTGGAGGGTGATGGCCTGGTGCCCATCGGTGATTGTGAGGGATAGATCCTGTCTCAGGGGAGCATAAGTGGTCTTCCTGTTTATAATGTGCCCCTGTGTGGAGGGTGATGGTCTAGTGCCCATCGATGATGATGATATGTTCCTTCGGGAAAGGTTGATGGCCCGGTGCCCATCGGTGTTGTTGTTGAGTCGATACCGCATATCCTAGGTTGAGTTGCATGTGTTGTATTGTCTTATATGCTATGTTGGTGTGGGATAGTAGGTCCGGGTCGATGTATGTAAATGATAATTGTGTAATTTACTGCCTTTTATTCATGTACATTATTACCGTTATATTTTGATCATGATTTCTCACCCCTTGCTTTTGTTGTGGTCTGTGCTTCTTCGGAAGTACAGATAATCCAGGTGTGTAGCTAGCTTGGATTGTGGCGAGTCGTGCCGTAGGGATGCTCTGATACGTAACACCTGGGCTTTGGGGAGTTGTTTGTTTATCTGATGATTTTGTGTGCCCCCGTGGCGTATCATGTTTTTGATGAGTTCTTTTAGTGAATATATGTCTGGTGTATTTTGGGCAGTTGGCCGAGGATGATGTATATGACATGTATATGGTGTTTATATGTATATATATATATGATGACGAATTTCCGTTGTGTTATATTTGTTGAAAATCATTTAATGAAAATGTTTCCGTGTTGAGTTTTTTTCTGTGACATCCCATTTTGTGGTGTGGAACTCTGATAATTGTTTATTTTAATTGCATTTATTTTATTTTGGGGAACGGGGTGTTACATCACACCTATATGAGGCCGGTCAATAACAATTTATGTGTCATACATGTTAGAAAACTAACACAAAATTAGCCTCCTAAAACATGCAACACAAAAGCTCAAAATCAAAAGAAGAAGATAGAAGAAGAGGGGAGTTGAAAGTTGAGGCAATCATGTATTGATCATCCATCAACAAGCCAAAAACTCAAAGCATGATCCAATAAGGGGTAACATATCTCTGATGCAAAGTACCAAAAATCACAGATGATCATTTATCAGCATGTTTGGACCAGAGAAAATTGAATCAACCAAGGAACCATTAAGCAATGATTTGAATGTTGAAGACAAGATCAACCAAGCAATTATCAAGAGCCAAATCTAAGATATACAAAAATATGAATAAGAATAAAAATAAAAATCAAATAAAATGATTTAAAGGTGATTTAAAATGGAAAATTAAATAAGAATTCAAATAAGGCATCAAAACATCAAACAAATTGCCAAAAAAATTTGAGAAAGTTAGAAATATTACAAGTAATGAGATCTCAAAAATTGGAAACATATTTGAAAATGATAAAATGAAAAACTAAAAATAAAATAAAAAATAAAAGAAAATATCAATTAAATGCAAAAATAGTTTTAAAAATTATCCAAAAGATATATGTGATGCAAAATATTTTTTACGATTTATGAAAAGAATTGGAGTCAGAAAAGTCAAAGGAGCTATTTAAAACAAATCACAAAAGAAAAATAAAATAAAATTAAAAATGTTTGAAAAATGGGGCTACAACTAGTTCTTTGAAAAACACGCGTAGGCACCATTGTCTTCAACCTTCAACTTGATTTTACAAATCCATGAACTCTGAGTTTTAAGCTCAAACACCATGCGTGCAAGCTTCTACTCATGTCATCTTTCATGTCTCTCTGCATCAGAGTCGTTGATTCACTCTGAGCAGAGAAAGTTTTCTCAAGAACCCTAATTCTTAAAATTAAAATTAAATGACAAATATGAAGAATAAATTTTTGGTAAGTGAGGGCTTTTAATCAGTGAATCAAGACTAACACCCTGATAACTTGTTTGCTCAGAAATTTTACTCATAGCTACCTTTTTAGTTAAAGCTTCGAAGGTCAACAATGGTGGATTTGGAAGTCTGGTTCTAAGAAGCTTCAAGCCTTAAAATGCTTTAGTTAGCTTCAGAGGAGGTCGGTGAGTGATTTTGGGAGAAGAAACGAAACTAAAAGAGCTTAAATCAAATAAATGGTAAACTGATTTTTTTAGGTATCAAGTTTAAATAGTTTTAGAGTTTCTTTAGCTCTATAAGCTTGGGAATGAAGGAAAATTCTTCCTCTATTTATAGGAAAAGTGTTGTTGAGCTCACACATGTGAAATAGATCTGAATTCGTGTGAATGAAATTAGAAATTTTTTATTTGCAATCCGTGTGAGGGCAATGGTGAAAAGCGTGACTTAGGCATGAAACTTAGTCATTTTGCACTCCGCTCTACGTGTTTTGCAAGGAAAAACACATTTTCACATGTATTGATGGTCCCAAGTGAAGATTTAGATGATTACAAGTTCAGGTCATGTGTGAAATGTAAAGTCAATGACACTATGTTTGAGCTTAGGCCAAATGAGATTCCCTCATGCGTTTTGAGATATTCTTTGTGTCAAATGATCTCCTCATGGTGAAGAATAAAATGCAAAAAGAATCAGATCAAAAGGATATTTGAGTTGAAAATGGCATTGGATGAAAAGTGCAAGTCATGACCTGAAATTCTAGGTCAGACATTAGGTCGACCAGGTCTTGGGCCTACTTTTGTGCACACATGGGATTCTTGGCAAATCCCAAAATTGATGGTCTTAGAGGCAAAATTGATGTTTGAACCTTGAAACAAAGTTGTAGAGGAGTTCAAACGTGACATTAGGCTTAAAGTAGATTCCAAAAATGTTGAGAAATTAGAGAGTTATGGTGTTTTGACCAAATGACATCCCATACTTGATTTTAGGTCAACCAAACATGTGCCAATTTGTGACTTCTTGCCATTTCTTGCATCCAAATTCCTAATGATGAACACTTGAATACCAAATGAAGGAAACTTGATTGTTCTTTGAATAATCTTGATAATTTCTTGAGAATTGGATGGAGATAGCATGGAATCTTAGAGGTTAAAATTAGGGTATGACACTCACCCCAAAAGTCGTGAAGGGTATTTGTTTTGATGGTTTAAGCTTTACCTGATGGACGTTAAGTCTGTTTTTCTAAATGGCCATATAAATGAAGAGGCTTGTGTATCACAACCTCTGGATTTTGAGGATCACGATAATTCTAATCATATTTTTAAGTTGAAAATAGCCTTCTATAGTCTCAAAAAAGTTCCTACGACTTGGTATGAGAGATTGAGTGGATTTTTGATCAAACAAGGATTAAATCGTGGGAAAGGCGACCCCATTTTGTTTATAAGACATAAGGAAAATAATATTATTTTACTACAAATTTATGTAGATGGTATTATATTTAGGTATTCTAATGAATCTCTTTTCGAGAATTTTCTAGTTTGATGCATGGGGATTTTGAGATGTCACTTATGAAGAATTAATATACTTCTTAGATTTTTAGCTCATATGTTCTTTGAAATTATATGTTAGTGGTTGTTTTCTTTAGTTTTTAGACGCATTTTAAACTATCTCTTTTTGATATTGTCAGAGGGGGATAAGTTATAATGAGTATAGAATTGTTTTATGAATTTTTATGATGTGAGTTGTTTGTGTGCAATGTTTCAGAGGGAGGTACACATGTTACTCAAGAGTCGACTCAATTTCAATTGAAAGCTTGCCAAGCATAAAAAAGGTGGAGATTGTAGTTACATGTATTTACTATCCGATTTATTTGCTCCTTGTTTTATAACTTTCATCTTTGTTTTATTTCGATTTAATTGATTCTCCTTCATAATTTGTACATGAATCAAATAAATTCCAATTTTCGAAAAGTCATGTTTATTTCTATTTGATTTGATTCTAGTCAAACTTTGAACATGATTCGAATTAAATTCATTTTGCCAAATATTCTCTCAGTTCTGGACTATTTGATTCGGATCAAATTTGTTTCTTGATTCAAATCATAATGGATTTGATTTGAATCATGTTTCCTCTGATCTGAATCAACTGACATATTTTTCAAAATTAGGTATTTCTTTCATTTCACCTCATTTTTCTCATTTGATTCAAATCATATTTTTCTTTATTTGAATCTAACCATCTTTTTTCAACCATTTTGTGTACTTCATCTCAAGCACATATAAATCATTTTTGTCATCATTCTTAAAAAATAATTAATCATTATGTTAATATTTTTCAGTACGAAAATCAATTTTCTTTGTTTTGAGTGTTCAAAGTCTTGCTACGAATTTCTCATGTCTTTAACTTCAATTTAGTTCAGATCTTGATAACGAGAGTTCTGAGATTGATTGAAGGAGGCGAGTACTTGAAACTAACTGTTCTTGGAGATCTTGTTGAGTTTTCAAGTTGTTAACAAGAAAGAGGGATTGCCAATGGTGGCGACTGCCATACCCCTAAATTTGCCTAACTTTTTTCATTTTTTGTCTGGCCTATTACCACATTCATCTTCATAGTGTCGCGGTGAAATTTGGATACCAAACTATTGATTAGTTTGAATCTTTAATTCATTTTGCAACCGAACTTTGATTTGTCCAAAGGAAGGGATAAAGATCGAAATTCCCACTATGCAATGCAAATGCAAGGTTTAGAGAGTTATAGGTTCGGGGGTTGGTTAAACTTAGGGAAGGTGCTAGCATCCTAAGTTTATATAGTACTCTACAGGAACCTCTTGTTTTATAATGTTTATTGCTAAGTGTTTATCTGCTTAATGGTTGAAAGACCTAGGGGTTTATTTCTAAGTATACTCGATAAGATGTCGCATCTTATGCCTACATATCCTCACGGGAGTGGAATCAGAGTATTTGTAGTTCCCCTAAAGGGTTAGAGGAGTTCTTTGACTATGGTCAAAGTTCCTACGGGTTTAGGGTAGTTGTTTTGATTGATTTTAGGAGAAGAGATGTGTCTTCATTTTAAGGGAGATTTAACCGCCACAGGTTGTAGGAAAATAGTCTTTGCATCGTCTTAAGAAGAGGGCTTAAGTACTTGGATTGTTTGACGAGTATGCCTTTATCTCTCTTAAGGCAAAGTTCCTACGGCTTGATTGTATTGTTGTGGGGTGGAGATTCTATCTCGCTTAAGATGATTTGGCATCTTTCTCTAATGTGTTTGAATATTGTTGTAGTATTGTGTGAGTTTGTATTATATTGTGTTTATTTCTATGTTGAAAGATGAAGGTCCTTCCTATGGGATAGGTCCTAAACTTAATAAGATCAACTTGAATGGGATCAAGGATCTTATGGGGAGAATGATGCAAATGTGAATGCACTACACACGATTGTTGAATCATGTGTAGGATTTTCCTTTGGACGGAATGTGATGCGATAAGGTGAATGTGATAATTGTAAATTGCGGAAGAAGTAAAGACATACATACGCATGAAAGCGCTAAGGTGTAGGTGCAAGTGTCGTGAATTGTGAATATGCACAGTCAATTGAATTTACGCTGTTGGTTGATTTTAATTGGATTATTCTTAAACGAGAGATTGATTTTAGTTTGAATAAAAATGTTGATTTGATTTTAGACGTATTGATTTTAATTTGGATTTATAAAAGGGTTGTTTGGTTTTTAAAAGTTGGATTGATAATTTAAGAAAGAAATAGTTGATGAAGTTGATTTTAAAAAAGATGTTAACTTAATTTTATTAGCAAAAGGTTTTAGGATGTGAATTGATTTTAAATAAATAGGATTTATTAAATAATAAAAAAAATGGTTTTTAGATATTACCATAAGAGATAAAAGTTAATTTAGATTTAAAAAGTCATTAATTAATTTTAAAAGTTGTTTTAAGTGTGAGATAATTTCAAAAAAAGGGGTATATTATTATTTATAAAAGGTTATTAAGTCTATTAAAAGAAAACTAACTAGATGGTTGATTAATTAGACAAATTAATTTAAGAAAAAAAATCAATAGTTAATTTCATAAAAAAAAGATTAATATTACATTAATTAGTTAATAAAATATCTGTTAATTTGTTTTATTTTAAAAAAATTAATTTGGAAAAGATTTAATGTGTTGATTGGATAAAAAGGGTTAATAAAGATTGTAAGGGTGATTAATGGATGATGTGTGTGTTTAGTGAGTGTGGTGTGTGATTAGTGTCATTATTACATCAGTAAACAAAATAAAATAAATAAAAACACAAAAACCTAAATTCCCCCCCCCCCCAATTTCCCCTTCTCCGATCGCGCCTTCTCCGACCCCCTTCTCAATCTCTCTTGCGTTATCTCCCTCCGTTTCAATCATTTCCTCGGCGTTCTTACTCGATACCTTCCTTCTTTCTCGATCACTCCTCTATCTTCTTTCTTTCGTTTTCTCCGATAGCCCTTTTCTCTTCCTACATAAATCAAATAAAAAACAGAGACATTAAAGGGTTAGCCAAGGAAATCTCACGGTTCGAGCAATGGTTTTGCAGGTTTTTGGCCGCAGATGATTTCGACGGAGGACGGATCGCGTCGGAGCTTTTCCGAAGGATGGAGCTTGAAGGTGTGGATACGAACGGATTTTGACACGATGAAGACGTGAGGGTTTTGAAGGCTACGACGGAAGATGAACAGATGAGTTCTTTCAAACCCTCTTTGATTTTTTGTAGTTTTAGGTCTTTTTAATTTGGGATCTCTGTTGAATTTGGGGTCTTGGGGTTCATCGAGTTGCTATGGATTTGGTGGTTTCTCTCTGTGTGAAGGTTGTGGATTTTCCTCTCTTTTATAGACTGTTTTGGGCCAACAGACCTTAATTGAGAATGAATCTCCTTCCATTTTCGACTTGTGTACTTTAATAACTTTCCTTATATACTTGATTATGTTGGTGATTACTGATGTGGATTTCATTTTCCAGATTGGTGTTGAGTTGATTTTGGAAGGGAATCATCCTGCTAATAATGGTAAGTTTCATTACGCTTTTCAAATTTGTTGACTCTGTGTCAGTATTCCGTTACTCCCTTTTTTCGATTAACTTTAAATTCTTCTGGTGTATTGTTCTAATGCTTCCTGTTATCTCTGCTTCCACAAGGTATGCTAGAAGTTTCTCGGTCGATCGAATCCAAGCAGATAAAGTGTAATGCAAACCCTTCCGTAGATAAATCTTCTGGGAGACACTATCATGTGGTTGTTTCCCAACGAATTTGTTGCCTAATGATTCTCTATGTTCAATTTGCTTCACCAAATGTTGTCCAACCTTGCAGTCCATTGTTGAGTTTTGGGTCTTATGTCTTTAAAGGTTGTCGTTCCTTGTACGTAAGTTACTATCATCTTACACGCCTCTGCAAAGTTTAATACTCCCAATATTAGGAGGATGCCTCGAACTATTTAGTTAATGTATGCTTTGAAATTGTAAAAAAAATCATCTTGAGCTTTCAACGTCGTCTTCCAATATTAGGAGGATGCCTCGAACTATTTAGTTAATGTATGCCTCGAACTATTTAGTTAATGTCTGCTTCTACGGTGACGTCGTCTTTCAAAAACATCCTTGTCCTTTATTACTAATCATTAGCTGCAAGTAAAATCCAATATGTTGTTGCTCGTGTAAATTTTATATTTTATGCAGAGTATGACAGTGGTAGCAAATGAAGCCATTCCTTAGAGCTACCGAAGATATCGCGTTTTCTGTGACTGTGCACCTCTTTTCCAGGCTAGTTATCCTTTCTATAATGCTAAAGCGCGTCGTATCGGTTTGTTACGGTGAATCAAGTATCTTATTAACTCAATTCTTGTTGGCTCGGCAGGCGTATATTCATGAAACAGGTTTAACACATGCGGAAAATGGATAGCAGCGTACGGCCAGATCGAAAAACTCGATAACAGTGACCTTCTTCAATCTAAGGCGACACAAGCTGCTTCTAAAATCCTGCATACTAGACCAGGATAGTTATTACATCTATACCCTGTTTCACAATTTATGCTTGCTTTTCCATGGAGCTAACTTGGTTATTGTAGCATTTGGTTCGATAAGAAGTTGTAAATCTCTTAGCACTTTCAATGGAACTACTTCCTTTTTCTCAACAGACCATATAGCAATCAAAATATCACTATGCAGGGACTTCAATTCAGGCAAGAGCCGGTAAAGTTCTTCTAAACGTGCTACCAAAACCAAACATTAGTTTTAGTGATAAGTCCGCTACTGACATAGCTTTGGCTAATGGCTTGTGTAGCTCATTTTCTTCATCGAGTTTTAAAAGCATCTTTCTACATATCTAATGGTTTTGAACTTTACGTCTTTATGACATCTTAATGCTTTCTTAGTGGTTTCTGCCTGCAGGTGCGCGGAGGCCACGATAATAGTGTTGCTCTTACTGTCATGGTTGGTGCTTGAGGCTGCGACCGGGGCTGTTGATATTGTGGAACAGCAGACCATCGATGAGGGTAACACTGTTGATACTGCTGTTGGTATTGCTCTGCTATTGTGAAAAGTCTTAAACCAATGTCATGTGCTTTGCAGGTTGTTCAAGAGCTGAGGCTGCCGGTGTTATGCTTCGGTATTTCAAGGTCTCCGTTTGTGGCGTTATGCTCAAACCCTCTGGTATTGAACTTTCAAAATTAGATCCTCTTCCTCGTGAATTCACAAGGAGGAAATGGTGGTCTATGTGAGTGTTTTGACTTGTTGTTCTCGGTTTCGTTAACAGGGTTGGAAACTAAACTCCATGGGTAACGATACAGTTGTAGTATCAAAGCCATTGTGGAAAGGAACAAGTATCTGTCCAATTTGTGTTGTGACTGCTCATGAAGTTGGGATGTTTCTTTTGAACACAGGTACATCTACATTTGAAGGACATAATGAGTACGACACGAGATAGTATCGGTAATTGCAATATTAACTTTATCAAATTCTGTTGGCAGGCTTGGAATGTGGGCTTGGAAAGAAGAGCATGAAGATTTGTCGTAGGCTTAGTTCATGGTTGGAGTTTGTCGCTTTTCCGACAAGATCAACACAGGGGATCAATGCGTGCGGCTGCTAATGACTTGGCTTATGATGATTCGGATTTGTGCTTGATAAATGGTGAGTCATTATGAGTGGTTCGTTCATGATTCTTGGTAATTGTCCCGGATTAACAAGTCTGCTTTTGATTTTATGCAGGGAAATTCCAGGGCCGTGTGCCAATCTCTTCTTCCTCCCTATCACTTACCAGAGCTCCTCATTAAGGATCACGATTCTAACAAAAATCAAAAGAAAGAAACCAAATGTTGTTTGCTGTAATTATGCAGGGCAAAATCGACACACTGTGAAGCTGCAGGTCTGGAAGCCGCAGGCAAATCGTGGTGTGGCTCGAGGTCCATGGCGCGGGCGCAACATTACTGCTATGGCTTAGGATAATTCGGCAGGTTCCGTGATTTACAATGACGGTTGCGATGACGACTTGATTTCGTTTTAATCTCTGTAAAGAAGTTAAAGTGGCGAGCTGCAGCGACTTGCTGGGATTCTCGCAAGAAGGCCATGTTTTGCAGGATAGCAGGAGAAGATTTATTATGCTTTAAGAAACTAATTCCTTCTATCAATGTGTTATGTAACTTTGGCATGGAATTGAATTTTGTTTTTTTGTGTAAGCTTGATGTAATGATCCATGATTATCATGGTTTAGGGGTTAATCATTCAGGGAATTTCATGACTTTGAAAACACACGCGAGAAGTGGCCTGTGACTGTTTGTATTAGTAATTTAATTCCTTGTATGGAAATTAAATAGTTTGTAAATTAAAATAGTTTGGATACTTGTGACTTCACTTGAATGATCCCTAAATTCTTCCAACCATAAGACTTTGAAGGATGACCTTTGGATTTTGGTGTCCAACCTCATAAATCTTCTCCTTATAGTTTAAAAGTTGTATGAACCAAAACTTGTACTTGGATGGATACGACAATGACAACAGAAGATAGAAATGGTTAACTGATGAACTCGCACAGTCTAACTGTCATTTGAATTCGCAGAAATTCCTGTAGAACTTGAATTTAATTCTTGGCTGAAACTAAATGTTCCAGATACTTGATGTCTTTGAACAAGTCCGGATTAGTGAACCATTAGTGGAACTCCAAGCAAGCCTTTAAACTGTGATGATTTCTTTGCATGAACCGGGCCTTGCGGATTCTTTAAAACACAACCTTGCCATCCGAAATGAGCCAATTAGATTCAGGAAGCCACAAACCAAGCTTGAAATACCATGTAGGGACACCACAAACCAAATGACACCGACTTGATCTCGGTAAGAACCCGAATTCAACCTTTCTATCTGAGCAAAACCTTGTCTTCAACATCCCAGTTTCAAAGTACCTTTGAATGGGAGAATGAGCGACGTGTGCTTGAGACTATTGCACCTGCACAATCTGGTTAGTCGTAATAAATAAAAAGGGTAATGCGTAAAAACAAGGAAGTGGGATCTTAAGGTAAAAATTAGGGTGCAACAGATGCCCCTATTTAAGTTACTCCTATTCGAAGATATGGAGATTGAAATCTTCGTCTCGACGAGATAGGAGGGACTTAAATACAAACATTGCACGAATTTTTGGCCGTAAGATGCCACCAAATGCATATGATATGCAATGATATGAGAGTGCAAGACACAAGGGTCCTATGGAGAAAAGATGCCATAAGGGAAAAAACTAGACATAAGGCTCAACAAAGTGAGACTCCACGTGGAGAAAAATTGGCAATCACAAGGTATATGTAAATATGTTGTGCAGATCTTGAGAGAATCCATTGGAAGAACCGACCGTATAGGTCAAAATGTAATTATTTCAAGATATCATCTGGAGAAGTCTACCGTCGAGACTTGTAACTTTAATGGAGAATACTTTTGCCAAAGTATCTACTGTTAAAATTTGTAGGGAATCTACTGCTGAGATTCTATGTTGAAGCTGCTGGAGAAATACTTCTGTCGAAGTCTTCTGGAAATCTGCTGCCGAGATTATCCAGGAAATAAAATAGAACTACCTACTGCCGAGGTCTACTGGTAATCTACTGCCGAGATTAGCCAGGAAATGAAATGTGTTTGAATAAACCTCCCCCAGCGTCATGGTCTGGATGCCATGAGCTGGTCTCAGTTTCTTGAAATAACTTCCCCATGCCTCATGGTTTGTTTGCCACGAACGGGTCTCAGTCTTCTGATGTAAAACCTCCCCGAGCGTCATGGTGTGTTTGCCATGATCTGGTCTCAGTTTCTTCCTGAAATGATGAAAACTCGTGAGAGCATCTTCACAGGGGATTGAAAGTTTTTGTAGATTGTAGAATCGTTGTAGTTTGTAGTTGTCGTTGTAGACTGTAAATGTCGTTGTAGATTGTGAATGTCGTTGTAGACTGTGAATGTTTTATCATGTAGATGTAATTTGTAATGTATTGGAAGTTGTAAAGCTTCATCGGGGATCTCCAGAAAAATGTGGTCCGGTTGAATTGTAATGTACGCCTTCTTAAATAAGGAGAGACTATTGTGATAAACTTCTTCGACTTCTTCGGGTAGATGTCACTGATGGAAGTAAACTTGTGTGATGAACTTGCTGGGGAATACATTCCTGAGGAGCATCCTTATCGTAGTTGTAAAAGGTGTGAATTCTCAAATGAATAGAAATATATGTAAGGGTTTCCATTTACCAAGTCGATAATTACTAGGGATGGACAAAATGTCTTGAAGAGACCGTCATTTGTCGTTTTGAATAAGATCTTGGTCAAAACGAAATGCTTAAATAAAGAGATCGCTCACAGAATTGTTGAGAAAGTCTTGTAATATCTTTGAAGAAATATCCTTCTTCGATAGTTATCTTCATAGAGACCATTTCTTGGGGAGCCAAGTGCAAAATAAATGCACACTTGATCCAGATTCAAAAGTTGGAGATATCCACAATGTGATTGCCAAGGACCGAAGTTCAATTCAGGACGTAACTGAAGAGAAACTGTCAAGCAAGACTCGAATATTAAGGTATGAACTCAAATGGGATGTACTAAAACAACCGCCTTCCACAAGGATCGAACTTCATGGGGAGTTAGAAATATTGCGCTTTTTCTGCCTAGGGCTGACAACTCTAACTGGAAGGAGAAGACGCGCCCAACCACTCGGGGATAAACACGGCCAAAGAGACAGAACAAACCAACGCAAAGGTGCGAAATGCATATGCCTTGCTATCTATCTATATGTTATGCGTATGTTATGCTAACAAAACAGAAGAACAAAGGCAAACAGAGACGAAATAAACATCTCGAAGCAAACATTCGACCAATCTTCAAAGATAGAAGTACCACTGGGGATGGGTGGAGAACCAAATACGGGATCACACTTCTGCTTCAGGTCTTGAAAATTTCTACTTGGGGAATAGAGAACATTCCACTTAGGGATAAGACACCTTGATCAATCTTGGTTATCTTGTCGAAGATGAGAATAAAGATCTACCAGGGGTGGATCAAATTCATAACCGGAGAAAACCCTGGATAAAATAAATATCTATCTCGCTGGAGAGACTCATGCTGGAGAAGATTGGCGCTGTAGAAGGTTCACTGGGGAATGAGATACGTCCACTTCATTAGGAAGGTGAAGTTGGAGAAGATCCACTGAGGGTTAAAATATCATCTACCTCATTGGGGAAGTGCAGTTAAACAGACCACTGGGAATTCTGCATCTAAAAGCTTCATCGAAGAATGTCATGACCACCTGGAGTAAAAATTTACTGGGGACATGAAGACTGCTGAAAATTTGTATTGAAGACTGCATGGTAGTCGCTATTTGAATAATTTGTTGTGAATGGATAAGATAATCTTTACTTCTTAGATGCCCCAAGTCACATGGTTATGAGAAGAAGTCATTCCAAGAGGATTTTACAGAAAACATGGCGTCCCATTGTTTTCAAACTCTTTAGAGAGATTCGCCGAATCTCGACGTAACTGACCCTGATCGACAGTATGATGACTGAGTCTTCAGAAATAGCTTCTTTAGGTGAAGTCTAATTTGCACAAAATAACCACTTGGAAATAACTTGCCCCAGGTTGGCGGAGTCTTCAAATTCCAACAGAACAAACTTAATGTTGATGTTCGCGTACAAAACTTTCTATGACCTCGGCAAAGATCAACACGTATGAAATGTTTATTCTGAAACCGTTAATGCAACATATGCTTGTCTTGAAGTTTTGAAAAGAGATATCACAATAACTGGTGACCGAAATCACTAGTTAGGACTTATTTTAATTTTTATAAAGCCAACCATCAAATTGAGCATAGCTCATAGGAGTCAGGAAACGTTATCTCACTGGGTATGCTTTCGAAACAAACCTTACTTCAATAAGGACTTTTGAAGGTTATATAAAGGTTGAGTTTACGATTTGTAAAACAAAGGGAATAAGGGTCAAAACTTATTTGTACCCACCTATTTTTTTTGAAAAATGCTCACTTTTTGAAAGGTTTTAGGTGTTTAATCGAGCTGACTGAAAAATTTCCTGCCCCAGGCTTAAAAATGATGTTGAAAAGGGTTAGAAAGGATTTAACTTCCTTATGTCTCTAGTGTTTAGGAGGTTTGAAACAATGCCTTACATCATCAGTAGGTTTATTCAAAAGCATACATCAGGAGACTTTGCGTTTTACTTCGTCATCCTCCTTCCAATTCTTCACCAAAGTGAGGAAAGATTGGATAAAATTATGGAGAAAATTTTAAGAGTGAAACGAATGGATTTCTTCAAGACAAACACTTATTGTACTACTTATTCAAAATAACATGTTCTTACATGCCGGTTATGCTTTTAATCAAAGAAACAAAACACACACAAGCAGACAAACAAACAGCCGGTCAATATAAAAGTGTTCCATTCATGACTGGTCTTTCTCCTTTGAAAGTCAGCACTTCACTATCAATCATTTCTTGAACTTTCTCTTGAAAAACTTTGCATTCTTCAATCGAATGCCCCAACACTCCATCATGAAATTCGCAGCTGGCATTCGAGTTGAACCACGGTAGATGAGACTTCATGATTCTAGTCTTTCTGGGTGTCATCACCGAGTTTTGGATGAAATAAGACCATAGTTGACTGTAGGTCATCGGGATGAGATCAAACCAGCGAGTTTCTTCTTTTG
The DNA here is from genome assembly GCA_963859935.3 of Lathyrus sativus. Lineage (NCBI taxonomy): Eukaryota > Viridiplantae > Streptophyta > Magnoliopsida > Fabales > Fabaceae > Lathyrus > Lathyrus sativus. The sequence continues at coordinate 188,112,493 of OZ012736.1, read as the reverse complement.
GAATACTCAGAGGTGCCTTATGATTCTGAAACTGTCTTCGAACCTGTCGATTCTGATGCTGATTTGGAGATGTCAACCTTCGCTTATGAGGTAGTCGTTGCTTGTGCTGAGCAGTCGCTTCATGCTGACGTTGAGGATAGGGAACTGGAGTTGGATCTGACAGGATTGCATCAACATTTCCTTTCTCTAGGGAATCATCAACTGAAATCTCTTCGTCAGTTTGGTTATTCAAATCATCTTGAATTCTTCCACTTTTTAGCGCAATCTCAATGTTTACTCCCACTTCTATAATTTTAGAGAAATCTGATGGCACAACGCCCACCATCCTATCATAATAAGAGTCTGGCAGTGTTCTTAGAAACATCTTGGTTAAATCTTTCTCTGGAAGAGGTGGACGAACTTGGGCTGCCAACTCTTTCCATCGCTGAGCATATTCCCTGAAAGATTCGTCATTATTCTTACTCATTCCTTCTAGTTGATCAGTGTCTGGAGCCACGTCCAAATTATAATTGTATTGCTTCACGAAAGTATCAGCTAAATCTTTCCAAGACTGAATACAGTTCCTTTGTAGCTTCATATACCATATCAAGGATGCCCCAGATAAGCTTTCTTGAAAGCAATGAATCATCAATTCATCATTGTCAACATAAGCAGCCATCTTTCTACAAAACATTGTCAAATGGTATTTTGGACAAACAGTACCCTTGTACACTTCAAAGTCAGACATCTTGAACTTCGGAGGAATGATTACACCTGGAACCAGACATAGGTCACGAGCATTAATTCCAGATGTGTTAGCTTCTTTCATCACCTTCAATTGTTCTTTGAAATCACGAAATTCATTTTCCATTACATCCAGCTTCATCTTAGTACGAACATTCTGAAGATTAGGTACACGTTGTAGAGGCTGGGAAGCTTGAGCAACCAAGTTATCTTGCACGGGCCGAGGTTGGGTAGGAACTTCCACTTGCTGAACATTGTCATCAGAGGGAAGATCAAATAACGGATTAGTCCTTGTTCTAAAGCCAGTCATAGAATCCATATCTTTCGTTTTCTTTGCTATCTTTTAGTAACACTTCAAGCTTGGTCAGATGGTCGAGATGTCAGCTAATAGACAAAGACAGAAGACCGGATGAGCTACAGAAGGAGAAGAGACACATGCATATGCAAAATGCTAAATGCTAATGCTTGATGCGCAAATGAAAGGTTTCAAGGAACTCAAGTTCTTATAAGGGTTACAGAATACCAAAGAAAATTTATTTATTATTTTTTTTGATATTGGATTACAGATAAATATTCCTATAAGAGTCCCAACATAATATCTAAATAAAAGCTAGAAAAAATCCTAAGGAAGTCCTTCATCATGCGTGTTGATATACTTTTCTAACTGGATCTTCTTGAGGATAAATTGTCCATGATCATCTTCGAAAGAGTAATGTGATAGAGGAAAATAAATCTTCCATCTTTCTTCTATTCTTGTTGGAAAGTGAGAAATGAATCCCTTGTATTCTCGGACCTTCAACATTAATGAGAGTCTTTTTCACTTCATTTGTTCTTTGACAATAAGGGAAGTCTTTCGTATTGGTCTTTTTGATTCTTCAATCAATGCCCTTAACTTCCTTAGGTCATCCAAGTTAGGACTCTTAAAAGGATATTTCAAAAAAAAAAAAAATTCTTTTGTAATCCTTATTGGTTTCTATAATGTTTATAAATGAACTAAGAATCCCATGAAACCTAATGTGATATGATGTTATATGGATGCAACAAACACAAGTAAGCACATAGATAAACAAGGATAACAAACAAGGGGGACCCTAGGTTTGCAACGAGCATGGGGCAAAGGTATACCCATTCCCAAAGGATGTGGACTAAAGGTTGATTGTACCTGTAGAACAAGGTTCTAAAGAGGTTCCCAAAGTCATTAGTCCATCTTTCGGATATTATTAATTTCCCAACTAACTTGGGGATTAATAATATTCTCAAGAGAACTTCTTTTGAGTGTAGCATCGCGTAGTACTATTTCGGGTGTACTCCCTCATAGTCTCGCACTACGTCCTAGTAAAGGTCAAAATGGGGTTAAAGGTAACTACGGTCCTTAGTATCATGGACTCCAATTGAGAATAGTAAAAGTTTTCACGACTGAACTCATTCAACCGAACCATTTTCATAAGGGTCTCAACTAAGCGGGATTCTCGAGTCAACTTAGTCGGGACTCACTCCCTATAAGCCTCATCGAATATATCACCATCCTATCATAATTTCTCTCAAGTCCGGGTGTAGGACTTTGTCTCACCACTCAAGGATAATAGCCCCAAAGAAACAAATAAGCAAGTAGGCAAATAAGCAAATATGTAAAGCAATAAACAAAAACAAGATAGGGAGACCCACTGAGTATCCCCAGTGAAGTCGCCATTTCTGTCGCGGTGAAATTTGGATACCAAACTATTGATTAGTTTGAATCTTTAATTCATTTTGCAACCGAACTTTGATTTGTCCAAAGGAAGGGATAAAGATCGAAATTCCCACTATGCAATGCAAATGCAAGGTTTAGAGAGTTATAGGTTCGGGGGTTGGTTAAACTTAGGGAAGGTGCTAGCATCCTAAGTTTCTGTAGTACTCTACAGGAACCTCTTGTTTTATAATGTTTATTGCTAAGTGTTTATCTGCTTAATGGTTGAAAGACCTAGGGGTTTATTTCTAAGTATACTCGATAAGATGTCGCATCTTATGCCTACATATCCTCACGGGAGTGGAATCAGAGTATTTGTAGTTCCCCTAAAAGGTTAGAGGAGTTCTTTGACTATGGTCAAAGTTCCTACGGGTTTAGGGTAGTTGTTTTGATTGATTTTAGGAGAAGAGATGTGTCTTCATTTTAAGGGACATTTAACCGCCACAGGCTGTAGGAAAATAGTCTTTGCATCGTCTTAAAAAGAGGGCTTAAGTACTCAGATTGTTTGACGAGTATGCCTTTATCTCTCTTAAGGCAAAGTTCCTACGGCTTGATTGTATTGTTGTGGGGTGGAGATTCTATCTCGCTTAAGATGATTTGGCATCTTTCTCTAATGTGTTTGAATATTGTTGTAGTATTGTGTGAGTTTGTATTGTATTGTGTTTATTCCTATGTTGAAAGATGAAGGTCCTTCCTATGGGATAGGTCCTAAACTTAAGAAGATCGACTTGAATGGGATCAAGGATCTTATGGGGAGAATGATGCAAATGTGAATGCACTACACACGATTGTTGAATCATGTGTAGGATTTTCCTTTGGACGGAATGCGATGCGATAAGGTGAATGTGATAATTGTAAATTGCGGAAGAAGTAAAGACATACATACGCATGAAAGCGCTAAGGTGTAGGTGCAAGTGTCGTGAATTGTGAATGTGCACAGTCAATTGAATTTACGCTGTTGGTTGATTTTAATTGGATTATTCTTAAACGAGAGATTGATTTTAGTTTGAATAAAAATGTTGATTTGATTTTAGACGTATTGATTTTAATTTGGATTTATAAAAGGGTTGTTTGGTTTTTAAAAGTTGGATTGATAATTTAAGAAAGAAATAGTTGATGAAGTTGATTTTAAAAAAGATGTTAACTTAATTTTATTAGCAAAAGGTTTTAGGATGTGAATTGATTTTAAATAAATAGGATTTATTAAATAATAAAAAAAATGGTTTTTAGATATTATCATAAGAGATAAAAGTTAATTTAGATTTAAAAAGTCATTAATTCATTTTAAAAGTTGTTTTAAGTGTGAGATAATTTCAAAAAAAGGGGTATATTATTATTTATAAAAGGTTATTAAGTCTATTAAAAGAAAACTAACTAGATGGTTGATTAATTAGACAAATTAATTTAAGAAAAAAATCAATAGTTAATTTCATAAAAAAAGATTAATATTACATTAATTAGTTAATAAAATATCTGTTAATTTGTTTTATTTTAAAAAAACTGATTTGGAAAAGGTTTAATGTGTTGATTGGATAAAAAGGGTTAATTAAGATTGTAAGGGTGATTAATGGATGATGTGTGTGTTTAGTGAGTGTGGTGTGTGATTAGTGTCATTATTACATCAGTAAACAAAATAAAATAAATAAAAACACAAAAACCTAAATCCCCCCCCCCAATTTCCCCTTCTCCGATCGCGCCTTCTCCGACCCCCTTCTCAATCTCTCTTGCGTTGTCTCCCTCCGTTTCAATCATTTCCTCGGCGTTCTTACTCGATACCTTCCTTCTTTCTCGATCACTCCTCTATCTTCTTCTTTCTTTCGTTTTCTCCGATAGCCCTTTTCTCTTCCTACATAAATCAAATAACAAACAGAGACATTAAAGGGTTAGCCAAGGAAATCTCACGGTTCGAGCAATGGTTTTGCAGGTTTTCGGCCGTAGATGATTTCGACGGCGGACGGATCGCATCGGAGCTTTTCCGAAGGATGGAGCTTGAAGGTGTGGACACGAACGGATTTTGAGACGATGAAGACGTGAGGGTTTTGAAGGCTACGACGGAAGACGAACAGATGAGTTCTTTCAAACCCTCTTTGATTTTCTGTAGTTTTAGGTCTTTTTAATTTGGGATCTCTGTTGAATTTGGGGTCTTGGGGTTCATTGAGTTGCTATGGATTTGGTGGTTTCTCTCTGTGTGAAGGTTGTGGATTCTCCTCTCTCTTATAGACTGTTTTGGGCCAACAGACCTTAATTGAGAATGAATCTCCTTCCATTTTCGACTTGTGTAGTTTAATAACTTTCCTTATATACTTGATTATGTTGGTGATTACTGATGTGGATTTCATTTTCCAGATTGGTGTTGAGCTGATTTTGGAAGGGAATCATCCTGCTATTAATGGTAAGTTTGATTACACTTTTCAAATTTGCTGACTCTGTGTCAGTATTCCATTACTCCCTTTTTTCGATTAACTTTAAATTCTTCTGGTGTATTGTTCTAATGTTGCCTGTTATCTCTGCTTCCACAAGGTATGCTAGAAGTTTCTCGGTCGATCGAATCCAAGCAGATAAAGTGTAATGCAAACCCTTCCGTAGATAAATCTTCTGGGAGACACTATCATGTGGTTGTTTCCCAACGAATTTGTTGCCTAATGATTCTCTATGTTCAATTTGCTTCACCAAATGTTGTCCAACCTTGCAGTCCATTGTTGAGTTTTGGGTCTTATGTCTTTAAAGGTTGTCGTTCCTTGTACGTAAGTTACTATCATCTTACACGCCTCTGCAAATTTTAATACTCCCAATATTAGGAGGATGCCTCAAACTATTTAGTTAATGTATGCTTTGAAATTGTAAAAAAATCATCTTGAGCTTTCAACGTCGCAGATTCATGAATTTTTCCATCAAACATGCGATTTCTTGGATTTTCCCTTGTAGGAACTTTGGGACCGGTTCACACAACTGACGTGCCCTTGTTACTCTCCCGAGAATGGAGATTGATGAGGAAGACCTGTTGATCATTTGCTTCGGAAGGAAATGTTAGGCTAATGAAAGTCTGCTTCTACGGTGACGTCGTCTTCCAAAAACATCCTTGTCCTTTATTACTAATCATTAGCTGCAAGTAAAATCCAATATGTTGTTGCTCATGTAAATTTTATATTTTATGCAGAGTATGACAGTGGTAGCAAATGAAGCCATTCCTTAGAGCTACCGAAGATATTGCGTTTTCTGTGACTGTGCACCTCTTTTCCAGGCTAGTTATCCTTTCTATAATGCTAAAGCGCGTCGTATCGGTTTGTTACGGTGAATCAAGTATCTTATTAACCCAATTCTTGTTGGCTCGGCAGGCGTATATTCATGAAACAGGTTTAACACTTGCGGAAAATGCATAGCAGCGTACGGCCAGATCGAAAAACTCGATAATAGTGACCTTCTTCAATCTAAGGCGACACAAGCTGCTTCTAAAATCCTGCAGACTAGACCAGGATAGTTATTACATCTATACCCTGTTTCACAATTTATGCTTGCTTTTCCATGGAGCTAACTTGGTTATTGTAGCATTTGGTTCGATAAGAAGTTGTAAATCTCTTAGCACTTTCAATGGAACTACTTCCTTTTTCTCAACAGACCATATAGCAATCAAAATATCACTATGCAGGGACTTCAATTCAGGCGAGAGCCGGTAAAGTTCTTCTAAACGTGCTACCAAAACCAAACATTAGTTTTAGTGATAAGTCCGCTACTGACATAGCTTTGGCTAATGGCTTTTGTAGCTCATTTTCTTCATCGAGTTTTAAAAGCATCTTTCTACATATCTAATGGTTTTGAACTTTACATCTTTATGACATCTTAATGCTTTCTTAGTGGTTTCTGCCTGCAGGTGCGCGGAGGTCGTGATAATAGTGTTGCTCTTACTGTCATGGTTGGTGCTTGAGGCTGCGACCGGGGCTGTTGATATTGTGGAACAGCAGACCGTCGATGAGGGTAACACTGTTGATACTGTTGTTGGTATTGCTCTGCTATTGTGAAAAGTCTTAAACCAATGTCATGTGCTTTGCAGGTTGTTCAAGAGCTGAGGCTGCCGGTGTTATACTTCGGTATTTCAAGGTCTCCGTTTGCGGCGTTATGCTCAAAACCTCTCGTATTGAACTTTCAAAATTAGATCCTCTTCCTCGTGAATTCACAAGAAGGAAACAGTGGTCTATGTGAGTGTTTTGACTTGTTGTTCTCGGTTTCGTTAACAGGGTTGGAAACTAAACTCCGTGGGTAACGATACAGTTGTAGCATCAAAGCCATTGTGGAAAGGAACAGGTATCTGTCCAATTTGTGTTGTGACTGCTCATGAAGTTGGGATGTTTCTTTTGAACACAAGTACATCTACATTTGAAGGACATAATGAGTACGACACAAGATAGTATCGGTAATTGCAATATTAACTTTATCAAATTCTGTTGGCAGGCTTGGAATGTGGGCTTGGAAAGAAGAGCATGAAGATTTGTCGTAGGCTTAGTTCATGGTTGGAGTTTGTCGCTTTTCCGACAAGCTCAACACAGGGGATCAATGCGTGCGGCTGCTAATGACTTGGCTTATGACGACTCGGATTTGTGCTTGATAATTGGTGAGTCATTATGAGTGGTTCGTTCATGATTCTTGGTAATGGTCCCGGATTAACAAGTCTGCTTTTGATTTTATGCAGGGAAATTCCAGGGTCGTGTGCCAATCTCTTCTTCCTCCCTATCACTTACCAGCGCTCCTCATTAAGGATCACGATTCCAACAAAAATCAAAAGAAAGCAACCAAATGTTGTTTGCGGTAATTATGCAGGGCGAAATTGACACACTGTGAAGCTGCAGGTCTGGAAGTCGCAGGCAAATCGTGGTGTGGCTCGAGGTCCATGGCGCGGGCGCAACATTACTGCTATGGCTTAGGATAATTCGGCAGGTTCCATGATTTACAATGACGGTTGCGATGACGACTTGATTTCGTTTTAATCTCTGTAAAGAAGTTAAAGTGGCGAGCTGCAGCGACTTGCTGGGATTCTCGCAAGAAGGCTATGTTTTGCAGGATAGCAGGAGAAGATTTATTATGCTTTAAGAAACTAATTCCTTCTATCAATGTGTTATGTAACTTTGGCATGGAATTGAATTTTGTTTTTTTGTGTAAGCTTGATGTAATGATCCATGATTATCATGGTTTAGGGGTTAATCATTCAGAGAATTTCATGACTTTGAAAACACACGCGAGAAGTGGCCTGTGAATGTTTGTATTAGTAATTTAATTCCTTGTATGGAAATTAAATAGTTTGTAAATTAAAATAGTTTGGATACTTGTGACTTCACTTGAATGATCCCTAAATTCTTCCAACCATAAGACTTTGAAGGATGACCTTTGGATTTTGGTGTCCAACCTCATAAATCTTCTCCTTATAGTTTAGAAGTTGTATGAACCAAAACTTGTACTTGGATGGATACGGCAATGACAACAGAAGATAGAAATGGTTAACTGATGAACTCGCACAGTCTAACTGTCATTTGAATTCGCAGAAATTCCTGTAGAACTTGAATTTAATTCTTGGCTGAAACTAAATGTTCCAGATACTTGATGTCTTTGAACAAGTCCGGATTAGTGAACCATTAGTGGAACTCCAAGCAAGCCTTTAAACTGTGATGATTTCTTTGCATGAACCGGGCCTTGCGGATTCTTTAAAACACAACCTTGCCATCCGAAATGAGCCAATTAGATTCAGGAAGCCACAAACCAAGCTTGAAATACCATGTAGGGACACCACAAACCAAATGACACCGACTTGATCTCGGTAAGAACCCGAATTCAACCTTTCTATCTGAGCAAAACCTTGTCTTCAACATCCCAGTTTCAAAGTACCTTTGAATGGGAGAATGAGCGACGTGTGCTTGAGACTATTGCACCTGCACAATCTGGTTAGTTGTAATAAATAAAAAGGGTAATGCGTAAAAACAAGGAAGTGGGATCTTAAGGTAAAAATTAGGTTGCAACACATAGTCATTAACATCATCTCATTCACTTCTACCATTTGCATTAAGTTTCAGAGATCCAAAAGTCTTATGACCCAATGAGAAGCTGAAAAGTCCTAACTTAGGGTCACCCATGAATGTTTCATCTATGTCTTTGTTCTTGTGCTTGTTGCTTTGAAATTAGGGTTTATACAACTTTGTTCATTAACATATTATTTAACCATTGTGCATACAAAATATGGTGTAATTGTTTCTCCTTTGTGGTCATTAGGTTTGTAAAAAGGTATTAAGGTGGGTTTCATTCAAGTCCAATGAGGTTCACATGCTCATTATCTCTCAAGATGTTCACCTTGGTTCATGATAAATCTATTTTACCAAAGCAGCTTCAAACATTGATTTTGGGTTCATTATTGCTTAAGGGACAAGGAATTCGGAAACCACATCCTCTCATGGTCAAGTTTCTTAAGATTGTTCAACGTGAAACCATGCACAAGTCATCCATCATTCAAGGTTTTCTTTCAAAACAAGTTAATGACAAAGTTATAGATTTTAAGGGGAATTCAATTATAATGCAAAAAGAGTTTCCAAGTATGTTTTATCTTGGTTCTTGAATTCAATTCACACTTGAACATTGCTCTTGTTATGACAAATTTCACACATGTGGATTCAAGATGAACAAATGCATTATGGTTTTGTTTCACTATAATCAAGTGCCAACATCACCCAAACCAAGCATGCTACATGAGTTCATAGTTCAAGCAAAGTTCAAATGAGTTATGGCATGGCTAGGTTTCTACATCAAGGCCCAAGTGTGGCACGGTTATGCAATGATCATCATTCAAACACAATTAAAGAAAAACAAAGATCCAATGGTGGGATCGTTAGATTGGCATGGGTTCAAGAAGCTATAACAACAATGACATCAATGTAAAAGGAAACTACATCAATCTAAGAGTTAAGTGCGAGAGGGGAACATAAACTAACATGAAGGATTAGCAGCCATATAATCACTTGTCAACATGGAGAACAAGCTTGGGCAAAGATACCAAGGTGGCACATCAAATTAGCATGCTTTGAATCCATAATCACGCCTTGAATATTCAAATAGAAAGCATAAATGCATCAAATTGCAGCAAGACACGCAAAGGCTATTTCCAAATTCATTCACATTTTTTAAACTAATCAAACAAGCATTGTATTCAACAAAGTACAACTCAAATTACATTCACATCAAATTACAATTTCCAGCTCCCAAACATAACTGAATTTGGATCTAACTAACTCTAACTTCATCCTTAAACTACCCTCACTCATCTCTCTAAATTGGATTCAATGCACATTTTTCAGCTCTGGATCTTCATTCGCACAGAATCCTACTCGTCCTCTTTACCTTTTGCTTACAAAACCCTCACTTGCACAATCTTCACATCTTCATCAATCAAGCTCTGCACCACACAATCCTCACTTCTTCATCAATCAAGCTCGGTACTGCACCATCCTCACATCTTCATCAATCAAGCTTTGCACTACACAATCTTCACATCTTCATCAATCAAGCTTTTCACTCTTCATCATCTTCACCTTCATCAATCAAAATTTCATTCTGCAATTTTGCATCACAACAAGAACACACAATAATAAACTCACAACAACGCAACAACAACACAAAGCAGAGAGAAGCAGACGCAGAAGCAAACTCAAGAATTCAACAACGCAGAAATCGCAATGCTTCACTTTAACAACCCAACCCCATAAAAACAAGTCACGCAGAGATTCACACAACAACAACGAACAAATTGCATGCGAAGAAGGGGACTGCAATCGAAAGTACAAGCAACCGAAGCAGAAGAAGTTCAATCAGATTTTCGTACCTACTCCAGTCTTCTTTCACCACTACTTCTAAAAGCGCATCCAAAGGTACCGTTTCTTACGTTTTCTACTTCATCGTCGATTCGTACTTAGGTTTGTTCTCTGTGTTTTTGGGATATTAGTTGAAAACGTTTGTGGATTTGGATTGAGTGGAGAAGGATGAGTTTACTGATGTAGAATGTGAGTGATTTTGTGCTCTGCCGCCGCCAGTGATGAGCTCTGGCACGGCGGAGCTAATACATGCCGGATAGATTTCTTTTGTGAGGTGAGAATGTTAAACTGAAAATGAATGTGGAGTGAATGAATGCTGAACTTAACTGCCCTCTCTCTTGGTTTCACCTTCATGGGCCCTGTACCCTTGGCCCAAGGTGAATTAGCAGAGTTGCACCTCACTACTATAAGATACATCCCCATCCAGTTTGCACCCCTGTTTTGCTCTTTTGTTTTTTTTGGCTTGTTTTTATCATTTTTTGTTTGTTTGTATTTTCCAAGTATCTTTTTCCTTAATTGATCTAATTCATTAATTACTAACAAATAATTTACAAACCACAAACTACTAACATTTTACGTTTCTTGTAATTTATATTTTCTTCATAATTCTTACATTCTACCTTTTATGTCATTTTCTTCCTCTTTTATTATTTATCTTGTTAAAATGAACCAAAGAAACATGATAAAAAAGGGAAGGACTTAAAAGTCTTGTAAGACATCATGAAGTTATGGACTTTGAGTGACCCTAGTATCATGGAGTTTTGGACTTAATGTTTGACCCTAGCAAAAGGAGACCTGAACTTGGATTTTTAATTCCTCTAGTTAGTCTAGGACACCTTTGCACAAACACGACTTTCTCTTGGGCTACCTGACAACGGGATCCTTTATTTCTTGCATACTTCCCTTGTATCTTTCATGTAGCCCTCTCCCCTTTTAATGTGCTTTCTTTACTTTCCCGCTTTCCTTTGGTTTTGGTTGTGCTCGCTAGCTACCCTTAGATACTAGGATCGACTTCATCATTTCTTTATCAATAATAACAATCCTTGATCCAACATCAAGTGGCATTTTTTCAATAAAATCCTTGATTCAACTTCAAGTGGCATTTTCTCAATAAATTCCAAAACAAAATAAAATACGATTAGAATTCCACGTCACGAGCCTTAAGTGGTGAAGAAGGAGTGAGAATTGAGCTTTTATGCCCTCACTCTGAGTATTTTGAACACAAGACGTTTGACTTGTTAGTTTGAGATATTCACCTCTATCCATAGTCTTTAGTGCAATTCGAATCAATAACAATTTCTTTTCAAAATCCTAAAAACAACATCATTGCATCAAACTCTCTTTCGTGCCTTAGGGCATCATCCCGAAAACTTTTTTTCAAGGTATAAAATCAACTAACACATACTTATTTTTTAATTGAACTACGAAGCTCTGATTTCTCATTTTAATATGAGGATACGTAGGCACGACGAGATTGCAAAATCTACGCGAGCACACTAATTCAAAAACTTAATTTTACCCTATTAGCAAATAACCCTTAGATAAGCGACACTCATTCGCGCTTAGACAACCTAGATGGTTCCCGTTGAGATGTGAGGGATACTAATATCTTCCCCTTACATAACTGACTTCTGAACCCGAATTTGGTTGCGAAACCATATTCTTCACCTTTTAGGGGATTTTATCGATATTTTCCCTTTCTTTGGAATAAATAAAGTTCGGTGGCAACTCTGTGTATTTTTTGCATGGCGACAACTGGCGACTCTGCTAGGGAACGGGGTTCCTGAGTAAGTCAAGCCTAGTCTAGGTTGCTTTCTTCGCATGTTTGGGTGTTTATCTTTTAGCATTGCTTGCTTTATTTGTTGCCTTTTGCTTTAAATATTCGTATCTTATTTGTTATGTTGCTCTCTTATGTTGTGGTATGGATTGGATACCTTGGTTGTAAACCTTGTGGAAAAGACCCTCCACCCGATTCTAGAGTGCAAACTTAAGATAAGAGAGGTTGCGTGGTATGGGCCACCGGGAATCTTTTCTCGTAAGGGTCGATACGAAAACCTCACTTGGAGTATATCCTATTGAGGATATTGGTGACTGTCAAGCTTTTGGAGTAAGCGACCAATGTTTTCATTGGGATCCATGAATCCAAGGACCTTTGTAGAACCTTGAACCATTGGCCCATTAGGAATGATGGTCACGTAGTGCGGGTCCCTAAGAAGCTTTTCTCGCGAGGGTCAGTATGAAGATCTCAATCAAAATAGACTTTTTTGATGGAGTTGTTGCCTGGCAATGACTGACATACACAATAAACAGTTAAGGAAGTCCATTACTCTAAGACCTTTGTCTGTAACACAATGTCTATGGTCACATAGTATGGGTCCCCGAGAAGCTTTCCTTGCATGGGTCAATATGAATACCTCACCCATAGTAGATTCATATGATGGAGTTGTCAACCGACATGCTTTTGTCATGCGTGATAAACATTCATGTGAATCCATGACTTTGGAGTTCCTTTTAAGCCATATATCCTACCTAGTGAAAACCTATTTGGAAGGCAAACTGTCTTATCCTCCATCTGTACCTAAGACTTTTGAATCCCTGAAGCTCATTCATTCATTCATTCATTCATTCATGCACCGCAATAATGAGAATACTTCTCGCATGTATTAATGCATTATCTTACATTTTAAAAACAATATCAAAAGCCTCATATTACCTCTCATTTCTAACCAGATAGTTAATTTCCTGACATACACTCAGAACTAGAAGCATGTCTCAGATCACTATGGAAGAACTCTTGAGAGGCCAAGAATTGTTGAAGGAGGAGGTCAACCAATTGAAGACTCATATGAGCATGGTCATGGAAATCCTGCAATCACTATTGAGGAAGGAAGGCAACTCCGTACCAACTGCTACAGTAGAGATGCTTGCTCCTGGGCATCTTCCTAGCCCCACCTCATGTTAGGAGTCACCTCACGAACATCATCCACCACCTGGATTTCCGAGGCTTCCATATCAGTAGCCACTTCCATTTCCTCTACCAATTGAGAGGAACCAGGCATGGAGTCAAAATTAGTATCCAGGTCAGCAGCGAAACTTTGCACAAGAAGGCCAGAAAAACATTTTGGCCCAGTACCTATGGCATACAGTCAACTTCTCCCTTTGTTGCTCAATAGCTCGCTGGTTCAATTAAAGGATACCGAGCCTCCTCCAAAGCCTCTTCCTCCGGATTATGATGTGAATGCCAGATGTGTATTCCACTCTAGAGCACCCGGTCATGCGATTAAGAATTGTAAGGGTTTCAAATACAAAGTACAAGACTTGATCGATGCAAAGGCTATCACCTTCACACTAAGCAATCTGAGAATACTAAACAATCCCATGTCCCCGCATGCAGGCACATATGCAGTTCCATAACTATTACAAGGGTAGATCCGAAGAGGTTGCATTTGTTGGAAGAATCTAACATTAACTTCTACAAGCAGAACAACCCCAATTTGTGGTGGATAATAAGGCCAATCACGACATCAATCATTTTGTCATTCAATCATTTTCATTTTGTAATATTTTCTACTTATCAAGGGAAAATTTACCTGTAAAACTTGTTTGTTTCTATATGATAATGATAATGAAATGAATATTAATGTTTTGAATAAATCTAGTCGTGTTAACTCATATATTTTCATCGATATAAAACTCTTGTTAAAGAAAAATCCAAAGGAGGATGATGAAATCAAAAGGTGCAAAGATGTCAGTCGTATTCTTTTGAATAAAACCTTGTTGGTGATGTAAAATCATTGTTTCAAATACCCAAACACCAGAGGTATAAGGAAGAAAATCCATAGCCAACCCCGTTGAGCCTAGAAGTAGGAGTTTCTTTCTAAAACAAAAAAAACCTCAATCTTAACTTGGGGCAGGGTAGTCTTCAGTTAATTTGACCATGCGTTCAAAACTCAAAAGGGAAAAGAGGAGTATCCTATTCGAGGATCAATCACATCTTATCCCTCACAAGGGTTTGTATCCCACCAATCCACAATGTTTGTCCCTCACTAACAAAAGGAACGAGGCAATCACAATCCTTACAAGCCTAACGAACAAGTGTTACACAATTTATTCCAAAAAACAAAAAATAAAAAAGCAAGAAAAAAAACATAAAAGCCCGCTAAGTCAAAAAATAGAAGACGAGTGACTTAGGAAAATATTAGGGCATCTCGCTAGGTTGCAAACTCAAAAATCAGTCTAGGCAAAAATTAGGGAAAACAAAAACAAACAAAAAAAGATCAACAGAAAATCCTCAATAAGAACAAATTCGTGTGACTACGAACCAAAGATCAAAAAGTGGGTGACTTCCACTCCTAAAAACCTCAGTGTTTCCTTAACCATCACTTATACCATTCAATAACCTTTGAAAGGTGAATACTTGTATCAAACTAGCTGAATGTAGGACTGGAGAACATCAAGGATAATGGTGGGCTAAAATAAAATTTTGAGCCATAAATCCTTTTCTTTCTCAAACTGTGAACCAGGTCACGTTATAACCCTCAAAAGACCTAATTGAAGTAGGGTTATTTCCAAAGCATACTTCGCTAAAAATGGCATCAAAGTTGACTCCTAAAATGATTTGCTTACCATTCGTGTTGGTATCGATGTGACATTCTAATCAGTGATTCATTCACTATATGTCACAATATCATTCTAGTGAACAAACTTGGATTTTGAAACTGTCATATGCATTGCATTAAAATTATCACTCTCAAAACGAACAAATTTACTTGCGAACAAACACTTGACATCAATAAGGTTTCCACAATGTAAAGGTTGATCGAGCTAAGGTGTAAAACGCCTGAGGCCTCCATTGAGCAGGGGTAAGTAACTTCAGATGATCATACCATATTGCCAAATTCCTGAGGGCTCCATCAAGAAGAAGGGAAAACCACAGCAAGATTCAATCAATCTAGGGAAAACATGTCGAGATTCAACAAAGGATCATCCAATCAAATGCAAAATCACTTCAAGACACGTACTGGGGTAGACCACCTCAAGATCATAAGAAGTTGTCCTCTCCAAGAGACGGTTAATCAGAAGCACCTCTCCAAAGTTTAGAGTACTAGGGCAGCCCATCTCAAGTCATCATGGTACAAATGTCCTAGACTTCCTTTCATGAAAAATTCCTTCAAAAAATCTACAGACAGGGGCAAGACTGGTTGAAGAGGAGCATCTCTTCTCCATAATCTTGAAGGCTACTCAAACAGGTTCTATCGACCTTTGAGTTCAAGGAAATTATCGGGAAGTCATGCTAAGTACATCCCCTAACCTTTTCAACCAGAAACCTTGTAGCCAAGCAAGACACTTTCCAGCTTCAACCATACTTGCCCCACCTCAGAGGCAATTGTTGAATTGTCAAAGTCATTGTACAAATAATCATCATGCATTAAACATGTCGCTTCGCTCATGCATACCAATTCATCTAGCATAGCACAAAGCCTTGCAAAAATAAAAAACGGAAAAAATCCAAAGCCCAACCATACTTGGCACCTCAATAAAATCCAATCATACTTGGCACCTCTACGAAATCCAATCACCATCTGGTTTCACATGTCTATCTCGCTCTTAACAATGTCCCAATCATACAAAATCCAAGCCCGGGAATGCATCGACATCTTGCATACAGTAATAGTCATAGCCTAGCATTCTATTATCAAAGCCATAGCATATCCATCAAAATGGAGCATTACATTCCAGAGTCGAGACTTCCTCGAAAAACACAAATAAATCCTCAATTGAGATTCCATTTCTTCCAAGAGAACATTACCCCCAACATTCATTGTTGATACCCCATCAAGGTTCCCTTAGAGTATTCCGTTCTACATCTCTGAGACATCTAGCCTTTTGCAAGTTCCATTTGCCTTTGCATGGTAAATATCTCTTATTACTTCCATTTTGCAAGTCCCTTTGGCCTTTTTTATGAGGGATATATCAATCCTTCTTAACTTTTATAGGTCTTCCTTGCTTTTGCACGAAAATCATGTCTTCACACTTACCTTTTGTAAGTCCTCATTGCCTTTGGCACGGGAACGATCATGTTCTCTCTAACCTTAGGGTTGATGCCTACCTTCTTTTTCCTCAACCTCAGAGTTGATGTTTACCTTTCACCCTCAGCCTCAAAGTTGAAATGTACCCTTTGTTCCCAACCTCAGAGTTGACGACCAATATCTTTTATCCCCGACCTTAAATTTGATGTCAATCTTTTTTCCCAACCTCAGAGTTGATGTCTATTTTTTATCCTTAACCTTAGAGTTGTTGTCTATATTTTTTTTCCTCAACCTCATAGTTGATGCATATCCCATTTTTTTCTCAGTCTCAGAGTTGATGATCAATATCTTTTATTCTCAGCCCCATAGTTGATGACCAATATCTTCTATTCTCAGCCTCAGAGTTGATGACCAATATATTATATTCTTAGCCTCAGAGTTGATGATTAATATCTTTTATTCTCAGCCTCAGAGTTGATGGCCAACATCTTATATTCTTAGCCTCAGAGTTGATGACCAATATCTTATATTCTCAGCCTCAGAGTTGACGACCAATATCTTTCGTTCCCATCCTCAGAGTTGATGACCAATATCTTTTGCTCTCAGTCTTAGAGTTGATGACCAATATCTTTCTTTCTCAACCTCATAGTTGATGACCAATATCTTTCATTCTCATCCTCAGAGTTGATGACCAATATCTTTCATTCTCAGCCTCAGAGTTGATGATCAATATCTTTCATTCTCAACCTCAGAGTTGATGACCCTACTTTTCCTTAACCTCTGAGTTGATGTATATCTTTTTTTCTCAACCTCATAGTTGATGCCTACCCTCCTTTTCCTAAATCTTAGAGTTGATGTACATCCTTTTTTCCCCAGCCTCAGAGTTGATGACCAATATCTTTTTCCTCAACCTTAGAGTAGACATCTATCCTATTTTTCCTCAACCTCATGGTTGAACAACAAGTTATGTTGAATTCTTAACAATACCCCAAGGAGGATGTAACTTAATGTTCAATGATCTCTAGTTGGGAGACCATTATTCATAAGAGTCTCCTCAAATTAACTGATGTTTTGGAGCAATAATTAGGAAGATTAAAAGAAGAGGAGAATTTGAAGGAAGGAATTATAACTGAACCCTTGTACAAGTCAGTAGATAAAGAAGAACCATTGGAATTATTGGAGTTGACTGAAGAATTGAAAGATCGATGCAAGCCATCCATATAAGTCCCACCTGAACTAGAGCTTAAACAATTGCCTATTCACTTGAAATACACATACCTGGAGGCAAGATAGAAGTTGCCTGTCATCATAGCTACAGACCTATCTGAAGAACAGAGGTGTCAATTCTTGACTCTTCTCAAGAAACATAAAAGAGCTATTGCTTGGAAACTATCTGACATCAATGGGATCAATCCAACTGTTTTTATGCACAAAATTCTATTGGAAGAAAACTCTAAAAACAACACTAAATGCCAAAGAAGATTAAATCCTATCATGAAGGAAGTAGTGAATAAGGAAATCATTAAGTGGTTGGATGCAGGGATCATCTACCCCATCTCTGACAGCATGCGGGTGAGTCATATCTAGTGTGTCCCGAAGAAAGGAGACATGACTATGATAACCACTGAAAAGAATTAGCTTATTCCAACAAGAACTGTAACTGGATGGAGAATTTGCATGGATTACAGAAAGTTAAATAAAGCCACCAGGAAGGACTATTTTCCATTGCCTTTGATTGACCAAATGTTAGACCGGTTAGCTGAAAAAGAGTACTATTGTTTTCTAGATGGCTATTCCAATTATAACCAAATAGCCATACATCCGGAAGACCAAGGAAAAATAACTTTCTTGTGCCCCTATGGAACGTTTTCCTTTTTGAAGGATGCCCTTTGGTCTTTGCAATGCACCAGCTACTTTCCAACGTTGTATGATGACTATATTTTTAGAATTGATAGAGAAATCCATGGAAGTACTCATTTATTATTTTTTAGTTTTTAGAGAGTCATTTGAAAAACGCTTGGAGAATTTTGACAAAGTGCTAGCTAAATGTGAGGAGAGAAATCTGGTTTTAAACTGGGAAAAATGTCACTTTATGGTGAAGGAAGAAATAGTGTTAGGCCATAAGATCTCTAATAGATGATTGGAAATAGATCAAGCAAAGATTGAAGTCATTGAGAAGTTGCATCCACCTGTCAACATTAAAGGAATCACAATTGTAAAAGGGGTAGTTTTCTCACATCGAGAAACTACTCCACCATTAGCGTTTAGGCCTACAATCTATGTAATACTTGGATCAATCTTGCCTTCAATTTAATTTCAGTTTTTCATTTCAGGTTCATTTACATTCATTGCATTTATTTTCTTGCCTTTAGTTTCTGTCATTTACTTTTACGCTTTATTTTTTCTGCCATTGCTACTGTTTCAAGCTTCTACCTTTTTCTGCAAACATCGCTTTAAACTATTTTAAGTCACTAATTATGTCTTTAGTTAATTCAAAAACCCAAAATTATTTATTTGTTTCCGCAACCATGTCTAGCTAAACATGTCTGAGTCTGGCGTCTAAGGAGTGTTGTTACCGACGAGACTCGGTAGAAAATAATAGGCGTAAAACGATATTAAATTCTGTTTTGGTTTTAGTTTCTAATTGTAAGTCCTACTATTTTGTCACGAGAGTGAAAAGTAAATTAAGGTTCGAGCCGATAGCATGAGATGTGAGGATTAAACCGGATAGTGGAAACTAGGAATCAATCCTGAAAACAGCAAGAGCGCTTTAGGTATCGATTAGGATCTAATTGATTTTCAAAATACGCTTTCTAATTAAAACAGGCGAGCGAGAGAAAAATCCTGTGGTTAGGGAGTGTGGCTTTAGTCAATAGCGCGAGAGTGTGAGACGGAGTCTTTAAATTGATATTTCCTGCAGAACATAGTTTAATTGTAATTAGTGCCTAAAATCTATAGAGTCCCTTAGGAACACAGAATCCATATTCCGGCCTCTACTTATTGTTATATTTTCTTAGTTTCATTTTAGTTTTCGTTTTAGTTCCATTTAAACCAAGTAATCATTAGGCTTTACATCACAACATTAGATAACAGTAGGTTGACATTGGTCTCTGTGGGTTCGACAATCTTTTATATTACTTTGATATTTCTGTGCACTTGCGGAGGCATCAAGTTTTTGGTGCCGTTTTCGGAGACCAACAGTTAATATTGTGATTTCGTGTTGCACCGTATAGACTAAGACTCTCTTATCTCAATTACTATGTATCACCTAGATTTCCTCTACAATTACCACTGCAAGTATTTTGAGGAACCGCAACATCCCCCTAAATCCGATCTCGAAACATTAATGGAGGATTTCAATGCGACCCTAACTCACTCTCACCCAAATTTCCTCTATGATTATCACTCACAGTATTTTGAGTAACCACAAAATTTTCATAAATCCAAACTCGAAATACTAATGGAGGAATTAAATGTGACACTTACTCACTCTAGGATAGAATCTATGGTGGAGAACTTTGTGGAGACACAAACTCTCCAAAATGAAGAGCTTAGAAAACAACATCTCCAAATTAATGAAAACCTTAGGCAGATGAACATTATGGTCGAGTCCCTCACGACTTACACCGAGGCATTGGAGACTCAAGTCTCCCTTCTTGCACAAACACCTATAGGACCCTCCCATGGGAGACATGTGGATGTTGTAACAACCAATAGTGAAAAACAAATCAAAAATCCTAAGGAGAGTAATAAAGAGGTTAAGGAGAGTTCTGGTGAGAAAAGAGTAGAGATTGAAGAAAATCCACAAACACCATCCAAAAGGGAGGTTGTTGAAGAGGTAGAGAAGGAAGCACCCATTGTTGTTCCTCCTCCCTATACCCCACCTATTCCTTTCCCGCAAAGGCCTGTGGAAGTTAAGGTAGACTCCCAATCCAAAACATATGTGGAGGTATTAGAAAATATCCACACCAACGCACCTTTGTCTGAGGTCCTGCATAAAAAGAGAAAGTTAGAGGACCATGAAACTAGGGATATCATTATTGTTAAGAGGGTAAGGTTAGTCTTTGAGGTAGTGGATGAAATAACTAAGCCCAAATTTGAAAAATTGATACTCAGGATAGATCCAGAACCACCACCACAAGTTCAAAAGAATGAACCACTCTGTAGAAGGATGAAAAGAAAAGGTGAGGGATATGAGAGATGGCTAGGGATGGCAACGGGGCGGGGCGAGGGCGGGTTTAACTATACCCTCACCCGCACCCGCCTCCATATAACACACCCGCCCCCACCCCCAAGCCCAATCGGGGGTGAAAATTTACCATACAGACCCGCCCCAGTGGAGAACGGTGTGCACCCGCCCCGCCCCCACCCGTAAAAAAATATTATTTTTTAATTGCAATAAAAATTAATAATTTAATTAAAAAATTGATTATTTTAATAAATTAATTAATTATTTAATTAAAATTTTAATTAGTAAATTAATATTAACTTAGTTACTTTGATTATTTTAATTGCAATAAGGGCATTAATAATTTAATTAAAAATATAATTGATAAATGAATATTAAAATAGGTAAAATAAGGGAATTAAAGTAAAATACATTTTCCGGGGGCGGGTATGGGCGGGTCTCAATGTCCACCCGCACCCGCACCCGTATTCAAGAACCGGGTTTCTCCCGCACCTGTATCCGCACCCAATTAAATCGGGTATTCCCCGTTAATTTTGGGGCGGGTTCAGGCTGGTGCGAGCGGGTCCAGGTTTGTTTGCCATCCCTAGAGATGGCTTGATAAGTGGCCATGGAAACTAAACACTATTAAAATTTCGATCGAGGAATCATTCTCGAGAGAACCACCATGAGTGCTTGCACTCCTTAGCTGTCGACTTATCGACGTTAAACAAAGCGTTGCGTGGGAGGCAACCCATGAGGTTTTATTTTAAGTTTCTATGTTTGTTTGTTTGAATATGCAAAAAATAAAGAAATGTATCACTTGTCACGTCCTAACTACATTTAGGCGAAAATTCTCTAGATGACAATCTTGGAGATGAGAGCAGGATCATTGAGGATTTGACACACAATAGCATTCATATAAGTTCTATCTTTTCTTTTTTCACCTTTTATCAAAATATTGAGGACAATGTTTGGTTTGAGTGTAGGGGAGGAACTTTACCACTTTAACTTACCACTTTCTAGTTAGGTTTATAATTTTCTAGTTTATTTCATGCTTTTTGGAATTCTATCTGTTTTTAATGTTTTGTCGAGTCTTTACATGTATTGTCGAGTCTTTATGCGTGGTTTTCACTTGTTATTCAATTTCCCTGAAATTTTAAAAAAATTTAAACCTCCAACAATTTTTTTTTTCGATTCATGGCACAACACTCTAAAAGTATATAGGTTGTTTTTAATTTTGGCTATGTTAGACAAACTTGGAAAAGTTTCAATAAAATTGATACCATCCTGACACCCTAAACCCCCTAAATATGCAAAATCAATTTGAGTACCCATTATGCTGAAACCTTAAGTTCACTTTTCAAAGTAATCCCTAACTAGTTTATTTAAGCAGTCAACACCATCCTAAGCACACACTAAGTAAGCGCTGGTTCAAAATGAGAAATTAAGGAGAGAAAAAAAAGAATAATACGATATGTTCCTTCTAAGTTAGATGGTCCTCACCCGATCACTTAGCCCAACGATACATACTCTTTAAGTTCAATTGATGCTTAAGCATATTTGCCAAGAAAAGTGAAATAACAATGAGATCATAGTCACTAACAGGTTTACTTACCATGAATGTGTATGAATAACGGGCTTAATGTGATTGCACTAGAATGAAATGGGTGAAAGAGAGCAAGAGATATAAGTTGAGTTATAATGGCATGATTCAGATTGGTTTGCATAAGGAGGGAGTTTTTGAAATTGTGTCATTACGGTATCCTTGGTATTGATATTTAGTACCTATCAATCTAACATTACCTAGCAGCCATCTACGATTAGAGTCTCATTATTTGAACCATGCTTATTTATTTATTTATACCATGTTGGTTGATTGCTTGAGGATAAGCAATGGTTTAAGTGTGGGGGTGTTGATAACGTGAAAATGTATCGTAGATTTCGACTCGATTTGTATGAAATTTAATGTCGTTTTACTTGTTTTTCGAATTATTATGTCGTATTATGTTTGTGTTTCAGGTATTTGTCGAATAATAGCGTCCGTGCGAGAAAATCGGGAAAAGAGCAAGAAAATGAAGAAAAAGAGAAAGTTTCTGCCATTTTACTGATATGGAGTTCGCTGTGAGCAAATTGCGTTCGCCATTGCTCTTTCCAGCCATGTCATTTAAGTATCAAGGCAATGGCGTTCGCCATTCAGTTCAGAAACGTGAAAGTAGTCGCCCACTACATCATTACTTTGGAAGTTACTCCCACTTCCTCCATGACTCATACATGATCTTTGGAAGTTAGGAAACGAAATCTCTCATATAAATAGACCTTGGATTCACAATTTTCGGCATCTAAGTTTTATGCGCGGAAGCACTATTCGTAGTTATAGGCAGAAATCACAATTGTAAAAGGGGTAGTTTTTTCACATCGAGAAACTACTACATCATTAGTGTTTAGGCCTAAAATCTATGTAATTCTTGGATCAATCTTGCCTTCAATTTAATTCAGTTTTTCATTTTAGGTTCATTTACATTCTTCGCATTTATTTTCTTGCCTTTAATTTCTGCCATTTACTTTTACGCTTTATTTTTCTGCCATTGTTACTGTTTCAAGCTTGTACCTTTTTCTTCAAACACCGCTTTAAAATATTTTAAACCACTAATTATGTCTTTAGTTAATTCAAAAACCCAAAATTGTTTATTTGTTTCCACAACTATGTCTGGCTAAACTTGTCTGAGTTTGACGTATGAGGACCGTCGTTACCGACGTGACTCGGTAGAAAATAATAGGCGCAAAACGATAATAAATTATGTTTTGGTTTTAGTTTCTAATTGTAAGTCCTAATGTTTTTTCAAGAGAGTGAAAATAAAATTAAGGTTCTAGCCGATAGCGCGAGGGTGTGAGGATTGAACCGGATAGTGGAAATTAGGCATCGAACCTGAAAACAGCGAGAGCACTTTAAGTATCGATTAGGATCTAATTGATTTTCAAAATATGCTTTCTAATTAAAACGGGCGAGCGAGAGAAAAATCCTGTGGTTAGGGAGTGTGGCTTTATTCAATAGCGTGAGATGTGAGACGGAGTCTTTAAATTGATATTTCCTACGAAACGCAATTTAATTGTAATTAGTGCCTA
Source organism: Lathyrus sativus (assembly GCA_963859935.3). Lineage (NCBI taxonomy): Eukaryota > Viridiplantae > Streptophyta > Magnoliopsida > Fabales > Fabaceae > Lathyrus > Lathyrus sativus. Next base: position 188,088,883 of record OZ012736.1, on the reverse strand, counting down.
AAATCTACAGAGTCCCTTAGGAACACGAAATCCATATTCCGACCTCTCCTTATTGTTATATTTTCTTAGTTTTATTTTAGTTTTCGTTTTAATTCCGTTTAAACCAAGTAACTATTAGCCTTAGCTTTACATCGCAATAATAGATAACGGTAGGTTGACATTGATCTCTGTGGATTCGACAATCTTTTATATTACTTTGATATTTCCGTGCACTTGCAGAGGCATCAGAACACAAAACATTTTGGGCCATTAAGCAATTGAACTTCAATTTAAACACTTCTGGTCAATTATTTTTAATTGGAAAAGCCAAATATTAGTGGAGTAGAGAGAGGTTATCGTATGCGGATGGTTGAGCTACGTACCATGACGTCTACATCAATTGCCCTTATTTGCCACGTCAATATGTGTAGTAACTACTATTGCACCCCAAAATTTGCCCAACATTTCTTCACCTAGCTTATGTTTCATTTCATTCACATTAGCATTATCATTTGCATTTCATTGACATGTATGCAGGAGATCAAGAGGTATGATTACTAATTTATAGCTATACAAGACTGTGAGGCTAGCTAGAGAAAGTTACTCAAGTGTTCAGGGGTTGATATCCTTGTTAGAGAAGTTAAAAGATCCTCAGAGAGAGTGATTGAAGCCAAGTGTGTAGGTCTCCTAACTTGAGAGTTATGGGAAGTCATCAGATGATTCTGAGGCCATGAAGATGGACTTGAGGTCTTTAGAGAGCTCATGAGAAGTGTTGAAGATCACTGTGAGGCCTAGACAGGTCATTGTGCAAGAATAAGAAGCCTCAGCCATGATTGGTGCAACTAGGGTTTGACTGGGTCAACCCTAAGTCAACTGAGGATTTGAAGGAGGTTGAGACCTAATTCAAGAGCCATATGATCATGGATTGATACATTGAGATGTTATAAGGATGATTCAAAGTTTAACTCATCATGATTGAAGAGTTTGAGAAGTTTCAAGCTAGGGTTTCTAAGACTTGACTGTGTAAAATCCCCTAGTTTGACCCCTGTCTTCAAGGCAATTTAACTCAAGATATGATTGTCATCTCATCTTGACCCCAACATGATTGTTGTAGGGCATGATATTAGATTTAATTTGAGTACTAGAAGTCCTTGATAGGATTTATAGAACTCAAGTTATGAGCCAGACAAGTTACAAGTCATCTGAGGAATGTGAATTTGGAGCTTGAAAGTTACCCAACTTGCATGAACCTTTTGCCCTAGAAGGATGATTCCTATGAACTTTTGGTCAACATGAATGGTGTTCCTTATTCTCTTAGCTTTCTATAGAGTACTAGAAGTCCTTGATAGGATTTGTAGAAATCAAGTTATGGCTTTGACAAGTCAAGGGTATTTTGGGTATTTGGACATTACAGGTCATTTTGAACCATAAGTCAATTTCACCATCTTGCAAGCCTCAAATGGATTTTTGTTCAACATGAAAGTTGTTCAAAATGATGTTTTTAGCTTGTCTAAGCATCAAGAGTCCATTATTGTGGATCATATCAAGCATTGGTGGAAGAAAGTTCATATAAAAGCCATTTTAATGAATTAAGATGAGAAAATTCAAAACAATTGAGAATAACATGTTTTCAAGTCAAATTTGTAGTCATTTTGAATGGAATTGATGTTATAAAGATATTGGCATTATTACATTTTTGATTTGAAGTGCTTAACATGGCCATTTGAAAGGTTGCTTCACAAATAAGAAACACACCTCACACACTCCATTTGTTGAAATCAAAGGAAACAAACCACATCACTACATCCCACAAGGCTTAAGTGTATGGTTTGGAATGAAATTGGAGTATGGGAAAGGCTTGAAGGTGGATATCAACTTTGGAAATTTGGAAAAAAGGTGAAAATCAAAAACTCATGAATGGGCCTGGTTTGGGCCTCTAATCCATTGAAACAGAATATAAAAAGGATTTAGAACAGAATTGGAAGGTTCTGGTGATCATTTTCGTGGAGGAGCCATTGGAGAGAAGTGAAGAAGCAAGCTTGGAATTTAAAATTGATTTTTGAGAATCAAGAGTTTTCAACCAGAATTGAGCATCAAGAAGCATTCATCATTGATCACTGGACGTTTCTGCAAGGTTTGGAATAGATTAGAGGCTTGAATCCACTGCAATCCAAGCTCAAAGCCAGGTTTTAAATTCTTGAAATCTCTCTCTGTTTATGTGTTTTCAATGAACTAGAAGCATGCGGTTAGGTTCTAATCATGATCTAGATGGATTTTGGATAGTTAATTGCAAATTTAGAGACAATTTAGGGTGGATTCCATTTTTGGTTGAGATTGTGATTTCACGATTCTTGCGTTGTTAGAGCGAATAGATGCTATGGATGAATTGCTGGTGAAATTCTGGTCAAATTTCATGTAGAGATCGTGGCCATTGGTGGCCTGTAGGTGAAGCTAGGGTTGTGCCAGGGTGGCCGGAAAAGCCACCGGCGATGGACGTTGCGCGCGCATGTTTGCAGGTTTGAAAGGTAGGAGAGATAATCCTCACCATCCAGTCATGTTAAAAGTGTGACTTGGTCACTCAATCCAAGAGCTCACGCTGAGCCACGTAAGCCCCTTCAAAACGCAGTGTTTTACTTAGTCAGAATTTGAAGCTTGTGAATCTTCGCTGGGTGAACCAAACACGCATGAGTTCGAGTCCTGGCGTGTGTGCTTTTTATTTTTTCAGTTTGAGAATTGAATTGAGCTAAGGGATTCAGAGCGCATGGGCCTTGGCTTCAGTTGTTATCCCCACCCCCATCTCCAGGCCCAACAAGGTTTTACAAAGCAGATCCTTGCTCAACACACCCCCTCCCCTGGTTATTTGGTTGAACTGAGTTGATACTTAGATGGGCCTCACGCCCTGTTGCTATGTGCACCCCCAGGATGATAGGCCCAAGCGAAGCTAGTTGGAATGAGTTGCTGATTGCACCCTCTGTTCATCTTCTCTTTTTATTGTTTTATTATTTTTGTGCATTTCATGTTAGTTTGAAAACAATTCATGAAAAATATAAAAATAAGTCAATTAATTCCAGATTTTTTCCCCCTGATCCATGATTGAATCTAGAATTTTGTTGAATAAAAATATTAGGAAAATCATGCATTTTCAATTTTTGTGCATTTTTTTACATTTTATTTGATAATAAAATTGCCATGATTGATACCTCTGTTTGATGATTTTAGTGTGATCACTTGGTGATGATTTTTGGCTTGGTTTTTGTGTGTGATTAGCTTAGACATGTATGCTCCCATAGTATTTTTCTCACATTTTTGTGATGAAATTAGGTGTGGTTTTTAGGTTGAAACTTTAGGTGCTTCCTTTTAGGGTTTAGGTTTAGTACCTTGTAGTGTAGAATTTATTTCTAGGTCTTATTTGATGATTTGATCTCTGGAATTAACATGGTAGAGTCATGATTGACTTAGGTTCCCATAGTTATTTTTGTAGGATTTTACAATTGGTTTTAGTATTTTAGTTAGGATTAACTTTAGTACTAGGTTTTAGGTGATCCTAACTTGCTAACTCAACTAGAATGATTTCTTTAGTTCCCTTAGATTAGGGTGTTGCTTCTCTTGCTCTTAGATGATGATGAAGACACGTGTGGGCTGCTGTGGAATGCATGATGGAGCTTGGACTTGAAGTTTTCTCTCCCTTTGGTGTAGTTTGTTTAAGGTTAAGGATTAGGGTTTTAGGGAGATCTCTTAGAATAGATTTTCTTCCTTCATGAAACATGGAAGATGTTGATCACTTCCATTCCTCCCTATGATGTAAGGTCCCATTGTGAAGGCCCCATCCCTCCTTTGGTAGGATGAGTGGCTCCTCACAAATTGGTAGAACCTTTGAGGGTTCCTTTCCTTGATGGTGGAGTGCTTAGAGGTGACCTTTGGTCTTCACTTTGCTTCTCCCTATCCCTACCTTGTTCTTGTTAGATGAATCTTTCTCCCTTGATAGAAGATTGAAGATGCTAGAGGTTGCACTTCCCCTTTGTTTGAAGACTGCCCTTGGAGCTGAAGCTTGAAGATCAAGAAGAACAAGTTGACACTTGTGTGAAGGAGATCAAATTGAGAGCTGAAGCTTGAAGAAGATGAAGAACAAGTTGATACTTGTGTTTGATGCATTGAAAGCTTGAAGAAGCAAGTTGATACTTGCTATTGTAGATGAGAGCCTTGAAGAACAGTTACAGACTGAGGACTGAACTGCTGTCAGAGGATTGCTTTGCTGTGGAGCTGTAGAAGCTGTTGATTTGCTTTCTTTCGTGTCTGTTTGCTTTCTGTGCAACTGCATTGATGTGGCTTGTGTGATTTGCTTGATGCATTAGAATAAGTTCATGTTTAGATTGTTTTAAGATAGGAGCATGATTGCACTAGAGGTTGAGTTGCTCCCTCTGCTTGTATTTTTACTGTATGGCTTTGCTTGCGGGTATTCGGTAGAGCCTTGCTCCCTTGCCTATGTGGTTTGTGTTTTGCTTGATGGCATTTTATTTTTTCTGTATGATTGTAGTTATTCATATCTGGCTTGAGGTCGAGATGAGCTTGTGGAGGCTGATGCCCCACACACATTTCCTCCCTCACTTGCATTGCATGCATTTTACAGTCGTTTACTGTTTACTGTTTAAGCTGTTGCTTTATCTGTTTCTGTATCCCTTTAACATGATCCCCTAGGAATCTCACTTCCTTTGATAAGGAAGTGATGATTAGAACTTTAGGTTGAAACCTATGCATGATAACTTCTAGGAGTTCCCTATTTCAAACCTCAACCATAGGATGAATCCTTGGCATGACAACATTAGGACTTGATAGTCTCCCCGTAGTTGAGCCTGTTCTCTCTTCTCATCTCAAACAACAGTAAAAAACGTAATAAAAGCAAGTTAGTATAAGCGCGTTACGAGCCTTAAGCTACTTGGGTAATGATAATTGAGCGACCTCCTCTCAATCGTCTAGAATGTTTAGTATACGTCCTTTGGACGATATGCGACGCATTCGTTCCCAGGTCATAGTCTCTAGTGCTGTACAAACTACAGACAACCATAAAAAACAGTTCTTCCGTAAAAGACAGAAAACAAACTTCAAACCTTTTTGCCCCGTGGGCCCATAATTCAAAGGAAGCTTTTCTGAAGAAAAGAGTGTCGTTAACTCCCAGTTCTACCGCAAACGGTAACGCCTAAGTCTCCAAGGGTCGAGCTGCGTACATCCAACTGCTGGAACTGTTTGTTAACCCTACTCGATAAAACAGATGAATCTGAATTCCCGTAATCCGCATTATCCCGAACTACGTAAGCTCTTATCTCTCATACCGGTTGAGAGTACGTAGGCACAATACTGACGTATTGGCGAGCCACCTTCCCCGTAACCCGTAGTTAGGCGAACTACGTAGACTCTGATTTCTCATTCTCTGATGAGAATACGTAGGCATAAAGTGCGACGCTTTGCCGAGTCATTTTCTTTTCTTTTTATACCAGCCTTGATAGGTAGATAGTAAAACCAACCCTGTCAGATAAACACAAACAAGCGTGGAGCCCATCAAGTACGATGGACGTGAGGGGTGCTAATACCTTCCTCTTGCGTAACCGACTCCCGAACCCAGACAATGGTTGCGATGACCTTATCTTATACCTTTTCTTCAGGTTTTTCCGATCGTTTCCTTTCCCGTTCCGAGGGATAAATAACGAAAGGTGGCGACTCTTCTGTTTTGCCGACACCTTATTTTCGCGGTAGCGATAGCTGGCGACTCTGCTGGGGACTTGATAGTTTCCTGGGATCCAACGTCCCTTATGCGAGTCAGTTTGGGGATCCAACGTCCCCTGCGAGAGTCAATCCTAGCGCTTGTATGATTACTTGTTGGGTTGTGTTTATTTATCGCACTTTATTTCCCGCACTTTATTTTCAGTATGATATGATTATCTGCACTGTTGTGGGAGGGGCATTCTGATGAGTGAGAAGCCAGACCCAGGCTTGAGAGCTACATAGTATTAGAGTGGGTTAGTGGAGGACGTGCTTGCTTTGCTTGCAGCTGTTGCCACGTAATCCACACTCAGACGAGGTTCTCTTTGATGGCTTCCTATCGGTCCTTTGGACTCGAGGGGTTGTTGGATCTGAGGATTGTCGACTCTGGGAACCGATCATTTGGAATTCAGCTAAGTGAGGCCGCTTCAAGAGATGATGATGCCACACCTTCTGGGTATCGTATCATCGTTTCTTGAAAGTCTGTGACGCTGATGACCGCATAGGATGCCAAACCTTTCCGTGATTAGGTCCATACCTGTGAGCAGGGTCAGGCTTGTTACAGGAAACCTTAACCTTCAGACTACCTGGTTTTCTTGACAGTGAATCAGTTTGTTGGTATCAGAGGTTCTCATCATCAGATATGTGTTTGTTCTTGACAGAGCAGATTTATGGTTTGGTATCAGGGGTTTCTTCTCATCAGACATATGGTTGTTCTTGACATAGCAGATTTTTGGTCTGGTATCAGGGGTGTCTTCTCATCAGACATATGGTTGTTCTTGACAGAGTAGATTTTTGGTCTGGTATCAGGGGTTTCTTCTCCTCAGAGATATGGTTGTTCTTGACAGAGCAGTATTGTGGTTCTGTTGATACAGAACCTTTATCTCCTCAACAGCACAGTCGTCTTGATCTCCTGCTGCATGATTGCATTTTGCATTGTTTGCATCCTCATTTGCATGTCATTAACATGTGTCTGTGTTGCAGGTGCATATTTCTCCCCTGGTTCTAGTGATCTTGATCCTCATGGCAGATATGGCATCTCTGAAGAAGACCGTGGCTTACAAGCTACCAACACCTGACATCCGAGAGTTACAAGCTTTGATTTCTTTGGCTGATAAGACAATGATGGAGAGTTTCAGAAAGAGTTATGGGAGACTTCTAAGTATTGTGTATAAGCTTCCTACGTACGAGTTGAATGGCCTCTACCCCTGCTGCAGTTTTACGACCCACAACTCAGATGCTTTGTGTTTCCAGACTATGTCCTCGCCCCGACCTTGGAAGAGTACTCTGACCTGTTGGGGGTGCCTTTGATGAATCAAATGCCTTACTACCGTGTTGAGGGTGAACCCAAATTGAGTAAGCTGACTGACGCTCTGCATGTAGATGAGTCTGAATTGGAAGGGATGGTATCCAGAAAGATCGGAGTTCATGGTTTCCCTTTGCCTTTCCTGATGGAAAAAGCCCGAAAGTTTGCCGAGAAGGATCGCTGGGATGTGTTCAATGCCTTCTTAGCCCTCTGTATCTATGGGATCGTGCTATTCCCAAGTCACCTGGACTTCATAAGCATGGATGCTTGCCACATATTTGCCTCCGGGAATCCAGTGCCCACTCTCCTCGGAGACATCTACCATTCAGTTCACAGCAAGAACGAAAACAGAAAGGGGAAGAACGTGGCATGTTGTGCTCCTTTACTGTATAAGTGGTTTTCTAGCCACCTTCCTAAGTCAGGGCCATGCATTGATTCTGCTGAGTCTTCGCCTTGGTCTGAGCATTTGATGGGTTTGACTGCTGACGATATCATCTGGTTTGATAGAGATCTGCTGGGCAAAGATATTGTGTATAGTTGCTGTGGCTTTCCGAACGTCCCCTTGGTCGGAAGGAATGGATGTATCAACTACAATCCCTCTCTGCTAGTACGACAATTTGGGTATGCACTACGAGGTCCTCCTGAAGAGGAAGAGATACAGGAATCTCTGTATCTCACAGGGTTGCTTGAAGGTGACACTTTGATCAAGGTACAGAATGCTTGGAGCAAAATTCACCGGAAGGGGAAAGTCTTGCTGGGAAAGAGCAACAACAAGGCCTTTGATCCGTACGTGACTTGGATTCGAGAAAGGGCCGCCAAGTTTTTAATGCCGTTTCCTGCTGTAGAACCATTATATGCTCCCGTGTACAAAGAGCCTACTACAGTTGATATTCAGAAATTCAACCAGGTACTCCAAGAGAAGGAAGAGCTACAAAAAGCCAACAAAGAGTTGGAGAAAGAGATCGCTCAACTTCGGAAAGAGAAAAGTGAATCCGTTTATACCTGCAAGAAGCAGACTGAGATGATCAACCGTCTAGGCTCTAACCTGACCAAAGAAACTGATGCTAGGGAACGTCTGGGGTTGGATCTGAACAGAGTTTACCGGAAGTTAACCCAATATGAGAGGGTCTGGAGCAGCACCATAGCCAAGTACAAAGAGCGAGAAGAAAAGCTGAAGCAGCGAGTAGCCGAGCTAGAAGCTCAGATTATGGTGAAAGATGAGAGTACAGAGGCTGAAGCCTCCCTGCGACATGACGTCCAGTATAGATTGGCTGAGGCCAAGGCGAATTTGCAAGATTCTCAACTCCGGGATGATGCTAAAAGGAGAAGAGTCGAGAACCATTCTGAAGAAGGTGTTTCTAGGAGCGTTGCCGAGAACCTCCTAGAGTCCATCAGGCAGAAGGACCTGCTGATCCGGGGTTTGCTTACCCAGCCAGATCAGCCCGCTACAAAGAAGTTGTTAGAAGATTTTCATGCCCATGGCCGCACCTGATCCTTTTGTATTTTCTTTGTACATTTTATGCATTGATATGCTGATCACCACCAAGTCTGTTGGTTGGGGTCACGCCTTATTGCTTCAGTTGTATGTGATTACAGTTGTACGCTACCCGAGCGGGCTTTTCAGATGAATATATGAGGATTTCTTTTCCATGATTGGATCATAGACTTTATTTGTCTCGGAAACTAGGATCGGGGGGGGGGGGATCTCCCCAAGGCACAGACACACGTTTGCATTTGCATGACGAGCACTTTGTTGTTTTTCTAACCATTTGTGTATACAGGTTATTCTAGGATTGGCCGAAGAACGATCCACTGCTATCCGACCAGAGCGAATCAAGCTAGAGCAATGGAACAAGTGCAAACTGATGTCCAGGAACTCCGAGAGAGGATGGACCACTTCATGGAGCTCATGCAAGTGGTTGCCAACGGCCAAGACCAGCTCAGAACATTGGTCCATCCTTTGATCTCAAGGGTTGACAGCAACGGTGTACTTCATGGTGGGAGTGTTCCAACCCCTCCTCCTGTTGAAACTCCTCAGGGGGGCATCCCCGTGACCGGGGGGAATGGAAGTGGTAACGGCAATGCGATCACTAACATCAGGCTCAATGGTAATACGACTGGCGTCGACAATGGAAACTTTGAGGCTAATGGCAACGCTGGATTGGGCAATGGCAACACAGGTGCTGGAAATCTGTATGGGCCTCAGCCATAGCTAGAAGATCGACAAGAAGATTTGTTCTCACAGAGGAGTGCTGAAGGAGAACTGACTGCTGAAGCACGTCTGAGGTTTAAGGCACTCGAGGACAAAATGAGGAATTTCGAGAACCTGAACACTATGGGGGTCGACATGACTAAATTGGGATTGATTTCTGATTTCAAGGTGCCTCCTAAATTCAAGGTACCCGACTTTGATAAATACAAGGGAACCACTTGCCCTCGTGTCCACTTAAGGTCATACTACCGAAAGATGTCCGCTCACTCTGAAGACGAGAAGCTGCTGATGCACTTCTTTCAGGATAGCTTGTCCGGGCCATCCTTAGAATGGTACATGAGTTTGGAACCCACCAGTGTGCACACGTGGAAGGAACTTGCTGAGGCCTTTGTACACCATTATCAGTATAACAGCGACTTGGCTCCGAACTGGGTTCAACTGCAGAATTTGTCACAGAGGAACAACGAGGGGTTCAAAGAATACGCCCAGCGATGGCGTGAATTAGCAGCTAGAGTTCAGCCGCCGATGGTTGAACGAGATCTTGTGGAGATGTTTGTATCCACTCTCACGGGGGTCTATTACGAGAAATTGGTCAGCGGTATGTCAGGGAGTTTCTCAGATCTCATCATTACTGGCGAGCACGTTGAAAATGGGATCAAATTGGGGAAAATTCAAGGTGGTGATCTATCCTCAGCTGGAGGAGGAAAGAAACCCTACGGTAACAAAAGGCGTGAAGGAGAGATGAGCGTCGTGTCTAACACTCGAAGGAAAGGTAAGGGCCAGCGCCAGCAGGTGGCTAGCATAACCATCCCTGCTGTCCAACAACCCCAGCCACAGCAGCAGCAACCAAATTAGTAAGGGTATAGAAAGTATCAGAACAGGGCACCTCTGTCAAGTCGTCACCTCGAGACGCCGCCCATGTCTTATGCTCAACTATTACAAACTCTGCTTCAGTTACAGCTAGTCCAGAAAAGAACCCTGGCTCCCTTGACAACGGCACCTCCGCAGGGTTATGATGCGAACGCAACATGTGATTTTCACTCAGGGGCACCCGACCACACGATAGAAAACTGCAAAGCCTTCAAGCACAAGGTGCAAGATATGGTGGATGCTAAGATCATCAATTTCTCAGATAATGTGCCGAATGTCACAAAGAACCCTATGCCGAATCATAGGGGAGGTGGGGCGAATGCCATTATTGAAGAAGAGGGGTTAGATGTGTTGACTGATGTCAAGGATCTGAAGACACCGCTTAGCTTCGTTAAAGCCAAGGTGATAAAGAGAGGCTTCTTTCCGGGCTGTGGAAAATTATGCAGGGGCTGTGCGACTCGTCCTGATGGATGTGAACAGTTGATAGTAGGGATTCAGAGTCTGATGACCGAAGGAATCTTACAGTTTAGCCGAAGGGCCGGATGTGGATCTGGAGAGGTAATGCTGAATCAAGATGATGAGGTTGCCACCATCACCATCCCTCGCTAGACGATAACCATTTCTGCACCCAGGCCACCCACAATTACCATCACAAAAGCTGGGCCGATACCTTTTGAAAGCACCAATGCTGTCCCGTGGCATTATGGGGCAGACGTCTACTGTAACGGACATAAATTGGAACTAGAACCCTCTGGGAAGACAGTGGATAACCTAGTGGGAATTGGCGGAATCACGCGCAGCGGAAGAGTATTTGCTCCACCTGAGATTGTGGCGGACAAAGCAGATAAAGCTGAGGAAACTGATAAGGAAAAAAGTAAAGTCGTTGAGGAAACCCCTCGTGGGGTAGAGAAGGACTTACTTGTAAAGGACGCTGAAGAGTTCATGAGGTTGATCAAGAAGAGTGATTACAAGATCATTGACCATCTTCATCAAACACCCTCAAAAATTTCAATCCTGAATTTGTTGCTGTGTTCGGAGTCACATCGCAATGCGCTGTTAAAGGTTTTGAATGCCACGTATGTACCGCATGAAATCTCGGTCAACCAGTTGGAAGGGGTAGTAGCCCACGTGAATGCTGGAAATGGGTTAGGGTTCACTGACCTGGAGCTGACGCCGAAGGGAAGAAACCACAACAGCGCCCTGCACATCTCGATAGAGTGTAAGGGAACAGTTATGGCTCACGTGTTGGTAGACACTGGGTCATCGCTCAATGTTCTTCCGAAGAAAGAATTGATGAAGTTAGATACTCAAGGATTGATTTGCACACCCAGTGACCTGGTTGTGAAGGCGTTCGATGGAACCAAGCGTCATGTCTTTGGAGAGGTAACGCTGCCAATCCAAGTAGGGCCAAAAACTTTTGACTCAGTCTTCTACATCATGGACATCATGCCAGCCTACAGCTGTCTCTTAGGCCGGCCATGGATCCATTCTGCTGGTGCCGTGACCTCCACGCTGCACCAAAAACTCAAGTATGCTGTAGGGGGCAGCATTGTAACTGTTTGTGGCGAGGAAGATATAATGGTGAGCCATTTGTCGTCCTTCAAATATGTTGAGATGGATGGGGAAATCCACAAAACCCTATGTCAGGCGTTCGAAGCCGTTAAGGTCAAGGACGTGGCTCCAGTAATGACTGAAAAACCAGAGATGACTCTATCTTCCTTCAAGGAAGCCCAGACTGTTGTTCAAGCCGGATCCACCCCAGGCTGGGGGCAGATTCTGGAAATACCTAACAAACAGGACAAGTTTGGGTTAGGATACTCTCATACGGCTGAAGCCTCCTCTTCTCACAGTGTGTCGCGAGGTAAAGGGCCGATCCAGTTTACCAGTGGCGGGGTGATATTTGAAAGTGTCAGCGCAGTGTCTGAAGACGGCGAAGATAGCGATTGTGACCTAGACTCTTGGATCCAGCCAAGCAAACCAGGCCAGAGCCTCACCAACTGGTCCATCAGGGATACCATCCAAGTGACAGGCAAAGAGTAATGATTTACTTTCTCCAATCATTGTACAACCCTATGTCCTACCCGGGGCATAATGGTTTTATTGTCAGGGCCTTGTTTGATTATGTACATGCATTTTATCAATAAATCAAAAGGCGTTTTTCTTCGCATTCAAATGTTGTGATCTCTATTATTCCTGTTTTATATTTGTTTTGAAAAACAATAAAATGGCAATAGGGTTTATGCTAACACGCATATTCTTGTTTTAAGCTTAACCCTTGATTTTGCAGGATCCATATAGCAGATGACATCGACTCTGGACCTTCTACGACTCACTTCGACTTCGATTGCCCGATCTATCAAGCCAAAGAAGAGATTGATGAAGACGAAGACCTTCCCGAAGAGTTGGCCCGCTTGTTGAAACAAGAAGAGAAAGTTATTCTGCCTCACGAGGAAGAGATTGAGATTGTGAATCTGGGTTCTGAGGAACTGGTCAGGAACGTCAGGATAGGGGATGCACTGCAGAGTGATGTCAAGCAGAGACTGGTCGAGATGCTGAGAAAGTATAGTGACATCTTTGCTTGGTCATACGAAGACATGCCCAGACTTGACATTGACATCGTGGTCCATCACTTTCCGCTGCGAGAAGATTGTCCTCCCGTTAAGCAGAAGCTTAGGAGGACACGACCAGATATGGTCGTTAAGATCAAAGAAGAAGTGCAGAAACAACTTGATGCTGGCTTCTTAGCGGTCACTACTTACCCTCCGTGGGTCGCCAACATAGTGCCTGTACCGAAGAAGGACGGTAAGGTACGAATGTGCGTCGATTATCGGGATTTGAATAGGGCGAGCCCTAAAGATGATTTCCTGCTCCCTCATATTGATGTGTTGGTCGACAATACAGCTCAGTTCTCCGTGTTTTCGTTCATGGATGGCTTCTCCGGATACAATCAGATCAAGATGGCGCCGGAGGACATGGAGAAAACTACTTTTATTACACCTTGGGGAACGTTTTGCTACAAGGTAATGCCTTTCGGTCTGAAGAACACGGGGGCCACTTACCAAAGAGCAATGGTCACTTTGTTTCATGACATGATTCATCATGAGATTGAAGTCTATGTTGATGACATGATTGCAAAGTCCCAAACGGAGGAGGGACACCTGGTCAATTTGCTGAAGCTTTTTGAGAGGCTTAGGAAGTTCAGGTTGAGGCTGAATCCTAACAAGTGTACTTTCGGAGTACGGTCTGGAAAACTACTGGGGTTTATCGTGAGTGAAAGAGGCATTGAGGTTGATCCTGCGAAGATAAAAACGATACAAGAAATGCCAGCGCCAAAAACCGAAAAAGAAGTTTGTGGTTTCCTGGGCAGAATAAACTACATCGCAAGGTTTATCTCTCAGCTCACGGCCACGTGCGAACCGATGTTCAAACTGTTAAAGAAAGATCAGGCGATTATCTGGAACGAGGATTGCCAGAAGGCATTTGATAAGATAAAACAGTATCTACATGAACCTCCGATCTTGATACCCCCAGTGGCCGAACGACCCTTAATCATGTACTTGACAGTTCTTGAGAATAGTATGGGGTGTGTTCTCGGTCAGCAAGACGAGATAGTCAGAAAGGAGCATGCCATTTATTATTTGAGTAAAAAGTTCACAGATTGTGAATCTCGTTACTCGATGCTGGAGAAGACGTGTTGTGCACTAGCCTGGGCTGTCAAACGTTTACGACAGTACATGCTCAACCATACAACCATGCTAATTTCGAAGATGGATCCGATCAAGTACATCTTCGAGAAGCAAGCGCTTTCGGGCAGGATTGCCAGATGGCAAATGGTGTTGACGGAATATGACATTCAGTACGTTTCCCAGAAGGTCGTCAAGGGAAGCGTATTGTCTGAATACCTTGCCGAACAACCGATTGAGGATTATCAGCCGATGAAATTTGAATTCCCTGATGAGGATATCATGTTTCTCAAGGTGAAAGATTGTGATGAACCGTTGCCCGACGAGGGGCCAGATAGAAAGTCCCAATGGAAGTTGATATTTGACGGGGCGGTTAATTCTTACGGAAGTGGCATTGGGGTGATTATCACGACTCCCCATGGATCCCATATCCCGTTTACGGCTAGACTGACGTTCCCGGTCACCAATAACGAAGCGGAGTACGAAGCATGCATCATGGGTCTAGAGGAAGCAATTGATTTGAGAATCAAGAACCTAGATGTGTATGGTGACTCGGCACTTGTGATTAACCAGATTAAAAGGGAGTGGGAGACTCGTCAATCGAATTTGGTGCCGTACATGAATTATGCCAGAAGGCTGCTTCCGTTCTTTGATCGAGTGGAGCTCCATCATGTACCCAGAGCTGAAAATCAGATGGCTGATGCCTTAGCCACGTTGGCTCCGATGTATAAAGTCAATTTTTGGAATGAAGCTCCAAGGATTGTCCTTTCTCGTCTTGATAGACCTACATTCGTCTTTGCGATCGAGGAAGCCTCCGATGGCAAGCCATGGTTCCATGATATCCAGACCTTCCTTATGACTAAAGAGTATCCGGCGGGAGCGTCAACCCTGGATAAGAAGACTCTAAGGAGGCTGTCTGGAAATTTTTACCTCAATCCTGATGGAGTTTTGTATAAAAGAAACCACGATCTCGTGCTACTCAGATGTGTAGATGAGAAAGAAGCGAGTATGCTCATGGAAGAAGTCCATGAAGGCACATTTGGTACGCACGTCGGCGGGCATGCTATGACGAGAAAGATCCTGAGAGCAGGATATTACTGGCTGACGATGGAATCAGATTGCTTTAAATTCGCGAAGAGATATCATGAATGCCAGATTTATGCTGATAAAATTCATGTGCCGCCGTGCCCGTTGAATGTCATGTCCTCCCCGTGGCCGTTCTCCATGTGGGGCATCGACATGATAGGCAAGATCGAGCCCACTGCATCTAACGGTCATCGCTTCATTCTAGTAACCATCGACTACTTCACCAAGTGGGTGGAGGCAGCCTCATATGCTAATGTGACCAAGCAGGTGGTGGCTAAATTCATAAAGAGGGACATCATTTGTCGTTACGGAATTCCCGAGCGGATCATTACTGATAATGGTTCGAATCTAAATAACAAGATGATGAAGGAGCTGTGCCAGAGTTT
Organism: Lathyrus sativus; assembly: GCA_963859935.3. Taxonomy (NCBI): domain Eukaryota; kingdom Viridiplantae; phylum Streptophyta; class Magnoliopsida; order Fabales; family Fabaceae; genus Lathyrus; species Lathyrus sativus. The sequence continues at coordinate 188,073,607 of OZ012736.1, read as the reverse complement.
CAAGATTGAACACCACAACTCATCTCCTTATTGCCCGAAGATGAATGGCACCGTTGAAGCGGCCAATAAAAACATTAAGAAGATTGTACAGAAGATGGTTGTGACCTATAAGGATTGGCACGAGATGCTGCCATTTGCATTGCACGGTTATCATACGACGGTACGTACATCAACCGGGGCAACTCCTTTCTCACTGGTGTACGGTATGGAAGTTGTCCTACCGTTAGAAGTTGAGATTCCTTCTTTACGAGTTTTGGTTGATGTGAAACTCGATGAGGCAGAATGGATTAAGAACCGACTAAACCAACTCAGCCTGATGGACGAGAAGAGATTAGCATCGATTGCATATGGTCGTCTGTACCAAAGCCGAATGAAGAAAGCCTATGACAAGAAGGTGCGTCCTAGAAGCTTTCAGACGGGTGATCTTGTCCTGAAGAAGATTCTTCCTCCACACTCCGATCACCAGGGCAAGTGGACTCCCAATTACGAAGGTCCGTACATCGTCAGCAAGGTATTCTCAGGAGGAGCCTTGTTGTTATCCACAATGGATGGCGAAGATTTTGCATCCCCGGTGAATGCGGGTGCAGTTAAAAGTTAGGGATTTGAAAAAGCAAATGACTGCGTTTCGCGTGTGAACTTTCATTGTTTAGTGGTTTGGAAGACCTGAGGGCTGTTTATCTGAATCAATCTCGTCTGAGGCTGAAGCGTCGGAGAAGTATCAAAGTCAAGTGGGTCATAGAGGGATCAACTCTTGGTGTTTGTCTACGCCGCATTGCCGACATTTGTGTATATGCTGATGTATATTTATGTTTTTATATTTGCGCAACTTCCTCATTCCAGGAGCTTGCATCTGTTGTAAAACATTGTTGCCCATTCAGGGGTCCGTCATCAATAAAATATATACTATTTAGCGATTCTGTTTGTTTGTTTAGCATCTATCTGTTTTGTTTGCGAAAAAGAACGCCGATGTTTTTGATAAAATACGCATACATAAACTTACTGGCCTAGGCCACTGATTGTTGAAACAATGAATTACTTGAACATTGTCACAAGATGATAACCTTGATAGGTCCCTTTGAGAAGGGTATCTTGTCTGTTTGTTTGTGTTGTTGCAGGTATAGCATATTCCAGGCAGTACGCCGTATGCGTCCCCAGGCAGGACGATTCCTTCTTCCCTAGCAAATGTAGCAGCCTCTCCCCACGGAGTCTGAACATGGGACCAAGAGCATTGATATGTCTTCCCAAGCAGAGATAGATTCTCCCCAATCAGAGGTATCCTGGAGGATCATCATCCCCCCCAGCTGAGTCATGCGCTAAAGCGTATATTCATTCCCTAGCACTGGGTCAAAGTGCAGTTTTCGTAGAAGACTACTCGCAAGTATGCAGCCTCCGGTAATCCAAACTGAGGTCTCTTGGAGAATTGAAATTCCCCACAGAGTTGTACTCTCCCCCAGTAAGCAAGATGATTCCTTCTACCACAGCCGAGCTGGCAAATCCCCAAGAGAGCCGAGTCCTTAGAAGCCGTTTGGGCCATGATTGGTTTTCCCCAGTAGCGTGTTGATTAGCTGATGTTGTTTTCCCCCATCGGAGTCGTTATCTCCAGGAAAGTTTTAGCCGCGACGGCCGTGCAGTTTATTTCTGCGATTGACATCGTTTTCCTCAGCAGTTGTGGTTCGAATACCCAGTTGAGCGAGTCCAAGTTCTCGGAGAGCTTTATTCCCCTACAGCAGTCAACTGAAGATCATTTCCCCAGGCGGAGTCCAATTGAGATTGGTGTGACTTCTTCTCCTCGGCAGGATGAGTCCTTCCTCCACCAGAGTGGTTCTTTCTCCTTGACAGGAGGATTTTCCCTTCAGCATTTATTTTGTTGATGGGGTCGTAGCATTTTGCATGATTGCATTGCATTTACCCTAAATGCGTAGCATTTCCACCGTATGGAGCATTGCGTCATAGTCAAACATATGCATATGAAACATGAGCTAGGTTGTTACCGTTCTTGTTTTACAGGTGTTCCTCCGCAGAATGGTTAGCTTAAGATAATTCTTGAATTCCCCAGCGAAGTTGATTGCTTAAGATGATTCTTGAGTTCCCTAGTGAAGTCGCAAGAGTCGGTTGCTCAAGTTGATGCTTAGACTCCCCGGCAGAGTGTTCGCTCAGGATGATTCCTGAAATCTCCAGCAGAGTTATTGGTTCAGGATGATTCTTGAAGTCCCCGGCGGAATTATTTGTCCAAGATGATTCTTGAGGTCCTCAGCAGAGTTGATTCACCCAGAATGATTTACTTGATAGTTCTCCAGAATCCCCAGCGGAGATGTGTCATCCCCAGCGTGTTTTTGAACAGAGAAGTTGAAATTTCCTTGAAGACTTGATGATCAAAGTCCGGCAGCGGTGCCAAAACCCCTGACTTACTGATGAAGTCCAGCTGCGATGTCGAAGCAGTTTGCCTAGCTTACGCAGGGTGCCTGATGGAAAAAGGTTATATATCCTTATTGGTCCGTGATTGATTAAGGATTCCATTTGAAGACTTACGGATGAAGTCCAACTGTGATGTCGAAGCAGTTCCCTCAGCTGATGCAGAGTGCCTGATGGTAGAAGTTTGGATATCCCTATTTGGTTCATGATTAACCGAAGATTCTATTTCAGACTTGCTAACAAAGTCCGGCTGACGCCCGGGATGTTCTTGAAATGCCCGACGACATGATTAACTTGATTGTTAAAAAGTTCCTAATGACCTGATGAGTACCGAGGAATCCTTCTGCCACAATGTCGCAGAATGCCTGACGTCAATACCATCTATGTATCACCGGTTGCCGAGTGACCAGTGATCCCTTGATGATTTGAGGAAGAGGCTGCAGCGAAATATGATAATCATCCCGACGGAGATTTAAGAATCAGCCATCATTCACCAGTTACCAAGTAACCGGTGATCCCTTATTGACTTACTGATGAAGTCCGACAAAGATATTGTCGACGTGCCTAGCGACATGATGAGTCCATAGGCGACGATAGGGAATTCTTCTGCTATGACGCAGGATGCCTGACGGCACGATCAACCATCCATTACCAGTTACCGCGTAACTGGTGATCCCTTGATGACTTGAGGACGAAGATCTATAGCAGAATCAGATGATCATCCTGACGGAGATTTGAGATTAAACCATTCACCGGTTACCATGTGACCAATTCCCCAGCAAGTTTCCGCGCAACTATCATGTTCAGTTTTGAGGATGTTCCTACCAATCAGAGTATCGTTTACCTGTGCGTGGTTGGCAAATCACCCGCTATCGTGTAACCAGTGATCCCTCGATGATTTGAGGATGCCATGATATCAGATAAATCATAGAATCATCCTGACGGAGATTCAGATCAGTATTTCTCCAGCTAGTTGTCGTGCAGCTATTATTTCAGTTTCCGAAGATTTGTCCCCATCAGAGTACCGTGTACTTGTGCAGTTGGCAAATTTCCGGGTTTGTTGGTATTCAACCGTCTCGTACCTTGATTGTTTGAGAACCGTTCGCTTCTCACCCAGTCAGGTCCAAGCCGTTTGAATAGGGGCAGCTGTTGCACCCCAAAATTTGCCCAACATTTCTTCACCTAGCTTATGTTTCATTTCATTCACATTAGCATTATCATTTGCATTTCATTGACATGTATGTAGGAGATCAAGAGGTATGATTACCAATCAAGAGCTATACAAGACTGTGAGGCTAGCTAGAGAAAGTTACTCAAGTGTTCAGGGGTTGATATCCTTGTCAGAGAAGTTAAAAGATCCTCAGAGAGAGTGATTGAAGCCAAGTGTGTAGGTCTCCTAACTTGAGAGTTGTGGGAAGTCATCAGATGATTCTGAGGCCATGAAGATGGACTTGAGGTCTTAATAGAGCTCATGAGAAGTGTTGAAGATCACTTTGAGGCCTAGACAGGTCATTGTGCAAGAATAAGAAGCCTCAGCCATGATTGGTGCAACTAGGGTTTGACTGGGTCAACCCTAAGTCAACTGAGGATTTGAAGGAGGTTGAGACCTAATTCAAGAGCCATGTGATCATGGATTGATACATTGAGATGTTATAAGGATGATTCCAAGGTTAACTCATCATGATTGAAGAGTTTGAGAAGTTTCAAGCTAGGGTTTCTAAGACTTGACAGTGTAAAATCCCCTAGTTTGACCCCTGTCTTCAAGGCAATTTAACTCAAGATATGATTGTCATCTCATCTTAACCCCAACATGATTGTTGCAGGGCATGATATTATCTTTACTTTGAGTACTTGAAGTCCTTGATAGGATTTATAGAACTCAAGTTATGAGCCAGACAAGTTACAAGTCATCTGAGGAATGTGAATTTGGAGCTTGAAAGTTACCCAACTTGCATGAAACGTTTGCCCTAGAAGGATGCTTCCTATTAACTTTTGGTCAAAATGAATGTTGTTCCTTATTCTCTTAGCTTTCTAGAGAGTACTAGAAGTCCTTGATAGGATTTGTATAACTCAAGTTATGGCTTTGACAAGTCAAGGGTATTTTGGGTATTTGGACATTACATGTCATTTTGAACCATAAGTCAATTTCACCATCTTGCAAGCCTCAAATGGATTTTTGTTCAACATGAAAGTTGTTCAAAATGATGTTTTTAGCTTGTCTAAGCATCAAGAGTCCATTGATGTGGATCATATCAAGCATTGGTGGAAGAAAGTTCATATAAAAGCCATTTTAATGAATTAAGATGAGAAAATTCAAAACAATTGAGAATAACATGTTTTCAAGTCAAATTTGTAGTTATTTTGAATGGAATTGATGTTATAAAGAGATTGGCATTATTACATTTTTGATTTGAAGTGCTTAACATGGCCATTTGAAAGGTTGCTTCACAAATAAGAAACACACCTCACACACTCCATATGTTGAAATCAAAGGAAACAAACCACATCACTACATCCCACAAGGATTAAGTGTATGGTTTGGAATGAAATTGGAGTATGAGCAAGGCTTGAAGGTGGATATCAACTTTGGAAATTTGGAAAAAAGGTGAAAATCAAAAACTCATGAATGGGCCTGGTTTGGGCCTCTAATCCATTGAAACATAATATAAAAAGGATTTAGAACAGAATTGGAAGGTTCTGGTGATCATTTTCATGGAGGAGCCATTGGAGAGAAGTGAAGAAGCAAGCTTGGAATTGAAAATTGATTTTTGAGAATCAAGAGTTTTCAACCAGAATTGAGCATCAAGAAGCATTCATCATTGATCACTGGACGTTTCTGCAAGGTTTGGAAGAGAATTGAGGCTTGAATCCACTGCAATCCAAGCTCAAAGCCAGGTTTTAAATTCTTGAAATCTCTCTCTGTTAATGTGTTTTCAATGAACTAGAAGCATGCGGTTAGGTTCTAATCATGATCTAGATGGATTTTGGATAGTTAATTGCAAATTTAGAGACAATTTAGGGTGGATTCCATTTTCGGTTGAGATTGTGATTTCACGATTCTTGCGTTGTTAGAGCGAATAGATGCTATGGATGAATTGCTGGTGAAATTCTGGTCAAATTTCATGTAGAGATCGTGGCCATTGGTGGCCTGTAGGTGAAGCTAGGGTTGTGCCAGGGTGGCCGGAAAAGCCACCGGCGATGGACGTTGCGCGCGCATGTTTGCAGGTTTGAAAGGTAGGAGAGATAATCCTCACCATCCAGTCATGTTAAAAGTGTGACTTGGTCACTCAATCCAAGAGCTCACGCTGAGCCACGTAAGCCCCTTCAAAACGCAGTGTTTTACTTAGTCAGAATTTGAAGCTTGTGAATCTTCGCTGGGTGAACCAAACACACATGAGTTCGAGTCCTGGCGTGTGTGCTTTTTATATTTTCAGTTTGAGAATTGAATTGAGCTAAGGGATTCAGAGCGCATGGGCCTTGGCTTCAGTTGTTATCCCCACCCCCATCTCCAGGCCCAACAAGGTTTTACAAAGCAGATCCTTGCTCAACACACCCCCTCCCCTGGTTATTTGGTTGAACTGAGTTGATACTTAGATGGGCCTCACGCCCTGTTGCTATGTGCACCCCCAGGATGATGGGCCCAAGCGAAGCTAGTTGGAATGAGTTGCTGATTGCACCCTCTGTTCATCTTCTCTTTTTATTGTTTTATTATTTTTGTGCATTTCATGTTAGTTTGAAAACAATTCATGAAAAATATAAAAATAAGTCAATTAATTCCAGATTTTTTCCCCCTGATCCATGATTGAATCTAGAATTTTGTTGAATAAAAATATTAGGAAAATCATGCATTTTCAATTTTTGTGCATTTTTTACATTTTATTTGATAATAAAATTGCCATGATTGATACCTCTGTTTGATGATTTTAGTGTGATCACTTGGTGATGATTTTTGGCTTGGTTTTTGTGTGTGATTAGCTTAGACATGTATGCTCCCATAGTATTTTTCTCACATTTTTGTGATGAAATTAGGTGTGGTTTTTAGGTTGAAACTTTAGGTGCTTCCTTTTAGGGTTTAGGTTTAGTACCTTGTAGTGTAGAATTTATTTCTAGGTCTTATTTGATGATTTGATCTCTGGAATTAACATGGTAGAGTCATGATTAACTTAGGTTCCCATAGTTATTTTTGTAGGATTTTACAATTGGTTTTAGTGTTTTAGTTAGGATTAACTTTAGTACTAGGTTTTAGGTGATCCTAACTTGCTAACTCAACTAGAATGATTTCTTTAGTTCCCTTAGATTAGGGTGTTGCTTCTCTTGCTCTTGGATGATGATGAAGACACGTGTGGGCTGCTGTGGAATGCATGATGGAGCTTGGACTTGAAGTTTTCTCTCCCTTTGGTGTAGTTTGTTTAAGGTTAAGGATTAGGGTTTTAGGGAGATCTCTTAGAATAGATTTTCTTCCTTCATGAAACATGGAAGATGTTGATCACTTCCATTCCTCCCTATGATGTAAGGTCCCATTGTGAAGGCCCCATCCCTCCTTTGGTAGGATGAGTGGCTCCTCACAAATTGGTAGAACCTTTGAGGGTTCCTTTCCTTGATGGTGGAGTGCTTAGAGGTGACCTTTGGTCTTCACTTTGCTTCTCCCTATCCCTACCTTGTTCTTGTTAGATGAATCTTTCTCCCTTGATAGAAGATTGAAGATGCTAGAGGTTGCACTTCCCCTTTGTTTGAAGACTGCCCTTGGAGCTGAAGCTTGAAGATCAAGAAGAACAAGTTGACACTTGTGTGAAGGAGATCAAATTGAGAGCTGAAGCTTGAAGAAGATGAAGAACAAGTTGATACTTGTGTTTGATGCATTGAAAGCTTGAAGAAGCAAGTTGATACTTGCTATTGTAGATGAGAGCCTTGAAGAACAGTTACAGACTGAGGACTGAACTGCTGTCAGAGGATTGCTTTGCTGTGGAGCTGTAGAAGCTGTTGATTTGCTTTCTTTCCTGTCTGTTTGCTTTCTGTGCAACTGCATTGATGTGACTTGTGTGATTTGCTTGATGCATTAGAATAAGTTCATGTTTAGATTGTGTTAAGATAGGAGCATGATTGCACTAGAGGTTGAGTTGCTCCCTCTGCTTGTATTTTTACTATATGGCTTTGCTTGCGGGTATTCGGTAGAGCCTTGCTCCCTTGCCTATGTGGTTTGTGTTTTGCTTGATGGCATTTTATTTTTTCTGTATGATTGTAGTTATTCATATCTGGCTTGAGGTCGAGATGAGCTTGTGGAGGCTGATGCCCCACACACATTTCCTCCCTCACTTGCATTGCATGCATTTTACAGTCGTTTACTGTTTACTGTTTAAGCTGTTGCTTTATCTGTTTCTGTATCCCTTTAACATGATCCCCTAGGAATCTCACTTCCTTTGATAAGGAAGTGATGATTAGAACTTTAGGTTGAAACCTATGCATGATAACTTCTAGGAGTTCCCTGTTTCAAACCTCAACCATAGGATGAATCCTTGGCATGACAACATTAGGACTTGATAGTCTCCCCGTAGTTGAGCCTGTTCTCTCTTCTCATCTCAAACAACAGTAAAAAACGTAATAAAGGCAAGTTAGTATAAGCGCGTTACGAGCCTTAAGCTACTTGGGTAATGATAATTGAGCGGCCTCCTCTCAATCGTCTATAATGTTTAGTATACGTCCTTTGGACGTTATGCGATGCATTCGTTCCCAGGTCATAGTCTCTAGTGTTGTACAAACTACAGACAACCATAAAAAACAGTTCTTCCGTAAAAGACAGAAAATAAACTTCAAACCTTTTTGCCCCGTGGGCCCATAATTCAAAGGAAGCTTTTCGGAAGAAAAGAGTGTCGTTAACTCCCAGTTCTACCGCAAACGGTAACGCCTAAGTCTCCAAGGGTCGAGCTGCCTACATCCAACTGCTGGAACTGTTTGTTAACCCTACTCGATAAAACAGATGAATCTGAATTCCCGTAATCCGTATTATCCCGAACTACGTAAGCTCTGATCGCTCATACCGGTTGAGAGTATGTAGGCACAATACTGACGTATTGGCGAGTCACCTTCCCTGTAACCCATAGTTAGGCGAACTACGTAGACTCTTATTTCTCATTCTCTGATGAGAATACGCAGGCATAAAGTGCGACGCTTTGCTGAGTCATTTTCTTTTCTTTTTATACCAGCCTTGATAGGTAGATAGTAAAACCAACCCGTCAGATAAACATAAACAAGCGTGGATCCCATCGAGTACGATGGACGTGAGGGGTGCTAATACCTTCCCCTTGCGTAACCGACTCCCGAACCCAGACAATGGTTGCGATGACCTTGTCTTATACCTTTTTGTCAGGTTTTTCCGATCGTTTCCTTTCCTGTTCCGAGGGATAAATAACGAAAGGTGGCGACTCTTCTGTTTTGCCGGCACCTTATTTTCGCGGTAGCGACAACTACAACACGCCACCTGGGCGCAACAATCACTTTTCAAAAAAATTCAAAAAAATTTATTTTCCCTCAATCACATCAATATTCCGTTTTCATTCCTTTTCCCTAACCACCAAACATATCTTTCTCTCTCAGACAAAAGACAAACTCAGATTTCTATCAATTTCTCTCTCTTGCATTGTTCTCTCCCTTTACTAACTCAAACCCTAATTTCGTTTTTTACCCTCAATCACCATGGAACTTGAAACTGGCATGCGTTAAAAGAAGGTTTCTAGGAAGAATGCTACTCCGCATGTTGTTATTCTGACAAAGAAGTTAATGTTGTTGAAACTTTCATCAACAGTGAGGCATTTGTTAGAACACAGATTGGTGTTTCTTATATCTCTATGTTTTGATGATAACTTTTATGGAATTTTGTATTAAGAAAATATATACTCTAAAATGTGTTCAAGTATTATTGTTTCAGGTATTAAGTTAAAGAATCTTAAAGAAGCTAAATACATAAGTACAAGAAACTATGCAAGGCTCTGAAGCATCAGATGCAAGACTATCAGAAGATTCTGAAGCGCTGCCAGAAGGATCTGAAGCAAAAGCTACAGAATGATCTGATGCGTTAATGATCTGAAGTTCTTTTCACTACAAGAACAGAGGCTTTGATTATCAGACTCTTACCATTAATATTCACGCTCAAGCACATACTGTTACATACTTTGATGAAGACTCTGATCAACATTGAGACTCTGATATATTAAGATCTGATCATCTATCAAGGCTCTGAACATCTCAATCATCTTAGCTCTGATCATCTTAAAGCTTGCTACAAAGTTCTGAAGTGCAGATTATGAAGACTTCATCCTGAAGGAAGCTTGTTGAAGAAGCTGTAAACTTGATTAGACGTGGTGCTACTTCCAAAGTAACCAATGGCTAATTTGTCCAAAGAAGTGACGTGGTGCAAATCCCAAGGCTTCTATAACCATACTTTTCCTGCAGAAAGCATATCTCTGCCCATACCTTTTGGTAATGAAAAGTCTTATATCTTAATATTATATTGAGCTGCACATCACTCAAAGCATTTTGAAAAGCTATAAAAGGAGAACTTCTATAACATTTTGAAGCTGCTAATTTCCTGCTCATCACTTGCTCATTGCTATTTCACTCAGAAAGAAATACACGCTTGATTCATCAAAGTGAAAATCTCACAAAGATCTTATTCATTTGATCTCTCATAAAACTGTATAGTTTTTGTTGTACTTAATCTTAAGTGTAAATATCACAGTTGTGATACAGCTTATTAGAAGCATTCAAACACTTGTTAGTTTACATTAATTTGTAAGAAGTTCCTTAAGAAGACCAAGGTGTGGTCAGTAGTTCTTGAGAAGACTAAGACTGTTGTTCTTAGTGCTTTCTATTGTAATCAGTTGATCAATAGTGGATTAAGTCCCTGTAGAGAAAGGAAAATCATCTTTGATAAGGTGGACTGAAGTAGTTGAGTTCAACGAACCAGGATAAAAATCTTGAGCTGTTTTTATTGCCATATTTCTTAAAACTCTTATTCAACCCCCCCCCCCCTTCTAAGTGTTTTTCTCACCTTCAGTTGGCATCAGAGCTCCGGTTCTGTTTGTGCTATCAATTAACCGTGACCAGAAAAGATCCAGTGGGAAAATCTCTTGATATTCTTGGTTGATATTATTTATGGCTGCTGAAACTTCAACATCCAACAAATATGAAGAAAGAGTCAGCACAAAACCTCCCATGTTTGATAGAGAGAAATTTGATTATTGGAAAGATAGACTAAAAAGTTTCTTTCTAGGATTTGATGCTGATCTTTGCGACTTAGTTATTGATGGATATGTTCATCCCACTGATGGGAATGGCAAGAAAGTTGATAGAAAATCAATGACTGAGGAGCAAAAGAAGGAATTCATAAATCACCACAAGGCTAGAACTATCTTGCTAAATTCTATATCTCATACTGAGTATGAGAAAATAACCAACAGAGAAATTGCCTTTGATATATTTGAATCCCTGAAGATGACTCATGAAGGGAACTCTCAAGTTAAAGAAACCAAGGCTCTGGCGCTAATCCAGAAGTATGAAGCTTTCAAGATGGAAGAATCTGAATCTATTGAAGCCATGTTTTCCAGATTCCAGATTCTCACTGTTGGCCTAAAGATTCTGGACAAGGGTTACTCTACAGCAGATCATGTCAAGAAAATAATCAGAAGCTTGCCAACCAGATGGAGACCCATGGTCACTGCTCTGAAGCTGGAAAAGGATCTGAACAAGATTACGCTGGAGGAACTAATCAGTTCTCTAAGGAGTCATGAGATTGAACTAGAGGAAGATGAGCCTATAAAGAAAGGTAAGTCAATTGCTTTAAAATCTAATAAAGCGTTAAAGCATTGCAGGTATTAGAAGAAAGCTCTGAAGAGTCTACTTCTGAAGATGAAGAAGAACTATCCTTGCTGTCCAGAAGAATCAACAAACTCTGGAAGAATAAGCAAAGGAAGTTCAAGAACTTTAGAAAACCAGATCAACACAAAGAATCTTCTAGGCACAGAAGATCTGGAGAACACTCTGGATACAGAAGATCTAGAGAATCCTCTAGACACAGACGATCTGGAAAAAGAGAGGTTGTTTGCTATGAATGCAAAGAACCTGGGCACTACAAGAGTGAATGTCCAAAGCTTCAGAAGGAGAACCCAAAAAGAAAGTCAGATCACAAAAAGAAAGTTCTGATGGCTACCTGGGATGACTCAGATGCATATGATTCGTCATCAGAGTCAGAAGAGGAATGTGCAAATGTAGCATTCATGGCTGACATTGAAGACAGTGCTGAATCATCTGGATTAGAATCATAATCTGATTCTGAGGAGGTATTTGCTGAACTTTCTAGACAGGAACTTGTTGAAAGTCTATCTGATATTCTTGAAAACTATAGCAAAGTTAAACTCAAATACAAAACGCTTCTAAAGCATATTGAATTTGAGAGTAACAAGTTTGAATCAGAAATAGCTGAACTAAAAGCTGAAAATCTTCAATTGAAAAATAATTTAGAATCTGCTCAACTAAACTCTGATTCAAAATCTGAACCATGCTCTAAAAATATTTTACAAGAGTATGACTATAGTTTCAGGAAGTTTCTAACTAAAAGTATAGATAGAAGCAAAATGGCTTCAATGATCTATGGTATTAGCAGAAACTATAGAAAAGGTGTTGGATATAAATCTTTCTCTTATAAAGATTCAAATCCAAAATTTGTAGATAAACTGGATATCAAGTATCCTCCCTTATATTCTCAGTTTACATTTGGTCACTTAAATGATATTAAACACACAAGTTCTAATCAGAACAAACTTGTGTTTAATAAATCTAAAGCTAATCAGAACAAGTATTATGTTGAAAGACAGGAGTTCAAAAAAAGCTTTAAGGCAACTAACTAAAAAGGACCCAAGAAAATCTGGGTACCTAAGGATAAGATAATCTATGTTGCAGACATCCTTAGCAGCAAAGTCAAGACTCCAGTCATGGTACCTGGACTCTGGATGCTCACGACATATGACGGGAAAAAGGTCTATGTTCCAAAGTCTGGAGCTTAGATCTGGAGGAGATGTCAAGTTTGGAGGGAATCAGAAGGGCAAGATAATTGGCTCTGGAACCATAGGCAATGGTAAACTTCCTTCCATAACTAATGTCTTGCTTGTTGAAGGATTAGCTCATAATCTATTGTCCATAAGTCAATTAAGTGACAATGGTTATGACATAATCTTTAATCAAAAGTGTTGCAAAGCTGTTAGTCAAAAGGATGGCTCAATCCTCTTTAATGGTAAAAGGAAAAATAACATTTATAAAATTAGTCTTTCCGAACTTAAGGTTCAGAATGTTAAATGCCTTATGTCTGTTAATGAGGAGCAATGGGTCTGGCACAGAAGACTGGGTCATATTAATATGAGACGTATATCTCAGATTAATAAGCTTAATCTGGTCAGAGGACTTCCTAATCTAAAGTTCAACTCAGATGCTCTTTGTGAAACATGTCAGAAAGGAAAATTTTCAAAATCATCTTTCAAATCCAAAAATGTTGTTTCAACTTCAAAACCATTAAAGTTACTTCACATTGATCTGTTTGGACCAGTGAAAACTACATCCATTAGAGGCAAGAAGTATGGATTAGTCATTGTTAATGACTACAGCAGATGGACATGGGTAAAATTCCTAAAACACAAGGATGAGTCACATTCTGTGTTCTTTGACTTCTACAAACAAGTCCAAACTGAAAAAGATTTCAAAATTGTCAAAGTCAGAAGTGATCATGGTGGTGAATTTGAAAACGAACATTTTGAAAAATATTTTAATGAAAATGGCATTGCTCATGATTTCTCCTGTCCTAGAACTCCACAACAGAATGGAGTTGTAGAAAGGAAAAATAGAACTTTGCAAGAGATGGCCAGAACCATGATCAATGAGACTAACATGGAAAAACATTTTTGGGCAGAGGCAATTAACACAACATGTTACATTCAGAACAGAGTGTCAATTAGACCTCTTCTGGAAAAGACTCCTTATGAATTATGGAGGAATAGAAAGCCAAACATTTCTTATTTCCATCCTTTTGGATGTATTTGTTTTATGCTGAACACTAAAGAGAATCTTAACAAGTTTGATTCTAAAGCACAAAAGTGTTTCATGCTTGGATATTCTGAACGCTCTAAAGGCTACAGAGTATACAATACTGAGACACAGATTGTGGAGGAATCTATACATGTTAGATTTGATGATAAGCTTGGCAATCAAAAGCCAAAACAGCTTGAAAACTCTGCAAATGGAGAAGTTATTCTCACAGAATCTGAGAAACCAGAGGTAGAGAAAGCTCAAGAAGAAGCTACGCCAGATGCAACTCCATTGGCTGCTCAGATGAATAACATGAATATTTCTGAAGAACCAACAATTAAAAGATCATCTAGAATCAAAGCTTCTCATCCAGAAGAAATAATTATAGGGAAGAAAGATGACCCTATAAGAACAAGGTCATTTATCAGATCATATAGAACATCACTTCTTGGGTTAGTGTCTATTATTGAACCAACATCTGTGGATGAGGCTCTGAGTGACAATGATTGGATACTTGCAATGCAAGATGAGCTGAATCAATTTACAAGAAATGATGTGTGGGATCTGGTTCCAAGACCAAAAGGTTTCAACATTATTGGAACAAAATGGGTATTCAGAAATAAACTAAATGCGCAAGGAGAAGTTGTTAAGAATAAAGCAAGGTTAGTAGCTCAAGGTTACAGTCAACAAGAAGGAATTGATTACACTGAAACTTATGCTCCAGTAGCAAGGTTAGAATCTATACGCCTTCTTATTTCATTTGCTGCACAACATAACATCACTCTATATCAGATGGATGTTAAGAGTGCCTTCTTAAATGGCATTATAGAAGAAGAAGTGTATGTCCATCAACCTCCTAGTTTTGAAAGTGATAAATTTCCAGATCATGTTTTCAAACTCAAAAAATCTCTTTATGGTTTGAAACAAGCTCCCAGAGCTTGGTATGAAAGATTAAGTAATTTTCTTCTGGAAAAGAACTTTATCAGAGGCAAAGTGGACACAACTCATTTTTGTAAAACATTTAAGAAAGATTTACTAGTTTGTCAAATTTATGTGGATGATATTATTTTTGGATCTACCAATATTATGCTGGGAAAGGAGTTTGCTTTGTCTATGCAGGATGAATTTGAAATGAGCATGATGGGAGAACTTAGATTCTTTCTGGGAATCCAAGTAAATCAGACTCCAAAATGCACATATATTCACCAGACTAAATATGTCAAAGAGCTTCTGAAGAAATTCAATCTGAACGAAAGCAAATTGGCAAAGACTCCAATGTATCCTACAAGCACACTTGGTAAGGAAGAGGTAAGTAAGAAAGTTGATCAAAAACTTTACAGAGGTATGATTAGATCTCTCTTATATTTGACTGCTTCAAGACCTGATATTTTATTCAGTGTTTGTATGTGTGCTAGATTCCAATCAGATCTTAGAGAATCTCACTTAACAGCTGTTAAGAGGATTCTAAGGTATCTGAAAGGTACTACTAATGTGGGTCTGTGTTACAGAAGATCTGATGAGTATAAATTCGTTGGATTCTGTGATGCTGACTATGCTGGAGACATAGTAGAATGTAAAAGTACTTCTGGAAGCTGTCAATTTCTTGGAAGTCATCTGATCTCTTGGTTCAGCAAGAAGCAACCCACAATTGCACTTTCAACAACAGAGGCAGAATATATTGCTGCTGCTAGTTGTAGCACCCAGATGCTCTGGATGAAAAGTCAACTGGAAGATTATCAGATTTTTGAGAGTAACATTTCTATCTTCCGTGATAATACTTCTTCTATATGCTTATCTAAAAACCCCATTTTACACTCTAAAGCTAAGCATATAGAGATTAAACATCATTTCATCAGAGACTATGTTCAGAAGGGAATTATCAATTTAAACTTTGTGGATACAGATCATCAGTGGGCTGATATCTTTACAAAACCCCTTGCTGAAGATAGATTTAAATTCATTCTGAAAAATATAAGTATGGACTTCTGTCCAGAATAAAATATTCATCAGATGAAATTTTTTTCCAGATGATGAATGTCTAAACTCTGAAGTATTTCTTCTTTTCAATTCTATGTTTACTTATTTGTGTGTAAATCTGAACTAACAAGGCTCAGAGGATCTGAACGTTGCCTAACGTTTCATTTCTCGAAAAGTTTCAGAGGCACATGCAAGCAAACACGTGTAGCTCAGAATCTGGAAAGGTAGAGTGCACCATACTGAAGTGACGTTTGAGGTATTGCTTTAAAAATCCAAAATCTCTTGATTTCCCCCCCCTTCTGTCAGAATCTTAAATGCTTGATATGATTTTATTCCTTGCATTAATTGCTTGATATGATTATGTTTCACTTCATTCAATGCTTGTGTGTACGCGTGAGATCTTGTGTCGTTTTGCATGCCCTAAATTGCTCTATAAATTCTCACAACACTTCACAAATCACACTTTACACTCGTTACACTTCTCATATGCATTTCTTCCTTCTCTATTGTTTCCATCTCATTTCAAAACCCAAAACCTCTCGTAAACCCAAACGCATCTCAAGAACTTCAATGTCTTCACCATCTTCAACACCTGCTCAGATGCAAACTGCTGCTACATCTTCTCCAAATGCTGCTGCTTCATCCCAAACTGCTGTTGTGTACAAGGCAACTTTGAGAACTCTTCTCACTCCAATCAAAGAACTTGAAGTTCTGTGTGAGAACTTTGTGGATTTTGAATCCATTAAAGAAAATGGTTTTGATCTCTACCCAACCATCAAAACTCAGAACTGGGAAAAGTATTTTGACAGGATGATGGGTCCTGTTTATCCAACATTGGTGAAGGAATTCTAGATACACGCTCAAGTGTGCCCCAAATTCATTCATTCTTCTGTTCTTAGGAAGAAAATTATTATCACTGGGAAGCTAATCAAACAACTGCTTGAGTATAAGGAAACTGATGGAATCACAAGTATGGCTACTGATCGTGTGGATTTGGCTGACATTTTTCAAGAAGTTTGTGTTTCTGGGGAACCATCCAACAAGGTCAGAGATCTGAAGCCTGTTTACAGAATCTGGGCTAAGATTTTCATGAGTTCTATCTTTCACAAAAAATCTTCAAACTCACCAGATTATGTCAACTCAGAACAAATGTACTTCATGTTCTGTATGAGTAAAGGTAAGAAGATGGATATGCCTTATCTTCTGTTCAGTCATCTTCTGAACCATATCAAGGAAACAAGAGAAGAAGTAAGGGTTAAAGCTGGAAAGATCAGAATTGGATCCCTATGGGAAGACTGATATCAGACATTCTAACAGAGAATGGTCTTGTGAAGCATCTGTCTGATGCTGGAGTGACAGATGATCTGTCTTATGTTGTAGGATCTGTCATTAATGGGAACACTCTGAAAAGAATGAAGGTCATTTCAGAGCTTGCTGGAAAACCCAAGAAATTTAACTCTGAAGAAGTTAGCAGAAGGAGAATTCCTTTGGTAGATTTTCCTATGTTCAGTGCTGATGAACCTAGGAATATCATTCTGACATTCATTGCTGATTGTTTGAAGAATGGTATCCCATTGTCTGCTAACATAGTTTAGAAGGAAGGAGAAGTACTGCCAAATCTTCTGAGAGAAAGGCGCAAGAAGAGGAAAGCTGAGGAAGGATCTGTCGCACAACCCAAGAGGAAAGCCTCTGATGCCGCTGACAAACCTGAGAAGGACAAGAAGCAGAAGGAAAATCCTCCAGAAGCTACCGTTGAAGAAATAAGAGAAACAATTCAACAGGTATTAACATCTGATCCCAAACCATCTGCCCATTCACCCTCACCTTCACCTCCACCATCTCCTTCTCAACCATCTGAACCTCATTCATCTGAACCCATTTCATCTCCTCACACACATTCTCAACCATCTTCTGTTCAATTACCATCTGAACTCCCTCAATAGAAATCCTCTGAACAACAACCCCTTCAACAAACACAATCTGAACCACCTCAACAAACACAATCTAAACCACAAAAACAACAATCTTCTGAATCACAAAAACAATCTGAACCACTCTCTTCTACTCAACCACCAGAAGAACCAACCATCCCAAATCCTGAACCATCTGTCCAACAACCATTTGAAGACATTCTGGATGTGCAACCTATTGCAACCATGTATGTCCTCTCTTCAACTTCATGTCATTCAACTGAATCATCTGATTCTGATGACTCTGAAGTCCCCTCACCAACTAGCTTATATATTCCTGATCCTTATAAACCATTACCATCTGATCTTCCTGCATCTGACAACCCTCTTCGCTTCAAATTTAATTTCACAGATTTTCTACCACCCTCATCTGATGTTGTTACATCAACACCATCTGATGGTGAAACCTCTACTCCTCAACTCACCATACCACAAACGTCCATACCACAACCATATGAACCACAACCATCCATACCCCAACCATCTGAACAACCATCATCTGATCACCCACCTCCTGAACAAAACCAAACACCTCCTGAACCATCACAAAATGTCACCATAGAAGACTTTCTGAACCCCAAACCCAGATCAAATGTTTCTACTCTGTTCAAGAATTTCAAGAAGGAAATACGTATGGGGATTGCTTCTGTGGAGAAGGAGTGCATGGCTAGTATGGATCCTGTTGAATCTGAAGCTTCTTGGAACAGATTCATATCTAAGTTCAACTCTGCTGCATCTGACCTCAAAACACTCTGTGCTGATGATGCAAAGGCAAAATTTGATGAAATGGTCAGACAGACTCTGCTGAGCATTATCACTACCCCAGTGCTTCTTCTGGAAGATGCTCCTGCTGAAGATTCTGCAATGATAGAAGATACTACTGCATCTGACATGGAGATTGATCATCCAATGGCAACTGCATCTGCTTTTGAACCCTCTGCATCTGAGATGAAGACTGAGATTCCAGATGTTGTCCAAGAAGTCAAGGAAATCAGAACATGGATGATAAAACAGGAACAAACTACTGAAGAGATCAAGACTTGGATGGCCAAGCAAGAAGAGTCCACTACTAAGATTACTGATCTTCTGACCCTGATTGCTTCTCGCCAGCCCTAGTTTTCTTTTCCATGTCTTTGCATTCTTGTGTTGCACTTGTTTTCTGTTATTCTATTTTCTGTCATCTGCTGTATGAACATCTAATCTTTTTGTTCTGTTTGAATCTGAATGAATCTAGCTCTTATGTTTTTCATTTATGTGTTGTGTTTTTCTCTTCTTCTGTTATCTTTTCTGTCTTTAAAATTCTTCTTGATTATGACAAAAAGGGGGAGAAAGAGAATTTGATTGTTCAAACCATAAGCAATACTAAACTGAGATTCAGACATTGTATTAATCTAACATTGAATCTTAAGACTTTCAGATCTTACTATTTCATCTGACAAAAATGATCTGAAGTTACCCTGAGAATTACCTAACCAGGCTTTGATCCTTGAAAGCAAATTTGACTCTGATTCTGGAAGATACACCAGACTCTTCTTTTTGAAAGAAATAATCAGACTCTAATTCTTTCTCTCAACGAGGATTTCTACCAGGTTCTGAAATATACTCAAGCAAAAAGGAAAGTGTTCTCTCTTATTAGAGTATTCATTTCAGGGGGAGATTCTTAATCTCAGGGGGAGTTATATATTTTATTTCTCTTTATTGAACAAAATTCCCTATGTTTTGTCATCATCAAAAAGGGGGAGATTGTTAGAACACAAATTGGTATTTCTTATATCTCTATGTTTTGATGATAACTTTTATGGAATTTTGTATTAAGAAAATATATACTCTAAAATGTGTTCAAGTATTAGTGTTTCAGGTATTAAGTTAAAGAATCTTAAAGAAGCTAAATACATAAGTACAAGAAACTATGCAAGGCTCTGAAGCATCAGATGCAAGACTATCAGAAGATTCTGAAGCGCTGCCAAAAGAATCTGAAGCAAAAGCTACAGAATGATCTGATGCGTTAATGATCTGAAGTTCTTTTCACTACAAGAACAGAGGCTTTGATTATCAGACTCTTACCATTAATATTCACGCTCAAGCACATACTGTTACATACTCTGATGAAGACTCTGATCAAGATTGAGACTCTGATATATTAAGATCTGATCATCTATCAAGGCTCTGAACATCTCAATCATCTTAGCTCTGATCATCTTAAAGCTTGCTACAAAGTTCTGAAGTGCAGATTATGAAGACTTCATCCTGAAGGAAGCTTGTTGAAGAAGCTGTAAACTTGATTAGACGTGGTGCTACTTCCAAAGTAACTAACGACTAATTTGTCCAAAGAAGTGACGTGGTGCAAATCCCAAGGCTTCTATAACCATACTTTTCCTGCAGAAAGCATATCTCTGCCCATACCTTTTGGTAATGAAAAGTCTTATATCTTAATATTATATTGAGTTGCACATCACTCAAAGCATTTTGAAAAGCTATAAAAGGAGAACTTCTACAACATTTTGAAGCTGCTAATTTCCTGCTCATCACTTGATCATTGCTATTTCACTCAAAAAGAAATACACGCTTGATTCATCAAAGTGAAAATCTCACAAAGATCTTATTCATTTGATCTCTCATAAAACTGTATAGTTTTTGTTGTACTTAATCTTAAATGTAAATATCACAGTTGTGATACAACTTATTAGAAGCATTCAAACACTTGTTAGTTTACATTAATTTGTAAGAAGTTCCTTAAGAAGACCAAGGTGTGGTCAGTAGTTCTTGAGAAGACTAAGACTGTTGTTCTTAGTGCTTTCTATTGTAATAAGTTGATCAATAGTAGATTAAGTCCTTGTAGAGAAAGGCAAATCATCTTTGATAAGGTGGATTAGAGTAGTTGAGTTCAACGAACCAGGATAAAAATCTTGAGTTGTTTTTATTGCCATATTTCTTAAAACTCTTATTCAACCCCGCCTTCTAAGTGTTTTTCTCACCTTCAGCATTTTGTTGCTTCACTAACTAGTTTTTTTGGGATGTGAGTCTTATCTGAGAGAGGCTTCATATTTGAAGTTCAAGATGACAAATCAAATATGCCAAGCGACATCAATATATTCATTCGAGGCTTGAAGTGGGTCAACCGAAGGTGAGAAAAGTAAACAAGAAGAGGGAGGTTGAATTGTGTTTTGCGTTTTCTTAGTTTTCATCAAATCAGAGTTCAGAATTTAAACTGGGGTTCAGATTCTACTTAATTCTTAGTAGCAAAATGCTAACAGAAGAAAATAAATAATAACAGAATATACAAAGATTTATACTGGTTCCTCCAGAACTAAGAATAGTCCAGTCCCATTGCTTCACAATAGATTTTCACTATAATCAAATCATGATTACAATTGCTTATGAATTATGCATAAGACTTTTACATTTGCTTAGACCCAATGTCTAAGACTTCTTTCTCAAGCTCCTGACTCGAGACTTCTTGCTTAGGTTTTATGTACCCAATAATTCCTTGATTAGGCCCTCATCCTAAGTCTTCTTCTCAAGTCCCTCAGACCCAAGACTTCTGCTCCAAGCCACTCTGGATGAAACTTCTTCTCCAAGCTACTCTGGCTGAGACTTATGCTCCAAGCCACTATGGATGAGACTTTCCTTCTTAATCCGTATCCCAAGACTTTCCTGCTCAATCAATCCACTTAATTAAGACTTTCACAGCTTAAGCACATAGAAAAAGATTTATGTGGTTCAAGCATCTTGGCTCGAGACTTCCTTGCTTAAGTCTCAATGACTTAATACTTTTTCTCAATCAACCTAGTTGATTAAGACTTTCATTTCTCAAGCACATAACAAGAGACTTACATGGCTCAACATGTTTCCTCAAGACTTCTTTGCTTAATTCCTAATGACTTAAGACTTTTGCTCAAGCACATAGCAAAAGACTTTGATCTAAACTGCTAAACAAGTTTAGTAGAATATAGAAAAATGTGTACTTGATACAAGTATATGAGGTACGAGAAATCACCATAGCAAAGACCTAAAACACTTAAGATCTCTAAGATATTCAATGTGTAAGAAATCTTAAGACTTTTACAATTACAACATACAACACAAAATATGCATATACAATGTTGTTGATAATTGCTAATCTTGTTACTCCTTCTTCTGGATAATCCTTGTGAAAGATTCAGTTTGAACCTTCAGCCATATATATAGCCTTTACAGAAACTAGTCGTTAAAGATGTAACTTGATCAAAAGTATTTTCTTTTGCTCCATAGTACAAGAGATATTGAAGATAGATACACCAGAAGATCTTGATCCAATGAGTAACATGTTTAGCCTTTGAGTCTTCAAGAGATCCTGTACTATTAGAGCCGTTGAGAGTAAATATCCATAAACCATGCCAGCCTTTCTTGAGCCTTGCAATCTGTAGACTCTAGCTGACAAACTGATTTGACAATACAACTTGCTTTCTGCAGTATGGACAACTTCAGCTTTTCACTAACTCTGAAAGGTACCAAAAGGAAATTTGCATTCACTAAGTGTAGAGACAATTATGTTTCTTCTTATGATGCTGAGACTTTCAGCTTTAGAGTCTACGCCCGACGTCACTTAACAGGTGCTATTCATATTCTACAACTAAAAGCTAGCAATTCAGCAACTCTCAAGTGTGTTAATGTAAAATAGATCCTGACTATAGTATTTACAAGTATTAAAACCTACACACATATAACACACTTCAAATAAACCATTGTTCTTTCAATACTCTGTTATCATCAAAACCCAAGGAAAATATGTCATGAAAAGCTGAGTTTTGTAGACTCATACCAAATACTACTTTCAAGAAAAACTAATTTAGTTTTCTTAGTAACATCAAAGTCTGAGGTTTAATTTGTAAGCTCCCCCTGAGTCAAACAGTTCCAAGGTTGAGGTTTGTAAGCTCCCCCTTAGTTCCATATTTAAGAAAACCAAAAATAATATTTTAGCTTTCTTTGGCAACATCAAAATATGAGGTTTAGAAGCTCCATATGAGTCTGATAGGATAAGTTTGAGGTTTGTAAGCTCCTCCTTAGCTCTATGTACAAGAAAGTTAAAATGTGTCGCCCCGACAAGATAACCATAATAACATAAATTTAAATAACAAAATTATAAATGACCAATATGTACAACTGAATAAGTACTCAATGGGTTCAGTTTCTAATTAAATACTTACCATCATTTCTCCCCCTTTTGTCACATCAAGAAATAAAAAGAGAAGAAGAAAAGCATTACAGTCATAAATGCATCACATGCCATCATTACAGGATCAGTTTCCAAGAAATGAAAAATGATCAAGTAAAAAAGGTCATTAAGGATTGTATAGTGCATGCTTTAAATTTTTAGTGGTCGTTACTGTTCCAAGAATCATGCAAGGATTTAAATCAATTATTTAGGTTACTCAAAAGTCTTATAAAAGAAATCAAAACCTAGTTCATTTTCATTAACATCTACCAGAGTCATGGAGTAATCAACTGTGAGTCATAAAACTTATGTCGTGACAAAAATCTCTGAGAGCTCTACAAGACAGAGTGTTCAGAACCTACAAAAATGAGCTATTTTTGAGTGATCCACAACTGGTTTTGTACCCTCTACAAAGCTTACTTCTAACGAGGCTATGTCAGAAGTTCCAAAACAACCTACAGGGGTAGGTCCATCAGAAGCTGCGATGAAGTCAAGAAGCAAGAATATGAAGATGTCAAAGAGAAGAAGACGATTCAACAAGATGATTCATCGTTCAATCCCAGAGGTAGAAGAGTAAGAACCTGACGAGGATGAACTAGATATAGATTATGACAACTGTTATTATCATAAGCCTCGACACGACTTAGATAAAGATCTATTCTAAGATCATACAGTTCCATATGAAAAATATTTTGTAATCCTTCTACTTTAATTAATGAAATAATACTTTTTACCAATTTATTTATTACATGAAAATACTCTCAATAATTTCCCTTTTGATTTTCTGATAAACATAAATGAAGTTAAACTAAAATCAGAAGTAACCGTTAAACATGTTAACTATGATATTCATAGTTGTTAAAGAATCTTTAATAGGTTAGACTGTTAGATAACATTTCTGAGATTTATCATTTAAGATATTGATTAGACTTAATAAATATTAAAATAACATATACTTGGAACAATGTATGTAACACGTCTATATAAGGACTCATAGCAGACTTACTTTCATAACCACTTAGTCTTCAGAACACCAAGATGTATAAACAGAAAAAAAATTTGGGTTCCGAAGAGAGATTTCAGAAAGACATCCATACTAAATGCCACAACTCAGGTAAATGAAAGCAAAGCAGCAACTGAAGGATCTACTGGAAAGCAGCTGGCTTCAAAAGTACTCACCTCTTCAGTATCCTTTGTGAAGAAACACAGAAGAAGAGGATCTTCTCGGTCCAGACGCATAAATTAACTAAGATAGGAAGTTGTAGAGTTTGCCAAGGAAGAATGACAAGATTACTTATATAATCTAGACATGTCAAATGATCCTAGGGAATACCTTAGGGGCAATCCAACAGACTAGAATGTCTAAATAATTTTTAATATCTTCCATTTTATTAATGATAAATGTTGCACACAATGAGTTCTTACTCCCATTACTTTTAATTCTTTTGAACAACAATATATATATATATATATATATATATATATATATATATATATATATATATATATATATATATATATATATATATATATATATATATATATATATATATATATATATATATATATATATATATATATATATATATATATATATATATATATATATATATATATATATATATATATATATATATATATATATATATATATATATATATATATATATATATATATATATATATATATATATATATATATATATATATATATATATATATATATATATATATATATATATATATATATATATATATATATATATATATATATATATATATATATATATATATATATATATATATATATATATATATATATATATATATATATATATATATATATATATATATATATATATATATATATATATATATATATATATATATATATATATATATATATATATATTCAACAGTTAAATTGCACAACATCATGAACAAACTTTGAATTAATAATAAGATTTCTTAATACGAAGGTTTTAACAATTACAAGACATAACTACGCAAAAATCTAACATCAGAATCTTTCATAATATCTTCAAACTTGTCTCTCCAGATTTTAGATGAATCAGCCTCTGAACTTATGATAACCCCCTACTAAATAAGTAATTTTGAAATAACTCCTCCATAAGGAACAAAAAAAATATTTCCCTTGTGAAAGGAAGAAAGAGTCCTCTTCAAATAGTCAAACATAACTTAAGGAAAATCAATATGAAAGTCTAAATTGAGAAGTAGAAGTAGATATTTTTCAATTGGGTTCACAAGGTCTAAATCCTATCTTTAGGAAGTAAGTTTGAATTCAGAATCTGATTCCAAACAACTGCATCTTAACAAAGATTTGATACCATTGATGTTTTAAACGGATCTACAAAAACATGCCAAGTAGGAAGATAGTGTTCCCAAACAATAGTTCATGGAGTTTCTCCATTTTCCTCAAAATTGATCACATTAGCAATTGCTTTAGAGGTTACTTTTATAAAAACACCAGTTACTTTAGAAATAATAGCACACTCAGAATTCAGCTCAACAATGGAAGCATTAATCCAAAACTCTTTGACAAGATTTAGATAGGTAAAACCACGTAGCATCTCAAAGTATTCATTTCAACTTTGTTCATGCACAGTCTTCCAGAAGTTAAAACCCAACATAAGCCACTCATCAAAATCCACAAACTTTTCATTTATGACAACTAGTTGATTCAAAGAAGAATTGACTAGGAAACTCATCTCAAGTTTGGCTTGATCAGAACATAACCAAAGATAAAAAAAAAGAAAAAGAGCTTAACAAGATTATAAAGGAATAAGGATCTTGTCAGAAGAAGGATACAAAATGATGTTTTATAAAACAGGGGATAGTGACAATAAATATATAAAAAAAACAGCATTACCCGAAGGTTCTTATCCAGCAGATTTCTTAAATCCACTAGTTAAATTTCACTTTTTATGAAAATTTAAGTAATATAAAAGTTTCAAGAAAACTTTTTACTTAAATTGATTTATTAGAAGTAAAGAATCATCTTCTGAATCCCAGAATCTGACAACTTTCAGAAGTTATCATCATCAGAGTCTAGTAGTTCTAGACTTAGAGAGAGATATCTCCTGTCAATCATTAGTCTCTAAGATTCCATATAGAATCAACACTCCCTCTTGAAACATGATTTATGAGTGATATATGAATATTGAATTGTTTCCTTTGACAGCTAACAAATAGAAGTAACATCATAAAAAGTGAGGAAAATGTTTCCGTAAATATGATCATCATCTAGCTTAATGAAATATTTCGTATAGACAAATAAAACAGAGTTTCTTCTTAAAGATTTCTGAAGATCCTTTTTCCAAAATAGCTTCTCTAGAAATTTAATAGAAACTTTGTATTTACATCTACACAAATATCTCATTGAATCAAAAGATAAGCCATAAAATGATAAGCATACCTTTTTTTTTGTTATTTTCTCGGTCAGACTCGTATCAATAATCAGACTTGACCATAGAGTCTGAACACCGCTTTGAGTGGATTTTGATTCAATGGTTGTTAAACCAATGACTCAACTTCTCTCACCAAACTTAGTACATTTAGAACTTGAGTATGGGTTGTGGACTCTTCTTCTATCAAATGCTGCAAACAACCTTTGATAAATACCCTGGAAGATTCCTCTTCTCCTTTCTTTGATATCTGCAGCAAATACATTTGAATAATGACACTCATATTTCTATGAAACCATACATAAATGTCCAGACGGGCTTTCCTTCGCCTTATGTCACACTTTGATAGTAGTACCATGATTCATTCTAGAGTATTAGTCTAGAATAAATCATAATATGAACAAGATCTTATTCTTAGCAGAATCATTAATTTCATTGTCTTGAATTAAGACTTTGAGATCTTTGATAAGCAAATAACAAGATGATGTTAGCTATCAAAGAATGGCATAAAACAAATTAAAGCACCATAATCTAATTTCCTATAGAACACGAAGAAGAATTGAAGGTTTCTCATAGACTTATCCTTTAATACAAATTCCATGATGAACCTCAATCAAAGAGCAATGGAGTATTTTAAGCTATCACCTTAAAGAACAGACTCCTTATTATCAAATATTAAAGCAAGATGGATTTGGCATAATCTCTTTCTCTTCAATACTTGATTTTTAGTTCAGGACTTAGATGCTTCTTCAGAAGCAGTAATGACTGGCAGCCAGATTACTCTTTCATCTGAATCCTGCACTAATGTCATCTTCAAAAGAAGATGCAGTGAAGATTAACTGACATTAGGTTTTGGTAGTGTTTCTCCTTGCTTTCATATCTGGGAAATCAGTTGAAGTTACTCTTCAAAAGCTTTTGAAGTTACTATTCTATCAACAGACGTTACAGCCTATTCACCTAGTTATGAAGTTCTTCCGACAAGAAATATAAATTCCTCACCATCAGATATTCCAAAGAACCAAGATTTAGGAAAGGTGATCTATTAGATAGCTTTTCATCATCTAATTTCATTTCTTTTCTTTGAAAAATTTCAAGACTAACAATTAGAGCACAATAAATTCAAGTTGTATAACTTTTTAAATAACT
The DNA here is from genome assembly GCA_963859935.3 of Lathyrus sativus. Lineage (NCBI taxonomy): Eukaryota > Viridiplantae > Streptophyta > Magnoliopsida > Fabales > Fabaceae > Lathyrus > Lathyrus sativus. The sequence continues at coordinate 188,046,417 of OZ012736.1, read as the reverse complement.
GTGACCTCAGGTTTGAATCTAAACCAATCTTATCATAATTTGCTTGAAAGATTAGATGAAGTGTAACCAGACAAGCTTCAAAATTGATTCCCACAAATCTAAGCATAATGATTCAAAGATAATCTGACCATTAGACATATCAATGATGTTGGCATACTCAGAAGTGAGATAGAGCACCTACCAGAATGCAACTACCTCTAAAGATATTCAATAAGCTTCTTCTGAGCTGGTGATAAAGACTTTCAAACAAATCATCTCTACACCCATCAACTTCTATAGTAATACCTTTTTCAAGGATATTTTATAGACCTTCAGAAACCCCTTTTATTAAGACCAATGAATTAAAAGTATGTTTTACTTTTCCATCATTTAAATTCAGTGGAATCACCCTTTGAATATGGTAGGAAAATCAGTATTGTATTTTTCACGTGGCACTTGATTCCTTCTTGAAGGAAGTCTTTGACAGACATAATTTTATTATTGGATCATTATCTACGCCATTGTCAAGTGTTATGCACAGACCATGCTCTGATATCAATTGAAGGTGAGAAAAGTACACAAGAAGGGGGGGGGGGTTGAATTGTGTTCATATTTTGGTTAATTCTTAGTAGCATAATGTCAACAGAAGCAAATAAATAATACCAGAAGACACAGATTTATATTGGTTCCTCCCAAACTGAGAATAGTCTATTCCCCTTGCTTCACAAGAGATTTTCGCTATAATCAAAACATGATTACTATCACTTACACATTATGCATAGGAATTTTACATTTTCTTAGACCCAAGGTCCAAGGCTTCTTGCTCAAGTGCCACACTCAAGACTTCTTGCTTAGGTTCCACGAACCCAAGACTTCCTTGATTTGACCCTTATCCTAAGATTTCTGCTCAAGTCCCTCAGACCTAACACTTATGCTCCAAGCCACTTTGGTTGAGACTTCTGCTCCAAGCCACTATATCTGAGACTTATGCACCAAGCCACTCTGGCCGAGACTTCTGCTTTAAGCCAATCTGGCTGAGACATCAGCTCCAAGCCGCTCTGGATAAGACTTCTGCTCCAAGCCACTTTGGATGAGACTTTCCTACTTGAACCGCAACCCAAGAATTTCTTGCTCAATCAATCCACTTGACTAAGACTTTCACAACTCAAGCACATAGCAAGAGACTTACGTGGCCCAATCATCTTGGCTTGAGACTTCCTTGCTTAAGTCCCAATGACTAAAGAATTTTTCTTAATCAACCAAGTTGATTAAGACTTGCATTGCTCAAGCACATAGCAAGATACTTACAAGGCTCAATCATCTTGGCTCGAGACTTCCTTGCTTAAGTCCCAATGACATAAAACTTTTGCTCAAGAACATAGAAAGAGACTTTGATCTAAATTGCTAAACAAGTTCAGCAGAATAGAGAACAAGGTGTACTTGATACAAGTATCAGAGGTACGAGAAATCACCATAACAAAGACCTAAATCACTTAAGATGTCTAAGATATTCAACGTGTAACAAATCTTCATGCTTTTACAATTACAACATACACACAAAAATCTGCATATACAATGGTGTTGATAATTGTTGATCTTGTTACTCCTTCTTCTGGATAATTCTTGTTAAAGATTTAGTTTTAACCTTCATCCATATATATAGCCTTTGCATACACTAGCCGTTGAAGAGGTAACTTGATCAAGAGTCTATGCTTTTTCTCCATAGTACAAGAGTCATTGAAGATAGATACACCAGAAGATCTTGATCCAATGAGTAACATGTTTAGCCTTTGAGTCTTCAAGAGATCCTGTACTATTAGAGCCGTTGAGAGTAGATATCCATAAACCATGCCAGCCTTTCTTGAGCCCTGCAATCTGTAGACTCTAGCTGACAAATTGATTTTACAATACAACTTACTTTCTGCAGTATGGACAACTTCAGCTTTATCACCAACTCTAAATGGTACCAGAAGCCATTTTGCATTCACTATGTGTAGAGACAATTATTTTGGTTCTTCTGATGCTGAGACCTTCAGCTTCATAGTCTACGCTAGACATCACTTAGCAAGTGTTCTTTAGATTCTGCCACCAGAAGCTAGCAATTCAGCAACTCTCAAGTGTGCTAATGTAAAATAGATTATGACTATAATATTTATAATTATTAGAACCTACACACATGTAACACACATCACATAAACCATTTGTTATCATCAAAAGCCAAGGAAAGTAGTTTTAGTAGTATTTTAGTTTTATTCAGTGTGAGGTTTTGTGAGAAAAGAGAGAGTTATTCTTCTCACCTAATCATGTACTCATTGCTGAGAGCTGGCGCGACTCGAGATTTCACTTGTTGTTTACTCAACACAAGATATCTCTAAGTTACTATTAGGTTGTTATTTCTTTTACATCTTTTATTTAAGTATGTTTCTTGTTAGTTTCAGTTTAGTAGTTTGTACTAAGCTCACTATGAGCTAAACCCTTGTTTGTTGAGCCGTGTGAAGTTAATATAATGTTGCCTTTATTTTAAAATGATGTGATGTTAGTGTCTTATTTTGTTATGTGTTTTAATGATATAAATCTATTTCTTTGAATGATCAACTTAGAAAAAGATAAAAGCTTGTTGTTGTGAGAGATCCAACAACAAGTGGATTTCAAAACAAAAATGGTTAAAACAAGTAGGATATAGATATTCTCTTAATTAACTTACTTAGAGATTAAAATCTATGACTATAAAGGATTTTCAGAATATAAACCAAACTTATTTTAGGGTTTTAAGTGAGACTTAGAGATTTGTTCCCTTGCCCTAGTAATGCATGTTTTGATATTGTAGAGATACACATATAGATCACATTCTGACCTTTTGAGGCATGACACATCTAATCATATACACATTTTGGATACTATGCATATTAATGGATCATAGCTCAATATTAACTCTCTTGATTTAATAAAACCTTCACTTATCACATTTAGTTCCGTGTTGTTTACAATCTAAACTTGTTTATCAATTATTATTTGTTAGCTTTCTCATGATAGATTTAAACAAGAATACTTACAAAGTTCAATCTAAATGTCTTTCACTCCACGTGGGTAAGATATCCTTACTAATATCACTTGTTGCAATTAAACATACTTGTATAACTTGCATGTGACACCATAATCGTTTTTACGCACAACATTTTTCTCTTTTGTTTTTTTCTTGTTTTTTCTTCTTTTTTTGTTTGCATTTTCCAAATATCTTATTTCTTCATTAATTGATCTAATTCATTAATTATTGACAATTAATTTACTAACCACTAACTACTAACATTTTAAATTTATTGAAATTTATATTTTCTTTCCTACTTCATAATTCTTGCATTCTACCTTTTATGTGATTTTCTTCTTCTTTATTCTTTATCTTGTTAAAATGAACCAAAGAAACATGATAAAAAAGGAAGGACCTAAAAGACTTGTAAGACATAATGGACTATGGACTTTGTGATTGATCTAAACATCATGGAGTTATGGACTTTGAATGACACTAGCAATATGGAGTTTTGGACTTAATGTTTGACCCTTGCAAAAGGAGACCTGAACTTGGATTCTTAATTCCTCTAGTTATCCTAGGACACCTTTGCACGCACAAACTTTCTCTTGGGCTACCTTACAATGGGATCCTTTATTTATTGCATACTTCCCTTGTATTTTTCATGTACCCCTCTCCTCTTTTGATGTACTTCCTTTATTTTCCCGCTTTCCTTTGGTTTTGGTTCTGCCTTCTAGCTACCCTTAGGAACTAGGATCGGCTTCACCATTTCTTAATCAATAATAAAAACCCTTGGTCCAACGTCACGCGACATTTTCTCAATAAAACCTTTGATCCAACGTCAAGTGGCATTTTCTCAATAAATTCAAAAACACAATAGAATACAATTAGAATTACGCGCCACAAGCCTTAAGGGGTGGAGAAGGAGTTAGAATGGAGCTTTCCTACCCTCACTCTTAGTATTTAGGACACAAGACGCTTGACTTGGTAGTTTGAAATATTTGCCTCTACCCATAGTCTTTAGTGCAATTCGAATCAAGAATAATTTCTTTTCAAAACCCTAAAAACAACACCAACGCATCAAACTCTCTTTTCCTCCTTAGCGCATCATTCTGAAATCAACCAACACACACATATTTTTTACTCCGAACTACAGAGCTCTAATTTCTCATTTCAGTATGAGGATACATTGGCACGAGATTGTAAAATCTCAGTGGGCACACAAATTTAAAAACCTAATTTTCCCCCATTAGCAAATAACCCTTAGATAAATAACACCCATTTGCACTTAGATAACCTAGATAGTTCCTGTTGAGTACAATGGATGTGAGGGATACTAATACCTTCCCCTCGCATAACCTACTTTCAAATCCGAATTTGGTTGCGAGATCATATTCTTCACCTCTTAGGTGTTTTTATCAATATTTTCCCTTTCTTCGGAATAAATAAAGTTCGGTGGCGACTCTGTGCATTTTTTCGCATAGCGAAAGTGGAAAATTCCATTGAAAAGAATTAGGTTCTTATCTCCAACATTACCTTAGTAGTAAATGTGTGGAAGGATACATATAAGGCGAAATTCTTCTCGGATCTTCTAACAATTACACTGCTCAAGGAATTGGTAGGATCAAAGGGTTGATAGCTACACACGAAGGCTAGGATCACAATTGGTGTTATTGGAAGTTTCAAGGAACATATTCGAGAAAATATTATGTAGAAGAGTCTGACAAGTTTGTTGTACAGAAGTCAAGATCCAAATTATGAGATTTATTTTCTCAGTTGTAGTTGTGGATTTGTACTTGTGTTAACTCTTGGAAATATTTATTAAATAACAAGGAACTGTGCAGGTTCTAGTGGGAAACCATTGAAGAGTGCACGTAGGCCAAGCGAGGACGAAGAGCTATAAATGTCGATGTCACTCTCTAACTCGACTATTGCATTTATATTCGTAGTTATTGCATGCTAGGTTTTTCAATTCCTTCATATTATATCTTTTTGTTCTAGATAGCAATTGATTACTTAAAGTTTAGGTTTTGTTGGAATTGAACAACTTGTCAAGCTAGTATTATGATTGATAAGTCTGAAAATTAGATTGAATTTAGGATTCCTCACATTGAATCAATTGTGTACACTTCTTATGACTACACAAATTAAATCAATTCATACAAATCGTTTCATTGTTATAATTTTGGATATTTGTGAAACAAACTATGTTAGCATGATCATAATCAATTGTATAATTTTCATTTTCACTTCAAACCTTCGGCTCGCAACTCATTTTTTAAAACACTCTGATTTTGGAATATGGAGGTTTCATTTTTTAATTCGGGTCTATTTACCCCCTCTAGACCATTTTTCTACTTCCATATTCATACCAAACAATAGTAGTCATGACCGACCTTTGAAGATGTTTGTCCAGGCATCGACTAGAATGCATCACTTTGGTTTTGTCAAAGCGTGTTGTGAATAAGAGAATTAAATGCAATCCCATTATTGAAACGTTTCATCGTCACTACTACAAAATAGACTTTGTGTAACACCAATTTTACAATGATCTTCCTGTTAACCGTGGTAATAGTTCTTTTTTTGGGATTTAACTCTAGTGTTCACTAAAGAACATTTCACAGCAGTCATAGGTACCAATCGTAGTGAAATGTACCTGGAGTAAAATGGTTCGAATCCTAGCACCAAGAATTTTCCATTTATCGTAACATAATGGGATTGACCTTGTATATCACCATGGTTTTTATAATCAACCGTGGTGTAAGTTCCCATCCTTTCATTACGGTTCGTGTTGTCAACCATGGTGGAAGGTGCTACTTATTCATATATATGAGAAATTATCTCTTGATTTAGTACATTACAGTCGTCTCTCTCAAACTAAAATCCTAACATCTATTCCACTCGTCTCTCTCAAAACAAAACCCTAACATCTTTGTCACTCGTCTCTCCCCAATGGAAATCCCAAATTTATGCACCCAACTCGTCTTCTTCAAATGATACCTTTGTTGCATCAAAGCTTAACAAATGGATACTTTACAAGTTCGTCTTTACTACATTTTATGTTTCAAAATCTATTTATGTATTACTGTTTATCTTTCAATAACTTGTTTCATAATGTTTGAACATTCTGCTTGTTTTGACTTGTAGGTAGGGATGCTTGTTTCACTAACGAGGACAAAGCTAAAGTGAGTGTTGCAAACTTGTGTGAAAGACCCAAAATGACATCCATTCAAAATAACACAAGTTTGCAACTCTAACTTTAGCTTCATACTTCTTTCATTATGGACACGACATTATAAGACATGCATGTTTTTGAAACATTCTATGACTTGATATGTTTGTTGTATTATGTATATTTTTTATGATTTGTTGTTGATGTATGTTGTTGTTAACCTTTACATAAGAGATGAATTTATTATATCTTATGTGGTCTGCGTGTTTTTCCAATCCCTTACCAAATATCTAACTTTTCTCATTGCATTATAAAATTATAATATAATAGATAAAGTTATATTTGAAAACAAGTATGCAAACAATTCTTGACAAGAATTCTTCAATTTGTTATCTGCATGTTGTTCTTCAACTGTTAGAACTTTATTTAATGATTTTATTTCTTTAATCACCTCTCTCTCCACCTCTAAGTTTATTTTCAAAGTAAATAATTTTTTGCAAAATGAACTAGAGTTGAAGGTAGGGGCGGTTGAAAACCTAGGATCATTAAACAAAGTTCTAAGTGTTAAAGAGCAAAATACGAATAAGGAGTTGAAGAACTTTTGTCAAGCATTGAACGTGAACTTGTTATTCTAATATAACTTAATTTTTCATAGTTTAATGTTCTAGTTTAGATTGAAAGGTTATATGTTTAGCGAGCATTAGCGAAATAAGCATTCTACATAATTTATAATAAACTCAGTGTATATATCACAATGGTTGTTTATACCAACCATTGTTAAATGTTATACATTAAAGAATATCATAACGGTTATTTAAAGTAACCGTTATGGTAGGTAGCACACTACATAGTTTATAATCACGGTCGCCCGACCGTGGTGGAAAGCATCATACAACAATCACACCTTACCTCAGAAAGGTTGGTCTAGCATGGTAGTATCCCTTTCCAACCGTTGTGATAGGTATTTTTCGTAGTAGTGCATTTTTCTTTGACGTGTGACCTGAAATGGTATGGGGCGATGTGACGTGACCTGAAATGGTATTTCTCAAGTTGAATTATGATTTTTGTTTTCCCCTTATTTCCCACTTTCGATCCAATCTATTCAATTTCCTTTGCTTATATAAAGATGGAGAGATATCAATGTAACCTGATCTATTCTCTCTGAGAAGCAAACATCAACCATACCTGATTTTTCTTCCTCTAGACATCCCAACTTGACCGAAAGACAAGAATCTTGATTCTACGCCCTCTTCGGGTTCGAGAAATAACACAGCTTCAACAATGCTTGCACCCTTGCAATCAGCAGCACACCAAACCAACACTCCACAACTAAAACATCTCAGAGAAGCAAAAGCTTCTCCCCTACTTGTTTCAATTATACCCCTACAGACAAAAGGTTAGAAAAAATGAGTTCCGACAATGTTTCAGACACATGTTGTGTACTAAGGAACAAACAACATTAGACAACCTGGCCAGACGGACTGACCTGCTCTGGTACCACTAATGTAACACCCTTCTGTACCCTAAAACAATAATCATATATATTAATTAGAAAACATAACCACAAGGGCGTCACACCCATCAAAACACATAACCTGCTCCGTAACACGTGTTATCATAAAAATAAATTCAAATGCACATATTTATACTTGGGATGTTACTCGACATCTAACACATCTGATTTGTACTTGAGATATTACACAACATCCAACACATCTGATTTGGGTCAAGTACTTGTATAATAAGGCATTCAGTACCTGTCCTCACATGCTCACCCAAGAATTTAAGGTATCATCGCACCAAAATCACTAATAAACATACAACAATAATATTGTAACTCAAGACATTAAGTCTCATGAATTTCAACATAATAGCATAATCAAAAGAGTATAACAATCAACTCAAAATAACTTAAAAATCTCAGAAACGCAAAAAGTTTGTAACTTCGACAACAATAATACAAAAATAAAATCAAGCGTTTATCCCAACCCGATGTTACATGATCAGAGCAAGGAACCACTAAATAAAAGCGATAAACTACAAAATTAACTCCAAGGCTATCTTCCACTTACTTCAATAATGCTACTTCTGAGTATCTGCACAATGCCCGTGTAAAGGAAACATTGAAATAGAAGGGGTGAGAATACGATTCAATAATAATGGTAAAAAAAAATCGGAAGTAGATTAATCTAACAACATCACACACCAAATACAACCACATAGGCATATCAAGTATTCTCACCCACACAACAAAACATCGAGGAAATCACCAAATGCAACTACAATGCAATGCATCCAAAAACTGACTTAACATGCACGTGGTACCAAATTGTGAACGCACAGGTTCATTTCACTCCATAATCCCCACCATAGGATCGATTCCATCTTGGAACGGGAGCAAACCAAATCGTTACTATCACCATTAGTAACGCTTCACTAATCCCCCGTAATAGGAATTAGCTACTCGCACCCGATCCATCACAATGGGATTGAGGCTCACAAAAACTCGTTACAATCACCATAGGTAACACTTCATTAATCCCCCATAATAGGAATTAGCTAATCGCACCCGATCCATCACCATAGGATTGAGGCTCACCAAAAAGAACCAAGTTCCGACAACATGAATTCATAGACTCTCAACATGCAACAATAACACATACACATTGGCCCCTATTCTGACCGTGTATGCCACCAAAAACATAATCACCATCAAAATAGCATGCATACATTTGAATATACAACATCATTAACAACATCCTCATAACATCATACACCATATACAACATTAATTAATATTACTACAACCAATAACATCATCAACTTCAACAACTCACATATGCAAACTCATAAACATACAATCTTGTAACCACAACCCATAACTCTCACAACTTGATAGTCATGTTCCACAACACATCAATACCACAACCACATCATTAACATATTAACAACATTATCATGACAACATTAACATATCAACATCATTATCACATGACACTATCACAACAATGCATTGATTCGTCAACTGAACATATAAAAAATCAACTCCACAAACATAGTAGATATAGGAATAATATATAAACCTTTCAACTACCACTATTATGATATGTCTCTGAGTGTTATCTTTCTAACGCTCCAAATGCAGCGTCATTTGAACTTACGGGTCAAAAGTTATGTGGTAAAACGTCAAAGCATATCATAGTTCAAAACAACATATGGACAATCAAATACAATTATGGTACATTAGGTACACGGATAATATTGAAATATCTCACCAACCATTACCATGTTATAGCCCTTATTATTAGCTTTCTAACGCTTCGAACATGGCGTCAGTTGGACATACGGATCAAAAGTTATGATCAAAACATTAGATGATTTTTCTAAAAGTTCCAGTTTTTCAATGTTACGGGATTTTCACGCAAATCTCATCTTCATCCCTTGTACAAGTCTTAATTTTATTCAAAATTACCTCTATAAGTTGCATAACAACAACAACACATATATCATGGTATTAAGATCAATCTATCAATTTTTCTCATGATTCAACTACTTAGATTCATGCCCTAATTTACCTAATATTCTATCAATTTTCATGGATTCACTTGATCTCATGGACACAACAAAAACACATCATCACACACATTTTAATTCACATCATGGCACATGAAAACAAAATTATCATTGCAATGGCATCAACAATTCATCATAACACAAAGAAGCTTAAACCTTAATCTACCCCTCAATCCATACCCCTATTATTGAACTTGATTCTTGTAACACCCCCTTCTATACCCCCAAATAAACAATAAATCACTTAAGCACATAATAAAATTTCATCAGAGTATAATTGAAAACATGGTATAAAAGGAGCATGTCACACAACACGTGAAATAAAACATACAACACCTGCTCAATAGAGATATGCAACAGTGGGGTAGCTTCAACAGAGGAACTTAGTCCTTACACCCACATCTCAATATTTAGAATTAAAAGCGGAAAATCTAAATATTTAATCACTTTAAACATGCTAATCATATAAATACATACCATTCAGTTTGATTCACCACATCATTCATGTTTACATAAACATTTGTCATCAAATACATATACAAATGTATCTCAAAATAATGTTATACAATCCTAACTACCCGGTGCTACATATCAGAGTTTAACCGACCAAAAGAATGAAGCTATACTTCACAAGAGACTTCTAGCAACCTAATCTGCAATGCCTCATAGAGCATTATAAAACAGCAGAAGGGTGAAAAATATTATCATAATAATCAATGCATAATATTATATATATATATATATATATATATATATATATATATATATATATATATATATATATATATATATATATATATATATATATATATATATATATATATATATATATATATATATATATATATATATATATATATATATATATATATATATATATATATATATATATATATATATATATATATATATATATATATATATATATATATATATATATATATATATATATATATATATATATATATATATATATATATATATATATATATATATATATATATATATATATATATATATATAAGCATAGAATACACACATTCCGCATTTCTCACCACCAATCATTATCACCATCTTATACATTACAACATATGTATATACATAAACAAATATGGAATGATCACCAAACATATTTATCATGCACACATCCATAATTCTCATCAATTCACATAACATACACATATGAATACATTCACACAACATTTATCTCTATGCCATGTGACTCAATGCAACTCGATGCAACTCATGCCATGTGGTACCAACACTTGTTATCATTTTTCGGTTTTTACATTTAAACTGGGTCCGTCCTCTAGACCGATAACAACAAAAGTCCATCCTCTAAGCTTTCAAACCCACTCTTCTAGGCTTGGGACAAGTCACTAGTCTCCACGAAACTAGCAAGCATTGCCTCTTGACTAAATGATGCATATGCAATCAACAACCAAATTCACTTAAGACCGTTCTCGCATCTTAATCTCATGTATTCTCAATAATTCATCACATAATAATTATAACATGATTGCACACACAACATATTTCACATAATCAAAGTATTCACACTTTAAATCATCATCACCATATGTATCAAGCAATGCACACATATTCACTAATATGTTCTCATGCATTCTTCACATACAATTACAAGCAATGCACACATATTCACAATATGTTCTCATGCATTCTTAATAACATCGTGCCAACGACAACAAACTCAACCACAATCATCATGCACTTTTAGTCAATTTAAACAATGCATATATTATCAAAAGACCACATTCATAATCGATTCCACAATCTAGGATTCACGCCATACGGCTACCCACAACATATCACACCATAGTACACAACTATTCATTCTGATAAGGATCGAACACAATCGAACCAAACAATCAACATCAGATGGAATAACAAAGAAAATGAAATGTTGTCATGCTTGCTGGCTTGCTCGCCTAGCGAGTCCCTAGCGAATACTCGCTATCTGTTCGCCTAGCGAACAAGCTCGCGAAGGCAAACAGAAGCTACTGACTTCGTTCGCTACCTACTCGCTGCAGCGAGGTCCTAGCGAATCCTTCCCTACCTCACTCGCTACCAGCGAACAAGATCAAATACATTCTGTCCAAGTCTGGGATCACTCTCTAGCTTGCTCGCTTAGCGAGTTGCTAGCGAACACTCGCGATCTGTTCACCTAGCGAAGGTGCTAGCGAACGTCTGCGATGTTCAAAACCCTCACTGTCCAAAACTTTCCAAAACTCCCAAAATCACCCGATTCAATTCCAACGAGTTCCAGTACTCTTAGTCTAACAATCCTCGACTAATCTACACCACTTATTCCGGATTCCAACCGTTAAAACCTTGATTCTAGCGATTAAACTCATTTATGCCCTAGAATGGAAAATGGGGAAAACATCCAAACAATCCAAACCAATCATACATAATCATATACATTAACAAAATAATGATATTTCACACTCTTACCTTGATTAAATCGAAATCTAGGAGTTGTTCTGATGATTCCAAGCTTTTTCCCTTTCTTCCTTCCCTATTCTCCTCTTCTCCTTTCTTTCTTTCCTCTTTCTCTTATGTCTCTATCTTTTCCTTTTCTTTCCACTTTTCTTTATATTCTTTCCATTCTATTTCCTTTTATTATATTTCTCCTCTCAAATATCTACCAATAATTCCAATAATTAAAATCATCTAAATAAATCAATTATTTAAGACGAATAATTAATTATTGAGAAATTGGGCTGTTACAACCCTCCCCCACTTTAGGAATTTTCATCCTCGAAAATGTTACCTGATTCAAACAGCTCTGGATAAGACTCCCTCATCTGACTCTCAAGCTCCCAAGTCACATTTCCACCAGCCGGTCCTCCCCAAGTGACCTTCACCAAAGCAATCTCTTTGCCTCGAAGTTGCTTCAACTCTCGATCCTCTATCTGCATAGGTGATGTCTCTACAACCAGGTTATCTCTCACCTACACATCATGTACTTGGACTACATGAGACAGATCTGCAATGTATTTCCTCAACTGAGATACATGGAACACGTCATGGAGATTAGCAAGCGACGGTGGTAAAGCAACACGATAGGTTACCTCCCCTATCTTCTGCAAAATTTGATAAGGACCAATAAAACGCGATGTCAACTTACACGACATCAATTCCCTACCAACACCAGTCATAGGAGTAACCTGAAGAAACACATGATCCCCCTCCTAAAATTCAAGTGGTTTCCTCCTCTTGTCATGATAACTCTTTTGACGACTCTGAGAAATCTTCATCTTCTCTTGAATAATCTTAATCTTATCGGTAGTCTGCTGGACTATCTCGGGTCCAACCACAAAACTCTCTCCTGACTCATACTAACACAATGGCGTCCTACACCGTCTACCATACAATGCTTCAAACGCTGCCATACCAATACTCGAATGGAAACTGTTGTTGTAAGTAAATTCAATCAAAGGTAAGTAGCTATCCCATGCTCCTCCCTTCTCCAACACACAAGCTCTCAAAAGATCCTCAAGTGACTGAATCGTTCTCTCAGTCTGACCATTGGTCTGCGGATGATAAGCTGAACTCAAACGCAACTTCGTACCCAAAGCACTTTGCAAACTCTCCCAAAATCTCGAAGTAAACCTCGGATCTCTATCTGACACAATGCTAGACGGAATACCATGCAAGCTGACAATCCTTTCAATGTACAACTTTGCCTTTTTCTCCAACGGGTAATCCATTCGCATAGGAATAAAGTGAGCAGATTTGGTCAATCTATCCACAATAACCCAAATAGCTTCAAAGTTACTCGGCGTCCTCGGTAAACCAGATACAAAATCCATGGAAATGCTATCCCATTTCCACTCAGGAATAAACAACGGTCTCATCAAGCCTGACGGTTTCTGATGCTCAATCTTTGACTTCTGACAAGTCAAACAAGAATACACAAACTCAGCAATATCCTTCTTCATACGAGGCCACCAAAACACTTTCCTCAAATCTTGATACATCTTAGTAGCACCCGAATGAATACTCAATCCACTACGATGCCCTTCTTCAAGAATACTCTTCTTCAGCTCAACAACATCAGGAACACAAACTCTATCATGACACCTCATGATACCATTTTCATCAATCCGAAAATCACCACCTTGACCTTGATTGATCAAAGTCAACCGATCAACTAAACTCAAGTCAAATTTATGTCCTTCTCGAATCTCGTCCAGAATACCACTAGTAAGCTTTAACATACCAAGCTTAACTCCGTAAGAAGTCTTCTCACACACCAAACTTAAATCGCGAAATTGCTCAATCAATTCCAACTCTTTTACCATCATCATCGACATATGCAACGATTTCCTACTCAATGCATCAGCTACCACATTTGCTTTACCCGGATGGTAATTCAAACCAAAATCATAGTCTTTCAGAAGTTCCAACCATCTCCTCTGCCTTTCATTCAATTCCTTCTGATCAAAGAAATATTTCAAACTCTTATGATCACTAAATACCTCAAATCTCGAACCAAACAAATAATGCCTCCAAAGTTTTAGCACAAATACAACGGCGGCCAACTCTAGGTCATGCGTCGAATAATTATTCTCATGCACTTTGAGTTGCCTCGAAGCATAAGCTACCACTTGTTTATCTTGCATCAACACACCTCCCAAACCCATCAAAGAAGCATCATAATACACAACAAACGGTTCTGTCGGATTCGGCAAAATCAAAATAGGAGCTGTCGTCAATCTTCTCTTAAGCTCTTGAAAACTTCCCTCACACTTTGCATTCCAAACAAAAGCTTGACTTTTCCTAGTCAACTGCGTCAACGGAAATGATAACTTGGCAAATCCTTCAATGAATTTCCGATAATATCCCGCCAAACCAAGAAAACTTCTAATCTCAAAAACTGATTTTGGAGTCTCCCATTGCGATACTGCTTCCACCTTCGACGGATCAACTACAATACCTCTACTCGAAATCACATGACCAAGGAAACTCACTTCCTTCAACCAAAATTCACACTTAGAAAGTTTAGCATATAACTGCTTCTCTTTCAATACAGATAACACAATCCTCAGATGCTCGACATGTTCTTCTTCACTCTTCGAATAAATCAAAATATCATCAATGAACACCACCACAAACTTGTCCAAATAAGGATGGAAAATCCTATTCATGTACTCCATAAATACACCTGGTGCATTAGTCACACCAAATGGCATCACAAAATACTCATAATGTCCATACCTCATTCTAAAAGCAGTCTTCTGAATATCCTTAGCCTTCACACGAATCCGATGATACCCAGATCTCAAATCTATCTTACTAAACACACTCGCACCAACCAAATGATCCATCAAATTGTCTGTAATCCACATAGAGCCTCATAAAACCTTCTTTCTTCTTAACCAATAACACTGGTGCACCCCACAGTGACACACTCGGACGAATAAAACTTTTCTCAAGTAGATCTTCAAGTTGACTCTTCAACTCTTTCAGTTCCGATGCGGACATACGATATGGAGCCATCGATATCAGACTAGTTCCAGGAATTAAGTCGATCACAAACTCCATTTCTCGTTCCGGCGGTAAATCTATTATCTCCTCAAGAAAAACTTCCGGAAAATCACAGACAATTGGTAAAGCATCAATTGTTCCAGTTTCACCAATGCTCACCGTTTCCATTAACAAAAATACCTTAGCACAATCATGCAGTGATTCCTTCACTTGCTTAGCAGTCATAAACAAGTCTTCTTCATCTTCAGGTTCAGGAAAAATAACCGTTTTGTCAAAATAGTTAATATAAACACGATTGAATTCCAACCAATTCATCCCAATAATAACATCAAGTTGATCTAAGTGAAGACACACTAAATCAACTCCAAAGTCTTTACCAAAAATACTCAACAGACAATTCAAACACACATACGGGGTAGTTACCGAACCCATAGCAGGAGTATCAATAACCATGCCTCCACTCATAACAGACAACTCAAGACTTAATCTCTTAACACAATCAAAGGAAATAAAAGAATGTGTAGCCCCAATATCAATTATAGCGATCAAAGGTATACCATTAATGAAGCATGTACCTCGGATCAATCGATCTTCACTAGCAGTCTCCGATCTTGATAGAGCAAATACTTTCCCATTCCCTTGAATCTTCTTCAGCTTGTCACACTTGGTACTAATGTGTCCTTGCTCACCACAGTTGTAGCAAGTCACATTCGCACCGTTTCTGCACTCAAGAGCTCTGTGGCCTGGCTTCCCACATTTGAAACACTTCATTCCAACACTCTTGCACTCAGGAGCACGATGTCCCGCTTCACCACAATTATAACATCTTACCGGGGTGGAAGCTCCTCCCCCACTCGGCTTCTTGCCGTAACCAGCTTTCTGTTTCCCCTTATCCGCAGGAGTCACATACGGATTTCCTCTAAATTGGCCTTTTCCCTTCTTATCATTTAAACTCTTGTAGTGACTAGACCGAGCCCTACTATCTTCATCATAAATTCTACCCTTGTTCACCAACTCAGAAAATTGCCTAATTTCCTGATAACTAACGTCTTGCTTGATTTCAGGCCTCAAACCATTCACAAACTTGAGACACTTGGATCTCTCAACATTAGCAGTGTTATAATGAGGACAAAACTTAATCAATTCCTCAAACCTTACGGCATACTCACCACAGTTGAGTTACCCTGCCTCAGCTCAAGGAATTCAATTTCCTTCTTAACACACACATCTTCTGGAAAATACTTCTCCATAAATGCCTCTCTAAAAACATCCCAAGTAACCACAATCTCATCCTCTTCAAACCTTTGGCGACTATTACCCCACCAGTCCTCAGCTTCCTCTTCAAGCATATGAGTGCCAAACTGAACCCTCTGTGCATCCGAACAATTCATGATTCAAAAGATCTTCTCAATCGCTTTCAGCCATACTTGTGCCTTGTTAGGTTCATGGGTTCCCTTGAATATTGGAAGATTGTTCCTTTGGAGCCTTCCCAAAGCATGAAACTCGTCTTCGGCGTTATTTCTAACATTCACATTGGCTTGAGGATTCTGCCCAATCGCTCCAGCCAACCTCGTCAACGCCTCAGCAATCGCTTCATCATTCCTGCCTACAACCATTGTTCTTGATTCCCACAACAAATCCTCGTTAGAAAAACCATATGGATAGTGCTACACACATATACCAAATGCATAAGGGAATGAACACATTAACAACTTGGTCAACAGACCGACCTGCTCTGATACCACTAATGTAACACCCTCTTTTATACCCCTAAATAAACAATAAATCACTTAAGCACATAATAAAATTTCATCAGAGTATAATTGAAAACATGGTACAAAAGGAGCATGTCACACAACACGTGAAATAAAACATACAACACCTGCTCAATAAAGATATGCAACAGTGGGGTAGCTTCAACAGAGGAACTTAGTCCTTACACCCACATCTCAATATTTAGAATTAAAAGCGGAAAATCTAAATATTTAATCACTTTAAACATGCTAATCATATAAATACATATCATTCAGTTTGATTCACCACATCATTCATGTTTACATAAACATTTGTCATCAGATACATATACAAATGTATCTTAAAATAATGCTATACAATCCTAACTACCCGGTGCTACATATCAGAGCTTAACCGACCAAAAGAATGAAGCTATACTTCACAAGAGACTTCCAGCAACCTAATATGCAATGCCTCGTAGAGCATTATAAAACAGCAGAAGGGTGATAACTATTATCATAATAATCAATGCATAGAATTATATATAAGCATAGAATACACACATTCCGCATTTCTCACCACCAATCATTATCACCATCATATACATTACAACATATGTATATACGTAAACAAATATGGAATGATCACCAAACATATTTATCATGCACACATCCATAGTTCTCATCAATTCACATAACATACACATATAAATACATTCACACAACAATTATCTATATGCCATGTGACTCAATGCAACTCGATGCAACTCATGCCATGTGGTACCAACACTTGTTATCATTTTTCGGTTTTTACATTTAAACAAGGTCCGTCCTCTAGACCAATAACAACAAAAGCGCATCCTCTAAGCTTTCAAACACACTCTTCTAGGCTTGGGAAAAGTCACTAGTCTCCAAGAAACTAGCAAGCATTGCCTCTTGACTAAATGATGCATATGCAATCAACAACCAAATGCACTTAAGACTGTTCTCGCATCTTAATCTCATGCATTCTCAATAATTCATCACATAATAATTATAACATGATTTCACACACAACATATTTCACATAATCAAAGTATTCACACTTTAAATCATCATCACCATATGTATCAAGCAATGCACACATATTCACTAATATGTTCTCATGCATTCTTCACATACAATTACAAGCAATGCACACATATTCACAATATGGTCTCATGCATTCTTAATAACATCGTGCCAACGGCAACAAACTCAACCACAATCATCATGCACTTTTAGTCAATTTAAACAATGCATATATTATCAAAAGACCATATTCATAATTGATTCCACAATCTAGGATTCACGCCATACGGCTACCCACAACATATCACACCATTGTACACAACTATTCATTCCGATAAGGATCGAACACAATCGAACCAAACAATCAACATCAGATGGAATCACAAAGAAAATGAAATGTTGTCATGCTCTCTGGCTTGCTCGCCTAGCGAATACTCGCTATCTGTTCGCCTAGCGAACAAGCTCGCGAAGGCAAACAGAAGCTACTGACTTCGTTCGCTACCTACTCGCTGCAGCGAGGTCCTAGCGAATCCTTCCCTACCTCACTCGCTACCAGCGAACAAGATCAAATACATTTTGTCCAAGTCTGGGATCACTCGCTAGCTTGCTCGCTTAGCGAGTTGCTAGCGAACACTCGCAACCCGTTCGCCTAGCGAAGGTGCTAGCGAACGTCTGCGATGTTCAAAACCCTCACTGTCCAAAACTTTCCAAAACTCCCAAAATCACCCGATTCAATTCCAACAAGTTCCAGTGCTCTTATTCTAACAATCCTCGACTAATCTACACCACTTATTCCGGATTCCAACCGCTAAAACCTTGATTCTACCGATTAAACTCATTTATGCCCTAGATGTGAAAATGGAGAAAACATTCAAACAATCCAAACCAATCATACATAATCATATACATTGACAATATAATGATATTTCACACCCTTACCTTGATTAAATCGAAAGCTAGGAGTTGTTCTTGATGATTCCAAGCTTTTTCCGTTTCTTCCTTCTCTATTCTGCTCTTCTCCTTTCTTTCTTTCCTCTTTCTCTTATGTCTCTATCTTTTCCTTTTCTTTCCACTTTTCTTTATATTCTTTCCATTCTATTTCCTTCCATTATATTTCTCCTCTTAAATATCTACCAATAATTCCAATAATTAAAATAATCCAAATAAATCAATTATTTAAGACGAATAATTAATTATTGAAAAATTGGGTTGTTACTATTCTCACCCTTACCTAATATTTCTTGCAAAGTTTTTTAAATTGGAACCTTCACTCTCATCCCTTGATCACCTTGCCTCTTGCCTTTTCTTTCCCTAGCACTCTTTTTATTTTCTCCCCATTTTTCACGTATGATGCAACTGCCTTTTCTTATACCAACTTCCCTTTTTCTAATAATATTCCTCCTAATTTTGTTTTTCCTCATTTACCCCAGCTTACCCTCATGTAATTACCTCATTTCCCCTAAAATATCTACACGTATTATTTATTTTGTTTTCAATTATTAATATAATAAAACAAATAGAACATTATTTTTAATTAACAAAACAATTCTAAATTATTCTACTCACTTCTATCATCTCTTTATACCCCTAACTCATGGACACATACCCTGCCAACACTCAACTATAAAATAATTCAACAAAATGCATAGTTAAAATAATTAAAATATAATAAAATATCTAATAAAAAACGGGGTGTTACAACTCTCCCCCACTTAAGAAATTTTCACCTTCGAAAATTACCTAAGGAAATTAGAGTCGGATATGACTTTCTCATCTGATCCTCACGCTCCCAAGTCAAGCTCCTACCAGATGGTCCTCCCCACACTACCTTCACCAAGGCAATATCACTACCACATGACTGCTTCACTTTTCGATCTTCTATACATATGGGTGATGTCTCAACAGTCACGTTATCTCTCACCTGCACCTCATCCACCTGAATCACATAGGATGAATCCGAAATGTACCTCCTCAACTGAGACACATGAAACATACCATGAAGATTTGCAAGCGGAAACGACAAAATAATCTGACAGGCTGCCAATCCTAACTCCTGCGAAATCTGGTGTGGAACATCAAAACGCGGTGTGAGCTTTCGAGACTCCAAAGCTCTACCAACACCAGTACCAAAGTAAATCTAAAAAACATATGATCTCCCTCCTGGAACACAAATGCTTTCCTCCTCTTGTCATGATAAATTTTCTGACCATTCTACGACATTTTCATCTTCTCTTGGATCATATTGATCTTCTCAGTCGTATGGTGAACAATCTCAAGTCTGACGAAAACACTCTCTCCTGACTCATACGAACACAAGAAGTTCTGCACCTCCTACCATACAATGCCTTGTATTATGCCATTTCAATATTAGAATGATGATTGTTGTTGTAAGTAAACTCAAATAAATGGCAAGTTTATATCCTGTCACAATTGCGAAAAAGATTGGCGGAAACAAGAGTCTCCATCGAACATTATTTATCCCAAAGGAGGGAAGGGACACGATCGAAGAAAACCTAAAATAAAGGAGAAGACAAGGTCATCGTAACTAAATCTTGGGTTCGGGAGTTGGTTACGTAAGGGGTAGGTATTAACACCCCTCACGTCCGTTATACTCAACGGGATCCACACTTGTTGTCTAATCAAAGGGTGAGTCATCTAAAAGCTACCGCTAAACGGAAATGGGAAACAAAGAACAAGGAGACTCGATAGGACATCGCGTCCCTATGCCTACATATTCCCTCGTTCAATGGGAAAGTTAGATTCAACGTAGTTTAGAAAATTACGGGTGATGGGGAGAAGGTTGCTCGCCAAGACATCGACGTCTTGTGCCTACATATCCTCATATGGTATGAGAAATCAGAGAAAACGTAGTTTGGGTAAACTAAACCACTGGTTGGTTAAGTCTTTTTTTTATGAGCAACGTTAAGTTCCCATTCTAGCAGTTAGGGCCGGTGCCTGTTTGCAGTAGAACGGAAAAATAACATACTCTTTTCTTAAAACAATTTTAAGAACAATCCCGAAGGATAAAAAGGTTTGAATTTGGTTTATGAGTTTTAGAGAAGTGAATTGATTTCTTTTAAGATTCACATTGCACTAAAAACTATGATATAAGAGCGAATGTGTCGCATATCGCCCAAAGGGCATACACTAAACACTCTAGACAAGTGAGGAGAAACCCCCCACTTATCATTTCCCATATGCTTAAGGCTCATGGCCTACAATGTTCATCGTTTTTATTAAGTGTTTTAGAGTTGTTTGAGATGAGAAGACCCAAAGAAAAAAACACTAAAGGGAACTAAAAACCCTAATGTTATCATACAAAATGATCCTAAGGTTAGGATGAAAGGGAAGTCTACCTAATGTTATCATACAAATGATGGACCTAAAGTTGAGGTCAAGAAGGAACTATCCTAATTGTTATGATGCAAAGGATTGAAAGCCTAATGTCTCTCCTACTCCCACCTTAATCAAAAATTAAGTGGGACTAGGAATCCTAAGGGATCATGTGAGGAAGCACAAGTTAACATTATCCAATTCAATCATAAAATGAAAATAAAAATGAAACTTAAACAAGTCCTAAAGAGAGAGAAGATGAAGAAGAAAGTGGAAGAAGGAGGAAGATACAGTCAAGAAGAACAATCCTGGAAGTTCAATGAAATAGAAGTACCCAACATACACATCTCAATCCCATACAAGGTGAACACTTACATCATGTCAAAAATAATAAAGAGCTATCACAATGTCAAACCATGTCACAAGATCAAAACACAATGTCAAAACAAAATGCCCAAACACAATCAAATGACTCAAACATTTCACAAGAAGCAATATAAAACATAAAGCAAAGTAAAACAAGGTAAAATGAGATGAGAAACAAGATGGGGCAGTATCAATATCACAACATATCCAACCATGCTAACAACCAAGAAAGAAACACACAAAAAAACTAAATCATGCATTCCATTCACAATCAAAGCACATGCTACACAAAAACAAAGATACACAACATAACCATAAGGGAAAAACATGATATTAGGGCATGGGATTAACTGTGGGAAGCAACAACAACATGGTTATTAAGTAAAGAATTCATCCATGAACACACAAGGGAAACATTAAAGGTTGAACTCAAAACATGCCTCAAGAACAAACACAAACACCAAAATCAATCCAAGATAGGAGACACTCATACAAATGCATACACAATCAAGCATCAATACATCATAATTAGAAACAAATTCAAATGGAATGTATCATGTTCACATTGCAATCCACAATCAAAATCAATAAGAGGCAAACATAAATTGAAGCACCAAAGTCAAGCAAACACAAGCTCAAGTTGTTCATGTGAGAAACATAAGATCATGTAGGGAAAATGAAATAAAATGGGAATTTAATGAACCTCTAATAATGAAAACCAGAACCTAATACATGTTGAGGGAAGATAAGAAATATCATTAAGCACTCATTTGATCATTCAAGAATCAAATTCAAAAGATCATGGCAAGACATGCACAAACTCTTAGTTAAAACAAACACATTTTGATGCTTCATCTAAAAATAGAAACAAGAGCAAATAAAATCCAAATAAATGTTCAAACTCATGTCAAATGTGTTATGAATCATGTGGCAAAGCATCACAACAAAAGTGGCAAGAAAACATCAATAAAGGAATCAAACAAGGTCAAGCATTCAACTAATCGAGCAAGAATCGAGGGTCAAACAAAGTCAAATAGAAATCAAACAAAAATTGATAATCAAAGCATCAAACCTGCATCCAAACATAGCCCACTCATGTGTCGAAATGTGGCAAAAAAAGGTTAGGAAGGAATGACGATATGCATCAAACATTAAACCCTAATCCAAGGGCAAACATGGAAAAGCACCTGTCAAAATAAATCAATTAAAGATAATAAAATAAATTGAAAAATAAAATAAAAATATGGAAACTAATCTCAAGATACTAAATAATTAGAAACACATTTTTGTATATTTTTGAAATGGTTAGGACAATTAAAAACAAAATTAAAAAGAAAAAGAACAAAAATAAAACAAAAAAGGGAAGAAATAAGCAAAAGGGGGGGTGTCAAAGTAAATTAGCCATGAACTAATTTCCTGAACAAATGCGCTGATGGGCCAACAAGTGGGGGTTTTGAAATTAAAGGAGGTTAGGCCCATGTTCAAAATGAAATAAAAAAACCAAAAAAGAAACACGTGGGCACCTCATTAAATGAGGTGGAACCACATCAGCGCCACATGAGCGCCATCTAGGACAAGACCCAGTCAACTAGCCATGCTGGCAAAGAGAGAAAGATCAGACGCTGGAGCCTTAGATCCGGTCGTCTTCTCAGGCGACGACCGCCAGAGCCCTAGATCCAGTCGTCTTCTCCAATGACGGCCGCTGGAGCTGGTCTAGAATCAACACAAAACTCAAAACAAGAGGTCCTACCCCCTATTTTCTCACGCTGACTTCATTTCTTCCATTATTTTTCTAGTTCGAAAGCTCTAAACCCTTACAACCAGGCACGAAAAATACACAACACAAACTGAACTTGCACAAACGAACACAACAATAACCCAGTAAGCTTCTATACTACTTCAAGGTTTCAAAAATGCAAACAATGAACACATGGAACATGTAACATGAAAGAAAAGGGAAAAGTAAGATTTACCCTACAAGTGAAGATCTGAAGCTCCTATTCTGGTCTCAAACTTCAAACAAACTCCCTCCTTGGTTTCTTTAAGCTCTAGGAATGATGATGATGACAATAGAATGAGGGCAAGAAACTTGTAGAATCAAATTTGAAGAAAAGTGAAATTTTAAAGTGAGAGAGGATTCTGTGGTTCTTGGCTGCTGAAAAGATGTGAATGACCTCTCTAGGGTTTAATTTGGCTTATATATGAGGGTCTTAGTGAGTAAATCAAGTATTACTGTGGTAAAAATTATGGTTAATGACTTTGTGAGATTTTGAAAATGGAGAGTGTGAGCCACGGGTTTGTCACTTTGTGGGAGGTAATAGGGGTGGTTTTGTTTTCATTTTGGTGGCTGCAGAGGCTGAGATAGTGTAGTAGTGGAGGAAACAACTTGTTGTGCAAGTTTGAAAACTTACTTCAAGTAGCAAAATGTGAAAACATGGTACAAGGATAGTACAAAGCATGTTGGCTTGAATGAGGTAATGTTTTGTGATTCAAAAGGTGACATAATGAGAATGAATTGGACACACAAGATTTGCTGCATAAGCATCTTGAGTAGTGAAGTGAATTAGTTTCTTTATGACTCACGTTGCATTAAAGACTATGACATAGGAGAGAATGCGTTGCATATCGCCCAAAGGGCATACACTAAACACTCTAGACAAGTGAGGAGAAACCTCTCACTCATCATTTTCCATGTGCTTAAGGCTCGTAGCGTACAAAGTTCATCGTATTTATTAGATGAGTTAGAGTGTGTTTTGAGATGAGAAGAGAGACGTACAGAAGGTCTAAGGGAAACTCGATCCTAACATTGTCATGCAAAGTGGTCCTAAGGTCGGGATGCGAAAGGGGATTCTATCCTAATGTTAGCATGCAAAAGATGGACCTAAGGTTGAGGTTAAAAGGGACTAACCTACTTGTTATCATGCATGGATTAAACTCCTAATGTCTATCCTACTCCAAACTTAATCAAAAATTAAGTTGGACTAGGAGGCCTTAAGGGAGAATGCAAAGGCAAGACAAAAACAAGAAAAGCAAGGCAAAAACAACAGCTACAATAGCGCTTCCTACACAAAACAACAGTAAAATCCAGCACACAAGCAAGATAGCCTATAACAACACATGTTCAGCATAAAAGAAGGTGTAAAAGGCAAGCAAGCAGCAAGCAAGCAAAGACAACATGCAAAAATTCAAAATAAGAACAACTGTGAAAAGCAGGGCAGCAAGCAAGCAAGCAAGCATGATTTAATGCAATCAAACATAGGCAATCACCAATCATGGATAGATATCATGCAAGTATGGATTGTAGGATCATGCGCTTACCACTAGGCCAAAAGCAATTGCTGTTAGTCAGGGCGCAACTATCTTTCTTAAAGTGAACCCCAAGGGTCCTACCTAGCCCACCTAACACACCTGTGTAGGCGCCCATGGGTGGGATGTTAAGCCCATCGAATCCCTCAGGGAGACGCTGAATTAAATAATCCAACAATCTCCCCCTAGTGTTAGTCGGGGGGATTCGAACCCATGACCTTGCTCGGATACCACTTGTAGGATCAAGCGCTTACCACTAGGCCAAAAGCAATTGCTGTTAGTCAGGGCGCAACTATCTTTCTTAAAGTGAACCCCAATGGGCCTACCTGGCCCACCTAACACACCTGTGTAGGCGCCCATGGGTGGGATGTTAAGCCCATCGAATCCCTCAGGGAGACGCTGAATTAAATAATCCAACATGGACATGCTTCAACAATCAAACATAATTGATCAACAACATTGCATCATTAAGAATCAACAAGACTATCATGTTTTTCAATTCAAATCAAATGATCGAACAATCAAACGAACATGCAACAAACGGAATCGGAAGCAAACACACACATGCATCACAAATCTAGGAAAGCAAACATGCATGATAATCAATTAGCATGATCTAAGCAAGAAAGGCTTGTGATCATTCATCAATCAAGCAACATGAACATGTTAAGCATTCAAATGAGAACCGAAAGTTACGTGTTGAAGAATCGAGATTAAACATTCAAGAATGATGAAATATGTCAAGAACAGTCCACATAAACACATTATATCATTCCATGAAGTTTTGAGGTGGAAAAGAACTTAAACAAGCAAGAAATGCAAAAAATAGGGAATTTGTCCCAGTGGTAACGGGTTACCATAATCAAGTAACAGGTTACCTCTTTGAAAAAAGGCAAACTATCCTAGTGGTAATAGGTTACCAGAATCAGGTAACTTACCTGTTGAAAAAAAGTCCAGAAACGCGAAAATTAGGCAAGGTAACCGGTTACCTGGTAGTGGTAACCAATTACCACTGTGACAGAGGCCAAAAATCAACTTCCAAAATCACATTTCAGCAGCCAACAACTTATCCAAACATCCCAATGAACAAGTAATAAATTATGCACGAATTTAACACCAAAAATCAGTGATCAAACATCAATTAAACTTGATCAAGCATTGAGATCACAAATCACAAAGATCAAATCCAAACAAATGGATCAAAATGCAGCAAAAGCCATGGATCTACATTGTGATTATTCAAATAAGCTCAAAACAGAATTGGATCTAGAATTAACCAACCTTCAAAGCTGAGATTTACTTTGGTAAGTGTTGATTCACTGCAAATTAACAAATCCAAGCTAGAAACCCAGAGAATCATCAAGATCCAAGAGCTTCCTTATAGTAGAAGTGAAGAACAAGCAAGATCAAGCCAAAATTGATCCAAAAAGTACTTCAACTCTTGCTTCCAAAATCATATTCAAATCCAAACAAAAATTAAGTGAAGAATTGAAGATAATGGAGATGAATGAAGGAGGTTTAGCTTTAGAATTCAAGGATTCCAATGAAGAATCAATGAATTCAAGTGAGAAGAGCTTTAATGGAGGTTTTAGGAGTGAAAAAGTTGAGAGAAAATTCTCAAGAATGAGTGTGAAATCTGAAAATGAAGGTTATTGTGTTGAGGTTTGGAGCAAATTTGATTAAATAGGTGTTGCACCCCAAAAATTGCCCTCCCTTTTCTAGCCCTAACTGGCTTTTGCTTTGCGTTCATCTGCATCATCATCAGGTTGTAATTCATGATCATACTTTGCATGGGATCAGGAGTTTCTGTGAATCAAACCCTCAAGTATCAGGTTTAATCTCTTCAAGAATTTTTCAGATATCAAGAGCCAAAGATTTTCACCATTATCCTTTCATGTCCTACTTTCATCATATCATACACCGTTCAATTGCATATCGAGCATGTGGTTTCACAAGGTAAGGATTGGGTCAGTTTGTTTCTTTCCATTCCAAATAAGATAAATTGCTTATCATGGGCTACATGGAAGAAAAGGTTCATCATCTAAGGTTGGGTTCAAGTTGGAAAGTCTACTCATGCAGATTCCTTGAAGGAGAAGTTACTTGAAGAATATTAGGATATTCAAGATCAATATTGTAAGTGCTCTTGATTGGTTGCATTATGTGGCAAAACTTTATAATGTGCATGTATGTCATACTGATTGTTAGGACATACGTAATGATGTGTGTGCAGGGTAAGTTAACTACAAGTTAACTTAGTTAAGCTGAATGTCATACAGAATGTCATAACACTGGTCGTATGACATCCAGCGGGCAAGGTAGTTTTTCTGGTATTCAGAATGAGGATTCTCAGGCTAAAAATCAGGAAACCTTGTAGGAGCTCAAGCTGGGATTCAGGAAATATTTTAGAGGCCCTAAGCGAACTAAAATGTCCCTGAATGAATTGGCAAGTGGGCAGAAAATTAAAGGAGAGGTTTTGTGATGAAAAACCTAGATTGTGCGCCCAGGCCCAAGGACTGATCTGCTGCTATAAATAACAGGAGAAGCAATCCTAGAAGGCAGCTGTTGAAGATAGAGGAACAGAGAAATCACCATAGTGGCTTAGAAGTGAAGAGGTTGTTCTTCATGATTGTATCTTAGGAACACTTGTAATCCAAGTAACTGTTGATTGCATTAGTTAGGTAGTTTCTAGGCTGTGTACCACTCGAAGCTGTTAAGCAAGAGTGTGTGTCCCTTGATCAAAGCTTTGAATAAAGATCAAGGTGTGTGTAGTTGAAGTGTCTCTTCATACTACTGTTGAATTTGTAAGTGTAATTGGATATCACTGAGGTGATTGTAGGGAGTGAGTGGGTATACTCAGGTCTAGAGTGTCTCTAGGTTAAATTGTCATTGGGTAGGTTTTAAGTGAGGAGTGCAAACTGGAGGTTTGTCCCTGAATTAATTCTACTGATAGTGAAATTTCTCCCTGGCTTGGTAGCCCCCAGATGTAAGTGTGTTGCACTGAACTGGGTCAACAACCAACTATGTGATTTACTGCTTTATAATTACTGCATAGTAGTAGGTCTGTAGTGAATGTCAGAGTGGATGTTATAACTTCTGGGATAACATCCATCGTATGCTAGCCAGAATTTTCAATTGGTATCAGAGCAGGCACCCTGCCTGTTTATTCTGGGTGAGATCTAGGGAAATTAAATTTTGGTACTATGGATAAAGATATTGGATTCACCAATAGACCTCCAATTCTGGATGGTTCTAATTATGACTATTGGAAGCCTAAGATGATTGCTTTCCTAAGGTCCTTAGACAACAAGGCTTGGAGAGCTGCAAACTCTGGCTGGGAACATCCTGTGAAGACTGACAAGAATGGAGTATCTGTTTAAATTCCTAAAGAGGAATGGTCCAAAGAGCAAGAGGCATTGGCTCTTGGGAACTCTAAAGCATTGAATGCTCTCTTCAATGGTATAGACAAAAACATCTTTTGACTGGTCCACCATTGTGAACTAGCAAAGGATGTTTGGGACACTCTCAGAACTACTCATGAAGGAACCTCCAAGGTCAAAATGTCAAGACTTCAAATGCTGACCACCAAATTTGAAGGTCTGAGAATGAAGGAAGAGGAGACCATTCATGAGTTTTACATGAATGTTCTTGAACTTGTAAACACCTCAGGAGCTCTGGGAGAAAAGATAACTGAAGAGAAACTTGTAAGAAAGATTCTGAGGTCACTACCTAAAAGGTTTGCCGTGAAGGTAACAGCCATTGAAGAAGCTCAAGACATATGCCACATGAAGGTGGATGAACTCATTGGTTCCCACCAAACCTTTGAGATGGGGATGTGTGATCAGGCCGTGGAGAAAAAAAGCAAAAATATAGCTCTTGTCTCAAACACTGCTGAGGATTCAGATGATGAAGAAGTGGATAATCTATCAGAGGCAATAGCCATGCTTGGAAGACAGTTCAACAAACTGGTCAAAAGGATAGATGCCAAGTCTAAACCTTATTCCAAAAGCTTGCCTGCTGACAAAGAAAAAGCTGAGGATAAAGTCAGTACAGTACAGTGCCATGAATGTGAAGGGTATGGACATATCAGAAAGGAATGTCCAACATACCTCAAGAAGAAGGGAAAAGGCCTGACTGTCACATGGACTGATTCTGACAGTGAATCAGGAGAAGAAACAGCTAAACATGTCACTGCACCCACCAGTGTGTACATATCTGATGGTGATTCAAGTGAAGAGGAATTGACTTTTGAGGACCCTACAGCCTCATATCAGAAGCTTCACATCAGAAGTGTAGAACTGTACCAACAACGAGAGATTCAGAAGGAAATCATCAAGGTATTAGAAGTAGAAAGGAAAGAGCACCTGGCCACAATACACACCCTCAGAGGTGAGGTAAATGATTTGAAATATGAGAAGGATCAAATGGCTAAATCCATAAGGATGCTCAACTCTGGGATTGACACCCTAGAGGAAATCCTTCAGAGTGGGTAGACTGCAGGAAATAGGTCTGGTATAGGATTTGTTGAGAAACAAAATCCTGTCTTGAAACTCAAGAGGTTGCATCCTGAGTTTCAAATGTTAAAAAGGATGTCACGACCAATGACATAACATTCACCACACAGAAAC
Organism: Lathyrus sativus; assembly: GCA_963859935.3. Classification (NCBI taxonomy): domain Eukaryota; kingdom Viridiplantae; phylum Streptophyta; class Magnoliopsida; order Fabales; family Fabaceae; genus Lathyrus; species Lathyrus sativus. Next base: position 188,016,741 of record OZ012736.1, on the reverse strand, counting down.
TGGAATCAAATCAAGAGAAAATTCCAAGGTCATAGATGCTACCACTGTGGAAAACTTGGGCATATTAAAGCTATATGCTTCTGGCTGAATGGATTCCCTAGCCAAGGAAAAACCAAATAGGGTATGCATGGCAAGACACATCATCATGCCAAACCCATGAGGGAGGTGCCTAACAAGCAAAGAAAATGGGTTGCCAAGACGGTTGCACAAATAACTCACACCTCTCTAAGAGTACCAGCTAAAGAAGATTGGTACTTTGATAGTGGCTGCTCTAAGCACATGACTGGCATAAAGAATCTATTGATAGACATCAAACCACATTCCACAAGTTATGTGACCTTTGGTGATGGAGCAAACGGAGAGATCAAAGGTGTTGGAAAACTGGAACGCACTGGAGTCTCTATCCTAGACAATGTGTTGCTGGTAAAAGAGCTAACTGCCAACTTGATCAGCATCAGTCAGCTCTGTGATCAAGGACTGAGTGTGAAGTTCACTAAAGAAGAATGTGTGGTCACAAATGATGGAAATAAAGAAGTCATGAAAGGACATAGATCCAAGGATAACTGCTATCTATGGCAACCTTAGGACACTAGTAAATCCACAATTGGTGCTATGGAAAGAGAGGAAAAGGAAGTAAAATTGTGGCATCAAAAACTTGGACATCTTCATTTAAGGGGAATGAATAAGATCATCTCCAAGGAGGCTGTGAGAGGGATACCTAAACTGACTATTGATGAGGGAAAAGTGTGTGGGGAATGCCAAGTGGGCAAACAAACCAAGACTTATCATCCTAGGGTTGTAAATCTAACCACCTCCAGAGTTCTGGAACTACTGCACATGGATCTGATGGGACCAATGCAAATAGAAAGCCTTGGTGGGAAAAGGTATGCATATATGGTGGTTGATGATTACTCCAGATTCACCTGGATAAGCTTTATCAGAGAAAAGTCTGACGTATTTGAAGTCTTCCAAGAACTGTGTATCAAACTCCAAAGAGAAAAAGAGAGTGTGGTTATCAGGATCAGAAGTGATCATGGAAAGGAGTTTGAAAACTCCAAGTTTGCTGAATTCTGTGCAGCTAAAGGCATAAGCCATGAATTTTCCTCGCCTATCACCCCTCAACGAAATGGAGTAGTTGAAAGGAAAAACAGAACCATTCAAGAATCAGCTAGAGCCATGATCCATGCAAAGAAGCTGCCTATGCACTTCTGGGCTGAAGCTATGAATACAACATGCTATGTTCACAACAGGGTAACTCTGAGACAGGGAACATCCTCCACTCTGTATGAATTGTGGAAAGGAAGAAAACCAAATGTGAAGTATTTTCATGTGTTTGGAAGCAAATGCTACATCTTGGCAGATCGTGAACAAAGAAGGAAAATGGATCCCAAAAGTGATGAAGGAATATTCTTGGGATATTCTACCAACAAAAGAGCTTACAGAGTATATAACTCCATGTTGCACCCTAAAATTTGCCCAACCTTATTCACTGGGTTTATGTTTCATTATCATTAGCATTTGCATATAGAGTCATGTACATAGACTAACCATCTGCATAGCATAAGCATAGCAAGTCATTCAACAGGGGACCAATCATTATTCTCATCTCTAGAGGCCTATCAAGAGGCTATTATTCCAATTCAACCTCATTCAAGTCATCAGGAAAGAATTTGAAAGCAAAGAGTTCAGCAGATCAAGCCTTGAGTCCATCTCCTAGCTGAGGGTATCTGAGGATCAACAAGAGGGTTGTGAGCTGTGAAGTGAAGGCATGGAGAGCATCTAGACCTTATGAGAGACTTAGAAAGGCATTTGGAGAAGGAGACAAATCATTGGTGAAAGCACAAGAGCTATAGTTGAAGACAGTCAACTAGGGTTTCACCTGGGTCAACTCTAGGTCAATTGACTGACTTAAGGGGGCATTCAAGTCTATTGGAGAGATGTGGGGTTCATCATTGGATATATAAGGAAGGATATGGAGATATGCCAAGGAGAATTCAAGAGAAATCAAGGAGAAGAGGAGTTACTAAATTAGGGTTTCTCTGTAAAATCCCCTAGTTTAGGTCAAATTTCCAAGCAAGATAAGTCAAAATGCTAGCTTCAAATGGCTTCTTGGCCAACATGAAACTTGTAGAGGATCTCAAGACCTTTAATTTGAGTGGTGGAAGACCTCAAAGAGATTTATAGAACTCAAGTTATGGTCCTTGCAAGTTACAGGTCATCTAGGGTGTCTGAATTTTTGTCTGTGAAAGTGACTTGACTTCCAAGCTAGTTTTACCCCTCAAGGAGATTTCAAATGAATTCTTGGTCAACATAAGAGTTGTTCCTAATTGTCTTAGCTTTCTAGAATGGTATGGCATGCCTTCATATGATGTGTAGAACTCAACTTATGGTCTTGGCAAGCAAAGGGTATTTTGGGCATTTGTGAATTACAGGTCATTTTAACCTATGTCCAAAACTCATACAAGGAGGCCTCAAATGGAAAAACTTACAACATCAAACTTGCTCCAAATGGGATTTTAAGTCTAGAAAGAAGGTCACAAATTATTGGAGAAGCTCATAGCATGAAGTTACATAATTGGTCAAAATATGAACTAAAATGGCTTATAAAGTGAATAAATTCAAAGTGAAAAATGGTTTGGGAGATTTCTAAGTCCAAATGGAGACTTCCAATATATGATTTTGAATGGAAAAACAATTCTAAGAACAATGGTTCAAACACTTTTTTGAGTTTAGAAGGAAAAAAAGAAGTTATCTTTGGTTACTTGTAATTGAAGAAACACTTCAAAAATGGATCAAAGTTGGAAAACAAGGGAATGTGCAAGATGGATCTAGAATGTTCACATGAGGTCTATATATTCATGAAATGAGAATTTGGCGAAAGTTGGCTTCATTTGCATCAAGAATTCCACAAAATTTTTCATTCTTTTACATTGAAGTTTCATTCCAAATCTCTCAAATTCTTCACCAATTTTCATCAAAATCAATTCAATCTTACTCCATCATCATCATAGATCAGAATTGAAGCAAGGTTTTGGTGATTATCATCCATTTTCGAGCATCTTTTTCATCAACATCAAAATCACAATCTCAAGTGGACAGCATAATTCAAGCAAGAAATCACCAGAATATTGCATACAGAATCACATACACCAAGGATAGATCAAGATCCAACACCTAGAAGCTTCAGATCCACATCTTCCATAGCTGTTTTTCAAGATTTCTCACCAGGTATGTTTTCACTCAAATTGCTCGATTCAGTTAGTTAGGCATGTTGTTGTTAGTGTAGATTTGATCTAGGTGGTTAGGAGATTAGTTTAGATGAATTTGGAAAGGATTGGTGATGGTTGTTAACAGGTGCAACAAACTGTTAGGGTGAAGAACTCTTAGGTTAAGCCATTAGAATCTTAGCTCGATAGTGTAGGTTAATCACCATTATACATAGATCAGGTTAGGGTAAGTTTGAGGAAGAATGGAGTTGGTGCATATCAGTATAATTTCATGGTGACCAGATGTTGATTCAATCGGGTTTGTCGTTGTGGTGAATTTCAAAGAAATCTAATGCCCTAGGATGGTAGAGGGAAGGATTCTGAGCATCTTTCATGTTTATAGTGTGGTGATTCATGGCCTGGTGATGGAGAAATACGAGCTTGAACCTTGCTCGTGCATGGCTGCCATGTAAGGTTGAAACCCTAAGTTGCAGGTCAAGTGAAGAAGATATAATCTGGATCGTTTATTTTGATTAAGACTTTTGACTTCCCAGGCAATCCAATGGCTCTCGTTTAATTTCAGAATTGGAGGGAGATGTGCTGGCCCTAAACGCACCGTTTCATTAATTGAAACGGGCGGGCCTGAGTGTATTTTGTTATCCCCACCCCCAATGTTAGGCCCAACTCAGATATGAACGTGGTTTTGCTACTTTCCTCACCTCCCAGCTCGTTTCTTTTATTTCATTGATTCTGAATTGATATTGGGCCTTGGTGAAGGCGCTATCTGCACCCCCTGTCTGAGGGCCCATCCTGGATTGAACTGGGGCGAACTCCTATTCTGACCCCCTCCCTCATTTTTAATTCATGTTATTTCTTAATTCCATTTTAATTTTTACCAATTTCATAAATTCATAACTAATTCACAAAAAATGCATTTCAATCCATTCTTTTTACAATATTTTCATTAAAATGTCTAGAAAATTTTCATAAAATAAAATTGCATTTTTACTTTTATTTCATATTTTTTCCATATTTTCTAAATAAATGTCATATTAAATAGATTCATCTCATGCATCATTTTAATGATTTTTGTTCTCTTACATGCTTTAATATTTTTTGGTCATTCTTTTTATATTGTTTAGATGAGATATTCAACTTGTAGAAATATTTTAGTTCCCATTTTTAGAAGTTAATTTTAGGTGATTAATAAATGCTTGAACATCATGTACAAAACTAGGGTTTTAGGTGACAACTTAAGAAGTTTGATTTCATTTCCCTTAGGACTTAGGGTTTGAATAGATTAGTTATGGGACTATAGGGGCTATGGGTAGTTACTAGATCCCTTAGAAAAAGTCAGGATTCCCCTACTGCTATTAATACTGTCTGTATATCTGTTGTCTGGTGTGGTGTGCCCTCTGGGGATTACTGCTTGCTTGTTTGGGTATTGGGTTTGTCTGGGGCCCTGGGGGAGCTGAAGACTTGAGGAAATGAAGACCATTGGAGATTCAAAGATTGAAGATCAACTGTCAGAGTTGAGGAGAAGATTTTTGCTAGCAGATGCTGAGGAGACTAGGGTTTAGGAGCTAGGCAGAGCTCTAGGTTAGAAAGTTTGTTTCTCAAACATGGATTGCCTTGTCTGCATCCATTCTTCTCTGTGATTCAGAGTCTCTCTAAGACACTCACCCCCTTCCTTTGGAAGGCTTGGTGATAGTGTCTATGAGATAGAACTCTTGAGAGAAAATGTCTCTTGTGTTAGAAGCAGTTTGTTCACCACCTTTGGTAGTCAACTGATTGCTTAACACCCAATTCACTCTTGTGACTAATCCCTCATCCTGGAGGTTTGAGCTTGAAGAAAAGCCATTGCAGATAGAAGACTGATGATCAAAGCCCTTGCCTGAGGGTCATGAAGATGGAGATTGGTGCTTGTTGAAGCCTGTAGCTGATTGGAGATTGCTTGGAGCTAGGTGTTGATTCAGAGCTGCTGATGCTGTTTCTTTTGCTGTTGTATTTCATTGCTGATGTATTGTTTGGTTTTCTGAACTGTATTGTTTGCTGTTTTCCCTGCTGGGTTGAAAGTGAAGCCTGTTCACTTTTGCCTATTGTTTTCTAGGTTCGAGGTTGAGTGGGCTCCCTTGCCTCGCTTGTACTGTTGCATCCATGCATTTTACTGCTTTACTGTATATATCTGGTATTGTTTCTGTTTCTGCCTATCCCGTAGGATCTCTGTTTCTCTCTGTGCAAGAGAGGAGCATGATAGACACTAGGTCTTAACCCATGCATGATAACATTAGGTTAGTTTGTTTCCCTTCGCAACCGTAGGTTAGAGTTCTGTCTCTTTCTTTCTCAAAACAAACAGAAAAACACATAAAGATTTCAAACACAATAAAAGACACTTCTTCCGTAAAAGAATGTGAACTCATCAAAACGTCATTTTTGTCCGCTTGGACTAGTAATCAGGAAAACCTTTTTCAGAAGGAATAAAAACAATCAAGACAAGCTTGTGTCGTACGTGGCCCGAACTACGTTTGCTCTGATCTTCCATGCTGTGTGGAAGTACGTAGGCATAGGATGCGATACCCTAGCGAGCAACCTTCCCCTCCTTTCCCGTAGGTAGGCGAACTACGTTGACTCTGATTTCTCGTTCCAGACGGGAATACGTAGGCATAAAGTGCGATACTTTGCCGAGTCATTTTTATTTTCATTTTATTTTCTTTTTCACCCTTGACCTATAGTTTAGATAGAATAACAATCCATACCCGAAAACAAGCGTGGATCCCGTCGAGTACGACGGACGTGAGGGGTGCTAATACCTTCCCCTTGCGTAACCGACTCCCGAATCCAGGTTTTGGTTGCGACGACCATACCTTTCCCATGTTGTGCGAGGTTTACTCTGAGCGTTTCCTTTCCCTCCCGTGGGATAAATAACGCACGGTGGCGACTCTTCTGTTCAGCCGGCGCCGATTTTCGCAGTAGCGACAGCTGGCGACTCTGCTGGGGATCCAACGTCCCCTGGCTGCTAAGGACTGCGATGGTTCTTATGCATTTGGGATCCAACGTCCCTTGAGAGAGTCAATCCTAACGCTTGTTTTCCCGTCGAGGATTTTGTATGGAGTTTTTGTATGTTTCTAACCTTGTATTTTCAGCTTTATATATTGATTGTTATTGCTGTATCTTGGGGTGTGACGGGTGTTCTGATATTGAGAGATAAGCCGGACCTGGGCTTGAGTGCACCTAGAATTAGAGTAGAAATTAGTGGGCGCCCGCTTGCTTTGCTTGCTTCGGTGTCCCATGAAATCTACACTCAGACGAGGTTCCTCTGGTTGGCCTCCTGCCCCTTCCTTTGGTTGGCGTGGGTTGCTGGTTAGTTGGATTGTCGACTCTGGGGACCGATCATTTGGAAGTTGGCTAAGTGAGGCCTCTTCAGGAATTGATGATGCCACTCCTTCTGGGAATCGTATCATCAACCCTGAAAGTCTGTGACGCCGACGACCGCATAGGATGCCGTACCTTGTGCCAGTTATAGGGCCACCCACCTGTGAGGGGATTCAGGGTTATGCAGGTAACTAGACCTCCAGACCACCGGTTATGTCTTGATCAGAGATCTTGGTTATTTATGGAGAGTTATGAGGTCTGTCAGAGACCATTTGGAGATGTGTTCTGAGGTCTGTCAGAGACCATTTGGAGATGTGTTCTGAGGTCTGTCAGAGACCATTTGGAGATGTGTTCTGAGGTCTGTCAGAGACCATTTGGAGATGTGTTCTGAGGTCTGTCAGAGACCATTTGGAGATGTGTTCTGAGGTCTGTCAGAGACCATTTGGAGATGTATTCTGAGGTCTGTCAGAGACCATTTGGAGGTGTGATCTCAGGTCTGTCAGAGACCAATTATAGATGTGATGTGAGGTCTGTCAGAGACCAGTGAGTTATGGTTCGAGGTCTGTCAGAGACCAGTATTGGAGTTTTATTTTAGGTCTATCTGAGACCAGGGTTTGATGACTTCTGGATGGTCTATCTGAGACCTTTCTTGATTGGGTTTAGGCTATTCAGCTGCAGCTTTGGTCCCTGTTGAATGTTACTTGCATTGCATTGCCTGCATATCCATTATCATTTGCATTTCACTAACGTGTGTCTGTGCTGCAGGTGCATCTGCATTTCCCTAGTTCTAGTGCCCAGACTTCTGAGTGTTTGATCATGACTAGCTTAAGGAGAACGGTTGCTTACAAATTGCCTACGCCTGATATTGTTCCTTTACTTGGGTTGATCTCTCTTGCTGATGAGGGTGTTCGTAGGAGTTTCCGGATGAGCTATGGTAGATTATTGAGATTGGTGTGCAGACCTACAGAGGTAGAGTTAGATGGGCTGTATGCTTTGATGCAATTCTACGACCCTGCTTTGAGGTGCTTTACGTTCTCTGACTTTATTATGGGACCAACCTTGGAGGAATACGCTGAGTATGTTGAGCTGCCCGTACAGAACCAGGTTCCATTCATTCATTATGACGCCAAACCCAAGCCGGAGGAATTGGCAAAAGCCTTGCATGTTGATGCTTCTGAACTTGTGACTACTGTTTCCCGTGGAGTTCCAGGCTTCTCATTTCAGTTCTTAGTGGGTAAAGCCCAAGAGTACGCCAAGAATGGGTGCTGGGTTGCTTTCAATGCTGTGTTGGCTTTGTGCATTTATGGCATAGTTTTGTTCCCCAACATACCGGATTTTGTGGACTTCGATGCTTTCTACTTGTTTGCCGCTGGTAATCCAGTACCTACCTTACTCGGAGACCTCTACCACTCACTGCATTACAAGAATGAGAAGGGAAGAGGGAAGAATGTTCATCTGTGTGTACCCTTACTGAGTATGTGGTTTGAGAGTCACCTTCCTAAGAAAGGATCTGCTGCAGAGACTACAGTTCCAGTTGGTTGGCCAGAGCGTCTGATGAGGCTATCGTCGGAAGGTATGGAGTGGTTTGATAGAGATTTGTTGGGATCTGAGCTCATCTTCAGTTGTTCGGGGTACCCTAATGTGCCACTGATTGGAAGGAAAGGGTGTATCAACTACAACCCCTCTCTGTTCGTCCGTCAGTTCGGATATGCGCTGAGGAATCCACCTCAAGAGGAGGAAGTACAAGAATCTCTGTACTTCACTGGAGATTTGAAGGGGGAATTGTTATCCAAGTTGCAACGTGCCTGGACGCGTATTAACCGCAAAGGGAAGCCGTTGTTAGGAAAGAATGACTGTCAGGCCTATGCCCCTTATAGAGTTTGGATTCAAGAGAGAGCTAGTCAGTTGAGGATGCCGTTTCCAGATGCACCAATTCCTGTTCCCGTTCCGGTAGAAGAGCCGACTACTGATTCTAGAGAAGCATATGAACAGGTTGTGAAGGAGAAAGAAGCCTTGATGAAGATTAATGAAGGGTTAGAGCAAGAGTTAGCCCAAGTGCGCAGCGAGAAAAACAAGGCCGTATATGCTTTCCAACAACAGATTGAGCTGGTAAACAGGTTAGGAGCCGAGTTGACCGAGGAAAAGAAAAAGCGCGAACGTCTGGGGCAAGAGTTCAGAAGTTCCCATGACATGCTGGAAGCCAAAAAGAAGGCGCTTGACGCAGCATACTGAGAGATATCTTCTTGCAACAAGACTTGGAATGCTACACTCACTAATAACAAGAAGAGGGAAGATAAGCTGAAGCAGCAAATTTCCGACCTCGAGGAGAAGTTGAAGTCTAGCATCAAGAAGTGTGAGGAAGAAGTGATGAACCGGTATAGTGTCCAGCATGCACTGAACAAGGCAATCAAATCCAGAGATGAAGCAGTGTCTCAGAAGCGAAAGCTAGAAGATTGCTTCGGAGAAGCAACATGGGAAGAAACTGCTGAAGACGTACGCCGTGTCCTTAAGAAGAGAAACCAGCTTGTTGAAGGGCTCCTTGATCGGCCAAGCCATCCGGAGACCAAGAAGCTGATAGAGGAGTACCAGACTTTTGGGAGGAGTTGATCATTTCATGTAGTAGCTTATATGCTTTATTTGCATAGTGCTGACCATCACCAGGATTGTTGGTTGAGGTCATGCCTTCTTTATACTCTCAGTGATATTGTACTCTGGGCTTATTGATTCTCTCTGCAATATACGAGGCTTTCTATGATTCAGCTCCGATATTCCTATTGTCAGCACTATCACTGCACCGGCACCATCGCACTAGAACTGGGGGGATGAACTTCCCTAATGCACAGACACATTGCATTGCATTCATACTCATATTGCATTACAGGTAATCTTTGAATGGTGTCTTATCTCCTGCTCTGTATCAGGTACTTAACAGGATTCCAGATCAACATCCGCACCGCTATTCTACACGCTCCAACTGTCGGAAAGTCATGGACCAGATTCAGAACGAGATGCAGGATGTACGCGAGAAGCTTGCCCTCTTCATGCAGACCATGGAGGCTATAGCAAAAGGGCAAGAGAATTTGCAGGCCATGGTCCAGCCTCTGTTGGCTCGCAACGCTGGTCATGGCAACGAAGATCATCAGTCTGTCCGGGTTGATACTGCTCATGGAGATGGCACTCCCACGCCAGTGGCTCCGCCCGTGGTCAATATACCTGCTGCTAATGTCAACAACGCTACCGCTGCTATGAATGGTAACGTCGGAGCGGGGAACGAGACTGCTGTCCATAATGCTGGGCTGGGTGATGTCAATTTGGGAGATAATCTAGGAGGCAACGGCTTTGTCAATATTGGGTTCGGATTCAACGATCAGGGATTCGACAACACTGGCAAGTATGGCTTTAATGCTCAAGGCTTTGGGCAAGATGGTTATGGTATGGTCAATCAGGGTTACGGAGGCTTTGGAAACGGAAATGGTACTAGATTTATGGCTGTTGGTCCCGCTGGAGGTGTTCAAGGGTACGGCAACAGAGGTCGAGTTCCGGGGATGAATCAGATCAGAGCTGGACGTAATAATGCGTACGATGGGTACGGGGCTGGAAACGGTATGTGGCAAGAGGATCAACAGGAGGACGCCTTCTCTGGAGGAGGTTTTGAAGGGCCGATGGATGATTCTCAAAAGATTAGAATGCTGGAAGAGCAAATGAAGGGAGTCCTAAACCAGAGTGCTGTGGGTCTGGACATGGCAACTATGGGCTTGGTACCTGGCTTGAGGGTGCCCATTAAATTCAAAGCGCCTGCGTTCGATAAGTACAAAGGAGATACGTGTCCGAAAGTGCATGTACGAGCTTATTACAGAAAGATGTCTGCATACTCCACTGACGAAAGAATGCTCATGCATTTCTTTCAGGATAGTCTATCGGGTCCTTCCCTAGAGTGGTACATGGGGTTGGAGCCAACTGATATCAAGACTTGGAAGCAATTAGCAGAGGCATTTGTAGCCCATTACAAGTATAACAGCGACCTGGCACCCAATCGGGTCCAGTTGGCCGGGCTTTCGCAGAAGAAGGGGGAGAGTTTTAAAGAATACGCGCAAAGGTGGCGCGATATGGCTGCCAGGGTCCGTCCTCCTGTAGAAGATAAAGAAATGAACGATATGTTTGTTGGTACATTCACCGGGCTGTTTCATGATATGCTGTTTCATACGTCTCTGGCTAGTTTTTCAGATCTGATTCTGATGGGTGAAAAGATTGAGCGTAATATTAAGCAAGGAAAGTTCCAAGTCGATGAATCAACTGCATCTGGCAGTAATAAGAAAGCTTATGGTGGGCGCCGTCAGGGCGAAGCTAGCGCGGTATTTGGAGGCCGAGGCCGAGGCCGAGGCAGGGGAAGAGGTCAATATCGTCAGCCGCAGCAGGTGTCGAGTGTTACTATCCCCTATCAACAACAACCAATCCAGCAACAACGACCTGTTCAGCAGCAACCGATGCCACAGCAGCAGCAGCCTCAGCAGGGGGCACAGCACGCTCAACGAAGATTTCAGGGTAGTAAGCCGAGAAGAGTGTTTGAGAAGCCTCCCTCAACCTACGCTGATTTATTGCAGACATTGTTGGGATTGAATCTGGTGGAGAAAAGAACCTTGGCACCGATAACGGGAACTCCCCCGTTCGGCTATGATGCAAATAGGCACTGCGAGTTTCATTCTGGGGCCCCGGGCCATGATATAGAAGGTTGCCATGCTTTTAAGCACGTTGTGCAGGATCTCTTGGACAACAAGTCTATCAACTTCGGAACGACAGGTCCGAATATAGTCCAGAAACCCATGCCTAATCATGGGGCGAACGCCGTGCTGACGGAGGAAGGTCTGAATCTGATTACGAATGTTGAAGATTTAAAGACGCCGCTGAGCGAAATAAAGAGCCGACTGTTGCAAGGAGGTGTTTACCCGGGATGTAATGAGTACTGCTTAGATTGTTGGGCCCTATCTGGGGGGTGTGAGGGTTTGAAGAAAGGCATTCAGGCCTTGATTGATGATGGCGTATTGCAGTTTGATCGAACAGCAACTGATGAGCCGGCAGGGGCAGTAGTGGATAATCGGAGTGATGTGGCCACAGTGACAATTCCTAGGAAGACGATCACTATTTCAGCACCAGCTCAGCGACCGCCGATTACCATAACTAAAGCCGGGCCAATCCCGTATGAGAACACGAGAGCAGTCCCATGGTCGTATGGGCTGGAGGTGTATTGTGATGGGATTAAGATCGATGTTAACAAGCAGTCAGCGGAGGTTGTGGATAATGTTGTTGGCTCAGGAGGCATGACGAGGAGCGGCAGGATCTTTATATCTCCTGAAGTGGAAGCCGAAAGACTAGCGAAAGGAAAGGGGAAAGCGGTTGAGAATGTTCCGGTTCAAGCAAGTGAAAAAGAAGCAACATCGAAAGATGTAGAAGAATTCATGCGCTTAATTCGGAAAAGTGATTATAAAATCGTGGAGCATCTGCAGCAAACACCGTCCAAAATATCTATTCTGTCATTGCTGTTGTGTTCGGAAGCTCACCGAAACGCTTTGCTGAAAGTCCTGGACACTTCTTTTGTACCACAGGATGTCTCTGTAAATCAGCTAGAAGGAGTATTGGCACACGTGAATGCAGGCCACAGTCTGGGCTTTACTGATTTTGACCTGACTCCGAAAGGGAGGGATCATAATATGGCATTACATGTATCTGTTGAGTGCAGAGGGTCGACAATGTCGCACGTATTGGTTGACACCGGATCGTCTTTGAATGTGCTGCCTAAGAAGGCTATGATGAAGCTGGATGTTCGAGGGATTTTGTGTACACCCAGTGATTTGGTAGTCAGAGCGTTTGACGGCACGCGTAGAACAGTCTTCGGATCGATTACCTTGCCTCTGCAAGTGGGGCCGGAAGTGTTTGCAACGGAGTTTTATATCATGGATATACAGCCTGCGTACAGCTGCTTGCTGGGAAGACCTTGGATTCATGGGGCAGGGGCAGTCACGTCTACCCTGCATCAAAAGTTAAAGTATATGGTCGGAGACAGTGTAGTCACCGTGTGCGGAGAAGAAGACATCCTGGTCAGCCATCTATCTTCGTTTAAATATGTGGAAGTCGACGGGGAGATCCATGAGACGCCATGCCAGGCATTCGAAGGTTTGCGCATTAAGGACAAGGGTCCCAGGCCAAGCAAAGTGCCAGAGATAGCTGTCTCATCGTATAAAGAAGCTCAAGCGCTAGTGGAAGCAGGAGAAGCTAAAGGCTGGGGCAAAGTGCTGGACATTCCTGTGAAAATGGACCGGTTCGGACTGGGGTACCGACCGTCGTCATCAACTCCTTCTGTGGGGGCCCCTCATTTCAGAAAGTCAATCACCATCTCTGCCAGTGGAGTATGCCATGAATCTGTCAATGCTGCTTCAGAATCTGATGAAGGGGACAGCGACTGTGATATGGATGCCTGGATTCAGCCAAGCACGCCAGGACAAGGACTGTGCAACTGGTCTATTCAGGAGCTTGTTCCTGTGACTTTTAAACAGTAATGCTTTGCTTTATTAATTGTTGAATAATCTGATGTCTTGCCCGGGGCATCAGGATTTGCTTAGGGCTGTGTTGTTATAAACATTGCGCGTTAATCATTAAATAAATGGCGTTTTTTCATGTGCAAATACCGTAATCCCTGTCTTTCCTGTTTTATATTTTTCAATAAAATGGCAACGTGGTTATCCGCTTTATACGCATTTTGAAGCACTTAACCCTTTCTTTTGCAGGATAACATTTTCAGATGACATCCTTGAACCACCTATGACTCGTCCCGACTTTGAACACCCGGTATTCCAGACCGAAGAAGAGGTTGTCGAAGATAGCGACGTTCCTGAAGAACTGTCTTGGTTAGTGAAGCAAGAGGAAAGAGCCATTCTGCCTCACGACGAGGTTATCGAGATTATCAATTTGGGGTCGGAAGGGGTTGAGAAGAATATTCGTATCGGGGCCGCACTGCAGAGTGATATCAAGCGAAGACTGGTTGAAATGCTCCAAGAGTATAATGATGTATTCGCTTGGTCGTATCAAGATATGCCAGGGCTCGATACTGATATGGTTGTGCATCGCCTGCCACTGAAAGAAGACTGCCCACCAGTCAAACAAAAGCTTCGCAGAACTCGACCAGATATGGCAATGAAGATCAAAGAGGAGGTTCAGAAACAGTGGGACGCTGGTTTCCTGGCTGTGACGAAGTATCCCTCATGGGTTGCCAACATCGTACCAGTGCCAAAGAAAGATGGCAAGGTTCGAATGTGCGTGGATTATAGAGATTTGAATAAAGCAAGCCCAAAAGACGATTTTCCACTTCCTCACATTGACGTGTTAGTTGATAACACTGCTCAGTACTCCGTATTCTCCTTCATGGATGGCTTTTCAGGCTATAATCAAATTAAAATGGCGCCAGAGGATATGGAGAAGACTACTTTCATAACGCCGTGGGGAACATTTTGCTACAAAGTGATGCCCTTTGGTTTGAAAAATGCTGGGGCAACATATCAGCGTGCGATGACGACTCTCTTTCATGACATGATGCATAAAGAGATCGAAGTTTATGTTGACGATATGATTGCCAAATCCCAGACGGAGGAAGAGCATCTGGTGAATCTGTTGAAGTTGTTTAAAAGGCTTAGGAAGTTCAGGCTGAGGCTGAACCCTAACAAATGCACCTTCGGGGTGAGATCGGGTAAGCTCCTGGGGTTTATCGTAAGCGAAAGAGGGATAGAGGTCGATCCTGCTAAAATAAAAGCGATTCAAGAAATGCCGACGCCTAAAACAGAGAAAGAGGTGCGCGGGTTTTTAGGGAGATTGAACTACATTGCCCGGTTCATATCTCACCTAACGGCCACGTGTGAACCATTATTCAAGTTGCTAAAGAAAGATCAAGCTGTAACGTGGAACGAAAATTGTCAAAAGGCGTTCGACAAAATAAAGAAGTATCTGCAGGAGCCTCCTATTTTGATACCCCCGGTGGCAGGGAGACCCTTGATAATGTATTTGACGGTTCTTGAGGGAAGCATGGGTTGTGTTCTCGGTCAACACGACGAGACAGGGAGAAAAGAGCATGCGATCTATTATCTGAGTAAGAAATTTACAGACTGTGAATCTCGATACACAATGCTGGAGAAAACTTGTTGCGCGCTAGCCTGGGCCGCCAAGCGTTTGAGGCAGTACATGCTGAATCATACAACCATGCTCATCTCGAAGATGGATCCAATCAAATATATATTCGAAAAGCAGGCATTGTCAGGTAGAATTGCCCGGTGGCAGATGATCTTGACTGAATACGATATCCAATACGTCTCGCAAAAGGCAATAAAGGGGAGTGTGCTGTCTGAGTATCTGGCGGAGCAGCCTATTGAAGAATACCAATCAATGAGATTTGATTTTCCTGACGAGGATATCATGTATCTCAAGATGAAGGATTGTGAAGAGCCGTTACCAGACGAAGGACCAGAGCCGGGGTCCAAATGGCAGATGATATTTGATGGAGCTGTGAATGCTTACGGTAGCGGAATAGGGGCAATTATCACTACGCCGCACGGGTCGCACATCCCGTTTACTGCCCGACTGACCTTTGCCGTTACCAACAATGAGGCCGAATACGAAGCTTGTATAATGGGGCTTGAAGAAGCCATTGATTTGCGAATCAAGCATCTAGACGTATACGGAGACTCAGCTCTGGTGGTGAATCAGATCAAAGGGGAATGGGAGACACGGCAGCCCAATTTGATACATTATATGAATTATGCAAGGAGATTGTTGCCTTTCTTTGACAAAGTTGAGTTGCATCACGTGCCGCGGGCAGAAAATCAAATGGCTGACGCCCTTGCCACTTTGTCTTCCATGTACAAAGTCAACTTCTGGAACGAAGCTCCCCAGATCACTATCTCTCGGTTGGACAGGCCAGCTTATGTATTTGCTATTGATGAAGCATCTGATGACAAACCGTGGTATTTTGATATCCTTAATTTCCTGAAGAATAAAGAGTATCCGGCTGGGGCATCCAGTCAGGATCAGAAGACTCTCAGGAGATTAGCGGGTAATTTCTATTTGAACCCGGATGGCGTCTTGTACAGAAGGAACCACGACTTGGTGTTGTTGCGTTGCGTAGACGAGAAGGAGGCAAAGCTTCTCATGGAGGAAATTCACGAAGGTGCCTTTGGTACACATGCCGGTGGACATGCTATGACGAGAAAATTGCTGAGGGCAGGTTACTTTTGGCTGACGATGGAAACTGATTGTTTCAAGTTCGCGAGGAAGTGCCACAAGTGCCAAATCTACGCTGACAAAATACACGTGCCTCCAAGTCCTCTAAATGTGATGTCATCTCCATGGCCATTCTCGATGTGGGGAATCGATATGATCGGAAAGATTGAGCCGACGGCTTCTAATGGGCATCGGTTCATCCTAGTAGCAATCGATTATTTCACCAAGTGGGTGGAAGCGGCGTCTTACGCAAATGTAACGAAGCAAGTGGTGGCTAGATTCATCAAGAGAGATATCATTTGCCGATATGGGATTCCCGAGCGGATAATCACGGATAACGGTTCAAATCTGAACAACAAAATGATGAAGGAGCTCTGTCAGAATTTCAAGATCGAACATCACAACTCCTCCCCTTACCGACCCAAGATGAATGGCGCTGTCGAAGCGGCCAATAAGAATATCAAGAAGATCGTCCAGAAGATGGTGGTGACTTATAAAGATTGGCATGAAATGCTACCTTTCGCTTTGCACGGTTATCGTACGACGGTACGCACATCAACCGGGGCAACTCCGTTCTCGTTGGTATACGGGATGGAGGCGGTATTACCATTGGAAGTTGAGATCCCTTCTCTGAGGGTATTGCGAGACGTTCAGCTGGACGAGGCAGAATGGGTAACGAATAGATTGAACCAACTGAGTTTGATGGATGAGAAGAGGCTAGCTTCTCTGGCATATGGTCGTTTATACCAAAGACGAATGAAGAAAGCGTACGACAAGAAGATACTTCCGCGAAGCTTTCAGACGGGCGACCTGGTGCTGAAAAAGATTCTCCCGCCGCAGGCAGATCACAGGGGTAAGTGGACCCCCAACTACGAAGGGCCATACGTTGTCAGTAAGGTCTTTTCAGGAGGAGCTTTATTGTTGTCCACCATGGACGGGGAAGACTTTGCATCACCTGTGAATTCGGACGCAGTTAAAAAATACTTTGCTTAAAATAGACCCGCTGGACAAAAAAAAAAAGAGAGTCCAGGCAAAAATGGGGCATCCTGGCGAACCAAAAACAGAATGAAAGGTTCGGGCAAAAGTTAGGGATAAAATTGAAAAAATGTACACCCGCGAAGTTGAAAACCTACACTGGGCGGCTTCGGCAAAAAAGGGTATCCCGGTGAACTGAAAACCCGTAAAGGGCGGTTCACGCAAAAGTTAGGGATGTGAAAAGCAAATGACTGCGGTCCGAATTTGATATTCAATGAGCATCAGTGCGGGAGAATATGTTTGAGAGGGGTCGGTTATCGGATACAACCTCTTCAGAAGTCGGGATACCGGGAAAGTATAAGAGTCGGACGAGTCATGGGAGGGTCAGTTCGTGGTGTTCATCTGCATCCAGTTGCCGACATGTGTACAAAATTTAATTTGTCAATATTTACGCTTCTTGTGAATACTTGCATACTTGTATATTTGCTTTGCGTAGCTTCCTCCTTTCAGGAGTTACATCCCGTGTACAAAAATTCCGCCCATTCAGGGGCCCAATCAATGAAAGTGTGTTATTCACTATTTGACACTGTTCTTTACTGTTTTGCGCATGATACAACGCCTAAGTTTGATGAAGCTAGCATGAGTATAACATCACTGGCCCTTGCCAACAGTTGCTAAAGCTTTGAATTAACTGAGTGTAACGTCACTAACCTGAATTGATTTGATTGCATAGGCTTGTCGTGTCTTGCTTGTGTTGTTGCAGGTTTCATAACCATACGAAGATTTGATCTCCACGCAGGTCATGCATGTTCTTCCTGAAGAAAGATAGAATCCCCCATCTAGCCGTAGCGTATCCAAAGGACGTGCTCCAGAAAAGTTATTCGTACTCAGCAGAGTTTGGCGATTCTAAGATCATAAGGCTGTATTCAGACAGGTTCATCTTTCCCTGCAGGGTCATGCACTCTTCCCCGGTGGAGTCAGTTATTTTCCCCCAAGAGAATCATCCCATCCCCGGCGAAGTTCTCTTTTCAGCAAGTGTTCTTTCCTTCCAGTGGAATTCGAAGATTAAGACTCTCCCAACAGAGTTGATGGTGGGTCCTGTCATTTATTTTGTCAGAGATACTGGTGATATCAGTTTGCGGTCCAGCAGAAAGTCCGATCGAACTATGCGCATCTGCTATTCCCCAGCAAAGTTATATTCCCCAGCAGGAGGTTATTTCAACAAGACGTGTGGTTTGAGTTCCCAACTTCCCAGCAGGGTCGACTTCACCCTTCCAGCATTTATTTTGCTGGAATAATTCTGTAGCATCAGGCTATCCCCGGCGGAGTCGGCATTATCCTCTCAGCATTTATTTTGCTGAAGTAGTTTCTGTATTCTAGCAGTTCAGGTGGAGAGAGCTCTTGCTCAAATGAACTACCAAACACTCAGGATCTGGGCATGAGACATCCAATGATAATGTCAGCTTTGGCATTATTCTCCACAGAGTCAGTATGATGAGAGTCTCTTTGTCTCTAGCAGAGTCATTTATGCAAATGTCTCTTATTTTCCCCAGCCAGAGTGGCCAGGATAAGTGTCTTCTTATCTCCAAGCAGAGTTTGTTTGTCATCAACGGGTCCCATGAATCAGAATTTCAGAGGCCACCGCCGGTTATCAGAGCAGGCGTCCGATAGTTGGTTTTCAGACATCCCCAGTAGAGTTCATCTCAAAGTCGCTGTCGCGTCAGTGCTGAGCAGTTTGTGGGTGAGGATCATTGAAGAACTAAGTCCTGACGTGGACAATTTACTCCTAGAATGACGGGATTTCTTCAGAAGTGGGCGTCCTAACGTGGACAGGTTTGTTTTACCGGATTGGTAAGGTATGTTAGTCCTAACGTGGATAGATTCGGTTTCTCGAAATTTGTGGAATGGGAGGTCATGACGTTGACAAAAGTGGTTACTCTTTGTATTGGTGTCCTGACGTGGACAAGTTATTTCCCCAGCGGGTCGAGGGGGTGAGTCCTTGCATGGACAAATCCAAGAGATTATTATTCCTAACGTGGAAAGATGAAGATTCCTTACGTGGAAAGATGTAGTCCTTACGCGGACATATCAACAGAAGTGATTCCTAACGTGGAAAGATGGAGATTCCTTACGCGGAAAAGATCGAGTCCATACGCGAACATATCAGAGAGAGATGATTCCTTACGTGGAAGGAAAAATGGTTTCCTTACGTGGAAATGACAGTATTCCTGACGTGGAAAGAGTGGAGTCCTTACGAGGACAGATTAAGATGGCATTCCTTACGTGGAAAAATGTAGTCCTGACGCGGACAAATTGCAAAGAAGTTGGCATTCCTTACGTGGAAAGATCAGAGTCCTTACGTGGACATATCAAGAGCATTCCTTATGTGGAAGAAAAAATGGTTTCCTTACGTGGAAAGACGAGTTTATTCCTTACGTGGAAAATAGATTGATTCCTAACGTGGAAAGAAATGGATTATTCCTGACGTGGAAAGAGTTTAGTCCTGACGCGGACAGATCAAAGAAGATATTCCTAACGTGGAAGAAGTAGTTTATTCCTTACGCGGAGAAATTGGGTTCCTTACGTGGACAGATGCAAGAAAAGTTGAGTCCTGACGTGGACAGGTTCAGAAAAGTTGTTTTCCTTACGTGGAAAAAGAGCAGTCCTGACGCGGACATGTCATGAGGTATTGGAGTCCTTACGTGGACAGATCGATATAGGATTCCTTACGCGGAAAGAAAATTGATTCCTGACGTGGAAAGATGAAAGGGTTAGTCCTGAAGTGGACAGATACAGAAGAAATGATTCCTAACGTGGATAGATGTTATTCCTAACGTGGAACAGTTACTCCTAACGTGGAAGAGTTTTATTCCTAACGTGGACGATTCAGTTATGTAAATGCAGACGAATTATCCCCAGCGGAGTTGCCGAGATTTTTCTGAGTTGACAGCAAGTGGAGTCCTAACGTGGACAGGTTCTAGTTGAGATTTCTTCATATTGATGACAGACAGAGTCCTAACGTGGACAAGCAAGCAATCTGTTATGACAGAATCCTCTTCAGAACGATGAAGACAATCCCCAGCACGGTCGCGCGAGATCAGTGGGTTGCTGTAACAGTCAGATTCAGCTGATGAATGTCGTTCCCCAAGCAGGAGCGCAGTTTATTTCTGCGGTTGGCAAATTTCTGGTTTCACTAGTATTCAACCGTCTCGTACCGCGAATGTCTGAAGGCTCCGGGCTCTTCATCCAATCGGGTCCAAGTCGCTTGAATAGGGGCAGCTGTTGCACCCTAAAATTTGCCCAACCTTATTCACTGGGTTTATGTTTCATTATCATTAGCATTTGCATATAGAGTCATGTACATAGACTAACCATCTGCATAGCATAAGCATAGCAAGTCATTCAACAGGGGACCAATCATTATTCTCATCTCTAGAGGCCTATCAAGAGGCTATTATTCCAATTCAACCTCATTCAAGTCATCAGGAAAGAATTTGAAAGCAAAGAGTTCAGCAGATCAAGCCTTGAGTCCATCTCCTAGCTGAGGGTATCTGAGGATCAACAAGAGGGTTGTGAGCTGTGAAGTGAAGGCATGGAGAGCATCTAGACCTTATGAGAGACTTAGAAAGGCATTTGGAGAAGGAGACAAATCATTGGTGAAAGCACAAGAGCTATAGTTGAAGACAGTCAACTAGGGTTTCACCTGGGTCAACTCTAGGTCAATTGACTGACTTAAGGGGGCATTCAAGTCTATTGGAGAGATGTGGGGTTCATCATTGGATATATAAGGAAGGATATGGAGATATGCCAAGGAGAATTCAAGAGAAATCAAGGAGAAGAGGAGTTACTAAATTAGGGTTTCTCTGTAAAATCCCCTAGTTTAGGTCAAATTTCCAAGCAAGATAAGTCAAAATGCTAGCTTCAAATGGCTTCTTGGCCAACATGAAACTTGTAGAGGATCTCAAGACCTTTAATTTGAGTGGTGGAAGACCTCAAAGAGATTTATAGAACTCAAGTTATGGTCCTTGCAAGTTACAGGTCATCTAGGGTGTCTGAATTTTTGTCTGTGAAAGTGACTTGACTTCAAAGCTAGGTTTACCCCTCAAGGAGATTTCAAATGAATTCTTGGTCAACATAAGAGTTGTTCCTCATTGTCTTAGCTTTCTAGAATGGTATGGCATGCCTTCATATGATGTGTAGAACTCAACTTATGGTCTTGGCAAGCAAAGGGTATTTTGGGCATTTGTGAATTACAGGTCATTTTAACCTATGTCCAAAACTCATACAAGGAGGCCTCAAATGGAAACACTTACAACATCAAACTTGCTCCAAATGGGATTTTAAGTCTAGAAAGAAGGTCACAAATTATTGGAGAAGCTCATAGCATGAAGTTACATAATTGGTCAAAATATGAACTAAAATGGCTTATAAAGTGAATAAATTCAAAGTGAAAAATGGTTTGGGAGATTTCTAAGTCCAAATGGAGACTTCCAATATATGATTTTGAATGGAAAAACAATTCTAAGAACAATGGTTCAAACACTTTTTTGAGTTTAGAAGGAAAAAAAGAAGTTATCTTTGGTTACTTGTAATTGAAGAAACACTTCAAAAATGGATCAAAGTTGGAAAACAAGGGAATGTGCAAGATGGATCTAGAATGTTCACATGAGGTCTATATATTCATGAAATGAGAATTTGGCGAAAGTTGGCTTCATTTGCATCAAGAATTCCACAAAATTTTTCATTCTTTTACATTGAAGTTTCATTCCAAATCTCTCAAATTCTTCACCAATTTTCATCAAAATCAATTCAATCTTACTCCATCATCATCATAGATCAGAATTGAAGCAAGGTTTTGGTGATTATCATCCATTTTCGAGCATCTTTTTCATCAACATCAAAATCACAATCTCAAGTGGACAGCATAATTCAAGCAAGAAATCACCAGAATATTGCATACAGAATCACATACACCAAGGATAGATCAAGATCCAACACCTAGAAGCTTCAGATCCACATCTTCCATAGCTGTTTTTCAAGATTTCTCACCAGGTATGTTTTCACTCAAATTGCTCGATTCAGTTAGTTAGGCATGTTGTTGTTAGTGTAGATTTGATCTAGGTGGTTAGGAGATTAGTTTAGATGAATTTGGAAAGGATTGGTGATGGTTGTTAACAGGTGCAACAAACTGTTAGGGTGAAGAACTCTTAGGTTAAGCCATTAGAATCTTAGCTCGATAGTGTAGGTTAATCACCATTATACATAGATCAGGTTAGGGTAAGTTTGAGGAAGAATGGAGTTGGTGCATATCAGTATAATTTCATGGTGACCAGATGTTGATTCAATCGGGTTTGTCGTTGTGGTGAATTTCAAAGAAATCTAATGCCCTAGGATGGTAGAGGGAAGGATTCTGAGCATCTTTCATGTTTATAGTGTGGTGATTCATGGCCTGGTGATGGAGAAATACGAGCTTGAACCTTGCTCGTGCATGGCTGCCATGTAAGGTTGAAACCCTAAGTTGCAGGTCAAGTGAAGAAGATATAATCTGGATCGTTTATTTTGATTAAGACTTTTGACTTCCCAGGCAATCCAATGGCTCTCGTTTAATTTCAGAATTGGAGGGAGATGTGCTGGCCCTAAACGCACCGTTTCATTAATTGAAACGGGCGGGCCTGAGTGTATTTTGTTATCCCCACCCCCAATGTTAGGCCCAACTCAGATATGAACGTGGTTTTGCTACTTTCCTCACCTCCCAGCTCGTTTCTTTTATTTCATTGATTCTGAATTGATATTGGGCCTTGGTGAAGGCGCTATCTGCACCCCCTGTCTGAGGGCCCATCCTGGATTGAACTGGGGCGAACTCCTATTCTGACCCCCTCCCTCATTTTTAATTCATGTTATTTCTTAATTCCATTTTAATTTTTACCAATTTCATAAATTCATAACTAATTCACAAAAAATGCATTTCAATCCATTCTTTTTACAATATTTTCATTAAAATGTCTAGAAAATTTTCATAAAATAAAATTGCATTTTTACTTTTATTTCATATTTTTTCCATATTTTCTAAATAAATGTCATATTAAATAGATTCATCTCATGCATCATTTTAATGATTTTTGTTCTCTTACATGCTTTAATATTTTTTGGTCATTCTTTTTATATTGTTTAGATGAGATATTCAACTTGTAGAAATATTTTAGTTCCCATTTTTAGAAGTTAATTTTAGGTGATTAATAAATGCTTGAACATCATGTACAAAACTAGGGTTTTAGGTGACAACTTAAGAAGTTTGATTTCATTTCCCTTAGGACTTAGGGTTTGAATAGATTAGTTATGGGACTATAGGGGCTATGGGTAGTTACTAGATCCCTTAGAAAAAGTCAGGATTCACCTACTGCTATTAATACTGTCTGTATATCTGTTGTCTGGTGTGGTGTGCCCTCTGGGGATTACTGCTTGCTTGTTTGGGTATTGGGTTTGTCTGGGGCCCTGGGGGAGCTGAAGACTTGAGGAAATGAAGACCATTGGAGATTCAAAGATTGAAGATCAACTGTCAGAGTTGAGGAGAAGATTTTTGCTAGCAGATGCTGAGGAGACTAGGGTTTAGGAGCTAGGCAGAGCTCTAGGTTAGAAAGTTTGTTTCTCAAACATGGATTGCCTTGTCTGCATCCATTCTTCTCTGTGATTCAGAGTCTCTCTAAGACACTCACCCCCTTCCTTTGGAAGGCTTGGTGATAGTGTCTATGAGATAGAACTCTTGAGAGAAAATGTCTCTTGTGTTAGAAGCAGTTTGTTCACCACCTTTGGTAGTCAACTGATTGCTTAACACCCAATTCACTCTTGTGACTAATCCCTCATCCTGGAGGTTTGAGCTTGAAGAAAAGCCATTGCAGATAGAAGACTGATGATCAAAGCCCTTGCCTGAGGGTCATGAAGATGGAGATTGGTGCTTGTTGAAGCCTGTAGCTGATTGGAGATTGCTTGGAGCTAGGTGTTGATTCAGAGCTGCTGATGCTGTTTCTTTTGCTGTTGTATTTCATTGCTGATGTATTGTTTGGTTTTCTGAACTGTATTGTTTGCTGTTTTCCCTGCTGGGTTGAAAGTGAAGCCTGTTCACTTTTGCCTATTGTTTTCTAGGTTCGAGGTTGAGTGGGCTCCCTTGCCTCGCTTGTACTGTTGCATCCATGCATTTTACTGCTTTACTGTATATATCTGGTATTGTTTCTGTTTCTGCCTATCCCGTAGGATCTCTGTTTCTCTCTGTGCAAGAGAGGAGCATGATAGACACTAGGTCTTAACCCATGCATGATAACATTAGGTTAGTTTGTTTCCCTTCGCAACCGTAGGTTAGAGTTCTGTCTCTTTCTTTCTCAAAACAAACAGAAAAACACATAAAGATTTCAAACACAATAAAAGACACTTCTTCCGTAAAAGAATGTGAACTCATCAAAACGTCATTTTTGTCCGCTTGGACTAGTAATCAGGAAAACCTTTTTCAGAAGGAATAAAAACAATCAAGACAAGCTTGTGTCGTACGTGGCCCGAACTACGTTTGCTCTGATCTTCCATGCTGTGTGGAAGTACGTAGGCATAGGATGCGATACCCTAGCGAGCAACCTTCCCCTCCTTTC
Source organism: Lathyrus sativus (assembly GCA_963859935.3). Taxonomy (NCBI): domain Eukaryota; kingdom Viridiplantae; phylum Streptophyta; class Magnoliopsida; order Fabales; family Fabaceae; genus Lathyrus; species Lathyrus sativus. The sequence continues at coordinate 187,992,296 of OZ012736.1, read as the reverse complement.
CCGTAGGTAGGCGAACTACGTTGACTCTGATTTCTCGTTCCAGACGGGAATACGTAGGCATAAAGTGCGATACTTTGCCGAGTCATTTTTATTTTCATTTTATTTTCTTTTTCACCCTTGACCTATAGTTTAGATAGAATAACAATCCATACCCGAAAACAAGCGTGGATCCCGTCGAGTACGACGGACGTGAGGGGTGCTAATACCTTCCCCTTGCGTAACCGACTCCCGAATCCAGGTTTTGGTTGCGACGACCATACCTTTCCCATGTTGTGCGAGGTTTACTCTGAGCGTTTCCTTTCCCTCCCGTGGGATAAATAACGCACGGTGGCGACTCTTCTGTTCAGCCGGCGCCGATTTTCGCAGTAGCGACACTCCAGAACTAAAGTGTTAATGGAATCCATTAATGTTATCATTGATGATCAGATTGATGAAATCAATGCCATAAAGGATGTAGGAACATTGGTTGAGACTCCATCTAAGGAGACCGGAGACACCCAAGCAAGTCCAAGTACTGAACCAGATACAGCCACCAAGGAACCTTCTATTAAACTTCTGAAAGATCATCCCAAAGACCTGATCATTGGAGACCTTAACAGTGGAGTAAGGACCAGAGCAAGAGATGTCATCTCAAACTCTTATTTTGTGTCCAAGGTTGAACCCAAAAATGTAAAGGAAGCCATCTCTGATGAATACTGGATCAAGGCAATGCAAGATGAATTGGAACAGTTCAAGAGGAATGAGGTATGGGAACTGGTGCCTAGACCTGAAGGAACCAATATCATTGGAACCAAATGGATATACAAGAACAAGTCAGATGAAGAAGGAATCATAGTAAAAAACAAAGCTAGACTAGTGGCACAGGGATATACTCAAGTAGAAGGAATTGATTTTGATGAAACCTTTGCACCAGTTGCAAGGCTTGAGTCTATCAGGATGATGTTAGGAATTTCCTGCATCCTGAAATTTAAACTCTTTCAGATGGATGTGAAAAGTGCTTTTCTGAATGGATATCTAAGTGAGGAAGTGTATGTGGCACAACCCAAGGGATTTGAGGACCCTAACCTGACAGACCATGTCTACAAGCTAAGGAAGGCTCTGTATGGCTTGAAATAGGCACCTAGAGAATGGTATGAAAGGCTCACTGAGTTTCTCACCACCAATGGATACAGAAAAGGGGGAATTGATAAGACTCTATTTGTGAAAAATGAGGGTGGAGAAGTCATGATAGCTCAGATCTATGTAGATGACATAGTGTTTGGTTGGGTGTCAGAAAGGATGGTGAAGCAATTTGTCAATCACATGCAATCTGAATTTGAAATGAGCATGTGTGGAGAATTAACATATTTTCTTGGGCTACAGGTCAAGCAAATGAAAGACTCCATCTTCCTCTCCCAAAGTAAATACACCAAAAATATAGTAAAAAAGTTTGGGATGGACAATGCCAGTCATAAAAGAACACCTGCCCCCACTCATCTAATGTTAACTAGAGATGAAAATGGTACTAGTGTTGATCAAAGGCTATACAGAAGCATGATTGGAAGTCTACTATATCTAATAGCCAATATACCAGATATTGCCTTTGCTGTTGGGGTATGTGCAAGATATCAAGCAGATCCTAAAGTGAGTCACATGAACTAAGTAAAAAGGATTCTCAAATATGTGAATGGAACCTGTGACTATGGCATACTCTACTCTCATAGGTGTATCCCTATTTTGTCTGGTTATTTTGATGCAGATTGGGCTGGCAGTGCTGATGATAGAAAAAGCACATCTGGTGGATGCTTCTTCTTAGGCAACAACCTAATATCTTGGTTCAGCAAGAAGCAAAATTGTGTCTCATTGTCCACTGCTGAAGCTGAATACATCGCAGCTGGTAGCAGCTGTTCTCAGCTGGTCTGGATGAAGCAAATGTTAACTGAATACAATGTCACTCAGGATGTCATGACATTGTACTGTGACAATCTTAGTGCTATTAACATTTCCAAAAACCCGATCCAGCACAGCAGAACCAAGCACATTGATATAAGGCATCACTTCATAAGAGACCTTGTGGAAGACAAAGTGATTTCCTTAGAGCATGTGTCCACTGAGCTACAACTAGCTGACATTTTTACAAAGGCTCTAGATGCTGCCCAATTTGAAAATCTTAGAGGGAAGTTGGGTATCTGCATGTATGAGGATGCATAGCAATTAATGGCACGTGAGAGTTTTAGGATTTCAATGCAGTCAAAGTCTTTGAACAACAAAACTATCCATCCCACACAAACGTGCTTCTCTGCCCCCATTACCATTCAACATCTCTTCTAGACCCTCAGTCTCGACAACAACATGGCCTCTCATCATGAAGGATCTTCGTCTAAGTCCCCTCCCAAATTCACCAAAGATACACCTCCCTCGGCTGAGAAACCAAACCGTAAGTATCCCTCTCCCACTGAAGAAGAACTTAGGAGAATTATGAATAGGGAAGTCACAGATTACGTGAATAAATCCATGGGGGAAATTGCTGACAATATCATCAGGAAAGGATTGCTTGTTAAGGGCTTCACCGTGCCCCTGGCTCGCCGGGGTCCAGATGAGGACCTTCCAGAAGAAGACTCGTATGATGGAAACCAAGACATCTCTCTCTCTCTCTCTCTCTCTCTCTCTCTCAGATTTGGATAGCAATGACTCCAGTTCTTCCTCTGATGAAGAAAATTGAGAATTGGGTATGTGCCTCAGACTGCTGCTGAGGTGATGAAGTGTGTTGCTGGTCAATTTTTCTTTTCTCAAGCATTAATGTTTTGTGACACTCACTATGAGTAGTTTTGTAATGTAACCCCAAACATATGTATTGGTACAATTTCTGATCTATGCTATGTGTTAATTGGATCTTAATTTGTGGCTAAAAAGGGGGAGAGAGTGTTAGATACAAGCATGAGCAGGTACAACAGATGGAAGAATATGGAAGAATTGGTTGATAACCAATGTGTATCACAAGTTTTGTGGTAGTGGTAGCTAGTAACAGCAGGTGAAAGAACAAGACAGACATGAGCTGTGCTTGAGCATATGCACCATGGTGCATATTATATTAGGAGGTACAGGGGTTACTACAGGTACTGCTAATGAGATGTGTGTGTGATAACAACTATTTGGGCTGTTACTGATGTGATATGTATGCCATGTAAGCTAGAACTAGGAACTATGTGCAGGAGCATAATAAGAGCATAATGCATCCCTTCAGGGGGAGTAGCACAAGTGTGTGACTCCAGGTTTAGGATGTTATCCTAAATGTCATAACATCCAGAGCAGGCTGGATGAATATGTGTGACTGCAAGCTGTCTACAGGTGAAGTGTTCAACTGATAAAGTGCATCAGTTGAGGGGGAGTAACTCTGTTACTCAACTAGCAAAGGGTGACATCTGTAGTAGTAGTCTACAAATAGTTGACAAAGTGAGTTATAACAGTGAGAGCTAACTGTGAGGCCTCAGAGGGGTTTGAGATAGAAACTATCCTGCATGATAGGACACATCATAAGTCTTCTGCTGTGTGTAAACTTTAATATGCTAACAGGTTGTTTTAGCCAAAAATTTGCCAAAGGGGGAGTTTGTAAGTTCTCTTGATTGGCTGCATTATGTGGCAAAACTTTATAATGTGCATGTATGTCATACTGATTGTTAGGACATACGTAATAATGTGTGTGCAGGGTAAGTTAACTACAAGTTAACTTAGTTAAGCTGAATGTCATAAAGAATGTCATAACACTGGTCGTATGACATCCAGCGGGCAAGGTAGTTTTTCTGGTATTCAGAATGAGGATTCTCAGGCTAAAAATCAGGAAACCTTGTAGGAGCTCAAGCTGGGATTCAGGAAATATTTTAGAAGCCCTAAGCAAACTAAAATGTCCCTGAATGAATTGGCAAGTGGGCAGAAAATTAAAGGAGAGGTTTTGTGATGAAAAACCTAGATTGCACGCCCAGGCCCAAGGACTGATCTGCTGCTATAGATAACATGAGAAGAAATCCTAGAAGGCAGTTGTTGAAGATAGAGGAACAGAGAAATCACCATAGTGGTTTAGAAGTGAAGAGGTTGTTCTTCACGATTGTGTCTTAGGAACACTTGTAATCCAAGAAATTGTTGATTGCATTGGTTAGGTAGTTTCTAGGCTGTGTACCACTCGAAGCTGTTAAGCAAAAGTGTGTGTCCCTTGATCAAAGCTTTTAAGCAAGATCAAGGTGTGTGTAGTTGAAGTGTCTCTTCATAATACTGTTGAATTTGTAAGTGTAATTAGATATCACTGAGGTGATTGTAGGGAGTGAGTGGGTATACTCAGGTCTAGAGTGTCTCTAGGTTAAATTGTCATTGGGTAGGTTTTAAGTGAGGAGTGCAAACTAGAGGTTTGACTCTGAATTAATTCTACTGATAGTGAAATTTCTCCCTGGCTTGATAGCCCCCAGTTGTATGTGTGTTGCACTGAACTGGGTCAACAACCAACTGTGTTATTTACAGCTTTATAATTACTGCATAGTAGTAGGTCTGTAGTGAATGTCACAGTGGATATTATAACTTCTGGGATAACATCCATCGTGTGCTAGCCAGAATTTTCAAATATTCCTAATGAACATGAAGTGCAAGGCTTAATTCAAGATTTCTTCATCCAACTTTGTTTCAAATTCTATGTTCAAGTGGAATTCAAAAGATCACAAGTTCATAATTCAAGAGTTCATTCATTTCAATGGCATAAGGGAGATCCATCATTCCAAATTCAAGATTCATGAATTCAAGATTAGATTCAAGAATATTACAAAGGGAAATGTCATGACATTGCAAGAATGTCACATTTGTTACAAAGTTTCTAACTCTAAGTAATGCTTAGAAATTTAAGCTATTTCTATTCTTAATTCAAGTTTCTAACCAACTTCATGCTATGGTACCCTTCATGCCCCATCAACTCCACATGTTTCTCATTATGTTTACAAACATCCAAGGAAAATAATTAAGATTCAACTTAGCATTAGAACATTTCAAGATCAAGACTATGCATGCTTAATCATGGGTAATTTTAATATAAAATATTCCCATGTAAGAAGTGACAAATTGCCTCATAACCAAACAATTCATGTCACAAAACCAAGGGAATGAACTCATGGTGATACATCTACATATCAAATATCAAAATTTTAAAAATGTTGTCAAAGGTAGAAACTTGGACCATAAGGGAAGTCCAAGCACAAGCAAACAAATGGGTGCAAGATTTGAGAGCAATACGAAGTGCAGTAGAAAAAAGACAGCCTAGGAAAGTGTAGCAGCAAAAATACAGCAAAGTAGGATTCATGAAAATGGAAAGAAAGAGAGTGACATCAAGAAAGTGGTAAAAGGCATTTCTCAATGAAAATCTGAAGTTTTGAAACAAGTGAAAACCCTAATGTGCTGAGTTTTAAACGGAGAGGGAGAACATTAACTAAAGGGGAGAGAGAGAGTGAGAGTAAGAGGCATTGAAAAAATCAGAAAAATGGAGATTGTAAAAAGAGAAAGAAAAAAAACATTGAGAGAACAAGAGAGTGATAGAAAACCAGAAGAAGGAGGTGAACCATAGAGCATAGCCAACAAAAGCCATTGGTGATTAGAAGGAGAAGAGTAACTCTTGGGTATCTTTCCTTTCAAACCCTTATATCTTTACATATTTTGCATGTTTTTATTTTCTTTTTTTAGTAATATTTATGTTGTACATAGTGTAGTAAGGTCTTAAGAATGACCAAGAACTGTTGTAAAAAAGAAAGAAAAAAGAAAGAACATAGTGTAGTGTTCATAGTGAAATGAGTTGAAAAATACTCATTTTTACTGTCATGTTCGCAGTGCGAACATCCCCTTCGCATAGCGAACACGTTTTTGTGGTACTCAAAGTGCCACTAGACAACCAGTTTTCCTTTGTTTTTATCCAGCGAGTTGTTCGCTGGCACCTTCACACTGCGAACTTTGACACCTTTTGCCTCTGTTTGCATTCGCTAGGAAATTTGCACAACGCACTTCTAGTTGTTTTTTCTGGGCAGCTTCGCTGCAAGGTTCGCAGAGTGAACTTCAGTGCCTTTTGCTTCTGTTTATGAATAGTGCATGTTCGTTGGGAAGTTCGCACAACGAACTTCTTGTTGTTTTCTGAGCAGCTTCGCTGCAAGGTTTGCACAACGAACTTCCCATAGTTTTTTTTCTTTTTTCCAAAATTTTTTTTCAAGAAGTTCGCCTGTTTTCTTTTCATGTCTTGTTTTTTTTTTCTTGAGCCGATTAACCCGATGTGGTTGTAAGATCATTGTATGTGGATAATATTATGATCATCCTTGACTTTTGGTACCGAAAAACTATTTTTAAAATAAACTCTCGATTCTTATCGAGCCATTTTTGACCTTGTAAGTCGATTGCCTTGTGCATCGCAATCAACCTTGTTCGCATTACCTCAAACTTTTTTTTAAGCAATCAAACCCTTTATCCAACGTCAAATGGATTTTCTCAAGCAACTGTTAAACCAATTCACCATCCTTTCTTTTCATAACTTTTCTCTTAAAACCTTGGTCTCGTACCAAGTACATTTTCAAAAACTCTTTTCCAAATAAACTTGGATGGTTGTGGAGTGATTAGGCGTACGCCTTCTCCCATCCCGAGTGCTTGACATTACCTTTAAGGTTCACTGTCGTAAAACACTTACATCTAAGATCAAAAACATCTTTAATAAAAGAATGAAGTCTACTCTGTATTGAACTAAAGAGAGAGGATTAAGTGCAGACTTCTTTCCCTCCGAGTGTCAGGATACTCACTGTAGAGTGTGTGGTCTCGATACTCGTCTTTCAATACGAAGATGTGACTATGTTTGCCACACCATTTTGTAAGAACACAGATTGTTTCTTAGTAATATCTCTATGTTTTGATGATAACACTTATGAATTTTATATGCAAGAATTATATACTCTAAATTTCTTCTAGACTCTTTGCTACAGGTACTAAAGAAAATATTCTTAAAAGAGCAAATTTGGATCTGAACAATGATATTATGAAAGGCTTCAAAGGTTCAAGAGCATCTTAAATGAAGATCTGAACGCTGCTCCCAGAAGAATCTGAGTACTGTCTATTGAAGATTCTGAAGCAGAAGCCTCTAAAGAATAGAAGACTCTGAGAGATCAGAAGCTTAGTCATCAGAAGACTCTGAAGATACTGCGCTTCATAAGTATTGAGAATCTGATATAGAAGACTCTGCTCTGACAGAATTACATGCTCAAGCATACAAGCTGCACATACTCTGATTCAGCACAATCTGAAAAACATCCCAAGACTCTGAAGATCCAGAAGATCTCTACTCTGGAGATTCTGAAGATCCAGACTCTAATGTTAATAGCTGAACTTATTTAGTGAAGAAGATTTGAATATGTACGTTGGCATATCTCAACAGCTCTTTCCTCTTTTATGCTAGACACAAGAACACAGACAAAAAGGTTTTATCTGTGCATTCCATTCTAAGGAAAGTTTCTGCAAAGTGAAGACAAAAGGCATCAGGCTTTTTCAGCACAACCTCCAATGTAAAGACAAAAGGCTCCAGGCTTTTCAGCACAGTCTTCAACGTTGAGAAGACTTCATGGATCTAAGTGCCTATATAAAGAAGTCCACTCCATCTTCTTCAGTAACGAACTACTTGCAAAAATCACTCATCAAAGCAAATCTCTCAAAGCTCTTATATTTTATTTTGCTGTAACATTGTTCTTAACTTAAGAGAAATATCACAGTTGTGATAACAGCTTCTTAGAAGCATTCTTACTCTTGTAATAGTTTTACATTGATTGTAAAAGGTTTTCCTTAAGAGGATCCAGTTGGGATCAGTAGCTCTTGAGAAGACTAAGAACAGTTGTTCTTAGGTGTTACTATTGTAATCTATTTGACTAAATAGTGGATTAAGTCCTTGACTGAGAAAGGAAAATCACTCTTGAGAGGGTGGACTGGAGTAGTTGAGTTCAACGAACCAGGATAAAAATAATTGTGTTTAAATCTTTGATTATTTGTCTTACTTATTCAACCCCCCCCCCCTTCTAAGTAATTTTCTCACCTTCACATTTCACAATAAATATTTTGAGATAAATAATTGGATACTACCCGCAAGGGGTTACTATCCGAGGACCTATTTCACCCATAAAAATAAGCCTCACAAATCAAACGTGTCATCTTGCCTCGAAGGCGAAAATTAATCTTTCCAAAAAGGATATGTTACGTCCGTTCTACCGACAACAGGTAACGCCTAAGAGTCCATGAGTGAGCTGCAATACACCTAACTGCTAGAATGCGTACGATAGCATCATCCAACAAAAACACCAGTTAACCGTAAGCCGAACTACGGCTACTCTGATTCTTTACTTCTTTTAAGTAAAGATACTGTTGCACCCTAAAATTTTCTCAACCTACTTCAATTAGTTTATGTTTCAATTGCATTAGCATTTGCATAAGAAGTCATGTACATAGTCTAATCATCTGCATAGCATAGCATGAGCAAGTCATCCAAGTACTATTCTTATCTCTATGATCCTATCAAGAGGTTCTTATTCAAATTCAAGCCTATCCAAGTCATCCGAAAGAAATTGAAATCTAAGAAGTTAGTGGATCAAGCAGTGGATCTCTCTCCTATCTTGAGTATATTTGAATATCATCAAAGAAATTGTGAGCTGTGAATTGAGCATGGAGGGTATATAGACATCATGGAGGACCTATAGGGCCATTTTGAAAGTGAGACAAGTCATTGATGTGATCACAAGAGTTGCAGTTGAAGACAGTCATCTAGGGTTTCATCTGGGTCAACCCTAGGTCAACCCTAGGTCAAATGATTGATTGAAAGGCATCAAGGTCTATTTGAAAGATGTGGGGTTCATCATTTGACATGTAGATATGGATTTGGTGTTGTGCCAAGGAGAAATCAAGAGGAATCAAGAAGAAGAGAGGTTTTCTAAATTAGGGTTTCTGTGTAAAATCCCCTAATTTAGGTCAAACTTCCAAGAAAGATAATTCAAAATGCAAGCCTCAAATGGATCCTTGGCCAACATGAAACTTGTAGAGGATCTCAAGACCTTTAATTTTAGTGGTGGAAGACATCAAGGGGATTTATAGAACTCAAGTTATGGTTCTTGCAAGTTACAGGTCATCTGAGGCATCTGAAATTTTGTCTGTGAAAGTTACTTGACTTCCAAGCAACGTTTACCCCTCAAGGAGCTTTCAAATGAATTTCTGGTCAACATGAGAGTTGTTCCTCATGATCGTAGCTTTCTATAAAGGTATGGCATGCTTTCATCTGATTTGTGGAACTCTACTTATGACCTTGGCAAGCAAAGGGTATTTTGGTCATTTGGAAATTATGGGTCATTTCAAGCATATGCCTAAAACTCATACAAGGAAGCTTCAAATGAAAAACTTCACAACATCAAAGTTGTTCCAAATGATATTTTGAGCTTAGAAAGTGATCATGGAAGTTGGGAAATGCATGGAACTTAGAATTGCAAAATGGGCCAAGTATAAAGGAAAAAAGTCCATTTTAAATAACCAAAATTGTGAATTTTTGATATAAAGGCAAAACCAAGCATGTGACCAACCATTTTGAAGGTAAATCATGTTTTAAGACTAATGGCAATGTTAGTTTTTGGAGTTGAGGTCAAGAAATGGAAGTTATCCTTGGTTGCTTATGTATGAAGTAACACTTGCCAAACCAAGCTATGGTCAAGGTACAATGCAAAGGACCATTCAAACACTTCTTATTTCTCATTTGAAGAGAAATTCAAGTCTCATTTTGGAGTTGTATCAAGGCATTCACTAGCTGGTTTTTCAACTCACCATTTTCAAAATCTCATGCCATGAGATATCAAGTTTCTCCTGGATCATTCTAGCAAGTTCCAGAACATTCTATCCTCATCTATATAAGCATTGAAGCAGATCCAAAGCAGTTTTGGGATTCATTTGGTGCAAAAACTCAGAATTGCATTTCACACTTCTCTCTTGCAAATCATTTTCGTTTTCCTTCAATTCTTCATCATTTCCTCAAATTCTTGATTCTATTCAACTCAATAATCATTACTGAAAGTGTTCCAATCAAGATCTGAGAGAGTCCTTGCACAAATCGTATTCTTGAGTTCTTACACATTCAACTGCAAGTAGAATTCTGTTAGGATGATCCAGGCTATTTGAAGAAGAATCACTGCAAACAGAAGCAAGATACCAACGTATTGAATGATCCTAGAGCATTACGAGCCTTGAATCGAAGAAAATCATCTTCTGTTTTCATCATTTTACCAGGTTAGTACTTTTCGTAATTTGGCTCGAATTAGAGGGAATCATCGTGAATTGTTAGGTTAGACACACTCTAGGTGGTTAGAGGATGGTTTCTGGATAGTTTGACGAAATTTGGTGAAGCTTGATGTGTATATGCAAATTCTGTTTGGACATAGAACACGGTGGATATGGATTTAGAACCCTAGGTTGATAGTGGTAATTGATCAGTGTGAGGCCAGGAAGAGATTGATGCATTTAATTTGTTGATTAGTGATGATGGATTTGTCGAGCATTCTTGGATTCCAGATCGTGTTTGATGATATAGGTGATATAAACTGATGTTGATGACATGAATGAATTCAGGATGAAAAATAGATCATGTTAGGCTTTTATTTCGTGAATTTTGATTGAGGATTGAGGGAATTCGAGTGCTGATATCATAGGGTTCATGCTTGAGCTTCCATGGAGTTTTGGCTCCAAGCTGATTCAAATGGAGAAAATAGAGTGTATGCCCTTGGATGCGCGTTGACCATTGACTAAAGGATCAAATCGTGTGGACGAGATTCAGCTTCAGATTGTGAAGACTTTGCTAGCACATGAAACACGGTCATTTCACTTAAGATTAGTCATGGGCTTAAGATGATCATGCTTTTCACACCCCCACTTGCCAGGCCCATGTCCAATTGAACTGCATTATTTACTTCCTGCACCGATTTGTGTTTTATTTTTCTTTTTGCATTTTCTGACTTAGCTGGGCCCAGGCACGCCTTGCTATGCGCACCCCCAGTCTGGGCCCATCATCTATTTTTCAACTTAAAATCATTGCTAACTGCACCCCTAGCCTATTTTAATTCATTTTAATTTCTCTTATTTTTCTTAATTGTTTGAAAATTCATAACAAATTGAAAATTCCATATTTTTGATTGGTTTTTTTTTTACCATTTTCATATTTCTGTGTAGAAAAATATCATGTAATAAAATTTCCATTTTATTTTCTTTTAATATTTTTTGCACATTTTTTCTTTTAATGCCTTTTTAAATAGATTTAATTTGTACATAGTATTTGTAGAATTTCTTTTAGGTACTTCTCATAATCTTTTTAGGCCAAATTTTTTAGTATAACTAGATACATATATTAGGTGCCCCCTTTGATTTTTATACCAATTTTTTAGGATTTATTTTAGGTAGTTTAGTTAGAAAACATTAGGCTAATCATTTAGGGTTGTGAATATAATGTAGGTAACAAAACAAATTTTCTTTTGGGTTTTCTTTAGGACAAGTTAAATGATGGGACTATAGGGGTATTATGGGTAAATAATAGATCCCTTAGAAAATATTAGGCTTCCCCTATTCTACTATTACTACTAGTATATTTCCTGTATTTGATTGATTGTATGGTGTTCCCTCTCTAGGGTTATTATTTGACTGTGTGGGGTATTGGGCCTGCTTGGGGTTTGGGTTTGAGCTGAAGACTGTGCTGATGAAGCCCATTGAAGATTAAGAGAATGAAGACCAACTTCCAGAGTTGATGAAGAGTATACCTTGCTGGCAGCTGTTGAAGGTCATAGCATCTAGGAGTTAGATAGAGCTCTAGAATAGCAACTTGATTCACAAGCATGGAAGGTCTTGTTTGCCTCCATCCCTCTCTATGATGCAGAGTCTCTCTAGGACACTCACCCCCTTCCTTTGCAAGGCTTGGTGACAGTGTCTAAGAGATAGAACTCTTGAGAGAAACATTCTATGTGTTGTTAGCAGTCTGTTTGCCACCTTTGGTGGTCAACTAACTGCTTAACATCCCAATTCATTCTTTTTATTGGTTCCTCAGCTTGGAGAGTGAGACTTGAAGAAAAGCCTTGGAGACTGAAGATAGATACCTTGCTTGAAGACAGATGTTGATGAAGACTGCTGTTGGCTGTTTATTTTTGCTGTTTATAATTTTTGATGTATTGTTTGAATTTCTCGGACTGTATTGTTTGCCATTTAACCTATTAGGTTGAAAGCGAATTTTGTTCGCTTTTGCCTGTTGTTTTCTAGGTTCGAGGTTGAGTGGGACTCCCTTGCCTCGCTTGTATTGCTGCATCCATGCATTTTACTGCTTTATTGTATATATCTGTTGTTTCTGTTTCCGTCTATTCCCTTAGGATCTCTGTTTCTCTCTGCGCAAGAGAGGAGCATGATAGACATTAGGTCTTAACCCATGCATGATAACATTAAGTTAGTGTGATTCCCTTTGCAACCATATGTTGGAGTTCTGTCTCTTCTTTCTCAAAACAAACAGAAAAACACAATAAATATTTCAAACACAATAAAAGACACTTCTTCCGTAAAAGAATGTGAACTCATCAAAACGTCAATTTTTGTCCGCTTGGACCAGTAATCAGAAGAACCCTTTTTCAGAAGGAGATAAAAGCAATCAAAACAGACTTGTGTCCTCCGTAGCCCGAACTACGTTTGCTCTGATCTTTCATGTTGTGTGAAAGTACGTAGGCATAGGATGCGATATCCTAGCGAGCAACCTTCCCCTCCTTTCCCGTAGGTAGGCGAACTACGTTGACTCTGATTTCTCGTTCTAGACGGGAATACGCAGGCATAAAGTGCGATACTTTGCCGAGTCATTTTATTTTCTTTTAACCCCAGACCTGTAGAGTAGATAGAATAACAATCCATACCAGAAAACAAGCGTGGATCCCGTCGAGTACGACGGACGTGAGTGGTGCTAATACCTTCCCCTTGCGTAACCGACTCCCGAATCCAGGATTTGGTTGCGATGACCATTCCTTTCCCGTCTTTGCGTTAGGTTTACTTTGAGCGTTTCCTTTCCCTCCTTTGGGATAAATAACGCACGGTGGAGACTCTTCTGTTCAGCCGGCGCCGATTTTCGCAGTAGCGACAGCTGGCGACTCTGCTGGGGACCCAACGTCCCCTGGCTGCTAAGGACTGCGATAGTTCCTTATGCATTTGGGATCCAACGTCCCTTAAGCGAGTCAATCCTAGCGCTTGTTTTCCCGTCGAGGATTTTGTATGGATTTATATTTCTGTCATTTACTTTCAGCATTATATTATTGTTATTATTGCTGTATTGGGGTGTGACGGGTGTTCCATGATTGAGAGATAAGCCGAACCTGGGCTTGAGTGCACCTAGAATTATAGTGGAAATTAGTGGGCGTGCACATGCTTTGCATGTCCTAGTGTCCCGCGAAATCCACACTCAGACGAGGTTCTTCTGGTTGGCCTCCTGTCCTGCCCTTTGGGTGGCTCGGGTTGCTGGTTAGTTGGATTGTCGACTCTGGGAACCGACCATTTGGAAGTTGGCTAAGTGAGGCTTCTTCAGGATTTGATGATGCCACTCCTTCTGGGAATCGTATCATCAACCCTGAAAGTCTGTGACGCTGACGACCGCATAGGATGCCATACCATTATCAGTTACTAGGACACCTACCTGTGAGAGGGTTTGGGGTTATGCAGGTAACTAGACCTTCAGATACCGGTTTGTTTCTTGATATTAGACTCTGGGTATTTATGGACAGTTGTGAGGTCTATCAGAGACCAGTTGGAGTTATGATATGGGATCTGTCAGAGACCAGTCAGAATTATACTATGGGGTCTATCAGAGACCAGTGTTGGAGCTTTGTATTGGGTCTGTCCAAGACCAGGGTTTGAGGAATTCTAGATGATCTATCTGAGACTTATGATGTGGTTCAGGCTTCTGAGCCATGGCATTTGGTCCCTGTTGCATTTTATTTGCATTGCATTGTTTGCATAACCATTATCATTGCATCCCATTAATGTGTGTCTGTGCTGCAGGTGCATTTGCATTTTCCCTGGTTCTAGTGTCCGGACTTCTGAGTATTAGTCATGGCTGGTTTGAGGATGACAGTTGCCTACAAGTTGCCTATCCCTGATATTACTCCCCTCCTGGGACTGATTTCTCTTGCTGATGAGGATGTCCGTAGAAGCTTCAGGCAGAGTTACGGAAGGCTGTTGAGATTGGTTCGCAAATCAACTGATGATGAACTGAATGGGCTGTATACACTGATGCAATTCTATGACCCTGCTTTGAGATGTTTCACATTCGCTGACTTTATTTTGGGGCCTACCATGGAAGAGTATGCAGAGTTTATTGAGCTGCCAGTACAGAATAAAGTTCCTTTTATTCACTCTGCCGCTGAGCCCAAGTTGGAGGACTTAGCTAAGGTCTTGCACATGAATGCTTCCGAGCTGTTGATGACTTCTTGGCGCGGGGTTCCAGGTTTCTCCCTTCAGTTTCTGATTGGTAAAGCTCAGGAATACGCCAAGAATGGATGTTGGGTAGTCTTTAACGCTGTTTTGGCTCTGTGCATTTATGGGATAGTGTTGTTTCCCAATTTCCCGAACTTCGTGGACATGGATGCATTTCATTTGTTTGCTGCTGGCAACCCTGTACCCACATTGATCGGTGACTTCTACCATTCGATGCACTACAGAAATGAGAATAGGAGAGGCAAGAACGTCTCTTGTTGTGTGCCTTTGCTGTACATGTGGTTTAAGAACCATCTCCCCCTGAAGGGACCTTTTGTAGACAGTGCAACTACAGCTGATTGGCCAGAGCGCCTGATGAGATTATCTTCTGAAGACATTGAGTGGTTCGACCGAGACTTGCTGGGGTCTGAGCTTATTTTCAGTTGTTCGGGGTATCCTAATGTTCCTTTGATAGGAAGAAAAGGGTGCATCAATTACAATCCGTCTCTGTTTGTTCGCCAGTTTGGATACGCGTTGAAGAACCCACCCAAGGAGGAAGAAGTACAGGAATCTTTGTACTTCACCGGTGATTTGAATGGAGAGTTACTAGCCAAGCTTCAGCACGCCTGGATGCGTATCAACAGAAGAGAGAAACCACTGTTGGGGAAGAATGATTGTCAGGCTTATGTACCATACAAGGTTTGGATCCAAGAGAGAGCAAGACAGTTGCTGATGCCATTTCCGGTTGCACCAGTCCCTGTTCATATTCCAGTGGAAGAACTAACCACTGTTACTATGGAGGTCTACGAGCGAGTTGTCAAAGAAAAGGAAGCCTTGATGAAGATCAATGAAGGGTTAGAAAAGGAACTGGCTCAGATGCGTAGTGAGAAGAACAAGGCTGTGCATTCTTTCCAACAGCGGATTGAATTAGTAAACCGGCTAGGTGCTGAATTGACTGAGGAGAAAAAGAAGCGTGAACGCCTGGGGAAAGAGTTCAGAAGCTCTCATGACATGTTGGAGTCCAAAAAGAAAGCACTCGATGCCGCCCACTGGGAAATCTCTTCTTGTAACAAGACGTGGAACGCTACGCTAACCAACAACAAAAAGAGGGAAGACAAATTGAAGCAGCAAATTTCTGAACTCGAAGAACAGTTGAAGGCTGGCACTAAGAAGTATGAAGAGGAGGTGATGGCAAGATATAGTCTCCAGAATGCATTGAACAAGGCCATCGAGGGCAAGAAAGAAGTTGTGTCTCAGAAGCGGAAGCTAGAGGATCGCTTCGGAGAAGGGGCATGGGAAGAATCCGCTGGTGATTTGCGACGTGTTCTCAAGCGAAGAGATCTACTTGTTGAGGGTCTGCTTACCCGACCAAGTCATCCAGAGACTAAGAAGTTATTAGAGGAATACCAGGCCTATGGGAGTACTTGACCGTTTCATGTATTAATGTATATGCTTTATTTGCATAGCGCTGACCATCACCAGGATTGTTGGTTGAGGTCATGCCTTCTTATTGTACGCATTGATATTGTATTCTTGGCTTAATGGATTTCTCTGCAATATATGAGGTGTTTTCTATGATTCGGCTCCGAACTTCGTATTGCGAGCACTGTCACCGCACTGGCACATTCGCACTAGAATCTGGGAATGACATTCCCTAATGCACAGACACATATTGCATTGCATTCACATTCATATTGCATTACAGGTGATTATTTAACTGTATCTCATTTCCTGCACTGTACCAGGTCTTTTCAGGATTGAAAGTCAGCGCCCGCACCGATACTCCACTCGTACCAACTGCCGAAGAATTATGGACCAGATGCAGAATGAAATGCAGGACATGCGTGAGAAGCTGGCGCTATTCATGCAGACAATGGAGACCATTGCGAAAGGCCAGGAGAATTTGCAAGCTTTGGTGCAGCCTTTGTTGGTAAGAAATGCTAGGCACGGAAATGAAGACCATCATTCTGTGCGAGTCGACACTATTCACGGGGATGGTACCCCCACACCGGTAGCTCCACCTGTGGTAAACATACCTGCTGTCAATGTGAACAACGGTGCTGCCGCCGAGAACGGTAACGTTGGAATCGGCAACGAGACTGTCGTCAACAACGTTGGGCTCGGAGATGTCAACCTGGGTGATAATATGGGAGGTAATGGCTTCGGTAATAATGGATTCGGCTTCAATGACCAGGGGTTTGATCATGCTGGGAAGTACGGCTTCAACGCTCAAGGCTTCGGACAGGACGGATTTGGTATGACTAATCAGGGTTATGGCGGATTCGGAAATGGAAATGGCGCTGGGTTAATGGCTTTTGGACCTGCAGGAGTCGCTCCGGGGTATGGTAACAGGGGGCGAAGCCCTGTAATGAATTAGACTAGAGTTGGCCGTAACAACGGGTACGATGGATACGGAACTGGGAACGGTAATTGGCTAGAAGATCAGCAAGAGGATGCTTTCTCCGGTGGAGGTTTCGAAGGTCCTATGGATGACTCTCAGAGAATCAAAATGCTCGAGGAGCAGATGAAGGGGGTCGTGAATCAAAGCGCTGTTGGCTTAGATATGACTACAATGGGTCTGGTGTCTGGCCTGAGGGTACCAATAAAATTCAAAGCTCCCATATTTGACAAATATAAGGGGGATACCTGTCCAAAAGTGCACGTGCGGTCATACTATAGAAGGATGTCGGCGTATTCAAACGATGAGAGGATGCTGATGCATTTCTTTCAAGATAGCTTGTCTGGTCCTTCCCTTGAGTGGTATATGGGATTGGAACCAACTCAGATAAAGACATGGAAGCAGTTGGCTGAAGCGTTTGTGGCTCACTATAAGTACAACAGTGACTTGGCACCCAACCGGGTCCAATTGCAGGGGTTGTCCCAGAAGAAGGGCGAGAGCTTCAAAGAGTATGCGCAGAGATGGCGCGACATGGCTGCCTGAGTTCATCCTCCTTTAGAGGACAAAGAAATGAATGATATGTTCATAGGAACATTTACCGGTATGTTTTATGACAAGTTGTTTCATACTTTCTTGGGCAGTTTTTCAGACTTAATCCTGATGGGAGAGAAGATTGAAAGCAACATTAAACAAGGAAGATTCCAAGCTGAGGAATCCACTGCAGCTGGCAGTAACAGAAGGGGTTTTGGTGGGCGCCATCAAGGTGATGCAAGCACAGTGTTTGGGGGCCGAGGCAGAGGTCGAAACCAGTACAATCAGCCGCAGCAGGTGGCAAGTGTTACTATTCCATTTCAGCAACAACCAATACAACAACAACAACAGCAACGACAGCCACAACAGGGAGTACATCCTGCTCAGTGCAGAATCTAGGGGGGAAAACCAAGGAGGGTGTTTGAAACGCCTCCTTCAACGTATGCAGAATTGCTACAGACATTACTGGGTTTGAACTTGGTGGAAAAAAAGACTATGGCGCCAATAACAGGCACTCCTCCGTACGGTTACGATGTGAACAAGCACTGTGAATTCCACTCTGGGGCTCCGGGCCACGATATAGAGGGTTGCCACGCGTTCAAGCATGTGGTGCAGGATCTATTGGATAGTAAGGCTATCAATTTTGGACAGGCGGGTCCGAACATAGTGCAAAAGCCCATGCCCAATCATGGGGCAAATGCTATTTTAACCGAGGAGGGTTTGAACTTGATTATGAATGTTGACGACCTAAAGACACCGTTGGGTGAGATAAAGAGCAGATTATTGCAAGGAGGCGTGTATCCAGGGTGCGACGAGTATTGTTTAGAGTGTTGGACCCAAGCTGGGGGGTGTGCTGAATTGAAGAAGGGTATTCAGACTTTGATAGATGGAGGCACATTGCAATTCGACAGAACGGCAGTTGAAGAACCTGCAGAGTTATCAGCGGACGAGCGAAGTGATGTAGCTACTGTGACGATTCCCCGAAAAACGATAACCATAACGGCGCCAGCTAGGCGACCGCCGATCACTATCACCAAGGCCGGACCAATCCCTTACGAGAGCACTAAGGCAGTCCCCTGGACCTATGGGTTGGAAGTATACTGTGATGGGGTGAAGATTGATGTTAGTAAGCAGCCAGTTGAGGTTGTAGACAATGTCGTCGGTACCGGAGGGATGACAAGAAGTGGGAGAATCTTCATATCGCCTGAGGTAGAGGCTGAACGTCTGGCGAAAGGAAAAGGAAAGATGAATGAGACTGTTCCGGTACAGAGGAACGAAAAAGAAACGTCATCGAAGGATGTGGAAGAGTTTATGCGCCTTATTCGTAAGAGTGATTATAAGATTGTTGAGCACCTTCAACAGACGCCGTCAAAGATATCCATACTGTCGCTGCTATTGTGTTCCGAAGCTCACATAAATGCATTGTTGAAAGTTCTGGATACTTCCTTCGTGCCCCAAGATGTTTCCGTGAATCGGCTGGAGGGGGTGTTGGCGCATGTGAACGCAGGCCATAGCCTGGGATTTACAGACTTTGATTTGACCCCGAAAGGGAGAGAGCATAACATGGCGTTGCACGTCTCAGTTGAGTGTAGGGGCTCAGTCATGTCTCATGTACTGGTAGACACCGGATCTTCCTTGAACGTGCTGCCTAAGAAAGCGATGATGAAACTGGACGTCAGAGGAATCCTGTGTACGCCTAGTGACTTGGTGGTCAGGGCATTCGATGGTACACGAAGAACAGTCTTTGGATCCATAACATTACCTCTACAGGTGGGGCCGGAGGTTTTCGCAACTGAATTTTATATTATGGACATCCAGCCAGCATACAACTGCCTTCTCGGACGACCTTGGATCCATGGTGCTGGGGCAGTCACATCTACCTTGCATCAAAAGTTGAAATACATGGTAGGGGATAGTGTGGTCACGGTCTGTGGAGAAGAAGATATATTGGTTAGCCATCTGTCATCATTCAAGTATGTAGAAGTCGACGGCGAGATTCATGAAACACCCTGTTAAGCCTTTGAAGGGTTGCGCATCAAAGACAAGGGTCCCAGGTCGAGTAAAGTGTCAGAGGTAGCCGTCTCGTCATACAAGGAGGCACAGGCTCTAGTAAAGACAGGTGAGACAAAGGGCTGGGGCAAGGTGCTGGATATTCTCGTAAAGATGGACCGATTTGGGCTGGGATATCAACCGTCGTCATCAACGCCTGCTGCAGGGGCACCCCGTTTCAGAGGACCGATAACTATCACAGCTAGTGGAGTGTGTCACGAGGTCATCAACGCTGTTTTAGATTCCGAAGAAGGAGACAGCGACTGCGACATGGACACCTGGATTCAGCCAAGCGTGCCAGGACAAGGATTATGCAACTGGTCTATTCAGGAGTTTGTTCCTGTGACTCATAAACAGTAATACTTTGTTTTATTAATTGTTGAACAATCTGGTGTCTTACCCGAGGCATCATGATTTTGCTTAGGGCCGTGTTGTTATGTACATTGCGTTGTTTAATCATTAAATAAAAGGCGTTTTTTCATGTACAAATATTGCGATCTCTGTTTTTCATGTTCTATGTTTTACAATAAAATGGCAACGTGGTTATTCGCTTTATACGCATTTTGAAGCATTTAACCATTCCTTTTGCAGGATAACATTTTCAGATGACATCATTGAACCGCCTATGACTCGTCTCGACTTTGAGCACCCGGTATTTCAGGCCGAAGAAGAGATTGTTGAAGATGGCGACGTTCCAGAAGAATTGTCTTGGTTGGTGAAGCAAGAAGAACGAGTAATTCTGCCTCATGAGGAGGTCATCGAAATTATCAACCTGGGGTCGGAAGGGGTTGAAAAGAACATCCGTGTAGGAGCCGCGCTGCAGAGCGACGTCAAGCGAAGACTGGTTGAAATGCTCAGAGAGTATAGTGATGTGTTTGCTTGGTCGTATGAAGACATGCCTGGGCTTGATACAGATATGGTTGTGCACCGCCTGCCGTTAAAATAAGAATGCCCGCCGGTCAAGCAGAAGCTTCGCAGAACTAGACCTGATATGGCAGTGAAAATTAAGGAGGAGGTTCAAAAGCAGTGGGATGCTGGTTTCCTAGCTGTTACAAAATATCCGTCATGGGTCGCTAATATTGTACCAGTGCCAAAGAAAGACGGTAAAGTGAGAATGTGCGTAGATTACCGTGATTTGAACAAAGCGAGCCCGAAAGATGATTTTCCGCTTCCTCACATCGATGTGCTGGTTGACAACACTGCTCAATTCTCCGTATTCTCCTTCATGGATGGCTTCTCGGGCTATAATCAGATTAAAATGGCGCCCGAAGACATGGAGAAGACTACTTTCATAACACCTTGGGGAACATTTTGTTACAAAGTGATGCCCTTCGGATTGAAGAATGCTGGGGCAACGTATCAGCGTGCAATGACGACTCTTTTCCATGATATGATGCATAAAGAGATCGAAGTTTATGTCGATGATATGATTGCCAAATCCCAGACGGAGGAAGAACATTTGGTGAATCTGCTGAAGTTATTCAAAAGGCTTAGGAAGTTCAGGTTGAGACTAAACCCTAACAAGTGCACCTTCGGGGTGAGATCGGGTAAACTGCTGGGGTTTATTGTGAGCGGAAAAGGAATAGAGGTTGATCCTGCAAAAATAAAAGCAATACAAGAGATGCCGACGCCTAGAACAGAAAAAGAGGTACGCGGGTTTTTAGGGAGGTTGAACTACATCGCTCGGTTCATATCTCACCTAACAGCTACGTGTGAGCCGTTATTCAAGCTGTTGAAAAAAGACCAAGCTGTAACGTGGAATGAAAATTGTCAAAAGGCGTTCGATAAAATAAAGCAGTATTTGCAAGAGCCTCCTATTTTGATACCCCCAGTGGCCGGGAGACCCTTGATTATGTATTTGACAGTTCTTGAGGGAAACATGGGTTGTGTTCTTGGTCAACACGACGAGACAGGAAGAAAAGAGCATGCAATATACTACTTGAGTAAGAAGTTTACTGAATGTGAATCTCGATATTCGATGCTTGAAAAAACTTGTTGCGCGCTAGCCTGGGCCGCCAAACGTTTGAGGCAATACATGCTGAATCATACAACCATGCTCATCTCGAAGATGGATCCTATCAAATATGTATTCGAAAAGCAGGCACTATCGGGGAGAATTGCCCGTTGGCAGATGGTGTTGACCGAATATGACATCCAGTATGTCTCGCAGAAGGCTATAAAGGGGAGTGTATTGTCTGAGTACTTGGCAGAGCAGCCTATTGAGGACTACCAATCGATGAGGTTTGATTTTCCTGACGAGGATATCATGTACCTAAAGATGAAATATTGTGAAGAGCCGTTGCCAGACGAAGGACCAGAATTGGGTTCCAAATGGAAGTTGATCTTCGACGGAGCTGTAAACGCCTATGGTAGCGGAATAGGGGCAATCATTACTACTCCACACGGGTCGCACATCCCGTTTACTGCTCAATTGACCTTTCCAGTTACCAATAATGAAGCCGAATACGAAGCTTGCATCATGGGGCTTGGAGAAGCCATTGATTTGCGAATCAAAAATCTGGATGTATACGGAGACTCAGCTCTGGTGGTGAATCAAATAAAAGGGGAATGAGAGACACGTTAACCCAATTTGATACCGTACATGAATTACGCAAGGAGATTGTTGCCTTTCTTCGACAAGGTTGAATTGCATCATGTACCGCGAGCAGAGAATCAGATGGCTGACGCCCTGGCCACTTTGTCATCCATGTACAAAGTCAACTTCTGGAATGAGGCTCCCAGAATTGTTATCTCTCGGCTTGACAGACCTGCCTTCGTATTTGACGTTGACGAAGCATCTGATGATAAACCGTGGTATTTTGATATCCTTAATTTCCTGAAGAACAAAGAGTATCCGGCTGGGGCATCCAGTCACGATCAGAAGACTCTCAGGAGATTGGCGGGTAATTTCTACCTGAATCCGGACGGTGTCCTGTACAGACGAAATCACGACTTGGTGCTACTACGTTGTGTAGATGAGAAAGAGGCGAAGCTGCTCATGGAGGAAATACATGAGGGTACATTTGGTACGCATGCTGGTGGGCATGCTATGACGAGGAAGCTGCTGCGGGCAGGTTATTATTGGCTAACTATGGAAACTGATTGTTTCAAATTTGCGAAGAGGTGTCACAAGTGCCAAATCTATGCAGATAAGATCCATGTGCCTCCGAGTCCTCTGAATGTGATGTCATCGCCATGGCCATTCTCGATGTGGGGAATCGATATGATTGGAAAGATCGAGCCGACGGCTTCTAACGGACATCGGTTCATTCTGGTAGCAATCGATTACTGCACCAAGTGGGTGGAAGCGGCATCTTACGCAAATGTGACTAAGCAGGTGGTAGCCAGGTTCATCAAGAGAGATATCATTTGCAGATATGGGATCCCCGAGCGGATAATTACCGACAACGGTTCAAACCTCAATAACAAAATGATGAAGGAGCTGTGTCAGAATTTTAAGATTGAGCATCACAACTCCTCCCCTTACCGACCCAAGATGAATGGCGCTGTTGAAGCGGCCAACAAGAATATAAAGAAGATTGTTCAGAAGATGGTAGTGACCTATAAGGATTAACACGAGATGCTACCTTTTGCCTTGCACGGTTATCGTACGACGGTACGCACATCAACCGGGGCAACCCCGTTCTCGTTGGTATATGGAATGGAAGCAGTGTTACCACTGGAAGTTGAGATTCCTTCACTAAGAGTACTGCGAGATGTCCAACTAGACGAGGCATAATGGGTGAAAGACAGGTTAAACCAGTTAAGTTTAATGGATGAGAAGAGGCTAACTTCTCTAGCATACGGTCGTTTGTACCAGAGCCGAATGAAGAAAGCATATGACAAGAAGATACATCCTCGGAGCTTTCAGACGGGCGACCTTGTGCTGAAAAGGATTCTCCCGCCACAGGCAAATCACAGGGGCAAGTGGACCCCCAACTACAAAGGGCCATACGTTGTCAGAAAAGTCTTTTCAAGAGGGGCTTTGTTGTTGTCCACCATGGACGGTGAAGACTTTACGTCGCCTGTGAATTCGGACGCAGTTAAAAAATACTTTGCTTGAAATTGACCCGCTGGACAGAAAAAAGAGAGTCCAGGCAAAAATGGGGCATCCTGGCGAACCAAAAACAGAATGAAAGGTTCGGGCAAAAATTAGGGATAAAATTGAAAAAATGTACACCCGCGAAGTTGAAAACCTACACTGGGCGGCTTCGGCAAAAAAGGGTATCCCGGTGAACTGAAAACCCGTAAAAGGCGGTTCACGCAAAAGTTAGGGATTTGGAAAGCAAATGACTGCGGTCCGAATTTGATACTGCAGTGAGCATTGGTGCGGGAGAATATACCTAAGGGGTCGATTATCGGATACAATCTCTTCGGAAGTGTGAATACCGGGAAAGCATTAGAGTCGGGCGAGTCATAGGAGGATCAGCTCATGATGTTCGCCTGCATCCCGTTGCCGACATGTGTACAAATTTGATTTGTCATTATATTTATGCTTCTTGTGCATACTTGTATATTTGTTGTGCGTAGCTTCCTCTTTTCAGGAGTTACATCCCGTGTACAAAACTCCGCCCATTTAGGGGCCCAATCAATAAAACATGTTATTCAGTATTTGATGCTGGTTCTTTACTGTTTTGTACATGATAAACACCTAGGTTTAATAAAACTAGCAAGTGTATAACGTCGCTGGCCCTTGCCAATAATTGCTAAAACTTTGAATTAACTGAAAATATCGTCACTAACACTAACCTGAATAGATTTGGTTGCATAGACTTGTCTTGTCTTGTTTGTGGTGTTGCAGGGTTCGTAGCCGTATGAAGTGGACGAGCAAAAGATTGCAGTATTGACCAGAAGCTCGTAACGAAAGACTCGATCCCCACGCAGGTCGCGCTTCTGAGATGACAATGTTCCTTACTAAAGAAGGATCAAATTCCCCCAGCTAGTCGTAGATTATCCAAAGGACACTCTCCAGCAGGGTCGTCCACCCTCAGTAGAATTGGTGATTCCAAGATCAAAGGTTGTATTCAGACAGTGTGGTGTCCCCCAAAAGGATCCCCCATCCCGAGCAGAGTGGTTTAGCCTCAGAAGATTAATATTCCCAACTTGTGAGCTGTACTCAGACAGTCTACCCTTCCCAGTAGGGTCATTTACTCTCCCCCAACGGAGTCAGTTGATTTTCCCCAAGAAGGTCGTTTCGTCCTCAGCGGAGTTCTCTCTTTGTTCAGCAAGTGTTTTCTTTCCTCCCAGTGGAACTCGAAGATTAAAACTCTTCCCGACAGAGTTGGTTGTGTGTCCTGGCATTTATTTTGCCAGAATACTTTGTGATACCCGTTCACTCCCCAGCAAAAGTCCAATTTTCATTGGCACGGATAAGCTGTCCCTGACAGAAGTCCAATCATGATTGGCGCATTCAGCTATTCCTTAGTGAAGCGTGCTTCACTTTTCCAGCATTTGTTTTGCTGGAATAATTCTGTGGCACCTGGTTACCCCCAGCGGAGTTGGCGTTGTCTTCAGCATTTATTTTGCTGAAGCGGTTTTCTGTATCACAGCAGTTCGGGCTTGCATCTGCATCGGCATATAGTGTCATATTTACATCTACCAAATAAGAATGCGTAGCATTTCCATATCAAATGGAGCATTACGCCATTGTCAAACATATGCATTTTGAAACATACACTAGGTTGGTTAACCGTTTGTTTTCAAGTATTGTTTCCCATGCAGGTGGAGAGAGCTCTTGCTCAAATTAATTGTCAAACATTCAAGATCTCGACATGAGACATGTAATGATAATGTCAATCGTGGCATTATTCCCCACAAAGTTGTTTGTTTAAGTTTCTCTTACCCCTCCAGCGGAGTATTTCTTCAAGGTTGTTGTTGTGACAGTATCAAAAGATTTCGTGAATCAATTTTTAGAAGTTGCCGCCTATGATAAAATAGGTGTCTGGCAGTGTGGATTCAGAAAATCCCCAGTAGAGTCCTTCTCAGATTTGCTGCCATGTCAGCACTGAAAATTGGAAGACTAGACTCATATTGTGTTACCCATGTGATTGAGGGAGCTAGCTGCTGCCAAGATAGGCAGAAAAGTTGTATCAGACTATCTTCCCGCAGTGGTGGCGGAGTTATTTCCCGCAGTGGTGGCGGAGTTATTTTCCCGTAGTGGTGACGGAGTTATTTCCCGCAGTGGTGGCGGAGTTATTTCCCGTATTGGTGACGGAGTTATTTCCCGCAGTGGTGGCAGAGTTATTTCCCGCAGTGGTGGCAGAGTTATTTCCCGTATTGGTGACGGTGTTATTTTCCCGTAGTGGTGACGGAGTTAGTACCCGTAGCGATGGCGGTGTTGTTATTTCTTCAGATTATCTTCCCGCAGTGATGGCGGAGTTATTTCCCGCAGTGGTGGCGGAGTTATGTTCCTGTAGTGGTGACGGAGTTATTTCCCGCAGTGGTGGCGGAGTTATTTCCCGCAGTGGTGGCGGAGTTATTTCCCGTATTGGTGACGGAGTTATTTCTCGTAGTGGTGACGGAGTTATTTCCCGCAGTGGTGGCAGAGTTATTTCCCGCAGTGGTGGCAGAGTTATTTCCCGTATTGGTGACGGTGTTATTTTCCCGTAGTGGTGACGGAGTTAGTACCCGTAGCGATGGCGGTGTTGTTATTTCTTCAGATTATCTTCCCGCAGTGATGGCGGAGTTATTTCCCGCAGTGGTGGCGGAGTTATGTTCCTGTAGTGGTGACGGAGTTATTTCCCGCAGTGGTGGCGGAGTTATTTCCCGCAGTGGTGGCGGAGTTATTTCCCGTATTGGTGACGGAGTTATTTCCCGTAGTGGTGGCGGAGTTATTTCCCGCAGTGGTGGCGGAGTTATTTCCCGTATTGGTGACGGTGTTATTTTCACGTAGTGGTGACGAAGTTAGTACCCGTAGCGATGGCGGTGTTGTTATTTCTTCAGATTATCTTCCCGCAGTGATGGCGGAGTTATGTTCCCGTAGTGGTGACGGAGTTATTTCCTGCAGTAATGATAAAGTAGTACCCGTAGCGATGGCGGTGTTGTTGTTTTTCCAGATTATCTTCCCGCAGTGGTGGCGGAGTGATGACGATGTTATTTTTCTGTAATGGTGACAGAGTGATTTTCCTGTATCGTTGGCAGGGTCATGTTGTGTTGACAAAAGTACTTCCCCAGTGAAGTCGTCCAGGTTATTCAAGTATTGACAAGATAATATTGAAATCAAATGTGTTCCCCAAGCAGTCGTGCAGTTCATTTCGGCGGTTGGCAAATTTCCGGGTTCTTAGTATTCAACCGTCTCGTACCGCGAATGTTTGAAGGCCGTTCGCGCTTCACACAGTCGGGTCCAAGTCGCTTGAATAGGGGCAGCTGTTTCACCCTAAAATTTTCTCAACCTACTTCAATTAGTTTATGTTTCAATTGCATTAGCATTTGCATAAGAAGTCATGTACATAGTCTAATCATCTGCATAGCATAGCATGAGCAAGTCATCCAACAAGGGACCAAGTACTATTCTTATCTCTATGAGCCTATCAAGAGGTTCTTATTCAAATTCAAGCCTATCCAAGTCATCAGAAAGAAATTGAAATCTAAGAAGTTAGTGGATCAAGCAGTGGATCTCTCTCCTATCTTGAGTATATTTGAATATCATCAAAGAAATTGTGAGCTGTGAATTGAGCATGGAGGGTATATAGACATCATGGAGGACCTATAGGACCATTTTGAAAGTGAGACAAGTCATTGATGTGATCACAAGAGTTGCAGTTGAAGACAGTCATCTAGGGTTTCATCTGGGTCAACCCTAGGTCAAATGATTGATTGAAAGGCATCAAGGTCTATTTGAAAGATGTGGGGTTCATAATTTGACATGTAGATATGGATGTGGTGTTGTGCCAAGGATAAATCAAGAGGAATCAATAAGAAGAGAGGTTTTCTAAATTAGGGTTTCTGTGTAAAATCCCCTAATTTAGGTCAAACTTCCAAGCAAGATAATTCAAAATGCAAGCCTCAAATGAATCCTTGGCCAACATGAAACTTGTAGAGGATCTCAAGACCTTTAATTTGAGTGGTGGAAGACATCAAGGGGATTTATATAACTTAAGTTATGGTTCTTGCAAGTTACAGGTCATCTGAGGCATCTGAAATTTTGTCTGTGAAAGTTACTTGACTTCCAAGCAACTTTTACCCCTCAAGGAGCTTTCAAATGAATTTCGGGTCAACATGAGAGTTGTTCCTCATGATCTTAGCTTTCTAGAAAGGTATGGCATGCCTTCATCGGATTTGTGGAACTCTACTTATGACCTTGGCAAGCAAAGGGTATTTTGGTCATTTGGAAATTATGGGTCATTTCAGGCATATGCCTAAAACTCATACAAGGAAGCTTCAAATGAAACACTTCACAACATCAAAGTTGTTCCAAATGATATTTTGAGCCTAGAAAAGTGATCATGGAAGTTGGGAAATGCATGGAACTTAGAATTGCAAAATGGGCCAAGTATAAAGGAAAAAAGTCCATTTTAAATAACCAAAATTGTGAATTTTTGATATAAAGGCAAAACCAAGCATGTGACCAACCATTTTGAAGGTAAATCATGTTTTAAGACTAATGGCAATGTTAGTTTTTGGAGTTGAGGTCAAGAAATGGAAGTTATCCTTGGTTGCTTATGTATGAAGTAACACTTGCCAAACCAAGCTATGGTCAAGGTACAATGCAAAGGACCATTCAAACACTTCTTATTTCTCATTTGAAGAGAAATTCAAGTCTCATTTTGGAGCTGTAGCAAGGCATTCACTAGCTGGTTTTTCAACTCACCATTTTCAAAATCTCATGCCATGAGATATCAAGTTTCTCCTTGGATCATTCTAGCAAGTTCCAGAACATTCTATCCTCATCTATATAAGCATTGAAGCTGATCCAAAGCAATTTTGGGATTCATTTGGTGCAAGAACTCAGAATTGCATTTCACACTTCTCTCTTGCAAATCATTTTCGTTTTCCTTCAATTCTTCATCATTTCCTCAAATTCTTGATTCTATTCAACTCAATAATCATTACTGAAAGTGTTCCAATCAAGATCTGAGAGAGTCCTTGCACAAATCGTATTCTTGAGTTCTTACACATTCAACTGCAAGTAGAATTCTGTTAGGATGATCCAGGCTATTTGAAGAAGAATCACTGCAAACAGAAGCAAGATACCAACGTATTGAATGATCCTGGAGCATTACGAGCCTTGAATCGAAGAAAATCATCTTCTGTTTTCATCATTTTACCAGGTTAGTACTTTTCGTAATTTGGCTCGAATTAGAGAGAATCATCATGAATTGTTAGGTTAGACACACTCTAGGTGGTTAGAGGATGGTTTCTGGATAGTTTGACGAAATTTGGTGAAGCTTGATGTGTATATGCAAATTCTGTTTGGACATAGAACACGGTGGATATGGATTTAGAACCCTAGGTTGATAGTGGTAATTGATCAGTGTGAGGCCAGGAAGAGATTGATGCATTTAATTTGTTGATTAGTGATGATGGATTTGTCGAGCATTCTTGGATTCCAGATCGTGTTTGATGATATAGGTGATATAAACTGATGTTGATGACATGAATGAATTCAGGATGAAAAATAGATCATGTTAGGCTTTTATTTCATGAATTTTGATTGAGGATTGAGGGAATTCGAGTGCTGATATCATAGGGTTCATGCTTGAGCTTCCATGGAGTTTTGGCTCCAAGCTGATTCAAATGGAGAAGATAGAGTGTATGCCCTTGGATGCGCGCTGACCATTGACTAAAGGATCAAATCGTGTGGACGAGATTCAGCTTCAGATTGTGAAGACTTTGCTAGCACATGAAACACGGTCGTTTCACTTAAGATTAGTCATGGGCTTAAGATGATCATGCTTTTCACACCCCCACTTGCTAGGCCCATGTCCAATTGAACTGCATTATTTACTTCCTGCACCGATTTGTGTTTTATTTTTCTTTTTGCATTTTCTAACTTAGCTGGGCCCAGGCGCGCCTTGCTATGCGCACCCCCAGTCTGGGCCCATCATCTATTTTTCAACTTAAAATCATTGCTAACTGCACCCCTAGCCTATTTTAATTTCTCTTATTTTTCTTAATTGTTTGAAAATTCATAACAAATTGAAAATTCCATATTTTTGATTGGTTGTTTTTTTTACCATTTTCATATTTCTGTGTAGAAAAATATCATGTAATAAAATTTCCATTTTATTTTCTTTTAATATTTTTTGCACATTTTTTCTTTTAATGCCTTTTTAAATAGATTTAATTTGTACATAGTATTTGTAGAATTTCTTTTAGGTACTTCTCATAATCTTTTTAGGCCAAATTTTTTAGTATAACTAGATACATATATTAGGTGCCCCCTTTGATTTTTATACCAATTTTTTAGGATTTATTTTAGGTAGTTTAGTTAGAAAACATTAGGCTAATCATTTAGGATTGTGAATATAATGTAGGTAACAAAACAAATTTTCTTTTGGGTTTTCTTTAGGACAAGTTAAATGATGAGACTATAGGGGTATTATGGGTAAATAATAGATCCCTTAGAAAATATTAGGATTCCCCTATTCTACTATTACTACTAGTATATTTCCTGTATTTGATTGGTTGTGTGGTGTGCCCTCTCTAGGGTTATTATTTGACTGTGTGGGGTATTGGGCCTGCTTGGGGTTTGGGTTTGAGCTGAAGACTGTGCTGATGAAGCCCATTGAAGATTAAGAGAATGAAGACCAACTTCCAGAGTTGATGAAGAGTATACCTTGCTGGCAGCTGTTGAAGGTCATAGGATCTAGGAGTTAGATAGAGCTCTAGAATAGCAACTTGATTCACAAGCATGGAAGGTCTTGTTTTCCTCCATCCCTCTCTATGATGCAGAGTCTCTCTAGGACACTCACCCCCTTCCTTTGGAAGGCTTGGTGACAGTGTCTAAGAGATAGAACTTTTGAGAGAAACATTCTATGTGTTGTTAGCAGTCTGTTTGCCACCTTTGGTGGTCAACTAACTGCTTAACATCCCAATTCATTCTTTTGATTGGTTCCTCAGCTTGGAGAGTGAGACTTGAAGAAAAGCCTTGGAGACTGAAGATAGATACCTTGCTTGAAGACAGATGTTGATGAAGACTGCTGTTGGCTGTTTATTTTTGCTGTTTATAATTTTTGATGTATTGTTTGAATTTCCCGGACTGTATTGTTTGCCATTTAACCTGTTAGGTTGAAAGCGAATTTTGTTCGCTTTTGCCTGTTGTTTTCTAGGTTCGAGGTTGAGTGGGACTCCCTTGCCTCGCTTGTATTGCTGCATCCATGCATTTTACTGCTTTATTGTATATATCTGTTGTTTCTGTTTCCGTCTATTCCCTTAGGATCTCTGTTTCTCTCTGCGCAAGAGAGGAGCATGATAGACATTAGGTCTTAACCCATGCATGAT
Organism: Lathyrus sativus; assembly: GCA_963859935.3. NCBI lineage: Eukaryota > Viridiplantae > Streptophyta > Magnoliopsida > Fabales > Fabaceae > Lathyrus > Lathyrus sativus. Next base: position 187,961,395 of record OZ012736.1, on the reverse strand, counting down.
AACATTAAGTTAGTGTGATTCCCTTTGCAACCATAGGTTGGAGTTCTGTCTCTTCTTTCTCAAAACAAACAGAAAAACACAATAAATATTTCAAACACAATAAAAGACACTTCTTCCGTAAAAGAATGTGAACTCATCAAAACGTCAATTTTTGTCCGCTTGGACCAGTAATCAGAAGAACCCTTTTTCAGAAGGAGATAAAAGCAATCAAAACAGACTTGTGTCCTCCGTAGCCCGAACTACGTTTGCTCTGATCTTTCATGTTGTGTGAAAGTACGTAGGCATAGGATGCGATATCCTAGCGAGCAACCTTCCCCTCCTTTCCCGTAGGTAGGCGAACTACGTTGACTCTGATTTCTCGTTCTAGACGGGAATACGTAGGCATAAAGTGCGATACTTTGCCGAGTCATTTTATTTTCTTTTAACCCCAGACCTGTAGAGTAGATAGAATAACAATCCGTACCAGAAAACAAGCGTGGATCCCGTCGAGTACGACGGACGTGAGTGGTGCTAATACCTTCCCCTTGCGTAACCGACTCCCGAATCCAGGATTTGGTTGGGATGACCATTCCTTTCCCGTGTTTGCGTTAGGTTTACTTCGAGCGTTTCCTTTCCCTCCTTTAGGATAAATAACGCACGGTGGCGACTCTTCTGTTCAGCCGGCGCCGATTTTCGCAGTAGCGACAGATACGTAGGCACAAGGGCCCCAATCCTCGCTGAGAACACTTCTATCTTTCACCCGTAGTTTCCCGAACTACGTCGACTCTGACTTTCTCATATCTGTTAAGAATACGTAGGCCTAGGACCGCGAAGTCCTATCGAGTCCCTCTCCTCCCCCCTTTCTCTCACCTTTCACTGTTTCTAACCTCTCTCTTTATCCCTTGGAACACTCTTATATAGCAATACCTTTTAGCAAATATCTTCACACATAGACAAATAAATGGTTCCCATCGAGTACGATGGATGCGAGGGGTGCTAATACCTTCCCTTCGCTTAACCGGCTTCCGAACCCGTTCTTTGGTCGCGAGACCATCTTATCCGTTTCATCCTAGGGTTTTCTCAATGTTTCCCCTTCCCCTCATGGGATAAATAAAGTTCGATGGCGACTATTCTGTCTTCTCTTTCTCGCCTCCCCGTCGTTGCATTTTTCGAGTAGCGACAATTAGCTCTTGGTTAGGAGTAGAATTATGGTTTGGAATGTGGGTTAGTGTTTGGAATGGAAATTAGGAGTGGAATTAGGAATGAAGTGTTTGAAATTTGGAGGGAAATGGTAAAAATTAAATAGATTATAAATCTTTCCATGTAAGATAAAGGGTTGAAAATGATTGGAAATCTGCAGTGCTGAAAATTCAAATATCTTTTCAAATTTCGCCTGAGGTAACCTTTTACCCATATGTGGTAACTGATTACCACATTCAAAAATTGCCAAATTTGGCGCCAAATGGAGGGAAACTTGCGTAATCATCCGTTGCCACCTGTTTTGAGCTTTGTTAAGCCTCTGAAATTTGCCATTGGATATTATAACTGTGAGAATGCCTGAGATAGCTTATACATCGTCTCCTGAGCTAAAAATAATCTGTTGAATAAAAATAAAATTGGGCATTTGATTGTTAGGCAAAATAAATGCCGACGCCTGTGACGCTCGCTGTTTAAACTCTTGCAAGAAAAGAGAACCCTGAGCCAGAGAAACACATTGATCCCATGTCTCAAGAACCAATGCTATGATATGCAGAAATGCAAAATGAAGAGAAATATAAGCCAGCTAACGTTAGAAAAAGAGAGGCAAATTTTAGGGTGCTACAAATGCCCCTATTCAATTGACTTGAACCTGAAAGGATGACAGCAACGACTTTTAGACATTCAAGGTACATGGAGATTGAATACCAAGAGAACCCATAAATTTGTAGTCTGTGGGAATGTATGTAATTGGATCCCAATCACACGTCTTCAAAAGAATTCGACAGAAAGAAAACATACCCAAAGAAAGAACAATGAACCCCAGAACCCCATCGTCAAAGGGATTTGACAGAAAGAACATTTAACCAGAGAACCACATCGTCAAAGGGATTTGACGTAAAGATAACCAAATCACATATCACATCGTCAAAGGGATTTGACAGAAAGAAATCCATATCTGGAGAAACACATCGTCAAAGGGATTTGACGGGAAGAAAATAAATCCTAAGAAACACATTGTCAAAGGAATTTGACGAAAAGAACACATATCAAAAAAACCACATCATCAAAGGGATTTGACGGAAAGAAAACGTATCCAAAGAATCACATCGTCAAAGGGATTTGACGGAAAGAAAACCAACATCACATCGTCAATGGGATTTTACAGAAAGAAAACCATATCCAAAGATCACATTGTTAAAGGATTTGGTAGAAAGAAAACCATATCCAAAGATCACATCGTCAAAGGGATTTGACGGAAATAAAACCAACATCACATCGTCAAAGGGGTTTGATGGAAAGACAACCATATCCAAAGAAACACATCGTCAAAGGTATTTGACGGAAAGAAAACCTAACCAAAGATCACATCGTCAAAGGGATTTGATGGAAAGAAAACCATATCCAAAGAAACACATCGTCAAAGGGATTTGACAGAAAGAAAACCATATCCAAAGAAACATATCATCAAAGGGATTTGACGAATAGAAAGCCTATCCGAAGAACCACATCGTCAAAGAGGTTTGACGGGAAGAAAACCAAAGACCACATCGTCAAAAGGATTTAACGGGAAGAAAATATATAGAGTGAGTGTCTGCTATGGATATGTCACTGTCTTGATTAATATATGATTCGGGCTTCCACGGAAGGTACCAAAACTGGCTTATGCTTCACATGCCTATATTTGATTTTTCTGTCTATGGCGTAATGCTCCATATAAAATGGAAATAATACGCATTTGAGGATGTAACGCAATGATGCTTACGATATGAAAAAGGACCGCTCCACTAGGAAAAGAAGGATATACCAAGTATGATTGGACTTTGCTGGTAAGGACGGGTGAAACCTGATGGTGATTAATTTTTGGAAGGTGATATTTTCTGGGTACCAATGGGGATTGGATTTTGTAATGAGGTGATGCCAATAGGGATAGGACTTTGCGTTATCTGTTCGGTTTCATAAAGCTTCATGCTATGCTATGATAGATGATATGAAATAATTATGCAATGATATGACAGCTCAACTGGTGGTTTCGAGGTAAGTTAGGTATGGCTGACGTTGAAAAACGTCTTGTTTGGATACAAGATTTCTGGCTGAAAGGTTAGGGAATGGTTAACATGACTTCCTGACATTCGTCATGAACTCGAAGGTTGACAAAACCTGCTTGAGTGGCTCTGAAAATATGGAGAGGTGACTCTGATTAATCTTTTTCTAGAGAGGATAACTCTTCGCGCTCTTGCAGCGTCCTGTTTCAAAATGAGCCTTTGAAGTAACTTTGCCCCTGATTGGATGATTAATGAAGGAATGCCTTTGACTAACTGACCTTCAAGAGATTTATCGGATCTCGACCTGATTACTCTAGATTAACTGATACTTAGAGATTTCTCGATGTAACTTCTTTAGATTGGCATCTTCTGATTGAGTCTCTTGGCCACATGCTCCTCCCCATATTTGTCCAGAAATTTCCTCCTGGAAAGATAAGACTTCTTGACTAACATTCATTCTGTAAACCTCATTGATGACAAATAACTGTGTGCAAGCAGATAATGTTTATTCTGAGAATGATTATTCTAATGCAACGCACATGCTACTCTTAAAGTTTTCGTTGAAAAGATATTTCCAAACTTTGTGAACAAGTCACTAGTTAATATGTGACACTGATTTTTGAATGAAAGACATCATGCACATGAAATACCAACAAAGTCTTTTAGCATAACTCATGGGAGTCAGGAACATTATCTTGTTGAAGTATGCTTTCAAAATAAACCCTGCTTCAATTAGGACTTTTGAGGGTTGTAACATGGTCTGGTTCACGGTTTCAAAAAAAAAAGGATTTTTGGCTCAACATTTATTTGTACCCACCCATTCTCCTTGATATTCTCTAGCCCTATATTCAGCTAACTTGGCACAAGCGCTCACTTTTCAAAAAGGTTATTGAATGGTAGAAGTGACGGTTAATGAACCCACAAGGTTTTTGGAGCAACGATCACCCCTTTTGTCTTTGGTGTCTGCAGTCGCACGACTTTGTTATTTATCGAGGATTTTTATTTTGTCCTCCTTTTCATTTTTTGTTTTGTTCTCTGAATTTTCCTGGACTGATTCTTTTGAATTTTCGATTTTGAAGTCCAGCGGAATGCCATAATTTTTGTCTAAGTCACTTGTTTTCAAAATTTGACTTAGCGGGCTTCTTTTTTTCTTTTTTTCCTTTTTATTTTGGAAAAAATCGTGTGACACTGGCTGTCTTTGTTTCTCTAAAAGGGTTGTGACTGCCTCATCCTTCGGTTGGTGAGGGATAACCGTTGTAAATTTATGAGTTACGGCCTCTCATGAGGTGATTGATCCTTAGACGGGATCACTCCTCTTGCAATTTAGACGCTTGGTCAAATTAAATGACACCTACCCTTCCCTCAGTTAAGATTGAGGGTTTTTTTTTTGCTTTCAGAAAGAAACTCCTACTTCTAGGCTCAAAGTGGTTGACAAGGGATTATCTTCCTTATATCTCCGGTGTTTGGGGATTTGAAACAATGTCTGTACATCATCAACAAGGTTTTATCCAAAAGCATATGACCAGAGATTTTCCATTTTCGCTTCATCATCCTCCCTCCAAGAATCTAAGCAAGAAAGTTGGTATTGCAATGCACAGAAATATTATGTGAGTGAACCCGAATGGATTACTTCAAGAAAAACATACTCATTGTATTAAGATCATCATTAAAAAACAAACAAGTTTTTACATGCAAATAGAGCATTAACAAACAGTGAAAAATAAAAATGAACAATGCAATAAAGAAATTAAAAATGCCATGGCTGAGGAGGCTCTTGAAGCCTTTAAACTCAAACAGATGAGAGATTGACGTGCACAACCAAATTTCCTTCTGGAAAGGATTTGTACCCTTTTTCAATCAATTGTGGCACTTTGGCTTGAAAGGCTTTGCAATATTCAGTTGAGTGCCTCATGGATCCTCTGTGATATCCACATTGCACGCTGGGATCATACCTAGGAGGGTATGGCTCTGACAACGGCTTGAGAGTCTTAGGCTCCACCAATGAGTTTTGAACAGATGTGGCAGAAACTGACTGTACGACATAGAAACCGGATGAAGAAAAGCATTCCTTCTTTCCATGTTGCTGTGAGGCCTATTCTGATTCTGGCGCCGATAGTTTTGTTGTTGAGGAGTATAAGGTTGTTGGTACTAATTAGGGCATTCTTCACGTTCAGGCACTTTCATCCTCAGACTTGGCCCAAGAACAGGAAATAGCTGTGGACGTGGAGATTCTGAAACAAAAGACTGTAAGATATGCCCCTGACCTGATGAAACTTCAAGGTAGAAAACATGAATATCCGCTTCTTTCACAACAACTGGGAAAAGACCAACTTGTACTCTCATACCGCCCAGTGTGAATTCAACTTCCTTTGAATCGATTAAGTCCTGAATTTGGTGCTTAAAGGCCTTGCCTTTCTCCATATTATGCCCCGGTTCCCCAGAATGGAAATCACAATGGGCACTTGCATCATAGCCTGGTGGTGGCTTACTAGTAAATGGAAACAGATTCGGAAGTTCAACTAATTAAAGCTGAAGCAAACATTGCAATAACTGAGCATAAGTCATAAGGAGCTGGTCAAAGATTCTTTCAGGCTTCTTCATCCTATGTGCGTAATTTTTAACCTTAGGATTATCTTGGGAAACATGAGACAACTGCTGACGAGGAAATTCTGGAACCCCAGGTCATGCGAAACATCTACGAGGCACATCATGCTCTAGGAGAGATTCCACAGGTAAGGGTAGAACGATCATTTTTGCTGCAACTTCAGGCATAGGATTGCCTTCCTTTCTTAGCAATTTTCTCATGACTTCCATAATCAGGCCCATCTGAGTCTTCAGTTGATGAACTTCCTCCCTAAGCATTTTCTGATCCTGAGACAAAGCTTGCATGCCCACCATGAATTGTCCCATCTGGCTTCGTACTTCCCTCAACTCTGCTTGAGTTTGCTCCATAGTCATCTTCTAGCTTCTTTGAAAAGTTAAGTATGAAATTCTTAAGAAAACTAGATTAGGATAACAAAAGACCAGCCTCGAACACCTGGAGTGCAAATTAATATGAAAATGCAATAAAAACACACTTAATATCTCATTATCACCATCAATCGAAAATAAATAAGTTTTACAAATAAGTTTGCACTTTAACAGAAAAGAAACTACACATGCAATGAAATGACATGATACACTAGATCTCCAACTTTAGCGAACTTGGCTTTCCAATCTTGACTCACCACTGAACTAGACATCTTCAGAATTGCTCGTCAAACTCAGTCTGATACTCATCTGAACATCTGCTCTCGGTGAATTCTTCCATAACGAGGACTGATGAACCAACATGATTGGATGAAGGAGGATTGTTGATCTTAATACCCTAAGGGGTGAATGAGAACATATTGGAGTCAAGTAGAGTCTGAATCTTGCTCTTAAGCACCTTATAGTCTTCGGTTGGATGCCTCTGTGCCCTAGCATGGTAGTCACAATGTGCGTTGACATCAAAACCTGGTGGGTATGGAGAAATCACTAAATTTATCTCCTTTGGAATTATTAAGCCACCTTTGATCAAATCTGGAAACATCTGACTGTATGACATGGGCAACCAAGTGAAATGCCTTTTTGGCTTCCTTGGTCTCTATCGGGCGTGCTGACGCAGCTGACAGTGATATGACCGTTGACTTTGAGGAGATCCTTGATTTGGAGAGGAATACCGTTCTTGGGGAGAGAATGATATCTAATACAGAGACCCAGAAAATTGCTGACTCTGAACACTTGAAATATATGAGTATTGAGGCTAAGGTATCAGAGATTCCCAGATGGAATTACTTTCTTTCTCCCATTCATCTTGAGAACTGAAAACAGATTCACTTTTACTAGCTGAGATGTCTGAGGTGTCTTGAATCTTTCCACTTCTGAGTTCGCTATCAATACGTTCCCCAACTACTATCAAGTCAAAAAAGTTCAATGCCCCATTGCCAATCATCTTATCCAAGTACGGATCTTGGAAAGTGTAGCGGGGAAATTTGTGAATGTAAACTATTGATTAACTTAACTCAAAAATGCAAGAGTCGCCACCACACTTTTATTTTATCAAAAAAGGAAAGGAAAAAGAACGAACAAAACCTAAAGAGTTCTAAAAAAAAAGAACAAATAAGCAGAGATATGGGTAAGGGGGTTGGTTACGCAATGGGAAGGTGTTAGCACCCAAAATGTCTATAGTACTTTATAGGAGCCCTTTGAAATATTTACGCTTTTTGGTTTGAAAAAGGTTTGTTTGAAAAGTGATTAGGGAGATGATAAGAGAATTATTTTTTACGATATTTGTGTTTGGAGAGACTTATCGCCTCATGCCTACGTACCTACAAAGTGCAATATAGGATATAAACCTCGTAGTTCATGGTACATATAACAAAAATTGGTTGGATCAAAACCCCATAGTTCGTGGTACAAATAACAAAAATTTATTGGTTTTGATTGATTTTAAATGTAAAGACAAGTCGTCATATTAAGGAGAATACTACGACTAGTCACCCACAAGTACAAGACAACATTTGCATCACCTAAAGATGGAGGATTTTGCTTGGATTATCAACAAGTCTATCACTCAACAGCTAAGTGGAAAATGTCAACATCTTAATACTATGGGGAATAGGATAATTATATCTCAACTATGGAAATGACTCATGTCTAAACTTTACGAATAGTTTTTAAAATGAAAAGTGCACAAAGGCACAAAAAGTTTGAATGAGGTTGATCTTTTTTTAAGTCTTTTTGAAATTTGTCAAAATATGATTAACATTGATTGATATTTATTAAAGAAAAGAAAGTTTGAAAATCACTTGACAAAGTTCAAGGTTTTATTGTGAAAGCGGTTTTAAGTTTGAAAACAAGAAGGTTTTAAAAAATAGGGAGAAAATTTTGAAAATTTAAGAAGGGGAGATGATGAAGTGACTATCCTAGAAAGCAAAATAAAAGCTAGAGATAAGAAGGATCTAACCAACTTGTAGCACACTCCATAGCAAGCCAAATAAGAATTCCATCCATCTTGAAGCATAAGCAAATAAGCATGCCAAATAAAGGGAAAGTTCCATAATACTCCAAGCATAGGGAAAGAATCCTAATTCTAAGTCCAAGGGTCCAAGAATAGTCCAAGAATTTCAAGGTCTAGGAATAGTCCTAGAGCATAACCACAAAGTTAAGAGCATCAAGTTTTTTAGAGGTTGAATCCTTTATTAGTGTTTTAAACAAGATATGGTCCAAGTGGACAAAAGAAAAGAGCGGAAACATAAACATGTGTCCAACGGACAAAGGAAAAATAACGGAAGTATAAACAATAATGTGATATGAGATGATAATAATGGAGCATAAAGATAAAAGAGAGATAGTGAGCAAGAAGGAAACATAAACAAAATTAGTACAATGATATCGTTAGTGAGTTAGTGATTAGTTGTTAGAGCAAATGATCAATGACGGTTAACTCATGCACTTAAGCTAAAGTTGATGAAAACTTATTAGAGGATTGATAAAATCAAAGCCTCCCAGCAACATGTTTTATAATTTATAGACCTAACTTCAAGGCTTGTTTTCATAATCTTCTAAGCCTCATTTCAAGATGCTTTGAACATGAAATTTGTTCTATCATCTCCCTAGTTTCCATTGAGCTCAAGATTGCACCATTTTGAATCAAATTCATTAAGTTATGGTTGATTAAAGTGAGTTACATGAATTGATGTTCATACATGTTATGTTACCATATTTCATGCACACTCCAAGTTTGTTTCATGCAGCCATTTGTTCCATTTCATTTTCATGCGCATGATTCATGTTAACATTACCAAAACATTTCCCAAATTGATCCAACCAACCTTGTACCATTTCCACCCTTCATGAGTGTCACAAATGCGAAAAACACCCGACGGAAAAACAGAAGAGTCGCCACCGAACGTTATTTATCCCAAAGATAGGGAAAGGAAGTGATCGAAGAAAACTAAAAGAAAGGAGAAGATAAGGTCATCGCAACCAAATCTTGGGTTCGGGAGTCGGTTACGCAAGAGGAAGGTGTTAGCACCCCTCACGTCCGTTGTACTCAACGGGATCCATGTTCGTTGTCTAATCAAAGGGTGTGTTTATCTATAAGCTACTGCTAAACGGGGGGAAAATAAAATAAAAAGAAAGAGACTCGATAGAAAATCGCCGCCCTACGCCTATGTATTCCCTCATGCAATGGGAAAGTCAGAGTCAACGTAGATTGGAAAACTACGGGTGATGGGGGAAGGTTGCTTGCCAAGACATCGCCGTCTTATGCCTACGTACCCTTATCTGGTATGAGAAATCAGAGCAAACATAGTTTGGGTAATGACAAAACCACAGGTTGGTTAAGTGTTTTTTTATAAGTGATGCTAAGTCACCATTCCAGCAGTTAGGGGCAATGTCTGTTTGCGGTAGAACAGAAAAATAATGTACTCTTTTCTGAAAATGAGTTTGAAACAAATCCCAAAGGAATAAATGTTTGAATTTTGTTTATCAGTTTTAGTGAAGTGAATTAGTTTTCTTTATGATTCATGTTGCACTAAATACTATGACATAGGAGCGAATGCGTTGCATATCGCCCAAAGGGCATACACTAAACACTCTAGACAAGTGAGGAGAAACCTCCCATTCATCATTTTCCCTGTGCTTAAGGCTCATAGCATACAAAGTTCATCATATTTATTAGATGATTTAGAATGTTTTTTGAGATGAGAAGAGAGACGCACAGAAGGTCTAAGGGAAACTCGATCCTAATGTTGTCATGCAAAGTGGTCATAAGGTCGGGATGCGAAAGGAGATTTTATCCTAATGTTAGCATGCAAAAGATGGACCTAAGGTTGAGGTTAAAAGGGACTATCCTACTTGTTATCATGCATGGATTAAACTCTTAACGTCTATCCTACTCCAAACTTAATAAAAAATTAAGTTGGACTAGGAGGCCTTAAGGGAGCATGCAAAGACAAGACAAAAACAAGAAAAGCAAGGCAAAAACAGCAGCTACAACAGCGCTTCCTGCACAAAACAGTAGTAAAATCCAGCACACAAGCAAGACAGTCTATAATAGCACTTGTTCAGCACAAAAGAAGGTGTAAAAGGCAAGCAAGCAAAGACAGCATGCAATTATTCAGAATAAGAACAACTGTGAAAAGCGGGGCAGCAAGCAAGCAAGCATGATTTAATGCAATCAAACATAAGCAAACACCAATCATGGATAGATATCATGCAAGTATGGACATGCTTCAACAATCAAACATAATTGATCAACAACATTGCATCATTAAGAATCAACAAGACTATCATGTTTTTCAATTCAAATCAAATGATCGAACGATCAAACGAACATGCAACAAACGGAATCGGAAGAAAACACACACATGCATCACAAATCTAGGAAAGCAAACATTCATGATAATCAATTAACATGATATAAGCAAGAAAGGCATGTGATCATTCATCAATCAAGCAACATGAACATGTTAAGCATTCAAACGAGAACCGAAAGTTACGTGTTGAAGAATCGAGATTAAACATTCAAGAATGATGAAATATGTCAAGAACAGTCCACATAAATGCATTATATCAATCCATGCATTATGTCAAGAACTCAAACAAGCAAGAAATGCAAAAAATAGGGAATTTTTCCTAGTGGTAACGGGGTACCAGAATCAGGTAACAGGTTACCTCTTTGAAAAAAGGAAAAATGTCCCAGTGGTAACGGGTTACCAGAATCAGGTAACTTACCTGTTGGAAAAAAGTCAAGAAACGTGAAAATTAGGCAGGGTAACCGGTTACCTGGTAGTGGTAACCAATTACCACTGTGACAGAGGCCAAAAATCAACTCCCAAAATCACTTTTCAGCAGCCAACAACTTATCCAAACATCCCAATAAAAAGTTATCAATTATGCACGAATTTAACACCAAAAATCAGTGATCAAACATCAATTAAACTTAATCAAGCATTGAGATCACAAATCACAAAGATCAAATCCAAACAAATGGATCAAAATGCAGCAAAATCCATAGATCTACATTGTGATTATTCAAATAAGCTCAAAACAGAATTGGATCTAGAACTAACCTACCTTCAAAGCTGATATTTACTTTGGTAAGTGTTGATTCACTGCAAATTAACAGATCCAAGCTAGAAACCCGTAGAATCTTCAAGATCCAAGAGCTTCCTTATAGTAGAAGTGAAGAACAAGAAAGATCAAGCCAACATTGATCCAAAAAGTACTTCAACTCTTGCTTCCAAAATCATATTCAAATCCAAACAAAAATTAAGTGATGAATTGAAGATAATGGAGATGAATGAAGGAGGTTTAGCTCTAGAATTCAAGGATATTAATGAAGAATCAATGAATTCAAGTGAAAAGAGCTTTAATGGAGGTTTTGGGAGTGAAAAAGTTGAGAGAAAGTTGAGAAAAAATTCTCAAGAATGAGTGTGAAATCTGAAAATGAAGGTTATTGTGTTGAGGTTTGGAGAAAATTTGATTAAATAGGTGTTGCACCCCAAAATTTTCCCTCCCTTTTCTAGCCCTAACTGGCTTTTGCTTTGCGTTCATCTGCATCATCATCAGGTTGTAATTCATGATCATACTTTGCATGGGATCAGGAGTTTCTGTGAATCAAACCCTCAGGTATCAGGTTTAATCTCTTCAAGAATTTTTCAGATATCAAGATCCAAAGATTTTAACCATTAGCCTTTCATATCCTACTTTGATCATATCATACACCGTTCTATTGCATATCGAGCATGTGGTTTCACAAGTTAAGGATTGGGTCGGTTCGTTGTTTTCCATTCCAAATAAGATAAATTGCTTATCATGGGCTACATGGAAGAAAAGGTTCATCGTCTAAGGTTGAGTTCAAGTTGGAAAGTTTACTCATGCAGATTCCTTCTAGGAGAAGTTACTTGAAGAATATTAGGATATTCAAGATCAATATTCCCAATGAACATGAAGTGCAAGGCTTAATTCAAGATTTCTTCATCCAACTTTGTTTCAAATTCTATGTTCAAGTTGAATTCAAAAGATCACAAGTTCATAATTCAAGAGTTTATTCATTTCAATGGCATAAGGGAGATCCATCATTCCAAATTCAAGATTAATAAATTCAAGATTAGATTCAAGAATATTACAAAGGGAAATGTCATGACATTGCAAGAATGTCACATTTGTTACAAAGTTTCTAACTTTAAGTAATGCTTAGAAATTTAAGCTATTTCTATTCTTAATTCAGGTTTCTAACCAACTTCATGCTTTGGTACCCTTCATGCCCCATCAAGTCCACATGTTCCTCATTATGTTTTCAAACATCCAAGGAAAATAATTAATATTCAACTTAGCATTAGAACATTTCAAGATCAAGACTATGCATGCTTAATCATGGGTAATTTTAATCTAAAATAGTCCCATGCAAGAAGTGACAAATTGCCTCATAACCAAACAATTCATGTCACAAAACCAAGGGAATGAACTTATGGTGATGCATCTACATATCAAATATCAGCATTTTAAAAATGTTGTCAAAGGTAGAAACTTGGACCACAAGGGCAGTCCAAGCACAAGCAAACAAATGGGTTCAAGATTTGAGAGCAATACAAAGTGTAGCAGAAAAAAGACAGCCTAAGCAAGTGTAGCAGCAAAAATACAACAAAGTAGGATTCATGAAAATGGAAAGAAAGAGAGTGACATCAAGAAAGTGGTAAAAGGCATTTCTCAATGAAAATCTGAAGTTTTGAAACAAGTGAAAACCCTAATGTGCTGAGTTTTAAACAGAGAGGGAGAACATTAACTAAAGGGGAGAGAGAGAGAGAGAGAGAGAGAGAGAGAGAGAGAGAGAGAGAGAGAGAGAGAGAGAGAGAGAGAGAGAGAGAGAGAGAGAGAGAGAGAGAGAGAGAGAGAGAGAGAGAGAGAGAGAGAGAGAGAGAGAGAGATAGATAGATAGAGAGAGAGAGAGAGAGAGAGAGAGAGAGAGAGAGAGAGAGAGTAAGATAAAGAGGAATTGAAAAAAATCAGAAAAAAGGAGATTGAAAAAAGAGAAAGAAAAAAAACATTGAGAGAACAAGAGAGTGATAGAAAACCAGAAGAAGGAGGTGAACCATAGAGCACAACCAACAAAAGCCATTGGTGATTAGAAGGAGAAGAGTAGCTCTTGAGTATCTTTCCTTTCAAACCCTTATATCTTTACATATTTTGCATGTTTTTATTTTCTTTTTTCAGTAATATTTGTGTTTTACATAGTGTAGTAAGGTCTTAAGTGACCTAGAACTGTTGTAAAAAAGTAAGAAAAAAGAAAGAACATAGTGTAGTGTTTATAGTGAAATGAGTTGAAAAATACTCATTTTTACTGTCATGTTCGCACTGCGAACTTCCCCTTCGCCCAACGAACACGTTTTTGTGGTACTCAAAGTGCCACTGGACAGCCAGGTTTCCTTTGTTTTTAGCCAGCGAGTTGTTTGCTGGCACCTTCACACTGCGAACTTTGACACCTTTTGCCTCTGTTTGCGTTCGCTAGGAAATTTGCACAACGAACTTCTGGTTGTTTTTTCTGGGCAGCTTCGCTGCAAGGTTCGCACAACGAACTTCAGTTCCTTTTGCTTTTGTTTGTGAATAGTGCATGTTTGCTAGGAAGTTTGCACAACGAACTTCCCATAGTTTTTTTTTTCCAAAAAATTTTTTTTTCAAAAAGTTCGCCTGTTTTCTTTTCATGTCTTGTTTTTTTTTCTTGAGTCGATTAACCCGATGTGGTTGTAAGATCATTGTATGTGGATAATATTACGATCATTCTTGACTTTTGGTTTCGAAAAACTATTTTTAAAACAAAATCTCGATTCTTATCGAGCCATTTTTGACCTTGTAAGTCGATTGCCTTGTGTTTTGCCATCAACCTTATTCACATGACCTCAAACTTTTTTTTTAAGAAATCAAACCCTTGATCCAACGTCAAGTGGATTTTCTCAAACAACTGTTAAACCAATTCACCATCCTTTATTTTCATAACTTTTCTCTTAAAACCTTGGTCTCGTACCAAGTGCATTTTCAAAAACTCTTTTCTAAATAAACTTGGATGGTTGTGGAGTGGTTAGGCGTAGGCCTTCTCCTATCCCGAGTGCATGACATTACCTTTAGGGTTCACTGTCGTAAAACACTTACCATCGAAGATCAAAAACATCTTTAATAAAAGAATGAAGTCTACTCTATATTAAACTAAAGAGAGAGGATTAAGTGCCGACTTCTTTCCCTCTGAGTGTCAGGATACTCACTGTAGAGTGTGTGGTCTCGATACTCGTCTTTCAATACGAGTATGTGACTTTGTTCGCCACACCATTTCATAATAAATATTTTGAGATAAAGAATTGGGTACTATCCAAGGACCTATTTCACCCATAAAAATAAGCCTTACAAATCAAACGTGACAAGTTTCCTCGAAGGTGAAAATTAATCTTTTCAAAAAGGATATGTTACGTTCATTCTACCGCAAACAGGTAACGCCTAAGACTCCATGAGCGAGCTGCAATAAACCTAACTTCTAGAATGCGTATGATAGCATCATCCAACAAAAACACCAGTTAACCTTAGGCCAAACTACGGCTGCTCTGATTCTTTACTTATTTTAAGTAAAGATACGTAGGCACAAGGGCCACAATCCTCGCCGGACACACTTCTATCTTTCACCCGTAGTTTCCCGAACTACATCGACTCTGACTTTCTCATATCTGTTAAGAATACGTAGGACTAGGACCGCGAAGTCCTATCGAGTCCCTCTTCTCCCCCCTTTATCTCACCTTTCCCTGTTTCTAACCTCTCTCTTTATCCCTTGGAACACTCTTATATAGCAATACCTTTTAGCAAATATCCTCACACATAGACAAACAAATGGTTCCCATCAAGTACGATGGATGTTAGGGGTGCTAATACCTTCCCTTCGCTTAACCGGCTTCTGAACTCGTTCTTTGGTCGCGAGACCATCCTATCCCTTTTATCCTAGGGTTTTCTCGATGTTTCCCCTTCCCCTCATGGGATAAATAAAGTTTGATGGAGACTCTTCTGTCTTCTCTTTCTCGCCTCCCCGTCGTTGCATTTTTCGAGTAGCGACAGCAGGCTCTTGGTTAGGAGTAGAATTATGGTTTGGAATGTGGGTTAGTGTTTGGAATGGAAACTAGGAGTGGAATTAGGAATGAAGTGTTTGAAATTTGGAGGGAAATGGTAAAAATTAAATCAATTCTAGATCCTTCCATGTAAGATAAAGGGTTGAAAATGATTGGAAATCTGCAGTGCTGAAAATTCAAATATCTTTGCAAATTTCGCCTGAGGTAACCGATTACCCATATGTGGTAACTGATTACCACATTCAAAAGTTGCCAAATTTGGCGCCAAATGGAGGGAAACTTGTGCAATAATCTGTTGCCACCTGTTTTGAGCTCTGTTAAGCCTCTAAAACTTGCCATTGGATATTACAACTGTGAGAATGCCTGAGGTAGCCTATACACTGTCTCCTGAGCTAAAAATAACCTGCTGAATAAAAATAAAATCAGGCATTCGATTGTTAGGAAAAATAAATGCCGACGCCTGTGACACTCGCTGTTTAAACTCATGCAACAAAAGAGAACCTTGAGCCAGAGAAACACCTTGATCCCATGTCTCGAGAACCAATGCTATGATATGCAGAAATGAAAAATGAAGAGAAATATAAGCCAGTTAAGGTTAGAAAAAGAGATGCAAATTTTAGGGTGCTACAGCTGCCCCTACTCAATCGACTTGAACCTGAAAGGATGACAGCAGCGACTTTTAGACATTCAAGGTACATGGAGATTGAATACCAAGAGAACCCTTAAATTTGCAGTCTGTGGGGATGTATTTAAATGGAGCCCAATCACATGTCTTCAAAAGAATTCGACATAAAGAAAACATACCCAAAGAAAGAACAATGAACCCCAGAACCCCATCGTCAAAGGGATTTGACAGAAAGAACATTTAACCAGAGAACCACATTGTCAAAGGGATTTGACAGAAAGAAAGCCATATCCGGAGAAACACATCGTCAAAGGGATTTAATGAGAAGAAAACAAATCTGAAGAAACACATCGTCAAAGGGATTTGACAAAAAGAACACATATAAAAAAAACCACATCATCAAAGGGATTTGACGGAAAGAAAACCAACATCACATCGTCTAAGGGATTTGACAGAAAGAAAACCAACAAAGATCACATCGTCAAAGGGATTTAACGGAAAGAAAACATTTCCAAAGAATCGCATCGTCAAAGGGATTTGACGAAAAGAAAACCAATATCACATCGTCAAAGGGATTTGACAGAAAGAAAACCATATCCAAAGTACATAGGTTCAAAGGTTCGGCACGAACATGGAGCCAAAGGTAAGAACCAAGCCACAATGGTGTGTACTAAGGTTATATTATCACTTGTAGAACAAGGTTCTAAAAATTTCCCAGAGTCATAATTCCTTCTTTTGGATATTATCGGCTTAAATGACTACTCGTCGGCCAACAATATTCTCAAGAGAAACTCGTCTGAGTGTGGTATCACGTAACAACTGATTCAAGTCTACACCTGAATAGCCATCGCACCACGTCCTAATAAGGGCAAGATGGGTTAAAGGGTTCTAAGGTCCTCAGCTTCTCAAGCTCCCAGGTCAGAAAAAGTAATTCCAATTACGACTACTCGTAAGACATCAGTAATCCCAAAGGGGCCTCCACTGAGCGGGGTATATCAAGTCAGCTTAGTAAGGAGTACTCCATGTAAGCCAACAAGACTACACCACCCTCCTATCATAAGTGCACTTCAGTCTGGGTATAGGACTTATCTCACCACACAGATCACCAGGCACCAAACAGAACAAACAATAACAAACAAATCAAGCAAAAAGCGATAAATAAATAAAAGTAGGCGAAACCCACTAGGAACTGGATTGTCCCCAGCAGAGTCGCCACTTTTCTGTAGCAGGGAAATTTGTGAGTGTAAGTTATTGATTAACTTAACTAAAAAATGCAAGAGTCGCCACCACACTTTTATTTTATCCAAAAAGGAAAGGAAAAAGAGCGAACAAAACCTAAAGAGTTCTAAAACAAGAACAAATAAACAGAGATATGGGTAAGGGGGTTGGTTAAGAAATGGGAAGGTGTTAGCACCCAAAACGTCTATAGTACTCTATAGGAGCCCTTTGAAATATTTATGCTCTTTGGTTTGAAAAAGGTTTGTTTGAAAAGAGATTAGGGAGATGAGAATGGAATTATTTTTTAAGATTTTTGTGTTTGGAGAGACTTATCCAATCATGCCTATGTACTCACAAAATGCAATATAGGAACAAAACCCCATAGTTCATGGTACAAATAACAAAAATTGGTTGGTTTTGATTAATTTTAAATGTTAAAGACAAGTCGTCATTTTAAGGAGAAAACTACGTCTAGCCACCCACAAGTACAAGACAACATTTGCATCACCTAAAGATAAAGGATTTTGCTTGGATTATCAATAAGTCTATCACTCAACAACTAAGTGGAAAATGTCAACATCTTAATACTATGGGAAATAAGAGAATTATAACTCAACTATGGAAATGACTCATGTCTGAACTTTATGAAAAGTTTTTAAAATGAAAACTGCACAAAGGCACAAAAAGTTCGAATGAGGTTGATCTTTTTTTAATTCTTTTTGAAATTTGTCAAAATATGATTAACATTGATTGACATTTATTAAAGAAAATAAAGTTTCAAAATCACTTGACAAAGTTCAAGGTTTTATTGTGAAAGCGGTTTTAAGTTTGAAAACAAGGTTTTAAAAAATAGGGAGAAAATTTTGAAAATTTAAGAAGGGGAGATGATGAAGTGACTATCCTAGAAAGCAAAATAAAAGCTAGAGATAAGAAGGATCTAACCAACTTGTAGTGCACTCCATAGCAAGCCAAATAAGAATTCCATCTATCTTGAAGCATAAGCCAATAAGCAAGCCAAATAAAGGCAAAGATCCATAATACTCCAAGCATAGGGAAAGAGTCCTAATTCTAAATCCAATGGTCCAAGAATAGTCCAAGAATTCCAAGGTCTAGGAATAGTCCTAGAGCATAACCACAAAGTTAAGAGCACCAAGTTTTTTAGAGGTTGAATCCTTTATTAGTGTTTTAAACAAGATATGGTCCAAGTGGACAAAAGCAAAGAGCGGAAACATAAACTTGTGTCCAACGAACAAAGGAAAAATAACGGAAGTATAAACAATAATGTGATATGAGATGATAATAATGGAGCATAAAGATAAAAGAGAGATAGTGAGCAAGAAGGAAACATAAACAAAATTAGTACAATGATATCATTAGTGAGTTAGTGATTAGTTGTTAGAGCAAATGATCAATGATGGTTAACTCATGCACTTAAGCCAAAGTTGATGAAAACTTATTGGAGGATTGATAAAATCAAAGCCTCCTAATAACATGTTTTATAATTTATAGACCTAACTTCAAGGCTTGTTTTCACAATCTTCCAAGCCTGATTTCAAGATGCTTTGAACATGAAATTTGTTCTATCATCTCCCTAGTTTCCATTGAGCTCAAGATTGCACCATTTTGAATCAAATTCATTAAGTTATGGTTGATTAAAGTGAGTTACATGAATTGATGTTCATACATGTTATGTTGCCATATTTCATGCACACTCCAAGTTTGTTTCATGCAGCCATTTGTTCCATTTCATTTTCATGCGCATGATTCATGTTAACATTACCAAAACATTTCCCAAATTGATCCAACCAACCTTGTACCATTTCCACCCTTCATGAGTGTCACAACTGCGAAAAACACCCGACGGAAAAACAGAAGAGTTGCCACCGAACGTTATTTATCCCAAAGATAGGGAAAGGAACTGATCGAAGAAAACATAAAAGAAAGGAGAAGATAAGGTCATCGCAACCAAATCTTGGGTTCGGGAGTCGGTTACGCAAGAGGAAGGTATTAGCACCCCTCACGTCCATTGTACTCAACGGGATCCATGTTCGTTGTCTAATCAAAGGGTGTGTTTATCTATAAGCTACTGCTAAACGGGGGAAAAAATAAAATAAAAAGAAAGAGACTCGATAGAAAATCGCCGCCCTACGCCTACGTATTTCCTCGTGCAATGGGAAAGTCAGAGTCAACGTAGTTTGGAAAACTACGGGTAAAGGGAGAAGATTTTGAAAATTTAAGAAGGGGAGAAGATGAAGTGACTAATCTAGAAAGCAAAATAAAAGCTATAGATAAGAAGGATCTAACCAACTTGTAGCACACCCCATAGCAAGCCAAATAAGAATTCCATCCATCTTGAATCATAAGCCAATAAGCAAGCCAAATAAAGGCAAAGATCCATAATACTCCAAGCATAGGGAATGAGTCCTAATTCTAAGTCCAAGGGTCCAAGAATAGTCTAAGAAGTCCAAGGTCTAGGAATAGTCGTAGAGCATAACCATAAAGTTAAGAGCACCAAGTTTTTTAGAGGTTGAATCCTTTATTAGTGTTTTAAACAAGATATGGTCCACGTGGACAAAACAAAAGAGCCGAAACATAAACATGTGTCCAACGGACAAAGGAAAAATAACAGAAGTATAAACAATAATGTGATATGAGATGATAATAATGGAGCATAAAGATAAAAGAGAGATAAGGAACAAGAAGGAATTATAAACAAAATTAGTACAATGATATCGTTGTGAGTTAGTGATTAGTTGTTAGAGTAAATAATCAACGATGGTTAACTCATGCACTTAAGCCAAAGTTGATGAAAACTTATTAGAGGATTGATAAAATCAAAGCCTCCTAACAACAAGTTTTATAAGTTATGGACCTAAGAAAAATAATTAACCATACTTGGACTTTCAAACATAAGTTTGAGCCACAAATGATCACTTTCTGATTACGGGATAATTTAGCGCTACGTTAAGCAATCATAATCGGGTTTATGTAGAAACCACGACTATCTGAGGCCGGTCAATAACAATGTTAATGCTAATGCATGCTAGAGAAGTGATATGTATATCACTCTCCGAAAGCAATTTCGCACGAAAAGAAAATAGGTAACGATCTCATCTTCATCAAGTACATGAAATAAGTTCAAACGATATCGAATATTTTCATCGATCAAAAGAAAAAGAGAGAAGATGAAAGGGAATGCCAAATTGGATTACAAGTTCAAGGTCATTCTGTCTTTAAGTTCATCCACTCATCTTGGTGGATTAAAGCACTAAACATATCATTAACTCAAAGCACCTAAAACGAATTGAACAATTCACTTTAAAGATAGATTTGAATTAGTGGATGTTTATCCAACTTCATCTACACCTTAAGTCCAATGAATTTAAAGAGGAAAAAGACATTTAAAAGTATATTTCAAGGAAAAAATCAAAAGGAAATGGAAGAAGAAGAAGAAGAAGAAGAAGAAGAAAGAACCAAAACAGTCACAAAGCAGAGCCAAAAACTCAAAATCAACATTGGATAACCGGTTACCCAAATCGGGTAACACATTGCCACTGCTAAAACAACAGCAAAAAGGCAAAATTAACACTGGGTAACCGGTTACCCAAATCCGGTAACCCGTTACCACTGCTAAAACAGCAGCAAAAAGGCTTAGAAAAGTGCAGAAACTTGATCAATCATTTCTTCAAATACCTCGTGATCAAGAATGCAACTGAGCACGAAAATTCATGTAAAATAACAACAATCAACACCAATAGAACATAATTTCCAAGATTCATAGATCAAGCAACAAGAATCAATAATAGATCACATTGTGGAAGATGTATCAAAAACAACAATGGTGGATGAAGAAATTACCACTCCAAATATGGAAATTCTTCAAATCAACTCCAAAAATCACACTTCAAAGCCTTGATCTACTAGAATTGATGATGAAAATGTGAATGGATGAAGTTTTAGCTCAAAGATTAGTAAGTTCTAATGATGAACTTACTAACTTTCAAAGGAAGAAAGAACTTTGGTGAATTTGGTAATTGGAGAAAAATTTAGAGTCAAGAAAGAATTTGACAAGGTGAATTTGGCTACCAAAAGCTTATGAAATTAGAGAAATAAGGCCTCTATTTATAGGATTTAGGCTTGGAAAATTTGGTGGATTGGAATTTGGTTTGGAATCAAAATTAGGCTTGGAATTTGAATTTGGAGGGAAATTAATGATCAAGTGGTGATTAGTGGAGGTGTATTGTGGGAATTAATTATAATGAGGTAGGGGATTTAAAATGAAGTGATCTAGAATATTCTCATGTTGCAATATTTGAATTTGGTGCCAAAAATGTTGCAGAATTTGAATTTGCACAATTTTCACAAAATTCGCACAAGGTAATTGATTACCCAATATTGTAATCGATTACCATAGACAAAAATGGTGAAAATGGCCTTTATGATGTGCTATCTTGGCTTTGGCTCGATTCTTTTGCTTGTCAAAGAAGGCATGGAAATAACACATGAACTTTGGAGTCTCTTGAATAAAGGTCAATCAAATCTCGGGAGACTCTTTATTAGATAATTTGAATTGTTTGTGGATCAACTTCTACTTTTTTTCCAGATGAAATTCACTTGAGCTGAGGGACCAATATTTGATATCTTTGCTCCAAAATATTCCTGAAGAAGTTAGAAAAGGAAAAAAAACATTTTTTTTGGATTTTAATCAATGGTCAGTAAACATAAATATAAACAAATATCATACAAACAAGAATATAAAGGGTGCCCGATGATCTCTCAAGAACAAAACTGCAAAGGAAGGCAAGAGAACCAAAGCTTGCGATCTTGTTTGTGGGATGAGATGCAAATGATATGTGGGATCTTAGGGGTAAAAATTAGGGTATTTCACAAAGTATCCATGATCATGTCAACCAATTCCATGTCTAGAAGTGGTGGTTGAATGAGAGCAACTAACTATATCCATCTTTGGGAATACCCTCTGAAGGATTCACTGTCTGCTTGAGATAAGTCTTGCAACCGCTTGAGATAAGTCTTACGTGTCAAAGAATCAAGATCAAACATTCAAGAATAATGAAATATGTCAAGAACAGTCCACATAAATGCATCATATCAATCCATGAAGTTTAGAGATGGAAAGGAACTCAAACAAGCAAGAAATGCACAACATAGGCAATCTGTCCCAGTGGTAACGGGTTACCAGAATCAGGTAACGGGTTACCTCTTTGAAAAAAGGAAAATTGTCTCAGTGGTAACGGATTACCTATTGAAAAAAAGTCCAGAAACATGAAAATTAGGCAGGGTAACGAGTTACCTGATGGTGGTAACCGATTACCACTGTGACAGAGGGCAAAAATCAACTTCCAAATTCACTTTTCAGCAGCCAACTACTTATCCAAACATCCCAATGAACAAGTAATCAATTATGCACGAATTTAACACCAAAAATCAATGATCAAACATTAATTAAACTTGATCGAGCATTGAGATCACAAATCACAAAGATCAAATCTAAATAAATGGATCAAAATGCAACAAAAGCCATGAATCTACATTGTGATTATTTAAATAAGCTCAAAACAGAATTGGATCTAGAATTAACCAACCTTCAAAGCTGAGATTTGCTTTGGTAAGTGTTGATTCACTGCAAATTAACAGATCCAAGCTAGAAACCCATAGAATCTTCAAGATCCAAGAGCTTCCTTATAGTAGAAGTGAAGAACAAGCAAGATCAAGAAAATATTGATCTAAGAAGCACTTCAACTCTTGCTTCCAAAATCAGATCCAAATCCAAACAAAAGTTAAGTGATGAATTGAAGATAATAGAGATGAATGAAGGAGGTTTAGCTATAGAATTCAAGGATTTCAATGAAGAATCAATGAATTCAAGTGAAAAGAGCTTTAATGGAGGTTTTGAGAGTGAAAAAGTTTAGAGCAAATTCTCAAAAATGAGTGTGAAATCTGAAAATGAAGGTTATTTTGTTGAGGTTTAGAGAAAATTTGATTAAATAGGCTCTTGGTTAGGAGTAGAATTATGGTTTGGAATGTGGGTTAGTGTTTGGAGTGGAAATTATGAGTGGAATTAGGAATGAAGTGTTTGAAATTTCGAGGGAAATGGTAAAAATTGAATCAATTCTAGATCATTCCATGTAAGATCAAGGGTTGAAAATGATTGGAAATCTGCAGTGCTGAAAACACAAATATCTTTGCAAATTTTTCCTGAGGTAACAATTACCCATTTATGGTAACTGGTTACCACAGTCAAAAATTGCCAAATGGATGGAAACTTGTGTAATCATCTGTTGCCACTTGTTTTGAGATATGTTAAGCCTATGAAACTTGCCCTTGGATATTATAATTGTGAGAATGCCTGAGATAGCCTATACACCGTCTCTTGAGCTAAAAATAACCTGCTGAGTAAAAATAAAATCGGGCATTCGATTGTTGGGCAAAATAAATGCCGACCCCTCTGACGCTCGCTGTTTAAACTCTTGCAACAAAAGAGAACTCTGAGCCATAGAAACACGTTGATCCCATGTCTCGAGAATCAATGTTATGATATGTAGAAATGCAAAATGAAGAGAAACATAAGCCAGTTAAGGTTAGAAAAAGAGAGGGAAAATTTTGGGGTACTACAATGAGCAAGTTTTACCAACAATAACAAGAAGACAAACATCCAAAACTTGCTCACCACTCATGTTGTTCCATTCTTCCTCCATTCTGACCATTTCTTGCACCAAATAACAACCCACAAGCCACCAAAAAAAACTCATGCCATGTGTGTACTATCATTCCACGCCCTTCCATTTCAAATTTTTTTCACCAAGGTCATTAACCATAATAACACCTCAATAACCTTTTTTTTCACCACACATAGCCATCATATATATTCTAAAACGAAACCCTAGAAATGAGAGAGATTCATTTTCGGCAGCCAAACACTCAAGACACTCTCTCTCACTCTCAAACTTTTCCTTCTTCGAATTTCATTTCTCCAAGCTAGTTCCTCATTATTTTTTTTATCACCATCACCATCTTAGGGGCTGAAGCAGGCAAAACAAGAGGTTTGGTTGCTTGTTTGAATCAAAGGCAGACACTACAAAAGCTTCATTTTGGGGTAACTTTCTCTTCTTTTTTCTCACTTTTTCAATGCATGCTAGACTCGTGGTTGTGATATTTAGCCTTCTGAAAATGTGAGAGTCACTTTGGTGTTGTTGTTGTTCTTTTTTAAACAAGTTTCATTTGAACATGTATTTTTCGTGGCTGTTTTTCATGATGATAATGTGCTCTAAAGTGGTTTTTGATGCCAAAAATGGAATCAACGTGAAAAAACGAGGGGGAAGGAGCCTTTTCTTTTGAGTTTTGTGGTGGTTTTCAGTCAACTTCGGTGAGAGTCACCAGAGAAGACGACCGGAGCCCTAGCTCCGGCGTCTGATGTGTTTCTGATGGTTGACCCTCTGACCTGCTTACATGTTGTTGAGTGGCTACTGATGTGTTTTAAGTGGTTTGCGCGCGTGGCTTTTTGTTTTGTTTTGTTTTTTCTGATTTGTTTTGTTGGGCTTTGGTTGGTTTGATATTCACACCACCCCATATTTAGGCCCAAGAGCGTATCAACTCATTCCTAGTTCATCTGGATTTTACTTTCACACCCCCTTGTCATTTCCTTTTATTTATTTTTTCCATTTTCTTCTTCTTTTATTTTTATTTATTTTTAATTTTTCCAAGCCTTAAAAAATTTCACAAAAATAGTTTTTACACATTTTAATGTCTTGAGAATTTTGTCATGTTTTTATTTTTAATTTTTAATTTTATTTGCCTATTTTATTTTTCATTATTTGTGTAAGGATTTTACCAAATTACCCTTGGATTGGGGTTTGTATTTTGATGCCCTTGTAGAGGCTTTCTTGAGCCATGTTTTTCACTACTTTTTGACACATGAACAAGCTATGTTTGGATGCTGGTTTGGTGCTTTGATAATCAATTTTTGTTTGATTTCTATTTGACTTTGTTTGACCCTCGAAGTATGCTCGATTAGTTGAATGCTTGACTTTGTTTGATTCATTTATTGATGTTTTCTTGCAATTCTTGTTTTGATGCTTTGCCATTTGATTCATAACACACATGACATGATTTTGAACATTTATGTGGATTTTATTTGCTCTTGTTGTTATTTTTGGATGAAGCATTAAAATGTGTTTGTTTTAACTAAGAGTTTGTGCATGTCTTGCCATGATCTTTTGAATTTGATTCTTGAATGATCCAATGAGAGCTTGATGATCTTTCTTGGCTTCCCTCAACATGTCTTAGGTTCCAGTTTTCATGATTCGAGGTCCATTGTATGCCCATTTTGTTTCATTTGCCTTGCATGATCTTATACTTCTCACATGAACAATTTGAGCTTGTGTTTTCTTGACTTTGGTGCTTCAATTTGTGTTTTCCTCTTCATGACTTTGATTGTGGATTACAATGTGAACATCATACATGCCATTTGAGTTTGTTTCTAATCATGATGGATTAATGCTTGATTGTGTATGCCTTTGTATGAGTGTCTCATATCTTAGATTGATTTTGTTGTATGTGTTTGTTCTTAAGGCATGTTTTGAGTTCAACCTTTGATGTTTCCCTTGTGTGTTCATGGATGAATTCTTGACTTGATAACCATGTTATTGTTTCTGGTTACACTTAATCTCATGCCCTAATCTCATGTCTTTCCCTTAGGATTATGTTGTGCATGTTTATTTTTGTGTAGCATGTGCTTTGATTGTGAATGGAATGCATGATTTGGTTCTTTGTGTTTCTTCCTTGATTATTGACATGGTTGGATATATTGTGATGTTGCTACTTCCCCCATCTTGTTTCTCATCTCATTTGACCTTATTTTACTTTGCTTTGTGTTCAATATTGTCTCTTGTGAAATGTTTGAGTCATTTGATTCTGTTTGGGCATTTTGTTTGACATTGTGTTTTGACCTTGTGACATGGTTTGATATTGTGATTTCTCTTTGAAATTATTAACATGATGTAAATGGTCACCTTGTATGATATTGAGATGTATGTTTGATACTCCTTTGTCACTGAACTTCCATGATTGTTCTCCTTGATTGTATCTTCCTCTTTCTCCTACTTTCTTCTTCATCTCCTCTCTCTTTGAGACTTGTTTAAGTTTCATTTTTTGTTTTCATTTGTGATTTAATTGGATAGTGTTTACTTGTGCTTGCTCACATGATCCCTTAGGATTCCTAGTCTCACTTAATTTATGATTAAGGTGGGAGTAGGAGAGACATTAGGCTTTCAATCCTTTGCATGATAACAATTAGGATAGTCCCTTCTTTGACCTCAACTCTAGGTCCATCATTTGTATGATAACATTATGTAAACTTCCCTTTTATCTTAACCTTAAGACCATTTTTTTATGATAACATTAGGGTTTTTAGTTTCCTTTAGTGTTTTCTCTTTGAGTCTTCTCTTCTCATCTCAAACAATTCTAAGATACTTAATAAAGACGATAAGCATTGTGCACCACGAGCCTTAAGCATATTAGAAATGATGCATGGGGGGTTTATCCTCACTTATCTAGAGTGTTTAGTGTATGCCCTTTGGGCGATATGTGACACATTCGCTCCTATATCATAGCCTTTAGTGCAACGTGAATCTCAAACAAATTTAATTCACTTCTTTAAAAACTCATAAACCAAATTCAAACCATTTTATCCTTCAGGATTTGTTTCAAAGTTATTTTTAGAAAAGATTAAGTTACTTTTTTGTTCTACCGCAAACAAGTATCGACCCTAACTACTGGAATGGGAACTTATCGTCGCCCTGTCAGGCTTTTGAAGCAGTGCAAATTTAGGAGAAGCCTCCTGTTGAAGTTAAAATCCCATAGGTCTCAATGTCATCTTTTAAAGAAGCCCTTGCTATCATTGAATCTGGATCTTCCCAGAGGTGGGGCCAGGTGCTTGATATTCTCGTCAAACAGGACAAACTCAGCCTAGGGTTCGAGCCTTCCATTTCTTCTCAAAATACTCCCACATACAGGGGACCTGTTTAATTCACCAACGGTGGAGTCATCTTCGACATGATTCATGCCATAGGAGATGGCGAAGGTGATAGCGACTGTGACATGGATGCCTATATCAATCCTCGCATTCATGGACAAAACTTATGAAATTGGACTGCTGAGGAAAATTTTCAAGTCACCACTGAAGATTAATTTCCAGTTTTTTTTATTATGTCCAATCCAACGTTCTGCCCAAGACGTAGTGACTCATTCTGTAGGGCCCCCTTTTTTCATTTTCAAACATTATCATGAATAAAAGGACGTCGTTTTTGCATTCAAATATTTTGATCTCTGTTTTCTTTTTTTTTTTGTTTTTACATTTTGATTAAACAGAAAAATGGCAATGTATTTGTGTTTGTTTAAATTTTATAATGAACATAGAACATCAATCATGCAGGTCTTATATCTCAGATACCATTGTGTTGCACCCCAAAATTTGACCAACAATTATTTATCCATCAAGTGTTTGAAAGTTGATACCTTCATCAGAAAGTTCAAGAGATCCTCAGAGGAATTGGTTGAAACCAAGGATGTGTGCTTCATAGCTTGAGAGTTGTGGGAGCTCCTCAGATGATTCTGAGACTTTGAGAATGAACTTGGAGAGTTGAGAAAGCCTATGATATGTCTTGAAAGCCATCAGGGAGCCCAAAGAGGTCATTGTGCAAGAATTCAGAAGATTCAACCATGAATGGTAGAATTAGGGTTTTGACTGGGTCAATCCTAGGTCAGCTGAAGATTTGGAGAAGGTTGAGACCTAATCCAAGGGACATGAGATCATGGAATGATGTATGGAGATGTTATAAAGATGATTCCTAGACCAACTCATCATGATTGAGGAGTTTGAGAAGTTTTAAGTTAGGGTTTCTAAGGATTGTCAGTGAAAAAACCCTAGTTTGATCCCTATCTTCCAGGCAGTTTTAGCTCAAGATGTGATTGATATCTCATCTTCCCCATAACATGAATGTTGTAGAGCTTGTTCTCAGCTTTAATTTGAGTGGTAGAAGTACTTGATAGGATATGCAGAGCTCAAGTTATGGTTTTGACAAATTACAGGTCATCTGAGGTGTGTGAATCTGGGTCCTTGAAAGTCACCCAACTTGTAGACAACTTTTGCCCTAGTAGGATGATTCCTATGGTCTATTGGTCAACATGAATGTTGAAGGGAATCTTCTTAGCTTTCTAGAGAGTACTAGAAGTCCTTTATAGGATTTGTAGAACTCAACTTATGGTTTGAACAAGACAGGGGTATTTTGGTCATTTGGAAGTTATAGGTCATTTTAAGCAAAGGCCATATCTCCTATTTCCAAGCTTCAAATGAAAAACTTCACAACATCAAAGTTGTTCAAAATGGGATTTTAAGGCTAGAAAAAAGGGTGTGAAAGTTTGGAAAAGCTTATAGCATGGAGTTTTAAAAGTGGTGCAAATGGCTTGTAAATGGCTTATAAGTTAAAAAAGTTGAAATGGAATTTTGGTTTGGGAGATCCACAAATCCAAAATAGGTCACCCAATATGTCATTTTGACTCCAAACATCATTTTAAAAACAATGGTTTATCCACATTTTTGAGTTTAGGCTTAAAAATTGGAGTTGCTTTGTAAATTTGTTTCTTGCATTTTAAGGCACCAAAAGAGAAAGTGAGAAAATGCTACATAAGGGTTTGAAATGCCTTGTTCTCATACCAATTACTCATTTAAGGAGATATTAAGTGGAAATGCATGGCTTATCATGAGTTTGCATGAGAATTACTAAATATGGAAAAATCAAAATCTCATTGCATGATACGTTCTAGAAACTTCTTGGAATCTTCTACAAGCTTCTACACACTTCCATCCTTCTCTATAAATGCCCTAGAGTTGATCAATGGCAGGGTTGGTGATTCATTGTGCTTGCAAACCATAGTTTGATTCCATCACTCCAAATTGCATTTTGATTTCAAACTTCATCTAAACTTCATCAACTACCAAATTTCTTGTTACAATCATCTTCTACCATCATCATGGAGTAAGAAGCCAGCAAGAACTAGTGGAATTAGTGGCTGTTTCGTGTGATCCAAGTCTTCCCTCCAAGTTGCATGAAGAAGTGGCTAGGGTGATTCAAAGGGTGTTATCAAGAATTAGTGCATACAGAAGGCTCAACATCCATTGGAGATCCTTTGAAGTAAGTGACAAGAGCTGGATTGAAGGATAACCACCATTGCCATCATCAAGTGATAGGTATGCAATTTCAATCGAATCTCCTTATTTATCCAATATTAGAACATGTGGTTAGGATATATATGTTAGAGACCATTAGGAGAACAAATCTGGGGACTTAGAGCGCATTCTGTGAAGGTTGGACATTGAACATCAATTCTTTATTGAACAAGAACTCGGGTTGCAGCGAATATTAATACAAGATTAATAGCTTAGAATCATCAGGGCCATGTGCTGAGCATGATAGTATCAAGAAACTGGAAAGATATTAAGCTTGAGGTTGGAGTATCCATGGAGGTGGGGGTATCGGGTTTGATGCCTGGATGGGATTTAATGGAAACTATCAACATGGTTGTGTTCTTCTCGAGAAATGGAGCAAGTTGGCTGTTTACAGAATTGAGTTTCGTTGAGAAATAAGAGAGAACGGGAAGATAGAAGCTGGTACGTAAGGAGGCATGTCCATGGCCTGTTCATAAACCCTAGGAAGTTCAATGAGGAAGAAAGCCAACATGCGTTGGATCTGGCATGGACCATTGACCAGACTTTTAATATAATGGCCCAGGTTTAATTAAAAATGAGAGGGAAACCAGAGTTGTAAAACTCTGCGTTTCATTAATGTAATCTGTCGGGCTTGATGTTTCATTCGCTACTCACACCCCCTCGCGCGGCCCAATCTTTTTTTAAACTGAAAACTCTTGCTTTTCACACCGCGCTCCTGTTAATTTTTTCTTTAATTTTCATTTTGATTTTCTGATTCATCATGGGCTTACCAAAAGTGCTATGCGCACCACCCTTTCCTGGTCCATTCCAGCAAATGAACTGGGCGCAATTGGGTTTGACACCCCCCACCCCTTTTTAATTCATTTCTTTTATTTTCTCATTTTGAATATTCTTGCATTTTATAAAAATCATATAAAATTGAAAAATGATTGTTTTTTAATTCTTGTTTTTTCTACATGTTCATAATTCTGTCTAGAAAAATATTAATAAATAAAATTGGCATTTTATTTTCTTTTAATATTTTTAGCATATTATTCTTGTAAATAGCTTTTTTAATTGATTTTAGTTGATACTCAATTTTGTAGGATTTCTTTTAGGACCTTCCCTTAGAATTTTTGAGCCATTCTTTTTGGCATAGTTAGATATTGAATCATAGTTCCCATAGGATTTAATTCATGATTTTTAGGTTAAAATTTGATTAGTTTGTTTAGGCTAGCATTAGTATAACTCAATTAGGGTTTTATTCACCATAAGTAGACTTAACAATTTTGTTTTGGGTTTTTAGGTCAAGATTAGAGTATGGGGAATATATGGGTTAAGGGTAGGTATGTATAGAATCCCCTAGAATTTTACTAGAGTATTATATAGTATTTTAGTATTTTTAATTGATTTTTGAATGTATGGATAGTATGTGTGTTGCTTAAGGGCATAGTTTGTATTGTTTTGCTTTCTTTTCTTCTCCTTTGAGTGTGTGAGCCTTGAAGATTGAGTTGAAGACCTTGTGGATCATCATTGAAGACTTTGAAGACCTTGAAGAGGAGCTTAGTTTTAGCTTTTGTTTGTTCTGTTTATAGGATCATAAGTATATAGGTAGAGCTTTAGATAGAATAATTCCATTCAATAAACAAGGAGTGTCTTGTTCACCTCCTTCCTTCTCTATGATATAAAGTCCCTTAAGGGTATTCACCTCTCTCCTTTGGAGGGATTAGTGACCTTGCCCTATGAGGTAGAACTTTGAGAGAGCCTTTCCTTTTGATGTTAAGTCCTTAATGGCATCCTTTGGAAGTCAGTGAGCACTCTAACATCCTCACCTCATCTTGTTGATTGAATCTTGTTTGTTGGAGCATTTGGGTTGTTGAAGATAAAGAAAGAAATGAAGAGTATAGAAGATTTGATTGAAGATCTAAAAGCCATTGAAGATAGAAGCTGAAGCTTTGAAGAGGATGATTCCTTGGAGATTGTTGAAGTCTGAAGACTTTGTGAAGATCAAGTTGACACTTGGGTTAGAAGCTGAAGCTTTGAAGAGGATGAATCCTTGAAGACTGCCATTCCAGCTGAAGCTTGGAGAGTGTGAAGACCAAGTTGATACCTGAATATCCCTAAAGATAGTGAAGCCTGAAGGTGGAGCTGATCAAAGAAGCTGAAGCTTAAGGGAGAAGATGAGTTGATACTCATGTTGTAGGGTTGATACCTGGAAAGCAAGTGATCTCTGAAGTCTGAAGACTGAGTTGCTGCTGGAGGAGCTGAGGCTTTCTTCTGTTTTTCTTTTCTGTATTGTTTGTTTTGCTTGAATTGTCTGTTGCATTAGATTAAGTCCATCTAGAATAAGTTCAGTCTAAGAGCATGATTGCATTAGAGGTTGAGTTGCTCCCTCTGCTTGTATTGTTATTGCATGGCTTTGCTTGCGGGTATTCGGTAGAGCCCAGCTCCCTTGCCCATGTGGTTTGTTTTCCTGATGGCATTTTCATTTCTTTTATCTGTATGATTGCAGTTTACTGTTTATTGCTTGATAGCATGTTGTTTATTTTTCAGTATGATTACTGTTATTTCATGACTGGCTTGAGGTTGAGATGAGCTTGTGGAGGCTGAAGCCCCACACGCATTTCCTCCCTCACTTGCATTGCATGCATTTTACTGTTAAGCTGATGCTTTGTCTGTTTTGGTGTATCATTGACATGATCCCTTAGGACTCTCATTTCCTTTGATAAGGATTTGATGATAGACTTTTAGGTTGAAACCTATGCATGACAACATCTAGGAGTTCCCTGTTCAAACTTCAACCATAGGATGAATCCATGGCATGATAACAGTAGGACTTGATAGTCTCCCTCCTAGTTGGGCCTGTTCTCTTCTCATCTCAAAACAGTTAAAGATACAGTAATCATCAATGATTTCTTTCGTACGTTACGAGCCTTAAGCTATCTGAGAAAGGATTGTGGGAGAGCTTCTTTTCCACAGTCTGGATGTTTAGTATGGTACCCTTTGGGTGACATGCGACGCATTCACTCTCAGGTCATAGTCTCTAGTGCGGTTGAAATCGCAAACACAATAAAAAACACTTCTTTCAGGAGATAAGCCGTAGTTTCCCGAACTACGTTCGCTCTGATCTTCCATACAGTGTGGAAGTACGTAGGCATAGGATGCGATGTCCTAGCGAGCAACCTTTCCCCGTAACCCTTCGTAGGCCGAACTACGTTGACTCTGATTTCTCATTCTCTGATGAGAATACGTAGGCATAAAGTGCGACGCTTTGCCGAGTCATTTCTCTTTTCTTTTTCAGCCAGCCTTGATAGGTAGATAGAATAAAACCAACTCGTCCAAGTAAACACACAAGCGAGGATCCCGTCGAGTACGACGGACGTGAGGGGTGCTAATACCTTCCCCTTGCGTAACCGACTCCCGAACCCAGACAATGGTTGCGATGACCTTGTCTTACCCTTTTTCGTCAGGTTTTCCGATCGTTTCCTTTCCCGCTCTGAGGGATAAATAACGAAAGGTGGCGACTCTTCTGTCATGCCGGCACCTTATTTTCGCGCAAGCGACAGCTGGCGACTCTGCTGGGGACTTCAGGTGTTTCCCTATGCGAGTCTCGCCTTGGATTTCCTTCCTAGCTGTCTGGGACTGTCCCCAGCAGCTGGCGACTCTGCTGGGGAAATCTTCCCTATGCATTTGGGATCCAACGTCCCTTAAGAGAGTCAATCCTACCGTTTGTGTGTTTACCTGTTGGGTTGCGTTTATTTATCGCATTTTATTTCTCGCACTTTATTTCCCGCATTTTATTTTTCAGTATAATATGATTATTTGTGCTGTTGTGGGATGGGAGTTCTGATGAGCGAGAAGCCAGACCCAGGCTTGAGTGCACCATAGACTTAGAGTGGAAATTAGTGGGCGCGTGCTTGCTTTGCAGGCACTAGTGTCTCATGAAATCCACGCTCAGACGAGGTTCATCCGGTTGGCTTCACTTTCAACCCTTTGGGTTGAGACGGTTGCTGGTTTGGTGGATTGTTGACTCTGGGGACCGATCATTTGTGATTCAGCTAAGTGAGGCCTCTTCAAGACTTGATGATGCCACTCCTTCTGGGAATCGTATCGTCAGTTTTGAAAGTCTGTGACGCTGATGAACGCATAGGATGTCGTACCTTGAGTCAGTTTAGGTCCATACCTGTGAGCGGGCTGGGTTTATTGCAGGAAACTTTGACCTTCAGACCACCTGGTTTTCTTGACAGTGAATCAGTTATGTTGGTACCAGGGGTTCTCAGCTGCAGTATGTCTGTTCTTGATAGAGCAGGTTTTGATCAGAGGATCTTATCATCGGGTGTATGTCTGTTCTTGATAGAGCAGGTTTGATCAGAGTATTGTCATCAGTGGTTTGTTCTTGATAGAGCAGATTTTGAGTGGGGTCTGAAGATCTCATCAGCAGATGTTGTTTGTTCTTGATAGAGCAGATTTTGAGTGGGGTCTGAAGGTCTCACCAGCAGCTGTATGTTTGTTCTTGATAGGACAGATTTTTGATTTGGGGTCTGAAGACTTCATCAGCAGATATCTCTTGATCATACACCCGGGGTCCTTATTATCAGACATTTGTGCTTGACAGAGCAGAATTTTGATCTTATGTATATGGTCCTGTCAGAAGGTCGTTCTTAGCAGATCAGATCTGTGGTCCTTCACCGGGGTTTTCTTCTCATCAGTGATTATTGATACAGAACCTCCACATCAGCCACCTGGATATATTATTGCATGACTGCATTTTGCATTAGCTCGCATATTCATGTTTGCATTCCATTAGCATGTGTCTGTGCTGCAGGCGCATTTCGTACCTTGATTCTGGTGTCCCGAGCAATATGAGATATTTTCTTCCATGAATGGATCCAGTCTTATCACTGCATTGACACTATGTTGGCACGTTGACACCAGAATTAGGGGTGATCTCCTGAACGTACAGACACCCATGGCATTAGCATAATTCATCTTGCATGACAGAAGCCGGGGCTTGTCTTCTAACCCTTGTGTTTGCAGGTTTGACTCAGAATCGAGCAACTCAGACTAATGGAGCAGGTACAAGCTGAACTGGGGAAGATCCAAAGCCAGTTGGGGCAGGTCATGAATGACGTACAGGCAGTGCGCTTGGATCAGCAAGTACTCAGAGAAGAGAATCAGCAGCTGCAGAATCAGTTGAGCTTTCTCATGGGAGTGGTGAGAAGTATGCTAAAAAAGGAGAGTGGTCAAGCACCCAAGGTGGAGACCAAAGTGCTTCCTCCGTTACCGTCAGTGCCACCTGTGCTGAAGCCAAGTGGACTTCATAGATCCTCTACACAACATGGAGCTCAAGACCTGTCTCGCCAGCAGCCGCGCCGGGCATCTCAGAATAATCCTGAAGGTTATAATCAAAAGAAGAAGCTACTTGATAGAGCTGTGGACCCAATACCTGTGAGTTATGCCCAACTGTTGCCATTATTGGTTCAGAACCGTGTTCTCAAGCTTCGGACCTCGGATCCACCAGGTGACGTGTCGCCAGACGTTGATCTCAACACACGTTGTGATCTCTACTCAGGAGCACCGGGGCACCATGTTGAAACATGTAAGGCTCTCAAGAATAAGATTCAAGACCTTATTGACTCAAGGACAAATAGGCTTGTGCCGGGCGGCATGAGAGCGTCGGGAAAGTTCATCACGTACCCTGCAGAAGAAGTGAATGATTCCATTCCTTTGCCTGAAGCTGAGAAAGATCTTGAATATGTCCCGCGACCTTTGGTGACTGCATCGCCTCGCTCGCAGTTTCTACCTGGATCAAGTTCAAGGACGCAAGCGCCTAAACAAGGGACCGTTGCCATTCAGAAACGACGACCCCTTACTCCTTGGCGGAAAGAATACCAGCACCAGGATCAAAAGAGGCCTCGCAACCACTTAGAACGAAGGAATGCTTCTTCCCATCCAGTGCCTGTGCCGTATAGCCAGATTCTTCCACAGTTGATTCAGAATTCTTTGGTGGAACCGAAAGCTCTCAAGCCCGTGCCAGAGCCTTACCCTCCAGGGTACAACCCTCATGTTCAGTGCGGTTACCATGGTGGATCTCCGGGGAATTCAACTAAAGATTGCAAGGCTTTTCAGGCGAAAGTGCAACAATTGATCGACCAAGGGTGTATTTCCTTTCCAGACAGAGTTTTGGTTATACGTGACAACCTCTCAGCTGTCTGAGCTCGCAGATCCAGAGGGTTATTTCCAGAAGCCAGTGGTCCAGACAGGCAGACGTCCTCAGCATTGGCAGTCCTCGGACTTTTTACCATTTGCATTTGTAGTTTCTTTTCTGTTAGTTACTACTTGCTGTTAAACGTTGTATGTTTCGAATGGTAATATTAATAAAGTGACTATGCATTTTTCTGAATTACTTATGTCGTTGTCACTCATTTACTGCATTGCACTGACACTTGCATTTTATTCACTCCACTTTATCACTATGATTAGCAAAGATTGGAGGGAGGATGATGAAATTGAATACTCATAACCGATGATCGTATTGCTTTCAAATAAAACCTTGCCGATGACGTACAAGGCATTGTTTCAAAATCCCTAAACACCGGAGAGATAAGGAAGAGAATCCCTTGTTAACCACTTCGAGCCGAGGAGTAGGAGTTTCTTTCGGACTTTTTAACCCTCACATCTTAACCCGGGGCAGGGTAGTTGTCAGTTAGATTGATCGAGCGTTCAAGTCTTATAGAGGAGTGTTGTCCTTCGAGGACCAATCACATCATATTCCTCCCCAAAGGTC
Organism: Lathyrus sativus; assembly: GCA_963859935.3. Lineage (NCBI taxonomy): Eukaryota > Viridiplantae > Streptophyta > Magnoliopsida > Fabales > Fabaceae > Lathyrus > Lathyrus sativus. The sequence goes on along the minus strand of OZ012736.1, from coordinate 187,925,190 downwards.
GTACCTCGTCAACCACAATGGTTAAACCTCACCAATCAGGAGTGAGACGGTTATAATCCTTTCGGAGCAATCAAGACAGCCAGTGTCACACGACTTGTTCCAAGAAAAAAGAAAAGAAATAAGAAAGCCCGCTAAGTAAAAAAAAAAAGCTAGAAAGCAAATACTTAGGCAAAAATCAGGGCATCCCGCTGGACTTCAAAAGAAAAAATCGAAAAGAACTCAAAAGGAGTCAGTCCAGGCAAAAATTAAGGAATCAAAAGAATGAAAAAGAAAGGATATAAAAAAAAGAAAAATCCTCGAACAAGGACAAAGTCGTGTAGACACAGACGCCGAAACGAAAAAGGAGTAACTGTCACTCCGAAACACCTTGTGAATTCTTTAACCAGTTGTTCCCAATATTCAACACACCTCTCGAAGAGGCGAGCGCTCGAGCTAAGTTAGATGAACTTTAGGATCGGAGAACATCACGTAGAAGGGGTGGGTACAAATCATAATTTGAGCCAAATATCCTTTGTTTCACGAACCGTGAACCCGACCACGATACAACCCTTAAAAGACCTAATTGAGGCAGGGTTTATTCTGAAAGCGCATTACGATAAGGTTGAGTAACCTGACTCCTTCATGATTTTCTAATCATATCCTTATTGTATTTTTCACTGATCACATCAACACTACGTTTGAACTCTTTGGTTCATTCGTCACTCACTAGCATGACACGTAAATGAGTGACAGTACAACATTTTTTCGAAGTTTGCATGAACACTGCATTAAAATTACCATTCGTGAATAAACAATTTTAATTACAGGTTAGTAGCTGATATGAAGGAACTTCAACAGAGAGTAGTCAATCAGGACTGAATCGTCAGAGGTCTGGATCAGAATGGTGTGCTGTGAAACCCTGTGAATTTGGGGCAATGACTTCCAGTGAGTTTGGAATCAGTTTGTCTGAGGACAAGTCCCGGAGCATCAGTTGATTATGGGGCAGTTTATGCAAGAAGCGGTTGGTCGGAAGTGAATCTTCTCGAGACCCAATCAGGGGCAGTTATCCAGAATTCTTGCGATTTGGGCGCAAATCCCTCCAGTGTTCAATCAGAGCATGTTGAGTCGCTCATCGCTCGTTCAGGGACAAACTGCTTCAGAGATATTGAAGTCAACCATGCTGAGAGTTGATTAGTGGAGGATGAATCCTTCCGTTATGCAGGTGTTGGGGAAAGCCCTCTGAAGATTGTCTTGTTGCCAGTTGTTTCCGGTTCAGAATGAATTATTTCCAAAAGTCGGATTGGGGCAAGTTGAATTGCGCTGGGGCAAGTTGTTCAAATGAGTTTGTTCACCTTAGCAAGAATTGAGTATCGGGGAATCGTGTCATTACCCAGCCAAAACCTGAACCTTCTGAAGAAGCCTTATTGTCATTGGATTGTTATCCTACGGCCTAACCCGTTACTTAGCTCCATGATTGGTAGTCTGAATTCCCTGTGTTGACGTTGTTGAACCAGGATCGTTTCTCAGCAGAGATGTACGGTTTGAGGTTGTTCCCCCTGTACAGTTGGAGACTGCAGCAGATTGAGATGGAGTTTATCCCTTATCAGATTAGGGTCAAGACTACCCTCAGCAGACCCGGATTGATATCCCCGAAGCAGGGCGAGTCCTCCTTCTCCAGCAGAGTTCAGTAGTCTCTCCTCCATAGAATCAGAATCAGAATAGTGAGCATTGATATGTCTCCCCAGGCAGAGATGATTCTCTTCCCCAAGCAGACGCATCCTGAAGGAACGTCATCTCATCAGCTGAGTCGCGTGCCGAAGCTCGTGTTTTCCCCAGTAAAGTCGCCGAAGCAGGTGTCTCCCCAGCACCGGGTCACAAGTGCAGGATTCGCAGGAAGCTATTCTTATGCCGAAGTACACAGTAACTGATGGTGCCAGACTGAAGTCTCCAGAGGGATTGAGATTCCCCATCAGAGTCATACTCTCTCCTGAAGTCGGATGATTCCCTCTTCCCCAGTAGAGTGTTGGAACAGCTGATGTTGTATTCCCCTGCAGAGTTGTATTCTCCCCGAAGTCAGATGATTCTTTCTTCCCTAGTGGAATTGAAATTCCGCATCAGAGTCGTACCCTCCAGTGAAGTAGAATGATTTCTCTCCCCGGCTGAGTCCGCAAACCCCCAAGAGAGCTGAATCCTTGGAAGCAGTTGGGACCGTTAGTGGATTTTCCCTAGCAGAGTGTTGAACAGCTGATGCGGTATTTCCCCAGAGTTGTACTCTTTCCAGCGAAGCAGAATGATTCCTCCTACCCCAGCCGAGTTTGCAGATGTCCAAGAGAGTCGAGTCCTTGGAAGTTGATCAGATCATGATTGGTTTTTCCCCAGTGGAGTGTTGAGCAGCTGAAGTTGTTTCCCCACAAAGTGGTTATCCCCAGAAGAGTAGCCGAGAAGGCCACGCAGTTTATTCCCATCGCTTTCCTTCAGCAGGTCCAGGGTCTCGTAGAGCTTTGTTCCCCTGCAGCAGTCAGCTGAAGTTGTTTCCCCTGCAGCAGTCAACGGAAGATCGTTTCCCCAGACAGAGTCCGATTGATATTGGCATGCAGCGTTCTCCTCAGCAGGATGATTCCTCTATCTGAGTAGTTCTTTCTCCTTGACAGGAGAACTTCCCTTCGGCATTTATTTTGCTGACAGGATTGCATAGCATTGTGCATGATTGCATAGCATTTAGCATAAACGCATAACATTTCCACCGTGTGGGGCATGGCACCGAAGCAGTTGGGACCTTGAGTGGATGTTCCCTAGCAGATGTTGAACAGACAATGCGGTATTTCCCCCAGAGTCGCACTCTCTCCAGCGAAGCAGAATGACTTCTCCTGCCTCAGCCGAGTTTGCAGATATCCAAGAGAGCCAAATCCTTGGAAGTTGATCAGATCATGATTGGTTTTTTTCCCCAGTGGAGTGTGGAGCAGCTGAGGTTGTTTCCCCACAGAGTTATCATCCCCAGAAGAGTAGCCGAGACGGCCACACAGTTTATTCTCGCGATTGACATCGCTTTCCTTCAGCAGATCCAGGTTCTCGTGGAGCTTCGTTCCCCTGCAGCAGTCAACTGAAGTTGTTTTCCCTGCAGCAGTCAACCGAAGATCATTTCCCCAGACGGAGTCCGATTGATATTGGCGTGTCCACGTTCTCCTCAGCAAGATGATTCCTCTATCTGAGCAGTTCTTTCTCCTTGACAGGAGAATTCCCCCTCGGCATTTATGTTGCTGATGGGATCGCATCATTGTGCATGATTGCATAGCATTGTGCATGATTGCATAACATTGTGCATGATTGCATAGCATTGTGCATGATTGCATGGCATTTAGCATAGACGCATAGCATTTCCACCGTGTGGGGTGCCGAAGCATACGCATCATAAACATGATCTAGGTTGTTATCATTCTTGTTTTACAGGTGTTCCGCCGAAGGATCAGTTGCTCAGGATGATTCCTGACATTCTCCCCAGCGAAGTCTTCAGCCCAGGATAATTCCTGGAATCCCCAACAGAGTAGGGGTCTTTTCCCCAGCAGGTGGTTGGCATTTCCCCAGCAGCAGGTGGTTGGCATTTCCCCAGCAGCAGGTAGGTAGATTGATATCCCCAGCCGAGCACAGCCATGAGTGGTAGATGAAATGTTTCCCCAAGCAGATCCCGAAGGATTGTCCAGCAAGCAGAAGTTTGTTTATCCCCGTGAGTTTGAGGACTTAATGACATAAGTGTCTTGTAGCCTGAAGGCTATGTTCCCCAGAAGGGTCGTTTCCCAGAGAGCCGTTCAGGGCATTTATCGCTTTCCCCATGCAGAGTATAGCAGAGGATAGTGTGTTGATCAGCCTGATGTGCTGTGTTCTCCGGAGGAGTCCGTCATCCTCAAGTGTAAGTTCAGTTGAGATTGGCAGAAAATGCAGTTCCCTTGAAGGGTAGCCCTCCCTCAGTAGATTGGTTACTCTCCCCGAGAGGATGATTCCTCTTCCCAGCATTTATTTTGCTGGGGAATTTCCTTGCATGATTGCATAACATTTACTCAAAAGCGTAGCATTCCGTTTCGCGCGGAGCATTACGCCCATTTTCCAGCATTGCATATGAAGCATGAACCAGGTGGGTACCTTGCTCTCGAGCAGAAGTACTTTCTCCCCAGTAAAGTTGGTAGGAATCGTCTGAGTGAGCTCTTTCGTTATTCTCCAGCAGTTGTTGAAGTCGTTTGGGTGAACTCTCTCGTCTTTCTGCAGCAAAGTCTACAAGGTTGTTTGGGTGAACCCTTCTTCCTTTTCCCCAGCAAGAGTCGTCCAGGAGGATTCCTGGAACCCCTAGCAGAATGTTTGCTCCAGAATGGTTATCGGTTCAGGATGATTCGTGAAGGTGCCCAACGGAGTTGTTTGTTCAAGATGATTCTTGAAGTCCCTAGCAGCGTGATATGTTTGCTCCAACAGTGATGTCTAATCTGAAGATTGACTTCGTAAACGCCTGAAGGCGATATCAGAAGGTTCCTGTGGATTCAGACTTCCTTGTTGATGAATCAACGTTTGTCTGAAGACAAGGTTCAAAAGTTTGTAGATACAACTTTTGTATGCAAGGTGATCCGTGTTGGCCTGAAGACCAAGTCAGTTGTCCTGAGGTGATGATTGATTGCGATCAAGTGAATAGTTTTTCTTCTGACTGAAGTCGAAGATGTTTCTCCAGCTGAAGCGGAGTTTGCCTAAAGGCAAAGTGTTTGAATCCCCGTAGAGTCATGAATGGCTCAGGATACCACTTCTCTGACTGAAGTCACAGATTTCCCAAGCTGAAGCGAAGGTGCCCGAAGGCAAGGTTATCCCCAAGGTCATGAATGACCTAGGATTCATTTTTCGGACTGAAGGCCGAAGTATATCCCTGACTGAAGTCACGGATGCTCTATAGTAGAGGTGGAGTTGCCTGAAGGCAGATCCATGTATCCTTGAAGGCCAAGGACCATTTCTTCAGACTGAAGTCGAAGATACCTCCTGCAGAGTTGCCGACGGGCAAAGTTTACATCCTTGAAGGTCAAGGATGTTTATCTTCAGAAATACTTGAAGATCTTTTCTAGCTGAAGCTGGAATCGCCGACGGGCAAGGTTTATATCCTTGGAGGCCAAGGATACCATCTTCAGGAATACTTGAAGATCTTTTCTAGCTGAAGCTGGAAATGGCCAGGGGCCAGGGTTTCATATATCTTTAATGTTGAAGTTCTACGGTGGGCTTAGTATGCAGTAGTATTTGGATGTTCGTTATGGTTCTGAGGGAGGACCCCAGATCAGAGTGTGCTTGGTTGAGTCTCTCATTCCCAGCAGAGTAGCTCCAAATACGCAAGTGTACCTTTTGTTCCATTTACCAGGAGTGAACCCCAGGTCAGGATTGTTCAGTGTTGTGTTTTCTCCAGCGGCGATGCGGGGTATTTTGATTGTTCGACGGCGATATCAGATTTAGTTCTCCAGCGGCGATGCGGGGTATTTTGATTGTTCGACGGCGATATCAGATTTAGTTCTCCAGCGGCGATGCAGGGTATTTTGATTGTTCGACGGCGATATCAGGTTTAGTCTTCCAGCGGTGATGTTGGGTGTTGTGGTTGTCTGAAGGCAATGTCAGAAGAATTTAATGTGGATAATTGACGGCGATGTCAGATCGATATTTCTCCAGCTAGTTGTTGAGCAGCTAGTGTTGCAGTATTCGAAGGTTTGTTCCCCGCAGAGTATCGAGTGCTCAGGCAGTTGGCAAGTTTTCGGGTTTACCGGTATTCAACCGTCTCGCACCTTGATTGACTGAGAGCCGTTCGCTTCTCACCCAGTCAGGTTCAAGCCGTTTGAATAGGGGCTGCTGTTGCACCCCAAAATTTGACCAACAATTATTTATCCATCAAGTGTTTGAAAGTTGATACCTTCATCAGAAAGTTCAAGAGATCCTCAGAGGAATTGGTTGAAACCAAGGATGTGTGCTTCATAGCTTGAGAGTTGTGGGAGCTCCTCAGATGATTCTGAGACTTTGAGAATGAACTTGGAGAGTTGAGAAAGCCTATGAGATGTCTTGAAAGCCATCAGGGAGCCCAGAGAGGTCATTGTGCAAGAATTCAGAAGATTCAACCATGAATGGTAGAATTAGGGTTTTGACTGGGTCAATCCTAGGTCAGCTGAAGATTTGGAGAAGGTTGAGACCTAATCCAAGGGCGATGAGATCATGGAATGATGTATGGAGATGTTATAAAGATGATTCCTAGACCAACTCAGCATGATTGAGGAGTTTGAGAAGTTTTAAGTTAGGGTTTCTAAGGATTGTCAGTGAAAAAACCCTAGTTTGATCCCTATCTTCCAGGCAGTTTTAGCTCAAGATGTGATTGATATCTCATCTTCCCCACAACATGAATGTTGTAGAGCTTGTTCTTAGATTTAATTTGAGTGGTAGAAGTCCTTGATAGGATATGCAGAGCTCAAGTTATGGTTTTGACAAATTACAGGTCATCTGAGGTGTGTGAATCTGGGTCCTTGAAAGTCACCCAACTTGCAGACAACTTTTTCCCTAGTAGGATGATTCCTATGGTATCTTGGTCAACATGAATGTTGAAGGTCATCTTCTTAGCTTTCTAGAGATTACTATAAGTCCTTGATAGGATTTGTAGAACTCAACTTATGGTTTGAACAAGACAGGGGTATTTTGGTCATTTGGAAGTTATAGGTCATTTTAAGCAAAGGCCATATCTCCTATTTCCAAGCTTCAAATGAAAAACTTCACAACATCAAAGTTGTTCAAAATGGGATTTTAAGGCTAGAAAAGAGGGTGTGAAAGTTTGGAAAAGCTTAGAGCATGGATTTTTAAAAGTGGTGCAAATGGCTTGTAAATGGCTTATAAGTTAAAAAAGTTGAAATGGAATTTTGGTTTGGGAGATCCAAAAATCCAAAATAGGTCACCCAATATGTCATTTTGACTCCAAACATCATTTTAAAAACAATGGTTTATCCACATTTTTGAGTTTAGGCTTAAAAATTGGAGTTGCTTTGTAAATTTGTTTCTTGCATTTTAAGGCACCAAAAGAGAAAGTGAGAAAATGCTACATAAGGGTTTGAAATGCCTTGTTCTCATACCAATTACTCATTTAAGGATATATTAAGTGGAAATGCATGGCTTATCATGAGTTTGCATGAGAATTACTAAATATGGAAAAATCAAAATCTCATTGCATGATACATTCTAGAAACTTCTTGGAATCTTCTACAAGCTTCTACACACTTCCATCCTTCTCTATAAATGCCCTAGAGTTGATCCATGGCAGGGTTGGTGATTCATTGTGCTTGCAAACCATAGTTTGACTCCATCACTCCAAATTGCATTTTGATTTCAAACTTCATCTAAACTTCATCAACTACCAAATTTCTTGTTATAATCATCTTCTACCATCATCATGGAGTAAGAAGCCAACAAGAACTAGTGGAATTAGTGGCTGTTTCGTGTGATCCAAGTCTTCCCTCCAAGTTGCATGAAGAAGTGGCTAGGGTGATTCAAAGGGTGTTATCAAGAATTAGTGCATACAGAAGGCTCAACATCCATTGGAGATCCTTTGAAGTAAGTGATAAGAGCTGGATTGAAGGATAACCACCATTGCCATCATCAAGTGATAGGTATGAGAGGGAAACCAGAGTTGTAAAACTCTGCGTTTCATTAATGTAATCTGCCGGGCTTGATGTTTCATTCGCTACTCACACCCCCTCGCGCGACCCAATCTTTTTTTAAACTGAAAACTCTTGCTTTTCACACCGCGCTCCTCTTTATTTTTTCTTTAATTTTCATTTTGATTTTATGATTCATCATGGGCTTATCAAAAGTGCTACGCGCACCACCCTTTCCTGGCCCATTCCAGAAAATGAACTGGGCGCAATTGGGTTTGACACCCCCCACCCCTTTTTAATTCATTTCTTTTATTTTCTCATTTTTAATATTCTTGCATTTTATAAAAATCATATAAAATTGAAAAATGATTGTTTTTTAATTCTTGTTTTTTCTACATGTTCATAATTCTGTCTAGAAAAATATCAATAAATAAAATTGGCATTTTATTTTCTTTTAATATTTTTAGCATATTATTCTTGTAAATAGCTTTTTTAATTGATTTTAGTTGATACTCAATTTTGTAGGATTTCTTTTAGGACCTTCCCTTAGAATTTTTGAGCCATTCTTTTTGGCATAGTTAGATATTGAATCATAGTTCCCATAGGATTTAATTCATGATTTTTAGGTTAAAATTTGATTAGTTTGTTTAGGCTAGCATTAGTATAACTCAATTAGGGTTTTATTCACCATAAGTAGACTTAACAATTTTGTTTTGGGTTTTTAGGTCAAGATTAGAGTATGGGGAATATATGGGTTAAGGGTAGGTATGTATAGAATCCCCTAGAATTTTACTAGAGTATTATATAGTATTTTAGTATTTTTAATTGATTTTTGAATGTATGGATAGTATGTGTGTTGCTTAAGGGCATAGTTTGTATTGTTTTGCTTTCTTTTCTTCTCCTTTGAGTGTGTGAGCCTTGAAGATTGAGTTGAAGACCTTGTGGATCATCATTGAAGACTTTGAAGACCTTGAAGAGGAGCTTAGTTTTAGCTTTTGTTTGTTCTGTTTATAGGATCATAAGTATATAGGTAGAGCTTTAGATAGAATAATTCCATTCAATAAACAAGGAGTGTCTTGTTCACCTCCTTCCTTCTCTATGATATAAAGTCCCTTAAGGGTATTCACCTCTCTCCTTTGGAGGGATTAGTGACCTTGCCCTATGAGGTAGAACTTTGAGAGAGCCTTTCCTTTTGATGTTAAGTCCTTAATGGCATCCTTTGGAAGTCAGTGAGCACTCTAACATCCTCACCTCATCTTGTTGATTGAATCTTGTTTGTTGGAGCATTTGGGTTGTTGAAGATAAAGAAAGAAATGAAGAGTATAGAAGATTTGATTGAAGATCTAAAAGCCATTGAAGATAGAAGCTGAAGCTTTGAAGAGGATGATTCCTTGGAGATTGTTGAAGTCTGAAGACTTTGTGAAGATCAAGTTGACACTTGGGTTAGAAGCTGAAGCTTTGAAGAGGATGAATCCTTGAAGACTGCCATTCCAGCTGAAGCTTGGAGAGTGTGAAGACCAAGTTGATACCTGAATATCCCTAAAGATAGTGAAGCCTGAAGGTGGAGCTGATCAAAGAAGCTGAAGCTTAAGGGAGAAGATGAGTTGATACTCATGTTGTAGGGTTGATACCTGGAAAGCAAGTGATCTCTGAAGTCTGAAGACTGAGTTGCTGCTGGAGGAGCTGAGGCTTTCTTCTGTTTTTCTTTTCTGTATTGTTTGTTTTGCTTGAATTGTCTGTTGCATTAGATTAAGTCCATCTAGAATAAGTTCAGTCTAAGAGCATGATTGCATTAGAGGTTGAGTTGCTCCCTCTGCTTGTATTGTTATTGCATGGCTTTGCTTGCGGGTATTCGGTAGAGCCCAGCTCCCTTGCCCATGTGGTTTGTTTTCCTGATGGCATTTTCATTTCTTTTATCTGTATGATTGCAGTTTACTGTTTATTGCTTGATAGCATGTTGTTTATTTTTTAGTATGATTACTGTTATTTCATGACTGGCTTGAGGTTGAGATGAGCTTGTGGAGGCTGAAGCCCCACACGCATTTCCTCCCTCACTTGCATTGCATGCATTTTACTGTTAAGCTGATGCTTTGTCTGTTTTGGTGTATCATTGACATGATCCCTTAGGACTCTCATTTCCTTTGATAAGGATTTGATGATAGACTTTTAGGTTGAAACCTATGCATGACAACATCTAGGAGTTCCCTGTTCAAACTTCAACCATAGGATGAATCCATGGCATGATAACAGTAGGACTTAATAGTCTCCCTCCTAGTTGGGCCTGTTCTCTTCTCATCTCAAAACAGTTTAAGATACAGTAATCATGAATGATTTCTTTCGTACGTTACGAGCCTTAAGCTATCTGAGAAAGGATTGTGGGAGAGCTTCTTTTCCACAGTCTGGATGTTTAGTATGGTACCCTTTGGGTGACATGCGACGCATTCACTCTCAGGTCATAGTCTCTAGTGAGGTTGAAATCGCAAACACAATAAAAAACACTTCTTTCAGGAGATAAGCCGTAGTTTCCCGAACTACGTTCGCTCTGATCTTCCATACAGTGTGGAAGTACGTAGGCATAGGATGCGATGTCCTAGCGAGCAACCTTTCCCCGTAACCCTTCGTAGGCCGAACTACGTTGACTCTGATTTCTCATTCTCTGATGAGAATATGTAGGCATAAAGTGCGACGCTTTGCCGAGTCATTTCTCTTTTCTTTTTCAGCCAGCCTTGATAGGTAGATAGAATAAAACCAACCCGTCCAAGTAAACACACAAGTGAGGATCCCGTCAAGTACGACGGACGTGAGGGGTGCTAATACCTTCCCCTTGCGTAACCGACTCCCGAACCCAGACAATGGTTGCGATGACCTTGTCTTACCCTTTTCCGTCAGGTTTTTCCGATCGTTTCCTTTCCCGCTCTGAGGGATAAATAACGAAAGGTGGCGACTCTTCTGTCATGTCGGCACCTTATTTTCGCGCAAGCGACACATTGGTTCTGATTCGGCTATGACTCAGTATGATTTCGATAATCCTATCTATTAAGCGGAAGAAAAGACTGACGAAGACTGTGACCTACCTAAGGAACTACCCAGACTTCTGAAGCAAGAGGAAAGGCTCATTTTGCCTCATCAAAAGGATATCAAATTCGTCAATCTGGGTACCGAGGATGAAAAGAGGGAAGTCAGAATAGGGGCTGCTTTGGAAGATGATGTCAAAATAAGATTGGTCGAGATGCTCTGTGAGTACATGAATATCTTCGCTTGGTCATACCAAGACATGCCCGGGATGGATACAGATATAGTGGTGAACTGGCTGCCTCTCCGAGAAGAATGTCCACCAGTGAAGCAAAAATTGAAAAGGAAGAGGCCTGACATGGCGGTCAAGATCAAAGAAGAAGTTCAAAAGCAATTGAAGTTGGATTTCTTACTGTCACCAATTACCCTCTGCTGGTCGCTAACATTGTTCATGAGCCCAAGAAAGATGGAAAGGTCAGGATGTACGTTAATTTTAGAGATCTGAATAGAGCGAGCCCGAAAGATGATTTCCTGCTCCCCCACATTGACGTGGTGGTCGATAACACCACTTAATATTCTGTGTTTTCCTTCATGGATGGTTTCTCTGGGTATAACCAAATCAAAATGGCCCTATAGGACATGGAGAAAACTACCTTCATAACACCGTGGGGTCTATTTTGCTATAAAGTGATGCCTTTTGAATTGAAAAATGTTGGGGCAACTTATCAGCGGGTAATGGTGACTCTCTTTCATGATATGATTCATCAAGAGATTGAAGTATATGTTGATGACATGATTGCGAAGTCACAAACGGAGGAAGGACATCTGGTCAATCTTCTGAAATTGTTTGAAAGACTAAGGAAATTCAAGCTAAGGTTGAATCCTAATAAATGCACCTTTGGAGTGAGATCTGAGAAGCTGCTAGGTTTCATTGTGAGTGAGAAAGGTATTGAGGTAGATCCTGCAAAGATCAAAGTTATTCAAGAAATGCCTGAACCAAGGACGAAAAAGAGGTTTGTGGTTTCCTGGGGAGATTGAACTACATTGCAAGGTTCATTTCTCACCTTACAACCACTTGCGAACCTATACTCAAATTGCTGAGAAAAGATCAGGCAGTCGTTTGGAATGAAAATTTCCCGAAGGCTTTTAAGAAGATAAAAGAGTATCTACAGGAACCTCCAATACTAATGTCTCTAGTTGCAGGAACACCTTTGATTATGTATTTAACGATTCTGGAGAATTCAATGGGTTGTGCGCTCGGTCAACACGATGAGATAGGTAGGAAAGAACATGCTATTTACTACCTGAGTAAGAAATTGACCGATTGCGAGTCAAGATACTCAATGCTAGGGAAAACATGGTGTGCACTTGCTTGGGCAGCTAAACGCCTAAGGCAATACATGTTAAACCACACAACCTCATTGATATCAAAGATGGATCTGATCAAATACATATTTGAGAAGCAAGTGCTTTCCAAAAGGATCGCCAGATGGCAGATGGTTCTGACAGAATATGATATCCAATATGTTACCCAAAAAGCCATTAAGGGAAGTGTCTTGTCAGAATATCTTGTTGAGCAACCAATTGAGGATTATCAGCCAATGAAGTTTGAATATCCAGATGAAGATATTATGTTTCTGAAGATGAAGAATTGTGATGAGCCTTTGCCTGACGAAGGTCCTGAGATTGGATCTCAGTGGAAGTTGGTTTTCGGCGGTGCTATTAACTCATATGGAAACAGAGTCGAGAAAATCATTACAACTCCTCACAGTTCTCACATACCGTTCACCGCCCGATTAACGTTCGCTTACACCAATAATGAAGCTGAATATGAAGTGTGACTTATGGGTTTAGAGGAGGCCATCGATATGAGGATCAAGAATCTTGATGTGTATGGCGATTCAACATTAGTCGTTAATCAAATTAAAGGAGAGTGTGAAACTCGCCAGGCCAACTTGGTTCCATATAAGAACTATGCAAGGAGACTACTGCCTTTCTTCGACAGAGTTGAGTTTCATCATGTACCTAGGGCTGAAAATCGAATGGCAGACACCTTAGCAACGTTATCATCAATGTATAAAGTGAATTTATGGAATGAAGCTCCAACAATCACCATCATGCATCTTGATAGACCTGCCTCCGTATTTACGGTTAAAAAAGCGTCAGATGGAAAGCCCTGGTATTTTGACATCAAACATTTTCTCAAGACTCAAGAGTATCCACCTGGGGCATCAAGAAAAGGCAAGAAGACTATGAGGATGATTTCAGACAACTTTTACTTGAACAAGGATGATGTGTTGTATAGAAGAAACTTTGACATGGTCTTTCTGCGTTGTATTGATGAACACGAAGCGGGCCTGTTAATGGAAGGGGTTCACGAGGGTTCCTTTGGTACTCACACTAGTGGACATGCAATGGCCATAGAAATGTTAAGAGCTGGATATTATTGGATGACTATGAAATCTGATTGTTTCAAATATGACAAGAAATTCTATAAATTCCATATTTATGTTGGTAAGGTGCATATGCCACCTAACCCTCTGAACGTGTTAACATCTCTTTGGCCCTTTGCAATGTGGGGGATCGATATGATTGGAAAACTAGAGCAGACTGTTTCCAATGGGCATCGCTTTATTCCAGTTGCCATCGATTACTTTACAAAGTGGGTAGATGCAGCTTTCTTTGTTAACATCACAAGACAGGTGGTTGCTCGATTCATAAAGAAGAACATCATCTGCCGTTATGAAATACCAGAGCGAATCATTACTGATAATGGTTCAAATATGAACAGCAAGACGATGAAGGAATTGTCCCAGAGTTTCAAGATTGAACACCACAATTCTTCTCCATACCGCCCGAAGATGAAAGGCGCTGTTGAGGTAGCAAATAAGAACATCAAGAAGATTGTACAGAAAATGGTAGTGACCTATAAGGATTTTCATGAGATGTTACCATTTGATCTACACGGTTATCGTACTTCGGTGCGTACATCAACCGGGGAAACTCCTTTCTCACTAGTATATGGTACGGAAGCAATCCTACCATTGGAAGTTGAGATTCCTTCTTTGAGGATATTGGTTGATGTGAAACTTGACGAAGCTGAATGGGTGCAAGCCGGGTTGAATCAGCTAAGTCTTATTGATGAAAAGAGATTGGCATCCATTTCTCATGGCCGGTTGTACAGAGCAGAATAAAGAAGACTTTTGATCAGAAGGTGTGTCCTTGGTGCTTCCAAACAGGTGACTTGGTTTTGAAAATAATCCTTCCTCCTCAAACAGATCACAGAGGCAAATGGACTTCAAACTATGAAGGTCTATATGTGGTTATAAAGGTTTTTTATGGTGGAGTCTTATTACTATCTACTATGGATGGTGAAGACTTTACATCCCTTGTGAATGCAAACGTAGTCAAAAAATATTTTGCTTAAAATAGACCCGTTGGACAGAAATATAAATGTCCATGCAAAAATTGTGCATCCCGGCGAACCATAAAAGGAAAAGGTTCGGGAAAAATTAGGGATAAAAGAAAAAAGAATAAACCCGCAAAGTTGAAAACCTGAAAAGGTGACTTTGGTAAAAATGGATATCCCGGTGGATTAAAAACCCGCAAGGGCAGTCCAGGCAAACGTTAGGGATTTAAAAGAAAATGACTGCAGCATACGTTCGATTTGTGAATTCATCTTGATATACGGAGATCCCAAAGGATAAGAATCATTCCAATCAATCTGTTCAGAAGGCAGAGCATCGGTGAATATTGAAGGCATACAAGCTACAACTGAATCGACACATGGTGGTTATCTATTTCCACATTGCTGACATTTGTATATTCCTTGCTGTATTTTTTGCGCAATTACCTCTTTTCAGGAATTGCATCGAAATTGTAACTTTCCTATTTACAGGCCATTTCAATCAATAAAGTGTTATTCACTCAAAAGCTTTCATTTTTGTTTTTACTTTTACAGTTTTGTTTGCGGAAAAAAAACATCTGATATTTTTGATAGACATTACATGTGAAAACATTGGGGCTTTATAGAGCATATTGAAAATAATGATTTTTCTTGAACGATAGGTGTCATAAATGGTAATCGAGGTGTCCATTTCGCATACATAGAACATCCTGTTGTGTATTGTTTGTTTGCAGAATGACATGATTCTCTCCCCAGAAGAACTTTCTCCCTGACAGTGAAGCTCTAACAATATCAGTAGTGCATAGTGAATTATTCCTCCCCCAATAGGAGTTCAGGGTTTTGGGTTTCCCATCCAGTTGGATTTATACTCCCCAGCAAGTATTCAAAAGATAACTACATCAAATAGGGTGTTGATATGCAGTCAGGCATCTATTCCGCAACAGAGATTTTGTCTCCCCACAGAGTGTTGTTGTCAGATCATAAGTATCTCACCAACAATGAAATTCACTTATCCTCGGTATGGTAAGGTTGAGGTTATTCCCTAGCAGCAGAGATTGATGTTGATTCCCTCGACGAGTAAATCATCGATGGGTGATATCCTCAACAAAGTCAAATGGTCACAGGCATTCTTGAAAATCACATTTTTGGAACGATCTCCCATGATATGTCATTTTTGGGTCTTCCTTTGCAGAGTTTGTTTGCTGATCTTCTCAGCACCTTTCTTGGTGGTGTTCTTTTGCATATCATTTGTATTGCATCCTCTCAAATGCGTAGCATTTCCATTTTGTATGGAGCATAACGCCATATTCAAACATATGCATCTGAAGCATAAGCCAGGTTTGATACCTTTGTTGCTAGACATCTCTCCAGCAAATAATAACATAATTCACGGGAATTTGTGGTACTTTACCCCCAGAAAAAATAATTGATAGATGTGTTCATCTTACTTTTACTCCCCAACAGATTTTGTTTGTTTAAACTTCTCTTCCCCCCACCAGAGTTTACTTTTCAGGTCGTAAGTTATTTGATTCTACTTCATGTATACCTAGTTTATCCCAACTTTTGGTTGGTATCTTTGGTTGGATGTTATCCTAACTTTTGGTTGGTAGTCCTTTTCTTTTCTTGGATGTCATCCCAACTTTTGGTTGGCAGCCCGTATCTTTTCTTGGATGTTATCCCAACTTTTGGTTGGTAGTCCGTTTCTTTCCTTGGATGTTATCCTAAATTTTGGTTGGTAGACCTCTATTGTTTCCCCTGTGAAGTCGTCATCCCAACTCTTGATTGGTAGTCTTCGTTGTGGTATGTTCGCCTTCGTTCAGTGTTCCGGCGATCCTAACTTTTGGTTAGTAGCCTTTGTTCCAACTTTTGGTTGGTATAGCTTTGTTGACAATTCCAACTTTTGTTTGGTAGTCTCCCTTTCCGGTGATCCCAACTTTTGGTTGGTAGCCTTTGATTCTTTGTTGATGATCCTAACTCTTAGTTGGTAGTCTTAATTTTTGTGTGTTCGCCTTCGGTCGACGTTCCGGCGATCCTAACTCTTGGTTAGTAGCCTCTCATCCCAACTTTTGGTTGGTAATCTTTGTTGATGATCCTAACTTTTGGTTGGTAGTCTTCATTGTTTGTGTATTCGCCTTCGGTCGGCGTCTGGGTGATCCTAACTTTTGGTTAGTAGCCTGTTTCTCACAATTTTTGGTTATTATTCTCTCTGGTGATCCTAACTTTTGGTTAGTAGCCATTATTATCTTCTTGATCAGTTATCATTGGCAATCCCGACTTTTGGTTGGTATCTGCTACCTGTAAGTCCACCTTCGGCGGGCAATCTCTTCACTATGTACATCCCTTCTAGTTGCAAATTTCTGGGTTCTTTTAGTATTCAATCACCTTTTACCTTGAATTTTTGAAAGTAGTCGCTTTTCATCCCTTCAAGTCCAAGTTGTTTAAATAGGGGCAGCTGTAGCACCCCAAAATTTGCCCATCCTTTTTCTTATATCTTGGCTTATGTTTCATATCATTTTGCATCAACATTAGTACATAGCATTGGTTCTAGATAGGGGGTCAAGGTTTTGGTTCAACACTCAAGGAAAGAGCTTCATCTTCAAAGCTCAAGTAAGGGTTCATTCTCAACCTTGTGGCATTCTTAATTACAAGATCCTCCTCATCATCAAGACATATCTCACAACCACTTGAATCAAGGATTCAAGCATTAATCACCTTCTCCTATCTTGTGGGGAACTGGATTAGGGTTTTGGTTCAAAAGGCATCTATGGCTAGTACTATGAGAAAGACATGATTCTAAAGCTCAATACACATATTGAGGGTCCTCTACATAGATTATGTTTCACACGAGCCATCACAAGATCTTCAATCAGTGGAAAAGATGTTAGGGTTTCATCTGATCAACAAAAGTCAATTGTGGTTCAATAAGGTCAAAATCTTGGATCTCAAGGTCAACCAAGGGTATGCTATGTGTTTTCAAGTGGTTTTATGTGTTTAGAAATAGAAAAGTCAAGAGGAAACATAAACCCTAATTCTAGCCATTTTGCAACTTCCATAACTTTTTCATCCTTGATCCAATGGAAGAAAACTTGTTATCAAACTAAAGAGGGCATCATGAAATACAAGTTTGTAGATGAAAGCAAGTCCAAAAGATCCATAGTTTGAGAGATATGATGGGCTAAAGTTGAGAAAATGGAGATTTTGTCATTTCAACACTATCACACCCTCTTTTCCACCATAACATTTAACCTTCATAGCATTATCATTAGCATTAGCATTTGGATCTTCATGAGTCCATGGTTCAAGCTCTAAACAAGAGAACTCAAAGGATTTTGACTTGGCTCAAGAGGTCGTTCTTCTCAAGGCAAGTTGAGTTTATTTCTCAAGATTTTGGCTTCCTCAAGTCTCAAGGCATTCATTTATCTTATCATACTTGAATTTCACCTGGATCATGGACAAGCATTGGAATCAACAACCTATTCCTTGAAGTAGTGGAATTAGGATTTTTGTCAATTGAGTACACAAATCCCATATAGGCAAGATCAATCAAGCAATTTCATCATCATGAATCATGTTCTATCTTTGGTGAAAGGATCCTACATCATACTCATAGGAATTTGAATTTAGAGCCTGGGTCATTTCGTCTTATCATTTGGGGCTAAAATTAGGGTTTTGCAATTGGTCTTTTACACATAACAAAACTTTGTATTAGGTATCGCCGATCAATTTGGATGCTTAATGCCTATGTGGCCAAGAACTGAATGGTCGCTACACAAAGAATGTCATCTCCGCCATTGTACCTATGAGGTTAATAATGTTCTGGTGTCTTTCCCAACCTTTCGTAGAAGAAATTTGTTTCCCCGAACTTTTTGTTCTCGAACCCTCTCTACCTTTCGTAGGAGGATTCGTTTTCCTAACCTCTTGTTTAGGAGTCTTTTTTGCTTAGGCATAAATTTAAAACTATCATTGTTTTCCAAGTGTCCTCTACCTTTCGTGGTAGGATTTTATCGCCGAACCTTTTGTTCCAGAGTCCTCTCTACCTTTTGTAGAAGGAATTTGTCTCCAAGCCTTTCGTTTTGGAGTCCTCACTACCTTTCGTAGGAGAAGTTTTCTCCTAGCCTTTGCTCAAGATTTTTTTCTGCTTATTGCAGAACTTTTCACGGTCATTTCTTCCCCAACAGAATATCCTTTACTTGTTATAGTAATATCGTTTTCTCCAAAACTTTAGTTCTGGGGTTCTTTCTACCTTTCGTAGAAGGAAGTTGTCTCCAAGCCTTTTGTTCTGGAGTCCTCGCTACCTTTCGTAGGAGGAGTTATCTCCTAAACTTTTGTACAGAAGTCTTTTCTACTTTTGCAGAAATTCATTCGATCATGTTCTCCAGAAGGGAGTTCCTATATGTGATGTAGAAGGAATTTATCTTTTCTCCAAGCCTTTTGTTTGGAGTCCTTTTCGCCTTTCGCATAAGGAATCTTTTCTCCAAACCTTTCGTTTTGGGGTCCTCTCTGCCTTTCGCATAAGGAATCTTTTCTCCAAACATTTTGTTCTGGGGTCCTCTCTACCTTTTGTAGGATGAATATATCACTCTTTGATTGTTAGGATCTTTACCTTTAGTAAGGGTTATTTCATTATATCCTTTGAGTCCTTGCTACCTTTTGTGGAAGGAATATCTCACTATATACAGCTTGAGTCCTCTCTGCCTTTCTTAGGAGGAATATCTCTTAAACCTTAATTATCATCTATTATTGCAGGGATGTTTCACCTTTCAGGACTTGCAAAACACTTGTGTTCTTTTGCATTTCATCTCGAGCATATCATCATATATCCCTCATAACTAACCAATTCATCAAACTACCTTTTATCTTTTGACAGATGCCTTTTTCAAAGCCATCCTGTTATTCCATCCTAATACATTTCACCCCGGTTAGCTGAAAACTTTGAGTATTCTTGTATTTAATTTCCTTGTACCTTGACTCTGAGAAGGATTTTGTCATACTCACTTTCAAGTCCAAGGGGATTAAATAGGGGAATTTGTCGCACCCTCTTTTCCACCCTAACCTTTAACCTCTATATCATTATCATTAGCATTAGCATTTGCATCTTCACGGGTGCATAGTTCAAGCTCTAAACAAGAGAACTCAAAGGATTTTGACTTGGCTCAAAAGGTCATTTTTCTCAAGGCAAGTTGAGTTTATTTCTCAAGATTTTGGCTTCCTCAAGTCTCAAGGCATTCATTTATCTTATCATACTTAAATTTCACCCGGATCATGGACAAGCATTGGAATTAACAACCTATTCCATAAACTTGTGGAATTAAATTTTTTTGTAAATTGATTACACAAATCCCATATGGGAAATATAAATCAAGAAATTTTATCATCATGAATCATATTCTAGCTTTGGTGAAAGGATCCTACATCATGCTCAGAGGAATTTGAATTTAGAGCCTAGGTCATTTCCTCCTATCATATGGGGCTAAAATTAGGGTTTTGTAATTGGTCAGTTTATTTTTGTTTCTTGAAGCAAGATTTGAGCTTATAGTTGTATACATGTCCTAAGGTACCTTGATGTACAATATTGGCCATCAATTTGATGTGGAAGGCTTTCAATTGTTCAATGAACTAAAAATTAGGAATTTGGGGAAAGTTCAGCTGAGTAGGGAAAAAGTCAACTCTTGACTTTTTGAGGTCAAGTTCCCAATCCTCATGTTAAACATCATTAATGAACCAAATTGTATCAAGAAATGATAAAGGGATCATCAAAAAATTAAGATGTGCAAAGTTGCCAAATTTAGAAAACTAGGGTTTTTGAGAGTTTCTATTTCAGGAAAGTTTTCATCCATTTCCAGCCATCTTGCAAGGAAGTTTCCATCATGTTACAAGCTTCATTTCATTCCTGGCCAATCATGAAGGTTGTAGTACACATCCTAAGCTTTCCAACCATATGAAGTATTGGTCATTTAGATCATTATTGAGAAAGTTATGATTGTTGAATGTTGGCATTTTCAAGTTGTCATATCTCAACACTTAGAAAATTTTCTAAGTCCTAAAACTCAGCATACAACACCAATTTTCTCCCTCACTTTTCATCACTTTCCAAGTCTCCATTAAACCTTTGGCCAACATGATTCTTGTTCTCTATAATGCAAGCTTTTCAATGGGTTTTTATTTGATTGAAATGGACCAAAGTTGAGTGAGTTATGGATGGACAAAGTGAAGAATTTATCATGCATGGAAATGGTATATCTTGCATCAAATTATGCAGCAAGGCTGGCTTGATTCAATTCACACGCAGGACACTTCATTTTTTCCCCAAATATCTTCCATTTGAATTGAATATTTTTGCCTAATCAAGCTAAGCAATATCATGTACCATATGCACCAATTTTACACATAATGCCAAAAGAAGAAATGTAAAACTTGCCTCTCATACAATACCATTCCACTCACATTTAGAAGGAATATTTCTGTCTCCAAATCACTACATGATCACAACAAACCTCATGAGAGGATGTTGAGCTCGTGACACCATCACCACCATTCATTTCCTCACTTTTCCATAATATTCTGTTAGAGTTCACTCACCACTTAAAATTCAATTACGCCCTTCCAAAAACCTCAAATATAAAAGGAATAAACTAGAATCAGAAGAGGGGGAGGAGAGAGAGCATTGAAACTTCTTCATTTTTCTCAAAAAAAATCACACTATCGGGTTCTAGATTTGAGCCTTTCTCTCCCATTTTTCTCCATTCATTCTTACTTCTGGGTATCAAAGGAGGCTAAAGAAGAGGATATGAGGCTTTCTTGCATGTGGAAAGAGCCATTTCAAAGCTTTCTCAGAGGTAATCTTTTGAATTTGTTTTCTTCCTCTTTTAAGTAACCATTAAGCATGTTGTGAGCTCCTCTGAAGTCCTACAGAGATGTAGGAATTGTTTGGACTATGTTAAGTTGTGTTTGAGCATGTTCAGATTGGTGCCTTGGTTTTTGTTTGCTTCGATTCATCAGGTTTTTGTGTTTTAAAATTATGTTTGATCATGGATTTCAAACCAGCATGAAAAGCTCTTCATTTTGATAACAATTTTATGATGTTTGGTGGTGGTTATTGGTCTACAACTCTGGATCCGTGGTCGGAGAAGACGACCGGAGCTAGGGCTCCGGTGTCTGAGACCAAGGTCTTAGGCTGATGTGGCTATTTGACTATCATGCATGGCTTTGTTTGACTTGCTGAGGTGTGACACCAAACGTTGCGTTTCATTTAAATGGTTGGTTTTTGTTTGGTTTCGTTTGGGTTAATTGGTTAATGGGTCCAAACTTTCTTTTCACACCCCCAACTTTTCTGGCCCAAGGTGCATACCACTGAATTCATGTTGTTCTAGTGATTGCTAATGCACCTCCCTTTCATTTATTTTATTTTTATTTTTATTTTATTTTCACTCTTTGTTTTATTTTATTTTAAATACTTCCACACATTTGAAAAATAATAAAATATTATTTTCTGATTATTTGATGTCTTGTGATAATTTCCATGATTTTATTTATTTTACAATTATTTTGGATTTAATTTGAGTGGGTACTTCGATTGATACCCTTGCATTAGGGTTGAGGATTTGAGTTATCTTTACTCATCATTTGAGGCTAATTTTTTAGCCACATTAAAACCATTGAATTAGGGTTATTTTATTATATTTTGAGCTTGGTTTGAGTTACCTAAGGTGACTTTCCATTTCTCACTTTTTGACCCTTGATTCACCCCCGATTTGATGCATAGCTTGCATGGTTCAACCATTTTGAGCATTGTTCCTTAGCTTATCTTCTTCCCATCTTTTTCAATTGCTTAATTATGTGTTTGAACTTATGTTTTCTTATATTTTGGGATTTTATTTGAGTGTTTTGTTATGTTTGGTGGAAGCCTCTTTGAGGGTTGTTGATAATTCCTCATTTTTGAGCCATATGCCTAGCTTATTGATCCCTACACCTAGTTAAGGTTGAGTATAGCTTGTGGCATTTTGGCATATGATAACATACTTCCTTGAGGTTCTTCTTGCTTTGGAAAGTCTTGAACTGGAATCCTTCTCTGACTAACTTCAGAAACATTCAGCTTCTTAGGAATAGTTGTGAGTTCATCCACAACTTTTAGCCTCTGAAGACTCTTGCCATTCAAGGGTTTTCCAACTATTGTCTCAAGCTCTTCTTTAACTCCAGCTTCATAAAGAGCAGATACCAGACTATTCTCTGTCAGAATGTCTGAGATCAATCTTCCAAAAGGAATCCACGTCCTGATCTTCTGTCCCTTATCCTTTATGGATTCTCTGGATGCATTGATGTGATTCCATAGATGCATGAAGAGACTGTATGGAAGATCTACTTTTGTACT
This sequence comes from Lathyrus sativus, assembly GCA_963859935.3. Taxonomy (NCBI): domain Eukaryota; kingdom Viridiplantae; phylum Streptophyta; class Magnoliopsida; order Fabales; family Fabaceae; genus Lathyrus; species Lathyrus sativus. Next base: position 187,902,788 of record OZ012736.1, on the reverse strand, counting down.
CTGACTTAAGCAGTACATGAAATAGAGTTGTTCATTATTCACATAATCTGGAGAATTTGTGGATTTTCTGTGATTGATGCATCCCAGAAAAATCTTTGCCCATATTTTGTAGTCAGGTTTCAGATCCTTAAATTTGTTAGAAGCCTGTCCAGATGCAATAACTTCCTCATAAACTTCTTCCATGTCAACATGCCCAACTGGCAAATGACAAACTCCATAAGTTTCCTCATACCCTATGAGTTTTCTGATGAGATCTTCAGTAATTATGATCTCTTTTCCCAGAATAGAAGAGAGGATGAACTTTGGACAAACAGAAGCATGAATCCAAAATTCCTTCACCAAGTGTGGATACACTGGACCAAACAACCTATCAAAATACTTAACCCAGCCTTGAGCACCAATAATGGAACGCAAGTCAAATCCATTTTCAGCCAAAGAATCAAAATCCACCATTGATTCACAAAGAACTTCAAGCTTGTCCACAGGAGTTAACAATGTTTTCTTAGGTTCCTTAAAAGGAGTAACACCCATGTTTGATGATGCAACTGTAGCCATAGATGATTGAAACTGAGCTGATGTTGAGGATGATGTTGCCATTGTTGAAGATGAAGAAGATTTGGATGAAGGTTTAGGGTTTTTATGAAGAGCAAAGAGCAGACAGAAATGCATATATTGTTTGTGAAGTGAAAAGTGTGAAATGGTGTGATTTGTGGTATTTATAGAGAAAGAAATTAGGGCATTCAAAAATACACATTCAGCACGTTCCACTTAGCAATTAATAGCATTTAATGAAAAGAATAAAAATCATTTCAAAGCATTAATTGATTTTGACAATTTGGGGGGAAACCAAGATTTTAACTATTCAAACAATACCTCAAATGTCTCTTCAGTAATGTGCACGCCATCTTTTCAGATTTAGAGTGACACGTGTTTGCTTTCATGTGCTTCTGAATTCTCTTGAGAAATGAAGCGTTAGCCAACGTTCAGATCCTCTAAGATTGGTTAGTTCAGATACACACAAATAATAGTAACTCAAGAAATCAAATAATTGAAAAATGAAATACTTCAGAGTTTTAAACATTTTGCATCTGAGAAATTTGCTTCTGATAAATATCATTCTGGACAAAAATCCATACCAATATTTTTCAGAATAAACTTGAACCTATCTTCAGCAAGGGGTTTTGTGAAAATATCAGCCCATTGATGATCTGTATCAACAAAGGCTAAGTTTATAATACCCTTCTGAACATAGTCTCTGATGAAATGATGTTTAATTTCTATATGTTTTTCCTTACAGTGTAAAATGGGGTTTTTAGACAAACATATAGCAGAAGTATTATCACAGAAAATAGAAATATTACTCTCAAAGATCTGATAGTCTTCTAGTTGACTTTTCATCCAGAGCATCTACGTGCTACATCCAGCAGCAGCAATATATTCTGCCTCTGTAGTTGATAGTGCAATTGTAGGTTGCTTCTTGCTGTACCAGGAGATTAAATTTCTTCCTAGAAATTGATAACTTCCAGAAGTACTTTTTCTTTCCACTCTGTCTCCAGCGTAGTCAGCATCACAGAATCCAACTAATTTGAAATCATCAGATTTTCTGTAACACAAACCCACATTAGAAGTACCTTTCAGATACCTTAGAATCCTCTTAACAGCTGTTAAGTGTGATTCTCTAGGATCTGATTGGAATCTTGCACACGAGCATACACTGAATAAAATATCAGGTCTAGAAGCAGTTAAGTAGAGAAGAGATCCTATCATACCTCTGTAGAGTTTTTGATCTACTTTCTTACTTACCTCTTTCTTACCAAGAGTATTTGTTGGATGAATAAGAGTCTTTGCCATCTTACTATCAGTCATGTTAAACTTCTTCAGAAGCTCTTTAACATATTTGGTCTGATGAATGTAAGTGCAATCTGGAGTTTGGTTGACTTGAATTCCCAGAAAGAATCTCAATTCTCCCATCATGCTCATCTCAAATTCAGCCTGCATATATTGAGCAAACTCCTTTCCCAGCATAACATTGGTAGATCCAAATATAATATCATCCACATATATTTGGCAAACTAACAGATCTTTCTTAAATGTTTTACAAAAGAGTGTTGTGTCCACTTTGCCTCTGATAAAATTTTTCTCCAGAAGAAAATTGCTTAATCTCTCATACCAAGCTCTGGGAGCTTGTTTTAAACCATAAAGAGATTTCTTTAGTTTAAAAACATGTTCTGGAAATTTTTCACTTTCAAAACCAGGAGGTTGGTGTACATAAACTTCTTCTTCAATAATTCCATTTAGAAAGGCACTCATAACATCCATCTGATATAGAGTGATGTTATTTTGTGCAGCAAAAGAAATGAGTAAATGAATAGACTCTAACCTGGCTACAGGAGCATAAGTCTCTGTATAATCAATTCCTTCTTGCTGGCTATAACCTTGAGCAACAAGCCTTGCTTTGTTTCTTTCAACTTCTCCTTTTTCATTCAACTTATTTCTGAAGAACCATTTAGTTCCAATTATGTTGAATCCTTTTGGTCTTGGAACCAAATCCCAAACATCATTTCTTGTGAACTGATTGAGCTCTTCTTGCATGGCAATTATCCAGTCATTGTCTTGCAGAGCTTCATCCACAGAAGTTGGTTCAATAACTGACACCAACCCAAATAATGATGCTTCAGATGATCTGAGGAAGGATCTTGTTCTTATAGGGTCATCCTTCTTTCCAATGATCACATCCTCTGGGTGAGAGGCCTTGATTCTAGACGATGATCCTCTAACAGTTGATTCTTCAGAAATGTTCAAGTTGTTCATTTGAGAAGCTAAAGGAATTGCATCTAGCGTTGCTTCTGGTTCCTTCACTTGAGCTTTGTTTGCCTCTGAGCTCTCAGAGTCTGTGAGAATTACTTATCTATCTGCAGAACTTTCAAACTGCTTTGGCTTTTCTATGCCAAGCTTATCATCAAATATAACATGTATAGATTCCTTCACAATTTGGTTTTCAGTATTGTATACTCTGTAGCCTTTAGAGCGTTCAGAATACCCAAGCATGAAACACTTATGTGCTTTAGAATCAAACTTGTTAAGATTCTCTTTAGTGTTCAACATATAGCAAATACATCCAAAAGGATGAAAATATGAAATGTTGGGTTTTCTGTTCCTCCATAATTCATAGGGAGTCTTTTCCAGAAGAGGTCTTACAGACACTCTCTTCTGAATGTAACAAGTTGTGTTTATTGCTTCTATCCAAAAATGCTTTGCCAGATTAGTCTTGTTGATCATGGTTCTGGCCATTTCTTGTAGAGTTCTATTTTTCCTCTCTACAACTCCATTCTGTTGTGGAGTTCTAGGACAGGAAAAATCATGAGCAATGCCATTTTCGTTAAAATATTTTTCAAAATATTTGTTTTCAAATTCACCACCATGATCACTTCTGACTTTAATAATTTTAAAATATTTTTCATTCTGGACTTGTTTGCAGAAGTCAAAGAAAACAGAATGTGACTCATCCTTGTGTTTTAGGAACTTTACCCATGTCCATCTGCTATAGTCATCAACAATGACTAATCCATACTTCTTGCCTCTAATGGATGCAGTTTTCACTGGTCCAAACAGATCAATGTGAAGTAATTCTAATGGTCTTGAGGTTGAAACAACATTCTTAAATTTAAAAGAAGATTTTGAAGATTTTCCTTTTTGACATGCTTCACAAAGAGCATCTGAGTTAAACTTTAACTTAGGGAGTCCTCTGACCAGATTGAGTTTATTAATCTGAGATATAAGTCTCATATTAATGCCCCAATCTTCTGTGCCAGGCCCATTTCTCATCATTAACAGACAAAAGGCATTTAACATTTTGAACCTTAAGTTCTGAAAGATTGATTTTGTAAATGTTGTTCTTCCTCTTTCCATTAAATAGGATTGAGCCATCCTTCTGACTAACAGCTTTACAACATTGTTGATTAAAGATTATATCATAACCATTGTCACTTAATTGACTTATGGACAATAGATTATGGTTTAATCCTTCTACAAGAAGAACATTAGATATAGATGGAAGGTTACCATTGCCAATAGTACCAAAGCCAATAATCTTGCCCTTCTGATTCCCTCCAAACTTAACTTCTCCTCAAGATTTAAACTCTAGGCTTTGGAACATAAACCTTTCTCCCGTCATGTGACGTGAGCAGCCAGAGTCCTGGTACCATGACTAGCGTCTTGACTTTTCTGCTAAAAACATCTGCAACAGGGATTATCTTATCCTTAGGTACCCAGATCTTTTTGGGTCCTTTTGGGTTAGTTGCCTTGAAAGTTTGTCTGAACTTATGTCTTTTTACAACAGTTTTGTTCTGACTGACTTTTGGCTTAAACACAGGAACGTTCTGATCAAAACGTGTGTTTGATATTATTGAGATGACCAAACTTGAAATGAGAGTATAAGGGAGTTTTGTTAATTATAAGTTTATCAGCAGCCATTGGATTTAAATCCTTTCCAGAGGAAGATTCATATCAAATTCCTTTCCTATTGTTTCTGCTAACCCCATAAATCATTGAAGCCATCTTGCTTCTATCTATGCTTTTAGCTAGAAACTTCTGAAAGCTGAAGTCAGATACTTCTAAAATGTTTTTTCATTTAGACTTAGTTTCAGACTCAAAGTCTTGTTGAGCTTTTTCAAAATTAGTTTTCATTTTTAAATTGTTTTCTTTTAGCTCAGCAACTTCTTACTTTAACAAATTATTCTCAAATTCAAGATTGCATTTAAGCTTCTTGCATTTGAGCTTAATCTGGTTATAGTTTTTCAGGACTTCTGATAAGACTTTAATAAGCTCTTCCCTTGTGAGATCAGAAAGTACCTCTTCTGAGTCAGATTCAGAATCAGACTCAGATCCAGATGATCCTTCATTCTGATCTTCCACGCCTGCCATCAGAGCCATGTTGGCGCATTCATCTTCAGATTCTGATGAGGATCCAGATTCATCTGAATCATCCCATGTAGCCATTAGAACCTTCTTCTTATGCTCAGGCTTTCTTCTAGGCTTTTCTTTCTGAAGCTTTGGACATTCATTTTTGTAATGGTCAGGTTGTTTGCATTCAAAACAAACAACTTCCTTCTTTCCAGATCTTTTTGGTCCAGAGGACTCCTTGCGCTGATCTGGCTTCTTGAAGTTCTTGAACTTCCTCTGTTTGTGCTTCCAGAGTCTGTTGATTCTTCTGGACAGCAAGGACAGTTCATCTTCTTCTTCAGAAGAAGACTCTTCAGAACTCTCTTCTAATACCTGCAAAGCTTTCACAGATTTGTTAGATTTTAAGGAAATTGACTTACCTTTCTTTTGAGGCTCATCTTCCTCAAGTTCAATTTCATGGCTCCTTAGTGAGCTTATTAGCTCCTCCAAAGTGATCTTGTTCAGATCCTTAGCAAGCTTCAGAGCAGTGACCATAGGTCTCCATCTGATAGGAAAGCTTCTGATGATCTTCTTCACATGATCAGCAGTTGAGTAGCCTTTGTCCAGCACTTGTAGACCAGCTGTGAGGATCTGGAATCTAGAGAACATAGTTTCTATAGACTCAGATTCTTCCATTTTGAACGCTTCATACTTCTGTATTAGCACCAGAGCCTTGGTCTCTTTAACTTGAAGGTTTCCTTCATGTGTCATCTTCAAAGACTCAAACAAGTCAAATGCAGTTTCTCTATTTGTGATCTTCTCATACTCAGTATGAGATATTGCATTTAACAAGATTGTTCTAGCTTTGTGATGATTTCTGAACTCCTTCTTTTGAGCTTCAGTCATTGATTTTCTATCAACTTTCTTGCCATCCCCATCAGTGGGATGAACATATTAATGACCAAGTCCCATAAGTCAGCATCATAACCAAGGAAGAAACTTCCTATCATGTCCTTCCAATAATCAAATTTCTCCCCATCAAACATAGGGGGTTTTGTGCTGATTCTTTCCCTTTCATCATATCTGTTGTTGTTGTTAGATGTTGAAGTTTTAGCCATAATAAAAACCAAATATATATCAAAGTTTTTTCACTGGATCATTTATGTCACGGTGAAGTGGTAGCACACACAGAACCGGAGCTCTGATGCCAACTGAAGGTGAGAAAAATACTTAGAAGGGGGGGGGGGGGGGGGTTGAATAAGTATATGGAAAAGCTTATGGCAATAAAAAATCAAAGATTTTTATCTTGGTTCGTTGAACTCAACTACTCCAGCCCACCCTATCAAGAGTTATTTGCCTTTCTCAACAATGACTTAATCCACTAATAATCAAACTGATTACAATAGCAAGCACTAAGAACAACAGTTCTTAGTCTTCTTAAGAACAACTGATCACAACTGGATCTTCTTAAGGACTTTTACAATCAATATGTAAAACTAAACAAGTGTTTAAATGCTTCTAAGTAAGCTATATCACAATTGTGATTTTACACTTAAGTTTAAGAACAATGAAATAAATTCAGTAATGAGAATAAATTTTATGAGATCTTTCTTTGAATTCTTTCAATATTTCGTCAACTGAAGAAGAGTGATGGAGTCTTGCTTTTATAGGCACAGAGGTCTAAGTAGTTTTCACGTTGAAGGCTGTGTACTGAAAAGGGCTGTAGCCTTTTTGTCTTCACATCACATGACCTTTCCTAGAAGTAGAATGCACAGATAAATCCTTTTTGTCTGTGTTCTTGTGTCTAGCATAAAAGAGGAAAAAGCCTTTTTGTCTTCACATCACATGAACTTTGAATTCTTCTTCAACAAGTTTCAGCAAATATCATCAGAGCCTTGAGTGATCAGAGTCTTCTGATGTTCATCAGAGTTTGCTGAATCAGAGCATTACAGCAAGTGTGGTTTCAGCGTGTAAGTTCATTAGAGCAGAGTTTTAGGAATCAGATCCTCAGTACTGGCAGCGTAGTACTATCAGAGTCTTCTGAAATAAACTAAGCTTGAAACTCTTCATACAAAAGTCTTCAATGCTTCAGATGCTTCTGTAGCTTCTGCTTCAGAATCTTCTGTAGATAGCGCTCAGAATCTTCTGTAGGCAGCGTTCAGATTCTTCTAGGAGATGCTTCTGACGCTTCAGAGCCTTGCATAATTTCATGTTCAGATCTAATTTGCTTTCAGAATAATATTCACTTTAATATCTACAACAAACATACTTAAACAAATTTTAGAGTATATAATTCTTTAATACAAAATTTCGTAAGAGATATCATCAAAACATAGAGATATAATTAAGAACCAATCTGTGTTCTAATTATCATTACGCTCAAAAGCAAGGCATCAAGGGTCTTCAGAGATATTGATCGCGACTTTCTATGTCTAATACAACTTAACTGCAAGTGCACAGTCTATCGCGTAGTAATAAAAGATATCGATCCCACAAGGACTCGTAATCAAACTAGTGTTCTCGGTAGTTACTATGTTTAGCTAGGTAGATAATGTTTAAGGGAATAATTTCTATCACTAAAGGGAACTAAAAACGTTACTTGAATTATAATTACGTGAATCAATATTCAATAATTATGTTCTTCGGGGATTTGACAAGTTACCAGTATATAAAACATTTTTCAGGATTTATTTAAGCAGAAAATAGTGATCTGAAGACTTTCGTCTCACGATGGTTATTGACGCTAGTCATAATTCTAAGGGCCGAATATACGCTTTCGCTGTCCCATTCGGGGTTAAAACTACTTTTTGGAAATCTCTAAGTTCTAATCCATTTTAAAGTGCTTTCGCTGTTATTAAAACAAATGCCTAGTGTTTACTATCTGGTCTTACCGCAGCTGTCGCTTGTTGGTTCGTACCTTAATTAATTTCCCACTGTCGTGGCAAAACTACTTTTAAATAAGTTCTCGTTGTCGCGACAAACGTTTATTCAGTAAATAAGTTTAAACACTCAGACCATAAACAACTTTTGAAAAAGAAAGTTTTAAACCGGTTATTGTCAAATCCCATCTGAATTATTATTACATATCGATTACTCTGATTTAGCTAGACATGGATTTGGGAAAGGTAAAATATAAATAAAAACAGAAACTTAGAACATTCATATTACTAAGAATTAAAGTTACAATTAACGAAATAATGAAAAACCTGTAACGTATCCAATTGGCTTTTGGCCAAATCCCAACGATGTCGGCAGGATTATGTCTTCAAACCAATAGAGCGCACAAACGAATATTGTAGAAATGGAATACAGGAATAAGGAAAGGAAACAAAAACAGAAAGAATGAAACTAAATTTTTGCTCTGGAAATAAATTTGGGCAGCACTTCGTTGTCTGAATGCGGCTCCCTTTCTCAGCTCCCCTCCTTCCCCTTTTATAGAGGTAAAATTCTAACGGTTGTAATTTTGAAGAAGGTGGACTTGGAGGCAGAAATATCAGGGAGTAGTGGTCCATTATTTGGGACTTGGAACTGGTATTTGCACGTTCAATTGAAGTTGTGCGTTTTTGCCTGCATGACGGTCGTCATGGTGTGTGACGGTCGTCACCCGTGTGACGGTCGTCATGGAGGTGTGACGGTCGTCACAACAGCAAAATGTGCATTCTGCATTTTTCATGTTGTTTTCATCTGGTTTTCGTCCATATTTCATCTGTAATTGCTTCTTTTCTTCATATTGCTTTGTTTAGACATGATCATCAAATACCTGCAAAATATCAGACAAATAATATGGAAAGAACCCGAAATCGGATTGAAACCAGTCAAAAATTAGTTGAATTATGCGTCAATATATATATGATTTCGTGTTATCAGATATATGGGTCATAGAAAAATTGAAACTCGATGGAAACCGGATTCAACATTGTCATTGCTATTTTTATCCATTTTATTTCAAAGCAATTACCTCTTTTAGGAATTGCCTCTTCTTGTATTTCCTGTTTATAGTCTTCATCAATAAAGATTATTTTCATCAAAACGTTTTTCTCTTCTAATTCTTACCATGTGATTGCAAAACTTGTTTTATCTGTGATAAGTATTGCATTTGAATTTTAAGGATGATAATATTATGGTAGAAGGAAAGTGTGAGATTAATTTTCCCCTTAGGGTGGTTGTAGGGTGACCATGGCCCCAAGCAACATGCAGAAACATCATTGAAACCATGAAGTGACTTGGCCAAGACAAGAATCATCTAGCCTAGGGGAAACTGGCACAAAAATTTAGAGTTCTAGCATCTCCAAAACTTGATTGCATCATGAAGAAGTGGTGTCGTGAAATCAAGCTCGTTCAACATCCAGTCCAAAGCCTAATCATATTTTGCACATTTTTGTTGTAAAGCCGCTTTCGGCTGGAACTTCCTTGTAAAACCACCTCTGACTAGTACCTTTCACCTTACATATCTCCTTTTCCCTAGCAATCCCAGCTACGCTTGGCACGACTATTTGCATGTTTGTTTAGCTATTCTTGTGTAGGGTAGGGCATTCCTGTGGACATTTTCTTTTCTGTTGATTACTTTTTGTAACTCCTTCTGTGTCTTTTGCACATATTTTTTTCACCTTACCTTTCGTAAGGGATTTCATTGCCTTTCACGTGAAATTTTATCCTTTTGATTTCTTTTTTTAAGCGTTCTAGCTGTCTTTTACACACAACAAAACTTTGTATTAGGTATCGCCGATCAATTTGGATGCTTGATCCCTATGTGGCCAAGAACTGAATAGTCGCTACACAAAGAATGTCATATATGTTGTTGTGCCTATGAGGTTAATAATGTTCTGGTGTGTTTCTCTACCTTTCGTAGAAGAAATTTGTTTCCCCGAACTTTTTGTTCTCGAACCCTCTCTACCTTTCGTAGGAGGATTCATTTTCCTAACCTCTTGTTCAGGAGTCTTTTTTTCTTAGGCAGAAATTTCAAACTATCATTGTTTTCCAAGTGTCCTCTACCTTTCATGGTAGGATTTTATCGCCGAACCTTTTGTTCCAGAGTCCTCTCTACCTTTTGTAGAAGGAATTTGTCTCTAAACCTTTCATTTTAGAGTCCTCACTACCTTTCGTAGGAGAAGTTTTCTCCTAGCCTTTGCTCAAGAGTTTTTTCTGCTTATTGCAGAAATTTTCACGATCATTTCTTCCCCAACAGAATATCCTTTACTTGTTATAGTAGGATCGTTTTCTCCAAAACTTTAGTTTTGGGGTTCTTTCTACCTTTCGTGGAAGGAAGTTGTCTCCAAGCCTTTTGTTCAGGAGTCCTTGCTACCTATCGTAGGAGGAGTTATCTCCTAAACATTTGTTCAGGAGTCTTTTCTACTTTTGCAAAAATTCATTCGATCATGTTCTCCAGAAGGGAGTTCCTATATGTGATGTAGAAGGAATTTATCTTTTCTCCAAGCCTTTTGTTTGGAGTCCTTTTCGCCTTTCGCGTAAGGAATCTTTTCTCCAAACCTTTCGTTTTGGGGTCCTCTCTTCCTTTTGCATAAGGAATCTTTTCTCCAAACCTTTCGTTCTGCGGTCCTCTCTACCTTTTGTAGGATGAATATTTCACTCTTTGATTGTTAGTATATTTACCTTTAGTAAGGGTTATTTCATTATATCCTCTGAGTCCTTGCTACCTTTTGCGGAAGGAATATCTCACTATATACAGCTTGAGTCCTCTCTGCCTTTCTTAGGAGGAATATCTCTTAAACCTTAATTATCATCTATTACTGCATGGATGTTTCCCCTTTCAAGACTGGAAAAACACTTGTGTTCTTTTGCATTTCATCTCGAGCATATCATCATATATCCCTCATAACCAACCAATTCACCAAACTACCTTTTATCTTTTGACAGATGCCTTTTTCAAAGCCATCCTGTTATTCCATCCTGATACATTTCACCCCGGTTAGCTGAAAACTTTGAGTATTCTTGTATTTAATTTCCTTGTACCTTGACTCTGAGAAGGATTTTGTCATACTCACTTTCAAGTCCAAGGAGATTAAATAGGGGCATCTGTCACACCCTTTTTTCCACCCTAACATTTAACCTCCATATCATTATCATTAACATTAGCATTTGCATCTTCACGAGTGCATGGTTCAAGCTCTAAACAAGAGAACTCAAAGGATTTTGACTTGGCTCAAAAGGTCATTTTTCTAAAGGCAAGTTGAGTTTATTTCTCAAGATTTTGGCTTCCTCAAGTCTCAAGGCATTCATTTATCTTATCATACTTGAATTTCACCTGGATCATGGACAAGCATTGGAATCAACAACCTATTCCTTGAAGTTGTGGAATTATTTTTTTTGTAAATTGAGTACACAAATCCCGTATGGGCAATATCAATCAAGAAATTTTATCATCATGAATCATATTTTATCTTTGGTGAAAGGATCCTACATCATGCTCAGAGGAATTTGAATTTAGAGCCTGGGTTATTTCCTCCTATCATTTGGGGCTAAAATTAGGGTTTTGCAATTGGTTAGTTTATTTATGTTTCTTGAAGCAATATTTGAGCTTATAGTTGTATACATGTCCTAAGGCACCTTGATGTACAATATTTACCACCAATTTGATGTGGAAGGCATTCAATTGATCAATAAACTAAAAATCAAGTATTTGGGGAAAGGTCAACTGAGCAGGGGAAAAGTCAACTCTTGACTTTTTGAGGTCAAATTCCTAATCCTCATGTTAAACATCATCAATGAACCAATTTAGATCAATAAATGATAAAGGGATCATAAAAAAATCAAGATGTACAAAGTTGCCAAATTTAGAAAACTAGGGTTTTAGAGACTTTCTATTTATGGAATGTTTCCATCCATCTTGCAAGGAAGTTACCATCGTGTTACAAGCTTCACTTCATTTCTGGACAAACATTAAGGTTGTGGTACACATCCTAAGCTTTCCAACCATATGAAGTATGGGTCATTTGGATCGTTATTAAGCAAGTTACGATTGTCAGAAGTTAGCGTTTTCAAGTTGTCATATCTCAACACTTAGAAAAATTTCCTAAGTCTTAAAACTCAGCATAGAACACCAAAGTTCTCTCTCACTTTTCATCACTTTCCAAGTCTCCATTAAACCTTTGGCCAACATGATTCTTGTTCTCTATAATGAAAGCTTTTCAATGGGTTTTTATTTGATTGAAATGGACCAAAGTTGAGTGAGTTATGGATGGATAAAGTGAAGAACTTCTCATGGATGGAAATGGTATGTCTTGCATCAAATTATGTAGCAAGGTTGGCTTGATTCATTTCACACGCATGACACTTCATTTTTGCCCAAAATATCTTCCATTTGAATTGAAGATTGTTGCTTAATCAAGCTAAGCAATATCATGTACCATATGCACCAATTTTACACATAATGCCAAAAGAAGAAATGAAAAACTTGCCTCCCATACAATAACATTCCACTCACATTTAGAAGGAATATTGTTGTCTCCAAATCACTACATGATCACAACAAACCTCATGAGAGCATGTTGAGCTCGTGACACCATCACCACCATTCATTTCCTCACTTTTCCATCAAATTCTATTAAAATTCATTCACCACTTAAAAGCCAATTATGCCCTTCCAAAAACCTCAGATATAAAAGGAATAAACTAGAATTAGAAGAGGAGGAGGAGGAGGGAGAGCATTGAAACTTCTTTATTTTTCTCAAAAAAATCACACTATCGGGTTTGAGATTTGAGGCTTTCTCTCTCATTTTTCTCCATTCATTCTTACTTCTGGGTATCAAAGGAGGCTAAAGGAGAGGGTAGGAGGCTTGCTTGCATGTGGAAAGAGCCAATTCAAAGCTTTCTCAGAGGTAATCTTTTGAATTAGTTTTCTTCCTCTTTTAAGCAACCATTAAGCATGTTGTAAGCTCCTCTGATGTCCTATAGAGATGTAGGAAGTGTTTGGACTATGTTATGTTGTGTTTAAGCATATTTAGATTGGTGCCTTGGTTTTTGTTTACTTCGATTCATAAGGTTTTTGTGTTTTAAAATTATGTTTGATCATGGATTTGAAACCAGCATGAGAAGCTCTTCATTTTGATAACAATTTTATGATGTTTGGTGGTGGTTTTTAGTTTGCAATTCCAGCGCCGTGGCCGGAGAAGATGACCGAAGACGATTGGAGCTAGGGCTCCGTCGTCTGAGACCAAGGTCTTAGGCTGATGTGGCTATTTGACTATCATGAGTGGCTTTGTTTGACTTGCTGAGGTGTGACACCAAACGCTGCGTCTCATTTAAATGGCTTGTTTTTGTTTGGTTTCGTTTGAGTTAATTGGTTAATAGGCCCAAACTTACTTTCACACCCCTAACTTTTCTAGCCCAAGGCGCATACCACTGAATTCATGTTGTTCTGGTGATTGCTAATACACCTCCCTTTCATTTATTTCATGTTTATTTTTCTTTTATTTTCACTCTGGTTTATTTTTATTTTAAATCATCATTTGAGGCTAATTTTTTAGCCAAATTAAAACCATTTAATGAGGGTTATATGATGCTAATTTGATTGTGGTTTGAGTTACCTAAGGTGACTTTCCATTTCTCACTTTTTGACCCTCGATTCACCCCTGATTTGATGCATAGCTTGCATGGTTCAACCATTTTGAGCATTGTTCCTTAGCCTATCTTCTTCCCATCTTTTGCAATTTCTTAGGTATGTGTTTGAACTTATGTTTGCTTCTTTTTTGGGATTTTATTTTAGTGTCTTTCTATTTTTGGTGGAAGCCTGTTTGAGGGTTATTGATAATTCCTCATGTTTGAGCCATATGCCTAGCTTATTGATCCCTTAACCTAGTTAAGGTTGATTATAGCTTGTGGAATTTAGGCATATGATAACATACTGCCTTGAGGTTCTTCTTGCTTTGGTTTCATGATCTTTGAACCTTTTCCTATTTTTATTTGATTTTATAAGTTTAGCATTGTTTGAGTGCTTCACTTGACTACCTCTTGAGCTAATCTTGTTTTGATACTTCTTTACATGTGCTAGCTGAAGCTTGTTGATCCTTATATATTTTATGTAAGATGTTTAGCTTACTGGGCAATGTGTTTGTGCACTTATTTCATGATCACATTATCTTACGCACACTTCACACGATCCTTTGTTCATTGTGAGGTTGCTTGACTTGCATTTTGTGCATGCTTTGAAGATTATTCTCATGTTTTTCCTTGTTGATATTTGATGATATTTGAATTGATGTGGTTGCTTCCCATATTGTTTTCATCTCATATATTACATGTCTTGATCATTTGCTTCATGTTTTACATGTTTATGCACTTATGATTATTCATTGCTTATCTTGTTGAATTTGGCCTTTTGTCTTGTTTTTGATGTTTCTCTTTTAGTGCATCTTTGTACATTCTTACTCATACCTTCCATGTATCATATATCATCTCCCCTCTTGGTGGGTACTATATTTCCCTCTCCTCATTTACAATGTAATAGCTTAGATTTCTTTTTATGCTTGCTTGGTTGATTGTCAAGTCATTTTCAAACTTATTTAACTTGGTTTGTATCTTAGGGTTCCACCTCTTCTCATCTCTCATTTCTTGGTATGAACCCATCCTAACCTTGTATGGATTTAATCATTGTAAGTCGATTGCTTCGCGCATCGCCATTAACCTACCTTGATCTATTCACCACCTTTTCTTTTCAAAACCTTTTCTCTATTTCTTTTGTCTGCTTAAGTCTAAAAACCTTGGTCTTGTACCAAGTTCATTTTCAAACTCTTTTCTTAATAAACTTGGATGGTTGTGGAGTGGTTAGGCGAAGGCCTTCTTCTATCCCGAGTGCTTGACATTAACTTTAGGGTTTGTCGCAATTGCGAAAAACACCCGTCGAAAAATAGAAGAGTCGCCACCTTTCGTTATTTATGCCAAAGAAAGGGAAAGGAAACGATCGGAAAAACCTAACGAAAGGGAAAAGACGAGGTCATTGTAACCAAGTCCTGGATTCGGGAGTCGGTTATGCAAGGGGAAGGTATTAGCACCCCTCACGTCTGTCGTACTTGACGGGATCCACGCTTGTTGTCTATCTAAGGGTGTGTTTAAACTATCTACGCTACTGGATTCAGGACAAAAATAAAAGAAAATATGACTCGGCAGAGCATTGCCGCTCTGTGCCTACATATTCCCTCGTGCAATGGGAAAGTCAGAGTCGACGTAGTTCGGCTAACTACGGAAGACAAGGGGGGAAGGTTGCTCACCAAGATATCGCGTCTTGTGCCTACGTACTTTCATATGGTATGAAAGATCAGAGAAAACGTAGTTGGGGCGGACACGAAACCACATGTTGATTAAGCGTTTTAATCGAGTAAGGTTAAACATTCGTTCCAGCAGTTAGGGACAAAGCCTGTTTGCAGTAGAACCGAAGCTTAACAACACTCTTTTCTGAAAAAAGGAAGTTTGATTAATCCCGAAGGAAAAAGGTTTGAATTTTTTTTTTGCGTTTTTTAGTGAAGTGAATTAATTCGGTTTGTGATTCACGTTGCACTAAAGACTATGACATGGAGGCGAATGCGTCGTATATCGCCCCCAAACGGGACGTATACTAAACACTCTAGATAAGCGAGAGGAGACCCCTCACTCATCATTCCCCATGTAGCTTAAGGCTCGTAGCGCGCAACGTTTATCGCATTTATTAGATGAATTAGAATGGTTTTGAGATGAGAAGAGAGACGCACGAAAGGTCTAAGGGAAACTCGGCCCTAACGTTGTCATGCAAAGTGGTCCTAAAGTTTGGATGAAAAGGGGAAACATCTACCCTAATGTTAGCATGCTTGGATTTAACACCTAATGTCTCTCCTACTCCCATCCTAAACGGAGGGACTAGGAACCCTAAGGGGATCATGGCAAAAAGCACAAGAAAGCACCAAGTAAATTCAATCACAAGTAGAGAATGCAAACATGAAAATGCAACACTTAGAATGGTGGGAGGGAGGAAAAATGTGTGGGGCAGAAGCCGCCACAAGCGCGTCTCGACCTCAACAGCGATGTAAAATGATGCAAACATCGGGAGAAAAACATAAGATGAAAGCAAATAAACATGCAAACAAATGCTCACTTCCAACCACATACACAAACATGCAAACAAGTGGGAAATGAACACACATGTCAACAAAATCATGATTAACCAACCACAAACAGTGACAAATATCCAAAATATTTCAATCCTAATGCATCACACTGATCTATGATTATTCAAATCGAAACAGTATCTGAACAAGCAAGCAAAACAGCAAATATGACATTTTGGCACAGTGTTAATCGGTTAACACATACTGTTAATCGGTTAACCTGTGTAAAACATGTAAAAATATGGATATTCATAGGTGTTAATCGGTTAACACCAGGAGTTAACCGGTTAAAACCCTGAAAACTATGAAAAAATTTGAATATTTGAATTGGTTAACCGGTTAACCATATACGTTAACCAGTTAACACTGTACCAGAAGCCAAAAACAGCAGCAGAAAATCAATTCTAGCTCCAAAACAGCTTATCCAAGGTTCCAAAAAATCAACTTATCAATTAAGCACAAAATTAACAACAGAAAACAGAGATCCAACAGCATGAATACACAATTAGACAGCAATATCACAATTCGAACGGATCGAAATCAACCAAAATTCAATAGAATATGAAGATTAACATGATAAGCTCAAAAGTTAAACCGGATCGAGAATTCCAACCTTCGAAGCGGAGATTTGCTTCGGTGAGTGTTGATCATCTGAATTTGAGCAGATCCAAACAAGAGTATCCGGAAAACTTCAAGATCCATAATAATTCTTGCAAGAGGAATGAAGATCAAACACTTTTAAGCCAAATTACTCCAAATAAGCACTTCCAACTCAAGCTCCAAAATCAGATCTCAATTTGCACGAAAATTGATTATGAAAATTGATCCAATGATGATGGTAAATGGAGGTTTATGCTCAAGAATCCAGTGATTTCAATGCAAAATCAATGAATCCGAATGATGAAGAGCTTTGAGTGAGGTTTTGGGAATGGAGAAATTTGAGAGAAAATTGAGAGAAAATTGGAGTGAATTCTGAAAAATGAATTGAATTATGAGAGATTGGATGGTTTGGTTTGGAGTAAATCACTTAAGTATGACTTAGGTTTGGATCCAAAGCAAGGCTTGGAAATTGGATTGGAAAACTTGGCTTGGAAAGTGGCATGGGATTTTTGAGGGAAATCTGAAATTTAAAGATGTTCTAGATCCTTCCCAAGTGAAAATTTGAATTCCAAGGTGATCAAAATTGGACCCCAAGTTCAATTGGCTTGCAAAATCACGTACAGGGCAAAATCTGCTATGGTTAGCCAGTTAACCGTATGCGTTAACCAGTTAACACTGTTAAAATTTCAAATTTGGGCTGATTCTCCAATGGTTAATCGGTTAACCATATGTGTTAACCGATTAACACCTTCAAAATTTTGAATTTGGCGCCTTTTGGAGGGAAAACCTGTCCATTTGCCCTATTTCAACTGTATGGAACTCTGTTAAGCTTCTGAACCTCGTTCTTGAACATTATCTCTGCAAAAATGCTTGACATGAGCCTGAGTGCTGCTTTCTGAACTGTTGTTCTCCTGCAAAGTAAAACAAAATCGGCCACCTGACCGCTGGACAAAATAAATGCCCGAGCCCCTGATGTTTGTTGTTCGTGGTTCTATCTTTTTGCGCTGAAATGAACTTGAGTCACAGGAATACCTTGATCCCATGCCTCGAGAACAAATGCTATGATATGCAAAAATGCAAAATGCGAAAATGAAACATAAGCCAAGTACAAAAACGAAAGGCATATTTTGGGGTACAACAACTGCCCCTATTCAATCGACTTGAGCTTGAAAGGATGAGAGCATCGACTTTCAAACAATCAAAGCAAAAGACGGTTGAATACCAAAGAACCCGCAAATTTGCCACTCGCATAAATAAACTGCCCACTCTGATTGGGGATAGAAATCTCCGAAAATAGCTGAACTGATAGAACATCCGTATACTCCACTGAGGAAGAGAAACTTAACCAAGCAACTCTGGCGGGGAAACAAGAGAAATTTAAACAAATAACACTACTCTGGGACGAAGAGAGACTTAACCAAGTAACTCTGCAGGGAAATTCATAACAAAATGAACACGTCCATCACAAATTGTGCCATGGTCTGGATACCATATCGGCTGCAAAGGTAACACCTCACATTGTCAGAATCTGGATATTCAACGAACAGAATGAGTCAACGAAATTTGCCGGAGTCTGAATACTCAACATACTGACCGGAGTCTGGATACTCGACAAATAAAGGAACTGGAGCCTGGATGCTCGACGTAATGACCGGAGTCTGGACACTCAACGGACGAAATAACCAACAATATTTACTAGAGCCTGAACGCTCAACGAAACTGACCGGAGTCTGGATACTCAACGTAATGACCGGAGTCTGGGCACTCAACGGACAAAAACCAGAGCCTGGATACTCAACACGACAACCAGAGCCTGGATACTCAACGGAATTGGCGACTTTACTGGGGATTTACCAGAGCTTGAATACTCGACAAAAGTTGACCAGAGCCTGATTACTCAACGGAGAAAGTAGTGCAACCCGAATTGGAAATTCACTGGAGTCTGAATACTCGATGGAGAAGTCGGAGCCTGAATACTCAACGAAAATTGACCGGAGCCTGAATGCTCAATGAAATAACTGGAGCTTGAGCGCTCGACAAAGAAACCGGAGCTTGAATGCTCAACGAAATGACCGGAGCTTGGACGCTCGACAAAGAAACCAGAGCCTGAATTCTCAACGAAATGACTGAAGCCTGGACGCTCGATGAAGAAACTGGAGCCTGGACGCTCGACAAAGAAACTGGAGCCTGACCGCTCAACGAAAATAGACCGGAGCCTGAACGCTCGACGGACGAAGAAACATTCATTATGGTCTGAATACCACCTGAGTTTGCCACGATATCACCCATCAACGCCTGACGACACCGCTGGGGGAAATAACACGAGCTGGGGATACCACGCGGGAGCTGCCATAGTCTAGATACTATGTGAGTTTAAAAATACCATCTCAAACTGCCGAATTCTGAATACCACACGGACAAAATGAATCAATGAAGTTTGCCAAAGCCTGGATGCTCGACAACACAAGAACACACTTCTGCAATCAGAAATTTTCCGGAATCTGGATACTCAACGACATTGACCAGAGTCTAAACACTCAAAGGGAAAATAGCACATGTCTGACATTACCATGGTTTGAATACCACCACTGTCCTTACCGGAGTCTGGGCACTCGACGGAAAGAGAAAAACATCACCAACTGGGGGCTGACCGGAGTCTGGGCACTCGACGGACAGAGACATTCATCGCAAACACTCATCATGATCTAACTAACAACATAATCAGCTGAAATACAATGATACTGCTGGGAAATAATGTAAGTCGGGGTCCGGATACCACGCGGGCTAACAGAAACTACCACGGTCTAGATACCAAGGGCAAAAAGATCAATTCTCCGGGGAATACACCTGAAACACAGAGATAACAATCTAGCTTATGTTTCACATGCGTATGTTTGAAAATGGCGTAATGCTCCATACGAAATGGAAATGCTACGCATTTGGGAGGATGCTAATGCAAATGCAAATGCAAAAGAACCACCCTAGCAAAATAAATGCTAGGGAGAGAAGAACCCACTCGGCCGGGGACAAAACAACCCTGCCGGGGAGAGTTGGCACACGCCAGCAAACCGGACTTGCTGGGGAAAACAAGCCCTGGACGACCTCCTAGAACGACACCCACTCCGCTGTGGATCAAATCATATCCTGCTGAGAAAACGCCTCTGACGGCCTTCCAGAATACAACTCTTCTGGGGAATCAAAAAGCTTGGCTGGGACACAAGCAACCTTCTGTTTAAATCAAACCTCTCTTGTTGAGGAAACCGTCCCTGCGGGAGAGATACGGCCACCTGCCAAGATGAACTCTACTCTACTCGGGGAATCAGCCCTGACTGGCATTCTCGAAAACTCCATCCTGCTTGAGGAGAAAATCCACTCTGCTTGGGATTACATCAAGTACCAACCTGTCTTGCCAAGGAATATCAGATACTCCTATTAGGAACTCCATTCTATTGGGGAAATCTCAAACTCCTGTTCCACCACCTACTCTGTCGAGGGAATCAGGAATGCACTTTGCTGGAGAAAAGCCTGAATACCGACTCCGTTGGGAAAGGGCGTCATCGACGTTGCCTCCGCTGGAGAAGAAAATCGGTTTACAAACCACCCTACCGCTGAGGGAATCACTTCTATCCTGCTCCGCTGAGAACAAACTCCACCTTGCTGGGGACTCACTTTCTCACAAATACAAAGCTTTGTTCTGCTGGAGATACAGCATTTCAATCTTGATAACCAGACTCTGTCGGGGAGAGGACACAACTCTGCCTGAAAGAAGGTGACTACTTCACTGGGGAAGCGAAGTCTCTGCTATGGGGAAACAAACATCCTCCTTGCTCATGCCTAACTGCATTTAACCTGTTGAGAATACCCGGCCGACAACAACTGCCATTTGCTGCAACTTTGAACTGCTGAGGATAAGAGAATCTCACTCGGATGAGATAACCCTGTTGACCTGCAACAAAGAAAAACACCAGAAATGCTCTATATGTGAAATGGTTACCTCAGCTACCAATATCCATGATACTTGCCGCTCAAGCAAAGTCAGCGCTTTCGTTATGCTCTGTACAGCCTCTTGCTTTTACCTGCAATGTTTACTAAAATAATAGACATTTCGCAAACAAAACAGTAAAATGGACAAGTAAAAGAAAGCTCTTTGACTAAAGTGAATACTTTATTGATGAAAGGCCTGTAAATAGGCGAATTACAATTCAGACGCAATTCCTGAAAAGAGGTAATTGCTCAAAAACAAGAAAACAAATAAAATATAAATGTCGGCAATGTGGAAACAGACAACCACCATGTGTCGATTCGGCTATGACCTGTATGTCTTTGATGTTCCCCATGTTTCGTCTTCTGACAAGACTGACTAGACTGATTCCTTTTCTTCGGGATAACTGCTCACAAGCTTACAGATCGAACGCAGACCGTGATCATTTGCTTTTTAATCCCTAACTTTTGCCTTGACCGCCCTTTCGGGTTTTCAATCCACTGGGATACCCATTTTGGTAAAGTTGCCTTTTTAGGTTTTCAACTTTGCAGGTTCATTCTTTTTCCCTTTATCCCTAATTTTTGCCCGAACCTTTTCTTTTTATGGTTCGCCGGGATGCCTCATTTTTTCCTGGACTTTTCTTTTTGTGTCCAGCGGGTCTCTTTTAAGCAAAGTATTTTTTAACCACGTCTGCGTTCCCAGGGAACGAAAAATCTTCACCATCCATGGTAGATAGTAATAAGGCTCCGCTAGAGAAAACCTTTCTTACCACATACAGACCTTCATAGTTAGGAGTCCATTTTCCCCTGTGATCTGTCTGAGGAGGCAGGATCCTTTTCAACACCACATCACCCGTCTGGAAGCACCGAGAATGTACTTTTTAATCAAAGGCTTTCTTCATCCTACTTTGGTACAACCAGCCATGAGCAATAGACGCCAATCTCTCTTCGTCAATCAAGCTCAGTTGATTCAACCTAGTTCGCATCCACGCAGCTTCATCAAGCTTTAAATCAGACAATACCCTTAAAGAAGGAATCTCAACTTCTAATGGTAGGACTGCTTCTGTACCATACACCAGTGAGAAAGGAGTTGCCCCGGTTGATGTACGCACTGAAGTACGATAACCGTGAATAGAAAAAGGCAACATCTCGTGCCAGTCTTTGTAGGTCATGACCATCTTCTGCACAATCCTCTTGATATTCTTATTAGCTGCCTCAACAGCGCCATTCATCTTCAAACGATACGGAGAAGAATTGTGATGTTCGATCTTGAAACTCTGACACAGTTCCTTCATCATTTTGTTATTCAAATTTGAACCATTATCAGTAATGATTCTCTCTGGAATACCATAACGACAAATGATGTCCTTCTTTATGAATCGGGCGACCACCTGCTTCGTGACATTGGCAAAGGACGCTGCTTCTACCCACTTGGTAAAGTAATCAATCGCGACCAGAATGAAGCGATGTCCATTAGAAGCAGTCGGCTCAATCTTTTCGATCACATCGATTCCCCACATGGCAAAAGGCCAAGGAGACGTCAACACATTCAGAGGAGCCGGTGGCACATGCACCTTGTCCGCATAAATCTGGCATTTATGGCATTTTCTGGCGTATTTGAAACAATCGGATTCCATAGTCATCCAATAATACCCAGCTCTCAACAATTTTCTAGCCATTGCATGTCCATTGGCATGAGTACCGAAAGAACCCTCGTGGACTTCCTCCATCAACGGGTTTGCTTCAAGTTCATCAACACAACGCAGCAAGACCATGTCAAAATTTCTTCTGTAGAGCACATCGTCCTTGTTCAGATAGAAATTTCCAGCTAACCTCCTCAGAGTCTTCTTATCTATACTGGATGCCCCAGATGGGTACTGTAACACCCCACTTCCCAAAATTAAAATAAAATACAATTAATTCAAGTAAATATCAGAGTTTCTCCTCAAAAGTGGGATATCACCTTAAATAATTCAACATCAATAGATGGTTTCAAAATAAAACAGCAGAAGTAATCATTAATTCAACATTCTCGGCCATTCGCCAAATTACATAAAGTCATTCATTAACAAGGTTCACCAAAATATGATACGTCACACGAATAAAACAAATTCAACATAATAAAAGTAAACGCCCAAGTCCCGTGTTACGTATCAGAGCATCCTAAGACTCGACCTGCACACCACTATCCAAGTTCGCTATGTACCTAGATTATTTGTACTTCCGAAGAAGCACAGACCACCAAAACAACAAAGGGGTGAGAAACATGATAAATATTATCAGTAATAAGATACATGATCAAAAGTAGTAATTATATAAAATATCACCCAACATGCAGCAACCACGACCTACTGTCCAAAAATCAAACATGACAAGCAATAATGCAAACATGCAACTCAACACCATGCATGCGGTACCGACTCATTGGTTCATTCAATCGAATCTAGGACAGATCACATACACCCCTCCTTGGCAATGATCTATCCCCACTATTCTCCACAAAGGAGTACGGGTGAATCACATACACTCCTCTTGAGAAATGATTCATCCCACCATCCTCCACAAAGGAGTATGGATGGATCGCATACACTCCTCCTGAGCAACGATCTATCCAACCATTCTCCACAAAGGAGTACGGGTGAATCGCATACACTCCTCCTGAGCAACGATTCATCCCACCAAAACACCATGATATGCACGACACCATATGCACAACAAATAACCTCAAGCACACTAAGTGCACACGACCCTCCTAATCAATTATATTAATTACACACCAATATTCATTAGGAGGAGTGTATGCATCATATATATATATATATATATATATATATATATATATATATATATATATATATATATATATATATATATATATATATTACACACCAATCAATTATATTAATTACATTAAATATTAGGAAATTCACGTCTTAACACCAAGTATACACTCTTCACCATTAAACACCATATCTATACCCATCATGACCAAAGGGATCAATTTGCCAAAAGGCTACATTTCACACTTCACAATTTACAATCTAGGATTCACGCCATACGGCTACCCACAACATATCATAATACAACATACAAGCTATACGTTATATATCAAAACATCAATATTGAATAGAAACAACAAAAATAAAACAAGTTGCTGTCATGCTCGCTGGCTCCCTCGCCTAGCGAAGCCTCAGCGAACGCTCGCTGCCTCACTCGCCTGGAGAACTCGCTAGCGAAGGCAGACAGTGGCTACTGGAAGGGTTCGCTACCCAGCTCGCCTTAACGAACACTCACTGGCTCGCTCGCCTAGTGAACTCGCTAGCGAAGGCAGACAGTGGCTACTGGAAGGGTTCACTACCCAGCTCGCCTAGCGAAGCCTTAGCGAACACTCGCTGGCTCGCTCGCTAGCTGCTCGCCTAGCGAACACTGTGATATACCAAAACCCCAACTGTCCAAAAATCATCAGAAGCTCACAAATCACCCGATTTTCACCAAACCAGTTCCTGTAGTCTTAGCCTAACATTTCCCAACTAAACTACACGACTTAATCCAGATTTTACCCGATAAAACATCAATTCTACCGATTAAACCATTTCCGACCTAAAATGGCGAACTACACAAAAACACCCAAACAATCCAAACAATCCCTACATAATCACATGCATGGATAGAATCACAAAGTTTCACACC
Organism: Lathyrus sativus; assembly: GCA_963859935.3. Taxonomy (NCBI): domain Eukaryota; kingdom Viridiplantae; phylum Streptophyta; class Magnoliopsida; order Fabales; family Fabaceae; genus Lathyrus; species Lathyrus sativus. The sequence continues at coordinate 187,878,543 of OZ012736.1, read as the reverse complement.
CTTACCTCGATTAATTGATCAGACTGACGAAGAATCCTGAAGAATTTGACAGCCCTAGCCTTGTCTCTCTCTTTCTCCTTGTTCTTCCTCATTAATCTTTCTCTCTTCCTTTTTCCTTTCCTTTCTATTTCCACTTTCTTTTGTCTCCTTTTTTATTCTCCTTCTTCCATTATATTTTCTTTTCTTAATTTAATAATAATACAAATAATAATAATAATAATAACAATAGAATAACAATACTACCATTATTATTAAATTATTATCATTATTAATTATATTATATTAATATTAAATTCTATAATTTATTAAATGATCTCCATAATTAAGGGCACTCACCAGCGCACTCAGACACCCCCCCGCATGAAGACTCACCGAAATAAAATAACACCAAAAGACTAAATAATTAAAATGGGTGTTATAACTCTCCCCCACTGTAACTATTTTCGTCCTCGAAAACTACCTGATGGAAACAATTCCGAATACGCTTCCCGCATCCTGCTTTCCAATTCCCAGGTCACACTGCCTCTTGCAGCACCTCCCCAAGCCACTTTCACCAAAGGTATCTCCTTCCTTCGGAGTCGTTTCATTTTACGATCTTCGATCCTCAATGGCATCGTCTCAACAGTAAGATTTTCCCGGACTTGAACTTCGTCTCTCTGAATTACATGAGATGGATCTGAGACATACTTGTGAAGTTGCGACACATGGAGCACGTCATGCAAATTCGAAAGTTCAGGCGGTAACGCCATTCTATAAGCTACAACACCAATTCTCTGCAAAATCTGATATGGCCCAATAAGCTTAGGATCCAGCTTCTTGGACTTCAATGCACGACCCACACTATTCACTGGGTTAACTCTTAGGAACACATGATCACCTTCACTGAATTCCAGTTCTTTTCTTCGGTTATCATGATAACTTTTCTGCCTACTCTGAGACGTTTTCATCTTCTCACGAATCATCTGAATTGTCTCAGTAGTTTGCTGCATAATGTCTGGTCCCAATACCACATTCTCACCTGTCTCATACCAACACAGAGGAGTTATGCACCTCCTACCATATAAAGCCTCAAACAGTGCCATTTCGATACTAGAATGGTACCTATTGTTGTACGTGAACTCGATCAACGGTAAATGAGTATCCCACGCACCACCCTTTTCCAACACACAAGCTCTCAGTAAATCCTCCAGCGACTGAATAGTCCTCTCTGAATGACCATCGGTTTGCGAATGGTAAGCTGAACTCAACTTCAACTTAGTACCCAAACCTTCCTGTAAACTCCTCCAAAATTCTGAAGTAAATCTCGGATCTCTGTCCGACATGATACTCGACGGAACACCATGTAGCTTTACAATTACCCGAATGTAAATCTCTACTAGCTTCACCAACGGGAAACTGATATTAACCGGCACAAAATGTGCAGACTTCGTAAGTCGATCCACAATTACCCAAATAGCATCAAACCCGTAACAAAATCCATGGTTATGCATCCCATTTCCAAACCGGAACTTCCAACGGTTTCATCATTCTAGGGGGTCTCTGATGTTCCACCTTTGATTTCTGACATGTCAAACAGGCGTAAACAAATCGAGCTATATCTCTTTTCATATCGGACCATAAAAATAACTTCCTTAAATCGTGGTACATCTTCGTAGCTCCCGGATGGATACTTAGACTACTACGATGTCCTTCACTCAGAATTGACTTCTTCAGTTCGTCATTATCTGACACACAAATCCTGCCTCAGAATCTCAACACACCTACACTATCCAACTTAAAATCACTATCGGAGTCACTCCCTACTCCCGACATCAAATCCACTAACTTCACATCTAACTTTTGGTTTTCCTTAATCATATCCAAGAAATCATTGTTCACTTGCAACTTGCCCAACATCACACCACCTGCCATAATTTCACAAACCATGCTCAAAACTCTAAACTGCTCAATTAGTTCGATTTCTTTCACCATCAAAGCCGACATATGAATTGTTTTTCTGCTCAAAGCATCTGCCACTACATTTGCCTTTCCTGGATGATAACTTAAGCTAAAATCATAATCCTTCAAGAATTCCAACCATCTTCTCTGTCTCATATTTAGTTCCTTCTGATCGAACAGATATTTCAAGCTCTTATGGTCACTCAACACCTTAAATCTCGAACCATACAAATAGTGCCTCCAGATCTTTAACAAGAAAACTACCGCAGCCAATTCAAGGTCATGAGTAGGGTAATTCCTTTCATGCACCCTCAGTTGCCGCGAAGCATACGCCACTACCTTACCATTCTGCATAAGAACTCCGCCTAATCCCATCTTAGACGCATCACAGTACACCACAAAAGGTTCACTCGGATTTGGCAATATTAACACCGGTGTCGTAGTCAATCTCTTTTTCAATTCCTCAAAGTTTTCTTCACAGGCAGCATCCCACACAAAAACTTGATCCTTCTTCGTCAACTGAGTCAATGGCAACGCCAAATTAGAAAACCCTTCAATAAACCTTCAGTAATATCCTGCCAATCCCAAAAAGCTTCTAATTTCCATTGTTGTCTTCGGCGGCTCCCACTGCAACACTGCACTCACTTTCGAGGGGTCCGCCGCTATACCATCACTAGATATTACATGCCCCAAGAAACTCACCGTCTTCATCCAGAACTCACACTTTGATAGTTTAGCAAACAACTTATTATCTTTCAGCACCTGCAAAGCAATTCTCAAATGTCCTGCATGTTCTTCACCAGACTTAGAATAAATCAGTATATCATCAATAAACACAACAATAAACTGATCCAAATAAGAATGGAAGATTCGGTTCATATACTCCATAAACACTCCTGGCGCATTAGATACTCCAAAAGGAATTACAGTATATTCTTAATGTCCATAACGAGTTCTAAATGCCGTCTTCTGAATATCACCTTCTTTCACTATGATCTGATGGTAACCCGACTTCAAGTCAATTTTATTGAACACACGAGCTCCCGCCAACTGATCCATCAAATCATCAATCCTTGGAAGAGGATATTTATTCTTAATGGTCACTTTATTCAACTGACGATAATTGATGCACAGACGCATACTACCATCCTTCTTCTTTACCAACAGCACTGGAGCTCCCAACGGCGACACACTCGGTCTAATAAACTTTCTATCCAACAATTCTTCAATCTGAGATTTCAATTCAGCAAATTCCACCGCCGACATCGTGTACGGCGCCATAGATATAGGCCTCGTACCAGGAACAAGATCAATGCTAAATTCAACTTCTCTCGTCGGAGGTAATTCAGTAATATCATCAGGGAACACTTCGGGAAATTCATTCACCACTGCCAACTCTTTCATTGACGTTTTGCTGTCAACAGATAAGGATGCAAATAAAGCAAACACTTTAGCTTCTTCCTCCAACAAGGTCCTCAATTCCTTATTAGACAAGGAATTCTCCACCGCTTCTTCTTCTAGAGTAAGGAACAACATAACCTTCCGAAAACAATCGATGTAGATTTGGTTGAACTCCAACCAGTTCATACCCAGAATAACATCCAAATTACCAAGTGGTAGACAAATCAGATCCACCACAAAGCCTCTGCCGAAAATAGTCAATGGACACTTCAAACACACCAAAGAAGTAGTCACCGAACCAATAGAAGGTGTTTCAATAGTCATCCGTCGCTCAAGAGTAGACGACACCAATCCTAATCTCTTCACACAATCAACAGAAATGAACGAGTGGGTTGCACCTGTGTCAATCATAGCAGTCAAAGGAATATTATTGATGAAATAAGTACCTTTGATAGAACGCTCCTCGTTGGCCGATTGAGTTCCTACCACAGCAAATACTTTACCGCTGGCCTGAGACGCCTGAGACTTCTTCGGCTTCTCGCAATGTGTACTGATATGACCTTTCTCGCCACAGTTATAACAGGTAGGCATGGTGGCCCTATAATCCGCCATCACATATGTTGCACCCTAAAATTTGCTCAACCTACTTCACTTAGTTTATGTTTCAATTGCATTAGCATAAGGAGTCATGTACATAGTCTAATCATCTGCATAGCATAGCATAGCAAGTTATCCAACAAGGGACCAAGTACTATTCTCATCTCTATGAGCCTATCAAGAGGTTATTGTTCAAATTCAGGCCTATCCCAGTCATCAGAAAGAAATTGAAATCTAAGAAGTCAGTGGATCAAGCAGTGGATCTCTCTCCTATCTTGAGTGTATTTGAAGATCATCCAAGAAGTTGTGAGCTGTGAATTGAGGTCATGGAGGGTATATAGACATCATGGAGGACCTAGAGGGTCATTTTGAAAGTGAGACAAGTCATTGATGTGATCACAAAAGTTGCAGTTGAAGATAGTCAACTAGGGTTTCATCTGGGTCAATCCTAGGTCAACCATAGGTCAAATGATTGATTGAAAGGCATCAGGGTCTATTTGAGAGATGTGGGGTTCATTATTTGACATGTATATATGGATGTGGTGTTGTGCCAAGGAGAAATCAAGAGAAATCAAGAAGAAGAGAGGTTTCTAAATTAGGGTTTCTGTGTAAAATCCCCTGATTTAGGTCAAACTTCCAAGCAAGATAATTCAAAATTCAAGCTTCAAATGGATCCTTGGCCAACATGAAACTTGTAGAGGATCTCAATACCTTTAATTTGAGTGGTGGAAGACATCAAGGAGATTTATAGAACTCAAGTTATGGTTCTTGCAAGTTATAGGTCATTTGAGGCATCTGAAATTTTGTCTGTGAAAGTTACTTGTCTTCCAAGCAACCTTTACCCCTCAAGGAGCTTTCAAATGGATTTATGGTCAACATGAGAGTTGTTCCTAATGATCTTAGATTTCTAGAAAGGTATGGTATGCCTTCATCTGATTTGTGGAACTCTACTTATGACCTTGGCAAGCAAAGGGTATTTTGGTCATTTGAGAATTACAGGTCATTTCAAGCATATGCCTAAAACTCATGCAAGGAAGCTTCAAATGAAAAACTTCACAACATAAAAGTTGCTCCAAATGACATTTTGAGTCTAGGAAAGTGGTCATGGAAGTTGGCAAATGCTCATAGCTCAAGATTGCAAATTTGGTTAATTAAAAGGTGAATTTAATGAATAAAAGTGACCTAAAAATGAGATTTTTCATAACATGTCCAAATGGGATGAAATTATAGGTCATTTTGTTGGAAAGAATGTTTTGAGACCATTGGAAATATTGGATTTTTTGGTTTAGTTCAAAGTTTGAGAGATATCATTGGCTTGCTTATGTATGAAGTTACACATGCCAAAACACAAGGGATTTGTGCACAAGAAGTTTCTAACAAGTTCTAGATGGTTCCATGAGCATCTATATATTGAGTAGAGTGGATCCAATCATTGGTTGGTGATTCATTTGGTTGAAAACTCATAGTTACATCTCATTCCTCAATTTTGCAAATTACACAAAAACTCTATCAAATCTTCATCATTCTTCAAAGTTTTTGATCCTATCATCATCTACATTCATCATAGAGCAAGTTTCCATCAAGATCTGGTTGAATTGAAGCAGAATTCGTGTGCTACCAACTTCATCATCCAAAGTGCAAGAAGAATTCAATTGCAAGATCAAGAGCATTTAAGCAGGTGTTGCTGCATACAGAACCAAGATCCATAGCCATTGATCAAGTCCTAAGCATTGCTAGCTGTGAATCCAAGGATTTCTCCATCTGTTTTCAGATTTTTACCAGGTTGGTATTTCCTTCGAATTAGCTTAAAATAGATAGCATGATAGAGAATCATTAGGTTAGAACTGTTAGGAATAGGTAGATGAATAATTTCAGTGAGTTTGAGAGCATTTCATGGAGTTCACCATTGGAGCACGAATTCTGTTGAGCCTTAGAACTTGATGATTAAGTTGTTAGAATCTTGAATTGTTAGTGATTATTGATCAGTGAAAGGTCAGGAAGAGATTAGTACACTTAGATTGTGGATTGGTGACGATGAAATTTCTGAGTAGTTCTGAGTTGGAGATCGTGTTTCATGATTTATGTGATATGAATTGATGCTGATGTTATGAGTGAATTCAGGGAGAAAATTAGAGTGATTTTGCTTTTTACACTTTTGAGTTTGATGAAGAATTGAGCATGCACGAGTTGATGGAAGATGGTGATGAAGCTCGAGTTCCATGGTTGTTTTCATACAAACCCTAGACTAGAGGAAGACGAAGCTCCACAAGCGTTGGATTGAGTAAGACTATATTGACTGAAATGATGATCCATCGGCCACGATTCAAAGTTGAGTTTGGAGGGAAGCTGGGTGCCTTATGCGCACCGTTTCACTTAAGTGCCCTTCGTGGGCTTAATGGATCAGAAGTGCTTTCCACACCCTCACACAAGGCCCAACCTCAAATTAAACTGATTTCTCCTGCTATTGGCACCGCATGCGTTTCTTTTTTTCTTTTGATTTTCTGACTTGATTTTTTGCTTAGAACTGGGCCTAATCATTTGCTATGCGCACCCCTGGATACCTGGCCCATCTGGATAATACCCTGAGCGCGTTACTAACTGCACCCCATGCATCATTTCTTTTATTAATTTTCCTCCAATTTTTTTTAAAACTTTGAAAATTCCTAACAAATTGAAAATTCCATATTTTTAAGTGGTTGTTTTTGCATCTTTTTTATATTTCTGTTAACAAAATTGTCATATAATAAAATTAGCATTTTATTTTATTTTTGCATTTTTAGTATATTTTTCTTTTAAATGGGTTTTAAGTGATGTTTAGTTTAATACTTGGTCTTGTTGATTTTAGTTTAGCTAGATCCTTTTATATTTTGGACCCATTCTTTTTAGAGTACTTCACTTAGGACTTCAAATTTCATATGAGATTTAATTCATGATTTTAGGATTAAGTTTTAGATGGTTTGTTTAGGTGTGATTAGGGGAATCAAAATTAGGGTTTAGGTGTGACATAGGTGTGGTAAATCATTTCTTTTAGGATTTGTAGTTTGAATTTTGGGTATGGGACTATAGGGATATCATGGGTAAATAATAGATCCCTTAGAAAACATTAGGCTTCCCCTATTATATTAATACTATTAGTATATTTCCTGTATTTGTTTGATTGTGTGGTGTGCCCTCTCTAGGGTTATTATTTGCTTGTGTGGGGTATTGGGCCTGCTTGGGGCTTGGGTTTGAGTTGAAGATTATGCTGATGAAGCCCATTGAAGACAAAAGGAATGAAGACTCAGTTCAGGAGTGGACGAAGATGTATCTCTTGCTGGCAGCTGTTGAAGGTCATAGGTTCTAGGAGTTAGGTAGAGCTCTAGAATAGCAACTTGCTTCATAAACATGGAAGGTCTTGTTTGCCTCCATCCCTCTCTATGATGATGAGTCTCTCTAGGACAGTCACCCCCTTCCTTTGGAAGGCTTGGTGACAGTGTCTAAGAGATAGAACTCTTGAGAGAAACATTCTACATATTGTTAACAGTCTATTTGCCACCTTTGGTGGTCAACTAACTGTTTAACATTCCAGTTCATCCTCTTAACTGTTCCTCATCTTGGAGAGTGAGACTTGAAGAAAAGCACTGAAGGATTGAAGATAGAGACCTTGCTTGAAGGCTGTGAAGATGAAGACTGATGCTTGCTTGGAGCTTGTAGATGTTTGAAGATGACTTGAAGACAGATGTTGATGAAGACTGTTGTTTGCTGTTTTTAATTTTTGATGTATTGTTTGAATTTCCCTGACTGTATTGCTTGCTGTTTAACCTGTTAGGTTGAAAGCGAATTTTGTTCGCTTTTGCCTGTTGTTTTATAGGTTCGAGGTTGAGTGGGACTCCTTTGCCTCGCTTGTATTGTTGCATCCATGCATTTTACTGCTTTATTGTATATATGTTGTTGTTTCTGTTTCCGTTTATCCCTTAGGATCTCTGTTTCTCTCTGCGCAAGAGAGGAGCATGATAGACCTTAGGTCTTAACCCATGCATGATAACATTAGGTTAGTTTGATTCCCTTTGCAACCATAGGTTAGAGTTTTGTCTCTTCTTTCTCAAAACAAACAGAAAAACACAATAAAATTTCAAACACAATAAAAGACACTTCTTCCGTAAAAGAATGTGAACTCATCAAAACGTCATTTTTTGTCCGCTTAGACTGCTAATCAGAAAAACCCTTTTTCAGAAGGAGATAAAAGCAATCAAAACAAACTTGTGTCGTACGTGGCCCGAACTACGTTTGCTCTGATCTTTCATGCTGTATGAAAGTACGTAGGCATAGGATGCGATATCCTAGCGAGCAACCTTCCCCTCCTTTCCCGTAGGTAGGCGAACTACGTTGACTCTGATTTCTCGTTCCAGACGGGAATACGTAGGCATAAAGTGCGATACTTTGTCGAGTCATCTTCTTTTCTTTTAACTCCTGACCTGTAGAATAGATAGAATAATAATCCGTACTAGAAAACAAGCGTGGATCCCGTCGAGTACGACGGACGTGAGGGGTGCTAATACCTTCCCCTTGCGTAACCGACTCCCGAATCCCGGTTTTGGTTGCGATGACCATTCCTTTCCCCGTTTTGCAGTAGGTTTACCTCGAGCGTTTCCTTTCCCTCCGTTGGGATAAATAACGCACGGTGGCGACTCTTCTGTTCAGCCGGCGCCGATTTTCGCAGTAGCGACAGCTGGCGACTCTGCTGGGGATCCAACGTCCCCTGGCTGCTAAGGACTGCGATAGTTCCTTATGCATTTGGGATCCAACGTCCCTTAAGAGAGTCAATCCTAGCACTTGTTTTCCCGTCGAGGATTTTGTATGAATTTACATTTCTGTCATTTACTTTCAGCATTATATTATTGTTATTATTGCTGTATTGGGGTGTGACGGGTGTTCCATGATTGAGAGATAAGCCGGACCTGGGCTTGAGTGCATCTAGAATTAGAGTGGAAATTAGTGGGCGCGCACGTGCTTTGCATGTCCTAGTGTCCCGCAAAATCCACAGTCAGACGAGGTTCTTCTGGTTGGCCTCCTGTCCTGCCCTTTGGGTGGCTCGGGTTGCTGGTTAGTTGGATTGTCGACTCTGGGAACCGATCATTTGGAAGTTGGCTAAGTGAGGCCTCTTCAGGATTTGATGATGCCACTCCTTTTGGGAATCGTATCATCAACCCTGAAAGTCTGTGACGCCGACGACCGCATAGGATGCCATACCATTGTCAGTTACTAGGACACCTACCTGTGAGAGGGTTGGGGTTATGCAGGTAACTAGACCTTCAGATACCGGTTGCTTCTTGATCTGAGATCCTGGGTATTTATGGATAGCTGAGAGGTCTAGCAGAGACCAGTTGAAGTTATGATATGGGGTCTGTCAGAGACCAGTCAGAGTTATGTTATGAGGTCTGTCAGAGACCAGTGTTGGAGCTTTGTATTGGGTCTATCTGAGACCAGGGTTTGAGGAATTCTGGAGGGTCTATTTGAGACTTTTGATATGATTCAGGCTTCTCAGCCATGGCATTTGGTCCCTGTTGCATTTTATTTGCATTGCATTGTTTGCATAACCATTATCATTGCATCCCATGAACGTGTGTCTGTGCTGCAGGTGCATTTGCATATTCCCTGGTTCTAGTGTCCGGACTTCTGAGTATTGATCATGGCTGGTTTGAGGATGACAGTTGCCTACAAGTTACCTATCCATGATATTACTCCCCTCCTGGGTCTGATTTCTCTTGCTGATGAGGATGTCCGTAGAAGCTTCAGGCAGAGTTACGGAAGGCTATTGAGATTGGTTCGCAAACCAACTGATGATGAACTGAATGGGCTGTATACACTGATGCAATTCTACGACCCCGCTTTGAGATGTTTCACATTCGCTGACTTTATTTTGGGGCCTACCATTGAAGAGTATGTAGAGTTTACCGAGCTGCCAGTACAGAATAAAATTCTTTTATTCACTCTGCCGCTAGCCCAAGTTGGAGGACTTGGCTAAGGTCTTGCACATGAATGCTTCTGAGCTATTGATGACTTCTTGGCGCTGGGTTCCAGGTTTCTCTCTCCAGTTTCTGATTGGTAAGGCTCAAGAATACGCCAAGAACGGATGTTGGGTAGTCTTTAACGCTGTTTTGGCTCTGTGCATTTATGGGATAGTGCTGTTTCCCAATTTCCCAAACTTCGTGGACATGGATGCATTTCATCTGTTTGTTGCTGGCAACCCTGTACCCACATTGATCGGGGACTTCTACCATTCGATGCACTACAGAAATGAGAATAGGAGAGGCAAGAACGTCTCTTGTTGTGTGCCTTTGCTGTGCATGTGGTTTAAGAGCCATCTCCCCCTGAAGGGACCTTTTGTAGATGGTGCAACTACAGCTAACTGGCCAAAGCGCCTGATGAGGTTATCTTCTGAAGACATTGAGTGGTTCGACCGAGACTTGCTGGGGTCTGAGCTTATTTTTAGTTGTTCTGGGTATCCTAATGTTCCATTGATAGGAAGGAAAGGGTGCATCAATTACAATCCGTCTCTGTTCATTCGCCAGTTTGGATACGCGTTGAAGAACCCACCTAAGGAGGAAGAAGTACAGGAATCTCTATACTTCACCGGTGATTTGAATGGAGAGTTACTAGCCAAGCTTCAGCATGCCTGGATGCGTATCAACAGAAGAGGGAAACCATTATTGGGGAAGAATGATTGTCAGGCTTATGTACCATACAAAGTTTGGATCCAAGAGAGAGCAAGACAGTTGCTGATGCCATTTCCAGCTGCACCAGTCCCTGTTCATATTTCGGTGGAGGAACCAACCACTGTTACTATGGAGGTTTACGAGCGAGTTGTAAAAGAAAAAGAAGCCTTGATGAAGATCAATGAAGAGTTAGAAAAGGAGCTGGCTCAGATGCGTAGTGAGAAGAACAAGGTTGTGCATTCTTTCCAACAGTAGATCGAGTTAGTAAACAGGCTAGGTGCTGAATTGACTGAGGAGAAAAAGAAGCGCGAACGTCTGGGTAAAGAGTTCAGAAGCTCTCATGACATGTTGGAGTCCAAAAAGAAAGCACTCGATGCCGCCCACCGGGAAATCTCTTCTTGTAACAAGACGTGGAATGCTACGCTAACCAACAACAAAAAGAGGGAAGATAAATTGAAGCAGCAAATTTCTGAACTCGAAGAACAGTTGAAGGCTAGCACTAAGAAGTATGAAGAGGAATTAACGGCCAGATATAGTCTCCAGAATGCATTGAACAAGGCCATCGAAGGCAAGAAAGAAGCTGTGTCTCAGAAGCGGAAGCTAGAGGATCGCTTCGGAGAAGGGGCATGGGAGGAATCCGCTGGTGACTTGCGACGTGTTCTCAAGCGAAGAGATCTACTTGTTGAGGGTCTGCTTACCCGACCAAGTCATCCAGAGACTAAGAAGTTACTAGAAGAGTACCAGGCATATGGGAGTACTTGATCGTTTCATGTATTAATGTGGATGCTTTCTTTGCATAGCACTGACCATCACCAGGATTGTTGGTTGAGGTCATGCCTTCTTATTGTACACGCGTTGATATTATATTCTTGGCTTAATGGATTTCTCTGTAATATATGAGGTGTTTGCTATGGTTCGGCTCCGATCTTCGTATTGCTAGCACTGTCACTGCACTGACACATTCGCACTAGAATCGGGGAATGATACGCCCTAATGCACAAACACATATTGCACTGCATTCACATTCATATTGCATTACAGGTGATTATGGAACTGTATCTCATTTCCTGCACTGTACCAGGTCTTTTCAGGATTGAAAGTCAGCGCCCGCACCGATACTCCACTCGTACCAACTGCCGAAGAATTATGGATCAGATGCAGAATGAAATGCAAGACATGCGTGAGAAGCTGGCGCTATTCATGCAGACAATGGAGACCATTGCGAAAGGCCAGGAGAATTTGCAAGCTTTGGTGCAGCCTCTGTTGGTAAGAAATGTTGGGCATGGAAATGAAGACCATCATTCTGTGCGAGTCGACACTATTCACGGGGATGGTACCCCCACACCAGTTGCTCCACCTGTGGTAAACATACCTGCTGTCAATGTGAACAACGGTGCTGCCGCCGGGAACGGTAACATTGAAATCGGCAACGAGACTGTCGTCAACAACGTTGGGCTCGGAGATGTCAACCTGGGTGATAATATGGGAGGTAATGGCTTCGGTAATAATGGATTCAGCTTCAATGACCACGGGTTTGATCATGCTGGGAAGTATGGTTTCAATGCTCAAGGTTTCGGACAGGACGGATTTGGTATGACTAATCAGGGTTATGGCGGATTCGGAAATGGAAATGGCGCTGGGTTCATGGCTTTCGGACCTGCAGGAGTCGCTCCGGGATATGGTAACAGGGGGCGAGGCCCTGTGATGAATCAGACTAGAGTTGGCCGTAACAACGGGTACGATGGATACGGAACTGGGAACGGTAATTGGCAAGAAGACCAACAAGAGGATGCTTTCTCCGGTGGAGGTTTCGAAGGGCCTATGGATGACTCTCAGAGAATCAAGATGCTCGAGGAGCAGATGAAGGGGGTCGTAAATCAAAGTGTTGTTGGCTTAGATATGACAACAATGGGTCTGGTGTCTGGCCTGAGGGTACCGATAAAATTCAAAGCTCCCACATTCGACAAGTATAAGGGGGACACCTGTCCAAAGGTGCACATGCGGTCATACTACAGAAGGATGTCGGCGTATTCAAACGATGAGAGGATGCTGATGCATTTCTTTCAAGATAGCTTGTCTGGTCCTTCCCTTGAGTGGTATACAGGGTTGGAACCAACACAGATAAAGACATGGAAGCAGCTGGCTGAAGCGTTTGTGGCTCACTATAAGTACAACAGTGACTTGGCACCCAACCGGGTTCAATTGCAGGGGTTGTCCCAGAAGAAGGGCGAGAGCTTCAAAGAGTATGCGCAGAGATGGCGCGACATGGCTGCTCGAGTTCATCCCCCTTTGGAGGACAAGGAAATGAATGATATGTTCATAGGAACATTCACCGGTATGTTTTATGACAAGTTGTTTCATACCTCTTTGGGCAGTTTCTCAGACTTAATCCTGATGGGAGAGAAGATTGAAAGCAACATTAAACAGGGAAGATTCCAAGCTGAGGAATCCACTGCAGCTGGCAGTAACAGAAGGGCTTTCGGTGGGCGCCGTCAGGGTGATGCAAGCGCAGTGTTTGGGGGCCGAGGCCGAGGCCGTGGCAGAGGTCGAAACCAGTACAATCAGCCGCAGCAGGTGGCAAGTGTTACTATTCCATTTCAGCAACAACCAATACAACAACAACAACAACAACAACAGCAACAGCAGCCACAACAGGGGGCACATACTGTCCAGCGCAGAGTCCAGGGGGCAGACCAAGGAGGTGTTTGAAACGCCTCCTTCAACGTATGCAGAGTTGCTACAGACGTTACTGGGTTTGAACTTGGTGGAAAAGAGAACTCTGGCGCCAATAACAGCCACTCCTCCGTACGCTTACGATGCAAGTAAGCACTGTGAATTCCACTCCGGGGCTCCTGGCCACGATGTAGAGGGTTGCCACGCGTTCAAGCATGTGGTGCAGGATCTATTGGATAGTAAGGCTATCAATTTTGGACAGGAAGGTCCGAACATAGTGCAAAAGCCCATGCCCAAACATGGGGCAAATGCCATTTTAACTGAGGAGGGTTTGAACTTGATTATGAATGTTGACGACCTAAAGACACCGTTGTGCGAGATAAAGAGCAGGTTATTGCAAGGTGGTGTGTATCCAGGCTGCGACGAGTATTGTTTAGAGTGTTGGACCCAAGTTGGGGGTTGTGATGAATTGAAGAAGGGTATTCAGACCTTAATAGATGGAGGCACATTACAATTCGACCGAACGGCAGTTGAAGAACCTGCAGAGGCATTAGCAGACAAGCAAAGTGATGTAGCAACTGTGACGATTCCCCGAAAAACGATAACTATAACGGCGCCGGCCAAGCGACCGCCGATCACTATCACCAAGGCAGGACCAATCCCTTATGAGAGCACTAAGGCAGTCCCCTGGACCTATGGGTTGGAAGTATACTGTGATGGGGTGAAAATTGATGTTAATAAGCAGCCAGTTGAGGTTGTAGACAACGTCGTCGGTACCGGAGGGATGACAAGAAGTGGGAGAATCTTCATATCGCCTGAGGTAGAGGCTGAACAACTGGCGAAGGGAAAAGGAAAGATGAATGAGACTGTCCCTGTGCAGAGGAACGAAAAAGAAACGTCATCGAAGGATGTGGAAGAGTTCATGCGCCTTATTCGTAAGAGCGATTATAAGATTGTGGAGCACCTTCAACAGACGCCGTCAAAGATGTCCATACTGTCGTTGCTATTGTGTTCTGAAGCTCACAGAAATGCATTGTTGAAAGTTCTGGATACGTCCTTCGTACCCCAAGATGTTTCCGTGAATCAGCTGGAGGGGGTGTTGGCGCATGTGAACGCAGGCCATAGCTTGGGGTTTACAGACTTTGATTTGACCCTGAAGGGGAGAGAGCATAACATGGCGTTGCACGTCTCTGTTGAGTGTAGGGGCTCAGTCATGTCTCATGTACTGGTAGACACCGGATCTTCCTTGAACGTGCTGCCCAAGAAAGCGATGATGAAACTGGATGTCAGAGGAATCCTGTGTACGCCTAGTGACTTGGTGGTCAGGGCATTCGATGGTACACGAAGAACAGTCTTTGGATCCATAACGTTACCTTTACAGGTGGGGCCGGAGGTTTTCGCAACTGAATTTTATATTATGGACATCCAGCCAGCATACAGCGGCCTTCTCGGACGACCTTGGATCCATGGTGCTGGGGCAGTCACATCTACCTTGCATCAAAAGTTGAAATACATGGTAGGGGACAGCGTGGTCACAGTCTGTGGGGAAGAAGATATATTGGTTAGCCATCTGTCATCATTCAAGTATGTAGAAGTCGACGGCGAGATTCATGAAACACCCTGTCAAGCCTTTGAAGGGTTGCGCATCAAAGACAAAGGTCCCGGGCCGAGTAAAGCGTCAGAGGTAGCCGTCTCGTCATACAAGGAGGCTCAAGCTCTAGTGGAGACTAGTGAGACAAAGGGCTGGGGCAAGGTGCTGGATATTCCCGTGAAGATGGACCGATTTGGGCTGGGATATCAACCTTCGTCATCAACACCTACTGTGGAGGCACCCCGTTTCAGAGGACCGATAACCATCACCGCTAGTGGGGTGTGTCACGAGGCCATCAACGCTGTTTCAGATTTCGAAGAAGGAGACAGTGACTGCGACATGGACGCCTGGATTCAGCCAAGCGTGCCAAGACAAGGATTATGCAATTAGTCTATTCAGGAGATTGTTCCTGTGACTCTCAAACAGTAATACTTTGTTTTCTTAATTGTTGAATAATCTGGTGTCGTACCCGAGGCATCATGATTTTGCTTAGGGCCGTGCTGTTATGTACATTGCGTTGTTTAATCATTAAATAAAAGGCGTTTTTCATGTACAAATATTGCGATCTCTGTTTTTCCTGTTTTGTGTTTTACAATAAAATGGCAACGTGGTTATTCGCTTTATACGCATTTTGAAGCATTTAACCATTCCTTTTGCAGGATAACATTTTCAGATGACATCATTGAACCGCCTATGACTCGTCTCGACTTTGAGCACCCGGTATTTCAGGTCGAGGAAGAGATTGTTGAAGATGGCGACGTTCCCGAAGAATTGTCTTGGTTGGTAAGGCAAGAAGAAAGAGTCATTCTGCCTCATGAGGAGGTCATCGAAATTATTAACCTGGGGTCGGAAGGGGTTGAAAAGAACATCCGTATAGGAGCCGCGCTGCAGAGCGATGTCAAGCGAAGATTGGTTGAAATGCTCAGAGAGTATAGTGATGTGTTTGCTTGGTAGTATGAAGACATGCCTGGGCTTGATACAGATATGGTTGTGCATCGCCTGCCGTTAAAAGAAGAATGCCCGCCGGTCAAGCAGAAGCTTTGCAGAACTAGACCTGATATGGCAGTGAAAATTAAGGAGGAGGTTCAAAAGCAGTGGGATGCTGGTTTCCTAGCTGTGACAAAATATCCCTCATGGGTCGCTAATATTGTACCAGTGCCAAAGAAAGACGGTAAAGTGAGAATGTGCGTAGATTACCGTGATTTGAATAAAGCAAGCCCGAAAGATGATTTTCCGCTTCCTCACATCGATGTGCTGGTTGACAACACTTCTCAATTCTCCGTATTCTCCTTCATGGATGGCTTCTCGGGCTATAATCAGATTAAAATGGCGCCAGAAGACATGGAGAAGACTACTTTCATAACACCTTGGGGAACATTTTGTTATAAAGTGATGCCCTTCGGATTGAAGAATGTTGGGGCAACGTATCGGCGTGCAATGACAACTCTTTTTCATGATATGATGCATAAAGAGATCGAAGTTTATGTCGATGATATGATTGCCAAATCCCAGATGGAGGAAGAGCATTTGGTGAATCTGCTGAAGTTATTCAAAAGGCTTAGGAAGTTCAGGCTGAGACTGAACCCTAACAAATGCACCTTCGGGGTGAGATCGGGTAAACTGATGGGGTTTATCGTGAGCGAAAAAGGAATAGAGGTCGGTCCTGCAAAAATAAAAGCGATACAAGAGATGCCGACGCCTAAAACAGAGAAAGAGGTGCGCGGGTTTTTAGGGAGGTTGAACTACATCGCTCGGTTCATATCTCACCTAACAGCTACGTGTGAGCCGTTATTCAAGCTGTTGAAAAAAGACCAAGCTGTAACGTGGAACGAAAATTGTCAAAAGGCGTTCGATGAAATAAAGCAGTATTTGCAGGAGCCTCCTATTTTGATACCCCCAATGGTAGGGAGACCCTTGATTATGTATTTGACAGTTCTTGAGGGAAGTATGGGCTGTGTTCTCGGTCAACACGACGAGACAGGAAGAAAAGAGCATGCAATATACTACTTGAGTAAGAAGTTTACTGAATGTGAATCTCGATATTCAATGCTCGAAAAAACTTGTTGCGCGCTAGCCTGGGCCGCCAAGCGTTTGAGGCAATACATGCTGAATCATACAACCATGCTCATCTCGAAGATGGATCCTATCAAATATGTATTCGAAAAGCAGGCATTATCTGGGAGAATTGCCCGTTGGCAGATGGTTTTGACCGAATATGACATCCAGTATGTCTCACAGAAGGCTATAAAGGGGAGTGTATTGTCTGAGTACTTGGCAGAGCAGCCTATTGAGGATTACCAATCGATGAGGTTTGATTTTCTTGACGAGGATATCATGTACCTAAAGATGAAAGATTGTGAAGAGCCGTTGCCAGACGAAGGACCAGAATTGGGTTCCAAATGGAAGTTGATCTTTGACGGAGCTGTAAACGCCTATGGTAGCGGAATAGGGGCAATCGTCACTACTCCACACGGGTCGCACATCCTGTTTACTGCCCGATTGACCTTTCCAGTTACCAATAATGAAGCCGAATACGAAGCTTGTATCATGGGGCTTGAAGAAGCCATTGATTTGCGAATCAAAAATCTGGATGTATACGGAGACTCAGCTCTGGTGGTGAATCAGATAAAAGGGGAATGGGAGACACGTCAGCCCAATTTGATACCGTACATGAACTACGCAAGGAGATTGTTGCCTTTCTTCGACAAGGTTGAATTGCATCATGTACCGCGAGCAGAGAATCAGATGGCTGACGCCCTGGCCACTTTGTCTTCCGTGTACAAAGTCAACTTCTGGAAGGAGGCTCCCAGAATTGTTATCTCTCGGCTTGACAGACCTGCCTTCGTATTTGCCATTAACGAAGCATCTGACGATAAACCGTGGTATTTCGATATCCTTAATTTCTTGAAAAATAAAGAGTATCTGGATGGGGCATCCAGTCACGATCAGAAGACTCTCAGGAGATTGGCGGGTAATTTCTATTTGAATCCGGACGGTGTCTTATACAGAAGAAATCACGACTTGGTGCTACTACGTTGTGTAGACGAAAAAGAGGCAAAGCTGCTCATGGAGAAAATACATGAGTGTACATTTGGAACGCATGCGGGTGGGCATGCTATGACGAGGAAGCTGCTGCGGGCAGGTTATTATTGGCTGACTATGGAAACTGATTGTTTCAAGTTTGCGAAGAGGTGTCATAAGTGCCAAATCTATGCAGATAAGATCCATGTGCCTCCGAGTCCTCTGAATGTGATGTCATCGCCATGGCCATTCTCGATGTGGGGAATCGATATGATTGGAAAGATCGAGCCGACGGCTTCTAACGGACACCGGTTCATTCTAGTAGCAATTGATTATTTCACCAAGTGGGTGGAAGCCGCATCTTATGCAAATGTGACCAGGCAGGTGGTAGCCAGATTCATCAAGAGAGATATCATTTGCAGATATGGAATCCCCGAGCGGATAATCACCGACAACGGTTCAAACCTGAATAACAAAATGATGAAGGAGCTCTGTCAGAATTTTAAGATCGAGCATCACAACTCCTCCCCTTATCGACCCAAGATGAATGGCGCTGTTGAAGCGGCCAATAAGAATATAAAGAAGATTGTTCAGAAGATGGTGGTGACCTATAAGGATTGGCATTAACCGGGGAAACCCCGTTCTCGTTGGTATATGGAATGGAAGCAGTACTACCACTGGAAGTTGAGATTCCTTCGCTATTGAGTGAAAGACAGGTTGAACCAGCTGAGTTTAATGGATGAGAAGAGGCTAGCTTCTCTAGCATACGGTCGTTTGTACCAGAGCCGAATGAAGAAAGCATATGATAAGAAGATACATCCTCGGAGCTTTCAGACGGGCGACCTTGTGCTGAAAAGGATTCTCCCGCCACAGGCAGATCACAGGGGCAAGTGGACCCCCAACTACGAAGGGCCATACGTTGTCAGAAAAGTCTTTTTAGGAGGGGATTTATTGTTGTCCACCGTGGACGGTGAAGACTTTACCTCGCCTGTGAATTCGGACGCAGTTAAAAAATACTTTGCTTGAAATTGACCCGCTGGACAGAAAAAAGAGAGTCCAGGCAAAAATGGGGCATCCTGGCGAACCAAAAACAGAATGAAAGGTTCGGGCAAAAGTTAGGGATAAAATGGAAAAAATGTACACCCGCGAAGTTGAAAACCTACACTGGGCGGCTTCGGCAAAAAAGGGTATCCCGGTGAACTGAAAACACGTGAAGGGCGGTTCACGCAAAAGTTAGGGATTTGAAAAGCAAATGACTGCGGTCCGAATTTGATATTACATTGCGCATTGGTGCGGGAGAATTTACCTAAGGGGTCGATTATCAGATACAATCTCTTCGGAAGTGTGAATACCGGGAAAGCATTAGAGTCGGGCGAGTCATAGGAGGATCAGCTCATGATGTTTGACTGCATCCCGTTGCCGACATGTGTACAAATTTGATTTGTCATTATATTTTATGCTTGTTGTGCGTAGCTTCTTCTTTTCAGGAGTTACATCCCGTGTACAAAACTCTGCCCATTTAGGGGCCCAATCAATAAAACATGTTATTCAGTATTTGATGCTGGTTCTTTACTGTTTTGTACATAATAAACGCCGGAGTTTAATAAAACTAGCAAGTGTATAACGTCGCTGGCCCTTGCCAATAATTGCTAAAACTTTGAATTAACTGAAAATAATGTCACTAACACTAACTTGAATAGATTTGGTTGCATAGACTTGTCTTGTCTTGTTTGTGGTGTTGCAGGGTTCGTAGCCGTATGAAGTGGGCGAGCAAAAGATTGCAGTATTGACCAGAAGCTCGTAACGAAAGACTCGATCCCCACGCAGGTCGCACTTCTGAGATAACAATGTCCCTTACTAAAGAAGGATCAAATTCCCCAGCTAGTCGTAGCTTATCCAAAGGATATTCTCCAGCAAAGTCGTTTACTCTCAGCAGAATTGACGATTCCTAGATCGAAGGTTGTATTCAGATAATGTGGTGTCCCCCAAAAGGATTCCCCGTCCCGAGCAGAGTGGTTTAGCCTCAGAAGATTAATATTTCCAACTTGTGCGCTGTACTCAGACATTCTACCCTTCCCAGTAGGGTCATTTACTCTCCCCCAGCGGAGTCAATTGATTTTCCCCAAGAGAATCGTTTCGTCCCCAGCGGAGTTCTCTTTCCAGCAAGTGTTTTCTTTCCTTCCAGTGGAACTCAAAGATTAAGAAAACTCTCCCCGGCAGAGTTGGTTGTGTGTCCTGGAATTTATTTTGTCGGAATACCGTGTGATACCCGTTCACTCCCCAGCAAAAGTCCAATTTTCGTTGGCACGGGTAAGTTGTCCCTGACAGAAGTCCAATCATGATTGGCACATTCAGTTATTCCTCAGCGAATTTGGCTTTACTCTTCCAGCATTTATTGTGCTGGAATAATTCTGTGACACCTGGTTATCCCCAGTGGAGTTGGCATTGTCTTCAGCATTTATTTTGCTGAAGCAGTTTTCTGTATCCCAGTAGTTCGAGCTTGCATCTGCATTGGCATATAGTGTCATATTTGCATCTACCAAATAAAAACGCGTAGCATTTCCATGTCGAATGGAGCATTACGCCATTGTCAAGCATATGCATTTTGAAACATAAACCAGGTTGGTTAACCGTTTATTTTCAAGTATTGTTTCCCTTACAGGTGGAGAGAGCTCTTGCTCAAATTAATTGCCAAACATTCAGGACCTCGGCGTGAGATATGTAATGATAATGTCAGTTGTGGCATTGTTCCCCACAGGGTTGCTTGATTAAGTTTCTCTTACCCTTCCAGAGGAGTATTTCTTCAAGGTTGTTGTTATAACAATATCAAAAGATTGCGTGAATCGATTTTTTGAAGGTGTCTGGCAGTATGGAGTCAGAAAATCCCCAGTAGAGTCCTTCTCAGATTTGCTGCCATGTCAGCACTGAAAATTGGAAGACTAGACTCATATTGTGTTACCCATGTGATTGATGGAGCTAGCTGTTGTAAAGATAGGCAGAAAAGCTGTATCAGATGATATTCCCGTATGAATAGGCGGATGAAGTTTCTTGTGTTTAGGCAGATGATTTTCCCGTATGGATAGGCGGATGAAATTTCCTGTGTTCAGGCAGATGATTTTCCCGTATGAATAGGCGGATGAAATTTCCTGTGTTCAGGCAGATGATATTTCCGTATGAATAGGCGGATGAAGTTTCCTGTATTTAGGCAGATGATTTTCCCGTATGAATAGGCGGATGAAGTTTCCTGTGTTTAGGCAGATGATTTTCCCGTATGAATAGGCGGATGAAATTTCCTGTGTTCAGGCAGATGATTTTCCCGTATGGATAGGCGGATGAAGTTTCCTGTGTTTAGACAGATGATGTTCCCGTATGAATAGGCGGATGAAGTTTCCTGTGTTTAGGAAGATGATTTTCCCGTATGGATAGGCGGATGAAATTTCCTGTGTTCAGGCAGATGATTTTCCCGTATGAATAGGCGGATGAAATTTCCTGTGTTCAGGAAGATGATATTCCCGTATGAATAGGCGGATGAAGTTTCCTGTGTTTAGGCAGATGATTTTCCCGTATGAATAGGCGGATGAAGTTTCCTGTGTTCAGGCAGATGATGTTCCCGTATGAATAGGCGGATGAAGTTTCATGTGTTCAGACAGATGATTTTCCCGTATGAATAGGCGGATGAAATTTCCTGTGTTCAGGCAGATGATTTTCCCGTATGAATAGGCGGATGAAGTTTCCTGTGTTCAGGCAGATGATTTTCCCGTATGAATAGGCGGATGAAGTTTCCTGTGTTTAGGCAGATGATTTTCCCGTATGGATAGGCGGATGAAGTTTCCTGTGTTTAGGAAGATGATGTTCCTGTATGAATAGGCGGATGAAATTTCCTGTGTTCAGGCAGATGATGTTCCCGTATGAAATGGCGGATGAAGTTTCCTGTGTTTAGACAGATGATTTTCCCATATGAATAGGCGGATGAAGTTTCCTGTGTTTAGGCAGATGATTTTCCCGTATGGATAGGCGGATGGAGTTTCCTGTGATTAGACAGAAATGTTTCCCAGCGAAGCGCCGGGATTTTTCCGTGATGTGAGTCCTGACATGGACAGATTTGTGTTTATTCGTGATTTGGCGAAATTTGGGTCCAGATGTGGACAAGGTTACTCCTGTGACAACAGAATCTCTATTCGTGTTGACGAATTTGTCTCTCTTCTTGTGTTGATAAGGTTAGTCCAGTTGTGGACAGAGGTGTTTTGCGAAAAGTGTTCAGTACCTGTGGCGTTACATAGATGGTTGAAGTTGAAATCAGAATTATCAGACGTCGGATCAGTTGTTGCCGTAACAACCAGATTCAGTTGGTGGATGTCGTTCCCCAAACAGTGGTGCAGTTTATTTCTGCGGTTGGCAAATTTCCGGGTTCTTAGTATTCAACCGTCTTGTACCTCGAATGTCTGAAGGCTCCGGGCGTTTCACCCAGTCAGGTCCAAGTCGCTTGAATAGGGGCAGCTGTTGCACCCTAAAATTTGCTCAACCTACTTCACTTAGTTTATGTTTCAATTGCATTAGCATAAGGAGTCATGTACATAGTCTAATCATCTGCATAACATAGCATAGCAAGTTATCCAACAAGGGACCAAGTACTATTCTCATCTCTATGAGCCTATCAAGAGGTTATTGTTCAAATTCAGGCCTATCCCAGTCATCAGAAAGAAATTGAAATCTAAGAAGTCAGTGGATCAAGCAGTGGATCTCTCTCCTATCTTGAGTGTATTTGAAGATCATCCAAGAAGTTGTGAGTTGTGAATTGAGGTCATGGAGGGTATATAGACATCATGGAGGACCTAGAGGTTCATTTTGAAAGTGATACAAGTCATTGATGTGATCACAAGAGTTGCAGTTGAAGACAGTCAACTAGGGTTTCATCTGGGTCAATCCTAGGTCAACCCTAGGTCAAATGATTAATTGAAAGGCATCAGGGTCTATTTGAGAGATGTTGGGTTCATCATTTGACATGTAGATATGGATGTGGTGTTGTGCCAAGGAGAAATCAAGAGAAATTAAGAAGAAGAGAGGTTTCTAAATTAGGGTTTCTGTGTAAAATCCCCTGATTTAGGTCAAACTTCCAAGCAATATAATTCAAAATGCAAGCTTCAAATGGATCCTTGGCCAACATGAAACTTGTAGAGGATCTCAATACCTTTAATATTAGTGGTGGAAGACATCAAGGAGATTTATAGAACTCAAGTTATGGTTCTTGCAAGTTATAGGTCATCTGAGGCATCTGAAATTTTGTCTGTGAAAGTTACTTGTCTTCCAAGCAACTTTTACCCCTCAAGGAGCTTTCAAATGGATTTCTGGTTAACATGAAAGTTGTTCCTCATGATCTTAGCTTTCTAGAAAGTATGGTATGCCTTCATCTTATTTGTGGAACTCTACTTATGACCTTGGCAAGCAAAGGGTATTTTGGTCATTTGAGAATTACAGGTCATTTCAAGCATATGCCTAAAACTCATGCAAGGAAGCTTCAAATGAAAAACTTCACAACATCAAAGTTGCTCCAAATGACATTTTGAGTCTAGGAAAGTGGTCATGGATGTTGGCAAATGCTCATAGCTCAAGATTGCAAATTTGGTTAATTAAAAGGTGAATTTAATGAATAAAAGTGACCTAAAAATGAGATTTTTCATAACATGTCCAAATGGGATGAAATTATAGGTCATTTTGAATGGAAAGAATGTTTTGAGACCATTGGAAATAGTGGATTTTTTGGTTTAGTTCAAAGTTTGAGAGATATCATTGGCTTGCTTATGTATGAAGTTACACATGCCAAAACACAAGGGATTTGTGCACAAGAAGTTTCTAACAAGTTCTAGATGGTTCCATGAGCATCTATATATTGAGTAGAGTGGATCCAATCATTGGTTGGTGATTCATTTGGTTGAAAACTCATAGTTACATCTCATTCCTCAATTTTGCAAATTACACAAAACTCTATCAAATCTTCATCATTCTTCAAAGTTTTTGATCCTATCATCATCTACATTCATCATAAAGCAAGTTTCCATCAAGATCTGGTTGAATTGAAGTAGAATTCGTGTGCTACCAACTTCATCATCCAAAGTGCAAGAAGAATTCAATTGCAAGATCAAGAGCATTTGAGCAGGTGTTGCTGCATACAGAACCAAGATCCATAGCCATTGATCAAGTCCTAAGCATTGCTAGCTGTGAATCCAAGGATTTCTCCATCTGTTTTCAGATTTTTACCAGGTTGGTATTTCCTTCAAATTAGCTTAAAATAGATAGCATGATAGAGAATCATTAGGTTAGAACTGTTAGGAATAGGTAGATGATTAATTTCAGTGAGTTTGAGAGCATTTCATGGAGTTCACCATTGGAGCACAAATTCTGTTGAGCCTTAGAACTTGATGATTAAGTTGTTAGAATCTTGAATTGTTAGTGATTATTGATCAGTGAAAGGTCAGGAAGAGATTAGTACACTTAGATTGTGGATTGGTGACAATGAAATTTCTGAGTAGTTCTGAGTTGGAGATCGTGTTTCATGATTTATGTGATATGAATTGATGCTGATGTTATGAGCGAATTCAGGGAGAAAATTAGAGTGATTTTGCTTTTTACACTTTTGAGTTTGATGGAGAATTGAGCATGCACGAGTTGATGGAAGATGGTGATGAAGCTCGAGTTCCATGGCTGTTTTCATACAAACCCTAGACTAGAGGAAGACGAAGCTCCACAAGCGTTGGATTGAGTAAGACTATGTTGACTGAAATGATGATCCATCGGCCACGATTCAAAGTTGAGTTTGGAGGGAAGCTGGGTGCCTTATGCGCACCGTTTCACTTAAGTGCCCTTCGTGGGCTTAATGGATCAGAAGTGCTTTCCACACCCTCACACAAGGCCCAACCTCAAATTAAACTGATTTCTCCTGCTATTGGCACCGCATGCGTTTCTTTTTTTCTTTTGATTTTCTGACTTGATTTTTTGCTTAGAACTGGGCCTAATCATTTGCTATGCGCACCCCTGGATACCTGGCCCATCTGGATAATACCCTGAGCGCGTTACTAACTGCACCCCATGCATCATTTCTTTTATTAATTTTCCTCCAATTTTTTTTAAAACTTTGAAAATTCCTAACAAATTGAAAATTCCATATTTTTAAGTGGTTGTTTTTGCATCTTTTTTATATTTCTGTTAAGAAAATTGTCATATAATAAAATTAGCATTTTATTTTATTTTTGCATTTTTAGTATATTTTTCTTTTAAATGGGTTTTAAGTGATGTTTAGTTTAATACTTGGTCTTGATTTTAGTTTAGCTAGATCCTTTTATATTTTGGACCCATTCTTTTTAGAGTACTTCACTTAGGACTTCAAATTTCATATGAGATTTAATTCATGATTTTAGGATTAAGTTTTAGATGGTTTGTTTAGGTGTGATTAGGGGAATCAAAATTAGGGTTTAGGTGTGACATAGGTGTGGTAAATCATTTCTTTTAGGAGTTGTAGTTTGAATTTTGGGTATGGGACTATAGGGATATCATGGGTAAATAATAGATCCCTTAGAAAACATTAGGCTTCCCCTATTATATTAATACTATTAGTATATTTCCTGTATTTGTTTGATTGTGTGGTGTGCCCTCTCTAGGGTTATTATTTGCTTGTGTGGGGTATTGGGCCTGCTTGGGGCTTGGGTTTGAGTTGAAGATTGTGCTGATGAAGCCCATTGAAGACAAAAGGAATGAAGACTCAGTTCAGGAGTGGACGAAGATGTATCTCTTGCTGGAAGCTGTTGAAGGTCATAGGTTCTAGGAGTTAGGTAGAGCTCTAGAATAGCAACTTGCTTCATAAACATGGAAGGTATTGTTTGCCTTCATCCCTCTCTATGATGCAGAATCTCTCTAGGACACTCACCCCCTTCCTTTGGAAGGCTTGGTGACAGTGTCTAAGAGATAGAACTCTTGAGAGAAACATTCTACATATTGTTAACAGTCTGTTTGCCACCTTTGGTGGTCAACTAACTGTTTAACATTCCAGTTCATCCTCTTAACTGTTCCTCATCTTGGAGAGTGAGACTTGAAGAAAAGCACTGAAGGATTGAAGATAGAGACCTTGCTTGAAGGCTGTGAAGATGAAGACTGATGCTTGCTTGGAGCTTGTAGATGTTTGAAGATGACTTGAAGACAGATGTTGATGAGGACAATACTATACCAGCTCTTCAAATTTAGCAGCATACTCTGCTACAGTCAGATTACCCTGCTTCAGCTCCAAAAACTCTATCTCCTTGGCACTTTGTATATCTTTCGGAAAATACTTTTCCAGAAAACCCTTTCGAACCACATCCCAAGTAATCGCAGTTCCTGCAGTCTCCAAACTTTGGCGGCTGTTGTCCCACCAAGCCTCAGCCTCTCCTTCCAGCATGTGAGTACCAAACTTCACTTTTTGCTTATCACTACAACCCATTGTCCTGAAAATTTTCTCAATTTCCTTCAGCCATTTCTGTCCAGCTTTAGGATCCAGAATTCCTCCTTCAAACGCCGGTGGCTTGTTATTTCGAAACTGAGCTAAATTGCTAAATTGCGCACCCACATCTAGATTTTGATTAGCAACCACCTGCGACATCGCTTGCATAGCTGCAGCCAAAGCAGCATCATTCCTTCCTGCCATACTGCTCAACCACAATAACACTAGGTTAAAAGGTACACAATCTCTATCCTAAGGACAGACTCAACTACTACACTAGCCGGACAGACCGACCTGCTCTGATACCAATTGTAACACCCTACTTTCCAAAATTAAAATAAAATATAATTAATTCAAGTAAATATCAGAGTTTCTCCTCAAAAGTGGGATATCACCTTAAATAATTCAACATCAATAGATGATTTTCAAAATAAAACAGCGGAAGTAATCATTAATTCAACATTCTCGGCCATCCGCCAAATTACATAAAGTCGTTTATTAACAAGGTTCACCAAAATATGATACGTCACACGAATAAAACAAATTCAACATGATAAAAGTAAACACCCAAGTCCCGTGTTACGTATCATAGCATCCTAAGACTCGACCTGCACACCACTATCTAAGTTCGCTATGTACTTGGATTATCTGTACTTCCGAAGAAGCACAGACCACCACAACAACAAAGGGGTGAGAAACATGATAAAAATTATCAGTAATAAGATACATGATCAAAAGTAGTAATTATATAAAATATCACCCAACATGCATCAACCACGACCTACTGTCCAAAAATCAAACACGACATGCAATAATGCAAACATGCAACTCAACACCATGCATGCGGTACCGACTCATTGGTTCATTCAATCAAACCCAGGATAGATCACATACACCCCTCATTGGCAATGATCTATCCCCACCATTCTCCACAAAGGAGTACGGGTGAATCGCATACACTCCTCCTGAGCAACGATTCATCCCACCATCCTCCACAAAGGAGTACGGATGGATCGCATACACTCCTCCTGAGCAACGATCCATCCAACCATTCTCCACAAAGGAGTACGGGTGAATCGCATACACTCCTCCTGAGCAACGATTCATCCCACCAAAACACCATGATATGCACAACACCATATGCACAACAAATAACCTCAAGCACACTAAGTGCACAAAATCCTCCTGATCACATCACCATGCATCATATATATATATATATATATATATATATATATATATATATATATATATATATATATATATATATATATATATATATATATATATATATATATATATATATATATATATATATATATATATATATATATATATATATATATATATTACATACCAATCAATTATATTAATTACATTAAATATTAGGAAATTCACGTCTTAACACCAAATATACACTCTTCACCATTAAACGCCATATCTATACCCATCATGACCAAAGGGATCAATTTGCCAAAAGGCTACATTTCACACTTCACAATTTACAATCTAGGATTCTCGCCATATGGCTACCCACAACATATCATAATACAGCACACAAGCTATACGTTATATATTGTAACATCAACATTGAATGGAAACAACAAAAATAAAATAAGTTGCTGTCATGCTCGCTGGCTCCCTCGCCTAGCGAAGCCTCAGCGAACGCTCGCTGCCTCACTCGCCTAGCGAACTCGCTAGCGAAGGCAGACAGTGGCTACTGGAAGGGTTCGCTACCCAGCTCACCTAGAGAAGCCTTAGCGAACACTCGCTGGCTCGCTCGCTAGTTGCTCGCCTAGCGAACAATGCGATATACCAAAACCCCAACTGTCCAAAAATCATCAGAAGCTCACAAATCACCCGATTTTCACCAAACCAGTTCCTGTAGTCTTAGCCCAACATTTCCCGACTAAACTACACGACGTTATCCAGATTTTACCAGATAAAACATCAATTCTACCGATTAAACCATTTCCGACCTAAAATGGCAAACTACACAAAAACACCCAAACAATCCAAACAATCCCTACATAATCACATGCATGGATAGAATCACAAAGTTTCACACCCTTACCTCGATTAATTGATCAGACTGACGAAGAATCCTGAAGAATTTGACAGCCCTAGCCTTGTCTCTCTCTTTCTCCTTGTTCTTCCTCCTTAATCTTTCTCTCTTCCTTTTTCCTTTCCTTTCTATTTCCACTTTCTTTTGTCTCCTTTTCTATTATCCTTCTTCCATTATATTTTCTTTTCTTAATTTAATAATAATACAAATAATAATAATAATAAAAATATAATAACAATATTACCATTATTATTAAATTATTATCATTATTAATTATATTATATTAATATTAAATTCTGTAGTTTATTAAATGATCTCCAAAATTAAGGGCACTCACCAGCGCACTCAAACACACTCCCGCATGAAGACTCACCGAAATAAAATAACACCAAAAGACTAAATAATTAAAATGGGTGTTACAGGTACTCCTGAGTCTTGAGAAAATGCTTGATATTGAAATACCAAGGCTTTCCATCGGATGCTTTCTCAACGGCAAACACAAAAGCAGGTCTATCATGACGCATAATGGTGATAGTAGGAGTTTCATTCCAGAAATTCACTTTGCACATCAAAGAAAGCGTGGCCAAGGCATCTGCCATCTGATTCCCAACCCTCGGCATATGATGGAACTCAACTCTATCAAAGAAAGGAAGCAGTCTCCTTGCATAATCTCTATAAGGCACCAGGTTGGCCTGACGAGTTTCCCATTCTCCTTTGATTTGGTTAACGACTATTTTTGAGTCACCGTATACATCCAGATTCTTAATCCTCATATCAACGGCCTCTTCTAAACCCATAATGCAAGCTTCATACTCGGCTTCATTATTGGTGCAAGCGAATGTCAATCGGGCGGTGAACGGTATATGAGAACCATGAGGAGTAGTAATGATCGCACCGATTCCATTACCATATGAATTAACCACTCCGTCGAAAACTAATTTCCACTGAGATTCTCTCTCAGGACCCTCGTCAGGTAAAGGCTCATCACAGTCTTTCATCCTTAGAAACATGACGTCTTCATCTGGGAAGTCAAGCTTCATCGGCTGATAATCCTCAATCGGTTGTTCCGCTAGATATTCTGATAGGATGCTTCCCTTAATGGCTTTCTGGGAAATGTACTGAATATCATATTCTGTTAACACCATTTGCCATCGGGAAATCCTTTCAGAGAGTGCTTGTTTTTCAAAGACATACTTGATTGGATCCATCTTCGAAATCAATAGAGTTGTGTGGTTTAACATGTACTGTCTCAAACGCTTAGCGGCCCAAGCGAGTGCGCAACATGTTTTTTCCAGCATTGAGTACCTCGACTCACAATCGGTGAATTTCTTACTCAGGTAGTAGATGGCATGCTCCCTTCTACCTGACTCGTCTTGTTGACCTAGCACACATCCCATTGAATTCTCAAGAACCGTGAGATACATGATCAGTAGTCTCCCTGCAACTGGAGGCATGAGTATTGGAGGTTCATGTAGATATTCTTTTATTCTTTCAAATGCCTTCTGGCAATTTTCATTCCACCTGTCTGTTTGATCTTTTCTTAGCAATTTGAATATTGGTTCACAAGTGGCTGTAAGATGAGATATTAACCTTGCAATGTAGTTTAATCTCCCCAAGAAACCATGAACCTCTTTTTCCGTTCTCAGCTCAGGCATTTCTTGTATAGCTTTTATTTGGGCAGGATCTACCTCAATACCCTTTTCACTGACAATGAAACCCAATAACTTTCCAGATCTCACCCCGAAGGTGCACTTGTTAGAATTCAGCCTTAGCTTGAACTTCCTCAGCCTTTCGAACAATTTCAGCAGATCGACCAGATGCCCCTCCTCCGTATGTGACTTTGCAATCATGTCATCAACATAAACTTCTACCTCATGATGAATCATATCATGAAACAAAGTGACCATCGCTCGCTAGTAAGTTGCCCCTGCATTTTTCAATCCAAAGGGCATCACCTTATAGCAAAAAGTCCCCCACGGTGTGATGAAAGTAGTTTTCTCCATGTCCTCTGGGGCCATTTTGATTTGGTTATACCTAGAGAAGCCATCCATGAATGAAAACACAGAATAGTGAGCGGTGTTATCAACCAACACATCGATATGAGGGAGCGAAAAATCGTCTTTCGGGCTCGCTCTGTTCAGATCTCGATAATCAACACACATCCTGACCTTTCCATCCTTCTTAGGCACAGGAACAATATTAGCGACCCACGGAGGGTAATTCGTGACAGCAAGAAACCCATCATTCAACTGCTTATGAACTTCTTCTTTAATCTTGACTGCCATGTCAGGCCTTGTCCGTCTCAACTTCTACTTGACTGGCGAGCATTCTTCTCTGAGATGTAACCGGTGTACCACAATATCTGTATCCAGCCCAGGCATGTTTGGTAAGACCAAGCGAAGATATCCTTATACTCACTGAGCATTTCAACCAATCTTCTCTTGACACTGTCATCCAATGCAGCCCCCCACTTTAACCTCTTTCTTATCATCCTCGGTACCTAGATTGATAATCTCAATATCCTCCTGATGAGGCACAATGACCCTTTCCTCCTGCTTGAGAAGTCTGGCTAACTCTTCGGGTAGTTCACAGTCTTCGTCAGTCTCATCTTCAGCTTGATAAATGGGCTTATCAAAGTCATACGAAGTCATAGCCGAACCTGAATCGATGGCATCTGATAGAAAAGACCTGCATGAGGATGTTATGTTTATTATGCGATGCAACAACAAAACACATTGCCATTTTTTTGTTTAGTATAAATGCAAAACAAAAACAAGAAAAACAGGGATCACAAAATTTGAATGCGGAACGTCTTTTATTTAATGATAAATTGTAAATAACAAGAAGGCCCCACAAACGGGTCACTACGTCTTAGGCAGAACGCATGACTGAACATAATCAAAACAATGAACACTACTCTGCAGTAGTAACATGAATGACTTCTTCGGTAGTCCAGTTGCACAGCTTCTGGCCGGGAGTACACGGACGAATCCAAGTATCCATGTCGCAGTCATTATCACCTTCATCATCTTCAACGACATTAATCTTGTCGAATATCACACCACTGCTGGTGAACTGCACAAGTCCCCTGTATCTTGAAATCTGCGAAGAACTGGAGGGTTTGTATCCCAGGCCGAACTTGTCCTGCTTGACAGGAACATCGAGAACTTGGCCCCACTTCTGAGATGAGCCGGATTCTACGATAGCACGGGCTTTCCTGAGTGACGACATCGAAACCTCTAGGCCTTTGGCTTCCACAGGAGACTTCCCCTGGATCTGAACTATTTCGAATACCTGGCAGAGCATTTCGTGGATCTCACCATCCACTTCTACATACTTGAAGGACGAGAAATGGCTAACCATAATGTCCTCTTCTCCGCACATGATGACTATCTTCCCCTCCACTATATATTTTAGCTTTTGATGCAACGTTGAGGTAACTGCCCCAGCAGCATGTATCCACAGTCGGCCAAGCAAACAGTTGTATGCTGGCTGGATATCCATAATATAGAAAGTTGCATCAAAGATCTCCGACCCTATTTGAATAGGCAATGTGATCTTTCCAAACACTTACCTTTTAGATCCATCAAAAGCCCTCACGGCCAAATCACTTGGCGTGCACAACAAACCTTGAATGTCCAACTTCATCAACGCCTTCTTCGGAAGCACGTTGAGGGATGATCCTGTATCAACCAAGACATGTGACATCAGAGATCCTCTACACTCCAAAGATATGTCCAAAGCACGGTTATGGTTCCTCCGAGCAGGAGTCAGATCCAAACCATTAAAACCGAGACCATTACCGACATTCACATGATCGACTACCCCCTCCAACTGATTAACAGAAATCTCATGGGGTACGTACGCTGAATTCAAAACTTTCAGTAGAGCGTTGCGATGCGCCTCCGAACTCATCAACAATGACAGGATAGAAATCTTTGAAGGAGTTTGATTCAAGTGATCCACAATTTTGTAGTCACTCTTCCGAATTAATCTCATAAATTCCTCCGCGTCCTTTGAAAGATCATCAGTAACAACTTGGGGTTGGGCACTCTCTTCAATCGCAGCCTTACGCTTACCCCTATCATTCTGATCAGCATTAACCTCCGGTGGAGAGAAGACCCTACCACTTCTGGTGATACCTCCGGTACCAACTATGCTCTCAACCGACGAACTTCCGCTTGCCGATTCCGTCCATTCTTGCTTCTGGCCGTTACATAACACCTCTCCCCCATAATTCCATGGGATAGCTCTAGTGCTCTCGTACGGCATGGGCACAAGCACAGTAATGGTAACCGAAGCTGACCTAACAGGCGCTGAAATATTGATAGTCTGGTACGGAATGGAAATAGTAGCAACTTCGTTTCCATCATCACTCACTTCTTTCACGACATCTTCTTTCACGAATTTATCAAATTGAAAACAACCCTCATCAATCATTCTCTGAATACCCCTCTTCAAAAGATCACAACCCTCAGGCTGCGCTTCGCATTCTGAGCAGACAGCAGAACAACAAGGAAAAACCCCCTTCTTCAACAAACAACCCTTCACAAAACCCAGTGGAGTCTTCAAATCTTCAACATCAGTTATCAGATTCAACTTCTCACCCTCAATAATGGCATTGGCTCCGACCACACCATGATTTGGCATCGGGTTCTGAGTCACATTACGCCCCTCGTTGGTGAAATTGATAGCTTTGGAATTAAGAAAGTCATGTACTTTATGCTTGAAAGCTTTGCAATGTTCAATATCGTGCCCTGGAGCACCCGAATGAAAATCACAATGAGCGTTCGCATCGTACCCAGCAGGTGGTG
Source organism: Lathyrus sativus (assembly GCA_963859935.3). NCBI lineage: Eukaryota > Viridiplantae > Streptophyta > Magnoliopsida > Fabales > Fabaceae > Lathyrus > Lathyrus sativus. The sequence goes on along the minus strand of OZ012736.1, from coordinate 187,845,281 downwards.
TACCTGTGAGAGGAGCCAAGGTCCTCTTCTAAACAAACTGTAATTGCAACAACCGTTGTAACAACTGAGCATACGGTATAGGAGGATTCGCAAACTGTCTATTAGCCATTCTTTGTCTGGCAGCATAAGATCGTTGAACATTGCCCTGCTGATGAGCTGCAGCTGGGATATCTACTGTAGCAACTTGTTGAGGATAACGGGACTGAGCTCTACCCTTACCCTTGTGCGAGATAGGATTTACATCCCCCTCCCTTCTCTTGGGGTTTGCAGAATATGGCTTCTTCGTTCCTCCCGACGAGGATCCACCACCACTCGAAATCTTACCAGACTTAATTCCACTCTCCAATCTTTCTCCAGCGATTACCAGATTAGAAAACCCTGCAGACATGCACCCTATCAACTTCTCAAAATACACACCAGGTAGAGAAGCCATGAACAAGTCTATTAACTCCCTTTCAACCAAAGGAGGTTGTACCCTTGCAGCCAGATCCCGCCACCTCTGGGCGTATTCTTTGAAACTCTCAGAATTTTTCTGCGACAAACTCTGCAATTGTACCCGATTAGGTGCCAGATCACTATTATATTGATAATGACGCACAAAAGCCTCAGCCAATTCTTTCCAGCTAGGAATATAGGTCCTCTCAAGCCCCATATACCATTCCAATGAAGCTCCTGCCAGACTATCCTGGAAGAAATGCATCAGTAGCTTTTCATCACTGGAATAAGCAGACATTTTTCTGAAGTATGCCCGAATGTGTACTCTGGGACAAGTCGTCCCTTTGTACTTATCAAAATCGGGCACCTTGAATTTGGGGGGAATCCTAACCCCAGGAACCAAACCAAGATCAGACATATCCAGGCCTAAAGAGTTCTGATTCTCAAAAGATTTCATTTTCTCCTCAATCAGTTTGAACCATCAGTCAGCTTCAGTTGGCAAACCACCCTCCAGATCTTTCACAGAAATTATATCATCCTGATTATCCTTCCAATGAGGACCAGCAACCCCGTGCACAACGCACATACTTCCATTACCAGCAATATTACCGTTCTCACCAGCAGCTCCTCCGCCCGGAGGTACAACAACAGTAGGAATGCCCTGAGGAATAGATCCACCAATTGGGGGATGAACAACACCGGCTCCTCCGTGCAAAACAGTGTCTTCATTAACCCGTGTTATCAACGGCTGGACCAACATTCTCAAATGTTCCTGTCCACTAGCAACAGTCTGCATCAATTCCATGAATTGGGCCATGCGCGCCCTGACCTCCTACAATTCTGCCTGAACCTGATCCATCACCTTCTGCTGATTCCCTCGAGTAGAATACCTATGGAAACTAAACTCCTCAATCCTGAACTAAAGTAAACCAAGCAGAGATAAGAACATAAGGCCACCAAGAACAACCTGCGATGCAAATGAGAATGCAAGATGAAAAATGCAAACATGTCTATTTATGCACAAGGAGATCTCCCCCTTGATTCTGGTTTCAATAAATAAGAACAACAGAGATGGATAAGAACACCAAAATAAATCTTCTCATATATCAAGTAAATCTGAAACAATACAACCAAAATGAGAAATATACGAATACAAAGAGGTATTGATCTCATCCAACATCTCTGGTGATGATCAAGATACAACAGCAAATGAAACTATGAAAGATAAAACTCCTAGTAGCCATGATATCTACGCCACTCCTGAGACTCCTCAAGCATCTCCTTCGTGTCGGGATGGTCTGGCCTCTCCATCAACTCTCAGATAAGGACATCCCTCTTGCGTATCACATCCCAGAGATAATGACAATGGTCCTCCCAAGCATCTTCGCCGAAGGCGTCCTCAAGCCTGGGTTTCTTCACCTATGCCCGAATCTTGAACTCTTCAAGTGCTGACAAAGTTTCTTGGTATTTATGCTCAATCATACTTCTGTGGAACGTTTCTAGAAATACCTCCCCCTCCTTAGCCTTGAATTGCGCTTTCAGCTTATCGACCTGAACACAAAGTTGATCTTCTCTACTCTTGTTGGCAGTCAAGGTAGCATTCCATTGCTCATTGAATTTGGATATCTTTAGATAGGCTCTATCTAAATCTTCCTTCTTACTCCTCAGAACATTGTCGCTTGCGCGAAAATAAGGTGCCGGCACAACAGAAGAGTCGCCACCTTTTGTTATTTATCCCTCAGGGCGGGAAAGGAAACGATCGGAAAAACCTGACGAAAAAGGGTAAGACAAGGTCATCGCAACCATTGTCTGGGTTCGGGAGTCGGTTACGCAAGGGGAAGGTATTAGCACCCCTCACGTCCGTCGTACTCGACGGGATCCTCGCTTGTTGTTTACTTGGACGGGTTGGTTGTATTCTATCTACCTATCAAGGCTGGCTAAAAAAGAAAAGAAAAATGACTCGGCAAAGCGTCGCACTTTATGCCTACGTATTCTCATCAGATAATGAGAAATCAGAGTCAACGTAGTTCGGCCTACGAAGGGTTATGGGGGAAAGGTTGCTCGCTAGGATATCGCATCCTATGCCTACGTACTCTCAACAGGCATGAGAGATCAGATCTCACGTAGTTCGGGAAACTACGGTTTATTTCGTGAAAGAAGTGTTTTTTATTGTGTTTGCAATTTCAACCGCACTAGAGACTATGACCTGAGAGTGAATGCGTCGCATGTCACCCAAAGGGTACCATACTAAACATCCAGACTGTGGAAAAGAAGCTCTCCCACAATCCTTTCTCAGATAGCTTAAGGCTCGTAACGTACGAAAGAAATCATTCATGATTACTGTATCTTAAACTGCTTTGAGATGAGAAGAGAACGGGCCCAACTAGGAGGGAGACTATCAAGTCCTACTGTTATCATGCCATGGATTCATCCTATGGTCGAGGTTTGAACAGGGAACTCCTAGAAGTTGTCATGCATAGGTTTCAACCTAAAAGTCTATCATCAAATCCTTATCAAAGGAAATGAGAGTCCTAAGGGATCATGTCAATGATACACCAAAACAGACAAAGCATCAGCTTAACAATAAAATGCATGCAATGCAAGTGAGGGAGGAAATGTGTGTGGGGCTTCAGCCTCCACAAGCTCATCTCAACCTCAAGCCAGTCATGAAATAACAGTAATCATACTGAAAAATAAACAACATGCTATCAAGCAATAAACAGTAAACTGCAATCATACAGATAAAAGAAATGAAAATGCCATCAGGCAATCAAACCACATGGGCAAGGGAGCTGGGCTCTACCGAATACCCGCAAGCAAAGCCAACCAATAACAATACAAGCAGAGGGAGCAACTCAACCTCTAATGCAATCATGCTCCTAAACTGAACTTATTCTAGATGAACTTAATCTAATGCAACAGACAAATCAAGCAAAACACACAATACAGAAAAGAAAAACAGAAGAAAGCTTCAGCTCCTCCAGCAGCCTCTCAGTCTTCATACTCCATTCATCAACTGCTCTCTAGGTATCAACCCTACAATATAAGTATCAACTCATCTTCTCTCTTAAGCTTCAGCTTCTTTGATCAGCTCCACCTTCAGGCTTCACTATCCTCAGGGATCTTCAAGTATCAACTTGATCTTCACAAAGTCTTCAGACTTCAACAATCTCCAAGGAATCATCCTCTTCACAGCTTCAGCTTCTATCTTCAAGGGCTTTTAGATCTTCAATCAAGTCTTCAATACTCTTCATGGCTTTCTTTATCTTCAACAACCCAAATGCTCCAACACACAAGATTCAATCAACAAGATGAGGTGAGGATGTTAGAGTGCTCACTGACTTCCAAAGGATGCCATTAAGGACTTAACATCAAAAGGAAAGGCTATCTCAAAGTTCTACCTCATAGGGCCAGGTCACTAATCCCTCCATAGGAGAGAGGTGAATACCCTTAAGGGACTTTATATCATAGAGAAGGAAGGAGGTGAACAAGACACTCCTTGTTTATTGAATGGAATTATTCTATCTGAAGCTCTACCTATACTTATGATCCTATAAACAGAACAAACAAAAGCTAAAACTAAGCTCCTCTTCAAGGTCTTCAAAAGTCTTCAATGATGATCCACAAGGTCTTCAACTCAATCTTCAAAGCTCACACACTCAAAGGAGAAGAAAAGAAAACAAAACAATACAAACTATGCCTTTAAGCAACACACATACTAACCATACATTCAAAAATCAATTAAAAATACTAAAATACTATATAATATTCTAGGAAAAATCTAGGGGATTCTATACATACTTACCCTTAACCCATATATTCCCCATACACTAATTTGGCCTATAAAACCCAAAACAAAATTGTTCAAATCTACTTATACAACCTAAAACCCTAATTTTGTTATGCTAATGCTATGCTTATCAAACTAATCAAATTTTAATCTAAAAATTGCGAATTAAATCCTATATGATCTATGATTCAATACCTAACTATGCCAAAAAGAATGGCTCAAAAATCCTAAGGGAAAGTCCTAAAAGAAATTATACAAAATTGAGTATACACATAAACTTCTAAAAAAGCTATTTACGAGAATAATATGCTAAAAAATATTAAAAGAAAAATAAAATGGAATTTTATTTATTGATATTTTTCTAGACAAAATCATGAACATGTAGAAAAAACAAGCATTAAAAAACATTCAATTTTCTATTTTATATGATTTTTATGAAATGCAAGAAATATAAAGGAAATTAAAAAATAGAAGAAAATGAATTAAAGGGGATGGGGGGTGTCAAACTTAAAGCGCCCAGTTGATTATGATGGTGGGCCAAGGGACCAGGGGTGCGAATATCAAGTTTGGTAGGCCCACGCGCTTCAGAAAATTAATATGAAGAATTAACAGAAAATAAATACGAACACGGTACAAATAGCAAGCGGTTTTAGTTCATTTGTGGATTGGGCTTCTGGGTAGGGTGTGAATAGCACTGAATTGCTGAGCCCAGAACTCCTCATTAAACCAAACGCACCATTTTGATGTTGAGACTTCCCTCCACTTTCAGAATTAAATCACGCCCCTTGGATCAGATGAAGAAGTCAAAAATTGAGAGTGATCGGACGGTTACTGGCCATCGTCCCCAAATATCATTAGGGTTTCGTCCAAAACAGAAATCATGCACGATTCTTCCCCAGCCTCGTTCTCCATGATTACTTGATGAAATCCAGAAATTCCAAAAGCAAAATTGTGCTACTGATTACCATGAACACGACCATACAAGTAGTTTTCCCTGAAACCCCTTAAATCGCTCAAACAGAAAGCTCCAACATTAGGGTTTCAACCTTTTTCTCTGTCATCAACCTTGATAGAACTTCAATCTAATGATCCAAACTTGTTCTACATGTTACCCTAACCAAACTACACTATAATATATCATGATCATTAAAACTCCATACACGGCTTGTTCTTGCTCTTTAAAGTAACATGTCAAAATCTCAAACTCCATAGAACATGCTCAAACTTGCTAGGATTCATCCCTAATGGTTGCTAATTGATCTTATCCTAACCACATGACCTAAAAGTGCATAAATAAAGAGACTCGAGTGACTTTGCAAACCTGCAAATTGATGATGGCAGTGGCACTTGCACCTCACTTCAATGCTTGCTACTCTCCAATATTGATCCTTGACGAATGCTTTGAGTTCTGTATGCAAAAACTTTGACGTATACTGCTTGAATCTTGAGTTTGATATCAATTTGCTTTTCTTGCAATTTCAATCTTGCGCCTTCAAGACTCCATGGATCCACCTCAATTTTGGTATGCAGATGCTCACAATGATCAGAAGAGTGTGTTTATGGAGAAGAAAAGAATGAAGATGGAAGAGAAAGAGAGTTTGTTATGATTTTGCAAGTGGAGGAATTTCACTTTTTTGCACTCTAATCTCACCACTCACCAACAATCATCACCAACCTTTTTCTCATGGTGATCTACTCTTCTTATAGCAATCCAAAGAAGAGTCTAGATTCATCTAGAAACTTATGGAATCATCTAGAAAGTTTTAGAACTTCTCTTGAAGTGATACATTGTACATATCATATCTCATGTGCCAAGCCTTGTCATTTGGATTTAAAATCTCCCCTTGTGAGATATTGAGAAGGAGTGTGTGGAAAACAAGCTTTGTTTTTGCCTTATGTGAAGATTTACAAGTTGCCTTATTATGCAAGAATGAAAATTACAAAGCAACCTCCATTTTAAGACCTCAAATCAAAATTCTACTTGAACCGTTGTTTTTAAAATAATGTTTGGAGTCAAAATGACCTATTGGATGACCTATTTTGGATTTGTGGATCTCCCAAACCAATTTCCAACTTGGATTCATTTACTTTATAAGTCATTTTTAGGTCATTTTTTACCCAATCTTGTAAATCCTTTCTACAAGATTTTTTAACAACTCATGACCTCTTTTCTAGGCTTAAAATCCCATTTTTAACAACTTTGATGTTTTGAGTTTTTTCATTTGAGGCTTGGAAATAGGAGATATGGCCTTTGCTTAAAATGACATATAATCACCAAATGACCAAAATACCCCTGTCTTGTACAAACCATAAGTTGAGTTCTACAAATCCTATCAAGGACTTCTAGTACTCTCTAGAAAGCTAAGAAGATGCTCTTCAACATTCATGTTGACCAAGATATCATAGGAATCATCCTACTAGGGCAAAAGTTGTCTGCAAGTTGGGTGACTTTCAAGGACCCAGATTCACACACCTTAGATGACCTGTAATTTGTCAAAACCATAACTTGAGCTCTGCAACTCCTATCAAGGACTTCTACCACTCAAATTAAAGCTAAGAACAAGCTCTACAACATTCATGTTGTGGGGGAGATGATATATCAATCACATCTTGAGCTAAAACTGCCTGGAAGGTAGGGGTCAAATTAGGGTTTTTCACTGACAATCCCTGGAAACCCTAACTCAAAACTTCTCAAACTCCTCAATCATGATGAGTTGGTCTATGAATCATCTTTATAACATCTCCATACATCATTCCAAATCTTCAGCTGATCTAGGATTGACCCAGCCAAAACCCTAATTTTACCATTCATGGTTGAATCTTCTGAATTCTTGCACAATGACCTCTCTGGCTTCATAATGGCTATCAAGACATCTCATAAACTTTCTCAAATCTCCAAGTTCACTCTCAAAGTCTCAGAACCATCTGAAGGGCTCCCACAACTCTCAAGCTATGAAGCACATAACCCTGGTTTCAACCAATTCCTCTGAGGATCTCTTGAACTTTCTGATGAAGGTATCAACTTTCAAACACTTGATGGGTAAATAAATGTTGGTCAAATTTTGGGGTGCAACAGCTGCCCCTATTCAAACGGATTGAACCTGACTGGGTGAGAAGCGAACGGCTCTCAGCCAATCAAGGTGCGAGACGGTTGAATACCGGTAAACCCGAAAATTTGCCAACTGCACGAGCACACGATACTCTGCGGGGAACAAATCTTTGAATACTGCAATACTAGCTGCACGACAACTAGCTGGAGAGATACTGATCTGACATCGCCGTCAGTTATCCACGTTAACTTCTTCTGACATCATCTTCAGGCAACCAAACACCCAACATCGCCGCTGGAAGACTAAACCACCTGACATCACCGTCAGAAGCAGACAAAATTCTGAGGAACACCCAACATCGCCGCTGGGAGGCCAAACCACCTGACATCACCGTCAGGAACAGCCATAACTCGGGGAAACAAACATCCAACATCGCCGCCGGAAAACTAAATCTGACATCGCCGTCGATCACCCAAAACACCCTGCCTCGCCGCTGGAGAACTAAATCTGACAAAATACCCCGCATCGCCGCTGGAGAACTACATCTGACATCGCCGTCGGACAATCCAAATGCCCCGCATCGCCGCTGGAGAACTAAATCTGACATACCCTGCATCGCCGCTGGAGAACTACATCTGACAAAATACCCCGCATCGCCGCTGGAGAATTACATCTGACATCGCCGTCGGACAATCAAAATATCCCGCATCGCCGCTGGAGAACTAAATCCGACATACCCTGCATCGCCGCTGGAGAACTACATCTGACAAAATACTCCGCATCGCCGCTGGAGAATTACATCTGACATCGCCGTCGGACAATCAAAATACCCCGCATCGCCGCTGGAGAACTAAAGGATCTGCATCACCTAACATCGCCGTCAGAAGACTGGATCAACTTGACATGCCCAACATCGCCGCTGGAAAACTGAATCTGACATCTCCGTCGGAAACAAACATCGCTCTGAGAGACACTCGACGTCGCCGTCGTACAAACATCATCTCTGTTGGGGATTTAAAGAGTCTGACATCGTCGTCGAACATAATCCTCCAACATCGCCGCCGGAAACCAACATAATCTGACCTCGCCGTCGAAACAAACCTAATCTGACCTCGCCGTCAAAACAAACATCCAACCTCGCCGTCGAACACATTCAACATCGCCGTCGAACCAATCATAATCTGACCTCGCCGTCAAACAAACATTCAACCTCGCCGTCAAACACAAACCTGATCTGACCTCGCCGTCAAACAAACATCCAACCTCGCCGTCGAACACAAACCTGATCTGACCTCGCCGTCAAACAAACATCCAACCTCGCCGTCGAACACATTCAACATCGCCGTCGAACCAATCATAATCTGACCTCGCCGTCAAACAAACATTCAACCTCGCCGTCGAACACAAACCTGATCTGACCTCGCCGTCAAACAAACATCCTCTGACCTGGGGCTCACCCCTGGTAAATGGGACAAAAGGTACACTTGTGTATTTGAAGCTACTCCACTGGGCCTGAGAGACTCAACCAAGCATACTCTGATCTGGGGTTCTCCCTCAGAACCATAACAAACATCCAAATACTACTGCATACTGAGTTCACCGTAGAACTTCAACCTCAAAGACATATGAAACCCTGGCCCCCGGCCACTTCCAGCTTCAGCTAGAAAAGATCTTCAAGTACTTCCGAAGATGGAATCCTTGGCCTTCAAGGATAGATGAAACCCTGGCCCCTGGCCACTCCAGATCCGCTGGAGAATCTTCAAGTTCTTCTGAAGATAAGCATCCTTGGCCTTCAAGGATATAAACCTTGCCCGTCGGCGATTCCAGCTTCAGCTAGAAAAGATCTTCAAGTACTTCTGAAGATAAGAATCCTTGGCCTTCAAAGATATAAACCTTGCCCGTCGGCGATTCTAGCTTCAGCTAGAAAAGATCTTCAAGTACTTCTGAAGATGGAATCCTTGGCCTTCAAGGATAGATGAAACCCTGGCCCCTGGCCACTCCAGATCCGCTGGAGAATCTTCAAGTTCTTCTGAAGATAAGCATCCTTGGCCTTCAAGGATGTATACTTTACCCGTCGGCGATTCCAGCTTCAGCTAGAAAAGATCTTCAAGTACTTCTGAAGATAAGCATCCTTGGCCTTCAAGGATGTATACTTTGCCCGTCGGCAACTCTGCAGGAGGTATCTTCGACTTCAGTCTAAAGAAATGGTCCTTGGCCTCCAAGGATACATGGATCTGCCTTCAGGAAACTCCGCCTCTGCTATAGAGTATCCGAGACTTTAGTCAGGGATATACTTCGGCCTTCAGTCCGAAAAATGAATCCTAGGTCATTCATGACCTTGGGGGATAACCTTGCCTCTGGGCACCTTCGCTTCAGCTTGGGAAATCTGTGACTTCAGTCAGAGACGTGGTATCTTGAGCCATTCATGACTCTGCGGGGATTCAAACACTTTGCCTTCAGGCAAACTCCACTTCAGCTGGAGAAACATCTTCGACTTCAGTCAGAAGAAACACTATTCACTTGATCGCAATCAATCATCACCTTAGGACAACTGACTTGGTCTTCAGGCCAACACGGATCATCTTGCATACAAAAATTGGACCTACCAATTTCTGAACTCTGTCTTCAGACACACGTTGATTCATCAACAAGGAAATCTGAATCCACAGGAACATTCTGATACCGCCTTCAGGCGTTTACGAAGTCAATCTTCAGATTAGACATCACTGTTGGAGCAAACATTTCACGCTGCTAGGGACTTCAAGAATCATCTTGAACCAACAACTCCATCGGGCACCTTCAAGAATCATCCTGAACTGATAACCTTTCTGGCGACTTCATTCTGCTGGGTATTCCAGGAATCTTCCTGGGCAACTCTTGCTGGGGACGCTACTGGGGAGCTCAAGCATCATACTAGGCGAACAACTCGGGAAATTGCGCTGAGGTCTTAAGAATCACCTTAAGCAAACGGCCCTGCTGAGGAATTCAAGAATCGTCTTGAACTGAAGACTTCGCTGGGGATCTTAAAAATCATCTTGAGCGAGCGACTGTGGGGATTACACCGGGGTCTTAAGAATCATCTTAAGAAAGCGACCTCGTTGGGGAGAATATCAGGAATCATCCTGAGCAACTGGTCCTTTGGTGGAACACCTGTAAAACAAGAATGATAATAACCTAGATCATGCGTATGATGCCTATGCTTCGGCGCCCTGCCCCACACGGTGGGAATGCTATGCGTTTATGCTAAATGCCATGCAATCATGCAATATGATGCGATCCCGTCAGCAAAATAAATGCCGAGGGGGAAATTCTCCTGTCAAGGAGAAAGAACTACTCAGATAGAGGAATCATCCTGCTGAGGAGAACGTGGACATGCCAACATCAATCGGACTCTGTCTGGGGAATTGATCTTCTGTTGACTGCTGCAGGGAAAACAACTTCAGCTGATTACTGCAGTGGACGAAACTGTACGAGAACCTGGACCTGCTGATATCAATTGCGAGAATGAACTGCGCGGCCGTCTCGGCTACTCTTCTGGGGATGATGACTCTGTGGGGAAACAACTTCAGCTGCTCCACACTCCACTGGGGGGAAGAGGGAATCATCCGACCTCGGGAGGGAATATGGCTCTGGTGGGGAATTTCAATTCCGCTGGAGACTTTAGTCTGGCACCATCAGTTACTGCATCCTTCGGCATATGAACAGCTTCCTACAAGACTCACACTTGTGACCCGGTGCTGGGGGAGACACCTGCTTCGGCGACTTTACTGGGGAAACACGAGCTTCGGCACCCGAACATTTCTACGAAATCTGCACTTGTGACCCGGTGCTGGGGGCATGAGCTTCGGCCCTTAACTCAGCTGATGGGGTGACGTTCCTTCGGGACGCGTCTGCTTGGGGAAGAGAGTCATCTCTGCCTGGGGAGACATATCAATGCTCACTATTCTACGGAGGAGAGATTACTGAACTCTGCTGGAAAGGGGAGGACTCGCCCCGCTTCGGGGATATCAATCCTGGTTTGCTGAGGGTAATCTTGACCCTAATCTGATAAGGGATAAACGCCATCTCAATTTGCTGCAGTCTCAAACTGTACAGGGGGAACAACCTCAAACCGTACATCTCTGCTGAGAAACGATCCTGGTTCAACAGCGTCAACACAGGGAATACAGGCTACCAATCATGGAGCCAAGTAACAGGTTAGGCTGTAGGATAACAATCTAATAACAGCAAGGCTTCTTCAGAAGGCTCAGGTCGTGGCAGGGTAATGGCGCGATTCCCCGACACTCAATTCTTGCTAGGGTGAACAAACTCATTTGAACAACTGCCCCAGTACAATTCAACTTGCCCCAATCCGACTCTTGGGAATAATTCATTCTGAACAGAAAACAGCTGGCAACAAAACAATCTTCAGAGGGCTTGCCCCCAACATCTGTACAACGGAAGGATTCATCCCCCACTAATCAACTCTCAGCATGGTTGGCTTCAATATCTCTGAAGTAGTTTTCCCCTGAACGAGCGATGAGCGACTCAACATGCTCTGATCGAACACTGGAGGGATCTGCCCCCAAATCGCAAGAATTCTGGATAACTGCCCCTGATTGGGTCTCGAGAAGATTCACTTCCGACCAACCGCTTCTTGCATAAACTGCCCCATAATCAACTGACGCTCCGGGACTTGTCCTCAGACAAACTGATTCCAAACTCACAGGAAGTCAATGCCCCAGATTCACAGGGCTTCGCAGCATACCATTCTGATCCAGACCTCTGACGATTCAGTCCTGATTGACTATTCCCTGTTGAAGTTCCTCCGCATCAGCTACTGACCTGCAATTAAGATTGTTTATTCACGAATGGTAATTTAAATGTAGTGTTCATGCAAATTTCGAAAAAATGTTGTACTGTCACTCATTTACGTGTCATGCTAGTGAGTGACGAATGAACCAAAGAGTTCAAACGTAGTGCCGATGTGATCAGTGAAAAATACAATAAGGATATGATTAGTAAATCATGAAGGAGTCAGGTTACTCAACCTTATCGTAATGCGCTTTCAGAATAAACCCTGCCTCAATTAGGTCTTTTAAGGGTTGTATCGTGGTCGGGTTCACGGTTCGTGAAACAAAGGATATTTGGCTCAAATTATGATTTGTACCCACCCCTTCTACGTGATGATCTCCGATCCTAAAGTCCAGTTAACTTAGCTCGAGCGCTCGCCTCTTCGAGAGGTATGTTGAACATTGGGAACAACTGGTTAAAGAATTCACAAGGTGTTTCAGAGCGACAGTTACTCCTTTTTCGTTTTCGGTGTCTGTGTCTACACGACTTTGTCCTTGTTTGAGGATTTTTATCTTTTATAATCCTTTCTTTTTCATTCTTTTGATTCCCTAATTTTTGCCTGGACTGACTCCTTTTGAGTTCTTTTCGATTTTTTCTTTTGAAGTCCAGCGGGATGCCCTGATTTTTGCCTAAGTATTTGCTTTCTAGCTTTTCTTTTTTACTTAGCGGGCTTTCTTATTTCTTTTTCTTTTTCTTGGAACAAGTCGTGTGACACTGGCTGTCTTGATTGCTCCGAAAGGATTATAACTGTCTCACTCCTGATTGGTGAGGTTTAACCATTGTGGTTGACGAGGTACGACCTCTGGAGAGGAATATGATGTGATTGTTCCTCGAAAGACAACACTCCTCTTGAACGCTCGATCAAGCTAACTGACAACTACCCTGCCCCGGGTTAAGATGTGAGGGTTAAAAAGTCCGAAAGAAACTCCTACTCCTCGGCTCGAAGTGGTTAACAAGGGATTCTCTTCCTTATCTCTCCGGTGTTTAGGGGATTTGAAACAATGCCTTGTACGTCATCGGCAAAGTTTTATCTGAAAGCAATACGATCATCGGTTATGAGTATTTAGTTTCATCATCCTCCCTCCACTCATTGCTAATCATAGTGATAAAGTGGAGTGAATAAAATGCAAGTGTCAGTGCAATGCAGTAAATGAGTGACAACGACATAACTAATTCAGAAAAAATGCATAGTCACTTTATTAATATTACCATTCGAAACATACAATGTTTAACAGCAAGTAGTAACTAACAGAAAAGAAACTACAAATGCAAATGGTAAAAAAAGTCCGAGGACTGCCAATGCTGAGGACGTCTGCCTGTCTGGACCACTGGCTTCTGGAAATAACCCTCTGAATCTGCGAGCTCAAACAGCTGAGAGGTTGTCACGTACAACCAAAACTCCGTCTGGAAAGGAAATACACCCTTGGTCGATCAATTGTTGCACTTTCGCCTGGAAAGCCTTGCAATCTTCAGTTGAATGCCCCGGAGATCCACCATGGTAACCACACTGAGCATGAGGATCGTACCCTGGAGGGTAAGGCTCTGGCGCGGGCTTGAGAGCTTTCGGTTCCACCAAAGAATTCTGAATCAACTGTGGAAGAATCTGGCTATACGGCACGGGCACTGGATGGAAAGAAGCATTCCTTCGTTCTAAGTGGGTGCGAGGCCTTTTTTGATCCTGGTGCTGGTATTCTTTTCGCCCAGGAGCAAGAGGTCGTCGTTTCTGAATGGCAACGGCCTCTTGTTTAGGCGCTTGCGTCCTTGAACTTGATCCAGGTAGAAACTGCGAGTGAGGCGATGCAGTAACCAAAGGTCGCGGGACATATTCAAGATCTTTCTCAGCTTCAGGCAAAGGAGTGGAATCATTCACCTCTTCTGTAGGGTACGGGATGAACTTTCCCGATGCTCTCATGCCGCCCGGCACAAGCCTAATTGTCCTTGAGTCAATAAGGTCTTGAATCTTATTCTTGAGAGCCTTACATGTTTCAACATGGTGCCCCGGTGCTCCTGAGTGGAAATCACAATGTATGTTGAGATCAATGTCTGGTGACACGTCATCTGGTGGATCTGAGGTCCGAAGCTTGAGAACACGGTTCTGAACCAACAGTGGCAACAGCTGGGCATAACTCACAGGTATAGGGGTCCACAGCTCTGTCCAGTAGCTTCTTCTTTTGATTATGACCTTCAGGGTTATTCTGAGATGCCTGGCGCGGCTGCTGACGAGACAGGTCTCGAGCTTCATGCTGTGTAGAGGATCTATGAGGTCCATTTGGCTTCAGCACATGTGGCACTGACGGTAACGGAGGAAGCACTTTGGGCTCCACCTTGGGTGCTTGACCACTCTCCTTTTTTAGCATACTTCTCACCACTCCCATGAGAAAGCTCAACTGATTCTGCAGCTACTGATTCTCTTCTCTAAGTACTTGCTGGTCCAGACGCACTGCCTGTATGTCATTCATGACCTGCCCCAGCTGGCTTTGGATTTTCCCCAGTTCAGCTTGTACCTGCTCCATTAGTCTGAGCTGCTCGATTCTGAGTCAAACCTGCAAACACAAGGGTTAGAAGACACGCCCCGGCGTCCGTCATGCAAGATGAATTATGCTAATGCCATGGGTGTCTGTATGTTCAGGAGATCACCCCTAATTCTGGTGTCAACGTGCCAACATAGTGTCAATGCAGTGATAAGACTGGATCCGTTCATGGAAGAAAATATCTCATATTGCTCGGGACACCAGAATCAGGGTACGAAATGCGCCTGCAGCACAGACACATGCTAATGGGATGCAAAAATGGATATGCGGACTAATGCAAAATGCAGGCATGCAATAATATATCCAGGTGACTGCTGTGGAGATTCTGTGTCAATAATCACTGACGAGATGAAAACCCCGGTGGAGGACCACAGATCTGATCTGCTAAGAATGACCTTCTGATAGGACCATATACATAAGATCAAAATTCTGCCCGGATGCATGATCAAGAGATATCTGCTGATGAAGTCTTCAGACCCCAAATCAAAAATCTGCCCTATCAAGAACAAACATACAGCTGCTGATGAGGTCTTCAGACCCCACTTAAAATCTGCTCCATCCAGAACAAACAACATCTGCTGATGAGATCTTCAGACCCCACTCAAAATCTTCTCTATCAAGAACAAACCACTGATGACAATACTCTGATCAAAACCTGCTCTATCAAGAACAGACATACACCCGATGATAAGATCCTCTGATCAAAAACTTGCTCTGTCAAGAACAGACGAGTCTGCAACTGAGAACCCTGGTACCAACATAACTGATTCACTGTCAAGAAAACCAGGTGGTCTGAAGGTCAAAGTTTCCTGCAATAAACCCAGTCCCACTCACAGGTATGGACCTAAACTGACTCAAGGTACGGCATCCTATGCGTTCATCAGCGTCACAGACTTTCAAAACTGACGATACGATTCCCAGAAGGAGTGGCATCATCAAGTCTTGAAGAGGCCTCACTTAGCTGAATCACAAATGATCGGTCCCCAGAGTCGACAATCCACCAAACCAGCAACCGTCTCAACCCAAAGGGTTGAAAGTGAAGCCAACCGGATGAACCTCGTCTGAGCGTGGATTTCATGAGACACTAGTTCCTGCAAAGCAAGCACGCGCCCACTAATTTCCACTCTAATTCTATGGTGCACTCAAGCCTGGGTCTGGCTTCTCACTCATCAGAACTCCCATCCCACAACAGCACAAATAATCATATTATACTGAAAATAAAATGCGGGAAATAAAGTGTGAGAAGTAAAATGCGATAAATAAACGCAACCCAACAGGTAAACACACAAACGGTAGGATTGACTCTCTTAAGGGACGTTGGATTCCAAATGCATAGGGAGTTATATTCCCCAGCAGAGTCGCCAGCTGTCGCTTGCGCGAAAATAAGGTGCCGGTACAACAGAAGAGTCGCCACCTTTCATTATTTATCCCTCAGGGCGGGAAAGGAAACGATCGGAAAAACCTGACGAAAAAGGGTAAGACAAGGTCATCGCAACCATTGTCTGGGTTCGGGAGTCGGTTACGCAAGGGGAAGGTATTAGCACCCCTCACGTCCGTCGTACTCGACGGGATCCTCGCTTGTTGTTTACTTGGACGGGTTGGTTGTATTCTATCTACCTATCAAGGCTGGCTAAAAAAGAAAAGAAAAATGACTCGGCAAAGCGTCGCACTTTATGCCTACGTATTCTCATCAGATAATGAGAAATCAGAGTCAACGTAGTTCGGCCTACGAAGGGTTATGGGGGAAAGGTTGCTCGCTAGGATATCGCATCCTATGCCTACGTACTCTCAACAGGCATGAGAGATCAGAGCTCACGTAGTTCGGGAAACTACGGTTTATTTCGTGAAAGAAGTGTTTTTTATTGTGTTTGCGATTTCAACCGCACTAGAGACTATGACCTGAGAGTGAATGCGTCGCATGTCACCCAAAGGGTACCATACTAAACATCCAGACTGTGGAAAAGAAGCTCTCCCACAATCCTTTCTCAGATAGCTTAAGGCTCGTAACGTACGAAAGAAATCATTCATGATTACTGTATCTTAAACTGCTTTGAGATGAGAAGAGAACGGGCCCAACTAGGAGGGAGACTATCAAGTCCTACTGTTATCATGCCATGGATTCATCCTATGGTCGAGGTTTGAACAGGGAACTCCTAAAAGTTGTCATGCATAGGTTTCAACCTAAAAGTCTATCATCAAATCCTTATCAAAGGAAATGAGAGTCCTAAGGGATCATGTCAATGATACACCAAAACAGACAAAGCATCAGCTTAACAGTAAAATGCATGCAATGCAAGTGAGGGAGGAAATGTGTGTGGGGCTTCAGCCTCCACAAGCTCATCTCAACCTCAAGCCATTCATGAAATAACAGTAATCATACTGAAAAATAAACAACATGCTATCAAGCAATAAACAGTAAACTGCAATCATACAGATAAAAGAAATGAAAATACCATCAGGCAATCAAACCACATGGGCAAGGGAGCTGGGCTCTACCGAATACCCGCAAGCAAAGCCAACCAATAACAATACAAGCAGAGGGAGCAACTCAACCTCTAATGCAATCATGCTCCTAGACTGAACTTATTCTAGATGAACTTAATCTAATGCAACAGACAAATCAAGCAAAACACACAATACAGAAAAGAAAAACAGAAGAAAGCTTCAGCTCCTCCAGCAGCCTCTCAGTCTTCAGACTCCATTCATCAACTGCTCTCTAGGTATCAACCCTACAATATGAGTATCAACTCATCTTCTCTCTTAAGCTTCAGCTTCTTTGATCAGCTCCACCTTCAGGCTTCACTATCCTCAGGGATCTTCAAGTATCAACTTGATCTTCACAAAGTCTTCAGACTTCAACAATCTCCAAGGAATCATCCTCTTCACAGTTTCAGCTTCTATCTTCAAGGGCTTTTAGATCTTCAATCAAGTCTTCAATACTCTTCATGGCTTTCTTTATCTTCAACAACCCAAATGCTCCAACACACAAGATTCAATCAACAAGATGAGGTGAGGATGTTAGAGTGCTCACTGACTTCCAAAGGATGCCATTAAGGACTTAACATCAAAAGGAAAGGCTCTCTCAAAGTTCTACCTCATAGGGCAAGGTCACTAATCCCTCCAAAGGAGAGAGGTGAATACCCTTAAGGGACTTTATATCATAGAGAAGGAAGGAGGTGAACAAGACACTCCTTGTTTATTGAATGGAATTATTCTATCTGAAGCTCTACCTATACTTATGATCCTATAAACAGAACAAACAAAAGCTAAAACTAAGCTCCTCTTCAAGGTCTTCAAAAGTCTTCAATGATGATCCACAAGTTCTTCAACTCAATCTTCAAAGCTCACACACTCAAAGGAGAAGAATAGAAAACAAAACAATACAAACTATGCCTTTAAGCAACACACATACTAACCATACATTCAAAAATCAATTAAAAATACTAAAATACTATATAATATTCTAGGAAAAACCTAGGGGATTCTATACATACTTACCCTTAACCCATATATTCCCCATACACTAATTTGGCCTATAAAACCCAAAACAAAATTGTTCAAATCTACTTATGCAACCTAAAACCCTAATTTTGTTATGCTAATGCTATGCTTATCAAACTAATCAAATTTTAATCTAAAAATTGCGAATTAAATCCTATATGAACTATGATTCAATACCTAACTATGCCAAAAAGAATGGCTCAAAAATCCTAAGGGAAAGTCCTAAAAGAAATTCTACAAAATTGAGTATACACATAAACTTCTAAAAAAGCTATTTACGAGAATAATATGCTAAAAAATATTAAAAGAAAAATAAAATGGAATTTTATTTATTGATATTTTTCTAGACAAAATCATGAACATGTAGAAAAAACAAGCATTAAAAAACATTCAATTTTCTATTTTATATGATTTTTATGAAATGCAAGAAATATAAAGGAAATTAAAAAATAGAAGAAAATGAATTAAAGGGGATGGGGGGTGTCAAACTTAAAGCGCCCAGTTGATTATGATGGTGGGCCAAGGGACCAGGGGTGCGAATATCAAGTTTGGTAGGCCCACGCGCTTCAGAAAATTAATATGAAGAATTAACAAAAAATAAATACGAACACGGTGCAAATAGCAAGCGGTTTTAGTTCATTTGTGGATTGGGCTTCTGGGTAGGGTGTGAATAGCACTGAATTGCTGAGCCCAGAACTCCTCATTAAACCAAACGCACCGTTTTGATGTTGAGACTTCCCTCCACTTTCAGAATTGAATCACGCCCCTTGGATCAGATGAAGAAGTCAAAAATTGAGAGTGATCGGACGGTTACTGGCCATCGTCCCCAAATATCATTAGGGTTTCGTCCAAAACAGAAATCATGCACGATTCTTCCCCAGCCTCGTTCTCCATGATTACTTGATGAAATCCAGAAATTCCAAAAGCAAAATTGTGCTACTGATTACCATGAACACGACCATACAAGTAGTTTTCCCTGAAACCCCTTAAATCGCTCAAACAGAAAGCTCCAACATTAGGGTTTCAACCTTTTTCTCTGTCATCAACCTTGATAGAACTTCAATCTAATGATCCAAACTTGTTCTACATGTTACCCTAACCAAACTACACTATGATATATCATGATCATTAAAACCCCATACACGGCTTGTTCTTGCTCTTTAAAGTAACATGTCAAAATCTCAAACTCCATAGAACATGCTCAAACTTGCTAGGATTCATCCCTAATGGTTGCTAATTGATCTTATCCTAACCACATGACCTAAAAGTGCATAAATAAAGAGACTCGAGTGAATTTGCAAACCTGCAAATTGATGATGGCAGTGGCACTTGCACCTCACTTCAATGCTTGCTACTCTCCAATATTGATCCTTGACGAATGCTTTGAGTTCTGTATGCAAAAACTTTGACGTATACTGCTTGAATCTTGAGTTTGATATCAATTTGCTTTTCTTGCAAGTTCAATCTTGCGCCTTCAAGACTCCATGGATCCACCTCAATTTTGGTATGCAGATGCTCACAATGATCAGAAGAGTGTGTTTGTGGAGAAGAAAAGAATGAAGATGGAAGAGAAAGAGAGTTTGTTATGATTTTGCAAGTGGAGGAATTTCACTTTTTTGCACTCTAATCTCACCACTCACCAACAATAATCACCAACCTTTTTCTCATGGTGATCTACTCTTCTTATAGCAATCCAAAGAAGAGTCTAGATTCATCTAGAAACTTATGGAATCATCTAGAAAGTTTTAGAACTTCTCTTGAAGTGATACATTGTACATCTCATATCTCATGTGCCAAGCCTTGTCATTTGGCTTTAAAATTTCCCCTTGTGAGATATTGAGAAGGAGTGTGTGGAAAACAAGCCTTGTTTTTGCCTTATGTGAAGATTTATAAGTTGCCTTATTATGCAAGAATGAAAATTACAAAGCAACCTCCATTTTAAGACCTCAAATCAAAATTCTACTTGAACCGTTGTTTTTAAAATAATGTTTGGAGTCAAAATGACCTATTGGATGACCTATTTTGGATTTGTGGATCTCCCAAACCAATTTCCAACTTGGATTCATTTACTTTATAAGTCATTTTTAGGTCATTTTTTACCCAATCTTGTAAATCCTTTCTACAAGATTTTTTAACAACTCATGACCTCTTTTCTAGGCTTAAAATCCCATTTTGAACAACTTTTATGTTTTGAGTTTTTTCATTTGAGGCTTGGAAATAGGAGATATGGCCTTTGCTTAAAATGACCTATAATCACCAAATGACCAAAATACCCCTGTCTTGTACAAACCATAGGTTGAGTTCTACAAATCCTATCAAGGACTTCTAGTACTCTCTAGAAAGCTAAGAATATTCTCTTCAACATTCATGTTGACCAAGAGATCATAGGAATCATCCTACTAGGGCAAACGTTGTCTGCAAGTTGGGTGACTTTCAAGGACCCAGATTCACACACCTCAGATGACCTGTAATTTGTCAAAACCATAACTTGAGCTCTGCAACTCCTATCAAGGACTTCTACCACTAAAATTAAATCTAAGAACAAGCTCTACAACATTCATGTTGTGGTGGAGATGAGATATCAATCACATCTTGAGCTAAAACTGCCTGGAAGGTAGGGGTCAAATTAGGGTTTTTCACTGACAATCCCTGGAAACCCTAACTCAAAACTTCTCAAACTCCTCAATCATGATGAGTTGGTCTATGAATCATCTTTATAACATCTCCATACATCATTCCATGATCTCATGGCCCTTGGATTAGGTCTCAACCTTCTCCAAATCTTCAGCTGATCTAGGATTGACCCAGCCAAAACCCTAATTTTACCATTCATGGTTGAATCTTCTGAATTCTTGCACAATGACCTCTCTGGCTTCATAATGGCTATCAAGACATCTCATAAACTTTCTCAAATCTCCAAGTTCACTCTCAAAGTCTCAGAACCATCTGAGGGGCTCCCACAACTCTCAAGCTATGAAGCACACAACCCTGGTTTCAACCAATTCCTCTGAGGATCTCTTGAACTTTCTGATGAAGGTATCAACTTTCAAACACTTGATGGGTAAATAAATGTTGGTCAAATTTTGGGGTGCAACAAACATCACAAGTGATTTTTAGATCAAGACCGACTTGCTTCTGTGCTTGTATCTGATCAGCAAGTTCTTCCTTCAACTTAGTCAACAGTTCTGCATTTGTCTTGGCCAAATACACAGCTTCACCCTTATCATGCTTCAGGTGACTGATTTCCAGCTTTAACTCTTCATTCTCTCTGCGCAACTCTTCCTTCTCTGCCAAAAGCTTGGTATATCTCAGGATATCGACGGTTTTAGGCGGCTCAATGACTAAAGGATACAATGGTGCTTCCATAGGAAACGACAATAACACCTCTTCAACTCTCTTCTAAATCCAATCCGAGTATGGATCATAGGCTCTACAATCTCCTTTTCCCAAAGAAAGCTTTCCCTTCTTGTGAATCTTAACCCAAGCGTCCACGAATCAGGCCGAGATACAAGGATTAGCTACACCCGTGAAGTACAGAGATTCCTGTACTTCCTCGTCTTTTGGAGGTCCTTTCAAAGCATACCCGAATTGTCTCACAGGAAGAGAAGGATTATAGTTGATACAACCTTTCCTCCCTATCAAGGGCACATTAGGAAAGCTACCACAACTAAAGATAAGCTCACGGCCCAGCAAGTCTCGATTGAACTAGACAATATTCCTCTCCGTTAAACCCATAAGCCTCTTCGACCATTCAGATGAGTTTGTGGAATCCACAAAAGCTCCAGAGAGAGGAAGGTGATCAACAAACCAATTATGCAACAGCGGTGCGCAACAAGAAACCATTTTTCCTCTTCTTTTCTCGTTCTTGTAATGCACTGAATGATACAAGTCTCCTAGAAGAGTAGGTACGGGATTCTTGGAAGCGAAGATATGAAAAGCATGAAAATCCACAAAGTCTGGTACATTGGGAAACAACACAGTGCCATAAACACACAAAGCCAAGATAGCACTGAAAACCACCCAACAACCCTTGTCAGCATACTCTCGAGCTTTGTCGACCTGGAAAGGTAAGGTAAATCCGGAAACTCCGTTTCTACTGATAACATGATCTACTAAGTCAGAGGCGCTCAAGTAAAGAGCGAAAGACAACTTCTCGAGATTAGGTTCTTCTTTAGAGCTGAAGAAAGGTACTTTGTTCAGAATCGGAACACCCAAGATATAAGCAAGTTCCTCCAAAGTCGGAACCAACACATAGTCCGGAAACGTGAAACATCACAGTGGAGGATCATAAAACTGCAATAGGGTATGAATAGCTCCATGCTCATGACTCGTGAGCTTACGGACAAACTTCAGAATTCCACCATACTGTTCTCTGAAAGCTGCAAGAACACTAGGATCATCCAGGGAAATCAGACCAAATAAAGGTCCCAACTCGGGTGCCGGAAACTTGTACACCACAATCCTCTTTCTGCTAACTTCCATCTCTGCAGAAGACCAGTACCAGAATCAAGGGAAAGACGAGAACATGTAACAGACACAAACATGTAATGTTAAATGCAGAATGATTATGCAGATGCACACATGAGATCAAGGTATCCAATGCTCAAATTCGCTGATGTGTCGTTAACTGAATTCAACCAGAGCTCCGCTCTAATCAGAACACTGAGATAACACACTGAATAGAACACTCAGGATCAAAATTCCGCACTGACGAGAAAACCAAGGTTGGTTGAAGGCCAGGTTTCCTGCAAAAACCCATCCCTTTCACATGTGGGTTCTAGTCTTGAAAGGTACGACATCCTATGCGGGTTGTCAGCGTCACAGACTTTCGAGAAACAATGATACGTTCACCATTTCTGGTTTGGCATCATAGTCTAACGAAGCAGCCTCATTTAGCTGACTTCCCAAATGAACGGTCTCCAGAGTCGACAGTCTCTCTAAGTCAATATTCCCTCAACTGCACCAGACGCGCAGGATAGAATATTTCCAAAGAAAAACCTCGTCTGAATGTGAATTTCACGCGAGCTATTGCATAGCCAGATGCCACACAAGCTCCTGCTAATCTCCACTCTAATCATATGTGTATACTCAAGCCCAGGTCTGGCTTATCTCTCGGTGGAACAACCCAACCCACAGCACAGCAACAACAAGAATGCAAAATGCAATAATATACAATAGATAATGTACATAAAGCAAAAAACTGCACAAACATAAACACCAAAAGACGCAAACAGACAAGCGCTAGGAGTGACTCGCATAGGGAACCGTGGTTTCCCCAGTAGAGTCGCCAGCTGTCGCAACTGCGAAAAACACCCGGCGAAAAACAGAAGAGTCGCCACCTTTAGTTATTTATCCCAAAGAGAGGGAAAGGAAACAATCGGAAAAACCTGACGAAAATGGGGAAGACAAGGTCATTGCAACCAAGTCCTGGATTCGGGAGTCGATTACGCAAGGGGAAGGTATTAGCACCCCTCACGTCCGTCGTACTCGACGGGATCCACGCCTGTTGTCTATCTAAGGGTGTGTTTAAACTATCTATGCTACATGCTTGCGGGACAAAAAAAAGAAAAGAGACTCAGCAGAGCATCGCCGCTCTGCGCCTACGTATTCCCTCGGGAAATGGGAAAGTCAGAGTCAACGTAGTTCGACTAACTACGGGAGAGAAGGGGGGAAGGTTGCTCGCCAAGACGTCACGTCTTGTGCCTACGTACTTTCATCTCGTATGAAATATCAGAGCAAACATAGTTCGGGCGGACACGAAACCACAGGTTGATTAAGTGTTTTAACCGAGTAAGTTAAACATTCGTTCGAGCAATTAGGGACAAAGCCTGTTTGCGGTAGAACCGAAGCTTAACAACACTCTTTTCTGAAAAAAGAAGTTTCCGATTAATCCTGAAGGAAAAAGGTTTGAGTTTTGTTTTGTGTTTTTTAGTGAAGTGAATTAATTTGGTTTGTGATTAACATTGTGTAATACCCCAAATTTTACCCTTACATTTAGTCAGTCATGACGCATGACATTTCATTTTTTACATCCATTAATCGCTAACCAATCATTGAGCGTGATTTGTTTTGCAGGAATTACCCCTAGGGGCGTTTTGGTCATTTTGAACCATAATTCGTAATTTTGGGCCCGATGAGGTTTTATTCCGAGTCATTTATTTACGTGGGTTGATTGTGTTAAGATATCAATTTGGTTTGGTTCAAGGCGATGCGAGAATCTGATCTGTGGAACAGGGTTTTAACAAGAATTCATTCTTCTATCTTCCCGTTCATTCTAAAAGGAAAACAGTGAAAACTTCGGCTGATTAATGGAACTTATTCATGTTGAAGGTATTAAGCTTATTATGCAAGATTGGATCAAATTAATTTCAACCTTTATTCAGGGATATTTGACTGGTGAGGTTTAATCGGATGTTGAGGTGTTTGCAAATTAAATCATGGAAAAGAAATTGGAAAATGATTTTAATAGAATATGTGAAGTTCATTCATAATATTTTATTATTATTATTACAAATTGTAAAGTAAATT
This sequence comes from Lathyrus sativus, assembly GCA_963859935.3. Classification (NCBI taxonomy): domain Eukaryota; kingdom Viridiplantae; phylum Streptophyta; class Magnoliopsida; order Fabales; family Fabaceae; genus Lathyrus; species Lathyrus sativus. The sequence goes on along the minus strand of OZ012736.1, from coordinate 187,820,613 downwards.
GGGATAGAAATTTGAAGTTTATTCATATCATGATTTACAAAGAGGAAGTAATTTGGATAAAGAATATTATTGAATTTATTCATAATATTTTTTATTACAAGTTACAAAAGAGAAATGAAATTGTATTTCCTAAAGAGTCCTAAATCCTAAAGATTTCTAAGTGTTCTTCGTGATGTCCCTCGATCTTCACCGCAAATCTCCGATTAACCTGCACAAAGGGAAACAAAACAAAACAGAAGCAGGAAAATGTTAGAAGTTATCTTCGACACTCTCAGAACATCGTCATCATCGAGTGCCGGGAGTGGCACAACCGAAGCTGCGTCCTACCCCCGTTACCGATCCGCGCCGTTGGCGTCAGATCAGGTAACATCTGTTCTTATCATACGGGACAACCGAGAGATAAAAGAGATAAAAGAAGCGGGACTGATTCGCTTTTGCCGCAATTGGATTTCCAAACTGATACAAGGGTAAAGCAACACAATCAAATTGGTCATAAACCCGGATGCCGACGGGTATGAACCACTTTGTCTTCAAGGTTATCCAACACCTGAAATCCACAACAGCATCAGCACCAGGTTCAAAATTCAGAACTCAAAACCAAAGCAATTCATAGTCTGCATCAACTCTGAACCACATAAAAAAAAACAGGGTAGAAACCAACTGGATCTGGATCACAAACTGCTACCAAGAGGCAGGCAAAACCATGTCCTTACCAGAAGAGTCAAGTTCAAACATAACAGAAAAATGAAATACAAAACAAGCTGCATCAAATTGCATCAAACACTGTATCCAAAAGTTCAGAAGCATCAATCAAGGTCAAGTTTCAATTCGATATCACAGCCAAAACACCTCAGAAGGTAGTCCGTTCGCAAGTCACAAAAAAAACGTGAATGTAAGTCATAAGAATGTACCATATCAAGGAACCAATCTGAGTCCACGTTAACACCGAAAAAATCAACAATCAAGAGGACTGTTTTCACAACCAGGCAGAGTAAAATAGAATCAATAAGTCATACCTGCGACCGAATGCGCAAGGCACATGGGAGAGTCTGGGCTCAGTTCATGCATCATAGCCCAGACTCACGTCCATCTATCAGGGGCAACTCAAAAAGATTAATGGCATAAGCTCATGTTCCATCGATTCAGTCCCAGCATCACGCTAAAATTCGGAGAAAAGTCAGGGTGTATCGAGTTTGGATAACACATCCGCAACACGCCCAGAAACCCTGTTTTGAACCAAATTCAACAGAACCCAGCAGAGATTATCAAAGGCAACAGCAGTATCATAGGTTCCCTCATCAGGCTCAGAACATCATCATCATCGCCGTATACCCTCCTCGGCAGCGTTTGGCTCGACCAAAGCCATAGTACCAACCCTGAAAGAAGAAGAGGAAAAGTTAATGACCAAAATCCATAAATCAGAAGCAGATATCCAACGAAAACCGAATTCGAATCTGGATATAGGCAAACTAAGCTTCCAAATTGAAAACCCAATCCGCATCCCATCCAAATATGTGAGTCTGGAAAGGAAAGAATCCATATCATATCAGAGAATTTAATTCAATCCGGACTGCATCAAAAATAATTCAAATCAGTTCGAAACAAAACAAATCAGAATAAAAACATTTCGAAGCAAATCCAGTTGTGTCAAACAAATCGAAGCGAATCCAATCAGCATAAATCCGAAATAGGAAAATCTCCAAGGGATCTCAATCAGGAAATCAAATCAATCCCAAACAATCTCCTCAAATCGTATCAGTAATAATAACAAATATGGTCCAAGCCCAAAAGGAGAAAATCAGAGGAGAATATATAAGAACAACATCACCTCGAATAGAAACCCTGGTAGCCGCGAGAGAGAAAGGGGAGACAACAACGGCGAACAACAATCGCAAGCCAAACCCTAGCGGCCGCGATATCAAAAGAAGAAGAAGTCTTCAACCAAAGCCATCACAAGACCTCAAATCGTTCAAACGAAAGACCACCGGCGCCGTTTTAACCAAACGACGGGCAATCAACCGCTTCGGGCCTCAGCTCACTTCATCATCGGCCGTTTTCACCGAAAGTCCGTCGTAAATGTAAGCCATGAAGCGTTTTCCTTACAATTTTCATGTTATGTTTCAGGTTAATGAAAGAAATGAAGAAGATCGGAGAGAATCGCAGCGAAACAAAGAGAATCGCAGTAAAATGAATACGAGAGATGGAAACAAGAGTGAGAGAAAGCACAACGGCGCCGCGGGGAAGAAACTAGGGTTCTGAAACCCTAGTTCTCTTTGTTTCATATTTTCACCAACTGGGTTGGGTCCGGGAGTGATGACCGGCCCAACCCCCTTTTATTTATTTTTTTACCTTTTTCTTTTCTTATAATTAGTTAATTAATTTTATTAAACTTTTTTTTAAAACTAATATTAAACTTTTTTTAAAACTAATATTAAAAATTGTTTTCTTAACAAAATAATAATTTAAAAACTTTTTTTATAAAATTAAAAAACCTTTTATGATAATAAATAAAAACCATGTTTTTAAATAAATGTATTAAATCCCTTTTTAAAAAATATAATAATTAGGTTTCAATAGTTTTTAGGGTCGAGTTGAATTAATATTGAGAATTTCATTTTTAAATTGAAGATTATATCACAAAATAAAACCACAAAAAAGGATGCATAGTTTCACTTCGTCACCATCTGACAATTCTGCCCATTAATGGTGTTTGCTCGTTTTGCAGTTTATTGCGTTTCCCGCTATTATTTCATTTCAATGTCATTACTATATTGTAACTGCTCCTCTCGTGTAACCTCGCGAACCCTAATAATCGCGTTTTAATTTCTGCCTTTAATTTTCTGCGTGTATGATTTTAATTTCTGTCATCATTTCCCTGTTCGTATAATTCAATTAATTCACACATTTATCAATACCCCTGTCACACTACACACATCCGAAGGTTAGGTCTAGCTTTTGGTCGCCGCGCCAATAGTCCTCAACTTCAAACCCTTACAAACCCTAATTTTCACAAATGCCTCGCCGCAGGCAAAATTACCATTTTATCCCTAGCATTAGGTCAAAGAGCCGCCGCGCTTATTTTAGGGTTTCCCGCCGTGGAATCCCTAACCTAACCTAACCCTAATTACAACATAACAATTCAACGTAGAGATTTGGAGTTTCTACACTCCACGTAAGCGTGTCCTTAAGATGCGTTTATTCCCCTTGAGACCTTGACCACAGTCAAGAAGTTTCTAACCTCCCTTTTGAGGGGAACTACGATTACTCTGATTCCACTCCCGTAAGGATACGTAGGCACAAGATGCGACGTCTTGCCGAGTAAACTTAGAATTAACCCCTTAGGTCTCTTTTCTCACTTTTAATCCTTTGTACATATACCTTAAGCAAATAAATAAAGCAAATAGTAAGCATTGAACAAAAGGTTCCTGTAGAGTACTACAGAAGTTTAGGGTACTAATACCTTCCCTAAATTTAACCAACCCCCGAACCCTAGATCTTTCCCCGCATTGTGTTTACGATGCAAAATAGGTTTTCCCTCTTTTGACCTTTTCCTTCGGATAAATCAAAGAGCGGTTGTGAATTGAATTGCGATTCAAACTCATTAATAGTTTGTGATCCTATTTCCACCGCAACAGAAAATGGCGACTTCACTGGGGAATTATTCTTAATTTTTGAGGGTTATCCCTAATTTGTTCATATTTATTGCTACTTGTTTTGTTATTTTGCATGTATATATTTGTGCTCTGGTTTGGGACTGTTCCTTGTGTTGTGAGATAAGTCCTACGCCCGGACTAGTGACATTATTATAGGATGGGGATATATTCGATGAGGCTTATCGGGAGTTGAATCCCGACTAAGTTGATTCGAGAATCACCGCTCAGTTGAGACCTTTTCGAAAATGGTTCGGTTGATCGAGTATAATCGTGAAAACTTTTTCCATGGTCGATTGGAGTCTGTGATATTGAGGACCGTAGTACCGTAACACCACCTTGGCCTTATTTAGGACGTAGTGCGGGAGCTATGTGGGAGTAATCCTACAACGGTTGCTACGCGATACTACACTCAAAAGAGGTTCTCTTGAGAATATTATTAACCCCCGAGTCAATCGGAAGGTCGATGATATCCGAAAGATGGGCTGATGACTTTGGGCACCTTTTAGAACCTTGTTCGGCAGGTACAACTAACCTATAGTACACTCCTTTTGGGGATGGGTAGACCTTAACTCCACTCATGACTTTTAACCTAGGGTTTTGTGTATTCATGTGCATGGCATCCATAAAGCATCCCATTGCATTGTATTTCCTGGAATTCAAACATCATTTATATCGCGGGATAAAATAAAAATGAAAAAACAAGGAAAAAATTTTGGTACCCCACGACGTTCGTAAATGTTTGAATTCCATGAAATCTTCATTTGCATCATAGCATCATATACTTTCTTGCATTGCATGTGTCTTCCGTTTTCTCATGTTCGGTTCTCTCGCCTTCCAGTTTCGTCACCCTGAGTCCTCGGCACCAGTACAATACTAGAGCTCAAACTCGGAAAAGAATGGAGGATCAGACAAAAGAGATTGATCGCCTTAGCAACGAGCTTGAAGACCTTTGAGGGGGTATGGGGCGTATGATGGAATTGTTACACGTCATGAATGCTAAGATGGATACCCAGCCCACTGTTGTTTCCGAAATTACCGGCGTTACTGTGGACCCTCCACCGAATGTGACCGTAGCAAGGGACCCACCTTATGGTCTTGCTCCAGGTTTTGTGCCTCCTCAAGCCACTGTTCTGATTAATCAGCCTGTTCAGCAAGCCGTTCCTTTATTTTCTGAAGTTTCTAGGGGGGCTCCTATCTTTGCACCACCTGTCGTACACACCCGTGCGCAACCGTATTTCAATGAGACAGTCTTTGATAATCTTGATGAGAATGTTGAAGGTTATGAGAGACATGACAAGCTTCGTGAGGAAGTAGACACCATCGTCCAGAGATTGAAAAAAGTAGAGGGCAATCAAATTTTTGGGACTGCTGCAAGGGACGTTTGTTTGGTCTCAGGTTTGGTTATTCCCCCGAAGTTCAAAACTCCGAACTTCGATCGCTATGAAGGTGCCACTTGTCCTAAGAGTCATCTGATCATGTACTATCGCAAAATGGCTGCCCATGTTGAGAATGATAAATTGATGATTCATTGCTTCCAAGACAGTTTGAAGGGTGCTTCTTCCAAGTGGTACCTAACTTTGGACCAGTCTCGCGTTAAGAGTTTCCAAGATTTATCTGACGCTTTCATCAAACATTACAAGTACAATATGGATCTGGCTCCTGACAGAAGACAGTTGTTGAGTATGTCACAAAAGAATTCTGAGTCATTCAAAGAGTACGCTCAAAGGTGGAGAGAGATTGCTTCGCAAGTAGAACCTCCTTTGACCGAGAAAGAGTTAGCTGATTGGTTTGTCGACACGGTCCGTCCAGAATTTTACGAGAGGATGGTGGGTAGTGTGACTTCAAATTTCTCTGACATCGTTGCTGTGGCTGTCAAGATTGAATTGGGTATGAAAAGCGGTAAAATGACAAGTAATCATGGTGTTTCAAAGGATCAGCCGAAGAAACCTCCGTATAGCTCTCAGAAGAAGAAAGAAGGGGAGACTAATGCTATATCCTCTGGTAGACGAAGAGACCAATTTTATCAATATCCGCAAGGTTATGCTCAACCTCAAGGGTATCTGATTCAATATGCTCAACAACCCTATGTGGCAGCTGTTGCACCTTCTTTCAATCAACAGGTTCCTATGTATCAACCTATGCAACAACCTCCTGTTTATCCGCCTCCTAACTATCAACAGGCGCCCAACGCTCCTGCCCATCAACAGCCAAGGAATCCAGCTCCTCGCCAGAATGTTCCTAACAAGAGACCGTATAAACCTTGTCCGCCAATTCCAATGACTTTCACCGAGTTGTATCCCTCATTAGTCAAGCAAGGTCTAATTACTACTCGAGCTTTGGGTCCACCTCCTAATCCTCTACCCGCCAATTACAACGCCGCTGCTCATTGTTTATTTCATGAGGGTGCGCCTGGTCATGATCTGGAGAACTGTTATGCTCTCAAAAATCTTGTCAGGGATTTATTGGAAAAGAAGATTTTGTCATTTGAAGATCCTCAACCGAATGTTAAGAAGAACCCTTTTCCTAACCATGAGAGTGTTAATGCCATTAGTGCCGATTCTGAGGAAGGTTATGTCTTTGATGTTGATCAGATTAAGACTCCTCTTAAGATACTCCATGCGAAGTTGTTTGAAGCCGGTCTGGTAGATATTTCCCATGTTGCATGTGTAAGTTGTGAAGCCAGTATTAAGGGTTGTGTGTTGGTTCAGAATGATGTTCAGAGGTTGATTGACGAGGGTGTTTTACAGGTGACAAGCCAAGCCAAGAAGGATGAAGTCGCTGTGGTTGAGCCTATCTTCCATCAGCCTGAATCAAAGGGTAAGGTACCAGTGTTTAATCTGTCAGGGGAAAGTTCCGCCAATCCCGTGTTCGATCTACCAAAGTCGTCTATCCCTGAGGTGAATCAGCCTAAGCCTATAGTTATTCGAAGACCAAGTCCGTTTCCTTTCAGTGATCCTAAAGCTGTACCTTGGAAATATGACGTGAGATGATTGACAAGGAGTCTGGGAAGATTATTCCAAATGAAGAGGTTAAGGACACTGTGACCAATATCGCAGAGGCAAGCAGGATGACTCGCAGTGGCCGTGTGTATACTCCCCGTTTCAATGAGGTCCCACCTAAGGAAACAACTAGTATCCCAGTGCTTGCCAAAGACAAAGGTAAGGGAGCCGTTACGAATGATGAAGATGCTGAGTTTTTGAGGATCATCAAGAAAAGTGACTATAAAGTTATCGATCAACTTCATCAGACTCCTTCCAAGATTTCGATTTTATCTCTGTTGATGAGTTCACCCGCTCATAGGATGGCCTTGCAGAAAGTTTTGACTCAAGCACATGTGGATCAAGATATCAGCACCAGTCGGTTTGATAGTGTGATTGCCAATCTGACCGCATGTAACACCCTTAGTTTCAGCAACGAAGAGTTACCAAAGGAGGGCCCGAATCATAATCGTGCTTTACATATATCAGTGAAATGCCAGGAGGACAATTTAGCAAGAGTGCTAGTGGACACCGGTTCTTCTTTGAATGTTCTACCCAAGAGGGTTCTTGATAAGTTGGTTTTCAAAGAGACTGTGTTGAAACCTACTCCTTTGATCGTCAAGGCTTTCGATGGTTCCCGCCGGTCGGTAATGGGGGAGGTTGAGCTTCCTATCCTGATTGGTCCGCAAGTTTTTAATATCACGTTTCAAGTCATGGACATTAATCCCAATTACAGCTGTTTACTTGGAAGGCCGTGGATTCATGCCGCTGGGGCAGTAACCTCAACGTTACATCAAAAGATGAAGTTCGTGATCGATGAAAAGTTGGTTATTATACACGGTGAGGAGGATCTGATGGTCAGTAACCTGTCTTCTTTCCGTTACATCGAGGCCGATGAGAATGCTTTGGAAATCTCCTTTCAAGCACTCGAGATCGCCAATGTTGTCCTATTAGAAGTCGAAGAGACAGTGGGCCAGGATAATCCATCTTTTGCATCTCTGAAGAGTACCAAATCAACAATTGACAAGGGTATACCGGAAGGTTGGGGAGAGGTAATTGATGTCAAGACCAAGACTGATCGCTTTGGGTTGGGTTACAAACCAACTCAGAATGGCGCTGCCACAACTGTCGAAGGGCGTCCGAAGGTTATCCAAGAGGTATTTGTCAGCGGAGGTTTCCAAGTCAATGCCGTCAGTGACTGTGAGGAAGATGAAGATCTGAGCAACCTGGTGTTTAAGGGTGATGCAGCTTTGAACAACTGGGAGGCCGTAGAGATCCCTGTTATTTTTCCATTGTCAAAGTAATTTTTAGCATTTTCATTCACGTTTTCAAATAAAAATCCATAGCTCTGCCCAAGGCTATAGGATCGTTTTTGTTGGGCCACCTTTCATTTTTAAAAAGGATATTAATAAAGGCATTTTGTTCGATTCCACTTTGGTTCGTCTGCGTTTTTTCGTTTCCACTTTTTTTTAAAAAAAAAAAATGAAGTTGGCAACCTTTTTCAAAAATAAAATAAAAATAGCATTTCATTTCTTATCTTACATATCTTCGAGCATTTTAATTAAGTAAGCCTTCCATCATGCAGAGACATCGCAAACCTTGTTGGATCCAATGACTCTATTGACACTCCTAACTGGGATGCACCCATCAATCAAGCTGAAGACGAGGGTGAAGAAGATTTTGAAATACCCGCTGAACTGACAAGATTGATTGAGTACGAGTACACAGAGCTTCAACCGCATAAAGAGCAGGTGGACTTAATTAATCTTAGTACAGATGAGAGCAAGAAAGAGGTCAAGATTGGTGCAATGCTTGGGACAGAGGTTAAGCAGAGGCTGATTGAGTTGCTAAAAGAATATATTGATGTGTTTGTGTGGTCGTATCAAGATATGCCTGGTCTAGACACATATATTGTTGTTCACAAGTTGCCACTTAAGCCAGATTGTCCACCTATCAAACAAAAGCTCCGAAGAACGAGACCCTCCATGGCGTTGAAAATTCGAGATGAGGTTAAAAAACAGTTGGATGCAGGTTTCTTGGCAGTTGCAAAATATCCAGATTGGGTTGCCAACATCGTGCCAGTGCCCAAGAAAGATGGTAAAGTTAGGATGTGTGTGGATTACAGGGATCTGAACAAAGCAAGTCCGAAAGACGACTTCCCTCTGCCACATATTGATACGCTCGTAGACAATACAGCCAGTTTTGTGTTGTTCTCATTTATGGATGGCTTCTCTGGTTATAATCAGATCAAAATGGATCCCGATGATCGAGAGAAGACTACTTTCATTACTCCTTGGGGGACCTTTTGCTACAAAGTCATGCCCTTCGGTTTGAAGAACGCAGGGGCAACTTACCAACGCGTTATGACCACTCTTTTTCATGATATGATGCACAAAGAGATCGAGGTGTACGTGGACGACATGATAGCCAAATCTCAGAGTGAAGAGGAACACCTAGACCATTTGGTAAAGTTGTTTGAACGACTCAGGAAGTATCAGTTGAAGTTGAATCCTGCTAAATGTACCTTCGGTGTCAGATCTGGAAAATTGCTTGGTTTTATTGTTAGTCAACGAGGGATTGAGGTAGATCCTTACAAAGTCCGAGCCATTCAAGATATGCCAGCTCCGCAAACCGAGACACAAGTTAGAGGTTTTCTTGGGCGTTTGAACTATATTTCCAGGTTTATCTCTAACATGACCGCTACTTGTGAGCCGATATTCAAGTTGCTTTGTAAGGGGCAGACGGTTGAGTGGAACCCTGATTGTCAGAAAGCTTTCGAGAAAATTAAGAATTATTTGCAAGATCCCCCTATTCTGATTCCTCCCGTACCTGGAAGACCGTTGTTTATGTACCTTACTGTTCTTGAGAAGTCTATGGGTTGTGTGCTTGGGCAACATGATGAGACTGGAAGAAAGGAACATGCGATTTATTATCTGAGCAAGAAGTTTACCGATTGTGAAAACAGATACTCACCATTGGAGAAAACTTGTTGTGCGTTGGCATGGGCCGCTAGGCGCCTCCGGCAATACATGGTCTGTCATACCACATTGTTGATTTCTAAAATGGATCCGATCAAGTATATTCTTGAAAAACCTGCTCAAACCGGGAGGCTAGCCCGTTGGCACATGTTGTTATCCGAATATGACATCCAGTATGTACCCCAGAAGGCAATTAAGGGTAGTATTTTATCGGATTATCTTGCAGATCAGCCAGTTGAAGATTATGAACCTCTTAAGTTTAACTTTCCCGATGAGGATATTTTGTTGATCAAGAGGGATTGTGAAGAGCCAGATCCGAGCGAAGGTCCAGAACCAGGTCTTTGGTGGAGGATGATGTTTGATGGTTCCTCGAATTTCAATGGGCATGGTATAGGCGCCGTTTTGATGAACCCAAAAGGGGGGTTCACTCCGTTTACAGCCAGGTTAGACTTTGAGTGTACTAATAATGTCGCAGAGTATGAAGCATGTATTCTTGGCCTTGAAGCAACAATTCACCTCCGAATCAAACTTCTTAAAGTAAGTGGTGACTCAGCCTTAGTTATTTACCAGGTACAAGGTAAATGGGAAACGAAGAATGAGAAGTTAATCCCTTATAAGGACTACGTTGTCGAGCTGATTAAGTATTTCGACGAAATAGAGTTCGAGCATGTTCCTAGATCTGAGAATCACGTTGCTGATGCTTTAGCCATGTTAGCATCCATGTGGAAAGTTAAATTCGTTAATGAAGCACCTCTTATCCATATTGAACGCAAAGTTGAGCCCGCTTATTGTCAAGTAGTCGAAGAGGATGAGGTGGATGAAAGGCCTTGGTTCCACGACATCAAGAACTACCTCGTCAAGCAAGAGTATCCCGATGGTGCTACCGGTCTGGACAAGAAAACGTTGAGAAGACTGGCTTCAAAATTCTTTATTAGTAATGGTGTGTTATACAAAAGAAATTACGACATGTTTTTACTCAGATGTGTTGATAAACGGGAAGCGGACATGTTACTGCAAGAGATTCACGAGGGGACCTTCGAAACTCATGCCAATGGTTATGCTATGTCTAAGAAGATGCTAAGGGCTGGATATTATTGGTTAACCATGGAAGCTGACTGCATCCAATACGCCAGAAAATGCCATAAGTGCCAAATTTACGCTGATAAAATGCATGTACCTCCCTTGCCGTTGAATGTTTTGTCTTCACCATGGCCGTTCTCAATGTGGGGCATTGACATGATTGGAGCAATCGAGCCGAAGGCTTCTAATGGTCATCGTTTCATCCTTGTGGCTATTGATTATTTCACCAAGTGGGTAGAGGCTGCCTCCTACACCAACGTGACTAAGCAAGTGGTTGCCCGCTTCATCAGGAAAGAAATTATCTGCCGTTATAGAATTCCAAGTCGGATAATAACTGACAATGGCACCAATCTGAATAACAAGACTATGAAGGAGTTGTGTGACAATTTCAAGATCACTCATCACAATTCTTCTCCGTACCGTCCTAAGATGAATGGGGCCGTTGAAGCCGCGAATAAGAATATCAAGAAAATCCTGCAAAAGATGGTCGTGACTTACAAAGATTGGCATGAGATGTTACCGTTTGCTTTGCATGGATACAGGACCTCAGTGCGAACTTCGACAGGGGCAACACCTTTCTCATTGGTGTATGGAATGGACGCCGTACTCCCCATCGAAGTAGAGATACCTTCTTTAAGGGTGTTGATGGAAGTTGAACTTGAGGAAGCTGAATGGGTTCAAGACAGACTGGATCAGTTGAATCTCATTGACGAGAAACGCATGACAGCTATGTGCCATGGGCAATTATATCAGAAACGGATGAAAAGAGCATTTGATAAGAAGATTCGTATCCGTGAGTTCCGTCAAGGAGAGCTCGTACTCAAAAAGATCTTGCCAGTGCACAAAGATATGCGTGGAAAGTGGATGCCCAATTATGAAGGCCCATTTGTTGTAAAGACCGTTTTCTCCGGAGGGTCTCTGATACTTACAACAATGGATGGTGAAGAGCTTGCACATCCCGTGAATTCTGATGCAGTCCGAAAATATTATGCCTAAAAACCTGCTAAGTCGAAAACCTGCAAAAGGCGACTTAGGCAAAAGTAAGGGTTGAAAAAAAAAGAAATAATAATAAAAAGCTCGCTAAGTTGAAAACCCGAAAGGGCGACTTAGGCAAAAAAGAGCGTCCCGGTGGATTGAAAACCCGAAAGGGCGGTCCAGGCAAAAGTTAGGGACAAAGGCATTTCATTGCATCAGAAAACACCGGTTATCGTGAACACACTTTCCGCATGAGAGCCATTTTCCAGTTCTTTCATCCTCGTCCAAAGCAAGATTCTAGATTAGTCTTAGTTATTAGTGTCAGTAGGTGTCGTTGGATTCAATGTTACCTTTTCCCATGTTGCCAATTTCAAAACATAATCATCTGTGGAGCTGTGCCTTCAGCAAGCTGCCACCCTTTAATAAAAGATACTATTTTGTTACTTACATTCCTTGGTGCATTACTCTTGTTTTCTATTGTTATGCAAAATGCATTTATTCTTAAAATTTTGAAAATGAAAGGTGCATTGAAAATTTTTAAAACTGTTCTTCGAAAACGCAATCGAAAATATAAGAAATTACTTTGACTAGTGGAAATTTCGGAAGGATCTCTTCACTCCTCGAAAAATCTCATTGTTGCAGAAACACTTTTAAATCATTGCTCTGACACAGTCCCCAGAGAGACTATAAGCTGACAACTTTTTCTTGGGTAACTCGAAAGTGTCCCTCAGGTTTTCTTCTCCCCATGTGAAGACATGATACTGTGCACCCAAGCAGATTACCTTCTCCCCAGAGAATTCAGAACTTTAAAACCAGATTTGGCTCTACCATTGATCCTTCTCATTCATGATTGACGTATTGGTTGCAGAGAATGCAGGGTATCTCCGTCGAGATGTTTATTTCATCTCTCGTCCCGTCTCTAGTCTGTTCGTCAGCATACGCAGGGGCATAAGCATCACATGCCTATTTCATATACTCATTTCACATGCTCATTACATACTCATTTCATAACATCCTGCATATTTAACTACATAGACATTAACATACATTCACATTAACATATGCATTAGCGTTCACAGGTTCATTATGTCTCACCGTCATTGGTTGTTACCGCCGAGTAACTGGGTTGGTCCATTCTCTCCAAATAGATTGTCAGCCCTAAGCATAAAATACATATGTGTTTCCAGTTTCCCCACAGAGCTCGATCCTCGTGGATGACGGTTACTTCAGCTATCTTTCTTCGCCAAGATAAGATATTTACCCTTCGAGATCATTCCCTCGATGGAGTCTTGATTACCAGTCTTCTTTCTAGCTCGGTCCTAGATTGAATCTCAGTCTTGTCGGTCGTCGAGCCCAACCGGACGTGCATTTATTTTGCACCGTCTAAAGATTTTCACCATACCATGACAGATACGCGACTGTCTCGCCCGAGAAGTTTATCCCTATACCCGGATGTGCATTTATTTTGCACTATCTTTCAAGAAAATCAACCACAATCCTTTACAGATACACGCCAGTTCACGCCTGGAAAACAATCCTACATCTTACAGCATCGGTATGCGACATTTCTCACCTAAGAAGCCGATCCTATCTTCGTTATGACTCGCAGCAAATGGCCATCTCCATTGAGCAGTTGGGCTTCCATTTTCCTTGTCGTCTTGAAGCATGGGGAGGTTTGAACCAAATCGTATTCAGGAGAGCACGATCTTGAAGTACGGGGAGGTTTGAGCGGAATCATATTCAGGAGAGCACGATCTTGAAGTATGAAGAAGTTCATTTACCCTTTAGTAAAAGAAGGAGCGGAATCATATTCAGGAGAGCACGATCTTGAAGTATGAAGAAGTTCATTTACCCTTTAGTAAAAGAAGGAGCGGAATCATATTCAAGAGAGCACAGATCTTGAAGTATGAAGAAGTTCATTTACCCTTTAGTAAAAGAAGGAGCGGAATCATATTCAGGAGAGCACGATCTTGAAGTATGAAGAAGTTCATTTATCCTTTAGTAAAAGAAGAATCAGAATCGTATTCCAGGCGCCGACCTTAAATATGAGAAGATTTATATATCAGATAAAGCAGCAGCCTCTTTATTTGAGTGCTTATCCGTTTTGGCACATAAGTCCCTTCCAACGATAAGTGACAGTTCTCCCTCAAGAAGCTTATCAGGGCATTATCCTTAAAGTCCATTTATTTTGGCATACAGCCGGTTTTTACCCTGTATATTTGATACGGATTTCCGAAAAGTCCGTCTGATCCCATCACGAAGGATAGTTTATAGAAGCTTGGATGTTATTCTTTGCTCAATGCTCCAGCATTCTGTAATCGATCTTGCAAGCCGTGTGGATCCAGTTATTATTAGACATTCCCAAGTGGAGGTCATCTCATAGGTGCCATCTCCATTTAAGGACCTTATTCCTAAAGTCCATTTATTTTGGCATACAGCCGGTTCTTTTCACCCTGTATATTTGCTACGGATTCCCGAAAAGTCCGTTTGATCTTGTCACGAGGGATAGGTTACAGAAGCTTGGATGTTATTCTTTGCTCAATGCTCCATGCATTCTGTGATCGATCTTGCAATCGTACGTGATCCAGATTTACTTTTAGACTCCCAGTGGAGGCCGTCTCACAGGTGCCATCTCCATTTGAGAATCTCGTTCCCGTTCTAAAAATGACAATTGGTCGTGTTCGCACCAGTTGACCATCATTTTAGAATTCCCCAGGGTTGTACTGTGTCCCAGCACGTCATCTTCCCCAGTGTGTTTCTTCTCGTAGCGTCTGTCCCTGTGTCGTCGTATTCGTCAGCATTTTCGCATTCATTATTCCAGCATACACATCATATCATATTCACGGCATCATCTGCATTAATCTGTTCTCGCTTTGTCCATAGCATTGCACATCGCCGCATATAAGGGCAAAATTTTCGGTTATCTATATTTAAATCCCTCCACCATGATTCCTCGAGTCTCCGTCGCTCAAATCATCCGGTGTAGCTATTTAAATAGGGGCAACTGTAATACCCCAAATTTTACCCTTACATTTAGTCAGTCATGACGCATGACATTTCATTTTTTGCATCCATTAATCGCTAACCAATCATTGAGCGCGATTTGTTTTGCAGGAATTACCCCTAGGGGCGTTTTGGTCATTTTGAAGCATAATTCGTAATTTTGGGCCCAATGAGGTTTTATTCCGAGTCATTTATTTACGTGGGTTGATTGTGTTAAGATATCAATTTGGTTTGGTTCAAGGCGATGCGAGAATCTGATCTGTGGAACAGGGTTTTAACAAGAATTCATTCTTCTATCTTCCCGTTCATTCTAAAAGGAAAACAGTGAAAACTTCGGCTGATTAATGGAACTTATTCATGTTGAAGGTATTAAGCTTATTATGCAAGATTGGATCGAATTAATTTCAACCTTTATTCAGGGATATTTGACTGGTGAGGTTTAATCGGATGTTGAGGTGTTTGCAAATTAAATCATGGAAAAGAAATTGGAAAATAATTTTAATAGAATATGTGAAGTTCATTCATAATATTTTATTATTATTATTACAAATTGTAAAGTAAATTGGGATAGAAATTTGAAGTTTATTCATATCATGATTTACAAAGAGGAAGTAATTTGGATAAAGAATATTATTGAATTTATTCATAATATTTTTTATTACAAGTTACAAAAGAGAAATGAAATTGTATTTCCTAAAGAGTCCTAAATCCTAAAGATTTCTAAGTGTTCTTCGTGATGTCCCTCGATCTTCACCGCAAATCTCTGATTAACTTGCACAAAGGGAAACAAAACAAAACAGAAGCAGGAAAATGTTAGAAGTTATCTTCGACACTCTCAGAACATCGTCATCATCGAGTGCCGGGAGTGGCACAACCGAAGCTGCGTCCTACCCCCGTTACCGATCCGCGCCGTTGGCGTCAGATCAGGTAACATCTGTTCTTATCATACGGGACAACCGAGAGATAAAAGAGATAAAAGAAGCGGGACTGATTCGCTTTTGCCGCAATTGGATTTCCAAACTGATACAAGGGTAAAGCAACACAATCAAATTGGTCATAAACCCGGATGCCGACGGGTATGAACCACTTTGTCTTCAAGGTTATCCAACACCTGAAATCCACAACAGCATCAGCACCAGGTTCAAAATTCAGAACTCAAAACCAAAGCAATTCATAGTCTGCATCAACTCTGAACCACATAAAAAAAAACAGGGTAGAAACCAACTGGATCTGGATCACAAACTGCTACCAAGAGGCAGGCAAAACCATGTCCTTACCAGAAGAGTCAAGTTCAAACATAACAGAAAAATGAAATACAAAACAAGCTGCATCAAATTGCATCAAACACTGTATCCAAAAGTTCAGAAGCATCAATCAAGGTCAAGTTTCAATTCGATATCACAGCCAAAACACCTCAGAAGGTAGTCCGTTCGCAAGTCACAAAAAAAACGTGAATGTAAGTCATAAGAATGTACCATATCAAGGAACCAATCTGAGTCCACGTTAACACCGAAAAAATCAACAATCAAGAGGACTGTTTTCACAACCAGGCAGAGTAAAATAGAATCAATAAGTCATACCTGCGACCGAATGCGCAAGGCACATGGGAGAGTCTGGGCTCAGTTCATGCATCATAGCCCAGACTCACGTCCATCTATCAGGGGCAACTCAAAAAGATTAATGGCATAAGCTCATGTTCCATCGATTCAGTCCCAGCATCACGCTAAAATTCGGAGAAAAGTCAGGGTGTATCGAGTTTGGATAACACATCCGCAACACGCCCAGAAACCCTGTTTTGAACCAAATTCAACAGAACCCAGCAGAGATTATCAAAGGCAACAGCAGTATCATAGGTTCCCTCATCAGGCTCAGAACATCATCATCATCGCCGTATACCCTCCTCGGCAGCGTTTGGCTCGACCAAAGCCATAGTACCAACCCTGAAAGAAGAAGAGGAAAAGTTAATGACCAAAATCCATAAATCAGAAGCAGATATCCAACGAAAACCGAATTCGAATCTGGATATAGGCAAACTAAGCTTCCAAATTGAAAACCCAATCCGCATCCCATCCAAATATGTGAGTCTGGAAAGGAAAGAATCCATATCATATCAGAGAATTTAATTCAATCCGGACTGCATCAAAAATAATTCAAATCAGTTCGAAACAAAACAAATCAGAATAAAAACATTTCGAAGCAAATCCAGTTGTGTCAAACAAATCGAAGCGAATCCAATCAGCATAAATCCGAAATAGGAAAATCTCCAAGGGATCTCAATCAGGAAATCAAATCAATCCCAAACAATCTCCTCAAATCGTATCAGTAATAATAACAAATATGGTCCAAGCCCAAAAGGAGAAAATCAGAGGAGAATATATAAGAACAACATCACCTCGAATAGAAACCCTGGTAGCCGCGAGAGAGAAAGGGGAGACAACAACGGCGAACAACAATCGCAAGCCAAACCCTAGCGGCCGCGATATCAAAAGAAGAAGAAGTCTTCAACCAAAGCCATCACAAGACCTCAAATCGTTCAAACGAAAGACCACCGGCGCCGTTTTAACCAAACGACGGGCAATCAACCGCTTCGGGCCTCAGCTCACTTCATCATCGGCCGTTTTCACCGAAAGTCCGTCGTAAATGTAAGCCATGAAGCGTTTTCCTTACAATTTTCATGTTCTGTTTCAGGTTAATGAAAGAAATGAAGAAGATCGGAGAGAATCGCAGCGAAACGAAGAGAATCGCAGCAAAATGAATACGAGAGATGGAAACAAGAGTGAGAGAAAGCACAACGGCGCCGCGGGGAAGAAACTAGGGTTCTGAAACCCTAGTTCTCTTTGTTTCATATTTTCACCAACTGGGTTGGGTCCGGGAGTGATGACCGGCCCAACCCCCTTTTATTTATTTTTTTACCTTTTTCTTTTCTTATAATTAGTTAATTAATTTTATTAAACTTTTTTTTAAAACTAATATTAAACTTTTTTTAAAACTAATATTAAAAATTGTTTTCTTAACAAAATAATAATTTAAAAACTTTTTTTATAAAATTAAAAAACCTTTTATGATAATAAATAAAAACCATGTTTTTAAATAAATGTATTAAATCCCTTTTTAAAAAATATAATAATTAGGTTTCAATAGTTTTTAGGGTCGAGTTGAATTAATATTGAGAATTTCATTTTTAAATTGAAGATTATATCACAAAATAAAACCACAAAAAAGGATGCATAGTTTCACTTCGTCACCATCTGACAATTCTGCCCATTAATGGTGTTTGCTCGTTTTGCAGTTTATTGCGTTTCCCGCTATTATTTCATTTCAATGTCATTACTATATTGTAACTGCTCCTCTCGTGTAACCTCGCGAACCCTAATAATCGCGTTTTAATTTCTGCCTTTAATTTTCTGCGTGTATGATTTTAATTTCTGTCATCATTTCCCTGCTCGTATAATTCAATTAATTCACACATTTATCAATACCCCTGTCACACTACATACATCCGAAGGTTAGGTCTAGCTTTTGGTCTCCGCGCCAATAGTCCTCAACTTCAAACCCTTACAAACCCTAATTTTCACAAATGCCTCGCCGCAGGCAAAATTACCATTTTATCCCTAGCATTAGGTCAAAGAGCCGTCGCGCTCATTTTAGGGTTTCCCGCCGTGGAATCCCTAACCTAACCTAACCCTAATTACAACATAACAATTCAACGTAGAGATTTGGAGTTTCTACACTCCACGTAAGCGTGTCCTTAAGATGCGTTTATTCCCCTTGAGACCTTGACCACAGTCAAGAAGTTTCTAACCTCCCTTTTGAGGGGAACTACGATTACTCTGATTCCACTCCCGTAAGGATACGTAGGCACAAGATGCGACGTCTTGCCGAGTAAACTTAGAATTAACCCCTTAGGTCTCTTTTCTCACTTTTAATCCTTTGTACATATACCTTAAGCAAATAAATAAAGCAAATAGTAAGCATTGAACAAAAGGTTCCTGTAGAGTACTACAGAAGTTTAGGGTGCTAATACCTTCCCTAAATTTAACCAACCCCCGAACCCTAGATCTTTCCCCGCATTGTGTTTACGATGCAAAATAGGTTTTCCCTCTTTTGACCTTTTCCTTCGGATAAATCAAAGAGCGGTTGTGAATTGAATTGCAATTCAAACTCATTAATAGTTTGTGATCCTATTTCCACCGCAACACATTGCACTAAAGACTATGACCATGAGGCGAATGAGTCGTATATCTCCCCCAAACGGGACATATACTAAACAACCTAGATAAGCGAGAGGACACCCCTCACTCATCATTCCCCATGTAGCTTAAGGCTCGTAGTGCGCAATGTTTATCGCCTTTATTAAATGAGTTAGCATGGTTTTGAGATGAGAACCATTGGCTATCCCTTATGTACAAGTTGGACGCCTCTAGAGATACCATATGATCAAGATGAGATTCCACTATCCCCACCTTCAATGACTCAGCTAGTGATATATACACCTGCTCCTTTTCCTTTTGAGAGCACCAATGTTATCCTTTGGATTTATGATCCAACTGCTTACATCGATGGGCAGAAGGTGGAAGAGGAAGTTGTGAAAGGAAAAAGAATTGTGGAAAACATTGTTGGAACAAGCGGAGTAACCAAAAGTGGGAGGGTTTTTGCACCGGTACCGCCACCCAACAACAATCTTGAAGCTATTGATAAAACAAATGGAAAGCAGATAACAACTGAACAGGGGCAGTCCTCTGCCCAGAAGGAAAATTCAAATGATGAAGTTGAAGAATTCTTGCGAATCATCTGAAAGAGTGGCTATAAGGTGGTTGACCAACTCAACCAAAGATCTTCCAAATTTTCTATGTTGTCATTACGAATGTGCTCGCCTGCCCATCCGGAGGCATTGATTAATTCTTAAAGGCTGCCCATGTGCCTCAAAAAAATTTTGTCGTGGAGTTCGAAGGATTTGTGTCAAACATCGCCTCCGGACACATTTTGAGCTTCAATGATGAAGAATTTCCCTCTGAGGGGAAGAATGTAACACCCCCTTCTATACCCCCAAATAAACAATAATATATATAGGCACATATAAATTTTATCAGAGTATAATTTAAAATACGATATAAAAGAAGTATGTCACATTATTACCAATAAAACACTCAACACCTGCTCTATAAAAATATGCAACAGTGGGATAGTTCTCAAAGTAGAGGAACTTAGTCCTTAAACCCACATCTCGATATTTAGAATTAAAGCAGAAGATAAAACATTTGAATTACCTCAAAACATTTAATCACATAAATACATGTTATCCAATTGGTTCATCAATATCATTCATGTTACAAAAACATCATCAACTGATACATCACAAGTGTATCACAAAAGAATGCTATACAAGCCTAACTACCCAGTGTTACATTATCAGAGCAGTCCGACTCAAAAGAATGAAGCTATACTTCACAAAAGAAACCTCCAGCAACCTAATCTGCAATGCCTCATAGAGCATTATAAAACAGCAGAAGGGTGAGAAATATTACCATAATAATCAATGCATAAGATTATATATATATATATATATATATATATATATATATATATATATATATATATATATATATATATATATATATATATATATATATATATATATATATATATATATATATATATATATATATATATATATATATATATATATATATATATATATATATATATATATATATATATATATATATATATATATATATATACAAGTAAAAATTACATATAATCCACATTTCTCACCACAATTCATTTTCGTAGTCATATACATCTCATCATACATATGAACAAATATGGATATTCATCTAGCATATCTCATCATGCACAATTCACAATTATCCAATATACATTCACTCACAAGCATATTTCATATATCAATGACATTTATGCTATGTGACTCTAAAACAACTCAATGCAACTCAATGCAATATAGTACCAACACTTGTTATCATTTTTCGGTTTTTACACTTAAACCGGGTCCACCCTTCTAGACCGATAACAACAATGCCCGTCCCCTAGGCTTCAAACCCACCCTTCTAGGTTTGGGACAAGCCACTAGTCTCCACGAAACTAGCAAAAATTGCCTATTGACTAAATGATGCATATGCAATCAACCAACAAAAATGCACTTAAGACCGTTCCCGCATCTTAATCCCATGCATTCAAATAATTCATCCCTTCAAGAATTACAACATGATTGCACACACAACATATTCATAACAATTCAAGGCATTCACATTCAATACCATCATCACATTCATCAAAACAATGCACACATATCCACGATATGTTCCCATGCATTACGTACATTAGCATACAACAATATGCATTCACATACTTATTAGACAATACACACATATTCACTAATGTGTTCTCATGTATCCCTAAGCAATTCAAACAATACACATATCATAATCTAGGATTCACGCCCAAAGGCTACCCACAGCTCATCACAATAGTACACAAGCTATTCATATCGCATAGGATTTATATAATTGAACCAAGTAAACAACCATTGGATGCACAAAACAGAAAAGAAACAACGTTGTCCTGCTCGCCACCCTTCTCCTGGCGAAGCCATTGGCGAATGCTTGCTGGGACCTTCGCCCGGCGAACTCGCCAGCGAACAAAAGTCAGTAGCCACTGACTTGATTCGCTACCCTTCGCTGATGTACTCGCCTGGCGAACCTTCGCCACACACCTTCGCCTGGCGAACTTGCTAGCAAAGACCACTAAGATTTTTTCTAGAATTATTCGCCAACTATTTGCTGGGCTTCGCCCGGCGAAGCTTCGCCTTCACTCGCCTGGCGAGAGCCAGCGAACCTGCGAAACCAGAAAACCCCAATCTGTCCCAAAATTTCTACCCTCCAAGAATCGACCGATTCTCACCGAACCAGTTCCAGTAATCATAATCCCACGTCACCTGACTATTCTACGGCATTATTTTTCAGTTTCTAACCAATTAAACTGCGATTCTACCGATTAAATCCATTTTGCCCTAGCTTGAAAAATGGTGGAAACTCACAACAAAACCCAACCCACACATACATAACCACATACATTGACTAGATAATAATATTTCTCACCCTTACCTTGATTGGATTGAAGCTTGAAGTTGATTCTTGATGATTTCTCCAAGTTTCCCTCTTCTCTTCTCTTTTCTCCTCTTTCTCTATTCTTTCTCTTCTATTTTCTTTCTATCCAAATTCTTTCCACTTATCCCTTATATACTTCTATTATTTCTTTCCTTCCCATTTATCTCTTCAATTATCTACCAAATATATCCAATTAATCCAAATCATTAAGATTAATTCCAATAAATCAATTAATTAACATAATTAATTAATTAATGAAATTTGGGTTGTTACAACCCTCCCCCACTTTAGGAATTTTCTTCCTCGAAAATGTTACCTGGTTCAAACAGTTCTGGATAACACTCCCTCATTTGGCTCTCCAGTTCCCAAGTCACATTTCCACCAGCCGGTCCTCCCCAAGCGACCTTCACCAAAGAAATATCTTTGCCTCGAAGTTGCTTCAACTTCCGATCCTCTATCCGCATAGGTGATGCCTCCACAGTTAGGTTATCTCTCACCTACACATCGTCTGCTTGGACTACATGAGACGGATCCGCAATGTATTTCCTCAACTGAGATACATGGAACACATCATGGAGATTAGCAAGCGACGACGGTAAAGCCACACGATAGGCCACTTCTTCTATCCTCTACAAAATCTGATAAGGACCAATGAAACGCGGCGTCAACTTACGCGACTTCAATGCCCTACCAACACCAGTCATCGGAGTAACCCGAAGAAACACATGATCTCCTTCTTGAAATTCAAGTGCCTTCCTCCTCTTGTCATGATAACTCTTCTGACGACTTTGAGAAATCCTCACTTTTCTTGAATCATCTTAATCTTGTCCGTAGTCTGCTGAACTATCTCGGGTCCAACTACAGAACTCTCTCCGGACTCATACCAACACAGTGGCGTCCTACACCGTCTACCATACAATGCTTCGAACTGCGCCATACCAATACTCGAATGGAAACTGTTGTTGTAAGTAAACTCAATCAAAGGCAAGTAGCTATCCCAAGCTCCTCCTTTCTCGAATACACAAGCTCTCAAAAGATCCTCAAGTGATTGAATAGTTCTCTCAGTCTGACCATCTGTCTGAGGATGATAAGTTGAACTCAAACGCAACTTCGTACCCAAAGCACTTTGCAAGCTCTCCCAAAATCTCGAAGTAAACCTCGGATCCCTATCCGACACAATACTAGACGGAATACCATGCAAGCTGACAATCCTCTCGATGTATAGCTTTGCCAATTTCTCCAACGGATAATCCATTCGCATAGGGATAAAGTGAGCAGATTTAGTCAATCTATCCACAATAACCCAAATAGCTTCAAAATTACCCGGCGTCCTAGGTAATCCAGACACAAAGTCCATAGAAATGCTATCCCATTTCCACTCAGGAATAAACAATGGTTGCATCAAACCCGACGGTTTCTGATGCTCAATCTTCGACTTCTGACAAGTCAAACAAGAATACACAAATTCGGCAATATCCTTCTTCATACGAGGCCACCAAAATATTTTCCTCAAATCTTAATAGATCTTAGTAGCACCCGGATGAATACTAAATCCGCTACGATGTCCTTCCTCAAGAATACTCTTTTTCAGTTCATCAAGGTTCGGGACACAAACTTTATCCTGACACCTCATAATACCATTCTCATCAATCTGAAAATCACCACCTTGGCCTTGGTTGATCAAAGTCAACGGTCAACTAGACTCAAATCAGATTTCTGTCCTTCCCGAATTTCGTCCAGAATACCACTCGTAAGCTTCAACATTCCAAGCTTAACCCCATACGAAGTCTCCTCACACACCAAACTCAAATCACGAAATTGCTCAATCAATTCCAACTCTTTCACCATCATCATCGACATGTGCAACGATTTCCGACTCAACGCATCCGCTACCACATTCGCTTTACCCGGGTGGTAATTCAACCCAAAATTATAATCCTTCAAAAGCTCTAACCACCTTCTTTGCCTAGCATTCAATTCCTTTTGATCAAAGAGATACTTCAAACTCTTGTGATCACTAAACACTTCAAACGTCGCACCAAACAAATAATGCCTCCAAAGTTTAAGCACAAACACAACGCCAGCCAACTCTAAGTCATGCGCCGAATAATTCTTCTCATGCACTTTGAGTTGCCTTGAAGCATAGGCTACAAATTGATTATTCTGCATCAACACACCTCCCAAGCCCATCAAAGAAGCATCACAATACACAACAAACGGCTCTTCCGGATTTGGCAAAATCAGAACAGGGGTTGTCGTCAATCTTCTCTTAAGTTCCTGAAAACTCTCTTCACACTTGGTATCCCAAACAAAAGCTTGACCCTTCCTAGTCAATTGCGTCAACGGTAACGATAACTTAGCAAATCCTTCAATAAACTTACGATAATAACCCGCTAAACTAAGAAAACTTCTAATCTCAAAAACTGATTTCGGAGTCTCCCATTGCAATACCGCTTCAACCTTCGATGGATCAACCGCAATACCTTCACTTGAAATCACATGACCAAGGGAACTCACTTCTTTCAACCAAAATTCACACTTAGAAAGTTTCGCATACAACTGCTTCTCTTTCAACACAGATAACACAATCTTCAAATGTTCCGCATGCTCCTCTTCATTCTTCGAGTAGACCAAAATGTCATCAATAAACACCACAATGAACTTGTCCAAATAAGGATGGAAAATCCTATTCGTGTACTCCATAAATATACCTGGTGCATTAGTCACACCAAATGGCATTACAGAATACTCATAGTATCCATACCTCGTTCTAAAAGCAGTCTTCTGAATATCCTCAGCTTTCACACGAATCTTATGATACCCAGACCTCAAATCTATTTTACTGAACACACTTGCACCAACCAACTGATCCATCAGATCATCAATCCTCGGAAGTGGATACTTGTTCTTGATAGTCACCTTGTTCAATTGTCTATAATCCACACAGAGTCTCATAGAACCTTCTTTCTTCTTAACCAACAACACCGGTGCACCCCACGGTGACACACTCGGACGAATAAACCTCTTCTCAAGCAAATCTTCAAGTTGACTCTTCAACTCTTTCAATTCTGATGCGGACATACGATATGGAGCCATCGATATCGGACTAGTTCCAGGAATCAGGTCAATCGAAAACTCCACTTCTCGTTCCGGCGATAAATCCCTTATCTCATCAGGAAAAACTTCCGGAAAATCACAGACGACTGGTAAGGCATCAATTGCCTCACTTTCACCAATACTCAAAGTTGCCATCAACATAAATACCCTTGCACCATCTCGCACTGATTCTTTCACTTGCTTAGCAGTCATAAACAAATTCCCTTCATCACCCGGTTCAGGAAAAATAATCGTTTTATCAAAACAGTTAATATGAACACGATTGAATTTTAACCAATTCATTCCCAGAATGACATCAAGTTGATCTAAGTGAAGACACACTAAATCAACCCCAAAGTCTCTACCGAAAATACTTAAAGGGAAATTCAAACACACATACGGTGTAGTTACCGAATCCATAGCAGGAGTATCAATAACCATGCCACCACCAATAACAGACATTTCAAGATTCAACCTTCTAACACACTCCAGAGAAATAAAAGAATGCGTAGCTCCAGTATCAATTATAGCGATCAAAGGCATACCATTAATAAAACACGTACCTCTGATCAAGTGATCATCACTAGCAGTCTCAGATCCAGATAGAGCGAACACTTTTCCGCTCCCTTGATTCTTCTTCGGCTTATCACATTTGGTACTAATGTGCCCTTGCTCACCACAATTGTAGCAAGTCACACCCGTACCGCTTCTACACTCGAGAGCCTTGTGGCCTGGCTTGCCACACTTGAAACACGTTTTCTCAACATTTTTGCATTCCGGAGCACGGTGTCCCTCTTCACCGCACCTATAACACCTCACCGGAGTAGAAACTCCCCCACTTGGTTTCTTACCAAAACCAACCATTTGTTTCCCCTTTTTAGCAGGAGACACATAAGGTTTTCCTCGGAATTGGCCCTTTCCTTTCTTATCACTTAGGTTCTTGTAGTGGCTAGACTGAGCCCTACTATCCTCATCATAAATCCTACTTTTGTTTACCAACTCAGAAAATCGCCGGATTTCCTGATACCTAATAGCTTGCTTGATCTCAGGCCTCAAGCCATTCACAAATTTGAGACACTTAGATCTCTCAGCATTAACAGTGTTGTAGTAAGGACAAAACTTGATCAACTCCTCAAATCTTGCCGCATACTCAGCTACCGTCGAATTACCTTGCTTCAGTTTAAGGAATTCAATCTCTTTCTTTCCGCGCATATCTTCTGGAAAATACTTCTCCAGAAATGTCTCTCTAAAAAGATTCCAAGTAATCACAATCTCATCCTCTTCAAATCTTTGGCGAGTATTACCCCACCAGTCCTCGGCTTCCTCTTCGAGCATATGAGTTCCGAATTGTACCTTCTGTGCATCCAAACAATTCATAACCCGAAAAATCTTCTCAGTAGCTTTCAACCAAATTTGTGCTTTGTCAGGCTCATGGGTTCCCTTAAATGTCAGTGGATTATTCCTTTGGAACCTTCCAAAAGCACGAAATTCATCGTCAGCATTATTCCCCCCATTCACGTTGGCCTGAGGATTCTGTCCAATTGCCCCAGCCAATCTCGTCAAAGCCTCCGCAATTGCTTCGTCATTCCTACCTGCAACCATCTTACTGAATTCCAACAACAGAACCACGTAAGAACACCAATATCGATAGTGTAACACACACACATATCAATATACACGGAGAACAACACACTAACAACTTGGTCGGACGGACCGACCTGCTCTGATGCCACTTAATGTAACACCCCCTTCTATACCCCCAAATAAACAATAATATATATATATATAGGCACATATAAATTTTATCAGAGTATAATTTAAAATACGGTATAAAAGAAGTATGTCACATTATTACCAATAAAACACTCAACACCTGCTCTATAAAAATATGCAACAGTGGGATAGCTTTCAAAGTAGAGGAACTTAGTCCTTAAACCCACATCTCGATATTTAGAATTAAAGCGGAAGATAAAACATTTGAATTACCTCAAAACATTTAATCTCATAAATACATGTTATCCAGTTGGTTCATCAATATCATTCATGTTACAAAAACATCATCAACTGATACATCACAAGTGTATCACAAAAGAATGCTATACAAGCCTAACTACCTGGTGTTACATTATCAGAGCAGTCCGACTCAAAAGAATGAAGTTATACTTCACAAAAGAAACCTCCAGCAACCTAATCTGCAATGCCTCATAGAGCATTATAAAACAGCAGAAGGTTGAGAAATATTACCATAATAATCAATGCATAAGATTATATATATATATATATATATATATATATATATATATATATATATATATATATATATATATATATATATATATATATATATATATATATATATATATATATATATATATATATATATATATATATATATATATATATATATATATATATATATATATATATATATATATATATATATATATATATATATATATATATATATATATATATATATATATATATATATATATATATATATATATATATATATATATATACAAGTAACAATTACATATAATCCATATTTCTCACCACAATTCATTTTCGTAGTCATATACATCTCATCATACATATGAACAAATATGGATATTCATCTAGCATATCTCATCATGCACAATTCACAATTATCCAATATACATTCACTCACAAACATATTTCATATATCAATGACATTTATGCTATGTGACTCCAAAACAACTCAATGCAACTCAATGCAATGTAGTACCAACACTTGTTATCATTTTTCGATTTTTACACTTAAACCGGGTCCACCCTTCTAGACCGATAACAACAAAGCCCGTCCCCTAGGCTTCAAACCCACCCTTCTAGGTTTGGGACAAGCCACTAGTCTCCACGAAACTAGCAAACATTGCATCTTGACTAAATGATGCATATGCAATCAACCAACAAAAATGCACTTAAGATCGTTCCCGCATCTTAATCCCATGCATTCAAATAATTCATCCCTTCAAGAATTACAGCATGATTGCACACACAACATATTCATAACAATTCAAGGCATTCACATTCAATACCATCTGCAATTCATCAAAACAATGCACATATATCCACGATATGTTCCCATGCATTACGTACATTAGCATACAACAATATGCATTCACATACTTATTAGACAATACACACATATTCACTAATGTGTTTTCAGGTATCCCTAAGCAATTCAAACAATACACATATCATAATCTAGGACTCACGCCCAAAGGCTACCCACAGCTCATCACAATAGTACATAAGCTATTCATATCGCATAGGATTTATATAATTGAACCAAGAAAACAACCATTGGATAGATAAAACAGAAAAGAAACAATGTTGTCCTGCTCGCCACCCTTCGCCTGGCGAAGCCATTGGCAAATGCTCACTGGGACCTTCACCCGGCGAACTCACCAGCGAACAAAAGTCAGTAGCCACTGACTTGATTCGCTACCCTTCGCTGATGTACTCGCCTGGCGAACCTTCGCCACTCACCTTCGCCTGGAGAACTTGCCAGCGAAGACCACTGGGAGTTTTTCTAGAATCATTCGCCAGCTATTCGCTGGGCTTCGTCCGGTGAAGCTTCGCCTTCACCCGCCTGGCGAGAGCCAGCGAACCTGCGAAACCAGAAAACCCCAATCTGTTCCAAAACTTCTACCCTCCAAGAATCGACTGATTCTCACCGAACCAGTTCCAGTAATCATAATCCCACGTCACCTGACTATTCTACGACATTATTTTTCAGTTTCTAACCGATTAAACTGTGATTCTACCGATTAAATCCATTTTGCCCTAGCTTGAAAAATGGTGGAAACTCACAACAAAACCCAACCCACACATACATAACCACATACATTGACTAGATAATAATGTTTCTCTCCCTTACCTTGATTGGATTGAAGCTTGAAGTTGATTCTTGATGATTTCTCCAAGTTTCCCTCTTCTCTTCTCTTTTCTCCTCTTTCTCTATTCTTTCTCTTCTATTTTCTTTCTATCCAAATTCTTTCCACTTACCCTTTATATACTTCTATTATTTCTTTCCTTCCCATTTCTCTCTTCAATTATCTACCAAATAAATCCAATTAATCCAAATCATTAAGATTAATTCCAATAAATCAATTAATTAACATAATTAATTAATTAATGAAATTTGGGTTGTTACAAAGAACCACAACACGGTGTATCTAAGAAGACCAATCCAATCACTCAACAACTAAATTGTCGTGGAAATCCCTGAAGTCACCTTAGGAGAAGAGTAATTTCCTGCATTTTATTTTCTAATATCCTATGCTCTGCCCAAGGCATATGGATTATGTTGTAGGGCCCTTTTGCTTTTTAAAGCGTGCTTATCATCAATAAAACTGAATTTTTGCATTCAATTGTGATCCCTGTTTTTCTTTGCATTTTCTTTCTTTATCTTCTTAAAAGTAAAGGATGAAATTATCCATCGCATAGATCTTCTTCGGTTTCCGTTGAGAACGATACTGCTATGGTCCGATATGACTTTGTTAAACCAATTTACCACGCTGATGAAGACTGCGAGGAAGATTGTGAGCTCCCTGAGGAGTTAGCCAGACTGCTAAAGCAAGAATCAAAGGTCATTCAACTGTACCAGGAAGAAATAGACATCATCAACCTTGGAACTGAAGATGATAGAAAAGAAGTCAAGATGGGCGCTGCTCTGGAGGAAGAAATTAAGAGAAAGCTGGTCAAGTTACTACAAGAGTATAAGGACGTGTTTGCTTGGTCTTACAAAGACATGCCTGGATTGGATGAAGATATTATAGTACACAAGCTACCCCTCAAGGAAGAATGTCCGCCGGTGACGCAGAAGTTGAGAAGGACTAGGTCTGATATGGCATTTAAAATCAAAGAAGTCCAAAAACAGTTAGACGCAGGATTCCTAGCTATATCCAAATACCCCTAATGGGTTGCGAATATTGTTCATGTACCAAAGAAGGATGGGAAAGTGATAATGTGCGTCGACTATAGAGATCTTAACAGAGCTAGTCCAAAGGACGATTTTTCTTTGCCGTACATTGACGTATTATGGAGAACACGACCCAATTCTATGTATTTTAATTTATGGATGGGTTTTCCGGTTACAATCAGATTAAGATGGCCTCAGAAGATATGGAAAAGACAACCTTCATTACCCCTTGAGGAACCTTTTGCTACAAGGTCATGCCATTTGGTCTAAAGAATACAGGCACGACGTATCAACGAGAAATGGTAACACTCTTTCATGACATGATTCATAAAGAGATTGAATGTTATGTTAAAGATATGATTGCAAAGTCAAAGACTGGGGAAGAACACCTCGCTCATCTAGAGAAGTTGTTTGCAAGACTGATGAAATTCATATTGAGACTAAATCCCAACAAACGTACTTTTGGTGTGAGATCTGGAAAATTGTTAGGTTTCATTATAAGCCAAAAAGGGATCAAAGTCGACCCAGACAAAGTTAAAGCTATCCAAGATATGCCTGCATCGAAGACTGAGAAGGAGGTCTGTGGTTTCCTAGGGAGACTGAATTACATTGCTCGATTCATATCCCATCCGACGGCCACTTGCGAGCCCATATTTAAGTTGCTTAGAAAGGATCAAGCAGTTGTGTGGAATGACAATTGTCAGAAAGCCTTCGAGAAGATAAAAGAGTATCTGCAAGAACCCCCGATCTTGATACCTCCTAGACCAGGGATGCCCCTCATCATGTACTTAACTGTGTTAGATGGATCCATAGGATGTGTACTGGGGCAGCATGATGAAACTGGTAGGAAAGAACATGATATAAACTACCTTACCAAGTAATTCAATGAATGTGAAATGAGATACTCAATGCTCGAGAAGACATGTTGTGCATTATCCTGGGATGCCAAACGCCTGAGGAAATACATGTTAACCCATACAACTGTCCTTATCTCTAAGATGGATCCCATCAAGTACATCTTTGAGAAACTTGTTCTCACCGGACGAGTGGCTCGTTGGCAGATGGTACTAACAGAGTACGAAATTCAATATGTCACACAGAAGGCCATCAAGGGGAGCACGTTGTCTGATTATCTTACCCACCAGCCTGTGGAAGACTATCAACCTATGCGCCTTGATTTTCCTGACGAAGATGTTATGTTATCCAGAGATTATGAAATGCCAGGCCCAAATGACGGACTCGAACCAAGTTTGTGATGGAAGCTTGTGTTTGATGGTGCCGCGAATGCTTAAGGAAGTGGAATTGGGGCAATAATTATGTCACCCACTGGATTCCATATTCCCTTCACTGCTAGGTTGTGCTTCAAAAATACTAATAACATGGCCGAATATGAGGCTTGTAGTTTTGGGATAGAAGCTGTTGTTGACCACATGATCAAAATTCTAGAAGTCTATGGAGACTCTGCTTTGGTCATCAATCAAATTAGGGGGATTATATGGCTCGTGATAGCAAGCTCATCCCATACAGAGATCATGTCGTGAAGCTGATCCCATATTTTGATGAAATTACTTTCAACCATATTCCCAAAGAAAGTAATCAATTGGCAGATGTCCTAGCCACGCTAGAATCCATGTTAAGGTCAAATGGATGAACGAAGCACCGACCATACGTCTTGAATACCTTGATGAGACAACCCATTGTTTGAAAAACGAGTTTGTAGAGTCTAAAATTGATGATCATCCTTGGTTCTATGATATCAAGAGGTATCTAGAAACACAAGAATATCTAGAGAACATCACCATCACTGATAAGAAATACCTAATGAAGCTTTCATCAAAATTCTTCCTGAGTGGAGATGTACTTTATAAGAGGAACTATGACTCGGTCCTGCTCATATGCATGGATAAACATGAAGCAGACTGAATCATAAATGAAGTTCATGAAGGGTCTTTCGGGACGCATGCTAGCAGACACACCATGGTTAAAAAGATATTGAGGGCGGGATACTACTGGATGACAATGAAAACTGATTGTTATCGCCACGTGCAAACGTGCCATAAATTCCAGATCTCTGCAGATAAGATCCACGCTTCACCACTTCCTTTAAATGTGTTGACGTCACCTTAGCCTTTTGCCATGTGGGGCATAGATGTGATCGAATGTATCAAGCCAACTACCTCCAACAGACACCATTTCATCTTAGTGGCCATTAATTATTTCACCAAATGGGTGGAAGCCATATCTTACGCCAACGTCACTAAGCAAGTGGTGGCCCGCTTCATTAAGAAAGAGATTATCTGCCAATATGGAGTTCCGAATAAAATCATTACTGATAATGGTTTGAACCTCAACAATAAAATGATGAAAGAGTTATGCGAAAGCTTCAAGATCAAGCACCACAACTTGACGCAGTATCACCCAAAGATGAATGGAGCTGTTGAGACGGCGAATAAAAAAATAAAAAATAAAATCGTCTAGAAGATGGTGAAAACATATAAAGACTGGCACGAGATGTTTCCATTTGCCTTGCATGGCTACCGCACTTCAGTGCGTACTTCTACTGGGGCAACCCCCTTCTCTCTCGTGTGTGGAATGGAAGTAGTGTTGCCTATTAAAGTAGAGATTCCTTCCTTAATGGTTTTAGCAGACGTCAAGCTAGACAAAGCTGAATGGGTGCAAGCAAGACTCAACCAGCTTAATCTCATTGATGAGAAGCGTATGACAGCCATCTGTCATGGTCAATTATACCAGAAGCGGTTGAAGAAATCTTTTGACAAGAAAGTTCGCTCGCGACACATTGAATCAGGAGATCTGGTCTTGAGGAAAATTCAGCGAATCACACCGATCTAAGGGGAAAGTGGACACCGAACTATGAAGGTCCATATGTGGTGAAAAAGGTTTTCTCTGGTGAAGCCTTGATTCTCTCGACCATGGACGATGATGATCTTCCATCCCCTGTGAGTCCAGATGCAGTTAAAAAATATTATGCCTAAAAGATAGACCTGGTGGACCAAAAAGAAAATCCATGCAAAAAATGGGCGTCCTGGTGGACCATGTAAAAAGAAGAAGGTCCAGGCAAAAATTAGGTACAAAAACAAAAGAAATATCCTGGTAGGATGAAAATCCGAGAAGGGAGGTCTAGGCAAAAGTTAGGGATTCAAAAGGCAAAAAAATGCATTCTCAGAGGACGTGTGAATTTTCCTCCTTGATCACTAAGCTCAAATTGGGAAGGATCAATGCAATCATTACGCTCAAAAGCAAGGCATAAAGGGTCTTCATAGATATATGGGTCATAGAAAAATTGAAACTCGATGGAAACCGGTTTCAACATTGTCATTGCTATTTTTATCCATTTTATTTCAAAGCAATTACCTCTTTTAGGAATTTCCTCCTCTTGTAATTTCCTGTTTATAGTCTTCATCAATAAAGATTATTTTCATCAAAACGTTTTTCTCTTCTAATTCTTACCATGTGATTGCAAAACTTGTTTTATCTGTGATAAGTATTGCATTTGAATTTTAGGGATGATAATATTGTGGTGGAAGGAAAGTGTGAGATTAATTTTCCTCTTAGGGTGGTTGTAGGGTGACCATGACCCCAAGCAACATACAGAAACATCATTGAAACCGCGAAGTGACTTGGCCAAGACAAGAATCATCTAGCCCAGGGGAAACTGGCACAAAAATTTGGAGTTCTAGCATCTCCAAAACTTGATTGCATCATGAAGAAGTGGTGTCGGGAAATCAAGCTTGTTCCACATCCAGCCCAAAGCCTAATCATATTTGGCACATTTTTGTTGTAAAGCCGCTTTCGGCTGGAACTTCCTTGTAAAAACACCTCTGACTAGTACCTTTCACCTTACATATCTCCTTTTCCCTAGCAATCCCAGCTACGCTTGGCACGACTATTTGCATGTTTGTTTAGCTATTCTTGTGTAGGGTAGGGCATTCCCGTGGACATTTTCTTTTCTGTTGATTACTTTTTGTAACTCCTTCCGTGTCTTTTGCACATTTTTTTTTCACCTTACCTTTCGTAAGGGATTTCATTGCCTTTCGCGTGAAATTTTATCCTTTTGCTTTCTTTTTTTAAGCGTTCTAGCTGTCTTTTACACACAACAAAACTTTGTATTAGGTATCGCCGATCAATTTGGATGCTTGATGCCTATGTTTCCAAGAACTGAATGGTCGCTACACAAAGAATGTCATATTTGTCGTTGTGCCTATGAGGTTAATAATGTTCTTGTGTCTTTCTCTACCTTTCGTGGAAGAAATTTGTTTCCCCGAACTTTTTGTTCTGGAACCCTCTTTACCTTTCGTAGGAGGATTCGTTTTCCTAACCTCTTGTTCAGGAGTCTTTTTTGCTTAGGCAGAAATTTCAAACTATCATTGTTTTACAAGTGTCCCCTACCTTTCGTGGTAGGATTTTATCGCCGAACCTTTTGTTCCAGAGTCCTCTCTACCTTTTGTAGAAGGAATTTGTCTCCAAACCTTTCGTTTTAGAGTCCTCACTACCTTTCGTAGGAGAAGTTTTCTCCTAGCCTTTGCTCAAGAGTTTTTTCTGCTTATTGCAGAAATTTTCACGATCATTTCTTCCCCAACAGAATATCCTTTACTTGAAATCAACAACCTATTCCTTGAAGTTGTGGAATTATTTTTTTTTGTAAATTGAGTACACAAATCCCATATGGGCAATATCAATCAAGAAATTTTATCATCATGAATCATATTTTATCTTTGGTGAAAGGATCCTACATCATGCTCAGAGGAATTTGAATTCAGAGCCTGCGTCATTTCCTCCTATCATTTGGGGCTAAAATTAGGGTTTTGCAATTGGTCAGTTTATTTCTGTTTCTTGAAGCAAGATTTGAGCTTATAGTTGTATACATGTCCTAAGGCACCTTGATGTACAATATTTACCATCAATTTGATGTGGAAGGCTTTCAATTGATCAATGAACTAAAAATCAAGAATTTGGGGAAAGATCAACTAAGCAGGGAAAAAGTCAACTATTGACTTTTTGAGGTCAAATTCCTAATCCTCGTGTTAAACATCATCAATGAACCAAATTAGATCAAGAAATGATAAAGGGGTCATCAAAAAATCAAGATATGCGAAGTTGCCAAATTTAGAAAACCAGGGTTTTAGAGACTTTCTATTTCTGGAAAGTTTCCATCCATTTCCAGCTATCTTGCAAGGAAGTTTCCATCATGTTACAAGCTTCATTTCATTCTTGGACAAACATGAAGGTTGTGGTACGCATCCTAAGCTTTCCAACCATATGAAGTATGGGTCATTTGGATCGTTATTGAGCAAGTTATGATTGTTAGAAGTTGGCATTTTCAAGTTGTCATATCTCAACACCTAGAAAATTTCCTAAGTCTTAAAACTCAGCATAGAACACCAAAGTTCTCTCTCACTTTTCATCACTTTCCAAGTCTCCATTAAACCTTTGGCCAACATGATTCTTGTTCTCTATAATGCAAGTTTTTCAATGGGTTTTTATTTGATTGAAATGGACCAAAGTTGAGTGAGTTATGGATGGATAAAGTGAAGAACTTCTCATGCATGGAAATGGTATGTATTGCATCAAATTGTAAAGAACTTCTCATGCATGGAAATGGTATGTATTGCATCAAATTGTGCAGCAAGGCTGGCTTGATTCATTTCACACGCATGACACTTCATTTTTGCCTAAAATATCTTCCATTTGAATTGAAGATTGTTGCCAAAAGAAGAAATGAAAAACTTGCCTCCCATACAATAACATTCCACTCATATTTAGAAGGAATATTTCTGTCTCCAAATCACTACATGATCACAACAAACCTCATGAGAGCATGTTGAGCTCGTGACACCATCACCACCATTCATTTCCTCACTTTTCCATCAAATTCTGTTAAAATTCATTCACCACTTAAAAGCCAATTATGCCTTTCCAAAAACCTCAGATATAAAAGGAATAAACTAGAATTAGAAGAGGAGGAGGAGGA
Organism: Lathyrus sativus; assembly: GCA_963859935.3. Lineage (NCBI taxonomy): Eukaryota > Viridiplantae > Streptophyta > Magnoliopsida > Fabales > Fabaceae > Lathyrus > Lathyrus sativus. The sequence goes on along the minus strand of OZ012736.1, from coordinate 187,784,786 downwards.
GGGAGAGCATTGAAACTTCTTTATTTTTCTCAAAAAAATCACACTATCGGGTTTGAGATTTGAGGCTTTCTCTCTCATTTTTCTCCATTCATTCTTACTTCTGGGTATCAAAGGAGGCAAAAGGAGAGGATAGGAGGCTTCTTGCATGTGGAAAGAGCCAAATCAAAGCTTTCTCAGAGGTAATCTTTTGAATTAGTTTTCTTGCTCTTTTAAGCAACCATTAAGCATGTTGTGAGCTCCTCTGATGTCCTACAGAGATGTAGGCAGTGTTTGGACTATGTTAAGTTGTGTTTGAGCATATTTAGATTGGTGCCTTGGTTTTTATTTGCTTCGATTCATCAGGTTTTTGTGTTTTAAAATTATGTTTGATCATGGATTTGAAACCAGCATGAGAAGCTCTTCATTTTGATAACAATTTTATGATGTTTGGTGGTGGTTTTTAGTTTGCAACTCCGGCGCCGTGGCCGGAGAAGACGACCGAAGACGATTGGAGCTAGGGCTCCGGCGTCTGAGACCAAGGTCTTAGGCTGATGTGGCTATTTGACTATCATGCGTGGCTTTGTTTGACTTGTTGAGGTGTGACACCAAATGCTGCATTTCATTTAAATGGCTTGTTTTTGTTTGGTTTCTTTTGGGTTAATTGGTTAATAGGCCCAAACTTACTTTCACACCCCCAACTTTTCTATCCCAAGGCGCATACCACTGAATTCATGTTGTTTTGGTGATTGCTAATACACCTCCCTTTCATTTATTTCATGTTTATTTTTCTTTTATTTTCACTCTTTGGTTTATTTTATTTTAAATCATCATTTGAGGCTAATTTTTTAGCCAAATTAAAACCATTGAATGAGGGTTATATGATGCTAATTTGATTGTGGTTTGAGTTACCTAAGGTGACTTTCCATTTCTCACTTTTTGACCCTCGATTCACCCCCGATTTGATGCATAGCTTGCATGGTTCAACCATTTTGAGCATTGTTCCTTAGCCGATCTTCTTCCCATCTTTTGCAATTTCTTAAGTATGTGTTTGAACTTATGTTTGCTTCTTTTTTGGGATTTTATTTTAGTGTCTTTCTATTTTTGGTGGAAGCCTGTTTGAGGGTTATTGATAATTCCTCATGTTTGAGCCATATGCCTAGCTTATTGATCCCTTAACCTAGTTAAGGTTAATTATAGCTTGTGGAATTTGGGCATATGATAACATACTTCCTTGAGGTTCTTCTTGCTTTGGTTTCATGATCTTTGAACCTTTTCCTATTTTTAGTTGATTTTATAAGTTTAGCATTGTTTGAGTGCTTCACTTGACTACCTCTTGAGCTAGTCTTATTTTGATACTTCTTTACATGTGCTAGCTGAAGCTTGTTGATCCTTATATATTTCCTGTAATATGTTTAGCTTACTAGCCAATGTGTTTGTGCCCTTATTTCATGATCACATTATCTTACGCACACTTCACACGATCCTTTGTTCATTGTGAGGTTGCTTGACTTGCATTTTGTGCATGCTTTGAAGATTATTCTCATGTCTTGCCTTGTTGATATTTGATGATATTTTAATTGATGTGGTTGCTTCCCATATTGTTTTCATCTCATATATTACATGTCTTGATCATTTTCTTCATGTTTTACATGTTTATGCACTTATGATTATTCATCGCTTATCTTGTTGAATTTGGCCTTTTGTCTTGTTTTTGATGTTTCTCTTTTAGTGCATCTTTGTACATTCTTACTCATACCTTCCATGTATCATATATCATCTCCACCCTTGGTGGGTACTATGTTTCCCTCTCCTCATTTACAATGTAATAGCTTAGTTTTCTTTTTATGCTTGCTTGGTTGATTGTCAAGTCATTTTAAAACTTATTTAACTTGGTTTGTATCTTAGGGTTCCACCTCTTCTCATCTCTCATTTCTTGTTATGAACCCATCCTAACCTTTTATGGATTCAATCATTGTAAGTCGATTGCTTCACGCGTCGCCATCAACCTACCTTGATCTATTCACCACCTTTTCTTTTCAAAACCTTTTCTCTATTTCTTTTGTCTGCTTAAGTCTAAAAACCTTGGTCTTGTACCAAGTTCATTTTCAAACTCTTTTCTAAACAAACTTGGATGGTTATAGAGTGGTTAGGCGAAGGCCTTCTCCTATCCCGAGTGCTTGACATTAACTTTAGGGTTTCTCGCAACTGCGAAAAACACCCGGCGGAAAACAGAAGAGTCGCCACCTTTCGTTATTTATCCCAAAGAAAAGGAAAGGAAACGATCGAAAAAACCTGACGAAAGGTAAAAGACGAGGTCATCATAACCAAGTCCTGGATTAGGGAGTCGGTTACGCAAGGGGAAGGTATTAGCACCCCTCACATCCGTCGTACTCGACGGGATCCACGCTTGTTGTCTATCTAAGGGTGTGTTTAAATTATCTACGCTACTGGCTTTAGGACAAAAAGAAAAGAAAATATGACTCAGCAGAGCATCGCCGCTCTGTGCCTACGTATTCCCTCGTGCAATGGGAAAGTCAGAGTCGACGTAGTTCGGCTAACTACGGAAGAGAAGGGGGAAGGTTTCTCGCCAAGACATCGCGTCTTGTGCCTACGTACTTTCATCTGGTATGAAAGATCAGAGCAAACGTAGTTTGGGCGGACACGAAACCACGGGTTGATTAAGTGTTTTAATCGAGTGAGGCTAAACATTCGTTCCAGCAGTTAGGGACAAAGCCTGTTTGCGGTAGAACCGAAGCTTAAAAACACTCTTTTTTGAAAAAAGGAAGTTTGATTAATCCCGAAGGAAAAAGGTTTGAATTTTGGTTTTACATTTTTTAGTGAAGTGAATTAATTCGGTTTGTGATTCACGTTGCACTAAAGGCTATGACATGGAGGCGAAGGCGTCGTATATCGCCCCCAAACGGGACGTATGCTAAACACTCTAGACAAGCGAGAGGAGACCCCTCACTCATCATTCCCCGTGTAGCTTAACGCTCGTAGCGCGCAACGTTTATCGCTTTTATTAGATGAATTAGAATGGTTTTGAGATGAGAAGAGAGACGCACGAAAGGTCTAAGGGAAACTCGGCCCTAACGTTGTCATGCAAAGTGGTCCTAAAGTTTGGATGAAAAGGGGAAACATCTACCCTAATGTTAGCATGCTTGGATTGAACACCTAATGTCTCTCCTACTCCCATCCTAAACGGAGGGACTAGGAACCCTAAGGGGATCATGGAAAAAAGCACAAGACACCAAGTAAGTTCAATCACAAGTAGAGAATGCAAACATGAAAATGCAACACTTAGAATGGTGGGAGGGAGGAAAATGTGTGGGGCAGCAGCCGCCACAAGCGCGTCTCGACATCAACAGCGATGCAAAATGATGCAAACATTGGGAGAAAAACATAAGATGAAAGCAAATAAACATGCAAACAAATGCTCACTTCCAACCACATACACAAACATGCAAACAAGTGGGAAATGAACACACATGTCAACAAAATCATGATTAACCAACCACAAACAGTGATAACTATCCAAAACATTTCAATCCTAATGCATCACACTGATCTATAATGATTCAAATCGAAACGGTATGCGAACAAGCAAGCAAAACAGCAAATATGACATTTTGGCACAGTGTTAATCGGTTAACACATACTGTTAATCGGTTAACCTGTGTAAAACATGTAAAAATATGGATATTCATAGGTGTTAATCGGTTAACACTAGGCGTTAACCGGTTAACACCCTGAAAACTTTGAAAAAATTTGAATATTTGAATTGGTTAACCGGTTAACCATATACGTTAACCGGTTAACACTGTTTCAGAAGCCAAAAACAGCAGCAGAAAATCACTTCTAGCTCCAAAACAGCTTATCCAAGGTTCCAGAAAATCAACTTATCAATTAAGCACAAAATTAACAACAGAAAACAGAGATCCAACAGCATGGATACACAATTACACAGCAATATTACAATTCGAACGTATCGAAATCAACCAAAATTCAATCGAATATGAAGATTAACATGATAAGCTCAAAAATTAAATCGAATCGAGAATTCCAACCTTCGAAGCGGAGATTTGCTTCGGTGAGTGTTGATCAACTGAACTTGGGCAGATCCAAACAAGAGTATCCGGAAAACTTCAAGATCCACAATAATTCTTGCAAGAGGAATGAAGATCAAACACTTTTAAGCCAAATTACTCCAAATAAGCACTTCCAACTCAAGCTCCAAAATCAGATCTCGATTTGCACAAAAATTGATTATGAAAATTTATCCAGTGATGATGGTAAATGAAGGTTTATACTCAAGAATCCATTGATTTCAATGCAAAATCAATGAATCCGAATGATGAAGAGCTTTGAGTAAGGTTTTGGGAATGGAGAAATTTGAGAGAAAATTAAGAGAGAATTGGAGTGAATTCTGAAAAATGAATAGAATTATGAGAGATTGGATGGTTTGGTTTGGAGTAAATCACTTAAGTATGACTTAGGTTTGGATCCAAAGCAAGGCTTGGAAATTGGATTGGAAAACTTGGCTTGGAAAGTGGCATGGGATTTTGGAGGGAAATCTGAAATTTAAAGATGTTCTAAATCCTTACCAAATGAAAATTTGAATTCCAAGGTGATCAAAATTGGACCTTGTTGCACCCTAAAATTTGCCCAACCTTATTCCTTGGTTCATGTTTTAATATCATTAGCATTTGCATATAGAGTCATGTATATAGACTAACCATCTGCATAGCATAAGCATAGCAAGTCATTCAACAGGGGACCAATCATTATTTTCATCTCTAGAGGCCTAGCAAGAGGTTAATATCCCAATTCCATCTCATTCAAGTCATCAGGAAATAATTTGAAAGCAAAGAGTTCAGCAGATCAAGCCTTGAGTTCATCTCCTAGCTGAGGGTATCTGAGGGTCAACAAGAGGGTTATGAGCTGTGGATTGAAGGTATGGAGAGCATCTAGACATCTTGAGAGACTTAGAAAGTCATTTGGAGAAGGAGACAAGTCATTGATGAGAGCACAAGAGCTACAGTTGAAGACAGTCAACTAGGGTTTCATCTGGGTCAACCCTAGGTCAACCCTAGGTCAATTGACTGATTTAAAGGGCATTCAAGTCTATTGGAGAGATGTGGGGTTCATAATTTGACATGGAGAACAAGGATATGGAGATATGCCAAGGAGAATTCAATAGAAATCAAGGAGAAGAGGAGTTACTAAATTAGGGTTTCTCTGTAAAATCCCCTAGTTTAGGTCAAATTTCCAAGCAAGATAAGTCAAAATGCTAGCTTCAAATGGCTTCTTGGCCAACATGAAACTTGTAGAGGATCTCAATACCTTTAATTTGAGTGGTGGAAGACATCAAGGAGATTTATAGAACTCAAGTTATGGTCTTTACAAGTTACAGGTCATCTGGGGTATCTGAATTTTTGTCTGTGAAAGTGACTTGACTTCCAAGCTAGTTTTGCCCCTCAAGGAGATTTCAAATGAATTCTTGGTAAACATAAGAATTGTTCCTCATTGTCTTAGCTTTCTAGAATGGTATGGCATGCCTTCATATGATGTGTGGAACTCAACTTATGGTCTTGGCAAGCAAAGGGTATTTTGGGCATTTGTGAATTACAGGTCATTTTAACCTATGTCCAAAACTCATACAAGGAGGCCTCAAATGGAAAAACTTACAACATCAAACTTGCTCCAAATGGGATTTTAAGTCTAGAAAGAAGGTCACAAATTATTGGAGAAGCTCATAGCATGATGTTGCATAATTGGTCAAAATATGAACTAAAATGGCTTATAAAGTGAATAAATTCAAGATGGAAAATGGTTTGGGAGATTTACAAGTCCAAATGGAGACTTCCAATATATGATTTTGAATGGAAAAACAATTCTAAGAACAATGGTTCAAACACTTTTTTGAGTTTAGAAGAAAAAAAAGAAGTTATCTTTGGTTACTTGTAATTGAAGAAACATAACCAAAATGGATCAAAGTTGGAAAACAAGGGAATGTGCAAGATGGATCTAGAATGTTCACATGAGGTCTATATAAGCATGAAATGAGAATTTGGCAAGGGTTGGCTTCATTTTGCACCAAGAATTCCACAAATTTCTCATACTTTTCCATTGAAGTTTTCATTCCAATCTCACAAAACCTTCACCAATTCTCATCCACATCAATTCAATCTTGTTCCATCATCATCATAGATCATAATTGAAGCAAGGATCAAGTGATTATCATCCATTTTCGAGCAACTTTTTCATCAACATCAAAATCACAATCTCAAGTGGACAGCATAATTCAAGCAAGGAATCTCCAAAATTTTGCATACAGAATTGAGTACTGAATTGGTGAATCAAGATCCAAGTCTCAAAAGCTTCATATCCTCAATCTTCCATAGCTGTTTTCAAGGTTTCACACCAGGTAAGTTTTCATTCGATTTGCTTGATTCAGTTAGTTTAACATGATTTTATTAGTTTAGACATGATCTAGGTGGTTAGGAGATTAGTTTAGATGAATTTGGAGAGGTTTGGTGATGGTTGTGAGCAGGTGCAACAAACTGTTAGTGCTTGAATCTCTTGGATTAATGCGTTAGAATGTTAGTTTGATTGATCAGATTAATAACCATTAGTTGTAGATTAGTTTAGGTTAAGTTTGGGGGAGAATTGAGTTGGTGCATATCAGTGTAATTTCATGGTGGCCAGATGTTGATTCGATCGGGTTTGTTGTTGTGATGAGTTTCAAGGTGAATTAGTGCCATAGACGTGTAGAGGGAGAGTTATGGAGTAACTTTCATGTTCACATCGTGTGAATTGGTTGCCTGTAGAGGGAGAACAGCTTGGTGTAAACCTGCTCGTGCATGGAGGTGTAATGGTGATTGAAACCCTAGTTGCAGGTCAATTGGGGAAGAAATAATCGTGGCCGTTCATTATGTCTTGGACTTTTGACTTAGGGGAAGATCGTATGGCTGTTATTCAATCTGATTTGTGGAGGGAAAGAAGCTGGCCAAAACGCGCCGTTTCATTAATTGAAACGGGCGGGCCTGAATCTTTGATGCTAATCCCACCCCCAGCAATTAGGCCCAATGCAGTTTTAACGTGGTTTTGCTACTTTTCTCACCCCCCAGTGCTCTTCTTTTTGTTTCATTGATTCTGAATTGAAGCTGGGCCTTGGTAAAACTGCTAAGCGCGCCCCCTATTGTTGGCCCATCCTGGGTTTTGAACTGGGCGTGATTGATATTCATACCCCCTCTTTCTCATTTAATTCAATTTTATTTTCTTAATTCCATTTTAATTTTTACCAATTTCATAAATTCATAACTAATTCATAAAAAATGCATTTTAATCCATTCTTTTTACCATATTTTCTTTAGGATGTCTAGAATATTATAGAAAAATAAAATTGCATTTTTACTTTTATTTCATATTTTTTTCATATTTTCTAAATAAATGTCATATTAAATAGTTTCATTTCATGCATCATTTTAATGATTTTTGTTCTCTTACATGCTTTAATATTTTTTGGTCATTCTTTTTATATTGTTTAGATGAGATATTCAACTTGTAGAAATAGTTTAGTTCCCATTTTTAGAGATTAATTTTAGGTGATTAATAAATGCTTGAATATCATGAACAAAACTAGGGTTTTAGGTGACAACTTAAGAAGTTTGATTTCATTTCCCTTAGGACTTAGGGTTTGAATAGATTAGTTATGGGACTATAGGGGCTATGGGTAGCTACTAGACCCCTTAGAAAAAGTCAGGATTCCCCTACTGCTATTAATATTGTCTGTATATCTGATTGTTTGTTGTGGTGTGCCCCCTGGGGATGGTTGCTTGTTTGTTTGGGTATTGGGTTTGTCTGGGGCCCTGGGGAGCTGAAGTCTTGAGGAGATGAAGACCATTGGAGATCCAAAGATTGAAGTTCAACTGTCAGAGTTGAGGAGGAGATTCTTGCTAGCAGATGCTGAGGAAACTAGGGTTTAGGAGCTAGGCAGAGCTCTAGATTAGAATGATTGTTTCTCAAACATGGATTGCCTTGTCTGCATCCATCCTTTCTCCATGATTCAAAGTCTCTTTCAAATATCCACCTCCTTCCTTTGGAAGGATCAGTGAATATATTTGAAAGATAGAACTTTTGAGAGGAAACTTTCTGATTAATGTTAACAGTTGATGAACCACCCTTGGTAGGTAATTGACTGTTTAACATTCATTCTCTTCACTCTTGTGACTAATCCCTTATCCTGGAGGTTTGAGCTTGAAAAGCCATTGCAGATAGAAGAATGATGATCAAAGCCCTTGCCTGAAGGTCATGAAGATGGAGATTGATGCTTGTTGAAGCCTGTAGCTGATTGGAGATTATTTGAAGTCAGATGTTGATTCAGAGCTGCTGATGCTGTTTATTTTTGCTGTATTTCATTTGCTGATGTATTGATTGGTTTTCCTGACTGTATTGTTTGCTGTTTACCCTGCTGGGTTGAAAGTGAAGCCTGTTCACTTTTGCCTATTGTTTTCTAGGTTCGAGGTTGAGTGGGACTCCCTTGCCTCGCTTGTACTGTTGCATCCATGCATTTTACTGTCTTACTGTATATACCTGATATTGTTTCTGTTTCTGCCTATCCCTTAGGATCTCTGTTTCTCTCTGTGCAAGAGAGGAGCATGATAGACACTAGGTCTTAACCCATGCATGATAACATTAGGTTAGTTTGATTCCCTTCGCAACCGTAGGTTAGAGTTCTGTCTCTTTCTTTCTCAAAACAAACAGAAAAACACATAAAGATTTCAAACACAATAAAAGACACTTCTTTCGTAAAAGAATGTGAACTCATCAAAACGTCATTTTTGTCCGCTTGGACCAGTAATCAAAAAAACCTTTTTCAGAAGGAATAAAATCAATCAAGACAAGCTTGTGTCTTCCGTGGCCCGAACTACGTTTGCTCTGATCTTTCATGCTGTATGAAAGTACGTAGGCATAGGATGCGATATCCTAGCGAGCAACCTTCCCCTCCTTTCCCGTAGGTAGGCGAACTACGTTGACTCTGATTTCTCGTTCCAGACGGGAATACGTAGGCATAAAGTGCGATACTTTGCCGAGTCATTTTTATTTTCATTTTATTTTCTTTTTCACCCCTGACCAGTAGAGTAGATAGAATAACAATCCATACCCGAAAACAAGCGTGGATCCCGTCGAGTACGACGGACGTGAGGGGTGCTAATACCTTCCCCTTGCGTAACCGACTCCCGAATCCAGGTTTTGGTTGCGACGACCATACCTTTCCCGTGTTGTGCGAGGTTTACTCTGAGCGTTTCCTTTCCCTCCCGTGGGATAAATAACGCACGGTGGCGACTCTTCTGTTTAGCCGGCGCCGATTTTCGCAGTAGCGACAGCTGGCGACTCTGCTGGGGATCCAACGTCCCCTGGCTGCTAAGGACTGCGATGGTTCTTATGCATTTGGGATCCAACGTCCCTTAAGAGAGTCAATCCTAGCGCTTGTTTTCCCGTCGAGGATTTTGTATGGAGTTATTGTATATTTCTAACCTTGTATTTTCAGCTTTGTATATTGATTATTATTGCTGTATTTGGGGTGTGACGGGTGTTCTGATATTGAGAGATAAGCCGGACCTGGGCTTGAGTGCACCTAGAATTAGCGTAGAAAGTAGTGGGCGCGTGCCGGCTTTGCTTGCATTAGTGTCTCATGAAATCTACACTCGGACGAGGTTCTTCTGGTTGGCTTCTTTTTCTACCCTTTGGGTCGAAGGGGTTGTTGGTCAGCTGAATTGTCGACTCCGGGGACCGATCACTTGGAAGTTGGCTAAGTGAGGCCTCTTCAGGAATTGATGATGCCACTCCTTCTGGGAATCGTATCATCAACCCTGAAAGTCTGTGACGCCGACGACCGCATAGGATGCCGTACCTTGTGCCAGTTATAGGGCCACCCACCTGTGAGGGGATTTGGGGTTATGCAGGTAACCAGACCTTCAGATACCGGTTTGTTCTCGACCAGAGATCCTGGGTATTTATGGAGAGTTATGAGGTCTGTCAGAGACCATTTGGAGATGTGTTCTGAGGTCTGTCAGAGACCAATTAGAGATGTGATTTGAGGTCTACCAGAGACCAGTTGGAGTTATGGTTCGAGGTCTGTCAGAGACCAGTATTGGAGTTTTATTTTAGGTCTATCTGAGACCAGGGTTTGATGACTTTTGGATGGTCTATCTGAGACCTTTCTGGATTGGGTTTAGGCTATTCAGCTGCAGCTTTGGTCCCTGTTGCATGATACTTGCATTGCATTGCCTGCATATACATTATCATCTGCATTTCACTAACGTGTGTCTGTGCTGCAGGTGCATTTGCATTTCCCTAGTTCTAGTGCCCGGACTTCTGAGTTTTGATTATGGCTGGTTTGAGGAAAACAGTTGCGTACAAACTACCGTCACCTGATATTACTTCTTTGCTTGGTCTAATATCTCTTGCTGATGAAGGGGTTAGAAGAAGCTTCAGAATGGGCCATGGGAGATTACTGGGATTAGTCTGTAAACCCACTGCTGATGAGATGAACGGGCTATACACCTTGATGCAGTTCTATGATCCCGCCTTGAGATGCTTTACTTTTGCGGACTTCATTCTGGGACCTACTATTGAGGAGTATGTGGAGTTTACTGAGCTTCCCGTGCAGAACAAGGTTCCCTTTATCCACTCTGCTGCTGAGCCCAAGTTGGAGGACTTAGCCAAAGCCTTGCATATGAACGCTGCAGATCTGTTATTGACTTCTTGGCTTGGGGTTTCAGGTTTCTCTCTGGATTTCTTAGTCGCCAAAGCTCGGGAGTACGCCAAGAACGGTTGTTGGATGGTTTTCAATGCTATTTTGGCTTTATGCATCTATGGAATTGTGCTGTTTCCTAACTTGCCCAACTTTGTGGATTTGGACGCTTTCTATCTGTTTGCTGCAGGCAACCCAGTGCCAACTTTGATCGGAGACTTCTATCATTCATTGCACTATAAGAATGAAAACCGAAGAGGAAAAGTTGTTTACTGCTGTACTCCTCTGTTGAATATGTGGTTCAAAAGTCATCTCCCCACGAAGGGACCATTTGTAGACAGTGCAACCTCTGCTAGCTGGTCTGAACGCTTGATGAGGCTATCTTCCGAAGACGTTGTATGGTTTGATCGAGACCTGTTAGGATCTGAGCTCATCTTCAGTTGTTCTGGTTACCCTAATGTGCCATTGATAGGAAGAAAAGGGTGCATCAATTACAACCCTTCTCTATTCATTCGTCAGTTCGGTTATGCGCTGAAGAATCCACCTCAAGAGGAAGAAGTACAGGAATCTCTGTACTTCACTGGTGACGTAAAGGGGGAATTATTAGCCAAGTTGCAGCATGCCTGGGCACGTATTAATCGCAAAGGGAAGCCGTTGTTAGGTAAGAATGACTGTCAGGCCTATGCACCTTATAGAGTTTGGATTCAGGAGAGGGCTAGTCAGTTGAAGATGCCGTTTCCAGATGCACCAATTCTTGTTCCCGTTCCGGTAGCCGAGCCAACTACTGTTTCTAGGGAAGTCTATGAACAGGTTGTGAAGGAGAAAGAAGCCCTAATGAAGATTAACGAGGGGTTAGAGCAAGAGCTAGCCCAAGTACGCAGTGAGAAAAACAAGGCCGTATATGCCTTCCAACAACAAATCGAGCTGGTAAACAGGTTAGGAGCTGAGTTGACCGAGGAAAAGAAAAAGCGCGAACGTCTGGGGCAAGAGTTCAGAAGCTCCCATGACATGCTGGAAGCCAAAAAGAAGGCGCTCGACGCAGCACACCGAGAGATATCTTCTTGCAATAAGACTTGGAATGCTACACTCACCAACAATAAGAAAAGGGAAGATAAGCTGAAGCAGCAAATTTCTGACCTCGAAGAGAAGTTGAAGTCTAGCATCAAGAAGTGTGAGGAAGAAGTGATGAACCGGTATAGTGTCCAGCATGCACTGAACAAGGCGATCAAATCCAGAGATGAAGCAGTATCTCAGAAGCGAAAGTTAGAAGATTGCTTCGGAGAAGCAACATGGGAAGAAACTACTGAAGACGTACGCCGTGTCCTTAAGAGGAGAAACCAGCTTGTCGAAGGGCTGCTTGATCGACCAAGCCATCCGGAGACCAAGAAGTTGATAGAGGAGTACCAGACTTTTGGGAGGACCTGATCATTTCATGTAGTAACTTGTATGCTTTATTTGCATAGTGCTGACCATCACCAGGATTGTTGGTTGAGGTCATGCCTTCTCTGTACTCTCAGTGATATTGTACTATGGGATTATTGATTCTCTCTGCAATATATGAGGCTTTCTATGATTCAGCTCCGTTATTCCTATTGTCAACACTGTCACTGCACCGGCACCTTCGCACTAGAACTGGGGGAATGAACTTCCCTAATGCACAGACACATTGCATTGCATTCATATTCATATTGCATGACAGGTAATCTTTGAATGGTGTCTTATCTCCTGCTCTGTACCAGGTACTTAACAGGATTCCAGATCAACATCCGCACCGCTATTCTACACGCTCCAACTGTCGGAAAGTCATGGACCAAATTCAGAACGAGATGCAGGATGTGCGCGAGAAGCTCGCCCTCTTCATGCAGACCATGGAAGCTATAGCAAAAGGGCAAGAGAACTTGCAGGCCATGGTCCAGCCTCTGTTGGCTCGCAACGCTGGTCATGGTAATGACGATCATCAGTCTGTCCGGGTTGATACTGCTCATGGAGACGGCACTCCCACGCCAGTGGCTCCGCCTGTCATCAATATGACTGCTGCTAATGTCAACAACGCTACCGCTGCTGTGAATGGTAACGTCGGAGTAGGGAATGAGACTGCTGTCCATAATGCTGGGCTGGGTGAGGTCAATTTGGGAGATAATCTCGGAGGCAATGGCTTTGTCAACACTGGGTTCGGATTCAACGATCAGGGATTTGATAACACTGGCAAGTATGGCTTTAATGCTCAAGGCTTTGGGCAAGATGGTTATGGTATGGTCAATCAGGGTTACGGAGGCTTTGGAAACGGAAACGGTACTGGATTTATGGCTTATGGTCCTACTGGGGGTGTTCAAGGGTACGGCAACAGAGGCCGAGGTCCGGGGATGAATCAGAACAGAGCTGGACGTAATAATGCGTATGATGGGTACGGGGCTGGAAATGGTATGTGGCAAGAGGATCAGCAGGAGGACGCCTTCTCTGGAGGAGGTTTTGAAGGGCCGATGGATGATTCTCAAAAGATTAGAATGCTGGAAGAGCAAATGAAGGGAGTCCTAAATCAGAGTGCTGTGGGATTGGACATGGCAACTATGGGCTTGGTACCTGGCTTGAGGGTGCCGATTAAATTCAAAGCGCCTGCGTTCGATAAGTACAAAGGAGATACATGTCCGAAAGTGCATGTACGAGCTTATTACAGAAAGATGTCTGCATACTCCACTGACGAAAGAATGCTCATGCATTTCTTTCAGGATAGTCTATCGGGTCCCTCCCTAGAGTGGTACATGGGGTTGGAGCCAACTGATATCAAGACTTGGAAGCAATTAGCGGAGGCGTTCGTAGCCCATTACAAGTATAACAGCGACCTGGCACCCAATCGGGTCCAGTTGGCCGGGCTTTCGCAGAAGAAGGGGGAGAGTTTTAAGGAGTACGCGCAAAGGTGGCGCGATATGGCTGCCAGGGTCCGTCCTCCTGTGGAAGACAAAGAAATGAACGATATGTTTGTCGGCACATTCACCGGGCTGTTTCATGATATGTTGTTTCATACTTCTCTGGCCAGTTTTTCAGACCTGATTCTGATGGGGGAAAAGATTGAGCGGAACATTAAGCAAGGAAAGTTCCAAGTTGACGAATCAACTGCATCTGGCAGTAATAAGAAAGCTTATGGTGGGCGCCGTCAGGGCGAAGCTAGCGCGGTATTTGGAGGCCGAGGCCGAGGCCGAGGCAGGGGAAGAAATCAATATCGTCAGCCGCAGCAAGTGTCGAGTGTTACTATCCCTTATCAACAGCAACCAATCCAGCAACAACAACCGGTTCAGCAGCAACCAATGCCACAGCAGCAGCAGCCTCAGCAGGGGGCACAGCAAGCTCAGCGAAAATTCCAGGGTGGTAAGCCGAGAAGGGTGTTTGAGAAGCCTCCCTCGACCTATGCTGATTTATTGCAGACATTGTTGGGATTGAATCTAGTGGAGAAAAGAACCTTGGCACCGATAACGGGAACTCCCCCGTTCGGCTACGATGCAAATAGGCACTGTGAGTTTCATTCTGGGGCCCCGGGCCATGATATAGAAGGTTGTCATGCTTTTAAGCACGTTGTGCAGGATCTTTTGGACAACAAGTCTATCAACTTCGGAACGACAGTTCCGAATATAGTCCAGAAACCCATGCCTAATCATGGGGCGAACGCCGTGCTGACTGAAGAAGGTCTGAATCTGATTATGAATGTTGAAGATTTAAAGACGCCGCTGGGCGAAATAAAAAGCCGACTGTTGCAAGGGGGTGTTTACCCGGGATGTAATGAGTACTGTTTAGATTGTTGGGCCCTGTCTGGGGGGTGTGAGGATCTGAAGAAAGGCATTCAGGCCTTAATTGATGATGGTATATTGCAGTTTGATAGAACAGTAACTGATGAGCCTGCAGGGGCAGTAGTGGATAATCGGAGTGATGTGGCCACAGTGACAATTCCTCGGAAGACGATCACTATTGCAGCACCAGCTCAGCGACCACCGTTTATCATAACTAAAGCCGGGCCAATCCCGTATGAGAACACGAAAGCAGTCCCATGGTCATATGGGCTGGAGGTGTATTGTGACGGGATTAAAATCGATGTTAACAAGCAGTCAGCGGAGGTTGTGGATAATGTTGTTGGTTCAGGAGGCATGACTAGGAGCGGCAGGATCTTTATATCTCCTGAAGTGGAAGCTGAAAGGCTAATGAAAGGAAAAGGGAAAGCGGTTGAGAACGTTCCGGTTCAAGCAAATGAAAAAGAAGCAGCATCTAAAGATGTAGAGGAATTCATGCGCTTAATTCGGAAAAGTGATTATAAAATTGTGGAGCATCTGCAGCAGACGCCGTCCAAAATATCTATTCTGTCATTGCTGTTGTGTTCGGAAGCTCACAGGAACGCTTTGCTGAAAGTCCTGGACACTTCTTTTGTACCCCAGGATGTCTCCGTAAACCAGCTAGAAGGAGTATTGGCACATGTAAATGCAGGCCACAGTCTGGGCTTTACTGATTTCGACTTGACTCCGAAAGGGAGGGACCATAATATGGCATTACACGTGTCTGTGGAGTGTAGGGGATCGACAATGTCGCACGTATTGGTTGACACCGGGTCGTCTTTGAATGTGCTGCCTAAGAAGGCAATGATGAAGCTGGATGTTCGAGGAATCTTGTGCACACCCAGTGATTTGGTAGTCAGAGCGTTTGACGGCACGCGGAGAACAGTCTTCGGATCGATTACCTTGCCTCTGCAAGTGGGGCCGGAAGTGTTTGCAACGGAGTTTTATATCATGGATATACAGCCTGCGTACAGCTGCTTGCTGGGAAGACCCTGGATTCATGGGGCAGGGGCAGTCACGTCTACCCTGCATCAGAAGTTAAAGTATATGGTCGGAGACAGTGTAGTCACCGTGTGCGGAGAAGAAGACATCCTGGTCAGCCATCTATCTTCATTTAAATATGTGGAAGTCGACGGAGAGATCCACGAGACACCATGCCAGGCATTCGAAGGTTTGCGTATCAAGGACAAGGGCCCCGGGCCAAGCAAAGTGCCAGAAATAGCTGTTTCATCGTATAAAGAAGCACAAGCGCTAGTGGAAGCAGGAGAAGCCAAGGGCTGGGGCAAAGTATTGGACATTCCTGTGAAGATGGACCGGTTCGGACTGGGGTACCGACCGTCGTCATCAACTCCTTCCGTGGGGGCCCCTCATTTCAGAAAATCAATCACCATCTCTGCCAGTGGAGTATGCCATGAATTCGTCAATGCTGCTTCAGAGTCCGATGAAGGGGACAGCGACTGTGATATGGATGCCTGGATTCAGCCAAGCACGCCAGGACAAGGACTGTGCAACTGGTCTATTCAGGAGTTTGTTCCTGTGACTTTTAAACAGTAATGCTTTGCTTTATTAATTGTTGAATAATCTGATGTCTTGCCCGAGGCATCAGGATTTGCTTAGGGCTGTGTTGTTATAAACATTGCGCGTTAATCACTAAATAAATGGCGTTTTTCATGTGCAAATACTGTAATCTCTGCCTTTCTTGTTTTGTATTTTTCAATAAAATGGCAATGTGGTTATTCGCTTTATACGCATTTTGAAGCACTTAACCATTCCTTTTGCAGGATAACATTTTCAGATGACATCCTTGAGCCACCTATGACTCGTCCCGACTTCGAGCACCCGGTATTCCAGACCGAAGAAGAGGTTGTCGAAGATAGCGACGTTCCTGAAGAACTGTCTTGGTTAGTGAAACAAGAGGAAAGAGCCATTCTGCCTCACGACGAGGTTATTGAAATTATCAATTTGGGGTCGGAAGGGGTTGAGAAAAATATTCGTATCGGGGCCGCACTGCAAAGTGATATCAAGCGAAAACTGGTTGAAATGCTCCGAGAGTATAACGATGTATTCGCTTGGTCATATGAAGATATGCCAGGGCTCGATACTGATATGGTTGTGCATCGCCTGCCACTGAAAGAGGATTGCCCGCCAGTCAAACAAAAACTTCGCAGAACTCGACCAGATATGGCAATGAAGATCAAAGAGGAGGTTCAGAAACAGTGGGACGCTGGTTTCCTGGCTGTGACGAAGTATCCCTCATGGGTTGCTAACATCGTACCAGTGCCAAAGAAAGATGGCAAGGTTCGAATGTGCGTGGATTATAGAGATTTGAATAAAGCAAGCCCAAAAGACGATTTTCCACTTCCTCACATTGACGTGTTAGTTGATAATACTGCTCAATACTCTGTATTCTCCTTCATGGATGGCTTTTCAGGCTATAATCAAATTAAAATGGCACCAGAGGATATGGAGAAGACTACTTTCATAACGCCTTGGGGAACATTTTGTTATAAGGTGATGCCCTTTGGTTTGAAAAATGCTGGGGCAACATATCAGCGTGCGATGACGACTCTCTTTCATGACATGATGCATAAAGAGATCGAAGTTTATGTTGACGATATGATTGCTAAATCCCAGACAGAGGAAGAGCATCTGGTGAATCTGTTGAAGTTGTTTAAAAGACTTAGAAAGTTCAGGCTGAGGCTGAACCCTAATAAATGCACCTTCGGGGTGAGATCGGGTAAACTGCTGGGGTTTATCGTAAGCGAAAGAGGAATAGAGGTCGATCCTGCTAAAATAAAAGCGATTCAAGAAATGCCGACGCCTAAAACAGAGAAAGAGGTGCGCGGGTTTTTAGGGAGATTGAACTACATTGCCCGGTTCATATCTCACCTAACGGCTACGTGTGAACCATTATTCAAGCTGCTAAAGAAAGATCAAGCTGTAACGTGGAACGAAAATTGTCAAAAGGCGTTCGATAAAATAAAGAAGTATCTGCAGGAGCCTCCTATTTTGATACCCCCGGTGGCAGGGAGACCCTTGATAATGTATTTGACGGTTCTTGAGGGAAGCATGGGTTGCGTTCTCGGTCAACACGACGAGACAGGGAGAAAAGAGCATGCGATCTATTACTTGAGTAAGAAATTTACAGACTGTGAATCTCGATACTCAATGCTGGAGAAAACTTGTTGCGCGCTAGCCTGGGCCGCCAAGCGTTTAAGGCAGTACATGCTGAATCATACAACCATGCTCATCTCGAAGATGGATCCAATCAAATATATATTCGAAAAGCAGGCGTTGTCGGGTAGAATTGCCCGGTGGCAGATGGTCTTGACTGAATATGACATTCAATACGTCTCGCAAAAGGCGATAAAGGGGAGTGTGCTGTCTGAGTATCTGGCAGAGCAGCCTATTGAAGAATACCAATCAATGAGATTTGATTTTCCTGACGAGGATATCATGTATCTCAAGATGAAGGATTGCGAAGAACCGTTGCCAGACGAAGGACCAGAGCCGGGGTCCCAGTGGAAGATGATATTTGATGGAGCTGTGAATGCTTACGGTAGCGGAATAGGGGCAATTATCACCACGCCGCACGGGTCGCACATCCCGTTTACTGCCCGATTGACCTTTGCCGTTACCAACAATGAGGCCGAATACGAAGCTTGTATAATGGGGCTTGAAGAAGCCATTGATTTGCGAATCAAACATCTAGACGTATACGGAGACTCAGCTCTGGTGGTGAATCAGATCAAAGGGGAATGGGAGACACGGCAGCCCAATTTGATACATTATATGAATTATGCAAGGAGATTGTTGCCTTTCTTCGACAAAGTTGAATTGCATCACGTGCCGCGGGCAGAAAATCAAATGGCTGACGCCCTTGCCACTTTGTCTTCCATGTACAAGGTCAACTTCTGGAACGAAGCTCCCCAAATCACTATCTCTCGGTTGGATAGGCCAGCTTATGTATTCGCTATTGATGAAGCATCTGACGACAAACCGTGGTATTTTGATATCCTTAATTTCCTGAAGAACAAAGAGTATCCGGCTGGGGCATCCAGTCAAGATCAGAAGACTCTCAGGAGATTAGCGGGCAATTTCTACTTAAACCCGGATGGCGTCTTATACAGAAGAAACCACGATTTGGTGTTGTTGCGTTGTGTAGACGAGAAAGAGGCAAAGCTTCTCATGGAGGAAATTCACGAAGGTGCCTTTGGTACGCATGCTGGTGGGCATGCTATGACGAGAAAGCTGCTGCGGGCAGGTTATTTTTGGCTGACGATGGAAACTGATTGTTTCAAGTTCGCGAGAAAGTGCCACAAGTGCCAAATATATGCTGACAAGATACACGTGCCTCCGAGCCCTCTAAATGTGATGTCATCTCCATGGCCATTCTCGATGTGGGGAATCGATATGATTGGAAAGATCGAGCCGACGGCTTCTAATGGGCATCGGTTCATCCTAGTAGCGATCGATTATTTCACCAAGTGGGTGGAAGCGGCGTCTTACGCAAATGTAACGAAGCAAGTGGTGGCTAGATTCATCAAGAGAGATATCATTTGCCGATATGGGATTCCCGAGCGGATAATCACGGACAACGGTTCTAATCTGAACAACAAAATGATGAAGGAGCTCTGTCAGAATTTCAAGATCGAACATCATAACTCTTCCCCTTACCGACCCAAGATGAATGGCGCTGTCGAAGCGGCCAATAAGAATATCAAGAAAATTGTCCAGAAAATGGTGGTGACTTATAGAGATTGGCATGAAATGCTACCTTTCGCTTTGCACGGTTATCGTACGACGGTACGCACATCAACCGGGGCAACTCCGTTCTCGTTGGTATACGGAATGGAAGCGGTACTACCATTGGAAGTTGAGATCCCTTCTCTGAGGGTATTGCGAGACGTTCAGCTGGACGAGGCAGAATGGGTAACGAATAGATTGAACCAACTGAGTTTGATGGATGAGAAGAGGCTAGCTTCTCTGGCATACGGTCGTTTGTACCAAAGACGAATGAAGAAAGCGTACGACAAGAAGATACTTCCGCGAAGCTTTCAGACGGGCGACCTTGTGCTGAAAAGGATTCTCCCGCCGCAAGCAGATCACAGGGGCAAGTGGACCCCCAATTACGAAGGTCCCTATGTTGTCAGAAAAATTTTCTCTGGAGGAGCCTTGTTACTATCTACCATGGATGGTGAAGACTTTACGTCTCCTGTGAATTCGGACGCAGTTAAAAAATACTTTGCTTGAAATAGACCCGCTGGACAAAAAAGGAGAGTCCAGGCAAAAATGGGGCATCCTGGCGAACCAAAAAACAGAATGAAAGGTTCGGGCAAAAGTTAGGGATATATTGAAAAAATGTACACCCGCGAAGTTGAAAACCTACACTGGGCGGCTTCGGCAAAAAAGGGTATCCCGGTGAACTGAAAACCCGTAAAGGGCGGTTCACGCAAAAGTTAGGGATTTGAAAAGCAAATGACTGCGGTCCGAATTCAATGAGCATCAACGCGGGAGAATACATTTGAGGAGTCAGTTATCGGATACTACCTCTTCAAAAGTGGGGATACCGGGAAAGCATCAGAGTTGGACGAGTCATGGGAGGATCAGTTCGTGGTGTTCATCTGCATCCAGTTGCCGACATGTGTACAAAATTTAATTTGTCAAAATACTCTTGCTTCTTGTGCATACTTATGTATTTGCTTTGCGTAGCTTCCTCTTTTCAGGAGTTACATCCCGTGTACAAAAAAACTCCGCCCATTCAGGGGCCCAATCAATGAAAATGTGTTATTCAGTACTTGACACGGTTCTTTACTGTTCTGTGCATGGTTAACGCCTAAGTCTGATGAAACTAGCATGAGTATAACATCACTGGCCCTTGCCAACAATTGTTAAAGCTTTGAATTAAATGAGTGTAACGTCACTAACCTGAATTGATTTGGTTGCATAGGCTTGTCTTGTCTTGTTTGTGTTGTTGCAGGTTTCATAACCATACGAGGAAGGTGATCAAAAGATTGCGATAACGAAAGACTTGATCCCCACGCAGGTCATGCATGTTCTTCCTGAAGAAGGATAGAATTCCCCAGCTAGCCGTAGCTTATCCAAAGGACGTGCTCCAGAGAGGTTATTCGTCCTCAGCAGAGTTTGGCGAGTCCGAGATTATGAGGCTGTATTCAGACAGGTTCATCTTTCCCAGCAGGGTCAGTTAATTTTCCCCAAGAGAATCCAGCCATCCCCAGCGGAATTCTCTTTCCGGCAAGTGTTCTTTCCTTCCAGTGGAATTCGAAGATCAAGACTCTCCCAGGCAGAGTCGATGGTGGGTCCTGTCACTTATTTTGTCAGAGATACTGTGTGATATCAGTTTGCGGTCCAGCAGAAAGTCCGATCGAGCCATGCGTAGCTGCTATTCCCCAGCAAAGTTATATTCCCCAGCAGGGGGTTACCTCAGCAAGGTGTTTGGTTTGAGTTCCCAATTTCCCAGCAGGGGTTGATATTACCCTTCCAGCATTTATTTTGCTGGAATAATTCTGTAGCATCAGGCTATCCCCAGCAAGTTGGTATTATCCTTCCAGCATTTATTTTGCTGGAGCAGTTTCTGTACTCCAGCAGTTCAGGCGGAGAGAGCTCTCGCTCAGCTGAACAATCAAACAGTCAAGATCTCGGCATGAGACATTCAATGATAATGTCAGTTTCGGCAGTACTCCCCACAAAGTCTGCAGGATAAGTTTCTCTTTGTCCTCAAGCAGAGTTACTTATGGCCCCACCAGAGTTTTGTTGAAGTTCCTCTAGTCCGATCAGCGGATTGTTTCCTTCAAAGTTGTTGTTACGTCAACATTCAAAGGATTTTCATGAATCAGAATTTTAGAGGCCACCGCCGTTTATTAGAGCAGGCGTCCGATAGTTGGTTTCCCGACATCCCCAGTAGAGTTCATCTCAAAGTCGCTGTCACGTCAGTGCTGAGAAGTTTGTAGGTGTGGATCAGTGAAGAACCAAGTCCTGACGTGGACAATTTATTCCTAGATTGACGGGTTTTCTTCAGAAGTGGGCATCCTAATGTGACCAGGGTTATTTCCTTGGATTGGTGAAGTGCGTTAGTCCTATCGTGGGCAGAGTCGGTTTCTCGAAATTTGGGGAATGTGAGGTCATGACGTTGACAAAAGTGATTACTCTTTGTGTTGGTGCCCTGACGTGGACCAGTTACTCTCAGCAGTTATCCTTTTCGTGTTGGCAAAGCACGAGTCCTGACGTGGACAAATTATTTCCCCAGCGGGTCAAGGATGTGAGTCCTCACGTGGACAAGTCTGATTTCCTCAGCGAGTCGAAGACGCCTGAGTCCTAACGTGGACGAATCAAGACGAGATCAGTGTCCTGACGTGGACGAATCAGAGAAATTATTATTCCTAATAAGGAGAAATGGGTCCTAACGTGGACGAGGTAGTCCTTACGCGGACGTATCAAAAGATAGTTTCCTTACGTGGAAATGACAGTATTCCTGACGCGGAAAGATTGGAGTCCTTACGTGGACAGATTAAGATGGCATTCCTTACGTGGAAAAATGAGTCCTGACGCGGACAAATCGAGAAAGAGTTGGTATTCCTTACGTGGAAAGATCAGAGTCCTTACGTGGGCATATCAAGAGCATTCCTTACGTGGAAGAAAAATGGTTTCCTTACGTGGAAAGATGAGTTATTCCCTACGTGGAAAGAGTGAGTCCTCACGCGGACATATCAAGATTGATTCCTGACGTGGAAAGAAAAGGATTATTCCTGACGTGGAAGAGTTTAGTCCTGACGCGGACAAATCAAAGAAGATATTCCTAACGTGGAAGAGGAAGTTTATTCCTTACGCGAAGAAAGTTAGTCCTTACGTGGACAGATGCAAGAAAAGTTGAGTCCTGACGTGGACAGGTTCAGAATCAAAGGTTGGATTCCTTACGTGGAAAGATCGGAGTCCTGACGCGGACATAGCAGGTGGTATTGGAGTCCTTACGTGGACAGATTGATATAGTGTTCCTGACGCGGAAAGAAGGTTGTGTCCTAACGTGGAAAAATGAAAGGTTTAGTCCTAGCGTGTACAGATGCAGAAGAAATGATTCCCAACGTGGACGATGTTACTCCTAACATGGAAGAGTGTTGTTCCTAACGTGGGCGATTCAGTTTATGGAAATACAGACGAGTTATCCCCAGCGGAGTTGCCGAGATTTTTCTGGGTTAACAGTAAGTGGAGTCCTAACGTGGACAAGTTTTAGTTGAGATTTCTTCGTATCGACGACAAGCAGAGTCCTAACGTGGACAAGCAAGCAATCTGTTATGACAGAATTCTTTTCAGAATGGTGAAGACAATCCCCAGCACGGTCGCGCAAGATCAGTGGGTTGCTGTAACAGTCAGATTCAGCTGACGAATGTCATTCCTCAAGCGGGAGCGCAATTTAGTTTTGTGGTTGGCAAATTTCTGGTTTCACTAGTATTCAACCGTCTCGTACCGCGAATGTCTGAAGGCTCCGGGCTCTTCATCCAATCGGGTCCAAGTCGCTTGAATAGGGGCAGCTGTTGCACCCTAAAATTTGCCCAACCTTATTCCTTGGTTCATGTTTTAATATCATTAGCATTTGCATATAGAGTCATGTATATAGACTAACCATCTGCATAGCATAAGCATAGCAAGTCATTCAACAGGGGACCAATCATTATTTTCATCTCTAGAGGCCTAGCAAGAGGTTAATATCCCAATTCCATCTCATTCAAGTCATCAGGAAATAATTTGAAAGCAAAGAGTTCAGCAGATCAAGCCTTGAGTTCATCTCCTAGCTGAGGGTATCTGAGGGTCAACAAGAGGGTTATGAGCTGTGGATTGAAGGTATGGAGAGCATCTAGACATCTTGAGAGACTTAGAAAGTCATTTGGAGAAGGAGACAAGTCATTGATGAGAGCACAAGAGCTACAGTTGAAGACAGTCAACTAGGGTTTCATCTGGGTCAACCCTAGGTCAACCCTAGGTCAATTGACTGATTTAAAGGGCATTCAAGTCTATTGGAGAGATGTGGGGTTCATAATTTGACATGGAGAACAAGGATATGGAGATATGCCAAGGAGAATTCAATAGAAATCAAGGAGAAGAGGAGTTACTAAATTAGGGTTTCTCTGTAAAATCCCCTAGTTTAGGTCAAATTTCCAAGCAAGATAAGTCAAAATGCTAGCTTCAAATGGCTTCTTGGCCAACATGAAACTTGTAGAGGATCTCAATACCTTTAATTTGAGTGGTGGAAGACATCAAGGAGATTTATAGAACTCAAGTTATGGTCTTTACAAGTTACAGGTCATCTGGGGTATCTGAATTTTTGTCTGTGAAAGTGACTTGACTTCCAAGCTAGTTTTGCCCCTCAAGGAGATTTCAAATGAATTCTTGGTAAACATAAGAATTGTTCCTCATTGTCTTAGCTTTCTAGAATGGTATGGAATGCCTTCATATGATGTGTGGAACTCAACTTATGGTCTTGGCAAGCAAAGGGTATTTTGGGCATTTGTGAATTACAGGTCATTTTAACCTATGTCCAAAACTCATACAAGGAGGCCTCAAATGGAAAAACTTACAACATCAAACTTGCTCCAAATGGGATTTTAAGTCTAGAAAGAAGGTCACAAATTATTGGAGAAGCTCATAGCATGATGTTGCATAATTGGTCAAAATATGAACTAAAATGGCTTATAAAGTGAATAAATTCAAGATGGAAAATGGTTTGGGAGATTTACAAGTCCAAATGGAGACTTCCAATATATGATTTTGAATGGAAAAACAATTCTAAGAACAATGGTTCAAACACTTTTTTGAGTTTAGAAGAAAAAAAAGAAGTTATCTTTGGTTACTTGTAATTGAAGAAACATAACCAAAATGGATCAAAGTTGGAAAACAAGGGAATGTGCAAGATGGATCTAGAATGTTCACATGAGGTCTATATAAGCATGAAATGAGAATTTGGCAAGGGTTGGCTTCATTTTGCACCAAGAATTCCACAAATTTCTCATACTTTTCCATTGAAGTTTTCATTCCAATCTCACAAAACCTTCACCAATTCTCATCCACATCAATTCAATCTTGTTCCATCATCATCATAGATCATAATTGAAGCAAGGATCAAGTGATTATCATCCATTTTCGAGCAACTTTTTCATCAACATCAAAATCACAATCTCAAGTGGACAGCATAATTCAAGCAAGGAATCTCCAAAATTTTGCATACAGAATTGAGTACTGAATTGGTGAATCAAGATCCAAGTCTCAAAAGCTTCATATCCTCAATCTTCCATAGCTGTTTTCAAGGTTTCACACCAGGTAAGTTTTCATTCGATTTGCTTGATTCAGTTAGTTTAACATGATTTTATTAGTTTAGACATGATCTAGGTGGTTAGGAGATTAGTTTAGATGAATTTGGAGAGGTTTGGTGATGGTTGTGAGCAGGTGCAACAAACTGTTAGTGCTTGAATCTCTTGGATTAATGCGTTAGAATGTTAGTTTGATTGATCAGATTAATAACCATTAGTTGTAGATTAGTTTAGGTTAAGTTTGGGGGAGAATTGAGTTGGTGCATATCAGTGTAATTTCATGGTGGCCAGATGTTGATTCGATCGGGTTTGTTGTTGTGATGAGTTTCAAGGTGAATTAGTGCCATAGACGTGTAGAGGGAGAGTTATGGAGTAACTTTCATGTTCACATCGTGTGAATTGGTTGCCTGTAGAGGGAGAACAGCTTGGTGTAAACCTGCTCGTGCATGGAGGTGTAATGGTGATTGAAACCCTAGTTGCAGGTCAATTGGGGAAGAAATAATCGTGGCCGTTCATTATGTCTTGGACTTTTGACTTAGGGGAAGATCGTATGGCTGTTATTCAATCTGATTTGTGGAGGGAAAGAAGCTGGCCAAAACGCGCCGTTTCATTAATTGAAACGGGCGGGCCTGAATCTTTGATGCTAATCCCACCCCCAGCAATTAGGCCCAATGCAGTTTTAACGTGGTTTTGCTACTTTTCTCACCCCCCAGTGCTCTTCTTTTTGTTTCATTGATTCTGAATTGAAGCTGGGCCTTGGTAAAACTGCTAAGCGCGCCCCCTATTGTTGGCCCATCCTGGGTTTTGAACTGGGCGTGATTGATATTCATACCCCCTCTTTCTCATTTAATTCAATTTTATTTTCTTAATTCCATTTTAATTTTTACCAATTTCATAAATTCATAACTAATTCGTAAAAAATGCATTTTAATCCATTCTTTTTACCATATTTTCTTTAGGATGTCTAGAATATTATAGAAAAATAAAATTGCATTTTTACTTTTATTTCATATTTTTTTCATATTTTCTAAATAAATGTCATATTAAATAGTTTCATTTCATGCATCATTTTAATGATTTTTGTTCTCTTACATGCTTTAATATTTTTTGGTCATTCTTTTTATATTGTTTAGATGAGATATTCAACTTGTAGAAATAGTTTAGTTCCCATTTTTAGAGATTAATTTTAGGTGATTAATAAATGCTTGAATATCATGAACAAAACTAGGGTTTTAGGTGACAACTTAAGAAGTTTGATTTCATTTCCCTTAGGACTTAGGGTTTGAATAGATTAGTTATGGGACTATAGGGGCTATGGGTAGCTACTAGACCCCTTAGAAAAAGTCAGGATTCCCCTACTGCTATTAATATTGTCTGTATATCTGATTGTTTGTTGTGGTGTGCCCCCTGGGGATGGTTGCTTGTTTGTTTGGGTATTGGGTTTGTCTGGGGCCCTGGGGAGCTGAAGTCTTGAGGAGATGAAGACCATTGGAGATCCAAAGATTGAAGTTCAACTGTCAGAGTTGAGGAGGAGATTCTTGCTAGCAGATGCTGAGGAAACTAGGGTTTAGGAGCTAGGCAGAGCTCTAGATTAGAATGATTGTTTCTCAAACATGGATTGCCTTGTCTGCATCCATCCTTTCTCCATGATTCAAAGTCTCTTTCAAATATCCACCTCCTTCCTTTGGAAGGATCAGTGAATATATTTGAAAGATAGAACTTTTGAGAGGAAACTTTCTGATTAATGTTAACAGTTGATGAACCACCCTTGGTAGGTAATTGACTGTTTAACATTCATTCTCTTCACTCTTGTGACTAATCCCTTATCCTGGAGGTTTGAGCTTGAAAAGCCATTGCAGATAGAAGAATGATGATCAAAGCCCTTGCCTGAAGGTCATGAAGATGGAGATTGATGCTTGTTGAAGCCTGTAGCTGATTGGAGATTATTTGAAGTCAGATGTTGATTCAGAGCTGCTGATGCTGTTTATTTTTGCTGTATTTCATTTGCTGATGTATTGATTGGTTTTCCTGACTGTATTGTTTGCTGTTTACCCTGCTGGGTTGAAAGTGAAGCCTGTTCACTTTTGCCTATTGTTTTCTAGGTTCGAGGTTGAGTGGGACTCCCTTGCCTCGCTTGTACTGTTGCATCCATGCATTTTACTGTCTTACTGTATATACCTGATATTGTTTCTGTTTCTGCCTATCCCTTAGGATCTCTGTTTCTTTCTGTGCAAGAGAGGAGCATGATAGACACTAGGTCTTAACCCATGCATGATAACATTAGGTTAGTTTGATTCCCTTCGCAACCGTAGGTTAGAGTTCTGTCTCTTTCTTTCTCAAAACAAACAGAAAAACACATAAAGATTTCAAACACAATAAAAGACACTTCTTTCGTAAAAGAATGTGAACTCATCAAAACGTCATTTTTGTCCGCTTGGACCAGTAATCAAAAAAACCTTTTTCAGAAGGAATAAAATCAATCAAGACAAGCTTGTGTCTTCCGTGGCCCGAACTACGTTTGCTCTGATCTTTCATGCTGTATGAAAGTACGTAGGCATAGGATGCGATATCCTAGCGAGCAACCTTCCCCTCCTTTCCCGTAGGTAGGCGAACTACGTTGACTCTGATTTCTCGTTCCAGACGGGAATACGTAGGCATAAAGTGCGATACTTTGCCGAGTCATTTTTATTTTCATTTTATTTTCTTTTTCACCCCTGACCAGTAGAGTAGATAGAATAACAATCCATACCCGAAAACAAGCGTGGATCCCGTCGAGTACGACGGACGTGAGGGGTGCTAATACCTTCCCCTTGCGTAACCGACTCCCGAATCTAGGTTTTGGTTGCGACGACCATACCTTTCCCGTGTTGTGCGAGGTTTACTCTGAGCGTTTCCTTTCCCTCCCGTGGGATAAATAACGCACGGTGGCGACTCTTCTGTTCAGCCGGCGCCGATTTTCGCAGTAGCGACAGACCCCAAGTTCAATTGGCTTGCAAAATCACGTACAGGGAAAAATCTGCTATGGTTAACCGGTTAACCATATGCGTTAACCGGTTAACACTGTTAAAATTTCAAATTTGGGTTGATTCTCCAATGGTTAATCGGTTAACCATATGTGTTAACCGATTAACACCTTCAAAATTTTGAATTTGGCGCCTTTTGGAGGGAAAACCTATCCATTTGCCCTGTTTCAACTGTCTGGAACTCTGTTAAGCTTCTGAACCTCGTTCTTGAACATTATCTCTGCAAAAATGTTTGACATGAGCCTGAGTGCTGCTTTCTGAACTGTTGTTCTCCTGTAAAGTAAAATAAAATTGGCCGCCTGACCGCTGGACAAAATAAATGCCCGAGCCCTTGATGCTCGTTGTTCGTGGTTCTGTCTTTTTGCACTGAAATGAACTTGAGTCACAGGAATACCTTGATCCCATGCCTCGAGAACCAATGCTATGATATGCAAAAATGCAAAATGCGATAATGAAACATAAGCCAAGTACAAAAACGAAAGGAAAATTTTGGGGTACAACAGGGTTCACTACCATAAAGCACTTACCATTCAAAATCAAAACATCTTTAGCAAGAGAATAAGGTTCTCTTTGTATTGAACTAAAGAGAGAGGATTGAGTGAAGAGTTCTTCCTCTCTGAGTATTAGGATACTCACTTTAGAGTGTCTGGTCCCGATACTCATCTTTCAATATGAAGACGTGACTATATTCGCCATATCATTTTCACAATAAATCTTTTGAGATAAATAATTGGGTACTACCCGCAAGGGGTTACTATCCGAGGACTTATTTCACCCTTAAAAACAACTTTCAACAAATCAAATGTGACATCTTGCCTTGATGGTGAAAAAATTTTCTTTTCAAAAATCATATGTTACGTCCATTCTACCGCAAACAAAAACGCATAAGATTCCACGAGCGAGCTGTAAAACACCTAACTGCTAGAATGCGAATGTTGGCTTTGTCCATAAAAAACACCAACAAACCGTAGTGCCACGAACTACAGATGCTCTGATTTTTCACTTCTTTCAAGTAAAGATACATAGGAACAAGGGCCCCAATCCTTGGCGAGCACACTTCTATCTTTTTCACCCGTAGTCCTCTGAACTACATTGACTCTGACTTTCTCATACCTGTTGAGAATAGGTAGGCATGGAACCGCGAAGTCCTATCGAGTCTCCTCCCACTCCAAGTTTGTTTCATGCAGCCACTTGTTCCATTTCATTTTCATGTGCATGATTAATGTTAACATTACCAAAACATTGCCCAAATTGATCCAACAAACCTTGTACCATTTCCCCCTTCATGAGCAAGTTTTACCAAGAATAGCAAGAAGACAAACATCCAAAACTTGCTCACCACTCATGTTGCTCCATTTTTCCTCCATTCTTACCATTTCTTGCACCAAATGACAACCCAGAAGTCACCAAAACAAACTCATGTCATGCGTGTACTATCATTCCACGCCCTTCCATTTCAATTTTTTTCACTAAGGTCATTAACCATAGTAACACCTCAGTAACATTTCTTTTCACCATACATAGCCATCATATGTATATTCTAAAACGAAACCCTAGAAGGAGAGAGATTCATTTTCTGCAGCCAAACACTCAAGACACTCTTTCTCACTCTCAAACTTTTCCTTCTTAGAATCTCATTTCTCCAAGCTAGTTCCTCATTTTTTTTATCACCGTCACCATCCTAGAGGCTTGGAGAAGGAAAAACAAGAGGTTTTGTTGCTTGTTTGGATCAAAGGAAGACACTATAAAAGCTTCATTTTGGGTTAACTTTTTCTTCTTTTTTCTCACTTATTCAATTCATGCTAGACTCTTGGTTGTGATATTTAGCCTTACGAAAATGTGAGAATCACTTTGGTGTTGTTGTTGTTCTGTTTTAGACAAGTTTCATTTTGAACATGTATTTTTCGTGGCCGTTTTTCATGATGATAATGTGCTCTAAAGTGGTTTTTGATACCAAAATAGGAATCAGCGTGAAAAGACGAGGGGGAAGGAGCCTTTTCTTTTGAGTTTTGTGGTGGTTTTCAGTCAACTCCAGTGAGAGTCACCGGAAAAGACGACCGAAGCCCTAGCTCTGGCGTCTGATGTGTTTCTGATGGTTGACCCTCTGACCTGCTTACGTGTTCCTTAGTGGCTGCTGATATCTTTTAAGTGGTTTGCACGCATGGCTTTTTTTTTGGTTTTGTTTTTTCTGATTTGTTTTGTTGGGCTTTGGTTGGTTTGATATTCACACCACCCCATATTTAGGCCCAAGCGTGCACCAACTCATTCCTAGTTCATCAGGATTTTACTTCTACACCCCCTTGTCATTTCCTTTTATTTATTTTTTCTAGCTTCTTCTTCTTTTATTTTTATTTATTTTTAATTGTTCCAAGCCTTAAAAAATTTCACAAAAATAGTTTTTACACATTATAATGTCTTGAGAATTTTGTCATATTTTTATTTTTATTTTTAATTTTAATTTTCATTATTTGTGTAAGGAGTTTACCAAATTACCCTTGGATTAGGGTTTGTATTTTGATGCCCTTGTAGAGGCTTTCTTGTGCCATGTTTTTCACCAATTTTTGACACATGAACAAGCTATTTTTAGATGCTGGTTGGTTCTTTGATAATCAATTTTTGTTTGCTTTCTATTTGACTTTGTTTGACCCTCGAAGTATGCTCGATTAGTTGAATGCTTGACTTTGTTTGATTCATTTATTGATGTTTCCTTGCAATTATTATTTTGATGCTTTGCCATTTGATTCATAACACACGTGACATGAGTTTAACATTTATGTGGATTTTATTTTCTCTTGTTGCTATTTTTGGATGAAGCATCAAAATGTGTTTGTTTTAACTAAGAGTTTGTGCATGTCTTGCCATGATCTTTTGAATTTGATTCTTGAATGATCCAATGAATGCTTGATGATATTTATTGGCTTCCCTCAACATGTCTTAGGTTCTGGTTTTCATGATTGGAGGTCCATTATATGCCCATGTTGTTTCATTCTCCTCGCATGATCTTATACTTCTCACATGAACAATTTAAGCTTGTATTTGCTTGACTTTAGTGCTTCAATTTGTGTTTGCTTCTTCTTGACTTTGATTGTGGATTACAATGTGTATATGATACATTCCATTTGAGTTTGTTTCTAATCATGATAATTGATTCTTGATTGCGAATGCCTTTGTATGAGTGTCTCCTATCTTGGATTAATTTTGGTGTATGTGTTTGTTCTTGAGGCATGTTTTGAGTTCAGCCTTTGATGTTTCCCTTGTGTGTTCATGGATGAATTCTTGACTTGATAACCATGGTTTTTTTGCTTCCCACATTTAATCCCATGCCTTAATCTCATGTCTTTCCCTTAGGGTTATGTTGTGTATGTTTGTTTTTGTGTAGCATGTGCTTTGATTGTGAATGGAATGCATGATTTGGTTCTTTGTATTTCTTCCTTGATTATTGACATGGTTGGATATGTTGTGATGTTGCTACTGCCCTGTCTTGTTTCTCATCTCATTTGACCTTAGTTTACTTTGCTTTGTGTTCAATATTGTCTCTTGTGAAATGTTTGAGTCATTTGATTATGTTTGGGCATTTTGTTTGACATTGTGTTTTGACCTTATGACATGGTTTGATATTGTGATTGCTCTTTGCAATTCTTAACATGACGTAAATGGTCACCTTGTATGAGATTGAGATGTGTGTTTGATACTCCTTTGTCACTGAACTTCCATGATTATTCTCCTTGATTGTATCTTCCTCTTTCTCCTACTTTCTTCTTCATCTCCTCTCTCTTTGAGACTTAAGTTTCATTTTTTGTTTTCATTTGTGATTGAATTGGATAGTGTTTACTTTTACTTTCTCACATGATCCCTTAGGATTCCTAATCCCACTTAATTTCTGATTAAGGTGGAAGTAGGAGAGCCATTAGGCTTTCAATACTTTGCATGATAACAATTAGGATAGTCCCTTATTTGACCTCGACTCTAAGTCCATCATTTGTATAATAATATTAGGTAAACTTCCCTTTTATCCTTACCTTAGGACTATTTTGTATGATAACATTAGATTTTTCAGTTCCCTTTAGTGTTTTCTTTTTGAGTCTTCTTTTCTCATCTCAAACAATTCTAAGATACTTAATAAAGACGATAAGCATTGTGCACCACGAGCCTTAAGCATATGGGAAATGATGAGTGGGGGTTTCTCCTTACTTATCTAGAGTGTTTAGTGTATGCCCCTTGGGAGATATGCGACACATTCGCTCCTATATCATAGTATTTAGTGCAACGTGAATCTCAAACAAATTTGATTCACTTCCTTAAAAACTCATAAACCCGTAGGCATAGGGCGGCGATGTCCTATTGAGTCTCTTTTTTCTTTTTTCGTCCCTGTTTAGCAGTAGCATTTGCATAAGTCACCCTTTGATTAGACAATAAATGTGGATCTCGTTGAATACAATGGATGTGAGGGGTGCTCGTACCTTCCCCTTGCATTACCTACTCTTGAACCCAAGATTTGGTTGCGATGACCTTGTCTTCTCCTTTCTTTTAGGTTTTCCTCGATCGTTTCCTTTCCTTCTCTTTAGGATAAATAACGTTTGGTGGTGATTCTTCTTTTTTTTCGACGGTTTTTTCACATTTGCGACAACCCCTAAGATGTATATTGAGTTTTAGAATCATGTATTTCTCAAGGAACTAGCCACAGATGCCTTTTGAATTAAAACCCTAATCCAGTTGCCCACAAGATAAGAGGAGGTGATCAGTGCTTGAATACTTGATCACATGGTTATGAGACATATCTTGATGATGAGGGAACCTTATGACTTGAGATTTCCATAAAGTTGAGAATGAACCCTTGCCCGAGCTTTGAAGGTGAAGCTCTTCTCTTGGGTATTGAACCAAATACTTTGATCCCCTGTCTAGAACCAATGCTATGCACAAATGTTGATGCAAAAATGATATGAAACATAAGCCATGATATAAGAAAAAGGATGGGAAAATTTTGGGGTGCTATAGCTGCCCTTATTCAAACAACTTGGACCTGAAGGGATGAACATCGAATGCTTTCAAACATTCAAGGTAAATGGTGATTGAATACTAAAAGAAACCAGAAATTTGCAACCTGCGAAGATGTACGTAGTGAAGAGATTTCCAGCCGAAGGTGGACTTAAAGTAGCGGGTACCAACCAAAAGTTGGGATAACCGAAGGATACAAGATACCAACCAAAAGTTAGGATGACAAATGGTAACTGATCAAGGATAATAATGGCTACTAACCAAAAGTTAGGATCGCCAGAGAGAGTAATAACCAAAAGTTGTAAGAAAGAGGCTACTAACTAAAACTTAGAATCACCCAGACGCCGACCGAAGGCGAATACACAAACAATAAAGACTACCAACCAAAAGTTGGGATCGTTAACGAGAAAAACCAACCACAAGCTAGAATGAAAAGCTACTAACCAAAAGTTAGGATCGCCGAAACATCGGCCGAAGGCGAACACACAGAAAATGGAGACTACCAACCAAAAGTTGGGATCATCAACAAAAATTACCAACCAAAAGTTGGGATGAAAGGCTACTAACCAAGAGTTAGGATCGCCGGAAGAGAAGACTACCAACCAAAAGTTGGAATCGTCAACAAAGTTATACCAACCAAAAGTTGGAATCACGCAAAGGCAACCAACCAAAAGTTAGAATCACCGGAACGTCGAACGAAGGTGATCTTACCACAACAAAGACTACCAACCAAAAGTTAGGATAACGACTCCACAAGGGAAACAATAGAGGGCTACCACCCAAAAGTTGGGTTAACATCCAAGAAACAACGGACTACCAACCAAAATTTGGGATAACATCCAAGAAATAATGGACTACCAACCAAAGTTGGGAAAACATCCAATAAATAACGGACTACCAACCAAAATTTGGGATATGGCCCACGAAAGATACCAACAAAAAGATGGGATAAAACTGGGTATACAGGAAGCAGAATCAAACGACTTATGACCTGAAAAGAATACTTCGCTAGGGGAAAGAGAAGTTTACACAAACAAACTCTATCGGGGAGTAAAACTAAGATGAACACATCTATCAATGATTTTTTGCTAGGGGTAAAGTACCACAAAGTCTTATGAATTATGCCATTATCTACTGGAGAGATGTCTGGCAACAAAGGTATCAAACCTGGCTTATGCTTCGGATGCATATGTTTGAATATGGCATAATGCTCCATACGAAATGGAAATGTGACGCATTTGGGAGGATGCAATGCAAATGAAATGCAAAAGAACACCACCAAGAAAAGTGATGAGAAGATCAGCAAACAAACTCTGCTGAAGAAAACCCACTGAACAATTTTCCCAAATATAACCTCTGTTGAAAATCCCACTCATCCGGGAATTGAGAATAACGCCTGCTGGGAGGTCATCCCAAAATCTGACTTTGAAGAATGCCAATGATGATTGGGCTTTGTTGAGGATATCAACCATCATTGATTTACTCGTTGAGGGAATCAACATCAATCTTTGCTTGGGGGGAGAAGTCAATGACGTAGATCCTGTCGGGGAATAGTAATGAATTTACTCTGCTGCTGGGGAATAATCTCAACCTTACCCAGCTAGGGATAAGTGTACATCGTTTCTTGTGAGATACTTCTGATCTGACAATAGTACTCTATGGGGAGACAAAATCTCTGCTATGGAATAGACGCCTGACTGCATATCAATACCTTGTCTGATGTAGTCAGCTTCTGAATACTCGCTAGGGAATGCAAATCAAACTGGTTGGGGAACACAAAACTCTTAACTCCTGTTGGGGGAGGAATAATTCACCATGTGCTATTGATATTGTTAGAACTTCACTGTCAGGGAGAAAGTTCTTCTAGGGAGAGGATCATGTTATGCTGCAAACAAACAATACACAATCAAATGTTCTATATATGCAAAATGGCCACCTCGGTTACCATTCATGACACCTATTGTTCAAGAAAAATCATTGTTTTCAATATGCTCTGTAAAGCCCCAATGTTTTCATATGTAATGTTTATAAAAAAATATCGGACGTTTTTTTTGCAAACAAAACAGTAAAAGTAAAAACAAAAATGAAAGCTTTTTGAGTGAATAATATTTTATTGATTGAAATGGTCTGTAAATATGCAAGTTACAATTTGGATACAACTCCTGAAAAGAGGTAATTACGCAAAGAGTACAACAAGAAATATACAAATTTCGGAAATATGGAAACAAATAACCACCATGTGTCGATTCAGCTATAGCTCGTATGCCTTCAATGTTTACCAATGCTCCGCCTTCGGAAAAGACTGAATGGACTAATTCTTATCCTTTGGGATCTTCGTATATCAAGATGAAATCACAGATCGAATGTAGGCCACAATCATTTTCTGTTAAATCCCTAACTTTTTCCTGGGTCGCCCTTGCGGGTTTTCAATCCACCGAGATACCCATTCTTGCCAAAGTCGCATTTTCAGGTTTTCAACTTTGCGGGTTTATTCTTTTTTTCTTTCATCCCTAATTTTTCCCTGAACCTTTTCCTTTTATGGTTCGCCGTGATGCCCCATTTTTTACTGGATTTTTCTTTTTCTATCCAGCGAGTCTATTTTAAGCAAAATAGTTTTTTACTACGTCTGCGTTCACAGGGGAAGTAAAGTCTTCACCATCCATAGTAGATAGTAATAAGGTTCCACCAGAGAAAACCTTTCTTTCCACATACAGACCTTCATAGTTTGTAGTCCATTTTCCCCTGTGATCTGTCTGAGGAGGAAGGATCCTTTTGAAAACTAGGTCACCTGTCTGGAAGCACCGAGGACGCACTTTCTAATCAAAAGCCTTCTTCATTCTACTCTTGTATAACCGGCCATGAGAAATGGCTGCCAATCTCTTTTCATTAATAAGACTTAGCTGATTCAATATGGCTTGCACCCATTCAGCTTCGTTAAGCTTTGCTTCAGCCAATACTCTCAGAAAAGGAATCTCATCTTCCAATGGTAGGATTGCTTCTGTACCATACACTAGTGAGAAAGGAGTTGCCACGATTGATGTATGCATCAAAGTACGATAATCGTGTAGAGAAAATGGCAACATCTCATGCCAGTCCTTATAGGTCACCACCATCTTCTGCACAATTTTCTTGATGGTCTTATTTGCTGCCTCAATAGCGTCATTCATCTTCGGACGGTATGGATACGAATTGTGGTGTTCAATCTTAAAACTCTGGCAAAGTTCCTTCATCATCTTATTATTCAAATTTGAACCATTATCAGTAATGACTCACTCTGTTATTCCATAACGGCAGATGATGTCCTTCTTTATGAATCGAGCAACCACTTGTCTGGTGACATTAGCAAAGGAAGTTTCCTCTACCCACTTCGTAAAGTAATTGATGGCAACTAGAATGAAGCGGTGCCCATTAGAAGTAGCCGACTCTATCTTTCCAATCATATCGATGCCCCACATTGCAAAGGTCTAAGAAGATGTCAACACATTCAGAGGCTTAGGTGGCACATGCACCTTGTCAGTATAAATCTGGCATTTATGGCATTTCCTGGCGTATTTGAAATAACCGGATTACATAGTCATCTAATAATACCCAACTCTTAACAATTTTTTGGCCATTGCATGTCCACCGACGTGAGTACCAAAGGAACCCTTGTGAACCTCTTCCATTAACAAGTCCGCTTTGTGGTCATCAACACAATGCAACAAAACCATGTCAAAGTTTCTTCTATACAACACATCATCCTTGTTCAAGTAGAATTTTCCTGAAAGCCTCCTCAGAGTCTTCTTATCTTTACTTGATTCCCCAGGTGGATACTCTTGAGTCTTAAGAAAATGTCTGATGTCAAAATACCAAGGCTTTCCATCTGACGCTTTTTCAACTGTAAATACAAAGGCGGGTCTATCAAGATGCGTGATGGTGATTGCTAGATTCATTTTAGAAGTTCACTTTATACATTGACGATAATGTTGCCAAGGCGTCTGCCATCTGATTTTCATCCCTAGGTACATGATAAAACTCAACTCTGTCGAAGAAAGATAACAGTCTCCTTGCATAGTTCTTATACGGCACCAAGTTGGCCTGACGAGTTTCTCACTCTCCTTTAATCTGATTAACGACTAATGATGAATCACCATACACATCAAGATTCTTAATCCTCAAATCAATGGCCTTTTCTAAATCCATAATGCACGCTTAATATTCAGCTTCATTATTGGTGCAAGTGAACGTTAATCGGGCAATGAACGGTATGTGAGAACAGTGAGAAGTTATAATGATTCCCCTGATTTGGTTGCCATATGAGTTAACAGCACCGCCGAAAACCAACTTCCATTGAGATTCAATCTCAGGACCCTCGTCAGGAAAAGGCTCATCGCAGTCCTTCATCTTCAAAAACATAATATCTTCATCTGAAAATTCAAACTTCATTGGCTAATAATCCTCAATTGGTTACTCAACAAAATATTCTGACAAGACACTTCCCTTAATGGCTTTTTGGGAAACATATTGGATATCATATTCTGTCAGAAACATATGTGTTGTGGTGAGAATCGTGATACCAAGCTATTGATTAACTTGAATCTTAATTCTTAAATTCACAACCGAACTTTAATTTATCCAAAGGAAAGGTCTAAAGAAAGAAAGAACCTTTTGCGCGATGTAACAACAACGCTAAGAGATTCGGGGATCGGGGATTGGTTATGCATAGGGTAGGTATTTCACATCCTAAACATCTGTAGTACTCTACAGGAACCTTTTGTTTGTTTGCATGCTAAGTTGGTAAATGTTTGCTAAGGTTTGGGTTGGGTAAAGGGTGTAGGATGAAACCTAAAGATAGTTTCTAAGTTTGCTCGCAAAGACGTCGCGTCTTCTGCCTATGTATCCTAACGAGGATAGAATCAGAGCAATCGTAGTTCACCTCACTAGGGTTAAAGAACACTTGATTATGATCAAGGTTCAAAGGGAAACAAACATAACAATGTTTGTATAGAGTTTTACAAGACTCTCTAGATCTATGTTAAACACTTAAAAGGGGAGTAAGTAATCATTGTTATGATTCTTACATAGAGTTTACAAACTCTATCCTAGGGTTCTAATTGAAGAACACTCCTAGTGTAGATGAGTTTTCTAGACTTAAAGCAAAGCCTAATGGTTTAAATGTTCTAACTTAACTAAGTTAGGGTTGAAGATGACTTCACAAAGTCAAGGGAGGGGTAAATGAGCTATCCAATGACACAAAGGTCAAGGGAGAGACTCTTCCTTTGGAAGAAGAGAGGGGGAGACAACTTGGACGAGAACTAGAAAGTTCCATCACTTGGGGAAACAATACTTAACAAAGCAAGATTACAAATGAGCAATATGAGATAAGATCAAGACAAGTAAGCATGCAAATTACAATGAGCATATACTTCAAATGATATCAAGGGTCTTTAGCTACCAGCATACAACAACAACCAACAAGCCACACACGCGCGCATGTTAACCAATGGAAAAGAGAGAAGAAAAAACAATGAATCAAAGTAAGTGAAATAAAACAAAAAAAAATGTCCCAACTAGGGATCGAACCAAGGACCATGGACAAGATGAATGACTTAAGGCGCATGCTTCTACCACTGGGGTGGCTATACATCCGTTGATGTAGCCACCCCCATAAACATATATGGCGTGGTTTTGATGATTTCTGGGCAGGCTTGAGTAAAAAACAAAGCACTTTTTCAAAAGGCGTTTTAATGCTCAACTATATCAAATCTTAACCAATTTTCACGATATTTTAGTCAAAACTGATTCACTTTTGACGAGGATTAAGATGGTAACAACCATTTTTTAAAATGAAATGCACAACTCAAAAACGAAGGATCATGCAATTGGATATTTTGGGATGTATTTTGAAACTTCAAAACTGAGACAGATGCAAATCAAAGTGGTTAAGGGTCTGAGCAAAAATCAAATATGATGCTTGTAATGATTTCTAAAAGGATGAGCTTAAACTCTCACCAGATCATAAAATGATCTTCAAGTTGCAAGCTCAGATGCAAACCTTGGCATTTTGATAATGTTGAAGCAAAACAGATGCTCACCAAACCAAAAAGTGCAATTGATTAAGATTCAATACAACACAGACTGTAATAAGAGTTTGAACTTGAGGATATCAACCCTGCCAGCAATAATGTACTAGAGTCCACCACTAACAGTTCTGATAGAAACATGGATACAAATCCAGGGAAGAAAACAGCCTGACATGCTTGGTAAACCTAGGAGTAGTGATCACACATATACAGCATGCCAAACATGAGTTGACATTTACCAACTGCTAAAGAGTCAAGTTAATGTCTCTCCCTGATGGTAATGGAAACGGGTAGATCCAATGCAGCACCAACATCAAAACCAATTATGAACATATGCAAAAAGCTTCTTAAGTTGATTATGACATTGATCGAATTGTTGAGATTCATGAGTCAAATTTAAAGCACACCAACTGTTACAACTTTAGAAAACAAATTCAAACACAACTTAACAAACACAAAGTGGAAAAAGAAGCACACCATTAAAAAAACAAATATGGACCATGAGTTGACAACCTCATAACCAACAGCAAAGTATACTAGTAAGACAATGTTGATCATCACAAATCCAAATATTGCTCCAACAACACTAGGTGAATCCCTTCAACCATAGCCATAACTATACTAAACATCAAGCAAACTTCAAAACAGATTTCCTCTTTGTCCTAACAGAAACAGACCAGCACTTAGCCTTGGAGTGCAAGCACTGATGAGGAATTCAACTTAAACTCCTATCAACTGGTAGAGAGTGAGCACCACTAGCTTAAGGACACAAATCACAATGCAAGCATTTTTATAACGGCTGGACAACAGAGATGCTAAATAATACAATGAAACAACAAGATTGAATTTACTAAACCAACAGCTATTCATAAACAATGAATTTAGGACCACTGATGCTGACAAGCAAATCAGAATATATCTAGAAGGATAACAGTGGCAGTACCAACAGTAAGCCAAGTACCAAAGCAATTGCGTTAACAAAACTGAGATTTCATTTTGTCAATGAATTTAACAAGTTCATGATGAGAGTCCTCTTTTTATTTAAAGAAGAATAAACAAAATTTCAAATGTAGTCATGAAAAAAAGCTAAAGGCAAACTGTTATGAGGTTGCAAAATCACCAAAATAAGTTGGCAGCCACAATGCAAGTTATGGTGCCTAGAATAAACAAACTGGTCCAAGTTATGTATGATTAGGCAGCTATTCCTAAAACTAAAGCTCAGCCTCAAAACAAATGTCCACCAATGAACTGTCACATTTCCAACCAATACAAATATCCTCCACAACTGTTTCCAAACCATAAACCTTAAAAAAAAACTGACAGACTCAAATTCTCAAGCATAGTCATGACAGTAAAGCAAATTATCTTGAGCATACCAAACATGGATTGACAGCAACATCCCAGCACAAACTCCACAGCAGTGTCAAAAGTAAAACAACAATTAATTCAAACAGCAGGTTATTAAGAGCAAGCCTAGCTAATGAGAAGATTGTTTTAGTAGCAACCAACATAGTCTTGACATGCTAATGTCAACCCTAATTCCTACCAACTGCTTCAACAGTATTATGAAACTGATATTACAATACCTAGTTCAAATCAACCAATTGCTCAGATTTTACATGATAATGTTTCCATGACAGTATGATTTCTAATGCAACATTCTTGGAACATCAATCAACCTAAACAACAATCTAACATGCATAAGCCCTAATATTTCAACCAAGGACAAAATTCCAACAATTGTGCCTTTACAAAGTCCAAAACATACACATAGAGATTGCAGGCAGTCAGGTTTGGAACAGATGCATTGTGAAGATAAAACAACAAAACCAGTAGAATCATTACACACATATTGCAAGTATGACAGCAGATGAAATCATGCTTCAAAATTCAATCACATTTCATTCAGAACATAATTTGGTAATATAATGCAATGCAGACATACTTGGCTTGAATGCATCATGAAAGTGAAAAAATCAAACTAAGCAAGAACAGGTCATGTAACTGGCACACACACATCACAAATAGGGTAGCAAATGAGGTTATATAAAAAATCAGGCATGTTTCATTCAAAGCAGTATTTTGGTATGTTGTGACACATTTTGGTGTAAAAATGCAATTGTGAGTGGAATTGTGAAAACAGGCAAGAATAGATCAAATTATCAATGTGCACACATCACAATTATGACAAGGAATGAGTTTCAAATCACAAAATAAGCATAGGACAGTTGGGATGAAAATTGGCATGTTGTGGTATTTAGTATGAAAAAACTGTCTTTGGTAAGTTTATGTGGCAGCAGGGCATTTTTTCAAATTGAGAAGTTTTAAACCAAAGCAATAACACACACATATCATAAAAGTGATAATAGACATTTCAATGTTCACACACCAGTTCAAAATATCATCACACAAAAGGAGACATATTGAAGCTTAAGAAATGCATAAACAATAACATTCTATGGCAGCTGGCCAGTCCATGACAGATGGGAAGATTTGGTAGCATACACAAATTTCAAATGAGTAAAAAAGTGATATTATGCATATAGATCATGTATAATGCAATTGAAACAGAATATGAGGTGTTGGTGGTATCATGATATTTGAAAATGCAAGTGAAGGAACCAAAATAGTTTGAACACATAATGGAGGTTTTGAACTTACAAGTACCTCATACAATCTCAAAACATGATGACAAATGAGTCCACAATCTTAATATCAAGTAACAACTGATCCAAAATAGGAATGATATGTAAAACCAAGTTTTGACAGCAAAACCAACAATAGAATCTCACAACAAGCCTCAAAGTTCAAATCTCATGCTTCTCATATTTCTACCAAGCAAACATCATGAGCTAGATTATGTAAGCATTAAATCATGGTTTAGAACAATGAGACACAAACATGGTAGGCACAACAGTCCAACACAACTCATGGTAGCTAGAATGACATAAACAATAGTATAATGTAAAAGCAAGAGCAACATTGATTCAAACATGATCAAGGGCAGGGGGAATCTATGAGTAATTTACAAGTTATCCAAATCTCACTAATGATCTAAAACTAATAGGCCTAGGGCAAGTTCATCAATATTTCAATATTGGACCCACAAAACTACCACATAACCAAAACTTAAAAAAAAAAACAAGTTGTTCATGATATCAAAGTACAAAATTGGTAACACATCACCAATACATCATTTACAAATGAAAATATACTATCAAAAACAAGTAGCATAATCATGAAACAAAAGTTCTTGACCAAGAACTAAAGTGGGGCAGCAATGGTACATTTTCACCAAAATCAAACAAAAATGATACAACATGATAATGTATGATCAAGAAAGGGTGTGAATGTCACATACCTCTTGTAGACAAGCCTTGAATAAGCTAAGAAGCTTAGAAACCCATAGGTGCTCCTTCTTTTGCAATGATATGAGACTTGCTTCCTCTTGAAGCAACCAAACCAAACTTTAGGACAGGTGGAGTTAATGGATTTCCAGCTGGTTTTTAATGCCTTAGGTAGTTATAATACGATGTATGGGAGGTGTGTGGATGGTTAGATCAACAAGGAAAAGCTTAGACCA
The DNA here is from genome assembly GCA_963859935.3 of Lathyrus sativus. NCBI lineage: Eukaryota > Viridiplantae > Streptophyta > Magnoliopsida > Fabales > Fabaceae > Lathyrus > Lathyrus sativus. The sequence goes on along the minus strand of OZ012736.1, from coordinate 187,742,251 downwards.
AGATTTGGCAAGTTTTGGTGGTTGTGGTCAAACTTTCTTAGTGTGAAAGTTAACTTTTAGCAATTTGATAGTTTTTGAAGGTATGGACACCTTCTATATGACATTTAAAGATTGTATGGGTGCTTTTTAGAGGTTTGGAAGGGATGGAACTGATCTTGAGCAGAGTTTTTCTCAAGACAGATTTTTGGTGGAAATGGAAATTTTGAAGACTTTAGGATTCTTGATGAATGAGAGGAGAGTGAGAGTTGTGGTTTTATGATATTTCTCTTGTGTGTTTGAGCTCATAGAGGAGGCCTCTATTTATAGGAGAAATGAGGGTGAGGGCTGATTTGGTTTTTTCCATTTTTGGAGGAAGTCTTGGAAGAAAATCTTTCCAAATCTAGTGGCAGCCATCTCCACATCAGTTCCAAGGCTCAATGTAAGCAAAACCAGCTGATATGAAGGAGTGAGGTGACTTGAAATGAAGCTAGAGAGGTAGGGAGCTGCAGCTGCCACATCCTTGGGGAAAAGTTTCTCTTTCCTCCCTTTTATGATTATTTTAATATCAACTTGCTATCAACTTGCAATGCTCATCAATCCAACTTATTTTCTGGTTTTCTCCTCATCTATACCTCAAATTATCAGTTTGAATTACAATCCAAGGGCTGAGAATAGCTGATGTGGTGAAAATCTGATTTTTAGAAGTTTTGTCAAAGTGGTTCTATGTATGGCAGGCCCAACTTCTATGGTGCATAACTTCCTGCTCAAACATGCTATTGAGGAGTTCTACCACAATTTGGAAATACCTTATGTAGCTCTACAACTTTTATGTTTTGGGAATTTCCAAATTATTGATGGAACTAGGTTGAAAAACCCTTCAAAGTTCTGAAAAAATCACTTACAAGTGTTAAATAACTTAGAAATTTTCTAAGTTATTTCCTCTTCAAAAATGAATTTTGCTATAACTCCAATTCCATGCATTTTTTGATCATGGACCACTTTGAGGCTTTTGTAGAATTTGTAAAGAGCTTTCTAATGAGCTTTGAACCACTTCAATTGGATGTGTGGTTGAGGAGTTATGGTCTTGCCCCTTTCGAAACCCTAATTCCCGATTTTTGCAATTACTTCTCAACCCTTGATCCAATGGTCATGAAATTTTATGGGGAGGTGTAATATGATATAAGGAACATTTTTTATTCACACCTTGAAGTCAAATTCCTTATTGTTGAAGAGTTGACTTTTCGGTCAAATGTTCGATCGATCGGTGCCTACCGAGTCGCCCGTTGGTGATCCAGACATCCTGAGGACTTGAAAATCTTTGGATGGACTTTACTAAGCCATAGGAGCTTAATGGACCTTGATCCCATCATTGAAATACTCTTTGAATCGAAATTCAAACTACAGTTGACTTTTTCTGATCGAAAACCCTAATCGGGTATCTCAAATTGCACTGTTCTCAATCCCCGGGTGACCACCTCAAATTGCACTCATTCTTGGTTCAATGTATCATCCTTGATCTTGTGGAGACTTATTTGAAGTTGAATCAATCCAAAACATTGATTGATCAGACCGCCGAAATCTCGATTTTGACGGTATGGAACCCTAATTCATCTACATCTTAACAAAGATAAACTGAAAATGGGTTAAGGTTAGTTAATCAAGAAAATATGATCCTACAATGACGACGAGGATCAAAGGGGTCAAAATTTGGGGTGCAACAATATGTCATCTAGCAATCCTTCTGGAGAGCGCTTGCTTCTCAAATACGCATTTGATCGGATCCATCTTCGAAATCAACAAGGTTGTGTGGTTTAACAGGTATTTCCTTAAGCGTTTAGCTGCCCAAGAAAGTGCACAACATGTTTTCTCTAGCATTGAGTATCTTAATCGCAATCGGTGAATTTCATACTCAGGTAGTAAATAGCATGTTCTTTCCTACCTGTCTCGTCATGTTGATCGAGCACACAACCCATTGAATTCTCAAGAACCGTTAAATACATAATTAGAGGTCTTCCTGAAACTGGAGGCATTAGTATCGGAGGTTCCTGCAAATACTCTTTTATCTTCTCAAAAGCCTTCTGGAAATTTTCATTCCAAACGACTGCCTGATCTTTCCTCAGCAATTTGAATATAGGCTCGCAAGTGGCTGTAAGGTGAGAAATGAACCTTGTAATGTAGTTCAATCTCCCCAGGAAACCACGAACCTCTTTCTCCGTCCTTGGTTCAGGCATTTCTTGAATAGCTTTAATCTTCGCAGGATCTACCTTAATACCCTTCTCACTAACAATGAAACCTAACAGCTTTCTAGATCTCACTCAAACGGTGCATTTATTAGGATTCAACCTCAGCTTGAATTTCCTTAGTCTTCCAAAAAGTTTTAAAAGATTGACCAGATGTCCTTCATCCGTTTGTGACTTCGCAATCATGTGATCAACATATACTTCAATCTCTTGATGAATCATATCATGAAAGAGAGTCACCATTGCCCGCTAATAAGTTGCCCCATCATATTTTAATCCAAAAGGCATCACTTTATAGCAAAAAGTCCCCCACGATGTTATGAAGGTAGGTTTCTCCATGTCCTCTGGGGCCATTTTGATTTGGTTATACCCAAAGAAGCCATCCATGAAGTAAAACACAGAATATTGAGCGGTGTTATCAACCAACGCGTTAATGTGGGGGAGCGGGTAATCATCTTTCAGGATCGATCTATTCAAATCTCTGTAACCGACACACATCTTGACCTTCCCATATTTCTTAGGCACAGGAACAATGTTAGTGACCCACTGAGGGTAATTGGTGACAGCAAGAAATCCAGTGTCCAACTGCTTCTGAACTTCTTCTTTGATCTTGACCGCCATGTTAGGCCTCGTCCTTCTCAATTTCTGCTTCACTGGTGGAAATTCTTCTCGGAGAGGCAGCCGGTGCACCACTATATCTGCATCCATCCTGGGAATCTCTTGGTAAGACCAAGTGAAGATATCCATGTACTCACGGAGCATCTCGACCTATCTTCTCTTAGCATCATTTTCCAAAGCAGCCTCTATTCTGAATTCCCTCTTTTCATCCTCGGTACATAGATTGACGACTTCAATATCCTCCTGATGAGGCAAAATGACCATTTCCTCTTGCTTCAAAAGTTTGGCTAATTCCTCAAGTAGGTCACAGTCTTCGTCAGTCTCTTCTTCGGCTTGATAGATAGGATTATCGAAGTCATACTGAGCCATAGCCGAATTAGAATCGATGGTATCTGAGATATAAAACTTGCATGATTGATGTTTTATATTCATTATGAGATGCAAACAAACACAAACACATTGACATTTTTTTGTTTAATCAAAATGTAAAAACAAAAGAAAGAAAAACAGGGGTCAAAATACTTGAATGCCAAAAATATGTCCTTTTATTCATGATAATGTTTAAAAATGACAAAAGGGGGCCCTACAGAATGAGTCACTACATCTTGGGCAGAATGTAGGATTGGACATAATAAATAAAAAGTGGAAATTACTCTTCAGTGGTGACTTGAACAATTTCCTCGGCAGTCCAATTGCATAGCTTCTATACAGGAATGCAAGGACGGATCCAGGCATCCATGTCGCAATCGCTATCACCTTCGTCATCTCCTATGGCATGAATCCTGTCAAATATGACTCCACCGCTAGTGAATTGAACAGGTCCCCTGTATCTGGGAAGATTTTGAGAAGAAATAGAAGGCTTAATCCCTAGGCCAAATTTGTCCTGTTTGACGGGAACATCAAGCACCTGGCCCTACCTATGTGAAGATCCAAGTTCAACGATAGCACGAGCTTCTTTAAAAGATGACATTGAGACCTCTGGGCTTTTAACTTCAACGGGAGGCTTTTCCTGAATTTGCACTGCTTCAAAACCCTGACAGAGCGTCTCGTGGATCTCTCCATCCACCTCTATGTATTTGAACGATGACAACTGACTTACCATGATATCTTCCTCATCGCACACTGTAACGACCTTTCCCTCCATCATGTACTTTAGCTTCTGATGCAATATTGATGTGACTGCTCCTGCAACATGAATCCATGGTCGACCAAGCAAACAGCTGTACGCCGGCTGGATATCCATTATGTAGAAAGTTGCATCAAAGGTCTCGGGTCCAACCTGAATTGGCATGGTAATCTCTCAGAATACAAACCTCTTCGAGCCATCAAACGCCCTCACAACCAAATGACTTGGCGTATAAATCAACCCCTGAGTATCCAATTTCATCAGCGCCTTCTTGGGTAGCACATTGAGTGACGATCTTGTGTCAACTAAGACGTATGACTGTAAGGATCCTCAGCACTCCATGAATATATGTAAAGCATGGTTACGATTTCTCCTAGAAAGAGTTAAATCTAGGTCTATAAAACCTACACCATTGCCAGTGTTGACATGCGCTATTACCCCTTCCAATTGCTTAACTGAAATCTTCTACAGTACATATGCAGCATTCAGGATCTTCAACAGTACATTTTGGTGTGCCTCAGAACACAACAACAATGACATAATAGAAATCTTCGACGGGGTCTAATTTAAGTGGTCCACAATCTTGTAATCACTTTTGTGAATGAGTCTCACAAACTACTCGGCGTCTTTAGAGAATGAACTGTCACTACCAGCATGTTGCGGCGTACTCTCCTCAACCACCACCTTCGCTTTTCCCTTGTCAATTCTGCCAGTATTAGCCTCTGGTGGGGAAAAGACTCTTCCGCTTCTAGTGATACCACCTACACCCACTATGTTTTCAACAATAGAATCACGATATGATGAACTAGTCAACTCTTGTTTCTGCCCATTACAGAACACCTCTTCCCCATAGTTCCTTGGGATGGCTTTAGTGCTCTCGTACGGCACGGGTCCTAGAATGGTAAGGATCATCGGCATTGGCCTAACAGGCGCTGAAATGTTAATGGTCCGGTAAGGGATTGAAATCATGCAAATTTCTCCCCCATTATTACTTACTCTGTCGTTGACGTCCTCCCTAATAACTCTGCCAAATTGCAAACAACCACCATTAATCAAATTCTAAATACCATTTTTCAAGAAAATACAACCTTATGGTTACAAAGCACACTCTGAACAATAAGCCGAACATCTTGGAAAGACTCCTCCTTTCAACAACCTGTCCTTCACAAAATTAAAGGCGTCTTCAGTTCCTCAACATCCGTTATAAAATTTAACTTCCCCCCCCCCCCTCCATTACAACATTCGTCCTAGAAACCCCATGATTTAGCATCCGGTTCTGGTTCACATTTGGGCCTTCGTTGGTGAAATTGATGGCCTTCGAATCAAGAAAATCTTGGACTTTATGCTTGAATGCTTTGCAGGTGTCAATGTGATGGCCACGAGCTCCTGGGTGAAACTCACACCTTGTGTTTGCATCGTAACCAGGAGGAGGTGCACTTGTGAGAGGTGCCAAGGTCCTTTTTTTAATAAGTTGCAATTGAAGCAAATGTTATAATAGTTGAGAGAAGGGCATAGGCGGGGTCTAAAACTTTCTGTTGGTCGCTCTTGGCCTACCAGGGTAATGATGAGAAGCATTGGCTTGGAGTTGTGGTGCAGCCGAGATGACTATAGTAGCAACTTGTTGTTGATAATGCGGTTGCGCTCGTCTCTTACCTCTGTAAGAAGATATAGAACTTGAGTCTCCCTCCTGTAACGCCCCGATTCTGAATTTCCCATTTTTGTTAAGTCTTTTAATTTATTTTAATTGAATTATTCTTTTAAGTGTGGAATTTGAACATTAACATTTATGTGTGCTTATTATGTTATTTTATTATTCGGAGAGTTTTGGGAATTAATTAGAGGGTGTTTTAGATGATCCTTAATTAGTAGATATTTGAGAGAAATAGAATAAAAAGAGTATAAATGGAAACCGAGAGAAAAGAAATGAGATAGAAAGAAATAGAAAGGAAAGAAGAGAAGAGAAAAGAGAAGAGAAAGAGGAGAAAACCTAGAATCATCAAGAATCAAACTTCTAAGGTTCGATTAATCGGGTAAGGGTGTAAAACTTTATTATTCTCTTGATGTGTATGATTATGTATGTTTCTACCGGTTTGCTTTTGGATTGGGGGAGAGTTTTGCTCATTTTCCGTTTTAGGTCGAATTTGAGTTAATCCGTAGAACCTGAGTTTTCACGGTTAAGAATGAGAATGAATGGTAGAATTTAGTTGAGGAACGTTGGACTAAGCTGCTGAGACGAGTTGGGATTGAATCGAGTAGATTTCGACGAGTTTCGGAGTTTTTGGACAGTGAGGATTCTGAGCTCGCAGACCCTTGCTAGCACGTTCGCTAGGCGAGCGTGTCGCGAGCATTCGCTGGGCATTCGTTGTGGCGAGCCAATAGCGAACGGTCCCAGACTTGGGCAGATTGGTTTTGCGTGTTCTTCGCTAGTAGCGAAGGGGGTCGCGAGCATTCGCTGGGCATTCACTATGGCGAGTGGGGTAGCGAATCAAGTCAGAGGCTTCTGTTTGCCTTCGCGAGCTTGTTCTCTAGGCGAACAGAAAGCGAGCACTCGCTAGGAGCTCGCTAGGCGAGCAAGGTAGCGAGCGTGGCAGGATGTTATTTTCTTGTGTTTTCATTTCCATGTTGATTATTTGATTCAAGTATGATTAATCCTTCTTATTATGCATAGTTGTGTGTGTGATATGAAATGTTGTGGGTAGCCGTATGGCGTGAATCCTAGACTGTGAATCGTGAAGTGTGAAATGTGGTCGTTTGGAAATTTTGTGCATTTGTTTGAGTTGAATAAAAATACATGATGAGATTGATGTGAATGTGCATAATTGTATGTATTTGTATGATGTGAAGAATGCATGAGTATGTTTGTGAACGTGTATGCATATCAAGAATGTATGAAGTTGTTTTGTTTGTGAAACATCATGATTGCATTCTTGTGTGTCTGATCCCGCGTAGGATCTGCAGAAACCTCGTGTGCCCTTGTGGGGTGTGAGTGATGGTTTGTCTTTGATCCCTAAGAGGATCTGCAAAAACATTGTGTGCCCTTGTGGGTTGTGAGCGATAATTTATTTTGATTCCGTGGAGAATCTGCAGAACGATTATGTGCCCCGTGAGGTGTGAGCAATCCTGAAACATCGTATCCCCATGTGGGGTGTGAGCGATGGGCGAACATCGTAGGCCCGACGGGGAGTTACTTCGGTGTAACGAGCGATGGTTCCTTTGGTTCTTCAATTGAACCTGCTGAATAAGTCGGTACCGCATTTGCATCTGCATAGAGTCGTACGTCGGTCTCTATGAGTGCATTATTATCTTCATATGATATATCGGTGTAATGAACATAACTGTATATGTTTAATGGTGAATTATATATGTGTTGTGATATGTATATGATTGAATTTTGACGTATTGCGGTGAGAAATGTAGCATGTGTATGCTATATATATATATATATATATATATATATATATATATATATATATATATATATATATATATATATATATATATATATATATATATATATATATATATATATATATATATATATATATATATATATATATATATATATATATATATATATATATATATATATATATATATATATATATATATATATATATATATATATATATATATATATATATATATATATATATATATATATATATATATATATATATATATATATATATATATATATATATATATATATATATATATATATATATATATATATATATATATATATATATATATATATATATATATATATATATATATATATATTATGATAATGTTTCTCACCCTTCTGCTGTTTTATGATGCTCTATGAGGCATTGCAGAGTAGGTTGGTTGGAGGTCTTTAGTGAAGCGTGGCTTCATTCTTTTTGGTCGGTTGGCTCTGATATGTAGCACCGGGTAGTTAGGAATTCTTTTGGGTTCTTTTGTGATACATCTGTGTATGTATCTGCTGGAATGTTTTGTAAACCTGATTTATGACTTGAATTAAACTGTAGATGTATACGATGCTTATATGAATGAAGTGATTCAATTTTTAGATGTTTCCGCTTTTATTCTAAATATTGATGTGTGGTTTTTAAGGACTAAGTTCCTTTGTAGTGATTTACCCTTTGTTGCATATCTTTATGAGCAGGTGTTGTATGTGGTTTGAATTTCTTGGATAATGTGACGTACCTCTTTTATACTATGTGTTAATTCATACTCTGATGTAAAATTTTTATTATTGTGCCTAAATGAGTTAATTGTTTATTTGGGAGTATAGAAAGGGGGTGTTACATTAAGTGGTATCAGAGCCAATGTTGAGTCAGTTGTGTCTGTCTTGTTGTCCTGTTGGTTGAAGGGTTGTTTAACCTTGTTGTTATTTTTGGGAATCATCAGAATATGGCTGGTCGTAATGACACTGCTATGGCTGCGACGTTGGAGGCTAGGGCTAGGGCGGTGCAAGGTGTACCAAATTCGAACGCTAATGATGAGTTTAGAAAGAATCAGCCACCGGTATTCAAGGGGAGGTTTGATCCGGACGGTGCTCAGATCTTGTTGAAGGAAGTTGAGAGAATCTTTAGAGTTATGGGGTGTGCTGAAGGAAACAAGGTGAGACTTGGAACTCACATGTTGAGAGAAGAGGCCGACAACTGGTGGGTCAGTATGAGGCAAGTTCTTGAGGTAGATGACGAAGAAATAACCTGGGATTTATTTTGCACAGAATTCTTGAGAAAAGATTATCTTGAGAGTGTAAAAGGGAAAAAGGAAATGGAATTTCTTGAACTGAAGCAAGGCAATATGTCAGTGGTGGACTACACGGCTAAGTTTATGGAATTAGTTCAGTTTCATCCACATTATGCGGCGGTTACAGCGGAATTCTCTAAGTGCATTAAGCATGAGAATGGCTTGCGTCCTGAGATAAAGCAAGCGGTGGGATACCAAAGAATACGAAGATTTTCGGACTTGACCGAATGTTGTAGGATTTTTGAAGAAGACAGTAGGGCTCGATCTACTCATTATAAGAGTTTGAGTGAGAAGAAAGGCAAGCAGAAAGTAAGGAGTGGACCTTATATGACGCCTATTGATAAGGACAAGTATAAGGGAAACTTTGATAGGAGACTCGGAGGAGGAAGTTCTGGTGCGGTCAAATGTTACAAGTGTGGTGTGATGGGCCACAAATCTTTTGAATGTGTGAAGTATGTGGATAAGTGTGTTAATTGTGGAAGTCTTGGACATGCCACTTCTGGTTGTAGAAGGAATGTGGTAAAGTGTTTTAATTGTGGGGAAGTTGGTTATATTAGCACCAAGTGTACCAAACCAAAGCAAGCTCACTCGGATGGAAAAGTATTTGCATTAGCCGGTTCAGACACTACTAATGTGGATCGCTTGATTAAAGGTACATGCTTTATTAATAATATGCCTTTAGTTGTTATTATTGATACCAGAGCGACTCATTCGTTCATTTCTCTTGAGTGTGCTAAGCGTTTGGGTTTGTGCATGGTTTCTATGAGTGGAGACATGGTTATTGTGACTCCCGCTTTGGGGTCGGTAACTACTTCCTTGGTGTGTGTAAGTTGTTCTTTGACCATGTATGGTAAGGATTTCATTATGGATTTGGTGTGTTTGCCGTTGGAAGGTTTAGACGTGATCTTGGGTATGAACTGGTTACAATTTAATAGAGTTCATTTAGATTGCTATCACAAGTTGGTAAGGTTTCCTTCTTTGGAAGAATTCTTTGGAAGAAGATGAAGGTGAGAGTTTTCTATCCACTAAAGAGTTGAAGAAGCTTTTAGCCGATGAAGCTCAGTTGTTCGGCTTGTTTGCATCGTTGTCTGTAGAGAGCGAAGTGAAGCTTGATGTGTTTCCAGTGGTATGTGATTTTCCAGAAGTATTTCTGGGGGAGATTACGGATGTACCGCCGGAAAGGGAAGTCGAGTTTTCTATTGATCTAGTTCCTGGTACTGGACCAATTTCGATGGCACCGTATCGCATGTCAGCATCCGAATTGGTGAAACTGAAAGAGCAATTGAATGATTTGTTGGATAAGAGGTTTGTAAGGCCAAGTGTTTCTCCTTGGGGTGCACCGGTATTGTTAGTGAAGAAGAAGGATGGAAGTATGAGGTTATGCATTGATTATCAGCAGTTGAATAAGGTGACGATTAAGAATAAGTATCTGCTTCCAAGAATCGATGATTTGATGGACCAATTGGTCGGAGCGCGTGTATTCAGCAAGATCGATTTGAGATCAGGTTATCACCAGATTCGAGTTAAGGAGGAGGATATTCCAAAGACGGCTTTTAGGACACGGTATGGTCATTACGAATATTCTGTGATGCCATTCGGAGTTTCTAATGCGCCAGGTGTGTTTATGGAATACATGAATCGTATTTTTCATGAGCAGTTGGATCGTTTTGTGGTTGTTTTCATCAACGACATTCTGATTTACTCTAAGTCTCAAGAGGAGCACGAAGAGCACTTAAGGATTGTGTTACAGATTTTGAAGGAAAAGAAATTGTATGCTAAGTTGTCAAAGTGTGAATTTTGGTTGTCGGAAGTAAGTTTTCTTGGACATATTATTTATGGTAGTGGTATTAGTGTGGATCCATCCAAGATTGATGTGGTAATGCAATGGGAAACTCCTAAGTCAGTTACGGAGATTCGAAGCTTTCTGGGCTTGGCAGGCTACTATCGGAGGTTTATTGAAGGATTTTCAAAAATGGCACTTCCGTTAACGCAGTTGACTTGTAAGGGAAAGGCTTTCATTTGGGATGCTGGTTGTGAGGAGAGTTTCATGGAGTTAAAGAGAAGATTGACAACAGCGTCAGTCTTGATTTTGCCGAATCCTACGGAACCTTTTGTGGCTTATTGTGATGCTTCTTTGTCAGGTTTAGGTGGTGTGTTGATGCAAGGGGGAAAAGTTGTGGCTTATGCTTCGAGACAGTTGAGAATGCATGAGAAGAATTACCCTACGCATGATTTGGAATTAGCGGTCGTGGTGTTTGTTTTGAAAATTTGGAGGCATTATCTTTATGGTGCGAGATTTGAAATTTTTAGTGATCACAAGAGTTTGAGGTATTTATATGATCAGAAGGAACTGAATATGAGGCAAAGGAGGTGGTTAGAGCTTTTGAAGGACTATGATTTTGGTTTGAATTATCATCTGGGTAAGGAAAATATGGTGGCCGATACCTTCAGTCGGAAGTCGTTGCACATGTCTACATTGATGATGAAAGAATGGGAACTTTTGGAGAACTTTAGAGATTTGAGTTTGGTTTGTGAAATGACGCCGAGAAGTGTGAAGCTTGGTATGCTTCGTATTACGAATGATTTTCTTGCTACCGTATGTGAAAGGCAAAAGTTGGACTTGAAGTTCGTTGACTTGATGACAAATGAGAATGAGGATTTCAAGGTTGATGATTTTGGAATTTTAAGATTTCGTGGTCGTATTTGTATTCTCGACGATGCGGAGTTGAAAAGGATGATATTAGAGGAAGGACACCAGAGTAGCTTGAGTATTCATCCGGGAGCGAATAAGATGTATCAAGATTTGAAGAAAATCTTTTGGTGGTCCGGGTTGAAGAGAGATGTAGCTCAGTTTGTGTATACGTGTTTGACTTGTCAGAAGTCTAAAGTAGAACATCAGAAGCCTAGTGGATTGATACAACTTTGACTTGTCAGAAGTCTAAAGTAGAACATCAGAAGCCTAGTGGATTGATACAACCATTGGATATTCCAGAGTGGAAATGGGATAGTATATCGATGGATTTTATTACGAGGTTGCCAAATACGCTAAGAGGTCATAATGCCATTTGGGTGATTGTTGATAGGCTTACTAAATCTGCTCATTTCATTCCGATTGATATTAGTTATCCTTTGGAGAAGTTAGCCAAGATTTATGTTCGTGTGATTATAAAATTGCATGGAGTTCCTCAGAGTATTGTATCGGACAGAGATCTTATATTTACTTCGAAGTTTTGGGAAGGTTTGCAAAAGGCTTTGGGTTCTAAGCTGAGATTGAGTTCGGCTTACCATCCTCAAATAGATGGTCAAACCGAGAGAACGATTCAGTCGTTGGAAGATTTGTTGCGTGCTTGTGTACTAGAGTAAGGTGGTGCTTGGGATAGTTATTTAGCGTTGATTGAGTTCACCTACAATAATAGTTTTCACTCAAGTATTGGTATGACACCATTTGAGGCTTTATATGGTCGGAGATGTCGAACACCTTTGTGTTGGCATGAAACTGGTGAGAAATCGGTTGTTGGGCCGGAGATGGTACAACAAACGACGGAGAAGGTGAAGTTTATTCATGACAAGATGAGAGCATCTCAGAGTAGGCAGAAGATGACAAAAGAAGGAAGGATCTTGAGTTTCAAGAGGGAGACCATGTGTTCTTGAGAGTTACATCGGTTACGAGTGTGGGTCGTGCTTTGAAGTCAAAGAAGTTGACTTCTCATTTTATAGGTCAGTATCAGATTATTGCACGAGTGGGTGTTGTGGCGTATCGTGTGGCGTTGCCTCCGAATCTTTTGAATTTGCATGATGTGTTCCATGTTTCGCAACTTCGGAAGTATGTCCCGGATCTGTCACATGTTATTCCTATGGACGAGGTCAAAGTAAGAGATAATCTTACGGTTGAGGTTTCACCGATTAGGATTTTAGATCGTGAGATTAAGAGGCTAAGGGGTAAAGATATCGCGCTTGTGAAAGTAGCATGGGGAGGTGCTGCAGAAGGCAACATGACTTAGGAATTGGAGAGTAAGATGCGTAAGTCGCATCCAGAATTGTTTGGATCAGGTAATATTTTCGAGGACGAAAATGTCTAAGTAGGGGAGAGTTGTAACGCCCCGATTCTGAATTTCCCATTTTTGTTGAGTCTTTTAATTTATTTTAATTGAATTATTCTTTTAAATGTGGAATTTGAACATTAACATGTTATGTGTGCTTATTATGTTATTTTATTATTCAGAGAGTTTTGGGAATTAATTAGAAGGTGTTTTAGATGATCCTTAATTAGTAGATATTTGAGAGAAATAGAATAGAAAGAGTATAAGTGGAAACCGAGAGAAAAGAAATGAGATAGAAATAAATAGAAAGGAAAGAAGAGAAAAGAGAAGAGAAAGAGGAGAAAACCTAGAATCATCAAGAATCAAACTTCTAAGGTTCGATTAATCGGGTAAGGGTGTGAAACTTTATTATTCTCTCGATGTGTATGATTATGTATGTTTCTACCGGTTTGCTTTTGGATTGGGGGAGAGTTTAGCTCATTTTCCATTTTAGGTCGAATTTGAGTTAATCCGTAGAATCTGAGTTTTCACGGTTAAGAATGAGAATGAGTGGTAGAATTTAGTTGAGGAACGTCGGACTAAGCTGCTGAGACGAGTTGGGATTGAATCGGGTAGATTTCGACGAGTTTCGGAGTTTTTGGACAGTGAGGATTCTGAGTTCGCAGACCCTCGCTAGCACGCTCGCTAGGCGAGCGGGTCGCGAGCATTCGTTGGGCATTCGCTGTTGCGAGCCAGGAGCGAACGGTCCCGGACTTGGGCAGATTGGTTTTGGGTGTTCTTCGCTGGTAGCGAAGGGGGTCGCGAGCATTTGCTGGGCATTCGTTGTGGCGAGTGGGGTAGCGAATCAAGTCAGAGGCTTCTGTTTTCCTTCGCGAGCTTGTTCGCTAGGCAAACAGAAAGCAAGCTCTCGCTAGGCGAGCAAGGTAGCGAGCGTGGCAGGATGTTATTTTCTTGTGTTTTCATTTCCATGTTGATTATTCGATTCAAGTATGATTAATCCTTCTTATTATGCATAGTTGTGTGTGTGATATGAAATGTTGTGGGTAGCCGTATGGCGTGAATCCTAGACTGTGAATCGTGAAGTGTGAAATGTGGCCGTTTGGCAATTTTGTGCATTGTTTGAGTTGAATAAAAATACATGATGAGATTGATGTGAATGTGCGTAATTGTATGTATTTGTATGATGTGAAAAATGCATGAGTATGTTTGTGAACGTGTATGCATATCAAGAATGTATGGAGTCGTTTTGTTTGTGAAGCATCATGATTGCATTCTTGTGTCTCTGATCCCACGTAGGATCTGCAGAAACCTCGTGTGCCCTTGTGAGGTGTGAGCGATGGTTTGTCTTTGATCCCTAGGAGGATCTGCAGAAACATCTTGTGCCCTTGTCGGGTGTGAGCGATAGTTTATTTTGATTTCGTGGAGAATCTGCAGAACGATTGTGTGCCCTTGTGGGGTGTGAGCAGTCCTGAAACATCATGTCCCCATGTGGGGTGTGAGCGATGGGTGAACATCGTAGGCCCGACGGGGAGTTACTTAGGTAACGAGCGATGGTTCCTTTGGTTCTTCAATTGAAGCTGCTGAATGAGTCGGTACCGCATTTGCATCTGCATAGAGTCGTGAGTCGATCTCTATGAGTGCATTATTATCTTCATATGATATATCAGTGTAATGAACATAACTGTATATGTTTAGTGGTGAATTATATGTGTTGCGATATGTATATAATTGAATTGTGATGTATTGCGGTGAGAAATGTAGTATGTGTATGTTATGTTGGTGTATGTATATATATATATATATATATATATATATATATATATATATATATATATATATATATATATATATATATATATATATATATATATATATATATATATATATATATATATATATATATATATATATATATATATATATATATATATATATATATATATATATATATATATATATATATATATATATATATATATATATATATATATATATATATATATATATATATATATATATATATATATATATATATATATATATATATATATATATATATATATATATATATATATATATATATATATATATATATATATATATATATATATATATATATATATATATATATATATATATATATATATATATATATATATATATATATATATATATATATATATATATATATATATATATATATATATATATATATATATATATATATATATATATATATATATATATATATATATATATATATATATATATATATATATATATATATATATATATATATATATATATATATATATATATATATATATATATATATATATATATATATATATATATATATATATATATATATATATATAGAAATATATATATATAATTAAGAGGTGGTTCAAGATCACTTTCTAGATTCATCATTGATTCAACACTTCATCCAGAACTTGCTTATCCTAACTGATGAAGCTTGATATAGCTTTTTTGATATACACAACTATAAGAGGTGGTTTAAACAAAGATCCTCAGGGACTCTATCGAACGCTGCTTAAAATGTGGTGTTTGTAATTATCAAAACCACTAGGTGTTGAACAAGTGACTCCAAGCACAAGACCAAAGGGTGATTTGTGGTATTCAAAATTCGCGGTTAATTTAAGATTAATTACTACAATCAATAGTTTGTGCTAGTTCAATTAAAAATAGAGATAAAAGCAGCAAAAAACAAAATGAAAGAAATATAAACGAAAGTAAATAGAGAGAGATATGAGAGATTCCACTAGGATTTATAGAGGTTCGACTAGTCTCCTGTCCTAATCCTCTCCTCAAAGAAGTAAACTCTGACGGGAGACCAACATCCATAACTCTCATTGAAAAGATGTCATCCTGATTATCACCCTCCTATTGAGAACCAACTGCCCCATGTACTGCACACACTACCTCCAGCACCACCTATTTGAACTCCACCATGAGGACCTCTGCCCGGAGGGTTAACAACTGTAGGAATACCATTTCCTTGTGGAATATTGCCACCAACAGGTGGAGGAATAGTAGTAGTTCCTCCATGTAGAATACCATCTTCATCAACCCGTGCTATCATCAGTTGGACCAGAGTCCTTAATTGTTCCTGTCCTTTGGCCACGTTCTGCATCAACTCCATGAATTGAGTTATACGCTCTCTAACTTCATGAAGCTCATTCTAAACATGATCCATAATTCTTTGTTGATTCCCCCGAGTAGAGTATCTATGAAAACTTGATTCTGCAATCCTGTCAACTAATACAGAAAACCAAGTAGAGATAAGAGTAAAGCCACTAAGAACACCTATTATGCAAATGAAAATGAGAATGCAAAATGCAAACATGTCTATATGTTTCAGCGAGATCTCCCCCTTGATTCTAGTTTCACAAATAAGAGAACGGTAGAGACATATGGAAGAATCAAAAGCCTTGATCATAAATAAAATAAGAATAAGAAGTCAGCTTACACAATCCACTAATAGGAAATAAAATTGAATACAAGCATTTGTGACCTCATCCAACAAGCCTGGTGATGGTAAAATACAAGAAAGGAAAAGAAACTATTGAGATACATGATTAATGAAAAAAAACTTCCTCAACCACTATGGTCTCTGCGCCAAGTCTGAGCTTCCTCGAGCAGCTTCTTTGTGTCTAGATGCTCCAGTCTTGCAATCAGTTCCTAGATGAGGAAGTCTCTTCTATGAATGACATCTTCTAAATCCTGACTATATTCCTCCCAAGCATCATCACCAAAGATGTCTTCAAGCTTAGGTTTCTTCAATTCTGCCCTAACCTTGAGTTCTTTAAAAGATAATAAGGTTTCTTGCAGTTTCTGCTCATTCGTACATCTACGGGATGATTCTGCTAAAACTTCTCTTTCTTTGGTTGCGAAGCTCGTCATCCCTGTTTTTGTTGGCAGTTACTATAGTATTCCACTAATCATTGAATTTGGATATCTCCAGATAGGCTACGTCTAAATCCTTCTTTTTATGCTTCAGAACGCTACCAGTACTCTTCAGATCCTGACCAACTCGCCCTTGTATCCAGATCTCCTCAGACAACTCCTTTTCCATATTGGTCAAGGCTTCTGTCTTTACTTTACCCAAGTAGACAACTTCGTTCTTGTCATGCTTTAGCTGGCTGGTCTCCTTTTTCAATTCTTCGCTTTCTTTACGTAGCTCTTCCTTCTCTGCCCAAAGCTTATTATATCTCAGGATATAAACCGTCGTAGGCTCCTCAACTACCAAAGGATACAAGGGTTCCTCCACAGGGAAAGGCAACATTATTTTTTCAACCCTCTTGTGAATCCATTCAATGTAAGGATCATAAGCTCTGCAGTCACCCTTACCCAAGGAGAGCTTCCCTTTTTATGAACTTTTGTCCATGCTTCCATAACTCTTACCAGAATGTCTGGATCAGCTACGCCAGTAAAGTACAGAGATTCCTGCACTTCTTCATCCTCTGGGGGTCCTCTTAAAGCATACCCAAATTTTCTAACGGTGAAAGAAGGGTTATAATTGACTCCCCTTTTTCTCCCCATCAAAGGTATATTGGGAAAGCTACCACAACTGAAGATGATCTCCTTACCAAGCAGATCCCTATTAAGCCAGACAATATCCTTGGCTGTCAAACGCATGAGTCTGTTAGACCATTCAGATGTAATCCTCGCATCAACAAAAGCTCCGGAACAAGGGAGGTGACCTATAAACCACTTGTGGAAAAGTGGTGTACAGCAAGAAACAATCTTTCCTCTCCTTTTTTCATTCTTATAGTGCACTGAATGGTATAAGTCTCCTAGGTGAGAGGGTACAATATTCTTGGAAACGAAAATACGAAAAGCGTCCATATCAATGAAATCCGATATATTGGGGAATAGTACAATGACATAGATACACAAAGCCAGAATAGCGCTAAAAACCACCCAACACCCCCTCTTTGGCATATTTCTGGGCTTTACCTACCAAGAAAGATATGGCAAAGCCAGAAACTCCATTTTTTCAAACTACGTCATCAATCAAATCAGACTTGCTCAAATAAAGAGCATTAGCAAACTTCTCAATATCAGGCTCCTCCTCTGAATGAAAGAATGACACTTCATCTAGGACTGGAACTCCCAAAATAAAAGCAAACTCCTCCAAAGTAGGACCCAATACATATTCTAGAAAAGTGAAGTAGCGTAGTGGAGGATCATAAAACTGTACAAAGCATGTATGACTCCTTGCTCGTAGTTCATGACCTTGCGGACAAAACTCAAAATTCTCCCATAATCCTTTATGAAGTCCTCAAGAACGCCAGGGTCAGCCATATCAATCAGACCAAATAAAGGTCCTAACTCCGGTAATGGAAACTTGTATATAATGATCTTCTTCCTCTCATCCTCCATCTCAATAGTATACCAGATTACTAGAATCAAAGGAAAGATGAGAACCTGAGGACACACATAAATGCAATGTTAATATGCAGGATGATTATGCAAATGCAGACAAGGGGATCAAGGCATCCAAAGATGTTGTGTTGTTGACTGAATATAACCAGAGATCCGCTCTAATAAGAAAACCCAGAAATCCAAAACTCTGATGTGATAGAAAACCACAATATCCAAGGTCGAAAGTCCACTCTGACAAGAAAACCAGAAAATCGGGTTGGTTGAAGGTCAAAGTTTTCTGCAAAACCCATCCATCTCACATGTAGGTAGAGTCTTGAAAGGTACGACATTCTATTGTCGCACCTCAAAAAATAACATTGAGATAATTCGAAAACACGACCCTCGCGCTAAAGGCGTAAAATGCGGTTCGATAGAGTCGCCACTGAACTTTATTTATCCCAAAAAAAGATGGGAAAGGAAAATATCGAGAAAACCTTTTAAATGAAAGGACAAGAACACGGTCGTCTCAACCAATGTTCTGGGTTCAGGATTCGGTTACGTGAGGGGAAGGAGGTATTAGCACCCCTCACGTCCGTTGTACTCAACGGGAACCTATTAGTATGAATTGTGATGAACGTTAGCTAAGCTTAGTTGCTTTCTTCTGAATAATAAATGCAAAATAGTACGATAAAAGGGATAAGATGCTAGGGGAAAATGGATGGTTTAAGAATAGGGTGCTCGGCAAGGATTGGGGCCCTTGTGCCTATGTATGCTCACTCGGACGAGAATGAGAAATCAGAGCTGTCGTAGTTCGACTACGAGAAAGATAGGGGAAATGAAAGATGAATAGAAGGTAGCTCGCCAAGATCATCGCAATCTTGTACCTACGTATCTTTATTCAGACGGGAATAAAGAATCAGAGCGTATGTAGTTCGTGGAGACGACCACGAAAAGAGACATGTTGAGTTATTTGAAGTTTGGTTGAGAAATGAAAGATTGACTGACAAACAACCCAAGGGGCGTGCCTCGAGAGCTGTCACTCAAGAATTCAAGGAATGTGAGATTCCAAGACCTCAGTTCTTTTGGGAGTTGATTAGAAATGTTTCGAGAAATATTTGAACGTTTTTAATTCGAAAGAGTGAATGAATAATAACTCAAAGGGAGTACCTCAAGAGCTAATCATTCGAAGATTCCAGGAATGCTAGACTCTAAGAATCTCCTTCTTTCGTAAGTTTGATTACGACAATGTTTAGATAAAGATTAGATGTTTTAAAACGAAAGGGTGAATGAATGAAAACCCAAAGCGTGCGCCTTAAGAGCCATTCATTCAAAGATTCAATGAATGCTAGACTCAAACAATCTTCTTCTTTTGTTATTTTTAAGAAAAGCGTTTAGAAAATTGAATCGAATAGGTTGCGAAAAGAGGTGGACTACAAGGCAAAAGGCACTCGACTTAGAACTTGACTAAAAATACCACTTGACATTGGATCGAGGGTTTGATTTCTATTTGTGTGCAAAGACGTGTTGGAAAGGAGGTTTGGTTTGAAAATGTCTCGACGACAAGTTGAGGGTTTGATTGAAAATGGAACCGGCTTGACGACGAATCAAGGGTTAAGTTGTGAGAAACTAAACTAGTCCTTGAGGGTGCTCCTAATAACGAAACCACGATGAAATGTGAAAGTGTGTGCGATAGGTTGATGGCGAATGTGTACGAGCACTCGACTTATAGAGGGTGTTTGAAAATGGCGATGACGAATCGAGAATTAGTTTGAAAAAGTCAAAAGATTAAATGAATAACAACCAAAGGAGCGTGCCTCAAGAGCTATTCATTCAAAGATTCAAGGAATGCTAGACTCCAAGAGCATTCTTCTTTCGAAGTTTTGATCGAGAAAATGTATAGTTACGAATTCGAATCAAATTAGGATATGCGAAGAGTTCGTTTGCACGGGCAAGAACATGAGGTTGGATTTGTTAAGTGTTTTAGGAGAAATGACAATTATTCGATAAATGAGACGTCTACCTCATAACCAATTAATCGGGGCGTTATTTGGATGCTAGATCCCAATGACACCTTTTTCATTCGATTAATTATGAAATATTGTTTGAATGGACAACGAAAGTACCATATGGAACGCTAGACTCCAATGGAATTTCTTTGTCTAAATAATTAAATGGCGTATTTTATAAACAAAAATTCGAATGATACACTACCCGAGGCGTACGCCCCAATAGCGGTAATTCAAAAATTCAAGAAGTGATAGACCTCAAGAATTCAACTTCTTCATAATTTATTTAGGAAAATGGTTTTGGGAAATATTAAGTATTTTAATCATATTAAGTGTTTAGGCGCTTTGATTAGATTAAGCAAAAATTAATTATTTTTTTTAAACGAAAGACGAAACGATCAGAACTCAGGGCGTGCGCCCCAAGAGATAGACCTCGAGGACCCACTATTTTCGTGGTTAATTAAGAATAAAATTGATTAATTGTGTTTTGAAGAATGTATAATTAAGTTTTGAAAATGCATTTTGAAATAGCCCAAGGTTTTTGTTTAGAAAATTATTTATTTTGAATTGACTTATTATAAAATAATAAACAAAAATAATCATAATATTTTCAAGACTGATTTGCATATAATGACAACATGAATACAATATCATACTTAAAGATTATAACGCGGCGAAATTGTCTAATTAATATATTGAAACATTTAGCGGCTTAGCGACATGAAATCGTCGAATCCGTTTATTAAAATTCCAATTTAACGTAATGCAGACCAAGTAGTAATAATATAAATGCTACTTATATCTTAGAATCAACACCAAAACTCGTTAAAAATTAACGAGACATAAAATAAATGCAACAAAAAGCAATACATGATTGTTGCACCCCAAAATTTGACCAACTTTTCTTTACCTAGCTTATGTTTCATTTCATTCACATTAGCATTATCATTTGCATTTCATTGACATGTGAGCAGGAGATCAAGAGGTATGATTACCAATTAAGAGTTATACAAGACTATGAATCTAGCTAAGAAGGTTATTCAGGTGCTCAAGGGTTGATATCCTTGCCTGAGAAGTTAAAGGATCCTCAGAGAGAATGGTTGAAACCAAGTGTATAGGTCTCCTAACTTGAGAGTTGTGGGAAGCCATCAGATGATTCTGAGGTCATGGAGATGGACTTGAGGTCTTGAGAGAGCTCATGAGAAGTGTTGAAGATCACTTTGAGGCCTAGACAGGTCATTGTGCCAGATTAAGAAGGCTCAGCCATGAGTGGTGCAGCTAGGGTTTGACTGGGTCAACCCTAAGTCAACTGATGATTTGAAGGAAGTTGAGACTTAATTCAAGAGCCATGTGATCATGGATTAATACATTGAGATTTTCTAAGGATGATTCCAAGGTCAACTCATCATGATTGAAGAGTTTGAGAAGTTTCAGGCTAGGGTTTCTAAGACTTGACAGTGTAAAATCCCCTAGTTTGACCCCTGTCTTCAAGGCAATTTAACTCAAGATATGATTGCCATCTCATCTTGACCCCAACATGATTGTTGTAGGTAATGATCTTATCTTTAATTTGAGTACTATAAGTCATTGATAGGGTTTATAGAACTCAAGTTATGATCCAGACAAGTTACAAGTCATCTGAGGCATGTGAATTTGGAGCTTGAAAGTTACCCAACTTGCATGACATTTTTGACCAAGAAGGATGATTCCTATGAACTTTTGGTCAACATGAATGTTGTTCCTTATTCTCTTAGCTTTCCACAGAGTGCTATAAGTCCTTGATAGAATTTGTAGAACTCAAGTTATGGCTTTGACAAGTCAAGGGTATTTTGGGAAGTTGTGATTATAGGTCATTTTTGGTTATGGGTCATTTTCACCAACTTAGACATCTCAAATGAAATTTTGTTCAACTTGAAAGTTGCTCAAAATGGGGTTTTAACTTTGACCATGTATCAAGGAGGCATTGAAATGGCTCAAGGAGAGACTTGGTTCAAGAAATTGTGAAAAAGGAAGAATTAAAGAGAATTAAAGACCAAAAATTCAAAATAAATGTTATGTGAGCAAATGAGGCAAAATAATAGCATTTTTTGAATGGAAAATACATTGTGGAAACAATGACATTATTATAATTTAGTTTTGAGCTCATTTTCATGGCCTTTTGCCTTGATACTTCATGAAGAAGTTACATCTCAAATCCAAGCCATGGGATGAAAATAAGGGATGAATCCCCACCATTCATGTTCAGTGGTTCACAAGGAGTGTGTTGAAGGCTTCCTGAAGGAGAAATGGATGAGATATCGCGCCTGCCATGAAAGAGATATTGAAGAGAAATTGAAAATTGAAATTCTCATTCTGAACCTTTGAGAAGGATCTAGATCATTCAGTCACATCCTATATAAGCCTATGAATGCATTCAGTTCATTTTTTTGGTGAAGATTGAAGCCTGAAGCAGAGAGTGAAGTTGGAATTTCAGAGGTGCAAGTGAGAATCGAATTCTGAGTTCAAGGCTAAATCAAGATCAATTGAAGGTTTCATTGTGTTCATCAAGTGATTTGGAGTGTATCTGCACTTTCTTGAAGGCTGAAGAGTGCAAGAACTACCTCTGTTACAAGCTTGAACACAGGTTGGTACATTTCGTTTTTGTGCTTAATCTAGGTAAAGATAGTTAGCATTCTATAGGTGATTAGGATCCTGGTGACATGTAGTTGCATTTAGGATCAAAGATTGGTGAATTAGGGACAAATTAGGTGTGTGATCAATTTCTGTTGAGCCTTGGATCAAGCAATTCTTAGACTGTTAATCAAGATTGGATAGTGTAGAATGATCACCCTGAGATGAGGATTACATCTGTGCATTTAATTGAAGTTCTGATGAGATTCAAGATTGAGGTATATTTTGAAAGTGCTATCGGGTTTGAAAATCCATAAGGAGTTAGATGATTCTAAGGGTATATTCGTGATCAGCATTAAATTCTAGAGAGAATGATGTATGGTTTGGTAATCTTGGATGACCTGTGTAATTGTCTTCGCCGGAGAAGACGGTGGCGCCACCGTCTGGTTCCCCCCCCCCCCCCCCCCCAACTGAAGTTCAAATGAGGAAGAAACGCAGGAGCCATTAGATCTTGTCTGAAGACTTGACTCAGTACTCATCATCCACGGCCACGATTGAGTTTTAGCTGTTGACTGTTGACTGAAGCAAAACAATGTTGCCCTCATTAATGCGCTGGCAGCAGGAGAAGGCATTGGATCAGTTGACTGGTACTTGCATCGTGTGAGCAAGGTTGTGCCACGTAACCCCAAATTCAAACGCAGCGTTTGACTAAGTGAGAAAACCTGGGCTTAGTGATCTGAACTGATGTTCACACCCGCCTCTGGGCCCAACCCAAGATTTGAACTGATTGGAATTGCTATTCACCACGCTCCCCTTATGAATTTCTATTTCTTTTTCTTATTTTCTCTATTTTTGGTTTGTTTGATTTTAATCCATTAAAAATAGAAAAATTGATCAATAAATCCTGAGTTTTTTCCCTTGATTCATGAATGAGTTTAGGAATTTTAGAAACCAAAAGATTAGGATTAGCATTTATTTTCATTTTATTTGATTTTTTCCCATTTTATTTGATAATAAAATTGTATCAATTGCTTCATCTGTTTGGTGAATTTTGTTTGAGCATTTGGTATTGAGTTTGTGCTTGATTTTTGGCTTGTCATTAGATTTGATATTTATGCTCCCCTTAGATTTTTCTCACATTTTTGTGATGAAGTTAGGTGCTGTTTTAGGGCTAGAACTTTAGGAGTTCCCTTTTAGGGTTTATTTGTGATACCTTGAAGTTTAGGATTTTGTTGGAGGACTTAGAGAATGATTTAGGCCTTGATTTTTTAACTATAGGTTATTAGTGATTGCATGTTCCCATAGAAAATTAATCAGATTTTTAGAATGTGTTTTGGTATTTTTGATAGAATATTCTACTTGTGTGTTCATTTGGTGCTTCAATGTTGATGATTGATGTGGATTGGACTCAAAGTTGGGCTTCCTTGCATAGTGGGATTCTGGATCTCATTGGAGGACATCATGGACTTGATGAAGCTTGTGTGAAGTGGCTAGTGGAGCTTGGATTGAAGTTTTCCCTTTATTTTTGTTAGCTTGGAATAGCTTAGGAAATTAGGGCCTTAGGAGAGAGCTTTAGAAATAGATATTTCTCCATGTAATGGTTGGTTTTGTTCCCATTCCATTCTCATCCTATGATTCAAAGTCCTCATGTTTAAGTCTCATCTCTCCTTTGGAGGGATGTGTGACATTTACAATGAGTAGAACTTTTGAGGATGCCTTTCTCTGATGACTGGTTGAGTGTCAGACAGAATTCCTTTGGTTTACTGTCTGCTTCCCATTATCAACCAATTTTCCTGATGATTATTGATTCTCCTCATTCTTGGTGGAGCCTGTTGAAGATTGAAGCTTGAAGATGGAGTACCTTTCATTCTCTTGAGGAGGATAGACTTGAAGAACAGTTACAGACTATGGACTGAACTGCTGTCAGAGAGTTGTTTTCCTGTGAATCTGTGGAAGCTGTTGATCTGCTTTCTTGACTGTCTGTTTTCTTTCTGTGCAACTGTATTGGTGTGACTTGTTTGATTTGCTTGATGCATTAGAATAAGTTCATGTTTAGATTCTTTTAAGCTAGGAGCATGATTGCATTAGAGGTTGAGTTGCTCCCTCTGCTTGTATTTTTACTGTATGGCTTTGTTTGCTGGTATTCGGTAGAGCTCTGCTCCCTTGCCTGTGTGGTTTGTGATTTGCTTGATGGCATTTTATTTTCTATTATGATTGCAGTTATTCATACTTGAGGTTGAGACGAGCTTGTGGAGGCTGATGCCCCACACACATTTCCTCCCTCACTTGCATTGCATGCATTTTACAGTCATTTACTGTTTACTGTTTAAGCTGATGTTTTATTTGTTTCCGTTTATCATTGACATGATCCCCTAGGAATCTCACTTCCTTTGATAAGGAAGTGATGATTAGAACTTTAGGTTGAAACATATGCATGATAACTTCTAGGAGTTCCCTGTTTCAAACCTCAACCATAGGATGA
This sequence comes from Lathyrus sativus, assembly GCA_963859935.3. NCBI lineage: Eukaryota > Viridiplantae > Streptophyta > Magnoliopsida > Fabales > Fabaceae > Lathyrus > Lathyrus sativus. The sequence goes on along the minus strand of OZ012736.1, from coordinate 187,717,016 downwards.
ATCCTTGGCATGACAACAGTAGGACTTGATAGTCTCCCCTGTAGTTGTCCCTCTCTCTTCTCATCTTGAAACAACCGTAAAAAACGTAATAAAGGCAAGTTAGTATAAGCGCGTTACGAGCCTTAAGCTACATGGGTAATGATAATTGAGCGGCCTCCTCTCAATCGTCTAGAATGTCTAGTATACGTCCTTTGGACGATATGCGACGCATTTGTTCCCAGGTCATAGTCTCTAGTGCTGTACAAACTACAGACAACTAAAAAACAGTTCTTCTGTAAAAGACAGAAAACAAACTTCAAACTTTTTTGCCCCGTGGGCCTATAATTCAAAGAAAGTTTTTCTGAAGAAAAGAGTGTCGTTAACTCTCAGTTCTACTGCAAACGGTAACGTCTGAGTCTCCAAGGGTCGAGCTGCGTACATCCAATTGCTGGAACTGTTTGTTAACCCTACTCGATAAAACAGATGAATCTGAATTCCCGTAATCCGTATTATTCCGAACTACGTGAGCTCTGATCTCTCATACCTGTTGAGAGTACGTAGGCACAATGCTGATGTATTGGCGAGCCACCTTCACCCGTAGTTAGTCGAACTACGTTGACTCTGATTTCTCATTCTCTGATGAGAATATGTAGGCATAAAGTGCGATGCTTTGCCGAGTCATTTTCTTTTCTTTTTAGACCAGCCTTGATAGGTAGATAGTAAACAAACCCGTCAGATAAACACAACAAGCGTGGATCCCATCGAGTACGATGGACGTGAGGGGTGCTAATACCTTCCCCTTGCGTAACCGACTCCCGAACCCAGACAATGGTTGCGATGACCTTGTCTTATACCTTTTTCGTCAGGTTTTTCCGATCGTTTCCTTTTCCGTTCTGAGGGATAAATAACGAAAGGTGACGACTCTTCTGTTTTGCCGGCACCTTATTTTCGCGGAAGCGACAATGATGCACCTTTTTCTAAAATAAACATCAGTTGTGAGGTAAAAAAAAATTAAGATGAAAATTCTTAAAGCTACCTTAAGTTTACACGACCATGGTTATCGTTTTTGAATTGACTTTAAAACCTTTTATGTAAAATTATATAAACAAAACCTTTACAAAAATAGGAATTAACTGATATATAAAAAAAATCTTAACTGATGAATCCTTAAGTCTACGCACCATATCATTTCTAGTTAACACAAAATCAATTAATTGATTCAAAATTATAATGACAACAACTAATACTAAATGATAGGAAACAACTTGACGCAAACAACACGAAACCGAAACAACATCCAGCTACACCAGCATAAAAAGAACATAGCATCTTTTTGTCTAAAAAATTCAACAGGACTAAAGCCTATCAACCAAAGGTCATTCAAAAAAGACCCAACAATTTAGGTAAAAACTCAATCTGAATCCATGTTCGAAACAATGAATGTAACAAAAACCAGTATAAACCCAATATGAATTTGAAACCAAACATCACAGCTAAATAACAGCATCAGCCTGTAATTCACGAAATCGTAACAACACCTAATAGTCACATAAGACTACTAGCATTGAATTGTTTCAGTGAGCTTTCACAGTAATTACTACATTAACGAAAAATAGATGATAGAACGAAAATAACATATAAGAACTCTGCTGAAACACGTCGAAAAAATAAGTCTGAAACAGAGAGTTACCGAAGGTGGAGTAGTAGTCGGTATTACGGGACCGTGCAGCTTTCAAGCACTGTGATGTGTTTGTTGGAGTAGTAGATGTTGGGAACCACGAGTGATTAACATCGAGACTGCTTTGCAGAGTTGCTACCTCGTCGCTCGATATCATTATTGTCGTCAAATGATGCAAGTTGCGGCTTATACTGGAGAATCCAATGTTTTTACCCGGAGAATGCTCTTGATGGCGACTCTGCTAATGAATGTGAATTTGGAACAAAATCAATGGAACATAGTGATGAACATAAGACGTGTGTCAGCTTTGAGTGAGATGTGTGTCAGCTTTGAGTGAGATGTGGTGATGTTATGGGCCGTTGGTGAGCTTGGCGTTGCAAAGTCAATGGAGGCGATGAGGTAGAGTGGGGTGAAGATGATGGTTTGCGGTTTGGTTTGTTGGAGAAGTAGAAAGGGGAAGATGAAGGAGATAAAGGGAAAAAGGGGAAGACGGCGGATGAGATAGAGCAGAGATGGGGGTGATGCAAGGGTAACGGCGGCGAAAGCTTTTTTGAGGGAGAAGATGAAATGATTTTTCCTAGTTTTAACTACAATCGTCCTTTTTAGTGAAGAAAGAGAGTCTGATCCCCACCTCTTCCCAAATCCCCCTTTTTCCTCAATTTAAGGCCACTTTTGGCCATTTCGAATCAAAAAACTATTTGTTTTTGGTAAATTCTTATTTACCCATCTAAAAAAATTGGGTAACCTTACCCATCTGAGTTGTCAAGTGTAGAAGTTCTTAGGTGTCCATTATGATGTGTCATGTATTTATTCATTAATAGTTATATACTTTTAAATAATTATATATTTACCCCAAATGTATTAATGGTAATTTTTTATTTTGTTTTCAAATATAACAAAAAAAATTCATATTTTTTTTTCTTTTTTTCTGAGTATCGATTGTTATTACCCTTTTTCTTTCTTCTTCCTCAATTTGATTTACTATTCTCTAAACTCTTCCATTAAACTTCTTTCTTAACTTCTTCATTTTTGCTGTTCTCTCAACCAATCTCTTCTCTCACTCATACATTTCATTGCTACACTCATACTTTGCTGGATTTCTACTCATTTTCACAAGGTAATTTCTCTTTTTTTTCTCTTTAATTTTGTATTTGGTTTCTGTTATTAATATTCATAAATGGATAATTTTATATTTGCTTTATGTTATTAATATTCATAGATGAGTAATTTTAGAGAAACTTTACTTTTTTTGGTTGGCTTTAGCAATATTGATTATTTTACTTTCATATTTGTTACTTTAATTTAATCTGAGTTTGAGATTTTTTTTTTCTTTATCACATACTATATTATATGATTTGGTCTATGATAAATAGGTATTGAGGCAAGTACTGTATACTAATAAGATCTTGGAAATTTTATGGAGAGATCATTTTTGTTTTGGTTACCTCATCTACTGTGATGAGTGGTGACTTTTGACAGAAAGAGACATTGAAGAATTGAATACACTAAATTTTGAGATGAATAAGATAAAAAATTTAAATTCCTCCTATTTAAATATTAAAGATAATAATCGTAATAAATTAGAATTTTAAAATATAATACAACCGAAACGGTTAAATCGTAGTTAATATTTATAGATGAGTAATTAATTTTGTATTTACATTCTATTATTAATATTTATAGATTGGTTTTTTCTTTAAACATTGGTAGTTTATGGATTTTGTTTGTTGTGCTATTTTTGCTGCTGTGAATATTTGTAGTTTATGATATAAATATTTAGATTTGTTTGTGTATTTTTATTAGGTTCAAATGGATGTGGACTATGGAGATATAGATTGTGAAGAATTGGCTAGTTGTAATAATGTCGGCGACGAAGAAGGAAAAAAGGAAATGGATATTTACAAAAAGATTAATGACCTGACAGATGATGATATAAGAGGTTTGGAATTTGCTTCTGAGGAAAAAGCAATAGATTTCTATGAAATATATGCAAAATGTCACGGGTTTGCAGTAAGAAAAGATGGTGTAAAACGTGATTATGAAGGGAATATAATTGTTCGTCAATTAGTTTGTAACAGAGAGGGTAAGAGTGATAAGAAGAGGGGACGATGTCGAGATCCAAGACCAACCACAAGAATGGAATGTCGTGCGAGGTTTCGAGTAGCTCTAAATCTTGTGACTGAAAAGTGGAGAGTTTCTGTATTTGAGTCCTCTCATAACCATGAGTTAACTCCAGCACACTATGTTCATCTGATTCCTAAGTATCGTCGATTGAGTGAATCAGATAAAGCTCTTGTTGATGGCCTGCACACACATGGTGTTAGAACTTGTCATATTTTAGGTTTTATGATGGCTCAAAAAGGTGGTCATAAAGGTTTGGGATTTTGTAAAAAGGACTTATATAACTACTTAAATAATGAAGCAATGGCAAGAATAGAAGGAGGGGATGCTTTTGCTGCTTTGAGTTATTTACAGGCTAAAGCTGATAATGATCCAATGTTCTTTTCTAAGTTTACCACAACACACGAAGGACGTTTAGAAAATTTATTTTGGTCGGATTCATCTAGTCGGATTGACTATGAGTGTTTTGGTGATGTGATTGCTTTTGACGCAACTTATAAGAAGAACAGGTATAACAAGCCTGTTGTTATTTTTTCTGGATTCAACCATCATGGAGAAACTACAATATTTGGTTGTGCTTTGGTTTCTGATGAAAAAGCTGATACATACAAGTGGGTTTTAAATACTTTTTTGGAAGCAATGTATCATAAACATCCTAAAGGAGTGGTTACTGATGGAGATCTTGCAATGAGAGAAGCTATTCGAGATGTATTTCCAAACTCGTTGCATCGTCTTTGTTTATGGCATTTACATCGAAATGCTTGTGAGAATGTGAAGAATCCAAAATTCTTGGAAGATTTCAAGTCATTGATTTATGCCACTTACACTGTAGACGAGTTTGAAAATGAGTGGAAGAGGGTAGTTGATGATTATGGTTTGTCAAACAACAAATGGGTTAAGAAAACATATGAGATGAAGAGAATATGGGCTAGTGCATACATGCGAGACAAATTTTTTTGTGGTATAAGAACTACATCGATCTCTGAAGCCGTCAACTCTTTTATAAAGATGTATGTTCATAATAAAAGCAGTCTTGTTGATTTCATGCACGGTTTTGAAAGAGGTGTAAAAGAATATAGACATAATGAGTTAATGTCTAATTTTAAAACGTTCTATTATGATCCTGTGTTAACAACTAAATTGGAAGGGTTGGAGCATGAAGCTGCAAAGATCTTTACTTGGAAAAAATTTAAGGAAGTTCAAGATGAAATAGAAGATGCGATCACGGTAAATGTTATTGAACGGTCTGAGCTCGAAAATGTTGTGACTTTGAAGATGAATAGATTTTGCAACAAAAATTATACATATCTAGTTCATCTTGATAGGGCACAATGTAAATTTTTATGTGATTGTAATTTGTTTGAACGGGTAGGAATTCCATGCTCTCATATCATTTGTGCCATGAGGCATGAGCACATGAACACATTTCCAAATAGTTTGATTTGTAAAAGGTGGACCAAATCAGCTAAGGATGATTACATATCGTCAATGTCTTCTGAAGAATGTGATGATGAGAAAATGGTCATGTTCCGTCGAGGGACTATGTCTTCTGCGTTCAATAGTCTGTGTGAAGTTTCTTGTAAACATCCAGATGATTTTAAAGAGGCTATGAAGGCAATTTACAGTTTGTGTGAGAAAATAAAGAGGCTTCGTGATGCCAATGGAAAATATAAGACGAATACAAATGTTATTAATGATCCCATTATGACCAAGACCAAAGGTGCTCCTCGTAAGAACAAAGGCATCCCTCGCAAGACCAAAGGTGCTTCTCGTAAGACAAAAGGTGTTCCTCGTAATATCAATCACACAAAGCATAAGTATCAAGATATAGGTGAACATGATGCTTTACATGAAGTTGACAAAGACTCTGTTGCAATATCAAATGTTGGGTGTGAGGTATGTTTCCAACCACTATGTTATATATATTTTTATTTGTAAATATTTAGGTTCTTAATTCAACATTATTATAATTTTTTATGCAGGGTGTTGATAAGAATTATGATAGTCAGCATAATAAAAAAGATGTTGATGTTGCTTGTTCAATGAAAGAATCTATCAATAAAAGAACATCAAAACATGTAAGTCAAGACACTTTATATTTATTTTTGTTGAAATTTAAGAAGAGATTGATGATTTTATGATTTTGCAATAGATTGAAAAGGAAGAGATTGGTCGATCAAATGAGAACAAGTCAAACATTCCTACAACTTTTGAAAATGTAAGTTGTTTTTCATATAGTTATAGTTGGGAAAAAATTCAATGCTATGAGATTTTAAATTGGTTTTATTTGTTTCAGAATGTTCACGGGCGCAGTCTTGTATATGGTATACCCTCTGTTAAAATGGAAGGTCAAAATGTAACCTGGAACAATAGTTTAGGATGTGCTCCTAATTATACTGGTTATAATGGTATTCCAATTCCTAGTATTCCAGTATCCACACAATTTCCACGGACAGTTAACTTCTCATCACACTTGAATGCTCTTATGTATCCTATACCACACATTTTTCCTCATAATACATCGGTGGGTAAAAACAAACTTCATTGTGTTAATTGTGTGTGCTAGTCAAATAACTAATTCTTATCCACAGAAGATCATATCCACAGACTATGATCCATATACTCTGATCCATAGACTCTGATCCATAGACTCTGATACATAGAAGGTCCCGTGCACAGACTCTGATCCATATACTCTGACAATAGACTCTGATCCATAGAAGATCATATCCACAAACTATGATCCATATACTTGGTCCACAGACTATGATCCATATACTTTGATACATATACTCTGATCTATGGACTCTGATCCATAGAAGATCCTCTCCACTGACTATGATCCATATACTCTGGTCCACAAATTATGATCCATAAACTCTGATCCGTAGAAGATCCTCTCCACAGACTATGATCCATATACTCTGCTCCACAGACTAAGATCCATAAACTTTGATCTATAGAAGATCCTATCCACATACTATGATCTATATACTGTGATCCATAAACTCTGATCCACAGAAGATCCTATCCACAGAATATGATCCATATACTCTGATCCATAGACTCTGATCCATAGACTCTGATACATAGAAGGTCCCATGCACAGACTCTGATCCATATACTCTGACAATAGACTCTGATCCATAGAAGATCATATCCACAAACTATGATCCATATACTTGGTCCACAGACTATGATCCATATACTTTGATACATATACTCTGATCTATGGACTCTGATCCATAGAAGATCCTCTCCACTGACTATGATCCATATACTCTGGTCCACAAATTATAATCCATAAACTCTGATCCGTAGAAGATCCTCTCCACAGACTATGATCCATATACTCTGCTCCACAGACTAAGATCCATAAACTTTGATCTATAGAAGATCATATCCACATACTATGATCTATATACTGTGATCCATAAACTCTGATCCACAAAAGATCCTATCCACAGACTATGATCCATATACTCTGATCCATATACTCTGATCCATAGACTCTGATACATAGAAGGTCCCATGCACAGACTCTGATCCATATACTCTGACAATAGACTCTGATCCATAGAAGATCATATCCATAAACTATGATCCATATACTTGGTCCACAGACTATGATCCATATACTTTGATACATATACTCTGATCTATGGACTCTGATCCATAGAAGATCCTCTCCACTGACTATGATCCATATACTCTGGTCCACAAATTATGATCCATAAACTCTGATCCGTAGAAGATCCTCTCCACAGACTATGATCCATATACTCTGCTCCACAGACTAAGATCCGTAAACTTTGATCTATAGAAGATCCTATCCACATACTATGATCTATATACTGTGATCCATAAACTCTGATCCACAGAAGATCCTATCCACAGACTATGATCCATATACTCTGATCCATAGACTCTGATCCATAGACTCTGATACATAAAAGGTCCCATGCACAGACTCTGATCCATATACTCTGACAATAGACTGTGGAGTATGGGTGATAAAATGGATGGAGCACATAAGAGAAGACGTGGATAAAATTGATGTATGTCACTCTTTATTTAACTTAAAATCAATTTTTAATTTATGTGAATTTCACTGATTATAATGAGATTTTATTTTATAGGTTGATGATGGTACAAGACTAAGGATTGCATTAGATTTGACAATGAATTCTTACAACAAATTAAATGATTTGATTTTGGAGAGGGCTTGGGAGAAAATTAACAAGTCAAACAATGCATAAGAAGCATGCGATGGATTTTACGAGAGTTTTTTTTTATTTTTAATATTGACTAAATTATGTAATAACTCAGTTTATTCTCACATTGGTGATTATCTATTTGGTATTTGACTTAAATTTTTAATTTAAGTTTTGGATTGATGTAATTGAATTTTTTTATGCATTACTAGTTAACTAAATTTTATGTAGTATGCAATTCTATAAACTTGGTCAAATTATATACTTTTCTGTGTACCAAATGAAAATGAAATCAAACAAAAACAAAATAATTAAGCCAACAACATCACTCATGTACTGTTAGAAGCTAAACATGTGAAAAATTTTGCAAACTCATGTATTGTTAGAAGTTAATTACAATACATAAGAAACATGTGATAAATTTTGCAAGAATTTTAATATTAATTAAGTACAGAGACGGAGCCAGAAAATTTAGAATGTGGGGAGATATATATAAATAATATTAAATTTAAATTTAAATTAAATGATTTTTATGTAAAAAAATCAATTTCAAGTAAATTAAATTATTGACTAAGTACAGAGACGGTGCCAGAAAATTTTGAAATGAAATCAAGAGGTTTTGTTTTAAAAAAGATACGGTTATATTTTCATCACTTTTTATTTATTTTCTTTAATTCTCAATTGGTTATATATGGAATATCAAATCCATAGTTATTAGTCTTTACCCATTCCATATTAATACTACACAATTTCCTAAATTTGTCTTTACCCATTTCGTATTAATACTACACAATTTCACAATTTTAAAAAATAACAATAATAAATAGTAAATATTTTTAATTTTATTTTAATAATTAAAATTTTAACACAGATAATTAAATATATTTTTTTTATTATGTTTTCAAAAATATAAAAATTATAAAACGAGGAAGAAAATTCACCATTACATTAAGAGTTAATATCAACTCCTCTTACATAAAATGAATTTAGTTTTATTTTAAAATTAAAATTAAAACAACTTTATTAATATTTATTTCTGATTTTAATATCATTATAATCAATTATTAAATATTAATAACATGCATAAAAGAAAAAATTGAACACTTTTTTCCTTTTTGATTAAAATAAATGTCAATTAAGATCTAAAACAAATAGTAAAATAAATTGATATAAATATATAAACGTGGTTAAAGAAATAGTAAAACAAATATATAAATTTTTTAAAGCGATTCTAGCATTTGCAAGCTCCCTAAGTTATCAGGAATCGTTTCAGAAACATTGTTGTGACTCAAGTTAAGTGCTATCTGAAGAGCAGAAATTCTTCCAAAATGAAACGGGATCCTTCCTGAAAACCGATTACCGTTGAGTTCCAAATCGGTAAGCCGAATAAGGTCTCCCAAAGCATCTGGTACTTCTCCAAAGAGCATATTATCAGAAATTTTTAGTAGCTCCAAATTCACAAGATTTCCAATTGAATTTGGAAGCATAACAACAAACTTGTTCCTGCTAAGATCAAGCCTCTAAAGTCTCACACAGTTTCCTAACATACTTCCACCATACATATAATTTTCACAAAGGTAAAGCTTTCTAAGCATTTTGATTTTCCAAACAAGAGTTAAAAATACTCCATCAAACCTATTAGTACAAAGGTCTAAAACCTCAAATTTATCATAGTTAATAAAAAATTTTCAGGAATTGAACCAAAGATAAAGTTTTTTGATACATTCAACTCAATTAACCATGGAAGGTTACAAATTGTTGGAGACAAATTACAAGAGAGATTAAGGTTCTGAATAGTAACAGAAGTTACTATTGAATCAGTACAATACGCACCGGTCCAATTGCATGGAGTTGCATGGAGTTAAATCAGAAGAATTCATGTAACTACCTTGCCCCACCTTATCCAACTCTGCAAATTTATTTGTTGCACTCACTAGTTTATTGTATCCTGAACAATTCCAATTCAAAGACACTAAAGAAACTAAGTGAATATAGATTATACAAATTGACATAGTAAAAATAGATTATACAAATTAAAATAGTAAAAATAGATTATACAAATTGAATCAAGTATAAGAAACCTAGAAATTAAAAGAAACCAAATCAACAATGCAGTATAAGGGTATCCATTTGGAGCAAAACTTGGATATAGTACAGTTAAGTCAAGAAATTACAATTTCATAAACAATAAAAAGGTCCTATGCAAAAACCGCAAAACAAACTAAATAAAATTGAAACAAAATTATAAACTATTCACCAAAAATAAAATTCACTGAGAGAATATATGCTTAGTAATAAACCATATACATATATTAATAACCCTAAGATTACAGTTATGAACTGCAAAAACTAAAAGAAAGCAAAGAAATTACAAAACCCTAAGAAAGAGACTCCACATGCTTACAATAGAAATTAGATGCAGAAAAAAATGATAACCTAATATGGTTATTAGTTAATTTTCGAAAATGAAAAAGACGAAGATGAGAAGGTGAGAAAGAAGGATACTGTCAGAGGAAGGAACACAAACATTCTTTTCTTTGGAATCCCGGCCGTTGATGCTTCGACTTCATCGTCCGCCATTGTTGTGCTGGTTCTGATGCTTTGGTTGCTTCAGCTAGGTTTCCCAATTTCATCCTTTTAGAAAATGAAAGAAAAGATAATGTCTTTTTTTAATTAAAAATAATAATTTAAAATAAATTGAGATTTGGATAACTATGCAATTATAAAATAATATGGGCAAAAATTAAAAACTATAAAATACTGATGACATGACAAATGATATAAGTAATAACCAATCTATGTAAGACATGTCAAGTGGGTAAAGTTACCCAATATTTTAAGTTGGGTAATGAAGTAGGACCCTTTGTTTTTTGTTCTTTCCCCCATCTCGCGACATGTGTCCACAAAGGGATTCTTCAGACCGTTTTTTTCAAAATCCCCTCTGATGCGCTAGGTGGGGAGTCCTCAATTGATCTCCTCTTTTTTTTTAATAAATTATTATTTTTAATATGGTTATTATAATTATTAAAAATAAAAGAAAAAACCACCTCAAAAAAAACCAAGTGTCTACCTATGATTGGGTAGGATGACAAAATTCTACAAAACTAACCCATTAAAAATAGACAAATGTCTCATAATTAAATGATAAAAATATATACTTTCTTTGTTTTTAAATTAGACCAAATAGAATAAATACTTGAATCTAACGATCCATATTTAATCAAAGAAACACACTTAATTTGAAATGGCAACGTTGCCCCTTCTAGAAACTTTAATTAATTTAATAGAATTAAATTAATAAAAACTAACAGAAATTCACAACTTATTGAATAAAAATGATAAAAATAAAACCCTAATATGAAAAATTCTAATTAATTTATACTAAATATTTTGATCAAAAGATAAGAAGAATCAGCCGAAAAATGATACAAATCGACTGCACAGGAAATGATTAACGCAGAATAAATGACTCAGAGGAATACAATATTATGTCGAATTTAAAAAATGATCGGGTATCCTTGGGAAATAATTTGGCCAATCTATCTGTATGTCCGAATATTCATTCTGGCTAACCAGTTCTCTAGGGTTTATTCAGGGTGAAAGACATGACACTATGCAGGCGATGCAAAACTGAAAAAGACAAAAATGCGAAAATTGAAAATGGTAGGAAAAATTCGGGGTACGATAGATGCTCCTATCTAATTGAATTAAACCTAGTAAGATTAATTGCTACGACTTTCATTCTTTCAAGGTAAAAGTCAACTAGATATGAAGAGAACTCCGAATTTTTCCGAAAAGAAAGAAAATGCTTAGGGAGTGGAATAATGGATATTTTGCAAAGGGTGTTATCACCAAAAGGATGATAACTGAACTAATTCGACACCAAAAGGATGAAAGACCTATCACTAAAAGGATGATAGTTAACACACCCCCGACACCAAAAGGATAACGAGTCTATCACCAAAAGGATTATAGAAAAACACACACACACACACACATAATCCCGACACCAAAAGGATGTAGGCTATCACCAAAAGGATAATAATTAACACTCGCATAATCTGACACCAAAAGGATGACATACCTATCACCAAACGGATGATAGAGCGACACACACACATACATAATCCCGACACCAAAAGGATGCAGGGACTATCACCAAAAGGATGATAGTTAAAACTCATACAATCTAGCACCAAAAGGATGACAGACCTATCACCAAAAGGATGATAGAGTGACACATACACACACACAATCCCGACACCAAAAGGGTGTAGGGCCTATCACCAAAAAGATGATAGTTAACACTCGCACAATCTGGCACCAAAAGGATGATAGAGCGGCACATACACACACACACAATCCCGACACCAAAAGGATGCAAGGCGTATCACCAAAAGGATGATAGTTAACACTCACACAATCTAGCACCAAGAGGATGACAGACCTATCACCAAAAGGATGATAGAGCGACACACACACACACAATCCTAACACTAAAAGGATGCAGGGCCTATCACCAAAAGGATGATAGTTAACACTCGCACAATATGGCACTAAAAGGATGACATACCTCTCACTAAAAGGATGATAGTTAACACTCGCACAATATGGCACTAAAAGGATGACATACCTCTCACTAAAAGGATGATAGAGCGACACACACACACACACAATACCGACACCAAAAGGATGCAGGGCCTATCACCAAAAGGATAATAGTTAACACTCGCACAATCTGGCACCAAAAGGATGAAAGACCTAGCACCAAAATGTAGAATCAAGCTTCAAGGCTTTTGTGTTTTGATGAAGACAACTCATACAAGCTTGGCACGCAAGGTGAAGGTAGGAAAAACACTTAGAAGGGGGTTGAATAAGGGTTTTAAAACAATTAAGATGATAGAAAAATAACAAAATATTTTTATCCTGGTTCGTTTGAATTCAAACTAATCCAGTCCACCCTACCAAGGTGATTTGCCTTTCTCAACAAGGACTTAATCCACTAAATCAAACTGATTACAGTGTAAACCAATAAGACAACTGTCTTAGTCTTTTCAAGAATTCTGACCACACTTGGTCTCTTAAGGAATCTTTTACAAAGATAAACTAACAATGTGTTTAAGATGTGCTTCTAAAAAGCTATATCACAACAGTGATTTTTACACAAGTTAAAGAACGAAAATAAATTATTCAGCTTTTGAAGAAAGTTTGTATGATTTGTTTGCTAAGTGATTTTTCAATAGTTCTGTCAACCTTTGAAGTGATGCTTAGACTTGCTTTTATAGTACTTTGAAATCCATTTCTCAAAGACTTTGCAACCTGTGCATTCTGTTATTTTTGTCTTCTATTGACTTTTCCTTTCTCAGAAGAGGAATGTTCTGACAAATTATTTTTGTCTGAAATCATGTGTCATGCACGAATGGGGAAAGAGCCATTTCGATAAGGACAAGGAATATGCCAACGGATCTTTATTTGAACAGCATCTTCTTCAACAACTTTGGAACGTCTTGCATCAGAATTTCTGATGATGTTCTTAGTTGTTCAGATCAGAGTTAACTCAATCAGAGTTTCTCTATCAGAGTTTGCAGCAAAGTGCTTTAAGCGTGAAATACTTTATCAGAGCATACTTGCTTATCAGAGCTTCTGTACTTGCAGCGTTAAGTACTTCCAGAGTCTTCTGAAGCTTTACGTATGTTCTTTACTCATATTCTTCTCAGCTTCACTCAGAGTCATTGTAGCAGATCAGAGTCTTCTGATGAGTTGCTTTTGATGCTCAGAGTTTTTCGTTCTGTGGTGTTCAGAGGCGTTATTGCTCCAAAATAATATTAATTTTGATATTTGAAACAAATAAACACTTGAACAAAATTAGAGTATATAAATTCTCTATACAAAATTTCATTAATGTTATCATCAAAACTATGAGATATATTAAACACCAATATGTGTTCTAACAATCTCCCCCTTTTTGAAGATGACAAAAACTATGGGAAATTTTGTTTAAATAGAAAAGAAATATTTCTCCCCTTGAAATGAATACTTATGAAAAGATTAAATACTTCCCTTTCAGCTTCTGTATTCTTTTCAGCATCAGAGGAAACTTGTAGGTTCTCAGACTTTTAGTTCAGAGTTAATTCTTAGAATTTTGTCAGATGAGAATTTTTAGCTCTGAAACACTTAAAAATATGATTAGATGAAATTTATCATGTATGAGTTGCCTTTGGTAACTGTTTATGTGAATTATCAAAATTACCATTTTCTCCCCCTTTTTGTCATATCAAAAAGAAAATCTTTAAGAAAAACTTTAAGACCAAAAAAAATAACAGAAGGAAAAACAATAGAACATATGATAGATTCAGTCAGAAAAACATAACATTTAGATAATCCAAAAACAGAAACAAACAGCTAACACAAAAGTGCACAAACAATAAATAAATCTAAGAAGGACGAGAAGTCAAAATCCTCAGAAGATTCGTTATCTCAGATGTGGATTCGTCTTGTTTCGCCATCCATGTCTTAATTTCTTCAGTGGTCTTTTCTTGCTTTACCATCCAAGATTTTATCTCAGTGTTGCTAGCCTTGAGTTCAGCAAGTTAAGCATGCAGATCTTTGTCTTCTTTATTCACTTCAGATGACTCAGGAACAGATGCAGAAGCAGAGGCATCGTGAACAACCAAAGAAGCAGATGCATTCTGGACAATCATGTCAGCAGGTTGAGCAGAGTCAAGAATTTCTTCAAGAGCAGGAGCAGAAACTTCAGGAGCTACTTCTTCAGGTCTAACCACTTCAGCAGTCTCAGAAGCAACAAAGTCTTCAGAAGAAAGACACACATCCTTTGCAGGTGTATTTTTCAGAAGCAAGGTTGGATTTCTGCTAACACTCAGAAGAGTGAGTCTGACAGCTTCAGAGAAATCTCTTGAAGATTTGAAGCAACAAAATTGAATCTATTCTTGAATCTCTTCCAGATAGCTTCAGAATCATCAGGATTCATACTTGAAAGACATTCCTTCTTGACAGAAGATAACCACATGTTTATTTCTTTTTCAAAACCAGCAAACAAAGTACCAACATCTAGCCTAGGTTTGAGTTTCAGATAGGCTTCTAATGATGGTTTTTTGATGGATGCAGAAGTTGA
The DNA here is from genome assembly GCA_963859935.3 of Lathyrus sativus. Lineage (NCBI taxonomy): Eukaryota > Viridiplantae > Streptophyta > Magnoliopsida > Fabales > Fabaceae > Lathyrus > Lathyrus sativus. Next base: position 187,701,892 of record OZ012736.1, on the reverse strand, counting down.
AGGTATGGAAAAGGAAGGGATAAGAATAAAAGGTGGATATGATGGAGAAGGAGTGAGGATAGATGAAGTTTTAGCAATCGGAGGTTCAGATGAGAAAATATCATCGTCATAGTCAGATGGGATAGAAACAAAAGGTTTAAGAAGAGATGAGATAACATCTGATCTATCAGATTCAGAGGAATCAGATGAATCAGAAGATTCAGATGATCTAGATGGAATTGGATAGATAGTTATGAGAGGTTGAAGATCAAGAACGGTTAGTTCAGGATCATATGGGATGGTTTCTGGTTGTTGTGGTTCAGAAGTTTGTTTTATAGATGGGGGATGTTCAGAAGTTTGATTTACAAAAAGTTGTGGTTCATATGTTTTTGGAATAGAAGTTAGGGTTTTCTCAGGGGTAGTTTTTTGATGGATGTTGAAAGAGGGTGTGGATGGTACAGATGATTGTGGTTCAGATGGTTGTGGTTATTGAGGTTCAGAAGTTTTATGTTGTTGAGGTGTAGAAGGGAGTGGTTGAGATTTTTGTGGTTCAGATGGAATGGTTTCAGAATCGTGAGGAGGAGAAGGTGAGGGAATTGGGTCATAAGGAGGAGGTTCAGATGTTAGTACTTCTCTTACTGTTTCTAAAATAGAAGATAAACTAGCAGCAGGGTTACCTTTTTGCTTCTTGATGCGTTTTGGCTTTGCAGAAGATGCTTCGCCAAAAGCCTTCCTCTTGGGCTTAGAAGATTATTCTTCTGAGACCTTTCTTTTCTTCCTTTGTCTCTCCCCATGGAAATCAAATCCAGGTTCATCTGCTCTTTGGATCAGATGTTCTGGAAGAGGGGTTCCATCTGCTAAGCATTCTGCTATGTAAGCCAGAATAATTTCCTTTGGTTCGTTAGCATAGAAGAGAGGAAAATCATCTACAGGAATTCTTCTCTTGTTTACTTCTTCAGAGTTGATCTGACCTGGTGCAGAAGTAAGTTCTTCCACAATCCTCATCCTCTGCAAACTTTTGCCATTCAGAGGTTTTCCAACCACTGAAACTAACTCTTCTTTCATACCAGCTTTTGTCAGATGACCAACTAGTTCATTCTCAGTCAGAATATCTGAGAACAGTCTTCCCATAGGGATCCAATTTCTCACCTTCTGATGCTTTATCTTGACAGATTCTCTAGACTTTTCTACATGTCCCCACAGATGAGTGAAGAGCAAGTAAGGCAGATCCACTTTGATGCCTTTACCTAAACAATACATAAAATGCATCTGATCAGAATTGATGTAGTCAGGAGAATTTGTAGATTTCCTGTGATGTATGCAGCCTAAGAAGATCTTAGCCCAGATCTTGTATTGAACCTTCAAATCCTTTTATCTTGCTTGAAGCTTCCCCAGAAGTGAAGACTTCACTGTATACCTCATCCATATCCAGACGATTTGCTGGCAGATTAGTAACACCATCTGATTCTTGATATCCTATCAGCTTGCGAATCAGATCTTCAGTGATAATGATCTTTTTACCCAGAATTGAAGACACAATGAATTTTGGAAAATGCTTGCATGAATCCAAAACTCTTTGACCAAGCAAGGATAAACTGGACCAACCAATCTATCAAAATACTTTGTCCATCCTTGTGATGACACAGTTGGACGTAAATCAAATCCATTTTCAACAATACTTTCAAATTCTATCAAGAAATCACATAGAACTTCCAGTTGATCAACGGGTGTGAGGAGAGTTCTTTCTGGTTCTTGGAACGGAGTAGGACCCATTGTAGAAGATGAAACAGCAGCCATTGTTGATTCAAACTGTTGAGAGGTTGAAGATGAAGTTGCCATTTCTGATTTTATGAGATAATGATTTCTTCTTTGGGTTTTAGGTTTGGAGGAGATGAAGAAGCAATGAAGCAAACAGAAATGCATAAAATATGTGTGTGTGTGTGTGTGTGTGTGTGTGTGTGTGTGTGTGTGTGTGTGTGTGTGTGTGTGTGTGTGAGAGAGAGAGAGAGAGAGAGAGAGAGTGAAAAGTGTGAAAAGTGTTATGTTGTGGAATTTATAGGGGCAAAAAATTAGGGCACACATTCACACGATCAGCATTTAATTTATTTAATTTAATTCAAAAAGTCACATCAAAAAGAATAATGATTTTAAATGCATTAAATGATACTGACAAAAATGGGGAGGAAAACAAGAAATTGAGAATTCAAACAGTACCTCAAAACGGTGTCTCAGTGAGTACACTCCACCTTTTCAGATATCATGTGACACGTGTTTGATGTTGATGTGCCTCTGAATCTCTTAAGAATAAGAAACGTTAAACAACGCTCAGATCTTCTGAGACTTGTTAGATCAGAGTTTCACAAAAAAAATAATGTACTAAAGGAAATAATCAGATGATTTACTTCAGAGCATAGACATTATTCATATTTCATCTGAATAAATTTTCTTCTGAATAATAATTTTATTCTGGACAAAAATCCATACTAATATTCTTCAGAATAAATTTAAACCTATCTTCAGCAAGGGGTTTTGTGAAGATATCAGCCTATTAATGGTCTGTATCAACAAAGTTCAAACTAATAATTCCCTTCTGAACATAGTCTCTGATAAAATGATGCTTAATTTCTATGTGCTTTGCCTTAGAATGTAAAATTGGATTCTTAGAAAGAAAAATAACAAAAGTATTATCACAGAAGATAGAAATGTTACTCTCATGAATCTGATAGTCTTCTAGTTGACTCTTCATCCAGAGCATCTGTGTGCTACAACCAGCAGCAGCAATGTATTCTGCTTCTGTTGTTGATAGCGCTATTGTGGGTTGCTTCTTGCTGAACCAAGAGATCAGATGACTTCCCAGAAACTGACAGCTTCCAGAAGTACTCTTACGCTCTACTTTGTCTCCAGCATAGTCAGCATCACAGGATCCAACTAATTTGTATTCATCAGATCTTCTATAACACAAACCCACGTTAGTAGTACCTTTCAGATACCTCAGAATCCTCTTAACAGCTGTTAAGTGGGATTCTCTAGGATCTGATTAGAATCTAGCACATGGACAGACACTAAAGAGGATATCAGGTCTAGAAGCAGTCAAGTACAGAAGAGAACCAATCATACCTCTGTAGAGCTTCTGATCTACCTTTTTACTTACCTTTTCTTTACCTGACGTGCTTGTAGGATGCATAGGAGTCTTTGCTAGCTTGCTTTCTGTCATGTTGAATTTCTTCAGAAGCTCCTTTACATACTTTGTCTGATGTATGTAGGTGTCTTCTGGAGTCTAATTCACTTGAATTCCCAGAAAGAATCTGAGTTCTCCCATCATGCTCATCTCGAATTCTGCCTGCATAGATTGAGCAAAATCTTTTCCAAGTGTAATATTGGTAGTTCTAAAAATAATATCATCAACGTAAATCGGACAGACTAAAATATCTTTCTTAATTGATTTATGGAAGAGAGTAATGTCAACTTTTCCTCTGATAAAATTATTTTCCAGAAGGAAATTACTCAGCCTTTCATACCAAGCTCTGGGAGCTTGTTTTAAGCCATAAAGTGATTTCTTAAGTTTGGAAATGTGTTCTGGAAGTTTTTCATTTTCAAAACCAGGGGGTGTATGAACATAAAATTCCTCTTCTATGAAACCATTTAAGAAAGTGCTTTTAACATCCATCTGATACAGAGTGATGTTGTTTTGTGCAGCAAAGGAAATAAGCAAGCGAATAGATTCTAACCTTGCCACAGGAGCATATGTCTCTGTGTAATCTATACCTTCTTGCTGACTGTATCCTTGAGCAACCAGCCTAGCCTTGTTTCTGATAACTTCTCCTTGCTCGTTCAGCTTGTTTTTGAAGACCCATTTAGTTCCAATGATGTTGATTCCATTTGGTCTTGGAACCAGATCCCAAACGTCATTCCTTGTGAATTGGTTAAGCTCTTATTGCATAGCAAGTATCCAATCATTATTGTTCAGAGCCTTATCCACAGAAGTAGGTTCAATGATAGATACCAAGCCAAATAATGACGTTCCAGAAGATCTGAGAAATGATCTTGTTCTGATAGGGTCATCCTTCTTTCCAATTATCATTTCCTCTAGAGGAGAGGCTTTGATTCTGGATGATCCTTTAAAATTTGGTTCTTCAGAAATTGTCAAGCTATCCATCTGAGCAGTCAAGGGAGTAGCATTTGACGTTTATTTTGGTGCTTTTGCTTGAGCTTTGTCTGCCTCTGATTCTTCAGAGTCTGTGAGAAGGACTTCTCTATCTGCAGAAATTTCAAGTTGCTTTGGCTTTTGATTGCCAAGCTTATCATCAAATTTAACATGAATTGATTCCTCTACAATCTGTGTCTCAGTATTGTATACTTTGTAGCCTTTAGAGCGTTCAGAATATCCAAGCATGAAACACTTCTGAGCTTTAGAATCAAACTTGTTCAGATTTTCCTTAGTATTCAACATAAAACAAACACATCCAAAAGGATGGAAATAAGAAATGTTGGGCTTTCTATTCCTCCACAACTCATAAGGAGTCTTCTCCAGAAGAGGTCTTACAGACACTCTGTTTTGAATATAACAAGCTGTATCCACTACTTCTGCCCAAAAAATTTTTGCCATGTTAGTCTCGTTGATCATGGTTCTGGCCATTTCTTGCAATGTTCTATTTTTCCTTTCTACAACTCCATTCTGTTGAGGAGTTCTAGGACAAGAAAAATCATGTGCAATGCCATTTTCTTTAAAAAAAATTTCAAAGTATTTGTTTTCAAACTTTCCACCATGATCACTTCTGACTTTAACAATTTTAAATTCTTTTTTGTTTTGGACTTGTTTGCAGAAGTCAATGAATTCAGAATGAGACTCATCCTTGTGTTTTAGGAATTTTACCCATGTCCATCTGCTATAGTCATCAACTATGACTAATCCATACTTCTTGCCTTTGATGGATGCAGTTTTCACTGGTCCAAACAGATCAATATGAAGCAGCTCTAATGGTCTAGAGGTAGAAACAACATTTTTTGCTTTGAAAGAAGATTTTGAAAATTTTCCTTTCTGACATGCTTCACAGAAAGCATCTGAGTTGAACTTCAACTGAGGAAGTCCTCTGACCAGATTGAGCTTATTAATCTGAGATATACGTCTCATACTAATATGACCCAATCTTTTGTGCCAGACCCATTGCTCATCGTTAACAAACAAAAGGCATTTTACATTCTGAACTTTAAGTTCTGAAAGATTAATTTTGTAAATGTTGTTCTTCCTTTTTCCATTAAAGAGGATTGAACCATCTTTTTGACTAACAGCTTTACAACATTTTTTATTGAAGATTATATCATAACCATTGTCACTTAATTGACTTATGGATAATAGATTATGTGTTAATCCTTCAACAAGTAAGACATTAGATATGGAAGGAAGGTTACCATTGCCAATAGTTCCTGAGCCAATGATTTTGCCTTTCTGGTTCCCTCCAAACTTCACGTCACCTCCAGATCTAAGTTTCAGGCTTTGGAACATAGACCTTCTTCCCGTCATGTGTCGCGAGCAGCCAGAGTCCAGGTACCATGATTGGTGTCTCAACTTTGCTGCTAAGGACATCTGCAACAAAAATTATTTTGTCCTTAGGTACCCATATTTTCTTGGGTCCTCTGGGATTAGTAGGTTTGAAATCCTTTCTGAATTTCTTTCCCTTAATAGCATCTTTGTTCTACTGAGCTTTTGGTTTATTAAACACAAGTTTGTTCTGATCAGAACGTGTGTGCTTAATATCATTTAAATGACCATATTTGAAGTGAGTATACATAGAAGAATACTTATCGATCAGTTTATCAACAGGTTTTGGATTTAAATTCTTCCCAGAAGGTGATTCATATTCAATTCCCTTTCTGTTGTTTCTGCTTACGCCATAGATCATTGAAGCCATCTTGCTTCTATCTAGGCCTCTGGCCAGAAACTTCTGAAAGCTATAATCATACTCTTCTAAAATGTTTTGAGAGCATGATATAGGATCTGAGTCAGATTTTTGAGCTTTTTCTAAATCATTTTTCATTTTAAGATTGTTTGCTTTAAGCTCAGCAACTTCTGATCTCAGCTGATCATTCTCAAATGCAAGACAGCTCTGAAGCTTCTTGTATTTGAGTTTGATCTTGCTGTAGCTTTCAAGAATTTCAGATAAAATTTCAGTAAGTTCAGCTCTAGAAAGTTCAGAAAATTCCTCTTCTGAATCTGATTCTGATCCAGATTCAGCAGTTTCTTCGTGGTCTTCCACGTCAACCATCAGTGCTACATTAGCACATTCAATTTCTGACTCTGATGAAGATTCAGAAGCATCTGAATCGTCCCACGTGGCCATTAGCACTTTCTTCTTCTTTTCAAACTTCTTTCTAGGTTTCTCCTTCAGAAGTTTGGGACATTCATTTTTATAGTGGCCTGGCTTCTTGCACTCGTAGCACACTACATCTTTCTTTCCAGATTTCTTATGTCCAGAAGATTCGCCATGCTGATCAGATCTCTTGAAGTTTCTGAACTTCTTTTGTTTGTGCTTCCAGAGTTGGTTTATCCTTCTGGACAACAAAGACAGTTCATCTTCTTCAGAGGAAGATTCTTCAGAGCTTTCTTCAATAACCTGCAAAGCTTTAGCAGATTTGTTAGATTTTAGCGCAACAGACTTGCCTTTCTTATGAGGTTCATCTTCTTCCAGCTCAATCTCGTGACTCCTTAAAGAACTTATCAGTTCCTCCAGAGTGATCTTATTCAGATCCTTTGCAAGCTTCAGTGCTGTCACCATTGGTTTCCACCTTGTTAGCAAGCTTCTGATTATCTTCTTGACGTGATCAGCAGTAGAGTAACCTTTGTCCAGAGCCTTCATACCAGCAGTTAGAATCTGAAACCTTGAGAACATAGCTTCGACAGATTCAGATTCCTCTATCTTGAAGGCCTCATATTTCTGAATGAGCGCCAAGGCTTTTGTCTCCTTTACTTGGGAGTTTCCTTCATGCGTCATTTTTAAAGATTCAAACATATCAAATGTAGTATCTCTATTTGTTATTTTCTCATACTCAGTATGAGATATTTCGTTTAATAGAATGGTTATCACCTTGTGATGGTTTCTAAATTCCTTCTTCTGTTGATCAGACATAGACTTTCTGTCAACCTTTTTGCCTTCATCATTTGTAGGATGAATATAACCATCAGTAACCAAATCCCATAAGTCAGCGTCATAGCCTAGAAAGAAACTTTCTATTCTATCTTTCCAGTAATCAAACTTCTCACCATCAAACATGGGAGGTTTGGTGCTGATTATGTCTCTATCATTGTATTTGTTGTTGTATGAAGTTGAAGTTGAAGCTTCAGCAGCCATGATGAATCAAGAACAATAGATTAAGAGTTTTTCCCAACAGGATCTTTTTCTGTCACGGTTAAGTGAGGGCACTTACAGAACCGGAGCTCTAATGCCAACTGAAGGTAGGAAAAACACTTAGAGGGGGGGTTGAATAAGGGTTTTAAAACAATTAAGATGATAGAAAAAAAACACAGTATTTTTATCCCGGTTCGTTTGAACTCAAACTAATCCAGTCCACCCTACCAAGGTGATTTGCCTTTCTCAACAAGGACTTAATCCACTAAATCAAACTAGTCACAGTGTAAACCACTAAGACAACTGTCTTAGTCTTCTCAAGAATTCTGACCACACTTGGTCTCTTAAGGAATCTTTTACAAAGATAAACTAAAAATGTGTTTAAGATGTGCTTCTAAAAAGTTATATCACAACAGTGATTTTTACACAAGTTAAAGAACGAAAATAAACTATTCAACTTTTGAAGAAAGTTTGTATGATTTGTTTGCCAAGTGATTTTTCAATAGTTCCGTCAACCTTTGAAGTGATGCTTAGACTTGCTTTTATAGTACTTTGAAATCCATTTCTCAAAGACTGTGCAACCTATGCATTCTGTTCTTTTTGTCTTCTATTGACTTTTCCTTTCTCAGAAGAGAAATGTTCTGACAAATCCTTTTTGTCTGAAATCTTGTGTCATGCACGAATGGGGAAAGAGCCGTTTAGATAAGGACAAGGAATATGCCAACGGATCTTTATTTGAACAGCATCTTCTTCAACAAATTTGGAACGTCTTGCATCAGAACTTCTGATGATGTTCTTAGTTGTTCAGATCAGAGTTAACTCAACCAGAGTTTCTCTATCAGAGTTTGCAGCAAAGTGCTTTAAGCGTGAAATACTTTATCAGAGCATACTTGCTTATCAGAGCTTCTGTACTTGCAGCGTTAAGTACTTCCAGAGTCTTCTAAAGCTTTACGTATGTTCTTTACTCAGATTCTTCTCAGCTTCGCTCAGAGTCATTGTAGCAGATCAGAGTCTTCTGATGAGTTGCTTCTGACGCTCAAATCTTTTTCGTTCTGTGGTGTTCAGAGGCGTTCTGATCGCGACTTTCTTTGTCTAACAAATCTAACTGCAAGTGCACAGTCTATCGCGTAGTAATAATAGATATCGATCCCACAGGGACTCGTAATCAATCTAGTATTATCGGGTGTTACGGTGTTTAGCTAGGTCGGTTTGGTTTCAAGTTGAATAATGGCAGAATAAATGCGTAAACTAAAGGGAACTAAGGTTTTTACTTAAGATATGAATTTATGAATCGATATGCAATAATTTTGTTCTTCGGGGATTTGACAACTTATTGGCGTATTAAATGTTTTCAAACTTAGTTTAAGAAGAAAATAGTGATTTAAAGACTTTTGTCTCACGATGGTTGTTGACGCTAGTCGCAACTCTAAGGCGGAACGTATGCTTTCGCTATCCCGTTCGGGGTTAAAGTTACCTTTTGAAAATCTCTAAGTTCTAATCCTTTTTAAAGCGCTTTCGCTGTTTTTAAATCGAATGCCTAGTTTTTACTATCTGGTCTTAGCCTCAGCTGTCGCTTGTTGGTTCGTACCTTAATATGGTTTCCCACTATCGTGGCAAAACCACCGTAAATAGCTTCTCACTGTCGTGACAAAGATTTATTTAGAATTTTAATTAAAAACTAAAACCATAACTGAGTTTTTGAAAAGAGAAAAACTACGCCAATTATTATCAAATTCCGTCTGAATTATTATTACATATCGATTACAGTAGTTTAGCTAGACATGGAAATAAAAATGGTAATACATAAATAAAAACAGTAATTAATAACATGCATCATAATGAAAACTGAAATTACGATTAAAATTTAAAACCTGTAAATATTCCAATTGGCCTTTGGGCAGATCCTCCACAAATGTTGGCAGGATTCTGGTCTTGGTGCCAATTGATCGTACAAGGGAAATGGGAATTACAATAATATCAAAGAATGCAGAGAAGGAAAAGAGAAACAAATAAGAATAGAATAATGGAAAGGTTGCTCTGAAGACGAATTGGCAGCACTTCGTTGTCTTGAATTCGGCTTCCTTTTTCAGGTCCCAACCTCTTCCTTTTATAGAGGGAGAGTATCTAACGGTTATTCCTTCAAAAAGTGGGTTTCAGGCAGAAAAATAGGAGTTAGTGGCCACACTTTTGGTCTTTGAGGGGAGAAATTTGCACGTGACTTCATTCTGCCACGTTCTGGCTGCATGACGGTCGTCATGGCTGTGTGACGGTCGTCACACGCATGACGGTCGTAACAGTTGTGTGACGGTCGTCACATCAGTCAGGCTCGTTTCTGCTGGTTTTCACTTGGTTTTTCATCCATTTTCCACTTTTTTTTGCTCCTTTTCTTCATATTGCTTTGCTTGGACATGTTCTTCGAATACCTGCATAATACTTAGACAAATAGCATGGAATGCCCCGAATTCGGAGTGAAACCGGTCAAACATTAGTTAAAACACACGTCATTTTATAGATATATTTTCGTGTTATCAAACTCCCCTAAACTTGAATCTTTACTTGTCCTCAAGTAAAAGTTAGAAAAATGTGGCAAACACACGGCACGCTCCTCCCTTCCGAGAGGTTTTTCTCAAATTACAAGTTAGGAAGTCCAAGGAAAAAATCGAAACAACACACATACGGTGGTGACACTGAGTTGTAAGTCTTCGAAGGCCTCCTTTTTATGCAAGCCAGTTCCAATCATGCTATTGCAGCTTGGCGTCAAGTTCCTTGCAACAAGTTTTACCCGGTTTGTTCTGGCGCAGTCACATTAAGCCCGTTATCCGTATACTTTCATGGCAAGTCAACCTGTTAGTGGCTATGATCTCTTTTCTATTTCGATTCTTCTTTGCACATAAGCTTATGCGATTGATTTTCCAAGACTTTCTGTACCATTGGGCTAAATGCTCGGGTGAGGAGCACCTAACTTAGAAGGGATATGTTTCTATACTCATGCTATATGGCTTTTCTTCTTCATGATTTTTCATTTTGAGTTAGAGATCACACACACTTATTTGCATCGGTTTCATTGCTTAGAAGCATTTAGGATGGTGTTGACTGCTTGTATAAACTACTGGGGGCTACGTTTAAGTAGGAGCTTGAAACTTCGGTACGTGTAGGTAGTGAAACGGACTCGCATAAACTGGAGGTCTAAGGTGTCAGGACGGTAATGGAGTTGTAAAAATTTTCTTCTTGGGATTTCCATACTTGATTGAACTTTGGCGTGTCCTCGTGATGCTTAAAGATTTTTGTGTATAGTCATATGAAACGCGAGGAGTTCACGTAACAGAGATAAATATATATATATATATATATATATATATATATATATATATATATATATATATATATATATATATATATATATATATATATATATATATATATATATATATATATATATATATATATATATATATATATATATATATATATATATATATATATATATATATATATATATATATATATATATATATATATATATATATATATATATATATATATATATATATATATATATATATATATATATATATATATATATATATATATATATATATATATATATATATATATATATATATATATATATATATATATATATATATATAAGAGCTTATTTGCCGAAACCGAAAATTAAAATTTCTTTAAATTCGAAAGAACAAGTACAATGGGAAATAACATGAGAAAGGGAAATGAAAAGGGAAATAACGATCCGCTCCCACACTATCTCAATCAGTGTCCCCACTGATTTGAAGGAATGCGGAAGGGGGATACAAAGGAAATACAGAAAAAACAACAAAAATGGCAAAAATGAAAAATACTACTAATCCCGTCCTCGTCCTCGATCTCTGCCTCGACCTCTGGCTGGGGGATCACGGGCGGCGAGGTTCAGAGCCCCGGTGTGAAATATGTAATCCCGGAGACCGTCGACTCGCACAGTGGGGTGCGCCATCTCGTCAGCCATGCCGGAATGGATATCGTGCATCATCTGCAGAGACTGCTGGATTTGGCCGGTCTGCTCTCTCTGCCAAGCTTCAAATTCCTCATCCCTGCGGTTCTGCTGCTCCATCATAAGCATCATCTGGTTCTGTTGCTCGATGCAGCGGAGGAGGGCCGCGGATGTATCATCAGTGGCAGGACGGGGGCGGCGGCGCGTGGAAGGGCTAGCGGTAGCAGCTGCTTGTGAAGGCTCAGGCTGGTCGGCTCTGTCGAGCTCTTCCTGAACTTCGTCCCTTGGCTCTGGGATGTTGTCTTGTGTTGGGGCAACAGGGGCAGCAGTGTCGAAGATCCAGTTGGCTCTGTCCTCTGGATGCATCTGGGTGCGGGAAGGCATGATGATGCTCTGGATAGTGCAGCCTCGCACTACAGGATGATATTGACCATCACGGCGGGCCTTGATGAGGTGGGAGGCGCGGCAGTGGTCGGTGTCCAGGAATACGGGAGGCATCTGGCGGAGTGTCTGGAGGCGGTCGCCAAGACCGAGGCCTATGGCGATGGGTGTGATGATGCCACCGAAGTAAAAAGGTTTGGTGCCGCGGTTGCAGTTGGCCTGGATGTGAGCCAAGAGAAACGGGGCAGCGTTAACTGTAACACCCCACTTCCCAAATTAAATAAAATATAAACATTATAAATAAACATCAGAGTTTTCCCCAAAATAGTGGGATATCACATCACCAAATTTTTATAAAAATACTTTATTAATTATTCTCAAAAATAATACAGCGGAAAACATTATTCCAACATTCTCGGCCATCCGCCAAATTTCGTAAAATCTTTATTATTATAATTCACAAAAAAAAAGTGATACGTCACAGGATTACAACAAGTTTGACATAAAACAATTAAAACACCCATATCCCGTGTTACGTATCAGAGCATCCTAGACTCGACTGGCACACCACCATCCAAGCTATCTAAGTACCTGGATTATCTGTACTTCCGGAGAAGCACAGACACAACAACAACCAAGGGGTGAGAAAACATGATCAAAAATATATTGGTAATGTAATACATGTAAACAAGGTAGTAAAACACACCAACACACCAATATTCACCCCAACAACTCCATATAACGAACCTACTGTTCAAATTACAATATAACATATTATAATGCAAATATGCAACTCAACACCATGCATGCGGTACCGACTCATTGGTTCATTCAATCGAACCTGGATAGATCACTTACGCTCCTCCTGAGACATGATCTATCCCCCACCATTCTCCACCAAGGAGTACGGATGAATCACTTACGCTCCTCCTGAGACATGATTCATCCCACCAAAACACCATGATATGCACACACCAATGCATAACTATCATATTTAGGCACACTAAATGCACACGATCCTCCTGATCATATCATCATACATCAATGCATATATGTGTAGATATATTACACCAACACCATATAAATCAATCAGATAGTAAATAAATTCATACTATAACACCATATATAACCACATCCCAACACCCGAGAACACACGATCCTACTGATCACTACATACATATACGTTAACCAATTGTTCACCAACAATATCAAGGAAAACGAGTACCATCACCAAGTAAACAAGTTCATACTTTATCACCAAGATATAAACACGTCCCACCACTCAGGAATACACGATCCTACTGATCACTACACCATGCTCCGCATGATTCATACACCAACTAATTATCCATTTAAATAATTAGTAACGGAAATCACATACTATCACCGAGTACTCACTCTATAACACTCAATCATCTCCCCTATAATCAACAAAGTCCAAGGGCACTACACTCTTAGCGCACACAGTATAACAGCATATAAAAACCCCATTCTGCTACGCTCGCTACACCCTCGCTAGGCGAGCTCCCAGCGAATGCTCGCTACCTGTTCGCTTAGCGAACCTCCTCGCGAAGGCAAACAGAACTTACTGGACTCACTCGCTACCTCACTCGCTAGGCGAGCACCTAGCGAACGCTCACTGCCTTCTCGCTAAGCGAAGTGCTAGCGAGTTGCCTGCGACTTCTCAAGTTCTCACAGTTCAGAATTCTCACTCTTCTCTGATTCAAGCCTATTCTATCACATCCACTTCCTATACTATCCGTATTACGACCAATGCATATTAGGCTTATCAATCTTCCTATAATTCTACTCCAGATCAACATTACGGCACACTACCGACACTTTAGAGTTACTCTGAACCTTACTCAAACCAAACCAACACCAACAGTCAATCAACAATGGCAACATCAAACATCCGTACATCATCATATACATATTATTCCAAAGTCATCACTTAAACAATCTATCGACACATCAAAAAGGTCACACAGAACTTCCCTAAAACCGTAAACCCAACCTATACGCCAAATTAACCAAAAACAACAATTCACCAACACTCAACATATTTCAATCCATCAACATCAACATAATTCAACAATCAATAGCATGTCAATATAAAACTTCATCAACGATACGTTCCTACGGGGTTAAGGAATCCCCACTACCCTATACATGTATATACCATTTCCAATCAAGTTTCTCCCCCCTTACCTTGTTAATCGGTTGATCGATGAAATTCTTCCTGGATTTGGTCTCTTGGCCTCCTCTTTTCTTTCCGTTCTTCGTTCCCTTTTTCCTTCGTTCTTCTCACTTCTCTCGTTCTTTCCTCTTCTCTCTTTCTATCGCTCTTTCTCTCTTCCCTCTTTCTATCGTGTTATTTTCTCTAATACTTCCCCCACCCCTTCATATTCTATTTTCCTTTTTATTTCCTATCCCAATAATAATAATAACTAATAAAAATAATATTATAATAATAATAATAATAATAATAATAACTAATAACTAATAAAAATAACATAATAATAATAATAATAATAATAATAATAATATTATTATTATTATCACACCAATTTCCCACGATCTATGGTAATCCCTTTTCTCTCTATTCCAACTTTTCTAATATCTCCTTGCTACCCCTTCATATTTCCTTCCTCACGGTTTCTATCATGACTTTTCATATTTCCATTCTAACTTCCCAATAACCCTTCCACCTCTTATTTTACTTATTTCAACCACTAATATTCCCAATAATAATTCTAATATAATAATTATAATAATAATTATAATAATTATAATAATAATATAATATAATACTATTATAATATTATAGTAATATTCAACATAATAATAATAATAGTAATACACCCAACAATAATTATAATAATAATAATAATAATAATAATGATAATAATAACAATTATATTAATACTAATAATAAAATAATATGAATAATAATAATCTTAATATTAATAATACTAATATAATATTACTAATATTAATAATACTAATCATAATAATACTATTAATAATAATAATAATAATAATAATATTATTATTATTATCTCACCAAAATAATAATAATAATAATAATAGTAATAATATTATTATCTCATCAAAATAATAATAATATTAATAATACTAATAAATATAATAATATATAATAATAATACCCCCACCAATATTACTATTATTCATTATATTATCATATTCACACCAAAAATCATAATAATATAATAACTATATTAATAATAATATTATATTCTCCATATTAATAATATTACTACAAATATTAATAATAATCATAAATATAATAATAATAATAATAATAATAATAATAATAATAATAATATTAATACCACCACCAATATTACTATTATTTCTTATATTATTATAAACTCACCAAATTACCACCAATGATCTCCCATCTCAGGGACACCCACCAAACATCATCAAATACACCCTACCAAAGGGCACATCAACATATAATATTTAAAATAATAATAAAATGACTAAATAATTAAAATGGGTGTTACATTAACCGGCTCTGAAGTGAACACACAGCGGAGGGAAAACAGCTCCTTCGAGTTGACCTTATGGTTACTGTCACGAGCGAATATGGTGTTGCTCAACACGCGGTGGAAGTAGCGGATAGCTGGGTTATGGATATGAGTGGCGTTCAGCGTGTCCCAGCTATCTGGAGTGGTTCCGGTCAGGCTGTTCCAGAGAGGGAAAGCCTCTTGGTAGAACTGATCTGAGATGCGGCGGTGAGCATCGTCGCTGTGAGTGAACTGTAGGATGACGGCGATGCGGTCCTGGGGGACCTGATATTCAGTGTCGAACATCCAGAAGCAGGCGGCACCGTGGAGTTGGTTGGCATCGCCGGAGGATGTTGTGTAGGCGAAAGAGCTGAGAAACTCCAGAGTGAGTTGCTCGTAGGTGGGTTGGGGAGTGGTGCAGAGATGTCAGATGCCGGCTCTCTGCAACATCCAGGTGACGCCGTCGAGAATTCCGAGTTCCGTCAGAGAATTCAGATGAGCATACTGGGTCGGTTGAAGCGACCGTTGATGGAATGCGAGAAAGTTTGGTTGCTGCCGTTCACCGGCCTCTCCTTCGCGGAAGGTGATGTTGCTGAAATCGGGGTTTGCACTGGCCATTGTTGAGAGAGAAGTGCAGAGGTTTGAGATTATGGGGTTTCAGAGGATGGTGAGGCGAGGGAGTGCAGTGGGTACTGAATAATGGTGAATGGGAGGCTGAAAATGGTGGATGGTTTATGGGGGATTCTGAGGGTTTTGATAGGGTTTTGGTAGTGGGAGAGTGGGAAATTAGGGGAGAGGGAAAGGGGAGGGGCGCAACTCTGTTTAAAACAGAATTGGGGGTTTTTCTGCATGACGACCGTCAGGGGTCTGTGACGGTCGTAACACGCGTGACGACCGTGGTGGAAGTGTGACGACCGTCACATCAGCAAAGTCTGCAGAATTGCAAAATTTTGCTTGTGGGGCGTTTTAACAGTGGTAACTGTGGTAATATGACTTCTAATGGAATAATGACAAACTAAAATTGAACAGGAAACATAATTAATGGAAGAACTGAAATGAAAATAACATTAAATCGAAAAATGAGTATACGGTAGTACAATATCCAAAAAGAGTAAACAGTTGCAAAATGAACTAATTGCGAATAATGTAAAATGCAGTAAACGTAAATTAAAGCAAAAACTAGAAGATCACTCCGTTGGTTTCTTCAAATTGTTGATCTGCTGAACAACGACATTAAATTGGTCTCTAACCAAGTCCATGAAGGTAACGAAATCCATATGAAGTTGCGTTAATTCATCTTTGACAGTGGTTACTTCCAACTTGAGGTCGTCTACAGTTTTCAGAACAGTGTCTAGCTTATTTGTGTTTTGTTCAGGCGTGGGGTTAGGAAAATTATGGTAGTTAGGAGGGGTCTCAGGATCGATCTCTACTTCGGACTCATATTCTTGGTAGTACAAATAGTCATGTGCTTCGGAGACTTGATCACTGTCATACATATAAGCCTGGGGTGTGGAGTGAGGTGATGGAGGTCCCATAGGCTCGTCCAATTCATAAAGCCAATTATCTTTGTTATGGATACTGGTTAGCTCATGGTTGGGCAATGTGAAAAGGTGGACAGGTTGATCAGCTATGAGGTATTCGTAGGCTCCTGGTCCTAAGGTACCTAGAATGCGTCTGTTGAAGCAGAACTGGATGTCTAGTGCTCTGAGGTTGCCGAAACGGACGGCTTTGTTCAGGTAGTACCTCAGACCAATTTCATGGGCGATCATGGTGACTAGGCCTCCTATTAAAATGGGTGAGTGCGGGTCCTGATTGATGCGTGTAAATGCCCTCATCATAAAAGGGACAGCATTTACGGGGCGGCCTTGTGAAGCACAGAAAAGGATGAACAGCTCGTCCTTTGAGACTGTTGTGATGTTTTCTTCCTTACCAAAGAGGGTATGGGCTAATATCCTATGGAAATAGCAGAAGGTTGGATTGTGTATCTCGTTGTTATGCATGTCGTTCGGTTCTGGGTGATAGTTTCCGGTGATGGAACCCCAGAATTGGTCTAATTCGAGATCAAAATCCTCTTCAATGGCAGTAAACACGAACGGATTGCTAGGGAAGCCTAGGATGTTAGCTAACGTGGTACGGTTGTGTGTTTGGTCTATTCCAAACATTCTAAAGGTTATTAATTCTTTAGTGGATCCAAAGCCATATTCAGGTAAGTAACTTAGGGAGCTAAGGAATTCGAGTGTCAGTTCGCGGAAGGTAGCAAATCGGGTCTTGAGAGCGGTTTGCTCCCAGCCTAATTGGTAAAATAGGTATTGAATGCTATCTTGAATTCCTAGCTTGTCCATGGTTGGTGTATCGTAGTACAGAGTCGAAGCAAAGTTTCTTTGAGTCAGTGCCTCGAATCTGGCCTGCTGAGCTCGTCCTCTAAACACAACAGTCGTAACGTCAATGTCGGCCATACTCGTTAGTCGGATAGAATGGAAGAAAAGTAGAATGACTTTTAAAATCCTGGAAAAAGTCACATTCACTCAGATCATAATTTTAAGAAAAATAAAAAAGTGATAAAAGAGAAAAATATAAAATCAATATAGATAATGGAAAATAGGATAATAGAGATTTATAGAAATTATAAGTTAATAAAAAGAATAGTTTTAATAAATTTAGAAGGAAAAGCAGGAAAACTTTGGGTTGCCTCCCAATCAGCGTTGTCTTTAACGTCAGAAGCCTGACGATAGCTTGGATATAAGCGAGTCGAGAATCTCGAGCAATTTCATATTGCTCACGTGGTCTCTGTTTTCACTTTGATTATAATGTTTCAAACGCTGTCCGTTTACTATAAACGGTGCGTTGATTTGATTCGTGACTTCAATAGTTCCACTCTTGAGGACTTTGGTGACCTCAAAAGGTCCAGACCACCTAGATTTTAGTTTTCCAGGGAATAGTTTCAATCTGGAGTTGAATAGGAGCACGATGTCTCCCACTCTGAACTGCTTCCGGATTGAACGTTTGTCATGCTGTTGCACCCTAAAATTTGACCAACCGGTTCTCCTATCTGACTCGTGGTTTAATTTCATATTCGCAAATCAGACGTGTGATATTTGTGCACAAGCAGGGGATATCAGAGTTTACAGCTTGATTTTCGTCTATCAGATATGGCAGATCCAGTCCAGATCACCAGGGTTTTATTTTCGGGAAATTGTGCGCTCCTCGGTGATTTTTAGCTTGCACAGTGATTTTGGGGATATTCTGATGCCCGGGGCTCTCTGTTCGATTCGATCTGGTCTCGTGCGCTCTTTTATGGCGGTCATTTGCATTCATCTGCATTTTTAGGATTTTTATAGACTTTTGTGAATTTTTAATAGGCTTTATAGATTTTTCTGGAATTTAAATAGGGTTTTTGTATATTTTAATAGTTTAATTCTTTTTTAGAATTTTATAGGTTTTCAGAATATAGTTTTAATTGTTTTAGATAACATAAGAAATATTATAGATTTTTTTCTTATCAGTTTCAAATAGATGTTAAATCATTTTTTAGGGTTAATAGGATTTTTTAATAGTTCTAATTCTTTTAAATAGATTTTTAATCATTTTTATTTTTAAGTAGCATTTTCTCTTTTTAGAATTTAAATAGAGTTTATCTTTTTAAATAGAATAATATAGATTTTCTTTTAAATAATATAGAGTAATATAGTTTTTAGATTTTTTAGATAGAATTTAATAAAATTTTTAGAATATAATATAGATTTTTCTTTTATAGATTTTAAATCATTTGTAAATAATATAGATTTAATTCAGAATTAGTTTAATTGAGTTTAGTTTAGGTTAATCAGAATTTTATTTGGTTTAATGTTGTTAATCCAATTCAGTTTTTTAAGTTTTTTGGCCATTTTTCGTATTGGGCCCAAAGTCATGCAAGGCCCAGTCCGTGTTTTTTTGTCCAGGTTGCAATTCAGAAGTTCAGCAAAAAAGTCCAGAAACAACCCAGTTTTCGTCCAGCAATTCCCAGACTTCTCCAGCGAAGACCAGAAGCTTCTAGAACAATCCAGAGCTTCTCAGTGGCATAAATAGAGCTCGCCACGTGTAGCTTCGGGAGCTAGCCCACGTTACACTCAGAAACTCCCCAGAATCACGCCACGTCTCGCCCACACGTGCCCCTCTTTCCTCTCTCTCCCAGGCCACGCGTCCAGCCACCAGCCTCCCTCACTGCATGCAGGTAACAGCTGGACTCCACTAGCTGGTCTTCACCGCCGGCCATGCAGCCGCCATCGGAGACACCGTCCTCCACCGCAACGGCCACCGGAGACCGTTGAAGACGCCGGAAACTGCATTTTTGCCAGAAACTCACCCAAACGCTCCAATCTTCATCTTGCTCTTCCGTCACCCGCATCGTCGCCTCGCCGGAAACATCATCTTCGCCGGAAACTTCATACGCTGTTTTCCAGAACGCGTTCAACGATCTTCATCGTTCTTCAAGGTTTCCAGAACGCCATCATTCTCGTCCAAAGATCTTTCCAGAACGCTTGAATATTCATCATCTTCATAAGGAAATTCCAGAAGTCACTCAAACCTTCATGCAACTTCTCCAGAAATCACTCAAGAGCTTCATCATAACGTCTTCGTTCATCATCATCATCAAGAATCTCGTGGATCCATCAACAACCTTCAGCAACGAGCACCTAATACATCCCCAGATCTGTACAAGATTCATCAGCTCCAAGACTTGTAAAGAACTTCATCAAGGTCTCAGCGTTGTTCGTCACTACGAGGTGTTCTTCGCGCCATCAAAGCTTCAGCAAATACCCAGAAATCTTCAAAGATCCCTTGTTCCCCTCACATAAACCCAGGTTTGTCTTCTCTCTGTTATATCTCCATTGCAATTGATGAGCGTAGCCTCGATTAGGGTAAATTGATTGATTAGGGTTTGGGTTTGATTTGTGTTGAATATGAGAGAGCGGTGAGATTGTTGTGTCTGCTTGGTTGATTCGTTTGAGGGTTGAGAACTTTGATTAGTTGTTTGAGAGATTCAGAGTGGGTTGGGGGAGACGGACGAAACGGCTAGGGTTAGAGGTGAGTGAACAGTAACCTGAGTTGGGGAGAAGGGATTAGGTTTTGTTTAGGGTTTCGTTGGGTTAGGGTTAGGATTGGGCTTAGGCCCAAACGTATTTTTCTGAACACCACCCTCATTTCACTCGTACACCCCTCCCTGCGTGAGAGCTGAGAAGGATTTGATTTGGGCCTTATGCCCAATTGCTGTCCACACCCCCTGGGCGTAGGCCCAATGAAAATTGACTGGGAAACTTACTGACTCCACCCCCCATGCGTTTTTTTTTCTGTTCTTTTATTGTTTGATTTCTGGTAGTAGTGGGCCTGCATCTTGGTGCTATTCGCACCCCCCTCTCAGGCCCACCTTAGGTTTTCAACTGAACACCTTGCTGTTAGTACCCCCCCCTCCATGTTATTTCAATTTTGTTTTTATTATTTTCTTTTATTTTTGCATATTATGAAATTCATAATAAAATGTAAATAAGTGATTTTTTTAATTCTTCTTTTTTTTACCACTTTACAATAATGTCTAGAAAATTGTATAAAAATAAAAATGTCATTTTATTTTTGTTTACCATTTTTGGTATATTTTCCATTTAATTGATTTCTTTTTTAATATTCTTTAGTGCATACATGTCATTAGAAAATTAATAAAAAATAGTAGATTTAGTCAAATAATTCCGTTCTTTTTTCTGTAGACTCGTAATTCAGTGTAGAATTTTATAGTGTAAAAACATTAGCTTAATCATGCATTTTCATTTTAATTGCATTTTTTGTATTGTCAGTGATATTGAATAATTGGTCTGTGGATATGTCTGTGTTGCTGATTTTAGTTCTTTCATCTGGTATTGAATTTTGTTCTGATTTCTTAGTATGTTATCATAGAACCATGTAGGTCTCCCATTAGATTTTTGATAGATTTTTGTAGGACGTTCTGATGTGATTTGTCTGAGCCTGAAGATAGGAGAAGTCTTGATGACTTCTGACTTTGAAGTTCAACTGTGGTTGAACTTCAGAGATAGTCTCTTGTGGTTTGTTGGCCTGTGGGTTCTTCTGGAAGATAGGAGCTGGTTGCAGTCCTGCTGGAGCTTGCAAAGAGGCAGTGGATTGAGGCTTAGTCTAGGAGCTTGTTATCTGTTTGTGAGGTTCGAGATCCTGAAGTTTGAAGGGAGTTTATGGTACTTTCCTGAGGAAGGTCCTGTGAATGACTTTCATTCTTTCTTCTCACCTCTTTCGTAAGTATCCAATGATGTCGGAGCCGACTTGTGAGTTTAATTTCTCCTGAGGAGGAATGTAAACTGATCACATGTTGTTGAGCCACATGGGATACGATTCCTAAGTGGAAGCCCCCTAGTACTTTCCCGAGGAAGGTCCTATGGGTCTATTCACTTAGCTCCCTTAGTTCAGATAGGATTTCTCAAATATCCAGTGATGCCGGAGCCTTCGTGTGAGTTTAGTTTCTCCTGAGGAGGAATATAAACTGATCACAGTTGTCGAGCCGCATAGGATATGACTCCTGAGTAGTAACCTCCTGGTACTTTCCTGAGGAAGGCACTATGAGTTTGTCTGCTTAGCTCCTTTTCTCTGGTAAGCTTGTTCTGAAGCTTGGAGATTGGGATTGTTTCCTCTTGCTTAGGGTTTTGATTAGAGTTTTTGCTTAGATCTTTGCCTAAGGTGTTGTATAGAGTTTTGTTTAGAGATAGATTAGAGGCTTGTTTTAGGTTTGTTAGGGGCCTTGCCCAGGAGTAGTTTCTTGTTTTGTAGATAGAGGCTTGGCAGGTTAGCTTGCCTTCTCTTTGTATTGTTTGACTTGTGTGATGTTATGTTGCATTAGACTTAGGTGTTCATCTAGATAGTTCTGAGTAGGTGCATCTTAGAAGTAGACTTTGTGTGCATGAGAAGTTGAGGTGGTCCTCCTTCTGCTTGTTTGTTATTGCGTGGCTTTGCTTGTTGGTATTTGGTAGAGCTGAGCTCCCTTGCCTCTGTGGTTTGCGGCCTTTGCGCCTTGTTTGTCTGATTGTTGCATTCATGCATAATCTCAGTGTTTCTTTACTTTGCAGTTTCTTGTTTGTAGTTTAGTCCTGTTGCCATGATCCCTTAGGAGCTCTGACTTCTCCGCTGCGGAGTTGTTATGATGGACATTAGGATGGTCAACCAGGTGTGATAGCAGTAGGTAGATTCCCCTGTTTCTCAGCTATAGTTCTAGGGTTTCCCTTTTCTTTCTGTAGGAGCTTTTTGAGTAGCTTGACCCATAGTTAGCTGAACTACAGCTGCTCTGATTCCTTGTACCAGACGAGGATATGTAGGCATAGGATGCGATATCCTAGCGAGCACACTAACAACTAACCTTTGTTCTCTCGCGGCTGTGCGATCGAGACTTTCCCGCTAACGACTAATTGTTATCCCTTTCTCTTGCCCGAGTGCATTTGAGACCAGATCGTAGTTGTAGGTTCCCGAGCCTTAGAGACCAGTTTGTTTTCTCACTGCTGTGTGAGAGCCCCCTGTTTACCCGTAGTTAGTCGAACTACGTTTGCTCTGATCTTCCATACTGTGTGGAAGTACGTAGGCACGGGACACGATGTCCTGGCGAGCAACCTCTCCCCTGTTTAGTCATAGGTAGTCGAACTACGTTGACTCTGATTTTCCCATTGCACGAGGGAATACGTAGGCCCAGAACACCGTATGTTCTGTCGAGTCCTGTCCTTTTATTTTCTTTTCAGACCAGCCATTAGCGTAGATAGATAACACACCCTTTTACCTATAAACACCAAGCGTGGATCCCATCGAGTACGATGGACGTGAGGGGTGCTAATACCTTCCCCTTGCGTAACCGACTCCCGAATCCAGGTTTTGGTTGCGATGACCATACCTTTTCCCGTTTTTGCGAGGTTTACTTCGAGCGTTTCCTTTCCCGCTCTGAGGGATAAATAACGCATGGTGGCGACTCTCCTGTCAAGCCGGCGCCGATTTTCGCAGTAGCGACACATGCCATTTCTTGGTCCTTTCTTTGTATATGCGTGCATTCTCGTACGCGTCTAATCTTAGCTCTTCCAATTCATGAAGGTTCAAGATTCGCTTTTCGCCTGCCGCAGTGTAGTTGAAGTTTAGTGTCTTAATAGCCCAGAAGGCTTTATGTTCTAACTCTACCGGCAGATGGCATGATTTTCCGTAGACTAGTTTGAATGGTGTGGTGCCTATCGGTGTCTTAAAGGCGGTCATATAGGCCCATAAAGCTTCGTTCAGCTTTGGGGACCAATCTTTCCTGGAGGTTGCGACAGTCTTTTCTAAAAAAAATTTTATTTCCCTATTCGAAACCTCCACTTGTCCACTAGTTTGTGGATGATACGGTGTGGCTACACGGTGTTTTACTCCGTATTTGGAAAGGAGTTTATCGAAGATTCGCGATATGAAATGCGAACCACCGTCACTAATGACGAGCCTAGGCACACCGAATCTTGGAAAGATTACGTTTTTAAAGAGTTTAACGACTACTCGCGTGTCATTTGTTGGAGCGGCAATGGCCTCTATCCATTTCGATACATAGTCGACAGCGACGAGTATATATTTATTTCCAAAAGAAGATGGGAAGGGTCCCATGAAGTCGATTCCCCAGACGTCAAAGATTTCTACTTCCAAGATTCCTCTCTGAGGCATTTCATCGCGTCGTGAGATGTTACCGGTGCGTTGGCACCGGTCGCATTTTAGTACCGCGGTATGGACGTTCTTCCAGAGACTGGGCCAGAATAGGCCAGACTGTAGGATTTTAGCGCATGTCTTTGAGGTGCTGGCATGACCACCATATGGTGCTGAATGGCATTGGGTGATGATGTCTTCTATTTCTTCCTCTGGGACACATCGACGGTATAAGTTGTCGGCGCCTCGTTTGAAGAGTAGAGGTTCGTCCCAGTAGTAGTGCTTTAAGTCATGGAAGAATTTCTTCTTTTGTTGATAAGTCAGGTTCGGTGGAAGCACGCCTGCGGCCAGGTAATTAACGATGTCGGCAAACCACGACAAAGTGGCTTGGGCGTAGACAGCTTCCATGGCTTTTTCCAGTTCCGGTTTTTCCGAAGTAGAGTTAGACATATCGCTTTCCAATTTGGCTATCAGATGTTCGTAAGGAAAGTCGTCATTGATAGGCACTGGTTCTTGTTTTATGCCCTCTATACGGGATAAGTGGTTCGCAACTACGTTCTCGGTCCCCTTCTTATCTTTAATTTCTAAATCGAACTCTTGTAATAATAGGATCCATCTCAATAATCTGGGTTTAGCGTCCTTTTTGTTGATTAGGTACCTAATGGCAGCGTGGTCTGTGTATATGATTATTTTGGCTCCTACCAAGTAGGAACGAAATTTGTCAAGAGCGAACACGACTGCTAAGAGTTCCTTTTCTGTTGTGGCGTAGTTCATTTGGGCAGGGTTTAATGTTCTACTGGCGTAGTAGATAGCGTGAAGCTTCTTATCCTTCCTTTGTCCTAGAACTGCGCCTATGGCATAATCACTCGCATCGCACATGATTTCGAATGGTAGTCGCCAATCTGGGGGTTGCATGATTGGTGCGGTGATAAGTGCAGATTTTAGAGTTTCGAATGCCTCTAAGCATTCTTTGTCGAAGATGAACTCAATATCTTTCATTAACAAACCTGTAAGAGGTTTTGTGATTTTCGAGAAATCCTTTATGAATCTTCGGTAGAATCCAGCGTGTCCTAAGAAGCTTCGTATTTCTCGTACGGTTTTCGGAGGTTGGAGATCCTTTATGATCTCTATTTTGGCTTTGTCAACTTCAATCCCTTTTTCAGAGATGACGTGTCCTAAAATAATGCCTTGTCGGACCATGAAATGACATTTTTCCCAATTAAGGACAAGGTTCACTTTGGCGCATCTTTTGAGTACCATTTCTAAATTCGACAGGCAGCTTTTGAAGCTTTGTCCGTATACAGAGAAGTCATCCATGAACACTTCCATGATGTCATCTATGAAATCTGCGAAGATTGCCATCATGCATCTTTGAAAGGCATAGGATGCGATATCCTAGCGAGCACACTAACAACTAACCTTTGTTCTCTCGCGGCTGTGCGATCGAGACTTTCCCGCTAACGACTAATTGTTATCCCTTTCTCTTGCCCGAGTGCATTTGAGACCAGATCGTAGTTGTAGGTTCCCGAGCCTTAGAGACCAGTTTGTTTTCTCACTGCTGTGTGAGAGCCCCCTGTTTACCCGTAGTTAGTCGAACTACGTTTGCTCTGATCTTCCATACTGTGTGGAAGTACGTAGGCACGGGACGCGATGTCCTGGCGAGCAACCTCTCCCCTGTTTAGTCATAGGTAGTCGAACTACGTTGACTCTGATTTTCCCATTGCACGAGGGAATACGTAGGCCCAGAACACCGTATGTTCTGTCGAGTCCTGTCCTTTTATTTTCTTTTCAGACCAGCCATTAGCGTAGATAGATAACACACCCTTTTACCTATAAACACCAAGCGTGGATCCCATCGAGTACGATGGACGTGAGGGGTGCTAATACCTTCCCCTTGCGTAACCGACTCCCGAATCCAGGTTTTGGTTGCGATGACCATACCTTTTCCCGTTTTTGCGAGGTTTACTTCGAGCGTTTCCTTTCCCGCTCTGAGGGATAAATAACGCACGGTGGCGACTCTCCTGTCAAGCCGGCGCCGATTTTCGCAGTAGCGACAGCTGGCGACTCTGCTGGGGACCTATAGCATCTAGGGACTTTTCCCATCCCTTATGCTGGGACCGTTTCCCATCCCCTACGCGAGTCAATCCTAGCGCTTGGATGTTTATTTGTTGGGTGTTGTGCATATTGTGTTTTACTTTTCTGCACTTTACTTTCCTGTACCTTTACCTTTCCGCATTTATTTTCCAGCATTATATTATTATGATTATTGCTGTGGGCAAAGGGAGATTACTGTGAGTGAAAGCCGGACCTGGGCTTTAGTACACACCTAGATATAGTTGCGGAGAAGTAGTAGACGAACCTGTCTGCTGAGCAGGCACAGTTCCCTACGAAAATCTGCGCTCAGACGAGATTCTTGCAGAGGTGCTCCTTTCCGGTCCTGAGGATCTGAGGGGAGTCCAGACGTGAGGGTTGTCGACTCTGGGAACCGATCATTTGGAAGTCAGCTAAGTGAGGCCTCTTCATGACTTGATGATGCCACTCCTTCTGGGAATCGTATCGTCATTCATGAAAGTCTGTGACGCTGATGACCGCATAGGATGCCGTACCTTTGTCCGTGGATTAGGTCTATCCTACCTGTGAGAGGGACTGGGTTATTGCAGGAAAACTGGCCGTCAGAAACCATGATTCAGTACCTTTATCAGCTGGTGTTCTTGATTCATCTCCAGGTGTGTTGTCTGGGTCAGATGGGTTTCTTATCTGAGGTTGATGCTATTATCAGATGGTATTCTCGTCAGATACAGAGGTTCAGATGGTTTTCTTACCAGGGGATTGATATTTTGAGTATCAGATGGTAGTTAGTGGCATGAGATTCTGGTGACCGTGTTGGTTTTCTGTTCTCGATCACGGAGATGTTCCTCTTCAGGCTACAACATAGCCCCTGTGTTCGCAAATTGCATCATTTATCATATTGCATCATTACCATCTGCATTCAACTAACGTGTGTGTATTGCAGGTACATATTTTCCCTTCCAGTCCTGGTGTTTGTTCCTAGCAAGACATGGAAAACCTGAAGAGAGTATTGCCCTATAAGTTTCCGTCGCCGAATATCAGTCTATTGTTAGAGTTGATTGCTATTGCTAAGAAGAGGGGAATGGGTGACTTCAGAAAGAGATATGGGAGGATTCTGACCTACGTTTATCAGCCATCTGCCTACGAGACCAGCGGCATCTATACTCTGTTACAGTTCTACGACGCGGAGCTCAGGTGTTTTGTATTCCCCGACTTCGTTTTGGCTCCTACCCTGGAGGAGTACTCTGCACTTCTGGATATACCTATCCGTGAGCAGATGCCTTTCTATCGTACGGACGCTGAGCCTAAGCTGGCTGAGCTTTCTGCCATCCTGTGCTTGAAAGAGTCTGAGCTGTCTGGGAAGATGATCAGAAGAGGAGATGTATGGGGATTCCCGTTGGATGTCTTGGTAGAGAAGGCTCGGGAATACGCCCAGAAGGGTAGCTGGGGTGTTTTTGACGTCATCCTTGCTGTATGTGTTTATGGCATCGTGTTGTTCCCGAACATTCCTGATTTTGTTGATTCTGATGCCTTCTATATTTTGGCTGCGGAAAACCCAGTTCCTACTTTGTTGGGAGATATCCACCATTCAACTCACTACCAGAATGAAAAGCGACGAGGAAGGAATGTGTCTTGCTGTGTACCTCTCCTGTGTAGGTGGTTCACCAGTCATATGCCTAAGTCAGGCCCTTTTGTCACCTCTATCCATTCTCTAGGATGGCCCGAGCGCTTAATGGGATTGACTGCTGAGAACGTGGTATGGGTCACTAAAGAGGTATTTGGAGCTGAAGTCATACTCAAAGGCGAAGGATTCCCGAATGTTCCTTTAGTGGGAAGGAAGGGGTGTGTCAACTACAACCCTTCCTTATTGATCAGGCAATTTGGGTATGTACCTCAAGGAGCGCCAAAGCCCGAGGAGATACAGGAATCTCTGTATCTCACCGGGGCAATTGGGAAAGAGATGCTGACCAAACTTGAGAAAGCCTGGAAAAACTTGCACAAAAGAGGGAAGCTTTCAGGTAGCAGAGGGGATACTCGAGTTCCTGGCCCATATGTGGAGTGGATTCGTGAGCGAGCTGTGAAGTTCCTGATGCCTTATCCAGCGGTTCAGCCATTGCATCCTCCTCCGGTGGAGGAACCCACCACTGTGGACATTCAGGTCTACAAGCAGCTGATGGCGGAGAGAGAAGAGCTAGCAAGGGCTAAGGAGGCTTTAGAGCAGGAGAATGCCCAGCTTCGGCATGAAAAGATTGAAACAGGATATGTTTCTAAGCAACAGGCTGAAACTCTGAAACATCTAAAGACTACGCTATTGGAATTGACTGAAACCAAGAAGCGTCTGGAGTTAGATGTAGACTCAGTTAGTAGTGTGTTGGCCACCAAGAAGCAAGAGCTGGAAAGGGCCTACACAAAGCTAGCCAAGTTCAGAGAACACTGGGATCTCACTATGACCAAGCGCAAGGAGCGGGAAGAAGAGCTGAAGACACAAATTGCTCAGTTAGAAGAACAGGTCAAAGTGAAGAATGAAGAGCTCGAAGAAGAAGCCTGTCGCCGATACGAGGCCGAGCGCAAGCTGACAGATGCCATGAAGAATTTGGAAGATTTCCAGCATAGAGCAGATGCCAAGAGACCCAAACCTGGGGGCGGTGCCAATGATAAGGCTTGGGAAGACTTTGTCAGAGACATCCAGGGGACGGTCAGGAAGAGGGATCGGCTGATAGAAGGTTTGATTTATCAACCGGATCATGCAGAGACAAAGAAGATGGTCGAAGACTTCCGCAACCGTACCCGCATTTGATTTCTCTCTTGTATTCTGTTGTGTTGAGATCACCACCAGGCATGTTGGCTGGGATCCTCTTTGTCATATCAGTTGTATGGAGCATAGTTATGTAACTTCTTGACAAGACAGTTATTCTAATAAATATATGAGGGTTTTTTCCAAATACTGTCTTTATGGTTTATCTCGTCTTGCTACCACTGACACTGGAATTGGAGGGGAAATATCTCCAATGCACACATGCACGTTAGCATTTGTTCTTGTATTTCTATTTGCATAAATCATACTGCATAGCATTTCTCTAGCAGGTCAGAGCACTTATCCAGCCTTTGTTTTCACCAGAAAGTGATTCTCGGGGAATTGTTTGAGGCAAGAGTAGAGTGCTGAAGACGACCAAGGGGCTGAAGCAGATTTGAGCAGAATCAAGCAGCATAGTCCATTACAGGTAATTGGTAGCTATGTCTGAAGGCAATTTCCAGGCTCCTAGCACCTTGGCAGGGTTTACTATGGCGTCCAACCATCGGTATGACTCTATGGAAGGCTTCCCGCAAGCGAACAGTCTTCCTGCAGACCCAGTTGTACAGCCAACTGTTGAGAACCGAGATCGACATGAGCAGCTCGTTGCCCGAAATGAACGTCCTCCACCTGCCAACAATCAATGTGTTGCTTTCCCTGTGATGAATTACCGAAGAGATATTCCAGTGACCGGGTTAGTAGATCCAAGAGCTCTTGATGATGGTAGAAGACTCCGAGTGTTGGAAGAGCAAATGAAAGCCTTGGAAGCGAAAGATGCCGTTAACCTGGATGCTGTAGCCATGTGTTTGGTTCCTGACCTGGTGTTGCCGTATAAGTTCAAAATGCCGGAATTTGAAAAATACACGGGAGATAGCTGTCCAAAGCTACATTTGATGATGTTCTGTCGAAGGATGACTTCGTTTGTGCGAAATGACAAATTGATGATCCATTGCTTTCAGTATAGCCTGACTGGGGCATCGTTGAGATGGTACGTGCAGTTAGAAAGTAATCAGATTCGATCATGGGTGGATGTAGCCAGAGCTTTCATGAAGCAGTACGATTACAACCTGGATTTGACTCCTAGTCTCGTAGATCTGCAAGAATTGTCTCAGGCGGAGAATGAATCGTTCAGAGCGTATTTGCGAAGATGGAAAGAATTGGCTGCTAGTGTTCAACCACCGCTTCCGGAAAGGGAACTGGTTGACATCTTCTTGGGTACTCTGAAAGGCCATTATTTTGACAAATTGTTCAGTTGCACAAACTTTGTGGGCCTGATGAGACTGGGAGAGATTGTTGAGAGAGGACTCAAGAATGGAAAGTTTCGAGATGTTCCTTACGTCCCAGTTGATAAGATTGAGTCAGTTGTCAGTTCTCAAAAAGAGTGGGAAGGAGATGACGCCACCTCAGAATCTCTAGCATCTCAGGGTCAGTTTTCAGACACTTCAAGTCAACAATCATCCTACCGCCGATCGCGTTAGCATGCTCCACGAAGACCAAGGAAGCCTGAAAGGCAGTTTACTCAGCTACCAGTGTCGTACAGTCAATTGTTGCCAGATCTGGTCAGAAGTGGATTGATAGTGCCGAAAGAGACTAAGCCGGTGATTCCACCGTATCCTCCAGGTTTTGATGCCAGCGCCCGCTGTGAGTACCATGTTGGGGCACAGGGTCATTCAACAAATGATTGTAAAGTACTTAGAAGCCAGATTCAGGATCTGTTAGACTCTAACCGTATTTGCATCACTCCTCAAGGTTTTGTTCAGGTTAATGATTTTCCATCCTCCAGTTGTGTGGGTTCGTCAGTTAATGTCATGGAAGACTCCACAGGAAGTGTGTGCTCTGAAGATTGTCAATCGGAGAGTTCAGTTGTGTGGGAGAAATTTCTAGAGGTTTTTGCGCCGGATGTCGCATCTGTTTTCTCTGCTTAATCCGTTTAGCTTTTGTGCACTAGTGTCTGCCGACCACCACCAGGATTGTTGGCTGGGGTCGTTATATTCATACTCATTTGTGCTTACCTGCTGATTTTGTTGGTTGTACATGTGTGGGAGATGTTCGTCTGTGTGCTTATAGCTTGAGTTTCTCTTTGTCTCGTTATGAATATGTGTTTGCTTTCTGCGCTGCATTATCATTTAGCAGGTATATCAGAACCGTGGGCCTTATTCCCTCATCGTCTCAGTTTGTTGCAGGAACTCCTTCAGAGATATGGAACAGAATCAGTTTGAATTGATCGAAGTCCAAAGCCAGCTGGGGCAGATGATGAGAGACATGCAAGAGATGCGTTCGAAGCAGAGGATTCTCAAGGAAGAGAACAGTCAGTTGAAGACCCAAATGAGCTTGATCATGGAAGTAGTCAAGAATGTGCTTAGGAAAGAGGACGATCAACTATTCGAAGCCGCAATGAAGAAGCTCGCGCCACCTGTGCATGTGGAACCTGAGCAGCAGCAACAGAAGATACATCCGGCTCAGCGGAGGATCCAGGAAGGGAAGCCAAAGAGAATGTTTGAGGCACCACCTATGACATATGATGAGCTCTTGCAGACTTTATTGAGGTTTAAACTGGTTGAGAAGAGAACGTTGGAACCACCAACGAGAGTGTTTCCTCATGGATACGATGCTAGTAAGCAATGTGAATTTCATTCCGGGGCATTCGGACACGACATCGAGGGTTGTCATGCTTTTAAGCACAATGTTCAAGACCTGATTGACTCGCACGATATTGAATTCACGCCGGGCGGCGTGGCTGTGCATATTGCTCCTGTCTCGATCGATGCTAAAATGACAGATGTTTCTAAAGCTGTAGTGGGTCAGAAGCGTATCCTGGACTCCATGGTGTCAGAATCTCCAGGCCCACAACTGTTGCCTATTCCTGGGGCAGATCTGAGAAAGAAAATGGCTAAGCATAAGGAGGGCGTTAATCAATACATTGAAGGTCAAGAAACCGATGTTGTATTTAATACAAAGGGTGTTCAAGGGTCAACCCGATACCAGCAGCAGCAGCCTCAGCAGCAGAACCAGCAGGGGTATAAAAGATATCAGAATCGGGGTCCTCTGGCAAGTCGTCATTTGGAAACTCCTCCTATGCCGTATGCACAGCTTCTGCAAACGCTGTTTCAGCTCCAATTGGTTCACAAAAGGACAATGACTCCCCTAACGGGACCACCACCACCGGGGTATGATGCCAGTGCTACTTGTGAGTTCCATACTGGGGCACCAGGCCATACGGTTGAGAATTGTAAAGCTTTTAAGCACAAAGTGCAGGATCTGCTTGATAGTGCAACAATCAGCTTCGGGCCGGGAGGTCCTAGAATCATCTGAATGAAGGAGGAAGGGCTCTATAATTTGGTCGAGTCGTTGAAAGCAGGTCAAGACAGCATCGAAGTGTCTCTGGTAAAGATAGCTGGTTCAGCAGCAGGGCAGATGTGAAAGCCCGGTTCTCGGAAGCTAGCATATTTTCTTTGTTTTAGCTTGTCATTTCTTTACATTTGTAGTTGCTTTCCTGTTTGAATTTGTAATCTTGTTTGTAAAACTTGTTGTTTTCATTCAATGGATGATAATGAAATAAATATGCATGTTTTGATCCATTCGTGTTCACTAACATGTTTTTGCAAATGTCCAACGTTTGGTTAAGAAGAATCTGGGGAGGATGACGAAAATGACCGACATGCAACTACCGATATTGTATGCTTTTGAAATAAAACCTGTTGATGATGTACAGGCATTGTTTCAAATCCCCAAACACCAGAGGTATAAGGAAGATAATCCCTTGTCAACCCCTTTGAGCCTTGTAGTAGGAGTTCTTTCTGTGAAGGAAAAACCCTCGATCTTTAACCTGGGGCAGGGTAGGTGTTAGCTAATTTGACCAAGCGTCCAAACTGCAAAAGGAGTATCCGTTCGAGGATCAATCACGCCCCTAGAGGTCGTGCCTAAAAGACCACAATGGTTCAACCCAGAGTGGGGCAGTCATGTCATTCCCCAAAGAGTCAGACAACCAGTGTCACACGACTTGTTCAAAAGAAAAACGAAAAAAGGAGAATCAAAAGCCCGCTAAGTCAAGAAAACTTCAAAACAAATGACTTAGGCAAAAATGAGGGCATCCCGCTGGACTTGAAAAAAAAAAATCAAAAGAAACTCAAAAGGAGTCAGTCCAGGCAAAAGTTAGGGATATGGAAAGAAAAGAAGAAAAGGATCAAAAGAACAATCCTCGATGGAAATACGAGTCGTGTGACCTCAAGTGTCAAAGACGAAAAGTGAGTGGCTGTCACTCCCAACGATCATGATTTCTCGAACTATCATTCCTATCTTTCAACCTCTGAGAGGTGAGCGCTAAGGTCAAATTAGCTGAACGTAGGATGGGAGAACATCAAGGAGAATGGGGGGGTTAAAATAAACTTTGAGCCTTTATCCTTTCTTTCAAAACCGTGAACCTGACCACGTTACAACCTCCAAAAGTCCTAATTGAAGCAGGTCGTTTCGAAAGCATACTCCGGTAAAGGTCGTGTCGATTCTGACTCCTAAAAGGGTTCTTCTTACCATGTTGATACCAATGTTGATAAATGTTTTGTGCATCATATGCTATAAACTGTTTTTCCTTTTCCCAGTGAACAGATTGGATGTCAAAGATGTCATATGTGTTGCATTAATACATCTTTTATGCAGAACAACTTGTTTTACTTGCGAGTAAGCGTTGGACAGCAGAAAAGTTTCCTACAGTGGAAAGTATGGTCAAGATAGAATGCAGAACGTCCGAATGTTCCGAGAGCAGGGGCAAGCTATTACCGTAATCCCCAGTCAGGTCAGCTTTTCGAAGTCAGTTATCCTGGGGCAATCAGGTTGAGATTCAGGTGAATATCTAGTAGTCAGGGGCGCTACTCTGAATCAGATAATCGGGGCAAGGTCATTGCAGTCAGGGGCAGACCATCTTAAGCGCGCAAAGGTTGTGCGAGAAGCATGTGAGGTGAAGTATCTCTCAGAAGTTCAGAACGCTGAGGCATGTTATATCAGACCATCAGAAAACAGATTTTCAGATTTCCTTTCAAGGACTATCCCCACGGAGATCCCGTAGGCTGGGGCATATCAGAAGAGAAAGGATTGGTCTTCTCCGTACCAGCAAGGCCATTCAGAGTTATTCGAGCAGATGCAGTCGATTTTCGAGAGCGAGATGAATGCGGGAAGTCGTGTCACTATCCCTTGACTCTTCACTAAAAGGTTGTGGATTCAGGAAGAATATTTTCCAGCGTCAGTTGTACCTGACCCAGCTGTCGCTACTGCGAAAATCGGCGCCGGCTGAACAGAAGAGTCGCCACCGTGCGTTATTTATCCCACGGGAGGGAAAGGAAACGCTCAGAGTAAACCTCGCACAACACGGGAAAGGTATGTTCGTCGCAACCAAAACCTGGATTCGGGAGTCGGTTACGCAAGGGGAAGGTATTAGCACCCCTCACGTCCGTCGTACTCGACGGGATCCACGCTTGTTTTCGGGTATGGATTGTTATTCTATCTAAACTATAGGTCAAGGGTGAAAAAGAAAATAAAATGAAAATAAAAATGACTCGGCAAAGTATCGCACTTTATGCCTACGTATTCCCGCCTGGAACGAGAAATCAGAGTCAACGTAGTTCGCCTACCTACAGGAAAGGAGGGGAAGGTTGCTCGCTAGGATATCGCATCCTATGCCTACGTACTTCCACACAGCATGGAAGATCAGAGCAAACGTAGTTCGGGCCACGTACGACATAAGTCTGTCCTTGATTGATTTTATTCCTTCTGAAAAAGGTTTCCTTGATTAACAGTCCCGGCGGACAAAAAATGACGTCTTGATGAGTTCACGTTCTTTTACGGAAGAAGTGTCTTTTATTGTGTTTGAAATCTGTATGTGTTTTTCTGTTTGTTTTGAGAAAGAAAGAGACGGAACTCTAACCTACGGTTGCGAAGGGAATCAAACTAACCTAATGTTATCATGCATGGGTTAAGACCTAGTGTCTATCATGCTCCTCTCTTGCACAGAGAGAAACAGAGATCCTACGGGATAGGCAGAAACAGAAACAATAACAGATATATACAGTAAAACAGTAAAATGCATGGATGCAACAGCACAAGCGAGGCAAGGGAGTCCCACTCAACCTCGAACCTAGAAAACAATAGGCAAAAGTGAACAGGCTTCACTTTCAACCCAGCAGGGTAAACAGCAAACAATACAGCCCAGAAAACCAATCAATACATCAGCAAATGAAATACAGCAATGGAAACAGCATCAGCAGCTCTGAATCAACATCTAGCTTCAAGAAATCTCCAAGCAACTACAGGCTTCAACAAGCATCAATCTCCATCTTCATGACCTTCAGGCAAGGGCTTTGATCATCAGTCTTCCATCTGCAATGGCTTTTCTTCAGGCTCAAACCTCCAGGATGAGGGATTAGTCACAAGAGTGAAGTGAATGAATGTTAAACAGTTAATTACCTACCAAGGGTGGTTCATCAACTGTTAACATTAAACAGAAAGTTTTCTCTCAAAAGTTCTATCTTTCAAATACATTCACTGATCCTTCCAAAGGAAGGAGGTGGATATTTGAAAGAGACTTTGAATCATAGAGAAGGGATGGATGCAGACAAGGCATTCCATGTTTGAGAAACAAACCTTCTAACCTAGAGCTCTGCCTAGCTCCTAAACCCTAGTCTCCTCAGCATCTGCTAGCAAGAATCTCCTATCCAACTCTGGCAGTTGATCTTCAATCTCTGGATCTCCAATGGTCTTCATCACCTCAAGTCTTCAACTCTCCCAGGTCCCCAGACAAACCCAATACCCAAGCAAGCAAGCAATAAATCCCCAGAGGGCACACCACACCAGCCAATCAGATATACAGACAGTATTAATAGCAGTAGGGAAATCCTGACTTTTCTAAGGGGATCTAATAACTACCCATAGCCCCTATAGTCCCATAGCTAATCTATTCAAACCCTAAGTCCTAAGGGAAATGAAATCAATCTTCCTAAGTTATCACCTAAAAAAACCCTAATTTGTTCATGATGTTCAAGTCTTCATTAATCACCTAAAATTAATTCCTAAAAATGGGAACTAAAATATTTCTACAAGTTGAATATCTAATCTAAACAATATAAAAAAGAATGAACAAAAAATGTTAAAGCATGTAAGAGAACAAAAATTATTAAAATGATGCATGAAATGAAGCTATTTAAAATGACATTCATTTAGAAAATATGAAAAAAATATGAAATAAAAATAAAAATGCAATTTTATTTTCTTATAATATTCTAGACATCTTAAAGAAAATATTGTAAAAAGAATGGATTAAAAATGAATTTTTATGCATTTATTATGAATTAATGAAAATTGGTAAAAATTAAAGAGAA
The DNA here is from genome assembly GCA_963859935.3 of Lathyrus sativus. Classification (NCBI taxonomy): domain Eukaryota; kingdom Viridiplantae; phylum Streptophyta; class Magnoliopsida; order Fabales; family Fabaceae; genus Lathyrus; species Lathyrus sativus. The sequence goes on along the minus strand of OZ012736.1, from coordinate 187,665,764 downwards.
ACAAAAACAATTAAATCAAATAAAATGAGGGAGGGGGTACTAATAGTAGGCGCGTTCAGTTATAATTGGATGGGCCAGGCAGACTGGGGGTGCTATTAGCATTTGGAACAAGGCCCAGCATCAATCAGAATTATTGAAGAAAATAAAAAAACACACGCTGGGGGGTGAAAATAGAAGTGAAATCACGTTCAAAATTAAATTGGGCTTAAACTAGGGGTGGGGATAGCAACACAAACTGAGGCCCGCCCGTTTCAATTAATGAAACGGTGCGTTTAGGGCGCCACCTCACTTCCCTCCAAATTCAGATTAAATGTGAGCCCTCGGATCACTCTATTAGTCAAAAGTCATACACGAAACGAACGGACCAGATTATATCTTCTCCAATGGCTCTGAACTTAGGGTTTCAACCTCCCATGGCAGCCATGCACGAGCAAGGTTCAAGCTCTTAGTTCTCCATCACCAGGCCATGAATCATCACGCTATAAACATGAAAGATGCTCAGAATTCTTCCCTCTACAATCCTATGGCACTAGATTGATTTGAAACTCACCACAACAACAAACCCGATCGAAGCAAAATCTGGTCACCATGAAATTACTCTGAGATGCACCATCACAATTCTCCCTCAAACTTGCACTAACCTAATCTATGCATAATGGTAATTAATCTGCGCTATCAACCTAACATTCTAATGCACTAACCTAAGAGATTTAAACCCTAACAGTTTATTGCACCTGCTAACAACCATCACCAAATCACTCCAAACTCAACCTAATTGCTCTACTAACCTCCTACATTATGTCTAAACTAACAACAACATGTTAAACCAACTAGATCAAGCAGTTTGAATGAAAACATACCTGGTGTAAAAGCTTGAAAACAGCTATGGAAGATTGAGGATCTGAGGCTTCCAAGGCTTGGATCTTGATCAATTAACTCAGGGATTGATTCTGTATGCAATGTTGTGATGATTCTTGGCTTGAATTATGCTGTCCACTTGAAACTCCAATTTTGATGTTGATGATGGAAGTGCTCGAAAATGGATGATTCACACTTGATTCTTGATTGAATTATGATCTATGATGATGATTGAACAAGATTGAATTAATGTGGATGAGAATTGGTGAAGGTTTTGTGAGATTGAAGTGAAATTGCCAAGAGAAAAGAATGAGAGAGTTTGTGAAATTCTTGATGAAAATGAAGCCAACCCTTAATCAATCCTCATTTCATGCTTATATAGACCTCATATGAACATTCTAGATCCATCTTGCACATTCCCTTGCTTTCCAACTTTGATCCATTTTGGTTATGTTTCTTCAATTACAAGTAACCAAAGATAACTTTCTTTTTTCCTTCTAAACTCAAAAAAGTGTTTGAACCATTGTTCTTAGAATTGCTTTTCCATTCAAAATCATATATTGGAAGTCTCCATTTGGACTCATAAATCTCCCAAACCATTTTCCATCTTGAATTTCTTTGAATTATAAGTCTTTTTAGTTCATATTTTGACCAATTATGCAACTTCATGCTATGAGCTTTTACAACAATTTGTGACCTTCTTTATAGACTTAAAATCCCATTTGGAGCAAGTTTGATGTTGTAAGTTTTTCCATTTGAGGCCTCCTTGTATGAGTTTTGGACATAGGTTAAAATGACCTGTAATTCACAAATACCCAAAATACCCTTTGCTTGCCAAGACCATAAGTTGAGTTCCACACATCATATGAGGGCATACTATACCATTCTAGAAAGCTAAGACAATGAGGAACAATTCTTATGTTGACCAAGAATTCATTTGAAATCTCCTTGAGGGGTAAAAATTGCTTGGAAGTCAAGTCACTTTCACAGACAAAAATTCAGACACCTCAGATGACCTGTAACTTGCAAGGACCATAACTTGAGTTCTATAAATCTCCTTGAGGTCTTCCACCACTCAAATTAAAGGTCTTGAGATCCTATACAAGTTCCATGTTGGCCAAGAAGCCATTTGAAGCTAGAATTTTGACTTATCTTGCTTGGAAATTTGACCTAAACTAGGGAATTTTACAGAGAAACCCTAATTTAGTAACTCCTCTTCTCCTTGATTTCTCTTGAATTCTCCTTAGCATATCTCCATATCCTTCTTCATATGTCCAATGATGAACCCCACATCTCTCCAATAGACCTGAATGCCCTTTAAATCAGTCAATTGACCTAGGGTTGACCCAGGGTTGACCCAGATGAAACCCTAGTTGACTGTCTTCAGTTATAGCTCTTGTGATCTCATCAATGACTTGTCTCCTTCTCCAAATGACTTTCTAAGTCTCTCATAATGTCTAGATACTCTCCATGCCTTCAATTCACAGCTCACAACCCTCTTGTTGATCCTCAGATACCCTCAGCTAGGAGATGGACTCAAGGCTTGATCTGCTGAACTCTTTGCTTTCAAATTCTTTCCTGATGACTTGAATGAGATTGAATTAGGATAATAACCTCTTGATAGGCCTCTAGAGATGAAAATAATGATTGGTCCCCTGTTGAATGACTTGCTATGCTTATGCTATGCAGATGGTTAGTCTATGTACATGACTCTATATGCAAATGCTAATGACATTGAAACATAAACCAAGTGAATAAGGTTGGGCAAATTTTAGGGTGCAACAGCTGCCCCTATTCAAGCGACTTGGACCCGATTGGGTGAAGAGCCCGGAGCCTTCAGACATTCGCGGTACGAGACGGTTGAATACTAGTGAACCCAGAAATTTGCCAACCGCAGAAATAAACTGCGCTCCTGCTTGAGGAACGACATTCATCAGCTGAATCTGACTGTTACAGCAACCCACTGATCTCGTGCGACCGTGCTGGGGACTGTCTTCATCGTTCTGAAGAGGATTCTGTCATAACAAATTGCTTGCTTGTCCACGTTAGGACTCCGTCTGCTGTCAATACAAAGAAATCTCAACTAAAACCTGTCCACGTTAGGACTCCACTTGCTGTTAACCCAGAAAAATCTCGGCAACTCCGCTGGGGATAATTCGTCTGCATTTCCATAAACTGAATCGCCCACGTTAGGAATAAAATTCTTCCACGTTAGGAATCACATCCGTCCATGTTAGGAATAACATCGTCCACGTTAGGAATCATCTTTTCTATACCTGTCCACGTCAGGACTAACCCTTTCATTTTTCCACGTCAGGAAGCAATATTCTTTCCACATAAGGAGAACTATATCAACCTGTCCACGTAAGGACTCCAGTACCACTTAACATGTCCGCGTCAGGACTCCAATCTTTCCACGTAAGGAATTCAACTTTGGTTCTAAACCTGTCCACGTCAGGACTCAACTTTCTACATAAAGAGTACATCATTCTTCCACGTCAGGAATCAACTTTTCTTACATCTGTCCACGCAAGAAACCCAATTTTCTTCCACGTAAGGAGTAAACCTTCTTCTTCCACGTTAGGAATAACCTCTTTGATCTGTCCGCGTCAGGACTCAATCTTTCCACGTAAGGAACCAATCTTGACATGTCCGCGTAAGGACTCTAATCTCTCCACGTAAGGAATTCACTCGTCTTTCCACGTAAGGGAACCGCTTTTCTTCCACGTAAGGAATGCTCTTGATATGTCCACGTAAGGACTCTGATCTTTCCACGTAAGGAATACCGACTTTCCGATATGTCCGCGTCAGGACTACATTTTTCCACGTAAGGAATGCCATCTTGATCTGTCCGCGTAAGGACTCCACTCTTTCCACGTTAGGAATCACCTCTTTCCACGTAAGGAATCCTCTTCTGATATGTCCGCGTATGGACTCAATCTTTTCCGCGTTAGGAATTTCCGTCTCTTTTCCACGTAAGGAATCATTTTCTCTTTCCACATAAGGAATCTCAATCTTTCCACGTAAGGAACTGAAACTTTTCTTTCTCTTCCACGTAAGGAACACGCTTTCTTTCCACGTTAGGAATACTTCTTCTTCTTCCACGTTAGGAATAACTTCTTTTCCATCTGGAATGCTCTTATCCACGTAAGGAATAACTTTTTGATATGTCCGCGTATGGACTCAATCTTTCCACTTAAGGAGTCATCACTTTCTCTGTCCCCGTAAGGACTCCAATCTTTCCACGTAAGGAATCACCATTTTTCCACGTAAGGAATCACCATTTTTCCACGTCAGGAATAAGACTTCGTCTGGATCTGTCCGCGTCAGGACTAAACTCTTCCCCGTTAGGAATGCACTTGTTTCCCCGTAAGGAATCCATTTCGATATGTCCGCGTAAGGACTCAATCTTTCCGCGTAAGGAATACCAACTTCTTTCCACGTAAGGAATAAATTTGTCTTTCCACGTAAGGAGAACATCTTCTTTCCACGTAAGGAAACATTGCCTTTCCACGTAAGGAACACCATCTTAATCTGTCCACGTAAGGACTCCAATCTTTCCACGTCAGGAATGTTGTCATTTCCACGTAAGGAAACTATCTTTTTCCACGTAAGGAATCATCTCTTTCCACGTAAGGAATCCAACTTGATATGTCCGCGTAAGGACTACATCGTCCACGTTAGGACCCACTTCTCCACGTTAGGAATAATAATCTCTTTGATTTGTCCACGTCAGGACACTGATCTCGTCTTGATTTGTCCACGTTAGGACTACATCTTTTCTGCTGAGAGAATAAATCTTGTCCATGTCAGGACTTAGTTCTCCATTGATCCCAACCCACAAACTTCTTAGCACTGACGTGACAGCGACTTTGTGATGGCCTCCACTGGGGATATTTGGAAACCAAACTACCGGACGCCTGTTCTGATAACCGGCGGTGACCTCGGAAATTCTGATTCATGAAACCTTTTGACGACAAATAACTCTGCTTGGGAATAAAGAGAGACTTATCCTGGTAACTCTGGTGGGGAAAAATAAGAGACATTTGCATAAATGACTCTGTTAGAGACAAAGAGAATCTCATCATACTGACTCTGTGGGGGAATACCGCCGAAACTGACATTACCATTGGATGTCTCATACCGAAATCTTGACTGTTTAGTAATTCATTTGAGCAAGAGCTCTCTCCGCCTGAACTGCTAGAATACGGAAACTGCTTCAACAAAATAAATGCTGGAAGGATAATGCCGACTCCGCCGGGGATAGCCAGATGCTACAGAATTCTTCCAGCAAAATAAATGCTGGAAGGGTGAAGTTAACCCTGCCGGGAAATTAGGAACTCAAACCTTGTTGAAGTAGCATCCTGCTGGGGAATATAACTCTACTGGGGAGTAGCGGATGCGCATAGTACGATTGGATTTCTGCTGGAGAGTGAACTGATATTACACAGTATCCCTGACAAAATAAATGCCAGGACCCACAACCAACTCTGCTGGGGAGAATCTTAATCTTCGAGTTCTACTGGGAGGAACGAACACTTGCTGACAAGAGAGAACTCCGCTTCGGGGATACTAACGTGCCCCCAGTCTGTATTTTGTATAGCTTGCCCCTGAATTTGCAACCATTTTGGAATGGACCCTACAGTCCTTGTATCTTGACAACCAGACATGGACGTCTTCTACATTTCGGACCTTGAAGGGGTGTTTCAAGAACATAACTTCCGTGCTTCTAGGGTGACATGCCCCGGTTTCGCAACAATCTTTTGTCTCTGATCGACTGTGTCGTGGAGCACTGCCCATAGCTATGGGGGATTTGCCAAATCTTGACCTGACTGCCCCGGATTTACTGCTTCTAGGATGACCGACTCTACCTGAATTAATCAGTATAGCTTGCCCCAGTTCACGAAATATTTGGGCATTCTGCATTTTATCCTGCTCATACCTTCCACTGTAGGAATCTTTCCTGTCGGCATGCGCTTACTCGCAGGTAACACAAGTTGTTCTGTATAAAAGATATATTAAACGCAATGCATATGACAGTTTCAAAACCCAAGTCTGTTCACTAAAAAAATTTGTGACATGTAATGAATCAATTATCAAAATGTCAATATGAAAGCTGGTAAGAGGAACCCTTTTAGGAGTCAGAATCAACGAGATCTTTACTGACGTATGCCTTTGGACAAAACTTGTTTCAATTAGGACTTTTGCGGGTTGTAACGTGGTCAGGTTCACGGTTAACAAGGAAAGATATAGGCTCAAAATTTATTTCGACCCACCCATTCTTCGTGATGTTCTCCAATCCTATGTTCAGCTAATCTGACTTCCGCGTTCGCCTATTGGAGGTGGAATGACAGGAGTGATGGTTCAGGATACCACACATTTTTTGTTTTTGAGTGACAGTCATTTGCTTTTCGTCTTTGGGTACCTAGGATCACACGACTTTTGTCCTTTTCGAGGATTTGTTCTTTTCTTTGACAATCCTTTTCGCCTTTCGTTTTTTCGTTCCCTAACTTTTGCCTGGACTGAGTATCTTTTGAGATTCTTTTGATTTTCCAGTCCAGCGGGATGCCCCTGTTTTTGCCTAAGTCATTTGTTTTCAAGTTTTGACTTAGCGGGCTCTTGATTCTTTTCACTTTTCGTTCTCTTTTTTTTTTTTTTTTTTGAACAAGTCGTGTGACACTAGTTTGTCTGACTTCTTGTGGAGTAATGTGACTGTTTCACTCTTTGTCGGCAAGGTTTAACCATTGCGGTTCTTTAGGCACGACTTATACAAGTGTGATTTATCCTCAACCGGACACTCTTTCTACGATTCGAACGCTTGGTCAACCTAACTGACACCTACCCTGCCCCGGGTTGAGATTTAGGTTTTTTTTCAAAAGAAACTCCTACTACTGGCTCAAAGGGGTTATCAAGGGATTATCTTCCTTATATCTCCGGTGTTTATGGATTGAAACAATGCCTGTATCTCATCAACAGGTTCTTTATCCAAAGGCATACGATCGGAATATTATTCGTCATCTGTTTTCGTCATCCTCCCTAGATTCCTGCTAAAACAAGCATTAAGCATTAAAGAAAACACAAAGAGTGAACACGACTGGATTAATTCAAAACATGCATATTCATTTCGTTTATCAATATCAATTGAAAAAACAACAAGTGTTAAGAGCGAAATTTGCAATTACACAGAAAAGAAACTACAAATGCGAGGACATGAACAAGATAACATGAAAAATGTCGGCGTCTCAGAACTGGACTTCCTGCACTCTGACTTATTGGCGAGTCAACCATCCTCAGAAGCTATCATCAGGGGTAGTCTACTGCTATCTCGATCTTCTTTCACCGGCCCGATCAAATCTGGGAAACCTTTTCATCACCCCGGCTTTTGCTTGTCTATGGCTTTGCACCGCCTTGGGGACCCTATCGGAGAAGTTAATGACCCTGCTGTCGATTAAATCTTGGACGGTATGCTTGAACGCGTGACAACCTTCAATATCATGTCCGGGAGCCCCGGAGTGGAATTCACAGTGCCTGCTCGCATCATAGCCATCCGGCAGAGTGCCGGTTATTGGCGCCAGAGTTCTTTTCTCCACCAAGTTCAATCTTAGTAGTGTCTGTAACAAATCTGCGTACGTTGAGGGAGGCTTCTCAAACACCCTCCTTGGCTTTTTTTCCCGAATTCTTTGCTGAGTCGTATACTGGCGTCTTGTAGGCTGCTGGCTTTGCTCGGACGTTTCCTTAGGCTCACGCGTTATCATCCTTAAGTTCAACCCTGGCATCGGCAACTGTTGTGGACATGGGGGCTTATCTTCCAGTGGCTCTGGGACATACCTTGATTCGTCTGCAACCTCTGGCGGAGAAATGGGAATATCAGTCCCTGCAACCTTTATGCCCCCCGGTACAAACTCAATTATTTTCTCATCCAGCAAATCTTGAATCTTATGCTTAAAAGCTTTGCAGTTTGCAATGTTATGCCCCGGTGCTCCGGAGTGGAAGGCACAATGGGCGTTCAGGTCATAGTCTGGTGGTGGCTGCCCTGTCAGTGGAACCAAAATGCGGGGCTCAGCCAGTTGAAGCTGGAACAAGAGTTGCACCAGCTGATCATAATCCACAGGGATCTCATCAAATATTCTGTTAGAAGACCTCATTCTCTTACCCCACCTCCTTGGGTTATCCTGCAAAACCAATTGCGACTGCTGACGAGGAGAATTCTGAGCTTCGAATCCTGGGGAGGGTCTCTTAAGCCTATCCTGCGTGGGTAATGGTTCTTCAGACCCCTGAGGAACAGATAAACCAGCCGCGTCTTCCGACATTTGCCCTCCTTCTCTCCGGAGTACGTTCCTTAATACTTCAGCCATCAACCCTATCTGTGCCTTCAGTCGGCAGTTCTCTTCTTCTAGCGTCTCTTGATTCGAGCGCAACTCTTGCATATCTTTCGTGAACTGCCCCAGCTGGCCTCGAACATCCGTTAATTCTGCTTGAACCTGTTTGATGGCTATCCCCACAAGTTGGCGTATGCAGCCTGGGAGAAAACCTTGATTCTCTAGCTGAGCAAAGTCGGCAGCTCTATCATTAGCCTGTGCCATCAGAGGCTGCACCGTATCCTGCAACTGCTTCTGATTCTCGGCCATGGCCTCCATTACCCGTATGATCCGTGTTATGTGGTCGCGCACGTCTTGCGTCTCGGTCGGATCCTGACTCATGACTTCCTTGCTGCCAGGGAATTCTTCGGTCGCTAATCTTGGAAGACCTGATGGATACAGGAGATGAGATACAATTTAATAATTTCCTGTAATGCAATATGAACATGAATGCAATGCAATGTGTCTGTGCCTTAGGGAAGTTCATTCCCCCAGTTCTAGTGCGAAGGTGCCGGTGCAGTGACAGTGTTGACAATAGGAATATCGGAGCTGAATCATAGAGAGCCTCATATATTGCAGGGAAAGTCAATAAGCCCAGAGTACAATATCACTGAGTACAACGAGAAGGCATGACCTCATCCAACAATCCTGGTGATGGTCAGCACTATGCAAATAAAGCATACAGGCGAATACGGGAAATAATCAAATGCTCTCAAAAGCCCGGTACTCTTCTATCAACTTCTTGGTCTCTGGGTGACCTGGTCGGTCAGGCAGCCCTTCAACAAGCTGGTTTCTCTTCTTAAGGACGCGGCGTACGTCTTCAGCAGTTTCTTCCCAGGTTGCGTCTCCGAAGCGATCTTCTAACTTTCGCTTCTGAGACACTGCTTCATCTCTGGATTTGATTGCCTTGTTCAGTGCGTGCTGGACACTATACCGGTTCATCACTTCCTCTTCGCACTTTTTGATGCTAGACTTCAACTTCTCTTCGAGGTCGGAGATTTGCTGCCTCAGCTTATCTTCCCTCTTCTTATTGTTGGTGAGTGTAGCATTCCAAGTCTTGTTGCAAGAGGAGATTTCTCGATGTGCCGCGTCAAGCGCTTTCTTTTTGGCTTCCAGCACGTCATGGGAGCTTCTGAACTCTTGCCCCAGACGTTCGCGCTTTTTCTTTTCCTCGGTCAACTCAGCCCCTAACCTGTTTAACAGCTCGATCTGTTGTTGGAAAGCATATACGGCCTTGTTTTTCTCACTGCGTGCTTGAGCTAGCTCTTGCTCTAACCCTTCGTTAATCTTCATCAAGGCTTCCTTTTCTCTCACAACTTGTTCATAGACTTCCCTAGAAACAGTAGTTGGCTCTGCTACCGGAGTAGGATCAAGAATTGGCGCATCTGGAAATGGCATCCTCAACTGACTAGCCCTCTCCTGAATCCAAACTCTATAAGGTGCATAGGCCTGACAGTCGTTCTTTCCTAACAGCGGCTTCCCTTTGCGGTTAATACGCGTCCAGGCATGCTGCAACTTGGCCAATAACTCCCCCTTCACGTCACCAGTGAAGTACAGAGATTCCTGTACTTCTTCCTCCTGAGGTGGATTCTTCAGCGCATATCCGAACTGGCGAATGAACAGAGCAGGGTTATAATTGATACACCCTTTTCTTCCTATCAGCGGCACATTAGGGTACCCAGAACAACTGAAGATGAGCTCGGATCCCAACAAATCTCGATCAAACCACACAACGTCTTCGGAAGATAGCCTCATCAAGCGTTCTGACCAACTGGCTGAGGTTGCACTGTCTACAAATGGTCCCTTTGTGGGAAGGTGACTCTTGAACCACATATTCAACAGAGGAGTACAGCAGTACACAACCTTTCCTCTTCGGTTCTCATTCTTATAGTGCAATGAGTGATAGAAGTCTCCGATCAAAGTTGGCACTGGGTTGCCTGCAGCAAACAGATAGAAAGCATCCAAATCCACAAAGTTGGGCAAGTTAGGAAACAGCACAATTCCATAGATGCATAAAGCCAGAATAGCATTGAAAACCACCCAACAACCGTTCTTGGCGTATTCTCGAGCTTTGGCGACTAAGAAATCCAGAGAGAAACCTGACACCCCAAGCCAAGAAGTCAATAACAGATCTGCAGCGTTCATATGCAAGGCTTTGGCTAAGTCCTCCAACTTGGGCTCAGCAGCGGAGTGGATGAAGGGAACTTTGTTCTGCACGGGAAGCTCAGTAAACTCCACATACTCCTCAATGGTAGGTCCTAGAATGAAGTCAGCAAAAGTAAAGCATCTCAATGCGGGGTCATAGAACTGCATCAAGGTGTATAGCCCGTTCATCTCATCAGCAGTGGGCTTGCAGACTAATCTCAGTAATCTCCCATGGCTCATTCTGAAGCTTCTCCTAACCTCCTCATCAGCAAGAGATATCAGGCCAAGTAAAGAAGTAATATCAGGTGAAGGCAGCTTATACGCAACTGTTTTCCTCAAGCCAGCCATAATCAATACTCAGAAGTCCGGGCACTAGAACTAGGGAAATGCAAATGCACCTGCAGCACAGACACACGTTAGTGAAATGCAAATGATAATGGATATGCAGGCAATGCAATGCAAGTAACATGCAACAGGGACCGAAGCTGTAGCTGAATAGCCTGAACCCAATCAAGAAAGGTCTCAGATAGACCATCCAGAAGTCATCAAACCCTGGTCTCAGATAGACCTAACACAAAGCTCCCATACTGGTCTCTGACAGACCTCAAACCATAACTCCAACTGGTCTCTGATAGACCTCAAATCATATCTATAATTGGTCTCTGACAGACCTCAGAACACATCTCCAAATGGTCTCTGACAGACCTCAGAACACGTCTCCAAATGGCCTCTGACAGACCTCATAACTCTCCATAAATAACCAGGATCTCTGATCGAGAAATAAACCGGTAGTCTGGAGGTCTAGTTACCTGCATAACCCTGAATCCCCTCACAGGTGGGTGGCTCTATAACTGGCACAAGGTACGGCATCCTATGCGGTCGTCGGCGTCACAGACTTTCAGGGTTGATGATACGATTCCCAGAAGGAGTGGCATCATCAAATCCTGAAGAGGCCTCACTCAGCCAACTTCCAAATGATCGGTCCCCGGAGTCGACAATTCAGCTGACCAACAACCCCTTCGACCCAAAGGGTAGAAAAAGAAGCCAACCAGAAGAACCTCGTCCGAGTGTAGATTTCATGAGACACTAATGCAAGCAAAGCCGGCACGCGCCCACTACTTTCTACGCTAATTCTAGGTGCACTCAAGCCCAGGTCCGGCTTATCTCTCAATCATAGAACCACCGATCACCCCCAATATAGCAATAACAATCAATATATATAATGCTGAAAATAAAGGTCAGAAATATAAATCCATACAAAATCCTCGACGGGAAAACAAGCGTTAGGATTGACTCTCTTAAGGGACGTTGGATCCCAAATGCATAAGAACCATCGCAGTCCTTAGCAGCCAGGGGACGTTGGATCCCCAGCAGAGTCGCCAGCTGTCGCTACTGCGAAAATCGGCGCCGGCTGAACAGAAGAGTCGCCACCGTGCGTTATTTATCCCACGGGAGGGAAAGGAAACGCTCAGAGTAAACCTCGCACAACACGGGAAAGGTATGGTCGTCGCAACCAAAACCTGGATTCGGGAGTCGGTTACGCAAGGGGAAGGTATTAGCACCCCTCACGTCCGTCGTACTCGACGGGATCCACGCTTGTTTTCGGGTATGGATTGTTATTCTATCTAAACTATAGGTCAAGGGTGAAAAAGAAAATAAAATGAAAATAAAAATGACTCGGCAAAGTATCGCACTTTATGCCTACGTATTCCCGCCTGGAACGAGAAATCAGAGTCAACGTAGTTCGCCTACCTACAGGAAAGGAGGGGAAGGTTGCTCGCTAGGATATCGCATCCTATGCCTACGTACTTCCACACAGCATGGAAGATCAGAGCAAACGTAGTTCGGGCCACGTACGACATAAGTCTGTCCTTGATTGATTTTATTCCTTCTGAAAAAGGTTTCCTTGATTAACAGTCCCGGCGGACAAAAAATGACGTCTTGATGAGTTCACGTTCTTTTACGGAAGAAGTGTCTTTTATTGTGTTTGAAATCTGTATGTGTTTTTCTGTTTGTTTTGAGAAAGAAAGAGACGGAACTCTAACCTACGGTTGCGAAGGGAATCAAACTAACCTAATGTTATCATGCATGGGTTAAGACCTAGTGTCTATCATGCTCCTCTCTTGCACAGAGAGAAACAGAGATCCTACGGGATAGGCAGAAACAGAAACAATAACAGATATATACAGTAAAACAGTAAAATGCATGGATGCAACAGCACAAGCGAGGCAAGGGAGTCCCACTCAACCTCGAACCTAGAAAACAATAGGCAAAAGTGAACAGGCTTCACTTTCAACCCAGCAGGGTAAACAGCAAACAATACAGCCCAGAAAACCAATCAATACATCAGCAAATGAAATACAGCAATGGAAACAGCATCAGCAGCTCTGAATCAACATCTAGCTTCAAGAAATCTCCAAGCAACTACAGGCTTCAACAAGCATCAATCTCCATCTTCATGACCTTCAGGCAAGGGCTTTGATCATCAGTCTTCCATCTGCAATGGCTTTTCTTCAGGCTCAAACCTCCAGGATGAGGGATTAGTCACAAGAGTGAAGTGAATGAATGTTAAACAGTTAATTACCTACCAAGGGTGGTTCATCAACTGTTAACATTAAACAGAAAGTTTTCTCTCAAAAGTTCTATCTTTCAAATACATTCACTGATCCTTCCAAAGGAAGGAGGTGGATATTTGAAAGAGACTTTGAATCATAGAGAAGGGATGGATGCAGACAAGGCATTCCATGTTTGAGAAACAAACCTTCTAACCTAGAGCTCTGCCTAGCTCCTAAACCCTAGTCTCCTCAGCATCTGCTAGCAAGAATCTCCTATCCAACTCTGGCAGTTGATCTTCAATCTCTGGATCTCCAATGGTCTTCATCACCTCAAGTCTTCAACTCTCCCAGGTCCCCAGACAAACCCAATACCCAAGCAAGCAAGCAATAAATCCCCAGAGGGCACACCACACCAGCCAATCAGATATACAGACAGTATTAATAGCAGTAGGGAAATCCTGACTTTTCTAAGGGGATCTAATAACTACCCATAGCCCCTATAGTCCCATAGCTAATCTATTCAAACCCTAAGTCCTAAGGGAAATGAAATCAATCTTCCTAAGTTATCACCTAAAAAAACCCTAATTTGTTCATGATGTTCAAGTCTTCATTAATCACCTAAAATTAATTCCTAAAAATGGGAACTAAAATATTTCTACAAGTTGAATATCTAATCTAAACAATATAAAAAAGAATGAACAAAAAATGTTAAAGCATGTAAGAGAACAAAAATTATTAAAATGATGCATGAAATGAAGCTATTTAAAATGACATTCATTTAGAAAATATGAAAAAAATATGAAATAAAAATAAAAATGCAATTTTATTTTCTTATAATATTCTAGACATCTTAAAGAAAATATTGTAAAAAGAATGGATTAAAAATGAATTTTTATGCATTTATTATGAATTAATGAAAATTGGTAAAAATTAAAGAGAAACAAAAACAATTAAATCAAATAAAATGAGGGAGGGGGTACTAATAGTAGGCGCGTTCAGTTATAATTGGATGGGCCAGGCAGACTGGGGGTGCTATTAGCATTTGGAACAAGGCCCAGCATCAATCAGAATTATTGAAGAAAATAAAAAAACACACGCTGGGGGGTGAAAATAGAAGTGAAATCACGTTCAAAATTAAATTGGGCTTAAACTAGGGGTGGGGATAGCAACACAAACTGAGGCCCGCCCGTTTCAATTAATGAAACGGTGCGTTTAGGGCGCCACCTCACTTCCCTCCAAATTCAGATTAAATGTGAGCCCTCGGATCACTCTATTAGTCAAAAGTCATACACGAAACGAACGGACCAGATTATATCTTCTCCAATGGCTCTGAACTTAGGGTTTCAACCTCCCATGGCAGCCATGCACGAGCAAGGTTCAAGCTCTTAGTTCTCCATCACCAGGCCATGAATCATCACGCTATAAACATGAAAGATGCTCAGAATTCTTCCCTCTACAATCCTATGGCACTAGATTGATTTGAAACTCACCACAACAACAAACCCGATCGAAGCAAAATCTGGTCACCATGAAATTACTCTGAGATGCACCATCACAATTCTCCCTCAAACTTGCACTAACCTAATCTATGCATAATGGTAATTAATCTGCGCTATCAACCTAACATTCTAATGCACTAACCTAAGAGATTTAAACCCTAACAGTTTATTGCACCTGCTAACAACCATCACCAAATCACTCCAAACTCAACCTAATTGCTCTACTAACCTCCTACATTATGTCTAAACTAACAACAACATGTTAAACCAACTAGATCAAGCAGTTTGAATGAAAACATACATGGTGTAAAAGCTTGAAAACAGCTATGGAAGATTGAGGATCTGAGGCTTCCAAGGCTTGGATCTTGATCAATTAACTCAGGGATTGATTCTGTATGCAATGTTGTGATGATTCTTGGCTTGAATTATGCTGTCCACTTGAAACTCCAATTTTGATGTTGATGATGGAAGTGCTCGAAAATGGATGATTCACACTTGATTCTTGATTGAATTATGATCTATGATGATGATTGAACAAGATTGAATTAATGTGGATGAGAATTGGTGAAGGTTTTGTGAGATTGAAGTGAAATTGCCAAGAGAAAAGAATGAGAGAGTTTGTGAAATTCTTGATGAAAATGAAGCCAACCCTTAATCAATCCTCATTTCATGCTTATATAGACCTCATATGAACATTCTAGATCCATCTTGCACATTCCCTTGCTTTCCAACTTTGATCCATTTTGGTTATGTTTCTTCAATTACAAGTAACCAAAGATAACTTTCTTTTTTCCTTCTAAACTCAAAAAAGTGTTTGAACCATTGTTCTTAGAATTGCTTTTCCATTCAAAATCATATATTGGAAGTCTCCATTTGGACTCATAAATCTCCCAAACCATTTTCCATCTTGAATTTCTTTGAATTATAAGTCTTTTTAGTTCATATTTTGACCAATTATGCAACTTCATGCTATGAGCTTTTACAACAATTTGTGACCTTCTTTATAGACTTAAAATCCCATTTGGAGCAAGTTTGATGTTGTAAGTTTTTCCATTTGAGGCCTCCTTGTATGAGTTTTGGACATAGGTTAAAATGACCTGTAATTCACAAATACCCAAAATACCCTTTGCTTGCCAAGACCATAAGTTGAGTTCCACACATCATATGAGGGCATACTATACCATTCTAGAAAGCTAAGACAATGAGGAACAATTCTTATGTTGACCAAGAATTCATTTGAAATCTCCTTGAGGGGTAAAAATTGCTTGGAAGTCAAGTCACTTTCACAGACAAAAATTCAGACACCTCAGATGACCTGTAACTTGCAAGGACCATAACTTGAGTTCTATAAATCTCCTTGAGGTCTTCCACCACTCAAATTAAAGGTCTTGAGATCCTATACAAGTTCCATGTTGGCCAAGAAGCCATTTGAAGCTAGAATTTTGACTTATCTTGCTTGGAAATTTGACCTAAACTAGGGAATTTTACAGAGAAACCCTAATTTAGTAACTCCTCTTCTCCTTGATTTCTCTTGAATTCTCCTTAGCATATCTCCATATCCTTCTTCATATGTCCAATGATGAACCCCACATCTCTCCAATAGACCTGAATGCCCTTTAAATCAGTCAATTGACCTAGGGTTGACCCAGGGTTGACCCAGATGAAACCCTAGTTGACTGTCTTCAGTTATAGCTCTTGTGGTCTCATCAATGACTTGTCTCCTTCTCCAAATGACTTTCTAAGTCTCTCATAATGTCTAGATACTCTCCATGCCTTCAATTCACAGCTCACAACCCTCTTGTTGATCCTCAGATACCCTCAGCTAGGAGATGGACTCAAGGCTTGATCTGCTGAACTCTTTGCTTTCAAATTCTTTCCTGATGACTTGAATGAGATTGAATTAGGATAATAACCTCTTGATAGGCCTCTAGAGATGAAAATAATGATTGGTCCCCTGTTGAATGACTTGCTATGCTTATGCTATGCAGATGGTTAGTCTATGTACATGACTCTATATGCAAATGCTAATGACATTGAAACATAAACCAAGTGAATAAGGTTGGGCAAATTTTAGGGTGCAACACCAGCAAGATAGCTTAAGAGCTCAAATCCATGTTTGCGATTACTGTGAAGCCCATCCGTGTTGGCGCATCAATTTCCAGATCCGAGCTTCATCAGCGCGCAGGAGGACTCCCTCCATTTTCTCCAGCAAAGACCAATTTGTCATTGGTATGGGTAAGTTATTCCCAGAGGAGTCCAATCATATTCAGCACGTCTGCTATTCCACAGCGGAGTTATATACCCCAGCGGGGTATTACTTCGTCGATGATGTTCGGTTAAGTTCCCAATATCCCCAGCAGAGTTGATTTCACTCTCCCAGCATTTATTTTGCTGGGATAATTCAGTGATATCCAGTTTATCCCCAGCAGAGTTGGCCTCGCCTTCAGCATTTATTTTGCTGAAGTGGTTCTGTACCCAGCTCTCTCCGGCAGCTCGAGCCTGCACTAGCATATTGCATGCATTACCATATTTGCATCATGCTTGCATATCATTTTCGAAATGCGTAGCATTTCCATCCTGAATAGAGCATTACGCCATAGAAAGATTAAAGCATACGCATATGCATACGAAGCATAAGTCAGGTTTTCTGTCAACCTCATATGGCGCGTGAATTACTCTGTGATCAGTTCAGAGACATTTATCCAGCAACAGTATTCAGACGATTCAGCGGATTATTCGTATCTCAGATCAGACAACAATTATGCTTTGATCAAGCAGTCATCTGATATCGACAGACTTTTCTTCCCGTCAATTCATATTGACGATGTGTTCCTTCGATAAGTGGATGTCTCCGTCTATCATTAGACGTCTGGAGTACGAATGTGGTTTTCTTTCCGTCTATCCATAGACGATGTGAAGTTGCGGGTGGTCGCAGTAGGGCTTCAAGATGGGGTTTCTCTAGCAAATGGCTTTTCCTTCCGTCTGTCAGCAGACGATGTGAAGTTTCGAGCTACTGTTCAGCGGGTTTCTTATTGCCAGATCATACGTATGATGAGGAGTTTCCCCAGCAAGACTTCTCGGGCTATCGTTGCTTGTTGAAGGGTTTCAAAATGATATGTCGGATAGTGGTTTTCTTTCTGTTTATTGGATGAGATGACGTTTCAAGAGGTACTTTTCTGGCTGTCAATCCTTATTGATGTCGAGGCTCTTCGAAAAATGTTCAGTTTTCGTGATCGTTGATTCTTATTGACGACGTGGTTCTTTAAAAGGTGGTTTTTCTTACCGTCGGTCCATACTCACGATGTGGCCCCTTCAAGGATATTTTTCTTTCCATCAATTCCCGTAGACAGAAGGATTCTGAAATTCGAGGGATGATGTTGAATTGCGTAATGGTGTCTTTCCGTCTATCCTTAGACGATGTGAGTATGCGATCAGGCTTTCTTCCCGTCTATCCTTAGACGATGTGAATTGATTGTTCATCAATCAGGATGATGCCGTCTACCCTTAGACGATGCAAGTACGGAGATTATTTCTTCCCGTCTATCCTTAGAAGATGTGAATTGATTGTTCATCAATCAGGATGATGCCGTCTACCCTTAGACGATGCAAGTACGGAGATTATTTCTTCCCGTCTACTCTTAGACGATGTGAATTGATTTGTTCATCAATCAGGATGATCCCGTCTATCCTTAGACGACGTGAGTATGGAGATTAATGGTGTCTTTCCGTCTATCCTTAGACGATGTGAGTATGCGATCAGGCTTTCTTCCCGTCTATCCTTAGACGATGTGGATTGATTGTTCATCAATCAGGATGATGCCGTCTACCCTTAGACGATGCAAGTACGGAGATTATTTCTTCCCGTCTACTCTTAGACGATGTGAATTGATTTGTTCATCAATCAGGATGATCCCGTCTATCCTTAGACGACGTGAGTATGGAGATTAATGGTGTCTTTCCGTCTATCCTTAGACGACGTGAGTATGGAGATTAATGGTGTCTTTCCGTCTATCCTTAGACGATGTGAATATTGATTTGTTCATCGATCAGGATGATGTCGTCTACCCTTAGACGATGTGAATTTGGAGATTAATGTTGTCTTTCCGTCTATCATTAGACGAGGTGAGTATTCGATCAGGGTGTCTTCCCGTCCATCTTTGGACGATGCGAGTATATTTCTCTTCCTGTCTATCAGTAGGCAATGTGAAAGGATCAGGTATTTTGTTGCAGCCCTCGGGTTTTGTTACATAGGGTATCACAGGTAATGGGCATTCAAATCAGAAGTTCTTCATCAGATGATCGATCAGTTTGGTGCCGTAATAACTGGACTCGGTTTTCAGGACTTTATTCCCCAAGCAGTTTACAGTATATGCTCGCGGTTGGCAAATTTTCGGGTTTTATTTTGTATTCAACCGTCTCGTACCTCCGAATGTTTGAAGGCTGAGCGCTCTTCAAACCCTTCAGGTCCAAGTCGCTTGAATAGGGGCAGCTGTTGCACCCTAAAATTTGACCAACTGGTTCTCCTATCTGACTCGTGGTTTAATTTCATATTCGCAAATCAGACGTGTGATATTTGTGCACAAGCAGGGGATATCAGAGTTTACAGCTTGATTTTCGTCTATCAGATATGGCAGATCCAGTCCAGATCACCAGGGTTTTATTTTCGGGAAATTGTGCGCTCCTCGGTGATTTTTAGCTTGCACAGTAATTTTGGGGATATTCTGATGCCCGGGGCTCTCTGTTCGATTCGATCTGGTCTCGTGCGCTCTTTTATGGCGGTCATTTGCATTCATCTGCATTTTTAGGATTTTTAGACTTTTGTGAATTTTTAATAGGCTTTATAGATTTTTCTGGAATTTAAATAGGGTTTTTGTATATTTTAATAGTTTAATTCTTTTTTAGAATTTTATAGGTTTTCAGAATATAGTTTTAATTGTTTTAGATAACATAAGAAATATTATAGATTTTTTTCTTATCAGTTTCAAATAGATGTTAAATCATTTTTTAGGGTTAATAGGATTTTTTAATAGTTCTAATTCTTTTAAATAGATTTTTAATCATTTTTATTTTTAAGTAGCATTTTCTCTTTTTAGAATTTAAATAGAGTTTATCTTTTTAAATAGAATAATATAGATTTTCTTTTAAATAATATAGAGTAATATAGTTTTTAGATTTTTTAGATAGAATTTAATAAAATTTTTAGAATATAATATAGATTTTTCTTTTATAGATTTTAAATCATTTGTAAATAATATAGATTTAATTCAGAATTAGTTTAATTGAGTTTAGTTTAGGTTAATCAGAATTTTATTTGGTTTAATGTTGTTAATCCAATTCAGTTTTTTAAGTTTTTTGGCCATTTTTCGTATTGGGCCCAAAGTCATGCAAGGCCCAGTCCGTGTTTTTTTGTCCAGGTTGCAATTCAGAAGTTCAGCAAAAAAGTCCAGAAACAACCCAGTTTTCGTCCAGCAATTCCCAGACTTCTCCAGCGAAGACCAGAAGCTTCTAGAACAATCCAGAGCTTCTCAGTGGCATAAATAGAGCTCGCCACGTGTAGCTTCGGGAGCTAGCCCACGTTACACTCAGAAACTCCCCAGAATCACGCCACGTCTCGCCCAC
This sequence comes from Lathyrus sativus, assembly GCA_963859935.3. Classification (NCBI taxonomy): domain Eukaryota; kingdom Viridiplantae; phylum Streptophyta; class Magnoliopsida; order Fabales; family Fabaceae; genus Lathyrus; species Lathyrus sativus. The sequence goes on along the minus strand of OZ012736.1, from coordinate 187,645,730 downwards.
ACGTGCCCCTCTTTCCTCTCTCTCCCAGGCCACGCGTCCAGCCACCAGCCTCCCTCACTGCATGCAGGTAACAGCTGGACTCCACTAGCTGGTCTTCACCGCCGGCCATGCAGCCGCCATCGGAGACACCGTCCTCCACCGCAACGGCCACCGGAGACCGTTGAAGACGCCGGAAACTGCGTTTTTGCCAGAAACTCACCCAAACGCTCCAATCTTCATCTTGCTCTTCCGTCACCCGCATCGTCGCCTCGCCGGAAACATCATCTTCGCCGGAAACTTCATACGCTGTTTTCCAGAACGCGTTCAACGATCTTCATCGTTCTTCAAGGTTTCCAGAACGCCATCATTCTCGTCCAAAGATCTTTCCAGAACGCTTGAATATTCATCATCTTCATAAGGAAATTCCAGAAGTCACTCAAACCTTCATGCAACTTCTCCAGAAATCACTCAAGAGCTTCATCATAACGTCTTTGTTCATCATCATCATCAAGAATCTCGTGGATCCATCAACAACCTTCAGCAACGAGCACCTAATACATCCCCAGATCTGTACAAGATTCATCAGCTCCAAGACTTGTAAAGAACTTCATCAAGGTCTCAGCGTTGTTCGTCACTACGAGGTGTTCTTCGCGCCATCAAAGCTTCAGCAAATACCCAGAAATCTTCAAAGATCCCTTGTTCCCCTCACATAAACCCAGGTTTGTCTTCTCTCTGTTATATCTCCATTGCAATTGATGAGCGTAGCCTCGATTAGGGTAAATTGATTGATTAGGGTTTGGGTTTGATTTGTGTTGAATATGAGAGAGCGGTGAGATTGTTGTGTCTGCTTGGTTGATTCGTTTGAGGGTTGAGAACTTTGATTAGTTGTTTGAGAGATTCAGAGTGGGTTGGGGGAGACGGACGAAACGGCTAGGGTTAGAGGTGAGTGAACAGTAACCTGAGTTGGGGAGAAGGGATTAGGTTTTGTTTAGGGTTTCGTTGGGTTAGGGTTAGGATTGGGCTTAGGCCCAAACGTATTTTTCTGAACACCACCCTCATTTCACTCGTACACCCCTCCCTGCGTGAGAGCTGAGAAGGATTTGATTTGGGCCTTATGCCCAATTGCTGTCCACACCCCCCTGGGCGTAGGCCCAATGAAAATTGACTGGGAAACTTACTGACTCCACCCCCCATGCGTTTTTTTTTCTGTTCTTTTATTGTTTGATTTCTGGTAGTAGTGGGCCTGCATCTTGGTGCTATTCGCACCCCCCCCTCTCAGGCCCACCTTAGGTTTTCAACTGAACACCTTGCTGTTAGTACCCCCCCCCCCCCCCCTCCATGTTATTTCAATTTTGTTTTTATTATTTTCTTTTATTTTTGCATATTATGAAATTCATAATAAAATGTAAATAAGTGATTTTTTTAATTCTTCTTTTTTTTACCACTTTACAATAATGTCTAGAAAATTGTATAAAAATAAAAATGTCATTTTATTTTTGTTTACCATTTTTGGTATATTTTCCATTTAATTGATTTCTTTTTTAATATTCTTTAGTGCATACATGTCATTAGAAAATTAATAAAAAATAGTAGATTTAGTCAAATAATTCCGTTCTTTTTTCTGTAGACTCGTAATTCAGTGTAGAATTTTATAGTGTAAAAACATTAGCTTAATCATGCATTTTCATTTTAATTGCATTTTTTGTATTGTCAGTGATATTGAATAATTGGTCTGTGGATATGTCTGTGTTGCTGATTTTAGTTCTTTCATCTGGTATTGAATTTTGTTCTGATTTCTTAGTATGTTATCATAGAACCATGTAGGTCTCCCATTAGATTTTTGATAGATTTTTGTAGGACGTTCTGATGTGATTTGTCTGAGCCTGAAGATAGGAGAAGTCTTGATGACTTCTGACTTTGAAGTTCAACTGTGGTTGAACTTCAGAGATAGTCTCTTGTGGTTTGTTGGCCTGTGGGTTCTTCTGGAAGATAGGAGCTGGTTGCAGTCCTGCTGGAGCTTGCAAAGAGGCAGTGGATTGAGGCTTAGTCTAGGAGCTTGTTATCTGTTTGTGAGGTTCGAGATCCTGAAGTTTGAAGGGAGTTTATGGTACTTTCCTGAGGAAGGTCCTGTGAATGACTTTCATTCTTTCTTCTCACCTCTTTCGTAAGTATCCAATGATGTCGGAGCCGACTTGTGAGTTTAATTTCTCCTGAGGAGGAATGTAAACTGATCACATGTTGTTGAGCCACATGGGATACGATTCCTAAGTGGAAGCCCCCTAGTACTTTCCCGAGGAAGGTCCTATGGGTCTATTCACTTAGCTCCCTTAGTTCAGATAGGATTTCTCAAATATCCAGTGATGCCGGAGCCTTCGTGTGAGTTTAGTTTCTCCTGAGGAGGAATATAAACTGATCACAGTTGTCGAGCCGCATAGGATATGACTCCTGAGTAGTAACCTCCTGGTACTTTCCTGAGGAAGGCACTATGAGTTTGTCTGCTTAGCTCCTTTTCTCTGGTAAGCTTGTTCTGAAGCTTGGAGACTGGGATTGTTTCCTCTTGCTTAGGGTTTTGATTAGAGTTTTTGCTTAGATCTTTGCCTAAGGTGTTGTATAGAGTTTTGTTTAGAGATAGATTAGAGGCTTGTTTTAGGTTTGTTAGGGGCCTTGCCCAGGAGTAGTTTCTTGTTTTGTAGATAGAGGCTTGGCAGGTTAGCTTGCCTTCTCTTTGTATTGTTTGACTTGTGTGATGTTATGTTGCATTAGACTTAGGTGTTCATCTAGATAGTTCTGAGTAGGTGCATCTTAGAAGTAGACTTTGTGTGCATGAGAAGTTGAGGTGGTCCTCCTTCTGCTTGTTTGTTATTGCGTGGCTTTGCTTGTTGGTATTTGGTAGAGCTGAGCTCCCTTGCCTCTGTGGTTTGCGGCCTTTGCGCCTTGTTTGTCTGATTGTTGCATTCATGCATAATCTCAGTGTTTCTTTACTTTGCAGTTTCTTGTTTGTAGTTTAGTCCTGTTGCCATGATCCCTTAGGAGCTCTGACTTCTCCGCTGCGGAGTTGTTATGATGGACATTAGGATGGTCAACCAGGTGTGATAGCAGTAGGTAGATTCCCCTGTTTCTCAGCTATAGTTCTAGGGTTTCCCTTTTCTTTCTGTAGGAGCTTTTTGAGTAGCTTGACCCGTAGTTAGCTGAACTACAGCTGCTCTGATTCCTTGTACCATACGAGGATATGTAGGCATAGGATGCGATATCCTAGCGAGCACACTAACAACTAACCTTTGTTCTCTCGCGGCTGTGCAATCGAGACTTTCCCGCTAACGACTAATTGTTATCCCTTTCTCTTGCCCGAGTGCATTTGAGACCAGATCGTAGTTGTAGGTTCCCGAGCCTTAGAGACCAGTTTGTTTTCTCACTGCTGTGTGAGAGCCCCCTGTTTACCCGTAGTTAGTCGAACTACGTTTGCTCTGATCTTCCATACTGTGTGGAAGTACGTAGGCACGGGACGCGATGTCCTGGCGAGCAACCTCTCCCCTGTTTAGTCATAGGTAGTCGAACTACGTTGACTCTGATTTTCCCATTGCACGAGGGAATACGTAGGCCCAGAACACCATATGTTCTGTCGAGTCCTGTCCTTTTATTTTCTTTTCAGACCAGCCATTAGCGTAGATAGATAACACACCCTTTTACCTATAAACACCAAGCGTGGATCCCATCGAGTACGATGGACGTGAGGGGTGCTAATACCTTCCCCTTGCGTAACCGACTCCCGAATCCAGGTTTTGGTTGCGATGACCATACCTTTTCCCGTTTTTGCGAGGTTTACTTCGAGCGTTTCCTTTCCCGCTCTGAGGGATAAATAACGCACGGTGGCGACTCTCCTGTCAAGCCGGCGCCGATTTTCGCAGTAGCGACACATGCCATTTCTTGGTCCTTTCTTTGTATATGCGTGCATTCTCGTACGCGTCTAATCTTAGCTCTTCCAATTCATGAAGGTTCAAGATTCGCTTTTCGCCTGCCGCACTGTAGTTGAAGTTTAGTGTCTTAATAGCCCAGAAGGCTTTATGTTCTAACTCTACCGGCAGATGGCATGATTTTCCGTAGACTAGTTTGAATGGTGTGGTGCCTATCGGTGTCTTAAAGGCGGTCATATAGGCCCATAAAGCTTCGTTCAGCTTTGGGGACCAATCTTTCCTGGAGGTTGCGACAGTCTTTTCTAAAAAAAAATTTATTTCCCTATTCGAAACCTCCACTTGTCCACTAGTTTGTGGATGATACGGTGTGGCTACACGGTGTTTTACTCCGTATTTGGAAAGGAGTTTATCGAAGATTCGCGATATGAAATGCGAACCACCGTCACTAATGACGAGCCTAGGCACACCGAATCTTGGAAAGATTACGTTTTTAAAGAGTTTAACGACTACTCGCGTGTCATTTGTTGGAGCGGCAATGGCCTCTATCCATTTCGATACATAGTCGACAGCGACGAGTATATATTTATTTCCAAAAGAAGATGGGAAGGGTCCCATGAAGTCGATTCCCCAGACGTCAAAGATTTCTACTTCCAAGATTCCTCTCTGAGGCATTTCATCGCGTCGTGAGATGTTATCGGTGCGTTGGCACCGGTCGCATTTTAGTACCGCGGTATGGACGTTCTTCCAGAGACTGGGCCAGAATAGGCCAGACTGTAGGATTTTAGCGCATGTCTTTGAGGTGCTGGCATGACCACCATATGGTGCTGAATGGCATTGGGTGATGATGTCTTCTATTTCTTCCTCTGGGACACATCGACGGTATAAGTTGTCGGCGCCTCGTTTGAAGAGTAGAGGTTCGTCCCAGTAGTAGTGCTTTAAGTCATGGAAGAATTTCTTCTTTTGTTGATAAGTCAGGTTCGGTGGAAGCACGCCTGCGGCCAGGTAATTAACGATGTCGGCAAACCACGACAAAGTGGCTTGGGCGTAGACAGCTTCCACGGCTTTTTCCAGTTCCGGTTTTTCCGAAGTAGAGTTAGACATATCGCTTTCCAATTTGGCTATCAGATGTTCGTAAGGAAAGTCGTCATTGATAGGCACTGGTTCTTGTTTTATGCCCTCTATACGGGATAAGTGGTCCGCAACTACGTTCTCGGTCCCCTTCTTATCTTTAATTTCTAAATCGAACTCTTGTAATAATAGGATCCATCTCAATAATCTGGGTTTAGCGTCCTTTTTGTTGATTAGGTACCTAATGGCAGCGTGGTCTGTGTATATGATTATTTTGGCTCCTACCAAGTAGGAACGAAATTTGTCAAGAGCGAACACGACTGCTAAGAGTTCCTTTTCTGTTGTGGCGTGTTCATTTGGGCAGGGTTTAATGTTCTACTGGCGTAGTAGATAGCGTGAAGCTTCTTATCCTTCCTTTGTCCTAGAACTGCGCCTATGGCATAATCACTCGCATCGCACATGATTTCGAATGGTAGTCGCCAATCTGGGGGTTGCATGATTGGTGCGGTGATAAGTGCAGATTTTAGAGTTTCGAATGCCTCTAAGCATTCTTTGTCGAAGATGAACTCAATATCTTTCATTAACAAACCTGTAAGAGGTTTTGTGATTTTCGAGAAATCCTTTATGAATCTTCGGTAGAATCCAGCGTGTCCTAAGAAGCTTCGTATTTCTCGTACGGTTTTCGGAGGTTGGAGATCCTTTATGATCTCTATTTTGGCTTTGTCAACTTCAATCCCTTTTTCAGAGATGACGTGTCCTAAAATAATGCCTTGTCGGACCATGAAATGACATTTTTCCCAATTAAGGACAAGGTTCACTTTGGCGCATCTTTTGAGTACCATTTCTAAATTCGACAGGCAGCTTTTGAAGCTTTGTCCGTATACAGAGAAGTCATCCATGAACACTTCCATGATGTCATCTATGAAATCTGCGAAGATTGCCATCATGCATCTTTGAAAGGTTGCTGGAGCGTTGCATAGTCCGAACGGCATTCGGCAGTAGGCAAAAGTACCATAGGGACAGGTGAATGTTTTCTTTTCCTGGTCATCGGGGTGAATAGGGATTTGAAAGAATCCCGAATAACCATCTAGATAGCAGAAGTATGAATGTTTCGCCAGTCTCTCCAACATTTGGTCTATGAATGGTAAAGGGAAGTGATCTTTCCGAGTTGCCTTGTTTAGTTTTCTGTAATCGATACACATCCTATTTCCGATCACTACTCTTTGGGTTATCGATTCGCCTTTCGCATTTTTTACTACAGTAACTCCTCCTTTCTTGGGTACTATGTGTACTGGACTGACCCATTGGCTGTCGGAGATTGGGTATATGATTCCTGCGTCTAGTAGCTTTTTCACCTCGTCTTTGACTATAGTGCTTAGGATCGGGTTTATCCTTCTCTGATGTTCTCTCGAAGTTTTGCAGTCTTCCTCCAGCATGATACGGTGCATACAGATGGAGGGACTTATGCCTTTTAGATCGCTTATATTATAGCCTAACGCAGTTGGGTATTTCCTTAGGACTTCTAATAATCGCTCAGTTTCTGATTGTCCTAAGTTAGCGTTTACTATTACAGGTCTTTTGAATTCTGTATCAAGGAATTCATACCTAAGAGTTTTGGGTAGCTCTTTAAGTTCTAAAGCTGGGTTTTTCAGACCCGGCATGTGATTTGGAGTGAGTGCTAAGATCTCGCTCAGACTATCATCTTTGTATGGCGCACGCCAGTTGTTGTCTTCATGAATATCGGGGATTGGGATTTTCATGATTTCAGAATATGTAGTTTCCTCCTTTTCTAATTCTCGTATGCATTCGTCAATTACATCTACTATATAGCATGTGTCATCGATGGCTGGTGCCTTCAAGAATTTAGTAAGGATGAACTCTATCTTTTCTTCTCCTACTTCGAATGTTAGCCTTCCTTTCTTTACGTCTATAATAGCTCCGGCTGTAGCTAGGAACGGTCTTCCTAGGATAATTAGAGTAACATAGTCCTCTTTGATGTCCATGATTATGAAGTCGGTTGGGATATAGAATTGTCCTATGCGTACTGGAACGTTTTCCAGTATTCTGACGGGGTATTTGACTGATCGGTCAGCCAATTGTACGGACATTTTATTTGGTCTTAGTTCTCCCATATTCAGCTTTTTGCATATAGATAAAGGCATGACGCTTATATTGGCTCCTAGATCGCATAGAGCTTTGTCTATTACGAACTTTCCTATGACGCAAGGTATGGAGAAACTACCTGGGTCTTTTAGTTTAGGAGGCATGCGGTTTTGAATGATTGCGCTACATTCGGAAGTAAGTGTTATTGTCTCGTTATCCTCTATTTTCCTTTTATTAGACAAAATTTCTTTAAGAAATTTAGCGTATGACGGCATTTGAGTTATCGCTTCTGTGAAAGGAATAGTGATGTTTAGTTGTTTCAGAAGTTCGACAAATTTCTTAAATTGTCCTGAAGTTTTGGAGTTTATTAATCTTTGAGGATAAGGGATAGGTGGTTTATATGGCGCCGGAGGCACATATGTGTTTTCATCTTTGGTGGCTTTCTGCTCGCCACATTCCTTCTTTTCTGTTTCAGACTCCTTTTCGGTTGGTTTATCGGATTTCTGTTGCATTACTAAATCTTCGTTTCTAGGATCTGTTGGGCCCTCCAATTCTTTCCCACTTCTTAATATAACAGCGTTTGTGTGACCTTTTGGATTAGGTTCGAGCTGTCCTGGAAATGTTCCAGCTGGGGCAGCGACAAAGGCTTGTTGTTGGGCCACTTGGGATATCTGCGTTTCGAGCATTTTGTTGTGGGTGGCTAAAGCGTCTACTTTTCCGGTCAGCTGTTTAATTTGCTCGCTAGTGTGTATGTTTTGATTTAGGAATTCTTTTTTTGTTTGAGCTTGAGTAGCTATGAATTTCTCCATCATCAACTCGAGGTTTGATTTCCTAGGGGCAGTCTGGGCAGCAGTTGGTTTCTGATATCCTGGCGGAGCACCTGGTGCTTGCAAGGCATTATCGTTCTTGTAGGAAAAGTTTGGGTGGTTCCTCCATCCTGGGTTGTAAGTATTTGCGTAAGGATTTCCTTGAGCGTAATTTACTTGGTCTGGTGGGATTCCGGCCAACAATGGGCACTCGGGCGCATTATGAGTGGCGATTCCGCATAACTCGCAGTTTGGAGTTACGGCAGCGACGGTTGCAGTGGGGTTAACGGTCAGACTGTCGATCTTCTGTGCTAGAGAATCTACTTTAGCGTTGAACTTTTCAAGGCTGCTGATCTCGTACATCCCACCTTTCGCTGCGGGTTTCTCTGCTGGAATGCGTTCACCTCCCCATTGGCAGTGGTTCTGAGACATGTTTTCGATTAGTTGATAGGCTTCATCGTATGGCTTATCCATAAGTGAACCGCCCGCGGCGGCGTCTACCGTTAATCTGGTGTTGTATAAAAGCCCATTATAGAAAGTATGGATCGTCACCCAGTCTTCTAGATCGTGGTGAGGACATGTTCTCATCATATCTTTGAACCTTTCCCACGCTTCGTAGAGAGATTCAGTATCTTTTTGTCGAAATCCGTTGATTTGGGCTCTAAGCATAGCAGTTTTGCTTGGCGGAAAATATCTCGCTAAGAAAGTGTTCTTCAACTGTTCCCATGTCGTAACGGAGTTGGATGGTAAGGATTGTAACCATGTCCAAGCTCTATCTCTAAGAGAGAAAGGGAAAAGACGAAGTCTTATTGCGTCTGGAGTTACTCCATTTGCTTTCACTGTGTCTGCGTATTGTACAAACTTCGTTAAGTGTTCATTTGGATCCTCAGTTGCATTTCCTGAGAATTGGTTTTGTTGTACAGCTGATAGCAATGACGGTTTTAGTTCGAAATCGGTTCGATTTATAACTGGGGCAGCTATGCTACTTCTAGGCTCCATCTGAGAGGGTGTAGCGTATGCCTTCAGCGGTTTGTTTTGAGGTCCTTCATCCATCTTTGCTTCTTTAACTGGAGGATGAGCTAGAAGATCAGGAATGTTGTGTCTTCGTTGATATTCGACGATGCGCCTTTTTAGATGTAAGAAGCGCTCTAGTTCAGCGATTGTAGGTTGTAAGATTTCGCCTTGTGAGCGAGTACTTGGCATACAATCGAAGAACGAGTAGAGGGAGAGAGAATTGTTAACCTAGTCTATACTGTGTAACAAAGGATTACACTATTGACTAAACGGGTCCTCGGCAACGGCGCCAAAAACTTGATCGCGACTTTCTATGTCTAACAAATCTAACTGCAAGTGCACAGTCTATCGCGTAGTAATAATAGATATCGATCCCACAGGGACTCGTAATCAATCTAGTATTATCGGGTGTTACGGTGTTTAGCTAGGTCGGTTTGGTTTCAAGTTGAATAATGGCAGAATAAATGCGTAAACTAAAGGGAACTAAGGTTTTTACTTAAGATATGAATTTATGAATCGATATGCAATAATTTTGTTCTTCGGGGATTTGACAACTTATTGGCGTATTAAATGTTTTCAAACTTAGTTTAAGAAGAAAATAGTGATTTAAAGACTTTTGTCTCACGATGGTTGTTGACGCTAGTCGCAACTCTAAGGCGGAACGTATGCTTTCGCTATCCCGTTCGGGGTTAAAGTTACCTTTTGAAAATCTCTAAGTTCTAATCCTTTTTAAAGCGCTTTCGCTGTTTTTAAATCGAATGCCTAATTTTTACTATCTGGTCTTAGCCTCAGTTGTCGCTTGTTGGTTCGTACCTTAATATGGTTTCCCACTGTCGTGGCAAAACCACCGTAAATAGCTTCTCACTGTCGTGACAAAGATTTATTTAGAATTTTGATTAAAAACTAAAACCATAACTGAGTTTTTGAAAAGAGAAAAACTACGCCAATTATTATCAAATTCCGTCTGAATTATTATTACATATCGATTACAGTAGTTTAGCTAGACATGGAAATAGAAATGGTAATACATAAATAAAAACAGTAATTAATAACATGCATCATAATGAAAACTGAAATTACGATTAAAATTTAAAACCTGTAAATATTCCAATTGGCCTTTGGGCAGATCCTCCACAAATGTTGGCAGGATTCTGGTCTTGGTGCCAATTGATCGTACAAGGGAAATGGGAATTACAATAATATCAAAGAATGCAGAGAAGGAAAAGAGAAACAAATAAGAATAGAATAATGGAAAGGTTGCTCTGAAGACGAATTGGCAGCACTTCGTTGTCTTGAATTCGGCTCCCTTTTTCAGGTCCCAACCTCTTCCTTTTATAAAGGGAGAGTATCTAACGGTTATTCCTTCAGGAAGTGGATTTGAGGCAGAAAAATAGGAGTTAGTGGCCACACTTTTGGTCTTTGAGGGGAGAAATTTGCACGTGACTTCATTCTACCATGTTCTGGCTGCATGACGGTCGTCATGGCTGTGTGATGGTCGTCACACGCATGACGATCGTAACAGCTGTGTGACGGTCGTCACATCAGTCAGGCTCGTTTCTGCTGGTTTTCACTTGGTTTTTCATCCATTTTCCACTTGTTTTTGCTCCTTTTCTTCATATTGCTTTGCTTGGACATGTTCTTCGAATACCTGCATAATACTTAGACAAATAGCATGGAATGCCTCGAATTCAGAGTGAAACCGGTCAAACATTAGTTAAAACACACGTCATTTTATAGATATATTTTCGCGTTATCACGTTCTTGTTTCCAGAATAATATTAATTTTGATATCTGAAACAAATAAACACTTGAACAAAATTAGAGTATATAAATTCTTTATAAAAAATTTCATTAATGTTATCATCAAAACTATGAGATATATTAAACACCAATTTGTGTTCTAACACAAGGTACTTATGTTATATACCCGTGGGAGTATATGTATTGAAGATGCTTATACAATATACCCGTGGAGGTATATATACAGAAGATAAAACCAGAAGCACATTTCTTCTGAATACTTCACAAAAAGAAAGAGGCGCAAGCAATAAAAAAGAATCCATTGTTGTTGACGCAGTTGACTAAGAAAAGTCAAGATTTTGTTTGGGATGCAAAGTGTGAGGGAAGTTTTCAAGAGCTTAAGAGAAGATTGGCGGCAGCTCCTGTTTTGATTTTGCCGAATCCGACAGAACCGTTTGTGGTGTATTGTGATGCTTCTTTGATGGGTTTGGGAGGTATGCTGATGCAAGATAAACAAGTTGTAGCTTATGCTTCGAGGCAACTCAAAGTGCATGAGAAGAATTATCCGACACATGACCTAGAGTTGGTCGTTGTTGTATTTGTGCTGAAACTTTGGAGGCATTATTTGTTTGGTTCAAGATTTGATGTGTTTAGTAATCATAAGAGTTTGAAGTATCTCTTTGATCAGAAAGAATTGAATGCAAGACAGAGGAGATGGTTAGAACTTCTGAAGGATTATGATTTTAGTTTGAATTACCATCCGGGTAAAGCAAATGTGGTAGCTGATGCATTGAGTAGGAAATCGTTGCATATGTCGATGATGATGGTGAAAGAGTTGGAATTGATTGAGCAATTTTGTGATTTGAGTTTGGTGTGTGAGAAGACTTCTTACAGAGTTAAGTTGGGTATGTTAAAGCTTAATAGTGGTATTCTGGACGAGATTCGAGAAGGTCAGAAATCTAATTTGAGTTTAGTTGATCGGTTGACTTTGATCAATCAAGGTCAAGGTGGTGATTTTCGGATTGATGAAAATGGTATCATGAGGTGTCATGATAGAGTTTGTGTTCCTGATGTTGTTGAGCTGAAGAAGAGTATTCTTGAAGAAGGGCATCGTAGGGGATTGAGTATTCATCCAGGTGCTACTAAGATGTATCAAGATTTGAGGAAAGTGTTTTGGTGGCCTCGTATGAAGAAGGATGTTGCCGAGTTTGTGTGTTCTTGTTTGACTTGTCAGAAGTCAAAGATTGAGCATCAGAAATCGTCGGGTTTGATGAAACCGTTGTTTATTCCTGAGTGGAAATGGGATAGCATTTCTATGGATTTTGTATCTGGTTTACCGAGGACGCCGAGTAACTTTGAAGCTATTTGGGTTATTGTGGATAGATTGACCAAATCTGCTCACTTTATTCCTATGCGAATGGATTACCCGTTAGAGAGGTTGGCAAAGTTGTACATTGAGAGGATTGTCAGTTTGCATGGTATTCCGTCTAGCATTGTGTCAGATAGAGATCTGAGGTTTACTTCGAGATTTTGGGAGAGTTTGCAAAGTGCTTTGGGTACGAAGTTGCGTTTGAGTTCAACTTATCATCCGCACACCGATGGTCAGACTGAGAGAATGATTCAGTCACTTGAGGATCTTTTGAGAGCTTGTGTGTTGGAGAAAGGAGGAGCTTGGGATAGCTACTTACCTTTGATTGAATTTACTTACAACAACAGTTTTCATTCGAGTATTGGTATGGCACCGTTTGAAGCATTGTATGGTAGACGGTGTAGGACGCCATTGTGTTGGTATGAATCTGGAGAGAGTTCTGTGGTTGGACCCGAGATAGTCCAGCAGACTACCGATAAGATTAAGATGATTCAAGAGAAGATGAGGATTTCTCAGAGTCGTCAGAAGAGTTATCATGACAAGAGGAGGAAAACACTTGAATTCCAAGAGGGAGATCATGTGTTTCTCCGAGTTACTCCTATGACTGGTGTTGGTAGGGCATTGAAGTCGCGTAAGTTGATGTCGCGTTTTATTGGTCCTTATCAGATTTTGCTGAAGATATGGGAGGTAGCCTATCGTGTTGCTTTACCACCGTCGCTTGCTAATCTCCATGACGTGTTCCATGTATCTCAGTTGAGAAAATACATTGCGGATCTGTCTCATGTAGTCCAAGTAGATGATGTGCAGGTGAGAGATAACCTGACTGTGGAGACATCACCTATGCGGATAGAGGATCGGGAGTTGAAGCAACTTCAAGGAAAAGAGATTGCTTTGGTGAAGGTCGCTTGGGGAGGACCGGCTGGTGGAAATGTGACTTGGGAACTTGAGAACCAGATGAGGGAGTCTTATCCAGAGCTGTTTGAATCAGGTAACATTTTCGAGGACGAAAATTCCTAAGGTGGGGGAGGGTTGTAACAGCCCAATTTTTCAATAATTAATTATTCATGTTAATTAATTGATTTATTTGGATAATTTTAACTATTGGAATTATTGGTAGATGTTTTGAGAGGAGAATTTATGGAAGGAAATAGAATGGAAGGAATATAAGGAAAAGTGGAAAGAAAAGGGAAAGATAGAAACATAAGAGAAAGAAGAGAAAGAAAGAGGAAGAGGAGAAAAGAGAAGGAGAAGAAGGAAAAGCTTGGAATCATCAAGAACAACTCCTAGCTTTCGATTTAATCAAGGTAAGGGTGTGAAATGTTGTTATTCTATCAATGTCTATGATTATGTATGATTGGTTTGGATTGTTTGGATGTTTTCTCCATTTTCCATTCTAGGGCATATATGAGTTTAATCGGTAGAATCAAGGTTTTAACGGTTGGAATCGAGAATAAAGTGTGTAGTTTAGTCGAGGATTGTTAGACTAAGGCTATAGGAACTGGTTTGGTGAGAATCGGTTGATTTTGTGAAGAGTTGAGGATTGATGACAGTGAGGGTTTTTGAGTTCGCAGACGTTCGCTAGCACCTTCGCTAGGCGAACAGGTCGCGAGTGTTCGCTAGCAACTCGCTAGGCGAGCAAGTTAGCGAGTGGTCCCACACTTGGACAGAATGTATTTGATCTGGTTCTCTAGTAGCAAGTGAGGTAGCGAAGGATTTGCTAGGGCCTCGCTGCAGCGAGTAGGTGGCGAACGAAGTCAGTAGCTTCTGTTTGCCTTCGCGAGCTTGTTCGCTAGGCGAACAGATAGCGAGTATTTGCTAGGCGAGCAAGCCAGCGAGCGTGACAGCATTCCATTTTCTTTGTGATTCCATCCGATGTTGATTGTTGGTTCGATTGTGTTTGATCCTTATCGGAATGAATAGTTGTGTACTATGGTGTGATATGTTGTGGGTAGCCGTATGGCGTGAATCCTAGATTGTGGAAATGATTATGAAATATGGTCTTTTGACAATATATGCATTGTTTAGATTGATTAAAGTGCATGATGATTGTGATTAAGTTCGTTGCCGTTGGCACGATGTTATTAATAATGCATGAGAACATATTGTGAATATGTGTGCATTGCTTGTAATTCTATGTGAATAATGCATGAGAACATATTAGTGAATATGTGCGCATTGCTTGATAATGTGGTGATGACGATTTAAAGTATGGATACTTTGATTTTGTGAAATATGTTGTGTGTGCAATCATGTTATAATTCTTATGTGATGAATTATTGAGAATGCATGAGATTAAGATGCGAGAACGGTCTTAAGTGCATTTGGTGGTTGATTGCATATGCATCATTTAGTCAAGAGGCAATGCTTGCTAGTTTCGTGGAGACTAGTGACTTGTCCCAAGCATAGAAGAGTGGGTTTGAAAGCTTAGAGGACGGACTTTTATTGTTATCGATCTAGAAGAGTGGACCCGGTTTAAGTGTAAAAACCGAAAAATGATAACAAGTGTTGGTACCACATGGCATGAGTTGCATTGAGTTGTGTTGGGTCACATAGCATAGATATCATTGTTATATGAATTATGCTTGTGTGTGGATTGTTGAGTTGAGAACTATGGATATGTGCATGATGAAACATGATTTGTGATTATCCTTGTGTGGTTATACATGTTGTGTAATGTATGATGAGTTATGAATGAATTGTGGTGAGAAATGCGGAATATGTGTATTCTATGCTTGCGTGTGTATGTGTGTGTGTGTGTATATATATATATATATATATATATATATATATATATATATATATATATATATATATATATATATATATATATATATATATATATATATATATATATATATATATATATATATATATATATATATATATATATATATATATATATATATATATATATATATATATATATATATATATATATATATATATATATATATATATATATATATATATATATATATATATATATATATGCATTGATTATTATGATAATATTTCCCACCCTTCTGCTGTTTTATAATGCTCTATGAGGCATTGCAGATTAGGTTTGCTGGAGGTCTTTTGTGAAGTATAGCTTCATTCTTTTGTCGGTCAGCTCTGATATGTAGCACCGGGTAGTTAGAAGTGTATAATATTCTTTTGGGATACATTTTGTATATGTATCTTATGGTAATATTATGTAAACACGAATCATGTGATGAAACAAACTGAATGATATGTATTTATATGATCACATGTTTTAAGTAATTCAATGTTTAGATTTTCCGCTTTAATTCTAAATATTGAGATGTGAGTGTAAGGACTAAGTTCCTTTGTTGAGCTACCCCACTGTTACATGTCTTTTATAGAGCAGGTGTTGTATGTTATTTTGGTGAATGATGTAGCATACTTCTTTTATACCATGTTTCAAATTTACTCTGATGAAATTTTATTATGTGCTTATGTGATTTATTTGTTTATTTGGGGGTATAGAAGGGGGTGTTACAGCCTTGCTTCGTGTCAGCCACTGAAAGTTCAAGTCCCTCTTCGATTGCCCCTTATTGGAGTGTCTTAGATGTTTAGCAGTGATTTGTAGTTAAAATAGCACATTCACAAATGGTAATCTTAATGCAAAATTCATGCAAGTTTTTAAAAAGAGTCGTTTATTTGAAGTGTCGTGATAGTGTGAGACGAATGGACCATTAGCCCAGACGTTGTGCTTATTTGATTGGTGTGAAAGATATAGCAAGGAAAATCACACCAATGTTGATGTTTAGCAAGCATGTGAGGAGTCAGTTTATGCAACCTTGCAATATTATGCTTTCGGAATAAACCTCGCCTCAATTAGGCCTTTCGAGAGTTGTAATGTGACCTGGTTCACGGTTTGTGAAACAAAGGATATTAGGCTCAAAGTATGATTTGCACCCACCCCTTCTTCGCGATGATCTTTATTTCTACGTTCAACTAATTCTGCACAAGTTTGTCTTCCAAAAGGGCTGATGGTGTAAGCTTGATGGTTCAAGGTATGCTCAAAATTGAAGTCCACTATCTTGATTTGATGAATGTCAGTGACCCTTTTGATTTTGATACGGTAGTCACTGAATCCTATTTTGTTTTTGTTGAGGATTTGAGGGCCTCTTTTGATTTTCTTTTTGATCCCTTAATTTTGCATGGACTGATTTCGCTTGTTAAATCCATCGGGATTACATTGATTTTGCCTAAGTCTCTTTTGAATTGTTTGACTTAGCGGGCTTTTGATTTTTTTATTTTTGATTCTGTTGGAGGACTGTGACTACCAAGTCACAGGTCTTTGAAGAACAACTGTCATGTCTTTGGATTTTGCTCTTTGTTGATTTGAGTGCATAGTTGGATTAACTTAATACTACCCCGCCCCAGGTTGAGTGTAAAGGGTTTATAGATCCGAAGGAAACTGCTACTTCTCGACTCGAAGTGCTTACTAGGGATTTGCTCCTTATCTCTCCAGTGTTTAGGGATTTAAAACAATGCATGTACATCATCGACGAGATTCTGTCTGAAAGCATATAGTTTGCAATTATGAGTATTTCGTTGTCATCATCCTCCCTCCAATCATGTTAAACAACAATTGATAAAGCGTGAATATAAATGTGTCGGTGCTTTGCCAAAATGAGTGAATATGACATAAATGATTCAAAACATGCATATTCAATACAGTAATAAAACCCAATACAAATGGCAGTGTTTAAAGTGTATAGTACTTAAACAAACAAAGACAAAATACAAGAATGCAAAAGATGAAATGGCAACATGACTGCCTTCTTCGGGAAGCTGAACTTGACTTGACTTGATTTGACCTGATGTTGGCACTAGCTTGGTGGCGGCATAGGATTGTTGATGACATTTGGAGTCTTCCCATTGAAGTTTATAGCATTCCTATCAATCATGTCTAGAATTTTGTGTTTAAAAGCTCTGCAGTTCTCAATTGTATGTCCTAGAGCGCCCATATGAAACTCACAATGAGTGTTTGCATCATAGTCTAGAGGAATGACAGTTGGAGGAGCTAGGTCCCTCAGAGCGATGGACTTTTTCTCCAACAATTGAGCAAAGATATTAGCATATGTCATCGATAGACGATTCAAAGACTCTATCTGGCTTCTGCGTCCTCTGCTGATTAGGCTGATACATACGGATACTGATAGTAAGGGATCTGATAAGGCATGGGAGCAGGAGCTTGTTGAGGGGCTTGCCCTTTCTACACAGAGATGGCATTTCTTTCACCATATTTCTTCTTGTATCTGTTGAAGGGCTTTTTAGCACCAGCCTGGCTGCTAGGACCTCCTTGGATCTTTCCACATTTCAAACCTTTCTTTAATTCTCTCACCGACGATCACCAAGTCAAAGAATCCAACTAACACACTATCGATCAGCTTCTCGTAGTATTGGCCTTGCAAGGTACCCATGAAGATATCAATTAGTTCACAGTCAACAAGTGGTGGATGCCCCCTTGTAGCTAGCTCGCTTCATCGTTGTGCATACTCCTTAAAGGATTCGCTGTCCTTTTGAGCCATACTCTAAAGTTGAGTACGATTCGGAGCAAGGTCGGTGTTATATTTCTACTGTTTGACAAATGCATCAACTAGCTCAGCCCAAGTGCGCACACTGCTACACTCCAGTTGCATATACCATTCAAGTGATGCTCCAGACAAGCTGTCTTGGAAGAAATAAATCATAAGCTTTTCATCCCTGTCATAAGTAGCCATCTTGCGACAGTACATCTTCAAATGAATGTTTGGGCAACTGGGGCCTTTGTATTTTAAAAATTCTGGGACCTTGAACTTGAGAGGAATGACGCCCACCACATCAAGACTAGGTTTGGGTATGTAGGGGGTTGTGTGGGGTTTCATGACAAGTTGTGGGGTCTCCCCATGATTTTTGGCTTCAGTACCAAGCCATAAAAGTCGAGTCTAACTTGAGAAGATTTTGTTCTCACACTTGAAGGGTAATCTTCTTTTGGTTCCTGTGGATTTAAAAGAAAATTCATCTTCACGTTCATAATGGAAGGTTCATGCTTATGATGTGCTCAAAGAGAAAGGTTACAAGTACTATGTTTAAAGACCATTCAAAAAAGGACTGCTTTAAAAAACTTCTTTAGAATTTATAAAGATAATCTTCGTGATCATCAATGTTTTCAATTTTAAGATAAATATTGGTTGCCTATGTGAATGGCCTGGGTATTAATTGCAAGGAGATCAAAGGCATATATTTCTTGTGTCATTTTCATTCAAACCAAGAAAAAGGTAAAATGGGTATTAATTGCAAGGAGATCAAAGGCATATATTTCTTGTGTCATTTTCATTCAAACCAAGAAAAAGGTAAAAAGGTTCCAGTTTAAGCTCAAACAAAGAAGTTCCAATAGCCCAACAATATCCAGTTTAGTTAATTTCAACACAACTCAAGGGTTTAAACACATACGACCATGCCAAGAATGTTGTATACTTAAATTCGCAAGTGTACAAATTTTGTTTATAAGTACGAATTTGTAAAGGCAAGTTAATTCTAAACCAATATCAATTAAAGTTCACATATGACAAAGCCATACAAGAAGTACCAGGGGCAATTACGTTAACCTTTCCAAGTTTCTACAAAGATACCAAGTTTAATTATGAAAGCCGAGATTCACATGGTCTCATTCAAATAAAACTTTGAGGGAATAAGTCAAGGATCTCATTGTTCTAACACAACATTCGGCTAGGATCATCAAAACCTACATCTTCTCTTTTTACAAGTCACTACGAAGTGCAACACACGCTCCAATTCCAAGAGTCAAATCCATATTAGCTTGAGCGCAGGATTCACATCACCATCTAAGTCATAAATTACAGAATGTACAAAACTCCACCAAATTGAAAAGTTTTTTCACAAGGATTAAGATTTACATGTGCCATATTAAAACCAGCAAACTAGTTTCTTTACAAATACAAAGGTAGGTGATGATCACAAGTATAAAACAACTCGTGTGATCTAGAGCATAAGATGAAATTCCAAACATTGTTGCCAGCAAGGGCCACTCTCCTTTATCGCCAAGGTAATCTCTTAGTCTTCGAAGAAGCTCCAGCCAGGCACATCCAAGGTTTTGGTAAGACCACCTGTTCCAAGAATCAAAACAACGGTGAATTTGCAGTTTGTCACAATAAAAGTTTCCTAAGACTATAACATCCTGCACTTACAAATATACAGGACTTCGTAAGCAAATCTCGTCACCATCATTAACTACGACTATGTAAAGCAGCAAGTGATTTGAGGACGAAAATGCTCATTACACTCGAAATAGAATCTCATCAAGAAATAATACACTTCGTAGCATTAATCCCCAAGGGAGCACATTTTAAAACAGTACTTATACTAAACTTCAGTTCAAGAAAGATCTTCAGTTACCATTACCCGATTTGTTAAACGAACAAGTTGATTGCTTGGAGCTTCTTTTTTTCCGTCATCAAATGATATCACTCGCCTCGAAAATGAACAAAATCATAAGAGTATGATTTTGGAATCACCTAGTAGGACAACACTGAAAAACAGGATCATGAGTGGAAGGAAGGCGCAGGGTACACCAACAGATCCACACGTCGAATCTACGCGACAACAGCGTGACATTTATGGGCAGCCAAGTTTCTACAAAAAAAAACAAGGAAGGGAATCAGATCTTAGGATAAAGAGGGAGTGAGAATGCTACGGGTAAGTAACTGCGTTAAACAAACAAACCTAAAGACACTTTCGAATAAGCCTCCTTGTGAAAACTCTAACAAAACTAGTTGCATCCATACCACCACCGCGCACACTCTTTGATCATCCCAAGCCTGCAGGATAGAAACACAATAACGATCAAAATAATAGAACTTCCCAACACTACTACAATACACTTCCTACAGAAACCTACATTTCCACACCCAACATCCATCAAAAACGACACCCATTGTCGTCAACATCCCCATATATTACCATAGCATGAAAACCACCTTCAATCCCAACTCAATACACCAACAGTCAAACATGTTCATAAACCACCAATATCCAATTAGGGAAATCAAGCGTTAAAACAGGGGTAGAATAAGAACTGAACTAAAAGCACAAACTTCCTTTCGCAAACCAGTAACAGGGGTCGCCAATTGTGAAACCAAGGAGTTGAAGAAAGATATACATGGCTACTGAGCATAATTGGTCCCTAGAATGAAAGCTGCTGTCACGACATCCTTTTTTTTCCTTTGTAACTTCTTCATTGAATCCCCATTGATTGTGAATATGGTGCGCACTGTTAAAGTATATCGGGTAAGCAAGCTTTAATCAGAATCAATCAAATATTTGGAAATTAAACATGTTCAAACATCATGGATTAAAAAAAGAAAGGAATTTGATATGTTCCTCAAGCAATTAAAGTTCAACAGAATCTCAATACAAGTTCAACAACTTTCCAAATCTTAAAAGACATGTCTCAAAGACAATCAATCAAAAAGGAAATTTTCATTCAAAGAATCAACGAGCATTCTTGTGCAATAATTTTCTGAATCAAGGACTTCAATCCACATAGCCTATAAATCTATTGCACGTACAAGAAGAAGATCGAAAAAAAAGACGAAAAATCTATAGCATATACATACAGTGGAGAAGAGAAAAACGATACACACAGAGAGAAAGTTTCTAATACACCAAGGAATCCTAATATTCTAACAACAGAAAGAGAAAGGGGGGATAGAGCCTTATCTGCGTCATCGGAGCCACCGATTTCAGGTAACAATTCCTATAACCTTCCCTCGTTTGCTTGGGTTCGTATTCACCGCGTTTGATTGAGCATGTACTTCCTCTGAATCATTTGCTCTTCATATTGGATTTTGGGGCTTTAGAGTTAAGGTTCGCAACATTTAGGAATTGGGATTTAGGGTTTCACTCACGAATCTGCTTTGAAAGTCTGATGGATGATTTCGATGAGGTTTAAATAAGGTTTCGAGTGAGAGAATTAAGACAAGAGAGCGAAGCGAAAATGAAGGGAAGGTGAACGAGATGAAGAAGAGAAGCTTGTGTGCGTGGTAGTAACGACGCGTTAATGGAGAAGAGTGCCTGAGTTGGGAGAAGACCAAGTTAAGCCGGCCGTCTTCTCATACTCTCTCAATTTTGTTTTTGAACGGGCCTGCTCGTCGGCCCAACTTTATTTGTTTCTTTAACGCCGCTAGTCACTGAAGGCACCCCCTGCTTCTTGTTTTAATTAAAAAATACAATCTTTTTTTTTTTATAATCTCAATTTTAATTAAAATATTAACCCCTTTTTTTATAATCCCAATTTTAATTGAAATATTAAAACCTTTTATAATCTCAATTTTAATTGAACTATTAAAACCCTTTTTAATCTTAATTTCAATTGTGATGTTATATTCTATTTCTAATTATGATCTCGTTTGTTAATTGAGATGAGAAAAAAAGGAATTTCGTGAGGTGAGCTTGATTCTAATTTATAAGTTTGTGATTTATTCTGGTGATGTAAATCTTGTTCTTGGTTTTAGGTTAATAACTATTTCTTGGTTGAATATTGTCTTAGAATTACGAAGATGTGACCATTTTCCCATAAGTTTACGATTAGTCCATGATGCATTCTTGTGTGATCCCTTATTTTTTAAAATGTTCATCTTATTCGGCTTTTATTGTTTTTTTTATGACTAGTATTCACACTTGTTTCAATGTCCAAGGGAAGAACTTGTATGTGACTTCATAAGTCATATACACAGCATTGTTCATTTGCATCATTCCCCCCGCTTGATCCTTGATTTTTCAGGTTGATCAGCATAGATATACCATATATTATCTTAGATAAATTCCCTTAAGATTTCAACTTAGACAACTTACAAATTAAATCATATCCTCCTACAAGAGAATTAGACATTAGTCATCTATGTAGTCGAGATATAATTCTCATATCCCATAACATGATCGAGAAAGATGTAAAATATTTTTCTCTTGGGAGAGGTATCTGGCATACTGGTCATTTATATACTCGAGTTGGAGCCCTTCTCTAAATGCGACGCCAAGACCGTCTTCCATACGTTTGTGGTGGTTAAGTCGAGTATTCTCCTTAAGATGACGACTTGTATCTTCTCCTAGAATCAATCAACAAACCTTCTCCCCTTAGAACCTTGACCACGGTCAAGAGTTCCTCAATCCCTTTAGGGGAACTATGAATGCTCTGATTCCATTCATGTCAGGATATTATTTACTGTGAATTTTGGTAAATAACCGATGGTCTATTAATTTAGGGTAAAATTGACT
Source organism: Lathyrus sativus (assembly GCA_963859935.3). Classification (NCBI taxonomy): domain Eukaryota; kingdom Viridiplantae; phylum Streptophyta; class Magnoliopsida; order Fabales; family Fabaceae; genus Lathyrus; species Lathyrus sativus. The sequence continues at coordinate 187,623,453 of OZ012736.1, read as the reverse complement.
AACTTGTAGGATCGACCACACTAAATCCTAGAACATGTGCTAAGTATGCAAAAAGACCTTAAGTTGAACTCCACGTTCGACTGTGAAGCCTTTTGGAAAGTAAGAAGAACTGAAGATTAAAAGAAAACAAGTAATGTGTCGAAGTTTAAAAGCAAGAATGTAAAAGTGCAGTAATGTAAAAGCTTTTAAAAGTAAATGTTGTAAAGTAAAGGACGAAAGATTACAATCAAACTCCGCGTTCGACTATAACGTCTTTGTAAAGTAAATGGCGTTGAAGATAAAGATGCAAGAAAGTAAAGTGCTTTGAAAGTAAATGTGCAAAAGATTCTACTCTGAACTCCACGTTCGACTAGAGATCTTTGGAAGTTAAATTGCAGGAAGATAAATAGCTTTGAAAATAAATGGGCGAAAGGTTAAAAGTGCATAAAAGTTAAATGGCATAAAAATAACTCTAATTTGAACTCCACGTTCGACTAGGGGATCTTTGAAGGTAAAAACGCAGAAAAAGCTTGTAAAACGGTTTAAATGTAAAAGCTGAAAGTTAAAGTGCAGAATGAGTAAAGGCGCATAAAGAGTAAAGGCAAGTAAATTGCACTAATGGAAAAGGGTTGGTGTTGAATCACATACATTCTCGCTAACTCGTTTCTCTACACGCGGGTACTTTGAATTGTTTGGAGTGACTAGTATAAAATGAATGAGCACCCCTTATTACATAAAAATGACAACTATTTATAGTACTAGAAAGTAACTATTAAATGACGTTTGAGGCTTCATAACGTGTCTCTTTTGGCGCTTTTTCCACTATCTCAACCGTTCCCGCGTTCGTCCACTCTTGGTTTGAATTTTGAACACTTAATATTTCCCTCCAATTTTGGTTGTAACTTCTGTGCGTTCTCTTCAGTGTGACCCTTATCGAGCACTTTCCAACACTTAGCAGTTTTTAGTAGTTTTGTCCACCTCTCTTCGACTTGGAATGCTCCCTGATTGTGTCGAAAAGTTCACATATTTCAAATTGACATTTTGACTTGAGATGATTCTAAAATCAACTAGCGTCGAAAATTGAGAGCTAACAAAATTTCCCCCAAATAATGTCTTTTCGCCAGTTTTGGTAGGAAGGTCATTTTTTCCTTCACCGTTTCGACGCGTGTTAATCTTGCATGGCTTTGACTAAACCACCCACTACTTGTTTTAGTGGTTAACTATTCATTTCTTTTCCTTCCACGCTTATGACATCATGCCATTATGATAAATTCTTAAACGTCTTTTCAGCCGTTTTTATCATTACTTTGTCTTGAAAACATAGATTTACAGTCTGACCATAACTGCCCATACGCGTCTTCTCTTTAAAAACAGACACGCGTCCCACTATCCGATTGTCTTCAACGGTGGATTTAGTCCTTTGGGATTTCTAAATGCTTATAAATATCTTCCTTCACCATTATGTGAATTTTTTACACTCTCTAAAATCTCAAGCATCCTATATCCTTCTTTCTCATGAACCACATCTTGTACTCAGCAAAGCAAGTATGAACACCAATTCAGAAAAACCCGCTCTCAAGGACCAAGCAAAAAGTTCAAAGGAACTTGTGGTGGTGGTGATGACTAGGGAAGCCACAAAACCTGAGGCCTTCTTTGGAGCACCCCCTCACGTGAAGACAAAAGAAACCAGAATGAAGGTATCCAAGAAAGCACGTCCTCGTACTAACAATTCTGATGATGAAGCTGATGAGGATTACATGGAATACCTCAAGTCCATTGATTTGAGGGATTTTGATTGATCCCTGTTTTGCGTTATGAATGGTTGTATTGATTTTTGTTTTGGGTATGCCATGTTAGCCTCGTTTGGCCTATTTTATCCTTTGTGCCTTCTTAATGAAATTTTAAGTTTTGAAATGAATCTCTTGCAAGATAGGCCTATACTTTTTCAAATATTTGCCATTTACTTTCAAGATTCTTTCATCTTTGTCTAATTCTTCAATTTCATAAGCACCATTGGAGAATACTTGTATAACTTGGAATGGGCCTTCTCATTTAGGAGACCATTTGCCTAAAGTTTTATCTCTTTGATCCATAGGCAAAATTACTTTCCATACTAGATCTCCATATAGAAAGGATTTAGACTTAACCCTTGTATTGTAGGATTCCAAGGCCTTAAGCCTTTCCTCATCCAGATCTACTAGTTCGTCCATCATCATAGCCCAATAATCTTGAGAAGGGATTTCATGATGCCTTTGGATTGTCACGGATTGTAAGCATACCTCGACAGGTAATACTGCATCATGACCAAAAGTAAGTCGAAATGGCGTAGTATTGGTAGCTTATTTGGGTGACGTTCGACATGCCCAAAGGATTTGCTCTAACGTCTTATGCCAATTTCTAGGCTTCTTTCCTACATGCTTCTTAATAAGTCCAATCACTACCTTGTTGGCAGCTTCGACTTGCCCATTTGCCTGTGCATAATAGGGCGTAGAAGTTAGGAGCTTAAAACCTATTTCTTTGGCAAATTCCTGCATCTTTCAACCAGTAAAAACTGATTGATATGTCGTAATAGTCTCTAGGATTCCAAATCTATAAATGATGTGATTTTGGATGAATTCGATGACGTATTCTTGACCTACATTCACTAATGGTATTGCTTCGATCCATTTAGTAAAGTAGTCAATGCCAACTAAGATATATCTTTGGTTTTTTGACGATGCTGGTTGAATCTCTCCCACTATATCCAAAGCCCATCCTCTAAAAGGCCATGGTTTTACGATAGAGTGTAATTCACTTGCAGGTATGCGTTGTATGCTAGCATGGATCTGGCACTCTTAGCAACCCTTGGCAAACTCTATGCAATCTTTCAACATAGTAGGCCAATACAAGCCTTGTCGAAACAATAACCACTTCATTTTGTGGCCAACTTGGTGTGCTTCACATGCCCCACTTTGGCCTGTCGAAAGTGCTAAATATGCCTTTGTTTCACTAAGGCATTTCAACAAGACTCCCTCAGGGGTCTTCTTTAACAATTCATTACCCATGAGCATGTAACTTAATGCTTGATACTTGACCCTTTGATCTGTCAAACCCGTTGAATTTTGCAGGTACTCGACTATAGGCTTTCTCCAGTCTTTATCTGTTAGACCATCTATGGCAAAAAATTCAAAATTTTCGCCATCTAGGCACCCAAGCTTAGTTGTCTATAAATCTAATAGGCACAATCCAACTGTCAATATCTTCCCTCTTGCCTCAATTACTTCTTGAAGGTTTTCCTTCGACACTCTATATCGTGAGGCAATCTACGCTAAATCATTATCGACCTGATTTTCTATTCTAGGTATGTGGTGGATGGCCACAAAGTATACAATGAGATTTTCCTTAACACATTTATATTCCTTTGTGATTTGTTTTATAACCAACTCTGAGTCTCCCATTATTTCGACTCTAGTTGCCCCCGATTCTAACAAAATTTTGAGGCCAACAATCAATGCTTCGTATTCAGCCTCATTGTTAGAACACGACCCTTCGACCCTGAATTTAAATTTTGTTGGAATTTTTTCAGGAGAAATAATGAATATACCTACCCCTGTTCCATTTCTATGGCTTGATCCATCAAAGTATAACTTCCAGGACTTTAACTCAACATAATTTAAATCAGTTTCGTTTATAGAGTGGTCGACTATGAAGTCAGCCACTATTTGTCCTTTCACAGCCTTTAAAGGTTTATATGTTAAAGAATATTCAGTTAAAGCTAAAGCCTACTTGCCAATTCGACTGTGCAAAATAGGTTTAGATAACATATGTTTTATAACATCAAAGTGAGACGATACATACACATCAACAGGCTTTATATATTGCTTTAATTTGGTACAAAAGAAATACAAGCATAAACACAGCTTTTCAATCATGTTATACCTAGTTTTTGCATCATTTAGAACTCTACTAAGATAATAAATGGCCCTTTCAACTCCATTTTCATCTTCTTGAGCCAACATGCTCCCTAAAGTTTTGTCAGATGCAATTATATATAATCTCATACTTCTATTTCTACAAGGCGGTGACAAAATTGGTGGGTGACTTAGGTACTCCTTGATCTTGTCGAAGGCTCCTTGTTGTAATTGCCCCTACTCAAAACTATATTTGTTGAAACGAAGCAATGGCGAAAAATCTTGTGTCTTGCCACTTAGGTTAGAGATGAACCTTCTTAAGAAGTTGACTTTGCCCAATAATGACTGCAACTCCTTTTTAGTTGCTGGCACTTTAGCTTCCATGATGATGGCCTTGGTCTTATTTTAATTGATTTCGATCTTTTTCTTGTGGACCACAAAGCCTAAAGAGTCTCCTGCCTGTACATAAAAAGCACATTTAAGGGGATTCATTTTTAGACCAAACTTTCTCATCCTTAAGAATGAGCGTCGAAGATGTTCAATGTGGTCTTTCCCAGAAATAGATTTTACAACAATATCATCAATGTAAACTTGCATGAAAGTGTCTATAAAATCATGGAAAATATAATTCATTACTCTTTGGTAAGTAGCACCTGCATTCCTAAGACCAAAAGGCATCACTACCCATTCGTATGTGCCTAAAGCCCCAGGACATCTAAAAGCAGTTTTGAGAATATCTTCCTCAGCAATGAATATTTGGTTGTAACCAGAATACCCATCCAACATGCTAAGATATTCATGTCCTACTGCAGAATCCACTAACATTTCTGCTACTGGCATTGAATATTCGTCTTTAGGAGTTGCAACATTTAAATCTCGAAAATCTATGCAAACTCTTAAAGAACCATTCTTTTTAATAACAGGTACTATATTAGCCAACCATTCGACATACCTTGTTGTACAAATGAATTTGCAACGAAGCAGTCTTTCAACCTCCTCTTTAATCTTTGATAGTATTTCTGGTGCAAACTGTCTCAGACCTTGTTTGACTGGTCTTCTTCCAGGTGTCATAGGCAACTTATGTTCGACTAGCTCCCTGCTCAAACCAGGCATCTCGTCATAGTCCCAGGTGAAACAGTCTTTGAACTCCTTCAATAACTGGACCACTTCGACCTTCAGTTGAGGGTTCAACTTGGCACTGATGTATGTAGGCCTCTTGAGTGCCCCCTCACTAAGATCAATTTCTTCTAAAGGGTATTACGCCAACATCTTGACATTGTTTGCTAGCGGATCTTTCTCAAACCCCAAAGGTTTGTCTTTGTAAATGGAGTCAAGCCTTTTAGCTTGCTCTCCATCTTGGATCTCATCTAGAGATTTTAGGTTACAGTTCTCTCTAGGACATTCTTGGTGAAATTCATAAATGGCTTTGCCAGCCATGTGATTATTAGCAGCTTCTAGAGCCGCTTGTAACTTCGTTTCAGCCACGTAGGCCGAAATTTTCTTCAATGCTTCGAACTCAGTCATGACCACCGAATCTTTCTCCCCACCCAGTGGGTTCCCCTATAGGCCCTTCAAAACCTGGTAGCCTTTATCCTGGTACCTCACTGTCCCATCTGAAATCTTCGACAGGATGCAAGTATAATGAATGGAACGTTGCTTCATTTGGAGTAAATTCAAACTCTGCTGGAGGACATGGGGCAATATTCGCCAAGTGTTTGTCAAATTGATTCCCCTCGACATAATTGAAAGGAATCTTGAAGTACCCTTGGTCAGCTTCAATGTTCTCGACGATACCATCTGGCCTCCAAATTGTAATCCTTTGGTGCATTGAAGAAGGCACAACGCCTACACCATGAATCCACTCTCTTCCCAAGAGCAAATTATAATTAGCTTTGGTTTCGACAACCATGAACACTGTGGGTCTTGTGGCTGTTCCCACTGTAAGATCAACCTGGATCACTCCCAAAGTGGAGCCCACTTTTCCCTCATAGTTCGACAGAACCATGTTGTGGGGCTTGGTATCATCATCACATTTTCCAATCTTACTTAGTAGAAAACTAGGCATCAAGTTCATTGTTGCGCCACAATCTACTAGGATTTTGTTGATAGGTACGTTCTCCACTTTTCCAACGACATAAAGAGGCTTCAAGTGACCCTTCATAGCCTCTGTAGGGCATTCGAAGAAAGCATTTTGCTCCTCTACGCACCCATTGTTCATAATGTAATAGCACACAGGCTTGTGTGCCATCATTTCCATCTCAGTATTTTGATCCACATCCTCTACCTCTGTGACCTAGATAAAATCTCTAGGCATGACGGATACCACATTTACTATGATGTCTAAGGAGGCTGTTGATTCACTATCAAAGTTGTCAGTCATGTTCTCGTCATCTTCGACTAAACCAATTGGCTCGTCCTTTCGATCCTCAAAAAACTTTCATCTTATAGGCATATTTTCAATGTTTCCACCTTGATTGCCAATTTTAGTACTCGAATCTCCCTGTTTTGGTCCCTACGCTTCCCTAATAGCCTTTCGCCTACGTTGTTCCCTTCGCCATTGAGACCTGGTCATCGGGTTTTTTCCTTTGTAATTCTGAGATATATATGCTGACTTGTTATTGGTATGGTTCTCTTTTAGATACTCAAATGAGGAACCTCTCTCCACCTCAAACTTTTTCCATTTTTCCTCCCCTGTCCTTCGATGGGTTTGATCCACTTTCCTACAGGCATGTTTCCAACTGGTTTGAATGTATTGGGCTTAGCTGGAGTTTTTGTACCCATCGAAGGGTTTATGGGATCAAGATTCTTTGGGCCCTAGTTCTTCTTCTTCCCCCAGCTTCCATTAGTCTTTTTGATCTCCTCTACATCATGAGCAGCTTTCTCATCAAAAATGGCGCTGCACCTAAGACACAACATTACCCCTGATCCATTCTTCTAGCAACGATGGAGGAAGTCAACAATGGCTTCTTCCTGTGTGGGGTACACCACCTTGTTAGGCTCTTCACTCGTCTCTTCGACTTTTGGATTGGTGATCTCGACCATGTTGACATTAAATTTATCTTAAAGCTTCATCTTAGACAAGTGAACTTCCAGGTTTTCAGTATTCTTGGAATCTTCAATCTGACTTGCATCTTCAGCGTTGAATCTCTCAATGTCAGGGGAGGTGTTGAAAAATTGTTCTGCTGCCATGCATATCCAATTTTCTAGCAGACAACCATCCATTTCCATCACCCCTCCCACCAGCAGCATGTTATTCTCCAATTCCTTGACCACTTGGACTCTGGGAACATCTTTGCCTAACACTTCATTGGTGTTGATACCATCAGTACTATCCTCAGACTCTTCGCCAGCTTCAACCATATTAATACCCTCAGCGGCGTCTCGACCCAATTCTTCTCCTGCCATAGATGATTCTTTAGCCGTGTTGTCGAACTAAACGAATTCGTCAGTAGTCTTCTTAGTTACCAGCATCAAGTTACGACCATCAGTGTTTGCTGGATTATTTGATATTGAGTTACAGCCTTCAGTTACCTCAGCCGTTTCAACTTTGGTGATGAAGTTCTCAGTAATTTCTACCATATTAATTGGAGATTTTTCAATGTCTTCGACCATCTGAACTTCTTCAATTTCTGCATAGTTAGCTTCTACAGTTTGCAGTGGGTCAGAGTCTATTTTCATCTGAGTCTTCCCCTTGTCTCTAAACTTCATCCTTCCTTTCTGAATGGCGTTTTGCACCAGATCCCTGAAAAGAAAACATTGAGAAGTCTTATGACCCAAGAAATTATGGTACTTACAAAAACCTCTTTTCTTTCTTTGTTCTAAAGGAGGCACTTTAGCACTAGCAGGCACTATTATCTGTCCATCATTAACTAACAAGTCAAAGATTTCGTCACAATTAGTAATGTCGAAAGTGTATGTTCTTTTAGGAAATCTGTCATTAGATTCAATGGGATTTTTCCCATTTTAAGGAGCTAAGAGTTTACAGGCGTAAGGTGGATCCTGCTTTAATTCAGCAACGTCAACCTCATTGTAAGTGCTCTTGATTGGCTGCATTTTATGGCAAAATATAAGTACATATATGAATGTCATGTTTGATGTTATTACATTCATAATATGGACTGTGCAGGGTAAGTTAACTAAGCTAACTATAAGTTAAGCTGGATGTCATACTTAATGTTATGACGTAGGTCGTATGACATCAAGCGAATGTTTGTTTTTCTGGTAGCTATAACTCAGGAAACAACTCAGAAGCTAAAGCTGGAATGCAGGATACATTTTAGACGCCCTAGGGGAACTAAAATGTACCTGATTAAAGAGGCAAACGTGCAAAATACAGAAGTGAGTTTTTATGATGGAAAAAACCAAATGTATGCGCCCAGGCCCAAGAACTGATCTGCTGCTACAAATACCAGGAGAGGCAATCCTATAGGGCAGTTGTTGAAGATAAAGAAGCAGAGAAATCACCATATTGGTTTAGAAGTGAAGAGATTGTTCTTCACGTTTGTGTCTTAGGAATACTTGTAACCCAAGCAACTGTTGAGTGCATTGGTTAGGTAGTTTCTAGGTTGTGTTACACTCGAAGCTGTTAAGCAAGAGTGTGTGTTCCTTGATCAAATCTTTGAAGCAAAGATCAAGGTGTGTGTGTAGTTTGAGTGTCTCTTCAAACTACAATTTAAATTGTAACTTGTTGTTATCGCTGGTGAGTGATTGTAGGGAGTGAATGGGTATACTCAGGTCTAGAGTGTCTCTAGGTTAAATTGTCATTGGGTAGTGATTAAGTGAGGAGTGTGTTGCACCCTAAAATTTGCTCAACCTATTTCACTTGGTTTATCTTTCAATTGCATTGGCATTTGCATAATAAGTCATGTACATAGTCTAATCATTTGTATAGCATAGCATAACAAGTCATCTAACATGGGATCAAGGGCCATTTTCATCAGAAATAGGCCCATCAAAGGGTTTTATTCAAGTTCAAGATCATCCAAGTAATCAAGAAATGAGTTGAAGCTTTGAAAAGTTTGAAGGTCAACCAGTGGATTTCTCTCCCAATCTTGGGGATATGTTGAAGATCATAAATGAGTGTGTGAGCCATGGATAAGGCCATGGAAGGTGTACAAAGATCATGGAAGACCTAGAGGGTCATTTTGAATATGAGACAAATCATTAATACAAGTACCAGAGCTACAGTTGAATGCAGTCAACTAGGGTTCATCTGGGTCAACCCTAGGTTAACCCTAGGTCAAATGGTTGATTGGAGGGCATCAAGGCCTACTTGGAGTATGTGGAATTCATGAATTGGTATGTGTATATATGTGTGGTGTTATTCCAAGTAGAAATCAAGAGAAATCAAGAAGAAGAGGAGTTGCTAAATTAGGGTTTCAGTGTAAAAACCCTAATTCAGGCCTAACTTCCAAGCCAGATAAGTCAAAATGAAAGTTTCAAATGAAGTCTTGGTCAACATGAAACTTGTAGAACATCTCAATAGCTTTAATTTGAGTACTAGAAGTCTTCAAGGAGATTTATAGAACTCAAGTTATGGTTCTTGCAAGTTATGGATCCCCAGAGGATACTGAAATTTATCTGTGAAAGTCACTTGACTTCCAAGCAACTTTTTCCCACCAAGGAGTTTTCAAATGGATTCTTGGCCAACATAAGAGTTGTAGATCTTGATCTTAGCTTTAAGTTTAGTACTAGAAGTCCTCAAGAGGATTTGTAGAACTCAAGTTATGGTCTTGGCAATCCAGGGGTATTTTGGGAAAGTTGAATTACAGGTCATTTTTGAGCATAGGTCAAAATCCCCATGTTCCACTTCTCAAATGAAAAATTGTTCAACATGGAATGTGCTTAAAATGATGTTTTTAGGTCAAATAAGTTATCATGGTGGATTGATCGGCTTATTTCAAAAAAGTCACTTAAAATGACCTAAAAAAAAGGGAATAAGTCAAATAAAGTTTGGTGGAAAAAATCAAATTTTGGGTTAGATGTCACAAACAAGCCATATGACATACCAATTTGATTGTAAAATGCATTTTAAAGACAATGGCATTGCCACAATTTTGAATTGAGGGTTATTTCAAGGACTTGCTTTGTAAATTGGTTACTTGAACCATAAGGCACAATTGCAAAACCACACTTCCAAGCAAATGCAAGGCTCCTTTCCATCCATACACCTCCAATATCTCATTTGGAGAGAATTTAAACTCATAACCAAGTGAATTGCAAGCCAAAAACATGAGATGGTATGTGCATAGCATAAGAAGAGATTTTCATGACATGAGAAGTTGTTTTTCTCCTTGGATCAATCTAGAACTTTCTAGGGTCTTCAAATACATTCTCATTGGATCAATCTAGAACTTTCTAGGGTCTTCAAATACATTCTTATTGGATCAATCTAGAACTTTCTAGGGTCTTCAAATACATTCTATATATACTTGTGAAGAGGTTCAAAGCAAGAGTTGGTGATTCATTTGTGCAAAAACCATAGACTGACATTGGAGTTTGGAAGAGAAAAAGTGAGAGATCAAAGCATTTTCAAGAGTTATCAAGAATTTAATCTTCTCCAACAAACTTCAAAGGTTTTCCGCACTTTTTGGCAAGAAAAAACGAGCTCCAACTACTCCGTTTCGACGCTCCGAAGCCGGTATGTGAAATTTAATTTAATTCATTTTCGTTCTTTTTTTTTCTGTTTTAATAGCTGTTTGGATTAATTGTTTTAATAGGTGAATTGCCATTTTCGGTTGAGATTGGGGTATGGTGATTCTTGAGGTTTCAGAGGAAACTAAGGGTATGGTTGAGTTTGTGGCAAGATTTGGGATGAGATTCATGTTTTGACCTCTTGGATTGGAGGCCTCTAGGGAGAACTAGGGTTGAGGAAGATGATCGGAGCTCCACCGACGGTGGCCGGAGCTGGGCGCGAAATTGCAGAGGTTTGAATGGAGAAGATGACTCTGGGACCGTTAGATGATGGTTGGACCTTTGACTTGAGGCTGATCCAATGGCCACGTTCTAATCTCAGCTTGTGAACGAGTCCTAAAGGAAATGCTGCGTTTCATTTATTTGTTGTGCTGGGCTTAGTGAACTAGGCGCTATCCACACCCCCCTGAAGGCACAACCCAGATTTTGAACTGAGTCTGATTACTATTGGCACCGCGCGCTTATTTATTTTTGTTTGATTTTCTTTATTTTTTCACTTTATTCATGATTCTTGGAAAATTCATATAAAATTGAAAATTAATCCAATTAAACCCATTCTTTTTGCATTCTACTCATGATTGAGTCTATTATTTTTTAGAGAAAAAATATTTTCATTTCATGTAATTTCTGATTTAATGGGAATTTTATATTTTAATTGATATTAAAATGATTATGTTTGATGCATATTTTTGTGGAATTTTGTGTGATCTCATGGTGGTGATTTTGATCCTAAATTTTTGTGTGTGATTAGGTTAGACATGTATGATCCCATATAATTTTTCTAACATTTTTGTGATGAAAATAGGTGTGCTTTCTAGATTGATATTTATATGCTTCCTTTTTAGGGTTTAGGTTTGATACCTTGTAATGTAGGATTTAGTTCTAGTTCTAATTTGATGGTTTGATCTCTGGAATTAATGTGGTAGAGTCATGATTGACATAGGTTCCCATAGTAATTTTTGTAGGATTTTACAATTGACTTTAGTATTTTAGTTAGGACTAACTTTAGTACTAGGTTTTAGGTGATCCTAATCTACTAATTCAACTAGTTTAACTTCCCTAGTCCCCTTAGATTAGGGTTTGTGCTTGGTTTGCCTTTGGTTGAGATTGAAGACAAATTGAAGACAAGGTAAGGATGCTTGAAGTTGCTTGAAGTTGCTTGGAGCTTTGGATTTGTTGGTGCCTGAAGGTGTCTGATGAAGATTAGGAGATAGGACATAGGGAGAGCCTTGTAGTTAGAATGATTTCTTTCACAAACATGGAAAGCATCTTGTGCTTCCATTCCTCCCAATGACTAAAAGTCCTTCTCAGATATTCACATCCCTCCTTTGGAAGGATAAGTGGTTTTATCTGGTTAAGCTTCTCTGAGTACTTGCTGGTCCAGGCGCACTGCCTGTATATCATTCATGACCTGCCCCAACTGGCTTTGGATTTTCCCCAACTTAGCTTGTACCTGCTCCATTAGTCTGAGTTGCTCGATTCTGGCTCAAACCTGCAAACACAAGGGTTAGAAGACAAGCCCCGGCTTCTGCCATGCAAGATGAATTATGCTAATGCCATGGGTGTCTGTACGTTTAGGAGATCACCCCTAATTCTGGTGTCAACGTGCCAACATAGTGTCAATGCAGTGATAAGACTGGATCCATTCATGGAAGAAAATATCTCATATTGCTCGGGACACCAGAATCAGGGTACGAAATGCGCCTGCATCACAGACACATGCTAATGGAATGCAAAAAATGAATATGCGAACTAATGCAAAATGCAGTCATGCAATGATATGTCCAGGTAGCTGCTGTTGCGGAGATTCTGTATCAACAATCACTGATGAGAAGAAAACCCCGACGTAGGACCACAAATTTGATCTGCCAAGAACAACCATCTAATAGGGCCATATACATAGGATCAAAATTCTGCTTTGTCAAGAACAAATGTATGATAATAAGGACCTCAGATGTATGGTCAAGAAATATCTGCTGATGAAGTCTTCAGACCCCAAATCAAAAATATGCCTTATCAAGAACAAATATACAGCTGCTGATGAGATCTTCAAACCCCACTCAAAATCTGCTCTATCAAGAACAAATATACAGCTGCTGATGAGATCTTCAGACCCCACTCAAAATCTGCTCTATCAAGAACAAACAATTGATGCCAATACTCTGATCAAAACCTACTCTATCAAGAACAGACATACACCTGATGATAAGATCCTCTGATCAAAACCTGCTCTATCAAGAACAGACAAATCTGCCACTGAGAAACCCTGGTACCAATAAAACTGATTCACTGTCAAGAAAACCAGGTAGTCTGAAGGTCAAAGTTTCCTGCAATGAACCCAATCCCACTCCCAGGTATGGACCTAAACTGACTCAAGGTACGGCATCCTATGCGTTCATCAGCGTCACAGACTTTCAAGAGGGGTGATACGATACCCAGAAGGTGTGGCATCACCGACTCATGAAGAGGCCTCACTTAGCTGAATCACAAATGATCGGTCCCCAGAGTCGACAATCCACCAAACCAGCAACCGTCTCAACCCAAAGGGTTGAAAGTGAAGCCAACCGGATGAACCTCGTCTGAGCGTGGATTTCATGAGACACTAGTGCCTGCAAAGCAAGCACGCGCCCACTAATTTCCACTCTAAGTCTATAGTGCACTCAAGCCTGGGTCTAGCTTCTCACTCATCAGAACTCCCATCCCACAACAGTACAAATAATCATATTATACTGAAAATAAAATGCGGGAAATAAAGTGCGAGAAGTAAAATGCGATAAATAAACGCAACCCAACAAGTAAACATAAAAGCGGTAGGATTGACTCTCGCAGGGAACCGTTGGAGTCCCCAGCAGAGTCGCCAGCTGCTGGGGACGGTCCCAGACAGCCAGGAAGAAAATCCAAGGCGAGACTCGCATAGGGAACCCTAGAAGTCCCCAGCAGAGTCGCCAGCTGCTGGGGACGGTCCCAGACAGCCAGGAAGAAAATCCAAGGCGAGACTCGCATAGGGAACCCTAGAAGTCCCCAGCAGAGTCGCCAGCTGTCGCTCGCACGAAAATAAGGTGCCGGCATGACAGAAGAGTCGCCACCTTTCGTTATTTATCCCTCAGAGCGGGAAAGGAAACGATCGGAAAAACCTGACAAATAAGGGTAAGACAAGGTCATCGCAACCATTGTCTGGGTTCGGGAGTCGGTTACGCAAGGGGAAGGTATTAGCACCCCTCACGTCCGTCGTACTCGACGGGATCCTCGCTTGTTGTGTTTACTTGGACGGGTTGGTTTTATTCTATCTACCTATCAAGGCTGGCTGAAAAAGAAAAGAAAAATGACTCGGCAAAGCGTCGCACTTTATGCCTACGTATTCTCATCAGAGAATGAGAAATCAGAGTCAACGTAGTTCGGCCTACGAAGGGTTATGGGGGAAGGTAGCTCGCCAAGACTTCGCCATCTTGTGCCTACGTACTCTCAACAGGCATGAGAGATCAGAGCTCACGTAGTTCGGGAAACTACGGTTTATTTCCTGTTTTTACGAAAGAAGTGTTTTTTATTGTGTTTGCGATTTCAACCGCACTAGAGACTATGACCTGAGAGTGAATGCGTCGCATGTCACCCAAAGGGTACCATACTAAACATCCAGACTGTGGAAAAGAAACTCTCCCACAATCCTTTCTCAGGTAGCTTAAGGCTCGTAACGTACGAAAGAAATCATTCATGATTACTGTATCTTAAACTGTTTTGAGATGAGAAGAGAACAGGCCCAACTAGGAGGGAGACTATCAAGTCCTACTGTTATCATGCCATGGATTCATCCTATGGTTGAGGTTTGAACAGGGAACTCCTAGAAGTTGTCATGCATAGGTTTCAACCTAAAAGTCTATCATCAAATCCTTATCAAAGGAAATGAGAGTCCTAAGGGATCATGTCAATGATACACCAAAACAGACAAATCATCAGCTTAACAGTAAAATGCATGCAATGCAAGTGAGGGAGGAAATGTGTGTGGGGCTTCAGCCTCCACAAGCTCATCTCAACCTCAAGCCAGTCATGAAATAACAGTAATCATACTGAAATATAAACAACATGCTATCAAGCAATAAACAGTAAACCGCACTCATACAGATAAAAGAAATGAAAATGCCATCAGGCAAACAAACCACATGGGCAAGGGAGCTGGGCTCTACCGAATACCCGCAAGCAAAGCCACGCAGTAACAATACAAGCGGAGGGAGCAACTCAACCTCTAATGCAATCATGCTCCTAGATTTTACTTATTCTAGATGAACTTAATCTAATGCAACAGACAATTCAAGCAAAACACACAATACAGAAAAGAAAACAGAAGAAAGCCTCAGCTCCTCCAGCAGCACCTCAGTCTTCAGACTTCAGATATCAATTGCTCTCCAGGAATCAACCCTACAACATGAGTTTCAACTCATCTTCTCCCTTAAGCTTCAGCTTCTTGATCAGCTGCACCTTCAGGCTTCAACTAATCTTCAGGGATCTTCAAGTATCAACTTGATCTTCATGCTCTTCAAGCTTCAGCTAGAATGGCAGTCTTCAAGGATTCATCCTCTTCAATAATCTTCAATGAAGTCTTCATCTTCATGCTCAGGCTCAACCTCTCTCAAGACAATCAAACCAGAGAAAATCACTTACTGGATAAGCTGGGGGATATTGAACTGCTTATTTGATCACCAAAGGTGACCTATAAGGGTTCAATATCAAGGGACAGGTTCCCTCAAAAGTTCTACCTCCTAGGTATAGCACTTATCCCTCCAAAGGAGAGAGGTGTATACCCTGGAAGGACTTTGAATCATAGGGAGGAATGGAGGTGAATGATACCATCCATGTTTGAGAAAGAAATTATCTACATCTAAGCTCTTCCTAATCCTAACCCTAAAACAAAATAAAAAGAAGAAGAACAAGCTCCTCAAGCTCCCTCAATGCCTCTTCCAATCTTCTAGTATGCTCCACCATGCTCCACAAAGAGACACCAAGCTCCTCAAACCAAAGGAACACTCCAAAGCAAGGCAAACTAAACAAAACATGCCCTAAAGGCAACACAAGCAATCATTCAATACAAAAATCAACTAAAAATAATATATTATCCTATTAAATCCTAATATAAATGCTAGGGGATCCTACATAACTACCCTTAAGTCCCATATACTCCCCATAGACTAAATTGCCCTACAAACCCTAAATCTAAAATTGTTATTGGCCTATGTTAAAGTTTTAAACTAATTCTACACTACTTAGAACTACCTAATTAAAACTACCCTAAAAATTATTACAAAAATATGGCATTAATTCAGGGGGAACCTAAGACATACATCTAATTATCCTAAAAAGATTGAATTAAAAATCCTAAGGGAACATCCTAATTAAAATCTACAAAATCATGCATCAACTAAAAGAATTAAAAAAGCAATTAAAAGTATAAATGTGCAAAAAATATAAAAATGAAATAAAATGGCTATTTTATGGTTTTATATTTTTCTAGACAGAAAATGGAAAATGGGAAAAAAAGTCTCATTACAAAATAATGATTTTTCATTTTTATATGAATTTTTAAAGATTAAGGAAATTTGGAGAAAAAAATTAAATGGAAATGATGATGTGGGTGCAAGAAGTACTAATATCCAGTTGTTATGGTGATGGGCCCAGATATGGGGGGTTGGAATAATAACGCGCGCCTCAGCCCATTGTATCAGAAAAATCAATTTAAAGTGAAAAGAAAAAAAGAAAAAATGGCGGTGCCAATAGCATCAAATTACAGTACGAATTATGAATGGGCCTGCATGGGGGGTGGCGTTAGAAATTCGCTAAAGCCCAGACTGAGGCTTTTAATGGAACGCAACGTTCCATCTGGCTGGCTCTCCCTCCACTTTGTTTTTGAATCACAGTCGTCCGATCGTTCCTCCAGTCGACGAGTCTTGCACAGATCCAACGGCCCCCATGTCGTCTTAATGAATTTGCAACGAAGCAGTCTTTCAACCTCCTCTTTAATCTTTGATAGTATTTCTGGTGCAAACTGTCTCAGACCTTGTTTGACTGGTCTTCTTCCAGGTGTCATAGGCAACTTATGTTCGACTAGCTCCCTGCTCAAACCAGGCATCTCGTCATAGTCCCAGGTGAAACAGTCTTTGAACTCCTTCAATAACTGGACCACTTCGACCTTCAGTTGAGGGTTCAACTTGGCACTGATGTATGTAGGCCTCTTGAGTGCCCCCTCACTAAGATCAATTTCTTCTAAAGGGTATTACGCCAACATCTTGACATTGTTTGCTAGCGGATCTTTCTCAAACCCCAAAGGTTTGTCTTTGTAAATGGAGTCAAGCCTTTTAGCTTGCTCTCCATCTTGGATCTCATCTAGAGATTTTAGGTTACAGTTCTCTCTAGGACATTCTTGGTGAAATTCATAAATGGCTTTGCCAGCCATGTGATTATTAGCAGCTTCTAGAGCCGCTTGTAACTTCGTTTCAGCCACGTAGGCCGAAATTTTCTTCAATGCTTCGAACTCAGTCATGACCACCGAATCTTTCTCCCCACCCAGTGGGTTCCCCTATAGGCCCTTCAAAACCTGGTAGCCTTTATCCTGGTACCTCACTGTCCCATCTGAAATCTTCGACAGGATGCAAGTATAATGAATGGAACGTTGCTTCATTTGGAGTAAATTCAAACTCTGCTGGAGGACATGGGGCAATATTCGCCAAGTGTTTGTCAAATTGATTCCCCTCGACATAATTGAAAGGAATCTTGAAGTACCCTTGGTCAGCTTCAATGTTCTCGACGATACCATCTGGCCTCCAAATTGTAATCCTTTGGTGCATTGAAGAAGGCACAACGCCTACACCATGAATCCACTCTCTTCCCAAGAGCAAATTATAATTAGCTTTGGTTTCGACAACCATGAACACTGTGGGTCTTGTGGCTGTTCCCACTGTAAGATCAACCTGGATCACTCCCAAAGTGGAGCCCACTTTTCCCTCATAGTTCGACAGAACCATGTTGTGGGGCTTGGTATCATCATCACATTTTCCAATCTTACTTAGTAGAAAACTAGGCATCAAGTTCATTGTTGCGCCACAATCTACTAGGATTTTGTTGATAGGTACGTTCTCCACTTTTCCAACGACATAAAGAGGCTTCAAGTGACCCTTCATAGCCTCTGTAGGGCATTCGAAGAAAGCATTTTGCTCCTCTACGCACCCATTGTTCATAATGTAATAGCACACAGGCTTGTGTGCCATCATTTCCATCTCAGTATTTTGATCCACATCCTCTACCTCTGTGACCTAGATAAAATCTCTAGGCATGACGGATACCACATTTACTATGATGTCTAAGGAGGCTGTTGATTCACTATCAAAGTTGTCAGTCATGTTCTCGTCATCTTCGACTAAACCAATTGGCTCGTCCTTTCGATCCTCAAAAAACTTTCATCTTATAGGCATATTTTCAATGTTTCCACCTTGATTGCCAATTTTAGTACTCGAATCTCCCTGTTTTGGTCCCTACGCTTCCCTAATAGCCTTTCGCCTACGTTGTTCCCTTCGCCATTGAGACCTGGTCATCGGGTTTTTTCCTTTGTAATTCTGAGATATATATGCTGACTTGTTATTGGTATGGTTCTCTTTTAGATACTCAAATGAGGAACCTCTCTCCACCTCAAACTTTTTCCATTTTTCCTCCCCTGTCCTTCGATGGGTTTGATCCACTTTCCTACAGGCATGTTTCCAACTGGTTTGAATGTATTGGGCTTAGCTGGAGTTTTTGTACCCATCGAAGGGTTTATGGGATCAAGATTCTTTGGGCCCTAGTTCTTCTTCTTCCCCCAGCTTCCATTAGTCTTTTTGATCTCCTCTACATCATGAGCAGCTTTCTCATCAAAAATGGCGCTGCACCTAAGACACAACATTACCCCTGATCCATTCTTCTAGCAACGATGGAGGAAGTCAACAATGGCTTCTTCCTGTGTGGGGTACACCACCTTGTTAGGCTCTTCACTCGTCTCTTCGACTTTTGGATTGGTGATCTCGACCATGTTGACATTAAATTTATCTTAAAGCTTCATCTTAGACAAGTGAACTTCCAGGTTTTCAGTATTCTTGGAATCTTCAATCTGACTTGCATCTTCAGCGTTGAATCTCTCAATGTCAGGGGAGGTGTTGAAAAATTGTTCTGCTGCCATGCATATCCAATTTTCTAGCAGACAACCATCCATTTCCATCACCCCTCCCACCAGCAGCATGTTATTCTCCAATTCCTTGACCACTTGGACTCTGGGAACATCTTTGCCTAACACTTCATTGGTGTTGATACCATCAGTACTATCCTCAGACTCTTCGCCAGCTTCAACCATATTAATACCCTCAGCGGCGTCTCGACCCAATTCTTCTCCTGCCATAGATGATTCTTTAGCCGTGTTGTCGAACTAAACGAATTCGTCAGTAGTCTTCTTAGTTACCAGCATCAAGTTACGACCATCAGTGTTTGCTGGATTATTTGATATTGAGTTACAGCCTTCAGTTACCTCAGCCGTTTCAACTTTGGTGATGAAGTTCTCAGTAATTTCTACCATATTAATTGGAGATTTTTCAATGTCTTCGACCATCTGAACTTCTTCAATTTCTGCATAGTTAGCTTCTACAGTTTGCAGTGGGTCAGAGTCTATTTTCATCTGAGTCTTCCCCTTGTCTCTAAACTTCATCCTTCCTTTCTGAATGGCGTTTTGCACCAGATCCCTGAAAAGAAAACATTGAGAAGTCTTATGACCCAAGAAATTATGGTACTTACAAAAACCTCTTTTCTTTCTTTGTTCTAAAGGAGGCACTTTAGCACTAGCAGGCACTATTATCTGTCCATCATTAACTAACAAGTCAAAGATTTCGTCACAATTAGTAATGTCGAAAGTGTATGTTCTTTTAGGAAATCTGTCATTAGATTCAATGGGATTTTTCCCATTTTAAGGAGCTAAGAGTTTACAGGCGTAAGGTGGATCCTGCTTTAATTCAGCAACGTCAACCTCATTGTAAGTGCTCTTGATTGGCTGCATTTTATGGCAAAATATAAGTACATATATGAATGTCATGTTTGATGTTATTACATTCATAATATGGACTGTGCAGGGTAAGTTAACTAAGCTAACTATAAGTTAAGCTGGATGTCATACTTAATGTTATGACGTAGGTCGTATGACATCAAGCGAATGTTTGTTTTTCTGGTAGCTATAACTCAGGAAACAACTCAGAAGCTAAAGCTGGAATGCAGGAGACATTTTAGACGCCCTAGGGGAACTAAAATGTACCTGATTAAAGAGGCAAACGTGCAAAATACAGAAGTGAGTTTTTATGATGGAAAAAACCAAATGTATGCACCCAGGCCCAAGAACTGATCTGCTGCTACAAATACCAGGAGAGGCAATCCTATAGGGCAGTTGTTGAAGATAAAGAAGCAGAGAAATCACCATATTGGTTTAGAAGTGAAGAGATTGTTCTTCACGTTTGTGTCTTAGGAATACTTGTAACCCAAGCAACTGTTGAGTGCATTGGTTAGGTAGTTTCTAGGTTGTGTTACACTCGAAGCTGTTAAGCAAGAGTGTGTGTTCCTTGATCAAATCTTTGAAGCAAAGATCAAGGTGTGTGTGTAGTTTGAGTGTCTCTTCAAACTACAATTTAAATTGTAACTTGTTGTTATCGCTGGTGAGTGATTGTAGGGAGTGAATGGGTATACTCAGGTCTAGAGTGTCTCTAGGTTAAATTGTCATTGGGTAGTGATTAAGTGAGGAGTGTGTTGCACCCTAAAATTTGCTCAACCTATTTCACTTGGTTTATCTTTCAATTGCATTGGCATTTGCATAATAAGTCATGTACATAGTCTAATCATTTGTATAGCATAGCATAACAAGTCATCTAACATGGGATCAAGGGCCATTTTCATCAGAAATAGGCCCATCAAAGGGTTTTATTCAAGTTCAAGATCATCCAAGTAATCAAGAAATGAGTTGAAGCTTTGAAAAGTTTGAAGGTCAACCAGTGGATTTCTCTCCCAATCTTGGGGATATGTTGAAGATCATAAATGAGTGTGTGAGCCATGGATAAGGCCATGGAAGGTGTACAAAGATCATGGAAGACCTAGAGGGTCATTTTGAATATGAGACAAATCATTAATACAAGTACCAGAGCTACAGTTGAATGCAGTCAACTAGGGTTCATCTGGGTCAACCCTAGGTTAACCCTAGGTCAAATGGTTGATTGGAGGGCATCAAGGCCTACTTGGAGTATGTGGAATTCATGAATTGGTATGTGTATATATGTGTGGTGTTATTCCAAGGAGAAATCAAGAGAAATCAAGAAGAAGAGGAGTTGCTAAATTAGGGTTTCAGTGTAAAAACCCTAATTCAGGCCTAACTTCCAAGCCAGATAAGTCAAAATGAAAGTTTCAAATGAAGTCTTGGTCAACATGAAACTTGTAGAACATCTCAATAGCTTTAATTTTAGTACTATAAGTCTTCAAGGAGATTTATAGAACTCAAGTTATGGTTCTTGCAAGTTATGGATCCCCAGAGGATACTGAAATTTATCTGTGAAAGTCACTTGACTTCCAAGCAACTTTTTCCCACCAAGGAGTTTTCAAATGGATTCTTGGCCAACATAAGAGTTGTATATCTTGATCTTAGCTTTAATTTTAGTACTAGAAGTCCTCAAGAGGATTTGTAGAACTCAAGTTATGGTCTTGGCAATCCAGGGGTATTTTGGGAAAGTTGAATTACAGGTCATTTTTGAGCATAGGTCAAAATCCCCATGTTCCACTTCTCAAATGAAAAATTGTTCAACATGGAATGTGCTTAAAATGATGTTTTTAGGTCAAATAAGTTATCATGGTGGATTGATCGGCTTATTTCAAAAAAGTCACTTAAAATGACCTAAAAAAAAGGGAATAAGTCAAATAAAGTTTGGTGGAAAAAATCAAATTTTGGGTTAGATGTCACAAACAAGCCATATGACATACCAATTTGATTGTAAAATGCATTTTAAAGACAATGGCATTGCCACAATTTTGAATTGAGGGTTATTTCAAGGACTTGCTTTGTAAATTGGTTACTTGAACCATAAGGCACAATTGCAAAACCACACTTCCAAGCAAATGCAAGGCTCCTTTCCATCCATACACCTCCAATATCTCATTTGGAGAGAATTTAAACTCATAACCAAGTGAATTGCAAGCCAAAAACATGAGATGGTATGTGCATAGCATAAGAAGAGATTTTCATGACATGAGAAGTTGTTTTTCTCCTTGGATCAATCTAGAACTTTCTAGGGTCTTCAAATACATTCTCATTGGATCAATCTAGAACTTTCTAGGGTCTTCAAATACATTCTTATTGGATCAATCTAGAACTTTCTAGGGTCTTCAAATACATTCTATATATACTTGTGAAGAGGTTCAAAGCAAGAGTTGGTGATTCATTTGTGCAAAAACCATAGACTGACATTGGAGTTTGGAAGAGAAAAAGTGAGAGATCAAAGCATTTTCAAGAGTTATCAAGAATTTAATCTTCTCCAACAAACTTCAAAGGTTTTCCGCACTTTTTGGCAAGAAAAAACGAGCTCCAACTACTCCGTTTCGACGCTCCGAAGCCGGTATGTGAAATTTAATTTAATTCATTTTCGTTCTTTTTTTTTCTGTTTTAATAGCTGTTTGGATTAATTGTTTTAATAGGTGAATTGCCATTTTCGGTTGAGATTGGGGTATGGTGATTCTTGAGGTTTCAGAGGAAACTAAGGGTATGGTTGAGTTTGTGGCAAGATTTGGGATGAGATTCATGTTTTGACCTCTTGGATTGGAGGCCTCTAGGGAGAACTAGGGTTGAGGAAGATGATCGGAGCTCCACCGACGGTGGCCGGAGCTGGGCGCGAAATTGCAGAGGTTTGAATGGAGAAGATGACTCTGGGACCGTTAGATGATGGTTGGACCTTTGACTTGAGGCTGATCCAATGGCCACGTTCTAATCTCAGCTTGTGAACGAGTCCTAAAGGAAATGCTGCGTTTCATTTATTTGTTGTGCTGGGCTTAGTGAACTAGGCGCTATCCACACCCCCCTGAAGGCACAACCCAGATTTTGAACTGAGTCTGATTACTATTGGCACCGCGCGCTTATTTATTTTTGTTTGATTTTCTTTATTTTTTCACTTTATTCATGATTCTTGGAAAATTCATATAAAATTGAAAATTAATCCAATTAAACCCATTCTTTTTGCATTCTACTCATGATTGAGTCTATTATTTTTTAGAGAAAAAATATTTTCATTTCATGTAATTTCTGATTTAATGGGAATTTTATATTTTAATTGATATTAAAATGATTATGTTTGATGCATATTTTTGTGGAATTTTGTGTGATCTCATGGTGGTGATTTTGATCCTAAATTTTTGTGTGTGATTAGGTTAGACATGTATGATCCCATATAATTTTTCTAACATTTTTGTGATGAAAATAGGTGTGCTTTCTAGATTGATATTTATATGCTTCCTTTTTAGGGTTTAGGTTTGATACCTTGTAATGTAGGATTTAGTTCTAGTTCTAATTTGATGGTTTGATCTCTGGAATTAATGTGGTAGAGTCATGATTGACATAGGTTCCCATAGTAATTTTTGTAGGATTTTACAATTGACTTTAGTATTTTAGTTAGGACTAACTTTAGTACTAGGTTTTAGGTGATCCTAATCTACTAATTCAACTAGTTTAACTTCCCTAGTCCCCTTAGATTAGGGTTTGTGCTTGGTTTGCCTTTGGTTGAGATTGAAGACAAATTGAAGACAAGGTAAGGATGCTTGAAGTTGCTTGAAGTTGCTTGGAGCTTTGGATTTGTTGGTGCCTGAAGGTGTCTGATGAAGATTAGGAGATAGGACATAGGGAGAGCCTTGTAGTTAGAATGATTTCTTTCACAAACACGGAAAGCATCTTGTGCTTCCATTCCTCCCAATGACTAAAAGTCCTTCTCAGATATTCACATCCCTCCTTTGGAAGGATAAGTGGTTTTATCTGGTTAAGCTTCTCTGAGTACTTGCTGGTCCAGGCGCACTGCCTGTATGTCATTCATGACCTGCCCCAACTGGCTTTGGATTTTCCCCAACTTAGCTTGTACCTGCTCCATTAGTCTGAGTTGCTCGATTCTGGCTCAAACCTGCAAACACAAGGGTTAGAAGACAAGCCCCGGCTTCTGCCATGCAAGATGAATTATGCTAATGCCATGGGTGTCTGTACGTTTAGGAGATCACCCCTAATTCTGGTGTCAACGTGCCAACATAGTGTCAATGCAGTGATAAGACTGGATCCATTCATGGAAGAAAATATCTCATATTGCTCGGGACACCAGAATCAGGGTACGAAATGCGCCTGCATCACAGACACATGCTAATGGAATGCAAAAAATGAATATGCAAACTAATGCAAAATGCAGTCATGCAATGATATGTCCAGGTAGCTGCTGTTGCGGAGATTCTATATCAACAATCACTGATGAGAAGAAAACCCCGACGTAGGACCACAAATTTGATCTGCCAAGAACAACCATCTAATAGGACCATATACATAGGATCAAAATTCTGCTTTGTCAAGAACAAATGTATGATAATAAGGACCTCAGATGTATGGTCAAGAAATATCTGCTGATGAAGTCTTCAGACCCCAAATCAAAAATCTGCCTTATCAAGAACAAATATACAGCTGCTGATGAGATCTTCAGACCCCACTCAAAATCTGCTCTATCAAGAACAAATATACAGCTGCTGATGAGATCTTCAGACCCCACTCAAAATCTGCTCTATCAAGAACAAACAATTGATGCCAATACTCTGATCAAAACCTACTCTATCAAGAACAGACATACACCTAATGATAAGATCCTCTGATCAAAACCTGCTCTATCAAGAACAGACAAATCTGCCACTAAGAAACCCTGGTACCAACAAAACTGATTCACTGTCAAGAAAACCAGGTAGTCTGAAGGTCAAAGTTTCCTGCAATGAACCCAATCCCACTCCCAGGTATGGACCTAAACTGACTCAAGGTACGGCATCCTATGCGTTCATCAGCGTCACAGACTTTCAAGAGGGGTGATACGATACCCAGAAGGTGTGGCATCACCGACTCATGAAGAGGCCTCACTTAGCTGAATCACAAATGATCGGTCCCCAGAGTCGACAATCCACCAAACCAGCAACCGTCTCAACCCAAAGGGTTGAAAGTGAAGCCAACCGGATGAACCTCGTCTGAGCGTGGATTTCATGAGACACTAGTGCCTGCAAAGCAAGCACGCGCCCACTAATTTCCACTCTAAGTCTATAGTGCACTCAAGCCTGGGTCTAGCTTCTCACTCATCAGAACTCCCATCCCACAACAGCACAAATAATCATATTATACTGAAAATAAAATGCGGGAAATAAAGTGCGAGAAGTAAAATGCGATAAATAAACGCAACCCAACAAGTAAACATAAAAGCGGTAGGATTGACTCTCGCAGGGAACCGTTGGAGTCCCCAGCAGAGTCGCCAGCTGCTGGGGACGGTCCCAGACAGCCAGGAAGAAAATCCAAGGCGAGACTCGCATAGGGAACCCTAGAAGTCCCCAGCAGAGTCGCCAGCTGCTGGGGACGGTCCCAGACAGCCAGGAAGAAAATCCAAGGCGAGACTCGCATAGGGAACCCTAGAAGTCCCCAGCAGAGTCGCCAGCTGTCGCTCGCACGAAAATAAGGTGCCGGCATGACAGAAGAGTCGCCACCTTTCGTTATTTATCCCTCAGAGCGGGAAAGGAAACGATCGGAAAAACCTGACGAATAAGGGTAAGACAAGGTCATCGCAACCATTGTCTGGGTTCGGGAGTCGGTTACGCAAGGGGAAGGTATTAGCACCCCTCACGTCCGTCGTACTCGATGGGATCCTCGCTTGTTGTGTTTACTTGGACGGGTTGGTTTTATTCTATCTACCTATCAAGGCTGGCTGAAAAAGAAAAGAAAAATGACTCGGCAAAGCGTCGCACTTTATGCCTACGTATTCTCATCAGAGAATGAGAAATCAGAGTCAACGTAGTTCGGCCTACGAAGGGTTATGGGGGAAGGTAGCTCGCCAAGACTTCGCCATCTTGTGCCTACGTACTCTCAACAGGCATGAGAGATCAGAGCTCACGTAGTACGGGAAACTACGGTTTATTTCCTGTTTTTACGAAAGAAGTGTTTTTTATTGTGTTTGCGATTTCAACCGCACTAGAGACTATGACCTGAGAGTGAATGCGTCGCATGTCACCCAAAGGGTACCATACTAAACATCCAGACTGTGGAAAAGAAACTCTCCCACAATCCTTTCTCAGGTAGCTTAAGGCTCGTAACGTACGAAAGAAATCATTCATGATTACTGTATCTTAAACTGTTTTGAGATGAGAAGAGAACAGGCCCAACTAGGAGGGAGACTATCAAGTCCTACTGTTATCATGCCATGGATTCATCCTATGGTTGAGGTTTGAACAGGGAACTCCTAGAAGTTGTCATGCATAGGTTTCAACCTAAAAGTCTATCATCAAATCCTTATCAAAGGAAATGAGAGTCCTAAGGGATCATGTCAATGATACACCAAAACAGACAAATCATCAGCTTAATAGTAAAATGCATGCAATGCAAGTGAGGGAGGAAATGTGTGTGGGGCTTCAGCCTCCACAAGCTCATCTCAACCTCAAGCCAGTCATGAAATAACAGTAATCATACTGAAATATAAACAACATGCTATCAAGCAATAAACAGTAAACCGCACTCATACAGATAAAAGAAATGAAAATGCCATCAGGCAAACAAACCACATGGGCAAGGGAGCTGGGCTCTACCGAATACCCGCAAGCAAAGCCACGCAGTAACAATACAAGCGGAGGGAGCAACTCAACCTCTAATGCAATCATGCTCCTAGATTTTACTTATTCTAGATGAACTTAATCTAATGCAACAGACAATTCAAGCAAAACACACAATACAGAAAAGAAAACAGAAGAAAGCCTCAGCTCCTCCAGTAGCACCTCAGTCTTCAGACTTCAGATATCAATTGCTCTCCAGGAATCAACCCTACAACATGAGTTTCAACTCATCTTCTCCCTTAAGCTTCAGCTTCTTGATCAGCTGCACCTTCAGGCTTCAACTAATCTTCAGGGATCTTCAAGTATCAACTTGATCTTCATGCTCTTCAAGCTTCAGCTAGAATGGCAGTCTTCAAGGATTCATCCTCTTCAATAATCTTCAATGAAGTCTTCATCTTCATGCTCAGGCTCAACCTCTCTCAAGACAATCAAACCAGAGAAAATCACTTACTGGATAAGCTGGGGGATATTGAACTGCTTATTTGATCACCAAAGGTGACCTATAAGGGTTCAATATCAAGGGACAGGTTCCCTCAAAAGTTCTACCTCCTAGGTATAGCACTTATCCCTCCAAAGGAGAGAGGTGTATACCCTGGAAGGACTTTGAATCATAGGGAGGAATGGAGGTGAATGATACCATCCATGTTTGAGAAAGAAATTATCTACATCTAAGCTCTTCCTAATCCTAACCCTAAAACAAAATAAAAAGAAGAAGAACAAGCTCCTCAAGCTCCCTCAATGCCTCTTCCAATCTTCTAGTATGCTCCACCATGCTCCACAAAGAGACACCAAGCTCCTCAAACCAAAGGAACACTCCAAAGCAAGGCAAACTAAACAAAACATGCCCTAAAGGCAACACAAGCAATCATTCAATACAAAAATCAACTAAAAATAATATATTATCCTATTAAATCCTAATATAAATGCTAGGGGATCCTACATAACTACCCTTAAGTCCCATATACTCCCCATAGACTAAATTGCCCTACAAACCCTAAATCTAAAATTGTTATTGGCCTATGTTAAAGTTTTAAACTAATTCTACACTACTTAGAACTACCTAATTAAAACTACCCTAAAAATTATCACAAAAATATGGCATTAATTCAGGGGGAACCTAGGACATACATCTAATTATCCTAAAAAGATTGAATTAAAAATCCTAAGGGAACATCCTAATTAAAATCTACAAAATCATGCATCAACTAAAAGAATTAAAAAAGCAATTAAAAGTATAAATGTGCAAAAAATATAAAAATGAAATAAAATGGCTATTTTATGGTTTTATATTTTTCTAGACAGAAAATGGAAAATGGGAAAAAAAGTCTCATTACAAAATAATGATTTTTCATTTTTATATGAATTTTTAAAGATTAAGGAAATTTGGAGAAAAAAATTAAATGGAAATGATGATGTGGGTGCAAGAAGTACTAATATCCAGTTGTTATGGTGATGGGCCCAGATATGGGGGGTTGGAATAACAACGCGCGCCTCAGCCCATTGTATCAGAAAAATCAATTTAAAATGAAAAGAAAAAAAGAAAAAATGGCGGTGCCAATAGCATCAAATTACAGTACGAATTATGAATGGGCCTGCATGGGGGGTGGCGTTAGAAATTCGCTAAAGCCCAGACTGAGGCTTTTAATGGAACGCAACGTTCCATCTGGCTGGCTCTCCCTCCACTTTGTTTTTGAATCACAGCCGTCCGATCGTTCCTCCAGTCAACGAGTCTTGCACAGATCCAACGGCCCCCATGTCGTCTTCTTCCTTAGATTAGGGTTTATGCAAACCTCCATGGAAATGCAAGCTTCATGCGTGAAACTTTCCACCACTCGTTCTCCCTCGTCTCTCCATCAAATGCCACGATATAAGAACCAATTTTGCTCTATTTTTCACGTAGAACACAACCATGCCCTTGGTTTGTACTGAAACACCATAAATCGCGCAAACCGAATAGTGTACTTCCATGAACTCAAACTTTCTTCAGTTTTCAACCTTCACCAAACTCAACAATCTTTATATAGAAATGATCCTTATGTTATGCTGATTGAAACCAACCAAAAATCGTGCATTATCATCCCTTAAACAGCATGTTCTAACTCCATCAAGAATTGACCACCATTGATGAATCTTCTCCAATCAGTCTCAAACTCATTAAAATGAACCACCTAATTGTCTCTAATGGTTTTACAACAAGAACTAACCCTAGCCATGCCTAAAGTAAGGTGTAGGAACAATTTTGCTTACCTTGCTCTTGGATATGGTAGGTGCTGAAATTCTCCAAATCAAGCCTTGTAGATCCTCAAAGACAATCCTTAGGTGATGAGTACTCCTCTGCTTGCACAAGATTGGAAGGAAATGGCTTGTATCTCAAGATCCAATGCCTTTTGCTCCCTTGCAATTTCACTTGGAAAGCTCTCAATTCTTCATCAATGGAGTTGCAAATCAAGATGAACACACTCAGCAATGTTTGTAGAGATGATTTGTGAAGAAAAATGGAAAGGTAATGAAGAGAAAAATGAAGATTCAATATGATTTGCAAAATGGAGTTTTTGGATTCAATCTCTATTCTCTACCACCATTAACATCAACTATCACCAACCTTGAATCAATGCAATTAATATTCAATATATAGAGATGCTTAGAAAGGTCTAGAACCTCTTAGAACCATCTAGTAGGAACTTGAACTTTCCATGATATAGTAATTTGCATTTCAACTTCTCATGATATGGTACCTCATGCAAAAACCCTTATAATGCTTGTAACCAACTTGAATATCTCCTTACATGAGATTTAGGCCAAGATACAATGCTTAAACACCTTGTTTATTAAGCTTTTCTTTGTTTTGGTTTGGTACCCCATTATGCAAGTAACCAAATTACAAAGCAACCCCAAGATTCAAGCCTCAAATCAAAATTGTGTCTGAACCATTGTTCTTAAAATGTCCTTTGGAGTCAAAATGACCTATCATATGACATGGTTAGGGTTTATAACTTGGGATTTATGATTTTCCATTTCACTTGAATTAACTTATGCCTCATTTTTAGGCCATTTTTATCACTTTTTGATATGAGCCTTTCCAACATCTCATGACCACCCTACTAGCCTTAAAACATCATTCTAAGCAACTTTTATGTTGAAGATTTTTCCATTTGAAGCTTGGAAGTAGGAGATATGGCCATATGCTTGAAATGACCTATAACTTCCAAATGACCAAAATGCCCTTGGCTTGTCAAAGCCATAAGTTGAGTTCTACAAATCCTATCAAGGAATTATAGTACTCTCTAGAAAGCTAAGAAGATTCTCTTCAACATTCATGTTGACCAAGAGATCATAGGAATCATCCTACTAGGGCAAAAGTTGTCTGCAAGTTGGGTAACTTTCAAGGACCCAGATTCACATACCTCAGATGACCTGTAATTTGTCAAAACCATAACTTGAGCTCTGCAAATCCTATCAAGGACTTATACCACTCAAATTAAAGCTAAGAACAAGCTCTACAACATTCATCTTGTGGGTAAGATGAGATGACAATCACATCTTGAGCTAAAACTACCTGGAAGATAGGGATCAAACTAGGGGATTTTACACTGTCAATCCTTAGAAACCCTAGCTTAAAACTTCTCAAACTCCTCAATCGTGATGAGTTGGTCTAGGAATCATCCTTATAGCAATTCAATACATCATTCCATGATCACATGGCCCTTGGATTAGGTCTCAACCTTCTCCAAATCTTCAGTTGACCTAGGGTTGACCCAGTCAAACCCTAATTCCACCATTCATGGTTGAATCTTCTGAATTCTTGTATAATGACCTCTCTGGGCTTCATGATGAATTTCAATACATCTCATAGGCTTTCTCAAAGCTTCAAGTTCACTCTCATAGTCTCAGAATCATCTGAGGAGCTCCCACAATTCTCAAGTTATGAAGCACACCAATTTGGTTTCAACCAATTCCTCTGAGGATCTCTTAAGCTTTCTGATGAAGGTATCAACCTTCAAACACTGGATGGGTAAATAAATGTTGGTCAAATTTTGGGGTGCAACAGCTGTCCCTATTCAAGCGGCTTGAACCTGACTGGGTGAGGAGCGAACGACTCTCAGCCAATCAAGGTGCGAGACGGTTGAATACCGGTAAACCCGGAAATTTGCCAACTGCACGAGCACACGATACTCTGCGGGGAACAAATCTTCGAAAACTGGAACACTAGCTGCACGGCAACTAGCTGGAGACATACTGATCTGACATTGCCGTCAGCCATCCACGTTAACTTCTTCTGACATCGTCATCAGACCACCAAAACACCCAACATCGCCGCTGGAAGACTAAACCACCTGACATCACCGTCAGAAGCAAACAAAATTCTGAGAAACACCCAACATCGCCGCTGGAACACCAAATCACCTAACATCGCCGTCAAGAACAACCATAACTCGGGGAAACAAACATCCAACATCGCCGCTGGAGAACTAAAAGAATCTGAGAAACGCCCAACATCGCCGCTGGAAAACTAGATCACCTGACATACCCAAAATACCCAACATCGCCGCTGGAGAACGAAATCTGACATCGCCGTCGATCAACCAAAATACCCAACATCGCCACTGGAGAACTAAATCTGACATCGCCGTCATAAGCCAAACACCCAACATCGCCGCTGGAGAACTAAAGGATCTGAATCACCAAAATACCCAACATCGTCGCTGGAGAACGAAACATCCAACATCACCGCTGGAGAACTGAATTAACTGACATACCCAACATCGCCGCTGGAAAACTGAATCTGACATCGCCGTCGATCAACCAAAATACCCAACATCGCCGCTGGAGAACTAAATCTGACATCGCCGTCATAAGCCAAACACCCAACATCGCCGCTGGAGAACTAAAGGATCTGAATCACCTAACATCGCCGTCAGAAACAAAACAACATACCCAACATCGCCGCTGGAGAACTGAATCATCTGGCATACCCAACATCGCTGCTGGAAAACTGAATCTGACATCGCCGTCGGAAACAAACATCCCTCTGAGAGACACTCGACATCACCGTCGTACAAACATCATCTCTGCTGGAGATTTAAAGAGTCTGACATCGCTGTCGAACATAATCTTCTGACATCACCGCCAAAACAGATATAATCTGACCTCGCCGTCAAAGCAAACATCCAACATCGCCGCCGGAAACAAACATAATCTGACCTTGCCGTCAAAACAAACATCCAACCTCGCCGCCGGAAACAAACATAATCTGACCTCGCCGTCAAAGCAAACATCCAACATCGCCGCCGGAAACCAACATAATCTGACCTCGCCGTCAAAACAAACATCCAACATCGCCGCCGGAAACAACATGATCTGACCTCGCCGTCAAAACGAACATCCAACATCGCCGCCGGAAACAACATGATCTGACCTCGCCGTCAAAACGAACATCCAACATCATCGCCGAAAACAACCTGATCTGACCTCGCCGTCAAAACGAACATCCAACATCGCCGCCGGAAACAACATGATCTGACCTCGCCGTCAAAACAAACATCCAACATCGCCGCCGAAAACAACATAATCTGACCTCGCCGTCAAAACAAACATCCAACATCGCCGCCGGAAACAAACCTAATCTGACCTCGCTATCAAAACAAACATCCAACATCGCCGCCAGAAAACTACAAAGGAGCTGACATCGCCGCCAAACAAACAAATATCCAACATCGCCGCTGGAAACCAACATAATC
Organism: Lathyrus sativus; assembly: GCA_963859935.3. Classification (NCBI taxonomy): domain Eukaryota; kingdom Viridiplantae; phylum Streptophyta; class Magnoliopsida; order Fabales; family Fabaceae; genus Lathyrus; species Lathyrus sativus. The sequence continues at coordinate 187,591,256 of OZ012736.1, read as the reverse complement.
TGACCTCGCCGTCAAAACAAACCTCCAACATCGCCGCTGAAGAACTACAAAGGAGCTGACATCGCCGCCAAACAAACAAATATCCAACATCGCCGCTGGAAACCAACATAATCTGACCTCGCCGTCAAAACAAACCTCCAACATCGCCGCTGAAGAACTATCAAGGAGCTGACATCGCCGCCAAACAAACAAATATCCAACATCACCGCTGGAAACCAACATAATCTGACCTCGCCGTCAAAACAAACCTCCAACATCGCCGCTGAAGAACTATCAAGGAGCTGACATCGCCGCCAAACAAACAAATATCCAACATCGCCGCTGGAAACCAACATAATCTGACCTCTCCGTCAAAATAAACCTCCAACATCGCCGCTGAAGAACTACAAGCAACTCCGCTCCGGGGGTCCAAAAATCGTTCTGGAGGAATCAACTCTGCTGAGGACTTCAATAATCATCTTGAACAAATAACTCTGCCGGGGACCTTCAAGAATCATCTTGAACTGATAACCGTTCTGAGCAAACACTCTGTTGGGGATTCCAGGAATCATCCTGGGCAACTCTTGCCGGGGACAAACCAATCATGGCTTGAGCAGCTTCCAAGGATTCGGCTCTCTTGGGGCTTTAGGAATCATCCTGGGCGATCTTAGCTGGGGACTCTAAGTGTCAACTTAAGCGACCAACTCTGGAGACTGCACTGGGGTCTTAAGAATCATTTTAAGCAAACGGCCCTACTGAGGGATTCGAGAATCATCTTGAACTGAAGACTTCGCTGGGGATCTCAAGAATCATCTTGAACTGAAGACTTCGCTGGGGAGAATATCAGGAATCATCCGGAATCACTGATCCTTCGGCGGAACACCTGTAAAACAAGAATGGTAACAACCTAGATCATGTTTATGATGCATATGCTTCGGCGCCATGCTCCACACGGTGGAAATGCTATGTGTTTATGCTAAATGCTATGCAATCATGCACAATGATGCGATCCCGTCAGCAAAATAACTGCCGAGGGGGAAATCCTCCTGTCAAGGAGAAGGAACTGCTCAGATAGAGGAATCATCTTGCTGAGGAGAACGTAGTCACGCCACTATCAATCGGACTCCGTCTGGGGAAATGATCTTCAGTTGACTACTGCAGGGGAAACAACTTCAGTTGATTACTGCAGGGGACGAAGCTCTACGAGAACCTGGACCTGCTGAAGGGAAGCGATATCCATCGCGGGAGTAAACTGCGTAGCCACCATGACTACTTTTCTGGGGATAAACTCTGTGGGGAAACAACTTCAGCTACTCAACACTCCACTGGGGAATACCACTCATGGTCTGCTCAACTTCCACGGATTCGGCTCTCTTGGTGATCTGCAAACTCGGCTGGGGAAGAAGAACTCATTCTGCTTCGCTGGAGAGAGTACGACTCTGGGGGAAATACAGCATTAGCTGTTCAACGTTCTGCTAGGGAAAATCCATCCATGGTCCCAACTGCTTCACTGGAGAGAGTACGGCTCTGATGAGGAATTTCAATTCCGCTGGGGAAGAAGGAATCATCCGACTTCGGGGGAGAGTACGACTCTGCAGGGGAATACAACATCCTCCGTTCCAACACTCTACTGGGGAAGAGGGAATCATCCAACTTCGGGAGAGAGTACGACTCTAGTGAGGAATCTCAATTCCGCTGAAGACTTCGGTCTGGCACCATCAGTTGCCGCATACTTCGGCGTACGAGTAGTTTCCTACGAAACCTGCACTTGTGACCCGGTGCTGGGGGAGACACCTGCTTCGGCGACTTTACTGGGGAAAACACGAGCTTCGGCACCCGAACACTTCTATGAAATCTGCACTTGTGACCCGGTGCAGGGGAAGAACTATGCTTCGGCGCGTGACTCAGCTGAGGAGGTGACGTTCCTTCAGGATGCGTCTGCTTGGGGAAGAGAAGGTAACCGCCTGGTTCGTGTTTCAATATGCACATGTTGGGAAATGCATGGATGAGTGTAATGCTCCGTGCGAAACGGAAATACTACATTTTTGTTATGCAATCATGCAAGGATATGCCCCAGCAAAATAAATGCTGGGAAGAGGAACCATCCTCTCGGGGAGAGTAACCACTCTGCTGAGGAAAAAGCTACCCTTCAGGGAAACTGCCACCTGCGCCAATCTCAACCGGGCTTAAACCTTGGGACGACGGGCTCCTCCGGGAAACACAGCACATCAGGCTGAGCAAAACACCACCCTCTGCTACTCTGCATGGGGAAAGCGATAAATGCCCTGAACGGCTCTCTGGGAAACGACCCTTCTGGGGAACATAGCCTTCAGGCTACAAGACACTCATGTCATTAAGTCCTCAAACTTACGGGGATAAACAAACTTCCGCTTGCTGGACAATCCTTCAGGATCTGCTTGGGGGAACACTTCATCTGCCAACCATGGCTATGCCCGACTGGGGATATCAATCTACCTGCCTGCTGCTGGGGAAGTGCTATCCTCTTGCTGGGGAAAAGGGCTACACTCTGTTGACGATATCAATCTTGACACGCTGAGGATAACTCTTGCACACGTCTCACGGAGACTGACCCTTCTGGGTAACACTTGCTGGGCTATCAAGTCTGATGAGGAATACTTGTGTATCAACGCTGCTGGGGATATCAATCCTTAGCTACTCATGGTACAACTCTGTTGGAGATGTACTGATCCTATCAAGGAAACACCTCTGACATCTGCGGAAGATAACAATCGATCACTAAACTTGAATCTCACTTCACCGAGGAAGACAACCCTGAACGGTCTTTTTTTGAACACCCTAAGTCCTAATAGGGTACGAAGCAATCTGCTGAGAAATAACTCTTCTCTGGCTGACATCAAAATCTACCCGTCTAGAGATTACTGAATGAGGGAATCACCGTCGACCTCTGCTTAAGGAATGAGTCAATGACCTAGACTCGGGGGGAAAGGCAGTCACACTCGGACTCTATGGGGATACAACATTGCATCAGTCCCACTGCTGGGGAAATAAGCCCAAAACTGCCAGTCAGGGAAGGCTTCAGTCTCAACCCACTTGGGAAAACAGCACATCAGGCTAATCAACATTCAATGATTGGGATGGCCATACTCTGCCGGGGATATCAATCCCACCCTACTGAGGCTAATCTTGACCCTACTCTGATAAGGGATAAATGCCACCTCAATTGGCTGTAGTCTCAAACTGCTCAGGGGAAACAATCTCAGACTGTACGTCTCTGCTGAGAAATAATCCTGGTTCAACAACGTCAACACAGGGGATACAGACTACCAATCATGGAGCCGAGTAACAGGTTAGGCTGTAGGATAACAATCCAATGACAGCAAGGCTTCTTCAGAAGGCCCAGGTTTTGGCAGGGTAATGACGCGATTCCCCGACACTCAACTCTTGCTGGGGTGAACAGACTCATTTGAACAGCTTGCCCCAGTACAATTCAACTTGCCCCAATCCGACTCTTGGGAAAATTCATTCTGAACAGAAAACAGCTGGCCACAAGACAATCTTCAGATGGCTTGCCCCAACATCTGTACAACGGGAGGATTCATCCTCCATCAATCACCTCTCAGCATGGTTGGCTTCAATATCTCTGAAGTAGCTTGCCCCTAAACGAGCGATGAGCGACTCAACATGCTCTAATTGAACACTGGAGGGATCTGCCCTCAAATCGCAAGAATTCTGGATAACTGTCCCTGATTGGGTCTCGAGAAGATTCACTTCTGATCAACCGCTTCTTGCATAAACTGCCCCCATAATCAACTGATACTCCGGGACTTGTCCTTAGACAAACTGATTCCAAACTCACAGGAAGTCGATGCCCCAATTTCACCGGGCTTCACAGCATACCGTTCTGATCCAGACTTCTGACAATTCAGTCCTGATTGACTATTCCCTGTTGGAGTTCCTTCGTATCAACTACTGACCTGCAATTAAAATTGTTTATTCACGAATGGTAATTTTAATGCAGTGTTCATGCAAATTTCAAAAAAGTGTACTGCCACTCATTTACGTGTCATGCTAGTGAGTGACGAATGAACCAAAGGGTTCAAACGTAGTGCTGATTCGATTAGTGAAAAAATACAATAAGGATATGATTAGCAAATCATGTAGGAGTCAGGTTACTCAACCTTATCGTAATGCGCTTTCAGAATAAACCCTGCCTCAATTAGGTCTTTTAAGGGTTGTATCGTGGTCGGGTTCACCGTTCGTGAAACAAAGGATATTCGGCTCAAATTATGATTTGTACCCACCCCTTCTACGTGATGATCTCCGATCCTAAAGTTCAGTTAACTTGGGTCGAGCGCTCGCCTCTTCGAGAGGTATGCTGAATATTGGGGACAACTGGTTAAAGAATTCACAAGGTGTTTCGGAGTGACAGTTACTCCTTTTTCGTTTTCGGTGCCTGTATCCGCACGACTTTGTCCTTGTTTGAGGATTTTTTTCTTTTTTATATCCTTTCTTTTTCATTCTTTTGATTCCTTAATTTTTGCCTGGACTAACTCTTCAGAGTTCTTTTCGATTTTTCTTTTGAAGTCCAGCGGGATGCCTTAATTTTTGCCTAAGTATTTGCTTTCCAGCTTTTCCTTTTTTTACTTAGCGGGCTTTCTTATTCTCTTTTTTTCTTTCGAAACAAGTCGTGCGACACTGGCTGTCTGGATTTATCCGAGAGGCTTGTAACTGTCCCACTCCTGATTGGTGAGGTTTAACCATTGTGGTTGACGAGGTATGACCTCTGAGGAGGAATATGATGTGATTGGTCCTCAAAAGACAACACTCCTCTATAAGACTTGAACGCTCGATCAAGCTAACTGACAACTACCCTGCCCCGGGTTAAGACGTGAGGGTTTAAAAGTCCGAAAGAAACTCCTACTTCTCGGCTCGAAGTGGTTAGCAAGGGATTCTCTTCCTTATCTCTCCGGTGTTTAGGGGATTTGAAACAATGCCTTGTACGTCATCGGCAAGGTTTTATCTGAAAGCAATACGATCATCGGTTATGAGTATTCAGTTTCATCATCCTCCCTCCAATCTTTGCTAATCATAGTGATAAAGTGGAGTGAATAAAATGCAAGTGTCAGTGCAATGCAGTAAATGAGTGACAACGACATAATTAATTCAGAAAAAATGCATATTCACTTTATTAATATTACCATTCGAAACATACAATGTTTAACAGCAAGTAGTAACTAACAGAAAAGAAACTACAAAAGCGAATGATAAAAAGTCCGAGGCTTGCCAATGCTGAGGACGTCTGCCTGTCTGGATCACTGGCTTCTGGAAATAACCCTCTGAATCTGCGAGCTTAAACAGCTGAGAGGTTGTCACGCACAACCAAAACTCCTTCTGGAAAGGAAATGCACCCTTTATCGATCAACTGTTGCACTTTCGCCTGAAAAGCCTTGCAATCTTCAGTTGAATGCCCCAGAGATCCACCATGGTAACCACATTGAGCATGGGGATTGTACCCTGGAGGATAAGGCTCTGGCACAGGCTTGAGAGCTTTCGGTTCCACCAAAGAATTCTGAATCAACTGTGGAAGGATCTGGCTATACGGCACAGGCACTGGATGGAAATGAGCATTCTTTCGTTCCAAGTGGTTGCGAGGCCTCTTTCGATTCTGGTGCTGGTATTCTTTCCGCCAAGGAGCGAGAGGTCGTTGTTTCTGAATGGCAACGGTCCTTTGCGTCCTTGAACTCGATCCAGGTAGAAACTTTGAGCGAGGCGATTCAGTCACCAAAAGTCGCGGGACATATTCAAGATCTTTCCCAGCTTCAGGCAAAGGAGTGGAATCATTCACCTCTTCTGCAGGGTATGGGATAAACTTTCCCGATGCTCTCATGCCGCCCGGCACAAATCTAATTGTCCTTGAGTCAATAAGGTCTTGAATCTTATTCTTGAAAGCCTTACATGTTTCAACATGGTGCCCCGGTGCTCCTGAGTGGAAATCGCAATGTGTGCTGAGATCAAAGTCCGATGACGCGTCATTCGGTGGATCCAAAGTCCGAAGCTTGAGCACATGGTTCTGAACCAACAGTGGCAACAGCTGGGCATAACTCACAGGTATTGGGTCCACAGCTCTATCAAGTAGCTTCTTCTTTTGATTATGGCCTTCTGGGTTATTCTGAGATGCCTGGCGCGGCTGCTGACGAGACAGGTCTTGGGCTTCATGCCGTGTAGAGGATCCATGAGGTCCACCTGGCTTCAGCACAGGTGGCACTGGTGGCAATGGAGGAAGCACTTTGGTCTCCACCTCGGGTGCTCGATCACTCTCCTTTTTTAGCATACTTCTCACCACTCCCATGAGAAAGCTCAACTGATTCTGCAGCTGCTGATTCTCTTCTCTGAGTACTTGCTGGTCCAGGCGCACTGCCTGTATGTCATTCATGACCTGCCCCAACTGGCTTTGGATTTTCCCCAACTCAGCTTGTACCTGCTCCATTAGTCTGAGTTGCTCGATTCTGGCTCAAACCTGCAAACACAAGGGTTAGAAGACAAGCCCCGACTTCTGCCATGCAAGATGAATTATGCTAATGCCATGGGTGTCTGTACGTTTAGGAGATCACCCCTAATTCTGGTGTCAACGTGCCAACATAGTGTCAATGCAGTGATAAGACTGGATCCATTCATGGAAGAAAATATCTCATATTGCTCGGGACACCAGAATCAGGGTACGAAATGCGCCTGCAGCACAGACACATGCTAATGGAATGCAAAAAATGAATATGCGAACTAATGCAAAATGCAATCATGCAATGATATGTCCAGGTAGCTGCTGTTGCGGAGATTTTGTATCAACAATCACTGATGAGAAGAAAACCCCGACGTAGGACCACAAATTTGATCTGCCAAGAACAACCATCTGATAGGACCATATACATAGGATCAAAATTCTGCTTTGTCAAGAACAAATGTCTGATAATAATGACCTCGGATGTATGGTCAAGAAATATCTGCTGATGAAGTCTTCAGACCCCAAATCAAAAATCTGCCTTATCAAGAATAAATATACAGCTGCTGATGAGATCTTCAGACCCCACTCAAAATCTGCTCTATCAAGAACAAATATACAGCTGCTGATGAGATCTTCAGACCCCACTCAAAATCTGCTCTATCAAGAACAAACAACTGATGCCAATACTCTGATCAAAACCTGCTCTATCAAGAACAGACATACACCTGATGATAAGATCCTCTGATCAAAACCTGCTCTATCAAGAACAGACAAATCTGCCACTGAGAAACCCTGGTACCAACAAAACTGATTCACTGTCAAGAAAACCAGGTAGTCTGAAGGTCAAAGTTTCCTGCAATGAACCCAATCCCACTCCCAGGTATGGACCTAAACTGACTCAAGGTACGGCATCCTATGCGTTCATCAACGTCACAGACTTTCAAGAGGGGTGATACGATACCCAGAAGGTGTGGCATCACCGGCTTATGAAGAGGCCTCACTTAGCTGAATCACAAATGATCGGTCCCCAGAGTCGACAATCCACCAAACCAGCAACCGTCTCAACCCAAAGGGTTGAAAGTGAAGCCAACCGGATGAACCTCGTCTGAGCGTGGATTTCATGAGACACTAGTGCCTACAAAGCAAGCACGCGCCCACTAATTTCCACTCTAAGTCTATAGTGCACTCAAGCCTGGGTCTGGCTTCTCACTCATCAGAACTCCCATCCCACAACAGCACAAATAATCATATTATACTGAAAATAAAATGCGGGAAATAAAGTGCGAGAAGTAAAATGCGATAAATAAACGCAACCCAACAAGTAAACATAAATGCGGTAGGATTGACTCTCGCAGGGAACCGTTGGAGTCCCCAGCAGAGTCGCCAGCTGCTGGGGACGGTCCCAGACAGCCAGGAAGAAAATCCAAGGCGAGACTCGCATAGGGAACCCTAGAAGTCCCCAGCAGAGTCGCCAGCTGTTGCTCGCGCGAAAATAAGGTGCCGGCATGACAGAAGAGTCGCCACCTTTCGTTATTTATCCCTCAGAGCGGGAAAGGAAACGATCGGAAAAACCTGACGAATAAGGGTAAGACAAGGTCATCGCAACCATTGTCTGGGTTCGGGAGTCGGTTACGCAAGGGGAAGGTATTAGCACCCTTCACGTCCGTCGTACTCGAGGGGATCCTCGCTTGTTGTGTTTACTTGGACGGGTTGGTTTTATTCTATCTACCTATCAAGGCTGGCTGAAAAAGAAAAGAAAAATGACTCGGCAAAGCGTCGCACTTTATGCCTACGTATTCTCATCAGAGAATGAGAAATCAGAGTCAACGTAGTTCGGCCTACGAAGGGTTATGGGGGAAGGTAGCTCGCCAAGACTTCGCCATCTTGTGCATACGTACTCTCAACAGGCATGAGAGATCAGAGCTCACATAGTTCGGGAAACTACGGTTTATTTCCTGTTTTTACGAAAGAAGTGTTTTTTATTGTGTTTGCGATTTCAACCGCACTAGAGACTATGACCTGAGAGTGAATGCGTCGCATGTCACCCAAAGGGTACCATACTAAACATCCAGACTGTGGAAAAGAAACTCTCCCACAATCCTTTCTCAGGTAGCTTAAGGCTCGTAACGTACGAAAGAAATCATTCATGATTACTGTATCTTAAACTGTTTTGAGATGAGAAGAGAACAGGCCCAACTAGGAGGGAGACTATCAAGTCCTACTGTTATCATGCCATGGATTCATCCTATGGTTGAGGTTTGAACAGGGAACTCCTAGAAGTTGTCATGCATAGTTTTCAACCTAAAAGTCTATCATCAAATCCTTATCAAAGGAAATGAGAGTCCTAAGGGATCATGTCAATGATACACCAAAACAAACAAAGCATCAGCTTAACAGTAAAATGCATGCAATGCAAGTGAGGGAGGAAATGTGTGTGGGGCTTCAGCCTCCACAAGCTCATCTCAACCTCAAGCCAGTCATGAAATAACAGTAATCATACTGAAATATAAACAACATGCTATCAAGCAATAAACAGTAAACCACACTCATACAGATAAAAGAAATGAAAATGCCATCAGGCAAACAAACCACATGGGCAAGGGAGCTGGGCTCTACCGAATACCCGCAAGCAAAGCCACGCAGTAACAATACAAGCGGAGGGAGCAACTCAACCTCTAATGCAATCATGCTCCTAGATTTTACTTATTCTAGATGAACTTAATCTAATGCAATTGACAATTCAAGCAAAACACACAATACAGAAAAGAAAACAGAAGAAAGCCTCAGCTCCTCCAGCAGCACCTCAGTCTTCAGATTTTTGATATCAATTGCTCTCCAGGCATCAACCCTACAACATGAGTTTCAACTCATCTTCTCCCTTAAGCTTCAGCTTCTTGATCAGCTCCACCTTCAGGCTTCAACTAATCTTCAGGGATCTTCAAGTATCAACTTGATCTTCATGCTCTTCAAGCTTCAGCTAGAATGGCAGTCTTCAAGGATTCATCCTCTTCAATAATCTTCAATGAAGTCTTCATCTTCATGCTCAGGCTCAACCTCTCTCAAGACAATCAAACCAGAGAAAATCACTTACTGGATAAGCTGAGGGATATTGAACTGCTTATTTGATCACCAAAGGTGACCTATAAGGGTTCAATATCAAGGGACAGGTTCCCTCAAAAGTTCTACCTCCTAGGTATAGCACTTATCCCTCCAAAGGAGAGAGGTGTATACCCTGGAAGGACTTTGAATCATAGGGAGGAATGGAGGTGAATGATACCATCCATGTTTGAGAAAGAAATTATCTACATCTAAGCTCTTCCTAATCCTAACCCTAAAACAAAATAAAAAGAAGAAGAACAAGCTCCTCAAGCTCCCTCAATGCCTCTTCCAATCTTCTAGTATGCTCCACCATGCTCCACAAAGAGACACCAAGCTCCTCAAACCAAAGGAACACTCCAAAGCAAGGCAAACTAAACAAAACATGCCCTAAAGGCAACACAAGCAATCATTCAATACAAAAATAAACTAAAAATAGTATATTATCCTATTAAATCCTAATATAAATGCTAGGGGATCCTACATAACTACCCTTAAGTCCCATATACTCCCCATAGACTAAATTGCCCTACAAACCCTAAATCTAAAATTGTTATTGGCCTATGTTAAGTTTTAAACTAATTCTACACTACTTAGAACTACCTAATTAAAACTACCCTAAAAATTATCACAAAAATATGGCATTAATTCAGGGGGAACCTAATACATACATCTAATTATCCTAAAAAGATTGAATTAAAAATCCTAAGGGAACTACCCTAATTAAAATCTACAAAATCATGCATCAACTAAAAGAATTAAAAAAGCAATTAAAAGTATAAATGTGCAAAAAATATAAAAATGAAATAAAATGGCTATTTTATGGTTTTATATTTTTCTAGACAGAAAATGGAAAATGGGAAAAAAAGTCTCATTACAAAATAATGATTTTTCATTTTTATATGAATTTTTAAAGATTAAGGAAATTTGGAGAAAAAAATTAAATGGAAATGATGATGTGGGTGCAAGAAGTACTAATATCCAGTTGTTATGGTGATGGGCCCAGATATGGGGGGTTGGAATAGCAACGCGCGCCTCAGCCCATTGTATCAGAAAAATCAATTTAAAATGAAAAGAAAAAAAGAAAAAATGGCGGTGCCAATAGCATCAAATTACAGTACGAATTATGAATGGGCCTGCATGGGGGGTGGCGTTAGAAATTCGCTAAAGCCCAGACTGAGGCTTTTAATGGAACGCAACGTTCCATCTGGATGGCTCTCCCTCCACTTTGTTTTTGAATCACAGCCGTCCGATCGTTCCTCCAGTCAACGAGTCTTGCACAGATCCAACGGCCCCCATGTCGTCTTCTTCCTTAGATTAGGGTTTATGCAAACCTCCATGGAAATGCAAGCTTCATGCGTGAAACTTTCCACCACTCGTTCTCCCTCGTCTCTCCATCAAATGCCACGATATAAGAACCAATTTTGCTCTATTTTTCACGTAGAACACAACCATGCCCTTGGTTTGTACTGAAACACCATAAATCGCGCAAACCGAATAGTGTACTTCCATGAACTCAAACTTTCTTCAGTTTTCAACCTTCACCAAACTCAACAATCTTTATATAGAAATGATCCTTATGTTATGCTGATTGAAACCAACCAAAAATCGTGCATTATCATCCCTTAAACAGCATGTTCTAACTCCATCAAGAATTGACCACCATTGATGAATCTTCTCCAATCAGTCTCAAACTCATTAAAATGAACCACCTAATTGTCTCTAATGGTTTTACAACAAGAACTAACCCTAGCCATGCCTAAAGTAAGGTGTAGGAACAATTTTGCTTACCTTGCTCTTGGATATGGTAGGTGCTGAAATTCTCCAAATCAAGCCTTGTAGATCCTCAAAGACAATCCTTAGGTGATGAGTACTCCTCTGCTTGCACAAGATTGGAAGGAAATGACTTGTATCTCAAGATCCAATGCCTTTTGCTCCCTTGCAATTTCACTTGGAAAGCTCTCAATTCTTCATCAATGGAGTTGCAAATCAAGATGAACACACTCAGCAATGTTTGTAGAGATGATTTGTGAAGAAAAATGGAAAGGTAATGAAGAGAAAAATGAAGATTCAATATGATTTGCAAAATGGAGTTTTTGGATTCAATCTCTATTCTATACCACCATTAACATCAACTATCACCAACCTTGAATCAATGCAATTCATATTCAATATATAGAGATGCTTAGAAAGGTCTAGAACCTCTTAGAACCATCTAGTAGGAACTTGAACTTTCCATGATATGGTAATTTGCATTTCAACTTCTCATGATATGGTACCTCATGAAAAAACCCTTATAATGCTTGTAACCAACTTTAATATCTCCTTACATGAGATTTAGGCCAAGATACAATGCTTAAACACCTTGTTTATTAAGCTTTTCTTTGTTTTGGTTTGGTACCCCATTATGCAAGCAACCAAATTACAAAGCAACCCCAAGCTTCAAGCCTCAAATCAAAATTGTGGATGAACCATTGTTCTTAAAATGTCCTTTGGAGTCAAAATGACCTATCATATGACATGGTTAGGGTTTATAACTTGGGATTTATGATTTTCCATTTCACTTGAATTAACTTATGCCTCATTTTTAGGCCATTTTTATCACTTTTTGATATGAGCCTTTCCAACATCTCATGACCACTATAATAGCCTTAAAACATCATTCTAAGAAACTTTGATGTTGAAGATTTTTCCATTTGAAGCTTGGAAGTAGGAGATATGGCCATATGCTTGAAATGACCTATAACTTCCAAATGACCAAAATGCCCTTGGCTTGTCAAAGCCATAAGTTGAGTTCTACAAATCCTATAAAGGACTTCTAGTACTCTCTAGAAAGCTAAGAAGATGCTCTTCAACATTCATGTTGACCAAGAGATCATAGGAATCATCCTACTAGGGCAAAAGTTGTCTGCAAGTTGGGTAACTTTCAAGGACCCAGATTCACATACCTCAGATGACCTGTAATTTGTCAAAACCATAACTTGAGCTCTGCAAATCCTATCAAGGACTTATACCACTCAAATTAAAGCTAAGAACAAGCTCTACAACATTCATGTTGTGGGGAAGATGAGATGACAATCACATCTTGAGCTAAAACTACCTGGAAGATAGGGATCAAACTAGGGGATTTTACACTGTCAATCCTTAGAAAGCCTAGCTTAAAACTTCTCAAACTCCTCAATCGTGATGAGTTGGTCTAGGAATCATCCTTATAGCACTTCAATACATCATTCCATGATCACATGGCCCTTGGATTAGGTCTCAACCTTCTCCAAATCTTCAGTTGACCTAGGGTTGACCCAGTCAAACCCTAATTCCACCATTCATGGTTGAATCTTCTGAATTCTTGTATAATGACCTCTCTGGGCTTCATGATGACTTTCAAGAAATCTCATAGGCTTTCTCAAAGCTTCAAGTTCACTCTCATAGTCTCAGAATCATCTGAGGAGCTCCCACAACTCTCAAGTTATGAAGCACACCACTTTGGTTTCAACCAATTCCTCTAAGGATCTCTTAAGCTTTCTGATGAAGGTATCAACCTTCAAACACTGGATGGGTAAATAAATGTTGGTCAAATTTTGGGGTGCAACAATAGCATGTTGTTATTTCATCAGTATGATTACTGTTATTCATTCTGGCTTGAGGTTGAGATGAGCTTGTGGAGGCTGCTTCCCCACACAGATTTCCTCCCTCACTTGCATTGCATGTATTTTATAGTCGTTTACTGTATATCTGTTTACTATTTACTGTTTAAGCTGATGCTTTACCTGTTTCTATGTATCATTGACATGATCCCTTAGGACTCTCACTCCCTTTGATAAGGAAGTGATGATAGAACTTTAGGTTGAAACCTATGCATGATAACTTCTAGGAGTTCCCTGTTTCAAACTTCAACCATAGGATGAATCCTTGGCATGACAACATTAGGACTTGATAGTCTCCCTTTAGTTGAGCCTGTTCTCTTCTCATCTCAAAACAGCTTAAGATACAGTAATCATGAATGATTTCTTTCGTACGCTACGAGCCTTAAGCTATCTGAGAAAGGATTGTTGGAGAGCTTCTTTTCAACAGTCTGGATGTTTAGTATGGCACCCTTTGGGTGACATGCGACACATTCACTCTCAGGTCATAGTCTTTAGTGCGATTGAAATTGCAAACACAATAAAAAACACTTCTTCCGTAAAAGACAGAAAACAAACTTCAAACCTTTTTGCCCCGTGGGCCCATAATTCAAAGGAAGCTTTTCTGAAGAAAAGAGTGTCGTTAAACTTCAGCGCCACCGCAAACAGGCTTTGTCCCTAACTGCTGGAACTGCTGTTTAACCCTACTCGATAAAACAGATGAATCTGAATCCCCGTAATCCGTATTATCCCGAACTACGTAAGCTCTGATCTCTCATACCTGTTGAGGGTACGTAGGCACAATACTGATGTATTGGCGAGCCACCTTCCCCGTAACCCGTAGGTCAAACTACGTTGACTCTGATTTCTCATTCTCTGATGAGAATACGTAGGCATAAAGCGCGACGCTTTGCCGAGTCATTTTTCTTTTTCTTTTAAGCCATCCTTGATAGGTAGATAGATAAACCAACTCGTCCAGTAAACACAACAAGCTTGGATCCCGTCGAGTACAACGGACGTGAGGGGTGCTAATACCTTCCCCTTGCGTAACCGACTCCCGAACCCAGACAACGGTTGCGACGACCTTGTCTTACCCTTTTTCGTCAGGTTTTTCCGATCGTTTCCTTTCCCGCTCCGAGGGATAAATAACGAAAGGTGGCGACTCTTCTGTTTTGCCGGCACCTCATTTTCGCGGAAGCGACAACCGGCATTTTTCATGTTATCTTGTTCATGTCTTTACATTTGTAGTTGCCTTTCTGTTCAATTGTGAATTTAGTTTGTAAAACTTGTTGTTTTTCAACTGATATTGATAAATGAAATAAATATGCATGTTTTGAATTAATCCAGTCGTGTTCACTCTTTGTGTTTTCATTTATTTCAAATGCTTGTTAAGTAGAATCCGGGGAGGATGACGAAAACAGATGACGAATAAGCTTCCGATTGTATGCTTTTGGATCAAAACCTGTTGATGATGTACAGGCATTGTTTCAATCCATAAACGCCAGAGATATAAGGAAGATAATCCCTTGTTAACCCCTTTGAGCCTAGTAGTAGGAGTTTCTTTCTGAAAATGAAAAACCCTCAATCTTAACCCGGGGCAGGGTAGGTGTCAGTTAATTTGACCAAGCGTTCAAATAACAAAACGAGTGTCCGTTCGAGGGTCAATCACGCCGTTATAGGTCGTACCTAAAAAACCATGATGGTTAGACCTGGCCGATCAGGAGTGAAACAATCACAATCTCTTTAGTAAGTCATACGAGCCGAGGCCATACGATTTGTTCAAAAAAAAAAAAGAAAAAAAGAAAAATTGAAAAGAAAAAGCCCGCTAAGTCGAATCTTGAAAGCAAGCGACTTAAGCAAAAATTAGGGTACCCCGCTGGACTAAAAAAAAAAAAAACGAAGAAACTCAAAAGAGTTAGTCCAGGCAAAAGTTAGGGGAAAACAAAAAAGCGAAGAAATGAAAAGCGAAAAAGGATCACGAAAGAAAATCCTCAGAATCGTATGGCTACCGGTGCCCAAACAAAGACGAAAAGAGAGTGAATGTCACTTCGAAAAAGAATGATTTCTTGAACTATCACGCCACCTTTAATAGGTGAACGCTGAAGTCAAATTAGTTGAACATAGGATTGGAGAACATCACGGAGAATGGGCGGGTTGAAATAAACTTTGAGCCTGTATCTTTCCTTGTTAACCGTGAACCTGACCATGTTACAACCCGAAGAAGTCCTAATTGAAACAGGTTTAGTTCAAGAGCATACTCCGGTAAAGATCGCATTGAAACTGACTCCTAAAAGGGCTCCTCTTATCAACATTAATATTGACAATTGATTCATTACATATCGCAATTTTTTTTTCTCCCAGTGAACAGACTTGGATTTTGAAACTGTCATATGCATTGCATTTAATATATCCTTTATGCAGGACAACTAGTTTTACTTGCGAGTAAGCACATGCAGCAGGAAAGTTTCCTACAGTGGGAAGTCTGATCAGGATAGAATGCAGAATGTCTGAATGTTTCGTGAGTAGGGGCAGGATATATCCGTTAATCCCCAGTGGGAGTCAGCCACACAAGAATCAGTTAATCTAGGGGCAATTAGGTCAAGATTTGGCAAGATCTCTCACAGCTAGGGGGGCATTGCTTCACGAATCGACCGATCAGGGGCAAAAGGTTATTGCAAGATCGGGGCAGATCACCCTAAGAACAAAAGGTTTTGTTGGGACATCCTTTTGGGTTTGACGTGCAGAAGCAATTCATATCTAACCATTAGGGTACAAAAATCAAAGAGTCTCTATCAGGAAATTGGTGTCGGTTCGGGGGCAAGGTATTGTGAGGTAGCACCATGGCTAGCTTTTCCCTTCAAGACGAAGTGTTCAGACTGGGGCATGTTGGTATTTCTGGGGCAAATTTCCGAGAAGGTGGATGGAACTCGTGGTTCCCCAGAGGGATCAATTTCCCCAGCTAGTCACAGCTTATCCCTAGAGGATATCCCCAGCCAGTTAAGATCAGTATCCCTTGCAGAGGTTGCACTCCCCAGAGAGTTGAGTATGTGAACGATCAATCCCCAGCTTGGAGGATTCCCGCAGTGTTTAGCTAAGTCATAGTTGGTTCAGAAAGATTACTCCCATAGAAGACGGTTTTTCTTCCCGCAGGTCGTCATGCCTTCGTCAGGATGATTATCCCTAGCAGAGTGGTGGCTCCAAGCTTGTAAGCCGTGCCTGGACAGCATCGTTTCCTCCAGAAGGATTTCATTGTTCCCCAGCTGAGTCGTTTCT
Source organism: Lathyrus sativus (assembly GCA_963859935.3). NCBI lineage: Eukaryota > Viridiplantae > Streptophyta > Magnoliopsida > Fabales > Fabaceae > Lathyrus > Lathyrus sativus. The sequence goes on along the minus strand of OZ012736.1, from coordinate 187,574,807 downwards.
TGCTCAATCGATTTACTTTCCCCAAGAAAGTCGATTCTTCCCCAGTGGAGTTACTCTCCCCAGCAGGTGTTCTTTCCGCCCAGTGGAAATCAAGGTTTAATCTCCTCGGTAGAGTTGGTTGTATGCCCGGCATTTATTTTGACCAGAGGACTGTATGATACCTGTTCATCCCCCAACATGGGGGTATTTGCTTTCAACAGCCGTGGTGAAGCAAGCTTGTCAAAGTTTCCCCAGCAGCTTGAGCCTGCATTTGCATTTGCATATAGTGTCATATTTGCATCTACCCAAAAACGCGTAGCATATCCGTGTTGTACGGAGCATTACGCCATTGTCAAACATGCGCATTTTGAAACATAAGCCAGGTTGGTTAACCTTTGGTTTCCAAGTATTGTTTCCCTTGCAGGTGGAGAAAGCTCTTGCTCAGATCAGTTACCAAATATTAAAAGCCTCAGACATGTGATGACAATGTTCGTCTCGTCATTATTCCCCCACAAAGTTGCTTGTTCAAGTTTATCTTACCCCTCCAGCGGAGTATTTCTTCAAGATTGTTGTTATGACGTTATCAAAAGGTTTCGTGAATCGATTTTTGGAAGTTGCCACTTATGTCGCAGTAAGTGTCTGGCAGTTTGAGTTCAGAAAATCCCCAGTAGAGTCCTTCTCAGATTTATTGCAGTGTCAGCATTAAAGATTGAAAGATTATACCATTATGTGTTACCCATTTGATTGATGGAGTTAGCTACTGCAAAGATGGGCAAAGGAGCTGTATTCGAGAGTTATTTCCCTGTAGTGATGACAGAGTATTACCCGTAGTGATGGCGGAGTTATGTCCTGTAGTGATGACAGAGTATTGCCCGTAGTGATGGCAGAGTTATGTCCTGTAGTGATGACAGAGTAATGCCCGTAGCGATGGCGGAGTTATGTCCTGTAGTGATGACAGAGTATATCCCGCAGTGGTGGCGGTGTTATCTTCCCGTAATGATGGCGGAGTATGTCCCACAGTGGTGGCGGTGTTATCTTCCCGTAGTGATGGCGGAGTATATCCCGCAGTGGTGGCGGTGTTATCTTCCCGTAGTGATGGCGGAGTATGTCCCGCAGTGGTGGCGGTGTTATCTTCCCGTAGTGATGGCGGAGTATGTCCCGCAGTGGTGGCGGTGTTATCTTCCCTGTAGTGATGACGGAGTATTTCCCGCAGTGGTGGCGGTGTTATTTTCCCTGTAGTGATGATAGAGTATTTCCCGCAGTGGTGGTGGTGTTATCTTCCCGTAGTGATGGCGGAGTATTTCCCGTAGTGGTGGCGGTGTTATCTTCCCGTAGTGGTGGCGGAGTTATTACCCGTAGTGATGGCGGTGTTATTTTCCCGTAGTGGTGGCGGATTTATTACCCGTAGTGATGGCGGTGTTATCTTCCCGTAGTAGTGGCGGAGCTCTTTTCCTGTATCGTTGGCAGAGTTATGTTTGTTGACAGAAGTACTTCCCCAGTGAAGTCGTCCAGGTTCAATCGACGATTGTTGTTCCCCAAGCAGTGGTGCAGCTTATCTCTACGGTTGGGAAATTTCCGGGTTCTTGGTATTCAACCGTCTCGTACCTCAAATGTTTGAAGGCCGTTCGCTCTTCACCCAGTCGGGTCCAAGCCGTTTGAATAGGGGCAGCTGTTGCACCCTAAAATTTGCTCAACCTATTTCACTTGGTTTATGTTTCAATTGCATTGGCATTTGCATAATAAGTTATGTACATAGTCTAATCATTTGTATAGCATAGCATAACAAGTCATCTAACAAGGGATCAAGGGCCATTTTCATCATAAATAGGCCCATCAAGGGGTTTTATTCAAGTTCAAGATCATCCAAGTAATCAAGAAATGAGTTGAAGCTTTGAAAAGTTTGAAGGTCAACCAGTGGATTTCTCTCCCAATCTTGGGGATATGTTGAAGATCATCAATGAGTGTGTGAGCCATGACTAAGGCCATGGAAGGTGTAAAAAGATCATGGAAGACCTAGAGGGTCATTTTGAAGATGAGACAAATCATTAATACAAGTACCAGAGCTACAGTTCAATGCAGTCAACTAGGGTTTCATCTGGGTCAACCCTAGGTCAACCCTAGGTCAAATGGTTGATTGGAGGGCATCAAGGCCTACTTGGAGTATGTGGAATTCATGAATTGGTATGTGGATATATGTGTGGTGTTGTGCCAAGGATAAATCAAGAGAAATCAAGAAGAAGAGGAGTTGCTAAATTAGGGTTTTAGTGTAAAAACCCTAATTCAGGCCTAACTTCCAAGCCAGATAAGTCAAAATGCAAGTTTAAAATGAAGTATTGGTCAACATGAAACTTGTAGAACATCTCAATAGCTTTAATTTTAGTACTATAAGTCTTCAATTAGATTTATAGAACTCAAGTTATGGTTCTTGCAAGTTATGGATCCCCAGAGGATACTGAAATTTATCTGTGAAAGTCACTTGACTTCCAAGCAACTTTTGCCCACCAAGGAGTTTTCAAATGGATTCTTGGCAAACATAAGAGTTGTAGATCTTGATCTTAGATTTAATTTGAGTACTAGAAGTACTCAAGAGTATTTGTATAACTCAAGTTATGATCTTGGCAATCCAGGGGTATTTTGGGAAAGTTGAATTACAGGTCATTTTTTAGCATAGGTCAAAATCTCCATGTTCCACTTCTCAAATGAAAAATTGTTCAACATGGAATGTGCTTAAAATGATGTTTTTAGGTCAAGTAAGTCATCATGGTGGATTGATCGACTTATTTCAAAAAAGTCACTTAAAATGGCCTAAAAAAGGGAATAAGTCAAATAAAGTTTGGTGGAAAAAAAATCAAATTTTGGGTTAGAGGTCACAAACAAGCCATATGACATACCAATTTGATTGTAAAATGCATTTTAAAGACAATGGAATTGCCACAATTTTGAATTGAGGGTTATTTCAAGGACTTGCTTTGTAAATTGGTTACTTGAACCATAAGGCACAATTGCAAAACCACACTTCCAAGCAAATGCAAGGCTCCTTTCCATCCATACACCTCCAATATCTCATTTGGAGAGAATTTAAACTCATAACCAATTGAATTGCAAGCCAAAAACATGAGATGGTATGTGCATAGCATAAGAAGATATTTTCATGACATGAGAAGTTGATTTTCTCCTTGGATCAATCTAGAACTTTCTAGGGTCTTCAAATACATTCTCATTGGATCAATCTAGAACTTTCTAGGGTCTTCAAATACATTCTCATTGGATCAATCTAGAACTTTCTAGGGTCTTCAAATACATTCTCATTGGATCAATCTAGAACTCTCTAGGGTCTTCAAATACATTCTATATATACTTGTGAAGAGGTTCAAAGCAAGAGTTGGTGATTCATTTGTGCAAAAACCATAGATTGACATTGGAGTTTGGAAGAGAAAAAGTGAGAGATCAAAGCATTTTCAAGAGTTATCAAGAATTTAATCTTCTCCAACAAACTTCAAAGGTTTTCCGCACTTTTTGGCAAGAAAAAAGAGCTCCAACTACTCCGTTTCGACGCTCCGAAGCCGGTATGTGAAATTTAATTTAATTCGTTTTCGTTATTTTTTTTCTGTTTTAATAGCTGTTTGGATTAATTGCGTTAAAAATAGTAAAAATGATCGAAAAATTATGAAATTTTTTTCTGTAGATATTGATTGTCTTAAGAAACTGTAGGAGTTGAGTTTGCATTTTTAGGATTTTTTTTTGAATTAGTTACGAATTTTCCTTTGTGCTAATATCCATTGTTATGCATAATTGATGTTGCTGTTTGTTTAATTTTTTTCTCTTTGATGCTTTATTCTTTTGAGCTGATTCTTTCGATATGATTTAGAGGACATCCATAGGTTTCCCCAGGAACTTTTTTAGAATTTGTAAAATTGATTAGATTCTGTTTTAAGTGTGTAGTTTAGAGCCTTCCCAAATAATGGTTTCCCATGACCAAATTTCATTTAGTAATTGTTTAGATGACCTAAAAACTGATTTAGGTCCTGATTCTGGAGTTTTAGAATGCTCAAACATGCATGTTCACATAGGAATTTTATTAGAATTTTACAATTTATTTTGCTATTTTTTTGGGGGGTTTTGCAAATGATTGTTGCTTTCGGTGTTCTATCTTGAGTGCTTTGCCTTGTTTGGAGCGTTTGGTGGACTTGGAGCTTGAAGACTTTGGATTCCTTTTTAGAGGAGCTTCTGGACATGATGAAGATGCTTTGGCTAGAAGACTGGGGCTTGGAGTGGAGCTTTCTTTCTCTTTTAAGTTTGTTTTAGGAGTTGGTAGAATTAGGCTTTTAGGGAGAGCTTTTGTAGAATTAGTTCATTTCTTCCATCAAACATAAAATGCATTGTTTGCTTCTATTCTATCATATGATGCAAAGTCCTCTTAGGGAAGTTCCATCTCTCCTTAGGAGGGAAGTGGGGCATACCCTAGAGAGTAGAACTTTTGAGGATACACTTCCACTTCGATGTTGGTTCTTGTTGAATTCCTTTGGTTTTCAGCAAGTATGCCAACATTGCAACTTGATCTTGACGACAAATCTCTTCTTGGAGTGTGCTTGCTAAAGCTTGGAGATGAAGATTGAAGAAGCTTGAAGATGGAATCTAGCTCAAAGATAAGACCTTTGCTTTCATTTCAACTTTGCTGTTCAGAGCGTGTTGTTGCTGTTTGTTGTAGGAGTTTGTTGCTGCTGCTTGGGCTGCCTCCTCTGTATCTTTTGTTTTTCTCTGTATTGTCTGTTGCCTTGTGCTGCTTGCCCTTTAGGCTCGAGGTGAAGATGTTTCACTTTGCCTATTGTTTTCCCAGGTTCGAGGTTGAGTATGATTCCTTTGCCTCGCTTGTTTTGCTGCATCTCATGCATACTTACTGTTTATTGTATTTTTGTTGTTTCTTTTCCGTTTATCCCCTAGGATCTCTGATTTCCTCTGTGCAGGAGGGAATTATGACAGACATTAGGTTGTAATCCATGCAGAATAACATTAGGGTAGTTTTGATTCCCTTTCAAACCCTAGGATTTTTTAGAACTTCTTTCTCTTCTATCTCAGAACAATTCAAAACACAGTAATAAGGATAATTGATGTCGTACGCTACGAGCCTTAAGCTATTTGAGAAAGGTTGCTGGAGGGTCACTCTTCAGTAACCTGATTGCTTAGTGTGTCACCCTTAGGGTGATATACGACGTAGTCACCCTCAAATCATAGTCTCTAGTGCGTCAGAGATTGCAAACATCATAAAAGACAGTTCTTGCGTAAAAGACTGAAAACAAACATCAAGATGTCATTTTTGTCCGCTTGGACTCTTAATCAAGAAAAACCCTTTCATAAGGAAATAAAAAACATTCAGACAAGCTTGTGTCTTCCGTGGCCCGAACTACGTTTACTATGTTCTTTCATGCTGTATGAAAGTACGTAGGCATAGGATGCGATATCCTAGCGAGCAACCTTCCCCTCCTTTCTCGTAGGTAGGCGAACTACGTCGACTCTGATTTCTCGTTCCAGACGGGAATACGTAGGCATAAAGTGCGATACTTTGTCGAGTCATTTTCTTTTCTTTTTACCCCAGACCTGTAGAATAGATAGAATAACAATCCGTACTAGAAAACAAGCGTGGATCCCGTCGAGTACGACAGACGTGAGGGGTGCTAATACCTTCCCCTTGCGTAACCGACTCCCGAATCCAGGATTTGGTTGCGATGACCATTCCTTTCCCGTCTTTGTGTGAGGTTTACTCTGAGCGTTTCCTTTCCCTCCTTTGGGATAAATAACGCACGGTGGCGACTCTTCTGTTCAGCCGGCGCCGATTTTCGCAGTAGCGACAGAGTGCAAACTAGAGGTTTGACTCTGAATTGATACTGCTGATAGTGAAATTTCTCCCTGGCTTGGTAGCCCCCATATGTAAGTGTGTTGCACTGAACTGGGTCAACAACTAACTGTGTTATTTTCTACTTTGTTATTACTGCATTATAGTAGATCTGTAGTGAATGTCACAGTGGATGTTATAACTTCTGTTAGAACATCCATCGTGGGCAAGCCAGAATTTTCAATTGGCATCAGAGCATGCACCCTGCCTGTTTATTACTGGGTGAGATCTAGGGAAACAAAATTCTGGTACTATGGATAAAGATATTGGATTCACCAATAGACCTCTAATTCTGGATGGTTCAAATTATGACTATTGGAAGCCTAGGATGATTGCCTTCCTAAGGTCCTTAGACAACAAGGCTTGGAGAGCTACAAACTCTGGCTGGGAACATCCTAGGAAGACTGACAAGGATGAAGTGTCTGTGCAAATTCCTGAAGAGGAATGGACCAAAGAGCAAGAGGAATTGGCTCTTGGAAACTCTAAAGCATTGAATGCACTCTTCAACGGTATAGATAAAAACATCTTTAGACTGGTCCACCACTATGAACTAAAAAAAGGATGTTTGGGACACTCTCAGAACTACTCATGAAGGAACTTCCAAGGTCAAAATGTCAAGACTTCAAATGCTGACCACAAAATTTGAAAGTCTAAGAATGAAGGAAGATTAGACCATTCATGACTTCTACATGAATGTTCTTGAACTAGCCAACACCTCAGGAGCGTTGGGAGAAAAGATGGCTGAAGAAAAGCTTGTAAGGAAGATACTAAGGTCACTACCTAAAAGGTTTGCCATGAAGATAACAACCATTGAAGAAGCTCAAGACATATGCCACATGAAAGTGGATGAACTCATTGGATCCCTTCAAACCTTTGAGATGGGGATGTGTGATCAAGCTGTGGAGAAAAAGAGCAAAAGTATAGCCCTTGTTACAAACTCTGCAGAGGAGTCAGATGAGGAAGAAGTGGAGAACCTATCAGAGGCAATAACCCTACTTGGGAGACAGTTTAACAAAGTGGTCAAAAGGATAGATGCCAAGTCTAAACCTTATTCCAAAGAAAAGGCTGAAGAAAAAATCAGTATAGTTCAGTGCCATGAATGTGAAGGGTATGGTCATATCAGAAAGGAATGCCCAACATACCTCAAGAAAAAGGGAAGAGGCCTGACTGTGACATGGACTGATTCTAAAAGTGAATCAGAAGAAGAAACAGCCAAACATGTTACTACTACCTCCAGGGTGTACTTGTCTGATGGTGATTCAAGTGAAGAGGAATTGAGTTTTGAAGACCCTACAGCCTCATATCAGAAGCTTCACATCAGAAGTGTAGAACTGTACCAACAAGGAGAGCTTCAGAAGGAAACTATCAAGGCCCTAGAAGTTGAAAGGAAAGAGCACCTAGCCACGATACACTCCCTCAGAGGTGAGGTAAATGATCTGAAAAATGAGAAGGAGCAAATGGCTAAATCCATAAGGATGCTCAACTCTGGGACTGACAACCTAGAGGAGATCCTTTAGAGTGGGCAGACTGCAGGAAATATGTCTGGTATAGGATTTGTTGAGAAACAAACCTTTGTCTTGAACCTAAAGAAGGTGCAGCCTGAGTCTCGAATGTTAAACAGGATGTCACAACCAATGACACAACATTCACCACACAGAAACTGGAAGAAAATCAAGAGAAAATTCCAAGGGCATAGATGCTACCATTGTGGAAAGCTTGGACACATTAAAGTTGTGTGCTTCTGGCTGAATGGTTTCCCCAGTCAAAGAAAAACCAAATAGGGTATGCATGGCAACAAACATCATCATACCAAACCAATGAGGTAAGAGACTAACAAGCAAAGAGAATGGGTAGCCAAGACGGTTGCACACATAGCTCACACTTCTCTAAGAGTATCAGCCAAAGAAGACTGGTATTTTGACAGTGGCTGCTCTAAGCACATGACTGGCATAAAAAGTCTGTTGATAGACATCAAACCATACCCCACCAGCTATGTGACTTTTGGTGATGGAGCCAAAGGAAAAATCAAAGGTGTTGGAAAACTGGAGTGCCCTGGAGTCCCTACTCTAGACAATGTGCTGTTGGTAAAAGGGCTAACTACCAACTTGATGAGCATCAGCCAGCTCTGTGATCAAGGACTAAGTGTGAAGTTCTCTAAGGAAGAATGTGTGGTCACTAATGATGGAAATAAAGAAGTCATGAAAGGACATAGATCCAAGGATAACTGCTATCTATGGCAGCCTCTAGACACGAATAAATCCACAATCTGTGCTATGGCAAGAGAAGAAAAGGAAGTAAAATTGTGGCATCAAAAACTTGGACATCTTCATTTAAGGGGAATGAAAAAAATCATCTCCAAGGAGGCTGTGAGAGGGATACCTAAACTGACTATTGATGAGGGAAAAGTGTGTGGGGAATGTCAAGTGGGCAAACAAACCAAGACTTCTCATCCTAGAGTTGGACATCTAACCACCTCCAGAAGTCTGGAACTACTGCACATGGATATGATGGGACCAATGCAAATAGAAAGCCTTGGTGGGAAAAGATATGCATATGTGGTGGTTGATGATTACTCCAGATTCACCTGGATAAGATTTATCAGAGAAAAGTCTGATGTGTTTGAAGTATTTCAAGAATTGTGTATCAAAATCCAAAGAGAAAAAGAGAGTGTGGTTATCAGGATCAGGAGTGATCATGGTAAGGAGTTTGAAAACTCTAAGTTTGCTGACTTCTGTGCAGCTGAAGGCATAAGCCATGAATTCTCCTCGCCTATTACCCCTCAACAAAATGGAGTAGTTGAAAGGAAGAACAAAACCATTCAAGAGTCTGCTAGAGCCATGATCCATGCAAAGAAGCTGCCTATGCACTTCTGGGCTGAAGCTATGAATACAACATGCTATGTACATAACAGGGTAACTCTAAGAAAGGGAACATCCTCCACTCTATATGAATTGTGGAAAGGAAGAAAGCCTAATGTGAAGTACTTTCATGTGTTTGGAAGCAAATGTTATATCTTGGCAGATCGTGAACAAAGCAGGAAAATGGATCCCAAAAGTGATGAAGGAATATTCTTGGGATATTCTACCAACAACAGAGCCTACAGAGTATATAACTCCAGAACTAAAGTATTAATGGAATCCATAAATGTTGTCATTGATGATCAGATTGATGAAGTCAATGTCATAGAGGATGTGGAAACATTGGTTGAGACTCCATCTGAGGAAACTGAAGACTCCCAAGCAAGCCCAAGTACTGAAGCAGATATAGCCACCAGGGAACCTTCTATTAGACTTCTGAAAGATCATCCCAAAGACCTGATCATTGGAGACCTAAACAGTGGAGTGAGGACCAGAACAAGAGATGCCATCTCAAACTCTTGTTTTGTGTCCAAGGTTGAACCCAAAAATGTAAAGGAAGCCCTCTCTGATGAATACTGGATCAAAGAAATGCAAGATGAATTGGAACAGTTCAAGAGGAATGAGGTATGGGAACTGGTGCCTAGACCTGAAGGGACCAATATCATTGGAACAAAATGGATCTACAAGAACAAGTCAGATGAAGAAAGAATCATCAGAAACAAAGGCAGACTAATGGCACAAGGATACACTCAAGTTAAAGGAATTGACTTTGATGAAACCTTTGCACCAGTTGCAAGGCTTGAGTCTATCAGGCTAATGTTAGGAATTGCCTGCATCCTGAAATTCAAACTCTTTCAAATGGATGTAAAGAGTGCGTTTCTGAATGGATATCTAAGTGAGGAAGCATATGTGGCACAACCCAAGGGATTTGAGGACCCTAACCTGACAGACCATGTCTACAAGCTAAGGAAGGCTCTATATGGATTGAAACAGGCACCTAGAGCATGGTATGAAAGGCTCACTGAATTTCTCACCACCAATGGATACAGAAAAGGGGGAATTGACAAGACTCTGTTTGTGAAAAATGAAGGTGGAGAAATTATGATATCACAAATTTATGTAGATGACATAGTGTTTGGTGGAGTATCAGAAAGGATGGTGAAGCAATTTGTAAGTCACATGCAGTCTGAATTTGAAATGAGCATGTGTGGAGAATTGACAAATTTTCTTGGACTACAAGTCAAACAAATGGAAGACTCCATCTTCCTCTCCCAAAGCAAATACACCAAAAATATAGTCAAAAAGTTTGGATTGGACAATGCTAGTCACAAGAGAACACCTGCCCCCACTCATCTAAAGTTGAACAGAGATGAAAATGGTACTAGTGTGGATCAAAGGTTATACAGAAGCATGATTGGAAGCCTACTATACCTAACAGCCAGCAGACCAGACATTGCATTTGTTGTTGGAGTGTGTGCCAGATATCAAGTTGATCCTAAAGTCAGTCACATGGACCAAGTGAAAAGGATTCTCAAATATGTGAATGGAACATGTGACTATGGCATACTATATTCTCATGGGTGTACTCCTATTTTGTCTGGTTACTGTATTGCAGATTGGGCTGGCAGTGCTGATGATAGAAAAAGCATATATGATGGATGCTTCTTCTTGGGTAACAACCTAATATCCTGGTTCAGCAAGAAGCAAAATTGTGTTTCACTATCCACTGCAGAGGCTGAATACATTGCAGCTGGCAGCAGCTGCTCTCAGCTGGTCTGGATGAAGCAAATGTTAACTGAATACAATGTCACTCAGGATGTCATGACGTTGTACTGTGACAATCTTAGTGATATTAACATTTCCAAGAACCCCATCCAGCATAGCAGAACCAAGCACATTGATATAAGGCATCACTTCATAAGAGATCTTGTGGAAGACAAAGTCATTTCATTAGAGCATGTGTCCACTGAGCTACAGCTAGCTGACATTTTTACAAAGGCACTAGATGCTGCCCAATTTGAAAATCTTAGAGGGAAGTTGGGTATTTGCATGTATGAGGTTGAATAGAAATTAATGTCACGAGAGAGTTTTAGGATATCAAGGCAGTCAAAGTATTTGAACAACAAAACTCTCTATCCCACTCAAACGTGCCTCTCTGCCCCTAGTATCGGCCAACATCTCTTCCAGACCCTAAGTTTAGACAACAAAATGGCCTCGCATCATGAAGGATCCTCGTCTAAATCTCCTCCCAACTTCACCAAAGATCCACCTCCCTCGACTGAGAAACCAAAATGCAAGTATCCTCCTCCCACTGAGGAAGAAATGAGGAGCATTCTGAACAGGGAAGGCACAACCTACGTGAATCAATCCATGGGGGAAATTTCTGACAACATCATCAGGAAAGGATCGCTTGTTAAGGGCTTCACCGTGCCACTGGCTCGCCGGGGTCCAGATGAGGATCTTCTAGAAGAAGACTCGTATGATGGAAACTAAGACATCTCTCTCTCTCATACTTGGATAGCAGTGACTCCAGCTCTTCCTCTGACGAAGAACATTGAGAATTGGGTATGTACCTCAGACTGCTGCTGATAATGAGGTGTGCGACTGATCAATTTTTGCTCTTGCATGAATAATTGGTAAAGCTCTCTATGAGCAGTTTTGTAATGTAACCCCATCCTTATGTAATGGTAAAATTTATGGTCTATACTATGTGTTGGTTAGATCTCAATTTATGGCTAAAAAGGGGGAGAGAGTGTTAGATAAAAACATGAGCAGGTACAACAGATGGAAAAATTGGTGGATAACCAATATGAGTACCACAGGTTATGTGGTAGCAACAAATGCAGGTGGAAGAACAAGACTGCCATGAGCTAAGGCATCATAGTGCTTATGATATTAGTGTGCAGGTGATACTGATGAGATTTGTTTGTGATAACAGCGGTTTAAGCTGTTACTGATATGATATGTATGTCATGTATGTTAGAACTAGGACTGTTAACAAAGTAAGCCAACATGAGTGATCTTAACAAGATGCTCAGGAAGTCTGTGCAAAGAACAAAATGCATCCCTGCAGGGGGAGTAGCACAAAGGTGTGACATCAAAAGGTCATGCTAAATGTTATAGCATCCAGTTCAAACTAGAAATTGCCCAGCTGTTAAGTGCATCAGTTGAGGGGGAGTAACTCTGTTACTCAAACAAGCCAAGAGTGACATCAGTAGTAGAAGTCTACAGAATGTTAACAAAGTGAGTGCTAACAGGGCTGAAAGCCACCTGTGAGGATTCTGAGAGCTTGAGCAACAAGTGACTTACCTACATAACATGACCGTTGTTAAGTCTTCTGCTGTGTAGGAAATCTCTGATGTAAGTACAGAGTGTTTTAGCCAAAAATTTGCCAAAGGGGGAGTTTGTAAGTGCTATTGATTGGCTGCATTTTGTGGAAAAATATAAGTACATATATGAATGTCATGTTTGATGTTATTACATTCATAATATGGACTGTGCAGGGTAAGTTAACTAAGCTAACTATAAGTTAAGCTGGATGTCATACTCAATGTTATGACGTAGGTCGTATGACATCAAGCGGAAGTTTGTTTTTCTGGTAGCTATAACTCAGGAAACAACTCAGAAGCTCAAGCTGGAATGCAGGAGACATTTTAGACGCCCTAGAGGAACTAAAATGTACCTAATTAAAGAGGCAAACATGCAAAATATAGAAGTGAGGTTTTATGATGGAAAAAACCTAATGTATGCGCCCAGGCCCAAGAATTGATCTGCTGCTACAAATACCAGGAGAGGCAATCCTAGAGGGCAGCTGTTGAAGATAAAGAAGTAGAGAGATCACCATATTGGTTTAGAAGTGAAGAGATTGTTCTTCACGTTTGTGTCTTAGGAATACTTGTAACCCAAGCAACTGTTGAGTGCATTGGTTAGGTAATTTCTAGGTTGTGTTACACTCGAAGCTGTTAAGCAAGAATGTGTGTTCCTTGATCAAATCTTTGAAGCAAAGATCAAGGTGTGTGTGTAGTTTGAGTGTCTCTTCAAACTACAGTTTAAATTGTAACTTGTTGTTATCACTAGTGAGTGATTGTAGGGAGTGAATGGGTATACTCAGGTCTAGAGTGTCTCTAGGTTAAATTGTCATTGGGTAGTGATTAAGTGAGGAGTGCAAACTGGAGGTTTGACTCTGAATTGATACTGCTGATAGTGAAATTTCTCCCTGGCTTGGTAGCCCCCAGATGTAAGTGCGTTGCACTGAACTAGGTCAACAACTAACTGTGTTATTTTCTACTTTGTTATTACTGCATTATAGTAGATCTGTAGTGAATGTCACAGTGGATGTTATAACTTCTGTTAGAACATCCATCGTGGGTAGGCCAGAATTTTCACTCATGCTCGTCGAAGTAAAGTGTTTCATCATACAAATTTTTTACATCTTCGTTACATTCGACGAAAGCTACTTTTTTACCCTTGCTGAACCTAATTTTCTTTTCTCTTAGTCTTTCTAGACGTCGAACTCAGTCAGCTAACTGCGCCATATCTCTGAGATACTGGGTATCCAATTTTTTCCTGATGGAATAATCTAGGCCCCCTACGGCCATTTCGACTAGTTCATGCTCTGGCACTTGCGTGAAGCACCTGGATTTAAGAAGTCGAAACCTATTCAGGTAATCATCAATTGGCTCAGTACCCTTACGTTTGATACTAGCCAATTCTTTCAAACTAATCTTGGTTTTCCCCATATAGAACTGTTCATGAAACAAAGGCTCTAATTGGGCCCAATTATAAACTGAATTAGGAGGCAAAGTAGTGAACCATGTAAAAGCATTTTTTGTAAGAGAACTTGGGAAGTATTTGACCCTAAGGCTCTCGTCACCAGCTATCTCTCCTACTTCGATCATGTACCTAGCCACGTGTTCGACAGTTGATTCAGTTGTGTCTGTTGCACCCCAAAATTTGCCCAACATTTCTTTACCTAGCTTGTGTTTCATTTCATTCACATTAGCATTATCATTTGCATTTCATTGACATGTGTGCAGGAGATCAAGAGGTATGATTACCAGTCAAAGGCTATACAAGACTTTGAAGCTAGCTAAGAAGTTTATTCAGAGGTTTAAGGGTTGATATCCTTGTCAAAGAAGTTAAAAGATCCTCAGAGAGAATGGTTGAAACCAAGAGTGTGTGCCTCCTAACTTGAGAGTTGTGGGAAGTCCTCAGATGATTCTGAAGCCATGAAGTTGAACTTGAGGTCTTGAGAGAGCTCATGAGAAGTGTTGAAGATCACTTTGAGGCCTAGACAGGTCATTGTGCAAGAATAAGAAGCCTCAGCCATGAGTGGTGCAGCTAGGGTTTGACTGGGTCAACCCTAGGTCAACTGATGATTTGAGGAAGGTTGAGACCTAATCCAAGAGCCATGTGATCATGGATTGATGCATTGAGATGTTATAAGGATTATTCCAAGGTCAACTCATCATGATTGAAGAGTTTGAGAAGTTTTCAGGCTAGGGTTTCTAAGGCTTGACAGTGTAAAATCCCCTAGTTTGACCCCTATCTTCAAGGCAATCTAGCTCAAGATGGGATTGTAATCTCATCTTGACCCCAACATGAATGTTATAGAGCATGCTCTTAGCTTTAATTTGAGTACTAGAAGTCCTTGATAGGATTTGTAGAACTCAAGTTATGACTTTGACAAGTTACAGGTCATCTGAGGTATGTGAATTTGGGGGCTTGAAAGTTACCCAACTTGCATCAAACGTTTGCCCAAGAAGGATGATTCCTATGAACTTTTGGTTAACATGAATGTTGTTCCTTATTCTATTAGCTTTCTAGAGAGTACTAGAAATCCATGATTGGATGTGTAGAACTCAACTTATGGCTTTGACAAGTCAAGGGAATTTTGGTCATTTGGAGATTACAGGTCATTTCAAGCATAAGGCCATAACTCCTATTTCCAAGCTCCAAATGGATTTTTGTTCAACATGAAAGTTGTTCAAAATGATGTTTTTAGATTGTCTAAACATCAAGTGTACATTGATATGGATTATATCAAGCATTGGTTGAAGAAACTTCACATGAAAGCCATTTTAATGAATTAAAATGAGAAAATTCAAAATAAATGAGATTAACATGTTTCCAAGTCAAATTTGTGGTCATTTTGAATGGAATTTATGTTTTAGAAAGATTGGCATTGCCACATTTTGGATTTGAGGTCCATAACATGGCCATTTGGATGGTTACTTCACAATTAAGAAACATATCATATACACTCCATATGTTAAAACCAAAGGAAGAAAACCATTACATCACACTCCTTAATGATTAAGTGAATGGTTTGGATTGAGTTTAGAGCATGAGTAAGGCTTAAAGGCACACTTCCATGTTGAAATTTGGAAGGAAAGGTGAACATCCAAAATCCATAATTGGGCCTAGTTTGGGTTGGATATCCATCTGAACACACTATAAATATGAATTAGAACGAATTTGAAAGGTTCTGGAGCAGAATTCTGTTGAGAATCCATTGATGTGAAGTGAAGAGAAAGCTTGAAAATTGGAAATGCGTTTTGGAGAATCAAGAGGTTGCAGCAAGAACTGAGCATCAAGAATTGTCCACCATTACTCCTTGAAGGATTCTGCATAGTTTGAGAGAGAATTGAGGCGCATAACCACTACAATCCAAGCTTCAAGGTTGGTTCTAAGTTCTTGAAATATCTCTTTGATTATGTACTTTTAATCCATTAGAAGCATGTGGTTAGGTTCCCCTTAGCATGTAGATGAATTCTGGTTAGTTAATTTCATGGTTAGAGACAAGTTAGGGTTCCTTCCATTTTCGGTTGAGATCGGGTTTTGGCGAATCGTGCGTTTTCAGTATAAACTAGTGGCATGGTTAGATTCCTGAGGAAATTCTGGTCAAGATTCATGAAGACATCATGACCAATGGTTGAGTGTAGAAGGATCTAGGGTTGCACAGGGGTGGCCGGAAAAGCCACCGGCGATTTAAGCTTGCGCGCGTGAGTTGCAGGTTTGAAACGAGGAAGACATAATCCTCACCATTCGTTCGTGTGGAGAAATTGACTTGGTCTGTGGATCCCAGGGCTCACGTTGAGCCACGCGTCCCTCCCCTTAAACGCACCGTTTCGTTTAGTGACCTGAGAGGCTTCGCTGTGTGGACCAAAGAGGGTTGAGTTCGAACCTGGGCGTGTAATGTTTCTGATTTTGTGAATTGAGAATTGGCGTGTGGGCTTGGATTTCATTTGATATCAGCACCCCCTGTCCAGGCCCAACATGGGATTTACAAGGCAAATCTGTACTTAACACCCCCCTAGTCCTTTTGCTTGGAACTGAATTGAGAATTGGAGCGTGGGCTTTGGACTGGTTGATACCTGCACCCCCTTTTGGGCCCAACATTGAAATGAACTGGGTTTTCTTGCTATTTGCCACACACGCCTATTAATTTCCATTATTTTCTTTTAATTTTTCATTTTTACACATGGTTCTTGATTAAATCATATAAAATTGAAAAATGATCCAATTAACCCCATCCTTTTTGCATTAGATTCATGATTGAATCTAGTATTTTCTAGAGAAAAAATATTTTTATTTCATACATTTTCTGATTTTATGGGAATTTTCATATTTTAATTGATATTAAAATAGTCATGCTTGATGTTTGATTTTGTGGAATTTTGTGTGATTAATTGGTGATGATTCCTGAGCTAATTTTTTGTGTGTAATTAGTTTAGACATGTATGCTCCCATAAAATTTTTCTCACATTTTTGTGATGAAAGTAAGTGTTTTTTCTAGATTGAGCTTTAGGTGCTTCCTTTTAGGGTTTAGGTTTAGTACCTTGTAGTGTAGAATTTATTTCTAGGTCTTATTTGATGATTTGATCCCTGGAATTAATATGGTAGAGTCATGATTGACCTAGGTTCCCATAGTTATTTTTGTAGGATTTTAAAATTGGTTTTAGTATTTTAGTTAGGATTAACTTTAGTACTAGGTTTTAGGTGATCCTAACTTACTAACTCAAATAGATTAACTTCTTTAGTCCCCTTAGATTAGGGTTTTGCTTTGTTTGCCTTTGGTTGAGATTGAAGACAAGTTGAGGACAAGGTGAGGATGCTTGAAGTTGCTTGGGGCTTGGAGTTGCTTGTGCCTGAAGGTGTCTGATGAAGATTTAGGAGGTAGGAGACATAGGGAGAGCCTTATAATTAGAATGACTTCTTTCACAAATATGGAAAGCATCTTGTGCTTCCATTCCTCCCAATGACTAAAAGTCCTTCTAAGATATTCACATCCCTCCTTTGGAGGGATGAGTGGCTTTATCTGGGAAGTAGAACTTTGAGGGAATCAGTCTCTCATAATGATGAACCCTTACAGGCTTCCTTTGGTTGTCAATAAGCTGTTTATCATTTTCACTCATTCTGTTAAATCAATTGTCTTCTGGTTTGAGTATCTTGAAAGATGTTGGACTTGAGTTTGAAGATGAGGACTTCATTGAAGAGTGTGGAAGAGGATGATTCCTTGAGCATTGCCATTGCAGCTGAAGCTTGAAGAGCAAGAAGAACAAGTTGATACTTGTGAAGAAGATCCAATGAAGATTGAGTGAAGAGCTGAGGCTTGAGGAATAAAGGATAAGTTGACACTCACATTGATGCATTGAGAGCCTGAAGGAATCAAGTTGACACTTGTAGTAAGGAGTGAAGCCTGAGGGTGGAGTTAACTGAAGAGCTGAAGCTTGAGGAAGAGAGAACAAGTTGATAATTATGTTTGATGGGTTGAAACCTTGGAGGAGCAAGTTGATGCTTGTTATTGAGGATGATAGCCTTGAAGGGTGATTGAAGTCTGATGACTGGGCTGCTGTCAAGTTGGTTTAGTTGTAGGAGCTGTTGATCTGTTTCCTTTCCTGCTTGTTTCCTTTCTGTATTGGTGTGGCTTGTTTGTTTTGCTTGATGCATTAGAATAAGTTCATATCTAGACTGACTTTAAGCTAGGAGCATGATTGCATTAGAGGTTGAGTTGCTCCCTCTGCTTGTATTTTTACTGTGTGGCTTTGCTTGCGGGTATTCGGTAGAGCCCAGTTCCCTTGCCCATGTGGTTTGTGTTTGCTTGATAGCATGTTATTTTTACTGTATGATTGCAGTTTATTGTATCTTGCTTGATAGCATGTTATTTCCTCTGTATGATTACTGTTATTCATAGCTGGCTTAAGGTTGAGATGAGCTTGTGGAGGCTGCTGCCCCACACACGTTTCCTCCCTCACTTGCATTGCATGCATTTTACAGTCGTTTACTGTTTACTGTTTAAGCTGATGCTTTATCTGTTTCTGTTTATCATTGACATGATCCCCTAGGAATCTCACTTCCTTTGATAAGGAAGTGATGATTAGAACTTTAGGTTGAAACCTATGCATGATAACTTCTAGGAGTTCCCTGTTTCAAACTTCAACCACAGGATGAATCCTTGGCATGACAACAGTAGGACTTGATAGTCTCCCTTTAGTTGAGCCTGTTCTCTCTTCTCATCTCAAAACAAATTAAGATACAATAATCATGAATGATTTCTTTCGTACGTTACAAGCCTTAAGCTATTTGAGAAAGGATGGTCGGAGAGTTTCTTTTCAACAGTCTGGATGTTTAGAATGGCACCCTTTGGGTGACATGCGACACATTCACTCTCAGGTCATATTCTTTAGTGCGATTGAAATTGCAAACACAATAAAAAACAGTTCTTCCGTAAAAGACAGAAAACAAACTTCAAACCTTTTTGCCCCGTGGGCCCATAATTCAAAGGAAGCTTTTCTGAAGAAAAGAGTGTCGTTAAACTTCAGCGCCACTGTAAACAGGTTTTGTCCTTAACTGTTCGAACTGTTGTTTAACCCTACTCGATAAAACAGATGAATCTGAACCCCCGTAATCCGTATTATCCCAAACTACGTAAGCTCTGATCTCTCATACCCGTTGAGAGTACGTAGGCACAATACTGACGTATTGGCGAGCCACCTTCCCCATAACCCGTAGTTAGCCGAACTACGTTGACTCTGATTTCTCATTCTCTGATGAGACTACGTAGGCATAAAGTGCGACGCTTTGCCGAGTCATTTTTATTTTCTTTTTAAGCCAGCCTTGATAGGTAGATAGATAAAACCAACTCGTCCAGTAAACACAACAAGCGTGGATCCCGTCGAGTACGACGGACGTGAGGGGTGCTAATACCTTCCCCTTGCGTAACCGACTCCCGAAC
Organism: Lathyrus sativus; assembly: GCA_963859935.3. Lineage (NCBI taxonomy): Eukaryota > Viridiplantae > Streptophyta > Magnoliopsida > Fabales > Fabaceae > Lathyrus > Lathyrus sativus. The sequence goes on along the minus strand of OZ012736.1, from coordinate 187,555,843 downwards.
CCAGACAACAGTTGTGATGATTATCGCACTTTATTTCCCGCATTTTACTTTCAGTATGATATGATTATCTGTGCTGTTGTGGGAGGGGCATTCTGATGAGTGAAAAGCCAGACCCAGGCTTGAGTGAACATAGCACTAGTTGTGGAAATTAGTGGGCGCGTGCTTGCTTGGCAGGCACTAGTGTCTCATGAAATCCACGCTCAGACGAGGTTCTCCCGGTTGACTTCTTTTTCAACCCTTTGGGTTGAGGGGGTTGTTGGTTTGGAGGATTGTCGACTCTGGGGACCGATCATTTGGGATTCAGCCGAGTGAGGCCGCTTTATGAGCTGGTGATGCCACACCTTCTGGGTATCGTATCACCCCTCTTGAATGTTTGTGACGCTGATGACCGCGTAGGATGCCGAACTTGTGTCAGTATAGGTCCATGCCTGTGAGCAGGGTTGGGTTTGTTGCAGGAAACTTTGACCTTCAGACTACCTGGTTTTCTTGATAGTGGATCAGTTTTGTTGGTACCGGAGGTTCTCATCATCAGATATATGTTTGTTCTTGACAGAGCAGAGTTATGGTCCTATATCAGAGGACCTTATCTTCAGAGATGTGTAGTTGTTCTTAACAGAGCAGGTTTATGATTGGGATCAGAGGGTCTCATCAGCAGATGTATGTTTGTTCTTGACAGAGCAGAGTTTTGGTCCTGTATCAGAGGTCCTTGTTATCAGATGTTTGTTCTTGACAGAGCAGAGTTTTTGGTCCTGTATCAGAGGTCCTTATTATCAGATGTGTGTTCTCGACAGAGAAGATTTGTGGTCCGATACCATGGTTTTCTTATTATCAGATATAGTGGTTGTTCTTGATAGAGCCGGATTATGGTTTTGTTGACACATAATCTCCACAACACAGTTGTCTTGATCTCCTGCTGCATGATTGCATTTTACATTGCTTTGCATACTCATTTGCATTTCATTAACGTGTGTCTGTGTTGCAGGTACCGTTTCCCCCAATTCAGGATTTCATGCCTCCTATTGTATTGTTATGGGTTCTCTGAGGAAGACCGTGGCTTACAAGCTCCCTGCCCCTGACGTTGTGCAGCTGACTGGTTTGATTGCTTTAGCAGATGATTCTGTGAGAGATGAGTTCAGAAAGTCTTACAGCAAATTGCTCAGTTTGGTTCGTAAACCTTCTGCGTTTGAGTTGAATGGGTTGCACGCCTTGCTGCAGTTCTACGATCCTCCGTTGAGATGCTTTACTTTCCGGGATTTTGTTCTCGCACCTACGCTAGGGGAGTATGTCGATTTGTTAGGTGTGCCTATCAAGAGTCAGATGCCTTTTGTTCATATGGATGCCGAGCCTGACCTGGCTAGTCTAGCTCCCTCACTTCATTTGGATGCCTCCGAGTTGGTATTGTCTAGTTGGAACAAGGTTCCCGGTTTCTCCTTACAGTTCTTAGTGGGAAAAGCTCAGCAGTGCGCCAAAGACGGATGTTGGGTCGTGTTCAACGCCATCCTCGCTCTGTGCATATATGGCATCATTCTGTTCCCCAATATGCCCGACTTTGTGGACTTCGACGCATTTCACATCTTTGCTTCAGGGAATCCGGTCCCTACCTTGATAAGAGATGTCTACCATTCCATCCACTACAAAAACGAGAACAGAAGGGGTAAGAATGTCTCATGTTGTGTGCCCCTGCTTTATAAATGGCTTGATAGTCATCTACCCAAGAGGGGTCCCTTTGCTTCGTCTGCAGCCATAGCTGAGTGGTCCGAGCGTTTGATGAGTCTATCAGCGAAGGATATTGACTGGTTTGACAGGAATAGGTTGGGTACCGAGATTATCTTTAGCTGCAGCGGGTTTCCGAACGTGCCTTTGATAGGCAGGAAGGGCTGTATAAACTATAATCCGTCTTTGCTGGTCCGACAGTTTGCCTACGCTTTAAGAGCTCCGCCGAAGGATGAAGAGGTGCAGGAATCTCTATACCTCACTGGTCTTCTAGAGGGGGATATGTTATCTAAGCTTCAGCGCGCTTGGAATGATATCAGTAAGAGGGGAAAACCATTGCTGGGGAAAAGTAATAGTCAAGCCTACGCTCCGTATGTGATGTGGATCAGAGCCAGAGCAGATGCTATAGGGATGCCGTTCCCACCTGCCAAGCCGGAAAGCCCTCCGGTGATCGAAGAGCCTACCACTGTGCCTATTCAGCAGCATAATCAAGTGTTAGCTGAGCGAGATGAATTGAAGAGGGCAAACCAATAACTGGAGAAAAAATTGGCTCAGCTCCGAAGCGAGAGAAGCAAAGCTGTTCATTCCTTCAAGAGGCAGACAGAGCTGGTGAACCAGCTGGGGACAGACTTGACTAAGCAGATAGCTGAGCGTGAGCGCATGGGTCAAGACTTCAAAGCTTTCAACAATTTACTGGCCACGAAGAAGCAGCACCTGGACGAAGCGTATCGAAGGATATCCAAGTTTAACCAACATTGGAAGGCCTCCCTAGCCAACGGGAAAGAGCGGGAGGATAAGCTGATGCAACAGATCTCCAAGCTGAAAGCCCAGGTGAAGGCTAATGAGAAAAGGTTTGATGAAGAAACCGCTCGCAGATATGCCGCTGAAGGCCAGCTTAACAGGGCTCTTGCTAACCTGAAGGAGCACAAACTGACGTTTGAGTCCAAGAAGCGGAAGTTAGAAGATTGTTTCGGCGAAGGAGCATGGGAAGATTCGGTCGAAGGTCTTTAGTACACTATTATGCAGAGAGAGTTACTCGTCGAAGGGTTACTCACTCGGCCCGGTCATCCAGAAACGAAGGGGTTGTTAGAAGAGTTTCGCGCCCGTGGCCGTGCTTGACTATTTGTAATCCTTTTGTTTTGATCGTTGTTGTATGCTGACCATCACCAGGCTTGTTGGTTGAGGTCATGCTATTGATTCATCTTGTGCTCACTGATGTTGTGTACCGCCTTGATGGGCTTGCTTCATATATATGAGATGTTATTTCCATGACTGGACTCGGACTTCTTATTATCAGCACTGGCACTCAGGCACTAGGATCGGGGGATACCTCCCTAACGCACAGACACACGTTTGCATTTGCATGAAGCATCTGCATAATGAGCACTTTGTCGTTTTTCTTAACCCTTTTGTGTTTACAGGTTGTTTCAGGTTGTTCCAGGATTGATCAAAGACCCATCCACCACTATCCGACCAGAGCAAATCAAACCAGAATCATGGAGCAAGTGCAAACTGATGTTCAAGAACTCCGCGAAAGAATGGATCGCTTCATGGAGCTCATGCAAGCGGTCGCCAATGGCTAGGATCATCTTAGAACCTTGGTTCAGCCTCTGATTTCAAGGGTCGATAGCAATGGCGTACTCCATGGTGGGACCATGCCTACCCCTCCACCAGTTGAAACTCCTCAGAATGGCGTCCCCGTGACCGGGGGGAACGGCAGTGCCAACAAAAATGTGATAGCTAACATGGGACTCAATGGTAATACGACGGGCGTCGGTAATGGAAATTTTGAAGCTAACGTCAATGCTGGGCTGGGCAACGGCAATGCGGGTGTTGGAAATCTGATTGGGCCTCAGCCGTGGTTAGAAGACCGTCAAGACGATGTGTTCTCTCAGAGAGGTGCTGAAGGGGAGCTGACTGCTGAAGCACGTCTAAGGTTCAAGGCACTCGAGGATAAGATGAGGAATATCGTGAACCAGAACACCATGGGTGTTGACATGTCCAAGTTGGGACTGATTGCTGATTTCAAGGTGCCTCCCAAGTTCAAGGTACCTGACTTTGAAAAGTACAAGGGCACCACTTGCCCTCGCGTCCACCTGAGATCATATTACAGAAAAATGTCAACTCATTCTGAGGACGAGAAGTTGCTGATGCACTTCTTTCAGGACAGTCTGTCCAGGCCCTCCCTCGAATGGTACATGAGTCTGGAACCTACCAGTGTGCGCACGTGGAAGGACCTTGCTGAAGCATTTGTGCACCACTACCAATATAATAGCAACTTGGCCCCGAACCGAGTCTAACTGCAGAATCTGTCGCAAAGGAACAATGAAGGGTTCAAGGAATACGCCCAGCGATGGCGTGAGTTGGCAGCCAGGGTTCAGCCGCCGATGGTTGAACGCGAGCTTGTGCAAATGTTCGTAGCCACCCTCCCAGGGGTTTATTATGAGAGATTGGTCAGTGGTATGTATGGAACCTTCTCAGATCTCATTATCACGGGTGAGCACATCGAAAATGGGATCAAACTGGGGAAAATTCAAGGTGATTCATCCTCGGCTGGAGGAGGAAAGAAACCTTATGGTGGCAAAAGACGGGAAGGAGAAACGAGCGCCGTGACCAACGCTCGAAGGAAGGGTAAAGGCCCTCACCAACAGGTGGCCAGTATAACTATCCCGGCAGTTCATCAGCCACAGCTGCAGCAACCGAATCAACAAAGGTACAGAAAGTATCAGAATCGGGCACCTCTATCGAGCCGTCACCTCGAGACACCGCCCATGTCGTACGCGCAACTGTTACAGACTATGCTTCAGCTACAGTTGATCCATAAGAGAACCTTGGCTCCCTTGACAGGGGCACCTCTGCCAGGTTATGACGCGAATGCAACTTGTGAATTTCACTCAGGGGCACCAGGCCACACGATAGAAAATTGCAAAGCCTTCAAGCACAAGGTGCAGGACATGATGGACGCTAAGATCATCAACTTCTCCGATAATGTGCCAAACGTCACGAAGAACCCTATGCCGAATCATAGGGGAGGTGGAGTAAACGCCATTATTGAAGACGAGAGTTTGGATTTGTTGACTGACGTCAGAGATCTGAAGACACCGCTTAGCTTCATTGAAGCTAAGTTGGTGAAAAGAGGTTTCTTTCCAGGTTGTGGAGAGCTGTGTATGGGTTGTGCGACAAGTCCTGATGGATGTGAACAGTTGATAGAGGGGATTCAAAGTCTGATGACTGAAGGGATCTTACAGTTTAACCGAAGGGCCGAAAGCGGATCGGGAGAGGTAATGCTGAAGCAAGATGATGAGGTTGCCACCATCACCATCCCTCGCCATACGATAACTATTTTTGCACTCAGGCCGCCCACGATTACCATCACCAAAGCTGGGCCAATACCGTTCGGAAGCACTAAAGCTGCCCCATGGCATTACGGGGCAGATGTCTACTGCAACAGACAGAAGTTGGAACTAGAACCGTTTGGGTCGTCTGTGGAGAACCTAGCGGGCGTTAGCAGAATTACTCGTAGCGGGAGAGTGTTTGCACCACCTGAGGTCGTGGCGGACAAAGCGGACAAAGCTGAGGCAACTGATAAAGGGAAAAGTAAAGTCGTTGAAGAGATCCCTTGTGGGGTAGAAAAAGACTTACTTGTTAAAGACGCCGAGGAGTTTATGAGGTTGATTAAAAAGAGTGACTACAAGATCGTGGATCATCTCCATCAGACACCCTCGAAAATTTCCATCCTGAATCTGTTGCTGTGTTCTGAAGCACACCGCAACGCACTGCTGAAGGTGTTGAACGCCGCATATGTACCGCAGGAAATATCGGTAAACCAGTTGGAAGAGGTCGTAGCCCACGTAAACGTTGGAAATGGGTTAGGATTCATTGACCTAGAGCTGACGCCGAAGGGGAGGAACCACAATAGCGCTCTGCACATCTCGATAGAGTGTAGGGGAACGATTATGTCCCACGTGTTGGTAGACACAGGGTCATCGCTCAATGTCCTTCCGAAGAAGGCATTAATGAAGTTAGATACTCGCGGAGTGATTTGCACACCCAGTGATCTGGTTGTGAAAGCATTCGATGGAACCAAACGCCATGTTTTCGGGGAGGTGACGTTGCCCATCCAAGTCGGGCCGGAAACATTCAACGCGGTTTTTTACATTATGGACATCATGCCTGCCTACAACTATCTCTTGGGCCGGCCATGGATCCACTCTGCTGGCGCCGTGACCTCCACGTTGCACCAGAAGCTCAAGTATGCCGTCGGAGGTAGCATCGTGGCTGTGTGTGGCGAGGAAGACATAATGGTGAGCCATTTGTCGTCCTTCAAGTATGTTGAGATGGATGGGGAAATCCACGAAACCCTATGCCAAGCGTTCGAAGCTGTTAAAGTCAAGAATGTAGCTTCTGTAGTCACTGAAAAGCCAGAGATGACTCTCTCTTCCTTCAAGGAAGCCCAGGCCGTTGTTCAAGCCGGATCTACCCCAGGCTGGGGGCGAATTTTGGAGATACCTAACAAGCAAGACAGGTTTGGGTTGGGATATTCTCCTGCGGCTGAAGTCTCCTCTTCTAGCAGTGCGTCGCGAGGTAAAGGGCCGATCCAGTTTACCAGCGGCGGGGTGATATTTGAAAGCATCAACGCAGTGTCTGAAGACAGCGGAGATAGCGACTGCGACCTAGACTCTTGGATCCAGCCAAGCAAGCCAGGCGAGAGCCTTAACAATTGGTCTGTCAAGGATATCATCCAGATGACAAGCAAAGAGTAATGATTTACTTTTTCCAATCATTGTACAACCCTATGTCCTACCCGGGGCATAGTGGTTTTATTGTCAGGGCCTTGTTTGATTATGTACATGCATTTTATCAATAAATCAAAAGGCGTTTCTCTTTGTATTCAAATATTGTGATCTCTGTTATTCCTGTTTTATACTTGTTTTGAAAAACAATAAAATGGCAATGAGGTTTGTGCTAACCTGCATATCCTTGTTTTAAGCTTAACCCTTGTTATTGCAGGATCCACATAGCAGATGACATCGACTCTGTACCTTCTACGACTCACTTTGACTTCGATTGCCTGATCTATCAAGCCGAAGAAGAGATTGATGAAGATGAAGACCTTCCCGAGGAGTTGGCCCGCTTGTTGAAACAAGAAGAGAAAGTTATTCTGCCTCACGAAGAAGAAATCGAGATTGTGAATCTGGGTTCTGAAGAACTTGTCAGGAACGTCAGGATAGGGGCTGCATTGCAGAGTGATTTCAAGCGGAGATTGGTCGAGATGCTGAGAGAGTATAGTGACGTCTTTGCTTGGTCATACGAGGATATTCCCGGACTTGATACTGACATCGTGGTCCACCACTTGCCGCTGCGAGAAGATTGTCCTCCCGTTAAGCAGAAGCTTAGGAGGACACGACCAGATATGGCCGTTAAGATCAAAGAAGAAGTGCAGAAACAGCTTGATGCTGGCTTCTTAGCGGTCACTACTTACCCTCCGTGGGTCGCCAACATAGTGCCTGTACCGAAGAAGGACGGTAAGGTACGAATGTGCGTCGATTATCGGGATTTGAATAGGGCGAGCCCTAAAGATGATTTCCCGCTGCCTCATATTGATGTGTTGGTCAACAATACAGCTCAGTTCTCCGTGTTTTCGTTCATGGATGGCTTCTCCGGTTACAATCAGATCAAGATGGCGCCGGAGGACATGGAGAAAACTATGTTTATTACACCTTGGGGAACGTTTTGCTACAAGGTATGCCTTTCAGTCTGAAGAACGCAGGGGCCACTTACCAACGAGCAATGGTTACTTTGTTTCATGATATGATTCATCATGAGATTGAAGTCTATGTTGATGACATGATTGCGAAGTCCCAAACGGAGGAAGGACATCTGGTCAATTTGCTGAAGCTTTTTGAGAGGCTTAGGAAGTTCAGGTTGAGGCTGAATCCTAACAAGTGTACTTTCGGAGTACGGTCCGGAAAGCTACTGGGGTTTATCGTGAGTGAAAGAGGCATTGAGGTTGATCCTGCGAAAATAAAAGCGATACAAGAGATGCCAACGCCAAAAACAGAAAAAGAAGTTCGTGGTTTCCTGGGCAGAATAAACTACATTGCGAGGTTTATCTCTCAGCTCACGGCCACGTGTGAACCGATGTTCAAACTGTTAAAGAAAGATCAGGCGATTATCTGGAATGAGGATTGCCAGAAGGCATTCGATAAGATAAAACAGTATCTGCAGGAACCTCCGATCTTGATACCCCCAGTGGCCGGACGACCCTTAATCATGTACTTGACAGTTCTTGAGAATAGTATGGGGTGTGTTATCGGTCAGCACGACGAGACGGGCAGAAAGGAGCATGCCATTTACTACTTGAGTAAAAAATTCACAGACTGTGAATCTCGCTACTCGATGCTGGAGAAGACGTGTTGTGCGCTAGCTTGGGCTGCCAAACGTTTGCGACAGTACATGCTCAATCACACCACCATGCTAATTTCGAAGATGGATCCGATCAAGTACGTCTTCGAGAAGCAAGCGCTTTCGGGAAGGATTTCCAGATGGCAAATGGTGTTGACGGAATATGACATTCAGTACGTTTCCCAGAAGGCCATCAAGGGAAGCGTACTGTCTGACTACCTTGCCGAACAGCCGATCGAAGATTACCAGCCGATGAAATTTGAATTCCCTGATGAGGATATCATGTTTCTTAAAGCGAAGGATTGCGATGAACCGTTGCCCGACGAGGGTCCAGATAGGAAATCCCAATGGAAATTGATATTTGACGGGGCGGTTAATTCTTATGGAAGTGGCATTGGGGCGATCATCACGACTCCCCATGGATCCCATATCCTGTTTACTGCGAGACTGACGTTTCCGGTCACCAATAATGAAGCGGAGTACGAAGCATGCATCATGGGTCTAGAAGAAGCAATTGATTTGAGAATCAAGAACCTAGATGTATATGGTGACTCGACGCTTGTGATCAACCAGATTAAAGGGGAGTGGGAGACTCGTCAATCGAATTTGGTGCCGTACATGAACTATGCTAGAAGGCTGCTTCCGTTCTTTGATCGAGTGGAACTCCATGATGTGCCCAGGGCTGAGAATCAGATGGCTGATGCCTTAGCCACGTTGGCTTCGATGTATAAAGTCAATTTTTGGAATGAAGCTCCAAGAATTGTCCTTTCTCGTCTTGATAGACCTGCATTCGTCTTTGCGATCGAGGAAGCCTCCGACGGCAAGCCATGGTTCCATGATATCCAGACATTCCTTATGACTAAGGAGTATCCTGCGGGAGCGTCGACCCAGGATAAGAAGACTCTGAGGAGGCTGTCTGGAAATTTCTATCTCAATCCTGATGGAGTTGTGTATAAAAGAAACCATGATCTCGTGCTACTCAGATGTGTAGATGAGAAAGAGGCGAGTATGCTCATGGAAGAAGTCCATGAAGGCACATTCGGTACGCACGCCGGCGGGCATGCTATGACGAGAAAGATCCTGAGAGCAGGATACTACTGGCTGACGATGGAATCAGATTACTTTAAATTCGCGAAGAGATGTCATAAATGCCAGATTTATGCTGATAAAGTTCATGTGCCGCCATGCCCGTTGAATGTCATGTCCTCCCCGTGGCCGTTCTCCATGTGGGGCATCGACATGATAGGAAAGATCGAGCCCACTGCGTCTAACGGTCATCGCTTCATTCTAGTAGCTATCGACTACTTCACCAAGTGGGTGGAGGCAGCCTCATATGCTAATATGACCAAGCAGGTGGTGGCTAAATTCATAAAGAGGGACATCATCTGTCGTTACGGAATTCCCGAACGGATCATTACCGATAATGGTTCAAATTTGAATAACAAGATGATGAAGGAGCTGTGCCAGAGTTTCAAGATTGAACACCATAACTCATCTCCTTATCGGCCGAAGATGAATGGCGCTGTTGAAGCGGCCAATAAAAACATTAAGAAGATTGTACAGAAGATGGTCATGACCTACAAGGACTGGCACGAGATGTTGCCATTCGCATTGCACGGTTATCGTACAACGGTACGTACATCAACCGGGGCTACTCCTTTCTCCTTAGTGTACGGTATGGAAGCTGTCCTACCGTTAGAAGTGGAGATCCCTTCTTTACGAGTTTTGGTGGGCGTAAAACTCGACGAGGCAGAATGGATTAAGAACCGACTAAACCAACTCAGCCTGATGGACGAGAAGAGGTTAGCATCGATTGCACATGGTCGTCTGTACCAAAGCCGAATGAAGAAAGCCTATGATAAGAGGGTGCGTCCTAGAAGCTTTCAGACGGGTGATCTCGTCCTGAAGAAGAATCTTCCTCCACACTCCGATCACCGGGGCAAGTGGACTCCTAATTACGAAGGTCCGTACGTCGTTAGCAAGGTCTTCTCGGGAGGAGCTTTGTTGTTATCCACGATGGATGGCGAAGATTTTGCATCCCCGGTGAACGCGGACGCAGTTAAAAAATACTTTGCTTAAAGAATGACCCGCTGGAAAGAAAAAGAATATCCAGGCAAAAATGGGGCATCCCGGCGAACCATAAAAAAGGAAAAAGGTTCGGGAAAAAATTAAGGATATAAAGAAAAGAATGTACACCCACAAAGTCGAAAACCCGGATGGGCGATTTTGGCAAAAAAAGGGTATCCCGGTGAATCGAAAACCCGAAAGGGCGATTCAGGCAAAAGTTAGGGATTTGAGAAAGCAAATGATTGCGTTCCGCGTGTGGACTTTCATTGTTTAGTGGTTTGGAAGACCTGAGGGCCGTTTATCTAAATCAATCTCTTCTGAAGCTGAAGCGTCAGAGAAGTATCGAAGTCGAGTGGGTCATAGAGGGATCAACTCATGGTGTTTGTCTACGCCTCGTTGCCGATATTTGTGTATATACTGATGTATATTTATGTTTTATTCTTGCGCAGCTTCCCCATTCCAGGGGCTTGCCTCTGTTGTAAAACATTTTTTTTGCCCATTCAGGGGTTCGTTATCAATAAAATGTATACTATTCAGCGATTGTTTGTTTGTTTAGCATTTACCTGTTTTGTTTGCGAAAAAAAAATGCCGATGTTTTTGATAAAGTGCGCATACATAAACTTACTGGCCTAGGCCACTGATTGTTGAAACAATGGATTACTTGAACATTGTCACAAGATGATAACTTTGATAGGTCCCTGTGAGAAGGGTATCTTGTCTGTTTGTTTGTGTTGTTACAGGTACAGCATATTCCAGGCATCACGCCGTATGTGTCCCCAACCAGGATGATTCCTTCTTCTCCAGCAAAGTTCGGCAGCCTCTCCCCGCAGAGTCTGAACATGAGATCGTCAAGCATTGATATGTCTCCCCAGGCAGAGAGGATTCTCTCCCCAATCAGATGCATCCTGCAGGGTCGTCATCTCCCCAGCTGAGTCACATACTGAAGTGTGCGGTACTCGGAAGTTCCAGACCGAAGTCTCCAGGAGAATTGAGACTCCCCACAGAGTTGTATTCTCCCCAGCAAGTAGGATGATTCCTTCTTCCCCAGCCGAGTTTGCAGTTCCCCAAGAGAGCCGAGTCCTTGGAAAGCAGTTCAGGCCATGATTGGTTTTCCCCAGTAGAGTGTTGAATAGCCGATGCTGTATCCCCCCACCGGAGTCGTTATCTCCAGGAAGGTTTGGCCGCGAAGGCCGCGTAGTTTATTTCTACGATTGACATCGCTTTCCTGAGCAGGTCCAGATCCTCGTAGAGCTTCGTTCTCCTGCAGCAGTCGACTGAAGTTTGTTTCCCCAGGCAGAGTCCGATTGAGATTGGGGTGACTTCTTCTCCTCGGCAGGATGATTCCTTCTCTCTACTAGAGTGGTTCTTTCTCCTTGACAGGAGGATTCTCCCTTCAGCATTTATTTTGCTAACGGGGCCGTAACATCTTGCATGATTGCATAGCATTTTACCCAAAAAACGCGTAGCATTTCCACCGTGTGGAGCATGACGCCATTGTCAAACATATGCATATGAAACATGAGCTAGGTCGTTACCGTTCTTGTTTTGCAGGTGTTCCTCCGCGGAGTCGTTTGCTCAAGATGATTCTTGAATTCGCCAGCGAAGTTGATTATTTAAGATGATTCTTAAAATCCCCAGTGAAGTTGCCAGAGAGGGTTACTCAAGTTGCCGCTTGGAGTTCCCGGCAGAGTGTTTGCTCAGGATGATTCCTGAAATCTCCAGCAGAGTTATTAGTCCAGGATGATTCTTGAAGTCCCCGCGGAGTTATTTGTTCAAGATGATTCTTGATTCCCTCAGCAGATTTTACTTGTCCAAAATGATTTCTGGATCCCCGAAGCAGAGTTACTTGATAGTTCTCCAGAATCCCCAGCGGAGATGCGTCATCCCCAGCAGGTTTCTGAACAGCGAAGTTGAAACTTCCCCTGAAGACTTGATAATTGAAGTCTAACCGTATTAACGAAGTAGTTCTCCCAGCCGATGCGGAGTGCCTGATGGTAGAAGTTTGGATATCCCCAATTGGTTCATGATTGATCGAGGATTCTGTTCCCGACTTACTGACGAAGTCCGGCTGACGCCCGAAAATTCCTTTGAATGCCCGACGACACGATTAACTTGAGCGTTAAAAATTTCCTAAAGACCTGATGAGTCCCGAGGAATTCTTCCGCAACAGTGTCGCAGAATGCCTGACGGCAATATCATCTATGCATTGCCAGTTACCGTGTAACTAGTGATCCCTTGATGACTTGAGGACGAAGATTTACAGCAAAATCAGATGATCATCCTGACGGAGATCTGAGATTAAACCCTTCACCGGTTACCGTGTGACCAATTCCCCAGCAGAGTTGCCGTGCAACTATCATGCTCAGTTTGAAGACGTGCCTACCAATCAAAGTATTGTTTACCGGTGCGGTTGGCAAATCACCCGTTACCGTGTAACCAGTGATCCCTCGATGATTTGAGGACACAATGATATCAGATAAATCAGAGAATTATCCTGACGGAGATTCAGAGCAGTATTCCTCCAGCTAGTTGCCGTGCAGCTATTATTTCAGTTTCCGAAGATTTGTCCTCATCAGAGTACCGTGTACTTGTGTAGTTGGCAAATTTCTGGGTTTGTTGGTATTCAACCGTCTCCCACCTTGATTGTTTGAGAGCCGTTCGCTTCTCACCCAGTCAGGTCCAAGCCGCTTGAATAGGGGCAGCTGTTGCACCCCAAAATTTGCCCAACATTTCTTTACCTAGCCTGTGTTTCATTTCATTCACATTAGCATTATCATTTGCATTTCATTGACATGTGTGCAGGAGATCAAGAGGTATGATTACCAGTCAAAGGCTATACAAGACTTTGAAGCTAGCTAAGAAGGTTATTCAGAGGTTTAAGGGTTGATATCCTTGTCAGAGAAGTTAAAAAATCCTCAGAGAGAATGGTTGAAACCAAGAGTGTGTGCCTCCTAACTTGAGAGTTGTGGGAAGTCCTCAGATGATTCTGAAGCCATGAAGTTGGACTTGAGGTCTTGAGAGAGCTCATGAGAAGTGTTGAAGATCACTTTGAGGCCTAGACAGGTCATTGTGCAAGAATAAGAAGCCTCAGCCATGAGTGGTGCAGCTAGGGTTTGACTGGGTCAACCCTAGGTCAACTGATGATTTGAGGAAGGTTGAGACCTAATCCAAGAGCCATGTGATCATGGATTGATGCATTTATATATTATAAGGATGATTCCAAGGTCAACTCATCATGATTGAAGAGTTTGAGAAGTTTTCAGGCTAGGGTTTCTAAGGCTTGACAGTGTAAAATCCCCTAGTTTGACCCCTATCTTCAAGGCAATCTAGCTCAAGATGGGATTGTCATATCATCTTGCCCCCAACATGAATGTTGTAAAGCATGCTCTTAGATTTAATTTGAGTACTAGAAGTCCTTGATAGGATTTGTAGAACTCAAGTTATGACTTTGACAAGTTACAGGTCATCTGAGGTATGTGAATTTGGGGGCTTGAAAGTTACCCAACTTGCATCAAACTTTTGCCCAAGAAGGAAGATTCCTATGAACTTTTGGTCAACATGAATGTTGTTCCTTATTCTCTTAGCTTTCTAGAGAGTACTAGAAATCCATGATTGGATGTGTAGAACTCAACTTATGGCTTTGACAAGTCAAGGGCATTTTGGTCATTTGGAGATTACAGGTCATTTCAAGCATAAGGCCATAACTCCTATTTCCAAGCTCCAAATGGATTTTTGTTCAACATGAAAGTTGTTCAAAATGATGTTTTTAGCTTGTATAAACATCAAGTGTCCATTGATATGGATTATATCAAGCATTGGTTGAAGAAACTTCACATGAAAGCCATTTTAATGAATTAAAATGAGAAAATTCAAAATAAATGAGATTAACATGTTTCCAAGTCAAATTTGTGGTCATTTTGAATGGAATTTATGTTTTAGAAAGATTGGCATTGCCACATTTTGGATTTGAGGTCCATAACATGGTCATTTGGATGGTTACTTCACAATTAAGAAACATATCATATACACTCCATATAATAAAACCAAAGGAAGAAAACCATTACATCACACTCCTTAATGATTAAGTGAATGGTTTGGATTGAGTTTAGAGCATGAGTAAGGCTTGAAGGCACACTTCCATGTTGAAATTTGGAAGGAAAGGTGAACATCCAAAATCCATAATTGGGCCTAGTTTGGGCTGGATATCCATCTGAACATACTATAAATATGAATTAGAACGAATTTGGAAGGTTCTGGAGCAGAATTCTGTTGAGAACCATTGATGTGAAGTGAAGAGAAAGCTTGAAAATTGGAAATGCGTTTTGGAGAATCAAGAGGTTGCAGCAAGAACTGAGCATCAAGAATTGTCCACCATTACTCCTTGAAGGATTCTGCATAGTTTGAGAGAGAATTGAGGCGCATAACCACTACAATCCAAGCTTCAAGGTTGGTTCTAAGTTCTTGAAATATCTCTTTGATTATGTACTTTTAATCCATTAGAAGCATGTGGTTAGGTTCCCCTTAGCATGTAGATGAATTCTGGTTAGTTAATTTGATGGTTAGAGACAAGTTAGGGTTCCTTCCATTTTTGGTTGAGATCTGGTTTTGGCGAATCGTGTGTTTTCAGTATAAACTAGTGGCATGGTTAGATTCCTGAGGAAATTCTGGTCAAGATTCATGAAGACATCGTGACCAATGGTTGAGTGTAGAAGGATCTAGGGTTGCATAGGGGTGGCCGGAAAAGCCACCGGCGATTTGGGCTTGCGCGCGTGAGTTGCAGGTTTGAAACGAGGAAGACATAATCCTCACCATTCGTTCGCATGGAGAAATTGACTTGGTCTGTGGATCCCAGGGCTCACGTTGAGCCACGCGTTCCTCCCCTTAAACGCACCGTTTCGTTTAGTGACCTGAGAGGCTTTGCTGTGTGGACCAAAGAGGGTTGAGTTCGAACCTGGGCATGTAATGTTTCTGATTTTGTGAATTGAGAATTGGCGTGTGGGCTTGGATTTCATTTGATATCAACACCCCCTGTCCAGGCCCAACATGGGATTTACAAGGCAAATCTGTACTTAGCACACCCCCCTAGTCCTTTTGCTTGGAACTGAATTAAGAATTGGAGCGTGGGCTTTGGACTGGTTGATACCTGCACCCCCTTTTGGGCCCAGCATTGAAATGAACTGGGTTTTCTTGCTATTTGCCACACACGCCTATTAATTTCCATTATTTTCTTTTAATTTTTCATTTTTACACATGGTTCTTGATTAAATCATATAAAATTGAAAAATGATCCAATTAACCCCATTCTTTTTGCATTAGATTCATGATTGAATCTAGTATTTTCTAGAGAAAAAATATTTTTATTTCATGCATTTTCTGATTTTATGGGAATTTTCATATTTTAATTGATATTAAAATAGTCATGCTTGATGTTTGATTTTGTGGAATTTTGTGTGATTAATTGGTGATGATTCCTGAGCTAATTTTTTGTGTGTAATTAGTTTATACATGTATGCTCCCATAGCATTTTTCTCACATTTTTGTGATGAAAGTAAGTGTGTTTTCTAGATTGAGCTTTAGGTGCTTCCTTTTAGGGTTTAGGTTTAGTACCTTGTAGTGTAGAATTTATTTCTAGGTCTTATTTGATGATTTGATCCCTGGAATTAATATGGTAGAGTCATGATTGACCTAGGTTCCCATAGTTATTTTTGTAGGATTTTACAATTGGTTTTAGTATTTTAGTTAGGATTAACTTTAGTACTAGGTTTTAGGTGATCCTAACTTACTAACTCAAATAGATTAACTTCTTTAGTCCCCTTAGATTAGGGTTTTGCTTTGTTTGCCTTTGGTTGAGATTGAAGACAAGTTGAGGACAAGGTGAGGATGCTTGAAGTTGCTTGGGGCTTGGAGTTGCTTGTGCCTGAAGGTGTCTGATGAAGATTTAGGAGGTAGGAGACATAGTGAGAGCCTTATAATTAGAATGACTTCTTTCACAAATATGGAAAGCATCTTGTGCTTCCATTCCTCCCAATGACTAAAATTTCTTCTAAGATATTCACATCCCTCCTTTGGAGGGATGAGTGGCTTTATCTGGGAAGTAGAACTTTGAGGGAATCAGTCTCTCATAATGATGAACCCTTACAGGCTTCCTTTGGTTGTCAATAAGCTGTTTATCATTTCCACTCATTCTGTTAAATCAATTGTCTTCTGGTTTGAGTATCTTGAAAGATGTTGGACTTGAGTTTGAAGATGAGGACTTCATTGAAGAGTGTGGAAGAGGATGATTCCTTGAGCATTGCCATTGCAGCTGAAGCTTGAAGAGCAAGAAGAACAAGTTGATACTTGTGAAGAAGATCCAATGGAGATTGAGTGAAGAGCTGAGGCTTGAGGAATAAAGGATAAGTTGACACTCACATTGATGCACTGAGAGCCTGAAGGAATCAAGTTGACACTTGTAGTAAGGATTGAAGCCTGAGGGTGGAGTTGACTGAAGAGCTGAAGCTTGAGGAAGAGAGAACAAGTTGATACTTATGTTTGATGGGTTGAAACCTTGGAGGAGCAAGTTGATGCTTGTTATTGAGGATGATAGCCTTGAAGGGTGATTGAAGTCTGATGACTGGGTTGCTGTCAAGTTGGTTTAGTTGTAGGAGCTGTTGATCTGTTTCCTTTCCTGATTGTTTCCTTTCTGTATTGGTGTGGCTTGTTTGTTTTGCTTGATGCATTAGAATAAGTTCATATCTAGACTGACTTTAAGCTAGGAGCATGATTGCACTAGAGGTTGAGTTGCTCCCTCTGCTTGTATTTTTACTGTGTGGCTTTGCTTGCGGGTATTCGGTAGAGCCCAGTTCCCTTGCCCATGTGGTTTGTGTTTGCTTGATAGCATGTTATTTTTACTGTATGATTGCAGTTTATTGTATCTTGCTTGATAGCATGTTATTTCCTCTGTATGATTACTTTTATTCATAGCTGGCTTGAGGTTGAGATGAGCTTGTGGAGGCTGCTGCCCCACACACATTTCCTCCCTCACTTGCATTGCATGCATTTTACAGTCGTTTACTGTTTACTGTTTAAGCTGATACTTTATCTGTTTCTGTTTATCATTGACATGATCCCCTAGGAATCTCACTTCCTTTGATAAGGAAGTGATGATTAGAACTTTAGGTTGAAACCTATGCATGATAACTTCTAGGAGTTCCCTGTTTCAAACTTCAACCATAGGATGAATCCTTGGCATGACAACAGTAGGACTTGATAGTCTCCCTTTAGTTGAGCCTGTTCTCTCTTCTCATCTTAAAACAAATTAAGATACAGTAATCATGAATGATTTCTTTTGTACGTTACGAGCCTTAAGCTATCTGAGAAAGGATGGTCGGAGAGTTTCTTTTCAACAGTCTGGATGTTTAGTATGACACCCTTTGGGTGACATGCGACACATTCACTCTCAGGTCATAGTCTTTAGTGCGATTGAAATTGCAAACACAATAAAAAACAGTTCTTCCGTAAAAGACAGAAAACAAACTTCAAACCTTTTTGCCCCGTGGGCCCATAATTCAAAGGAAGCTTTTCTGAAGAAAAGAGTGTCGTTAAACTTCAGCGCCACTGTAAACAGGTTTTGTCCCTAACTGTTCGAACTGTTGTTTAACCCTACTCGATAAAACAGATGAATCTGAACCCCCGTAATCCGTATTATCCCGAACTACGTAAGCTCTAATCTCTCATACCCGTTGAGAGTACGTAGGCATAATACTGACGTATTGGCGAGCCACCTTCCCCATAACCCGTAGTTAGCCGAACTACGTTGACTCTGATTTCTCATTCTCTGATGAGAATACGTAGGCATAAAGTGCGACGCTTTGCCGAGTCATTTTTATTTTCTTTTTAAGCCAACCTTGATAGGTAGATAGATAAAACCAACTCGTCCAGTAAACACAACAAGCGTGGATCCCGTCGAGTACGACGGACGTGAGGGGTGCTAATACCTTCCCCTTGCGTAACCGACTCCCAAACCCAGACAACGGTTGCGATGACCTTGTCTTATACCTTTTCGTCAGGTTTTTCCGATCGTTTCCTTTCCCGTTCTGAGGGATAAATAAGGAAAGGTGGCGACTCTTCTGTTTTGCCGGCACCTTATTTTCGCGGAAGCGACAGTGTCCCCTGCAAACTTACTAAATTTTGGAATCTTCTTCCTGGGAGGTAACTCAGCCTGCAAAATATAATCAACTATAGGTGAAGTATAATTTGGCCTTGTAAAGCCAAAGTTTGCTCCATTTCTGGTCATTATTCTTTCGACCATAGCTGCAAAGTTATTTTCTTCCACTGCATCATGATGTCGAACTTGTTGAAGTATTTGGCAGCATTCTGATTCCTGTTTACCATGACTACTCTTGGTTCTTCCTCCATATGGGCTGGTACCTGATTCCTTTGTGGTTCGACTCTGAAAGGTTCGCCCATTTCATGATCCTCCATATTCGTCTCGTGAACGTTTTGTTGCTGATATCATGGGACGTTCTCGATAATTGTTGCTCTTTGCTCAAATGCTGGTACTCCCATGAAATCAGCCATACGGGCTAATTGTGTCGCCACTTGCTGGTTGGTTTGAGTAGTATTCTGAATCAGAGGTTGAAGATTTCTCCCATCGTCTGAGACAATGTGTGCACCATTTGCATATTACTTTCATCCATTTGTTGTCTTAAGCAGTTTATAGACGTAGTTGTAAGACTAGGTGCTTGCCCAGAGTACCCAACACCTATGCTCTGGTTGTTTCGACCACCTGATCCAGATCCTTGTACTGGCGACGAGACCATGTTTTCTGAAAATATGGGTGGAGCATTTTGCAAATTCTGCATTATTGACATAGGCATACCATATGGTTGGTTCCTTAATGGTTGTGAGAAACCTGGAGGCGAAATTTTCCTGTATATTGAACTTCCTGGGGGTGTTGGTGAATTAGGACTTTGGGGTCCTACATATTCCAATACAGGTTGAATGTACGTTCGTACACATGTTGATCCTGGATTCACCATGGACTGCACTTGTTTAGACACCACTACCGGTGGTGACGTCTGTCCTCCCGTTGAAGAAACTGGATATGGAGTATTTTGAGATCCCATGCTCGACTGAGCATTTGAAATGCTTCCTTGAGGATTAACTTGTTGATTAGCATTTGTTGCCATTCTTTTAGTGTATCTTCTTTTTGGTACTCCTTCATGTGTTGTGGCTAACTTTCTACTCCTTAATAACATACAACAAAGTATTCGCCCAAAAAAGATTAATGTAAACTTTGAAATGCTTAACACTGGGTCCCACTAGGTGTGCCAATTTGTTTACTGTGAATTTTGGTAAACAACCGCTGGTCTATTAATTTAGGGTAAAATTGACTAACTTGCAGGATCGACCATACTAAATCCTAGAACATGTGCTAAGTATGCAAAAAGACCCTAAATTGAACTCCATGTTCGACTATGAAACCTTTTGGAAAGTAAGAAGACTTAAAGTTTAAAAGAAAACAAGTAATGCATTGAAGATTAAAAGCAAGAATGTAAAAGTGCAGTAATGTAAAAGCTTTTAAAAGTAAATGCTGTAAAGTAAAGGACGAGAGATTACAATCAAACTCCGCGTTCGACTATATCGTCTTTGTAAAGTAAATGATGTTGAAGATAAAGGTGCATGAAAGTAAAGTGCTTTGAAAGTAAATGTGCAAAAGATTCTACTCTGAATTCCACGTTCGACTAGAGATCTTTGGAAGTTAAATTGCAGGAAGATAAATAGCTTTGAAAATAAATGGGCAAAAGGTTAAAAGTGCAGAAAAGTTAAATGGCATAAAAATAACTCTAATTTGAACTCCACGTTCGACTAGGGGATCTTTGAAGGTAAAAACACATAAAAAGCTTGTAAAAAGGTTTAAATGTAAAAGCTGAAAGTTAAAGTGCAGAATGAGTAAAGGCGCATAAAGAGTAAAGGAAAGTAAATTGCACTAATGGAAAAGGGTTGCTATTGTATCAAATACATTCTCGCTAACTTGTTTCTCTACACGCGGGTACTTTGAGTTGTTTGGAGTGACTAGTATAAAATGAATGAACACCCCTTATTACATAAAAATGACAACTATTTATAATACTAGAAAGTAACTACTAAATGACGGTTGAGGCTTCACAACGTGTCTCTTTTGGCGCTTTTCCCACTATCTCAACCGTTCCCACGTTCGTCCACTCTTGGTTTGAATTTTGAACACTTAATATTTCCCTCCAATTTTGGTTGTAACTTCTGCACGTTCTCTTCAGTGTGACCCTTGTCGAGCACTTTCCAACACTTAGCATTTTTTAGTAGCTTTGTCCACCTCTCTTCGACTTGGATGGCTCCCTGATTGTGTCGAAAAGTTCACATGTTTCAAATTGACAATTTGACTTGAGATGATTCTAAAATCAACTAGCGTAAAAAATTGAGAGCTAACAGATACTTAGGCACAAGATGTGATTTCTTGGCGAGCATACTTAGAAATAAACCCCTAGGTCTTTCACCCTTAGCAAACAACAATACCACATATAAAACAAGAGGGACTTGTAGAGTACTACAAATTCTTAGGATGCTAACACCTTCCTTAAGTATAATCAACCCCTGAACCTTAGATTCTCTTTTGCTCTTGCATTGTATACTCATGGGTTATTTAGATCTTTTCCCTTCCCTTGGACAAATTAAAGACCGGTGGTGAATTATGATTTGTGATTCAAGTTAATTAATATCTTGATATCAAATTCTCACCGCGACAAAAATGGCGACTTCACTGGGGATTCTTACTTGAGGGTTTCCTCTAACTTGTTTATTTGTGTTTATTGTTGTATACCTATATGTATGTTTATCTATATATTTGGTTATGCTTTGGGTTGTTATCCTTGTGTGGTGAGAAAGGTCCTACACCCGGACTTGAGTGTACTTATGATAGGAAGATGATATATTTGAGAAGGCTTATAGAGAGTTGATTCCCGACCAAGCTGACTTGAGAATCACCGCTAAGTTGAGGCCCTCTTGAGAATGGTATTATTGAACGAGTATTCGTGAAAAAACCTACTCTTTTCGACCTAGGAGCCTATGATACTGGGAACCTTTAGTTATCCTTAAGTCAACTTGGCTTTTCTTAAGACGCAGTGTGATGACTATGAGGGAGTAGTCCCAAAATAGTTGATACACGATACTACACTCAAAAGAGGTTCTCTTGAGAATATTATTAACCACTGAGTAATTGGGAAATTGATAATATCCGAAAGATGGACTGATGACTTTGATAACTTTTGTAGAACCCGTTGTACAGTTACAAATAAACCCATAGTACACACCTTTTGGGATGGGTAGACCATAGCTCCATGCTCATGATCTTTAAACCTAGGCCCTTATTTGTTTGCTTATATATGTATATGTGAATACCTGTGTTTGAGCATACATTCATAAATTCATCCATACATTCATGCATTCATGAATAACTTTTTTGGTTTCAAGGAACTCAGTTGTTCGTTTCTGTACAAAAAAAAATCAATAGAGATCATGGATTATGAAATAAAACTTTTCATTTTTTCCAAAATGTTGGAAACTTACTTTTGAGTTCCTTGAGACCATTAGGCTTGCATTTACATCGCACTCATGCACATCTCATCTTATTTGCATTTCATGTGCATTGTTCTAACTCATCTCATTGTCTTCGTCAGTCTGTCACCTCAATACTCGAGCCAACTACAAGAGAAGCCATATAATTTGGAACAAGAAAACCAAGCACTTCGAGAAGAGATTGCCACCTTGAGAGCCCACGTGGGGACATTTTCTACAACGAAGAAGACTTTGGTAGACAACCACGAACAAGGAAATCAAGAGCTTCGAGATGAGGTCGCGAACTTGAAAAATTGCTAAGAAGCGTCTGACTACTTTGGTCAAAGAATTGATCGTCTCTCAATGTTAGAATGGTTCTTTTTCCTCAACTAATCAGCCATCTAAGCAAAGTAGTTGATTTAAGGGCACCCATGTGCACTTGCCAAACTATTCCTTGTCCTCATGCAGGAAGGTCTGATCAAGACAGAAACACCATGTGGCATCCCAATGCTTTATGGGAGCTACTTCAAGACTGAGGCCTTATGTGTTTTCCATCAGAGGGTCACCCGACCATAATATTGAGGAATGTTATATTCTCAAGGAGAAAGTGAAAGATATGGTACAAAAGGGCATCATTTCCTTTAATATGTGTAAACCAAAGGTTCAAATCACCCTTTTTGCTAGAGCATTGAGCAAGCTTTTCCGTGCACATGGTGGACTAACGCTATGTGGACTTATCTTTAGGTTATGTCTTGTCAAATGTTTAGCTTCTTTGCTTCTTTTCATGTGTAACTTTATGTGATTGAAAAAGCATGATTTGCACCTAACAACTTGTTTGTTTTGAATGTTTAATGTAATGAATATGTTTGTCTTGAAGAAATCCATTTGCATTCACTCATAAAATGCTTTTTCCTGTTTTATAATGCCAACTTTACCCTATCTCTTGCCTTGGTAGAGAATTGGAGGGAGGATGACGAAATCAAAAACGCAAGATTTCTTGTTGTATGCTTTTGAGTAAAACTCTGCTGATGATGTAAGAAATTGTTTCAAATCCCTAAACACCGGAGATATAAGGGAGATAAACCCTTGTTAACCCCTTTGAGCCTTGAAGTAGGAGTTTTCTTTTCCAAATAAAAAACCCTCAATTTCAACATGGGGCAGGGTAGTTTTCAGTTAAGTTGATCAAGCGCCCAGACTTTCAAAAAAGGGAGGAATGAACATCCGAGAATCCACTTTATCTATCCCACACACATTAGAAGGCTGGAATTCAAATCCACAACGATTATCCCTTGACTATCTAAAGAGTGAGGCAGTAACAATCCTTTTAAAAAAGTCAAAATGACTTAGAGTCACATGACTTGTTCATAAATAAATAAAAATGGAAAAAGCCTGCTAAGTCAAAACCTATGAAGGAGACTTAGGAAAAATTGGGACATCCCGCTGGACTACATAGTCAAATCCAAAAGACTCCGTCTAGGAAAAATTTAGGGAATAAAAATAAACATGAAAAGCGAAAAGCAAAGGATTACAGAGAAAAATCCTGAATGAGTAACCTAGTTGTGTAATCGAACACAAAAATCAAAAAGTTAAATGACTGCCATGTTCAAAGCCTTAGTGGTTTCTCAACCATATCAAAATCCTCTGGAGATATAAGTGCTTGTGTCAGGTTAATTCAATATCAGTGTCACTACTGCGAAAATCGGCGCTGGCTGAATAGAAGAGTCACCACCGTGCGTTATTTATCCCAAAGAAGGGAAAGGAAACGCTCGAAGTAAACCTCACGCAAAGACGAGAAAGGAATGGTCATCGCAACCAAATCCTGGATTCGGGAGTCGGTTACGCAAGGGGAAGGTATTAGCACACCTCATGTCCGTCGTACTCGACGGGATCCACGCTTGTTTTCTGGTACGGATTATCATTCTATCTACGCTAAAGGGCAAGGGTCAAAAGAAAAGAAAATGGCTCGGCAAAGTATCGCACTTTATGCTTACGTATTCCCGTCTAGAACGAGAAATCAGATTCAACGTAGCTCACCTGCCTACGGAAAGGATGGGAAGGTTGCTCGCTAGGATATCGCATCCTATGCCTACGTACTTTCACACAACATGAAAGATCAGAGCAAACGTAGTTCGGGCCACGTACGACACAAGTCTGTCTGTTTATCTTTTATCCTCTGATTCTCCTGATTATTGGTTTTCAGTCTTTTACGCAAGAACTGTCTTTTATTGTGTTTGAAATGTTATTGTGTTTTTGATTGTTTCGAGATGAGAAGAGAATGACGCTCTAAAATCCTAGGGTTGAAAAATGGGGATCAAAACTAACCTAATATTGTCATGCATGGGTTAAAACCTAATGTCTGTCATATTTCTCTCTTGTACAGAGAGAAACAGAGTTCCTAGGGGATAGACGGAAAAGAAACAACATATATATAGTAAAGCAGTAAAATGCATGAATGCAGCAATACAAGCGAGGCAAGGAAGTCCCACTCAACCTCGAACCTGGGAAAACAATAGGCAAAGTGAAACAACTTCACTTCAAACCTAAGGGAAAATTAACAAACAATACAGCAAAGAAAATAAAACCCCAAAACCAGCTCTGACAGCAGCAACTAATCCACAGCAAGCCAATTGACAGCAACATCTTCAAGAGCTTCAAGGAAAGCCCTCCATCTCCAAGTAAACACCAAGCTTTAGCAAGCAATGAACCCCAACAGTCAGCAACTTCAACCAGCAGACAGCTTCAAACAGTAGTAACCCTAATTCAACAGTTATCCAACTTTGACAGGCCCAAGCTTCATCTTCATCAATCTTCAATGCCATGAACTTTATCTTAAATGAACTTCTTTCTTCAAGGCAAGCACTCCAGAAGAGAATCACTTAACAGAATAAGTTGAATGCTAAACATCTTATTGACAACCAAAGGAAGCCTATAAGTGTTTAACATTATGAGAGACAGGTTCCCTCAAAGTTCTACTTCCAAGATAAGCCACTTATCCTTCCAAAGGAGGGATGTGAATACCTTAAAAGGACTTTTTGTCATAAGGAGGAATAGAAGCACAAGATGCTTTCCATGTTTGTGAAAGAAATCATTCTAAGTCTAAGGGTCTTTCCTATTCCTCCTATCTCCTAAGTCTTCAACAATCACCTTCAAACACAGGAATCTCCAAGCTCCAAGCATTGATCCTTGTCTTTAGTCTTCTTCCATGCTTCCTCATACTCCACATGTCAAACACAAGCCCCACACCCAAATGGAAATGCCCAAAACCCATCAAACAAAACAATATCCCAAGAGGGAACACACCAATAACAACCAATTTGCAAAAAATCAGAGAAAATAGCAAAACTCACTATAAAATCCTAGATTAATTTCTAAGGGACCCTAACTATGTACCCTATACCCCATATAAACCCCAAGGCTTAAATTAAATTAAAATCCCAAAAATTATGTGTTAAAATGCACCTATGTCAAGTTGAAACCCTAATTCTAGCACACTTGCTTCACACCTCTCAAAAACAATTAAATCTAGGTCACAAAAATATGACAAAAATCCAGGGGGAATCTAAGTCTATACTATAACCATAGTAAAAATAACCAAGTTAAAATTCTAAATCAAATGACCATACAAAATTCAGAAAATAGAGGTATCAAATGAAAATGAAATAAATGCCATTAAAAGTAATAAATGCACCAAAAATAGAAAAATGCATGAAATGCCAATTTTATTTTTCCATAATTGTCTTGAGATCATAATGAGAAGGAGGGAAAAAACCCCATGTAAAAATACCTATTTTCCAATTTATTATGATTTTTCAAAGAACCTAAATGAAATGAAAAAAAGTATGAGAAAATAAAAGAAAATGAAAAGGATGCGTGTCAAATAGCAATCAGAAATAGTTCAAATCGTCAACTGGGCCCAGAGGGGGGGGGGGGGTGCTAAGAGAAAGCCCGCTAGGCCCAAACTTAATCAGAAATTAATACGAGAAATAGTAAGAAAATGGACAAATATGTGGTACGAATAGCAAGCGAATGCAGTGTATTTCCTAATGGGCCTCTAAAGTGGGGTGTGGTTATCATGTTTTCAGTTAAGCCCAACGCTGGCAACTTAATGAAACGGTGCGCTTAAGCCATCTCTTCAGACTCCTTCATAAACTTTCAATTAATCCTGGCCGTGAGATGTTCAATTGGTCAAAGGTCTTCTAATGATCCTATGGTGGTTAACTCGTCTTCAACCTTTGAAATTGGGAGGGAAAAGAAACTCCATGGATGTCTGAACCAAGAACTTCATCTTCTCCCATTCGTTTTCATCCAAAACTTCATCAAAATCCAAAACTGAACACCCTAATATACTCCATTTTTCACCCTGAATCTAACCATGTCAATCACATACATTGAACTACTATCTACTCTCAAACACGATTCCATCCTCAGAATTTGGTCAAGAATCAAAACTCACCAAACCTAAAATTGATTAGCCTAAACTCTTCACCACTCCACCCTGATCAAAATCCACTATCACACCAAGGTTCTAACATCAAGAACACGAAGATATCAGCATGAACAGAAATTGAGCCATCTCCCTAATTGTCTCTAATCCTCACCAAAAGCTACCAGAAAGCTTCCTATGATCATCTACAATCTATCTAACCACCTAAAACCTATTGATTATGCCTATACCAAGCTGTGGATTGAAATTTACATACCAGGAAAATTCGTGTGAACAGAGTAACCAAACCTTCAAATCAGCCTTCAGCAAGCTCCAAACTCCTTCACTAGCATATAACCAAGCTTCTGTATGCAAGAAAATGAATTGAAATAGCTTGAATCTTGGAATCCGATTCTGAGTTGCAGGTTGAGAATTCCAAGTGAAAACACACGATCCTTCACCAATCTTGCTCAATTATCCATCTGTAATCATCCACCAATGCTAGAGCAAGCTATTGCAATCAAGAAAATGGATGGAAATGGAGTGACATGTTGTAACCGATTTTGATTTGCCAATGGAAATTTCAAAACTCAATCTCTCTTTTCTCCCTCAATTCTCACCAACCTATGCATTGAACCAGTTCAGAACTATATATAGAACATATTGGAAAGCTCCAGAAACATCTGGATCCATCCTATGAGAAGATCAATTTCTCATGTCATGAAAATCTCCTTTCATGCTTGCACTCATGACAATCCCCTTGCAGCTTGTGTTTCTACTCAATTCTGATCCAATTTGTCCTCTAATGAGATTTTGAATGTGTATGGATTGAATGGGGCCTTGCATTTGCCTTGAAGAGTGGTTTTGCAATTGTGCCTTATGATGCAAGTAATCAATTTACAAAGAAAGTCATAAAAATATCCCTCAACTCAAAAATGTGGCAATGTCAATGTTCTCAAAATGTATTTTACAATCAAATTGGTATGTCATATGGCTTGGTTTGGATTTGTAGATCAAAAACCCCAATTTCCAACCTTGGTTCATTTAAAATTTACCCTTATTTTAGGCCATTTTTGTGACTTTGTGAAGCAAGCCATTCCAAGTTCTCATGACCTCTTATATAGCCTAAAAAATCATTTTGAACACATCTCATGTTGAACATTTTTTCATTTGAAGAGTGGAAGATGGAGATTTTGACCTATGTTGGAAAATGACCTGTAATTCAACTTTCCCAAAATACCCTTGGATTGCCAAGACCATAACTTGAGTTCCACAAATCTTCTTGAGGACTTCTAGTACTCAAATTAAAGCTAAGACCAAGACCTAAAATTCTTATGTTGGCTAAGAATCCATTTGAAAAGTCCTTGATGGGCAAACGTTGCTTGGGAGTCAAGTGACTTTCACAGATAAATTTCAGTGTCCTCTGATGACCCATAACTTGCAAGAACCACAACTTGAGTTCTACAAATCTCCTTGAATACTTCTAGTACTCAAATTAAAGCTATTGAGATGCTATACAAGTTTCATGTTGACCAAGAATCTATTTGAAACTTGCATTTTGACTTATCTGGCTTGGAAGTTAGACCTAAATCAGGGGATTTTACACTCAAACCCTAATTTGGTAACTCCTCTTCTTCTTGATTCCTTTTGATTTCTCCTTGGCACAACACCACACATATATCAACATCTCAATTCATGAATTCCACAACCTCCAATCTGGCCTTGATGCCCTTCAATCAATCATTTGACCTAGGGTTGACCCAGATGAAACCCTAGTTGACTGCACTTCAACTCTGGCTCTTGTACTTGTATCAATGACTGGTCTCATCTTCAAAATGACCCTCTAGGTCTTCCATGATCTTTGTACACATCCCATACCCTCAGTCATGGCTCACACACTCATTGATGATCTTCCACATATCCCCAGATTAGAAGAGAAATCCACTAGTTAACCTTCAAACTTCTCAAAGCTTCCACTCTTTTCTTGAATGACTTGGATAGTCTTGAGCTTGAATAAAAAAAAACCCCTTTGATGTGCTTCTTTAGATAAGAATGACACTTGATACCTTGTTAGATGATTTTCTATGCTATGCTATCCAAATGATTAGACTATGTACATGATCTACTATGCAAATGACAATGCAACTAAAACATAAACCAGATGAAATGATGTTGGGCAAATTTTAGGGTGAAACAGCTGCCCCTATTCAAGCGGCTTGGACCCGACTGGATGAAGAGCGAACGACCTTCAAACAATCGAGGTACGAGACGGTTGAATACCAATAAACCCGGAAATTTGCCAACTGCAGAAATAAACTGCACCACTGCTTGGGGATAAATGGTCAGTGTCAGACCATTGTTTTGTTGACACGAAGAGTAACCAAACCTGTCCACGTCAAGACTTAATCTTTTCACTTTAGAAATCATACCCGTCCTCGTTCGACAATCTAAACATTCTTTTTTCTTCTTTGTAAACACTTCCCTATTTAGGGACCATACCCTTCCCTCGTTTGGAAATCGAAACTCTCCCTACGAAACATACTCATCCTCGTACGGAAATGAAAATTTTCATTATAAAACATACCCATCCTCGTACGGAAGCCGAACCTATTAGAAGCCATACCCATCCTCATTCAGACATAATCCTACCCGTCCTCATTTGGAAATCACAAAATATTCACCGTAAACATCATAACCCTTCCTCGACCCTTCCTCGTCTGGAACCATACCCTATCCTTGTTTGGAATTACTAAACATTCGCCGTAAAAATCATACCCCTCCTCATCTGGAACCACAAACTATTCGCCGTAAAAATCATTCCCTTCCTCGTCTGGAACCATACCCTATCCTCGTTTAGAATTACTAATTTTCATTATCGTACATACCCATCCTCGTTTGGAAACATAAGCTCTTTATCATGAAACATGCCCATCCTCGCACGGAATTCATAAACTTTCCCATTGGGAAACCCACCCATCCTCGTTTGGAAATAACCAACTCTTTCTCGTAAGAAAAGATACCCAACCTCGTGCGGAATCATAGCTTTTCTTCATTAAAACATACCCTTTCCTCGTAGGGAATCTTGCGTTTTTCCAACATACCCTTTCCTCGTATGGAATCATACCCTATCCTCGTTTAGAAATCAGAAAACTATCTTCATTCGGAATCAACAACTATCCTCTTTAAGAATCATACCCTTTCCTCGTATGGAATCATACCCTATCCTCGTTTGGAACCTTACACTCTTCCCCTTTAGGGAACATACTCTTTCCTCGTTTGGAATCTTAACCTTTTCGTTGGAAACATGCTCATCCTCGTTTGGAACTACGAGCTATTCACAATAAGAATCATACCCCTCCTCGTTCGGTTCCATACCCTTCCCTTTACGGAATTATACTCTATCCTCGTACGAAAATACAAATTAACCGCGATAAGAATCATATCCATCCTCGTCTAGAATCAAAAGCCTCTATTTGTAAACATATACATCCTCGTTTGGAAATACAAAAACCACCCTCGTTCGGCCTCCTACCCTTCCTTGTTAGGAAATCCAAAACTATCCTCGTCTGGACTGTACCGGGGAAATCGTCATCAGTATGGAAAATAAATCCGTCAACCCGCAAGAAACTATTCTTATATGCACCAACCTCGTCCACGTCCGGACACCCTTCGTCAATATGGAGAAATCCCAGTGACCTTGCTGGGGATAAACTCTCTCATCCCGTGGGAATTTAACTCCGCTTGACCTTTACCGTAACTAATTCTGCTGGGGATACTTTGAAAATAAGCTGCCAGACGCCCGCCTTGACGTCGAGTGACCTCTTCTGAAATCCTTTAAAACCCTGATGCTATGAAACCTTGATCTTATGAAACCCTGATATGCTGACGTGACAGTAATCTCGACGAAACGCTCCAATGACTGGATAAGAGAGACTCCACCCAATAACTCTGTGGGGAATGTAATAAGATGAACTATATCATCACAGGTCTCACGCCGAGACCTCGATTGTCTGGTAATATATCTGAGCCGTAACTCCATACTCCTGCTGAGAACACCTGAAAGCAAAAGGTTAACCAACCTGATTTATGTTTCAAAATGCGTATGTTTGACAATAGCTTAATGCTCCATACAACATGGAAATGCTACGCGATTTTGGGTAGATGCAAATAATGACGCTATATGCAAATGCAAATGCAGGTTTAGACTGCTGGGGAAGCTTTGACAAGCTTGCTCCGTCAACACGGAATGCTGAGAACAAATACCGCCTTGCTGGGGATGAACGGGTATCACACAGTATTCCAGCAAAATAAATGCATGGACATACATCCAACTCTGCTGGGGAGAGTTTTAACCTTCAATTTCCACTGGGAGGAAGGAATAACACCTGCTGGGGAGAGTAACTCCGTTGGGGAAGAAAAGACTCTCTTGGGGGAAACAAACTGACTCCGCCGGGGACAGTGAATCTCAGCTGGGGAGAATAAATGACCCTACTGGGGATAAGGAATCCTTTTGGAGGAACCAATACTGTTTGAGCACAATTTACAAACTCGGAACTATCAACTCTGCTGAGGATAACCATTCTGATCACCGGTCTGTCAACCTGTGGGGAGAAAAGAAAACCAACTTCTATGGTATCAATCCTTCTGAACCAACTCTAACTTGGTCAATCACCGTGGGAATCCTCTCGCCTGGGGATTGTGCATGCGCCTACTCTCTGGGGAGTGCTTACTTCTGCAGGGGATACATGATCTTGACCTGCTGGAGATATCCTGTAGGCTGCCTTCACGAAGATACTCTTCTGGGGAGTTAATCCTTCTTTCGGTAAAGGATACCATCGTCTCAAACTTCTGGGATGAGATACGACCTGCATGGGGATTAGCATCAAATAAGGCCAAGTCTTTTAAGAGCCTCTGGCTAGGGCTACCAATTTCTGATCGTCTACTTCCAATGGACAAGAACCCTGCACAAATCAAACGAGACAAAACAAGTCTATGCAACCAAATCTACTCAGGTTAGTGTTAGTGATATTATTTCAGTCAATTCGAAGTTTTAGCAATTATTGGTAAGGGCCGACAAAGTTATGCAAATGCTAGTTTTATAAAAAACATCGGCGTTTTTCACATTCAAAACAGTAAAGAACTAGCATCAAATACTGAATAACATGTTTTATTGATTGGGCCTGTAAATAGGCGAAGTTTTGTACACTGGATGCAACTCCTGAAAAGAGGAAGTTACACACAACAATTATACAAGTATGCAAAAGAAGCATAAGTAAACAAATACAAATCCAATTCGTACACATGTCGGCAACATGTCGCAGACAAACATCATGAGCTGATCCTCCTATGACTCGCCTGACTCCGTTGCTTTCCCGGTATTCAATTTTCGGAAGAGATTGTATCTGATAGACGAACCCCCAAGTATTCTCCAAACCACCAGGCCATGCAGTATCAAATTCGGACTGCAGTCATTTGCCTTTTAAATCCCTAACTTTTGCGTGAATCGCCCTTTGCGGGTTTTCAATTCACCGGGATACCCTTTTTTGCCGAAGTCGCCCAATGTAGGTTTTCGACTTCGCGGGTGTACATATTTTCAATTTTATCCCTAACTTTTGCCCGAACCTTTTATTCTGTTTTTGGTTCGCCGGGATGCCCCATTTTTGCCTGGACTCTCTTTTTTCTGTCCAGCGGGTCGATTTTAAGCAAAGTATTTTTTAACTGCGTCCGAATTCACAGGCGACGTAAAGTCTTCACCATCCATGGTAGATAGTAGCAAAGCTCCTCCAGAGAAGACTTTTCTGACAACGTAGGGTCCTTCGTAATTAGGGGTCCACTTGCCCCTGTGATCTGTTTGTGGCGGGAGAATCCTCTTCAGCACAAGGTCGCCCGTCTGAAAGCTTCGCGGACATATCTTCTTATCGTATGCTTTCTTCATCCGGCTCTGGTACAACCGACCGTATGCGAGAGAAGCTAGCCTCTTCTCATCCATTAAGCTGAGCTGATTCAGTCTATCTTTAACCCATTCTGCCTCGTCAAGTTGGACATCTCGTAAAACCTTCAAGGAAGGAATCTCAACCTCCAATGGTAACATTGCCTCCATTCCGTATACCAATGAAAAAGGGGTTGCCCCGGTTGATGTGCGTACCGTCGTACGATAACCGTGCAAAGCGAAAGGCAACATCTCGTGCCAGTCCTTATACGTCACAACCATCTTCTGAACAATCTTCTTTATGTTCTTATTGGCCGCTTCAACAGCGCCATTCATCTTGGGTCGGTAAGGAGAAGAATTGTGATGTTCAATCTTGAAATTCTGACACAGCTCCTTCATCATCTTGTTGTTTAAATTCGAACCGTTGTCGGTGATGATCCGCTCCGGGATTCCATATTTGCAAATAATATCTCGCTTGATAAATCTGGCGACCACTTGTTTGGTGACATTGGCATATGATGCTGCCTCCATCCATTTGGTGAAGTAATCGATTGCCACCAAGATGAACCGGTGTCCGTTTGATGCCGTAGGCTCAATTTTACCAATCATATCAATTCCCCACATCGAGAAAGGCCACGGTGATGACATCACATTCAGAGGACTTGGGGGTACATGGACCTTGTCCGCATA
This sequence comes from Lathyrus sativus, assembly GCA_963859935.3. Lineage (NCBI taxonomy): Eukaryota > Viridiplantae > Streptophyta > Magnoliopsida > Fabales > Fabaceae > Lathyrus > Lathyrus sativus. The sequence goes on along the minus strand of OZ012736.1, from coordinate 187,523,045 downwards.
AATCTGGCATTTATGACACCTTTTTGCAAACTTGAAACAATCTGTTTCCATAGTCAGCCAGTAATAACCTGCCCGCAGCAGTTTTCTCGTCATAGCATGCCCACCAACATGTGTACCAAACGTACCCTCATGTATCTCTTCCATGAGCAACTTTGCCTCTTTCTCGTCTACACAACGTAGCAACACCAAGTCGTGGTTTCTTTTGTATAGGACACCATCAGGATTCAAATAGAAATTGCCAGCCAATCTCCTGAGAGTCTTCTGATCGCGACTGGATGCCCCAGCCGGATATTCCTTATTCTTCAGGAAATTCTGGATGTCAAAATACCAGGGTTTATCATCGGATGCTTCGTCAATAGCAAATATGAAAGCGGGTCTGTCAAGCCGAGATATAACAATCCGGGGAGCCTCGTTCCAAAAGTTAATCTTATACATGGAAGACAATGTCGCAAGTGCGTCAACCATTTGATTTTCTGCCCTCGGTACGTGATGCAATTCGACCTTGTCGAAGAAAGGCAACAATCTCCTTGCATAATTCATGTATGGTATCAAATTGGGCTGACGTGTCTCCCATTCTCCTTTTATCTGATTCACCACCAGAGCCGAGTCTCCGTATACATCCAGATTTTTGATTCACAAATCAATGGCTTCTTCAAGTCCCATAATACAAGCTTCATATTCGGCTTCATTATTGGTAACCGGAAAGGTCAATCGAGCAGTAAATGGGATGTGCGACCCATGTGGAGTAGTAATGATTGCCCCTATTCCGCTACCATAGGAATTCACAACTCTGTCGAATATCATCTGCCACTTGGAACCCAACTCTGGTCCTTCGTCCGTCAACGGCTCGTCATAATCTTTCACCTTTAGGTACATGATATCCTCGTCAGGAAAATCAAACCTCATCGATTGATAGTCGTTAAGAGGCTGCTCAACAAGATACTCAGATAACACACTCCCCTTTATAGCCTTCTGAGAAACATACTGGATGTCATATTCGGTCAAAACCATCTGCCAACGGGCAATTCTCCCAGATAGTGCCTGCTTTTCAAATACATATTTGATAGGATCCATCTTTGAAATGATCATGGTTGTATGATTCAGCATGTACTGTCTTAAACGTTTGGCGGCCCAGGCTAGCGCACAACACGTTTTCTCAAGCATTGAGTATCTCGACTCACAATCAGTGAACTTCTTACTCAGATAGTATATCGCATGCTCTTTACGCACTGTCTCGTCATGTTGACCGAGAACACAACCCATACTCCCCTCAAGAACCGTCAAATACATGATCAAGTGTCTCTCTGCCACTGGAGGTATCAAAATAGGAGGCTCCTGCAAATATTGCTTTATTTTATCGAACGCCTTTTGACAATTTTCATTCCATGTTACAGCCTGGTCCTTTTTCAACAGCTTGAATAATGGCTCACATGTAGCTGTTAGGTGAGATATGAACCTAGCAATGTAGTTCAATCTCCCTAAAAACCCGCGCACTTCTTTTTCTGTTTTAGGCGTTGTCATTTCCTGTATCACTTTTATTTTCGCAGGATCAACCTCTATTCCTTTTTCACTCACGATAAACCCCAGTAGTTTACCCGATCTCACCCCGAAGGTGAATTTGTTAGGGTTCAGTCTCAACCTGAACTTCCTAAGCCTCTTGAATAGTTTCAGCAGATTGACCAAATGTTCTTCCTCCGTCTGGGATTTTGCAATCATATCGTCCACATAAACCTCGATCTCTTTATGCATAATATCATGAAAGAGAGTCGTCATTGCATGCTGATATGTTGCCCCAGCATTCTTCAATCCGAAGGGCATCACTTTGTAACAAAATGTTCCCCAAGGCGTAATGAAGGTAGTCTTCTCCATATCCTCTGGCGCCATTTTGATCTGATTATAGCCAGAGAAGCCATCCATGAAGGAGAATATGGAGAACTGAGCAGTATTATCCACCAGCACATCAATGTGAGAAAGTGGAAAATCTTCTTTCGGGCTCGCTTTGTTCAAGTCACGATAGTCTACGCACATTCTCACCTTACCGTCTTTCTTTGGAACGGGCACAATATTAGCGACCCAAGAGGGGTATTTTGTAACAGCCAGGAAACCCGCGTCCCATTGTTTTTGAACTTCCTCCTTGATCTTCACAGCCATGTCCGGTCTAGTCCTTCGGAGTTTCTGCTTAACCGGTGAGCATTCTTCTTTTAATGGCAAACGGTGCACAACCATATCCGAATCCAACCCAGGCATGTCTTCGTACGACCAAGCAAATACATCACTATACTCCCTGAGCATCTCAATCAACCTTTGCTTGACGTCGCTTTGCAGCGCAACCCCTATACGAATGTTCCTTTCAACCTCTTCCGATCCCAAATTGACGATCTCAATGACCTCCTCGTGAGGAAGAATTATTCTTTCTTCTTGTTTCAACAGCCATGTCAACTCTTCTGGCACGTCGCCATCTTCGACAATCTCTTCTTCGGCCTGAAATACTGGGTGCTCAAAGTCGAAGTGAGTCATAAGTGGTTCATAGATGTCATCTGAAAATGTAATCCTGCAAAGGAAATGGTTAAATGCTTCAAAACGTGTATGAACCGAATAACCACATTGCCATTTTATTGTTAAAACAAAACAGGAAAAGCAGAGATCACAATATTTGTACATGAAAAAACGCCTTTTATTTAATGATTAAACAATGCAATATACATAACAGAATGGCCCTAAGCAAACTCACGATGCCCCGGGTAGGACACCGGATTATTCAACAATTAATAAAACAAAGCATTACTGTTTCGTTGTCACAGGAACAGTCTCCTGAATAGACCAATTGCAAAGCCCTTGTCCTGGCACGCTCGGCTGAATCCAGGCGTCCATGTCGCAATCGCTGTCCCCTTCCTCGGAATCTGAAACAACATTGATGGTCTCGTAACATACCCCACTAGCCGTAATTGTTATTGGCCCTTTGAAACGGGGTGCCCCTGCGGTAGGTGTTGATGATGAAGGATGATATCCAAGCCCGAACCTGTCATTCTTCACGGGAATCTCCAACACTCGACCCCAGCCCTTGGTCTCGCCCGTCTGCACTAGAGCTTGAGCTTTCTTATAAGATGACACGGCCACCTCTGATGCTTTACTGGGTACTGGCTCTTTGCTTTTAATTCGCAACCCCTCAAAGGCTTGACAGGGTGTTTCATGAATCTCGCCGTCGACTTCCACATACTTGAATGACGACAAATGGCTGACCAGTATATCCTCCTCTCCACAAACTGTGACGACACTATCCCCAACCATATACTTCAGTTTCTGGTGTAACGTGGATGTGACTGCCCCGGCCGCATGGATCCATGGGCGCCCAAGAAGACAACTATACGCTGGCTGGATGTCCGTTATATAGAATTCAGTTTCAAAGATTTCAGGCCCCACTTGCAACGGTAACGTAATGGATCCAAAGACTGACCTCCGCGTACCATCAAATGCCCTGACCACCAAGTCACTAGGCGTACAAATAATCCCCCTGATATCCAACTTCATCATTGCTTTCTTCGGAAGCACATTCAAGGAAGACCCTGTATCCACCAACACATGGGACACGACCGTGCCCCTGCATTCAATTGAGACGTGCAGCGCCATATTATGCTCTCTCCCCCTCGGGGTCAAATCAAAATCCGTAAAGCCCAAACTATGGCCCGCATTTACGTGCACCATCACCCCCTCTAACTGATTCACAGAAACATCTTGGGGTATGAATGACGTGTCTAGAATTTTCAATAAAGCGTCCCGATAGGCCTCAAAACACAATAGCAGCGACAACATGGAGATCTTTGAAGGCGTTTGTTGAAGGTGCTCAACAATTTTGTAGTCACTTTTACGGATTAACCGCATAAATTCCTCTACATCTTTCAGTGACATTTCTTTTTCATTCCTCGACACAGGAACACTCTCATTCACTTTTCCTTTACCTTTTGCCAATCGTTCCGCCTCTACCTCAGGCGATATAAAAATTCTCCCGCTCCTCGTCATTCCTCCAGCCCCAACGACATTGTCCACAACCCCAGCTGGTTTTTCATTGAATTCTATTTTCTCCCCATTATAATATGCCTCCAACCCATAGGTCCATGGCACGGCTTTGGTACTTTCGAAAGGGACGGGCCCTGCTTTAGTAATGGTGATCGTCGGCCGCCCGGCAGGCGCTGTTATAGTTATGGTTTTCCTTGGAACTGTCACCATTGCCACATCATTATGCTCATCAAATACCACTTCCTCGGGTTTCTCAACTGTTGTTCTATCAAATTGCAACGTGCCTTCATCTATCATAGCCTGAATACCTTTCTTCAACTCTGCACAACCCCCAGCCTGGGTCCAATAGTCCAAACAGAATTCATCACAGCCCGGGTACACCCCCCTCTCAGCAGTCTGCTCTTGACTTCACACAATGGTGTTTTCAGTTTATCAACATTCATCACCAGATTCAAGTCCTCTTCCGTTAATATAGCATTCGCCCCATGATTGGGCATAGGTGTATGTAGAATATTAGGTCCTGCCTGCCCGAAGTTTATAGCCTTGCTATCCAACAGATCTTGGACTTTATGCTTGAAAGCGTGGCAGCCCTCGATGTCATGTCCGGGCGCCCCGGAATGAAACTCATAATGCTTATTGGCATCGAACCCAAAGGGGAGTTCTGGCCCCGGAGGTGGTGCCAACGTTCTTTTCTCGACCAAGTTTAGCCTCAACAACGTCTGAAGCAACTCTGCATACGTATACGGAGGCTTATCAAACACCCTCTTCGGTTTAGCATTCAGAAATCTTCTCTGACCCTGATTCGGCCCCTGCTGCTGCTGGTGTTGCTGCTGTGGTGGTATCTATTGTAGTGGTTGTGGTTGTTGATGAAACGGGATGGTAACACTTGCTACTTGTTGAGGATGCATATATTAATTCCGTCCTCTGCCCCTGCCTCGACCTCGGCCACCAAATACAGCACTAGCGTCTCCCTGACGTCGACCCCAAAATGCTTTTCTATTACCTCCTGAAGAAGTAGACTCCCCAGCTTGGAACCTTCCCACCTTAATACTATTCTCAATCATTTCACCCATCAAGATCAGATTAGAGAAACTGCCCAACGCAACAGGAAACAACTTCTCATAGAATATCCCCGTGAATGTTCCAATGAACATATCGTTCATCTCCTTCTCCACTAGAGGAGGATGCACTCTTGCCGCCATGTCGCGCCACCTTTGCGCATATTCTTTGAAACTCTCCCCAGTTTTCTGTGACAAGCCTTGTAGCTGGATCCTGTTTGGTGCCAGGTCACTGTTATATTTGTAATGTGTCACAAACGCCTCAGCCAGTTGCTTCCATGTTTTGATCTGAGTGGGCTCCAGCCCCATATACCACTCCAGTGACGGTCCGGACAGGCTATCTTGAAAGAAATGCATCAGCATTCTTTCGTCATTCGAGTAAGCGGACATCCGTCTGTAGTAAGAGCGAACATGCACCTTTGGGCAAATGTCTCCCTTATACTTATCAAACGTGGGAGCTTTAAACTTCAGCGGTACCCTCAGGCCAGGCACCAATCCCATTGTAGTCATATCTAAGCCAGTAGTATTCTGATTCACTACACCCTTCATTTGTTCCTCAAGCATTCTGATCCTCTGCACAGGATCCACAGGTCCTTCAATACCTCTACCAGAAAAGGCATCTTCCTGTTGGTCTTCAACCCAATTAACATTCTCATTTCCGTACCCGTCATACCCATTGTTACGACCAAATCCAGTCTGATTTATCATAGGACCCCTTCCTCTGTTACCATACCCTGGATTGACCCCAGCAGGTTCAAACCCAGTGTTGAGAAACCCATCGCCATTTCCATTACCCAATCCACCATAACCCTGATTAGCATTACCAAAACCATCATATCCGAAACCCTGAGCGTTGAAGCCGAATTTCCCATCCTGATTGACATAATCAAAACCTTGATCATTATAGCCGAACCCGTTGTTGCCAAAGCCATTACCTCCATTGTTACCACCACCCAGATTGGCGTCTCCAAATCCAACATTGTTAATGACAGCCTCATTACCAATTCCTGTATTACCATTCCCATTCCCAGCGCCAGCGCCATTGTTCACATTCACAACAGGTATATTCACCACAGGTGGAGCTACAGGCGTAGGAGTACCATCCCCATGAATGGTTTCAACACGTACAAAATTGTGGTCTTCGTTTCCATTCCTAGTACTCTTCGCCAGCAATGGCTGAACCAAGGTCTGCAGACTTTCCTGCCCCTTCACAACTGTCTCCATCGTCTGCATGAACAGCGCCAGCTTTTCACGCATCTCCTGCATCTCGTTTTGCATCTGGTCCATAACTCTTTTGCAGTTGGTACGAGTAGAGTATCGGTGAGGACGTTGACTTTCAATCCTGGAAAAATCTGTCGAGATGCAGGACATGAGATACAATTTCAATAATTACCTGGTAATGCAATATGGATATGTATGCAAATGCAACATGTGTCTGTGCATTAGGGAATATCACTCCCCCAATTCTAGTGCCAATGTACTGTTGTGTCATGCAGTGCTGTGACAGTGCGGTGATAAGAAGCTCAGATACATTCACAGAAGAAACAACTCATATATTGCTGAAGGCCCACCGAACCGGGAATACAATATACAATAGCAAGAGGCATGACCTCAACCAACAATCCTGGTGATGGTCAGCACGATGCAAATAAAGCATACACAATAGTACATAAAATGGTCACGTGCGGCCATACGCCCGATACTCTTCCAGCAGCCTTTTGGTCTTCTGATGGTCTGGCTGAGAAAGCAATCCCTCAATAAGTAGATCTCTTCGCTTGAGAACACGTTGTAGATCACCAACAAACTCCTCCCATTCCCCTTCTCCAAAGCAGTCATCTAACTTCCGCTTCTGGGACACAACCTTCTTCTTGCGCTCGACAGCCTTGTTCAACGAGTTCTGAAGGTCATATCTTACCATAACCTCTTCTTCATACTTTCTCTTGCTAGCCTTCAACTGATCTTCGAGTGCAGAGATTTGCTGTTTCAATTTGTCTTCTCTCTCTTTGTTGTTGGTAAGCGTAGCATTCCACGTCTTGTTGAACGAAGAGATTTCCCGGTAGGCGATATCGAGTGACTTCTTCTTGGACTCTAACATGTCATGAGAGCTTTTGAAGTCTTTTCCCAGGCATTCACGCTTCTTTTTCTCTTCTGTCAGTTCAGCACCTAACCTGTTTACCAACTCAGTCTGTTGTTGGAAGGAATACACAACTTCGATTTTCTCACTCCGGGTTTGAGCCAATTCCTTCTCTAACTCTTCATTGATCTTTATCAGGTCTTCTTTTTCTTTCACGACCCACTCATATACCTCAATAGCCACAGAAGTGGGCTCCTCAACTGGAATGGGAACAGGAAGTGTTACTGCTGGAAAAGGCATCTGCACCTGTCTTACCCTCTCTTGAATCCACACCTTGTATGGCATATAGGCTTGACAATCATTCTTGCCTAGTAATGGTTTCCCCCTTCTGCAAATATGGTTCCAAGCATGCTGAAGCTTGGCCAATAATTCCCCACTCAGGTCACCAATGAAATACAGAGATTCCTGTATTTCTTCTTCCTTCGGCGGACTCTTCAAAGCATACCCGAATTGTCTGACTAACAATGAGGGGTTGTAGTTGATACATCCCTTCCTTCCAATCAAAGGAACATTGGGAAACCCGACACAACTGAAGATAATCTCTGACCCCAACAAGTCTCTGTCAAACCAAACAATGTCTTCGGCGGAAAATCCCATTAGCCGTTCAGACCACTCAGCTGTATCTGCAGACTCAACAAAAGGACCCTTCTTAGGCAGATGGCTCTCAAACCACATATTCAGCAATGGTACACAACAATGGACATTCTTCCCCCTTCTGTTTTCATTCTTATAATGCAAGGAATGATAGAAATCTCCAATCAACGTAGGCACCGGGTTGCCTGCAGCAAACAAGTGGAATGCATCCAAATCAACGAATTCAGGCAGATTAGGGAACAACACAATCCCATAGATGCACAAAGCAAGAACAACGTTAAACACAATCCAGCAGCCGCTCTTGGCGTATTCCTGGGCTTTGCCAACCAAGAATTTGAGAGAAAAGCCAAAAACTCCATGCCAGGAAGTCAACATCAACTCTGCAGGATCCATATGCAAGGAAACAGCTAAGTCCTCCAGCTTAGGCTCGGCATCAAAGTGAATGAAGGGCACTCTGTTCTGAACTGTCAACTCTAGAAACTCAGCGTACTCCTCCATGGTCGGAGCCAAAATGAAGTCCTGGAACATAAAACACCTCAAGGAGGGATCATATAACTGCATCAATGTGTATAACCCATTCAGCTCATATGTAGTTGGTCTGCAAACCAATCTCAGTAGCTTCCCATAGCTCTTCCTAAAACTTCTCCTCATATCATCATCAGCTAGGGAAATCAGCCCCAACAGAGAAGTCACATCAGGGGTAGGCAACTTATACGCAACAGTCCTCCTCAAAGTACTCATGGTGACAGATAGAAGTCCGGAGCACTAGAATCGGGAAGTATGAAAATGCACCTGCAGCACAGACACACGTTAATGCTATGCGACATGATTATGCAAACAATGCAATATGCAAACAATGCAACAAGGGATCAAGTTCCCCTGGCTGAGAAGCCCAATCCACAATACTGGTCTCAAATAGACCCACAAACTGCTCAAGACCATCCACAATGCTCCAACCTGGTCTCTGACAGACCCAATAACACTGTCCTCAAATATCACACCAATGAATCTCAATCAAGAAAACCGGTAATCTGGAAGTCAAGTTACCTACATGTCCCAACCCCTCTCACAGGTAGATGTCCTAATAACTGACACAAGGTATGGCATCCTATGCGGTCGTTGGTGTCACAGACTTTCAAGATTGATGATACGATACCCAGAAGGTGTGGCATCATCAAATCCTGAAGAGGCCTCACTTAGCCAACTTCCAATTGATCGGTCCCCAGAGTCGACAATCCAACTAACCAACAACCCCCTCAACCCAAAGGGTTGAAAAAGAAGTCAACCTGATGAACCTCGTCTGAGCGTGGATTTCATGAGACACTAGTGCCTGCAAAGCAAGCACGTGCCCACTAATTTCCACAACTAATTCTAGGTGTACTCAAGCCCAGGTCCGACTTATCTCTCAATCATAGAACCCCCTCAAACCCACAACAATAATCACAATAATATAACGCTGAATGTAAATGCAGAAACGTAAATCCATACAAAATCCATGATGGGAAAACAAGCGCTAGGATTGACTCGCATAGGGGACGTTGGATCCCCAGCAGAGTCGCAAGTTGTCGCTACTGCGAAAATCGGCGCCGGCTGAACAGAAGAGTCGCCACCGTGTGTTATTTATCCCAAAGAAGGGAAAGGAAACGCTCGAAGTAAACCTCACGCAAAGACGGGAAAGGAATGGTCATCGCAACCAAATCCTGGATTCGGGAGTCGGTTACGCAAGGGGAAGGTATTAGCACCCCTCACGTCCGTCGTACTCGACGGGATCCACGCTTGTTTTCTGGTACGGATTATTATTCTATCTACGCTAAAGGGCAAGGGTCAAAAGAAAAGAAAATGACTCGGTAAAGTATCGCACTTTATGCTTACGTATTCCCGTCTGGAACGAGAAATCAGAGTCAACATAGTTCGCCTACCTACGGAAAGGAGGGGAAGGTTGCTCGCTAGGATATCGCATCATATGCCTACGTACTTTCACACATCATGAAAGATCAGAGCAAACGTAGTTCGGGCCACGTACGACACAAGTCTGTCTGTTTATCTTTTATCCTCTGAAAAGGTTTTCTCCTGATTACGGGTCCAAGTGGACAAAAATGACGTTTTTGATTGGTTTTCAGTCTTTTACGCAAGAACTGTCTTTTATTGTGTTTGAAATGTTATTGTTTTTTTGACTGTTTCGAGATGAGAAGAGAACGACGCTCTAAAATCCTAGGGTTGAAATATGGGGATCAAAACTAACCTAATGTTGTCATGCATGGGTTAAAACCTAATGTCTGTCATATTTCTCTCTTGCACAGAGAGAAACAGAGTTCCTAGGGGATAGACGGAAAAGAAACAGCGTATATATAGTAAATCAGTAAAATGCATGAATGCAGCAATACATGCGAGGCAAGGGAGTCCCACTCAACCTCGAACCTGGGAAAACAATAGGCAAAGTGAAACAACTTCACTTCAAACCTAAGGGAAAATTAACAAACAATACAGCAAAGAAAATAAAACCCCAAAACCAACTCTGACAGCAGCAACTAATCCACAGCAAGCCAATTGACAGCAACATCTTCAAGAGCTTCAAGGAAAGCCCTCCATCTCCAAGAAAACACCAAGCTTTAGTAAGCAATGAACCCCAACAGTCAGCAGCTTCAACCAGCAGACAGCTTCAAACAGCAGTAACCCTAATTCAACAGTTATCCAGCTTTGACAGGACCAAGCTTCATCTTCATCAATCTTCAATGCCATGCACTTTATCTTAAATGAACTTCTTTCTTCAAGGCAAGCACTCCAGAATAGAATCACTTAACAGAATAAGTTGAATGCTAAACAGCTTATTGACAACCAAAGGAAGCCTATAAGTGTTTAACATTATGAGAGACAGGTTCCCTCAAAGTTCTACTTCCAAGATAAGCCACTTATCCTTCCAAAGGAGGGATGTGAATACCTTAAAAGTACTTTTTGTCATAGGGAGGAATAGAAGCACAAGATGCTTTCCATGTTTGTGAAAGAAATCATTCTAAGTCTAAGGCTCTTTCCTATTCCTCCTATCTCCTAAGTCTTCAACAAGCACCTTTAAACACAGGAATCCCCAAGCTCCAAGCATTGATCCTTGTCTTCAGTCTTCTTCCATGCTTCCTCATACTCCACAAGCCAAACCCAAGCCCCACACCCCAATGGAAATGCCCAAAACCCATCAAACAAAACAATATCCCAAGAGGGAACACACCAATAACAACCAATTTGCAAAAAATCAGAGAAAATAGCACAACTCACTATAAAATCCTAGATTAATTTCTAAGGGACCCTAACTATGTACCCTATACCCCATATAAACCCCAAGGCTTAAATCAAATTAAAAACCCAAAAATTATGTGTTAAAATGCACCTATGTCAAGTTGAAACCCTAATTCTAGCACACTTGCTTCACACCTCTCAAAAACAATTAAATCTAGGTCACAAAAATGTGACAAAAATCCAGGGGGAATCTAAGTCTATACTATAACCATAGCAAAAAGAACCAAGTTAAAATTCTAAATCAAATGACCATACAAAATTCAGAAAATAGAGGTATCAAATGAAAATGAAATAAATGCCATTAAAAGTAATAAATGCACCAAAAATAGAAAAATGCATGAAATGCCAACTTTATTTTTCCATAATTGTCTTGAGATCATAATGAGAAAGAGGGAAAAAACCCCATGTAAAAATACCTATTTTCCAATTTATTATGATTTTTCAAAGAACCTAAATGAAATGAAAAAAAGTATGAGAAAATAAAAGAAAATGAAAAGGATGCGTGTCAAATAGCAATCAGAAATAGTTCAAATCATCAACTGGGCCCAGAGGGGGGGGGGGTGCTAAGAGAAAGCGCGCTAGGCCCAAACTTAATCAGAAATTAATACGAGAAATAGTAAGAAAATGGACAAATATGTGGTACGAATAGCAAGCGAATGCAGTGTATTTCCTAATGGGCCTCTAAAGTGGGGTGTGGTTATCATGTTTTCACTTAAGCCCAACGTTGGCAACTTAATGAAACGGTGCGCTTAAGCCATCTCTTCAGACTCCTTCATAAGCTTTCAATTAATCCTGGCCGTGAGATGTTCAATTGGTCAAAGGTCTTCTAATGATCCTATGGTGGTTAACTCGTCTTCAACCTTTGAAATTGGGAGAGAAAAGAAACTCCATGGATGTCTGAACCAAGAACTTCATCTTCTCCCATTCGTTTTCATCCAAAACTTCATCAAAATCCAAAACTGAACACCCTAATATACTCCATTTTTCACCCTGAATCTAACCATGTCAATCACATACATTGAACTACTATCTACTCTCAAACACGATTCCATCCTCAGAATTTGGTCAAGAATCAAAACTCACCAAACCTAAAATTGATTAGCCTAAACTCTTCACCACTCCACCCTGATCAAAATCCACTATTACACCAAGGTTCTAGCATCAAGAACACGAAGATATCAGCATGAACAGAAATTGATTCATCTCCCTAATTGTCTCTAATCCTCACCAAAAGCTACCAGAAAGCTTCCTATGATCATCTACAATCTATCTAACCACCTAAAACCTATTGATTATGCCTATACCAAGCTGTGGATTGAAATTTACATACCTGGAAAATTCGTGTGAACAGAGTAACCAAACCTTCAAATCAGCCTTCAGCAAGCTCCAAACTCCTTCACTAGCATATAACCAAGCTTCTGTATGCAAGAAAATGAATTGAAATAGCTTGAATCTTGGAATCCGATTTTGAGTTGCAGGTTGAGAATTCCAAGTGCAAACACACGATCCTTCACCAATCTTGCTCAATTATCCATCTGTAATCATCCACCAATGCTAGAGCAAGCTATTGCAATCAAGAAAATGGATGGAAATGGAGTGAAATGTTGTAACCGATTTTGATTTGCCAATGGAAATTTCAAAACTCAATCTCTCTTTTCTCCCTCAATTCTCACCAACCTATGCATTGAACCAGTTCAGAACTATATATAGAACATATTGGAAAGCTCCAGAAACTTCTGCATCCATCCTATGAGAAGATCAATTTCTCATGTCATGAAAATCTCCTTTCATGCTTGCACTCATGACAGTCCCCTTGCAGCTTGTGTTTCTACTCAATTCTGATCCAATTTGTCCTCTAATGAGATTTTGAATGTGTATGGATTGAATGGGGCCTTGCATTTGCCTTGAAGAGTGGTTTTGCAATTGTGCCTTATGATGCAAGTAATCAATTTACAAAGCAAGTCATAAAAATATCCCTCAACTCAAAAATGTGGCAATGTCAATGTTCTCAAAATGTATTTTACAATCAAATTGGCATGTCATATGACTTGGTTTGGATTTGTAGATCAAAAACCCCAATTTCCAACCTTGGTTCATTTAAAATTTACCCTTATTTTAGGCCATTTTTGTGACTTTGTGAAGAAAGCCATTCCAAGTTCTCATGACCTCTTATATAGCCTAAAAACATCATTTTGAACACATCTCATGTTGAACATTTTTTCATTTGAATAGTGGAAGATGGAGATTTTGACCTATGTTGGAAAATGACCTGTAATTCAACTTTCCCAAAATACCCCTGGATTGCCAAGACCATAACTTGAGTTCCACAAATCTTCTTGAGGACTTATAGTACTAAAATTAAAGCTAAGACCAAGACCTACAATTCTTATGTTTGCCAAGAATCCATTTGAAAACTCCTTGATGGGCAAAAGTTGCTTGGAAGTCAAGTGACTTTCACAGATAAATTTCAGTGTCCTCTGATGACCCATAACTTGCAAGAACCACAACCTGAGTTCTACAAATCTCCTTGAAGACTTCTAGTACTCAAATTAAAGCTATTGAGATGATCTACAAGTTTCATGTTGACCAAGAATCCATTTGAAACTTTCATTTTGACTTATCTGGCTTGGAAGTTAGACCTAAATCAGGGGATTTTACACAAAAACCCTAATTTGGTAACTCCTCTTCTTCTTGATTCCTTTTGATTTCTCCTTGGCACAACACCAAACATATATCCAAATCTCAATTCATGAATTCCACAACCTCCAAGATGGCCTTGATGCCCTTCAATCAATCATTTGACCTAGGGTTGACCCAGATGAAACCCTAGTTGACTGCACTTCAACTCTGGCTCTTGTACTTGTATCAATGACTGGTCTCATCTTCAAAATGACCCTCTAGGTCTTCCATGATCTTTGTACACATCCAATACCCTCAGTCATGGCTCACACACTCATTGATGATCTTCCACATATCCCCAAATTAGAAGAGAAATCCACTAGTTAACCTTCAAACTTCTCAAAGCTTCCACTCATTTCTTGAATGACTTGGATAATCTTGAGCTTGAATATAAAAAAACCCCTTTGATGTGCTTCTTTAGATAAGAATGGCACTTGATACCTTGTTAAATGACTTGCTATGCTATGCTATGCAAATGATTAGACTATGTACATGATCTACTATGCAAATGACAATGCAACTAAAACATAAACCAGATGAAATGATGTTGGGAAAATTTTAGGGTGCAACAATCAGGATTGGAGAACATTATGAAGAATGGGTGGGCATAAAAAAACTTTGAGCCTCATATCCTTTGTTTCATTAAACTGTGAACAAGGCCACGATACAACCCTCAAAAGACCTAATTGAAGCAGGGTTTATTTTGAAAGCGTACTCGATGAGATAACGTTTCTTGACTCCTATGAGCTATGCTCAAATTTTTATAAAATTAATTTATATCCTAACTAGTGATTCAGTCATAGGTTATTGTGATATCTTTTCAATAAATAAAAACTTCAAGTCTAACACGTGTGTTGCATTAGCAATTTCAGAGTTAACATTTTTCTGCTTGCTAACATTTCTTGATACAATAAAAGCTTGCATACAAGCAACAGTGACGAGCTCAATATTTTGAGACTCAAAACTCTGATTAGTAAATGGCAAATCATTTCAAAAGGATGACCATATCCAGGGGCATGTTGCCTGAAGACTCTACTGAACAGGGGCAAGTTTTTTCTCAGTTGTTTCTTTCACCATTTAACCATCCATGAGGAGCAAGTTTGAAGACTCAGTATGCAGAACAGAGTCAATCTATACATTTTACATTTTGCAAATCTACAAATCTCTCTAAGAGTTTGAAGACACTATAGCATTTTGCATGCCAGGTTTTCTATAAAATCCTCTTGAGATGAATTATTCTCCTAAACTGTGTGATATTGGGCATTCAAGAATTCAATATTATTTTATCCATTCACAACAACTGTTGTTCAAAATGGCTAACCACCACGCAGTTCATCAATGCATAACTACCTTGTTCTCACAACATTCTTCACCCATGTCCCTAGTAAGTCTCTACTTCAGGTGGTCATGACAATTCCCTGATGAATCTCTACTTCAAGCAGTTATGGAAAAATTGATGCAAGAATTCCTCAGTTGGTAACCTAAGCCTATGCCAGTGAATTTCCTTGGCTTTAACCTTCCCAGTGAAGTGGATGTAATTTCAATCCTCAGTGAACCTTTTACACTTCAATCTTCCCCAGTGAAGTGGATGTTTATTTCATCCCCAAGAAGTCTCAGCTCTGGCATCTATAGCTGCTATGGTGATCCAAGCTTCCTTATTGAAGTGGATATTTATTTTATCCCCTATGAGGCCTTAGCTCTAGCATCCATTTACAACTTTCATTCAGACTACTTCAGTACGCAGTGGATATTTATTTTATCCTCTATGAAGCCTCTCCAGTCATGAGTTTGATCTGGTCTCAGTGGATCTTCCTCATCCCCAAGAAAGTAGTAAGATTCATCTTGACAGTCCCTTAAGTGAAGTCACGATGTTAATCCCATGTGGAGTGCTCTCTTTCCCTCATAGAATTTTGAAGCCTTGAAGTAGGATTGTGATTCCATAGGTGCCTTTCCATTCACCCTAGTGATGTTTCTATCTTGCGAAGATTGGCCGAGTATCCGTGTCGAGATGTTTATTTCATCTTTGGTTTACTTCTCTTTGTATGTTTTGTCAGCAATAAGCATAACATAACATACATTCATTCATATGGATACATGGCATCTGTGCAATTTTCATTTTTGTGTTGTTTATTTGTTTGTTTGTTCACTTGGCCGTAGCGATTGGGTTTGTCTTCTCCCTCCAAGTAGATTCATCAGCTCTGAGTGGATAGAACACATCCTTTCTAATTCCCCGCTGAGTTTGATTCTCGTGGAATATGGTTGCTTTAGTTTTATTTTCCATTTTTAGATAAAGATAAACCCTAGTTTAGTTCATTACTCAATGGGTAGAGTCTTGCTTGACCGTTTCTCTTCAGTTATTTCCTAAATTAAACGTTGGTCCCTGACAATCACAATTTGGAGTCTCTCTAGGCTTTTGAACCTGGATTTAGCGTGCATTTATTTTACACTTTTCCCCCTGGGAAGAACCTATTTAAGGATCACCATTGAAGATAAAATATTTCCTCAACGACAGTTTTACAACATTTTCTCAGCAATTTATACACAGACAACAAGTGGTAGCTCTTTATATGAGCAGCTTGTTTCGTTCTCAGGTTTTCTATTTGGATGACAAATGGCAGTCTCCTCAAAATAATTTGTCTATCCCCAA
Source organism: Lathyrus sativus (assembly GCA_963859935.3). Lineage (NCBI taxonomy): Eukaryota > Viridiplantae > Streptophyta > Magnoliopsida > Fabales > Fabaceae > Lathyrus > Lathyrus sativus. The sequence continues at coordinate 187,506,631 of OZ012736.1, read as the reverse complement.
TGAGTTTATCAACATTATCAACTTATCCTCCATCAAATGGCATATCTCCGAAAATCCATCAGAGAAGTTAGGTGAAGATTTTACAAGTGTTTCTCTTTATTTGAGAATCCCTATCACCGGATTTTATTTGCTTAGATGCAATTTTCAAACTACAGCAGTATTGCTCCTTAGTGATGATTCCCTAGTGAGTCCACTATTCAGTTTTCTTCCATTAAATGGCATCTCTCTGAGAAGTTTGATGAATATTCAAATGATCTTTCTCTTTATTTGAGAAGACATATTTTGCAAATCAACCAGCTTGCATGTATTTTGGATCCCTGCTGAAGTCATACTCTCCCATAAGTATTTATCACCCCAGGAAGAAACTGAGACCCATTCATGGCATACAACCTTGAAGCGTGGGGATGTTTATTTTACCCTTTTCAAGTGGAATAATTGATTAAAGAAGAAACTGAGACCCGTTCATGGCATACAACCTTGAAGCGTGGGGAGGTTTATTTTACCCTTTTCAAGTGGAATACTTGATTAAAGAAGAAACTGAGACCTGTTCATGGCATACAACCCTTGAAGCGTGGGGGGGGGGGGTTAGTATACTCTTTTCAAGTGGAATACTTAATTAAAGAAGAAACTGAAACCCGTTCATGGCATACAACCTTGAAGCGTGGGGGGGGAGGGGGGGTTATTTTACCCTTTTCAAGTGGAATACTTGATTAAAGAAGAAACTGAGACCCGTTCTTGGCATACAACCTTGAAGTGTAGGGAGGTTTATTTACCCTTTCTTGGCATACAACCTTGAAGCGTGGGAAGAAGCTGAATCATGTCTTGATCATGGAAGCTTAGGTTGGATATTATCTTTGTTTAGGCTATCGTACGTTCGATAGTAGATAATATGTCGTACCGTATTGGACAAATATCTTTGCTTAAGCTACCATATGATTGGTAGTAGATCTTCTCTCTTTTCTGTGTTACCTTTGCTTAGGCTATCATAGGATTGATAGTAGGAAACATGCTTTTCATTTTGATTGGATACCTTTGCTTAGGCTACCATCTGTTGGTAGTAGGCTACCCATCATTTCAAGTTTCTCACACATTGTTCAAACTATTACATTCCTGATAATAAATATTATACCTCTTCATTTTGTTGGAGATACCATAGGCTAAAGTTATCCCCAATGGTGGTTATTTTTATCTTCCCTAGTGGAATTGGATCTTTTCCTGTGGTGTCTTGCTTTGCCGAATCCGCTCCTCGTCGGTTTCTTTTTCTCCAGCAGTTTCGTCTGTACAGTTATCCCCTGTGACATCATTCCTCACAGGATCTTCACCTTGCATTTCATATCATATCATTGCATATCATGTGCATCTGGTGGCATCTTAGGGCCAAAAATTTGTACATGTTTATATTTAAGTCTCTCCTATCACGTCGAGACGAAGATTCTAATCTCCATGTCTCCGGATAGAATAAATTTAAATAAGGCCATTTGTCACACCCTAATTCTTGACCCTAAGATCCCACCTTTCTTGTGTGTCATCTCGCATAACATCTTCAGAGTTTAGGCTTTTTGTACATGTTTATTGCGACTAATCATCTTATGTAGGTGTAGTAATGTCCAGTGTAACTCCTAGCAATCAAGCATTTCAGGACATGATCGACTTACTTTGATTCTAAAGGTTTATTATTGGTCTTTTTATTCAAGGATCTTCAGAAGGCTTAAGAGAGAGTTATAGCGCCCAACACACCAAGACTAGGTTTGGGTATGTAAGGGGTTGTGTGGGGTTTCATGATAAGTCGTGGGGTCTCCTCATGATATTTAACTTCAGTGCCAAGCCATAAAATTTGAGTCTAACTTGAGAAGATTTTGTTCTCACACTTGAAGGGTAATCTTCTTTTGGTTCTCGTGGATTTAAAAGAAAATTCATCTTCACGTTTAAAATGGAAGGTTCATGCTTATAGTGTGCTAAAAAAGAAAGGTTACAAGTACTATGTTTAAAGACCATTCAAAAAGGGGCTGCTTTGAATCAGGTTGTATCAGATTGCAATATTCAACTTTCAAGACGAGGTTTTTTTAAAAAATTCTTTAGGATTTATAAAGATAATCTTCGTGATCATCAAAGTTTTCAATGTTAAGATAAATATTGGTTGCCTATGAGAGTGGCCTGGGGATCAATTACAAGGAGGTCAAAGGCATATATTTCTTGTGTCATTTTCATTCAAACCAAGAAAAAGGTTCTAGTTTAAGCTCAAACAAAGAAGTTCCCATAGCCCAGCAATATCCAGTTTAGTTAATTTCAACACAACTCAAGGGGTTCAACACATAAGACCGTACCAAGAATGTTGTATACTTAGATTTGCAAGTGTGCAAATTTTGTTTATAAGTTTGAATTTGCAAAGGCGAGTTAATTCTAAACCAATATCAATTAAAGTTCACATATTATAAAGCCATACAAGAAATACCAGGGGCAGTTACGTTAACCTTTCCAAGTTTCTACAAAGATACCAAGTTTAATTATGAAAATCGAGATTCACATGGTCTCATTCAAATAAAACTTTGATGGAACCAAGTCAAGGATCTCATTGTTCTAACACAACATTCGGCTAGGATCATCAAAACCTACATCTTCTCTTTTTACAAGTCACTACAAAGTTTAGCACACGCTTCAATACCAAGAAAACCTTTAGTTGCCTAGGAGCCCATGACAATGAAAACCTTTAGTTGCCTTTTCACCCCACTTTGGCCTTTCTTAGGACGTAGTATGATGACTATGAGGGAGTAGTCCCAAAATAGTTGATACGCGATACTACACTCAAAAGAGGTTCTCTTGAGAATATTATTAACTACCGAGTATTTGGGAAATTGATAATATCTGAAATATGAACTGATGACTTTGGGAACCTCTTAGAACCCTTGTTCTGCAGGTACAATAACGCTTAGTACATACCCCTCGGGATGGGTAGACCATGACTCCATGCTCATGATCTTCAAACCTAGGACCTTTCTTTGTTTGCTTGTATATATGTGTATATCTGTATACGTGTGTTTATGCATCCATACATTCATGCATTCATGAATAACCCTTTGGTTTCAAAGAATTCATTTGTTCATTCCTTTGCAAATTCAATAAAGATCATGGATTTTAAAAAGAAACTTTTTCAGTTTTTCCAAGATGTTTGCAGCTTGCTTTTGAATTCCTTGAAATTATTTCCTTGTATTGTACTCACATCTTTGCATGTGCATTTTCTTGTTTCATTTTTGCTCATCCCGTTCTCATCTTCGGTCCTTTCACCCTGAATCCTCTGTGCCCATACAACACCAGAGATCAAGCTCGTAGAAGGATGGTGAAACATAATCAAGAGCTTGATCATGTCAGCGATGAATTAGAAGACCTGTAGGAAAGTGTGGGACAAATTATGGAGATACTACAGGTTATACGCACAAAGATGGATACTTAGCCCAATGTTATTTTTGAGATTCTCAATACAATTGTGGATCCTCAGCCAGCAATTGTCACTACAACAAATGTACCTCTATATAGTCTTCCACCAGGTTTTATGCCTGCACCTACTACAATCCCCATTGTTCAACAACTTGTTCCTTTGGTTACTAAAGCTTCTCATGTGATTCCAACTTTTGCACCAGCTACTATGCATACCCATGTGTAACCATACTTTAATGAGCATCAACCATTATATGATGTCCCCAACATGAAAGAAGATGGGAATGAACTTCATGAGAAACTCAGAGAAAATATGTAAATTATTGATAAAAGGTTGAGAGTGATGGAAGGAGATCAAATCTTTGGAGTTGCTGCACGAGAAGTCTGTCTTGTATCTGATCTAGTTATCCCTCCAAAATTCAAAAATCCTAGCTTTGATCACTATGAAGGAACTACGTACCCAAAGAGCCATCTGACCATGTACTATCGAAAAATGGCTGCTCATGTTGATAATGATAAGCTGATGATTCACTATTTCCAAGATAGTTTGAAAGGTGCTTCGTCGAAGTGGTATTTAAGTCTGGATCAGTCTCGCATTAAGAGTTTCCAAGATCTATCCGATGCTTTCATCAAACATTATAAATACAACATGGACTTGGCTCCTGACCGAAGGAAATTGTTAAGTATGTCCCAGAAGAATTCTAAATCATTCAAGGAATACGCTCAGAGATGGAGAGAGACTGCTTCGCAAGTGGAACCTCCTTTGACTGAAAAAGAATTGGCTAATTGGTTCGTCGACACTGTTCGTCCTGAGTTTTATGAAAGAATGGTTGGAAGTGTGACTACAAATTTTTGTGATATTGTTGTTGTTGGTGTGAAGGTAGATTTGGGTTTGAAAAGTGGAAAAATGTCAAGTGATAGTGCAAGCTCTAACAAAGACCATGCTAAGAAGCCTTCATTTAGTTTTCACAAGAAAAAAGAGGGTGAAACTAATGCTGTAATATCAAGCAAAAGAAGAAGTCAACCTTGGCAACATCAACAAAATTATGTTCAACAACAAGGTTACCCTGTTCAGTTTGCTCAACAACCGTATGTGGCTGCTGTCGCACCCGCTTTTAATCAACAAGTTCCTGCATATCAGCCTATACAACCGACTCCTATTTATCAATCACCTTTTGTCTATCAACCTCCTCCAGTTTATCAGCCTGCTCAAGCTCCATCCAATTATCAACAAGTGCCCAACGCTCTTGCCTATCAACAATCGAAGAATCAAGCACCTCGCCAGAATGTTCCCAACAGAAGACAGTATAACCCTTCGGTTCCTATTATCCTAATGACTTATACCGAGTTGTATCCTTCATTGGTGCAACAAGGTTTGATAAATACAAGGGCTTTGGGTCTAGCTCCTAATCCACTTCCACCTAATTACAATTCAAATGCCATTGCTTATTTCATGAAGGTGAACCTGGCCATGATCTAGAAAGTTGTTATGCTCTCAAACACCTTGTAAGGGAGTTAATAGAGAAGAAGATTATGTCTTTCGGTGATTCTAAACCTAATGTTAAGAACAATCCTTTGCCCACTCATGGGTCTGTTAATGCTATTGATGAGGTATCTAACGAGAGTTTAATTCTTGATGTCTCCGGGATTAAAACTTCTCTCCGAGTCTTCCATTCAAATTTGTTTGAGGCAGGTTTGGTGAATGTTTATCATGGTGATTGTACAATTTATGATGTCAGTTTCAAAGGATGTATGTTGGTTCAAGATGATATTCAAGGGTTGATTAATGATGGTTTTTTACAAGTGAGTAATAAAGTGAAGAAGGATGAAATTGCCGTTATTAAGCCCATCTTCAACTTGCCAGAACTATGTGATAAAGTGCCCATTTTTAACTTACCAGAATCAAGTTCTGCAATACCTATCTTTAATACACCAAAGCATGTGTTCTACATACCAGAATCTATTGTTGCTTCTGCAGTTAATCCACCAAAGCCAGTGATCATTTGAAAGCCCAGTCCCTTTCATTTCAGAGACTCTAAAGTTGTACCTTGGAAGTACGATGTGACAATGATTGACAAAGAATCTGGAAAGGTTATTCCGAGGGAAGAATTGAAGAATGTTAGTGAAAATGTGACTAATATAGCTGGGGCAAGCAAGATGAAAAGAAGTGGTCATATTTATACTCCCCGTTTCAATGAGGCTCCGCCTAAGGAAACTGTTACCACTGAACCTGCCAAAGATAAAGAGAAAGAAGTGGTTGTGAATGATGAAGGTGCTGAGATCCTGAGGATTATCAGAAAAAGTGATTATAAAGTCATTGATCAACTTCCCCAAACTCCTTCTAAGATCTCAATTTTGTCGCTTTTGATGAGTTCACCTGCTCATCGAGTTGCATTACAAAAGTTGTTGGCTCAAGCTCATGCCCCCAAGATATTACTACTGGCCATTTTGATAGTGTGATTGCAAATATTACTTCCTGTAACACCCTTAGCTTCAGTAATGAGGAGTTACCAAGAGAAGGTCAGAATCACAACCGTGCCTTACGTGTGTCTGTGAAATGTCAGGAAGATACTTTATCAAGAGCTCTTGTGGATACCGGTTCATCTTTAAATGTTTTACCTAAGAGGACTCTTACAAAGTTGGATTACAAAGAGACTGAGATGAGACCTACTTCTTTGATAGCCAAGGCATTTGATGGTTCTCACAAAGCTGTAATTTGAGAAGTGGAGCTACCAATCTTAATTGGTCCGCGTATATTTAACATCACGTTCCAAGTGCTGGATATAAACCCTATTTACAGTTGTTTACTTGGAAGGCCGTGGATTCATACTGCTGGCACTGTAACTTCAACATTACATCAGAAAATGAAATTTGTGATTGATGATAAGTTGGTAATTGTGCATGGTAGGGAGGACTTAATGGTAAGTAACTTGTATTCATTCTGTTATAAAGAGGCTGGCGAAGACGCTTTGGAAACTTCTTTCAAAGCACTCGAGATAGCCAACACTGTCTTGTTGGAAGTTGAAGAACCAATGGGCAAGAGCAATCCATCTTTCGCATCTCTCGAGAGTACCAGATCAACAATTGATGGAGGTGTACCTGAAGGTTGAGGAGAGGTGATAAATTTCAAGACAAAGATGGACCACCATGGATTGGGTTACAAACCAACTAATGATAGAGCTTCTACATCTGCCGAAGGTTGCCCGAAGACTATCCAAGAAGTGTTTGTCAGCAGAGGTTCCCAGATCAATGTTGTTGAAGATAATAATAAGGACGAAGACTTGAGCAATCTGGTGTTCATGTGTGATGCAGCTTTGGACAACTGGGAAGCAATAGAAATCCCAGTGATTTTTTCAAAAATTCCATAGTTGTGCCCAAAGCTATTGGATTACTTTGTAGGGCCGTCCTTTTTACTTTCAAATGATTATCAATGAATGCATTTTGTTAAATTCTTGTTGCTTCAATTTCTCTTTTACCTTTAAAATAAATTGGCAATCTTTCAAAACCAGAAAAAAGAACATCTTTCTCTTGCATTTTCTTTATGCCTTTAATAAAATAAGTCATTCCAAACATGCAGAATAATCCCATATTGATGTGTTTTCATGGTCGTATCAAGATATGCCCGGTTTAGACACCGATATTGTTGTTCATAAGTTGCCGCTTAAACTAGAGTGCCCGCCTATAAAGCAGAAACTTCAAAGAATTAGACCTGACATGGCTTTGAAGATTCAAGATGAGGTTAAGAAACAACTTGACGCAGGTTTCTTAACAGGTGCGAAGTACCTCGAACGTGTAGCCAACATTGTCCCATTACCTAAAAAGGACGGAAAAGTCAGAATGTGTGTACACTATAGGGATTTGAACAAAGCAAGCCCAAAGGATGATTTCCCTCTACCGCATATTGATACACTTGTAGATAATACAACCCGTTTCACAGTCTTGTCCTTTATGGATGGCTTCTTCGATTATAATCAGATTAAGGTCCCCGCTGATAGAGAAAAGACTGCATTTATTACTCCTTGAGGAGCCTATTGTTATAAAGTTATGCCCTTTGGCCTGAAGAACACTGGGGCAATATATCAAAGAGCGATGTTCGCTCTCTTTCATGATATGATGCATAAAGAGATCGAGGTGTATGTTGACGATATGATTTCCAAATCCTAGAGTGAGAAGGACCATTTGGATAATTTGTTGAAGTTGTTTGAACGACTCAGGAAATACCAGTTGAAACTGAATCTTGCCAAGTGTACTTTTGGTGTTAGATCTGGAAAGTTACTTGGATTTATCGTCAGCTAACTAGGATTAAAGTAGACCTTGATAAAGTCCGAGCCATTCAAGAAATGCCTGCTCCACGAACTGAAATACAAGTCAGAGGTTTTCTTGGACGCCTGAATTATATTTCCATATTCATTTCCAATATGACCGCTACCTATGAACCAATATTCAAATTACTCTGCAAGGGTCAGATCATTGACTAGAAATCAGATTGTAGCAAGTGTTTAAGAAGATCACAGTTTATTTGCATGAGCCTCCTATCCTGATTCCTTTTGTTCCTAGAAGACCACTCTTCATGTACCTGACTGTTCTTGAGAAGTCTATGGGTTGCGTGTTAGGTTAACACGATGAGACTGGACGAAAAGAACATGCCATCTACTACTTGAGCAAAAATTTTATTGCTTGTGAAATCCGATATTCCCTTCTAGAAAAGACTTGTTGTGTTTTAGCATGGGCTGCTAAGCGTCTCAGGCAATACATGATTTGTCACACTACTTTGTTAATCTTGAAAATGGATCCAATAAAGTATATTTTTGGGAAACCTGCTCAGATTGGAAGACTTGCTCGGTGGCATATGTTGTTATTCGAATACGACGTCTAATACGTTACTCAAAAGGATATTAAAGGAAGTATCTTGTCAGAGAGAGAGAGAGAGTTGAACAGACAGAGTGAGTTGTGAGAGAGAAGGAGTGTCGACTTTCTTATTTCTGCAAATCAACGCATCATTATGGGCTCGGGTGGGTTTATCTTGCCGGCCCAATGTTTTTTTTTTGTTTTATGAAGGAATTGGGCCTGATTCCATAAGCCTTTGGTTTTTTCTTTACACACCCTTACTTAGTTTTATGTACCCCTTTTATATTTTATATTTTTATTTGTTTTTTAATTATTTTTTATTGCTAGTTTAATTTTATTTTTTTTGTTAGTTAGATTTTATTAATAATTGAATTTAAAACTAAGTTGGTTATTAAATTTGAATTTATTCTTGATTCAAACTTAGGAATAATTTTAATTTTCATGATCAAATTCTTAGTTTAGATTTGTAAATACTTGAGAATATAGTTGATGTGAATTTCTACAATCTTGATACTTGAAGTTTCTCCTTTACCTCTACCGGTTGCCTATTACCATTCCAAAGGAAAGGATATCCTCCTATTGACTGCCATGTCAATATTAGAAAATTCTAGGTCCTTACCTTTATCTTGATCGGAGTCGCCACACTCCATGTAAGCGTCGTGCCATGGATATTCTCTTTTATACCCTCATCCTAGCCTTAGGATTGAAGTCGTCGTGCTCCCTATAATTTCTTTCCATGGAAATTCATTCATTTTCCTTATTTTCATCCTAACCTTAGGATCAGGAGTCACTGTACTCCATGTAAGTTCTTGCCATTGATACTTACCTCTCTTCCTTTTAACTTAACTTAGACTTGGAGTCGCCGCACTCCACGTAAGTGTCTCACTATGAACACTTACTTCCCCCTTGGAATCTTGACCATAGTCAAGAGTTCCTCATCCTGGTTGAGGAGAATTATGAATTCTCTGATTCCATTTCCGTCAGGATACGTAGGCACGAGATGCGATGTCTTGGTGAACATGCTTAGAAATAATACTTTAGGTCTCCTTTCAACGTTTAAGCAGATAGTAAATAACAAATAACACTAATACTAATAAGAGGTTCATGTAGAGTACTACAAATGCTTAGGATGCCAACACCTTCCCTAGGTATAACCAACCCCCAAACCTTAGATCTCCTGCATTATTTTACAGTGCAATTAGGGTTTTCTTTGATCTTTACCCTTTCCTTTATATAAACAAAGCTCGGTGGCGAGTATTTAAAGATTTGTGATTCAAGTTAATCAATAGCTTGATATCCGATTCTCACTGCAACAATATGATATGTAATGTTATAAATTTATAAGGGACTCTTTTTGTCTTTGGTTTGCTTGGGATATGATGTGAGATGAAATGAACCCTTGCATGATTGTTTTTTTATGAATGATAAACAGACTTGTGGGGACCGATGGAGACATATGGTAGCAGGTGTTCCATTGGATATGTCAAGGACAATGGGTGAAGACTCACTGGGTATGGAAAATTGCTGGGGAAAATACACTAGGGAATATTCAAAGTATGTTTTATTAATAGGTTTAGATATGACTTGACGATAATTTAGAGTATATCTGATGGTTCTAGAGATTTCTCATAAGAAATTCATTCAATCAAAGATTTTGGAGATTCATAACAGGGAATTTTTCCAAGGAAAAAATAAACGGGAGTCTTCTTATGAGAAGATTATCCACACAAAGATTTAAAGATTCTTCTAAATGAATCCACCCAAACAACTGGATCGGGAGTCTTCTTACGAGAAGATCAGCCACATAAAACATTGGAGTTTTCTCACTAGAAAAACATCCACACAAAACAATGGAGTTTTCTCACTACAAAATCATCCACATAAAATATTGGAGTTTTCTCACTAGAAAATCTTCCACACAAAACAAGATAAGGAGTTCTCTTACGAGAAGATCATCCATGTAAAAGGTTAAGATGATTATTTATGAAGAAATCGATCAAGACATACATCATTGGAGTTTTCTAATTAGAAAAACATCCAAGCTGCTGGGAATTCCTCAAAACAAAGAGTCACACATGACTTTATAGGAACCATCAAGAAAAAATAAGATAATCAAACTCTCTATACGTACCAAAAACAACTGGACTTAGACTGCAAGCATTGGTTATGATTAGCTTCTAACGAATTGGTACCAGCTACAATTGGACTTTAAATAATGTTGGCGACAACCAAACTTTAGGTATTAATTATGATTGGGTTTACAAATGGAATGCCAGTTATGACTAGAACTTTAGATAATGCCAACAACAATTGGACTTTAAGTACAAAGTGCATGCTATGACTGGACTTTATATGATGTTGGTGACAACCAAACTTCAGGTACCAATTATGATTGGATTTGCAAACAGAGTACCAGTTATGACCAGACTTTTAGAGAAAGACAGAAACAGTTGGACTTGAGGATGAATTGCCATATGAGAATTGGACTTGAGAGATAGATTATTAGACGGGAACTGGTGTTTTGCCTTTTTATTTTATTTTTCTATTTGTCAAACGAAAATTGACTTCCAAATAGTTTACCAGACGAGAACCAGTTTCTTCTTATTTATTATCAGACGAGAACTTACTTTAAAATGGTCTACCAGAACACAAGGGAATCCTGTGATACTAAATGTTGACTTGCAATCAACATAATTCATTCAAAAATGGTAATTTTAATGTAGTTCTTATGTAAAATTTGAAATCAATCATTTATGGATATGAACTTGGTGAATCACAGTGAATGGGTCAGTGACCCGAACACAAGGTCTATCTAGCCATCCATAGCGTGCAAGGTGGTGTGATTAAAACAAATGATCAACAAAGATTGTTTAGAGTCAGTTTAATGCAACATTTTTTGTGGCATGTGTAGCAGCCCAAAATTTGCCCTTCCGTTTTAACCTAGACTGGCTTTTGTTTCTCTGCATTTCTACACTTCTGCATATCATAGCATTTGTCTTGAGGCATGGGATCAAGGCATTTCTGTGGCTCAGGCGTCATTTTTAGTGCAAAAGTCTGAACAGTGTGCATCAGGGGCTCCAACATCTATTTTTCCCGACGATCGGATGACCGGTTTTATTTTTATTTTGCAGGATATTTTTTGCTCAGGAGGCAACACTCAAGCTATCTCAAGCATTCTCACAATTTTGATAGTCAAGGGAAATTTTAAGATGTTTTATGGGGCTCAAAACGGATGAAAACGGGCAATTGTACACTTTTCCCTCCAGAAGGCGCCAAAATTCAAATTTTCAGAGCGTTAACCGATTAACCAAAGCAAAATTAGAACAAATTTGAATTTTCAAAGGTGTTAACCGATTAACCAATTTGGTTAACCGATTAACCAAAGCAAAATTAGAACAAATTTGAATTTTCAAAGGTGTTAACCGATTAACCAAGGAAAATTTCAGCTCTGCACGTGAGTTTTCAATAGAGGTCACTTTAGGGGTCCATTTTGATCACTTGTGAATTTGATTTTACACCAGAAGAAGGATCTAGAACTACTTTGAATTTTGATTAGTTTTCAAAATTAATTCAAGTTCCCTCCAATTTCCCATTCCTAATCCCATTCCGATTTTCATAACCACACTCCAAACCACCATTCTACTCCTAACCTAGAGCATATTTAAATGAATTTGCTCCAAACCTCAAGGGAGAATCCTCATAATTCCATTCATTTTCAGAATTCACTCTCACTCTTGAATTTTGCTCTTAACTTTTTCACTCCAAAACCTCCATTAGAGCTCTCATCTTGAATTCTTTGATTCTCCATTGGAATCATTGAATTCTAGAGCTAACCTTCATCCTTCATCCTTGTTATCTCCAATTCTCCATTCAATTTTCGTGCTAGTGCGGATCTGAACTTGGAAGTTGATTTGGAAGAGCTTATTTGGATTGGTTTTGCTTAATTTTGGTGGATCTTCACTTCTACAACAAGAAATCACTTGGATCTTGAAGAATCTCTGGGTTTCTTACTTGGATCTGCTCATTTGAAGTTGAATCAACATTCACCAAAGCAAATCTCTACTTTGTAGGTTGGAAATTCTAGATCCGATGCTATTTTGAGCTTATTTTGCATAATCATCATGTTAATCTTCAAGTTTTGGTGGATCTTGTTGATTTTGATTCATGTGATTTGGGATCTTGCTGTTTGAATGTGTTTACATGTTAATGGATCACTGATTTCTGATGTTAAATTCGTGCATAATTGATTACAAGATCATTTGGATTATTGCATGAATGATTAATTGCTGAAAGTGCTTTTGAGCTGTTGTTTTTCTGCTTCTGGTATGGTGTTAATCGGTTAACCAGTTGCAGTACAAACTGGTTAATCGATTAACCAGTACGAATTTCAGAAATTTTTTAATGGTTAATCGGTTAACCAATAGCGTTAACCGATTAACACTGAACCAGAATGCCACTTTTGCTTATTTTCAAGCATGTTTTGGTTGCTTCTCACTTGGAATCTTCATGGATCAATATGATGCATTTAAGTGAGATGCTTTGGATATGTGTCACTATTCTTAATTGTTTAATCTTGATTCTTCGACACACGTGGTTCGATTTCCACTTGAATGCATACTTTGTGGATGTTGTTCAAGTGATGATCATTTGCTTGAGTTTGAAGAATTGCTTGGTTGAGATGCGCTTGTGGTGGCTGTTGCCCCACACTTTTTTCATCCCACTCTTCTTTGATGATTGATGGTAACGGTTGTAGGAGTTTTCTTCTCCCATTTCATCTCATCCTCGCATCTTTTGTGTTTGCATTTCATGTTGCATTTCATCTTCCATTTCTTTCTACTTGTGATTGAATTGCTTTGTGTTTTCTTGGTCATTTGCCATGATCCCTTAGGATTCCTAGTCCCTCCGTTTAGGACGGGAGTAGGAGAGACATTAGGTGTTCAATCCAAGCATGCTAACATAGGGTAGATTTCCCTTTCAATCCCAACTTTAGGTCCATTTTGCATGACAACGTTAGGGCCGAGTTTCCCTTAGACCTTCCGTGCGTCTCTCTTCTCATCTCAAAACGCATTTTAACTCATCTAATAAATACGATGAATATTGTATGCTACGAGCCTTAAGCACATGGGAAATGATAAGTGATGGGTCTCCTCTCGCTTGTCTAGAGTGTTTAGTGTACGTCCCATTTGGGGGTGATATGCAACACATTCGTTCCTATGTCATAGTCCTTAGTGCATCGTGAATCAAAAATCAAATCAATTCACTTCACTAAAAAACACAAAAACAAACATCAAACTTTTTTTTATCCTTCGGGATTAATGGAAAACCATTTTCAGAAAGAGGGTGTTAAGCTTTGGTTCTACCGCAAATAGGCATCGTCCCTAACTGCTAGAACAAAGGTTTAACCCTACCCGGTTAAAACACTTGAACCTATCTGTGGTCGTGTCATCCCGAACTACGTTTGCTCTGATTTCTCATACCAGATGAGGATACGTAGGCATAAGACGACGATGTCTTGGCGAGCAACCTTCCCCCTTCACCCGTAGTTTTCCGAACTACGTTGAATCTGACTTTCCCATTTCATGAGGGAATACGTAGGCATAGAGCAGCAATGCTCTATCGAGTCTCTTTTCTTTTCTTTTGTCCCTGTGAGCCTGTAGCTTAGACAGATAAACACACCCTTTGATGAGACAACAAGCGTGGATCCCGTTGAGTACAACGGACGTGAGGGGTGCTAATACCTTCCCATTGCGTAACATTGTCTTTTACCTTTTCGTAGGTTTTCTCTGATCGTTTCCTTTCCCTCTCTTTGGGATAAATAACGAATGGTGGCGACTCTTTTGTTTTTCCGCCGAGTGTTTTCATAGTTGCGACAGCTGATGACTCTGCTGGGGACGACCCTGTTCCCTATGCGAGTCAATCCTAGCGCTTGTCTGTTGTGTGTCTTTGGGTGTTTACTTTTGTGCATTTATTTTACTTTATGTACATTATCTGTTGTATATTCCTGCATTTGCATTTTGTTATCATATTATGCTACTGCTATGCTGTGGGGTGGGTTGTTCCATTGAGAGATAAGCCCAATACCCAAGCTTGAGTATACACACAGGATTAGTGTGGAGAGTAGCGGGAGCTTGTGTGGCGTTTGGCCATGCAATAACTCGTGCGAAATTCACGTCCAGGCAAGGTTTTTCTTTGGAGATACTCTATCCTGCGTATTTGGTGCAGTTGAGGGAGTATTGACTTAGAAAGACTAACGACTCTGGAGACCATTCATTGGGAAGTCAGCTAAGTGAGGCCGCTTCGTTTGACTATGATGCCAAACCAGAAATGGTGAACATATCATCGTTTCTCGAAAGTCTGTGACACTGATGACCTACATAGGATGCCATACCGTTCAAGACTAGAACCCACATGTGAGAGGGGATGGGTTTTGCAGGAAACTTGACCTTAAACCAACCCGGTTTTCTCGTCAGTGCGGAATTTTGATCCTGAGTAATCCGTTTTTCTATCACCGCAGTGTTCTGATTTTCTGGGACTTCTTATTAGAGCGGAGCTATGGTTGAATTCAGTCAACGACACAGCAGCAGGTTTGAACATTGGATACCTTGATCCCATGTGTGCATCTGCATGATCATTCTGCACTTAACATTGCATGTCTGTGTGTGTTATAGGTTCTCCTCTTTCCCTTGGTTCTGGTACTGGTCTTCTGTAGAGATGGAAGTTGGCAGAAAGAGGATTGTGGTATACAAGTTTCCTGCACTTGAGTTAGGACCTTTATTTGGTATGATTTCCATGGCTGAGCCTGGCGTCCTTGAAACCTTCAGGGAAGATTTTGGGAGGATTCTGAATCTTGTCCGTAAGATCACGAGTTATGAGCATGGAGCTATTCATACCCTATTACAGTTTTATGATCCGTCGCTGCGATGTTTCACGTTCCCAGACTTTGTGTTGGTTTCGACTTTGGAAGAATTCGCTTTCATCTTAGGTGTTCCGATACAAGATAAGGTGTCATTCTTCAGTTCCGAAGAAGAACCTGATCTCGAGAAGTTATCCGCCGCTCTTTATTTGAGCGCCTCTGAGTTGGTAGACCATGTTATCAACAGAAATGGAGTTTTTGGCTTTGCTTTATCTTTCTTGGTGGATAAAGCCCGAAAGTTTCCGACTTCGCTTCCGGGAATACTGTACCTACTCTCCTGGGAGATTTGTATCATTCAGTACACTACAAGAATGAGAAAAGAAGAGGAAAGGTGGTTTCTTGTTGTGCGCCGCTGTTGCACAAGTGGTTCGTTGATCACCTCTCTCGCTCTGGAGCTTTGTGGATCTAAGGAATTCATCTGAATGGTCAAAGAGGCTTATGGGTTTAACAGAAAAGGATATCGTCTGGTTCAACCGAAGTCTGCTTGGTCATGAGCTTATCTTTAGTTGTGGTAGCTTTCCTAATGTACCTTTGATGGGGAGGAAAGGCAACGTCAACTATAATCCTTCTCTTGCTGTCAGATAGTTTGGTTATGCTTTGAGAAGACCTCTGAAAGAGGAAGAAGTGCAGGAATCTCTGTACTTCACCGGTGTAGCTGATCCTTGTATTTCGGCCATGTAAGTGCTCTTGATTGGTTGCATTTTATGGAAAAACTTTAGAGTTTGCATGTATGTCATACTGAATGTTAAGACATACTTAATGATGTGTGTGCAGGGTAAGTTAACTATAAGTTAAGCTGAATGTCATACAAAATGTCATGACACTGACCATATGACATCCAGCGGGCAGGTTAGTTTTTCTCATATCTAGAAATCAGGAAACAAATCAGGAGCTCAAGCTGAAAGACAAGAGACATTTGAGAAGCCCTAAAGCGAAACAAATGCTCATGAATTAAATGGCAAGCGTGCAAATGATTGAAGAGTAGGGTTTGTTATGATTAAACCTAACTGTGTGCACCAAGGCCCAAAGGACTTACTGCTCTATAAATATCAGAAGGAGCAATTCTAGCAGTAAGGATTTTGATAGAAGAATAAAGATTGTATAATACAGAGTCCTTGTGAGTGAAGAAGGTTGTTCTTCACGTGAGTATTGTGAGCGAAAAAACTGTGTTCTTCACGTGTGAATTGATTCTTAGGAATACTTGTTTACCAAGAAACTGTCTGCTGCATTGGTTAGGTAGATTCTAAGTTGTGTCTCACTCAAAGCTTTTAAGAAAGAGTGTGTGTGTCCCTTGATCAAAACTTTGAAGCAAGATCAAGGTGTGTATGAAGTGTTTCTTCATCTTTATTTTGTAACTGTAATTGGATATCACTGTGGTGTGATTGAGGGGGAGTGAGTGGGAATACTCAGGTCTAGAGTGTCTCTAGGTTGAAGTGTCATTGGGTAGGTTTTAAGTGAGGAGTGCAAACTGAGTTGTTTGACTGAATTAATTCTACTAATAATGAATTTCCTCCCTGGCTTGGTAGCCCCCAGATGTAGGTGTTGTTGACACTGAACTGGGTGAACAATTGTTGTGTTATTTACTGCTTTTACTTACAGTTTAATTAGTTAGTACAATAGTCAATGTCATAGTGGATGTTATAACCTTGGCAATAACATCCTTCGTGTGCTTGCCAGAATTTCAATTGGCATCAGAGCAGGCACCCTGCCTGTTTATTCTGGGTGAGATCTAGGGAAATAAATTCTGGTACTATGGATAAAGATATTGGATTCACTAATAGACCTCCAATTCTAGATGGTTCTAATTATGATTATTGGAAACC
Source organism: Lathyrus sativus (assembly GCA_963859935.3). Taxonomy (NCBI): domain Eukaryota; kingdom Viridiplantae; phylum Streptophyta; class Magnoliopsida; order Fabales; family Fabaceae; genus Lathyrus; species Lathyrus sativus. The sequence continues at coordinate 187,489,615 of OZ012736.1, read as the reverse complement.
TAGGATGATTGCATTCCTAAAATCCTTAGACAGTAAGGCTTGGAGAGCTGCAAACTCTGGCTGGGAACATCTTGTGAAGACTGACAAGGATGAAGTAGATATGTTAATTCCTGAAGAGGAATGGAACAAAGAGCAAGAGGCCTTAGCTCTTGGGAACTCTAAAGCATTGAATGCACTCTCCAATGGTATAGACAAAAACATCTTCAGACTGGTACACCACTATGAACTAGCAAAGGATGTTTGGGACACTCTCAAAACTACTCATGAGGGAACTTCCAAGGTCAAAATGTCAAGACTTTAAATGCTGACCACCAAATTTAAAGGTCTGAGAATGAAGGAAGATGAGACCATTCATGAGTTTTACATGAATGTTCTTAAACTTGCAAACACCTTAGGAGCCTTGAGAGAAAAGATGGCTGAAGAGAAGCTTGTAAGGAAGATTCTCAGGTCCTTACCTAAGAGGTTTGCCATGAAGGTCACAACCATTGAAAAAGCCCAAGACATATGCAACATGAAAGTGGATGAACTCATAGGTTCTGTCCAAACATTTGAGATGGGCACGTGTGATCAACCTGTAGAGAAAAAGAGCAAAAGCATAGCTCTTGTCTCAAACACTACTGAGGATTCAGAAGTAGAGGGTGGTGAAAAGAGGAGAATTTGTCAGAAGCAATAGCCTTGCTTGGAAGACAATTCAATAAACTGATCAAAAGGATAAATTATAAGTCAAAGTCCTATGACAAGAACACCTCTTCTGACAGCAGCAGAAAGAGTAACTCTGAGGAGAATTTGAACCAAGGCAAAGGAGTTCAATGCCATGAGTGTGAGGGATATGGATACAATAGAAAGGAATGTCCCACATACCTCAAAAAGAAGGGAAAAGGCCTAACGGTCACATAGTCTGATGAAGATTCAGAAAGTGGATCAGAAGGAGAATCTTCCAAACATGTCACTATTTTAAACAATATATGTATATCTGATGGTGATTCAAGTGAAGATGAATTGACTTATGATGAACTAGCAGATTCATATAAAAATCTACACATCAGAAGTACTGAATTATATAAGCAAGGAGAGCACCAGAAGAAGTGCATAATGGAATTAGAGGCTGAGAAGATAAAGCAGTTGGCAACAATAGACTCACTCAAAAGTGAGGTCAACTTGTTGGAATCCAAAATGGAGCAGATGGCTAAATCCATAAGGATGCTAAACCCTGGGACTGACACCCTAGAAGAAATTCTGCAGAGTGGTCAGAGTTCAGGAAATAGGTCTGGACTGGGATTTGTTGATAGACAAAATCCTACCTTGAAACTCAAGAGACTGAAACCTGAGATTCAGAAGGTAAAGAGGATGTCACGACCAATGTCACCATATCCACCACACAGAAACTGGAACCAAGTCAAAAGTAGATTCCAAGGGTATAGATGTTACCACTGTGGAAAACTTGGTCATATCAAATCATGTGTTTTTGGCTGCATGGATTTCCTAGTCATCCTCATCAAAGGAAATCTAAATAGAGAACTCATGTCAAAAGGCAGCTTCAAGCAAATCCTAAGAAGGCTGCTCCTAACAAGCAAAGACACTGGGTTGCCAAGAATATGGATTTAGTAGCTCACACTTCTCTAATGAGGCTAACCCAAGAGGACTGGTACTTTGACAGTGGCTGCTCCAAACATATGACTGGAATTGAGGATCACTTGATAAAACTCAACCCTCATTCATCCAGTCATGTAACCTTTGGTGATGGAGCTAGAGAAAAAATCACAGGTGTTGGACAACTTGACAGTCTTAAAGCTCCAAAATTGAAGGATGTCTTGCTGCTTAAAGGACTGACTGTTAACCTAATAAGCATAAGTCAGCTATGTGATCAAGGTTTAAAAGTCCATTTTTCAAAGGATAAGTGTGTGGTTGTCAATGAAGAAGGTGAGGAAGAAATGAGGGGAACTAGATCCAAGAATAATTGTTACCTATTGGAGCCCATAAGTAACATAAATGGATTGATCAATAAAGAAAATAAGGACCAACTATGGTTGGACAAAGGAAGTCAAGCTCTAAAGATAGAAAGGACCAGGTCCAACACATCAGCAAGTGGATCTTCAAAGTATACTTCAGAAAGAAGGACAGGATGTAAGAAACATCTTGTGGGAAAGCAAGCCAAGAAGGGATGCCCAAAGATTGGACACGAGGGAAAGCTAGATAAGCTATATTGGAACCTGATGGAGTCCATGGAAGCTGCCTTGCATAAAGAAAGCAATGTCACTCCAGATGTCATGACCTTGTTCTGTGACATCAAGAGTACCATCCAAACAAGCTCTGATGATTTCAAGGGAGACATACTCAGGGGTAACATGTGTAAATGGCAAGAGGGTTGTGCTAAACCTGGTGATTATGGCCGAAATAGTGCTGACATGGCTTCAAGAAGTGTCAAGGAGTCTCAATTTAAAAGGTCTCTACTAAAATTGAGGTCCTCCAGAAATGATGAGTCATAGCAATTAAAAGCAAAAGGGAATTACATTTTGAAATTAAATCATTTAATGATAAATCAAAAAGGTAAGTTCCCTCCTATTGGACAATCGTACCCCATTACCACTTATACGATACAACCTCTCCATTCTTGGTGCCATCATAAACTATTCAGCTTCCATACCTTTTCCAACCAGCACAAAAAATTTCTTCTCCCTCAATCAACTTCCCTAAAAATGTTGCAACATTCTAAACCATCCTTAGACGAAAGAATGACCGACAACAATGCTGATTCCAACCATAATGAAGTGCTTGAAATAACTCCACTATAAATGATTACACTTGAAGGATTATTGGTGAAGGAACCTAAAATGCTGCATGCAAAAAGACCCAAAGACCTTGTCTCAGGTCAGGTCCCTCTTGCTGCTACATCTGATGACCAAAATGGAGAGGAAGCGAGAAGAACACACCTTAAAATTGCAGATATGGTGGCTAGCGCACTCAACATACCCACACCATCCAACAATAAGGGGACTGATCCTAACCAGGATGATCAAGCTGATGTCTCTCACAATGTCAAAACATTGAAAGACCCTACACCAGAAGGGAAGAACAAAGGTAACGATGCTAAGAAAATGGGTGCTGATATTCAAGGCACCAAAAATACTGAGTTGGTAGACCTAGATGAATATTCTAACAATGACCTCGTAGCAAAGATCAATCCGGGCATAGCCAAAAGGCTGATGACAAGGAAAGGAAAAAAGGTGGCTGACCAAAGCTCCCTCAAGAAAAAGGCTGTTGAGAAGATTGGTGAGCAAGACATTTGTACAAAAAGGGATGTTGAGAAGACTGCTAAGCAAGACATCTCCACTAGGAAGGCTGGAACAAAGAGGACTCAAGTTAGACCCTCCAAAGGGTGGAGCAAAGTAACCACCAAAAAGAGGAAGGTTGAATCTAGTTCAGAACCAGAGACAGATTCTGATGTTGCTGTTGATGTCACTGACATCCAATCTAAGAAGAAACCTTCTACCAGTAAACTGGCTGCAAATGTCCCTAGAGTGCCAATTGACAACATCTCTTTTCACTATCCGTCGTGTGCTATCAGATGGAAATATGTATATCAAAAGAGGTTGGCCCTGGAGAGAGAGCTTGCATAAAATGCTCTTGAAAACAAGGAGATCATGGCCCTCATCTGTGATGCAGGCTTGCTGAAAACTGTAACTCAGTTCTCCCAATGCTATGAAATTCTGGTCAAAGAATTCATAGTAAACTTATCAGATGAATGTGCTGATAGAAAATCCACTGAGTTTGGGAAAGTATATGTGAGAGGAAATGATGTCATCTTCACTCCCACTACCATCAACAACTTCCTTGGAAGATCAAATGAAGCTCAGCCTGAGTTAACCATCTCTGACAATAAAATGTGCCAAGTAATTACTGGAAATCAAGTCAGAAAGTGACCATCAAAAGGAAATCTTGCTGCCAGCAAACTAAGTGTGAAATATGTCATGCTGCACAAGATTGGTGCTGCAAACTGGGTGCCAACTAATCACAAATTGTCAGTGGCCACTATCCTGGGGAGAGTTATCTATGTTGTTGGGACCAAGACCAAATTGGATTATGGCACTTACATCTTTGATCAGACTATGAAGCATGTTGGTAGCTATAGCATAAAAGGGCCCATAGCATTTCCTTCGCTCATCTATGGAATTATGTTAGCACAATTTCCAAATATCCTCAAGACCACTGATGTAGCTAACAAAAGAGAAGCTCCCTTAACCTTTCATCACAAGTTGTTTCAAGGAACCCATGTTGCAGACATTGCCATGACTTCCATTGAGACATCAACAAGGGGTCCCAAAACCAGAAAAGCTGAAGTAATGGCAATAATCAAAGAAACATGCAAGGAACTGGATGCAAGGAAGCAAACTCTTGAAAAACTGCTAAAGTCTCTAGAGCAAGATGAAGATGTTGATCTCACTGATGATGATGGTACAAGGGAAGATGATGGTCAAGAAGCTGGCTCAGAGGAAGCTGCTGACAGCTCAGAGGAAGACACTGATGATGCAGAAGAAAGCTCAATAGAATCTGAGGAGGACAGGTCCAACTCAGTTGAAGAAAAAGATTAATGTCTAAGCCACTGTGACCACTGAGTTAGTGCAGGAAGAAGTGTTGCTGCTGTTTTATATTGATTAGTTTTGGTTAGCCTTCAGTAGGAATTGTTTGAATATCTGTATTTGTGATGCTCTCTATGAGCAGTTTGTTTAATGTGCCCCTAAAAATTGTAATGTTACAATTTTTGATCTATGCTAAGTCCTTAGTTGGATCTTAATTTATGGCTAAAAAGGGGGAGAGAAAGATAGAGTGATAATAACAGCAGGTGGAAGCACAGATGATGTGCAGAACAAGTGGGCTAGCATATGTGCTATTGTGTGCACATGGTATAATCATGCTTGCAGGTGTGACCACAGGTGCTGCTGAGGATTTGTGCGATAACAACTGCCTAGTGTTGTTAGTAATTTGCTGATGCAATATGTGTGTGAATTCCTATGGTGTATAGGAATGTTTGTTGCTAACCATGTGTGATCCTAGAAGGTATTTAGGAGTCGTGTGTATCTGCAGGATAGTAGCAGAGTGTGTTGTGCATCTCTTCAGGGGGAGTAGCACAGGTGTGTGTGCTTCAGGATGTCATCCTGAATGTCATAACATCCAGAGCAGATTGGATGAATATGTGTGACTGCAGAGTGTGCAGGTTAAGTGCTCAGCTGGTAAGGTGAATCAGTTGAGGGGGAGTAAACCAGTGTGTTACTCAGTAAAGTGTGATATTTGTAGTGGTAACTAACAGATGGTTAACAAGGTGAGTTATAACAGTGAGAGCTAACTGTGAGGACTGAGAGAGTGTGTTGAGCTAGTAACTTTCCTGCATGACATGGCACATGATAAATCTTCTGCTGTGTGTAAACTCTGATATGTTAAATAGGGTGTTTTAGCCAAAAATTTGCCAAAGGGCGAGTTTGTAAGTGATCTTTGTCGCTACCGCGAAAATAAGGTGCCGGCAAAACAGAAGAGTCGCCACCTTTCGTTATTTATCCCTCAGAATGGGAAAGGAAACGATCGGAGAAACCTGACGAAAAGGTATAAGACAAGGTCATCACAACCGTTGTCTGGGTTCGGGAGTCGGTTACGCAAGGGGAAGGTATTAGCACCCCTCACGTCCATCGTACTCGATGGGATCCACGCTTGTTGTGTTTATCTGACGGGTTGGTTTTATCTATCTACCTATCAAGGCCGGCTCAAAAAGAAAAGAAAATGACTCGGCAAAGCGTTGCACTTTATGCCTACGTATTCTCATCAGAGAATGAGCAATCAGAGTCAACGTAGTTCGACTAACTACGGGTTACGAGGAAGGTTGCTCGCCAATACATCAGTATTGTGCCTACGTACTCTCAACAGGTATGAGAGATCAGAGCTTACGTAGTTCGGGATAATACGGGTTACGGGAATTCAGATTCATCTGTTTTTTGAGTAGCGTTAACAGACAGTTCCAGCAGTTTGGTGTATGCAGCTCGACCCTTGGAGACTTATGCGTTACCGTTTGCGGTAGAACTGGGAGTTAACGACACTCTTTTCTTCAGAAAAGCTTCCTTTGAATTATGGGCCCACGTGGCAAAAAGGTTTGAAGTTTGTTTTCTGTCTTTTACGGAAGAACTGTTTTTTATGGATGTTTGCAACCAATATCGCACTAGAGACTATGACCTGAGAGTGAATGCGTCGCATGTCACCCAAAGGGTGCCATACTAAGCATCCAGACTGTTAAAAAGAAACTCTCCAACAACCCTTTCTCAAGTAGCTTAAGGCTCGTAACGTACGACGTCAGATAACCTTTATTACTGTATTTTGATTTGTTTTGAGATGAGAAGAGAGAGGGACAACTAAGGGGAGACTATCAAGTCTTAATGTTGTCATGCCAATGATTCATCCTATGGTTGAGGCTTGAAACAGGGAACTCCTAGAAGTTATCATGCATAGGTTTTAACCTAAAGTTCTAATCATCACTTCCTTATCAAAGGAAGTGAGATTCCTAGGGGATCATGCCAAAGAAGTAGAAACATATAAAGCATCAGTTTAAACAGTAAATAGATATACAGTACAGGAAACAACTGTAAAATGCATGCAATGCAAGTGAGGGAGGAAATGTGTGTGGGGCATCAGCCTCCACAAGCTCATCTCAACCTCAAGCCAAATATGAATAATTGCAGTCATACAAAAGAAATAACATGCTATCAAGCAAATCAATAACTGCAATCATACAGAGGAAATAAAATGCTATCAAGCAAACTCAAACCACATCAATACAGTTGCACAACAAGCAAACAGACAAGGAAGAAAGCAAATCAACAGCTTCCACAGCTTCACAGCAAAGCTCCTCTGACAGCAGTTCAGTCCTCAGCCTGTAACTGTTCTTCTAGTCCATCATCTTCAATAGCAAGTATCCCCCTTGCTTCTTCAAGCTTTCAATGCATCAAACACAAGTATCAACTTGTTCTTCAACTTCCAGCTTCAGCTCTTCATTCAATCTCAATTTGATCTTCTTCACACAAGTGTCAACCTGTTCTTCTGGATCTTTAAGCCTCAGCTTCAATGGCAGTCTTCAGACAAAGGGCAATTTCAACCTCTAGCATCTTCAATCTTCCAGCAAGGAACTCCATCCTCTAGCAAGGGAGAAAGATTCATCTAACAAGAGCAAGGTTTGGACAATAGACAGCAGAGTGAAGACCAAAGGTCACCACTGAGCACTCCATCATCAGAGAAAGGAACCCTCAAAGGTTCTACCAACTTGTGAAGAGCCACACATCCTACCAAAGGAGGGATGAGGCCTTCACAAGGGGACCTTATATCATAGGGAGTAATGGAAGTGATCAACACCTTCCATGTTTATGAAAGAAGAGAATCTATCTAGAAGCTCTGCCTACAAACCCTAATCTTAACACCTAAACAAAGCTACACCAAAAGAAGGGAAATCTTCACATCCAAACTGCTTCAAGCACTCCATAGAAACCCAAGCTTGTCTTCAACATCATCCAAGAGCACGCAAAGCAAAACCCTAATCTAAGGGAACTAAAGAAATCAATCTAATTGAATTAGCAAGCTAGGATCACCTAAAACCTAGTACTAAAGCTAGTCCTAACTAAAATACTAAAACCAATTGTAAAATCCTACAAACATAACTAGGGGACCCTAATTCAATCATGAATCTACCATATAAAATCCAGAGGTTGAATCATCCACCAAGTCCTAGAAATAAAATCTAAATCATGAAGTACTAAGCATAAACCCTAAAACTAGAGCACCTTAAGTTTCAACTTAAAACTATATCCTAATTTCACCACAAAAATGTAAGAAAAATCTAAGGGGAACATGCATATCTATGCTAGCTACACACAAAAAATCAAGTCAAGAATCATCACCAAATGCTCAAACAAAATTCAGCAAGACAGGGTATCAACCATGGCCACTTTTAATATCAATTAATATTCAAAAAATGCAAATAAAATCACAAACGCATGAATTCCTAATATTTTTATTCTATAAAATTCTAGATTCAATCATGAATCAGGGGGAAAAAGTTTGGAATTAATTGAGTTAATTTCCTATTTTTTATGAATTAATTTCTAAGTCATATGAAATGCACAAAATAAAAGAAAATAAAAGAAATTAATAAAAAGCGCGTGGCAGATAGCAATCCAACTTAGTTCATTTCAAAGAATTGGGCTAAAGGGGGGGTGTGGATATCACTCTGAGTGTTAAGCCCAAAACCATTCAATTAATGAAACGGTGCGTTTCATTTGGAAGTTCTCTTCAGAGTTGAGATGCAATCGTGGCCCTCCAATGCTCGCCTGAGTCCAAGGTCAAACCATCATCCAATGGCTCATGTTCATCGTCCCCATTTGAACTCAGCTTGGGGGGAAAACACAGACGGTGGCCTGAACAGTGGCGCCACCGTCTTCTCCGGTGAAGCACTCTTCTCAGGTCATCAAAACTCACAAAACAAATCATCATTTCACTCCAAATTTGATGCTGATCACAAATATCAACTCCAAATCATCTAATTCCCTCTAGATTTTCAAACCCGATAGCATTTTCAGAATTCATCCAAATCTTGATTTTCACCATTCTTCAAATTAAAGGTCTCAAGTTAATCCTCACTCTTCACTGATCAATTTCCACTATCCCATCGTGATTATTCCTTCAAGAATCTTGAGATATCAACCTCAACAGAAAATGATCACACACCTATTTTGTCTCTAATTCACCAATTTCTGATCCTAAATCCAACTACATGTTGCAAGGATCCTAACCACATATGAATTTCTAAGCATCTCCTCCTAAATCATGCATAAGAGTGAAATGTACAAACCTGGTTTCAGAGAGGTAACAGAGATGGTTTTTGATCACTTCAGCTTCCAAGATGATGCAGACACACTCCAAATTCACTCCCAAAGCCTTTGCACACCTTGATTTGGCTTGATTCCCCCTTGAATTCAAAACCCGATTCTCACTTGAACCTTCACAAATTCAATGGCTCTTTCTGCAACCAGCTTCAATTCCCTCCAAAAAAATGGCTGAGTTCACTCAATGACTTATATAGAAATGATTGGGATTGTCTAGAAACTTCTGGATTCATCCAAATGAGATTTTGGATTTTCAAAATCTCTTCAAAATCTCATCCATGGCAATCACTATTCTAACTCCCTTTGGGCATGGCTATGTTTGTAGTCAAATTCTCATCAGATTTTGAATGAGTTTGATGAGTAATTTTCCTTGTTTGCAAGCCAAAGGTGGGAGATTGATTATGTTGCTTCATCATGAAGAAATGAAATGGAATGGTATGCAAATGACCTCAAATCAAAATTATAACATTGCCATTGTTTCTAAAATCATTTTTCCAATCAATTTGACCTATAATTTTGTTTCATTTGATCACAAAATGAATTATTTGAATTTTTGGCCATTAAATCCTTTTAATTCTTTCTTTTTTTCAAAATTTCTTGAACCAAGTCTCTCCTTGAGCCATTTCAATGCCTCCTTGATGCATGGTCAAGGTTAAAACCCCATTTTGAGCAACTTTCTAGTTGAACAAAATTTCATTTGAGGCCTCCAAGTTGGTGAAAATGACCTATGATCAGAAATGACCTATAATCACCAAATGTCCAAAATACCCTTGACTTGTCAAAGCCATAAGTTGAGTTATACAAATCCTATCAAGGACTTATAGTACTCTATAGAAATCTAAGAGAATAAGGAAAAACATTCATGTTGACCAAAAGTTCAAAGGAATCATCCTTCTAGGGCACAAGTGTCATGCAAGTTGGGTAACTTTCAAGCTCCAAATTCACATACCTCAGATGACTTGTAACTTGTCAAAGCCATAACTTGAGTTCTACAAATCCTATCAAGGACTTCTAGAACTCAAATTAAAGCTACGACAATGCTTTACAACAATCATGTTGGGGGTAAGATGAGATAACAATCACATCTTGAGCTAAATTGTCTTGAAGATAGGGGTCAAACTAGGGGATTTTACACTGTCAAGCCTTAGAAACCCTAGCTTGAAACTTCTCAAACTCTTCAACCATGATGAGTTGACCTTGGAATAATCCTTATAACATCTCAATTCATCAATCCATGATCACATGGCTCTTGGATTAGGTCTCAAACTTCTTTAAATCATCAGTTGATTTAGGGTTGACCCAGTCAAACCCTGGCTGCACCACTCATGGCTGAGGCTCCTTAATCTTGCACAATGACCTGTCTAGGCCTCAAAGTGATCTTCAATACTTATAATGAGCTCTCTCAAGACCTCAATTCCAACTTCATGTCCTCAGAATCATCTGATGACTTCCCCATAACTCTCAAGTTAGGAGACCTACACACTTGGCTTCAACCACTCTCTTTGAGGATCTTTTAACTTCTCTGACAAGGATATCAACCCTTGAACACCTGAATAAGCCTCTTAGCTAGCTTCAAACTCTTGTGTATCCCTTGATTGTCAATCATACCTCTTGATCTCCTGCATACATGTCAATGAAATGCAAATGATAATGCTAATGTGAATGAAATGAAACATAAGCTAGGTAAAGAAGAGTTGGGCAAATTTTGGGGTGCAACAGCTGCCCCTATTCAAACGGCTTGGACCTGACTGGGTGAGAAGCGAACGGCTCTCAATCAATCAAGGTAAAAGATGGTTGAATACCAACAAACCCGGAAATTTGCCAACTACACAAGTACACGGTACTCTGATGGGGACAAATCTTCGAAAACTGAAATAATGGTTGCACGACAATTAGCTGGAGAATTGGTCACACGGTAACCGGTGAAATGTCTAATCTCAAATCTCCGTCAGGAAGAACATCTGATTTTACTGTAGATCTTCGTCCTCAAGTCATCAAGGGGTCACCAGTTACACGGTAACCGGCGATACATAGCTGGTATTGCCGTCAGGCGTTCTGCGACACTGCGACAAAAGGATTCCTCGGGACTCATCAGGTCTTTAGGAACCTTTTAACAATCAAGTTAACTATGTCGTCGGGCATTCAAAGAAATGTTCGGGCGTCAGTCGGGCTTTGTTAGTAAGTCGGGAATAGAATTATTGGTCAATCATGAACCAAATAAGGATATACAATTCTTTTACCGTCAGGCACCCCGCGTCAGCTAGGAGAACTGCTTCGTCAATACAGGGGGACTTCAATCATCAAGTCTTCAAGGACATTTCAACTCCTCTATTTAAAACCTGCCGGGGAGGACACATCTCCGCTGGGGATTCTGGAGAACTATCAAGCAACTCTGCTTCGGGGATTCAGAAATCATTTTGGGTGAATCAACTCTGCTGAGGACTTCAAGAATCATCTTGGACAAAGAACTCTGCTGGAGATTTCAGGATTCATCCTGAGCAAATACTCTGCCGGGGCCTCCAAGCATCAACCTGAGCAACCAACTCTTGCGACTTTACTGGGGATTTTAAGAATCATCTTAAACCATCGCCTTCGCTGGAGAATTCAAGAATCATCTTGGGCAAGCGACTTTGCTGGGGAATACCTGCAAAACAAGAACGGTAACGACCTAGCTCACGTTTCATATGCATATGTTTGACAATGGCGCAATGCTCCACACGGTGGAAATGCTATGCGTTTTTAAGGTAAATGCTATGCAATCATGCAAAATGCTATGACCCCATCAGCAAAATAAATGCTGAAGGGAAGATCTTCCGGTCGAGGAGGAAGAAACACTCTGGTAGGGAGGAAGGAATCATCCTGCCGAGGAGAAGAAGCCACACTAATCTCAACTGGACTTCGCCTGGGGGAACGAACTTCAGCCGACTACTGTAGGGGGACAAAGTTCTACAAGAACCTGAACCCGCTCGACCAGGTATTCAAACCACCAACTGTCGAGGAAACGATATCAATTGCAAACTACGCGGCCTTCGCAACAAAACTTTCCTGGAGATAATGACTCCGGTGGGGAAATACAACATCAGTTATTCAACACTCTACTGGGGAAAACCAATCATGGCCCGAACGGCTTCCAAGGACTTGGCTCCCTTGGGGATCTGCAAACTCGGCTGGGGAAGTAGGAGTCATCCTGCTTTCAGGGGAAAGTACGACTCTGTGGGGAATTTCAATTCTGCTGAAGATTTCAGTCTGTAATATCGAGTGCTGCACACTTCAGTATATGACTCAGCTGGGGAGACGACGATCCTTCAGGATGCATCTGCTTGGGGAGAGACTCTTCTCTGCTCGGGGAAACACACGGCGTACTGCCTGGAATATGCTATACCTGCAACAACACAAACAAACAGACAAGATACCCTTCTCAAAAGGACCTATCAAGGTTACCATCTTGTGACAGTGTTCAAGTAATTCATTGTTTCAACAATCAATGGCCTAGGCCAGTAAGTTTATGTATGCGCATTTTATCAAAAACATCGGCGTTCTCTTTCGCAAACAAAACAGATAAATGCTAAACAAACAAACAAAATTGCTGAATAGTACACCTTTTATTGATAACGAATCCTTGAATGGGCAAAAATGTTTTACAACAGATGCAAGCTCCTGGAATGAGGAAGCTGCGCAAATATAAAGACATAAATATACATCAGTATATACACAAATGTCGGCATGAGGCGTAGACGAACACCATGAGTTGATCCCTCTATGACCCACTCGACTTCGATACTTCTCCGACGATTCAGCCTCAGAAGAGATTGATTCGGATAAACGGCCCTCAGGTCTTCCAAACCACTAAACAAATGCAGTCCACACGCGGAACGCAGTCATTTGCTTTTTCAAATCCCTAACTTTTGCCTGAATCTCCCTTTCGGGTTTTCGATTCACCGGGATACCCTTTTTTGCCAAAGTCGCCCTTCCAGGTTTTTGACTTTACGGGTGTACATTCTTTTCTTTTATATCCCTAATTTTTGCCCGAACCTTTTTCCTTTTTTATGGTTCACCGGGATGCTCCATTTTTTCCCGAACCTTTTTCCTTTTTCTTTCCAACGGGTCATTTTTTTTAAGCAAAGTATTTTTTAACTGAGTCCGCGTTCACCGGGGATGCAAAATCTTCGCCATCCATCGTGGATAACAACAAGGCTCCTCCCGAGAAGACCTTGCTGACGACGTATGGACCTTCGTAATTGGGAGTCCACTTGCCCCGGTGGTCGGAGTGTGGAGGAAGAATCTTCTTCAGGACGAGATCACCCGTCTGAAAGCTTCTAGGATGCACCTTCTTATCATAAGCTTTCTTCATTCGGCTCTGGTATAGACGACCATATGCAATCGATGCCAACCTCTTCTCGTCCATCAGGCTAAGTTGGTTTAGTCGGTTCTTAATCCATTCTGCCTCCTCGAGTTTCACGTCAACCAAAACTCGCAAAGAAGGAATCTCAACTTCTAACGGTAGGACAACTTCCATACCGTACACCAGTGAGAAAGGGGTTGCCCCGGTCGATGTACGTACCGTTATACGATAACCGTGCAGTGCAAATGGCAACATCTCGTGCCAATCCTTATAGGTCACAACCATCTTCTGTACAATCTTCTTGATGTTCTTATTGGCCGCTTCAACGGCGCCATTCATCTTCGGCCGGTAAGGAGATGAGTTGTGGTGTTCAATCTTGAAACTCTGGCACAGCTCCTTCATCATCTTGTTATTCAAATTCGAACCATTATCAGTAATGATCCGCTCGGGAATTCCGTAACGACATATGATGTCCCTCTTTATGAATTTAGCCACCACCTGCTTGGTCACATTAGCGTACGAGGCTGCCTCCACCCACTTGGTGAAGTAGTCGATAGCTACTAGAATGAAGCGATGACCGTTAGATGCAGTGGGCTCGATCTTGCCTATCATGTCGATGCCCCACATGGAGAACGGCCACGGGGAGGACATGACATTTAACGGGCATGACGGCACATGTAACACCCCAAATCTAAACTTGCGGATAACAGGGAAAAACAATAATTCATATAGCAAACAAAGCGCAGCAGCGCAAACATTGACTGCATGACGGTCGTCATGAGCCTGTGACGGTCGTCACACGGGCAAAATTCCTCATATCAGAGATGTTACACTTCAACTTGCCAGACAATAATCATTATGCAACAACTTGCAATTATCATACGTAGCATGAAATTAGATGAACAATCGCCAATGTATTACTTAACCATTTATCATAAAACAACTCGTCATTACTTCCGGTGGAAGTTCGATAAAGTATACAACATATTCTCTTAAAACAATTTAATAAAAACATCGTAACAAGTTCAATCAACAATAACATCGACTAAAATAATAACAACAATCGTCCATCCCCCCAAGAGTGCTACGTATCAGAGCGACCAACGACACCTTAACGGGAACTACGCTCTATGCCTGACTACCTGCAAATTACCACCAGAGGAGGTAACATACAACGGAAAAGGGTAAGATATCAATAATATAACATAAAGCATGATAGAAAACATGCCGGAACTCATCACAGCATTATAGGTTTCGAAATCATAAACATCATCAACAACAACTACGAGTAATCCATATCTCACATAAACAACATTAACATGCAACTAGCGTAATTATGCGACATTCATGCGACTCAACAATGCGACTCAACTGTGCACATGCATGTGGTACCATTTTGGGAGACAACTCTTCACAACTCGGGACAGGGCCAACACCCCGAACCCATCTAGGAGCCAACACTCCAAAACTCGGGACAGGGCCAACACCCCGAACCCATCTAGGAGCCAACACTCCAAATAACGCCAATACAGGCACAACCATCGTCAATCCAGGCCAAATGCTATGCCATGAAATGCATCTATTATGGACTACAACACAACCATATCAACCGTATAACAAGGCATTACGTCTACAACCAGAATGTCCATAACAGAGCATCATAACATCATACCACTCATACAACCATCACTTTCTACTCGTTCACATACGGGAACAATAGCAACATAATTTCAACATTTACGACTGTTCATGTAAAGGAACATTGCAACCTTGTATCAAAATATAGGAACTCAAAGTGTTCATACAAAACGGCTATTCCTATACAGGTATAACATCAACATCAGTTCAACAATTAATCTTTAACATCTTATCGTAATAACAACATTACGACATTTTCTTACATAATTAATTACAAATCAATCACAACCAGGTAACTGTCCTTTTTGGCCCATTAGGGAAAACCATTAGAGCATTGTACGAATAACCGTATAGCATATTCGTTCTACGTATTTGCCCATAAGGAAAACCTTAGAGCATCGCACTAATAACTACATAACACATTCATTCCTACATAAAAATCTTGTCCCATTAGGGAAACCTTTTCCTTAACATTTATCGATTAACAAAAACTATACCTATGACTCGATTCCCCATATGAATTCGATCATACCCACGGTTATAGAATTGAACCCCACCCTTACCTTAGAATTGAGGTCAATTCCACGCTCTCCGGTTCCGCTTCCGCTCTACGGTGACTTTTCTGCAGAAATCCTCCAAATTCGCCGGTGGTTGATTCTTTGCTCTCAACTTTCCTCAATGCGTAACTTCTCTTTTCAGTCTTTTTTTCCCCCAAATGGTGTAATTGAGGGTAAAAGAGTCTATGGGAATGTATTTTTGCTACCCACTCTCAGCCACGTCCAAATTCTGCATTTAACTGAATTTCGTTACTATGACGGTCGTGGCAAGTCCATGACGGTCGTCATATCAGAAGAATTAAATTTTTTTCAATTTTTTTCTAGATAGAACATCTCTTTATCTTTCCAACACTTTGAGCGAGGGTCAAATCCGACTTACGGATCAAGAGATATGATTTTTCGAAGTTTTCCTAAATCTGCCACGGAATTTTACACTTTTTCCCGACAATTCGACCGATTCAATTCCTTCCTTCGACCCAAACACATACTCAACTACGACTACGACGCAACGAGACATAGCAAGGTCATAATTGAATTTAATCAAAATAAAACAGGCGTTACAGCACATGAATCTTATCAGCATAAGTCTGGCATTTATGACATCTCTTCGCGAATTTAAAGCAATCCGATTCCATCGTCAGCCAGTAATATCCTGCTCTCAGGATCTTTCTCGTCATAGCATGCCCGCCGGCGTGCATACCAAATGTGCCTTCATGGACTTCTTCCATGAGCATACTCGCTTCTTTCTCATCTACACATCTGAGTAGCACGAGATCGTGGTTTCTTTTATACAAAACTCCATCAGGATTGAGATAAAAATTTCCAGACAGCCTCCTCAGAGTCTTCTTATCCTGGGTTGACGCTCCCGCGGGATACTCCTTAGTCATAAGGAAGGTCTGGATATCGTGGAACCATGGCTTGCCGTCGGAGGCTTCCTCGATTGCAAAGATGAACGCATGTCTATCAAGACGAGAAAGGAGAATTCTTGGAGCTTCATTCCAAAAATTGACTTTATACATCGAAGCCAACGTGGCTAAGGCATCAGCCATCTGGTTTTCAGCTCTGGGCTCATGATGGAGTTCCACTCGATCAAAGAACGGAAGCAGCCTTCTGGCATAATTCATGTACGACACCAAATTCGATTGGCGAGTCTCCCACTCCCCTTTAATCTGGTTAATCACAAGTGCCGAGTCACCATATACATCTAGGTTCTTGATTCTCAAATCAATTGCTTCTTCTAGACCCATGATGCATGCTTCGTACTCCGCTTCGTTATTGGTGACCGGAAACGTCAGTCTCGCAGTGAACGGGATATGGGATCCATGGGGAGTCGTGATGATCGCCCCAACGCCATTTCCGTAAGAATTAACCGCCCCGTCAAATATCAATTTCCACTGGGATTTCCTATCTGGACCCTCGTCGGGCAACGGTTCATCGCAATCCTTTGCCTTGAGAAACATGATATCCTCATCAGGGAATTCAAATTTCATCAGCTGGTAATTTTTGATCGGCTGTTCGGCGAGGTATTCAGACAATACGCTTCCCTTGATGGCCTTCTGGGAAACGTACTGAATGTCATATTCCGTCAACACCATTTGCCATCTGGCAATCCTGCCCGAAAGCGCTTGCTTCTCGAAGACGTACTTGATCGGATCCATCTTAGAAATTAGCATGGTTGTGTGATTGAGCTTGTATTGTCGTAAACGTTTGGCAGCCCAGGCTAGTGCACAACACTTCTTCTCCAGCATCGAGTAACGAGATTCACAGTCTGTGAACTTTTTACTCAAATAGTAAATGGCATGCTCCTTTCTGCCCGTCTCGTCGTGCTGACCGAGAACACACCCCATACTATTCTCAAGAACTGTCAAGTACATGATTAAGGCTAGTGCACAACACGTCTTCTCCAGCATCGAGTAACGAGATTCACATTCTGTGAACTTTTTACTCAAATAGTAAATGGCATGCTCCTTTCTGCCCGTCTCGTCGTGCTGACCGAGAACACACCCCATACTATTCTCAAGAACTGTCAAGTACATGATTAAGGGTCTTCCGGCCACTGGGGGTATCAAGATCGGAGGTTCCTGTAGATACTGTTTTATCTTATCAAATGCCTTTTGGCAATCCTCGTTCCAGATAATTGCCTGATCTTTCTTTAATAGTTTGAACATCGGTTCACACATGGCCGTGAGCTGAGAGATAAACCTTGCAATGTAGTTCATTCTGCCTAGGAAACCACGAACTTCTTTTTCAGTTTTTGGCGTTGGCATTTCTTAAATTGCTTTTATCTTCGCAGGATCAACCTCAATGCCTCTTTCACTCACGACAAACCCCAGTAGTTTTCCAGATCGTACTCCGAAAGTACACTTGTTAGGATTCAGCCTCAACCTGAATTTCCTAAGCCTCTCAAAAAGCTTCAGCAAATTGACCAGATGTCCCTCCTCCGTTTGGGACTTTGCAATCATGTCATCAATATAGACTTCAATCTCGTGATGAATCATGTCATGAAACAAAGTAACCATTGCTCGTTGGTAAGTGGCCCCTGCGTTCTTCAGACCGAAAGGCATTACCTTGTAGCAAAATGTTCCCCACGGTGTAATAAACGTAGTTTTCTCCATGTCCTCCGGCGCCATCTTGATCTGATTGTAGCCGGAGAAGCCATCCATGAACGAAAACACGGAGAACTGAGCTGTATTGTCGGCCAACACATCAATATGAGGGAGTGGGAAATTATCTTTAGGGCTCGCCCTATTCAAATCCCGGTAATCAACGCACATTCGCACCTTACCGTCCTTCTTCGGTACAAACACTATGTTGGCGACCCACGGAGGGTAAGTAGTGACCGCTAAGAAGCCAGCATCAAGCTGCTTTTGCACTTCTTCTTTGATCTTAACGTCCATATCTGGTCGTGTCCTTCTAAGCTTCTGCTTAACGGGAGGACAATCTTCTCGCAGCGGCAAGTGGTGGACCACAATGTCAGTATCAAGTCCGGGCATATCTTCGTATGACCAAGCAAATATGTCACTATACTCTCTCAGCATCTCGACCAATCTCTGCTTGACATCACTCTGCAATGCGGCCCCTATCTTGACGTTCCTGACAAGTTCCTCAGAACCCAGATTCACAATCTCAATCTCTTCCTCGTGAGGCAGAATGACTTTCTCTTCTTGTTTCAACAAGCGGGCCAACTCTTCGGGAAGGTCTTCGTCTTCATCAATCTCTTCTTCGACTTGATAGATCGGGCAATCAAAGTTGAAGTGAGTCGTAGAAGGTCCAGAGTCGATGTCATCTGCTATGTGGATCCTGCAATAACAAGGGTTAAGCTTAAAACAAGGATATGCAGGTTAGCACAAACCCCATTGCCATTTTATTGTTTTTCAAAATAAATATAAAACAGGAATAATAGAGATCACAACATTTGAATGCGAAGAAAAACGCCTTTTGATTTATTGGTAAAATGCATGTAAATAATCAAACAAGGCCCTGACAATAAAACCACTATGCCCCGGGTAGGACATAGGGTTGTACAACGATTGGAGAAAGTAAATCATTACTCTTTTCTTGTCACTTGGATGGTATCCCTAATGGACCAGTTGTTGAGGCTCTCGCCTGGTTTGCTTGGCTGGATCCAAGAGTCTAGGTCGCAATCACTGTCTTCGCCGTCTTCAGACACCGCGCTGACACTTTCAAATATCACACCGCCGCTTGTAAACTGGATCGGCCTTTTACCTCGCGACGCACTGTGAGAAGAGGAAGCTTCAGCCGCCGGAGAGTATCCTAACCCAAACTTGTCTTGTTTGTTAGGTATTTCTAGAATCTGCCCCCAGCCTGGGGTAGATCCGGCTTGAACAACGGCCCGAGCTTCCTTGAAGGAAGAGAGAGTCATCTCTGGTTTCTCAGTGGTTACAGGAGCCACGTTCTTGACTTTAACAGCTTCGAACGCCTGACATAGGATTTCGTGGATTTCCCCATCCATCTCAACATATTTGAAGGACGAAAAATGGCTCACCATTATGTCTTCCTCGCCACAAACAGTCACGACGCTGCCTCCGATAGCATACTTGAGTTTCTGGTGCAACGTGGAGGTCACGGCGCCAACAGAATGGATCCATGGCCGACCTAGGAGACAGCTGTAGGCAGGCATGATGTCCATAATGTAGAAGACTGCGTCGAAAGTTTCCGGCCCAACTTGGATTGGTAGCGTTACCTCTCCGAAGACATGACGCTTGGTTCCATTGAAAGCCTTCACAACCAGGTCACTGGGTGTGCAAATCAATCCTCGAGTATGTAACTTCATCAATGCTTTCTTCGGAAGAACATTGAGTGACGACCCCGTGTCCACCAACACATGAGACATAATCGTTCCCCTACACTCTATCGAGATGTGCAGGGCACTGTTGTGGTTTCTTCCCTTCGGCGTCAGCTCCAGGTCGGTGAACCCTAACC
This sequence comes from Lathyrus sativus, assembly GCA_963859935.3. NCBI lineage: Eukaryota > Viridiplantae > Streptophyta > Magnoliopsida > Fabales > Fabaceae > Lathyrus > Lathyrus sativus. The sequence continues at coordinate 187,469,723 of OZ012736.1, read as the reverse complement.
CGTTTCCAGCATTCACGTGGGCTACGACCCCTTCCAACTGGTTGACCGAGATTTCCTGCGGTACATACGTGGCATTCAAGACCTTTAACAGCGCGTTACGATGTGACTCCGAACACAGCAACAGATTCAGGATGGAGATTTTCGAGGGTGTTTGATGGAGGTGATCCACGATCTTGTAGTCACTCTTCTTGATCAGCCTCATGAACTCTTCAGCATCCTTAACAAAAAAGTCCTTCTCTACCCCGCGAGGGGTTTCCTCAACGACTTTACTCTTTCCCTTATCGGTTATTTCAGCTTTGTCCGCTTTGTCCGCCACCATCTCAGGTGGAGCAAATATCCTTCCGCTGCGCGTGATTCCGCCAATTCCCGCTAGGTTATCCACAGACCTCCCAGATGGTTCCAGTTCCAACTTCTGTCCGTTACAGTAGACGTCTGCCCCATAATGCCACAGGACAGCATTGGTGCTTTCAAAAGGTATCAGCCTAGCCTTCGTGATGGTAATTGTGGGCGGTCTGGGTGCAGAAATAGTGATCGTCTGGCGAGGGATGGTGATGGTGGCAACCTCATCACCTTGCTTCAGCATTACCTCTCCAGATCCACATTCGGCCCTTCGGCTAAACTGCAAGATTCCTTCGGTCATCAGACTCTGAATCCCTTCTATCAGCTGTTCACACCCATCAAGATGAGTCGCACAACCCATACACAGTTCTCCACAGCCTGGAAAGAAGCCTCTCTTCATCAGCTTGGCTTTGACGAAGCTGAGCGGTGTCTTCAAATCTCTAACGTCAGTCAACACATCCAAATTCTCGTCCTCAATAATGGCATTCACCCCACCTCCCCGATGATTCGGCATAGGGTTCTTCGTGACATTCAACACATTATCTGAGAAATTGATGATCTTAGCATCCACCATATCTTGCACCTTGTGCTTGAAGGCTTTGCAGTTTTCTATCGTGTGGCCGGGTGCCCCTGAGTGAAAATCACATGTAGCGTTTGCATCATAGCCTGGCGGAGGTGCCCCTGTCAAGGGAGCCAGGGTTCTCTTCTGGACTAGCTGTAACTGAAGCAGAGTCTGTAACAGCTGAGCATAAGACATGGGCGGCGTCTCGAGGTGACGGCTTGACAGCGGTGCCCTGTTCTGATACTTTCTGTATCCTTGCTGATTCGGTTACTGCTGCTGCTGCTGCTGATGTGGCTGGGGTTGTTGGACAGTAGGGATGGTTATGCTAGCCACCTGCTGGCGAGGGCCTTTACCTTTCCTTCGAGCGTTGGACACGGCGCTCGTCTCTCCTTCCCGCCTTTTGCCACCATACGGTTTCTTTCCTCCTCCGGACGAGGGTAAATCACCTTGAATTTCCCCAGTTTGATCCCATTTTCAACGTGCTCGCCGGTGATGATGAGATCTGAGAAACTTCCAGACATACCGCTGACCAATTTCTCATAATAAACCCCTAGGAGGGTGGCTACAAACATTTCAACAAGCTCCCGTTCAACCATTGGCGGTTGAACTCTAGCTGCCAATTCACGCCACCGCTAGGCGTACTCTTTGAACCCTTCGTTGTTCCTCTGCGACAAATTCTGTAGTTGGACTCTGTTCGGAGCCAAGTCACTGTTATATTGGTAATGGTGCACGAATGCCTCAGCAAGTTCCTTCCACGTGCGCACGCTGGTAGGTTCCAAACTCATGTACCATTCCAAGGATGGCCCGGACAAGCTATCCTGAAAGAAGTGCATCAGCAACTTCTCGTCTTCAGAGTGAGCGGACATTTTCCGGTAGTATGACCTTAGGTGGACGCGAGGGCAGGTGGTGCCCTTATATTTCTCAAAGTCGGGTACCTTGAATTTGGGAGGCACCTTGAAATCAGCAATCAATCCCAATTTAGACATGTCGACACCCATAGTGTTCAGGTTCTCGAAATTCCTCATCTTGTCCTCGAGTGCTTTAAACCTCAGACGTGCTTCAGCAGTCAGCTCTCCTTCAGCACCCTTCTGGGAGAACAAATCTTCTTGACGGTCTTCTAACCATGGCTGAGGCCCATACAGATTTCCAACACCTGTGGTGCCGTTGCCCAGCCCAACATTGACATTAGCTTCAAAATTTCTGTTACCAACGCCAGTCGTATTACCATTGAGCCCCATGTTAGTGATCACATTGCCGTTACCACTACCGTTCCCCCCGGTCACGGGGACGCCATTCTGAAGAGTTTCAACAGGTGGAGGGGTTGGAACATTCCCACCGTGGAGTACCCCATTGCTGTCAACCCTTGAAATCAGAGGCTGGGCAAAAGTTCTGAGCTGGTCTTGGCCATTGGCAACCACTTGCATGAGCTCCAAGAAGCGGTCCATCCTCTCTCAGAGTTCTTGAACGTCAGTCTGCACTTGCTCCATTGCTCTAGCTTGATTTGCTCTGGTCGGATAGCGGTGGATTGGTCTTTGATCAATCCTGGAACAACCTGAAACAACCTGTATACATAAAAGGGTTAGAAAAAACGACAAAGTGCTCGTTATGCAGATGCTTCATGAAAATGCAAACGTGTGTCTGTTCGTTAGGGAGATATCCCCCCCGATCCTAGTGTCTGAGTGTCAGTGCTGATAATAAGAAGTTCGAGTCCAGTCATGGAAACAACATCTCATATATATAAAGAAGCCCATCAAGGCAGTACACAATGCCACTGAGTACAAGAAGAATCAATAGCATGACCTCGACCAACAAGTCTGGTGATGGTTAGCGTACAGCAATAATCAAAACAAAAGGATTACAAATATAGTCAAGCACAGCCACGGGCGCGGAACTCTTCTAACAGATTCCTCATTTCTGGATGATCAGGTTGAGTGAGCAACCCTTCGACGAGTAACTCCCTCTGCGTAATAGTGTATTGAAAACCTTCAACTGAGTCTTCCCATGCTCCTTCGCTAAAACAATCTTCTAACTTCCGCTTCTTGGATTCAAACGTCAGTTTGTGCTCCTTCAGGTTAGCGAGAGTCTTGTTGAGCAGGCCTTCGGCGGCATATCTGCGAGCGGTTTCTTCGTCAAACCTCTTCTCACTAGCCTTCACCTGGGCTTTCAATTTGGAGATCTGCTGCTTCAGTTTATCCTCCCGTTCCTTGCCGTTGGCTAGGGTGGCCTTCCAGTGCTGGTTAAACTTGGATATTCTCCGGTACGCTTCATCCAAGTGCTGCTTCTTGGTGGCTAGTACGTCATTGACAACTTTGAAGTCCCGACCTAAGCGGTCACGCTCAGCTATCTGCTTAGTTAAATCCGTCCCCAACTGGTTCACCAGCTCTGTCTGCCTCTTGAAGGAATGGACGGCTTCGCTTCTCTCGCTTCTGAGCTGAGCCAATTCTTTCTCCAGTTCTTCATTTTCCTTCTTCATCTCATCTCTCTCAGCTAACACCTGATTATGCTGCTGAATAGGCACGGTGGTGGGCTCTTCAATCACTGGAGGGCTTTCTAGCTTGGCAGGAGGAAACGGCATCCCTATGATATCTGTTCTGGCTCTGATCCAGGTCACATATGGAGCGTAGGCTTGGCTATTACTCTTTCCCAGGAATGGTTTTCCCCGCTTAGTGATACCATTCCAAGCGTGCTGAAGCTTAGATAACATATCCCCCTCTAGGGGTCCATTGAGGTACAGAGATTCCTGCACCTCTTCATCCTTCGGCGGAGCTCTCAAAGCATAAGCGAACTGTCGGACCAGCAGAGATGGATTATAGTTGATACAGCCCTTCCTGCCTATCAAAGGCACATTCGGAAACCCACTGCAACTGAAGATAATCTCAGTACCCAACCTGTCTCTATCAAACAAGGCAATACCCTCCGCTGATAGACTCATCAAACGCTCAGACCACTCAGCTGTGGCAGTAGATGAAGCAAAGGGACCCTTCTTGGGTAGGTGACTATCAAGCCATCTATAGAATAGGGGCACACAGCATGAGACATTCTTGCCCCTTCTGTTCTCGTTTTTGTAGTGGACGGAATGGTAGACATCTCCTATCAAGGTAGGGACTGGATTCCCTGATGCAAAGATGTGAAAGGCGTCGAAGTCTACAAATTCAGGCATATTGGGGAACAGAATGATGCCATATATGCACAGAGCAAGAATAGCGTTGAACACGATCCAACAGCCGTCTTTGGCACACTGTTGGGCCTTTCCCACTAAGAACTGCAAGGAGAAACCGGGAACCCTGTTCCAACTAGACAAGACCAACTCGGAGGCATCCAGATGAAGTGAAGGAGCTAGACTAGCCAGATTAGGCTCAGCGTCCATATGAACAAAGGGCATATGACCCTTGATAGGCACACCTAACAAATCAGCATACTCCTCTAGTATGGGTGAGAGAATAAAGTCCGGGAAAGTAAAGCATCTCAAAGGAGGATCGTAGAATTGCAGCAAGGCGTGCAACCCATTCAACTCAAACACGGAAGGTTTACGAACCAAGCTGAGCAGTTTCCCGTAAGACTTTCTGAATTCACCTCTCACAGAATCATCTGCCAAAGCAATTAAACTAGACAGCTGAACAACATCAGGAGTGGGGAGCTTGTAGGCCACGGTCTTCCTCATAGAACCCATAACAGCACAAGAGAAGGCAAGAAAACCTGAATCGGGGGAAACGGTACCTGCAACACAAACACACGTTAATGAAATGCAAATGGGTATGCCAAACAATGCAAAATGCAATCATGCAGCGGGAGATCAAGACGACTGTGCTGTTGAAGAGATGAAGGTTCTGTATCAATAAAACCACAATACTGGTCTGTCAAGAACAACCCTATCTCTGATGAGAAGAAAACCCTAGTATCGGACCATAAACCTGCTCTGTCAAGAACACACATATATCTGATGATGAGGAGAAACCCCTGATGTCAGACTATAACTCTGCTCTATCAAGAACACACATACATATGATAATAAGGACCTCCGATACAGGATCATAGCTCTGCTCTGTCAAGAACAAATACACATCTGATGATGAGAAGCCCTGATGTCGGGCTATAACTCTGCTCTGTCAAGAACAAATACATTGCTGAAGATAAGGACCTCTGATATAGGACCATAACTCTGCTCTGTCAAGAACAAATACACATCCGATGATGAGAAGCTAATATACCAACAAAACTGATTCACTATCAAGAAAACCAAGTAGTCTGAAGGTTAAGGTTTCCTGCAACAAACCCGACCCTGTTCACAGGTATGGACCTAAACTGACACAAGTTCGACATCCTATGCGGTCATCAGCGTCCCAGACATTCAAGAGAGATGATACGTTACCCAGAAGGTGTGGCATCATTGCCTCCTGAAGCGGCCTCACTTAGCTGAATCCCAAATGATCGGTTCCCAGAGTCGACAATCCTCCAAACCAACAACCCCTCAGGCCCAAAGGGCCGGAAAAGAAGTCAACCGGGAGAACCTCGTCTGAGCGTGGATTTCATGAGACACTAGTGCCTGCAAAGCAAGCACGCGCCCACTAATTTCCACAACTAATGCTAGGTACCCTCAAGCCTGGGTCTGGCTTCTCACTCATCAGAATGCCCCTCCCACAACAGCACAGATAATCATATCACACTGAAAATAAAGTGCGGGAAATAAGATGCGATAAACAAACACAACCCAACAAGTAATCATACAAGCTCTAGGATTGACTCTCGCAGGGGACGTTGGATCCCCAAACTAACTCGCATACGAGACGTTGGATCCCAGGAAACTATCAAGTCCCCAGCAGAGTCGCCAGCTGTCGCTACCGCGAAAATAAGGTGCCGGCAAAACAGAAGAGTCGCCACCTTTCGTTATTTATCCCTCAGAACGGGAAAGGAAACGATCGGAGAAACCTGACGAAAAGGTATAAGACAAGGTCATCGCAACCGTTGTCTGGGTTTGGGAGTCGGTTACGCAAGGGGAAGGTATTAGCACCCCTCACGTCCATCGTACTCGATGGGATCCACGCTTGTTGTGTTTATCTGACGAGTTGCTTTTATCTATCTACCTATCAAGGCCGGCTCAAAAAGAACAAAAAATGACTCGGCAAAGCGTCGCACTTTATGCCTACGTATTCTCATCAGAGAATGAGAAATCAGAGTCAACGTAGTTCGACTAACTACGGGTTACGGGGAAGTTTGCTCGCCAATACATCAGTATTGTGCCTACGTACTCTCAACAGGTATGAGAGATCAAAGCTTACGTAGTTCGGGATAATACGGGTTACGGGAATTCAGATTCATCTGTTTTTCGAGTAGTGTTACCAGACAGTTCCATCAGTTTAGTGTATGCAGCTCGACCCTTGGAGACTTATGCGTTACCATTTGCGGTAGAACTGGGAGTTAACGACACTCTTTTCTTCAGAAAAGCTTCCTTTGAATTATGGGCCCACGTGGCAAAAAGGTTTGAAGTTTGTTTTTTGTCTTTTACGGAAGAACTGTTTTTTAGGGATGTTTGCAACCAATATCGCACTAGAGACTATGACCTGAGAGTGAATGCGTCGCATGTCACCCAAAGGGTGCCATACTAAGCATCCAGACTGTTGAAAAGAAACTCTCCAACAACCCTTTCTCAAGTAGCTTAAGGCTCGTAACGTACGACGTCAGATAACCTTTATTACTGTATTTTGATTTGTTTTGAGATGAGAAGAGAGAGGGACAACTAAGGGGAGACTATCAAGTCTTAATGTTGTCATGCCAAGGATTCATCCAATGGTTGAGGCTTGAAACAGGGAACTCCTAGAAGTTATCATGCATAGGTTTCAACCTAAAGTTCTAATCATCACTTCCTTATCAAAGGAAGTGAGATTCCTAGGGGATCATGCCAAAGAATACAGAAACAGATAAAGCATCAGTTTAAACAGTAAACAGATATACAGTACAGGAAACAACTGTAAAATGCATGCAATGCAAGTGAGGGAGGAAATGTGTGTGGGGCATCAGCCTCCACAAGCTCATCTCAACCTCAAGCCAAATATGAATAATTGCAGTCATACAGAAGAAATAACATGCTATCAAGCAAATCAATAACTGAAATCATACAGAGGAAATAAAATGCTATCAAGCAAACTCAAACCACATCAATACAGTTGCACAGCAAGCAAACAGACAAGAAAGAAAGCAAATCAACAGCTTCCACAGCTTCACAGCAAAGCTCCTCTGACAGCAGTTCAGTCCTCAGCCTGTAACTGTTCTTCTAGTCCATCATCTTCAATAGCAAGTATCCCCGTTTCTTCTTCAAGCTTTCAATGCATCAAACACAAGTATCAACTTGTTCTTCAACTTCCAGCTTCAGCTCTTCATTCAATCTCAATTTGATCTTCTTCACATAAGTGTCAACCTGTTCTTCTGGATCTTCAAGCCTCAGCTTCAATGGCAGTCTTTAGACAAAGGGAAAGTGCAACCTCTAGCATCTTCAATCTTCTAGCAAGGAACTCCATCCTCTAGCAAGGGAGAAAGATTCATCTAACAAGAGCAAGGTTTGGACAATAGGCAGCAGAGTGAAGACCAAAGGTCACCACTGAGCACTCCATCATCAGAGAAAGGAACCCTCAAAGGTTCTACCAACTTGTGAAGAGCCACACATCCTACCAAAGGAGGGATGAGGCCTTCACAAGGGGACCTTATATCATAGGGAAGAATGGAAGTGATCAACACCTTCCATGTTTATGAAAGAAGAGAAACTATCTAGAAGCTCTGCCTACAAACCCTAATCTTAACATCCAAACTGCTTCAAGCACTCCATAGCAACCCAAGCTTGTCTTCAACATCATCCAAGAGCAAGCAAACTAGGATCACCTAAAACCTAGTACTAAAGCTAGTCCTAACTAAAATACTAAAATCAATTGTAAAATCCTACAAAAATAACTAGGGGACCCTAATTCAATCATGAATCTACCATATAAAATCCAGAGGTTGAATCATCCACCAAGTCCTAGAAATAAAATCTAAATCATGAAGTACTAAGCATAAACCCTAAAACTAGAGCACCTTAAGTTTCAACTTAAAACTATATCCTAATTTCACCACAAAAATGTGAGAAAAATCTAAGGGGAACATGCATATCTATGCTATCTACACACAAAAAATCAAGTCAAGAATCATCACCAAATGCTCAAACAAAATTCAGCAAGACAGGGTATCAACCATGGCCACTTTTAATATCAATTAATATTCAAAAAATGCAAATAAAATCACAAATGCATGAATTCCTAATATTTTTATTCTATAAAATTCTAGATTCAATCATGAATCAGGGGGAAAAAGTTTGGAATTAATTGAGTTAATTTCCTATTTTTTATGAATTAATTTCTAAGTCATATGAAATGCACAAAATAAAACAAAATAAAAGAAATTAATAAAAAGCGCGTGGCAGATAGCAATCCAACTTAGTTCATTTCAAAGAATTGGGCTAAAGGGGGGTGTGGATATCACTCTGAGTGTTAAGCCCAAAACCATTCAATTAATGAAACGGTGCGTTTCATTTGGAAGTTCTCTTCAGAGCTGAGATGCAATCGTGGCCCTCCAATGCTCGCCTGAGTCCAAGGTCAAACCATCATCCAATGGCTCATGTTCATCGTCCCCATTTGAACTCAGCTTGGGGGGAAAACACAGACGGTGGCCTGAACAGTGGCGCCACCGTCTTCTCCGGTGAAGCACTCTTCTCAGGTCATCAAAACTCACAAAACAAATCATCATTTCACTCCAAATTTGATGCTGATCACGAATATCAACTCCAAATCATCTAATTCCCTCTAGATTTTCAAACCCGATAGCATTTTTAGAATTCATCCAAATCTTGATTTTCACCTTTCTTCAAATTAAAGGTCTCAAGTTAATCCTCACTCTTCACTGATCAATTTCCACTATCCCATCGTGATTATTCCTTCAAGAATCTTGAGATATCAACCTCAACAGAAAATGATCACACACCTATTTTGTCTCTAATTCACCAATTTCTGATCCTAAATCCAACTACATGTTGCAAGGATCCTAACCACATATGAATTTCTAAGCATCTCCTCCTAAATCATGCATAAGAGTGAAATGTACAAACCTGGTTTCAGAGAGGTAACAGAGATGGTTTTTGATCACTTCAGCTTCCAAGATGATGCAGACACACTCCAAATTCACTCCCAAAGCCTTTGCACACCTTGATTTGGCTTGATTCCCCCTTGATTTCAAAACCCGATTCTCACTTGAACCTTCACAAATTCAATGGCTCTTTCTGCAACCAGCTTCAATTCCCTCCAAAAAAATGGTTGATTTCACTCAATGACTTATATAGAAATGATTGGGATTGTCTAGAAACTTCTGGATTCATCCAAATGAGATTTTGGATTTTCAAAATCTCATCCATGGAAATCACTATTCTGACTCCCTTTGGGCATGGCTATGCTTGTAATCAAATTCTCATGAGATTTTGAATGAGTTTGATGAGTAATTTTCCTTGTTTGCAAGCCAAAGGTGGGAGATTGATTATGTTGCTTCATCATGAAGAAATGAAATGGAATGGTATGCAAATGACCTCAAATCAAAATTCTAACATTGCCATTGTTTCTAAAATCATTTTTCCATTCAATTTGACCTATAATTTTGTTTCATTTGATCACAAAATGAATTATTTGAATTTTTGGCCATTAAATCCTTATAATTCTTTCTTTTTTTCAAAATTTCTTGAACCAAGTCTCTCCTTGAGCCATTTCAATTCCTCCTTGATGCATGGTCAAGGTTAAAACCCCATTTTGAGAAACTTTATAGTTGAACAAAATTTCATTTGAGGCCTCCAAGTTGGTGAAAATGACCTATGATCACAAATGACCTATAATCACCAAATGTCCAAAATACCCTTGACTTGTCAAAGCCATAAGTTGCGTTCTACAAATCCTATCAAGTACTTCTAGTACTCTCTAGAAAGATAAGAGAATAAGGAACAGCATTCATGTTGACCAAAAGTTTAAAGGAATCATCCTTCTAGGGCATAAGTGTCATTCAAGTTGGGTAACTTTCAAGCTCCAAATTCACATACCTCAGATGACTTGTAACTTGTCAAAGCCATAACTTGAGTTCTACAAATCCTATCAAGGACTTCTAGCACTCAAATTAAAGCTAAGATCATGCTCTACAACAATCATGTTGGGGGTAAGATGAGATAACAATCACATCTTGAGCTAAATTGACTTGAAGATAGGGGTCAAACTAGGGGATTTTACACTGTCAAGCCTTAGAAACCCTAGCTTGAAACTTCTCAAACTCTTCAACCATGATGAGTTGACCTTGGAATCATCCTTATAATATCTCAATGCATCAATCCATGATCACATGGCTCTTGGATTAGGTCTCAACCTTCTTTAAATCATCAGTTGACTTAGGGTTGACCCAGTCAAACCCTGGCTGCACCACTCATGGCTGAGGCTCCTTAATCTTGCACAATGACCTGTCTAGGCCTCAAAGTGATCTTCAACACTTCTCATGAGCTCTCTCAAGACCTCAAGTCCAACTTCATGTCCTCAGAATCATCTGATGACTTCCCCATAACTCTCAAGTTAGGAGACCTACACACTTGGCTTCAACCACTCTCTCTGAGGATCTTTTAACTTCTCTGACAAGGATATCAACCCTTGAACACCTGAATAAGTCTCTTAGCTAGCTTCAAACTCTTATGTAGCCCTTGATTGGCAATCATACCTCTTGATCTCCTGCATACATGTCAATGAAATGCAAATGATAATGCTAATGTGAATGAAATGAAACATAAGCTAAGTAAAGAAGAGTTGGGCAAATTTTGGGGTGCAACACTCTTGATTGGCTGCATTTTGTGGCAAAACTTTAGAGTTTGCATGTATGTAATACTGAATGTTTATACATACTTAATGATGTGTGTGTAGGGTAAGTTAACTATAAGTTAAGTTGAATGTCCTACAGAATGTCATGACACTGACCGTATGACATCCAGCGGGCAGATTAGTTTTTCTGGTATCTAGAAATCAGGAAACAAATCAGGAGCTCAAGCTGAAAGACAGTAGACATTTGAGAAGCCCTAAAGTGAAACAAATGCTCCTGAATTAAATGGCAAGCGCGCAGATGATTGAAGAGTAGGGTTTGTTATGATTAAACCTAACTGTGTGCACCAAGGCCCAAAGGACTAACTGCTCTATAAATATCAGAAGGAGCAATCCTAGCAGTAAGGATTTTGACAGAAGAATAAAGAGTGCATAATACAGAGTCCTTGTGAGTGAAGAAGGTTGTTCTTCACGTGAGTATTGTGAGTGAAGAAACTGTGTTCTTCACGTGTGAATTGAGTCTTAGAAATACTTGTTTAACAAGCAACTGTCTGCTGCATTGGTTAGGTAGATTCTAACCGGTGTCTCACTCAAAGCTTTTAAGCAAGAGTGTGTGTGTCCCTTGATCAAAGCTTTGAAGCAAGATTAAGGTGTGTATGAAGTGTTTCTTCATCTTTATTCTGTAACTGTAATTGGATATCACTGTGGTGTGATTGAGGGGGAGTGAGTGGGAATACTCAGGTCTATAGTGTCTCTAGGTTGAAGTGTCATTGGGTAGGTTTTAAGTGAGGAGTGCAAACTGAGTTGTTTGACTCTGGATTAATTCTACTAATAGTGAATTTCCTCCCTGGCTTGGTAGCCCCCAGATGTAGGTGTTGTTGACACTGAACTGGGTGAACAATTGTTGTGTTATTTACTGCTTTTACTTACAATTTAATTAGTTAGTACAATAGTCAATGTCACAGTGGATGTTATAACCTTGGCAATAACATCCATCGTGTGCTTGCCAGAATTTCAGGCCAGATTTGTAAACGCTTGGGGTAAAATTCATAAGAAGGGAAAGTTTTCTTTGGGAAAAGGAGATTGTAGAGCCTATGACCCCTACTTGGATTGGATTCAGAAGAGAGTTGGAAGGGTAATGTTACCATTTCCCATGGAGGAACCATTGTATCCCTTAGCCATTGAGCAGCCTACTACGATCGACATCCTAAGGTATAACGTGTTAGAGCACAGATTGATGTTTAATATATCTCTATGTTTTGATGATAACAGTAATGAAATTTTGTATTAAGAAAATATATACTCTAATTTTGTTCAAGTGTTTTTATTTCAGATATTAAAATAAATATTCTTATGGAAGCAAAAATGCATCTGAACATTACTCTACACAATGCTCTGAAGCATCAGAAACAAGTCATCAGAAGACTCTGAGCGCTTCCAGAAGAGACTCTGAAGCAGAAGCTGCAGAAGACTCTGAAGCGTAGTTGAAGAATTTGTATGAAGAGTTTCAAGCATTGTTTCAAGAAGACTCTGAAAGTACTTTTTGCTGCAAGTACAGAGGCTCTGTTATTCAAACACTGCTCTGATTGATATTCACGCTGAAGCACATTGGCTACAAAACTCTGATAACATCAAGACTCTGATGTTGATAACTATGAGACAAAAGCTTGTTGAAGAAGATATTATTCAAAGATATATCCGTTGGCATATTCCAAACGACTCTTTCCTTATTCATGTATGGCACAGGAAATCAGACAAAAGGGATTTGTTTGAACATTCCTCTTCTGGGAAAGCTAAAGTCAATAGAAGATAAAAAGGCTACAGCTACTCTGCTACACATAGTCTTCAAGCATTGGACTTTCTGCTATATAAAAGGATGTCTTCAACAACATTTCAAAGTTGACGAATTGACGAATTATTGAGAAATCAAATTGAAAACTACTCTCAAGCTCTCATAGAATATATTTCATAGGCTGAATAGTTTTTATGCGTTCTTAATCTAAGTGTAAAAATCACAGTTGTGATATAGCTTTTTTAAAAGCATCTTAAACACTTATTAGTTTACATTTATTTGTAAAAGGTTCCTTAAGAAGACCAAGTTGTGGTCAGGATTTCTTGAGAAGACTAAGACAATTGTTCTTAGTGGTTGACACTGTAATCTGTTTGAATATAGTGGATTAAGTCCTTGTTGAGAAAGGCAAATCACCTTGGTAGGGTGGACTGGATTAGTTGAGTTCAACGAACCAGGATAAAAATATTGTGTTTTTTTTATTGCCATAATTATTTCAAAACCCTTATTCAACCCCCCTTCTAAGTGTTTTTCTCACCTTCAGTTGGCATCAGAGCTCTGGTTCTATTAGTGCTCTCACTTCACCGTGAACAGAAAAGATCCAGTTGAGAAAAACTCCAAATATCTTGTTATTTATTCATCATGGCTGCTGAAGCTTCTACTTCAACTTCATACAACAACAGATATGATGATAAAGACATAATCAGCACCAAACCTCCCATGTTTGATGGTGAGAAGTTTGACTACTGGAAAGACAGAATAAAAAGCTTCTTTCTAGGTTATGATGCTGATTTGTGGGATTTAGTAACTGATGGGTACATTCATCCTACCAATGATGAAGGGAAAAAGATTGACAGAAAATCTATGTCTGATCAACAAAAGAAGGAGTTTAGAAACCACCACAAAGCAATAACCATCCTGTTAAATGCAATATCTCATACTGAGTATGAGAAAATAACAAACAGAGATACTGCATTTGATATGTTTGAATCTTTGAAGATGACTCATGAAGGAAACTCACAAGTAAAGGAGACTAAGGCTCTGACCCTTATCCAGAAGTATGAAGCCTTCAAAATGGAGGAGTCTTAATCTGTAGAAACTATGTTCTCTAGATTTCAGATCTTAACTGCTGGGTTGAAGGTTCTGGATAAAGGTTACTCTACTTCTGACCATGTTAAGAAGATCATCAGAAGTCTGCCAATAAGATGGAGACCCATGGTGACTGCTCTAAAGCTCGTGAAGGATCTGAATAAGATCACTCTGGAGGAATTGATCAGTTCCTTAAGGAGTCACGAGATTGAGCTGGAGGAAGACGAGCCTCAGAAGAAAGGTAAGTCAGTTGCTTTAAAATCTAACAAATCTGTTAAAGCGTTACAGGTTATATAAGAAAGTTCCGAAGAATCTTCTTCTTCTGAAGAAGATGAATTGTCCCTGCTGTCTAGAAGGATCAACAAACTCTGGAAGCATAAACAGAAGAAATTCATAAACTTCAAGAAGCCAGATCAACGTAAAGAGTATTCTGGATATAGAAGATCTGGAAAGAAAGAGGTGGTCTTCTATGAATGCAAGGAACCTGGGCACTATAAGAATGAATGCCCAAAACGTTTGAAGGAGAAGCCAAGAAGGAAGTCTGATAATAAAAAGAAAGTTCTGATGGCAACCTGGATGATTCAGATGCATCTGATTCTTCATCAGAGTCAGAAGAAGAATGTGCAAACATGGCACTTATGGCTGACGTGTGTTGCTACTGCGAAAATCGGCGCCGGCTTGACAGGAGAGTCGCCACCGTGCGTTATTTATCCCTCAGAGCGGGAAAGGAAACGCTCGAAGTAAACCTCGCAAAGACGGGAAAAGGTATGGTCATCGCAACCAAAACCTGGATTCGGGAGTCGGTTACGCAAGGGAAGGTATTAGCACCCCTCACGTCCATCGTACTCGATGGGATCCACGCTTGGTGTTTATAAGGAAAAGGGTGTTTATCTATCTACGCTAATGGTCAGTCTGAAAAGAAAAGAAAAGGACAGGACTCGACAGAACATACGGTGTTCTGGGCCTACGTACTCCCTCGTGCAATGGGAAAGTCAGAGTCAACGTAGTTCGACTACCTACGTCTAAACGGGGAAAGGTTGCTCACCAGGACATCGCGTCCTGTGCCTACGTACTTCCACACAGCATGGAAGATCAGAGCAAACGTAGTTCGACTAACTACGACACAAGCTACTCCAAAGCTCCTACTGAAAGGAAAGGGAAAAGACACCCTAAACTATAGCTGAAAAAGGGGAATCTACCTACTGCTATCACGCCTGGTTGACCATCCTAATGTCTATCATAACGACTCCGCAACGGAGAAGTCAGAGTTCCTAAGGGATCATGGCAACGGGACTAAACGGCAAACAAGAATTAACTACAAAGTAAAGAAATACTAGAAATATGCATGAATGCAACAACTAAACAATCAAGGCGCGAAGGCCGCAAACCACAGAGGCAAGGGCGCTCAGCTCTACCAAATACCAACAAGCAAAGCCACCCAATAACAAACAAGCAGAAGGAGGACCACCTCAACTTCTCATGCACACAAAGTCTACTTCTAAGATGCACCTACCTCAGGACTATCTAGATGAACACCTAAGTCTAATGCAACACAACACCACACAAGTCAAACAACATAAAGAGACAGCTAGCTAACCTGACAAACCTCTATCCAAAGCTTAAACAAAAACCCTGAGCAAGACCCTTAACAAACAAACTTCTAATCTATCTCTGAACAAAACTCTATACAACACCTTAAGCAAAACTCTAAGCAAAACTCTAATCAAAACCCTAAGCAAGAGGAATCAATCCCAGTCTCCAAGCTTCAGAACATGCTTACCAAAGAAAGGGAGCTAAGTAGACAAACTCATAGTGCCTTCCTCAGGAAAGTACCAGGAGGTTACCCCTCAGGAGTCATATCCTACGCGGCTCGACAACTGTGATCAGTTTACATTCCTCCTCAGGAGAAACTAAACTCACATGAAGGCTCCGGCGTCATTGGATATTTGAGAAATCCTATCTGAACTAAGGGAACTAAGTGAACAGACCCATAGGACCTTCCTCAGGAAAGTACTAGGAGACTGACACTTAGGAATCGTATCCTATGTGGCTCAACAACTGTGATCAGTTTACATTCCTCCTCAGGAGAAATTAAACTCACAAGTCGGCTCCAACATCATTGGATACTTAAGAAATCCTAGATGAACTAGAGGAACTAAGTGAACAGACCCATAGGACCTTCCTCAGGAAAGTACTAGGAGGCTGACACTTAGGAATCGTATCCTACGTGGCTCAACAACTGTGATCAGTTTACATTCCTCCTCAGGAGAAATTAAACTCACAAGTTGGCTCCAACATCACTGGATACTTAAGAAAGAGGTGAGAAGAAAGAATGAAAGTCATTCATAGTGCCTTCCTCAGGAAAGTACCATAAATTCCCTTCAAACTTCAGGATCTCGAACCTCGCAAACAGGGAACAAGCTCCTAGACTAAGCCTCAATCCACTGCATCCTTGCAAGCTCCAACAGGACTTCATCCAGCCTCCATCTTCAAGAAGAAACCACAGGCCATCAAACCACAAGAAACTACCTCTGAAGTTCAACCACAGTTGAACTTCAAAGTCAGAAGTCATCAAGACTTCTCCTATCCTCCAGCTCAGACTAAAAATATATCAGAACATCCTAAAAATCTATCAAAAAAACTAAGGGAAACCTACATGGCTCTATGACAACATACTAAAAAATCAGAGCAAAACTCAATACCAGATGCAAGAACCAAAATCAACAAAGCAGACATATCCACAAACCAATTATTCACTATCAAAATAATACAAAAAATGCAATTAAACTGAAAATGCATGATTAAGCTAATGTTTTTGTACCGTAAAATTCTACATTGAATTACGAGTCTACAGAAAAAAGAACGGAATTATTTGGTCGAATCTACTATTTTTTATGAATTTTCTAATAATACGCATGCACTAAAAAATATTAAAAAAAGTCATGTAAATGGAAAATATACCAAAAATAGTAAACAAAAATAAAATGGCATTTTTATTTTTATTTGATTTTCTAGACATCTTCATGAAGTGGTAGAAAAAACAAGAAATTAAAAATCAATCATTTTCATTTTATTATGAATTTTATAATGTGCAAGAAAATATTAAAAGAAATTAAAAAACAAAATGGAATAAAATGGGAGGGGGGTTCAAACAGCAATGATTTCAGTTAAAATCCTAAGTGGGCCAGGATGGGGGGTGGTGTACATAGCAAAGGGCGTAGGCCCAAAGAAATCAGAAATTCATTACAAAATAAAAGAGGAAAAAAAAAACGCCTGGGGGGTGCAACTAGTAAGTTTTTCATGTTATTCTCACTGGGCTTACGCACCAGGGGGGTGCGAATAGCAATGGGCCTAAGGCCCAGTCCACACTCATCTGTCTCTCACACGAAGGGGGGGGGAATGAGTAAAATTGGGGTGCGTTTCAGCAAAACGCGTTTGGGCTTAAACCCAAACCCTAACCCTAGCCCAATTATCCAGTGAACAAAACCTATCCCCTTCCACACTCTGATCACTGTTCACCGTTGAACCCTAGCCGTTCGCAGCTCACCCTCTCTCTGCAACTCATTTCCAGAAAACCCCAAACAAACTTCACACATCCCACATGAAACCTCATTCCCTAATTCAAAAACCACCTAAACCTAACCTGGACTCTAATTGGAACAACCTAACATGCACATCTCAAACGAACACCATAATCCAACTGAACAAACAACTAGGAGGCAAGAAGAATCACCTGGAGCGAAGCCGGAGACGATACGATTTCTGGAAAACGCCTCTTGAAGGCGACGGAGTTCTTGAGATTCTTGGAAGATCGAACGCACAAGGTGAAGACCTTCGAAGATCGTTGAAGATCTTGCAGAAACCTGAAGAATCTGAGGGGAAACTGATGGAGAAGCGATGGCAACCTATGAATCTCGCTGGGAAGATGATGAACGCGCTTAGATGTTCTTGAACGGGAAACACAGATGATGAAGGTCCATGAAGAACAACGAGGTTCTGGGGAAATATGGAAGGATTGATGGAGTTCTTAATGATGATGATGAACGAAGACGTTACGATGAAGCTTGGAGGGGTTTCTGGGTTTTCGCTGAAGAATGATGAAGGTTTGAGTGGTTTCTGGAAAAGTTGTTCTTGAGACGCGAGGGAGATTTGATGTTCTGGAAATTTGGTTGAGGTTTCCGGCGGTGTTGAATTCTCCGGCGAGGGCGTGTGGCTGGGGATCGGAGGAAAGAAGAGGAAGAAGATGAAGATCCTGAGGGTTTTCTGCAGTTTTGCAGTTTCCGGTGAGGGACGGTGGTGTTAAGGGCGGCCGGACGGGGTTTGCATGCCGGCCGGTGGCTTCTCCGGCGATGGGTGCAGTGGAGACAAGTGTCTCAGAGGAGGTCCTGCATGCAGGACGCGTGGCGTGCGGTTGAGGGAGTGGAGAGGTGGTGACACACGTGAGACGCGCTGGCAGAGGGGGAATGTAGTGGAAAACGCGTGGCAGTGAGAGAGGGGACTCTGAGTTGTGTGGTGGCTTGCTTCTGGGTGCAACGCGTGTCACCCTTTATACCTGGACAAGTGGCATTTTGGCCAAAAATTGCATAAAAAAACTGGACTGAAGATCTCATTGGGCCTCCAGCCTGCTGGGCCCACGAATTTGATTACAAACTCCACAATCTGGACAAACAAACAAAAAAGATTAATATTCAATTGACCTAATTAAGACTACCCCTAATTAACTAGTGATTAATCCTAATTGAACTAAACAAATTCAATTAGCCTAATTAAACTCTAATTAAACCTAAAAATGATTAAAAATCTACCAATCTCTAAAAAAACCACTAAAATTCTGTTTAATTTCTATTTAAAATTCTATAAAACAATCTATACTATTATTTAATATCTATTTAAAAGACAAACTATATTAACACAAATTTTATTTATTTCTATTTAAAACTATTAAAATTCCTATTAACATAAAAGAAAAATCTATAATATTTTCTATATTATCTAAAACAATTAAAAACAATTTTAAAATCTATTATATTCTAAAAATGATAAAAAAAACTATTAAATCTATTTAAAAAATCTATAAAATTCTAAAAAAAGATTTAAACTATCAAAAAATACAAAAACCCTATTTAAATTCCAGAAAAATCTATAAAGCCTATTAAAAATCCGCAAAAAGCTATTAAAACCTTAAAAATGCAGACAAATGCAAATGACCACCATAAAAGAGCGCACGAGACCAGATCCAATCGAACAGAGAACCCCGGGCATCAGAATATCCCAAAATCACTATGCAAGCTAAAAATCACCGAGGAGCGCACAATTCCCTGAAAAATAAAACCCTGGTGATCTAGACTGGATCTGCCATATCTGATAGACGTAAACCAAGCTATAACCCTGATATCCTCTGTTTGGGCACAAATATCATGCGTCTGATTTGCGAATATGAATTTAAACCACGAGTCAGATAGGAGAACCGGTTGGTCAAATTTTAGGGTGCAACAACGTGGAAGACCATGCAGAAACATCTGGATCTGAATCAGAATCTGATTCTGAAGAGGTATTTTCTGAACTTTCTAGAGCAGAACTTATTGAGAGTTTATCTAAAATGCTGGAAAGCTACAGCAAAATCAAACTCAAATACAAGAAGCTTCAAAGTTGTCTTGCATCTGAGAATGATCAACTGAGGTCTGAGGTTGCTGAGCTTAAAACAGAAAATCTTAAAATAAAAAATGATTTAGAAAATGCTCAGAAATATGACTCAGAACCTATATCATGCTCTAAAAATATTTTAGAAGAGTATGACTATAGCTTTCAGAAGTTTCTGGCTAGAGGCCTAAATAGAAGCAAGATGGCTTCAATGATCTATGGTGTAAGCAGAAACAACAGAAAGGGTATTGGATATTGTCGCTACCGCGAAAAAAAGAGGCCGGCAAGACAGAAGAGTCGCCACCTTTCGTTATTTATCCCTCAGAACGAGAAAGGAAACGATCAGAAAAAACCTGACGAAAAGGTATAAGACAAGGTCATCGCAACCATGTCTGGATTCGGGAGTCGGTTACGCAAGGGGAAGGTATTAGCACCCCTCATGTCCATCGTACTCGATGGGATCCATGCTTGTTGTGTTTATCTGACGGGTTTGTTACATCTATCTACACTAAAGGTCTTGTCTGAAAAGAAAAGAAAATGACTCGGCAAAGCGTCGCGCTTTATGCCTACGTATTCCCGTCTGGAACGAGAAATCAGAGTCAACGTAGTTCGCCTAACTACAGGGAAAGGTTGCTCGCCAAGATATCGCATCTTGTGCCTACGTACTTTCACATGGCGCGAAAGATCAGAGCAAACGTAGTTTGGGACACGAGGGACACATGTTTGTCTTTTTTATCCGAGTAAGGTTAACAGACGGTTCCAGCAGTTGGTGTATGCACTCGACCATTGGAGACTTAGGCGTTTACCGTTTTGCGATAGAACCGAAAGTTAATAAAACTTTCCTTTAAGAAAAGGGTTTTCCTGATTAAGGGGTCCAAGAGGATAAAAAGGATTTGAATGTTTGTTTTTGAAGTCTTTTACGGAAGAAGTGAATTGAGTTTTGTTTGTAACTCGTGTTGCACTAAAGACTTGGACTTGAGAGTGAATGCGTCGCATGTCACCCAAAGGGTACCACACTAAACACTCGAGTTGTGTGAGGGAAACCCTCCCACAACTCTTTCTCAAGTAGCATAAGGCTCGTAACGCACATCACGTGTTAACCTTTATTAAGTGTTTTAACTGTATTTGAAGATGAGAAGAGAAACAGACTCTCTACAGGGAAACTGACTCGATCCTACAATTATCATGCAACATTCGTCCTACGATTGTGGTTAAAAGGGAAACTAACTAATGTTATCATGCATGGTTAGAATTGTGGAGGCAAATCGCCACATATCACACAAGTCTGAAAGACATTGGTAAATGCAGGTTTCGATGATGACAAACTCCCAGGATAGACTAGAAAGTATGAATTCCAGATCCACTAAACCAGATGCAACGTACCACCCATCATATCCCTCTTTCGCTTATCCAAAAAATTTCTGAAATGAATATACTTTGTGGTGAAAAAATGCAATCATGACTAGAGGCATGAAAAACTTCAAACTAATGAATTTTTGCAGGCTTGCAGAACATGGGTCGACCATAGGGTCGGGGTATTATCAGGAAAAAAGGGGAAATCAGTCAGCGCACAAAGCATGCGTCGACCATAGGGTCAGCGCATGAAGGAATGACATTCCAGCGGGTCAACGCATAAAAGCAATGGGTCGACCATAGGTCGCACACAAAGGAAATGGATTTCAACGGGTCAGCGCACGCCGACTGTATAGTCGACGCACACTGGTTAAATTTCCAGAAATCCAAAACAGCACAGGCCATGCGTCGACGCACAGACCTATTATGGTCGACCGTTCGCGCGGAAAATCTGTTTTAAACTTCTTCCCTCTCAATTTTGAAATACTGTTATGTCCTGAATTTTGTTGGCACTATATATACTTGCTTAAACACTTGTGTCTACTAACATTTGATATTCTTTTGATTCATGTGTTCAAAAACAAGAAAGAGTGAAATAGGTGTCCAAGATTCATCATCTTCATCTTCAACATCTCACAACATTTCAATTACACACAATCATTTTTGAAATGCATTTGTGAGAGATTCAAGGTGATAAGGTTCTAGGCTTAGATTGGAGAATCAAGCTCGGGTTGAAGATTGTGACAGGTTCTTTCTTGAATAAAACCATTGGGGTTTTACCCTCCAAGATTGATTCGAATTTTGGGGGGTTTTGGACAAGATTCTTCATCAACGGTCAATCGAGTGAAGGTGATTGTGAAGAGTTGGTCTTCACAAGTGTAGTAGCGGATTCAGTGATTTTGAAGGGAAGATCTCGGGTTCGATTTGGTGCTGTTGAGATCAGCCGGAGCCAAAGGTTTGAACAACAACGTGCTATTCAATAAGGTGGTTGGAATCGGAGGTCCATCAACACAAATCAAAGAACTTGATTCAGCTTGAATCAAGGGGCAAGGAGTGAAGGCAACTTTCAACACATTGAGATTTTTGTTTTAATTTTGCTGCTCAATCCTTGTATAAACTGTTCATTCAAACAGGTGATATATATTCAATATATCTCAATTCTAGTTTTAGAATTGAGGGCAGACGTACCCCGAAGCAAGGACGACGGGGGAACTGCCTCACCAAATTACTTGTCTTCTTTATTTTCAACATTTTCATTACAGCTCAAATAAGTAATTTTTGTGTAAGCTCTATTGTCAAAATAGTGATATCAATTGAGTAAGAGGTTAAAACCTTGTTTTTAACTCTAAAGTACAATAATACATTGTACTAGGCTGGTTGAAATCCCTTACTCAACATAAATATCACTTGGAGTGTTTTTGCACACCAAGTGTTTGACATATTGCTTGAACCAAAATTATCTTACTTGTGTATCTAGTTTTGGTTTGATTTTGAATCATTGGAACTAGGAATCCTTACAACTGAAGTAAATAATTGATAAGTGTAGTTTGTGTTGTGATTCTATCTTTCCGAATTGTCATTAATCCATAGGCTTACGTATATCTGGTTTTCCAATAACCGTTCGTTTTAGACTATATTTTTCCTCGGCCGCTGCCGCACTTAAAACATTTTTAAAACCAATTTTAAATTGGTAGCGCCGACTAAAATTTTAATTGGGGATCTATTCAACCCCCCCCCCCCTTCTAGATTCGTGCCATAGTCTAACAAGTGGTATCTAGAGCTCCGGTTATTCGGTGCTTCAAATACAACGAGATAGAAAATGGCAAACGAACCTAAAGGGGCGTACAATAGGGCTCCTGTTTTCAACGGTGAAAATTATAGTTATTGGAAAGACTGTATGCGTGTGCATATAAACTCCATAGACAGAAAAATATGGAATGTTATCCTTAATGGTCCAATAGAAATTACTATGACCAATGCGGATAATGTAGTTGTGCCAAAGCCTGAAGCACAATGGACCGATGACGATGAGAAAAAATACAATTATGATTAGAAAGCTAAAAACATCTTAATCTCCTCATTAGGTGTAGATGAATACTATCGTGTATCCCATTGTCCCACTGCTAAAGCCATGTAGGATTCACTACAAATAGCCCATGAGGGGACAAACGATGTTAAGTTGGCTAGAATCAATACATTAACTCTAGAGTTCGATCTCTTTTTCATGGAGCAAGGGGAAACCATTACTGACATGCAAAAGAGATTTACTCATCTCTTTTTCACACATCCCACATGAAACCTCATTCCCTAATTCAAAAACCACCTAAACCTAACCTGGACTCTAATTGGAACAACCTAACATGCACATCTCAAACGAACACCATAATCCAACTGAACAAACAACTAGGAGGCAAGAAGAATCACCTGGAGCGAAGCCGGAGACGATACGATTTCTGGAAAACGCCTCTTGAAGGCGACGGAGTTCTTGAGATTCTTGGAAGATCGAACGCACAAGGTGAAGACCTTCGAAGATCGTTGAAGATCTTGCAGAAACCTGAAGAATCTGAGGGGAAACTGATGGAGAAGCGATGGCAACCTATGAATCTCGCTGGGAAGATGATGAACGCGCTTAGATGTTCTTGAACGGGAAACACAGATGATGAAGGTCCATGAAGAACAACGAGGTTCTGGGGAAATCTGGAAGGATTGATGGAGTTCTTAATGATGATGATGAACGAAGACGTTACGATGAAGCTTGGAGGGGTTTCTGGGTTTTCGCTGAAGAATGATGAAGGTTTGAGTGGTTTCTGGAAAAGTTGTTCTTGAGACGCGAGGGAGATTTGATGTTCTGGAAATTTGGTTGAGGTTTCCGGCGGTGTTGAATTCTCCGGCGAGGGCGTGTGGCTGGGGATCGGAGGAAAGAAGAGGAAGAAGATGAAGATCCTGAGGGTTTTCTGCAGTTTTGCAGTTTCCGGTGAGGGACGGCGGTGTTAAGGGCGGCCGGACGGGGTTTGCATGCCGGCCGATGGCTTCTCCGGCGATGGGTGCAGTGGAGACAAGTGTCTCAGAGGAGGTCCTGCATGCAGAATGCGTGGCGTGCGGTTGAGGGAGTGGAGAGGTGGTGACACGCGTGAGACGCGCTGGCAGAGGGGGAATGTAGTGGAAAACGCGTGGCAGTGAGAGAGGGGACTCTGAGTTGTGTGGTGGCTTGCTTCTGGGTGCAACGCGTGTCACCCTTTATACCTGGACAAGTGGCATTTTGGCCAAAAATTGCATAAAAAAACTAGACTGAAGATCTCATTGGGCCTCCAGCCTGCTGGGCCCACGAATTTGATTACAAACTCCACAATCTGGACAAACAAACAAAAAAGATTAATATTCAATTGACCTAATTAAGACTACCCCTAATTAACTAGTGATTAATCCTAATTGAACTAAACAAATTCAATTAACCTAATTAAACTCTAATTAAACCTAAAAATGATTAAAAATCTACCAATCTCTAAAAAAACCACTAAAATTCTGTTTAATTTCTATTTAAAATTCTATAAAACAATCTATACTATTATTTAATATCTATTTAAAAGACAAACTATATTAACACAAATTTTATTTATTTCTATTTAAAACTATTAAAATTCCTATTAACATAAAAGAAAAATCTATAATATTTTCTATATTATCTAAAACAATTAAAAACAATTTTAAAATCTATTATATTTTAAAAATGATAAAAAAACTATTAAATCTATTTAAAAAATCTATAAAATTCTAAAAAAAGATTTAAACTATCAAAAAATACGAAAACCCTATTTAAATTCCAGAAAAATCTATAAAGCCTATTAAAAATCCGCAAAAAGCTATTAAAACCCTAAAAATGCAGACAAATGCAAATGACCACCATAAAAGAGCGCACGAGACCAGATCGAATCGAACAGAGAACCCCGGGCATCAGAATATCCCAAAATCACTATGCAAGCTAAAAATCACCGAGGAGCGCACAATTCCCTGAAAAATAAAACCCTGGTGATCTAGACTGGATCTGCCATATCTGATAGACGTAAACCAAGCTATAACCCTGATATCCTCTGTTTGGGCACAAATATCATGCGTCTGATTTGCGAATATGAATTTAAACCACGAGTCAGATAGGAGAACCAGTTGGTCAAATTTTAGGGTGCAACAGCTGCCCCTATTCAAGCGACTTGGACCTGGAGGGTTTGAAGAGCGCTCAGCCTTCAAACATTCGGAGGTACGAGACGATTGAATACAAATAAAACCCGAAAATTTGCCCACCGCGAGCATATACTGTAAACTGCTTGGGGAATAAAATCCTGAAAACCGAGTCCAGTCATTCCGGCACCAAACTGATCAATCATCTGGTAAAAGAAATCCTGATTTTAACGCCAATTACCTGTGATACCCTATATAACAATCCCTGAGGGTTGCAACAAAACACCTGATCCTTTCACATTGCCTACTGATAGGCAGGAAGAGAAATATACTCACATTGTCCAAAGATGGACGGGAAGACATCCTGATTGAATACTCACCTCGTCTAATGATAGACGGAAAGACAACATTAATCTCCATACTCACATCGTCTAAGGATAGACGGGAAGAAATAACCTCCATACTCACATCGTCTAGGGATAGACGGAAAGACAACATTAATCTCCATACTCACATCGTCTAATGATAGACGGGAAGACGTTCTGATTGAATACTCACCTCGTCTAATGATAGACGGAAAGACAACATTAATCTCCATACTCACATCGTCTAAAGATAGACGGGAAGACGTTCATAATCTCCATACTCACATCGTCTAAGGATAGACGGAAAGAACCATAATCTCCAAACTCACATCGTCTAAGGGTAGACGGGATCATCCTGATTGATGAAACAAATCAATATTCCCATCGTCTAAGGATAGACGGGAAGAAATAATCTCCATACTCACATCGTCTAATGGTAGACGGCAAGACACCATTAATCTCCATACTCACATCGTCTAAGGATAGACGGAAAGACACCGTTAATCTCCATACTCACATCGTCTAATGATAGACGGAAAGACACCATTAATCTCCATACTCACATCGTCTAATGATAGACGGGAAGACGTTCATAATCTCCATACTCACATCGTCTAAGGATAGACGGAAAGAACCATAATCTCCAAACTCACATCGTCTAAGGGTAGACGGGATCATCCTGATTGATGAAACAAATCAATATTCACATCGTCTAAGGATAGACGGGAAGAAATAATCTCCATACTCACATCGTCTAATGGTAGACGGCAAGACACCATTAATCTCCATACTCACATCGTCTAAGGATAGACGGAAAGACACCATTAATCTCCATACTCACATCGTCTAATGATAGACGGAAAGACACCATTAATCTCCATACTCACATCGTCTAATGATAGACGGAAAGACACCATTACGCAATTCAACACCATCCCTTGAATTTCAGAATCCTTCTGTCTACGGGAATTGATGGAAAGAACAATATCCTTGAAGGGGCCACATCATCAGTATGGACCGACGGGAAGAAAACCACCTTTAAAGAACCATGTCGTCAATAAGAATCGACAATCACGAAAACTGAACATTCTTCGAAGAGCCTCGACATCAATAAGGATTGACGGTCAGAAAAGTCCCTCTTGAAACGTCATCTCCTCCAATAAACAGAAAGAAAACCACTATCCGAAATATCGTTTTGAAACCCCTCAACAACCAAAGATAGCCAGAGAAGACTCGCTGGGGAAACTCACCATACGTATGATCTGGCAATAAGAAAACCCGCTGAAAAATCACCTGAAACTTCACATCGTCTACTGATAGACGGAAAGAAATGCCACTTGCTAGAGAAACTCTGTTTTGAACCCCATTGAAAATCACCCAAAACTTCACATCGTCTAAGGATAGACGGGAAGAAAACCACGTTCAAACTCAAGACGTCTAATGATAGACGGAGAAATCCACTTATTGGAGGAACACATCGTCAATATGAATCGACGGGAAGAAAAGTCTGCCGATGCCAGATGACTGATTGGTCAAAGCACAACTATTGTATGATCTGATACAAATAATCTGCTGAACTGTCTGAACACTGCCGCTGGATAAATGCCCCTGAACTGATCACAGAGTAATTCACGCGCCATGTGAGGCTGGCAGAAAACCTGACTTATGCTTCGTATGCATATGCGTATGCTTTAATCTTTCTACGGCGTAATGCTCCATTCAGGATGGAAATGCTACGCATTTTGACAATGACATGCAAGTATGATGCAAATATGATAATGCATGCAATATGCTAATGCAGGCTCGAGCTGCCGGAGAAAGTCGGGTACAGAAAACCACTTCAGCAACATAAATGTTGAAGACGAAGCCAACTCCGCTGGGGATATACCGGATATCACAGGATTATCCCAGCAAAATAAATGCTGGGGGAGTGAAATCAACTCCGCTGGGGATATTGGGAACTTAACCGAACACCTCGACGAAGTAATACCCTGCTGGGGAATGTAACTCCGTGGTGAAATAGCAGATGTGCTGAATATGATTGGACTCCTCTGGGGATAGCTTACCCATACCAACGACGAATTGGACTTTGCCGGAGAAAATGGACGGAGTCTTCCCGCGTATTGCCGAAAATTGGATTTGGAAACTGATGCGCCAACACGGATGGGCCTCACAGTGATTGCCAACATGAATTTGAACTTTTAGGCTATCCGTGATGGGTCAGGTACAACTGACGCTGGAAAACACTCTGCCTGAATACACAGTCTCCTAGTGGAAGAGTCAAGGGATAGTAACACGACTTCCCGCATTCGTCTCGCTCTCGAAAATCGACTGAATCTGCTCGAATAACTCTGAATGACCCTGCTGATACGGAGAAGAACAATCCTTTCGCTTCTGATATGACCCAGCCTGCGGGGCCTCTGTAGGGATAGTCCTCAAAAGGAAGTCTGAAAATTTGTTCCCTGATGGTCTGATACGACATGCCCCGGTGTTCTGAACTTCGGAGAGATGCGTCACATCAAATGCTTCTCGAATAACCTTTGCACGCTTAAAATGGCCTGCCCCTGACTGCAATGACCTTGCCCCTGATTATCTGATTTAGAGTAGTGCCCCTGACTACGAGATATTCACCGAATCTCGACCGGATTTCCCCAGGATAACTGACTTCGAAAGGCTGACCTGACTGGGGATTACATTAATGGCTTGCCCCTGCTCTCGGAACATTTGGGCGCCCTGTATTCTATCCTGAACATACATTTGCACTGTAGGAAACTTTTCTGCTGTCAAGCGCTCACTCGCAAGTAAAACAAGTTGTTCTGCGTAAAAGATGTATTAATGCAACACATATGATAGCTTTGACATCCAATCTGTTCACTGGGAATAGGAAAAAACAGCTTATGGCATATAATGCACAAACATTTATCAAGAATATCAACATCAGTACCAACATAGTATGAAGAACCCTTTTAGGAGTCAGAATCGACGCGACCTTTACCGAAGTATGCTTTCGAAACAACCTGCTTCAATTAGGACTTTTGAAGGTTGTAACATGGTCAGGTTCATGGTTTTGAAAGAAAGGATAAAGGCTCAAAGTTTGTTTTAACCCACCCATTCTCCTTGATGTTCTCCCATCCTACGTTCAGCTAATTCAACCTTAGCGCTCACCTCTCAGAGGCGGAAAGATAGGAGTGATAGTTCGAGAAATTATGATTGTTGGAGTGACAGCCACTCACCTCTTTGTCTTCGACACTTGGGGTCACCCGACTCGTATTTCCTTTGAGGACTTTTCTTTTGTCATCCTTTCATCTTTTTCTTTTCATATCCCTAACTTTTGCCTGGACTGACTCCTTTTGAGTTTCTTTTGATTTTTTAAGTCCAGCGGGATGCCCTCATTTTTGCCTAAGTCATTTGTTTTGAAGTTTTCTTGACTTAGCGGGCTTTTGACTCTCTTTTTTTTTCTTCGTTTTTTCTTTCGAACGAGTCGTGTGACACTGGTTGTCTGACTCTTTGGGGAATGACATGACTGCCCCACTCTTGATTTAACCATTGTGGTCTTTTAGGCACGACCTCTAGGGGCGTGATTGATCCTCGAACGGACACTCCTTTTGCAATTTGGACGCTCGGTCAAATTAGCTAACACCTACCCTGCCCCAGGTTAAGATTGAGGGTTTTTCGCTTTCAGAAAGAACTCCTACTACTAGGCTCAAAGGGGTTGACAAGGGATTATCTTCCTTATAACTCCGGTGTTTAGGGATTTGAAACAACGCCTGTACATCATCAACAGGTTTTATTTCAAAAGCATACGATATCGGAAGTTTGCACGTCGTTCATTTTCGTCATCCTCCCCAGATTCTTCTTAACCAAGCGTTGGACATTTGTAAAAAAACAATTAGTGAACACGAATGGATTCAATCAAAACATGCATATTTATTTCATTATCATCAATTGAATGAAAACAACAAGTTTTACAAACAAGATTGCATTTTAACCAGGAAAGAAACTACAAATGTAAAGACATGACAAGATAAAACAAGAAAAAAATGCTAGCTTCCGAGAGCCGGGCTTTCACATCTGTCCTGCTGCTGAACCAGCTATCTTCGCAATCAGTTATTAGAGACAATTTGATGTTGTCCTGATCTGCTTTCAACGACCCAACCAGATTATAGAGCCCCTTTTCCTTCATTCAGATGATTTTGGGACTTCCCTGCCCGAAGCTGATCGCTGCACTATCAAGTAGATCCTGCACTTTGTACTTGAAGGCCAGACAATCTTCAATGTTGTGCCCCTGTGCTCCTGAATGGAAATCACAGCGCTCCTTGATATCATAACCTGCCGGAGGTGTACCTGTCAGCGGAGCTAACTTCCTCTTCTCAACCAACTGCAATCGTAGCAACTCCTGAAGAAGTTCGGCATACGGCATCGGAGGCACCTTAAATACCCTCAATGGCTTCTGATTTTGAGCTTTTCGCTAATCGGGATGCAGCTGCCTTTTCCACTGTTGAGATCGTTGTTGTTGTTGCTGGTATCGGGTTGACTCTTGAACACCCTTCGTAGCAAGTACAACATCGGTTTCTTGACTTTCACTGTACTGATTAAAGCCCTCCTTATGCTTAGCCATTTTATTTCTCAGATCTGCCCCAGGAATAGGCAACAGTTGTGGGCATGGAGATTCTGACACCATGGACTCCAGGATACGCTTCTGACCCACTGCAGCTTTAGAAACATCTGTCATTTGAGCACCGGCTAGGATAGGAGCAATACGTACAGCTACGCCGCTCGGCGTGAATTCAATATCGTGCGAGTCAATCAGATCTTGAACATTGTGCTTAAAAGCATGACAACCCTCGATGTCGTGTCCGAGTGCCCCAGAATGAAACTCGCATTGCTTGCTGGCATCGTACCCATGAGGAAGCACTCTCGTTGGTGGTTCCAACGTTCTCTTTTCAACCAGATTAAACCTCAATAAAGTCTGCAAGAGCTCAGCATATGTCATAGGCGGTGCCTCAAATATTCTCTTTGGCTTTCCCTCCTGAATCCTCCGTTGAGCCGGATGCACCCTCTGTTGCTGCTGCTCAGGTTCTACGGGCACCGGTGGCACGAGCTTTTTCACTACGGGTTCGAATAGTTGATCATCCTCTTTCCTAAGCACATTCTTGACAACCTCCATGATCAAGCTCATTTGGGTCTTCAGCTGACTGTTCTCCTCTTTGAGAATCTTCTGCTCCAAACGCATCTCTTGCATGCCTCTCATCATCTGCCCTAGCTGGCTTTGGACTTCAATCAATTCAAACTGATTCTGTTCCATATCTCTGAAGGAATTCCTGCAACAAACTGAGACGATGAGGAAATAAGACCCACGGTTCTGATGTACCTGTTAAATGATAATGCAATGCAGAAAGCAAACACATATTCATAACGAGACAAAGAGAAACTCAAGCTATCAGTACACAGACGAACATCTCCCACACATGTACAATCAACAAAAGCATCACGTAGGCACAAATGAATATGAATACGATGACCCCAGCCAACAGTCCTGGTGGTGGTCAGCAAACACTAGTGCACAAAAGCTAAACGGATTATGCAGAGAAAACAGATGCGACACCCGGCACATAAACTTCTAGAAACTTCTCCCATATTCAACTGGACTCTCTGACTGACAATCTTCAGAGCACACACTTCTTGTGGAGTCTTCCATGACATTAACTGACGAACCCACACAACTGGATGATGGAAAATCATTAATCTGAACAAAACCCTGAGGAGTGATGCAAATCCGGCTAGAATCTAACAGATCCTGAACCTGACTTCTAAGCACTTTACAATCATTTGTTGAATGCCCCTGTGCCCCAACATGGTACTCACAGCGGGCGCTGGCATCAAAACCTGGAGGATACGGTGGAATCACCGGCTTAGTCTCTTTCGGCACTATCAATCCACTTTTGACCAGATCTGGCAACAATTGACTGTACGACACTGGTAGCTGAGTAAACTGCCTTTCAGGTTTCCTTGGTCTTCGTGGGGCGTGCTGACGCGATCGACGATAAGATGACCGTTGACTTGAAGTGTCTGAAAACCGATCCTGAGATGCTAGAGATTCTGATATGGCGTCATCTCCTTCCCACTCTTCTTGAGAACTGACAACTGACTCAATCTTATTAACTGGGACGTAAGGGACATCTCGAAACTTTCCATTCTTGAGTCCTCTCTCAACAAGCTCTCCCATTCTCATCAGGCCCACAAAGCTTGTGCAACCGAACAATTTGTCAAAATACTGGCCTTTCAGAGTACCCAAGAAGATGTCAACCATTTCTCTTTCCGGAAGCGGTGGTTGAACACTAGCAGCCA
Source organism: Lathyrus sativus (assembly GCA_963859935.3). Taxonomy (NCBI): domain Eukaryota; kingdom Viridiplantae; phylum Streptophyta; class Magnoliopsida; order Fabales; family Fabaceae; genus Lathyrus; species Lathyrus sativus. The sequence goes on along the minus strand of OZ012736.1, from coordinate 187,438,211 downwards.
ATTCTTTCCATCTTCGCAAATACTCTCTGAATGATTCATTCTCCGCCTGAGACAATTCTTGCAGGTGTACGAGACTAGGAGCCAAGTCCAGGTTGTAATCGTACTGCTTCATGAAAGCTCTGGCTAAATCCACCCATGATCGAATTTGATTACTCCCCAATTGCACATACCACCTCAAGGATGCCCCAGTCAGGCTATACTAAAAGCAATGGATCATCAATTGGTCATTTCGCACAAACGAAGTCATCCTTCGACAGAACATCATCAAATGCAGCTTCGGACATCTATCTCCCGTGTACTTTTCGAATTCCGGCACTTTGAACTTGTAAGGCAACACCAGATCAGGAACCAAACACATGTCTACAACATCCAGGTTAACAGCATCTTTCGCTTCTAAGGCTTTTATACCTTCTTCCAATGCTCAGAGTCTTCTACCATTTTCAAGAGCTCTTAGATCTACCATCCCGGCCATTGGAATATCTCTTCGGTAATTCATCACAGGGAAAGCAACCCCTTGGTTGTTAGCAGGAGGATGACGTTCATTTCGGCCAACAAACTGCTCATGTCGATCTCGGTTCTCAACAGCAGGCTGCACAGCTTGGTCTGCAGTAAGGTCGTTCGCTTGCGGGAAGCCTTCCATAGAATCATACCGATGGTTGGACGCCATAGTAAACCCTGTCAAAGTGTTAGGAGCCTGGAAATTGCCTTCAGCCATAGCTACCAATTACCTGTAACTGACTACACTGCTTGATTCTGCTCAAATCTGCTTCAGCCACTTGGTCGTCTTCAACACTCCACTTTTGCCTCAAACAATCCCCCGAGAATCACCCTCTGGTGAAAACAAAGGCTGGATAAGTGCTCTGGCCTGCTAGAGTAATGCTATGCAATATGATTTATGCAAACAGAAATACAAAAATGCTAACGTGCATGTGTGCATTGGAGATATTTCCCCTCCAATTCCAGTGTCAGTGGTAGCAAGACGAGATAAACCATAAAGACAATATTTAGCAAAACCCTCATATATTTATTAGAATAACAGTCTTGTCAGGACGTTACATAACTATGCTCCATACAGCTGATATGATAAAGGAGGATCCCAGCCAACATGCCTGGTGGTGATCTCAACACAACAGAATACAAGAGAAAAATCAAGTACGGGTACGGTTGCGGAAGTCTTCAACCATCTTCTTTGTCTCTGCATGATCCGGTCGATAAATCAAGCCTTCTATCAACTGATCCCTCTTCCTGACCATTCCCTGGATGTCTCTGACAAAGTCTTCCCACGCCTTATCCTGAGCACCATCCCCAGGTTTGGGTCTCTTGGCGTCTGCTCTATGCTGAAAATCCTCCAAATTCTTCATGGCATCAGTCAACTTGCGCTCGGCCTCGTATCGGCGGCATGCTTCTTCTTCAAGCTCTTCAGTGTTCACTTTGACCTGTTCTTCTAACTGAGCAACCTGTGTCTTTAGCTCTTCTTCCCGCTCTTTGCGTTTGGCCATAGTGAGATCCCAGTGCTCTCTGAACTTGGCTAGCTTCGTGTAGGCCCTTTCCAGCTCTTGCTTCTTAGTAGCCAATACACTGCTAACTGAATCTACATCTAACTCCAGACGCTTCTTGGTTTCAGTCAATTCCAATAACGTAGTCTTCAGATGTTTCAGAGTTTCAGCCTGTTGCTTAGAAAAATATCCTGTTTCAATCTTTTCATGACGAAGCTGGGCATTCTCCTGCTCTAAAGCCTCTTTAGCCTTTGCTAGCTCTTCTTTCTCCGCCATCAGCTGCTTGAATACTTGTATGTCCACAGTGGTAGGCTCTTCTACCGGAGAAGGATGCAATGGCTGAACCGCTGGATACGGCATAAGGAATTTCGTAGCTCGCTCACGAATCCATTCCATATACGGGCCAAGAACTCGAGTATCCCCTCTACTACCTGAAGGCTTCCCTCTCTTATGCAAGTTCTTCCATGCCTTCTCAAGCTTAGTCAGCATCTCTTTCCCTATTGCCCCGGTGAGATACAGAGATTCCTGTATCTCCTCGGGCTTTGGCGCTCCCTGAGGTACGTACCCAAATTGCCTGATCAATAAGGAAGGGTTGTAATTGACACACCCCTTCCTTCCTACTAAAGGAACATTCGGGAATCCTTCGCATTTGAGTATGACCTCAACTCCGAATACCTCTTCGTTAACCCACACCACATTCTCGGCAGTCAACCCCATCAAGCGCTCGGGCCATCCTAGAGAATCAATAGAGGTGACAAAAGGGCCTGACTTAGGCATATGACTGGTGAACCACCTGCACAGGAGAGGTACACAACAAGACACATTCCTTCCTCGCCGCTTTTCGTTCTGGTAGTGAGTTGAATGGTGGATATCTCCCAGCAAAGTAGGAACTGGGTTCTTCGCAGCCAAAATATAGAAGGCATCTGAGTCAACAAAATCAGGAATGTTCGGAAACAACACGATGCCATAAACACATACAGCAAGGATGACGTCAAAGACAACCCAACCACCCTTCTGGGCATACTCCCGAGCCTTCTCCACCAAGACATCCAACGGAAATCCCCATACATCTCCTCTTCTGATCATCTTCCCAGCCAGTTCAGACTCTCTTAAGTATAGGATAGCAGAAAGCTCAGCCAGATTAGGCTCAGCGTCCGTACGATAGAAAGGCATCTGCTCGCGGGTCGGTACATCCAAGAGTGCAGAATACTCCTCCAGGGTAGGAGCCAAAACAAAGTCGGGAAATACGAAACACCTGAGCTCCGCATCATAAAACTGTAACAGGGTATAAATGCCGCTGATCTCGTAGGCCGATGGCTGATAAACATAGGTCAGAATCCTCCCATATCTCTTTCTGAAGTCACCCATTACCCTCTTCTTAGCAATAGTAATCAACTCTAACAACAAACTGATATCCAGAGATGGGAATTTATAAGGCAACACTCTCTTCAGGGTTTCCATGTCTTGCTAGAAAACAAACACCAGAACTAGGAGGGAAAGTATGTACCTGCAATGCACACACGTTAGTTGAATGCAAATGGTAATGCAATGATGCAGTATGATAAATAATGCAATCTGCGAACACAGGGGCTATGCTGTAGCCTGAAGAGGAACATCTCTGTGATCAAGAACACAAAACCACCATAGTCACCAGAACCTCATGACACTAACTATCATCTGATACTCAAAATATCAATCCCCTGGTAAGAGAACCATCTGAACTTTTGTATCTGACGAGAAAACCATCTGATAATATCATCAACCTCAGATAAGAAACCCATCTGACCCAGACAACACACCTGGAGATGAATCAAGAACACCGTCTGATAAATACGGAATCATGGTTTCTGAAGGCCAGTTTTCCTGCAATAACCCAATTCCCCTCACAGGTATGATAGACCTAATCCACGGACAAAGGTACGGCATCCTATGCGGTCATCAGCGTCACAGACTTTCATGAGTGACAATGCGATTCCCAGAAGGAGTGGCATCATCAAGTCATGAAGAGGCCTCACTTAGCTGACTTCCAAATGATCGGTCCCCAGAGTCGACAATCCTCACGTCTGGACTCCCCTCAGATCCTCAGGACCGGAAAGGAGCACCTCTGCGAGAACCTCGTCTGAGCGCAGATTTCGTAGGGAACTGTGCCTGCTCAGCAGACAGGTTCGTCTACTACTCTCCACAACTATATCTAGGTGCATACTCAAGCCCAGGTCCGGCTTCTCACTCACAGTAACCTCCCTTGCCCACAACAATAATCACAATAATATAATGCTGAAAAATAAATGCGGAAAGGTAAAGGTACGGAAAAGTAAAGTGCAGAAAGGTAAAACACATATACACAACACCCAACAAATAAACACCCAAGCGCTAGGATTGACTCGCGTAGGGGATGGGAAACGGTCCCAGCATAAAGGGATGGGAAAAGTCCCTAGATGCCATCAGTCCCCAGCAGAGTCGCCAGCTGTCGCTACTGCGAAAATCGGCGCCGGCTTGACAAGAGAGTCGCCACCGTGCGTTATTTATCCCTCAGAGCGGGAAAGGAAACGCTCGAAGTAAACCTCGCAAAGACGGGAAAAGGTATGGTCATCGCAACCAAAACCTGGATTCGGGAGTCGGTTACGCAAGGGGAAGGTATTAGCACCCCTCACGTCCATCGTACTCGATGGGATCCACGCTTGGTGTTTATAAGGAAAAGGGTGTTTATCTATCTACACTAATGGTCAGTCTGAAAAGAAAAGAAAAGGACAGGACTCGACAGAACATACGGTGTTCTGGGCCTACGCACTCCCTCGTGCAATGGGAAAGTTAGAGTCAACGTAGTTCGACTACCTACGTCTAAACGGGGAAAGGTTGCTCACCAGGACATCGCGTCCTGTGCCTACGTACTTCCACACAGCATGGAAGATCAGAGCAAACGTAGTTCGACTAACTACGACACAAGCTACTCCAAAGCTCCTACTGAAAGGAAAGGGAAAAGACACCCTAAACTATAGCTGAAAAAGGGGAATCTACCTACTGCTATCACACCTGGTTGACCATCCTAATGTCTATCATAACGACTCCGCAGCGGAGAAGTCAGAGTTCCTAAGGGATCATGGCAACGGGACTAAACGGCAAACAAGAATTAACTACAAAGTAAAGAAATACTAGAAATATGCATGAATGCAACAACTAAACAATCAAGGCGCAAAGGCCGCAAACCACAGAGGCAAGGGCGCTCAGCTCTACCAAATACCAACAAGCAAAGCCACCCAATAACAAACAAGCAGAAGGAGGACCACCTCAACTTCTCATGCACACAAAGTCTACTTCTAAGATGCACCTACCTCAGGACTATCTAGATGAACACCTAAGTCTAATGCAACACAACACCACACAAGTCAAACAACATAAAGAGACAGCTAGCTAACCTGACAAACCTCTATCCAAAGCTTAAACAAAAACCCTGAGCAAGACCCTTAACAAACAAACTTCTAATCTATCTCTGAACAAAACTCTATACAACACCTTAAGCAAAACTCTAAGCAAAACTCTAATCAAAACCCTAAGCAAGAGGAATCAATCCCAGTCTCCAAGCTTCAGAACAAGCTTACCAAAGAAAGGGAGCTAAGTAGACAAACTCATAGTGCCTTCCTCAGGAAAGTACTAGGAGGTTACCCCTCAGGAGTCATATCCTACGCGGCTCGACAACTGTGATCAGTTTACATTCCTCCTCAGGAGAAACTAAACTCACATGAAGGCTCCGGCGTCATTGGATATTTGAGAAATCCTATCTGAACTAAGGGAACTAAGTGAACAGACCCATAGGACCTTCCTCAGGAAAGTACTAGGAAACTGACACTTAGGAATCGTATCCTATGTGGCTCAACAACTGTGATCAGTTTACATTCCTCCTCAGGAGAAATTAAACTCACAAGTCGGCTCCAACATCATTGGATACTTAAGAAATCCTAGATGAACTAGAGGAACTAAGTGAACAGACCCATAGGACCTTCCTCAGGAAAGTACTAGGAGGCTGACACTTAGGAATCGTATCCTACGTGGCTCAACAACTGTGATCAGTTTACATTCCTCCTCAGGAGAAATTAAACTCACAAGTTGGCTCCAACATCACTGGATACTTAAGAAAGAGGTGAGAAGAAAGAATGAAAGTCATTCATAGTGCCTTCCTCAGGAAAGTACCATAAATTCCCTTCAAACTTCAGGATCTCGAACCTCGCAAACAGGGAACAAGCTCCTAGACTAAGCCTCAATCCACTGCATCCTTGCAAGCTCCAACAGGATTTCATCCAGCCTCCATCTTCAAGAAGAAACCACAGGCCATCAAACCACAAGAAACTACCTCTGAAGTTCAACCACAGTTGAACTTCAAAGTCAGAAGTCATCAAGACTTCTCCTATCCTCCAGCTCAGACTAAAAATATATCAGAACATCCTAAAAATCTATCAAAAAAACTAAGGGAAACCTACATGGCTCTATGACAACATACTAAAAAATCAGAGCAAAACTCAATACCAGATGCAAGAACCAAAATCAACAAAGCAGACATATCCACAAACCAATTATTCACTATCAAAATAATACAAAAAATGCAATTAAACTGAAAATGCATGATTAAGCTAATGTTTTTGTACCGTAAAATTTTACATTTAATTACGAGTCTACAGAAAAAAGAACGGAATTATTTGGTCGAATCTACTATTTTTTATGAATTTTCTAATAATACGCATGCACTAAAAAATATTAAAAAAAGTCATGTAAATGGAAAATATACCAAAAATAGTAAACAAAAATAAAATGGCATTTTTATTTTTATTTAATTTTCTAGACATCTTCATGAAGTGGTAGAAAAAACAAGAAATTAAAAATCAATCATTTTCATTTTATTATGAATTTTATAATGTGCAAGAAAATATTAAAAGAAATTAAAAAACAAAATGGAATAAAATGGGAGGGGGGGTTCAAACAGCAATGATTTCAGTTAAAATCCTAAGTGGGCCAGGATGGGGGGTGGTGTACATAGCAAAGGGCGTAGGCCCAAAGAAATCAGAAATTCATTACAAAATAAAAGAGGGAAAAAAACGCCTGGGGGGTGCAACTAGTAAGTTTTTCATGTTATTCTCACTGGGCTTACGCACTAGGGGGGTGCGAATAGCAATGGGCCTAAGGCCCAGTCCACACTCATCTGTCTCTCACACGAAGGGGGGGGGGGAATGAGTAAAATGGGGGTGCGTTTCAGCAAAACGCGTTTGGGCTTAAACCCAAACCCTAACCCTAGCCCAATTATCCAGTGAACAAAACCTATCCCCTTCCACACTCTGATCACTGTTCACCGTTGAACCCTAGCCGTTCGCAGCTCACCCTCTCTCTGCAACTCATTTCCAGAAAACCCCAAACAAACTTCACACATCCCACATGAAACCTCATTCCCTAATTCAAAAACCACCTAAACCTAACCTGGACTCTAATTGGAACAACCTAACATGCACATCTCAAACGAACACCATAATCCAACTGAACAAACAACTAGGAGGCAAGAAGAATCACCTGGAGCGAAGCCGGAGACGATACGATTTCTGGAAAACGCCTCTTGAAGGCGACGGAGTTCTTGAGATTCTTGGAAGATCGAACGCACAAGGTGAAGACCTTCGAAGATCGTTGAAGATCTTGCAGAAACCTGAAGAATCTGAGGGGAAACTGATGGAGAAGCGATGGCAACCTATGAATCTCGCTGGGAAGATGATGAACGCGCTTAGATGTTCTTGAACGGGAAACACAGATGATGAAGGTCCATGAAGAACAACGAGGTTCTGGGGAAATCTGGAAGGATTGATGGAGTTCTTAATGATGATGATGAACGAAGACGTTACGATGAAGCTTGGAGGGGTTTCTGGGTTTTCGCTGAAGAATGATGAAGGTTTGAGTGGTTTCTGGAAAAGTTGTTCTTGAGACGCGAGGGAGATTTGATGTTCTGGAAATTTGGTTGAGGTTTCCGGCGGTGTTGAATTCTCCGGCGAGGGCGTGTGGCTGGGGATCGGAGGAAAGAAGAGGAAGAAGATGAAGATCCTAAGGGTTTTCTGCAGTTTTGCAGTTTCCGGTGAGGGACGGCGGTGTTAAGGGCGGCCGGACGGGGTTTGCATGCCGGCCGGTGGCTTCTCTGGCGATGGGTGCAGTGGAGACAAGTGTCTCAGAGGAGGTCCTGCATGCAGGACGCGTGGCGTGCGGTTGAGGGAGTGGAGAGGTGGTGACACGCGTGAGACGCGTTGGCAAAGGGGGAATGTAGTGGAAAACGCGTGGCAGTGAGAGAGGGGACTCTGAGTTGTGTGGTGGCTTGCTTCTGGGTGCAACGCGTGTCACCCTTTATACCTGGACAAGTGGCATTTTGGCCAAAAATTGCATAAAAAAACTGGACTGAAGATCTCATTGGGCCTCCAGCCTGCTGGGCCCACGAATTTGATTACAAACTCCACAATCTGGACAAACAAACAAAAAAGATTAATATTCAATTGACCTAATTAAGACTACCCCTAATTAACTAGTGATTAATCCTAATTGAACTAAACAAATTCAATTAACCTAATTAAACTCTAATTAAACCTAAAAATGATTAAAAATCTACCAATCTCTAAAAAAACCACTAAAATTCTGTTTAATTTCTATTTAAAATTCTATAAAACAATCTATACTATTATTTAATATTTATTTAAAAGACAAACTATATTAACACAAATTTTATTTATTTCTATTTAAAACTATTAAAATTCCTATTAACATAAAAGAAAAATCTATAATATTTTCTATATTATCTAAAACAATTAAAAACAATTTTAAAATATATTATATTCTAAAAATGATAAAAAAAAACTATTAAATCTATTTAAAAAATCTATAAAATTCTAAAAAAAAAGATTTAAACTATCAAAAAATACAAAAACCCTATTTAAATTCCAGAAAAATCTATAAAGCCTATTAAAAATCCGCAAAAAGCTATTAAAACCCTAAAAATGCAGACAAATGCAAATGACCACCATAAAAGAGCGCACGAGACCATATCGAATCGAACAGAGAACCCCGGGCATCAGAATATCCCAAAATCACTATGCAAGCTAAAAATCACCGAGGAGCGCACAATTCCCTGAAAAATAAAACCCTGGTGATCTAGACTGGATCTGCCATATCTGATAGACGTAAACCAAGCTATAACCCTGATATCCCCTGTTTGGGCACAAATATCATGCGTCTGATTTGCGAATATGAATTTAAACCACGAGTCAGATAGGAGAACCGGTTGGTCAAATTTTAGGGTGCAACAACGTGGAAGACCATGCAGAAACATCTGGATCTGAATCAGAATCTGATTCTGAAGAGGTATTTTCTGAACTTTCTAGAGCAGAACTTATTGAGAGTTTATCTAAAATGCTGGAAAGCTACAGCAAAATCAAACTCAAATACAAGAAGCTTCAAAGTTGTCTTGCATCTGAGAATGATCAACTGAGGTCTGAGGTTGCTGAGCTTAAAACAGAAAATCTTAAAATAAAAAATGATTTAGAAAATGCTCAGAAATATGACTCAGAACCTATATCATGCTCTAAAAATATTTTAGAAGAGTATGACTATAGCTTTCAGAAGTTTCTGGCTAGAGGCCTAAATAGAAGCAAGATGGCTTCAATGATCTATGGTGTAAGCAGAAACAACAGAAAGGGTATTGGATATTGTCGCTACCGCGAAAAAAAGAGGCCGGCAAGACAGAAGAGTCGCCACCTTTCGTTATTTATCCCTCAGAACGAGAAAGGAAACGATCAGAAAAAACCTGACGAAAAGGTATAAGACAAGGTCATCGCAACCATGTCTGGATTCGGGAGTCGGTTACGCAAGGGGAAGGTATTAGCACCCCTCATGTCCATCGTACTCGATGGGATCCATGCTTGTTGTGTTTATCTGACGGGTTTGTTACATCTATCTACACTAAAGGTCTTGTCTGAAAAGAAAAGAAAATGACTCGGCAAAGCGTCGCGCTTTATGCCTACGTATTCCCGTCTGGAACGAGAAATCAGAGTCAACGTAGTTTGCCTAACTACAGGGAAAGGTTGCTCGCCAAGATATCGCATCTTGTGCCTACGTACTTTCACATGGCGCGAAAGATCAGAGCAAACGTAGTTTGGGACACGAGGGACACATGTTTGTCTTTTTTATCCGAGTAAGGTTAACAGACGGTTCCAGCAGTTGGTGTATGCACTCGACCATTGGAGACTTAGGCGTTTACCGTTTTACGATAGAACCGAAAGTTAACAAAACTTTCCTTTAAGAAAAGGGTTTTCCTGATTAAGGGGTCCAAGAGGACAAAAAGGATTTGAATGTTTGTTTTTGAAGTCTTTTACGGAAGAAGTGAATTGAGTTCTGTTTGTAACTCGTGTTGCACTAAAGACTTGGACTTGAGAGTGAATGCGTCGCATGTCACCCAAAGGGTACCACACTAAACACTCGAGTTGTGTGAGGGAAACCCTCCCACAACTCTTTCTCAAGTAGCATAAGGCTCGTAACGCACATCACGTGTTAACCTTTATTAAGTGTTTTAACTGTATTTGAAGATGAGAAGAGAAACAGACTCTCTACAGGGAAACTGACTCGATCCTACAATTATCATGCAACATTCGTCCTACGATTGTGGTTAAAAGGGAAACTAACTAATGTTATCATGCATGGTTAGAATTGTGGAGGCAAATCGCCACATATCACACAAGTCTGAAAGACATTGGTAAATGCAGGTTTCGATGATGACAAACTCCCAGGATAGACTAGAAAGTATGAATTCCAGATCCACTAAACCAGATGCAACATACCACCCATCATATCCCTCTTTTGCTTATCCAAAAAATTTCTGAAATGAATATACTTTGTGGTGAAAAAATGAAATCATGACTAAAGGCATGAAAAACTTCAAACTAATGAATTTTTGCAGGCTTGCAGAACATGGGTCGACCATAGGGTCGGGGTATTATCAGGAAAAAAGGGGAAATCAGTCAGCGCACAAAGCATGCGTCGACCATAGGGTCAGCGCATGAAGGAATGACATTCCAGCGGGTCAACGCATAAAAGCAATGGGTCGACCATAGGTCGCACACAAAGGAAATGGATTTCAACGGGTCAGCGCACGCCGACTGTATGGTCGACGCACACTGGTTAAATTTCCAGAAATCCAAAACAGCACAGGCCATGCGTCGACGCACAGACCTATTATGGTCGACCGTTCGCGCGGAAAATCTGTTTTAAACTTCTTCCCTCTCAATTTTGAAATACTGTTATGTCCTAAATTTTGTTGGCACTATATATACTTGCTTAAACACTTGTGTCTACTAACATTTGATATTCTTTTGATTCATGTGTTCAAAAACAAGAAAGAGTGAAATAGGTGTCCAAGATTCATCATCTTCATCTTCAACATCTCACAACATTTCAGTTACACACAATCATTTTTGAAATGCATTTGTGAGAGATTCAAGGTGATAAGGTTCTAGGCTTAGATTGGAGAATCAAGCTCGGGTTGAAGATTGTGACAGGTTCTTTCTTGAATAAAACCATTGAGGTTTTACCCTCCAAGATTGATTCGAATTTTGGGGGGTTTTGGACGAGATTCTTCATCAACGGTCAATCGAGTGAAGGTGATTGTGAAGAGTTGGTCTTCACAAGTGTAGTAGCGGATTCAGTGATTTTGAAGGGAAGATCTCGGGTTCGATTTGGTGCTGTTGAGATCAGCCGGAGCCAAAGGTTTGAACAACAACGTGCTATTCAATAAGGTGGCTGGAATCGGAGGTCCATCAACACAAATCGAAGAACTTGATTCAGCTTGAATCAAGGGGCAAGGAGTGAAGGCAACTTTCAACACATTGAGATTTTTGTTGTAATTTTGCTGCTCAATCCTTGTATAAACTGTTCATTCAAACAGGTGATATATATTCAATATATCTCAATTCTAGTTTTAGAATTGAGGGCAGACGTACCCCGAAGCAAGGACGACGGGGGAACTGCCTCACCAAATTACTTGTCTTCTTTATTTTCAACATTTTCATTACAGCTCAAATAAGTAATTTTTGTGTAAGCTCTATTGTCAAAATAGTGATATCAATTGAGTAAGAGGTTAAAACCTTGTTTTTAACTCTAAAGTACAATAATACATTGTACTAGGCTGGTTGAAATCCCTTACTCAACATAAATATCACTTGGAGTGTTTTTGCACACCAAGTGTTTGACATATTGCTTGAACCAAAATTATCTTACTTGTGTATCTAGTTTTGGTTTGATTTTGAATCATTGGAACTAGGAATCCTTACAACTGAAGTAAATAATTGATAAGTGTAGTTTGTGTTGTGATTCTATCTTTCCGAATTGTCATTAATCCATAGGCTTACGTATATCTGGTTTTCCAATAACCGTTCGTTTTAGACTATATTTTTCCTCGGCCGCTTCCGCACTTAAAACATTTTTAAAACCAATTTTAAATTGGTAGCGCCGACTAAAATTTTAATTGGGGATCTATTCAACCCCCCCCCCCCTTCTAGATTCGTGCCATAGTCTAACAAGTGGTATCTAGAGCTCCGGTTATTCGGTGCTTCAAATACAACGAGATAGAAAATGGCAAACGAACCTAAAGGGGCGTACAATAGGGCTCCTGTTTTCAACGGTGAAAATTATAGTTATTGGAAAGACTGTATGCGTGTGCATATAAACTCCATAGACAGAAAAATATGGAATGTTATCCTTAATGGTCCAATAGAAATTACTATGACCAATGCGGATAATGTAGTTGTGCCAAAGCCTGAAGCACAATGGACCGATGACGATGAGAAAAAATACAATTATGATTGGAAAGCTAAAAACATCTTAATCTCCTCATTAGGTGTAGATGAATACTATCGTGTATCCCATTGTCCCACTGCTAAAGCCATGTAGGATTCACTACAAATAGCCCATGAGGGGACAAACGATGTTAAGTTGGCTAGAATCAATACATTAACTCTAGAGTTCGATCTCTTTTTCATGGAGCAAGGGGAAACCATTACTGACATGCAAAAGAGATTTACTCATCTCATCAATCGTTTACATTCATTAGGTAGGCCTGTTTCCAATGATATTGCTACTAATAAGATCTTAAGATGTCTAAACAGGGAATGGCAGCCTAAAGTGACCGCCATCAAAGAAGCACATGATCTTACTTTATTAGATTTAACAACATTGTTTGGCAAATTACAAGAGCATGAACAGGTACTCTTGAGCTTAGACCAACGCGAAAAGATGGAAAAGAAAGACAAAACGAAGGTGAGTGAAAGGAAATCGATAGCTCTCAAGACTTCCTCCTCGAAGTCTCAAGCAAAAGAGCAAAATGATTATTCCTCGAGCGACAAAGAAGAAGAGGACACAAACGAAGATATGGGGTTGTTTGTTAAACGGTATAACCGTTACGTGAGAAAGAACGACATCCAACATTCCGAGAAGAACTTGGTAAACTTCCGGAAACAATCGAGACACTCCAAGGATGATGACTCGAAAGGTAAAAAGACTAGAGGGACGTGCTACAAGTGTGGAAAGCCCGGTCACTACAAACCGGACTGTCCAATGAATAAAAAGGGAAAGGACAAGGAATCATTAAAATCACACAAGAAATCATCAAAGCCTAGGAGAGCGTACATAGCATGGGAAAGTGATAACAAATCTTCCTCCTCTGATGAAAGTTCTAGTGATGAAGAAGAGTCCGTGAATCTATGCCTCTTCGCAAATCAGAAAAATAAGAAAAAACAGGTACGTCACTCTAAGTATGATAAGTCCTCAAATATGTCACATTCAGAATTACAAACCGCATTTCATGCCTTACATAATGAAGCAGTTGAAGCCTTCAAGAAACTTGCTTCTAATAAGAAAATCTTTACGTATTTAGAGCATAAAGTTAAAGAGTCCGAAAAGAAATTAGAGGACCTTAAGGCTTCCATTGTGAAAGGCAATGAATCGGATTGTAAAGACGATAGAAATCCTTTCAACTTCGGGTGTGGTACTTGTCATATTTGGCAAGGTGAGGTTAGAAACCTCAAGGCCAAATTAAACAAGGCACTTGAACCTAAAGTTACATTTGCTATTGATAAAAAGGACTTTAGAAAAAGTATGATTAACCCATACCAAAAATATGCATATGTAATTAGGGATCAAGCAAGTGAAAGTGTCTCTAAAGTTGATTTTGCTTGCTTATATTGTTGCAAGAAAGGCCACTCCATTGGTAAATGCCGGTTTAGGAGATTTCTTGTTCCTAAAGGCATCTACCAATGGTTGCCCAAACGCAACCATTTTGTCGCTAACCTATTAGGACCCAACATGCCATTGGGTACCTCCTTGTGCTAATTATGTTTTGACAGGTGAAATGTGTCGAGACCACCGAGAGAAGATGGGTTCTCGATAGTGGATGCTCAAGACACATGTCTGGAGACATATCCTTATTCATAGACTTTGTGGCTAAGAAGAAAGGGTATGTAACTTATGGTGATAACAACCGCGGAGCAATACTAGGTAAAGGTAGTGTAGGTAATCCCGCCTCTACTATGATTTCCGACGTATTGCTTGTCGAAAACCTTAAACATAACCTGCTTAGCATTAGCCAATTGTGCGACAAAGGATACAATGTATCCTTTTCAAAAGATTGTTGCAAAATTGTGCATGAAAATGATAAGAAGAATATGTTTAATGGTTTTAGAGTAAACAATGTATATATGCTTGACTTAAATGAAGTATCATTAACAAGCGACAAATGCCTCATAACTATGAGGGAAGACTCATGGCTATGGCATAGGCATTTAGCGCATGTTAATTTTGACTTACTCAATAAGGTAGTCTCAAAATACCTAGTCTTAGGACTTCTCAAAATAAAGTTCACCAAGGATCACCTTTGTGATGCTTGTCAAAAAGGGAAGCAAACGAGGATCTCATTTAAATCCAAAAAGATAATTTCAACAACGAGACCTCTTGAACTTCTACACATGGACTTGTTTGGGCCGTCTAGGATCAAAATTCTAGGAGGAAACTATTACAGGTTCGTAATAGTGGACGAATTTTCTAGGTTTTGTTGGACCATCTTCTTAGTAAGTAAAAGTGATACATTCGCCGCTTTTGAAAAGTTTGCTAAGCTTTCCCAAAATAAGTTAAATACAAACATAGTGTCCACTAGGAGCGACCATGGAGGTGAGTTTGAAAATCACTTATTTGAAGAATATTGCGGTAACCATGGTATTGATCATAACTTCTCCGCTCCACGCACTCCTCAACAAAACGGGGTTGTGGAGCGCAAAAACCGTATTTTAGAAGAATTGGGAAGAACAATGATTAACGAAAGTGGTTTACCTAAATATTTTTGGGCCGACGCCATTAGTACGGCGTGCTATGTTTTGAATAGGGTACTTATTCGCCCCATTCTAAACAAAACACCGTACGAACTTTTAAAAGGGCGAAAGCCTAATGTTTCTCACTTGCACGTGTTTGGATGTAAATGTTTTGTATTAAACAATGGAAAGGAAAACTTGGGCAAATTTGATTCCAAAGCCGATGAAGGTATCTTTCTCGGATACTCTCACTCGAGTAAAGCATATAGAATATATAATAAACGATTACTTGCTGTAGAAGAGTCTGTGCATGTTACCTTTGATGAGTCCTACCCGAGAAATGTCGGAAAGGATAGTGTTGTTCATGGTGCAGGTACATCCACTAAAGACATACTCAAAAGTGGCGAGACGGGGATTGATCAACCTGACAAAGCCAAAATTGAGGAGGATAAGGATGCACACCGTGATGCAACAGAGGAAGTTCATCCGCCTTCAAACGACGATCTTCCTCAAGAATGGAAGTCATCTAAAGACCATCCAATTGAAAACATTATTGGAGACATCACAAAGGGTGTAACAACTCGAGCTAAGCTAAGTAATTTCTGTTATTACTTCGCTTTCGTGTCACAGATGGAACCTAAAAACCCTATGGAAGCCCTACTCGATGAACATTGGTATTTGTCAATGCAGGAGGAACTGAATCAGTTTACTAGAAATGAGGTTTGGGACCTTGTCCCTCCTCCACGAGGTCATCGAGTAATCGGCACCCGATGGGTGTTTAGAAATAAACTGGACGAGAACGGAGTAATAACTCGCAACAAAGCGCGTCTAGTCGCGCAAGGGTATAACCAAGAGGAAGGCATCGACTATGAGGAAACTTATGCGCCGGTTGCCCGACTCGAGGTTATACGCCTTCTACTTGCTTTCGCTTGTGCGAAAGATTTTAAGTTATTTCAAATGGACGTCAAAAGTGCGTTCCTTAACGGGTTTATAAATGAAGAAGTCTATGTTGCTCAACCACCTAGTTTTGAGTCTCATGAGTATCCTGATCATGTCTATAAACTAAAAAGAGCTTTGTACGGTCTTAAACAAGCTCCTAGAGCTTGGTATGAGAGACTAAGCAAATTCTTACTTGATCAAGGCTACTCAAGAGGAAAGGTTGATACTACTCTCTTCATTAAACGTCAAGGAAAACACTTAATTCTTGTACAAATTTATGTTGATGATATCATATTTGGATCCACTAACATGAATCTCGTAAGAGAGTTTGCTAAGCTTATGCAGGGTGAATTCGAGATGAGTATGATGGGTGAACTCACATATTTTCTCGGGTTACAAATCAAGCAACTGAAGGAAGGAACATTCGTGAGCCAAACAAAATATTGTTTGGATCTTCTCAAGAGATTTGACATGGCAAATGCAAAATCCATAGACACCCCTATGCCAACATGTGCAAATATGAGTAAAGATGAAAGTGGCAAAGATGTTGAGGTAAAAAGGTACAGAGGTATGATTGGCTCGCTTCTCTATCTCACTGCTTCGCGTCCCGACATTATGTTTAGCGTGTGTATGTGCGCCAGATACCAATCATGTCCTAAGGAATCCCACCTAAAATCTGTCAAACGCATACTTCGATACCTATCTGGTACTCCGAAGTATGGATTGTGGTATTCTAAGGGTAATGATTGTTCAATTGTAGGCTTCTCTGATTCTGATTTTGCCGGTTGCAAATCAGATAGGAAAAGCACCAGTGGTACATGTCACCTTTTTTCAAACTCTCTGGTTAGTTGGCACAGCAAGAAACAAGTGTCTGTTGCTCTGTCAACCGCCGAAGCGGAATACGTAGCCGTCGGTAGTTGTTGTGCGCAAGTCTTATGGCTTAAACAATAACTATTGGACTTCAATTTGAAACTAGAACGTATTCCAATATTTTGTGACAACACCAGTGCTATAAATCTTACCAAGAATCCGGTGTTACACTCGTGTACCAAACACATAGAAATTCGACACCATTTTCTTAGGGACCATGTAGAGAAGGGTGACGTTGTCTTTGAACACGTCGATACTAAAAACCAACTAGCGGACATTTTCACAAAGCCGCTAGCCAATGAGCCCTTCTTTCATATCCGTCGAGAACTTGGTATTCTCGATATTTCTGATCGGGTTTAACAATTGCTACGTTCAAATTTAATATATTTACAACTATGTTTTTGTACCACTAACAATCGTTTTGAGTTTGTTGCAAGTGCAAATCCGTGGCTAACTAGAGTAGTCGGTATAGAGTTGATATTGCTCCTTTCTCCTTCTTTTTCTTCTCTCTCTCTCTTAGCATTCATGACTTGAAAATAGCTATATCGTTCTACAATCATGGCACTTATATATGTATATGACTGTTGCTGGTTGATACTATGTGTGTTGAATGCATGTCATATTGTGAAAAGATGAATAGGCATGATAAATAGGCAAGTGTGACATGCTGCATACCGAGGGAGAGGACGAGGACGGGGTCGTGGTTATTAGATTCATAGTTGCATAGTTCATATTTGCTTATATGTTTTCGTCTGTGTACTTTTCATTTATTTTGTATTATGTGTGCGTGAACTTTCATTACATGTTTTCGCCATTATCTATTAAGTCAAGATAGTTTTGTTCATTATCATGCTTGTGTGTGAAGTTTGGTAATTAACTATCACCTATTGTCTGTTCTCTGTTAATTGATGTGTTCTTCTTCTCTTTTTGATGGTGTCAAAAGGATAGAAGACAATGTAGCAAGCAAACACCAAAGCCAAGTCAGGATATTAACAACATTTGATGGCTGTTTGTTCTACAGCCTTATAGTGCAAAAGAAAGGGGGAGCTTGTGTATACTTGTGTGTATACATTGCATATTTGGTGTTTTAGTTGTATACAGGTTGTCATCATCAAAAAGGGGGAGATTGTGGAGGCAAATCACCACATATCACACAAGTCTGCAAGACATTGGTAAATGCAGGTTTCGATGATGACAAACTCCCAGGATAGACTGGAAAGTATGAATTCCAGATCCACTAAACTAGATGCAACGTATCACGCATCATATCCCTCTTTCGCTTATCCTAAAAATTTCTGAAATGAATATACTTTGTGGTGACAAAATGCAATCATGACTAAAGGCATGAAAAACTTCAAACTAATGAATTTTTGCAGGCTTGCAGAACATGGGTCAACCATAGGGTCGGCGTATTATCAGGAAAAAAGGGGAAATCAGTCAGTGCACAAAGCATGCGTCGACCATAGGGTCAGCGCATGAAGGAATGACATTCCAGCGGGTCAACGCATAAAAGCAATGGGTCGACCATAGGTCGGTGCACAAAGGAAATGGATTTCAACGGGTCAGCGCACATCGACTGTATGGTCGACGCACACTGGTTAAATTTCCAGAAATCCAAAACAGCACAGGCCATGCGTCGACGCACAGACCTGTTATGGTCGACCGTTCGCGCGGAAAATCTGTTTTAAACTTCTTCCCTCTCAATTTTGAAATACTGTTATATCCTGAATTTTGTTGGCACTATATATACTTGCTTAAACACTTGTGTCTACTAACATTTGATATTCTTTTGATTCATTTTTTAAAAACAAGAAAGAGTGAAATAGGTGTCCAAGATTCATCATCTTCATCTTCAACATCTCACAACATTTCAATTACACACAATCATTTTTGAAATGCATTTGTGAGAGATTCAAGGTGATAAGGTTCGAGGCTTAGATTGGAGAATCAAGCTCGGGTTGAAGATTGTGACAGGTTCTTTCTTGAATAAAACCATTGGGGTTTTACCCTCCAAGATTGGTACGAATTTTGGGGGTTTTTGGACGAGATTCTTCATCAACGGTCAATCGAGCGAAGGTGATTATGAAGAGGTGGTCTTCACAAGTGTAGAAGCGGATTCAGTGATTTTGAAGGGAAGATCTCGGGTTCGATTTGGTGCTGTTGAGATCAGCCGGAGCCAAAGGTTTGAACAACAACGTGTTATTCAATAAGGTTGCTGGAATCAGAGGTCCATCAACACAAATCGAAGAACTTGATTCAGCTTGAATCAAGGGGCAAGGAGTGAAGGCAACTTTCAACACATTGAGATTTTTGTTGTAATTTTGCTGCTCAATCCTTGTATAAACTGTTCATTCAAACAGGTGATATCTATTCAATATATCTCAATTCTAGTTTTAGAATTGAGGGCAGACGTACCCCGAAGCGAGGACGACGGGGGAACTGCCTCACCAAATAACTTGTCTTCTTTATTTTCAGCATTTTCGTTACAGCTCAAATAAGTAATTTTTGTGTAAGCTCTATTGTCAAAATAGTGATATCAATTGAGTAAGAGGTTAAAACCTTGTTTTTAACTCTAAAGTACAACAATACATTGTACTAGGCTGGTTGAAATCCCTTACTCAACATAAACATCACTTGGAGTGTTTTTGCACACCAAGTGTTTGACATATTGCTTGAACCAAAATTATCTTACTTGTGTATCTAGTTTTGGTTTGATTTTGAATCATTGGAACTAGGAATCCTTACAAATGAAGTAAATAATTGATAAGTGTAGTTTGTGTTGTGATTCTATCTTTCCGAATTGTCATTAATCCATAGGCTTATGTATATCCGGTTTTCCAATAACCGTTCGTTTTAGACTATATTTTTCCTCGGCCGCTTCCGCACTTAAAACATTTTTAAAACCAATTTTAAATTGGTAGCGCCGACTCAAATTTTAATTGGGGATCTATTCAACCCCCCCCCCCCTTCTAGATCCGTGCCATAGTCTAACAAGAATCCTAACGTCTGTCATAACTTCTCTTGAATAAGAGAAGTCAGAGTTCCTAGGGGAACATGGCAAAGGAAAGCAATAGTAAATCAAATCAACTGAAAAGAAATTACTGTAAACAAAATGCTGTAAGTAAAATGCATGCTATGCATCAGACAAGCAGAAGGAGTCGCACTCAACTTCTAAACAAGCAAGGCACAAAGGCCACACACCACACATGCAAGGGAGCTGAGCTCTACCAAATACCAGCAAGCAAAGCCACATAGTAAAAATACAAGCAGAAGGAGTCCCACTCAACTTCTAATGCAATACAAGCAAGGGGAGAAGCTCAACCCTTAGGATGCTCTTAGGCCTATGATCATCTACATGAATCCTATTACTAATGCAACAATCCAATCAAGTCACATCAATACATCAAAGCAGTCCAACAAAACAGACAGTCACGAAAGCAAAACAACAGCTTCAAAGCAAAGCCACTCTCTGACAGCAATCCCGCCCACAGTCTGTAAATCAAACTTCAAGCTCAAGCCATCTTTAACAGAAGGAATAGAGTGCTCCATCTTCATGCTTTTACAATGCTCCAACAAGGAAAGGAATCAACCAGATGAGGGTATGATGATGGGAAGCATGATGTATACCAAAAGTATCCATCATGGCACTCAACCATACATCCATGAAAAGTATCCTCAAAAGTTCTACTCATTATGACATGCCACACATCCCTCTAAATGAGATATGAGACTTTCACATGAGGAATTTGAATCATAGGATGGAATAGAAAGCAAACAAAGCTATCCATGTTTATTTGAAGAAAGAAAGAACAATTCTAAAGCTCTTCCTAAACCCTAATTAAAGCAAAGCTACAAAAAGCTATGCAAAAGGAACTCAAAACTACAAATTAAATCAACACAATTAATCAAACATAGGTTTATCATGTATATAACAACATCCAAAAGCAATGAACAATCTATCTTGATCTAAAAATCATTATTGAAATTAATCAAATGGGAAGACTAGGTTGAAAGCATGTTAAGACTAGCTTAAGTATTAATTCAATCTAAAATACCAAAACTAATTCTAAAATTCTATGGATTTTTCTAGGGAAAACTAATCATGTTAGGTATCTATAGTAGAAAGGCCAGGGGCCAAACCTAATGGGAAAGTCTCTAAACAATTCTTAAACCACAAGGTGTTAAGGGGGAAGCCTAAAATGGGAGGTCTAATGATTTAATTCTAAAACAGCACCAAAAGCCATCTAAAAATTACGACAAAAATCATGGAAGCACCTTAATATGTACATAATCAACAGCCAAAAGGACGGGGGAAATATCCAAGAGGAAAGGGTTCAAACAGCAAGAACAATGTGAGGTATGCAAATGAATTAACAAGAGTGGAGAGTCCCAAAGATTTAATTCAAAACTATATTTAAAGGCTCTAAAAAAATCTGAGAAAAATTACACAAAACAATCAACGAGTCTACAGCTACCATACAAAAAATTAGAACAAAATTCTAAAATATGAGCCAATACAAAAATCAGAAAATCATGCATGTCCATTTTCGACCATTAAAAACACATTAAAGGAGAAAATACGAATTTAATTGAAAAAGAAATGGCAAACTAAAATAAAAAACATGATAAAATTCTACACGTCTCAAGCTAGCTAGAAAGTATTTTGTTGTGATTTTATGAATCATTTAACTATTTTTAGTCAATTAAAATCAAACAACATTAAAACAGAAAAATAAAAGAAAAGCAAATTAAATGCAATTGGGAAGGGGTGGTGTATGTAGTAAGCAGTCCAAGGCAATTCTGACTGGGCCCGTGTGGAGTGGGGTGCGTGTAGCAAGCTGATCAAAGCCCAACGAATTTCATTTAACAAAACTACATAGTTTTGATGAGGGAGATGTGGCGCATTCGTAGTCATCGGATTGACGGACTTGGTCAAATTTCCACGCGAATCCGACGGTGGTAGTTCATCTTCTTCGTTCAAACATCCAAGGTGGGAAAAAATGCAGCACACGTACAGTAACGGTGGACGGTAGCCGTGATGTTTTCCGACGATGCTTCCAAGCACATATCTCTCTCATAACTCAACGGAATCGAACGATTCTTGGATGAAACTTGAAGGATTTTTCGCAAGGATTCCAAATATCACACTTATTCATGCTATAACTCCAAGATTAAAGAGATTCGTATCCAACAAGAAAACATGTTCATTCCTAAATTGTCTCTAAACCTCAGTTTTTTCATCCAAAATTCATCTATGGTTCACGTACTACTTAACCGCATGCATATTCTACCTTAATTCATCAAGAACAGAGCATAATTTTGAAATGTAAAAACCTGAGTTGGAGCTTCGAATTGGAGCGGTTATGGCGCGAATCTTGATCCAATCTTCTGCAGATTTACTCAACGAAGTACGTGGAAGCTTTTAGAATCCTTGGTTTGGCTTGAGAAGCTCTTGAAACGAAATTCACTTTTCCACTTTTGCTCTTCAAGCTTCAAACCTCCATAACCATTTTTGGCACCAAATAACTGTCAAACTTGATCTAGAATCATCATAGAGAATATATAGAAATGATTTGTGGGCTTTAGAGGTCCATGGGAGGCCCAAATTAAAATATCCAATTTTCAAGTTCCTTCCAAAAACTCAACAATGGCAAAAACGAAATTTGGCTCTCTCCACCTTCTAGAACCTTCATTCTACTTGCATATGACTTGGTGAATAAGTTTAGATCAAAAGGAGTCCTTGTTTGTGCCTTGGGAGTGATTTTTGATATGTAGCTTATTCATGAAGTTACAAATTAGAGCACCATGAAATAGGCCTCAAATGAAAAATCTAATAATTCCATTGTGTTTAGAATGATTTTTCCACTCAAAATATGTCCTTACTTGGCCTGATTTGGACACATAGAATTTATTTTGAATTTTTCAAGTTTAGTGCCTTTTATTTCCTCTTTTCAAAGCTCCCTTGAATCAAGTCTTGCTACAAGCCAAATCAACCTCTCCTGGATCCATGGTCGACCTTAAAATCCCATTTTAAGAAAGTTTCGTGTTGGACGAAACTTCATTTGAGAAGTGCAAGATGGAGAAATTGACCTATAACACAAAATGGCCTATAATCTCACTTTCCCAAAATACCCCTGCCTTGTATTCATCATATCTCAAGTTATACAAATCATCTCAAGGACTTCTAGGACCTTTTGGAAATATAATCTCATAGGGAACAACTTTCATGCTTATCAAAAGGTCATGTGAAACTTCCTTCTAGGTCAAAAGTAGCTTGGAAGTTAGTTGACTTTCACAGACAAATTTCAGATGCGTCTGAGGACCTGTAACTTGTCTGGCTCATAACTTGAGTTCTACAAATCATTTGGATGATTCTAGTACTAAAATTAAAGGTATGAACATCCTCTACAAGATTCATGTTTAGCCCAAAGTCATATGAGAATTTTATCTTGACTTACATGGCATTGAAGTTTGGCACTAAGCAGGGGATTTTACCCTAGGAACCCTGACTTAGCAACTTCAACCACTCTTGATTCTTCTTGATTTAATCTTGAAACAACATCTAACATACTTCAAAACATCATTTCATGAATACCATAACCTAGAAAGAGGCTTTGACTCTCTTCAATTTGCACATTTGACCTAGGGTTGACCAGATGAAACCCTAGTGACACCAACTTCAACTGTGGCTCTTGCACTTAACACAAACCCTTGTCTGAGCTCTATCATGACCCTCTAGGCACTCCATGAGCTCTATCCACATACGATATCCATGATCAAGGCTTCACAACCCTCTGATGATCTTCAAATGGCCCTCAACTTAAGAGATGAACCCCATACAAGCAATCAAACTTCTCAAGAGCATGAACCACCTCCTGATGACTCTGGTGACTTCTCAAGCTTGAATAAAAACTCTGGCTAGGATTCTCTTGTCATAGACCACACTTAATCCCCTGCTAAATGAATGATGTTATGTTATGCAAATTCTAGAACAATGCAATGCTAATGCAATGAAACATAAACCAGTTAAAGAAAAAGGTTGGGCAAATTTTGGGGTGCAACAGATATGAATCATCTTCTGGGAAGGATTTAAATCCAAAACCTGTTGATAAAATGATCATAAAGTATTTTCCTCTATATACTCATTTCAAATTTGGTCATTTAAATGATATTAAACACACACGTTCTGATCTGAACAAACCTGTGTTTAATAAATCAAAACCTCAGAAGAACAAGGATGCTTATAAAGGAAAGAAATTCAGAAAGAATTTCAAACCTACTAACCCCAGAGGACCCAAGAAAATATGGGTACCTAAGGACAAAATTATTTTTGTTGCAGACATCCTTAGCAGCAAATTTGAAACACCAGTCCTGGTACCTGGACTCTGGCTGCTCGCGTCATATGACGGGAAGAAGGTCTATGTTCCAAAGCTTGGAACCTAGATCTGGAGGTGATGTCAAGTTTGGAGGGAACCAGAAGGGCAAGATAATTGGCTATGGAACTATAGGTAATGGTAACCTCCCTTCCATTTCTAATGTGTTACTTGTTGAAGGATTAACACATAACCTATTGTCCATAAGTCAATTAAGTGACAATGGTTATGACATAATCTTCAATAAAAAATGTTGTAAAGCTGTCAGTCAAAAGGATGGCTCAATCCTCTTTAATGGAAAAAGGAAGAACAACATTTATAAAATCAATCTTTCAAAACTTAAGGTTCAGAATGTAAAATGCCTTTTGTCTGTTAACGAAGAGCAATGGGTCTGGCACAGAAGATTGGGGAATATTAGTATGAGACGTATACCTCAGATTAATAAACTCAATCTGGTCAGAGGACTTCCTCAGTTGAAGTTCAACTCAGATTCTTTTTGTGAAGCATGTCAGAAAGGAAAATTTTCAAAATCTTCTTTCAAAACAAAAAATGTTGTTTCAACCTCAAGACCATTAGAACTGCTTCATATTGATCTGTTTGGACCAGTGAAAACTGCATCCATCAGAGGCAAGAAGTATGAATTAGTCATTGTTGATGACTACAGCAGATGGACATGGGTAAAATTCTTGAAACACAAGGATGAGTCTCATTCTGAGTTCATTGACTTCTGCAAACAAGTCCAGAACGAAAAAGATTTTAAAATTGTTAACGTCAGAAGTGATCATGGTGGTGAATTTGAAAACATATATTTTGAAAAATATTTTAAATAAAATGGCATTGCACATGATTTCTCCTGCCCTAGAACTCCTCAACAGAATAGAGTTGTAGAGAGGAAAAATAGAACATTTCAAGAAATGGCCAGAACCATGATCAACGAGACTAATATGGAAAAACATTTTTGGGTAGAAGTAGTGAATACAACTTGTTATATTCAGAACAGAGTGTCAGTTAGACCTCTTTTGGAGAAGACTCCTTATGAACTGTGGAGGAATAGAAAGCCAACATTTTTTATTTCCATCCTTTTGGATGTGTATGTTTTATGTTGAATACTAAAGAGAATATGAACAAGTTTGATTCTAAAGCACAAAAGTGTTTCATGCTTGGATATTCTGAACGCTCTAAAGGCTACAGAGTATACAATACTGAGACACAGATTGTGGAGGAATCAATTCATGTTAGATTTGATGATAAGCTTGGCAATCAAAAGCCAAAGCAACTTGAAAATTCTGTAGATAGAGAAGTCATTCTCACAGACTCTGAAGACTCAGAGGCAGAAAAGGCTCAAGTAAAAGAACCAGAAGCAACTCCAGATGCAACTCCATTGGCTGCTCAGATGAACAATTTGAATATTTCTGAAGAATCAAATGTTAAAGGATCATCCAGAATCAAAGCCTCTCACCCAGAGGATATGATAATTGGAAAGAAGGATGACCCTATCAGAACAAGGTCTTTACTCAGATCATTTGGAACATCACTTTTTGGGTTGGTGTCTATCATTGAACCAACTTCTGTGGATGAGGCTCTAAACGATAATGAGTGGATACTTTCTATGCAAGAAGAGCTAAATCAGTTCACCAGAAATGATGTCTGGGATCTGGTTCCAAGACCAAAAGGATTCAATATTATTGGAACTAAATGGGTCTTCAGAAACAAATTGAATGAGAAAGGAGAAGTTATAAGAAACAAAGCAAGGCTAGTTGCTCAAGGATATAGTCAGCAAGAAGGAATTGACTACACAAAGAATTATGCTCCTATGGCCAGGTTAGAGTCTATACGCCTACTCATTTCTTTTGCTGCACAAAATAACATAACTCTATATCAGATGGATGTTAAGAGTGCCTTCTTAAATGGTATTATAGAAGAGGAAGTTTATGTTCATCAACCTCCTTGCTTTGAAAATGATAAATTTCCAGAACATGTTTTTAAACTTAAGAAATCACTCTATGGTTTAAAACAAGCTCCTAGAGCTTGGTATGAGAGATTAAGTAATTTTATTCTGGAAAATAATTTTATCAGAGGCAAAGTGGATACAACTCTCTTCTGTAAATCATTTAAGAAAGACTTGTTAATTTGTCAAATTTACGTAGATGATATTATATTTGGATCTACCAATATTACGCTTGGAAAGGAGTTTGCTCTATCTATGCAGGTTGAATTTGAGATGGGCATGATGAGAGAACTCAGATTCTTTCTGGGAATTCAAGTTAACCAAACTCCAGAATGCACCTACATACACCAGACTAAGTATGTGAAGGAGCTTCTGAAGAAGTTTAACATGACTGAAAGCAAATTAACAAAGAATCCAATGATTCCTACAAGCACTCTGGGTAAGGAAGAGGTAAGTAAAAAGGTAGATCAAAAGCTCTACAGAGGTATGATTGGATCTCTTTTGTATTTGACTGCTTCTAGACCTGATATTCTATTCAGTGTTTGTTTGTGTGCTAGATTCCAATCAGATCCTAGAGAATCTCACTTAACAGCTGTTAAGAGGATTCCGAGGTATCTGAAAGGTACTAATAATATGGGTTTGTGTTACAGAAAATTTGATGAATTTAAGTTAGTTGGATTCTATGATGCTGATTACGCTGGAGACAGAGTTGAAAGAAAAAGTACTTTTGGAAGCTGTCAGTTTCTGGGGAGTAACCTAATCTCTTGGTACATCAAGAAGCAACCTACAATAGCTCTTTCAACCACAAAAGCAGAATATATAGATGCAGCTGGTTGTAGCACTCATATGCTCTGAATGAAGAGTCAACTAGAAGACTATCAGATTTATGAGAGTAACATTTCAATCTTATGTGATAATACTTCTGCTATATGTTTGTCTAAAAATCCTATTTTACACTCTAAGGCAAAGCATATAGAGATAAAGCATCACTTCATCAGAGACTATGTTCAGAAGGGAATTATCAGTTTAAACTTTGTTGATACAGACCATCAATGGGCTGATATCTTTACAAAACCCCTTGCTGAAGATAGATTTAAATTTATTCTGAAAAATATAAGTATGGATTTCTGTCCAGAATAAAATGATTATCAGAAGAAAATTTCCTCAGATGGAAAATGTTTTAACTCTGAAGTATTACATCTATTTATTTATTATTTAATATTTTATTTATTGTGTGTATCTGAACCAACAAGCCTTATAGGATCTGAACGTTGGCTAACGTTTCATTTCTCAAAGAAGTTTCAGAAGCACATGCAAGCAAACACGTGTAACTCTGAATCTGAAAAGGTGGAGTGCACATTACTGAAATGACGCTTGAGGTACTGTTTTGAATATTGAGTTTTTCGTTTTCCCCCCAAATTGTCAGAATCATTAAATGCTTGAAATGATTATATTCTTTTTATTAAATGCTAAGTGTAAGCGTGTGAAACGTGTGACTCTATGTGTGCCCTAATTTCTTCTATAAATTCCACAACACTTCACTTCTCATACTTTTCACTCTCTCACACTCTTGTATGCATTTCTGTCTGTTTCACTGCTTTCATCTCTCTCTCAAACCCAAAACTATTCGTAACCCTAAATCTCTCTCAAGAACAACAATGGCTACTTCTTCATCAACTTCTGCTCAGTTTCAATCAACTATGGCTGCTGTCTCATCTTCTAACATGGGTGTTGTTGCTTTCAAATAACCAGTGAGAACTCTTCTAACACGAGTTGACAAACTTGAAGTTTTGTGTGAATCTATCGTGAATTTTGAATCAATTGCTGAAAATAGGTATGATTTTCGTCCCATTGTTGATGCTTAAAGTTTGACAAAGTTCTTTGATAGAATGATAGGACCAGTTTATCCATGTTTGGTGAAGGAATTTTGGATCCATGCAATCACATACCCTAAGTTCATTGTTTCATTTGTTTTGGGTAAGGAAATCATCATAATTGAGGATTTGATCAGGAAGCTCATAGATTATGAAGAAACTGATGGTGTCACAAATCTGCCAGTTGGGCGTGTTGATATGACAGAGGTTTATAGTGATGTTTGCTCATCTGGAGAAGCTTCTAACAAAGTGAAAAATCTGAAGCCAAACTACAGGATCTGGGCTAAGATCTTTATGGGATGTATACATCACATGAAGTCTTCAAACTCTCCTGATTATGTAAATACTGATCAGATGTACTTCATGTATTGTCTGAGTCAGAGCACAAAAGTGGATATGCCTTATCTACTTTTCAATCATCTATGGAATCACGTGAAACAGTCAAGGGAAGAAGTAAGAACTAAACATTAGAAGATGAGGAATTGGATTCCAATGGGAAGACTCATTTCAGACATTCTGACTGAGAATGGTCTGGTTGGACATCTGATAGAAGCTGGATTGAAGGAAGAGTTAGCTTCTGTGGTAGGCAAACCTATGAATGGGAAAAGTCTTCAGAGGATGAAGGTTGTAGAAGAACTCACTTCTGCACCAAAACAGATAAACTCTGAAGAGGTCAGCAAAAGAAGGATATCAGTGGATGATTTTCCTATGTTCTACGCTAATGAACCAAGGGAAATTATTCTGAAGTATATAGCAACGTGTCTGGCAGATGGAACTCCTCTACCAGAACATCTGATTCAGAAAGCAGGCGAACTTGAACCAGATTTTTATGGAGATAGACACAAGAAGAAGAGGAAAGTTTCTAAAGAAGGATCTTCAAAACCAAAGAGGAAAGCTTCTAGAGAAGCAACTTCTGTTAAACCAAAGAGGGTCAAGAAGCAAAAAGGTAATCCTCCTGAGACCAGTTTAGATTCAATCTTAGAAACTATCAAAGAGGTACTAACATCTAATCCCCCTATCCATGAACCCATACCTTCACCTTCTCCTCCTCATGAACCTGAAACCATCCATTCTGAACCAGAAACATCTGAACCTGTTCCTCCTACTCCTAAACCAAAACAACCTTTTGCACCTCAACCACACCCATCTAACAAACATCCCTCTGAAATTCCCCCACCAAAAACACAAACTTCTGAACCACAACCAGAAAAATCCATTCCCTCTGATCCTCAAACAAAACAACATCAAACTTCTGAATCATTTATACCTGATTCTGATGTTCTTGATGTACAACCCCTGAAAATTCTGTTTGACGTCTCTTCCACATCTTGTCATTCTTCTGCATCATCTGATTCTACTGAATCTGATTTACCCCCAAAAGTAAACTCACCCCCTCAATCCGTGGCTATGAACTAAGACAACCAGATGTATTAATTCCATATGAATCTATCCTTTCTCAACCCACTCCAAAACCAAAACCAAGATCATCTGCTTTTGTTTCTTTTGCTTCATTAAAACCTTTTCCATCTGATGACCTTCCCTCTGGACTCAAACTTAAAAACTTTTATCCAAAACGTCAGGCTATCAATGAATCATCTGGACAAACATATTTTTCATCTTATCCTCGTCCTCTTTTCATCATTCCTTCCTTTTCCATACCATCCTCATCTAAAACCACCAAAACACCATCTCTAGAAAACTTTCTGAAACCAAAAGCCAGAATGGATGTTAGTACGTTATTTGATGGCTTCAAAAAGGAACTGAACATGTGGCTATCTTCTGTAAAGAAGGAATGCTTGTCTAGTATGAACCCAGATGCTTCTGAAGCCACTTGGAACAAATTTATCTCAAGATTTAACTCTGTAGCTTCAAATCTTTGCACCATTTGCTATGATGATGCAAAGGTGAAATTTGCTGAAGTTATCAGACAGACTCTTCTGAACATGAGTAGATCTCCAGTTCTTCCTCTGGACAATGCACCTGCTGAAGAGCCTATGTCTGAAGATACTCCTCCAGAAGCGGCTGTTGCTGAAGAAACTCGTGTGTCTAATCAGTCAGATCTGATGATTCTGGAACAAGCATCTAATTCTGTGATTCAAGAAAATGCGTGTGCATCTGCTATGGTCATTGATAGTGCTCCAGCTCCTGCATCTGCATCTGCTCTTGCTTCTTCTGAAATCAAGACAGAAAATCCAGATTTAGAAGAAAAGTTTGCTCAACTAGAAGCCAACAACAAAGAGATCAGAACATGGATGGTCAAGCAAGAACAAACCACAGATGAGATTAAAACTTGGATGACTAGACAAGAGGAATCTACTTCTCAGATTACAAACCTTTTGAAGATGATAGCCTCTCGCCAACCTTAGTTGTTTTTCTGTTATATTTGTGCACCTGTTTGCTATTTTTTGTTGTTGATGTTGTTTTGTTGATTATCTGAATGTTTTCTGGATTTTATTTATCAATGAAGTTGGTTGTTTCCTTATCTGTTTTTATATTATTTTCTTCTGTTATCCTTTCTTTGTCTTTACAGTTTTTCTTTTTGATTATGACAAAAAGAGGGAGAAAAAGAAATTCTGATTGTTAAAATAAACAGTTACTAAAATGGAATTCAGACATAATATATTATAACTAAAATTGAATTTTAGTCTTTCAGAACTATAACATATCATTTAACAAAAGTCATTGAAGTTACCCTAAGAATCCCCAAACCAGACCTTAATTCAAACCAGGTTCTGATTACCAGGCTCTGATTCTAGAAAGTAAATCAAGATCTAATTCTGGAAAGTATATTCTAACCAGGATTCTAACCAGGCTCTTAATCTGAAAATATATACTCATGCAAAAAGGGAAGTATTTTCTTCTATTAGAGTATTCATTTCAGGGGGAGTTATATATTTATCCTTTTATTGAACAAAATTTCCTATGTTTTTTTCATCATCAAAAAGGGGGAGATTGTTAGAACACAGATTGGTGTTTAATATATCTATATGTTTTGATGATAACAGTAATGAAAATTTGTATTAAGAAAATATATACTCTAATTTTATTCAAGTGTTTTTGTTTTAGATATTAAAATAAATATTCTTATGGAAGCAAAAATGCATCTGAACATTACTCTACGCAAAGCTCTGAAGCATCAGAAGCAAGTCATCAGAAGACTCTGAGCGCTGCCAGAAGAGACTCTGAAGCAGAAGCTGCAGAAGACTCTGAAGCAGAAGCTGCAGAAGACTCTGAAGCAGAAGCTGCAGAAGACTCTGAAGCAGAAGTTGCAGAAGACTCTGAAGCAGAAGCTACAGAAGACTCTGAAGCGTAGTTGAAGAATTTGTATGAAGAGTTTCAAGCATTGTTTCAAGAAGACTCTGAAAGTACTTTTCGCTGCAAGTACAGAGGCTCTGTTATTCAAACTCTGCTCTGATTGATATTCACGCTGAAGCACATTGGCTGCAAAACTCTGATAACATCAAGACTCTGATGTTGATAACTTTGAGACAGAAGCTTGTTGAAGAAGATATTATTCAAAGATATATCCTTTGACATATTCCAAATGACTCTTTCCTTATTCATGTATGGCACAGGAAATCAGACAAAAGGGATTTGTCTGAACATTCTGTTGCACCCTAAAATTTGCCCAACATATTTCATTTGGTTTCTGTTTTAGTTGCATTGTCATTTGCATAGTAGATCATGTACATAGTCTAATCATTTGCATAAAATAGCATAACAAGTCATCCAACAAGGTATCAAGTGTCATTCTTATCTAAAGAAGCACATCAAAGGGGTTTTTATTCAAGCTCAAGACTATCCAAGTCATTCAAGAAATGAGTGGAAGCTTTGAGAAAGTTGAAGGTCAACTAGTGGATTTCTCTCATAATCTGGGGATATGTTGAAGATCATCAATGAGTGTGTGAGTCGTGACTGAGGGTATGGAATGTGTACAAAGATCATGGAAGACCTAGAGGGTCATTTTGAAGATGAGACAAGTCATTGATACAAGTACAAGAGCCAGAGTTGAAGTGCAGTCAACTAGGGTTTCATCTGGGTCAACCCTAGGTCAAATGATTGATTGAAGGGCATCAAGGCCATCTTGGAGGTTGTGGAATTCATGAATTGAGATGTGGATACATGTGTGGTGTTGTTCCAAGGAGAAATCAAAAGGAATCAAGAAGAAGAGGAGTTACCAAATTAGGGTTTTAGTGTAAAATTCCCTGATTTAGGTCTATCTTCCAAGCCAGATAAGTCAAAATTCAAGTTTCAAATGGATTCTTGGTCAACATTAAACTTGTAGATATTCTCAATAGCTTTAATTTGAGTACTATAAGTCTTCAAGAAGATTTGTAGAACTCAAGTTATGATTCTTGCAAGTTATGGGTCATCAGAGGACACTGAAATTTATCTGTGAAAGTCACTTGACTTCCAAGAGATTTTTGACCATCAAGGAGTTTTAAAATGGATTCTTGGACATCATAAGAGTTGTAGATCTTGATCTTAGATTTAATTTGAGTACTAGAAGTCCTCAAGAGGATTTGTGGAACTCAAGTTATGGTTTTGGCAACCCAGGGGTATTTTGGGAAAGTTGAATTACAGGTCATTTTCCAACATAGGTCAAAATCTCTATCTTCCACTCCTTAAATGGAAAAATGTTCAACATGAGATGTGTTCAAAATGATGTTTTTAGGCTATATAAGAGGTCATGAGAGTTTGGAATGGTTTGCTTCACAAAGTCACAAAAATGGCCTAAAATAAGGGTAAATTTTAAATGAATCAAGGATGAAAATTGGGGTTTTTGATCTACAAATCCAAACCAAGCCATATGACATACCAATTTGATTGTAAAACACATTTTGAGAATATTGACATTGCCACAATTTTGATTTGAGGGATATTTTTATGACTTGCTTTGTAAATTGGTTACTTGCATCATAAGGCATATATGCAAAATCACTTTGTAAGGCATAACCAAGGCTTTAGTATATCCTAACACATCCAAAATCTCATCTAAGGACATTTTAAACTCAAAGCATAGTGAAGTGCAAGCTAAAACATGAGCTGATATAAACATAGCATGAAAGGAGATTTTCATGACATGAGAATTTGATCTTCTCATAAGATCAATCCAGAACTGTCTAGAAGCTTCCTTCATGGTCTATATATGCATTAGAAGTGATCCATGTCAGAGGTTGGTGAGAATTGAGAGAGAATAGAGAGATTGCATTTTCAACCTTCCATTTGCAAAACAGAATTCAGTTACAAGTTTCAACCACTCTCAATCCATTCTTTTGATCTCAGAACCTTGATCAAGCATATGTGAGTGATTCCAGATGGATTATTGAGCAAGAACACTGAAGAATCGTGAGTTGGCACTTGGAGTTCATCACTTGCAATTGAAAATCGAATTCAAGGATTCAGAGGGATTCAACCAAATTTGATGCATACCGAAGTTTGATCACCATTCATAGATTGTATCTGGAGAATCTTAGAGCTTAATTTGGAGGTTTTGTAGTTCTGTTCGTCAAGAATTTGCAGGTATGTAAATCTCCTCCTACAGCATAATCCATGTAGTTTCTTTAGGTTTTGTTAGGTTAGACTCATTGTAGATGATGGTTAGAAGCTTTCTAGTAGCTTTTGGTTAGGTTTAGATGCAATTAGGGAGATGACTCAATTTTTGTTCATGCTGATATCTTTGTGTTCTTGATGATAGAATCTTAGTTTGATAGTTAGAATTGATCAGGGTGAAGTGGTGAAGAGTTTAGGCCACTCAATTTTAGGTTTAGTGAGCTTTGGTTCTTGACCAAATTCTGAAGATCCAATCGTGTTTTGAGGAAGATGATGATTCAGTGTTCATGGATTGCATAGTTAGATTGCTGGTGAAAAATCAGGTGAATTAGGGTGTTCAGTTTTGAATTTTGGTGAAGTTTAGGAGATTCACGAATTGAGGAAGATGAAGTTCTTGGTTCAGACATCCATGGCATTTTCTTTCCCTCCCAATTTTAAAGGTTGAAGACGAGTTAACCACCATAGGATCATTAGAAGACCTTTGACCAATTGCACATCTCACGGCCAGGATTAACTGAAAGTTTATAAAGGAGTCTGAAGAGATGGCTTAAGCGCAGCGTTTCATTTAAGAGCTAGTATGGGCTTAAGTGAATTTGTTGATATTGACACCCCACTTGGAAAGCCCAATAGGTTTTACACTAATATCTGTTGTTATTCATACCGTGAATTTGACCTTTTTTCTTCTATTTTCATTATCATTTCTGATTAATAACTGGGCCTAATGCGCGCTGACTGTTAACACCCCCCTCTGGGCCCAGTTGATGATTTGAACTATTTCTGATTGCTATTTGACACGCATCCTTTTCATTTTCTTTATTTTCATTTTAATTTTTTTTCATTTCATTTAGGTTCTTTGAAAATTCATAATTGTTGCACCCTAAAATTTGCTCAACCTACTTCATTTGGTTTATGTTTCAATTGCATTGTCATTTGCATAAAAAGTCATGAACATAGTCTAATCATTTGCATAGCATAGCATAACAAGTCATCTGGCAAGGGATCAAGTGCTATTTTTCATCTCAAGGAATGTATTCAAGAGGCTCTTATCAAGATTCAAGCTTATTCAAATCACCAAGAAAGAAATTGAAGCTTTGTGAAGTTTAAAGGCCAAGCAGTGGGTTTCTCTCCTATCTTGAGGGGGTTTGAAGATCATCAGAGAAGTTACGGAATGTGGGTAGACATCACGGAAGACCTAGAGGGTCATTTTGAGAGTGAGACAAGTCATTGATGTGATTACAAGAGCTACAGTTGAAGACAGTCAACTAGGGTGTCATCTGGGTCAACCCTGGGTCAACCCTAAGTCAAATGCTTAATTGAAGGGCATCAAAGCCTATTTGGAGGATGTGGGGTTCATCATTGGATATGTGGATATGGATTTGGTGTTGTTCCAAGGAGAAATCAAAAGAAATCAAGAAGAAGAGAAGTTTCTAAATTAGGGTTTCTGTGTAAAATCCCCTGATTTAGGGCAAACTTCCAAGCAAGATAATTCAAAATGAAAGTCTCAAATGGATCCTTGGACAACATGAAACTTGTATAGTATCTCAAGACCTTTAATTTGAGTGGTGGAAGGCATCAAGGAGATTTATATAACTCAAGTTATAGTTCTTGCAAGTTAGGGGTCCTCAGAGGCATCTGAAATTTTGTCTGTGAAAGTTACTTGACTTCCAAGCAACTTTTACCCATTAAGGAGTTTTCAATTGGATTTTTGGCCAACATGAAAGTTGTTCCCCATGATCTTAGCTTTCTAGAAAGGTATGGTATGCCTCAATCTGATTTGTGGAGCTCTACTTATGGTCTTGACAAGCCAAGGGCATTTTGGTCATTTGGAGGTTATAAGTCATTTCAAGCATAAGGCCATATCTCCTACTTCCAAGCTTCAAATGGAAAAATCTTCAACATCAAACTTTCTTAGAATGATGTTTTAAGGCTAGTAGGGAGGTCACTAGATGTTGGAAAGGCTCATATCAAAAAGTGATAAAAATGGCCTAAAAAAGGGGAATAAGTCAAATAAAGTGGTGGAAAAAAAATCAAATTTTGGGTTAGAGGTCACAAACAAGCCATATGACATACCAATTTGATTGTAAAATGCATTTTAAAGACAATGGCATTGGCACATTTTTGAATTGAGCAATAATTTCATGACTTGCTTTGTAAAAGTAGTTACTTGAAATGTAAGTCACTAATCCAAACCACTTAACAAGGCATTTGGAAGGCTATTTTGGTTGGAAACTTTCAAGGGAAGATACATGAACAATCTAGAAATTTCCAAGGGAAGATACATGAATAATCTAGAAAGTTCCAAGGGAAATGGATTTTATTATTTTGGGCTTGTGCTTCATTTCTAGAATATTCCAATCATCTCTATAAATGTTTAGAAACTCATTTGAAGCAAGGTTGGTGATTGATTGGAGTTGGATTGGAAGAGAGCATATCAATTTTCAAGAGAGCAAATCAAGTGGTGATTCTTCATTCAAGGCGATTTCGGTTCGATTCGAAGATTGTAGCACTTTCCTCGCATATTGTTGAACGAATTTGAAGCTTTCGGAAGTACGAAAAGAGCCGAAGATACTCCGTTTCGAAGCTCCAATCAAGGTATGTAAACCTTCACTTTAACATGGATTTAGGGTGAGATAATTATAAATTCTTATGCGGTTAGGATCATGAACACCTATGGATGATTTTAGGATTGTTAATTTGGAGATTTTCTTCATTCCCTTTTTCTTTTTATTTTTCTGTTTTGAGGCCTGTTTTCTTTTAGTGCGTAAAAAATAGTAAAAATCTTCAAGAAATTACGAAATTTTTTTCTACAGATCTTGATTGTCTTAAGAAATTTTAGGCGCTGAGTTTGCATTTTTTAGATTATTTTTGATTTAGTTATGATTTTTCTTTCGTGATAATATCCATTGGTGTACATAACTGTTCATCTGTTTTGTTTAATTTTGTTCTCTTTTATGCTTCATGATTTTGAGCTGATTCTTGGATATGTTTTAGATGATATGCATAGGTTTCCCCAGATATTTTATTGGAATTTATAGACGACTCTAAGTTTAGTTTTGAATCCGCTTTTTAGAGCCATCCCCATCTGAATGTTCCCTGGACACTTTATAGATTTTCCTTTAGAAAGTGACCTTAAATTTAGAATTTGGTTTTAATTTTTTTACCATAGGTTTATAACATCTTCAGGAGATTGTAGAATTTTTCTTAGATTTTTGTGGATTGTTTTCCCATTTCTTTTGCATTTTACATTCTGATGAGTATTTTGCATGATTTAATTGATGTTTGCTTTGCATATTTGATACCGCTGTTTTGTAGAATTTTGTTCTCTCAATTGGTGATGATTCTTGCTTAGATATTTTGGTAAATTGTAGCTAACATTCGCATGTTCCCTTAGGAATTTTTGTAGATTTTCTAGATGTAATTTGGTTCTGTTTTAGGTTTGTTGATTAGGACCTTCCCAATTGATGGTTAACTTTGACCCCTTGCATGTTAGGAATTGTTTAGACCCCTTAGAAGTTGATATAGGGTTTGATTTTCGATCTTGATAATATAGATATTAATATACTTTAGGGTTTTCCTTAGATAATGTGATAAAACTTTAGAATAAAAATGGTAACAAAAAATGTTGAAATAGATATGGTGTAATAAAAAAAACTTAGAATATTTTAGGGTTTAAACACAACTTAGGTGCATTAAAACAATTTTTTTTTTGGGTTTTTAGATTGAATTAGAGTATGGGACCTATGGGGTATATAGGGTAGATATAGTACTTCCCTTAGAATTAATATTAGGCTTGTAAATATTATTTTACTATTTTTAGTATATTTTGCAATTGTGTGATTGTTTGGTTTGCCCATTTTTGGGGTTTATTTTGTTGTATGGGCTTTTTGGGCATTTGCTTGGGGTGTGTGTTAGCCTTGAGGAGCATGATGATGAAGCATAATGAAGACAAAGAGTTGAAGATCAAGTTCAAAGTTGATGAAGATGCTAGGCTTGCTTGAAGATTGATTGAAGACCCAGGAACTAGGAGCTAGGTAGAGCTTAGAGTAGAAATTTGATTCTTAAACATGGATGGCTTTGTTTGCCTCCATCCCTCTCTATGATTCAGAGTCTCTCTAGGATACTCACCCCCTTCCTTTGGAAGGCTTGGTGACAGTATCTAAGAGATAGAACTCTTGAGAGAAACAGTCTACTTTTTGTTAACAGACTGTTTGCCACCTTTGGTGGTCAGCTAGCTGTCTAACATCCCAATTCATTCTATTAATTGTTCCTCATCTTGGAGAGTTTGATTTGAAGAAAAGCCATGAAATATTGAAGATAGAGACCTTGCTTGAAGACTGTAAAAGATGAAGATTGTGCTGTTGAAGCTGTGCATTTGATTGCTGCTGTTGAAGCCCTGCTGTTTGAAGCTGTTGAAGATGATTACTGCTAGAGTTGTCCTCCTTGAAGATAGATGCTTGATGGAAGCTTGTTGATGAAGACTTTGCTTGAAGATGTTGACGGAGCTTGCTGTGTAGAGTTGTTGTTTACTGTTTATTTTCGCTGTTTAGAAGCTTTTGATGTATTGTTTGAGTTTCCCGGGCTGTATTGTTTGTTAATTTTCCCATAGGGTTGAAGTGAAGTTGTTTCACTTCGCCCATTGTTTTCTAGGTTCAAGGTTGAGTGGGACTCCCTTGCCTCGCTTGTACTGCTGCATTCATGCATATTTTACTGTTTTATTGTATCTGTTGTTTCTGTTTCCGTTTATCCCTTAGGATCTCTGTTTCTCTCTGCGCAAGAGAGGAACATGATAGACATTAGGTCTTAACCCATGCATGATAACATTAGGTTAGTTTGATTCCCTTTTCAACCATAGGTTAGAGTTGCTGTTTCTCTTCTCATCTTAAAACAATCAAAAAACACAATAAGATTTCAAACCCAATAAAAGACACTTCTTCCGTAAAAGAATGTGAACTCATCAAAACGTCAATTTTCGTCCGCTTGGACTGTTAATCAGAAAAACCCTTTTTAGAAGGAATAAAAAACAATCAAGACAGACTTGTGTCGTACGTTTCCCGAACTACGTTTGCTCTGATCTTTCATGCCGTGTGGAAGTACGTAGGCATAGGATGCGACGTCCTAGCGAGCAACCTTTCCCATTCACCAGTAGGTAGGCGAACTACGTTGACTCTGATTTCTCGTTCCAGACGGGAATACGTAGGCATAAAGTGCGATACTTTGCCGAGTCATTTTATTTTCTTTTTAACCCTGACCTGTAGAGTAGATAGAATAACAATCCGTACTAGAAAACAAGCGTGGATCCCGTCGAGTACGATGGACGTGAGGGGTGCTAATACCTTCCCCTTGCGTAACCGACTCCCGAACCCAGGATTTGGTTGCGATGACCATTCCTTTCCCGTCTTTGCGGTAGGTTTACTCTGAGTGTTTCCTTTCCATCCTTTGGGATAAATAACGCACGGTGGCGACTCTTCTGTTCAGCCGGCGCCGATTTTCGCAGTAGCGACAATAATAAATTGAAAAATTCATATTTTTAGATGGGAATTTTTCCCCATTCTCAATAAAACATCAAGAAAAGTATAAAACAATAAAAATAGCATTTCATTTATTTTTCTATTTCTGGTGCATTTTTACATTTAAGTGCTTTTATTTCACTTTCATTGTGTATATCCAACTTGCTGAATTTTGTAGGATCATTTCCTTTGGCATTTTGATGCCATTCTTTTTGCTATGGTTAGAGTATAGAATTAGGTTCCCCCCTGGA
The DNA here is from genome assembly GCA_963859935.3 of Lathyrus sativus. NCBI lineage: Eukaryota > Viridiplantae > Streptophyta > Magnoliopsida > Fabales > Fabaceae > Lathyrus > Lathyrus sativus. The sequence goes on along the minus strand of OZ012736.1, from coordinate 187,399,042 downwards.
TTTTTGTCACATTTTTGTGACTTAAATTTAATTGTTTTTGAGAGGTGTGAAGCAAGTGTGCTAGAATTAGGGTTTCAACTAACATAGGTGCATTTTAACACATAGTTTTTGGGTTTTTAGTTTGATTTAAGCCTTGGGGTTTATATGGGGTATAGGGTACATAGTTAGGGTCCCTTAGAAATTAATCTAGGATTTTATGATGAGTATTTCCATTTTATTTGATTTTTGCAAATTGGGTGACATTGGTGTGTTTCCCTCTTGGGATGTTGTTTTGTTTGTTGGGTTTTGGGCATTTCCATTTGGGTGTGGGGCTTGGGTTTTGCTTGTTGGAGCTAATGAAGACCTTGGATGATGATTGAACACAAGGGATAGAGCTTGATGCATGAAGATTCCTTTCCTGGCAGATGGTTTGTGAAGACTTAGGAGATAGGAGAAATAGGAAAGAGCCTTAGACTTAGAATGATTTCTTTCACAAAAATGGAAAGCATCTTGTGCTTTTATTCCTCCCTATGACAAAAGTCCTTTTAGGGTATTCACATCCCTCCTTTGGAGGGATAAGTGGCTTATCTTGGAAGTAGAACTTTGAGGGAACCTGTCTCTCATAATGTTAAACACTTATAGGCTTCCTTTGGTTGTCAATAAGCTGTTTAGCATTCAACTTATTCTGTTAAGTGATTCTCTTCTGGAGTGCTTGCCTTGAAGAAAGAAGTTCATTGAAGATAAAGTTCATGGCATTGAAGATTGATAAAGGAGAAGCTTGTGCATGTCAAAGCTACTCAACTGTTGAACTAGGGTTTGCTGCTTTCTGAAGCTGTTTGTTGTTTGAAGCTTGTTGATGTTCATTACTTGCTAGAGCTTGGTGTTTTATTGAAGATGAAGCTTATCTAAAGCTTAGGGGATCATTGAAGATGGAAAGTGGAGTCTCACTTGGAGGTGTTACTGTCTTGCTGTTAATCAACTGTCAGAGTTTGCTGCTTTTCAGAGCTGTTGCTGTAGAAGCTGGTGTTGCTGTTAGAGCTGGTGTGGGGTTTATTTTCTTTGCTGTATTGTTTGTTAATTTTCCCCTAGGTTTAAAGTGAATGTTGTTTCACTTTTGCCTGTTGTTTTCTTAGGTTCGAGGTAGAGTGAGACTCCCTTGCCTCGCTTGTATTGCTGCATCTCATGCATTTTACTGTTTACCGTATATCTGTTGTTTCTTTTCCGTTTATCCCCTAGGAACTCTGTTTCTCTCTGTGCAAGAGAGAAAAATGACAGACATTAGGTTTTAACCCATGCATGACAACATTAGGTTAGTTTTGATTCCCATTTTTCAACCCTAGGATTTTAGAGCGTCGTTCTCTTCTTATCTTGAAACAATCGAAAATACTATAAGATTTCAAGCATCAATAAAAGACAGTTCTTGCGTAAAAGACTGGAAACCAATCAAAACGTCATTTTTGTCCGCTTGGACCCGTAATTAGGAGAAAACTTTTTCAGAAGAATAAAAGATAGACAGACAGACTGGCGTCGTACGTAGCCCGAACTACGTTTGCTCTGATCTTTCATGCTGTATGAAAGTACGTAGGCATAGGATGCGATATCCTAGCGAGCAACCTTCCCCTCCTTTCCCGTAGGTAGGAGAACTACGTTGACTCTGATTTCTCGTTCCAGACGGGAATACATAGGCATAAAGTGCGATACTTTACCGAGTCATTTTCTTTTCTATTTAACCCAGACCTTTAGAGTAGATAGAATACAATTCGTACTAGAAAACAAGCGTGGATCCCGTCGAGTACGACGGACGTGAGGGGTGCTAATACCTTCCCCTTGCGTAACCGACTCCCGAATCCAGGAATTTGGTTGCGATGACCGTTCTTTTCCCGTTTTGCGTTAGGTTTACTCTGAGCGTTTCCTTTCCCTCCGTTGGGATAAATAACGCACGGTGGCGACTCTTCTGTCATAGCCGGCGCCGATTCTCGCAGTAGCGACAGCTGGCGACTCTGCTGGGGACTCCAACGGTTCCTTACGCGAGTCAATCCTAGCGCTTGTTTTCCCGTCGTGGATTTTGTCTGGATTTACGTTTCTGCATTTACATTCAGCATTATATTATTGTGATTATTGCTGTGGGTATGAGGGGGTTCTATGATTGAGAGATAAGTCGGACCTGGGCTTGAGTGCACCTAGAATTAGTTGTGGAAATTAGTGGGCGCGTGCTTGCTTTGCAGGCACTAGTGTCTCATGAAATCCACGCTCAGACGAGGTTCATCTGGTTGACTTCTTTTTCAACCCTTTGGGTTGAGGGGGTTGTTAGTTAGTTGGATTGTCGACTCTGGGGACCGATCAATTGGAAGTTGGCTAAGTGAGGCCTCTTCAGGATTTGATGATGCCACACCTTCTGGGTATCGTATCATCAATCTTGAAAGTCTGTGACGTCGACGACCGCATAGGATGTCATACCTTGTGTCAGTTATTAGGACACCTACCTGTGAGAGGGGTTGGGACATGCAGGTAACTTGACTTCCAGATTACCGGTTTTCTTGATTGAGATTCAGGGGTATGATATTTGAGGACAATGTTATTGGGTCTGTCAGAGACCAGGTTGGAGCATTGTGGATGGTCTTGAGCAGTTTGTGGGTCTATTTGAGGCCATTATTATGGATTGGGCTTCTCAGCCAGGGGCACTTGATCCCTTGTTGCATTGTTTGCATATTGCATTGTTTGCATCATCATGTGCATGTCATTAACGTGTGTCTGTGCTGCAGGTGCATTTTCATACTTCCCGATTCTAGTGCTCCAGACTTCTATCTGTCACCATGAGTACTTTGAGGAGGACTGTTGCGTATAAGTTGCCTACCCCTGATGTGACTTCTCTGTTGGGGCTGATTTCCCTAGCTGATGGTGATGTGAGGAGAAGTTTTAGGAAGAGCTATGGGAAGCTACTGAGATTGGTTTGCAGACCAACTACATATGAGTTGAATGGGTTATACACACTGATGCAGTTATTTGATCCCCCTTGAGGTGTTTTATGTTCCAGGACTTCATTTTGGCTCCGACCATGGAGGAGTACGCTGAGTTTCTAGAGTTGCCAGTTCAGAACAAAGTACCCTTCATTCACTTCGATGCTACGCCTAAGCTGGAGGACTTGGCTGCGTCTCTACATATAGATCCTGCAGAGTTGTTGTTGACTTCCTGGCATGGAGTTTCAGGATTTTCTCTCAAATTCTTGGTGGGCAAAGCCCAGGAATATGCTAAGAGTGGCGGTTGGATTGTGTTTAACGTTGTTCTTGCTTTGTGCATCTATGGGATTATACTGTTCCCTAATCTGCCTGAATTCGTTGATTTGGATGCATTCCACTTGTTTGCTGCAGGCAACCCGGTGCCTACCTTGATTGGAGATTTCTATCATTCCTTGCATTATAAGAATGAAAACAGAAGGGGGAAGAATGTCCATTGTTGTGTACCGTTGCTGAATATGTGGTTTGAGAGCCATCTGCCCATGAAGGGTCCTTTTGTTGAGTCTGCAGATACAACTGATTGGTCTGAACGACTAATGGGACTTTCCGCCGAAGACATTGTTTGGTTTGACAGAGACTTGTTGGGGTCAGAGATTATCTTCAGTTGTGCCGGGTTTCCCAACGTTCCTTTGATTGGAAGGAAGGGATGTATCAACTACAACCCCTCATTGTTAGTCAGACAGTTCGGGTATGCTTTGAAGAGTCCGCCGAAGGAGGAAGAAGTACAAGAATCTCTGTACTTCACTGGTGACCTGAGTGGGAAATTATTGGCCAAGCTTCAGCATGCTTGGAACCATATTTGCAGAAGAGGGAAGCCATTATTGGGCAAGAATGATTGTCAAGCCTATATGCCATACAAGGTGTGGATTCAAGAGAGGGTAAAACAGATGCAGATGCCTTTTCCAGCAGTAACACCTCCTGTTCCCATTCCAGTTGAGGAGCCCACTTCTGTGGCTATTGAGGTATATGAGCAGGTCGTGAAAGAAAAAGAAGACCTGATAAAGATCAATGAAGAGTTAGAGAAGGAATTGGCTCAAATCCGGAGTGAGAAAAAATGAAGCGGTGTATTCCTTCCAACAGCAGACTGAGTTGGTAAACAGTTTAGGTGCTGAACTGGCAGAAGAGAAAAAGAAGCGTGAACGCCTGGAAAAAGACTTCAAAAGCTCTCATGATATGTTAGAGTCCAAGAAGAAGTCACTCGATATCGCCTACCGGGAAATCTCTTTGTTCAACAAAGCGTGGAATGCTACGCTAACCAACAACAAAGAAAGAGAAGACAAATTGAAATAGCAGATCTCTGCACTCGAAGATCAGTTGAAGGCTAGCAAGAGAAAGTATGAAGAAGAGGTTATGGTAAGATATGACCTTCAGAACTCGTTGAACAAGGCTGTCGAGCGCAAGAAGAAGGCTGCGTCCCAGAAGCGGAAGTTAGATGACTGCTTTGGAGAAGGGGCATGGGAGGAGTCTATTGGTGATCTACAACGTGTTCTCAAGCGAAGAGATCTACTTATCGAGGGATTGCTTTCTCAGCCAGACCATCAGAAGACCAAAAGGCTGCTGGAAGAGTATCGGGCGTATGGTCGCACGTGACCATTTTATGTACTATTGTGTATGCTTTATTTGCATCGTGCTGACCATCACCAGGATTGTTGGTTGAGGTCATGCCTTCTTGTTATTGTATATTGTATTCCCGGTTCGGTGGGCCCTTCAGCAATATATGAGTCGTTTCTTCTGTGAATGTATCTGATCTTCTTATCACCGCATTGTCACAGCACTGCACGACACAAAAGCACATTGGCACTAGAATTGGGGGGAGTGATACTCCCTAATGCACAGACACATGTTGCATTTGCATACATATCCATATTGCATTACCAGGTAATTATTGAACTGTATCTCATTTCCTGCATCTCGACAGGTTTTTCAGGATTTAAAGTCAACGTCCTCACCGATACTCTACTCGTACCAACTGCAAAAGAGATATGGACCAGATGCAAAACGAGATGCAGGAGATGCGTGAAAAGCTGGCGCTGTTCATGCAGACGATGGAGACAGTTGTGAAGGGGCAGGAAAGCCTGCAGACTTTGGTGCAGCCATTGCTGACGAAGAGTACTGGGAATGGAAACGAAGACCACAATTCTGTACGTGTTGAAACCATTCATGGGGATGGTACTCCTACGCCTGTAGCTCCACCTGTGGTGAATATACCTGTTGCGAATGTGAACAATGGCGCTGGCGCCGGGAATGATAATACAGGAATTGGTAATGAGACTGTCATTAACAATGTTGGATTTGGAGACACCAATCTGGGTGGTGGTAACAATGGAGGTAATGGCTTTGGCAACAACGGGTTCGGCTATAATGATCAAGGTTTTGATTATGTCAATCAGGATGGGAAGTTCGGCTTCAACACCCAGGGTTTCGGATATGATGGTTTTGGTAATGCTAATCAGGGCTATGGTGGATTGGGTAACGGAAATGGCCTGGGTTTCTCAACACTGGGTTTGGACCTGCCGGGGTCACTCAAGGGTATGGTAACAGAGGGCGGGGTCCTATGATGAATCATACTGGATTTGGTCGTAACAATGGGTATGACGGGTACGGAAATGAGAATGTTAATTGGGTTGAAGACCAACAGGAAGATGCCTTTTCTGGTAGAGGTATTGAAGGACCTGTGGATCCTGTGTAGAGGATCAGAATGCTTGAGGAACAAATGAAGGGTGTAGTGAATCAGAATACTACTGGCTTAGATATGACTACAATGGGATTGGTGCCCGGCCTGAGGGTACCGCTGAAGTTTAAAGCTCCCACTTTTGATAAATATAAGGGGGACACTTGCCCAAAGGTGCATGTTCGCTCTTATTACAGACGGATGTCCGCTTACTCAAATGATGAAAGAATGCTGATGCATTTCTTTCAAGATAGCCTGTCCGGACCGTCACTGGAGTGGTATATGGGGCTGGAGCCCACTCAGATCAAAACATGGAAGCAACTGGCTGATGCGTTTGTGACACATTACAAATATAACATTGACCTGGCACCAAACAGGGTCCAGCTGCAAGGCTTGTCACAGAAAAATGGGGAGAGTTTCAAAGAATATGCGCAAAGGTGGCGCGACATGGCTGCAAGAGTGCATCCTCCTCTAGTGGAGAAGGAGATGAACGATATGTTCATTGGAACATTCACGGGGATATTCTATGAGAAGTTATTTCCTGTGGCGTTGGGCAGTTTCTCTGATCTGATTTTGATGGGTGAAATGATTGAGAATAGTATTAAGGTGGGAAGGTTCCAAGCTGGGGAGTCTACTTCGTCAGGAGGTAATAGAAAAGCATTTGGGGGTCGACGTCAGGGCGACGCTAGTGTTGTATTTGGTGGCCGAGGCCGAGGCAGGGGCAGAGGACGGAATCAATATATGCATCCTCAACAAGTAGCAAGTGTTACCATCCCGTTTCATCAACAACCACAACCACTACAACAGATACCACCACAGCAGCATCAACAGCAGCAGCAGAGGCCGAATCAGGGTCAGAGGAGATTTCCGAATGCAAAACCGAAGAGGGTGTTTGATAAGCCTCCGTATACGTATGCAGAGTTGCTTCAGACATTGTTGAGGTTAAATCTGGTCGAGAAAAGAACGTTGGCACCACCTCCGGGGCCAGAACTCCCCTTTGGGTTCGATGCCAATAAGTGTTGCGAGTTTCACTCAGGAGCGCCCGGACATGACATCGAGGGCTGCCACGCTTTCAAGCATAAAGTCCAAGATCTATTGGATAGCAAGGCTATAAACTTCGGGCAGGCAGGCCCTAATATTCTACATATGCCTATGCCCAACCATGGGGCGAATGCTATATTAACGGAAGAGGACTTGAATCTGGTGATGAATGTTGATGAACTAAAAACACCGTTGTGTGAAGTCAAGAGCAGATTACTGAGAGGGGGTGTGTACCCGGGCTGTGATAAATTCTGTTTGAACTGTTGGACCCAGGCTGGGGGTTGTGCAGAATTGAAAAAAGGTATTCAGGCTATGATAGATGAAGGCACGTTGCAATTTGATAGAACGACAGTTGAGAAACCTGAGGAAGTGGTATTTGATGAGCATAATGATGTGGCAATGGTGACAGTTCCAAGGAAAACCATAACTATAACGGCGCCTGTCGGGCGGCCGACGATCACCATTACTAAAGCAGGGCCCGTCCCTTTCGAAAGTACCAAGACCGTGCCATGGACCTATGGGTTGGAGGCATATTGTAATGGGGAGAAAATAGAATTCAATGAACAACCAGCTGGGGTTGTGGACAATGTCGTTGGGACTGGAGGAATGACGAGAAGCGGGAGAATTTTTATATCGCCTGAGGTAGAGGCGGAACGATTGGCAAAAGGTAAGAGAAAAGTGAATGAGAGTGTTCCTGTACAGAGGAATGAAAAAGAAACGTCATTGAAAGATGTAGAAGAATTTATGCGTCTTATCCGTAAAAGTGACTACAAAATTGTTGAGCACCTTCAACAAACGCCTTCAAAGATTTCCATATTGTCGCTGCTATTGTGTTCCGAGGCCCATCGGAACGCTTTATTGAAAATTCTGGACACGTCGTTTGTACCCCAAGATGTTTTTGTGAATCAGTTAGAGGGGGTGATGGCGCACGTGAATGCAGGCCATAGTTTGGGATTTACTGATTTCGATTTGACCCCGAGGGGAAGAGAGCATAATATGGCGCTGCACGTCTCCGTTGAATGCAGGGGCACGGTCATGTCCCATGTGTTGGTGGATACAGGGTCTTCCTTGAATGTGCTTCCGAAGAAAGCAATGATGAAATTGGATATCAAGGGGATCATTTGTACGCCTAGTGACTTGGTGGTCAGGGCATTTGATGGTACGCGGAGGTCAGTTTTCGGATCAATAACATTATCGTTGCAGGTGGGGCCTGAAATTTTTGAACCTGAAGTCTATATAATGGACATCCAGCCAGCGTATAGTTGTCTTCTTGGGCGCCCATGGATCCATGCTGCTGGGGCAGTCACATCCATGTTACACCAGAAACTGAAGTACATGGTGGGGGACAGTGTCGTCACTGTTTGTGGAGAAGAAGATATTTTGGTTAGCCATTTGTCTTCGTTCAAATATGTGGAAGTCGACGGCGAGATACACGAAACACCCTGTCAAGCCTTCGAAGGGTTGCGAATTAAGGACAAAATTCCAGTACCCAGTAAAGCATCAGAGGTGGTCGTGTCATCTTATAAGGAAGCTCAAGCTCTAGTGAAGACAGGCGAGACCAAGGGCTAGGGTCGAGTGTTGGAGATTCCCGTGAAGAATGACAGGTTCGGGCTTGGATATCATCCTTCATCATCAACGCCTACCGCAGGGGCACCCCGTTTCAAAGGGCCAATAACAATTACGGCTAGTGGGGTATGTTACGAGACCATCAATGCTGTTTCAGATTCCGAGGAAGGGGACAGCGATTGTGACATGGACGCCTGGATTCATCCGAGCGTGCCAGGACAAGAGCTTTGCAATTGGTCTATTCAAGAGACTGTTCCTGTGACAACGAAACAGTAATGCTTTGTTTCATTAATTGTTGAATGATCCGGTGTCCTACCCGGGGCATCGTGATTTTGCTTAGGGCCATTCTATTATGTACATTGCACTGTTTAATCATTAAATAAAAGGCATTTTTTCATGTACAAATATTGTGATCTCTGCTTTTCCTGTTTTTGTTTTAACAATAAAATGGCAATGTGGTTATTCGGTTCATACACGTTTTGAAGCATTTAACCATTTCCTTTGCAGGATTACATTTTCAGATGACATCTATGAACCACCTATGACTCACTTCGACTTTGAGCACCCGGTATTTCAGGCCGAAGAAGAGATTGTCGAAGATGGCGACGTGCCAGAAGAGTTGACATGGCTGTTGAAACAAGAAGAAAGAATCATTCTGCCTCACGAGGAGGTCATTGAGATCGTCAATTTGGGGTCAGAAGGGGTTGAAAGGAACATCCGTATAGGGGTTGCGCTGCAAAGCGACGTCAAGCAAAGGTTGATTGAGATGCTCAGGGAGTATAGTGATGTATTTGCTTGGTCGTACGAAGATATGCCTGGGCTGGATACGGATATGGTTGTTCACCGTCTGCCGCTGCGAGAGGAATGTCCGCCTATTAAGCAGAAGCTCAGAAGAACTAGACCGGACATGGCTGTGAAGATCAAGGAGGAAGTTCAGAAACAATGGGACGCTGGTTTCCTAGCTGTTACAAAATATCCCTCATGGGTTGCTAATATTGTGCCCGTTCCAAAGAAAGACGATAAGGTGAGAATGTGCGTAGACTACCGTGACTTGAACAAAGCGAGCCCGAAAGACGATTTTCCACTTCCTCACATTGATGTGCTGGTGGATAATACTGCTCAGTTCTCCGTATTCTCCTTCATGGATGGCTTCTCTGGCTATAATCAGATTAAAATGGCGCCAGAAGACATGGAGAAGACTACCTTCATGGCGCCTTGGGGAACATTTTGTTACAAAGTGATGCCCTTCAGATTGAAGAATGCTGGGGCAACATATCAGCGTGCAATGACGACTCTCTTTCATGATATGATGCATAAAGTGATCGAGGTTTATGTTGATGATATGATTGCCAAATCCCAGACGGAGGAAGAACATTTGGTCAATTTGACGGTTCTTGAGGGGAGTATTGGTTGTGTTCTCGGTCAACACGACGAGACCGGACGGAAAGAGCATGCGATATACTATCTGAGTAAGAAGTTCACTGATTGTGAGTCGAGATACTCAATGCTTGAAAAAACGTGTTGTGCGCTAGCCTGGGTCGCCAAACGTTTAAGATAGTACATGCTGAATCATACAACCATGCTCATTTCGAAGATGGATCCTATCAAATATGTATTCGAAAAGCAGGCGTTATCCGGGAGAATTGCCCGTTGGCAGATGGTTTGGACCGAATATGACATCCAGTATGTTTCTCAGAAGGCTATAAAGGGGAGTGTGTTATCTGAGTATCTTGTGGAGCAGCCTGTTGAGGACTACCAATCGATGAGGTTTGATTTTCCTGACGAGGATATCATGTACCTGAAGATGAAAGATTGTGAAGAACCGTTGTCGGACGAAGGACCAGAGTTGGATTCCAAGTGGCAGTTGATATTTGACGGAGCTGTAAATTCCTATGGTAGCGGAATAGGTGCAATTATTACTACTCCACATGGGTCGCACATCCCATTTACTGCTCGATTGACCTTTCCGGTTACCAATAATGAAGCCGAATATGAAGCTTGTATCATGGGGCTTGAAGAAGCCATTGATTTGTGAATCAAAAATCTGGATGTATACGGAGACTCGGCTCTGGTGGTGAATCAGATAAAAGGAGAATGGGAGACACGTCAGCCCAATTTGATACCATACATGAATTATGCAAGGAGATTGTTGCCTTTCTTCGACAAGGTTGAATTGCATCACGTACCGAGGGCATAAAATCAAATGGCTGACGCACTTGCGACATTGTCTTCCATGTATAAGATTAACTTTTGGAACGAGGCTCCCCGGATTGTTATATCTCGGCTTGACAGACCCGCTTTCATATTTGCTATTGACGAAGCATCTGATGATAAACCCTGGTATTTTGACATCCAGAATTTCCTGAAGAATAAGGAATATCCGGCTGGGGCATCCAGTCGCGATCAGAAGACTCTCAGGAGGTTGGCTGGTAATTTCTATCTGAATCTGGACGGTGTTCTATACAAAAGAAACCACGACTTGGTGTTGCTACGCTGTGTAGACAAGAAAGAGGCGAAGTTTCTCATGGAGGAGATACATGAGGGTATATTTGGTACACATGCTGGTGGGCATGCTATGACAAGAAAGTTGTTGCGGGCAGGTTATTACTGGCTGACTATGGAAACAGATTGTTTCAAGTTTGCAAACAGGTGTCATAAGTGCCAGATTTATGCGGATAAAATCCATGTGCCTCCGAGTCCTCTGAATGTGATGTCATCACCATGGCCATTCTCGATGTGGGGAATTGATATGATTGGTAAGATTGAGCCTACGGCATCCAACGGACACCGGTTCATCTTGGTAGCAATTGATTATTTTACCAAATGGGTGGAAGCGGCATCGTATGCCAATGTGACCAAACAGGTGGTAGCCAAGTTTATCAAACGAGATATTATTTGCAGATATGGAATCCCTGAGCAGATCATCACCGATAACGGTTCGAATTTAAACAACAAGACGATGAAGGAGCTGTGTCAGAATTTTAAGATTGAGCATCACAACTCTTTTCCTTACCGAACCAAGATGAATGGCGCTGTCGAAGCGGCCAATAAGAACATAAAGAAGATTGTTCAGAAGATGGTTGTGACATATAAGGACTGGCACGAGATGTTACCTTTCGCTTTGCACGGTTATCGTACGACGGTACGCACATCAACCGGGGCAACCCCATTCTCGTTGGTATACAGAATGGAAGCAGTGTTACCGTTGGAAGTTGAGATTCCTTCCCTGAGGGTAATACGAGATGTCCAACTTGACGAGACAGAATGGGTGAAAGACAGATTGAATCAGCTGAGTTTAATGGATGAGAAGAGGCTAGCTTCTCTAGCATACGGTCGTTTGTATCAGAGCCGAATGAAGAAAGCGTACGATAAAAAGATATGTCCGCGAAGCTTTCAGACGGGCGACCTTGTGATGAAAAGGATTCTCCCGCCACAAACAGATCACAGGGGCAAATGGACTCCTAACTATGAAGGTCCATACGTTGTCAGAAAAGTCTTCTCAGGAGGATATTTGTTGTTGTCCACCATGGACGGTGAAGACTTTACGTCGCCTGTGAATTCAGACGCAGTTAAAAAATACTTTGCTTAAAAAAAATTGACCCGCTGGACAGTAAAAAGAGAGTCCTGGCAAAAATGGGGCATCCTGGCGAACCAAAAACAGAATAAAAGGTTCGGGCAAAAGTTAGGGATAAAATTGAAAAGATGTACACCCGCGAAGTCGAAAACCTACATTGGGAGACTTCGGCAAAAAAGGGTATCCCGGTGAATTGAAAACCCGCAAAGGGCGGTTCACGCAAAAGTTAGGGATTTAAAAAGCTAATGACTGCGGTCCGAATTTGATACTGCATGGCTTGATGTTTGGAGAATACTTGGGGGTTCGTCTATCAGATACAATCTCTTCCTAAAATTGAATACCGGGAAAGCAACGGAGTCAGGCGAGTCATAGGAGGATCAGCTCACGATGTTTGTCTGTGACATGTTGCCGACATGTGTACAAATTGGATTTGTATTTGTTTATTTATGCTTCTTGTGCATACTCGTATAATTGTTGTGCGTAACTTCCTCTTTTCAGGAGTTACATCCAGTGTACAAAACTTCGCCTATTTATAGGCCCAATCAATATAAACATGTTATTCAGTATTTGATACTTGTTCTTTACTGTTTTGTATGTGAAAAAACGCCGATGTTTTGATAAAACTAGCATTTGCATAACTTTGTTGGCCCTTGCCAATAATTGCTAAAACTTCGAATTGACTGAAATAATGTCACTAACACTAACCTGAATAGATTTGGTTGCATAGACTTGTTTTGTCTTGTTTGCGTTGTGCAGGGTTCTTGTCCATTGGAAGTGGACGATAAGAAATTGGTAGCCCCAGCTAGAGGCTCTTAAAAGACTTGGATTTATTGGACGTTAATCCCCATGCCGGTCGTATCTCATCCCAGAAGTTTGAGACGATGGTATCCTTTACCGAAAGAAGGATTAACTCCCCAGAAGAGTATTCTCGGTAAGGCAGCCTACAGGATATCTCCAGCAGGTCAAGATCATGTATCCCCTGCAGAAGTAAGCACTCCCTAGAGAGTAGGCGCATGTACAATCCCCAGGCGAGAGGATTCCCACGGTGATTGACCAAGTCAGAGTTGGTTCAGAAGGATTGATACCATAGAAGTTGGTTTTCTTTTCTCCCCACAGGTTGTCAGGCCGGTGATCAGAATGGGCATCCTCAGCAGAGTTGATAGTTCCGAGTTTGTAAATTGTGCTCAAACAATATTGGTTCCCCCAGGAGGATTCCTTATCCCCAGTAGGGTCATTTATTCTCCCCAGCTGAGATTCACCGTCCCCGCCGGAGTTAGTTTGTTTTCCCCAAGAGAGTCATTTCTTCCCCAGCGGAGTTTTCTCTCCCCAGCAGGTGTTATTCTTTCCTCCCAGTGGAAATTGAAGGTTGAATCTCTCCCCAGCAGAGTTGGATGTATGTCCAGGCATTTATTTTGCTGGAATACTATCTGATACCCGTTCATCCCCAGCAAGGCGGTATTTGTTCTCAGCATTCCGTGTTGACGGAGCAAGCTTGTCAAGGCTTCCCCAACAGTCTAAACCTGCATTTGCATTTGCATATAGTGTCATTATTTGCATCTACCCAAAACGCGTAGCATTTCCATGCTGTATGGAGCATTACGCCATTGTCAAACATACGCGTTTTGAAACATAAATCAGGTTGGTTAACCTTTTGCTTTAAGGTGTTTCTCAGCAGGAGTATGGAGTTACGGCTCAGATATATTACCAGACAATCGAGGTCTCAGCGTGAGACCTGTGATGATATAGTTCATCTTATTACATTCCCCACAGAGTTATTGGGTGGAGTCTCTCTTATTCAGTCATTGAAGCGTTTCGTCAAGATTACTGTCACGTCAGCATATCAGGGTTTCATAGCATCAGGGTTTTAAAGGATTTCAGAAGCGGTCACTCGATGTCGAGGCAGGCGTCTGGCAGCTTATTTTCAAAGTATCCCCAGCGGAGTCTGCTACGGTAAAGGTCAAGCGGAGTTAAATTCCCACGGGATGAGAGAGTTTATCCCCAGCAAGGTCACTGGGATTTCTCCACATTGACGAAGTGTGTCCAGACGCGGACGAGGTTGGTGCATATAAGAATAGTGTCTTGCGGGTTGACGGATTTATTTTTCGTATTGATGACGATTTCCCCGGTACAGTCTAGACGAGGATAGTTTTGGATTTCCTAACAAGGAAGGGTAGGAGGCCGAACGAGGGTGGTTTTTGTATTTCTAAACGAGGATGTATATGTTTACAAATAGAGGCTTTTGATTCCAGACGAGGATGGATATGATTCTTATCGCGGTTAGTTTATATTTCCGTGCGAGGATAGAGTATAATTCCGTAAAGGGAAGGGTATGGGGCCGAACGAGGAGGGGTATGATTCTTATTGTTAATAGTTCGTAGTTCCAAACGAGGATGAGCATGTTTCCAATGAAAAGGTTAAGATTCCAAACAAGGAAAGAGTATGTTCCCTAAAGGGGAAGAGTGTAAGGTTCCAAACGAGGATAGGGTATGATTCCATACGAGGAAAGGGTATGATTCTTAAAGAGGATAGTTGTTGATTCCGAATGAAGATAGTTTTTTTGATTTCCGAACGAGGATAGGGTACGATTCCATACGAGGAAAGGGTATGTTAGAAAAACGCAAGATTCCCTACGAGGGAAGGGTATGTTTTAATGAAGAAAAGCTATGATTCCGTACGAGGTTGGGTATGTTTTCTTACGAGAAAGAGTTGGTTATTTCCAAACGAGGATGGGTAGGTTTCCCAATGGAAAAGTTTATGAATTCTGTACGAGGTTGGGTATGTTTCATGATAAAGAGCTTATGTTTCCAAACGAGGACGGGTATATGTGATAAAGAAAATTAGTAATTCCAAACGAGGATAGGGTATGGTTCCAGACGAGGAAGGGAATGATTTTTACGGTGAATGTTTTCCGAACGAGGATAGGGTATGTTTCCAGACGAGGATGGGTATGATTTTTACGGCGAATGTTTAGTAATTCCAAACGAGGATAGGGTATGGTTCCCGACGAGGACAAGTTATGATGGTTACGGTGAATATTTTGTGATTTCCAGACGAGGACGGGTAGGATTATGTCCAAATGAGGATGGATATGGCTTCTAATAGGTTCGGCTTCCGTACGAGGATGGGTATGTTTTATAATGAAAAGTTTCATTTCCATACGAGGATGAGAGTGTTTCGTAGTGAGGGTTTTGATTTCCAAACGAGGGAAGGGTATGATACCTAAATAGGAAAGTGTTTAGAATGTTTAGATTGTCCAAAGAGGACGGGTATGACTTCTAAGGCGGAAAGATTAAGTCTTGACGTGGACAGGTTTGGTTACTCTTCGTGTCAACAAAATAATGGTCTGACATGGACCATTTATCCCCAAGCAGTGGTGCAGTTTATTTCTGCAGTTGGCAAATTTCCGGGTTTATTGGTATTCAACCGTCTCGTACCTCGATTGTTTGAAGGCCGTTCGCTCTTCATCCAGTCGGGTCCAAGCCGCTTGAATAGGGGCAGCTGTTGCACCCTAAAATTTGCCCAACATATTTCATCTGGTTTCTGTTTTAGTTGCATTGTCATTTGCATAGTAGATCATGTACATAGTCTAATCATTTGCATAGCATAGCATAACAAGTCATCCAACAAGGTATCAAGTGCCATTCTTATCTAAATAAGCACATCAAAGGGGTTTTTATTCAAGCTCAAGACTATCCAAGTCATTCAAGAAATGAGTGGAAGCTTTGAGAAAGTTGAAGGTCAACTAGTGGATTTCTCTCATAATCTGGGGATATGTTGAAGATCATCAATGAGTGTGTGAGCCGTGACTGAGGGTATGGAATGTGTACAAAGATCATGGAAGACCTAGAGGGTCATTTTGAAGATGAGACAAGTCATTGATACAAGTAGAAGAGCC
Source organism: Lathyrus sativus (assembly GCA_963859935.3). Taxonomy (NCBI): domain Eukaryota; kingdom Viridiplantae; phylum Streptophyta; class Magnoliopsida; order Fabales; family Fabaceae; genus Lathyrus; species Lathyrus sativus. Next base: position 187,383,302 of record OZ012736.1, on the reverse strand, counting down.
AGAGTTGAAGTGCAGTCAACTAGGGTTTCATCTGGGTCAACCCTAGGTCAAATGATTGATTGAAGGGCATCAAGGCCAGCTTGGAGGTTGTGGAATTCATGAATTGAGATGTGGATACATGTGTGGTGTTGTGCCAAGGAGAAATCAAAAGGAATCAAGAAGAAGAGGAGTTACCAAATTAGGGTTTTAGTGTAAAATCCCCTGATTTAGGTCTATCTTCCAAGCCAGATAAGTCAAAATGCAAGTTTCAAATGGTTTTTTGGTCAACATGAAACTTGTAGAGCTTCTCAATAGCTTTAATTTGAGTACTATAAGTATTAAAGAAGATTTGTAGAACTCAAGTTATGATTCTTGCAAGTTATGGGTCATCAGAGGACACTGAAATTTATCTGTGAAAGTCACTTGACTTCCAAGCAACTTTTGCCCATCAAGGAGTTTTCAAATGGATTCTTGGACAACATAAGAGTTGTATATCTTGATCTTAGATTTAATTTTAGTACTAGAAGTCCTCAAGAGGATTTGTGGAACTCAAGTTATGGTCTTGGCAACCCAGGGGTATTTTGGGAAAGTTGAATTACAGGTCATTTTCCAACATAGGTCAAAATCTCTATCTTCCACTCCTCAAATGGAAAAAATTTCAACATGAGATGTGTTCAAAATGATGTCTTTAGGCTATCTAAGAAGTCATGAGAGTTTGGAATGGCTTGCTTCACAAAGTCACAAAAATGGCCTAAAATAAGGGTAAATTTTAAATGAATCAAGGATGAAAATTGGGGTTTTTGATCTACAAATCCAAACCAAGCCATATGACATACCAATTTGATTGTAAAACACATTTTGAGAACATTGACATTGCCACAATTTTGAGTTGAGGGATATTTTTTTGACTTGCTTTGTAAATTGGTTACTTGCATCATAAGGCACATATGCAAAATCACTTTGTAAGGCATAACCAAGGCTTTAGTGTATCCTAACACATCCAAAATCTCATCTAAGGACATTTTAAACTCAAAGCATAGTGAAGTGCAAGCTAAAACATGGGCTGATATGAACATAGCATGAAAGGAGATTTTCATGACATGAGAATTTGATCTTCTCATAAGATCAATCCAGAACTGTCTAGAAGCTTCCTTCATGGTCTATATATGCATTAGAAGTGATCCATATCAGAGGTTGGTGAGAATTGTGAGAGAATAGAGAGATTGCATTTTCAACCTTCCATTTGCAAAACAGAATTCAGTTACAAGTTTCAACCACTCTCAATCCATTCTTTTGATCTCAGAACCTTGATCAAGCATATGTGAGTGATTCCAGATGGATTATTGAGCAAGAACACTGAAGAATCGTGAGTTGGCACTTGGAGTTCATCACTTGCAATTGAAAATCGATTTCAAGGATTCAGAGGGATTCAACCAAATTTGATGCATACCGAAGTTTGATTACCATTCATAGATTGTATCTGGAGAATCTTAGAGCTTAATTTGGAGGTTTTGTAGTTCTGTTCATCAAGAATTTGCAGGTATGTAAATCTCCTCCTACAGCATAATCCATGTAGTTTCTTTAGGTTTTGTTAGGTTAGACTCATTGTAGATGATGGTTAGAAGCTTTCTGGTAGCTTTTGGTTAGGTTTAGATGCAATTAGGGAGATGACTCAATTTCTGTTCATGCTGATATCTTTCTGTTCTTGATGATAGAATCTTAGTTTGATAGTTAGAATTGATCAGGGTGAAGTGGTGAAGAGTTTAGGCCACTCAATTTTAGGTTTAGTGAGCTTTGGTTCTTGACCAAATTCTGAAGATCCAATCGTGTTTTGAGGAAGATGATGATTCAGTGTTCATGGATTGCATAGTTAGATTGCTGGTGAAAAATCAAGTGAATTAGGGTGTTCAGTTTTGTATTTTGGTGAAGTTTAGGAGATTCACGAATTGAGGAAGATGAAGTTCTTGGTTCAGACATCCATGGCATTTTCTTTCCCTTCCAATTTTAAAGGTTGAAGACGAGTTAACCACCATAGGATCATTAGAAGACCTTTGACCAATTGCACATCTCACGACCAGGATTAACTGAAAGTTTATGAAGGAGTCTGAAGAGATGGCTTAAGCGCAGCATTTCATTTAAGAGCTAGTATGGGCTTAAGTGAATTTGTTGATATTGACACTCCACTTGGAAAGCCCAATAGGTTTTACACTAATATCTGTTGCTCTTCATACCATGAATTTGACCTTTTTTCTTCTATTTTCATTATCATTTCTGATTAATAACTGGGCCTAATGCGCGCTGACTGTTAACACCCCCCTCTGGGCCCAGTTGATGATTTGAACTATTTCTGATTGCTATTTGACACACATCCTTTTCATTTTCTTTATTTTCATTTTATTTTTTTTTTCATTTCATTTAGGTTCTTTGAAAATTCATAATAAATTGAAAAATTCATATTTTTAAATGGGAATTTTTTCCCCATTCTCATTAAAACATCAAGAAAATTATAAAATAATAAAAATAGCATTTCATTCATTTTTCTATTTCTGGTGCATTTTTACATTTAAGTGCTTTTATTTCACTTTCATTGTGTATATCCAACTTGCTGAATTTTGTAGGATCATTTCCTTTGGCATTTTGATGCCATTCTTTTTGCTATGGTTAGAGTATAGAATTAGGTTCCCCCCTGGATTTTTGTCACATTTTTGTGACTTAAATTTAATTGTTTTTTAGAGGTGTGAAACAAGTGTGCTAGAATTAGGGTTTCAACTAACATAGGTGCATTTTAACACATAGTTTTTGGGTTTTTAGTTTGATTTAAGCATTGGGGTTTATATGGGGTATAGGGTACATAGTTAGGGTCCCTTAGAAATTAATCTAGGATTTTAAGATGATTATTTCCATTTTATTTGATTTTTGCAAATTGGGTGATATTGGTGTGTTTCCCTCTTGGGATGTTGTTTTGTTTGTTGGGTTTTGGGCATTTCCATTTGGGTGTGGGGCTTGGGTTTTGCTTGTTGGAGATAATTAATACCTTGGATGATGATTGAAGACAAGGGATAGAGCTTGATGCATGAAGATTCCTTTCCTGGCAGATGGTTTGTGAAGACTTAGGAGATAGGAGAAATAGGAAAGAGCCTTAGACTTAGAATGATTTCTTTCACAAAAATGGAAAGCATCTTGTGCTTTTATTCATCCCTATGACAAAAGTCCTTTTAGGGTATTCACATCCCTCCTTTGGAGGGATAAGTGGCTTATCTTGGAAGTAGAACTTCGAGGGAACCTGTCTCTCATAATGTTAAACAATTATAGGCTTTCGTTGGTTGTCAATAAGCTGTTTAGCATTCAACTTATTCTGTTAAGTGATTCTCTTCTGGAGTGCTTGCCTTGAAGAAAGAAGTTCATTGAAGATAAAGTTCATGGCATTTAAGATTGATAAAGGAGAAGCTTGTGCATGTCAAAGCTGCTCAACTGTTGAACTAGGGTTTGCTACTTTCTGAAGCTGTTTGTTGTTTGAAGCTTGTTGATGTTCATTACTTGCTAGAGCTTGGTGTTTTATTGAAGATGAAGCTTATCTAAAGCTTAGGGGATCATTGAAGATGGAAAGTGGAGTCTCACTTGGAGGTGTTACTGTCTTGCTGTTAATCAACTGTCAGAGTTTGCTGTTTTTCAGAGCTGTTGCTATAGAAGCTGGTGTTGCTGTTAGAGCTGGTGTGGGGTTTATTTTCTTTGTTGTATTGTTTGTTAATTTTCCCCTAGGTTTAAAGTGAATGCTGTTTCACTTTTGCCTGTTGTTTTCTTAGGTTCGAGGTAGAGTGAGACTCCCTTGCCTCGCTTGTATTGCTGCATCTCATGCATTTTACTGTACCGTATATCTGTTGTTTCTTTTCCATTTATCCCCTAGGAACTCTGTTTCTCTCTGTGCAAGAGAGACATGACAGACATTAGGTTTTAACCCATGCATGACAACATTAGGTTAGTTTTGATTCCCATTTTTCAACCCTAGGATTTTAGAGCGTCGTTCTCTTCTTATCTTGAAACAATCGAAAATACTATAAGATTTCAAGCATCAATAAAAGACAATTCTTGTGTAAAAGACTGGAAACCAATCAAAACGTCATTTTTGTCCGCTTGGACCCGTAATCAGGAGAAAACTTTTTCAGAAGAATAAAAGATAGACAGAAAGACTGGCGTCGTACGTATCCCGAACTACGTTTGCTCTGATCTTTTATGCTGTATGAAAGTACGTAGGCATAGGATGCGATATCCTAGCGAGAAACCTTCCCCTCCTTTCCCGTAGGTAGGCGAACTACGTTGACTCTGATTTCTCGTTCCAGACGGGAATACATAGGCATAAAGTGCGATACTTTGCCGAGTCATTTTCTTTTCTTTTTAACCCAGACCTTTAGAGTAGATAGAATACAATCCGTACTAGAAAACAAGCGTGGATCCCGTCGATTACGACGGACGTGAGGGGTGCTAATACCTTCCCCTTGCGTAACCGACTCCCGAATCCAGGAATTTGGTTGCGATGACCGTTCTTTTCCCGTTTTGCGTTAGGTTTACTCTGAGCGTTTCCTTTCCCTCCGTTGGGATAAATAACGCACGGTGGCGACTCTTCTGTCATAGCCGGCGCCTATTCTCGCAGTAGCGATAGCTGGCAACTCTGCTGGGGACTCCGACGGTTCCCTACGCGAGTCAATCCTAGCGCTTGTTTTCCCGTCGTGGATTTTGTATGGATTTACGTTTCTGCATTTACATTCAGCATTATATTATTGTGATTATTGCTGTGGGTATGAGGGGGTTCTATGATTGAGAGATAAGCCGGACCTGGGCTTGAGTGCACCTAGAATTAGTTGTGGAAATTAGTGGGCGCGTGCTTGCTTTGCAGGCACTAGTGTCTCATGAAATCCACGCTCAGACGAGGTTCATCTGGTTGACTTCTTTTTCAACCCTTTGGGTTGAGGGGGTTGTTAGTTAGTTGGATTGTCGACTCTGGGGACCGATCAATTGGAAGTTGGCTAAGTGAGGCCTCTTCAGGATTTGATGATGCCACACCTTCTGGGTATCGTATCATCAATCTTGAAAGTCTGTGACGTCGACGACCGCATAGGATGTCATACCTTGTGTCAGTTATTAGGACACCTACCTGTGAGAGGGGTTGGGACATGCAGGTAACTTGACTTCCAGATTACCGGTTTTCTTGATTGAGATTCACGGGTGTGATATTTGAGGACAATGTTATTGGGTCTGTCAGAGACCAGGTTGGAGCATTGTGGATGGTCTTGAGCAGTTTGTGGGTCTATTTGAGGCCATTATTATGGATTGGGCTTCTCAGCCAGGGGCACTTGATCCCTTGTTGCATTGTTTGCATATTGCATTGTTTGCATCATCATGTGCATGTCATTAACGTGTGTCTGTGCTGTAGGTGCATTTTCATACTTCCCGATTCTAGTGCTCCAGACTTCTATCTGTCACCATGAGTACTTTGAGAAGGACTGTTGCGTATAAGTTGCCTACCCCTGATGTGACTTCTCTGTTGGGGATGATTTCCCTAGCTGATGGTGATGTGAGGAGAAGTTTTAGGAAGAGCTATGGGAAGCTACTGAGATTGGTTTGCAGACCAACTACATATGAGCTGAATGGGTTATACACACTGATGCAGTTATATGATCCCCCCTTGAGGTGTTTTATGTTCCAGGACTTCATTTTGGCTCCGACCATGGAGGAGTACGCTGAGTTTCTAGAGTTGCCAGTTCAGAACAAAGTACCCTTCATTCACTTCGATGCTACGCCTAAGCTGGAGGACTTGGCTGCGTCTCTACATATAGATCCTGCAGAGTTGTTGTTGACTTCCTGGCATGGAGTTTCAGGCTTTTCTCTCAAATTCTTGGTGGGCAAAGCCCAGGAATACACTAAGAGTGGCGGTTGGATTGTGTTTAACGTTGTTCTTGCTTTGTGCATCTATGGGATTATACTGTTCCCTAATTGTCGCTACTGCGAAAATCGGCGCCGGCTGAACAGAAGAGTCGCCACCGTGCGTTATTTATCCCACGGGAGGGAAAGGAAACGCTCAGAGTAAACCTCGCACAATACGGGAAAGGTATGGTCGTCGCAACCAAAACCTGGATTCGGGAGTCGGTTACGCAAGGGGAAGGTATTAGCACCCCTCACGTCCGTCGTACTCGACGGGATCCACGCTTGTTTTCGGGTATGGATTGTTATTCTATCTAAACTATAGGTCAAGGGTGAAAAAGAAAATAAAACGAAAATAAAAATGACTCGGCAAAGTATCGCACTTTATGCCTACGTATTCCCATCTGGAACGAGAAATCAGAGTCAACGTAGTTCGCCTACCTACGGGAAAGGAGGGGAAGGTTGCTCGCTAGGATATCGCATCCTATGCCTACGTACTTCCACACAGCATGGAAGATCAGAGCAAACGTAGTTCGGGCCACGTACGACACAAGCTTGTCTTGGTTGATTTTATTCCTTCTGAAAAGGTTTTTCTGATTAACAGTCCAAGAGGACAAAAATGACGTCTTGATGAGTTCACATTCTTTTACGGAAGAAGTGTCTTTTATTGTGTTTGAAATCTTTATGTGTTTTTCTGTTTGTTTTGAGAAAGAAAGAGACAGAACTCTAACCTACGGTTGCGAAGGGAAACAAACTAACCTAATGTTATCATGCATGGGTTGAGACCTAGTGTCTATCATGCTCCTCTCTTGCGCAGAGAGAAACAGAGATCCTAAGGGATAGGCCGAAACAGAAACAATATCAGATATATACAGTAAAACAGTAAAATGCATGGATGCAACAATACAAGCGAGGCAAGGGAGTCCCACTCAACCTCGAACCTAGAAAACAATAGGCAAAAGTGAACAGACTTCACTTTCAACCCAGCAGGGTAAACAGCAAACAATACAGTTCAGAAAACCAATCAATACATCAGCAAATGAAATACAGCAACAGAAGAAACAGCATCAGCAGCTCTGAATCAACAACTGGCTTCAAGCAACCTCCAATCAACTACAGGCTTCAACAAGCATCAATCTCCATCTTCATGGCCTTCAAGCAAGGGCTTTGATCATCAGTCTTCCATCTGCACTGGCTTTTCTTCAAACTCAAACCTCCAGGATGAGGGATCAGTCACGAGAGTGAATTGAGTGTTAAGCAATCAGCTGACTACCAAAGGTGGTGAACAGACTGCTTCTAACACAAGAGACATTTTCTCTCAAGAGTTCTATCTCATAGACACTATCACCAAGCCTTCCAAAGGAAGGGGGTGAGTGTCTTAGAGAGACTCTGAATCACAGAGAAGAATGGATGCAGACAAGGCAATCCATGTTTGAGAAATAATCATTCTAATCTAGAGCTCTGCCTAGCTCCTAAACCCTAGTCTCCTCAGCAACTGATAGCAGGAAACTCCTCCTCAACTTTGACAGTTGATCTTCAGCATTTGAATCTCCAATAGCTTCATCTCCACAAATCTTCAGCTTTCCCCAGGGCCCCAGACAAACCCAATACCCATACAAACAATCAATAAACCCCAGAGGGCACACCACACCAGACAACAGATATACAGACAGTAATAATAGCAGTAGGGGAATCCTAACTTTTCTCTAAGGGATCTAATAACTACCCATAGCCCCTATAGTCCCATAACTAATCTATTCAAACCCTAAGTCCTAAGGGAGAAAATTGAACTTCCTAAGTTGTCACCTAAAACCCTAGTTTTGTACATGATATTCAAGCATTTATTAATCACCTAAAATTAACTCCTAAAAATGGGAACTAAAATATTTCTACAAGCTTAATATCTCATCTAAACAATATGAAAAGAATGATCAAAAAATATCAAAGCATGTGAGAGAACAAAAATCATAAAAATAATGCATGAAATGAATTATTTAATGTGACATTTATTTTAGAAAATATGTAAAAAATATGAAATAAAACTAAAAATGAAATTTTATTCTCCTATAATATTCTAGACATTTTAATGAAAACATGGTAAAAAGAATGGATTAAAAAGCATTTTTTATGAATTATTTATGAATTTTCAAAGATGGTAAAATATTAAAATGAAATTAAGAAAATAAAAGTGAATGAAATGAATGAGGGGGGTGCATTCAGAAACTCGCCCCAGTTAAGAATCAGAATGGGCCACATATAGGGGGTGCGAGTAGCGTTTTGGATTAGGCCCAGAAACAACTCAGAGTTCCACACACGCTGGGGGGTGAGAATAGAATAGAAATCACGTTGAAATGGTTTGGGCCTAACACATTGGGGGTGGGGATAGCACAAGAGTCTGAGGCCCGCCCGTTTCAATTAATGAAACGGTGCGTTTTGGCCAGCGCTTCTCCCTCCAATTTTCAGATTGAATGACAGCCCTTGGATCACGCCAAAAGTCAAGAGTCTTACACTCATTGAACGGCTATGATTATCTCTTCTTCCTCATTCAACCTGAAACCTAGGGTTTCTGCCATGCGAGCTCATGCACGAGCTACCTTACACCAAACTGTTCTCATCCTACACGCCATGAATCCTCATGCTGTAAACATGAAATCTGCTCCAAATCTCTCCCTCTACAATCCTAGGGCATCAATTCACTTTGAAATTCACCACAACAACAAACACGATTGGATCAACATTCGGCCTCCATGGAAATGCACTGATACGAACCTTCACCATTCTTCCTCAGACTTAACCTAAACTAAACTACACCTAATGGAGATTAACATATGCTATCAAGCCACAATTATAACACACTAATCTAAGAGATATAAGCACCAACAGTTTATGGCACCTGTCACTAACCATCACCAAATCTCTCCAAAATCATCTAACTTAATCTCCTAACCACCTAGATCAATTCTACACTAACAAAATCATGCCTAACTAACTGGATCAAGCAGTTTGAATGAAAACTTACCTTGTGCAAAAACTTGAAAACAGCTATGGAGATTGAGGATCTGAGGCTTTTGAGACTTGGATCTTGATCAATCCTTGATGAACTTGATTCTGTATGCAAGCTTTGGATGAGATTTGGCCAGAATTATGCTATCCACTTGCAACTTCAATCTTGATGCTCTTGAAAAAAGTGCTCGAAAATGGATGATAACCACCTTGTTCTTGATTGAATTATACTATATGATGATGAATCAGTATGAGAAGGTTGATTATGATGAAGATTTGATGAAGAATTTGTGAGAATTGCAATGAAACTTCAATGAAAAGAATGAGAAATCTTGTGAAATTCTTGGTGCAAATGAGGCCAACCCTTGCCAAATTCTCCTTTCATGAATATATAGACCCCAATGGTACATTCTAGATCCATCTTGCACATTCCCTTGTTTTCAAACTTTGGCTCATTTTGGATTATGTTTCTTCAATTACAAGTAACCATGGATAACTTCATTTTTTCCTTCTAAACTCAAAAAAGTGTGTGAACCATTGTTCTTAGAATTGTTTTTCCATTCAAAATCATATATTGGAAGTCTCCATTTGGACTTGTAAATCTCCCAAACCATTTTTCAACTTGAAATTATTCACTTTATAAGCCTTTTTAGTTCATATTTTGACCAATCATGCAACTCCATGCTATGAGCTTCTCCAATAATTTGTGACCTTCTTTCTAGACTTAAAATCCCATTTGGAGCAAGTTTGATGTTGTAAGTTTTTCCATTTGAGGCCTCCTTGTATGAGTTTTGGACATAGGTTAAAATGACCTGTAATTCACAAATGCCCAAAATACCCTTTGCTTGTCAAGACCATAAGTTGAGTTCTCCACATCATATGAAGGCATGCCATACCATTCTAGAAAGCTAAGACAATGAGGAACAATTCTTATGTTGACCAAGAATTCATTTGAAATCTCCTTGAGGGGCAGAATTAGCTTGGAAGTCAAGTCACTTTCACAGACAAAAGTTCAGACACCTCAGATGACCTGTAACTTGTAAAGACCATAACTTGAGTTCTATAAATCTCCTTGAGGTCTTCCACCACTCAAATTAAAGGTATTGAGATCCTCTACAAGTTTCATGTTGGCCAAGAAGCCATTTGAAGCTAGCATTTTGACTTATTTTGCCTGGAAATTTGACCTAAACTAGGGGATTTTACAGAGAAACCCTAATTTAGCAACTCCTCTTCTCCTTGATTTTTCTTGAATTCTCCTTGTCATATCTCCATATTCTTCTTCTCCATGTCAAATTATGAACCCCACATCTCTCCAATAGACTTGAATGCCCTCTTAAGTCAGTCAATTGACCTAGGGTTGACCTAGGGTTGACCCAGATGAAACCCTAGTTGACTGTCTTCAACTGTAGCTCTTGTGCTTTCATCAATGACTTGTTTTCTTCTCCAAATGACTTTATAAGTCTCTCCAGATGTCTAGATGCTCTCCATGCTTTCACCTCACAGCTCATAACCCTCTTGTTGATCCTCAGATACCCTCAGCTAGGAGATAGACTCAAGGCTTGATCTGCTGAACTCTTTGCTTTCAAATTCTTTCCTGATGACTTGAATGAGGTTGAAGTATGATGATAACCTCTTGCTAGGCCTCTAGAGATGAAAGTAATGATTGGTCCCCTGTTGAATGACTTGCTATGCTTATGCTATGCAGATGGTTAGTCTATGTACATGACTCTATATGCAAATGCTAATGATAATGAAACATAAATCCAAGGAATAAGGTTGGGCAAATTTTTGGGTGCAACAGCTGCCCCTATTCAAGCGACTTGGACCCGATTGGATGAAGAGCCCGAAGCCTTCAGACATTCGCGGTACGAGACGGTTGAATACTAGGAACCCAGAAATTTGCCAACCGCAGAAATAAACTGCGCCACTGCTTGGGGAACGACATTCATCAGCTGAATTTGACTGTTACGATAACCCACTGATCTTGCGCGACCGTGCTGGGGATTGTCTTCATCGTTCTGAAGAGGATTCTGTCATAACAGATTGCTTGCTTGTCCATGCTAGGACTCTGTCTGTCATCGATACGAAGAAATCTCAACTAAAACTGTCCACGTCAGGACTCCACTTACTGTCAACCCAGGAAAATCTCAGCAACTCCACTGGGGATAATTCACCTGCATTTCCGTAAACTGAATCGCCCACGTTAGGAATAACACTCTTCCACGTTAGGAGTAACGCTCTTATCTTTCCACGTTAGGAAGCAATCTTCTTTCCGCGTTAGGAAACTATATCAATCTGTCCACGTAAGGACTCCAATGCCACTTGACGTGTCCGCGTCAGGACTCCGATCTTTCCACGTAAGGAATTCCACTTTTCTTGAATCGGTCCACGTAAGGACCTCAATTTCTTCCACGTCAGGAATAATCTTCTTCTTTCCACGTTAGGAATCAATCTTGATATGCCCGCGCGAGGACTCAATCTTTCCACATAAGGAATAAACTCGTCTTTCCACGTAAGGAAACCATTTTTCTTCCACGTAAGGGATGCTCTTAATACGTCCACGTAAGGACCCTGATCTTTCCACGTTAGGAATCAATTCTTTCTCAATTTGTCCGCGTCAGGACTCATTTTTCCACGTAAAGAATGCCCTTATCTCCCCGTAAGGAATCTACCTCAATATGTCCGCGTAAGGACTCAATCTTTCCACGTAAGGAATACCAACTTCTTTCCACGTAAGGAATCATCTTAATCTGTCCACGTAAGGACTCTGCTCTTTCCCCGTTAGGAATACTGTCATTTCCGCGTAAGGAAACTATCTTCTGATATGTCCGCGTAAGGACTACCTCTTTCCCGCGTTAGGAATCTCCGTCTTTCCACGTTAGGAATCACTTCTGTTGATATGTCCGCGTAAGGACCACATCTTTCCATGTTAGGAATAATAATCTCTTTGATCTGTCCGCGTTAGGACACTGATCTCGTCTTGATTCGTCCACGTTAGGACTCAGACATCTTCGACTCGCTGAGGAAATAACTTGTCCACGTAAGGACTCACACGTCTTCGACTTGCTGGGGAAATATCCGCGTCAGGACTTACCCTTTGCCAACAACACGAAGAAGGATAAATTTGTCCACGTCCGGATTCTTGTATCTTGTCATCACAAAGAAATACAAACTTGTCCACGTCAGGACGCACATTTCACCATTACGAATAAAGATATCTGCTGCAAACACATGATCCACGTCAGGACACCAACACGAAGAGTAACCAATCTTTTGTCAACGTCGTGACCTCCCTCTCTCCAAATTTCGAGAGACCGAATCTATCCACGTCAGGATTAACGCACCTTACCAATCCGGTAAAACAAACCTGTCCACGTTAGGACGCCCACTTCTGAAGAAATCCCGTCATTCTAGGAGTAAATGGTCCACGTCAGGACTTAGTTCTTCAATGATCCTCACCCACAAACTTCTTAGCACTGATGTGACAGCGACTTCGAGATGAACTCTACTGGGAATGTCTGAAAACCAACTATCGGACACCTGCTTCGAAATTCTGATTCATACGACTCGTTGATGACAAACAAACTCTGCTTGGGAATAAGGAGATTCTTATCCTGGCCACTCTGGCTGGGGAAAATAAGATACATTTGCATAAATGACTCTGCTAGAGACAAAGAGAGTTTTATCACGATAACTCTGTGGGGAATACCGCCGAAACTGACATTATTATTGAATATCTCCTGCCGAGATCTTGACTGTTTGGTAATTTATTTGAGCAAGAGCTCTCTCCACCTGAACTACTGGAGTACAGAAACTGCTTCAGCAAAATAAATGCTGGAAGGGTAACGCCGACTCGCCGGGGATAGCCTGATGCTACAAAATTATTCCAGCAAAATAAATGCTGATAGGATGAAGTCGACCCTGCTGGGAAGTTGGGAACTCAAACCACACGTCTTGCTGAAGTAACCCCCTGCTGGGGAATATAACTCTGCTGGGGAATAGCAGATGCGCCTGATATGATTGAGCCTCTGCTGGAGAGTGAACTAATATCACACGGTATCTCCGACAAAATAAATGACAGGACCCACCATCAACTCTGCTGGGGAGAGTCTTGATCTTCGGATTCCACTGGAAGGAAAGAACACTTGCTGAAAAGAGAACTCCGCTGGGGATGGCTGGATTCTCTTGGGGAAAATTAACTGACTCCGCCGGGGGAGAATGCAGGACCCTGCGGGGGGAGATGAACCTGTCTGAATACAGCCTTACGATCTCAGAATCACTAAACTCTGCTGAGGACGAGTAACTTCTCTGGAGCACGTCCTTTGGATAAGCTACGGCTAGCTAGGGAATTCGATCCTTCTTCAGGAAGAACATGCATGACCTGCGTGAGGATCAAGCCTTTCACTATTGCAATCTTTTGATCACCTTCCTCGTACGGTTATGAAACCTGCAACAACACAAACAAGACACGACAAGCCTATGCAATCGAATCAATTCAGGTTAGTGACGTTACACTCAGTTAATTCAAAGCTTTAACGATTGTTGGCAAGGGCCAGTGATGTTATACTCATGCTAGTTTCAATAAACTTAGGCGTTTTATCATGCGCAAAACAGTAAAGAACAGGCATCAAGTACTGAATAACACATTTTCATTGATTGGGCCCCTGAATGGGCGGAGTTTTTGTACACGGGATGTAACTCCTGAAAAGAGGAAGCTACACAAAGCAAATATACAAGTATGCAAGTATTCACAAGAAGCATAAATATTGACAAATTAAATTTTGTACACATGTCGGCAACTGGATGCAGATGAACATCACGAACTGATCCTCCCATGACTCGTCCGACTCTAATGCTTTCCCGGTATCCGTCTTCTGAAGAGGTTGTATCCGATAACTAATTCCTCAAATATATTCTCCCGCACTGATGCTCATTGAATACCAAATTCGGACCGCAGTCATTTGCTTTTCTCATCCCTAACTTTTGCGTGAACCGCCCTTTACGGGTTTTCAGTTCACCGGGATACCCCTTTTTGCCGAAGCCGCCCAGTGTAGGTTTTCGACTTCGCGGGTGTACATTTTTTCAATTTTATCCCTAACTTTTGCCCGAACCTTTCATTCTGTTTTTGGTTCGCCAGGATGCCCCATTTTTGCCTGGACTCTCTTTTTTTGTCCAGCGGGTCTATTTTAAGCAAAGTATTTTTTAACTGCGTCCGAATTCACAGGTGATGCAAAGTCTTCTCCGTCCATGGTGGACAACAATAAAGCTCCTCCTGAAAAGACCTTACTGACAACGTATGGCCCTTCGTAGTTGGGGGTCCACTTGCCCCTGTGATCTGCTTGCGGCGGGAGAATCCTTTTCAGCACAAGGTCGCCCGTCTGAAAGCTTCGCGGAAGTATTTTCTTGTCGTACGCTTTCTTCATTCGTCTTTGATACAAACGACCGTATGCCAGAGAAGCTAGCCTCTTCTCATCCATCAAACTCAGTTGGTTCAATCTATTCGTTACCCATTCTGCCTCGTCCAGCTGAACGTCTCGCAATACCCTCAGAGAAGGGATCTCAACTTCCAATGGTAATACCGCCTCCATTCCGTATACCAACGAGAACGGAGTTGCCCCGGTTGACGTGCGTACCGTCGTACGATAACCGTGCAAAGCGAAAGGTAGCATTTCATGCCAATCTTTATACGTCACCACCATTTTCTGGACGATCTTCTTGATATTCTTATTGGCCGCTTCGACAGCGCCATTCATCTTGGGTCGGTAAGGGGAGGAGTTGTGATGTTCAATCTTGAAATTCTGACAGAGCTCCTTCATCATTTTGTTGTTCAGATTAGAACCATTATCCGTGATTATCCGCTCGGGAATTCCGTATCGGCAAATGATATCTCTCTTGATGAATCTAGCCACCACTTGCTTCGTTACATTTGCGTAAGACGCTGCTTCCACCCACTTGGTGAAATAATCGATTGCTACGAGGATGAACCGATGCCCGTTAGAAGCCGTCGGCTCAATCTTTCCAATCATATCGATTCCCCACATTGAGAATGGCCATGGAGATGACATCACATTTAGAGGACTCGGAGGCACATGTATTTTGTCAGCGTAAATTTGGCACTTGTGGCACTTTCTTGCAAATTTGAAACAATCAGTTTCCATCGTCAGCCAAAAGTAACCTGCCCGCAGCAGTTTTCTCGTCATAGCATGCCCACCAGCATGCGTACCAAAGGCACCTTCGTGAATTTCCTCCATGAGAAGCTTGGCCTCTTTTTCATCTACACAACGCAACAACACCAAATCGTGGTTTCTTCTGTACAAGACGCCATCCGGGTTCAAATAGAAATTACCCGCTAATCTCCTGAGAGTCTTCTGATCTTGACTGGATGCCCCAGCCGGATACTCTTTATTCTTCAGGAAATTAAGGATATCAAAATACCACGGTTTGCCATCAGACGCTTCATCGATAGCAAATACATAAGCCGGCCTGTCTAACCGAGAGATAGTGATCTGGGGAGCTTCGTTCCAGAAGTTGACCTTGTACATGGAAGACAAGGTGGCAAGGGCGTCAGCCATTTGATTTTCTGCCCGTGGCACGTGATGCAATTCAACTTTGTCGAAGAAAGGCAACAATCTCCTTGCATAATTCATGTAATGTATCAAATTGGGCTGCCGTGTCTCCCATTCCCCTTTGATCTGATTCACCACCAGAGCTGAGTCTCCGTATACGTCTAAATGTTTGATTCGCAAATCGATAGCTTCTTCAAGCCCCATTATACAAGCTTCGTATTCGGCCTCATTGTTGGTAACGGCAAAGGTCAATCGGGCAGTAAACGGGATGTGCGACCCGTGCGGCGTAGTGATAATTGCTCCTATTCCGCTACCGTAAGCATTCACAGCTCCATCAAATATCATCTGCCATTTGGACCCCGGCTCTGGTCCTTCGTCTGGTAACGGCTCTTCGCAATCCTTCATCTTGAGATACATGATATCCTCGTCAGGAAAGTCAAATCTCATCGATTGATACTCTTCAATAGGCTGCTCCGCCAGATACTCAGACAACACACTCCCCTTTATTGCCTTTTGCGAGACGTATTGAATATCGTACTCAGTCAAGATCATCTGCCACCGGGCAATTCTACCTGACAACGCCTGCTTTTCGAATATATATTTGATCGGATCCATCTTCGAGATGAGCATGGTTGTATGATTCAGCATGTACTGCCTCAAACGCTTGGCGGCCCATGCTAGCGCGCAACAAGTTTTTTCCAGCATTGAGTATCGAGATTCACAGTCTGTAAATTTCTTACTCAAATAGTAAATGGCATGCTCTTTTCTCCCCGTCTCGTCGTGTTGACCGAGAACACAACCCATACTTCCCTCAAGAACCGTCAAATACATTATCAAGGGTCTCCCTGCCACTGGGGGTATCAAAATAGGAGGCTCCTGCAAGTACTTCTTTATTTTATCGAACGCCTTTTGACAATTTTCGTTCCACGTTACAGCT
Organism: Lathyrus sativus; assembly: GCA_963859935.3. Taxonomy (NCBI): domain Eukaryota; kingdom Viridiplantae; phylum Streptophyta; class Magnoliopsida; order Fabales; family Fabaceae; genus Lathyrus; species Lathyrus sativus. Next base: position 187,366,901 of record OZ012736.1, on the reverse strand, counting down.
TGATCTTTCTTCAACAGCTTGAATAATGGTTCACACGTGGCCGTTAGATGAGATATGAACCGAGCAATGTAGTTCAATCTCCCTAAAAACCCGCGCACCTCTTTTTCTGTTTTAGGCGTCGGCATTTCTTGAATCGCTTTTATTTTAGCAGGATCGACCTCTATTCCTCTTTCGCTTACGATAAACCCCAGGAGCTTACCTGATCTCACCCCGAAGGTGCATTTGTTAGGGTTCAGCCTCAGCCTGAACTTCCTAAGCCTTTTAAACAACTTCAACAGATTCACCAGATGCTCTTCCTCCGTCTGGGATTTGGCAATCATATCGTCAACATAAACTTCAATCTCTTTATGCATCATGTCATGAAAGAGAGTCGTCATTGCACGCTGATATGTTGCCCCAGCATTTTTCAAACCAAAGGGCATCACTTTGTAGCAAAATGTTCCCCAAGGCGTTATGAAAGTAGTCTTCTCCATATCCTCTGGCGCCATTTTAATTTGATTATAGCCTGAAAAGCCATCCATGAAGGAGAATACGGAGTATTGAGCGGTATTATCAACTAACACGTCAATGTGAGGAAGTGGAAAATCGTCTTTTGGGCTTGCTTTATTCAAATCTCTATAATCCACGCACATTCGAACCTTGCCATCTTTCTTTGGCACTGGTACGATGTTAGCAACCCATGAGGGATACTTCGTCACAGCCAGGAACCCAGCGTCCCACTGTTTCTGAACCTCCTCTTTGATCTTCATTGCCATATCTGGTCGAGTTCTGCGAAGTTTTTGTTTGACAGGCGGGCAGTCTTCTTTCAGTGGCAGACGATGCACAACCATATCAGTATCGAGCCCTGGCATATCTTGATACGACCAAGCGAATACATCATTATACTCTCGGAGCATTTCAACCAGTTTTCGCTTGATATCACTCTGTAGTGCGGCTCCGATACGAATATTTTTCTCAACCCCTTCCGACCCCAAATTGATAATTTCGATAACCTCGTCGTGAGGCAGAATGGCTCTTTCCTCTTGCTTCACCAACCAAGACAGTTCTTCGGGAACGTCGCTATCTTCGATGACCTCTTCTTCGGTCTGGAATACCGGGTGCTCGAAGTCGGGACGAGTCATAGGTGGCTCAAAGATGTCATCTGAAAACGTTATCCTGCAAAAGAAAGGGTTAAGTGCTTCAAAATGCGTATACAGCGGATAACCACGTTGCCATTTTATTGAAAAATACAAAACAAGAAAGACAGGGATTACAGCATTTGCACATGAAAAAACGCCATTTATTTAATGATTAACAAAGCAATGTTTATAACAACGCAGCCCTAAGCAAATCCTGATGCCCCGGGCAAGACATCAGATTATTCAACAATTAATAAAGCAAAGCATTACTGTTTAAAAGTCACAGGAACAAGCTCCTGAATGGACCAGTTGCACAGTCCTTGTCCTGGCGTGCTTGGCTGAATCCAGGCATCCATATCACAGTCGCTGTCCCCTTCATCGGACTCCGAAGCAGCATTGACAGATTCATGGCATACTCCACTGGCAGAGATGGTGATTGACTTTCTGAAATGAGGGGCCCCCACAGAAGGAGTTGATGACGACGGTCGGTACCCCAGTCCGAACCGGTCCATTTTCACCGGAATGTCCAATACTTTGCCCCAGCCCGTGGCTTCTCCTGCCTTCACTAGCGCTTGAGCTTCCTTATACGATGAGACCGCTATCTCTGGCACTTTGCTCGGCCCGGGACTCTTGTCCTTTATGCGCAAACCTTCGAATGCCTGGCATGGCGTCTCGTGGATCTCCCCGTCGACTTCCACATATTTGAACGAAGAAAGATGGCTGACCAGGATGTCTTCTTCTCCGCACACGGTGACTACACTGTCTCCGACCATATACTTTAGCTTCTGATGCAGGGTTGACGTGACTGCCCCTGCCCCGTGAATCCAAGGTCTTCCCAGCAAGCAGCTGTACGCAGGCTGTATATCCATGATATAAAACTCTGTTGCAAACACTTCCGGCCCCACTTGCAGAGGCAAGGTGATCGATCCGAAGACTGTTCTCCGCGTGCCGTCAAACGCTCTGACTACCAAATCACTTGGTGTGCACAAAATCCCTCGAACATCCAGCTTCATCATAGCCTTCTTAGGCAGCACATTCAAAGACGACCCGGTGTCAACCAATACGTGCGACATTGTCGACCCTCTGCACTCAACAGATACATGTAATGCCATATTATGATCCCTTCCTTTCGGAGTCAAGTCGAAATCCGTAAAGCCCAGACTGTGGCCTGCATTTACATGTGCCAATACCCCTTCTAGCTGGTTCACGGAGACATCCTGTGGTACAAAAGAAGTGTCCAGGACTTTCAGCAAAGCATTTCGGTGAGCTTCCGAACACAACAGCAATGACAGAATAGATATTTTGGATGGCGTTTGCTGCAGATGCTCCACAATTTTATAATCGCTTTTCCGAATTAAGCGCATGAATTCTTCGACATCCTTAGATGCTGCTTCTTTTTCATTTGCTTGTACCGGAACATTTTCAACCGCTTTCCCTTTTCCTTTCGCTAGCCTTTCGGCCTCCACTTCAGGAGATATAAAGATCCTGCCGCTTCTCGTCATGCCTCCCGGGCCAACAACATTATCCACAATCCCCTCTGACTGCTTGTTAACATCGATTTTAATCCCGTCACAATACACCTCCAGCCCATATGACCATGGGACCGCCTTCGTGTTCTCATACGGGATTGGCCCGGCTTTAGTTATAGTAATCGGTGGTCGCTGAGCTGGTGCTGAAATAGTGATCGTCTTCCTAGGAATTGTCACTGTGGCAACATCACTCTGATTATCCATTACTGCCCCTGCCGGCTCATCAGTTGCTGTTCTATCAAACTGCAATACACCTTCATCAATTAAGGCCTGAATGCCTTTCTTCAGATCCTCACACCCCCCAGACAGGGCCCAACAATCTAAGCAGTACTCATTACAACCCGGGTAAACACCTCCTTGCAACAGTCGGCTTTTTATTTCGCTCAGCGGCGTCTTTAAATCCTCAACATTCATAATCAGATTCAGACCTTCCTCAGTCAGCACGGCGTTCGCCCCATGATTAGGCATGGGTTTCTGGACTATATTCGCACCGGTCGTTCCGAAGTTGATAGACTTGTTGTCCAAGAGATCCTGCACAACGTGCTTAAAAGCGTGACAACCTTCTATATCATGGCCCGGGGCCCCAGAATGAAACTCGCAGCGCCTATTTGCATCATAGCCGAACGGAGGAGTTCCCGTTATCGGTGCCAAGGTTCTTTTCTCCACCAGATTCAATCCCAACAAGGTCTGCAATAAATCAGCATAGTTAGAGGGAGGTTTCTCAAACACTCTTCTCGGCTTATTACCCTGAAATCTTCGTTGAGCTTGCTGTGCCCCCTGCTGAGGCTGCTGCTGCTGTGGCATTGGTTGCTGCTGAACCTGTTGTGGTTGCTGGATTGGTTGTTGCTGATAAGGGATGGTGACACTCGACACTTGCTGCTGCTGACGATATTGATTTCTTCCCCTGCCTCGGCCTCGGCCTCGTCCTCCAAATACAGCACTAGCTTCGCCCTGACGGCGCCCACCATAAGCTTTCCTATTACTGCCAGATGCAGCTGACTCATCAACTTGGAACTTTCCTTGCTTAATGTTCCGCTCAATCTTTTCACCCATCAAAATCAGATCTGAAAAACTAGCCAGAGACGTATGAAACAACATATCATGAAACAGCCCGGTGAATGTACCAACAAACATGTCGTTCATTTCTTTATCTTCCACAGGAGGACGGACCCTGGCAGCCATATCGCGCCACCTTTGCGCGTACTCTTTAAAACTCTCCCCTTTCTTCTGCGAAAGCCCGGCCAACTGGACCCGATTGGGTGCCAGGTCACTGTTATATTTGTAATGGGCTACGAACGCCTCCGCTAATTGCTTCCAAGTCTTGATATCAGTGGGCTCCAACCCCATGTACCACTCTAAGGAAGGACCCGATAGGCTATCCTGAAAGAAATGCATGAGCATTCTTTCGTCAGTGGAGTATGCAGACATCTTTCTGTAATAAGCTCGTACATGAACCTTCGGACATGTATCTCCTTTGTACTTATCGAACGCAGGCGCTTTGAATTTAATGGGCACCCTCAAGCCAGGTACCAAGCCCATAGTTGCCATGTCCAGACCCACAGCACTCTGGTTTAGGACTCCTTTCATTTGCTCTTCCAGCATTCTAATCTTTTGAGAATCATCCATCGGCCCTTCAAAACCCCCTCCAGAGAAGGCGTCCTCTTGTTGATCCTCTTGCCACATACCGTTTCCAGCCCCATATCCATCATATGCATTATTACGTCCAGCTCTGACCTGATTCATCCCCGGCACTCGGCCTCTGTTGCCATACCCTTGAACACCTCCAGCAGGACCACCAGCCATAAAACCAGCACCGTTTCCGTTTCCAAAACCTCCGTAGCCCTGATTGACCATACCATAACCATCTTGCCCAAAGCCTTGAGCATTAAAGCCATACTTGCCAGTATTGTCGAATCCCTGATCGTTGAATCCGAACCCAGCGTTGACAAAGCCATTGCCTCCGAGATTATCTCCCAAATTGACATCACCCAGCCCAGCGTTATGGACAGCAGTTTCATTACCAACTCCGACGTTACCATTCACAGCAGCGGTAGCGTTGTTGACGTTAGCAGCGGGTATATTGACGACAGGCGGAGCCACTGGCGTGGGAGTGCCGTCTCCATGAGCAGTATCAACCCGGACAGACTGATGATCTTCGTTACCATGACCAGCGTTGCGAGCCAACAGAGGCTGGACCATGGCCTGCAAATTCTCTTGCCCTTTTGCTATAGCCTCCATGGTCTGCATGAAGAGGGCGAGCTTCTCGCGTACATCCTGCATTTCATTCTGAATCTGGTCCATGACTTTCCGACAGTTGGATCGTGTAGAATAGCGGTGCGGATGTTGATCTGGAATCCTGTTAAGTACCTGATACAGAGCAAGAGATAAGACACCATTCAAAGATTACCTGTTATGCAAGATGAATATGAATGCAATGCAATGTGTCTGTGCATTAGGGAAGTTCATTCCCCCAGTTCTAGTGCGAAGGTGCCGGTGCAGTGACAGTGTTGACAATAAGAATATCGGAGCTGAATCATAGAAAGCCTCGTATATTGCAGAGAGAATCAATAAGCCCAGGGTACAATATCACTGAGAGTACAAAGATGGCATGACCTCAACCAACAATCCTGGTGATGGTCAGCACTATGCAAATAAAGCATACAAATAATGGAATGATCAAATCCTCCCAAAAGTTTGGTACTCCTCTATCAACTTCTTGGTCTCCGGATGGCTTGGTCGATCAAGCAGCCCTTCAACAAGCTGGTTTCTCTTCTTAAGGACACGGCGCACATCTTCAGCAGTTTCTTCCCATGTTGCTTCTCCGAAGCAATCTTCTAACTTTCGCTTCTGGGACACTGCTTCATCTCTGGATTTGATTGCCTTGTTCAGTGCATGCTGGACACTATACCGGTTCATCACTTCCTCCTCACACTTCTTGATGCTAGACTTCAACTTCTCTTCGAGGTCGGAAATTTGCTGCTTCAGCTTATCTTCCCTCTTCTTGTTGTTAGTGAGTGTAGCATTCCAAGTCTTATTGCAAGAAGATATCTCTCGGTGTGCTGCGTCAAGCGCTTTCTTTTTGGCTTCCAGCATGTCATGGGAGCTTCTGAACTCTTGCCCCAGACGTTCACGCTTCTTCTTTTCCTCGGTCAACTCAGCTCCTAACCTGTTTACCAGCTCAATCTGTTGTTGGAAAGCATATACGGCCCTGTTCTTCTCACTGCGTGCCTGGGCTAGCTCTTGCTCTAACCCTTCATTAATCTTCATCAGGGCTTCTTTCTCCTTCACAACCTGTTCATAGACTTCCCTAGAAACAGTGGTCGGCTCTTCTACCGGAATAGGATCAAGAATTGGTGCCTCTGGAAACGGCATCTTCAACTGACTAGCCCTCTCCTGAATCCAAGCTCTATAAGGTGCATAGGCCTGACAGTCATTCTTTCCTAACAACGGCTTCCCTTTGCGGTTAATACGCGTCCAAGCATGTCGCAACTTGGCTAATAACTCCCCCTTCACATCACCGGTGAAATACAGAGATTCCTGTACTTCTTCCTCTTGAGGTGGATTCTTCAGCGCATATCCGAACTGGCGAATGAATAGAGAAGGGTTGTAATTGATACACCCTTTTCTTCCAATCAATGGGACATTAGGGTAACCAGCACAGCTGAAGATGAGCTCAGATCCCAGCAGATCTCTATCAAACCACTCCATATCTTCCGACGATAGCCTCATCAAGCGTTTCGGCCAACCAACTGGAACTGTAGTCTCTGCAGCAGATCCTCTCTTAGGAAGGTGACTCTCAAACCACATACTCAATAAGGGTACACAAAGATGAACATTCTTCCCTCTTCCCTTCTCATTCTTGTAATGCAGTGAGTGGTAGAGATCTCCGAGCAAAGTAGGCACAGGATTACCAGCGGCAAACAAGTAGAAAGCATCGAAGTCCACAAAATCCGGTATATTGGGGAATAGTACTATGCCATAAATGCACAAGGCCAACACAGCATTGAAAGCAACCCAGCACCCATTCTTGGCGTACTCTTGGGCTTTACCCACTAAGAACTGAAATGAGAAGCCTGGAACTCCGCGGGAAACAGTAGTCACAAGTTCAGAAGCATCAACATGCAAGGCTTTTGCCAATTCCTCCGGCTTAGGTTTGGTATCATAATGAATGAATGGAACCTGGTTCTGCACGGGCAGCTCAACATACTCAGCGTATTCCTCCAAGGTTGGTCCCATAATGAAATCAGAGAACGTGAAACACCTCAAAGCAGGGTCATAGAATTGCATCAAAGCATACAGCCCATCTAACTCTACCTCTGTAGGTTTGCACACCAATCTCAGTAATCTACCATAACTCATCCGGAAACTCCTACGAACACCCTCATCAGCAAGAGAGATCAACCCCAGTAAAGGAACAATATCAGGCGTAGGCAATTTGTAGGCAACTGTTCTCCTTAGGCTAGTCATGATCAAACACTCAGAAGTCTGGGCACTAGAACTAGGGAAATGCAAATGTACCTGCAGCACAGACACACGTTAGTGAAATGCAAATGATAATGGATATGCAGGGATGCAATGCAAGTAACATTCAACAGGGACCAAAGCTGCAGCTGAATAGCCTAAACCCAATCAAGAAAGGTCTCAGATAGACCATCCAGAAGTCATCAACCCTGGTCTCAGATAGACCTAAAATAGAACTCCAACACTGGTCTCTGACAGACCTCAAATCATAACTCACTGGTCTCTGATAGACCTCAAATCCCATCTATAACTGGTCTCTGACAGACCTCATAACACATCTCCAACTGGTCTCTGACAGACCTCATAATACATCTCCAAATGGTCTCTGACAGACCTCAGAATACATCTCCAAATGGTCTCTGACAGACCTCAGAATACATCTCCAAATGGTCTCTGACAGACCTCAGAATAAATCTCCATAAATAACCAGGATCTCTGATCAAGAAATAACCGGTAGTCTGGAGGTCTAGTTACCTGCATAACCCCAAATCCCCTCACAGGTGGGTGGCCCTATAACTGGCACAAGGTACGGCATCCTATGCGGTCGTCGGCGTCACAGACTTTCAGGGTTGATGATACGATTCCCAGAAGGAGTGGCATCATCAATTCCTGAAGAGGCCTCACTCAGCCAACTTCCAAATGATCGGTCCCCAGAGTCGACAATCCAACTAACCAGCAACCCACGCCAACCAAAGGAAGGGGCAGGAGGCCAACCAGAGGAACCTCGTCTGAGTGTAGATTTCATGGGACACCAAAGCAAGCAAAGCAAGCGGGCGCCCACTAATTTCTACTCTAATTCTAGGTGCACTCAAGCCCAGGTCCGGCTTATCTCTCAACATCAGAACACCCGTCACACCCCAATACAGCAATAATAAACAATATATAAAGCTGAAAATACAAGGTTAGAAATATACAATAACTCCATACAAAATCCTCGACGGGAAAACAAGCGTTAGGATTGACTCTCTCAAGGGACGTTGGATCCCAAATGCATAAGAACCATCGCAGTCCTTAGCAGCCAGGGGACGTTGAATTCCCCAGCAGAGTCGCCAGCTGTCGCTACTGCGAAAATCGGCGCCGGCTGAACAGAAGAGTCGCCACCGTGCGTTATTTATCCCACGGGAGGGAAAGGAAACGCTCAGAGTAAACCTCGCACAATACGGGAAAGGTATGGTCGTCGCAACCAAAACCTGGATTCGGGAGTCGGTTACGCAAGGGGAAGGTATTAGCACCCCTCACGTCCGTCGTACTCGACGGGATCCACGCTTGTTTTCGGGTATGGATTGTTATTCTATCTAAACTATAGGTCAAGGGTGAAAAAGAAAATAAAACGAAAATAAAAATGACTCGACAAAGTATCGCACTTTATGCCTACGTATTCCCATCTGGAACGAGAAATCAGAGTCAACGTAGTTCGCCTACCTACGGGAAAGGAGGGGAAGGTTGCTCGCTAGGATATCGCATCCTATGCCTACGTACTTCCACACAGCATGGAAGATCAGAGCAAACGTAGTTCGGGCCACGTACGACACAAGCTTGTCTTGGTTGATTTTATTCCTTCTGAAAAGGTTTTTCTGATTAACAGTCCAAGAGGACAAAAATGACGTCTTGATGAGTTCACATTCTTTTACGGAAGAAGTGTCTTTTATTGTGTTTGAAATCTTTATGTGTTTTTCTGTTTGTTTTGAGAAAGAAAGAGACAGAACTCTAACCTACGGTTGCGAAGGGAAACAAACTAACCTAATGTTATCATGCATGGGTTGAGACCTAGTGTCTATCATGCTCCTCTCTTGCGCAGAGAGAAACAGAGATCCTAAGGGATAGGCCGAAACAGAAACAATATCAGATATATACAGTAAAACAGTAAAATGCATGGATGCAACAATACAAGCGAGGCAAGGGAGTCCCACTCAACCTCGAACCTAGAAAACAATAGGCAAAAGTGAACAGACTTCACTTTCAACCCAGCAGGGTAAACAGCAAACAATACAGTTCAGAAAACCAATCAATACATCAGCAAATGAAATACAGCAACAGAAGAAACAGCATCAGCAGCTCTGAATCAACAACTGGCTTCAAGCAACCTCCAATCAACTACAGGCTTCAACAAGCATCAATCTCCATCTTCATGGCCTTCAAGCAAGGGCTTTGATCATCAGTCTTCCATCTGCACTGGCTTTTCTTCAAACTCAAACCTCCAGGATGAGGGATCAGTCACGAGAGTGAATTGAGTGTTAAGCAATCAGCTGACTACCAAAGGTGGTGAACAGACTGCTTCTAACACAAGAGACATTTTCTCTCAAGAGTTCTATCTCATAGACACTATCACCAAGCCTTCCAAAGGAAGGGGGTGAGTGTCTTAGAGAGACTCTGAATCACAGAGAAGAATGGATGCAGACAAGGCAATCCATGTTTGAGAAATAATCATTCTAATCTAGAGCTCTGCCTAGCTCCTAAACCCTAGTCTCCTCAGCAACTGATAGCAGGAAACTCCTCCTCAACTTTGACAGTTGATCTTCAGCATTTGAATCTCCAATAGCTTCATCTCCACAAATCTTCAGCTTTCCCCAGGGCCCCAGACAAACCCAATACCCATACAAACAATCAATAAACCCCAGAGGGCACACCACACCAGACAACAGATATACAGACAGTAATAATAGCAGTAGGGGAATCCTAACTTTTCTCTAAGGGATCTAATAACTACCCATAGCCCCTATAGTCCCATAACTAATCTATTCAAACCCTAAGTCCTAAGGGAGAAAATTGAACTTCCTAAGTTGTCACCTAAAACCCTAGTTTTGTACATGATATTCAAGCATTTATTAATCACCTAAAATTAACTCCTAAAAATGGGAACTAAAATATTTCTACAAGCTTAATATCTCATCTAAACAATATGAAAAGAATGATCAAAAAATATCAAAGCATGTGAGAGAACAAAAATCATAAAAATAATGCATGAAATGAATTATTTAATGTGACATTTATTTTAGAAAATATGTAAAAAATATGAAATAAAACTAAAAATGAAATTTTATTCTCCTATAATATTCTAGACATTTTAATGAAAACATGGTAAAAAGAATGGATTAAAAAGCATTTTTTATGAATTATTTATGAATTTTCAAAGATGGTAAAATATTAAAATGAAATTAAGAAAATAAAAGTGAATGAAATGAATGAGGGGGGTGCATTCAGAAACTCGCCCCAGTTAAGAATCAGAATGGGCCACATATAGGGGGTGCGAGTAGCGTTTTGGATTAGGCCCAGAAACAACTCAGAGTTCCACACACGCTGGGGGGTGAGAATAGAATAGAAATCACGTTGAAATGGTTTGGGCCTAACACATTGGGGGTGGGGATAGCACAAGAGTCTGAGGCCCGCCCGTTTCAATTAATGAAACGGTGCGTTTTGGCCAGCGCTTCTCCCTCCAATTTTCAGATTGAATGACAGCCCTTGGATCACGCCAAAAGTCAAGAGTCTTACACTCATTGAACGGCTATGATTATCTCTTCTTCCTCATTCAACCTGAAACCTAGGGTTTCTGCCATGCGAGCTCATGCACGAGCTACCTTACACCAAACTGTTCTCATCCTACACGCCATGAATCCTCATGCTGTAAACATGAAATCTGCTCCAAATCTCTCCCTCTACAATCCTAGGGCATCAATTCACTTTGAAATTCACCACAACAACAAACACGATTGGATCAACATTCGGCCTCCATGGAAATGCACTGATACGAATCTTCACCATTCTTCCTCAGACTTAACCTAAACTAAACTACACCTAATGGAGATTAACATATGCTATCAAGCCACAATTATAACACACTAATCTAAGAGATATAAGCACCAACAGTTTATGGCACCTGTCACTAACCATCACCAAATCTCTCCAAAATCATCTAACTTAATCTCCTAACCACCTAGATCAATTCTACACTAACAAAATCATGCCTAACTAACTGGATCAAGCAGTTTGAATGAAAACTTACCTTGTGCAAAAACTTGAAAACAGCTATGGAGATTGAGGATCTGAGGCTTTTGAGACTTGGATCTTGATCAATCCTTGATGAACTTGATTCTGTATGCAAGCTTTGGATGAGATTTGGCCAGAATTATGCTATCCACTTGCAACTTCAATCTTGATGCTCTTGAAAAAAGTGCTCGAAAATGGATGATAACCACCTTGTTCTTGATTGAATTATACTATATGATGATGAATCAGTATGAGAAGGTTGATTATGATGAAGATTTGATGAAGAATTTGTGAGAATTGCAATGAAACTTCAATGAAAAGAATGAGAAATCTTGTGAAATTCTTGGTGCAAATGAGGCCAACCCTTGCCAAATTCTCCTTTCATGAATATATAGACCCCAATGGTACATTCTAGATCCATCTTGCACATTCCCTTGTTTTCAAACTTTGGCTCATTTTGGATTATGTTTCTTCAATTACAAGTAACCATGGATAACTTCATTTTTTCCTTCTAAACTCAAAAAAGTGTGTGAACCATTGTTCTTAGAATTGTTTTTCCATTCAAAATCATATATTGGAAGTCTCCATTTGGACTTGTAAATCTCCCAAACCATTTTTCAACTTGAAATTATTCACTTTATAAGCCTTTTTAGTTCATATTTTGACCAATCATGCAACTCCATGCTATGAGCTTCTCCAATAATTTGTGACCTTCTTTCTAGACTTAAAATCCCATTTGGAGCAAGTTTGATGTTGTAAGTTTTTCCATTTGAGGCCTCCTTGTATGAGTTTTGGACATAGGTTAAAATGACCTGTAATTCACAAATGCCCAAAATACCCTTTGCTTGTCAAGACCATAAGTTGAGTTCTCCACATCATATGAAGGCATGCCATACCATTCTAGAAAGCTAAGACAATGAGGAACAATTCTTATGTTGACCAAGAATTCATTTGAAATCTCCTTGAGGGGCAGAATTAGCTTGGAAGTCAAGTCACTTTCACAGACAAAAGTTCAGACACCTCAGATGACCTGTAACTTGTAAAGACCATAACTTGAGTTCTATAAATCTCCTTGAGGTCTTCCACCACTCAAATTAAAGGTATTGAGATCCTCTACAAGTTTCATGTTGGCCAAGAAGCCATTTGAAGCTAGCATTTTGACTTATTTTGCCTGGAAATTTGACCTAAACTAGGGGATTTTACAGAGAAACCCTAATTTAGCAACTCCTCTTCTCCTTGATTTTTCTTGAATTCTCCTTGTCATATCTCCATATTCTTCTTCTCCATGTCAAATTATGAACCCCACATCTCTCCAATAGACTTGAATGCCCTCTTAAGTCAGTCAATTGACCTAGGGTTGACCTAGGGTTGACCCAGATGAAACCCTAGTTGACTGTCTTCAACTGTAGCTCTTGTGCTTTCATCAATGACTTGTTTTCTTCTCCAAATGACTTTATAAGTCTCTCCAGATGTCTAGATGCTCTCCATGCTTTCACCTCACAGCTCATAACCCTCTTGTTGATCCTCAGATACCCTCAGCTAGGAGATAGACTCAAGGCTTGATCTGCTGAACTCTTTGCTTTCAAATTCTTTCCTGATGACTTGAATGAGGTTGAAGTATGATGATAACCTCTTGCTAGGCCTCTAGAGATGAAAGTAATGATTGGTCCCCTGTTGAATGACTTGCTATGCTTATGCTATGCAGATGGTTAGTCTATGTACATGACTCTATATGCAAATGCTAATGATAATGAAACATAAATCCAAGGAATAAGGTTGGGCAAATTTTTGGGTGCAACACTAATCTGCCTGAATTCGTTGATTTGGATGCATTCCACTTGTTTGCTGCAGGCAACCCGGTGCCTACCTTGATTGGAGATTTCTATCATTCCTTGCATTATAAGAATGAAAACAGAAGGGGGAAGAATATCCATTGTTGTGTACCATTGCTGGATATGTGGTTTGAGAGCCATCTGCCCAAGAAGGGTCCTTTTGTTAAGTCTGCAGATACAACTGATTGGTCTGAACGGTTAATGGGACTTTCCGCCGAAGACATTGTTTGGTTTGACAGAGACTTGTTGGGGTCATAGATTATCTTCAGTTGTGTCGGGTTTCCCAATGTTCCTTTGATTGGAAGGAAGGGATGTATCAACTACAACCCCTCATTGTTAGTCAGACAGTTCGGGTATGCTTTGAAGAGTCCGCCGAAGGAGGAAGAAGTACAGGAATCTCTGTACTTCACTGGTGACCTGAGTGGGAAATTATTGGCCAAGCTTCAGCATGCTTGGAACCATATTTGCAGAAGAGGGAAGCCATTATTGGGCAAGAATGATTGTCAAGCCTATATGCCATACAAGGTGTGGATTCAAGAGAGGGTAAAACAGATGCAGATGCCTTTTCCAGCAGTAACACCTCCTGTTCCCATTCCAGTTGAGGAGCCCACTTCTGTGGCTATTGAGGTATATGAGCAGGTCGTGAAAGAAAAAGAAGACCTGATAAAGATCAATGAAGAGTTAGAGAAGGAATTGGCTCAAATCCGGAGTGAGAAAAAACGAAGCGGTGTATTCCTTCCAACAGCAGACTGAGTTGGTAAACAGTTTAGCTGCTGAACTGGCAGAAGAGAAAAAGAAGCGTGAACGCCTGGAAAAAGACTTCAAAAGCTCTCATGACATGTTAGAGTCCAAGAAGAAGTCACTCGATATCGCCTACCGGGAAATCTCTTCGTTCAACAAAACGTGGAATGCTACTCTAACCAACAACAAAGAAAGAGAAGACAAATTGAAATAGCAGATCTCTGCACTCGAAGATCAGTTGAAGGCTAGCAAGAGAAAGTATGAAGAAGAGGTTATGGTAAGATATGACCTTCAGAACTCGTTGAACAAGGCTGTCGAGCGCAAGAAGAAGGCTGCGTCCCAGAAGCGGAAGTTAGATGACTGCTTTGGAGAAGGGGCATGGGAGGAGTCTATTGGTGATCTACAACGTGTTCTCAAGCGAAGAGATCTACTTATCGAGGGATTGCTTTCTCAGCCAGACCATCAGAAGACCAAAAGGCTGCTGGAAGAGTATCGGGCGTATGGCCGCACGTGACCATTTTATGTACTATTGTGTATGCTTTATTTGCATCGTGCTGACCATCACCAGGATTGTTGGTTGAGGTCATGCCTTCTTGTTATTGTATATTGTATTCCCGGTTCGGTGGGCCCTTCAGCAATATATGAGTCGTTTCTTCTGTGAATGTATATGAGCTTCTTATCACCGCACTGTCACAGCACTGCACGACACAAAAGCACATTGGCACTAGAATTGGGGGGAGTGATACTCCCTAATGCACAGACACATGTTGCATTTGCATACATATCCATATTGCATTACCAGGTAATTATTGAACTGTATCTCATTTCCTGCATCTCAACAGGTTTTTCAGGATTGAAAGTCAACGTCCTCACCGATACTCTACTCGTACCAACTGCAAAAGAGTTATGGACCAGATGCAAAACGAGATACAGGAGATGCGTGAAAAGCTGGCGCTGTTCATGCAGACGATGGAGACAGTTGTGAAGGGGCAGGAAAGCCTGCAGATTTTGGTGCAGCCATTGCTGGCGAAGAGTACTGGGAATGGAAACGAAGACCACAATTTTGTACGTGTTGAAACCATTCATGGGGATGGTACTCCTACGCCTGTAGCTCCACCTGTGGTGAATATACCTGTTGCGAATGTGAACAATGGCGCTGGCGCCGAGAATGGTAATACAGGAATTGGTAATGAGACTGTCATTAACAATGTTGGATTTGGAGACGCCAATCTGGGTGGTGGTAACAATGGAGGTAATGGCTTTGGCAACAACGGGTTCGGCTATAATGATCAAGGTTTTGATTATGTCAATCAGGATGGGAAGTTCGGCTTCAACACCCAGGGTTTCGGATATGATGGTTTTGGTAATGCTAATCAGGGCTATGGTGGATTGGGTAACGGAAATGGCGCTGGGTTTCTCAACACTGGGTTTGGACCTGCCGGGGTCACTCAAGGGTATGGTAACAGAGGACGGGGTCCTATGATGAATCAGACTGGATTTGGTCGTAACAATGGGTATGACGGGTACGGAAATGAGAATGTTAATTGGGTTGAAGACCAACAGGAAGATGCCTTTTCTGGTAGAGGTATTGAAGGACCTGTGGATCCTGTGCAGAGGATCAGAATGCTTGAGGAACAAATGAAGGGTGTAGTGAATCAGAATACTACTGGCTTATATATGACTACAATGGGATTGGTGCCCGGCCTGAGGGTACCGCTGAAGTTTAAAGCTCCCACTTTTGATAAATATAAGGGGGACACTTGCCCAAAGGTGCATGTTCGCTCTTACTACAGACGGATGTCCGCTTACTCAAATGATGAAAGAATGCTGATGCATTTCTTTCAAGATAGCCTGTCTGGACCGTCACTGGAGTGGTATATGGGGCTGGAGCCCACTCAGATCAAAACATGGAAGCAACTGGCTGATGCGTTTGTGACACATTACAAATATAACATTGACCTGGCACCGAACAGGGTCCAGCTGCAAGGCTTGTCACAGAAAACTGGGGAGAGTTTCAAAGAATATGCGCAAAGGTGGTGCGACATGGCTGCAGGAGTGCATCCTCCTCTAGTGGAGAAGGAGATGAACGATATGTTCATTGGAACATTCACGGGGATATTCTATGAGAAGTTGTTTCCTGTGGCGTTGGGCAGTTTCTCTGATCTGATTTTGATGGGTGAAATGATTGAGAATAGTATTAAGGTGGGAAGGTTCCAAGCTGGGGAGTCTACTTCGTCAGGAGGTAATAGAAAAGCATTTGGGGGTCGACGTCAGGGCGACGCTAGTGCTGTATTTGGTGGCCGAGGCCGAGGCAGGGGCAGAGGACGGAATCAATATATGCATCCTCAACAAGTAGCAAGTGTTACCATACCGTTTCATCAACAACCACAACCACTACAACAGATACCACCACAGCAGCAACAACAGCAGCAGCAGAGGCCGAATCAAGGTCAGAGGAGATTTCCGAATGCAAAACCGAAGAGGGTGTTTGATAAGCCTCCGTATACGTATGCATAATTGCTTCAGACGTTATTGAGGTTAAATCTGGTCAAGAAAAGAACGTTGGCACCACCTTCGGGACCAGAACTCCCCTTTGGGTTCGATGCCAATAAGTGTTGCGAGTTTCACTCAGGAGCGCCCGGACATGACATCGAGGGCTGCCACGCTTTCAAGCATAAAGTCCAAGATTTGTTGGATAGCAAGGCTATAAACTTCGGGCAGGCAGGCCCTAATATTCTACATACGCCTATGCCCAACCATGGGGCGAATGCTATATTAACGGAAGAGGACTTGAATCTGGTGATGAATGTTGATGAACTGAAAACACCGTTGTGTGAAGTCAAGAGCAGATTACTGAGAGGGGGTGTGTACCCGGGCTGTGATGAATTCTGTTTGGATTGTTGGACCCAGGCTGGGGGTTGTGCAGAATTGAAAAAAGGTATACAGGCTATGATAGATGAAGGCACGTTGCGATTTGATAGAACGGCAGTTGAAAAACCCGAGGAAGTGGTATTTGATGAGCATAATGATGTGGCAATGGTGACAGTTCCAAGGAAAAGCATAACTATAACGGCGCCTGTCGGGCGGCCGACGATCACCATTACTAAAGCAGGGCCCGTCCCTTTCGAAAGTACCAAGGCCGTGCCATGGACCTATGGGTTGGAGGCATATTGTAATGGGGAGAAAATAGAATTCAATGAACAACCAGCTGGGGTTGTGGACAATGTCGTTGGGACTGGAGGAATGACGAGAAGTGGGAGAATTTTAAATCGCCTGAGGTAGAGGCGGAACGATTGGCAAAAGGTAAGGGAAAAGTGAATGAGAGTGTTCCTGTACAGAGGAATGAAAAAGAAACGTCACTGAAAGATGTAGAAGAATTTATGCGTCTTATCCGTAAAAGTGACTACAAAATTGTTGAGCACCTTCAACAAACGCCTTCAAAGATTTCCATATTGTCGCTGCTATTGTGTTCCGAGGCCCATCGGAACGCTTTATTGAAAATTCTGGACACGTCATTTGTACCCCAAGATGTTTTTGTGAATCAGTTAGAGGGGGTGATGGCGCACGTGAATGCAGGCCATAGTTTGGGATTTACTGATTTCGATTTGACCCCGAGGGGAAGAGAGCATAATATGGCGCTGCACGTCTCCGTTGAATAAAGGGGCACGGTCATGTCCCATGTGTTGGTGGATACAGGGTCTTCCTTGAACGTGCTTCCGAAGAAAGCAATGATGAAATTGGATATCAGGGGGATCATTTGTACGCCTAGTGACTTGGTGGTCAGGGCATTTGATGGTACGCGGAGGTCAGTTTTCGGATCAATAACATTACCGTTGCAGGTGGGGCCTGAAATTTTTGAAACTGAATTCTATATAATGGACATCCAGCCAGCGTATAGTTGTCTTCTTGGGCGCCCATGGATCCATGCTGCCGGGGCGGTCACATCCACGTTACACCAGAAACTGAAGTACATGGTGGGGGACAGTGTCGTCACTGTTTGTGGAGAAGAAGATATTCTGGTTAGCCATTTGTCTTCGTTCAAATATGTGGTAGTCGACAGCGAGATACACGAAACACCCTGTCAAGCCTTCGAAGGGTTGTGAATTAAGGACAAAATTCCAGTACCCAGTAAAGCATCAGAGGTGGCCGTGTCATCTTATAAGGAAGCTCAAGCTCTAGTGAAGACAGGCGAGACCAAGGGCTGGGGTCGAGTGTTGGAGATTCCCGTGAAGAATCACAGGTTCGGGCTTGGATATCATCCTTCATCATCAACGCCTACCGCAGGGGCACCCCGTTTCAAAGGGCCAATAACAATTACGGCTAGTGGGGTATGTTACGAGACCATCAATGCTGTTTCAGATTCTGAGGAAGGGGACAGCGATTGCGATATGGACGCCTAGATTCAGCCGAGTGTGCCAGGACAAGGGCTTTGCAATTGGTCTATTCAAGAGACTGTTCCTGTGACAACGAAACAGTAATGCTTTGTTTCATTAATTGTTGAATGATCCGGTGTCCTACCCGGGGCATCGTGATTTTGCTTAGGGCCATTATGTTATGTACATTGCACTGTTTAATCATTAAATAAAAGGTGTTTTTTCATGTACAAATATTGTGATCTCTGCTTTTCCTGTTTTTGTTTTAACAATAAAATGGCAATGTGGTTATTCGGTTCATACACGTTTTGAAGCATTTAACCATTTCCTTTGCAGGATTACATTTTCATATGACATCTATGAACCACCTATGACTCACTTCGACTTTGAGCACCCGGTATTTCAGGCCGAAGAAGAGATTGTCGAAGATGGCGACGTGCCAGAAGAGTTGACATGGCTGTTGAAACAAGAAGAAAGAATCATTCTGCCTCACGAGGAGGTCATTGAGATCGTCAATTTGGGGTCGGAAGGGGTTGAAAGGAACATCCGTATAGGGGTTGCACTGCAAAGCAACGTCAAGCAAAGGTTGATTGAGATGCTCAGGGAGTATAGTGATGTATTTTCTTGGTCGTACGAAGATATGCCTGGGCTGGATACGAATATGGTTGTTCACCGTCTGCCGCTGCGACAGGAATGTCCGCCTATTAAGCAGAAGCTCATAAGAACTAGACCGGACATGGTTGTGAAGATCAAGGAGGAAGTTCAGAAACAATGGGACGCTGGTTTCCTAGCTGTTACAAAATATCCCTCATGGGTCGCTAATATTGTGCCCATTCCAAAGAAAGACGGTAAGGTGAGAATGTGCGTAGACTACCGTGACTTGAACAAAGCGAGCCTGAAAGACGATTTTCCACTTCCTCTCATTGATGTGCTGGTGGATAATACTGCTCAGTTCTCCGTATTCTCCTTCATGGATGGCTTCTCTGGCTATAATCAGATTAAAATGGCGCCAGAAGACATGGAGAAGACTACCTTCATGAGGCCTTGGGGAACATTTTGTTACAAAGTCATGCCCTTCGGATTGAAGAATGCTGGGGCAACATATCAGTGTGCAATGACGACTCTCTTTCATGATATGATGCATAAAGTGATCGAGGTTTATGTTGATGATATGATTGCCAAATCCCAGACAGAGGAAGAACATTTGGTCAATTTGACGGTTCTTGAGGGGAGTATTGGTTGTGTTCTCGGTCAACACGACGAGACCGGACGGAAAGAGCATGTGATATACTATCTGAGTAAGAAGTTCACTGATTGTGAGTCGAGATACTCAATGCTTGAAAAAACGTGTTGTGCGCTAGCCTGGGCCGCCAAACGTTTAAGATAGTACATGCTGAATCATACAACCATGCTCATTTCGAAGATGGATCCTATCAAATATGTATTCGAAAAGCAGGCGTTATCCGAGAGAATTGCCCGTTGGCAGATGGTTTGGACCGAATATGACATCCAGTATGTTTCTCAGAAGGCTATAAAGGGGAGTGTGTTATCTGAGTATCTTGCGGAGCAGCCTGTTGAGGACTACCAATCGATGAGGTTTGATTTTCCTGACGAGGATGTCATGTACCTGAAGATGAAAGATTGTGAAGAACCGTTGTCGGACGAAGGACCAGAGTTGGATTCCAAGTGGCAGTTGATATTTGACGGAGCTGTAAATTCCTATCGTAGCGGAATAGGTGCAATTATTACTACTCCACATGGGTCGCACATCCCATTTACTGCTCGATTGACCTTTCCGGTTACCAATAATGAAGCCGAATATGAAGCTTGTATCATGGGGCTTAAAGAAGCCATTGATTTGTGAATCAAAAATCTGGATGTATACGGAGACTCGGCTCTGGTGGTGAATCAGATAAAAGGAGAATGGGAGACACGTCAGCCCAATTTGATACCATACATGAATTATGCAAGGAGATTGTTGCCTTTCTTCGACAAGGTTGAATTGCATCACGTACCGAGGGCAGAAAATCAAATGGCTGACGCACTTGCGACATTGTCTTCCATGTATAAGATTAACTTTTGGAACGAGGCTCCCCGGATTGTTATATCTCGGCTTGACAGACCCGCTTTCATATTTGCTATTGACGAAGCATCTGATGATAAACCCTGGTATTTTGACATCCAGAATTTCCTGAAGAATAAGGAATATCCGGCTGGGGCATCCAGTCGCGATCAGAAGACTCTCAGGAGATTGGCTGGTAATTTCTATCTGAATCCGGACGGTGTTCTATACAAAAGAAACCACGACTTGGTGTTGCTACGCTGTGTAGACAAGAGGCGAAGTTGCTCATGGAGGAGATACATGAGGGTACATTTGGTACACATGCTGGTGGGCATGCTATGACAAGAAAGTTATTGCGGGCAGGTTATTACTGGCTGACTATGGAAACAGATTGTTTCAAGTTTGCAAAGAGGTGTCATAAGTGCCAGATTTATGCGGATAAAATCCATATGCCTCCGAGTCCTCTGAATGTGATGTCCTCACCATGGCCATTCTCGATATGGGGAATTGATATGATTGGTAAGATTGAGCCTACGACATCCAACGGACACCGGTTCATCTTGGTAGCAATTGATTATTTTACCAAATGGGTGGAAGCGGCATCGTATGCCAATGTGACCAAACAGGTGGTAGCCAGGTTTATCAAACGAGATATTATTTGCAGATATGGAATCCCTGAGCGGATCATCACCGACAACGGTTCGAATTTAAACAACAAGACGATGAAGGAGCTGTGTCAGAATTTTAAGATTGAGCATCACAACTCTTCTCCTTACCGACCCAAGATGAATGGCGCTGTCAAAGCGGCCAATAAGAACATAAAGAAGATTGTTCAGAAGATGGTTGTGACATATAAGGACTGGCACGAGATGTTACCTTTCGCTTTGCACGATTATCGTACGACGGTACGCACATCAATCGGGGCAACCCCGTTCTCGTTGGTATACAGAATGGAAGCAGTGTTACCGTTGGAAGTTGAGATTCCTTCCCTGAGGGTATTATGAGATGTCCAACTTGACGAGACAGAATGGGTGAAAGACAGATTCAATCAGCTGAGTTTAATGGATGAGAATAGGCTAGCTTCTCTAGCATACGGTCGGTTGTATCAGAGTCGAATGAATAAAGCGTACGATAAAAAGATATGTCCGCGAAGCTTTCAGACGGGCGACCTTGTGCTGAAAAGGATTCTCCCGCCACAAACAGATCACAGGGGCAAATGGACTCCTAACTATGAAGGTCTATACGTTGTCAGAAAAGTCTTCTCATGAGGAGCTTTGTTGTTGTCCACCATGGACGGTGAAGACTTTACGTCGCCTGTGAATTCGGACGCAGTTAAAAAATACTTTGCTTAAAAAAAATTGACCCGCTGGACAGTAAAAAGAGAGTCCTGGCAAAAATGGGGCATCCTGGCGAACCAAAAACAGAATAAAAGGTTCGGGCAAAATTTAGGGATAAAATTGAAAAGATGTACACCCGCAAAGTCGAAAACCTACATTGGGCGACTTCGGCAAAAAAGGGTATCCCGGTGAATTGAAAACCCGCAAAGGGCGGTTCACGCAAAAGTTAGGGATTTAAAAAGCAAATGACCGTGGTCCGAATTTGATACTGCATGGCTTGGTGGTTTGGAGAATACTTGGGGGTTCGTCTATCAGATACAATCTCTTCCGAAAATTGAATACTGGGAAAGAAACGGAGTCAGGCGAGTCATAGGAGGATCAGCTCACGATGTTTGTCTGCGACATGTTGCCGACATGTGTACAAATTGGATTTGTATTTGTTTATTTATGCTTCTTGTGCATACTCGTATAATTGTTGTGCGTAACTTCCTCTTTTCAGGAGTTACATCCAATGTACAAAACTTCTCCTATTTACAGGCCCAATCAATAAAAACATGTTATTCAGTATTTGATAGTTGTTCTTTACTATTTTGTATGTGAAAAAACGTCGATGTTTTGATAAAACTAGCATTTGCATAACTTTGTTGGCCCTTGCCAATAATTGCTAAAACTTCGAATTGACTGAAATAATGTCACTAACACTAACCTGAATAGATTTGGTTGCATAGACTTGTTTTGTCTTGTTTGCGTTGTGCAGGGTTCTTGTCCATTGGAAGTGGACGATCAGAAATTGGTAGCCCCAGCTAGAGGCTCTTAAAAGACTTGGCTTTATTGGACGTTAATCCCCATGTCGGTCGTATCTCATCCCAGAAGTTTGAGACGATGGTATCCTTTACCGAAAGAAGGATTAACTCCCCAGAAGACTATTCTCGTGAAGGCAGCCTACAGGATATCTCCAGCAGGTCAAGATCATGTATCCCCTACAGAAGTAAGCACTCCCTAGAGAGTAGGCGCATGTACAATCCCCAGGCGAGAGGATTCCCACGGTGATTGACCAAGTCAGAGTTGGTTCAGAAGGATTGATACCATAGAAGTTGGTTCAGAAGGATTGATACCATAGAAGTTGGTTCAGAAGGATTGATACCACGGTGATCAGAATGGGCATCCTCAGCAGAGTTGATAGTTCCGAGTTTGTAAATTGTGCTCAAACAGTATTGGTTCCCCCAGGAGGATTCCTTATCCCCAGTAGGGTCATTTATTCTCCCCAGCTGAGATTCACCGTCCCCGGCGGAGTCAGTTTGTTTTCCCCAAGAGAGTCATTTCTTCCCCAGCGGAGTTTTCTCTCCCCAGCAGGTGTTATTCTTTCCTCCCAGTGGAAATTGAAGGTTGAATCTCTCCCCAGCAGAGTTGGATGTATGTCCAGGCATTTATTTTGCTGGAATACTGTGTGATACCCGTTCATCCCCAGCAAGGCGGTATTTGTTCTCAGCATTCCGTGTTGACAGAGCAAGCTTGTCAAGGCTTCCCCAGCAGTCTAAACCTGCATTTGCATTTGCATATAGTGTCATTATTTGCATCTACCCAAAAACGCGTAGCATTTCCATGCTGTATGGAGCATTACGCCATTGTCAAACATACGCGTTTTGAAACATAAATCAGGTTGGTTAACCTTTCGCTTTCAGGTGTTTCTCAGCAGGAGTATGGAGTTACGACTCAGATATATTACCAGACAATCGAGGTCTCGGCGTGAGACCTGTGATGATATAGTTCATCTTATTACATTCCCCACAGAGTTATTGGGTGGAGTCTCTCTTATCCAGTCATTGGAGCGTTTCGTCAAGATTACTGTCACGTCAGCATATCAGGGTTTCATAAGATCAGTGTTTCATAGCATCAGGGTTTTAAAGGATTTCAGAAGCGGTCACTCGACGTCGAGGCGGGCGTCTGGGAGCTTATTTTCAAAGTATCCCCAGCGGAGTCTGCTACGGTAAAGGTCAAGCGGAGTTAAATTCCCACGGGATGAGAGAGTTTATCCCCAGCAAGGTCACTGGGATTTCTCCACATTGACGAAGTGTGTCCAGACGCGGACGAGGTTGGTGCATATAAGAATAGTGTCTTGCGGGTTGACAGATTTATTTTCCGTATTGATGACGATTTCCCCGGTACAGTCCAGACGAGGATAGTTTTGGATTTCCTAACAAGGAAGGGTAGGAGGCCGAACGAGGGTGGTTTTTGTATTTCCAAACGAGGATGTATATGTTTACAAATAGAGGCTTTTGATTCCAGACGAGGATGGATATGATTCTTATCGCGGTTAGTTTATATTTTCGTACGAGGATAGAGTATAATTCCGTAAAGGGAAGGGTATGGGGCCGAACGAGGAGGGGTATGATTCTTATTGTGAATAGTTCGTAGTTCCAAACAAGGATGAGCATGTTTCCAATGAAAAGGTTAAGATTCCAAACGAGGAAAGAGTATGTTCCCTAAAGGGGAAGAGTGTAAGGTTCCAAACGAGGATAGGGTATGATTCCATACGAGGAAAGGGTATGATTCTTAAAGAGGATAGTTGTTGATTCCGAATGAAGATAGTTTTTTTGATTTCCGAACGAGGATATGGTACGATTCCATACGAGGAAAAGGTATGTTAGAAAAACGCAATATTCCCTACGAGGAAAGGGTATGTTTTAATGAAGAAAAGCTATGATTCTGTACGAGGTTGGGTATGTTTTCTTACGAGAAAGAGTTGGTTATTTCCAAACGAGGATGGGTAGGTTTCCCAATGGAAAAGTTTATGAATTCTGTACGAGGTTGGGTATGTTTCATGATAAAGAGCTTATGTTTCCAAACGAGGACGGGTATATGTGATAATGAAAATTAGTAATTCCAAACGAGGATAGGGTATGGTTCCAGACGAGGAAGGGAATGATTTTTACGGCGAATGTTTTCCGAACGAGGATAGGGTATGTTTCCAGACGAGGATGGGTATGATTTTTACGGAGAATGTTTAGTAATTCCAAACGAGGATAGGGTATGGTTCCCGACGAGGACAAGTTATGATGGTTACGGTGAATATTTTGTGATTTCCAGACGAGGACGGGTAGGATTATGTCCGAATGAGGATGGATATGGCTTCTAATAGGTTCGGCTTCCGTACGAGGATGGGTATGTTTTATAATGAAAAGTTTCATTTCCGTACGAGGATGAGAGTGTTTCGTAGTGAGGGTTTTGATTTCCAAACGAGGGAAGGGTATGATCCCTAAATAGGAAAGTATTTAGAATGTTTAGATTGTCGAAAGAGGACGGGTATGACTTCTAAGGTGGAAAGATTAAGTCTTGACGTGGACAGGTTTGGTTACTCTTCGTGTCAACAAAATAATGGTCTGACACGGACCATTTATCCCCAAGCAGTGGTGCAGTTTATTTCTGCAGTTGGCAAATTTCCGGGTTTATTGGTATTCAACCGTCTCGTACCTCGATTGTTTGAAGGCCGTTCGCTCTTCATCCAGTCGGTTCCAAGCCGCTTGAATAGGGGCAGCTGTTGCACCCTAAAATTTGCCCAACATATTTCATCTGGTTTCTATTTTAGTTGCATTGTCATTTGCATAGTAGATCATGTACATAGTCTAATCATTTGCATAGCATAGCATAACAAGTCATCCAACAAGGTATCAAGTGCCATTCTTATCTAAAGAAGCACATCAAAGGGGTTTTTATTCAAGCTCAAGACTATCCAAGTCATTCAAGAAATGAGTGGAAGCTTTGAGAAAGTTGAAGGTCAACTAGTGGATTTCTCTCATAATCTGGGGATATGTTGAAGATCATCAATGAGTGTGTGAGCCATGACTGAGGGTATGGAATGTGTACAAAGATCATGGAATACCTAGAGGGTCATTTTGAAGATGAGATAAGTCATTGATACAAGTACAAGAGCCAGAGTTGAAGTGCAGTCAACTAGGGTTTCATCTGGGTCAACCCTAGGTCAACCCTAGGTCAAATGATTGATTGAAGGGCATCAAGGCCAGCTTGGAGGTTGTGGAATTCATGAATTGAGATGTGGATACATGTGTGGTGTTGTGCCAAGGAGAAATCAAAAGGAATCAAGAAGAAGAGGAGTTACCAAATTAGGGTTTTAGTGTAAAATCCCCTGATTTAGGTCTATCTTCCAAGCCAGATAAGTCAAAATGAAAGTTTCAAATGGATTCTTGGTCAACATGAAACTTGTAGAGCTTCTCAACAGCTTTAATTTGAGTACTATAAGTCTTCAAGAAGATTTGTAGAACTCAAGTTATGATTCTTGCAAGTTATGGGTCATCAGAGGACACTGGAATTTATCTTTGAAAGTCACTTGACTTCCAAGCAACTTTTGCCCATCAAGGACTTTTCAAATGGATTCTTGGCCAACATAAGAGTTGTAGATATTGATCTTATCTTTAATTTTAGTACTAGAATTCCTCAAGAGGAGTTGTGGAACTCAAGTTATGGTCTTGGCAACCCAGGGGTATTTTGGGAAAGTTGAATTACAGGTCATTTTCCAACATAGGTCAAAATCTCTATCTTCCACTCCTCAAATGGAAAAATGTTCAACATGAGATGTGTTCAAAATGATGTTTTTAGGCTAGATAAAAGGTCATGATAGTTTGGAATGGCTTTCTTCACAAAGTCACAAAAATGGCCTAAAATAAGGGAAAATTTTAAATGAATCAAGGATGAAAATTGGGGTTTTTGATCTACAAATCCAAACCAAGCCATATGACATACCAATTTGATTGTAAAACACATTTTGAGAACATTGACATTGCCACAATTTTGAGTTGAGGGATATTTTTATGACTTTCTTTGTAAATTGGTTACTTGCATCATAAGGCACATATGCAAAATCACTTTGTAAGTCATAACCAAGGCTTTAGTGTATCCTAACACATCCAAAATCTCATCTAAGGACATTTTAAACTCAAAGCATAGTGAAGTGCAAGCTAAAACATGAGCTGATATAAACATAGCATGAAAGGAGATTTTCATGACATGAGAATTTGATCTTCTCATAAGATCAATCCAGAACTGTCTAGAAGCTTCCTTCATGGTCTATATATGCATTAGAAGTGATCCATATCAGAGGTTGGTGAGAATTGTGAGAGAATAGAGAGATTGCATTTTCAACCTTCCATTTGCAAAACAGAATTCAGTTACAAGTTTCAACCACTCTCAATGCATTCTTTTGATCTTAGAACCTTGATCAAGCATGCGTGAGTGATTCCAGATGGATTATTGAGCAAGAACACTGAAGAATCGTGAGTTGGCACTTGGAGTTCATCACTTGCAATTGAAAATTGAATTCAAGGATTCAGAGGGATTCAACCAAATTTGATGCATACCGAAGTTTGATTACCATTCATAGATTGTATCTGGAAAATCTTAGAGCTTAATTTGGAGGTTTTGTAGTTCTGTTCATCAAGAATTTGCAGGTATGTAAATCTCCTCCTACAGCATAATCCATGTAGTTTCTTTAGGTTTTGTTAGGTTAGACTCATTGTAGATGATGGTTAGAAGCTTTCTGGTAGCTTTTGGTTAGGTTTAGATGCAATTAGGGAGATGACTCAATTTCTGTTCATGCTGATATCTTTGTGTTCTTGATGATAGAATCTTAGTTTGATAGTTAGAATTGATCAGGGTGAAGTGGTGAAGAGTTTAGGCCACTCAAGTTTAGGTTTAGTGAGCTTTGGTTCTTGACCAAATTCTGAAGATCCAATCGTGTTTTGAGGAAGATGATGATTCAGTGTTCATGGATTGCATAGTTAGATTGCTGGTGAAAAATCAAGTGAATTAGGGTGTTCAATTTTGTATTTTGGTGAAGTTTAGGAGATTCACGAATTGAGGAAGATGAAGTTCTTGGTTCAGACATCCATGGCATTTTCTTTCCCTTCCAATTTTAAAGGTTTAAGACGAGTTAACCACCATAGGATCATTAGAAGACCTTTGACCAATTGCACATCTCATGGCCAGGATTAACTGAAAGTTTATGAAGGAGTCTGAAGAGATGGCTTAAGCGCAACGTTTCATTTAAGAGCTAGTATGGGCTTAAGTGAATTTGTTGATATTGACACCCCACTTGGAAAGCCCAATAGGTTTTACACTAATATCTGTTGCTATTCATACCGTGAATTTGACCTTTTTTCTTCTATTTTCATTATCATTTCTGATTAATAACTGGGCCTAATGCGCGCTGACTGTTAACACCCCCCTCTGGGCCCAGTTGATGATTTGAACTATTTCTGATTGCTATTTGACACGCATCCTTTTCATTTTCTTTATTTTCTTTTTCATTTCATTTAGGTTCTTTGAAAATTCATAATAAATTGAAAAATTCATATTTTTAAATGGGAATTTTTTCCCCATTCTCATTAAAACATCAAGAAAATTATAAAACAATAAAAATAGCATTTCATTCGTTTTTCTATTTCTGGTGCATTTTTACATTTAAGTGCTTTTATTTCACTTTCATTGTGTATATCCAACTTGCTGAATTTTGTAGGATCATTTCCTTTGGCATTTTGATGCCATTCTTTTTGCTATGGTTAGAGTATAGAATTAGGTTCCCCCTGGATTTTTGTCACATTTTTGTGACTTAAATTTAATTGTTTTTGAGAGGTGTGAAGCAAGTGTGCTAGAATTAGGGTTTCAACTAACATAGGTGCATTTTAACACATAGTTTTTGGGTTTTTAATTTGATTTAAGCCTTGGGGTTTATATGGGGTATAGGGTACATAGTTAGGGTCCCTTAGAAATTAATCTAGGATTTTATGATGAGTATTTCCATTTTATTTGATTTTTGCAAATTGGGTGATATTGGTGTGTTTCCCTCTTGGGATGTTGTTTTGTTTGTTGGGTTTTGGGCATTTCCATTTGGGTGTGGGGCTTGGGTTTTGCTTGTTGGAGCTAATGAAGACCTTGGATGATGATTGAAGACAAGGGATAAAGCTTGACGCATGAAGATTCCTTTCCTGGCAGATGGTTTGTGAAGACTTAGGAGATAGGAGAAATAGGAAAGAGCCTTAGACTTAGAATGATTTCTTTCACAAAAATGGAAAGCATCTTGTGCTTTTATTCCTCCTTATTACAAAAGTCCTTTTAGGGTATTAACATCCCTCCTTTGGAGGGATAAGTGGCTTATCTTGGAAGTGGAACTTCGAGGGAACCTGTCTCTCATAATGTTAAACACTTATAGGCTTCCGTTGGTTGTCAATAAGCTGTTTAGCATTCAACTTATTCTGTTAAGTGATTCTCTTCTGGAGTGCTTGCCTTGAAGAAAAAAGTTCATTGAAGATAAAGTTCATGGCATTTAAGATTGATAAAGGAGAAGCTTGTGCATGTCAAAGCTGCTCAACTGTTGAACTAGGGTTTGCTACTTTCTGAAGCTGTTTGTTGTTTGAAGCTTGTTGATGTTCATTACTTGCTAGAGCTTGGTGTTTTATTGAATATGAAGCTTATCTAAAGCTTAGGGGATCATTGAAGATGGAAAGTGGAGTCTCACTTGGAGGTGTTACTGTCTTGCTGTTAATCAACTGTCAGAGTTTGCTGTTTTTCAGAGCTGTTGCTGTAGAAGCTGGTGTTGCTGTTAGAGCTGGTGTGGGGTTTATTTTCTTTGCTGTATTGTTTGTTAATTTTCCCCTAGGTTTAAAGTGAATGCTGTTTCACTTTTGCCTGTTATTTTCTTAGGTTCGAGGTAGAGTGAGACTCCCTTGCCTCGCTTGTATTGCTGCATCTCATGCATTTTACTGTTTACCGTATATCTGTTGTTTCTTTTCCGTTTATCCCCTAGGAACTCTGTTTCTCTCTGTGCAAGAGAGAAACATGACAGACATTAGGTTTCAACCCATGCATGACAACATTAGGTTAGTTTTGATTCCCATTTTTCAACCCTAGGATTTTAGAGCGTCGTTCTCTTCTTATCTTGAAACAATCGAAAATACTATAAGATTTCAAGCATCAATAAAAGACAGTTCTTGCGTAAAAGACTGGAAACCAATCAAAACATCATTTTTGTCCGCTTTGACCCGTAATCAGGAGAAAACTTTTTCAGAAGAATAAAAGATAAACAGACAGACTGGCGTCGTACGTAGCCCGAACTACGTTTGCTCTGATCTTTCATGCTGTATGAAAGTACGTAGGCATAGGATGTGATATCCTAGCAAGAAACCTTCCCCTCCTTTCCCGTAGGTAGGCGAACTACGTTGACTCTGATTTCTCGTTCCAGACGGGAATACATAGGCATAAAGTGCGATACTTTGCCGAGTCATTTTCTTTTCTTTTTAACCCAGACCTTTAGAGTAGATAGAATACAATCCGTACTAGAAAACAAGCGTGGATCCCGTCGAGTACGACGGACGTGAGGGGTGCTAATACCTTCCCCTTGCGTAACCGACTCTCGAATCCAGGAATTTGGTTGCGATGACCGTTCTTTTCCTGTTTTGCGTTAGGTTTACTCTGAGCGTTTCCTTTCCCTCCGTTGGGATAAATAACGCACGGTGGAGACTCTTCTGTCATAGCCGGCGCTGATTCTCGCAGTAGCGACACATTCCTCTTCTGGGAAAGCTAATTCAATAGAAGACAAAAAGGCTACAACTACTCTGCTACGAACAGTCTTCAAGCATTGGACTTTCTGCTCTATAAAGTGATGTCTTCAACAACATTTCAAAGTTGACGAATTGATGAATTATTGAGAAATCAAATTGAAAACTACTCTCAAGCTCTCATACAATATATTTCATAAGCTGAATAGTTTTTATTTGTTCTTAATTTAAGTGTAAAAATCACAGTTGTGATATAGCTTTTTTAGAAGCATCTTAAACACTTGTTAGTTTACATTTATTTGTAAAAGGTTCCTTAAGAAGACCAAGTTATGGTCAGGATTTCTTGAGAAGACTAAGACAGTTATTCTTAGTGGTTGACACTATAATCTGTTTGAGTATAGTGGATTAAGTCCTTGTTGAGAAAGGCAAATCACCTTGGTAGGGTGGACTGGATTAGTTGAGTTCAACGAACCAGGATAAAAATATTGTGTTGTTTTTATTGCCATAATTATTTCAAAACCCTTATTCAACCCCCCTTCTAAGTGTTTTTTCACCTTCATCACGAGCTTTAGGGAGAGAAGGAAAAGCTGCACAAAGAGAATGAAGAATTGAAACAAGAGATCAGTCAGCTGAAGCATGATAAAGGTGAAGCTGTTTATTTGGCCAAGACGAAGTCAGAATCATTGATCAAGTTGGAGAAAGAGCTTGCTGATTAGGTAAAAGCACGGGAACGGGTCAGTCATGACTTGGAAAGCACTTGCAGCATTCTGAAGCAAAAGAAGGAGGATTTAGACAAAACATATATGAAGATATCCAAATTCAATGAGTAATGGAATGGTACTGTGACCGCCAACAAGAATAGGGAGGACCAGCTTCGTACTCAGGTCGATAAGCTGAAGGCGTAACTCAAGGTCAAGGAGAAAGAAGTATTGGTAGAATCATTCCGCAGATGCACGATTGAGCAGAAGTACCATGAGACTTTATCAGCCCTGGAAGAGCTCAAGATTCACGCAGATGTGAAGAAACCTAGGCTTGAAGATGCCTTCG
Organism: Lathyrus sativus; assembly: GCA_963859935.3. Classification (NCBI taxonomy): domain Eukaryota; kingdom Viridiplantae; phylum Streptophyta; class Magnoliopsida; order Fabales; family Fabaceae; genus Lathyrus; species Lathyrus sativus. Next base: position 187,335,790 of record OZ012736.1, on the reverse strand, counting down.
GCGAAGACGCTTGGGAAGATCATTGTCATTATCTCCGGGATGTGATACGCAGAAGGGATATCCTCATTAGAGAGTTGGTTGATAGACCAGGCCATCCAGATACGAAGACGATGCTTAAGAAGGCTCAGGCCTGGGGCAAAGAGCATGATTGCTAGGGAGGTTTATATTTTGATATATCACAGTAGTTTCTTTGCTTTTGTATCTTGATCATCACCAGATATGTTGGATGAGATCAATACCCCTTTGTATGCTGATATTCCTCATTGGTTGTTGTATTGTCTCAGCTTTACCGGATATATGAGAAGATTAACGGGGTGTTCTTATCCATCTCTGTTATTCTTGTTTATTGAAACTAGAATCAAGGGGGAGATCTCCCTGTAAATACATAGACATGTTTGCATTTTGCATTTTTTCATTTTCATTTGCATCGCAGGTGTTCTCGGTGGCCTTTTGTTCCTAACTCTGCTTGGTTTTTCTTCAGTAACATGATTGAGGGGTTCAGTTTCCATAAATATTCAACTCAAGGGAATCAACGAAAGGTAATGGATCAGGTTCAAGCTCAATTGCAGAAAGTCAGAGCTCGCATGTCCCAGTTCATGGAGCTGATGCAGAATGTTGCTAGTGGGTAGGAACAATTAAGAACTATGGTTCAGTCGTTGATAGCGCGGGTTGACGAATATGGCGTTTTGCACGGAGGAGCTGGTGTCATTCCTCCACCGATTGGTGGATCTGTTCCACAGGGTATTCCTACTATTGTTGTACCTCCGGGAGGAGGTGTTGTGAATGAAAATGGTAATGTTGATGGGGGGAAGTGTGTGCGCTGTGCACGGGGCTGCTGGCTCTTATTGGGAAGACCACCAGGATGATGTCTTTTCCATGAGAGAAATGGAGGGTGTTTTACCAACTGAAGCTGATAGAAGGTTTAAACTGATCGAGGAGAAAATGAAGTCTTATGAGAATCAGAACTCTATGGGTCTCGATATGTCAGATCTTGGTCTAGTTACAAGGGTCAGGATTCCTCCCAAGTTCAAGGTACCATATTTTGACAAATATAAAGGGACGACCTGTCCAAGAGTGCATATTCGGGCATATTTCAGAAAGATGTCTGCGTACTCTGGTGATGAAAAGCGGCTAATGCATTTTTTCCAAGACAGCCTGACAGAAGCGTCTTTGGAATGGTATATGGGACTTGAGAGAACTCATATCCGCAGCTGGAGAGAATTGGCCAAGGCTTTTGTGCGTCACTATTAGTATAATAGTAATCTGGCACCGAGCAGGGTACAATTGCAGAGTTTGTCGCAGAAAAATACTGAGAGATTCAAGGAATACGCCCAGAGGTGGTGGGATCTAGCTGCTAGAGTGCAACCCCCTATGGTAGAAAGGGAGCCAATAGACATGTTTATGGCTTCGTTGCCAGGTGTGCATTTTGAGAAGTTGATAGGATGTATGTCTGTGGGGTTTTCTAACTTGGTAATGGCTGGTGAAAGGGTCGAAAGTGGGATTAAGTCTGGAAAGATCCCAAATGGTGGTGGTTCCTCTTCGGGAGGAACAAAGAAACCGTATTCAGCAAACCTCAAGAGGAGGGAAGGGGATGCAAATGCTATTTCTCACAAGGGTAAAGGTAGAGCTCAGTCCCGTTATAATCAACAGGTTGCTACTGTAGATATCCCTGCCACAACTCAGTAACGAGTTAATGTTCCACGACCTTATAATGCTAGATGCAGAATGACTGATAGACAATTCGAGAATCCTCCGATGCCGTATTCTCAGTTGTTACAACATCTGCTGCAATTACAACTGGTTCAGAAGAGGACTTTGGCTCCTCTCACTAGTACACCGCCTCCTGGTTACGATGCGAATGCCAGGTGCGATTTCCATTATGGGGCTTCAAGCCATAATATTGACAATTGCAAGGCCTTCAAGCATAAAGTTCAGGACTTGCTTGATTCCAAGGCTATCAACTTCACCAACGATGGGCCTAATGTGAATCAAAACCCAATGCCAAATCATGGGGTGGCAGGGGTTAATGCTATTATTGAGGAAGAACAATTAAATCTGATAACTGATGTTGGGGATTTGAAGACTCCGTTGAGTTTTGTGAAGGCTAGGTTGTTGGAAAAGTGGGTGTTTCTTGGTTGTTCTACTGGCTGCTCAGAATGTGAAGCGCAGCCTGAGGGTTGTGATCTTTTGAGAAAGGATATTCAGAGAATGATTGATGAGGGCTGTTTACAATTCGACAGGGTTGTAAAAGAAGATGGTGAGGATAAGGTGAGTAAGAGCGGAAGCGAAGTTGCTACAATCTCTATTCCATACCGAACAATCAATATTTTAGTGCCTGCTAGGCCAACTCCGGTTGTCATTACTGTACCTAGACATATGTCGTACAAGAGCTCTAAGGTTGTCCCGTGGAACTATGGGGGAGAGGTGTTCTGTAATGGGCAGAGACAGGAATGGACAACGTCTACTGGTGGAAGTTCGTCAGTTGAGAATATAGTTGGTGTCGGAGGTATTACCAGAAGTGGTAGGATCTTTTCTCCACCAGAGGTTAACGTTGATAAGAATGATAAAGGTAAGGGTAAGGCTGTGATTGAGGAGAATATCCAACAACAGGTTGATACTGATGTTTTTCGGAAGACGCAGAGGAGTTTATGAGGCTCATTCGAAAAAGTGACTACAAGATTGTGGATCACTTAAATCAGACTCCTTCAAAGATTTCCATTCTATCATTATTGTTGTGCTCGGAGGCACATCACAACGCTTTATTGAGATTCTTGAATGCAACATTGTACCCCAGGAGATTTTTGTTAATCAGTTGGAGGGGGTAGTAGCGCATGTAAATGCCGGTAATGGTCTCAGTTTCACTGATCTGGATTTGACTCCTGCCCAGAGAAGCCATAACTGTGCTTTGCACATATCTATGGAATGTAGAGGGTCTCTAATGTCACATGTCCTGGTTGATACAAGATCATCCCTCATTGTGCTTCCAAAGAAGGCGTTGATGAAATTAGATACTCAAGGTTTGATATGCACCCCAAGTGATTTGGTGGTAAGGGCTTTCGATAGCTCTAAGAGATCGGTGTTTGGGGAGATTACGATTCCTATTCAGGTAGGGCCAGAGACCTTTGATGCAACTTTTTACATTATCGATATCCAGCCAGCATATAGTTGTTTGCTTGGCCGACCTTGGGTACACGCTGCGGGAGCAGTCACTTCAACGTTGCATCAGAAGCTGAAATATATGATGGAAGGGAAAATTGTCACCGTATGCGGTGAAGAGGACATTATGGTTAGCTACTTATCGTCCTTTAAGTATGTGGAAGTGGATGGGGAGATCCACGAAACACTTTGCCAAGCGTTTGAAACTGTTCAGATTCAAGAGAAGTCTCATGTAGTAGCCAAGAGCCCAGAGGTTTCGATGTCATCGTTCAAGGAAGCTCGTGCTATCGTAGAATCCGGTTCATCTTAGAAGTGGGGCCAAGTTCTTAATGTTCCCGTCAAGCAGGACAAGTTCGGCCTGGGGTACAAACCTTCCAATTCTTCTCAAAGCATTCCGAGGTATAGGGGACCCGTTCAATCACCAACAGCGGTGTGATATTCGACCGATTTAATGTCGTTGGAGATGACGAAGGTGACAACGATTGCGATATGGATGCCTGGATTCGTCCATGTATTCTTGGCCAAAAGCTATGCAACTGGACTACCGAAGAAGTCATTCATGTTACTGCTGCAGATTAATGTTCATTGTTTTGATTATGTTCAGTCCTACGTTCTTCCCAAGGCGTAGTGACCCAATTTGTGGGGCCCTCTTGTTACTTGCACTTTATCATAAATAAAGGAAGTTTTCGCATTCAAACATTGTGATCCCTGTTTTTCTTGTTTTTGTTTTGCATTTATATTAAGCAGAAAAATGGTAATGTCTTTTGTTTGTTGCATCGCATAAAAAACATAAACATCATCATGCAGGTCTTTTCTATCAGATGCCATCGATTCAAATTCATCTATGACCTCGTATGACTTTGATAATCCCATTTATCAAGCTGAAGAAGAGACTGATGAAGACTGTGAACTACCCGAAGAGTTAGCCACACTTCTCAAGCAAGAGGAAAGGGTCAGTGTGCCTCATCATGAGGATATTGAAGTTACAAATCTGGGTACCGAAGGTGACAAGAAAGAGGTTTAAGTGGGGGCTGCGTTGGAAGACAGTTGTCGCAACTGCGAAAAACAACCGGCGGAAAAAAACAGAAGAGTCGCCACCTTTCATTATTTATCCCGAAGAGAGGGAAAGGAAAAGATCAGAAAAACCTGATGGAAAAGGGAAAGACAAGGTCATCGCAACCATGTCTGGAATCGGGAGTCGGTTACGCAAGGGGAAGGTATTAGCACCTCTCACGTCCGTCGTACTCGACGAGATCCACGCATTGTTGTCTATCTAAAAAGGGTGTGTTGAAACTATATAGCTAAAGGTCTCAGAGACAAAAGATAAATAAAGGAGGAGGACTCGACATAGCATCGCTACTATGGGCCTACGTATTCCCGTCTGGAACAAAAAATCAGAGTCAACGTAGTTCGGCTAACTACGGGTGAAAGGGGGAAGGTTGCTCGCCAAGACATCGCGTCTTGTGCCTACGTACTTTCATCTGGTATGAAAGATCAGAGCAAACATAGTTCGGGCTAAAAGGACCACAGATTTTGTTCAAAAGTTTTTTAGGCGCGAGTAGGGTTAACAATCAGTTCTAGCAGTCTGGTGTATGCAGCTCGACCAATGGAGACTTAGGCGTTACCGTTTGCGATAAAACTAAGAGTTAGCAACACTCTTTTTCTGAAAATATTTTCTTGATTAGAATCCCGAAGGATGAAAAAGGTTGAAGTGTTTTTGTGTTTTTTAGAGAAGAAGTGTTTTGAATTTGAGTGTTCATAATGTATGTTGTACTAAAGTCTAAAACCTAGGATCGAATGCGTCGCATATCGCCCTAAGGACGTATACTAAACACTCTAGGCAATTGAGAGGTAGCCACTCAATCACCATTTCCCAAGTATAAGGCTCATGGCAAAACATCCATTATCCTTATTAAGTGTATTAAGATGGTATGAAGATGAGAAGAGAAGGGACAAACTAAAGAGGGACTAACACAAACCTAAAGTTGTCATGCAATGGTGATCCTAAGATTGAGATTCAAAAGGGGAAACTACCTAATGTTATCATGCATGGTTAGGCACCTAATTTCTATCATAACCTCAAGAGGTTAGAGAACTTATGGGGAACATGGCAAAGAAGAACCAAAGAAGAAGAAGAAACATGCAAATGAAAATGTAAACATGCAAACATAAGATGCAACACATAGAATGAAAGTGGGAGAAAAATAGTGTGGGCCAGTAGCCTCCACAATCTCATCTCAACCAAGCATGCATATGAGAAATGCAAAGAAGAAAGGATAGAAGAAGTGCACAAAAAGAAACCACACAAAAAGAGATATCACACAAATAATGCAAGCATAAGACACATGGAAACCCTATATGGAAGCAACAAAAGGAATGTACAAACCAACAAGAAATGTACATAATTTTGACCTAAAAATGAACATACAACAAGCTCAACATGTCTAGCATGTGAAACAAGAAGAGTTGAGAGCTCAATGGATCTACAAAGATCATTTCCAATTCAAACTAGGTCATGCACTTGTATGAACCTTCCTTGGTGGTAACTTGACTTGCAAGTTACCTCAAAATTAGGAAAATGGTTCAAAAATTGAAAAATAAAATGCACAAGGAAGCTAAACATGTTGGCAAACAGAGGCCAAAAGCACAAGGCTATATTCCCTCAAAGCACCATCACAAGAAAACAATCCTTAAGATGTACAACTTTGAAATAAGAAAAACAAAGGTAAAAAGAAAAGCCACAAAAGTCAACCAACCAGGGGCAAAATGGTCCTCAAAAATTGTTCAACTCATCATGGGTATGAGGATCGATTTTCATTCATTGGACTCAAAGGAAATGAGAGAAACAATTAAAAGAACAAACAATGTCACAATTTAATCCAAACAAAACATCTCCAATTAATTAATTCTTTTTTTAATGAAAAATAAACAAAAAAAATAAAATAAAAATTCTATAAAATAAAAGACATTTCAAAGAGTCTAAAACACATTTTTTTTAGAATTTTATTAATTGGAGAATTAATTTATTTTGAATTAAATTGAAACATATAACAAAACAAAACAAAATGAAAATAAAAAGAAAATAAACAAACGGGCGGTGCAGATAGCAGTTAATACACGTTGAAAAACCAAGCTGGGCTTAAAGGGGGTGCCAGTAGCAACCCAGCCCAAGCGCGTCCAAACAAAGATCAGGTCAAACAATAATTAGGTGCATCTGGTCAACAACAGTGCATGATAGGACTCAACCAACAGTCATCAGATTAAATGGTAATCAAATCACACGGACCTGAGCGTGCCAACGCATTAATGAGAATTTGAATGTGATTATGTGCGCATGGTCAAAGGAGACTCACGGTGAGTCTTAATCATGAACGTTCAAACTAAAAGTAAACAGATCCTAGGGCTAAGAAGTCATCTTCCCCAATTACAAAGACTGATACGGAGGGAAACGCAGGTGGTGGCCGGAGATGTTTCCGGTCATCTTCTCCAAAACTCCGGCCACCGTGGACAGTAACAGCAACAACAGAGGCAGCTACACTGAACCAAATTTGACAAAATTTATATGCAAATCCATCTACTCATCATGAGGAATCCAAATCCAAGGGTCATTTTTAATAATTGTGCATAACAAAACCAAATCGAAGCAAAATAGTTGGATGCATCAAATTCAAAAGTTCACAAACATCAACCAAAAGCACCCAAAAATCATCTACACACTACATAAATCAAGAATCAAGCAACATTTAAGCCTTAAACCTCAAGAATAGATCAAATCGTGCCAAAATCGTTTGGAGCTTCAACCAACAATCATCGCAAATGCCAATTCATTTTAGTTATTAGTGATCTACATGCTTCCTAGGTCTCAAATATGCAAAAATGGCAAAGAATCATGGCATAATGAGAGAGATAAGTTGATTTCAAGATTACCTAGTGGAGATCCTCCACTGAGTCTTGTTCTTGGCGGAAACTTCAAGTTAACCACCCAGAATCACTCCACACACTTGAATGAAGCTCTTGGTATGCTTAATTTCACTTGAGAATGGCTGAAACTCCAAAATCGTATTTCACTTTGTTCTCACTTTTTCAAGTTGCTCTCTTTGCAATTCCTTCACCAAATCGTGTTCTGAGGGTTTGTGAAGTTTGCTGAGCTTTTATGTGTTGGATTTAGATGGAAATGGAGCCCTATTTCATGTTATTAAGCCCAATTGCCATTTCAATTTTTCTTCACTTTTTTGCTTACCAAACTCGTATGAAACTAGCTGCACCTGCCTTATTCTTGCTTCCAATAACTTGCACATGGTCTGAGTTGATCAAATGGCCAGCAATTGATCTTTGTTTTGATCCTATGGTGGATTTCACATTTGTTACTTCATGGTGAAGAAACCATGGAAATAACCCTCAAAATGACCTCAAATTGCAAATTTAACATTGGCATTGTGTTTGGAATATCATTTGCACTCAAAATATGCATAAATTTGGTACAAAGTGATCTCAAATGAATTAATTCCAATTTTCTCATTTTAAGGCCTTTTCCATGAAAATCACTTTAGGAATTCTTCAATCCAAACTCTAACCATGACAAGATATGATTTGGTTGAAAAAATGACCCCATTTGGAGCAAGTTTCATGTTAGAAAGATTTTCATTTGAAGTGTACAAGTTGGTGAAATGGACCTATAATTTTATGACCTATAATCTCACTTTCCCAAATACCCCTGACTTGCAATCCTCATAACCTGAGTTCTACAAATCAGATGAAAGACTTCTAGTACTCTTTGGAAATCTAAGACCATGAGGAACAACTTTCATGTTCACCAAAAGTTGAGGAGAAACATCCTTCTAGGTCAAAAATGGCTTGGAAGTTGGTTGACTTTTGTTGACCAAAATCACATTCATCTAAGGACCTGTAACTTATCAGCATCATAACTTGAGTTCTAGAAATCAATTAAATGACTTCTAGTACTCAAAAGTAAGCTAAGAAAATGCTCTACAAGTTTCGTGACCATGTCAAGATGAGATTAGACTTCTATTTTGAGAAAGGTGGTCTTAAAGTTAGGGACTAAATAGGGGATTTTACACTGAGAACCCTAATTTAGTAACTTGTCACACTCTTGATTCTTGATGAATTGACCTTGAAATGATATATAAGACATCTCAACACAACATCCCATGGCCATAAAGACTTGGAATTGAGTTTTAACCTCCTTCATTTTCACAGTTAACTGAGGATTTACCAGATGAAAACCCTAGATGCAACATTCTTGATTGTGGCTTCTTTCACCTCACACTACAACTTGAATAAGCTCCAACATGGCTCTCAAAGCAGTCAATGAGCTCTCTAAACATCCCATACCCATAATTATGAATTCCAAACCCTTGATGCTCTTCAACTGGCCTCCAAGTTAGGAGCTGACCCACATACATCCATTCATCCTTTCACAAGACTATTGACCACTTCCAGATGACCTGATGACCATTCAAACTCGAGTAACACCCCTTGCTTAGGCTCAACACTCTGAGAAGACTTATCTTACTATGCACAACCTCTTGATCCCCTGTTCAATGAAAAATGCTATGCAATGCAAATGTTAGAAAGAAATGAAACAAAAGCCAGCCAAAGAAAAAGGTTGGGCAAATTTTGGGGTGCAACAGCTGCCCCTATTCAAACGACTTGGACCTGAGTGGATGAGAAGCGAACGACTTTCAAACAATCAAGGTGAAAGGCGGTTGAATACTAAAGAAACCAGGAAATTTGCCAACCCCAGAAATAAACCGCAAAACTTGAATGGAGAGACAGAAACAAAAGGTAACCACCTAGCTTATGTTTCTGATGCACATGCTTGAATATGGCGTAATGCTCCATATGAAATGGAAATGCTACGCGTTTGGGGTAGATGGTATGCAAGATGCAAATGCAAAGGAACCGCTCCAGCAAAATAAATGCTGGAGGAACGAAAGCCAACTCCGCTGGGTAGACCGAGTATACCAAGTACGATTGGATTTTGCTGGGGAGAACAAATCAAACTATGCTGAGGAAAACTTCTTGGATCTGAATTAGATAGGTCAGGCGAGGACTGACAACCAGGCGAGAATTGGGTCTCAAAACAAATCAGGCGAGAACTAGTTTCATGTTTTGTGCTGAACATGAACTACTTTTGTGGTTTTCCAGACGATAACTGGACTTCGAAACGCTCTTTACCAGGCAGGAACTGGTATAAAAGACAACTGACCACCAGACGAGGACTAGGGTTCAACTGTAGGCTAAAGAGAAAGCGACCGGGCGGGCACTAGCTTTAAACAACTGGCGTTTACCAGGCGAGTACTGGACTCAAATGTTGTCTACCGGGCGAGAACTCCACGAGGAGTTATCATACAAGAACTGAGCTTCAAAAGGAAGACGGGCCAGACAAGGACTGGACTCTAAAACTATTATCTAGATGAGGATTGGAATGTGCCAACCACGGTTGGGCTTTTGGTTTGAGGATATGACCAGGTTTATTGTTACTGGATTTATCTCTGGTTACCAACAAGAATGGGTTTAAAAGGAAGTACTAGACAAGGACTAGTATCCAAGGGTAGACCACTAGGCAAAAACTGGTGGCAAAAGGTTAAGTCGTCAGACGATAACTGACTACCAGGCGAGAACTAGGTTCAATGAACAAGGTCAGGCAGGGACTGACTACCAGGCGGGGACTGGGTTCAACGAACAAGGTCAGGCGGGGACTAACTACCAGGCGGGGTCTGGGTTCAACGAACAAGGTCAGGCGGGGACTGACTACCAGGCGGGTACTGGAATCTACCAAAAAGGTTGGACGAGAACGGATTACCAGGCGGGTACTGGAATCTACCAAAAGGTTGGATGAGAACTGATTACCAGACGGGTATTGGAATCTACCAAAAGCTTGGATGAGAACGGATTACCAGGCGGACACTGGAATCTACCAAAAGGTTGGACGAGAACTGATTACCAGGCGGGTACTGGAATCTAGAGGTTAGGTTGTCAGGCAAGAACTGAGCTTCTAACTTTAGGTATCAAACAAGAACTGATTTATGGTTTTGGATATCAGACGAGAGTTACTTTTTGGTTGGCCAGACATGAATTGGACTTTGAAACTGTGTTTGCCAGTCGGGAACTGATTAAACAGTGAGCCAAAGAAAAGGTGACCGGACAGGAACTAGTCGAAAATCTGACATATACTAGACAGGAACTGATGTTTACTGAAGGTTGACCATACAAGAACTAGTTTATAAGGCGAGAACTGGGCTTTGGAAATGATTTCGGTTACAAAGTTGGACATGTAACAGGTTTCAGGTTATTTGATGAGGTAATGACACGATTCCACAACACTCAACTCTTGCTGACGAGAATAAACTTGCTTGAACAAACTGCCCCAGTTTGATCTTTGGGAAAGAGTTCATCTTGAGAAAAAAGTAGTTTGCCATGAGACGATCTCGAGATGGCTTGCCCCGAATTTGTACCAAGAAAAGATTCGTCCTTGGTTGAATAATTCAGATAAGCTCTGAAAATATGGAAAGAGACATTTCCTTTTCGCTTAAGGTGACCTGCCCCAGTTTTGCAATGACTTTGCCCTTGATTGACTAGTTTATGGTGCAGTACCTTTGGCTGCGAGAGAGATTCGCCGAATCTCGACCTGATTGCCTCAGATTAACTGAATTTCGGATGGTTGACTCCCATGTTGTGATCATTTGATACAACTTTCCCCGGTTCCATGATGTACCAGGCATTCTGCATTCTATCCTGATCAATCCTTCCACTGTGGACACTGTTCTGCTGTTAAGCGCTTACTCACAAGTAACACAAATTGTCCTGCATAAAGGATATATTAAATGCAATATATATGACAGTTTTGAAATTCCAATTTGTTCACTAGAAAATTTTTTTGTGACATAAAGTGTATGAGTTACTTATCAAAATGTCAACATTAATACAATGCTGTAAGAGGAATCCTTTTTAGGAGTCAGTTTCGATGCAATCTTTACCGAAGTATGCTTTTGAAACAAACCTGCTTCAATTAGGACTTTTTCAGGTTGTAACGTGGTCAGGTTCACGGTTTAAGAAAGAAAGGATAAAGGCTCAAAGTTTATTTTAACCCACCCCTTCTCCTTGATGTTCTCCGATCCTATATTCAGCTAATTCGACACTAGCACTTACCTCTCGAAGGTTGAATGACAGGAGTAATGATTCGGGAAACCACAAGGTTTTTGGAGTGACAGTCACTCGCTTTCTGTCTTTGGTGCCTGGAGTCACACGACTTTCTCTTTCGAGGATTTTTCCTTTTGTAATTATTTTCGCTTTCCCTAATTTTTGCTTGGACTAGCTCTTTTGAGCTTCGTTTGGTTTCAAAGTCCAGCAGGATGCCCTAATTTTTGCCTAAGTCGCTTGTTTTCAAGATTCGACTTAGCGGGCTTCTTTTTCCGATTCTTTTCTCTCTTTCTTTTTTTGGAACAAATCGTGTGACACTGACTTGTCTGACTTGTTGAAGGGATTGTGACTGTTTCACTCCTTGGTCGGAAAGGTTTAACCATTGAGGTTTTTTTTAAGCACGACCTATACAGGTGTGATTTATCCTCGAACGGGAACAACTCCTATTGCCATTTGGATGTTTGGCCGAATTAACTGACACCTACCCTGCCCCAGGTTAAGATTGAGGTTTTTTCTGTTTTCAGAAAGAAACTTCTACTACTAGGCTCAAAGGGGTTCACAAGGGATTATCATCCTTATATCTTCGGTGTTTGGGAACTTGAAACAATGCCTGTATCAGGTTTTATTTCAAAAGCATATAATCAGAAGCTTGCGCGTCTTTAAACTTCGTCATCCTCCTCGGACTCCGCTTAAACAAGTGTAATTAGTGAACACAAATGGATTTAATCAAAACATGCACATTCATTTCATTAATATCAATCGAAAACAAACAAGTTTTACAAATAAGATTTGCATTCTAACAGGAAAGAAATTACAAATGCAAAGAAAATGATAAGATAAAACAAAGATTGCCAGCTTCGAGGAACTGGGCTTTCAGATCTTGCTGGCTGCTGGAGGACGTGACCCTTGCAATCTTCAAATTCAATCAAACGAGAGGTCGACGTGCACAACCAAATTTCCTTCGGGAAAGAAATGTACTCTTTGTCAATCAACTGCTGCACTTTGGCTTGAAAGGCTTTGCAGTCGTCAGTTGCGTGCCCCATGGACCTTGCATGATATTCGCATCGAGCGTCGGGATCATACCCAGAAGGGTATGGCTCTGGCAACGGTTTGAGAGCCTTAGGCTCCACCAAAGAGTTCTGAATCAACTGTGGAAGAATATCACTGTGTGGCATAGACACTAGATGAAGAAGAGCATTCCTTCTTTCCATATTATTGTTGTGAGGCCTATTCTGATTCTAGTTCCGGTTGTTTTGCTGCCGAGGAGCACGAGGTTGTTAGCGGCGGGCTGGCTGTTGAGCAACAGTTGGAGCATATACAACATTATCTTCTCTTTCTTTCCCAACATAAGGCTTCTTTGCATCTTTCGAGGAATCAGGAGTAACTTGAATCTTTCCCATTTTGATGCCGTTTTCGACTCTTTCTCCTGCTGTCACCAGATCCGAAAAACTTCCAGACATGCAACCTATTAACTTCTCATAATACACTCTAGGAAGTGTAGCCATGAACATGTCAGTCATTTCCCTCTCCGCCATGGGAGGTTGCACTCTAGCAGCTAAGTCTCTCCATCTCTGGGCATACTCTTTGAAGCTCTCAGTCCTCTTCTGCGACAAACCCTACAATTGTAGCCTGTTCGGTGCTAGATCACTGTTGTATTGATAGTGACGCACGAAAGCTTCAGCAAATTCTCTCCAGTTGCGGATATTAGTTATCTCAAGTCCCATATACCATTTCAAAGATGCCCCAACCAGACTGTCTTGGAAAAAATGCATTAACAACTTTTCATCCTCGGAGTAAGCAGACATCTTCCGGAAGTAGGCTCAGATGTGTACTCTAGGATATGTCGTCCCTTTGTACTTGTAAAACTCTGGTACCTTGAATTTGGGAGGGATCCTGACCCCAGGAACCAGACCAAGATTTGACATGTCGAGACCCAGAGAGTTTTGATTTTCAAGAGATTTCATCTTTTCCTCAATCAATTTAAGCCTCTTATCATCCTCATTTGGCAAGCCATCCTCCATATCCTTCATGGAAAAGATATCACTCTGGTAATCTTCCCACTGAAGGCCAGCAGCCCGGTGCACAACGCCCATACTTCCACCAGCAATACTACCCTTTTCATTCGCATCACCTCCGCCCGGAGGTATAACAATAGCAGGAATACCCTGTGGAATAGATCCACCAACTGGAGGAATAACATCAGCTCCTCCGTGCAAGATACCCTCTTCTTCAGCTTGTACTATCAACGGATGGACTAAAGTCCTCAACTGTTCTTGCCCATTGGCAACGTTCTGCATCAACTCCATGAATTGGGACATGCGAGCTCTGAATTCCTGCAATTTGGCTTGAACCTGATCCATTACTTTAGCTGATTCTCTTGAGTCAGATATTCGTGACACTTAACTGCTCAAACCTGTTACTGAAGAACACCAAGCAGAGATAAGAACACGAGGCCACCGGGAACAACATGCGATGCAAATGAGAATGCAAGATGCAAAATGCAAACACACTATGATGATGCAGATGCAAATGCAGAGACAGGGGATCAAGACTGTTGTGCTGTTGATCGGGAAGAACCAGAGCTCTGCTTCAGCAATAACATATCACTACTCCGATAGAAACCAACTGATACCAATAATCCATATTCAAACTGTAGAGAAAACCGGGTAATCTGGAGGTAAAAGTTTCCTGCATAACCCCAATCCCACTCATAGGTATGAACCTATTCACTGATAAGGTTCGGCATCCTATGCATTTGTCAGTGTCACAGACTTTCAAGAAATGATGATACGTTCACCATTTCTGGTTTAGCATCATAATCTCTTGAAGAGGCCTCACTTAACTGACTCACAAATGATCGGTTCCCAGAGTCGACAGTTCTCAAATCCAAAATCCCAACCGATCCTAAGGATCTGAAGGAAAACCATCAAAGAGAATCTCGTCCGAGCGTGAATTTCATGGGGAACTGTGTCTTCTAAGCAAACAGGCCCCTCACTAATCTCCACTACTAATTCTAGGTATGTACTCAAGCTTGGGTCTAACTTATCACTCATCAGAACTTCCCACCCCCACAACACAGCAAGAATGATATATGATGCGGAAAATAAATGCGTGAAAAGTAAGATGTGAAAGTAAATAAAGCACATATATACATCACCCAAAGATAAGCAAACAAGCGCTAGGACTGACTCGCATAGGGAACCAGATTCCCCAGCAGAGTCGCCAGCTGTCGCAACTGCGAAAAACAACCGGCAGAAAAAACCGAAGAGTCGCCACCTTTCGTTATTTATCCCGAAGAGAGGGAAAGGAAACGATCGTAAAAACCTGACGAAAAAGGGAAAGACAAGGTCATCGCAACCATGTCTGGATTCGGGAGTCGGTTACACAAGGGGAAGGTATTAGCACCCCTCACGTTCGTCGTACTCGACGGGATCCACGCATTGTTGTCTATCTAAAAGGGGTGTGTTGAAACTATCTAGCTAAAGGTCTCAGGGACAAAAGAAAAAAAAAGGAGGAGGACTTGACATAGCATCGCTACTATGGGCCTACGTATTCCCGTCTGGAACGAGAAATCAGAGTCAACGTAGTTCGGCTAACTATGGGAGAAAGGGGGAAGGTTGCTCGCCAAGACATCGCGTCTTGTGCCTACGTACTTTCATCTGGTATGAAAGATCAGAGCAAATGTAGTTCTGGCTAAAAGGACCACAGGTTTGGTTCAAAAGTTTTTTAGGCCCGAGTAGGGTTAGCAATCAGTTCTAGCAGTTTGGTGTATGCAGCTCGACCATTGGAGACTTAGGCGTTACCGTTTGCGATAGAACTAAGAGTTAACAACACTCTTTTTCTGAAAATATTTTCCTGATTAGAATCCAGAAGGATGAAAAAGGTTTGAATTGTTTTTGTGTTTTTTAGAGAAGAAGTGTTTTGAATTTGAGTGTTTATAATGTATGTTGTACTAAAGTCTAAAACCTAGGATCGAATGCGTCGCATATCGTCCTTAGGACGTATACTAAACACTCTAGGCAATTGAGACGTAGCCACTCAATCACCATTTCCCAAGTATAAGGCTCATGGCACAACATCCATTATCCTTATTAAGTGTATTAAGATGGTACGAAGATGAGAAGAGAATGGACAAACTAAAGGGGGACTAACACAAACCTAAACTTGTCATGCAATGGTGATCCTAAGATTGAGATTCAAAAGGGGAAACTACCTAATGTTATCATGCATGGTTAGGCACCTAAAGTCTATCATAACCTCAAGAGGTTAGAGAACTTATGGGGAACATGGCAAAGAAGAACCAAAGAAGAAGAGGAAACATGCAAATGAAAATTTAAACATGCAAACATAAGATGCAACACATAGAATGAAAGTGGGAGGAAAATAGTGTGGGGCACTAGCCTCCACAAGCTCATCTCAACCAAGCATGCATATGAGAAGTGCAAAGCAGAAAGGATGAGAAGAACTACACAAAAAGAAACCACACAAAAAGAGATATCACACAAACAATGCAAGCATTAGACACATGGAAACCCTAGATGGAAGCAACAAAAGGAATGCACAAACCAACAAGCAATGAACATAATTTTGACCTAAAAATGAGCATACAGCAAGCTCAACATGTCTATTATGTGAAACAAGAAGAGTTGAGAGATCAATGGATCCACAAAGATCATTTCCAATTCAAACTAGGTCATGCACTTGTATGAACCTTCCTTGGAGGTAACTTGACTTGCAAGTTACCTCAAAATTAGGAAAATGGTTCAAAAATTGAAAAATAAAATGCACAAGGAAGCGAAACATGTTGGCAAACAGAGGCCAAAGCACAAGGCTATATTCCCTCAAAGCACCATCAAAAGAAAACAATCCTTAAGATGTACCACTTTGAAATAGGAAAAACAAAGGTCAAAAGAAAAGCCATAAAAGTCAACCCTAAAGTCAACCAACTAGGGGCAAAATGATCCTAAAAAATTGTTCAACTCATCATAGGTATGAGGATCTATTTTAATTCATTGGACTTAAAGGAAATGAGAGAAACAATTAAAAGAACAAACTATGTCACAATTTAATCCAAATAAAACATCTCCAATTAATTAATTCTTTTTTTAATGAAAAATAAAATAAAAATTCTATAAAATAAAAGACATTTCAAATAGTCTAAAACACATTTTTTTGGAATTTTATTAATTGGAGAATTAATTTATTTTGAATTAAATTGAAACATATAACAAAACAAAATAAAATAAAAATAAAAATAAAATAAACAAACGGGCGGTGCAGCTAGAAGTTAATACACGTTGAAAAACCAAGCTGGGCTTAAAGGGGGGGTGCCAGTAGCAACCCAGCCCAAGCGCGTCCAAACTAAAATCAGGTCAAACAATAATCAGGTGCATCTGGTCAACAGCAGTGCATGATAGGACTCAACCAATAGTCATCAGATTAAATGGTAATCAAATCACACGGACCTGAGCGTGCCAACGCATTAATGAGAATTTGAATGTGATTATGTGCGCGTGGTCAAAGGAGACTCACGGTGAGTCTTAATCATGCACGTTCAAACCAAAAGTAAATAGATCCTAGGGCTAAGAAGTCATCTTCCCCAATTACAAAGACTGAAACGGAGGGAAACGCAGGTGGTGGCCGGAGACGTTTCCGGTCATCTTCTCCAAAACTCCGGCGACCGTGCACAGTAACAACAACAACACAGGTAGCCACAGTGAACCAAATTTGAAAAAATTTATATGCAAATCCATCTACTCATCATGAGGAATCCAAATCCAAGGTCCATTTTCAATAATTGTGCATAACAAAACCAAATCAAAGCAAAACAGTTGGATGCATCAAATTCAAAAGTTCACAAACATCAACCAAAAGCACCCAGAAATCATCTACACACTATATAGATCAAAAATCAAGCAACATTTAAGCCTTAAACCTCAAGAATAGAGCAAATCGTGCCAAAATAGTTTGGAGCTTCAACCAAAAATTATCATAAATGCCAGTTCATTTTAGTTATTAGTGATCTACATGCTTCCTAGGTCTCAAATATGCAAAAATGGCAAAGAATCATGGCATAATGAGAGAGATAAGTTGATTTCAAGATTACCTAGTGGAGATCCTCCACTGAGTCTTGTCCTTGGCTGAAAATTCAAGTAAACCACCCAGAATCACTCCACACACTTGAATGAAGCTCTTGGTATGCTTAATTTCACTTGAGAATGGCTGAAACTCCAAAATCGTATTTCACTTTGTTCTCACTTTTTCAAGTAGCTCTCTCTGCAATTCCTTAACCAAATCGTGTTCTGAGGGTTTGTGAAGTTTGTTGAGCTTTTATGTGTTGGATTCAGATGGAAATGGAGCTCTATTTCATGCCATTAAGCCCAATTGCCATTTCTATTTTTCTTCACTTTTTTTCTTGCCAAACTCGTGTGAAACTAGCTGCACCTGCCTTATTCTTGCTTCCAATCACATGCACATGGTCTGAGTTGATCAAATGGCCAGCAATTGATCATTGTTTTGATACTATGGTGGATTTCACATTTGTTACTTCATGGTGAAGAAACTATGCAAATAACCCTCAAAATGACCTCAAATTGCAAATTTAACATTGTCATTGTGTTTGGAATATCATTTGCACTCAAAATATGCATAAATTTGGTACAAAGTGATCTCAAATGAATTAATTCCAGTTTTCTCATTTTAAGGCCTTTTCCATGAAAATCACTTTAGGAATTCTTCAATCCAAACTCCAACCATGACAAGAGATTATTTGGTTGAACAAATGACCCCATTTGGAGCAAGTTTCATGTTGGAAAGATTTTCATTTGAAGTGTGCAAGTTGGTGAAATGGACCTATAATTTTATGACCTATAATCTCACTTTCCCAAAATACCCCTGACTTGTAATCCTCATAACTTGAGGTCTACAAATCAGATGAAATACTTCTAGTACTATTTGGAAAGCTAAGACCATGAGGAACAAATTTCATGTTCACCAAATGTTGAGGAGAAACATCCTTCTAGGTCAAAAATGGCTTGGAAATTGGTTGACTTTTGTTGACCAAAATCACATTCATCTGAGGACCTGTAACTTTTCAGCATCATAACTTGAGTTCTAGAAATCAGATAAATGACTTCTAGTACTCAAAAGAAAGCTAAGAACATGCTCTAAAAGTTTCATGACCATGTCAAGATGAGATGAGACTTCTATCTTGTGAAAGGTGGTCTTGAAGTTGGGGACTAAATAGGGGATTTTACACTGAGAACCCTAATTTAGTAACTTCTCACACTCTTGATTCTTGATGAATTGACCTTGAAATGATATATAAGACATCTCAACACAACATCCCATGGCCATAAAGACTTGGAATTGAGTTTTAACCTCCTTCAATATCACAATTAACTGAGGATTTACCAGATGAAAACCCTAGATGCAACATTCTTGACTGTGGCTTCTTTCACCTCACACTACAACTTGAATAAGCTCCAACATGGCTCTCAAAGCAGTCAATGAGCTCTCTAAACACCCCATACCCATAATTATGAATTCCAAACCCTTGATGCTCTTCAACTGGCCTCCAAGTTAGGAGCTGACCCACATACATCCATTCATCCTTTCACAAGACTATTGACCACTTCCAGATGACCTGATGACCTGATGACCATTCAAACTTGAGTAACACCCCTTGCTTAGGCTCAAGATTCTGAGAAGACTTCTCTTGCTATGCACAACCTCTTGATCCCCTGTTCAATGAAAATGCTATGCAATGCAAATGTTAGAAAGAAATGAAACAAAAGCCAGCCAAAGAAAAAGGTTGGGCAAATTTTGGGGTGCAACAACAGTGTCAAGAGAAGATTGGTTGAAATGCTCCATGAGTATAAGGATATCTTCGCTTGGCCTTACCAAGACATGCCTGGGTTGGATACAAATATTGTGGTACACCGGTTACCTCTTAGAGAAGAATGTTCGCCAGTCAAGCAGAAGTTGAGACGGACAAGGCCTGACATGGCAGTCAAGATAAAAGAAGAGGTTCATAAGCAGTTGAATGCTGGTTTTCTTGCTGTCACGAATTACCCTCCGTGGGTCGCTAACATTGTTCATGTACCTAAGAAAGATGGAAAGGTCAGGATGTGCGTTGATTACAGAGATCTTAATAAAGTGAGCCTAAAAGACGATTTCCTGCTCCTTCATATAGATGTGTTGGTCGATAACACCACTCAATATTATGTGTTTTCATTCATGGATGGTTTCCCTGGGTATAACAAAATCAAGATGGCCCCATAGGACATGGAGAAAACTACTTTCATTACACCGCGGGGGACTTTTTACTATAAGGTAATGCCTTTCGGATTAAAAAATGCAGGGGCAACCTATCAGCGGGCAATGGTGACTCTCTTTTATAATATGATTCATCATGAGGTTGAAGTCTATGTTGATGACATGATTGCAAAGTCACAGACGAAGGAAGGACATCTGGTCGATCTTCTAAAATTGTTTGAAAGGTTAAGGAAGTTCAAGCTGAGGCTGAATCCTAACAAATGCACCTTCGGGGTGAGATCGGGAAAGTTAATGGGTTTCATTGTCAGTGAGAAGGGTATTGAGGTAGATCCTACCAAAATAAAAGCTATATAAGAAATGTCTGAGCTGATAACAGAAAAAGAGGTTCGTGGTTTCTTGGGGAGATTGAACTACATTGCGAGGTTCATATCTCATCTTACAGCCAGTTGTGAACCAATATTTAAGTTGCTAAGAAAAAATCAAACGGTCAGGTGGAATGAAAATTTCCAAAAAGCATTTGAAAGAATAAAAGAATATCTACAAGAACCTCCAATACTCATGCCTCCAGTTGCAGGGAGACCTCTGATCATGTATCTCACGGTTCTTGAGAATTCAATGGGATGTGTGCTCGGTCAACAAGACGAATCTGGTAGAAAAGAGCATGCCATCTACTACCTGAGTAAGAAATTCACTGATTGTGAGTCAAGATACTCAATGCTGAAAAAAACATGTTGTGCGCTTGCTTGGCCTGCTAAGCGTTTGGGACAGTACATGTTAAACCACACAACCCTGTTGATTTTAAAGATGGTTCCGATCAAATACGTCTTTGAAAAACAAGCTCTTTCTGGAAGGATTTCCCGATGGCAAATGGTTTTGATGGAGTATGATATTCTGTATGTTTCCTAAAAAGCCATTAAGGGAAGCGCTCTGTCAAAATATCTCGCTGAACAACGGATTAAGGATTATCAGTCGATGAAGTTTGATTTTTCAGATGAAGACTTCATGTTTTTGAAGATGAAACACTGTGATGAGCCTTTTCCTGACGAGGGTCCTGAGATTGGTTCTCAGTGGAAACTAGTTTTCGACGAAACTGTTAATTCATATGGTAATGGAATCGGTGCAATCATTACTACTCCTCACATACCGTTCACTGCTCGATTGACTTTCGCATGCATCAATAATGAAGCCGTGTATGAAGCTTGTATTATGGGTTTAGAAGAGGCCATTAGGCTAAGGATCAAGAATCTAGATGTGTACGACGATTCAGCGCTAGTCGTCAATCAAATCAAATGAGAGTGGGAAACTCGTCAGGCCAACCTGGTGCCTTACAAGAACTATGCAAGGAGACTGTTGCCTTTCTTCGATAGAATTGAGTTCCATCATGTGCCAAGAGCTGAGAATCAGATGGCGGATGCCTTGGCCACACTAGCCTCGATGTACAAAGTGAATTACTGGAATGAAGCTCCAACTATCACCATCATGCGTCTTAATACACCCGCTTTTGTGTTTGCTATTAAGAAGGTATCAGATGGAAAGCCTTGGTATTTTGATATCAAGCATTTTCTCAAGACTCAAGAATACCCATCTGGGGCATCTAGCAAAGATAAGAAGACCTTGAGGTGGTTAGCCGGTAATTTTTATCTGAACAAAGATGACGTGCTCTATAGGAGAAACTTTGACATGGTCTTGCTGCACTGTGTAGACGAACTTGAAGCAAACCTGCTGATGGAGGAAGTCCATGAGGGCTCTTTCGGCACTCATGCCAATGGACATGTAATGGCCAAAAAATTGTTGAGATCTAGGTATTATTGGATGACTATGGAATCCGATTGCTTCAAATATGCTAGAAAATGCCATAAATGCCAGATTTATGCTGATAAGGTGCATTTGCCACCGACTCCTCTGAATGTGTTAACGTCTTCGTGGCCTTTTCTATGTGGGGAATCGATATGATCAGAAAGATTGAGCCGACTTCTAATGGACATCGCTTCATTCTGGTTGCGATTGATTACTTTACAAAGTGGGTAGAAGCAACTTCCTTTGCCAATGTCACGAAGCAGGTGGTCGCCCGATTCATAAAGAAGGACATCATTTGTCGTTATGGAATTTCAGAGAGAATTATTACTGATAATGGTTCAAATTTGAATAACAAGATGATGAAGGAATTGTGCCAGAGTTTCAAGTTTGCGCATCATAACTCTTCTCCATATCGTCCGAAGATGAATGACATTGTTGAGGCAGCTAACAAGAATATCAAGAAGATTGTGCAGAAGATGGTTGTAACCAATAAGGATTGGCACGAGATGCTGCCCTTCGCTCTTCACGGTTATCGTACTTCAGTGCGTACGTCAACCAGGGCAACTCCTTTCTCACTGGTGTATGGTACAGAAGCATTCCTACCATTAGAAGTTGAGATTCCTTCTTTGAGGGTATTGTTTGATGTGAAGCTTGATGAAGCTGAATGGGTGCAGGCCAGGTTGAATCAGCTGAGCTTGATTGATGAGAAGAGATTGGCAGCCATTGCTCATGGTCGGTTGTACCAGAGTAGGATGAAGAAAGCCTTTGATCAGAAAGTGCGTCCTCGGTGCTTTCAGACAGGTAATTTGGTGTTGAAAAGAATCCTTCCTCCTCAGACAGATCGTAGGGGAAAATGGACTCCCAACTATGAAGGTCCGTATATGGTAAGAAAGGTTTTCTCTAGTGGAGCCTTATTACTATCTACCATGGATAGTGAAGATTTTTCGTCCCCTATGAGCGCAGACGTGGTTAAAAAAATACTTTGCCTAAAAGAGACCCGCTGGATAGAAAAAGAAAAAAGTCTAGGCAAAAATGGGGCATCCCGATGAACCATAAAAAGAAAAGGTTCGAGCAAAAATTAGGGATAAAAGAAAAGGTAATAAACCCGCAAAGTTGAAAACCTGGAAAGGTGACTTTGGCAAAAATGGGCATCCTGGTGGATTGAAAACCCGAAAGGACGATCCAGGAAAAATTTAGGGATTTAAAAGCAAATGATTGCGGTCTGCGTTTGATCTGTAAGCTTGTGAGCAGTTATCCCAAAGGAAAGGAATTAGTCCAGTCAGTCTTTTCAGAAGGAAAAACACGGGGAACATCAAGGACATACAGGTCATAGCTGAATCGACACATGGTGGTTATCTGTTTCCATATTGCCGACATTTGTATATTTTCTTTTGTTTTGCGCAATTATCTCTTTTCAAGAATTGCATAAGAACTGTAATTCGCCTATTTACAGGCCTTTTATCAATAAAGTATTCACTTCAGTTAAAGAGCTTTCATTTTCTTGTTTTACTTTTACTATTTTATTTGCAAAAAATGTCTGATGTTTTGATAAACATTACAGGTGAAAACATGAGGCTTTACAGAGCGTAACGAAAGCAATGACTTTGCTTGAGCGACAAGTGTCATGGATGGTAACTGAGGTAACCATTTTGCATGTGGGGCATTCTTTTATTTTATTGCAGGATGGCAGCTCTCCCCAGTAGAGTGTTTTTTCACGGCGGTGAAATTGTAATACATAATGATTCATTTCTCCCCTAGCAGGAGTTTAGAGTTGTGCCTCCCAATTTAAGTGGATTCGTGCACCCCAGCGAGTTTGTGACGGTCGACTACTTCAGCTAGATTGCAGTTAGGCATTTTGTTCAACGAAGATGTTTGTGCCCCTAGCAGAGATTTTGTCTTCCCCACATAATCTTGTTATCAAGTCAGAAATGTTGTCGCCAGTGGAGGTGTAGCATATCTCCGACAAAACAAAGTTTTGTCTCCCTACAAAGGCTGATTCCCAATATGGTGGATTTGTTCTTACCATATTCCCAGTAGATTAAGGTTGAAGGATATTCCCTCGGCGGCAGGATGGATTTCAATTCAGTATTATTCTCCAACAAAGTCGACATCCTTGACGTTCTTTCTCAACGGAGTCGATGTTCTGGTGTCTTCCCAGTAATATCGGTATTCAAGATTTTCTTCCTTGAGCAAAGTTTAGCGCTGATTCCCTCGGTAGGGTAGATGGTTAAGCTGAGAGTGATCCATTCCCTAGTAGAATAAAGTTCTCAGCAGAAGTCTATGATATTCCCCAGCAGGGCGGGTTGTTACCTGTACATCCGCAACAAGGTAGAAGTCCCTTTCAAGCAGAGTGGAGCTATCGGTGTTGTTCTTGATTCCCTATTGAGTGGAGTCTTTGGTGTTTCTCCCAGCAGGGTGGAGTTGTCTGGAAGGCCGTCCAGGGCGTTTCCCCATCCGAGTCTTTTGTTCCCCGGAAGAGTCTGCTCTTGTAGGCCATCAAGGATGTTTCCCTCAGCAGAGTTTGATTTCATCCCCATCGGAGTTGGTCTCTTCTCTCTAGCATTTATTTTGCTGGAGTGATTCCTTTGCATTTGCATTTTGCATAGCATCCTACCAAATGTGTAGCATTTCCATTTCGTATGGAGCATTACGCCATTTTCAAACATATGCATATGAAGCATAAGCCAAGTTTGATGCCTTTAATGCCGATTGCCTTTAATGGCAGTAGATGTTTGATTCAGGAGATTTTCGTGTTATCCCCGTGGGGGTGGATCTTTGGGTTATTCATGTCGTTGGATTTTTTCCAGCATAGTTGTTTGGTTAAACTTCTTTCCTCAACTGAGTCGTTTGGGTAAGTGTTTTCTTTTCCTAAGAGTTGTTTGTATAAACGTCTTTGTTCTCCCCAGCTGAGTCGCTTGTAAACATTTTCCCTGGTCGAGCCTGTTGTTCAGACGTCTCTTTTTCCCAAATGAGTTGTTTGGTGAATCGATTTTCCTCGGCAGAGTCGTTTGCTTAAACCTTTCCTTTCCTATTGGGGTTTTCGTTGCAAATTACGAGTCAGTTAATTCTGCTGCTTGCCTATTCTGGGTGTGTTGTCCCAACTTTTGGTTGGTATTCACCAGTGTAGTCCTAATTATGGTATTCGTTATTCCAACTTTTGGTTGGTACTTCTGGGGTGTGTATTCCAACTTTTGGTTGGTAATTCTTGGGTTGTGTTATCCCAACTTTTGGTTAGTAACCGTTGGTTCCCCTTGTAGAGTCCTTATTCCAACTTTTGGTTGCTAATCGTTGCTCCATTCCAACTCTTGGTTGGTGACCCATTGGCGGTTGGATGTTATTCCAACGTTTGGTTGGTAGTCATTGTTTTCCTCAACAAAGTCAGATATCCCAACTTTTGGTTGGTAACCTTTGTTGTGGTCAGTTCGCTTTCATTCAGCATTTCCGGTGATCCTAACTTTTGGTTAGTAGCCTTTTATTCCAACTTTTGCTTGGTAGTTCTGGATGATCAACCCAACTTTTGGTTGGTAGTCTTCTGTGGTGGAGTCAGCTTCGTTTAGCATCCCCAGCGATCCTAACTTTTGGTTAGTAGCTTGCGTTCTAACTTTTGGTCGATGGTAATCTTTTCTGGAGATCCTAACTTTTGGTTAGTAGCTTTTGTTCTGACTTTTGGTCGATCATAATCTTTTTCGGGAGGTCCTAACTTTTGGTTAGTAGCCTTGTTTCACAACTTTTGGTTGGATGTTATCCCCTGCAGTCGTCATCCCAACTTTTGGTTGGTAGTCTGTCGCTTGTTAGACGTTATCCCAACTTTTGGTTGGTAGTCTGCCGCTTGTTGGACGTCATGCCAACTTTTGGTTGGTATTCCCAGCTGGGTCTAAAGTTTTGTTGACGTTATTCCAACTCTTGGTTGGTAGTCTTCCGTTCTTGGATTTGTTATTCCAACTCTTGGTTGGTAATCCTTTGGTGGTGGTATGTTTATCCCGACTTTTGGTTGGTAGTCCTCCTCCATTCCCTGGCGGAGTTGTCTTCCAACTTTTGGTTGGTAGCTTTGTCTGATTCCAACTTTTGGTTGGTAAGATTTTGTTGACGCGATTCCAACTTTTGGTTGGTAGTCCTTAGCTTCGCTTGTGGAGTCTGATCCCAACTTTTGGTTGGTAATCTCCAGTTTGGTCGTCTTTTTGACATTATTCCAATTCTTGGTTGGTAGTCATCGTTTCCTAGTTGACAAGTCCAACTTTCGGCTGACAGTCTGTGTGTTGTGGTGATTCCAACTTTTGGTTGGTAGTGTTTGGTTTCTTGTCTCTGGAGAGTAACCCTTATCCCATCTTTTGGATGGTATCCTTTGATTATTATCTTTTGATGAATGTTTTATCCTGTGTAGAGTTGTCTGGTTAGTCTACTCTTTCCCCAGTGGAGTCCTTGTCGGGTCGTAAAGTCGTTAAGTTACTTCTGGCACAGTTTGGTGGGTTTTCTTTGACTTTTATCCCAACTCTTGGTTGGTACTCATTTGCTGGTCATCCCATCTTTTGGATGGTATCCTTTGTTTTTCATCTTATGGTGGACACTTGTTCCCCACATGATCACTTGGTTAATCTTCTCTTTTATCTCCTCAGCGGAATCGTCATTCCAACTTTTGGTTGGTATCCTTTGGTTATATTCCAACTCTTGGTTGGTATTTTTTGGATTGTTATCCTCAGTGTGTCTGATTCCAACTTTTAGTTGGTATTCGCTGTTTTGCATCCCCGCAGATTGCAAATTTTTGGGTTCTTTTATATTCAATCACCTTCTACCTTGAATATTTAAAAGCTGATGCTTTTCATCCCTTCAGGTTCAAGTTGTTTGAATAGGGGCAGCTGTAGCACCCCAAAATTTTCCCTTCCGTTTTAACCTGGACTGACTTTTGTTTCTCTGCATTTCTGCATTTCTGCATATCATAGCATTTGTCTTGAGGCATGAGATCAAGGCATTTTTGTGGCTCAGGCGTCATTTTTAGTGCAAAAGTCTGAACAATGAGCATCAGGGGCTCCGACATCTATTTTGCCCGACGATCGGACGACCGGTTTTATTTTTATTTTGTAGGATATTTTTTGCTCAGGAGGCAACACTCAAGCTATCTCAAGCATTCTCACAGTTTTGATAGTCAAGGGCAAATTTCAGATGTTTTATGGGGCTCAAAACGGATGAAAACGGGCAATTGTGCACTTTTCCCTCCAGAAGGCGCCAAAATTCAAATTTTCAGGGCGTTAACCGATTAACTAAAGCAAAATTAGAATAAATTTTAATTTTCAAAGGTGTTAACCGATTAACAAGAATGGTTAACCGATTAACCAAGGAAAATTTCAGCTATGCACGTGAGTTTTCAATAGAGGTCACTTTGGGGGTCCATTTTGATCACTTGTGAATTTGATTTTACACCAGAAGAAGGATATAGAACCACTTTAAATTTTGATTAGTTTTCAAACTTAATTCAAGTTCCCTCCAATTTCCCATTCCTAATCTCATTCCAATTTTCATAACCACACTCCAAACCACCATTCTACTCCTAACCTAGAGCATATTTAAATGAATTTGCTCCAAACCTCAAGGGAGAATCCTCATAATTCCATTTCATTTTCAGAATTCACTCTCACTCTTGAATTTTGCTCTCAACTTTTTCACTCCAAAACCTTCATTAGAGCTTTCATCTTGAATTCTTTGATTTTCCATTGGAATCATTGAATTCTAGAGCTAAACCTTCATCCTTCATCCTTATTATCTCCAATTCTCCATTCAATTTTTGTGCTAGTGTGGATCTGAACTTGGAAGTTGATTTGGAAGAGCTGGTTTGGATCGATTTTGCTTAATTTTGGTGGATCTTCACTTCTACAACAAGAAATCACTTGGATCTTGAAGAATCTCTGGGTTTCTTTCTTGGATCTGCTTATTTGAAGTTGAATCAACCTTCACTAAAGCAAATCTCCGCTTTGTAGGTTGGAAATTTTAGATCCGATGCTATTTTGAGCTTATTTTGCATAATCATCATGTTGATCTTCAAGTTTTGGTGGATCTTGTTGATTTTGATTCATGTGATTTGGGATCTTGCTGTTTGAATGTGTTTACATGTTGGATCATTGATTTCTGATGTTAAATTTAAGCATAATTGATTACAAGATCATTTGGATTATTGCATAAGTGATTAATTGCTGAAAGTGCTTTTGAGCTGCTGTTTTTCTGCTTCTGATACAGTGTTAATCGATTAATCAGTTGCAGTACAAACTGGTTAATCGATTAACCAGTGAGAATTTCATAAATTTTTTAATGGTTAATCGGTTAACCAATAGCGTTAACCGATTAAGACTGAACCAGAATGCCACTTTTGCTTATTTTCAAGCATGTTTTGGTTGCTTCTCACTTGGAATCTTCATGGATCAATATGATGCATTTAAGTGAGATGCTTTGGATATGTGTCACTGTTCTTGATTGTTTAATCTTGATTCTTCGACACGCGTGGTTCGATTTCCACTTGAATGCATACTTTGTGGATGTTGTTCAAGTGATGATCATTTGCTTGAGTTTGAAGAATTGCTTAGTTGAGATGCGCTTGTGGTGGCTGCTGCCCCACACGTTTTTCTTCCCACTCTTCTTTGATGATTGATGGTAAAGGTTGTAGGAGTTTGCTTCTCCCATTTCATCTCATCCTCCCATCTTTTATGTTTGCATTCCATGTTGCATTTCACCTTCCATTTCTTTCTACTTGTGATTGAATTGCTTTGTGTTTTCTTGGTCCTTTGCCATGATCCCTTAGGATCCCTAGTCCCTCTGTTTAGGACGGGAGTAGGAGAGACATTATGTGTTCAATCCAAGCATGCTAACATTAGGGTAAATTTCCCTTTCAATCCCAACTTTAGGTCCATTTTGCATGACAATGTTAGGGCCGAGTTTCCCTTAGACCTTCCGTGCGTCTCTCTTCTCATCTCAAAATGCATTTTAACTCATCTAATAAATACGATGAACGTTGTATGCTATGAGCCTTAAGCACATGGGAAATGATGAGTGAGGGGTCTCCTCTCGCTTATCTAGAGTGTTTAGTGTATGTCCCGTTTGGGGGCGATATGCAACGCATTTGTTCCTATGTCATAGTCTTTAGTGCATCGTGAATCACAAATCAAATCAATTCACTTCACTAAAAAACATAAAAACAAACATCAAACTTTTTCTTATCCTTCGGGATTAATGGAAAACCATTTTTAGAAAGAGGGTGTTAAGCTTTGGTTCTACCGCAAACAGACATCGTCCCTAACTGCTAGAATGAAGGTTTAACCCTACCCGGTTAAAACACTTGAACCCATCTGTGGTCGTGTCATCCCGAACTACGTTTGCTCTAATTTCTCATACCAGATGAGGATACATAGGCACAAGACGGTGATGTCTTAGCGAGCAACCTTCTCCCCCTTCACCCGTAGTTTTCTGAACTACGTTGACTCTGACTTTCCCATTGCAAGAGGGAATACGTAGGCATAGAGCGGCGAGGCTCTATCGAGTCTCTTTTCTTTTCTTTTGTCCCTGTGAGCCTGTAGCTTAGATAGATAAACACACCTTTTGATTAGACAACAAACGTGGATCCCATTGAGTACAACGGACGTGAGGGGTGCTAATACCTTTCCCTTGTGTAACCGACTCCCGAACCCAAGATTTGGTTGCGATGACCTTGTCTTTTCCCTTTTCGTAGGTTTTCTCTGATTGTTTCCTTTCCCTCTCTTTGGGATAAATAACGAACGGTGGGGACTCTTCTGTTTTTCCGCCGGGTGTATTCGCAGTTGCGACAACATGCTTTTAGAATTAACCCTGCCTCAATTAGGTCTTTTAAGAGTTGTAAAGTGGTATGATTCATGGTTTTTGAAACAACAGAATATAAGGCTCAAATTTTAATTTTAACCCACCCCTCTTCTTGATGATCTCCAGTCCTACGTTCAGTTAAATTGACACACGCATTCCACTTCCAAGAGGGTTCGAAGGTGTGATGGTAAAGATGAGGAGGATTTAAGATGATATATTTTTAAAATGGTAGTCACCTTATTTTGTTTTGTTGAGAATTTTGGTGACCTCTTTTTGATTGATCCCTATGTTATAAAATATGCTTCAATCTAGAGGGGATGAATAGATCACAAATTTTACAACCAAAAAATTTTGGCAAAAATCTATTTTCAAAATATGGTGCAGGGGAAAAATGACCCAGATTGAATCGTCCAACCGAACCTACTATTGAAAAGCAATATATGTATTGTAAACCAAATGTAGTGATAACGAACATAAATTTTCAACAACGATCAAGCTACGAATCAATTAAGTGCAATGCTAATCGTAACTCGTATATCCAATGAACCAAAACACAATCAAAATACGCATAAACAATTTATCGAACACTTGATGTGCAATCGATAACAATTGGAAATATAGTTTGTTTTGTTGATGTTAAAAGCCTATCATACTCAAAGTGATTGTGATTATATCAACAACAACACTTTTATAAGATAATAAAAAACAATTTCCAATCAAATTGATCAAACAACAATGAACTCAATAAATTGCGAAATCAATAATAAAAGAGATAAAGAGAGAGACCGAGATTTGTTTAGGCGGTTCCCCAATCGGCCTCGCTATGGGTACGTTTGCCCTCAATTCAAATTCGAATTGAGATAATGTTATTAACCTTTTCCTTACAAAATCGTTTATACAAGAGATGAAGAATGCAAAGCCCAAAAACCCTATTGTTTTGTGTTGATTCTTCCACCTCCAACTCCTGATCAGAGCTTGATCAAGTGACCAACAATGCAGCTACAATCCTCTAAATATCCCGAGCACACAACTTGTTGAAACCCAAGATTCTAGAACATAATTTACCATCTCGTGTTACTCCCTTGCAAGAAAACCACCTTGTCCCAAGGCTTTCACTTGGCCGAATCTGTGTTGACGTGATCTTGTCCAAAACCTTCAAATTAACCTAATCTTGAAGGAAAACCCCACCCTTGGTTTTCTTATTTGAAACATACGAGGTTCCAAACCCGATATTCTCAATTGTACTAAACCTAATTGGACGTTATCAACCATAATCTAGATGGTCACCTAATCGAAAAATGATTATGTGTAGTTCAATTGTGTGTATGCGTAGAAGAAAGGATGAAGATAATAGGAAACTTTGTAATTTGGTTTCACTTAGGTTTTCTTCACTAGGAAACCTTTCCTAGAAGAAGATGCACGTATGAGTACATATAGGTATGTGAATAAATGGGCAAAAGGGGTGCAAAACGTTGGAGCAAAACTGAATTTTTTGGATGGGAAAAACATATAGGTCGGCCTATGCATGTTGTTCGGGTTGGCCTATGAAGGTCCTAGGTCGGCCTATAAAGGTACTAGGTCGGCCTATCAGGCAGTCAGTGAGGCGACCTATGGCCTGTTCTTGCATAGGTTGGCCTGTTCTTACATAGGTGGTCCTAAAATGGCTTGAATGCCCAAAAACATGTTTTCCAATGCACATATGATGTTGACTCCTTTTTAAACTGATTTAAATGATTCATAATGTCAAGATGAATATCTAGAATGGGAGGATGCTGTCCAATATACACAACGCTATACTTTCCTAGTTTTGACATCACTCATAAAAACACTCACATACTACACCTTTTTATGATGGCAAAACATGAAACAATGTGTTTAGTAATGTTGTTGTCTTTTTGAAGACTCCCCCTGAGTATGTGCATCATGTAACACCCCCTTCTATACCCCCAAATAAAACAAATAAACATTTATGCATGTTTTGAAATTCATCAGAGTATAGTTTAAAATATGGTATAAAAGAAGTATGCCACATCATCATCAATAAAACATTCAACACCTGCTCTAAAAAATATGCAACAGTGGGATAGTTTTCAAAATAAGGAACTTAGTCCTTAAAACCCACATCTCGGTGTTTAAAATTAAAGTGGAAGATTAAAACATTTGAATTACCTCAAAACATTTAATCACATAAATATATGTTATCTAGTTTGGTTCATCAATCATTCATGTTACAAAACATATCATCAGATACCTATACAATGTATCTAAAAAATGCTATACAAGCCTAACTACCCAGTGTTACATATTAGAGCAGCCGACTCAAAAGAATGAAGCTAAATTTCACAAAAGAAACCTCCAGCAACCTAATCTGCAATGCTTCATAGAGCATTATAAAACAGCAGAAGGGTGAGAAATATTATCATAATAATTAATGCATATAATTATATACGCATACACAATACGTAATGTACATACTCCACATTTTCTCACCATAATTCATTGTAGTTCATTATACAATCACAACATGCACACACGCAATTATACATAGTCCACGATTTTCACACACAAGCATATTTCATACAACAATGACATTCATGCGATGTGACTCAATACAACTCATGCCATGTGGTACCAACACTTGTTATCTTTTTTCGGTTTACATTAAACCGGGTCCACTCTTCTAGACCGATAACCACCAAAAGCCCGTCCTCTAAGCTTTCAAACCCACTCTTCTAGGCTTGGGACAAGTCACTAGTCTCCACGAAACTAGCAAGCATTGCCTCTTGACTAAATGATGCATATGCAATCAACAATCAAATGCACTTAAGACCGACATCTTAATCTCATGCATTCAAATAATTCATCTCTTCAAGAATTATATCATGATTGCGCACACAACATATCCACATAACATTCATATATTTTCAAGCAATGCACACATATACACAATATGTTCTCATGCATTCTCAATACTTTTTTAATCACGTTAAAAAATGTATAACATTTGTTAAAAGACCATAATTCAATATTATCACCACATTATCAATAATGCACACATAGCTACAATATGTTCTCATGCATACCATATCGTGCCAACGGCGACGGTTCAATTACATTCATCATGCATTTTTAATCAATCTAAACAATGCATTATATTGGTCAAAGACCACATTCATCAATCAATTCAAAATCTAGGATTCACGCCCAAAGGCTACCCACAACACGTCGCAATAGTACACAAATATGCAATTAAATAAGCATCAAAACATAGTCGAACCACGCAATCGACCCTTGGATGAAATCACAACAAAACCAAAAGCTGTCATACTCGCTACCTTGCTCGCTTAGCGAGCCTCTAGCGAGTACTCGCTACTTGCTCGCCTAGCGAACAAGCTCGCGAAGGCAAACAGAAGCTACTGACTTGGTTCGCTACCAAGCTCGCCTGAGCGAAGGGCTAGCGAACCTTTGCTACCCAGTTCGCTACCAGCGAGGAACCCCAAATCCATTCTATCCCAGGTCTGGGACCATTCGCTAGTAGCTCGCTCAGCGAGCTCCTAGCGAACGTTCGCTACCACCTCGCCTAGCGAGCAAGCTAGCGAGCGTCTGCGAACAAAAATTTCCACTTACTGTTATCAAATCCGAAACTCACCAATCCATCCAACTTTCACCAAACCAATTCCATTAACCTTAGTCTAACATCCCTAGACTATTCTACTTCATTATTTCAGTTTTTAACCGATTAAACTTGATTTCTACCGATTAATCCAATTTTGCCCTAACATGAAAAATGGTGGAAAAACCCCAACAACCCAACCCAATCATACATAACCACACACATTGATCAAATAATAATGTTTCTCACCCTTACCTTGATTGGATTGAAGCTTGAGTTGTTCTTGAAGATTTCCACACTTTCCTTCTTCTTCTTCTCTTTTCTCCTCTTCCTCCTTCTTTCTCTATTCTTTCTCTCCTATTTCTTTCTAACAAATTCTCTCCACTTATCCTTTATATACTTCCTTACTTTATTTCTTTATTTCCTTCCATTCCATTTCTCTCTTCAATTATCTACCAAATAATTCCAAATCATTAAATTAATTTCAATAAATCAATTAATTAACATGATTAATTAATTAGTGAAATTTGGGCTGTTACACATCACCCTTCATCTTCTGTATACTTCTACCCCTTTGACAACATCAAAAAGAGAACAACCAAACAGTTAGAAGTATCAATAATCATAAATAAACACAAAATAACACACAGAGGATATTTGCAAAGAGAAGAACATC
Source organism: Lathyrus sativus (assembly GCA_963859935.3). Taxonomy (NCBI): domain Eukaryota; kingdom Viridiplantae; phylum Streptophyta; class Magnoliopsida; order Fabales; family Fabaceae; genus Lathyrus; species Lathyrus sativus. Next base: position 187,302,293 of record OZ012736.1, on the reverse strand, counting down.
AATATGAAAGCATTCACATAGAATGATATGCGCATTGATTTAGAATGCCTAAACATAAATACAATCACACCAAGGGACAATAGAACATAATTGGCTCTCATAGTGACAAATAAAATAATGGAACATGAATAGTGAATGATATAACGTAAGAACAAACCCTTGAGCTGCTACAAAAGCGACACGATTACATGACATATGCTTTTAGTGCTCCCAAAATGCTGCACACGCATGTGCTCTAGAAAGGAGATAAACGAAGTCATCACCATTCAAACCAAAAACAGAGATGTAACCATAATGGTGACACACAATAAGAATTCATTTAACATCATAACATGTTCAACCAAAGTTTATGAAAAATACATAACAAGCCAAATGCACTAAAGAAAATGTTTCAAGTATATAGAAGGAATAACACAACATCACTATAAGCATATAATTGATAAAGATCAACGGTAACTTTTAGAAGTGAAAGAAAAGGAACAAGAAGAAAACTCATTAAGCAAGAGAAAGAAAAGGAACAATATTACCTCTCATGTAGATTGATGAACCATGCACTCTTATGAGATAAAACTCTCAATGAAGGTTAGAGTAAGAGTATATAAAGTGCATGCAATAAAATGATATGCTAGGCAAGATTAGAGATATCGAGTATCCCTAATTCCCTTCAGATGTTGAAAAATGGTTCGGACGCAAGTGGTTTTGCAAAAATATCCGCAAGTTGATGTTTACTATCAACATGCTCGAATACGACATCACCTTTTTCAACATGATCATGTAGGAAATGATGGTGAATCTCAATATGCTTAGTGCGTGAATGTAGCACCGAATTCTTGGTTAGATTTATAGTGCTAGTGTTGTCGCACATAATTGGAATACGTTGCAAGTTTATATCAAAATCAAGTAATTGTTTCTTGAGCCATAAGATATGGGTACAACAACTACCGACCGCAACATATTCTTCCTTGGCGGTTGACAATGCAACAAAAACTTGCTTCTTGCTATGCCAACTTACCAAGGCATTTGAAAACATGTGGCAAGATCCACTAGTGCTTTTCCCATCCGATTTGCAACCGGAAAAATCAGAGTCGGTGTACCCAACCAAGTTACAATCGCTTCCTTTAGAATACCAAAGCCCATATTGAGAAGTACCGTGAAGATACCTAAGAATACGCTTTATGAATTTTAAGTGAGATTCCTTAGGAGCCGATTGATAGAGGGAACACATGCATATGCTAAACATGGTATCTGGCCTAAATGCGGTAAGATGTAGAAGAGAGCCGATCATACCTCTATATTTATTCACATCTACATCCTTACCATTTGAGTCTTTTAGAAATTCTTTGCAATACTTCATTTGACACACCAATGTACCATATTTCAATTGCTTGATTTGAAGCCCAAGGAAGTAATTCAACTCCCCCATGAGGCTCATCTCAAACTCTCCCTGCATAAGCTTAGAGAACTTTTCTACAACTTTCATATTAGTTGATCCAAATATAATATCATTAATATAAACTTGAACTAGAAAGGTGTGCTTCCATTGGCGCTTAATGAATAGAGTAGTATCTACTTTTCCTCTTGAGTATCCTTGGTCAATTAAAAATTTGCTTAGTCGCTCATACCAAGCCATATGGGCTTCTTTGAGACCATATGAAGCTTTCTTGAGCTTGTACACATAGATGGGATACTCATGAATTTCAAAATTGGGGGGTTGAGCTACATACACTTCTTTATTAATAAGCCATTTGGAAACACACTTTTCACATCTGCAAGCATGGGCTAGCAGAAGACGTATAACCGCAAGTCGAGCCACTGGAGCATAAGTCTCCTCATAATTGATTCCCTCCTCTTGGTTATAGCCTTATGCCACTATCCGGGCCTTATTGCAGTTTATCACTCCATTTTCATCAAGTTTGTTCCTAAAAACTCATCAGGTGTCGATTACTTGATGATATTTAGGATGAGGGACAAGGTTCCAAACATCGTTTCTTTTAAATTGATTTAGCTCATCTTGCATGTCCATAAGCCAATGCTCATCAAGCAATGCATCTTTAGCATTTTTAGACTCTACTTTAGACACAAACGCAAAGTGATAACACGAATTACTTATCTTAGAGCGAATAGTAACTCCTTTTGTGATGTCTCCAAGTATGTTGTTGATAGGGTGATCCTTGGATGTCTTCCAAGTCAAAGGTAGACCTTCCGCTGCAACACGACTTTCTTCCTTTTCTTCTTCATCATTGTCATCTTCTTTCTTCTCATCATTCACCACTTTAGGTTGATCAATCCTTTATTCAGTTCCATTGAGAATATCTTAATATGTACCTACATCGTGAAAAACAACACCTTTCCTAACATCTTTTGGATGGGACTCATCAAAGGTAACATGCACAGACTCCTCGACTTTAAGAAATCTATTACTATAAAATTTATATGCCTTACTAGATTGTGAGTATCCGAGGAAGATACCCTCATCTGCTTTTGCATCGAATTTGCCAAGATTATCTCTATTATTGTTCAAAACATAAAATTTACATCCGAAGACATGTAATTGAGAAACATTAGGATTTCTACCTCTAATTAGTTCATAGAGGGTCTTATATAGAATAGGATGTATAACTACCTTATCCATGACATAGCAAGTCGTGTTAATGGTGTCCGCCCAAAAATACTTAGGCAAATTGCCTTCATTAAGCATAGTCCTCGCTAGCTCCTCAAGGATTCTATTTTTACATTCCACAACGCCATTTTGTTATGGAGTTCTAGGAGCAGAAACGTTATGTTCAATCCCATGTTTGTCACAATAATTTTCAAAGAGGTGATTTTGAAACATTCCTCCATGATCACTTCGAATAGAAATGATTTTCAAAATCATTTTGTTTTGAAATAACCTAGCAAATTGCTTAAAATCCGGATAGGTCTCATCTTTACTTAACAAGAACAATACTCAACAAAATCTCGAGTAATCATCTACAATAACAAAGCCATAGTAATTTCCACCTATGCTTTTGGTCCTAGAAGGACCAAAAAGGTCCATGTGAAGGAGCTTAAGAGGTCTCGAGGTAGAAACAAGGTTTTTAGATTTAAAAGAGATTCTCTTCTGCTTCCAAATTTGAAAAGATTCCATGGGATCCTACCTGAAGGATCTATGTGCCGCCCTATATTGAAGCTAAGGGTCGTATAAGTCGGCCTGGAATTGCTTGAATGCCCAAAAACATGTTTTTCAATGCACATTTGATGTTGACTCCTTTTCAAAATGAATTGAATCCTCCTCCATCTCAAAACACGCATTGATTTTCAGAAATTGCCCAAGAATTAAATCTCACAAAACTCCAAATTAAGATGTCTAACATCATCACTACTTCACCCTGATTAATTCTAACTATCAAACTAAGATTATACACCAAGAATCAGCAAGATATGGTCCTCTCAAGAAATCTGGTCATCTAAGTTTTTGTCTCTAAATCATGCAAATTGTTACCAGAAAGCTCCTAGCAATGATCTACAGTGAATCTAACCTATCAAAACCGAGCCAAACTACATGGATTATGCTACATGTTGAATTTTACTAACCTGCGAATTTCGGATGAACAGAATGATGAAAGCTTCAAGTCAAGCTTCAAGAACTTCCAGATACCTTCACTAACACCAAATGGAACTTCTGTATGCAACAACTTGGATTGAATCTTCTTGAATTGTCAAATCCGATTCTGAGTTGCAAGAGATGAACTCAATATGCCAACTCACGATTCTGCAGCAATCTTGGCTTAAATTCTATCTGGAATCACTCATACACTCAAGAGGAAGATGTTGAAAGCAAGAATTTGGATTGAAATAGATCAAAAGTGTGTAACCGAATTTGATTTGCAAAAAGAAAATTCAGAATGCAATCTCTCTATTCTCTCTCAATTTCCACCAACAAATGCTCTGAACCAGTTCTAATGCTTATATAGAACCAGTAGGAATGATCTAGAAACTTCTAGAATGCTCTAAAGGATATTTTCAATTTCTAATGCTATGGAAAATTTCATCTCATGCTCATCCATGACAGTTCAATTTGCAGCTTGTTTATCACTTTGATCATGGTTCAATTTCTCCTCAAATGAGATTCTGAATGTGTTTGGATGGATTGGAACCTTGGTTTTGCACTTGTGAATGATTTGGCAAGTGTAACTTATGTCATAAGCAACCAAATGCAATTCTGAGCAAATGACTTCAAATGAAAAAACCAACATTGCCATTGTCTTTAAAACCTCAATTCTGATTAAAATGATATGTCATATGCCCCATTTTGGCCTTAGAACAAAAAATCAGAAATTTGACCTTTTTAATGACTTTAATTCTTCCTTTTTCAAAATTTCTTGAACCAAGTCTCTCCTTGAGCCATTTCAATGTCTCCTTGATGTATGGTAAAGGTTAAAACCCCATTTTGAGCAACTTTATAGTTGAACAAAATTTCATTTGAGACCTCTAAGTTGGTGAAAATGGCCTATGATCACAAATGACCTATAATCACCAAATGTCCAAAATACCCTTGACTTGTCAAAGCCATAAATTGAGTTCTACAAATCCTATCAAGGACTTCTAGTACTCTCTAGAAAGCTAAGAGGGTAAGGAACAACATTCATGTTGACCAAAAGTTCATAGGAATCATCCTTCTAGGGCAAACGTTTCTTGCAAGTTGGGTAACTTTCAAGCTCCAAATTCACATTCCTCAGATGACTTGCAACTTGCCAAAGCCATAACTTGAGTTCTACAAATCCTATCAAGGACTTCTAGCACTCAAATTAAAGATAAGGTCATGCTCTACAACAATCATGTTGGGGGTAAGATGAGATGACAATCACATCTTGAGCTACATTGCCTTGAAGATAGTGGTCAAACTAGGGGATTTTACACTGTCAAGTCTTAGAAACCCTAGCTTGAAACTTCTCAAACTCTTCAATCATGATGGGTTAACCTTGGAATCATCCTTATAACATCTCAATTTATTAATCCATGATCACATGGCTCTTGAATTAGGTCTCAACCTCCTTCAAATCTTCAGTTGACTTAGGGTTGACCCAGTCAAACCCTAGCTGCACCAAACATGGCTGAGCCTTCTTAATCTTACACAATGACCTATCTAGGCCTCAAAGTGATCTTCAAAACTTCTCATGAGCTCTCTCAAGACCTCAAGTCTAACTTCATGGCTTCAGAATCATCTGATGACTTCCCACAACTCTCAAGTTAGGAGACACACCCTCTTGGCTTCAATCACTCTCTCTGAGGATCTTTTAACTTCTATGACAAGGATATCAACCCTTGAACACCTGAGTAACCTTCTTAGATAGCCTCATAGTCTTGTGTAGCTCTTGATTGGTAATCATACCTCTTGATCTCCTGCATACCTGTCAATGAAATGCAAATGATAATGCTAATGTGAATGAAATGAAACATAAGCTAGGTAAAGAAAAGTTGGGAAAATTTTGGGGTGCAACAGTGCTAACCTGCATATCCTTGTCTTAAGCTTAACCCTTGTTATTGCAGGATCCACATAGCAGATAACATCGACTCTGGACCTTCTACGACTCACTTCGACTTTGATTGCCCGATCTATCAAGCCGAAGAAGAGATTGATGAAGACGAAGACCTTCCCAAAGAGTTGGCCCGCTTGTTGAAACAAGAAGAGAAAGTTATTCTGCCTCACGAAGAAGAGATTGAGATTGTGAATCTGGGTTTTGAGGAACTGGTCAGGAACGTCAGGGTAGGGGCTGCATTGCAGAGTGATGTCAAGCACAGATTAGTCGAGATGCTGAGAGAGTATAGTGACATCTTTGCTTGGTCATACGAAGATATGCCCGGACTCGATATTGACATCGTGGTCCATCACTTACCGCTGCGAGAAGATTGTCCTCCCGTCAAGCAGAAGCTTAGGAGGACACGACCAGATATGGTCGTTAAGATCAAAGAAGAAGTGCAAAAGCAGCTTGATGCTGGCTTCTTAGCGGTCACTACTTACCCTCCGTGGGTCGCCAACATAGTGCCTGTACCGAAGAAGGACGGTAAGGTACGAATGTGCATCGATTATCGGGATTTGAATAGGGCAAGCCCTAAAGATGATTTCCCGCTCCCTCATATTGATGTGTTGGTCGACAATACAGCTCAGTTCTCCGTATTTTCGTTCGTGGATGGCTTCTCTGGCTACAATCAGATCAAGATGGCGCCGGAGGACATGGAGAAAACTACGTTTATTACACCTTGAGGAACATTTTGCTACAAGGTAATGCCTTTCGGTCTGAAGAACGCAGGGGCCACTTACCAACGAGCTATGGTTACTTTGTTTCATGATATGATTCATCATGAGATTGAAGTCTATGTTGATGACATGATTGCGAAGTCCCAAACGGAGGAGGGACATCTAGTCAATTTGCTGAAGCTTTTTGAGAGGCTTAGGAAGTTCAGGTTGAGGCTGAATCCTAACAAGTGTACTTTCGGAGTACGGTCTGGAAAACTACTGGGGTTTATCGTGAGTGAAAGAGGCATCGAGGTTGATCCTGCGAAGATAAAAGCAATACAAGAAATGCCAGCGCCAAAAATCAAAAAAGAAGTTCGTGGTTTCTTGGGCAGAATAAACTACATTGCAAGGTTTATTTCTCAGCTCACAGCCACGTGTGAACCGATGTTAAAACTGCTAAAGAAATATCAGGCGATTATCTGGAACGAGGATTGCCAGAAGGCATTTGATAAGATTAAACAGTATCTACAGGAACCTCCGATCTTGATACCCCCGGTGGCCGGAAGACCCTTAATCATGTACTTGACAGTTCTTGAGAATAGTATGGGGTGTGTTCTCGGTCAGCACGACGAGACGGGCAGAAAGGAGCATGCCATTTACTATTTGAGTAAAAAGTTCACGGACTGTGAATCTTGTTACTCAATGCTGGAGAAGACGTGTTGTGCACTAGCCTGGGCTGCCAAACGTTTATGACAGTACATACTAATTTCGAAGATGGATCTGATCAAGTACGTCTTCGAGAAGCAAGCGCTTTCGGGAAGGATTTCCAGATGGCAAATGGTGTTGACGGAATATGACATTCAGTACGTTTCCCAGAAGGCCGTCAAGGGCAGCGTATTGTCTGAATATCTTACCGAGCAGCCAATCGAAGATTATCAGCCGATGGAATTTGAATTCCCTGATGAGGATATCATGTTTCTCAAAGAAAAAGATTGCGATGAACCGTTGCCCGACGAGGGGCCAGATAGGAAATCCCAATGGAAATTGATATTCGACGGGGTGGTTAATTCTTACGAAAGTGGCATTGGGGCGATCATCACGACTCCCCGTGGATCCCACATCCCGTTTACTGCAAGATTGACGTTTTCGGTCACCAATAACGAAGCGGAGTACGAAGCATGCATCATGGGTCTAGAAGAAGCAATTGATTTGAGAATCAAGAACCTAGATGTATATGGTGACTCGACACTTGTGATTAACCAGATTAAAGGGGAATGGGAGACTCGTCAATCGAATTTGGTGTCGTACATGAATTATGCCAGAAGGATGCTTCCATTCTTTGATCGAGTGGAACTTCATCATGTGCCCAGAGATGAAAATCAGATGGCTGATGCCTTAGCCACATTGGCTTCGATGTATAAAGTCAATTTTTGGAATGAAGCTCCAAGAATTGTCCTTTCTCGTCTTCATAGACCTGCATTCGTCTTTGCGATCGAGGAAGCCTCCGATGGCAAGCCATGGTTCCATGACATCCAGACTTTCCTTATGACTAAGGAGTATCCTGCGGGAGCGTCAACCCAGGATAAGAAGACTCTGAGGAGGCTGTCTGGAAATTTTTATCTCAATCCTGATGGAATTTTGTATAAGAGAAATCACGATCTCGTGCTACTCAGATGTGTAGATGAGAAAGAAGCGAGTATGCTCATGGAAGAAGTCCATGAAGGCACATTTGGTACGCACGCCAGCAGGCATGCTATGACAAGAAAGATCCTGAGAGCAGGACATTACTGGCTGACGATGGAGTCAGATTGCTTTAAATTCGCGAAGAGATGTCATAAATGCCAGATTTATGCTGATAAGATTCACGTGCCGCCGTGCCCGTTAAATGTCATGTCCTCCCCGTGGCCGTTCTCCATGTGGGGCATCGACATGATAGGCAAGATCGAGCCCACTGCTTCTAACGGCCATCGCTTCATTTTAGTAGCCATCGACTACTTCACCAAGTGGGTGGAGGCAGCCTCGTATGCTAACGTGACCAAGCAGGTGGTGGCTAAATTCATAAAGAGGGAGATCATCTGTCAATACGGAATTCCCGAGCGGATCATTACTGATAATGGTTCGAATCTGAATAACAAGATGATGAAGGAGCTGTGCCAGAGTTTCAAGATTGAACACCACAACTCATCTCCTTACCGACCGAAGATGAATGGCGCCGTTGAAGCGGCCAATAAGAACATTAAGAAGATTGTACAGAAGATGGTTATGACCTACAAGGATTGGCACGAGATGTTGCCATATGCACTGCACGGTTATCGTACAACGGTATGTACGTCGACCGGGGCAACTCCTTTCTCACTGGTGTACGGTATGGAAGTTGTCCTACCGTTAGAAGTTGAGATCCCTTCTTTACGAGTTTTGGTTGATGTGAAACTCGATGAGGCAGAATGGATTAAGAACCGGCTAAACCAACTCAGCCTGATGGACGAGAAAAGGTTAGCATCGATTGCATATGGTCGTCTGTACCAAAGCCGAATGAAGAAAGCTTATGATAAGAAGGTGCGTCCTAGAAGCTTTAAGACGGGTGATCTCGTCCTGAAGAAGATTCTTCCTCCACACTCCGATCACCGAGGCAAGTGGACTCCCAATTACGAAGGTCCGTACATTGTCAGCAAGGTCTTCTCGGGAGGAGCCTTGTTGTTATCCACGATGGATGGCGAAGATTTTGCATCCCCGGTGAACGCGGACGCAGTTAAAAAATACTTTGCTTAAAAAACGACCCGCTGGAAAGAAAAAGAATATCCAGGCAAAAATGGGGCATCCCGGCGAACAATAAAAAAGGAAAAAGTTTCGGGCAAAAATTAGGGATATAAAAGAAAAGAATGTACACCCGCAAAGTCGAAAACCTGGAAGGGAGACTTTGGCAAAAAAAGGGTATCCCGGTGAATCGAAAACCCGAAAGGGCGATTTAGGCAAAAGTTAGGGATTTGAAAAAGCAAATGACTGCGTTCCGCATGTGGACTTTCATTGTTTAGTGGTTTGGAAGACCTGAGGGCCGTTTATCTGAATCAATCTCTTCTGAAGCTGAAGCGTCGGAGAAGTATCGAAGTCGAGTGGGTCATAGAGGGATCAACTCATGGTGTTCGTCTACCCCGCATTGCCGACATTTGTGTATATACTGATGTATATTTATGTTTTTATATTTGCGCAGCTTCCTCATTCCAAGAGCTTGCATCTGTTGTAAAACATTTTCACCCATTCAGGGGTCCGTTATCAATAAAATGTCTACTATTCAGCAATTCTGTTTGTTTGTTTAGCACCTATCTGTTTTGTTTGCGAAAAAGAACGCCGATGTTTTTGATAAAATGCGCATACATAAACTTACTGGCCTAGGCCACTGATTGTTGAAACAATGAATTACTTGAACATTGTCACGAGATGATAACCTTGATAGGTCCCTTTGAGAAGGGTATCTTGTCTGTTTGTTTGTGTCGTTGCAGGTACAACATATTCCAGGCAGTATGCCGTATGTTTCCCCAAGCAGTATGATTCCTTCTTCTCTAGCAAGTTCAGCAGCATCTCCACACGGAGTCTGAGCATGAGATCGTAAACATTGATATGTCTCCCCAACCAGAGAAGATTCTCTCCCCAATCAGATGCATCCTGAGGGATCGTTGTCTCCCCAGCTGAGTCATATACTGAAGTATGCAGCACTCGATAGTTCAGACTGAAGTCTCCAGCGGAATTGAAATCCCCCACAGAGTCGTACTCTCCCCAGTAAGCAGGATGATTCCTTCTTCCCCAACCGAGTTTGCAACTCCCAAGAGAGCCGAGTTCTTGGCAAGCAGTTGGGGCCATGATTGGTTTTCCCCAGTAGAGTATTGAACAACTGATGCTAGATTTCCCCACCGGAGTCGGTATCTACAGGAAAGTTTGCTGCGAAGACCGTGCAGTTCATTTTTGCGATTGATGTCGTTTCCTCAGCTGTTTTGGTTCGTACACCTAGATGAGCAGGTCCAGGTTCTCGTAGAACTTTGTTCCCCTACAGCAGTCGACTGAAGTTCGTTTCCCCAGGCGGAGCCTAATTGAGATTGGTGTGATTTCTTCTCCTCGGCAGGATGATTCCTTCTTCCACCAGAATGGTTCCTTCTCCTTGACAGGAGGATTCTCCCTTCAGCATTTATTTTGCTGATGGGGCCGTAGCATTGTGCATGATTGCATAGCATTTACCCTAAACGCGTAGCATTTCCACCGTGTGGAGCATTGCGCCATTGTCAAAGCATATGCATATGAAACATGAGCTAGGTCGTTACCGTTCTTGTTTTGCAGGTATTCCCCAGCAAAGTCGCTTGCCCAAGATGATTCTTGAATTCTCCAGCGAAGGTCCTTGCTTAAGATGATTCTTAAAATCCCCGGTGAAGTCGCAAGAGAGGGTTGCTCAAGTTGATGCTTAGAGTCCCCGGCAGAGTATTTGCGCAGGATGATTCCTGAAATCTCCAGCAGAGTTATTGGTTCAGGATGATTCTTGAAGTCCCCGACGGAGTTATTTGTCCAAGATGATTCTTGCAGTCCTCAGCAGAGTTGATTCACCCAGAATGATTTCCGGATCCCCGAAGCAGAGTTACTTGATAGTTCTCCAGAATCCCCAGCGGAGATGTGTCATCCCCAGCAGGTTCTAAACCAAGAAGTTGAAACTTCCCTTGAAGACTTGATGATTGAAGTCCGGCAGCGGTGCCGAAACCCCAGACTTACTGATGAAGTCCGACAAAGGTGTTGTCGACGTTCCTAGCGACATGAAGAGTCCATAGGCGATGATAAGGAATTCTTCTGCAATGGTGCAGAATGCCCGACGGCAAAATCAACCATCATTCACCAGTTACCGAGTAACCGGTGATCCCTTATTGACTTACTGATGAAGTCCGACAAAGATGTTGTCGACGTGCGCAGCGACACGATGAGACCATAGGTGACGATAAGGAGTTCTTCTGTTATGACGCAGGATGCCTGACGGCATGATCAACCATCCATTGCCAGTTACCGTGTAACTAGTGATCCCTTGATGACTTGAGGACAAAGATCTACAGCAAAATCAGATAATTATCCTGATGGAGATTAGACCCTTCACCAATTACCGTGTGACCAATTCTCCAGCAAGTTGCCGTGCAATTGCCATGCTCAGTTTTGAAGATGTTCTTACTAATCAGAGTATCGTTTACCTGTGAGGTTGGCAACTCACCCGTTACCATGTAACTAGTGATCCCTCGATGATTCGAGGACACCATGATATCAGATAAATCAGAGAATCATCCTGGCGGAGGTTCAGATCATTATTTCTCCAGCTAGTTGTCGTGCAACTATTATTTCAGTTTCCGAAGATTTGTCTCCATCAGAGTACCGTGTACTTGTGCAGTTGGCAAATTTCCAGGTTTATTGGTATTCAATCGTCTTTTACCTTGATTGGTTGAGAGTCGTTCGCTTCTCACCCAGTCAAGTCTAAGCCGTTTGAATAGGGGCAGCTGTTGCACCCCAAAATTTGCCCAACATTTCTTTGCCTAGCTTGTGTTTCATTTCATTCACATTAGCATTATCATTTGCATTTCATTGACATGTATGCAGGAGATCAAGAGGTATGATTACCAATCAAGAGCTATACAAGACTGTGAGGCTAGCTAAGAAGGTTATTCAAGTGTTCAAGGGTTGAGATCCTTGTCACAGAAGTTAAAAGATCCTCAGAAAGAGTGATTGAAGCCAAGTGTGTAGGTCTCCTAACTTGAGAGTTGTGGAAAGCCATCAGATGATTATGAGATTATGGAGATGAACCTGAGGTCTTTGAGAGAGCTCATGAGAAGTGTTTAAGATCACTTTGAGAAGTTTCAAGCTAGGGTTTCCAAGGTTTGACAGTGTAAAATCCCCTAGTTTGACCCCTGTCTTCAAGGCAATGTAGCTCAAGATGTGATTGTCATATCATCTTGCCCCCAACATGATTGTTGTAGAGCATGGTATTAGATTTAATTTGAGTGCTAAAAGTCCTTGATAGGACTTATAGAACTCAAGTTATGGCTTTGACAAGTTACAAGTTATCTGAGGTATGTGAATTTGGGGCTTGAAAGTTACCCAACTTGCATGAAACGTTTGCCCAATAAGGATGATTCCTATGAACTTTTGGTCAACATGAATGTTGTTCCTTATCCTCTTAGCTTTCCATAGAGTACTAGAATTCCTTGATAGGATTTGTAGAACTCAAGTTATGGCTTTGACAAGTCAAGGGTATTTTGGGTATTTGGACATTATAGGTCATTTGTGATCATAGGTCATTTTCACCAACTTAGACACTTCAAATGGAATTTTTTTCAACTATAAAGTTTCTCAAAATGGGGTTTTAACCTTCCCCATGCATCAAGGAGACATTGAAATGGCTCAAGGAAGGATGTGGTTCAAAGAATTTTGAAAAAGGAAGAATTAAAATGGATTAAATGACCAAAAATTCAAATAAATTGATTTGTGTCCAAACAAGGCAAAATAATAGGTCATTTTGATTGGAAAAATAGTTTTAGAGACTTTGGCAATATTGGAATTTTTGTTTGAGGTCAAATTCATACCATTTCATGTTGTTTCTTCATGATGAAGCAACATATCAAACTCATACCATTGGCTTGCAAGCAAGGAAACAATCATAACAAACTGATTCAATATCTCATGAGATGATGATTACAAGCATTTTTCATGCCCAAAGAGAGCTAATACCTGACTGTTGCAACATGGTATTTTGAAGGAGAAAGTAAAATTGAAAATCTCATTTGGAAGGTTGCAGAAAGTTCTAGACATTTCCAATGAGTTCTATATAAACATTAGAGTGTGTTCAGCCATTTTTTTGGAGAAGATTGAGCCCTGAAGCAGAGAGTGAGGTTGAAGTTTCACAACTACAAGTTGGGATCGGTGTTCAAGGCAAAATCAAGGAAAAGTGAAGGTTGCATTAGCTTCAGAAGGTGATTTAGAGTGAATCTGCATCATCTTGAAGGTTGAATCGAGCAAGAAGTGCATCTGTTACAAGCTCAAATACAGGTTTTAACTTCTTGAAATTTCTCTATAATTATGTGTTTTCAGTGAACTAGAGGCATGTGGTTAGGTTCCCCTATTGATATAGATGGATTTAGGATGATCAATTGCAACTTTAGAGACAATTTATGTTGGATTGTATTTTCGGTTGAGATTGATATCTCGAGATTCAGGCGTTTTGAGGATGAATTAATGGCATGGTTGAATTGCTGATGGAATTTTGAGCAAGATTCATTCAGACATCGTGGTGAATGGTTGGTTATAGATGAAGTTAGGGTTATGCAGGGGTGGCCGGAAAAGCCACCGGCGATGGCCTGGTTCGCGCGCGGTTTGCAGGTTTAAATTGAGGAAGATGAAATCCTCACCCTCCATTCACAAGGAAGACTTGACTCAGTCCCTCAATCCAAGCGCTCTTGATGAGCCACATACCCTTCTCCAAAACTCACCGTTTTGCTTATGGACTTTGATTCTTCGCTGTGTGAACCAAGAGGTCGTTGGTTCCAATCCTGGCTTGTACTATTTTTCTTTCTTGTGTTAATTTCTGAAGAGAAGGAAAATGAGTTGAAGCGCTTGGGCTTTGGAATGAGCATCTATTCACGCCCCCTTCTGGGCCCAACCCAGGAGTTGAACTGCGATAAATTGCTATTTGATACGCACCTTTTATCATTTTCTTATTATTTCTTTTATTTTTATCATTTCATATAGGTTTGAAAATAATTCATAAAAAATAGAAAAATAACTCAATTAATTCCAAATTTTTTTTCCTTGATTCATGATTGAGTCTAGAGGTTTATGAAATTTAAAGATTACGAAATTCATGCATTTCCATTTTATGTGCATTTTTTGTATTTTAATTGATATTAAATCATTATGGTTGATACCTTGTTTTGCTGATTTTTATGTGAGCAATTGGTGATGATTCTTGAGCTAATTTTTTGTGTGTGATTAGTTTAGATATGTATTCTCCCCTTAGATTTTTCTCACATTTTTGTGATGAAATTAGGTGTTAGTTTTAAGTTGAAAATTTAGGTGCTCTAGTTTTAGGGTTTAGGCTTAGTACCTTGTGATTTAGGATTTATTTCTAGGACTTTGTGGATGATTCAACCCCTGGATTTTGTATGGTAGATTCATGATTGAATTAGGTTCCCATAGTTATTTTTGTAGGATTTTACAATTGGTTTTAGTATTTTAGTTAGGATTAACTTTAGTACTACGTTTTAGGTGATCCTAACTTGCTAATTCAACTAGAATGATTTCTTTAGTTCCCTTAGATTAGGGTTTTGCTTCTCTTGCTCTTGGTTGATGATGAAGACATGTGTGGGATGCTGAGGAATGCATGAAGAAGCTTGGATATGAAGATTCCCCTTCTTGTGGTGTAGTTTTGTTTAGCTGTTAAGATTAGGGTTTGTGAGTAGAGCTTTTAGATAGATTCTCTTCTTTCATAAACATGGAACATGTTGATCACTTCCATTCTTCCCTATGATGTAAGGTCCCCTTGTGAAGGACTCATCCCTCCTTTGGTAGGATGTCTGGCTATTCACAAGTTGGTAGAACCTTTGAGGGTTCCTTTCCTTGATGGTGGAGTGTTTAGTGGTGACCTTTGGTCTTCATTTTGCTTTCCACTATCCAAACCTTGCTCTTGTCAGATGAGTCTTTCTCCCTTGCTAGAGGATGGAGTTCCTTGTTGGAAGATTGAAGATGCTAGAGGTTGCTACTTCTTTGTATTTGAAGACTGCCATTGGAGTTGAGGCTTGAAGACCAAGAAGAACAAGTTGACACTTGTGAAGAAGATCAAGTTGAGATTGAATGAAGAGCTGAAGCTTGAAGTTGGAGAACAAGTTGATACTTGTGATTGATGTGTTGAAAGCTTGAAGAAGCAAGTTGGTGCTTGCTATTGAAGATGAAGGCCTTGAAGAGAAGTTGCAGACTGTGGACTGAACTGCTGTCAGAAGATTGCTTTGCTGTGAAGCTGTGGGAGTGGTTGATTTGCTTTCTTTCCTGTCTGTTTGCTTGCTGTGCAACTGTATTGATGTGACTTGTTTGATTTGCTTGATGCATTAGAATAAGTTCATGGTTAGATTGATTTAAGCTAGGAGCATAATTGCACTAGAGGTTAAGTTTCTCCCTCTGCTTGTATTGTTACTATATGGCTTTGCTTGCGGGTATTCGGTAGAGCGCAGCTCCCTTGCCTATGTGGTTTATTATATTTTGCTTGATGGCATTTTATTTTTCTGTATGATTGCAGTTATTCATATCTGGCTTGAGGTTGAGATGAGCTTGTGGAGGCTGATGCCCCACACACATTTCCTCCCTCACTTGCATTTGCATGCATTTTACAGTCGTTTATTGTTTATTGTTTTAGCTGATGTTTTACCTGTTTCTGTATACCATTGACATGATCCCCTAGGAATCTCACTTCCTTTGATAAGGAAGTGATGATTAGAACTTTAGGTTGAAACCTATGCATGATAGCTTCTAGGAGTTCCCTATTTCAAGCCTCAACCATAGGATGAATCCTTGGCATGACAACATTAGGACTTGATAGTCTCCCCTTAGTTGAGCCTATTCTCTCTTCTTATCTCAAAACAAATCAAAACACAGTAATAAAGGTTAACTGACGTCGTACGTTACGAGCCTTAAGCTATATGAGAAAGGATTGTTGGAGAGTTTCTTTTCAACAGTCTGGATGTTTAGTATGGCACCCTTTGGGTGACATGCGACGCATTCACTCTCAGGTCATAGTCCCTAGCACGATATTGGTCGCAAACATCCATAAAAAATAGTTCTTCCGTAAAAGACAAAAAACAAACTTCAAACCTTTTTGCCTCGTGGGCCCATAATTCAAAGGAAGCTTTTCTGAAGAAAAGAGTGTTGTTAACTCTCAGTTCTACCGCAAACGGTAACGCCTAAGTCTCCAAGGGTCGAGCTGCATACATCCAACTGCTTGAACTGTTTGTTAACCCTACTCGAAAAACAGATGAATCTGAATTCCCGTAATCCGTATTATCCCGAACTACGTAAGCTCTGATCTCTCAAGCCTATTGAGAGTACGTAGGCACAATACTGACGTATTGGTGAGCCACCTTCCCCCATTCGTTAACCCGTAGTTAGTCGAACTACGTTGACTCTGATTTCTCATTATCTGATGTGAATACGTATGCATAAAGTGCGACGCTTTGCCGAGTCATTTTCTTTTCTTTTCAGACCAGCCTTGATAGGTAGATAGATAAAACCAACCCGTCAGATAAACACAACAAGCATGGATCCCATCGAGTACGATGGACGTGAGGGGTGCTAATACCTTCCCCTTACGTAACCGACTCCCGAACCCAGACAATGGTTGCGATGACCTTGTCTTATACCTTTTCGTCAGGTTTTTCCGATCGTTTCCTTTCCCGTTCTGAGGGATAAATAACGAAAGGTGGCGACTCTTCTATTTTGTCGGCACCTTATTTTTGCGATAGCGACAATATCTTCACAACATTAGGATATAGTAGAGGCACAACCCTAAATACATTAAGATTGGACGAAGACCCTCAAAACATTAGGATCAAAAACTAATATCTTCAAAACATTAGGATATAGTAGAGACACAACCTTCAATACATTAGGATTGGATGAAGACCCTCAAAACATTAGGATCAAAAACTAATATCCTGAACATATTAGGATATAGTAGAGACACAACCCTTAATTTATTAGGATTAGACAAAGACCCTCAAAACATTAGGATCAAAAACAAATATCCTCAAAACATTAGAATATAGTAGAGACACAACCCTTAATACATTAGGATTGGACGAAGACCCTCAAAACATTAGCATCAAAAACAAATATACTCAAAACATTAGGGTATAACTCAGACACAACCCTTAATACATTAGGATTGGACAAAGACCATCAAACCATTAGGAATAAAATCTAATATCCTCAAAACATTAGAATACAGTAGAGACACAAGCATTAATACATTAGGATTGGACGAAGACCCTCAAAACATTCGGATCAAAAACTTATATACTAAAAACATTAGGATATAACAGAGACACAACCATTAATACATTAGGATTGGACAAAGACCCTCAAAATATTAGGATCAAAAACTAATATCAAAAAAGATTAGGATACACTAGAGATACAACCCTCACTACATTAGGATTGGAGAAAGACCCTTAAAACATTAGGATCAAAAACTAATATCCTCACAACATTTGGATATAGTAGAGGCACAACCCTGAATACATTAGAATTGGACGAAGAACCTCAAAACATTAGGATCAAAAACCAATATTGACAAAACATTAGGATATAGCAAAGACACAACCCTCAATACATTAGGATTGGACGAAGACCCCCAAAACATTAGGATCAAAAACTAATATCTTCAAATCATTAGGATATAGTAGAGACACAACCCTCAATACATTTGGATTGGACAAAGACCCTCAAAACATTATGATCAAAAACTAATATCCTCAAAACATTAAAATATAGTAGAGACACGACCCTTAATACATTAGGATTGGACAAAGACCCTCAAACCATTAGGATATAGCAGAGACACGACTCTCAACACATTAGGTTTGGATGAAAACACTCAAAAAATTAGGATCAAAAACTAATATCGTCAATACATTAGGATATAGTAGAGAGACAACCCTCAATACATTATGATTGGATGAAGACCCTCAAAACAACCGGATTTAAAACTAATATCCTAAAAACAATAGGATATAGTATAGACAAAACCCCCAATACATTAGAATATAGTAGACCCTCAAAACATTTGGATCATAAACTAATATTCTCAAAACATTAGGATATAGTAGAGACACATCCCTTAATACATTAGGATTGGACAAAGACCCTCAAACCATTAGGATGAAAAACTAATATCGTCAAAACATTTGGATATACTAGAGACAAAACCCTCAATACATTAGGGTTGGACAAAGACCTTCAAAACATTAGGATCAAAAACTAATATCCTCACAACATTAGGATATCGTTGAGACACAACCCTCAATTCATTAGGATTGGACGAAGAACCTCAAAACATTAGAATCAAAATGAATATCGTCAAAACATTAGGATATAGCAGAGACAGAACCCTCAATACATTAGGGTTAGACGAAGACCCTCAAAACATTAGGATAAAAAACTAATATCTTCAAAACATTAGGATATAGTAGAGACACAACCCTTAATACATTTGGATTGGACAAAGACATTCAAAACATTAGGATATACTAGAGACACAATCCTCAATACATTAGGATTGGACAAAGACCTTCAAAACAGTAGGATCAAAAACTAATATTCTCACAACATTAGGATATAGTAGAGACACAACCCTCACTACATTTGGATTGGATGAAGACCCTTAAAACAATAGGATCAAAAACTAATATCCTCAAAACATTAGGATATAACAGAGACACAACCCGTTATACATTAGGATTGGACAAAGACCCTCAAAATATTAGGATATAGTAGAGACACAACCCTCAAAACATTAGGATTGGACAAAGACCCTCAAAACATTAGTATCAAAAACTAATATCCTCAAAGCATTAGGATATAGTAGAGACACAACCCTAAACACATTAGGATTGGACGAAGACCCTCAAACCATTAGGATAAAAACTAATATCCTCAATACATTAGGAATTGACAAAGACCCTCAAAATGTTAGGATACAAAACTAATATCCTCACAACATTAGGATATAGTAGAGACACAACCCTCAATACATTAGGATTGGACGAAGAACCTCAAAACATTAGAATCAAAACCAATATCGTCAAAACATTAGGATATAGCAGAGACACAACCCACAATACATTAGGATTGGACGAAGACCCTCAAAACATTAGGATTAAAAACTAATATACTCAAAACATAAGGATATAACAAAGACACAACCCTTAATACATTAGTATTGGACAAAGACCCTCACAATATTAGGATCAAAAACTAATATCCCAAAAACATTAGGATACACTAGAGATACAACCCTCACTACATTAGGATTGGAGAAAGACCCTCAAAACATTAGGATCTAAAACTAATATCCTCACAACATTAGGATATTATTGAGGCACAACCCTAAATACAATAGGATTGAACGAAGACCCTCAAAACATTAGGAACATAAAGTAATATCTTCAAAACATTAGGATATAGTAGAGACACAACCTTCAATACATTAGGATTAGATGAAGACCCTCAAAACATTAGGATCAAAAACTAATATCCTCAAAACATTAGGATATAGTAGAGACATAACCAATAATTTATTACGATTAGACAAAGACCCTCAAAACATTAGGATCAAAAACTAATATCCTCGAAACATTAGAATATAACTGAGACATAACCCTTAAGGTATATGTACAAAGGGATTAAAAGTGAGAAAGTAGACCTAAGGGGGTTAATTCTAAGTTTACTCGGCAAGACATCGCATCTTGTGCCTACGTATCCTTACGGGAGTGGAATCAGAGTAATCGTAGTTCCCCTCACAAGGGAGGTTAGAGACTTCTTGACTGTGGTCAAGGTCTCAAGGGGAATAAACGCATCTTAAGGACACGCTTACGCGGAGTGTAGAAACTCCAATATCTATGTTGAATTGTTAAGTGAATTAGGGTTAGGTTAGGGATTCCACGGCGGGAAACCCTAAAATGAGCGCGGCGGCTCTTTGACCTAATGCTAGGGGTAAAATTGTAATTTTGCCTGCGGCGAGGCATTTGTGAAAATTAGGGTTTGAAGTGTGTAGTTTTGAATTTGTGAGGGCTTAAGGACTATTGGCGCGGCGACTAAACAGTTAGACCTAACCTTCGGATGTGACAGATTAATGGTAAACATGCGAGAAAGTTAAACCATACAAACAGCGGAAATCAAAGTACGGAAAAGATAACGCGATAATTTGTTCGCGAAGTTACAACCGAGAAACAGATACAATAATAATAAAACTTGAATTGAAAAATAAAATAAAACAGTAAACATGAAAGGCTGCAAAATGAACACACATGTTAGTAGGCAGAGTCAGGCGTCAATCAAAATGAATTACGAGACAGTCAAGAAAAAGGTGCAACATTTAGGCTTTTTTTGTGTAAAGAAAAGGGTCTTGATTTAGGTTAAAAAAAAGATTTAATATTATTAAAAAAAAATTTAATTTAATTTTCGAAACGATTTTAAATTCATTATATAAAAAAAAAAGAAGAGTTTTATTAAAAAATTTAAGTTTACTATAGCTTGTTTATTAAAAAAGTTAGTTAATATTTTAAAAAAAGTTTATGTTAATAAAAAAGGTTTTAGGTTAATAAAAAGGTTTTAAGTTAATAAAAAAGGTTTTAACAAAATCTTAAAAGATAATAATAATAATTATAATAAAAAAATAATAAAAAAGAAAAGGGTTGGGCCGGTAGCCACTTCCGGACCCAACCCGGGTGAGGCAAAACAAAAGGGGAAAGGGATTAGGGTTCCCCCCAAACCCTAACGGCGCATCTCAATCTCTCCTTTCTCTCGTTTTTCTCTTCTGCTTCGCATGTTCCGATTTCCTCTTTATCTCTTTCGGCGGCTCTTCTTCGTCTCGTTCGCGATCTTGTTCCCTGAAAAATGAAAAAAACAAGCGAACTACATGGTTAGTGGTGATGTCTCACGTTTTCAAGGGCGTTTGTCGATGATGATGGTTGTGGATGTTTGACAAAAGCGATGGTGATGTCAATAATCTGAGCTTGAGGGGGGTTTGCTCGTCATTGAGGCGGCGCCGGTGAACCACCCTCTGTGGGTTAGTTCGCGAGTTCCTCTTGGTGACAATCTTCGTTCGTCCTCCTCTAGGGTTTCTACGCAGTGATCTCCTTTCCCTCTAGGGTTTTTTGTGATTTTTTACCGTGAACCAATCTCTCCCTCCTTCGAACCCCCTTTTGAAAGAGGTTGTTTCTTTCCTTTATATGATTTCTCTTTTTGGGCCTTGGATCTTTTAGGTTTGCGTTACTTTTTCTCTGAGATTTGATTTTGATTGGGGAAATCTTTCCCCTTTCGGATTTGATTCAATTTCGCATGATTTGATTTGATTTTTGTGATGCAATTTATTAACTCCCTTTTTCTTCTTTCAGAACTGGTGCTAAAGTCTTGGTCGGACCAAATATCGCCGAGGAAGGTCGCTGGTAGTGACGATACTTTGTCTGAACCTGCATTGTGATAATCACCCTGATGTTCTCTATTGTGTGTTTATTTCTTGCTCATTCACTGGTATGGATAACAATCGCGTTTTTTGGTGTAGTTGGATTGTTTCTGACATAACTGATATCTTGTATCTTTTACTGGTATGGCTGCATCACCCTATTCGTATTCTGATGCTTTTAATGTTTTGGCAGATGTTTCATCCATATCTGTTTTTCTGGTGTTCATATTGATGACATAACCTGACTTTTCCTGCTTTTTGCTGATACTCCTAACTACCCAGGGCAATGATGTTGAACTGAGCCCAATGCTTGCAACTGTGATGTCTATGATAGTTTTTTCTGATTGCAGGATCTTATTAATATGGACTGAGCCCTTTGTATTCGAGCTGGTTCTGATAGCCTTTCTGAATTTACACTTTGCCTCTGTCTCTGATACTTACGATGGATTCTTGTTGTGGCGCTTTAGGCATCAGTTCTGTTGTGTTTTTCTTTGTACGTTTGCAGATATTTGAACTTGGATGTGCAGTCCATTTCTTCACTTCTGATTTTTATGATATGAGTTCATTTGTTTGGTTCAGAACTGATGTGAACTGATGCTGTCTTGGATTTCAATTCAGTTTAGTTATGAATATTAGTTCGGACCATACACTCACTTTTATTCTTCTTCTTTCAGAACTGATACTTTGGATAGATCAATGCCGCCGAGAAGGTTATGCGGTGATGATGACGCTTCGTCTGAACCTGTGTTGGATGCCATTGCCATTTGGTTTTGGTCGCATGGCCTTAGCGATGATGACCCACGGGTCTGAGCTGTCATTTTTTGCTTGAGCTGATAGTTTGTGCGAAATTACCGTATGCTATAATTCGATGTTCGGTAGGGAGTTGGTAACGGCTTCGGCCGTGGCTCTCCCAGCCGCTCGAATTCTCACGCCCAATGATGGTTAAACTGAGGGCTGAACTTCTTTCAATTCATTTTGCTTTGTTATTTTTGAGACTTGTTTAATTTGATTTCCTTTGAATACTCGATTTTATGCCATCAATTATTCAGGATTAGAACTCACGGTTTTCTCATATCCCTTTTGATTCACATTTTAGCTGGCGATTCAAACCAAATTGGAAAGGAAGGATTGAAACCCGGAGGAAGTCTTATGTGCATAGCAGGTCGACTTACTGGAGATTCTGAGGAACTAGCTTGCAAGGCTGATGTGTTTGAAAATTTGCTGCTGAGAAATAGTTTGTTCGGATAGCTTGTAGCAACTTGTATGAAGTTAGGAACCTGATTTGTAATAGTCATCACAATATGGTTTTGTACCTTGGTGTCATGCCTCCTGTGGGCTGTTGTTATTGGTGGAATTGTTACTCCAAATTTTAAGATAAAACCTTCATCATTGTAGCACGTAAACAAAGTTTGGAAATTATCCGAACCTGTTAGTTATTTTTACAAGGCACTTGTTTGGAATTATGGCTCAAACTGAATTTTGTATATTTGAATGTACCATCCCTTATATTGAAATAGAATCAACCCATGAATGTTGCCGGTTATTTGAATAATAAGTATCCAACAGAGGTATTACCCTCTCGTTCAACATATAGCATGTTTTCTTTATAATAACCATTGAGCACTCAAACCACGAATTGAACTTGTAAATAAATATGGGTATCTCACATGACTTCGATGAAAACAACAGCCAAACATGGGATTGAACCTCAACTAGCAACATCCCTTATTAATATTATCCCATTGTTTTTCTGGGCCAACCGCGGACATGCGCCAAAACCGCAACAATCCATTCTTAAGTAACAATTTGCCTGTGTTTAGAACAACCCGACTTATCATCAAATATTCAATTAATTTCCACTGATCAAATAACTTTTAACAAAATCCATGAACAAGAATCCAGCAAACGCTCGAATCACATTTTGGCGCTTCAGTATAACCAAATATTCTAAATTAAACCGCTCGTAATTAACGGAAACAAAATTGTTTGGGAGCGACTTAAAATAGACCACGAGCAATGAACAGCCCAAATCCAGTTGTATTTCTGACAAAATTTCCTGATACCAATCAAACTACACCGACGCCTTGATATAAGCAAACCACGTGGAAAATAAATGCCTCCGAAATAATGTTTCCATTGCCTCAAAACCTAGCGACATTCCATCTTCGAGAAATGGCAGAGTCAATGTGAAAATGACCAAAATGCCCTTTGGTGTAGTTCCTGCAAAACAAACACACTCCATGGCTTGTTAATGGTTAGCGGGTGCAAGAAATGAGATGCTATGCGAAATGACTGACTAAATGTAAGGGTAAAATTTGGGGTATTACAGTTGCCCCTATTTAAATAGCTACACCGGATGATTTGAGTGGCGGAGACTCGAGGAATCATGGTGGAGGGATTTAAATATAGATAACCGAAAATTTTGCCCTTATATGGGGCGATATGCAATGCTATGGACCAAACAAGACTAATGCAGGCAGCGCCATGAATATGATATGATGCGCATGCTGGAATGATGAATGCGAAAAATGCTGACGAATACGACGACACAGGGACAGACGCTACGAGAAGAACACACTGGGGAAAACGACGCGCTGGGACGACAGCACAACACTGGGGAATTCCAAAAATGATGGTCAACTGGTGCGAACACGACCAATTGTCTTTTTTAGAAAAGGAACAGGATTCTCAAATGGAGATGGTACCTATGAGACAGCCTCCACTGGGGAATCGAAAAGTAAAACTGGATCATGTACGACTGCAAGATCGATCACAGAATGCTGGAGCATTGAGCAAAGAATAACATCCAAGATTCTGTAAACTATCTCTCGTGACAGGATCAAACGGGCCTTTCGGAACTCTGTAGCAAATATACAGGGTAAAAAAAACCGGCTGTATGCCAAAATAAATGGACTTTGAGTGGTTAGAACAAGATCCTTAATAGTGATGGCGCCTATGAGATGGCCTCCACTTGGGAATGTCTAACAATAAGACTGGATCTACACGACTGCAAGATCGGTTACAGAATGCTGGAGCATTGAGCAAAGAATAACATCCAAGCTTCTATAAACTATCCTTCGTGATGGGATCGAATGGACTTTTCAGAAATCCATATCAGATATACAGGGTAAAAACCGGCTGTATGCCAAAATAAATGGACTTTGAGTGGAAATGCCCTGATAAGCTTCTCGAGGGAGAACTGTCACTTATCGTTGGAAGGGACTTAGATGCCAAAACGGATAAGCACTCAAATAAAGAGGCTGCTGCTTATCTGATATATAAATCTTCTCATATTTAAGGTTGGTGCCCGGAATATGATTCAGATTCTTCTTTTACTAAAGGATAAAATAAACTTCTTCATACTTCCGAGGACAGCGCGTCGGGTATGATTCCGCTTCTTCTTTTGCTAAAGGGTAAACTGAACCTCCTCATACTTCAAGATTCATGCTCTCCTGAATATGATTCTGCTCCTTCTTTTACTAAAGGGTAAACTGAACTTCCTCGTACTTCAAGATTCATGCTCTCCTGAATATGATTCTGCTCCTTCTTTTACTAAAGGGTAAACTGAACTTCCTCGTACTTCAAGATTCATGCTCTCCTGAATATGATTCGGTTCAAACCTCCCCATACTTCAAGACGACAAGGAAAATGGAAGCCCAACTGCTCGATGGAGATGGCCATTTGCTGCGAGTCATAACGAAAATAGGATCAGCTTCTCAGGCGAGAAATGTCGCTTTTCTGCACGAGTGGCAATAATAAGCTTCTCAGGTAAGAACTGCTTGTAGAGGTGATAACAAGTAATAATGATAAGCTTCTCGGCGGAGGACTGTTGCATACCGTTGCTGAAGAATGTTACGATAAGCTTCTTAACCGAGAACTGTTGCTGATCGATTGTAAAATGTTGTGATAAGCTTCTCTTGGCGAGAACTGTTGCGTATCCTGTTGTGTAAGGTTGTGATAAGCTTCTCTGGTGAGAACTGTTGCTGATCGATTGTAAAATGTATGATTGTAGAGTTTTATACCGATAGGCTTCTCAGGTGAGAACAGTCGCATACCGATGCTGTAAGATGTAGGATTGTTATATCGGTAGGCTTCTCAGGCGAGAACAGTTGCGTACCGATGCTGTAAAATGTACTGATAGATTTTCCAGTCGTGAACTGGCGTGTATCTGTAACGGATTGTGATTGGTTTTCTTGAAAGATGGTGCAAAATAAATGCACATCCGGGTACAGTGATAAGCTTCTCAGGCGAGAACGGTTGCATATCTGCCACGGTAGGGTGAAAATTTTTAGACGGTGCAAAATAAATGCACATCTGGTTGGGCTCGACGACCGACAAGACTGAGATTCAATCTAGGATCGAGCTAGAAAGAAAAAAAATGGCAATCAAGACTCCATCGAGGGAATGATCTCGAAGGGTAAATATCTTATCCTGGTGAGGAAAGATAGCTGAAGTAACCATCATCCATGAGGATCGAGCTCTGTAGGGAAACTTGGAAACACATATGTATTTTATGCTTAGGGCTGACAATCTATCGGGAGAGAATGGGCCAACCCAGTTACTCGGCGGTAACAACCAATGATGGTGAAACACAATGAACCGGTGAATGCTACCGCATATGTTAATGTGAATGTATGTTAATGTCTATGTATGTAGTTAAATATGCAGGATGTTATGAAATGAGTATGTAATGAGTATGTGTATGAAACAGGCATGTGATGCTTATGCCCTTGCGTATGCTGACGAAACTGACTAGAGACGGGACGAGAGATGAAATAAACATCTCGATGGAGATACCCTGCGTTCTCTGCAACCAATACGTCAATCACGGGTGAGAAGGATCAATGGTAAAACCAAATCTGGTTTCAAAATCCTAACTTCTCTGGGGAGAAAGTATCACGCCTTCACATGGGGAGAAGAAAACCTGAGGGACACTTTCGAGTTACCCCAGAAAAAGTTGTCAGCTTATAGTCTCTCTGGGGACTGTGATGAGGTAATAGTTTAGGAGCCTGTTGCAACACTGAGATTTACTGGGGAATGAAGGCCGCCGTGAGTAAAATCCATCGGGTGCATGAAGAAAAATTGTGAAACCACATGGTTTTGATCTTGAAGGACCTTATAGTAGTCGCCATTTGTTTCTTTTTTAAAAAACATGGTACCCCAGGATACTTGTGTTGTGAGGTAGGGTCATCTCAAGAGGATTTTATAGAGAACACGGAGTCTGGCTGCCACACTGTTTTCAAACTCTTTGAGAGATTTGTCAGGTCTCGACGTAACTGGCACAAATTAATCGTGTTACGACGAAATCTTTGAGATATAGCTCTTAAGAACGTCAGACTCGCGTTGGTAAGCGAACTGGGAAACTGCCTGCCCCTGTTTAGCAGGATCTTCAAGCCCCACGGGTTATGTCTATATGTAAATCTCTAAGATATCAAGCAAAGTCGTCGTGCCTGAAATGCCTATCCTGAGCTTGTCAATGTACACATATATTTGTCTTGAATTTTTGTTTTGAAAAAAGATGTCGCAATAACTTGTGACCGAAATCACTAGTCAGGATATAAGTTTTAATTATAATGCCAACATGAAATTTTTTTCTGAGCATAGCTCGTAGGAGTCAGGAAACGTGGTCTTGTCGAGTATGCCTTCAACCGAAGTCCTACTTCAATTAGGTCTTTAAAAGGTTGTAACGTGGCTCGGTTCATGGTTTAAGAAACAAAAGGATAAAGGCTCAGAGTTATATTTGTACCCACCCCTTCTTCGTGATGTTCTCCAATCCTAATTCAATTAATCGGATACGAACGCTCATATCTCAAGCGGATTTACTATGGTCGAGAACTTATCAAGGCTTTGGACATGGCAGTCACTCACCTATTTCTAATGGCAATTGGTCACACGATTTATTGTACCCTCTTGTTTTGCTTTTATTCCCTAACTTTTGCCTGGACAACGTCTTTTGATCTGACTTTGGAGTCCAGCGGGATGCCCCAGTTTTGCCTAAGTCTCCTTCATAGGTTTTGACTTAGCGGGCTCTTATTGCACAAGTCGTGTAAATCTTTTGAAAGGCTCGTGACTGCCCCACTCCTTAGGTAACCGAGGGATAGTCATTGTATTGGACTTCTTAAGATGCTAAGGATAAATTCTCGAAGGTTTGCCCTTCCTTTTTGAGGATCTAAGCGCTCGATCGGTTTAACTGAAACCTACCCTGCCCCAGGTTAGGATGAAGGTTCTTAAAAAGAAAGAAAAAACTCTTACTTCAAGGTTCAAAGGTTAACGAGGGGTTAACACCCTTATATCTCCAGTGTTTGGGATTTGAAACAATGCTTACATCATCAGCGGGTTTCAATCGAAAGCATACGACAAGAAATCTGACGTTTTAGGTTCGTCATCCTCCCCCCAATTCTCCATAAGAACAAGAGATCGGGTAAAGTTGGCATTATGATTTATGAAAACGTTTTTTGAATGAGTGAAACGAATGGATTTATTCAAGACAAACATATGCGTTGCATTAATTAATCAAAGATAAACAAGTTCGTACATGCTAAATATGCTTAATCAAAGAGAAATGCATATAAATAAACAAATGAACTGTCGGAAAAATCCTTCTAAATGTTTATGAAATCTTGCATTCAAGAGTAACAGTTTCCTTTGGCGGAGCTTCAATGGAAAGGACGTCAGGTTTATAATCACTGTGAGTCGTCATGGCTTGCCCCAGTTATGCTGGTCACATCTTCAACAGTTTTCAGTCGTTGCTTCAAAATAACTTTCCCAGATTCTTTATTGATCCCGGTCATATCATCTTGAGGGTTACTGAAATGAAGCGAGCTAGGCCTTTGAATAATTACTGGATTCGACTGACTTGCTGAGGAGACAACATACTTTGCAGAATTTAAGCTTGACAAGCGGAGAACCCCGAGAGGAATCTCGATCTTCGGCTGAGCATCGCCAAAAGACAACTTCTTCGTTTCTAGCAAATTTCTGACAAAGTTCTTAAGAGCGTAGCAATTCTCTAGATCATGGCCGGGCGCACCCTCATGAAATAAGCAATGAGCGGCAGCGTTGTAACCTGCAGGTAACGGATTAGGCGGAGGACCCAAAGCACGGGTGGTAATCAGACCTTGTTTTACCAAATGGGGGTATAACTCGGTGAAAGTTATCGGAATTGGAGGACAAGGCTTATACTGCCTCTTACGGGGATAAGGAACCTGATTTTGTGATTGTTGGTGAACAGGAGCATTGGGCACTCGTTGACTGTTGACAGGCACTTGCATGGGCGGATAACCGGAAGGTTGTTGATAAACCGGTGCTTGATATACCGGAGCTGACTGCACAGGCTGGTATGTAGGAAACTGCTGATCGAAAGGAGGTGCAACAGTAGCTACATAGGGTTGTTGGACATATGGAAACGGATAACCTTGAACATAACTCTGCTGATGTTGCCAAAGTTGAGGAGTAGCCATTTTGCGGTTTCTCGAACGTGCAGGTCCTTTACCATGGTCGGAGTTAGGAGTTTTGCACTTTGGAAGGGTAGCTCATCGAACTGGTTGAGCACTAGGAGGCACCAAACCGGATTGAAGACCGTGAGGAGGTACATTCTCGACAGTAACAGCTGGTTGAGATTCCATAACGGTATTAGTAGTCTCAGAATCAACAGTAGACTGAGCATCCACCTTTACACTAAGAGCTCGTAGCATCTCCAAAATCTGCCCTACACTTCCTCGAAGATCTTCGAGTTCATGGCTGACACGGTTGATCTCTTGGTTTTGATCTTCCATCCTTTTGAAGGGTCGTATTGATGCAGAGAACTTAGGGTGACAAAACTGGAAGGTGAGAAAACCGCGTATGAGAAATCGGGAGACACATGCAATGCAAAAGTATGATGCTAAAATGTGAATGCAAATGAAGATTTCATGGAATTCAAATATTTACGAATATTGCGGAATACCAAGGAAACTTTGAATTTATTGAAGACAAATTACAAATAATATTCTTGCAACCAAAATAGCTAAATAAAAGCCTAGAAAATCCTAGAGAAGCATCTTCCACAACTTCAGTGAGCAGACGGAGATCCGGAGGAAAATAAATATCCGTAGAGCCTTCTCTTCTTGTAGGATTGTATCTCATCATTCTTCGACTAAATCTGCTTTTCAAGTTCTTCG
This sequence comes from Lathyrus sativus, assembly GCA_963859935.3. Classification (NCBI taxonomy): domain Eukaryota; kingdom Viridiplantae; phylum Streptophyta; class Magnoliopsida; order Fabales; family Fabaceae; genus Lathyrus; species Lathyrus sativus. The sequence goes on along the minus strand of OZ012736.1, from coordinate 187,272,682 downwards.
TACTCGCTGACCATCACATGGTATTTGTTCTTCCATGATTCTGTTTCGCATTGTGATCTCTTCAAAGCGATCTTCAAAGTCTCAGCTTCGGTCATGAAATACTGGACAGGTTCCTCTCTTTGAGGTACAGGATCTTGGCGAGAGTAAGGCATCTTCAACTCAATAGCTCTTCCTCGGACCCATTGAAGGTATGGTTCCATGGACACACAATTAGGTCTTCCCAAAATTTATTTGTCCTTCCTATGCAGATGATTCCAAGAAGATAGAATCTGATCTTGAAGCTTTTTGTCGTCTTCGAAAAAGATTTTCTCCACATGAATACCTTTAGGCGGTTCCTTCAAGGGGTATCCCAACTGTCGGCGAGCTAAGACTGGATTGTAGCTAATTCCTCCAGTGAAACTGAGCAAAGGCACATTGTTGAAGTTTCCACAACTATCAATGATCGATATCCCATCGTACATGCGATTATACCAATCAATATCAGAGTGAGTTAAAGCCATAACTTTTTGCGACCAACGTTCTTGATTAGGGCTCCAGAAAGGACCGGACTTGGGTAGGTGAGAAATAAACCACTTGTATAGTAATGGCACACAACATATAATCATTCCTCCACCATGAAAGTTTCGAAGATGTACTGAATGATAAGTATTACCCAATAGCGTTGGAACTGGGTTTCTCCTCATGAAGGTCTTGATTGCATTAAGGTCCACAAACCCCTCAAAACTAGGAAAAAGCAGCAACCCATAAATAAGCAAAGCAAATATTGTCTCAAAGGCAAACATGTCTTTATGATCGGCATAAAATTGGGCCTTCTTAATTAGGAAGTCCCTGAGAAAACCGGAGGTCCCCCCTTTGGTGATCATATTGTTTTTGACATCGGATATCTTTAGACAAATGGCTTTAGCAATATCTCGTTCTTTAGGGTCTTCCTCCAAGAAAGGGAATGGAGACTTATCCAAGATAGGTAATCCCACCAACTGAGAGTACTCTTCTAAGGTAGGTAAAAGCTGATAATCAGGAAAGGTGAAGCAGTGATAATCTGGATCATAAAACTGTAGCAAAGTCGCAAGAAGTCCTTCGTTTACTTGAATCTTCAACAAAGACAATAGCCTTCCATATCTGTTTTGGAACTTTTCTTGATCTTGAACCAAATCTCTTAGCTTCTCTAGGACTTCCAAATTAAAACCCCTAAAAGTAAATTTCAAAGTATGCCTTCTATGGTGATCCATGGTGTCCTGCAATGTTCATAAATAGAGTTTGAATTCCATGAAGTCTTAATGTAATATGATGCTTTATGGATGCAATGCATGAAAACACACAAAGTCCTAGGTTAAAGGTACGTGAGCGGAGTTAAGGTCTACCCATCCCAAAAAGGAGTGTACTATAGGTTAGTCGTACCTGCAGAACAAGGTTCTAAAAAGTGCCCAAAGTCATCAGCCCATCTTTCGAATATTATCAACTTTCCGACTGACTCGGGGGTTAATAATATTCTCAAGAGAACCTCTTTTGAGTGTAGTATCGCGTAGCAACCATTGTAGGACTACTCCCACATAGTTCCCGCACTACGTCCTAAATAAGGCCGAGGTGGTGTAAAGGTACTACGGTTCCCAATATCACAGACTCCAATCGATAAAGGTAAAAGTTTTCACGACTATACTCGATCAACCAAACCATTTTCGAAAGGGTCTCAACTGAGCGGTGATTCTCGAATCAGCTTGGTCGGGACTCACTCCCTACAAGCCTCATCGAATATATCCCCATCCTACAATAATGTCACTAGTCCGGGCGTAGGACTTATCTCACAACACAAGGAACAGTCCTAAAATCAAAGTACAATATACACATGCAGATGAATAGTAAAGCAAATAGTAATAAACATGAACAAATTAGGGGTAACCCTCAAAAGTTAAGATGTCCCCAGTGAAGTCGCCATTTTCTGTGCGGTGGAAATAGGATCACAAACTATTAATGAGTTTGAATCGCAATTCAATTCACAACCGCTTTTTGATTTATCCGAAGGAAAAGGTCAAAAAGGGAAAACCTAAATATTTTGCGTTGTAAACACAACGCGGGGAGATTCTAGGATTCGGGGGTTGGTTAAATTTAGGGAAGGTATTAGCATCCTAAACTTCTGTAGTACTCTACAGGAACCTTTTGTTCAAATGTTTACTATTTTGCTTTATTATTCTTAAGGTATATGTACAAAGGGATTAAAAGTGAGAAAGTAGACCTAAGGGGGTTAATTCTAAGTTTACTCGGCAAGACATCGCATCTTGTGCCTACGTATCCTTACGGGAGTGGAATCAGAGTAATCGTAGTTCCCCTCACAAGGGAGGTTAGAGACTTCTTGACTGTGGTCAAGGTCTCAAGGGGAATAAACGCATCTTAAGGACACGCTTACGCGGAGTGTAGAAACTCCAATATCTACGTTGAATTGTTAAGTGAATTAGGGTTAGGTTAGGGATTCCACGGCGGGAAACCCTAAAATGAGCGCGGCGGCTCTTTGACCTAATGCTAGGTGTAAAATTGTAATTTTGCCTGCGGCGAGGCATTTGTGAAAATTAGGGTTTGAAGTGTGTAGTTTTGAATTTGTGAGGGCTTAAGGACTATTGGCGCGGCGACCAAACAGTTAGACCTAACCTTCGGATGTGACAGATTAATGGTAAACATGCGAGAAAGTTAAACCATACAAACAGCGGAAATCAAAGTACGAAAAAGATAACGCGATAATTTGTTCGCGAAGTTACAACCGAGAAACAGATACAATAATAATAAAACTTGAATTGAAAAATAAAATAAAACAGTAAACATGAAAGGCTGCAAAACGAACACACATATTAGTAGGCAGAGTCAGGCGTCAATCAAAATGAATTACGAGACAGTCAAGAAAAAGGTGCAACATTTAGGCTTTTTTTGTGTAAAGAAAAGGGTCTTGATTTAGGTTAAAAAAAAGATTTAATATTATTAAAAAAAAATTTAATTTAATTTTCGAAACGATTTTAAATTCATTATATAAAAAAAAAAGAAGAGTTTTATTAAAAAATTTAAGTTTACTATAGCTTGTTTATTAAAAAAGTTAGTTAATATTTTAAAAAAAGTTTATGTTAATAAAAAAGGTTTTAGGTTAATAAAAAGGTTTTAAGTTAATAAAAAAGGTTTTAACAAAATCTTAAAAGATAATAATAATAATTATAATCAAAAAATAATAAAAAAGAAAAGGGTTGGGCCGGTAGCCAATTCCGGACCCAACCCGGGTGAGGCAAAACAAAAGGGGAAAGGGATTAGGGTTCCCCCCAAACCCTAACGGCGCATCTCAATCTCTCCTTTCTCTCATTTTTCTCTTCTGCTTCGCATGTTCCGATTTCCTCTTTATCTCTTTCGGCGACTCTTCTTCGTCTCGTTCGCGATCTTGTTCCCTGAAAAATGAAAAAAACAAGCGAACTACATGGTTAGTGGTGATGTCTCACGTTTTCAAGGGCGTTTGTCGATGATGATGGTTGTGGATGTTTGACAAAAGCGATGATGATGTCAATAATCTGAGCTTGAGGGGGGTTTGCTCGTCTTTGAGGCGGCGTCGGTGAACCACCCTCTGTGGGTTAGTTCGCGAGTTCCTCTTGGTGACAATCTCGTTCGTCCTCCTCTAGGGTTTCTACGCAGTGATCTCCTTTCCCTCTAGGGTTTTTTGTGATTTTTTACCGTGAACCAATCTCTCCCTCCTTCGAACCCCCTTTTGAAAGAGGTTGTTTCTTTCCTTTATATGATTTCTCTTTTTGGGCCTTGGATCTTTTAGGTTTGCGTTACTTTTTCTCTGAGATTTGATTTTGATTGGGGAAATCTTTCCCCTTTCGGATTTGATTCAATTTCGCATGATTTGATTTGATTTTTGTGATGCAATTTATTAACTCCCTTTTTCTTCTTTCAGAACTAGTGCTAAAGTCTTGGTCGGACCAAATATCGCCGAGGAAGGTCGCTGGTAGTGACGATACTTTGTCTGAACCTGCATTGTGATAATCACCCTGATGTTCTCTATTGTGTGTTTTTTTCTTGCTCATTCACTGGTATGGATAACAATCGCGTTTTTTGGTGTAGTTGGATTGTTTCTAACATAACTGATATCTTGTATCTTTTACTGGTATGGCTGCATCACCCTATTCGTATTCTGATGCTTTTAATGTTTTGGCAGATGTTTCATCCATATCTGTTTTTCTGGTGTTCATATTGATGACATAACCTGACTTTTCCTGCTTTTTGCTGATACTCCTAATTACCCAGGGCAATGATGTTGAACTGAGCCCAATGCTTGCAACTGTGATGTCTATGACAGTTTTTTCTGATTGCAGGATCTTATTGATATGGACTGAGCCCTTTGTATTCGAGCTGGTTCTGATAGCCTTTCTGAATTTACACTTTGCCTCTGTCTCTGATACTTACGATGGATTCTTGTTGGGGCGCTTTAGGCATCAGTTCTGTTGTGTTTTTCTTTGTACGTTTGCAGATATTTGAACTTGGATGTGCAGTCCATTTCTTCACTTCTGATTTTTATGATATGAGTTCATTTGTTTGGTTCATAACTGATGTGAACTGATGCTGTCTTGGATTTCAATTCAGTTTAGTTATGAATATTAGTTCGGACCATACACTCACTTTTCTTCTTCTTCTTTCAGAACTGATACTTCGGATAGATCAATGCCGCCGAGAAGGTTATGCGGTGATGATGACGCTTCGTCTGAACCTGTGTTGGATGCCATTGCCATTTGGTTTTGGTCGCATGGCCTTAGCGATGATGACCCACGGGTCTGAGCTGTCATTTTGTGCTTGAGCTGATAGTTTGTGCGAAATTACCGTATGCTATAATTCGATGTTCGGTAGGGAGTTGGTAACGGCTTCGGCCGTGGCTCTCCCAGCCGTTCGAATTCTCACGCCTAATGATGGTTAAACTGAGGGCTGAACTTCTTTCAATTCATTTTGCTTTGTTATTTTTGAGACTTGTTTAATTTGATTTCCTTTGAATACTCGATTTTATGCCATCAATTATTCAGGATTAGAACTCACGGTTTTCTCATATCCCTTTTGATTCACATTTTAGCTGGCGATTCAAACCAAATTGGAAAGGAAGGATTGAAACCCGGAGGAAGTCTTATGTGCATAGCAGGTCGACTTACTGGAGATTCTGAGGAACTAGCTTGCAAGGCTGATGTGTTTGAAAATTTGCTGCTGAGAAATAGTTTGTTCGGATAGCTTGTAGCAACTTGTATGAAGTTAGGAACCTGATTTGTAATAGTCATCACAATATGGTTTTGTACCTTGGTGTCATGCCTCCTGTGGGCTGTTGTTATTGGTGGAATTGTTACTCCAAATTTTAAGATAAAACCTTCATCATTGTAGCACGTAAACAAAGTTTGGAAATTATCCGAACCTGTTAGTTATTTTTACAAGGCACTTGTTTGGAATTATGGCTCAAACTGAATTTTGTATATTTGAATGTACCATCCCTTATATTGAAATAGAATCAACCCATGAATGTTGCCGGTTATTTGAATAATAAGTATCCAACAGAGGTATTACCCTCTCGTTCAACATATAGCATGTTTTCTTTATAATAACCATTGAGCACTCAAACCACGAATTGGACTTGTAAATAAGTATGGGTATCTCACATGACTTCGATGAAAACAACAGCCAAACATGGGATTGAACCTCAACTAGCAACATCCCTTATTAATATTATCCCATTGTTTTTCTGGGCCAACCGCGGACATGCGCCAAAACCGCAACAATCCATTCTTAAGTAAAAATTTGCCTGTTTTTAGAACAACCCGACTTATCATCAAATATTCAATTAATTTCCACTGATCAAATAACTTTTAACAAAATCCATGAACAAGAATCCAGCAAACGCTCGAATCACATTTTGGCGCTTCAGTATAACCAAATATTCTAAATTAAACCGCTCGTAATTAACGGAAACAAAATTGTTTGGTAGCGACTTAAAATAGACCACGAGCAATGAACAACCCAAATCCAGTTGTATTTCTGACAAAATTTCCTGATACCAATCAAACTACACCGACGCCTTGATATAAGCAAACCACTTGGAAAATAAATGCCTCCGAAATAATGTTTCCATTGCCTCAAAACCTAGCGACAATTCATCTTCGAGAAATGGCAGAGTCAATGTGAAAATGACCAAAATTCCCTTTGGTGTAGTTCCTGCAAAACAAACACACTCCATGGCTTGTTAATGGTTAGCGGGTGCAAGAAATGAGATGCTATGCAAAATGACTGACTAAATGTAAGGGTAAAATTTGGGGTATTACAATTAGGTTATAGTATAGGCACAACCCTAAATACATTAGGCATGGACGGAGAACCTCAAAACATTAGGATCAAAAACCAATATCGTCAAAACATTAGGATATAGCAGAGATACAACCCACAATACATTAGGATTGGACGAAGACCCTCAAAACATTAGGATCAAAAACTAATATCTTCAGAACATTAGGTTATAGTAGAGACACAACCCTCAATACATTAGGATTGGATGAAGACCATCAAAACATTAGGATCAAAAACTAATATCCTCAAAACATTAGGATATAGTAGAGACACAACCCTTTATTCATTAGGATTAGACAAAGATCCTCAAAACATTACGATCAAAAACTAATATCCTCAAAACATTAGAATATAGTAGAGACACAACCCTTAATACATTAGGATTGGACGAAGACCCTCCAAACTTTAGGATCAAAATCTAATATACTCAACAGATTAGGATATAACTGAGACACAACCCTTAATACATTAGGATTAGACAAAGACCCTCGAAACATTAGGATAAAAAACTAATATCCTCAAAACATTAGAATATAGTAGACACACAAGCCTTAATACATTAGGATTGGACGAAAACCCTGAATACATTAGGATCAAAAACTAATATACTCAAAACATTTGGATATAACAGAGACACAAACCTTAATACATTAGGATTGGACAAAGACCCTCAAAAAATTAGGATCAAAAACTAATATCCTCAAAAAATTAGGATATAGCAGAGACACAACCCTCAATACATTAGGATTGGACGAAGACCCTCAAAACATCAGGATCAAAAACTAATATCTTCAAAATATTAGGATATAGTAGAAACACAACCCTCAATACATTAGGATTGGATAAAGACCCTCAAAACATTAGGATCAAAACCTAATATCCTCAAAACATTAGCATATAGCAGACACACAACCCTCAATACATTAGGATTGGACGAAGTCCCTCAAAACATTAGGACCAAAAACTAATATCGTAAAAAGAATAGCTTACACTAGAGACATAACCCTCACAATATTAGGATATAGTAGAGGCACAACCCTCAATACATTAGGATTGGATGACGAACCTCAAAACAATAGTATCAAATACCAATATCGTCAAAACATTAGGGTATAGCAGAGACACAACCCTCAATACATTAGGATTGGACGAAGACCCCCAAAACATTAGGATCAAAAACTAATATCATCAAATCATTAGGATATAGTGGAGACACAATCCTCATTACATTCGGATTGGACAAACACCCTCAAAACATTAGGATCAAAAACTAATATCCTCAAAACTTTAAAATATAGTAGAGACACGACCCTTAATACATTAGTATTGGACAAAGACCCTCAAACCTTTAGGATATAGCAGAGACACGACTCTCTACACATTAGGTTTAGATGAAAACTCTCAAAAAATTAGGATCAAAAACTAATATCCTTAATACATTAGGATATAGTAGAGAGAGACAACCCTCAATACATTATGATTGGATGAAGACCCTCAAAACATTAGGATTTAAAACTAATATCATCAAAACAATAGGATATAGTAGAGACACAACCCTCAAAACATTAGGATATAGTAGAGACACAACCTTTAATACATTAGGATTGGACAAAGACCCTCAAGCCATTAGGATGAAAAACTAATATCCTCAAAACATTAGGATATAGCAGAGACACAACCCCCTAAACATTATGATTGGACGAAGTCCCTCAAAACATTAGGATCAAAAACTAATATCCTTAAAGCATTAGGATATAGGATAGACACGACCCTTAATACATTAGGATTAGACAAAGAACCTCAAAATATTAGGATCAAAAACTAATATCCTCAATACATTAGGATATACTAGAGACAAAACCCTCTATACATTAGGATTGGATAAAGACCTTCAAAACATTAGGATCAAAAACTAATATTCTAACAACATTAGGATATAGTAGAGACACAACCCTCACTACATTAGGATTGGATGAAGACCCTCAAAACAATAGGATCAAAAACTAATATCCTCAAAACATTAGGATATAACAGAGACACAACCCTTTATACATTAGGATTGGACAAAGTCCCTGAAAACATTATGATCAAAAATTAATATCCTCAAAACATTAGGATATAATAGAGACAGAACCCTCAAAACAATAGGATTGGACAAAGACCCACAAAACATTAGTATCAAAAACTAATATCCTCAAAGCATTAGGTTATAGTAGAGACACAACCCTAAATACATTATGATTGTACGAAGACCCTCAAACCATTAGGATCAAAAACTAATATCCTCAAAACATTAGGATATAGTAGAGACACAAGCCTCAATACATTAGGATTCGACAAAGACCCTCAAAATATTAGGATCAAAAACTAATATCCTCAAAGCATTAGGATATAGCAGAGACACAACCTTCAATACATTAGGATTGGACAAAGACCCTTAAAACGTTAGGATCAAAAACTAATATCCTCACAACATTAGGAAATAACAGAGACACAACCCCCTAAAAATTATGATTGGACGAAGTCCCTCAAAACATTAGGATCAAAAACTAATATCCTCAAAGCGTTAGGATATAGCATAGACACGACACTTAATACATTAGGATTGGACAAAGAACCTCAAAATATTAGGATCAAAAACTAATATCCTCAAAACATTAGGATATACTAGAGACAAAACCCTCTATACATTAGGATTGGACAAAGACCTTCAAAACACTAGGATCAAAAACTAATATTCTAACAACATTAGGATATAGTAGAGACACAACCCTAACTACATTAGGATTGGATGAATACCCTCAAAACAATAGGATCAAAAACTAATATCCTCAAAACATTAGGATATAACAGAGACACAACCCTTTATACATTAGGATTGGACAAAGTCCCTGAAAACATTATGATCAAAAATTAATATCCTCAAAACATTAGGATATCGTATTGGCACAACCCTCAAAACAATAGGATTGGACAAAGACCCACAAAACATTAGTATGAAAACCTAATATCCTCAAAGCATTAGGATATAGTAGAGACACAACCCTAAATACGTTAGGATTGTACGAAGACCCTTAAACCTTTAGGATCAAAAACTAATATCCTCAAAACATTAGGATAAAGTAGAGACACAACCCTCAATACATTAGGATTGGACAAAGACCCTCAAAATATTAGGATCAAAAACTAATATCCTCAAAGCATTAGGATATAGCAGAGACACAACCTTCAATACATTAGGATTGGACAAAGACCCTCAAAACGTTAGGATCAAAAACTGATATCCTCACAACATTAGGATATAGTAGAGACTCAACCCTCAATACATTAGGATTGGACGAAGAACCTCAAAACATTAGGATCAAAACCAATATCGTCAAAACATTAGGATATAGCAGAGACACAACCCTCAATACATTATGATTGGACGAAGACCCTAATAACATTAGGATCAAAAACTAATATCTTAAAAACATTACGATATAGTAGAGACACAACCCTCAATATATTTGGATTGGACAAAGACCTTCAAAACATTAGGATCAAAAACTAATATCCTCACAACATTATGATATAGTAGAGATACAACCCTCACTACATTAGGATTGGATGAAGACCCTCAAAACATTAGGATCAAAAACTAATATCCTCACAACATTAGGATATAGTAGAGACACAACCCTCACTACATTAGGATTGGATGAAGATCCTCAAAACATTAGGATCAAAAACTAATATCCTCAAAACATTAGGATATAACAGAGACACAACCCTTTATACATTTGGATTGGACAAAGACCCTCAAAACATTATGATCAAATATTAATATCCTCAAAACATTAGGATATAGTAGAGAAACAACCCTCAAAACATTAGCATTGGACAAAGATCCTCAAAACTTTAGTATCAAAAACTAATATCCTCAAAGCATTAGGATATAGTAGAGACACAACCCTAAACACATTAGGATTGGACAAAGACCCTCAAACCATTAGGATCAAAAACTAATATCCTCAAAACATTAGGATATAGCAGAGACACAACCCTCAATATATTAGGATTGGACAAAGACCCTCAAAACAATAGGATAAAAAACTAATATCCTCAAAGCATTTGGATATAGAAGAGAGACAACCTTCAATACACTAGGATTGGACAAAGACCCTCAAATCGTTAGGAACAAAAAATAATATCTTCACAATATTAGGATATAGTAGAGACACAACCCTCGATACATTAGGATTGGACGAAGAACCTCAAAACATTAGGATCAATACCAATATCGTCAAAACATTAGGATATAGCAGAGACACAACCCTCAATACATTAGGATTGGACGAAGACGCTCAAAACATTAGGATCAAAAACTAATATCTTCAAAACATTAGGATATAGTAGAGACACAACCCTCAATACATTTGGATTGGACAAAGACATTCAAAACATTAGGATATACTAGAGACACATTCCTCAATACATTAGGATTGGAAAAAAACCTTCAAAACATTATGATCAAAAAGTAATATCCTCACAACATTAGGATATAGTAGAGACACAACCCTCATTACATTAGTATCGTATGAAGACCCTCAAAACATTAGGATCAAAAACTAATATCTTCAAAATATTAGGATATAACAGAGACACAACCCTTTATACATTACGATTGGACAAAGATCTTCAAAACATTATGTTCAAAAATTAATATCCTCAAAACATTAGGATATAGTAGAGACACAACCCTTAAAAAATTAGGATTGGACAAAGACCCTCAAAACATTAGTATCAAAAACTAATATCCTCAAAGCATTTGGATATAGTAGAGACACAACCCTAAACACATTAGGATATAGTAGAGACACAACCCTAAACACATTAGGATCAGAAACTAATATCATCAAAACATTAGGGGATAGTAGAGACACAACCCTGAATACATTAGGATTGGACAAAGACCCTTAAAACAATAGGATCAAAAACTAATATCCTCAAAGCATTAGGATATAACAGAGACACAATCTTTAATACATTAGGATTGAACAAAGACCCTTAAAACGTTAGGATCAAAAACTAATAACCTCACAACATTAGGGTATAGTAGAGACACAACCCTCATTACTTTAGGATTGGGGGAAGAACCTCACAACATTAGGATCAAAAACTAATATCGTCAAAACATTAGGATATAGCAGAGATACAACTCTCAATACATTATGATAGGACGGAGACCCTCGAAACATTAGGATCCAAAACTAATATCCTCAAAACATTAGGATATAGTAGAGACACAACCCCTATACATTAGGATTGGACACACACCCTCAAAACATTAGGATCAAAAATTAATATCCGTAAAAACATTAGAATATAGTAGAGACACGACCCTTAATACATTAGGTTTGGACAAAGACCTTGAAACCATCGGATAAAAAACTATTATCGTCAAAACATTAGGATATAGCAGAGACACGACTCTCAACACATTAGGATTGGATGAAAACCCTCAAAAATTTTAGGATCAAAAACTAATATCCTCAAAACATTAGGATATAGTAGAGACACAAACCTTAATACATTAGGATTGGATGAAGACCCTAAAAACATTAGTATCAAAAACTAATATCCTCAAAGCATTAGGATATAGTAGAAACACAACCCTAAAAACATTAGGATTGGTCGAAGACCCTCAAACCATTAGGATAAAAAACTAATATCCTCAAAACATTAGGATATAGTAGATACACAACCCTCAATACATTAGGATTGGACAAAGACCCTCAAAGTGTTAGGATAAAAAACTAATATCCTCACAACATTAGGATATAGTAGAGACACAACCCTCAGTACATTAGGTTTGGGGGAAGAACCTCAAAACATTATGATCAAAAACCAATATCGTTAAATCATTAGGATATAGCAGAGATACAACTCTCAATACATTAGGATTGGATGAGGACCCTCAAAACATTAGGATATAGTATAGACACAAGCCTCAAAACATTAGAATTGGACACAGACCGTTAAAATATTAGGATCAAAAATTAATATCCTTAAAAACATTAGAATATAGTAGAGACACGACCCTTAATACAATAGGTTTGGACAAAGACCCTCAAACCATTAGGATAAAAAACTAATATAAGCAAAACATTAGGATATAGCAGAGACACGACTCTCAACACATTAGGATTGGATGAAAACCCTAACAATATTAGGATCATAAACTAATATCCTCAAAACATTAGGATATAGTAGATACACAACCCTTAATACATTAGGATTGGATGAAGACCCTCAAAACCTTCAAATCAAAAACTAATATCCTCAAAACATTAAGATATAGTAGAGACACAACCCTCAATACATTAGGATTTGACGAAGACCCTCAAAACATTAGGATCAAAAACTAATATCCACCAAATATTAGGATATTGTAGAGACACACCACTTAATACATTTGGATTGGACAAAGGCCCTCAAAACATTAGGATCAAAAACTAATATCCTCAAAGCATTAGGATATAGCATAGACACGACCCTTAATTCACTAGGATTGGACAAAGACCCTCCAAACATTAGGATCAAAAACTAATATCCTCACAACATTAGGATATAGTAGAGACACAACCCTCACTAAATTAGGATTGTATGAAGACCCTCAAATCATTAGGATCAAAAACTAATATCCTCAAAACATTAGGATATAACAGAGACACAACCCTTTATACATTACAATTGGACAAAGTCCCTCAAAACATTATGATCAAAAGTTTATATCCTCAAAACATTAGGATATAGTAGACACATAGCCCTTAAAACATTAGGATTGGACAAAGACCCTCAAAACATTAGTATCAAAAACTAATATCCTCATAGCATTAGGATATAGTAGAGACACAACCCTAAACAAATTAGGATTGGACGAAGACCCTCAAACCATTAGGATCAAAAACTAATATCCTTAAAACATTAGAGTATAGAAGAGACACAACGCTGAATATATTAGAATTGGACAAAGACCTTCAAAACAATAGGATCAAAAACTAATATACTCAAAGCATTAGGATATAAAAGAGACACAACCTTCAATACATTAGGATTGGACAAAGAACCTCAAAACGTTAGGATCAAAAACTAATAACCTTACAACATTAGGATATAGTAGAGACACAATCCTCAGCACATTAGGATTGGGGGAAGAACCTCAAAACATTAGGTTCAAAAACCAATATCGTAAAAACATTAGGATATAGAAGAGATACAACTCTCAATACATTAGGATTGGACAAAGACCCTCAAAATATTAGGATCAAAAACTAATATCCTCAAAGCATTAGGATATAGCAGAGACACAACCCTCAATACATTAGGATTAGACACGGACCCTCAAAACATTAGTATCAAAAACTAATATCCTCAAAGCATTAGGATATAGTAGAAACACAACCCTAAACACATTCGGATTGGACGAAAACCCTCAAACCATTAGGATAAAAAACTAATATCCTCATAACATTAGGATATAGCAGATACACAACCCTCAATACATTAGGATTGGACAAAGACCCTCAAAACATTCGGATCAAAAACTAATATCCTCAATATAATAGGATATAGCAGAGACAAAACCCTCAATACATTAGAATATAGTAGACCCTCAAAACATTAGGATCATAAACTAATATTCTAAAAACATTAGGATATAGTAAGAGAGACAACCCTTAATACATTAGGTTTGGACAAAGACCCTCAAACCATTAAGATGAAAAACTAATATCCTCAAAACATTAGGATATAGCAGAGACACAACCCCCTATACATTATGATTGGACGAAGACCCTCAAAACATTAGGATCAAAAACTAATATCCTCAAAGTATTAGGATATAGTAGAGACACGACCCTTAATTCATTAGGATTGGACAAAAATTCTCAAAATATTAGGATCAAAAACTAATATCCTCAAAACGTTAAGATATACTAGAGACAAAACCCTCAATACATTAGGATTGGACAAAGACCTTCAAAACATTAGGATCAAAAACTAATATCCTCACAACATTAGGTTATAGTAGAGACACAACCCTCAATACATTAGGATTGGACGAAGAACCTCAAAACATTAGGATCAAAACTAATATCATCAAAACATTAGGATATAGAAGAGATACAACTCTCAATACATTAGGATAGGACGAAGACCCACAAAACATTAGGATCCAAAACTAATATCTTAAAAACATTTGGATATAGTAGAGACACAACCCTCAATACATTAGGATTAGACACAGACCCTCAAAACATTTGTATCAAAAACTAATATCCTCAAAGCATTAGGATATAATAGAAACACAACGCTAAACACATTCTAATTGGACGAAGACCCTCAAACCATTAGGATCAAAAACTAATATCCTTAAAAGATTAGAGTATAGCAGAGACACAACCCTGAATATATTAGGATTGGACAAAGACCCTCAAAACAATACGATCAAAAACTAATATACTCAAAGCATTAGGATATAAAAGAGACACAACCTTCAATACATTAGGATTGGACAAAGAACCTCAAAACGTTAGGATCAAAAACTAATATCCTCACAACTTTAGGATATAGTAGAGACACAATCCTCAGTACATTAGGATTGGGGGAAGAACCTCAAAACATTAGGATCAAAAACGAATATCGTAAAAACATTAGGATATAGAAGAGATACAACTCTCAATACATTAGGATTGGACAAAGACCCTCAAAATATTAGGATCAAAAACTAATATCCTCAAAGCATTAGGATATAGCAGAGACACATCCCTCAATAAATTAGGATTAGACACGGACCCTCAAAACATTAGTATCAAAAACTAATATCCTCAAAGCATTAGGATATAGTAGAAACACAACCCTAAACACATTCGGATTGGACGAAAACCCTCAAACCATTAGGATAAAAAACTAATATCCTCAAAACATTAGGATATAGCAGATACACAACTCTCAATACATTAGGATTGGACAAAGACCCTCAAAACATTTGGATCAAAAACTAATATCCTCAAAATAATAGGATATAGCAGAGACAAAATCCTCTACACATTAGAATATAGTAGACCCTCAAAACATTAGTGTTGCACCCTAAAATTTGACCAACCGGGTCCCGTATCTGGCTCGATGTTTCGAAGCATTTCGCATTCGCATTTACATATTGCATATAGTGCGTTTCTTCAATCATGGTGATTTTATCGGGATTACAACCTTGTTGTCGCATTTCAGGTATATCAGACCGGTTCGGGTAATCGAAGGTTATTTTGGGAAGTCGCGCGCTTCCTGGGTGTTTTCAGCTTACGCAGTGATTTTGAAGATTCTTGGTGTCCGGGTTTACTGTTTGCTTCGATCTGGTCTCGCGCTCTCTTTTATGTTGGTTATTTGCCTTTGTTTGCATTTTTTAGGATTTAATAGCCTTTTGTAGATTTTAAATAGGCTTTATAGATTTTCTAGAATTTAAATAGATTTTTTTAATATTTTTAATAGCTTTAAATCATTTTTAGAATTTATAGAGTTTTCTTAATAGGTTTTTATAGTTTTTTTTTAATAGTTTTTTAATAGAATAATAGAATTTCTTTTAAATAAATAGTATAATTTTTATTAGAGATTAAATAGAAATTTGATAGAATTAATAATAGAAATTATTAGAGTTTTTTATTTTTATTGGTTTAGAGATTAGTGGAATTGTTAGAGAATTATTAGAGTTTTTTTTCTATTGTCATTAGTCTAGTGATTAGTATAGATTTAATAGTTAATTCTTATTTTTAGGTTTAATTAGACTTTAATCATTTGTTTAGATATTAATTAGGGTCTTATTAGAGTTTAGTAGGTTTAATTAGGATTAGATTACCGTGTTAATTGTCATTTTAGCAGTTAATTGTAGTTTTAATTTTTCAATTAATTGTAGTTTTAAGTCTTAACCAGGTTTAACTGTTCATTAATTAGTCATTAATTGGTCTGATTAATCTCATTTCAGTCCATTTTTTTCGTGGGCCCAGAGTCATTTTTGGAGGCCCAATATCTCAGTCCTTTTTTTGTCTATGCCATGTGTCATCCTATAAAATCGTCCATGCGTGTACTTCTGAAGAGGCCACTTCATTTCAACTTCATCCCAAAACTCACACGTAGCATCTCCATTAACTCTCCACTCAGCGCTAACCTCACCACGTGGCCTTCATGCGGCTTCTCCCTCTGACTCCCCCGTGACACTTGTCACCACCGGAACTTCACCGGTTGCATGGCCGGCGATCATGCAACCACCGCAACCTAACTTCTTCCGGCCACCACCAACTTCTTCCAGCCACCGCAACTGACGCCTGAAACCCTAACCACCTCGCCGGAACCACAAAAAACCACCGGAAAATCTGAAAAAAAACTCAGAATCTTCATCTCTTTTCCACCAATCTTCATCCAAACACCATCAATGTTCATCAGTGGTTTCCAGATTTCATCAACACTCATCCTAATTTTCCAGAATTTGGCATTCGATTCATCGTGTTCATATCAGTTCCAAAAAATCCACATCGTCAATAATCATCCTTCACCGTATTCATCCTTCTTCCAGAACGATTAATATCATCAATCATCATCAGGTTTTTTCGTCGTGATTCGCAAAGAACAGCTTCATCTGAAGAATCATCAAGAATCTTCAAACATTTTCGGATCAAGTTTCAACAAATCTCCAGAAAAGCTCCGATCATCCTCAACAATCGCTCGATCTTCCTCATCATCACCTTCTATCAAAAATGTCACAGGAATCTTCATCTTCATCTGAAGTTCAGCAAGGTTCTTCAGTTTTCCAGATGTTCTTCAAAGAAGATGAAGACATTCATCTCAACCTTCAACAAATCGCCAGAAAACCATGAACGTCTTCATCCAAGAATCATCAGCAAGAACATTCAAGGACCTTAAGCATCATTTCCAGAATCTTCCTCGTCAATCTTCATCAGAAAATTTCTCCAGAACTTCTTCAAGATCCATCAGCTTCCAGATTCCATTCTTCCAAGAACCTTCACGTAGCTTCAATCGTCTTCAAACGAGATCTTCAAGCGACCTTTCAAGATTCGTCACCAGTCGAAACATTAAGCGAGATCGTCCTCAAGTTTCCAGAAGATCTTCATCGTCTCCTTTTGAGTTCGTCAGTACGCATTTGCGACCCGTCCGTCCATTCCTTAGTTGAAGGTAGGACTAGGTGTTTGATTTTGGTTCATAATCTTGATGGTGTGTGGGGTTGAGGGAGAGTTTGAGCCTTGATGAAGCAGATGAAACGAGAGAGAAGGAGGAAGAGAGAATAGAGATTGCGAGAGAGGGAGAGAGGTGAGACAGCGGCGTGTGAACAGTGGTCTGGGAGAAGGGAAGGTTTAGGGTTTTTTCTGAAAATGGATGAGAAAGAGTTGGATGGTGGACGTTGGGCCCCAAGCCCAACGAATTTCTTGGCAATACACCTCCATTTTCCCGTTTCCACACCCCCTCTGTATGGCTCTTGGAAGAATGTGGGCTGGGCCCAATCCCGTTTGGGTTTTTTCTGGTGTACTCCTATTTCAATTACTGCACCCTATCCCTCAGTTTTTTATTTCCATTTTATTTTGCTGGGTTGGGCCCATTGTTTTGTCTTTTTTTTACTAGCATTATCCCCTGTACTCATATGTACCCCCTCCCCCTTGTATTTCTTTTATATTCATTTGATTAGTAGAACAAAAAGAATGAAGAAAAGAATATTGAAAAATATGAAGAAAAGAATATTGAAAAAATATGAAGAAAAGAATATTGAAAAAATATGAAGAAAAGAATATTGAAAAAATGTGAGAAAGGAAAATATGTGAAAAAAACATATGAAAAGAATATTGAGAGAAAATATTAAAAAAGAAATGAGAAAAAAGAAATGAGAAAAAGAAATGAGAAAAGAATATTAAAAAAAGATTTGAGAAAAGAACATAGAGAAAAAAATATGAAAAGAATAGAAGGAAAAAATAGTAAAAAAAAAGAGTATAAAAATATTAGTTTATAGATTTTAATATTTTCTTTAGAATAGATATTTTCTTCATAGGAGTTTATTTTACCCTCTTCGAGGTAGTTTTAGAAGTCCACTTGTTAGGGGACTATTTTCCGCTTGATTTTCCATTATAGATGGATAGGATAGTATTTTCTAGGAGTTTATTTCCCGCATTCAATCATTGTAACCCATTTTCAGAATATTAATAAAACGAGATTTGAGATGTGATCCCGAAAGTAGCCGAACTACAGCTGCTCTGATTTCTCGTACTGAGCGAGAATATGTAGGCATAGGATGCGATATCCTAGCGAGCACACTAACAACTAACCCTCTGTTCTCTCGCTGCTGTGCGATCGAGACTTTCCCGCTGACGACTGATTGTTTTCCCCTTTCTCTTACCCGAGTGTATTTGAGACCAGACCGTAGCTTTAGTTCCCATAGGTTCCCGTACCTTTAAAACCAAATTAATATCCCACTCCTGTGTGAGAACACCCTGCTTAGCCGTAGTTAGCCTGAACTACGTAAGCTCTGATCTTCCATGTTGTGTGGAAGTACGTAGGCACAAGACACGAAGTCTTGGCGAGCCAATTCCCTGTAGTTTCCTGAACTACGTTGACTCTGACTTTCTCTCTTGAGAATACGTAGGCATAGAGTGCGACGCTCTATCGACTCAATTCGCTTCCGTTTAGATTTAGCAGCCGTAGATAGATTGTTTTACATCCTTTAGACAAACCAAACAAGCGTGGATCCCGTCGAGTACGACGGACGTGAGGGGTGCTAATACCTTCCCCTTGCGTAACCGACTCCCGAATCCAGGATTTGGTTGCGGTGACCATTCCTTTCCCGTCTTTGCGGTAGGTTTACTTCGAGCGTTCCCTTTCCCTCCGTTGGGATAAATAACGCACGGTGGCGACTCTTCTGTTCATCCGGCGCCGATTTTCGCAGTAGCGACAGCTGGCGACTCTGCTGGGGACTGCGATAGTTCCCCATGCATGTGGGATCCAACGTCCCCTAAGAGAGTCAATCCTAGCGCTTGTTTGCTTGTCTATTAGGTGTTTATTTCTGTATAATTATTATCTGTTGCTGTTGTGCTGTGGGAAGGGTGATACTTTGAGTGATAAGCCGGACCTGGGCTTGAGTATGCATTTTAGGCATAGTTGTGGAGATTAGTGGACGAACCTGTTTGTTGAGCAGACACAAGTTCCCTACGAAATCCGCGCTCAGACGAGGTTCTCTCCGAGGTGCTTCTTTCCGATCCTGAGGATCTGAGGGGAGTCCAGACGTGAGGATTGTCGACTCTGGGGACCGATCAATTGGAAGTCAGCTAAGTGAGGCCGCTTCATGAGATGACGATGCCACACCTTCTGGGTATCGCATCATTCCTCATGAAAGTCTGTGACGCTGATAACCGCATAGGATGCTGTACCTTGACAGATTTAGGTCCATACCCGTGAGTGGGAGGGTTTTTGCAGGAACCTTGACTTCCAGCCTACCCGTTATTTTGGTCTTCTCTTCAGAGCGAGCGTACTCCGTCAGCAGTGCAGCAGTATTCAGATTGTGTGGGGGCTGTGATCCCGTGTTTGCTGCATATTGTATTTGCATTTGCATAAACGTGATTGCATCATATTGCATATCATCCTCCAGTTAGCCAGAGTTTTGATCCAGCCTTTGTTTCCTGAAGGTGATTGCCCGGAGTTTGGATTGAGCCACTGTTCATTGTCAGAAGACGACCTAGGGGTTGAATAGATTTGAGCAGAATCGAGCATTGAAGTCAGCTGAAGATTATTGGTAGCTATGTCTGAAGGCAATTTCCAGTCTCCTAACACCTTGGCAGGGTTTACTATGACGTCCAACCCTCTGTATGATTCTATGGAAGACTTTCCGCAAGCGAACAACGTTACTGCAGACCAAGTTGTACAGCCTTCTGTTGAGAACCGTGATCGACATGAGCAGTTTGTTGCCCGGAATGAACATCCTCCTCCTGTTAACAATCAAGGTGTTGTTTTCCCTGTGAGGAATTACCGAAGAGATATCCCGATAACCAGGATGGTAGATCCAAGAGCTCTTGAGAAGGATAGAAAACTCCGAGCATTGGAAGAAGGAGTTAAAGCTTTGAAAATGAAAGATGATGTTAACCTGAATGCTGCAGACATGTGTTTGGTTCCTGACCTGGTGTTGCCTTATAAGTTCAAAGTGCCGAAATTTGAGAAGTACACGGGAGATAGCTGTCCGAAGCAACATTTGATGATGTTCTGTCGAGGAATGACTTCGTTCGTGCGAGATGACAAATTGATGATCCATTGCTTTCAAGATAGTATGACTGGGGCGTCTTTGAGGTGGTATATGCAGTTAGAGAGAAATCAGATTCAATCATGGATGGATTTAGCCAGAGCTTTCCTAAAGCAGTACGATTATAATTTAGACATAGCTCCCCATCGCATGCAGTTGCAAGAATTGTCTCAAGAGAACAATGAACCTATCAAGAAGTATGCTCAAAGATGGAGAGAATTTGCTGCTAGAGTGCACCCACCGCTTTTGGACCGAGAGTTAACGAGCATGTTTGTAGATTCCCTACAAGATCCGTACTTCGAAAGATTGCTCGGACTTCCGTTAAGTTTCTCTGACGTGGTAATATTGGGAGAACGCCTTGAGTATGCCATAAGAATCGGGAAAATTCAGATTATTTCGAACGATCAAGCTGGTGAAATGGAATATCCTTGTGACTATCAGAATGAAGAAGGAGTTGTGATCAATGCAGTCATGCCAGATGTTGGGTATCCTCGAGATGAATCGGTGAAATCTGTTGGATCAGTATCTCCTGTGCCTTGTTATGCTGGACAGACAGCTGTGCCTAGAGCACCATATCAGGAACCTTATGTCGCTCCTCTGGCAAATCAGCGAACTCGTGGTCGAGGTTATCAGAATCAGCGTCAGAATCAGAATCGACCTCGCAACAATTTGGAACGAAGGAAATCTCCTTCTCACCCAGTGCCTATGCCGTATAGCCAGATGCTACCATCTTTGATCCAGAGTTCTTTGGTGGAACCTAAAGCTCTTAAGCCAGTTCCAGAACCTTACCCTCCTGGGTACAATCCCCATGTTCAGTGTGGTTACCATGGTGGCTCTCCAGGGCATTCGACGGAAGATTGTAAAGCATTTCAGGCGAAAGTACAACAGTTAATCGACCAAGATCGCATTTCCTTTCGAGAAGGATTTCTGTTTGTTCATGCCAACCGCTCAGCTGTCTAAGCTCGTAGACTCGGAAAGTATTCCCCAGCAAAAGCCAGTGGTCCAGACAGGCAGGCGCCCTCAGCATTGGCAGTCCTCAGACTTTATATCATTTGCATTTGTAGTTTCTTTTCTGTTAGTTACTACTTGTTTTTAAACATTGTTTATTTCGAATGGTAATAATAATAAAGTGACTATGCATTTTTCTGAATTAATCATGTCGCTGTCGCTCATTTACTGCATTGCACTGACACTTGCATTTTATTCACTCCACTTTATCATTGTGATTAGCAAAGACTGGAGGGAGGATGACAAAACTGAACTCATAATCATTAATCGTATGCTTTTAGATAAAACCTTGCCGATGACGTACAAGGCATTGTTTCAAATCCCCCAAACACTGGAGATATAAGGAGTTAGTCCCTTGTTAACCACTTCGAGCCAGGAAGTAGAAGTTTTTTCGGACTTTTTTAACCCTCACATCTTAACCCGGGGCAGGGTAGTTGTCAGTAGCTTGACCGAGCGTTCAAGTCTTACAGAGGAGTGTTTCCATTCGAGGACCAATAGCAGTTTATACCTCTCAAGAGGTTGTATCTCGTCAACCACAATGGTTAAATCTCACCAACCAGGAGTGAGACAGTTACCATCTTTTTGGAGCAATCAAGACAACCAGTGTCACACGACTTTGTGCCAAAAGGAAACGAAAAAAGAAATAAGAAAGCCCGCTAAGTAAAAAGAAAGAAAAAGCTGGAAAGCTAATACTTAGGCAAAAATCAGGGCATCCCGCTGGACTTCAAAAGAAAACGAAAAAACGAAAAAAACTCAAAAGGAGTCAGTCCAGGCAAAAATTAGGGAATCAAAAGAATGAAAAAGAAGGGATAGAAAAATATGTAGATCCCCAGTGAAAGACAAAGGCGTATATACAGACACCGAAAACGAAGAAGGAGTAACTGTCACTCTGAAAAACCTTGTGAATTCTTTAGTTATGGTTCTTACCATTCAACATACCTCTCGAAGAGGCGAGCGCTCGTGCTAAGTTAACTGAACTTTAGGATCGGAGACCATCACGTAGAAGGGGTGGGTACAAATCAAAATTTGAGCCAAATATCCTTTGTTTCACGAACCATGAACCCGACCACGATACAACCCTTAAAAGACCTAATTGAGGTAGGGTTTATTCTGAAAGCGCATTAGGATAAGGTTGAGTAACCTGACTCTTTATTGATTTGCTAATCATATCCTTGTTGTATTTTTCACTGATCAAATCAGCACTACGTTTGAACTTAGTTTCATTCGTCACTCACAATCATGACACATAAATGAGTGACAGCACAAATTTTTTCAAAATCTGCATAAACATTGCATTAAGATTACCATTCGTGAATAGACGATTTTTACTTGCAGGATAGTAGTTGACACGAAGGAAATTCCAACAGGGAATAATCAAACAGGGCTGAAAAATACAGTAGTTTGGATCAGAATGGTGTATGTTGTGAAACCCTGTGGATCCGGGGCATTGATTTGCAATAAGTTCAGAATCAGTTAGTCTGCGGACAAGTCCCGAAGCATCAGTTGATTATGGGGCAGTTTGTTTGAGAAGTAGTTGATCAGAAGTGAGTCTTCTCGAGAGCCAATCAGGGGGCAGTTATACAGAATGTTGAGATTTGAAAGTAGATATTTCAGGTGGATAATAAGATCAGGTTAAGTCGCTTATACGCTCATTCCGGGGCAAGTCAGTTCGGAAACGATGAAACCAGTCATGGTGATAGGTGTTTGATTGAGGTTGAATCCTTTTGGCGTACAGATACCGGGGCAAGTAATCTCGAGGTCGTCTCGTGGCAAGCTGTTCAGAGTGATACTCCCAAGAGTTAGATTGGGGCAAGTTGAGTGCACTGGGGCAAGTTATTCAAGCCAGTCTGTTTATCCCCAGCCGGAGTTGAGTATCAGGGAATCGTGTCATTACCCTTATAAAAAAACCTTAACATTCCGAAAAAGGCCTTACAGCCTAAACCTGTTACGTGTCAAAACTTTGTAACCAGTCGTTTCCAAAGTCCAGTTCTCGCCTGGCAAACCAGTAACCAGTTCTCGTCTGGCCCACATTTCCGTAAATACCAGTTCTCGCCTGGTACCTGTCTTCATTTAACCAGCTATCATATGGTCAACTTTTCCGTAAACATCAGTTCTCGTCTGGTGTATGTTATTGTAACCAGTTCTCGTCTGGTCATCGTTTCTTTAACCTATTGTTGTATCAGTTCTCGTCTGGTACATGTCAGCTTTCAGCCAGTTCTCGCCTGGTTGTTTTGTTCTTTACCTATTATCCAGTCAGCCCCGTCTGATGTCCAAAACACATAAAACAATTTTCGTTCAATTTTCCTAATCTATTTTGCTATCAGTTCTCGCCTGGTAGTCTACCTTTGAATGCTAGTTCTCGTCTAGTATTTTCCACCTTGTTAATAACCCGTTTTATCTTTTAAACTAGAAAAACCAAAAAATATGTAAATACCCAATGACTCGCATGTTGTCATGTTCCCGAATACGAAGCTCAATTGATACCAGTTCTCCGATTAATGTTTGAATTCCTTGTGAATGTTGTTAAATCAGGATTACTCTTCTTCAGCAGATGGAAGCCACGTATTATCCCCGCAAGAGTTGAGATTGCATTTTACCCCGTATCAGAGTAGGATCAGGAGTATCCTCAGCAGATTAAGATTGATATCCTTGATAGAAGGGGCATTCCCAGCAGTGTGCTGCGCACAATCAACCCCGATTCGGTCAATCCCCACAGAGTACCGGTTGTCAATGGTTTAGAAAGAGTATCCTTGTGCAGGGCCGTCCTTCCCTTTTTCCAGCATGTATCTTGCTGAGATGATTCTGTGATATCAGGTTACCCTCAGTGGAGTTGACGTTGCCTTCAGCATTTATTTTGCCAAGTGGTTCTGGACCTGGTGTTCTCTGGCAGCTAGAGCCTGCATTTACATTTGCATATATTGTCATACTTGCATTTATACAAACACATAGCATTTCCATGCCGTCTGGGGCATCGCATTTTCAAACAAACTCATAGCATTTCCATGCCGTATGGAACATTGCATCATTATCAGACATACGCATTTCGAAACATAGACCAGGTTGGTTACCTCATGGCTTTCGTGTATGTTCCCCTGCAGAGTTGTTTGGTTAAGTTTCTCTTCTCCTCCAGCGGAGTGATTTCTTCATATTTGGTTGTTACGTCGGCACTGAAAAAAAGAAAGATCGACATATATCAGACTTCTGAAGCTGCCGCCTATGGTCGAAATAGGTGTCTGGCAGTTCAATTCAGAATTTCCCCAGGAGAGTTTCCTCAAGTTCGCTGTGAACTGTGAGTCGATAGAAAAATCATATCTTGTAGTGCCAAGATTTGATCCCATAAGTAGATGAGAATTAAGGTGTTTGCTTTCTGAAGCATTATTCCGAAGATTCAGTACCTGTGGCGTCACACAGGTGATTGATGGTGGAAAAAAACGAACGAACGAAATTTTTATCAGATAATTGACCAGTTGTTGCCGTGACAACCAAACTTCAGTTCATTGGATGTTATTCCTCAAGCAGTTTTGCAGTATATTCCCACGGTTGGCAAATTTCAGGGTTCTATTAGTATTCAACCGTCTTCTACCTTTGAATGTTTGAAAGTCGTTCGCTCTCCAACCATTCAGGTCCAAGTCGCTTGAATAGGGGCAACTGTTGCACCCTAAAATTTGACCAACCGGGTCCCGTATCTGGCTCGATGTTTCGACGCATTTCGCATTCGCATTTACATATTACATATAGTGCATTTCTTCAATCATGGTGATTTTATCGGGATTACAGCCCTGCTGTCGCATTTCAGGTATCTCAGACCGGTTCAGGTAATCGGAGGTTATTTTGGGAAGTCGCGCGCTTCCTGGGTGTTTTCAGCTTACGCAGTGATTTTGAAGATTCTTGGTGTCCGGGTTTACTGTTTGCTTCGATCTGGTCTCGCGCTCTCTTTTATGTTGGTTATTTGCCTTTGTTTGCATTTTTTAGGATTTAATAGCCTTTTGTAGATTTTAAATAGGCTTTATAGATTTTCTAGAATTTAAATAGATTTTTTTAATATTTTTAATAGCTTTAAATCATTTTTAGAATTTATAGAGTTTTCTTAATAGGTTTTTATAGTTTTTTTAATAGTTTTTTAATAGAATAATAGAATTTCTTTTAAATAAATAGTATAATTTTTATTAGAGATTAAATAGAAATTTGATAGAATTAATAATAGAAATTATTAGAGTTTTTTATTTTTATTGGTTTAGAGATTAGTGGAATTGTTAGAGAATTATTAGAGTTTTTTTTCTATTGTCATTAGTCTAGTGATTAGTATAGATTTAATAGTTAATTCTTATTTTTAGGTTTAATTAGACTTTAATCATTTGTTTAGATATTAATTAGGGTCTTATTAGAGTTTAGTAGGTTTAATTAGGATTAGATTACCGTGTTAATTGTCATTTTAGCAGTTAATTGTAGTTTTAATTTTTCAGTTAATTGTAGTTTTAAGTCTTAACCAGGTTTAACTGTTCATTAATTAGTCATTAATTGGTCTGATTAATCTCATTTCAGTCCATTTTTTTCGTGGGCCCAGAGTCTTTTTTGGAGGCCCAATATCTCAGTCCATTTTTTGTCTATGCCATGTGTCATCCTATAAAATCGTCCATGCGTGTACTTCTGAAGAGGCCACTTCATTTCACCTTCATCCCAGAACTCACACGTAGCATCTCCATTAACTCTCCACTCAGCGCTAACCTCACCACGTGGCCTTCATGCGGCTTCTCCCTCTGACTCCCCCGTGACACTTGTCACCACCGGAACTTCACCGGTTGCATGGCCGGCGACCATGCAACCACCGCAACCTAACTTCTTCCGGCCACCACCAACTTCTTCCAGCCACCGCAACTGTCGCCTGAAACCCTAACCACCTCGCCGGAACCACAAAAAACCACCGGAAAATCTGAAAAAAACTCAGAATCTTCATCTCTTTTCCACCAATCTTCATCCAAACACCATCAATGTTCATCAGTGGTTTCCAGATTTCATCAACACTCATCCTAATTTTCCAGAATTTGGCATTCGATTCATCGTGTTCATATCAGTTCCAGAAAATCCACATCGTCAATAATCATCCTCCACCGTATTCATCCTTCTTCCAGAACGGTTAATATCATCAATCATCATCAGGTTTTTTTGTCGTGATTCGCAAAGAACAGCTTCATCTGAAGAATCATCAAGAATCTTCAAACATTTTCGGATCAAGTTTCAACAAATCTCCAGAAAAGCTCCGATCATCCTCAACAATCGCTCGATCTTCCTCATCATCACCTTCTATCAAAAATGTCACAAGAATCTTCATCTTCATCTGAAGCTCAGCAAGGTTCTTCAGTTTTCCAGATGTTCTTCAAAGAAGATGAAGACATTCATCTCAACCTTCAACAAATCGCCAGAAAACCATGAACGTCTTCATCCAAGAATCATCAGCAAGAACATTCAAGGACCTTGAGCATCATTTCCAGAATCTTCCTCGTCAATCTTCATCAGAAAATTTCTCCAGAACTTCTTCAAGATCCATCAGCTTCCAGATTCCATTCTTCCAAGAACCTTCACGTAGCTTCAATCGTCTTCAAACGAGATCTTCAAGCGACCTTTCAAGATTCGTCACCAGTCGAAACATTAAACGAGATCGTCCTCAAGTTTCCAGAAGATCTTCATCGTCTCCTTTTGAGTTCGTCAGTACGCATTTGCGACCCGTCCGTCCATTCCTTAGTTGAAGGTAGGACTAGGTGTTTGATTTTGGTTCATAATCTTGATGGTGTGTGGGGCTGAGGGAGAGTTTGAGCCTTGATGAAGCAGATGAAACGAGAGAGAAGGAGGAAGAGAAAATAGAGATTGCGAGAGAGGGAGAGAGGTGAGACGGCGGCGTGTGAACAGTGGTCTGGGAGAAGGGAAGGTTTAGGGTTTTTTCTGAAAATGGATGAGAAAGAGTTGGATGGTGGACGTTGGGCCCCAAGCCCAACGAATTTCTTGGCAATACACCTCCATTTTCCCGTTTCCACACCCCCTCTGTATGGCTCTTGGAAGAATGTGGGCTGGGCCCAATCCCGTTTGGGTTTTTCCTGGTGTACTCCTATTTCAATTACTGCACCCTATCCCTCAGTTTTTTATTTCCATTTTATTTTGCTGGGTTGGGCCCATTGTTTTGTCTTTTTTTTTACTAGCATTATCCCCTGTACTCATATGTACCCCCTCCCCCTTGTATTTCTTTTATATTCATTTGATTAGTAGAACAAAAATAATGAAGAAAAGAATATTGAAAAATATGAAGAAAAGAATATTGAAAAAATATGAAGAAAAGAATATTGAAAAAATATGAAGAAAAGAATATTGAAAAAATGTGAGAAAGGAAAATATGTGAAAAAAACATATGAAAAGAATATTGAGAGAAAATATTAAAAAAGAAATGAGAAAAAAGAAATGAGAAAAAGAAATGAGAAAAGAATATTAAAAAAAGTTTTGAGAAAAGAACATAGAGAAAAAAATATGAAAAGAATAGGAAAAAAAAATAGTAAAAAAAAAGAGTATAAAAATATTAGTTTATAGATTTTAATATTTTCTTAAGAATAGATATTTTCTTCATAGGAGTTTATTTTATCCTCTTCGAGGTAGTTTTAGAAGTCCACTTGTTAGGGGACTATTTTCCGCTTGATTTTCCATTATAGATGGATAGGATAGTATTTTCTAGGAGTTTATTTCCCGCATTCAATCATTGTAACCCATTTTCAGAATATTAATAAAACGAGATTTGAGCTGTGGTCCCGAAAGTAGCCGAACTACAGCTGCTCTGATTTCTTGTACTGAGCGAGAATATGTAGGCATAGGATGCGATATCCTAGCGAGCACACTAACAACTAACCCTCTGTTCTCTCGCTGCTGTGCGATCGAGACTTTCCCGCTGACGACTGATTGTTTTCCCCTTTCTCTTGCCCGAGTGCATTTGAGACCAGACCGTAGCTTTAGTTCCCATAGGTTCCCGTACCTTTAAAACCAACTTAATATCTCACTCCTGTGTGAGAACACCCTGCTTATCCGTAGTTAGCCTGAACTACGTAAGCTCTGATCTTCCATGCTGTGTGGAAGTACGTAGGCACAAGACGCGAAGTCTTGGCGAGCCAATTCGCTGTAGTTTCCCGAACTACGTTGACTCTGACTTTCTCTCTTGAGAATACGTAGGCATAGAGTGCGACGCTCTATCGAGTCAATTCCCTTCCGTTTAGATTTAGCAGCCGTAGATAGATTGTTTTGCATCCTTTAGACAAACCAAACAAGTGTGGATCCCGTCGAGTACGACGGACATGAGGGGTGCTAATACCTTCCCCTTGCGTAACCGACTCCCGAATCCAGGATTTGGTTGCGATGACCATTCCTTTCCCGTCTTTGCGGTAGGTTTACTTCGAGCGTTCCCTTTCCCTCCGTTGGGATAAATAACGCACGGTGGCGACTCTTCTGTTCAGCCGGCGCCGATTTTCGCAGTAGCGACAGCTGACGACTCTGCTGGGGACTGCGATAGTTCCCCATGCATGTGGGATCCAACGTCCCCTAAGAGAGTCAATCCTAGCGCTTGTTTGCTTATCTATTAGGTGTTTATTTCTGTATAATTATTATCTGTTGTTGTTGTGCTGTGGGAAGGGTGATACTTTGAGTGATAAGTCGGACCTGGGCTTGAGTATGCATTTTAGGCATAGTTATGGAGATTAGTGGACGAACCTGTTTGTTGAGCAGACACAAGTTCCCTACGAAATCCGCGCTCAGACGAGGTTCTCTCCGAGGTGCTTCTTTCCGATCCTGAGGATCTGAGGGGAGTCCAGACATGAGGATTGTCGACTCTGGGGACCGATCAATTGGAAGTCAGCTAAGTGAGGCCACTTCATGAGATGACGATGCCACACCTTCTGGGTATCGCATCATTCCTCATGAAAGTCTGTGACGCTAATGACCGCATAGGATGCTGTACCTTGACAGATTTAGGTCCATACCCGTGAGTGGGAGGGTTTTTGCAGGAACCTTGACTTCCAGCCTACCCGTTATTTTGGTCTTCTTTTCAGAGCGAGCGTACTCCGTCAGCAGTGCAGCAGTATTCAGATTGTGTGGGGGTTGTGATCCCGTGTTTGCTGCATATTGTATTTGCATTTGCATAAACGTGATTGCATCATATTGCACATCATCCTCCAGTTAGCCAGAGTTCTGATCCAGCCTTTGTTTCCTGAAGGTGATTGCCAGGAGTTTGGATTGAGCCACTGTTGATTGTCAGAAGACGACCTAGGGGTTGAATAGATTTGAGCAGAATCGAGCATTGAAGTCAGCTGAAGATTATTGGTAGCTATGTCTGAAGGCAATTTCCAGTCTCCTAACACCTTGGCAGGGTTTACTATGACGTCCAACCCTCTGTATGATTCTATGGAAGACTTTCCGCAAGCGAACAACGTTACTGCAGACCAAGTTGTACAGCCTTCTGTTGAGAACCGAGATCGACATGAGCAGTTTGTTGCCCGGAATGAACGTCCTCCTCCTGTTAACAATAAAGGTGTTGTTTTCCCTGTGAGGAATTACCAAAGAGATATCCCGATAACCAGGATGGTAGATCCAAGAGCTCTTGAGAAGGATAGAAAACTCTGAGCATTGGAAGAAGGAGTTAAAGCTTTGAAAATGAAAGATGCTGTTAACCTGAATGCTGCAGACATGTGTTTGGTTCCTGACCTGGTGTTGCCTTATAAGTTCAAAGTGCCGAAATTTGAGAAGTACACGGGAGATAGCTGTCCGAAGCAACATTTGATGATGTTCTGTCGAGGAATGACTTCGTTCGTGCGAGATGACAAATTGATGATCCATTGCTTTCAAAATAGTATGACTGGGGCGTCTTTGAGGTGGTATATGCAGTTAGAGAGAAATCAAATTCAATCATGGATGGATTTAGCCAGAGCTTTCCTAAAGCAGTACGATTATAATTTAGACATAGCTCCCCATCGCATGCAGTTGCAAGAATTGTCTCAAGAGAACAATGAACCTATCAAGAAGTATGCTCAAAGATGGAGAGAATTTGCTGCTAGAGTGCACCCACCGCTTTTGGACCGAGAGTTAACGAGCATGTTTGTAGATTCCCTACAAGATCCGTACTTCGAAAGATTGCTCGGACTTTCGTTAAGTTTCTCTGACGTGGTAATATTGGGAGAACGCCTTGAGTATGCCATAAGAATCGGGAAAATTCAGATTATTTCGAACGATCAAGCTGGTGAAATGGAATATCCTTGTGACTATAAGAATGAAGAAGGAGTTGTGCTCAATGCAGTCATGCCAGATGTTGGGTATCCTCGAGATGAATCGGTGAAATCTGTTGGATCAGTATCTCCTGTGCCTTGTTATGCTGGACAGACAGCTGTGCCTAGAGCACCATATCAGGAACCTTATGTCGCTCCTCTGGAAAATCAGCGAACTCGTGGTCGAGGTTATCAGAATCAGCGTCAAAATCAGAATCGACCTCGCAACAATTTGGAACAAAGGAAAGCTCCTTCTCACCCAGTGCCTATGCCGTATAGCCAAATGCTACCATCTTTGATCCAGAGTTCTTTGGTGGAACCTAAAGCTCTTAAGCCAGTTCCAGAACCTTACCCTCCTGGATACAATCCCCACGTTCAGTGTGGTTACCATGGTGGCTCTCCAGGGCATTCGACGGAAGATTGTAAAGCATTTCAGGCGAAAGTACAACAGTTGATCGAAAAACTAATACATTAGGTTTGGACAAAGACCCTCAAACCATTAAGATGAAAAACTAATATCCTCAAAACATTAGGATATAGCAGAGACACAACCCCCTATACATTATGATTGGACAAAGACCCTCAAAACATTAGGATCAAAAGCTAATATCCTCAAAGTATTAGGATATAGTAGAGACACGACCCTTAATACATTAGGATTGGACAAAGAATCTCAAAACATTAGGATCAAAAACTAATATCCTCAAAACGTTAAGATATACTAGAGACAAAACCCTCAATACATTAGGATTGGACAAAGACCTTCAAAACATTAGGATCAAAAACTAATATCCTCACAACATTAGGATATAGTAGAGACACAACGCTCAATACATTAGGATTGGACGAAGAACCTCAAAACATTAGGATCAAAACTAATATCATCAAAACATTAGGATATAAAAGAGATACAACTCTCAATACATTAGGATAGGACGAAGACCCACAAAACATTAGGATCCAAAACTAATATCTTCAAAACATTTGGATATAGTAGAGACACAGCCCTCAATACATTAGGATTAGACCCGAACCCTCAACACATTAGTATCAAAAACTAATATCCTCAAAGCATTAGGATATAGTAGAAACACAACTCTAAACACATTCGGATTGGACGCAAACCCTCAAACCATTAGGATAAAAAACTAATATCCTCAAAACATTAGGATATAGCAGATACACAACCCTCAATACATTAGGATTGGACAAAGACCCTCAAAGCGTTAGGATAAAAAACTAATATCCTGACACCATTAGGATATAGTAGAGACACAACCCTCAGTACATTAGGATTAGGGGAAGAACCTCACAACATTATGATAAAAAACTAATATCTTCAAATCATTAGGATATAGTAGAGACACAATCCTAAATACATTAGGATTGGACAAAGACACTCAAAACATTAGGATCAAAAACTAATATCCTCAAACCATTAGGATATAGCAGAGACACGACTCTCAACACATTAGGATTAGATGAAAACTCTCAAAACATTATGATCAAAAACTAATATCCTCAATACATTAGGATATAGTAGAGACACAACCCTCAATACATTAGCATTGGATGAAGACCCTCAAAACATTCGGATCAAAAACTAATATCGTCAAAATAATAGGATATAGCAGAGACAAAACCCTCAATACATAAGAATATAGTAGACCCTCAAAACATTAGGATCATAAACTAATATTCTCAAAACATTAGGATATAGTAAGAGAGACAACCCTTAATACATTAGGTTTGGACAAAGACCCTCAAACCATTAAGATGAAAAACTAATATCCTCAAAACATTAGGATATAGTCGAGACACAACCCCCTATACATTATGATTGGACGAAGACCCTCAAAACATTAGGATGAAAAACTAATATCCTCAAAGTATTAGGATATAGTAGAGACACGACCCTTAATACATTAGGATTGGACAAAGAATCTCAAAATATTAGGATCAAAAACTAATATCCTCAAAACGTTAAGATATACTAGAGACAAAACCCTCAATACATTAGGATTCGACAAAGACCTTTAAAACATTAGGATCAAAAACTAATATCCTCACAACATTAGGATATAGTAGAGACACAACCCTCAACACATTAGGATTGGACGAAGAACCTCAAAACATTAGGATCAAAACTAATATCATCAAAACATTAGGATATAGCAGAGACACAACCCTCAATACATTAGGATTGGATGAAGACCCTCAAAACATTATGATCAAAAACCAATATCCTCAAAACATTAGGATATAGTAGAGACACAACCCTCAAAACATTAGGATTGGATAAAGACCCTCAAAACATTAGTATCAAAAACTAATATCCTCAAAGCATTTGGATATAGTAGAGACACAACCCTAAACACATTAAGATTGGACGAAGACCCTCAAACAATTAGGATCAAAAACTAATTGGTAGAACACAAATTGGTGTTTCTTATGTCTCTATGTTTTGATGATAACTCTTATGGAATTTTTTATTAAGAAAATATATACTCTAAAATTTGTTCAAGTATTGTTGTTTCAGGTATTAAATTAAATACTCTTACAGAAGCAAAATACATAAGTACAAGCAACTATGCAAGGCTCTGAAGCATCAGATGCAAGACAATCAGAAGACTCTGAAGCGCTGCCAGAAGAATCTGAAAGCGTATCTGAAAGAATTATATGAAGAGTTGAAAGCTTTGATCAAATAAGACTTTGAAGTTCATTTCACTGAAAGAACATAGGCTCTGATCATCAGACTCTAATCAAATTATAATCACGCTCAAGCACATACTGCTGCATACTCTGATGAAGACTCTGATCAAGATTGAGACTCTGAGCTATTCAGCTCTGATCATCTTAAAGTATTTCATTCCTTTAAGCTTGTTACAAGTTCTGAAGTGCAGATTTTGAAGACTTCATCCTGAAGGAAGCTTGTTGAAGAAGCTGTAAACTTGATTGGACGCGGTGCTACTTCCAAAGTAACCAACGGCTATTTTGTCCAAAGAAGTGACGTGGTGCAAATCCCAAAGCTTCTACAACCATACTTTTCCTGCAGAAAGCATGTCTCTGCCCATACCTTTTGGTGATGAAAAGTCTTATATTTCTAATATAATACTCAGCTGCACATTACTCAAAGCAATTGGAAAAGCTATAAAAGTAGAACTTCTACAACATTTAGAAGTTGCTAGTTCACTCAAAAAGAAATATTCATACACACGTTTGAAGCATCAAAGTGAAATCTCTCAAAGTTCATATACTTTTATTCTTTCATAAAACTGTATAGTTTCATTTGTACTTAATCTTAAGTGTAAATATCACATTTGTGATACAGCTTATTAGAAGCATTTAAACACAAGTTAGTTTACATTAACTTGTAAGAAGTTCCTTGAGAAGACCAAGGTGTGGTCAGTTGTTCTTGAGAAGACTAAGACAGTTGTTCTTAGTGCTTACTATTGTAATCAGTTGATTAATAGTGGATTAAGTCCTTGTGGAGAAAGGAAAATCATCTTTGATAAGGTGGACTGGAGTAGTTGATTTCAACGAACCAGGATAAAAATCTTGAGTTGTTTTCGTTGCCATTATTCTTAAAACTCTTATTCAACCCCCCCTTCTAAGTGTTTTTTTCACCTTCACTATTATCCTCAAAACATTAGGATATAGCAGAGACACAAGCCTCAATACATTAGGATTGGACAAAGACCCCCAAAACAATTGGATCAAAAACTAATATCTTCAAAGCATTAGGATATAGCAGAGACACAACCTTCAATACATTAGGATTTGACAAAGACCCTCAAAGCGTTTGGATAAAAAACTAATATCCTCACAACATTAGGATATAGTAGAGACACAACCCTCAGTACATTAGGATTAGGGGAAGAACCTCAAAACATTATGACCAAAAACCTATATCGTCAAAACAATAGGATATAGCAGAGATACAACTCTCAATACATTAGGATTGGACGAAGACCCTCAAAACGTTAGGATAAAAAACTAATATCCTCAAAACATTAGGATATAGTAGAGACATAACCCTCAATACATTAGGATTGGACACAGACCCTTAAAACATTAGGATCAAAAATTAATATCCTTAAAAACATTAGAATATAGTAGAGACACACCCCTTAATACATTAGGTTTGGACAAAGACCCTCAAACCATTAGGATAAAAAAAACAAATATCGTCAAAACATTAGGATATAGCAGAGACACGACTCTCAACAAATTAGGATTGGATGAAAACCCTAAAAATATTAGGATCAAAAACTAATATCCTCAAAACATTAGGATATAGTAGAGACACAACCCTTAATACATTAGGATTGGATGAAGACCCTCAAAACCTTCGAATCAAAAACTAATATCCTCAAAACATTAGGATATAGTAGAGACACAACCCTCAATACATTAGGATTGGACGAAGACCCTCAAAACATTAAGATCAAAAACTAATATCCTCAAAATCTAAGGATATAGTAGAGACACAACACTTAATACATTAGGATTGGACAAAGACTCTCAAACCATTAGGATTAAAACCTAATATTCTCAAAACATTAGGATATAGGAGAGACACAACTCTCAATACATTTGGATTGGACAAAGACCCTCAAAACATTAGGATCAAAAACTAATATCCTCAAAGCATTAGATATAGCATAGACACGACCCTTAATACACTAGGTTTGGACAAAGACCCTCAAAACATTAGGATCAAAACATTAGGATATATTAGAGACACAACCCTCACTATATTAGTATTTAATGAAGACCCTCAAAACATTAGGATCAAAAACTAATATCCTCAAAACATTTGGATATAACAGAGAGACAACCCTTTATACATTAGAATTAGACAAAGACCCTAAAAACATTATGATCAAGAACTAATATTCTCACAACATTATGATATAGTAGAGCACGACCCTCAATACATTAGGATTGGACAAAGACCCTCAAACCATTAGGATTAAAAACTAATATCCTCAAAACATTAGGATATAGCAGAGATAGAACTCTCAATACGTTAGGATTGGAAAAAGACCCTCAAAATATTAGGATCAAAAACTAATATCCTCAATGCATTAGGATATACCATAGAGACGACCCTTAATACATTACGATTGGACAAAGACCCTAAAAATATTAGGATCAAAAACTAATATCCTTAAAACATTAGGATAAGCTAGAGACACAACCCTTCGTACATTATGATTGGACGAAGACCCTTAAAACATTATGCTCAAAAACTAATATCTTCAAAACATTAGGTTATAGTAGAGACACAACCCTTAATACATTAGGATTGGACAAAGACACTTAAAACATTAGGCTATACTAGAGACACAACCCTCAATACATTAGGCTTGGACAATGACCTTCAAAACATTTGGATCAAAAATTAATATCCTCACAACATTAGGATATAGTAGAGACACAACCATCAATACATTAGGATTGGACGAAGAACCTTAAAGCATTAGGATTAAAAATTAAAATCCTCAAAACATTAGGATATAGCAGAGACAAAGACCCTCAATATATTAGGATTGGACAAAGACCCTCAAAACATTAGGATCAAAAACTATTATCCTCATAGCATTAGGATATAGCAGAGACACGGCCCTAAATACATTAGGATTGGACAAAGACCTTCAAAACATTAGGATCAAAAACTAATATCCTCAAAACGTTAGAATATAGTAGACACACGACCCTCAATACATTAGGATTGGACAAAGACCCTCAAAATGTTATGATCAAAAACTAATATCCTTGCAACATTAGGATATAGTAGAGACACAACCCTCAATACATTCGGATTGTGAGAAAAACCTCAAAACATTAGGATCAAAAACCAACATCTTCAAAACATTAGGATATAGCAGAGACGCAACTCTCAATACATTAGGATTGGACAAAGACCCTCAAAACATTAGGATTAAAATCTAATATCCTAAAAACATTAGAATATAGTAGATACACGACCCTCAATACATTAGGATTGGACAAAGACCCTCAAACCATTAGGATCAAAAACTTATATCCTCAAAACATTAGGATATAGTAGACACACAACCCTAAACATATTAGGATTGGATCAAAACCCTCAAAACATTAGGATCAAAAACATATATCGTCAAAAAATTAGGATATAGTACAGACACAACCATTAATATATTAGGATTGGACAAAGACTCTCAAACCATTTGGAATGAAAAATAATATCTTCAAAACACTAGGATATAGCAGAGACACAACCCTCAATACATTAGGATTGGACAAAGACACTCAAAACATTTGGATCAAAAACTTATATCCTCAAAGCATTAGGATATAGTAGAGACGCAACTCTCAATACATTAGGATTGGCAAAGACCCTCAAAACATTAGGATCAAAAACTAATATCCTCAAACCATTAGAATATAGTAGACACACGATCCTCCATACATTAGGATTGGACAAAGACCCTCAAACCATTAGGATCAATAACTAATATCCTTAAAACATTAGGATATACCAGAGACCCATCCCTCAATACATTAGGATTGGACAAAGACACTCAAAACATTTGGATCAAAA
Organism: Lathyrus sativus; assembly: GCA_963859935.3. Taxonomy (NCBI): domain Eukaryota; kingdom Viridiplantae; phylum Streptophyta; class Magnoliopsida; order Fabales; family Fabaceae; genus Lathyrus; species Lathyrus sativus. The sequence continues at coordinate 187,235,139 of OZ012736.1, read as the reverse complement.
ACTAATATCCTCAAAGAATTAGGATATAGCAGGGACGCAACTCTTAATATATTAGGATTGGACAAAGACCTTCAAAACATTAGGATCAAAAACTAATATCCTCAAAACATTAGAATATAGTAGACACACGACCCTCAATACATTAAGATTGGACAAAGACCCTCAAAATGTTATGATCAAAAACTAATATCCTTGCAACATTAGGATATAGTAGAGACACAACTCTCAATAAATTAGGATTGGGCGAAGAACCTCAAAACATTAGGATCAAAAACCAATATCTTCAAAACATTATGTTATATCAGAGACGTAACTTTCAATACATTAGGATTGGACAAAGACCCTCAAAACATTAGGATCAAAAACTAATATCCTAAAAACATTAGAATATAGTAGACACATGACCCTGAATACATTAGGATTGGACAAAGACCCTCAAACCATTAAGATCAAAAACTAATATCCTCAAAACATTAGGATATAGTAGACACACAACCCTAAACACATTAGGATTGGATGAAAACCCTCTAAACATTAGGATGAAAAACTAATATCGTCAAAACATTAGGATATAGTAGAGACACAACCCTTAATACATTAGGATTTGACAAAGACACTCAAAACATTTGGATCAAAAACTAATATCCTCAAAGCATTAGGATATAGCAGAGACGCAACTCTCAATACATTAGGATTGGTCAAAGACCCTGAAACCATTAGTATCAAAAACTAATATCCTCAAAACGTTAGGATATAGTAGAGACACAACTCTCAATACATTACGATTGGACAAAGACCCTCAAAATATTAGGATCAAAAACTAATATCCTCAAAACATTAGGATATAGTAGACACACAACCCTAAACACATTAGGATTGAATGAAAACCCTCAAAACATTAGGATCAAAAACTAATATCGTCAAAATATTAGGATATAGCTGAGACACAACCCTTAATACATTATGATTGGACAAAGACTCTCGATCCATTAGGATTAAAAACTAATACCCTCAATACATTAGGATTGGACAAAGACACTCAAAACATTTGGATCAAAAACTAATATCCTCAAAACATTAGAATATAATAGACACACGACCCTCAATACATTAGGATTGGACAAAGACCCTCAAAATATTAGGATCAAAAACTAATATCCTCGCAACATTAGGATATAGTAGAGAGACAATCCTCAATACATTAGGATTGGGCGAAGAACCTCAAAACATTAGGATAAAAAACCAACATCTTCAAAACATTAGGATTTAGCAGAGACGCAACTCTCAATACATTAGGATTGGAAGAAAACCCTCAAAACATTAGGATCAAAAACTAATATCCTTAAAACATTAGAATATAGTAGAGACACAACCCTTAATACATTAGGAATGGACGAAGACCCTCAAACCATTAGGATTAAAAACTAATATCCTCAAAACATTACGATATAGCAGAGACAAAAACTTCAATACATTAGGATTCGACAAAGACCCTCAAAACGTTAGTATCAAAAACTAATACCCTCACAACATTAGGATCTAGTAGAGACACAACCCTCAATCCATTAGGATTGGGCGAAGAACCTCAAAACAGTAGGATCAAAAACCAACACCTTCAAAACATTAGGATATAGCAGAGACGCAACTCTACATACATTAGGATTGGAAAAAGACCCTCAAGACATTAGGATCAAAAACTAATATCCTCAAAACATTAGAATATAGTAGACACACGACCCTCAATACATTTTCTTTGGACAAAGCCCTCAAACCAGTAGGATCCAAAACTAATATCCTCAAAACATTAGGATATAGTAGACACACAACCCTAAACACATTAGGATTGGATGAAAGCCCTTAAAACATTAGGATGAAAAACTGATATCGTCAAAACATTAGATATAGTAGAGAAACTACCCTTAATACATTAGGATTGGACAAAGACTCTCAAACCATTAGGATTAAAAACTAATATCCTCAAAACATTAGGATATAGTAGAGACACAACCCTCAATACATTAGGATTGTACAAAGACACTCAAAACATTTGGATCAAAAACTAATATCCTCAAAGCATTAGGATATAGCAGGAACGTAACCCTCAATACATTAGGCTTGGACAAAGACCCTCAAAACATTAGGATCAAAAACTAATATCCTCAAAACATTAGAATATAGTAGACACACGACCCTCAATACATTAAGATTGGATAAAGACCCTCAAAATATTAGGATAAAAAACTATTATCCTCACAACATTAGGATATAGTAGAGACACAACCCTCAATACATTAGGATTGGGCGAAGTACCTCAAAACATTAGGATCAAAAATCAACATCTTCAAAACATTAGCATATAGCAGAGACGCAACTCTCAATACATTAGGATTGGATGAAAACCCTCAAAACATTAGGATCAAAAACTAATATCCTTAAAACATTAGAATATAGTAGACACACAACCTTTAATACATTAGGAATGGACGAAGACCCTCAAACCATTAGGATCAAAAACTAATATCCTCAAAACATTAGGATATAGCAGAGACACAACCCTCAATACATTAGGATTGGACAAAAACCCTCAAAACATTAGGATTAAAAACTAATATCCTTAAAACATTAAGATATAGTAGAGACACAATCCTTAATACATTAGGATTGGACAAAGACTCTCAAACCATTAGGTTTAAAAACTAATATTCTAAAAACATTAGAATATAGTAGACACACGACCCTCAATACATTAGGATTCGAGAAAGGCCCTCAAACCATTAGGATCAAAAACTAATATCCTCAAAACATTAGGATATAACAGAGACACAACCCTCAATACATTAGGATTGGACAAAGACCCTCAAAACATTAGGATCAAAAACAAATATGCTAAAAACATTTGGATATAGTAGAGACACAACCCAAAACACATTAGGATTGGATAATAATCCTCAAAACATTAGAATCAAAAACTAATATGGTCAAAACATTATAATATAGTAGAGACACGACCCTCAATATATTAGGATTGGACAAAGACCCTCAAAATATTAGGATCAAAAACTAATATCCTCACAACATTAGGATATAGCATAGACACGACCCTTAATACATTACGATTGGGCAAAGAACCTCAAAACATTAGGATCAAAAACCAACATCTTCAAAACATTAGGATTTAGCGGAGACGCAACTCTCAATACATTAGGATTGGATGAAAACCCTCAAAACGTTAGGATCAAAAACTAATATCCTTAAAACATTAGAATATAGTAGAGACACAACCCTTAATACATTAGGAATGGACGAAGACCCTCAAACCATTAGGATCAAAAACTAATATCCTCAAAACATTAGGATATAGCAGAGACACAACCCTCAATACATTAGGATTGGACAAAGACCCTCAAAACATTAGGATCAAAAACTAATATCCTCAAAGCATCAGGATATAGCATAGACAAGACCCTTAATACATTACGATTGGACAAAATCCTCAAAATATTAGGATCAAAAACTAAAATCCACAAAACATTAGGATATACTAGAGACAAAACCTTCAATACATTAGGATTGGACAAAGACCCTCAAAACGTTAGTATCAAAAACTAATATCCTCACAACATTAGGATATAGTAGAGACACAACCCTCAATACATTAGGATTGGGCGAAGAACCTCAAAACAGTAGGATCAAAAACCAACATCTTCAAAACATTAGGATATAGCAGAGACGCAACTCTCAATACATTAGGATTGGACAAAGACCCTCAAGACATTAGGATCAAAAACTAATATCCTCAAAACATTAGAATATAGTAGACACACGACCCTCAATACATTTGGATTGGACAAAGACCCTCAAACAAGTAGGATCCAAAACTATGATCCTCAAAACAGTAGGATCCAAAACTAATATCATCAAATAATTAGGATATAGTATACACACAACCCTAAACACATTAGGATTGGATGAAAACCCTCAAAACATTAGGATCAAAAACTAATATCGTCAAAACATTAGGATATAGTAGAGACACAACCCTTAATATATTAGGATTGGACAAAGACTCTCAAACCATTAGGATTAAAAACTAATATCCTTAAAACATTAGGATATAGCAGAGACACAACCCTCAATACATTAGGATTGGACAAAGACACTCAAAACATATGGATCAAAAACTAATATCCTCAAAACATTAGAATATAGTAGACACACGACCCTCAATACATTAGGATTGGATAAAGACCCTCAAAATATTAGGAAAAAAAACTAATATCCTCACAACATTAGGATATAGTAGAGACACAACCCTCAATACATTAGGATTGGGCGAAGAACCTCAAAACATTAGGATCAAAAACCAACATCTTCAAAACATAAGCATATAGTAAGACGTAACTCTCAATACATTACGATTGGATGAAAACCCTCAAAACTTTAGGATCAAAAACTAAAATCCTTAAAACATTAGAATATAGTAGACACACAACCCTTAATACATTAGGAATGGACAAAAACCCTCAAAACATTAGGATCAAAAACTAATATCCTCAAAACATTAGGATATAGCAGAGACACAACCCTCAATACATTAGGATTGGACAAAAACCCTCAAAACATTAGGATCAAAAACTAATATCGTCAAAACATTAGGATATAGTAGAGACACAACTGTCAATACATTAGGATTGGACAAAGACTCTCAAACCATTAGGTTTAAAAACTAATATTCTAAAAATATTAGAATATAGTAGACACACGACCCTCAATACACTAGGATTGGACAAAGACCCTCAAACCATTAGGATAAAAAACTAATATCCTCAAAACATTAGGATATAGCAGAGCCACAACCCTCAATACATTAGGATTGGACAAAGACCCTCAAAACATTAGGATCTAAAACTAATATCCTCAAAACATTAGGATATAGTAGAGACGCAACTGTCAATACATTAGGATTGGACAAAGACCCTCAAAACATTAGGATCAAAAACTAATATCCTCAAAACATTAGAATATAGTAGACACATGACCCTCAATACATTTGGATTGGACAAAGACCCTTAAACCAGTAGGATCCAAAACTATGATCCTCAAAACATTAGGATATAGTAAGCACACAACCCTAAACACATTAGGATTGGATGAAAACCCTCAAAACATTAGGATCAAAAACTAATATCCTCGCAACATTAGGATATAGTAGAGAGACAACCCTGAATACATTAGGATTGGGAGAAGAACCTCAAAACATTAGGATCAAAAACCAACATCTTCAAAACATTAGTATTTAGCAGAGATGCAACTCTCAATACATTAGGATTGGATGAAAACCCTCAAAACATTAGATCAAAAAGTAATATCCTTAAAACATTAGAATATAGTAGAGACACAACCCTTAATACATTAGGAATGGACGAAGACCCTCAAACCATTAGGATTAAAAACTAATATCCTCAAAACATTAGGATATAGCAGAGACAAAACCTTCAATACATTAGGATTCGACAAAGACCCTCAAAACGTTAGTATCAAAAACTAATATCCTCACAACATTAGGATATAGTAGAGACACAACCCTCAATCCATTAGGATTGGGCGAAGAACCTCAAAACAGTAGGATCAAAAACCAACATCTTCAAAACATTAGGATATAGCAGAGACGTAACTCTCAATACATTAGGATTGGAAAAAGACCCTCAAGACATTAGGATCAAAAACTAATATCCTCAAAACATTAGAATATAGTAGACACACGACCGTCAATACATTTGGATTGGACAAAGCCCTCAAACCAGTAGGATCCAAAACTAATATCCTCAAAACATTAGGATATAGTATACACACAACCCTAAACACATTAGGATTGGATGAAAACCCTCAAAACATTAGGATGAAAAACTGATATCGTCAAAACATTAGATATAGTAGAGAAACTAGCTTTAATACATTAGGATTGGACAAAGACTCTCAAACCATTAGGATTAAAAACTAATATCCTTCAAACCTTAGGATATAGTAGAGACACAACCCTCAACACATTAGGATTGGACAAAGACACTCAAAACATTTGGATCAAAAACGAATATCCTCAAAGCATTAGGATATAGCATGAACGTAACCCTCAATACATTAGGATTGGACAATGACCCTCAAAACATAAGGATCAAAAACTAATATCCTCAAAACATTAGAATATAGTAGACACACGACCCTCAATACATTAAGATTGGATAAAGACCCTCAAAATATTAGGATAAAAAACTAATATCCTCACAACATTAGGATATAGTAGAGACACAACCCTCAATACATTAGGATTAGGCGAAGTACCTCAAAACATTAGGATCAAAAACCAACATCTTCAAAACATTAGCATATAGCAGAGACGCAACTCTCAATACATTAGGATTGGATGAAAACCCTCAAAACATTAGGATCAAAAACTAATATCCTTAAAACATTAGAATATAGTAGACACACAACCCTTAATACATTAGGAATGGACGAAGACCCTCAAACCGTTAGGATCAAAAACTAATATCCTCAAAACATTAGGATATAGCAGAGACACAACCCTCAATACATTAGGATTGGACAAAAACCCTCAAAACATTAGGATCAAAAACTAATATCGTTAAAACATTAGGATATAGTAGAGACACAACCCTTAATACATTAGGATTGGACAAAGACTCTCAAACCATTAGGTTTAAAAACTAATATTCTAAAAACATTAGAATATAGTAGACACACGACCCTCAATACATTAGGATTGGAGAAAGGCCCTCAAACCATTCGGATCAAAAACTAATATCCTCAAAACATTAGGATATAACAGAGACACAACCCTCAATACATTAGCATCAAAAACAAATATGCTAAAAACATTTGGATATAGTAGAGACACAACCCTAAACACATTAGGATTGGATGAAAATCCTCAAAACATTAGAATCAAAACCTAATATGGTCAAAACATTATAATATAGTATAGACATGACCCTCAATATATTAGGATTGGACAAAGACCCTCAAAATATTAGGATCAAAAACTAATATCCTCACAACATTAGGATATAGCATAGACACAACCCTCAATACATTAGGATTAGGCGAAGTACCTCAAAACATTAGGATCAAAAACCAACATCTTCACAACATTAGCATATAGCAGAGACGCAACTCTCAATACATTAGGATTGGATGAAAACCCTCAAAACATTAGGATCAAAAACTAATATCCTTAAAACATTAGAATATAGTAGACACACAACCCTTAATACATTAGGAATGGGCGATGACCCTCAAACCGTTAGGATCAAAAACTAATATCCTCAAAACATTAGGATATAGCAGAGAAACAACCCTCAATACATTAGGATTGGACAAAAACCCTCAAAACATTAGGATCAAAAACTAATATCGTTAAAACATTAGGATATAGTAGAGACACAACCCTTAATACATTAGGATTGGACAAAGACTCTCAAACCATTAGGTTTAAAAACTAATATTCTAAAAACATTAGAATATAGTAGACACACGACCCTCAATACATTAGGATTGGAGAAAGGCCCTCAAACCATTCGGATCAAAAACTAATATCCTCAAAACATTAGGATATAACAGAGACACAACCCTCAATACATTAGGATCAAAAACAAATATGCTAAAAACATTTGGATATAGTAGAGACACAACCCTAAACACATTAGGATTGGATGAAAATCCTCAAAAAATTAGAATCAAAAACTAATATGGTCAAAACATTATAATATAGTAGAGACACGACCTTCAATATATTAGGATTGGACAAAGACCCTCAAAATATTAGGATCAAAAACTAATATCCTCACAACATTAGGATATAGCATAGACACGACCCTTAATACATTACGATTGGGCAAAGAACCTCAAAACATTAGGATCAAAAACCAACATCTTCAAAACATTAGGATTTAGCGGAGACGGAACTCTCAATACATTAAGATTGGATGAAAACCCTCAAAACGTTAGGATCAAAAACTAATATCCTTAAAACATTAGAATATAGTAGAGACACAACCCTTAATACATTAGGAATGGACGAAGACCCTCAAACCATTAGGATCAAAAACTAATATCCTCAAAACATTAGGATATAGCAGAGACACAACCCTCAATACATTAGGATTGGACAAAGACCCTCAAAACATTAGGATCAAAAACTAATATCTTCAAAGCATCAGAATATAGTAGACACACAATCCTTAATACATTAGGAATGGACGAAGACCCTCAAACCGTTAGGATCAAAAACTAATATCCTCAAAGCATTAGGATATAGCAGAGACACAACCCTCAATACATTAGGATTGGACAAAAACCCTCAAAACATTAGGATCAAAAACTAATATCGTTAAAACATTAGGATATAGTAGAGACACAACCCTTAATACATTAGGATTGGACAAAGACTCTCAAACCATTAGGTTTAAAAACTAATATTCTAAAAACATTAGAATATAGTAGACACACGACCCTCAATACATTAGGATTGGAGAAAGGCCCTCAAACCATTCAGATCAAAAACTAATATCCTCAAAACATTAGGATATAACAGAGACACAACCCTCAATACATTAGGATCAAAAACAAATATGCTAAAAACATTTGGATATAGTAGAGACACAACCCTAAACACATTAGGATTGGATGAAAATCCTCAAAACATTAGAATCAAAAACTAATATGGTTAAAACATTATAATATAGTAGAGACACGACCCTCAATATATTAGGATTGGACAAAGACCCTCAAAATATTAGGATCAAAAACTAATATCCTCACAACATTAGGATATAGCATAGACACGACCCTTAATACATTACGATTGGGCAAAGAACCTCAAAACATTAGGATCAAAAACCAACATCTTCAAAACATTAGGATTTAGCGGAGACGCAACTCTCAATACATTAAGATTGGATGAAAACCCTCAAAACGTTAGGATCAAAAACTAATATCCTTAAAACATTAGAATATAGTAGAGACACAACCCTTAATACATTACGATTGGACAAAATCCTCAAAATATTAGGATCAAAAACTAAAATCCACAAAACATTAGGATATACTAGAGACAAAACCTTCAATACATTAGGTTTGGACAAAGACCCTCAAAACGTTAGTATCAAAAACTAATATCCTCACAACATTAGGATATAGTAGAGACACAACCCTCAATACATTAGGATTGGGCGAAGAACCTCAAAACAGTAGGATCAAAAACCAACATCTTCAAAACATTAGGATATAGCAGAGACGCAACTCTCAATACATTTGGATTGGACAAAGACCCTCAAGACATTAGGATCAAAAACTAATATCCTCAAAACATTAGAATATAGTAGACACACGACCCTCAATACATTAGGATTGGATAAAGACCCTCAAAATATTAGGATAAAAAACTAATATCCTCACAACATTAGGATATAGTAGAGACACAACCCTCAATACATTAGGATTGGGCGAAGTACCTCAAAACATTAGGATAAAAAACCAACATCTTCAAAACATTAGCATATAGCAGAGACGCAACTCTCAATACATTAGGATTGGATGAAAACCCTCAAAACATTAGGATCAAAAACTAATATCCTTAAAACATTAGAATATAGTAGACACAACACCCTTAATACATTAGGAATGGACGAAGACTCTCAAACCATTAGGATCAAAAACTAATATCCTCAAAACATTAGGATATAGCAGAGACACAACCCTCAATACATTAGGATTGGACAAAAACCCTCAAAACATTAGGATCAAAAACTAATATCGTTAAAACATTAGGATATAGTAGAGACACAACCCTTAATACATTAGGATTGGACAAAGACTCTCAAACCATTAGGTTTAAAAACTAATATTCTAAAAACATTAGAATATAGTAGACACACGACCCTCAATACATTAGGATTGGAGAAAGGCCCTCAAACCATTAGGATCAAAAACTAATATCCTCAAAACATTAGGATATAACAGAGACACAACCCTCAATACATTAGGATTGGACAAAGACCCTCAAAACATTAGGATCAAAAACAAATATGCTAAAAACATTTGGATATAGTAGAGACACAACCCTAAACACATTAGGATTGGATGAAAATCCTCAAAACATTAGAATCAAAAACTAATATGGTCGAAACATTATAATATAGTAGAGACACGACCCTCAATATATTAGGATTGGACAAAGACCCTCAAAATATTAGGATCAAAAACTAATATCCTCACAACATTAGGATATAGCATAGACACGACCCTTAATACATTACGATTGGGCAAAGAACCTCAAAACATTAGGATCAAAAACCAACATCTTCAAAACATTAGGATTTAGCGGAGACGCAACTCTCAATACATTAGGATTGGATGAAAACCCTCAAAACGTTAGGATCAAAAACTAATATCCTTAAAACATTAGGATATAGCAGAGACACAACCCTCAATACATTAGGATTGGACAAAGACCCTCAAAACATTAGGATCAAAAACTAATATCCTCAAAGCATCAGGATATAGCATAGACAAGACCCTTAATACATTACGATTGGACAAAATCCTCAAAATATTAGGATCAAAAACTAAAATCCACAAAACATTAGGATATACTAGAGACAAAACCTTCAATACATTAGGATTGGACAAAGACCCTAAAACGTTAGTATCAAAAACTAATATCCTCACAACATTAGGATATAGTAGAGACACAACCCTCAATACATTAGGATTGGGCGAAGAACCTCAAAACAGTAGGATCAAAAACCAACATCTTCAAAACATTAGGATATAGCAGAGACGCAACTCTCAATACATTAGGATTGGACAAAGACCCTCAAGAGATTAGGATCAAAAACTAATATCCTCAAAACATTAGAATATAGTAGACACACGACCCTCAATACATTAGGATTAGATAAAGACCCTCAAAATATTAGGATAAAAAACTAATATCCTCACAACATTAGGATATAGTAGAGACACAACCCTCAATACATTAGAATTGGGCGAAGTACCTCAAAACATTAGGATAAAAAACCAACATCTTCAAAACATTAGCATATAGCAGAGATGCAACTCTCAATACATTCGGATTGGATGAAAACCCTCAAAACATTAGGATCAAAAAGTAATATCCTTAAAACATTAGAATATAGTAGACACACAACCCTTAATACATTAGGAATGGACGAAGACTCTCAAACCATTAGGATCAAAAACTAATATCGTCAAAACATTAGGATATAGCAGAGACACAACCCTCAATACATTAGGATTGGACAAAAACCCTCAAAACATTAGGATCAAAAACTAATATCGTTAAAACATTAGGATATAGTAGAGACACAACCCTTAATACATTAGGATTGGACAAAGACTCTCAAACCATTAGGTTTAAAAACTAATATTCTAAAAACATTAGAATATAGTAGACACACGACCCTCAATACATTAGGATTGGAGAAAGGCCCTCAAACCATTAGGATCAAAAACTAATATCCTCAAAACATTAGGATATAACAGAGACACAACCCTCAATACATTAGGATTGGACAAAGACCCTCAAAACATTAGGATCAAAAACAAATATGCTAAAAACATTTGGATATAGTAGAGACACAACCCTAAACACATTAGGATTGGATGAAAATCCTCAAAACATTAGAATCAAAAACTAATATGGTCAAAACATTATAATATAGTAGAGACACGACCCTCAATATATTAGGATTGGACAAAGACCCTCAAAATATTAGGATCAAAATCTAATATCCTCACAACATTAGGATATAGCATAGACACGACCCTTAATACATTACGATTGGGCAAAGAACCTCAAAACATTAGGATCAAAAACCAACATCTTCAAAACATTAGGATTTAGCGGAGACGTAACTCTCAATACATTAGGATTGGATGAAAACCCTCAAAACGTTAGGATCAAAAACTAATATCCTTAAAACATTAGGATATAGCAGAGACACAACCCTCAATACATTAGGATTGGACAAAGACCCTCAAAACATTAGGATCAAAAACTAATATCCTCAAAGCATCAGGATATAGCATAGACAAGACCCTTAATACATTACGATTGGACAAAATCCTCAAAATATTAGGATCAAAAACTAAAATCCACAAAACATTAGGATATACTAGAGACAAAACCTTCAATACATTAGGATTGGACAAAGACCCTAAAACGTTAGTATCAAAAACTAATATCCTCACAACATTAGGATATAGTAGAGACACAACCCTCAATACATTAGTGTAATACCCCAAATTTTACCCTTTCTTTTTTATTTTTATTTTAAATTCTTATTAACTTAATAAATTAACCTTTTTTTTAAATCTTGTTTTTTTTAACTAATAATAATTTAATTAACCTTTTTTATAACTTTACTAATGTTTTTTATTAACTTTTTTTTTTTCTATTTAGTTTATTTATTTAAGTCATTTTAAGCTCTTCTTACTAACTTTTAGGATTTAGATTAAAATTTAACTTTTTTTTCTTTTCTTTAAAGAGTAAAATTTTTATAACCTTTTTTAAATTAATTTCTAACACTTTTTTTTAATCAAATTCTAATACTTTTTTTTAATCAAATTCTAATACTTTTTTTTAAATAAAAATCTAATACTTTTTTTTTAAATTAAATCTTTTTTTCTAACTTTTAAAATTAAATCTTTTTCCTAACTTTTTTTTAAATCTTTTTTCTAACTTTTTTTAAATCTTTTTTCTAACTTTTTTTAAATCTTTTTTCTAACTTTTTTTTTAAATCTTTTTTCTAACTTTTTTTAAATCTTTTTTCTAACTTTTTTTAAATCTTTTTCTAACTCCTCTTTAAAGTTAAATCTTTTTCTATCTTTTTTAAAATTAAATTTTTTTTTCTAACTATTTTTAAAGCTAAATCTTGTTTTCTAACTTTAAATCTTTTTTTTCTAACTTTTTAAAATTAAATTTTTTTTTCTAACTTTTTTAAAATTAAATCTTTTTTTCTCTAACTTCTTTTTAAAATTAAATCTTTTTTTCCTCTAAATTCTTTTTTAAAATTAAATCTTTTTTTTTCTAACTATTTTAAAAATTAAATCTCACCTTTGTCACTTTTTTTGTTCTTTATTATTTTTACTCTAAATTTTTCTATCTTTCATTAAAAAATAACAAAAATAGTTTTTTATTATTATTTAATTATTATTTTCGTATTTTAATTAAATCATTTTTTAAAATATTATTATTATTATTATTTTTTTTTTTCACTTTTTTCTAAATTATTCATAAAAATATCCAAAAAAAATCATAAAATAAAATATATTGAAAAAAATTTTGTTCTTTTTATAATATTTTTGATTTTAGGAATCAATAGGATTATTAGTTTATTTTAATTATTTTAAATTCTTTAAATTTTATTTTTTATTTTTTCTTAACTAATTATTTAGTTTGGGCTTTAAAATGGGCTTTAGGGACATTATTGACAATTTGGTGTTAACCCTAATTTGTTCCCTATATATACATGTGTTGCCTTGTTGGAAAGGAAGAGAGAATGAAAAAACCTAAGAGGGGTCAGAAGGTTTTCTTCAGAAAAGAGGAGAGAGAGGGAGAAACAAAGGAGATCCCCAGAGAAGAAAGGCGGTCGTTCCCACAACTCGTTAGAAGGATTGGAGCTCTCCAGTGTTCCCTTATTCAAACCTTTTTCACATTTACCGAAGCAAACCTCCGCTTCGTAGGTTAAATTACTAAACCTTTTGCCTTTTCATGTTTATGTGCATATTTTGCCATGTTAATGTGTTTAGGTCCGTTAAATTACTAAGTCCTTTGCATTTTTCATATTTATTTGCATCCTTGCCATGTTAACCTTCATTGTTGTTTAGATCCGTAGATTTTGATATGTATGAACCATGATTGTGTCGTATAGGATTGTTTGCATGTCCATTATTTGTCTGTTTGCATTTGCAATTCTATTGTTATTTTTTTTTTTTATCAAAACATTTTTTCCCAAAAAAAAAACCTTTTTTGTTCCCGTAAACATTTTTTTCCCAAAAAAAACCTTTTTTTGTTCCCGTAAACATTTTTTCCAAAAAAAGCCTTTTTTTTGTTCCCGTAAACATTTTTTTTCCAAAAAAACCTTTTTTTTATTCCCAAAAACCTTTTTTTTGTTCCCGTAAACATTTTTTTCCAAAAAAAACCTTTTTTGTTCCCGTAAACATTTTTTTCCAAAAAAAGCCTTTTTTTTGTTCCCGTAAACATTTTTTTCCAAAAAAACCTTTTTGTTCCCAAAAACATTTTTTTTATATATATAATTTAAACTTAATTTTTTTATAATTTTAACTTAAATATTTTTTATTAAAAAAATTAAAACCTTTTTTTTATAATTAAAATATTAAAAAATTAAAACCTTTTCGTAAGGAATTCCTGATGTTTGATGTTTGTCGTGTCATTTTATGTACCCTTTTATTACTTTTCTTTCTTTTGGCATTTCATGTGCATGCTCGAGGTTGAGATGTGCTTGTGGTGGCTACAGCCCCACACTATTTTCCTCCCTCACTTCATTCTAAGTGTTATTACATATTTTCATATTCTTCATGTTTTCAGAAATGTTTCTTTGTTTCTTTATACCCTCTGCCTTTATTACTTTTCTTATTTCTGTACCTTAATTATTCCTCCATATAATGATTTGTCATATTTTCACATTTTTTACAGTTTTATCCTTCCGAAGGATTAGGTCCAGCCTTTTGGCCGCCGAGTCAATAGCCTTACCCCTTTAATGGATCAAACCCTAATTTTCACAAATGCCTCGCCGCAGGCAAAATTACAATTTTACCCTTAGCATTAGGTCAAAGAGCCGCCGCGCTCATTTTAGGGTTTCCCGCCGTGGAATCCCTAATTTAACCCTAATTACAACTTAACATTTCAACGTAGAGATTTGGAGTTTCTACACTCCACGTAAGCGTGTCCTTAAGATGCGTTTATTCCCCTTGAGACCTTGACCACAGTCAAGAAGTTTCTAACCTCCCTATTGAGGGGAACTACGATTACTCTGATTCCACTCCCATAAGGATACGTAGGCACAAGATGCGATGTCTTGCCGAGTAAACTTAGAATTAACCCCTTAGGTCTCTTTTCTCACTTTTAATCCTTTGTACATATACCTTAAGCAAATAAATAAAGCAAATAGTAAACATTTGAACAAAAGGTTCCTGTAGAGTACTACAGAAGTTTAGGGTGCTAATACCTTCCCTAAATTTAACCAACCCCCGAACCCTAGATCTTTCCCCGCATTGTGTTTACGATGCAAAATAGGTTTTCCCTTTTTGACCTTTTCCTTCGGATAAATCAAAGAGCGGTTGTGAATTGAATTGCGATTCAAACTCATTAATAGTTTGTGATCCTATTTCCACCGCAACAGAAAATGGCGACTTCACTGGGGAATAACTTTAACTTTTGAGGGTTATCCTTAACTTGTTCATATTTATTACTATCTGTGTTATTATTCATTTGCATGTATATATTTGTGCTTTGATTGTGGGACTGTTCCTTGTGCCGTGAGATGAGTCCTACACCCGGATCTAGTGTACCTTAGGTAAATGGCAATAGACCAAGGAAACTGTACGACGTATATCGATACGGTTGATCTGGTGGCCATAGTTAGTGCGACTTCTTGGTTGGTGCTTATATTCCTTAAGTCAAGTTGAGGATAATATTGAGGCTGCCATATGTTGTCAATGCACTAACTGACTTTTAGAACCCTAGTTAACTCATCTTGGCCTTTAGAAAGTAGTGAGGTAACCGGCTTTGGTGCAGACTGAAGTTGGTTGACACTCGATACTACGCTCATTGAGATCTTAAACTTGGAGGGTTTTGGTTGGCAAGTAAGTTGCCTTCTGAACAACCACCCTTGTGAAGGATCAATGATATCGAGATCCCTTAGAACCCGGTTACTTTTGTAGGACAGGATGAACCATCTAACTTCAGGGGAGGGTATTTGCCTTTGAACCTCATGCAAGCCTTTAACCTAGGACTTTGTGTGTTTTCATGCATTGCATCCATAAAGCATCTCATTGCATTGTATTTCATGGAGTTCAAATATCATTCATGGATATCGCGGGATACCATAAATAAAAAAAATAAAATGAAAAAACAAGAAAAAGATTTCTTCGGTACCCCACGACATTCATGAATGTTTTGAATTCCATGAAATCTTCATTTACATTCACATTTTAGCATCATACTCTTGCATTGCATGTGTCTCCCGATTTCTCACACTCGGTTCTCTCACCTTCCCGTTTCGTCACCCTGAGTTCTCGGCACCAATACAACACCAGAGCTCAAACTCGGAAAAGAATGGAGGATCAGGCAAAAGAGATTGATCGCCTTAGCAATGAACTTGAAGACCTTCGAGGGGGTATGGGGCGTATGATGGAATTGTTACATGTCATGAATGCTAAGATGGATACCCAGCCCACTGTTGTTTCTAAGATTACCGGCGTTACTGTGGACCCTCCACCAAGTGTGACCGTAGCGAGGGACCCACCTTATGGTCTTGCTCCCGGTTTTGTGCCTCCTCAAGCCACTGTTCCGATTAATCAACCTGTTCAGCAAGCCGTGCCCTTGTTTTCTGAAGTTTCTAGGGGGGCTCCTATCTTTGCACCACCTGTTGTACACACTCGTGCGCAACCGTACTCCAATGAGACAGCTTTTGATAATCTTGATGAGAATGTTGAGGGTTATGAGAAACATGATAAGCTTCGTGAGGAAGTAAACACTATCGTCCAGAGATTGAAAAAGGTAGAGGGTGATCAAATTTTTGGGACTGCTGCAAGGGATGTTTGTTTGGTTTCAGGTTTGGTTATTCCCCCAAAGTTCAAAACTCCGAACTTCGATCGTTATGAAGGTGCCACCTGTCCTAAGAGTCATTTGATCATGTATTATCGCAAAATGGCTGCCCATGTTGAGAATGATAAACTGATGATTCATTGCTTCCAAGACAGTTTGAAGGGTGCTTCTTCCAAGTGGTATTTAACTTTAGACCAGTCTCGCATTAAGAGTTTCCAGGATTTATCTGACGCTTTCATCAAACACTACAAGTACAATATGGATCTGGCTCCTGACAGAAGACAGTTGTTGAGTATGTCGCAAAAGAATTCTGAGTCATTCAAAGAGTATGCTCAAAGGTGGAGAGAAACTGCTTCGCAGGTAGAACCTCCTTTGACCGAGAAAGAGTTAGCTGATTGGTTTGTCGACACAGTCCGTCCAGAATTTTACGAGAGAATGGTGGGTAGTGTGACTTCAAATTTCTCCGACATCGTTGCTGTGGGTGTCAAGATTGAATTGGGTATGAAGAGTGGTAAAATGACAAATAATCATGGCGCTTCTAAGGATCAGCCGAAGAAACCTCCTTATAGCTCCCAGAAAAAGAAGGAGAGTGAGACTAATGCTATATCCTCTGGTAAACCAAGGGAACGCTTTTATCGGCATCTGCAAGGTTATGCTCAACCTCAAGGGTACCCGGTCCAATATGCTCAACAACCCTATGTGGCAGCTATTACACCTTCTTTCAATCAACAGGTTCCCATGTATCAACCTATGCAACAACCTCCTGTTTATCC
The DNA here is from genome assembly GCA_963859935.3 of Lathyrus sativus. NCBI lineage: Eukaryota > Viridiplantae > Streptophyta > Magnoliopsida > Fabales > Fabaceae > Lathyrus > Lathyrus sativus. Next base: position 187,217,475 of record OZ012736.1, on the reverse strand, counting down.
GCCTCCTGTCAACTACCTACAGGCACCCAATACTCCTGCTCCTCAACAGCCAAAGAGTCCGGCTCCTCGCCAGAATATGCCAAACAGAAGAACGTATAAACCTTGTCCGCCGATCCCGATGACTTTTACCGAGTTGTGTCCCTCTTTGGTCAAGCAAGGTCTCATCACTACTCGGGCTTTGGGTCCGCCTCCTAATCCTCCACCTAATCCATTACCTGCAAGTTACAACGCTACCGCTCATTGTTTATTTCATGAGGGTGCGCCCGGCCATGATCTAGAGAATTGCTATGCTCTTAAGAAAGTTGTCAGAAATTTGCTAGAAACGAAGAAGTTGTCTTTTGGCGATGCTCAGCTGAAGATCGAGACTCCTTTCGGGGTTCCTCACTCGTCAAGTGCAAATTCTGCAAAGCATGCTACGCCTATCAGCCGAATCCAGTCATTATTCAAAGGCCTAGCCCGCTTCATTTCAGTAACCCTCAAGGTGATATGACCGGGATCAACAAAGGATCTGGGAAATTTATTTTGAAGCAACGACTGAAAACTGTTGAAGATGTGACCAGCATAACTGGGGTAAGCCATGACGACTCACAGTGATCATGAACCAGACGTCCTTTCCATTGAGGCTCCGCCAAAGGAAACTGTTACTCTTGAATGCAAGATTTCATAAATATTTAGAAGGATTTTTCCGACAGTTCATTTGTTTATTTATATGCATTTCTCTTTGATTAAGCATATTTAGCATGCACGAACTTGTTTATCTTTGATGCAACACATATGTTTGTCTTGAATAAATCCATTCGCTTCACTCATTCAAAAACGTTTTCATAAATTATAATGCCAACTTTACCCGATCTCTTGTTCTGATGGAGAATTGGGGGGAGGATGACGAACCCAAAACGTCAGATTTCTTGTCGTATGCTTTCGATTGAAACCCGCTGATGATGTAAGGCATTGTTTCAAATCCCAAACACTGGAGATATAAGGATGTTAATCCCTAGTCAACCCTTTGAACCTTGAAGTAGGAGTTTTTCTTTCTTTTTAAGAACCTTCATCCTAACCTGGGGCAGGGTAGGTTTCAGTTAAACCGATCGAGCGCTTAGATCCTCAAAAAGGAAGAGCAAACCTTCGAGAATTTATCCTTAGCATCTTAAGAAGTCCAATACAATGACTATCCCTCGGTTACCTAAGGAGTGGGGCAGTCACGAGCCTTTCAAAAGATTTACACGACTTGTGCATAAAGGAATATTCAAAAAAATAAGAGCCCGCTAAGTCAAAAACCTATGAAGGAGACTTAGGCAAAACTGGGGCATCCCGTTGGACTCCAAAGTCAGATCAAAAGACGTTGTCCAGGCAAAAGTTAGGGAATAAAAGCAAAACAAGAGGGTACAATAAATAGTCCCTAGTAAAGAACAAGATCGTGTAATAGGTGAGCGACTGCCATGTCCAAAGCCTTGATAAGTTCTCGACCATAGCAAATCCGCTTGAGATATGAGCGTTCGTATCCGGTTAACTGAATTAGGATTGGAGAACATCACGAAGAATGGGTGGGTACAAATATAACTTTGAGCCTTTATCCTTTTGTTTCTTAAACCGTGAATTGAGCCACGATACAACCTTTAAAAGACCTAATTGAAGTAGGACTTCGGTTGAAAGCATACTTGACAAGATCACGTTTCCTGACTCCTACGAGCTATGCTCAGAAAAAATTCATGATGGCATTATAATTAAAACTTATATCCTGACTAGTGATTTCGGTCACAAGTTATCGCGATATCTTTTTTTTCAAAACAAAAATTCAAGACAAATATATGTGTACATTGACAAGCTCAGGATAGGCATTTCAGGCATGACAACTTTGCTTGATATCTTAGAGATTTACATATGAACATAACCCGTGGAACTTGAAGATCCTGCTGAACAGGGGCAGGCAGTTTCCCAATTCGCTTACCAACGCTAGTCTGACATTCTTAAGAGCTATTTCCCAAACATTTCGTCGTAACACGATTAATTTGTGCCAGTTACGTCGAGACCTGACAAATCTCTCAAAGAGTTTGAGAACAATGGGGCAACCGGACTCGGTGTTCTCTATAAAATCCTCTTGAGATGACCCTACCTCGCAACGCAAGTATCCTGGGGCACCATGTTTTTAAAGGAAACAAATGGCGACTACTACAAGATCCTTCAAGATCAAAGCCATGTGGTTTCACAACTTTTCTTCATGCACCCGATGGATTTTACTCACAGCGGCTTTCATCCCCCAGTAAATCTCAGTGTTGCAACAGGCTCCCAAGCTATTGCCTCATCACAGTCCCCAGCGAGACTATAAGCTGACAACTTTTTCTTGGGTAACTCAAAAGTGTCCCCCAGGTTTTCTTCTCCCCATGTGAAGACGTGATACTGTACACCCAAGCAGATTACCTTCTCCTCAGAGAATTCAGAACTTTAAAACCAGATTTGGTTCTACCATTGATCTTTCTTACCCATGATGGACGTATTGATTGCCGGGAACGCAGGGTCTTTCCGTCGAGATGTTTATTTCATCTCTCGTCTCGTCTCTAGTCTGTTTCGTCAGCATACGCAAGGGCATAAGCATCACATGCCTATTTCATTACATATTCAATACATATTCATTACATATTCATTACATACTCATTACATACTCATTTCATAACATCTTGCATAGTTACATACATAGACATTAACATACATTCACATTAACATATGCATCAACATATGCGTTAGCATTCACAGGTTCATTGTGTCTCTCCATCATTGGTTGTTACCGCCGAGTAACTGGGTTTGTCCATTCTCTCCAAATAGATTGTCAGCCATAAGCATAAAATACATAGGTGTTTCCAGTTTCCCCACAGAGATCGATCCTCATGGATGACGGTTACTTCAGCTATCTTTCCTCGCCAGGATAAGATATTTACCCTTCGAGTTCATTCCCTCGATGGAGTCTTGATTACCAGTCTTCTTTCTAGCTCGATCCTAGATTGAATCTCAGTCTTGTCGGTCGTCAAGCCCAACCGGACGTGCATTTATTTTGCACCATCTAAAGATTTTCACCATACCATGACAGATACGCGACTATCTCGCTTGAGAAGTTTATCACCGTACCCGGACGTGCATTTATTTTGCACTATCTTTCAAGAAAATCAACTACAATCCTTTACAGATACACGCCAGTTCACGCCTGGAAAATATATCAGTACAACACTTTACGATCCTACATGTTACAACCCTTTACACTTTACATCTTACAGCATCAGCATACGACATTTCTCACCTAAGAAGTCGATCATATCCTCGTTACGACTCGCAGCAAATGGCCATCTCCATGGAGCAGTTGGGCTTCCATTTATCTGCCGTCTTGAGGTACGAACCAATTCGTATTCAGGAGAGCACGATCTTGAATTACGGGAAGGTTTGAGCGAAATCATATTCAGGAGAGCACGATTCTGAGTTATGAAGAAGTTCATTTATCCTTTAGTAAAAGAAGGAACGGAATCATATTCAGAAGAGCACGATTCTGGGTTACGAGGAAGTTCAGTTGGCCGTTTTTCAGGAGAGCACGATTCTGAAGAATGAAGAAATTCAGTCATCCAGTTTCATATTCAGGAGAGCACGATTCTGAAATATGAAGAAATTCAGTCATCCAGTTTCATATTCAGGAGAGCACGATTCTGAAATATGAGTATCTTCAGTCATCCAGTTTCATATTCAGGAGAGCACGATTCTGAAGTATGAGTATATTCAGTTTCATATTCAGGAGAGCACGATTCTGAGTTATGAGGAAGTTCGATTACCCAGTTTCATATTCAGGAAAGCACGATTCTGAAGTATGAGTATATTCAGTTTCATATTCAGGAGAGCACGATTCTGAAATATGAAGAAATTCAGTCATCCAGTTTCATATTCAGGAGAGCACGATTCTGAAATATGAGTATCTTCAGTCATCCAGTTTCATATTCAGGAGAGCACGATTCTGAAATATGAGTATCTTCAGTCATTCAGTTTCATATTCAGGAGAGCACGATTCTGAAATATGAAGAAATTCAGTCATCCAGTATCATATTCAGGAGAGCACGATTCTGAAGTATGAGGAAGTTCAGTTTACCCTTTTCATGTTCAGGAGAACATAATCTTGAAGCATGAAGAAGTTTATTTATCCTTCAGTAAGAGAAGAATCAGAATCGTATTCCAGGCGCCGACCTTAAATGCGAGAAGATTTATTTATCAGATAAGCAGCAGCCTCTTTATTTGAGTGCTTATCCATTCTTTGCACATAAGTCCCTTCCAACGATAAGTGACAGTTCTCCCTCGAGAAGCTTATCAGGGCAATTCCCATCAAAGTCCATTTATTTTGGCATACAGTCGGTCTTTACCCTGTATATTTGCTACGGAGTTCCGAAAAGTCCGTTTGATCCTGTCACGAGGGGTAGTTTACAGAAGCTTGGATGTTATTCCTTGCTCAATGCTCCAGCATTCTGTAATCGATCTTACAATCGTACGTGATCCAGTTTTATTTTTAGATTCCCCAGTGGAGGCCGTCTCATAGGTACCATCTCCATTCGAGGATCTCGTTCCTTTTCTAAAAGTGACAATTGGTCATTCGCACCAGTTGACTACCATTTTTAGAATTCCCCAGTGATGTACTGTGTCTCAGCGCGTCGTTTTCCCCAGTGTGTTCTTCTCGTAGCGTCTGTCCATGTGTCGTCGTATTCGTCAGCATTTTCGCATTCATCATTCCAGCATACGCATCATATCATATTCATGGCATTGTCTGCATTAGTCTTGTTTGGTCCATAACATTGCATATCGTCGCATATAAGGGCAAAATTTTCGGTTATCTATATTTAAATCTCTCCACCACGATTCCTCGAGTCTCTGTCACTCAAATCGTCCGGTGTAGCCATTTAAATAGGGGCAACTGTAATACCCCAAATTTTACCCTTTCTTTTTTATTTTTATTTTAAATTCTTATTAACTTAATAAATTAACCTTTTTTTTAAATCTTGTTTTTTTTAACTAATAATAATTTAATTAACCTTTTTTATAACTTTACTAATGTTTTTTATTAACTTTTTTTTTTTCTATTTAGTTTATTTATTTAAGTCATTTTAAGCTCTTCTTACTAACTTTTAGGATTTAGATTAAAATTTAACTTTTTTTTCTTTTCTTTAAAGAGTAAAATTTTTATAACCTTTTTTAAATTAATTTCTAACACTTTTTTTTAATCAAATTCTAATACTTTTTTTTAATCAAATTCTAATACTTTTTTTTAAATAAAAATCTAATACTTTTTTTTTAAATTAAATCTTTTTTTCTAACTTTTAAAATTAAATCTTTTTCCTAACTTTTTTTTAAATCTTTTTTCTAACTTTTTTTAAATCTTTTTTCTAACTTTTTTTAAATCTTTTTTCTAACTTTTTTTTTAAATCTTTTTTCTAACTTTTTTTAAATCTTTTTTCTAACTTTTTTTAAATCTTTTTCTAACTCCTCTTTAAAGTTAAATCTTTTTCTATCTTTTTTAAAATTAAATTTTTTTTTTCTAACTATTTTTAAAGCTAAATCTTGTTTTCTAACTTTAAATCTTTTTTTTCTAACTTTTTAAAATTAAATTTTTTTTTCTAACTTTTTTAAAATTAAATCTTTTTTTCTCTAACTTCTTTTTAAAATTAAATCTTTTTTTCCTCTAAATTCTTTTTTAAAATTAAATCTTTTTTTTTTCTAACTATTTTAAAAATTAAATCTCACCTTTGTCACTTTTTTTGTTCTTTATTATTTTTACTCTAAATTTTTCTATCTTTCATTAAAAAATAACAAAAATAGTTTTTTATTATTATTTAATTATTATTTTCGTATTTTAATTAAATCATTTTTTAAAATATTATTATTATTATTATTTTTTTTTTTCACTTTTTTCTAAATTATTCATAAAAATATCCAAAAAAAATCATAAAATAAAATATATTGAAAAAAATTTTGTTCTTTTTATAATATTTTTGATTTTAGGAATCAATAGGATTATTAGTTTATTTTAATTATTTTAAATTCTTTAAATTTTATTTTTTATTTTTTCTTAACTAATTATTTAGTTTGGGCTTTAAAATGGGCTTTAGGGACATTATTGACAATTTGGTGTTAACCCTAATTTGTTCCCTATATATACATGTGTTGCCTTGTTGGAAAGGAAGAGAGAATGAAAAAACCTAAGAGGGGTCAGAAGGTTTTCTTCAGAAAAGAGGAGAGAGAGGGAGAAACAAAGGAGATCCCCAGAGAAGAAAGGCGGTCGTTCCCACAACTCGTTAGAAGGATTGGAGCTCTCCAGTGTTCCCTTATTCAAACCTTTTTCACATTTACCGAAGCAAACCTCCGCTTCGTAGGTTAAATTACTAAACCTTTTGCCTTTTCATGTTTATGTGCATATTTTGCCATGTTAATGTGTTTAGGTCCGTTAAATTACTAAGTCCTTTGCATTTTTCATATTTATTTGCATCCTTGCCATGTTAACCTTCATTGTTGTTTAGATCCGTAGATTTTGATATGTATGAACCATGATTGTGTCGTATAGGATTGTTTGCATGTCCATTATTTGTCTGTTTGCATTTGCAATTCTATTGTTATTTTTTTTTTTTATCAAAACATTTTTTCCCAAAAAAAAAAACCTTTTTTGTTCCCGTAAACATTTTTTTCCCAAAAAAAACCTTTTTTTGTTCCCGTAAACATTTTTTCCAAAAAAAGCCTTTTTTTTGTTCCCGTAAACATTTTTTTTCCAAAAAAACCTTTTTTTTATTCCCAAAAACCTTTTTTTTGTTCCCGTAAACATTTTTTTCCAAAAAAAACCTTTTTTGTTCCCGTAAACATTTTTTTCCAAAAAAAGCCTTTTTTTTGTTCCCGTAAACATTTTTTTCCAAAAAAACCTTTTTGTTCCCAAAAACATTTTTTTTATATATATAATTTAAACTTAATTTTTTTATAATTTTAACTTAAATATTTTTTATTAAAAAAATTAAAACCTTTTTTTTATAATTAAAATATTAAAAAATTAAAACCTTTTCGTAAGGAATTCCTGATGTTTGATGTTTGTCGTGTCATTTTATGTACCCTTTTATTACTTTTCTTTCTTTTGGCATTTCATGTGCATGCTCGAGGTTGAGATGTGCTTGTGGTGGCTACAGCCCCACACTATTTTCCTCCCTCACTTCATTCTAAGTGTTATTACATATTTTCATATTCTTCATGTTTTCAGAAATGTTTCTTTGTTTCTTTATACCCTCTGCCTTTATTACTTTTCTTATTTCTGTACCTTAATTATTCCTCCATATAATGATTTGTCATATTTTCACATTTTTTACAATTTTATCCTTCCGAAGGATTAGGTCCAGCCTTTTGGCCGCCGAGTCAATAGCCTTACCCCTTTAATGGATCAAACCCTAATTTTCACAAATGCCTCGCCGCAGGCAAAATTACAATTTTACCCTTAGCATTAGGTCAAAGAGCCGCCGCGCTCATTTTAGGGTTTCCCGCCGTGGAATCCCTAATTTAACCCTAATTACAACTTAACATTTCAACGTAGAGATTTGGAGTTTCTACACTCCACGTAAGCGTGTCCTTAAGATGCGTTTATTCCCCTTGAGACCTTGACCACAGTCAAGAAGTTTCTAACCTCCCTATTGAGGGGAACTACGATTACTCTGATTCCACTCCCATAAGGATACGTAGGCACAAGATGCGATGTCTTGCCGAGTAAACTTAGAATTAACCCCTTAGGTCTCTTTTCTCACTTTTAATCCTTTGTACATATACCTTAAGCAAATAAATAAAGCAAATAGTAAACATTTGAACAAAAGGTTCCTGTAGAGTACTACAGAAGTTTAGGGTGCTAATACCTTCCCTAAATTTAACCAACCCCCGAACCCTAGATCTTTCCCCGCATTGTGTTTACGATGCAAAATAGGTTTTCCCTTTTTGACCTTTTCCTTCGGATAAATCAAAGAGCGGTTGTGAATTGAATTGCGATTCAAACTCATTAATAGTTTGTGATCCTATTTCCACCGCAACAATTAGGATTGGGCGAAGAACCTCAAAACAGTAGGATCAAAAACCAACATCTTCAAAACATTAGGATATAGCAGAGACGCAACTCTCAATACATTAGGATTGGACAAAGACCCTCAAGAGATTAGGATCAAAAACTAATATCCTCAAAACATTAGAATATAGTAGACACACGACCCTCAATACATTAGGATTAGATAAAGACCCTCAAAATATTAGGATAAAAAACTAATATCCTCACAACATTAGGATATAGTAGAGACACAACCCTCAATACATTAGGATTGGGCGAAGTACCTCAAAACATTAGGATAAAAAACCAACATCTTCAAAACATTAGCATATAGCAGAGATGCAACTCTCAATACATTCGGATTGGATGAAAACCCTCAAAACATTAGGATCAAAAAGTAATATCCTTAAAACATTAGAATATAGTAGACACACAACCCTTAATACATTAGGAATGGACGAAGACTCTCAAACCATTAGGATCAAAAACTAATATCGTCAAAACATTAGGATATAGCAGAGACACAACCCTCAATACATTAGGATTGGACAAAAACCCTCAAAACATTAGGATCAAAAACTAATATCGTTAAAACATTAGGATATAGTAGAGACACAACCCTTAATACATTAGGATTGGACAAAGACTCTCAAACCATTAGGTTTAAAAACTAATATTCTAAAAACATTAGAATATAGTAGACACACGACCCTCAATACATTAGGATTGGAGAAAGGCCCTCAAACCATTAGGATCAAAAACTAATATCCTCAAAACATTAGGATATAACAGAGACACAACCCTCAATACATTAGGATTGGACAAAGACCCTCAAAACATTAGGATCAAAAACAAATATGCTAAAAACATTTGGATATAGTAGAGACACAACCCTAAACACATTAGGATTGGATGAAAATCCTCAAAACATTAGAATCAAAAACTAATATGGTCAAAACATTATAATATAGTAGAGACACGACCCTCAATATATTAGGATTGGACAAAGACCCTCAAAATATTAGGATCAAAATCTAATATCCTCACAACATTAGGATATAGCATAGACACGACCCTTAATACATTACGATTGGGCAAAGAACCTCAAAACATTAGGATCAAAAACCAACATCTTCAAAACATTAGGATTTAGCGGAGACGTAACTCTCAATACATTAGGATTGGATGAAAACCCTCAAAACGTTAGGATCAAAAACTAATATCCTTAAAACATTAGGATATAGCAGAGACACAACCCTCAATACATTAGGATTGGACAAAGACCCTCAAAACATTAGGATCAAAAACTAATATCCTCAAAGCATCAGGATATAGCATAGACAAGACCCTTAATACATTACGATTGGACAAAATCCTCAAAATATTAGGATCAAAAACTAAAATCCACAAAACATTAGGATATACTAGAGACAAAACCTTCAATACATTAGGATTGGACAAAGACCCTAAAACGTTAGTATCAAAAACTAATATCCTCACAACATTAGGATATAGTAGAGACACAACCCTCAATACATTAGGATTGGGCGAAGAACCTCAAAACAGTAGGATCAAAAACCAACATCTTCAAAACATTAGGATATAGCAGAGACGCAACTCTCAATACATTAGGATTGGACAAAGACCCTCAAGAGATTAGGATCAAAAACTAATATCCTCAAAACATTAGAATATAGTAGACACACGACCCTCAATACATTAGGATTGGATAAAGACCCTCAAAATATTAGGATAAAAAACTAATATCCTCACAACATTAGGATATAGTAGAGACACAACCCTCAATACATTAGGATTGGGCGAAGTACCTCAAAACATTAGGATAAAAAACCAACATCTTAAAAACATTAGCATATAGCAGAGATGCAACTCTCAATACATTCGGATTGGATGAAAACCCTCAAAACATTAGGATCAAAAAATAATATCCTTAAAACATTAGAATATAGTAGACACACAACCCTTAATACATTAGGAATGGACGAAGACTCTCAAACCATTAGGATCAAAAACTAATATCGTCAAAACATTAGGATATAGCAGAGACACAACCCTCAATACATTAGGATTGGACAAAAACCCTCAAAACATTAGGATCAAAAACTAATATCGTTAAAACATTAGGATATAGTAGAGACACAACCCTTAATACATTAGGATTGGACAAAGACTCTCAAACCATTAGGTTTAAAAACTAATATTCTAAAAACATTAGAATATAGTAGACACACGACCCTCAATACATTAGGATTGGAGAAAGGCCCTCAAACCATTAGGATCAAAAACTAATATCCTCAAAACATTAGGATATAACAGAGACACAACCCTCAATACATTAGGATTGGACAAAGACCCTCAAAACATTAGGATCAAAAACAAATATGCTAAAAACATTTGGATATAGTAGAGACACAACCCTAAACACATTAGGATTGGAAGAAAATCCTCAAAACATTAGAATCAAAAACTAATATGGTCAAAACATTATAATATAGTAGAGACACGACCCTCAATATATTAGGATTGGACAAAGACCCTCAAAATATTAGGATCAAAATCTAATATCCTCACAACATTAGGATATAGCATAGACACGACCCTTAATACATTACGATTGGGCAAAGAACCTCAAAACATTAGGATCAAAAACCAACATCTTCAAAACATTAGGATTTAGCGGAGACGCAACTCTCAATACATTAGGATTGGATGAAAACCCTCAAAACGTTAGGATCAAAAACTAATATCCTTAAAACATTAGGATATAGCAGAGACACAACCCTCGATACATTAGGATTGGACAAAGACCCTCAAAACATTAGGATCAAAAACTAATATCCTCAAAGCATCAGGATATAGCATAGACAAGACCCTTAATACATTACGATTGGACAAAATCCTCAAAATATTAGGATCAAAAACTAAAATCCACAAAACATTAGGATATACTAGAGAGAAAACCTTCAATACATTAGGATTGGACAAAGACCCTCAAAACGTTAGTATCAAAAACTAATATCCTCACAACATTAGGATATAGTAGAGACACAACCCTCAATACATTAGGATTGGGCGAAGAACCTCAAAACAGTAGGATCAAAAACCAACATCTTCAAAACATTAGGATATAGCAGAGACGTAACTCTCAATACATTAGGATTGGACAAAGACCCTCAAGACATTAGGATAAAAAACTAATATCCTCAAAACATTAGAATATAGTAGACACACGACCCTCAATACATTTGGATTGGACAAAGACCCTCAAACCAGTAGGATCCAAAACTATGATCCTCAAAACAGTAGGATCCAAAACTAATATCATCAAAACATTAGGATATAGTATACACACAACCCTAAACACATTAGGATTGGATGAAAACCCTCAAAATATTAGGATCAAAAACTAATATCGTCAAAAAATTAGGATATAGTAGAGACACAACCCTTAATACATTAGGATTGGACAAAGACTCTCAAACCATTAGGATTAAAAACTAATATCCTTAAAACATTAGGATATAGCAGAGACACAACCCTCAATACATTAGGATTGGACAAAGACACTCAAAACATTTGGATCAAAAACTAATATCCTCAAAACATTAGAATATAGTAGACACACGACCCTCAATACATTAGGATTGGATAAAGACCTTCAACATATTAGGAAAAAAAACTAATATCCTCACAACATTAGGATATAGTAGAGACACAACCCTATATACATTAGGATTGGGCGAAGAACCTCAAAACATTAGGATCAAAAACCAACATCTTCAAAACATAAGCATATAGTAAGATGTAACTCTCAATACATTACGATTGGATGACAACCCTCAAAACATTAGGATCAAAAACTAAAATCCTTAAAACATTAGAATATAGTAGAAACACAACCCTTAATACATTAGGAATGGACAAAAACCCTTAAAACATTAGGATCAAAAACTAATATCCTCAAAACATTAGGATATAGCAGAGACACAACCCTCAATAGATTAGGATTGGACAAAAACCCTCAAAGCATTAGGATAAAAAACTAATACGTCAAAACATTAAGATATAGTAGAGACACAACCCTTAATACATTAGGATTGGACATAGACTCTCAAACCATTAGGTTTAAAAACTAATATTCTAAAAATATTAGAATATAGTAGACACACGACCCTCAATACACTTGGATTGGACAAAGACCCTGAAACCATTAGGATCAAAAACTAATATCCTCAAAACATTAGGATATAACAGAGCCACAACCCTCAATACAATAGGATTGGACAAAGACCCTCAAAACATTAGGATCAAAACCTAATATCCTCAAAACATTAGGATATAGTAGAGACGCAACTGTCAATACATTAGGATTGGACAAAGACCCTCAAAACATTAGGATCAAAAACTAATATCCTCAAAACATTAGAATATAGTAGACACATGACCCTCAATACATCTGGATTGGACAAAGACCCTCAAACCAGTAGGATCCAAAACTATAGGATATAGTAAGCACACAACCCTAAACACATTAGGATTTGATGAAAACCCTCAAAACATTAGGATCAAAAACAAATATCCTCAAAGCATTAGGATATAGTAGAGACACAACCCTTAACACATTAGGATTTGATGAAAACCCTCTAAACATTAGGATAAAAAACCAATATCGTCAAAACATTAGGATATAGTAGAGACACAACCCTTAATACATTAGGATTGGAGAAAGACACTAAAAACATTTGGATCAAAAACTAATATCTACAAAGCATTAGGATATAGCAGAGACGCAACTCGCAATACATTAGGATTGGAAAAAGACCCTCAAACCATTAGGATCAAAAACTAATATCCTCAAAACATTAGGTTATAGTAGAGACACAACTCTCAATACATTAGGATTGGACAAAGACCCTCAAAACATTAGGATCAAAAACTAATATCCTCAAAACATTAGGATATAGTAGACACACAACCCTAAACACATTAGGATTGAATGAAAACCCTCAAAACATTAGGATCAAAAACTAATATCGTCAAAACATTAGGATATAGTAGAGACACAACCCTTAATACATTACGATTGGACAAAGACTCTCAAACCATTAGGATTAAAAACTAATATCCGCAAAACATTAGGATATAGCAGAGACACAACCCTCAATACATTAGGATTGGACAAAGACACTCAAAACATTTGGATCAAAAACAAATATCCTCAAAGCATTAGGATATAGCAGGGACGCAACCCTCAATACATTAAGATTGGACAAAGACACTCAAAACATTAGGATCAAAAACTAATATCCTCAAAACATTAGAATATAGTAGACACACGACCCTCAATACATTAGGATTGGACAAAGACCCTCAAAATATTAGGATCAAAAACTAATATCCTTACAACATTAGGATATAGTAGAGACACAACCCTCAATACATTAGGATTAGGCGAAGAACCTCAAAACATTAGGATCAAAAACCAACATCTTTAAAACATTAGGATTTAGCAGAGACGCAACACTCAATACATTAGGATTGGATGAAAACCCTTAAAACATTAGGATCAAAAACTAATATCCTTAAAACATTAGAATATAGTAGAGACACAACCCTTAATACATTAGGAATGGACGAAGACCCTCAAACCATTAGGATCAGAAACTAATATCTTCAAAACATTAGGATATAACAGAGACACAACCCTCAATACATTAGGATTGGACAAAGACCCTCGAAACATTAGGATCAAAAACTAATATCCTCAAAGCATCAGGATATAGCAGAGACACAACCCTTAATACATTACGATTGGACAAAATCCTCAAAATATTAGGATCAAAAACTAAAATCCACAAAACATTAGGATATACATTAGAATAAACCTTCAATACATTAGGATTGGACAAAGACCCTCAAAACGTAAGTGTATATATATATATATATATATATATATATATATATATATATATATATATATATATATATATATATATATATATATATATATATATATATATATATATATATATATATATATATATATATATATATATATATATATATATATATATATATATATATATATATATATATATATATATATATATATATATATATATATATATATATATATATATATATATATATATATATATATATATATATATATATATATATATATATATATATATATATATATATATATATATATATATATATATATATATATATATATATATATATATATATATATATATATATAAATCTATATATATATATATATATATATATATATATATATATATATATATATATATATATATATATATATATATATATATATATATATATATATATATATATATATATATATATATATATATATAAATCTATATATATATATATATATATATATATATATATATATATATAAATCTATATATATATATATATATATATATATATATATATATATATATATATATATATAAATCTATATATATATATATATATATATATATATATATATAAATCTATATATATATATATATATATATATATATATATATATATATATATATATATATATATATATATATATATATATATATATATATATATATATATATATATATATATATATATATATATATATATATATATATATATATATATATATATATATATATATATATATATATATATATATATATATATATATATATATATATATATATATATATATATGCATATGATAGGTGATGAGATGTGGTCAGGGGACCGTGTGCGCCGTGTGTGCTAGTGTTACTGTGTGCATGGAGTTTGCATATGCATGTTTACGGGGTGAATCATTGCTCAGATGGAGCGTATGTGATTCACTCGCGTGCTCCAAATGGGGAGCGTGGTAGGGATAAATCGTTGCTCAGAGGGAGTGGATGCGATCTATCCTGAGTGTGATTTTCCCGGTGCTCCGGAATGGAGTGGTGAGGATAGATCGTTGCTCAGAGGGAGTGGATGCGATCTATCATGAGTGTGATTTACCGGGGCTCCAAATAGGGAGCGTGGTAGGGATAAATCGTTGCTCAGAGGGATCGTATGCGATCTATCCTGAGGATGGTTGATGAACCAGTGAATTGGATGAAAACCCTCAAAACATTAGGATCAAAAACTAATATCCTTAAAACAAAAGGATATATTAGAGACACAACCCTCAATACATTAGGATTGGATGAAGACCCTCAAAATATTAGGATCAAAAACTAATATCCTCAAAACGTTAATATATAGTAGAGACACAACCCTCAATACATAAGGATTGGACAAAGACCCTCAAAATATTAGGATAAAAAACTAATATCCTCAAAACGTTAGGATATGATAGAGACACAACCCTCAATACAAAAGGATCGGACATTGACCCTCAAAATATTAGGATAAAAAAGTAATATCCTCACAACATTAGGATATAGTAGAGACACAACCCTCAATACATTTGGATTGGGCAAAGACCCTCAAAACATTAGGATCAAAAACTAATATCCTCAAAACTTTAGGATATACTAGAGACACAACCCTTAATACATTAGGATTGGACGAAGACCCTCAAAACATTAGGATAAAAAACTAAAATCCTCAAAACATTAGGATATAATAGAGACACAACCCTCAATACATTAGGATTGGACGAAAACCCTCAAAACATTAGGATCAAAAACTAACATCCTCACAACATTAGGATATATAGAGACACAACCCTCAATACATTAGGATTGGACAAAGATCCTCAAACCATTAGGATCAAAATCTAATATCCTCAAAACATTAGGATATAACAATGACACAACCGTCGATACATTAGGATTGGACAAAGACCCTAAAAACATTATGATCAAAAACTAATATCCTCAAAGCATTAGTATATAGCAGAGAAACAACCCTAAACACATTAGTATTGGATGAAAACCCTCAAAACATTAGGATCAAAAACTAATATCGTCAAAACATTTGGATATATCAGAGAAACAACCCTAAACACATTAGGATTGGATGAAAACCCTCAATACATTAATATCAAAAACTACTATCCTCAAATGATTAGGATATAGTAGAGCACAACCCTCAACACATTAGAATTAGATAAAAACCCACAAAACATTAGGATCAAAAACTAATATCCTTAAAACATTAGGATATATTAGAGACACAACCCTCAATACATTAGGATTGGATGAAGACCCTCAAAACATGATGATCAAAAACTAATATCCTCAAAACGTTAGGTTGTAGTAGAGACACAACCCTCAATACATAAGGATTGGACAAAGACCCTGAAAATATTAGGATAAAAAACTAATATCCTCAAAACGTTAGGATATGGTAGAGACACAACCCTCACTACATAAGGATCGGACATAGACCCTCAAAATATTTGGATAAAAAAGTAATATCCTCACAACATTAGGATATAGTAGAGACACAACTCTCAATACATTAGGATTGGACAAAGACCCTCAAAACATTAGGATCAAAAACTAATATCCTCAAAACTTTAGGATATACTAGAGACACAACCCTTATTACATTAGGATTGGACGAAGACACTCAAAACATTAGGATCAAAAACTAAAATCCTCAAAACATTAGGATATAATAGACACACAACCCTCAATACATTAGGATTGGACGAAAACCCTAAAACATTAGGATCAAAAACTAACACCCTCAAAACATTAGGATATAATAGAGACACAACCCTCAATACATTAGGATTGGACAAAGATCCTCAAACAATTAGGATCACAAACTATTATCCTCAAATTATTAAGATATAACAATGACACGACCCTCAATATATTAGGATTGGACAAAAACCCTAAAAACATTAGGATCAAAAAGTAATATCCCAAAGCATTGGCATATAGCATAGAGACAACCCTAAACACATTAGGATTGGATGAAAACCCTCAAAGCATTAGGATCTAAAACTAATATCGTTAAAACATTAGGATATATCAGAGACACAAACCTAAACACAATAGGATTGGATGAAAACCCTCAAAACATTAGGATCAAAAACTAATATCCTCAAAACATTAGGATATAGTATAGACACAACCCTTAATACATTAGAATTGGATAAAGACCCTTAAAACATTCGGATCAAAAACTAATATCCTCAAAGCATTAGGATGTAGTAGAGACACAACCCTCAAAAAATAAGGATAGGATGAAAACCCTCAAAACATTAGGATCAAAAACTAATATCCTTAAAACATTAGGATATACTAGAAACACAACCCTCAATACATTAGGATTGGAGGAAGACCCTCAAAGCATTAGGATATAGTAGAGACACAACCTTCAACACATTAGGATTGGACAAAGACCCTCAAAATATTAGGATAAAAAACTAATATCCTCACAACATTAGGATATAGTAGAGACACAACCCTCAATACATTAGGATTGCCAAAGACCCTCAAAACATTAGGATCACAAACTAATATCCTTAAAACATTAGGATATATTGGAGACACACCCCTCAATACATTAGGATTGGATGAAGACCCTCAAAACATTAGGATCAAAAACTAATATCCTCAAAACGTTAGGATGGAGTAGAGACACAACCCTCAATACATAAGGATTGGACAAAGACCCTCAAAATATTAGGATAAAAAACTAATATACTCAAAACGTTAGGATATGGTAGAGACACAACCCTCAATACATAAGGATCGGACATAGACCCTAAAAATATTGGGATAAAATTGTAATATCCTCACAATATTAGGATATAGTAGAGACACAATCCTCAATACATTAGGATTGGGCAAAGACCCTCAAAACATTAGGATCAAAAACTAATATCCTCAAAACTTTAGGAAATACTAGAGACACAACCCTTAATATATTAGGATTGGACGAAGACCCTCAAAACAGTAGGATCAAAAACTAAAATCCTCAAAACATTAGGATATATTAGACACATAACCCTCAATACATTAGAATTGGACGAAAACCCTCAATACATTAGGGTTGGACAAAGACCCTCAAAATATTAGGATACAAAACTAATATCCTCACAACATTAGGATATAGTAGAGACACAACCCTCAATGCATTTGGATTGGACAAAGACCCTCAAAACATTAGGATCAAAAACTAATATCCTTAAAACATTAGGATATATTAGAGACACATCCCTCAATACATTAGGATTGGATGAAGACCCTAAATACATTAGGATCAAAAACTAATATCCTCAAAACGTTAGGATGCAGTAGAGACACAACCCTCAATACATAAGGATTGGACAAAGACCCTCAAAATATTAGGTTAAAAAACTAATATCCTCAAAACGTTAGGATATGGTAGAGACACAACCCTCAATACATAAGGATCAGACATTGACCCTCCAAATATTAGGATAAAAAAGTAATATCCTCAAACATTAGGATATAGTAGAGACACAACCCTCAATACATTAGGATTGGACAAAGACACTCAAAACATTAGGATCAAAAACTAATATCCTCAAAACTTTAGGATATACTAGAGACACAACCCTTAATACATTAGGATTGGACGAAGACCCTCAAAACATTAGGATCAAAAACTAAAATCCTCAAAACAGTAGGATATAGTAGACACACAACCCTCAATACATTAGGATTGGACGAACACCCTCAAATCATTAAGATCAAAAACTAACACCCTCACAACATTAGGATATAGTAGAGACACAACCCTCAATACATTAGGGTTGGACAAAGACCCTCAAAATATTAGGATTAAAAACTAATATCCTTAAAACATAAGGATATATTAGGGACACAACCCTCAATACATTAGGATTGGATGAAGACCCTCAAAACATTAGGATCAAAAACTAATATCCTCAAAACGTTAGGATGCAGTAGAGACACAACCCTCAATACATAAGGATTGGACAAAGACCCTAAAAATATTAGGATAAAATACTAGTATCCTCAAAACGTTAGGATATGGTAGAGGCACAACCCTCAATACATTAGGATAAAAAAGTAATATCCTCACAACATTAGTATATAGTAGAGACACAACCCTCAATACATTAGGATTGGACAAAGTCCCTCAAAATATTAGGATAAAAAACTAATATCCTCAAAACTTTTGGATATAGTAGAGACACAACCCTTAATACAATAGGCTTGGACGAAGACCCTTAAAACATTAGGATAGAAAACTAAAATCCTCAAAACATTAGGATATAGTAGACACACAACCCTCAATACATTAGGCTTAGACGAAAACCATCAAATCATTAGGATCAAAAACTAACACCTCACTAAACTAGGATATAGTAGAGACACAACCTTCAATACATTAGGGTTTGACAAAGACCCTAAAAATATTAGGATAAAAAAGTAATATCCTCACAACATTAGGATATAGTAGAGACACAACCCTCAATATATAAGGATTTGACAAAGACCCTCAAAACATTAGGATCAAAAACTAATATCCTTAATACATTAGGATATATTAGAGACACAACCCTCAATACATTAGGATTGGGTGAAGACCCTCAAAACGATAGGATCAAAAACTAATATCCTCAAAACGTTAGGATATGGTAGAGACACAACCCTCAATACATAAGGATCAGACATTGACCCTTAAAATATTAGGATAAAAAAGTAATATCCTCACAACATTAGTATATAGTAGAGACACAACCCTCAATACATTAGGATTGGACAAAGACCCTCAAAATATTAGGATAAAAAACTAATATCCTCAAAACTTTTGGATATAGTAGAGACACAACCCTTAATACAATAGGCTTGGACGAAGACCCTTAAAACATTAGGATAGAAAACTAAAATCCTCAAAACATTAGGATATAGTAGACACACAACCCTCAATACATTAGGCTTAGACGAAAACCATCAAATCATTAGGATCAAAAACTAACACCCTCACTACATTAGGATATAGTAGAGACACAACCTTCAATACATTAGGGTTTGACAAAGACCCTCAAAATATTAGGATAAAAAAGTAATATCCTCACGACATTAGGATATAGTAGAGACACAACCCTCAATACATTAGGATTTGACATAGACCCTCAAAACATTAGGATCAAAAACTAATATCCTTAATACATTAGGATATATTAGAGACACAACCCTCAATACATTAGGATTGGGTGAAGACCCTCAAAACAATAGGATCAAAAACTAATTTCCTCAAAATGTTAGGATGTAGTAGACACACAACCCTCAATACATAAGGATCAGACACAGACCCTCAAAATATTAGGAAAAAAAGTAATATCCTCACAACATTAGGATATAGTAGAGACACAACTCTCAATACATTAGGATTGGACAAAGACCCTTAAAACATTAGGATAAAAAACTAATATCCTCAAAACTTTAGGATATACTAGAGACACAACCCTTAATACATTAGGATTGGACAAAGACCCTCAAAATATTAGGATAAAAAACTAAAATCCTCAAAACAGTAGGATATAGTAGACACACAATCCTCAATACATTAGGATTGGACGAAAACCCTCAAATCATTAAGATCAAAAACTAACACCCTCACAACATTAGGATATAGTAGAGACACAACCCTCAATACATTAGGGTTGGACAAAGACCCTCAAAATATTAGGATCAAAAACTAATATCCTTAAAACATTAGGATATATTAGGGACACAATCCTCAATACATTAGGATTGGATGAAGACCCTCAAAACACTAGGATCAAAAACTAATATCCTCAAAACGTTAGGATGCAGTAGAGACACAACCCTCAATACATAAGGATTGGACAAAGACCTTAAAAATATTAGGATAAAATACTAATATCCTCAAAACGTTAGGATATGGTAGAGACACAACCCTCAATACATAAGGATCAGACATTGACCCTCAAAATATTAGGATAAAAAAGTAATATCCTAACAACATTAGTATAGAGTAGAGACACAACCCTCAATACATTAGGATTGGACAAAGACCCTCAAAATATTAGGATAAAAAACTAATATCCTCAAAACTTTTGGATATAGTAGAGACACAACCCTTAATACAATAGGATTGGACGAAGACCCTTAAAACATTAGGATAGAAAACTAAAATCCTCAAAACATTAGGATATAGTAGACACACAACCCTCAATACATTAGGCTTAAACGAAAACCATCAAATCATTAGGATCAAAAACTAACACCCTCACTACATTAGGATATAGTAGAGACACAACCTTCAATACATTAGGGTTTGACAAAGACCCTCAAAATATAAGGATAAAAAAGTAATATCCTCACGACATTAGGATATAGTAGAGACACAACCCTCAATACATTAGGATTTGACATAGACCCTCAAAACATTAGGATCAAAAACTAATATCCTTAATACATTAGGATATATTAGAGACACAACCCTCAATACATTAGGATTGGGTGAAGACCCTCAAAACAATAGGATCAAATACTAATATCCTCAAAATGTTAGGATGTAGTAGACACACAACCCTCAATACATAAGGATCAGACACAGACCCTCAAAATATTAGGAAAAAAAGTAATATCCTCACAACATTAGGATATAGTAGAGACACAACTATCAATACATTAGGATTGGACAAAGACCCTCAAAACATTAGGATAAAAAACTAATATCCTCAAAACTTTAGGATATACTAGAGACACAACCCTTAATACATTAGGATTGGACGAAGACTCTCAAAACATTAGGATCAAAAACTAAAATCCTCAAAACAGTAGGATATAGTAGACACACAATCCTCAATACATTAGGATTGGACGAAAACCCTCAAATCATTAAGATCAAAAACTAACACCCTCACAACATTAGGATATAGTAGAGACACAACCCTCAATACATTAGGGTTGGACAAAGACCCTCAAAATATTAGGATCAAAAACTAATATCCTTAAAACATTAGGATATATTAGGGACACAACCCTCAATACATTAGGATTGGATGAAGACCCTCAAAACACTAGGATCAAAAACTAATATCCTCAAAACGTTAGGATGCAGTAGAGACACAACCCTCAATACATAAGGATTGGACAAAGACCTTAAAAATATTAGGACAAAATACTAATATCCTCAAAACGTTAGGATATGGTAGAGACACAACCCTCAATACATAAGGATCAGACATTGACCCTCAAAATATTAGGATAAAAAAGTAATATCCTAACAACATTAGTATATAGTAGAGACACAACCCTCAATACATTAGGATTGGACAAAGACCCTCAAAATATTAGGATATAAAACTAATATCCTCAAAACTTTTGGATATAGTAGAGACACAACCCTCAATGCATTAGGCTTAAACGGAAACCATCAAATCATTAGGATCAAAAACTAACACCCTCACTACATTAGGATATAGTAGAGACACAACCTTCAATACATTAGGGTTTGACAAAGACCCTCAAAATATAAGGATAAAAAAGTAATATCCTCACGACATTAGGATATAGTAGAGACACAACCCTCAATACATTAGGATTTGACAAAGACCCTCAAAACGTTAGGATCAAAAACTAATATCCTTAATACATTAGGATATATTAGAGACACAACCCTCAATACATTAGGATTGGGTGAAGACCCTCAAAACAATAGGATCAAAAACTAATATCCTCAAAACGTTAGGATGTAGTAGACACACAACCCTCAATACATAAGGATCAGACACAGACCCTCAAAATATTAGGAAAAAAGTAATATCCTTATAACATTAGGATATAGTAGAGACACAACTCTCAATACATTAGGATTGGACAAAGACCCTCAAAACATTAGGATCAAAAACTAATATCCCCAAAACTTTAGGATATACTAGAGACACAACCTTTATTACATTAGGATTGGACGAAGAAATATTAGGATTAGACGAAAACCCTTAAAACATTAGGATATAGTAGAGACACAATCCTCAATACATTAGGATTGGACAAAGATCCTAAAACAATTAGGATCAAAAACTATTATCCTCAAATTATTAACATATAACAATGACACGACCCTCAATATATTAGGATTGGACAAAGACCCTAAAAACATTAGGATCAAAAAGTAATATCCCAAAGCATTGGCATATAGCTGAGACACAACCCTAAACACATTAGGATTGGATGAAAACCCTCAAAGCATTAGGATCTAAAACTAATATCGTTAAAACATTAGGATATATCAAAGACACAACCCTAAACACAATAGGATTGGATGAAAACCCTCAAAACATTAGGATCAAAAACTAATATCCTCAAAACATTAGGATATATTAGAGACACAACCCTTAATAAATTAGAATTGGATAAAGACCCTTAAAACATTCGGATCGAAAACTAATATCCTCAAAGCATTAGGATGTAGTAGAGACACAACCGTCAAAAAATAAGGATTGGATGAAAACCCTCAAAACATTAGGATCAAAAACTAATATCCTCAAAACATTAGGATTTACTAGAAACACAACCCTCAATACATTAGGATTGGAGGAAGACCCTTAAAGCATTAGGATATAGTAGAGACACAACCTTCAACACATTAGGATTGGACAAAGACCCTCAAAATATTAGGATAAAAAACTAATATCCTCACAACATTAGGATATAGTAGAGACACAATCCTCAATACATAAGGATTGCCAAAGACCCTCAAAACATTAGGATCAAAACCTAATATCCTCAAAACGTTAGGATGGAGTAGAGACACAACCCTCAATACATAAGGATTGCACAAAGACCCTCAAAATATTAGGATAAAAAACTAATATACTCAAAACGTTAGGATATGGTAGAGACACAACCCTCAATACATAAGGATCGGACATAGACCCTAAAAATAATAGGATAAAATTGTAATATCCTCACAATATTAGGATATAGTAGAGACACAACCCTCAATACATTAGGATTGGACAAAGACCCTTAAAACATTAGGATCAAAAACTAATATCCTCAAAACTTTATGATATACTAGAGAAAAAAGCCTTAATATATTAGGATTGGATGAAGACCCTCAAAACATTAGGATCAAAAACTAAAATCCTCAAAACATTAGGATATAGTAGACACATAACCCTCAATACATTAGAATTGGACGAAAACCCTCAAAACATTAGGATCAAAAACTAACACCGTCACAACATTAAGATATAGTAGAGACACAACCCTCAATACATTAGGGTTGGACAAAGACCCTCAAAATATTAGGATAAAAAACTCATATCATCACAACATTAGGATATAGTAGAGACACAACCCTCAATGCATTAGGATTAGACAAAGACCCTCAAAACATTAGGATCAAAAACTAATATCCTTAAAACATTAGGATATATTAGAGACACAACCCTAGATACATTAGGATTGGATGAAGACCCTAAAAACATTAGGATAAAAAACTAATATCATCAAAACGTTAGGATGTAGTAGAGACACAACCCTCAATACATAAGGATTGGACAAAGACCCTCAAAATATTAGGATAAAAAACTAATATCCTCAAAACGTTAGGATATGGTAGAGACACAACCCTCAATACATAAGGATCAGACATAGACCCTCAAAATATTAGGATAAAAAAGTAATATCCTCACAACATTAGGATATAGTAGAGACACAACCCTTAATACATTAGGATTGGACAAAGACCCTACAAACATTAGGATCAAAAACTAATATCCTCAAAACTTTAGGATATACTAGAGACACAACCCTTAATACATTAGGATTGGACGAAGACCCTCAAAACATTAGGATCAAAAACTAAAATCCTCAAAATAGTAGGATATAGTAGACACACAACCCTCAATACATTAGGATTAGACGAAAACCCTCAAATCATTAGGATCAAAAACTAACACCGTCACAACATTAAGATATAGTAGAGACACAACCCTCAATACATTAGGGTTGGACAAAGACCCTCAAAATATTAGGATAAAAAACTCATATCATCACAACATTAGGATATAGTAGAGACACAACCCTCAATGCATTAGGATTGGACAAAGACCCTCAAAACATTAGGATCAAAAACTAATATCCTTAAAACATTAGGATATATTAGAGACACAAACCTAGATACATTAGGATTGGATGAAGACCCTAAAAACATTAGGATCAAAAACTAATATCCTCAAAAACGTTAGGATGTAGTAGAGACACAACCCTCAATACATAAGGATTGGACAAAGACCCTCAAAATATTAGGATAAAAAACTAATATCCTCAAAACGTTAGGATATGGTAGAGACACAACCCTCAATACATAAGGATCAGACATAGACCCTCAAAATATTAGGATAAAAAAGTAATATCCTCACAACATTAGGATATAGTAGAGACACAACCCTTAATACATTAGGATTGGACAAAGACCCTACAAACATTAGGATCAAAAACTAATATCCTCAAAACTTTAGGATATACTAGAGACACAACCCTTAATACATTAGGATTGGACGAAGACCCTCAAATCATTAGATCAAAAACTAAAATCCTCAAAACAGTAGGATATATTAGACACACAACCCTCAATACATTAGGATTGGACGAAAACCCTCAAATCATTAGGATCAAAAACTAACACCCTCACAACATTAGGATATAGTAGAGACACAACCCTCAATACAATAGGGTTGCACAAAGACCCTCAAAATATTAGGATAAAAAACTCATATCCTCACAACATTAGGATATAGTAGAGACACAACCCTCAATGCATTAGGATTGGACAAAGACCCTCAAAACATTAGGATCAAAAACTAATATCCTTAAAACATTAGGATATCTTAGAGACACAACCCTAGATACATTAGGATTGGATGAAGAGCCTAAAAACATTAGGATCAAAAACTAATATCCTCAAAACGTTAGGATGTAGTAGTGACACAACCCTCAATACATAAGGATTGGACAAAGACCCTCAAAATATTAGGATAAAAAACTAATATCCTCAAAACGTTAGGATATGGTAGAGACACAACCCTCAATACATAAGGATCAGACATAGACCCTCAAAATATTAGGATAAAAAAGTAATATCCTCACAACATTAGGATATAGTAGAGACACAACCCTTAATACATTAGGATTGGACAAAGACCCTACAAACATTAGGATCAAAAACTAATATCCTCAAAACTTTAGGATATACTAGAGACACATCCCTTAATACATTAGGATTGGACGAAGGCCCTCAAAACATTAGGATCAAAAACTAAAATCCCCAAAACAGTAGGATATAGTAGACACACAACCCTCAATACATAAGGATTGGACGAAAACCCTCAAATCATTAGGATCAAAAACTAACACCTTCACAACATTAGGATATAGTAGAGACACAACCCTCAATACAATAGGGTTGCATAAAGACCCTCAAAATATTAGGATAAAAAACTAATATCCTCACAACATTAGGATATATTAGGGACACAACCCTCAATACATTAGGATTGGATGAAGACCCTCAAAACATTAGGATCAAAAACTAATATCCTCAAAATGTTAGGATGCAGTAGAGACACAACCCTCAATACATAAGGATTGGACAAAGACCCTTAAAATATTAGGATGAAAAACAAATATCCTCAAAACGTTAAGATATGGTAGAGACACAACCCTCAATACATAAGGATCAGACATTGACCCTCAAAATATTATGATAAAAAGTAATATCCTCACAACATTAGGATATTGTAGAGATACAACCCTCAATATATTAGGATTGGACAAAGACCCTCAAAAGATTAGGATTAAAAACTAATATCCTCAAAACTTTAGGATATAGTAGAGACACAACCCTTAATACATTCGGATTGGACGAAGACCTTCAAAACATTAGGATCAAAAACTAAAATCCTCAAAACATTAGGATATAGTAGACACACAACCCTCAATACATTAGGATTAGTCAAAAACCCTCAAATCATTAGGACCGAAAACTAACACCCTCACTACATTAGGATATAGTAGAGACACAACCCTCAATACATTAGGGTTGGACAAAGACCCTCAAAATATTAGGATCAAAAAGTAATATCCTCACAACATTAGGATATAGTAGAGACACAACCCTCAATACATTAGGATTGGACAAAGACCCTCAAAACATTAGGATCAAAAACTAAAATCCTTAAGACATTAGGAAATATTAGAGACACAACCCTCAATACATTAGGATTGGGTGAAGACCCTCAAAACAATAGGATCAAAAACTAATATCCTTAAAACGTTAGGATGTAGTAGAGACACAACCCTCAATACATAAGGATTGGACAAAGATCCTCAAAATATTAGGATAAAAAACTAATATCCTCAAAACGTTAGGATATGGTAGAGACACAACCCTCAATACATAAGGATCAGACACAGACCCTCAAAATATTAGGATAAAAAAGTAATATATTCACAACATTAGGATATAGTAGAAACCCAACCCTCAATACATTAGGATTGGACAAAGACCCTCAAAACATTAGGATCAAAAACTAATATCCTCAAAACTTTAGGATATAGTAGAGACACAACCCTTAATACATTAGGATTGGACGAAGACCCTCAAAACATTAGAATCAAAAACTAAAATCCTCAAAACATTAGGATATAGTAGACACACAACCCTCAATACCTTAGGATTGGATGAAAACCCTCAAATCATTAGGATCAAAAACTAACACCCTCACAGCATTAGGATATAGTAGAGACACAACCCTCAATACATTAGGGTTGGACAAAGACCCTCAAAATATTAGGATAAAAAACTAATATCCTCACAACATTAGGATATAGTAGAGACACAACCCTCAATGCATTAGGATTGGACAAATACCCTTAAAACATTAGGATCAAAAACTAAGATCCTCAAAACGTTAGGATATTGTAAAGACACAACCCTCAATACATAAGGATTGGACAAAGACCCTCAAAATATTAGGATCAAAAACTAAAATCCTCAAAACATTAGGATATAGTAGACACACAACCCTCAATACATTAGGATTAGACGAAAACCCTTAAATCATTAGGATCAAAAACTAACACCCTCACTACATTAGGATATAGTAGAGACACAACCCTCAATACATTAGGGTTGGACAAAGACCCTCAAAATATTAGGATAAAAAAGTAATATCCTCACAACATTAGGATATAGTGAAGGTGAGAAAAATACTTAGAAGGGGGGGGGGGTTGAATAAGTATGACAAATAATCAAAGATTCAAACACAGTTATTTTTATCCTGGTTCGTTGAACTCAACTACTCCAGTCCACCCTCTTAAGAGTGATTTACCTGTCTCAGTCAAGGACTTAATCCACTATTTAATCAAACAGATTACAATAGTAACACCTAAGAACAACTGTTCTTAGTCTTCCCAAGAGCTACTGATCCCAACTGGATCCTCTTAACGAAACCTTTTACAATCAATGTAAAACTAATACAAGAGTGAGAATGCTTCTAAAAAGCTATTATCACAACTGTGATATTTCTCTTAAGTTTAAGAACAATGTTACAGCAACTAAGATAAAAGAGCTTTTGAGAGATTTTCTTTGAGTGAAATTTGCAAGTAGTTCGTTACTGAAGAAGATGGAGTGGACTTCTTTATATAGGCATTTAGATCCATGAAGTCTTCTCAACGTTGAAGGTTGTGCTGAAAAGCCTGGTGTCTTTTGTCTTTACATTGGAGGCTGTGCTGAAAAAGCCTGATGCCTTTTGTCTTTTACTTTGCAGAAACTTTCCTTAGAATGGAATGCACAGATAAAACCTTTTTGTCTGTGTTCTTGTGTCTAGCATAAAAGAGGAAAGAGCTGTTGAGATATGCCAATGTACATATTCAAATCTTCTTCACTAAGTAAGTTCAGCTATCAACATCAGAGTCTGGATCTTTAGAATCTCTAGAGTAGAGATCTTCTGGATCTTCAGAGTCTTGGGATGTTCTTCAGATTATGCCGAACCAGAGTATGTGCAGCTTGTGTGCTTGAGCGTGTAATTCTGTCAGAGCAGAGTCTTCTATATCAGATTCTCAATACTTATGCAGCGGAGTATCTTCAGAGTCTTTTGATGACTAAGCTTCTGAACTCTCAGAGTCTTTTATTCTTTAGAGGCTTCTGCTTCAGAATCTTCAGTAGATAGCACTCAGATTCTTCTGGAGGCAGCGTTCAGATCTTCATCTGAGATGCTCTTGAACCTTTGAAGCCTTTCATAATATCATTGTTCAGATCCAAATTTTCTCTTTAAGAATATTTTCTTTAGTACCTATAGCAAACAGTCTAGAACAGATTTAGAGTATATAATTCTTGAATACAAAATTCATAAGTTCTATCATCAAAACATAGAGATATTACTAAGAAACAATCTGTGTTCTTACAATCTCCCCCTTTTTGATGATGACAAAACATGAGAAATTTTGTTCAATAAAAAGATATGAATTATAACTCCCCCTGAGATTAACAATGTCCCCCTGAAATACATACTATAATAGAAGAAAACACTTCCCTTTTTGATTAAGTATATTTCAGATTCAGAGCCTGATGCAAGAGGTTTGACTTTCAGAATCAAATCTTGATACCAGATAATTATGACTTCCTTTAGTCAGAGCACCTGGTTATCATGTTGCTTGATTCATCTTACAGAGTAAAGGTATCAGAGTAAGATATCAGAGTTGATTGAATACTCAGATTTACTTTGAAGATCAGGTTCTAGTTGGAAAAGTCTCAGGATAACTTCAATGAATTATGTCAGATATATCAATGTAATCTGAAAGACTTAAATTCAAAGTAAGTTGATAAAATGTCTGAATTTCAGTTTTAGTAATTGCTTATAGGTTGAACAATCATATTCTCTTTTTCTCCCCCTTTTTGTCATAATCAAAAAGATTTTTAAAGACATAAAGATATAGAAGAAAAGAATCATATAGAAGCAAAAACATCAACATTCATTTAAGCATATCAGAGTTCACAATCACAGAGTCACAAAAGAACAGATAGATGCCAAAAAGCATAACACAACAATAAGAAAACAACAGAAGCAATAACATGTGCAAAAACATCAAATAAAGCTAAGTCTGGCGTGAGGCAATAAGGGTCAGAAGCTCTGTCATTTTGGCAGTTGACTCTTCTTGCTTAGACATCCAGGTCTTAATCTCATCAGTTGTCTTCTCTTGCTTTACCATCCAATCTTTTATTTCCTTGACATCATTCACAAGCTCTGTGACCACAGATGAAGAAGGAGCAGATGCAGTAGCAGCATTGTTCTCTTCAGACTGGTTCTCTTCAGAAGCTTGTTCAACCATTTCAGATTCAGGAGCCTCTGGAGGAGCAGCTTCCAGAAGCAACACAGGAGGAGGAGGAGGCATGTTCATCAGAGTTATCTTGATTAATTCTGCAAACTGAGTCTTAGCAAGCTTAGAGCATTTAGCTCTAACTTTTAAAGCATTTTTGTTGAACATCCAGATGAAACGCTTCCATACAGCATTTGAAACAGCTGGATCCAAACTTGACATGCACACATCCTTAACACGAGCATATTCAGAATCTATCTCCTTCTTGAATATTTCAAACATAGCATTAACACATGATCCTAGATCTGACTGTTCAGACTGTTCAGAGGGTTTAGGATTAGGAGTGTTAACAGGAGTAGGTTCAGATGGTGTAGGTTCAGATGGTTGTGGTTGAGGTGATGTTGGTTGAGATGTTTGGATGTCAGATTGAGGGAGTTCAGATGGTTGAGGAATAGTTTGTGTTTCAGATAGATTGGTTTCAGATGGTTGAGGGATGGTGTGTGTTTCAGATGTTTGAGTTTCAGATGGTTGAGAGATGGTTTTCTGAGGTGGGGAGTTGGGTGGAGTATGAAACATAGAAATGTTAACATGTTCCTTCATAGCAATGTCAGAACGTGCTTGTTTGAGTGACTCTGGTTCAAAATCAGATGAATCAGATGATTCACAATCAGAAGATTCTTCTGAGTGAACAGATGTTGAAGAAATGTTAATGGATTGATTGAGGGGTTCTATATCTAGAATATCTTCAGAAATATTTGGATCTTCTGATGGAACTGGTTTTTCAGAGTGTTCAGTTTGAACAGTCTCTGGTTGGTTTGGTTCTGAGATGATTATATCTGGTTGGGGAATTTCTAATTGGGGATTTTCTGGTTGTGAAATTGCTGGTTGTGGAATTTCTATTTGAGGAATTTCTGTTTGTGAAATTTCTGGTTGAGTAGGTTGAGGGGGTTCAGATGTAGTATGAGGTTGGGGTTCAGAGGGAATTGGTACAGAAGATGGTTGTGAATGTACTGGTTCAGATGAAGGTGGTTCAGATGAAAGATTTGCAGATGGTTTGGGTTTAGAAGTTCTATGTCTAAGGTTTGGAGAGAGTTGAGGTGATGAAAGGGGTGAATAAACAGCAGGGGTGGGATCAGATGTTAATACCTGATGAATAGTGTCTCTTATCTCTTCCATAGTAGCATCCCTAGAATTGATTTTGGCTTTCTTTACTCCTTTCTTCTTCTTCCTTGGAACTTCAGATACTTTCCTTTTCTTCTGAACCGATCCTTCTTCATCTTTTCTCTTACTACGCCTTTCCTTCATCAGATTGGGCAGTTCTTCTCCTTGTTTCTGAACAAGGTTAGCAGGTAGAGGAATTCCTTCCTTCAGACACTCTGCAATGTAAGTCCAGACAATACTTTTTGGTTCATCTGCACTAAACATTGGAAAATCTTCTATGGGTATCCTTCTGCCATTGACCTCCTCAGAGTTTATCTTCCTTAGTTTACCATTCAGCTCTGAAATGATCTTCATCCTTTTCAGAGTGAGTCCATTTATCTCAAATCCAATGATGTATGACAGATCCTCTGTTATCTTTGCATCTGTCAGATGCTTCACCAACTTGTTTTCTATAAGGATGTCTGAAATCAGTCTTCCCAGAGGTATCCAAGTTCTAACTTTCCCAGCTTTAGCTCTGACCTCTTCTCTAGTCTCTTTGACATGAGTCAGAAGATGACTGAAAATCAGATAGCGTAGATCGACTTTAATATTCTGGCTGATGCAGTACATGAAGTACAGATGCTCTGAACTCACATAGTCCGGTGAGTTGGTTGACTTTCTGTGAAAGATTGTACTCATAAATATCTTTGCCCATATCCTATAGATAGGTTTCAGATCTTTAACCTTACTTGTTGGTGTTCCAGCTACAGTAATCTCTTCATATACCTTAGCCATATCAATACGTGAAGAGGCTAGGTTTGTAACACCATCAGATTCTTTATAACTGAACAGTTGCCTGATTAGTTTCTTAGTTATCACTATCTCCTTCCCAAGGACAGATGAGTGAATGATTTTAGGACCAGTACTAGCGTGAATCTAGAATTCCTTTACAAGAGTTGGGTACACAGGACCCATTAGTCTCTCAAAGTATTTCTCCCAGCCTTAAGCTTTAATGGCAGTTGTTAGGTCAAACCCATTTTCTTCTATTGATTCAAGATCAACGAAACTCTCACACAGAACCTCAAGATCCACTACTGGAGTAAATAGAGTGCGTTCTGGTTTCTTGTACATTATATTTTTGTTGGAGATTTCAGCAACATTTGATGTAGAAGCCATTGATGAGGATGAAGCTTTTGATTTGGGTTTAGGGTTTTGGTAGAGGTTGAAGAGAGAACAGAAACGCATAAGTGTAGTGAGTGTGAAAAGTGTGAAAATAGTGTGATAGGTGGTATTTATAGAAAACTAAAAAATCAAGCATTGGGCACATCAATAGACACTTACGCACGTTTACACATAGCATTTAATGAAAGTAATCATTTCAATTTAAAATTATGACAATTGAGGGGAAATCCAAGAAAATTGAGATTTTTAAAGCAATACCTCAAACGTCAATTCAATAGAGCACTCCATCTTTTCAGATACTGAGTGACACGTGTTTGCTTTGTATGTGCATCTGATATCTCTCAAGAAATGAAACGTTTCCAACGTTCAGATCTTCTGAGTTTGTTAGTTCAGAGTTTCACACAAATAGGTTAATTAAAGATAAATGAACAAATAATCAGATCAAATACTTCAGATCTTTAAACATTTTGCATCTGATAAGTTGCCTCTGATAAATATTACTCTGGACAAAAATCCATACAAATATTTTTCAGAATGAACTTAAATCTATCTTCAGCAAGGGGTTTTGTGAAAATATCAGCCCATTGATGATCTGTATCAACAAAGGCTAGATTTATTACACCCTTCTGAACATAGTCTCTGATGAAGTGATGTTTAATTTCTATATGTTTAGCCTTAGAATGTAATATTGGATTTTTTGTCAAACTTATAGCAGAAGCATTATCACAGAAGATAGAAAGATTACTCTCATAGATCTGATAATCTTCTAACTGAATCTTCATCCAAAGCATCTGCGTACAACATCCAGCAGCAGCAATGTATTCTGCCTCTGTAGTTGATAGTGCAATAGTGGGTTGCTTCTTGCTGTACCATGAGATCAGATGACTTCCAAGAAACTGACAGCTTCCAGAAGTTCTTTTACGTTCAACTCTGTCTCCAGCATAATCAGCATCACAGAATCCAACTAATGAAAATTCATCAGATCTTCTGTAACACAAACCCATGTTAGTAGTACCTTTCAGATACCTTAGAATCCTCTTAACAGTTGTTAAGTGAGATTCTCTAGGATCTGATTGGAATCTTGCACATAAGCAGACACTAAACAGAATATCAGGTCTAGAAGCAGTCAAGTATAGAAGAGATCCTATCATACCTCTGTAGAGTTTCTGATCTACCTTCTTACTTACCTCTTCCTTACCTAGAGTGCTTGTAGGGTGCATTGGAGTCTTTGCCATCTTACTATCAACCATGTTGAACTTCTTCAGAAGCTCTTTAACATATTTGGTCTGATGTATCTAGGTGCACTCTGGAGTCTGGTTGACTTGGATTCCCAAAAAGAATTTCAATTCCCCCATCATGCTCATTTCAAACTCTGCCTGCATACATATAGCAAACTCCTTTCCAAGCATAATATTTGTTGATCCAAAAATAATATCATCTACATAAATTTGACAAATCAACAGATCTTTCTTAAGAGTTTTACAGAATAAAGTTGTATCCACTTTTCCTCTGATAAAATTTTTCTTTAGAAGGAAATTGCTCAACCTCTCATACCAAGCTCTGGGAGCTTGTTTTAAGCCATAAAGAGATTTCTTTAGTTTAAAAACATGATCTGGAAAGTTTTCACTTTCAGAACCAGGAGGTTGGTGGACATATACTTCCTCTTCTATAATACCATTAAGAAAGGCACTTTTAACATCCATCTGATATAGAGTGATGTTATTTTGTGCAGCAAATGAAATAAGAAGGCGTATAGATTCTAACCTTGTCACTGGAGCATAAGTTTCAGTGTAATCAATACTTTCTTGTTGACTGTATCCTTGAGCAACTAGTCTTGCCTTATTCCTTTCAACTTCTCCCTTTTCATTCAACTTATTCCTGAAGACCCATTTTGTTCCAATAACGTTGAATCCTTTAGGTCTAGGAACCAGATCCCAAACTTCATTTCTGGTGAATTGATTTAGCTCTTCTTGCATGGCAATAATCCATTCATTATCTTTTAGAGCCTCATCCACAGATGTTGGTTCAATTATTGACACTAAGCCAAACAATGAAGATTCAGATGTTCTGAGATAGGATCTTGTCCTGATTGGATCATCTTTCTTTCCAATAATCACATCTTCTGGGTAAGATGCCTTGATTCTGGAAGAAGATCCTCTGACATTTAATCTTTCAGAAATGTGTAAGTTGTCCAATTGAGAAGATAGGGGAATAACATCTGGAGTTGCTTCAGATTCCTTCTCTTTAGCCTTTTCTTCCTCTGATCCTTCAGAGTCTGTGAGAATCACTTCTCTATCTGCAGAATTCTCAAACTACTTTGGCTTTTCAGAGCCAAGCTTATCATCAAATCTTACATGAATAGATTCTTCCACAATCTGTGTTTCAGTATTGAATACTCTGTAGCCTTTAGAGCGTTCAGAATAACCAAGCATGAAACACTTCTGTGCTTTGGAATCAAACTTGTTAAGATTCTCTTTAGTGTTAAGTATATAACAAGTACATCCAAAAGGATGAAAATATGAAATGTTAGGCTTTCTGTTCTTCCACAGTTCATATGGAGTCTTTTTCAGAAGAGGTCTTACAGACACTCTGTTCTGAATGTAACAGGCCGTGTTGATTGCTTCTGCCCAAAAGTGTTTTGCCAGATTTGTCTCATTGATCATGGTTCTGGCCATTTCTTGCAGAGTCCTGTTTTTCCTCTCTACAACCCCATTTTGTTGTGGAGTTCTAGGACAGGAAAAATCATGAGCAATGCCATTTTCATAAAAATATTTTTCAAAATATTTATTTTCAAATTCACCACCATGATCACTTCTGACTTTTATAATTTTGAAATCTTTTTCATTCTGGACTTGCTTGCAGAAGTCAAAGAACACAGAATGTGACTCATCCTTGTGTTTTAAGAACTTTACCCATGTCCATCTACTATAGTCATCAACAATGACTAATCCATACTTCTTTCCTCTGATGGATGCAGTTTTCACTGGTCCAAACAGATCAATATGAAGTAATTCTAGTGGTTTGGAAGTAGAAACAACATTTTTTGATTTAAAAGATGATTTTAAAAACTTCCCTTTTTGGCATGCTTCACAAAGAGCATCTGAGGTGAACTTCAAATTAGGAAGTCCTCTGACAAGATTAAGTTTATTAATCTGAGATATACGTCTCATATTAATATGGACCAATCTTCTGTGCCAGACCCATTGCTCTTCATTAACAGACAAGAGGCATTTAACATTCTGAACTTTAAGTTCTGAAAGATTTATTTTATAAATGTTGTTTTTCCTCTTACCACTAAATAGGATAGAGCCATCCTTTTGACTAATAGCTTTACAACATTTTTGATTAAAGGTAATATCATAACCATTGTCACTTAATTGACTTATGGACAATAAGTTATGTTTTAAGCCTTCAACAAGTAAAACATTAGTTATAGAGGGAAGTTTACCATTTCCAATATTGCCAGATCCAATGATCTTGCCTTTCTGGTTCCCTCCAAAATTCACGTCACCTTCAGATCTAAGTTCTAGGCTTTGGAACATAGACCTTTCTCCTGTCATGTGTCGTGAGCATCCAGAGTCCAGATACCATTACTGGCGTCCTGATCTTGCTGCTAAGAACATCTGCAACAGGGATTATTTTGCTCTTAGGTACCCAGATCTTCTTGGGTCCTTTAGGGTTAGTTGGTTTGTAGGTTTGTCTAAACTTCTGTTTTTCAACATAATGTTTATTCTGACTTGCCTTGGGTTTAAACACATAAGTATTATTCTCAGAGCTTGTGTGTTTAATGTCATTTAAGTGACCAAACTTAAATTGAGAGTACAGAGGTGTCTTCTTGATGAAGAGTTTGTCAACAGATTTTGGATTACTTCCAGAGGAAGATTCATATCCAATACCTCTTATGTTATTCCCACTAACACCATAGATAATAGAAGCCATCTTGCTTCTGTCTAAGCTCTTAGTAAGGAATCTCTAAAAGCTAGAGTCATATTTTTCTAAAAAATTTTCACATGACTTAGTCTCAGATTCAGATTCTTGTTGAGCTATTTCAAAGTAATTTTTGATTTTCAGATTAATTTCTTTTTGCTCAACAAGTTCTGTCTTCAGAAGATCAATCTCAGATTCAAGACTGCTTTTCAGCTTCTTGTATTTGAGTTTGATATTGTTATAACTTTTCAGAACTTCTGATAATACTTTGATAAGTTCTTCTTTAGTAAGTTTAGCCATTACCTCTTCAGCGTCATCGTCAGATTCAGAATCAGATTCAGATCCTGAAGTTCCTTCCTCCTGATCTTTTATGCTGGCCATCAGTGCAACATTAGCACACTCTTCTTCTGATTCAGAAGATGATTCAGATTCATCTGAGTCATCCCATGTTGCCATCAGAACCTTCTTCTTTTTGTCAACCTTCTTCTTGGGTTTTTCTCTTTGAAGTTTGGGGCAATCATTCTTGTAATGCCCAGGTCTTCTTCACTAAGTAAGTTTAGCTATCAACATCAGAGTCTGGATCTTCAGAATCTCCAGAGTAGAGATCTTCTGGATCTTCAGAGTCTTGGGATGTTCTTCAGATTATGCTGAATCAGAGTATGTGCAACTTGTATGCTTGAGCGTGTAATTCTGTCAGAGCAGAGTCTTCTATATCAGATTCTCAATACTTATGCAGCGCAGTATCTTCAGAGTCTTCTGATGACTAAGCTTCTGAACTCTCAGAGTCTTTTATTCTTTAGAGGCTTCTGCTTCAGAATCTTCAGTAGATAGGACTCAGATTCTTCTGGAGGCAGCGTTCAGATCTTCATCTAAGATGCTCTTGAACCTTTGAAGCCTTTCATAATATCATTGTTCAGATCCAAATTTGCTCTTTAAGAATATTTTCTTTAGTACCTGTAGCAAACAGTCTAGAACAGATTTAGAGTATATAATTCTTGAATACAAAATTCATAAGTGTTATCATCAAAACATAGAGATATTACTAAGAAACAATCTGTGTTCTTACATATGGTAGAGATGCAACCCTCAATACATTAAAATTGGACAAAGACCCTCAAAATATTAGGATAAAAAACTAATATCCTCACAACATTAGGATATAGTAGAGACGCATCCCTAAATCATTAGGATTGGACAAAGACCCTCAAAACATTAGGATCAAAAACTAATATCCTTAAAACATTAGGATATATTAGAGACCCAACCCTCAATACATTAGGATTGGATGAAGACCCTCAAAACATTAGGATCAAAAACTAATATCCTCAAAACGTTAGGATGTAGTAGAGACACAACCCTCAATACATAAGGATTGGACAAAGACCCTCAAAATATTAGGATAAAAAACTAATATCCTCAAAACGTTAGGATACGGTAGAGACACAACCCTCAATACATAAGGATCAGACATAGACCCTCAAAATATTTGGATAAAATAGTAATATCCTCACAACATTAGGATATAGTAGAGAGACAAACCTCACTACATTAGGATTGGACAAAGACCCTCAAAACATTAGGATCAAAAACTAATATCCTCAAAACTTTAGGATATAATAGAGACAACACCCTTAATACATTAGGATTGGACGAAAACCCTCAAAACATTAGGATCAAAAACTAAATTCCTCAAAACATTAGGATATAGTAGACACACAACACTCAATACATTAGGATTGGACGAAAACCCTCAAAACATTAGGATCAAAAACTAATACCCTCACAAAATTAGGATATAGTCGAGACAACATCCTCAATACATTAGGATTGGACAATGATCCTCAAACCATTAGGATCCAAAGCTAATATCCTCAAACCATTAAGATATAACAATGACACAACCCTCAATATATTAGGATTGGACAAAGACCCTAAAAACATTAGGTTCAAAAAGTAAAATCCCAAAGCATTAGCATATAGCAGAGACACAACCCTAAACAAATTAGGATTGGATGAAAACCCTCAAAACATTAGGATCAAAAACTAATATCCTGAAAACATTAGGACATAGTAGAGACACAACCCTTAATATATTAGAATTGGACAAAGACCCTTAAAACATTCGGATCAAAAAGTAATATCCTCAAATCATTAGATGTAGTGAAGGTGAGAAAAACACTTAGAAGGGGGGGGGGGGGGGTTGAATAAGAGTTTTTAAGAAATATGGCAATAAAAACAACTCAAGATGTTTATCCTGGTTCGTTGAACTCAACTACTCCAGTCCACCTTATCAAAGATGATTTTCCTTTCTCCACAAGGACTTAATCCACTATTAATCAACTGATTACAATAGTAAGCACTAAGAAAAACTGTCTTAGTCTTCTCAAGAACTAATGACCAACCTTTGTCTTCTTAAGAAACTTCTTACAAATTAATGTAAACTAATAAGTGTTTGAATGCTTCTAATAAGCTGTATCACAACTGTGATATTTACACTTAAGTTTAAGTACAACAAAAACTATAAAGTTTTATGAAAGATCAAATGAATAAGATCTTTGTGAGATTTTCACTTTGATGAATCAAGCGTGTAAGAATATTTCTCTCTGAGTGAACTAGCAATGAGCAAGTGATGAGCAGGAAATTAGCAACCTCACAATGTTGTAGAAGTTCTCCTTTTATAGCTTTTCTAATATGCTTTGAGTGATGTGCAGCTGAATATTATATTAGAATATAAGACTTTTCATTACCAAAAAGTATGGGCAGAGATATGCTTTCTGCGAGAAAAAGTATGGTTGTAGAAGCCTTGGGATTTGCACCAACTCACTTCTTTGGACAAAATAGTCGTTGGTTACTTTGGAAGTAGCACCATGTCCAATCAAGTTTACAGCTTCTTCAACAAGCTTCCTTCAGGATGAAGTCTTCATAATCTGCACTTTAGAACTTGTAGCAAGCTTAAAGGTATGAAAAACTTTAAGATGACCAGAGCTAAAAGAATCGAGATGTTCAGAGCCTTGATAGATGATCAGATCTTAATATATCAGAGTCTCAATCTTGATCAGAGCCTTCATCGGAGTATGCAGTTGTATGTGCTTTGAGCGCAAATAATAATGATAAGAGTTTGAATATTAAAGCCTATGTTCTTGCAGTGAAAAGAACTTCAAAGTCTGATTAGATCAAAGCTTTCAACTCTTTGTACACTTCTTTCATTAATGCTTCAGATCATTCTGCAGCTTCTGCTTCAGATCTTTCTGGCAGCGCTTCAGAATCTTCTGATGGTCTTGCATCTGATGCTTCAGAGCCTTGCATAGTTTCTTGTACTTCTGTGTATTGCTTCTTTAAGAGTTTTCAATTTAATACCTGAAAAAATAATACTTGAACAAATTTTAGAGTGTATATTTTCTTAATACAAAATTCCATAAAAGTTATCATCAAAACATAGAGATATATGAAACACCAATCTGTGTTCTAACAATCTCCCCCTTTTTGGTGATGACAAAACATAGGGAATTTTGTCCGATAAAGAGAAATAAAATATATAACTCCCCCTGAGATTAAGAATCTCCCCCTGAAATGAATACTCTAATAGAAGAGAACACTTCGCTTTTTGCTTGAGTAACTTTCAGAACCTGGTAGAAATCCTTTTTATGCTTTCCAGAATCAGAGTCTGATGATTTCTTTCAAATGAAGAGTTCTGGTAAATCTTCCAGAATCAGAGTCAAATGCTTCAATGATAAGAGCCTGGTTGGGTAATTCTCAGGGTAACTTCAGATAATTTTTGTCAGATGAAATAATAAGATCTGAAAGTCTTAGGATACAATGTTAGATTAATGCTATGCCTGAATTTCATTTTAGTATTGCTTATGGATTGAACAAACAAATTCTCTTTCTCCCCCTCTTTGTCATAATCAAAAAGAATTTAAAAGACAGAAAAGATAACAGAAGAAGAGAAAACTTAACACATAAATGAAAAACATAACAGCCAGATTCATTCAGATCCAAATAGGACAAAAAGATAATATGTTCAAACAATAAATGATAGAAAATAGAACAACAGAAAACAAGTGCAAAACAAGAATGCAAAAAACATGGAAAAGAAAATTAGGGCTGGAGAGAAGCAATCAAGGTCAGAAGATCAGTAATCTTAGCAGTGGACTCTTCTTGCTTGGCCATCCAAGTCTTGATCTCTTCAGTAGTCTGTTCCTGTTTTATCATCCATGATCTGATTTTCTTGACTTCTTGGACAATATCTGGAGTCCCAGTCTTCATCTCAGATGCAGAGGGTTCAGAAGCAGATGCAGTTGCCATAGGATGATCCATTTCCATGTCAGATGCAGGAGTATCTTCTATCATTGCAGAATCTTCAGCAGGAGCATCTTCTAGAAGAAGCACTGGGGTTAAGAGAATGCTCAGCAAGGTTTGTCTGACCATTTCAGCAAACTTTGCCTTTGCATCATCAGCACAAAGTGTTCTGAGGTCAGATGCAGCAAAGTTGAACTTTGAGATGAATCTGTTCCAAGAAGCTTCAGATTCAGCAGGATCCATACTAGCCATGCACTCTTTTTCCACAGAAGCAATCCCCATACGCATTTCCTTTTTGAAATTTTTGAACAGAGTAGAAACATTTGATCTGGGTTTGGGGTTCAGAAAGTCTTCTATGGTGACTTTTTGTGATGGTTCAGGAGGTGTTTGGTTTTGTTCAGGAGGTGGGTGATCATATGATGGTTGTTCAGATGGTGGTTGTGGTTCAGATGGTTATGGTATGGATGTTTGTGGTATGGTGAGTTGAGGAGTAGAGGTGTCAACATCAGATGGTGTTGATGTAACAACATCAGATGAGGGTGGAATAAAATCTGTAAAGTTAAATTTGTAGCGAAGAGGGTGTTCAGATGCAGGTAGGTCAGTTGGTAGTGGTTTATAAGGATCAGGAATTTGTAAGTTAGTTGGAGAGGGGACTTCAGATTCATCAGAATCAGATGATTCAGTTGAATGACATGAAGTGGAAGAGAGGACATACATGGTTGCAATAGGTTGCACATCTAGAATGTCTTCAGATGTTTGTGGGACAGAGGGTTCAGGATTTTGGATGGTTGGTTCTTCTGGTGGTTGAGTAGAAGAGAGTGGTTCAGATTGTTTTTGTGGTTCAGAAGATGGTTGTTGTTGTGGTTCAGATTGTGTTTGTTGACGGGGTTGTTGTTCAGAAGATTTTTGTTGAGGGGGTTTAGATGGTTGTTGAACAAAAGATGGTTGAGAATGTGTATGAGGAGATGAAGTGGGTTCAGATGAATGAGGTTCAGATGGTTGAGGAGGAGATAGTGGAGGTGAAGGTGAGGGTGAAGGGGCAGATGGTTTTGGATCAAATGTTAATACCTGTTGAATTGTTTCTCTTATTTCCTCCAAGCTAGCTTCTGGAGGATTTTCCTTCTGCTTCTTGTCCTTCTCAGGCTTGTCAGCAACATCAGAGGCTTTCCTCTTAGGCTGTGCAACAGATCCTTCCTCAGCTTTTCTCTTCCTGCGCCTTACTCTCAGAAGATTTGGCAATACTTCTCCTTCCTTCTGTACTATGTTGGCAGGCAGAGGAATACCATCTCTCAAACATTCAGCAATGAATGCCAGAATGATTTCCCTAGGTTCATCTGCAATGAACATGGGAAAATCTGCTAAAGGAATTCTGCTTCTGCTGACTTCCTCAGAGTTAAACTTCTTGGGTTTTCCTGCAAGCTCTGAAATAACCTTCATCCTTTTCAGAGTGTTCCCATTTATGACAGATCCTACAATATAAGACAGATTATCTGTCACTCCAGCATCAGTCAGATGCTTCACAAGACCATTCTCTGTTAGGATGTCTGATATCAGTCTTCCCATAGGGATCCAATTTCTGATTTTTCCAGCCTTAACCCTTACTTCTTCTCTTGTTTCCTTTATATGGTTCAGAAGATGACTGAACGAAAGATAAGGCAGATCCAACTTCTTGCCTTTACTCATACAGAACATGAAGTACATTTGTTATGAGTTGACATAATCTGGTGAGTTAGAAGATTTTATATGAAAGATAGAACTCATGAAAATCTTAGCCCAGATTCTGTAAACAGGCTTCAGATCTCTGACCTTGTTGGATGGTTCCCCAGAAACACAAACTTCTTGAAAAATGTCAGCCAAGTCCACACGAGCAATAGCCATACTTGTGATTCCATCAGTTTCCTTATACTCAAGTAGTTGTCTGATTAACTTCTCAGTGATAACAATTTCCTTCCCAAGAATAGAAGAATGAATGAACTTAGGGCAAACTTGAGCGTGTATCCAGAATTCTTTCACCAATGTTGGATAAACAGGACCCATCATCCTATCAAAATACTTTTCCCAGTTCTGAGTTTTGATGGTTGAATAGAGATCAAAACCATTTTCTTTAATGGATTCAAAATCCACAAAGTTCTCACACAAAACCTCAAGATCTTTGATTGGAGTGAGAAGAGTTCTCACAAGTGCCTTGTACACAATAGCAGTTTGAGATGAAGCAGCAACATTTGGAGATGATGCAGCAACAGTTGAGGTTTGCATCTGAGCAAATGTTGAAGATGGTGATGCCATTGATGTTCTTGAGGTGCATCTGGGTTTACGAGAGGTTTTGGGTTTTGAAATGAGATGGAAACAATAGAGAAGACAGAAATGCATATGAGAAGTGAAAAGGGTGTAAAGTGTGATTTGTGAAGTGTTGTGAGAATTTATAGAGCAATTTAGGGCACGCAAAAAGACACAAGATCCCACGCGTACACATAAGCATTGAATAAAGTGAAACATAATCATATCAAATAATTAATGCAAAGAATAAAATCATATCAAGCATTTAAGATTTTGACAGAAGGGGGGAAAATCAAGAGATTTTGGATTTTCAAAGCAATACCTCAAACGTCAATTCAGTATGGTGCACTCTACCTTTCCAGATTCTGAGCCACACGTGTTTGCTTGCATGTGCCTCTGAAACTCTTTGAGAAATGAAACGTTAGGCAACGTTCAGATCCTCTGATCCTTGTTAGTTCAGATTTACACACAAATAAGTAAACACGGGATTGAAAAGAAGAAATACTTCAGAGTTTAGACATTTATCATCTGGAAAAAAAATTTCATCTGATGAATATTTTATTCTGGACAGAAGTCCATACTAATATTTTTCAGAATAAATTTAAATCTATCTTCAGCAAGGGGTTTTGTAAAGATACCAGCCCACTGATGATCTGTTTCCACAAAGTTTAAATTGATAATTTCCTTCTGAACATAGTCTCTGATGAAATGATGTTTAATCTCTATATGCTTAGCTTTAGAGTGTAAAATAGCGTTTTTAGATAAGCATATAGCAGAAGTATTATCACAGAAGATAGAAATGTTACTCTAAAAAATCTGATAATCTTCCAGCTGACTTTTCATCCAGAGCATCTGGGTGCTACAACTAGCAGCAGCAATATATTCTGCCTCTGTTGTTGAAAGTGCAATTATGGGTTTCTTCTTGCTGAACCAGGAGATCAGATGACTTCCAAGGAATTGAAAGCTTCCAGAAGTACTTTTACGCTCTACTTTGTCTCCAACATAGTCAGCATCACAGAATCCAACTAATTTATACTCATCAGATCTTCTGTAACACAGACCCACATTAG
The DNA here is from genome assembly GCA_963859935.3 of Lathyrus sativus. NCBI lineage: Eukaryota > Viridiplantae > Streptophyta > Magnoliopsida > Fabales > Fabaceae > Lathyrus > Lathyrus sativus. The sequence goes on along the minus strand of OZ012736.1, from coordinate 187,173,139 downwards.
TAGTACCTTTCAGATACCTTAGAATCCTATTAACAACTGTTAAGTGAGATTCTCTAGGATCTGATTGGAATCTAGCACACAGACATACACTGAATAAAATATCAGGTCTTGAAGCAGTCAAATATAAGAGAAATCCAATCATACCTCTGTAAAGTTTTTGATCAACTTTCTTACTTACCTCTTCCTTACCAAGTGTGCTTGTAGGATGCATTGGAGTCTTTGCCAATTTGCTTTCATTCACATTGAATTTCTTCAGAAGCTCTTTGACATATTTAGTCTGGTGAATATATGTGCATTCTGGAGTCTGATTTACTTGGATTCCCAGAAAGAATCTAAGTTCTCCCATCATGCTCATTTCAAATTCAGCCTGTATAGACAAAGCAAACTCCTTTCCCAGCATAATATTGGTAGATCCAAAAATAATATCATCCACATAAATTTGACAAACTAGTAAATCTTTCTTAAATGTTTTACAGAAAAGAGTTGTGTCCACTTTGCCTATGATAAAGTTCTTTTCCAGAAGAAAATTACTTAATCTTTCATACCAAGCTCTGGGAGCTTGTTTCAAACCATAAAGAGATTTTTTGAGTTTGAAAACATGATCTGGAAATTTATCACTTTCAAAAGCAGGAGGTTGATGGACATAAACTTCTTCTTCTATAATACCATTTAAGAAGGCACTTTTAACATCCATCTGATATAGACTGATGTTATGTTGTGCAGCAAATGAAATAAGAAGGCGTATAGATTCTAACCTTGCTACTGGAGCATAAGTTTCAGTGTAATCAATTCCTTCTTATTGACTGTAACCTTGTGTTACTAACCTTGCTTTGTTCCTAACAACTTCTCCTTGCTCATTTAGTTTATTTCTGAATACCCATTTTGTTCCAATAATGTTGAAACCTTTTGGTCTTGGAACCATATCCCACACATCATTTCTTGTAAATTGATTTAGCTCATCTTGCATTGCAAGTATCCAATCATTATCACTCAGAGCCTCATCCACAGATGCTGGTTCAATAATAGACACCAACCCAAGATGTGATGTTCTAGATGATCTGATAAACGACCTTGTTCTTATAGGGTCATCTTTCTTCCCAATAATTATTTCTTCTGGATGAGAAGCTTTGATTCTGGATGATCCTTTAACTGTTGGTTCTTCATAAATATTCATGTTATTCATCTGAGCAGCCAATGGAGTTGCATCTGGCGTAGCTTCTTCTTGAGCTTTCTCTACCTCTGGTTTCTCAGATTCTGTGAGAATGACTTCTCCATCTGCAGAGTTTTCAAGTTGCTTTAGCTTTTGATTGCCAAACTTATTATCAAATCTAACATGTATAGATTCCTCCACAATTTGTGTCTCGGTATTGTATACTCTGTAGCCTTTAGAGCGTTCAAAATATCCAAGCATGAAACACTTTTGTGCTTTAGAATCAAACTTGTTAAGATTCTCTTTAGTGTTCAGCATAAAACAAATACATTCAAAACGATGGAAATAAGAAATGTTTGGCTTTCTATTCCTCCACAATTCATAAGGAGTCTTTTCCAGAAGAGGTCTAACAGACATAAGGCATTTAACATTCTGAACCTTAAGTTCTGAAAGACTAATTTTATAAATGTTGTTTTTCCTTTTACCATTAAAGAGGATTGAGCCATCCTTTTGACTAACAGCTTTGCAACACTTTTGATTAAAGATTATGTCATAACCATTGTCACTTAATTGACTTATGGATAATAGATTATGAGCTAATCCTTCAACAAGCAAGACATTAGTTATGGAAGGAAGTTTACCATTGCCTATGGTTCCAGAGCCGATTATCTTGCCCTTATGATTCCCTCCAAACTTGGTATCTCCTCCAGATCTAAGCTCCAAACTTTGGAACATAGACCTTTTTCCCGTCATATGTCGTGAGCATCCAGAGTCCAGGTACCATGACTGGAGTCTTGACTTTGCTGCTAAGGATGTCTGCAACATAGATTATCTTATCCTTAGGTACCCAGATTTTCTTGGGTCCTTTTTAGTTAGTTGCCTTAAAGCTTTTTCTGAACTTCTGTTTTTCAACATAAGACTTGTTCTGATTAGCTTTAGATTTATTAAACAAAGGTTTGTTCTTATTAGAACTTGTGTGTTTAATATCATTTAAGTGACCAAATGTAAACTGAGAATATAAAGGAGGATACTTGATATCGAGTTTATCTACAGATTTTGGATTTGAATCTTCATAAGAGAAAGATTTATATCCAACACCTTTTCTATATTTTCTGCTAATACCATAGATCATTGAAGCCATCTTGCTTCTATATAGGCTTTTAGTTAGAAACTTCCTGAAGCTATAGTCATACTCTTGTAAAATATTTTTAGAGCATGGTTCAGATTTTGAATCACAGTTTAGTTGAGCAGATTCTAAAATATTTTTCAATTGAAGATTTTCAGCTTTTAGCTCAGCTATTTCTGATTCAAACTTGTTACTCTCAAATTCAATATGCTTTAGAAGCGTTTTGTATTTGAGTTTAACTTTGCTATAGTTTTCAAGAATATCAGATAGACTTTCAACAAGTGCTTGTCTAGAAAGTTCAGCAAATACCTCCTCAGAATCAGATTCTGATTCTGATCTAGATGATTCAGCACTGTCTTCAATGTCAGCCATGAATGCTACATTTGCACATTCCTCTTCTGACTCTGATGACGAATCATATGCATCTGAGTCATCCCAGGTAGCCATCAGAACTTTCTTTTTGGGTTCTCCTTCTGAAGCTTTGGACATTCACTCTTGTAGTGCCCAGGTTCTTTGCATTCATAGTAAACAACCTCTCTTTTTCCAGATCGTCTGTGTCCATAGGATTCTCCAGATCTTCTGTATCTAGAGCGTTCTCCAGATCTTCTGTGTCCAGAAGATTCTTTGTGTTGATATGGTTTTCTAAAGTTCTTGAACTTCCTTTGCTTATTCTTCCAGAGTTTGTTGATTCTTCTGGACAACAAGGATAGTTCTTCTTCATCTTCAGAAGCAGACTCTTCAGAGGTTTCTTCTATTACCTGCAATGCTTTAATAGATTTATTAGATTTTAAAGCAATTGACTTACCTTTCTTTAGAGGCTCATCTTCCTCTAATTCAATCTCATGACTCCTTAGAGAACTAATTAGTTCCTCCAGCGTAATCTTGTTCAGATCCTTTGCCAGCTTCAGAACAGTGACCATGGGTGTCCATCTGGTTGGCAAGCTTCTGATTATTTTCTTGACATGATCTGCTGTAGAGTAACCCTTGTCGAGAACCTTTAGGCCAACAGTGAGAATCTGGAATCTGGAAAACATGGCTTCAATAGATTCAGATTCTTCCATCTTGAAAGCTTCATACTTCTGGATCAGCGCCAGAGCCTTGGTTTCTTTAACTTGAGAGTTCCCTTCATGAGTCATCTTCAGGGATTCAAATATATCAAAGGCAGTTTCTCTGTTGGTTATTTTCTAATACTCAGTATGAGATATAACATTTAGCAAGATAGTTCTAGCCTTGTGGTGATATCTGAATTCCTTCTTTTGCGCCTCAGTCATTGATTTTCTGTCAACTTTCTTGCCATTCCCATCAGTGGGATGAACATATCCATCAATAACTAAGTCCCAAAGATCAGCATCAAATCCTAGAAAGAAACTTTCTAGTCTATCTTTCCAATAGTTAAATTTTTCTCCATCAAACATGGGAGGTTTTGTGCTGACTCTTTCTTCATATTTGTTGTTGTTGGGTGTTGAAGTTTCAGCAGCCATAATGTATATCAACCAAGAATATCAAGAGTTTTTCCCACTGGATCTTTTCTGGTCACGGTTAAGTGATAGCACAAACAGAACCGGAGCTCTGATGCCAACTGAAGGTGAGAAAAAGACTTAGAAGGGGGGGGGGGGGGTTGAATAAGAGTTTTTAAGAAATATGGCATTAAAAACAATTCAATATTTTTATCCTGGTTCATTGAACTCAACTACTCCAGTCCACCTTATCAAAGATGATTTGCCTTTCTCCACAAGGACTTAATCCACTATTATCAACTGATTACAATAGTAAGCACTAAGAACAACTGTCTTAGTCTTCTCAAGAACTAATGACCAACCTTGGTCTTCTTAAGGAACTTCTTACAAATTAATGTAAACTAACAAGTGTTTGAATGCTTCTAATAAGCTGTATCACACCTGTGATATTTACACTTAAGATTAAGTACAACAAAAACTATACAGTTTTATGAAAGATCAAATGAATAAGATCTTTGTGAGATTTTCACTTTGATGAATCAAGCGTGTAGGAATATTTCTCTATGAGTGAACTAGCAATGAGCAAGTGATGAGCAGGAAATTAACAAACTCACAATGTTGTAGAAGTTCTCCTTTTATAGCTTTTCCAATATGCTTTGAGTGATGTGCAGCTGAATATTATATTAGAATATAAGACTTTTCATTACCAAAAAGTATGGGCAGAGATATGCTTTCTGCAGGAAAAAGTATGGTTGTAGAAGCCTTGGGATTTGCACCACGTCACTTCTTTGGACAAAATAGTCGTTGGTTACTTTGGAAGTAGCACCACGTCCAATCAAGTTTACAGCTTCTTCAACAAGCTTCCTTCTGGATGAAGTCTTCATAATCTGCACTTCAGAACTTGTAGCAAGCTTAAAGGTATGAAAAACTTTAAGATGATCAGAGCTAAAAGAATTGAGATGTTCAGAGCCTTGATAGATGATCAGATCTTAATATATCAGAGTCTCAATCTTGATCAGAGTCTTCATCAGAGTATGCAGCAGTATGTGCTTTGAGCGTGAATAATAATGATAAGAGTCTGAATATCAAGGCCTCTGTTCTTGCAGTGAAAAGAACTTCAGAGTCTGATTAGATCAAAGCTTTCAACTCTTTGTACACTTCTTTCATTAACGCTTCAGATCATTCTGCAGCTTCTACTTCAGATCCTTCTAGCAGCGCTTCAGAATCTTCTGATAGTCTTGCATCTGATGCTTCAGTGCCTTGCATAGTTTATTGTACTTGTGCATATTGCTTCTTTAAGAGTTTTCAATTTAATACCTGAAACAATAATACTTGAACAAATTTTAGAGTATATATTTTCTTATTACAAAAACCATAAAAGTTATCATCAAAACATAGAGATATAAGAAACACCAATCTGTGTTCTAACATGTAGTAGAGACACAACCCTCAACAAATTAGGATAGGATGAAAACCATCAAAACATTAGGATCATAAGCTAATATCCTCAAAACATTAGGATATACTAGAGACACAACCCTCAATATATTAGGATTGGATGGAGACCCTCAAAACATTAGGATATAGTAGAGACACAATCCTCAATACATTAGGATTGGACAAAGACCCTCAAAATATTAGGATAAATAACTAATATCCTCACAACATTAGGATATAGTAGAGACACAACTCTCAATACATTAGGATTGGACAAAGACCCTCAAAACATTAGGATCAAAAACTAATATCATTAAAACATTAGGATATATTAGACACACAACCCTCAATACATTAGGATTAAATGAAGACCCTTAAAACATTAGGATCAAAAACTAATATCCTCAAAACGTTAGGATGTAGTAGAGACACAACCCTCAATATATAAGGATTGGACAAAGACCCTCAAAATATTAGGAGAAAAAAGTAATATCCTCACAACATTAGGATATAGTAGAGACACAACCCTCAATACATTAGGATTGGACTAAGACCCTCAAAATATTAGGATCAAATACTAATATCCTCAAAGCTTTAGGATATACTAGTGACACAACCCTTAATACATTAGGATTGGGCGAAGACCCTCAAAACATTAGGATCAAAAACTAAAATCCTCAAAACATTAGAATATAGTAGACACACAACCCTCAATACATTAGGATTGGATGAAAACCCTCAAAACATTAGGATCAAAAACTAACATCCTCACAACATTAGGATATAGTAGAGACACAACCCTCAATACATTAGGATTGGACAAAGATCCTCAAACCATTAGGATCAAAAACTAATATCCTCACAACAATAGGATATAGTAGAGACACAACGCTCAATATATTAGGAATGGAGAAAGACCCTAAAAACATTATGATCAAAAACTAATATCCTCAAAGCATTAGCATAAAGCAGAGAAACAAGCCTAAAGACATTGGTATTGGATGAAAACCCTCAAAGCATTAGGATCAAAAACTAATATCGTCAAAACATTAGGATATATCAGAGACACAACCCTAAACACATTAGGATTGGATGAAAACCCTCAATACATTAATATCAAAAACTAATATCCTCAAAGCATTAGGATATAGTAGAGGCACAATCCTCAACACATTAGAATTGGATGAACACCCTCAAAACATTATGATCAAAAACTAATATCCTTAAAACATTAGGATATATTAGAGACACAACCCTCAATACATTAGGATTGGATGAAGACCCTCAAAACATTAGGATCAAAAACTAATATCCTCAACACGTTAGGATATAGTAGAGACACAACCCTCAATACATAAGGATTGGACAAAGACCCTCAAAATATTAGGATAAAAAACTAATATCCTCAAAACGTTATGATATGTTAGAGACACAACCCCCAATACATAAGGATCGGACATAGACCCTTAAATATTAGGATAAAAAAGTAATATCCTCACAACATTAGGATATAGTAGAGACACAATGCTCAATACATTAGGATTTGACAAAGACACTCAAAACATTAGGATCAAAAACTAATATCCTCAAAACTTTAGGATATACTAAAGACACAACCTTTAATACATTAGGACTGGACGAAGACCCTCAAAACATTAGGATCAAAAACCAAAATCCTCAAAACATTAGGATATAGTAGAGATACAACCCTCAATACATTAGGATTGGACGAAAACCCTCAAAACATTAGGATCAAAAACTAACATCCTCAAAACATTAGGTTATAGTAGAGACACAACCCTCAATACATTAGTGTTGCACCCCCAAAGTTTGCCCAACATTTCTTTACCTAGCTTGTGTTTCATTTCATTCACATTCGCATTTTCATTTGCATTTCATTGACATGTATGCAGGAGATCAAGAGGTATGGTTACCAATCAAGAGCTATATAAGACTATGAAGCTAGCTAGATAAAGTTATTCTAGTGTTCAGGGGTTGATATCCTTGTCAGAGAAATTAAATGATCCTCAGAGACAGTGATTGAAACGAAGAGTGTGCGTCTCCTAACTTGAGGGTTGTGGGAAGCCATCAGATGATTCTGAAGCCATGAAGTTAAACTTGAGGTCTTGAGAGAGCTCATGAGAAGTGTTGAAGATCACTTTGAGGCCTAGACAGGTCATTGTGCAAGATTGAGAAGGCTCAACCATGATTGGTGCAGCTAGGGTTTGACTGGGTCAACCCTATGTCAACTGATGATTTGAAGGAGGTTGAGACCTAATTCAAAAGCCATGTGATCATGTATTGATATATTGAGATGTTCTAATAATTATTTCAAGGTTAACTCATCATGATTGAAGAGTTTGAGAAGTTTCAAGCTAGGGTTTCTAAGACTTGATAGTGTAAAATCCCCTAGTTTGACCCCTATCTTCAAGGCAATTTAGCTCAAGATGTGATTGTCATCTCATCTTGCCCCCAACATGAGTGTTGTAGAGCATGGTCTTAGATTTAATTTTAGTGCTAGAAGTCCTTGATAGGATTTGTAGAACTCAAGTTATGGCTTTGACAAGGTACAAGTCATCTAAGGTATATGAATTTGGAGCTTGAAAGTTACCCAACTTGCATGACACTTTTTCCCAAGAAGGATGATTTATATGAACTTTTGGTCAACATGAGTGTTGTTCCTTATTCTCTTATCTTTCCATAGAGTACTAGAAGGCCTTGATTGGATTTATAGAACTCAAGTTATGGCTTTGACAATTCAAGGGTATTTTGGGTATTTGGATATTATAGGTCATTTATGATCATAGGTCATTTTCTCCAACTTAGACACTTCAAATGAAATTTTGTTCAACTTGAAAGCTGCTCAAAATGCGGTTTTAACCTTGACCATGCATTAAGGAGGCATTGAAATGGCTTAAGGAAGGATGTGGTTCAAGGAATTTTGAAAAAAAGAAGAATTAAAGGCATTTAATGGTCAAAATTTGACATAATTCATTTTATGTCCAAACAAGGCAAAATAATAGGCCATTTCGAATGGAAAAGTCATTTTAAGATCTTTGGCAATATTGGAATTTTGGTTTGGGCCCATTATCATACCATTTCATGTTGTTTCTTCATGATGAAGCAACATATCCAACTTGAACCATTGGCTTGCAAACAAGGAAATTAACATAACAAACTAATTCAATATCTCATGAGATGATGATTGCAAACATTTTCATGCCCAAAGAGAGCAAGGACACGACTGTTGCAACATGGTATTTTGAAGGAGAAAGTGAAATTGAAAATCTCATATGGAAGGTTACAGAACTTTCTAGACATTTCCATTGAGTTATATATAAACATTAGAGTGTGTTCAGCCATTTTTTTGGTGAAGATTGAGCCCTGAAGCAGAGAGTGAGGTTGAAGTTTCACAGCTGCAAGTTGGAATCGATTTCTGAGTTCAAGGCCAAATTAAGGGAAAGTGAAGATTGCATTAGCTTTAGAAGGTGATTTAGAGTGAATCTGCATCATCTTGAAGGTTGAATCGAGCAAGAAGTGCATCTGTTACAAGCTCCAATACAGATTTTAACTTCTTGAAATTTCTCTCTAATTGTGTGTTTTCAGTGGACTAGAAGCATGTGGTGAGGTTCCCCTATTGATATAGATGGATTTTGGATGATCAATTTTAACTTTAGAGACAATTTAGGTTGGATTTCATTTTCGGTTGAGATTGATATCTCAAGATCCAGACGTTTTTAGAGTGAATGAATGGCATGGTTGAATTGCTGATAAAATTTTGAGCAAGATTCGTTTAGACATCGTGGCGAATGGTTGGCTATAGATGAAATTAGGGTTGTGCAGGGGTGGCCGGAAAAGCCACCGGCGACGGCCTGGTTCGCGCATGGTTTGCAGGTTTAAATTGAGGAAGATGAAATCCTCACCCTCCATTCATGTGGAAAGTTAGACTCAGTCACTTAATCCAAGCGCTCGTGATGAGCCACGTACCCTCCCCCTTATACTCACCGTTTTGCTTATTGACTTTGTTTCTTCGCTGGGTGAACCAAATGTGCATGGGATCGAATCCAGGCTTGTACTATTTTTCTTTCTTGTGTTAATTTCTGAAGAGAATGCAAGTGAGTTGAAGCGCCTGGGCTTTGGAATGAGTGATATTCACGCCCCCTCTGGGCCCAATCCAGGATTTGAACTTAGAATCATTGCTATTTGATACGCCAGTTTTATCTATTTCTTTCTTATTTCTTTTATTTTCATCATTTCATGTAGTTTTGAAAATAATTTATAAAAAATAGGAAATTAACTCAAATTGATCCAAGTTTTTTTCCCTTGATTCATGATTGAATCTAGAATTTTATTGAATAAAAATATTAGGAATTCATGCATTTGTGATTTTAATTGCATTTTTTCTATTTTTATTGATATTAAATCCATTATGGTTGATACATTATTTTGCTGATTTTTGTGTGAGCAATTGGTGATGATTCTTGAGCTGATTTTTTGTGTGTAGCTAGTTTATACATGCATGCTCCCCTTAGATTTTTCTCACATTTTTGTGATGAAATTAGGTGCTGGTGGTTATGATTAGAACTTTAGATGCTCTAGTTTTAGGGTTTAAGCTTAGTACCCTATGATTTAGGATTTATTTCTAGGACTTTGTGGATGATTCAACCCCTGGATTTTGTATGGTAGATTCATGATTGACTTAGGTTCCCATAGTTATTTTTGTAGGGTTTTACAATTGGTTTTAGTATTTTAGTTAAGATTAACTTTGGTACTAGGTTTTAGGTGATCCTAACTTGCTAATTCAACTAGAATGATTTCTTTAGTTCCCTTAGATTAGGGTTTTGCTTCTCTTGCTCTTGAACGATGATGAAGGCATGTGTGGGCTACTGAGGAATGCATGGTGGAGCTTGGACTTGAAGGTTGCTCTTCCTTTGGAGTAGTTTTGTTTAGGTGTTAAGATTAGGGTTTGTAAGTAGAGCTTCTAGATAGATTCTCTTCTTTCATAAACATGGAATGTGTTCATCACTTCCATTCTTCCCTATGATGTAAGGTCCCCTTGTGAAGGCCTCATCCCTCCTTTGGTAGGATGTGTGGCCCTTCACAAGTTGGTAGAACCTTTGAAGGTTCCTGTCTTTGATAGGGGAATGTTTAGTGGTGACCTTTGGTCCTCGCTTTGCTTTCCACTATCCAAACCTTGCTCTTGTTAGATGAATCTTTCTCCCTTGCTAGAGGATGGAGTTCCTTGTTAGAAGATTGAGGATGCTAGAAGTTGCTACTTCTCTGTATTTGAAGATTGCCATTGGAGCTGAAGCTTGAAGACCAAGAAGAACAAGTTGACACTTGTGAAGAAAACCCTGCTGAGATCAAATGAAGAGCTGAAGCTTGAAGTTGGAGAACAAGTTGATACTTGTGTTTGAAGATGGAGTACTTTCATTCCCCTGAGGATGATAGCCTTGAAGAACATTTACAGACTAAGGACTGAGTTGCTGTTAGAGGATTGCTTTGCTGTGAAGACTGGGGAAGCTGTTGATTTGCTTTCTTTTCTGTATGTTTGCTTTCTGTGCAACTGTATTGATGTGACTTATTTGATTTGCTTGATGCATTAGAATAAGTTCATATTTAGATTGATTTAATCTAGGAGCATGATTGCACTAGAGGTTGAGTTGTTCCCTCTGCTTGTATTGTTACTGTATGGCTTTGCTTGCGGGTATTCGGTAGAGCTCTGCTCCTTTGCCTATGTGGGTTATGATTTGCTTGATGGCATTTTATTTCATTTCTTCTGTATGATTACAGTTATTCATACCTGGCTTGAGGTTGAGATGAGCTTGTGGAGACTGATGCCCCACACACATTTCCTCCCTCATTTGCATTGCATGCATTTTACAGTCGTTTACTGTTTACTGTTTAAGCTGATGCTTTATCTGTTTCTGTTTATCATTGACATGATCCCCTAGGAATCTCAATTCCTTTGATAAGGAAGTGATGATTAGAACTTTAGGTTGAAACCTATGCATGAGAACTTCTAGGAGATCCCTGTTTCAAACCTCAACCATAGGATGAATCCTTGGCATGACAACATTAGGACTTGATAGTCTCCCCTTAGTTGAGCCTGTTCGTTCTCTTCTCATCTCAAAACAAATTAAAATACAGTAATAAAGGTTAACTGATGTCGTACGTTACGAGCCTTAAGCTATCTGAGAAAGGATTGTTGGAGAGTTTCTTTTCAACAGTCTGGATGTTTAGTATGGCACCCTTTGGGTGACATGCGACGCATTCATTCTCAGGTCATAGTCTCTAGTGCGATATTGGTTGCAAACATCCATAAAAAACAGTTCTTCCGTAAAAGACAGAAAACAAACTTCAAAACTTCTTGCACCGTGGGCCCATAATTCAAAGGAAGCTTTTCTGAAGAAAAGAGTGTCGTTAACTCCCAGTTCTACCGCAAACGGTAACGCCAAAGTCTCCAAGGGTCGAGCTACATACACCAAACTGCTGGAACTGTTTGTTAACCCTACTCGATAAAAACAGATGAATCTGAATCCCCGTAATCCGTGCTATCCCGAACTACGTAAGCTCTGATCTCTCATACCTGTTGAGAGTACGTAGGCACAATACTGGCGTATTGGTGAGCCACCTTCCCCCATCCGGATATAGTAGAGACCCTCAAAATATTAGGATAAAAAAGTAATAACCTCACAACATTAGGATATAGTAGAGACACAACCCTCAATTCATTAGGATTGGACTAAGACCCTCAAAATATTAGGATCAAATACTAATATCTGTTGCACCCCAAATTTTGACCCCTTATATCCTCTTCATATCATATGCATTTATTTATCTAACCTTAACGAGTTTCGAAGTGTGTTTTTGTCAAGATACAGATGAAACGGGGCTCCGCACTGATAAAATCAAAGTTTCGAGGATTGGTCAACCAATGTTTTGGGTTGAATCATTTATGAAATGAGATCAAGAGTACCATATTGGGTCATGTGTGAGTTCAATTTGAGGTAATCACCCACAGATGGGGTGCAGTGCAGTTCAAGGCACCCGATTAGGGTTTTTCGAGTTGAAAAAGTCAACTGTAGTTTGACTTTAGATTTGGGAAATAATTCAAGGATAAAAGTATGGTTTAAAAAGTTCATATGGCTTAGTGAAGTCCCCTCAAAGAGTTTCAAAGTCTTGGAAGCTCCGAAACATGAACGGACGGTTCGGTAATCGCCGATCGATCGTACGGTTGACCGAAAAGTCAACCCCCTCAAATTTTAGGAATTGGACTTCAAGTTGTGAAGCAAAGTTGTTCCTTATGTCATGAGGGACCTACATATCAATTTTCAGGATCATCGGGTCAAGGACGTGAGAGTAATCGAAAAATCGGGAAATTAGGGTTTCGAAAAGGGCTAAACCCTAACTCCCTAACCACACACCCGAACGAGGTGGTTCAAAGCTCGTCGGAAAGCTCTTAACAAGTCCTACAAAAGTCCTATACTAGTCCACACTCAGAAAATTCATGGAATTGGAGTTATCATCAAAGTCATTTTTTAGTATAAAACACTTAGTGAATTTCTCAAAATCTGGCTGCATCAAAACTTGTTTTTTGCTAACTTTAAGGGACTTTTCAACCAAGATGCACATAGATTTGGAACTTTTGACAAACATGAATGTTGTAGGGCTATATGAGGGCTTTTCAAAAAGAAAAAGAACTCCCCAAGAGGAGTTGTGAGCTGGAAGTTATGGTGTCTTGAAGTTGGGTCTTTCACACTAAAAGTTCACTTGCTTCAACATATCAAAATTGGGTTTTTCACAACTTGAGTCATTCTCCACCCTTGGATCATGTTACAAACTGATAATATGAGGTAGGAATGAAGAGAAAACTAGAAAATGGGATAGTTTGAGGGGTTTAGCAAGTTGATGGCAAGTTGCAAATAAAATAATCATTTTTAAGCCATGAAAGAGAAACTTTTCAAGCAATAAGGGCAGCTGCAGTCCCCTACTTCTCTAGCATCATTTCAAGTCACCTCACTCCTTTATATCATCTGGTTTTGCTTGCATTGAGTCTTGCAATTGATGTGAAGATGGCTGCCACAAAGATCTTGGCAAGATTTTGGAAGAAAACATCATGAAACTCCCTCCAAAAATGGAAAATACAAAGCTGCCCTCATCCTTCTTTCTCCTATAAATAGAGGCCTCACCCTCATTTGTTTTTCACACCAGAGCTGCTCATAAGATCAAAGCATCACAACTCTCCCTCTCATTCTCTCTTTACTTATAAGTGAAGAAAAGTTCAAAAAACACCAAAAATGGTCATTTTGTAACTTTCACACCATTTTCATTTCTAATATTTCCAGCACTCTCACAACCATTCACACATCTTCCAAATGACATATGGAAGGTGTATGACTCACTAAAACATCAACAGCCACAAAAAATCAAAAAGTCAACTCTCATTCCACCATACTTTGACCAAAGCTACTAAAATCACCAAATCTTGTTCTAAACATGTTCTTGAAGTTTTGATCCCTCTAACACCTCATAAACAACATTCTCCAACTGTTCAAACACTTACCAATCATTGGAAACTCACATATCTCCATTTGGTATTGAAAGTGTGTTGTGGCTTAAAGTGGAAGAAATTTCAAAAGAGCCAAAATTGGAGCAAGCAATCTCTGGTTTTCTCAACTGATATAACCTACTCCTAAGGATCTACAAAAGGTATGTAATTGATCCTTATTGGCTTTAGCATTGTCTTTCATAAATTGGCATTTTTGAGTTTTTTCTTAGACTTTGAGATATGTACACTTTAGTAATTTTCATGGTTGTTTGCTGTTGGGAATGATGGAGGTTCTCCTAAACATCAGTGCAAATATTTGAACATGTTTCTGTCATATTAATTCAACTGTTGTGCTGTGAACATATGAGCATCTTGACTATTGTTGGTTTCATGATTATGTGGTGATGCTGCTAATTTTCTGTTGAACTTAGAACCATAGGTCTGTTAGTGGATGTATTCAACTATGACATTTAATTTGTGTTGTCACTCAAAGATCCTTTTTGTCATAGTTTGCTAATTCATGATTGATGGCTAGAAAGTGTATGTCTACTGTGGGATAAGGTTACCAATAGCATGATCTAACATTACCATTGTTTGAAGATTTCACCAATTTACAATTAGTATACAATCAGGGAACAACTTTATCTGAACTACAAGCCACTAGAATCTCACTGCTAGCCTAGGGATTGGGTCTGCTAGTTTAAATTTGGTTGGTACCTACAGTTCATGCTACTATAATTGATTGTTATCATATATTGGCATCAAAGTCTGTTTTGGATTATGCATAGCAGTTAACACTCATATCTTGCATAGAGCCATATCAAGCTGAATTCATCATCCTAACATGTTTTCAAATGCATTTGAAATATGTCTGTGTACTTACTTGGCTGTTTTACAGTGGTTGACACAATCACTTCAACACACATCACTTTTAGTTTATCATGTTGTTATGAATGATTGTTATCTCATACAAGTTTGTTAGCATAAGGGTTCTAATTGCAAAAAACTGTTTGGTTTGTCAATGATGATGAGATGTGGTTTAACTTGTTATTCTTGGGTTTACCTTACTGTCAAATATTTGGATGTCATGAGTTTTTACTGTCATAAAGCTATTTCAATTCAAGCTGTTTCACAATCCTCACAAATGGGTGTGTGCAAAGTGTGTAGCTCACATTGAAGATCTTGATTGTCATCTTTGTTAGCTTGTTAATTGTTGTTTTCATCAGAATTTCATAAGCAGTATGTGGTAATCTGTAGCAACATGTTCATAAAGTTGTTTTGATTCTGCTTAAGTTTGTTTTTTATTCAAGATTATCAACCTGTTTAGATTGCCACTAGGGCAATATAGTTTTGTTTCTGCTAGGCTGATAAGGTGTGTAAACATTGATAGGTGTGGTTTTGAACTCATGTTTTTGAATACCAAAGCTATGTGAAAAAGAGCTTATCAGTTTCCATTGTTCTGTTGTTTTTAAAACTGGTCCCCAAACTAAGTTGATTAGTATTTTACAATCTGATGGCCTTTATTTCAAGAAAAACAAAACATTTGGTCATGACCATTATTAAGAATTCTCACATGTTAAGGCATAAAGGGATCCAAACTGTTGTTCTTATCACTCTCAACCATGTTATTTTAAAGTCAACATTTGCCAAAATGAGATGATTAACTGCTGCACTTATGTTTTCATATATCACACCAGGATTTGTAATAGGTTGGAACCAGTCATATGTTTAGAGTTTCAACTCTTTGTGTCTTCTTCCCTTGACATTGTGATGTCAGTTTTCAGTATTAACTTGTTATGCTTGTGCTGGCTATTTGATTTAAAGTAGATTTTGACATGTTCAGTTTGTGTTCATTGCTGCCAATACTTGTGTTAGAGGCTTAGTACTAGTTTTTGCTCTGGGGAATTTACACAGCTATTGTCAGGTGTCTACATAAGAGTTTTGTTTGGAGTTGATAACCAATTTATTGCTGCCATAAGTAGGTGTTCATATTGCTTTGTGTTTATACATGTTTTAGTCTCAGTTTGTACTTTAGTTGGGGTTAAGAGGTTTGTAACATCACAGTAGTTTATAAGATGGACCTTAACAGTGTGTGGCAAGGTTGTTGAAGCTATTTAAACTGGTGTTCTGCTTGTATTAAACCTATGTTTGCTTATACTGAACTGTTAATCCTCATGTTTTATAAGCTTTGTTAAGTTTGACATGGTTATGTTCTCTATTAAAGTGTTAAGAATTTGGCTGCAAAAATGAGATTGCTTTAACATCCTAAATTATATGTTGATGTGTACATTCCTGTTCTGTTCCAAACTGCCATGATTTTTTTCTCCTTGCATTTCAAAATCATCATGCTTGCTATTTTTGATGAAAGCATGTTCATTGCTATCAAATTGTTTGAAGTTTGTTTTGGTAGATGCTCATTGAAGTAAAAAAAGAGGGGATGTGAATGTGGTTGTTGCTACTAAAGAAGGGGGGGGGGGAGCAGGACAGTTTTAGGTTCTTGATTGAATTTGTATTACTCTTTGAGTTGGTTTTCTCATAGGTTTGAATTTGGTTGTTTGAGATTGTTATGTGAAGTTGGCATCCATCTTGTTGAACTTGTTGCATATATACATATCAGTTGAGAATTATATCATGTTTCTAGTCCTACTGTCATAGAAGCATTGCCATGTTGGAACTCCAAACCCTTATAGAAACTGTCAAAGCAGTTAGCATATCAGCTGTGATTTAACATTACAAAGCAGGTGGTAATCCTTGATGAATGTTTGTGTGTGCATTTAGAAGTGGCCTAGATCATCATTTTGTTGGTTTTAAGATTATCACTCAATTTCACCTTTGACTTGCACAACAAGAGCACACAAACTGCAACTCACACACCTATTTTTGTTCTATTGATTCTTGTATGACATTTTCTATTGAGACCCCTCCTATAACACATTTCCAGCTTGCTCCAACTCCCACTTGCTTATTAAACTTTCTGTTTTGATCTATGGCCCCAAAATGCATTTTTAAACATCCTACTTGCAGTTACCATGACACTTCCATTTCTGTTTGTGTTTTGCATAAAATAGCTGATAGGATCCATCAAACATATCATGTTAAACCTGCCCATGCCTTTATTCAAGGGAGATAACAAATAAACTATGTGGTAGGAATCATGATGCACTTTTTAATACATGTCAAGTAACTTGTCTACCATTTTTTACAATAGTTTGTTTCTCATCAAAATCCATGTTGGAATACCTCATATTCATCATTCAAAATGTGTTTGCATAATCATCTGGTAGAAAAGCTAATTGTCATACACTTCCCATTTTCAAAATGCATTTGTTCACCAAACTTGCATTTTCTAAGCAAACTTCATAAACTGTTAGCATTGGACATGTTTGAGGTGTTAAAATCTTTCTTTATCAATTACTTGGTCTGTATGTGTGTTTAGAATGGTTTGAGAATGTTTAACATAGGCTGCAGACATCAAATTGCATTGTAAGCTCCAAATCATATGTGCTATCGGGTTTTGCAGTAGGGAAGGATTTTGAAAAAACTAAGATTACCATCGTGTTCCTTGTTTGATTCTACCCCAGTTACATATAAAATTTGTCAAATTCCATAAAGAAATGAGAAAGTTACAGATGAATTTGCAAATCTTGGTTTTTGCCCTTAACTCTTGCCCAACTTGCCTTGAAAGGATACTACATATATTTATGGGGTGGCTTTACATAACAAATGTATCGCCACCCCAGTGGTTCTTGCCTTGCCATAAAAACGCCCCTCATGCCTTATGTCCTGGGTTCGAGCCCCAGCGAGGCATTTTTGCGCTTTGTTTTTTCTTTTCTTCATGTTTATTTATTTTGTTCTTTCTTTCCATTAATTTCCAAGGCGCGCATGAGTTCTCTAGTGGTAGTGGTGTGTGTTTGTAAACATATGGGCGTGGGTTCAATCCCCACCCACGCCCCTTCCTTTTTAATTTCTTGTTTATTTATTTTATTATCATGAAATCAATCAACTGCAAAGTTCCCTAATTTATTCGTTGTTTATCAGTTTTAATCCGTTCTTTTTGCAAACTCTTCATTGCGATGTCTAGTTTTGTGTGGTAGATTGAAATCTCATGATTATTTATTTTAACAATGCTCATGTTTTCTTGTTAGTAGATCCACTTTTAGGTCGTCACCTTGCGCCTCGATTTAAATTCTCCCCATACCATGTTTATTTTTCTTGTAAGATTCATCGGTATTTGTTTATGATTGTCAACCTGTTGAGTTTTCATCTTCTATTAGTTGTTACCATGAATGTTTATACCTCCTAAATTACGAGGCTAAACTAATTTAATTATGTGAGATTGTTATCTATGCATATTGTTGTTACGCTTTGAGTTTATAACGTGATTTGTTTTCAAATTGTTATTTGTTTACATGGTTGTCACCTTTATCATGTTTTCATAATCCTTGTTAAAACCGTACTTTCAATCTTTGTTAAGATGTGCCTATATCTTTGTCAAGACATACTTATTGTAATATGCTTACCATGCTTGATCTTAACCGTTCATCCTACTCAAAATACTTGCTCATTGTAATGTGTTGGTTGATCCTTGATTATAATCATGTCTTCTACATTTCTCATGCTTGAATATGTTTATACCTTGTTAAATTATTCCCCAAGTGATGGAACTTTTTGGTTCTCATCCAAGTTGCCACCTCCCCTTCCTTCCAAAGGAAAGTCTCTCCATATTGACCTTTGTGTCATGGATAGCTCAATACCCCTTTTGACTTTGTAAAGCCATATTGATTTTAGTTAAAATTAGAACCCATAAGCCATTAGACTTTGTCTAAGTCTGAAAGACTCACCTTTACTAGGAGTGTTCCTCAACTAGAACCCTAGGTTAGAGTTTGTTTAACTCTAAATAAGAATCATGGATATGATTACTTACTTCCCTTTCTTGAGAGTTCAACATAGATTTAGAGAGTTGTCTTAAACTCTACACAAGCATGGATATGTTTGTTCCCCTCTGAACCTTGATCATAATCAAGTGTTCTTTAACCTAGTGAGGTGAACTACGATTGCTCTGATTCTATCCTAGTTAGGATACGTAGGCAGAGGACGCGATGTCTTTGCGAGCAAACTTAGAAACTATCTTTAGGTTTTAACCTACACCATTTACCCAATCCCAAACCTTAGCAAACATTTACCAAACTTAGCATGCAAACAAACAAAAGGTTCCCGTAGGGTACTACGGATGTTTAGGATGTGAAATACCTACCCTATGCATAACCAACCCCCGATCCCCGAATCTCTTAGCGTTGTTGTTACATCGCGCAAAAGGTTCTTTCTTTCTTTAGACCTTTCCTTTGGATAAATTAAAGTCCGGTTGTGAATTTAAGAATTAAAGATTCAAGTTAATCAATAGCTTGGTATCACGATTTTCACCGCAACAGAAATGGCGACTTCACTGGGGAAATTCTGAAATTGGAAGGTTTAGCCTATTTTGTTTAATTGCGTGCTATATTTGTAAATATTTGCTTAATATGTATATATATTTGTATGTTGGGTATTGGGTGCTTTGAGTGGTGAGACGGTCCTATACCCGGACTTGAGTGCACTTGTGATAGGATGGTGGTATATTCAAGAAGGCTTATAGGGAGTTGATTCCCGACCAAGCTAACTTGAGAAAACCACCGCTCAGTGTAGGCCCTCTTGAAAGTTTTAAGTATTTTTGATCGAGTATTCGTGAAAACAATGCTACTTTCAACGAAGGAGCCCATGACACTGTGGACTTTTAGATTACATGTTACCCCACTTTGACCTTATTAGGACGTAGTGCGATGACTATAAGGAAGTATTTCAGAAGTAGTTGATACGCGATACTACACTCAGACGAGATTCTCTTGAGAATATTATCAATTACCAAGTAATTTGGGAAGTTGATAATATCCGAAAGATGGGTTGATGACTCTGGGAACTTTGTAGAACCCGTTCGGCAGGTACAATCAATCCATAGTACAATCTTTGGGGATGGGTAGACCCTTGGACTCATGCTTATCCTTAACCCTAAACCTGTGTTGTGTGCATATGCATCTTGTTTGTGTTTTGTGCATTCATATCATCATGTCATCATATCATCATATGGTTTCATGGAACTCAGACTTTGTTGTTTGTAAATATCAGAGGTCGTCATGAACAGTGAAAGAAAGAAGACTTTGAAGTACACTTACAAGGGTTTTAACCTAGATGACTTGAAAAGATTGAGCACCTTAGTGACAGATCCAGAAGGATTTCAAAGTCGATATGGGAAGTTGTTGCTACTTTTGAAGATAAAGATGGATAGTGGACTTCTTTCTACTTTCCTCCAGTTTTACGACCCGCTCTACCACTGCTTCACATTCCCTGATTATCAGCTAGTACCCACACTAGAAGAGTATTCTCAGTTAATTGGATTGCCTATTCTTGAAGATTATCCTTTTCCGATTGTAGAGAAGGACCCTAAAGAGCAAGATATCGCCAAAGCTACGCGTTTGGGAGTGGATGATATAAAAAAGAATCTGATTACAAAAGGGGGAGTCTTTGGGTTAAAAGCAGAATTCTTGGTTGAGAAAGCTCAGTATTACGCAGATCATTTAAGCATGGATACATTCGAGGCTATCCTTGCCTTACTCATCTATGGTATATTCTTGTTTCCAAGCTTTGAGAATTTTGTGGACCTCAATGCCATCAAAATTTTCTTGAAGAAGAATCCTGTGCCTACCTTGTTAGCAGACACGTACCATTCTGTTCATCTGAGGAACTTCCATAATGGAGGAATGATCACTTGTTGTGCTCATTTATTGTACAAATGGTTCACTTCGCACTTACCCAAAGCCAACGCTTTTTGGGATCCAAAGAAAGGATGGTGGTCACAAAAGATTATGGCTCTTACCCATTCCGATATTGATTGGTATAGTCGTGATTATGATGGGACAATGATTATTGACAGTTGTGGGGAATTTGGCAATGTACCTCTCCTCAGCATTAATGGAGGGATCAGCTACAATCCAATACTCGCCCGCCGACAATTGGGATACCCTCTAAAGGACAAACCCAAAAGTGTTCAAGTAGAAAGCATCTTCTTCAAAGAAGGGGAAGATAGTCAAGGATTAAAAGAGAAAATTCTAGAAGCTTGGAAGCGTCTACACAAGAAAGGAAAGAAAGATATTGAAAGACTCAACTGTGTTTCTTTGGAACCTTACCTCCAATGGGTTCGGAAAAGAGCCGTCACACTAAGGATGCCGTATCCTAAACAAGAGCCTATGGCCTTGAAGGAAGAACGCCCGTTGGTCTTCATGTCTGAAGAAGAAAAGTTGAAAATTGCTTTGGTCAAAGCACAGCAAACTAAAGAAGCTTGGAAGCACAAGTATCAGATAGTCATTGAAGAAAATGCGGAGCTTCAGAGACAACTCCAGTTGAAAGATGAAGAAATCCTCTCTTGTAAGAAGAGGAAAGCACTAGAGGAACCTTATGAGCCGCAGTCTAATCCATGGAAAATAATTGTGGACAGACTCATCATTGAGAAGACTCAGATGGAAAGAAAGATCGAGAAGCTCAACCTTAGGTTGCTAGGAGAACCTTGATAGGATGCACCAAGTTGTTTAGTTAAAACTCTTGTAAGAGGAAACGATGTTTTGGAATCCGTTTTGTTTATTAATGAAATGACGATTTCTTATGTTCGAAAATATCTAAGTTCCATGACAATCATGTGCATTTGCATTCACACTTCTTCTAACCATTCAAGGAAATTCATCTTTTTCTTTACAGGCAACAACATGGTAAGACGAGACATGCTTCGGGTCCCGGATCTGAGATTGGGCCGTCTAAGAATGTTAACCAGACTTGTTCGAAATCCTACTGCTTTCATAGCTAAATATAGGGACCTATTGCCATTAATAAGCGCTCCGATCAACGAGCCCATGTTGCAAGCCTTGGTGGAATTCTATCATACAACTTACCACTGTTTTGTGTTCCCAGGTTTTCAGTTACTCCCGACCCTCGAAGAGTATAATGCTTACTTGAAGATCCCATGGACTTTTACGCTCCCTTATGGAAAGCCAAAGAAGAAGAACTTAGCTAAAGCCCTGCATATCAAGCTGGAAGACTTACCACCAATGAGGGAGAAAGGAGGGTGGTATGGAATGGATGTCGGGCCTCTAATGGAAATGGCCGAGTATCACTATCAAAGCAGAAACCTGGGCATTTTTGAGGCAACTTTGGCACTACTAATATATGGACTGTATCTGTTCCCAAGCAGTTACGACTTCATCAGCGAAGAAGCAATCCGCCTCTTCATCCTCAAAAATCCGGTCAACACAATACTGGCTGATACTTATGTAGTCATCCACCGTTTTGCCTTGTATGATTGTGGGCGATTCTCATGCTGTCTTGCACTACTCGACCGATGGTTTACTTCTCATCTGCCAAGGACCCATATCCTTTGGAGGCTTCCTACCAAAAGCGCATGGGTTTCTAAACTTGTCACTCTCAGACACCATGATATCACCTGGTATGACACTAGCATCGGTGACCAGGTCATGATTTCCAGCTACGGAGATTTCCCCAATGTGCCTCTCATTGGGATACAAGGGGTGATCACTTATAATTCTATTCTCGCTCGGCGTCAACATGGGTATCCCACCGGGCCCGAGCCTGAACCAGAACTGTTAAGGCCTCGCTTCTGTGAGACAGGTCGCAACCAGGAACTAGAAGAAGATGCTCAATATGCTCAAAGAGATCCACACCTCATGGGCCCAACCCCAATGGAGAATGCGAGTTGTTTAACCACCAGGGGGTACCTGCTATGGTCAAAGGAAATTGCCTTAATCATGTTCTACACTCACGACTATGAGATAACTATAGAACCTGAGGTCCCCGCAACTAGGGAAGAGCTGAAATACGCTTTGATTAAAGCGCAAAGAGAAAACGAAGACCTGTGGGAGATTATCCGCCAGGATCAAGTTCATGTCAGAGTCCAAGAAGGAGAAGGGTCATCTTGTTAGATTGATCTTTGTTTCACCATTTCCTTGCTTTCCCTAAAAAGGATTGATATCCTGCCTGTTGCATTTAATTTCATTGTAAGAAAAGTCTTGCTTTTTTAGCAAAGGCCACTCTACTGTAATAGATTCCCAGCTATCAAATGAAAAATGCTTTTTAAGCATGTCGTTACGTGTTGGTCTAACTTTTTGTTTGTAAACGAAAATTTTGAGTTTCCTTGAATGGTTTATGCATCCGCATTTGCATGTCACCCTACATCAATCCTGCAATTGGGGTTCCGCAGCTCATCTTTTGTTCTTGTCCAGAAAGAGGAGATAAGGAGTCACGCTGAGTACCCACAGATACAACACACGGTCCCAAGCTCAAAAGAAGATGGCAGATAACGACCAAAGGTTCGATCGAATGGATAATGACATTGAAGGGATCAAAGGGGACGTCAACCAGATCTTAGAAGCCCTCAACGTGATCAAAGCAAAGATGGATACACAACCTACAGTGATCTCCGAAGTTGCCACAGCAGCAGCCAATGTCACAATGGCTCCTGTTACTTCAGCGGAGTTTCCCTATGGCATGTCCCGAGATTTTGTGCCACCTTTCAACAGCATGCAGTCTTCAGGTCTCAATCCGTTGTTCGACTCAACAATCAGAAACCCCATTTTTACTCCAGCAGGTGGACCTACCACAGTACGACCAGTCTTCGCCAATCAACAGCCAATCTTTGATATACCCGATGGATCCGAAGCTGAGGACGAAAAACACGAAAAGTTAAGGGTAGAGATGGACATCATGGCCAAAAGGATGAGGGCCATTGAAGGAAATCATGTCTTTGGATCTGATGCCAAGGATCTATGTTTGGTATCTGGATTAGTGTTCCCTCAGAAATTTAAAACGCCAATCTTCGACAAATATGAAGGGACCGCTTGTCCTAAAGAGCACTTAATCATGTACTGTAGGTGGATGGCTCCACATATTGAAAATGATAAACTGTTAGTACACTGTTTCCAAGATAGTCTAAAAGGGGCTTCGGCCAAGTGGTATCTTGGTTTAGATCAAGCTAAGATTCACAGTTTCCAAGACCTTTCAGATGCTTTTATTCAATAGTACAAGTACAACATGGACCTAGCTCCCGACCGCCGTCAGCTTCTCAGCATGACGCAGAAAAATACTGAAACCTTCAAAGAGTATGCGCAAAGATGGCACGGAACTGCAGCACAAGTAGAGCCTCCTCTTACTGAAAAGGAGTTGGCAGACTGGTTTGTGGATACAGTTCGACCAGAATTCTACGAACGTTTGATCAGCAGCGTTACAACAAATTTCTCTGATATTGTGGCAGTAGGGGTCAAGGTGGAAGCAGGTTTGAAGAGCGGAAAAGTGACTACTCCAAATGTTACCTCAAGCGCCAGCACGGCGAAGAAGCCAGTCAGCACGTTCCACAAAAAGAAAGAGGGAGAGGTGAGCGCAATCACATATGGAAAGAAAGTGCAAAGCTCACAAAGCCACCACCAACAGTACCAACCATCATATATAGCAGCAGTGACCCCGGTTTTTCAACCTTCTTCACAGCATGGTCCCCAACCTGGGACATTCAACAATCAACACCAGTATCAGTGTGGCAGCCAGCAATAGTATCGCACCAATAATCAACAGCAATACCAGCAGCCACAAGGTCAACAACCTCAGAACAGGGCCCCGAAGGCAAGTTATCAAGCAAATAGGCCAAAGATACAGCCTATTCCAATGAGTTACACCGACCTGTTTCCCATGTTAATAGAAAGAGGTTTGATTAAAATGAGAAAATTAGGTGCTCCACCTAATCCACTCCCGTTCTATTACGATGCAAATGCCCGCTGCCTATTTCATGAGAATGCTCCAGGCCACAATCTCGAAGGTTGCTTCGCCCTTCAGCACCTAGTTCGTGAACTTGTTGAAAAGGGAATTCTGTCCTTTGAAGACAATCTGCCCAACGTTAAGAGCAACCCTCTTCCCAATCATGGTGGAGTCAATGCCATTACTGAAGAAGGGAAGGGGTCAGAAGACAAGAAAGTTACTACTGTTGGTGAGATCAAAGTGCCATTAGCAGACCTGCACAAACGCCTCGCTCAGGCGTGGTTACTCAAGACATCTCACGAAGATTGCAAAAAATGTATGTTGAATCCTGAGGGTTGTGATGCTGTAAAAAAGGACATTCGAGCTATGATTGAACAGGGAATGATAGAAATTGCCCACCGGAAAAAGGAAGAAGATGTGGCGATCATCGAACCTGTGTTTAACATACCAGGAGAATCCAACAAAGGAGCCGTGTTCAGAGACGATAACAGTAACAAAAACTACAAGAATATTCGGCCAGTATTTCGTGATGATGCACCCCCGAAATTCGGGAGGGGACAGACTAGGTTTGAGCCAAGGGGAGGATTCCAGCCTCGCCCAAGAGCCGTGACACCAAAACAAGACTATTCATGGTGTGAAGGGATTTTCAAAGAAAAGAAACCGGTAAGTGTGGCCAACATTGCCGGTGGAAGCAAAATGACCCGGAGTGGTCGTGTCTATCAAACTCGAGCATATAACGAGGCTCCTCCACCAGCAGTTTCTGTTCAAAAGACGCCTGTTCCCCAGAAGCCTGTTCCGGAGACAACCACCGCCAAAGAACCTTTAGTTAGAGGAAAAGAAAGTCTCAAGAACGATGAAGAAGAATTCTTGAGAATCATTCGACGAAGCGATTATAGGGTGGTGGACCAATTGAATCAAACACCCTCCAAGATCTCGGTCATGGCTTTACTCTTAAGTTCTCCACCACACCGCCAGGCATTGCTCAAAATCCTGACACAGGCCCACGTCACTAAAGATATTACAGTGGGGCAATTTGACTCCGTTGTAGCAAATATTACTGCCTGTAACACTTTGAGCTTTGACGATAATGACCTGACAGCTGAGAAGCGTAAGCACAATCGTGCCTTGCATGTATCAGTCAAGTGTGAAGAGGATACAATGTCCCGAGTTCTTGTTGATACTGGATTAGCACTCAATGTAATACCCAAAAGGACCTTGGCCAAGCTGGCATATCAAGGCGCTACCATGAGACCAACCTCTCTTATAGTCAAGGCATTCGACGGATCCAGGAGAACCGTGATAGGAGAAGTTGATCTTCCTATTCTAATTGGACCATAAATCTTTGAAGTCACCTTCCAGGTGATGGACATAAATCTGGTTTACAGCTGCCTATTAGGAAGACCCTGGATTCATACAGCCGGCGCTGTCACTTCCACGCTCCACCAAAAAATGAAGTTTGTTGTGAATGACCAGCTAGTCATTGTCCAGGGAGAAGAAGACTTAATGGTGAGCAACTTGTCATCTTTCCGGTATATTGAGGCTGATGAAGACTCTCTCGATACAGCCTTCCAAGCACTAGAAATAGCTCACGCTGTTCTAGTAGATGAATCAGACATAACCCAAGGGCCATTATTTACCTCTGCTCAAAGTATTAAGGCAGCACTGAAAGCTGGAGTCCCACTGGGATGGGGAGAGGTCATCAAAGTCAATGCTCAAGCCAAGAATGATCGACAAGGGTTGGGTTACAAACCAACTCCGGAAGGCGAGCCAGAAGAAAGCACCATGAAGAAGAAGTCCTTAAAAGAGATATTCACCAGTGGCGGAGTGCAAGTCAATGCCATTATTGTTGAAGATGAGGACGGTAATCTGGATCATCTAATAACTAGAGGAGGAGGAGCAATGCACAATTGGGAGGCTGTGGAAGTTCCCATCTTTTTACCTTTAGAGTAATTCATTCTGCCTGTTAGCTTTGTGTCTTTCTTTAAAAATTTCCTGGTCTTGCCCAAGACCTGCGAATTATTTTGTATTGGGCCACTTTGCAAAAATTGAAAATCATTAATGAAAAAGTGTTTTTGTTAAAACTCTTGTTATTTGTTTGCGCATCACTTTCACTCTTTTTAGGAAAAAATGGAAATCTCTTTTGAAAAAAAATAATGATAAAAACCACCCTTCATCTGCATGTCTGTGTGTGAGTGCCTGATTGTTCCTAAATAAAACATGCAGAATACCCCCATCAACCACAGAATCCTATGATCATTCGGTTCCTTCTACTAGCGGTTCATTTGTCTTTCAAGCTGAAGAAGGGAACGGAGAGGAGTTGGAACTCCCAGAAGAGTTAAAGAGAATGGCCAAATACGAGGATGATTATATCCAACCCCATAAAGAGCAGACGGAAGTCATCAACTTGGGGTCAGAGGAGGACAAAAGAGAAGTCAAGATTGGGGCATCATTAAGGCCAGAAATCAAAGACAAGCTGATAACAATCCTCAAAGATTTTGTTGACGTATTTGCTTGGTCCTACCAAGATATGCCAGGGTTGGATACTGACATTGTCATGCACAAGCTCCCCCTGAAACCAGAATGTCCTCCGGTCAAACAAAAGCTTCGGAGGTCGAGACCAGACATGGCGCTTAAAATCCGAGATGAGGTCAAAAAGCAAATAGATGCTGGCTTTCTAGCAGTATCCAAGTATCCAGAATGGGTGGCCAACATTGTACCGGTCCCGAAGAAGGATGGCAAGGCCAGGATGTGCGTTGACTACAGGGATCTAAATAAAGCAAGTCCTAAGGATGATTTCCCGTTACCACATATTGACACTTTGGTGGATAACACGGCAAGCTTTGCAGTGTTCTCATTCATGGATGGATTTTCGGGTTATAACCAGATAAAAATGGATCCATATGACATGGAGAAAACAACTTTCATCACACCATGGGGCACCTATTGTTATAAGGTAATGCCTTTTGGTTTGAAAAACGCAGGGGCAACGTATCAGAGAGCTATGGTCACACTCTTTCATGATATGATGCACAAAGAAATCGAGGTGTACGTGGATGATATGATTGCAAAATCCCAAAGTGAAGAAGACCACTTGGATCATCTACTGAAGCTATTTGAAAGACTCCGAAAGTATCAATTGAGACTAAATCCAGCCAAATGCACCTTCGGAGTTCGCTCAGGCAAGTTACTTAGTTTCATCGTTAGTCAGCGAGGAATTGAAGTAGACCCTGACAAGGTTAAAGCAATCCAGGAGATGCCTGCTCCCAAAACTGAGAAACAAGTTAGAGGCTTCCTTGGACGTTTGAATTACATCTCCAGGTTCATCTCCAATCTGACTCCTACCTGCACACTGATCTTCAAGTTGTTACGAAAAGATCAAACGGTGGTATGGAATGAAAACTGTCAGGCGGCGTTCAAGAAAATCAAGCAGTATTTGCAAGAACCTCCAGTGCTGATTCCTCCGGTACCTGGAAGGCCTTTGTTCATGTATATGACCGTGTTAGAAAATTTGATGGGCTGTGTCTTGGGCCAGACTGATGAGTCAGGGAAGAAAGAACATGCAATCTATTACCTAAGCAAGAAGTTCACTGATTGTGAGAGTCGTTACTCTCCCCTGGAAAAAGCTTGTTGTGCGTTGGCATGGGCTGCTAAACGTCTGAGGCAGTACATGATTTGCCACACTACGATGCTGATTTCTAAGATGGACCCCATCAAATACATCTTTGAGAAGCCAGCTCAAACAGGAAGATTAGCCCGATGGCATATGCTCCTATCAGAGTACGATATCCAGTATGTCGCTCAAAAATCCATCAAAGGGAGCATCTTGTCAGAACACCTTGCAGAGCATCCTATGGAGGATTATCAACCGCTCAAGTTCGATTTTCCTGATGAAGATGTGATGTATATTCAGCGCACAAAGCCAGAGCCTGGTCCAGAAGAAGGTCCCGAGCCGGGATCCCGTTGGGAGATGATGTTCGACGGAGCGTCAAACAAAAATGGACATGGCATCGGAGCTGTTCTGAAAAATCCAACTGGAGGGTACACTGCGGTCACAGCCCGACTTTGTGTCTCCTGTACAAACAACATAGCAGAGTATGAAGCCTGCATCCTAGGATTGGAGGCTGCCATTGACCTCCGTATCAAAATCTTGGAAGTAATTGGTGATTCTGCTTTGGTGATATACCAACTCAAAGAAGAATGGGAAACCAGGGATGAAAAATTGATTCCTTATAAGACCCACATCTTAGAGATGGCTGAGTATTTTGATGAGATTACCTTCAAGCATGTACCAAGGGCAGAAAATCACATTGCCGATGCGTTGGCCATGATGGCATCCATGTGGAAAGTCCAGTTTGTCAACGAGGCACCTCTGATTCGCATCGAAAGAAGGACAGTACCCGCATACGTCATGGCAATAGACGAAGAATCTGGGGAGAAGCCATGGTTTCATGATATCAAGATTTTCCTTCAAAACCAAGAGTATCCCGCTAACGCATCCACAATTGACAGAAGAGCAATACGGAGGTTGTCATCTAAATTCTTCATCAGCAACGACATCTTGTACAAAAGAAACCATGATATGGTCTTACTCCGATGCGTCGATGAAAATTAGGCGAATCTCATAATGACCGAAGTACACGAAGGAACCTTTGGCACCCATGCAAATGGCCACACCATGGCTAAGAAAATCTTAAGAGCGGGTTACTTCTGGTTAACTTTGGAGATGGATTGCATACTCTTCGCTCGAAAGTGTCACAAATGTCAAATTTATGCTGATAAAGTGCATGTCCCTCCACATCCTCTCAATGTGATGACGTCACCTTGGCCTTTTGCAATGTGGGGCATAGATATGATCGGGGCAATAGAGCCAAAAGCTTCTAATGGCCATCGCTTCATTCTTGTCGCAATCGATTATTTCACCAAATGGGTGGAAGCAGCGTCATATGCAAATGTGACGAAGCAAGTGGTCGCACGCTTCATTAAAAAAGAGATTGTCTGCCGATATGGTATCCCCAACCAGATCATCACTGACAACGGGTCGAATCTGAACAACAAAACAACGAAGGAACTTTGTGACGATTTTAAGATCAAACATCACAACTCGTCCCCTTACAGACCTAAAATGAATGGTGCAGTTGAAGCTGCAAACAAAAACATCAAAAAGATAATACAAAAAATGGTCATAACTTACAAAGATTGGCATGAAATGTTACCATTTTCTTTGCACGGATACCGAACATCAGTACACACTTCGACAGGGGCAACTCCCTTTTCTTTAGTGTACGGGATGGACGCTGTGCTACCCATTGAAGTCAAAATACCTTCCTTGAAGATCTTGACGGAAGAAAAGCTGGATGAAGACGAGTGGATAAAAGAAAGATTCGATTCGTTGAATCTCATCGACGAGAAAAGAATGACGGCCATGTGTCATAGTCAAATCTATCAACAAAGGATGGCCCGGGCGTTCAACAAGAAGGTTCGTCCCAAAGAGTATAGGGAAGGAGAGCTTGTGCTTAGAAAAATCCTACCTACACAAAAAGACATGCGTGGCAAGTGGATGCCCATCTACGACGACCCTTTTGTCGTGAAGACCGTTTTCTCTAGGGGATCTCTGATTCTCGAAACCATGGATGGCGAACCACTCAAGTATCCCATCAACTCAGACGCAGTAAGAAAATATTACACCTGAAACGAAATACATAGAAAGAGGATTTCAGTGTCTCGACAAGATGAAAGCCCAATGTTTGAAATATGACAGACGCTGGAGCAGAATCATGTGCGGAATATTAGAAGAAAGGCCAACGCTCGTTGTTCTCGTCAGATGCAGCAAAGCAAGTGAACTGGCAGGCGGAAGGACCAAATTATTATGGGATTCTGTAATCTTTTCTGTTTCCATTTTTCAAAACTTTTAAAATCCCCAAGGCTTTGCCTTTTGTAAAGTTCTTGTCTATCAATAAAATCAGTTCTTTTTTGGCCAAATCATTGTTATGATCTGCTATTCTTGTTATGCAATTTCATTTATTTGTTAATAAGAATTTTCATGAAAGCAAAGTGTTTTGAAAAACTTAAGTCTTGTTTTAAAAAGAAAGCACAATTTGACAAAATGATTGAAAAGTTCTAAAGGTAATATGATGATATTACACAGTTCTTGAAGTTGTGGAAATCGCTGTTACCTTTGACCGAGATAGATGCGTCCGACAGCAGTTTTAGCTATTAAGCTAAGACTTCTTCCTTGCAAAATTACGGGGATATTACTGAGAAAAGATCGTTATCTGCACCAAAGAAGGAAGTGTCGCCTGACTTGAGGCATTTTGAAGCTCAGCGTGACGAGTTCTCTGTTTATTTGGTTTTCCTCTGTCCCTACGGGTCGTTCTGCGTCTTGCATACAGCATCATGCCAGCATACGCATTTGTTTGCATTCCCACCGTCGAGATCTTTTGGTCGTTACCTTTATCTTTGTTTGTTGCTACAAGTTCGCTTCAAAGTTGACATCCGGGGGTTTCCTTATCTGCTTTGGGAAGTTAGTGGTGACTAGCAATGTCTAATTTATACGAGCAGGGGGTTATTACCAATTTTCACCTTCGATCTGGTTGTCACCAACAAACTTTGAAAGACTAGTGGTCACTAGCACGTGTTCAGAACTAACCACGTTCGGTACAGTAATTCGGTCGTCACCAACTATTTTTTTAAAAACCCAGTTGATACTGATTCTATTATAAAGCAAACCAATTGTTATTGGAGTCCTTTTGATTCGGTTTTCACCAATCTTTGCTAAAAAAAATCCAGTGGTTACTAGTATTGCCTTCTAAAACCAATGGTCATTGGTACTTGAGTCGGTCGTCACCAAAATTCCCTAAAAAGCCCAATAATTATTGGCATCGTCTAGAATCCAATAAGTTATTGTTACCTATTTGATTTGGTTATTACTAGTCTGTTTGAATCTAGTAGTTATTAATATTACCTTCAGATCCAATTGTTATTGGTGGCTTTTGATTTGGTTATTACCAATCTTTCTAAGTCTGGTGGTCACTAGCATTGCTTGGAAAATCTAGTTTTCGCTAGCAGTATCCAGTACTAGTTGTTATTGGTATACCCATGGATTTGGTCGTCACTGTAACGCCCCGATTCTGAATTCCCATTAATTGTTGAGTCTTTTAATTTATTTAATTGATGTTTGTTTTAAATTGAGAAATTATATATTATTATGTGGTGTTTTCTTATTTTATCTATTTTTACCGATTCATAGAGTTTTCGGGGAATTAGAGTAAAAAGGGCATTTTAGACATTTAGCACTTTAGTGTGAGAATTGATTGGTAAGTGTTGGAAAGAATTTGAGAGGAAAGAAATAGAGATAGAAATAGAATAAGAGAGGAAAAGAAATAAAGATAGTAACATAAGAAGAAAAACAAGAGAAAGAAAAGAGGAGAAGAGAAAGAGAAGAGAAAGTGGAGAGGAAAACCTAGAATCATCAAGGGATCATCACCAAAGCTTGCAATCGATCGGTAAGGGTGTGAAACTCCATCATCTCTTCAATGTATATGATTGTATGTGTATGTGTGTGGATTTTGTAGAGTTTCTACTCTTTTTCCACTTAGGTTAGAAGTTGGTTTTGTGAGTAGAATGAGGTTTTAATCGGTTAGAACTCGGATTAGACGATGTAGTTTAGTCGGGTGATGATTGGGTTGTGCCACTGAGACTGGTTTGGATTTAATCGGTTGATTTTGTGGAGTTTGGGCTCTTGAGACAGCCATGGAAGTTCTGTCTTCGCAGGCTCGCCAGGCGAATGGCAGCGAAGCTTCGCCAGGCGAAGCCCAGCGAGCTGTAGCGAAGCAAGTCAGAAGCTAACACCCTGTATTCGCTGGCAAGTTCGCCAGGCGAGGTTAGTTGGCGAAGGTTCGCCAGGCGAGTGTGTAGCGAGCCTCAGCGAGTAATTCCAGAATTACTCCCAGTGGACTTCGCTGGGAAGTTCGCCAGGCGAAGGCCAGCGAGCATTCGCTGCGTGGCTTCGCCAGGCGAAGGTTAGCGAACCTGGCAGTGTTATTTTGTTTTGTTGTTTTGTTCATAGCATGATGTTTGGTTGATTCAATTATGATTAATGCCTATATAAATGATTGAGGTGTGAACTGTTTCGACATATCGTGATGTGGGTGGCCGAAAGGCATGAATCCTAGATTGTAGAGTCAAGGTGAATCTTGAACGTTTGATAATCTTGTGTATTTGCTCGAATTGAATAGAAACACATTGATAGGCTGATATGTGTGTAAACCATGTGTGAAATGGTGCATAATGTGAATGCATGATAGATATATGCGATGTATGTGATAAATGCAATGAGGATGTTTGTGAGCATAGTATGCATTTTTGTGTTGAATGATCCCTTGGAGGATTTGCATTGTGAAGCATCTTAGTATGCATTTGTGTGTTGATTGATCCCTCGGAGGATTTGCAGAACCTCGTATGATACGATGGTTATATTAGATTCCTTGGAGAATCGGTTGCATTGTGTGATTCCTCGGAGAATCGGTCATATCATGTAATCCCGTGGAGGATTGGCTAGAGTATTTGATTCCGTGGAGAATCTGCTGAGTACTTGATCCCGTGGAGGATCTGCTGAATATTCGATTCCGTGGAGAATCTGATGAATATTTGATTCCGTGGAGAATCTGCTGAGTACTTGATCCCGTGGAGGATCTGCTGAATACTCGATTCCTTAGAGAATCTGTTGAATGAGTCGGTACCGCATTTGCATCTGCATAGAGTCGTGTGTCGGTCTCTATGAGTTGCATGAGTCATCTGTGTATGATGCATTGGTTGAATGAATATAACTGTGTATGTTATATATGATTGTTTGGAAGAACATATTGTGAATGTTCATAAGCATGTGTAGAGGCATGATTATTTGTATATGTTTAACGTGGTGAGAACATAATTTGAGTATAACTTGTACAAATGTGAGTATATGTATATATACAATTTTATGCATTAACTGTTATGATGTTGTTTCTCACCCTTCTGCTGTTTTATAATGCTCTATGAGGCATTGCAGAGTAGGAAGCTGGAGGTTCTTTTTGGTGAAGCGATGTCTTCATTCTTTTTGGTCAATGGCTCTGATATGTAACATCTGGGTAGTTAGGAAGCCTTTGACTCTTTTGGAGTTACATTTGTTTTGATTCTTTTGTGATACATATGTGTATGTATCTGCTGTGGATATGTTGTAAAGCATGAATTAACTGATGGTTGTATATAAGTTTATGAATGTGATCGATTCAATATCTGGATGTTTCCGCTTTTATTCTAAATATTGAGATGTGGGTTACCCATTGTTGCATATCAAATTGAGCAGGTATCGTATGTGTTTAGTTTCATGATAATGTGATGCGCCTCTTATATACCATGTTTTAATTAAACTCTTATGAAATAAATTTTCTAAGTGCCTAATTGATTTATTTGATTAATTTGGGGGTATAGAAAAGGGGTGTTACATTAAGTGGTATCAGAGCCAGTGTTGAGTCAGTCGTGTCTGTCTTGTTGTTGTGTTGGTTGAACGGTTGTTTAACCTTGTTGTTATTTTTGGGAATCCTCAGAATATGGCAGGTCGTAATGACAATGCTATGGCAGCGGCGTTAGAGGCTATGGCCAGAGCTGTGCAGGGTGCACCTAACGTGAATGCGAATGATGAGTTCAGGAAGAACCAACCACCGGTGTTCAAAGGGAGATTTGATCCGGATGGTGCTCAGATATGGTTAAAGGAAATTGAGAGGATATTTAGGGTGATGGATTGTGCTGAGGGGAACAAGGTGAGACTAGGGACTCACATGCTGAGAGAAGAGGCTGATGACTGGTGGGTCAGCGTGAGGCAAGTTCTTGAGGTCGACGATGAGGAGATTACGTGAGATTTATTTCGTACTGAGTTTCTAAGGAAGTATTATCCCGAAAGTGTTAAAGGGAAGAGAGAAATGGAATTTCTGGAGTTGAAACAAGGTAATATGTCGGTGGTGGACTACACCGCTAAGTTTACTGAGTTAGTGAAGTTTCACCCTCACTATGATGCGGTTACGGCGGAATTTTCCAAATGTATCAAGTATGAGAATGGCTTGCGTCCTGAGATAAAGCAAGCGGTGGGTTATCAAAGGATACGAAGATTTTCAGATTTGACCGAGTGTTGCAGAATTTATGAAGAAGACAGTAGAGCTCGTTCTACTCATTATAAGGGTTTGAGCGAGAGGAGAGGGAAGCAGCAAGTACGAAGCGGACCTTATGTGACGCCTGCTGAGAAGGGCAAACATAGGGGAAACTTTGATAGGAGACCCGGAGGAGGTTCCGGTGCGATCAAATGTTTTAAGTGTGGCGTGATGGGCCACAAGTCTTATGATTGTGGAAAGTTCAAGGCGAAGTGTTCCAACTGTGGGCTCCTTGGACATGATGCAGCAGAGTGTAGAACGAATGCTGTGAAGTGTTTTAATTGTGGCGAGGTGGGTCACATTAGCCCGAATTGTACCAAACCGAAGCAAGCTCAGGCGGGCGGAAACGTTTTCGCATTAGCAGGTTCAGACGCTACTAATGCGGCGGATCGTTTGATTAAAGGTACATGCTTTATTAATGATATGCCTTTAGTTGCTATTATTGATACTGGAGCGACTCACTCGTTCATTTCTCTTGCGTGTGCTAAGCGGTTGGATTTGTGTATGGTTTCTTTGAGTAGTGGTATGGTTATTGGGACTCCCGCTTCGGGGTCAGTAACTACTTCTTTGGTGTGTGCAAGTTGTCCTTTGACCATGTATGGTAAGGACTTCGTTATGGATTTAGTGTGTTTACCGTTGGAAGGTTTGGACGTAATCTTGGGTATGAACTGGTTGCAATTTAATAGAGTTCATCTGGATTGCTATCACAAGTTAGTAAGGTTTCCTTCTTTGGAAGATGGTGAAAACGAGAGTTTTCTTTCCACTAAAGAGTTGAAGAAACTTTTAGCGGACGAAGCTCAGTTGTTTGGTTTGTTTGCATCGTTGTCGGTGGAGAGCAAAGTTGAGCTCGACGTGTTTCCTGTGGTTTGTGAATTTCCTGAAGTGTTTCCGGAAGATGTTGCGGATGTGCCGCCAAAGAGAGAGGTTGAATTTTCTATTGATCTAGTTCCGGGTACTAGACCGATTTCGATGGCCCCGTATCGGATGTCGGCATCGGAGTTGGTGGAATTGAAGAAGCAGTTGAATGATTTGTTGGATAAGAGATTTGTAAGACCAAGTGTTTCTCCTTGGGGTGCGCCGGTATTGTTGGTAAAGAAGAAGGATGGTAGTATGCGATTGTGTATTGATTATCGGCAGTTGAATAAGGTGACAATTAAGAACAAGTATCCGCTTCCAAGAATTGATGATTTGATGGATCAATTAGTTGGAGCCCGTGTTTTTAGTAAGATTGATTTGAGATCCGGTTATCACCAGATTCGGGTTAAGGAAGAAGATATTTCGAAGACGGCTTTTAGAACACGATATGGCCACTATGAGTATACGGTGATGCCATTCGGAGTTTCTAATGCGCCGAGTGTTTTCATGGAATATATGAACCGTATCTTCCACGAGCAGTTGGATCATTTTGTGGTAGTGTTTATCGATGACATTTTGATTTATTCTAAGTCTCGAGAGGAACACGAAGAACATTTAAGGATTGTGTTGCGGATTTTGAAAGAGAAGAAGTTGTACGCAAAGTTGTCTAAGTGTGAGTTTTGGTTGTCGGAGGTGAGTTTTCTTGGACATATTATTTCCGGCAATGGTATTAGTGTGGATCCATCCAAGATCGATGCGGTAATGCATTGGGAGACTCCAAGATCGGTTACGGAAATTCGAAGCTTTTTGGGCTTGGCCGGTTACTACCGGAGGTTTATCGAAGGATTTTCAAAGTTAGCACTTCCGTTAACGCAGTTGACTTGTAAAGGAAAGACTTTTATTTGGGATGTTAATTGTGAAGAGAGTTTCATGGAATTAAAGAGAGGGTTAACAACAACGCCAGTTTTGATTTTGCCGAATCCTACGGAACCTTTTGTGGTTTACTTCGATGCTTCTTTGTCAGGATTGGGTGGTGTATTGATGCAAGATGGTAAGGTCGTGGCGTATGCTTCTAGGCAGTTGAGAGTGCATGAAAAGAATTATCCTACTCATGATTTGGAGTTAGCGGCCGTAGTGTTCATTTTGAAAATTTGGAGGCACTATCTTTATGGTGCAAGATTTGAGGTTTTTAGCGATCACAAGAGTTTGAAGTATTTGTTTGATCAGAAAGAATTGAATATGAGGCAAAGGAGATGGCTAGAACTTTTGAAAGACTATGATTTTGGTTTAAATTATCATCCGGGTAAGGCGAATGTGGTAGCCGATGCCTTAAGTCGGAAATCGTTGCACGTGTCTACTTTGATGGTTAGAGAGTGGGAACTTTTGGAGAACTTTAGAGATTTGAGTTTGGTTTGTGAGTTAACGCCGAGTAGTGTGAAGCTTGGTATGTTGCATGTCACGAATGATTTCCTTGCTACGGTGTGTGAAAAACAAAAGTTGGATTTGAAATTTGTGGATTTGATGAAGAATGGAAATGAAGATTTCAAAGTTGATGAATTAGGAGTTTTGAGGTTTCGAGGTCGTATTTGTATTCCCGATGATACGGATTTGAAAAAGATGATATTGGAAGAAGGACATCGGAGTAACTTGAGTATTCATCCGGGAGCGAATAAGATGTATCAGGATTTGAAGAAGATCTTTTGGTGGTCTGGATTGAAAAGCAATGTTGCTCGTTTTGTGTACTCGTGTTTGACTTGCCAGAAGTCTAAGGTAGAGCATCAGAAGCCTAGTGGATTGATGCAACCGTTGGATATTCCAGAATGGAAATGGGATAGTATATCGATGGATTTTGTTACGGGATTGCCGAATACGCAAAGAGGATGTAATGCTATTTGGGTGATTGTTGATAGGCTTACTAAATCGGCTCACTTTATTCCAATTGATATTACTTATTCTTTGGAAAGGTTGGCCGAGATTTATGTTGGCACTATTGTGAAGCTTCATGGAGTTCCTAAGAGTATTGTGTCGGATAGAGATCCTAGATTTACTTCAAGATTTTGGGAGAGTTTGCAAGGTGCCTTGGGTTCTAAGTTGAGATTGAGTTCGGCATATCATCCGCAAACAGATGGTCAAACCGAGAGGACGATTCAATCGTTAGAAGATTTGTTGCGTGCTTGTGTGCTTGAACAAGGTGGTGCGTGGGATGGTTATTTAGCGTTGATTGAGTTCACCTATAATAACAGTTTCCATTCGAGTATTGGTATGGCGCCATTTGAGGCTTTATATGGTCGGAGATGTCGAACACCTCTGTGTTGGCATGAGACGGGTGAAAGGTCGGTAGTTGGTCCTGAAATGGTACAGCAAACGACGGAAAAGGTGAAATTTATTCGGGAAAAGATGAGAGCTTCTCAGAGTAGACAGAAAAGTTATCATGATAAAAGGAGAAAGGATCTCGAGTTTCTAGAGGGCGACCATGTGTTTTTGAGAGTTACACCGGTAGCGGGTGTGGGTCGTGCTTTGAAGTCGAGAAAGTTGACTTCTCGTTTTATTGGTCCGTATCAGATTGTCGCACGAGTTGGCGCTGTGGCTTATCGTGTGGCGTTGCCTCCGAATCTTTCGAATTTGCATGATGTATTCCATGTCTCGCAACTTCGGAAGTATGTTCCGGATCCGTCACATGTTATTCCAATGG
The DNA here is from genome assembly GCA_963859935.3 of Lathyrus sativus. Taxonomy (NCBI): domain Eukaryota; kingdom Viridiplantae; phylum Streptophyta; class Magnoliopsida; order Fabales; family Fabaceae; genus Lathyrus; species Lathyrus sativus. The sequence goes on along the minus strand of OZ012736.1, from coordinate 187,134,851 downwards.
ATGAAGTGGAAGTAAGAGATAACCTTACAGTTGAAGTTTTACCGGTTAGTATTTTGGACCGTGAAGTTAAGAAACTAAGAGGCAAGGATATTGCGCTCGTGAAAGTGTCCTGGGGGGGTGCCGCGGAAGGAAACATGACTTGGGAATTGGAGAGCAAGATGCGAGAGTCGCATCCGGAGTTGTTTGAATAAGGTAATATTTTCGAGGACGAAAATTTCTAAAGTGGGGGAGAGTTGTAACGCCCCGATTCTGAATTCCCATTAATTGTTGAGTCTTTTAATTTATTTAATTGATGTTTGTTTTAAATTGAGAAATTATATATTATTATGTGGTGTTTGCTTATTTTATCTATTTTTACCGATTCAGAGAGTTTTCGGGGAATTAGAGTAAAAAGGGCATTTTAGACATTTAGCACTTTAGTGTGAGAATTGATTGGTAAGTGTTGGAAAGAATTTGAGAGGAAAGAAATAGAGATAGAAATAGAATAAGAGAGGAAAAGAAATAAAGATAGTAACATAAGAAGAAAAACAAGAGAAAGAAAAGAGGAGAAGAGAAAGAGAAGAGAAAGTGGAGAGGAAAACCTAGAATCATCAAGGGATCATCACCAAAGCTTGCAATCGATCGGTAAGGGTGTGAAACTCCATCATCTCTTCAATGTATATGATTGTATGTGTATGTGTGTGGATTTTGTAGAGTTTCTACTCTTTTTCCACTTAGGTTAGAAGTTGGTTTTGTGAGTAGAATGAGGTTTTAATCGGTTAGAACTCGGATTAGACGATGTAGTTTAGTCGGGTGATGATTGGGTTGTGCCACTGAGACTGGTTTGGATTTAATCGGTTGATTTTGTGGAGTTTGGGCTCTTGAGACAGCCATGGAAGTTCTGTCTTCGCAGGCTCGCCAGGCGAAGCCCAGCGAGCTGTAGCGAAGCAAGTCAGAAGCTAACACCCTGTATTCGCTGGCAAGTTCGCCAGGCGAGGTTAGTTGGCGAAGGTTCGCCAGGCGAGTGTGTAGCGAGCCTCAGCGAGTAATTCCAGAATTACTCCCAGTGGACTTCGCTGGGAAGTTCGCCAGGCGAAGGCCAGCGAGCATTCGCTGCGTGGCTTCGCCAGGCGAAGGTTGGCGAACCTGACAGTGTTATTTTGTTTTGCTGTTTTGTTCATAGCATGATGTTTGGTTGATTCAATTATGATTAATGCCTATATAAATGATTGAGGTGTGAACTGTTTCGACATATCGTGATGTGGGTGGCCGAAAGGCATGAATCCTAGATTGTAGAGTCAAGGTGAATCTTGAACGTTTGATAATCTTGTGTATTTGCTCGAATTGAATAGAAACGCATTGATAGGCTGATATGTGTGTAAACCATGTGTGAAATGGTGCATAATGTGAATGCATGATAGATATATGCGATGTATGTGATAAATGCAATGAGGATGTTTGTGAGCATAGTATGCATTTTTGTGTTGAATGATCCCTCGGAGGATTTGCATTGTGAAGCATCTTAGTATGCATTTGTGTGTTGATTGATCCCTCGGAGGATTTGCAGAACCTCGTATGATACGATGGTTATATTAGATTCCTTGGAGAATCGGTTGCATTGTGTGATTCCTCGGAGAATCGGTCATATCATGTAATCCCGTGGAGGATTGGCAAGAGTATTTGATTCCGTGGAGAATCTGCTGAGTACTTGATCCCGTGGAGGATCTGCTGAATATTCGATTCCGTGGAGAATCTGATGAATATTTGATTCCGTGGAGAATCTGCTGAGTACTTGATCTCGTGGAGGATCTGCTGAATACTCGATTCCTTAGAGAATCTGTTGAATGAGTCGGTACCGCATTTGCATCTGCATAGAGTCGTGTGTCGGTCTCTATGAGTTGCATGAGTCATCTGTGTATGATGCATTGGTTGAATGAATATAACTGTGTATGTTATATATGATTGTTTGGAAGAACATATTGTGAATGTTCATAAGCATGTGTAGAGGCATGATTATTTGTATATGTTTAACGTGGTGAGAACATAATTTGAGTATAACTTGTACAAATGTGAGTATATGTATATATACAATTTTATGCATTAACTGTTATGATGTTGTTTCTCACCCTTCTGCTGTTTTATAATGCTCTATGAGGCATTGCAGAGTAGGAAGCTGGAGGTTCTTTTTGGTGAAGCGATGTCTTCATTCTTTTTGGTCAATGGCTCTGATATGTAACATCTGGGTAGTTAGGAAGCCTTTGACTCTTTTGGAGTTACATTTGTTTTGATTCTTTTGTGATACATATGTGTATGTATCTGCTGTGGATATGTTGTAAAGCATGAATTAACTGATGGTTGTATATAAGTTTATGAATGTGATCGATTCAATATCTGGATGTTTCCGCTTTTATTCTAAATATTGAGATGTGGGTTACCCATTGTTGCATATCAAATTGAGCAGGTATCGTATGTGTTTAGTTTCATGATAATGTGATGCGCCTCTTATATACCATGTTTTAATTAAACTCTGATGAAATAAATTTTCTAAGTGCCTAATTGATTTATTTGATTAATTTGGGGGTATAGAAAGGGGGTGTTACAGTCACCAGTTACCATAAGTCCAATGATTATTGGCATCGCTTAAATCAAATTGTTATCACCACTTTGGTCTGGTCATTACCAAACTCTGTGGAAATCCAATGGTTATTGGTCTCTTGGGACTCGGTCGTTACCAATTCCTCCATTTAAGTCCAGTAGTTACTGGCATTGATTGAAAGCTAATCGTTATTAGTCGGTCATTACCAAATTCCCCAGTTTGAAGTCCTGTGTTTTATCAATATCGTTTGGAAATTCTCAATTGAAATTGGAGCTTCGACTTGGTTGTCACCACATCCCCAGGAAGTCTAGAAATATTTAGCACGTTTTGGGAACCGAACTTTGGATTGCTCATCACCATCCTGCCCAGTAAGTCTAGTGGTAACTAGCACTATTGGAAACTGTCTGTTTTTTCTGGTCATCACCAGTACCTCTTTTGAAGCTTTTGCTTTCCCAGTCGAGTCTCGGAGGACTAGTGGATACTAGTTCCCCCGGCACGTCCGGTCTTGTTTCTAACCTCTTCCTGAAGATCCCGTTTGAACTCTTCGTTATAGGAAATCTTTCTCAATCTGGTTATCCCCAGTGAGATTCGTGTCTTTGTTCCGTCTTTTCCCCGATGAAGCTGTGCTTCCCCAGTGGGTCTCTTCCCCAGTGTGGTTTGCCTTTCTTTTCTTTCGTTTCCCCAGTAAGAGTTATCATCTTCCTCGGTGGTGTTTCTCAATCTGGTTACCCCCAATAAGGTTCAGATCTCCTTTCCCCGATGAAGATGTGTCTTCCCTGGTGGAATTTGTGTCCCCTGCGCGAAAGATTTCTTTGAGCAAGCATCCGTAGTCATATTCGATTTATCTTGTTTACCTCGCTTGGAATCTTTACCCGGTGTGTTGGGTTCCCGTGAGTGGTTACTCGTCGTTTTTCCGTTCTTTCATATTTGTTCGTGTGTTTGCATCTGTATTGCATTCAAGCATCATATGACATCATTTAGATTCATGGCATATTTGCATCTGTCCTTTTGCATACCATCGGATCTAAGGGACAAAATTTCTGGTTTGCTATATTTAAATACCTTTCACTACGATTCTATGAGGATTGTCATCTCTCATTACCATCTAGTGAAGATATTTAAATAGGGGCATTTGTTGCACCCCAAATTTTGACCCCTTATATCCTCTTCATATCATATGCATTTATTTATCTAACCTTAACGAGTTTCGAAGTGTGTTTTTGTCAAGATACAGATGAAACGGGGCTCCGCACTGATAAAATCAAAGTTTCGAGGATTGGTCAACCAATGTTTTGGGTTGAATCATTTATGAAATGAGATCAAGAGTACCATATTGGGTCATGTGTGAGTTCAATTTGAGGTAATCACCCACAGATGGGGTGCAGTGCAGTTCAAGGCACCCGATTAGGGTTTTTTGGGTTGAAAAAGTCAACTGTAGTTTGACTTTAGATTTGGGAAATAATTCAAGGATAAAAGTATGGTTTAAAAAGTTCATATGGCTTAGTGAAGTCCCCTCAAAGAGTTTCAAAGTCTTGGAAGCTCCGAAACATGAACGGACGGTTCGGTAATCGCCGATCGATCGTACGGTTGACCGAAAAGTCAACCCCCTCAAATTTTAGGAATTGGACTTCAAGTTGTGAAGCAAAGTTGTTCCTTATGTCATGAGGGACCTACATATCAATTTTCAGGATCATCGGGTCAAGGACGTGAGAGTAATCGAAAAATCGGGAAATTAGGGTTTCGAAAAGGGCTAAACCCTAACTCCCTAACCACACACCCGAACGAGGTGGTTCAAAGCTCGTCGGAAAGCTCTTAACAAGTCCTACAAAAGTCCTATACTAGTCCACACTCAGAAAATTCATGGAATTGGAGTTATCATCAAAGTCATTTTTTAGTATAAAACACTTAGTGAATTTCTCAAAATCTGGCTGCATCAAAACTTGTTTTTTGCTAACTTTAAGGGACTTTTCAACCAAGATGCACATAGATTTGGAACTTTTGACAAACATGAATGTTGTAGGGCTATACGAGGGCTTTTCAAAAAGAACAATAACTCCCCAAAAGGAATTGTGAGCTGGAAGTTATGGTGTCTTGAAGTTGGGTCTTTCACACTAAAAGTTCACTTGCTTCAACATATCAAAATTGGGTTTTTCACAACTTGAGTCATTCTCCACCCTTGGATCATGTTACAAACTGATAATATGAGGTAAGAATGAAGAGAAAACCAAAAAATGGGATAGTTTGAGGGGTTTAGCAAGTTGATGGCAAGTTGCAAATAAAATAATCATTTTTAAGCCATGAAAGAGAAACTTTTCAAGCAATAAGGGCAGCTGCAGTCCCCTACTTCTCTAGCATCATTTCAAGTCACCTCACTCTTTTATATCATCTGGTTTTGCTTGCGTTGAGTCTTGCAATTGATGTGAAGATGGCTGCCACAAAGATCTTGGCAAGATTTTGGAAGAAAACATCATGAAACTCCCTCCAAAAATGGAAAATACAAAGCTGCCCTCATCCTTCTTTCTCCTATAAATAGAGGCCTCACCCTCATTTGTTTTTCACACCAGAGCTGCTCATAAGATCAAAGCATCACAACTCTCCCTCTCATTCTCTCTTTACTTATAAGTGAAGAAAAGTTCAAAAAACACCAAAAGTGGTCATTTTGTAACTTTCACACCATTTTCATTTCTAATATTTCCAGCACTCTCACAACCATTCACACATCTTCCAAATGACATATGGAAGGTGTATGACTCACTAAAACATCAAGAGCCACAAAAAATCATAAAGTCAACTCTCATTCCACCATACTTTGACCAAAGCTACTAAAATCACCAAATCTTGTTCTAAACATGTTCTTGAAGTTTTGATCCCTCTAACACCTCATAAAAAACATTCTCCAACTGTTCAAACACTTACCAATCATTGGAAACTCACATATCTCCATTTGGTATTGAAAGTGTGTTGTGGCTTAAAGTGGAAGAAATTTCAAAAGAGCCAAAATTGGAGCAAGCAATCTCTGGTTTTCTCAACTGATATAACCTACTCCTAAGGATCTACAAAAGGTATGTAATTGATCCTTATTGGCTTTAGCATTGTCTTTCATAAATTGGCAATTTTGAGTTTTTTCTTAGACTTTGAGATATGTACACTTTAGTAATTTTCATGGTTGTTTGCTGTTGGGAATGATGGAGGTTCTCCTAAACATTAGTGCAAATATTTGAACATGTTTCTGTCATATTAATTCAACTGTTGTGCTGTGAACATATGAGCATCTTGACTATTGTTGGTTTCATGATTATATGGTGATGCTGCTAATTTTCTGTTGAACTTAGAACCATAGGTCTGTTAGTGGATGTATTCAACTATGACATTTAATTTGTGTTGTCACTCAAAGATCCTTTTTGTCATAGTTTGCTAATTCATGATTGATGGCTAGAAAGTGTATGTCTATTGTGGGATAAGGTTACCAATAGCATGATCTAACATTACCATTGTTTGAAGATTGCACCAATTTACAATTAGTATACAATCAGGGAACAAATTTATCTGAACTACAAGCCACTAGAATCTCACTGCTAGCCTAGGGATTGGGTCTGCTAGTTTAAATTTGGTTGGTACCTACAGTTCATGCTACTATAATTGATTGTTATCATATATTGGCATCAAAGTCTGTTTTGGATTATGCATAGCAGTTAACACTCATATCTTGCATAGAGCCATATCAAGCTGAATTCATCATCCTAACATGTTTTCAAATGCATTTGAAATATGTCTGTGTACTTACTTGGCTGTTTTACACTGATTGACACAATCACTTCAACACACATCACTTTTAGTTTATCATGCTGTTATGAATGATTGTTATCTCATACAAGTTTGTTGGCATAAGGGTTCTAATTGCAAAAAACTGTTTGGTTTGTCAATGATGATGAGATGTGGTTTAACTTGTTATTCTTGGGTTTACCTTACTGTCAAATATTTGGATGTCATGAGTTTTTACTGTCATAAAGCTATTTCAATTCAAGCTGTTTCACAATCCTCACAAATGGGTGTGTGCAAAGTGTGTAGCTCACATTGAAGATCTTGATTGTCATCTTTGTTAGCTTGTTAATTGTTGTTTTCATCAGAATTTCATAAGCAGTATGTGGTAATCTGTAGCAACATGTTCATAAAGTTGTTTTGATTCTGCTTAAGTTTGTTTTTTTATTCAAGATTATCAACCTGTTTAGATTGCCACTAGGGCAATATAGTTTTGTTTCTGCTAGGCTGATAAGGTGTGTAAACATTGATAGGTGTGGTTTTGAACTCATGTTTTTGAATACCAAAGCTATGTGAAAAAGAGCTTATCAGTTTCCATTGTTCTGTTGTTTTTAAAACTGGTCCCCAAACTAAGTTGATTAGTATTTTACAATCTGATGGCCTTTATTTCAAGAAAAACAAAACATTTGGTCATGACCATTATTAAGAATTCTCACATGTTAAGGCATAAAGGGATCCAAACTGTTGTTCTTATCACTCTCAACCATGTTATTTTAAAGTCAACATTTGCCAAAATGAGATGATTAACTGCTGCACTTATGTTTTCATATATCACACCAGGATTTGTAATAGGTTGGAACCAGTCATATGTTTAGAGTTTCAACTCTTTGTGTCTGCTTCCCTTGACATTGTGATGTCAGTTTTCAGTATTAACTTGTTATGCTTGTGCTGGCCATTTGATTTAAAGTAGATTTTGACATGTTCAGTTTGTGTTCATTGCTGCCAATACTTGTGTTAGAGGCTTAGTACTAGTTTTTTGCTCTGGGGAATTTACACAGCTATTGTCAGGTGTCTACATAAGAGTTTTGTTTGGAGTTGATAACCAAGTTATTGCTGCCATAAGTAGGTGTTCATATTGCTTTGTGTTTATACATGTTTTAGTCTCAGTTTGTACTTTAGTTGGGGTTAAGAGGTTTGTAACATCATAGTAGTTTATAGGATGGACCTTAACAGTCTGTGGCAAGGTTGTTGAAGCTATTTAAACTGGTGTTCTGCTTGTATTAAACCTATGTTTGCTTATACTGAACTGTTAATCCTCATGTTTTATAAGCTTTGTTAAGTTTGACATGGTTATGTTCTCTATTAAAGTGTTAAGAATTTGGCTGCAAAAATGAGATTGCTTTAACATCCTAAATTATATGTTGATGTGTACATTCCTGTTCTGTTCCAAACTGCCATGATTTTTTTCTCCTTGCATTTCAAAATCATCATGCTTGCTATTTTTTATGAAAGCATGTTCATTGCTATCAAATTGTTTGAAGTTTGTTTTGGTAGATGCTCATTGAAGTAAAAAAAGAGGGGATGTGAATGTGGCTGTTGCTACTAAAGAGGGGGGGAGCAGGACAATTTTAGGTTCTTGATTGAATTTGTATTACTCTTTGAGTTGGTTTTCTCATAGGTTTGAATTTGGTTGTTTGAGATTGTTATGTGAAGTTGGAATCCATCTTGTTGAACTTGTTGCATATAAACATATCAGTTGAGAATTATATCATGTTTCTAGTCCTACTGTCATAGAAGCTTTGCCATGTTGGAACTCCAAACCCTTATAGAAACTGTCAAAGCAGTTAGCATATCAGCTGTGATTTAACATTACAAAGCAGGTGGTAATCCTTGATGAATGTTTGTGTGTGCATTTAGAAGTGGCCTAGATCATCATTTTGTTGGTTTTAAGATTATCACTCAATTTCACCTTTGACTTGCACAACAAGAGCACTCAAACTGCAACTCACACACCTATTTTTGTTCTATTGATTCTTGTATGACATTTTCTGTTGAGACCCCTCCTACAACACATTTCCAGCTTGCTCCAACTCCCACTTGCTTATTAAACTTTCTGTTTTGATCTATGGCCCCAAAATGCATTTTTAAACATCCTACTTGCAGTTACCATGACACTTCCATTTCTGTTTGTGTTTTGCATAAAATAGCTGATAGGATCCATCAAACATATCATGTTAAACCTGCCCATGCCTTTATTCAAGGGAGATAACAAATAAACTATGTGGTAGGAATCATGATGCACTTTTTAATACATGTCAAGTAACTTGTCTACCATTTTTTACAATAGTTTGTTTCTCATCAAAATCCATGTTGGAATACCTCATATTCATCATTCAAAATGTGTTTGCATAATCATCTGGTAGAAAAGCTAATTGTCATACACTTCCCATTTTCAAAATGCATTTGTTCACCAAACTTGCATTTTCTAAGCAAACTTCATAAACTGTTAGCATTGGACATGTTTGAGGTGTTAAAATCTTTCTTTATCAATTACTTGGTCTGTATGTGTGTTTAGAATGGTTTGAGAATGTTTAACATAGGCTGCAGACATCAAATTGCATTGTAAGCTCCAAATCATATGTGCTATCGGGTTTTGCAGTAGGGAAGGATTTTGACAAAACTAAGATTACCATCGTGTTCCTTGTTTGATTCTACCCCAGTTACAAAATTTGTCAAATTCCATAAAGAAATGAGAAAGTTACAGATGAATTTGCAAATCTTAGTTTTTGCCCTTAACTCTTGCCCAGCTTGCTTTGAAAGGATACTACATATATTTATGGGGTGGCTTTACATAACGGATGTATCGCCACCCCAGTGGTTCTTGCCTTGCCATAAAAACGCCCCTCATGCCTTGTGTCCTGGGTTCGAGCCCCAGCGAGGCATTTTTGCGCTTTGTTTTTTCTTTTCTTCATGTTTATTTATTTTGTTCTTTCTTTCCATTAATTTCCAAGGCGCGCATGAGTGCTCTAGTGGTAGTGGTGTATGTTTGTAAACATATGGGCGTGGGTTCAATCCCCACCCACGCCCCTTCCTTTTTAATTGCTTGTTTATTTATTTTATTATCATGAAATCAATCAACTGCAAAGTTCCCTAATTTATTCGTTGTTTATCAGTTTTAATCCGTTCTTTTTGCAAACTCTTCATTGCGATGTCTAGTTTTGTGTGGTAGATTGAAATCTCATGATTATTTATTTTAACAATGCTCGTGTTTGCTTGTTAGTAGATCCACTTTTAGGTCGTCACCTTGCGCCTCGATTTAAATTCTCCCCATACCATGTTTATTTTTCTTGTAAGATTCATCGGTATTTGTTTATGATTGTCAACCTGTTGAGTTTTCATCTTTTATTAGTTGTTACCATGAATGTTTATACCTCCTAAATTACGAGGCTAAACTAATTTAATTATGTGAGATTGTTATCTATGCATATTGTTGTTACGCTTTGAGTTTATAACGTGATTTGTTTTCAAATTGTTATTTGTTTACATGGTTGTCACCTTTATCATGTTTTCATAATCCTTGTTAAAACCGTACTTTCAATCTTTGTTAAGATGTGCCTATATCTTTGTCAAGACATACTTATTGTAATATGCTTACCATGCTTGATCTTAACCGTTCATCCTACTCAAAATACTTGCTCATTGTAATGTGTTGGTTGATCCTTGATTATAATCATGTCTTCTACATTTCTCATGCTTGAATATGTTTATACCTTGTTAAATTATTCCCCAAGTGATGGAACTTTTTGGTTCTCATCCAAGTTGCCACCTCCCCTTCCTTCCAAAGGAAAGTCTCTCCATATTGACCTTTGTGTCATGGATAGCTCAATACCCCTTTTGACTTTGTAAAGTCATATTGATTTTAGTTAAAATTAGAACCCATAAGCCATTAGACTTTGTCTAAGTCTAAAAGACTCACCTTTACTAGGAGTGTTCCTCAACTAGAACCCTAGGTTAGAGTTTGTTTAACTCTAAATAAGAATCATGGATATGATTACTTACTTCCCTTTCTTGAGAGTTCAACATAGATTTAGAGAGTTGTCTTAAACTCTACACAAGCATGGATATGTTTGTTCCCCTCTGAACCTTGATCATAATCAAGTGTTCTTTAACCTAGTGAGGTGAACTACGATTGCTCTAATTCTATCCTAGTTAGGATACGTAGGCAGAGGACGCGATGTCTTTGCGAGCAAACTTAGAAACTATCTTTAGGTTTTAACCTACACCCTTTACCCAATCCCAAACCTTAGCAAACATTTACCAAACTTAGCATGCAAACAAACAAAAGGTTCCCGTAGGGTACTACGGATGTTTAGGATGTGAAATACCTACCCTATGCATAACCAACCCCCGATCCCCGAATCTCTTAGCGTTGTTGTTACATCGCGCAAAAGGTTCTTTCTTTCTTTAGACCTTTCCTTTGGATAAATTAAAGTCCGGTTGTGAATTTAAGAATTAAAGATTCAAGTTAATCAATAGCTTGGTATCATGATTTTCACCGCAACAATATCCTCAAAGCTTTAGGATATACTAGTGACACAACCCTCAATACATTAGGATTGGACAAAGATCCTCAAACCATTAGGATCAAAAACTAATATCCTCACAACATTAGGATATAGTAGAGACACAACCCTCAATACATTAGGATTCGACAAAAACCCTAAAAACATTACGATCAAAAACTAATATCCTCAAAGCATTAGAATATAGCTGAGAAACAAGCCTAAACACATTAGTATTGGATGAAAACCCTCAAACCCTTAGGATCAAAAACTAATATCGTCAAAAGATTAGGATATATCAGAGACACAACCCTAAACACATTAGGATTGAATGAAAACCCTCAATACATTAATATCAAAAACTAATATCCTCAAAGCATTAGGATATAGTAGAGGCATAACCCTCAACACATTAGAATTGGATGAAAACCCTCAAAACATTAGGATCAAAAACTAATATCCTTAAGACATTAGGATATATTAGAGACACAACCCTCAATATATTAGGATTGGATGAAGACCCTCAAAACATTAGGATCAAAAACTAATATCCTCAAAACGTTAGGATATAGTATAGACACAACCCTCAATACATAAGGATTGGACAAAGAACCTCAAAATATTAGGATAAAAAACTAATATCCTCAAAGCGTTAGGATATAGTATAGACACAACCCTCAATACATAAGGATCAGACATAGACCCTCAAAATATTAGGATAAAAAAGTAATATCCTCACAACATTAGGATATAGTAGAGACACCAATTTCAATACATTAGGATTGGACAAAGTCCCTCAATACATTAATATCAAAAACTAATATCCTCAAAACATTAGGATCAAAAACTAATATCCTCAAAACATGAGGATATACTAGAGGCACAACCCTCAATACATTAGGATTGGATGAAGAATCTCAAAACATTAGGATATAGTAGAGACACAACCCTCAATACATTAGGATTGGACAAAGACCCTTAAAATATTAGGATAAAAAACTAATATCCTCACAACATTAGGATATAGTAGAGACACAACCCTCAATACATTAGGATTGGACAAAGACCCTCAAAACATTAGGATCAAAAACTAATATCCTTAAAACATTAGGATATATTAGAGACACAACCCTCAATACATTAGGATTGGATGAAGACCCTCAAAACATTAGGATCAAAAACTAATATCCTCAAAACGTTAGGATATAGTAGAGACATAACCCTCAATATATAAGGATTGGACAAAGACCCTCAAAATATTAGGATAAAAAACTAATATCCTTAAAACGTTAGGATATGGTAGGGACACAACCCTCAATACACAAGGATCAGACATAGACCCTCAAAATATTAGGATAAAAAAGTAATATCCTCACAACATTAGGATATATTAGAGACACAACCCTCAATACATTAGGATTGGACTAAGACCCTCAAAATATTAGGATCAAATACTAATATCCTCAACGCTTTAGGATATACCAGTGACACAACCCTTAATACATTAGGATTGGAAGAAGACCCTCAAAACATTAGGATCAAAAACTAAAATCCTCAAAACATTAGGATATAGTAGAGACACAACCCTCAATACATTAGGATTGGACGAAAACCCTCAAAACATTAGGATCAAAAACTAACATCCTCACAACATTAGGATATAGTAGAGACACAACCCTCAATACATTAGGATTGGACAAAGATCCTTGATAACGCGAAATCATATCGTTTATTTGGCTTGATTTACATGCATTTATTTGTGACTTTTATTAATTTATCTTGATTTATGTTCTATCATATGATTAATTCACTCTGTTTAGCAGATTGAGGAGATTTTGGACTAAAGAAAGGAAAGAAGAAGAAATGGAAGGAAAACAGATGAAAAACAACAGATACGGATTTTGCTGCTGTGACGACCGTCACACAGTCCTAACGACCGTCACACGGGTGACGACCATCACATATCATGACGACCGTCAGGCAGGCAAAAACGCAGAATCTGAAGTCACGATCAATCTTAACTTAATTTCTTCCTACACTTTCTCCACTCACTGCCCACTACTGGAAGTTACTCCCACTCCCTCCATAACTCACCCATGATCTCTGGAAGTTGAAGAATGAAATATCTCCTATAAATAGATAAGAGATTCACAGAGAAAAGGGGGTGGATTCTTCATCCCGAAGGACTGCCAAAGTTCTATTGAAGTGATCGTTACTTTTATTTCTTTTCCTTTTCCCTTTTTGTTCAGAGCTTTGTATTTTTCTTTCTGCAATTTTATTTGGCCAATTGGCCAAAGTAGAATCCTGCCGACATTGTGGAGGACTACTCTTCAATATCAGTACTACTTTCCAGGTTCTTATTAATTAAATTACTACTTTATTTCTGTCATAATGCATATTTTACTATTCTGTTGTTTATGTTTATTTCCGTTTGCATTAATTATCATGTCTAGCTAAGTTAGTTTTATCGGTATGTAACCGAATTAGTAGGATAGGATTCGATAGTAACCGGCATCTTCCCTTTTTACAAACAACCTTTCTGGCCGTAGTTTTTAATCTAAATTCTAAATAAACCTTTGTCACGACAGTGAGAAGCTATTTACGGTGGTTTTGCCACGACAGTGGGAAACCATATTAAGGTACGAACCAACAAGCGACAGCTGCGGCTAAGACCAGATAGTAAAAACTAGGCATTCCTTTTAAAAACAGCGACAACGCTTTAAAAGGGATTAGAACTTAATGGTTTTCAAAAAGTAATTTTAACCCCGAACGGAATAGCGACAGCATACGTTCCGCCTTAGAGTTGCGACTAGCGTCAACAACCATCGTGAGACAAAGGTCTTTAAACTGTTTATTTCTTCTTAAAAGTGTTTGCAAAGAGTAGAAAGCACCGGTGACCTGTCGAATCCCCGATAACTAAGTCCTTGAATACCGATATCCCTTTACCATCCTTTCCATAAACCAATTATCTTTATTTCTTTGCATTTAATTTCATTCGCATTCAACTTTCCTAATTCCAATAGCCTTAGATTTACGCCGTAATAATAGATAACGGTAGATTGACATTGGTCTTTGTGGGTTCGACAATCTTTTATATTACTTCGATATTTCCGTGCACTTGCCGACGCATCAAGTTTTTGGCGCCGTTGCCGGGGACCAACAGTCAATATTGTGATTCCATTGTTGCATAGTATAGACTAAGGCACTCTTATCATCAATTACTATGTATAACCCAAATTTCCCTTATAACTACCATCCCCATTATTATAGCTACCACCCCCAGTATTTTGAGGAACCACAAGATCCGCTTAAATCTGACCTCGAAATATTATTAGAAGATTTCAATACGACGCATTCTCGACCAAATTCCCTCTATGATGACCACTCCCAATATTCTGAGGAAACGCAAGAATTCGACACGTCCAACCTTGAACTATTACTAGAAGAATTCGAAGAGACGTTTACTCACTCTAGGATAGAATCTATGATGGAGCGTTTTGTGGAGACACAAACTCTCCAAAACGAAGACTTTAGAAAACAACATCTCCAAATTAATGAAGATCTTAAGCAAATGAACGTTATTATCGATTCCCTCGCAACTCACAGCGAGGCTTTGGAGGCACAAACCTCCCTGCTTAGACAAACACCTTTAGGACCCGTCCCAGAAGGCCATGTGAATGTTGTAACAACCAGTAATGAAGAACAAATAGAAAATCTTAAGGAGAGTGATGATGAGTCTGAGGAGAGTTTTGGTGAGAAAAGCACAAATATTGAGAAAAATCCACCGACACCACCCGAAACGGAGGTTGTCGAAGAGGTAGATAAGGAAGCACCCATTGTTGCTCCTCCTCCCTATACCACACCTAATTCTTTCTCACAATTGGTTGCGGAAGCCAGGGTAGACTCCCAATCCAAAACACATGTGGAGGTACTGGAAAATACCCACACCAATGCACCTTTGTCTAAGGTCCCTCATAGGAAAAGAAAATTCGAGGACCGTGAAACTAAGGTCATTATTACTGTTAAAAGGGTACGATTAACTTTTGAGGTGGTGGATGAAATAGCTATGCCCAAATTTGAAAAGCTGATACGCAGGATAGATCCAGAACCACCACCACGCGTTCAAAACAAGGAATCACCCTACAGAAGAAAGAAACGAAAAGGTGAGGGATATGAGAGATGGCTTGATAAGTGGCCATGGAAACTGAAGACTATTCAAAGTTCGATCGAGGAACCATTCTCGAAAGAACCGCCATGAGTACCTGCACTCCTTAGCCGTCGAGCTATCGACGCTAAACAAAGCGCTGTGTGGGAGGCAACCCACAAGGTCTTTATTTTAATTTGTTTGTTTAAATTTGCAGAAAATAAATAAATGTATCGCTTGTTACGCTTTAGCTATTTCTAGGCAAAAAATCTCTAGATGACGATCTGAGAAGATGAGCTATACCCACGGACATTCCTACGAGTGTCGCTGCTGGTGGGGACACTGATGATGAGTACTTCTTCTGGAGGCGAGCAACATGATGAGCTGGTTCGAGAATTACACAAACAAAGTATCTCAAAATGCCTGCCGCCGAAGTAGAAGTGATCAACGAAGACAAGGATAACAAGATCAGTAACACTCATACAGGTTCTATCTATCCTTTTCCACCTTTTACTAAAACATTGAGGACAATGTTTGGTTTAAGTGTGGGGGAGGAACTCTATCGCTTTCATTTTATTGCCTTTTAGTTTGATTTATTGTTTTTATCTACTTTTAATGCTATGTCAAAGTCTTTGCATGTGCTGTCGAGTCTTTATGCGTGGTTTTCGCTTGTTATTCAATCTCCCCGAAATTTCAAATTTTCAAAATTTTCAAAATTTTAACCTCCAACAAAATTTTTGCTTCGATTCATGACATGGTACTCTGAAAGTATATAGGTTGTCCAGGCTATGTTAGAAAAACATGGGAAAGTTTTGATAAAATTGATACCGCCCTGACACCCTTAACCCCCTAAATATGCAAAATCAATTTGAGTACCCATTATGCCGAAACCTTAAAGCTCCAGGTTCTTGTAGTAATCCCTAAGTAGTTTATTTAAGCAGTCAGCACCATCCTAAACACACTAAGTAAGAAACCGATGCAAATAAGTGTATGATCTCTAGCGTAAAATGAGAAATTAAGAAAGAAAATAAATTATGAAGAAAAAGACATGTTCCTTCTAAGTTAGGTGCTCCTCACCCGAGCACTTAGCCTAACGGTACAAACTCTTTAAGTCCAATTGATGCTTAAGCATATTTGCAGAGAAAAATGAAATAATAATGAGATCATAGTCACTAACAGGTTTACTTGCCATGAATGTGTATGGATAAGAGGCTTAATGTGATTGCACTATAATGAAATGGGTTGAAAGAGAGCATGAGTTATAGGTTGAGTTATAATGGCATGATTCCGATTGGTTTGCATAAGTAGGGAGTTTTTGAAATTATGTCGTTACGTTATCCTTGGTATCGATATTTAGTACCTATCGATCTAACATTAGCCTAGCAGCCACGTATGATTAGAATCTCATCGTGTCTTTGTTTCGAACTATGCTTATTTCTTTTCACCGTGTTGGTTGATTGCTAAAGGACAAGCAATGGTTTAAGTGTGGGGGTGTTTGATAGCGCGAAATCATATCGTTTATTTGGCTTGATTTACATGCATTTATTTGTGACTTTTATTAATTTATCTTGATTTATGTTCTATTATATGATTAATTCACTCCGTTTAGCAGATTGGGGAGAATTTGGACTAAAGAAAGAAAAGAAGAAGAAATGGAAGGAAAACAGATGAAAAACAGATGAAAAATCGCAGATACGGATTTTGCTGCTGTGACAACCGTCATACAGTCCTGACGACCGTCACACGGGTGACGACCGTCACATACCATGACGACCGTCATGCAGACAAAAACGCAGAATCTGAAGTCACGATCAATCTTAACTTAATTTCTTCCTACACTTTCTCCACTCACTGCCCACTACTGGAAGTTACTCCCACTCCCTTCATAACTCACCCATGATCTCTGGAAGTTGAAGAATGAAATATCTCCTATAAATAGACAAGATATTCACAAAGAAAATGGGGTGGATTCTTCATCCCGAAGGACTGCCAAAGTTCTATTGAAGTCATCGTTACTTTTATTTCTTTTCCTTTTTCCCTTTTTGTTCAGAGCTTTGTATTTTTCTTTCTGCAATTTTATTTGGCCAATTGGCCAAAGTAGAATCCTGCCGACATTGTGGAGGACTACTCTTCAATATCAGTACTACTTTCCAGGTTCTTATTAATTAAATTACTACTTTATTTCTGTCATAATGCATATTTTACTATTCTGTTGTTTATGTTTATTTTCGTTTGCATTAATTATCATGTCTAGCTAAGTTAGTTTTATCGGTATGTAACCGAATTAGTAGGATAGGATTCGATAGTAACCGACATCTTCCCTTTTTACAAACAACCTTTTTGGCCATAGTTTTTAATCTAAATTCTAAATAAACATTTGTCACGACAGTGAGAAGCTATTTACGGTGGTTTTGCCACGACAGTGGGAAACCATATTAAGGTACGAACCAACAAGCGACAGCTGCGGCTAAGACCAGATAGTAAAAACTAGGCATTCATTTTAAAAACAGCGACAGCGCTTTAAAAGGGATTAGAACTTAATGGTTTTCAAAAAGTAATTTTAACCCCGAACGGAATAGCGACAACATACGTTCCGCCTTAGAGTTGCGACTAGCGTCAACAACCATCGTGAGACAAAGGTCTATAAACCGTTATTTTCTTCTTAAAAGTGTTTGCAAAGAGTAGAAAGCACCGGTGACCTGTCGAATCCCCGATAACTAAGTCCTTGCATACCGATATTCCTTTACCATCCTTTCCATAAACCAATTATCTTTATTTCTTTGCATTTAATTTCATTCGCATTCAACTTTCCTAATTCCAATAGCCTTAGCTTTACGCCATAATAATAGATAACGGTAGATTGACATTGGTCTCTGTGGGTTCGACAATATTTTATATTACTTCGATATTTCCGTGCACTTGCAGACGCATCAATCCTCAAACCATTAGGATCAAAAACTAATATCCTCACAACATTAGGATATAGTAGAGACACAACCCTCAATACATTAGGATTGGACAAAGACCCTAAAAACATTACGATCAAAAACTAATATCCTCAAAACATTAGCATATAGCAGAGAAACAAGCCTAAACACATTAGTATTGGATGAAAACCCTCAAAGCATTAGGATCAAAAACTAATATCGTCAAAACATTAGGATATATCAGAGACACAACCCTAAACACATTAGGATTGGATGAAAACCCTCAATACATTAATATCAAAAACTAATATCCTAAAAGCATTAGGATATAGTAGAGGCACAACCCTTAACACATTAGAATTGGATGAAAACCCTCAAAACATTAGGATCAAAAACTAATATCCTTAAAACATTAGGATATATTAGAGACACAACCCTCAATATATTAGGATTGGATGAAGACCCTCAAAACATTAGGATCAAAAACTAATATCCTCAAAACGTTAGGATATAGTATAGACACAACCCTCAATACCTAAGGATTGGACAAAGACCCTCAAAATATTAGGATAAAAAACTAATATCCTCAAACCGTTAGGATATAGTATAGACACAACCCTCAATACATAAGGATCAGACATAGACCCTCAAAATATTAGGATAAAAAAGTAATATCCTCACAACATTAGGATATAGTAGAGACACAACTCTCAATACATTAGGATTGGACAAAGACCCTCAAAACATTAGGATCAAAAACTAATATCCTCAAAACGTTAGGATATAACAATGACACAACCCTCAATACATTATGATTGGACAAAGACCCTAAAAACATTAGGATCAAAAAGTAATATCCTCAAAGCATTAGGATATAGTATAGACACAACCCTCAATACATTAGGATTGAACGAAAACCCTCAAAACATTAGGATCAAAAACTAACATCCTTATAACATTAGGTTATAGTAGAGACACAAGCCTCAATACATTAGGTCTGGACAAAGATCCTCAAACCATTAGGATCAAAAACAAATATCCTCAAAACATTAGGATATAACAATGACACAACCCTCAATACATTAGGATTGGACAAAGACCCTAAAAACATTAGGAGCAAAAAGTAATATCCTCAAAGCATTAGCATATAGTAGAGACAAAACCCAAATCACATTAGGATTGGATGAAAACCCTCAAAGCATTAGGATCAAAAACTAATTTTGTTAAAACATTAGGATATATCAGAGACACAACCCTAAACACAATAGGATTGGACGAAGAACCTCAAAACATTAGGATCAAAAACTAATATCCTGAAAACATTAGGATATAGTAGAGACACAACCCTCAATACATTAGAATTGGATAAAGACCCTTAAAACATTTGGATCAAAAACTAATATCCTCAAAGCATTAGGATGTAGTAGAGAGACAATCCTCAACAAATTAGGATTGGATGAAAACCCTCAAAACATTAGGATCAAAAACTAATATCCTCAAAACATTAGGATCAAAAATTAATATCCTCAAAACATTAGGATATACTAGAGACACAACCCTCAATATATTGGGATTGGATGAAGACCCTCAAAACATTAGGATATAGTAGAGACACAACCCTCAATACATAAGGATTGGACAAAGACCCTCAAAACATTAGGATAAAAAACTAACATCCTCAAAACATTAGGATATAGTAGAGACACAACCCTCAATACATTGGGATTGTACAAAAACCCTCAAAACATTAGGATCAAAAACTAATATATTCACAACATTAGGATATAGTAGAGACACAACCTCACCAAATTAGGATTGGATGAAAACCCTCAAAACATTAGGATCAAAAACTAAAATCTTCAAAATATTAGGATATACTAGAGACACAACCCTCAATACATTAGGATTGGATGAAGACCCTCAAAACATTAGGATATAGTAGAGACACAACCCTCAATATATAAGGATTGGACAAAGACCCTCAAAATATTAGGATAAAAAACTAATATCCTCAAAACATTAGGATATAGTAGAGACGCAACCCTCAATACATTAGGATTGGACAAAGACCCGCAAAACATTAGGATCAAAAATTAATATCCTGAAATCTTTAGGATATACTAGAGACACATGCCTCAATACATTAGGATTGGACGAAGAACCTCAAAACATTAGGATAAAAAACTAATATCCTAAAAACATTAGTATATAGTACAGACACAACATTCAATATGTTAGAATTGGATAAAGACCTTTAATATATTCAGATCAAAAACCAATATCCTCAAAGCATTAGGATATAGTAGAGACACAATCCTCAACAAATTAGGATTGGATGAAAACCCTCAAAACATTAGGATCAAAAATTAATATCCTCAAAACATTAGGATCAAAGACTAATATCCTCAAAACATTAGGATATACTAGAGACACAACCCTCAATACATTAGGATTGGATGAAGACCCTAAAAACATTAGGATATAGTAGAGACACAACCCTCAATACATAAGGATTGGACAAAGACCCTCCAAATATTAGGATAAAAAACTAATATCCTCACAACATTAGGATATAGTTTAGACACAACCCTCAATACATTAGGATTGGAAAAAGACCCTCAAAACACTAGGATCAAAACCTAATATCCTCAAATCTTTAGGATATACTAGAGACACAACCCTCATTACATTAGGATTGGAAGAAGACCCTCAAAACATTAGGATAAAAAATATTGCGGTAACCATGGTATAGATCATAAATTCTCCGTTCCACGCACTCCTCAACAAAACGGGGTTGTGGAGCGCAAAAACCGTATTTTAGAAGAATTGGGATGAACAATGATTAACGAAAGTGGTTTACCTAAATATTTTTAGGCCGACGCCATTAGTACGGCGTGTTATGTTTTGAATAGGGTGCTTATTCGCCCCATTCTAAATAAAACACCGTATGAACTTTTAAAAGGGCGAAAGCCAAATGTTTCTCACTTGCATGTGTTTGGATGCAAATGTTTTGTATTAAACAATGGAAAGGAAAACTTGGGCAAATTTGATTCCAAAGCCGATGAAGGTATCTTTCTCGGATACTCTCAATCGAGTAAAGCATATAGAATATATAATAAACGATTACTTGCTGTAGAAGAGTCTGTGCATGTTACTTTTGATGAGTCTTACCCGAGAAATGTCGGAAAGGATAGTGTTGTTCATGGTGCAGGTACATCCACTGAAGACATACTCAAAAGTGGCGAGACTGGGATTGATCAACCTGACAAAGCCAAAATTGAGGAGGATAAGGATGTACACCATGATGTAACAGAGGAAGTTCATCCGCCTTCAAACGATGATCTCCCTCAAGCGTGGAAGTCATCTAAAGACCATCCAATTGAAAACATTCTTGGAGACATCACAAAGGGTGTAACAACTCGATCGAAGCTAAGTAATTTCTGTTATCACTTCGCATTTGTGTCACAGATGGAACCTAAAAACCCTAAGGAAGCCCTACTCGATGAACATTGGTATTTGTCAATGCAGGAGGAACTGAATCAGTTCACTAGAAATGAGGTTTGGGACCTTGTCCCTCCTCCGCGAGGTCATCGAGTAATCGGCACCCGATGGGTGTTTAGAAATAAACTGGACGAGAACGGAGTAATAACTCGCAACAAAGCGCGTTTAGTCGCGCAAGGGTATAACCAAGAGGAAGGCATCGACTATGAGGAAACTTATGCGCCGGTTGCCCGACTCGAGATTATACGCCTTTTACTTGCTTTCGCTTGTGCGAATGATTTTAAGTTATTTCAAATGGACGTCAAAAGTGCGTTCCTTAACGGGTTCATAAATGAAGAAGTCTATGTTGCTCAACCACCTGGTTTTGAGTCTCATGAGTATCCTGATCATGTCTATAAACTGAAAAGAGCTTTGTACGGTCTCAAACAAGCTCCTAGAGCTTGGTATGAGAGACTAAGCAAATTCTTACTTGATCAAGGCTACTCAAGAGGAAAGGTTGATACTAATCTCTTCATTAAAAGTCAAGGAAAGCACTTAATTCTTGTACAAATTTATGTTGATGATATCATATTTGGATCTACTAACATGAATCTCATAAGAGAGTTTGCTGAGCTTATGCAGGGTGAATTCGAGATGAGTATGATGGGTGAACTCACATACTTTCTCGGTTTGCAAATCAAGCAACTGAAGGAAGGAACATTCGTGAGCCAAACAAAATATTGTTTGGATCTTCTCAAGAGATTTGACATGGCAAATTCAAAGGCCATAGACACCCCTATGCAACATGTGCAAATATGAGTAAAGATGAAAATGGTAAAAATGTTGAGGTAAAAAGGTACAGAGGTATGATTGGCTCACTTCTCTATCTTACTGCTTCGCATCCCGACATTATGTTTAGCGTGTGTATGTGTGCCAGATACCAATCATGTCCTAAGGAATCCCACCTAAAATCTGTCAAACGCATACTTCGATACCTATCTGGTACTCCGAAATATGGACTATGGTATTCCAAAGGTAATGATTATTCATTGGTAGGCTTCTCCGATTCCGATTTTTCCGGTTGCAAATCGGATAGGAAAAGCACCAGTGGTACGTGTCACTTATTTTCAAATTCCTTGGTCAGTTGGCACAGCAAGAAACAAGTGTCTGTTGCTCTGTCAACTGCCGAAGCAGAATACGTAGTCGCCGGTAGTTGTTGTGCGCAAGTCCTATGGCTTAAACAACAACTATTGGACTTCAATTTGAAGCTAGAACGTGTTCCAATATTTTTTGATAACACCAATGCTATAAATCTTACCAAAAATACGGTGTTACATTCGCGTACCAAACACATAGAAATTTGACACCATTTTCTGAGGGACCATGTAGAGAAGGGTGATGTTGTCTTTGAACACGTTGGTACTAAAAACCAACTAGCGGACATTTTCACAAAGCCGCTAGCCAATGCGCCCTTCTTTCATATCCGTCGAGAACTTGGTATTCTTGACATTTCTGATCGGGTTTAACAATTACTACGTGTCACTTCCGCGAAAATAAGATGCCGGCAAAACAGAAGAGTCTACACCTTTCGTTATTTATCCCTCGGAACGGGAAAGGAAACGATCGGAAAAACCTGACGAAAAAGGGTAAGACAAGGTCATCGCAACCATTGTCTGGGTTCGGGAGTCGGTTACGCAAGGGGAAGGTATTAGCACCCCTCACGTCTGTCGTACTCGACGGGATCCACACTTGTTGTGTTTACTGGACGAGTTGGTTTATCTATCTACCTATCAAGGCTGGCTTAAACAGAAAAGAAAATGACTCGGCAAAGCGTCGCACTTTATGCCTACGTATTCTCATCAGAGAATGAGAAATCAGAGTCAAAGTAGTTCGGCCTACAACGGGTTACGGGGAAAGTGGCTCGCCAATACGGATTACGGGGATTCAGATTCATCTGTTTTATTGAGTAGGGTTAAACAGCAGTTCCAGCAGTTAGGGACAAAGCCTGCTTGCGGTGGCGCTGAAGTTTAACGACACTCTTTTCTTCAGAAAAGCTTCCTTTGAATTATGGGCCCACGGGGCAAAAAGGTTTGAGGTTTAGTTTCTGTCTTTTACGAAAGAAGTGTTTTTTATTGTGTTTGCAATTTCAATCGCACTAAAGACTATGACCTGAGAGTGAATGCGTCGCATGTCACCCAAAGGGTGCCATACTAGACATCCAGACTGTTGGAAAGAAGCTCTCCAACAATCCTTTCTCAAATAGCTTAAGGCTCGTAACGTACGAAAGAAATCATTCATGATTACTGTATCTTAAGCTGTTTTTGAGATGAGAAGAGAGCAGGCTCAACTACGGGGAGACTATCAAGTCCTACTGTTGTCATGCCAAGGATTCGTCCTATGGTTGAGGTTTGAAACAGGGAACTCCTAGAAGTTATCATGCATAGGTTTCAACCTAAAGTTCTATCATCACTTCCTTATCAAAGGAAGTGAGAGTCCTAAGGGATCATGTCAATGATACACAGACACAGATAAAGCATCAGCTTAAACAGTAAACAGTAATACAGTAAACGACTGTAAAATGCATGCAATGCAAGTGAGGGAAGAAATGTGTGTGGGGCAGCAGCCTCCACAAGCTCATCTCAACCTCAAGCCAGAATGAATAACAGTAATCATACTGAAGAAAATAACATGCTATCAAGCAGAAACGGTAAACTGCAATCATACAGTAACAATGAAATCATGCTATCAAGCAAAATAAACCACATGGGCAAGGGAGCAGGGCTCTACCGAATACCCGCAAGCAAAGCCATACAGTAACAGTACAAGCAGAGGGAGCAACTCAACCTCTAGTGCAATCATGCTCCTAGTTCAAAGTCAATCTAGATATGGACTTATTCTAATGCATCAAGCAAGTCAAACAAGGCACATCAATTCAGGAAAAAAAACAAACAAGAAAGCAGATCAACTCCTCTCTCAGCTCCAAGCTTCAGCTCTTCTGACAGCAACTCAGTCTTTAGACCTCCATCACTCTTGACAAATATCAATTTGTTTCTCCAGGTTTCAACCCTTCAACATAAGTTTCAACTTATTCTCTCTTCTCTAAGCTTCAGCTCCTTAATCAGTTCCACCTTCAGGCTTCACTCTTAACCACAAGTATCAACTTGATTCCTTCAGGATCTCCAAGCTTCAAAGTAAGTATCAACTCATCCTCTGTTCTTCAAGCTTCAGCTCTACACTCAATCTCAATTGAATCCTCTTCATAATTGTCAACTTAGTCTTCAAGCTTCATCTCTCTTACTTTACCAGTCTCAACTTGGTCTTCTCTTCCTACAAGCTTCAGCTTCTCAGAGTAGTCCTTAATCATCTGGAAATGTCAACTTCATCCTTCAGTCTTTAAGCCTCAGCTCTTCATTCAGTCTTTACTGGATCTTCATTGGGTCTTCAAGTCTCAGCTGCAATGGCAATGCTCAGGGGATCATCCTCTTCCATACTCTTCAATGAAGTCTTCATCTTCACACTCAAGCCCAACATCTTCAAGATACTCAAACCAGAAGAAATCACTTAAATGGATAAGCTAGGATATTAAACTGCTTATTGACCACCAAAGGTGACCTATAAGGGTTCAACATCAAAAGAATGGTTCCCTCAAAGGTTCTACTTCCTAGGCACAATCACTTATCCCTCCAAAGGAGGGAGGTGAATACCATGGAAGGACCTTGAATCATGGGGAAGAATAGAGGTGAAAGATACCATCCATGTTTAAGAAAGAAATTAACTAAGTCTAAGCTCTACTTAATTCCTAACCCTAAAACAACAACAAAACAAACAAGTCTTCAAGCTCTCAAGCTCCTTCTTCAATCTTCAAGTCTTCCACTATGCTCCTCCATGCTCCACAAAGTAAGACCAAGCCCACCAAGCCAAGCAAAAGCCCACAAAGCAAAGCAAAATACAAGCCCACAAGGGCAACACAAACAACAATCAATTACAAAAATCAATTAAAAATAGTATACTATTATATTAAAATCTAATATAGTTTCTAGGGGATCCTATATAACTACCCTTAATACCCTATATGTCCCAATATCTAACTTGACCTAAAAACCCAAAATTCTAGTGTTATTGTGGACCTATGTTAAGGATTGACCTAAATCTACACAACCTAAAGTCATCTAATCAAAACTAATCAAAAACTAATCACAAAATTATGGAATAAATCCAGAGGGGAGCTAAAGTCCTAATCTACCTATCCTAAAAAGAATGGTGCAGAAATATGAAGGGAACTAGCTAAACAAAATTCTACAAAACTATGCATCAACATATAATGAATTAAAAAGCTATTAAAAGAGAAAATATACAAAAAATATTAAAAATGCATGAAATGCAAATGTTTTGATTTTATAATTTTCTAGACATAAATGTGAAATGGGAGAAAAAATACCCATGTCAAAATCATTATTTTTCTATTTAATATGATTTTTCAAGGTTTAAAGAAAAATGAAGAAAAAGAAAATAAAATGTGAAATGTTTAGTGCAGATAGCAATGATATGCAGTGCATTGTAAATACTGGGCTTAAATGGGGGTGTCATCAGTAAACGCGCTAGGCCCATATATTCAGAAATTAAATGAGAAAAGAAATCAGAAAGAAAATGGAAAATCCACGGTGTATTTAGCAACTAGAATCAGTGCAGATCCACAATGGGCCATGAGAGGGAGTGTGGCTATCAAAACCAACTTAAGCCCATGACCTCACTTTTAATGATACACAGCGTTTGGTTGTCTTCAGAGTTCCTTCTTCACAATCTCAAGTTAAAACATGGCCATTAGATGACGTCCTAGTCAATGAGTCAACCGTGATCCAAGGGCTGTGGACCCTTCTTCAACCTCCAGCCATGGAAATGGAGGGAAAGCTCCATTGAACAGAGTTTTGAACATCACAATCATCTTCACTCGGGTTCTCTCATTTCTCCATCAAAAATCATGATCTAAAGCCCTAACCTGCTCTAAATCCAACCCTGAATCCACCCATGGTATTAGAATCAATTGAAACCTTATCTAGCTCTAAACTCGATCAAAGATCAAAACTATGCTCAAACTTCAACTTTAACGATTCTTGAAATTAAAATGCTCACTCTCTTCCTCATGTTACACTAGTCAATTCTTGCTATCACACCAATATTATCTCTCAAGATTCAACAAGTTATGGTGCCAAACAGAAATGGTGTCATCATCTTGATCCTCTCCAAATGATCTCAAAATCTCCAGAATCCATCTCCTACTTGTTTCTAACCGTTCTAACCTAACAAATCTAACTAAATGCGCTTAAATTAAGGTGTAGAGTAAAAGTTGCAAACCTGTCAATTCTTGAATACTAGATAGGTCAAATCTTCAATTCAGCACCTCAATCTCTCCAGAATCACTCCTTGATTGATATTACTGCTTATGTTTGCAAAAGATTCGATCCAAGAAGCTTGAATCTCCAAATCTGATGGTGACTTGCAGCTTCCCAAATCCAAATGCTATCTTCTCAACCCTCCACGATCTTGCTCACAATTTGGTATGGATTCACTCAGTATGATCAATGGAAGATGTTAGGATTGAAAGAATCAATGGAAATGATGCAGAATATAGAAATTGATTTCAACTTGCAATGGAAGAAAATGAAATGGCAATCTCACTCTCCTCTCTAATCTCTCACCAACCTTGCATCTGAGCAGCTTCTAATCAATATATAGGATGGTTCTAAACCATCCAGAACTTTCTGGAAGCATCCAATGAGAATTTGAGATTCTCATGTCATGAGTTTTTGATTTCAAGCCAAGCCTACACCAGTCCATGCTATACCTCTTGCAGCAGCTTGTTCTCCTTTGAAAATCTCCTTAGATGAGATGCATGAGATGTTAGGATGCTTTGCTAGCTTGTGCATTGCTCTTCCTTATGTTTTGCATATGTACCTCAATATGCAAGTAACCTTTTTCCAAAGCAAGTCCATGATTTAGACCTCAAATCAAAAATGTGGCTAAACCATTGTTTCTAAAATGTTTTCTAGAATAAAAATGGTATATTACATGCCATGGTTTGGATGTATAGCTTGAAAATTTCAATTTCCAACTTTGACTTATTTAACTTATACCTTCATTTTAGGTCATTTTTACCATTTTGAGCTACAAGCCTTTTCAACATCTAATGACCTCCTTAATAGCCTTAAAACGTCATTTTAAGCAAGTTTGATGTTGAACATTTTTCCATTTGAAGCTTGGAAATAGGAGTTATGGCCTTATGCTTGAAATGACCTGTAATCTCCAAATGACCAAAATGCCCTTGACTTGTCAAAGCCATAACTTGAGTTCTACAAATCCTATCAAGGACTTCTAGTACTCTCTAGAAAGCTAAGGAGATAAGGAAAAACCTTAATGTTGACCAAAAGTTCATAGGAATCATCCTTCTTGGGCAAAAGTTTGATGCAAGTTGGGTGACTTTCAAGGCCCCAGATTCACATACCTCAGATGACCTGTAACTTGTCAAAGTCATAACTTGAGCTCTACAAATCCTATCAAGGACTTCTAGTACTAAAATTAAATCTAAGAGAAATCTCTACAACATTCATGTTGGGGGTAAGATGAGATGACAACACATCTTGAGCTAAACTGCCTTGAAGATAGGGGTCAAACTAGGGGATTTTACACTGTCAAGCCTTAGAAACCCTAGCTTGAAACTTCTCAAACTCTTCAATCATGATGAGTTGACCTTGGAATCATCCTTATAGCATCTCAATGCATTAATCCGTGATCACATGGCTCTTGAATTAGGTCTCAACCTTGTTCAAATCATTAGTTGACCTAGGGTTGACCCAATCAAACCCTAATCACACCACTCATGGGTGAGGCTTCTTAATCTTGCACAATGACCTGTCTAGGCTTCATGATGGCTTTCAAGACATCTCATAAGCTCTCTCAAGGCTTCAAGTCCACATTCATGGCTTCAGAATCATCTGAGGACTCCCCACAACTCTCAAGTTAGGAGGCACACTCTCTTGGTTTCAACCACTCTCTCTGAGGATCTTCTGACTTCTCTGACAAAGATATCAACCCTTGAACACTTGAATAACCTTCTTGGCTAGCTTCAAAGTCTTGTGGTACTCTTGATTGGTAATCATACCTCTTGATCTCCTGCATACATGTCAATGAAATGCAAATGATAATGCTAATGTGAATGAGATGAAACTTAAGCTAGGTAAAGAAATGTTGGTCAAATTTTGGGGTGCAACAGCTGCCCCTATTCAAACGGCTTGGACCTGACTGGGTGAGGAGCGAACGACTCTCAGCCAATCAAGGTAAAAGACGGTTGAATACCAACAAACCCGAAAATTTGCCAACTGCACAAGTACACGGTACTCTGATGGGAACAAATCTTCGAACACTGAAATATTAGTTGCACGACAACTAGCTGGAGAATTGGTCACACGGTAACCGGTAATACATGGTCGATCATGCCGTTAGGCATCAAGATTCCTCGGGACTCATCAGGTCAACAATCAAGTTAGTCATGCCATCAGGCATTCAAAGAAAACTTTCGGGCATCAGCCGGACTCCATCAGTAAGTCGGGAATAGAATTCTCGGTCAATCATGAGCCAGTTGGGGATATCCAAACTTCTGCCATCAGGCACTCCGCATCATCTGAGAGAACTGCTTTGTTAACACGGCCGGACTTCAATCATCAAGTCTTTAGGGGAAGTTTCAACTTCGCTGTTCAGAAACCTGCTGGGGATGACACATCTCCGCTGGGGATTATGGAGAACTATCAAGTAACTCTGCTTCGGGGATCCAGGAATCATTCTGGATGAATCAACTAT
This sequence comes from Lathyrus sativus, assembly GCA_963859935.3. Classification (NCBI taxonomy): domain Eukaryota; kingdom Viridiplantae; phylum Streptophyta; class Magnoliopsida; order Fabales; family Fabaceae; genus Lathyrus; species Lathyrus sativus. The sequence goes on along the minus strand of OZ012736.1, from coordinate 187,105,553 downwards.
GCTGAGGACTTCAAGAATCATCTTGGACAAATAACTCCGACGGGGACTTCAAGAATCAACCTGAACCGATAACTATGCTGGAGATTTCAGGAATCATCCTGAGCAAACACTCTGATGGGGACTGTAAGCATCAACTTGAGCAACCAACTCTGGCGATTGCACTGGGGATTTTAAGAATCATCTTAAACGAACGACCTTGCTGGGGACTTCAAGAATCATCTTGAGCAAGCGACTCCGTTGGGGAGATCCTGCAAAACAAGAACGGTAACAACCTAGCTCATGTTTATTATGCATATGCTTCGGCAATGGCGTAATGCTCCACACGGTGGAAATGCTACGCGTTTATGATAAATGCTATGTAGTCATGCAAAATGATGCGATCCCGTCAGCAAAATAAATGCTGAAGGGAGAATCCTCCTGTCAAGGAGAAAGAACCACTCAGATGGGGGAAGGATCATCCTGCTGAGGAGAAAAAGGTCACGCCAATCTCAATCGGGCTCTGTGGGGAAGTGAACTTCAGTTGACTGCTGCAGGGGGACGAAGCTCTACGAGAACCTGGACCTGCTGAGGGAAAGCGATGTCAATCGCGGGAATAAACTGCACGGCCTTCGCGGCTAACCTTCCTGGAGATAACGACTCCGGCGGGGAAATACGGCATCAGCGATTCAACACTCTACTGGGGAAAACCAATCATGGCCTGAGCAGCTTCCAAGGACTCGACTCTCTTGGGGATCTGCAAACTCGGTTGGGGAAGAAGGAATCATCCTGCTTAGGGGGGGAGAGTACGACTCTGTGGGGAATCTCAATTCTGCTGGAGACTTCAGTCTGGAACTATCAATCGCTGCACACCTCAGCGTATGATTCAGCTGAGGAGATGACGTTCCTTTAGGATGCATCTGATTGGGGAGAGAATCTTCTCTGCCTGGGGAGACATATCAATGCTCACGATCTCGTGTTCAGACTCTGCAGGGAGAGGCTGCTGAACTTTGCTGGAGAAGGAGAGATCATCCTGCTTGGGGACGCGTACGACGTACTGTCTGGTACATGCTACACCTGTAACAATACAAACAAACAGAAAAGATACCCTCAAAGGGACCTATCAAGGTTATTATCTCGTGACAATGTTCAAGTAATTCATTGTTTCAACAATCAGTGGCCTGGGCCAGTAAGTTTATGTATGCGCATTTTATGAAAAACATCGGCGTTCTTTTTCGCAAACAAAACAGATAAATGCTAAACAGACAAGCAGAATTGCTGAATAGTATACATTTTATTGATAACGAACCCCTGAATGGGTAAAAATGTTTTACAACAGATGCAAGCTCCTGGAATGAGGAAGCCGCGTAAAAATAAAACATAAATATACATCAGTATATACAAATGTCGGCAACGAGGCGTAGACGAACACCATGAGTTGATCCCTCTATGACCCACTCGACTTCGATACTTCTCCGACGCTTCAGCTTCAGAAGAGATTGATTCGGATAAACGGTCCTCAGGTCTTCCAAACCACTAAATAATGAAATTCCGTACGCGGAACGCAATCATTTGCTTTTTCAAATCCCTAACTTTTGCGTGAACTGCCCTTTGTGGGTTTTCAGTTCACCGGGATACCCTTTTTTTGCCAAAGTCGCCCATCCGGGTTTTCGACTTTGCGGGTGTACATTTTTTCAATTTATATCCCTAATTTTTGCCCGAACCTTTTCCCTTTTTTATGGTTCGCCGGGATGCCCCATTTTTGCCTGGACTCTCTTTTTACTGTCCAGCGGGTCGCTTTCAAGCAAAGTATTTTTTAACTGCGTCCGCGTTCACCGGGGATGCAAAATCTTCACCATCCATTGTGGATAACAACAAAGCTCCTCCCGAGAAGACCTTGCCGACGACGTACGGACCTTCGTAATTGGGAGTCCACTTGCCCCGATGATCGGAGTGTGGAGGAAGAATCTTCTTCAGGACGAGATCACCCGTCTGAAAGCTTCTAGGACGCACCTTCTTATCATAAGCTTCCTTCATTCGGCTTTGGTACAGACGACCATGTGCAATCGATGCTAACCTCTTCTCGTCAATCAGGCTGAGTTGGTTCAGTCGGTTCTTAATCCATTCTGCCTCGTCGAGTTTCACATCAACCAAAACTCCCAAAGAAGGGATCTCCACTTCTAACGGTAGGACAACTTCCATAACGTACACTAAAGAGAAAAGAGTTGCCCCAGTTGACGTATGTACCGTCGTACGATAACCGTGCAGTGCAAATGGCAGCATCTCGTGCCAATCCTTGTAGGTCACAACCATCTTCTGAACAATCTTCTTTATGTTCTTATTGGCCGCTTCAACGGCGCCATTCATCTTCGGCCAGTAAGGAGATGAGTTGTGGTGTTCAATCTTGAAACTCAGGCACAACTCCTTCATCATCTTGTTGTTCAAATTCGAACCATTATCAGTAATGATCCGCTCGGGAATTCTGTAACGACAGATGATATCCCTCTTTATGAATTTAGCCACCACCTGCTTGGTCACATTAGCATACGAGGCTGCCTCCACCCACTTGGTGAAGTAGTCGATAGCTACTAGAATGAAGCGATGACCGTTAGATGCAGTGGGCTCGATCTTGCCTATCATGTCGATGCCCTACATGGAGAACGGCCACGGGGAGGACATGACATTTAACGGGCACGGCGACACATGAACTCTATCAGTATAAATCTGGCATTTATGACATCTCTTCGCGAATTTAAAGCAATCCGATTCCATCGTCAGCCAGTAGTATCCTGCTCTCAGGATCTTTCTCATCATAGCATGCCCGCCGGCGTGCGTACCAAATGTGCCTTCATGGACTTCTCCCATGAGCATACTCGCTTCTTTCTCATCTACACATCTGAGTAGCACGAGATCGTGGTTTCTTTTATACAAAACTCCATCAGGATTGAGATAAAAATTTCCAGACAGCCTCCTCAGAGTCTTCTTATCCTGGGTTGACGCACCCGCAGGATACTCCTTAGTCATAAGGAAAGTCTGGATATCATGGAACCATGGCTTGCCGTCGGAGGCTTCCTCGATCGCAAAGACGAATGCAGGTCTATCAAGACGAGAAAGGACAATCCTTGGAGCTTCATTCCAAAAATTGACTTTATACATCGAAGCCAACGTGGCTAAGGCATCAGCCATCTGATTTTCGGCCCTGGGCACATGATGGAGTTCCACTCGATCAAAGAACGGAAGCAGCCTTCTGGCATAATTCATGCACGGCACCAAATTCGATTGACGAGTCTCCCACTCCCCTTTAATCTGGTTAATCACGAGCGCCGAGTCACCATATACATCTAGGTTTTTGATTCTCAAATCAATTGCTTCTTCTAGACCCATAATGCATTCTTCGTACTCCGCTTCATTATTGGTGACCAGAAACGTCAGTCTCGCAGTAAACAGGATATGGGATCCATGGGGAGTCGTGATGATCGCCCCAATGCCACTTCCATAAGAATTAACCGCCCCGTCAAATATCAATTTCCACTGGGATTTCCTATCTGGCCCCTCGTCGGGCAACGGCTCATCGCAATCCTTCGCTTTGAGAAACATGATATCCTCATCAGGGAATTCAAATTTCATTGGCTGGTAATCCTCGATCGGCTGTTCGGCAAGGTACTCAGACAATACGCTTCCCTTTATGGCCTTCTGGGAAACATACTGAATATTATATTCTGTCAACACCATTTGCCATCTGGCAATCCTGCCCGAAAGAGCTTGCTTCTCGAAGACGTACTTGATCGGATCCATCTTCGAAATTAGCATGGTGGTGTGATTGAGCATGTACTTTCGTAAACGTTTGGCAGCCCAGGCTAGTGCACAACACGTCTTCTCCAGCATCGAGTAGCGAGATTCACAGTCTGTGAACTTTTTACTCAAGTAGTAAATGGCATGCTCCTTTCTGCCCGTCTCGTCGTGCTGACCGAGAACACACCCCATACTATTCTCAAGAACTGTCAAGTACATGATTAGAGGTCGTCCAGCCACTGGGGGTATCAAGATTGGAGGTTCCTGTAGATACTGCTTTATCTTATCGAATGCCTTCTGGCAATCCTCGTTCCAGATAATCGCCTGATTTTTCTTTAGTAGTTTGAACATCGGTTCACACGTGGCCGTGAGCTGAGAAATAAACCTTGCAATGTAGTTTATTCTGCCCAAGAAACCACGAACTTCTTTTTCTGTTTTTGGCACTGGCATTTCTTGTATCACTTTTATTTTCGCAGGATCAACCTCGATGCCTCTTTCGCTCACGATAAACCCCAGTAACTTTCCGGACCGCACTCCGAAAGTACATTTGTTAGGATTCAGCCTCAACTTGAACTTCCTAAGCCTCTCAAAAAGCTTCAGCAAATTGAACAGATGTCCCTCCTCCGTTTGGGACTTCGCAATCATGTCATCAACATAGACTTTAATCTCATGATGAATCATGTCATGAAACAAAGTTACCATAGCTCGTTGGTAAGTGGCCCCTGCGTTCTTCAGACCGAAAGGCATTACCTTATAGCAAAATGTTCCCCAGGGAGTGATAAACGTCGTTTTATCCATGTCCTCCGGCGCCATCTTGATCTGGTTGTAACCGGAGAAGCCATCCATGAACGAAAACACGGAGAACTGGGCTGTGTTGTCGACCAACACATCGATATGAGGCAGCGGGAAATCATCTTTAGAGCCTGCCCTATTCAAATCCCCATAATCGACGCACATTCGTACCTTACCGTCCTTCTTCGGTACAAGCACTATGTTGGCGACCCACGGAGGGTAAGTAGTGACCGCTAAGAAGCCAGCATCAAGCTGTTTCTGCACTTCTTCTTTGATCTTAACGGCCATATCTGATCGCGTCCTCCTAAGCTTCTGCTTAACGGGAGGACAATCTTCTCGCAGCGGCAAGTGGTGGACCACGATGTCAATACCAAGCCCGGGCATATCTTCGTATGACCAAGCAAAGACGTCACTATACTCTCTCAGCATCTCGACCAATCTCTGCTTGACATCACTCTGTAGTGCAGCCCCTATCCTGACGTTTCTGACGAGTTCTTCAGAACCCAGATTCACGATCTCAATCTCCTCTTCATGGGGCAGAATAACTTTCTCCTCTTGTTTCAACAAGCGGGCCAACTCTTCAGGAAGGTCTTCGTCTTCATCAATCTCTTCTTCGGCTTGATGGATCGGGCAATCGAAGTCGAAGTGAGCCGTAGAAGGTCCAGGGTCGATGTCATCTGTCATGTGGATCCTGCAATAACAAGGGTTAAGCTTAAAACAAGGATATGCAGGTTAGCACAAACCTCATTGCCATTTTATTGTTTTTCAAAACAAATATAAAACAGGAATAACAGAGATCACAATATTTGAATACGAAGGAAACGCCTTTGATTTATTAACAAAATGCATGTACATAATCCAACAAGGCCCTGACAATAAAACCACTATGCCCCGGGTAGGACATAGGGTTGTACAATGATTGGAAAAAAGTAAATCATTACTCTTCGCTTGTCATCTGGATGATATCCTTGACGGACCAATTGTTGAGGCCCTCGCCTGGCTTGCTTGGCAGGATCCAAGAGTCGAGGTCACAGTCGCTATCTCCGCTGTCTTCAGACACCGCGTTGATGCTTTCGAAAATCATTCCGCCACTGGTAAACTGGATCGGCCCCTTACCTCGCGACGCACTGCTAGAAGAAGAAGCTTCAGCTCCAAGAGAATATCCCAACCCAAACTTGTCTTGCTTGTTAGGTATCTCCAAAATTTGCCCCCAGCCTAGGGTAGATCTGGCTTGGACAACGGCCCGAGCTTCCTTGAATGAGGAGAGAGTCATCTCTGGCTTTTCGGTGACTACAGGAGCTACATCCTTCACTTTGACAGCTTCGAACGCTTGGCATAGAGTCTCATGGATTTCTCCATCCATCTCAACATACTTAAAAGACGACAAATGGCTCACCATTATGTCTTCCTCGCCACACACGGTCACGATGCTACCTTCGACAGCATATTTGAGTTTCTGGTGCAACGTGGAGGTCACGGCACCAGCAGCATGGATCCATGGCCGGCCCAAGAGACAATTGTAGGCAGGCATGATGTCCATAATATAAAAGACTGTGTCGAACGTTTCCGGACCAACTTGGATTGGCAGGGTCACCTCCCCGAAAACGTGGCGTTTGGTTCCATCGAACGCCTTCACAACCAGATCACTGGGTGTGCAAATCACTCCACGAGTATCCAACTTCATTAATGCCTTCTTCGGAAGAACATTAAGTGACGAACCCGTGTCCACCAACACGTGCGACATAATCGTTCCCCTACACTCTATCGAGATGTGCAGGGCGCTATTGTGGTTCCTCCCTTTCGGCGTCAGCTCTAGGTCAGTGAACCCTAACCCATTTCCAGCATTCACATGGGCTACGACCTCTTCTAGCTGATTTACCGATATTTCCTGCGGTACATATGCGGCGTTCAACACCTTCAGCAGCGCGTTGCGGTGCGCTTCAGAACACAGCAACAAGTTCAGAATGGAAATCTTCGAGGGCGTCTGATGAAGATGATCCACAATCTTGTAGTCGCTCTTTTTAATCAACCGCATAAACTCCTCGGCGTCCTTAACAAGCAAGTCTTTTTCTGCCCCACGCGGGACCTCTTCAACGACTTAATTTTTACCTTTATCAGCCGCATCAGCTCTGACTGCTCTATCCGCCACGACCTCTGGTGGTACAAACACTCTCCCGTTGCGAGTAATACCACTGATTCCCGCAAGGTTCTCCACAGACGACCCAAACGGTTCTAGCTCCAACTTCTGGCCGTTGCAGTAGACTTCAGCCCCATAATGCCACGGGACGGCGTTAGTGCTTTCGAAGGGTATCGGCCCAGCTCTGGTGACGGTAATTGTGGGCGGTCTGGGCACAGAAATAGTTATCGTCTGGCGAGGGATGGTGATGGTGGCGACCTCATCATCTTGCTTCAGCACTACCTCTCCTGATCCACATTCGGCCCTTCGGCTGAACTGTAAAATCCCTTCAGTCATCAGACTTTGAATTCCTTCTACCAACTGTTCACATCCATCAGAACGTGTCGCACAACCCATACATAGGTCTCCGCAACCTGGAAAGAAGCCCCTTTTCATCAACTTAGCTTTAACGAAGCTAAGCGGCGTCTTCAGATCCCTGACGTCAGTCAACAAATCCGAACTCTCGTCTTTGATAATGGTGTTCACTCCACCTCCCCTATGATTCGGCATAGGATTCTTCGTGACATTTGGCACATTGTCCGAGAAGTTGATGATCTTGGCATCCACCATGTCCTGCACCTTATGCTTGAAGGCTTTGCAGTTCTCTATTGTGTGGCCTGGTGCCCCTGAGTGAAATTCACAAGTTGCATTAGCGTCATAACCTGGCGGAGGTGCCCCTGTCAGGGGAGCCAGCGTTCTCTTCTGGATCAACTGTAGCTGAAGCAAAGTCTGCAAGAGTTGCGCGTACGACAGGGGTGGTGTCTCGAGGTGACGGCTCGACAAAGGTGCCCGATTTTGATACTTTCTGTACCCTTGTTGATTCGGTTGCTGCTGCTGCTGTGGCTGTTGAACTGCCGGGATAGTTATACTGGCCACTTGCTGGTGAGGACCTTTACCCTTCCTTCGAGCGTTGGTCACAGCGCTCGCTTCTCCTTCCCGTATTTTGCCACTATAAGGTTTCTTTCCGCCTCCTCCAGCTGAGGATGACTCACCTTGAATTTTTCCGAGTTTGATCCCATTTTCGATGTGCTCACCTGTGATAATGAGATCTGAGAAGGTCCCAGACATACCGCTGACCAAATTCTCATAGTAAACCCCTGGGAGGGTGGCTACAAACATCTGCACGAGCTCACGTTCAACCATCGGCGGCTGAACCCTAGCTGCCAACTCACGCCACCGCTGGGCGTATTCCTTAAACCCTTCATTGTTCCTTTGCGACAGATTCTGCAACTGGACTCGGTTCGGGGCCAAGTCGCTATTGTATTGGTAGTGGTGCATAAATGCTTCAGCAAGATCCTTCCACGTGCGCACACTAGTAGGCTCCAGACTCATGTACCATTCGAGAGAGGGTCCGGACAGACTGTCCTGAAAGAAGTGCATCAACAACTTCTCATCCTCAGAATGAGCGGACATTTTCCTGTAATACGATCTCAGGTGGACGCGAGGGCAAGTGGTGCCCTTGTATTTTTCAAAGTCAGGCACCTTGAACTTAGGAGGCACCTTAAAATCAGCAATTAATCCCAACTTGGACATATCAATGCCCAGGGTGTTCTGGTTCTCGATATCTCTCATCTTATCCTCAAGTGCCTTGAACCTTAGACGTGCTTCAGCATTCAGCTCCCCTTCAGCACCTCTCTGAGAGAACACATCGTCCTGACGATCCTCTAGCCATGGCTGAGGCCCAAACAGATTCCCAACACCGGCATTGCCGTTGCCCAGCCCAACATTGACATTAGCTCCCAGACTCCCATTACCGACGCCCGTCGTATTGAGTCCCATGTTGGCCATCACATTGCCGTTGGCACTGCCGTTTCCCCCGGTCACGGGGACGCCGTTCTGCGGAGTTTCAACTGGTGGAGGAGTAGGCACAGTCCCACCATGGAGTACGCCATTGTTATCGACCCTTGAAATCAGGGGTTGAATCAAGGTTCTGAGCTGATCCTGGCCATTGGCGACCGCTTGCATGAGCTCCATGAAGCAATCCATTCTTTCGCGGAGTTCCTGAACATCAGTTTGCACTTGCTCCATGATCCTGGTTTGATTAGCTCTGGTCGGATAACAGTGAATAGGTCTCTGATCAATCCTGGAACCACCTGAAACAACCTGGAAAACACAAAAGGGTTAGGAAAAACAACAAAGTGCTCGTTATGCAAATGCTTCATGCAAATGCAAACGTGTGTCTGTGCGTTAGGGAGATCTCCCCCGATCCTAGTGCCTGAGTGCCAGTGCTGATAATAAGAAGTCCAAATCCAGTCATGGAAATAACAATCTCATATATAAAGAAAGCCCATCAAGGCAGTACACAACATCAGCGAGTACAAGATGAATCAACAACATGACCTCAGCCAACAAGCCTAGTGATGGTCAGCATACAACGATGATCAAAACAAAAGAAATACAAATAGTCAAGTACGGCCACGGGCGCGATACTCCTCTAACAACTGATTCGTTTCTGGATGATCAGGCAGAGTGAGCAACCCCTCGACGAGTAATTCCCTTTGCACAATGGTGTACCGAAGACCTTCGACCGAATCTTCCCATGCTCCTTCGCCGAAACAATCTTCTAGCTTCCACTTCTTGGACTCAAACGTCAGTTTGTGCTCCTTCAGGTTAGCAAGAGCCCTGTTGAGCTGGCCTTCGGCGGCGTATCTGCGAGCGGTTTCCTCATCAAACCTCTTCTCACTAGCCTTCACCTGGGCTTCCAGCTTGGAGATCTGTAGCATCAGCTTATCCTCCCTCTCTTTCCTGGTGGCTAGGGAGGCCTTCCAGTGCTGGTTGAACTTGGATATCCTCCGATACGCTTCGTCCAAGTGCTGCTTCTTCGTAGCCAGTACGTCGTTGACAGCTTTGAAGTCTTGACCCATGCGTTCACGCTCGGCTGTGTGCTTAGTCAGGTCTGTACCTAGCTGGTTCACCAACTCTGTTTGCCTTTTGAAGGAATGAACGGCTTCGTTCCTCTCGCTTCGGAGCTGAGCCAATTCTTTCTCCAGTTCCTCATTTGCCCGCTTCAATTCATCTCTCTCAGCTAACACCTGATTATGCTGCTGAATGGGCACAATAGTAGGCTCTTCAATCATTGGAGGGCTTTCTGGCTTGGCTGGAGGAAACGGCATCCCTATAGCATCTGCTCTGGCTCTAATCCAAGTCACATACGGAGGGTAGGCTTGATTGTTGCTTCTCCCCAGCAATGGCTTTCCCCTCTTACTGATGCCATTCCAAGCGCGCTGAAGCTTGGATAACAGATCCCCCTCTAGAAGACCGGTGAGGTACAGAGATTCCTGCACCTCTTCATCCTTCGACGGAGCTCTCAAAGCATATGCGAACTGTCGGACCAGCAAAGACGGATTATAGTTTATACAGCCCTTCCTGCCTATCAAAGGTACGTTTGGAAACCCGCTGCAGCTGAAGATAATCTCGGTACCCAACCTATCTCTTTCAAACCAGTCAATATCCTCTACAGATAGACTCATCAAACGCTCGGACCACTCAGATGTGGCTGCCAGCGAAACAAAGGGACCCCTCTTGGGCAGATGACTATCAAGCCATTTATAAAGCAAGGGTACACAACATGAGACATTCTTGCCCCTTCTGTTCTCGTTTTTGTAGTGGACGGAATGGTAGACATCTCCTATCAAGGTAGGGACTGGATTCCCTGATGCAAAGATGCGAAATGCGTCGAAGTCTACAAAGTCGGGCATATTGGGGAACAGAATGATGCCATATATGCACAGAGCGAGAATGGCGTTGAACACGACCCAACATCCGTCCTTGGCGCACTGCTGAGCTTTACCCACTAGGAACTGCAAGGAGAACCTTGGAACCTTGTTCCAACTAGACAAAACCAACTCGGAGGCGTCCAGATGAAGTGAAGGAGCTAGACTAGCCAGATCGGGCTCAGCATCCATGTGAACAAAAGGCATCTGCCTCTTGATAGGCACACCCAACAAATCAACATATTCCTCTAGTGTAGGTGCGAGAACAAAATCCTGGAAAGTAAAGCATCTCAACGGAGGATCATAGAACTGCAGCAGAGCGTGCAACCCATTCAACTCGAACGCAGAAGGTTTACGAACCAAACTGAGCAATTTGCCGTAGGACTTTCTGAACTCATCCCTCATAGAATCATATGCTAAAGCAATCAAACCGGTCATCCGAACCACGTCAGGGGCAGGGAACTTGTAAGCCACGGTCTTCCTCAGAGAACCCATAACAATACAATAGGAGGCAAGAAATCCTGGATCGGGGAAAACGGTACCTGCAACACAGACACACGTTAATGAAATGCAAATGAGTATGCAAAGCAATGTAAAATGCAATCATGCAGCAGGAGATCAAGGCAACTGTGCTGTGGAGACTCTGTATCAACAAAACCATGATGCGACTCTGTCAAGAACAACCATTATATCTGATAAGAAGAAAACCCCGGTATCGGACCACAAATCTGCTCTGTCAAGAACAACCATCAGATAGGGCCATATACATAGGACCATTATTCTGCTCTGTCAAGAACAAACGTCTGATAATAAGGACTTCTGATACAGGACCAAGAAATCTGCTCTGTCAAGAACACACATATATATCTCTGAATATAAGGTCCTCTGATACAGGACCAAAGCTCAGCTCTGTCAAGAACAAACATCTGCTAATAAGACCCTCTGATCAAAACCTGCTCTATCAAGAACAGATACACATCTGATGATAAGATCCTCTGATCCCAATCAAAAACCTGCTCTGTCAAGAACAATCATATATCTGCAGATGAGATCCTCAGATCCCAACAAAACTGATCCACTATCAAGAAAACCAGGTGGTCTGAAGGTCAAAGTTTCCTGCAATAAACCCAACCCTGCTCATAGGTATGGACCTAAACTGACTCAAGTTCGGCATCCTATGCGTTCATCAGCGTCACAGACATTCAAGAGGGGTGATACAATACCCAGAAGGTGTGGCATCACCAGCTCATGAAGCGGCCTCACTCGGCTGATCACAAATGATCAGTCCCCAGAGTCGACAATCCTCCAAACCAACAACCGTCTCAACCCAAAGGGTTGAAAGAGAAGCCAACTGGGAGAACCTCGTCTGAGCGTGGATTTCATGAGACACTAGTGCCTGCCAAGCAAGCACGCGCCCATTAATTTCCACAACTAATGCTATGTTCACTCAAGCCTGGGTCTGGCTTCTCACTCATCAGAATGCCCCTCCCACAACAGCACAAATAATCATATCATACTGAAAAATAAAGTGCGGGAAATAAAATGCGATAAATAAACACAACCCAACAAGTAATCATACAAGCGCTAGGATTGACTCTCACAGGGGACGTCGGATCCCGAAACTGACTCGCATTCGGGACGTTGGATCCCAGGAAACTATAGAGTCCCCAGCAGAGTCGCCAGTTGTCGCTTCTGCGAAAATAAGGTGCCGGCAAAATAGAAGAGTCGCCACCTTTCATTATTTATCCCTTGGAACGGGAAAGGAAACGATCGGAAAAACCTGACGAAAAAGGGTAAGACAAGGTCATCGCAACCATTGTCTGGGTTTGGGAGTCGGTTACGCAAGGGGAAGGTATTAGCACCCCTCACGTCCGTCGTACTCGACGGGATCCACGCTTGTTGTGTTTACTGGACGAGTTGGTTTATCTATCTACCTATCAAGGTTGGCTTAAACAGAAAAGAAAATGACTCGGCAAAGCGTTGCACTTTATGCCTACGTATTCTCATTAGAGAATGAGAAATCAGAGTCAACGTAGTTCGGCCTACGACGGGTTACGGGGAAAGTGGCTCGCCAATACGTCAGTATTGTGCCTATGTACTCTCAACAGGTATGAGAGATCAGAGCTTACGTAGTTCGGGATAATACGGATTACGGGGATTCAGATTCATCTATTTTATCGAGTAGGGTTAAACAGCAGTTCCAGCAGTTAGGGACAAAGCCTGCTTGCGGTGGCGCTGAAGTTTAACGACACTCTTTTCTTCAGAAAAGCTTCCTTTGAGTTATGGGCCCACGGGGCAAAAAGGTTTGAGGTTTGTTTTCTGTATTTTACGAAAGAAGTGTTTTTTATTGTGTTTGCAATTTCAATCGCACTAAAGACTATGACCTGAGAGTGAATGCGTCGCATGTCACCCAAAGGGTGCCATACTAGACATCCAGACTGTTGGAAAGAAGCTCTCCAACAATCCTTTCTCAGATAGCTTAAGGCTCGTAACATACGAAAGAAATCATTCATGATTACTGTATCTTAAGCTGTTTTTGAGATGAGAAGAGAGCAGGCTCAACTACGGGGAGACTATCAAGTCCTACTGTTGTCATGCCAAGGATTCGTTCTATGGTTGAGGTTTGAAATAGGGAACTCCTAAAAGTTATCATGCATAGGTTTCAACCTAAAGTTCTATCATCACTTCCTTATCAAAGGAAGTGAGAGTCCTAAGGGATCATGTCAATGATACATAGAAACAGATAAAGCATCAGCTTAAACAGTAAACAGTAATACAGTAAATGACTGTAAAATGCATGCAATGCCAATGAGGGAGGAAATGTGTGTGGGGCAGCAGCCTCCACAAGCTCATCTCAACCTCAAGCCAGAATGAATAACAGTAATCATACTGAAGAAAATAACATGCTATCAAGTAGAAACAGTAAACTGCAATCATACAGTAACAATGAAATCATGCTATCAAGCAAAATAAACCACATGGGCAAGGGAGCAGGGCTCTACCGAATACCCGCAAGCAAAGCCATACAGTAACAGTACAAGCAGAGGGAGTAACTCAACCTCTAGTGTAATCATGCTCCTAGTTCAAAGTCAGTCTAGATATGGACTTATTCTAATGCATCAAGCAAGTCAAACAAGGCACATCAATACAGAAAAGAAAACAAACAAGAAAGCAGATCAACTCCTCTCTCAGCTCCAAGCTTCAGCTCTTCTGACAGCAACTCAGTCTTCAGACCTCCATCACTCTTGACAAATATCAATTTGTTTCTCCAGGTTTCAACCCTTCAACATAAGTTTCAACTTATTCTCTCTTCTCTAAGCTTCAGCTCCTTAATCAGTTCCACCTTCAGGCTTCACTCTTAACCACAAGTATCAACTTGATTCCTTCAGGATCTCCAAGCTTCAAAGTAAGTATCAACTCATCCTCTGTTCTTCAAGCTTCAGCTCTACACTCAATCTCAATTGAATCCTCTTCATAATTGTCAACTTAGTCTTCAAGCTTCATCTCTCTTACTTTACCAGTCTCAACTTGGTCTTCTCTTCCTACAAGCTTCAGCTTCTCAGAGTAGTCCTTAATCATCTGGAAATGTCAACTTCATCCTTCAGTCTTTAAGCCTCAGCTCTTCATTCAGTCTTTACTCGATCTTCATTGGGTCTTCAAGTCTCAGCTGCAATGGCAATGCTCAGGGGATCCTATATAACTTGAATCATGGGGAAGAATGGAGGTGAAAGATACCATCCATGTTTAAGAAAGAAATTAACTAAGTCTAAGCTCTACTTAATTCCTAACCCTAAAACAACAACAAAACAAACAAGTCTTCAAGATCTCAAGCTCCTTCTTCAATCTTCAAGTCTTCCACTATGCTCCTCCATGCTCCACAAAGCAAGACCAAGCCCACCAAGCCAAGCAAAAGCCCACAAAGCAAAGCAAAACAAAATACAAGCCCACAAGGGCAACACAAACAACAATCAATTACAAAAATCAATTAAAAATAGTATACTATTATATTAAAATCTAATATAATTTCTAGGGGATCCTATATAACTACCCTTAATACCCTATATGTCCCAATATCTAACATGACCTAAAAACCCAAAATTCTAGTGTTATTGTGGACCTATGTTAAGGATTGACCTAAATCTACACAACCTAAAGTCATCTAATCAAAACTAATCAAAAACTAATCACAAAATTATGGAATAAATCCAGAGGGGAGCTAAAGTCCTAATCTACCTATCCTAAAAAGAATGGTGCAGTAATATGAAGGGAACTAGCTAAACAAAATTCTACAAAACTATGCATCAACATAAAATGAATTAAAAAGCTATTAAAAGAGAAAATATACAAAAAATATTAAAAATGCATAAAATGAAAATGTTTTGATTTTATAATTTTCTAGACATAAATTTGAAATGGGAGAAAAAATCCCCATGTCAAAATCATTATTTTTCTATTTAATATGATTTTTCAAGGTTTAAAGAAAAATGAAGAAAAAGAAAATAAAATGTGAAATGTTTGGTGCAGATAGCAATGATATGCAGTGCATTGTAAATACTGGGCTTAAATGGGGGTGTCATCAGTAAACGCGCTAGGCCCATATATTTAGAAATTAAATGAGAAAAGAAATCAAAAAGAAAATGGAAAATCCACGGTGTATTTAGCAACTAGAATCAGTGCAGATCCACAATGGGCCACGACAGGGGGTGTGGCTATCAAAACCAACTTAAACCCATGACCTCACTTTTAATGATACGCAGCGTTTGGTTGTCTTCAGAGTTCCTTCTTCACAATCTTAAGTTAAAACGTGGCCATTAGATGACGTCCTAGTCAATGAGTCAACCGTGATCCAAGCGCTGTGGACCCTTCTTCAACCTCCAGCCATGGAAATGGAGGGAAAGCTCCATTGAATAGAGTTTTGAACATCACAATCATCTTCACTCGGGCTCTCTTATTTCTCCATCAAAAATCATGATCTAAAGCCCTAACCTGCTCTAAATCCAACCCTGAATTCACCCATGGTATTAGAATCAATTGAAACCTTATCTAGCTCTAAACCCGATCAAAGATCAAAACTATGCTCAAACTTCAACTTTAACGATTCTTGAAATTAAAGTGCTCAATCTCTTCCTCATGTTACACTGGTCAATTATTGCTATCACACCAAGATTATCTCTCAAGATTCAATAAGTTATGGTGCCGAACAGAAATGGTGTCATCATCTTGATCCTCTCCAAATGATCTCAAAATCTCCAGAATCCATCTCCTACTTGTTTCTAACTGTTCTAACCTAACAAATCTAACTAAATGCGCTTAAATTAAGGTGTAGAGTAAAAGTTGCAAACCTGTCAATTCTTGAATACCAGATAGGTCAAATCTTCAATTCAGCACCTCAATCTCTCCAGAATCACTCCTTGATTGATATTACTGCTTATGTTTGCAAAAGATTCGATCCAAGAAGCTTGAATCTCCAAATCTGATGGTGACTTGCAGCTTCCCAAATCCAAATGCTATCTTCTCAACCCTCCACGATCTTGCTCTCAATTTGGTATGGATTCACTCAGTATGATCAATGGAAGATGTTAGGATTGAAAGAATCAATGGAAATGATGCAGAATATAGAAATTGATTTCAACTTGCAATGGAAGAAAATGAAATGGCAATCTCACTCTCCTCTCTAATCTCTCACCAACCTTGCATCTGAGCAGCTTCTAATCAATATATAGGATGGTTCTAAACCATCCAGAACTTTCTGGAAGCATCCAATGAGAATTTGAGATTCTCATGTCATGAGTTTTTGATTTCAAGCCAAGCCTACACCAGTCCATGCTATACCTCTTGCAGCAGCTTGTTCTCCTTTGAAAATCTCCTTAGATGAGATGCATGAGATGTTAGGATGCTTTGCTAGCTTGTGCATTGCTCTTCCTTATGTTTTGCATATGTACCTTAATATGGAAGTAACCTTTTTCCAAAGCAAGTCCATGATTTAGACCTCAAATCAAAAATGTGGCTAAACTATTGTTTCTAAAATGTTTTCTACAATCAAAATGGTATATTACATGCCATGGTTTGGATGTATAGCTTGAAAATTTCAATTTCCAACTTTGACTTATTTAACTTATGCCTTCATTTTAGGTCATTTTTACCATTTTGAGCTACAAGCCTTTTCAAAATCTAATGACCTCCTTACTAGCCTTAAAACATCATTTTAAGCAAGTTTGATGTTGAACATTTTTCCATTTGAAGCTTGGAAATAGGAGTTATGGCCTTATGCTTGAAATGACCTGTAATCTCCAAATGACCAAAATGCCATTGACTTGTCAAAGCCATAACTTGAGTTCTACAAATCCTATCAAGGACTTCTAGTACTCTCTAGAAAGATAAGAAGATAAGTAACAACATTAATGTTGACCAAAAGTTCATAGGAATCATCCTTCTTGGGAAAAAGTTTGATGCAAGTTGGGTGACTTTCAAGGCCCCAGATTCACATACCTCAGATGACCTGTAACTTGTCAAAGTCATAACTTGAGCTCTACAAATCCTATCAAGGACTTCTAGTACTCAAATTAAAGCTAAGAGCAAGCTATATAACATTCATGTTGGGGGTAAGATGAGATGACAATCACATCTTGAGCTAAACTGCCTTGAAGATAGGGGTCAAACTAGGGGATTTTACACTGTCAAGCCTTAGAAACCCTAGCTTGAAACTTCTCAAACTCTTCAATCATGATGAGTTGACCTTGGAATCATCCTTATAGCATCTCAATTCATCAATCCATGATCACATGGCTCTTGAATTAGGTATCAACCTTGTTCAAATCATCAGTTGACCTAGGGTTGACCCAGTCAAACCCTAATCACACCACTCATGGGTGAGGCTTCTTAATCTTGCACAATGACCTGTCTAGGCTTCATGATGGCTTTCAATACATCTCATAAGCTCTCTCAAGGCTTCAAGTCCACATTTATGGCTTCAGAATCATCTGAGGACTCCCCACAACTCTCAAGTTAGGAGGCACACTCTCTTGGTTTCAACCACTCTCTCTAAGGATCTTCTGACTTCTCTGACAAAGATATCAACCCTTGAACACTTGAATAACCTTCTTGGCTAGCTTCAAAGTCTTGTGGTGCTCTTGATTGGTAATCATACCTCTTGATCTCCTGCATACATGTCAATGAAATGCAAATGATAATATGAAACTCAAGCTAGGTAAAGAAATGTTGGTCAAATTTTGGGGTGCAACACTACGTTCATAATTAATCTATTTACAACTATGTTTTTGTACCACTAACAAGTTTAGAGTTTGTTGCAAGTACAAATATGTGATTAACAAGTGTGGTCGGTATAGAGGTGATATTGCTCCTTTCTCTCTCTTTTTATCTCTCTCTCACTAAACATTCATGACTTGAAACTAACTATATCGTTCGACAATCATGGTACTTATATATGTATATGACTTTTGCTCCTGATACTATGTGTGTTTAGTGCAAATCATATTGTGAAAGGGTGAATAGGCATGATAAATAGGCAAGTGTGGCATTCTGCATAATATGAAACTGAAAAATTGGGTTTTTGAAGGTTATGAGTCAACCTAAATAGGACAACGGTCGACACATGCTGTAAACTTTCAAAATTATCAAAAAATGTACAGTATGCGCCGACGCATGCAGGGGCTATGGTCGACGGCTCGCGTAAAAACCCATAATTTTTTTCTTTTGAAAACCGTTCCAAGTTTCCATTCCTCTACAATTAATGTGCAGTCAACTTTTGTTATGATTTGATATGGCATTTGTCTTGTAAATTGCATCTAGGCATCTATTGTGTCCTCTTGTCTCCTCCCTCTTCCCAAAAACCCTAAAACCTCTATCTATTAAAGGGAATAGTCTTCATCTTCTCCAAAATTATCCTCAACTACTCTCTTCAAAGTTCATTTCTACAAATTCTCCAAAAATCATCATCAATGGCTTCCTTTCTCCGCAAAAATACAGGTAAGAGATCAAGGGCCTCATCATCATCTGCTTCAGTCCCCATTACCGCTGTTTCACTAGTTCATCCACCTGCTGTTGAAAACTTCAACAAGAGTCTCAGCAAAAGAGCCATAGTTCGACAACATGCTTTCTACCAGGCAACAGGGGAGCGCTTGCATCTTACCCAAATTCTGTCTCTGCTGGAAGTTCAGGGGTTCTTCAATTTTCTGGAGTGCAACACAAATCTGCAGGGTAACTTTCAAGATCAACATTTCCACACTTCTGTCGGCAATAAACTGGTAAACATAAATTCTGAAGTATGGAACAGACACTCGTACGGTGCCAGGGTATGAATTTAAGAGCACTCTGAATGACATGCTCAAAAGACCCTATCCAGATGCCATTGTCAACAGTGATGCCTTTCCTAGAACGGTCACAGCTGGGAAACTCAGTACAGGGGAGCGCATCCTTCAGTGGATTGTCGCTCGCATACTACGACCGAAAAAAGGTGGATTGTCCCGTGTCGAACAAGCTGAGGTTCATCTCATCTATATATTGAAACATAAGATCAAAATAAACTGGCCATACTATATTGCAAGCAGGATTTTTGCTCTGAGAGACTCAAGTAGAGGCACTGCTTTAGCCTATGGGTCGTTCATTTCGGAAATTCTTGCCGCAGCAAATGTTGTATACCCAACATTTCCTTGTGTTTCAGTCCCCTCTGACAAAGAATTTAGCACCAAAACCCTTGCAATGATGGGGTATTTTTGGTGTGCTAAACGACGATCATACAGATTTGTCCGTCGCGCCAATATTCCTCCGGTGACTCGTGACAGTTCTGATGACAGCTCTGAAGAAGAAAGTGAAGAACAAGGTGAAGAAGACGATGATGAAGAAGATACAACTGCAGAGGTACAAGAACCTGTCTGTGAGTCTCAAGACTATCATCAATCTCAAGTTCAAGATACGCCTCCAAATACCGATTGGGTCCAGTATTCAACTCCATCAGAAGCACAAGAAGACGATTATACAAATCAGGGATGGGGTGAATGGCAATACACAGTCTGGACTACCCTGGGTAGATTCTACGACCCATATCACGGCTACCCTCAAGACTATCAACCTTCCCAGCACTCATCACCTCCTCCACCTTCTGACAACTCTGAAGTCATTAATATGCTGCAGTCCATGCAGTTAGATCAACAAAATTTCATGAGGAGTCAAGATACTCAAATGGAGCAGATTAGAGCTGAGCTTCATACCCAAAATGAAAGGTTAAATTCATTTTCGACTCGGATGGACGCCCGTATTGAAGCTCTGGTTGAATCACATGAAAGGCAAGACTTGGAAATCACCGACTCTCTTCATCACCTCAACATGTCCGTAGAAGCCTTTCTGGACTTCTCGGATCCTTACCGCAATCCCGATACTGCATAACGGGGGAGGGGCCAAGGTCGGGGTCGGGGATATTAGTTTCATAGTTGCATATTTCATAATTGCATATGTGTTTCGTCTATGTACTTTTCATTTTTCCGTATTATGTGTGACTGAATATTCACCTACTTTGCATGTTCTCGTAATTATCTATTAATTCAAGTTACTTTTGTTCATTATCATGCTTATGTGTGGAGTTTGGTAATTAACTATCACCTATTGTCTATTCTCTGTTAATTGATGCGTTCTCCTTCTCTTTTTGATGGTGTCAAAGGGGGAGAAGAACATGTAGCAAGCTAGCCAACACCAAAGCCAAGTCAGGATATTAACAACAGTTGATGGTTGTTTGTTCTACAGCCTTATATTACAAAAGAAAGGGGGAGCTTGTGTATACATTGCATATTTGGTGTTTTAGTTGTATACAGGTTGTCATCATCAAAAAGGGGGAGATTGTGGTGGCAAATTGCCACACATCACACAAGTCTGCAAGACATTGGTCAATGCAGGTTTCGATGATGACAAATTCCCTGGACAGATTGGAAATTATAAACTCCAGATCTACTAAAACAGATGCAACGTATCACCCACCATATCCTTTTTATACTTGTCTTAAAACTGCTGTAATGAATATATTATGTGTAGATAAAATGCAATCATAACCAAAGGCATGAAAGACCACAAACTGATGAATTTTTGCAGGTTTGCAGGGCATGAGTCGACCATAGGGTCGGCGCATGAAGGAAAAACTTTCCAACGGGTCAGTGCGTAAAGGCATGAGTCGACCATAGGGTCGGCGCTTAAGGGAAATAGTTTTCAACGGGTCAGCGCACGCCGACTGTATGGTCGACGCATACTGATGAATTTTCCAGATTTCCAAACAACACATGCCATGCGTCGACGCACAGACCTGCTGCGGTCGACCGTTCACGCGGAAATTCTGTTTTTAAATGATTCCCTCTTATATTTGAAATACTGTTATGTCTAAAATTGGGTTGGCACTATATATACTTGTTTAGCCACTTGTGTCATTTTAACATTTGATAATATTTTGATTCATGTGTTCAAAAACAAGAAAGAGTGAAATAGGTGTCCGAGATTCATCATCTTCATCTTCAACATCTCACAACATTTCAATTACACACAATCATTTTTGAAATACATTTGTGAGAGATTCAAGGTGATAAGGTTCGAAGCTTAGATTGGAGAATCAAGTTCGGGTTGAAGCTTGTGACAGGTTCTTTCTTGAATAAAACCGTTGGGGTTTTACCCTCCAAGATTGGGTTGAATTTTGGGGGTTTTTGGACGAGATTCTTCATCAAGGGTCAACCGAGCGAAGGTGATTGTGAAGAGGTGTTCTTCACAAGTCTAGTAGCGGATTCGGTGATTTTAAAGGGAAGATCTCGGGGTCGATTTGTTGCTGTTGAGATCAGCCGGAGCCGAAGGTTTGAACAACGTGTTATTCAATAAGGTGGCTGGAGTCGGAGGTCCATAAACACAAATCGGAGGACTTGATTCATCTTGAATCAAGGGGCAAGGAGTGAAAGCAACTTTCAACACATTGAGATTTCTATTGTATATTTGCTGCTCAATCCTTGTATAAACTGTTACATTCAACATGTGATATCTATAAAATCTATCTCAATTCTAGTTTTAGAATTGAGGGCAGACGTACCCCGAAGCGAGGACGACGGGGGAACTGCCTCACCAAATACTTGTCTTCTCTATTTTTTCAGCATTTACGTTATAGCTCAAAATAAGTGATTTTTGTATAAGCTCTACTGTCAAAATTGTGATATCAATTGAGTAGGAGGCTAAAACTCTATTTTTGACTCCAAAGTACAACAAGACATTGTACTAGGCTAGTTGGAATCACTTACTCAACATAAATATCACTTGGAGTGTTTTGCACACCAAGTGTTTGACATATTGCTTGAACCAAAATTATCTTACTTGTGTATCTAGTTTTGATTTGCTTTTTGAATCATTGGAACTAGCAATCCTAACAACTGAAGTAGATAATTGATAAGTGTAATTAGTGTTGTGATTCTATTTTCCAAATTGTCATTAATCCAAAGGCTTACGCATATCCGGTTTTCCAATAACCGTTCGTTTTAGACTATATTTTCCTCGGCCGCTTTCCGCACTTAAAACATTTTTAAAACCAATTTTTAAATTGGTAGCGCCGACTCAAATTTTAATTGGGGATCTATTCAACCCCCCCCCCCTCTAGATCCGTGCCATATACTAGGCAATTGAGAGGTAACCACTCAATCACCATTTCCCAAGTATAAGGCTCATGGCACAACACTCATTACATTTATTAAGTGAATTGAAGTTGTTTGAAGATGAGAAGAGAAAGGGGACAAACTAAGGGGGACTAGACCAACCCTAAAAGTTGTCATGCAATATGCACCTAAAGTTGAGTTTGAAAGGGGACTACCTAATGTTATCATGCACGGTTAGAACCCTAATGTCTATCACAACCTCTCTTGAACAAGAGAGGTTAGAAATCCTAAGGGAAGGAAGACAACAAGAAGAAGAAACAATAAGAAGAAAGAATGCAAACACAAATGCAACAAGGAAGACAAAGATGCAATGCTAGTGATGGAGGAAATATGTGTGGGGATGGAACCTCCAAAAGCTCATCTCAACCTCAAGCCATGGTATGAATAAGTGCAAGAGAAATGGAGAAGAAGGTGCATCACAAACAAGTAACAAAAACAACGAGAAAAAGTCCTCATGGATTCATTACTTTAGGTAGGATTCAAGTTCCTCCTAAGGAGGGACCAAGCAACCTTAAGTAGTATTCCAAGGTCATAGGAAAGAATGGGGATAAGGAGAAGAGATCTCAAAAGTTAAAACAAAACATCACAAGCAAATGCAATCAACATCATCAAAAAAAAGCAAGCAAACATCACTTATGGAAACACAATATGCAAACATGAAAGTATGAGATCAAATGAACAACTTATGCATATGGTAAAGACCTATGAATTAGCATACAAGACCTATAACAAGTCCCTAACATGAAACAATCAAAATCAGGTTCATCAATAATGCACAACCAACCTTTTGGAAGCAAAACAAAACAAGTATACCAGCAAAGATGCATAAACATGAAGCAACTTGCAAAATACATTAAAAAAATAAGAAAATGCATCTAAAAATACCAAATAAAATCTCAGAGGACCCCCAAGGTATTAGGAACCAGGGGTCAAAAGGGGAGATTGAAAATCAAAAGGGAAGTGCCTCAACAGAAGGCAAACACCAAGAGTGTCCCAAAATAAGGCAGAAAATAGAGAGGGAACAAAAAGCAACTCAAACCACATGGAAACAGCACTTAAAAATCATGGAAAAAATATCCAAGGATCAGTTAACATGTTAACACAATGCTAAAAAAAAAATAGAAGTTTAATCCATACCATGAGCAAGAAATAAAATCAACAAGACAGCATAAATTTTTCACATCATTAAATGACTATTTAAAAGGAAACTTTGAAAATAAATGGAAAATGCATCAAAAAAAGAAATTAAAAAGGCACAAAATTAAAAGACATGTTAAAGTATGTTCATGATTTTTCTCAGAATTTTTAGACATTTTTTGATATTTTTCACGAATTTTTAAAGAACAAACAAATAAAAGAAATAAAAGAAAACAAAAGTGCAGAAAAAGACACAACCATCAGATCTGCATACTAGTCAAATGATCCAAGGCACCAGAATGTGCCACCTCAATTAATGAATTGAGGTTTTAATGTGGTATGGATAAGAAAAAGAAGGAACACATAGGTCTTGTTTTGGAACACATGATCAGAAAACAAACGAACGGACGAACCACAGCTTGACACATCACCTTCGTCTTCAACCTTGGAGCTCTGGCCGGACCAGCTCGTCGGAATTCGCGCCGGTCATCCCTGTCCTTTCTATGGCCGCTGCGAGCGCCCCCCCCCCCCCCCCCCCCCCACCGTGGCTTCATCAAATCGCGACCTGTTTTTCACAATCCTTAGATGAAAATTCATCCTCTCGCCGCAAGGATCATGAATCCAACCTCCATTTCCATTAATTCTCAACAACCAAACCATAAATCAAACAACAAGCAAAGTGTGCAAAAATAAAGTTCACCAAAACTCAAATTAAGAGGTCCAAACATCATCTACATGTTACAGGGAGTAAGAATCCATGAAAATTAAAGCAAAACAACATGAAAATCCATCAAAAAGAAACAACACAACTTTGAGCTCAAAAAATCAAATGTCATAAACACAAACAACAATGATCCATAAATGATCTATGTAACTCAAAGGTTCAAATTCAATGAAAATGGTGGAAAACCATGGAGTATTAAGAGTGTAAAGTTAAAATAAAGTTTACCTAGTGGAGAGCCTCCACTGGGCCTTGAAATGGTGAAGTTTAACGAAAAACGTCCAGAATCACTCCATGAACTTCAATTGAGGTGTTTGAAGGCTTGATTTGGTCTGAAAATGGTTGAATCTGAGAATTGGTTTTTGAGTTTTTCACCACTTTTTGAAAACGTGAAATGGTTGTTCATGCAGCAAAATGACCTAGCTCTGCCTCAAATTTCATCTAGAATACTTATATGATGGGTTTATGATCAAATGGGGCTTTAATTCAAGCAAAACATCCCACTTTGAAAATTCACATTTCACCACTTTTTGAAAATACCATGCACGTTTTTACCACTACACCAGCTGGTTTTTTGATCCAAATCCACTACAAATCAGTTGTGTTGATTAAAGGAATGAGATTGGAGGTTTAATTTTGATCCTATGGTTGATTTTCATTTTGTTACTTCAAGAGGAAGAAACCATGAAAATGGCCCATTTTGAGACTTCAAAATTCCAATGTGAAAATGGCAATGTCTTTGAATTATTATTTGCAATAAAAAAATGCACAAACTTGCCTTGAAAAAGTTTAAAATCCATTAATTCTCAAATTTTCAATTTAAGCCTCCTTTATGAAAAATTCAAACCCCAAATTCTCAATCCAAGCCCCCACCATGAAAAGAGATGATTTTTTAGTGCAAATGGACCCATTTGAAGCATGTTTCATGTTGAAAAGATTTCCATTTGAAATGTGCAAGTTGGTGAAATGGACCTATAATTTTATGACCTGTAATCTTACTTTCCCAAAATACCCCTGACTTGTAAACCTCATAACTTGAGTTCTACAAATTAGATGTAAGACTTCTAATACAATTTGGAAAGCTAAGATCAAGACCTACAACTTTCATGTTGACCAAAAGTTGAGGAGAAACACCCTTCTAGGTCAAAACTGGCTTGGACGTTGGTTGACTTTTGTTCACCAAAATCACATACCTCTAATGACCTGTAACTTGTCTGGATCATAACTTGAGTTCTATAAATCCAATCGAGGACTTCTAGTATTCAAATTAAAGCTAAGAACATGCTATACAAGTTACATGTTGGCCAAAATTTGAGATGAGACTTGTATCTTGAGGTAGGTGGTCTTGAAGTCAGGCACTAAATAGGGGATTTTACCCTGAGAACCCTAATTTAGTAACCTCTAAACATTTAACCCTTGATGAATTGAACTCGAAATGATGTCTCATATGTCTTAACACAACATCCCATGACCATAGAGACTTTGAATTGTGTTTCTATCTTCTTCAATCGTGTAGTTGACTGAGGATTTACCAGATGAAAACCCTAACTGTGATACTTTCAACCGTGGCTTGTTCCACTTCACACAACCACCTGCATAAGCTCCACAATGACCCTCAAGGCCCTCAATAAGCTTTCTTTACATCTCATACCCAAAATCATGGCTTCACAATCCTCTGACGCCCTTCAGTTGGCCTCCCAGTTAGGAGCTAACCCACACACATCCATTTGTCCTTTCACCATACTTTGACCACTTCAAGATGTACTGATGACCACTCAGACTTGAGTAAAAACCCCTGCTTAGGTTCCATGCTCTGAGAAGACTCCTCTTGCTATGCACATCCTTTTGATCCGCTGTTCGATGCGATATGTTATGCAATGCAAATGCTAGAACAAAATGAAATGAAATGAAACATAAACCAAGTTAAGAAAAGGTTGAGCAAATTTTGGGGTGCAACAGCTGCCCCTATTCAAACGACTTGGACCTGAATGAGTGAAAAGCAAGCGGATTTCACACAATCAAGGTAAAGGACGGTTGAATACCAAAGAACCCAAAAATTTACCAACCGCAGAAATTCCGAATATAGTAGAATTGATCTCAAAGCCACCCTGTTGGGGAAAGAGAATACAAACGTCAAAGGCGGTGCCATGGTCTAGATACCATATTGGCAAAAGGTAACAGCCTAGGTTACCGGAGTCTGGATACTCCACAGAAATCAAAGCCTGAATGCTCAACATAACTCTCAGTCTGGATACTAAATAAACGGAGCTTGATTGCTCAAAGAAACAAAACTGAGTCTGGATACTCAAAGATTAGGGCCTGAATGCTTGATAAACACAAAACTAGAGCCTGGATGCTCAATAAATGGAGAACTGGAGCTTGGATGCTCAGTAATAAATTTGAGTCTGGATACTCAAAATTTGGAGCCTGGATGCTTGATGAATCGGAGCCTAGATGCTCTAAAAACACAAATTGGAGCCTGGATGCTCGAAGAACACATCTGAGTCTGGACACTCAACAGCCTGAGCCTGGATGCTCAATGCAATCTGAGCCTGGAGGCTCTATGCAAATAACCTGAGTTTGGATACTCGGTTAACCTGAGCCTGAATGCTCGATAATAATTCTGAGTCTGAATACTCAAAAACCTGAGCCTGGATGCTCAATGCAATCTGAGCCTGGATGCTCTATGAAAATAGAACTATATTTGTCAAGATCTGGATATCCTACGAGTTCAAGTCAAACGACGTTCATGGGAAACAAAATTAGCCGCAATCTGGATACCACCTAGGCTGAGAAAACATTACGTGCCAAGGTCTGGATACCACACGACGACAGGAGATAACTACAATTACTGTAATCTGGATATCACGGAGCATTAGAGGAACTACCATGGTCTGGATACCATAACTGCCATCGCCGGAGTCTGGATACTCAACGGAGAAGGCACAAACAAGATTCATCAGGGTTTGGACACCCAACTGACTTTACCGGAGTCTGGGTACTCAACGGAGAAAACATAATAAAACGAGCATAAGCCATGGTCTGGATACCATAAGGCACAAACACACTTGTTGTGATCTGGATATCACAAAGGAATTTGACCAGAGTCTGGATACTCAACGGATCAAGAAAATACCTGTTGGAGAAAATACCGGAGTCTGGATACTCAACGGAAAAAACAAAACAATATCAATCATCGTGGTATGGATACCACAACCATTCTTACCAGAGTCTGGATACTCGACGGAAGAAGGAAAACTTCATCAACTGGGTACTGGCCGGAGTCTGGATACTCAACGGGGAGAGGTGATCATCACCAAACTTATCATGACCCATTCAAATCCGAAGATACTGCTAGGGAATAACATGAGTCGGGGTCTGGATACCACACGGGCTAAAAGATATCACGTGGTCTGGATACCAAGGGAAAATCAAACATCCGAAGAAACACTTGAAACAAAGAGATAACAACCTGGTCTATGTTTCACATACAAATGTTTGAAAATGGCGTAATGCTCCATACGAAATGGAAATGATACGTGTTTGGGTAGATGTTAAGCACACATGCAGATGCATCAGAACTGAAACAGCGAAGTAAATGCCAGAGAAATAGAAACCATCCTGTCAGGAACAACAAACAACCCTGTAGGGAACAACTTACCCATGCCAATAACAATTGGACTTACACCAAAAAGGCCTCGAAAGGCTTACCTACCGGGGATAAAGTTCATACGAGAACAGAAGATCCAAAACTCAACTGAGGATGCAGATCACCATTTGTTGAGGTAAATGTCTGGGCTGACTCTCCGGAATACAAAATCTTCTGAAGAACAGATAACTCACCGAGTACTTAAAACAAACAGGCTAAACAGCCTCACTTCCCTGATAGAGAACAAAACTTCTATCGGATGTCTCAGTTTGTACTGCTGAAAGCCAAGTTCCTTCAATCAGACTGAGTGAGAGGGAGAAATACCAGGCCACTGCTGGGGAAAACCTGGCACCTACTTTGTGGGGACACGCCCGAATTTCGACTCGCTGGGGAGTGAACACAATTTCGTACTCTGCGGGGATTAAAAGCGCACTGGCACACTGCCAGGGAAATGCTAACCACTGCATGTAAATCTACTGGGATAGAGATGCAATCTCAATTGCTGGAGAACAACACGGTCTGGGGGGAAAAGATGAATCCAATCATATTCATAAACCTTGCCCCAAGGGTAACAACCCTGCAAAAGACAAACAAGACAACCTATACAACAAGCCTATCTTGGTCATCATTCGTGACATCGTTCAATTAATATCAAGGTTTTAGCAATTATTGGCCAAGGCCTGCAAGTTTATGTATGTAAGTTCATCAAAAACATCGGGCGTTTTTCACAAACAAAACAGTAAAAGCATAAAAACAAAGCACACAAACAAAGTACTGAATAGTATATGTTTATTGATATCCGCCTATGAATAGGCAAAGTTTTTACAACAGATGCAACTCCTGAAAAGAGAAAGTTGCGCAAAAACTACAAGTATGCATAAAAGCAAATACAAAAGTGTACATTTTAAACAAAAAGTACAGCAATGTCGGCAATATGGTGCAGACGCACACCATGAGCTTATTCCTCTATGACTCACCTGACCCTGATGCTTTCCCGACGCTTCGTCTTCATAAGGGATTGATTCGAATTAAACGGCCCTCAGGTTCTCCCAATCCACTAAGCAATGAAGTTCATACACAGACCGCAGTCATTTGCCTTTCAATCCCTAACTTTTTCCTGAACCGCCCTTTCGGGTTTTCGATTCACCGGGATACCCATTTTTGCCAAAGTCGCCTTTTCAGGTTTTCAACTTTGCGGGTTTATATCTTTTTTCAATTTTATCCCTAATTTTTGCCCGAACCTTTTTCATTTTTATGGTTCGCCGGGATGCCCCATTTTTGCCTGGACTTTTCTTTTTATGTCCAGCGGGTCTCTTTTAAGAAAAGTATTTTTTAACTGCGTTTGCGTTCACAGGGGATGAAAAATCTTCGCCGTCCATGGTGGATAACACTAAGGCTCCTCCAGAGAAAACCTTTCGTACAACAAATGGACCTTCATAGTTGGGAGTCCATTTTCCCCTGTGATCTGACTGTGGTGGGAGAATCTTTTTCAGCACAAGATCGCCCGTCTGAAAGCTTTGAGGGCGCACCTTTTTATCATAAGCTTTCTTCATCCGGCTCTGGTACAAACGACCATATGCCCCGGTTGATGTGCGTACCGTCGTACGATAACCGTGTAGGGCGAAAGGTAACATTTCATGCCAATCTTTGTATGTAACAACCATCTTTTGCACTATCTTTTTAATGTTCTTGTTGACCACTTCAACAGCGCCATTCATCTTCGGCCGATAGGGCGATGAGTTGTGATCTTCGATCTTGAAGTTCTGGCATAACTCCTTCATCATCTTATTGTTCAGATTTGAACCATTGTCAGTAATGATTCTTTCAGGGATTCCATATCTGCAGATGATGTCCTTCTTTATGAATCTTGCCACCACTTGTTTGGTCACATTAGCATATGATGCTGCCTCTACCCACTTGGTAAAGTAATCGATGGCTACCAGGATAAAGCTGTGTCCGTTGGAAGCAGTGGGCTCGATCTTCCCAATCATATCGATGCCCCACATGGAGAACAGCCAAGGGGAGGACATTACATTCAGCGGGCATGGCGGCACATGAATCTTATCAGCATAAATCTGGCATTTATGGCATCTCTTTGCGTATTTGAAACAATCTGACTCCATTGTTAGCCAAAAATAACCAGCTCGTAGAATCTTTTGAGTCATGGCATGTCCGCCGACATGCGTGCCAAAAGTACCCTCGTGGACTTCTTCCATAAGCAAACTTGCTTCTTTTTCGTCCACACACCTCAGTAGTACCAGATCATGATTCCTCCTATACAGCACACCATCTGGGTTGAGGTAGAAGTTTCCAGACAATCTCCTAAGAGTTTTCTTATCCTTGGTCGATGCCCCTGGTGGATACTCTTGGTTCTTAAGGAAATTATGAATGTCATGGAACCACGGTTTACCATCGGAAGCTCCCTCAATAGCAAAGATGAAAGCGGGCCTGTTGAGGCGTGAGATAACAATCCTTGGCGCTTCATTCCAAAAGTTGACCTTGTACATTGAAGACAGTGTAGCCAAAGCGTCTGCCATTTGATTCTCCGCTCTTGGCACATGGTGGAAGTCTACACGGTCGAAAAATGGTAACAGTCTTCTTGCGTAATCCTTGTAAGGGATTAGATTGGGCTGTCGAGTTTCCCATTCTCCTTCGATCTGATTAACAACTAGCGCTGAATCGCCATATACCTCAAGATTCTTGATCCTCAGATCAATAGCTTCTTCCAAACCCATGATACATGCTTCGTACTCGGCCTCATTGTTGGTACAAGGGAAATTTAATCTGGCAGTGAAAGGGATATGCGTTCCATGGGGAGTTGTGATAATTGCCCCAATTCCGCTACCATACGAATTAACTGCACCATCGAATATCATCTGCCATTGAGATCCCCTCTCTGGTCCTTCAGTGGGTAATGGGTCATCACAATCTTTTGCTTTCAAGTACATAATGTCCTCATCCGGAAATTCAAATCTCATCGGTTGGTAATCATCAATTGGTTGTTCAGCAAGGTATTCTGACAGAACACTCCCTTTAATGGCTTTTTGGGAAACGTATTGGATGTCATATTCTGTCAATACCATTTGCCATCTGGAAATCCTTCCAGAAAGTGCCTGCTTTTCAAAGATATATTTAATCGAATCCATCTTCGAAATTAGCATGGTTTTATGATTGAGCATGTACTGTCTTAAACGTTTGGCCGCCCAAGCGAGTGCACAACACGTTTTTTCATGCATGGAGTAGCGGGATTCACAGTCTGTGAACTTTTTACTCAAGTAATAAATCGCATGCTCTTTCCTCCCTATCTCGTCGTGTTGACCGAGAACACAACCCATACTATTCTCCAGAACCGTTAAATACATGATTAATGGTCTTCCAGCCACTGGGGGTATCAGTATCGGAGGCTCCTACAAGTATTGTTTTATTTTGTCGAATGCTCTTTGACAATTTTCGTTCCAGACCACCGCCTGATCTTTCTTTAACAGCTTAAACATTGGTTCACACGTGGCCGTTAGATGAGATATGAACCGAGCAATGTAGTTCAACCTCCCTAAGAAACCACAAACCTCTTTTTTAGTCTTCGGTGCTGGCATTTCTTGAATAGCTCTTATTTTTGCAGGATCTACCTCGATTCCTTTTCTGCTGACAATAAACCCCAATAGCATTCCGGACCGAACTCCGAAAGTTCACTTATTTGAATTCAACCTTAATTTGAACTTCCTCAACCTCTCAAACAGCTTCAATAGATTGACCAAATGTTCTTTCTCCGTTTGGGACTGCGCGATCATGTCATCAACATAAACCTCGATTTCATGATGAATCATATCATGAAACAAAGTCACCATTGCCCGCTGATAAGTTGCCCCTGCATTTTTCAACCCAAACGACATCACCTTATAGCAAAATGTTCCCAAGGGTGTAATGAATGTTGTCTTCTCCATGTCCTCTGGTGCCATTTTTATCTGATTATAACCGGAGAAGCCATCCATGAAGGAAAACACCGAGAATTGAGCCGTATTGTCAACCAATACGTCAATGTGGGGGAGCGGGAAATCATCTTTTGGGTCGCCCTATTCAAGTCTCTATAATCAACGCACATTTGTACCTTACCGTCCTTCTTAGGTACGGGTACAATGTTGGCGACCCATGGAGGGTAAGTTGTCACGGCTAAAAATCCAGCGTCTAACTACTTTTGAACTTCTTCTTTGATTTTTGCCGCCATGTCTGGTCTCGTCCTCCTAAGCTTCTGCTTGACGGGTGGACATTCTTCCCGAAGTGGCAATCGATGAACCACAATGTCAGTATCAAGCCCGGGCATATCTTCGTAAGACCAAGCAAAGATGTCACTGTACTCTCAAAGCATCTCTATCAACCTTTGCTTGACGTCTTCTTGCAATGCGGCCCCTATCCTGACATTTCTAACAACCTCTTCAGAACCCAAGTTGACGATCTCAATCTCTTCTTCATGAGTCAGAATGACCTTTTCTTCTTGTCTTAAGAGTCTAGCCAATTCCTCAGGTAAGTCTTCATCCTCATCAATCTCTTCTTCAGCTTGGAATATCGGGTTACCAAAGTCGAAGCGAGTCATAGAAGATTCTTGGTCGGTGTCATCTGCAATGATATGAGACCTGCAATGAAAATGGTTAAGTGCTTCAAATGATATGCAAACAAACACATTGCCATTTTATTGTTAAAGATAAAACAAGAAAAACAGAGATCTGAAAATTTGAATGGAAAAAACGCCCTTTGATTAATAGATGAAATAGTATTCAAGCATAAACAAGACAAGCCCTGAAATAACAAACCACTATGCTCCGGGTAGAACATAGGGTCGTACAATAATTGAAAAACAAAGTATTATTGTTCATTGGTCACTTGGACAAATTCCTCGATGGACCAGTTGCATAAGCGATGTCCTAGAAGGCATGGCTTGATCCAAGCATCCATGTCGCAGTCGCTGTCTCTAGCTTCGTCCTCAGAAATGGCATTGAGCTGCTCGAAGAAGACACATCTGCTGGTGAACCTGATTGGCCCCTTAAACTTCGGTGTACTCTGTGCAGAGGATGCGTGGTACCCCAGGCCGAATTTGTCTTGCTTTTGAGGGATATCAATCACTTGCCCCCATCCTTGTGTTGAGCCAGCTTGTACCACCGCCTGCGCTTCTTTGAAAGAGGATATAGCCACCTCAGGCTCTTTTCTCACCACTGGCGCCTTATCCTTCAACTGAACAATTTCAAACGCTTGAGACAGGGTCTCATGAATTTCCCCATCTACTTCCACATGCTTGAAAGAAGACAGGTGACTAACCATGATATCCTCTTCTCCACATACTGTCACGACACTGCCACCGACCATATATTTCAACTTCTGATGCAGAGTCGATGTGACAGCTCCAGCTGAGTGGATCCATGGTCTTCCTAACAAACAACTATAAGCAGGCTGAATGTCCATGATATAAACCACAACGTCGAAGACTTCTGGGCCCACTTGGATAGGCAAAGTCAACTCACCGAAGGCAGACCTCCGAGTACCATCGAAAGCACGTACAACCAAATCACTCGGTGTACAGGTAATGCCCCTAGTATCCAGCTTCATAAGTGCCTTCTTTGGCAGCACATTCAAAGATGACCATGTGTCAACAAGGACATGAGACATAACCACTCCTCTACATTTAACAGAAATGTGCAGCGCACAATTGTGGTTTCTGCCCCTTGGCGTTAAGTTTAGATCTGTGAACCCAAGGCCATTTCCCGCTCTTACATGCCCAACAACCCCTTCAAGCTGATTTACTGATATCTCCTGAGGCACAAAAGCGGTGCTCAATACTTTCATCAATGCATTTCTGTGAGCTTCGGAACTCAACAACAGCGACAATATTTAAATTTTGGAAGGCGTCTGCTGCAAGTGCTCGACTATCTTGTAGTCTCTTTTGCATATCAGCCTCATGACCTCCTCCACATCATTCTCCAAAGATCCTTTTTCACTAGCCTGGGAGGTTTCTTCAATTACCATCTTACTCTTCCCTCTATCTGCTTTTTCAGCCACCACTTCGGGCGGTGCAAAGACTCTTCCGCTTCGGGTAATTGGCGCTGCTCCTACAACATTCTCTGCAGACTCCACAGGAAAACTTTTCAAATCAATCTTCTGACCATTATAGTACACCTCAGCCCCATAGTTCCACAGGATGGCTTTGGTGCTTTCATAAGGCACAGGTCCTGCTTTGGTAATAGTGATTGTTGGTGGCCTAGGTGGCGCTGAAATGGTTATAGTCTTATATGGGATCGATATCGTAGCGACCTCATCCCTCTCTTCATTTACTTCCTCAACAGGTTTTCCCCTTGTCTATCATTCCTTGGATACACCTTTTCAGATCAACACATCCCTCAGGATGACTTAAGCAATTAACACAGTCCTCATTACAGCCTGGGAATACACCTCCTCCCAGCAACTTGTCCTTCACAAACTTCAATGGAGTCTTCAATTCATTCACATCCATTATCAAGTCTAAATCCTCCTCCACTAGAATAGCACCAACCCTAGCCTGCCCATGGTTTGGCATAGGGTTCTGCACAACGTTAGGTGCATCATGAGAAAAATTTATCGCTTTATTGTCAATGAGATCTTGCAGCTTGTCTTTAAAAGCCTTGCAATCGTCAATAGAGTGACCAGGCGCCCCAGAGTGAAATTCGCAACGTGCATTTGCGTCATAGCCGGGTGGGGGATCACCTGTCAAAGGAGCGAGAGTCCTTTTCTGAATTAATTGTAGCTGCAATAAAGTATGAAGCACCTGAGAGTAGGGCATCAGTGGAGTGTCAAATACTCTGTTCGGTCTGGCCCTATCAGGATACCACCTATAACCTTGTTGGTTTTGCTATTGTGGTTAATACTGTCTTTGTTGTTGTTGTTGTTGTGGTCGTTGCTGCTGTGGCACAGGAATAGTGACACTGGCTACTTGCTGTTGGCGATATTGGTTTTGGGGCTGACCCCTTCCTCTTCCTCTAGAACTTGTCACTGAGTTGACGTCACCTTCACGCTTCTTGTTTCCAAATATCTTTTTTCCTCCTCCTCCAGCTGAGGGTACCTCTCCCACTTGAATCTTTCCAAGCTTGATACCGTTCTCCACCCTTTCACCAGTGATTATCAAATCTGAGAAACTTCCGGACATACTGCTTATGAGCTTCTCATAGTACACCCCTGGTAGAGTAGCAACAAACATGTCCACTAGCTCCCTCTCTACCATTGGTGGCTGCACTCTAGCAGCAAGCTCTCGCCACCTCTGGGCATATTCTTTAAAGCACTTGTTACTCTTTTGAGAGAGGTTCTGCAGTTGGACTCTATTCGGTGCAAGGTCATTATTATATTGATAGTGCCTTACAAAAGCCTCGGCAAGTTCTTTCTAGCTGCAGACGTTTGCAGGCTCCAACCCCATGTACCACTCCAAAGAGGGGCCGGACAAGCTATCCTGGAAGAAGTGCATCAGGAGTTTTTCATCGTTCGAGTACGCGGACATCTTTCTATAGTATGAGCGCAGGTGGACCCTCGGGCAAGTAGTGCCTTTGTACTTGTCGAAGTCGGGCACTTTGAACTTATGAGGCACTCTTAAGCCTGGGATCAGCCCCAGGTTGGACATATCTAGTCCCATGGAATTCTGGCACTCCATAGATCGCATCTTTTCTTCAATCATTTGAATCCTTCTATCAGCCTCAGAAGGTCCTGCAACGTTTACGAACCTAGGAGTGAATATATCCTCCTGCTGATCCTCTTTCAATGTATGGTTCAAACTACCATGAATGCCTCCTGTAGTATCAAAACCGAAGCCATTCCCATTTTCATTACCCCCATCAGCAAAGCCACCACGATTAAGACCTGTTGTATTCCTAGCACCAGTAGTGTGTCCATCCCCTCCAGCAGTAGGGATGACTAAGGTTGGTATTGAATTGCCCACCTGAGGGGTTTCAACCGAGTATGGTTATTAACTATCCCACCATGTAGTACCCCATCCTCATCAACTCGTGTCAACAGGGGTTGCACCATAGTCTGAAGTTGAGCTTGCCCAGTAGCAACTCCTTGCATCAAATCCATCAGCTGAGCAATGCATTCCCTCATTTCTTGCATTTCCACTTGCATTTGATCCATTATCCTTCTCTGATTACCTCTAGTACCGTAGCGATGAGTTATCTATTCTGCAATCCTGAAACACTAGTGGCACAAGAAAACAAGATAAGGTTAACAGTTCCGATGCACCTGCAAATGCGAGAAATATGCTAAAATGCAGACATGTATTTATGCAAATAGGGACATTTCCCCCTTGATTCTAGTTTCTTGATAATAACCAAGACGATGGAGAGCCCGACAGGCAAGCACAAAATAGAAACTCCTCATATATAAACATAAGCCCATAGGCAAAGTATAAACAGCAAATGAGTACAAACAGAAAGGGACCTCAGCCAACAAGTCTGGTGATGGTCCACACAAAAGTCTACGCTACAGAATACAAAGAAATAAATCAAACTGGGTGGCGAGACTGGAAAGTTTTCAACAACTCCTGTGTATCCGGATGATCTGGCCTAGTGAGCAAACCACGTATGAGCAACTCATGCTGAAGGATAGTAGACTGAAGATCCTCGACCGAGTCCTCCTTCCCAACAGCCTCTTCGAGCCTATGCCTCTTAGCACTAGCTTCCTCTCTATGCTCCTCCAAGGTTGCAAGTGCTTCATATAATTTGCAATCACTATGTCTTCTGAGTGCAGCTTCCTTTGAGATCTCTTCATCTTTAGCTTGGAGCTGAGCCTTCTGTTTGATGATATGCGCCATCAACTTGTCTTCACGCTGCTTGCTAGTAGACATGGCAGCATTCCAATGAGCCTCAAACTTGGAAATCTGCAAATAGGTTTACTCAACTCTTCCTTTTTGGTGGCAAGAACACCGTAGGTGGCATTCAAGTCTTTTCCTGTGCGTTCTCTATCTTTGGTCTCCTGAGTTAATTCTATTCCCAACTTATTCACCGATTCAGTTTGCTTTTTCAGAGAATACCTTGCTTCATTTCTTTCATTTCTGATCTGAGCCATCTCTTCCTCTAACTCTTCGTTTGCCTTCTGCAACTCTTCTTTCTCACGACATATCTGATCATACCTTTGGATGTCCACTGTAGTAGGCTCCTCAACCACAGGTGGGCAAACGGGCTCCACTGGAGGATATGGCATCAAGAACTTCGCGGAACTCTTATGAATCCAAGCCACATAGGGGGCATAAGCCTGACTGTTTCTCTTCCCTAATAATGCTTTACCTCTCCTATGAATACTCCGCCAAGCACGCTCGAGTCTGATCAAATCATCACCCTCTAACGAACCCGTGAGGTACAGAGATTCCTGTACCTCTTCCTCTTTTGGAGCGTCCCTGAGAGCATATTCGAACTGTCGTACCAACAGAGAAGGGTTGTAGTTGACACACCCCTTCCTTCCGACTAGGGGTACGTTAGGAAATCTGCCACAACTGTAAATAATGTCAACGCCAAGAAAATCCCTATCAAACCAAGTAATATCCTTAGCAGTCAAGCCCATCATCCTCTCAGACCATTCTGATGTAGCAATAGTATCCACAAACTGACCACTCTTAGGCATGTGTCTCATCAACCACCTATAAAGCAAAGGAACACAACATGAGATGTTCTTTCCCCTTTGGTTTTCATTCTTGTGGTGCACAGAATGAAAAACGTCTCCTAAGAGTGTAGGGACCGGATTCCCTGAGGCCAGCAGATAGAAGGCATCCACGTCCACAAAATCAGGCAAATTTGGAAACAAGATAATACCATAAATGCAAAGTGCCACAATAGCACTAAACACAATCCAGCAGCCATTCTTGGCGAACTTCTGAGCTTTCTCAACAAGAAACGGTAACAAAAAACCATAAGTTCATTTTCTCTCAACTAGCTTCCCCTTTAACTCTGCAACGTCCAACTGTAATATAGCAGCGAGCACAACTAGGTCAGGCTCCGCATCTGTGTGGACAAAAGGCATCTGATCACGGATAGGCACCCCCAACATATCAGAATACTCTTCCAAAGTAGGCGCTAAAACAAAATCTGGGAAGACAAAGCACCTCAACTGGGCGTCGTAAAACTGCAAGAGAGTATAAATGCCACTGATCTCAAAGGATGAGGGTTTGCAAACACATCTGGCCAATCTCCCATAGTCTTGTCTAAACTGCTCCATCACACTTGCTTCAGCCATAACAATCAAACTCCTCAAAGAACTGACGTCTGGGGTCAGAAACCTGTAAGCAACTGTCCTTTTCAAAAGCTTCATGTCAAGAACGAAGAATAGGACCACTAGAATCAGGAGGGAAATATAAACCTGCAATCATAAATACATGTTAATGAAGAGATGCAAATGAAAATGCAAATGCAAATGCAATGCAACAGAGGATCAAGCTTGTTGTGCTGTAGCTCGAGAAGAACCGGCGTTTCGCTCTAGTACTGACAAATCACTGACATAAGAACCCCTTGGTACCATGAACACAGGTTCACACTATCAAGAACTGGGTAGTCTGGAGGGCAGAGTTCCTTGCATAACCCACCCACTCACAGGTATGGACCTATCCATTGACAAGGTTCGGCATCCTATGCGTTCATCAGCGTCACAGACTTTCAAGAAACAATGATACGATACCCAGAAGGTGTGGCATCATCATCTCTTAAAGCGACCTCACTTAGCTGAATCCCAAATGATCGGTTCCCAGAGTCGACAACCCTCAAATCCAAATTCCAGTCGGATCCTAAGGATCGGAAAAGAACTCATCAAAGAGAACCTCATCTGAGTGTGAATTTCATAGGGAACTGTGTCTGCTAAGCAAACAGGTTCACCCACTAGTCTCCACATCTAATACCAGGTTCATACTCAAGCCCAGGTCTGGCTTCTCACTCAATGGAACTCCCCTCCTCACAGCACAACAAGTATGATACAATGCGGAAAGTAAAATGCGGAAGTAAATAAAAATAAAGCACATATATACAAACACCCAAAAAAGAAAACACACAAGCGCTAGGATTGACTCGCATAGGGGATATTCCTGTCCCCAGCAGAGTCACCAGCTGTCGCTACTGCGAAAAAAGAGGTCTGCAATGAATAACAGAGTCGCCACCTATCATTATTTATCCCAAAGAGAGGGGAAGGAAACGATCGGAAAAACCTGACGAAAATGGGAAAAGGCGAGGTCATCGCAACCAAGTCCTAGGTTCGGGAGTCGGTTACGCAAGGGGAAGGTATGAGCACCCCTCACGTCCGTCGTACTCGACGGGATCCACGAATGTGTTGTCTAACTAAAAGGGTGTGTAAACCATCTACGCTAAAGGCTTATGGATAAAAGAGAAAGAAGAAGGACTGACTCGGCAGAGCATCTCCGCTCTGTTCCTACGTACTCCCTCGTGCAATGGGAAAGTCAGAGTCAACGTAGTTCGCCTAACTACGGCCAAAGAAGGGGCGGGGAGGTTGCTCGCCAAGACATCGCATCTTGTGCCTACGTACTTTCGTCTGGTACGAAAGATCAGAGCAAACGTAGTTCGAGCTTACGAGAACACAGGCTGTTCAAAAGTTTTACCCAAGTAGGGTTAACAGACAGTTCTAGCAGTTGGTGTATGCAGCTCGACCTTTGGAGACTTAGGCGTTACCGTTTGCGATAGGACTCAAAGTTAACAACACTCTTGTTTATGAAAAGAGTTTCTTGATTAATACCCTAAGGGGTGAAAAAGAGTTTGAGTTGTTTTTGTGTTTTTTAAGGAAGAAGTGTTTTGAATTAGAGTGTTCATAATGTATGTTGTAACAAGGTCTAAAACCTAGGATCGAATGCGTCGCATATCGTCCTAAGGATGTATACTAAACACTCTAGGCAATTGAGAGGTAACCACTCAATCACCATTTCCCAAGTATAAGGCTCATGGTACAACACTCATTACATTTATTAAGTGAATTGAAGTTGTTTGAAGATGAGAAGAGAAAGGGGACAAACTAAGGGGGACTAGACCAACCCTAAAAGTTGTCATGCAATATGCACCTAAAGTTGAGTTTGAAAGGGGACTACCTAATGTTATCATGCACGGTTAGAACCCTAATGTCTATCATAAATTCTCTTGAACAAGAGAGGTTAGAAATCCTAAGGGAAGGAAGACAACAAGAAGAAGAAACAATAAGAAGAAAGAATGCAAATGAAGAATGCAAACACAAATGCAACAAGGAAGACAAAGATGCAATGCAAGTGAGGGAGGAAATATGTATGGGGCTGGAACCTCCACAAGCTCATCTCAAACTCAAGCCATGGAATGAATAAGTGCAAGAGAAATGGAGAAGAAGATGCATCACAAACAAGTAACAAAAACAATGAGAAAAAGTCCTCATGGATTCATTACTTTAGGTAGGCTTCAAGTTCCTCCTAAGGAGGGACCAAGCAACCTTAAGTAGTATTCCAAGGTCATAGGACAGAATGGGGATAAGGAGAAGAGATCTCAAAAGTTAAAACAAAACATCACAAGCAAATGCAATCAACATCATCAAAAAAAATGCAAGCAAACATCACTTATGGAAACACAATATGCAAACATGAAAGTATGAGATCAAATGAACAACTTATGCATATGGTAAAGACCTATGAATTAGCATACAAGACCTATAACAAGTCCCTAACATGAAACAATCAAAATTAGGTTCATCAATAATCCACAACCAAGCTTTTGGAAGCAAAACAAAACAAGTATACCAGCAAAGATGCATAAACATGAAGCAAGTTGCAAAATACATGAAAAATACGAAAATGCATCTAAAAATTCCAAATAAAATCTCAGAGGATCCCCAAGGTATTAGGAACCAGGGTTCAAAAGGGGAGATTGAAAATCTAAAGGGAAGTGCCTCAATAGAAGGCAAACCCCAAGAGTGTCCCAAAATAAGGCAGAAATGGAGAGGGAACAAAAAGCAACTCAAACCACATGGAAACAACACTTAAAAATCATGTAAAAAATGTCCAAGGATCAATTAACATGTTAACACAATGCTCAAAAAAAATTAGAAGTTTAATCCATACCATGAGCAAGAAATAAAATCAACAAGACAACATATATTTTTCACATCATTAAATGACTATTTAAAAGGAAAATATGAAAATAAATGGAAAATGCATCAAAAAAAGAAATTAAAAATGCACAAAATTAAAATACATGTTAAAGCATGTTCATGATTGTTTTCATAATTTTTAGACATTTTTTGATATTTTTCACGAATTTTTAAAGAACAAACAAATAAAAGAAATAAAAGAAAACAAATAGAGAAAATAATAATGCAGAAAAAGACACAACCATCAGATATGCATACTAGTCAAATGATGAAAACAAACGAACGGACGAACCACAGCTTGACACGTCACCTTCGTCTTCAACCTTGGAGCTCCGGCCGGACCAGCTCGCCGGAATTCGCGCCGGTCGTCCTTGTCCTCGCTCCGGCAGCCCCCTCCCCCCCCCCCCCCACCGTGGCTTAATCAAATCGCGACCGTTTTTCACAATCCTTAGATGAAAATTCATCCTCTCGCCGCGAGGATCATGAATCCAACCTCCATTTCCATTAATTCTCAAAAAGCAAACCATAAATCAAACAACAAGCAAAGTGTACAAAAAATAAAGTTCACCAAAACTCAAATTAAAAGGTCCAAACATCATCTACATGTTACAAGGAGTAAGAATCCATGAAAATTAAAGCAAAACAACATGAAAATCCATTAAGAAGAAACAACACAACTTTGAGCTCAAAAAATCAAATGTCATAAACACAAACAACAATGATCCAGAAATGATCTATGTAACTCAAAGGTTCAAATGCAACGAAAATGGTGGAAAACCATCGAGTATTAAGAGTGTAAACTTGAAATAAAGTTTACCTAGTGGAGAGCCTCCACTAGGCCTTGAAATGGTGATGAAGGTTAACAAAAAACTTTCAGAATCACTCCATGAACTTCAATTGAGGTGTTTGAAGGCTTGATTTGGTCTGAAAATGGTTGAATCTGAGAATTGGTTTTTGAGTTTTTCACCACTTTTTGAAAATGTGAAATGGTTGTTCATGCAGCAAAATGACCTAGCTCTGCCTCAAATTTCATCTAGAATACTTATATGATGGGTTTATGATCAAATGTGGCTTTAATTCAAGCAAAACAGCCCACTTTGAAAATTCACATTTCACCACTTTTTGAAAATACCATGCATGTTTTTACCACTACACCAGCTGCTTTTTGATCCAAATCCACTACAAATTAGTTGTGTTGATTAAAGGAATGAGATTGGAGGTTTAATTTTGATCCTATGGTTGATTTTCATTTTGTTACTTCAAGAGGAAGAAACCATGAAAATGGCCCATTTTAAGACTTCAAAATTCCAATGTGAAAATGGCAATATCTTTGAATTATTATTTGCAATCAAAAAATGCACAAACTTGCCTTGAAAAAGTTTAAAATCCATTAATTCTCAAATTCTCAATTTAAGTCTCCTTTATGAAAAATTCAAACCCCAAATTCTCAATCCAAGCCCCCACCATGACAAGAGATGATTTGGTAGTGCAAACGGCCTCATCTGAAGCAAGTTTCATGTTGAAAAGATTTCCATTTGAAGTGTGCAAGTTGGTGAAATGGACCTATAATTTTATGACCGGTAATCTTACTTTCCCAAAATACCCCTGACTTGTAAACCTCATAACTTGAGTTCTACAAATCAGATGAAAGACTTCTAATACAATTTGGAAAGATAAGATCAATACCTACAACTTTAATGTTGACCAAAATTTGAGGGGAAACACCCTTCTAGGTCAAAACTGGCTTGGAAGTTGGTTGACTTTTGTTGACCAAAATCACATACCTCTAATGACCTGTAACTTGTCTGGGTCATAACTTGAGTTCTATAAATCCAATCGAGGACTTCTAGTATTCAAAATAAATCTAAGAACATGATCTACAAGTTCCATTTTGGCCAAAAATTGAGATGAGACTTGTATCTTGAGGTAGGTGTGTAAGAACACAGATTGTTTCTTAGTTATATCTCTATGTTTTGATGATAACACTTATGAATTTTGTATTCAAGAATTATATACTCTAAACTTGTTCTAGACTGTTTGCTACAGGTACTAAAGAAAATACTCTTAAGAAAGCAAATTTGGATCTGAACAATGTTATTATGAAAGACTTCATAAGTTCAAGAGCATCTTAAGTGAAGATCTGAACGCTGCTCCCAGAAGAATCTGATTACTGTCTCTTGAAGATTCTGAAGCAGGAGCCTCTAAAGCATAGAAGACTCTGCTCTGATAGATTTACACACTCAAGCACACAAGCTGCACATACTCTGATTCAGCTCAATCTGAAAAACATCCAAGACTCTGAAGATCCAGAAGATCTCTACTCTAGAGATTCTGAAGATTCAGATTCTAATGCTGAAAGCTGAACTTACTTTGTGAAGAAGATTTAAATATGTACGTTGGCTTATCTCAACAGCTCTTTCCTCTTTTGTGCTAGACACAAGGACACAGACAAAAAGGTTTTATCTGTGCATTCCATTCTAAGGAAAGTTTCTGCAAAGTGAAGACAAAAGGCATCAGGCTTGTTTCAGCACAACCTCCAATGTAAAGACAAAAGGCTTCAGGCTTTTCTGCACAGCCTTCAACGTTAACAAGATTTCATGGATCTAAGTGCCTATATAAAGAAGTCCACTCCATCTTCTTCAGGATCGAACTTCTAGCAAAAAATCTCTCACCAAAGCAAAACTTTCAAAGCTCTTATTATTTTATTTTGCTATAACATTGTTCTTAACTTAAGAGAAATATCACAGTTGTGATAACAGCTTATTAGAAGCATTCATACTCTTGTATAAGTTTTACTTTGTTTGTAAAAGGTTTTCCTTAAGAGGATCCAGTTGGGATCAGTTGCTCTTGAGAAGACTAAGAACAGTTGTTCTTAGGTGTTGCTATTGTAATCTGTTTGATTAAATAGTGGATTAAGTCCTTGACAGAGAAAGGCAAATCACTCTTGAGAGGGTGGACTGGAGTAGTTGTATTCAACGAACCAGGATAAAAATATCTGTGCTTAAATATTTGATTTTAAGTCTTACTTATTCAATCCCCCCCTTCTAAGTAATTTTCTCACCTTCAGTTGGCATCAGAGCTCCGGTTCTGCGTGTGCTCCACTTAACCGTGACAGTTAAAGATCCAGTGAGAAAGATACTTTGATATTTATTTGGTTGTCAATATGGATAATACTTCTACATCAACTTACAACAACAAATATGAAGGAGATAGGATCAGTACTAAGCCACCCATGTTTGATGGGGAAAAATTTGACTATTGGAAAGATAGAATAGAAAGTTTTTTCCTTGGGTATGATGCTGATCTTTGGGATATGGTCATTGATGGATATGAACATCCTACTGGTGAGGATGGCAAAAAGATTGATAGAAAATCAATGACTGAAGTACAGAAAAGAGATTTCAAGAATCACCACAAAGCCAGAACTATATTGCTTAATGCAATCTCTCATACTGAGTATGAGAAGATTACTAACAGAGATACTGCTCATGACATGTTTGAGTCACTCAAAATGACTCATGAGGGAAACTCTCAGGTTAAAGAGACCAAGGCTCTGGCGCTCATACAGAAGTATGAGGCATTTAAAATGGAAGAGTCTGAAAATGTAGAAACTATGTTTTCTAGATTTCAGATTCTTACAGCTGGTCTGAAAGTTCTGGATAAGGGCTACTCAACGTCAGATCATGTCAAGAAGATCATCAGAAGTCTTCCCACCAGATGGAGACCAATGGTGACCGCATTGAAGATGGCAAAAGATCTGAACAAGATCTCTTTAGAAGAACTTATCAGTTCTTTGAGAAGCCATGAAATTGAGC
The DNA here is from genome assembly GCA_963859935.3 of Lathyrus sativus. Classification (NCBI taxonomy): domain Eukaryota; kingdom Viridiplantae; phylum Streptophyta; class Magnoliopsida; order Fabales; family Fabaceae; genus Lathyrus; species Lathyrus sativus. The sequence goes on along the minus strand of OZ012736.1, from coordinate 187,061,000 downwards.
TGGAGGAAGATGAACCCCAGAAGAAAGATAAAGGTAAATCCATAGCTTTAAAATCTAACAAATCTGTTAAAGATTTGCAGGTAAAAGAAGAAAGCTCTGAAGAATCTTCTTCTGAAGAAGAAGATGAACTGTCCATGCTTTCCAGAAGAATCAACAAGCTCTGGAAGCACAAGGGAAAGAAGTTTAACAACTTCAGAAAAGCTGACCACAGGAAGGAATCTTCTGGACACAGAAGATCTGGAAAGAAAGAGGTCACATGCTATGAATGCAAGGAACCTGGGCATTACAAAAATGACTGCCCCAAACTTCTCAAGGAGAAACCCAAGAGAAAGTTTGATAAAAAGAAGAAGGTTCTTATGGCAACTTGGGATGATTCAGATGAATCTGAATATGAATCTGAAGCAGAAGAAGAGTGTGCCAACATGGCATTAATGGCTGGAATAGAAGATCAGAATGAAGAATCATCATCTGAATCTGAGTCAGACTCTGACTCTGACGCTGAAGAGGTAATGGCTAAACTTATCAAAGAAGAACTTATAAAGGTGTTATCAGAAGTTTTGAAGAGCTATAATAATATCAAACTCAAAAACAAGAAGCTGAAAAGCAATCTTGAATCTGAGATTGATAATCTGAAAACAGAACTTGTTGAGCAGAAAGAAATAAATATAAAAATCAAAAATGATTTGGAAATTGCCCAACAAGAATCTGACTCTGAAGCTAAGTCATCTGAAAATATTTTGGAAAAATATGACTCTAGCTTTCAGAGGTTCCTCACTAAAAGCATAGACAGAAGCAAGATGGCTTCTATGATCTATGGAGTTAGTAGGAATAAAAGAAAGGGAATTGGATTTAAATCTTCTTCTCTTGAAAAAGATGTAAGACCAATACCTGTAGATGATCTGATCATTAAGATAACTCCTTTATACTCTAATTTTAAATTTGGTCATTTAAATAATATTAAACACACGAGTTCTGAAAAGAATACTCATGTGTTTAGATCTAAGGCTAGTTTAAACAAAAACTATGTTGAAAAACAAAAGTTTAGACAAACCTACAAGGCAACTAACCCTAAAGGACCCAAGAAGATCTGGGTACCTAAAGACAAAATAATCCCTGTTGCAGATGTCCTTAGCAGCAAGGTCAGGACACCAATCATGGTACCTGGACTCTGGATGCTCACGACACATGACAGGAGAAAGGTCTATGTTCCAAAGCCTGGAACTTAGATCTGGAGGGGACGTGAAATTTGGAGGGAACCAGAAGGGCAAGATCATTGGCTCTGGAACAATAGGTAATGGCAACCTACCCTCTATTTCTAATGTTCTGTTAGTTGATGGATTGAAACATAATCTATTGTCCATAAGTCAATTAAGTGACAATGGTTATGATATAATCTTTAATCAAAAATGTTGCAAAGCTGTATGTCAAAAGGATGGTTCTATCCTATTCAATGGAAAGAGGAAACACAACATTTAAAAAATTAACCTTTCAGAACTTAAAATTCAAAATGTAAAATGCCTCTTATCTGTGAATGATGAGCAATGGGTCTGGCATAGAAGATTGGGGCATATTAATATGAGTCGTATATCTCAGATTAATAAACTCAATCTGGTCAGAGGACTTCCTAAGTTGAAGTTCAACTCAGATGCTCTGTGTGAAGCATGTCAAAGAGGTAAATTTTCAAAATCACATTTTAAATCAAAAAATGTTGTTTCTACCTCCAGACCATTGGAATTACTTCACATTGATCTGTTTGGACCAGTGAAAACTGCATCCATCAGAGGCAAGAAGTATGGGTTAGTCATTGTAGATGACTACAGCAGATGGACATGGGTAAAGTTTCTAAAACACAAGGATGAGTCTCATTCTGTGTTCTTTGACTTCTGCAATCAAGTCCAGACTGAAAAAGATTGCAAAATTATTAAAGTCAGAAGTGATCATGGTGGAGAATTTGAAAATAAACATTTTGAAAAATATTTTTCTGAAAAAGGCATTGCACATGATTTCTCCTGCCCTAGAACTCCACAACAAAATGGAGTTGTAGAGAGGAAAAATAGAACATTGCAAGAAATGGCCAGAACCATGATCAATGAGACAAATCTGGAAAAATATTTCTGGGCAGAAGCAATTAACACAGCTTGTTATATTCAGAACAGAGTGTCTGTAAGACCTCTTCTGAAAAAGACTCCCTATGAATTGTGGAGAAACAAAAAGCCTAACATTGCTTATTTTCATCCTTTTGGATGTATTTGTTTTATGCTTAATACTAAAGATAATCTGAACAAATTTGATTCCAAAGCACAGAAGTGTTTCATGCTTGGTTATTCTGAACGCTCTAAAGGCTACAGAGTATTCAATACTGAAACACAGATTGTGGAAGAATCTATTCACGTTAGATTTGATGATAAGCTTGGCTCTGAAAAGCCAAAGCAGTTTGAAAGTTCTGCAGATAGAGAAGTGATTCTAACAGACTCTGAAGGGTCAGAGGCAGAAAAGGCAATAAACAAAGAATCTGAAGCAACCCCAGATGCTACACCTTTGACCTCCCAACTAAACAACTTGCATATTTCTGAAAGACCAACTGTCAGAGGATCCTCTTCCAGAATCAAAGCTTCTCATCCAGAAGATATGATAATTGGAAAGAAAGATGATCCAATAAGGACAAGATCATTTCTCAGAACTTCTGAATCTTCTTTATTTGGCTTAGTGTCAATGATAGAACCAACATCTGTAGATGAGGCTCTGGAAGATAATGAATGGATTATAGCTATGCAAGAAGAGCTGAATCAATTCACCAGAAATGAAGTTTGGGATCTGGTTCCTAGACCTAAAGGATTCAATGTTATTGGAACAAAATGGGTCTTCAGGAATAAGCTGAATGAAAAGGGAGAAGTAGAAAGGAATAAGGCAAGGCTGGTTGCTCAAGGATACAGTCAACAAGAAGGTATTGATTACACTGAGACATATGCTCCAGTGGCAAGGTTAGAATCTATTCGTCTTCTTATTTCATTTGCTGCACAGAATAACATCACTCTGTATCAGATGGATGTTAAAAGTGCTTTTCTTAATGGTATTATAGAAGAAGAAGTATATGTCCACCAACCTCCGGGTTTTGAAAGTGAAAACTTTCCAGATCATGTTTTCAAATTAAAGAAATCTCTTTATGGATTAAAACAAGCTCCCAGAGCTTGGTATGAGAGGTTGAGCAACTTCCTTCTGAAGAAAAATTTTATCAGAGGAAAAGTGGATACAACTTTATTCTGTAAAACTGTTAAGAAAGATTTGTTGATTTGTCAAATTTATGTAGATGACATTATTTTTGGATCAACAAATATTACGCTTGGAAAGGAGTTTGCTAAATGTATGCAGGAAGAATTTGAAATGAGCATGATGGGAGAATTGAGATTCTTCTTGGGAATCCAAGTCAACCAGACTCCAAAGTGCACCTACATACATCAAACCAAATATGTTAAAGAGCTTCTGAAGAAGTTCAACATGGTTGATAGCAAAATGGCAAAGACTCCAATGCACCCTACAAGCACTCTAGGTAAGGAAGAGGTAAGTAAGAAGGTAGATCAAAAACTCTACAGAGGTATGATAGGATCTCTTCTATACTTGACTGCTTCTAGACCAGATATTCTGTTTAGTGTCTGCTTATGTGCAAGATTCCAATCAAATCCTAGAGAATCACACTTAACAACTGTTAAGAGGATTCTAAGGTATCTGAAAGGTACTGCTAACATGGGTTTGTGTTACAGAAGATCTGATGAATTTTCATTAGTTGGATTCTGTGATGCTGACTATGCTGGAGACAGAGTTGAACGTAAAAGCACTTCTGGAAGCTGTCAGTTTCTTGGAAGTCATCTGATCTCATGGTACAGCAAGAAGCAACCTACCATTGCACTATCAACTACAGAGGCAGAATACATTGCTGCTGCTGGATGTTGTACTCAGATGCTCTGGATGAAGAGTCAATTAGAAGATTATCAAATCTATGAGAGTAATCTTTCTATCTTCTGTGATAATACTTCTGCTATATGTTTGTCAAAAAATCCAATCTTGCATTCTAAGGCAAAACATATAGAAATTAAACATCACTTCATCAGAGACTATGTTCAGAAGGGTGTAATTAATTTAGCTTTTGTTGATACAGATCATCAATGGGCTGATATTTTCACAAAACCCCTTGCTGAAGATAGATTTAAGTTCATTCTGAAAAATATTTGTATGGATTTTTGTCCAGAGTAATATTTATCAGAGGCAATCTCTCAGATGCAAAATGTTTAATGATCTGAAGTATTTCATCTGACTATTTGTTCATTTATATTCATTCAATTATTTTTGTGTGAAACTCTGAACTAACAAGCTCAGAAGATCTGAAAGTTGGAAACGTTTCATTTCTTGAGAGACATCAGATACACATACAAAGCAAACACGTGTCACTCAGTATCTGAAACGATGGAGTGCTCAACTGAATTGACGTTTGAGGTATTGCTTTGAAAATCTCATTTTTCTTGGTTTTCCCCCCAGCTGTCATAAATTTAAAGTGAAATGATTATTTTCATTAAATGTTGTCCAAACATGCGTAAGTGTCTTTTGTTGTGCCCTATGCTTGATTATTGGTTCTCTATAAATATCACCTATCACACTATTTTCACACTTTCCACATTCACTACATTCATGCGTTTCTGTTCTCTTTTCAATCTCTACCAAAACCCTAAACCTAAACCAAGATCTTCTTCTTCTTCAATGGCGTCTACTTCAAACACTGCTGTAAAATCCAACAAGACTATAATGTACAAAGAACCAGAACGAACCTTATTCACTCCAGTGGCAGATCTTGAGGTTCTATGTGAAAGCTTCATTGGTCTTGATTCGTTAAAGGAAAATGGGTTCGACCTAACTCCTGCTATTAAAGCTCAAGGTTGGGAGAAATACTTTGAAAGATTGATGGGTCATGTATTTCCGTCACTAGTAAAGGAATTCTGGATTCATGCAAGCGCTAGTCGTAAGTTTATTCATTCATCGGTTCTTGGAATGGAGATAGTTATTACTGAGAAACTGATCAGGCAACTGTTCAGTTATACCGAATCTGATGGAGTTTCAAACCTTGCTTCTTCTCGCATTGATATGGCTAGGGTTTATGAAGAAATTACTATAGCTGGAATGCCATCAAGTAAGGTTAAAGATCTGAAACCCATTTATAGGATCTGGGCAAAAATATTTATGAGTACATTTTTTCACAGAAAACCATCCAACTCACCAGACTATGTGAGTTCGGAACATCTGTATTTCATGTACTGCATTAGCCAGAATGTCAAAGTGGATCTACCGTATCTAATCTTCAGTCATCTACTAACTCATGTCAAAGAAACCAGAGAAGAGGTAAGAGCTAAAGCTGGTAAAGTTAGAACTTGGATACCCCTGGGAAGATTGATTTCAGACATCCTTATTGAGAACAAGCTGGTACAGCATCTGACAGATGCAAAGATTACAGAAGATCTGACTTACATCATTGGATCTGAAATAAATGGACTCAATCTGAAAAGGATGAAAATCATTTCAGAATTGAAAGGACAACTAAGGAAGATAAACTCTGAAGAGGTTCAAGGCAGAAGAATTCCTGTGGAAGACTTTCCACTATTCAGTGCAGATGAACCAAAGGAATTTGTCTGGATGTACATTACTGAATGTCTAAAGGAAGGAATTCCTCTACCTGCTAATCTTGTTCATAAACCAGGAGAAGAATTGCCCAATCTGATGAAGGAAAGGCGTAGTAAGAGGAAAGCTGAAGAAGGATCAGTTCAGAAGAAGAGAAAAGCATCTGAAGTTTCAAGAAAGAAGAAGAGAGAAGGAAAGAAAGCCAGAATCAGTTCTAGAGAAGCCACTCTGGAAGAGATCAGAGACACCATTCATCAGGTATTAGCATCTGATCCTACACCTACTGTTCATTCACCCCTTTCATCACCACAACTCTCTCCAAACCTTAGACAAAGAACTTCTAAATCCAAACAGTCTGTCAATCTTTCATCTGAACCACTCTCCTCTGAACCACTAAACTTACAACCATCTCCTGTACAAATTCCATTTGAACCACAACCTCAATCAATTCAATCAGAAATTCCACCAACAGAACCAACCCAACCAGAAAACACTCCAACAGAAATTCCACAACCAACTTTGTCACAACCAGAGAATCCCCAATTAGAGACTCTCTAACCAGAAACAATTATTTCAGAACAAAACCAATCAGAGACTGTTCAAACTGAACACTCTGAACAAACAATTCCCTCAGAAGATCCAAATCTTTCTGACAATATTCTTGATATTCAACCCCTCAATCAATCAATTATAATTTCTTCAACATCTGTTCACTCAGATGAATCTTCTGATTCATCTGATTCATCTGATTGTGATTCAGAGTCACTCAAACAAGCTCGTTCTGAAAGTGTTATGAAGAAACATCTTAACATTTCCTTGTTTCATACCCCACCAAACTCTCCATCTCATCAACAACCATCTGAAATTCAACCATCTGAAACTCAAACATCTGGAAACCAAACCATTCCTCAACCACCTGAAACCAATCCATCTGAAAATCAGACTTTTCCTCAACCATCTGAACTCCCTCAATCTGACATCCACACATCTCAACCACCATCACCTCAACCACAACCATCTGAACCTACTCCTGTTAACACCCCTAATCCTTTTTCCTCTGAACAGTCTGAACAGTCAGATCTAGGATCATGTGTTAATACTATGTTTGAAATTTTCAAAAAGGAGTTAGATTCTGAATATGATTGTGTTAAGGATGTATGCATGTCTAGTTTGGATCCAACTGTTTCAAATACTGCTTGGAAGCGCTTCATCTGGATGTTCAACAAAGCTGCCTTAAAAGTTAGAGCTAAATGCTCTAAGCTTGCTAAGAATAAATTTGCAGAATTAATCAAGGTAACTCTGATGAACATGCCTCCTCCTCCTCCTGTGTTACTTTTGGAAGCTGCTCCACCAGTAGTTCCTGAATCTGAAATGGTTGAACAAGCTTCTGTTGAAAACCAATCTGAAGGGAACCCTGCTGCTACTGCATCTGCTCCGTCTTCATCTGTGGTTGCAGAACTTGTGAATGATGTGAAGGATATAAAGGACTGGATGATCAAGCAAGAGAAGACAACTGATGAAATCAAGACCTGGATGTCTAAGCAAGAAGAGTCAGCTGCCAAGATGACAGAGCTTCTGACCCTTATTGCCTCTCGCCAGACTTAGTTTTATTTGTTGTTTTGCACATGAACTGTTTTTGCTGTCTGTTTTTTGTTGTGTTATGTGTTTTGGCTTCTGCCTGTTTGACTGTGAACTTTGGTTTGTTTTAATTGCATGATAATGTGTTTGCTCCTATATGCCTCTTTTCTTCTATATCTTTCTGTCTTTGAAAATCTTTTTGATTATGACAAAAAGGGGGAGAAAAAGAGAAACTGAGTGTTCAACCTATAAGCAATTACTAAAACTGAAATTCAAACATTTTATTAACTTACCTTGAATTTAATTCTTTCAGATTACATTGATATATCTGACATAATTCATTGAAGTTACCCTGAGACTGTGTCAACCAGAACCTGATCCTCTAAAGAAAATCTGAGTATTCAATCAACTCTGATAACTCTGATATCTTACTCTGATACATTTATTCTGAAAGAGAATTCAAGCAAGATGATAACCAGGCGCTCTGACTAAAGGAAGTCATATTTATCTGGCATCAAGATTTGATTCTGAACTCTTTCATCAGGCTCTGAATCTGAAATATACTTAATCAGAAAGGGAAGTATTCTATTCTATTGAAGTATTTATTTCAGGGGAAGATTGTTAATCTCAGGGGGAGTTTTTAATTCATACTCTTTATTGAACAAAATTTCTCATGTTTTGTCATCATAAAAAATGGGGAGATTGTAAGAACACATATTGTTTCTTAGTTATATCTCTATGTTTTGATGATAACACTTATGAATTTTGTATTCAAGAATTATATACTCTAAACTTGTTCTAGACTGTTTGCTACAGGTACTAAAGAAAATACTCTTAAGAAAGCAAATTTGGATCTGAACAATGTTATTATGAAAGGCTTCATAAGTTCAAGAGCATCTTAAGTGAAGATCTGAACGCTGCTCCCAGAAGAATCTGATTACTGTCTCTTGAAGATTCTGAAGCAGGAGCCTCTAAAGCATAGAAGACTCTGCTCTGATAGATTTACACGCTCAAGCACACAAGCTGCACATACTCTGATTCAGCTCAATCTGAAAAACATCCAAGACTCTGAAGATCCAGAAGATCTCTACTCTGGAGATTCTGAAGATTCAGATTCTAATGTTGAAAGCTGAACTTACTTTGTGAAGAAGATTTAAATATGTACGTTGGCTTATCTCAACAGCTCTTTCCTCTTTTGTGCTAGACACAAGGACACAGACAAAAAGGTTTTATCTGTGCATTCCATTCTAAGGAAAGTTTCTGCAAAGTGAAGACAAAAGGCATCAGGCTTGTTTCAGCACAGCCTCCAATGTAAAGACAAAAGGCTTCAGGCTTTTCTGCACAGCCTTCAACGTTAACAAGATTTCATGGATCTAAGTGCCTATATAAAGAAGTCCACTCCATCTTCTTCAGGATCGAACTTCTAGCAAAAAATCTCTCACCAAAGCAAAACTTTCAAAGCTCTTATTATTTTATTTTGCTATAACATTGTTCTTAACTTAAGAGAAATATCACAGTTGTGATAACAGCTTATTAGAAGCATTCATACTCTTGTATAAGTTTTACTTTGTTTGTAAAAGGTTTTCCTTAAGAGGATCCAGTTGGGATCAGTTGCTCTTGAGAAGACTAAGAACAGTTGTTCTTAGGTGTTGCTATTGTAATCTGTTTGATTAAATAGTGGATTAAGTCCTTGACAGAGAAAGGCAAATCACTCTTGAGAGGGTGGACTGGAGTAGTTGTATTCAACGAACCAGGATAAAAATATCTGTGCTTAAATCTTTGATTTTAAGTCTTACTTATTCACCCCCCCCCCCCTTCTAAGTAATTTTCTCACCTTCAAGGTAGTCTTGAAGTCAGGCACTAAATAGGGGATTTTACCCTGAGAACCCTAATTTAGTAACCTCTCAAACACTTAACCCTTGGTGAATTGAACTCGAAATGATGTCTCATATGTCTTAACACAACATCCCATGACAATAGAGACTTTGAATTAAGTTTCTATCTTCTACAATTGCGCAGTTGATTGAGGATTTACCAGATGAAAACCCTAACTGCGATACTTTCAACCGTGGCTTGTTCCACTTCACGCAACCACCTGCATAAGCTCCACAATGACCCTAAAGGCCCTCAATAAGCTCTATTTACATCTCATACCCAAAATCATGGCTTCACAATCCTCTGATGCCCTTCGGGTGGCCGCCCAGTTAGGAGCTAACCCACACACATCCATTTGTCCTTTCACCATACTTTGACTACTTTAAGATGTCCTGATGACCACTCAGACTTGAGTAACAACCCCTGCTTAGGTTCCATGCTCTCAAAAGACTCCTCTTGCTATGCACATCTTTTTGATCCCCAGTTCGATGCGATATGCTATGCAATACAAATGCTAGAACAAAATGAAATGAAATGAAACATAAACAAAGTTAAGAAAAGGTTGAGCAAATTTTGGGGTGCAACAATAAGGACTGGACAAAGACCCTCAAAATATTAGGATAAAAAAGTAATATCCTCACAACATTAGGATATAGTATAGACACAACCCTCAATACATTAGAATTGGAGAAAGACCCTCAAATCATTAGGATCAAAAATTAACATCCTCAAAACTTTAGGATATACTAGAGACACAACCCTCAATACATTAGGATTGGACGAAGACCCTCAAAACATTAGGATCAAAAACTAAAATCCTCAAAACATTAGGATATAGTAGAGACACAACCCTTAATACATTAGTATTGGACAATGACCCTCAAAACATTAGGATCAAAAACTAATTTCCTCACAACATTAGGATATAGTAGAGACACAACCCTCAATACATTAGGATTGGACAAAGACCCTCAAACCATTAGGCAAAAACTAATATCTTCAAAACATTAGGATATAATAATGACAAAACCCTCAATACATTAGGATTGGACAAAGACCCTAAAAGCATTAGGATCAAAAACTAATATCCTCGAAGCATTAACATATCGCAGAGACACAACCCTAGACACATTAGGATTGGATGAAAACCCTCAAAGGATTATGATCAAAAACTAATATCGTCAAAGCATTAGGATATAGTACAAGCACAACCCTGAACACATTAGGATTGGATGAAAACCCTCAAAACATTAGGATCAAAAACTAATATCTTCAAAACATTAGGATATACTAGACACACAACCCTCAATACATTAGGATTGGATGAAGACCCTCAAAACATTAGGATCAAAAACTAATATCCTCAAAACGTTAGGATATAGTAGAGACACAACCCTCAATACATAAAGATTGGACAAAGACCCTCAAAATATTAGGATCAAAAACTAATATCCTAAAAACGTTAGGATATAGTAGGGACACAACCCTCAATACATAAGGATTGGACAAAGACCCTCAAAATATAAGGATAAAAAAGTAATATCCTTACAACATTAGGATATAGTAGAGACACAACCCACAATACATTACGATTGGCCAAAGACCCTAAAACATTAGGATCAATAACTATTATCCTCAAAACTTTAGGATATACTAGAGACAGAACCCTCAATACATTAGGGTTGGACAAAGACCCTCAAAACATTAGGATCAAAAACTAATATACTCAATACATTAGGATATAGTGGAGACACAACCCTCAATACATTAGGATTGGACAAAGACCCTCAAAACATTAGGATCAAAAACTAATATACTGAATACATTAGGATATAGTGGAGACACTACCCTCAATACATTAGGATTGGACAAAGACCCTCAAAACATTAGGATCAAAAACTAATATCCTCAAAACATTATGATATAGTAGAGACACAACCCTCAATACATTAAAATTGGACAAAGACCCTAAAAACATTAGGATCAAAAACTAATATCCTCAAAGCATTAGCATATAGCAGAGACACAACCCTAAACACATTAGGATTGGATGAAAACACTCAAAGCATTAGGATCAAAAACTAGTATCGTCAAAACATTAGGATATATTAGAGACACAACCCGAAACACAATAGGATTGGATGAAAACCCTCAAACCATTAGGATCAAAAACTAATATCCTCAAAACATTAAGATATACTAGAGACGCAACCCTCAAAACATTAGAATTGGACAAAAACCCTTAAAACAATCGGATCAAAAACTAATATCCTCAAAGAATTATGATATAATAGAGACACAACCCTCAACACATTAGGATTGGATGAAAACCCTCAAAACATTAGGATAAAAACTAATATCCTCAAAACATTAGGATATACCAGAGACACAACCATCAATACATTAGGATTGGATGAAGACCCTCAAAACATTTGGATATAATAGAGACACAACCCTCAATATTTAAGGATTGGATAAAGACCCTCAAAATATTAGGATAACAAACTAATATCCTACAAACATTAGGATTTAGTAGAGACACAACCCTCAATACATTAGGATTGGACAAAGACCCTCAAAACGTTAGGATCAAAAACTAATATCCTCAAAACTTTAGGACATACTAGAGACAGAACCCTCATTACATTAGGATTGGACGAAGACCCTCAAAACATTAGGATCAATAACTAAAATCCTCAAAACATTAGGATATAGTAGAGACACAACCATCAATACGTTAGGATTGGACAAAGTCCCTCAAAACATTAGGATCAAAAACTAATATCCTCACAACATTAGGATATAGTAGAGACACAACCTTCAATTCATTAAGATTGGACAAAGATCCTCAAACCATTAGGATCAAAAACTATTATCCTCAAAAACATAGGATATAACAGAGACATAACCCTCAATACATTAGGATAGGACAAAGACCCTAAAAACATTAGGATAAAAAACTACTATCCTCAAAGCATTAGCATATAGCAGAGACACAACCCTAAACACATTAGGATTGGATGAAAACCCTCAAAGCATTAGGATCAAAAACTAATATCGTCAAAACATTAGGATATATCAGAGACACAACCCTAAACACAATAGGATTGGATGAAAACCCTCAAAACATTAGGATCAATAAACTAATATCCTGAAAACATTAGGATATAATAGAAACACAACCCTCAATACATTAGAATTGGATAAAGACCCTTAAAACATTCGGATCAAAAACTAATATCCTCAAAGCATTACAATATAGTAGAGACACAACCCTTAACACATTAGGATTGGATGAAAACCCTCAAAACATTAGGATCAAAAAGTAATATCCTCAAAACATTAGGATATACGAGAGATATAACCCTCAATACATTAGGATTGGATGAAGACCCTAAAAAAACTTAGGATATAGTAGAGACACAACCCTCAATAAATAAGGATTGGATAAAGACCCTTAAAATATTAGGATAAAACACTAATATCCTCACAACATTAGAATATAGTAGAGACACAACCCTTAATACATTAGGATTGAACAAAGACCCTAAAAACATTAGGATGAAAACCTAATATCCGTAAAACTTTAGGATATACTAGAGACAGTACTCTCAATACATTAGGATGGGACGAAAACCCTCAAAACATTAGGATCGAACACTAACATCCTCAAAACATTAGGATATAGTAGATACACAACCCTCAATACATTACGATTGGACAAAGACCCTCAAAACTTTAGGATCAAAAACTAATATACTCACAACATTAGGATATAGTGGAGACACAACCCTCAATACATTAGGATTGGACAAAGAACCTCAAAACATTAGGATCAAAAACTAATATCCTCACAACATTAGGATATACTAGAGACACATACCTCAATACATTAGAATTTAACATAGATCCAAAAACCATTAGGATCAAAAACTAAATCCTCAAAGCATTAGCATATAGCAGAGACACAACCCTAAACACATTAGGATTGGATGAAAACCCTCAAAGCATTAGGATCAAAAACTAATATCGTCAAAACATTAGGATATTTCAAAGACACAACCCTAAACACATTAGGATTGAATGAAAACCCTCAAAACATTAGTATCAAAAACTAATATCCTCAAAGCATTAGGATATAGTACAAGCATAACCCTGAACACATTAGGATTGGATGAAAACCCTCAAAACATTAGGATCAAAAACTAATATCTTCAAAACATTAGGATATACTAGACACACAACCCTCAATACATTAGGATTGGATGAAGACCCTCAAAACATTAGGATCAAAAACTAATATCCTCAAAACGTTAGGATATAGTAGAGACACAACCCTCAATACATAAGGATTGGACAAAGACCCTCAAAATATTAGGATCAAAAACTAATATCCTAAAAACGTTAGGATATAGTAGGGACACAACCCTCAATACATAAGGATTGGACAAAGACCCTCAAAATATAAGGATAAAAAAGTAATATCCTTACAACATTAGGATATAGTAGAGACACAACCCACAATACATTAGGATTGGCCAAAGACCCTAAAACATTAGGATCAATAACTAATATCCTCAAAAATTTAGGATATACTAGAGACAGAACCCTCAATACATTAGGATTGGACAAAGACCCTCAAAACATTAGGATCAAAAACTAATATACTCAATACATTAGGATATAGTGGATACACAACCCTCAATACATTAGGATTGGACAAAGACTCTCAAAACATTAGGATCAAAAACTAATATACTGAATACATTAGGATATAGTGGAGACACAACCCTCAATACATTAGGATTGGACAAAGACCCTCAAAACATTAGATCAAAAACTAATATCCTCAAAACATTAGGATATAGTAGAGACACAACCCTCAATACATTAAAATTGGACAAAGACCCTAAAAACATTAGGATCAAAAACTAATATCCTCAAAGCATTGGCATATAGCAGAGACACAACCCTAAACACATTAGGATTGGATGAAAACACTCAAAGCATTAGGATCAAAAACTAGTATCGTCAAAACATTAGGATATATTAGAGGAACAACCCGAAACACAATAGGATTGGATGAAAACCCTCAAACCATTAGGATCAAAAACTAATATCCTCAAAACATTAAGATATACTAGAGACGCAACCCTCAAAACATTAGAATTGGATAAAAACCCTTAAAACAATCGGATCAAAAACTAATATCCTCAAAGCATTATGATATAGTAGAGACACAACCCTCAACACATTAGGATTGGATGAAAACCCTCAAAACATTAGGATAAAAACTAATATCCTCAAAACAATAGGATATACTAGAGACACAACCATCAATACATTAGGACTGGATGAAGACCCTCAAAACATTTGGATATAATAGAGACACAACCCTCAATATTTAAGGATTGGATAAAGACCCTCAAAATATTAGGATAAAAAACTAATATCCTACAAACATTAGGATTTAGTAGAGACACAACCCTCAATACATTAGGATTGGACAAAGACCCTCAAAACCTTAGGATCAAAAACTAATAACCTCAAAACTTTAGGATATACTAGAGACACAACCCGCATTACATTAGGATTGGACGAAGACCCTCAAAACATTAGGATCAATAACTAAAATCCTCAAAACATTAGGATATAGTAGAGACACAACCATCAATACGTTAGGATTGGACAAAGTCCCTCAAAACATTAGGATCAAAAACTAATATCCTCACAACATTAGGATATAGTAGAGACACAACCTTCAATTCATTAAGATTGGACAAAGACCGTAAAAACATTAGGATCAAAAACTATTATCCTCAAAAACTTAGGATATAACAGAGACACAACCCTCAATACATTAGGATAGGACAAAGACCGTAAAAACATTAGGATAAAAAACTACTATCCTCAAAGCATTAGCATATAGCAGAGACACAACCCTAAACAGATTAGGATTGGATGAAAACCCTCAAAGCATTAGGATCAAAAACTAATATCGTCAAAACATTAGGATATATCAGAGACATAACCCTAAACACAATAGGATTGGATGAAAACCCTCAAAACATTAGGATCAATAAACTAATATCCTGAAAACATTAGGATATAATAGAGACACAACCCTCAAAACATTAGAAGTGGATAAAGACCCTTAAAACATTCGGATCAAAAACTAATATCCTCAAAGCATAACAATATAGTAGAGACACAACCCTTAACACATTAGGATTGGATGAAAACCCTCAAAACATTAGGATCAAAAAGTAATATCCTCAAAACATTAGGATATACGAGAGATATAACCCTCAATACGGATTGGATGAAGACCCTAAAAAAATTAGGATATACTAGAGACACAACCCTCAATAAATAAGGATTGGACAAAGACCCTTAAAATATTAGGATAAAACACTAATATCCTCACAACATTAGAATATAGTAGAGACACAAACCTTAATACATTAGGATTGAACAAAGACCCTAAAAACATTAGGATGAAAACCTAATATCCGTAAAACTTTAGGATATACTAGAGACAGTACTCTCAATACAATAGGATTGGACGAAAACCCTCAAAACATTAGGATCAAAAACTAACATCCTCAAAACATTAGGATATAGTAGATACACAACCCTCAATACATTACGATTGGACAAAGACCCATAAAACATTAGGATCAAAAACTAATATACTCACAACATTAGGATATAGTGGAGACACAACCCTCAATACTTTAGGATTGGACAAAGAACCTCAAAACATTAGGATCAAAAACTAATATCCTCACAACATTAGGATATACTAGAGACACAATCCTCAATACATTAGAATTTAACATAGATCCTAAAACCATTAGGATCAAAAACTAAATCCTCAAAGCATTAGCATATAGCAGAGACACAACCCTAAACACATTAGGATTGGATGAAAACCCTCAAAGCATTAGGATCAAAAACTAATATCGTCAAAACATTAGGATATATCAAAGACACAACCCTAAGCACATTAGGATTGAATGAAAACCTTCAAAACATTAGTATCAAAAACAAATATCCTCAAAGCATTAGGATATAGTACAAGCACAACCCTGAACACATTAGGATTAGATGAAAACCCTCAAAACATTAGGATCAAAAACTAATATCTTCAAAACATTAGGATATACTAGACACACAACCCTCAATACATTAGGATTGGATGAAGTCCCTCAAAACTTTAGGATCAAAAACTAATATCCTCAAAACGTTTGGATATAGTAGAGACACAACCCTCAATACATAAGGATTGGACAAAGACCCTCAAAATATTAGGATCAAAAACTAATATCCTAAAAACGTTAGGATATAGTAGGGACACAACCCTCAATACATAAGGATTGGACAAAGACCCTCAAAATATAAGGATAAAAAAGTAATATCCTTACAACATTAGGATATAGTAGAGACACAACCCACAATACATTACGATTGGCCAAAGACCCTAAAACATTAGGATCAATAACTAATATCCTCAAAACTTTAGGATATACTAGAGACAGAACCCTCAATACATTAGGATTGGACAAACACCCTCAAAACATTAGGATCAAAAACTAATATACTCAATACATTAGGATATAGTGGAGACACAACCCTCAATACATTAGGATTGGACAAAGACCCTCAAAACATTAGGATCAAAAACTAATATACTAAATACATTAGGATATAGTGGAGACACAACCCTCAATACATTAGGATTGGACAAAGACCCTCAAAACATTAGGATCAAAAACTAATATCCTCAAAACATTACGATATAGTAGAGACACAACCCTCAATACATTAAAATTGGACAAAGACCCTAAACACATTAGGATCGAAAACTAATATACTCAAAGCATTAGCATATAGCAGAGACACAACCCTAAACACATTAGGATTGGATGAAAACCCCCAAAGCATAAGGATCAAAAACTAGTATCGTCAAAACATTAGGATATATCAGAGACACAACCCTAAACACAATAGGATTGGATGAAAACCCTCAAAACATTAGGATCAAAAACTAATATCCTCAAAACATTAAGATATACTAGAGACACAACCCTCAAAACATTAGAATTGGATAAAAACCCTTAAAACATTCGGATCAAAAACTAATATCCTCAAAGCATTAGGATATAGTAGAGACACAACCCTCAACACATTAGGATTGGATGAAAACCCTCAAAACTTTGGATAAAAACTAATATCCTCAAAACATTAGGATATACTAGAGACACAACCATCAATACATTAGGATTGGATGAAGACCCTCAAAACATTTGGATATAATAGAGACACAACCCTGAATATTTAAGGATTGGATAAAGACCATCAAAATATTAGGATAAAAAACTAATATCCTACAAACATTAGGATTTAGTAGAGACACAACCCTCAATACATTAGGATTGGACAAAGACCCTCAAAACCTTAGGATCAAAAACTAATATCCTCAAAACTTTAGGATATATTAGAGACACAACCTTCATTACATTAGGATTGGACGAAGACCCTCAAAACATTAGGATCAATAACTAAAATCCTCAAAACATTAGGATATAGTAGAGACACAACCATCAATACGTTAGGATTGGACAAAGTCCCTCAAAACATTAGGATCAAAAACTAATATCCTCACAACATTAGGATATAGTAGAGACACAACCTTCAATTCATTAGGATTGGACAAACATCCTCAAACCATTAGGATCAAAAACTATTATCCTCAAAAAATTAGGATATAATAGAGACACAACCCTCAATACATTAGGATAGGACAAAGAACCTAAAAACATTAGGATAAAAAACTACTATCCTCAAAGCATTAGCATATAGCAGAGACACAACCCTAAACACATTAGGATTGGATGAAAACCCTTAAAGCATTAGGATCAAAAACTAATATCGTCAAAACATTAGGATATATCAAAGACACAACCCAAAGCACATTAGGATTGAATGAAAACCTTCAAAACATTAGTATCAAAAACTAATATCCTCAAAGCATTAGGATATAGTACAAGCACAACCCTGAACACATTAGGATTGGATGAAAACCCTCAAAACATTAGGATCAAAAACTAATATCTTCAAAACATTAGGATATACTAGACACACAACCCTCAATACATTAGGATTGGATGAAGACCCTCAAAACATTAGGATCAAAAACTAATATCCTCAAAACGTTAGGATATAGTAGAGACACAACCCTCAATACATAAGGATTGGACAAAGACCCTCAAAATATTAGGATAAAAAACTAATATCCTAAAAACGTTAGGATATAGTTGGGACACAACCCTCAATACATAAGGATTGGACAAAGACCCTCAAAATATAAGGATAAAAAAGTAATATCCTTACAACATTAGGATATAGTAGAGACACAACCCACAATACATTACGATTGGCCAAAGACCCTAAAACATTAGGATCAATAACTAATATCCTCAAAACTTTAGGATATACTAGAGACAGAACCCTCAATACATTAGGATTGGACAAACACCCTCAAAACATTAGGATCAAAAACTAATATACTCAATACATTAGGATATAGTGGAGACACCACCCTCAATAAATTAGGATTGGACAAAGACCCTCAAAACATTAGGATCAAAAACTAATATACTGAATACATTAGGATATAGTGGAGACACAACCCTCAATACATTAGGATTGGACAAAGACCCTCAAAACATTAGGATCAAAAACTAATATCCTCAAAACATTACGATATAGTAGAGACACAACCCTCAATACATTAAAATTGGACAAAGACACTAAACACATTAGGATCAAAAACTAATATCCTCAAAGCATTAGCATATAGCAGAGACACAACCCTAAACACATTAGGATTGGATGAAAACACTCAAAGCATAAGGATCAAAAACTAGTATCGTCAAAACATTAGGATATATCAGAGACACAACCCTAAACACAATAGGATTGGATGAAAACCCTCAAAACATTAGGATCAAAAACTAATATCCTCAAAACATTAAGATATACTAGAGACACAACCCTCAAAACATTAGAATTGGATAAAAACCCTTAAAACATTCGGATCAAAAACTAATATCCTCAAAGCATTAGGATATAGTAGAGACACAACCCTCAACACATTAGGATTGGATGAAAACCCTCAAAACTTTGGATAAAAACTAATATCCTCAAAACATTAGGATATACTAGAGACACAACCATCAATACATTAGGATTGGATGAAGACCCTCAAAACATTTGGATATAATAGAGGCACAACCCTCAATATTTAAGGATTGGACAAAGACCCTCAAAATATTAGGATAAAAAACTAATATCCTACAAACATTAGGATTTAGTAGAGACACAACCCTCAATACATTAGGATTGGACAAAGACCCTCAAAACCTTAGGATCAAAAACTAATATCCTCAAAACTTTAGGATATATTAGAGACACAACCCTCATTACATTAGGATTGGACGAAGATCCTCAAAACATTAGGATCAATAACTAAAATCCTCAAAACATTAGGATATAGTAGAGACACAACCATCAATACGTTAGGATTGGACAAAGTCCCTCAAAACATTAGGATCAAAAACTAATATCCTCACAACATTAGGATATAGTAGAGACACAACCTTCAATTCATTAGGATTGGACAAACATCCTCAAACCATTAGGATCAAAAACTATTATCCTCAAAAAATTAGGATATAATAGAGACACAACCCTCAACACATTAAGATAGGACAAAGAACCTAAAAACATTAGGATAAAAAACTACTATCCTCAAAGCATTAGCATATAGCAGCGACACAACCCTAAACACATTAGGATTGGATGAAAACCCTTAAAGCATTAGGATCAAAAACTAATATCGTCAAAACATTAGGATATATCAAAGACACAACCCTAAGCACATTAGGATTGAATGAAAACCTTCAAAACATTAGTATCAAAAACTAATATCCTCAAAGCATTAGGATATAGTACAAGCACAACCCTGAACACATTAGGATTGGATGAAAACCCTCAAAACATTAGGATCAAAAACTAATATCTTCAAAACATTAGGATATACTAGACACACAACCCTCAATACATTAGGATTGGATGAAGACCCTCAAAACATTAGGATCAAAAACTAATATCCTCAAAACGTTAGGATATAGTAGAGACACAACCCTCAATACATAAGGATTGGACAAAGACCCTCAAAATATTAGGATCAAAAACTAATATCCTAAAAACGTTAGGATATAGTAGGGACACAACCCTCAATACATAAGGATTGGACAAAGACCCTCAAAATATAAGGATAAAAAAGTAATATCCTTACAACATTAGGATATAGTAGAGACACAACCCACAATACATTACGATTGGCCAAAGACCCTAAAACATTAGGATCAATAACTAATATCCTCAAAACTTTAGGATATACTAGAGACAGAACCCTCAATACATTAGGATTGGACAAACACCCTCAAAACATTAGGATCAAAAACTAATATACTCAATACATTAGGACATAGTGGAGACACAACCCTCAATACATTAGGATTGGACAAAGACCCTCAAAACATTAGGATCAAAAACTAATATACTGAATACATTAGGATATAGTGGAGACACAACCCTCAATACATTAGGATTGGACAAAGACCCTCAAAAAATTAGGATCAAAAACTAATATCCTCAAAACATTACGATATAGTAGAGACACAACCCTCAATACATTAAAATTGGACAAAGACCCTAAACA
Source organism: Lathyrus sativus (assembly GCA_963859935.3). Taxonomy (NCBI): domain Eukaryota; kingdom Viridiplantae; phylum Streptophyta; class Magnoliopsida; order Fabales; family Fabaceae; genus Lathyrus; species Lathyrus sativus. The sequence goes on along the minus strand of OZ012736.1, from coordinate 187,040,095 downwards.
CATAAGGATCAAAAACTAATATCCTCAAAGCATTAGCATATAGCAGAGACACAACCCTAAACACATTAGGATTGGATGAAAACACTCAAAGCATAAGGATCAAAAACTAGTATCGTCAAAACATTAGGATATATCAGAGACACAACCCTAAACACAATAGGATTGGATGAAAACCCTCAAAACATTAGGATCAAAAACTAATATCCTCAAAACATTAAGATATACTAGAGACACAACCCTCAAAACATTAGAATTGGATAAAAACGCTTAAAACATTCGGATCAAAAACTAATATCCTCAAAGCATTAGGATATAGTAGAGACACAACCCTCAACACATTAGGATTGGATGAAAACCCTCAAAACTTTGGATAAAAACTAATATCCTCAAAACATTAGGATATACTAGAGACACAACCATCAATACATTAGGATTGGATGAAGACCCTCAAAACATTTGGATATAATAGAGACACAACCCTCAATATTTAAGGATTGGACAAAGACCCTCAAAATATTAGGATAAAAAGCTAATATCCTACAAACATTAGGATTTAGTAGAGACACAACCCTCAATACATTAGGATTGGACAAAGACCCTAAAACCTTAGGATCAAAAACTAATATCCTTAAAACTTTAGGATATATTAGAGACACAACCCTCATTACATTAGGATTGGACGAAGACCCTCAAAACATTAGGATCAATAACTAAAATCCTCAAAACATTAGGATATAGTAGAGACACAACCATCAATACGTTAGGATTGGACAAAGTCCCTCAAAACATTAGGATCAAAAACTAATATCCTCACAATATTAGGATATAGTAGAGACACAACCTTCAATTCATTAGGATTGGACAAACATCCTCAAACCATTAGGATGAAAAACTATTATCCTCAAAAAATTAGGATATAATAGAGACACAACCCTCAATACATTAGGATAGGACAAAGAACCTAAAAACATTAGGATAAAAAACTACTATCCTCAAAGCATTAGCATATAGCAGAGACACAACCCTAAACACATTAGGATTGGATGAAAACCCTTAAAGCATTAGGATCAAAAACTAATATCGTCAAAACATTAGGATATATCAAAGACACAACCCTAAGCACATTAGGATTGAATGAAAACCTTCAAAACATTAGTATCAAAAACTAATATCCTCAAAGCATTAGGATATAGTACAAGCACAACCCTGAACACATTAGGATTGAATGAAAACCCTCAAAACATTAGGATCAAAAACTAATATCTTCAAAACATTAGGATATACTAGACACACAACCCTCAATACATTAGGATTGGATGAAGACCCTTAAAACATTAGGATCAAAAACTAATATCCTCAAAACGTTAGGATATAGTAGAGACACAACCCTCAATACATAAGGATTGGACAAAGACCCTCAAAATATTAGGATCAAAAACTAATATCCTAAAAACGTTAGGATATAGTAGGGACACAACCCTCAATACATAAGGATTGGACAAAGACCCTCAAAATATAAGGATAAAAAAGTAATATCCTTACAACATTAGGATATAGTAGAGACACAACCCACAATACATTACGATTGGCCAAAGACCCTAAAACATTAGGATCAATAACTAATATCCTCAAAACTTTAGGATATACTAGAGACAGAACCCTCAATACATTAGGATTGGACAAACACCCTCAAAACATTAAGATCAAAAACTAATATACTCAATACATTAGGATATAGTGGAGACACAACCCTCAATACATTAGGATTGGACAAAGACCCTCAAAACATTAGGATCAAAAACTAATATACTGAATACATTAGGATATAGTGGAGACACAACCCTCAATACATTAGGATTGGACAAAGACCCTCAAAACATTAGGATCAAAAACTAATATCCTCAAAACATTACGATATAGAAGAGACACAACCCTCAATACTTTAAAATTGGACAAAGACCCTAAACACATTAGGATCAAAAACTAATATCCTCAAAGCATTAGCATATAGCAGAGACACAACCCTAAACACATTAGGATTGGATGAAAACACTCAAGGCATAAGGATCAAAAACTAGTATCGTCAAAACATTAGGATATATCAGAGACACAACCCTAAACACAATAGGATTGGATGAAAACCCTCAAAACATTAGGATCAAAAACTAATATCCTCAAAACATTAAGATATACTAGAGACAACCCTCAAAACATTAGAATTGGATAAAAACCCTTAAAACATTCGGATCAAAAACTAATATCCTCAAAGCATTAGGATATAGTAGAGACACAACCCTCAACACATTAGGATTGGATGAAAACCCTCAAAACTTTGGATAAAAACTAATATCCTCAAAACATTAGGATATACTAGAGACACAACCATCAATACATTAGGATTGGATGAAGACCCTCAAAACATTTGGATATAATAGAGACACAACCCTCATTATTTAAGGATTGGACAAAGACCCTCAAAATATTAGGATAAAAAACTAATATCCTACAAACATTAGGATTTAGTAGAGACACAACCCTCAATACATTAGGATTGGACAAAGACCCTCAAAACCATAGGATCAAAAACTAATATCCTCAAAACTTTAGGATATATTAGAGACACAACCCTCATTACATTAGGATTGGACGAAGACCCTCAAAACATTAGGATCAATAACTAAAATCCTCAAAACATTAGGATATAGTAGAGACACAACCATTAATATGTTAGGATTGGACAAAGTCCCTCAAAACATTAGGATCAAAAACTAATATCCTCACAACATTAGGATATAGTAGAGACACAACCTTCAATTCATTAGGATTGGACAAACATCCTCAAACCATTAGGATCAAAAACTATTATCCTCAAAAAATTAGGATATAATAGAGACACATCCCTCAACACATTAAGATAGGACAAAGAACCTAAAAACATTAGGATAAAAAACTACTATCCTCAAAGCATTAGCATATAGCAGAGACACAACCCTAAACACATTAGGATTGGATGAAAACCCTTAAAGCATTAGGATCAAAAACTAATATCGTCAAAACATTAGGATATATCAAAGACACAACCCTAAGCACATTAGGATTGAATGAAAACCTTCAAAACATTAGTATCAAAAACTAATATCCTCAAAGCATTAGGATATAGTACAAGCACAACCCTGAACACATTAGGATTGGATGAAAACCCTCAAAACATTAGGATCAAAAACTAATATCTTCAAAACATTAGGATATACTAGACACACAATCCTCAATACATTAGGATTGGATGAAGACCCTCAAAACATTAGGATCAAAAACTAATATCCTCAAAACGTTAGGATATAGTAGAGACACAACCCTCAATACATAAGGATTGGACAAAGACCCTCAAAATATTAGGATCAAAAACTAATATCCTAAAAACGTTAGGATATAGTAGGGACACAACCCTCAATACATAAGGATTGGACAAAGACCCTCAAAATATAAGGATAAAAAAGTAATATCCTTACAACATTAGGATATAGTAGAGACACAACCCACAATACATTACGATTGGCCAAAGACCCTAAAACATTAGGATCAATAACTAATATCCTCAAAACTTTAGGATATACTAGAGACAGAACCCTCAATACATTAGGATTGGACAAACACCCTCAAAACATTAGGATCAAAAACTAATATACTCAATACATTAGGACATAGTGGAGACACAACCCTCAATACATTAGGATTGGACAAAGACCCTCAAAACATTAGGATCAAAAACTAATATACTGAATACATTAGGATATAGTGGAGACACAACCCTCAATACATTAGGATTGGACAAAGACCCTCAAAAAATTAGGATCAAAAACTAATATCCTCAAAACATTACGATATAGTAGAGACACAACCCTCAATACATTAAAATTGGACAAAGACCCTAAACACATAAGGATCAAAAACTAATATCCTCAAAGCATTAGCATATAGCAGAGACACAACCCTAAACACATTAGGATTGGATGAAAACACTCAAAGCATAAGGATCAAAAACTAGTATCGTCAAAACATTAGGATATATCAGAGACACAACCCTAAACACAATAGGATTGGATGAAAACCCTCAAAACATTAGGATCAAAAACTAATATCCTCAAAACATTAAGATATACTAGAGACACAACCCTCAAAACATTAGAATTGGATAAAAACGCTTAAAACATTCGGATCAAAAACTAATATCCTCAAAGCATTAGGATATAGTAGAGACACAACCCTCAACACATTAGGATTGGATGAAAACCCTCAAAACTTTGGATAAAAACTAATATCCTCAAAACATTAGGATATACTAGAGACACAACCATCAATACATTAGGATTGGATGAAGACCCTCAAAACATTTGGATATAATAGAGACACAACCCTCAATATTTAAGGATTGGACAAAGACCCTCAAAATATTAGGATAAAAAACTAATATCCTACAAACATTAGGATTTAGTAGAGACACAACCCTCAATACATTAGGATTGGACAAAGACCCTCAAAACCTTAGGATCAAAAACTAATATCCTCAAAACTTTAGGATATATTAGAGACACAACCCTCATTACATTAGGAGTGGACGAAGACCCTCAAAACATTAGGATCAATAACTAAAATCCTCAAAACATTAGGATATAGTAGAGACACAACCATCAATACGTTAGGATTGGACAAAGTCCCTCAAAACATTAGGATCAAAAACTAATATCCTCACAACATTAGGATATAGTAGAGACACAACCTTCAATTCATTAGGATTGGACAAACATCCTCAAACCATTAGGATCAAAAACTATTATCCTCAAAAAATTAGGATATAATAGAGACACAACCCTCAATACATTAGGATAGGACAAAGAACCTAAAAACATTAGGATAAAAAACTACTATCCTCAAAGCATTAGCATATAGCAGAGATACAACCCTAAACACATTAGGATTGGATGAAAACCCTTAAAGCATTAGGATCAAAAACTAATATCGTCAAAACATTAGGATATATAAAAGACACAACCCTAAACACAATAGGATTGGATGAAAACCCTCAAAATATTAGGATCAATAAACTAATATCCTGAAAACATTAGGATATAGTAGAGACACAACCCTCAATACATTAGAATTGGATAAAGACCCTTAAAACATTCGGATCAAAAACTAATATCCTCAAAGCATTACAATATAGTAGAGACACAACCCTTAACACATTAGGATTGGATGAAAACCCTCAAAACATTAGGATCAAAAAGTAATATCCTCAAAACATTAGGATATACGAGAGATATAACCCTCAATACATTAGGATTGGATGAAGACCCCAAAAAAATTAGGATATAGTAGAGACACAACCCTCAATAAATAAGGATTGGACAAAGACTCTTAAAATATTAGGATAAAACACTAATATCCTCACAACATTAGAATATAGTAGAGACACAACCCTTAATACATTAGGATTGAACAAAGACCCTAAAAACATTAGGATGAAAACCTAATATCCGTAAAACTTTAGGATATACTAGAGACAGTACTCTCAATACATTAGGATTGGACGAAAACCCTCAAAACATTAGGATCAAAAACTAACATCCTCAAAACATTAGGATATAGTATATACACAACCCACAATACATTACGATTGGACAAAGACCCTCAAAACATTAGGATCAAAAACTAATATACTCACAACATTAGGATATAGTGGAGACACAACCCTCAATACATTAGGATTGGACAAAGAACCTCAAAACATTAGGATCAAAAACTAATATCCTCACAACATTAGGATATACTAGAGACACAATCCTCAATACATTAGAATTTAACATAGATCCTAAAACCATTAGGATCAAAAACTAAATCCTCAAAGCATTAGCATATAGCAGAGATACAACCCTAAACACATTAGGATTGGATGAAAACCCTCAAAGCATTAGGATCAAAAACTAATATCGTCAAAACATTAGGATATATCAAAGACACAACCCTAAGCACATTAGGATTGAATGAAAACCCTCAAAACATTAGTATCAAAAACTAATATCCTCAAAGCATTAGGATATAGTACAAGCACAACCCTGAACACATTAGGATTGGATGAAAACCCTCAAAACATTAGGATCAAAAACTAATATATTCAAAACATTAGGATATACTAGACACACAACCCTCAATACATTAGGATTGGATGAAGACCCTCAAAACATTAGGATCAAAAACTAATATCCTCAAAACGTTAGGATATAGTAGAGACACAACCCTCAATACATAAGGATTGGACAAAGACCCTTAAAATATTAGGATCAAAAACTAATATCCTAAAAACGTTAGGATATAGTAGGGACACAACCCTCAATACATAAGGATTGGACAAAGACCCTCAAAATATTAGGGTAAAAAAGTAATATCCTTACAACATTAGGATATAGTAGAGACACAACCCACAATACAATAGGATTGGCCAAAGACCCTAAAACATTAGGATCAATAACTAATATCCTCAAAACTTTAGGATATACTAGAGACCGAACCCTCAATACATTAGGATTGGACAAAGACCCTCAAAACATTAGGATCAAAAACTAATATTCTCAAAACATTAGGATATAGTAGAGACACAACCCTCAATACATTAAAATTGGACAAAGACTCTAAAAACATTAGGATCAAAAACTAATATCCTCAAAGCATTAGCATATAGCAGAGACACAACCCTAAACACATTAGGATTGGATGAAAACACTCAAAGCATTAGGATCAAAAACTAGTATCGTCAAAACATTAGGATATATCAGAGACACAACCCGAAACACAATAGGATTGGATGAAAACCCTCAAAACATTAGGATCAAAAACTAATATCCTCAAAACATTAAAATATACTAGAGACGCAACCCTCAAAACATTAGAATTGGATAAAAACCCTTAAAACATTCAGATCAAAAACTAATATCCTCAAAGCATTAGGATATAGTAGAGACACAACCATCAACACATTAGGATTGGATGAAAACCCTCAAAACATTAGGATAAAAACTAATATCCTCAAAACATTAGGATATACTAGAGACACAACCATCAATACATTAGGATTAGATGAAGACCCTCAAAACATTTGGATATAATAGAGACACAACCCTCAATATTTAAGGATTGGACAAAGACCCTCAAAATATTAGGATAAAAAACTAATATCCTACAAACATTAGGATTTAGTAGAGACACAACCCTCAATACATTAGGATTGGACAAAGACCCTCAAAACCTTAGGATCAAAAACTAATATCCTCAAAACTTTAGGATATATTAGTGACACAACCCTCATTACATTAGGATTGGACGAAGACCCTCAAAACATTAGGATCAATAACTAAAATCCTCAAAACATTAGGATATAGTAGAGACACAACCATCAATACGTTAGGATTGGACATAGTCCCTCAAAACATTAGGATCAAAAACTAATATCCTCACAACATTAGGATATAGTAGAGACACAACCTTCAATTCATTAAGATTGGACAAAGATCCTCAAACCATTAGGATCAAAAACTATTATCCTCAAAAACTTAGGATATATCAGAGACACAACCCTCAATACATTAGGATAGGACAAAGACCCTAAAAACATTACGATCAAAAACTAATATCCTCAAAGCATTAGCATATAGCAGAGACACAACTCTAAACACATTAGGATTGGATGAAAACCCTCAAAGCATTAGGATCAAAAACTAATATCGTCAAAACATTAGGATATATCACAGACATAACCCTAAACACAATAGGATTGGATGAAAACCCTCAAAACACTAGGATCAATAAACTAATATCCTGAAAACATTAGGATATAATAGAGACACAACCCTCAATATATTAGAATTGGATAAAGACCCTTAAAACATTCGGATCAAAAACTAATATCCTCAAAGCATTACAATATAGTAGAGACACAACCCTTAACACATTAGGATTGGATGAAAACCCTCAAAACATTAGGATCAAAAAGTAATATCCTCAAAACATTAGGATATACGAGAGATATAACCCTCAATACATTAGGATTGGATGAAGACCCTAAAAAAATTAGGATATAGTAGAGACACAACCCTCAATAAATAAAGATTGGACAAAGACCCTTAAAATATTAGGATAAAACACTAATATCCTCACAAAATTATAATATAGTTGAGACACAACCCTTAATACATTAGGATTGGACAAAGACCCTAAAAACATTAGGATGAAAACCTAATATCCGTAAAACTTTAGGATATACTAGAGATAATACTCTCAATACATTAGGATTGGACGAAAATCCTCAAAACATTATGATCAAAAACTAACATCCTCAAAACATTAGGATATAGTAGATACACAACCCTCAATAAATTACGATTGGACAAAGACCCTCAAAACATTAGGATCAAAAACTAATATACTCACATCATTAGGATATAGTGGAGACACAACCCTCAATACATTAGGATTGGACAAAGAACCTCAAAACATTCGGATCAAAAACTAATATCCTCACAACATTAGGATATACTAGAGACACAATCCTCAATACATTAGAATTTAACATAGATCCTAAAACCATTAGGATCAAAAACTAAATCCTCAAAGCATTATCATATAGCAGAGACACAACCCTAAACACTTTAGGATTGGATGAAAACCCTCAAAGCATTAGGATCAAAAACTAATATCGTCAAAACATTAGGATATATCAAAGACACAACCCTAAACACATTAGGATTGAATGAAAACCCTCAAAACATTAGTATCAAAAACTAATATCCTCAAAGCATTAGGATATAGTACAAGCACAACCCTGAACACATTATGATTGGATGAAAACCCTCAAAACATTAGGATCAAAAACTAATATCTTCAAAACATTAGGATATACTAGACACACAACCCTCAATACATTAGGATTGGATGAAGACCCTCAAAACATTAGGATCAAAAACTAATATCCTCAAAACGTTAGGATATAGTAGAGACACAACCCTCAATACATAAGGATTGGACAAAGACCCTCAAAATATAAGGATAAAAAAGTAATATCCTTACAACATTAGGATATAGTAGAGACACAACCCACAATACATTAGGATTGGCCAAAGACCCTAAAACATTAGGATCAATAACTAATATCCTCAAAACATTAGGATATACTAGAGACAGAACCCTCAATACATTAGGATTGGATAAACACCCTCAAAACATTAGGATCAAAAACTAATATACTCAATACATTAGGATATAGTGGAGACACAACCCTCAATACATTAGGATTGGACAAAGACCCTCAAAACATTAGGATCAAAAACTAATATACTGAATACATTAGGATATAGTGGAGACACAATCTTCAATACATTAGGATTGGACAAAGACCCTCAAAACAATAGGATCAAAAATTAATATCCTCAGGATATAGTAGAGACACATCCCTCAATACATTAAAATTGGACAAAGACCCTAAAAACATTAGGATCAAAAACTAATATCCTCAAAGCATTAGCATATAGCAGAGACACAACCCTAAACACATTAGGATTGGATGAAAACACTCAAAGCGTAAGGATCAAAAACTAGTATCGTCAAAACGTTAGGATATATCAGAGACACAACCCTAAACACAATAGGATTGGATGAAAACCCTCAAAACATTAGGATCAAAAACTAATATCCTCAAAACATTAAGATATACTAGAGACACAACCCTCAAAACATTAGAATTGGATAAAAACCCTTAAAACATTCGGATCAAAAACTGATATCCTCAAAGCATTAGGATATAGTAGAGACACAACCCTCAACACATTAGGATTGGATGAAAACCCTCAAAACATTAGGATAAAAACTAATATCCTTAAAACATTAGGATATACTAGAGACACAACCATCAATACATTAGGATTGGATGAAGACCCTCAAAACATTTGGATATACTAGAGACACAACCCTCAATGTTTAAGGATTGGACAAAGACCCTCAAAATATTAGGATAAAAAACTAATATCCTACAAACATTAGGATTTAGTAGAGACACAACCCTCAATACATTAGGATTGGACAAAGACCCTCAAAACCTTAGGATCAAAAACTAATATCCTCAAAACTTTAGGATATATTAGTGACACAACCCTCATTACATTAGGATTGGACGAAGACCCTCAAAACATTAGGATCAATAACTAAAATCCTCAAAACATTAGGATATAGTAGAGACACAACCATCAATACGTTAGGATTGGACAAAGTCCCTCAAAACATTAGGATCAAAAACTAATATCCTCACAACATTAGGATATAGTAGAGACACAACCTTCAATTCATTAGGATTGGACAAAGATCCTCAAACCATTAGGATCAAAAACTATTATCCTCAAAAAATTAGGATATAACAGAGACACAACCCTCAATACATTAGGATAGGACAAAAACCCTAAAAACATTAGGATAAAAAACTACTATCATCAAAGCATTAGCATATAGCAGAGACACAACCCTAAACACATTAGGATTGGATGAAAACCCTCAAAGCATTAGGATCAAAAATTAATATCGTCAAAACATTAGGATATATCAGAGACACAACCCTAAACACAATAGGATTGGATGAAAACCCTCAAAACATTAGGATCAATAAACTAATATCCTGAAAACATTAGGATATAGTAGAGACATAACCCTCAATACATTAGAATTGGATAAAGACCCTTAAAACATTCAGATCAAAAACTAATATCCTCAAAGCATTACAATATAGTAGAGACACAACCCTTAACACATTAGGATTGGATGAAAACCCTCAAAACATTAGGATCAAAAAGTAATATCCTCAAAACATTAGGATATACGAGAGATATAACCCTCAATACACTAGGATTGGATGAAGACCCTCAAAAAATTAGGATATAGTAGAGACACAACCCTCAATAAATAAGGTTTGGACAAAGACCCTTAAAATATTAGGATAAAACACTAATATCCTCACAACATTAGAATATAGTAGAGACATAACCCTTAATACATTAGGATTGAACAAAGACCCTAAAAACATTAGGATGAAAACCTAATATCCGTAAAACTTTAGGATATACTAGAGATAGTACTCTCAATACATTAGGATTGAACGAAAACCCTCAAAACATTAGGATCAAAAACTAACATCCTCAAAACATTAGGATATAGTAGATACACAACCCTCAATACATTACGATTGGAGAAAGACCCTCAAAACATTAGGATCAAAAACTAATATACTCACAACATTAGGATATAGTGGAGACACAACCCTCAATACATTAGGATTGGACAAAGAACCTCAAAACACTAGGATCAAAAACTAATATCCTCACAACATTAGGATATACTAGAGACACAATCCTCAATACATTAGAATTTAACATAGATCCTAAAACCATTAGGATCAAAAACTAAATCCTCAAAGCATTAGCATATAGCAGAGACACAACCCTAAACACATTAGGATTGGATGAAAACCCTCAAAGCATTAGGATCAAAAACTAATATCGTCAAAACATTAGGATATATCAAAGACACAACCCTAAACATATTAGGATTGAATGAAAACCCTCAAAACATTAGTATCAAAAACTAATATCCTAAAAGCATTAGGATATAGTACAAGCACAACCCTGACCACATTAGGATTGGATGAAAACCCTCAAAACATTAGGATCAAAAACTAATATCTTCAAAACATTAGGATATACTAGACACACAACCCTCAATACATTAGGATTGGATGAAGACCCTCAAAACATTAGGATCAAAAACTAATATCCTCAAAACGTTAGGATATAGTAGAGACACAACCCTCAATACATAAGGATTGGACAAAGACCCTCAAAATATAAGGATAAAAAAGTAATATCCTTACAACATTAGGATATAGTAGAGACACAACCCACAATACATTAGGATTGGCCAAAGACCCTAAAACATTAGGATCAATAACTAATATCCTCAAAACATTAGGATATACTAGAGACAGAACCCTCAATACATTAGGATTGGATAAACACCCTCAAAACATTAGGATCAAAAACTAATATACTCAATACATTAGGATATAGTGGAGACACAACCCTCAATACATTAGGATTGGACAAAGACCCTCAAAACATTAGGATCAAAAACTAATATACTGAATACATTAGGATATAGTGGAGACACAATCTTCAATACATTAGGATTGGACAAAGACCCTCAAAACAATAGGATCAAAAATTAATATCCTCAGGATATAGTAGAGACACATCCCTCAATACATTAAAATTGGACAAAGACCCTAAAAACATTAGGATCAAAAACTAATATCCTCAAAGCATTAGCATATAGCAGAGACACAACCCTAAACACATTAGGATTGGATGAAAACACTCAAAGCATAAGGATCAAAAATTAGTATCGTCAAAACGTTAGGATATATCAGAGACACAACCCTAAACACAATAGGATTGGATGAAAACCCTCAAAACATTAGGATCAAAAACTAATATCCTCAAAACATTAAGATATACTAGAGACACAACCCTCAAAACATTAGAATTGGATAAAAACCCTTAAAACATTCGGATCAAAAACTGATATCCTCAAAGCATTAGGATATAGTAGAGACACAACCCTCAACACATTAGGATTGGATGAAAACCCTCAAAACATTAGGATAAAAACTAATATCCTCAAAACATTAGGATATACTAGAGACACAACCATCAATACATTAGGATTGGATGAAGACCCTCAAAACATTTGGATATAATAGAGACACAACCCTCAATATTTAAGGATTGGACAAAACCCTCAAAATATTAGGATAAAAAACTAATATCCTACAAACATTAGGATTTAGTAGAGACAAAACCCTCAATACATTAGTATTGGACAAAGACCGTTAAAACCTTAGGATCAAAAACTAATATCCTCAAAACTTTAGGATATAGTAGAGACACGACCATCAATACGTTAGGATTGGATAAAGTCCCTCAAAACATTAGGATTAAAAACTAATATCCTCACAACATTAGGATATAGTAGAGACACAACCTTCAATTCATTAGGATTGGACAAAGATCCTCAAACCATTAGGATCAAAAACTATTATCCTCAAAAAATTAGGATATAATAGAGACACAACCCTCAATACATTAGGATAGGACAAAGACCCTAAAAACATTAGGATAAAAAACTACTATCCTCAAAGCAATAGCATATAGCAGAGACACAACCCTAAACACATTAGGATTGGATGAAAACCCTCAAAGCATTAGGATCAAAAACTAATATCGTCAAAACATTAGGATATATCAGAGACACAACCCTAAACACAATAGGATTGGATGAAAACCCTCAAAACATTAGGATCAATAAACTAATATCCCGAAAACATTAGGATATAGTAGAGACACAACCTTCAATTCATTAGGATTGGACAAAGATACTCAAACCATTAGGATCAAAAACTATTATCCTCAAAAAATTAGGATATAACAGAGACACAACCCTCAATACATTAGGATAGGACAAAGACCCTAAAAACATTAGGATAAAAAACTACTATCCTCAAAGCATTAGCATATAGCAGAGACACAACCCTAAACACATTAGGATTGGATGAAAACCCTCAAAGCATTAGGATCAAAAACTAATATCGTCAAAACATTAGGATATATCAGAGACACAACCCTAAACACAATACAATTGGATGAAAACCCTCAAAACATTAGGATCGATAAACTAATATCCTGAAAACATTAGGATATAGTAGAGACACAACCTTCAATTCATTAGGATTGGACAAAGATCCTCAAACCATTAGGATCAAAAACTATTTTCCTCAAAAAATTAGGATATAACAGAGACACAACCCTCAATACATTAGGATAGGACAAAGACCCTAAAAACATTAGGATAAAAAACTACTATCCTCAAAGCATTAGCATATAGCAGAGACACAACCCTAAACACATTAGGATTGGATGAAAACCCTCAAAATATTAGGATCAAAAACTAATATCCTCACAATATTAGGATATACTAGAGACACAATCTTCAATACATTAGAATTTAACATAGATCCTAAAACCATTACGATCAAAAACTAAATCCTCAAAGCATTAGCATATAGCAGAGACACAACCTTAAACACATTAGGATTGGATGAAAACCCTCAAAGCATTAGGATCAAAAACTAATATCGTCAAAACATTAGGATATATCAAAGACACAACCCTTAACACATTAGGATTGAATGAAAACCCTCAAAACATTAGTATCAAAAACTAATATCCTAAAAGCATTAGGATATAGTACAAGCACAACCCTGAACACATTAGGATTGGATGAAAACCCTCAAAACATTAGGATCAAAAACTAATATCTTCAAAACATTAGGATATACTAGACACACAACCCTCAATACATTAGGATTGGATGAAGACCCTCAAAACATTAGGATCAAAAACTAATATCCTCAAAACGTTAGGATATAGTAGAGACACAACCCTCAATACATAAGGATTGGACAAAGACCCTCAATATATCACGATCAAAAACTAATATCCTAAAAACGTTAGGATATAGTAGGGACACAACTAATATCCTTCTGAGTCTTACTCTGAAGCTGAGTACGATTTGGAGCAAGATCGGTGTTGTACTTATACTGCTTGACAAATGCATCGGCTAGCTCGGCCCAAGTGCGCACGCTGTTACGTTCTAGCTGCATATACCATTCGAGTGATGCCCTAGACAAGCTGTCTTGGAAGCAATGGATCATGAGCTTTTCATCTCTGGCATAGGCAGCCATCTTGCGACAGGACATCTTCAAATGAATGTTTGGGCAACTGAGACCCTTGTACTTCGAGAATTCGGGCACCTTGAACTTGGGAGGAATGACGACATCAGGCACCAAACACAATTCCAAAGCACTGAAAGAATTTGAATTATGCCCCTCCATGGCTCGGAGTTTCTCGGCTAGATCTCGGCACATCTTCATGGCTTCAGAATCCTGAGCAGCAACAGGACTGGCAATGGGGATAGCAGCATGATAATTCTGAACATCGTCATACTGATCCATCAGAGTATCTTCGATATGAGGAACCGGGATTTGCACAGCAGTAGGCTGGGCCTGCGGGACAACTCCAACAGTAACTCCAGGCGCTGGGATTGGCTGAGAAGTGTTTCCTTCGACTGCGTTGTTGAAGTTCAACGGCATCCCATGAGAATTTGGAATTGGAACCAAAGGGATGGCAGTAGACCCTTGTCCTTGACCATTGTTGACGACAGCAGCGGCTTCGCGTTGTTCTTCCTCTCTCCTGGCCGTGAGGATGGCTTCGAGGATCTGGTCAATCTTTCCTTTCATAGAATCCAACTCTTCCCTGAAGGTAGCTTGCTCTTGTTGAATCTGCTCCATCATTCGTCTTGTATTGGCTCTAGTTGCGTACTGGTGTCGAGGACTTAGCTTGATTTACTGGATATGAAGGAAAGAGAAACATGAGAAACTGCTGAAGGAAGGAGAATGCAAGATGCACAACAAATGAGATGCAATGCAAATGATATGCAATACAAGATGCAAGATCCAGGATCACAGGATCACGAATTCAAACAGTTCTGAGAATAGCCGGTGAACGGTTCAAGGATCACAATCACTGCCAAAGAAACCCCCCACAGGTAGGATTCTAAAATGGGTAGGTGCCTAGAGTCATGGACATCTTTCAAAGATATTACTTCCATGACAAAGCCTCATCACGACGATAATATCCTCAAAATAATCTCCTCTAGGTGAGGTTCTCGTATCTTCCACGCGAGAAAGACTTCTCGGAGGCGTCAACTACACAACCATCGACACACGGGTTCTAGAAAAGGTTCTCAAAGTCATAGATCGAGGTTGAAAATATTACTGTAAGGAAGTAATACGTTCAAGGGATCTCATCTGATTGGGGCGTTCGTATTAATTCACAAAGAATTAACACTACCAACCACCATGGATAAAACGGTTAATGGTCCTTGGGATCAACGATTCAGACTCGAAAACGTTATTGTTATGGCAAAGACTCACCACAACAACAACACCTCCAAGGAATCTACTCCAAGCGGGGTTTTCGCTTCAACTTAACGTGAAAGACTCCACGCAAGTCTCCACTACACAACCACCATCCTAATCCTAGGGTTATACTCGGACTCGGGTGTAGAGCCATCTCACAAAGCAACCATAAGTAGAACAACCCCACAATGCCTCAAGCACAAGTAACCAAGATAAGGATACCAATAAAAATAGCGAGAAGAAAATAAAAACAAACAGCTAACAACTCAAACCAAGATAGGCTCGACCCTCTTTTGCATGGAGCAAATGGTCCCCAGCAGAGTCGCCACTAGTCGCACCTCGAAAATTCATTCAAGAACACGACCCTCGCGCGGAAGGCGTGGAAATGCGGTTCGACAGAGTCGCCACCGAACTTTATTTTTCCCGAATGAACGGGAGAGGAAAATATCGAGAAAACCTCATAAACGCGGAAGGAACACGTCCGTCGTAACCATATTCCTGGGTTCGGGAGTCGGTTACGCGAGGGGAAGGTATTAGCACCCCTCACGTCCGTCGTACTCGACGGGAACCTCTTAATTCGAGTTAATGGATGTTAGCTTAAACTTAATTCTTCTCTTCTCGCTACTAACAGCTAAAGGATACTATAAAGGTATAAAGACACTAAAGGGAGAGGGGATCGTTAGAGGATAGGGTGCTCGCCAAGGATTGGGGCCCTTGTGCCTACGTATGCTCATTCGGACGAGAATGAGAAATCAGAGCGTCGTAGTTCGACTACGGGTAAGGATGGGGAAAAATGGAAGATGGAGGGAATTGTGCTCGCCAAGATTATCGCAATCTTGTGCCTACGTATCTTATATTCAAGAATGAATAAAGAATCAGAGCAGTCGTAGTTCGTGGTAACAACCACGAAAGAAACTGGATTGAATTGGTTTGAAAGGGGTACGGATGACGATTACTCGAAGCTTAAGAAAGACTTCTCGGACCCAAGTAATCGGGAGAGCGAACCAAAGACTTGGAACACTCTCTTTTTCATCTTGAAGATAAAGTTGTTTGAAAGGGTGATGTTTGAACCGATGACGATTACTTGAAGCTTAAGAAAGACTTCTCGGACCCAAGTAATCGGGAGAGCGAATCAAAGACTTGGAACTCTCTCTTTTTCATCGTGTAAGGAACTGTGTTTGAATGGTGTTTGGATAATTGGGTGGAATCGGATGACAATTACTCAAAGCTTAAGAAAGACTTCTTAGTCTCCAAGTAATCGGGAGAGCGAACCAAAGACTTGAAACACTCTCTTTTTCATCGAAAAGGAAGTTGTTTGAGTTTGAAATGGTGTTTGGGATAATGAGTAGTTGAAGGATAGTTGAGACGATGATCGAATGTTGTCGAGTTTGTTAATGTTATTTAAAGGCGTCAATTGCTCACACACGAATAAGATAACTCGCATATAAACAACCGAAAGCAAGATCAAAGACTTGAACCCACTCTTTACACCTTGAAAAGGATTAAATAGTTGTTAATTGATTGATATTTGTTATGAAAATCCGCTTGACGTTGGATCAAGGGTTTGACTTATTATCGCGTGCAAAACGTGCGGTGGAAATGGTTTGAAAATGGAGACCGACTTGACTTACGCATCAAGGGTCGATTTGTAATAGGTTGATGGTGAATGCGTACGAGCACTCGACTTACAGGTTGTTTGAAAATGGCTCGATGATGAATCGAGAATTAGTTTGAAAATAGTTTGAATCCGTTCTAGTCCCTATGGGTGCTCCTAGGAGATAAACTAATAATTAAAGAAATGCGAAACATACATCGGAATGGGAGAGGGATACATGTAAGTTACACGGGATTGCACGAAATAAAGGGGTCTCATTGTAAGGTAGCCCAAGAGAAAGCCGTGTGTGTGCAATGTGTCCTAAACTACGCCTTGAGCAAAGTCGGGCACGACTCAAAATTAGGATACCTGCAAATGACCAAAGATCCAACAGTCCACCAATTTGGCTTTTAGCGGTTTCGATAATTTATGATGTATTTTCGAATATGGGTGAATAAATATGAATAAATATGATATGATAATAATATAAATAAATAATATGATAATAATATAGTAAGATAATATAACAATAATATCCACACTAATATTTGACGGAAATTAAATTTAATGGTTAGTTTAGTGAATCAAATCGGGACACGAAAGAGTAGGATCTCGTCTTAATCGCAAACATAATGCCGATTAATCAAAGGTAGCCTATCACGATCCCAAAGAACGGAAAATGACCACAATGGTCATTCCCCATAGATTTGAAATCGAGAAGGTTATCAACTTCGATACGCGACGCTTACGAATAAAAGACTTTCATCGATCCAATAGTCAGAATAAAATCGGAGAAAAAAGGGTGGTCTCGGATCCTTTGTTGCACGCCAATAATTTGGCGACTAAACATTGGTAGTCTCATCATCGACCAAAAAAAAAATAAAAAAAAAGAAATAAAATATCCAAATAAAAACAAAGTCTAACTTTAAAATAAATAGATTCTAAATCTTAAAGAAAATATTGAAGAGTTCTAACAGAAATTTAAATGTAAAACTAAGAAAAAATAATAGATTAACAATTTCAAAAATTAAATATAACATTATATCCATATACACAAACAATCTATTTATAACAAAACTTATAAAAACGTTTGTATAGAAACACAGGGTGAAAACAAGTGAGGATCCCATGGGCTCGGAGCCCATCACCTCTTCCGTCGTCACAAAAAAAATGAGCAAAAAAAATTAATAAAATAAAAAAACAGACGGGCCGTGAGGCCCATGCTCAACTCAAGGATAACAGCAAATCGATCTTGAAAAGAACAGGGTAACCACTGATACCCAAAATCAAAACTTCAAACCATAACCATGAAAGAACACGGACTCCATGTAATCCCAACCTTAAATCGGACAGTGATGAACAAGATGCCTCGTCTAGAATATTCGTAACTTTCTAATGTGATTTTGTCTCTTCATCTTGCTTTTCATTCACATCTATTCAGAAATTGATTTTGGTCATGTTCTGATTTTGGGGTTTTCTGATTGGGTTGTTGAGGGTCTCGAAAAAAAAAAGAATATGGGTTGAAAGTTGTGGTTGGAGAAGAGAAAGGATTTGGGGGTGGTTTTGGTTTGAGATGATTAAAGGATAAAAGTTGAAGAAAGAGTTTTGGTTTTGGAGATTAAGGTTGAAGGTTGGAGAGGAAGGTGGAAGAGAGTTGGTTCTTGTTCATTCATCTCCCGATTTTGAAGTTATCAGAAATAGGAGAATTATCAAAAGAAGTGGCGGCTAGGGTTAGGTTTTAATGTAGGAGAGTGGCTAGCCCTTTTTTTTGTAGCCTCTCATATGGTTTTATATGGGGAGAGTCTCTGATGGATTGAGGTGAGAGTCTGCTCTGTAGTACGATGCCCTCAGTCCTTTTGTCTGTATTGAGGTAAAACATTTTACTACAACCAAATGAATTCTGATTTTACTGCTAGTAAAAGTGATTTTATTTACTGAACTTTTACCGTGTGGTATTTTTATGAACCAACTGCTGTGTTATTGACTTGTTGCAAGACTTCTGAATTTTGCCATGAAATTCCTGATTTTGTTCATATTGTTAGAAGTCTAAATGTTAACATGTTGCACACTCATTACCTGCAGGTATTGAGCTCAAGGAGCTTTATCTTGAGCAACAAACATAAGCCTGACCATGGGGTAATGACTCTTTTTTAATTTCCTTGATGTAAGCTAGCTTGATTTTAGAATTATCATCCTGACATGTTTATTCTGTTTTGGGAGTTTCATCACTAACATGCCACTTTTCCATCAGCTAGGTGGGTTGTTTCTCTAATAACAGACTGATCAGAGTCTGAAGAATTCAGTAGTGGTGCCAACTCATGTATTATGCCATCATCAACATCATCAGTCAAGTTGTCTATTGCACTATAATTAACTTGTTCAGGCTCTAAAGAAGTGGGTAATGGCATGAATTCACTTAACTCGGTATCAACACTGTCATTCAGATTGTTTGTTTCACTAAAATCAAATTGTTCAGACTCTAAATAAGTGGATAATAGCACCGAGTCAATCTCGTCTGCGTCAACACTGCCAGCCAGATTATCAGCTGCACTAGAATCAACTTGTTCAGACTCTAAGGTAGTGGATACCAGCACCAATTCATTTGTTTCGGCATCGACGCTCCCAGTCAGATTGTCTGTTGCAGCATAACCAATTTGTTCAGACCCTGAAGAAGTTAATACTGGCACGAACTCAGTTATGTTTTCCTCATCTTGCGTAGACTCTAAAGATGTGGATACTGGTTCCAGTTCACTTATATCAGCACCGATACTGCCAGTCAGAATGTCTGTTGCATTATAACCAATTTGTTCCAATTCTGAAGAAGTTGATACCGGCGCCAATTCATTTGTTTCAGCGTCAACGTTGACAGTCAGATTGTCTGTTGCACTATAATCATCCTGTGCAGGCTCTGAAGAAGTTGATTCCGACACCAATTCATTTGTTTCGGTATCAACACTGTTAGTCAAATTGCTTGTTGTTCCGTTGACAGAATGATCAGACTCTATAGAAGTGGAAACCTGCACCAATTCAGTCAAATCACTAGCGTCAACGCCGCCTGCTGGGCTGTTTGCTACTCTATCCACACCGCCACCATTGTAAACTGTAAAGAGAGATGAGCAACTTCAATGTTAGCCTTCTACAGTTCTTCTTTCTCTTCAACTTTGTGCCATTGACAACCTATGTGTATCTTGTCCCGCTCATTCCATTAAAATTTTACCACTGATATATCACTTCTCTTGTTGTTGTGGGTGTAGCAGGTTGCGGTTGTTATTGTTGTTCCTGCTGGTGTATCAACTAATGCCAGTTTTTTGAATTGACAGAACATAGTGCATGGTATTGGATCCGTGTATGGTCTTGTCGTGAATCATGTACCACGGTTTAGGTTGGTTTTGATTGATGATTTTCTTTATATTGCAGGTTTCTTTGGTTTGAGATGAATCATAAGAAGTAGAAGACAAAGCATGAATGTAGCTATATTATGAATATAATTCCTGACTTTTTCACTGAGAGTAGACTAAACGAGCAGGACATCACTCAATACTTGACTCACAATGTCTCCATTATTCCCATAAGTGTCAAAGAAACTCACATCTTAGTTAAGTAATATCTGCTAGTTGTTGTCTGTTGTTCTCCAATATTATTCTCATTAACATTTGTTGATGTCATTCACATGTTTTCAGTGGGTACTATGGATGGAAATCAACACAAGCCGATGGGAGATTTGCATCCCCCGTCATTGACGAATCAAGGATTCTTCATTAAGCATACTTAGCTTCTTTGCAATAGTGTACTGCAATTCTTTACACAGGATGTCTACCACTTTTTGTGAATACCATAGCCTTAGAGTTTTCACTTGTAACCTTGGCATTTTGGTGTATTATTTGGTGTTGATCATGGTCTGTCATGAGGATGAACAGGATTGTGGATGGCTTGCATTATTCATAAGAAAGATAGTTGGTGATACTTTGTAATGATCCCTTTTTTGTGATGAGTCATAATTTGAATGCAATACCACCCCTTCTGTTGTCACTTTAAAATCTCCTCACTGTCAATTGTAACTTTCTCCTTGTGGGCCCTTTGCATCTTCAAGCTTTTTCCTTAATCATGAAATATTAGTGCATTGGCTTAATTCATAGAGATATTTTGGTAATTTTGTCACAAGTAGAATTTGCTTTGACTCTTCATGGATAAGAAACTTGAATTTCTCAAATTAATACCACTTGTGAATTTAAAATATTCACAATAATACCCACAATTGCAAAGTGCTTAAAGTAATAATCCAAATTATATTCTCACGTAGCATCCCCTTGAAGAAAATGACTTGTACACGGACAAAGTCTTGCATTTTGAAGCATGATTCAAGTGTGACACAACTTGTTATTTACACATGTTTGAAACAAATTTATCATGCCTTGAAGGTATTCCTTGATCCAAAGATAAGGTTGCCATGAACTCCTTGGGCAAATTGTTCACTAATCAAACCAACATTGTGAATGTGAAACAAAAAAAACATACCTTAAAGATAAATGATTCCTTCCTTGAGGTTTAGAAACAAAGCTAAATAAGATTGAACCTTTTTTACAAACTCTTGAGTCATATTCGAAACACACCTTTTAATGGGATTATAAGTTCACACACAACTTTTATAACCTAAATCCTAAAGGATCATGACCAAAGTTCGGATGAAGTAACACAAATGCTTGATATAAGAGGATGGAAGAGAAGGACAAATTTGGGGTATGACAGATGCCCCTATCTAATTGGCTTAAACCGAGTGAGATGAATTGCTATAGAGTTCATTCTTTCAAGGTAGAAGACAATTAGATACGAAGAAGACCCTGAATTTGTCCGAAAAGAGAAGGAATGCTAAACAGTGAATAACTGGCAAAAGGTCCATATCACCAAAAGGATGATGGGACGAAACACACACGACACAATATCGCACAATCTATCATTAATGACTATGATAGACCCACCACCAAAAGGATGACGGAGCGAAACACACACAAGCTATCGCACAATCTATCATTAATGACTATGATAGACCCCTCACCGAAAGGATGACGGAGCAAAACTCACACAAAACAATGAACTATCGCACAATCTATCATTAATGACTATGATAGACCCCCCATCAAAAGGATGACGGAGCGAAACACAAACCAAACACATCGCACAATCTATCATTAATGACCATGATAGACCCCCCACCAAAAGGATGACGGAGCGAAACACAAACACATCGCACAACCTATCATTAATGACCATGAGAGATCCCCCACCAAAAGGATGACGGAGCGAAACACAAACAAAATATCGCACAATCTATCATTAATGACCATGATAGACCCCCCACCAAAAGGATGACGGAGCGAAACACAAAACACATCGCATAATCTATCATTAATGACCATGATAGATCCCTCACCAAAAGGATGACGGAGCGAAACTCACACCAACAGGTTGCTATCACCAAAAGGATGATAGGACAACACAGATTTGAAGTTTACCAACACCAAAAGGATGCAGGCTAGGTTGAATTGACGAAGTCCGACTATCACCAAAAGGATGATAGGAAGGCAATTGACAACGGTCACGCTTGCTGGGTACAACTCATTGGGGAACCCCCGAGAGGAAAATTGAATTGAAATGAGTCAACAGGGTACGCCCACCGTCTTGTTTGGAGATCATAATTTTGTTGAGATGATTTCATGGTTACGCCCATGAATTCTGAAGAGGATGCCCCTGACTGGGCTAAGCTTGTCTTGTCTTGTCTTGCTCAACGAAAGGCTGAACAACCTCGTGAGGAACGCTCACGGCTTTGCTGAAGATTCCCCTGCTCGGGTTGAATCTTGCTTTGAATGTTTTGAAATTTGGTGAGAGAAATCCACAATTGCAGAAGATTGCCCCTGCCTGGGCTGATGATTGCTTTTAAAGCTCTTGATATTTGTGGGAGAAATCCACGACCATTGTGGGAGATGCCCCTAACCGGGCTGATGATGGTATTGGAAAATCTTCAAGATTGATCCTGGACCTTGACTTGCATATATGAATGCTGGATGTAAAATGATGTTCCATAACGAATGAAAGTGCAAAATGCAAATGCTGACAAGCGGAGATGCAAGAGCTGGGGAAGTATGGTATGATTGGAGTATGATGCAGGATACTGATGATGTTGAATGCGATGCATATGATGCACATGATGCAGACGGGTAATTGGAAATGTAGGGAGGCGCCAGCGTGGTGGACTTTGGGTAGTTGCCAATGTGAATTGGACTTTGGGTGGTGGGAGGGATTGACTTCCTCGACACGCAGTTTGCTGAAGACGCCATGATTGACACAGGAGAAGATACTCTGGATGCCCCAAGTCTGGGTACTTGGTGACTTGTTGTGAATTTCCTTCAGAGAAGGTTACAACTCTGCTTGATGGTCAGGACAACCTGGTCTTGCCCCAGTCGGAACTTCTTAATGGCTTGCCCCTGCTCGAGCTGTTGAATGATTTGCTCCAGCCTGTGGGCTTTGAAATAATCTTCCCTCGTGTACACCATTGAAAGTCAAGTTCCTCCTTGATTGCCTTTTGTTGAAATGTCTTTGAATACCTAGCACTGATTTGCAATTAAAATTGTACATTCACAAATGGTAATAATTAATGCAAAGTTCGATGCAAGTCTGAAAAAGTATCGTTTATTGAAGTGTACGAAATGAGATGAATGGACCATTAGCCCAAACATTGTGTTGTTCGATTGGTGCGAAAAGATGTTGTAAGAATAATGACACCAACATTAATGATTAACAATCATGTGAGGAGTCAGGTTACGCAACCTTGCGATAGTATGCTTTCAGAATAAACCTTGCCTCAATTAGGTCTTTCGAGGGTTGTAACGTGGTCTGGTTCACGGTTATGAAACAAAGGGTGTTAGGCTCAAAGTATAATTTGTACCCTCCCATTCTTCTTAGTGATCTTCATTCCTATGTTTAGTTAATTCTGCACTTATCTTGACGGTATAAACTTGATGGTTCAAGGTTTGCTCGACGTGACAGTCACCTTATTTTGATGGATATCAGTGACCCTATTTGAATGGCCACTGAATCTTATTTTGTTTTTGTTGAGGGTTTCGGGGTCCTCTTTTGCTTTTGTTTTGATCCCTAACTTTTGCATGGATTGACTTTGCTTGTCAGATCCATCGGGATTGCCTTTATTTTGCCTAGGTCCCCTCTAAGGTGTCTGACTTAGCAGGCTTTTGATGTTTTTTTTGGATTTTGTTGGAAGGTTGTGACTGCCATAGCATGGGTTTTTGATGAATAACCGTCTTCTGGATTTTGCTTTGTTGATTCGAATGCAGAGTCTGATTAACTGAACACTACCCTGCCCCAGGTTGAGTGTAAAGGTTTAAATATCCGAAGGAAACTACTACTTCTAGGCTCGAAGTGGTCTAATAGGGATTAACTCCTTATATCTCCGTTGTTTAGGGGAATTGAAGCAATGCCTGTACATCATTGACGAGATTCGGTCTGAAAGCATACAGTTTGCAATTATGGGTATCTCGTTTTCATCATCCTCCCTCAAATCATGCTAAACAACAGTGAATAGAGTGGAGTGAATAAATGTGTCGGTGATAAGTGAAAATGAGTGAATACGACATAACTAATTCAAAACATGCATAAACAATACATTAACGAAAACCAAATACGAATGAAAATTGTTCAAAGCATACAATACTTAAACAAACAAAGACAAAATATGAGAACTGCGAATAATGAAATGGCAACATGACTGCCTTCTTCGAGGAATGAACTTGACTGGACTCGATCTGATGTTGGCACTAGTTGACTGGTGGCATCGGATTGTTGATGATATTCGGAGACTTCCCATTGAAGTTGATAGCATCCTTGTCGATCATGTCCTGAATTATGTGCTTGAAAGCCCTGCAGTCCTCAATGGTGTGACCTGGAGCGCCCTTATGAAACTCACAATGAGCATTTGCATCGTAATCGACAGGAATGACAGTTGGAGGAGCCAAATCTCTCGGAACAACAGCTTTCTTCTCCATCAACTGAGCAAAGATTTTGGCATATGACATTGGTAGACGATCAAAGGCTCTATCTGGTCTCCATGTTCTCTGCGGACGCTGTGGGCGAGCAACTTGTCGTTGCTGAGTAGCTTGCATCTGTTGTTGTTGAGGAGAATACTGATATCCTTGTTGGTTGTAGGCTTGTTGCTGAGGAGCCTGTTGCTGTGGCATCTGAGCTTGCACCGCTTGAACAGCTAGATGATAAGGCATTGGAGCATATTGCGCAGCAGCAACATACGGATACTGATAATAGGGGACTTGATAAGGCATAGGAGTAGGAGCTTGTTGAGAAGCTTGCCCCTTCTGCAAAAAGATGGCATTTGTTTCGCCCTCCTTCTTCTTGTATCCATTGAAAGGCTTCTTCGCATTGGCCTGGTTGTTAGAACCTCCTGGTATCTTTCCACTCTTCAGCCCTTCTTCAATTCTTTCACCAACGATCACCAAGTCAAAAAATCCAGCGGAGACACTTCCGATCAGCTTTTCATAGTACTGGCCTTGTAAAGTACCCATGAAGATGTCAATAAGTTCACGGTCAACAAGAGGTGGATGCACCCTTGCGGCTAGCTCTCTCCATCGTTGCGCGTACTCCTTGAAGGATTCGATATCCTTCTGAGTCATACTCTGAAGCTGAGTACGATTTGGAGCAAGATCGGTGTTGTACTTATACTGCTTGACAAATGCATCGGCTAGCTCGGCCCAAGTGCGCACGCTGTTACGTTCCAGCTGCATATACCATTCGAGTGATGCCCCAGACAAGCTGTCTTGGAAGCAATGGATCATGAGCTTTTCATCTCTGGCATAGGCAGCCATCTTGCGACAGTACATCTTCAAATGAATGTTTGGGCAACTGAGACCCTTGTACTTCGAGAATTCGGGCACCTTGAACTTGGGAGGAATGACAACATCAGGCACCAAACACAATTCCAAAGCACTGAAAGAATTTGAATTATGCCCCTCCATGGCTCGGAGTTTCTCGGCTAAATCTCGGCACATCATCATGGCTTCAGAATCCTGAGCAGCAACAGGACTGGCAATGGGGATAGCAGCATGATAATTCTGAATGTCGTCATACTGATCCATCAGAGTATCTTCGATATGAGGAACCGGGATTTGCACAACAGTAGGCTGGGCCTGCGGGACAACTCCAACAGTAACTCCAGGCGCTAGGATTGGCTGAGAAGTGTTTCCTTCGACTGCGTTGTTGAAGTTCAACGGCATCCCATGAGAATTTGGAATTGGAACCAAAGGGATGGCAGTAGACCCTTGTCCTTGACCATTGTTGACGACAGCAGCGGCTTCACGTTGTTCTTCCTCTCTCCTGGCCGTGAGGATGGCTTCGAGGATCTGGTCAATCTTTCCTTTCATAGAATCCAACTCTTCCTTGAAGGTAGCTTGCTCTTGTTGAATCTGCTCCATCATTCGTCTTGTATTGGCTCTAGTTGCGTACTGGTGTCGAGGACTCAGCTTGATTTACTGGATATGAAGGAAAGAGAAACATGAGAAACTGCTGAAGGAAGGAGAATGCAAGATGCACAACAAATGAGATGCAATGCAAATGATATGCAATACAAGATGCAAGATCCAGGATCACAGGATCACGAATTCAAACAGTTCTGAGAATAGCCGGTGAACGGTTCAAGGATCACAGTCACTGCCAAAGAAACCCCCCACAGGTAGGATTCTAAAATGGGTAGGTTCCTAGAGTCATGGACATCTTTCAAAGATATTACTTCCATGACAAAGCCTCATCACGACGATAATATCCTCAAAATAATCTCCTCTAGGTGAGGTTCTCGTATCTTCCACGCGAGAAAGACTTCTCGGAGGCGTCAACTACACAACCATCGACACATGGGTTCTAGAAAAGGTTCTCAAAGTCATAGATCGAGGTTGAAAATATTACTGTAAGGAAGTAATTCGTTCAAGGGATCTCATCTGATTGGGGCGTTCGTATTAATTCACAAAGAATTAACACTACCAACCACCATGGATAAAACGGTTAATGGTCCTTGGGATCAACGATTCAGACTCGAAAACGTTATTGTTATGGCAAAGACTCACCACAACAACAACACCTCCAAGGAATCTACTCCAAGCGGGGTTTTCGCTTCAACTTAACGTGAAAGACTCCACGCAAGTCTCCACTACACAACCACCATCCTAATCCTAGGGTTATACTCGGACTCGGGTGTAGATCCATCTCACAAAGCAACCATAAGTAGAACAACCCCACAATGCCTCAAGCACAAGTAACCAAGATAAGGATACCAATAAAAATAGCGAGAAGAAAATAAAAACAAACAGCTAACAACTCAAACCAAGATAGGCTCGACCCTCTTTTGCATGGAGCAAATGGTCCCCAGCAAGTCGCCACCAGTCGCACCTCGAAAATTCATTCAAGAACACGACCCTCGCGCGAAAGGCGTGGAAATGCGGTTCGACAGAGTCGCCACCGAACTTTATTTTTCCCGAATGAACGGGAGAGGAAAATATCGAGAAAACCTCATAAACGCGGAAGGAACACGGCCGTCGCAACCATATTCCTGGGTTCGGGAGTCGGTTACGCGAGGGGAAGGTATTAGCACCCCTCACGTCCGTCGTACTCGACGGGAACCTCTTAATTCGAGTTAATGGATGTTAGCTTAAACTTAATTCTTCTCTTCTCGCTACTAACAGCTAAAGGATACTATAAAGGGATAAAGACACTAAAGGGAGAGGGGATGGTTAGAGGATAGGGTGCTCGCCAAGGATTGGGGCCCTTGTGCCTACATATGCTCATTCGGACGAGAATGAGAAATCAGAGCGTCGTAGTTCGACTACGGGTAAGGATGGGGAAAAATGGAAGATGGAGGGAATTGTGCTCGCCAAGATTATCGCAATCTTGTGCCTACGTATCTTATATTCAAGAATGAATAAAGAATCAGAGCAGTCGTAGTTCGTGGTAACAACCACGAAAGAAACTGGATTGAACTGGTTTGAAAGGGGTACGGATGACGATTACTCGAAGCTTAAGAAAGACTTCTCGGACCCAAGTAATCGGGAGAGAGAACCAAAGACTTGGAACACTCTCTTTTTCATCTTGAAGATAAAGTTGTTTGAAAGGGTGATGTTTGAACCGATGACGATTACTTGAAGCTTAAGAAAGACTTCTCGGACCCAAGTAATCGGGAGAGCGAATCAAAGACTTGGAACTCTCTCTTTTTCATCGTGGAAGGAACTGTGTTTGAATGGTGTTTGGATAATTGGGTGGAATCGGATGACAATTACTCGAAGCTTAAGAAAGACTTCTTAGTCTCCAAGTAATCGGGAGAGCGAACCAAAGACTTGGAACACTCTCTTTTTCATCGAAAAGGAAGTTGTTTGAGTTTGAAATGGTGTTTGGGATAATGAGTAGTTGATGGATAGTTGAGACGACGATCGAATGTTGTCGAGTTTGTTAATGTTATTTAAAGGCGTCAATTGCTCACACACGAATAAGATAACTCGCATATAAACAACCGAAAGCAAGATCAAAGACTTGAACCCACTCTTTACACCTTGAAAAGGATTAAATAGTTGTTAATTGATTGATATTTGTTATGAAAATCCGCTTGACGTTGGATCAAGGGTTTGACTTATTATCGCGTGCAAAACGTGCGGTGGAAATGGTTTGAAAATGGAGACCGACTTGACTTATGCATCAAGGGTCGATTTGTAATAGGTTGATGGTGAATGCGTACGAGCACTCGACTTACGGGTTGTTTGAAAATGGCTCGATGATGAATCGAGAATTAGTTTGAAAATAGTTTGAATCCGCTCTAGTCCCTATGGGTGCTCCTAGGAGATAAACTAATAATCAAAGAAATGTGAAACATACATCGGAATGGGAGAGGGATACATGTAAGTTACACGGGATTGCACGAAATAAAGGGGTCTCATTGTAAGGTAGCCCAAGAGAAAGCCGTGTGTGTGCAATGTGTCCTAAACTACGCCTTGAGCAAAGTCGGGCACGACTCAAAATTAGGATACCTGCAAATGACCAAAGATCCAACAGTCCACCAATTTGGCTTTTAGCAGTTTCGATAATTTATTATGTATTTTCGAATATGGGTGAATAAATATGAATAAATATGATATGATAATAATATGAATAAATAATATGACAATAATATAGTAAGATAATATAACAATAATATCCACACTAATATTTGACGGAAATTAAATTTAATGGTTAGTTTAGTGAATCAAATCGGGACACGAAAGAGTAGGATCTCGTCTTAATCGCAAACATAATGCCAATTAATCAAAGGTAGCCTATCACGATCCCAAAGAACGGAAAATGACCACAATGGTCATTCCCCATAGATTTGAAATCGAGAAGGTTTTCAACTTCGATACGCGACGCTTACGAATAAAAGACTTTCATCGATCCAATAGTCAGAATAAAATCGGAGAAAAAAGGGTGGTCTCGGATCCTTTGTTGCACGCCAATAATTTGGCGGCTAAACATTGGTAGTCTCGTCATCGACCAAAAAAAAATAAAAAAAGAAATAAAATGTCCAAATAAAAACAAAGTCTAACTCTAAAATAAATAGATTCTAAATATTAAAGAAAATATTGAAGAGTTCTAACAGAAATTTAAATGTAAAACTAAGAAAAAATAATATATTAACAATTTCAAAAATTAAATATAACATTATATCCATATACACAAACAATCTATTTATAACAAAACTTATAAAAACGTTTGTATAGAAACACAGGGTGAAAACAAGTGAGGATCCCATGGGCTTGGAGCCCATCACCTCTTCCGTCGTCACAAAAAAAATGAGCAAAAAAAATTAATAAAATAAAAAAACAGACGGGTCGTGAGGCCCATGCTCAACTCAAGGATAACAGCAAATCGATCTTGAAAAGAACAGGGTAACCACTGATACCCAAAATCAAAACTTCAAACCATAACCATGAAAGAACACGGACTCCATGTAATCCCAACCTTAAATCGGACAGTGATGAACAAGATGCCTCGTCTAGAATATTCGTAACTTTCTAATGTGATTTTGTCTCTTCATCTTGCTTTTCATTCACATCTATTCAGAAATTGATTTCGGTCATGTTCCGATTTTGGGGTTTATTGATTGGGTTGTTGAGGGTCTCGAAAAAAAAGAATATGGGTTGAAAGTTGTGGTTGGAGAAGAGAAAGGATTTGGGGGTGGTTTTGGTTTGAGATGCTTAAAGGATAAAAGTTGAAGAAAGAGTTTTGGTTTTGGAGATTAAGGTTGAAGGTTGGAGAGGAAGGTGGAAGCGAGTTGGTTCTTGTTCATTCATCTCCCGATTTTGAAGTTATCAGAAATAGGAGAATTATCAAAAGAAGTGGCGGCTAGGGTTAGGTTTTAATGTAGGAGAGTGGCTAGCCCCTTTTTTTGTAGCCTCTCATATGGTTTTATATGGGGAGAGTCTCTGAAGGATTGAGGTGAGACTCTGCTCTGTAGTACGATGCCCTCAGTCCTTTTGTCTGTATTGAGGTAAAACATTTTACTACAACCAAATGAATTCTGATTTTACTGCTAGTAAAAGTGATTTTTTTTACTGAACTTTCACCGTGTGGTATTTTTATGAACCAGCTGCTGTGTTATTGACTTGTTGCAAGACCTCTGAATTTTGCCATGAAATTCCTGATTTTGTTCATATTGTTAGAAGTCTAAATGTTAACATGTTGCACACTCATTACCTGCAGGTATTGAGCTCAAGGAGCTTTATCTTGAGCAACAAACATAAGCCTGACCATGGGATAATGACTCTTTTTTAATTTCCTTGATGTAAGCTAGCTTGATTTTAGAATTATCATCCTGACATGTTTATTCTGTTTTGGGAGTTTCATCACTAACATGCCACTTTTCCATCAGCTAGGTGGGTTGTTTCTCTAATAACAGACTGATCAGAGTCTGAAGAATTCAGTAGTGGTGCCAACTCATGTATTATGCCATCATCAACATCATCAGTCAAGTTGTCTATTGCACTATAATTAACTTGTTCAGGCTCTAAAGAAGTGGGTAATGGCATGAATTCACTTAACTCGGTATCAACACTGTCATTCAGATTGTTTGTTTCACTAAAATCAAATTGTTCAGACTCTAAATAAGTGGATAATAGCACCGAGTCAATCTCGTCTGCGTCAACACTGCCAGCCAGATTATCAGCTGCACTAGAATCAACTTGTTCAGACTCTAAGGTAGTGGATACCAGCACCAATTCATTTGTTTCGGCATCGACGCTCCCAGTCAGATTGTCTGTTGCAGCATAACCAATTTGTTCAGACCCTGAAGAAGTTAATACTGGCACGAACTCAGTTATGTTTTCCTCATCTTGCGTAGACTCTAAAGATGTGGATACTGGTTCCAGTTCACTTATATCAGCACCGATACTGCCAGTCAGAATGTCTGTTGCATTATAACCAATTTGTTCCAATTCTGAAGAAGTTGATACCGGCGCCAATTCATTTGTTTCAGCGTCAACGTTGACAGTCAGATTGTCTGTTGCACTATAATCATCCTGTGCAGGCTCTGAAGAAGTTGATTCCGACACCAATTCATTTGTTTCGGTATCAACACTGTTAGTCAAATTTCTTGTTGTTCCGTTGACAGAATGATCAGACTCTATAGAAGTGGAAACCTGCACCAATTCAGTCAAATCACTAGCGTCAACGCCGCCTGCTGGGCTGTTTGCTACTCTATCCACACCGCCACCATTGTAAACTGTAAAGAGAGATGAGCAACTTCAATGTTAGCCTTCTACAGTTCTTCTTTCTCTTCAACTTTGTGCCATTGACAACCTATGTGTATCTTGTCCCGCTCATTCCATTAAAATTTTACCACTGATATATCACTTCTCTTGTTGTTGTGGGTGTAGCAGGTTGCGGTTGTTATTGTTGTTCCTGCTGGTGTATCAACTAATGCCAGTTTTTTGAATTGACGGAACATAGTGCATGGTATTGGATCCGTGTATGGTCTTGTCGTGAATCATGTACCACGGTTTAGGTTGGTTTTGATTGATGATTTTCTTTATATTGCAGGTTTCTTTGGTTTGAGATGAATCATAAGAAGTAGAAGACAAAGCATGAATGTAGCTATATTATGAATATAATTCCTGACTTTTTCACTGAGAGTAGACTAAACGAGCAGGACATCACTCAATACTTGACTCACAATGTCTCCATTATTCCCATAAGTGTCAAAGAAACTCACATCTTAGTTAAGTAATATCTGCTAGTTGTTGTCTGTTGTTCTCCAATATTATTCTCATTAACATTTGTTGATGTCATTCACATGTTTTCAGTGGGTACTATGGATGGAAATCAACACAAGCCGATGGGAGATTTGCATCCCCCGTCATTGACGAATCAAGGATTCTTCATTAAGCATACTTAGCTTCTTTGCAATAGTGTACTGCAATTCTTTACACAGGATGTCTACCACTTTTTGTGAATACCATAGCCTTAGAGTTTTCACTTGTAACCTTGGCATTTTGGTGTATTATTTGGTGTTGATCATGGTCTGTCATGAGGATGAACAGGATTGTGGATGGCTTGCATTATTCATAAGAAAGATAGTTGGTGATACTTTGTAATGATCCCTTTTTTGTGATGAGTCATAATTTGAATGCAATACCACCCCTTCTGTTGTCACTTTAAAATCTCCTCACTGTCAATTGTAACTTTCTCCTTGTGGGCCCTTTGCATCTTCAAGCTTTTTCCTTAATCATGAAATATTAGTGCATTGGCTTAATTCATAGAGATATTTTGGTAATTTTGTCACAAGTAGAATTTGCTTTGACTCTTCATGGATAAGAAACTTGAATTTCTCAAATTAATACCACTTGTGAATTTAAAATATTCACAATAATACCCACAATTGCAAAGTGCTTAAAGTAATAATCCAAATTATATTCTCACGTAGCATCCCCTTGAAGAAAATGACTTGTACACGGACAAAGTCTTGCATTTTGAAGCATGATTCAAGTGTGACACAACTTGTTATTTACACATGTTTGAAACAAATTTATCATGCCTTGAAGGTATTCCTTGATCCAAAGATAAGGTTGCCATGAACTCCTTGGGCAAATTGTTCACTAATCAAACCAACATTGTGAATGTGAAACAAAAAAAACATACCTTAAAGATAAATGATTCCTTCCTTGAGGTTTAGAAACAAAGCTAAATAAGATTGAACCTTTTTTACAAACTCTTGAGTCATATTCGAAACACACCTTTTAATGGGATTATAAGTTCACACACAACTTTTATAACCTAAATCCTAAAGGATCATGACCAAAGTTCGGATGAAGTAACACAAATGCTTGATATAAGAGGATGGAAGAGAAGGACAAATTTGGGGTATGACAGATGCCCCTATCTAATTGGCTTAAACCGAGTGAGATGAATTGCTATAGAGTTCATTCTTTCAAGGTAGAAGACAATTAGATACGAAGAAGACCCTGAATTTGTCCGAAAAGAGAAGGAATGCTAAACAGTGAATAACTGGCAAAAGGTCCATATCACCAAAAGGATGATGGGACGAAACACACACGACACAACATCGCACAATCTATCATTAATGACTATGATAGACCCACCACCAAAAGGATGACGGAGCGAAACACACACAAGCTATCGCACAATCTATCATTAATGACTATGATAGACCCCTCACCGAAAGGATGACGGAGCAAAACTCACACAAAACAATGAACTATCGCACAATCTATCATTAATGACTATGATAGACCCCCCATCAAAAGGATGACGGAGCGAAACACAAACCAAACACATCGCACAATCTATCATTAATGACCATGATAGACCCCCCACCAAAAGGATGACGGAGCGAAACACAAACACATCGCACAACCTATCATTAATGACCATGAGAGATCCCCCACCAAAAGGATGACGGAGCGAAACACAAACAAAATATCGCACAATCTATCATTAATGACCATGATAGACCCCCCACCAAAAGGATGACGGAGCGAAACACAAAACACATCGCACAATCTATCATTAATGACCATGATAGATCCCTCACCAAAAGGATGACGGAGCGAAACTCACACCAACAGGTTGCTATCACCAAAAGGATGATAGGACAACACAGATTTGAAGTTTACCAACACCAAAAGGATGCAGGCTAGGTTGAATTGACGAAGTCCGACTATCACCAAAAGGATGATAGGAAGGCAATTGACAACGGTCACGCTTGCTGGGTACAACTCATTGGGGAACCCCCGAGAGGAAAATTGAATTGAAATGAGTCAACAGGGTACGCCCACCGTCTTGTTTGGAGATCATAATTTTGTTGAGATGATTTCATGGTTACGCCCATGAATTCTGAAGAGGATGCCCCTGACTGGGCTAAGTTTGTCTTGTCTTGTCTTGCTCAACGAAAGGCTGAACAACCTCGTGAGGAACGCTCACGGCTTTGCTGAAGATTCCCCTGCTCGGGTTGAATCTTGCTTTGAATGTTTTGAAATTTGGTGAGAGAAATCCACAATTGCAGAAGATTGCCCCTGCCTGGGCTGATGATTGCTTTTAAAGCTCTTGATATTCGTGGGAGAAATCCACGACCATTGTGGGAGATGCCCCTAACCGGGCTGATGATGGTATTGGAAAATCTTCAAGATTGATCCTGGACCTTGACTTGCATATATGAATGCTGGATGTAAAATGATGTTCCATAACGAATGAAAGTGCAAAATGCAAATGCTGACAAGCGGAGATGCAAGAGCTGGGGAAGTATGGTATGATTGGAGTATGATGCAGGATACTGATGATGTTGAATGCGATGCATATGATGCACATGATGCAGACGGGTAATTGGAAATGTAGGGAGGCGCCAGCGTGGTGGACTTTGGGTAGTTGCCAATGTGAATTGGACTTTGGGTGGTGGGAGGGATTGACTTCCTCGACACGCAGTTTGCTGAAGACGCCATGATTGACACAGGCGAAGATACTCTGGATGCCCCAAGTCTGGGTACTTGGTGACTTGTTGTGAATTTCCTTCAGAGAAGGTTACAACTCTGCTTGATGGTCAGGACAACCTGGTCTTGCCCCAGTCGGAACTTCTTAATGGCTTGCCCCTGCTCGAGCTGTTGAATGATTTGCTCCAGCCTGTGGGCTTTGAAATAATCTTGCCTCGTGTACGCCATTGAAAGTCAAGTTCCTCCTTGATTGCCTTTTGTTGAAATGTCTTTGAATACCTAGCACTGATTTGCAATTAAAATTGTACATTCACAAATGGTAATAATTAATGCAAAGTTCGATGCAAGTCTGAAAAAGTATCGTTTATTGAAGTGTACGAAATGAGATGAATGGACCATTAGCCCAAACATTGTGTTGTTCGATTGGTGCGAAAAGATGTTGTAAGAATAATGACACCAACATTAATGATTAACAATCATGTGAGGAGTCAGGTTACGCAACCTTGCGATAGTATGCTTTCAGAATAAACCTTGCCTCAATTAGGTCTTTCGAGGGTTGTAACGTGGTCTGGTTCACGGTTATGAAACAAAGGGTGTTAGGCTCAAAGTATAATTTGTACCCTCCCATTCTTCTTAGCGATCTTCATTCCTATGTTTAGTTAATTCTGCACTTATCTTGACGGTATAAACTTGATGGTTCAAGGTTTGCTCGACGTGACAGTCACCTTATTTTGATGGATATCAGTGACCCTATTTGAATGGCCACTGAATCTTATTTTGTTTTTGTTGAGGGTTTCGGGGTCCTCTTTTGCTTTTGTTTTGATCCCTAACTTTTGCATGGATTGACTTTGCTTGTCAGATCCATCGGGATTGCCTTTATTTTGCCTAGGTCCCCTCTAAGGTGTCTGACTTAGCAGGCTTTTGATGTTTTTTTTGGATTTTGTTGGAAGGTTGTGACTGCCATAACATGGGTTTTTGATGAATAACCGTCTTCTGGATTTTGCTTTGTTGATTCGAATGCAGAGTCTGATTAACTGAACACTACCCTGCCCCAGGTTGAGTGTAAAGGTTTAAATATCCGAAGGAAACTACTACTTCTAGGCTCGAAGTGGTCTAATAGGGATTAACTCCTTATATCTCCGTTGTTTAGGGGAATTGAAGCAATGCCTGTACATCATTGACGAGATTCGGTCTGAAAGCATACAGTTTGCAATTATGGGTATCTCGTTTTCATCATCCTCCCTCAAATCATGCTAAACAACAGTGAATAGAGTGGAGTGAATAAATGTGTCGGTGATAAGTGAAAATGAGTGAATACGACATAACTAATTCAAAACATGCATAAACAATACATTAACGAAAACCAAATACGAATGAAAATTGTTCAAAGCATACAATACTTAAACAAACAAAGACAAAATATGAGAACTGCGAATAATGAAATGGCAACATGACTGCCTTCTTCGAGGAATGAACTTGACTGGACTCGATCTGATGTTGGCACTAGTTGACTGGTGGCATCGGATTGTTGATGATATTCGGAGACTTCCCATTGAAGTTGATAGCATCCTTGTCGATCATGTCCTGAATTATGTGCTTGAAAGCCCTGCAGTCCTCAATGGTGTGACCTGGAGCGCCCTTATGA
This sequence comes from Lathyrus sativus, assembly GCA_963859935.3. NCBI lineage: Eukaryota > Viridiplantae > Streptophyta > Magnoliopsida > Fabales > Fabaceae > Lathyrus > Lathyrus sativus. The sequence goes on along the minus strand of OZ012736.1, from coordinate 187,002,707 downwards.
AACTCACAATGAGCATTTGCATCGTAATCGACAGGAATGACAGTTGGAGGAGCCAAATCTCTCGGAACAACAGCTTTCTTCTCCATCAACTGAGCAAAGATTTTGGCATATGACATTGGTAGACGATCAAAGGCTCTATCTGGTCTCCATGTTCTCTGCGGACGCTGTGGGCGAGCAACTTGTCGTTGCTGAGTAGCTTGCATCTGCTGTTGTTGAGGAGAATACTGATATCCTTGCTGGTTGTAGGCTTGTTGCTGAGGAGCCTGTTGCTGTGGCATCTGAGCTTGCACCGCTTGAACAGCTAGATGATAAGGCATTGGAGCATATTGCGCAGCAGCAACATACGGATACTGATAATAGGGGACTTGATAAGGCATAGGAGTAGGAGCTTGTTGAGAAGCTTGCCCCTTCTGCAAAAAGATGGCATTTGTTTCACCCTCCTTCTTCTTGTATCCATTGAAAGGCTTCTTCGCATTGGCCTGGTTGTTAGAACCTCCTGGTATCTTTCCACTCTTCAGCCCTTCTTCAATTCTTTCACCAACGATCACCAAGTTAAAAAATCCAGCGGAGACACTTCCGATCAGCTTTTCATAGTACTGGCCTTGTAAAGTACCCATGAAGATGTCAATAAGTTCACGGTCAACAAGAGGTGGATGCACCCTTGCGGCTAGCTCTCTCCATCGTTGCGCGTACTCCTTGAAGGATTCGCTATCCTTCTGAGTCATACTCTGAAGCTGAGTACGATTTGGAGCAAGATCGGTGTTGTACTTATACTGCTTGACAAATGCATCGGCTAGCTCGGCCCAAGTGCGCACGCTGTTATGTTCCAGCTGCATATACCATTCGAGTGATGCCCCAGACAAGCTGTCTTGGAAGCAATGGATCATGAGCTTTTCATCTCTGGCATAGGCAGCCATCTTGCGACAGTACATCTTCAAATGAATGTTTGGGCAACTGAGACCCTTGTACTTCGAGAATTCGGGCACCTTGAACTTGGGAGGAATGACAACATCAGGCACCAAACACAATTCCAAAGCACTGAAAGAATTTGAATTATGCCCCTCCATGGCTCGGAGTTTCTCGGCTAAATCTCGGCACATCATCATGGCTTCAGAATCCTGAGCAGCAACAGGACTGGCAATGGGGATAGCAGCATGATAATTCTGAATGTCGTCATACTGATCCATCAGAGTATCTTCGATATGAGGAACCGGGATTTGCACAACAGTAGGCTGGGCCTGCGGGACAACTCCAACAGTAACTCCAGGCGCTGGGATTGGCTGAGAAGTGTTTCCTTCGACTGCGTTGTTGAAGTTCAACGGCATCCCATGAGAATTTGGAATTGGAACCAAAGGGATGGCAGTAGACCCTTGTCCTTGACCATTGTTGACGACAGCAGCGGCTTCACGTTGTTCTTCCTCTCTCCTGGCCGTGAGGATGGCTTCGAGGATCTGGTCAATCTTTCCTTTCATAGAATCCAACTCTTCCCTGAAGGTAGCTTGCTCTTGTTGAATCTGCTCCATCATTCGTCTTGTATTGGCTCTAGTTGCGTACTGGTGTCGAGGACTCAGCTTGATTTACTGGATATGAAGGAAAGAGAAACATGAGAAACTGCTGAAGGAAGGAGAATGCAAGATGCACAACAAATGAGATGCAATGCAAATGATATGCAATACAAGATGCAAGATCCAGGATCACAGGATCACGAATTCAAACAGTTCTGAGAATAGCCGGTGAACGGTTCAAGGATCACAGTCACTGCCAAAGAAACCCCCCACAGGTAGGATTCTAAAATGGGTAGGTTCCTAGAGTCATGGACATCTTTCAAAGATATTACTTCCATGACAAAGCCTCATCACGATGATAATATCCTCAAAATAATCTCCTCTAGGTGAGGTTCTCGTATCTTCCACGCGAGAAAGACTTCTCGGAGGCGTCAACTACACAACCATCGACACACGGGTTCTAGAAAAGGTTCTCAAAGTCATAGATCGAGGTTGAAAATATTACTGTAAGGAAGTAATACGTTCAAGGGATCTCATCTGATTGGGGCGTTCGTATTAATTCACAAAGAATTAACACTACCAACCACCATGGATAAAACGGTTAATGGTCCTTGGGATCAACGATTCAGACTCGAAAACGTTATTGTTATGGCAAAGACTCACCACAACAACAACACCTCCAAGGAATCTACTCCAAGCGGGGTTTTCGCTTCAACTTAACGTGAAAGACTCCACGCAAGTCTCCACTACACAACCACCATCCTAATCCTAGGGTTATACTCGGACTCGGGTGTAGAGCCATCTCACAAAGCAACCATAAGTAGAACAACCCCATAATGCCTCAAGCACAAGTAACCAAGATAAGGATACCAATAAAAATAGCGAGAAGAAAATAAAAACAAACAGCTAACAACTCAAACCAAGATAGGCTCGACCCTGTTTTGCATGGAGCAAATGGTCCCCAGCAAGTCGCCACCAGTCGCACCTCGAAAATTCATTCAAGAACACGACCCTCGCGCGAAAGGCGTGGAAATGCGGTTCGACAGAGTCGCCACCGAACTTTATTTTTCCCGAATGAACGGGAGAGGAAAATATCGAGAAAACCTCATAAACGCGGAAGGAACACGGCCGTCGCAACCATATTCCTGGGTTCGGGAGTCGGTTACGCGAGGGGAAGGTATTAGCACCCCTCACGTCCGTCGTACTCGACGGGAACCTCTTAATTCGAGTTAATGGATGTTAGCTTAAACTTAATTCTTCTCTTCTCGCTACTAACAGCTAAAGGATACTATAAAGGGATAAAGACACTAAAGGGAGAGGGGATGGTTAGAGGATAGGGTGCTCGCCAAGGATTGGGGCCCTTGTGCCTACATATGCTCATTCGGACGAGAATGAGAAATCAGAGCGTCGTAGTTCGACTACGGGTAAGGATGGGGAAAAATGGAAGATGGAGGGAATTGTGCTCGCCAAGATTATCGCAATCTTGTGCCTACGTATCTTATATTCAAGAATGAATAAAGAATCAGAGCAGTCGTAGTTCGTGGTAACAACCACGAAAGAAACTGGATTGAACTGGTTTGAAAGGGGTACGGATGACGATTACTCGAAGCTTAAGAAAGACTTCTCGGACCCAAGTAATCGGGAGAGAGAACCAAAGACTTGGAACACTCTCTTTTTCATCTTGAAGATAAAGTTGTTTGAAAGGGTGATGTTTGAACCGATGACGATTACTTGAAGCTTAAGAAAGACTTCTCGGACCCAAGTAATCGGGAGAGCGAATCAAAGACTTGGAACTCTCTCTTTTTCATCGTGGAAGGAACTGTGTTTGAATGGTGTTTGGATAATTGGGTGGAATCGGATGACAATTACTCGAAGCTTAAGAAAGACTTCTTAGTCTCCAAGTAATCGGGAGAGCGAACCAAAGACTTGGAACACTCTCTTTTTCATCGAAAAGGAAGTTGTTTGAGTTTGAAATGGTGTTTGGGATAATGAGTAGTTGATGGATAGTTGAGACGACGATCGAATGTTGTCGAGTTTGTTAATGTTATTTAAAGGCGTCAATTGCTCACACACGAATAAGATAACTCGCATATAAACAACCGAAAGCAAGATCAAAGACTTGAACCCACTCTTTACACCTTGAAAAGGATTAAATAGTTGTTAATTGATTGATATTTGTTATGAAAATCCGCTTGACGTTGGATCAAGGGTTTGACTTATTATCGCGTGCAAAACGTGCGGTGGAAATGGTTTGAAAATGGAGACCGACTTGACTTATGCATCAAGGGTCGATTTGTAATAGGTTGATGGTGAATGCGTACGAGCACTCGACTTACGGGTTGTTTGAAAATGGCTCGATGATGAATCGAGAATTAGTTTGAAAATAGTTTGAATCCGCTCTAGTCCCTATGGGTGCTCCTAGGAGATAAACTAATAATCAAAGAAATGTGAAACATACATCGGAATGGGAGAGGGATACATGTAAGTTACACGGGATTGCACGAAATAAAGGGGTCTCATTGTAAGGTAGCCCAAGAGAAAGCCGTGTGTGTGCAATGTGTCCTAAACTACGCCTTGAGCAAAGTCGGGCACGACTCAAAATTAGGATACCTGCAAATGACCAAAGATCCAACAGTCCACCAATTTGGCTTTTAGCGGTTTCGATAATTTATTATGTATTTTCGAATATGGGTGAATAAATATGAATAAATATGATATGATAATAATATGAATAAATAATATGACAATAATATAGTAAGATAATATAACAATAATATCCACACTAATATTTGACGGAAATTAAATTTAATGGTTAGTTTAGTGAATCAAATCGGGACACGAAAGAGTAGGATCTCGTCTTAATCGCAAACATAATGCCAATTAATCAAAGGTAGCCTATCACGATCCCAAAGAACGGAAAATGACCACAATGGTCATTCCCCATAGATTTGAAATCGAGAAGGTTTTCAACTTCGATACGCGACACTTACGAATAAAAGACTTTCATCGATCCAATAGTCAGAATAAAATCGGAGAAAAAAGGGTGGTCTCGGATCCTTTGTTGCACGCCAATAATTTTGCGGCTAAACATTGGTAGTCTCGTCATCGACCAAAAAAAAATAAAAAAAGAAATAAAATGTCCAAATAAAAACAAAGTCTAACTCTAAAATAAATAGATTCTAAATCTTAAAGAAAATATTGAAGAGTTCTAACAGAAATTTAAATGTAAAACTAAGAAAAAATAATATATTAACAATTTCAAAAATTAAATATAACATTATATCCATATACACAAACAATCTATTTATAACAAAACTTATAAAAACGTTTGTATAGAAACACAGGGTGAAAACAAGTGAGGATCCCATGGGCTTGGAGCCCATCACCTCTTCCGTCGTCACAAAAAAAATGAGCAAAAAAAATTAATAAAATAAAAAAACAGACGGGCCGTGAGGCCCATGCTCAACTCAAGGATAACAGCAAATCGATCTTGAAAAGAACAGGGTAACCACTGATACCCAAAATCAAAACTTCAAACCATAACCATGAAAGAACACGGACTCCATGTAATCCCAACCTTAAATCGGACAGTGATGAACAAGATGCCTCGTCTAGAATATTCGTAACTTTCTAATGTGATTTTGTCTCTTCATCTTGCTTTTCATTCACATCTATTCAGAAATTGATTTCGGTCATGTTCCGATTTTGGGGTTTATTGATTGGGTTGTTGAGGGTCTCGAAAAAAAAGAATATGGGTTGAAAGTTGTGGTTGGAGAAGAGAAAGGATTTGGGGGTGGTTTTGGTTTGAGATGATTAAAGGATAAAAGTTGAAGAAAGAGTTTTGGTTTTGGAGATTAAGGTTGAAGGTTGGAGAGGAAGGTGGAAGCGAGTTGGTTCTTGTTCATTCATCTCCCGATTTTGAAGTTATCAGAAATAGGAGAATTATCAAAAGAAGTGGCGGCCAGGGTTAGGTTTTAATGTAGGAGAGTGGCTAGCCCCTTTTTTTGTAGCCTCTCATATGGTTTTATATGGGGAGAGTCTCTGAAGGATTGAGGTGAGACTCTGCTCTGTAGTACGATGCCCTCAGTCCTTTTGTCTGTATTGAGGTAAAACATTTTACTACAACCAAATGAATTCTGATTTTACTGCTAGTAAAAGTGATTTTTTTTACTGAACTTTCACCGTGTGGTATTTTTATGAACCAGCTGCTGTGTTATTGACTTGTTGCAAGACCTCTGAATTTTGCCATGAAATTCCTGATTTTGTTCATATTGTTAGAAGTCTAAATGTTAACATGTTGCACACTCATTACCTGCAGGTATTGAGCTCAAGGAGCTTTATCTTGAGCAACAAACATAAGCCTGACCATGGGATAATGACTCTTTTTTAATTTCCTTGATGTAAGCTAGCTTGATTTTAGAATTATCATCCTGACATGTTTATTCTGTTTTGGGAGTTTCATCACTAACATGCCACTTTTCCATCAGCTAGGTGGGTTGTTTCTCTAATAACAGACTGATCAGAGTCTGAAGAATTCAGTAGTGGTGCCAACTCATGTATTATGCCATCATCAACATCATCAGTCAAGTTGTCTATTGCACTATAATCAACTTGTTCAGGCTCTAAAGAAGTGGGTAATGGCATGAATTCACTTAACTCGGTATCAACACTGTCATTCAGGTTGTTTGTTTCACTAAAATCAAATTGTTCAGACTCTAAATAAGTGGATAATAGCACCGAGTCAATCTCGTCTGCGTCAACACTGCCAGCCAGATTATCAGCTGCACTAGAATCAACTTGTTCAGACTCTAAGGTAGTGGATACCAGCACCAATTCATTTGTTTCGGCATCGACGCTCCCAGTCAGATTGTCTGTTGCAGCATAACCAATTTGTTCAGACCCTGAAGAAGTTAATACTGGCACGAACTCAGTTATGTTTTCCTCATCTTGCGTAGACTCTAAAGATGTGGATACTGGTTCCAGTTCACTTATATCAGCACCGATACTGCCAGTCAGAATGTCTGCTGCATTATAACCAATTTGTTTCGATTCTGAAGAAGTTGATACCGACGCCAATTCATTTGTTTCAGCGTCAACATTGACAGTCAGATTGTCTGCTGCACTATAATCATCCTTGGCAGGCTCTGAAAAAGTTGATTCCGGCACCAATTCATTTGTTTCGGTATCAACACTGTTAGTCAAATTGCTTGTTGTTCCATTGACAGAATGATCAGACTCTATAGAAGTGGAAACCTGCATCAATTCAGGCAAATCACTAGCGTCAACGCCGCCTGCTGGGCTGTTTGCTGCTCTATCCACACCGCCACCATTGTAAACTGTAAAGAGAGATGAGCAACTTCAATGTTAGCCTTCTACAGTTCTTCTTTCTCTTCAACTTTGTGCCAGTGACAACCTATGTGTATGCTGTCCTGCTCATTCCATTAAAACTTTACCACTGATATATCACTTCTCTTGTTGTTGTGGGTGTAGCAGGTTGCGGTTGTTAGTGTTGTTCCTGCTGGTGTATCAACTAATTCCAGTTTTTTGAATTGACGGAACATAGTGCATGGTATTGGATCCGTGTATGGTCTTGTCATGAATCATGTACCACGGTTTAGGTTGGTTTTGATTGATGATTTTCTTTATATTGCAGGTTTCTTTGGTTTGAGATGAATCATAAGAAGTAGAAGACAAAGCATGAATGTAGCTATATTATGAATATAATTCCTGACTTTTTCACTGAGAGTAGACTAAACGAGCAGGACATCACTCAATACTTGACTCACAATGTCTCCATTATTCCCATAAGTGTCAAAGAAACTCACATCTTGGTTAAGTAATATCTGCTAGTTGCTGTCTGTTGTTCTCCAGTATTATTCTCATTAACATTTGTTGATGTCATTCACATGTTTTTAGTGGGTACTATGGATGGAAATCAACACAAGCCGATGGGAGATTTGCAGCCCCCGTCATTGACGAATCAAGGATTCTTCATTAAGCATACTTAGCTTCTTTGCAGTAGTGTACTGCAATTCTTTACACAGGATGTCTACCACTTTTTGTGAATACCATAGCCTTAGAGTTTTCACTTGTAACCTCGGCATTTTGGTGTATTATTTGGTGTTAATCATGGTCTGTCATGAGGATGAACATGATTGTGGATGGCTTGCATTATTCATAAGAAAGATAGTTGGTGATACTTTGTAATGATCCCTTTTTTTGTGATGAGTCATAATTTGAATGCAATACCACCCCTTCTGTTGTCACTTTAAAATCTCCTCACCGTCAATTGTAACTTTCTCCTTGTGGGCCCTTTGCATCTTCAAGCTTTTTCCTTAATCATGAAATATCAGTGCATTGGCTTAATTCATAGAGACATTTTGTTAATTTTTTCACAAGTAGAATTTGCTTTGACTCTTCATGGATAAGAAACTTGAATTTCTCAAATTAATACCACTTGTGAATTTAAAATATTCACAATAATACCCACAATTGCAAAGTGCTTAAAGTAATAATCCAAATTATATTCTCACGTAGCATCCCCTTGAAGAAAATGACTTGTACATGGACAAAGTCTTGCATTTTGAAGCATGATTCATGTGTGACACAACTTGTTATTTACACATGTTTTGAAACAAATTTATCATGCCTTGAAGGTATTCCTTGATCCAAAGATAAGGTTGCCATGAACTCCTTGGGCAAATTGTTCACTAATCAAACCAACATTGTGAATGTGAAACAAAACAAACATACCTTAAAGCTAAATGATTCCTTCCTTGAGGTTTAGAAACAAAGCTAAATAAGATTTAACCTTTTTTACAAACTCTTGAGTCATATTCGAAACACACCTTTTAATGGGATTATAAGTTCACACACAACTTTTATAACCTAAATCCTAAAGGATCATGACCAAAGTTCGGATGAAGTAACACAAATGCTTGATATAAGAGGATGGAAGAGTAGGACAAATTTGGGGTATGACAGCCGGCTATGACAGAAGAGTCGCCATCGTGCGTTATTTATCCCAACGGAGGGAAAGGAAACGCTCAGAGTAAACCTAATGCAAAACGGGAAAGGAATGGTAGTCGCAACCAAATCCTGGATTCGGGAGTCGATTACGCAAGGGGAAGGTATTATCACCCCTCACGTCCGCCGTACTCGACGGGATCCACGCTTGTTTTCTAGTACGGATAGTTATTTTATCTACTCTAAAGGTCTGGGTTAAAAAGAAAAGAAAATGACTTGGCAAAGTATCGCACTTTATGCCTACGTATTCCCGTCTGGAACGAGAAATCAGAGTCAACGTAGTTCGTCTACCTACGGGAAAGGAGGGGAAGGTTGCTCGCTAGGATACGGCATCCTATGCCTACGTACTTTCATACAGCATGAAAGATCAGAGCAAACGTAGTTCGGGCTACGGAAGACACAAGCTTGTCTGACTGGTTTTTTATTACCTTATGAAAGGGTTTTTCTTGATTAAGAGTCCAAGTGGACAAAAATGACACTTTGATGTTTGTTTTGAATTTTTTTACGAAAGAAATGTTTTTTTATTCTATTTGCAACTTGTACTGTACTAAAGACTTGTGATCTGAGAGTGACTACGTCGCATGTCACCCTAAGGGTACCATACTAAGCAGTCAGATTACTGAAGAGTGACCCTCCAACAACCTTTTCTCAAATAGCTTAAGGCTCGTAGCGTACAGCGCGCGTTATCCTTATTTCTGTGTTTTTGAATTGTTTTGAGATGAGAAAAGAGAAAGAAGCTCTAAAAAGCCTAGGGTTGAAAGGGGAATAAAACTAACCTAATGTTGTCATGCATGGATAAGAATCCTAATGTCTGTCATAATTCTCTCTTGCACAGAGGAAATCAGAGATCCTAGGGGATAAACAGAAAAGAAAGCAAGCAAATACAGTAAAATGCATGCAATGCAGCAATACAACAGACAAAGTGAAACAACATTCACTTCAAGCCTAGGGGGCAAGCTATACAAGCCAACAAACAATACAGAAAAACAAAACCCAACAAAGGAGGCAGCCCAAGCAGCAGCACCAAACTCCCACGGCAAACAGCACAAACAGCAGCTTTGACAGCAACAAGTTGATTAAATAGCAGAACATTGACAGCAACAACCTTCATCTTCATGAATAGACCCCATCTTCAAGTTTCAACAACTTTCAATCTTCAACAAGCACCAAGTTTCAACAAACTTCAACCAGTAGACAGCTTCAACAAGCAGCAAACCCTAACTTCAACAAGCAACAGGCTTCAACCAGCACAAACTTCATCTGCAATAAGCTTCAACAAGCACTAAACTTTCTCTTCACCAAGCTTCAACAAGCACCTCCAAGGGACACTCATTTAATCAAGATCAAGCTGGAATGTTAAGAAGCTCAATGACAACCAAGGGAAGTCACTGAGAACTTAACATTATGAGAGACTGGCATCCTCAAAGTTCTACTCTCAAAGCATGCCATTCATCCCTCCTAAGGAGAGATGTGACTTCTTTAAAAGGACTTTATGTCATTGGATTGAATGGAGATGGACAAGATACTCCATGTTTGAAGAAACAAATAGAACTACTCTGATGCTCTTCCTAAAAAACCCTAGTTCTCCTAAGCTCCTGACAAGCACTCCAACAGATGAGAGAATCTTCACATGCAATCTCCTTCAAGCTCTCCAAAGCATCTTCAATTGGTCTTCATGATAACCTAAGCACAAGAGCACCACCACCCTAATCTAAGGGGAACTACTGAATTAAACTAGTCAAGTTAGCTTACTGGAAACATCTAGAAGTTAGTCCTAAAACTAATTCTAATAAAAATACCAAAATTGATTATAAAATCCTACAAAAATTACTAAGGGTCCCTAAACCTCTTACGAATCTCTCATACCAAAACCAGGGGTTTAACCATTCATTTGGACCCTAATCTATGCCCTAAACCTAAAGGTATCAACTTAAAACCCTAATTCTAAACCACCTAAAGTTCAATGTTCAAACTAGCCTAAATTTATCTCACAAAAATGTGATAAAAATACTATACGTACATGCATATCTAGGCTAACTAGCCCAAAAAGAATCAACTCAAAATTCATCACCAATCATCCATAATAAAATCAGCAAAATGACATACCAAACAAATTAAAAATAAAGCCAATTAAAATGCAAAAAATGCAAATAAAATATAAAATGCATGAATTAACTATTTTTTTGTCCTATTAAATTTTACATTTTTTAAGGAGTTAGGGGAAAAAAATCTAGCCTAAAATGATTTATTTTTCTATTTATAGTGAATTAATTTCTAACTATGTGAAAAATATGAAAATAAAAGAAAATAGAAAGAAAATGAATAAAGTGGCGTGTTGTTTAGCAATTAAAATCAGTTGTAATCCAGACATGGGCCCAATTGGGGGTGTGCGTATCAATTCCATCACTAAGCCCAAACCAAATTAAACAACTCAGAAAATCAATTGAAAAAAAAGGAAAAACGCTGTGGCAAATAGCAACTTAAACACGTTATAATTCTCAATGGGCCTCAAACGGAGGTGTGGTTAGCAAGGATTCAATAAGCCCATCCAGCAAATTAAATGAAACGCTGCGTTGTGAGGTTCAAACTCCCTTCAGCTATTGAAACGCCATTGTGGCCATTGGATCAGGTCCTTAGTCAAAGTCCAAGCATGATCTGAGGGTGGTGGTTCATCGTCCCCAAAATATTCAAACTGAGGGGGGAAAACACAGACGGTGGCCTGAGCTTGGCGCCACCGTCTTCTCCGATGAAGTAAACCCTAAACCTCACCAAACAAGCCAATTAAAAACCCTAATCCACTCCAAATTTCACCCTGGTCACGAATATGATCCCCATTCTTATTGATTCTCACTTAAACTCCAAACCCGATGGTAGTTGCAGAAAAATCACAAATCTTGAATCACCTCAAACCCTAAAATTAATGATCCCATTGTGTACTACACTTCTCCCTGATCAATTCTCAACCTTCAAACACCATTAAAGCTTCAAGAACAAGGAGATACAAGCTTCAACAGAAAATGGCATCACCCTAATTTGGTCTCTAATTGCTCCCAAACGTATCCAGAAACGATCCTCATACATCCTAGGCTCTAACCACATGCAAGATACTATCCAATTCTTCCTAGATTATGAGGAATTTGAAGGTTTACATACCTGGAAAAATTGGATCAACAGAGGTATCAAATGCTCAATTCAAGCTCCAAGACTCTTCAGACACGATCAGTGATGCACAATGAAGCTTCTTCAACCTTCAATTTGGCTTGAATAGGCTTGCAACTCCAAAACCGATTCTGAGTTGGAGGTGAGAAAATTCAACAGCTCCCTATGATTCCTTGCTTGATCCTTGCCAAAAAACTACCTGAACCCAATGCAATGCTTATATAGAAGCCAATAGAAACCTCTAGAAAGTTCTGTAACAACCACAATGAGAAATTCAATCTCACTTTCCTCCAAAATCTCATATGCTCAACTTGTGCCTTGCTCTGTTTCAATCCCCAATTTCACCTGAAATTCTCTCCTCATGATAATTAGAACTGAATTAGATGTGCATATCCCTTGTATTTGATCTTAAGGCATTGGATGGTTATGTTTCTTCAATCTTAATGTCCTCAACTCCAAAATGTCACAATCTTAACTGAATTAGATGTGCATATCCCATGTGCAAATGACCTCAACTCCAAAATGTAATAATGTCAACATCTTTAAAACATGTTTTCTGATCAAATTGGTATGTAACATTGCTTGGTTTGGCCATGAAATCAAGAAATCACAATTTTGCCTTTTAAATGATTTTAAATTCTTCATTAAAAAGCCATTTCAAACCAACTTCTCATATGAGCCCATTCAAACCTTCCTTGATGCATGGTCAAGGTTAAAACCCTATTTTGAGCAACTTTCTAGTTGAACAATTTTCCATTTGAGGAGTGGAAAATGAAGATTTTGGCACATGCTTGAAAATGACCTATAATCACAAATGCCCAAAATACCCCTGGATTGCCAAGATCATAACATGAGTTCCACAAATCCCCTTGAGGACTTATAGTACTCTATGGAAATCTAAGATCAAGATCTACAATTATTATGTTGGCCAAGAATCCATTTGAAAACTCCTTGAAGGGCAAAAGTGGCTTGGAAGTCAAGTGACTTTCACAGATAAATTTCAGTGTCCTCTGGTGACCTGTAATTTGCAAAGACTATAACTTGATTTCTACAAATCTTCTTGAAGACTTCTAGTACTCAAATTAAAGTTATTTAGAAGCTCTACAAGTTTCATGTTGGCCAAATATCCATTTGAAACTTGTATTTTGACTTATGTGGCTTTGAAGTTAGGCACTAAACAAGGGATTTTACACTGAAATCCTAATTTAGAAACTTCCCACTTTCTTGATCTTTCTTTGCTCAATCTTGGCACAAAACCAAACATGTATCAACATACCAATTCATGAATCCCATGACCTCAAGGTAGGCTTTGATGCTCATCCATTACTCAATTGAAATAGGGTTGACCCAGATGAAACCCTAGTTAACTGCACTTCAACTATGGCTCTCACACTTGAATCAATGACTTGACCTAGCTTCAATAAGGCCCTCTAGACATCCCATGAGATCTATACACACCTCAAATTCACATTCCATGCCTATCATCCCACTGATGGTTCTCAATATTCCTCAGGATAAAACCCACATGTAGACACTCAAACTTCTCAAGACTTCAAATCACTTCTTGAGGGCTTGGATGACTTATCAATCTTGGATAACACACATTGCTAGGCTCTTCTCTTGATAAACACCATGATCCCTTGTTGGATGTGTTGCACCCTAAAATTTGATCAACCTATTTCGCCTGGTTTATGTTTCAATTGCATTATCATTTGCATAGTCACATCATGTACATAGTCCAATCATTTGCATATCATAACATAGCAAGTCATCTAACATGGGATCAAGTGTAATCCTTATCTAAAGAAGCACATCAAGGGGCCTTATTCAAGCTGAAGAACATCTAAGTCATCAAGAAATGGGTTGAAGCTTTGAGGAGATTTGAATGTCAACAAGTGGATTCCTCTCCTAACTTGAGGTGTATTGAGGGTCATCAATGGGGTATGAAGCATGGAATTATGAATTTGAGGTGTGTATGGATACCATGGGAGGCCTAGAGAGCCCTATTGAAGCTTAGACAAGTCATGGCATCAAGTTCAAGAACCACAATTGAGGTGTGTACAAGTAGGGTTTCATCTGGGTAACCCTAGGTCAAGGAGAGCAAGGAAAGGGCACCAAGACTTAGCTCTAGGTCATGGAAGTCGTGGGTTGAGATGTTAAAGCATGTGTATGGATGAGTAAATATCAAGTTCAAGAGAATAAAGAGTGGTTGGAGGGGTTTGAGACAGGGTTCCTAGGGTAAAATCCCCTGTATAGCACTAGACTTCCAAGCCATACAAGTCCAAATACAAGTTTCAAATGGATTCTTGGCCAACATGAAACTTGTAGAGCTTCTCAATAGATTTAATTTTAGTACTAGAAGTCTTCAAGAAGATTTGTAGAACTCAAGTTATGGTTCTTGCAAGTTATGGGTGATCAGAGGACACTGAAATTTATCTGGGAAAGTCACTTGACTTCCAAGCAACTTTTTCCCATCAAGGAGTTTTCAAATGGATTCTTAGCCAACATAAGAATTGTAGGGTTTGATCTTACCTTTAATTTGAGTACAAGAAGTCCTCAAGAAGATTTGTGGAACTCAAGTTATGACCTTGGCAATCCAGGGGTATTTTGGGAAAGTTGAATTATAGGTCATTTTTCAACATAGGTTAAAATCTCTATCTTCCACTCCTCAAATGGAAAAATGTTCAACATGAGATGTGCTTAAAATGATGTTTTTAGGTCAGATAAGAAGTCATGGGTGATTTAAATGGCTTGCTTCACAAAATGATCCAAAATGGCCTAAAATAAGGATGGATTTTAAATGAATCAAAGAGGGAAATTGTGATTTTTGAGCCATAGGTCCAAACCAGTCCATATGACATACCAAATTGATCAGGAAATGAATTTCAAACACAATGACATTTCCACATTTTTGAGTTAAGGCTTAATTTCATGACTTACTTTGTAAAAAGCTTACTTACCTTACAAGTCACAATGCCAAAACAAAAATCAGGGCCATTCAGGCCAAGCTAGCTACCTAAACACACTCCATAACCAATTTGCAATTGGATAGAACATTCTAGAGTAAGCTGGAAGCTCAGAATCGTGACTGTAGCATTGGAATTTCATGGCCAAATCAAAATTTTGGATCAGTAGAATTGGGCCTGAATTAGACCGAATAAGCCCACAAACACTTCATATTTAAGCTCTAGAGTGAATTCAGATTGGTTTTGGGTGCAGAATTCATGGAGGAGAGGAAGATTGAAGCTGAGTTTCAAGAGCTTCAACTCAGAATCAGTTTTGGAGTTCAAGGCACATTCAAGCCAAATTGAGGGTTGGAAAAGCTTTATCTTGCTTCATTGATCGTGTTTGAAGAGTTGCACAGCTTGAATCCATCATTCTCTACCTCTGTTGATCCCATTTTCACAGGTATGTAGTTCTTGAATTCCTTCATAATCTAGGGAGAATTAGCTTAGAATGTGCATGTGGTTAGGACCTAGGATGATTAGGGAACATTTCTGGATTGGTTTGGAGTTGATTAGTGACAATCAAGATGGATGATCAATTTCTGTTAAAGGACGGTTATACATGATCTTGAAGTTTCAGATCAAATTGGATAGATCATGATGATCACTGAAGAATGAGGAACATTTCTATGGTTTCAGTTTGGCCATTAGTGATAATCAATTTGGATGTCATCTCTGAACATTGATTCGAAATTCAAAATCCTTTGAGAGTTAGGAAATGTGGATGGGAGATTTGGAATCCTGGTGAAATTTTGAGTAGAATTGATATGAAGTTTGCATTTTCTGGATCATTGGATCTTGAACTCACCGGAGAAGGAGGTGGTGCAGTCACCGGACCACCACACCTGAATAGTTGGCCTCACCTGAGTTCAGAGGTAGGAGACGACCTCTTAGACGTTAGATCTGGTTTGGACTCTGACTCTTTCAACTCATCCAACGGCCACAACTTGTTTTTGATTTGGCTGACTTTGACTGCTAAACGCAGCGTTTCATTTATCCAGTCAGCTGGTGACTGGACCCTCACGTGGACACGCTCATGACTCTCAGATGTGCTTACTAGTCTCTCCATCTGATGGCTCCCATTTAATCAAGTTTTTTTTATTTCTTTTATTTGATTTTCTTTTATTTTTAATCCATTTGACTTCTAAAATTCATAATAAATCCAATATTGATCCAAAAAATATTTTAAAAATATCTCCATGATCTTGGATTTATTTGTGATTTTATGAAATTAATAAATCCCATTTTTATCCATTTTTCAATTTAATTTGGATTTTTTCATTTTATTATTTTCTTTAAATTTGGTATATTTGCTACATGTTCTTGCTGATTTTCTTGTGATTAATTGGTGAATGATTTTAAGTTGATTCTTGTTGGATTGATTAGACTAGGGAAGCATGTACCCTTAGAAATTTTATCACAATTTTGTGAATAAAATTTAGGTTAGTTTGAGAGGTGAATAGGAGAGGTGTTAGAATTAGGGTTTCAAGACAAATAGTTGTAGTTTTGTGCATAGTTTGAGGATTAAATGGTTGATTTAGGGTTTGGGATTCCTATGGGGTATTGGGTATAGGGTTAGGTTCCCTTAGAAATTTACCTAGGATTTTCTGATAAGCTTTAGCATTTTATCTGATTTTTGCAACTTGTGTGATGATCATGGGTTTCTCCTTTGGATATTGGATTCGGTTATGCTTGTGTGGGGCTATTTTGGAGTGCTTTTGGCTTGGGCTTTGCTGGGATGACATGAGGATCAAATGAAGTTGCTTTGGGATGGCTTGAAGAAGCTTGGAGTTGAAGACTTCTCTTTTGTTAGAGGGCTTGTCAGAGGCTTAGGGATTAGGGTTCATAGGAAGAGCATTAGAGTAGTCTTGTTTCTTCTTTCAAACATAGAGAGCTTCTTGTGCCTCTATTCTATCCCATGACACAAGGTCCCCCAAAGAAGTTCCATCTCTCCTTAGGAGGGATGTAGAGCATGCTTTGGTTGGGTAGAACCTTGAGGATACCTTTCACTTGCTATGTTAAGATCTTAGTGATTTCCTTGGGTTGTCACTGAGCCTCTTAACATCTCAACTTCATCTATTATTAATTGAATCTCTTCTGGAGTGTTTGCATTGAAGATGGAGACCTATTGAAGATAAAGTTCATTGAAGATTGGTGAAGATGAAGCTCGTGCCTGTCAAAGATAGTTATCTGTTGAAGCTAGGGTTTTGCTGAGCTTATCTAAAGCTTGGGGATCATTGAAGAGTGAAGATGAGATCTTGCTTGAAGTTGTTATTGTCAACTTTTTTTTCTGTTAATCAACTGTAGCTGTCAGAGCAGTTGCTATTTGACTTGCTTACTGTAGGAGCTGGTGTTGCTGTCAGAGCTGGTGTAGGATTTTATTTCTTTTTCTGTATTGTTTGTTGGCTTGTTCAGCTTGCCCCTTAGGTTTGAAGTGAAGCTGTTTCACTTTGCCTATTGTTTTCCCAGGTTCGAGGTTGCGTGGGACTCCCTTGCCTCGCTTGTACTGCTGCATCTCATGCATGTTTACTGTTTACTGTATATCTGTTTCTTTTGCTGTTTATCCCCTAGTGTTGCACCCTAAAATTTGCTCAACCTATTTCACCTGATTTATGTTTTGATTGCATTATCATTTGCATAGATACATCATGTACATAGTCCCATCATTTGCATATCATCACATAGCAAGTCATATAATAAGGGATCAAGTGCCATTCTTATCTAAAGAAGCACATCAAGGGGCCTTATTCAAGCTGAAGAATATCCAAGTCATCAAGAAATGGGTTGAAGCTTTGAGGAGATTTGAATGTCAACAAGGGGATTTCTCTCCTAACTTGAGGGGTATTGAGGGTCATCAATGGGGTATGAAGCATGGAATTATGAATTTGAGGTGTGTATGGATCCTATGGAGGCCTAGAGAGCCATATTGAGGCATAGACAAGCAATGGCATCAAGGTCAAGAACCACGGTTGAAGTGTGTACAAGTAGGGTTTCATCTAGGTAACCCTAGGTCAAGGAGAGCAAAGAAGAGGCATCAAGACCTAGTTATAAGTCATGGAAGTCATGGTTTGAGATGGTAAAGCATGTGTTTGGATGAGTCAAGATCAAGTTCAAGATAATCAAGAGTGGTTGGAGGGGTTTGAGACAGGGTTCCTAGGGTAAAATCCCCTGTATAGCACTGGACTTCCAAGCCACACAAGTCTAAATACTAGTTTCAAATGGATTCTTGGCCAACATGAAACTTGTAGAGCTTCTCAAGAGCTTTAATTTGAGTACTAGAAGTCTTTAAGAAGATGTGTGAAACTCAAGTTATGGTTCTTACAAGTTATGGGTCATCAGAGCACACTGAAATTTATCTGTGAAAGTCACTTGACTTCCAAGCAACTTTTTCCCATCAAGGAATTTTCAAATGGATTCTTGGCCAACATAATAATTGTAGGGCTTGATCTTAGCTTTAATTTGAGTACTAGAAGTCTTCAAGAATATTTTAGGAACTCAAGTTATGATCTTGGCAATCCAGAGGTATTTTGGGAAAGTTGAATTATAGGTCATTTTCCAACATAGGTCAAAATATCTATCTTCCACTCCTCAAATGAAAAATTTTTCAACATGAGATGTGCTTAAAGTGATGTTTTTGGGCTAGGTAAGAAGTCATGAGAGCTTGGAAGAGCTTGTATCACAAAATTGCAAAAATGGCCTAAAATAAGGGTGAATTTATATGAACCAAAGAGGAAAATTGAGATTTTTGAGCTATAGGTCCAAACCAAGCCATATGACATACCAAATTGATTGGAAAACATATTTGGGAAACAATGACATTCCCACATTTTAAGTTGAGGGATAATTTCATGACTTCCTTTGTAAAGTGGTTACTTACATTATAAGTCACATATGCAAAACCATTCTTTAGAGTATAACCAAGGCCTTAACCCTTGCCAATCCTTTCAAAATGTCATCTAAGGAGAAATTGGATCAGAATGAGGTACAAATACAAGCTTAGAACTCAGCTGCCATGTATGAAACTTCTCATGACATTTTCAAATGCAAGAGATATTGAACTTCTCATTGGATCAATCCAGAAGGTTCTAGAGCTTTCATACATGTTCTATATAAGTATTAGAAGTGGTTCAAGGCATTGGTTGGTGGAAATTGAGAGATATTGGAGAGATTGATTTCTGAATTTTCAGTTTTCAAATCCAAATCGGTTACACCAATTTGCTCCATTTCAATCCAAATTTTTGCACTCAGAAGCTTGATCATGTGTTGGTGATTGATTCCAGATAGATTACTGATCAAGATTGTTAAAGAATCGTGAGATAGCACTTTGAATTCATCTCTTGCAAGTCAGAATCGAGTTTGGCAATTCAAGAAGATTCAACACCAATTGATGCATACAGAAGCTTGATTATCACTCATAGATCGTATCTGGAAGATCTTGGAGCTTGATTTGAAGATTTGCTTGCTTTGTTCATCCAAGATTTGCAGGTATGTAAACTTCATTCTACAGCTTGATTCATGTAGAATTATTAGGTTTTAATAGGTTAGATGTGATATAGAACATGGCTAGGTGCTTTCTGGTAACTAAATTCAATGTTTAGAGACAAAATTAGGTTGAGCACATTTTCTGGTGAGGCTCGTATCTGATGATTCTTGATGATATAGACCTAGTTAGATAGTGGATTTTACTCAGGATGAAGTGGTGATGAATCTAGGCTATTCAATTTTGAGTTTGGGGAGAATTTATGTTTGAGCACTTTCTGAACATTTCTTCGTGTTTTGAGGAAGAAGATGATTCAATGGTAATGGAGGTTAGGGTTGAATTCAGTGTGAAAAAACGAACCAAATGATGTTATTAGGGTTGAGTTTTGGTGAGGATTAGTGGAGTTGCGTTTGGAGAAGATGAAGGTAACAAGCTTTGTTCATCCATGGCATTTGTTCCCTCCTAATTTCAAAAGGTTGAAGACGACACCATCACCATCAGATCGCACTGAGACCTTTGACCAAAGCCTGATCTAACGACCAAGATGCGTGGAAAATTTGTGAGGAGTCTGAGTCTAAACCAAAATGCGCCGTTTTACTAAACATTCTTGGATGGGCTCAAGTAGAACATGCTATGTACACCCATTGTCCAAGGCCCAATGGAATTTACACGTAAACACATTGCTATTCACACGAACATTTTCCATTTTCGTTTGATTTTTAATTTTATTTTCTGAAGTGAATTGGGCTTAGTACGCGCGCTCATGTTTACACCCCCCCTTGAGCCCATTTGGATATTTGTACATGAATCACTTGCTATTTGTCACGCCTCTTTTCTATTTTCTTTTATTTTCCTTTTATTTTCACATTTCATTTAGGTTAATTAGAAAATTCATAACTAATTGAAAAAAGATCATTTTTGGATGGGAATTTTTTCTCTGTTTTCCTTGAGATCTCTAGGATTTAATAAAACAATAAAAACATTAATTCATGCATTTTTCATTTTATGGCATATTTTTACATTTTATTTCTTTTATTTCACTTTTATTTTGTACCTTATTCTTTCTGATTTTTGTATGGTCATTCCACTTTGTATTTTGATATGGTTCTTGTTGCTATAGTTAGATTAGTACAACATGATCCCTCTGGAATTTTGTCACATTTTTGTGATTAATATTTAGGTTAGTTTGAGTGCTAAAGTGAGTGTGTGCTAGAATTAGGGTTTTACAACACAGAGGTGCAATTTGACATATAGTTTTGGGGTTTAATAGTTGATTTAGGTTATGGGATATATATGGGATATAGGGTATATAGCTAGGTTCCCTTAGAAATTATTTTAGGGTTTTATAATAAATACTATTATTTTCTTTGATTTTTGCAAATTGGTTGTTGTTTGTGTGTTGCCATCTTGGGCATTTGGCTTGTTTGCTTGGGTTGGGCTATTCTAATTGGGCTTGGGACTTGAGTTTTGCTTGTTGGAGCTCATGAAGACATTGGAGATGATTGAAGACAAGGGATAGAGCTTGATGCATGAAGATTCCTCTCCTTGAAGATGGTTTGTGAAGACTTAGGAGATAGGAGAAATAAGGAGAGCTTTAGATTAGAATGATTTCTTCTTTCAAACATAGAGAGCTTCTTGTGCCTCTATTCCATCCTATGACACAAGTTCCCCCAAAGAAGTTCCATCTCTCTTTAGGAGGGATGTAGAGCAAGCTTTGGTTGGGTAGAACCTTGAGGATACCTATCACTTGCTATGTTAAGACTTTAGTGATTTCCCTGGGTTGTCACTAAGCCTCTTAACATCTCAACTTCATCTATCATTAATTGATTCTCTTCTGGAGTGGTGGCATTGAAGATGGGAACCTATGAAGAATTGAGTTTATGGAATAGTGGTGGAGATAAAGCCAGTACCTGTCAAAAAGAGTTATCTGTTGAAGCTAGGGTTTTGTTGCTGTTTGAAGTTGTTTACTTGTTGGGGTTCATTGCTTGCCAGAGTTTGGAAATTTTTGAAGACAAGAGCTTATCTAAAGCTTGGGGATCATTGAAGATTGAAGATGGGGTCTTACTTGAAAGGGTTATTGTCAACTTTTTTTGCTGTTAATCAACTGTAGTTGAAAGAGCTGGTGTTGCTGTCAGAGCTGGTGTTGAGTTTTATTTCTTTTTCTGTATTTTCTGTTGGCTTGTTCAGCTTGCCCCTTAGGTTGAAGTGAAGCTGTTTCACTTTGCCTATTGTTTTCCCAGGTTCGAGGTTGAGTGGGACTCCCTTGCCTCGCTTGTATTGCTGCATCTCATTCATTTTATTGTTTACCGTATATCTGTTTCTTTTGTTATTTATCCCCTAGGATCTTTGTTTCCCTCTGCGCAAGAGAGAAATATGACAGACATTAGGTTTTAACCCATGCATGACAACATTAGGTTAGTTTTATTCCCTTTTCAAACCCTAGGTTTTTAGAATTTATCTCTTTTCTCTTCTATCTCAAGACAATTCAAAACACAGTAATAAAGATAATCGATGTCGTACGCTACGAGCCTTAAGCTATTTGAGAGAGGGTTGCTGGAGGGTCATTCTTCAGTAATCTGATTGCTTAGTGTGTTACCCTTAGGGTGACATACAACGTAGTCACTCTCAGATCATAGTCTCTAGTGCGTCAGAGATTGCAAACCAACTAAAAAAAAACACTTCTTGCGTAAAAGACTGAAAACAAACATCAAAGTGTCATTTTTGTCCGCTTGGACCCGTAATCAGGAGAAGACCTTTTTCAGAAGGATAAAAGACAAACAGACAAATCTGTGTCTTCCGTAGCCCGAACTACGTTTGCTCTGATCTTTCATGCTGTATGAAATTACGTAGGCATAGGATGCCGTATCCTAGCAAGCAACCTTCCCCTCCTTTCCCGTAGGTAGGCGAACTACGTTGACTCTGATTTCTCGTTCCAGACGGGAATACATAGGCATAAAGTGCGATACTTTGCCGAGTCATTTTCTTTTCTTTTAACCCTTGACCCTTAATGTAGATAGAATAACAATCCGTACTAGAAAACAAGCGTGGATCCCGTCGAGTACGACGGACGTGAGGGGTGCTAATACCTTCCCCTTGTGTAATCGACTCCCGAATCCAGGAATTTGGCTGCGACGGCCATTCCTTTCCCGTCTTTGCGTTAGGTTTACTCTGAGCGTTTCCTTTCCCTCTTTTGGGATAAATAACGCACGGTGGCGACTCTTCTGTCATAGTCGGCGCTGATTTTCGCAGTAGCGACAGCTGGCGACTCTGCTGGGGACAGGAATATCCCCTATGCGAGTCAATCCTAGCGTTTGTTTTCCCGTCGTGAGTGTTGTATAGATTTACTTTTCTGTCTTTACTTTCCGCACTCTTATTGTCAGCTTTATATTGTTATTGCTGTTGTGGGGAGGGGGTGATCTATTGAGAGATAAGTCGGACCTGGGCTTGAGGTTGCACCTAGACTTAGAAGTAGAGAGTAGTTGTTAGCCTGCTTGCTTAGCTCGCACCAGCTAGCCGCGAAATTTACGCTCGGACGAGATTCTCTTTGATGCTTCTTGCCTGGCCCTTAGGGCTCGACAAGTTGTCTGACCCGAGGATTGTCGACTCTGGGGACCGATCAATCGGAAGTTGGCTAAGTGAGGCCTCTTTCAGGACATGATGATGCCACACCTTCTGGGTATCGTATCATCGGTCTTGAATGTCTGTGACGCCAACGACCGCATAGGATGCCATGCCTTGTGTCATTTAATAGGACACCTACCTATGAGGGGGATTGGGGTATGCAGGAAACTTGACCTCCAGATCACCCGGTCTTCTTGATTTTGGATCAGTATGTGTGGTTACCGGGGTTTCTTCATCAGAGCTTTGGTATGGGTCTATTGAGACCAGGTTGGAGCATTGTTTTGGGTCTGTCAAGACGAGGTTTGAGCAGTATTGTGAGCCTATGAACACAGATATTATGGATGGATCTCCTCAGCAATATGGAACTTGATCCCCGCTACATTATTTTTGCATATTGCATTGTTGCATACTCATCCTGCATTTCATTGACATGTATTTATGTTGCAGGTGTGATCATTCCCCTCTGATTCTAGTGTATTTTCGGGCCAGAGATGGAGTCCATGAAGAGGACAGTTGCTTACCGGTTGCATTCGCCAGATATCAGTTCCTTGCTGGGTTTAGTTGCTCTAGCAGATGAGAGAGTGAGGGCTGAGTTCAGAGTATCTTATGGGAGATTGTTTAGTCTGTTATACAGCCCTTCCGCATTTGAGACGACTGGGGTGTATACTTTGATGCAGTTTTATGAGCCGCAGCTGAGATGTTTCTTATTTCCCGACTATATTCTGGCACCCACTTTGGAGGAGTATTCTGCGATGTTGGGAGTTCCTGTATTAGACCAGATGCCCTTTATACATGTTGATGCTGAGCCTGAGTTAGCTACACTTGCTGAGATTGTCAGTTTAGACGCTTCTGAGTTCCTTGGAGGTTTGGTCAAGCTGAACGGAGCTTATGGTTTTCACCTGTCTGTCCTGGCTGAAAAGGCTACACAGTGCGCGAAGAGTGGATGTTGGGTTGCTTTTAGCACCATTCTAGCTGTCTGCATCTACGGGATTTTCTTGTTTCCTAATGTGCCAGATTTTGTCGACTCAGATGCCTTCCTGATCCTTGCCTCGAAGAATCCAGTTCCTACTCTCTTGGGCGATGTTTATCATTCTATTCACTACAAGAATGAGAAACGTCGTGGCAAGAATGTTTCCTGCTGTCTTCCTCTTTTGTACAGGTGGTTCCAGGGGCATCTTCCAAAGACAGGGCCTTTTGTTGATGCTGTTGATACTTTGGATTGGTCTTCCCGGTTGATGGGGCTGGCTGCTGAGAATATCATTTGGTTTGATCGGAGTATGCTTGGCACTGATATTATATATAGCTGCAGTGGCTTCCCGAATGTCCCTTTGATTGGACGGAAAGGCTGTATCAACTATAATCCTTCACTGCTGTTAAGACAGTTCAGTTATGCTTTGAGGGATGCTCATATTGAGAAGGAGATACAGGAATCTCTGTATCTCACGGGCTTATTAGACACAGCTGTTTTGATCAGATTGAGACATGCATGGGCTAACATCCATAGGAGAGGGAAAGCTTTGCTCGGTAAGAGCAACAGCAAAGCTTATGATCCTTATTTGGCTTGGATCCGCGAGAGAGCTAGGATTTCCTTGATGCCTTATCCTGCTGCGGTACCCCTGTATCTTCCAATGATTGAGGTACCTACTTCGGAAGAGAGTGAGAAGTATAATAAATTATTGGCTGAAAACGAAGAACTGAAGAAAGCCAATGATGAGTTAGAGAAAGAGATCTTCCAGTTCCGTCATGAGAAGAATGAAGCTACCTTCATTGTAAAGGAACAGACTGAATTGATTAATAGGTTGGGTTCGGAGCTGACGGAGGAGACCAACAAGAAAGGAAAAGTGGGAATAGCCTTGAGCGGTGTCAGCAAGGTGCTTACTTCAAAGAAGGAACTTTTAAGCAAAGCTTATTCCCGTCTCAGCAAGTGGGAAGCTTTGTGGAATACCACGCTCGCCAAGCGGAAGGAGCGTGAAGATGAACTGAAGTTGCAGATTGCCACGCTAGAGGCGCAGATTAGGGCCCAAGATGCAAAGATTGCCGAAGAGACATCACTTAGGAGCGTTGTTGAGCTTAGAGTAAGTAACCTTGACGAGAAGCCAAGAGGTTATGAAGTGAAGGCCGGTTCCAAGAGGTACAGACTTGACGAGAGTTCTGGCGAAGGAATCTGACAGGACGACGCCAAAAAGCTGAGATCCACTGTCGAGCGGCATGCCTTACTGATACAAGAGCTAATCTCCAGACTGGGTCGTTCAGAGATGCTGGGGATATTGGAAGACGTCAGAGCACTCCATTTGGCCTGATTTATCTTTGCCTTGCCTTTGTTATCTGTACTTGTATTTTGACCATCGCCAGGCTTGTTGGCTGAGGTCTCTTCAGTTGTGTTCAGTTGTGCTCTTGTACTCTCCCCCTTGGCATTTGTTTATATATGAGGGTTTTTCTGATTTCTTGCTTGCTTGATGGGGACTCCATTTTCATGATGGCCTTCTCTCCGAAACTAGAATCGGGGGGAATATAACCTGTAGCATATTTACACAATTGCATCTGCATTCATCTTGCATGACCCGTATTCTTGAATCTGTATCTTATTTCCTGCATCTGCAGGTTCTTCAGGATTGACGAACAAAGAGTCCACCGCTATTCAACCCAAAACAACTTCAAGAGAATCATGGACCAAGTCCAAGTGGAGATGCAGGAAATCCGCGAGAAGCTGAATCTGTTCATGCAAGCAATGGAGAATATTGCTAAGGGCCAGGAGAGCCTCCAGACTTTGGTACAGCCGCTGCTGACGCGGACTAATGGGAATGGCAACAAGGACCACAATTCTACGCACGTTGAAACTATTCCGGAGGGTGGGCCCCCTACGCCTGTGGTTCCACCTGTAGTGACCTCACATGTTGTGGTTGTAAACGATGACGCTGGCGCTGGCAATGGCAACGCAGGGAATGGAAATGAGACTGTTGTTAACAATGTTGGATTTGGGGACGCCAACCAAGGTGGTGGTAACAACAATGGCGGTAATGGTTTTGGCAACAATGGTTTTGGCTACAATGATCAGGGATTTGATTACGTCAATCAGGACGGGAAATTCAGCTTCAACGCTCAGGGTTTCGGTTATGACGGTTTTGGTAACGCTAACCAGGGGTATGGTGGATTTGGTAATATGAATGGTGCTGGGGTGATTCCTGTCAACACTGGGTTTGGACCTGTTAGGGTCAACCAGGGTTTCGGTAACGGGGGACGAGGTCCCATGATCAATCAGCAAGGGTTTGGTCGCAACACTGGTTACGACGGATATGGATATGAAAATGTGAATTGGGGTGAAGACCGCCAGGAGGACGCCTTTTCTGGAAGAGGCATGGGATTTGAAGGACCTGTTGATCCTGTGTAGAGGATCAGAATGTTGGAAGAACAGATGAAGGGGGTAGTGAGTCAGAACTCCACCGGTTTGGATATGACTACAATGGGCTTGGTACCAGGGCTGAGGGTGCCGTTAAAATTCAAGGCTCCCACTTTTGACAAATACAAGGGGGATACCTGCCCTAAGGTCCATGTCCGCTCTTATTACAGAAGGATGTCCGCGTATTCAGATGATGAAAGGATGCTCATGCATTTCTTTTAGGATAGCTTGTCAGGACCTTCGCTTGAATGGTATATGGGGCTGGAGCCCACGCAGATTAAAACCTGGAAGTAGTTGGCTGATGCTTTCGTGACACATTATAAATACAACAACGATTTGGCGCCAAACCGGGTCCAATTGCAGGGTTTGTCACAGAAGAACGGTGAAAGTTTTAAAGAGTATGCGCAAAGGTGGCGCGATATGGCAGCGAGGGTGCATCCTCCTTTAATTGAAAGGGAGATGAATGATATGTTCATTGGGACATTTACGGGGGTGTCCTATGAAAAATTGTTTAGTGTGTCATTGAGCAGCTTCTCAGATTTGATTCTTATGGGAGAGATGATCGAGAACGGGATTAAAGTGGGAAGGTTCCAAGCAGGGGAGTCTACTTCAACAGGTGGTGCCAGAAAAGCATTTGGTGGTAGACGGCAGGGTGATACTAGTGCCGTGTTTGGTGGCAGGGGCAGGGGTAGAGGAAGAAATCAGTATGTTCAGCTATAACAGATAGCTAGTGTCACTATCCCGCTTCCTCAACAGAGGCAGCCACAACAACAACAACCGCAACAACAGCAAGGACAGAATCCTGGTCAGAGAAGGGTACAGAATGCGAGACCAAAAAGAGTGTTCGACGCACCTCCTTCCACGTATGCAGAACTCCTCCAGACCCTGCTAGGGTTGAACTTGGTTGAAAAGAGGACTTTGGCACCGCCTACAGGGGCAGTACTTCCTTACGGATACGATGCCAACAAGCATTGCGAATTTCATTCCGGGGCACCCGGGCATGATATAGAAGCTTGTCAGGCATTTAAACACAAAGTTCAGGATTTATTGGATAGCAAGGCTATTAACTTTGGACAGGTGGGTCCAAATATCGTACAACAGCCTATGCCCAATCACGGGGCAAACGCCATCTTGACAGAGGAGAATCTGAATCTAGTGATGGATGTCAATGAGCTGAAGACACTGTTGGGTGAGATTAAAAGCAGGTTGCTCAAAGGGGGTGTATTCCCGGGTTGTGATGAGTTTTGCTTGGATTGTTGGACCCAGCCAGAGGGTTGTAATGAGTGGAAGCAAGGTATTCAGGCTATGATGGATGAAGGTACCTTACAATTTGATAGAACCGCGGTTGAAAAGCATGCAGAGGCGTTATGTGATGAGCAGAACAATGTTGCGACGATGACGATTCCGAGGAAAACCATAACGATAACGGCACCCGCCAGGTGGCCGACGATCACAATTACCAAAGCAGGACCGGTTCCTTTTGAGAGTACTAAAACAATGTCGTGGACTTACGGTTTGGAGGTATATTGCGATGGGGAGAAAATTGAAGTCAATGGACAACCAGCTGGGGTTGTAGATAATGTTGTCGGAACAGGGGGTATGACCAGAAGCGGAAGAATCTTCACGTCGTCCGAGGTAGAGGCAGAAAGATTAGCCAAGGGCAAAGCCAAGGTAGCTGAGGGTGGTCCTTCTCAGTCGAATGAAAAGGAAATGTCACTTAAGGATGTGGAGGAGTTCATGAGGCTCATTCGTAAAAGTGATTACAAAATCGTTGAGCACCTCCAACAAACACCGTCAAAAACTTCCATCCTATCCTTACTGTTATGTTCCGAGGCCCATCGGAACGCTTTGCTGAAGATTCTAGACACGTCGTTTGTTCCTCAAGAGGTTTCTGTTAATCAGTTAGAAGGGGTGATGGCGCATGTCAATGCGGGGCACAGTTTGGGCTTCACAGACTTTGATTTGACTCCGAGAGGGCGAGAGCACAATATGGCATTGCATGTGTCAGTAGAATGTCGGGGCACGGTCATGTCCTACGTTTTAGTAGACACTGGATCTTCCCTGAATGTGCTACCGAAGAAAGCCATGATGAAGTTGGATATCAGGGGAATTATCTGCACGCCCAGTGACTTAGTGGTGAGAGCGTTCGATGGAACGAGGAGGTCGGTTTTCGGATCAATAACATTACCGTTGCAGGTGGGGCCTGAAATATTTGAAACTGAATTCTATATAATGGACATCCAGCCAGCGTATAGTTTCCTTCTTGGGCGCCCATGGATTCATGCTGCCGGGGCAGTCACATCCACATTACACCAAAAGCTGAAGTATATGGTGGGGGATAGTGTCGTCACTGTTTGTGGAGAAGAAGATATTCTGGTTAGCCATTTGTCTTCGTTCAAATACGTCGAGGTCGACGGAGAAATACATGAAACACCCTGTCAAGCCTTCGAGGGGTTGCGAAGTAAAGACAAAGCTCCAGTGCCAAGTAAAATATCAGATGTGTCGGTGTCATCCTACAAAGAGGCTCAGGCTCTAGTGCAGGCAAGCAAAACTAACGGCTGGGGTCAGGTGTTGGAGATTCCTATGAAGAAAGACAGGTTCGGGCTTGGATATCATCCTTCGTCATCAGCATCCTCTTCAGGAAGGCCCAAGTTCAGAGAGCCGATAACCATTACACCAAATGGGGTGAGCTTCGAGACTATCAACGTTGTTTCCGATTCTGAAGACGGAGATAGCGACTGTGATATGGACGTGTGGATCAAGCCAAGCGTGCCAGGACAAAGTCTCTGCAATTGGTCTATCCGGGAAACTGTTCCTGTGACAACTAAACAGTAATGATTTGTTTTCTTAATTGTTGAATAATCCTGTGCCCTACCCGGGGCATAGTGATTTTGCTTAGGGCTATTTGGTTATGTACATTACATTGTTTAATCATGAAATAAAGGCGTTTTTCATATACAAATGTTGTGATCCCTGTTTATCCTGTTTTTATCTTTTACAATAAAATGGCAACGTGGTTATTTGCTTTGTATGCGTTTTGAAGCATTTAACCATTTCCTTTGCAGGATTACTATTTCAGATGACATATATGTACCGCCTATGACTCACTTCGACTTCGAGCACCCGGTATTTCAGGCTGAGGAAGAGATTGTGGAAGATGGCGACGTGCCAGAAGAGCTGACCTGGTTATTGAAACAAGAAGAAAGGATCATTCTCCCTCATGAGGAAGTCATTGAGATTATCAATTTGGGGTTGGAAGAGGTTGTGAGAAACATCCGTATAGGGGCTGCGCTGCAGAGCGACATCAAGCAAAGGTTGGTTGAGATGCTCAAAGAGTACAGTGATATATTTGCTTGGTCGTACGAGGATATGCCTGGATTGGATACAGATATGGTTGTCCATCGTCTGCCTTTAAGAGAAGAATGTCCGCCAATTAAGCAAAAACTCCGAAGAACTAGACCGGACATGGTTGTGAAGATCAAGGAGGAAGTTCAAAAACAGTGGGATGCTGGTTTCCTAGCTGTTACAAAATATCCCTCATGGGTCGCTAATATTGTGCCAGTGCCGAAGAAAGACGGTAAAGTGCGAATGTGTGTAGACTACCATGATTTGAACAAAGCGAGCCCGAAGGACGACTTTCCCCTTCCTCACATCGATGTGCTGGTTGATAACACTGCTCAGTTCTCCGTATTCTCCTTCATGGATGGCTTCTCGGGTTACAATCAGATCAAAATGGCGCCAGAAGACATGGAGAAGACTACTTTCATTACTCCCTGGGGAACATTTTGCTACAAAGTGATGCCCTTCGGATTGAAGAATGTTGGGGAAACATATCAACGTGCTATGACGACTCTCTTTCACGATATGATGCATAAAGAGATTGAGGTTTATGTTGATGATATGATTGCCAAATCCCAGACGGAAGAGGAGCATTTGGTTAATATGCTGAAATTGTTCAAGAGACTTAGGAAGTTCAGGTTGAGACTGAACCCTAACAAGTGCACCTTTGGGGTGAGATTGGGTAAACTACTGGGGTTTATCGTGAGCGAAAAAGGAATAGAGGTTGATCCTGCGAAAATAAAAGCAATACAAGAAATGCCGATGCCTAAAACAGAAAAAGAAGTGTGTGGGTTTTTAGGGAGGTTGAACTACATCGCTCGGTTCATATCTCACCTAACTGCGACGTGCGAGCCGTTATTCAAGTTGTTAAAAAAGGACCAGATTGTGACCTGGAATGAAAATTGTCAAAAGGCGTTCGACAAGATAAAAGAATACTTGCAGGAACCTCCTATTTTGATACCCCCAGTGGCCGGGAGACCGTTGATTATGTATTTGACGGTTCTTGAGGAAAGTATGGGTTGTATTCTCGGTCAACATGACGAGACAGGACGTAAAGAGCATGCGATCTACTATTTGAGTAAGAAGTTTACCGACTGTGAGTCCATATACTCAATGCTCGAGAAGACGTGTTGCGCGCTAGCCTGGGCCGCCAAACTTTTGAGGCAATACATGCTAAATCATACAACCCTGCTAATTTCAAAGATGGATCCAATCAAATACGTGTTTGAGAAGCAAGCACTCTCCGGAAGAATTGCCCGATGGCAGATGGTGTTAACCGAATATGATATTCAATATGTCTTGCAAAAGGCTATTAAAGGTAGCGTTTTGTCAGAGTACCTTGCGGAGCAGCCTGTTGAGGACTACCAATCGATGAGGTTTGATTTTCCTGACGAGGATATCATGTACCTGAAGATGAAAGATTGTGAAGAACCGTTGTCGGACGAAGGACCAGAGTTGGGTTCCAAGTGGCAGTTATTATTTGACGGAGCTATAAACTCTTATGGTCGCGGAATAGGCGCGATTATCACTACTCCTCAGGGGTCGCACATTCCCTTTACTACCCGATTGACCTTTCCTGTTACCAATAACAAGGCTGAATATGAGGCTTGCATCATGGGTCTGGAAGAGGCCATTGATTTGCGAATCAAACATCTGGACGTATACGGAGACTCAGCTCTAGTGATGAATCAGATTAAAGGAGAATGGGAGACACGTCAGCCCAATTTAATACCATATATGAACTATGCACGGAGATTGTTGCCTTTCTTTGACAAGGTGGAATTGCATCATGTGCCGCGAGCGGAAAATCAAATGGCTGACGCCCTGGCGACATTGTCTTCAATGTATAAAGTTAACTTCTGGAACGAGGCTCCCCGGATTGTTATCTCTCGGCTCGATAGGCCTGCCTTCATATTTGCCATTGACGAGGCTCCCGATGGTAAACCCTGGTACTTTGACATCCAGAATTTCCTGAAGAACAAGGAGTATCCGGCTGGGGCATCTAGTCGAGATCAAAAGACTCTCAGGAGATTGTCTGGGAATTTCTATTTGAATCCGGACGGTGTCCTATACAAAAGAAACAACGACTTGGTGTTACTACGCTGTGTAGATGAGAAAGAGGCGAAATTGCTCATGGAAGAGATACATGAGGGTACGTTTGGTACACATGCTGGTGGGCATGCTATGACGAGAAAACTGCTGCGGGCAGGTTATTACTGGCTAACTATGGAAACAAACTGTTTCAAGTTTGCAAAGAGGTGTCATAAATGCCAAATTTATGCGGACAGTCCTTTGAATGTGATGTCATCACCGTGGCCGTTCGCGATGTGGGGAATTGATATGATCGGGAAGATTGAGCCTACGACATCCAACGGACACCGGTTCATCTTGGTGGCAATTGATTACTTGACCAAGTGGGTGGAAGCAGCATCATATGCCAATGTCACCAAACAAGTGGTCGCCAGATTTATCAAACGAGATATTATCTGCAGATATGGAATCCTTGAGCGGATTATCACCGACAACGGTTCAAATTTGAATAACAAGATGATGAAAGAGCTGTGTCAGAACTTCAAGATTGAACATCACAACTCTTCTCCTTACCGGCCCAAGATGAATGGCGTTGTTGAAGCGGCCAAGAAGAACATAAAGAAGATTGTTCAGAAGATGGTTGTGACATATAAGGACTGGCACGAGATGCTACCTTTCGCTTTGCACGGTTATCGTATGACGGTACGCACATCAACCGGGGCAACCCCTTTTTCATTGGTATACGGAATGGAGGCAGTGTTACCGTTGGAGGTTGAGATTCCTTCCTTGAGGGTTTTACGAGACGTCTAACTTGACGAGGTAGAATGGGTTAAGGATAGACTGAATCAGCTCAGCTTAATGGATGAGAAGAGGCTAGCTTCTCTAGCATACGGTCGGTTGTATCAGATCCGGATGAAGAAAGCGTATGATAAGAAGATACACCCTCGATGCTTTCAGACGGGCGACCTTGTGCTGAAGAGGATTCTCCCGCCACAAACAGATCACAGGGGCAAGTGGACCCCTAATTACGAAGGGCCCTACGTTGTTAGAAAAGTCTTCTCTGGAGGAGCCTTGCTACTATCTACCATGGATGGTGAAGACTTTACGTCTCCTGTGAATGCGAACGCAATTAAAAAATACTTTGCTTGAAAGTGACCCGCTGGACAGTAAAAAGAGAGTCCAGGCAAAAATGGGGCATCCTGGCGAACCGTAAAAAATGAATAAAAGGTTCGGGCAAAAGTTAGGGATAAAATTGAAAAGATGTACACCTGCGAAGTCGAAAACCTACAAAGGGCGACTTCGGCAAAAAAGGGTATCCCGGTGAATTGAAAACCCGCAAAGGGCGATTCATGCAAAAGTTAGGGATTGAAAAAGCAAATGACTGCGGTCCGGATCTGATATAGCATTGCTTAGTGGTTTGGGAGTACCTGAGGGTTCGTTTATCCAACACAATCTCTGCCGAAAGTCGAATACCGGGAAAGCGCCAAAGTCAGGCGAGTCATAAGAGGATCAGCTCATGATGTTTGTCTGCACCACGTTGCCGACATGTATACAAATATTGTTTTGTATTTTATGCTTTTTGTGCGTATATGTATGTGTGTGTGCGTAACTTCCTCTTTTCAGGAGTTGCATCCAGTGTACAAAACTTTGCCTATTCCGAGGCTTGTTATTAATAAAACATGTTATTCAGTATTTGATGATTGTGCTTTACTGTTTTGTATGTGGAAAACGCCTATGTTTTTGATAAACTTGCATGTGAATAACTTTGCTGGCCCTTGCCGATAATTGCTAAAACTTCGAATTGACTGAAGTAATGTCACGGACGCTAACCCGAATTGATTTGGTTGTATAGATTTGTTTTGTCTCGCTTGTGTTTTGCAGGGTTCTCGCCCTCGAAGCAGACAATCAGAAAATGGTATCCACAGCCAGAGGCCCTGGAGGAAGGACGTGACCTTATTTCCCAGCAGGTCGTACCTCATCCCCAGAGGTTGAGATGATGTTATCCCTTACCGAAGGAAGAATTATTTTCCCCAGAAGAGTATCCTCGTGGATGTTGTCCACAGGATATCCCCAGCCTGAACCTACATTTGCATCTGCATACATTATCATGTTTGCATCTACCCAAAAACGCGTAGCATTTCCATGCCGTATGGAGCATTACGCCATTATCAGACATACGCATTTTGAAACATAAATCAGGTTGGTTAACCTTTTGCTTTCAGGTGTGTTTTTCAGCAGGAGTATGAAGTTATAATTCAGATTTATTACCAAACGATTGAGGTCTCGCCGTGAGACATATGATGACACAGTTCTTGTTATCATTCCCCACAGAGTTACTAGTTGAAGTTCCTCTTATCCGACCAGCGGAGAGTTTTTCTTCAGGTTTGCTGTTGCGACAGCATTTCAGGGTTTCATGAATCAAGATTTCAAAAGTGGTCACTTGTTGTCGAAACGGGTGTCGGACAGTTATTTTCAGAATATCCCCAGTGGACTAAGCTACTACCAAGAATAGGCAAGGAAGCTATATCCAAGATTTATTTTCCCGTAAGAATCAGGCGGATGAACTTTCCTGTATGAACCAGGCAGATGTGTTATGTTTTCCCGTAAGAATGAGGAGGATGAGCTTTCCTGTATGAACCAGGAAGATGTGTTATATTTTCCCGTAAGAATCAGGCGGATGAACTTTCCTGTATGAACCAGGCAGATGTGTTATATTTTCCCGAAAGAATCAGGCGGATGAACTTTCCTGTATGAACCAGGCAGATGTGTTATGTTTTCCCGTAAGAATCAGGAGGATGAACTTTCCTGTATGAACCAGGCAGATGTGTTATGTTTTCCCGTAAGAATCAGGCGGATGAACTTTCCTGTATGAACCAGGCAGATGTGTTATGTTTTCTCGTAAGAATCAGGCGGATGAACTTTCCTGTATGAACCAGGCAGATGTGTTATGTTTTCCCGTAAGAATCAGGCGGGTGAACTTTCCTGTATGAACCAGGAAGATGTGTTATGTTTTCCCGTAAGAATCAGGCGGATGAACTTTCCTGTATGAACCAGGCAGATGTGTTATGTTTTTCCGTAAGAATTAGGCGGATGAACTTTCCTGTATGAACCAGGCAGATGTGTTATGTTTTCCCGTAAGAATCAGGCGGATGAACTTTCCTGTACGAATCAGGCAGATGTGTTATGTTTTCGCGTATGAAACAGGCGGATGAACTTTCCTGTAAGAATCAGGCAGATGTGCTTTCCTGTATGAATCAGGCAGATGTATTTTCCCGTATGAAACAGGCGGATGAACTTTCCTGTATGAATCAGGCAGATGTGTTTTCTTGTAATCAGGCAGATGAAGTTTCCCGTATGAAGCAGGCGGATGGATTTTCCGGTATTCAGATAGATGATTCTCCCGTGATAGACAAAGTATGTGAGTTGTGTTCCGATATTTGGCAAAAGTATTTTCCCCAAGGAAGTCGCCGTGATTTCCTCGTGTTACTATCCCCAGTAGAGTCTTCCTCAAAGTCGTTTGTGGGTTGGGACTAACGGAGGTAGCTACTGCAGAAGTAGGCAGAAAAACAGTATTCAGATAATTTTCCCGTAAGAATCATGCGGATGAACTTTCCTGTATGAACCAGGCAGATGTGTTATACTTTCCTGTATGAATCAGACATATGCATTTTCCTGTATGAAGCAGACGGATAAATGTCCCTGTAATCAGGCAGATGACTTTTTCCCGTATGAAGTAGACGGATGAGGTTTCCTGTGTTCAGACAGATGACGTGCCTGTAGGGATGGGCAGATAAATTCCCTGTGATTAAACAAAAATGTTTCCCCAGCAAAGTCGTCAGGATTTTTTTTGTGTGTCAACGGAACATAGCGTCCTAACATGGATAAAGTTCTATCCCCGCGATGATAGAGTTTTTTCGGACTGATGAAAATAATCCCCAGCACGGTCGCTAATTGATCAGTTTGTTGCCGTAACAACCGGATCCAGTCAGCAGATGTTGTTTTCCAAGCAGTTTGTGCAGTTTATTTCTGCGGTTGGCAAATTTCTGGGTTCTTGGTATTCAACCGTCTCGTACCTCGATTGTTTGAAGGTCGTTCGCTCTTCACTCAGTCGGGTCCAAGCCGTTTGAATAGGGGCAGCTGTTGCACCCTAAAATTTTCTCAACCTATTTCACCTGATTTATGTTTTGATTGCATTATCATTTGCATAGATACATCATGTACATAGTCCCATCATTTGCATATCATCACATAGCAAGTCATATAACAAGGGATCAAGTGCCATTCTTATCTAAATAAGCACATCAAGGGGCCTTATTCAAGTTGAAGAATATCCAAGTCATCAAGAAATGGGTTGAAGCTTTGAGGAGATTTGAATGTCAACAAGGGGATTTCTCTCCTAACTTGAGGGGTATTGAGGGTCATCAATGGGGTATGAAGCATGGAATTATGAATTTGAGGTGTGTATGGATCCTATGGGAGGCCTAGAGAGCCATATTGAGGCTTAGACAAGTCATGGCATCAAGGTCAAGAACCACAGTTGAAGTGTGTACAAGTAGGGTTTCATCTGGGTAACCCTAGGTCAAGGAGAGCAAAGAAGAGGCATCAAGACCTAGTTCTAAGTCATGGAAGTCATGGGTTGAGATGGTAAAGCATGTGTTTGGATGAGTCAAGATCAAGTTCAAGAGAATCAAGAGTGGTTGGAGGGGTTTGAGACAGGGTTCCTAGGGTAAAATCCCCTGTATAGCACTGGACTTCCAAGCTACACAAGTCTAAATACAAGTTTCAAATGGATTCTTGGCCAACATGAAACTTGTATAGCTTCTCAAGAGCTTTAATTTGAGTACTAGAAGTATTTAAGAATATTTGTGAAACTCAAGTTATGGTTCTTTCATGTTATGGGTCATCAGAGCACACTGAAATTTATCTGTGAAAGTCACTTGACTTCCAAGAAACCTTTTCCCATCAAGGAGTTTTCAAATAGATTCTTGGCCAACATAAGAATTGTAGGGCTTGATCTTAGCTTTAATTTGAGTACTAGAAGTCATCAAGAAGATTTGTGTAACTCAAGTTATGATCTTGGCAATCCAGGGGTATTTTGGGAAAGTTGAATTATAGGTCATTTTCCAACATAGGTCAAAATCTCTATCTTCCACTCCTCAAATGAAAAAATGTTCAACATGAGATGTGCTTAAAATGATGTTTTTGGGCTAGGTAAGAAATCATGAGAGCTTGGAAGAGCTTGTATCACAAAATTGCAAAAATGGCCTAAAATAAGGGTGAATTTAAATGAACCAAAGAGGAAAATTGAGATTTTTGAGCTATAGGTCCAAACCAAGCCATATGACATACCAAATTGATTGGAAAACATATTTTGGAAACAATGAAATTCCCACATTTTTTATTTGAGGGATAATTTCATGACTTCCTTTGTAAAGTGGTTACTTACATTATAAGTCACATATGCAAAACCATTCTTTAGAGCATAACCAAGGCCTTAACCTTTGCCAATCCTTTCAAAATGTCATCTAAGGAGAAATTGGATCAGAATGAGGTGTAAATACAAGCTTAGAACTCAGCTGCCATGTATGAAACTTCTCATGACATTTTCAAATGCAAGAGATATTGAACTTCTCATTGGATCAATCCAGAAGGTTCTAGAGCTTTCATACATGTTCTATATAAGTATTAGAAGTGGTTCAAGGCATCAGTTGGTGGAAATTGAGAGATATTGGAGAGATTGATTTCTGAATTTTCAGTTTGCAAATCCAAATCGGTTACACCAATTTGCTCCATTTCAATCCAAATTTTTGCACTCAGAAGCTTGATCATGTGTTGGTGATTGATTCCAGATAGATTACTGATCAAGATTATTGAAGAATCGTGAGATAGCACTTTGAATTCATCTCTTGCAAGTCAGAATCGAGTTTGGCAATTCAAGAAGATTCAACACCAATTGATGCATACAGAAGCTTGATTATCACTCATAGATCGTATCTGGAAGATCTTGGAGCTTGATTTGTAGATTTGCTTGCTCTGTTCATCCAAGATTTGCAGGTATGTAAACTTCATTCTACGGCTTGATTCATGTAGAATTATTAGGTTTTAATAGGTTAGATGTGATGTAGAACATGGCTAGGTGCTTTCTGGTAACTAAATTCAATGTTTAGAGACAAAATTAGGTTGAGCACATTTTCTGGTGAGGCTCGTATCTGATGATTCTTGATGATATAGACCTAGTTAGATAGTGGATTTTACTCAGGATGAAGTGGTGATGAATCTAGGCTATTCAATTTTGAGTTTGGGGAGAATTTATGTTTGAGCACTTTCTGAACATTTCTTCGTGTTTTGAGGAAGAAGATGATTCAATGGTAATGGAGGTTAGGGTTGAATTCAGTGTGAAAAAATGAACCAGTTGATGTTATTAGGGTTGAGTTTTGGTGAGGATTAGTGGAGTTGCGTTTGGAGAAGATGAAGGTAACAAGCTTTGTTCATCCATGGCATTTGTTCCCTCCCAATTTCAAAAGGTTGAAGACGACACCATCACCATCAGATCCCACTGAGACCTTTGACCAAAGCCTGATCTAACGGCCAAGATGCGTGGAAAATTTGTGAGGAGTCTGAGTCTAAACCAAAACGCGTCGTTTTACTAAACATTCTTGGATGGGCTCAAGTAGAACATGCTATGTACACCCCTTGTCCAAGGCCCAATGGAATTTACACGTAAACACATTGCTATTGACACGAACATTTTCCATTTTCGTTTGATTTTTCATTTTATTTTCTGAAGTGAATTGGGCTTAGTACGCGCGCTCATGTTTACACCCCCCCCCCCCTTGAGCCCATTTGGATATCTGTACATGAATCACTTGCTATTTGCCACGCCTCTTTTCTATTTTCTTTTATTTTCCTTTTATTTTCACATTTCATTTAGGTTAATTAGAAAATTCATAACTAATTGAAAAAAGATCATTTTTGGATGGGAATTTTTTCTCTGTTTTCCTTGAGATCTCTAGGATTTAATAAAACAATAAAAACATTAATTCATGCATTTTTCATTTTATGGCATATTTTTACATTTTATTTCTTTTATTTCACTTTTATTTTGTACCTTATTATTTCTGATTTTTGTATGGTCATTCCACTTTGTATTTTGA
Organism: Lathyrus sativus; assembly: GCA_963859935.3. Lineage (NCBI taxonomy): Eukaryota > Viridiplantae > Streptophyta > Magnoliopsida > Fabales > Fabaceae > Lathyrus > Lathyrus sativus. Next base: position 186,963,990 of record OZ012736.1, on the reverse strand, counting down.
TATGGTTCTTATTGCTATAGTTAGATTAGTACAACATGATCCCTCTGGAATTTTGTCACATTTTTGTGATTAAAATTTAGGTTAGTTTGAGTGCTAAAGTGAGTGTGTGCTAGAATTAGGGTTTTACAACACATAGGTGCAATTTGACATATAGTTTTGGGGTTTAATAGTTGATTTAGGTTATGGGATCTATATGGGATATAGGGTATATAGTTAGGTTCCCTTAGAAATTATTTTAGGATTTTATAATAAATACTATTATTTTCTTTGATTTTTGAAAATTGGTTGTTGTTTGTGTGTTGCCATCTTGGGCATTTGGCTTGTTTGCTTGGGTTGGGCTATTCTAATTGGGCTTAGGGCTTGAGTTTTGCTTGTTGGAGCTCATGAAGACATTGGATATGATTGAAGACAAGGGATAGAGCTTGATGCATGAAGATTCCTCTCCTTGAAGATGGTTTGTAAAGACTTAGGAGATAGGAGAAATAGGGAGAGCTTTAGATTAGAATGATTTCTTCTTTCAAACATAGAGAGCTTCTTGTGCCTCTATTCCATCCTATGACACAAGGTCCCCCAAAGAAGTTCCATATCTCCTTAGGAGGGATGTAGAGCAAGCTTTGGTTGGGTAGAACCTTGAGGATACCTATCACTTGCTATGTTAAGACTTTAGTGATTTCCCTGGGTTGTCACTAAGCCTCTTAACATCTCAACTTCATCTATCATTAATTGATTCTCTTCTGGAGTGGTGGCATTGAAGATGGGAACCTATGAAGAATTGAGTTTATGGAATAGTGGTGGAGATAAAGCCTGTACCTGTCAAAAAGAGTTATCTGTTGAAGCTAGGGTTTTGTTGCTGTTTGAAGCTATTTACTTGTTGGGGTTCATTGCTTCCCAGAGTTTGGAAATTTTTGAAGACAAGAGCTTATCTAAAGCTTGGGGATCATTGAAGATTGAAGATGGGGTCTTACTTGAAAGGGTTATTGTCAACTTTTTTTACTGTTAATCAACTGTAGTTGAAAGAGCTGGTGTTGCTGTCAGAACTGGTGTTGGGTTTTATTTCTTTTTCTGTATTGTCTGTTGGCTTGTTCAGCTTGCCCCTTAGGTTGAAGTGAATCTGTTTCACTTTGCCTATTGTTTTCCCAGGTTCGAGGTTGAGTGGGACTCCCTTGCCTCGCTTGTATTGCTGCATCTCATGCATTTTACTGTTTACCGTATATCTGTTTCTTTTGCTGTTTATCCCCTAGGATCTCTGTTTCCCTCTGCGCAAGAGAGAAATATGACAGACATTAGGTTTTAACCCATGCATGACAACATTAGGTTAGTTTTATTCCCTTTTCAAACCCTAGGTTTTTAGAATTTCTTTCTTTTCTCTTCTATCTCAAAACAATTCAAAACACAGTAATAAAGATAATCGATGTCGTACGCTACGAGCCTTAAGCTATTTGAGAGAGGGTTGCTGGAGGGTCACTCTTCAGTAATCTGATTGCTTAGTGTGTTACCCTTTGGGTGACATACAACGTAGTCACTCTCAGATCATAGTCTCTAGTGCGTCAGAGATTGCAAACCAACTAAAAAAACACTTCTTGCGTAAAAGACTGAAAACAAACATCAAAGTGTCATTTTTGTCCGCTTGGACCCGTAATCAGGAGAAAACCTTTTTCAGAAGGATAAAAGACAAACAGACAAATTTGTGTCTTCTGTAGCCCGAACTACGTTTGCTCTGATCTTCCATGCTGTATGAAAGTACGTAGGCATAGGATGCTGTATCCTAGCGAGCAACCTTCCCCTCCTTTCCCGCAGGTAGGCGAACTACGTTGACTCTGATTTCTCGTTCCAGACGGGAATACGTAGGCATAAAGTGTGATACTTTGCCGAGTCATTTTGTTTTCTTTTAACCCTTGACCCTTGTTGCACCCTAAAATTTGACCAACATTTCTTTACCTAGCTTGTGTTTCATCTCATTCACATTAGCATTATCATTTGCATCTCATTGATATGTATGCAGGTGATCAAGAGGTATGATTACCAATCAAGAGCACCACAAGACTTTTAAGCTAGCAAAGAAGGTTATTCAAGTGTTCAAGGGTTGATATCTTTGTCAGAGAAGTTAAAATATCCTGAGAGAGAGTGGTTGAAACCAAGGGTGTGTGCCTCCTAACTTGAGAGTTGTGGGGAGTCCTCAGATGATTCTAAAGCCATGAATGTGGACTTGAAGCCTTGAGAGAGCTTATGAGATGTCTTGAAAGCCATCATGAAGCCTAGAGAGGTCATTGTGCAAGATTAAGAAACCTCATCCATGAGTGGTGCAGTTAGGGTTTGACTGGGTCAACCCTAGGTCAACTGATGATTTGGAGAGGGTTGAGACCTAATCCAAGAGCCAGGTGATCATGGATTAATGCATTAAGATGCTATAAGGATGATTCCAAGGTCAACTCATCATGATTGAAGAGTTTGAGAAGTTTCAAGCTAGGGTTTCTAAGGCTTGACAGTGTAAAATCCCCTAGTTTGACCCCTATCTTCAAGGCCTTTTAGCTCAAGATGTGATTGTCAACTCATCTTGCCCCCAACATGAATGTTGTATAGATTTTTCTTAGCTTTAATTGGAGTACTAGAAGTCCTTGATAGGATTTGTAGAACTCAAGTTATGGCTTTGACAAGTTACAGGTCATCTGAGGTATGTGAATCTGGGGCCTTGAAAGTTACCCAACTTGCATCAAACCTTTTCCCAAGAAGGATGATTCCTATGAACTTTTGGTCAACATTAATGTTGTTCCTTATCTTCTTAGATTTCTATAGAGTACTAGAAGTCATTGATAGGATTTGTAGAACTCAAGTTATGGCTTTGACAAGTCAAGGGCATTTTGGTCATTTGGAGATCATAGGTCATTTCAAGCATACGGCCATAACTCCTACTTCCAAGCTTCAAATGGATAAATCTTCAACATCAAACTTGCTTAAAATGATGTTTTAAGGCTAGTAATGAGGTCATGAGATGTTGAAAAGGCTTGTAGCTCAATGTGGTAAAAATGACCTAAAATGCAGGCATAAGTTAAATAAGTCAAAGTTAGAAATTGAAATTTCCAAGCTACACATCCAAACCATGGCATGTAATATACCATTTTGACTCTAGAAAACATTTTAGAAACAATGGTTTAGCCACATTTTTGATTTGAGGTCTAAATCATGGACTTGCTTTGGAAAATGGTTACTTGCATATTAAGCAACATATGCAAAACATAAGGAAGATCAATACACAAGCTAGCAAAGCATCCTAACATCTCATGCATCTCATCTAAGGAGATTTTCAAAGGAGAACAAGCTGCTGCAAGAGGTATAGCATGGACTGGTGTAGGCTTGGCTTGAATTCAAAAAACTCATGACATGAGAATCTCAAATTCTCATTGGATGCTTCCAGAAAGTTCTGGATGGTTTAGAACCATCCTATATATTGATTAGAAGCTGCTCAGATGAAAGGTTGGTGAGAGATTAGAGAGGAGAGTGAGATTGCCATTTCATTTCTTCCATTGCAAGTTGAAATCAATTTCTATATTCTACACCATTTTCATTGATTCTTTCTATTGTAACATCTTCCATTGATCATACTGAGTGGATCCATACCCAATTGAGAGCAAGATCGTGTGGGATTGAAGAGTTAGCATTTGGATTTTGGGAGCTGCAAGTTACTATCGGATTCTGAGATTCAAGCATCCTCCATCAAAACTTTTGCAAACAGTAGCAAGATCTTGGTGCAAGGAGTGATTCTGGAGAGATTGAGAGGTTGAAGTGAAGATTTGACCTATCTGGTATTCAAGAATTGACAGGTTTGCAAATTTTACTCTACACCTTAATTCAAGCGCATTTAGTTAGATTTGTTAGGTTAGAATGGTTAGAGACAAGTAGGAGATGGATTCTGGAGATTTTGAGATCATTTGGAGAGGATCAAGATGATGACACCATTTCTGTTTGGCACCATAACTTGTTGAATCTTGAGAGATAATCTTGGTGTGATAGCAAGAATTGACCAGTGTAACATGAGGAAGTGATTGAGCACTTCAATTTCAAGAATGGTTAGAGTTGAGGTTTGACCCTAATTTTGATTCATTATCGGGTTTAGAGCTTGAGTACATTTCAGTGAATTCTAAGGTGATGGTCATGATCAGCATGGAATTTAGAGTGTTCTAGGGTTTTACATCTTGGATCTTGGGCGAGAATTGATGTGATACGATGGTGATGAAGGAAAGCATGATAGCTCTGTTTCATGGCTTCTTCATTCCAAGTTCATGGCTGAGGGAAGAAGATAATGTGTTGGACGTTGGATCATGCAAAGACTCATTGACTGGGATCAGATCTAAAGGCCGAGATTTGATTTCACGTGTTGAAGAGGGAAAGTCTGAAATGATGAAACGCAGCCGTTTCATTTATTCTTTCGTTTGGGCTTTAATGAATAATTGCTAATCACACCCCCATCCACGGCCCAGTCATGATTTGCACTGCATATCCTTACTTATTGCACCGCGTTTTTTTCTTTTTCTTTATATTTTTTATTTGTTTTCTGATTAAATATATGGGCCTAGCGCGTTTACTGATGACACCCCCATTTAAGCCCATCATCTATAATGCACTACATATCCTTGCTATCTACACCAACTGTTTTCACATTTCATTTTTATTTTCTCCATTTTATTTTAAACTTTGGAAAATCATATTAAATAGAAAAATAATGATTTTGGCATGGGGATTTTTCCTCCTATTTCACATTTATGTCTAGAAAATTATAAAATCAAAACATTTGCATTTCATGCATTTTTAATATTTTTTGTATATTTTCTCTTTTTAATAGCTTTTAATTCATTTTATGTTGATGCATAGTTTTGTAGAATTTTGTTTAGCTAGTTCACTTTATAGTTTTGCACCATTATTTTTAGGATAGTTAGATGAGGACTTTAGCTCTCCTCTGGATTTATTCCATAATTTTGTGATTAGTTTTTTATTAGTTTTGAGTAGATGACTTTAGGTTGTGTAGATTTAGGTCAATCCTTAACATAGGTCCACAATAACACTAGAATTTTGGGTTTTTAGGTCAACTTAGATATTGGGACATATAGGGTATTAAGGGTAGTCATATAGGATCCCCTAGAAATTATATTAGATTTTAATATAATAGTATACTATTTTTAATTGATTTTTATAATTGATTGTTGTTTGTGTTGCCCTTGTGGGCTTGTATTTTGTTTTGCTTTGCTTTGTGGGCTTTTACTTGGCTTGGTGGGCTTGGTCTTGCTTTGTGGAGCATGGAGGAGCATAGTGGAAGACTTGAAGATTGAAGAAGGAGCTTGAGAGCTTGAAGACTTGTTTGTTTTGTTGTTGTTTTAGGGTTAGGAATTAAGTAGAGCTTAGACTTAGTTGATTTCTTTCACAAACATGGATGGTATCCTTCACCTCCATTCTTCCCCATGATTCAAGGTCCTTCCATGGTATTCACCTCCCTCCTTAGGAGGGATAAGTGTTGGTACCTAGGAAGTAGAACTTTTGAGGGAACCATTCTTCTGATGTTAAACCCTTATAGGCCTCCTTTGGTGGTCAATAAGCAGTTTAATATCCTAGCTTATCCAGTTAAGTGATTTCTTCTGGTTTGAGTATCTTGAAGATGTTGGGCTTGAGTTTGAAGATGAAGACTTCATTGAAGAGTATGGAAGAGGATGATTCCCTGAGCATTGCCATTTCAGCTAAAGCTTGAAGAGCAAGAAGAACAGATTGGCACTTGTGAAAAAGATCCAATTGAGATTGAGTGAAGAGCTGAGGCTTGAAGAATAAAGGATAAGTTGACACTTATGTTGATACACTGAGTCCCTGAAAGAACAAGTTGATACTTGTAGTTAGGAGTGAAGCCTGAAGGTGGAATTGACTAAGGAGCTGAAGCTTGAAAGAGAGAATAAGTGGAAACTTATGTTTGGTGGGTTGAAACCTGGAAAAGCAAGTTGATACTTGTCATGAGAGATGGTAGCCTTGAAGGGTGATTGAGGTCTGAAGGCTGGGTTGTTGTTAGAAGAGCTGAAGCTTGGAGTTGAGAGAGAAGTTGATTTGCTTTCTTGTCTGTTTTCTTTTCTGTATTGATGTGCCTTGTTTGACTTGCTTGATGCATTAGAATAAGTCCATGACTAGACTAACTTTAATCTAGGAGCATGATTGCACTAGAGGTTGAGTTGCTCCCTCTGCTTGTATTGTTACTGTATGGCTTTGCTTGCGGGTATTCGGTAGAGCCCTGCTCCCTTGCCCATGTGGTTTATTTTGCTTGATAGCATGATTTCATTGTTACTGTATGATTGCAGTTTACTGTTTTTGCTTGATCACATGGTGTTTTATTTTCCTCAGTATGATTACTGTTATTCATTCTGGCTTGAGGTTGAGATGAGCTTGTGGAGGCTGCTGCCCCACACACATTTACTCCCTCACTTGCATTGCATGCATTTTACAGTCGTTTACTGTTTACTGTTTAAGCTGACGCTTTACCTGTTTCTGTTTATCGTTGATATGATCCCTTAGGACTCTCATTTCCTTGGATAAGGGAGTGATGATAGAACTTTAGGTTGAAACCTATGCATGATAACTTCTAGGAGTTCCCTGTTTCAAACCTCAACTATAGGATGAATCCTTGGCATGACAACATTAGGACTTGATAGTCTCCCCGTAGTTGGGCCTGTTCTCTTCTCATCTCAAAACAGCTTAAGACACAGTAATCATGAATGATTTCTTTCGTACGTTACGAGCCTTAAGCTATCTGAGAAAGGATTGTTGGAGAGCTTCTTTCCAACAGTCTGGATGTTTAGTATGGCACCCTTTGGGTGACATGCGACACATTCACTCTCAGGTCATAGTCTTTAGTGCGATTGAAATTGCAAACACAATAAAAATACTTCTTTCGTAAAAGACGGAAAACAAACCTCAAACCTTTTTGCCCCGTGGGCCCATAATTCAAAGGAAAGCTTTTCTGAAGAAAAGAGTGTCGTTAAACTTCAGCGCCACCGCAAACAGGCTTTGTCCCTAACTGCTGGAACTGCTGTTTAACCCTACTTGATAAAACAGATGAATCTGAATCCCCGTAATCCGTATTATCCCGAACTACGTAAGCTCTGATCTCTCATACTTGTTGAGAGTACGTAGGCACAATACTGGTGTATTGGCGAGCTACCTTCCCCGTAACCCGTCGTTAGTCGAACTACGTTGACTCTGATTTCTCATTCTCTGATGAGAATACGTAGGCATAAAGCGCGACGCTTTGCCGAGTCATTTTCTTTTATTTTCAAGCCGGCCTTGATAGGTAGATAGATAAACCAACTCGTCTAGTAAACACAACAAGCGTGGATCCCGTCGAGTACGACGGACGTGAGGGGTGCTAATACCTTCCCCTTGCGTAACCGACTCCCGAACCCAGACAACGGTTGTGACGACCTTGTCTTACTCTTTTTCGTCAGGTTTTTCCGATCGTTTCCTTTCCCTCTCTGAGGGATAAATAACGAAAGGTGGCGACTCTTCTGTTTTGCCGGCACCTTATTTTCGCGGAAGCGACAGCTGGCGACTCTGCTGGGGACTTGATAGTTTCCTGGGATCCAACGTCCCGTATGCGAGTCAGTTTGGGGATCCAACGTCCCCTGCGAGAGTCAATCCTAGCGCTTGTATGATTACTTGTTAGGTTGTGTTTATTTATCGCATTTTATTTCCCGCACTTTATCTTTCAGTATGATATGATTGTCTGTGCTGTTGTGGGAGGGGCATTCTGATGAGTGAGAAGCCAGACCCAGGCTTGAGTGAACATAGCATTAGTTGTGGAAATTAGTGGGCGCGTGCTTGCTTTGCAGGCACTAGTGTCTCATGAAATCCACGCTCAAACGAGGTTCTCCCGGTTGGCTTCTTTTTCAATCCTTTGGGTTGAGGGGGTTGTTGGTTTGGAGGATTGTCGACTCTGGGACCGATCATTTGTGATTCAGCCGAGTGAGGCCGCTTCATGAGCCGGTGATACCACACATTCTGGGTATCGTATCACCCCTCTTGAATGTCTGTGACGCTGATGAACGCATAGGATGCCGAACTTGAGTCAGTTTAGGTCTATACCTGTGAGCAGGGTTGGGTTTATTGTAGGAAACTTTGACCTTCAAACTACCTGGTTTTCTTGACAGTGAATCAGTTTTGTTGGTACCGGAGTTTCTCATCATCGGCTATATGATTGTTCTTGACAGAGCAGAGCTTTGGTCCTGTATCAGAGGACCTTATCTTCAGAGATGCGTATTTGTTCTTGACAGAGCAGATTTTGGGATCAGAGGGTCTCATTAGCAAATGTGTATTGGTTCTTGACAGAACAGATTTGTGGGATCAGAGGATTTCATTATCAGATGTTTGTTCTTGACAAAGTAGAGCTCTTGGTCCTGTATCAGAGGTCCTTATTATCGTATGTTTGTTCTCGACAGAGCAGAGTTTTGGTCCTGTATCAGAGGTCCTTATTATCAGATGTGTGTTCTTGACAGAGCAGATTTCTTGGTCCTGTATCAGAGGTCCTTATTATCAGACATTTGTTCTTGACAGAGCAGAATTATGGTCCTGTGTATATGGCCCTATCAGACGGTTGTTCTTGACAGAGCAGACTTTTGGTCCAATACCGGGGTTTTCTTCTTATCAGATACAGTGGTTGTTCTTGATAGAGCAGGATTATGGTTTTGTTGATACAGAATCTCCACAGCACAGTTGCCTTGATCTCCTGCTGCATGATTGCATTTTACGTTATTTTGCATACTCATTTGCATTTCATTAACGTGTGTCTGTGTTGCAGGTACCGTTTTCCCCGATCCAGGATTTCTTGCCTCCTATTGTATTGTTATGGGTTCTTTGAGGAAGACCGTGGCTTACAAGTTCCCTGCCCCTGATGTGGTTCGGCTGACCGGTTTGATTGCTTTAGCAGATGATTTTGTGAGGGATGAGTTCAGAAAGTCTTACGGCAAATTGCTCAGTTTGGTTCGTAAACCCTCTGTGTTTGAGTTGAATGGGTTACACGCTCTGCTGCAGTTCTACGATCCTCCGTTGAGATGCTTTACTTTCTATGATTTTGTTCTCGCACCTACGCTAGAAGAATACGCTGATTTGTTAGGTGTGCCTATCAAGAGGTAGATGCCTTTTGTTCATATGGATATTGAGCCTGATCTAGCTAGTCTAGCTCTGTCACTTCATCTGGATGCCTCCGAGTTGGTATTGTCTAGTTGGAACAAGGTTCCTAGTTTCTCCTTGCAGTTCTTAGTAGGAAAGGCTCAGCAGTGCGCCAAAGACGGATGTTGGGTCGTGTTCAACGCCATTCTCGCTCTATGCATATATGGCATCATTCTGTTCCCCAATATGCCCGACTTTGTAGACTTCGACGCCTTTCGCATCTTTGCTTCAGGGAATCCAGTCCCTACCTTGATAGGAGATGTCTACCATTCCATCCACTACAAAAACGAGAATAGAAGGGGCAAGAATGTCTCGTGCTGTGTGCCCTTGCTTTATAAATGGCTTGATAGCCATCTGCCCAAGAGGGGCCCCTTTGTTTCGTCTGCAGCTACAGCTGAGTGGTCCGAGCGTCTGATGAGTTTATCTGCAGAGGATATTGACTGGTTTGACAGAGATAGGCTGGGTACCGAGATTATCTTCAGCTGCAGAGGGTTTCCAAACGTGCCTTTGATAGGCAGGAAGGGCTGTATAAACTATAATCCGTCTTTGTTGGTCCGACAGTTCGCGTATGCTTTGAGAGCTCCGCCGAAGGATGAAGAGGTGCAGGAATCTCTATACCTCACTGGTCTTCTAGAGGGGGATCTGGTATCTAAGCTTCAACGCGCTTGGAATGGCATCAGTAAGAGGGGAAAACCATTGTTGGGGAGAAGTAATAATCAAGCCTACCCTCCGTATGTGACTTGGATCAGAGCTAGAGCAGATGCTATAGGGATGTCGTTTCTTCCTGCCAAGCCAGAAAGCCCTCCAATGATTGAAGAGCCTACTACTGTGCCTATTTAGCAGCATAATCAGGTGTTAGCTGAGCGAGATGAATTGAAGAGGGCGAACGAAGAACTGGAGAAAGAATTGGCTCAGCTCCGAAGCGAGAGGAACGAAGGCGTTCATTCCTTCAAAAGGCAAACGGAGCTGGTGAACCAGCTAGGTACAGACCTGACTAAGCAGATAGCCGAGCGTGAGCGCCTGGGTCAAGACTTCAAAGCTGTCAACGACGTACTGGCTACGAAGAAGCAGCACTTGGACGAAGCGTATCGGAGGATATCCAAGTTCAACCAGCACTGGAAGGCCTCCCTAGCCACCAGGAAAGAGCGGGAGGATAAGCTGATGCTACAGATCTCTAAGCTGGAAGCCCAGGTGAAGGCTAGTGAGAAGAGGTTTGATGAAGAAACCGCTTGCAGATACGCCGCCGAAGGCCAGCTCAACAGGGCTCTTGCTAACCTGAAGGAGCACAAACTGACATTTGAGTCCAAGAAACGGAAGCTAGAAGATTGTTTCGGCGAAGGAACATGGGAAGATTCGGTCGAAGGTCTTCAGTACACCATTGTGCAAAGGGAATTACTCGTCGAAGGGTTACTCACTCTGCTTGATCATCCAGAAACGAAGGAGTTGTTAGACGAGTATCGCGCCCGTGGCCGTACTTGACTATTTGTATTCCTTTTGTTTTGATCATTGTTGTATGCTGACCATCACCAGGCTTGTTGGCTGAGGTCACGCTATTGATTCATCTTGTACTCGCTGATGTTGTGTACTGCCTTGATAGGCTTTCTTTATATATGAGACTGTTATTTCCATGACTGGATTTGGACTTCTTATTATCAGCACTGACACTCAGGCACTAGGATCGAGGGAGATCTCCCTAATGCACAGACACACGTTTGCATTTGCATGAAGCATTTGCATGACGAGCACTTTGTCGTTTTTTCCTAACCCTTTTGTGTTTTCAGGTTGTTTCAGGTGGTTCCAGGATTGATCAGAGACCTATTCACCGCTATCCGACCAGAGCTAATCAAACCAGGATCATGGAGCAAGTGCAAACCGATGTTCAGGAACTCCGCGAAAGAATGGATCGCTTCATGGAGCTCATGCAAGCGATCGCCAATGGCCAGGATCAGCTCAGAACCTTGGTTCATCCCCTGATTTCAAGGGTCGATAGCAATGGTGTACTCCATGGTGGGACTGTGCCTACTCCTCCACTAGTTGAAACTCCACAGAATGGTGTTCCTGTGACCGGGGGAAACGGCAGTGCCAACGGCAATGTGATGGCCAACATGGGACTCAATACGACGGGCGTCGGTAATGGGAGTCTGGGAGCTAATGTCAATGTTGGGCTGGGCAACGGCAATGCAGGTGTCGGGAATCTGTTTGGGCCTCAGCCATGGCTAGAGGATCGTCAGGACGATGTGTTCTCTCAGAGAGGTGCTGAAGGGGAGCTGAATGCTGAAGCACGTCTAAGGTTCAAGGCACTTGAGGATAAGATGAGAGATATCGAGAACCAGAACACCCTGGGCGTTGATATGTCCAAGTTGGGACTAATTGCTGATTTCAAGGTGCCTCCTAAGTTCAAGGTGCCTGACTTTGAAAAATATAAGGGCACCACTTGCCCTCGTGTCCACCTGAGATCGTATTACAGCAAAATGTCAGCTCATTCTGATGACGAGAAGTTGCTGATGCACTTCTTTCAGGATAGTCTGTCCGGGCCATCCCTCGAATGGTACATGAGTCTGGAGCCTACTAGTGTGCGCACGTGGAAGGATCTTGCTGAAGCATTTGTGCACCACTACCAATACAATAGCGACTTGGCCCCGAACCGAGTCCAGCTGCAGAATCTGTCGCAGAGGAACAATGAAGGGTTTAAGGAATACGCCCAGCGGTGGCGTGAGTTGGCAGCTAGGGTTCAGTCGCCGATGGTTGAACGTGAGCTTGTGCAGATGTTTGTAGCCACCCTCCCAGGGGTTTATTATGAGAAATTGGTCAGCGGTATGTCCGGAACCTTCTCAGATCTCATTATCACGGGTGAGCACATCGAAAATGGGATCAAACTCGGGAAAATTCAAGGTGATTCATCCTCAGCTGGAGGAGGCGGAAAGAAACCTTATAGTGGCAAAAGACGAGAAGGAGAAGCGAGCGGTGTGACCAACGCTCGAAGGAAGGGTAAAGGTCCTCACCAGCAGGTGGCCAGTATAACTATCCTGGCAGTTCAACAGCAGCAGCAGCAGCAGCAACCGAATCAACAAGGGTACAGAAAGTATCAGAATCGGGCACCTTTGTCGAGCCGTCACCTCGAGACACCGCCCATGTCGTACGCGCAACTCTTGCAGACTTTGCTTCAGCTACAGTTGATCCAGAAGAGAACGATGGCTCCTTTGACAAGGGCGCCGCCGCCAGGTTATAACGCAAATGCAACTTGTGAGTTTCACTCAGGGGCACCAGGCCACACAATAGAGAATTGCAAAGCCTTCAAGCACAAGGTGCAGGACATGGTGGACGCCAAGATCATCAACTTCTCGGACAATGTGCCAAATGTCACGAAGAACCCCATGCCAAATCATAGGGGAGGTGGAGTGAACGCCATTATCGAAGACGAAAGTGCGGACTTGTTGACTGACGTTAGAGATCTGAAGACGCTGATTAGCTTCGTTAAAGCTAAGTTGATGAAAAGAGGGTTCTTTCCAGGTTGCGGAGAGTTGTGTATGGACTGTACCACGAGTCCTGATGGATGTGAACAACTGATAGAGGGGATTCAAAGTCTGATGACTGAAGGGATTTTACATTTTAGCCGGAGGGCCAAAAGTGGGTCAGGAGAGGTAGTGCTGAAGCAAGATGACGAGGTCGCCACCATCACCATCCCTCGCCAGACGATAACTATTTCTGCGCCCAGACCGCCCACGATTACGATCACCAGAGCTGGGCTGATACCCTTCGAGAGCACTAATATTGTCCCCTGGCATTATGGGGCTGAAGTCTACTGCAACGGACAGAAGTTGGAGCTAGAACTGTTTGGGTCGACTGTGGAGAACCTGGCGGGAATCAGTGGTATTACTCGCAGCGGAAGAGTGTTTGCACCACCAGAGGTCGTGGCGGATAGAGCAATCAGAGCTGATGCGGCCGATAAAGGTAAAAGTAAAGTCGTTGAAGAGATCCCACGTGGGGCAGAAAAATACTTGCTTGTTAAAGACGCCGAGGAGTTTATGCGGTTGATTAAAAAGAGTGACTACAAGATTGTGGAGCATCTCCATCAGACGCCCTCGAAGATTTCCATCTTGAACTTGTTACTGTGTTCTGAAGCACACCGCAACGCGCTGCTGAAGGTGTTGAACGCCGCATATGTACCGCAGGAAATATCGGTAAATCAGCTAGAAGAGGTCGTAGCCCACGTAAATGCTGGAAATGGGTTAGGTTTCACTGACCTGGAGCTGACGCCGAAGGGGAGGAACCACAATAGCACCCTGCACATCTCGATAGAGTGTAGGGGAACGATTATGTCGCACGTGTTGGTGGACACGGGTTCGTCACTTAATGTTCTTCCGAAGAAGGCATTAATGAAGTTGGATACTCGTGGAGTGATTTGCACACCCAGTGATCTGGTTGTGAAGGCGTTCGATGGGACTAAACGCCATGTTTTCGGGGAGGTGACCCTGCCAATCCAAGTCGGGCCGGAAACGTTCGACGCGGTCTTTTATATTATGGACATCATGCCTGCCTACAGCTGTCTCTTGGGCCGGCCGTGGATCCATGCTGCTGGTGCCGTGACCTCCACGTTGCACCAAAAACTCAAATATGGTGTCGCGGGTAGCATCGTAACCGTGTGTGGCGAGGAAGACATAATGGTGAGCCATTTGTCGTCCTTTAAGTATGTTGAGATGGATGGAGAAATCCATGAAACCCTATGCCAAGCGTTCGAAGCTGTCAGAGTGAAGGACGTAGCTCCTGTAGTCACTGAAAAGCCAGAGATGACTCTCTCCTCATTCAAGGAAGCTCGGGCCGTTGTCCAAGCCGGATCTACCCCAGGCTGGGGGGAAATTTTGGAGATACCTAACAAGCAAGACAAGTTTGGGTTGGGATATTCTCCTGGAGCTGAAGCTTCTTCTTCTAGCAGTGCATCGTGAGGTAAGGGGCCGATCCAGTTTACTAGTGGCGGAATGATTTTCGAAAGCATCAACGCGGTGTCTGAAGACAACGGAGATAGCGACTGTGACCTCGACTCTTGGATCCAGCAAAGCAAGCCAGGAGAGGGCCTCAACAATTGGTCCGTCAAGGATATCATCCAGATGACAAGCGAAGAGTAATGATTTACTTTTTCCAATCATTGTACAACCCTATGTCTTACCCGGGGCATAGTGGTTTTATTGTCAGGGCCCTGTTTGATTATGTACATGCATTTTGTTAATAAATCAAAGGCGTTTCCTTTGTATTCAAATATTGTGATCTCTGTTATTCCTGTTTTATATTTGTTTTGAAAAACAATAAAATGGCAATGGGGTTAGTGCTAACCTGCACATCCTTGTTTTAAACTTAACCCTTGATATTGCAGGATCCACATAACAGATGACATCGACTCTGGACCTTCTACGGCTCACTTCGACTTCGATTGCCCGATATATCAAGCCGAAGAAGAGATTGATGAAGACGAAGACCTTCCTGAAGAGTTGTCTCGCTTGTTGAAACAAGAGGATAAAGTTATTCTGCCTCATGAAGAGGAGATCGAGGTTGTGAATCTGGGTTCTAAAGAACTCGCCAGAAATGTCAGGATAGGGGCTGCATTGCAGAGTGATGTCAAGCAAAGATTGGTCGAGATGCTAAGAGAGTATAGTGACGTCTTTGCTTGGTCATACGAAGATATGCCCGGACTTGATACGGACATCGTGGTCCACCACTTGGCGCTGCGAGAAGATTGTCCTCCTGTTAAGCAAAAGCTTAGGAGGATGAGACCAGATATGGCTGTTAAGATTAAAGAAGAAGTGCAAAAGCAGCTTGACGCTGGCTTCTTAGCGGTCACTACTTACCCTTCGTGGGTCGCCAACATAGTGCCTGTACCGAAGAAGGACGGTAAGGTACGCATGTGCGTCGATTATCGGGATTTGAATAGGGCGAGCCCTAAAGATGATTTCCCGCTGCCTCATATCGATGTGTTGGTCGACAACACAACCCAGTTCTCCGTGTTTTCGTTCATGGATGGCTTCTCCGGTTACAACCAGATCAAGATGGCGCCGGAGGACATGGAGAAAACTACGTTTATCACTTCTTGGGGAACATTTTGCTATAAGGTAATGCCTTTCGGTCTGAAGAACGCAGGGGCCACTTACCAACGAGCAATGGTTACTTTGTTTCATGACATGATTCATCATGAGATTGAAGTCTATGTTGATGACATGATTGCGAAGTCCCAAACAGAGGAGGGACATCTGGTCAATTTGCTGAAGCTTTTTGAGAGGCTTAGGAAGTTCAGGTTGAGGCTGAATCCTAACAAGTGTACTTTTGGAGTACGGTCCAGAAAGTTACTGGAGCTTATCGTGAGCGAAAGAGGCATCGAGGTTGAACCTGCGAAAATAAAAGCGATACAAGAAATGCCAGTGCCGAAAACAGAAAAAGAAGTTCGTGGTTTCCTGGGCAGAATAAACTACATTGCAAGGTTTATTTCTCAGCTCACGGCCACGTGCGAACCGATGTTCAAGCTTTTAAATCAAGATCAGGCGATTACCTGGAACGAGGACTACCAGAAGGTATTCGACAAGATAAAGCAGTATCTTCAGGAACCTCCAATCTTGATACCCCCAGTGGCTGGACGACCACTAATCATGTACTTGACAGTTCTTGAGAATAGTATGGGGTGTGTTCTCGGTTAGCACGACGAGACGGGCAGAAAGGAGCATGCCATTTACTACTTGAGTAAAAAGTTCACAGACTATGAACCTCGCTACTCGATGCTGGAGAAAACGTATTGTGCACTAGCCTGGGCTGCCAAACGTTTACGACAGTACATGCTCAATCACACCACCATGCTAATTTCGAAGATGGATCCGATCAAGTACGTCTTCGAGAAGCAGGCGCTTTCGGGTAGGATTGCCAGATGGCAAATGGTGTTGACGGATTATGATATTCAGTACGTTTCCCAGAAGGCCATCAAGGGAAGCGTATTGTCTGATTACCTTGCCGAACAGCCGATCGAGGTTTACCAGCCGATGAAATTTGAATTCCCTGATGAGGATATCATGTTTCTTAAAGCGAAGGATTGGGATGAACCGTTGCCCGACGAGGGGCCAGATAGGAAGTCCCAGTGGAAATTGATATTTGACGGGGCGGTTAATTCTTACGGAAGTGGCATAGGGGCGATCATCACGACTCCCCACGGATCCCACATCCCGTTCACTGCGAGACTGACGTTTCCAGTCACCAATAATGAAGCGGAGTACGAAGCATGCATCATGGGTCTAGAAGAAGCAATTGATTTGAGAATCAAGAACCTAGACGTATATGGTGACTCAGCGCTTGTGATTAACCAGATTAAAGGGGAGTGGGAGACTCGTCAATCGAATTTGGTGTCGTACATGAACTATGCCAGAAGGCTGCTTCCGTTCTTTGATCGAGTGGAACTCCATCATGTGCCCAGGGCTGAAAATCAGATGGTTGATGCCTTAGCCACGTTGGCTTCAATGTATAAAGTCAATTTTTGGAATGAAGCTCCAAGAATTGTCCTTTCTCGTCTTGATAGACCTGCATTCGTCTTTGCGATCGAGGAAGCCTCCGACGGCAAGCCATGGTTCCATGATATCCATACCTTCCTTATGACTAAGGAGTATCCTGCGGGTGCGTCAACCCAGGATAAGAAGACTCTGAGGAGGCTGTCTGGAAATTTTTATCTCAATCCTGATGGAGTTTTGTATAAAAGAAACCACGATCTCGTGCTACTCAGATGTGTAGATGAGAAAGAAGCGAGTATGCTCATGGGAGAAGTCCATGAAGGCACATTTGGTACGCACGCCGGCGGGCATGCTATGACGAGAAAGATCCTAAGAGCAGTATATTACAGGCTGACGATGGAGTCGGATTGCTTTAAATTCGCGAAGAGATGTCATAAATGCCAGATTTATGCTGATAAGATTCACGTGCCGCCGTGCCCGTTAAATGTCATGTCCTCCCCGTGGCCGTTCTCCATGTGGGGCATCGACATGATAGGCAAGATCGAGCCCACTGCATCTAATGGTCATCGCTTCATTCTAGTAGCTATCAACTAATTCACCAAGTGGGTGGAGGCAGCCTCATATGCTAATATGACCAAGCAGGTGGTGGCTAAATTCATAAAGAGGGATATCATCTGTCGTTACGGAATTCCCGAGCGGATCATTACTAATAATGGTTCAAATCTGAATAACAAGATGATGAAGGAGCTGTGCCAGAGTTTCAAGATTGAACACCACAACTCATCTCCTTACCGGACGAAGATGAATGGCGCTGTTGAAGCGGCCAATAAGAACATAAAGAAGATTGTTCAGAAGATGGTTGTAACCTACAAAGATTGGCACGAGATGCTACCGTTTGCACTGCACGGTTATCGTACGGCGGTACGTACGTCAACCAGGGCAACTCCTTTCTCCTTGGTGTACGGTATGGAAGCCTTCCTACCGTTAGAAGTGGAGATCCCTTCTTTGCGAGTTTTGGTCGACGTGAAACTCGACGAGGCAGAATGGATTAAGGACCGACTGAACCAACTCAGCCTGATGGACGAGAAGAGGTTAACATCGATTGCGCATGGTCATTTATACCAAAGCCGAATGAAGATAGCTTATGATAAGAAGGTGCAGCCTAGAAGCTTTCAGACGGGTGATCTCGTCCTGAAGAAGATTCTTCCTCCACACTCCGATCACCGGGGCAAGTGGACTCCCAATTACGAAGGTTCGTACGTCGTCAGCAAGGTCTTCTAGGGAGGAGCTTTGTTGTTATCCACGATGGATGGTGAAGATTTTGCATCCCCGGTGAACGCGGACGCGGTTAAAAAATACTTTGCTTGAAAGCGACCCGCTGGACAGTAAAAAGAGAGTCCAGGCAAAAATGGGGCATCCCGGCGAACCATAAAAAAGGAAAAAGGTTCGGGCAAAAATTAGGGATATAAATTGAAAAAATGTACACCCGCAAAGTCGAAAACCTGGAAGGGCGACTTTGGCAAAAAAGGGTATCCCGGTGAACTGAAAACCCGCAAAGGGCGGTTCACGCAAAAGTTAGGGATTTGAAAAAGCAAATGACTGCGTTCCGCGTATGGACTTTCATTGTTTAGTGGTTTGGAAGATCTGAGGGCCGGTTATCCGAATCAATCTCTTCTGAAGCTGAAGCGTCGGAGAGGTATCGAAGTCGAGTGGGTCATAGAGGGATCAACTCATGGTGTTCGTCTACGCCTCATTGCCGACATTTGTATATACTGATGTACTTTTATGTTTTATTTTTGCGCGGCTTCCTCATTCCAGGAGCTTGCATCTGTTGTAAAACATTTTTACCCATTCAGGGGTTCGTTATCAATAAAATGTATACTATTCAGCAATTCTGTTTGTCTGTTTAGCATTTATCTGTTTTGTTTGCGAAAAAGAACGCCGATGTTTTTGATAAAATGCGCATACATAAACTTACTGGCCTAGGCCACTGATTGTTGAAATAATGAATTACTTGAACATTGTCACGAGATAATAACCCTGATAGGTCCCTTTGAGAAGGGTATCTTGTCTGTTTGTTTGTGTTGCTGCAGGTGTAGCATATTCCAGACAGTGTGCTGTGCGCATCCCCAAGCAGGATGATCTCTCCTTCTCCAGCAAAGTTCAGCAGCCTCTCCCTGCAGAGTCTGAACACGAGATCGTGAGCATTGATATGCCTCCCCTGGCAGAGAAGATTCTCTCCCCAATCAGATGTATCCTGAAGGATCGTCATCCCCCCAGCTGAGTCATACGCTGAAGTGTGCAGCACTCGATAGTTCAAGACTGAAGTCTCTAGTGGAATCGAGATTCCCCACAGAGTCGTACTCTCCCTAGAAAGCAGGGCGATTCCTTCTTCCCCAGCCGAGTTTGCAGTTCCCCAAGAGAGCCGAGTCCTTGGAAAGCAGTTCGGGCCATGACTGGTTTTCCCCAGTAGAGTGTTGAATAACTGATGATGTATTTCCCCACCGGAGTCGTTACCTCCAGGAAGGTTGGCTGCGAACGCCGTGCAATTTATTTCTGCGATTGACATCGCTTTCCCTCAGCAGGTCCAGGTTCTCGTAGAGCTTCGTGCCCCTGCAGCAATCAACTGAAGATCGTTTCCCCAGCCGGAGTCCGACTAAGATTGGCGTGACTTCTCCTCCTCGGCAGGATGACTCCTCCTCTCCACCAGAGTGTTTCTTTCTCCTTGACCGGAGGGTTCTCTCTCGTCAGCATTTATTTTGCTGACGGGGCCGTAGCATTTTGCATGATTGCATAGCATTTATCATAAACGCGTAGCATTTCCACCGTGTGGAGCATTGCGCCATCGCCGAAGCATATGCATAATAAGCATGATCTAGGTTGTTACCGTTCTTGTTTTGCAGGTGTTCCGCCACATAATTGATTGCTCAAGATGATTCTCGAATTCCCCCCCAACGGAGTCGCTTGCTCAAGATGATTCTTGAAGTCCCCAGTAAAGTCGCCGGCCCGAGATGATTCTTGAATTCTCCAGCGGAGGCACTTGTTTAAGATGATTCTTAAAATCCCCGGTGAAGTCGCCAGAGCCGGTTGCTCAAGTGGACACTTAGAGTCCCCGGCAGAGTGTTTGCGCAGGATGATTCCTGAAATCTCCAGCAGAGTTATCGGTTCAGGACGATTCTTGAAGTCCCCGGCGGAGTTATTTTTCCAATATGATTCTTGAAGTCCTCAGCAGAGTTGATTCATCTAGAATGATTCCTGGATCCCCGAAGCAGAGTTACTTGATAGTTCTCCAGAATCCCCAGCGGAGATGTGTCATCCCCAGCAGGTTCCTGAACAGCGAAGTTGAAACTTCCCTCGAAGACTTGATGATTGAAGTCCAACCGTGTTAACGAAGCAGTTCCCTCAGCTGAAGCAGAGTGCCTGATGGCAGACGTTTGGATATCCCCAACTGGCTCATGATTGACCGAGAATTCTATTCCCGACTTACTGATGGAGTCCGGCTGATGCCCGAAAGTTTTCTTTGAATGCCCGACGACATGATTTAACTTGATTGTTGACCTGATGAGTCCCAAGGAATCTTGATGCCTGACGGCATGATCGACCATGTATTACCGGTTACCGTGTGACCGATTTTCCAGCTAGTTGTCGTGCAGCTAATGTTTCAGTTTCGAAGATTTGTTCCCGTCAGAGTATCGTGTACTCGGGCAGTTGGCAAATTTTCGGGTTTGTCGGTATTCAACCGTCTCGCACCTTGAGTGGTTGAGAGCCGTTCGCTTCTCACCCAGTCAGGTTCAAGCCGTTTGAATAGGGGCAGTTGTTGCACCCTAAAATTTGTCCAACATTTCTTTACCTAGCTTGTGTTTCATCTCATTCACATTAGCATTATCATTTGCATCTCATTGATATGTATGCAGGAGATCAAGAGGTATGATTACCAATCAAGAGCACCACAAGACTTTGAAGCTAGCCAAGAAGGTTATTCAAGTGTTCAAGGGTTGATATCTTTGTCAGAGAAGTTAAAAGATCCTCAGAGAGAGTGGTTGAAACCAAGGGTGTGTGCCGACTAACTTGAGAGTTGTGGGGAGTCCTCAGATGATTCTGAAGCCATGAATGTGGACTTGAAGCCTTGAGAGAGCTTATGAGATGTCTTGAAAGCCATCATGAAGCCTAGAGAGGTCATTGTGCAAGATTAAGAAACCTCAGCCATGAGTGGTGCAGTTAGGGTTTGACTGGGTCAACCCTAGGTCAACTGATGATTTGGAGAGGGTTGAGACCTAATCCAAGAGCCAGGTGATCATGGATTGATGCATTGAGATGCTATAAGGATGATTCCAAGGTCAACTCATCATGATTGAAGAGTTTGAGAAGTTTCAAGCTAGGGTTTCTAAGGCTTGACAGTGTAAAATCCCCTAGTTTGACCCCTATCTTCAAGGCAGTTTAGCTCAAGATGTGATTGTCATCTCATCTTGCCCCCAACATGAATGTTGTAGATCTTGTTCTTAGATTTAATTGGAGTACTAGAAGTCCTTGATAGGATTTGTAGAACTCAAGTTATGGCTTTGACAAGTTACATGTCATCTGAGGTATGTGAATCTGGGGCCTTGAAAGTTACCCAACTTGCATCAAACTTTTGCCCAAGAAGGATGATTCCTATGAAATTTTGGTCAACATGAATGTTGTTCCTTATATTCTTAGCTTTCTAAAGAGTACTAGAAGTCCTTGATAGGATTTGTAGAACTCAAGTTATGGCTTTGACAAGTCAAGGGCATTTTGGTCATTTGGAGATTATAGGTCATTTCAAGCATAAGGCCATAACTCCTACTTCCAAGCTTGAAATGGAAAAATCTTCAACATCAAACTTGCTTAAAATAATGTTTTAAGGCTAGTAAGGAGGTCATGAGATGTTGAAAAGGCTTGTAGCTCAAAGTGGTAAAAATGACCTAAAATGGCATGTAATATACCATTTTGACTATAGAAAACATTTTAGAAACAATGGTTTATCCACATTTTTGATTTGAGGCCTAAATCATGGACTTGCTTTGGAAAATGGTTACTTGCATATTAAGCAACATATGCAAAACATAAGGAAGATCAATACACAAGCTAGCAAAGCATCCTAACATCTCATGCATCTCATCTAAGGAGATTTTCAAAGGAGAACAAGCTGCTGCAAGAGGTATAGCATGGACTGGTGTAGGCTTGGCTTGAATTCAAAAAACTCATGACATGAGAATCTCAAATTCTCATTGGATGCTTCCAGAAAGTTCTGGATGGTTTAGAACCATCCTATATATTGATTAGAAGCTACTCAGATGCAAGGTTGGTGAGAGATTAGAGAGGAGAGTGAGATTGCCATTTCATTTCTTCCATTGCAAGTTGAAATCAATTTCTATATTCTACACCATTTCCATTGATTCTTTCTATTGTAACATCTTCCATTGATCATACTGAGTGGATCCATACCCAATTGAGAGCAAGATCGTGTGGGATTGAAGAGTTAGCATTTGGATTTTGGGAGCTGCAAGTTACTATCGGATTCTGAGATTCAAGCATCCTCCATCAAAACTTTTGCAAACAGTAGCAAGATCTTGGTGCAAGGAGTGATTCTGGAGAGATTGAGAGGTTGAAGTGAAGATTTGACCTATCTGGTATTCAAGAATTGACAGGTTTGCAACTTTTACTCTACACCTTAATTCAAGCGCATTTAGTTAGATTTGTTAGGTTAGAATGGTTAGAGACAAGTAGGAGATGGATTCTGGAGATTTTGAGATCATTTGGAGAGGATCAAGATGATGACACCATTTCTGTTTGGCACCATAACTTGTTGAATCTTGAGAGATAATCTTGGTGTGATAGCAAGAATTGACCAGTGTAACATGAGGAAGTGATTGAGCACTTCAATTTAAAGAATGGTTAGAGTTGAGGTTTGACCCTAATTTTGATTCATTATCGGGTTTAAAGCTTCAGTACATTTTAGTGAATTCTAAGGTGATGGTCATGATCAGCATGGAATTTAGAGTGTTCTAGGGTTTTACATCTTGGATCTTGGGCGAGAATTGATGTGATACGATGGTGATGAAGGAAAGCATGATAGCTCTGTTTCATGGCTTCTTCATTCCAAGTTCGTGGCTGAGGGAAGAAGATAATGTGCTGGACGTTGGATCATGCAAAGACTCGTTGACTGGGATCAGATCTAAAGGACGAGATTCGATTTCACGTGTTGAAGAGGGAAAGTCTGAAATGATGAAACGCAGCCGTTTCATTTATTCTTTCGTTTGGGCTTTAATGAATAATTGCTAATCACACCCCCATCCACGGCCCAGTCATGATTTGCACTGCATATCCTTACTTACTGCACCGCGTTTTGTTCTTTTTCTTTATATTTTTGATTTGTTTTCTCATTAAATATATGGTCCTAGCGCGTTTACTGATGACACCCCCATTTAAGCCCATCATCTATAATGAACTACATATCCTTGCTATCTGCACCAACTGTTTTCACATTTCATTTTTATTTTCTCCATTTTATTTTAAACTTTGGAAAATCATATTAAATAGAAAAATAATGATTTTGACATGGGGATTTTTCCTCCTATTTCACATTTATGTCTAGAAAATTATAAAATCAAAACATTTGCATTTCATGCATTTTTAATATTTGTTGTATATTTTCTATTTTTAATTGCTTTTAATTCATTTTATGTTGATGCATAGTTTTGTAGAATTTTGTTTAGCTAGTTCCCTTTATATTTTTGCACCATTATTTTTAGGATAGTTAGATTAGGACTTTATCTCCCCTCTGGATTTATTCCATAATTTTGTGATTAGTTTTTGATTAGTTTTGAGTAGATGACTTTAGGTTGTGTAGATTTAGGTCAATCCTTAACATAGGTCCACAATAACACTAGAATTTTGGGTTTTTAGGTCAAGTTAGATATTGGGACATATAGGGTATTAAGGGTAGTCATATAAGATCCCCTATAAATTATATTAGATTTTAATATAATAGTATACTATTTTTAATTGATTTTTGTAATTGATTGTTGTTTGTGTTGCCCTTGTGGGCTTGTATTTTGTTTTGCTTTGCTTTGTGGGCTTTTACTTGGCTTGGTGGGCTTGGTCTTGCTTTGTGGAGCATGGAGGAGCATAGTGGAAGACTTGAAGCTTGAAGAAGGAGCTTGAGAGCTTGAAGACTTGTTTGTTTTGTTGTTGTTTTAGGGTTAGGAATTAAGTAGAGCTTAGACTTAGTTGATTTCTTTCACAAACATGGATGGTATCCTTCACCTCCATTCTTCCCCGTGATTCAAGGTCCTTCCATGGTATTCACCTCCCTCCTTAGGAGGGATAAGTGATGGTACCTAGGAAGTAGAACTTTTGAAGGAACCATTCTTCTGATGTTAAACCCTTATAGGCCTCCTTTGGTGGTCAATAAGCAGTTTAATATCCTAGCTTATCCAGTTAAGTGATTTCTTCTGGTTTGAGTATCTTGAAGATGTTGGGCTTGAGTTTGAAGATGAAGACTTCATTGAAGAGTATGGAAGAGGATGATTCCCTGAGCATTTTCATTTCAGCTGAAGCTTGAAGAGCAAGAAGAACAGATTGGCACTTGTGAAAAAGATCCAATTGAGATTGAGTGAAGAGCTGAGGCTTGAAGAATAAAGGATAAGTTGACACTTATTTTGATACACTGAGTCCCTGAAAGAACAAGTTGATACTTGTAGTTAGGAGTGAAGCCTGAAGATGGAATTGACTAAGGAGCTGAAGCTTGAAAGAGAGAATAAGTGGAAACTTATGTTTGGTGGGTTGAAACCTTGAAAGAGAGAATAAGTGGATACTTGTCATGAGAGATGGTAGCCTTGAAGGGTGATTGAGGTCTGAAGGCTGGGTTGCTGTTAGAAGAGCTGAAGCTTGGAGTTGAGAGAGGAGTTGATTTGCTTTCTTGTCTGTTTTCTTTTCTGTATTGATGTGCCTTGTTTTACTTGCTTGATGCATTAGAATAAGTCCATGACTAGACTAACTTTAATCTAGGAGCATGATTGCACTAGAGGTTGAGTTGCTCCCTCTGCTTGTATTGTTACTGTATGGCTTTGCTTGCGGGTATTCGGTAGAGCCCTGCTCCCTTGCCCATGTGGTTTATTTTGCTTGATAGCATGATTTCATTGTTACTGTATGATTGCAGTTTACTGTTTTTGCTTGATCGCATGGTGTTTTATTTTCCTCAGTATGATTACTGTTATTCATTCTGGCTTGAGGTTGAGATGAGCTTGTGGAGGCTGCTGCCCCACACACATTTCCTCCCTCACTTGCATTGCATGCATTTTACATTCGTTTACTGTTTACTGTTTAAGCTGACGCTTTACCTGTTTCTGTTTATCGTTGATATGATCCCTTAGGACTCTCATTTCCTTGGATAAGGGAGTGATGATAGAACTTTAGGTTGAAACCTATGCATGATATGTTCTAGGAGTTCCCTGTTTCAAACCTCAACTATAGGATGAATCCTTGGCATGACAACATTAGGACTTGATAGTCTCCCCGTAGTTGGGCCTGTTCTCTTCTCATCTCAAAACAGCTTAAGACACAGTAATCGTGAATGATTTCTTTCGTACGTTACGGGCCTTAAGCTATCTGAGAAAGGATTGTTAGAGAGCTTTTTTCCAACAGTCTGGATGTTTAGTATGGCACCCTTTGGGTGACATGCGACGCTTCACTCTCAGGTCATAGTCTTTAGTGCGATTGAAATTGCAAACACAATAAAAAATACTTCTTTCGTAAAAGACGAGAAAACAAACCTCAAACCTTTTTGCCCCATGGGCCAATAATTCAAAGGAAAGCTTTTCTGAAGAAAAGAGTGTCGTTAAACTTCAGCGCCACCGCAAACAGGCTTTGTCCCTAACTGCTGGAACTGCTGTTTAACCCTACTCGATAAAACAGATGAATCTGAATCCCCGTAATCCATATTATCCCGAACTACGTAAGCTCTGATCTCTCATACTTGTTGAGAGTACGTAGGCACAATACTGATGTATTGGCGAGCTACCTTCCCCGTAACCCGTCGTTAGTCGAACTACGTTGACTCTGATTTCTCATTCTCTGATGAGAATATGTAGGCATAAAGCGCGATGCTTTGCCGAGTCATTTTCTTTTATTTTCAAGCCGACCTTGATAGGTAGATAGATAAACCAACTCGTCCAGTAAACACAACAAGCGTGGATCCCGTCGAGTACGACGGACGTGAGGGGTGCTAATACCTTCCCCTTGCGTAACCGACTCCCGAACCCAGACAACGGTTGCGACGACCTTTTCTTACCCTTTTTCGTCAGGTTTTTCCGATCGTTTCCTTTCCCGCTCTGAGGGATAAATAACAAAAGGTGGCGACTCTTCTGTTTTGCCGGCACCTTATTTTTGCGGAAGCGACAACCCTTAGTGTATATAGAATAACAATCTGTACTAGAAAACAAGCGTGGATCCCGTCGAGTACGACGGACGTGAGGGGTGCTAATACCTTCCCCTTGGGTAATCGACTCCCAAATCCAGGAATTTGGTTGCGATGGCCATTCCTTTCCCGTCTTTGCGTTAGGTTTACTCTGAGTGTTTCCTTTTCCTCTTTTGGGATAAATAACGCACGGTGGCGACTCTTCTGTCATAGCCGGCGCCGATTTTCGCAGTAGCGACACCTAGGATCTCTGATTTCCTCTGTGCAGGAGGGAATTATGACAGACATTAGGTTGTAATCCATGCATGACAACTTTAGGTTAGTTTTGATTCCCCTTTCAAACCCTAGGTTTTTTTAAGAATTTCTTTCTCTTCTATCTCAAAACAATTCAAAACACAGTAATAAGGATAATCAATGTCGTACGCTACGAGCCTTAAGCTATTTGAGAGAGGGTTGCTGGAGGGTCACTCTTCAGTAATCTGACTGCTTAGTGTGTTACCCTTAGGGTGACATACGACGTAGTCACTCTCAAATCATAGTCTCTAGTGCGTCAGAGATTGCAAACACACTGAAAAGAACACTTCTTGCGTAAAAGATCCAAAACAAACATCAAAGTGTCATTTTTGTCCGCTTGGACTCCTAATCAGAAGAAAACCTTTTCAGAAGGATCTAAAAAACAGTCAGACAAATCTGTGACTTCCGTAGCCCGAACTACGTTTGCTTTGATCTTTCATGCCGTATGAAAGTACGTAGGCATAGGATGTTGTATCCTAGCGAGCAACCTTCCCCTCCTTTCCCATAGGTAGGCGAACTACGTTGACTCTGATTTCTCGTTTCAGACGGGAATACGTAGGCATAAAGTGCGATATTTTGCCGAGTCATTTTATTTTCTTTTAACCCCAGACCTTTAGAGTAGATAGAATAACAATCCGTACTAGAAAACAAGCGTGGATCTCGTCGAATACGGAGGATGTGAGGGGTGCTAATACCTTCCCCTTGCGTAACCGACTCCCGAATCCAGGATTTGGTTGCGACGACCATTCCTTCCCCTCTTTTCGGTAGGTTTTCTTCGAGCGTTTCCTTTCCCTCCGTTGGGATAAATAACGCACGGTGGCGACTCTTCTGTCATAGCCGGCGCCTATTTTCGCAATAGCGACAGTTGACGACTCTGCTGGGGACTACTTTGGTTCCCTACGCGAGTCAATCCTAGCGCTTGTTTTCCCATCGTGGGTGTGGTATGGATTTAAATTTCTGTCTTTACTTTCCGCATTTTATTGTCAGCCTTATATTGTTATTCCTGTTGTGGGGAGGGGTGGCCTGTTGAGAGATAATCCGGACCTGGGCTTGAGGTTACACCTAGACTTAGAAGTAGAGAGTAGTGGTTAGCCTGCTTGCTTAGCTCGCACCAGCTAGCCGCGAAATCTGCGCTCGGACGAGATTCTCTTTGATGCTTCTTGCCTGGCCCTTAGGGCTCGACAAGTTGTCTGATCCGAGGATTGTCAACTCTGGGGACCGATCAATTGGAAGTTGGCTGAGGAGGGCCTCTTTAGGACAGGATGACACCACACCTTCTGGGTATCGTATCATCGG
The DNA here is from genome assembly GCA_963859935.3 of Lathyrus sativus. NCBI lineage: Eukaryota > Viridiplantae > Streptophyta > Magnoliopsida > Fabales > Fabaceae > Lathyrus > Lathyrus sativus. The sequence continues at coordinate 186,936,300 of OZ012736.1, read as the reverse complement.
TCTTGAATGTCTGTGATGCCGACAACCGCATAGGATGCCATACCTTGTATTAGTTGATAGGACACCTACCTGTGAGAGGGATTGGGGCATGCAGGAAACTTGACCTTCAGATCACCCGGTTTTCTCTGTATTGGATCAGTATGTATGGTCACCTGGGTTTCTTCATCAGAGCTTTGGTATGGGTCTGTTGAGACCAGGCTGGAGCATTGTTTTGGGGCTGTCGAGACCAGGTTTGAGCAGTATTGTGAGCCTATGAAGACAGATATTATGGATGGATCTCCTCAGCAATATGTCACTTGATTCCCGCTGCACTATTTTTGCATATTGCATTGTTGCATACTCATCTTGCATATCATTAACGTGTATTTATGTTGCAGGTGCGATCATTCCCCTCTAATTATAGTGTATTTTTCTGGCCAGACATGGAGTCCACGAAGAGAACGGTTGCTTACCGGTTGCATTCACCAGATACCAGTTCCTTGCTGGGATTAGTTACTCTAGCAGATGAGAGAGTGAGGGCTGAGCTCAGAGTATCTTATGGGAGATTGCTTAGTTTGTTGTATAGACCTTCAGCATTTGAGACGACTGGGGTGTATACTTTGATGCAGTTTTATGAGCCTCAGCTGAGATGCTTCCTGTTCCCCGACTATATTCTGGCACCCACTTTGGAGGAGTATTCTGCTATGTTGGGAGTTCCTGTGTTAGACCAGATGCCCTTTATACATGTTGATGCTGAGCCTGAGTTGGCTACACTTGTTGAGATTGTCAGTTTAGACGCTTCTGAGTTCCCTGGAGGTTTGGTCAAGCTGAACGGAGCTTATGGTTTTCACCTGTCTGTCCTGGTTGAGAAGGCTACACAGTGCGCGAAGAGTGGATGTTGGGTTGCCTTCAGTGCCATTCTAGCTGTCTGCATCTACGGGATTGTCTTGTTTCCTAATGTGCCAGATTTTGTCGACTCAGATGCCTTCATGATTCTTGCCTCGAAGAATCCTGTTCCTACTCTCTTGGGCGATGTTTATCATTCCATTCACTACAAGAATGAGAAACGTCGTGGCAAGAATGTTTCCTGCTGTCTTCCTCTTTTGTACAGGTGGTTCCAGGGACATCTTCCGAAGACAGGGCCTTTTTTTGATGTTGTTGATACTTTGGATTGGTCTTCCCGGTCGATGGGGTTGTCTGCTGAGAACGTCATTTGGTTTGATCGGAGCATGCTTGGCACCGATATTATATATAGTTGCAGTGGCTTTCCGAATATCCCTTTGATTGGACGAAAAGGTTGTATTAACTATAACCCTTCATTGCTGGTAAGACAGTTCGGTTATGCTTTGAGGGACGCTCCTATTGAGAAGGAGATACAAGAATCTCTGTATCTCACAGGCTTATTAGACACGACTGTTTTGATCAGATTGAGACATGCATGGGCTAACATCCATAGGAGAGGGAAAGCTTTGCTTGGTAAGAGCAACAGCAAAGCTTATGATCCTTATTTGGCTTAGATCCGCGAGAGAGCTAGGATTTCCTTGATGCCATATCTTGTTGTGGAACCTCTGTATCTTCCAGTGATTGAGGTACCTACTTCGGTAGAGAGTGAGAAGTATAAAAAAATTGTTGGCTGAAAACGAAGAATTGAAGAAAGCCAATGATGAGTTAGAAAAGGAGATCTTCCAGTTGCGTCATGAGAAGAATGAAGCTACCTTCACTGTGAGGGAACAAACTGAATTGATTAATAAGTTGGGTTCATAGTTGACGGAGGAGACCAACAAGAAAGAAAAAGTGGGAATAGCCTTGAACGGTGTCAGCAAGGTGCTTACTTCCAAGAAGGAACTTTTAAGCAAAGCTTATTCCCGCCTCAGCAGGTGGGAAACGTTGTGGAATGCCACGCTTACCAAGCGGAAGGAGCGTGAAGATGAACTGAAGCTGCAGATTGCCATGCTAGAGGCACATATTAGAGCTTAAGACGCAAAGATTGCCGAAGAGACATCACTTAGGAGCGCTGTTGAGCTTAGAGTAAGTGACCTTGACGAGAAGCTGAGAGGTTATGAAGTGAAGGCCGGCTCCAAGAGGTACAGACTCGACGAGGGTTCTGGCAAAGGAACCTGCCAGGACAACGCCAAAAAACTGAGATCCACTGCCGAGCGGCATGCCTTACTGATACAAGAGCTAATCTCCAGACTGGGTCGTTCAGAGACATTGAGGATATTGGAAGACGTCAGAGAGCGCCACTTGGCCTGATTTATCTTTGCCTTGCTTTTGTTATTTGTACTTGTATTTTGACCATCGCCAGGCTTGTTGGTCGAGGTTTCTTCAGTTGTATTTAGTTGTACTCTTGTACTCAGCCTCTTGGCATTTGTATATGAGGGTTTTCTGATTCCTTGCTTGCTTGATGGGGACTCCATTGTCGTGATGGCCTTCTCTCTGAAACTTGAATCAGGGGGAATATAACCTGTAGCATATTTACACTTTTGCATCTGCATTCATCTTGCATGACCGGTATTCTCGAGTCTATATCTTATTTCCTGCATCTTCAGGTTTTTCAGGATTGACGAACAAAGAGTCCACCGCTACTCAACCCGAAACAACTGCAAGAGAATCATGGATCAAGTCCAAGTGGAGATGCAGGAAATCCGCGAGAAGCTGAATTTGTTCATGCAAGCAATGGAGAACATTGCTAAGGGCCAGGAGAGCCTCCAGACATTGGTACAGCCGCTGCTGATGCGGACTAATGGGAATGGCCACAATGACCACAATTCTGCACACGTTGAAACTATTCCGGAGGATGGGCCCCCTACGTTTGTGGTTCCACCTGGAGTGACCCCACCTGTTGTAGTTGTAAACAATGGCGCTGGCGCTGGCAATGGTAACACAGGGAATGGAAATGAGACTGTTGTTAACAATGTTGGGTTTGGGGATGCCAACCAAGGCAGTGGTAACAACAATGGCGGTAATGGTTTTGGCAACAATGGTTTCGGCTACAACGATCAAGGATTTGATTACGTCAATCAGGACGGGAAATTCGGCTTCAACACTCAGGGTTTCGGTTACGACGGTTTTGGTAACGCTAACCAAGGGTATGGTGGATTTGGTAATATTAATGGTGCTGGGGTGATTCCTGTCAACATTGGGTTTGGACCTGTTAGGGTCAACCAGGGTTTCGGTAACGGGGGACGAGGTCCCATGATCAATCAGCAAGGGTTTGGTCACAACACTGGTTACGATGGATATGGAAATGAAAATGTGAATTGGGGTGAAGACCGCCAGGAGGACGCCTTTTCTGGAAGAGGTGTGGGGTTTAAAGGACCTGTTGATCCTGTGCAGAGGATCAGAATGCTGGAAGAACAGATGAAGAGGGTAGTGAATCAGAACTCCACCGGTTTGGATATGACTACAATGGGCCTGGTACCAGGGTTGAGGGTGCCGTTGAAATTCAAGGCTCCAACATTCGACAAATAAAAAGGGGATACCTGCCCTAAGGTCCATGTCCGCTCTTATTACAGAAGGATGTCCGCGTATTCAGATGATGAAAGGATGCTCATGCATTACTTTCAGGATAGCTTATCAGGACCATCACTTGAATGGTATATGAGGCTGGAGCCCACGTAGATCAAAACCTGGAAGCAGTTCGCTGATGCTTTCGTGGCACATTACAAATACAACAGCGATCTGGCGCCAAACCGGGTCCAATTGTAGAGTTTGTCACAGAAGAACGGTGAAAGTTTTAAAGAGTATGCGCAAAGGTGGCGCGATATGGCAGCGAGGGTGCATCCTCCTTTAATTGAAAGGGAGATGAATGACATGTTCATTGGGACATTTATGGGGGTGTTCTATGAAAAATTGTTTAGTGTGTCATTGAGCAGTTTCTCAGATTTGATTCTTATGGGGGAGATGATCGAGAACGGGATTAAAGTTGGAAGGTTCCAAGCAGGTGAGTCTACTTCAACAGGAGGTGCCAGAAAAGCATTTGGTGGTAGACGACAGGGTGATACTAGTGCCGTGTTTGGTGGCAGGGGCAGGGGCAGAGGAAGAAATCAGTATGTTTAGCCGCAACAGATAGCTAGTGTCACTATCCTGCTTCCTCAACAGAGGCAACGACAACAACAACAACCACAGCAACAGCAAGGACAGAATCCTGGCCAGAGAAGGGTACAAAATGCGAGACCGAAAAGGGTGTTCGACGCACCTCCTTTCACGTATGCAGAACTCCTCCAGACCCTGCTAGGGTTGAACTTGGTTGAAAAGAGGACTTTGGCACCGCCTACAAGGGCAGTGCTTCCTTACGGATATGATGCCAACAAGCATTGTGAATTCCATTTCGAGGCACCCGGGCATGATATAGAAGCTTGACAGGCATTTAAACACAAAGTTCAAGATTTATTGGATAGCAAAGCTATCAACTTTGGACAGGTGGGTCCAAATATCGTACAACAGCCTATGCCCAATCATGGGGCAAATGCCATCTTGACGGAAGAAAATCTGAATCTAGTGATGGATGTCAATGAGCTGAAGACACCGTTGGGTGAGATTAAAAGCACGCTGTTAAAAAGGGGTGTATTCCCAGGTTGTTACGAATTTTGCTTGGATTGTTGGACCCAGCCAGAGGGTTGTAATGAGTTGAAGCAGGGCATTCAGGCTATGATGGATGAAGGTACATTGCAGTTTGATAGAACCGCGGTTGAAAAGCGTGTAGAGGCGTTGTGTGATGAGAAGAACGATGTCGCGACAGTGACGATTCCGAGGAAAACAATAACGATAACGGCGCCTGCCAGGCGGCCGACGATCACAATTACTAAAGCAGGACCAGTCCCTTTTGAGAGTACTAAAGCAGTGTCGTGGACTTATGGATTGGAGGTATATTGCGACGGTGAGAAAATTGAAGTCAATGGACAACCAGCTGGGGTTGTAGATAATGTTGTCAGAACAGGGGGTATGACCAGAAGCGGAAGAATCATCACGTCACCCGAGGTAGAGGCGGAAAGAGTAGCCAAGGGTAAAGCCAAGGTAGCTGAAGGTGGTCCTTCTCAGTCGAATGAAAAGGAAACGTTGCTTAAGGATGTGGAGGAGTTTATGAGGCTCATTCGTAAAAGTGATTACAAAATCGTTGAGCACCTCCAACAAACGCCGTCAAAAATTTCCATCCTATCATTGCTGTTATGTTCCGAGGCCCATCGGAACGCTTTGCTGAAGATTCTAGACACGTCATTCATTCCTCAAGAAGTTTCTGTTAATCAGTTAGAAGGGGTGATGACGCATGTCAACGCGGGGCACAGTCTGGGCTTCACAGACTTTGATTTGACTCCGAGAGGGCGAGAGCATAATATGACATTGCATGTGTCAGTAGAATGTCGGGGCACGGTCATGTCCCATGTTTTAGTAGACAATGGATCTTCCCTAAATGTGCTACCAAAGAAAGCCATGATGAAGTTGGATATCAGAGGGATTATCTGCACGCCCAGTGATTTAGTGGTGAGAGCGTTCGATGGAACGAGGAGGTCAGTTTTCGGATCAATAACATTACCGTTGCAGGTGGGGCCTGAAATATTTGAAACTGAATTCTATATAATGGACATCCAGCCAGCGTATAGTTGTCTTCTGGGGCGCCCATGGATCCATGCTGCCGGGACAGTCACATCCACGTTGCACCAAAAGCTGAAGTATATGGTTGGGGATAGTGTCGTCACTGTTTGTGTAGAGGAAGATATTCTGGTTAGCCATTTGTCTTCGTTCAAATATGTCGAGGTCGACGGCGAAATACACGAAACACCTTGTCAAGCCTTCGAGGGGTTGCGAATTAAAGACAAGGCTCAGGGCTCCAGCAAAATATCAGACGTGGCAGTGTCATCCTACAAAGAGGCTCAAGCTCTAGTGCAGGCAAGCAAAACCAAGGGCTGGGGTCAGGTGTTGGAGATTCCCGTGAAGAATGACAGGTTTGGGCTTGGATATCATCCTTCGTCGTCAACATCCTCTTCAGGAGCGCCCAAGTTCAGAGGGCCGATAACCATTACACCAAATGGGGTGAGCTTCGAGACTATCAATGCTATTTCTGATGCTGAAGACGGAGATAGCGACTGTGATATGGACGCGTGGGTCAAGCCAAGCGTGCCAGGACAAAGTCTCTGCAATTGGTCTATCCGGGAAATTGTTCCTGTGACAACTAAATAGTAATGATTTGTTTTCTTAATTGTTGAACAATCATGTGTCCTACCCGGAGCATAGTGATTTTGTTTAGGGCTATTTGGTTATGTACATTACATTGTTTAATCATGAAATAAAGGCGTTTTTCATATACAAATGTTGTGATCCCTGTTTTTCCTGTTTTTATCTTTTACAATAAAATGACAACGTGGTTATTCGCTCTGTCTGCGTTTTGAAGCATTTAACCATTTCCTTTGCAGGATTACTATTTCAGATGACATCTATGAACCGCCTATGACTCACTTTGAGCACCCGGTATTTCAGGCTGAGGAAGAGATTGTGGAAGATGGCGACGTGCCATAAGAGTTGACCTGGTTATTGAAACAAGAAGAAATAATCATTCTGCCTCATGAGGAAGTCATTGAGATTATCAATTTGGGGTCGGAAGAGGTTGTGAGAAACATCCGTATAGGGGGTTGCGCTGTAGAGTGACATCAAGCAAAGTTTGGTTGAGATGCTCAAAGAGTACAGTGATATACTTGCTTGGTCATACGAGGATATGCCTGGGTTGGATACGGATATGGTTGTGCATCATCTGCCTTTAAAAGAGGAATGTCCACCTGTTAAACAAAAGCTCAGAAGAACCAGACCGGACATGACCGTAAAGATCAAGGAGGAAGTTCAAAAACAGTGGGATGTTGGTTTCCTAGCTGTTACCAAATATCCTTCATGGGTCGCTAATATTGTGCCAGTGCCGAAGAAAGACGGTAAAGTGCGAATGTGTGTAGACTACCGTGATTTGAACAAAGCGAGCCCGAAGGATGACTTTCCACTTCCTCACATTGACGTGCTGGTCGACAACACTGCTCAGTTCTCCGTATTCTCCTTCATGGATGGATTCTCGGGTTACAATCAGATCAAAATGGCTCCAGAAGACATGGAGAAGACTACCTTCATTACTCCTTTGGGAACATTTTGCTACAAAGTGATGCCCTTCGGATTGAAGAATGTTGGGGCAACATATCAACGTGCTATAACGACTCTCTTTGATGACATGATGCACAAAGAGATCGAGGTTTATGTTGATGATATGATTGCCAAATCCCAGACGGAGGAGGAGCATTTGGTTAATCTGCTGAAACTGTTCAAGAGGCTCAGGAAGTTCAGGTTGAGACTGAACCCTAATAAGTGCACCTTCGGGGTGAGATCGGGTAAACTGCTGGGGTTTATCGTGAGCGAAAAAGGAATAGAGGTTGATCCTGCGAAAATAAAAGCAATACAAGAAATGCCGACGCCTAAAACAGAAAAAGAAGTGCGTGGATTTTTAGGGAGGTTGAACTATATCGCCCGGTTCATATCTCACTTAACTACGACATGCGAGCCGTTATTCAAGTTGTTGAAAAAGGATCAGGTGGTGACCTGGAATGAAAATTGTCAAAAGGCGTTCGACAAGATAAAAGAATACTTGCAGGAACCTCCTGTTTTGATACTGTTGCACCCTAAAATTTGCCCTACCCTTGTATATATCCTTCATCTGTCATACCCCGAATTTGTCCTACCCATATATAACTTGCATCGGTATATCCATTCATCAATCGTTATAAAAAAATATATGTTGTTTTCATCACGAGGTTAATTTGAGTCGAATCAAGCTTTGTTTAAGGATATCAAGCCAAGTAAGAACAGTGTTGATTGAGGTTTTTATCCAATGGGTCATAGCTTTGTTGGGACGAGGATTTGCCCAGGATTATCGAGTTGAGTTGAGATCATACATTTCATGACGGATTATTGTGTAGAATATGCACTTTTCAATTAAGGATTTGTGTATGCGCCCATTGGTCATTCGTCTAGTTTGAAATAAGAGATTTATTATCAACACGAGAGGAAGGTTCAAAGATTGGTTCGCCGTTAGTTTCGTAGTGTCAAGACTTCAATTCATCCGAGAAACAAAGTTGACTTACGGGCAATAAAATTTCTCAAAGCTTATTCAAGTTTGCTTGAGTGAAAATTCAGAAGGGGGAAATTTAGTTCTTAAGTTTTGGACCACACGTGAGATTTCAAGATCACTTGACATGATTCAAGAGAATTAAAGGAGGGTGCAATTCTAAGAGTCCGTTCCCTCACACAAAAAAGAGTGATTTACAATTATGTTGGGTCTAGATTTTAAAGTCCAGCTCATTTGTCACTTGAGGCCCATTTACATGGGGTATTGTCACAAAAATAAAAAAAAACACAAGAGCACAATATGATTCACATTGCAAAGTTTCAGTTTGGATAACATTGTCCATTACTAATTTTCCTACAAAGTATTACACATACAAATAATAGGAACAATGTCTGAACAATGGCAAGCAGCTTCGACGTCGGTAGAAGGTCTGTGGAGCAAGCTACGATATTTCCGTTTAGGCCACGTTCTGATGCAGCAACAAGTCCACTTATGTGTGCCATATCCATCATAAGGAAGGCCCCTATGCTATCCGCAATTTTTCTAAAGCGGGGATAATCAATGTCTCGGGGATAAGCACTAGCACCAGCAATAATTAGCTTCGGTCGGAAGATACTAGCAGTTTTCTCCAGCATATCATAATCAATAAGACCTGTTGATTCATCAAGTCGATAAGCCATAGATTCAAAACAAACACATGTGGCTGATACACGTCTTTTAGGTGTCATGAATCCATGGGATAAATGTCCACCATGAGACGAATCCAAACCCATTATTCGATCATGTGGTTTAAGAATTGCAGTGTATACTGCAAAATTAGCCGGGGAACCAGATAATGGTTGAACATTTACACCCCACTTGTTACCATCTAAATGAAACGCAACAAGTGCCTTTTCTTGACACAGGATTTTAAGCTCATCAATATGCTCATTGCCACCATAATACCTTTTACCCGGCAAACCTTCTGAGTACTTGTTTGTGAAGCATGAACCAACTGCTTCCATCACTGCTCTGGATGTAAAATTTTCAGAAGCAGTAAGTTCAAGACTGTTAAATTGACGGTCTTTTCCCTTGCCAATTATCCTATGAACCTCAGGGTCAGCTTCACTTAAACCATAATCTAGGAAACTAGACCCATCACCTCCAATTTGAGGGGGCAGTGACTATAGCTCCTCCAACATGAGAAATCTTCTGATAGACCTGCAATAGAAACCCTGCAGAGTTCTGACAAGCCAGTTACTTCTGACTCAGGAACTGCTAAGTCTGCTAAGATTAGTAAGATTATTATTCCAAACAAAGTGAAATCAGATGATACACAGGCTGAATCTCTTAAGCAAACTCTACATAACCGTACCGCCAGCCATCACCTGCAAAACAAGAGATAGATGCGTAAAATTAATTCAGCAAAAAAAAAAAATCAAATCAAAAGAAATGCTGAAGCCAAGAAAGAAGAGATTATGAGGTTGGTGCAAGATACTGCCATGGCTGAAATGGAACCTTCTACTACTGCTGCTGCTTTTGCTTCAGCTTCAGTTTCTTTTGATTTGGATTCACTTCATGTTTCAGTTTCTCAAGGGTATCAATGTGTTGTTTGTTATTCTCCTACCACTATGAGATGTTCTCGCTGCAAAGCCGTTAGATACTGTTACATGTCTCCAGACTTCTCTAGTTGTTATTCATTTACAGTTCGGGTAAGTGTCAAATTAGTCACTGGAGGCAAGGTCACAAGGACGAATGTTGTCCTTCGGTTACCACCACCAGGGAGGTGGACGGCGGAAATATTACTTGCAGAGCGGCGTCGCACTTCAACACAATCCAACAAACAACATTGTTGACACAAACCTAAGTACACATCTCCAACACCATCAACATGAACACCAAGAAGGGTTCAGCTGCAATACTTTATCACTACCCTTGTCCTGACGGCGTTTTTGCCGCTCTCGCCGCACATCTTTACTACAAAGCCACTTCCTTATTCTCTCCGCTCTTCTTTCCCAACACTGTCTATTCTCCTCTCAGACTTGAAGACCTTCCATTGAATGATATTACTGATCTTTACCTTCTAGATTTTGTTGGCCCACCTGGATTTGTTCACCAAGTCTCCACCAAAGTTCCAAGAGTGATTGTTTTGGACCATCACAAAACTGCACTTGAGAGCCTTTGTAGTGATGATACTTCACTTGGTGAGAACGTGACTAAGGTTGTTGACATGGAGAGAAGTGGGGCTACTATTGCTTTTGATTACTTCAAAGAAAAACTTGTGAATCCTGATGCTGGTGTTGTGGTGAACCAACCTTCGGTGATTGGTGAATTCGACCGTGCGAGGCGACTTTTTAATTACATTGAAGATGTGGATCTTTGGAGGTGGAGACTTCAGAATAGCAAAGCTTTTAGCAGTGGTTTGAAGGATTTGAAGATTGAGTTTGATGCCCGGATAAACCCTTCCTTGTTCGACCAGTTGCTTTCATTGGACTTAGATGCTGTTATTAGTCAAGGCACGGCGAGCTTGTCACATAAGCAAAAATTAATTGGTGATTGTCTCAGCAACTCATATGAAATCGCCCTTGGAAACGGTGCATATGGTCACTGCCTGGCTGTTAATGCAGATGCTGCACTTTTGGAGTTAAGGAGTGAACTAGGACATCAGTTAGCTACTAAAAGCCAGAAATTGAAATTGAGGAAGATGATTGTTCTCAAAGACATTGTGCCTGCTGCTCAAAACAACATAGACACTAAATTTATATTCTTGGAGAAAGGGAAGACAACACTTGAAGGGCAAAATAAAGTGTGTTTGGCGCTTGTAGCTGATGAGACTGCAGCAGTTCATGTTCAGCTTTGAGATGAGTGCGATGCTTTTGATTCAAGTGATATAATTTATCTGACCAATGGCATATTTTCCTACCAGCACGGCAACCTTATCTTAAGGGCGAGGGTATTGGAGCTGTTGTATATAATGTTCCAGAGCTTGAAAATAACCAGAAGCTAAAGATAAGTTTGAGAAGTTTGGACACTGAGGATACAACTCCCATCTCTCAGGATTTCGGAGGCGGTGGACATCGAAATGCTAGCTCTTTCATGTTGAAGTCTGAAGAATTTAAGCAGTGGAAGGCAGAGATTGAAACTCACGTGAGCCCTGGGTCCCTGTCTCTATATGTTCATTATGGGCAAAGTAGACCCAAAGATGCAAAAAGTCTAGCTCAATGTGACGTTGTAATTACTACATATGGAGTTTTGGCTTCTGATTTTTCCAGTGAGAATGCAGAGAATAATGGTGGACTCTTCTCAATTCGTTGGTTCAGAGTGATTCTTGACGAGGCACATACTATAAAATCTTCTAAAAGTCAAGTTTCTATGGCTGCTTCTGCTCTAATTGCTGACAACCGCTGGTGTCTTACTGGGACTCCAATCCAGAACAACCTTGAAGATGTTTACAGTCTCCTTCGCTTTCTGAGAATAGAGCCTTGGGGTCATTGGGCCTGGTGGAACAAGCTTATTCAGAAACCATTTGAGGGCGGCGATGAGAGAGGATTGAAATTAGTTCAGTCCATTTTGAAGCCTATCATGTTGAGGAGAACCAAACATAGCACAGATCGAGAGGGCAAGCCTATACTAGTTCTCCCTCCTGCTGATATGCAGATAATTTATTGTGAACCCACAGAAGCTGAAAAAGACTTTTACGAGGCCCTATTCAAAAGATCTAAGGTAAAGTTTGATCAGTTTGTTGAGCAAGGACGTGTTCTTCATAATTATGCTTCAATTCTAGAGCTACTTTTACGTCTTCGGCAATGCTGTGATCATCCATTTCTTGTAATGAGTCGAGGTGATACACAAGAATTTGCTGATCTGAAGAAACTAGCTAAGCGCTTCCTTAAAGGAACCTGTAATGCTTCTGAAGGTGAAGAAAAAGATGCACTTTCACGAGCTTATGTTCAAGAAGTTGTGGAAGAGCTACGTAAAGGGGAGCAGGGAGAGTGTCCAATATGTCTTGAAGCATTTGAAGATGCAGTGTTGACACCATGTGCTCATCGCCTTTGCCGGGAATGCCTCTTGGCAAGTTGGCGAAATTCTACCTCTGGTTTATGTCCTGTTTGTAGGAAAATAGTCAGCAAGCAGGATCTTATCACCGCCCCTACTGAGAGTCGATTTCAGGTTGATATCAAGAAGAACTGGGTAGAGTCATGCAAGGTAACCGGTCTTTTGAATGAACTTGAAAATCTCCGCTCCTCAGGATCTAAGAGCATTGTCTTCAGCCAGTGGACTGCTTTTCTAGACCTCTTGCAGATTCCCTTTACTCGGAATAAAATATCATTTCTTCGTCTTGATGGGACATTGAATATGCAGCAGCGGGAAAAAGTAATTAAACAATTCTCAGAAGACAGTGACACACAGGTGTTGTTGATGTCGCTAAAAGCTGGTGGACAGTGGAGGGAGTCTTAAGCGAATTAATTAGAATATATTTGGCCAACCACAACAGACTTGATGTCTTGAAAGTTACTGTCAACTAATTCATGTAGTATTCCTGAAAACGACAAGGAAGAAGAGGATGAGTATGATCAACTTCCACCCATACGAATATTGACAAAATTCCAGTTTGAAAAGTTGCCCCATCAGCATAAGTCAAAGCAGTAAAAAATCACAAATGAAGCAGTGAAAATGCAGGTTAAAAAATATCAGATATTTTCAATTTAAATGAATAAATTCAGGGACATGAAAAATAAGACAGCAGGAACACATTCACAAAAATGGCAAATACAGAGCAGTTGTAGGCAATTACAGCACCACAGTCTTAGCACAAAAATGGTAATAGGACAGGTTAGTAGCAGACCAAACCTAAAGCCTAAGGTGCAGAGGGTTTCAGAGCCTCAAGAGTTGGTCTGCTAAACCTAATTGACCTCACTATAAAGGCTTAATGTTTGGAGAAAAAAGGGGACTACAAAAAAAAACAGCTGCTTTCACTCAAAAAGAACTGAAAAAAAAGGGAGATTGAAGAAGAAACTCACCTGTGTTCTGCATCAACAATCTGGTGGTATTATTCTGTAAGTATTCTGTCACTCTCTCTACCTTCATAGTCTTAATCTGTGTTGTTTCTGTTTATCTCATTTCCTGGCATTGGGTCTAAACGAACACCAACATCTCGCCCACAGACCCAAGCTTTGAACTCACTCTCCAACCATCAGCACTCACCAACCATTTTAACAACATCCACAACAACCACTTTCGAATCTCAACTCAAAACACAAAACCACTGAATATCCAAATCCCAGCAATCACACATCTTCTGAAACTCATACCCTTTTTCACAAACAGCTCAAACTCGTCACCCTCCTTACTCCATTAATCATCCAACAAGCTCAACAAAGCCCAGACAACCGCAAATACCTTTCAAACTACAAACTTCTGCAAAACCTGTTAAATATCCATAAACCATCACCCTTGTAATCTTCAGCCATTCCCTAAAACAGAATATTTTCAACCATCTTCCGTTAAAACCCTACTCGCAAATTCATTTCAAACTCTTCAGCGACCCATTTCTGAGAATCCCTTTTACATCTCGAATTTTTACTTAATCGTCAACCACCTAAACATCCCCAATCTGTAACCCTCTTCTTCAAATCACCTTCACTCGAGCAACCCATAGCCCTCTTTTACCCTCAAAACAACAACAAAGCTCACCTTCGTCATTCTCGAACCAAACCGAAAACCTCCACTAAATCCTCACCAGAAACCTTCGAAAACAACCACTCATCATCCCTTCAAACAAAACCCTTTCCAGAAGCCTTCACAAACCGTAACAAAACCAACAACTCTCCATCGATCCCAACCGTACCGACCTTCACCCTTCGTTTCTACCGCTTCGTGTATAAATCCTCAAGCTTTTCTCCTTTTACTGAAAACAACAACAAAGCCAGAATAAATCCACAGAACACAAACAGAAACAAGTGAGGAACAGAGAATCTGAGAGTGAGAGACGCTAAAATCGACAATGAAACGGATATTGAAACACGATAGCAGTGAGGAACGGCGATGCAAGCGCGCTGTTGTCGTTTTGTTTGTTTTGACCTTTATTTCTGGAGTCGTTTTGAAGCTTTGATGATTCTAACCATTTAAACTTTTTTCGTTCTTTTTAATAAAATGTTTTGCTATATCCTTTATACTGACCATGAAATAATGGGCTTTAGGCGTATGTAAATGTTTTTTTTATTATTATTTAAATATATTATTATAGTTATTATGTAAAAACATATTTATTATATTTTTAATATCCCATCTTATAAATAGGTTATTATGTTATGGTTTTATTTTCTTTAAGAACTTTGTATGTATTATATTTTTGGAATTCATATTTTAATTTCTAGTTTATAATATTATAGTTTTATTAATATCTCTTTTAAAAGGTTATAAATATTTATAGTTTCAATTATTTTTATCTTTTAGAAGTTAAATTCCATTTCTCTTTTGTTATTGGACATTTTTTTGCCTTTTTGGTCGATGACGAGACCTCTGTAATTCATTACCAGTCAAATTATTGATGAGTAATGTTGGATCTGAGACCACCTCTTTTCTCTCTTCATTTCTTGTCCCAAATCGATTCAAAACCATTGTCAAACCATCTTCAAAATAAAATTATCTTTGTGTTGAATTAAAAAGAGAGGATTGGGTGTAGACCTCTTCCTCTCCGAGTGTCGAGATGCTCACTGTAGTGTGGGTGGTTTAGACACTCGTCTTTCAATGCAAAGACGCCTCCACCCCCCTTTTTCTCCTAAAACCTCGGCCCCGTACCGAGTCCTTTTTCAAACCTTAATAATTTGATTTCTCTTTGTATCGAATTAAAGGAGGGGATTAAGTGTAGACTTTCTTCCTCTCCGAGTGTTGGGATGCCCACTGTAGTGAGGGTGGTCTCGATGCTCGTATCTCGATACAAAGACGCGACTTTATCCACCATCTCGCTTTCACAACTTTCATTCCGTAACCTTTTCACACCTAAAACCTCGGTCATATACCGAGTGCATTTTCAAATCTTTTCATAACAAAAACTTGAATGGTCGTGGAGTGGTTAGGCGTAGGCCTTCTCCTATCCCGAGTGCTGACGTTTACCGTAGGGTTCTCTGTCGCAAAGCACTTACCATTCAAAACCAAAAACATCTTTAATAAGAGAACGAAGTTCTCTTTGCATTGAATTAAAGAGAGAGGATTGGGTGTAGACCTCTTCTTCTCCGAGCATAGGGATGCCCACTGTAGTGAGGGTGGTTTCGACGCTCGTCTTTCAATACGAAGACGCCTCGTTCACCACACCCTTCTATAACAAAAAACTTTGAGATAACGAATTGGGTACTATCCGTAGGGGTTACTATCCGAGGACCTGTCTCGCCCCCTAAAAAACAATCTAATCAATCAAACGTGACTCCTTGCCTCGCGTGGCGAAAACTAATTAATCTTTCAAAAGGGATATGTTACGTCCGTTCTACCGCAAACAGGTAACGCCTAAGTCTCCAACGAGCGAGCAGCAAAACACCTAACTGCTAGAATGCGCACGATAGCATCATCCATAAAAAACATCAACACACCGTAGGCCGAACTACGGCTGCTCTGATTCTTTACTTCGTTCAAGTAAAGATACGTAGGCACAAGGGCCACAATCCTTGCCGAGCACATTCCCCCCTATATCTGTAGTTCCTCGAACTACGTCGACTCTGACTTTCTCGTATCTATTGAGAATACGTAGGCATAGGACTGCGAAGTCCTACCGAGTCTTTTCTTTCTCTTTTTCCCCGTTCTCTTTTTCCTCCTAACTTTCTTGTTTCTAACCCTTCTTTTACCCAGTGAAACACTTCTTATAGCATAATATTTAAGCAAATATATTCACACATCGACAAACAAAAGGTTCCCATCGAGTACGATGGATGCGAGGGGTGCTAATACCTTCCCCTCGCATAACCGGCTTCCGAACCCGTTCTTGGTTGCGAGACCATCTTATCCATTTCTTTCTTAAGGTTTTCTCGATATTTACCTTTCCCCTTATGGGATAAATAAAGTTCGGTGGCGACTCTTCTGTCCTTTCTCTTTGCCTCCTCGTCGTTGCACGATGCATTTTTCGAGTAGCGACAGCTGGCGACTCTGCTGGGGAGTTGTTAATGATCTAGCAAGCCACGCCTATTTTGTTTGTCGCATTTGTGCTTTATTTTGTTCTGCTATCTGTTTTATGTTTTTGTTTCTTTCTAACTTGTGGGGTTCATTTGGTTTGGGTTGTGAGGATAAAGCTTTCTACCCGAGCTTTCAAGTATGCACTAAGTTAGGAGGTGGTTTCTTTCTGATTTGCGAGACTTAGGACTCGTTGAGTTGGATCGAATTCCACCGCTCAGATGAGACCCCGTTGGAATAATTATGTCTTACGTGTAGTCGTAATGACGTTCTTACCTTCAACTTGGGAGTCCGCGATTCTGAGGACCTTTGTAGAACCTTATTCCAAAGGTTACTAAAACATGACGCTGTGTTCATCCTTTTTGAAAGGAGTACCGTCTTACGAGTAGTCGTTATGATGGGAAACTTTTGAGGGTTAGTGCATAGGACTTTGTTTGAAAAGCCTTTTGGAACGCCCTCTCGAACCAGTAGATTGCTCACCCGATGGAAAGATACCTTGTGTTCTTGTCTTGCAGGATTTGTGACGTTGATCTTGTTATTGTTCCATTGTCATATGCATTCATAAAACATTGCATTACATATCATTTTGCATATCAAGAGACTTAAGAAGCTATGATTATCTCAGGTATTGGTGAACTCAATGGCTGATATAAGAAAGAGAAGCACAAATTCCATAAAGTTTAGGGAACCAAAATTGGAATCAATTCAAGACCTTCTGATTGACGTGCCGAAAGTTATCAAGATCAACTTTCAAGGGGAATATGGGAAATTGCTTGATCTTCTCCACTCCAGAGTTGATACCTGGGCCCTGTATGCTATGGCTCAATTTTATGATGCGCCTCTCCGGTGCTTCACTTTTCAAGACTACCAGCTGGCTCCCACCTTGGAAGAATATTCTCACATTTTGAACATTAAAATTAAGGATCAACCTGTCTATACTGGTTTGGAAGAAGAACCAAAACCTGTTGTCATTGCTCTTGCTCTTCATATGACCAAAGAAGAAGTCAAGAAGGGTCTAACCAGTAAAGGGGGTGTTCAGGGTTTTCCATTGAAGTTTTTGCTAGAAAAGGCCGCTCAGTACAAGGTTAATGAAGATTGGGAAAAGTTCGGTATAAGTGTTGCTCTGATGATCTATGGGATTGTCCTCTTTCCAAATGTGGACAATTTCATAGACATCACTGCCATTGTTCTCTTTATGCAGAAGAATCCCCTCCCTACACTCCTCGCCGATGTTTATCACTCTATTCATTGGAGGAGTGAAAAGAAGGCGGGAACGATCCAATGCTGCTCTCACCTACTATACAAATGGTATGCTTCTCATTTGCCCAAGAAAGGACCGTTCGTGGAAAACAAGAAGGAATTGAAATGGTCTCAGCGCATCATGTCTCTGGAAGCTAGTGATATTGCTTGGTACTCTCATGAGTACTATGATGTGGAAATCATCTTCAGTTGTGGAGAATTCAGTAATGTACCTTTGATCGGTAGGGCCGGTTGTATTAACTATAACCCAGTCATGGCATTACGTCAGTTGGGCTATGCTATGGAGGGCGAGCCCGAAGCAGAGAAGGTTCAGAGTTTCTTTTTGCTAGCCACATCAGAGGACCCTGCGTTTGTCAGGAAGATTGCTAAGGCTTGGGGCAAGATTCATACAAAGGGAAGGAAGGAGTTAAAAGCGAAGAATTGTGTGGCAAAGGAGCCATACAACCGGTGGTTACTAGCCAGAGTAGCTGAAAGGTCGTTGCCATTTCCCTTAGAGCCCTCTATGCGAGAAGCACCTCCCACTCCCACTCATGTACCCATAGAAGAATATGAAAAACTAAAGCTAATAGTGGAGAGATTGACTAAGGAGAATCAGGACCTTCAGAATGAAGTCCACCAAGCAAATGTGGAGAACGGTCAGTACAAAAGAAAGGTGGAGTTTGAACAGGATCAAGCGGCTGAGAGTATCAAGAAGCTAAAATTAGAAACGGATCTGAGAGTCAGGTACCAACAGGGTTACGAAGGGGCTGACGCATCATTAATAACTCTCCGGCAGCGCCTGAAGGACACCAAGGCTTCTTGTGATAGGGCATGGCACTTCTTTGAGATTGCCTCTGCCGAGAAAAAGGAAATACGAGAGAATCTTGAAGCTGATATTGGGAATCTTGAGGAACAACTAAGAAGTGCCTTGACCCTAGCGGAAAATGAACGAAGACTCAAAGAGGAGGCCTTGAGAGGTTCATATGTCACATCTGACATGTGGAGTAACAAGTGTCAAGAATTGGAGACCGCCCAAGAGACAACCCTTCTGTGGAGAAATCGTTTTGAGGCTTTGCAAAGAGATGGTGCGCAGTGGCTCGAGAAAGAGGCTCAGCTCAATGAGTTGCTGGACACCCATGTGGATTCTATTTGTTATTACCAGTCGACTCTAGATACGTGTCGTGCTAGGTACAACAATTTTGTGGAGCACTGCAACCTCATGATCCGAGATATCCCATGGAGGTTGGAGAGCGCCATTCAGGATTTGGAAGGAAATGATATCCCCCCTTCTGTTCACCACTTTATCCAGCTCTGTGACCAAATGGTTAGGAGGTTCATGTTCGAGACGAGGAAGCTTGAAGAGCGTCTCCAAAAGGAGAAATTCTAGTTTTTAGTACTCTTGATTTTCGGTCATTTAGTGTTTTCCTTGTAATGAGAATTGTTATTCGACATAGTCAGCAAATGTTTGTATTGAATCTTCCCAAATTAATGAGAATTTGCTTTTGGTCTAATTGTGTTTTCTTTATTATTTGTTCATTCGCAATTCTATAATACCGGTTATAGTCATAGGTTTCGAAAGTCTCTTGAGCATTCGCATGAACTGGCGCATCATTTTGCATTCCCTGAAACTCGACCTCACACCGCTTGCCATTTCAGAGAGAAAGAGAGGGAAAGAGGAAGAGCAAGCTGACTTCTCAACACTCCTACAACACGCGGGGAAATCAGCAGAGAATTATGGATCAGGTTCAAGCCGAGCTTTTGGAGTTCCGTGAGAAGATGGCACAATTCATGGAGATGATGCAGGGGGTGGCCAATGGACAGGACCAGTTAAGGACATTGGTTCAACCCTTAATAGCTCAAGTGGATGGAAGTGGCGTCTTGCACGGCGGGGCTGCTGCTGTTCCCCCTCCTGCTAATGGTGGAACCTCGCAAGTCAACGGTGGCCCAACCGTAGTCAACCTTCCGGGCGGAAGAGAACAAACTGGAATCCCCATCCCGGTTGTGGCAGGCGCCATACCTACTAGCGTGAATCCTCAATGGGACCAAGATGAACAAGATGACATCTTCTCCATGAGAGACCTTGGGGGAGGGTTACGATCCGACACTAATAGAAGGTTTGACGAAATAGAAGAAAAGATGAAGAGCATTCTGGAAAGCCAGATCACTATGGGACTTGACATGTCCAATCTGGGACTAATTCCGGGACTTAGGATTCCTCCAAAGTTCAAGGTGCCAGATTTCGATAAATACAAAGGAACGACATGTCCAAAGGTGCATATCCGCTCCTATTTTCGAAGGATGTCGGCATACTCTGATGACGAGAAGTTGCTTATGCACTTCTTCCAAGATAGTCTGTCAGGGCCTTCTCTGGAGTGGTACATGGGTTTGGAACCTGCCAATATTCGGAGTTGGAAGAATTTAGCAGAGGCCTTTGTCCAGCATTACCAGTATAATAGTGACCTGGCACCAAATCGCGTGCAGTTGCAGAATCTATCCCAAAGAAGCAATGAGTGTTTTAAAGAATACGCCCAAAGGTGGCGAGAGCTTGCCGCTAGGGTTCAACCTCCCATGGTGGAAAGAGAACTGATCGATCTATTCGTGGCCACGTTGCCCGGAATCTACTACGAGAAGTTGGTGAGTAACATGTCAGGAAGCTTCTCGGACTTAATTATCACAGGCGAAAGAGTTGAAAACGGTATAAAATTGGGGAAAATTCAAGCAGCGGAAGGGACCTCATCTGGAGGTGGGAGAAAGTTTTTTGGTGCGAAGAAAAAGGATAATGAAACAAATGCAGTGTACGGCTTTAACAACCGAAAAAGATACCTGGATCAGCGTCAGCAGCGACCGTATTACCAGCAACCGTCACAAGTAGCGAGTATTGCCATCCCGGCGACACAGCCTCCACAGCAGCAACCGCGTCAACAGCAGGAGCAACGACCTCAACAACATAATTATGCACCGAGACAATTCCAGGATAGGAGAAGGGTGGCGGATAGACGCTTTGACACACCGCCAATGCCATACGCTCAGTTGCTACAACACTTAATTCAACTGCAGTTGGTCCAGAAAAGGACAATGGCACCTCTAACTGGCCAACCACCTCCTGGATATGACGCCAACGCTAGGTGTGAATTCCACTCTGGCGCCCCCGGCCACAGTATTGACAACTGTAAAGCCTTCAAACATAAGGTACAAGACCTTATCGATAGTAAAGCTATCAATTTCAATCAGGATGCGCCAAGCGTGGATCGAAATCCCATGCCTAACCATGGTAAGGGTGGCGGTGTGAATGCTATTGACAGTGAGGAAGGCCTGAACTTGGTGTCCAGAGTAGAGGATTTGAAGACGCCGTTAAGTTTCGTGAAGAGCAAGTTGTTAGAAGGAGGGGTATTCCCAGGCTGCGGAGAGGATTGCGAAGACTGTATGATCTGTCCGGTAGGATGTCGGAACCTAAGGAACCATATACAGCACATGATGGATGACGGTTTGTTACAATTTGATAGAATCTGTGAGAAAAATGCTGAAGAGGTAGTCATCGAAGATAAGGATGAGGTGGCCACCATATCCATCCCATACAAAACAATTACAATTTCTGCGCCTCCGGCGAGGCCCACTATTATATTCACAAAGGCAGGGCCCGTACCTTATGAAAGTTCTAAAGCAATTCCTTGGAACTATGGGGCCGAGGTCTACTGCAATGGTCAAAAGCAGGAACTGAGAGGTTCACCGTTGGATTCTGTTGATAATTTGGTAGGAACTGGAGGAATGACTCGGAGCGGGAGAGTATTTGCACCTCCCGAAGCAAGTACAGAAAGGGCTGATAAAGGTAAGGGGAAGGTTGTAGCGGAAGAGAATTCTCAGGCTAGAGAAAAGGGAACTTTGTTGAAGGATGCGGAAGAATTCATGCGCTTGATAAGGAGGAGTGACTACAAAATTGTGGATCATTTACAGCAAACTCCTTCAAAGATTTCTATCTTGTCATTGCTGTTATGTTCGGAGGCTCACAGGAATGCTTTGCTCAGAGTTTTGAATAATGCTTATGTACCTCAAGAGATATCCGTTAATCAGTTGGAAGGCGTGGTGGCCCATGTAAATGCAGGTAACGGGTTGGGGTTCACAGACCGCGACTTGACACCAAAAGGGAGGAACCACAACTTGGCTCTGCACATTTCACTTGAATGCCGAGGAACAATGATGTCACATGTACTTGTTGATACAGGGTCGTCTTTGAATGTGTTGCCAAAGAAGGCATTGATGAAGATCGATCATCAAGGTCTATATTGTACGCCCAGTGATTTGGTGGTGCGGGCTTTCGATGGAACCCGAAGATCTGTCTTTGGGGAGATAACTCTGCCTATCCAAGTAGGCCCAGAGGTGTTTGAAACAGTTTTCTACATCATGGATATCCAGCCTGCTTATAGCTGTCTTTTGGGTCGGCCTTGGATACACTTAGCAGGCGCTGTAACATCGACTTTGCACCAGAAATTGAAATATATGGTGGATGGGAATATTGTGACCGTTTGCGGGGAAGAAGACATCATGGTGAGCCATCTGTCTTCATTCAAATATGTGGAAGTCGACGGCGAAATTCAAGAAACGCTGTGCCAGGCTTTTGAGACTGTCCAAATCAAGGAGAAGGCACCGGTCGAGGTCAAAGCTCCAGAAGTTGCCATGTCGTCATACAAGGAAGCACGAGCCGTGGTGGAATCCGGATCAACACAAGGATGGGGACAGGTGGTAAGCGTCCCAAACAAGCAAGATAAGTTCGGATTGGGATATAGCCCACATATATCATCTTCACAAAGTACTCCACGTTACAAAGGTCCTGTCCAATTTACTAGCAGCGGAGTCATTTTCGGTCAAATTAATGCCATATCAGACGAAGAAGGAGACAGCGACTGTGATATGGATGCGTGGGTCCAGCCATGCATCCCTGGCCAGGGCTTGAAGAATTGGAGCATGGAGGAAGTTATCACAGTAACTTATGAAGAGTAATTGATTTGTCTTGATTAATGTATTTCCATATGCTCTGCCCAAGGCATAATGGACTTTATTTGTAGGGCCCTATCTTTATGCGTGTGAACAATCTTTTATCATCAATTAAAAAGGCGTCTTTTCATTCAGAATTTTGTGATCCTTGTTGTTCTTGTTTTTATCTTTAACAATAAAATGGAAATGAGTTTTGTGTTTTTGTTTGCATATCATTTAAAAGCATAAAATCATCATCATCGCAGGTTACACATTTCGGATGCCACCGACTCAGACTCGTCTATGACTCAGTATGACTTTGACAATCCGATCTTTCAAGCCGAAGAAGAGATCGAAGAAGACGAAGACCTGCCTGAGGAGCTTGCCAGATTGTTAAGGCAAGAGGAGAAGGTCATCCTGCCTCATCAGGAGGAAGTTGAAGTTGTCAACCTGGGAACAGAAGAAGACAAGAGGGAGGTCAGAATAGGGGCTATGTTGCAGGATGAGGTCAAGCAACGATTGATTGAGTTACTCCAGGAGTACAAAGACGTGTTTGCCTGGTCGTATGAGGATATGCCAGGACTTGACACAGATATCGTGGTTCATCGTCTGCCTCTTCGTGAGGAATGTCCTCCTGTCAAACAGAAACTGAGAAGAACAAGGCCAGATATGGCAGTGAAGATCAAGGAAGAAGTTCAGAAACAGTTAGATGCCAGATTTCTTGCTGTGGCCAACTACCCTCCTTGGGTCGCTAACATCGTGCCCGTACCTAAAAAGGAAGGCAAAGTTAGGATGTGTGTTGATTATATGGACTTGAATAGAGCAAGCCCAAAGGATGATTTCCCGCTTCCCCATATTGACGTGCTTGTTGATAACACCGCGCAATTCTCGGTGTTTTCCTTCATGGACGGTTTTTCCGGATACAATCAAATTAAGATGGCGCCGGAGGATATGGAGAAAACGACTTTTATCACACCTTGGGGGACCTTTTGCTATAAAGTGATGCCTTTCGGGTTAAAGAACGCAGGGGCAACTTACCAACGAGCAATGGTCACACTCTTTCACGACATGATGCATCACGAAATCGAAGTTTACGTCGACGATATGATTGCAAAGTCCCAAACGGAAGAGGGGCACTTGACAAACCTTCTAAAGTTGTTTGAGAGGTTGAGGAAGTTCAAATTAAGGTTGAATCCAAGTAAATGTACCTTCGGCGTACGGTCAGGAAAGTTGTTGAGGTTCGTCGTTAGTGAGAAAGGTATTGAGGTTGATCCCGCGAAGATCAAAGCAATTCAAGAAATGCCAGCACCAAAGACTGAGAAGCAGGTTCGTGGCTTCTTAGGTAGGTTGAACTATATTGCAAGGTTCATATCTCACCTCACCGCCACTTGTGAGCCATTGTTTAAACTTCTAAAGAAGGATCAGGCGGTCGTTTGGAACGAGAATTGCCAGAAGGCGTTTGAGAAAATAAAAGAATACCTACAAGAACCCCCAATACTGATGCCCCCGGTGGCTGGGAGACCGTTGATAATGTACTTAACAGTTCTTGAAAATTCTATGGGTTGTGTTCTCGGTCAGCACGACGAGACTGGAAGAAAGGAGCACGCAATTTACTACTTGAGTAAAAAGTTCACAGACTGTGAATCCAGATATTCAATGTTAGAAAAGACTTGTTGCGCACTTGCTTGGGCCGCCAAACGCCTAAGGCAGTATATGCTAAACCACACAACCATGTTGATTTCAAAGATGGACCCAATTAAGTACGTGTTCGAAAAGCAGGCGCTATCAGGAAGGATCGCTAGGTGGCAGATGATTCTGACAGAATATGATATTCAATATGTATCTCAAAAAGCTATTAAAGGCAGTGTTCTGTCAGAATACCTTGCAGAGCAGCCAGTCGATGATTATCAGCCAATGAAGTTTGATTTTCCTGACGAAGACATTATGTACTTGAAAATGAAAGATTGCGACGAGCCGTTGCCGGGCGAGGGACCGGAATTGGGTTCCCAGTGGAAATTAATCTTTGACGGCGCTGTTAACTCAGACGGTAGTGGGATTGGGGCAATCATTACAACTCCCCATGGATCCCATATACCATTCACCGCGAGGTTAACATTCCCATGTACCAACAACGAGGCCGAGTACGAAGCATGTATCATGGGTATTGAAGAAGCAATCGACTTAAGAATCAAGAACCTTGATATCTATGGAGATTCAGCCTTAGTGGTCAACCAAATCAAGGGAGAGTGGGAAACGCGCCAGCCAAATCTGATCCCATACATGAACTACGCAAGGAGGTTGCTACCTTTTTTCGATCGAGTAGAGCTTCACCATGTGCCGAGGGCAGAGAATCAGATGGCCGATGCTTTGGCTACTCTATCCTCGATGTACAAAGTTAACTTCTGGAACGATGCTCCAATAATTGTCATTTCGCGGCTCGATAGACCAGCATTTGTGTTCGCAATAGATGAAGCTCCTGACGGTAAACCATGGTTTTATGACATCCGGAACTTTCTTAAAAACCAAGAGTACCCGCCTGGGGCATCTACCCAAGATAAGAAGACTTTGAGGAGATTGTCCGGCAATTTCTATCTGAATCCAGACGGTGCGCTCTATCGGAGAAACCATGACTTAGTGCTACTAAGATGCGTGGACGAAAAAGAGGCAAATTTGCTTATGGAAGAAGTCCACGAAGGTGCTTTCGGAACACATGCAGGCGGTCATGCCATGTCCCGGAAATTATTGAGGGCAGGATATTATTGGTTAACTATGGAGTCAGATTGCTTCAAGTACGCCAAGAAATGCCACAAATGTCAAATTTATGCCGACAAGATTCATGTACCGCCGTGTCCTTTGAACGTCATGTCGTCGCCGTGGCCTTTTTCCATGTGGGGCATTGATATGATTGGAAAAATCGAGTCGACCGCGTCCAATGGACACCGTTTTATCTTAGTAGCTATTGATTATTTCACCAAATGGGTCGAAGCGGCCTCTTATGCCAATGTCACAAAGCAGGTAGTGGCCCGATTCATCAAAAGAGATATCATCTGTCGATATGGGATACCCGAAAGGATCATTACTGACAATGGTTCTAATTTGAATAACAAGATGATGAAGGAACTGTGCCAGAGTTTCAAAATTGAGCATCACAATTCTTCTCCCTATCGCCCGAAAATGAATGGCGCCGTGGAAGCAGCCAACAAGAACATTAAGAAGATAGTACAGAAGATGGTGATAACTTATAAGGATTGGCACGAGATATTGCCCTTTGCCTTACATGGATATCGCACTTCGGTGCGTACTTCAACTGGGGCAACTCCCTTCTCGTTGGTGTATGGCATGGAAGCTGTTCTGCCATTAGAGGTCGAGATCCCTTCTCTAAGAGTACTGGCAGATGTCAAACTAGATGAAGCAGAATGGGTAAAGAACAGGTTGAATCAACTCAGTTTGATGGATGAGAAAAGATTGGCGTCTCTCGCGTACGGTCGTTTGTATCAGAAGAGGATGAAGAGCGCCTATGATAAAAAGATACGTCCTCGGAACTTTCAGGCAGGCGACTTGGTGTTGAAGCGAATTCTCCCACCACAGAACGATCACAGAGGCAAATGGACTCCCAACTACGAGGGTCCTTATGTTGTAAGAAAGGTGTTCTCAGGAGGAGCCTTGCTGCTTTCAACTATGGATGGTGAAGATTTTACATCCCCGGTGAACGCAGACGCGGTCAAAAAATATTTTGCTTAAGAAAGCTCGCTGGAAAGAAAAAGAGTATCCAGGCAAGAATGAGGCATCCCGGCGAACCATAAAAAGATAGGTTCGGGCAAAAATTAGGGATATAAGAAAAATGTGAGCCCGCAAAGTTGAAAACCTGAAAAGGCAACTTTGGCAAAAATGGGTATCCTGGTGAATCGAAAACCCGCAAGGGCGATTCAGGCAAAAATTAGGGATTTTAAAGCAAATGACTGCGGCCTGCGCATTGATTATCACAAGCATAGTGGATCCTGGGGAGAACTCGAAAATCGACCCTTCAAATCAATCTCTTCGGAAGTTAAAGCATCGGAAAGCGTCAAAGCCGCGCGAGTCATGGATGAGTCGTCACATGGTGTTTGTCTGTACCACGTTGCCGACATTTTTGTATATTTTCCTTGTGTTTGTCTTTTTGTGCGACTTTCTCTTTTAAGGAGTTGCATCCAATGTAAAGTTGCCTATTTTCAGGCCTTTTATCAATAAAATATACTATTCAGAAAAAGCTTTTGTTTTGGTTTTAAATTTTTACCATTTTGGATGCAAAAGACGCTTGATTTTTATTGATGAAAAAACTTTGCATACATGAACTTGTGGGCTTTGCTAACTGTTAATCAGGACATTTGTTTTAAATAAAGTCATAATTGATAACTTGGTGCCAGCTGTACAACACACTTGTCTAGTTGTTGTTACTTTCCCTAAGCAGAGAATGGAACTAACTCAGAAATCGTTCATCTCCGTCCCTAGCGGAGAGAGTGTGGGATAGTCCTCCCAGTAAATCTTATACAACATCCCTAGCAGATAGTGGATTCAATCTCCGGCAGAAGAGAGTTATTTCACAACGCTCAGCTGTGTTTACCCAGTGGAGTTGTTCTGGCTAAACATTCACGGTTGATTTCCCCGCCAGAGTGGAGTGGTTTGTCTCCAGCCAAGTTGCTTGATCCCCAGAAGAGTTGTAGGCTGATAGGCCATCCGAGATGTTTTCCGCAGCAGAGTTTGATTTGGATCCCCAGCGAAGTGGATTCATTCTCAGCAGAACAGTTTTACCCAGAAGTTTTTCTCGGAGGCCATCCAAGGCTTGTATTCCCCAGCATGAGTTTGTTTGCGCTAGGCGTATCTAGCCTTTCCCCAACGGAGTTGGCTCTTTCTCTTTAGCATTTATTTTGCTAAAGTGGTTCATCTGCATTTACATACATGCATAGCATCCACCCAAACGCGAAGCATTTCCATTTCGCATGGAGCATTTCGTCATATCCAAACATGTGCATGTGAAACATAAGCTGAGTCGTTACCCTTCTGTTTCAAGTGAAGTCCCGCAGATGACTGGTATCTTTGTCCGTGTGTTGGCTAGGCCCCAGCTCATGGTGTTTCCCCAGCAGAGTTATTTTGTGATTATCACCAATGGATGGTCTTAATTTCGTTTGAATCTTGTTGCTCGCTTATATTTAGCGAAGGCTTGGCGGCGATGTCAAGTATTTATATTCTTCAGCGGTGATGCTGAATATTTGTTTTGGCGGCGATGTCAAATGATTTGATGCTTCAACGGCGATGTTGAGAGTTTATTTCTGACGGCGATGTTAGATGATTTGATTCTTCAGCGGTGATGCTGAGTATTTGTTTTTTGGCGGCGATGTCGGAGTGATTTGTACTTTTCAGCGGCGATGTTGAATGTTTGTTTCTGGCGGCAATGTCAGGTAGTTTGGTTCTTCCAACGGCGATGTTGGATTTTTGTTTCTGGCGGCGATGTCAGGTAGTTTGGTTCTTCCAACGGTGATGTTGGATTTTGCCTTGACGGCGATGTCAGAGGATCGTATCTTTGGATTCAATATCTGTTTGTATTTAACAAAGGACTGACGGCGAAGTCGGATTATTTTAAGAATTGACGGTGAAGTCAAAACTATTAGAATTGACGGCGAAGTCAAAACTGTTAGAATTGACGGCGAGGTCAGAAGATTATTTTTGAAGGATTGACGGCGAAGTTAAGGGAATGTTAAGAACTGACGGCGAAGTCAGATGATATTGAGGACTGACGGTGAAGTCAGATTATTTTTGAGAACTGACGGCGAAGTCAGATGGTATTCAGAACTGATGGCGAAGTCAGGATATTTTTGAGAGCTGACGGCGAAGTCAGATTATTTTTGAGAGCTGACGGCGAAGTCGGATTATTTTTGAGAGTTGACGGCGAAGTCAGTTTGTTTGAGGATTGACGGCGAGGTTAGATCCCTTTACCGACTTGATGTCGAGGCCTGACGGCGATGTCAGATGTTGTTATCAAGTTTGGGATGCACGGCGGCGATGTCAGAATTATTATCCCCTACAGAGGCCTGACGGCGATGTCAGATGCTTGTTGAACAGTGTGTTTATCTGGCGGCGATGTCAGGTGTTTCTCAATATTATGGTTGTCTGGCGGCGATGTCAGATGATTATTGGATGTTTGTTTTTTTCTGACGGCGAAGTCAGATGTCCCTTATCAGGCTATCAATTCGGTTATCTCTGAAGATTTTATCTTATCAGAGTTTGCAGTTCTGTTCTTGGCAAATTTACGGGTTCTTTGGTATTCAACCGTCTTTTACCTTGGATGTTCGAAAGCCGTTCGCTTTTCATCCCTTCAGGTTCAAGTCGCTTGAATAGGGGCAGCTGTTGCACCCTAAAATTTGCCCTACCCTTGTATATATCCTTCATCTTTCATACCCCGAATTTGTCCTACCCATATATAACTTGCATCGGTATATCCATTCATCAATCGTTATAAAAAAATATATGTTGTTTTCATCACGAGGTTAATTTGAGTCGAATCAAGCTTTGTTTAAGGATATCAAGTCAAGTAAGAACAGTGTTGATTGAGGTTTTTATCCAATGGGTCATAGCTTTGTTGGGACGAGGATTTGCCCAGGATTATCGAGTTGAGTTGAGATCATACATTTCATGACGGATTATTGTGTAGAATATGCACTTTTCAATTAAGGATTTGTGTATGCGCCCATTGGTCATTTGTCTAGTTTGAAATAAGAGATTTATTATCAACACGAGAGGAAGGTTCAAAGATTGGTTCGCCGTTAGTTTCGTAGTGTCAAGACTTCAATTCATCCGAGAAACAAAGTTGACTTACGGGCAATAAAATTTCTCAAAGCTTATTCAAGTTTGCTTGAGTGAAAATTCAGAAGGGGGAAATTTAGTTCTTAAGTTTTGGACCACACGTGAGATTTCAAGATCACTTGACATGATTCAAGAGAATTAAAGGAGGGTGCAATTCTAAGAGTCCGTTCCCTCACACAAAAAAGAGTGATTTACAATTATGTTGGGTCTAGATTTTAAAGTCCAGCTCATTTGTCACTTGAGGCCCATTTACATGGGGTATTGTCACAAAAATAAAAAAAACACAAGAGCACAATATGATTCACATTGCAAAGTTTCAGTTTGGATAACATTGTCCATTACTAATTTTCCTACAAAGTATTACACATACAAATAATAGGAACAATGTCTGAACAATGGCAAGCAGCTTCGACGTCGGTAGAAGGTCTGTGGAGCAAGCTACGATATTTCCGTTTAGGCCATGTTCTGATGCAGCAACAAGTCCACTTATGTGTGCCATATCCATCATAAGGAAGGCCCCTATGCTATCCGCAATTTTTCTAAAGCGGGGATAATCAATGTCTAGGGGATAAGCACTAGCACCAGCAATAATTAGCTTCGGTCGGAAGATACTAGCAGTTTTCTCCAGCATATCATAATCAATAAGACCTGTTGATTCATCAAGTCGATAAGCCATAGATTCAAAACAAACAGATGTGGCTGATACACGTCTTTTAGGTGTCATGAATCCATGGGATAAATGTCCACCATGAGACGAATCCAAACCCATTATTCGATCATGTGGTTTAAGAATTGCAGTGTATACTGCAAAATTAGCCGGGGAACCAGATAATGGTTGAACATTTACACCCCACTTGTTACCATCTAAATGAAACGCAGCAAGTGCCTTTTCTTGACACAGGATTTTAAGCTCATCAATATGCTCATTGCCACCATAATACCTTTTACCCGGCAAACCTTCTGAGTACTTGTTTGTGAAGCATGAACCAACTGCTTCCATCACTGCTCTGGATGTAAAATTTTCAGAAGCAGTAAGTTCAAGACTGTTAAATTGACGGTCTTTTCCCTTGCCAATTATCCTATGAACCTCAGGGTCAGCTTCACTTAAACCATAATCTAGGAAACTAGACCCATCACCTCCAATTTGAGGGGGCAGTGACTATAGCTCCTCCAACATGAGAAATCTTCTGATAGACCTGCAATAGAAACCCTGCAGAGTTCTGACAAGCCAGTTACTTCTGACTCAGGAACTGCTAAGTCTGCTAAGATTAGTAAGATTATTATTCCAAACAAAGTGAAATCAGATGATACACAGGCTGAATCTCTTAAGCAAACTCTACATAACCGTACCGCCAGCCATCACCTGCAAAACAAGAGATAGATGCGTAAAATTAATTCAGCAAAAAAAAAAAATTCAAATCAAAAGAAATGCTGAAGCCAAGAAAGAAGAGATTATGAGGTTGGTGCAAGATACTGCCATGGCTGAAATGGAACCTTCTACTACTGCTGCTGCTTTTGCTTCAGCTTCAGTTTCTTTTGATTTGGATTCACTTCATGTTTCAGTTTCTCAAGGGTATCAATGTGTTGTTTGTTATTCTCCTACCACTATGAGATGTTCTCGCTGCAAAGCCGTTAGATACTGTTACATGTCTCCAGACTTCTCTAGTTGTTATTCATTTACAGTTCGGGTAAGTGTCAAATTAGTCACTGGAGGCAAGGTCACAAGGACGAATGTTGTCCTTCGGTTACCACCACCAGGGAGGTGGACGGCGGAAATATTACTTGCAGAGCGGCGTCGCACTTCAACACAATCCAACAAACAACATTGTTGACACAAACCTAAGTACACATCTCCAACACCATCAACATGAACACCAAGAAGGGTTCAGCTGCAATACTTTATCACTACCCTTGTCCTGACGACGTTTTTGCCGCTCTCGCCGCACATCTTTACTACAAAGCCACTTCCTTATTCTCTCCGCTCTTCTTTCCCAACACTGTCTATTATCCTCTCAGACTTGAAGACCTTCCATTGAATGATATTACTGATCTTTACCTTCTAGATTTTGTTGGCCCACCTGGATTTGTTCACCAAGTCTCCACCAAAGTTCCAAGAGTGATTGTTTTGGACCATCACAAAACTGCACTTGAGAGCCTTTGTAGTGATGATACTTCACTTGGTGAGAACGTGACTAAGGTTGTTGACATGGAGAGAAGTGGGGCTACTATTGCTTTTGATTACTTCAAAGAAAAACTTGTGAATCCTGATGCTGGTGTTGTGGTGAACCAACCTTCGGTGATTGGTGAATTCGACCGTGCGAGGCGACTTTTTAATTACATTGAAGATGTGGATCTTTGGAGGTGGAGACTTCAGAATAGCAAAGCTTTTAGCAGTGGTTTGAAGGATTTGAAGATTGAGTTTGATGCCCGGATAAACCCTTCCTTGTTCGACCAGTTGCTTTCATTGGACTTAGATGCTGTTATTAGTCAAGGCACGGCGAGCTTGTCACATAAGCAAAAATTAATTGGTGATTGTCTCAGCAACTCATATGAAATCGCCCTTGGAAACGGTGCATATGGTCACTGCCTGGCTGTTAATGCAGATGCTGCACTTTTGGAGTTAAGGAGTGAACTAGGACATCAGTTAGCTACTAAAAGCCAGAAATTGAAATTGAGGAAGATGATTGTTCTCAAAGACATTGTGCCTGCTGCTCAAAACAACATAGACACTAAATTTATATTCTTGGAGAAAGGGAAGACAACACTTGAAGGGCAAAATAAAGTGTGTTTGGCGCTTGTAGCTGATGAGACTGCAGCAGTTCATGTTCAGCTTTGAGATGAGTGCGATGCTTTTGATTCAAGTGATATAATTTATCTGACCAATGGCATATTTTCCTACCAGCACGGCAACCTTATCTTAAGGGCGAGGGTATTGGAGCTGTTGTATATAATGTTCCAGAGCTTGAAAATAACCAGAAGCTAAAGATAAGTTTGAGAAGTTTGGACACTGAGGATACAACTCCCATCTCTCAGGATTTCGGAGGCGGTGGACATCGAAATGCTAGCTCTTTCATGTTGAAGTCTGAAGAATTTAAGTAGTGGAAGGTAGAGATTGAAACTCACGTGAGCCCTGGGTCCCTGTCTCTATATGTTCATTATGGGCAAAGTAGACCCAAAGATGCAAAAAGTCTAGCTCAATGTGACGTTGTAATTACTACATATGGAGTTTTGGCTTCTGATTTTTCCAGTTAGAATGCAGAGAATAATGGTGGACTCTTCTCAATTCGTTGGTTCAGAGTGATTCTTGACGAGGCACATACTATAAAATCTTCTAAAAGTCAAGTTTCTATGGCTGCTTCTGCTCTAATTGCTGACAACCGCTGGTGTCTTACTGGGACTCCAATCCAGAACAACCTTGAAGATGTTTACAGTCTCCTTCGCTTTCTGAGAATAGAGCCTTGGGGTCATTGGGCCTGGTGGAACAAGCTTATTCAGAAACCATTTGAGGGCGGCGATGAGAGAGGATTGAAATTAGTTCAGTCCATTTTGAAGCCTATCATGTTGAGGAGAACCAAACATAGCACAGATCGAGAGGGCAAGCCTATACTAGTTCTCCCTCCTGCTGATATGCAGATAATTTATTGTGAACCCACAGAAGCTGAAAAAGACTTTTACGAGGCCCTATTCAAAAGATCTAAGGTAAAGTTTGATCAGTTTGTTGAGCAAGGACGTGTTCTTCATAATTATGCTTCAATTCTAGAGCTACTTTTACGTCTTCGGCAATGCTGTGATCATCCATTTCTTGTAATGAGTCGAGGTGATACACAAGAATTTGCTGATCTGAAGAAACTAGCTAAGCGCTTCCTTAAAGGAACCTGTAATGCTTCTGAAGGTGAAGAAAAAGATGCACTTTCACGAGCTTATGTTCAAGAAGTTGTGGAAGAGCTACGTAAAGGGGAGCAGGGAGAGTGTCCAATATGTCTTGAAGCATTTGAAGATGCAGTGTTGACACCATGTGCTCATCGCCTTTGCCGGGAATGCCTCTTGGCAAGTTGGCGAAATTCTACCTCTGGTTTATGTCCTGTTTGTAGGAAAATAGTCAGCAAGCAGGATCTTATCACCGCCCCTACTGAGAGTCGATTTCAGGTTGATATCAAGAAGAACTGGGTAGAGTCATGCAAGGTAACCGGTCTTTTGAATGAACTTGAAAATCTCCGCTCCTCAGGATCTAAGAGCATTGTCTTCAGCCAGTGGACTGCTTTTCTAGACCTCTTGCAGATTCCCTTTACTCGGAATAAAATATCATTTCTTCGTCTTGATGGGACATTGAATATGCAGCAGCGGGAAAAAGTAATTAAACAATTCTCAGAAGACAGTGACACACAGGTGTTGTTGATGTCGCTAAAAGCTGGTGGACAGTGGAGGGAGTCTTAAGCGAATTAATTAGAATATATTTGGCCAACCACAACAGACTTGATGTCTTGAAAGTTACTGTCAACTAATTCATGTAGTATTCCTGAAAATGACAAGGAAGAAGAGGATGAGTATGATCAACTTCCACCCATACGAATATTGACAAAATTCCAGTTTGAAAAGTTGCCCCATCAGCATAAGTCAAAGCAGTAAAAAATCACAAATGAAGCAGTGAAAATGCAGGTTAAAAAATATCAGATATTTTCAATTTAAATGAATAAATTCAGGGACATGAAAAATAAGACAGCAGGAACACATTCACAAAAATGGCAAATACAGAGCAGTTGTAGGCAATTACAGCACCACAGTCTTAGCACAAAAATGGTAATAGGACAGGTTAGTAGCAGACCAAACCTAAAGCCTAAGGTGCAGAGGGTTTCAGAGCCTCAAGAGTTGGTCTGCTAAACCTAATTGACCTCACTATAAAGGCTTAATGTTTGGAGAAAAAAGGGGACTACAAAAAAAAAACAGCTGCTTTCACTCAAAAAAAACTGGAAAAAAAGGGAGATTGAAGAAGAAACTCACCTGTGTTCTGCATCAACAATCTGGTGGTATTATTCTGTAAGTATTCTGTCACTCTCTCTACCTTCATAGTCTTAATCTGTGTTGTTTCTGTTTATCTCATTTCCTGGCATTGGGTCTAAACGAACACCAACATCTCGCCCACAGACCCAAGCTTTGAACTCACTCTCCAACCATCAGCACTCACCAACCATTTTAACAACATCCACAACAACCACTTTCGAATCTCAACTCAAAACACAAAACCACTGAATATCCAAATCCCAGCAATCACACATCTTCTGAAACTCATACCCTTTTTCACAAACAGCTCAAACTCGTCACCCTCCTTACTCCATTAATCATCCAACAAGCTCAACAAAGCCCAGACAACCGCAAATACCTTTCAAACTACAAACTTCTGCAAAACCTGTTAAATATCCATAAACCATCACCCTTGTAATCTTCAGCCATTCCCTAAAACAGAATATTTTCAACCATCTTCCGTTAAAACCCTACTCGCAAATTCATTTCAAACTCTTCAGCGACCCATTTCTGAGAATCCCTTTTCCATCTCCAATTTTTACTTAATCGTCAACCACCTAAACATCCCCAATCTGTAACCCTCTTCTTCAAATCACCTTCACTCGAGCAACCCATAGCCCTCTTTTACCCTCAAAACAACAACAAAGCTCACCTTCGTCATTCTCGAACCAAACCGAAAACCTCCACTAAATCCTCACCAGAAACCTTCGAAAACAACCACTCATCATCCCTTCAAACAAAACCCTTTCCAGAAGCCTTCACAAACCGTAACAAAACCAACAACTCTCCATTGATCCCAACCGTACCGACCTTCACCCTTCGTTTCTACCGCTTCGTGTATAAATCCTCAAGCTTTTCTCCTTTTACTGAAAACAACAACAAAGCCAGAATAAATCCACAGAACACAAACAGAAACAAGTGAGGAACAGAGAATCTGAGAGTGAGAGACGCTAAAATCGACAATGAAACGGATATTGAAACACGATAGCAGTGAGGAACGGCGATGCAAGCGCGCTGTTGTCGTTTTGTTTGTTTTGACCTTTATTTCTGGAGTCGTTTTGAAGCTTTGATGATTCTAACCATTTAAACTTTTTTCGTTCTTTTTAATAAAATGTTTTGCTATATCCTTTATACTGACCATGAAATAATGGGCTTTAGGCGTATGTAAATGTTTTTTTTTTATTATTTAAATATATTATTATAGTTATTATGTAAAAACATATTTATTATATTTTTAATATCCCATCTTATAAATAGGTTATTATGTTATGGTTTTATTTTCTTTAAGAACTTTGTATGTATTATATTTTTGGAATTCATATTTTAATTTCTAGTTTATAATATTATAGTTTTATTAATATCTCTTTTAAAAGGTTATAAATATTTATAGTTTCAATTATTTTTATCTTTTAGAAGTTAAATTCCATTTCTCTTTTGTTATTGGACATTTTTTTGCCTTTTTGGTCGATGACGAGACCTCTGTAATTCATTACCAGTCAAATTATTGATGAGTAATGTTGGATCTGAGACCACCTCTTTTCTCTCTTCATTTCTTGTCCCAAATCGATTCAAAACCATTGTCAAACCATCTTCAAAATAAAATTATCTTTGTGTTGAATTAAAAAGAGAGGATTGGGTGTAGACCTCTTCCTCTCCGAGTGTCGAGATGCTCACTGTAGTGTGGGTGGTTTAGACACTCGTCTTTCAATGCAAAGACGCCTCCACCCCCCTTTTTCTCCTAAAACCTCGGCCCCGTACCGAGTCCTTTTTCAAACCTTAATAATTTGATTTCTCTTTGTATCGAATTAAAGGAGGGGATTAAGTGTAGACTTTCTTCCTCTCCGAGTGTTGGGATGCCCACTGTAGTGAGGGTGGTCTCGATGCTCGTATCTCGATACAAAGACGCGACTTTATCCACCATCTCGCTTTCACAACTTTCATTCCGTAACCTTTTCACACCTAAAACCTCGGTCATATACCGAGTGCATTTTCAAATCTTTTCATAACAAAAACTTGAATGGTCGTGGAGTGGTTAGGCGTATGCCTTCTCCTATCCCGAGTGCTGACGTTTACCGTAGGGTTCTCTGTCGCAAAGCACTTACCATTCAAAACCAAAAACATCTTTAATAAGAGAACGAAGTTCTCTTTGCATTGAATTAAAGAGAGAGGATTGGGTGTAGACCTCTTCTTCTCCGAGCATAGGGATGCCCACTGTAGCGAGGGTGGTTTCGACGCTCGTCTTTCAATACGAAGACGCCTCGTTCACCACACCCTTCTATAATAAAAAACTTTGAGATAACGAATTGGGTACTATCCGTAGGGGTTACTATCCGAGGACCTGTCTCGCCCCCTAAAAAACAATCTAATCAATCAAACGTGACTCCTTGCCTCGCGTGGCGAAAACTAATTAATCTTTCAAAAGGGATATGTTACGTCCGTTCTACCGCAAACAGGTAACGCCTAAGTCTCCAACGAGCGAGCAGCAAAACACCTAACTGCTAGAATGCGCACGATAGCATCATCCATAAAAAACATCAACACACCGTAGGCCGAACTACGGCTGCTCTGATTCTTTACTTCGTTCAAGTAAAGATACGTAGGCACAAGGGCCACAATCCTTGCCGAGCACATTCCCCCCTATATCTGTAGTTCCCCGAACTACGTCGACTCTGACTTTCTCGTATCTATTGAGAA
The DNA here is from genome assembly GCA_963859935.3 of Lathyrus sativus. Classification (NCBI taxonomy): domain Eukaryota; kingdom Viridiplantae; phylum Streptophyta; class Magnoliopsida; order Fabales; family Fabaceae; genus Lathyrus; species Lathyrus sativus. Next base: position 186,899,330 of record OZ012736.1, on the reverse strand, counting down.
TACGTAGGCATAGGACTGCGAAGTCCTACCGAGTCTTTTCTTTCTCTTTTTCCCCGTTCTCTTTTTCCTCCTAACTTTCTTGTTTCTAACCCTTCTTTTACCCAGTGAAACACTTCTTATAGCATAATATTTAAGCAAATATATTCACACATCGACAAACAAAAGGTTCCCATCGAGTACGATGGATGCGAGGGGTGCTAATACCTTCCCCTCGCATAACCGACTTCCGAACCCGTTCTTGGTTGCGAGACCATCTTATCCATTTCTTTCTTAAGGTTTTCTCGATATTTACCTTTCCCCTTATGGGATAAATAAAGTTCGGTGGCGACTCTTCTGTCCTTTCTCTTTGCCTCCCCGTCGTTGCACGATGCATTTTTCGAGTAGCGACAGATACCCCCAGTGGCCGGGAGACCTTTGATTATGTATTTGACAGTTCTTGAGGAAAGCATGGGTTGCATTCTCGGTCAACACGACGAGACCGGACGTAAAGAGCATGCAATCTACTATTTGAGTAAGAAGTTTACCGACTGTGAGTCCAGATACTCAATGCTCGAGAAGACGTGTTGCGCGCTAGCCTGGGCCGCCAAACGTTTGAGGCAATACATGCTGAATCATACAATCCTGCTAATTTCAAAGATGGATCCAATCAAATACGTGTTTGAAAAGAAAGCACTCTCCGGAAGAATTGCCCGATGGCAGATGGTGTTAACCGAATACGATATACAATATGTCTCGCAAAACGCTATTAAAGGTAGCGTTCTGTCTGAGTACCTTGCGAAGCAGCCTATTGAGGACTACCAATCAATGAGGTTTGATTTTCCTGACGAGGATATCATGTACCTGAAAATGAAAGATTTTGAAGAACCGTTGCCGGATGAAGGACCAGAGTTGGGTTCCAAATGGCAGTTGATATTTGATGGAGCTGTGAATTCCTATGGTAGCGGAATAGGTGCAATTATTACTACTCCTCAGGGGTCGCACATCCCCTTTACTGCCCGATTGACTTTTCCCGTTACCAATAATGAGGCTGAATATGAGGTTTGCATCATGGGTCTGGAAGAAGCCATTGATTTGCGAATCAAACATCTGGATGTATACAGAGACTCATCTCTAGTGGTGAATCAGATTAAAGGAGAATGGGAGACACGTCAACCCAATTTGATACCATATATGAATTATGCCAGGAGATTGTTGCCTTTCTTTGACAAGGTGGAATTGCATCACGTACCACAAGCAGAAAATCAAATGGCTGACGCCCTGGCGACATTGTCCTCAATGTATAAAGTTAACTTCTGGAACGAGGCTCCCCGGATTGTTATCTCTCGGCTTGATAGGCCTGCATTCATATTTGCCATTGATGAGGCTCCCCATGGTCAACCCTGGTACTTTGACATCCAGAATTTCCTGAAGAACAAGGAGTATCCGGCTGGGGCATCCTATCGAGATCAGAAGACTCTCAGGAGATTGGCTGGCAATTTCTATTTGAACCCGGACGGTGTCCTATACAAAAGAAACCACGACTTGGTGTTGCTACGCTGTGTAGATGAGAAAGAGGTGAAGTTGCTCATGGAAGAGATACATGAGGGTACATTTGGTACACATGCTGGTGGACATGCTATGACGAGAAAATTGCTGCGGGCAGGTTACTATTGGCTAACTATGGAAACAGATTGTTTCAAGTTTGCAAAGAGGTGTCATAAATGCCAGATTTTTGCGGACAAGATCCATGTGCCTCCGAGTCCACTGAATGTGATGTCATCACCGTGGCCCTTCTCGATGTGGGGAATTGATATGATTGGAAAGATTGAGCCTACGGCATCCAATGGACACCGGTTCATCTTGGTGGCAATGGATTACTTCACCAAATGGGTGGAGGCAACGTCATATGCCAATGTCACCAAACAAGTGGTCGCCAGATTCATCAAACGAGATATTATCTGCAGATATGGAATCCCTGAGCGGATTATCACCGACAACGGTTCGAATTTGAATAACAAAATGATGAAAGAGCTGTGCCAGAATTTTAAGATTGAACATCACAACTCTTCTCGTTACCGACCCAAGATGAATGGCGCTGTCGAAGCGGCCAATAAGAACATAAAGAAGATTGTCCAGAAGATGGTTGTGATGTATAAAGACTGGCACGAGATGTTACCTTTCGCTTTGCACGGTTATCGTACGACAGTATGCACATCAACCGGGGCAACCCCTTTTTCATTGGTATACGGAATGGAGGCAGTGTTACCGTTGGAGGTTGAGATTCCTTCCTTGAGGGTTTTACGAGATGTCCAACTTGACGAGGCGGAATGGGTTAAGGATAGATTGAATCAGCTCAGTTTAATGGACGAGAAGAGGTTAGCTTCTCTAGCGTACGGTCAGTTGTATCAAAGCCGGATGAAGAGAGCTTACGATAAGAAGATATGTCCACGAAGCTTTCAGACGGGCGACCTTGTGCTGAAGAGGATTCTCCCACCACAAACAGACCACAGGGGCAAGTGGACTCCTAATTACGAAGGTCCCTATGTTGTCAGAAAAGTCTTCTCTGGAGGAGCCTTGCTACTATCTACCATGGATGGTTAAGACTTTACGTCCCCTGTGAATTCGGACGCAGTTAAAAAATACTTTGCTTGAAAGTGACCCGCTGGACAGTAAAAAGAGAGTCCAGGCAAAAATGGGGCATCCTGGCGAACCGTAAAAAATGAATAAAAGGTTCGGGAAAAAGTTAGGGATAAAATTGAAAAGATGTACACCCGCGAAGTCGAAAACCTGCAAAGGGCGACTTCGGCAAAAAAGGGGATCCTGGTGAATTGAAAACCCGCAAAACGCAAAAGTTAGGGATTGAAAAAGCAAATGGCTGCGGTCCGGATTTGATACTACATTGCTTAGTGGTTTGGGAGTACCCGAGGGTTCGTTTATCCAACACAATCTCTTCCGAAAGTTGAATACCGGGAAAGCGCCAGAGTCAGGCGAGTCATAGGAGGGTCAGCTCATGATGTTTGTCTGCACCATGTTGCCGACATGTATACAAATATTGTTTTGTACTTTTTATTTTTATGCTTTTGTGTGTGCGTAACTTCCTCTTTTTAGGAGTTGCATCCGATGTACAAAGCTTCGCCTATTTACAGGCTCAATCAATAAAACATGTTATTCAGTATTTGATGTTTGTGCTTTACTGTTTTGTATGTGGAAAACGCCGATGTTTCGATGAACTCGCATGTGCATAACTTTGCTGGCCCTCGCCAATAATTGCTAAAACTTCGAATTGACTGAAGTAATGTCGCGGATGCTAACCCGAATAGATTTGGTTGTATAGATATGTTTTGTCTCGTTTGTGTTTTGCAGGGTTCTCGCCCTTGAAGTGGACAATCAGAAAATGGTGGCCCCAGCCAGAGGCCCTAGAAGAAGGACTTGACCTTATTTCCCAGCAGGTCACACCTCACCCCCCAGAGGTTGAGATGACGTTATCCCTTACCAAAGGAAGGATTATTTTCCCCAGAAGAGTATCCTCATGGAAGTGGTCCACAGGACCTCCCCAGAAAATCGAAATCAGTATCCCCTGCAGAGTTTATACTCCCTAGAGAGTCGGGTATATGCACGCTCAATCCCCAGCTGGGAGGATTTCCGCGGCACGTAACCAAGTCATAGTGGGTTCAGAAGGATTATCACCAACGAGGATGGTTTTCTTTCTCCCCGCAGGTCGTCGTGCTTTCGTCAGGATGATTATCCCCAGCGGGGTGGTAGTTCCGAGTTTGTAAACTGTACCCAGACAGTTGTCCCCCAGAAGGGTTGCTTCTCCCCCAGCTGAGTTAATCTTCCCAGCAGGTGTTTTTCTTTCCTCCCAGTGGAAATTGATGTGTAGTCTCTCCCCGACATAGTTGGTTGTATTTCCGGCATTTATTTTTCCAGATTACTTTGCGATACCCGTTCATCCCCAACAGGGTGGTATTTGTCCTCAACAGTCGTGTTGAAGCAAGCTTGTCAAAGCCTTCCCCAGCGGCCCGAACCTGCATATGCATTTGCATACATTGTCATGTTTGCATCTACCCAAAAACGCGTAGCATTTCCATGTCGTATGGAGCATTACGCATACGCATTTTGAAACATAAATCAGGTTGGTTAACCTTTTGCTTTCAGGTGTGTTTCTCAGCAGGAGTATGAAGTTATAGTTCAGATCTATTACCAGACGATCGAGGTCTCGCCGTGAGACATGTGATGATGCAGTCCTTGTTATTATTTCCCACCGAGTTATTGGCTGAAGTTTCTCTTATCTGACTAGCGGGGTATTTTCTCCAGGGTTGCTGTCGCGGCAGCATGTCAAGGTTTCATGAATCAAGATTTTAGAAGTGGTCGCTTGTTGGCGAAACGGGTGTCGGGCAGTTATTTTCAGAATATCCCCAGTGAAGTTAGCTACTGCTAAGAATAGGTAAAGAAGCTATATCCGAGTCACTCTTCCCGTATGAAGCAGGCGGATGAACTTTCCTATAAGAATCAGGTAGATGAATTTTCCCGTATGAAGCAGGCGGATGAACTTTTCCCGTATGAAGCAGGCGGATGAATTTTCCCGTATGAAGCAGGCGGATGAACTTTCCTATAAGAATCAGGTAGATGTGTTTTCCCGTATGAAGCAGGCGGACGTGTTTTCCCGTATGAAGCAGGCGGATGTATTTTCCCGTATGAAGCAGGCGGATGAACTTTCCTGTAAGAATCAGACAGATGTATTTTCCCGTATGAAACAGGCGGATGAACTTTCCTGTAAGAATCAGACAGACGTATTTTCCTGTATGAAGCAGGCGGATGAACCCTTTTCCTGCATGAATCAGGCAGATGGAGTTTCCCGTATGAAGCAGGCGGATGAATTTTCCGGCATCCAGATGGATAATTCTCCCGTGATAGACAGAGTATGTGAGTTGTGTTCCAATATTTGACCAAAGTATTTTCCCCAAGGAAGTCGCCTTGATTTCCTCGTGTTACTATCCCCAGTAGAGTCCTCCTCAGAGTCGTTTGTGGGTTGGGACCAACGGAGGTAGCTACTGCAGAGGTAGGCAGAGAAACGGTATTCAGATAATTTTCCCGTATGGAGCAGGCGGATGAACTTTCCTGTGTTCAGGCAGATGGACTTTTCCCGTAGGAAACAGGCAGATGACTTTTCCCGTATGAAGTAGACGGATGGGGTTTCCCGTGTTTAGGCGGATGATTTGCCTGTATGGATAGGCAGATGAGTACCCTGTGATTAGACAGAGATGTTTCCCCAACGAAGTCGTCGGGATATTTTCTGTGTTGACAAAATGTAGAGTCCTAATGTGGACACAGTTCTATCCCCGCGATGATAGATGTTTTTTCGGATTGATGAAAATGATCCCCAGCACGGTCGCTGATTTGTTTTCTCCGTATTAACAGACGGCGGGATTTTAACGTGGACAAAAGGCGGGATGTTTCGACAAGAGAGAGTTCAAGTCCTGGGGCGTTGCGCAGGCGTTTGGCATTGAAATCAGATTTTGATATCAGATGATTGATCAGTTGGTTGCCGTAACAACCGGATTCAGTTGGTGGCTGTTGTTTTCCAAGCAGTTTGTGCAGTTGTTTCTGCGGTTGGCAAATTTCCGGGTTCTTGGTATTCAACCGTCTCGTACCTCGATTGTTTGAAGGCCGTTCGCTCTTCACCCAGTCGGGTCCAAGCCGTTTGAATAGGGGCAGCTGTTGCACCCTAAAATTTGCTCAACCTATTTCACCTGGTTTATGTTTCAATTGCATTATCATTTGCATAGTCACATCATGTACATAGTCCAATCATTTGCATATCATAACATAGCAAGTCATCTAACAGGGGATCAAGTGCCATCCTTATCTAAATAAGCACATCAAGGGGCCTTATTCAAGCTGAAGAACATCCAAGTCATCAAGAAATGGGTTGAAGCTTTGAGGAGATTTGAATGTCAACAAGTGGATTCCTCTCCTAACTTGAGGTGTATTGAGGGTCATCAATGGGGTATGAAACATGGAATTATGAATTTGAGGGGTGTATGGATCCCATGGGAGGCCTAGAATTGAAGCTTAGACAAGTCATGGCATCAAGTTCAAGAACCACAGTTGAGGTGTGTACAAGTAGGGTTTCATTTGGGTAACCCTAGGTCAAGGAGAGCAAGGAAAGGGCACCAAGACTTAGCTCTAGGTCATGGAAGTCATGGGTTGAGATGTTAAAGCATGTGTATGGATGATTCAAGATCAAGTTCAAGAGAATCAAGAGTGGTTGGAGGGGTTTGAGACAGGGTTCCTAGGGTAAAATCCCCTGTATAGCACTAGACTTCCAAGCCACACAAGTCCAAATACAAGTTTCAAATGGATGCTTGGCAAACATGAAACTTGTAGAGCTTCTCAATAGCTTTAATTTGAGTACTATAAGTCTTCAAGAAGATTTTTAGAACTCAAGTTATGTTTCTTGCAAGTTATGGGTCATTAGAGGACACTGAAATTTATCTGTGAAAGTCACTTGACTTCCAAGCAACTTTTTCCAATCAAGGAGTTTTCAAATGGATTCTTGTCCAACATAAGAATTGTAGGGTTTGATCTTACCTTTAATTTGAGTACAAGAAGTACTCAAGAAGATTTGTGGAACTCAAGTTATGATCTTGGCAATCCAGGGGTATTTTGGGAAAGTTGAATTATAGGTCATTTTTCAACATAGGTTAAAATCTCTATCTTCCACTCCTCAAATGGAAAAATGTTCAACATGAGATGTGCTTAAAATGATGTTTTTTTGGTCAGATAAGAAGTCATGGGTGATTGAAATGGCTTGCTTCACAAAATGATCCAAAATGACCTAAAATAAGGATGGATTTTAAATGAATCAAAGAGGGAAATTGTGATTTTTGAGCCATAGGTCCAAACCAGTCCATATGACATACCAAATTGATCAGGAAATGAATTTCAAACACAATGACATTTCCACATTTTTGAGTTAAGGCTTAATTTCATGACTTACTTTGTAAAAAGCTTACTTACCTTACAAGTCACAATGCCAAAACAAAAATCAGGGCAATTCAGGCCAAGCTAGCTACCTAAACACACTCCATAACCAATTTGCAGTTGGATAGAACATTCTAGAGTAAGCTGGAAGCTCATAATCGTGACTGTAGCATTGTAATTTCATGGCCAAATCATAATTTTGGATCAGTAGAATTGGGCCTGTATTAGATTGAATAAGCCCACAAACACTTCATATTTAAGCTCTAGAGTGAATTCAGATTGGTTTTGGGTGCAGAATTCGTGGAGGAGAGGAAGATTGAAGCTGAGTTTCAAGAGCTTCAACTCAGAATCGGTTTTGGAGTTCAAGGCACATTCAAGCCAAATTGAGGGTTGGAAAAGCTTTATCTTGCTTCATTGATCGTGTTTGAAGAGTTGCACAACTTGAATCCATCATTCTCTACCTCTGTTGATCCCATTTTCACAGGTATGTAGTTCTTGAATTCCTTCATAATCTAGGGAGAATTAGCTTAGAATGTGCATGTGGTTAGGACCTAGGATGATTAGGGAACGTTTCTGGATTGGTTTGGAGTTGATTAGTGACAATCAAGATGGATGATCGATTTCTGTTAAAGGACGGTTATACATGATCTTGAAGTTTCAGATCAAATTGGATAGATCATGATGATCACTGAAGAATGAGGAACATTGATATGGTTTCAGTTTGGCCATTAGTGATAATCAATTTGGATGTCATCTCTGAACATTGATTCGAAATTCAAAATCCTTTGAGAGTTAGGAAATGTGGATGGGAGATTTGGAATCCTGGTGAAATTCTGAGTAGAATTGATATGAAGTTTGCATTTTCTGGATCATTGGATCTTGAACTCACCGGAGAAGGAGGTGGTGCAGTCACCAGACCACCACACCTAAATAGTTGGACTCACCTAAGTTCAGAGGTAGGAGACGACCTCTTAGACGTTAGATCTGGTTTGGACTTTGACTCTTTCAACTCATCCAACGACCACGACTTGTTTTTGATTTGGCTGACTTTGACTGCTAAACGCAGCGTTTCATTTATCCAGTCAGCTGGTGACTGGACCCTCACGTGGACACGCTCATGACTCTCAGATGTGCTTACTAGTCTCTCCATCTGATGGCTCCCATTTAATCCAGTTTTTTTTTATTTCTTTTATTTGATTTTCTTTTATTTTTAATCCATTTGACTTCTAAAATTCATAATAAATCCAATATTGATCCAAAAAATATTTTAAAAATACCTCCATGATCTTGGATTTATTTGTGATTTTATGAAATTAATAAATCCCATTTTTATCCATTTTTCAATTTAATTTGGATTTTTTTCATTTTATTATTTTCTTTAAATTTGGTATAGTTGCTACATGTTCTTGCTGATTTTCTTGTGATTAATTGGTGAATGATTTTAAGTTGATTCTTGTTGGATTGATTAGATTAGGGAAGCATGTACCCTTAGAAATTTTATCACAATTTTGTGAATAAAATTTAGGTTAGTTTGAGAGGTGAATAGGAGAGGTGTTAGAATTAGGGTTTCAAGAAAAATAGTTGTAGTTTTGTGCATAGTTTGAGGATTAAATGGTTGATTTAGGGTTTGGGATTCCTATGGGGTATTGGGTATAGGGTTAGGTTCCCTTAGAAATTTACCTAGGATTTTCTGATAAGCTTTAGCATTTTATCTGATTTTTGCAACTTGTGTGATGATCATGGGTTTCTCCTTTGGATATTGGATTTGGTTATGCTTGTGTGGGGCTATTTTGGAGTGCTTTTGGCTTGGGCTTTGCTGGGATGACATGAGGATCAAATGAAGTTGCTTTGGGATGGCTTGAAGAAGCTTGGAGTTGAATACTTCTCTTTTGTTAGAGGGCTTGTCAGAGGCTTAAGGATTAGGGTTCATAGGAAGAGCATTAGAGTAGTCTTGTTTCTTCTTTCAAACATAGAGAGCTTCTTGTGCCTCTATTCTATCCCATGACACAAGGTCCCCCAAAGAAGTTCCATCTCTCCTTAGGAGGGATGTAGAGCATGCTTTGGTTGGGTAGAACCTTGAGGATACCTTTCACTTGCTATGTTAAGATCTTAGTGATTTCCTTGGGTTGTCACTGAGCCTCTTAACATCTCAACTTCATCTATTATTAATTGAATCTCTTCTGGAGTGTTTGCATTGAAGATGGAGACCTATTGAAGATAAAGTTCATTGAAGATTGGTGAAGATGAAGCTCGTGCCTGTCAAAGATAGTTATCTGTTGAAGCTAGGGTTTTGCTGAGCTTATCTAAAGCTTGGGGATCATTGAAGAGTGAAGATGGGATCTTGCTTGAAGTTGTTATTGTCAACTTTTTTTCTGTTAATCAACTATAGTTGTCAGAGCTGTTGCTATTTGACTTGCTTACTGTAGGAGCTGGTGTTGCTGTCAGAGCTGGTGTAGGATTTTATTTCTTTTTCTGTATTGTTTGTTGGCTTGTTCAGCTTGCCCCTTAGGTTTGAAGTGAAGCTGTTTCACTTTGCCTATTGTTTTCCCAGGTTCGAGGTTGAGTGGGACTCCCTTGCCTCGCTTGTACTGCTGCATCTCATGCATGTTTACTGTTTACTGTATATCTGTTTCTTTTGTTGTTTATCCCCTAGTGTTGCACCCTAAAATTTGCTCAACCTATTTCACCTGATTTATGTTTTGATTGCATTATCATTTGCATAGATACATCATGTACATAGTCCCATCATTTGCATATCATCACATAGCAATTCATATAACAAGGGATCAAGTGCCATTCTTATCTAAAGAAGCACATCAAGGGGCCTTATTCAAGCTGAAGAATATCCAAGTCATCAAGAAATGGGTTGAAGCTTTGAGGAGATTTGAATGTCAACAAGGGGATTTCTCTCCTAACTTGAGGGGTATTAAGGGTCATCAATGGGGTATGAAGCATGGAATTATGAATTTGAGGTGTGTACGGATCCTATAGGAGGCCTAGAGAGCCATATTGAGGCTTAGACAAGCCATGGCATCAAGGTCAAGAACCACAGTTGAAGTGTGTACAAGTAGGGGTGCTAATACCTTCCCCTTGCGTAACCGACTCCCAAATCCAGGATTTGGTTGCAACGACCATTCCTTCCCCTCTTTTCGGTAGGTTTTCTTCGAGCGTTTCCTTTCCCTCCGTTGGGATAAATAACGCACGGTGGCGACTCTTCTGTCATAGCCGGCGCCAATTTTCTCAGTAGCGACAGGATGCATGCTATGCTATGATATGCAAATGATTGAACTATGTACATGATGTAACTATGCAAATGAAATGCAATGAAACACAAATCAGGCAAGAAAAGGTTGAGCAAATTTTGGGGTGCAACAGCTGCCCTATTCAAGCGGCTTGGACCCGATTGGGGTGAAGAGTGAATGGCCTTCAAACAATCGAGGTACGACACGGTTGAATACCAAGAAAACCCGGAAATTTGCCAACCGCAGAAATAAACGGCACTCTGCTTGGGAACGACATCCCCTATCTGAACCTGGTTGTCACGGCAACAACTGATCCAACGTCTGATAATAATTCTGATTTCAACCCCAACCACCTATGTAACGCCACAGGTGCTGAACAATTTTCGCAAAACACCTCCGTCCACAACTGGACCAACCTTGTCAACACAAAAAGAGAAACAAATTCGTCCACATGAATAGAGATTCTGTCGTCACAGGAGTAACCTTGTCCACATCTGGACCCAAATTTCGTCAAATCACAAATCCCCAAACCTGTCCCTGTCAGGACTCATATCTCAACAACACAAGAATAGAACCTTGTCCACATCAGGACACTTGTTTCGTCAACACGAAGAAATCTCATCATAAACTCGTCCACGTCAGGACTCCACCTGCCGTCAACACGGAAACATCTCGGCGACTTCGCTGGGGATGACTCGTCTGTATTTCATCAGCGCGAGGGGATCCTATCAACATAGGAATAAATTGTCCACGTCAGGAATAAATCGTCCACGTTAGGAATAAACCTGTCCCCGTTAGGAATAAACTTTTCCCCGTTAGGAAATAAACCTTTCCCCGTTAGGAAATAAACCTTTCCCCGTTAGGAAATAAACCTTTCCCCGTTAGGCAATAAACCTTTCCCCGTTAGGAAATAAACCTTTCCCCGTTAGGAAATAAACCTTTCCCCGTTAGGAAAGAAAACCTTTCCCCGTTAGGAAATAAACCTTTCCCCGTTAGGAAATAAAACTTTCCCCGTTAGGAAATAAACCTTTCCCCGTTAGGAAATAAAACTTGTCCACGTCAGGACTCACGCCTCGCTAACATGAAGAAAGATAAATTAGTCCCCGTTAGGACTCGTGCATCTTGTCAACACGAAGAACTATAACCTTGTCCAAGTCAGGACACACATTTCACCATTACAAAGAAAGATATCTGCTGGGAATAAATGGTCCATGTCCGGACGCTATTTCGTTAACACGAAGAGTAATCAATTTGTCCACGTCAGGACTCCACATTCCGTCAACGCGGAGAAATCGAATATGTCCATGTTAGGACTAGCACATCACGTCAACCCGAGGAAATAAATATGTCCACGTTAGGACACCCACTTCACTAGCACGAAGAAATCCCGTCAGTAAATTGTCCATGTCAGGACTCATATCTCGTCAACATGAGGAACTCCTATCAACATAGGCAATAAAATTTTGACGATCTCCGGGGAAATACTCCTGTCAACCAGTAAGAAAATACATCTGTCTGTTCATACGGTTTCTCCTTTTTTTTTATCTCTGCAGTAGCTAACTCCATTGGTCCTAACCCACAAACCTTTTAGCACTGACATGACAGCGACTTTGAGGAGGACCCCACGGGGGATATTTGGAAACCAAACTGTCGGACGCCTGTTCTGATAACCGGCGGCAGCCTCTGAAATTCTGATTCATGAAACCCTTTGACGTTAACGTAACAACAAATTTGAAGAAAATAATCCGCTGGCCGGATAAGAGAAACTTCAACAAGCAACTCTGGCGGGGAAAACAAGAGAAATTTAAACAAATAACTCTGCTCGGGGACCAAGTAACTCTGTGGGGAAAATAGTAAGATGAATCGTATCATCACACGTCTCACGGCGAGCCCTCGAATACCCGGTAACAAATCTGAGCTAGAACTCCGTACTCCTGCTGAGAAAACACACCTGCAAGCACAAAGGTTAACCAACCTGATCTATGTTTCAAAATGCATATGTTTGAAAATGGCGTAATGCTCCGTACGGCACGGAAATGCTACGCGTTTGAGTAGATGCAAATATGACGATATATGCCAATGCAAATGCAGGCTCAAGCTGCCGGGGCCATTCTGATAATGATGTCTCAACAACATGAATGCTGAGGATAAAGCCAACTCCGTTGGGGAGAACAAGTATCACAAATATTCTGGCGAAATAAATGCCAGAAACACAACCATCTCTATCGGGGAGAGATTAAACACCAATTTCCACTGGGAGGAAAGAACAAACCACCCTGCTGGTGAACCACCTCATATGGGGGAAGAAGCGACACTTCTAGGAAAAACACACTATCGGGGCACAGTTTACACATCCAGAGTTTCGGACTCGGCTGAGGATCAACACCTTGTCAATGGCATGACGACCTGTGGGAAGCAAGAGCACCCTCCTTTGTGGATATAACCCTTATGAACCAACGACTTGGTTAACTATTGCAGAAATCTCCCATGCTGGAGATTGAACGTGCACACATCCGACTCACTGGGGAGTGCAACCTCTACAGGGGATACTGATTTTGACTTGCTGGGATTAATCCTATGGACGGCTTTCCATGAGGACACTTTCCTGGGGAAGATAATTCTCTCCTTCGGGAAGGGATAGATGTCATTTCAAATCTCGGGGATAGGCTGCGACTAGCTGAGGAATGACACCCACTGGAGTCAGGTCTTACGTCAAGCGACCTTGGCTGGGGAATAAGATTCCTGACCGTTTGCTCCAAAGGTAAGAACCCTGCAAAACACAAACGAGACAAAACAGGCCTATACAACAGAATCTATCCGGGTTATCACCCGTGACATTACTTAAGTCAATTCGAAGTTTTAGAAATTATTGGCAAGGGCCAGCAAGATTATGTAAGTGCAAGTTTATCAAAAACATCGGCGTCCTTCACAAACAAAACAGTAAAGAACAAACATCAAGTACTGAATAACATGTTTTATTGATAATGGGCCTCTAAATAGGAAAAGTTTTGTACACTGGATGCAACTCCTGAAAAGAGGAAGTTACGCACACACATACATACATATATGCACAAGAAGCATAAATAAAATACAAAACAATATTTGTACACATGTCGGCAACGTGGCATAGACAAACACCATGAGCTGACCCTTCTATGACTCGCCTGACTCTGCGCTTTCCCGGTACTCGATCTTTAGAAGAGATTGTTTTGGATAGACGGCCCCCCAGGCACCCCCAAACCACTAAGCAATGCCATGTAAAATCCGGACCGCAGTCATTTGCTTTTTCAATCCCTAACTTTTGCGTGAACCGCCCTTTGCGGGTTTTTAATTCACCGGGATACCCTTTCTTGCCGAAGTCTCCCTTTTCAGGTTTTTGACTTCGCGGGTGTACATATTTTCAATTTTATCCCTAACTTTTTCCCGAACCTTTTATTCATTTTTTATGGTTCGCCGGGATGCCCCATTTTTGCCTGGACTCTCTTTTAACTGTCCAGCGGGTCACTTTCAAGCAAAGTATTTTTTAACTGCGTCCGAATTCACAGGAGACGTAAAGTCTTCACCATCCATGGTGGATAGTAACAAGGCTCCTCTAGAGAAGACTTTTCTGACAATGTAGGGACCTTCGTAATTGGGGGTCCACTTGCCCCTGTGATCGGTTTGTGGTGGGAGAATCTTTTTCAAAACAAGATCGCCCGTCTGAAAGCATCGAGGGCATACCTTCTTGTCGTAAGCTTTCTTCATTCGGCTCTGATATAACCGACTGTATGCTAAAGAAGCCAGTCTCTTCTCATCCATTAAACTGAGCTGATTCAGTCTATCTTTAACCCATTCTGCCTCATCGAGTTGGACATCGCGTAAAACCCTCAGGGACGGAATCTCGACCTCCAATGGTAACACTGCCTCCATCCCGTATACCAATGAGAAAGGGGTTGCCCCGGTTGATGTGCGTATCATCATACAATAACCATGCAGAGCGAAAGGTAGCATCTCGTGCCAGTCCTTATACGTCACAACCATCTTCTGAACAATCTTCTTTATGTTCTTATTGGCCGCTTCGACAGCGCCATTCATCTTGGGCCGGTAAGGAGAGGAGTTGTGATGCTCAATCTTAAAATTCTGACACAGCTCTTCCATTATTTTGTTATTCAAATTTGAACCGTTGTCAGTGATAATCCGCTCAGGGATTCCATATCTGCAGATAATATCTCGTTTGATAAATCTGGCTACCACTTGTTTGGTCACATTGGCATATGATGCTACTTCCACCCACTTGGTGAAGTAATCAATTGCCACCAAAATGAACCGGTGTCCGTCTGATGCCGTAGGCTCAATCTTGCCAATCATATCAATCCCCCACATCGAGAAAGGCCACGGTGATGACATCACATTCAGAGGACTTGGAGGCACATGGATCTTGTCCGCATAAATCTGGCATTTATGACACCTTTTTGCAAACTTGAAACAGTCTGTTTCCATAGTTAGCCAATAATAACCTGCCCGCAGCAGTTTTCTCGTCATAGCATGCCCTCCAGCATGTGTACCAAATGTACCCTCATGTATCTCTTCCATGAGTAACTTCGCCTCTTTCTCATCTACACAGCATAGTAACACCAAGTCGTGGTTTCTCTTGTACAGGACACCATCAGGATTCAGATAGAAATTGTCAGCCAATCTCCTGAGAGTCTTCTGATCTTGACTGGATGCCCCAGTCGGATACTCCTTGTTCTTCAGGAAGTTATGGATGTCAAAGTACCAGGGTTTACCATCGGGAGCCTCGTCAATGGCAAATATGAATGCAGGCCTATCGAGCCGAGAGATAACAATCCGGGGAGCCTCGTTCCAGAAGTTAACTTTGTACATTGAATGTCGCCAGGGCGTCAGCCATTTGATTTTCTGCTCTTGGCACGTGATGCAATTCCACCTTGTCAAAGAAAGGCAACAATCTCCTTGCATAGTTCATATATGGTATCAAATTGGGATGACGTGTCTCCCATTCTCCTTTAATCTGATTCACCACTAGAGCTGAGTCTCCGTATACGTCCAGGTTCTTGATTCGTAAATCAATGGCTTCTTCCAGACCCATGATGCAAGCCTCATATTCAGCCTCATTATTGGTAACAGGAAAAGTCAATCGGGCAGTAAATGGGATGTGCGACCCCTGAGGAGTGGTGATAATTTCACCTATTCCGCTACCATAGGAATTAACAGCTCCGTCAAATATCAACTGCCACTTGGAACCCAGCTCTGGTCCTTCGTCTGGCAACGGTTCTTCACAATACTTCATTTTTAGATACATGATATCCTCGTCAGGAAAATCAAACCTCATCGATTGGTAGTCCTCAACTGGCTGCTCCGCAAGGTATTCTGCCAGAACGCTACCTTTAATAGCCTTTTGCGAGACATATTGGATATCGTATTCTGTTAACACCATCTGCCATCGGGCAATTCTTCCGGAGAGTGCTTGCTTTTCAAACACATATTTGATTGGATCCATCATTGAAATTAGCAGGGTTGTATGATTCAGCATGTATTGCCTCAAACGTTTGGCGGCCCAGGCTAGCGTGCAACACGTCTTCTCGAGCATTGAGTATCTGGACTCACAGTCAGTAAACTTCTTACTCAAATAGTAGATCACATGCTCTTTACGTCCGGTCTCGTCGTGTTGACCGAGAACACAACCCATACTTTCCTCAAGAACCGTCAAATACATAATCAAAGGTCTCCCGAACACTAGGGGTATCAAAACAGGAGGTTCCTGCAAGTATTCTTTTATCTTGTCGAACACCTTTTGACAATTTTCATTCAGGTCAACACCTGATCCTTTTTCAACAACTTGAATAGCGGCTCGCATCTCGCAGTTAGGTGAGATATGAACCGAGCGATGTAGTTCAACCTCCCTAAAAACCCACGCACTTCTTTTTCTATTTTAGGCGTCGGCATTTCTTGTATTGCTTTTATCTTTGCAGGATCAACCTCTATTCCCTTTTCGCTCACAATAAACCCCAGCAGTTTACCCGATCTCACCCCGAAGGTGCACTTATTAGGGTTCAGTCTCAACCTGAACTTCCTAAGTCTTTTGAACAGTTTCAGCAGATTAACCGAATGCTCGTCTTCCGTCTGGGATTTGGCAATCATATCATCAACATAAACCTCGATCTCTTTGTGCATCATGTCATGAAAGAGAGTTGTCATAGCACGTTGATATGTTGCCCCAGCGTTCTTCAGTCCGAAGGGCATCACTTTGTAGCAAAATGTTCCCCAGGGAGTAATGAATGTAGTCTTCTCCATGTCTTCCGGTGCCATTTTGATCTGATTATAGCCTGAGAAGCCATCCATGAAGGAGAATACGGAGAACTGAGCAGTGTTATGAACCAGCACATCAATGTGAGGAAGTGGAAAGTCGTCTTTCGGGCTCGCCCTATTCAGATCACGGTAGTCTACACACATTCGCACTTTACCGTCTTTCTTCGGCACTGGTACTATATTAGCGACCCATGACGAATAAGTTGTAACGGCTAGGAAACCAGCATCCCACTGTTTTTGAACTTCCTCCTTGATTTTCACCGCCATGTCTGGTCTGGTTCTCCTGAGTTTCTGCTTAACAGTTGGACATTCCTCTCGCAACGGCAGACGGTGCACAACCATTTCCGTATCTAACCCAGGCATATCCTCGTACGACCAAGCAAATATATCACTATACTCTCGCAGTATCTCAATCAGCCTTTGCTTTACGTCGCTCTGCAGTGCAGCCCCTATACGGATATTTCTCACAACTTCTTCAGACCCCAAGTTGATAATCTCAATTTCCTCCTGATGAGGCAGAATGATTCACTCTTCCTGTTTCAACAAATGAGTCAGCTCCTCTGGCAAGTCGTTATCCTCAACAATCTCTTCCTCTGCTTGGAATACCGGGTGCTCGAAGTCGAGACGAGTCATAGGCGGTTCGTAGGAGATGTCATCTGAAATATTAGTCCTGCAAAGGAAATGGTTAAACGCTTCAACATGCAAACAAAACAAATAACCACGTTGCCATTTATTGTTAAAGTAAAAACAAGAAAAACGGGGATCACAACATTTGAATATGAAAAACGCCTTTATTTCATGATTAAACAGTGCAATACACATAATCAAGTAGCCCTAATGTAACATCACTATGCCCCGGGAAGGACATAGGATTATTCAACAATTGATAAAACAAATCATTATTGTTTAAAAGTCACTGGGACAGTTTCCCGGATGGACCAGTTGCAGAGACTTCGTCCTGGCACGCTTGGCTTGATCCACACGTCCATATCACAGTCGCTATCTCCGTCTTCGGCATCGGAAATAGCGTTGATAGTCTCAAAGCATACCCCGCTTAGCGTAATCGTGACCGGTCCCTTGAACCTGGGCGCTCCTGAAGATGACGCTGACAATGTCGGTCGATACCCTAGCCCAAACTTGTTATTCTTCACGGGAATCTCCAGAACCTGCCCCCAGCCTTTAGTCTCACCAGTCTGCACTAAAGCCTGAGCCTCCTTGTAAGATGACACTGCCACATCTGATGTTTTGCTGGAACCCTGAGCTTTGTCTTTAATCCGCAACCCTTCGAAGGCTTGACAAGGTGTCTCGTGTATTTCCCCGTCGACATCCACATATCTGAATGATGACAGGTGACTGACCAAAATATCCTCCTCCCCGCAAACGGTAACAACATTATCACCCATCATATACTACAACTTCTGATGCAGTGTGGACGTTACGGCCCCTGCAGCGTGGATCCATGGTCGTCCAAGAAAGCAGCTATAAGCTGGATGGATATCCATGATGTAGAATTCGGTATCAAAAATTTTCGGCCCCACCTGAAGCGGTAATGTTATTGATCTAAACACCGATCTTTTCGTCCCGTCAAACGCCCTCACAACTAAATCGCTGGGCGTGCAAATAATTCCCCGTATGTCCAATTTCATCATGGCTTTCTGTGGCAATACGTTCAACGACGATCCAGTATCCACCAATACATGCGACATTACGGTGCCCCGACATTCCACCGATATGTGAAAAGCCATGTTGTGCTCTTGACCCCTGGGCGTTAGATCAAAATCTGTGAAACCCAGGCTATGTCCAGCATTGACATGTGCCATTACCCCCTCTAACTGATTTACAGAAACTTCTTGGGGCACGAATGACGTATCCAGTATTTTCAGCAAGGTGTTCCGGTGGGCTTCGGAACATAACAACAACGACAAGATAGGAATCTTCGATGGCGTCTGCTGTAGGTGTTCAACAATTTTGTAGTCGCTTTTACGAATCAGTCTCATGAACTCTTCTACGTCCTTGAGCGACGTATCCTCTTCTTTTGACTGAGTAGGCCCGCTTTCATTTACTTTGGCTTTGCCTTTGGCCAACCTTTCTACTTCTATTTCAGGTGAGGTAAAGATCCTTCTACTACGGGTCATGCCCCCCATTCCAACGACATTATCAACAGCCCCAGCTGGCTGATTATTCACCACAATCTTTTCACCGTTGCAATATGCTTCTAATCCAGATGTCCACGGGACAACTTTCGTACTCTCAGAAGGAACAGGCCCTGCTTTGGTAATTGTAATAGTTGGTCGCTGGGCGTGCGCCGTTATCGTTATAGTCTTCCTCGGGATCGTCATCGTTGCAATATCATTCTGCTTATCACATAATGCCTCCACAGGCTTCTCAACTGCAGTTCTATCAAATTGCAAGCTCCCTTCGTCGATCATGGCCTGAATGCCCTGCTTCAAATCAGTACAACCCTCGGGCTGGGTCCAACACTCTAAACAGTATTCATCGCAACCAGGGAATACTCCCCCTCTGAGCAACCTGCTTTTCACCTCACTCAATGGTGTTTTCAGTTCGTGAACATCCATCACCAAGTTCAAACTTTCTTCTGTCAAGATAGCATTTGCCCCATGATTAGGCATAGGCTGTTGTATAATATTAGGCCCAGTTTGACCAAAATTGATGGCTTTACTGTCCAACAAATCCTAAACTTTATGCTTGAAAGCATGACAAGATTCTACATCATGTCCGGGCGCCCCAGAATGGAATTCGCAGTGCTTATTAGCGTCATATCCATAAGGAAGTGTTGGTCCTGGAGGCGGTTCCAAAGTTCTCTTTTCAACCAAATTCAACCCTAGCAATGTCTGAAGAAGCTCTGCATATGTCGACGGAGGCTTATCAAATACCCTCTTCGGCTTTGCATTCTGAAACCTTCTCTGACCCTGATTCTGCCTTTGTTGCGGCTGCAGCGGTTGCTGCTGCTGTTGCTGTTGTTGAGGAATCGGAATAGTAACACTGGCTATTTGTTGAGGTTAACTGTACTGATTTCTACCTCTGCCCCAGCCTCTGCCACCAAATACAGCGCTTGTATCACCTTGTCGTCTTCCGCCGAACGCTTTTCTCGCACCCCCGGCTGAAGTAGATTCGCCTGCCTGAATCTTTCCAATTTTGATTCCATTCTCGATCCTTCCTCCCATAAGGATCATATCGGAGAAGCTACCCATCGAAACATTGAGTAACTTGTCATAGTACATTCCTGTAAATTTCCCCACAAACATGTCATTCATCTCCCTTTCAACCAAAGGAGGGTGCACCCGAGCTGCCATATCGCGCCACCGCCGCGCGTACTCTTTGAAACTTTCACCACTTTTCTGCGACAGACTCTGCAACTGAACTCTGTTTGGCGCCAAATCGTTGTTATATTTGTAATGCATAACAAAAGCATCAGCCAACTGCTTCCAGCTTCTAATCTGAGTGGGCTCCAGTCCCATGTACCATTCCAATGATGGTCCTGATAAGCTGTCTTGAAAGAAATGCATGAGCATCCTTTCATCAGTGGAATATGCAGACATCCTTCTATAATAAGAATGCACATGGACCTTTGGGCAGGTATCCCCTTTGTATTTGTCGAATGTTGGTGCCTTGAATTTCAATGGCACCCTCAGCCCTTGTACCAACCCCATAGTAGTCATGTCTAACCCAACGGAGTTCTGGTCAACCACCCCTTTCATCTGCTCTTCTAGCATCCTGATCCTTTGAACAGGGTCAATAGGGACTTCAGGTCCCATACCTCTTCCTGAAAAAGCGTCATCCTGTTGATCCACATTCTAGTCATTGCCATACCCATCGTAACCCATGTTACGGCCAAATCCTTGCTGATTGAACATAGGACCTTGTCCTCTGTTGCCGAACCCTAGATTGCTCCAGCGCCGTTGTTATTCACATTACCGAACCCACCATTACCATAGTCGTACCCCTGAGTGTTTCCGTAACCGTCATTACCGAAACCTTGATTGTTGAACCCGAAGTTCCCGTCCTGATTGACATTGCCATACCCATTGTTTCCAAAGCCCACATTGTTAACGAATCCTTGATCAGCATCCACAATGTTGCCTTTGTTGTTAACAACATGCCCATCACCACCATTCCCAGTATTGCCATTACCAGCGCTAGCACCTGCACCAGTACCAGTGTTTCCATTGACAGTCACAACAGGTGGAGTAACAACTGCTGGTATCTCATCCTCCCGGCGAGGAGTTTCAACAAAAATGTGTTCAGTATTGCCATTTCTGTTTGCCCGCGTCAGCAGCGATTGCACCAAGGTCTGAAGATTCTCCTGGCCCTTGGCCATGCTCTCCATAGCTTTCATGAACAGAGTCAACTTCTCGCGGATTTCCTGCATCTCGACCTGAACTTGATCCATTACCTTCTTGCAGTTGTTTCTGGTTGAATAGCGGTGGACTCTCTGGTCATCAATCCTGAAAAACCTGTGAGATGCAGGAAATAAGATACAGATTCAACAAGTAACTGGCAATGCATAAAATGAATATGCAGATGCAATATGTGTCTGTGCGTTAGGGAGATCAACCCCTGATCCTAGTGCCAAAGTACCAGTGCAGTGCTAGTGATAAGAAGCTTGGATTCATGTACGGAGAAAAACATCTCATATATTGCTGAAAATCCCGACAAGGCAGAAATACAATATCACTGAGTGTACAATAACAAGAAGGCATGACCTCAACCAACAATCCTGGTGATGGCCAGCACAATGCAAATAAAGCATATACAACAGTGCATAAGTTAATCAAGAGCGACCATAGGCCCGATACTCTTCTAGCAATCTCTTAGTCTTAGGGTGATCCGGCTAGGAAAGCAACCCTTCAATGAGTGAGTCTCTTTGCCTGATAACATGCTGGAGATCCCCAATGGATTCCTCCCAAACACCTTCTCCGAAGCACTCCTCTAGCTTTCGCTTCTGGGATGCAGACTCTTTCTTGCGCTTGATAACTTTGTTCAACGAATTTTGAATGTCGTATCTCCGGATAACCTCTTCTTCAAACTTTTTCTGGCTAGCTTTCAACTGATCTTCTAGTTCAGAGATCTGCATCTTCAGTTTGTCTTCTCTTTCTTTATTACCAGTCAGTGTGGCATTCCAGGTTTTGTTGAATGTAGAGATCTCCCGGTAGGCTACATTAAGTGCTTTCTTCTTGGACTCCAGCATGTCGTGAGAGCTCTTGAAATCTATCCCCAAACGTTCACGCTTCTTTCGTTGTTCAGTCCGTTCTGCACCTAACTGGTTCACCAGCTTTGTTTGCTGCTTGAAGGAATATACGGCTTCATTTCTTTCGTTCCTGAGTTGCACTAGTTCTTCTTCCAACTTCTCATTGGCTTTGATCAGCTCTTCTCTCTCCTTCACAACCTGCTCATATTTCTCAATAGGCACAGTATTTGGCTCCTCAACCACGGGGGGAGCAGGAGGTAATACTGCAGGAAATGGCATCAGCGCCTGCTTTGCCCTATCTTGGATCCAGACCTTGTACGGAGCGTAGGCTTGACAATCATTCTTACCCAACAACGGCTTCCCTTTCTTGCGGATGTTATTCCAAGCATGCTGAAGCTTGGATAACAATTCTCCACTCAGTACACCCGTGAAGTACAGAGATTCCTGCACTTCCTCCTCTTTTGGCGGGCTTCTCAAAGCATAACCGAATCGCCTGATCAACAATGACGGATTGTAATTAATGCACCCTTTCCTCCCGATCAGAGGAACGTTAGGATATCCTGTGCAGCTGTAGATAATCTCAGATCCCAGTAAATCCCTATCAAACCAGACAACCTCTTCTGAAGAAAGCCCCATCAGACGCTCAGACCATTCCACCGTAGCTGCAGACTCAGCAAAGATACCCTTCTTGGGCAGGTGACTATCAAACCACATATACAAGAAAGGCACACAACAAGAGATGTTATTGCCCCTCCTATTCTCGTTCTTATAATGCAGCGAGTGATAGAAATCTCCAATCAGTGTAGGCACAGGATTGCCTGAAGCAAATATATGGAATGCATCCAAATCAACGAAGTCAGGCATGCTAGGGAACAGTACAATGCCATATATACACAAGGCAAGGATAGCATTAAACACAATCCAACAGCCACTCTTGGCATACTCTTGTACTTTCCCAACCAAGAACTTAAGAGACAAACCAGAAACTCCATTCCACGAGGTTAACAGCAACTCTGAGGAGTCTAAATGCAAAGCAACAGCCAAATCCTCCAACTTGGGCTCAGCACCCATATGAATGAAGGGTACCCTGTTCTGAATGGTCAACTCCAAGATCTCAGCATATTCCTCCATGGTCGGAGCCAAAATGAAGTCAGGGAAAGTAAAACACCTTAGCGGGGGATCATAAAACTGCATAAGCGTGTACAATCCGCTCAACTCATACGTGGATGGTTTGTAAACCAACCTAAGCAGTTTCCCATAACTCTTCCTGAAGCTTCTCTTCACATCATCATCAGCTAAAGACATCAACCCAAGCAAGGAAGTAACATCTGGAATAGGCAACTTGTATGCCACAATCTTCTTCAAAGTATCCATAATAGCAGCGGACAGAAATCCGGGCAACTAGAATCAGAGGGTATGAAATGCACCTGCAGCACAGACACACGTTAATGATATGCAAAATGAGTATGCAACAATGCAATATGCAAATCATGCAACAGGGATCAAGTGATATATTGCTGAAGAGATCCATCCACAATATCTGTCTCAACAGACCCACAATACTGCTCAAACCCGGTCTCAACAGACCCATAACAACGCTCCAACCTGGTCTCAACAGACCTATAACACTGTCCTGATGAAGAACCCCAAGTAACCACACATACTAATCCAAGATCAAGAAAACCGGGTAGTCTGGAGGTCAAGTTTCCTGCATGTCCCAATCCCTATCACAGGTAGGTGTCCTATCAACTGACACAAGGTACGGCATCCTATGCGGTCGTCGGCGTCACAGACTTTCAAGACTGATGATACGATACCCAGAAGGTGTGGCATCATCATGTCCTGAAGAGGCCTCACTTAGCCAACTTCCAATTGATCGGTCCCCAGAGTCGACAATCCAACTAACCAACAACCCCCTCAACCCAAAGGGTTGAAAAAGAAGTCAACCAGAAGAACCTCGTCTGATCGTGGATTTTGCGGGACACTAGTACATGCAAAGCATGCACGCGCCCACTACTTTCCACAACTAATTCTAGGTGCACTCAAGCCCAGGTCCGGCTTATCTCTCAATCTGACCCCCTACCCAGCAAAACAACAATAATATAATGCTAAAAGTAAATACAGAAAGGTAAATCCATACAAAACCCACGACGGGAAAACAAGCGCTAGGACTGACTCGCGTAGGGAACCGTTGGAGTCCCCAGCAGAGTCACTAGTTGTCGCTACTGCGAAAATCGGCGCCGGCTATGACAGAAAAGTCGCCACCGTGCGTTATTTATCCCAACGGAGGGAAAGGAAACGCTCAGAGTAAACCTAACGCAAAACGGGAAAGGAATGGTCATCGCAACCAAATCCTGGATTCGGGAGTCGATTACGCAAGGGGAAGGTATTAGCACCCCTCACGTCCGCCGACGGGATCCACGCTTGTTTTCTAGTACGGATTGTTATTCTATCTACTCTAAAGGTCTGGGTTTAAAAGAAAATAAAATGACTCGGCAAAGTATCGCACTTTATGCCTACGTATTCCCGCCTGGAACGAGAAATCAGAGTCAACGTAGTTCGTCTACCTACGGGAAAGGAGGGGAAGGTTGCTCGCTAGGATACGACATCCTATGCCTAAGTACTTTCATACAGCATGAAAGATCAGAGCAAACGTAGTTCGGGCTACGGAAGACACAAGCTTGTCTAACTGGATTTTTATTACCTTATGAAAGGGTTTTTCTTGATTAAGAGTCCAAGCGGACAAAAATGACACTTTGATGTTTGTTTTGAATTTTTTTACGAAAGAAATGTTTTTTTATAATGTTTGCAACTTGTACTGTACTAAAGACTTGTGATCTGAGAGTGACTATGTCGCATGTCACCCTAAGGGTACCATACTAAGCAGTCAGATTACTGAAGAGTGACCCTCCAACAACCTTTTCTCAAATAGCTTAAGGCTCGTAGCGTACAGCACGCGTTATCCTTATTTCTGTGTTTTTGAATTGTTTTGAGATGAGAAAAGAGAAAGAAGCTCTAAAAAGCCTAGGGTTGAAAGGGGAATAAAACTAACCTAATGTTGTCATGCATGGATAAGAATCCTAATGTCTGTCATAATTCCCTCTTGCACAG
The DNA here is from genome assembly GCA_963859935.3 of Lathyrus sativus. Taxonomy (NCBI): domain Eukaryota; kingdom Viridiplantae; phylum Streptophyta; class Magnoliopsida; order Fabales; family Fabaceae; genus Lathyrus; species Lathyrus sativus. The sequence goes on along the minus strand of OZ012736.1, from coordinate 186,874,499 downwards.
AGGAAATCAGAGATCCTATGGGATAAACAGAAAAGAAAGCAAGCAAATACAGTAAAATGCATGCAATGCAGCAATACAACAGGCAAAGTGAAACAACATTCACTTCAAGCCTAGGGGGCAAGCTATACAAGCCAACAAACAATACATAAAAATAAAACCCAACAAAGGAGGCAGCCCAAGCAGCAGCACCAAACTCCCACGGCAAACAGCACAAACAGTAGCTTTGACAGCAACAAGTTGATTAAACAGCAGAAAGTTAACAACAACAACCTTCATCTTCATGAATAGACCCCATCTTCAATTTTCAACAACTTTCAATCTTCAACAAGCACCAAGTTTCAACAAACTTCAACCAGTAGACAGCTTCAACAAGCAGCAAACCCTAACTTCAACAAGCAACAGGCTTCAACCAGCACAAACTTCATCTGCAATAAGCTTCAACAAGCACTAAACTTTCTCTTCACCAAGCTTCAACAAGCACCTCCAAGGGACACTCATTCAATCAAGATCAAGCTGGAATGTTAAGAAGCTCAATGACAACCAAGGGAAGTCACTGAGAACTTAACATTATGAGAGACTGGCATCCTCAAAGTTCTACTCTCAAAGCATGCCATTCATCCCTCCTAAGGAGAGATGTGACTTCTTTAAAAGAACTTTATGTCATTGGATTGAATGGAGATGGACAAGATACTCCATGTTTGAAGAAACAAATAGACCTACTCTGATGCTCTTCCTAAAATAACCCTAGTTCTCCTAAGCTCCTGACAAGCACTCCAACAGATGAGAGAATCTTCACATACAGGCTCCTTCAAGCTCTCCAAAGCATCTTCAATCGGTCTTCATGATCACCCAAGCACAAGAGCACCACCACCCTAATCTAAGGGGAACTACTGAATTAAACTAGTCAAGTTAGCTTACTGGAAACATCTAGAAGTTAGTCCTAAAACTAATTCTAATAAAAATACCAAAAGTGATTATAAAATCCTACAAAAATTACTAAGGGTCCCTAAACCTCTTAAGAATCTCTCATACAAAAACCAGGGGTTTAACCAATCATTTGGACCCTAAACTTTGCCCTAAACCTAAACGTATCAACTTAAAACCCTAATTCTAAACCACCTAAAGTCCAATGTTCAAACTAGCCTAAATTTATCTCGCAAAAATGTGAGAAAAATACTATACGTACATGCATATCTGGGCTAACTAGCCCAATAAGAATCAACTCAAAATTCATCACCAATCATCCATAATAAAATCAGCAAAATGGCATACCAAACAAATTAAAAATAAAGCAAATTAAAATGCAAAAAATGCAAATAAAATATAAAATGCATGAATTAACTATTTTTTGTCCTATTAAATTCTACATTTTTTAAGGAGTTAAGGGAAAAAAAATCTAGCCTAAAATGATTTATTTTTCTATTTATAGTGAATTAATTTCTAACTACGTGAAAAATATGAAAATAAAAGAAAATAGAAAGAAAATGAATAAAGTGGCGTGTTGTTTAGCAATTAAAATCAGTTGTAATCCAGACATGGGCCCAATTGGGGGTGCGCGTATCAATTCCATCACTAAGCCCAAACCAAATTAAACAACTCAGAAAATCAATTGAAAAAAAGGAAAAACGCTGTGGCAAATAGCAACTTAAACACGTAATAATTCTCAATGGGCCTCAAACGGAGGTGTGGTTAGCAAGGATTCAATAAGCCCATCCAGCAAATTAAATGAAACGCTGCGTTGTGAGGTTCAAACTCCCTTCAGCTATTGAAACGCCATCGTGGCCATTGGATCAGGTCCTTAGTCAAAGTCCAAGCATGATCTGAGGGTGGTGGTTCATCGTCCCCAAAATATTCAAACTGAGGGGGGAAAACACAGACGGTGGCCTGAGCTTGGCGCCACCGTCTTCTCCGGCGAAGCAAGCCCTAAACCTCACCAAACAAGCCAATTAAAAACCCTAATCCACTCCAAATTTCACCCTGGTCACGAATATGATCCCCATTCTTATTGATTCACACTTAAACTCCAAACCCGATGGTAGTTGCAGAAAAATCACAAATCTTGAATCACCTCAAACCCTAAAATTAATGATCCCACTACACTTCTCCCTGATCAATTCTCAACCTTCAAACACCATTAAAGCTTCAAGAACAAGGAGATACAAGCTTCAACAGAAAATGGCATCACCCTAATTTGGTCTCTAATTGTTCCCAAACCTATCCAGAAACGATCCTCATACATCCTAGGCCCTAACCACATGCAAGATATTATCCAATTCTTCCTAGATTATGAGGAATTTGAAGGTTTACATACCTGGAAAAATTGGATCAACAGAGGTATCAAATGGTCAATTCAAGCTCCAAGACTCTTCACACACGATCAGTGATGCACAATGAAGCTTCTTCAACCTTCAATTTGGCTTGAATAGGCTTGCAACTCCAAAACCGATTCTGAGTTGGAGGTGAGAAAATTCAACAGCTCCCTACGATTCCTTGCTTGATCCTTGCCAAAAAACTTCCTGAACCCAATGCAATGCTTATATAGAAGCCAATAGAAACCTCTAGAAAGTTCTGTAACAACCACAATGAGAAATTCAATTTCTCACTTTCCTCCAAAATCTCATATGCTCAACTTGTGCCTTGCTCTGTTTCAATCCCCAATTTCACCTGAAATTCTCTCCTCATGATAATTAGAACTGAATTAGATGTGCATATCCCTTGTATTTGATCTTAAGGCATTGGATGGTTATGTTTGTTCAATCTTAAGTAACAAAGTGAAACCATGTGCAAATGACCTCAACTCCAAAATATAATAATGTCATCATCTTTAAAACATGTTTTCTGATCAAATTGGTATGTAACATTGCTTGGTTTGGCCATGAAATCAAGAAATCACAATTTTGCCTTTTAAATGATTTTAAATTCTTCATTAAAAAGCCATTTCAAACCAACTTCTCATATGAGCCGATTCAAACCTTCCTTGATGCATGGTCAAGGTTAAAACCCTATTTTGAGAAACTTTCTAGTTGAACAATTTTCCATTTGAGGAGTGGAAAATGAAGATTTCGGCACATGCTTGAAAATGACCTATAATCACAAATGCCCAAAATACCCCTGGATTGCCAAGATCATAACTTGAGTTCCACAAATCCCCTTGAGGACTTCTAGTACTCTATGGAAATCTAAGATCAAGATATACAATTCTTATGTTGGCCAAGAATCCATTTGAAAACTCCTTGAAGGGAAAAGTGGCTTGGAAGTCAAGTGACTTTCACAGATAAATTTCAATGTCCTCTGGTGACCTGTAATTTGCAAAGACTATAACTTGAGTTCTACAAATCTTCTTGAAGACTTATAGTACTCAAATTAAAGGTATTGAGAAGCTCTACAAGTTTCATGTTGGCCAAAGATCCATTTGAAACTTGTATTTTGACTTATGTGGCTTTGAAGTTAGGCACTAAACAAGGGATTTTACACTGAAACCCTAATTTAGCAACTTCCCACTTTCTTGATCTTTCTTTGCTCAATCTTGGCACAACACCACACATGTATAAACATACCAATTCATGAATCCCATGACCTCAAGGTAGGCTTTGATGCTCATCCATTACTCAATTGAAATAGGGTTGACCCAGATGAAACCCTAGTTGACTGCACTTCAACTATGGCTCTCACACTTGAATCAATGACTTGCCCTAGCTTCAATAAGGCCCTCTACCCATCCCATGAGATCCATACACACCTCAAATTCACATTCCATGCCTCTCATCCTGTAACACCCTTCTAAACCCCACAAATAATATATGCATAATCAGAGTAAAAGTTAACATGCATCCATAAAAGGGCATCACACAAAACTTATACCACATTAAATCAATCTGTCATGCTCATAAACACTTTTCCATTTAGCAGCGGATTCATTAATGAAAATCCTTTAAAAGAAACATTTACTTTCATCATATAAAATCAACATCTCTAGGCACTAAGGCCAACATCTCAATCATTCCCAATATGAAAACATAACTTAGGTTACATAATGTAATCCTAAAACATAAGCAATCGATCCCCGTGTTACACGACCAGAGCATGACTCGACCCATAAATAATTACTAAACCGCTACACACGTAGCGACCTCGAACTACAAGCAGAACTTCATAAAGGCCTCCAGCAACCTAGTCTGCAATGCCTCATAGAGCATTATAAAACAGCAGAAGGGTGAGAAATATTACCATAATAATCAAAGCATAAAATCATGAATATATAGGTATCATATGATTAACTTCCTATTTCTCACCACAATTCAACTCATAGTCATTTACATCGTCACTTATATTTATATACAACATGAATATTCACCAAGCATTTTGCGTCATGCATACACCCACAATTCCACAATCTTAACATTCACACGTAAGCATCTTTTCATGCACGCTTCATAAGTATTCAACAAACATCTCATCATTCACACATAAGCATCACTTCATGCATATGTCATATATCAATGTGACTCAACAACTCAATGCAACTCATGCAATGCGGTACCGACTTTCGTTATCTTTTTTCGGTTTTTACATTAAACCGGGTCCACACTTCTAGACCGATAACCCGTTATCTTTTTTTCGGTTTTTACATTAAACCGGGTCCACACTTCTAGACCGATAACCACAAAGGCCCGTCCTCTAAGCCTTCAAACCCACACTTCTAGGTTTGGGACAAGCCACTAGTTTCCACGAAACTAACAGACATTGCCTCTTGACTAAATGATGCATGTACAATCAATCGCAACAAATGCACTTAAGACCGACATCTTAATCTCATGCATTTACATAATTCATCACTTCAAGAATTACATTATGATTGCACACACAACATATTCACATAACATTCATCGATGTATTCATAATTCAACACTATCACCACATTATCACTCACAATGCACACATATCCACGATATGTTCTCATGCATTCTTCACAGTTATCAAACAATGCACACATATCCACGATATGTTCTCATGCATTATCCACATATATTCACAATTCAATACAACATCATATTTAGCAAGCAATGCACGCATATCCATCATTATGCTCTCATGCATTCTTCATGTATTTTAACATACAATCGCATATAAACAATATGCATCCACAACACATTTTTCATAGTATGTTTATTCTTTATCTCATGCTATCTCATACAAGGTATACACGTCACAGTACTATTTATACAATTATAAGTCATGCATACTCGTCACATAATTGTACACAACAATCAAACGTTCACAAACTCATCATTAATACACACATAATCATCATTATGTTCTCATGTATTTTAACCGATAACAATTAATCATTCATATCACAACTCTAGGATTCACGCCCGAAGGCTACCCACAGCACATGTTATCATAATAGTTCACATCCTCATTCATAACATAGAAGTATTAACCTATGTGAATCAATCAAACAATCATCATATGAGCAACACAGCAAAAGAAAAATGCTGTCACATTCGCCTTCATTCGCCTGGCGAACCCTCGCAGCGAACCTTCGCTAGGCTTCGCCTGGCGAGACTTCCCAGCGAGCCCAAGTCAGTAGCTACTGACTTCATTCGCCAGCACCTTCGCTGGGCGAACCTTCGCTATCCACCTTCGCTTGGCGAACTCGCCAGCGAAGTCCACTGGGACTTAATCATAATTACTCGCCAGCATTCGCTAGGCTTCGCCTGGCGAAGCTTCGCCTTCGCTCGCCTGGCGAGAGCCAGCGAACCTGCGCAGAACAGAACCCTATTCTGTTCCACCTCCACCATCCACCATCATCCAACTTCTCACACAACAAAATCAGTACAAACAGCATCAACACATGTTACCCAACTATTCTACGGCATTATTGCTCAGTTTCAACCGATTAAATCATCAATCTACCGATTATTCCAACTTTTGCCCTAAATAGAAAGTGATGAAAAACATCCAAAACCCAAACCCAACATACATAATAGCATACAATGATTAAATAGCAATGTTTCTCACCCTTACCTCGATTAATCGGAGCTTCGAAATTGGTTCTTGAAGGTTCTCCAAGCTTTTCCCCTTTTCCTCTTCATTTCTCCTCTTCTTCTTCCTTTCTCTTCTTTTTCTTTTCTATCTTTCTCTTTCTCTCCAATTCCCTTTTTATATTCTTCTATTTCTTTTCCTTCCTCTCTATTATTTTCTTTCCATTCTATTTCCTTCTCAATTCTCTACTACAAATTCCAATTAATGAAAATTAATTCCAACATTAATAAAAATCCCACTAAATCAATTAATTACTATAATTAATTATTTAATGAAATTTGGGCTGTTACAACTCTCCCCCACTTTAGGAATTTTCGTCCTCGAAAATGTTACCTGATCCAAACAACTCTGGATACGACTCTCGCATTCCAATTTTTTCTAAATCCAATTCTCACATAACTACTTCCACCAAAAGAATCTCTATACTTCGAAGTTGTTTCTTATCAACAACTAGAACTAGCCACGCCTCCGAAGTCAAATTCTCTCTCACTTGTACACCATCCATCTGAATCAATGTACTTCTTCAACTTAGACATATGAACACCTCATGCAATCCTCTCAAGCGACAGCAGTAAAACAGTCTAACATGTTATCCGCCTCACGCTTCCGCTGCGCTACTCTGATACAGATCAACAAAACACAGGGTGCTCAAGAGACTTCAAGCTCGACCAACATCAATTACTACCATAACTCTCAAAACACGGCCTTACTTGGATTCTTTGATCGTTTCCATCGTCCCTTGCACGGTCTTTGATCCGAGTACAACACTCCCGTTGGACATGCAACAACACAAAGGAGTCATACTCTCTTACCCAACGAACTTCATACGATGTTGTTTCCGATACGAAATGGCAACAGTTATTGTAGGCAACTCCATCGACGACAATTAACTACCCTTAGATCCATCTTGGTCCAACACACAAGCTCTCAACGAGTCCTCTTCATACTGGATAGTTTTCTTTGTTTGTCCATGCCATTCACGGACGCTAGTCAGAGTTCATCTTCAACATGGCACCCAACCGCTTTCGCAATCTTTCCCATAATCTTAACGAAAAACTTGAGTTCCCATCTAACAGAATGATTCATCTTCACTGGTGGGCAACGAGTTACTCTTGTTAATCCATTCTTAACTGTCCAAATCGGATCATACTTCCTCAAATTCATAAGAAAACCCGGCACAAAGCCCATGGGAATACTATCCCATCCCACTCGAAATACTCAACAGTTGTATCAGATCCAACCATCTCTAATGTCCATACTTCAATTCCCAGCAAGTCTAATCAACATATACAAACTCAATCAATTCCTTCTCCATCTATGGCTATCCAAAACTATTTCTCAAATTCGGTCGCATCTTCCTAGTACCTGCACGGACACTCCATTTTTTCTCGATGTACTTCTCCCTGAGTTCTCTTATCCAACTCACACTATTCAGAATACACACTTCATCACGACATCTCACAATACCATTTCCCTTAATCCGAAAATAAGCCCTCTGACTTTTATCCATTAAATTCAATTAATCTATCAACTCAACTCAGAATTTCGATTTCCTCGAACCTCATCAGAATACCAAAGGTCAATCTCAACATCCAAGGCTCAACTCCATAAGAAGTCTCTTCACAGGCCGAACTTATATCTGAATTTGCTTAATCAGTCCTAACTTCCTTACCATCTCCATTAGTTGTATACCAAAATTCCCGATGCGATATCTTAGCTACCACTTGGTCTCATCCGAATGGTAATTTAACCAAAACCATACTCCTTCAGGAGTTCCAATTACTTCTCTGTCTCATATTTGACTCTCTCTCAAATAAAACAAATACCTTAAGGTCAGTAACCACCTCAAATCTCAACTAAACAATTGAGGCTTCCAAACTCCGGTACAAACACACAACAGCAACCCACTCCAAATTACTTGTCAGATAGTCCCTCTCTGTACTTTATATTGCCTTCAAGCATAACCAAAACTCATTAATGTTGTACTTAACACACCTCTTAATCATATCAACAAAGTATCTCCAAACACAACGACAATCCTGTCGGACATGGCAAAACCAATACACGAACTGTTGACAGCTTTCTCAAAACTCTTTGAACTCTCTTCACAGTAGTACATCACTGCCTCTTCCCCAATACTAATAACTCAAGTTCCCGATGCTCAACATGAACCCCTATACTCTCCGAACATATCCAAACACCATCGGTTACATAACCATTGACTCTCTCAATCAAGTGTGGAAAATCATTATATCAAACGGACACTCAGCTGTGAACTTATGGTGATAACACAAACCGCACTCTCCGCGCTTACCATAACATCCAAACATTTTTCGCCAATAAATACTTAATTCCATGTCACTACTTTCCCATCACATAGAGCACTGTAATATCTTCCAACATTTCTAATCTTGCGTCATTCCGAATTACGGTTTTCCGTTACGACAAAATCACGGAAACAACTCTTCCACACTTAAAGGTCATCCAATACCTCTCTAACTCTTGAAATGCTTAAGGGTCCAATTATACCAACCATGTATTCCACATCTCATTTCCTTTAGTAATCACTAGAAGTCATTATCTACCCTTATACTCAACTCCACAATATGTTGCCGTAGCACACACACCAGACATAATTCTCAACACTACTCAATCAATTTAATTCTTCGACTGTCCAAACAGATATAATTAGTCGGCAAAACCGCCATCTTCCCACTTTCATTAGCACCCCGAATTCCCATCAAAATTAACCATCTCCTCACTCTCTCATGCCGACTCATCAACACACTTCTTAAGCACCTGGCTTAGCTCCAAACAATTCTCTGCTCACGCCACCTAAGCTTGCGAGACACGTCCATCCCATCCAACAGAACTCCAACTACTATCAACAAGAGATTAAGGGTGATCAGTTCCTCAATTTGTCAATAGGTAGCTGAAAATCATGATGGAGTATAGACTATCTTTACCAAACCACAAGAGTGTTAACCACCCACTGAGCTACAACTTCTACACCTGCAGCATCTTGGAGAAGCACAACTTCTCCCCCACTTAGATCATTCCTAATTCTCCAGACAAGGTTAAGCAACAACATGTATCGACAGTGTTTTCACACACATGTCGCATACAAGGGAACAAATAACATTAGACAACTTGGCCGGACGGACCGACCTGCTCTGATACCACTAATGTAACACCCTTCTAAACCCCACAAATAATATATGCATAATCAGAGTAAAAGTTAACATGCATCCATAAAAGGGCATCACACAAAACTTATACCACATTAAATCAATCTGTCATGCTCATAAACACTTTTCCATTTAGCAGCGGATTCATTAATGAAAATCCTTTAAAAGAAACATTTACTTTCATCATATAAAATCAACATCTCTAGGCACTAAGGCCAACATCTCAATCATTCCCAATATGAAAACATAACTTAGGTTACATAATGTAATCCTAAAACATAAGCAATCGATCCCCGTGTTACACGACCAGAGCATGACTCGACCCATAAATAATTACTAAACCGCTACACACGTAGCGACCTCGAACTACAAGCAGAACTTCATAAAGGCCTCCAGCAACCTAGTCTGCAATGCCTCATAGAGCATTATAAAACAGCAGAAGGGTGAGAAATATTACCATAATAATCAAAGCATAAAATCATGAATATATAGGTATCATATGATTAACTTCCTATTTCTCACCACAATTCAACTCATAGTCATTTACATCGTCACTTATATTTATATACAACATGAATATTCACCAAGCATTTTGCGTCATGCATACACCCACAATTCCACAATCTTAACATTCACACGTAAGCATCTTTTCATGCACGCTTCATAAGTATTCAACAAACATCTCATCATTCACACATAAGCATCACTTCATGCATATGTCATATATCAATGTGACTCAACAACTCAATGCAACTCATGCAATGCGGTACCGACTTTCGTTATCTTTTTTCGGTTTTTACATTAAACCGGGTCCACACTTCTAGACCGATAACCCGTTATCTTTTTTTCGGTTTTTACATTAAACCGGGTCCACACTTCTAGACCGATAACCACAAAGGCCCGTCCTCTAAGCCTTCAAACCCACACTTCTAGGTTTGGGACAAGCCACTAGTTTCCACGAAACTAACAGACATTGCCTCTTGACTAAATGATGCATGTACAATCAATCGCAACAAATGCACTTAAGACCGACATCTTAATCTCATGCATTTACATAATTCATCACTTCAAGAATTACATTATGATTGCACACACAACATATTCACATAACATTCATCGATGTATTCATAATTCAACACTATCACCACATTATCACTCACAATGCACACATATCCACGATATGTTCTCATGCATTCTTCACAGTTATCAAACAATGCACACATATCCACGATATGTTCTCATGCATTATCCACATATATTCACAATTCAATACAACATCATATTTAGCAAGCAATGCACGCATATCCATCATTATGCTCTCATGCATTCTTCATGTATTTTAACATACAATCGCATATAAACAATATGCATCCACAACACATTTTTCATAGTATGTTTATTCTTTATCTCATGCTATCTCATACAAGGTATACACGTCACAGTACTATTTATACAATTATAAGTCATGCATACTCGTCACATAATTGTACACAACAATCAAACGTTCACAAACTCATCATTAATACACACATAATCATCATTATGTTCTCATGTATTTTAACCGATAACAATTAATCATTCATATCACAACTCTAGGATTCACGCCCGAAGGCTACCCACAGCACATGTTATCATAATAGTTCACATCCTCATTCATAACATAGAAGTATTAACCTATGTGAATCAATCAAACAATCATCATATGAGCAACACAGCAAAAGAAAAATGCTGTCACATTCGCCTTCATTCGCCTGGCGAACCCTCGCAGCGAACCTTCGCTAGGCTTCGCCTGGCGAGACTTCCCAGCGAGCCCAAGTCAGTAGCTACTGACTTCATTCGCCACCATTCGCCAGCACCTTCGCTGGGCGAACCTTCGCTATCCACCTTCGCTTGGCGAACTCGCCAGCGAAGTCCACTGGGACTTAATCATAATTACTCGCCAGCATTCGCTAGGCTTCGCCTGGCGAAGCTTCGCCTTCGCTCGCCTGGCGAGAGCCAGCGAACCTGCGCAGAACAGAACCCTATTCTGTTCCACCTCCACCATCCACCATCATCCAACTTCTCACACAACAAAATCAGTACAAACAGCATCAACACATGTTACCCAACTATTCTACGGCATTATTGCTCAGTTTCAACCGATTAAATCATCAATCTACCGATTATTCCAACTTTTGCCCTAAATAGAAAGTGATGAAAAACATCCAAAACCCAAACCCAACATACATAATAGCATACAATGATTAAATAGCAATGTTTCTCACCCTTACCTCGATTAATCGGAGCTTCGAAATTGGTTCTTGAAGGTTCTCCAAGCTTTTCCCCTTTTCCTTTTCATTTCTCCTCTTCTTCTTCCTTTCTCTTCTTTTTCTTTTCTATCTTTCTCTTTCTCTCCAATTCCCTTTTTATATTCTTCTATTTCTTTTCCTTCCTCTCTATTATTTTCTTTCCATTCTATTTCCTTCTCAATTCTCTACTACAAATTCCAATTAATGAAAATTAATTCCAACATTAATAAAAATCCCACTAAATCAATTAATTACTATAATTAATTATTTAATGAAATTTGGGCTGTTACACATCCCACCGATGGTTCTCAACATTCCTCAGGATAGAAGCAAAACCCACATGTAGACACTCAAACCTCTCAAGACTTCAAATCACTTCTTGAGGGCTTGGATGACTTCTCAATCTTGGATAACACACCTTCCTAGGCTCTTCTCTTGATAAACACCATGATCCTTTGTTGGATGCATGATATGCTATGATATGCAAATGATTGAACTATGTACATAATGTAACTATGCAAATGAAATGCAATGAAACACAAATCAGGCAAGAAAAGGTTGAGCAAATTTTGGGATTCAACAATTAAGATTGAACAAAGACCCTCAAATCATTAGGATCAAAAATTAATATCCTCAAAACTTTAGGATATACTAGAGATACAACCCTCAATACATTTGGATTGGACGAAGACCCTGAAAACATTAGGATCAAAAACTAACATCCTCAAAACATTAGGATATAGTAGAGACACAACCCTCAATACATTAAGATTGGACAACAACCCTCAAAACATTAGGATCAAAAACTAATATCCTCAAAGAAATAGCATATAGAAGAGACATAATGCTAAACACATTAGGATTGGATGAAAACCTCAAAACATTAGGATCAAAAACTAATATCGTCAAATCATTAGGATATATCAGAGACGCAACCCTAAACACATTAGGATTGGATGAAAACCCTCAAAACATTAGGATCAAAAACTAATATCCTCAAAACATTAGGATATAGCAGAGACACAACCCTTAATACATTAGGATTGGACAAAGACCCTAAAAACATTAGGATCAAAAACTAATATTCTTAAAGCATTAACATATAGCATAGACACAACCCTAAACACATTAGGATTGGATGAAAACCCTCAAAGCATTAGGATCAAAAACTAATATCGTCAAAACATTAGGATATATCAGAGACGCAACCCTAAACACATTAGGATTGGATGAAAACCCTCAAAATATTAGGATCAAAAACTAATATCCTCAAAACATTAGGATACACTAGAGACACAACCCTCAAAACATTAGGATTGGGCAAAGATCCTCAAAACATTAGGATCAAAAACTAATATCCTCACAATATTAGGATATAGTAGAGACACAACCCTCAATAAATTAGGATTAAACAAAGACCCTAAAAACATTTGGATCAAAAACTAATATACTTAAAGCATTAGCATATAGCAGAGACACAACCTAAACACATTAGGATTGGTTGAAAACCCTCAAAGCATTAGGATCAAAAACTAATATCCTTAAAACATTAGGATATTGCAGAGATACAACCCTCAATACATTAGAATTGGACAAAGTCCCTTAAAATATTCGGATCTAAAACTAATATTCTCAAAGCATTAGGATATAGTAGAGACATAACCCTCAATACAGAAGGATTGGACAAAGACCCTCAAAATATTAGGATAAAAATATAATATCCTCACAATATTAGGATATAGTAGAGACACAACCCTCAATACATTAGGATTGGACAAAGACCCTCAAAACATTAGGATAAAAAACTAATACCCTGAAAACATTAGGATATACTTGAGACACAACCCTCAATACATTAGGATTGGACGAAGACCTTCAAAACATTAGGATACTATTATCCTCAAAACATTAAGATATAGTAGAGACACAACCTTCAACACATTAGTGTCGCATCGCTGCGAAGAGGGGCCGTCAAGGACAGAAGAGTCGCCACCGTTTGTTATTTATCCTGAAAGAGGGAAAGGAAACAATCAGAGAAAACCTAACAAAAAGGGAGAAGACTGGTCATCGCAACCATATCTCGGGTTTGGGAGTCGGTTACACAAGGGGAAGGTGTTAGCACCCCTCACGTCCGTCGTACTCAACGGGATCCACGCTTTGTTATCTATCTAAAAGGGTGTTTACTATCTAAGCTATGGCTCAAGGACAAAAGAAAAGAAAAAAAACTCGATAGAGCATCGCCCCTTTATGCCTACGTATTCCCTCGTGCAATGGGAAAGTCAGAGTCAACGTAGTTCGGCTAACTACGGGTGAAAATGGGGAAGGTTGCTCAGCAAGACATCGCCGTCTTGTGCCTACGTATTCTCATCTGGTACGAGAAATCAGAGAAAACGTAGTTCGGGCTAACGAGAACACCGTTTGGTTCAAATGTTTTTAGGCCCGAGCAGGGTTAAAACTTAGTTTTAGCAGTTAGGTGTGTGCAGCTCGACCATTGGAGACTTAGGCGTTACCTGTTTGCGGTAGAACCAAGAGTTAACAAAACTCTCCTTATGAAAAAGGTTTTCCAAATTAAGATCCCGAAGGATAAAAAGGTTTGAAGTTTGTTTTTGTGTTTTTAAGAGAAGAAGTGTATTGATTATTGTTTGTAATTCATGTTGCACTAAAGAATATGACTTAGGAGCGAATGCGTCACATATCGTCCTAAGGACGTACACTAAACACTCTAAGCAATAGAGAGGAAGCCCCCCAATCACCATTACCCAAGTACTTAAGGCTCGTAACATACAACATTCAATAACCTGTATTAAGTGTTTTAAGAGAGTTTGAAGATGAGAAGAGAGAGCCACTCTAAAGGGAGACTAAGACTCAACCTAATGTTCTCATGCAAAGTGTACCTATAATTGGGATAAAAGGGAATGCTACCTAATGTTATCATGCATGGGTTCAAGCCTAAGGTCTATCATAATCAATCTTGAACAAGAGAGATTAGAGGTCCTAAGGGAACATGGCAAAGAAGAAAGAATAAGAAGAAGAAGAAGAAAGCATAAGACCATGCAAGTATGCAAACATGTAATGCACAATTAGAATGAAAGTGAGGGAGGAAAAAAGTGTGGGGCAGTAGCCTCCACAAGCACATCTCAACCTCAAGCATGGATATGAGAGATACAAAGAAGAAGAAAGAAAGAATGCGCACAAAAGAGAGCAAACAAGTGCACAAAAATGGGAAGAAATGGGAAAATAAATCCTACAACCATTTGTCATCAACCACAATGCCCAAAGGCAAACCAAAAGAAAGGGAAGAAGCCATGATCAAATGAGAGAATGGGAGGCAAGATGAGGACAATAAGAAACTCAAATGGGCAATTCAACCATAGACAAAGTCAATAATCATGCAAGCATACACAAGAGGAATCCTCAAAGAATCACCATTCATGATATGCTTCAAGTACCTCCAAAGGAGGGACTAAACCATCTCAAATGGGACTCTAAGATCATGGGACATAGGCAAAGATGAGAGGAGAAGATGCATAAACCAAAGAAAGAAAAGAACAAAAGAGAATTCAAGCATAGGCATGGAGAAAGACTTAAGTCTTAAGCACATTCAACACTTGAACTTCAAGTGGAAAGCCTAAAAGAAATGCAAATCTCGACAAGCAATGAACAAGTTTATGACCTAAAAATTAGCATTCAAATACCTTAACATGTTAGAAGTATGAGCAACAAGAATTGAGAGCTCAAGGGATCCATAGAAGTCATTTCCCAAGTGTCGCTACTGCGAAAATCGGCGCCGGCTTGACAGGAGAGTCGCCACCGTGCGTTATTTATCCCTCAGAGCGGGAAAGGAAACGCTCGAAGTAAACCTCGCAAAGACGGGAAAAGGTATGGTCATCGCAACCAAAACCTGGATTCGGGAGTCGGTTACGCAAGGGGAAGGTATTAGCACCCCTCACGTCCATCGTACTCGATGGGATCCACGCTTGGTGTTTATAGGTAAAAGGGTGTGTTATCTATCTACGCTAATGGCTGGTCTGAAAAGAAAATAAAAGGACAGGACTCGACAGAACATACGGTGTTCTGGGCCTACGTATTCCCTCGTGCAATGGGAAAGTCAGAGTCAACGTAGTTCGACTGCCTATGTCTAAACGGGGGAAAGGTTGCTCGCCAGGACATCGCGTCCTGTGCCTACGTACTTTCATCTGGAATAAAAGATCAGAGCAAGCGTAGTTCGGCTAACTACGGGTAAACAGGGGCTCTCACACAGCAGTGAGAAAACAAACTGGTCTCTAAGGCTCGGGAATCTACAACTATGATCTGGTCTCAAATGCGCTCGGGCAAGAGAAAAAAGGGATAACAATTAGTCGTTAGCGGGAAGGTCTCGATCGCACAGCCGCGAGAGAACAAAGGTTAGTTGTTAGTGTGCTCGCTAGGATATCGCATCCTATGCCTACATATCTTCGTCTGGAACGAAGAATCAGAGCAGCTGTAGTTCAGCTAACTACGGGTCAAGCTACTCAAAAGCTCCTACAGAAAGGAAAGGGAAACCCTAGAACTATAGCTGGAAAAGGGGAATCTACCTACTGCTATCACACCTGGTTGACCATCCTAATGTCTATCATAACGACTCCGCAGAGGAGAAGTCAGAGCTCCTAAGGGATCATGGCAACAGGATTAAACCACAAACAAGAAACTGCATAGCAAAGGAATACTGAAAATATGCATGAATGCAACAACTAGACAAACAAGGCACAGAGGCAAGGGAGCTCAGCTCTACCAAATACCAACAAGCAAAGCCACGCAATAACAAACAAGCAGAAGGAGGACCACCTCAACTTCTCATGCACACAAAGTCTACTTCTAAGATGCACCTATTCAGAACTATCTGGATGAATACCTAAGTCTAATGCAACATAACATCACACAAGTCAAACAATACAAGGAGACTAACCCTGAGCAGGGCCTCTAACAAACCTGAAACAAGCTTCTAATCTATCTCTAAACAGAACTCTATACAATACCCTAAGCAGGGATCTAAGCAACAACCTAATCAAAACCTAAGCAAGAGGAATCAATCCCAGTCTCCAAGCTTCAGAACAAGCTTACCAGAGAAAGGAAGCTAAGCAGACAAGCTCATAGTGCTTTCCTCAGGAAAGTACCAGGAGGTTACTACTCAGGAGTCATATCCTATGCGGCTCGACAACTGTGATCAGTTTACATTCCTCCTCAGGAGAAATTAAACTCACATGAAGGCTCCGGCATCACGGGATACTTGAGAAAAAACCTATATGCACTAGGGGAACTAAGTGAACAGGCTCATAGGACCTTCCTCAGGAAAGTACTAGGAGGCTGACACTTAGGAATCGTATCCTACGTGGCTCAACAACTGTGATCAGTTTATATTCCTCCTCAGGAGGAATTAAACTCACAAGTCGGCTCCAACATCACTGGACACTTAAGAAGTCCTAGACAAACTACTGGAACTAAGTGAATAGACCCCTAGGACCTTCCTCAGGAAAGTGCTAGGAGGCTTCCACTTAGGAATCGTATCCCATGTGGCTCAACAACATGTGATCAGTTTACATTCCTCCTCAGGAGGAATTAAACTCACAAGTCGGCTCCGACATCATTGGATACTTAAGAAAGAGGTGAGAAGGAAGGATGAAAGTCATTCATAGTGCCTTCCTCAGGAAAGTACCATAAACTCCCTTCAAACTTCAGGATCTCGAACCTCACAAACAGACAACAAGCTCCTAGACTAAGCCTCAATCCAATGCAACTCTGCAAGCTCCAACAGGACCTCCATCAGCTCTCACCTTCAAGAAGAACCCACAGGCCAACAAACTACAAGAGACTATCTCTGAAGTTCAACCACAGTTGAACTTCAAAGTCAGAAGTCATCAAGACTTCTCCTATCTTCAGGCTCAGACAAATCACAGCAGAACATCCTATGAAAATCTATCAAAAATCTAATGGGAGACCTACATGGCTCTAGGATAACATACTGAAAAATCAGAACAAAATTCAACACCAGATGAAAGAAATAAAATCAGCAACACAGATATATCCACAGACCAATTATTCAACATCAATAACAGTGAAAAAATGCAATTAAAATGAAAATGCATGATTAAGCTAATATTTTTATACTATAAAATTCTACACTGAATTACGAGTCTACAGAAAAAAGAACGGAATTATTTGACCAAGTCTACCATTTTTTATGAATTTCTAATGATGTGCATGCATTGAAAATATTAAAAAAAACATCAATTAATTGGAAAATATGCACAAAATAGGAAATAAAAATAAAATGGCATTTTTATTTTTATTTAATTTTCTTAACAATTTCATGAAATGGAATAACAAGGAAGAATTAAAAAAAATCATTTATTTACATTTATTCATGAATTATTTAATATGCAAAGAAAAATATAAAAGAAAAAAATAAAAGAAATAACATGGGAGGTTTAAACAGCAAGAGACTTATGAAGGATTTCTAGCTGGGCCCTGATTGGGGGGTGCCAACAGCAGTTGGGCGCAGGGCCCAGGACTTAATATCAAACAATCAGAAAACAAAACAGCTGGGGGGTACAGACTAGTAAATTCTCAGTTTATTTCATTACTGGGCTTACGCCCAGGGGTGTCATTAGCAATTTGGGGCCTAAGGCCCAACTCCAGTTACTCAGACTCACATGCCAGGGGGGGGGGGGGGGGGTAACGAGCAGTTTGGGTGTAGCGTTCAGTAGTACGCTTGGGCCTAAGCCCAATCCCAACAAACCCTGATCCAGTACCAAACCTAACCAAAACTATCTTCCCCCTAACCTCTCTCTGGCACTGTTCACCAAGCGCCGTCTTCCTCTCGTCTTCCCCAACTATTCACTCTCTGCAACTCTCAAACATTCTTATGCATCTCAAACACAACAACACCAACACGCCACAATGTCACCATTATCCCTCTCAATCCAAGCCTCACACACGATTAAACCCTAAACGAAACTAACACTCAATCGAATCAACACAGAAGCATCATCATACAGAAGAAACACGCAACCAGAGTGAGATGACGTGTACCTGTAGCGAAGAGTTCTTGACACTCGGTGGAGAAAGAGTTCTCAGAATCTCAACGAACCTCCCAACAGCTCTCACACAAAATCTATTCTCAAATTTCTGGGCGAAGCAAGAACAAGATAAAGGATTCTGGATGTTCGCTGAAATGTCTTGAAGCGCGAAGTTCTTTGAACGCTGATGAAGATCTACAAATTTTCTGAGAAGAACTGGAGAGTTCTTGGATACCGAAGCCAGACGATTGAAGATCCTGGAGCTTTTCTGGTACTCTTGATGAAGATTGTTTTGAAAGGACGGACGAAGTTGATGGAAGAAGATGGAGGTTGTCGATTTCTGGAAATTAATGATGAAGATGATGAATGTCTGGAAAAAATTAGATGAAGATCTGTTGTTGAACGAAGGTTGATGGAGGAGGATGATGATTCTGGAAAATTGATGCAGACGATGAAGGTTCTGTTTCTGGAAAAAAGATTGATGAAGATGATAGCGATTTGAATGGAGATCTGATGGTTGAACGAAGGTTGGAGGAGGAAGACGGTTTCTGGAGTTCTTTGAAGTTTCCGGTGATGCACCGATGAGGGTAGACGGAGGAGGTCTGGGGAGAAAGAAGAAGATAGGAGGTTTCTGATGATTTTCTGGTGTTTGCAGATTCCGGTGGTGGCCGGAGTTGGTTGGGTCGCCGGCGGTTGGTTGCTAGGGCGTTTGCATGCCCGGCGGTAAGGGGGCTCCGGCGGGGACGAGAGGAAGCCAGGTGGCGCGCATGCGCAGGGAGAGAGAGTGGTGGGGACAGGTGGCAAACGCGTGGAGGATTCTGGGAGTGGGTGGTGGCGCGATGATTGAGAAACGCGTGGGGCCCTGCATGGCCAACACGTGGCGCCTTTATACCCTTGGAGTTCGCTGGAATTCTCTAGAACATTCCAGGCTGCGCTGGACTCTTGGACACATCTGGACCATCATTTTTTGGACATGCTGAGTAATTCCTGGACAAAAAAGCCATACTGGGCCTCCCCAATTGGGCCCAACGAACTGAATAACAAAAAAACTGTAAAAACTGAATGATAAAAAACAATTAACTAAACCTAATTAACTCTAATCAATTATTAAAAGTCTAATTAACTCTAAATCATCTAATTAAATCTAAAACATGATTAACCTAATTAAAACTCTAAAAAGTCATTAACCTATTTAATTCTGAAAAATTCAATTAATCCTAATTAAACTCTAAAAATGATTAAAAATCTAATTAATTCTATATTATCCTAATTTTCTATTAAAATTCTAAAAATGATTTAAAAACAATTAAACCTATTATTAATAAAAGAAAACTATATTATTTTCTATAGAAAAATTCCTAAAAATGATTTAAAAGAAAAACCATATTATTCTAAAATGATAAAACTATTTAAAATCTTATTTATATTCTAAAATTCTATTTAAAATATTCTATAAAATTCTAAAAAAGAGAATTAAGCTATTAAAATATTCTAAAACCCTATTTAAATTCCAGAAAAATCTATAAAGCCTGTTAAAAACTCACAAAAAGTCTATAAAAATCCTAAAAATGCAGATGAATGCAAATGACTCCCATAAAAGCGCACGAGACCAGATTGAATCGAACGGAGATCCCCGGGCATCAGAATATCCCAAAATCACTGAAAAATCACCGAGGAGCGCACAATTTCCCGAAAATAAAACCCCGATAATCTGGACTGGGTCTGCCATATCTGATAGACAAAAATCAAGCTGTAAACTCTGATATCCCCTGCTTTTGCACAAAAATCATACATCTGAGCTGCGAATATGAAATTAAACCATGAGTCAAATGGGGGAACCGGTTGGTCAAATTTTAGGGTGCAACAGCTGCCCCTATTCAAGCGACTTGGACCTGAAGGGTTTGAAGAGCGCTCAGCCTTCAAACATTCAGAGGTACGAGACGGTGGAATACAATTAAAACCCGAAAATTTGCCAACCGCGAGCATATACTGTAAACTGCTTGGAGAATAAAGTCCAGAAAACCGAGTCCAGTCATTATGGCACCAAACTGATTAATCATCTGATAAAGAACTCCTGATTTGAATACCCGTTGCTTGTGATACCCCATATAACAAACCCTGAGGTCTACAACAAAACACCTGATCCTTTCACATTGCCTACTGATAGGCAGGAAGAAATATACTCACATCGCCCAAAGATGGACGGGAAGACACCCTGATTGGATACTCACCTCGTCTAATGATAGACGGGAAGACAACATTATTGAATACTCACCTCGTCTAATGATAGACGGGAAGACAACATTAATCTCCAAATTCACATCGCCTAAGGACAGACGGAAAGTCACCATAATGACAAATCAATTCACATCGTCTAAGGATAGACGGAAAGACACCCTGATTGATGAACAGATCGATATTCACATCGTCTAAGGGTAGACGGAATCATCCTGATTGATGAAACAACTCATTATTCTCATCGTCTAAGGGTAGACGGGAATCATCCTGATTGATGAAACAACTCATTATTCTCATCGTCTAAGGGTAGACGGGAACATCCTGAACGCCTACTCACATCGTCTAAGGATAGACGGAAACAAAGCCTGAACGCATACTCACATCGTCTAAGGATAGACGGAAAGGAATACTCTCCAAATTCACATCGTCTACTGATAGACGGAAAGACACCATTACGCAATTCAACACCATCCTTTGAATTTCAGAATCCTTCTGTCTACGGGAATTGATGGAAAGATCAATATCCTTGAAGGGGCCACATCGTCAGTATGGACTGACGGGAAGAAAAACCACCTTTTAAAGAATCATGTCGTCAATAAGAATCAACGATCACGCAAACTGAACATTCTTCGAAGAGCCTCGTCATCAATAGGGATTGATGGTCAGAAAAGTCCCTCTTAAACGTCATCTCATCCAATAACCAGAAAGAGAACCGATATTCAAAATCATTTTGAAACCCCTCAACAACTAAGGATAGCCGGAGAAGACTCGCTGGGGAAACACCTCATCATATGTATGATCTGGCAATAAGAAACCCGCTGAACAATAGCTCGAAACTTCACATCGTCTGCTGACAGACGGAAAGGAAAGCTACTTATTAGAACAGTTCTATTTTGAGCTCCATTGAAAATCAACCCAAAACTTCACATCGTCTACTGATAGACGGTAAGAAAAGCACATCATGGGGGAACACATTCTTGAAGCCTCACTGCGATCACCCGCAACTTCACATCGTCTATGGATAGACGGAAAGAAAACCACATTCATACTCAAGACGTCTAATGCTAGACGGAGAAATCCACTTATTGGGGGAACACATCGCCAATATGAATTGACGGGAAGAAAAGCTTGTCAACATCAGATGACTGACTGATCAAAGCATAATTGCTGCCTGATCTGATACAAATAACCTGCTGAACTGTCTGAATACTGCTGCTGAATAAATGTCCCTGAACTGATCACAGAGTAATTCACGCGCCATATGAGGTTGACAGAAACCTGACTTATGCTTTGTATGCTTATGCAAATGCTTTAGTCTTTCTATGGCGTAATGCTCCATTTGGGATGGAAATGCTACACATTCTGGAAATGTCATGCAGGTATGATGCAAATATGATGCATGCAATATGTTAGCAGGCTCGAGCTGTTGGAGAGGCCGGGTACAGAAAACCACTTCAGCAAAATAAATGCTGAAGGCGAGGCCAACTTCGCTGGGGGTAAACCCGGATATCACTGAATCGTCCTAGCAAAATAAATGCTGGGAGAGGGAAATCAACCCTGCTGGGGCTACCGGGAACTTAACCGAACACCCTGACGAAGTAATACCCTGCTGGGGAATATAACTCCGTTGTAAAATAGCAGACGTGCTGAATATGATTAGACTCCTCTGGGAATAGCTTACCCATACCAATGACCAATTTGACTTTGCTGTAGAAAATGGAGGGAGTCTTCCTGCGCTCTGATGAAGCTCGGATCTGGAAATCGATGTGCCAACACGGATGGGCTTCACAGTAATCGCAAACTTGGATTTGAGCTCTTAAGCCATCTTACTGGGTCAGGTACACCTGACGCTGGAAAATATTCTTCCTGAATACACAGCCTTGAAGGGTCAAGGGATAATGACACAACTTCCCGCATTCATCTCGCTCTCGAAAATCGACTGCATCTGCTCGAATAACTCTGAATGGCCTTGCTGATACAGAGAATAACAGTCCTTTCGCTTCTGATATGCCTCAGCCTACGGGACCTCTGTGGGGATAGCCCTTGAAAGAGAATCTGCAAATTTGTTCCTTGATGGTCTGATATAACATGCCTCAGCGTTCTGGACTTCTGAGAGATACTTCACCTCGAATGCTTTTCGAGTAACTTTTGCGTGCTTAAGATGGTCTGCTCCTGACTGCAATGACCTTGCCCCGATTATCTGATTCAGAGTAGTACCTCCTGACTGCGGCGTATTTCACCAGACCTCAACCTGATTGCCCCAGGATAACTGACTTCGAAAAAATGACCTGACTGGGGATCACAATAAAGCTTGCCCCTGTTCTCGGAATCTTCGGGCGTTCTGCATTCTATCTTGACCATACTTTCCATCGTAGGAAGCTTTTCTGCTGTCAAGCGCTTACTCGCAAGTAAAACAAGTTGTTATGCATAAAAGATGTATTAATGCAACACATATGACAGCTTTGACATCCAATCTGTTCACTGGGAAAAAGGAAAAACAGTTGATGGCATATGATGCACAAAACATTTATCAACATCAGTATCAACATGGTAAGAGGAACCTTTTAGGAGTCAGAATCGACACGACCTTTACCGGAGTATGCTTTCGAAACACCCTGCTTCAATTAGGTCTTTTGAAGGTTGTAACGTGGTCGGGTTCATGGTTTCGAAAGAAAGGATAAAGGCTCAAGGTTTGCTTTAACCCACCCGTTCTCCTTGATGTTCTCCCATCCTACGTTCAGCTAATTCGACCTTAGCGCTCACCTCTCAGAGGTCGAAAGAAAATAGGAATGATAGTTCGAGAAACTTTTGGATTTTGGAATGACGGCCACTCACTTTTCGTCTTTGACACTTGAGGTCACACGACTCGTATTTCCTTCGAGGATTTTTCTTTTGATCCTTTTCACTTTTTCTTTTCATATCCCTAACTTTTGCCTGGACTGACTCCTTTTGAGTATCTTTTGATTTTTTAAGTCCAGCGGGATGCCCTAATTTTTGCCTAAGTCATTTGTTTTGAAGTTTTCTTGACTTAGCGGACTTTTGATTCTTTTTTCATCATTTTTTCGAATAGGTCGTGCGACACTGGTTGTTTGACTCTTCGGGAAATGATGTGGCTGTCCCACTCTTGATTGAACCATTGTGGTCTTTTAGGCACGACCTCTAGGGGTGTGATTGATCCTCGAACGGACACTCCTTTTGCAATTTGGACGCTCGGTCAAATTAGCTAACACCTACCCTGCCCCAGGTTAAGATTGAGGGTTTTTTCGTTCACAGAAAGAAACTCCTACTACAAGGCTCAAAGGGGTTGACAAGGGATTATCTTCCTTATATCTCCGGTGTTTAAGGATTTGAAACAATGCCTGTACATCATCAACAGGTTCTATTTCAAAAGCATACAATATCGGTAGTTGCATGTCGGTCATTTTCGTCATCCTCCCTAAATTCTTCTTAACCAAGCGTTGGACATTTGCAAAACAGTTAGTGAACACGAATGGATTCAATCAAAACATGCACATTTATTTCATTATCATCAATTTGACTGAAAACAACAAGTTTTACAAACAAGTTTACAAATTCAAACAGGAAAGCAACTACAAATGCAAAGGAATGACAAGCTAAAACAAAGAAAATATGCTAGCTTCTGAGAATCGGGCTCTCACATCTGCCCTGCTGCTGAACCAGCTATCTTTATTAGAGGTAACCCGATGCTGTCTTGATCTGCTTTCAATCGACTCAAACAAATTATAGAGCCCTTTCTCCTTCATTCAGATGATTTGGGGACCTCTCTGCCCGAAGCTGATTGCTGCACTGTCAAGCAAATCCTGCACTTTGTGCTTAAAAGCATGGCAACCTTCTATATCGTGACCCGGGGCTCCAGAATGAAACTCACAGTGCTTGCTTGCGTCATAACCAAACGGGGGAGTTCCCGTTATTGGTGCCAGAGTTCTTGTCTCTACCAGATTCAATCTCAACAATGTCTGCAACAACTCGGCATATGTTGAGGGAGGCTTCTCAAACACTCTTCTCGACTTGCCGCCCTGGAATCTTCTTTGAGTTTGCTGTGCCCCCTGCTGAGGCTGCTGCTGCTGGTATCGGGTTGACCCTTGAACACCCTTTGTATCAAATGCAACATTGGTTTCTTGACCTTCAATATACTGAACACTCTCCTTATGCTTAACCATTTTCTTTCTTAGATCTGCCCCAGGAATAGGCAACAGTTGTGGGCCTGGAGATTCTGACACCATGGAATCCAGGATACGCTTCTGACCCACTGCAGCTTTGGAAACATCTGTCATCTTAGCATCGACTGAGACAGGAGCAATATGCACAGCTACGCCGCCCGGCGTGAATTCAATATCGTGCGAGTCAATCAGGTCTTGAACATTGTGCTTGAAAGCATGACAACCCTCGATGTCATGTCCGAATGCCCCGGAATGAAATTCACATTGTTTACTGGCATCGTATCCTTGAGGAAACGCTTTCGTTGGTTGTGTCAACGCTCTTTTCTCCACCAGATTAAACCTCAGTAAGATCTGCAAGAGTTCAGCATAGGTCATAGGTGGTGCTTCAAATATTCTCCTTGGCTTTCCTTCCTGGATCCTCCGCTGAACCGGCTGTATCTTCTGTTGCTGCTGCTCAGGTTCCACATGCACAGGTGGCGCGAGCTTCTTCATTGCGGCTTCAAATAGCTGATCGTCTTCTTTCCTAAGCACATTCTTGACTACTTCCATGATCAAGCTCATTTGGGTCTTCAGCTGACTGTTCTCCTCTTTGAGAATCTTCTGCTCTAGACGCATCTCTTGCATGTCTCTCATCATCTGCCCCAGCTGGCTTTGGACTTCGATCAATTCAACCTGATTCTGTTCCATATCTCTGAAGGAATTCCTGCAACAAACTGGATGCTGAAGAAATAAGACCCACGGTTCTGATATACCTGTTAAAAAATAATGCAATGCGTAGCAAACAAACACACATTCATAACGCGACAAAGAGAAACTCAAACTATAAACACACAGACGAATATCTCCCACACATGTACAACCAACAAAATCAGCAAGTAAGCACAACTGAGTCTGAATATAACGACCCCAGCCAACAATCCTGGTGGTGGTCGACAAATACTGATGCACGAAAGCTAAACGGGTTAGGCAGAGAAACAGACGCGACACCCGGCATAGAAACTTCTAGAAACTTTCCCCATATTCAACTGAACTCTCTGATTGACAATCCTCGGAGCACACACTTCCTGCGGAGTCTTCCATGACATTAACTGACGAACCCCCACAACTGGAAGATGGAAAATCATTAATCTGAACACAACCCTGAGGCGTGATGCAAATACGGCTAGAGTCTAACAGATCCTGAACCTGACTTCTAAGCACTTTACAATCATTGGTTGAATGCCCCTGTGCCCCAACATGGTACTCACAGCGGGCGCTGGTGTCAAAACCTGGAGGATACGGTGGAATCACCGGCTTAGCCTCTTTCGGCACTATCAATCTACTTCTGACCAGATCTGGCAACAACTGGCTGTACGACACCGGTAGCTGAGTAAACTGCCTTTCAGGCTTCCTTGGTCTTCGTGGAGCATGCTGACGCGATCGGCGATAGGATGACCGTTGACTTGAAGTGTCTGAAAACTGATCTTGAGATGCTAGAGATTCTGAGGTGGCATCATCTCCTTCCCACTTTTCTTGAGAACTGACAACTGACTCAATCTTATCAACTGGGACGTAAGGAACACCTCGAAACTTTCCACTCCTGAGTCCTCGCTCAACAATCTCTCCCAGCCTCATCAGGCCCACAAAGTTTGTGCAACTGAACAATTTGTCAAAATAATGGCCTTTCAGAGTACCCAAGAAGATGTCAACTAGTTCCCTTTCCGGAAGCGGTGGCTGAACACTAGCAGACAATTCCTTCCATCTTCGCAAATACGCTCTGAATGATTCATTCTCCGCTTGAGACAATTCTTGCAGATCTACGAGACTAGGAGTCAAATCCAAGTTGTAATCGTACTGCTTCATGAAAGCTCTGGCTAAATCCACCCAAGATCGAATCTGATTACTTTCCAATTGCACATACCATCTCAACGATGCCCCAGTCAGGCTATACTGAAAGCAATGGATCATCAATTTGTCATTTCGCACAAACGAAGTCATCCTTCGGCAGAACATCATCAAATGCAATTTTGGACAGCTATCTCCTGTGTATTTTTCAAATTCCGGCATTTTGAACTTGTGCGGTAACACGAGGTCAGGGACCAAACACATGGCTACAGCATCCAGGTTAACGGCATCTTTCGCTTCCAAGGCTTTCATTTGCTCTTCCAACACTCGGACTCTTCTACCATAGTCAAGAGCTCTTGGATCTACTAACCCGGTCACCGGAATATCTCTCTGGTAATTCATCACAGGGAGAGCAACACATTGATTGTTAACGGGAGGATAGCATTCATTTCGGGCAACAAACTGTTCATGCCGATCTCTGTTCTCAACAGTTGGCTGCACAACTTGGTCTGCAGTAAGATTGTTTGCTTGCGGGAAGTCTTCCATAAAATCATACTGATGGTTGGACGCCATAGTAAACCCTCCCTGGGTATTAGGAGACTGGAAATTGCCTTCAGCCATAGCCACCAATTACCTGTAACTGACTACACTGCTTGATTCTGCTCAAATTTGCTTCAGCCCCTTGGTCGTCTTCAACACTCCACTCTTGCCTCAAACAGTTCCCCGAGCATCACCTTCTGGTGAAAACAAAGGCTGGATAAGTGCTCTGGCCTGCTAGAGAAATGCTATGCAATATGATTTATGCAAACAGAAATACAAAAATGCTGACGTGCATGTGTGCATTGGAGATATTTCCCCTCCAATTCCGGTGTCAGTGGTAGCAAGACGAGATAAACCATAGAGACAATATTTGGAAAAACCCTCATATATTGATTAGAATAACAGTCTTGTCCAGAAATTACATAACTATGCTCCATACAGCTGATATGACAAAGAGGATCCCAGCCAACATGCCTGGTGGTGATCTCAACATACAGAATACAAGAGAAATCAAATACGGGTACGGTTGCGGAAGTCTTCGACCATCTTCTTTGTCTCTGCGTGATCTGGTTGATAAATCAAACCTTCTATCAGTCGATCCCTCTTCCTGACTGTCCCCTGGATGTCTCTGACAAAGTCTTCCCAAGCCTTATCATTGGTACCGCCCCCAGGTTTGGGTCTCTTGGCATCTGCTCTATGCTGGAGATCTTCCAAATTCTTCATGGCATCTGTCAACTTGCGCTCGGCCTCGTATCGGCGACAGGCTTCTTCTTCAAGCTCTTCGTTCTTCACTTTGACCTGTTCTTCTAACTGAGCAATCCGTGTCTTCAGCCCTTCTTCTCGCTCCTTGCGCTTGGTCATAGTGAGATCCCAGTGTTCTCTGAACTTGGCTAGCTTTGTATAGGCCCTTTCCAGCTCTTGCTTCTTGGTGGCCAACACACTACTAACTGAGTCTACATCTAACTCTAGACGCTTCTTGGTTTCAGTCAATTCCAATAGCGTAGTCTTCAGATGTTTCAGAGTTTCAGCCTGTTGCTTAGAAATATATCCTGTTTCAATATTTTCATGCCGAAGCTGGGCATTCTCCTGCTCTAAAGCCTCCTTAACCCTTGCTAGCTCTTCTTTCTCCGCCATCAACTGTTTGTAAACCTGAATGTCCACAGTGGTAGGTTCCTCTACTGGAGGAGGATGCAATGGCTTAACTGCTGGATACGGCATAAGGAACTTCACAGCTCGCTCACGAATCCATTCTTCATATGGGCTAGGACCTCGAGTATCCCCTCTGCTACCTGAAAGCTTCCCTCTCTTGTGCAAGTTTTTCCAGGCTTTCTCAAGTTTGGTCAGCATTTCTTTCCCTATTGCCCCAGTGAGATACAGAGATTCCTGTATCTCCTCGGGCTTTGGTGCTCCTTGAGGTATGTACCCAAATTGCTTGATCAATAAGGACGGGTTATAGTTGACACAACCTTTCCTTCCTATTAACGGAACATTCGGGAATCCTTCGCCTTTGAGTATGACTTCAGCTCCAAATACCTCTTTAATGACCCATACCACGTTCTCAGCAGTTAATCCCATTAAGCGCTCGGGCCATCCTAGAGAATTGATAGAGGTGACAAAAGGACCTGACTTATGCATATGACTGGTGAACCACCTGCATAGGAGAGGTACGCAGCAAGACACATTCCTTCCTCGTCGCTTTTCATTCTGATAGTGAGTTGAATGGTGGATATCTCCTAGCAAAGTAGGAACTGGGTTTCCCGCAGCCAAAATATAGAAGGCATCTGAATCAACAAAATCAGGAATGTTCGGGAATAACACGATGCCATACACACATACAGCAAGAATGACGTCAAAAACATCCCATTTACTCTTCTGGGCATATTCTCGAGCCTTCTCCACTAAAACATCCAACGGAAATCCCCATACGTCTCCTCTTCTGATCATTCTCCCAGACAGCTCAGACTCTTTCAAGCACAGGATAGCAGAAAGCTCAGCCAGCTTAGGCTCAGCGTCCGGACGATAAAAAGGCATTTGCTCACGGATCGGTATATCCAGAAGTGCAGAGTACTCCTCCAGGGTAGGAGCCAAAACGAAGTCGGGAAATACAAAACACCTGAGCTCCGCGTCGTAAAACTGTAACAGAGTGTAGATGCCGCTGGTTTCGTAGGCAGATGGCTGATAAACGTATGTCAGAATCCTCCCATATCTCTTTCTGAAGTCACCCATTCCTCTCTTCTTGGCAATAGCAATCAATTCTAACAATGGACTGATATTCGGCGACGGAAACTTATAGGGCAATACTCTCTTCAGGTTATCCATGTCTTGCTAGGAACAAACACCAGAACTGGAAGGGAAAATATGTACCTGCAATACACACACGTTAGTTGAATGCAGATGGTAATGCAATGATGCGATATGATAAATAATGCAATCTGCGAACATAGGGCTATGCTGTAGCCTGAAGAGGAATATCTCTGTGATCAAGAACAGAAAACCAACACGGTCATCAGAACCTCATGCCATTAACTACCATCTGACACTCAAAATATCAATCCCCTGGTAAGAAAACCATTTGAACCTCTGTATCTGACGAGAATACCATCTGATAATAGCCTCAACCTCAGATAAGAAACCCATCTGACCCAGACAACACACCTGGAGATGAATCAAGAACACCATCTGATAAAGATACTGAATCATGGTTTCTGAAGGCCAGTTTTCCTGCAATAACCCAGTCCCTCTCACAGGTAGGATAAACCTAATCCACGGACAAAGGTACGGCATCCTAGGCGGTTGTCAGCGTCACAGACTTTCATGAGTGACGATACGATTCCCAGAAGGAGTGGCATCATCAAGTCATGAAGAGGCCTCACTTAGCTGACTTCCAAATGATCGGTCCCCAGAGTCGACAACCCTCACGTCTGGACTCCCCTCAGATCCTCAGGACCGGAAAGGAGCACCTCTGCAAGAATCTCGTCTGAGCGCAGATTTTCGTAGGGAACTGTGCCTGCTCAGCAGACAGGTTCGTCTACTACTTCTCCACAACTATATCTAGGTGTGTACTCAAGCCCAGGTCCGGCTTTCACTCACAGTAATCTCCCTTGCCCACAGCAATAATCATGATAATATAATGCTGGAAAATAAATGCGGAAAGGTAAAGGTACCGAATAGTAAAGTGCAGAAAAGTAAAACACAATATGCACAACACCCAACAAATAACCATCCAAGCGCTAGGATTGACTCGCGTAGGGGATGGGAAACGGTCCCAGCATAAGGGATGGGAAAAGTCCCTAGATGCTATAGGTCCCCAGCAGAGTCGCCAGCTGTCGCTACTGCGAAAATCGGCGCCGGCTTGACAGGAGAGTCGCCACCGTGCGTTATTTATCCCTCAGAGCGGGAAAGGAAACGCTCGAAGTAAACCTCGCAAAGACGGGAAAAGGTATGGTCATCGCAACCAAAACCTGGATTCGGGAGTCGGTTACGCAAGGGGAAGGTATTAGCACCCCTCACGTCCATCGTACTCGATGGGATCCACGCTTGGTGTTTATAGGTAAAAGGGTGTGTTATCTATCTACGCTAATGGCTGGTCTGAAAAGAAAATAAAAGGACAGGACTCGACAGAACATACGGTGTTCTGGGCCTACGTATTCCCTCGTGCAATGGGAAAGTCAGAGTCAACGTAGTTCGACTGCCTATGTCTAAACGGGGGAAAGGTTGCTCGCCAGGACATCGCGTCCTGTGCCTACGTACTTTCATCTGGAATAAAAGATCAGAGCAAGCGTAGTTCGGCTAACTACGGGTAAACAGGGGCTCTCACACAGCAGTGAGAAAACAAACTGGTCTCTAAGGCTCGGGAATCTACAACTATGATCTGGTCTCAAATGCGCTCGGGCAAGAGAAAAAAGGGATAACAATTAGTCGTTAGCGGGAAGGTCTCGATCGCACAGCCGCGAGAGAACAAAGGTTAGTTGTTAGTGTGCTCGCTAGGATATCGCATCCTATGCCTACATATCTTCGTCTGGAACGAAGAATCAGAGCAGCTGTAGTTCAGCTAACTACGGGTCAAGCTACTCAAAAGCTCCTACAGAAAGGAAAGGGAAACCCTAGAACTATAGCTGGAAAAGGGGAATCTACCTACTGCTATCACACCTGGTTGACCATCCTAATGTCTATCATAACGACTCCGCAGAGGAGAAGTCAGAGCTCCTAAGGGATCATGGCAACAGGATTAAACCACAAACAAGAAACTGCATAGCAAAGGAATACTGAAAATATGCATGAATGCAACAACTAGACAAACAAGGCACAGAGGCAAGGGAGCTCAGCTCTACCAAATACCAACAAGCAAAGCCACGCAATAACAAACAAGCAGAAGGAGGACCACCTCAACTTCTCATGCACACAAAGTCTACTTCTAAGATGCACCTATTCAGAACTATCTGGATGAATACCTAAGTCTAATGCAACATAACATCACACAAGTCAAACAATACAAGGAGACTAACCCTGAGCAGGGCCTCTAACAAACCTGAAACAAGCTTCTAATCTATCTCTAAACAGAACTCTATACAATACCCTAAGCAGGGATCTAAGCAACAACCTAATCAAAACCTAAGCAAGAGGAATCAATCCCAGTCTCCAAGCTTCAGAACAAGCTTACCAGAGAAAGGAAGCTAAGCAGACAAGCTCATAGTGCTTTCCTCAGGAAAGTACCAGGAGGTTACTACTCAGGAGTCATATCCTATGCGGCTCGACAACTGTGATCAGTTTACATTCCTCCTCAGGAGAAATTAAACTCACATGAAGGCTCCGGCATCACGGGATACTTGAGAAAAAACCTATATGCACTAGGGGAACTAAGTGAACAGGCTCATAGGACCTTCCTCAGGAAAGTACTAGGAGGCTGACACTTAGGAATCGTATCCTACGTGGCTCAACAACTGTGATCAGTTTATATTCCTCCTCAGGAGGAATTAAACTCACAAGTCGGCTCCAACATCACTGGACACTTAAGAAGTCCTAGACAAACTACTGGAACTAAGTGAATAGACCCCTAGGACCTTCCTCAGGAAAGTGCTAGGAGGCTTCCACTTAGGAATCGTATCCCATGTGGCTCAACAACATGTGATCAGTTTACATTCCTCCTCAGGAGGAATTAAACTCACAAGTCGGCTCCGACATCATTGGATACTTAAGAAAGAGGTGAGAAGGAAGGATGAAAGTCATTCATAGTGCCTTCCTCAGGAAAGTACCATAAACTCCCTTCAAACTTCAGGATCTCGAACCTCACAAACAGACAACAAGCTCCTAGACTAAGCCTCAATCCAATGCAACTCTGCAAGCTCCAACAGGACCTCCATCAGCTCTCACCTTCAAGAAGAACCCACAGGCCAACAAACTACAAGAGACTATCTCTGAAGTTCAACCACAGTTGAACTTCAAAGTCAGAAGTCATCAAGACTTCTCCTATCTTCAGGCTCAGACAAATCACAGCAGAACATCCTATGAAAATCTATCAAAAATCTAATGGGAGACCTACATGGCTCTAGGATAACATACTGAAAAATCAGAACAAAATTCAACACCAGATGAAAGAAATAAAATCAGCAACACAGATATATCCACAGACCAATTATTCAACATCAATAACAGTGAAAAAATGCAATTAAAATGAAAATGCATGATTAAGCTAATATTTTTATACTATAAAATTCTACACTGAATTACGAGTCTACAGAAAAAAGAACGGAATTATTTGACCAAGTCTACCATTTTTTATGAATTTCTAATGATGTGCATGCATTGAAAATATTAAAAAAAACATCAATTAATTGGAAAATATGCACAAAATAGGAAATAAAAATAAAATGGCATTTTTATTTTTATTTAATTTTCTTAACAATTTCATGAAATGGAATAACAAGGAAGAATTAAAAAAAAATCATTTATTTACATTTATTCATGAATTATTTAATATGCAAAGAAAAATATAAAAGAAAAAAATAAAAGAAATAACATGGGAGGTTTAAACAGCAAGAGACTTATGAAGGATTTCTAGCTGGGCCCTGATTGGGGGGTGCCAACAGCAGTTGGGCGCAGGGCCCAGGACTTAATATCAAACAATCAGAAAACAAAACAGCTGGGGGGTACAGACTAGTAAATTCTCAGTTTATTTCATTACTGGGCTTACGCCCAGGGGTGTCATTAGCAATTTGGGGCCTAAGGCCCAACTCCAGTTACTCAGACTCACATGCCAGGGGGGGGGTAACGAGCAGTTTGGGTGTAGCGTTCAGTAGTACGCTTGGGCCTAAGCCCAATCCCAACAAACCCTGATCCAGTACCAAACCTAACCAAAACTATCTTCCCCCTAACCTCTCTCTGGCACTGTTCACCAAGCGCCGTCTTCCTCTCGTCTTCCCCAACTATTCACTCTCTGCAACTCTCAAACATTCTTATGCATCTCAAACACAACAACACCAACACGCCACAATGTCACCATTATCCCTCTCAATCCAAGCCTCACACACGATTAAACCCTAAACGAAACTAACACTCAATCGAATCAACACAGAAGCATCATCATACAGAAGAAACACGCAACCAGAGTGAGATGACGTGTACCTGTAGCGAAGAGTTCTTGACACTCGGTGGAGAAAGAGTTCTCAGAATCTCAACGAACCTCCCAACAGCTCTCACACAAAATCTATTCTCAAATTTCTGGGCGAAGCAAGAACAAGATAAAGGATTCTGGATGTTCGCTGAAATGTCTTGAAGCGCGAAGTTCTTTGAACGCTGATGAAGATCTACAAATTTTCTGAGAAGAACTGGAGAGTTCTTGGATACCGAAGCCAGACGATTGAAGATCCTGGAGCTTTTCTGGTACTCTTGATGAAGATTGTTTTGAAAGGACGGACGAAGTTGATGGAAGAAGATGGAGGTTGTCGATTTCTGGAAATTAATGATGAAGATGATGAATGTCTGGAAAAAATTAGATGAAGATCTGTTGTTGAACGAAGGTTGATGGAGGAGGATGATGATTCTGGAAAATTGATGCAGACGATGAAGGTTCTGTTTCTGGAAAAAAGATTGATGAAGATGATAGCGATTTGAATGGAGATCTGATGGTTGAACGAAGGTTGGAGGAGGAAGACGGTTTCTGGAGTTCTTTGAAGTTTCCGGTGATGCACCGATGAGGGTAGACGGAGGAGGTCTGGGGAGAAAGAAGAAGATAGGAGGTTTCTGATGATTTTCTGGTGTTTGCAGATTCCGGTGGTGGCCGGAGTTGGTTGGGTCGCCGGCGGTTGGTTGCTAGGGCGTTTGCATGCCCGGCGGTAAGGGGGCTCCGGCGGGGACGAGAGGAAGCCAGGTGGCGCGCATGCGCAGGGAGAGAGAGTGGTGGGGACAGGTGGCAAACGCGTGGAGGATTCTGGGAGTGGGTGGTGGCGCGATGATTGAGAAACGCGTGGGGCCCTGCATGGCCAACACGTGGCGCCTTTATACCCTTGGAGTTCGCTGGAATTCTCTAGAACATTCCAGGCTGCGCTGGACTCTTGGACACATCTGGACCATCATTTTTTGGACATGCTGAGTAATTCCTGGACAAAAAAGCCATACTGGGCCTCCCCAATTGGGCCCAACGAACTGAATAACAAAAAACTGTAAAAACTGAATGATAAAAAACAATTAACTAAACCTAATTAACTCTAATCAATTATTAAAAGTCTAATTAACTCTAAATCATCTAATTAAATCTAAAACATGATTAACCTAATTAAAACTCTAAAAAGTCATTAACCTATTTAATTCTGAAAAATTCAATTAATCCTAATTAAACTCTAAAAATGATTAAAAATCTAATTAATTCTATATTATCCTAATTTTCTATTAAAATTCTAAAAATGATTTAAAAACAATTAAACCTATTATTAATAAAAGAAAACTATATTATTTTCTATAGAAAAATTCCTAAAAATGATTTAAAAGAAAAACCATATTATTCTAAAATGATAAAACTATTTAAAATCTTATTTATATTCTAAAATTCTATTTAAAATATTCTATAAAATTCTAAAAAAGAGAATTAAGCTATTAAAATATTCTAAAACCCTATTTAAATTCCAGAAAAATCTATAAAGCCTGTTAAAAACTCACAAAAAGTCTATAAAAATCCTAAAAATGCAGATGAATGCAAATGACTCCCATAAAAGCGCACGAGACCAGATTGAATCGAACGGAGATCCCCGGGCATCAGAATATCCCAAAATCACTGAAAAATCACCGAGGAGCGCACAATTTCCCGAAAATAAAACCCCGATAATCTGGACTGGGTCTGCCATATCTGATAGACAAAAATCAAGCTGTAAACTCTGATATCCCCTGCTTTTGCACAAAAATCATACATCTGAGCTGCGAATATGAAATTAAACCATGAGTCAAATGGGGGAACCGGTTGGTCAAATTTTAGGGTGCAACACCAAGCAAACTAGGTCAACTACTTGTATGAACATCCCTTAGAAGTAACATGACTTGCAAGTCACCTCAAAAATATGGAAAAGGTTCAAAAATAACCAAATAAAATCTAAAATGCTCATCAAAGAGTTGGAAACGAGAGCCCAAAAGACTACAACCAAAGTCACTTCAAAGCATCATCAAAGAATTTGATTCACAAGGATGCTTCACTTTGAAGGAGGATTGTCGAGGGTCAACAAAAATGAGTTCAAAGTCAAACCAAAAATGGTCAAAACAGGGGAAAAAGTATCCTAAAAAATCATTCAACTCATTATTGAAATGAGGAATGATTCTCATTCATTGGATCAAAAGATTGAATAAAAAACAAAGCAAGAACCAAGTAAGAACAAGAAAAATTCAATTAAAAACACCTCCCAATATTAATTCCATTTTCAATTGACAAATAAACCAAAAATGAAAATAAAAATTTCCAAAAATTTATTAACACCCTAAGGTGTTCTGAAAATATTTTTGTAGAATTTTAATATTATCGGAGGTATTTTAAAATGAATTAAAACAAAACAGAACAAAAATAAATAAATAAATAAATAAAGCAGCGGTGCAGATAGCAAGGTTTTCAGGAAAAACCAATGGGCCGGGCTAACAAGGAGGTGCAATTAGCACTCATAGCCCATCTGAAATCATAATATAAAACGCACCGTTTCATTTAACTGACTTGGCAGTCAGCTATCCACGCGTGCTAGTCAGCCATCATCCAAACCGTTGATCTCAGTTGGTCGACAATTCAAACACAAACGTGGCATGCCAACTCATCTGATCTGAGAACAAAACCAGACGACGGAGCTACAGTCTCCGATCGTCTTCTTCGATCACACAGCCGGAGCAACAGATCAAAACTTCACCAAAT
Organism: Lathyrus sativus; assembly: GCA_963859935.3. Classification (NCBI taxonomy): domain Eukaryota; kingdom Viridiplantae; phylum Streptophyta; class Magnoliopsida; order Fabales; family Fabaceae; genus Lathyrus; species Lathyrus sativus. The sequence goes on along the minus strand of OZ012736.1, from coordinate 186,837,761 downwards.
TGAACAAAATTTATACTAAAATGATATCCAAGTTGCTTAGATTACAAATCCACGATCCAATTTCATTGATCAAGCATAAATAGAGAGAATCGAGTGATCAAAGATTTGAGCACATAAATGAAATCATCACGAACACAACAAATAATGATCCAAAATTTGCCTACACATGTAGGTCTTCAGTTTGCAACAACAATGGAGTGAAATGGATGCATATTATGAGAGAAATCTTGTTTTGAGGATTACCTAACAGATTCTCTCTGTTGGAGCTTTAATTATGCTCAAGCTTGACCCAAATTGCACAGAAACACTCAAGGAAGTTCAAGGAAGAGAATGCTGGTGTTGATTTGCTTTGAATTTGCTTGAATCTCAATTCACGATTTCACTTTTGCTCTTCAATTCTCCAACTGTAATCTGCTCAATTCTCCACCAAAATGCACGAATGAAGCTTCAAAATTCATTTGAAGCTTTTATATGTTGGATCTAGAATGATTTGGAGGCCCAATTTGGCCTGATTAGAGTGCACTTCAAAAATGGCTAAATTGGAAATTCAAGCTTCATGCACACGTGAATTCCCTCTAATTTTCCTTTGAAAATGATTCAAACCAGTTGCTGGGAGTGTATAGTTATCATGTGGATGAGAATTGATCCTTAATTTGATCCAATGGTGGAGATTGGATGTGAGACTTGTTCTTGAAGTAACATGGATTTGCACGTGTTCTAGATTGCATAACTCAAATCCAATTTGTGCATTCTCCTTGTTGTGATATTTTGACTCAAAATATGCAAAAACATGGCATGAAAAGGAATTAAAACCAATTCAAATTAATTCATGACTTTAAGTTCAAATTTCCATTGAATTTCTTCACCAATCTTCATATCCATGCAAAATCCATGACAAACTTGTGTTTTAGGATGAAATTGATACCATTTGAAGCAAATTTCATGTTGCTAAAAGTTTCATTTGAAGTGCATAAGTGCATGAACAAGGCCTATAATCAAAATGACCTATAATCTCACTTTCCCAAAATACCCCTGCCTTGCAAGCTTCATAACATGAGTTCTATAAATGAGATGAAGGACTTCTAGGACGTTTTGGAAAGCTAAGATCATGAGTAACAACTTTCATGTTCATCAAAAGTTGAGGAGAAACATGATTCTAGGTCAAACGTTCCTTGGAAGTTAGTTGACTTTTGTTGACTGAAAATATGGTTCATCTGAGACCCATAACTTGCCAGCATCATAAATCGACTTCTAAAAACCCAATGGGTGAGTTCTAGTACTCAAAAGGAATCTAGGAACATGCTCTACAAGTTTCATGTTTATGTCAAAGTGAGATTATACTTGTATCCTGAGATATGTGGTCTTGAAGTTAAGCACTAAACAGGGGATTTTACACTGACAAACCTCTGAAACCCTAATTTAGTAACTTCTCACACTCTTGATTCTTCTTGAATTGATCTTGATATAACATCTTAGATTCCTCAACACAACTTTCCATGACTCCAAAGACTTAGAACTAAGTCTTAATCCCCTTCAAATCCTCATTGGATCTTGCACTAAACAGATGAAACCCTAGGTGTAAAATCCTTTGACTGCAACCTCTTGCACATGATATAACAATTTGCATAAGGTCCACAATGGCTCTCAAAGCACTCAATGAGCTTAACAACATCTAAAATCTATATCCATGAACTTGTGATCCTCGGATGATCTTCAATTGGCCTCAAAGATAGGAGATAAGCAACATACATATCCATTCACTTTCTCAAAGAGCTCTGACCAGCTTCTGATGACTTAATGAGCACTTAAACTTGTTTGGAACCCTTTGCCAACCTTCTCTTGCTATGCACACCTCTTGATCCCCTACAAATGAACAAGGATATGCAATGCAAATTCTAGAACAATGCAATGAAAACATAAGCCAAGTAAAGAAAAGGTTGGGCAAATTTTGGGGTACAACAGCTGCCCCTATTCAAGCGACTTGGACCTGACTGAGTGAAAAGCGAACGACTTTAACACAATCAAGATAAAAGATGGTTGAATACAAAAGAACCCAGAAATTTGCTAACCGTAGAAATAAACTACAAAATCTGATTGGGGGTGAACATCTCCAGAAATAACTGAACTGATGGTTGCAACATCGACACGCAGTCGGAAGAATCATCTAACATGGCTTCCAGACAACAACACTAAGTCGGAAAGATCATCTGACATCGCCATCAGGCATTGACACTAAGTCGGGAAAACATATGCTATCATACGGGAGATAATGAACCTCTGACTTCGCCGTCAGGCCTCTGCACCAATTTAGAAAAACATCTGACCTCGCCATCAGGCATTGACATTAATTCAGTACAACCCACCTGACCTCGCCGTCAGGCCTCGACATCAAGTCGATAAAGCATCTGACATTGTCGTCAGGCCTCGACATCAAGTCAATATAAACATCTAACATCACCGTCAGGCCTCGACATCAAGTTGTTAAAAGCATCTGACATCGTCGTCAGAACCATTGAACCCAATAAGCAATAAACTGATCGGCTCAACAAATAGCTGAGAAGAAACATCTGATATCGCCACCAGGCATCCGTTAAATAAAAAACAGGTATCAAATCCGGATACAAAGACTTCTGACATCGCCGCCAGAAGTTCGCTAAATAAAAGCGAGTAACAAATCTGACAATCGGATCAACACAGAGCATCTGACATTGCTGCCAGGCATCAATTGATTTGATGAAGACATCAGACATCGCCTCCAAGAATCCACGAAGCTGATACACATCTGACATCGCCGCCAGGAATCTGCAGGGACTAAAACATTTGACCTCGTTGTCAAATATCCACACATTTGGTACACATCTGACATCGCCGCCAGGAATCTGCGGGGACTAAAACATTTGACCTCGCCACCAAGTATCCACACAGTTGATACACATCTGACATCACCGTCAGGAATCTACGAAGTTCATACACCTGACATCACCGCCAAGCATCTGCAGGGGATAAAACATCTGACATCACCATCAGGCATCCACGCAGTTGAGAAACATCCGACATCATCGCCAGGAATCAATTACAACCAATAGGCAAACCCAAAGGTAAGGACATCAGACATTCTCTAAATAAAAGCGAGCATCAAATCCAATGGTCGGATCAACCGAAGCTGATAAACATATCTTGAGAATACTCTGCTGGGGAAGAGAGAAACTTAACCAAGTAACTCTGTTGGGTAACACATACTAAGATGAACGCGTCCATCAAAGATAATAGTATGGTCGGGATACCATTCAAGCAAAGATATCAGTCCTCTGTCAGAGATATACCTGCAAATAAAGAGGTAACCACCTGGCTTATGTTTCACATGTGTATGTTTGAAAATGGCGTAATGCTCCATACAAGATAGAAATGTTACACATTTGGAAGATGTTATGCACATAATTTAAAATGCAACGGGACCAAACTAGCAAAATAATGCTGGAGAAAACCAAAATCCACCCTGCTGGGGAAAAGGTTAACCCATGCCAATCACAGTTGAACTTAAACTGGGAAACGAGACTTGGACGGCTTCTCTACTGGGGAACAATGTTCTTACGAAAACAAGAAATTCAAACTCAGTTGGGGATTCACATCAAAGCCTGCCAAGGAAAATGCCCTAAACGGCCTTCTAGAATACGACTCTTCTGGGGAAAAGACAGCTCTGCCGGATAGACAACCAGACATTGAAAAAAAAACCTCACCCTACTTTGGAATCAACAACTCTGTGGGGAATCCGGAATCAACCACCGAGATTCTCAACACGCCCTGCTTGAAGAAGAATAGCCCTGAATGGCTCACTAATACTTACCTGAGAGTGACGACTTACCGGGGCAACAAGTCAAAATTCAACCTGCCAGGAATTACTCAAATGAGGAACAATCTATCTCTGCCATAGATCCACTCTGTCGGGGAATCACAAACTTACCGACTTTGCTGGGAAATAGTATACCTCTGTAGGGAAATAGAACTACTTCATGTTGACTTTGCTGAGGATAGAGAGACGCCTCTGCTAACCTGCAAAGGAAAAGCCAACTCAACTGAGGATCGCCCAATGAGGGAACAACATTGACCTCTGCTTGGGGGATGAGTCAATAACTTGAACTTTGAGGGGGGACACAATTATAATTTCAAGCTTTGTGGGGAGAAATCCCATCTTGACTCGTTGGGGAGTATAGGCGCACCTGCAAGGGAACAAAGGTGCATACCTGACCTGCGAGGGGGATATCAATTTGTCGAAGACCTCGATCTAAATTGCTGAGGAATGAGTGCATACAAAATTAACCTGATCTGCATGAGAGATATCAAACTCGACCCTCTGGGAATAGCCTTACTCTACTAGAGACTTCGGTTTTGAACTACGAAGAGCTAAATGAGTACCGACTAACTTCTGGGGATAATCGCACACACTTAACTGCTTGGTCCACATGAATACAACTCTAACGGGGATAAAGATGTTCAACCTTCAATAGTTGGGGAAATGGTGATCATATCGGAGATACACCTCTGACACATTGCCCCAAGGATAATGACCCTGTAAAAATGAATAAACAGACAAGATATCCTGTACAAAGGACCTATCTCAGTCATCATCTGTGACGTTGTTCAAATAACTCAAAGTTTTAACAATTATTGGCAAAGCCTGCAAGTTTATGTATGCACAGTTTATCAAAAACATCTGGCGTTTTTTTGCAAACAAACAGTAAGGCTAAATCAAAACAAACAATTACTGAATAGTATATGTTTTATTGACAGATGGGCCTGTAAATAGGCAAGATTTTACAACAGATGCAACCCCTGAAAAGAGGAAGCTGCGCAAAAATATACAGAAATGCACATAAAATATATAGAATATCGACAATGTGGCACAGACGAACACCATAAGTTAATCCATCTATGACCCGCATGACTCCGATGCTTCACCGAAGCTTCGTCTTCAGAAGAGATTGATTCAGATAAATGGCCCTCAAGTCCTCCCCCAATCCACTAAGCTATGAAAATCACACGCAAACCACAGTCATTTGCTTTTTTAAATCCGTAACTTTTTCCTGAATTGCCCTTGCGGGTTTTCAACTCACCGGGATACCCATTTTTGCCAAAGTCACCTCTTCAGGTTTTCAACTTTGCGGGTTTACATCTTTTTTCTTTATATCCCTAACTTTTGCCCAAACCCATTCTTTTTATGGTTCGTCGGGATGCCCCATTTTTGCTTGGATATTCTTTTTCTTTCCAGCGGGTCTCTTTAAGAAAAGTATTTTTTAACTGCATATGCATTCACAGAGGATGTAAAATCCGCACCATCCTTGGTAGATAACAACAAGGCTCCTCCGGAGAAGACCTTTCGCACGATGTATGGACCTTCATAGTTGGGAGTCCATTTGCCCCTGTGATCTGTTTGTGGAGGGAGAATCTTTTTCAGCACAAGATTGCCCGTCTGAAAGCTTCGAGGGTGCACCTTCTTATCAAAAGTTTTCTTCATCCGGCTCTGATACAACCGACCATATGCAATATATGCTAGCCTTTTCTCATCCATTAGGCTAAGCTGATTCAATCTGTTCCTTACCCATTCTGCGTCATCGAACTTGACGTCGACTAGAACTCTCAAAGAAGGAATCTCGACCTCTAATGGTAGGATAGCTTCCATACCATACACCCGCAAAGAAAGGAGTTTCCCCAGTTGAAGTGCGTACCGTAGTACGATATCCATGCAAAGCGATGGGAAGCATCTCATGCCAATCTTTATAGGTTACAACCATCTTTTGCACTATCTTCTTGATGTTTTTGTTGGTCGCTTCAACAGCGCCGTCCATCTTCGGACGATAGGGCGATGAGTTGTGATGCTCGATTTTAAAACTCTGGCACAGTTCTTTCATCATCTTGTTATTCAAGTTTGAACCATTATCAGTAATGATTCTTTCAGGCACTCCGTATCTATAAATGATGTCCTTTTTGATAAATCTGGCTATAACTTGCTTCGTGACATTCGCATAGGAGGCTGCTTCCACCCACTTGGTAAAGTAGTCAATGGCAACCAAAATGAAATGATGTCCATTAGATGCGGTGGGTTCAATCTTGCCAATCATGTCAATGCCCCACATGGAAAAGGGCCAAGGAGATGCCATGACGTTCAGAGGGCACAGCGGCACATGAATCTTGTCTGCAGAAATCTGGCATTTATGGCATTTCTTTGCATATTTGAAATAATCAGACTCCATTGTCAGCCAATAATACCCTACTCGCAACAACTTTCGAGACATGGCGTGCCCACCGGCATGTGTGCCAAAGGCTCCTTCGTGGACCTCTTCCATAAGCAAGTTTGCTTCTTTCTCGTCCACGCATCTTAATAACACCAAATCATAATTCCTCCCGTAGAGCACACCATCCTGATTCAGATAAAAGTTTCCAAACAACCTTCTCAGAGTCTTCTTATCCCGGGTCGACGCCCCTGGCGGATAATCTTGCTTCTTAAGAAAGTTCTGGATGTCATAAAACCATGGCTTGCCATCAGAGGCTTCCTCAATGGCAAATACAAACGCCGACCTATCAAGGCGCGAGATGACTATTCTTGGAGCATCATTCCAATAGTTCACCTTGTACATCGAGGATAACGTCGCCAGAGCGTCTTCAATCTGGTTCTTCGCTCTTGGCACGTGATGGAACTCTACACGATCAAAGAATGGCAACACCTTCCTGGCACAGTTCATGTAAGGAATCAGATTGGGTTGCCTGGTCTCCCATTTTCCTTTAATTTGATTTATAACTAGCGTTGAATCGCCGTACACATCTAGGTTCTTGATCCTCAAATCAATGGCTTCTTCCAACCCCATGATGCACACTTCATATTCTGCTTCTTTGTTGGTGCAAGGAAATGTCAATCTGGCAGGGAATGGTATATGAGACCCCTGGGGAGTGGTGATGATGGCCCCAATTCCACTTCCATATGAATTAACAGCACCATCAAATATCATCTGCCATTGGGAGCCAAGCTCAGGACCTTCGTTAGGCAACGGGTTCATCATAATCTTTCATCTTCATATACATGATGTCTTCGTCAGGAAATTCAAATTTCATCGGTTGATAGTCTTCGATCGGCTATTTGGCGAGATACTCTGACAAAACACTCCCCTTTATAGCTTTCCGGGAAACATATTGAATATCGTACTCCGTCAGTACCATCTGCCACCTGGCAATTCTTCCAGAAAGTGCATATTTTTCGAAGACGTACTTAATCAGATCCATCTTCAAAATCAGCATGGTTGTATGGTTAAGCATATACTGTCTCAAACGTTTGGCAGCCCACGCGAGTGCGCAACACGTTTTCTCCAACATCAAGTACCGAGACTCACAATCAGTGAACTTTTTACTCAGATAGTATATTGCATGCTCTTTTCTTCTAGTCTCGTTGTGTTGACCGAGAACACAACCCATACTGTTCTCAAGAACCGTTAGATACATTATCAAAGTTCTTCCAGCAACTGGGGGTATCAATATCAGAGGTTCCTACAAATATTCTTTTATCTTATCAAATGCCCTTTGGCAATTTTCATTCCAGACAACGGCCTGATCTTTCTTTAAAAATTTGAACATTGGTTTGCACGTGGCTGTGAGATGAGATATGAACCGAGCGATGTAGTTCAATCTCCCCAAGAAACCACAAACCTCTTTTTCCGTTTTCGGCACCGACATATCTTGAATAGCTTTTATTTTTGCAGGATCGACCTTGATTCCTTTTTCACTGACAATGAACCCCAGCAGCTTTCCTGACCTGACCCCAAAAGTACACTTGTTAGGGTTCAACCTCAATCTGAATTTCCTGAGGCTCTCAAACAGCTTCAACAGGTTGACCAGATGTTCTTCCTTCGTTTGCAACTTTGCTATCATGTCATCAACATAGACCTCAATCTCATGATGAATCATATCATGAAACAAAGTGACCATAACCCGCTGATAGGCTGCCCCTGCATTTTTCAAACCAAAAGGCATTACCTTATAACAGAAAGTCCCCCATGGTGTGATAAACGTTGTTTTCTCCATATCCTCCGATGCCATCTTGATCTGGTTATAACCGGAAAAACCGTCCATGAAGGGAAACACGCAATATTGAGCAGTATTATCAACCAATACGTCGATGTGGGGGAGCGAAAAATCGTCTTTCGGGCTCGCTTTATTCAAATCTTTGTAATCGATACACATTTGTCCCTTGCAATCCTTCTTAGGCACGGGTACGATGTTAGCGACCCACGGAGGGTAAGTTGTAACGGCTAAAAATCCTGCGTCCAACTGCTTCTGGACTTCTTCCTTGACTTTCACAGCGATATCTAGTCTCGTACGCCTGAGCTTCTGCTTGACTGGCGGACACTCTTCACGCAACGACAAGCGATGAACCACGATGTCTGTGTCAAGCCCGGGCATGTCTTCGTATGACCAAGAAAAGATATCACTATACTCACGGAGCATTTCAACCAATCTTTGCTTGATGTCACTCTGCAGCGCAGCCCCTATCCGAACATTCCTCACAACTTCCTCAGAACCCAAATTAATAACCTCGATTTCCTCCTGATGAGGCAGAATAACCCTTTCTTCCTGTCTCAAAAGTCTAGCTAGCTCTTCTGGCAAATCTTCATCTTCATCAATCTCTTCTTCGGCTTGAAATATTGGATTGTCGAAGTCGAAGTGAGTCATAGATGTCTCTGGCGCGGTGTCATCTGTAATGTGAATCCTGCAATGATAATGGTTAAATGCTTAAAATGATATGCAAAACAAGCACATAGCCGCATTTCCATTTTATTGTTAAACATAAAACATGAAAAATAAGGATCACAATATTTGAATTCAGAAAAAACGCCATTTGATTAATTGAAAAAGATTGTGCAAGCATAAACAATAAGGCCTTGAAGATAAGAACCACTATGCTCCGGGTAGAACATAGGGTTGTACAATAATAAAAAAAACAAAGTATTACTCTTCTGTTGTCACTTGAATTATTTCCTCGATAGACCAATTGTTGAGGCTTTGTCCTGGAATGCATGGTCGAATCCACGAGTCCATATTGCAATCGCTATCCTCATCTTCATCTGAAATAATGTTGATCCTCTCGAAGATAACCCCGCCTTTGGTAAACCGTACCGACCCTTTGTAGCGCAGCGTACTCTGTGAGGATGACGAAGAAGATGGGCGGTATCCCATACCAACCTTATCCTACTTATGGGGTATATCCAACACTTGACCCTAACCTGGTGCTTCCCCAGCCTGCACTGCTGCTTGGGCCTCCTTGAAGGATTACATGGCCACTTCGGCGTTTTGCTCATAGCAGACACTTTGTCTTTAATATGTACTGTATCAAAGGCTTGACAAAGAGTCTCATGGATTTCACCATCCACCTCAACGTATTTAAACGAATACAAATGACTGATCATTATATATTCCTCTTCGCATAGAGTGACGACGTGACCATCCACCATGTACTTGAGCTTCTCGTGCAGCGTGAAAGTCACAGCTCTCGCCAAGTGAATCCATGGGCGGTCTAACAAACAGCTATATGCAGGCTAAATGTCCATAATATAGAATACCACATCAAGTACTTCGGGACCCACCTGAATAGGCAACGTCAGCTCTCCAAATACAGATTTTCTGGTACCATCAAAAGCCCGTACTACCAAGTCACTTGGTGTACACGTAATGCCCCAAGTATCTAATTTCATCAGCGCCTTTTTTGGAAGCATATTCAAAGATGACCCTGTATCTACCAGCACATGAGACTGGACGGCTCCACGACATTTAATTGAAATGTGCAACGCACTACTATGATTCCTGCCCTTTGGCGTCAAATCCAAGTCAGTGAAACCTAGGCCATTCCCTGCGTTGACGTGTGCTACAAACCCTTTAAGTTGGTTAACCGATATCTCTTGCGGCATGTAAGCAATATTCAATATCCTCAGCAACGCATTCCGGTGCGCTTCTGAACATAGCAACAACGACAAAATAGAATTTTTGGAGGGAGTCTGTTGCAAGTGATCAACTATCTTGTAATCACTCTTTCTTATCAATTTCATGAACTCCTCCGCTTCTTTCTCCAAAAGAACTCTTCTCACCAGCTTGAGAAGTTTCCTCTACCATAACTTTCTTTCCCTTATCAACTCTGACAGCAACCACTTCAAGTGACGAGAACACTCTTCCGCTTTGAGTGATTCCCCCAGCTCCAACTAGATTATCCACAGAATCAGTCGGAAAGCTCCTCAATTCCTGTTTCTGCGCATTACAATATACCTCCGCTCCATAGTTCCACGAAATTGCTTTGGTACTCTCATACGGCACAGAACCAGCTTTGGTGATGATAATGGTTGGCGGCCTCGGTGCAGAAATAGTTATAGTCTTGTATGGAATCAAGATCGTTGCAACCTTATTCCTTCTTCAACCATTACCTCTTCAGATTTCTTCTCGGCAACCCGGTTAAATTGCAGCATTCCATCATTCATCATACCCTGAATACAACTCTTCAACTTTGCACATCCCTCGGGATGACTCAAACATTCAGCACACAATTCATTACTGCCCGAGAATATCCCTCCCTTCAATAACTTCTCCTTCACAAAGCCCAACGGTGTCTTCAAATCATTGACATTAGTTATCAGATCTAAACTCCCGTCTTCAATGATTGCATTGACTCCGGCTGCCTCATGGTTGGGCATGGGGTTCTGCAGCACATTGGGAGCATCGTGAGAAAATTTTATTGCCTTACTATCCACCAAATCCTGAACTTTGTGTTTAAAGGCCTTGCAATTTTTGATATTGTGCCCCGGAATGGAACTCACAACGAGCATTCGCATCATAACCGGGTGGTGGTGGTCCTGTCAGAGGAGTCATGGTCCTCTTCTAGATTATCTGTAGTTATAACAAGTGCTGGAGCAGCTGAGAGTACGACATCGGAGGCGCGTCAAATTGTCTAATTACCCAGCCTCTGTTGCACCCCAAAATTTGCCCAACGTTTCTTCACCTAGCTTGTGTTTCATTTCATTCACATTAGCATTATCATTTTCATTTCATTGACATGTGTGCAAGAGATCAAGAGGTATGATTACCAATTAATAGCTATACAAGACTATGAAGCTAGCTAAGAAGGTTATTCAGGTGCTCAAGGGTTGATATCCTTGTCAGAGAAGTTAAAAGATCCTCAGAGAGAGTGATTGAAGCCAAGTGTGTAGGTCTTCTAACTTGAGAGTTGTAGGAACACATCAGATGATTCTGAGGTCATGGAGATGGACTTGAGGTCTTGAGAGAGCTCATGAGAAGTGTTGAAGATCACTTTGAGGCCTAGACAGGTCATTGTGCAAGATTAAGAAGCCTCAGCCATGATTGGTGCAGCTAGGGTTTGATTGGGTCAACCCTAAGTCAACTGAGGATTTGGAGAAGGTTGAGACTTAATTCAAGAGCCATGTGATCATGGATTGATACATTGAGATGTTATAAGGATGATTCCAAGGTTAACTCATAATGATTGAAGAGTTTGAGAAGTTTCAGGCTAGGGTTTCTAAGACATGACAGTGTAAAATCCCCTGGCTTGACCCCTAACTTCAAGACTATTTAACTCAAGATATGATTGTCATCTCATCTTGACCCCAACATGATTGTTGTAGGGCATGATCTTATATTTAATTTTAGTACTAGAAGTCCTTGATAGGGTTTATATAACTCAAGTTATGAGTCAGACAAGTTACAAGTCATCTGAGGCATGTGAATTTGGAGCTTGAAAGTTACCCAACTTGCATGACACTTTTGCCCTAGAAGGATGATTGATATGAACTTTTGGTCAACATGAATGTTGTTCCTTATTCTCTTATCTTTCTAAAGAGTACTAGAAGTCCATGATTGGATGTGTAGAACTCAAGTTATGGCTTTGACAAGTCAAGGGTATTTCGGGTATTTGGACATTACAGGTCATTTTGAACCATAAGTCAATTTCACAATCTTGAAAGCCTCAAATGGATTTTTGTTCAACATGAAAGTTGCTCAAAATGATGTTTTTAGATTGGACAAGTATCAAGAGTCCATTGATATGGATTATATCAAGCATTGGTTGAAGAAAATTGACATAAAGGCCATTTTAATGAATTAAAAGGTGAAAATTCAAAACAATTGGTAATTGAATGATTTCAAGCCAAATTTGTACTCATTTTGATTGGAAATGATATTCTAAACACTTTGGCATTATTAGAATTTTCATTTGGGGCTTGGTTCATGGTGTTCCAATTTGTGACTTCATGAATAAGCTACATATCCCAAAATCATACCATTAAGCTCCAAACCAACTTTCACAAGCCAAAGTCCAAACCTTACCTTGGGATCCAAGCCTAAGGAGTACTTAAGTGATCTACTCCAAACCAAAAGAAAAAAACTCCTCACAATTTTCATTTTTCATTTTCAAGAATTCTCTCACTCTCTCAATTCTCTCAATTTTCTTCATTCTCCAAACCCTCACCCATAGCTCCTTGTCATTGGATCCATTGATTTTTCATTGAAATCAATGGAATCTTGAGCATAAACCTCCACTCATCATCATTATCGGATCAAGATTCATAATCAATTTTCGTGCAAATTGAAGTTGGATATTGGAGTGTAAGTTGGAAGCACTTATTCGGAGCAATTCGGATTCGAAGTGTTCGATCTTCATCTTCTTGCAAGAATTATTGTGGATCTTGAAGTTTTCCATATAATCTTGTTTGGATCTTTGCAAATTCACTTGATCAACAATCACCGGATCAAATCTCCGATCCGTAGGTTGGTTTTCCGATTTAATTTAACCATTTGATTGTTGTTTTTTATTTGGAATTAAAATTCTGTTTTGTGTGTTGTTTGATTTTAATTCATATAAAATAGAAAAAATGCGTAGAAAAATATGAAAAAATTCTGGGATGATCCTTATCATGTCTATGATCATTGTGCGCAATTGGATTTTAGTTTCATTTAATTTTCAATTTGATTTCGTTTTTCTCCTTTAGTTGGATAATAAAATGTCAAAAACTGCATAGTTTCTTGCCGATTTTCAATTTGATTTCATTGATGACTTTTAGCATGGGATAAACTTTTCATTCCTTTTGATTGTTGTTATATACATATTAAGGTTGCCTTGTGATTTTTATCATGGTTTTTAAATGATTTTAAAAATGCTTTTAGTATAGTTGTTTAGGAGTGATTTTTAGTGGATCTCTTTAGTGATACCTTTCAACTTAGGATTTTATTGGAGGACTTAGAGATTGAATTAGGTCCTGTTTTTTTAACTATAGGTTATTAGTGAAATCATGTTCCCATAGAAAAATAATCAGATTTTTAGAATGTGTTTTGGTATTTTTGATAAAATAATCTACTTGTTTGTTCATTTGGTGTTTCAATTTTGGTGATTGATGTGGAATGGACTCAAAGTTGGGCTTCCTTGCATAGTGGGCTTCTGGATCTCATTGGAAGATATCATGGACATGATGAGGCTTGCGTGAAGTGGCTGGTGGATCTTGGATTGGAGTTTTCCCTTCCTTTTTGTTAGCTTTGTGTAGCTTAAGAAATTAGGGCTTTAGGAGAGAGCTTTAGAAATAAATATTTCTTCAAGTAATGGTTGGTTTTGTTCCCATTCCATTCTCATCCTATGATTCAAATTCCTCATGTTAAAGTCTCATCTCTCATTTGGAGGGATGTGTGACATTTACAATGATTAGAACTTTTGAGGATGCCTTTCTCTGATGACTGGTTGAGTGTCAGATAGGATTCCTTTGGTTTCCTGTCTGCTTCCCATTATCAAACAATCATATTATTGATTCTCTTCATTCTTGGTGGAGCCTATTGAATATTTAGGCTTGAATATGGGGTACCTTTCATTCTCCTGAAGATGAAGGACTTGAAGAACAGTTACAAACTGTAGACTGAACTGCTGTCAGAAGACTGTTTTATTGTGAAGCTATGGAAGCTGTTGATTTGCTTTCTTGACTGTCTGTTTTCTTTTTGTGCAACTGTATTGGTATGACTTGTTTGATTTGCTTGATGCATTAGAATAAGTTCATGTTTAGATTATTTTAAGCTAGGAGCATTATTGCATTAGAAGTTGAGTTCCTCCCTCTGCTTGTATTTTTACTGTGTGGCTTTGCTTGCTGGTATTCGGTAGAGCTTCGCTCCCTTGCCTGTGTGGTTTGTGATTTGCTTGATGGCATTTTATTTTCCTTTATGATTGCAGTTATTCATACTTGGCTTGAGGTTGAGATGAGCTTGTGGAGGCTGATGCCCCACACACATTTCCTCCCTCACTTGCATTGCATGCATTTTACAGTTGTTTACTGTTTAAGTTGGTGCTTTATCTGTTTCTGTTTACCCTGGCATGATACCTAGGAATCTCACTTCCTTTGATAAGGAAGTGATGATAGAACTTTAGGTTGAAACCTGTGCATGATAACTTCTAGGAGTTCCTTGTTTCAAACCTCAACCATAGGATGAATCCTTGGCATGACGACATTAGGACTTGATAGTCTCCCCGTAGTTGTCCCGTTCTCTTCTCATCTCAAACAACAGTAAAAAAACATAATAAAGGCAAGTTAGTATAAGCGCGATACGAGCCTTAAGCTACTTGGGTAATGATAATTGAACGGCCTCCTCTCAATCGTCTAGAATGTTCAGTATACGTCCTTTGGATGATATGCGACGCATTCGTTCCCAGGTCATAGTCTCTAGTGCTGTACAAACTACATACAAACATAAAAAACAGTTCTTCCGAAAAAGACAGAAAACAAACGTCAAATATTTTTGCCCCGTGGGCCCATAATTCAAAGGAAGCTTTTCTGAAGAAAAGAGTGTCGTTAACTCCCAGTTCTACCGCAAACGGTAACACCTAAGTCTCCAAGGGTCGAGCTGCATACACCAAACTGCTGGAACTGTTTGTTAACCCTACTCGAAAAACAGATGAATTTGAATTCCCGTAATCCGTATTATCCTGAACTACGTAAGCTCTGATCTCTCATGCCTGTTGAGAGTACGTAGGCACAATACTGACGTATTGGCGAGCCACCTTCCCCGTAACCTGTAGTTAGGCGAACTACGTTGACTCTAATTTCTCGTTCTAGACGGGAATACGTAGGCATAAAGTGCGACGCTTTTCCGAGTCATTTTCTTTTCTTTTCAGACCAGCCTTGATAGGTAGAGAGTAAAATAAACCCGTCTGAGTACGATGGACCGAGGGGTGCTAATACCTTCCCCTTGCGTAACCGACTCCCGAATCCATACAATGGTTGCGATGACCTTGTCTTATACCTTTTCGTCAGGTTTTTCCGATCGTTTCCTTTCCCGTTCTGAGGGATAAATAACGAAAGGTGGCGACTCTTCTGTTTTGCCTGTAACACCCCCTTTTTATACCCCCAAATAAATTAAATAAATCAATTAGGCACTTAGAAAATTTATTTCATCAGAGTTTAATTAAAACATGGTATAAAAGAGGCGCATCACATTATCATGAAATTAAACACATACGATACCTGCTCAAAATAGATATGCAACAATGGGTAACCCACATCTCAATATTTAGAATAAAGCGGAAACATCCAAATATTGAATCGATCTCATTCATAAAAGTATATACAACCATTAGTTAATTCATGCTATACAGCATATCCACAGCAGATACATACACATATGTATCACAAAAGAATCAAAACAAATGTAACTCCAAAAGAGTCAAAGACTTCCTAACTACCCAGATGTTACATATCAGAGCCATTGACCAAAAAGAATGAAGACATCGCTTCACAAAAGAACCTCCAGCTTCCTACTCTGCAATGCCTCATAGAGCATTATAAAACAGCAGAAGGGTGAGAAACAACATCATAACAGTTAATGCATAAAATTGTATATATACATATACTCATATTGGTACAAGTTATACTCAAATTATGTTCTCACCACATTAAACATATACAAATAATCATGTCTCTACACATACACATGAACATTCACTATATTTCCTCCAAACAATCACATATAACATACACAGTTATATTCACACAACCAATGCATCATACACAGATGACTCATGCAACTCATAGAGACCGACACACGACCCTATGCAGATGCAAATGCGGTACCGACTCATTCAACAAATTCCCTAAGGAATCGAGTATTCAGCAGATCCTCCACGGGATCAAGTACTCAGCAGATTCTCCACGGAATCAAATATTCATCAGATTCTCCACGGAATCGAATATTCAGCAGATCCTCCACGGGATCAAGTACTCAGCAGATTCTCCATGGAATCAAATACTCTAACCAATCCTCCACGGGATTACATGTTATGACCGATTCTCCGAGGAATCACACAATGCAACCGATTCTCCAAGGAATCAAATATAACCATCGTATCATACGAGGTTCTGCAAATCCTCCGAGGGATCAATCGACACAAAAATGCATACTATGCTCACAAACATATTCATTGCATTTATCATATACATAGCATATATCTATCATGCATTCACATTATACACCATTCCACACATGGTTTACACACATATCAGCCTATCAATGCATTTCTATTCAATTCGAGCAAATACACAAGATTATCAAATATTCAAGATTTGTCATTTACTCTACAATCTAGGATTCACGCCTTTCGGCCACCCACAGCACAACATGTTGAAACAGTTCACACATCAATCATTCATATAGGCATTAATCATAATTGAATCAATCAAACATCATGTCATGAACAAACAGTAAAACAAATAACACTGCCAGGTTCGCCAACCTTCGCCTGGCGAAGCCACGCAGCGAATGCTCGCTGGCCTTCGCCTGGCGAACTCCCCAGCGAAGTCCACTGGGAGTAATTCTGGAATTACTCGCTGAGGCTCGCCACCCACTTGCCTGGCGAACCTTCGCCAACTAACCTCGCCTGGCGAACTTGCCAGCGAATACAGGATATTAGCTTCTGACTTGCTTCGCTACAGCTCGCTGGGCTTCGCCTGGCGAAGCTTCGCTGCCATTCGCCTGGCGAACTTGCGAAGACAGAACTTCCATGACTGTCTCAAAGCCCAAACTCCACACAACCGACCGATTAAATCCAAACCAGTCACAGTAGCACAACCCAACCATCACCCGACTAAACTACATCGTCTAATCCGAGTTCTAACTGATTAAAACCTCATTCTACTCACAAAACCAACTTCTAACCTAAGTGGAAAAAGAGTAGAAACTCTACAAAATCCACACACATACACATACAATCATACACATTAAAGAGATGATGGAGTTTCACACCCTTACCGATCGATTGCAAGCTTTGGTGATGATTCCTTGATGATTCTAGGTTTTCCTCTCCACTTTCTCTTCTCCTCTTTTCTTTCTCTTGCTTTTCTTCTTATGTTACTATCTTCTTCCTTTTCCTCTCTTATTCTATTTCTATCTCTATTTCTTTCCTCTCAAATTCTTTCCAACACTTATCAATCAATTCTTACACTAAAGTGCTAAATGTCTAAAATGCCCTTTTTACTCTAATTCCCCGAAAACTCTCCGAATCGGTAAAATAGATAAAATAAGTAAACACCACATAATAACAATATATAATTTCTCAATTTAAAACAAACATCAATTAAATAAATTAAAAGACTCAACAATTAATGGGAATTCAGAATCGGGGCGTTACAACTCTCCCCCACTTTAGAAATTTTCGTCCTCGAAAATATCACCTGATTCAAACAACTCTGGATGCGATTCTCGCATCTTGCTTTCCAATTCCCAAGTCATGTTGCCTTCCGCGGCACCTCCCCAGGACACTTTCACAAGCGCAATATCCTTGCCTCTTAGTTTCTTAACTTCACGGTCCAAAATACTAACCGGTAAAACTTCAACTGTAAGGTTATCTCTTACTTCCACTTCATCCATTGGAATAACATGTGACGGATCCGGAACATACTTCCGAAGTTGCGAGACATGGAATACATCATGCAAATTCGAAAAAGTCGGAGGCAACGCCACACGATAAGCCACAGCACCAACTCGTGCGACAATCTGATACGGACCAATAAAACGAGAAGTCAGCTTTCTCGACTTCAAAGCACGACCCACACCCGTAACCGGTGTAACTCTCAAAAACACATGGTCGCCCTCTTGAAACTCGAGATCCTTTCTCTTTTTATCATGATAACTTTTCTGTTTATTCTGAGAAGCTCTCATCTTTTCCCGAATAAATTTCACCTTTTCCGTCGTTTGCTGTACCATTTCAGGACCAACTACCGACTTTTCACCTGTCTCATGCCAACACAGAGGTGTTCGACATCTCCGTCCATATAAAGCCTCAAATGGCGCCATACCGATACTCGAATGGAAACTGTTATTATAGGTGAACTCAATCAACGCTAAATAACTGTCCCATGCACCACCTTGTTCAAGCACACAAGCACGCAACAAATCTTCTAACGATTGAATCGTCCTCTCGGTTTGACCATCCGTTTGCGGATGATATGCTGAACTCAATCTCAACTTAGAACCCAAGGCACCTTGCAAACTCTCCCAAAATCTTGAAGTAAATCTAGGATCTCTATCCGACACAATACTCTTAGGAACTCCATGAAGCTTCACAATAGTGCCAACATAAATCTCGGCCAACCTTTCCAAAGAATAAGTAATATCAATCGGAATAAAGTGAGCCGATTTAGTAAGCCTATCAACAATCACCCAAATAGCATTATGTCCTCTTTGCGTATTCGGCAATCCCGTAACAAAATCCATCGATATACTATCCCATTTCCATTCCGGAATATCCAACGGTTGCATCAATCCACTAGGCTTCTGATGCTCCACCTTAGACTTCTGACAAGTCAAACACGAGTACACAAAACGAGCAATATCGCTTTTCAATCCAGACCACCAAAAGATCTTCTTCAAATCCTGATACATCTTATTCGCTCCCGGATGAATACTTAAGTTACTCCGATGTCCCTCTTCCAATATCATCTTTTTCAAATCCGCGTCATCGGGAATACAAATACGACCTCGAAACCTCAAAACTCCTAATTCATCAACGTTGAAATCTTCATTTCCATTCGTCATCAAATCCACAAATTTCAAATCCAACTTTTGCTTTTCACACACTGTAGTAAGGAAATCATTCGTGACATGCAACATACCAAGCTTCACACTACTCGGCGTTAACTCACAAACCAAACTCAAATCTCTAAAGTTCTCCAAGAGTTCCCACTCTCTAACCATCAAAGTAGACACGTGCAACGACTTCCGACTTAAGGCATCGGCTACCACATTCGCCTTACCCGGATGATAATTTAAACCAAAATCATAGTCCTTCAAAAGTTCTAGCCATCTCCTTTGCCTCATATTCAATTCCTTTTGATCAAACAAATACTTCAAACTCTTGTGATCGCTAAAAACTTCAAATCTTGCACCATAAAGATAGTGCCTCCAAATTTTCAAAACGAACACCACGGCCGCTAACTCCAAATCATGAGTAGGGTAATTCTTTTCATGCACTCTCAACTGCCTAGAAGCATACGCCACGACCTTCCCATCTTGCATTAATACACCACCCAATCCTGACAAAGAAGCATCGCAGTAAACCACAAAAGGTTCCGTAGGATTCGGCAAAATCAAAACTGGCGCTGACGTTAACCTTCTCTTTAATTCCATGAAACTCTCTTCACAATTAACATCCCAAATAAAAGCCTTTCCTTTACAAGTCAACTGCGTTAACGGAAGTGCTAACCTTGAAAATCCTTCGATAAACCTCCGGTAATAACCGGCCAAGCCCAAAAAGCTTCGAATTTCCGTAACCGATCTTGGAGTCTCCCATTGCATTACCGCATCGATCTTGGATGGATCCACACTAATACCATTGCCGGAAATAATATGCCCAAGAAAACTCACCTCCGACAACCAAAACTCACACTTAGACAACTTTGCATACAACTTCTTCTCTTTCAAAATCCGCAACACAATCCTTAAATGTTCTTCGTGTTCCTCTCGAGACTTAGAATAAATCAAAATGTCATCGATAAACACTACCACAAAACGATCCAACTGCTCGTGAAAGATACGGTTCATATATTCCATGAAAACACCCGGCGCATTAGAAACTCCGAATGGCATCACCGTATACTCGTAGTGACCATATCGTGTTCTAAAAGCCGTCTTCGAAATATCTTCTTCCTTAACCCGAATCTGGTGATAACCGGATCTTAAATCAATCTTACTAAAAACACGGGCTCCAACCAATTGATCCATCAAATCATCGATTCTTGGAAGCGGATACTTGTTCTTAATTGTCACCTTATTCAACTGCCGATAATCAATACACAATCGCATACTACCATCCTTCTTCTTTACCAACAATACCGGCGCACCCCAAGGAGAAACACTTGGTCTTACAAATCTCTTATCCAACAAATCATTCAACTGCTTCTTCAATTCCACCAACTCCGATGCCGACATCCGATACGGGGCCATCGAAATCGGTCTAGTACCCTGAACTAGATCAATAGAAAATTCAACCTCTCTCTTTGGCGGCACATCCGCAACATCTTCCGGAAACACTTCAGGAAATTCACAAACCACAGGAAACACGTCGAGCTCAACTTTGCTCTCCACCGACAACGATGTAAACAAACCAAACAACTGAGCTTCGTCCGCTAAAAGTTTCTTCAACTCTTTAGTGGAAAGAAAACTCTCGTTTTCACCATCTTCCAAAGAAGGAAACCTTACCAACTTGTGATAGCAATCCAAATGAACTCTATTAAATTGCAACCAGTTCATACCCAAGATTACGTCCAAACCTTCCAACGGCAAACACACTAAATCCATAACGAAGTCCTTACCATACATGGTCAAAGGACAACTTGCACACACCAAAGAAGTAGTTACCGACCCCGAAGCGGGAGTCCCAATAACCATACCACTACTCAAAGAAACCATACACAAATCCAACCGCTTAGCACACGCAAGAGAAATGAACGAGTGAGTCGCTCCAGTATCAATAATAGCAACTAAAGGCATATCATTAATAAAGCATGTACCTTTAATCAAACGATCTGCCGCGTTAGTGGCGTCTGAACCTGCTAATGCGAATACTTTTCCGCCCGCCGGAGCTTGCTTCGGTTTGGTACAATTCGGGCTAACGTGACCCACCTCGCCACAATTAAAACACTTCACAGCATTCTTTCTACACTCTGCTGCATCATGACCAAAGAGTCCACAGTTGGAACACTTCGCCTTGAACTTTCCACAATCATAAGACTTGTGGCCCATCACGCCACACTTAAAACATTTGATCGCACCGGAACCTCCTCCGGGTCTCCTATCAAAGTTTCCCTTATGTCTGCCCTTATCAGCAGGCGTCACATAAGGTCCGCTTCGTACTTGCTGCTTCCCTCTCCTCTCGCTCAAACCCTTATAATGAGTAGAACGAGCTCTACTGTCTTCTTCATAAATCCTACAGCACTCGGTCAAATCCGAAAATCTTCTTATCCTTTGATAACCTACCGCTTGCTTTATCTCCGGACGCAAGCCATTCTCATACTTGATACATTTGGAAAATTCCGCCGTAACCGCATCATAGTGAGGGTGAAACTTCACTAACTCAGTAAACTTAGCGGTGTAGTCCACCACCGACATATTACCTTGTTTCAACTCCAGAAATTCCATTTCTCTCTTCCCTTTAACACTTTCGGGATAATACTTCCTTAGAAACTCAGCACGAAATAAATCCCACGTAATCTCCTCGTCGTCGGCCTCAAGAACTTGCCTCATGCTGACCCACCAGTCATCGGCCTCTTCTCTCAGCATGTGAGTCCCTAATCTCACCTTATTCCCTTCAGCACAATCCATCACCCTAAAAATTCTCTCAATTTCCTTTAACCATATCTGAGCACCATCCGGATCAAATCTCCCTTTAAGCACCGGTGGTTGGTTCTTCCTGAACTCATCATTCGCATTCACGTTAGGTGCACCCTGCACAGCTCTGGCCATAGCCTCTAACGCCGCTGCCATAGCATTGTCATTACGACCTGCCATATTCTGAGGATTCCCAAAAATAACAACAAGGTTAAACAACCGTTCAACCAACACAACAACAAGACAGACGCGACTGACTCAACACTGGCTCTGATACCACTTAATGTAACACCCCCTTTTTATACCCCCAAATAAATTAAATAAATCAATTAGGCACTTAGAAAATTTATTTCATCAGAGTTTAATTAAAACATGGTATAAAAGAGGCGCATCACATTATCATGAAATTAAACACATACGATACCTGCTCAAAATAGATATGCAACAATGGGTAACCCACATCTCAATATTTAGAATAAAGCGGAAACATCCAAATATTGAATCGATCTCATTCATAAAAGTATATACAACCATTAGTTAATTCATGCTATATAGTATATCCACAGCAGATACATACACATATGTATCACAAAAGAATCAAAACAAATGTAACTCCAAAAGAGTCAAAGACTTCCTAACTACCCAGATGTTACATATCAGAGCCATTGACCAAAAAGAATGAAGACATCGCTTCACAAAAGAACCTCCAGCTTCCTACTCTGCAATGCCTCATAGAGCATTATAAAATAGCAGAAGGGTGAGAAACAACATCATAACAGTTAATGCATAAAATTGTATATATACATATACTCATATTGGTACAAGTTATACTCAAATTATATTCTCACCACATTAAACATATACAAATAATCATGTCTCTACACATACACATGAACATTCACTATATTTCCTCCAAACAATCACATATAACATACACAGTTATATTCACACAACCAATGCATCATACACAGATGACTCATGCAACTCATAGAGACCGACACACGACCCTATGCAGATGCAAATGCGGTACCGACTCATTCAACAAATTCCCTAAGGAATCGAGTATTCAGCAGATCCTCCACGGGATCAAGTACTCAGCAGATTCTCCACGGAATCAAATATTCATCAGATTCTCCACGGAATCGAATATTCAGCAGATCCTCCACGGGATCAAGTACTCAGCAGATTCTCCACGGAATCAAATACTCTAACCAATCCTCCACGGGATTACATGTTATGACCGATTCTCCGAGGAATCACACAATGCAACCGATTCTCCAAGGAATCAAATATAACCATCGTATCATACGAGGTTCTGCAAATCCTCCGAGGGATCAATTGACACAAAAATGCATACTATGCTCACAAACATATTCATTGCATTTATCATATACATAGCATATATCTATCATGCATTCACATTATACACCATTCCACACATGGTTTACACACATATCAGCCTATCAATGCATTTCTATTCAATTCGAGCAAATACACAAGATTATCAAATATTCAAGATTTGTCATTTACTCTACAATCTAGGATTCACGCCTTTCGGCCACCCACAGCACAACATGTTGAAACAGTTCACACATCAATCATTCATATAGGCATTAATCATAATTGAATCAATCAAACATCATGTCATGAACAAACAGTAAAACAAATAACACTGCCAGGTTCGCCAACCTTCGCCTGGCGAAGCCACGCAGCGAATGCTCGCTGGCCTTCGCCTGGCGAACTCCCCAGCGAAGTCCACTGGGAGTAATTCTGGAATTACTCGCTGAGGCTCGCCACCCACTCGCCTGGCGAACCTTCGCCAACTAACCTCGCCTGGCGAACTTGCCAGCGAATACAGGATATTAGCTTCTGACTTGCTTCGCTACAGCTCGCTGGGCTTCGCCTGGCGAAGCTTCGCTGCCATTCGCCTGGCGAACTTGCGAAGACAGAACTTCCATGACTGTCTCAAAGCCCAAACTCCACACAACCGACCGATTAAATCCAAACCAGTCACAGTAGCACAACCCAACCATCACCCGACTAAACTACATCGTCTAATCCGAGTTCTAACTGATTAAAACCTCATTCTACTCACAAAACCAACTTCTAACCTAAGTGGAAAAAGAGTAGAAACTCTACAAAATCCACACACATACACATACAATCATACACATTAAAGAGATGATGGAGTTTCACACCCTTACCGATCGATTGCAAGCTTTGGTGATGATTCCTTGATGATTCTAGGTTTTCCTCTCCACTTTCTCTTCTCCTCTTTTCTTTCTCTTGCTTTTCTTCTTATGTTACTATCTTCTTCCTTTTCCTCTCTTATTCTATTTCTATCTCTATTTCTTTCCTCTCAAATTCTTTCCAACACTTATCAATCAATTCTTACACTAAAGTGCTAAATGTCTAAAATGCCCTTTTTACTCTAATTCCCCGAAAACTCTCCGAATCGGTAAAATAGATAAAATAAGTAAACACCACATAATAACAATATATAATTTCTCAATTTAAAACAAACATCAATTAAATAAATTAAAAGACTCAACAATTAATGGGAATTCAGAATCGGGGCGTTACATTGCCGGCACCTTATTTTCGCGGTAGCGACAGCCTCGATCCTGAAATCTTCTATAACCCTGTTGATTCTGCTGTTGCGGCTGTTGCTGTGGTTGTTTTTGTTGAGGAACGGCTGGAATTGTGATACTAGCAACCTACTGCTGCAGTTGCTGACGATTTTGCGTTGGTCATTGATATCTATTCCTTCGGGAACTAGTATTGCCTTCACGCTTCTTATTACTGAACACCTTTTTACCTCGTCCTCCGGCTGAGGGCACCTCACCAGATTGGATCTTTCCCAACTTTATACCATTCTCTACCCTCTCCTCAGTGATGATCAAATCGGAAAAGCTACCAGACATGCTACTGATAAGCTTCTCATAAAAAACACTAGGCAAAGTAGCCACAAACATATCAATCAATTCACGCTCAACCATCGGAGGTTGCACTCTCGCTGCAAGTTCGCGCCACCTCTGGGCGTATTCCTTAAAGCATTCACCAGTCTTTTAAGACAAATTCTGGAGTTGGACCATGTTAGGAGCAAGGTCACTATTATACTGATAGTGCTTCACAAAGGCTTCAGCTAAGTCTCTCCAATTGTGGATATTAACAGGCTCCAATCCCATATACCACTCAAGTGAGGGTCCTGACAAGCTATCTTGAAAAAAGTGCAAGAGCAATTTCTCGTCATCCGAGTAAGCAGACATCTTGCAGTAATAAGAACGTAAGTGGACCCTCGGGCAAGTAGTTCCCTTATACTTGTCAAAGTCAGGGACTTTGAACTTAAACGGAACTTTCAGATCTGGGATCAGCCCTAGATTGGCCATGTCTAGTCTCATGGAATTCTGATTTTCAAAAGATCTCATTTTTTCCTCAATCAGCCTAAACCTTTTATCAGCTTCAGATGGTAGTCTAGCACCGATATCTCGCATAGAAATTGCGTCTTCCTGCTGGTCCTCATCCCATTGAGGAACATTGTTGCCATACATAGCACACACCACTTTAGGGATTCCACCTACGTTGCCTCCGCCCGGAGGGATAACTGTTGTAGGTATAGCGTGAGCATGTGGCGTACCATCACCACGAGGAGGATTAGCAGAAGTTCATCCATGAAGCACACCATTATTGTCAACTCTGGCAATCAATGGTTGCACCAAGGTCCTTAGTTTCTCCTGGCCATTTGCCACATGTTGCACCCCAAAATTTGCCCAAACTTTTCTTAACTTTGTTTATGTTTCATTTCATTTCTTTCTAGCATTTGCATTGCATAACATGTTGCATTGAACAGGGGATCAAGAGTTTGTATATAGCAAGAGGAGTCTACTCAGAGGGTTGATCCTAATCAAGGGGTTTTACTCAAGTTTGGATGGTCATCAAGTCATCAGGAAATGGACATTGGTCTTGTGAAAGAAAGGATGGATGTATGTGGGTCAGCTCCTATCTTGGAGGCCAGTTCAAGATCATTAGAGGATTGTGAAGCCATGGTTATGGATAGAAGAGGTTGAGAGAGCTCATTTAATGCCTTGAGGGTCATTGTGGAGCTCATCCAAGTGTTTGTGCTAAGTGTGAAAGGTTACAGTTGAAGGTGTTGCAACTAGGGTTTCATCTGGCTAATCCTCAGTCAACTGTGCAATTGAAGGAGATTAAAACTCAATTCAAAGTCTCTATGGTCATGGTATGTTGTGCTAAGACATATGAGATATCATTTCAAGTTCAATTCATCAAGGATCAATTGTGTGAGAAGTTACTAAATTAGGGTTCTCAGGGTAAAATCCCCTATTTTAGTGCCTGACTTCAAGACCACCTATCTCACGATACATATTTCATCTCAACTTTTGACCAACATGGAACTTGTAGAACATGTTCTTAGCTTTAATTTGAGTACTAGAAGTCCTTGATTGGATTTATAGAACTCAAGTTATGATTCAGACAAGTTACAGGTCATTAGAGGGATGTGATTTTGGTCAACAAAAGTCAACCAACTTCCAAGCCATTTTTGACATAGAAGGATGTTTCTCCTCAACTTTTGGCCAACATGAAAGTTGTAGGTATTGGTCTTAGCTTTCTAAAATGTACTAGAAGTATTTCATCTGATTTTTAGAACTCATGTTATGAGGTTTACAAGTTAGGGGTATTTTGGGAAAGTAAGATTACAGGTCATAAAATTATAGGTCTATTTCACCAACTTGCACACTTCAAATGAAGATTTTTCCAACATCAAACTTGCTCCTAATGGTGTTATTTGCTTAGTCAAGCATTGAGAAGTCATTGTTTATGCTTGGAATGAAGATTGGATATGTGAATTTTCATGGAAGAAGGCTAATAAGGGGAAAATGAGAATTAATTTACTTTTGAATATTTTGGTGCAAATAAGTGCATTTTTTGAGTGCAAAATTCATTTTGAAACATTGGCATTTTTAAATTTTGAATTTGAGGTGTGAAAGTGAGCCATTTTCAAGGTTTCTTCACTATGAAGTTACACAACCAACATGAGCCATTGAGATCAATTAAGGCTCTAATCTTGACCATTCATACTCCATGTGGTACCAGCAAGCTGTTTCAACCATTTTGGAGCCAATTTAGTGCAATTTTCGTGTACATGAAAACTTCAAAAACTCAATTCCTTGGATTTCGATATGGGCTGTTAGAGGCTGAGTTTGGACTCAATTATCATCAAGATCCATTGCATATAAGGTTTTGAACATTCACAATTCATCAGAGGTGGAAATTGGAGTCAAATTGAGCAAATTCAGTTTTGAAAAAGTGGTGGAATTTCAAATTTTGAATTTGGAGGTTGAGGACATTTCAAGCAAAACTATGAATTGAGAAAGCTCTATTGGAGATCAGTCAACGATTCTGGGCAATTATCTTCAAGCTTAAGCTCCATTTGAAGGCTCAGTGGAAGTTCTTCATTAGGTAACTGAAATTCAACATTAAACTCTTAATAAGCATCAATTCACTGCCATTTTTGCATACTTGAGACGTAGGATCAATGTAGATCATTAATGTGTAAAACGAGCTGGCATTGGTTGTGATTGTTGGATGATGCTTGAAAATGTTTGGATCTATTTTGGCTTGTTTATGCACGTTCTTGCTTGTTTGACACTTGATCTATAACCTACGTGACCTCTAGATGAGTTTTAAATCAAATTTGAGAGGTTTTGATGAAATTTTGGATTTTGATGTTCAAGCTTGTTGGCTTCGGGTTTGGAGTTTTAAGCATGTTTAGTGATTCTTGAGGCTGGAAAGGAGATCCTCTTGATCTCTAGATGAGTTTTGGTATAAAATTCATGCGTTTCGGTTGAGAATTGGGTATACGTGTTGTTGCTGGGTTATTCACGGTGGGGGATGGCCAGAGAAGATGATGAACAGTGTTCTCCAGCCGATGATGTGTTTTAGGGTTGCTAGAGGAAGAGTATGACCTCATGGCAGTATGTGACGCGTTTGATCTAATGACTTTTCTCTCCAACGGTGGAGATTAAGACCTACAGTAGGCCATGTTTGACTGAAACCATGTAATCACGTTTGAATACTCATTTATTCGCTGGCATGATTTCCACACTCTGATTGATGACTTTTTGATCAGACGCTCCTCATTGAGTGTCCATGATGCGCTGTGTTTGACTTATCACACGCAATTCCCAGGTTTTTGTGGTTTTGTTTGATTTTCTGAGTGGGCCTTGGGCGCCTTTGCTAAGCCCACCCCCAGACTAGGCCCAAGTCATTTCTGAACTGCATTTGTTCGCTATTTGTCACGCCTCATTTCTTTTTTCTATGTTATTTTCTTTTGTTTTTTTAGTTTATTTTCTATTTACAACTTTAATTAATTAAAATAGCTCCAATATGTTAAAAATTCACCAAAAATACTTTTTATCAACTTTGAGATGTCTACTTTTTTTTGATATTTTTATTTTATTTTTCCATTTTATTTTCAATT
Organism: Lathyrus sativus; assembly: GCA_963859935.3. Taxonomy (NCBI): domain Eukaryota; kingdom Viridiplantae; phylum Streptophyta; class Magnoliopsida; order Fabales; family Fabaceae; genus Lathyrus; species Lathyrus sativus. Next base: position 186,809,371 of record OZ012736.1, on the reverse strand, counting down.
AAAAAATGAATTAAATATTGGAGTTGTTTTGGTTGGTTTAAATTGTAACATGTTTTGCTTTTGCATTTGTTTCTCTCATTCCTTTTTGATCCAATGATTGAAAATTGATCCTCATCTCAATGATGAGTTGATCAATTCTAGAGGACCATTTTTCCCCTGGTTGTTGACTTTTGGGTTGACTTTTGTGGCTTTTCTTTTTGCACTTGTTTCTTCCATTTCAAAGTGGTACATCTAAATAAATCCCTTCTTTTGATGGTGCTTTGAGAGGATATTTGTATTGGTTTCTTGGCCTCTAGTTGCCAACTTGTGTAGCTTATTTGTGCATTTTATTTGATATTTTTTGAGTCCTTTTCCTATTTTTGAAGTGACTTGCAAGTTAGGTCATCTCATAAGACAGCTCACACAAGTGCTTGACCTAGTTTGGATTGGAAATGACCTTTGTGGATCCAATAAGCTTTCAACTCTTCTTGTTTCATATTTTAGACATGTTGAGCTTGTTGTATGTTCTTTTTCAAGTCAAAATCATGTTCATAGCTTGTTGATTGATGCTTTTCTTTTTGTGCTTTCAACTTGAACTCCTATGTGATGCTTGCTTGCTTCCTTTGTGCTCTTACTTGCATTTCTTCTTGTTTTGTTTTGATATTGCTTTTGAGCTATCTTATTTTAATCTACCTTCTGTCCAATGACCTTGGAGTGTCATTTAAGGTAGCTTGGTGTTGCACCCCAAAATTTGCCCAACATTTCTTTACCTAGCTTGTGTTTCATTTCATTCACATTAGCATTATCATTTGCATTTCATTGACATGTGTGCAGGAGATCAATAGGTATGATTACCAATTAAGAGCTATACAAGACTATGAAGCTAGCTAAGAAGGTTATTCAGGTTCTCAACGGTTGATATCCTTGTCAGAGAAGTTAAAAGATCCTCAGAGAGAGTGATTGAAGCCAAGTGTGTAGGTCTCCTAACTTGAGAGTTGTGGGAAGCCATCAGATGATTCTGAGGTCACGGAGATGGACTTGAGGTCTTGAGAGAGCTCATGTGAAGTGTTGAAGATCACTTTGAGGCCTAGGCAGGTCATTGTGCAAGATTAAGAAGCCTCAGCCATGAGTGGTGCAGTTAGGGTTTGACTGGGTCAACCCTAGGTCAACTGATGATTTGAACAAGGTTGAGACCTAATTCAAAGGCCATGTGATCATGGATTGATGCATTGAGATGTTATAAGTATGATTCCAAGGTCAAATTATCATGATTGAAGAGTTTGAGAAGTTTCAAGCTAGGGTTTCTAAGGCTTGACAGTGTAAAATCCCCTAGTTTGACCCTTATCTTCAAGGCAATTTAGCTCAAGATGTGATTGCCATCTCATCTTGCCCCCAACATGAATGTTTTAGAGCATGATTTTATCTTTAATTTGAGTGCTAGAAGTCTTTGATAGGATTTGTATAACTTAAGTTATGGCTTTGAAAAGTTACAGATCATCTAAGGTATGTGAATTTGGGGGCTTGAAAGTTGTCCAACTTGCATGAAACTTTTGCCCTATAAGGATCATTCCTATGAACTTTTGGTCAACATTAATGTTGTTCCTTATCCTCTTAGCTTTCTAGAGAGTACTAGAAGTCCTTGATAGGATTTGTAGAACTCAAGTTATGGCTTTGACAAGTCAAGGGTATTTTGGTCATTTGGAGATTATACGTCATTTCAACCATAAGGCCATAACTCCTATTTCCAAGCTTCAAATGGGAAAATGTTCAACATAAAACTTGTTCAAAATGATGCTTTAAGGCTATCCAAGAGGTCATGAGAGCTTGGAATTTCTTGTAGCTCAAATTTGTAAAAATGACCTAAAATAAGGATGATTTTCAAATGAACCAAAGATGGAAATTGGTATTTTTGATCTACATGTCCAAACCAAGGCATGTAATATGTCATTTTGATTTTAAAACACATTTTAAGAACATTGGTTTTGCCACAATTTTGACTTGGGTTTTAATTTGTGGACTTGCTTTGAAAAGTAGTTACTTACATCTTAAGTAACATTTGCCAAACCAAAATTCAAGGCATAACCAAGGCTTCTTTCAATCCAAACACATCCAAAATACCATTAAGGGAGAAATTGGAAGGGAATGAGGGTGAATACAAGCTGCTAGCAGAATTGTGCATACCATGGCATGAGATTGAAATCTTCATGACATGAGATATTGAATTTCTCATTAGAAGGATCTAGAGCTTTCTAGATCATCCATACATGTTCTATATATGGTGATGAGCTGATCCAAGGCCAAGGTTGGTGATAATTGAGAGAGGAGAGTGAGATTGCACATTGAATTTTCTCATTGCAAATCCAAATCGGTTACAAGGTTTGAAGCCATTTCAATCCAAGATTTCAATCTCAGAAGCTTGCTCTAGCATTGGTGGATGAGTCCAGATGGAGAATTGAGCAAGATTGGTGGAGAATCGTGTGGGAGCCATTGAAGTTTTTCATCTGCAACTCAGATTCGAATCCAAGAATTGAAGCCATTTTAATCCAGTTTGTTGCATACAGAAACTTGATTGTGCTTCATTGAAGGAATCTGCAAGGTCTTGAAGGTTGATTTGAAGATTCAACCCCTCTGTTTGCTCGAGTTTACCAGGTATGCAGTTCTTATCCCATGGCTTGTTTTAGGAAGAATCAAGAGGAATTAGGGTGTTAGATGCATTGTGGATTGATGTAGGGAGGTTTTCAGATCATTAATTTGAGAGTTAGTGACCAATTAGGGTTGTTACCATTTTAGGGTGAGATATCGTTCTTGCGAATCTTGAGGTTTCAGAGGGAATTAAGGGCATGAATGGATTCGTGAGGAAAATTGGGGTAAGATTCATGTAGAGACCTCTTGGAATGGAGGCCTGTGGAGAGAGTTAGGGTTGAGGGTGATGACCGGAGCACCACCGGCGACGGCCATGGCTGCGCGCGAGTTTCAGAGGTTCAAAACGAGGAAGATGACTTGATAGCCATCAGATTGTGGTTTGACTTGGACCAAAGACTCTATCCAACGACCACGCGTGCATGAAATTTGTGAAGGATTCTGAGTGATGAAACGTTGCGTTTCATTTAATTGATGGTTTTGGGCCTAAGTCACAGATTGATATCAGCACCCCCTAGTTTGGCCCAACCCTAAAATGAACTGTGTTCTCTTGCTATTCACACCACGCATTTATCATTTTTATTGGGATTTTCTTTTATTTTTCATTTTATTCATGGTTAGTGATTAATTCATAAATAATTGAAAAATGATTCAATTGATCCCATTCTTTTTGAATTGAATTCATGATTGGATCTAGTATTTTTTAGATAAAAAATATTATTATTTCATGCATTTTATGATTTTATGGGATTTTTTACATTTTAATTGATATTAAAATAATCATGTTTGATGCTTGATTTTGTTGAATTTGGTTTGATCATGTGATGATGATTTTGGTCTTGATTTTTTGTGAGTAGTTAGCATAGATATGCATGCTCCCCATAGATTTTTCTCACATTTTTGTGATGAAGGTAAGTGGTAGTTTAGGTTGAAACCTTTAGAAGCTCCATTTTTAGGGTTTATGGTTGATACCTTGTGGTTTAGATTTTATTTTTAAGACTTGGTGGATGATTCAACCTCTGATTTTTGTAGGGTAGATTCATGATTGAATTAAGGTCCCTTAGAATTTTTTGTAGGAATTTACAAGCTAGTTTTCTATTTTTGTTTGATTTTAGTTTAAGTGCTAGTTTTAGATGATTTTGAGGCACTAATTCAACTAGATTGACTTCTTTAGTTCCCTTAGATTAGGGTTTTCTCTCTCTTGTTCCTGGGTGATGTTGAAGACAAGTTGAAGATGCATTGGATTGCTTGAAGAGGCTTGGATGTGAAGATCTTCCCTTCTTTTGGTGTAGTGTTGATTAGGTTAAGGTTAGGGTTTGTAGGCAGAGCTTCTAGATAGATTCTCTTCCTTCATAAACATGGAAGATGTTGATCACTTCCATTCTTCCCTATGATGTAAGGTCCCCTTGTAAAGGCCTCATCCCTCCTTTGGTAGGATGTGTGGCTCTTTGCAAGTTGGTAGAACCTTTGAGGGTCCCTTTCTCTGATGATAGGAGGCTTAGTGGTGACCTTTGGTCTTCACTCTGCTACCAATCATCCCAAACTTTACTCTTGATGGATGAATCTTTCTCCCTTGTCAGAGGATGGAGTTCCTTGCTTGAAGAAGATTGAAGGATGAAGTTGATACTTATTTGTGTTTGAAGATTACCCCTAGAAGCTGAAGCTTGTAGATGAGGAGGACCAAGTTGATACTTGTGAAGAAGATCAAAGTGAGATTGAGTGAAGAGCTGAGGCTTGAAGAAGAAAGGATAAGTTGATACTTATGTTGATACACTGAGTCCCTGAAAGAACAAGTTGATACTTGTAGTTATGAGTGAAGCCTGAAGGTGGAATTGACTGAAGAGCTGAGGCTTGGAGAAGAGGGAATAAGTTGATACTTATGTTTGAGGTGTTAGAAGGTTGTAGAAGCAAGTTGATACTTGCTATTAAAGATGATAGCCCTGAAGGGTGGTTGAAGACTGAACTGCTGTCATAGGGGAGCTTTGCTGTGAGATTGTAGAAGCTGTTGATTTGCCTTCTTCCCTGTTTGTTTGCTTTCTGTGCAACTGTATTGATGTGACTTGTTTGATTTGCTTGATGCATTAGAATAAGTTAATATTTAGACTGATTTAAACTAGGAGCATGATTGCACTAGAGGTTGAGTTGCTCCCTCTGCTTGTATTTTTACTGTATGGCTTTGCTTGCGGGTATTCGGTAGAGCCCAGCTCCCTTGCCTATGTGGTCTGGTGTGTTTGCTTGATGGCATTTTATTTCCTCTGTATGATTGCAGTTATTGATTTGCTTGATAGCATGTTATTTCTTCTGTATGATTGCAGTTATTCATATCTGGCTTGAGGTGGAGACGAGCTTGTGGAGGCTGCTGCCCCACACACATTTCCTTCATCGCATTGCATGCATTTTACTGTATATCTGTTTACTATTTAAGCTGATGCTTTATCTGTTTCTGTTTATCATTGACATGATCCCCTGGGAATCTCACTTCCTTTGATAAGGAAGTGATGATTAGAACTTTAGGTTGAAACCTATGCATTATAACTTCTAGGAGTTCCCTGTTTCAAACCTCAACCATAGGATGAATCCTTGGCATGACAACATTAGGACTTGATAGTCTCCCCTTAGTTGAACCTGCTCGTTCTCTCTTCTCATCTCAAAACAAATTAAAACACAGTAATAAAGGCTAACTGATGTCGTACGTTACGAGCCTTAAGCTATCTGAGAAAGGGTTGTTGGAGAGTTTCTTTTCAACAGCTTGGATGTTTAGTATAGCACCCTTTGGGTGACATGCGACGCATTCACTCTCAGGTCATAGTCTCTAGTGCGACATTGGTTGCAAACATCCATAAAAAACAGTTCTTCCGTAAAAGACAGAAAACAAACTTCAAACCTTTTTGCCCCGTGGGCCCATAATTCAAAGGAAGCTTTTCTGAAGAAAAGAGTGTCGTTAACTCTCAGTTCTACCGCAAACGGTAACGCCTAATCTCCAAGGGTCGAGCTGCGTACGCCAAACTGCTGGAACTGTTTGTTAACCCTACTCGGAAAAATAGATGAATCTAAACCCGTAAGCCGTATTATCCCAAACTACGTAAGCTCTGATCTCTCAAGCCTATTGAGAGTACGTAGGCACAATACTGACGTATTGGCGAGCCACCTTCCCCGTAACCTGTAGTTAGCCGAACTACGTTGACTCTGATTTCTCGTTCTCTGATGAGAATACGTAGGCATAAAGTGTGACGCTTTGCCGAGTCATTTTCTTTTCTTTTTAAGCCAGCCTTGATAGGTAGATAGATAAAACCAACCTATCAGATAAACACAACAAGCATGGATCCCATCGAGTACGATGGACGTGAGGGGTGCTAATACCTTCCCCTTGCGTAACCGACTCCCGAACCCAGACAATGGTTGCGATGACCTTGTCTTATACCTTTTCGTCAGGTTTTTCCGATCGTTTCCTTTCCCGTTTTGAGGGATAAATAACGAAAGGTGGCGACTCTTCTGTTTTGCCGGCACCTTATTTTCGCGGTAGCGACAGCTGGCGACTCTGCTGGGGACTTGATAGTTTCCTGGGATCCAACGCCCCGTATGTGAGTCAGTGTGGGGATCCAACATCCCTGCGAGAGTCAATCCTAACGCTTGTATGATTACTTGTTAGGTTGTGTTTATTTATCGCATTTTATTTCCCGCATTTTATTTTTCAGTATGATATGACTATCTGTGCTGTTGTGGGAGGGGAATTCTGATGAGTGAGAAGCCAGACCCAGGCTTGAGTGTACCTAGCATTAGTTGTGGAAATTAGTGGGCGCGTGCTTGCTTTGCAGGAACTAGTGTCTCATGAAATCCACGCTCAGACGAGGTTCTCCCGGTTGACTTCTTTTTCAACCCTTTGGGTTGAGGGGGTTGTTGGTTTGGAGGATTGTCGACTCTGGGGACCGATCATTTGGAATTCAGCTGAGTGAGGCCGCTTCAGGAGACGGTGATGCCACACCTTCTGGGTATCGTATCATCCCTCTTGAATGTCTGTAACGCTGATGACCGCATAGGATGCCAAACTTGTGTCAGTTTAGGTCCATACCTGTGAGCAGGGTCGGGTTTGTTGCAGGAAACCTTAACCTTCAGACTACCTGGTTTTCTTGATAGTGAATCAGTTTTGTTGGTATCAGAGGTTCTCATCATCAGATGTTTGTTCTTGATAGAGCAGAGTTATGGTCATATATCAGAGGTCCTCATTTTCAGAGATATGTGTGTTCTTGACAGAGCAGAGTTAGGTTCCTGTATCAGAGGTCCTTATCTTCAGAGATGGTTGTTCTTGACAGAGCAGATTTATGGTCTTGTGACAGAGGTCCTTATTATCAGATGTGTGTTTGTTCTTGACAGAGCATATTTATGGTCCTGTATCAGAGGTCCTTATTATCAGATGTTTGTTCTTGACAGAGCAGAGTTATGGTCCTGTATCAGAGGTCTTTATTTTCAGAGATGTTTGTTCTTGACAGAGCAGAGTTATGGTCTTGTGATAGAGGACTTTATTATCAGATGTGTGTTTGTTCTTGACAGAGCAGATTTATGGTCCTGTATCATAGGTCCTTATTATCAGATGTTTGTTCTTGATAGAGCAGAGTTATGGTCTTGTGATAGAAGTCCTTATTATCAGATGTGTGTTTGTTCTTGACAAAGCAGATTTATGGTCCGATACCGTGGTTTTCTTCTCATCAGAGATAGGGTTGTTCTTGACAGAGCAGTATTATGGTTTTGTTGATACAGAACCTTCATCTCCTCAACAGCACAATCGTCTTGATCTCCTGCTGCATGATTGCATTTTACATTGCTTTGCATACTCATTTGCATTTCATTAACATGTGTCTGTGTTGCAGGTACCGTCTCCCCCGATTCAGGTTTTCTTGCCTTCTATTGTGCCATTATGGGTTCTCTGAGGAAGACTGTGGCTTACAAGCTCCCACTCTGGATGTTGTTCAGCTGACTGGTTTGATTGCTTTAGCAGATGATTCTGTGAGAGATGAATTCAGAAAGTCTTACGGTAAACTACTCAGTTTGGTTCGTAAACCCTCTGTGCTCGAGTTGAATGGGTTGCACGCTCTGCTGCAGTTCTACGATCCTCCTTTGAGATGCTTTACTTTCCAGGACTTTATTCTCGCACCCACACTAGAGGAGTATGTTGATTTGTTAGGTGTGCCTATCAAGAGTCAGATGCCCTTTGTTCATATGGATGTCGAGCCTGACCTGGCTAGTCTAGCTCCCTCACTTCATCTGGACGCCTCCGAGTTGGTCTTGTCTAGTTGGAACAAGGTTCCCAGTTTCTCCTTGCAGTTCTTAGTGGGAAAGGCCCAACAGTGCGCCAAAGACGGATGTTGGGTCGTGTTCAACGCCATTCTCGCTCTGTGCATATATGGCATCATTCTGTTCCCCAATATGCCTGACTTTGTAGACTTCGACGCCTTCCATATCTTTGCATCAGGGAATCCAGTCCCTACCTTGATAGGAGATGTCTACCATTCTGTCCACTACAAAAACGAGAACAAGAGGGGCAAGAATGTCTCGTGCTGTGTGCCCCTGCTCTATAGATGGCTTGATAGTCACCTACCCAAGAAGGGTCCCTTTGCTTCGTCTGCAGCCACAGCTGAGTGGTCTGAGCGTTTGATGAGTCTGTCAGTAGAGGATATTGCCTAGTTTGATAGAGATAGGTTGGGTACTGAGATTATCTTCAGCTGCAGCGGGTTTCCGAATGTGCCTTTGATAGGCAGGAAGGGTTGTATAAACTATAATCCATCTCTGTTGGTCCGACAATTTGCTTATGCTCTGAGAGCTCCGCCGAAGGATGAAGAGGTGCAGGAATCTCTGTACCTCACTGGTCTTCTAGAGGGGGATAGGTTATCTAAGCTTCAGCACGCTTGGAATGGTATCTGTAAGCGGGGAAAGCCGTTGCTGGGGAAAAGTAATAGTCAGGCCTACGCTCCATATGTGACTTGGATCAGAGCCAGAGCAGATGCTATAGGAATGCCGTTTCTTCCTGCCAAGCTAGAAAGCCCTCTAGTGATTGAAGAGCCTACCACTATGCCTATTCAGCAGCATAATCAGGTGTTAGCTGAGAGAGATGAGCTGAAAAAGGCAAATGAAGAACTGGAGAAAGAATTGGCTCAACTCAGAAGCGAGAGAAGCGATGCCGTTCATTCTTTCAAGAGGCAGACAGAGCTGGTGAACCAGTTGGGGACAGATTTGACTAAGCAGATAGCTGAGCGCGAGCGCATGGGTCGAGACTTCAAAGCTGTCAATGATGTACTGGCCACTAAGAAGCAGCACTTGGATGAAGCGTATCGGAGGATATCCAAGTTTAACCAGCACTGGAAGGCCACCCTAGCCAACGGCCAGGAACGGGAGAATAAGCTGAGGCAACAGATATCCAAGTTGAAAGCCTAAGTGAAAGCTAGTGAGAAGAGGTTTGATGAAGAAACCGCTCGCAGATACGCCGCTGAAAGCCTGCTAAACAAGGCTCTTGCTAACCTGAAGGAGCGCAAACTGACGTTTGAATCCAAGAAGCGGAAGTTAGAAGATTGTTTCGGTGAAGGAGCATGGGAAGATTCGGTTGAAGGTCTTCAATACACCATTATGCAAAGGGAGCTACTCGTCGAAGGGTTGCTCACTCGGCCTGATCATCCAGAAACGAGGAATTTGTTAGAAGAGTTTCGCGCCCGTGGCCGTGCTTGACTATTTGTATTCCTTGTGTTTTGATCATTTTTGTATGCTGACCATCACCAGGCTTGTTGGTTGAGGTCACGTTATTACTTCTGCTTGTACTCGGTGATGTTGTGTACCGCCTTGATGGGCTTTCTTTATATATATGAGATGTTGTTTCCATGACTGGACTCAGACTTATTACCAGCACTGGCACTCAGGCACTAGGATCGGGGGATACCTCCCTAACGTACAGACACACGTTTGCATTTGCATGAAGCATCTGCATAACGAGCAATTTGTTGTTTTTTCTAACCCTTTTGTGTATACAGGTTGTTTCAGGTTGTTCCAGGATTGATCAGAGACCTATCCACCGCTATCCGACCAGAGCATATCAAACTAGAATTATGGAGCAAATGCAAACTGACGTTCAGGAACTCCGAGAAAGGATGGATCGCTTCATGGAGCTCATGCAAGCGGTTGCCAACGGCCAGGATCAGCTCAGAACCTTGGTTTAGCCTCTGATTTCAAGGGTCGACAGCAATGGGGTACTCCATGGTGGGACTGTGCCAACTCCTCCACCTGTTGAAACTCCTCAGAATGGCGTCCCCATGACCGGGGGGAATGGTAGTGCCAACGGCAATGTGATAGCCAACATGGGACTCAATGGTAATACGACTGGCGTCGGCAATGGAAATTTTGAAGCTAATGTCAATGTTGGACTGGGCAACGGCAACACAGGTGTCGGGAATCTGTACGGGCCTCAGCCATGGTTAGAAGACCGTCAAGACGATGTGTTCTCGCAGAGAGGTGCTGAAGGAGAGCTGACTGCTGAAGCACGTCTGAGGTTTAAGGCACTCGAGGACAAGATGAGGAATATCGAGAACCAGAACACCATGGGTGTTGATATGTCCAAGTTGGGACTGATCGCTGATTTCAAGGTGCCTCCCAAGTTCAAGGTACCTGACTTTGAAAAGTACAAGGGCACTACTTGCCCCCGCGTCCACTTGAGATCATACTACCGGAAAATGTTAGCTCACTCTGAGGACGAGAAGTTGCTGATGCACTTCTTTCAGGACAGTCTGTCCGGGCCCTCCCTCAAATGGTACATGAGTCTGGAACCTACCAGTGTGCGCACGTGGAAGGAACTTGCTGAAGCATTCGTGCACCATTACCAATATAACAATGAATTGGCTCCGAACCGAGTCCAACTGTAGAATCGGTCACAAAGCAACAACGAAGGGTTCAAGGAATACGCCCAACGGTGGCGTGAATTGGCAGCCAGGGTTCAGCCGCCGATGGTCGAACGCGAGCTTGTGGAAATGTTCGTGGCCATCCTCCCAGGGGTTTATTATGAGAAATTGGTCAGCAGTATGTCTGGAAGCTTCTCAGATCTTATTATCACGAGCGAGCACGTTGAAAATGAGATCAAACTAGGGAAAATTCAAGGTGATCTGTCCTCGGCTGGAGGAGGAAAGAAACCTTATGGTGGAAAAAGACGGGAAGGAGAAACGAGCGCTGTGTCCAACGCTCGAAGGAAGGGTAAAGGCCCTCACCAGCAGGTGGCCAGCATAACTATCCCAGCAGCCCAACAACCGCAGCCTCAGCAGCAGCAGCAGCAGCCGAACCAACAAGGGTACAGAAAGTATCAGAACAGGGCACCTCTGTCGAGTCGTCAGCTCGAGAAGCCGCCCATGTCCTATGCTCAGCTGTTACAGACTCTACTCTAGTTACAGCTGATCCAGAAGAGAACCTTGGCTCCCTTGACAGGGGCACCTCCTCCAGGTTATGATGCGAATGCAACATGCGAATTTCACTCAGGGGCACTAGGCCACACAATAGAAAATTGCAAAGCCTTCAAGTACAAGGTGCAGGATATGGTGGACGCTAAGATCATCAATTTCTCAGATAATGTGCCAAACGCCACGAAGAACCCTATGCCGAATCATAGGGGAGGTGGGGTAAATGCCATTATTGAAGACGAGAGTTTAGATTTGTTGACTGACGTCAGAGATCTGAAGACACCGCTTAGCTTCGTTAAAGCTAAGCTGATGAAAAGGGGTTTCTTTCCAGGTTGTGGAGAGCTGTGTATGGGCTGTGCGACAAGTCCTGATGGATGTGAACAGTTGATAGAGGGGATTCAAAGTCTGATGACCGAAGGAATCCTGCAGTTTAGCCGAAGAGCCGAAAGCGGATCGGGAGAGGTAATGCTGAAGCAAGATGATGAGGTTGCCACCATCACCATCCCTCGCCGGACAATCACTATTTCTGCACCCAGACCGCCTACAATTACCATCACCAAAGCTGGGCCGATACCTTTCGCAAGCACTAACGCTGTCCCATGGCATTATGGGGCAGATGTCTACTGCAACGGACAGAAGTTGGAATTGGAACCATCAGGGTCGTCTGTGGAGAACCTAGTGGGCGTTAGCGGAATTACTCGCAGCGGAAGAGTATTTGCTCCACTTGAGATCGTGGCGGAAAAGGCGGACAAAGCTGATGCAACAGATAAAGGGAAGATTAAAGTCGTTAAAGAGACCCCTCGTAGGGTAGAAAAAGACTTACTTGTTAAAGACGCCGAAGAGTTTATGAGGTTGATTAAAAAGAGTGACTACAAGATCGTGGATCATCTCCATCAAACACCCTCGAAAATTTCCATCCTGACTCTGTTGCTGTCGCAACGCGCTGCTGAAGGTGTTGAATGCCACGTATGTACCGCAGGAAATATCGGTCAACCAGTTGGAAGGGGTCGTAGCCCACGTGAATGCTGGAAATGGGTTAGGGTTCACTGACCTGGAGTTGACGCCAAAGGGAAGAAACCACAATAGTGCCCTGCACATCTCGATAGAGTCTAGGGGAACAATTATGTCTCATGTGTTGGTGGACATAGGGTCATCGCTCAATGTTCTTCTGAAGAAAGCATTGATGAGGTTAGATACTCGCGGAGTGATTTGCACACCCAGTGATCTGGTTGTGAAGGCGTTCGATGGAACCAAACGCCATGTTTTCGGAGAGGTGACGCTGTCAATCCAAGTCGGGCCGAAAACATTCGACGCAGTCTTCTACATTATGGACATCATGCCTGCCTACAGTTGTCTCTTGGGCCGGCCATGGATCCATTCTACGGGTGTCGTGACCTCCACGTTGCACCAGAAGCTCAAGTATGCTGTCGGAGGTAGCATCGTGACCGTATGTGGTGAGGAAGACATAATGGTGAGCCATTTGTCATCCTTCAAATACGTGAGATGGATGGGGAAATCCATGAAACCCTATGTCAAGTGTTCGAAGCTGTCAAAGTCAAGAACGTAGCTCCTGTGATCACTGAGAAGCCAGAGATGACTCTCTCTTCCTTCAAGGAAGCCCGAGTCGTTGTTCAAGCCGGATCTACCCCAGGCTGGGGGCGAATTCTGGAGATACCTAACAAGCAATACAAGTTTGGGTTGGGATATTCTCCCGCGGCTGAAGCCTCCTCCTCTTCTAGCAGTGCGTCGCGAGGTAAAGGGCCGATCCAGTTTACCAGTGGCGGGGTGATATTTGAAAGCGTCAACGCAGTGTCTGAAGACGGCGAAGACAGCGACTGCGATCTGGACTCTTGGATACAGCCAAGCAGACCAGGCGAGAGCCTCAACAACTGGTCCGTCAGGGATATCATCCAAGTGGCAAGCAAAGAGTAATGATTTACTTTTTTCCAATCGTTGTACAACCCTATGTCCTACCCGGGGCATAGTGGTTTTATTGTCAGGGCCTCGTTTGATTATGTACATGCATTTTACCAATAAATCAAAAGGCGTTTTTCTTCGCATTCAAATGTTGTGATCTCTGTTATTCCTGTTTTATATTTGTTTTGAAAATCAATAAAATGGCAATGGGGTTTGTACTAACCTGCATATCCTTATTTTAAGCTTAACCCTTGTTATTGCAGGATCCACATAGCAGATGACATCGACTCTGGACCTTCTACGACTCACTTCGACTTCAATTGCCCGATCTATCAAGCCGAAGAAGAGATTGATGAAGACGAAGACCTTCCCGAAGAGTTGGCCCGCTTGTTGAAACAAGAAGAGAAAGTTATTCTGCCTCATGAAGAAGAGATCGAGATTGTGAATCTGGGTTTTGAAGAACTTGTCAGGAACGTCAGGATAGGGGCCGCATTGCAGAATGATGTCAAGCAGAGATTGGTCGAGATGTTGAGAGAGTATAGTGACATCTTTGCTTGGTCATACGAAGATATGCCCGGACTTGATACTGACATCGTGGTCCATCACTTGCCGCTGCGAGAAGATTGTCCTCTCGTTAAGCAGAAGCTTAGGAGGACGCGACCAGATATGGCCGTTAAGATCAAAGAAGAAGTGCAGAAATAGCTTGATGCTGGCTTTTTAGCGGTCACTACTTACCCTCTGTGGGTCGCCAACATAGTGCTTGTACCGAAGAAGGACGGTAAGGTGCGAATGTGCGTCGATTATCGGGATTTGAATAGGGCGAGCCCTAAAGATGATTTCCCGCTCCCTCATATTGACATGTTGGTCGACAATACAGCTCAGTTCTCCGTGTTTTCATTCATGGATGGCTTCTCCGGCTACAATAAGATCAAGATGGCGCCGGAGGACATGGAGAAAACTACGTTTATTACACCTTGGGGAACGTTTTACTACAAGGTAATGCCTTTCGGTCTGAAGAACGCAAGGGCCACTTACCAACGAGCAATGGCCACTTTGTTTCATGACATGATTCATCATGAGATTGAAGCTATGTTGATGACATGATTGCGAAGTCCCAAACGAAGGAGGGACATCTGGTCAATTTGCTGAAGCTTTTTGAGAGGCTTAGGAAGTTCAGGTTGAGGCTGAATCCTAACAAGTGTACTTTCGGAGTACGATCTGGAAAACTACTGGGGTTTATCGTGAGTGAAAGAGGCATTGAGGTTGATCCTGCGAAGATAAAAGCAATACAAGAAATGCCAGCGCCATAAACAGAAAAAGAAGTTTGTGGTTTCCTGGGCCGAATAAACTACATTGCAAGGTTTATCTCTCAGCTCACGGCCATGCGTGAACCGATGTTCAAACTACTAAAGAAAGATCAGGCGATTATCTGGAACGAGGATTGCCAAAAGGCATTTGATAAGATAAAACAGTATCTGCAGGAACCTCCAATCTTGATACCCCTAGTGGCCGGAAGACCCTTAATCATGTACTTGACAGTTCTTGAGAATAGTATGGGGTGTGTTCTCGGTCAGCACGACGAGACGGGCAGAAAAGAGCATGCCATTTACTATTTAAGTAAAAAGTTCACAGATTGTGAATCTCGTTACTCGATGCTAGAGAAAACGTGTTGTGCACTAGCCTGGGCTGCCAAACGTTTACGACAATACATGCTCAACCACACAACCATGCTAATTTCGAAGATGGATCCGATCAAGTACGTCTTCGAGAAGCAAGCGCTTCCGGGCAGGATTGCCAGATGGCAAATGGTGTTGATAGAATATGACATTCAGTATGTTTCCCAGAAGGCCATCAAGGGAAGCTTATTGTTTGAATACCTTGCCAAACAGCCAATCGAAGATTACCAGCCGATGAAATTTGAATTCCCTGATGAGGATATTATGTTTCTCAGCGAAGGATTGCGATGAACCGTTGCCCGACGAGGGGCCAGATAGGAAATCCCAGTGGAAATTGATATTTGACGAGGCAGTTAATTCTTATGGAAGTGGCATAGGGGCAATCATCACAACTCCCCATGGATCCCACATCCCGTTCACTGCGAGACTGACGTTTCCAGTCACCAATAATGAAGCGGAATACGAAGCATGCATCATGGGTCTAGAAGAGGCAATCGATTTAAGAATCAAGAACCTAGATGTATATGATGACTCGGCGCTTGTGATCAACCAGATTAAAGGGGAGTGGGAGACTCGTCAATCGAATTTGGTGTCGTACAGGAACTATGCCAGAAGGCTGCTTCCGTTCTTTGATCGAGTGGAACTCCATCATGTGCCCAGGGCCGAGAATCAAATGGCTGATGCCTTAGCCACGTTGGCTTCGATGTATAAAGTCAATTTTTAGAATGAAGCTCCAAGAATTGTCCTTTCTCGTCTTGATAGACCTGCATTCGTCTTTGCGATCGAGGAAGCCTCCGACAGCAAGCCATGGTTCCATGACATCCAGACTTTCCTTATGACTAAGGAGTATCCTGTGGGAGCGTCAACCCAGGATAAGAAGACTCTAAGGAGGCTGTCTGGAAATTTTTATCTCAATCCTGATGGAGTTTTGTACAAAAGAAACTACGATCTCGTGCTACTCAGATGTGTAGATGAGAAAGAGGCGAGTATGCTCATGGAAGAAGTCCATGAAGGCACATTTGGTACGCACGCCGGCGGGCATGTTATGACGAGAAAGATCCTGAGAGCAGGATACTACTGGCTGACGATGGAGTCGGATTGCTTTAAATTTACGAAGAGATGTCATAAATGCCAGATTTATGCTGATAAGATTCATGTGCCGCCGTGCCCTTTGAATGTCATGTCCTCCCCGTGGTCGTTCTCCATGTGGGGCATCGACATGATAGGCAAGATCGAGCCCACTGTATCTAATGGTCATCGCTTCATTCTAGTAGCTATCGACTACTTCACCAAGTGGGTGGAGGCAGCCTCATACGCTAGTGTGACCAAGTAGGTGGTGGCTAGATTCATAAAGAGGGACATCATCTGTCGTTACGGAATTCCCGAGCGGATCATCACTGATAATGGTTCGAATCTGAATAATAAGATGATGAAGGAGCTGTGCCAGAGTTTCAAGATTGAACATCACAACTCGTCTCCTTACCGGCCGAAGATGAATGGCGTCGTTGAAGCGGCCAATAAGAACATCAAGAAGATTGTGCAGAAGATGGTTGTGACCTACAAGGACTGGCATGAGATGCTGCCATTTGCACTGCACGGTTATCGTACAACGGTACGTACATCAACCGGGGCAACTCCCTTCTCACTGGTGTACGGTATGGAAGCTGTCCTACCGTTGGAAGTTGAGATTCCTTCTTTACGAGTTTTGGTTGACGTGAAACTCGATGAGGCGGAATGGATTAAGAACCGACTAAACCAACTCAGCCTGATGGATGAGAAGAGGTTAGACTCGATTGCGTATGGTCGCCTGTACCAAAGCCGAATGAAGAAAGCTTATGACAAAAAGGTGCGTCCTAGAAGCTTTTAGACGGGTGATCTCGTCCTGAAGAAGATTCTTCCTCCACACTCCGATCACCGGGGCAAGTGGACTCCCAATTACGAGGGTCCGTACATCGTCAGCAAGGTCTTTTCGGGAGGAGCCTTGTTGTTATCCACGATGGATGGTGAAGATTTTGCATCCCTGGTGAACGCGGGCGCAGTTAAAAAATACTTTGCTTAAAGAATGACCCGCTGGAAATAAAAATAATATCCAGGCAAAAATGGGGCATCCTGGCGAACCATAAAAAAGGAAAAAGGTTCGGGAAAAAATTAGGGATATAAAAGAAAGAATGTACACCCGCAAAGTCGAAAACCCGGAAGGGCGACTTTGGCAAAAAGGGGTATCCCGGTGAATCGAAAACCCGGAAGGGCGATTCAGGCAAAAGTTAGGGATTTGAAAAAGCAAATGACTGCGTTCCGCGTGTGGACTTTCATTGTTTAGTGGTTTGGAAGACCTGAGGGCCATTTATTTGAATCAATCTCTTCTGAAGTTGAAGCATCGGAGAAGTATCGAAGTCGAGTGGGTCATAGAGGGATCAACTCATGATGTTCGTCTACGCCTCATTGCCGACATTTGTGTATATACTGATGCATATTTATATTTTATTGTTGCACAGCTTCCTCATTCCAGGAGCTTGCATCTGTTGTAAAACATTTTTGCCCATTCAGGGGTTTGTTATCAATAAAATGTATACTATTCAACAATTCTGTTTGCTTGTTTAGCATTTACCTGTTTTGTTTGCGAAAAAGAAACGCCGATGTTTTTGATAAAATGCGCATACATAAACTTACTGGCCTAGGCCACTGATTGTTGAAACAATGAATTACTTGAACATTGTCACAAGATGATAACCTTGATAGGTCCCTTTGAGAAGGGTATCTTGTCTGTTTGTTTGTATTGTTGCAGGTGTAGCATATACCAGGCAGTACGCCGTATGCATCCCCAAGCAGGATGATTCCTTCTTTTCCAGCAAGTTCAGTAGCACCTCCCCGTGGAGTTTGAACATGAGATCATAGGCATTGATATGTCTCCCCAGGCAGAGAAGATTCTCTCCCCAATCAGATGCATCCTGAAGGAATATCGTCTCCCCAGCTGAGTCATACACTGAAGCGTACAACACCCGATAGTACAGACTGAAGTCTCCAGGAGAATTGAGATTCCCCACAGAGTCGTACTCTCCCCAGTAAGCAGGATGATTCCTTCTTCCCCATCCGAGTTTGCAAACCCCCAAAAGAGCCGAGTCCTTGGAAGCCGTGGGGGCCATGATTGGTTTTCACTAGTAGAATGTTTAGTAGCTGATGCTGTATTTCCCCACCGGAGTCGTTATCTCTAAGAAAGTTTAGTTGTGAAGGCCGCACAGTTTATGTCTGCGATTGACATCGTTTTCCTCAACAGTTGTGGTTTGAATACCCAGATGAGCAGGTTCAGGTTCTCGTAGAGCTTTATTCCCCTACAGCAGTCAACTGAAGATCATTTCCCCAGGCGGACTCCAATTGAGATTGGCGTGACTTCTTCTCCTTGGCAGGATGATCCTTCCCCCACCAGAGTGGTTCTTTCTCCTTGATAGGAGGCTTTTCCATTCAGCATTTATTTTGCTGATGGGGCCATAGCATTTTGCATGATCGCATAGCATTTACCCTGAACGCGTAGCATTTCCACTGTGTGGAGCATTGCGCCATAGTCAAACAT
This sequence comes from Lathyrus sativus, assembly GCA_963859935.3. Taxonomy (NCBI): domain Eukaryota; kingdom Viridiplantae; phylum Streptophyta; class Magnoliopsida; order Fabales; family Fabaceae; genus Lathyrus; species Lathyrus sativus. Next base: position 186,791,168 of record OZ012736.1, on the reverse strand, counting down.
ATGCATATGAAGCATGAGCTAGGTCGTTACCGTTCTTGTTTTACAGGTGTTCCCCGACAGGGTGTCTGCTCAGGATGATTCCTGAAATCTCAGAAGAGTGGTGTGGTTCAAAATGATTCTTGAATTCCCCAGCAAAGTCGTTTGCCCAAGATGATTCTTGAATTCTCCAGTGAAGGTGTTTGTTTAAGATGATTCTTAAAATCCCCAGTGAAGTCGCAAGAGTTGGTCGCTCAAGTTGATGCTTAGATTCCCCGGCAGAGTGTTTGCTCAGGATGATTCCTGAAATCTCCAGCAGAATTATTGGGTCAGGACGATTCTTGAAGTCCCCGACGGAATTATTTGTCCAAGATGATTCTTGAAGTCCTTAGCAGAGTTGATTCATCCAGAATTATTTCTGAAGCCCCGAAGCAGAGTTACTTGATAGTTCTCCAGAATCCCCAGCGGAGATGTGTCATCCCCAACAGGTTTGAAAGGAGAAGTTGAAACTTCCACTGAAGACTTGATGATTGAAGTCCAACCATATTAATGAAGCAGTTCTCTCAGCTGATGCGGAGTGCCTGATGGCAGAAGGTTGGATATCCCCAATTGGTTCATGATTGACTTAGAATTCTATTCCCAACTTAGTGATGAAGTTCGGCTTACGCCCAAAAATTTCTTTGAATGCCCGATGGCATGATTAACTTGACTGTTGACCTGATGAGTCCCGAGGAATCTTGATGCCTGACGGCATGATCTACCATGTATCACCGGTTACCGTGTGACCAATTCCCCAGCTAGTTGTCGTGCAGCTAATATTTCAGTTTTCGAAGATTTGTTCCCATCAGAGTACCGTGTACTTGTGCAATTGCAAATTTCCGGTTTTGTTGGTATTCAACCGTCTTTCACCTTGATTGTTTGAGAGCCGTTCGCTTCTCACCCAGTCAGGTCCAAGCTGTTTGAATAGGGGTAGCTGTTGCACCCTAAAATTTGCCCAACATTTCTTTACCTAGCTTGTGTTTCATTTCATTCACATTAGCATTATCATTTGCATTTCATTGACATGTGTGCAGGAGATCAAGAGGTATGATTACCAATTAAGAGCTATGCAAGACTATGAAGCTAGCTAAGAAGATTATTCAGGTGCTCAAGGGTTGATATCCTTGTCAGAGAAGTTAAAAGATCCTTAGAGAGAGTGATTGAAGCCAAGTGTGTAGGTCTCCTAACTTGAGAGTTGTGGGAAGCCATCAGATTATTCTAAGGTCATGGAGATGGACTTGAGGTCTTGAGAGAGCTCATGTGAAGTGTTGAAGATCACTTTGAGGCCTAGTCAGGTCATTGTGCATGATTAAGAAGCCTCAGCCATGAGTGGTGCAGTTAGGGTTTGACTGGGTCAACCATAGGTCAACTGATGATTTGAACAAGGTTGAGACCTAATTCAAAGGCCATGTGATCATGGATTGATGAATTGAGATGTTATAAGGATGATTCCAAGGTCAACTCATCATGATTGAAGAGTTTGAGAAGTTTCAAGCTAGGGTTTCTAAGGCTTGACAGTGTAAAATCCCCTAGTTTGACCCCTATCTTCAAGGCAATTTAGCTCAAGATGTGATTGCCATCTCATATTTCCCACAACATGAATGTTGTAGAGCATGATTTTATCTTTAATTTGAGTGCTAGAAGTCTTTGATAGGATTTGTATAACTTAAGTTATGGCTTTGACAAGTTACAGATCATCTGAGGTATGTGAATTTGGGGGCTTGAAAGTTGTCCAACTTGCATGAAACGTTTTCCCTAGAAGGATGATTCCTATGAACTTTTGGTCAACATGAATGTTGTTCCTTATCCTCTTAGCTTTCTAGAGAGTATTAGAAGTCCTTTATAGGATTTGTAGAACTCAAGTTATGGCTTTGACAAGTCAAGGGTATTTTGGTCATTTGGAGATTATAGGTCATTTCAACCATAAGGCCATAACTCCTATTTCCAAGCTTCAAATGGGAAAATGTTCAACATCAAACTTGTTCAAAATGATGTTTTAAGGCTAGCCAATAGGTCACGAGAGCTTGGAATTTCTTGTAGCTCAAAGTTGCAAAAATGACCTAAAATAAGGATGATTTTCAAATGAACCAAAGATGGAAATTGGTATTTTTGATCTACATGTCCAAACCAAGGAATGTAATATGTCATTATGATTCTAAAACAAATTTTAAGAACATTTTTTTTGCCACAATTTTGACTTGGGGTTTAATTTGTGGACTTGCTTTGAAAAGTAGTTACTTACATCTTAAGTAACATTTGCCAAACCAAAATTCAAGGCATGACCAAGGCTTCTTTCAATCCAAACACATCCAAAATACCATTAGGGGAGAAATTGGAAGGGAATGAGGGTGAATACAAGCTGCTAGCAGAATTGTGCATACCATGGCATGAGATTGAAATCTTCATGACATGAGAAATTGAATTTCTCATTAGAAGGATCTAGAGCTTTCTAGATCATCCATACATGTTCTATATATGGTGATGAGGTGATCCAAGGCCAAGGTTGGTGATAATTGAGAGAGGAGAGTGAGATTGCACATTGAATTTTCTCATTGCAAATCCAAATCGGTTACAAGGTTTGAAGCCATTTCAATCTCAGAAGCTTGCTCTAGCATTGGTGGATGAGTCCAGATGGAGAATTGAGCAAGATTGGTGGAGAATCGTGTGGGAGCCATTGAAGTTTTTCATCTGCAACTCAGATTCGAATCCAAGAATTGAAGCCATTTCAATCCAGTTTGTTGCATACAGAAGCTTGATTGTGCTTCATTGAAGGAATCTGCAAGGTCTTGAAGGTTGATTTGAAGATTCAACCCCTCTGTTTGCTCGAGTTTACCAGGTATGCAGTTCTTATCCCATGGCTTGTTTTAGGAAGAATCAAGAGGAATTAGGGTATTAGATGCATTGTGGATTGATGTAGGGAGGTTTTCAGATCATTAATTTGAGAGTTAGTGACCAATTAGGGTTGTTACCATTTTCGGGTGAGATGTGGTTCTTGCGAATCTTGAGGTTTCAGAGGGAATTAAGGGCATGAATGGATTCGTGAGGAAAATTGGGGTAAGATTCATGTAGAGACCTCTTGGAATGGAGGCATGTGGAAAGAGTTAGGATTGAGGGTGATGACCGGAGCACCACCGGCGACGGCCACGGCTGCGCGCGAGTTTCAGAGGTTCAAAATGAGGAAGATGACTTGATAGCCATCAGATTGTGGTTTGACTTGGACCAAAGACTCCATCCAACGACCACGCGTGCATGAAATTTGTGAAGGATTCTGAGTGATGAAACGTTGCGTTTCATTTAATTCATGGTTTTGGGCCTAAGTCACAGATTGATATCAGCACCCCCTTGTTTGGCCCAACCCTAAAATGAACTGTGTTCTCTTGCTATTCACACCACGCATTTATCATTTTTATTGGGATTTTCTTTTATTTTTCATTTTATTCATGGTTAGTGATTAATTCATAAATAATTGAAAAATGATTCAATTGATCCCATTATTTTTGCATTGAATTCATGATTGGATCTAGTATTGTTTAGATAAAAAATATTATTATTTCATGCATTTTCTGATTTTATGGGATTTTTTACTTTTTAATTGATATTAAAATAATCATGTTTGATGCTTGATTTTGTTGAATTTGGTTTGATCATGTGATGATGATTTTGGCCTTGATTTTTTGTGAGTAGTTAGCATAGATATGCATGCTCCCCATAGATTTTTCTAACATTTTTGTGATGAAGGTAAGTGGTAGTTTAGGTTGAAACCTTTAGAAGCTCCATTTTTAGGGTTTATGGTTAATACCTTGTGGTTTAGATTTTATTTTTAAGACTTGGTGGATGATTCAACCTCTGATTTTTGTAGGGTAGATTCATGATTGAATTAGGGTCCCTTAGAATTTTTTGTAGGAATTTACAAGGTAGTTTTCTATTTTTGTTTGATTTTAGTTTAAGTGCTAGTTTTAGATGATTCTGAGGCACTAATTCAACTAGATTGACTTCTTTAGTTCCCTTAGATTAGGATTTTCTCTCTCTTGTTCCTGGGTGATGTTGAAGACAAGTTGAAGATGCATTGGATTGCTTGAAGAGGCTTGGATGTGAAGATCTTCCCTTCTTTTGGTGTAGTGTTGATTAGGTTAAGGTTAGGGTTTGTAGGCAGAGCTTCTAGATAGATTTTCTTCCATCATAAACATGGAAGATGTTGATCACTTCCATTCTTCCCTATGATGTAAGGTCCCCTTGTAAAGGCCTCATCCCTCCTTTAGTAGGATGTGTGGCTCTTTGCAAGTTGGTAGAACCTTTGAGGGTCCCTTTCTCTGATGATAGGAGGCTTAGTGGTGACCTTTGGTCTTCACTCTGCTACCAATCATCCCAAACTTTACTCTTGATGGATGAATCTTTCTCCCTTGTCAGAGGATGGAGTTCCTTGCTTGAAGAAGATTGAAGGATGAAGTTGATACTTCTTTGTGTTTGAAGATTACCCCTAGAAGTTGAAGCTTGTAGATGAGGAGGACCAAGTTGATACTTGTGAAGAAGATCAAAGTGAGATTGAGTGAAGAACTGAGGCTTGAAGAAGAAAGGATAAGTTGATACTTATCTTGATACACTGAGTCCCTGAAAGAACAAGTTGATACTTGTAGTTATGAGTGAAGCCTGAAGGTGGAATTGACTGAAGAGTTGAGGCTTGGAGAAGAGGGAATAAGTTGATACTTATGTTTGAGGTGTTAGAAGCTTATAGAAGCAAGTTGATACTTGCTATTGAAGATGATAGCCCTGAAGGGTGGTTGAAGACTGAACTGCTGTCATAGGGGAGCTTTGCTGTGAGAGTGTAGAAGCTGTTGATTTGCCTTCTTCCCTGTCTGTTTGCTTTCTGTGCAAATGTATTGATGTGACTTGTTTGATTTGCTTGATGCATTAGAATAAGTTAATATTTAGACTGATTTAAACTAGGAGCATGATTGCACTAGAGGTTGAGTTGCTCCCTCTGCTTGTATTTTTACTGTATGGCTTTGCTTGTGGGTATTCGGTAGAGCCCAGCTCCCTTGCCTATGTGGTCTAGTGTGTTTGCTTGATGGCATTTTATTTCCTCTGTATGATTGCAATTATTGATTTGCTTGATAGCATGTTATTTCTTCTGTATGATTGCAGTTATTCATATCTGGCTTGAGGTCGAGACGAGCTTGTGGAGGCTGCTGCCCCACACACATTTCCTCCCTCACTTGCATTGCATGCATTTTACTGTATATCTGTTTACTGTTTAAGCTGATGCTTTATCTGTTTCTGTTTATCATTGACATGATCCCCTAGGAATCTCACTTCCTTTGATAAGGAAGTGATGATTAGAACTTTAGATTGAAACCTATGTATGATAACTTCTAGGAGTTCCCTGTTTCAAACCTCAACCATAGGATGAATCCTTGGCATGACAACATTAGGACTTGATAGTCTCCCCTTAGTTGAACCTGCTCGTTCTCTCTTCTCATCTCAAAACAAATTAAAACACAGTAATAAAGGCTAACTGATGTCGTACGTTATGAGCCTTAAGCTATCTGAGAAAGGGTTGTTGGAGAGTTTCTTTTCAACAGCTTGGATGTTTAGTATGGCACCCTTTGGGTGACATGCGACGCATTCACTCTCAGGTCATAGTCTCTAGTGCGATATTGGTTGCAAACATCCATAAAAAACAGTTCTTCCGTAAAAGACAGAAAACAAACTTCAAACCTTTTTGCCCCGTGGGCCCATAATTCAAAGGAAGCTTTTCTGAAGAAAAGAGTGTCGTTAACTCTCAGTTCTACCGCAAACGGTAACGCCTAATCTCCAAGGGTCGAGCTGCGTATGCCAAACTGCTGGAACTGTTTGTTAACCCTACTCGGAAAAATAGATGAATCTAAACCCGTAAGCCGTATCATCCCGAACTACGTAAGCTCTAATCTCTCAAGCCTATTGAGAGTACGTAGGCACAATACTGACGTATTGGCGAGCCACCTTCCCCGTAACTCGTAGTTATCCGAACTACGTTGACTCTGATTTCTCGTTCTCTGATGAGAATACGTAGGCATAAAGTGCGACGCTTTGCCGAGTCATTCTTTTTTCTTTTTAAGCCATCCTTGATAGGTAGATAGATAAAACCAACCTGTCATATAAACACAACAAGCATGGATCCCATCGAGTACGATGGACGTGAGGGGTGCTAATACCTTCCCCTTGCGTAACTGACTCCCGAACCCAGACAATGGTTGCGATGACCTTGTCTTATACCTTTTCGTCAGGTTTTTCCGATCGTTTCCTTTCCCATTCTGAGGGATAAATAACGAAAGGTGGCGACTCTTCTGTTTTGCCGGCACCTTATTTTCGCGGTAACGGCACTTGGTGCCTCCTTAGGAGGAATTTGAAGCTTACCTAAAGTGATGAGTCCATGAGGACCCTTTCTTTGTGTTTGTCACTTGTTTGCTTGCTTTTTATGCATCTCTATCCTTCTCCTTCTCTTTTCTTGCATTTCCATATGCATGCTTGGTTGAGATGAGCTTGTGGTGGCTACTACCCCACACTATTTTCCTCCCACTATCATTCTACTTGTGCATTCTATGTGTGCATCCTTTCATTTGCATATGCATTTCTTCTTCTTCTTCTTTAGCTTTTCTTTGCCATGCTCCCCATAAGTTCTCTAACCTCTTGAGGTTATGATAGACATTAAGGTTCTACACATGCATGATAACATTAGGCAGTCCCCTTTTCAAACTCAACTTTAAGTCTACTTTGCATGATAACATTTAGGATTGATTAGTCTCCCATTAGTGTACCTTCTTCTCTTCTCATTTTCAAACAAGTTTAACATACTTAATAAGGATAATGAATGTTGTGCCATGAGCCTTATACTTGGGAAATGGTAGTTGATGGGCCCCCTCTCAATTTCCTAGAGTGTTTAGTATACGTCCTTAGGACGAAATGCGACGCATTCGATCCTAGGTTTTAGACTTTGTTACAACATACATTATGAACACTCTAATTCAAAACACTTCTTCTCTAAAAAACACAAAAACATTTCAAACCTTTTTCACCCTTTGGGGTTCTTAATCAAGGAAAATATTTTCACAAAAAGAGTTTCGTTAACTCTTAGTTCTACCGCAAACGGTAACGCCTAAGTCTCTAATGGTCGAGCTGCATACACCAACTGCTAGAACTATCTGTTAACCCTACTCGGGCCTAAAAAACTGTTGAACCAATCTGTGGTCCTTTTAGCCCGAACTACGTTTGCTCTGATCTTTCATACTAGATGAAAGTACGTAGGCATAAGACGCGACGTCTTAGCGAGCAACCTTCCCCCCTTCTTTAGCCGTAGTTAGGCGAACTACGTTGACTCTGACTTTCCCATTACACGAGGGAGTACGTAGGCACAGAGCAGCGATGCTCTACCGAGTCATCTCTCTTTTCTTTTCCTTTTATCCTTAAGCTTTTATCTAGCTAGTATCAACACAACCTTTTAGATAGACAACAATGCGTGGATCCCATCGAGTACGACAGACGTGAGGGGTGTTAATACCTTCCCCTTGCGTAACCGACTCCCGAATTCGTTGCGATGACCTTGTCTTTCCCTTTTTATTTATGTTTTTGCAATCATTTCTTTTCCCTCTCTTTGGGATAAATAACGAAAGTGGCGAATCTTCTGTTTTTCTGTCGGTGGCTTTTCGCAGTTGCGACAGCTGGCGACTCTGCTGGGGACTCTGGTTCCCTATGCGAGTCAATCCTAGCGCTTGTGTGTTTATCTTTGGGTGTTGTATATATGTGCTTTATTTACTTTTCCGTATTTATTTTCCGCATCATATATCATTACTGCTGTGCTGTGGGGTGGGAAGTTTCATTGAGTGATAAGCCGGACCCGGGCTTGAGTATAAACCTAGTATTAGAGTGGAGACTAGTGGGGGGCCTATTTGCTTAGCAGATACAGTTCCCCACGAAATTCACACTCAGACGAGATTTTCTTTGATGGTTTTCCTTCAGATCCTTAGGATCAGTTGGGATTTTGGATTTGAGAATTGTCGACACTGGGAACCGATTATTTGTGAGTCAGCTAAGTGAGGCCTCTTCAGGAGATAATGATGCCAAACCAGAAATGGTGAACGTATCAACATTTCTTGAAAGTCTGTGACGCTGACAAACGCATAGGATGCCGAACCTTTGTCTGTGGATAGGTCCATACCTGTGAGAGGGATTGGGTTATACAGGAAACCTTAGCCTTCAGATTACCCAGTTCTTTGAAAGTGTGAATTTGTGTTCATGATATCAGTGGATCCTACTATCGGTACTTTGTTCTTGGTAAGGTGAAGCTCTGGTTCTTCTCAACCGACAACACATCAGTCTTGATCCCTTGTTTGCATTTGCATTTGAATTTTCATCTGCATTTCATTAACATGTATTTGTGTTGCAGGTGCATATTTATCCTTTGATTCTAGTGATCTTTGCCTGCATTGTTGTTATGGAGTCCCTGAAGAGTACAGTGGCCTACAAGTTTCCAGCTCCAGATGTTACTACCTTGTTGAGTCTGATTGCCTTGGGTGAGAAAGCAATAGTGGAGGATTTCAAGAAGTCTTATGGGAGATTATTGAGATATGTCCGCAAGCCTTTTGAGTATGAGATTAGTGGTGTCTATGCTCTCTTACAATTTTATGATGCCCAGTTGAGGTGCTTCGTAGTTCCTGACTATGTCTTGGCTCCTACATTAGAGGAGTATTCTGAGTTGTTAGGAGTACCCATTCTGAATCGGATGCCGGTTGTCCATGTTGATACTAAGCCTGATCTGGCCAAGCTTGCCGCTATCTTGCACCTCGAGGCTTCCGAGTTGGATGGGAAGATGATCCAGAGACTTGGAATGTATGGTTTTCCGTTGCCTTGCTTGATTGTGAAAGCTCAGCAGTGTGCTAAAGATTGATGTTGGATTGTGTTTAGCTCCATCTTGGCTCTGTGTATATATGGCATTGCTCTGTTTCCTCATATTCCAGACTTTGTGGATGTTGATGCGTTCTATATCTTAGCCTCAGGCAACCCAGTGCCCACCTTACTTGGAGACGTTTATCATTCTATGCACTACAAGAATGAAAAATGAAGGGGTAAGAATGTAGCATGTTGTATTCCTTTGTTGTATGCATGGTTCAGTAGTCATCTACCTTAGACGGGTCCGTTTGTTGCCACTGCCAGTACTTCAGATTGGTCAGAGAGATTGATGGGATTATCTGCGGAGAATATTGTGTGGTTTGATCGAGACTTGCTGGGTAAGGATATTGTTTATAGTTGTGGTGGATTTCCTAACGTTCGTTTGATCGGAAGGAAAGGTTGCATCGACTATAATCCTTCTTTATTGGTGAGACAGTTCGGGTATGCATTGAGAGAGCCTCCTAGAGAAGAGGAGATACAGGAATCTCTGTATCTTACTGGCTTATTGGAGGGTGAGGCTCTGGGCCGACTTGAGCATGCATGGAATAACATTTGTCGAAAAGGGAAGTTAGCTTTGGGGAAGAGTAATAGCCGAGCGTATGACCCTTACTTGACTTGGATCCGTGCTAGGGCTGTGAAGTTTTTGATGCCATATCCTTCAGTTGCACCTCTATATCCTCTTAAGATCGAGGAACCCACTACTGTAGATATCCTGAAATACAATCAGGTATTGGCGGAGAAGGAAGAGCTGAGAAAAGCGAATGAAGAATTGGAGAAAGAGATTATCCAGCTTCGCAGTGAGAAGATAGATGCAGTTCATTCTATCAGGAGACAGACCGAGCTCGTCAACAAACTGGGTATGAACTTTACTAAAGAGACTAAGAACAGAGAGCGCATAGGCCAAGATTTGAATGCTTCTTACATGGTTCTTGCTACGAAGAAGGAGGAGTTGGATAAGGCTTACACGAGGATATCCAAGTTTGAGTCGATATGGAATGCCACGCTTACTAACAACAAGGAGAGTGAAGACAAGTTAAAACTTCAGATCAGCAAGCTGAAGGCTCAGCTTAATGCCAAAGATGAAGAGATTGTAGCAGAATCATCATGTAGACGAGATAGCGAGTGCAGGATGAATGAAGCGATCGTGAACTTGAAGGACCTCAAGCTGAGAGCTGGTTCCAAGAGATGCAGACTTGAGGCATGTTTCGGGGAGAAAGCTTTGGAGGATCACGTTGATAGCCTACAGCATACTGTGAGTCAGCAGGATCTGCTTATCCAGGGGTTACTTGCCAGGCCGGATCATCCAGAGACGTTGAGGTTGTTAGAGGATTTCCGATCACGTCATCCTGCCTGACCTGTTTTGTCTATTTCTGTTGTAGTTTTTGATGATTATTTTGATGTATCTAACCATCGCCAGGCTTGTTGGCCAAGGTCCTTTCCTAATTTGTACTCAGTTGGAGTTTGTACTTTGCCTGATGGCTTTTTGATCTATATATGAGGAGTTGGTATTCTATGCTTGTCTACAGGTTCTCCATTGTTATTTGTTTCTGGAAACTAGAATCAAGGGGGAAATATCCCTATTGCATAAATACATGTCTGCATTTTAGCATTTTTCACGCATTTGCAAGTGCACCGGAACAGTTAACCTTATTTTCTCTTGTGGTTTACTAGTACTTCAGGATTGCTGACGTGACAACTCACCGGTACGGTACCAGAGGAAACCAGAAAAGGCTGATGGATCAGATGCAGGTAGAAATGCAAGAGATGAGAGATCGTATGGCACAACTGATGGAGGTCATGCAATGGGTTGTTAGTGGTCAGGCTCAACTTCAGACTTTGGTGCAACCTCTGATTGCGCGGGTTGATAGTGATGGTGTGCTACATGGTGGGATTGCTTCTAACCCTCCTCATCAGGAAACTCCTCGGGTTGACAATTCTATGCCAACTCTAGTCATCCCAACTGCTGGAAGGGTCACGTCGCTGGTACTGGAAATGCGACAGAGTTTAATCATGCTGGTTTTGCTAATGGTGGTAATGGTAACAGAAATGGCTATGGTTATGGTCTCGACACTACAGGTGCCATTCATGGTAGCCTGGATCACACTTGGAATGAGGATAGGCAGGAAGATGTGTTTCCTCCTAGGATTGTAAATGCTGAAATACCTTTTGAGGCTGACAGAAGGATTAAGATGATCGAAGAGAAGATGAGGTCGCTTGAATGCCAAAACTCGATGGGGATGGATATGTCTAATTTGGGGTTAATTCCAGGCTTAAGGGTACCCCCAAAGTTTAAGGTCCCGGATTTCGATAAGTACAAGGGTACCACTTTCCCTAGGGTTCATCTAAGGTCTTATTATCGCAAGATGTTTGCGCATTCTGATGAAGAGAAGCTCTTGATGCACTTTTTCCAGGATAGCTTATCCGGACCATCGCGGGAATGGTATATGAGCTTGGATCCCACTAATGTCCGTAGCTGGAGAGACCTAGCCGAAGCTTTTGTAAGGCACTATCAGTACAACAGTGACCTTGCTCCCAATAGAGTTCAGTTGCAGAATCTTTCTCAGAAGAGCAGTGAATGCTTTAAAGAGTACGCCCAGAGGTGGTGAGAGCTTGCTACTAGGGTGCAACCACCAATGGTAGAAAGGGAACTTGTGGATATGTTTGTTGCTACCTTACCAGAAGTGTACTATGAGAAATTCATAGGCAATATGTTTGGAAGCTTTTCTGATCTGATTATCACCGGTGAAAGGGTGGAGAATGGAATTAAGATAGGAAAGATCAATGATGGCGAAGGATCCTCATCTGGAGGAGGAAACAACAAAATGTTTGGAAAAAAAAGACGAGAGGGAGACACTAATGTTGTATCTAGTTCAAGGGGAAGAAATAGAGGTCAAAATAGACAGCATCAGCAGATTGCTAGCATCACTATTCCAGCAGTTCAACAACCACAACAACAACAGCATCAGCAACAACAGCAACAACGATCACAACAAAATCAACAGGGGTATGGCAGATACCAAGATAGAGGTCGGGCAGCTAATAGGAATTTTGATGCGCCTCCTATGCCTTACTCTCAGTTATTGCAGGCTTTGTTACAGCTGCAAATGATTCAGAAAAGGACTTTGGCTCTTTTGACTGGACAACCTCCACCTGGGTACGATGCAAATGCCCGCTGTGAATTCCATTCGGGTGCTCCAGGACATAATATTGACAATTGTAAAGCCTTCAAACATAAAGTGCAAGATATGATTGACAATAAGGCTATCAATTTTTCTAATGATGTTCCCAACGTGGTGCAGAATCCCATGCCGAATCACGGGCAGGCTAGGGTTAATGCAATTGTAGAGGAAGAGGTGTTGAACTTGGTGACCAATGTTGATGAACTGAAAACACCCTTAAGCTTTGTGAAATCCAGACTGCTATAGGGAGGTGTCTTTCCGGGCTGTGTTGAAGGCTGTGATGATTGTTCTGCTGATCCTGAGAGAGGACGTGGATCATTGAGAAACTGTATTCAGGAGATGATGAATGACGGGGTTTTACAATTTGACCGTTCTGTTGGAAGAGAATCTGAGTACATAGTGGTTGAAGAAAAGGATGATATTGCGACAATCTCCATCCCGTACAAGACTGTTACTATCTACGCTCCAAAGCCGCCGATGATAACTATCACCAAAGCAGGTCCTATGCCGTTTGAGAGCACTAAGGTCGTTCCATGGAACTACGGGGCCGAAGTGTATTGTAATGGGCAGAAGATAAACTTGAATGATACCCCTGCAAGTTCAGTTGATAATCTAGTGGGTGCAGGAGGTATTACACGCAGTGGCCGAGTCTTTTGGTTGCCTGAGGTGATTGCTGATAAGGTGGACAAGGGGAAAAGACCAGTAGTGGAGGAGACTTCTCAATCTGGGGAAAGAGAATCTTTGCTGAAAGACGCAGAGGAATTCAGGAGGCTGATCCGGAAAAGCAACTACAAGATAGTCGATCACTTGCAGCAAACTCCGTCCAAAATATCTATACTGTCTTTACTCCTTTGCTCTGAGGCGCATAAGAATGCATTGCTGAAGATACTATATGCTGCTTACGTTCCACAGGAAATCTCAGTCAATCAACTTGAAGGAGTGGTGGTGCACGTAAACGCAGGCAATGGGTTAGGCTTTACGGACCTGAATTTGACACCCAGAGGCAGAAAACATAACTGTGCGCTGCACATATCTTTGGAATGCCGAGGGACTGTCATGTCTCATGTGCTTGTGGATACGGGATCTTCTTTAAACGTACTTCCCAAGCAGGCTTTGATGAAGCTAGATATGAAGGGATTGATCTGCACGCCAAGTGACTTGGTGGTGCGTGCGTTTGACAGAACCCGAAGATCCGTATTTGGGGAGGTAACTTTGCCGATTCAGGTTGGACCTGAAGTCTTTGATGCTGTGTTTTACATCATCGATATCCAGTCGGCCTACAGTTGTTTACTAGGTCGCCCTTGGATTCATTCAGCTGGGGCTGTTACATCAACTCTGCATCAGAAGCTAAAATACATGGTTGGTGGTAGCGTTGTGACGGTATGCGGGGAGGAGGATATTATGGTCAGCCATTTATCGTCCTTTAAGTATGTTAAAGTGGATGGAGAGATCCATGAATCTCTTTTCCAAGCCTCTGAAACAGTTAAGATCAAAGACAAGACTCCTGTTGTGAGTAAAGAGCCTGAAGTGGCTATGTCCTCGTTTAAAGAAGCACAAGCTGTTGTGCAAGCCGGTTCAGCCCAAGGCTGGGGGCAGGTGATTGATATACCGCAGAAGCAAGACAAATTCGGTCTGGGGTACCGCCTGTCGTCTTCACAAAGCACGCCGAAGTTCAAGGGGCTGATCAGGTTTACTAGTGGAGGTGTCTTCTTTGAGAAGATCAGTGCCATTTCTGATGATGAAGCTGGAGACAGTGACTGTGACATGGATGCCTGGATCAAGCCATGTATTCTGGGACAAAGCCTACGCAACTGGTCAATTGAAGAAGTCATTCAAGTGACGACTGAATAGTAATGCTTTGTTTGTCCACTTATTGTACTACCCTATGTCTTACCCGGGGCATAGCGGTATTTTATTTCAGGGCCTTACTTGTTTATGTCTGAACATTGTTTATCAATTAATCAAAGGGCGTTTTCTCATACAAATTTTTGTGATCTCTGTTTTTCTTATTTTTTGCTTTTCCCAATAAAATGGTAACGTGGTTCATATTTGTTTGCAAATTGTTTGAAACATTTAACCATTTTCATTGCAGGATTCCTATTGCAGATGACACCGATCCAGAACCTTCTATGACCCGCTTCGACTTTGATCAACCGATATATCAAGCTGAAGAAGAGACTGATGAGGATGAAGACTTGCCTGAGGAATTAGCCAGACGTTTGAAACAAGAAGAGAAAATCATTCTGCCTCATCAGGAGGAAATTGAGGTCATTAATCTGGGTTCCGAAGAGGTTGTCAGGAATGTTCGGATAGGGGCTGCCCTACAGAGCAACGTCAAGCAAAGACTAATCGAGATGCTTCGAGAGTATAGTGACATCTTTGCTTGGTCGTATGAGGATATGCCTGGACTTGATACCGACATAGTGGTTCATCGCTTACCGTTTCGTAAGGAATGTCCGCCGGTCAAGCAAAAGCTTATAAGAACAAGACCAGATATGGCGGTAAAAATCAAAGAAGAGGTCCAAAAGCAGTGGGATGCTGGATTTTTAGCTGTGACTACCTACCCTCCGTGGGTCGCCAACATAGTACCTGTATCGAAGAAGGATGGTAAGGTGCGTATGTGTGTTGATTATCGGGATTTGAACAAGGCGAGCCCTAAAGATGATTTCCCGCTCCCTCATATTGACGTATTGTTCGACAATACGACTCAATTTTTGGTGTTTTCCTTCATGGATGGTTTCTCGGGTTATAGTCAGATAAAGATGGCACCGGAGGACATGGAGAAGACAACATTCATTACACCATGGGGAACGTTTTGCTACAAGGTGATGCCTTTTGGCTTGAAGAACGCCGAAGCAACATATCAGTGTGCTATGACAACGCTCTTTCATGACATGATGCATAGAGAGATTGAGGTTTATGTTGACGATATGATTGCTAAATCCCAAACGGAGGAGGAGCATATGGTTAACCTGTTGAAGCTATTTGAGAGGCTTAGAAAGTTCAGACTAAGGTTGAATCCGAATAAGTTCACTTTCGGAGTTCGGTCCAGAAAGTTATTGGGGTTTATTGTCAGCGAAAAAGGAATCGAGGTAGATCCTGCAAAAATAAAAGCCATACAAGACATGCCAGCGCCGAAAACAGAAAAAGAAGTCAGTGGTTTCCTGGGGAGATTGAACTACATTGCTCGGTTCATATCTCATCTCACAGCCACGTGTGAGCCAATGTTTAAGCTGTTAAAGAAAGATCAGGCGGTTGTTTGGAATGAAAATTGTCAAAGAGCGTTTGATAAAATAAAACAGTATTTGCAGGAGGCTCTGATATTGATACCCCCAGTAGCTGGAAGGCCATTAATCATGTACCTAACGGTTCTTGAGAACAGTATGGGTTGTGTTCTCGGTCAACACGACGAGACTGGAAGAAAGGAGCATGCGATTTATTACTCGAGTAAAAAGTTCACAGATTGTGAGTCCCGTTACTCAATGCTCGAGAAAACATGTTGCACACTTGCTTGGGCTGCCAAATGTTTGAGGCAGTATATGCTCAATCACACAACCATGTTGATTTCGAAGATGGATCTGATTAAGTACGTCTTCGAGAAGCAGGCGCTTTCAGGAAGGATTGCCAGGTGGCAAATGGTACTGACAGAGTACGATATACAATATGTTTCTCAGAAAGCCATCAAAGGAAGTGTTCTGTCAGAATACCTTGCTGAGCAGCCAATCTAAGATTACCAACCGATGAAGTTTGAGTTTCTTGATGAGGATATCATGTTTCTCAAAGCAAAAGATTGTGAAGAACCACTGCATGGTGAAGGTCCAGAGAGGGGTTCTCAATGGAAAATGATATTCGATGGTGCTGTCAACACATATGGTAGTGGAATTGGGGCAATTATTACAACTCCTCATGGTACTCACATCCCATTCACTTCCAGATTGACATTCCCAGTCACCAACAACGAAGCTGAGTACGAGGCATGTATCATGGGTCTGAAAGAAGCTATTGATCTGAGGATCAAGAATCTCAATGTATATGGCGATTCAGCGCTAGTTGTTAATCAGATTGAAGGAGAATGAGAAACTCTTCAACCGAATCTAATTCCTTACAGGGATTATACAAGAAGGTTGTTACCATTTTTCGATCGTATAGACTTCCACCATGTGCCAAGAGCGGAGAATCAGATGGTCGATGCTTTGGCGACGCTATCTTCTATGTACAAAGTGAATTTCTGGAATGAGGCTCCCAGAATTGTCATTTCCCGCTTGGACAGACCCGCTTTCGTATTCGCCATTAAAGAGGCCGTTGATGGCAAGCCATGGTTTTACGACATACAGAACTTCCTCAAGAAGCAAGAGTATCCGCCAGGGGCTTCAGCTCAGGATAAGAAGACGCTGAGGAGGTTATCTGGAAAATTTTACCTAAACCCAGATGGTGTACTATACAGAAGGAACCACGATTTGGTGTTGTTGAGATGTGTGGATGAGAAGGAAGCATCGTTGCTTATGGAGGAAGTCCACGAGGGTACTTTCGGTACGCATGCCGACGGACATGCTATGGCCTGGAAACTGTTACGAGCAGGGTATTATTGGGTAACTATGAAGTCAGATTGTTTCAAATTTGCGAAGAAATGCCATAAATGCCAGATTTATGCTGATAAGATACATGTATCGCCGTGCCCATTGAATGTTATGGCGTCCCCGTGGACTTTCTCCATGTGGGGCATTGATATGATTAGCAAGATCGAGCCCACTGCATCCAACGGTCACCGTTTCATCTTGGTAGCCATCGATTACTTCACCAAATAGGTTGAAGCAGCTTCGTACGCCAATGTGACCAAGCAAGTGGTAGCAAGATTCATAAAGAAGGACATCATTTGCAGATATGGGATTCCTGAACGAATCATTACTGATAATGGTTCGAATCTGAACAACAAAATGATGAAGGAGTTATGCCAGAACTTCAAGATTGAACATTACAACTCATCACCCTATCGACCAAAGATGAATGGCGCTGTCGAAGCGGCCAATAAGAACATCAAAAAGATAGTGCAGAAGATGGTTGTCACATACAAAGATTGGCATGAGATGTTGCCTTTTTCTCTTCACGGTTATCGTACGATGGTACGCACATCAACCGGGGCAACTCCTTTCTCGCTAGTGTACGATATGGAAGCTGTCCTACCGCTAGAAGTCGAGATTCCTTCTTTAAGAGTTTTGGTCGACGTGAAACTTGATGAGGCAGAATGGATTAAGAATCGTTTGAATCAGCTTAGCCTGATGGATGAAAAGAGGCTAGCATCGATTGCATATGGTCGTTTGTACCAGAGCCGGATCAAGAAAGCTTATGATAAGAAGGTTCGCCCTCGAAGCTTTCAGACGGGCGATCTTGTGTTGAAAAAGATTCTCCCACCACAATCAAATCACAGGGGCAAATGGACTCCCAACTATGAAGGTTCATACGTTGTGCGAAAGGTTTTCTCTAGAGGAGCCTTGTTGTTAGCCACCATGGATGGTGAGGATTTTACATCCCCTGTGAACGCAGACGTAGTTAAAAAATACTTTGCTTAAAAGAGACCCGCTGGACACAAAAAGAAACATCCAGGCAAAAATGGGGCATCCCGGCGAACCATAAAAAAGGAAAAATAGGTTCGGGCAAAAATTAGGGATAAAAATGAAAAGATGCAAACCCGCAAAGTCGAAAACCTGGAAAGGCGACTTTGGCAAAAATTGGTATCCCGGTGAATCGAAAACCCAAAAAGGGTGGTTCAGGAAAAAGTTAGGGATTGAAAAGCAAATGACTACGGTCTGCGTGTGAACTTCGTTGCTTAATAGATTGGGAGAACCTGAGGGCTATTTTCATCCAAATCAATCTCTTCCGAAGACGAAGCGTCGGGAAAGCGTCAGAGTCAGGCGAGTCATAGAGGGATCAGCTCATGGTGTTTGTCTGTGCCACATTGCCGACATGTTGTACACTCTTGTATATTTCTGCACATATTTGTATTTGTTTTGTGCAGCTTCCTCTTTTCAAGAGTTGCATCTGTTGTAAAAATTTGCCTATTTACAGGCCTTCATCAATAAACATATACTATTCAGTACTTGATCTGTGTGCTTTGTTTTAACTTTTACTGTTTTGTTTGTGAAAGCGCCCAATGTTTTGATGAACTTGCACTTACATAAACTTGTGGGCCTTGGCCAATAATTGTTAAAACTTTGAATTAACTGAACAACGTCATGAATGATGACTAAGATGATTCTGTTGCATAGGATATCTCGTCTGTTTGTTCGTTTTTGTAGGGTCGTTACCCTTGGGGCAAAGAGTCAGATGAAGTTTGTCCTATCCCCAGCTTGAGTCTTCCCCGATCAGTGAAGTTCGTACCTCTATCCCCAATAGAGCGGTTGCATTTAATCCCCGCAAGGTGCATGCTTGTAGGTACTCCCCAACGAGTCATGTTTGGATTGTCTCCCCACAAAGTAATTTGCATCAAGGTAGGGTTCGTTCCCTGGCAGAGCAATCCCCAACAAGTTGAAGGGATGATTTCCTCACCAGTGTTGCTTTTCCCTCCTCAGCGGAATAGAAGGATGTTGTCACGTCAGTATTTTCTTTGCAGAAGGCCAGCAAGAGCCCGTTTCTCGGCCTAAGTCCAATGGTTATTGGCATGAGCAAGTCTGTGCTCTATCCCTGGCAGAATTAATGATTCTTTCGACAGGGTTATTTTTGTTATCCTAGCAGGATGGTTTTTGTATCTCTAGCATTCGTTTTGCTGATTCAGTTCCGGTGCATCTGCATGCGTGCATGGCATCCACCCAAATACGTAGCATTTCCATTTCGTATGGAGCATTACGCCATTTTCAAACATATGCATATGAAACATAAGCCAGGTTGCTATCTCTTTGTTTCAGGTATATCTTCGGAGGTTTTGATCTTTTCCTTGGTATCCAGACCATGGGATCTCTCCTAGCCCGCGTGGTGTCCAGACCCCGGCTCATGTTATTATCCAGCAGTATCCTCGGAGTTCAGAGAGTCAAGATAAGTTCGTGTTCTGTTGAGTATCCAGACTCCGGTTCATTCCCAGTTAACAGGCTTTTCTCTCTTCCGTCGAGTATCCAGACTCCGATAAAGATGGTTGTGGTATCCAGACCACTGTGATTGATATTGTTATGTTTTTCGTCGAGTGTTCAGACTCCGGTGAGGACATTGTGGGGTTCAGTTTTGATGAGTATATTTGTGATATTTCCATCTCGTCCGTTGACTATCCAGACTCTGGCCAATCTTTCGTTGAGCATCCTGGCTCCGGTTTCTCCATTGAGTATCTAGGCTCTGGTGAATGTTCATTTGCGAAGCATTGCTTTCCTCGCTGAGTATCTAGACTCTGGTAAAGTTAGACTTCGGTAAGTTTTGTGATAGTACTCCTTCTCCGTTGAATATCCAGGTTCCGGTGAATCTTTGAGTGGTGGTATTTGGTTTTGTCCGTTGAGTATCCAGGCTCAGGTCAATTTTCCGTCGAGTATCCAGACTCCAGTTATTTTCGTATGATGATGATTCTTTTGTCCGTTGAGTATCCAGGCTCTGGAAATTATCGTTGAGTGTCCAAGCTCCGGTCATTTTCGTGGAGCATCCAGGCTCCGGTTTATTTTCGTCGAACATTCAGGTTCCGATGTATTACGTTGAGTATCTAGACTCCGACCAGTTTACAATATGTGGTAACTTTTCTTGTGCGTCGAGTATCCAGACTTCGGCAAATTTTCAGTGATTCCAGTTTCGTTGAGTATCCAGGCTCCGATAAGATTCCAGTTTATGGTGTACTTCTTGTTCCGTTGAGCGTTCAGGCTCTGGCTATTGCATTGAGCGTTCAGGCTTCGGTGAATTTGCAAATGTTATATCCTTTTGTTCGTTGAGTGTTCAGGCTCCGGCTTTTCCGTCGAGTATTCAGGCTTCGGTCAATCATACGTTGAGTGTTCAGACTCCGAATTTTACATTGAGCATTCAGGCTCCGGCAAATTTCATTGATTCATTTTGTTCGTTGAATATCTAGATTCTTGTGATTTGAAGTATTTCCCTATTCCAGGGTTTTCCCCAAGCAAAGTTACTTGGTTAAGTTTCTCTTTTCCCCATCGGAATGTGTTTGTTTCCTCGGATTCAGTTTTCTAGAGTTTTTTTCCCCAGGAGGGTTTGCATATTTATTTTCTGCGGTTGGCAAATTTCCGGGTTCTTTGGTATTCAACCGTCTTCTACCTTGATTGCGTGAAAGTCGTTCGCTTTTCACTCCTTCAGGTCCAAGTCGTTTGAATAGGGACAGTTGTTGCACCCTAAAATTTGCCCAAACTTTTCTTAACTTGGTTTATGTTTCATTTAATTTCTTTCTAGCATTTGCATTGCATAGCATGTTGCATTGAATAGGGGATCAAGAGTTTGTGTATAGCAAGAGGAGTCTACTTAGAGGGTTGAGCCTAAGCAAGGGGTTTTACTCAAGTTTGGATGGTCATCAAGTCATCAGGAAATGGACGTTGGTCTTGTGAAAGAAAGGATGGATGTATGTGGGTCAGCTCCTAACTTGGAGGCCAATTCAAGATCATCAGAGGATTGTGAAGCCATGGTTATGGATAGAAGAGGTTGAGAGAGCTCATTGAATGCCTTTAGGATCATTGTGGAGCTCATCGTAGTGTTTGTGCTAAGTATGAAAGGTTACAGTTGAAGGTGTTGCAACTAGGGTTTCATCTGGCTAATCCTCAGTCAACTGTGCAATTGAAGGAGATTAAAAATCAATTCAAAGTCTCTATGGTCATGGGATTTTGTGTTAAGACATATGAGATATCATTTCAAGTTCAATTCATCAAGGATCAAGTGTGTGAGGAGTTACTAAATTAGGGTTCTCGGGGTAAAATCCCCTATTTTAGTGCCTAACTTCAAGACCACCTGTCTTAAGATACAAGTTTCATCTCAACTTTTGACCAACATGGAACTCGTAGAGCATGTTCTTAGATTTAATTTGAGTACTAGAAGTCCTTAATTGGATTTATAGAACTCAAGTTATGATCCAGACAAGTTACAGGTCATCAGAGGGATGTGATTTTGGTTAACAAAAGTCAACCAACTTCCAAGCCATTTTTTTACCTAAAAGGATGTTTCTCCTCAACTTTTGGCTAACATGAAAGTTGTATGTATTGTTCTTAGCTTTCAAAAATGTACTAGAAGTCTTTCATCTGATTTGTAGAACTCAAGTTATGAGGTTTACAAGTTAGGGGTATTTTGGGAAAGTAAGATTACAAGTCATAAAATTATAGGTCCATTTCACCAACTTGAACACTTCAAATGAAGATTTTTCCAACATCACATTGCTCCAAATGGTGTTATTTGCTTAGTTAAGCATTGAGAAGTCATTGTTTATGCTTGGAATGAAAATTGGATATGTGAATTTTCATGGAAGAAGGCTAAAAAGGGGAAAATGAGAATTAATTCACATTTGAATATTTTGGTGCAAATAAGTGCATTTTTTTAGTGCAAACTTCATTTTGAACACATTGGCATTTTTACATTTTGAATTTGAGGTATGTAAGTGAGCCATATTCAAGGTTTCTTCATTATGAAGTTACACAACCAACATGAGCCATTGAGATCAATTAAGGCTTTAATCCTTACCATTCATACTCCATGTGGTACCAGCAAGCTGTTTCAACCATTTTGGAGCCAATTTAGTGCAATTTTCGTGTACATGAAAACTTCAAAAACTCAATTCCTTGGATTTTGATATGGGCTGTTAGAGGCTGAGTTTGGGCTCAATTATCATCAAGATCCATTGCATATATGGTTTTGAAAATTGGAATGAAAATTGGATATGTGAATTTTCATGGAAGAAGGCTAAAAAGGGGAAAATGAGAATTAATTCATATTTGAATATTTTGGTGCAAATAAGTGCATTTTTTTAGTGCAAACTTCATTTTGAACACATTGGCATTTTTACATTTTGAATTTGAGGTATGTAAGTGAGCCATATTCAAGGTTTCTTCATTATGAAGTTACACAACCAACATGAGCCATTGAGATCAATTAAGGCTTTAATCCTTACCATTCATACTCCATGTGGTACCAGCAAGCTGTTTCAACCATTTTGGAGCCAATTTAGTGCAATTTTCGTGTACATGAAAACTTCAAAAACTCAATTCCTTGGATTTTGATATGGGCTGTTAGAGGCTGAGTTTGGGCTCAATTATCATCAAGATCCATTGCATATATGGTTTTGAAAATTGGAATGAAAATTGGATATGTGAATTTTCATGGAAGAAGGCTAAAAAGGGGAAAATGAGAATTAATTCACATTTGAATATTTTGGTGCAAATAAGTGCATTTTTTTAGTGCAAACTTCATTTTGAACACATTGGCATTTTTACATTTTGAATTTGAGGTATGTAAGTGAGCCATATTCAAGGTTTCTTCATTATGAAGTTACACAACCAACATGAGCCATTGAGATCAATTAAGGCTTTAATCCTTACCATTCATACTCCATGTGGTACCAGCAAGCTGTTTCAACCATTTTGGAGCCAATTTAGTGCAATTTTCGTGTACATGAAAACTTCAAAAACTCAATTCCTTGGATTTTGATATGGGCTGTTAGAGGCTGAGTTTGGGCTCAATTATCATCAAGATCCATTGCATATATGGTTTTGAACATTCACAATTCATCAGAGGTGGAAATTGGAGCCAAATTGAGCAAATTCAGTTTTGAAAAAGTGGTGGAATTTCAAATTTCGAATTTGGAGATTGAGGACATTTCAAGCAAAATTGTGAATTGAGAAAGCTCTATTGGAGATCAGCGAATGATTCTGGGCAATTATCTTCAAGCTTGTTTATGCACGTTCTTGCTTGTTTGACACTTGATCTATAACCTACGTGACCTCTAGATGAGTTTTAAATCAAATTGGAGAGGTTTTGATGAACTTTTGGATTTTGATGTTCAAGCTTGTTGGCTTCGGCTTTGGATTTTTCAGCATGTTTAGTGATTTTTGAGGCTGGAAAGGAGATCCTCTTGATCTCTAGATGAGTTTTGGTATAAAATTCATGCGTTTTGGTTGAGAATTGGGTATACGTGTTGTTGCTAGGCTGTTCACGGTGGGGGATGGCCGGAGAAGACGATGAATAGTGTTCTCCGGCTGGTGATGTGTTTTAGGGTTTCTAGAGGAAGAGGATGACCTCGTGGCAGTATGTGGCGCGTTTGATCTAATGACTTTTCTCTCCAACGGTGGAGATTAAGACCTACAGTAGGCCATGTTTGACTGAAACCATGTAATCACGTTTGAATACTCATTTATTTGTTGGCATGATTTCCACCCTCTGTTTGATGACTTTTTGATCAGACGCTCCTCATTGAGTGTCCATGATGCGCTGTGTTTGACTTATCACACGTAATTCCCAGGTTTTTGTGGTTTTGTTTGATTTTTTGAGTGGGCCTTGGGCGCCTTTGCTAAGCGCACCCCCAAACTAGGCCCAAGTCATTTCTGAACTGCATTTGTTCGCTATTTGTCACGCCTCATTTCTTTTTTCCATGTTATTTTCTTTTGTTTTTTTATTTTATTTTCTGTTTACAATTTTATCAACTTTGAGATGTCTACTTTTTTTTGGATATTTTTATTTTATTTTTCCATTTTATTTTCAATTAAAAAATGAAATAAATATTGGAGTTGTTTTGGTTGGTTTAAATTGTAACATGTTTTGCTTGTGCATTTGTTTCTCTCATTCCTTTTTTATCCAATGATTGAAAATTGATCCTCATCTCAATGATTAGTTGATCAATTTTAAAGGACCATTTTGCCCCTAGTTGTTGACTTTTGGGTTGACTTTTGTGGCTTTTCTTTTTGCACTTGTTTCTTCCATTTCAAAGTGGTACATCTAAATGAATCCCTTCTTTTGATGGTGCTTTGAGAGGATATTTGTCTTGGTTTCTTGGTCTCTGGTTTCCAACTTGTGTAGCTTCTTTGTGCATTTTATTTGATATTTTTTGAGCCCTTTTCCTATTTTTGAAGTGACTTGCAAGTTAGGTTATCTCATAGGACAACTCACACAAGTGCTTGACCTAGTTTGGATTGGAAATAACCTTTGTGGATCCAATAAGCTCGGAACTCTTCTTGTTTCACATTTTAGACATGTTGAGCTTGCTGTATGTTTATTTTTAGGTCAAAATTATGTTCATAGCTTGTTGATTGATGCTTTTCTTTTTGTGCTTTCAACTTGAACTCTTATGTGATGCTTGCTTGCTTCCTTTGTGCTCTTACTTGCATTCCTTCTTGTTTTGTTTTGATATTGGTTTTGAGCTCTCTTATTTTCATCTCCCATCTGTCCAATGACCTTGGAGTGTCATTTAAGGTAGCTTGGTTCCTCCTTAGGAGGAATTTGAAGCTTACCTAAAGTGATGAATCCATGAGGACCCTTTCTTTGTGTTTGTCACTTGTTTGCTTGCTTTTGATGAATCTCTCTCCTTCTCCTTCTCTTTTCTTGCATTTCCATATGCATGCTTGGTTGAGATGAGCTTGTGGTGGCTACTGCCCCACACTATTTTCCTCCCACTATCATTTTACTTGTGCATTCTATGTGTGCATCCTTTCATTTGCATATGCATATGCATTTCTTCTTCTTCTTCTTCTTCTTCTTCTTCTTCTTCTTCTTTAGCTTTTCTATGCCATGCTCCCCATAAGTTCTCTAACCTCTTGAGGTTATGATAGACATTAAGGTTCTACACACGCATGCTAACATTAGTTAGTCCCATTTTCAACTCAACTTTAAGTCTACTTTGCATGATAAAATTTAGGATTGATTAGTCTCCCATTAGTGTGCCTTCTTCTCTTCTTATCTTCAAACAAGTTTAACATACTTAATAAGGATAATGAATGTTGTTCCATGAGCCTTATACTTGGGAAATGGTAGTTGAGGGGCCACCTCTCAATTACCTAGAGTGTTTAGTATACGTCCTTAGGACGATATGCGACGCATTCGATCCTAGGTTTTAGAATTTGTTACAACATACATTATGAACACTCTAATTCAAAACACTTCTTCTCTAAAAAACACAAAAACATTTCAAACCTTTTTCACCCTTTGGGGTTCTTAATCAAGGAAAATCTTTTCACAAAAAGAGTGTCGTTAACTCTTAGTTCTACCGCAAACGGTAACGCCTAAGTCTCCAATGGTCGAGCTGCATACACCAACTGCTAGAACTATCTGTTAACCCTACTCGGGCCTAAAAAACTGTTGAACCAATATGTGGTCCTTTTAGCCCGAACTACGTTTGCTTTGATCTTTTATACCAGATGAAAGTATGTAGGCATAAGACGCGACGTCTTAGCGAGCAACCTTCCCCCCTTCTTTATCCGTAGTTAGGCGAACTACGTTGACTCTGACTTTCCCATTGCACGAGGGAGTACGTAGGCACAGAGCGGCGATGCTCTGCCGAGTCAGCTCTCTTTTCTTTTCCTTTTGTCCTTAAGCTTTTAGCTAGCTAGTATCAACACACCCTTTTAGATAGACAACAATGCATGGATCCCGTCGAGTACGACGGACGTGAGGGGTGCTAATACCTTCCCCTTGTGTAACCGACTCCCGAATCCATACATGGTTGCGATGACCTTGTCTTTCCCTTTTTCTTTAGGTTTTTGCAATCGTTTCCTTTCCCTCTCTTTGGGATAAATAACGAAAGTGGCGACTCTTCTGTTTTTCCGCCGGTGGTTTTTCGCAGTTGCGACAGCACACCTTGCATCAACTCTATAAACTGAGCCATCATGTCCCTCATCTCCTGCATCTCAGCTTGCACTTTTTCCATAACTCTGTGCTAATTCCCTCTGGTGGCGTACCAGTGAGTAGTCTGGCCGTCTATCTTGAAACAATCTAACAAACCAACAGGGGTAAGAAAAATGGTTCCACTGCACCTGCTATGCAAAATGCAGACATGTGTATATGCATTAGGGACGTTTCCCCTCGATTCTAGTTCCTGCGCGAACAACGTGACGTAGGAAAACCCAGAGCGAAGCATATAGCCAAACACCTCATACATATAAGAAAAGGCCAATAGGCAATGTACAATCATACAACTGAGTACAATGAATCCACAAAAGGACCTCAGCCAACAAGTCTGGTGATGGTCACTACAAACAAGCTACAAAGGAAAAGAAAGACATCAGGTACGACAACGAGTACTAAACTCCTCCAACAGCTCCTGTGTCTCAGGATGGTCTGGTCTGACAAGTAATCCCTGAATGAGCGACTCTCACTGTCTGATAATATTCTGTAAACCCTCAGCATAGTCTTCCCAGGCTCCCTCACCAAAGACTTCCTATAGCTTGCACCTCTTCAAATAAGCCCTCAGCTTGTAATCCTCCAAGGTTGCCAAAGCTTCGTTCAATCTGCAATCACTGTCACGCCTGAGTGAGGCTTCATCTGTAATCTCTCATCCTTAGAAATCAGCCCTGAGCTGAGTCCTTAGCTTGGCAATCTGTTGTTTCAACCCATCCTCATGTGCTTTATTGTTGGTAAGGGTTGCATTCCACTGCTCGTTGAACTTAGAAATCTCCGAATAAGCCCTATCCAAGTCATTCTTCTTAGAAGCGAGAACATCACTGACAACTTTCAGATCTAAACCCAAACGTTCATGAGAACGAGTCTCCTTGGTCAAATTTGTACCCAATCTGTTCACAAGCTCAGTCTGCCTCTTAGAAGAGTACACAACTTCAATCTTCTCACCCCAGAGCTGGATGATCTCTTTCTCCAACAATTAATTAGCCTTGCGCAGCTCTTCTTTTTCAAACCACAATTAGTTATACCTCTGGATGTCAACAGTGGTAGGTTCCTCAATCATCAGAGGATATAGAGGCTCAACAGAAGGAAAAGGCATCAGAAACTTGGTAGCTCTCTCACGAATCCAAGTTAGATAAGGGTTGTAGGCCCTACTGTTACTCTTCCCCAGAAAAGCCTTCCCTTTCCTGTGAACACTACTCCAAGCTCTCTCCACGCTAGCCAAAGTATCACCCTCCAGGAATCCAGTGAGATACAAAGATTCCTATATCTCCTCTTCCTTAAGAGGTCCTCTCAACACGTATCAAAACTGTCTAAATAACAAAGATGGGTTATAGTTGATGCACCCTTTCCTTCCAACCAACGGGACGTTAGGAAATCCACCACAACTATAAACAATCTCTGTACCAAGCAGGTCTCTGTCAAACTAGATAGTGTTCTCTATAGACAATCCCATCAACCTTTCTGACCATTCTGAAGTACCAGCAGTAGCAACAAATGGACCTGTCTTAGGAAGATGACTAGCAAACCACCTGTACAACAAAGGAATACAGCAAGATACGTTCTTTCCCCTCCAGTTCTCATTCTTGTGGTGAATAAAATGATAGACGTCGCCCAAAATCGTAGGCACCGGATTCCCTGAAGCAAAAATGTAGAAAGCATTTATGACTATAAAATCCGGAAGGTTAGGAAATAATATGATACCATAGATACAAAGAGCTAATATGGTGCTAAACACGATCCAACAACCATCTTTGGCGAATTGTTGAGCCTTATCATTCAAAAAAGGTAAAGGAAAACCAGGCATCCCACTCCTCATGATCAACTTCCCTTCCAACTCTGAAACATCCAAATGCAGAGCAGCAGCAAGCTTAGCCAGATCGGGCTCAACATTAGTGTGTTAGAATTACATCCGGTCGAATCTAGGAACACCCAACAACTCAGAATACTCCTCTAAGGTAGGCGCCTGAACATAATCCAGAAAAACAAAACACCTCAGCTATGCATCATAGAACTGCAGGAGAATATAAAGACCACCTATCTCATGTACTGAAGGCTTGCAGACATATCTCAACAGTTTCCGATAAGATTGCTTGAAGTCTTCTGTAACACCCCCTTTCTATACCCCCAAATAATCAAATAAATCATTTAGGCACATAATAAAAATTTCATCAGAGTATAGTTAAACACATGGTATAAAAGAGGGACGTCACATTATACTTGAAATTAAAACATACAACACCTGCTCAACAAAGATATGCAACAATGGGCAACTTTTAAAAAGAGTAACTTAGTCCTTACACCCACATTTCGATATTTAGAATAAAAGCGGAAACATCTAAACTTTGAATAACATCAAACATATATACCTATATATATCATTTGGTTTGATTCACAACATAATCCATGTTTTCATAAACATTCCATCATTAAGATACATATACAACGTACCACAAAAGAATTCTATACAATCCTAGCTACCCGGTGCTACATATCAGAGCCAACCGACCAAAAAGAATGAAGCCACGCTTCACAAAAAGACCTCCAGCACACCTACTCTGCAATGCCTCCTAGAGCATCATAAAACAGCAGAAGGGTGAGAAATATTATCATAATAATCACTACACATAATTATATATCTATATACAATCATAGAATACACATATTCCACCTTCTCACCAAAATTCACCATAATTCATCATATACATCACAATTCATCATATACATTACAATGTATACATATATACATAACTAAGCATAGTCATCATTCATGCTTCTACAATTCACATCATTTCCACATAAACATTTACAATTATGTTTATTCACCAATCACAATTATACAGATGATAAATGCAACTCATAGAGACCAACTCACGACTCTATGCAGATGCAAATGCGGTACCGACTCAATCATCTCAAGTTTACTCAGGAACTTATTGGAACCATCGCTCGTTACCGAAGTAACTCCCCGCCGGGCCTACGATGTTCACCCATTGCTCACACCCTACATGGGCACACAATGTTTATGGATTGCTCACACCCCACATGGGCCCACAATCCGATTGCTCACACCCCACATGGGCACACAATCGTTCAGCATATTCTCCGAGGAATCAATTTACCCATTGCTCACACCCCACATGGGCACACAATGTTTAAGGATTGCTCATACCCCACAAGGGCACACAATCATTCAGCAGATTCACCGAGGAATCAATCAACACAAGAATGTATATCATGATGCTTCACATGCAAAATGACTCCATACACTTCTTGAAATGCATACATATTCACAAATATATAATCATGCATTCATCTCATACTAGCACATACAATCTATGTACATTCATTTCAATCATGCCAAACGGAAATGAGCATCATTTTACCACCCACACGACTACAAACTCTTATCACATAATCATGCATTTTCATTTAATTCAAAAAATGCATATATTTGCCAAACGACCACATTTCACACTTCACAATTCACAATCTAGGATTCACGCCATACAGCTACCCACAACATAACACATAACAGCACACAAGCTACACATCGAACAATCGAAGATTCAAAGTTGGATGGAAACCACAAATAAAATGCTGTTCTGTCACGTTCGCTGCACCATTCGCCTAGCGAAGGTCATCACGAACGCTCGCTACTAGCTCGCCTAGCGAACACGCTAGCGAAGCCTGATATCTAGCTACTGGAAGTGTTCGATACCCAGCTCGCTTAGCGAAGGCTTAGCGAACCCTCGCTACCTCACTCGCCTCCAGTGAGATTGGATCATTTGGTTCTGCCCAAGTCTAGGACCATTCGCTACTGGCTCGCTAGCAGCTCGCCTAGCGAAGCACTCACTGGCTCGCTCGCTAGCTGCTCGCCTAGCAAGTCCTGCGATTTCTCAAAACCCTCTACTGTCCAAAATATCCAAAACTTCACAAAATATCCCGATTCAATTCCGACAAGTTCCAATAGTCTTAGCCTAACATTCCTCGACTAAACTACACCAAAAATTCCAGATTCTAACCGTTAAAATATTGGTTTCTATCGATTAAACCATTTCGACCTAAAAATGGAAAATGAGAAAAAAACTCTCCAACAATCCAAATCAATCCAACAAAAGCATACATAATCATACACAATGAGAAGATAATAAGATTTCACACCCTTACCTGATTAAATTGAAGCCTAGATGTTATTCTTGATGATTCTCCAAGTTTTCCTCTTTTCTCCTCTTCCTCTTTCTTTCTCTTCCTTCTATTTATATCCTTTTCTTTTCTCTCTTCTTCCACTTATATCTCTTTCTATTATATTTCTCTCAAAGCATCTATTAATCCATTTTCTCACAAAATATCCAACTTAACATTAAACACTAAGTGTCTAAAATACCCTCTAATCTATTTTCCCCGAAAACTCTCAAAATCGGTAAAATAGCATAATATGCAAACATAACATATTAATACATAAATTCCACAATTAAAATAATAATCACCCAATTAAATCAAAAAGAGTCAACAAAAATGGGAAATCAGAATCGGGGCGTTAAAACTCTCCCCCACTTTAGAAATTTTCGTCCTAAAAAATAATCACCATTAGTACATCATTCTCGGCCATCCGCCAATTTACATAAAACATTCATTAAGAGGGTTCACCACAATAAGATACGTCACAGGAATAAACAAATTTATCATAAAACAAATAAACTCCCAAGTCCCGTGCTACGTATCAGAGCATCCTAAGACTCGACACGCACACCACTATCCAAGCTAGCTAAGTACCTAGATTATCTGTACTTCCGAAGAAGCACATACCACAACAACAACAACAAAGGGGTGAGAAAACATGATCAAAATTATCGGTAATAAGATACATGAGTAAAAGGCAGTAAATATACAAATCATCACCCCACCAACATCAACCACGACCTACTGTCCAATCATCAACACAACATACAATAATGCAAGAATGCAACTCAACACCATGCATACTGTACCGACTCATTGGTTCATTCAATCGAACCCCAGATGGATCACTTACGCTCCTCCTAAGAAATAATCTATCCCCACCATTCTCCACAAGGGAGTACGGGTGAATCACCTACGCTCCTCCTGAGAAATGATTCAACCCCACCATTCTCCACAAGGGAGTATGGATGAATCACCTACGCTCCTCCAGAGAAATGATTTATCCCACCAAAACACCATGATATACACGACACCAAATGCACATCACACAAACTCAAGCACACTAAGTACACATGATCCTCCTGATCACATCACCATACATCATATATATATATATATATATATATATATATATATATATATATATATATATATATATATATATATATATATATATATATATATATATATATATATATATATATATATATATATATATATATATATATATATATATATATATATATATATATATATATATATATATATATATATATATATATATATATATATATATATATATATATATATATATATATATATATATATATATATATATATATATATATATATATATATATATATATATATATATATATATATATATATATATATATATATATATATATATATATATATATATATATATATATATATATATATATATATATATATATATATATATATATATATATATATATATATATATATATATATATATATATATATATATATATATATATATATATATATATATATATATATATATATATATATATATATATATATATATATATATATATATATATATATATATATATATATATATATATATATATATATATATATATATATATATATATATATATATATATATATATATATATATATATATATATATATATATATATATATATATATATATATATATATATATATATATATATATATATATATATATATATATATATATATATATATATATATATATATATATATATATATATATATATATATATATATATATATATATATATATATATATATATATATATATATATATATATATATATATATATATATATATATATATATATATATATATATATATATATATATATATATATATATATATATATATATATATATATATATATATATATATATATATATATATATATATATATATATATATATATATATATATATATATATATATATATATATATATATATATATATATATATATATATATATATATATATATATATATACACACACACACACACACACACACACCAATCAATTATATTAATGACATTAAATATTAGGAAATTCACATTCCAACACCAAGTATACATTCCTCACCATTAAACATCATCCCTATAACCATCATGACCAAAGGGATCCTACAAAACATCAACATTGGATGAAACCACAAAAATAAAACAAGTTGTTGTCACGCTCGCTGGCCCACTCGCCTAGCGAGGCCTTAGCGAGCGCTCACTGCCTCACTCGCCTAGCGAACATGCTAGCGAAGACAGACAATGGCTACTGGAAGTGTTCGCTACCCAACTCGCCTAGCAAATTCCTGGCGAATTCTCGCTACTAGCTTGCCTAGCAAAGGTGCTGGCGAACGTCTGCGATTTCACAAAACCCTCACTGTCAAGAAATTCACCAAAAGCTCAAAACCATCTGATTCTCACCAAACCAGTTCCCGTAGCATTAGCCCAACATTCTCCTACTGAACTACGTAATTTATTCTAGGTTCTACCCGATAAAACATCAACTCTACCGATTAAATTATTTCCGACCTAAAATGGTAAACTACACTAAATCACCCAAACCATCCAAACAATCCCTATACTACCACATGCACGAAGTTCATCATGACAGGAACAATCAGAAATACAACAACATACCAAGCATGTTCATCAAATCCCTATGGGGTTAAGGAATCCCCTCTACCAAAAATTCATGCAAATACCAATCCCAATCAGTTTCTCCCCCCTTACCTCGATTAATTGCTTCGATTGATGAAGAACCCCCAAGAATCTGACAGCCCTAGCCTTCTCTCTCTTCCTTCCTTGTTCTTCCTCCTCAATCTTTCTCTCCTCTTCTTTATCGTGTTCTTCTTCTCTTTACCCCAAAAACCCCTCTTATATCTCTTAATCCTTATTTATTCATTTAAACCTCAATAATAATACAAATAATAATAATAATAATAATAATACTATTAATTATTAAATTATTATCATTATCAATTATATTATATTAATAATAAACTCCATAGTTATTAAATAGTTCCCATCACTTAAGGGCACCCACCAACGCATTCGGGCACACTCCCACAAGGACACGCCAAAATAAAATAACACCAGAAAGACTAAATAATTAAAAATGGGTGTTACAACTCTCCCCCACTTTAATTATTTCCGTCCTCGAAAATTACCTGATGGAAACAATTTCGGATACGCTTCCTGCATCCTGCTTTCCAATTCCCAGGTCAGACTGCCTCCTGCAGCACCTCCCCAAACCACATTCACCAAGGATATCTCCTTCCCTCGGAGTTTTTTCATCTTACGATCTTCGATCCTCAACGGCATCGTCTCCACAGTAAGATTCTCCCTGACTTCAACTTCATCTCTCTGAATTACATGAGATGGGTCTAAGACATACTTTCAAAGTTGCGACACATGAAACACGTGATGTAAATTCAATAGTTCAGGCGGCAACGCCACCCTATAAGCTACAGCACCAATTCTCTGCAAAATTTGATACGACCCAATAAACTTAGGGTCCAGCTTCTTGGACTTCAACGCACGACTCACACCAGTCACTGGGTTAACTCTCAGGAACGCCTGATCACCTTCACTGAATTCCAGTTCTTTTCTTCGGTTATCATGATAACTTTTCTGCCTACTCTGAGACGCTTTCATTTTCTCACGAATCATCTGAATTGTCTCAGTAGTCTGCTGCATAATATCTGGTCCCAATACTACATTCTCATCCATCTCATACCAACACAGAGGAGTTCTGCACTTTCTACCATATAAAGCTTCAAACAGTGCCATCCCGATACTCGAATGGTAACTGTTGTTGTACGTGAACTCGATAAACGGTAAATGAGTATCCCACACACCACCCTTTTCCAACACACAAGCCCTTAGCAAATCTTCCAGCGACTGAATAGTCCTCTCTGACTGACCATCGGTTTGTGGATGGTAAGCTGAACTCAACTTCAACTTAGTACCCAAAGCTTCCTGCAAACTCCTCCAAAATTCTGAGGTAAACCTCAGATCTCTATCCGACACGATACTCGATGGAACACCATGTAGCTTCACTATTACCCGAATCTATATCCCTACTAGCTTCTCCAACGGAAAACTGATATTAATCAGCACAAAATGTGCAGGCTTCATAAGTCGATCCACAATCACCCAAATAGCATCAAATCCTCTCGCTGTGTTCGGCAAACCCATAAAAAAATCCATGGTTATACAATCCCATTTCCAAACCAGAACTTCCAACGGTTGCATCATTCCAGAGGGTCTTTGATGTTCCACCTTCGATTTCTGACACGTTAAACAAGCGTAAACAAATCGAGCTATATCCCTTTTCATACTGGACCACCAAAATAACTTCTTTAAATCGTGATACATCTTCGTAGCTCCCGGATGGATACTCAAACTACTACGATGTCCCTCATTCAGAATTGACTTTTTCAGTTCATCATTATCCATCACACAAATCCTGCCTCTAAATCTCAACACACCTGTACTATCCAACTCAAAATCGCTATCGGAGTCACTTCCTACTCCAGGCATCAAATCCACTAAGTTCACATCCAACTTTTGGTTTTCTCTAATCATATCCAAGAAATCATTGTTCACGTGCAACTTGCCCAACATCACACCACCTTCCGTAATTTCACAAACCATGCTCAAATCTCTGAGCTGCTCAATTAGCTCCATTTCTTTTACCAT
The DNA here is from genome assembly GCA_963859935.3 of Lathyrus sativus. NCBI lineage: Eukaryota > Viridiplantae > Streptophyta > Magnoliopsida > Fabales > Fabaceae > Lathyrus > Lathyrus sativus. The sequence goes on along the minus strand of OZ012736.1, from coordinate 186,756,328 downwards.
CAAAGCCGACATATGAATTGTTTTTCTGCTCAAAGCATCGGCTACTCCATTTGCCTTTCCTGGATGATAGCTCAAGCTGAAATCGTAATCCTTCAAGAATTCCAACCATCTTCTCTGTCTCATATTTAGCTCTTTCTGATCGAACAGATATTTCAGACTTTTATGGTCACTGAACACCTCAAATCTCGAACCATACAATAAATGCCTCTAGATCTTTAACACGAAAACTACTGCAGCCAATTCAAGGTCATGGGTAGGGTAATTCATTTCATGTGCCCTTAGTTGTCGCGAAGCATACACCACTACCTTACCATTCTGCATAAGAACCCCGCCTAATCCCATCTTAGATGCATACAGTACACCATAAAAGGTTCACTCGGATTTGGCAATATTAACACCGGTGCCGTAGTCAATCTCTTTTTCAGTTCTTCAAAGCTTTCTTCACAAGCAGCATCCCACACGAAAACTTGATCCTTTCTCGTCAACTGGGTCAATGGCAACGCCAAAGTAGAAAACCCCTCAATAAACCTTCGGTAATATCCTGCCAAACCCAAAAAGCTTCTGATTTTCGTTGCTGTCTTCGGTGGTTCCCACTGCAACACTGCACTCACTTTCGATGGGTCCATCACTACACCGTCACCAAATATGACATGCCCCAAGAAACTCACAGTCTTCATCCAGAACTCACACTTCGATAGTTTAGCAAACAACTTATTATCTTTCAGCACTTGCAAAGCAATTCTCAAATGTCTTGCATGCTGTTCATCAGACATAGAATAAATCAGTATATCGTTAATAAACACAACAACAAACTGATCCAGATAAGAATGGAATATTCGGTTTATATATTTCATAAACACTCCTGGCGCATTAGACACCCCAAAAGGCATTATTGTATATTCATAATGTCCATAACGGGTTCTAAATGCCGTCTTCTGAATATCTCCTTCTTTCACTCTGATTTGATGGTAACCCGACCTCAAGTCAATTTTACTGAACACCCGAGCTCCCACCAACTGATCCATCAAATCTTCAATCCTTGGAAGAGATTATTTATTTTTAATGGTCACTTTATTCAACTGACGGTAATCGATGCACACACACATACAACCATCCTTCTTCTTTACTAATAGCCCTGGAGCTCCCCACGGTGACACACTCGGTCTGATAAAATTTCTATCCAACAATTCTCCAATCTGAGACTTCAATTCAGCCAATTCCACTGCTGACATCCTGTACGACGCCATAGATATAGGTCTCATACCAGGAACAAGATCAATGCTAAATTCAACTTCTCTCGTTAGAGGTAATTCTGTAATATCATCAGGGAACACTTCGGGAAATTCATTCACCATCGCCAACTCATTCATTGACGTCTTCCTGTCAACAGATAATGATGCAAATAAGGCAAAAATTTTAGCTTCGTCCTCTAACAAGGTCCTCAATTCCTTATTAGACAAGGAATCCGCCAATGCTTCCTCTCCTGGGGTAAGGAACAACAACACCTTCCGAAAACAATCAATGTAGACTCGGTTGAACTTCAACCAGCTCATACCCAGAATAACATCCAGCTTACCAAGTGGCAGGCAAATCAGATCCACTCCAAAATCCCTATCGAAAATAGTCAGTGGACACTTCAAACACACCAAAGAAGTAGTCACTGAACCAATAGAGGGAGTTTCAATAGTCATCCATCGTTCAAGAGTAGACGACACCAATCCTAATCTCTTCACACAATCAACAGAAATGAACGAGTGGGTTGCACCCGTGTCAATCATAGCAGTCAAAGGAATATTATTGATAAAACAAGTACCTTTGATGGAACGCTCCTCACTGGAAGATTGGGTCCCTACCACCGAAAATACTTTACCGCTGGCCTGAGACTTCTTCGGCTTCTCACAATGTGTACTGATATGACCTTTCTCACCATAGTTATAACAGGTAGGCATAGCGGCCTGGCAATCAGCTATCACATGGCCTGGCTTACCACACTTGAAACACTTCTTCACCTCATTAGGACAATCATTAGCATGATGCCCTGCGCCATCACAACGGAAACATTTCAAATCAGCAGATGCTTTCCCTTCTCTGGGTTTCTTATCAGCAGTAGCCTTATGTTTTCCCTTATTAGTAGGAACACTGTAAGGAGTACCACCAAATCTCTGCTTACCCTTACGGTCATTCACAGCCTTATAATGTGCAATCCTGGCCCAGTTATCATTATCATAAATTCGGCTTCTGCTTACCAGCTCAGGATAATTCCTGATCTTCTGACAAGCGATCCCCATCTTAATCTCCGGACGCAGGCCATTTTCAAACTTCAAACACTTGGAGGTCATTGCCGGTTCAGTATTGTAATAAGGACAATACTGTACCAGCCCTTCAAATTTAGCAGCATACTCTGCTACAGTCAGATTACCCAGCTTCTGCTCCAAAAACTCTATCTCCTTAGCACTTCGTATATCTTCCGAAAAATACTTTTCCAGAAAACCAGTTTGAACCACATCCCAAGTAATCGCAGTTCCTGCAGCCTCCAATCTTTGGCGACTGTTGTCCCACCAAGCCTCAACCTCTCCTTCCAGCATGTGAGTACCAAACCTCACTTTTTGCTCATTACTACAACCCATTGTCCTGAAAATTTTCTCAATTGCCTTCAGCCATTTCTGTGTAGCTTCAGGATCCAAAATTCTCCCTTCAAACGTCGGTGGCTTGTTACTCCGGAACTGAGCTAAATCACCGAATTGCGCACCCGCAGCTTGGTTCTGATTAGCAACCATCTGCGTCATCGCTTGCATAGCTGCAGCCAAAGCAACATCATTCCTTCCTGCCATACTGCTCAACCATAACAACACTTAGGTTAAACGGTACACAACCTCCATCCTACGGACAGACTCAACTACTACACTGGCCGAACGGACCGACCTGCTCTGATACCAATTGTAACACCCCACTTTCCCAAATTAAAATAAAATATGATTAAACCAAATAAATATCATAGTTTCCCTTCAAAAGTGGGATATCACATTATAAAATTCAACAAAACACTTCATTAGATGGTTTTCAAAATAAACAGCGAAAATCATCATTAGTACATCATTCTCTGCCATCCGCCAATTTACATAAAACATTCATTAAGAGGGTTCACCACAATAAGATACGTCACAGGAATAAACAAATTTATCATAAAACAAATAAACTCCCAAGTCCCGTGCTACGTATCAGAGCATCCTAAGACTCGACACGCACACCACTATCCAAGCTAGCTAAGTACCTAGATTATCTGTACTTCCGAAGAAGCACATACCACAACAACAACAACAAAGGGGTGAGAAAACATGATCAAAATTATCGGTAATAAGATACATGAGTAAAAGGCAGTAAATATACAAATCATCACCCCACCAACATCAACCACGACCTACTGTCCAATCATCAACACAACATACAATAATGCAAGAATGCAACTCAACACCATGCATACTGTACCGACTCATTGGTTCATTCAATCGAACCCCGGATAGATCACTTATGCTCCTCCTGAGAAATGATCTATCCCCATCATTCTCCACAAGGGAGTACGGGTGAATCACCTACGCTCCTCCTGAGAAATGATTCAACCCCACCATTCTTCACAAGGGAGTACAGATGAATCACCTACGCTCCTCCTGAGAAATGATTCATCCCACCAAAACACCATGATATGCACGACACCAAATGCACAACACGCAAACTCAAGCACACTAAGTGCACACGATCCTCCTGATCACATCACCATACCTCATATATATATACACACACACCAATCAATTGTATTAATGACATTAAATATTAGGAAATTCACATTCCAACACCAAGTATACATTCCTCACCATTAAACATCGTCCCTATAACCATCATGACGAAAGGGATCCTACAAAACATCAACATTGGATGAAACCACAAAAATAAAATAAGTTGTTGTCACGCTCGCTGGCCCACTCGCCTAGCGAGGCCTCAGCAAACGCTCGATGCCTCACTCGCCTAGCGAACATGCTAGAAAAGGCAGACAGTGGCTACTGGAATTGTTCGCTACCCAACTCGCCTAGCGAATTCCTGGCGAATTCTCAATACTAGCTCGCCTAGCGAAGGTGCTGGCGAACGTCTGCGATTTCACAAAACCCTCACTGTACAGAAATTCATCAGAAGCTCAAAACCATCTGATTCTCACCAAACCAGTTCCCGTAGAATTAGCCCAACATTCTCTTACTGAACTACGTAATTTATTCTAGGTTCTACCCGATAAAACATCAACTCTACCGATTAAATCATTTCCGACCTAAAATGGTAAACTATACAAAATCACCCAAACCATCCAAACAATCCATATACTACCACATGCACGAAGTTCATCATGACAGCAACAATCAGAAACACAACAACATACCGATCATGTTCATCAAATCCCTATGGGGTTAAGGAATCCCCTCTACCAAAAATTCATGCAAATACCAATCTCAATCAGTTTCTCCCCCCTTACCTCGATTAATTGCTTTGATTGATGAAGAACCCCCAAGAACCTGACAGCCCTAGCCTTCTCTCTCTTCCTTCCTTGTTCTTCCTCCTCAATCTTTCTCTCCTCTTCTTTATCGTGTTCTTCTTCTCTTTACCCTCAAAACCCCTATTATATCTCTTAATCCTCATTTATTCATTTTAACCTCAATAATAATACAAATAATAATAACAACAACAATAATAATAATAATAATAATAATAATAATAATATTACTGTTAATTATTAAATTATTATCATTATCAATTATATTATATTAATAATAAACTCCATAGTTATTAAATAGTTGCCATCATTTAAGGGCACCCACAAACTCATTCGGGCACACTCCCACAAGGTCACACCAAAATAAAATAACACCAGAAAGACTAAATAATTAAAAATGGGTGTTACAGAACACATCATACAAATTTGAAAGATTCAGAGGCAACGCCACACGATAAGCCACAACACCAACTCGTGCAGTAATCTGATACGGACCAATAAAACGAGAAGTCAACTTCTTCGACTTTAAAGCACGACCCACACCCATAACCGGTGTAACTCTAAAAAACACATGGTCGCCTTCTGGAAACTCAAGATCTTTCCTTCTCTTGTCATGATAAATCTTTTGTCTACATTGAGAAGCTTTCATTTTTCCCAAATAAACTTCACTTTCTCCGTCGTTTATTGTACCATCTCCGGTCCAACTACCTACCTCTCACCAGTTTCATGCCAACACAAAGGTGTTCGACATCTCCGACCATACAAGGCCTTAAATGGTGCCATTCCAATACTCGAATGAAAACTTTTATTGTAGGTGAACTCAATCAACGCTAAATAACTATCCCAAGCACCACCTTGCTCTAGCACACATGCACGCAATAAATCCTCCAACGATTGAATTATCCTCTCGGTTTGACCATCCGTCTGCGGATGATAAGCCGAACTCAATCTTAGCTTAGAACCCAAAGCCTTTTGCAAACTCTCCCAAAACCTCGATGTAAATCTAGGATCTCTATCCGATACAATACTCTTAGGAGCTCCATGTAACTTCACAACCACACGAACATAAATCTCGGCTAACTTCTCCAAAGGATAACTAATATCAATTGGAATGAAGTGAGCAGATTTAGTAAGCCTATCCACAATCACCCAAATATCATTATGACCTCTTTGCGTATTCGGCAATCCCGTAACAAAATACATCGATATACTATCCTATTTCCGCTCTAGAATATCTAATAGTTGCATCAATCCACTAGGCTTCTGATGTTCCACCTTAGACTTCTGACAAGTCAAACATGCATACACAAATTGAGCTACTTCCCTCTTCAATTCGGACCACCAAAAGATTTTCTTCAAATCTTGATACATCTTATTTGCTCCCGGATGAATATTTAAGTTACTTTGGTGTCCCTCATCCAATATCATTTTTTTCAACTCCACATCATCGGGAATACAAATACGACCACGAAATCTCAAAACTCCAAAATTATCAACCTTGAAATCCTCGTTCTCATTCATCATCAAATCAACAAACTTCAAATCCAACTTTTGCTTTTCACATACGGTAGCAAGAAAATCGTTCATAACATGTAGCATACCAAGTTTCACACTACTCGACGTCATCTCACAAACCAAACTCAAGTCTCTAAAATTCTCCAAAAGTTCCCATTCTCTCATCATTAATGCGGACACATGTAACAACTTCCGACTCAAGGCATCAGCCACCACGTTTGCCTTACCCGGATGATAATTCAAACCAAAATCATAATCCTTCAAAAGTTCTAACCATCTTCTTTGTCTCATGTTCAGTTCTTTTTTATCACATAAATACTTCAAACTCTTGTGATCACTAAAAACATCAAATCTTGCACCATAAAGATAGTGCCTCCAAATTTTTAAAACAAACACCACGACCGCTAACTCCGAATCATGCGTAGGATAATTCTTTTCATGCACTCTCAATTGTCTTGAAGCATAAGCCACAACTTTTCCATCTTGCATCAAAACACCACCCAAACCAGTCAATGAAGCATCACAATAAACCATAAATGGTTCCATTGGATTCGGCAAAATCAGGATTGGCGCCGTCGTCAATCTTCTCTTTAGCTCAATGAAACTCTTTTCACAATCAACATCCCAAATAAAAGCCTTTCCTTTACAAGTCAATTGCGTTAACGGAAGTGCCAACTTTGGAAATCCCTCAATAAACCTCCGATAATAACCCGCCAAGCCTAAAAAGCTTCGAACCTCCGTAACCGATCTAGGAGACTCCCATTGTATCACCGCATCAATCTTGGATGGATCCACACTAATACCACTACTGAAAATAACATGTCCAAGAAAACTTACTTCTGACAACCAAAATTCACACTTCGATAACTTAGCATACAATCGCTTCTCTTTCAAAATTTATAACACAATCCTTAAATGTTCTTCATGCTCCTCTTGAGACTTAGAGTAAATCAAAATGTCGTCGATGAACACAACCACGAAACGAATCAACTGCTCATGAAAAATACGATTCATGTACTCCATAAACACACCCGGCACATTAGAAACCCCGAATGGCTTCACTAAATATTCATAATGACCATACCGTGTCCTAAAAGCCGTCTTTTGAATATCCTCTTCTTTCACACGAATCTGGTGATATCCCGATCTCAAATCAATCTTGCTAAAAACACACGCACCAACCAATTGGTCCATCAAATCATCGATCCTTGGAAGCGGATACTTGTTCTTAATTGTCACCTTGTTCAATTGTCAATAATCAATGCATAACCGCATACTTCCATCTATCTTCTTTACCAACAATACCGGTGCACCCCAAGGAGAAACACTTGGTCTTACAAATATTTTATCCAACAAGTCATTCAATTGCTTCTTCAATTCTACCAACTCCGATGCCGACATACGATACGGTGCCATCGAAACTGGTCTAGTACCAGGAACTAGATCAATAGAAAACTCAACTTCTCTTTCCGACGATACATCCGTAATATCCTCCGAAAACACTTCTGGAAAAACACACACCACTGGAAACACATCGAACTCAACTTTGCTCTCCACCGACAATAATGCAAACAAACCAAACAATTGTGCTTCATCTGCTAAAAGTTTCTTCAACTCTTTAGTGGATAGAAAACTCTCATCTTCACCATCTTCCAAAGAAGGAAACCTTACAAACTTGTGATAACAATCCATATGAACTCTATTAAATTGCAACCAGTTCATACCCAAGATTACATCCAATCCCTCCAACGGCAAACACACTAAATCCATAATGAAGTCTTTACCATACATGGTCAAACGATAACTTACACACACCAAAGATGTAGTTACCGACCCTGAAGCAGGATTCTCAACAACCATCTCACCTCTCCAAGAAGTCACACCAAAATTCAAACGCTTAACCCACTCATGAGAAATGAACGAATGAGTCGCTCCAGTATCAATAATAGCAACTAAAGGCGTACTATTAATAAAGCATGTACCTTTAATCAACCGATCTGTACTAGTAGTGTCTGAACCTGCAAATGCAAACACCTTTCAGCCCGCTTGAGCTTGTTTCGGCTTAATACACTTAGTATTAATGTGACCCACTTCTCCATAATTAAAACACTTCACTACATTCCTTTTACAATCAGTTGTAGCATGCCCAATACCTCCACAGTTAGAACACTTCGTAACGGTCTTTCCACACTCAAAAGACTTATGACCCATTTCACCACACTTGTAGCACTTAATGGGACCAGAACTTCCTCCTCCAGATCTCTTATCAAAGTTTCCTCTATGCTTTCCCTTATCAATAGATGTCACATAAGGTCCACTTCTAACTTGTTGCTTTCCTTTCCTCTCATTCAAACTCTTATAATGTGTAGAAAGAGCCTTACTATCTTCCTCAAAGATTCTACAACATTCAGTCAAATCCGAAAACCTCCTTATCCTTTGATATCCCACTGCTTGCTTAATCTCAGGACGCAAACCATTCTCATACTTATACACTTAGAGAACTCAACAGTAATTGCAGCATAATGAGGATGAAATTGAACAAACTCCATAAACTTAGCAGTATAGTCCTCCACGGACATACTACCTTGTTTTAGTTCCAGAAATTCCATCTCCTTCTTCCCCTTAACACTCTCAGGGTAATACTTCCTCAAAAACTCAGTACGAAATAAATCCCAAGTTATTTCTTCGTCATCCACCTCTAGAACTTGACGCATACCGATCCACCAATCGCCGGCTTCTTCCCTCAGCATGTGAGATCCAAGTCTCACCTTATTCCTTTCTTCACAGCCCACAACTCGAAAGATTCTTTCAATCTCTTTCAACAAAATTTGGGCACCATCGGGATCAAATCTTCCATTGAAGACCGGTGGTTGATTCTTCCTGAATTCATCATTAGCATTCACATTCGGCGCACCCTTCACCACCCTAGCCATTGCCTCCAATGCAGCAACCATCGCATTGTCGTGACGACCAGCCATATTCTGACCACTCCCAAAAATAACAACAAGGTTAAACAATCGTTTAACCAACACAACAACAAGACAGACACAACTGACTCAACACTGGCTTTGATACCACTTAATGTAACACCCCCTTTCTATACCCCCAAATAATCAAATAAATCATTTAGGCACATAATAAAAATTTCATCAGATTATAGTTAAACACATGGTATAAAAGAGGGACATCACATTATACTTGAAATTAAAACATACAACACCTGCTCAACAAAGATATGCAACAACGGGCAACTTTCAAAAAGAGTAACTTAGTCCTTACACCCACATCTCAATATTTAGAATAAAAGCGGAAACATCTAAACATTGAATAACATAAAACATATATACCTATATATATCATTCGGTTTGATTCACAACATAATCCATGTTTTCATAAACATTCCATCATCAAGATACATATACAACGTATCATAAAAGAATTATATACAATCCTAGCTACCCGGTGCTACATATCAGAGTCAACCGACCAAAAAGAATGAAGCCACGCTTCACAAAAAGACCACTAGCATACCTACTCTGCAATGCCTCATAGAGCATCATAAAACAACAGAAGGGTGAGAAATATTATCATAATAATCAATGCATATAATTAAATATCTATATATAATCATAGAATACACATATTCCACCTTCTCACCAAAATTCACCACAATTCATCATATACATCATAATGTATACATATATACATAACTAAGCATATTCATCATTCATGCTTCTACAATTCACATCATTTCCACATAAACATTTACAATTATGTTTATTCACCAATCACAATTATACAGATGATAAATGCAACTCATAGAGACTGACTCACGACTTTATACAGATGCAAATGCGATACCGACTCAATCATCTCAAGTTCACTCAAGAACTTATTGGAACCATCGCTCGTTACCGAAGTAACTCCTCGTCGGGCCTACGATGTTCACCCATTGCTCACACCCCACATGGGCACACAATGTTTATGGATTGCTCACACCCCACATGGGCACACAATCTGATTGCTCACACCCCACATGGGCACACAATCGTTCAGCATATTCTCCGAGGAATCAATTTACTCATTGCTCACACCCCACATGGGTACACAATGTTTAAGGATTGCTCACACCCCACAAGAGCACACAATCATTCAGCAGATTCACCGAGGAATCAATCAACACAAGAATGTATATCAAAATGACTTCATACACTTCTTGAAATGCATACATATTCACAAATATATAATCATGCATTCATCTCATACTAGCGCATACAATCTATGTACATTCATTTCAATCATGCCAAACGGAAATGAGCATCATTTTACCACCCACACGGATACAAACTCTTATCACATAATCATGCATTTTCACTTAATTCAAAAAATGCATATATTTGCCAAACGACCACATTTCACACTTCACAATTCACAATCTAGGATTCACGCCATACAGCTACCCATAGCATAACACATAACAGCACACAAGCTACACATCGAACAATCGAAGATTCAAAGTTGGATGGAAAACACAAATAAAATGTTGTTCTGTCACGTTCGCTGCACCATTCGCCTAGTGAAGGTCATCACGAACGCTCGCTACTAGCTCGCCTAGCGAACACGCTAGCGAAGCCTGATTTCTAGCTACTAGAAGTGTTCGATACTCAGCTCGCTTAGCGAACCCTCACTACCTCACTCGCCTCCACTGAGATTGGATCATTTGGTTCTACCCAAGTCTGGGACCATTCACTACTAGCTCGCTAGCAGCTCGCCTAGCGAAGCACTCGCTGGCTCGCTCGCTAGCTGCTCGCCTAGCGAGTCCTGCGATTTCTCAAAACCCTCTACTGTACAAAATATCCAAAACTTCACAAAATCTCCCGATTCAATTCTGACAAGTTCCAGTAGTCTTAGCCTAACATTTCTCGACTAAACTACACCAAAAATTCCAGATTCTAACCATTAAAACATCGGTTTCTACCGATTAAACCATTTCGACCTAAAAATGGAAAATGAGCAAAAACTCTCCAATAATCCAAATCAATCCAAAAAAAGCATATATAATCATACACATTGAGAAGATAATAAGATTTCACACCCTTACCCGAGTAAATCGAAGCCTAGATGTTGGTCTTGATGATTCTCCAAGTTTTCCTCTTTTCTCCTCTTCCTCTTTCTTTCTCTTCCTTCTATTTCTATCCTTTTCTTTTCTCTATTCTTCCATTTATATCTCTTTCTATTCTATTTCTCTCAAAACATCTATTAATCCATTTTCTCACAAAATATTCAACTTAATAATAACACTAAATGTCTAAAATACCCTCCAATTTATTTTCCCCGAAAACTCTTAAAATTGGTAAAATAGCATAATATGCAAACATAACATATTAATACATAAATTCCACAATTAAAATAATAATCACCCAGTTAAATAAAAAAGAATCAACAAAAATGGGAAATCAGAATCGGGGCGTTACATATTCCATCACTCTCTTGTCAGCCATGGCAATAAAACTCAGTAAAGAACCAATATCCGGAGTTGGAAACCTGTATGCCACTGTCTTCTTCAAGGGCTCCATATCAGAAGTAAAGGAACAAGATCACTAGAATCGAGGAGGAATTATGCACCTGTAACATAGATACTTGTTAATGAAAATGCAGATGAAAATGCACATGCAAATGCAAACAGGGGATCAAGATTGTTGTGTTGTTGATTGAGAAGGATCAGTTCTCCACTTTGACAATAACATAGCATTGTCACTGATAGGAACCCCTTGTATCAAGAACACAGATTCACACTGCAAAGAAAACCGGGTAGTTTGAAAGTCAAGGTTTCCTGCATAATCCAATCCCTCTAACAGGTATGGACCTATCCACTGATAAGGTTCGGCGTCCTATGTGTTCATCAGCGTCATAGACTTTTAAGAAACGATGATACATTCACCATTTCTAGTTTGGCATCATAATCTCCCGAAGAGGCCTCACTTAGCTGAATCACAAATGATCGGTCCCCAAAGTCGACAATCCTCAGATCCAAGATCCCCTCAAGTCCTAAGGACTGGAAAGGAAACGATTAGAGAAAACCTAACGAAAAGGGAGAAGACAGGTCATCGCAACCATATCTTGGGTTCGGGAGTCAGTTATGCAAGGGGAAGGTGTTAGCACCCCTCACGTCCATCCTAATCGACGGGATCCACACTTTGTTGTCTATCTAAAAGGGTGCTTACTATCTAAGCTACGGCTCAGGGACAAAATAAAAGAAAAAAGACTTGATAGAGCATCGCCGCTCTATGCCTACGTATTCCTTCGTGCAACGGGAAAGTCAGAGTCAACGTAGTTCGGCTAACTACGGGTGAAAGTGGGAAAGGTTGCACACCAAGACATCTCCGTCTTGTGCCTATGTATTCTCATCTGGTACAAGAAATCAGAGCAAACGTAGTTCAGGCTAACGAGAACACCGGTTGGTTCAAATGTTTTTAGGCCTGAGCAGGGTTAAAACTTAGTTCTAGCAGTTAGGAGTATGCAGCTCGAACATTGGAGACTTCGGCGTTACCTGTTTGCGGTAGAACCAAGAGTTAACAAAACTCTCCTTATGAAAAAGGTTTTCCAAATTAAGATCCCGAAGGATAAAAAAGTTTGAAGTTTTTTTGTGTGTTTTTTAGAGAAGAAGTGTATTGATCATTGTTTGTAATTCATGTTGCACTAAAGACTATGACTTAGGAGCGAATGCGTCGCATATCGTCCTAAGGACGTACACTAAACACTCTAAGTAATTGAGAGGAAACCCCCCAATCACCATTCCCCAAGTACTTAAGGCTAGTAACATATAATATTCATTAACCTTTATTAAGTGTTTTAAGAGAATTTGAAGATGAGAAGAGAGAGACATTCTAAAGGGAGACTAAGACTCAACCTAATGTTCTCATGCAAAGTGTACCTATTATTGGGATAAAAGGGAATGCTACCTAATGTTATCATGAATGGGTTCAAGCCTAAGGTCTATCATAATCAATCTTGAACAAGAGAGATTAGAGGTCCTAAGGGAACATGGAAAAGAAGAAAGAAGAAGAAGAAGAAGAAGAAGAAGAAGAAGAAGAAGAAGAAGAAGAAGAAGAAGAAGAAGAAGAAGAAGAAGAAGAAAGCATAAGACCATGCAAGTATGCAAACATGTAACGCACAATTGGAATGAAAGTGAGGGAGGAAAAAAGTTGGGGAAGTAGCCTCCACAAGCACATCTCAACCTCAAGCATGCATATGAGACATGCAAAGAAGAAGAAAGAAAGAATGCACACAGAAGAGAGAAAACAAGTGCACAAAAATGGGATGAAATGGGAGAATAAATCCTACAACCATTTATCATCAACCATAATGCCCAAAGGCAAACTAAAAGAAAGGGAAGAACCCATGATCAAATGAGAGAATGGTAGGCAAGGTGAGGACAGCAAGGAACTCAAATGGGCAACTCAACCATAAACAAACTCAATGATCATGCAAGAATACACAAGATGAGTCCTCAAAGAATCACCATTCATGATATGCTTCAAGTACCTCCAAAGGAGGGACTAAACAATCTAAAATGGGACTCTAAGGTCATGGGACAGAGGCAAATATGAGAGGAGTAGATGCATAAACCAAAGAAATAAAAGCACAAAGGAGAATGTAAGCATAGGCATGGGGAAAGACATAAGTTTTAAGCACATTCAACACTTGAACTTCAAGTGGAAAGCCTAAAAGAAATGCAAATCTCAACAAGAAATGAACAAGTTTATGACCTAAAAATGAGCATTCAAATACCTCAACAAGAATTGAGCTCAAGGGATCCATAGAAGTCATTTCCCAACCAAACTTGGTCAAGTACTTGTATGAACCTCCCTTAGAAGTAACTTGACTTGCAAGTCACCTCAAAAATAGGAAAAAGGTTCAAAAGTAACCAAATAAAATCTCAAATGCTCATCAAAGAGTTGGCAACCAGAGGACAAAAGACTACAATCAAAGTCACTTCAAAGCATCATCAAAAAATTTGATTCACAAGGATGTTCCACTTTGAAGGAGGACTATCGAGGGTAAACAAAAAAGAGATCAAAGTCAAACCAAAAATGGTGAAACCAAGGGCAAAAGTATCCTCAAAAATCATTCAACTCATTATTGAAATTAGGAATGATTCTCATTAATTGGATCAAAATATTGAATAAAAAACAAAGCAAGAACCAAGTAAGAACAAGAAAAATTCAATTAAAAACACCTCCCAATATTAATTCCATTTTTAATTGAAAAATAAACCAAAATGAAAATGAAAATTTCCCAAAATTAATTAACACCCTAAAGTATTCTGAAAATATTTTTGTAGAATTTTAATATTATTGGAGGTATTTTAAAATGAATTAAAACAAAACAGAACCAAAATAAAATAAAAAACAAATAAAAAAATCCAGCGGTGCAGATAGCAAGGTTTTCAGGCAAAACCAATGGGTTGGGCTAACAAGGAGGTGCAATTAGCACTCAGAGCCCATCTGAAATCACAACATGAAACACACTGTTTCATTTAACTGACCTGGTGGTCAACTATCCATGTGTGCTGGTCAGCCATCATCCAAACCGTTGATCTCAAGAGGTCAACAACTCATACACAAACGTGGCATGCCAACTCATCTGATCTGAGAACAAAACCAGACGATGGAGCTACAGTCTCCGGTCGTCTTCTCCGATCACACAACTGGAGCAACAGATAAAAGCTTCACCAAATTGAACAAAATTTAACACTAAAATGAGCTCCAAGTTGCGTAGATTACAAATCCACAATCCAATTTCATTGATCAAGCATAAACAGAGAGAATCGAGTGATCAAAGATTTGAGCACACAAATGAAATCATCACAAACACAACAAATAATGATCCAGAATTTTCCTACACATGTAGGTCTTCAGTTTGCAACAACAATAGAGTGAAATGGATGCATATTATGAGAGAAATCTTGATTTGAGGATTACCTAACAGAGTCTCTTCGTTGGAGCTTTAATTATGCTAAAGCTTGATCCAAATTGCACATAAACACTCAAGGAAGTTCAAGGAAGAGAATGCTGGTGTTGATTTGCTTTGAATTTGCTTGAATCTCAATTCACGATTTCACTTTTGCTCTTCAATTCTCCAACTGTAATCTGCTCAATTCTCCACCAAAATGCACGAATGAAGCTTCAAAATTCAATTAAAGCTTTTATATGTTGGGTTTAGAATGATTTGGAGGCTCAATTTGGCTTGATTAGAGTGCACTTCAAAAATGGCCAAATTAGAAATTCAAGCTTCATGCACACGTGAATTCCCTCCAATTTTCCTTTGAAAATGATTCAAACTAGTTGTTGGGAGTGTGTAGTGATCATGTGGATGAGAACTGATCCTTAATTTGATCCAATGGTGGAGATTGGATGTGAGACTTCTTCTTGAAGTAACATGGATTTGCACGTGTTCTAGCTTGCATAACTCAAATCCAATTTGTGCATTCTCCTTGTTGTGATATTGTGACTCAAAATATGCGCAAACATGGCATGAAAAGGAATTAAAACCAATTCAAATTAATTCATGACTTTAAGTTCAAATTTCCATTGACTTTCTTCACCAATTTTCATATCCATGCCAAATCCATGACAAACTTGTGTTTTAGGATAAAATTGATACCATTTGAAGAAAATTTCATGTTGGGAAAAGTTTCATTTGAAGTGCATAAGTGCATGAACAAGACCTATAATCAAAATGACTTATAATCTCACTTTCCCAAAATACCCCTGCCTTTCAAGCTTTATAACTTTAGTTCTACAAATGAGATGAAGGACTTTTAGGACTTTTTGGAAATCTAAGATCATGAGTAACAACTTTCGTGTTTATCAAAAGTTGAGGAGAAACATGATTCTAGGTTAAAAGTGCCTTGGAAGTTAGTTGACTGAAAATATGGTTCATTTGAGACCCATAACTTGCCAGCATCATAACTTGAGTTCTAAAGCCCCAATGTATGAGTTCTAGTACTCAAAAGAAATCTAGGAACATGCTCTACAAGTTTCATGTTTATGTCAAAGTGAGATTACACTTGTATCTTGAGATATGTGGTCTTGAAGTTAGGCACTAAACAGGGGATTTTACACTAACAAACCACTGAAACCCTAATTTAGTAACTTCTCACACTCTTGATTCTTCTTGAATTGATCTTGAGGTAAAATCTTAGATGCCTCAACACAACTTTCCATGACTCCAAAGACTGTCTTAATCTCCTTCAAATCCTCAGTGGATCTTGCACTAAACAAATAAAACCCTAGGTGTATAATCCTTGGACTGCAACCTCTTGCACATGATATAACAATTTACATAAGCTCCGAAATGGCTCTCAAAGCACTCAATGAGCTTAACAACATCTCAAATCTATATCCATGAACTTGTGATCCTCAGATGATCTTCAATTGGCCTCCAAGAGAGGATATAAGCAACATACAAATCCATTCACTTTCTCAAAGATCTCTGACCAGCTTCTGATGACTTGATGAGCACTTAAACTTGTTTGGAACCCTTGGCCAACCTTGTCTTGCTATACATACCTCTTGATCAAATGAAAAATGATATGCAATGCAAATTCTAGAACAATGCAATGAAAACGTAAGCTAAGTAAAGAAAAGGTTGGGAAAATTTTGGGGTACAACAATTAGGATTGATTGGACAAAGAACCTAAAACATTAGGATCAAAAACTAATATCCTTAAAGCATTAGCATATAGAAGAGACACAACCCTAAACACATTAGGACTGGATGAAAACCCTCAAAACATTACGATCAAACACTAATATCGTCAAAACATTAAGATATATCAGAGACACAACCCTAAACACGTTAGGATTGGACAAAGACCCTCAAAACATTAGGATCAAAAATTAATATCCTCAAAACTTTAGGATATACTAGAGACACAACCATCAATACATTAGGATTGGACGAAGACCCTCAAAACATTAGGATCAAAAACTAACATCCTCAAAACATTAGGATATAGTAGAGGCACAAGCCTCAATACATTAGGATTGGACAAAGACCCTTAAAACATTAGGATCAAAAACTATTATCCTCATAACATTAGGATATAACAATGACACAAACCTTAATACATTAGGATTGGACAAAGATCCTCAAACCATTAGGATCAAAAACTAATATCCTCAAAAGATTAGGATATAACAGAGACACAACCCTCAATACATTAGGATTGGACAAAGACCCTAAAAACATTAGGATCAAAAACTAATATCCTCAAAGCATTAGCATATAGCAGAGACACAACCTTAAACACATTAGGATTGGTTGAAAACCTCAAAACATTAGGATCAAAAACTAACATCGTCAAAACATTAGGATATATCTGAGACGCAACCCTAAACACATTAGGATTAGATGATAACCCTCAAAACATTAGGATCAAAAACTAATATCCTCAAAACATTAGGATATAGCAGAGACACAACCCTCAAAACATTAGGATTTCACAAAGACCCTCAAAACATTAGGATCAAAAACTAATATCCTCAATGCATTAACATAGAGCAGAGACACAACCCTAAACACATTAGGATTGGATGAATACCCTCAAAACATTAGGATCAAAAACTAATATCGTCAAAACATTAGGATATATCAGAGACGTAACCCTAAACACATTAGGATTGGATGAAAACTCTCAAAATATTATGATCAAAATCTAAAATCCTCAAAACATTAGGATATACTAGAGACACAACCCACAATACATTACGATTGGACAAAGACCCTCAAAACATTAGGATCAAAAACAAATATCCTCACAATTTTAGGATATAGTAGAGACACAACTCTCAATACATTAGGATTGGACAAAGACATACAAAACAATAGGATCAAAAACTAATATCCTCAAAACATTAGGATATAATAGAGACACAACCATCAATAAATTAGGATTGTACAAAGACCCTCAAAACATTAGGATCAAAAACTAATATCCTCACCACATTAGGATATAGTAGAGACACAACCCTCAATACATTAGGATTGGACAAAGACCCTCAAACCATTAGGATCAAAAACTAATATCCTCAAAACATTAGGATATAACAGAGACACAACCTTCAATACATTAGGATTGGACAAAGACCCTAAAAATATTAGGATCAAAAACTAATATCCTCAAAGCATTAACATATAGCAGAGACACAACCCTAAACACATTAGGATTGGATGAAAACCCTCAAAGCATTAGGATCAAAAACTAATATCGTCAAAACATTAGGATATATCAGAGACACAACCCTAAACATATTAGGATTGTATGAAAAACCTCAAAACATTAGGATCAAAAACTAATATCCTCAAAACATTAGGATATAGTAGAAATACAACCTTCAATACATTAGAATTGGACAAAGACCCTTAAAACATACGGATCAAAAACTAATATCCTCAAAGCATTAGGATATAGTAGAGGTACAACCCTCAACACATTAGGATTGGATGAAAGCCCTCAAAACATTAGGATCAAAAACTAATATCATTAAAACCTTAGGATATACTAGAGACACAACCCTCAATACATTAGAATTGGATGAAGACCCTCAAAACATTAGGATCAAAAACAAATATCCTTAAAACATTAGGATATAGTAGAGAAACAACCCTCAATACATAAGGATTGGACAAAGACCATAAAAATATTAGGATAAAAAACTAATATCCTCGTTGTCGCATCGCTGCAAAGAGGGCCGGCAAGGACAGAAGAGTCGCCAACGTTCGTTATTTATCCCAAAAGAGGGAAAGGAAACGATCAGAGAAAACCTAACGAAAACCGGAGAAGACAGGTCATCGCAACCAAATCTTGGGTTCGGGAGTCGGTTACGCAAGGGGAAGGTATTAACACCCCTCACGTTCGTCGTAGTCGACGGGATCCACTCTTGTTATCTATCTAGAGGGTGTCAAACTATCTAAACTATAGGTCACAGGGACAAAAAGAAAAGAAAAGAGACTCGATAGAGCATCACCGCTCTACGCCTACGTACTCCCTCGTGCAATGGGAAAGTCAGAGTCAACGTAGTTCGGAAAACTACGGGTGAAGGTGGGGAAGGTTGATCGCCAAGACATCACCGTCTTGTGCCTACGTAACCTCATCTGGTATGAGAAATCAGAGTAAATGTAGTTTGGGCTAACAAGAACACCGGTTGGTTCAAATGTTTTAGACACGAGTAGGGTTAAACCTTAGTTCTAGCAGTTAGGTATATGCAGTCTTAGGCGTTACCTACTTGCGGTAGAACCAAGAGTTAACAAAACTCTCTTTATGAAAAAGGTTTTCCAAATTAAGTCCCGAGGCATAAAAATATTTGAAGTTTATTTTTGTGTTTTTTAGACAAAGAAGTAAATTGAGTTATGGTTTGAAACTCATGTTGTGTAACACCCCAATTTTTAGTAATTATTTATTAATTAAATTAATTGATTAATTATGTGATTTTAGGCCTAATTGAATTAACTAATTTATGTGATTTATTTGATATAATTGAATTAGTTGATTTATTGAATTTATATAAATTATTTGATTTATTTGAGTTGTTTAGATTAATTGAATTATTGGACATATTCGAAATAACTGATTTAATTTTATTATTTAACTTATATGATATATTCTAATTTGTAGAATAATATAGAATTGTTAGATTAATTGATTGGGCCTATTTGGGGGTGTGAATAGACATGAGTTATTAAGCCCATTGGAATTACTAGGTTAATTAAAATTGTGAGAATTTTTATAAAATAAGAGAAATGGGATAGAAGAGAAGAGAAAGAAAGAAAAGATAGAAAAGGGAAAAGAGGCATAGAGAGGAGTGGAGAGGAAGAGGAGGAAACTCAAGAGAAAGAGCATAAGTTCAACAAATTCAAGGTAAGGGTGGGTTTTTACTCATTATTTGGGATTATTTGATAATGATTAGTGGGTAGAAATGTGTTTAGGTTAGAATCCCTAGATTTTCATGATTTTGTGATTGTAGGGTTTTGATGATAGTCTTCGACATATGATAATTAATTTTGATTGGAATTGATATATATTAGTGTATTTAGTTACTGTTTCTTGAAACCAATTAAATAGAGGAATTTCTTTAATTTTTATTGGTAGCACAACCCTGTAGCGATACATGGACATTGAATAAGGCACGACAAAAATGCACAATTCCTTTTTTTTTATAATTAATAGTGATATTGTATACCCTGTAGCATATACTTAGTAATTAATAGAAAGTGAAATGTTTAGGACTAAGGAACAGTACTCTGCATATTACTTATAGCCAAAATGAGAACATGATTTAGTGGATAACAATTTATACACCGTAGAACAAAACTATAGCATACTGAATGTATCTTAATGATAATTTCTAGTATTATATTAATGTGAATGATATGTTGTGCACTATTACCAGAAAATTGAACTGTCGTGGGGACAGGAACAGATTCACCTTATAAGCTAATTGGTATCTCTATTAAGTTTCTCATTTTATTAATAGTTATTGAATAAAATTACATTTCTTTATTAAAGTTATGCGCTGCCCATACAAAATTTTTTTGAATAATTTTATCTCTGAAGAGTTAAATATACAATGGTGTAAGATAGAAATTATTGAATATTTGATTGGCCACATACATAGAGAAATGTAATCTTAGCAGTGTTAAAATGAAAATATAATCAATTTCAAAATATTTAGACACTTAAAAGATCAATGTTTATATTATGATATCTATAATTTGTTAGCCATAAAATTGTTTCGTTTGGAAATATTTTCATAGTCTAGCCACTGTAACAAATATATAATTAGATATTGATTGTTTATTTAGATATTAAATTATTTATTATATATTGAAATATTTATTAAAATATTAAATTATTTCTTATATATTGAATCTTTATTTTAAAATATTGAATTGTTTATTGAATATTGAATTATCTATTGAATATTAACTACTTTATCGAGTATCCAATTTTAATTATTGATGATGATTAATTATTTTATATTTAATTGGTGATGTGTGTTTTTGTGAATTGAGGTTGGATTGTGCGGATACTTGTGTATGTGCAAATGTGTGGTAATTCAATTGTCGTGAATTATTGAAGATATGTATTAAGATTAGGGAATGGTCTTAATTGCATATGATTGTTGAATTTGCATATGCATCATTTGTGTCAAGAGGCAATGCTTGTTAGTTCCGTGGGAGCTAGTGACTTGTCCCAAACCTAGAGCGGGGTTTGAAAGCTTAGGGAATGGGCTTTTGGTGTGTTATTGGTCTAGGGAGTGGACCCGGTTTAAATGTAAAAACCGAAAAAATAATAACAAGTGTTGGTACCACATGGCATGAGTTGCATTGAATCTTGCATTGAGTTTTGCATTGAGTCTCATTATGTATATTTATGTGCTATGAGATTACGTGTGATATGTGGAACTGATAAATTGGTGAATTATGGAGTTGTGTGTATATACTTATGAATAGTATGGTTACTTGAATAATATTGTGTTGATAAAACTTTTGAAGTGTGAGAATAATAGTGATTATGTTTGTATGCCTTAAATTATATATTATCTTATAATTTCAATAATTCTGTGAATTCTCACCCTTTTGTTGGAATGATGTTTTATACGATACTGCTCAGGTACTGAGGAGTAGAGTTGCTTCTAGCACGAGGTAGCCGTTGGAGTAGCTTGAGTTGTGTCTTTATTTATTTTGGGTCGAGTCATGCTCTGATTATGTAACACCAGGGAATATTTTGATTTCATATTTGAAGGGATATTTTATGTACTCTACTTTATTCTGTTGTTGTTATTTTGAATTATATGAAGAATTGGCTTTTAAGCCTAAGTATTAAAAATGAGATGAGCATGAAACTTTTATTATGTCTATCATGATTAAAGCAAATCCGCTGCTACATGTTAATGTGAAGGTGTATGAAAAGCAGGAAGTTATTTTTATATTATTGAGCATGACAGGTGTTGTGTGATGTTTTGAAAAGTTATGTGACACCCTTTTGTGAAATGCATGATAATTACTCTGATCTATTTATATTTATTCTCGGGGTTAGAAGGGTGTTACATTAGTGGTATCAGAGCAAAGTCGGTCAGTTGACCAAGTTGTTAGTGTGTCTAATCCCTTTTGTATTTGATATGTGTGTGTAGCACTATCGATATTGTTTGTTCTAACGAAGATTTGTTGTTGGAATCTAGAACAATGGTTGCAGGTAGGAATGATGAAGCGATTGCTGAGGCTTTGGCGATGTTGGCTGGAGCGATTGGGCAGAATCCGCAAGTCAATGTGAATGCTGGAAACAATAATGATGATGAGTTTCGTGCCTTGGAGAAGTTTCAGAGGAACAATCCACCAATCTTCAAGGGAACGCATGATCCTGACAAAGCACGAGTATGGCTGAAAGCAATTGAGAAGATATTTCGAGTCATGAACTGTTCAGATGCGCAGAAGGTGCAGTTTGATACTCATATGCTCGAAGAGGAAGCTGAGGACTGGTGGGGTAACACTCGTCAAAGGTTTGAAGAAGATGAGGTTGAGGTTACTTGGAATGTTTTCAGAGAGGCGTTTCTGGAGAAGTATTTTCCAGAAGATGTGCGTGGGAAGAAGGAAATTGAATTCCTTGAGCTGAAGCAGGGTAACTCAACTGTGGCCGAGTATGCAGCAAGATTTGAGGAGTTAATTAAGTTTTGTCCTCATTACAACACTACTAATGCTGAGAGATCCAAGTGTCTTAAGTTTGTGAATGGTTTGAGGCCTGAAATCAAACAAGTTATTGGTTATCAGGAGATTAGGCGATTTTCTGAGTTGGTGAACAAAAGTAGAATCTATGATGAAGATAGCAGAGCTCGGTCTAGTCACTACAAGAGTTTAAATGATAAGAGGGGAAAAGGTCAATTCAGAGGGAAGCCATATGTGACTCCTGCTGATAAAGGGAAACAGAAAGCTGGTAATGGAAGGAAGTCGAGTGGGGGAGGAGCTCCTACTCCAGTGAAGTGTTTTAGATGTGGTGTTGAAGGACATCGTGCTCCTGAGTGCACAAGTGTCGAGCAAAAGTGTTTCAAGTGTGGCAAGCCAGACCACAAGGCTTTGGAGTGCAGAAGCGGTGCGAATGTGACTTGCTACAATTGTGGTGAGCAAGGGCACATTAGTACCAAGTGTGACAAACCAAAGAAGGCTCAAGCAAAAAGGAAAGTATTTGCTCTATCAGGATCTGAGACTACTAGTGAAGACCGGTTGATTCGAGGTACATGCTTTATTAATGGTATACCTTTGGTTGCTATAATTGACACTGGAGCTACACATTCTTTTATTTCCTTGGATTGTGTTAAGAGATTAAATCTCGAGTTGTCTGTCATGAGTGGAGGTATGGTTATTGATACTCCTGCTATGGGTTCAATAACTACCCCATATGTGTGTTTGAATTGTCCGTTGAGTATTTTTGGTAAAGACTTTGGAGTTGATTTAGTGTGTCTTCACTTAGATCAACTTGATGTTATTCTTGGGATGAATTGGTTGGAATTCAACCATGTTTATATTAACTGTTTTGATAAAACAGTTATTTTTCTTGAACCTGAGAATGAAGGAGACTTGTTTATGTCTGCTAAGCAAGTGAATGAGTCGGTGCAAGATGGTGCCAAGGTATTTATGTTGATGGCAACTTTGAGTATTGGTGAAAGTGGATCAGTTGGTGCTTTGCCAATTGTTTGTGATTTTCCAGAAGTGTTTCCGGATGAGATAAGTGATTTACCGCCGAAACGTGAAGTGGAGTTTTCGATCGACTTAGTTCCTGGAACTAGTCCAGTATCAATGGCTCCATATCGGATGTCTGCATCGGAATTGAAAGAGTTGAAGAGTCAACTTGAAGATCTTCTTGAGAAAAGGTTTATTCGTCCGAGTGTGTCACCATGGGGTGCACCAGTTTTGTTGGTTAAGAAGAAAGAAGGTACTATGAGGCTTTGTGTGGATTATAGACAATTAAACAAGGTGACTATCAAGAATAAGTATCCACTTCCAAGGATCGACGATTTGATGGATCAGTTGGTTGGTGAAAGTGTGTTCAGTAAGATAGATTTGAGATCTGGGTATCATCAGATTCATGTGAAGGCTGAAGATATTCAAAAGACTGCTTTTAGAACAAGGTATGGGCATTATGAGTATTCTGTAATGCCATTTGGTGTGACTAATGCACCAAGTATATTTATGGAGTACATGAACAGGATCTTCCATCCTTATTTGGACAAGTTTATGGTTGTGTTCATTGATGATATTTTGATATACTCGAAGAGTGAAGAGGATCATGTTGAGCATCTGAGAATTGTGTTGTCTGTGTTGAAAGAGAAGCAGTTGTATGCTAAACTTTCTAAGTGCGAGTTTTGGTTGAAGGAGGTGAGTTTCCTTGGCCATGTGATTTCGAGTAGAGGTATTGCAGTTGATCCATCGAAGGTAGAAGCTGTATCACAATGGGAAGCTCCGAAATCAGTTTTTGAGATTAGAAGTTTTCTTGGGTTGGCAGGTTATTATCGAAAATTCATTGAAGGATTTGCCAAGTTATCTTTGCCGTTGACACAGTTGACTAGGAAAGGCCAAGCTTTTGTTTGGGATGCAGAGTGTGAAGAAAGTTTTCAAAAACTTAAGAGAAGATTGACGACATCTCCTGTTTTGATTTTTCCGAATTCAGAAGAACCATTTGTTGTGTATTGTGATGCTTCTTTGATGGGTTTGGGAGGTGTGTTGATGCAACATCAGCAAGTCGTAGCTTATGCTTCAAGGCAACTTAAAGTGCATGAGAGGAATTATCCAACGCATGACTTAGAGTTGGTCGCTGTTGTATTTGTGTTGAAGCTTTGGAAGCATTATTTGTTTGGTTCGAGATTTGAGGTATTTAATGATCATAAGAGTTTGAAGTATCTTTTTGATCAGAAAGAATTGAATGCAAGGCAGAGGAGATGGTTGGAACTTCTTAAGGATTATGATTTTCGTTTGAATTACCATCCGGGTAAAGCAAACGTGGTAGCCGATGCATTGAGTAGGAAATCTTTGCATATGTCGATGATGATGATAAAAGAGTTGGAAATGATTGAACAATTTCGAGATATGAGTTTGGTTTGTGAAGAGACATCTTATGGTGTTAAGTTGGGCATGTTGAAACTTACTAGTGGCATTCTTGACGAGATAAGAGGAGGTCAAAAATCTGATTTGAGTTTAGTTAATCGTTTTACTTTGATCAATCAAGGTCAAGGTGGTGATTTTCGGATTGATGAGAATGGTATTATGAGATGTCGTGATAGAGTTTGTGTTCCGGATATTGTTGAGCTGAAGAAGAGTATTCTTGAGGAAGGGCATCGTAGTGGATTGAGTATTCATCCCGGTGCTACTAAGATGTATCAAGATTTTAGGAAAGTATTTTAGTGGCCTTGTATGAAGAAAGACATTGTCGAGTTTGTGTATTCTTGTTTGACTTGTCAGAAGTCGAAGATTGAGCATCAGAAACCGTCATGTTTGATGCAACCATTATCTATTCCTGAGTGGAAATGGGATATCATATCGATGGATTTTGTGTCTGGTCTACCTAGAACACCGAGTAATTATGAGGCTATTTGGGTTATTGTGGATAGATTGACGAAATCTTCTCACTTTATTCCAATGTGAATGGATTACCCGTTGGAGAAGTTAGCAAAGTTATACATCGAGAGGATTGTCAGTTTGCACGGTATTCCATCCAGTATTGTGTCGGATCGGGATCCGAGGTTCACTTCTAGATTTTGGGAAAGTTTGCAAAGTGCTTTGGGTACGAAGTTACGTTTGAGTTCTGCTTATCATCCGCAGACAGATGGACAGACTGAGAGGACGATTTAGTCACTTGAGGATCTTTTGAGAGCTTGTGTGTTGGAAAAAGGAGGAGCTTGGGATAGCTACTTACCTTTGATTGAGTTTACTTACAACAACAGTTTTCATTCGAGTATCGGAATGGCACCATTTGAGGCATTGTATGGTAGGCGGTGTAGATCGCCATTGTGTTGGTATGAGTCGGGAGAGAGTGTCGTGGTTGGACCCGAGATAGTCCAGCAGACTACCGATAAGATTAAGATGATTCAAGAGAAGATGAAGATTTCTCAGAGTCGTCAAAAGAGTTATCATGACAAGAGGAGGAAAGCACTTGAATTTCGAGAGGGAGATCATGTGTTTCTTCGAGTTACTCCGATAACTAGTGTTGGTAGAGCGTTGAAGTCACGTAAGTTGACGCCGCGTTTTATTGGTCCTTATCAGATTTTGCAGAGGATAGGAGAGGTAGCCTATCGTGTCGCTTTGCTGCCGTCGCTTGCAAATCTCCATGACGTGTTCCATGTATCTCAGTTGAGGAAATACATTGTGGATTCGTCTCATGTAGTCCAAGTAGATGATGTGCAGGTAAGAGATAATCTAACTGTGGAGACATCACCTATGCGGATAGAGGATCGGGAGTTGAAGCAACTTCGAGGCAAAGAGATTTCTTTGGTGAAGGTCGCTTGGGGAGGACCGGCTGGTGGACACGTGACTTGGGAGCTTGAGAGTCAGATGTGTGAGTCTTACCCCGAGTTATTCGTTTGAGGTAATTTTCGAAGGTGAAAATCTTTTAAGTGGGGGAGGGTTGTAACACCCCAATTTTTAGTAATTATTTATTAATTAAATTAATTGATTAATTATGTGATTTTAGGCCTAATTGAATTAACTAATTTATGTGATTTATTTGATATAATTGAATTAGTTGATTTATTGAATTTATATAAATTATTTGATTTATTTGAGTTGTTTAGATTAATTGAATTATTGGACATATTTGAAATAATTGATTTAATTTTATTATTTAACTTATATAATATATTCTAATTTGTAGAATAATATAAAATTGTTAGATTAATTGATTGGGCCTATTTGGGGGTGTGAATAGACATGAGTTATTAAGCCCATTGGAATTACTAGGTTAATTAAAATTGTGAGAATTTTTATAAAATAAGAGAAATGGGATAGAAGAGAAGAGAAAGAAAGAAAAGATAGAAAGGGGAAAAGAGGCATAGAGAGGAGTGGAGAAGAAGAGGAGGAAACTCAAGAGAAAGAGCAAAAGTTCAACAAATTCAAGGTAAGGGTGGGTTTCTACTCATTATTTGGGATTATTTGATAATGATTAGTGGGTAGAAATGTGTTTAGGTTAGAATCCCTAGATTTTCATGATTTTGTGATGGTAGGGTTTTGATGATAATCTTCGACATATGATAATTAATTTTGATTGGAATTGATATATATTAGTGTATTTAGTTACTGTTTCTTGAAACCAATTAAATAGAGGAATTTCTTTAACTTTTATTGGTAGCACAACCCTGTAGCGATACATGGACATTGAATAAGGCAAGACAGAAATGCACAATTCCTTTTTTTTAATAATTAATAGTGATATTGTATACCCTGTAGCATATACTTAGTAATTAATAGAAAGTGAAATGTTTAGGACTAAGGAACAGTACTCTGCATATTACTTATAGCCAAAATGAGAACATGATTTAGTGGATAACAATTTATACAACGTAGAACAAAACTATAGCATACTGAATGTATCTTAATGATAATTTCTAGTATTATATTAATGTGAATGATATGTTGTGCACTATTACCAGAAAATTGAACTGTCGTGGGGACAGGAACAGATTCACCTTATAAGCTAATTGGTATCTCTATTAAGTTTCTGATTTTATTAATAGTTATTGAATAAAATTACATTTCTTTATTAAAGTTATGCGCTGCCCATACAAAATTTTTTTGAATAATTTTATCTCTGAAGAGTTAAATATACAATGGTGTAAGATAGAAATTATTGAATATTTGGTTGGCCACATACATAGAGAAATGTAATCTTAGCAGTGTTAAAATGAAAATATAATCAATTTAAAAATATTTAGACACTTAAAAGATCAATGTTTATATTATGATATCTACAATTTGTTAGCCATAAAATTGTTTCGTTTGGAAATATTTTCATAGTCTAGCCACTGTAACAAATATATAATTAGATATTGATTGTTTATTTAGATATTAAATTATTTATTATATATTGAAATATTTATTAAAATATTAAATTATTCATTAAATATTGAATCTTTATTTTAAAATATTGAATTGTTTATTGAATATTGAATTATCTATTGAATATTAACTACTTTATCGAGTATCCAATTTTAATTATTGATGATGATTAATTATTTTATATTTAATTGGTGATGTGTGTTTTTGTGAATTGAGGTTGGATTGTGCGGATACTTGTGTATGTGCAAATGTGTGGTAATTCAAGTGTCGTGAATTATTGAAGATATGTATTAAGATTAGGGAATGGTCTTAATTGCATATGATTGTTGAATTTGCATATGCATCATTTGTGTCAAGAGGCAATGCTTGTTAGTTCCGTGGAAGCTAGTGACTTGTCCCAAACCTAGAGCGGGATTTGAAAGCTTAGGGAATGGGCTTTTGGTGTGTTATTGGTCTAGGGAACGGACCCGGTTTAAATGTAAAAACCGAAAAATAATAACAAGTGTTGGTACCACATGGCATGAGTTGCATTGAATCTTGCATTGAGTTTTGCATTGAGTCTCATTATGTATATTTATGTGCTATGAGATTACGTGTGATATGTGAACTGATAAATTGGTGAATTATGGAGTTGTGTGTATATATACTTATGAATAATATGGTTACTTGAATAATATTGTGTTGATAAAACTTTTAAAGTGTGAGAATAATAGTGATTATGTTTGTATGCCTTAAATTATATATTATCTTATAATTTCAATAATTATGTGAATTCTCACCCTTCTGTTGGAATGATGTTTTATACGACATCGCTCAGGTACTGAGGAGTAGAGTTGCTTCTAGCACGAGGTAGCCGTTGGAGTAGCTTGAGTTGTGTCTTTATTTATTTTGGGTCGAGTCATGCTCTGATTATGTAACACCGGGGAATATTTTGATTTCATATTTGGAGGGATATTTTATGTACTCTACTTTATTCTGTTGTTGTTATTCTGAATTATATGAAGAATTGGCTTTTAAGCCTAAGTATTAAAAATGAGATGAGCATGAGACTTTTATTATGTCTATCATGATTAAAGCAAATCCGCTGCTACATGTTAATGTGAAGGTGTATGAAAAGCAGGAAGTTATTTTTATATTATTGAGCATGACAGGTGTTGTGTGATGTTTTGAAAAGTTATGTGACACCCTTTTGTGAAATGCATGATAATTACTCTGATCTATTTATATTTATTCTGCGGGGTTAGAAGGGTGTCTTTTAGACAAAGAAGTAAATTGAGTTATGGTTTGAAACTCATGTTGCACTAAAGACTATGACCTACGAGCGAATGCGTCGTATATCATTCAAAGGACATACGCTAAACACTCTAGATAATTGAGAGGAGGCTCTCCAATCATCATTCCCCAAGTACTTAAGGCTCGTAGCATACAACACAAACTAGTCTTTATTAGATTATTTAAAGTGTTTGAAGATGAGAAGGGAGACACAACTCTAAAGGGAGTCTAAGACTCATCCTAATGTTCTCATACAAAGTGCACCTATGATTGGGATGAAAAGGGAATGTTACCCTAATGTTATCATGCATGGTTTCAATACTAATGTCTATCATAATCCATCTTGTACAAGAAGGTATAGAGATCCTAAGGGAAAATGGCAAAGGAAGACAAAAGAAGAAAAAAAAGAAGAAAGCATATGTGAAAGAAGAATGCAAACATGCAATGCAAAAGAAACATGAAGAAGAGAGGGAGGAACAAAGTGTGGGGTAGTAGCCTCCACAAGCACATCTCAACCTCAAGCATGCACACAAAAGCAATAATGCAAATGATCATCACTTTGAACTACATCCATAAGCATGCATTCAAGTGGAAATCGAACACGAGTGTTGACAAAGTCATGATTAAACAATCAAGAACATCGACATATATTCACAACATCTCACTTCTAATGCACCACACTGACCCGTGAAGATTCAGAGTGAAACTATAGCAAACAAGCGTGGAAGATAGCAAAACAGGTCTGCTGGCACAGTGTTAATCGATTAACAACAGGGGTTAATCGATTAACCACTTAAAATTTTTGGAAATTTTGAATATTTGCGTTGGTTAATCGATTAACCAATTGGTTAACCGATTAACACTGTGTCAACAGCAGAAATCAGCAGTTCAAAAGCACTTTTCAACAACTTATCCAATGTGCAATCATTCCAATGATCATACAATCAATTAAGCACGGAATTAAACCAGAAATTAGTGATCTATTCCATGTAAACACATTTAAACAACAAGATCACAAATCACATGGATCGAATCAACCAAAAGTCAATTAAAAATGAAGATCCACATCAAATATGCAAAATAAGCTCGAAATATCAACGGATCTAGAATTCCAACCTACGAAGCAGAGAATTGCTTCGGTAATTGTTGATTCAACTTCAATTGATTAGATCCAAGCAAGGAATCCAGAAATCATTCAAGATCCAATTGAGTTCTTGTAGTAGAAATGAAGATCCACCAAAATTAAGCAAGAATACACCAAATAAGCTCTTCTAGATTCACTTCAAAATTCATATCCACAATTGCACGAAATTTGAATGGTGAATTTGAGATGATAAGGATGACGGATGAAGGTTTGAGCTCTCGAACTCAATGATTCCAATGGAGAATCAATGAATTCAAGCAAAGAGAGCTTCAGTGAAGTTTTGGGAATTGAGAAGTTGAGAGCAAATTGAGAGAGTGAGAATGGATTCTGAAATGAAATAGAAATTATGAGGATGCTATGCGTTTGGGAGGATGCTATGCACAATGAACATGCTAAAGAACCACTTCACCAAAATAAATGCTGAAGAGACGAAACCAACTCTGTTGGGGAGGACTGGGACATGCCAATTACGATTGGACTTTTGCTGGGTAAAACAAACCCTGGATCTGAATTAGATAGGTCAGGCGAGAAATGACAACCAGGCAAGAATTGGATTCCAAAAACAGGTCAGGCGAGAACCGATTACCAGACAAGAACTGGGTTCTTCAGAAACAAAGTCAGGCGAGAACAAAGTCAGGCAAGAACTGACTACCAGATGAGAACTGAGTTTTGTTTTTACGTCGAACATGAGCTAATTTTGTGGTTTTCCAGACGATAACTAGACTTCAAAACGCTTTTCACCAGACAGGAACTGGTGTTAAAGACAGTTGACCACTAGACAAGAATTGGAGTTTAAACTGTAGGCTGAAGAAAAAGGTGACTAGACAGGTACTGGTTTTAAAAGCTGACATTTACCAGGCAAGAAGTTGACTCAAATGTCGTCTACCAGATGGGAACTGATATTCCGTGAAGGCTTATCATACGGGGACTGAGCTTCGAAAGAATGATAGGCCATACGAGAACTGGATTCTGAAATAGTTTTCCAGACGAGAATTAGGCGTTGAACAGATGAGTGATGGGTTACCAAGTACTCTGATGTCATCCCCACCTGCTGGGAAGAAATTCACATTACTACTGACTGGATATTCCTGATTTAACAACATTACCCTGGGGGATACAAATTCTCTACTATGGAGAACTGAGATCAATCGAGCCTCGTGTCGGGGATAGCATGTAAGACATTGGGAATGTTTGTGCCAAGTACGATTGGGCTTTTGGTTTATAGATAGGACCGGGTTTGTGGTAATTGAATTTATTTCTGGTTACCAACAAAAGTGGATTTTACGGGAAATTACTAGACGTGGACTAGCATTCGGGGTGGACTACCAGGCGAGAACTGGTTTCTGACGAAACTTTTTTCCAGACGAGCATTGGACTTTACAAAGATGAACCAAACGAGGCATGGGTTCGAATTAGACCGGTCAGACAAGAACTGACTACCAGGCGAGAACTGGGTCTTAAAGACATGTCAGACGAGAACTGACTGCCAGACGAGAACTGGGTTCTGTAGAACAGGGTCAGACGAGAACTGACTACCAGGCGAGAACTGGTTTTACCAAAAATGGTTCAGACGAGAACTGACTACAAAACAGGTCAGACGAGAACTGACTACCAGGCGAGAACTGGATTCTAAAGAAAGGTCAGAAGAGAACTGGCTACCAGAAGAGAAGTGGAGTTCTACAAAATAGGTTAGACGAGAACTGACTACCAGACGAGAAATGGATTCTAAAAAAAGGTCAGATGCGAATTGACTACCAGATGAGAACTGGATATCAAAAGAAAGGTCAGACGAGAACTGACTACCAAACGAGAACTGGAGTTCTACAAAATATGTCCGACAAGAACTGACTACCATACGAGAACTGGATATCATGGAGACTTATCAGACGGGAACTGATTTATAGTTTTGAACATCAGACGGACACTGATTTCTAGTTTTGGACGTCAGACGGACACTGATTTCTAGTTTGCCAGACAAGAACTGGACTTTGAAACTGATTTTGGTTACACAGTTTTGGCAGGTAACGGGTCCAGGCTATTTGGTGGGGTGATGACATGATTCACCGACACTCAACTCAGGCTGAGGAGAATAAACTCGCTTGAGTAGCTGCCCCAGTGTACCCTGGGATAGTTCATCCTGAAAAGAAAAGCTTTCCATGAGACGACCTCGAGATGGCTTGCCCCATAATCTATACCATGAAAGGATTCGTCCTTGATTGACCAACTATGATAAACTCTGAAGATATGGAGAGGAATCCTTCCTTTGTTTCCAATTTTGCCCCAGCCTGTGGGATCTTTGTAAAAAACTTCCTCGAAAGGAAACCTGAAATTTTTGTACCCTGATGGTTTGATATGAACTACCTCAGCATTCTGAACTTTGAAGATGCACTTCAAGTTAATTTCCTTCTGGATAAGAATAACTCTTGTGCTCTTAGGGTGTCTTGCCCCAGCCTTGCAATGAGTTCTGCCCCTAATTGGCTGACTTGGAAAGGCGTGCCCCTGACTTCGAGAGATTTATCGACTCTCAACCGGATTGCCCTCAGATTGACTAACTTTTGGATGGCTGACTCCCATTATATGATCTTCTGATATAGCTTGCCCCGGTTCAATGGAGTACCCGAGCGCTCTGCATCTTATCCTGATCAAACTTTCCACTGCGGAATCTTTCCTGATGTCAAGTGCTTACTCGCAAGTAAAACAAATTGTTCTGCATAAAAAATATATTAATGCAATGCATATGACAGTTTTGAAATCCAAGTCTGTTCACTCGAAAAAAAGTTGTGACATAAAGCGAACGATCACTTATCATAATGTCAACCTTAGAACCAACATAGTAAGAGGAATACTTTTAGGAGTCAGTTTCGACGCGATCTTTACCGAAGTATGCTTTTGAAACAACCCTGCTTCAATTAGGACTTTTGAAGGTTGTAACTTGGTCAGGTTCATAGTTTGAAATAAAGGATATTAGGCTTAAAGTTTATTTTAACCCACCCATTCTCCTTGATGTTCTCTAGTCCTACGTTCCGCTAATTTGACACAAGCGCTCACTTCTTAAAGGTTGAATGACAGGAGTGATGATTCGGGAAACCACTAGTTTTTGGAGTGACAGTCACTCACTTTTCGTCTTTTGCAATCCTTTTCGCTTTTCTGCTTTTACCTTAAATTTTGTCTGGACTGGCTCTTTTGAGCTTCTTTTGATTTTAAAGTCCAGCGGGACGCTTTAAGTTTTGCCTAAGCCACTTGTTTTCAAGTTACCGGCTTAGCGGGCTTCTTCTTTTGATTCTTTTCTTTTTCCCTCTTTTTTTTACAAATCGTGTGACACCGGCTTGTCTGACTTCTTGAAGGGATTATGACTATTTCACTCCTTGGCAATGGATAACCACTGTGGTTTTTTATGCACGACCTCTAGAGGTGTGATTGGTCCTCGAACGGGAACACTCCTCTTGCAATTTGGACACTCGGTCAAATTAACTGACACCTATCCTGCCCCAAGTTAAGATTGAGTTTTTTTTTTCGTTTTCCGAAAGAAACTCCTACTACTAGGCTCAAAGGGGTTGACAAGGGATTATCATCCTTATATCTCCGGTGTTTAGGAATTTGAAAAAATGTTTGTACATCATCAGCAGGTTTTATTCAAAATCATACAATCAGAAGTTTTCGTCTTTCAACTTCGTCATCCTCCTTTGGATTCCGCTTAAACAAGAGTTAGACATCAATAAAAGCAAAGAGTGAACACAAATGTATTTAATCAAAAACATGCATATTCATTTCATTATCATTATCAATCGAAAACAATAAGTTTTACAAATGAAATTTGCACTTAAACAGGAAAGAAACTACAAATGCAAAGAAATGACATGATAAAAAGTTTGCCAGCTTCAAGGAACCGGGCTTTCAAATCTGGACTTGCTGCTGGAGGACGTGACCCTTGCAGTCTTCAAACTAAATCAGATGAGAGGTCGACATGCACAACCAAATTTCCTTCGGGAAAGGATATGTACTCTTTGACAATCAACTGCTGCACTTTGGCTTGAAAGGCTTTGCAATATTCAGTTGAGTGTCCCATGGATCCTCCATGATATCCGTATTGCACGCTGGAATCATACCTCGAAGGGTATGGCTCTGGCACCAGCTTGAGAGTCTTAGGCTCCACCAATGAGTTCTAAATCAGATGTGTCAGAACCTGGTTGTACGGCACAGGAACTGGATGAAGAGGAACATTCCTTCTTTCCAAATTGTTGCGAGGCCTATTCTGATTCTGGCGCCGATAGCTCTGCTGCTGAGGAGCATAAGGTTGTTGGTACTGGGCTGACTATTGAGCAGTAGTTGGAGCAGATACAACATTAGTTTCTCTTTCCTTCCCAACATAAGGCTTTTTTGCATCTTTGGAAGAATCAGGAGCAACTTGGATCTTTCCCATTTTGATACCGCTTTCGACTCTTTCTCCCGCCCTTACCAAATCTGAAAAACTCGCAGACATGCAACCTATCAACTTCTCATAATACACTCTAGGCAGTGTAGCCATGAACATGTCAGCCATTTCTCTATCCATCATGGTAGGTTGTACTCTTGCTGCTAAGTCTCGCCACCTCTGGGCATACTCCTTGAAGCTCTCAGTACCCTTCTACGACAAACTCTGCAATTGTACCATGTTCGGTGCCAGATCACTATTATACTGATAATGACGCATGAAAGCTTCAGCCAACTATCTCCAGCTGTGGATATGAGTTCTCTCAAGCCCCATATACCATTCCAAAGATGCTTCTGCCAGACTATCTTGGAAGCAATGCATTAACATCTTTTCATCATTGGAGTACGTAGACATTTTCCGGAAGTATGCTCGGAGGGGTACTCTAGGACAGGTTGTCCCTTTGTACTTTTCGAAATTTGGTACCTTGAACTTGGGAGGAATCTTAACCCCAGGAACTAGACAAAGATCTGACATATCGAGACCCAGAGTGTTCTGATTCTCAAGAGACTTCATCTTCTCCTCGATCAGTTTAAACCTTTTGTCAGCTTCAGTTTGTAAGCCATTCTCTATATCTTTCACAGAAAATTCATCATCCTGGTTATCTTTCCAATGAGGGCCAGCAGCCCCGTGCACAATGCACACACTTCCATCAGCAACATTACCATTTCCGTTCGCAGCACCTCCGCCCGGAGGTATGATAACCGTAGGAATACCCTGTGGGATAAATCCACCTACCAGTGGAGGAATAACACCAGTTCCTCAGTGGAAAACGCCTTCTTCGTTGACTCGTGCTATCAACGGCTAGACCATAGTTCTTAACTGTTCCTATCCACTAGCAACATTCTGCATCAGCTCCATGAATTGGGACATGCGAGCTCGGAATTCCTGCAATTCAGCTTGAACTTGATCCATTACCTTTTGTTGATTCCCTCGAGTTGGATACCTGGGAAAACTGAACTTCTCAATCCTGTTACTGAAGAAAGCCAAGCAGAGATAAGAACACGAGGCCACTGAGAACGACCTGCGATGCAAATGAAAATGCAGGATGAAAATGCAAACATGTTATGATGATGCAGATGCAAAGACATGGGATCAGGGTTGTTGTGCTGTTGACTGAGATGAACAGCTTTTCGCTTTGGCAAGATAATACCAAAACATCAGAAGACCAAGACATAGGAACCTCATAACATCAGAGATCAAAGGTCCGCACTGATAAGAAATCTGGGTAGTTTGAAGGTCAATTTTCCTGCATAACCCTCCCACTCACAAGGTATGGACCTAATCTGATAAGGTATGACATCCTATACGGTCGTTAGCGTCACAGACTTTCGAGAAATGATGATACGTTCACCATTTCTGCTTTGGCATCATAGTCTAACGAAGCGGCCTCACTTAGCTGACTTCCAAATGATCGGTCCCCAGAGATGACAATCCTCATATCTAAAATCCTCTCAATGGTCCAAAGGACTGGAAAGGAAGTAATCAAAGAGAATCCCGTCTGAGCGCGAATTTCATGGGAACTAGTGCATGCTAAACATACAGGTTCACCACTACTTTCCACTTCTAATGCTATGTTGTACTCAAGCTCGGTTCCGGCTTATCTCTCAGTGGAACAATCTCACCCAACAGCACAACAACATGATATATACAAATGCTAAAAATAAAGTGAGAATGTAGATAAAATACAACACATATGTACACACCCAACAGATAAACACCCAAGCGCTAGGATTGACTTGCATAGGGGATGGGAAAAGTCCCCAGCTGAGTCGCCAGCTGTCGCATCGCTGCGAAGAGGGTTGACAAGGACAGAAGAGTCGTCATTGTTCTTTATTTCCCAAAAGAGGGAAAGGAAACGATTAGAGAAAACCTAACAAAAATGGGAAAAGACAGGTCATCGCAACCAAATCTTGGGTTCAGGAGTCGGTTACGCAATGGGAAGGTATTAGCACCCCTCACGTCCGTCGTACTCGATGGGATCCACGCTTGTTATCTATCTCAAGGGTGTCAAACTATCTAAACTACAGGTCACAGGGTCAAAAAGAAAAGAAAAGAGACTCGATAGAGCATCGCCACTATATGCCTACGTACTCCCTTGTGCAATGGGAAAGTCAGAGTCAACGTAGTTCAAAAAACTACGGGTGAAGGTGGGGAAGGTTTCTCGCCAAGACATCATCGTCTTGTGCCTACGTATCCTCATTTGGTATGAGAAATCAGAGCAAACGT
This sequence comes from Lathyrus sativus, assembly GCA_963859935.3. NCBI lineage: Eukaryota > Viridiplantae > Streptophyta > Magnoliopsida > Fabales > Fabaceae > Lathyrus > Lathyrus sativus. The sequence goes on along the minus strand of OZ012736.1, from coordinate 186,719,062 downwards.
AGTTCGGGCTAACAAGAACTACGGTTGGTTCAAATGTTTTAGACCCGAGTAGGGTTAAACCTTAGTTCTAGCAGTTAGGTGTATGCAGCTCGACCATTGGAGTCTTAGGCGTTACCTGTTTGCGGTAGAACCAAGAGTTAACAAAATTCTCTTTATGAAAAATGTTTTCCAAATTAAATCCCGAAGCATAAAAAGATTTGAAGTTTGTTTTTGTGTTTTTTAGACAAAGAAGTGAATTGAGTTATGGTTTGAAACTCATGTTGCACTAAAGACTATGACCTAGGAGCGAATGCGTAGTATATCGTTCAAAGGAAATACACTAAACACTCTAGATAATTAAGAGGAGGCCCCCCAATCATCATTCCCCAAGTACTTAAGGCTCGTAGCGTACAACACAAATTAGTCTTTATTAGATGATTTGAAGTGTTTGAAGATGAGAAGGAAGACACAACTCTAAAGGGAGACTAAGACTCAACCTAATGTTCTCGTACAAAGTGCGCCTATGATTGAGATGAAAAGGGAATGCTACCCTAATGTTATCATGCATGGTTTCAATCCTAATGTCTATTATAATCCATCTTGAACAAGAAGGATTAGAGATCCTAAGGAAACATGGCAAAGGAAGACAAAAGAAGAAGAAGAAGAAAGCATATGTGAAAGAAGAATGCAAACATGCAATACAAAAAAAACATGAAGAAGAGAGGGAGGAACAAAGTATGGGGAAGTAGCCTCCACAAGCACATCTCAACCTCAAGCATGCACACAAAAGCAACAATGCAAATGATCATCACTTTGAACCACATCCATAAGCATGCATTCAAGTGGAAATCGAACACGAGTGTCGATAAAATCATAATTAAACAATCAAGAACAGCGACATATATCCACAACATCTCACTCCTAATGCATCACACTGATTCGTGAAGATTCGGAGTGAAACTATACCAAACAAGCATGGAAAACAGCAAAACAGGCCTGCTAGCACAATGTTAATCGATTAACAGAAGGGGTTAATAGATTAACCACCTAAAAATGTTGGAAAATTTGAATATTTGCATTGGTTAATTGCTTAACCAATTAGTTGACTGATTAACACTGTGTCAACAGCAGAAAACAGCAGTTCAGAAGCACTTTTCAGCAACCTATCCAATGTGCAATCATTCCAATGAACATACAATCAATTAAGCACGAAATTAAACCAGAAATCCGTGATCTATTAAATATAAACACATTTAAACAACAAGATTACAAATCACATGGATCGAATCAACCAAAAGTCAATCAAAAGAGAAGATCCACGTCGAATATGCAAAATAAGCTCGAAATAGCAACGGATCTAGAATTCCAACCTACGAAGCAGAGAATTGCTTCGATAATTGTTGATTCAACTTCAATTGATTAGATCTAAGCAAGGAATCCGGAAATCCTTCAAGATCCAATTGAGTTCTTGTAGTAGAAATGAAGTTCCACCAAAATTAAGCAAGAATACACCAAATAAGGTCTTCTAGATTCACTTCAAAATTCAGATCCACAATTGCACGAAATTTGAATGGATAATTTGATATGATAAGGATGACGAATGAAGGTTTGAGCTCTAGAACTCAATGATTCCAATGGAGAATCAATGAATTCAAGCAAAGAGAGCTTTGGTAAAGTTTTGGGAATGGAGAAGTTGAGAGAAAATTGAGAGAGTGAGAATGGATTCTAAAATGAAATGGAAATTATGTGGATCCCCTCCTTTGAGGTTTGAAGTAAATCATTTAAATACCCCTTAGGGTTGGATCCAAATGAGGTTTGGAGTGCGGTTTAGGAAAATTGGAATGGAATTAGAATTGTGAATTTGGAAGGAAATGAAATTAATTTGAAAACTAACCAAAATTCAAAATGGTTCTAGATCCTTCCCTTGGAGTAAAATCAATTTCTCATGGGATAAAAATGGACCCCAAAGTGCGTTTATTTGGACTGGTTAATCGATTAACCATATGGGTTAACCGATTAACACCTTAAAAAAATTCAAATTTGACCTGATTCTGCTTTGGTTAATCGGTTAACCATTTTGTTAATCGATTAACACCTTCAAAATTTGAATGTTGGCGCCTTTTGGAGGGAAATACGCACACTTTCCTGTTTTCAAACGTTTTGAGCTCTATTTAGCCTCTGAAACTTGCTTTCGAATATTATAACCATGAGAATGCTTGAGATAGCCTGACTACTGCCTCTTGAGCTGAAAATAACCTGTAAGATAAAATAAAATAGACTGCTCGATCGCTGGGCCAAATAAATGTCGGAGCCTCTAACGCTCGCTGTTTAGTCTCTCCCACCAAAGAAAACCCTGAGCCACATGAAAACCTTTATCCCTTGTCTCAAGAACAAATGCTATGCTATGCAACAATTCAAAAATGCAAAGAAACATAAGCCAAGTATAAGAAATGGTTGGTCAAATTTTGGGGTACAACAGCTGCCCCTATTCAAACTACTTAGACCTGAAGGGATGAAAAGCTAACGGCTTTCAAACATTCATAGTGAAAGACAGTTGAATACCAAAGAACTCGGAAATTTGCCAACCGCGAAAAAGAAACTGTAGAAATTTTGTTGGGGATACAATTGGAAACAAAAGGTAACAACCTGGCTTATGTTTCAAATGCACATGTTTGAATATGGTGTACTGCTCTATACGAAATTGAAATGCTACGCGTTTGGGAGGATGCTATGAACAATGCACATGCAAAAAAACGACTTCAGCAAAATAAATGTTGAAGAGACGAAACCAACTCCGTTGGGGATGACAGGGACATGCCAATTACGATGGACTTTTGTTAGGGAAAACAAACCCTGGATCTGAATTAGACAGGTCAGGCGAGAAATGACAACCAGGCGAGAATTGGATTCAAAAAATAGGTCAGGCGAGAACTGATTACCAGACGAGAACTGGGTTCTTCAAAAACAAAGTCAGGCGAGAATAAATTCAGGAGAGAACTGACTACCAAACGAGAAATGGGTTTTGTTTTTACGTCGAACATGAGCTAATTTTGTGGTTTTCCAGACGATAACTAGACTTCGAAACGCTTTTCACCAGACAAGAACTGGCGTTAAAGACAGTCGACCACCAGACGAAAACTGGAGTTTAAACTGTAGGCTGAAGAAAAAGGTGACCGGACGGGTACTGGTTTTAAAAGCTGACATTTACCAGGCGAGAACTAGACTCAAATGTCGTCTACCAGACAAGAAATGGTATTCCATGAAGGCTTATCATACGGGGACTGAGATTTGAAAGAATGATAGGCCAGACGAGAACTGGATTTTGAAACGGTTTTCCAAACAAGAACTGGGCCTTGAACAGATGAGGGATGTTGGGTTACCAGGTACTCTGATGTCATCCCCACCTGCTGGGAAGAAATGCACATCACTGCTGACGGGATATTCCTGATTTAACAACATTACCCTGGGGGGTACAAAATCTCTACTATGGAGAAGTGAGATCAATCGAGCCTCGTATCAGGGATAGCATGTAAGACACTGGGAATGTTAGTGCCAAGTACGCTTGGACTTTTGGTTTATAGATAGGATCGGGTTTATGGTAATCAAATTTATTTCTGGTTACCAACAAAAGTGGATTTTAACGGAAATTACTAGACGAGGACTAGCATTCGGGGTGGACTACCAGGGGAGAACTCGCTTCTGAAGAAACTTTTCTCCAGACGAGCATTGGACTTTGCAAAGATGAACCAAACGAGGCATGGGTTCGAATTAGACCGGTCAGACAAGAACTGACTACCAGGCGAGAACTGGGTCTTAAAGACAGGTAAGACGAGAACTGACTACCAGACGAGAACTAGGTTCTACAAAATAGGGTTAGACGAGAACTGACTAACAGACGAGAACTGGAGTTCTACAAAATAAGTCAGACGAGAACTGGAGTTCTACAAAATAAGTCAGACGAGAACTGACTACCAGACAAGAACTGGATTCTAAAGAAAGGTCAGACGAGAACTGACTACCAGACGAGAACTAGATTCTAAAGAAAGGTCAGATGAGAACTAACTACCAGACGAGAACTGGAGTTCTACAAAAAAGGTCAGACGAGAACTGACTACCAGACAAGAACTTGATATCAAAACAAAGGTCAGACGAGAACTAACTACCAGAAGAGAACTGGAGTTCTACAAAATAGGTCAGACGAGATCTGACTACCAGACGAGAACTGGATATCATGGAGACTTATCAGACGGGAACAGATTTCTAGTTTTGGACATCAGACGAACACTGATTTCTAGTTTGCCAGACAAGAACTGGACTTTGAAACTGATTTTGTTTAGACAGTTTTGACAGGTAACGAGTCCAGGCTATTTGGTGGGGCGACGACACGATTCCCCGACACTCAACTCTGGCTGAGGAGAATAAACTCGCTTGAGTAACTGCCCCAATGTACTTCCACTTGCCCCAAACTGATCTCTGGGACAGTTCGTCCTGAAAAGAAAAGCTTGCCATGAGACGACCTCGAGATGGCTTGCCCCAGAATCTGTACCATGAAAGGATTCGTCCTTGATTGACCAACTATGATAAACTCTGAAGATATGGAGAGGAACCATTCCTTTGTTTCCAATTTTCCCCCAGCCTGTGGGATCTTTGTAAAAAACTTCCTCGAAAGGAAACCTGAAATTTCTGTACCCTGATGGTTTGATATGAACTGACTCAGCATTCTAAACTTTGAAGAGGCGTTCAAGCTAATTTCCTTCTGGATAAGAATAGCTCTTGCGCTCTTAGGGTGTCTTGCCCCAGCCTTGCAATGAATTCTGCCCCTGATTGGCTGACTTAGGAAGGCATGCCCCTGACTTCGAGAGATTTATCGAATCTCAACCTGATTGCCCTCAGATTGACTGACTTTTGGACGACTGACTCCCATTATATAATCTTCTGATATAGCTTGCCACGGTTAAACGGAGTACTCGGGCGCTCTGCATCTTATCGTGATCAAACTTTCCACTGCGGAAACTTTCCTGATGTCAAGTGCTTACTCACAAGTAAAATAAATTGTTCTGCATAAAAGATATTTTAATGCAATGCATATGACAGTATTGAAATCCAAGTCTGTTTACTCGAAAAAAAGTTGTGACATAAAGCGAACGATCACTTATCAGAATGTCAACCTTAGAACCAACATGGTAAGAGGAATCCTTTTAGGAGTCAGTTTCGATGCGATCTTTACCGAAGTATGCTTTCGAAACAACCCTGTTTCAATTAGGACTTTTGAAGGTTGTAACTTGGTCAGGTTCACGATTTGAAACAAAGGATATTAGGTTGAAAGTTTATTTTAACCCACCCATTCTCCTTGATGTTCTCCAGTCCTACGTTCCGTTAATTCGACACAAGCGCTCACCTTTTAAAGGTTGAATGACAGGAGTGATGATTCAGAAAACCACATGTTTTTGGAGTGACAGTCACTCACTTTTCGTCTTTTGGTGCCTGGAGTCACACGACTTGTTTGTTCGAGGATTTTTCTTTTGTAATCCTTTTTTCTTTTCTGTTTTTTCCCTAACTTTTGCCTGGACATGCTCTTTTGAGCTTCTTTTGTTTTCAAAGTCCAGCGAGACGCCCTAATTTTTGCATAAGCCACTTGTTTTCAAGTTACCGGCTTAGCGGGCTTCTTCTTTTGATTCTTTTCTTTTTCCCTCTTTTTTTGGACAAATTGTGTGACACCGGCTTGTCTGACTTGTTGAAGGGATTGCGACTGTTTCACTCCTTGGCAATGGATAACCACTGTGTTTTTTTAGGAACGACCTTTAGAGGTGTGATTGGTCCTCGAACGGGAACACTCATTTTGCAATTTGGACGCTCGGTCAAATTAACTGACACCTACCCTGCCCCAGGTTAAGATTGAGGTTTTTGGTTGTTTTTCGAAAGAACTCCTACTACTAGGCTCAAAGGGGTTGACAAGGGATTATCATCATTATATCTCTGGTGTTTAGGAATTTGAAACAATGCTTGTACATTATCAGCAGGTTTTATTCAAAAGCATGCAATCGGAACAGCAACACGATCCACGTCTCCCCACTCTTATTAAATCCTTTTCTTTTTTCTTTTTCATTTATTTTCATTTATTATATTATTTTATTGTTTATTTTATCTTATTTTTTAATAGTTGTAATTAGTTATTAATATGTTAGTTTTAATTTATTAATTGACACTTTTTTTAGTAAACCCAAACCATAACTTAAAAAAATCATTTTCTAAAACTAAAAACCCTTTTTTATAACTAAAAATTAAATTCACTTTTTATGTTTTAATTAAAAACTTACATTAATACTTATCATTTTTGAATTAATTGAAATATTTTAAATTCAAGCCTTCTTTTATAAATTAAAACACTTTCATTTTTAATTTCTAATTGAACATTAACCTAAAATTCTAAAATAAATAACCAAAAATTCTTAACAGTTCTCGTAAAAATTTTCATCTAACTTTCATCGTTTCTCGTTTGGCTTTGATTATTGATCCTTTATTTTCCGTATTTATTTTTCATGGATGTAGTTTATACGAGACTTCGTCGTTTTTTATTTCATTATTATTCCGACATTTTTCTCGGTTGTTATTACGTGAGGCTATCGTCGCTCGTATTCTGTCATTTGCTTTTGTTTTTTTCATGGTTGTAATTTATACGAGTGATCGTTGCTTTGCACCTCTGTTTTACTGCTTTCGTTATTTCCCCGAATTTCAATTATCTTCATTGTAGTAATTTTCCGTTTGCATCATTTTTGCCGTTAACGTCCCTCCGAAGGATTAGGTCCAGTAGTTTGACCTCCGAGTCAATAACCCTAAACCTTGACTATTTCAAAACCCTAATCTTGCCTAGGTGTCCCGCCGCAGATAAAAATACCCTTTACCCTAGCATTAGGTTAAGGAGTCGCCGCACTCTGTTTTAGGGTTTCCCGCCGTGGAATGTTTAGTTAACCCTAATTTCAATTCAAACTATTTCAACATAGAAATAGGAGTCGCCGCACTCCACGTAAGCGCTTCCATATGAATGCTTACTCCCCCATTGAAATCTTGACCATAGTCAAGACATTTCTAACCTCCCTTTAGAGGGGAACTACGATTACTCTGATTCCATCCCCTATCCAGGATACGTAGGCACAAGATGCAAATCTTGCCGAGTAAACTTAGGACCAACCCTTAGGTCTTTCAGTCACTCTTAACCCTTAGCACATATACCCTAAAACCAATAATTAAAGCAAAATAGTAAGCAATAAACAAAAGGTTCCTGTAGAGTACTACAAAAGTTTAGGGTGCTAATACCTTCCCTAAGCTTAACCAACCCCTTACCTAGATCTCTCCCCGCATTGTTTTTACGATGCAAAACTAGGTTTTTCCTTTCTTTAACCTTTCCTTCGGATAAATTAAAGACCGGTTGTGAACTAAAGATGTGATTTAAATTAATTAATAATTTGATATCCTATTCTATTTGCAACACCTTTTCCCAAGCAGTGCCAGGATAATTTCACCAAACAGAAACTTATTTGCTCTTCCCCAACAAGAGTGGGATCCTCACAGCATCCCCAACAGATCGAATCTCTCATTCCCCTATAGTCGGGGTGTTTCAATTTTCCTTTTTCCCCAAGTAGTCAGGAAAATCTTAATGATGTTCTTCACCAAGCAGAGTTGGTTGTTTGAAGATCATCCTCTGTTTCTTCATCTCCAGCAGCAATATTGGTAGTAGTTTGGAAATATGAGATTCTAAGCTTATTCCCCAGTAGAGTCATCATCGTCTATGGTGCACTTTCCCCAGTTGAGGATGTCGAGTTCGTTTTCCTACGATTCCCGCCCACCTGCCATACAACATCTCAACCTATACCATTGCATAGCATGATATCAAACATCATGTAGGATCAACCATACATAGCATATACATCAAGCATACACCTCGTTGACTGATTCATCTCCACAGCAAAATTCATCCAATTTCTCGCTTGTCATACCCCAAATTTTAACCCGTAGATTCCATTATCATTCTAGGTGCATCAAGCATATGTTATCTAACCCTAACATCTTTCAAGTTAGTCTTTGTCAAGATGCAGATGAATTACGCCTTCACACTGTTAAAATCAAGAATCTTGTAGACTGATCAATCAAGGTTTTGGATTGATCTTATACATATCAATTCTTCACATCATCAAGAGGTTCATGTCTTACCAAGAATAAGTGCTACTTGAGGTTCTTACCAAGAGAATTGAAGCAACATTGTGCAAAATCCTAATAAGGGTTTCTAGTTGAAAAAGTCAACTATAGTTTGACTTTTTGTCTAAATGGGTTTCCAAAGCTTAAAACATGTTCCATAATGTTTCTATGACTTATTGAAGCCCCCTCAAGAAATATGAGAGGTTCAGAAAACCCCAGAACACTAAGGATCGATTTTGAAGATTTTAACTATTCGGTTCGTCTGTATGTAAAGTCAACTCTTTGACTTTTAGGGTTTTGACCCCACATTGAAGCAATCAAGGTTTTCAACATCATGTTATGCCTAACTAGTGAGTTTGGTGAAGATTTAATCAAGAATTGATGGTTAACTTGTGAATCAAGAAATTAGGGTTTATGAAAAACACTATCTACAAGCTTATTTGGAATGGTCATAACTCTCAAACCACACATCCAAGTTCAGTGTTAATCGATTAACAGAAAGGGTTAATCGATTAACCACTTAAAAATGTTGGAAAATTTGAATATTTGCATTGGTTAATCGCTTAACCAATTAGTTAACGGATTAACACTGTGTCAACAACAGAAAACAGCAGTTCAAAAGCACTTTTCAGCAACTTATCCAATGTGCAATCATTCCAATGAACATACAATCAATTAAGCACGAAATTAAACCAGAAATCAGTGATCTATTAAATGTAAACACATTTAAACAACAAGATCACAAATCACATGGATCGAATCAACCAAAAGTCAATCAAAAATGAAGATCCACGTCGAATATGCAAAAGAAGCTCGAAATGGCAACGGATCTAGAATTCCAACCTATGAAGCAGAGAATTGCTTCGGTAATTGTTGATTCAACTTCAATTGATTAGATCTAAGCAAGGAATCCGGAAATCCTTCAAGATCCAATTGAGTTCTTGTAGTAGAAATGAAGATCCACCAAAATTAAGCAAGAATACACAAAATAAGCTCTTCTAGATTCACTTCAAAATTCAGATCCACAATTGCACAAAATTTGAATGGAGAATTTGATATGATAAGGATGATGGATGAAGGTTTGAGCTCTAGAACTCAATGATTCCAATGGAGAATCAATGAATTCAAGCAAACAGAGCTTTGGTAAAGTTTTGGGAATGGAGAAGTTGAGAGCAAATTGAGAGAGTGAGAATGGATTCTAAAATGAAATGGAAATTATGAGAATCCCCTCCTTTGAGGTTTGAAGTAAATCATTTAAATACCCCTTAGGGTTGGATCCAAATGAGGTTTGGAGTGCGGTTTTTGAAAATTGGAATGGAATAAGGAATGGGAATTTGGAGGGAAATGAAATTAATTTGAAAACTAACCAAAATTCAAAATGATTCTAGATCCTTCCCTTGGAGTAAAATCAATTTCTCATGTGATCAAAATGGACCCCAAAGTGCGTTTATTTGGACTGGTTAATCGATTAACCATATGGGTTAACCGATTATCACCTTAAAAAAATTCAAATTTGACCTGATTCTTCTTTGGTTAATCGGTTAACCATCTGGTTAATCGATTAACACCTTCAAAATTTGAATTTTGGCGCCTTTTGGAGGGAAATACGCGCACTTTCCTGTTTTCAAACGTTTTGAGCTCTATTCAGCCTCTGAAAATTGCTTTCGAATATTATAACCGTGAGATTGCTTGAGATAGCCTGACTACTGCCTCTTGAGCAGAAAATAACCTACAAGATAAAATAAAATAGACTGCTCGATCGTTGGGCCAAATAAATGCCGGAGCCTCTAACGCTCGCTGTTTGGTCTCTCCCACCAAAGAAAACCCTGAGCCACATGAAAACCTTTATCCCTTGTCTCAAGAACAAATGTTATGCTATGCAACAATTCAAAAATGCAAAGAAACATAAGCCAAGTATAAGAAATGGTTGGTCAAATTTTGAGGTACAACAGATGCCCCTATTTAAACGACTTGGACCTGAAGGGATGAAAAGCTAACGGCTTTCAAACATTCATAGTGAAAGACGGTTGAATACCAAAGAACTCGGAAATTTGCCAACTGCGAAAAACAAACTGTAGAAATTTTGTTGGGGATACAATTGGAAACAAAAGGTAACAACCTGGCTTATGTTTCAAATGCACATGTTTGAATATGGTGTACTGCTCTATATGAAATTGAAATGCTACACATTTGGGAGATGCTATGCACAATGCACATGCAAAAGAACGACTTCAGCAAAATAAATGCTGAAGAGACGAAACCAACTCCGTTGGGGATGACAGGAACATGCCAATTACGATGGACTTTTGTTGGGGAAATCAAACCCTGGATCTGAATTAGATAGGTCAGGCGAGAACTGACAACCAGGCGAGCATTGGATTCAAAAAACAGGTCAGGCGAGAACTGATTACCAGACGAGAACTGGGTTCTTCAAAAGCAAAGTCAGGCGAGAATAAATTCAGGAGAGAACTGACTACCAAACGAGAAATAGTTTTTGTTTTTACGTCAAACATGAGCTAATTTTGTGGTTTTCCAGACGATAAATAGACTTCGAAACGCTTTTCACCAGACAAGAACTGGTGTTAAAGATAGTCGACCACCAGACGAGAACTGGAGTTTAAATTGTAGGCTGAAGAAAAAGGTGATCGGACGGGTACTGGTTTTAAAAGCTGACATTTACCAGACGAGAACTAGACTCAAATGTCGTCTACCAGACAAGAACTGGTATTCCATGAAGGCTTATCATACGGGGACTGAGATTTGAAAGAATGATAGGCCAGACGAGAACTGGATTCTGAAACGGTTTTCCAGACGAGAACTGGGCCTTGAACAGATGAGTGATGTTGGGTTACCAGGTACTCTGATGTCATCCCCACCTGCTGGGAAGAAATGCACATCACTGTTGATGGGATATTCCTGATTTAACAACATTACCCTGGGGGATACAGAATCTCTACTATGGAGAAGTGAGATCAATCGAGCCTCCTGTCAGGGATAGCATGTAAGACACTGGGAATGTTTTTTCCAAGTACGCTTGGGCTTTTGGTTATAGGATCGGGTTTATGGTAATTGAATTTATTTCTGGTTACCAACAAAAGTGGATTTTAACGGAAATTACTAGACGAGGACTAGCATTCGGGGTGGACTACTAGGCGAGAACTGGTTTCTGAAGAAACTTTTCTCCAGACGAGCATTGGACTTTGCAAAGATGAACCAAACGAGGCATGGGTTCGAATTAGACCGGTCATACAAGAACAGACTACCAGGCGAGAACTGGGTCTTAAAGACAGGTCAGACGAGAACTGACTGCCAGACGAGAACTGGGTTCTGCAAAACAGGGTCAGACGAGAACTGACTACCAGACGAGAACTGAAGTTCTACAAAACAAGTCAGACGAGAACTAGAGTTCTACAAAATAAGTCAGACGATAACTGACTACCAGACAAGAGCTGGATTCTAAAGAAAGGTCAGACGAGAACTGACTACCAGACGAGAACTGGATTCTAAAGAAAGGTCAGATGAGAACTAACTACCAGACGAGAACTGGAGTTCTACAAAATAGGTCAGACGAGAACTGGATATCAAAAGAAAGGTCAGACGAGAACTAACTACCAGAAGAGAACTGGAGTTCTATAAAATAGGTCAAACGAGAACTGACTACCAGACGAGAACTGGATATCATGGAGACTTATCAGACGGGAACTGATTTTTAGTTTTAGACATCAGACGAACATTGATTTCTAGTTTTCCAGACAAGAATTGGACTTTGAAACTGATTTTGTTTACACAGTTTTGACAGGTAACGAGTCCAGGCTATTTGGTGGGGTGATGACACGATTCCCCGACACTCAACTATGGCTGAGGAGAATAAACTCGCTTGAGTAACTGCCCCAATGTACTTCCACTATCCCCAGTCTGATCTCTGGGACAGTTCGTCCTGAAAAGAAAAGCTTGCCATGAGACGACCTCGAGATGGCTTGCCCTAGAATCTGTACCATGAAAGGATTCGTCCTTGATTGACCAACTATGATAAACTCTGAAGATATGGGGAGGAACCATTCCTTTGTTTCCAATTTTTCCCCAGCCTGTGGGATCTTTGTAAAAAACTTCCTCGAAAGGAAACCTGAAATTTATGTATCCTGATGGTTTGATATGAACTGCCTCAGCATTCTGAACTTTGAAGAGGCGCTTCAAGTTAATTGCCTTCTGGATAAGAATATCTCTTACGCTCTTAGGGTGTCTTGCCCCAGCCTAGCAATGACTTCTGCCCCTGATTGGCTGACTTAGGAAGGCGTGCCCCTGACTTCGAGAGATTTATCGAATCTCAACCTGATTGCCCTCAGATTGACTGACTTTTAGACGGCTGACTCCCATTATATGATCTTCTGATATAGCTTTCCCCGGTTAAACGGAGTACCTGGGCACTCTGCATCTTATCGTGATCAAACTTTCCACTGCGGAAACTTTCCTGATGCCAAGTGCTTACTCACAAGTAAAACAAATTGTTCTACATAAAAGATATATTAATGCAATGCATATGACAGTATTGAAATCCAAGTCTGTTCACTCCAAAAAAAGTTGTGACATAAAGCGAATGATCACTTATCAGAATGTCAACCTTAGAACCAACATGGTAAGAGGAATCCTTTTAGGAGTCAGTTTCGACGCGATCTTTACCGAAGTATGCTTTCGAAACAACCCTGCTTCAATTAGGACTTTTGAATGTTGTAACTTGGTCAGGTTCACGATTTGAAACAAAGGATATTAAGCTCAAAGTTTATTTTAACCCACCCATTCTCCTTGATGTTCTCCAGTCCTACGTTCCGCTAATTCGACACAAGCGCTCACCTCTTAAAGGTTGAATGATAGGAGTGATGATTCAGGAAACCACATGTTTTTGGAGTGACAGTCACTCACTTTTCGTCTTTTGGTGCCTGGAGTCACACGACTTCTTTGTTCGAGGATTTTTCTTTTGTAATCCTTTTTGCTTTTCTGCTTTTTCCCTATCTTTTGCCTGGAATGGATCTTTTGAGCTTCTTTTGATTTCAAAGTCCAGCGAGACGCCCTAATTTTTGCCTAAGCCACTTGTTTTCAAGTTACCGACTTAGCGGGCTTCTTCTTTTGATTCTTTTCTTTTTCCCTCTTTTTTTTGACAAATCGTGTGACATCGGCTTGTCTGACTTGTTGAAGGGATTGCGACTGTTTCACTCCTTGGCAATGGATAACCACTGTGGTTTTTTAGGCACGACCTTTAGAGGTGTGATTGGTCCTCGAACGGGAACACTCCTTTTGCAATTTGGACGCTCGGTCAAATTAACTGACACCTACCCTGCCCCAGGTTAAGATTGAGGTTTTTTGTCGTTTTTTAAAAGAAACTCCTACTACTAGGCTCAAAGGGGTTGACAAGGGATTATCATCCTTATATCTCCGGTGTTTAGGAATTTGAAACAATGCTTGTACATCATCAGTAGGTTTTATTTAAAAGCATGCAATCGGAACAACAACACGATCCACGTCTCCCCACTCTTATTAATTCCTTTTTTTTTTCTTTTTCATTTATTATATTATTTTGTTGTTTATTTTATCTTATTTTTTAATAGTTGTAATTAATTATTAGTATGTTAGTTTTAATTTATTAATTGACACTTTTTATTTAGTAAACCCAAACCATAACTTAAAAAAATCATTTTCTAAACTAAAAACCCTTTTTATAACTAAAAATTAAATTCACTTTTTATGTTTTAATTAAAAACTCACATTAATACTTATCATTTTTGAATTAATTGAAACATTTTAAATTCAAGCCTTCTTTTATTAATTAAAACACTTTCATTTTTAATTTCTAATTGGACATTAACCTAAAATTCTAAAACAAATAACCAAAAATTTCTAACAGTTCCCGTAAAAATTTTCATCTAACTTTCATCGTTTCTCGTTTGGCTTTGATTATTGATCCTTTATTTTCCATATTTATTTTTCATGGATGTAGTTTATACGAGACTTCGTCGTTTTTTACTTCATTATTATTCCAACATTTTTCTCGGTTGTAATTACGTGAGGCTATCGTCGCTCATATTCTGTCATTTGCTTTTGTTTTTTTCATGGTTGTAATTTATGTGAGTGATCGTTGCTTTGCACCTCTGTTTTACTGCTTTCGTTATTTCCCCGAATTTCAATTATCTTCATTGTAGTAATTTTCCGTTTGCATCATTTTTACCGTTAACGTCCCTCCGAAGGATTAGGTCCAGTAGTTTGACCTCCAAGTCAATAACCCTAAACCTTGACTATTTCAAAATCCTAATCTTGCCTAGGTGTCCCGCCGCGGATAAAAATACCCTTTACCCTAGCATTAGGTTAAGGATTCGCCGCACTCCGTTTTAGGGTTTCCCGTCGTGGAATGTTTAGTTAACCCTAATTTCAATTCAAACTATTTCAACATAGAAATAGGAGTCACCGCACTCCACGTAAGCACTTCCATATAAACACTTACTCCCCCATTGAAATCTTGACCGTAGTCAAGACGTTTCTAACCTACCTTTAGAGGGGAAATACGATTACTCTGATTCCATCCCCTATCCAGGATACGTAGGCACAAGATGCGAATCTTGCCGAGTAAACTTAGGACTAACCCTTAGGTCTTTCAGCCACTCTTAACCCTTAGCACATAAACCCTAAAACCAATAATTAAAGAAAAATAGTAAACAATAAACAAAAGGTTCCTGTAGAGTACTACAAAAGTTTAGGGTGTTAATACCTTCCCTAAGCTTAACCAAACCTTTACCTAGATCTCTCCCCGCATTGTTTTTACTATGCAAAATTAGGTTTTTCCTTTCATTAACCTTTCCTTCAGATAAATTAAAGACCGGTTGTGAACTAAAGATGTGATTTAAATTAATTAATAATTTGATATCCTATTCTATCCGCAACACCTTTTCCTAAGCAGTGCCAGGATAATTTCACCAAACAGAAACTTATTTGCTCTTCCCCAACAAGAGCGGGATCCTCACAGCATCCCCAACAGATCAAAGCTCACATTCCCCTATAGTCGGGGTGTTTCAATTTTCCTTTTTCCCCAAGTAGTCAGGAAAATCCTAATGATGTTCTTCACCAAGCAGAGTCGGTTGTTTGAAGATCATCCTTTGTTCATCTCCAGCAGCAATATTGGTAGTAGTTTGGAAATATGAGATTCTAAGCTTATTCCCCAGTAGAGTCGTCATCGTCTATGGTGCACTTTCCCCAGTTGAGAATGTCGAGTTCTTTTGGCTACGATTCCCGCCCACCTGCCACACAACATCTCAACCTATACCATTACATAGCATGATATCAAACATCATGTAGGATCAACCATACATAGCATATGCATCAAGCATACACACTGTTAAAATCAAGAATCCTGTAGACTGATCAATCAAGGTTTTGGATTGATCTTATACATATCAATTCTTCACATCATCAAGAGGTTCATGTCTTACCAAGAATAAGTGCTACTTGAGGTTCTTACCAAGAGAATTGAAGCAACATTGTGCAAAACCCTAATAAGGGTTTCTAGTTGAAAAAGTCAACTATAGTTTGACTTTTTGTCTAAATGGGTTTCCAAAGCTTGAACCATGTTCCATGATGTTTCAATGACTTATTGAAGCCCCCTCAAGAAGTATGAGAGGTTCAGAAAACCCCAGAACACTAAGGATCGATTCTAAAGATTTCAACTATTCGGTTCGTCTGTATGTAAAGTCAACTCTTTGACTTTTAGGGTTTTGACCCCCACATTGAAGCAATCAAGGTTTTCAACATCATTTTATGCCTAACTAGTGAGTTTGGTGAAGATTTAATCAAGAATTGATGGTTAACTTGTGAATCAAGAAATTAGGGTTTATGAAAAACACTATCTAGAAGCTTATTTGGAATGGTCATAACTCTCAAACCACACTTCCAAATTCAGTGATACAAAGCTGGTTGGAAAGCTCTTGAGAAACCCTACAAAATTTTCCTAGAGGGTTGATGTTAAAAAATGCATAGATTTTGAGTTATGAGCTCATCAAGTTGTGAAGGATTTCCACACAGAAAAATTTCTTGTTTTTTTGACTTGTAAGTCAAGTTTTGCATCCAACGTCATGAAGATTTTTGACCTAGTTCCCTTTGGAATCTGAACTTGTGATAAACATGAACATTGTAGTTCATATTTGGGGATTTTTAAAAAGTACAAGAGCATTTTCACAGCCTTTGTGGTTAGGGAGAATCGAAGAGGGCAAGTTAGGAATTTTTCATGTCATAAAACCAAGTTCATCACTTGCATTTTATGATGTTTAAATCATTCTATGATGTTTAGGGACTTAATTGATGAGATTACAATGGATTACCACTAAAAGTCAAATCTCATACCTTGAAAATTTGACTTTTCTGCATCTTCATAGACCAGAACCAAACCAACCCTTTTCCAATCATTCTAACACTTCAAACACTTTCGATAAACGTTTTTTGAACTGTCTGTGGCATCATAAAATTTCTATAACATTATTTCCTAGAGTTTCACTTTGAAGCTCTTGGTGTTTTCTTGCATAAGAAGGTATTTCGTCAAGACAGTGATCTTGAAGGAGTTCTCATCATTTGAACCATTTCTTGCTCATAAACTTGGGTATTCATGAATGTCCCTTTGGTTTGGCTTGTTAGATTACTTAAGTGTCATTTCAATATGCAACTTGTTGATTCTGGTTAGGCATAGATGATTGGTGTTTGTAAACATCATTTATAGGTCATATGTGATATGTTTGATCATATAGTTGATGCTAAATTGGTACATTTCTGCCTGTTGCTTTACTCTTGCACAAGCTTGTTATTTTTGCCACTACACATGACATATGTTGAATTAGCTTGTATATTGATGTATGAGTCTTGTAAACACTCTCTATATGTATCATATGTCGTATTTAAATCATTACTTGTTGCTTAGAACATATACATTGGACTGTCACATTGCTCTTGCACATAATATGTCTTTTTCAATGATGCTATTGAGTTTTTCACACGGTGCATGATCTGAGAAAACCACCACCACCATTAGATTTCTTGTGAAAAAATACACAATTTTCTTTTTCATTTCATCCAATTTGATTAATTTTTGAGTAAGTTATGACCCTTCTTGCAAAATCTGCCTTGCCTTGTTTTTTGCCCTAGTTGCCTAGTTTTCAAATGTGCATAACTTCTTTGATTTTTATCATTTTGATGCCATTCTTTTTTTCAATATGATCCTTAATATGTCTAGTTTCAATGTGTGAAGAAAGAATTCAAAAATTATTATTTTTGAAACACTTTGGTCCACTTGAATGACATGGTTCTTTTTAGGGTTTTCTTTGGTTTTCATGAACTTTCTTGACATAGTACTTAATTTTATTGTAAGATTGATCTTGTATGAATCATTTTTGAATGTATAAATTTTTTATATGTTTGAAAACACTTGGCTCTTTTTCTTTACCATGATTATACTTGCCTTTGTGAATGCATGAATGTGAAACATATGCCTTGAAACTTCTTTGTGAACCATGATATGTTTCTTGATGTTTTAACCTCATGAACATGATCCTTCACCCCCATATTACTTTATTATGTGTATTTTTAGAACCATAACATGTTTAAGGTTGTTTCTTTCCTTGAAAGTTACCATGAATCGTGTTTATCTTTCCCTTTGTGAAGTTTGAATTCATGCTTGAACTGTTGTTACTTTTCTTGCTTATCCATGATTGATTATCATCAATATGTCTTGAATATGATTAAATGTGTTACATTTGTCTTTAATTGATTCATATACCATGTTTGATTCAAGTTGTAACTTGTTTGCATGAGTTTTGTTTGAATACCATTGATGAAAATGTTGTTGTTACACATGTTTCATGCTTGCCGTTGTTGGTTGTTACCTTCATGGTCTTTGAACATTGTAATGTCAAATCATAAAACCTTGGTTGTTACCATGCTTTTTGTGTTCAATTTGTTAATTGATCCTAGTTATTTGTCTTTATCTTTATCAAGTTTGTTTCCCCAGTGATGGAACTTGTCAGTTCTCATCAAGTTGTCTTGTTATCATCTTTGCTTAATGTTGTCACAGGATTTCCCTTATCTTTCTTGGTTGTTACCATGACTTCATATATTCATCATGTTTGAATGAATTCATATATGTGTTTAGGCTTTGTTAAGTTTCCCCAAGTGATGTAGCTTGTTAGCTCTCATCTAGTTGCCTTGTTATCCCTTACTCCAAAGGAAAGTCTCTCTATTGACTTCACTGTCATAGATAGCTCATTACCCCTCCCCTTGACTTAGATAAGTCATTAGGTTCTTTAACTTAGTTAAGTTAGAACCTATATCCATTAGAATTTTCTTTAAGTCTAAAGACCTACCCCTTTTTAGGAGTATCCTTCAATTAGAACTTTAAGATAGAGTTTGTTAACTCTATGTAAGGATCATTGTCATGATTACTTACTCCCCTGTTGGCTTTTGTCTAAGTCAATCCCCTTGAGTGTTAAACTTAGATCTAAAGAGTTTTTTCTAACTATATACAAACATTGTTATGTTTTTTCCCCTTGGAGTCTTGACCATAGTCAAGTATTCCTCAACCTTAGAGAGATGAACTACGGTTGCTTTGATTCCATCCTAGTAAGGATACGTAGGCATAAGATGCAATATCTTTGCGAGCAAAAATAGAACTATGCTTAGGTCTTTACCTAAAACTTTACCTTAACCTTGATCCCATGACCCTAGAAAGCAACAACTTAGATAACTTAGCATACATATACACAAAAGCTTCTTGTAGAGTACTACAGATGTTTAGGATGTGAATAACTACCCTAGGCATAACCAACCCCCGATCCCCGAAACTCTAGCATTCTTGTTACATCGCGCAAAAGGTTTTTATTTAGTTAACCTTTCCTTTGGATAAATCCAAGCTTGATGGTGAATTTCAATGAATTAAGATTCAAGTTAATCAATAGCTTGATATCTGATTCTCACTGCAACAGAAATGGCGACTTCACTGGGGACGCTATTGAGGGTTTAACCCACTTTGTATTCTTGTATGCTATATCTCTGTATGTTTGCCTATACATGTATATTTGTGAATATATAACTATATGTTTGCATTGGATCATTTGGGTGATATCTTGAGTGGTGAGATAAGTCCTACCTCGAACTTGAAAGTACACATATGATAAGATGTGGTATGATCAATAGTTGACTGTTGGGAGTAGTCATAACATGTTTGACATATGATGTAACCACACTAGTTAAGACCTCCTTGAGATGATTAGTGGTGTATGAGTAGTCATGCATTTCATTAGTTGTTTCAACTTGAGAGTCCGTGAAACTGAGGACCTTTAGTTACCCACTTACCCCACTTGGCCTTTTTAGAACGTAGTGCAGTGACTATGAGGGAGTAGTCCCGAAATAGTTGTTACGCGATACTACACTCAGACGAGTTTATCCCATGAATAATTTTGACCCGCATGAGCAATTATGTTGGTTGATAATATCTGAAGGATTTATCTATGACTCTAGGAACTCTTGATAGAACCCGTTCTGCAGGTATAATAAACACCTTAGTACATGTCCTTTGGAAGGGTATACCCTAGCTTCATGCTCATAACCCTAAACCTAGGACCCTTGCTTGTTAGCATATGCATTTGTGCATTGTCTATACTTGTATATGTGCTATGTGTGCATCATGTCATCATATCATCATGGCATATCATCTTGTTGCACTGGTTTTGTGAAACTCAACTGTCTTCTTTTTGTGAAACCCTAGATATCATGGATTTTGGGAAAAGAAACACTAAGAAATACAACTTCAAGAAATATGATACAACGAAGTTGAGAGAGCTAGGAATGTTGGTATCCAAAGATTTTGGGAAAACGTACAGGAAACTCATGAGTATTGTGAAGACTAGAATGGAAGAAGGGGTTCTTAGCACTTTGGTTCAGTTATACGATCCCCTATACCACTGCTTCACATTCCCAGATTACCAACTGATGCCGATACTGGAAGAATACTCTTACTTCATTGGAATCCCTATGACAGATAAAAAGCCGTTAAGCGGTTTGGAGAAGTTACCCTCGCCGAAAGAATTGCTTATGCACTTCATCTAGAAGTATCTGAGATGAAAGCCAATTATGCTTCAAAGAATGGAGTTAAAGGTTTTCGTTGTGATTACTTATTTAAGAAGGCTATTTACCTTGAAAATTAGGGTAATATGGACGCATTTGAAGCGGTTTTGTCTCTATTGATATATGGGTTGGTGTTGTTCCCTGAGATAGAAGAATTTGTCAATTCAACTGATATCATCGTGTTCTTGAATCTTTATCTGGTACCCACTTTTCTAGGTGATGTTTATCATTCCATTCATAATAGGACTCTTCATGAAAGAGGAACTATTCTCTATTGTGCACCCTTGTTGTACAAATGGTTTGTCAATCATTTACCAAGGACGGACACTTTCAAGGAAAATCCTAATGGTTGGAGATGATCTCAAAGGATTATGTCCCTAACTCAAGCAGATATTCACTTGTACGATCCCGCCTATGATTGAGGGGTCTACATTGACAGCTGTGGTTCTTTTCTAGATGTACCGCTCCTGGGAGTACAAGGGGGAATCAACTATAATCCTGCTTTGGCCAAACTTCAATTTGGATTCGCAATGAAGGATAAACCTAGCAACATCCTATTGTCTGGTTTATTCTACCTTAACACCAAAGCAGAGGAGAGTTCAAGGAACAATATTATTGATGCTTGGGAGAACATCCAGAAGAAAACTAAAGCTGACCTTGGGAAAAGGAATTGTGTAGCCTTTGAGCCATTCACTCAGTGGGTTCAATCTAGAGTTCCTGAAAAGAATACATAGATTGTCATCACATCATCTTCCACCATCCCTATTGAAAAGATGGAAGAATACCAAGAGATCCTTGAGAGAACCAAGCTTGAAAGGGACACTTGGGAGGGCAAGTACCATACTCTTCATTCTGAGATAACATAATTAAAGAGAAAGCTAAAAGACAAGGATGAGTTTATTGAGTGGCTCAAATGTCGCTTGATTGGTGAAGATGTGACAAAAGATAATTTATTTTTCTCTAGCGTCAAGCATACGCAAAGTACTCATGAATATTCAAATATCCCACCAACTTCTGGCTCCTGGAAAGGAATAATAGATAAATAAGTGATGGAGAACACTGTGTTGAAAAGACTGAAGAGGACGCGCGGATAGGACTCTTGTCAGATTTCTTAACCATAGGGCTTCGTCTTCTCCTTTGATGTAACCTTATGTTTCTTGTATTGCATTTCAAAAGTTGTAACTTTTCCCAATATAAATGAAACGAGGGTTTTGCTACAACTTATCGTCTGAGTTTTTTAAAACTAGTTGCATCTAGCATCTTTGCATTGCATTTTGCATCTTGCTAACCACTCAAGGAATTCAAACTCTTTTTTGCAGACATAGTAATGGATCAAAGAAATAGGTTCACATTCCCAAGCTTGAGGTTTGATAACTTGAGGATCTTAAGAGGCCTAGTAAGGAATTTTGTTGCTTTTGTCGCCAAGTATGGAGATCTGTTATCTTTACTGGACATGCAAGTAAATGAGGAAATGCTGCTAGCTCTCATAAAGTTTTATGATCCTCTTTACCATTACTTCACATTTCTAAACTTTCAGTTGTTGTTGACTTTGGAAGAATACTCTGCGCATCTGAAGATTCCCATGACTTTTACACCTCACTATAGAAGAGAGAAAAGACTAAACATGAGAGATGTTACTGAGGTTCTACACCTGGAACTCACTGACCTTCCAACCTGTTTGGATATTAGAAGTGGATTTACTAGAATGGAAGCAAGACCATTTATGGAAAAGGCTGAGTTTCATTATGATCATGGAAATATGGGAACCTTTGAAGCTATATTGGCTTTCTTAATTTATGGCTTATATCTGTTTCCAAGTAGCCCTGAGTTCATCAGCTTAGAGGCCATAAAGTTATTCATTGTCAGAAATCTCGCTCTTACTTTATTGGTTGATACTTATTAAACCATTCATCGGTGGAGGGTGTGTGATCTTGGACAATTTGCTTGCTGCACGGAGCTCTTAAACAAGTGGTCTATTTCGCATTTTCCTAGGACGTTCTCTTTATGGAACCTAGAAGACAGTGATGCATGGGTTAGAAAGCTGGCTTCACTCTCTCACTATGACATTAACTGGTATGATCTTGCTCACGGAGGAATAGTAATGATACATAGTTGTGGGGATTTCCCAAACATACCTCTGATTGTCACCAAAGGATGTATCAGCTATAACCCTATCCTGGGCCGCTGCCAATTAGGATATCCAACTAAGGTAGAACCAGATCCAGCCTTGTTAGAGACCTATTTCTATGAAAAACGTAGTGACCCGGATTTCGAAACATAAGGCATATTTTCCTGGCTTCATCCCAACTTACAAGGAATGACTGTCGTGGAAAACCCGAGTTGTCTCGCTTCAAAGGCATATCTGCTTTGATCAAAGGAGATAGCGCTGAACATGTTCTACACCCGCTCTTATGAAATTTCGCCAGTCCCGGAAGAACTTTTGTCTAGAGGAGAGTTGAGGTTAACTTTAGTCAAAGCCGAACGTGAAAATGAAGAACTCTGGGAGCTACTTCGTCAAGACTAGAGGAGGACAAGGCTGCAAGAAGGAGAAGGATCATCTTGTTAGAAGATCTCGACCTTTTAATTTCCTTTTTTTACCCCTAGCTTTTGGGAATGTGTAACCTTCATTTTCTAAATTGTTGTAAAAGTTTCATTTGTTAATGAAAACTTTATGCTTGTGAGACTCCATTTGTAATGAGAATTTGGTTAAACTTTCATTCGTTAATGATAAGCATCATGTTGTTACATGATGATCCATTAATTTTGTTCGTAAACAAACCGTTTGGTTTTCCTTGAATGTGTGGCTTGCATTTGCATCTGCATCCTGCATTTCATTTGCATTGCATTGCATCGGTTCTCCAGCTCATCATGTGTTATGTTGCTGTCAGAAGTCACGTTGAATACCCACCAATATAATACCAGAGTCAACACTCAGAGAAGAATAGCTGATCAAGATCAAAGAATCGATCAAATCAACAATGACTTCAAACGGTTGCACGGTGACGTTAGCTAGATTATGGAAGTCCTTCAAGTGATAAAAGCAAAAATGAACACGCAGATTACAGTGGTATCTCAAATCAATACAACGATGACAAATCCTCCTCTGGTAGTGACCTCAGCAATTGAACATCCACTTGGTATCGCCAGGGATTTCATGCCACCATTCAGTAATGCCCAGCAATTTGACCTTCAACAGCGCTCTAATCCGCAGACTGTTCTGTTAGTGACGGAATTCCAAAATCCTATCTACACAAAGGCAGGTGCTCAGGAACAGGTTCGACCGATCTTTAAAAACCATCAATAGATATTTGATATACCCGACGGGTCTGAGGTTGAAGATGAGAAACACGAAAAATTAAGGGTTGAGATGGATATAATGGCAAGACGGATGATGGCCATAGAAGGATACAACATCTTTGGTTCTGATGCTAAGGACATGTGCCTGGTTTCGGGTTAGGTATTTCCTTCTAAGTTCACGATGCCCACATTTGAAAAATATGAAGGAGTGACTTGCCCAAAGATTCACTTAATCATGTACTGTCGGCTTATGGTCGCGCACATTGAAAATGACAAATTATTAATCCATTGCTTCCAGGGCAGTCTTAAGGGTGCCTCTTCCAAATGGTACCTAAGTCTAGATCAGTCAAAAACCCATTGCTTCCAAGACTTGTCTGACGCATTCATTCAACAATACAAGTACAATATAGACTTGGTGCCAGACCGTTGTTAGCTCCTCAACATGACACAGAAGAGCTCAGAATCTTTCAAAGAGTACGCGCAGAGGTGACGTGAAACTGTCGCTCAGGTGGAACCTCCCTTGACAAAGAGAGAATTGGCGGATTGGTTTGTAGATACAGACAGGCCCGAATTCTATGAGAGGATGATTAATAGCGTCACATCGAACTTTTACGATATTGTGGCCGTAGGTGTGAAAGTGGAGACGGGTTTAAAGAACAGCAAAGTAACAAGCTCAACTAGTAGTACTATCACTAGCATAACGAAGAAGCCACCGAGCAATTTTCTCCCACAAAATCAACAACTATCTCGTCTACCACCACAACAAAACTATGAGCAGTACCAACAACAGCAGTATGTAGCCGCAGTCACACCAGTTTCTCAAACTTGTCCAAATCAACAAAACTTTCAACAACAGGCGCCCAACGCCTACCAGCAAAATCATAATTAACAAGCACAACAACAACAAAGAGCTCTGGCTCCGAGGCCTGCTTTCCATAATAGAAGGCCAAGGATTCAGCCCATTCCTATAAGTTACACTGAGTTGTACCCCTTAATGGTGCGATAAGGCTTGATTCAGGCAAGGAAATTGGGTCATCTTCCAAATCCGTTGTCACATTTCTACAATCCAAACGCACGCTCTACCTTTCATGAAAATGCTGCAGGATACGACCTTGAAGGTTGTATAGCACTTCATCACATTGTACGGGGGTTGATTGAAAAGAAGATTCTCTCCTTCGAGGATAATCAACCCAATGTGGAAAGTTGTCCTTTACCAAACCATGGTAGTGTCCATGCCGTAGAGGAAGATTCTTATATGAGAGTGATTTCCAAGGTTTCTGAAGTTAAAACTCCACTGACCGAGTTACATAAGAAATTGATAAAGACAGGTCTGATCAATAACTCTCATGAAGACTGTAGTAATTGTTATCATAATTCGCAAGGTTGTGACTTAGTACGGAGGAATATTCAGTCGATGATTTACGAGGGTCTGCTACAGATATGTGGGGAAAAGAGAAAAGAAGATATCTCGATGATTGAACCTATAATCAATTTACCAAAGAAGTCTGAAAAAGTGTCGGTATTCAACACTACAAATAGCAAGCCCTCTTCTCCTGCTACTGTTAGTCATGCATTCCATAATAACCTAGTACCGACGGTTGGCTAGCCTAAGCCAAGTTCTGATCCAAGAAGAGGGCCAGGTCCCAATACAAAGACTGTATCCTGGGAATATGACTATTCCTGGTACGATATGAAAGCTTGGAGAAAGCATGAGGATGTAACAAATATTGTTGGGGTAAGCAAAATGACCTGCAGCGGTTGTATATATCAACCCAAAGCAACTCTTACCATTTTCAAGGAAATTATTCCTAAGGAAACCATCTCAAAAGATCTTGTTATTATTGAGAAGTCAAAAGGAAAAGAAATCGTGAATGAAGATGAAGAAGAGTTCTTGAGAATAATCTGTTGGAGCGACTACAGGGTAGTAGGCCAGCTCAATCAGACTTCGTTAAAAATCTCAGTCATGTCTCTGTTGCTAAGTTCTCCTGCTCATCAATAAGCGTTGCTAAAATTACTGACACAAGCCCACGTAATAAAAGATATCATTATGGGGAAGTTCAATTATGTTGTTGATGACATCACGACTTGCAATATGCTGAACTTCAACAACGATGACTTAATCACTGAAGGTCACAAGCACAATTGTGCCTTGCACGTACATGTCAAATGTAAAGATGATACTCTCACTAGAGTACTTGTTAATACTGGGTCATCTCTCAATGTGATACCCAAGAGAACATTGGCCAAGTTGGCATATAAAGGAGATGTGATGAGAGCCACATATCTTATCGTGAAAGCCTTTGACAGATCAAGAAGAACAGTAATTGGATAAGTTAATTTATCAATTATGGTGGGACCATAGGTCTTTGAGGTCACTTTTCAAGTGTTGCACCCCAAAATTTGCCCAACCTTTTCCTTCTTGGTTTGATTCTTTGCACTTCATTTAGCATTAGCATTTGCATATCATAAAGCATTATTGCAGGGGATTAAGGAGTGTTCCCATCAACCGAGGATTTCTAAAGCTTCTAAGCCTAACCAAGAATTCTCATGCCAAGCATCAAGGGCATTTCATTAATTCAACCAAGTCAAAGTCCTTTGAGAGGAGCTGATTAAGAGGAGCATGGTTCACCTCCTGTCTATGAGGCCATGTAGACGGCATCTGAGGTCCTATGGAGCTCATCCAAGTCATTTTACTAAGTGCAAGCAGCTACAGTTGAAGGTGTTGCAATTAGGGTTTTCATCTGGTCAACCCTAAGTCAACTGTTGATTTTAAAGGAGACCCAAGCTCATTTCTAAGTCTTCATAGTCATGGAATGGTATGTTGAAGCATTTGAGATGTTGTTCCAAGGTCAATTCAAGGAGAATCAAGGTGTGAGTAGTTGCTAAACTAGGGTTCTCAGGGTAAAATCCCCTATTTAGTGCCTAACTTCAAGACCACACAAGTCAAGATACAAGTCTCACATGTCTTTGGCATCCACATGAATGTTGTAGAGGATGTTCATACCTTTAATTTGAGTACTATAAGTCCTCCATTGGATTTGTAGAACTCAAGTTATAGATCAGACAAGTTACAGGTCACCAGATGAATGTGAAATTTGTCTGCAAAAGTCAACCAACTTCCAAGGAACTTTTGACATAGAAGGATTTTTCTCCTCAATTTTTGGCCAACATGGAAGTTGTAGTTATTGATCTTAGCTTTCCAAAATGTAATAGAAGTCATTCATCTTATTTTTAGAGCTCAAGTTACAAGCTTTGCAAGGCAGGGGTATTTTGGGAAACTTTGATTACAGGTCATAAAATTACAGGTCAAGTTCACCACACTACATGACTCAGATGGAATTTTTTCCAACATGAAAGTTTATCCAAATGGGGTCATTTGGTCAAATAAAACTCAAGTTATCAATGGGCTAGCTTGTGTTTGAAAATTGATAAAAGGAAATTTGGTAAAAGCATGTGAAAATCGAAGTTTGGGGTTTTGACAAGTTTTAATCAAATATGGTCATATTTGTACTCATTTTGAAGGGAAAATACATTTTAAGATCATTGGTGACAAAATCAATTGCATTTGAGGCATGGTTCATGGGCTATTTCAAGCTTTCTTCATGTTTAAGCAACATTTTGAATCATGACCATTGAGATCCAAACAAGGAGAGATTTTGGGCCATTGATCTTCCTTACACTACAAGGAATGGATTGGGATCAGAAACAAGGAGAATTGGTCATGTATTCATCCACTTCCATGGTCTCCCATAAGCATGAAATGTGAAAATCCAATTTGATCATTCTCACACATTTGGGCCCCCAATTTGCATCAAACATCTTCTATAAGTAATGTACATGACATTCATCATTTTTTTGGTTAATTTTGGTGAGAAAACAGAGTTATAGCAATTGAAAAAAGTGAGCACCAAGTGATTTTCAAGTTCTTCATTTTCCATCAATTCAAGTGTTCTCACCTATCCAAACACCTTCAACAACTATCATTGAGTGATTCCACACCATTTTCTAGAAGAATTCGTGTCCCATTGAAGCTCTACACTTCCATTTTTAGAGGTAATGGATATTCAAGATAACTCCCTAATTATGCATCTTTCTTGCACCATCTTTGCACCATTACAATCCCCTTGAGGCCAATTTGGATTCTGGTATCTTTTTAAGCATTTTCTTGAAGATTTATGGTTCTTGACATTTCTTGGATCCACCATGGGTTTAGAGATTCATGGGGTTTCACTTCAATTCATTGTGATATTCTTGTTCCTTGTGAAAAATGCTTCAGGTTTGACTCAAGAAACATTCGTTTTCATTGAGAAACGAGAGAGATATGGTGGGAGGAGGCTCACCGGCGCACTTCCGGCCGCTCCATGGTGGTGCTGCATTTTTCTCCCTCTCAAATGTTCAAATCGGAGAAGATAAGTGGCCACCGTCCGATCGTGTATGAAAAGAATGACTTAGTACTCGCATCCAACGTCCCTCAGCGTGCCACATCACCACTCACTTAAGTGACTCAGCTAGGCTTAAGTGACTTTTTATCCACACCCCCATTCTGCCAGACCCAATAGATAATACTGAATTCTGTTGCTATTTGCCACACGGTTTTGTTTATTTTCCATTGTTTTCTTTATTTTTCTATTTTTTTACATGTTAGTTTTAAGTACATAAAAAATATAAATAATGCCTTTTAATTCTTGACTTTTTTACCTGTTGATCTTGGATGTGTTAGGGATTTTTAGAAATTGGAATTTTATTTTTAGGGTTTATTTTCATTTTGTCATGATTTTTCCTATTTTTAATGCCATTAAAATTGTGAGATTGTACCTCTATTCTTGTAGAATTTCATTGGGGTATCAAAACAACAAATAAACTCCTAATCTTTTGTGGCCGTGTTGTACACATCTTGAGGGATTCAAATATATTTTTCTCTGGATTTTATACTACCATTAGTATAGGTTTTGAACACCATCTTTGGGCATGCTCTAGATAGCCTTGGTTTGAGATACCTTTAAAAGTTTACTCTCTGTTTGAACACTTCCTTTTGGATTCTTCCTCTATCCTTTTAACCTCTGATTACTAACACATTGTAAGTGCTTGGAGAATTTTTTTGGCATTTTTAGATGCAATTTGCTATTTTTTTTCCTTATTTTGCAAGTTGACTCATAATTTGGCATTTTCACTTGGACAATTGTATTGTTTTGGCTCTAAAAGCCATGTATTGCTTGTGTGATGGATATTATAGTGATTGCTTCTTATTGTGGACATATTATAGATCTTGTGGACCATTTGGTGGCTGTTTATATTTTACATAGCTTGTCCATTTGATGTTATACTTTCATGGTTGTGCATTGTGATTCCATATGGTGGTTTATGTGCTCTCATTGTAGGTTTCTCTTGATTCCTTACCATTTTATCCTTGATATTCATTTGTGGCATAGGTTGTATTATTAGAATATTCCACTCTTTGTCCAATGACCTTGGTGTGTCATTTAAGGAAGTTTTAGGTCCCTCATTTGGAGGTCTCTAAGGCATGCCTAAAGTGGTGAATCCTTGAGGACTTCCTTTGTATGTTTGTATGACTTGCTCTTGTTGCATTTCCTTCTCCTATTCTCCTACATTATTTCATATTTGGCTTGAGGTTGAGATGAGCTTGTGGAGGCTCCAGCTCCCACACTATTTTCCTCCCTCACTTGCATTGCATCCTTACATTTCATGTATGCATTCTTATGATTGTTTTCTTCTTCTTATTTTGTCTTCCTTCCCTTAGGATTTCCATTCTTTCTTGTCCAAGATAGAATGTGATAGACATTAGGACTTTAACCATGCATGACAACATTATATAGTTCCCTCCTAAGTGTTACCATAGGATGAACTTTGCATGACAACTTTAGGATTGGATTAGTTCCCCTTTAGTTCGTCCTTTCTCTTCTCATCTGCAAACATCTTTAAAACACTTAATAAATATTAATGCGTGTTGTACGCTACGAGCCTTAAGCACTTGAGAAAGGGTTGTTGGAGAGTTTCTTTCCAACAACTTGGGTGTTTAGTATGGTACCCTTTGGGTGACATGCGACGCATTCACTCTTAAGTCCAAGTCTTTAGTGCGACACGAGTTACAAACAGAACTCAAAACACTTCTTCTTTAAAAGACACAAAAACAAACATTCAACATTTTTGTCCTCTTGGACCTTTAATCCTTAGAAACCATTTTCATAAGGAGAGTTTCGTTAACTCCCGGTTCTACCGCAAATGGTAAACGCCTAAGTCTCCAAAGGTCGAGCTACATACACCAAAACTGCTAGAACCGTTTGTTAACCCTACTCGGGTTAAAACATAATGAACCAAACCTGTGGACTTGTTAGCTCGAACTACGTTTGCTATGATCTTTCGCGCCTTGTGAAAGTACGTAGGCACGAGATGAGATATCTCGGCGAGCAACCTTCCCCCATTTTTCACCCGTGGTTAGGCGAACTACGTTGACTCTGATTTCTCGTTCTAGACGGGAATACGTAGGCATAGAACTGTTGTGTTCTGCCGAGTCATTTATTTTTCTTTTGTCCTTAACCCTTTAGCTAGATAGTATTAATCAACCCTTCGAGATAAACAATTAAGCGTGGATCCCGTCGAGTACGACGGACGTGAGGGGTGTTAATACCTTCCCCTTGCGTAACCGACTCCCGAATCAAGGACTTGGTTGCGATGACCATTCCTTTCCTTTTTAGTTAGGTTTTCTCTGAGCGTTTCCTTTCCCTCCTTTGGGATGAATAACGCACGGTGGTGACTCTTCTGTCATTGTCGGCCTTGTTTTTCGCAGTAGCGACAATTGGCGACTCTGCTGGGGACTGCGATGGTTCCCTATGTGAGTCTCGCCTTGGTTTTTCTTCCTAGCTGTCTGGGTCTTCCCCAGCAGCCGGCGCCTCTGCTGGGGACTCCAACGGTTCCCTATGCGAGTCAGTCCTAGCGCTTGTTTGTTTATCTTGTGGGTTTTGTACATACCTGTTGTACCTTAGCTTTACTTTCCCGCATTTTATTTTCCCGCAGTTTATTTTCAGCATTATATTATATCATTATTGTGCTGTTGTGGGAGAGGATTGATTCTGATGAGTGATAAGCCAGACCCAGGCTTGAGTGTACCTAGCATTAGTTGTGGAAAGTAGTGGACGCGTGCATGCTTTGCATGTACTAGTGTTTCACAAAATCCACGCTCAGACGAGATTCTCCCGGTTGACTTCTTTTCCAGCCCTTTGGGCTTGAGGGGTTGATGGTTTGGAGGATTGTCGACTCTGGAGACCGATCATTTGTGATTCAGCTAAGTGAGGCCGCTTTGAGAGATGATGATGCCATGCCTTCTAGGTATCGTATCATCGTTTCTTGAAAGTCTGTGACGCTGATGAACGCATAGGATGCCATACCTCGTCGGCGAATTAAGTCCATACCTATGAGGGGAATTGGGTTATGCAGGAAACCATAGCTCCATATCACCCGGTTTTCTCTACAGTGTGAACTTTTGGTTTGATATCAGAGGTCTTTAGTATCAATGATCTATGTTGTGCAGTGATCTATGTTATGCATAGGCAGAGCTCTAATTATTCTCTGACAACAGCACAACTACCTTAATCCCCTGTAGTATCTTTGCATTTTTGCATTTTTCATCTGCATTGATTACATGACATTGCATTAACATTGCAGGTGCATATTTCCTTTGATTCTAGCTATCTTGATCTCCATTTCTGACATGGAGACCCTCAAGAAGACAGTTTCCTACAAGTTCCCTTCTCCTGACATCCGTCCCCTTTTGAGTTTGATCGCTCTAGCTGATCCAAAAGTAAAAGAAGATTGCTCAATATGGTGACCCTCAGTTGAGATGCTTCGTCTTTCCTGATTATATCTTGGCAATCACCCTGGAGGAGTACGCTGCGCTGCTAGGAATTCTGATATTGGATTAGATGCCATATGTTCATGATGATGTTGAGCATAATCTGGCTAAGCTTGCTGAAGTTGGTTGTCTAGATGCTTCTGAATTCTCGGGAAGATTGGTTAAGCTGAACGGAGCATACGTGTTTCATTTATCGTTCTTGGTTGACAAGGTTGTTGCTTATGTTGTATCAACCATCACCAGTTTTGGCTGAGGTCTTTCCATTATTCATGCTCAGATACTTGTGCTTGTAACTACCCATGTGGTTTTCCATTTGTATACATGAGGAGTTTTCTACTACTGCTGTCTGAGGGGTTTCCATTGTCATGCGTTTCACCCGGAACTAGAATCAAGGGAAATATTCCATATGTATATATACATTGTTAGCATTTTGCATATTTTTCTTTGTGTTTACAGGTACCTTCTTAAACCTCGTTCTTATGTTCTGTTGTATTTTCAGAGAGTTGTTTTAGGATTGCTGACCAGAGAATTCACCGGTACTCTACCAGAAACAATCTCAAGAAAGCCATGGATCACGTTCAGACTGAGATGCAAGAGATGAGGGAGCGCATGACTCAGCTCATGGAGGTCATGCAGGGCATGGCTCAAGGATAGGAGCAACTGAGTATAATGGTCCAGCCCCTGGTTGCTAGGGTTGATCTTAATGGAGTTCTTCACGGAGGTACTGCTACTAATACTCCCTGCAACGATACGGAGATTCCTAACGCCACTGCTGTGCCTATCGGATGCACCCCAACTGCTGCAGGGGCCGGAAATGGTAGTAATATTGGCGTCTGCCACGCTGGTCTGGGTAATGTTGCTGGTAATGCAGGTTTTGGTAATGCTGGTAATGCAGGTTTTGGTAATACTGTTAACTTGGGTTGTGGTAATGGTGCTCATAATGCTGGGTTTGGACCTGGTGCTTCTAACCATGGTCTTGGTAACGCTGGGTATGGTTACACCGTCAATCGAAATGTCTATGGTCCGGAGGGTGCCTACGCTGGGTATGGCAATGGGGACCAACGATGGAATGAAGATCATTAGGACGACGTGTTCTCTATGAGGGATGTGGGCGCTGAGTTGCCCGCTGAAGCTGATCGTAGATTCAGAATGATGGAGGAACAAATGAGGAACATAACATATCAGGACTCCATGGGGCTCGACATGGGCAATTTAGGGCTGATCCCTGATTTACGAGTTCCGTACAAGTTCAAAGTTCCTACCTTCGATAAATACAAAGGTGTCACTTGCCCAAGGTTACACATACGTTCATACTACAGAAAAATGTCAGCCTATTCAAATGATGAGAAGATGCTCATGCATTTTTTCCAGGATAGCCTGTCAGGGCCGTCGCTCGAGTGGTATATGGGTTTGGAACCCTCTCAGGTTCGCAGTTGGAAGGGTTTGGCTGAAGCGTTTGTGAAGCACTACCAGTATAACAGTGACCTTGCTCCTAACAGGGTCCAGCTTCAGAATGTCGTCCAGAAGAACGAGGAATCTTTCAAAGAGTACGCCAAGAGGTGGCGTGAGCTTGCAGCCAGGGTGAAACCCCCAATGGTAGAGAGAGAGAGAGTTGATTGACTTGTTTGTATCAATGTTATTTGGGATTTACTATGAAAAGCTCGTCAACTGTATGTCTGGGAGTTTTTCTGACCTTGTAATCAACGGTGAGCATATAGAAAATGGCATTAAGATCGGGAAAATTCAGGTCGTAGAAGTACCTTTATCAGGTGGAGGAAAGAAAGCGTTCGGAAATAAAAAGCGTGAAGGCGATGCTAATTCTGTGTCAAGCTCTCGGGATAGAGGCAGAGGTAGATATCAATATCAGTGTCATCATCATCAGGATGCAAGTGTTATCATTCTGATACCACCACCGCAACAACAACAACAACCACAACAGCAGCAGAATCAACAGGGCTACAGGAAGTACCAGAATTCGAGAGAAGCAAATAGAGTATTCGATACGCCGCCAATACCGTACTCCCAGATGCTTCAGACGTTACTACATCTGCAGTTAATTCAGAAGAGAACCTTGGCCCCTCTGACAGGCCGACCACCACCTGGCTATGATGCAAATGCCCACTGCGAATTCCACTCAGGGGCACCCGGGCACAACATTGACGATTGCAAGGCTTTTAAGCACAAGCTACAAGATTTGATTGACAGTAAAGCCATGGACTTCTCGCATGAAGCGCCCAACGTTGTGCAAAACTCCATGCCGAATCACGGACCGACAGGAGTTAGTTCCGTTCTGGAAGAGAGAAGCTTGAATCTAGTGATTAGGGTTGAAGAGTTGAAGACTCCGCTGGGTCAGGTGAAGAAAGAATTGCTAAGAGAGGGGGTGTTCCCTGGTTGTTCTGAAACTTGCGCCAATTGTGTGGACCATCCTGAAGGGTGCGAAGATCTGAAGAGACATATTCAGGCCTTGATAGACGAAGGAATGTTACAGTTTGACCGCACTTCAGAAGATCTGAAGTTGCGACGATTTCGATCCCTTATAAAACAATTACAATACCAGTGCCTCCCAAGAGGCCAACCGTCATCATAACTAAAGTCGGACCAGTCCCGTATGAGAGTACTAAAGCGATTCTGTGGAATTACGGAGCAGAAGTCTATTGTAACGGGGAGAAGGTGGAGTTGAAGAGTTATTTAGCACACTCATTGGATAATCTAGTGGGTACAAGTGGCATGACCCGCAGCGGCAGAATCTTTGCGTCACCAGAAGTAGTGGCATGACCTTACCCATCCAAGTGGGACCTGAAGTTTTCAATAATGTGTTCTATATAATGGATATACAGCCAGCCTACAGTTGTCTGCTGGGACGGCCCTGGATTCATGCAGCGGGGACTGTGACGTCTACACTCCATCAAAAGCTGAAGTATATGGTCGGTGGCAGCATTGTCACCGTGTGCGGAGAGGATGACATATTGGTGAGCCATTTGTCGTCGTTCAAGTATATAGAAGTGGAAGGTGAGATCCACGAGACTGCAGGCCTTCGAGGAGGTTCGAGTTACAGATAAGTCTCCAGCTACGAGCAAAGCACCAGAGGTAGCAATGTCGTCGTTCAAGGAATCCCAAGAAATGGTTCAGACTGGGGCAGCGCAAGTTTGGTGCCAAGTTCTGGACATCCCCAACAAGCAAGACAAGTTCGGTTTAGGATACTGTCCTGCATCATCATCACAAAGCGCGCCGCGATTCAAGGGGCCGAATGTGTTCACTCCAGGAGGAGTCGTGTTTGAACGGATCAATGTTGTGTCCGATGTTGAAGACGGAGACAGCGACCGTGACTTGGATTCATGGATAAAGCCCAGTTCCTAGAAGCTGGCAATTTTCATTTTATCATGTTATTTCTTTGCATTTGTAGTTTCTTTCCTGTCTATGTGCAATTCTCACTTGTAAAAACTTGTTGTTTCTCAATTGATATTGAAAATGAAATAAATATGCATGTTTTGAATTAATCCATTCGTGTTCACTTTATTGTTATCTTTTATTTCAAACGCTTGTTTAAGTGGAATCCGGAGAGGATGACGAAATCGAAAGAGGTGTAAGCTTCCGATTGTATGCTCTTGGATAGAAAAACTTGTTGATGATATACAGGCATTGTTTCAAATCCATAAACACCGGAGATATAAGGAAGATAATCCCTTGCCAGCCCCTTTGAACATGTAGTAGGAGTTTCTTTCTGAAAATGAAAAACCCTCAATCTTAACCTGGGGCAGGGTAGGTGTCAGTTAATTTGACCAAGCGTTTAATTTGCAAAAGGAGCGTCCGTTCAAGGATAAATCACACTTGTATAGGTCGTGCCTAAAGAACCACAATGGTCAAACCTTGCCGATAAGGAGTGAAACAGTCATAATCTCTTTTAACAAGTCAGACAAGCCAGTGTCACATGATTTGTTCAAAATAAAAACAAACAAAAAAGAGAGAAAAAAAAAGCCCGCTAAGTCGAATCTTATGAACAAGCGACTTGGGCAAAAATTAGGGTATCCCGCTGGACTTCAAAATCAGAAACTCAAAAGAGTTAGTCCAGGCAAAAATTAGGGAACGAAAAAAGCGAAAAACGAAAAGGATTACAAGAGAAAAATCCTCAAACAAGAACGAAATCGTGTGACTCCAGGAACTATAAAGACGGAAA
Organism: Lathyrus sativus; assembly: GCA_963859935.3. Taxonomy (NCBI): domain Eukaryota; kingdom Viridiplantae; phylum Streptophyta; class Magnoliopsida; order Fabales; family Fabaceae; genus Lathyrus; species Lathyrus sativus. The sequence goes on along the minus strand of OZ012736.1, from coordinate 186,683,408 downwards.
GTGAATGACTGTCACTCCAAAAAGCAGGTGGTTTCCTGAACCATCACTCCTATCATTCCACCGTTAAGAGGTGAGCGCTTGTGTCGAATTAGCTGGACGTAGGATTGGAGAACATCAAGGAGAACGGGTGGGTTAAAATGAATTTTGAGCCTTATATCCTTCCTTGTTAACCATGAACCTGGCCACGTTACAACCTAAAAAAGTCTTAATTGAAACAGGTTTAGTTCGAGAGAATACTTCGGTAAAGATTGCATCGAAACTGACTCAAGAAAGGATTCCTCTTACAGTGTTGTATTAATGTTGACACTTTGATAATTGATTCGTTCATTATATGTCATAAATTTTTCCAGTGAACAGAATTGGGTTTTGAAAAAAACTGGCATATGCATTGCATTTAATGTATCTTTTATGCAGAACAACTTGTTTTACTTGCGAGTAAGCGCTCGACCGCAGGAAAGTTTCCACAGTGGAAAGTTTGATCAGGATAGAATGTAGAACGCCTGGTCTCCGTAGAGTTGTGGCCAGCTGTATCAAATAACCCCCGTTAAGGTCATCCATCCAAGGATTGGTTAACACGGGGCAATCAGGCCGAGATTCGGCAAATCTCTCACGGCTAGAGGTACTGCTACATGAATCAGTCAATCAGGGACAAAGCCATCTCAAGGCTGGGGCATGCCGCCCTATGAGGAAACGAATTATTCCGCTCCAAACCTCTAGAGCTTATCCTAAATTTTCAACCATGGATCCTCTCACGGTCCAGATTCTGGGGCAAGCCATCTCAGGGTCGTCTCATGGCAAGCTATTTTCTTCTCAGCGTAGACCTTCCCAAAAATCAGACTAGGGCAGAGGCATTACGCTTGGGGCAAATTCTCAGAGAGATTTGGATGAAACTCGTTTTTCCAACAATCGAAGATCATTCCCTAGCAGATGGAAGTTGCGTCTTTACCCCCAGCAGTTGGTCAGGCGTACCCCTAATCCTCACAGAGTACGAGTATGGGTTTGTTCCCCAGCGAGTCGATATCAGATTTCTCTCCACCAGGCATATGTGGAATATCCTCCAGCAGGTCGCTCACGACCCCAACAATGTAATATGTGTTCCAGGGAGGTCATGCAGGACCTTTACCCCGTCCCTTAGCAAGAGTCGTTCATCACTAGCAGAGATTTGTTCATCTCCAGTAAAATTTGTAACTCCAGATTTGTTAGTATGCCCCTCAGCAGAGTTGGGGTCGTATCTTCCAAAGTTGTTCCGAGTTCTTCTCCCCAGCACGGAGCTGTAGTACTCAGACACCAGTTTACGTCGAGCACTCAGGCTCCGGTCAGTATGTTGAGTATTCAGACTCCGGTATAGTGAAAAGGTTCTTTCTACTCGGATGGTATCCAGACCATGGCAGGTTGTGATCGACCCGTAGAAACTAGTGGTGTGTTTTCTTTGTAGCCCGAGAAGTATCCAGACCCTGGCTCTCGTTGTTCCCTGGCGGCATTGTCGAACTTCAGTTGTTTGTGTTAAGTTCAAATGGTATTCAGACCCCGACGAGTATATTTGTGATGTATTCCTTCATTCGTTGAGTGTTCAGACTCCGATGTTTTTCCAATTCGTGAGATGTTTACTTGAGTTGTTGAGTGTTCAGACTCCGGTAGAATCAAGTGGGGATCCAGACCCTTATTAGTGTATTCGTGGCTATTTCGTCGAGTATCCAGGCTCCGGTAATCTCCAGTTTGTATTGATTCTTTCTCCCGTCGAGTATCCGGACTCCAGTAAAGACTTCGTGATGTGACCTTGATAAGTATTTGTGGTATTCTCTTTTCGTCCGATTTGTTCCATCGAGTATCCAGGCTCCGATTTGTTGCTTCATTGAGTATTCAGACTCCGGTTTGTTTTGTTGAGTGTTCAGATTCCGGTTTGTTTCGTTGAGTGTCCAGGCTCCGGTGTGTTTTCGTCGAGTATCCAGGCTCTGGTTTATCATTTCGTTGAGTGTTCAGACTCCAGTGTGTTTTCGTTGAGTATCCAGGCTCCGGTTTATCGCTTCGTTGAGTGTTCCGACTCCGGTGTGTTTTTGTTGAGTATTCAGGCTCCGGTTTATCGCTTTGTTGAGTGTTCAGACTCCGGTTTGTTTCGTTGAGTATCCAGGCTTCGGTTTGTTGCTTCGTTGAGTGTTCAGACTCCGGTGTGTTTTCTTTTAGCATCCAGGCTCCGGTTTGTTGTTTCATTGAGTGTTCAGACTCTGGTTTGCTTCATTGAGTGTTCAGACTCCGGTTTGCTTCGTTGAGTGTTCAGACTCCGGTTTATTGCTTCGTTGAGTGTTCAGACTCCGGTTTATTGCTTCGTTGAGTGTTCAGACTCCGGTGTGTTTTCGTTGAGTATCTAGGCTCCGGTTTATCGCTTTGTTGACTGTTCAGACTCCGATGTGTTTTCGTTGAGTATCCAGGCTCCAGTTTATCGCTTCGTTGAGTGTTCAGACTCCGGTGTATTTTCGTCGAGTATCCAGGCTCCGGTTTATCGCTTCGTTGAGTGTTCAGACTCTCGTGTGTTTTCGTTGAGTACCTAGGCTCCAGTTTATCGCTTCGTTGAGTTTCTAGGCTCCGATGTGTTATCGTCGAGTATCCAGGCTCCGGTTTATCGCTTCGTTGAGTGTTTAGACTCCGGTGTGTTTTCGTTGAGTATCCAGGCTCCGGTTTGTTACGTTTAGTGTTCAGACTCCGATGTGTTACGTTGAGCATTCAGGCCCCAGCTCTGCCGTTGAATACCCAGATTCCGGTGAAATTTTCGATTTATAACGTTTTGCTTTGTCCGTTGAGTGTTCGGACTCCGATAAAGGCTGTTGGATATACGGGTCCTAGTAAGTGTTGGTACTTTCACTCCGTTGAATGTCCAGATTCCGGTGAACGCTCGGTTTGTGATGTATTGCTTCGTTCATCGAGTATCCAGGCTCCGGTAAATCCCCAGTGAAGTCATCAGTTACGTTGAGTATTTAGGCTCCGGTCAGTGCGTTAAGTATTCAGGCTCCGGTCAGTGCATTTAGTATCCAGATTCCGACAGATTTCTGATGTGGTTCTATCGTGTGTTGAGTATCCAGATTCCAACGATTCGAAAGATTGTTCTTTGGCCCATGTGGTGTTCAGACCATGGCCAGTTATGCGTTTCCTGAAGCAGAGTTACTTGATTAAATTTCTCTTTCCCTTGATGGGGTGTTCAAGATGTTCATTATGTTCGGTTTCTCCGGAGATTCTATCCCAATCAGAGTTTGCAGTTTATTTCTGCGGTTGGCAAATTTCCGGGTTCTTTTGGGTATTCAACCGTCTTTTACCTTGACTGATTGAAAGCCGTTCGCTTTTCACTCATTCAGGTCCAAGTCGTTTGAATAGGGGCAACTGTTGCACCCCAAAATTTGCCCAACCTTTTCCTTCTTGGTGTTTGATTCTTTGAAATTCATTTAGCATTAGCATTTGCATATCATAAAGCATTATTGCAGGGGATTAAGGAGTGTGCCCATCAAGAGAGGAGTTCTAAAGCTTCTAAGCCTAACCAAGAATTCTCATGCCAAGTGTTGCACCCCAAAATTTTCCTAACCTTTTCTTACTTGGTTTATGATTCATTTGCATTAGCATTTGCATAGCATAACATTGTTCATTTAACAGGGGATCAAGTGAGAAGCCTAGCCAGAGGATTATTCAAGTTTGAGAAGTCACCATAACATCAGGAAGAGGGTTGGTTTCTTAAGAAGTTCAGTTGTTTGTATGGGGTTAGTCTCCTAATTTGAGGACCATTTGAAGATTATCAGTGGGTTGTGAAGCCTTGATCATGGATAGAGTGTGGGTAGAGCTCATTGAAGTGCCTTGAGAGTCATGGTGAAGCTCAATCAAGTCATTATGCCAAGTGTGAAGAACCACAGTTGAGGGTGTTGCAAGTAGGGTTTTCATCTGAGTAATCCTAAGTCAACTGACTAATTGAAGAGGATCAAAGCTCAATTCTAGGTCTTTTCAATCATGGATAGTTGTGTTGAGACACATGAGATGATATTTCAAGATTTACGCAAGAAAAGTTCAAGGTGTGAGGAATTTCTAAATTAGGGTTCTCAGGGTAAAATCCCCTATTTAGTATCTAAGTTCAAGACCACTTATCTCAAGATGCAAGTTTCATCTCCACTTTTGTACAACATGAAACTTGTAGAGCATGTTCTTAGCTTTAATTTGAGTACTAGAAGTCCTCCATTGGAATTATAGAACTCAAGTTATGGTCCAGACAAGTTATAGGTCATCTGAGGAATGTGAAATTTGTCTGTGAAAGTTCACCAACTTCCAAGGAACTTTTGACTAAGAGGGTGTTTCTCCTAAGCTTTTGGCCAACATGAAAGTTGTAGGTCTTGATCTTAGCTTTCCAAATTGTATTAGAAGTCTTCCATCTGATTTGTAGAACTCAAGTTATGAGGTTTACAAGTTAGGGGTATTTTGGGAAAGTAAGATTATAGGTCATTTTCAATTATAGGTCAAAATCTCCAACTTGCACATCTCATATGGATTTTTGTTCAACATGGAACTTGCTCACAATATAGTTTTTAGGTCAACCAAGAGCTCATGGTGAATTGATTTGGTCCATAGTAAGAGTTGACTTGAAGTGGTTTTGAAAGAAGAGAAATTAAAGGCCTTATTTGGTGGGAAATTCAAATAAATTGTTATGTGCACAAAATATGCCAAATGACCACTCAATTTGATCAGAAATGATGATTTAGAAACATTGGCAATTTTAGAATTTTCAATTGACCTTTAATTCATGGTGTTTTGACATGTTTCTTCACAAATAAGCAACATCACAAGAAATCATTCACAAAGCCAATTTGGAAGCTCCTTGTGGTCTGAATTCATTCCAAATGTGTTATGCAAGCTAACCAAAGCTTCCCAAGCAAGCTTTTGAGCCAAATTTCGTGTATGGCATGTTGAACTTTTTGAAGAAATTTTGAAATTGGATCTTCTGAATTGGGCCTGGGCTGGACCTCTAGAAGGTTCTATCACACTCTATAAATATTCAGAAACTCATTTGGGCAAGGGTTGGTGATTCATTTGTGCTGAGATCAGAGAAAGCCATTGGAGTTTGAGGAAGAAAAGTGCAAATCGGTTTTTGGATTCAAGTTGTTTTCAAGAGGAATTGAAGGTCCTACAAGCTTTTACCATCATCACTGAGTAGATATGGAAGGTTTGAGAGCAAGAAACGAGCCATAGACACCTCAATTTGAAGCTTAAAGTCAGGTTGGTAAACTTCAAATTTCCTCTTAATCTAGCATGATATAGTTAGAAACAAGCATGTGGCTAGGATCTATGTGAAATGTAGCACGTTTTAGGATTGAATTGGTAGTAATTGGCGATGATTGATCATGAGGTACCATTTCTATTGAGGTTCGATTCTCCCTAGTCTTGAGGTTTTAGCACAAGTGAGATAACTTAGGTTAATCAGTGTTAGATGAGGATCATTTCTATACCATTAATTGGAAATTTGGTGAGGATGAATGACATGACATAATTTGGATCTTGATTCGGTTTTGAAAATATAGAAGGTTTCAGTTAATTTGGAGTTCATTTTCGTGACGAGCATGAAATTCTGAGTAGGATTGACTTAAAGTTTGTTGAAATTGGACCTCTGCAACTACCTCTTCACCGGAGAACACCGTATGGGCCACCGTCTGGATTTGAAGCTTCGCCTGAGCTCAAGGAAGAAGACGTGTGCATGGTCGTTGGATTTGTCTGACGAGAAGACTTAGTATTGTGATCGTGTGGTTGAGATTTGAACTGAGGATTCGCTCCCAGATGAAACGTTGCGTTACATTTATTGACATGACATCTGACTAGGCTTCTACGTGGCTGCACGCGTGTGTGATCTCCAGCCTTAGGATTAGCTTACCTGGTCCATCAATCCAACGCTCATGATTAATTCCCCAGTTTTATTTCTTTTATTCATTTTTCTATTTTCTTTTATTCCATTGTCATTCTAAAATCATTTTTAAATACAATAATTGTCAGAAAAATAAAATAAAAATATCCTCATGATCCTTGCTTTATTTGTGATTTTTCTATAGCATTAGATTTGATTTTTGTTGATTTTTCAATTTAATTCATATTTTTCTTATTTTGGATATTTCATTAATTTTGCATAATTGAGATGTCTGTTTGTTGATTTTTGTTCTCTCAACTGGTTTGGAATTTTGTTGTGAATTTTTTATAGATGCTAGGTTAGAGATGTATGCTCTCTCAGGATTTTTCTCACATTTTTTAGAAAATTATAGCTTCTGATTTAGAGGTAGGTTTAGAGCCTTTCCCCATTAATGGTTTCCCTTGATACCTTTCAACTTAGGATTTTATTAGATGACTTCGAATTGGATTTAGGCCCTAATTTTTGGACTATATGTCATTAACAAAATGCATGTTCCCATAGAAAAATAATTAGATTTTTAGGATGTGTTTTGCTATTTTAGATAGAATATTCAAGTTGTTTGTTCATTTGGTGCTTCAACCTTGGTGATTGTTTTGGAATGGAATCAAAGTGGGCTTTTCTTGCATGTTGGGCTTCTGGTTCCTCTTGGATGATGTCATGGGCATGATGAAGATTTTGTGGAGTGGCTGGTGGAGCTTGGGTTGGAGCTTTTCTTTCCTTTTTGTTAGCTTTTTGTAGCTTATAAGATTAGGGTTTTTAGGAGAGAGCTTTAGAAGTAGTTTTTCCCTTCAAATAAGCATGGTTGGTTTCATTTGCCTTCCATTCTCATCCTATGATTCAAAGTCCTCATGTGAAATTCTCATCTCTCCTTTGGAGAGATGTGTGACATTTTACAATGAGTAGAACTTTTGAGGATGCCTTTCTCTGATGACTGGTTGAGTGTCAGGTGGGGATTCCTTTGGTTTCCTTCCTGCTTCCCATCATCAAATATTCTTCTTGTTGATTCTCCTCATTCTTGGTGGAGTGGTTTGGTATAGTTTGAAGATGGAGCATCCCTTTCCTTCTCTGGAATATGGTGTGAACTTGAAGAACAGTTACAGACTTTGGATTGGATTGTTGTCAGAAGATTGCTCTGCTGTGGAGTTGCTGGCTTGTTTTCCCTGTTTGGCTGTTTTCTTCTTGTTTTACTATATTGATGTGACTTGCTTGGAGTGTTGCATTAGATTTAGGCTTCATGTAGATGATCATATGCCTAAGAGCATCCTAAGGGTTGAGCTTCTCCCCTTGCTTGTATTGCATTAGAGGTTGAGTTTCTCCCTCTGCTTGTATTTTTACTGTGTGGCTTTGCTTGCTGGTATTTGGTAGAGCTCAGCTCCCTTGCATGTGTGGTGTGTGGCCCTTGTGCCTTGTTTGTTTAGAAGTTGAGCTTGGCTCCTTCTGCTTGTGTGATGCATTGCATGCATTTTATTTGCAGCATTTTGTTTACAGTGATTTCTTTTCATTTAATTTGTTTACTGTTTGTTTTCCTTTGCCATGTTCCCCTAGGAACTCCAACTTCTCTGGTTCCAGAGAAGTTATGACAGACATTAGGGTTCTAACCATGCATGATAACATTAGGTAGATTCCCTCTTAACCTCAATTGTAGGTCCATTTTGCATGACAACTTTAGGATTGGATCAGTTCCCCTTTAGTGCGTTTTTTCTCTTCTCATCTGCAAACAAAATCAAAATACAGTAATAAAGGTTAATTGACGTTGTACGTTACAAGCCTTAAGCTACTTGAGAAAGGATTGTTGGAGAGTTTCTTTTCAACAGTCTGGATGTTTAGTATGGCACCCTTTGGGTGACATGCGACGCATTCACTCTCAGGTCATAGTCTCTAGTGCGATATCAGTTGCTAACATCCATAAAAGATACTTCTCTAAAAAACAGAAAACAAAGATCAAACACTTTTTGTCCTCTTGGACCCTTAATCAGGAAAACCTTTTTCAGAAGGAGAGTTCTGTTAAATCACGGTTCTACCGCAAACGGTAAACGCCTAAGTCTCTAATGGTCGAGCTGCATACACCAACTGCTGGAACCGTCTGTTAACCTAACTCGGATAAAAAAGAGAAACCTGTGTCTCTCGTGTCCCGAACTACGTTTGCTCTGATCTTTCACGCCGTGTGAAAGTACGTAGGCACAAGATGCGATATCTTGGCGAGCAACCTTCCCCCGTAGTTAGGCGAACTACGTTGACTCTGATTTCTCGTTCCAGACGGGAATACGTAGGCATAAAGTGCGACACTTTGCCGAGTCATTTTCTTTTCTTTTCATACCAGACCTTAGTGTAGATAGATTTAACAAACCCGTCAGATAAACACAACAAGCGTGGATCCCATCGAGTACGATGGACGTGAGGGGTGTTAATACCTTCCCCTTGCGTAACCGACTCCCGAACCCAGACAATGGTTGCGATGACCTTGTCTTATACCTTTGCGTCAGGTTTTTTCCGATCGTTTCCTTTCCCATTCTGAGGGATAAATAACGAAAGGTGGCGACTCTTCTATCTTGTCGGCCTCGTTTTATCGCAGTAGCGACAGCTGGCGACTCTGCTGGGGACTCCAACGGTTCCCTATGCGGGTCAATCCTAGCGCTTGTGTGTTTACTTGTTGGGTTTTATTTATCACATTTACTTTCCGCATTTTATTTTTTAGTATGATTATTATTGTGCTGTTGTGGGAAGGGGATCTGATGAGCGAGAAGCCAGACCCAGGCTTGAGTGTACTTAGCATTAGTTGTGGAAATTAGTGGGCACGTGCTTGCTTTGTAGGCACTAGTGTCTCATGAAATCCACGCTCAGACGAGGTTCTCCCGATTGACTTCTTTTCCGGCCCTTTGGGTCTGAGGGGTTGTTGGTTTAGAGAATTGTCGACTCTGGGGACCGATCATTTGTGACTCAGCGGAGTGAGGCCACTTCAGGAGATGATGATGCCACACCTTCTGGGTATCGTATCATCGCTCTTGAAAGTTTGTGACGTTGGGAAACGCATAGGATGCCATGCCTTGTCTGTGATTTAGGTCCATACTGTTGCACCCCAAAATTTGCTCAACCTTTCCTTGCCTGATTTATGTTTCATTGCATTTCATCTGCGTAGCATAACATAGCAGTCATTTGCATATTATAGCATATCAAGTCATCCAATAAGGGATCAAGTGCCATTTATGTCAAAAGAACCTTATCTAGAGGTATTCTCTGAGCCTGGGAGACCATCCAAGTCATCAGAGAAGGGTTGAAGTCATGAGAAGGTTGAGTGCCCACAGGGAGATTTCTCTCCTAACTTGAGGTGTATTGAAGATTATCAATAGGGAATGTGAATTTGAGGTTTGTATGTATCTCATGGGATGCCTAGAGGGCCCTATTGAAGCTTATACAAGTCATTGATTCAAGTTCAAGAGCCAGGGTTGAGGTGTGTACAAGTAGAGTTTCATCTGGGTAACCCTAGGGCAAGAAGAGCAAACAAAGGGCATCAAGACCTAACTCTAGGTCATGGAAGTCATGGATTGATATGTTGAAACATGTGTGTGGATGAGCCAAGACCAAGTTCAAAAGAATCAAGAGTGGTTGGAGGTGTTTGAGACAGGGTTCCTAGGGTAAAATCCCTTGTATAGCACTGGACTTCCAAACCACATAAGTCAAAATACATGTTTCAAATGGATCTTTGGCCAACATGAAACTTGTATAGCTTCTAAATACCTTTAATTTGAGTATTATAAGTCTTCAAGAAGATTTGTAGAACTCATGTTATGGTTCTTGCAAGTTACAAGTCATCAGAGGACACTGAAATTTATCTGTGAAAGTCACTTGACTTCTAAGCAACTTTTTCCCCTCAAGGAGTTTTCAAATGGATTCTTTGCCAACATAAGAGTTGTAGGGCTTGATCTTAGCTTTAATTTGAGTATTATAAGTCTTCAAGAAGATTTGTGGAACTCAAGTTATGATTTTTGCAATCCAGGGGTATTTTGGGAAAGTTGAATTATAGGTCCTTTTTCAACACAGGTCAAAATCTCTATCTTCCACTCCTCAAATGAAAAAGTGTCCAACATGAATTGTGTTTAGAATGATGTTTTTAGGTCAGATAAGAAGTCATGAGGGATTGAGTTGGCTTGCTTCACAAAGTGTTTCAAAATGGCCTAAAAAAGGGGGATTTTTCAAATGATTCAAAGGAGGGAAATTGGGATTTTTGAGTTATAAGACATAAACATGGCATATGGGTAGTCATTTTGAATGGAAATTGGATTTCAAACACATTGGCAATATCACAATTTTGAGATGATCCCTAATTTTATGACTTGCTTTGAAAAGTGCTTTCTTACATTACAAGTTACAATGCCAAAACAAGAATCAAAGCATTTCAGGCTGAGCTAGCTATCCAAGCATATCCCAAATCCAATTTGCAGTTGAAAGGAACATTCTAGAGCCAACTGTAACAAGAAAATCGTGACTGGTGCATTGGATTTTCAAGTGTATGACAGATTTTTGGATCCACTGAATTGGGCCTGAATTGGATTGCAAAAGCCCACAAATAGTTTCTATTTAAGCTCTAGAATGATTCCAGATGAGGGTTGGTGCAGAATTCGTGGAGAGAGTGAAGATTGAAGTTGAGTTTTCAAGATTTCTAACTGAAAACGGTTTTGGAGTTTGGATCAAGATCAAGCCAAATTGAAGTGCATAGAAGCTTCATCTTGCTTCACTGATTGTGTGTGGAGAGTTGTGGAGCTTGAATCCATCATCTTCTACCTCTGTTGATTCAATTTTCACAGGTATGCAATTCTTGAATTTCCTCTTGATCTAGGTTGAACTAGGTAGATTCTTGTATGTGGATAGGGATTAGATGGAACCTAGGTCATTTTTGGATAGAAATTTGAGCAGTTAGAGACATTCCAAGATGACATGTGATTTCTGTTTGAGCACGAATTGAGTTGATCCTAAGGCTATGATCTGATTTGGATAGATCATTAGGATGTACAAAACATGAGGATCATTTATGTGGTTTCAATTTTGAAAATGGCGATGATTGAGATTTTGGTACCTTCTGAACTTTGATTCGGATTCTAAGATCCATTGAGAGTTGAATGAAATGGACGTGATATTCATGATCCTGGTGATTTTCTGAGTAAGATAGGTATAAGGTTCATCGTTTTTGGTCACCTGAGTTGGGAGCCTCACCGGAGAAGACGGTGTCTTCCACCATGGACCACCGCCTGAGAATAGTCTCAGGTCACCTGAATTTTGGGGAAGATAACATTTGGACCCTTGGATCAGTCCTTCAGATGGACTTTGTAAGCAGATCGTATGGACATGATTTAAACTCAACTCTCCCTCCACTAATTCAATACACAACGTTTCATTTATTGACTCAGCTTGTGAGTCACCAGCCACCTCATGCACGCGTGGACGCGCCCTCAACGCTTGGATTTGATTACCAGTCTCTCCATCTGATGGCTCCCATTTAATCCAGTTTTTAATTTCTTTTATTCTTTTTAATATTTTCTTTTATTCCATTTGATTTATAAAATCCATAATAAATCCAATATTGATCCAAAAAGTATTTTAAAAATACCTCAGTGATCATGGACTTATTTGTGATTTTATGAAATCAATAAATCTCATTTTCATCCATTTTTTCAATTTAATTTGATTTTCTCCATTTTATTATTTTCTTTAATTTTGTATGTTTACTACATGTTTTTGCTGATTTTATTGTGACCAATTGGTGAGGAATTTTGAGTTGGTTCTTATTGGATTAGTTAGCTTAGAGAAGCATGCACCCTTAGAAAATTTATCATATTTTTGTGATTAAATTTTAGGCCAATTTGAGTGGTGAACATAAGGAGTGTTAGGTTTAGGGTTTTAAAACAACTAGTTGTAGTTTAGGGCATAGTTTGGGGACTTAGTGTTTGATTTAGGTCCTGGGATTTATATGGGGTATTGGGTATAGGTTTAGGTTCCCTTAGAAATTTAATTAGGATTTTGTGACCTATTTTAGTATTTTATTTGTATTTTGCAATTGGTGTGATGTTTGTGGGCTTCTCCCTTGAATGCTTGGTTTATTCATTTTGTTTGGGCTATTTTGGGTGAGCTTTTGGCTTGGACTTTGCTTGGATGAATTGAAGATCAATTGAAGTTGATTTGGATGGCTTGGAGAAGCTTGGAGTTTAAGGTTTCTCATCTGTTGGAATGCTTGTCAGGAGCTTAGGAGAATTAGGGTTTTAGGAAGGGCTTTTTAGACTTAGTTCATTTCTTTCCTCAAACATGGAATGCTTTGCTTGCTTCCATCCCATCCTAGGATTCAAAGTCCTCTTAAAGAAGCCCATCTCTCCCTTGGAGGGATGATTGGCATGCCTTAAAGAGTAGAACTTTTGAGGATACCCTTCTTTGCAGATGATGGTTTCTAGTGATTTCCTTTGGTTTTCACTGGTTCCAATTCATTATAACTTGATCTCAATAACAAATCTTTCTTGGTGGAGCTTTCTAGAGCTTGGAGATGAAGATCTGAGATGTCGAAGATGCCTTTCATGAGGTTTGCTTGAAGATGAAGTTGTTACTGTCAACTTTGCTATCAAGAGCTTGCTGGAGGATTGAAGCTAGGGTTTACTGTTGCTTTTGAGCTGGAGTTTTTTGTAGCTGTGGAGCTTAACTGTTTAGGTTTTGAGGAGCCTTATTTGAAGTGTGCTTTCTCTTCCCTGGAGGTTGGATGTTGAAGTTTATTGAAGTTTGAAGATGAAAGCTGTTGCTGTCAGAGCTGTTGTTTGCTGTAGGAGTTTGGTGCTGCTGTTTGGGCTGCCTCCTCTGCTGTGGTTTTTGTTTTTTTGTAATGTTTGTTGGGTTGTATAGTTTACCCCCTAGGTTTGAGGTGAATGTTGATTCACTTTGCCTGTTGTTTTCCCAGGTTCGAGGTTGAGTGAGACTCCCTTGCCTCGCTTGTACTGCTGCATTGCATGCATTTTACTGTATTTGTTTGCTTTCTTTTCTGCTTATCCCCTAGGATCTCTGATTTCCTCTGTGCAGGAGGGAATTATAACAGACATTAGGATTCTTATCCATGCATGACAACATTAGGTTAGTTTTTATTCCCTTTTCAACCCTAGGCTTTTTAGAGCTTCTTTCTCTTCTTATCCTAGAACAACTCAAAAATACAGTAATAAAGTTAATCAATGTCGTACGTTACGAGCCTTAAGCTATTTGAGAAAGGGTTGCTGGAGAGCTTCTTTCCAGTATTCTGGCTGCTTAGTGTGGCACCCTTTGGGTGACACGCGACGTAGTCACTCTCAAATCATAGTCTCTAGTGCGTCAGAGATTGCGAACAAACTAAAAAACACTTCTTTCGTAAAAGATTCAAAACAAACATCAAAGTGTCATTTTTGTCCGCTTGGACTCTTAATCAAGGAAAACCCTTTCATAAGGTAATAAAAAACAGTCAGACAAGCTTGTGTCTTCCGTAGCCCGAACTACGTTTGCTCTGATCTTTCATGTTGTATGAAAGTACGTAGGCATAGGATGCCGTATCCTAGCGAGCAACCTTCCCCTCCTTTCCCATAGGTAGGCGAACTACGTTGACTCTGATTTCTCGTTCCAGACGGGAATACATAGGCATAAAGTGTGATACTTTGCCGAGTCATTTTCTTTTCCTTTTGTCCCTTAACCTATAGAGTAGATAGAATAACAATCCGTACTAGAAAACAAGCGTGGATCCCGTCGAGCACGGCGAACGTGAGGGGTGCTAATACCTTCCCCTTGCGTAATCGACTCCTGAATCCAGGAATTTGGTTGCGACGACCATTCCTTTCCTGTTTTGCGTTAGGTTTACTCTGAGCATTTCCTTTCCCTCTTGTGGGATAAATAACGCACGGTGGCGACTCTTCTGTCATAGCCGGCGCCGATCTTCGTAGTAGTGACAGCTGGCGACTCTGCTGGGGAGAACAACGGTTCCCTACGCGAGTCAGTCCTAGCGCTTGTTTTCCCGTCTGGGGTTTTGTATGGATTTACATTTCTGTCTTTACTTTCCGCATTTTATTGTCAGCTTTATATTGTTATTGCTGTTGTGGGGAGGGGGTGATCTGTTGAGAGATAAGCCGGACCTGGGCTTAAGTGCACCTAGAATTAGTTGTGGAAAGTAGTGGGCGCGTGCATGCTTTGCATGTACTAGTGTCCCGCAAAATCCACGCTCGGACGAGGTTCTTCTGGTTGACTTCTTTTTCAACCCTTTGGATTGAGGGGGTTGTTAGTTAGTTGGATTGTCGACTCCGGGGACCGATCATTTGGAAGTTGGCTAAGTGAGGCCTCTTCAGGACATGATGATGCCACACCTTCTGGGTATCGTATCATCAGTCTTGAAAGTCTGTGATGCCGACGACCGCATAGGATTTCGTACCTTACATCAGTTGATAGGACACCTACCTGTGAGAGTGATTGGGGCATGCAGGAAACTTGACCTCCAGACTACCCGGTTTTCTTGATATTGGACCAGTATGTGTGGATACTTGGGGTTCTTCATCAGAGCATTGTTATGGGTGTTAGAACACAGATTGGTTCTTAATAATTACTCTTTGTTTTGATGATAACTGTTAGGAAATTTATATTTAAGAATTATATACTCTAAAATTTGTTTGAGAGTTTTTCTACAGATTAAAATTATATTAACTCTCTAGAAGCAAAATTGCCTTGAATACAAGAAGTTATTCTGACTCTGAAGAGCCAGATGCACCTTACAGAAGAATCTGTTTGCTCCTTACAGAAGATCCTGAGCGTAGTCTCCAGAAGGATCTGAAGCAAGAAGCTCCAGAACATTCTGAGTCAGAAGCATCTGAAGATAGTCAGAAGCATCTGAAGATAATCAGAAGCATCTGAAGCTGAAGCATCAGAAGTATAGAAGAATATTGATTGAAGAGTTTCTCAAAGCATTGATCTACAGAAGTTTCTGAAAGTACCTACGCTGCCAAGTACTGAAGTTCTGTGTCAAGATGCTCTGATGATCAACACGCTAGAAGCACACACGCTGCAGAAGACTCTGATACAACATAGTTCTGAATTTCATCAGAAGACTCTGATCCATTCAGACTCTGAAGAACTTGCTGAAACTGAAGAAGTGTTTTCAAGAATGTATCCGTTGGAACCATTCAACGTCTCTTTCCTCATTTGTGCTAGACACACTTACACAGACAAAAAGGATTTATCTGTGCCATCTATTTCAAGGAAAGGTCAGTACATGTGAAGACAAAAAGGCTCAGACCTTTTGGACTCTCTTTTCAACGTGCATGTTTCAGTTGCCTATAAAAGGAGTTTCTCACTTCATTCTTCAGTGCTACACACTTGCTGAAAAGAAATCACATATTCTATAAGCTCTCATTCTTATTCTTCATAGAATCTTATTGTACTTAAAACTTAATAGAAAAATCACTGTTGTGATTATAGCTTTATAGAAGCATTAAAAACTCTTGTATTTAATTTACATTGTTTGTAAAGGATTTTCCTTAAGAGGATTCAGTGTGAATCAGTAGCTCTTGAGAAGACTAAGAATTGTAGTTCTTAGGTGATACTATTGTAATCAGTTTGATTTAATAGTGGATTAAGTCCTTGTTGAGAAAGGCAAATCACTCTGGAAGGGTGGACTGGAGTAGTTGTTTAACGAACCAGGATAAAAATAATTGGGTGATTATTTTCAAGTATTAATTTTCCATACTTATTCAACCCCCCCCCCCTTCTAAGTAATATCTCACCTTCAGTTGGCATCAGAGCTCCGGTTCTGACTGTGCTATCACTTAACAGTGTCAGTAAAGATCCAGAGGAGATATACTTTGATCTATATATTTATTTGTTATCATGGCTGATAATTCAATGTCAAATATCAACAATAAATATGAAGAGAGGGATAGGATCAGTACCAAACCTCCAATGTTTGATGGAGAAAATTTGACTATTGGAAAGATAGAATAGAAAGTTTTTTTCTTGGGTATGATGCTGATCTTTGGGATTTGGTCATTGATGGATATGAACATCCTACTGGAGAGGATGGCTAAAAGATTGATAGAAAATCAATGACTGAAGTGCAGAAAAGAGACTTCAAGAATCACCACAAAGCCAGAACTATATTGCTTAATGCAATCTCTCATACTGAGTATGAGAAGATTACTAACAGAGATACTGCTCATGACATGTTTGAATCACTCAAAATGACTCATGAGGGAAACTCTCAGGTTAAAGAGACAAAGGCTCTGGCACTCATACAGAAGTATGAGGCATTTAAAATGGAAGATTCTGAAAATGTAGAAACTATGTTTTCTAGATTTCAGATTCTTACAGCTGGTCTGAAAGTTCTGGACAAGGGCTACTCAACGTCAGATCATGTCAAGAAAATCATCAGAAGTCTTCCCACCAGATGGAGACCAATGCTGACTGCATTGAAGATGGCAAAAGATCTGAACAAGATCTCCTTAGAAGAACTTATCAGTTCTTTGAGAAGCCATGAAATTGAGCTGGAGGAAGATGAACCCCAGAAGAAAGATAAAGGTAAATACATAGCTTTAAAATCTAACAAAACTGCTAAAGCTTTGCAGGTTATTCAAGAAAGCTCTGAAGAATCTTCTTCTGAAGAAGAAGATGAGTTGTCCATGCTGTCCAGAAGGATTAACAAACTCTGGAAGCACAAGGGAAAGAAGTTTAACAACTTCAGAAGATCTGACAACAGAAAGGAATCTTCTAGTCACAGAAGATCTGCCAAGAAAGAAGTGGTGTGCTATGAGTGCAAAGAACCTGGGCACTACAAGAATGACTGCCCTAAACTTCTGAAAGAAAAACCTAAGAAGAAGTTCAACAAGAAGAAAAAGGTTCTGATGGCAACATGGGATGACTCAGATGAGTGTGAGTCATCTTCTGAATCAGAAGAAGAATGTGCAAACGTTGCACTGATGGCCAGGACAGAGGATCAAGAGGAAGGTACCTCTGGATATGAATCAGAATCTGAATTTGATGATGATGCAGAAGAGGTAATGGCTAAACTTACCAAAGAAGAACTCATTAAAGTTTTAACAGAAGTTCTTAAAAGTTACAACAACATCAAACTCAAATACAAGAAGCTGAAAAGCAATCTTGAATCTGAGATTGATCTTCTGAAAACAGAACTTGTTGAACAGAAATAAATAAATTTAAAAATCAAAAATGACTTTGATAGAACTCAACAAGAATTTGATTCTGAAACTAAGTCTTGTGAAAATATTCTAGAAAAATATGACTCTAGTTTTCAGAAGTTTCTCACTAAGAGCATAGACAGAAGCAAGATGGCTTCCATGATCTATGGTGTTAGTGGAAACAACAGAAGAGGAATTGGATATGAGTCTTCATCTGGAAGCAATCCAAAACCTGTTGACAAACTTTTCATCAGGAAGACACCTCTGTACTCTCAATTCAAATTTGGTCATCTGAATGACATTAAACACACAAGCTCTGAGAAGAGTACTTATGTGTTTAAACCAAAGGCAAGTCAGAATAAACATTATGTTGCAAAACAGAAGTTTAGACAAACCTGCAAACCAACTAACCCCAAAGGACCCAAGAAGATCTGGGTACCTAAAGACAAAATAATTCATGTTGCAGATGTTCTTAGCAGCAAAGTCAGGACACCAATCATGGTACCTGGACTCTGGATGCTCACGACACATGACAGGAGAAAGGTCTATGTTCCAAAGCCTGGAACTTAGATCTGGAGGGGACGTGAAGTTTGGAGGGAACCAGAAGGGCAAGATCATTGGATCTGGCACTATTGGAAATGGTAAGCTTCCCTCTATTACTAATGTTCTGTTAGTTGAAGGATTGAAACATAATCTATTGTCCATAAGTCAATTAAGTGACAATGGTTATGATATAATCTTTAATCAAAAATGTTGCAAAGCTGTATGTCAAAAGGATGGCTCTATCCTATTCAGTGGAAAGAGGAAACACAACATTTATAAAATTAACCTTTCAGAACTTAAAGTTCAAAATGTAAAATACCTCTTATCTGTGAATGATGAGCAATGGGTCTGGCATAGAAGATTGGGGCATATTAATATGAGACGTATATCTCAGATTAATAAACTCAATCTGGTCAGAGGACTTCCTAAGTTGAAGTTCAACTCAGATGCTCTGTGTGAAGCATGTCAAAGAGGTAAATTTTCAAAATCTCATTTTAAATCAAAAAATGTTGTGTCTACCTCCAGACCATTGGAATTACTTCACATTGATCTGTTTGGACCAGTGAAAACTGCATCCATCAGAGGCAAGAAGTATGGGTTAGTCATTGTAGATGACTACAACAGATGGACATGGGTAAAGTTTCTAAAACACAAGGATGAGTCTCATTCTGTGTTCTTTGACTTCTGCAATCCAGTCCAGACTGAAAAAGATTCCAGAATTATTAAAGTCAGAAGTGATCATGGTGGAGAATTTGAAAATAAACATTTTGAAAAATATTTTTCTGAAAAAGGCATTGCACATGATTTCTCCTGCCCTAGAACTCCACAACAAAATGGAGTTGTAGAGAGGAAAAATAGAACATTGCAAGAGATGGCCAGAACCATGATCAATGAGACAAATCTGGCAAAACATTTTTGGGCAGAAGCAATTAACACAACTTGTTATATTCAGAACAGAGTGTCTGTAAGACCTCTTCTGGAAAAGACTCCCTATGAATTGTGGAGAAACAGAAAGCCTAACATTTCTTATTTTCATCCCTTTGGATGCATTTGTTATATGCTTAATACTAAAGATAATCTGAACAAGTTTGATTCCAAGGCACAAAAGTGTTTCATGCTTGGTTATTCTGAACGCTCTAAAGGCTACAGAGTATTCAATACTGAAACACAGATTGTTGAAGAATCTATTCATGTTGGATTTGATGATAAGCCTGGCTCTGAAAAGCCAAAGCAGTTTGAAAGTTCTGCAGATAGAGAAGTGATTCTCACAGACTCTGAAGGCTCAGAGGCAGAAAAGGCAAATATCAAAGAATCTGAAGCAACTCCAGATGCTACACCTTTGACTTCCCAACTAAACAACTTGCATATTTCTGAAAGACCAATTGTCAGAGGATCTTCTTCCAGAATCAAATCTTCTCATCCAGAAGATGTGATAATTGGAAAGAAAGATGATCCAATAAGGACAAGATCATTTCTCAGAACTTCTGAATCTTCTTTATTTGGCTTAGTGTCAATAATAGAACCAACATCTGTAGATGAGGCTCTGGAAGATAATGAATGGATTATAGCTATGCAAGAAGAGCTGAATCAATTCACCAGAAATGAAGTTTGGGATCTGGTTCCTAGACCTAAAGGATTCAATATTATTGGAACAAAATGGGTGTTCAGAAATAAGCTGAATGAAAAGGGAGAAGTAGAAAGGAATAAGGCAAGGCTGGTTGCTCAAGGATACAGTCAGCAAGAAGGTATTGATTACACTGAGACATATGCTCCAGTGGCAAGGTTAGAATCTATACGCCTTCTGATTTCTTTTGCTGCACAAAATAACATCACTCTGTATCAGATGGATGTTAAAAGTGCCTTTCTTAATGGCATTATAGAAGAAGAAGTATATGTCCACCAACCTCCTGGTTTTGAAAATGAAAATTTTCCAGATCATGTTTTCAAATTAAAGAAATCTCTATATGGATTAAAACAAGCTCCCAGAGCTTGGTATGAGAGGTTGAGCAACTTCCTTCTGAAGAAAAATTTTATCAGAGGAAAAGTGGATACAACTCTATTCTGTAAAACTGTTAATAAAGATCTGTTGATTTGTCAAATTTATGTAGATGACATTATTTTTGGATCAACAAATATTACGCTTGGAAAGGAGTTTGCTAAATGTATGCAGGAAGAATTTGAAATGAGCATGATGGGAGAATTGAGATTCTTCTTGGGAATCCAAGTCAATCAGACTCCAGAATGCACCTACATACATCAAACCAAGTATGTTAAAGAGCTTCTGAAGAAGTTCAACATGGTTGATAGCAAAATGGCAAAGACTCCAATGCATCCTACAAGCACTCTAGGTAAGGAAGAGGTAAGTAAGAAGGTAGATCAAAAACTCTACAGAGGTATGATAGGATCTCTTCTATACTTGACTGCTTCTAGACCAGATATTCTGTTTAGTGTCTGCTTATGTGCTAGATTCCAATCAGATCCTAGAGAATCACACTTAACAGCTGTTAAGAGGATTCTAAGGTATCTGAAAGGTACTGCTAACATGGGTTTGTGTTACAGAAGATCTGATGAATTTTCATTAGTTGGATTCTGTGATGCTGACTATGCTGGAGACAGAGTTGAATGTAAAAGCACTTCTGGAAGCTGTCAGTTTCTTGGAAGTCATCTGATCTCATGGTACAGCAAGAAGCAACCTACCATTGCACTATCAACTACAGAGGCATAATACATTGCTGCTGCTGGATGTTGTACTCAGATGCTCTGGATGAAGAGTCAATTAGAAGATTATCAAATCTATGAGAGTAATCTTTCTATCTTTTGTGATAATACTTCTGCTATATGTTTGTCAAAAAATCCAATCTTGCATTCTAAGGCAAAACATATAGAAATTAAACATCACTTCATCAGAGACTATGTTCAGAAGGGTGTAATTAATTTAGCTTTTGTTGATACAGATCATCAATGGGCTGATATTTTCACTAAACCCCTTGCTGAAGATAGATTTAAGTTCATTCTGAAAAATATTTGTATGGATTTTTGTCCAGAGTAATATTTATCAGAGGAAACCTCTCAGATGCAAAATGTTTAATGATCTGAAGTATTTCTTCTGTTCATTTATTCTATTCTGATTATTATTTCTGATGTGAAAATCTGAACTGACCATCTTTAGAAGATCTGAACGTGGCTAACGTTTCATTTCTTGAGAGAATTCAGAACAGCATGCAAGCAAACACGTGTCCCACAAAATCTGATGAGGTGGCGTGTGGACAACTGAAAAGACATTTGAGGTGAAATTTGAATAGTAAAATTCTTGGTTTTCCCCCCAAATCTGTCAGAAGCATTTATTATTTGAAATGATTTTATTCTTTTCATTTAATGCTGCTCAAACGTGCTTTATTTCTGTCTTTTGGTGTGCCTATGTGTTTAGTATAAATACTTGAAGTGTATTCACTTTCACACTTTTCACTCTCAGAAGTTATATGCATTTTCATCTCTTGTTCTCTCTTCACAAAAACTCAAAACCTAAGTGTTCTAAAAAGCATTCTTCAATGGCGTCTTCTTCATCAACAACTGCACAGTTTCAATCAACAATGGCTGTTGTGACTTCAGACAATCTAGGTGCTAATCCATACATTCCTCCACAAAGAACTCTTTTCACACCTGTTGATAAGTTAGAAGTGTTGTGTGAATCCATGGTTGAATTTGATTCACTGGCTGAAAATGGGTTTGATTTTCGCTCCATTGTTAGAGCTCAAGGTTGGGTGAAATACTTTGATAGACTGTTTGGACCAGTTTACCCTCTGCTTGTTAAGGAATTCTGGATTCATGCATCTGTGTATCCAAAGTTTATTCTATCACCTGTGCTGGCAAAGGAGATCATCATCACAGAGGATCTAATTAGAAAACTGATTGGTTATGAAGAAACAGATGGTGTTTCACATCTGCCAGTTGGGCGTGTTGATATGGATGAAGTCTATGAAGAGGTTATGACTGCTGGACAAGCCTCTAACAGATTCAAAGATCTGAAGCCAGATTACAAGATCTGGGCCAAGATATTCATGGGATGCATTCATCACAGAAAGTCAACAAATTCCCCAGATTATGTCAACAATGAACAGATCTATTTTATGTACTGCCTCAGTCAGAGTAATAAGGTAGATCTTCCTTACTTATTGTTCATGCATCTGTGGAATCACATAAATGCATCTAGAGAATCTGTGAAAGAAAAGAACCAGAAGATCAGGAATTGGACACCTTTTGGAAGGTTGCTCTCAGATCTTCTCACTGAAAATGGTTTAGTGGCTGCTCTGTATGATGCTGGTGTAACAGAGGAACTAGAGTTCATTATGGGAAAGCCTCTGAACTCTAAGAGCCTTCTGAGACTCAAGATTGTAGATGAACTTACCACTACTCCAAAGAAGTTAAACATGTCTGATCTGAATAAAAGGATTCTAGTATCAGATTTCCCTCTATTCTTTGCTGAAGAACCTAGACACATTGTTCTGATGTATATAGAGGAATGTAAAAGGGAAGGAGTGCCTGTTCCAGCAAATGTGTTTCAACTTGTCAAGCAACCCCTGCCAGATGCAGGAGAAGAAGAAGAAGAAGCAGAAGTTCCACTTCAGAGGAAAAGACCTCAACCTGTAGCAGAATCTGAACCTGTCCAGAAGAAGGCTAAGATTGCTGAGAAACCCAAGGATCTTATGAAGAGAAAAGATTCTGGAGAAGCTGTCTCTGCTAAGAGGATTAAACTCAAAGGTACTAAAGCTTCTGTTACTTCTAAAACTGTTGTTATAAATGATTCATCTATTAAGTCTGTTCCCAAACCCCCTGTCACTCAAACAACATCTGTTGCTGCCCCCAGTTCTGTATCACCTCAGAAACAACCTACTGCTTCTGTATCAAAACCACCTCAACCTAAATTACACATCAAACACTTCACTCCACGTCCACAACCTACAGAACCACAACCAACTGTTCCACAACCAACTGTTCCACAACCAACAGAATCACAACAAACAGAACCACAACCATCAGAACTACCACAAAATTCTGACAAACAAAACTCTGCACAACCACAAACAGAAAACCATCCAGAAAAACAAACCACAGAAGATCAACCACAAAAAGAATCTGTCATTTCACCATCACCAATTCAATCTTCTGAACCTGTAGCAATTGTTACTTCTGAACCCACTAAAGTAACTCCTGCTCCTGTTTCATCTGAACCACCATCTCAACAACCTGATATTCCTTCAGAACCATCTCATATCCCTGAGACAGAAGTTCTTGATATCACTCCATTAAAAACAATGTTTCAAGTTTCTTCTACCTCTTGTACACCTGAAACATCTTCAAATTCATCTGAATCAGAAATTCATCCTGACTTTCTGATTAATCCATCTGACAAATACCCTGTTCATGACCCTGAACCTGAATCATCTGTACCTACCAAAACTACCATTCCAGAACCTATGCCTCCACCTGCACCTTCATCTGAGATGATTGTTCCTACCTCTAATCCATCATCATCTGGAATCTCTTGTGCTCAAGTGTCCTCTCTGTATCATAATTTATCTTATGGTTTCAAACTTAAAGATTTTTATGATAGAGTTGAGCCCTCTGAACCCTTGAAACCTCTGAGACCTAAACTCAAACCAACCCTTCCATCTGTAATCCTTTCATACATTAAATCTATGGAAAATGAAGGATCCTTAGCCCCCATATCTGCTACTTCTGGTAAAGCTGTTGTTTCAGCTCTGCATCCTGCATCTGACAACACAGTTGCATCTGATAAACCATCAAACTCTGCTTTCATACCATACTCTAATGCAGTCTTTGATGATGTTTACCCACGCACCAGACCTCAACCAAATCTGCTTAATGCTTTAAACAGATCACTTCCTCAGAAACCAGAAATTCCATTCTTTCCATATGTTCCCCCTCCTCTGATTTCCATTCCAAAATCATTGATACCACCAACTCCAAAACCTAAACAGATGACTCTGGAAACCTTGCTTAAACCACCACCCAGACTTAATATTGAACATTTATTTCAAACGTTTTTGCAAGAAATACAGATGTCTTTAGGTACTGTTCAGAAAAGATGTTCTGAAACTATGGATGCAAATGAGACTGACATCATTTGGAAAGGATTTCTCAATAGATTCAACACTGTGGCTTCTAATCTGAAGAACATCTGTTCTGATGATGCAAAGCTCAGAGCTGAAAGAACTCAATTCTGGATTGTCAACAAGACTGAACCTCTGCTGTGTTTGGATGCTCCTCCTCCTCCTCCACCAGAACCAACTGCCACTGCTTTAACTATGACTCTGGTAGAACCCTCTTCAGGATCTCCAGAACATATGGCAATTGACTCTGTTCAGGATACAGAACCTCCATCATCAGAGATTAAGACAGAAAATCCAGATTTGGCAAACAAGATTGCTGCTTTGGAAGCTGGTCAATCTGAAATAAGATCTTGGATGGCAAAGCAAGACAAGAAATCTGAGGACATGTCAGAATGGATGACTAAACAAGATGAGAAGAATGAGACAATCACTAAGTTCATGTCAAAGCAAGAGCATTCACAATCTGAGATCACAGACCTATTGAAGATGCTTTTGTCTAAACACACTTAGATTTTTTTCTCATGTTTGTGCATCTGTTGTTTTTGGATCTGAATGTTTTGTTCTATCTTCTGATGTACTTTTGCTCTGTTATGATTAATTGAAACAGTTTGTTATTCTCCATTGAATTATCTTCTATTATTCCTTTTTAATTGTCTTTATTAAAAGTTTTTACTTTTTGCTTATGACAAAAAAGGGGGAGAAAATAAAGATCTGAACTATTTAATATAATTTCACTAGAATGAATCTTCAGACACATCTACTCTTTCTAATATCTAAATTGACTATTTCAGAACTTTTGATAAGAACACTCTATAAAAGAATCTCTGAGTTTCTCAGATCATTTATCTTTTATCAAACTCTGAATCTCATATCTGCAAGATAGTCTGACCCTTGATTATTACAAGACAAACAAGATCTGACTCTGAAGATTACTCAAGATAAAAAGGGAAGTTTTTATTCCTTTTTCATATTTAACTCAGGGGGAGATTCATCATCTCAGGGGGAGTTATCATTCTTTATGTTCAATTAAATAAAATTTCTGATACTTTTTGTCATCATCAAAAAGGGGGAGATTGTTAGAACACAGATTGGTTCTTAATAATTACTCTTTGTTTTGATGATAACTGTTAGGAAATTTATATTTAAGAATTATATACTCTAAAATTTGTTTGAGAGTTTTTCTACAGATTAAAATTATATTAACTCTCTAGAAGCAAAATTGCCTTGAATACAAGAAGTTATTCTGACTCTGAAGAGCCAGATGCACCTTATAGAAGATCCTGAGCGTAGTCTCCAGAAGGATCTGAAGCAAGAAGCTCCAGAACATTCTGAGTCAGAAGCATCTAAAGATAGTCAGAAGCATCTGAAGATAATCAGAAGCATCTGAAGCTGAAGCATCAGAAGTATAGAAGAATATTGATTGAAGAGTTTCTCAAAGCATTGATCTACAGAAGTTTCTGAAAGTACCTACGCTGCCAAGTACTGAAGTTCTGTGTCAAGATGCTCTGATGATCAACACGCTAGAAGCACAAACGCTGCAGAAGACTCTGATACAGCA
Source organism: Lathyrus sativus (assembly GCA_963859935.3). Taxonomy (NCBI): domain Eukaryota; kingdom Viridiplantae; phylum Streptophyta; class Magnoliopsida; order Fabales; family Fabaceae; genus Lathyrus; species Lathyrus sativus. The sequence goes on along the minus strand of OZ012736.1, from coordinate 186,658,091 downwards.
TAGTTCTGAATTTCATCAGAAGACTCTGATCCATTCAGACTCTGAAGAACTTGCTGAAACTGAAGAAGTGTTTTCAAGAATGTATCCGTTGGAACCATTCAACGTCTCTTTCCTCATTTGTGCTAGACACACTTACACAGACAAAAAGGATTTATCTGTGCCATCTATTTCAAGGAAAGGTCAGTACATGTGAAGACAAAAAGGCTCAGACCTTTTGGACTCTCTTTTCAACGTGCATGTTTCAGTTGCCTATAAAAGGAGTTTCTCACTTCATTCTTCAGTGCTACACACTTGCTGAAAAGAAATCACATATTCTATAAGCTCTCATTCTTATTCTTCATAGAATCTTATTGTACTTAAAACTTAAGAGAAAAATCACTGTTGTGATTATAGCTTTATAGAAGCATTAAAAACTCTTGTATTTAATTTACATTGTTTGTAAAGGATTTTCCTTAAGAGGATTCAGTGTGAATCAGTAGCTCTTGAGAAGACTAAGAACTATAGTTCTTAGGTGATACTATTGTAATCAGTTTGATTTAATAGTGGATTAAGTCCTTGTTGAGAAAGGCAAATCACTCTGGAAGGGTGGACTGGAGTAGTTGTTTAACGAACCAGGATAAAAATAATTGGGTGATTATTTTCAAGTATTAATTTTCCATACTTATTCAACCCCCCCCCCCCCCCCCCCCTTCTAAGTAATATCTCACCTTCAATGGGTCTGTTGAGACCAGGTTGGAGCATTGTTATGGGTCTGTTGAGACCAGGTTTGAGCAGTACTGTGGGTCTGTTGAGACAGATATTGTGGATGGATCTCTTCAGAAATATATCACTTGATCCCTGTTGCATGTTTGCATATTGCACTGTTGCATACTCATTTTGCATATCATTAATGTGTGTCTGTGCTGCAGGTGCATTTCATACCTTCTGATTCTAGTTGCCCGGATTTTTGTCTGCTATTATGGATACTTTGAAGAAGACTGTGGCATACAAGTTTCCTACTCCAGATGTTTCTTCTTTGCTTGGTTTGATATCTCAAGCTGATGACAACGTGAAGAGAAGCTTCAGAAAGAGTTATAGGAAACTGCTTAGGTTGGTTTATAAACCCTCCATGTATGAACGGAACAGATTGTACGCGCTGATGCAGTTCTATGATCCCCCGTTGAGGTGTTTTACTTTCCCTGACTTCATTTTGGCTCCGACCATGGAGGAATATGCTGAGATCTTGGAGTTGACTATTCAGAACAGGGTACCCTTCATTCGTATGGGTGCTGAGCCCAAGCTGGAGGATTTGGCTGTTACTTTGCACTTAGACTCCTCAGAGTTGCTGTTAACCTCGTGGAACGGAGTTTCTGGTTTTTCTCTCAAGTTCTTGGTTGGGAAAGCACAAGAGTATGCCAAGAGTGGATGTTGGATTGTGTTTAATGCTATCCTCGCTTTGTGTATCTACGGCATTGCACTGTTCCCGAATATGCCTGACTTTGTTGATTTGGATGCATTCCATATATTTGCTTCATGCAATCCGGTGCCTACTCTGATTGGAGATTTCTATCACTCTCTGCATTATAAGAACGAGAATAGGAGGGGCAAGAAAGTCTCTTGCTGTGTGCCTTTGTTGTATATGTGGTTTGATAGTCACCTGCCCGAGAAGGGTATCTTTGCTGAGTCTGCAGATACGGTGGATTGGTCTGAGCATCTGATGGGACTTTCTTCAGAAGATGTCGTCTGGTTTGACAGAGATTTACTGGGATCCGAAATTATCTACAGCTGCACAGGATACCCTAACGTTCCTCTGATTGGGAGGAAAGGGTGTATTAACTACAATCCATCATTGTTGATCAGGCAATTCAGTTATGCTTTGAAAAGCCCGCCAAAGGAGGAGGAAGTGCAGGAATCTCTGTACTTCACAGGTGAGCTGAGTGGAGAATTATTGTCCAGGCTTCAGCATGCTTGGAAAAATATCAACAAAAGGGGTAAGCCGTTGTTGGGTAAGAATGATTGTCAAGTTTATGCTCCGTACAAAGTCTGGATTCAAGATAGGGAAAAATAGGTGTGGATGCCGTTTCCTGCAGTATCACCTCCTGCTCCCCTCGTGATTGAAGAGCCGACTACTGTGTCTATTGAGAGGTATGAACAAGTTGTGAAGGAGAAAGAAGAGTTGATGAAAGCCAATGAGAAGTTGGAAGAAGAGCTAGTGCAACTCAGGAGCGAAAAGAACGAAGTCGTGTATTCCTTCAAGCAACAAATAGAGCTGGTGAACCAACTGGGCACAGAATTGACTGAACAACGAAAGAAGCGGGAACGTTTGAGGATAGATTTCAAAAGCTCTCATGACATGCTGGAGTCTAAGAAGAAAGCACTTGATGTAGCCTACCGGGAGATCTCTGCATTCAACAAAACCTGGAATGCCACGCTGACCGGCAATAAGGAAAGAGAAGACAAACTGAAGCTGCAGATATCTGAACTGGAAGGTCAGTTGAAAGCTAGCCAGAAGAAGTTTGAAGAAGAGGTTATACAGAGATATGACGTCCAGAATGCCTTGAACAAAGTTATCAAGCGCAAGAAAGAGTCTGCGTCCCAGAAGCGGAAGCTAGAAGATTGCTTTGGAGAAGGTGTTTGGGAGGAATCCATTGGGGATCTCCAGCGTGTTATCAGGCAAAGAGACTCGCTCGTTGAAGGGTTGCTTTCTCAGCCGAATCATCCCAAGACTAAGAGATTGTTAGAGGAGTATCAGGCATATGGTCGCACTTGATTACCTTATGTACTGTTGTATATGCTTTATTTGCAGTGTGCTGGCCATCACCAGGGTTGTTGGTTGAGGTCATGCCTTCTTATTGTACACTCAGTGATATTGTATTCCTGACTTGATGGGCTTTTCAGCAATATATGAGATGTTTCTTCCATGAGTGGATCCAAGATTCTTATCACCGTCACGGCACTGGCACTTTGGACCTAGAATCAGGGGTTGATCTCCCTAACGCACAGACACATATTGCATCTGCATATTCATTTTGCATTACCAGTTACTTGTTGAATTTGTACCTTATTTCCTGCATCTCACATGTTTTTCAGGATTGACGAACAAAGAGTCCACCGCTATTCAACCAGAAACAACTGCAAAAAGGTAATGGATCAAGTGCAGGTCGAGATGCAGGAAATCCGCGAGAAGTTGACTTTGTTCATGCAAGCCATGGAGAGCATGGCCAAGGGCCAGGAGAATCTTCAGACCTTGGTGCAGCCGCTGCTGACGCGGGCAAACGGAAATGGCAATACTGACCACATTTCTGTTGAAACTCCTCGCCGGGAGAATGAGATACCGGCAGTTGTTACTCCACCTATCGTAACTGTCAACGGAAACAATGGTACTGGTGTAGGTGCTGGCGCTGGTAATGGTAATACTGGAAATGGTGGTGATGGGCATGTTGTTTACAATAAAGGCAACACTGGGGATGCTGATCAAGGATTCGTTGACAATGTTGGCTTCGAAAGCAACAGGTATGGCAATGTCAATCAGGACGAGAACTTCGGGTTCAACAATCCAGGCTTCGGTAATGACGGCTACGACAATAATCAGGGGTATGGCTATGGTAATGGTGGATTCGGTAATGTGAATGTGAACGGCGCTGGAGCACTTCCTTTCAACAATGGTTTTGGACCTGCTGGGGTCAATATAGGGTTCGGCAACCGAGGACAGGGTCTTGTGTTCAATCAACAAGGATTTGGCCGTAACATGGGTTATGATGGGTATGGCAATGACTGGAATGTGGATCAACAGGAGGACGCTTTTTCAGGAAGAGAAATGGGACCCGAAGCCCCTATTGACCCTGTTCAGAGGATCAAAATGCTAGAAGAACAGATGAAAGGTGTGGTTGATCAGAACTCCGCTGGGTTAGATATGACTACTATGGGGTTGGTACCAGGGCTGAGGGTGCCATTGAAATTCAAGGCTCCAACATTCGACAAATACAAAGGGGATACCTGCCCAAAGGTCCATGTACGTTCTTATTATAGAAGGATGTCTGCGTATTCCAATGATGAAAGGATGCTCATGCATTTCTTTCAAGATAGCTTATCGGGACCATCATTGGAGTGGTACATGGGACTGGAGCCCACTCAGATTAGAAGTTGGAAGCAGTTGGCTGATGCTTTCGTTATGCATTACAAATATAACAGCGATTTGGCGCCAAACAGGGTTCAGTTGCAGAGCCTGTCGCAGAAAAAATGGTGAAAGTTTCAAAGAGTACGCGCAGTGGTGGCGCGATATGGCAGCTCGAGTGCACCCTCCTTTGGTTGAAAGGGAGATGAATGACATGTTTGTGGGGACGTTTACAGGAATGTACTATGACAAGTTGCTCAATGTTTTGATGGATAGTTTCTCCGATATGATCCTCATGGGGGAAAGGATCGAAAATGGAATTAAAATTGGAAAGATTCAGGCAGGCGAATCTACTTCAGTCGGGGGTGCGAAAAAAGCGTTCGGCGGAAGATGATAGGGTGATACTAGCGCTGTGTATGGTGGCAGAGGCCGGGGCAGAGGTAGAAATCAGTACATTCAACCTCAACAGATAGCCAGTATTACTATTCCAATTCCTCAGCAACCACAACAACCACAACAACAGCAACAACAACCGCAGCAGCAGCAAAGGCAGAATCAGGGTCAGGGAAGGTTTCAGAATGTAAAGCCGAATAGGGTATTTGATAAGCCTCCGTCGACATATGCAGAGCTTTTTCAGACACTGTTGGGGTTGAATTTGGTCGAGAAAAGGACAATGGAACCACCTACAGGACCGGTACTTCCTAGGGGGTATGATGCTAATAAGCATTGCGAATTTCATTCCGGGGCGCCCGGACACGATATAGAATCTTGTCATGCTTTCAAGCATAAAGTTCAAGACTTGTTGGACAGTAAAGCCATCAACTTTGGCCAAGTGGGGCCTAATATTGTACAACAGCCTATGCCTAATCATGGGGCAAATGCCATCCTAACAGAAGAAAGTTTGAACCTGGTGTTGGACGTTAACAAACTGAAGACACCATTGAATGAAGTGAAAAGCAGGTTTCTCAGAGGGGGAGTATTCTCGGGTTGTGATGAATACTGTTTAGAGTGTTGGACCAAGCCTGAGGGTTGTAATGATTTGAAGCAGGGCATTCAGGCCATGATCGACGAAGGGACCTTGCAATTTGATCGAACTGCGGTTGAGAAGCCTGTGGAGGCAGTATGTGATAAGCAGAATGATATTGCAACAGTGACGATCCCAAGGAAGACTATAATGATAGTGGCGCCCGCCAAGCGGCCAACTATTACGATTACCAAAGCAGGGCCTGTTCCCTTTGAAAGTACGAAAGTTGTCCCATGGACGTACGGTTTAGAAGCGTATTGCAACGGTGAAAAGATTGTGATGAATAGCCAGGCAGCAGGAGCTGTTGATAATGTTGTTGGAACAGGGGGCATGACCCGTAGCGGAAGAATTTTTACCTCACCTGAAATAGAAGCAGAGAGGTTGGCCAAAGGTAAAGCCAAAGTAAGTGAAAGCGGGTCTTCTCAGTTGAAAGAAAAGGATATGTCGCTCAAGGATGTAGAGGAGTTCATGAGACTGATTCGCAAGAGCGACTACAAAATTGTTGAACACCTACAGCAGACGCCGTCGAAGATTTCTATCTTGTCGTTGTTGTTATAGTCCGAGGCCCACCGGAACGCCTTGTTGAAAATATTGGATACGTTGTTCGTACCCCAAGAAGTTTCTGTAAATTAGTTAGAGGGGGTAATGGCGCATGTCAATGCTGGACATAGCCTGGGTTTCACAGATTTTGACCTAACACATAAGGGTCGAGAGCACAACATGGCTTTGCATATATCGGTGGAATGCCGAGGCACCGTAATGTCGCACGTATTGGTGGATACTGGATCGTCGTTGAACGTATTTCTAAAGAAAGCCATGATGAAATTGGACATACGGGGAGTTATTTGCACGCCCAGCGATTTGGTTGTGAGGGCGTTTGACGGGACAAAAAGATCAGTGTTTGGGTCAATAACATTACCGCTGCAGGTGGGGCCAGAAATTTTTGATACCGAATTCTACATCATGGATATCCATCCAGCTTATAGCTGCCTGCTCGGGCGCCCGTGGATCCACGCTGCAGGGGCCGTAACATCCACGCTGCACCAGAAGTTGAAGTACTTGGTGGGTGATAGTGTTGTTACCGTTTGCGGGGAGGAGGATATTTTGGTCAGTCACCTGTCATCATTCAGATATGTGGAGGTCGACGGAGAAATACACGAGACACCTTGTCAAGCCTTCAAGGGGTTGCGGATTAAAGACAAATCTCCGGGTTCCAGCAAAATATCAGATGTGGCAGTGTCATCTTACAAAGAGGCTCAAGCTTTAGTGCAGACTGGTGAGACTAAAGGTTGGGGGCAGGTACTGGAGATTCCCGTGAAGAATGACAAGTTTGGGCTAGGGTATCGACCGACGTTGTCGGCGTCCTCTTCAAGAGCGCCCAGGTTCAAGGGACCGATCACGATTACGCCAAGCGGGGTGTGCTTCGAGACTATCAACGCTATTTCCGACGCCAAAGACGGAGATAGCGACTGCGATATGGACGCGTGGATCAAGCCGAGCGTGCCAGGACAAAGTCTCTGCAACTGGTCCATCCGGGAAACTGTCCCAGTGACTTTCAAACAGTAATGATTTGTTTTATCAATTGTTGAATAATCCTATGTCCTACCCGGGGCATAGTAATGTTACATTAGGGCTACTTGATTATGTTATTGCACTGTTTTAATCATGAAATAAAGGCGTTTTTCATATTCAAATATTGTGATCCCTGTTTTTCTTGTTTTTACTTTAACAATAAATGGCAACGTGGTTATTTGCTTTGTTTGCGTGTTGAAGCGTTTAACCATTTCCTTTGCAGGACTAATATTTCAGATGACATCTCCTACGAACCGCCTATGACTCGTTTCGACTTCGAGCACCCGGTATTCCAAGAAGAGGAAGAGATTGTTGAGGATAGCGACCTGCCAGAGGAGATGACTCGTTTGTTGAAACAGGAAGAGAGGATCATTCTGCCTCACCAGGAGGAAATTGAGATTATCAACTTGGGGTCTGAAGAAGTTGTGAGAAACATCCGTATAGGGGCGGCGCTGCAGAGCGACATCAAGCAAAGGCTGATTGAAATACTGCGAGAGTATAGTGATATATTTGCTTGGTCGTACGAGGATATGCCTGGGTTAGATACAGACATGGTTGTGCATCGTCTGCCATTGCGAGAGGAATGTCCGCCTGTTAAACAGAAACTCAGAAGAACCAGGCCAGACATGGCTGTGAAAATCAAGGAGGAAGTTCAAAAATAGTGGGATGCCGGTTTGCTAGTCGTTACTACTTATCCGTCATGGGTCGCTAATATAGTACCAGTGCCAAATAAAGACGGTAAAGTGCGAATGTGTGTAGACTACCGTGATCTGAATAGGGCGAGCCCGAAAGACGACTTTCCACTTCCTCACATTGATGTGCTGGTTGATAACACTGCTCAGTTCTCCGTATTCTCCTTCATGGACGGCTTCTCGGGCTATAATCAGATCAAAATGGCACCAGAAGACATGAAGAAGACTACCTTCATTACTCCTTGGGGAACATTTTGCTACAAAGTGATGCCCTTCGGATTGAAGAACGCTGGGGCAACATATCAACGTGCTATGACGACTCTCTTTCATGACATGATGCATAAAGAGATCGAGGTTTATGTTAATGATATGATTGCCAAATCCCAGACGGAGGAGGAGCATTTGGTTAATCTGCTGAAACTGTTCAAAAGGCTTAGGAAGTTCAGGTTGAGACTAAACCCTAACAAGTGCATCTTTGGGGTGAGATCGGGTAAACTGCTGGGGTTTATTGTGAGCGAAAAGGGAATAGAGGTTGATCCTGCGAAAATAAAAGCAATACAAGAAATGCCGACGCCTAAAACAGAAAAAGAAGTGCGTGGGTTTTTAGGGAGGTTGAACTATATCGCACGGTTCATATCTCACCTAACCGCGACATGCGAGCCGTTATTCAAGTTGTTGAAAAAGGATCAGGTGTTGATCTGGAATGAAAATTGTCAAAAGGCGTTCGACAAGATAAAAGAATACTTGCAGAAACCTCCTGTTTTGATGCCCCCAGTGGCCGGGAGACCTTTGATTATGTATTTGACGGTTCTTGAGGAAAGTTTGGGTTGTGTTCTCGGTCAACACGACAAGACCGGACGTAAAGAGCATGCGATATACTATTTGAGTAAGAAGTTTACCGACTTTGAGTCCAGATACTCAATGCTCGAGAAAACGTGTTGCGCGCTAGCCTGGGCCGCCAAACGTTTGAGGCAATACATGCTGAATCATACAACCATGCTAATTTCAAAGATGGATCCAATCAAATACGTGTTTGAGAAGCAATCACTCTCCGGAAGAATTTCCCGATGGCAGATGGTGTTAACCGAATACGATATCCAATATGTCTCACAAAAGGCTATTAAAGGTAGCGTTCTGTCAGAATACCTTGCTGAGCAGCCTGTTGAGGACTACCAATCGATGAGGTTTGATTTTCCTGACGAGGATATCATGTACCTGAAAATGAAAGATTGTGAAGAACCATTGTCGGACGAAGGACCAGAGTTGGGTTCCAAGTGGTAGTTGATATTTGACGGAGCTATGAATTCTTATGGTAGCGGGATAGGGGCAATTATCACCACTCCTCAGGGGTCGCACATCCCCTTTACTGCCCGATTGAATTTTCCCGTTACCAATAATGAGGCTGAATATGAGGCTAGCATCATGGGTCTGGAAGAAGCTATTGATTTGCGAATCAAACATCTGGATGTATACGGAGACTCAGCTCTAGTGGTGAACCAGATTAAAGGAGAATGGGAGACACGTCAGCCCAATTTGATACCATATATGAATTATGCAAGGAGATTGTTGCCTTTCTTTGACAAAGTGGAATTGCATCATATGCCACGAGCAGAAAATCAAATGGCTGACGCCGTGGCGACATTGTCTTCAATGTATAAAGTTAACTTCTGGAACGAGGCTCCCCGGATTGTTATCTCTCGGCTCGATAGGCCTGCATTCATATTTGCCATTGATGAGGCTCCCGATGGTCAACCCTGGTACTTTGACATCCAGAATTTCCTGAAGAACAAGGAGTATCCGACTGGGGCATCCAGTCGAGATCAGAAGACTCTCCGGAGATTGGCTGGCAATTTCTATCTAAATTCGGACGGTGTCCTATACAAAAGAAACCACGACTTGGTGTTGCTACATTGTGTAGATGAGAAAGAGGCGAAGTTGCTCATGGAAGAGATACATGAGGGTACATTGGTACACATGCTGGTGGGCATGCGATGACGAGAAAAATGTTGCGGGCAGGTTATTATTGGCTAACTATGGAAACAAACTGTTTCAAGTTTGCAAAGAGGTGTCATAAATGCCAGATTTATGCGGACAAAATCCATGTGCCTCCAAGTCCTCTGAATTTGATGTCATCACCGTGGCCTTTCTCGATGTGGGGAATTGATATGATTGGCAAGATTGAGCCTACAACATCAAACGGACACCGGTTCATTTTGGTGGCGATCGATTATTTCACCAAATGGGTGTGTCGCTACTGCAAAAATCGGCGCCGGCTATGACAGAAGAGTCGCAACCGTGCGTTATTTATCCCAAAGGGGGGAAAGGAAACGCTCAGAGTAAACCTAACGCAAAACGGGAAAGGAATGGTCATCGCAACCAAATCCTGGATTCGGGAGTCGGTTACGCAAGGGGAAGGTATTAGCACCCCTCACATCCGTCGTACTCGACGGGATCCACGCTTGTTTTCTAGTACGAATTGTTATTCTATCTACTCTAAAAGGTCAAGGGTTAAAAGAAAATACAATGACTCGGCAAAGTATCGCACTTTATGCCTACGTATTCCCGTCTGGAACGAGAAATCAGAGTCAATGTAGTTCGCCTACCTACGGGAAAGGAGGGGAAGGTTGCTCACTAGGATACGGCATCCTATGTCTACGTACTTTCATACAGCATGAAAGATCAGAGCAAACGTAGTTCGGGCTACGGAAGACACAAGCTTGTCTAACTATTTTTTATCTTTAAAAAAAATGTTTTCTCCTGATTAAGAGTCCAAGCGGACAAAAATGACACTTTGATGTTTGTTTTCAGTCTTTTACGTAAGAACTGTTTTTTTATGATGTTCGCAATCTCTGTCGCACTAGAGACTATGATCTGAGAGTGACTACGTCGTGTGTCACCCAAAGGGTACCACACTAAGCAGCCAGACTACTGGAAAGAAGCTCTCCAGCAACCCTTTCTCAAATAGCTTAAGGCTCATAACTTACGACATCGATTAACCTTATTACTGTATTTTTGAGTTGTTTCGAGATAAGAAGAGGAAGAAGCTCTAAAAAGCCTAGGGTTGAAAAGGGAATAAAAACTAACCTAATGTTGTCATGCATGGATAAGAATCCTAATGTCTGTCATATTTCTATCTTGCACAGAGGGAAACAGAGATCCTAGGGGATAAACAGAAAAGAAACAGATATATACAGTAAACAGTAAACATGCATGAGATGCAGCAGTACAAGCGAGGCAAGGGAGTCCCACTCAACCTCGAACCTGGGAAAACGACAGGCAAAGTGAACAGTATTCACTTCAAACCTTTGGGGGCAAGCTGTACAAGCTAACAATCAATACAGAAAAAGAAATAAAACCCAACACCAGCTCTGACAGAAACACCGGCTCCTACAGTAAGCAGCTCAAACAGCAACAGCTCTGACAGCTACAGTTGATTAACAGCAAAAAAGAGTTGACAGTAACACCTTCAAGTAAGGCCCCATCTTCACTCTTCAATGCTCCCGAAGCTTTAGATAAGCTCCTGTCTCCAAAAATCTCCAAGCTCTAGCAAGCACTGAACCCCAACAGGTAGACAGCTTCAAACAGCAGCAAAACCCTAGCTTCAACAAATAACTAACTTTGACAGGCACAAGCTTTATCTTTATCAATCTTCAATGGACTTCATATCTTCAATGCACTCACTCCAGAAGAGAATCAATTATCATATTAAGTTGAAATGCTAAATAGCTTATTGACAACCAAAGGAAACCTATAAGCACTTAGCATTGTAGGGGAAAGGTTCCCTCAAAGTTCTACTTCTAAAGTATGTCACTTATCCCTCCAAAGGAGGGATGTGAATACCCTAAAATGACTTTTTGTCATAGGGAGGAATAGAAGCACAAGATGCTTTCTATGTTTGCAAGAAGAAATCAATATAATCTAAAGTTCTCCCTATATTTCCTATCTCCTAAGTCTTCAAAAGCCATCTTCAAAGAGAAGGATCTTCAGGCTCCAAGCTCCATCCTTTGTCTTTAATCACCTTCAATGCCTTCATAAGCTCCAACAAGCAAAGCCTAAGCCCCAAGCCCAATTGAATAACCCAAACCAAACAAACAAGCAAAATGCCCAAGAGGGAAAACACACAATCACCACTCAAATTGCAAAAATCAAGTAAAATAGTAATACTCATTAAAAAAATCCTAGATTAATTTCTAAGGGAACCTAAATATATACCCTATACCCCATATAAACCCCAAGGCCTAAATCAAAGCCTAGGTCCCCAAACTATGCCCTAAACTACACCTAAGTGTTGTGAAACCCTAATTCTAATACCTCTCCTATCTACCTCTCAAACTAGTCTAAGTTTATTTACAAAAATATGACAAAATTCCTAAGGGTACATGCTTCCCCAATCTAATCAACCTCATAAGAATCAATCAAAAATCATGCACCAATCTCTCATACTAAATTCAGAAATATGAAGTATCAAACAAATGTAAAATAAAATCAATAAAATTGTAAAATATACCAAAAAATATAAAATGCATGAAATTAATATTTTTATTGTTTCACAATTTTCTAGAGGTCCTAAGGGAACTAGGGAAAAAATCCCATCCTAAAATGATTATTTTTCAAATTGTTATGAATTTATTTCTAATCAAAAATAAAATGTGAAAATAGAAGAAAATAAAAGAAAATTGCAAATGAGGCGTGTTGAATAGCAATAATATGCAGTTCAAAATGAAGTTGGGCTCAGGAGGGGGGTGCGCTTATCAAGCGCGTGCTAAGCCCAAAACAATTCAGAAAACAATATGGAAAATCACATGAAAAATGAAAAAACCTCGTGGTGAATAGCTATCAATTCCTTTGTTAATCCCATTGGGCTTCCAAAGTGGGGTGTGGATAGCACAAAATTACTTAAGCCCAAAGCCAGCGTTTAATGAAACGCTGCGTATCACTCTCTTCTCAGATTCCTTCACAAAGCAAAACTCGCTCATGGCCGTTGTATCAAGATTGAGTCAAAGGTCTTCCTCTCATCCTAGGGCTATGGACCTTTCTTCTCCAATTCAAACTCTGGGAGGGAAACATCAACAGACGGTGGCCGGAGGTGGCGCCACCGTCGTCCCCAATCATCAATTCCTTTAATCCTCACCCAAACTCAAACCTGAATACATCAATCAATTCGATTTTTCACCAGGAATCCAACCATGCTATTCATTCTCACTGAATCACCTTCTATCTTAAATCACGAAGAACTTCTTAGGGGATGCTCAAAAATCAAACATCACCAATCCTAAAATTGAAGTGCCTAACATCATCACCACATAACATTGAGTAATTTCCACCATTCCACTAAGCTTAAATCATCAAGAACTGCAAGAAATGATCCTCAACAGAAAATTGGCTCAACCTAATTTTGTCTCTAAACCTTGAATTTCTTTACCAGAAACCACCTAGCCCTCATGTACATTGCATCTAAACACCTAAAACCTAGCAATTCTATCTACATTATGCTACAAGATGAAGTTTACCAACCTGTGAAATTTGGATGAACAGAAGGTGGAAAGCTTCGAATTATGCTTCAAGATCTTCCAGATTCCTTCAATGAGTGATTATCAAGCTTCTGTATGCATCAATTTGTGTTGAATCCTCTTGAATTGCCAAATTCGATTCTGAGTTGCAAGCTTCAAACTCAAAGTGCTCTCTCTTGATTCTTCAGCAATCTTGGCTAGAAATCCCTCTGAATTCACTCAACAACTCAAGATAAAGATACTGAATGCATGAATTTGCTTTGATAATGCTCCAATTGGTATAACCGATTTGGATTTGCAAAGTGAAAACTCAAAGTTCTATCTCTCAAATCTCTCTTAATCTTCACCAAAAAACTAACTGAATTAGTTATAATCCTTATATAGAACATGTAGGAATCATCTAGAATGCCCTGGAATGATCTATGTGAGATATTGAAATTCTCATGCACTTGAAATTACCATGATAAGTTCATCCATGACAGTCATGATTCAGCTTGCTTCACCACCTGATTTTGATCCAAATTCTCCTCTAATGACATATTGAATGGATTGGTAAGGGTTAAGGCCTTGGTTATGATCTAAAAAATGGTTTTGGATATGTTACTTATGATGTAAGAAAGAATTTTCCAAAGCAACTCATAAAACCATGACTACCCATATGCCATGTGTATGCCTCATATCTCAAAAATCCCAATTTCCCTCCTTTGAATCATTTGAAAAAACTCCCTTTTTAGGCCATTTTGGGCAACTTTGTGGTCCAAGCCATTCCAATCACCCATGACTTCTTATCTGACCTAAAAACATCATTTTAAGCACATATCATGTTGAACATTTTTCCATTTGAGGAGTGGAAGATAGAGATTTTGACCTATGTTGAAAAATGACCTATAATTCAACTTTCCCAAAATACCCCTGGATTGCCAAGATCATAACTTGAGTTCCACAAGTCTTCTTGAGGACTTATAGTACTCAAATTAAAGGTAAGATCAAGCCCTACAATTCTTATGTTGGCCAAGAATCCATTTGAAAACACCTTGATGGGAAAAAGTTGCTTAGAAGCCAAGTGACTTTCACAGATAAATTTCAGTGTCCTCTGATGACCCATAACTTGCAAGAACCATAACTTGAGTTCTACAAATCTCCTTGAAGACTTCTAGTACTAAAATTAAAGCTATTGAGAAGCTATACAAGTTTCATGTTGGCCAAGAAGCCATTTGAAACTTGCATTTTGACTTATGTGGCTTGGAAGTCCAGTGCTATACAGGGGATTTTACCCTAGGAACCCTGTATCAAACACCTCTAACCACTCTTGATTCTCTTGAACTTGATCTTGACTCATCCATACACATGCTTTAACATATCAATCCATGACTTCCATGACCTAGAGCTAGGTCTTTATGCCCTTTCTTTGCTCTCCTTGACCTAGGGTTACCCAGATGAAACCCTACTTGTACACACCTCAACTGTGGTTCTTGAACTTGATATCATGACTTGTCTAAGCCTCAATAGGGCTCCCTAGGCCTCCCATGGGATCCATACACACCTCAAATTCATAATTCCATGTTGATGATCTTCAATACATCTCAAGTTAGGAGAGAAATCCACCTGTTGACACTCAAATCTCCTCAAAGCTTCAACCCATTCCTTGATGACTTGGATGTTCTTCAGCTTGACTAAGGCCCCTTGATGTGCTTCTTTAGATAAGGATGGCACTTGACACCCCTGTTAGATGACTTGCTGTGTCATGATATGCAAATGATTGGACCATGTACATGATGTGACTATGCAAATGATAATGCAATTAAAACATAAACCAGGTGAAATAGGTTGAGCAAATTTTAGGGTGCAACAACTGCCCCTATTCAAACGACTTGGACTCGACTGGGTGAAGAGCGAACGACCTTCAAACACTCGAGGCACGAGACGGTTGAATACCAAGAGCCGGAAATTTGCCAACCACAGAAATAAACTGCACAAACTGCTTGGATAACAACATCCGCTAACTGAATCCGATTGTTACGGCAACAAACTGATCAAAAATCTGATTTCAACGTCAACCGCCTGTGCATCGCCACAGGCTTTGAACTCCCCTTGTCAAAAATACCCCGCCTTTTATCCACGTTAAAACTCTGCCATCTGTTAATACGGAGAAAACCAATTAGCGACCATGCTGGGGATCATTTTCATCAACCCGAAAAAGATTCTATCATCGCAGGGATAGAACTTTGTCCATGTTAGGACTCTACATTCCGTCAACACAGAAAAATCCCGACGACTTTGCTGGGGAAACATTTCTGTTTAATCACAGGGAACTCATCTGCCTATCCCTACAGGCACATCATCTGTCTAAACACAGGAAACCCCATCCGTCTATTTCATACGGGAAAAGTCATCTGCCTGATTACAGGAAACTCCATCCGCCTGCTTCATACGGGAAAAGTCCATCTGCCTGAACACAGGAAAGTTCATCCGCCTGCTCCATACGGGAAAAGTCCATCTGCCTGAACACAGGAAATTTCATCTGCCTGCTCCATACGGGAAAATTATCTGAATACCATTTCTCTGCCTACCTCTGCCGTAGCTACCTCCGTTGGTCCCAACCCACAAACGACTTTGAGGAGGACTCTACTGGGGATACTAACACGAGGAAATCACGGCGACTTCCTTGGGGAAAATACTTTTGTCAAATATCGGAACACAACTCACATACTCTGTCTATTACGGGAGAATCATCTATCTGGAGACCGGAAAGTTCATCCGCCTGCTTCATACGGGAAACTCCATCTGCCTGATTCATACAGGAAAAGGTTCATCCGCCTGCTTCATACGGGAAAACACCTCTGCCTGATTCTTACAGGAATAATTCATCCGCCTGCTTCATACGGGAAAACTCATCTACCTGATTCTTATAGGAATAATTCATCCTCCTACTTCATACGGGAAAACACATCTGCCTGATTCTTACAGGAATAATTCATCCCCTTGCTTCATACGGGAAAACACATCTGCCTGATTCTTACAGGAAAGTTCATACGCCTGCTTCATACGGGAAAACTGACTCAGATATAACTTCTTTGCCTATCTTGGTAGTAGCTAACTCCACCGGGGATATTCTAAAAATAACTGCCCGACACCCGTTCTGACAACAAGTAACCACTTCTGAAACCTTGATTCACAAAACCCTGACATGCTGCCGCGACAGCATACATGAAGAAAAACACTCCGCTGGTTGGATAAAAGAAACTTCAGCCAGTAACTCTGTGGGGAATGATAACAAGAACTGTATCATCATATGTCTCACGGCGAGACCTCGATCATCTGGTAACAAATCTGCACTGTAACTTCATACTCCTGCTGAGAAACACACCTGAAAGCAAAAGGTAAACCAACCTGATTTATGTTTCAATATGCGTATGTCTGACAATGGCGTAATGCTCCATACGGCATGGAAATGCTACGTGTTTCTTGGATAGATGCAAATATGATAATATATGCAAATGCAGGTTCAGGCTGCTGGGGAAGGCTCTGAAAAGCTTGCTTCAACACGGATGTTGAAGACAAATACCACCCTGTTGGGGATGAACGGGTATCGCATAGTATTCTGGCAAAATAAATGCCGGAAATAAAACCAACTCTGCCGGGGAGAGATTACACATCGATTTCCACTGGGAGGAAAGAACAACACCTGCTGGGAAGATTAACTCAGCTGGGGGAGAAGCAACCCTTCTGGGGGACAACTGTCTGGGTACAGTTTACAAACTCGGAGCTACCACTCCGCTGGGGATAATCATCTTGACGAAAGCATGACGACCTGTGGGGAGAAAGAAAACCATCCTCGTTGGGGATAATCCTTCTGAACCTATTATGACTTGGTTATGTGCCGCGGAAATCCTCCCAGCTAGGGATTGAACGCGCACCTATTCGACTCTCTGGGGAGTATAACCTCTGCATGGGACACTGATCTTGTCTCGCTGGGGATATCCTGTGGACAACTTCCATGAGGATACTCTTCTGGGGAAAATAATCCTTCCTTCGGTAAGGGATAACATCATCTCAACCTCTGGGGATGAGGTGCGACCTGCTGGGAAATAAGGTCAAGCCCTTCATCCAGGGCCTCTGGCTAGGGCCACAACTTTCTGATTGTCCGCTTCAAGGGCGAGACCCTACGAAACACAAACGAGACAAAACAAATCTATACAACCAAATCTATTCGGGTTAGCATCCGCGACATTACTTCAATCAATTCGAAGTTTTAGCAATTATTGGCAAGGACCAACAAGATTATGCAAGTGCAAGTTTATCAAAACATCAGTGTTTTCCACATACAAAACAGTAAAGCACAAACATCAAATATTGAATAACATGTTTTATTGATTGAGCCTGTAATAGGCGAAGCTTTGTACATCGGATGCAACTCCTGAAAAGAGGAAGTTACGCACACACACATACATATATGCACAAAAAGCATAAAAATACAAAACAATATTTGTATACATGTTGGCAACGTGGTGCAGACAAACATCATGAGCTGATCCTCCTATGACTCGCCTGACTCTGGCGCTTTCCCGATATTCAATTTTTGGAAGAGATTGTGTTGGATAAACGAACCCTCAGGTACTCCCAAACCACTAAGCAATGTAGTATCAAATCCGGACCGCAGCCATTTGCTTTTTCAATCCCTAATTTTTGCGTGAATCGCCCTTTGCGGGTTTTCAATTCACCGAGATACCCCTTTTTTGCCGAAGTCGCCCTGTTCAGGTTTTCGACTTCGCGGGTGTACATATTTTCAATTTTATCCCTAACTTTTGCCCGAACCTTTTATTCATTTTTTACGGTTCACCAGGATGCCCCATTTTTGCCTGGACTCTCTTTTTACTGTCCAGCGGGTCACTTTCAAGCAAAGTATTTTTTAACTGCGTCCGAATTCACAGGAGACGTAAAGTCTTCACCATCCATGGTAGATAGTAGCAAGGCTCCTCCAGAGAAGACTTTTCTGACAACGTAGGGACCTTTGTAATTAGGGGTCCACTTGCCCCTGTGATCTGTTTGTGGCGGGAGAATCCTCCTCAGCACAAGGTCGCCCGTCTGAAAGCTTCGTGGACATATCTTTTTATCGTAAGCTTTCTTCATCCGGCTTTGATACAACCGACCGTATGCGAGAGAAGCTAGCCTCTTCTCATCCATTAAGCTGAGCTGATTCAGTCTATCTTTAACCCACTCTGCCTCGTCAAGTTGGACATCTCGTAAAACCCTCAAGGACGGAATCTCAACCTCCAACGGTAACACTGCCTCCATTCCGTATACCAATGAAAAAGGGGTTGCCCCGGTTGATGTGCATACCATCGTAAGATAATCGTGCAAAGCGAAAGGTAGCATTTCGTGCCAGTCCTTATACGTCACAACCATCTTCTGGACAATCTTCTTTATGTTCTTATTGGCCGCTTCAACAACGCCATTCATCTTGGGCCGATAAGGAGAAGAGTTGTGATGTTCAATCTTAAAATTCTGACACAGCTCTTTCATCATTTTGTTATTCAAATTCGAACCGTTGTCGGTGATAATCCGCTCAGGGATTCCATATCTACAGATAATATCTCGTTTGATAAATCTGGCGACCACTTGTTTGGTGACATTGGCATATGACGCTGCCTCCACCCATTTGGTGAAGTAATCAATTGCCACCAAGATGAACCGGTGTCCATTTGATGTCGTAGGCTCAATCTTGCCAATCATATCAATTCCCCACATTGAGAAAGGCCACGGTGATGACATCACATTCAGAGGACTCGGAGGCACATGGATCTTGTCCGCATAAATCTGGCATTTATGACACCTCTTTGCAAACTTAAAATAGTCTGTTTCCATAGTTAGCCAATAGTAACCTGCCCGCAGCAGTTTTCTCGTCATAGCATGCCCGCTAGCATGTGTACCAAATGTACCCTCATGCATCTCTTCCATGAGCAACTTCGCTTCTTTCTCATCTACGCAACGTAGCAACACCAAGTCGTGGTTTCTTTTGTATAGAACACCGTCAGGATTCAGATAGAAATTGCCAGCCAATCTCCCGAGAGTCTTCTAATCTCGACTGGATGCCCCAGCCGGATACTCCTTGTTCTTCAGGAAATTCTGGATGTCAAAGTACCAAGGTTTACCATCGGGAGCCTCATTAATAGCAAATATGAATGCAGGCCTATCGAGCCGAGAGATAACAATCTGGGGAGCCTCGTTCCAGAAGTTAACTTTATACATCGAAGACAATGTCGCCAGGGCGTCAGCCATTTGATTTTCTGCTTGCGGCACATGATGCAATTCCACTTTGTCAAAGAAAGGCAACAACCTCCGTGCATAATTCATATATGGTATCAAATTGGGCTGACGTGTCTCCCATTCTCCTTTAATCTGATTCACCACAAGAGCTGAGTCTCCGTACACATCCAGATGTTTAATTCGCAAATCAATAGCTTCTTCCAGACCCATGATGCAAGCCTCATATTCAGCCTCATTATTGGTAACGGGAAAAGTCAATCGGGCAGTAAAGGGGATGTGCGACCCCTGAGGAGTGGTAATAATTGCCCCTATTCCGCTACCATAGGAATTTACAGCTCCGTCAAATATCAACTGCCATTTGGAACCCAACTCTGGTCCTTCATCTGGCAACGGTTCTTCACAATCTTTCATTTTCAGGTACATGATATCCTCGTCAGGAAAATCAAACCTCATCGACTGGTAGTCCTCAACAGGCTGCTCCACAAGGTACTCTGACAGGACGCTGCCTTTAATAGCCTTTTGCGAGACATATTGGATATCGTATTCGGTTAACACCATCTGCCATCGGGCAATTCTTCCGGAGAGTGCTTGCTTCTCAAACACGTATTTGATTGGATCCATCTTTGAAATTAGCATGGTTGTATGATTCAGCATGTATTGCCTCAAACGTTTGGCGGCCCAGGCTAGCGCGCAACATGTTTTCTCGAGCATTGAGTATCTAGCCTCGCAGTCAGTAAACTTCTTACTCAAATAGTAGATCACATGCTCTTTACGTCCAGTCTCATCGTGTTGACCGAGAACACAACCCATACTTTCCTCAAGAACCGTCAAATACATAATCAAAGGTCTCCCCGCCACTGGGGGTATCAAAACAGGAGGTTCCTGCAAGTATTCTTTTATCTTGTCGAAAGCCTTTTGACAATTTTCATTCCAGGTCAACACCTGATCCTTTTTCAACAACTTGAATAACGGCTCGCATGTCGCAGTTAGGTGAGATATGAACCGGGAAATATAGTTAAACCTCCCTAAAAACCCACGCACTTCTTTTTCTGTTTTAGGCATCAGCATTTCTTGTATTGCTTTTATTTTCGCAGGATCAACCTCTATTCCTCTTTCGCTCACGATAAACCCCAGCAGTTTACCTGATCTTACCCCGAATGTGCACTTATTAGGGTTCAGTCTCAACCTGAACTTCCTGAGCCTCTTGAACAGTTTCAGTAGATTAACCAAATGCTCCTCCTCCGTCTGGGATTTGGTAATCATATCATCAACATAAAACTCGATCTCTTTATGCATCATGTCATGAAAGAGAGTCGTCATAGCACGTTGATATGTTGCCCCAGCATTCTTCAACCCGAAGGGCATCACTTTGTAGCAAAATGTTCCCCAGGGAGTAATGAAGGTAGTCTTCTCCATGTCTTCTGGCGCCATTTTGATCTGATTATAGCCTGAGAAGCCGTCCATGAAGGAGAATACAGAGAACTGAGTAGTGTTATCAACCAACACATCGATGTGAGGAAGTGGAAAGTCATCTTTCGGGCTCGCTTTGTTCAAATCACGGTAGTCTACACACATTCGCACTTTACCATCTTTCTTCGGCACTGGCACAATACTAGCGACCCATGAGGGATATTTTGTAACAGCTAGGAACCCAGCATCCCACTGTTTTTGCACTTCCTCCTTGATCTTCACAGCCATGTCCGGTCTAGTTCTTCTGAGCTTTTGTTTAACAGGTGGACATTCCTCTTTTAAAGGCAGACGATGCACAACCATATCCGTATCCAACCCAGGCATATCCTCGTACGACCAAGCAAATATATCACTGTACTCCTTGAGCATCTCAATCAACCTTTGCTTGATGTCACTCTGCAGTGCAGCCCCTATACGGATGTTTCTCACAACCTCTTCCGACCCCAAATTGATAATCTCAATGACTTCCTCATGAGGCAGAATGATTCTTTCCTCTTGTTTCAATAAACGAGTCAGCTCCTCTGGCAGGTCGCTATCCTCAACAATCTCTTCCTCTGCTTGGAATACCGGGTGCTTGAAGTCGAAACGAGTCATAGGCGGTTCATATGAGATGTCATCTGAAATATTAGTCCTACAAAGGAAATGGTTAAACGCTTCAACACGCCAACAAAGCAAATAACCACGTTGCCATTTATTGTTAAAGTAAAAACAAGAAAAACATGGATCACAATATTTGAATATGAAAAACGCCTTTATTTCATGATTAAACAATGTAATGTACATAACCAAGTGGCCCTAAGCAAAATCATTATGCCTCGGGTAGGACACAGGATTATTCAACAATTAAGAAAACAAATCATTACTGTTTAGTTGTCACAGGGACAGTTCCCGGATAGACCAATTGCAGAGACTTTGTCCTGGCACGCTTGGCTTGATCCACGCGTCCATATCACAATCGCTATCTCCGTCCTCAGCATCGGAAATAGCGTTGATGGTCTCGAAGCTCACCCCGCTTGGCGTAATCGTGACTGGTCCCTTGAACCTGGGCGCTCCTGAAGAGGATGTTGACGACGAAGGATGATATCCAAGCCCGAACTTGTCATTCTTCACGGGAATCTCCAATACCTGCCCCCAGCCTTTAGTCTCACCAGTCTGCACTAAAGCCTGAGCCTCTTTGTAGGAGGACACTGCCACATCTGATATTTTGCTGGAACCCTGAGCTTTGCCTTTAATTCGCAACCCCTCGAAGGCTTGACACAGTGTCTCATGTATTTCTCCGTCGACCTCCACATATTTGAACGAAGATAAATGGCTAACCAGAATATCTTCCTCTCCACAAACAATGACGACACTATCCCCAACCATATACTTCAGCTTTTGGTGCAACGTGGATGTGACTGCCCCGGCAGCATGGATCCATGGGCGCCCAAGAAGACAACTATACGCTGGCTGGATGTCCATTATATAGAATTCAGTTTCAAATATTTCAGGCCCCACCTGCAACGGTAATGTTATTGATCCGAAAACTGACCTCCTCGTTCCGTCGAACGCTCTCACCACTAAGTCACTGGGCGTGCAGATAATCCCTCTGATATCCAATTTCATCATGGCTTTCTTCGGTAGCACATTCAGGGAAGATCCAGTGTCTACTAAAACATGGGACATGACCGTGCCCCGGCATTCTACTGACACATGCAATGCCATATTGTGCTCTCGCCCTCTCGGAGTCAAATCAAAGTCTGTGAAACCCAAACTGTGCCCTGCATTGACATGCGCCATCACCCCTTCTAACTGATTAACAGAAACTTCTTGAGGAATGAACGACGTGTCTAAAATCTTCAGTAAAGCGTTCTGATGGGCCTCGGAACATAACAGTAATGACAGGATGGAAATTTTTGACGGCGTTTGCTGGAGGTGCTCGACAATTTTGTAATCACTTTTACAAATGAGCCTCATAAACTCCTCCACATCCTTAAGTGACGTTTCCTTTTCATTCGACTGAGAAGGACCACCCTCAGTTACCTTGGCTTTACCCTTGGCTAATCTTTCTGCCTCTACCTCGGGTGACGTGAAGATTCTTCCGCTTCTGGTCATACCCCCTGTTCCGACAACATTATCTACAACCCCAGCTGGTTGCCCATTGACTTCAATTTTCTCACCGTCGCAATATACCTCCAGTCCATAAGTCCACGACACTGCTTTAGTACTCTCAAAAGGAACTGGTCCTGCTTTGGTAATTGTGATCGTCGGCCTCCTGGAAGGTGCCGTTATCGTTATTGTTTTCCTCGGAATCGTCACCGTCGCAACATCGTTCTGCTCATCACATAACGCCTCTACAGGCTCTTCAACTGCGGTTCGATCGAATTGCAAGGTACCTCCATCCATCATAGCCTGAATGCCCTGCTTCAACTCATTAAAACCCTCTGGCTGGGTCCAACAATCCAAGCAAAATTCATCACAACCCGGGAATACACCCCCTTTTAGCAACCTGCTTTTAATCTCACTCAACGGTGTCTTCAGCTCATTGACATCCATCACTAGATTCAAATTCTCTTTTGTCAAGATGGCGTTTGCCCCATGATTAGGCATAGGCTGTTGTACTATATTTGGACCCACCTGTCCAAAGTTAATAGCTTTGCTATCCAATAAATCCTGAACTTTGTGTTTAAATGCCTGACAAGCTTCTACATCATGCCCGGGCGCCCCGGAATGGAATTCGCAATGCTTGCTAGCATCATACCCGTAAGGATGGACCGGCCCTGTAGTCGGTGTCGAAGTTCTCTTTTCAACCAAGTTCAACCCTAGCAGGGTCTGGAGGAGTTCTGCATAAGTGGAAGGAGGTACGTCGAACACTCTTTTCGGCCTCGTATTCTGTATCCTTCTGTGACCGGGATTCTGCCCTTGCTGCTGCGGTGGTTGTTGTTGCTGTTGTTGAGGCTGCCCTTGTTGAGGAAAAGGGATAGTGACACTGGCTATCTGTTGCGGCTGAACATACTGATTTCTTCCTCTGCCCATGCCCCTGCCACCAAACACGGTACTAGTATCACCCTGCCGTCTACCACCAAATGCTTTTCTGGCACCTCCTGTTGAAGTAGACTCACTTGCTTGGAACCTTCCAACTTTAATCCCGTTCTCGATCATCTCCCTCATAAGAATCAAATCTGAGAAACTGCTCAATGACACACTAAACAATTTTTCGTAAAACACCCCCGTAAATGTCCCAATGAACATGTCATTCATCTCCCTTTCAATTAAAGGAGGATGCACCCTCGCTGCCATATCGCGCCACCTTTGCGCATACTCTTTAAAACTTTCACCGTTCTTCTGTGACAAACCCTGCAATTGGACCCGGTTCGGCGCCAGATCGCTGTTATATTTGTAATGCGTCACGAAAGCATCAGCCAACTGCTTCCAGGTTTTGATCTGCGTGGGCTCTAGCCCCATATACCATTCAAGTGAAGGTCCTGACAAGCTATCCTGAAAGAAATGCATGAGCATCCTTTCATCATCTGAATATGCGGACATCCTCTTGTAGTAAGAGCGGACATGGACTTTAGGGCAGGTGTCCCCTTTGTACTTGTCAAAAGTGGGAGCCTTGAATTTCAACGGCACCCTCATCCCTGGTACCAAGCCCATTGTAGTCATATCCAAACCGGTGGAGTTCTGATTCACTACCCCCTTCATCTGTTCTTCAAGCATTCTGATCCTCTGCACAGGATCAACAGGTCCTTCAAATCCCACACCTCTTCCAGAAAAGGCGTCCTCTTGGCGGTCTTCACCCCAATTCACATTTTCTTTTCCATATCCGTCGTAACCAGTGTTGCGACCAAACCCTTGCTGATTGATCATGGGACCTCGTCCCCCGCTACCGAAACCCTGGTTGACCCTAACAGGTCCAAACCCAGTGTTGACAGGAATCACCCCAGCACCATTCATATTACCAAATCCACCATACCCCTGGTTAGCGTTACCAAAACCGTCGTAACCGAAACCCTGAGTGTTGAAGCCGAATTTCCCGTCCTGATTGACGTAATCAAATCCTTGATCATTGTAGCAGAAACCATTGTTGCCGAAACCATTACCGCCATTGTTGTTACCACCGCCTTGGTTGGCGTCCCCAAATCCAACATTGTTAACAACAATCTCATTTCCATTCCCTGTGTTGCCATTGCCAGCGCCAGCGCCATCATTTACAACCATAACCGGTGGGGTCACTACAGGTGGAACCACAGGCGTAGGGGGCCCATCCTCCGGAATAGTTTCAACGTGTGCTGAATTATGGTCATTGTTGCCATTCCCGTTAGTCCGCGTCAGCAGCGGCTGTACCAAAGTCTGGAGGCTCTCCTGGCCCTTAGCAATGTTCTCCATTGCTTGCATGAACAGATTCAGCTTCTCGCGGATTTCCTACATCTCCACTTGGACTTGATCTATGATTCTCTTGTAGTTGTTTCAGGTTGAGTAGCGGTGGACTCTTTGTTCGTCAATCTTGAAGAACCTGTGAGATGCAGGAAATAAGATACAAATTCAACAAGTAACGGCAATGCAAAATGAATATGCAGATGCAATATGTGTATGTGCGTTAGGGATATCGCCCCCCGACTCTAGTGCCAAAGTGCCAGCGCAGTGACAGTGATAGCAATAAGAAGCTTGAAATCCAATCATGGAAAACATCTCATATATTGCGGAAAAGCCCATCAAGTCAGGAATACAATATCATGGAGTGTACAATAGGAAGGCATGACCTCAACCAACAATCCTGGTGATGGCCAGCACAATGCAAATAAAGCATACACATCAATACATGAGATAATCAAGTGCGACCATATGCCTGGTACTCCTCTAATAATCTCCTAGTCTTGGGATGGTTTGGCTGAGAAAGCAACCCTTCGATGAGCGAGTCTCTTTTCCTGATAACACGCTGGAGATCACCAATGGAATCCTCCCAAACATCTTCCCCAAAGAAATCTTCCAACTTCCGCTTCTGGGACGCAAACTCTTTCTTGCGCTTGATAACTTTGTTCAAAGCATTCTGGATATCATACCTCCGCATAAGCTCTTCTTCCAACCTCTTCTGGCTAGCTTTCAACTGACCTTCCATCTTAGAGATCTGCAACCTCAGTTTGTCTTCTCTTTCCTTATTGCCGGTCAGCGTGGCGTTCCAGGTTTTATTGAATGTAGAGATCTCCCGGTAGGCTATATCAAGTGCTTTCTTCTTAGACTCCAGCATATCATGAGAGCTCTTGAAGTGTATCCCCAAACGTTCACGCTTCTTTCGATGTTCAGTCAGTTCCGTGCCTAGTTGATTCACCAGCTTTGTTTGCTGCTCGAAGGAATATACGACCTCATTCCTTTCACTCCTGAGTTGCATTAGCTCTTCTTCCAGCTTCTCGTTGGCTTTCATCAGCTCTTCTTTATCCTTCACAACCTGCTCGTATCTCTCAATAGACACAGTAGTTGGCTCCTAAATCACGGGGGAAGTAGGAGGTAATACTGCAGGAAACGGCATTCGCACCTGCTTTGCTCTATCTTGGATCCAGACTTTGTAAGGGGGATAGGCTTGACAATCATTCTTACCCAACAACGCCTTACCCCTCTTGTGGACATTATTCTAAGCATGTTGAAGATTGGACAATAGTTCTCCCTTCAAATCACCTGTGAAGTACAGAGATTCCTGCACTTCCTCCACTTTTGGCAGGCTTTTCAAAGCATACCCGAATTGCCTGATCAACAATGAGGGATTGTAGTTAATGCACCCTTTCCTCCCAATCAGAGGGACGTTAGGATATCTGGCGCAACTGTAGATGATAACAGATCCCAGTAGATCTTTATTAAACCAGACAACGTCTTCTGAAGAAAGTCCCATCAGATGCTCAGACCAATCCACCGTATCTGCAGACTCAGCGAAGATACCCTTCTTGGGCAGATGACTCTCAAACCACATATACAGCAAAGGCCCACAACAAGAGACGTTCTTGCCCCTCCTGTTCTCGTTTTTATAATGCAGTGAGTGATAGAAATCTCCAATCAGAGTAGGCACAGGATTGCCTGAAGCAAATATATAGAACGCATCCAGATCAACGAAGTCAGGCAGGTTCGGGAACAGTACAATGCCATAGATACACAGAGCAAGAATAGCATTAAACACAGTCCAACATCCACTCTTGGCATACTCTTGTGCTTTCCCAACCAAGAACTTGAGAGAAAAACCAGACATTCCATTCCACGAGGTTAACAGCAACTCTGAGGAGTCTAAATGCAAGGCAACAGCGAAATCCTCCAGTTTAGGCTCAGCATCCATATGAATGAAGGGTACCCTGTTCTGAATGGTCAACTCTAAGATCTCAGCATATTCCTCCATAGTCAGAGCCAGAATGAAGTTAGGGAAAGTAAAACACCTCAGCGGGGGATCATAGAACTGCATTAGCGTGTACAATCCGTTACGCTCATACATGGATGGTTTATAAACCAATCTGAGCAATTTCCCGTAACTCTTCCTGAAGCTTCTCTTCACATCATCATCAGCTAGAGATATCAAACCAAGCAAAGAAGAAACATCCGGAGTAGGCAACTTGTACGCCACAGTCTTCTTTAGGGTATCCATAATATCAGCAGACAGAAATCCGGGCAACTAGAATCAGAGGTATGAAAATGCACCTGCAGCACAGACACACGTTAATGATATGCAGAATGAGTATGAAACAATGCAATATGCAACATGCAACAGGGATCAAGTGCACATGGCTGAGAAGCCCAATCCACCATGCTGGTCTCAAATAGACCCACAAACTGCTCAAAACCTGGTCTCAAAAGATCAACAACAATGCTCCAACCTGGTCTCAACAGACCCAATAACATTGTCCTCAAACACCACTGAACCTCAATCAAGAAAACCGGTAATCTGGAGGTCAAGTTACCTGCGTGCCCCAATCCCTCTCACAGGTAGGTGTCCTATCAACTGACTCAAGGTACGACATAATATGCGGTCGTCGGCGTCAGAGACTTTCAAGACTAATGATACGATACCCATAAGGTGTGGCGTCATCATGTCCTGAAGAGGCCTCACTTAGCCAACTTCCAAATGATCGGTCCCCGGAGTCGACAATCCAACTAACCAACAACCCCCTCAACGCAAAGGGTTGAAAAAGAAGTCAACCAGAAGAACCTCGTCCGAGCGTGGATTTTGCGGGACACTGGTACATGCAAAGCATGCACGCGCCCACTACTTTCCACAACTAATTCTAGGTGCACTCAAGCCCAGGTCCGGCTTATCTCTCAATAGATCACCCCATCCCCACAACAACAATAACAATATAAAGCTAACAATAAACTGCAGAAGGTAAAGACAGAAATGTAAATCCAAACAAAACCCACGACGGGAAAACAAGCGCTAGGACTGACTTGCGTAGGGAACTGTTAGAGTCCCCAGCAGAGTCGCCAGCTGGTCGCTACTGCGAAAATCGGCACCGGCTATGACAGAAGAGTCGCCACCGTGCGTTATTTATCCCAAAGGGGGGAAAGGAAACGCTCAGAGTAAACCTAACGCAAAACGGGAAAGGAATGGTCATCGCAACCAAATCCTGGATTCGGGAGTCGGTTACGCAAGGGGAAGGTATTAGCACCCCTCACGTCCGTCGTACTCGACGGGATCCACGCTTGTTTTCTAGTACGGATTGTTATTCTATCTACTCTAAAAGGTCAAGGGTTAAAAGAAAATACAATGACTCGGCAAAGTATCGCACTTTATGCCTACGTATTCCCGTCTGGAATGAGAAATCAGAGTCAACGTAGTTCGCCTACCTACAGGAAAGGAGGGGAAGGTTGCTCGCTAGGATACGGCATCCTATGCCTACATACTTTCATACAACATGAAAGATCAGAGCAAACGTAGTTCGGGCTACGAAAGACACAAGCTTGTCTGACTATTTTTTATCTTTAAAAAAAAAAGGTTTTCTCCTGATTAAGAGTCCAAGCGGACAAAAATGACACTTTGATGTTTGTTTTCATTCTTTTACGCAAGAACTGTTTTTTTATGATGTTCGCAATCTCTGTCGCACTAGAGACTATGATCTGAGAGTGACTACGTCGTGTGTCACCCAAAGGGTACCACACTAATCAGCCAGACTACTGGAAAGAAGCTCTCCAGCAACCCTTTCTCAAATAGCTTAAGGCTCGTAACGTACGACATCAATTAACCTTATTACTGTATTTTTGAGTTGTTTCGAGATAAGAAGAGGAAGAAGCTCTAAAAAGCCTAGGGTTGAAAAGTGAATAAAAACTAACCTAATGTCATCATGCATGGATAAGAATCCTAATGTTTGTCATATTTCTCTCTTGCACAGAGGGAAACAGAGATCCTAGGGGATAAACGGAAAAGAAACAGATATATACAGTAAACAGTAAACATGCATGACATGCAGCAGTACAAGCGAGGCAAGGGAGTCCCACTCAACCTCGAACCTGGGAAAACAACAGGCAAAGTGAACAGTATTCACTTCAAACCTTTGGGGGAAAGCTGTACAAGCCAACAATCAATACAAAAAAAGAAATAAAACCCAACACCAGCTCTGACAGCAACACCGGCTCCTACAGTAAGCAGCTCAAACAACAATAGCTCTGACAGCTACAGTTGATTAACAGCAAAAAAGAGTTGACAGTAACACCTTCAAGTAAGACCCCATCTTCACTCTTCAATGCTCCCCAAGCTTTAGATAAGCTCCTGTCTCCAAAAATCTCCAAGCTCTAGCAAGCACTGAACCCCAGCAGGTAGACAGCTTCAAACATCAGCAAAACCCTAGCTTCAACAGATAACTAACTTTGACAGGCACAAGCTTTATCTTTATCAATCTTCAATGGACTTCATATCTTCAATGCACTCACTCCAGAAGAGAATCAATTATCAGATTAAGTTGAAATGCTAAACAGCTTATTGACAACCAAAGGAAACCTATAAGCACTTAGCATTGTAGGGGAAGGGTTCCCTCAAAGTTCTACTTCTAAAGTATGTCACTTATCCCTCCAAAGGAGGGATGTGAATACCCTAAAATGACTTTTTGTCATAGGGAGGAATAGAAGCACAAGATGCTTTCTATGTTTGCAAGAAGAAATCAATCTAATCTAAAGCTCTCCCTATATTTCCTATCTCCTAAGTCTTCAAAAGCCATCTTCAAAGAGAAGGATCTTCAGGCTCCAAGCTCCATCCTTTCTCTTTAATCACCTTCAATGCCTTCATAAGCTCCAACAAGCAAAGCCCAATCCCCAAGCCCAATTGAAATAACCCAAACCAAACAAACAAGCAAAATGCCCAAGAGGGAAAACACACAATCACCACTCAAATTGCATAAATCAAGTAAAATAGTAATACTCATTAAAAAAATCCTAGATTAATTTCTAAGGGAACCTAAATATATACCCTATACCCCATATAAACCCCAAGGCCTAAATCAAACCCTAGGTCCCCCAAACTATGCCCTAAACTACACCTAAGTGTTGTGAAACCCTAATTCTAATACCTCTCCTATCTACCTCTCAAACTAGTCTAAGTTTATTTACAAAAATACGAAAAAATTCCTAAGGGTACATGCTTCCCCAATCTAATCAACCTCACAAGAATCAATCAAAAATCATGCACCAATCTCTCATACTAAATTCAGAAAAATGAAGTATCAAACAAATGTAAAATAAAATCAATAAAATTGTAAAATATACCAAAAAATATAAAATGCATGAAATTAATATTTTTATTGTTTCATAATTTTCTAGAGGTCCTAAGGGAACTAGGGAAAAAATCCCATCCTAAAATGATTATTTTTCAAATTGTTATGAATTTATTTCTAATCAAAAATAAAATGTGAAAATAGAAGAAAATAAAAGAAAAATGAAAATGAGGCGTGTTGAATAGCAATAATATGCAGTTCAAAATGAAGTTGGGCTCAGGAGGGGGGTGCGCTTATCAAGCGCGTGCTAAGCCCAAAACAATTCAGAAAACAATATGGAAAATCACATGAAAAATGAAAAAACCTCGTGGTGAATAGCAATCAATTCCTTTGTTAATCCCATTGGGCTTCCAAAGTGGGGTGTGGATAGCACAAAATTACTTAAGCCCAAAGCCAGCGTTTAATGAAACGCTGCGTATCACTCTCTTCTCAGATTCCTTCACAAAGCAAAACTCGCTCATGGTCGTTGGATCAAGATTGAGTCAAAGGTCTTCCTCTCATCCTAGGGCTATGGACCTTTCTTCTCCAATTCAAACTCTGGGAGGGAAACATCAATAGACGGTGGCCGGAGGTGGCGCCACCGTCGTCCCCAATCATCAATTCCTTTAATCCTCACCCAAACTCAAACCTGAATACATCAATCAATTCGATTTGTCACCAGGAATCCAACCATGCTATTCATTCTCACTGAATCACCTTCTATCTTAAATCGCGAAGAACTTCTCAGGGGATGCTCAAAAATCAAACATCACCAATCCTAAAATTGAAGTGCCTAACATCATCACCACATAACACTGAGCAATTTCCACCATTCCACTAAGCTTAAATCATCAAGAACTGCAAGAAATGATCCTCAACAGAAAATTGGCTCAACCTAATTTTGTCTCTAAACCTTGAATTTCTTTACCAGAAACCACCTAGCCCTCATCTACATTGCATCTAAACACCTAAAACCTAGCAATTCTATCTACATTATGCTACAAGATAAAGTTTACCAACCTGTCAAATTTGGATGAACAGAAGGTGGAAAGCTTCGAATTATGCTTCAAGATCTTCCAGATTCCTTCAATGAGTGATTATCAAGCTTCTGTATGCATCAATTTGTGTTGAATCCTCTTGAATTTCCAAATTCGATTCTGAGTTGCAAGCTTCAAACTCAAAGTGCTCTCTCTTGATTCTTCAACAATCTTGGCCAGAAATCCCTCTGAATTCACTCAACTCAAGATAAAGCTACTGAATGCATGAATTTGCTTTGATAATGCTCCAATTGGTATAACCGATTTGGATTTGCAAAGTGAAAACTCAAAGTTCTATCTCTCAAATCTCTCTCAATATTCACCAAAAAACTAACTGAATTAGTTATAATCCTTATATAGAACATGTAGGAATCATCTAGAATGCCCTGGAATGATCTATGTGAGATATTTAAATTCTCATGCACTTGAAATTACCATGATAAGTTCATCCATGACAGTCATGATTCAGCTTGCTTCACCACCTGATTTTGATCCAAATTCTCCTCTAATGACATATTGAATGGATTGGTAAGGGTTAAGGCCTTGGTTATGATCTAAAAAATGGTTTTGCATATGTTACTTATGATGTAAGAAAGCATTTTCCAAAGCAACTCATAAAACCATGACTCATCTCAAAATTGTGACATTGCCAATGTGTTTGAAATCCAATTTCCATTCAAAATGACTACCCATATGCCATGTGTATGCCTCATATCTAAAAAATCCCAATTTCCCTCCTTTGAATCATTTGAAAAATCTCCGTTTTTAGGCCATTTTGGGCAACTTTGTGATCCAAGCCATTCCAATCACCCATAACTTCTTATCTGACCTAAAAACATCATTTTAAGCACATCTCATGCTGAAACGTTTTCCATTTGAGGAGTGGAAGATAGAGATTTTGACCTATGTTGAAAAATGACCTATAATTCAACTTTCCCAAAATACCCCTAGATTGCCAAGATCATAACTTGAGTTCCACAAGTCTTATTGAGGACTTCTAGTACTCAAATTAAAGGTAAGATCAAGACCTAAAATTCTTATGTTGGCCAAGAATCCATTTGAAAAGTCCTTGATGGGAAAAAGTTGCTTGGAAGCCAAGTGACTTTCACAGATAAATTTCAGTGTCCTCTGATGACCCATAACTTGCAAGAACCATAACTTGAGTTCTACATATCTCCTTGAAGACTTCTAGTACTCAAATTAAAGCTAATGAGAAGCTCTACACGTTTTATGTTGGCCAAGAATCCATTTGAAACTTTCATTTTGACTTATGTGGCTTGGAAGTCCATTGCTATACAGGGGATTTTACCCTAGGAACCCTGTATCAAACACCTCTAACCACTCTTGATTCTCTTGAACTTGATCTTGGCTCATCCATACACATGCTTTAACATATCAATCCATGACTTCCATGACCTAGAGCTAGATCTTGATGCCCTTTCTTTGCTCTCCTTGACCTAGGGTTACCCAGATGAAACCCTACTTGTACACACCTCAACTGTGGTTCTTGAACTTGATACCATGACTTGTCTAAGCCTCAATAGGGCTCCCTAGCCCTCCCATGGGATCCATACACACCTCAAATTCATAATTCCATGTTGATGATCTTCAATACATCTCAAGTTAGGAGAGAAATCCACCTGTTGACACTCAAATCTCCTCAAAGCTTCAACCCATTCCTTGATGACTTGGATGTTATTCAGCTTGACTAAGGCCCCTTGATGTGCTTCTTTAGATAAGGATGGCACTTGACCCCCCTGTTAGATGACTTGCTGTGTCATGATATGCAAATGATTGGACCATGTACATGATGTGACTATGCAAATGATAATGCAATTAAAACATAAACCAGGTGAAATAGGTTGAGCAAATTTTAGGGTGCAACAGGGTGGAAGCAGCATCATATGCTAATGTCACCAAACAAGTGGTAGCCAGATTTATCAAACGAGATATTATCTGCAGATATGGAATCCCTGAGCGGATTATCATCGACAACGGTTCGAATTTGAATAACAAAATGATGAAAGAGCTGTGTCAGAATTTTAAGATTGAGCATCACAACTCTTCTCCTTACCGGCCCAAGATGAATGGCGCTGTCAAAACGACCAATAAGAATATAAAGAAGATTATTCAGAAGATGGTTGTGACATATAAGGACTGGCATGAGATGCTACCTCTCGCTTTGCACGGTTATCGTACGACGGTACGCACATCAACCGGGGCAACCCCTTTCTCATTGGTATACGGGATGGAGGCAGTGTTACCGTTGGAGGTCGAGATTCCTTCCCTAAGGGTTTTGCGTGATGTCCAACTCGACGAGGCATAATGGGTGAAAGATAGACTGAATCAGCTCAGTTTAATAGATGAGAAGACGCTGGCTTCTTTAGCATACGGTCGGTTATATCAGAGCCGGATGAAGAAAGCTTACGACAAGAAGGTATGCCCATGAAGCTTTCAGACGGGCGGTCTTGTTTTGAAAAAGATTCTCCCACTACAAACAGATCACAGGGGCAAGTGGACTCCTAATTACGAAGGACCCTACGTTGTCAGGAAAGTCTTCTCTGGAGGAGCCTTGTTACTATCCACCATGGATGGTGAAGACTTTACGTCTCCTGTGAATTCGGACGCAGTTAAAAAATACTTTGCTTGAAAGTGACCCGCTGGACAGTAAAAAGAGAGTCCAGGAAAAAATGGGGCATCCCGACGAACCATAAAAAAGGTGAATAAAAGGTTCGGGCAAAAGTTAGGGATAAAATTGAAAAGATGTACACCCGCGAAGTCGAAAACCTGAAATGGGCGATTTCGGCAAAAAAGGGTATCCCGGTGAATTGAAAACCCGCAAAGGGCAGTTCACGCAAAAGTTAGGGATTGAAAAAGCAAATGACTGTGGTCCGAATTTGATACGGCATTGCTTAGTGGTTTGTGAGTACCTGGGGCCGTCTATCCAAAAACAATCTCTTCCGAAGATCGAGTATCGGGAAAGCGCAGAGTCACGCGAGTCATAGGAGGATAAGCTCATGGTGTTTGTCTGTACCACGTCGCCGACATGTATACAAATATTGTTTTGTATTTTATTTATGCTTCTTGTGCATATATGTATGTGTGTTTGTGCGTAACTTCCTCTTTTCAGGAGTTGCATCCAGTGTACCAAACTTTGCCTATTCAGAGGCCCGTTATCAATAAAACATGTTATTCAGTACTTGATGCTTGTTCTTTACTGTTTTGTTTGTGAAAGAAGCCGATGTTTTTGATAAACTTGCACTTGCATAATCTTGCTGGCCCTTGCCAATAATTGATAAAACTTCGAATTGACTGAAGTAATGTCACGGATGCTAACCCGGATAGATTCGGTTGTATAGGCCTGTTTTATCTCGTTTGTTTTGCAGGATTCTTACCTCTGGAGCAAACAGTCAGGGATTGTATTCCCCAGCCAAAATCTCTTGATGAAGAGCCTGATTCCAGTCGATGTTATTCCCCAGCTAGTCGCAGCTTATTCCCGGAAAGATGGAATGACGTTATCCCTTCCCGAAGAGGGAGTTATCTTACCTCAGAGGAGTATCCTCAGGGTAGTTGTCCACAGGATATCCCCAGCAAGTCAAAATCAATGTTCCCTGCAGAGGTTGCGCTCCTTAGCGAGTCGGAGGTGTGCGCGTTCAATCTCCAGCATGGGAGATTCCCGCAATAGTTAACCAGGTTGTTGGTTCGAAATCCGCGAAGGATAGTTTTCTTGCTCCCCCACAGGTCGTCATGCCATCGACAGGATGTTGATCCTCAACAGAGTAGTAGCTCCGAGTTCGTAAACTGTGCCTAGACAGTGTGTTTTTCCTAGAAGTGTCGCTTCTTCCCCAGCTATGTTTGTTCACCAGTAGGGTGGCTTGTTCTTTCCTCCCAGTGGAAATTGATGTTTAATCACTCCTCGACAGAGTTGGTTGTGTTTCCGGCATTTATTTTGCCAGAATACCTTATGATACTTGTTCTCCCCGGCGGAGTTGGCGTTATCCTCAGCATTCATGTTGTTGAGAGAACACTACCAGAGTTTCCCAGCAGCTTAATCCTGCATTTGCATTTGCATGTATCGTCATATTTTCATCTACTCAAATGCGTAGCATTTCCATGCCGTACGGAGCATTACGCCACTTTCAAACATGCGCATTTTGAAGCATAAGTCAGGTTGACTACCTCTTTGTTTTCAGATGCCCGTCCCTGCAGGTAATTGGACTTCTTGTTCAGGATCGTTTTCAGATATTCAGATTTGCGGAATAAGATATGTGAGGATAATGTTCGTCCCGCCATATGTTCCCTTATCAGAGGTGCTTGATTAACTTCTCTTCTTCCTCAGCGAAGCGTTCTTTACACGGCTTTATAATTGGACTTTGGAGTTATTGTCAAAAATCCCCCGGCGGAGTATTCCCTCGGGTTGCTGTCACGTCAGCATTTTAAGAAAAGATTTCAGGGATTAGACATCTGAAGTCATTACTCGTCGTCAAGTTGGATGTCTGGCAGTTGACGTCAGGATTCCCCCGGCAGAGTTCTCCCCGGTTTGCTGTTATGGCTTCATAATTAGACTTTGAAGATTGTTATGTCAGCATTTTTACGACTTCATAATTAGACTTTGAAGTTGTTACCATCATGATATGGCTTCATAATTTGACTTTGAAGTTATTGTCAGTTCTGAAAGGCTTCATAGTTTTGAAGTTGCTTTCAGTAGTCAACGACTTCATGAGTAGAATTTGAAGTTGTGGTAGAAAAGAGATTTCAGTGATTTGACGGTTGAAGTCATTACTTGTTGTCAAGGCTTCACGATTTGACTTTGGAGTTGTTGTCAGCATTTTAAAGGAAGATTTCAGTGTTTAGACGGTTGAAGTCATCACTTGTTGTTACGGCTTCGTAATTTGACTTTGAAGCTCGTCAGCGTGGGGTGCTCCATAATTAGACGTTGGAGACGTTATCACTATTACAATGGCTTCATAATTAGGCTTTGAAGTTGTTGTTAGAATTTCCTCAGAAGGAGTCTAGAGGGTTTCATGATTTGACTTTGAAGTTCAATGGAGTTTTCCTGGAATTGCTGTTACGTCAGCATTGCACGGCTTCATAAGTAGACTTTGACGTTCGTTACATCAGCGCTATAAGGCTTCATGATTTGACTTTGGAGTTATTGTTGGCGTTTTTAAAGGGAGATTTCAGTGATTAGACGACTGAAATCGTTACTTGGTGTCACTGCTTCATAATTAGACTTTGAAGTTGTTAGCAGCAGTGGATTGCTTCATAATTAGACCTTGGAGTATTACCAGTTTATACGGCTTCATGATTCGACCTTAGAGTTCGTCATTGTTAAACAGCCTCATGACTAGACTTTGGAGTTGTTGTTTGGAGTTCCCTCGCGGGTTTTCCTCGCGTAGCTGTTATGTCAGCATTGCGGACTTCGTGATTTGACTTTGGAGTTCGGCGTAGTTTCCTTCGAGTGGCTATTACGTCAGCATTGCACGGATTCCTAATTAGACTTGGGGGTCGTTATTAGCAATTCCCCAACAGAGTTTTCTCTAGCAGCTATTACATCAGCATCGCGCTGCTTCATAATTAGACCTTGGAGTTGTCGTCAACATCAAACGACTTCGTAATTAGACTTTGGAGTTCTTCAGCGGTACCGCATCTTCGTGATTAGATTTTGGAGTTGTTGTCCGAAGGTTTTGGCCGTGTGGAATAGCTTCATAAGTAGACTTTGGAGTTGTTGACAGATTTTTCCCCACAGAGTTGCTTGTTGAAGTTTCTCTTATCCGGCCATCAGAGTATTTTCTTCAAGTTTGTTGTTCCATCAGCGTCACAAGGTTTCATAATCAAAATTTCAGGAGTTGTCGCCTGTTGCCGAAATAGGTGCCTGGTAGTTAATTTCAGAGCATCCCCCGTGGGTTTGGCTACTGCAAAGATAAGGCAGAGTTTGTCCAGTATGATTGACAGAATTGAATTCCTATTGGGTGTAAGAATTCGATCCCCAGGGAAGTCGCCGTGATTTCTTCGTGTTGACGAAACATTATTATCCCCAGTAGAGTCCTCCTCAAAGTCGTTTGCAGGTTGGGACCAACGGAGTTAGCTACTGCAGAGATAAGCAGTTTCCTGTGTGTAGACAGATGATTTTCCTGTATGGATAGATGGATGGAGTTTCCTGTGTTTAGGCAGATGATTTTCCTGTATGGATAGGCGGATGGAGTTTCCTGTGATTAGACAGAAATGTTTCCCCAGTGAAGTCGACGAATTTTATTGCCTATGATTGATAGGACCTCCTCGTGTTGGTGGGAGGCGACCAGCTCATCCCCAGCGGAGTAGCCGGGATTTCTCCGTGTTGACGGAATGTGGAGTCTTGACGTGGACAATATTTCTTCGAGTTGACGAAATGTGAGTCCTGACGTGGACCGATTGGTGTTTAATTGCGATTTGACGAATTTGTTTCTCTTCTTGTGTTGACAAGATTAGTCCAGTTGTGGACGGAGGTGTTCAGTACCTGTGGCGTTACACAGGTGGTTGATGTTGGAATCAGAGTTATTATCAGATGTTGAATCAGTTGTTGCTGTAACAACCAGGTTCAGTTGGTGGATGTCGTTCCCCAAGCAGTTGTGCAGTTAGAAAATTTTCGGGTTTCTTGGTATTCAACCGTCTCGTACCTCGATTGTTTGAAGGTCGTTCGCTCTTCACCCAGTCGGGTCCAAGCCGTTTGAATAGGGGCAGCTGTTGCACCCCAAAATTTGCTCAACCTTTCCTTGCCTGATTTATGTTTCATTGCATTTCATCTGCATAGCATAACATAGCAATCATTTGCATATCATAGCATATCAAGTCATCCAATAAGGGATCAAGTGCCATTTATGTCAAAAGAAGCTTATCTAGAGGTATTCTCTAAGCCTGAGAGACCATCCAAGTCATCAGAGAAGGGTTGAAGTCATGAGAAGGTTGAGTGCCCACAGGGAGATTTCTCTCCTAACTTGAGGTGTATTGAAGATTATCAATAGGGAATGTGAATTTGAGGTGTGTATGGATATCATGGGATGCCTATAGGGCCCTATTGAAGCTTAGACAAGTTATTGATTCAAGTTCAAGAGCCAGGGTTGAGGTGTGTACAAGTAGAGTTTCATCTAGGTAACCCTAGCGCAAGAAGAGCAAAGAAAGGGCATCAAGACCTAACTCTAGGTCATGTAAGTCATGGATTGATATGTTGAAACATGTGTGTGGATGAGCCGAGACCAAGTTTAAAAGAATCAAGAGTGGTTGGAGGTGTTTGAGACAGGGTTCCTAGGGTAAAATCCCCTGTATAGCACTAGACTTCCAAGCCACACAAGTCAAAATGAAAGTTTCAAATGGATCTTTGCCCAACATGAAACTTGTATATCTTCTCAATACCTTTAATTTGAGTATTATAAGTCTTCAATAATATTTGTAGAACTCAAGTTATGGTTCTTGCAAGTTACAAGTCATCAGAGGACACTGAAATTTATCTGTGAAAGTCACTTGACTTCTAAGGAACGTTTGCCCCTCAAGGAGTTTTCAAATGGATTCTTGGACAACATAAGAGTTTTAGGGCTTGATATTAGCTTTAATTTGAGTATTAGAAGTCTTCAAGAAGATTTGTGGAACTCAAGTTATGATCTTGGCAATCCAGGGGTATTTTGGGAAAGTTGAATTATAGGTCCTTTTTCAACATAGGTCAAAATCTCTATCTTCCACTCCTCAAATGAAAAAGTGTCCAACATGAATTGTGTTTAGAATGATGTTTTTAGGTTAGATAAGAAGTCATGAGGTATTGAGTTGGCTTGCTTCATAAAGTGTTTCAAAATGGCCTAAAAAGGGGGATTTTTCAAATGATTCAAAGGAGGGAAATTGGGATTTTTGAGTTATAAGACATAAACATGGCATATGGGTAGTCATTTTGAATGGAAATTGGATTTCAAACACATTGGCAATGTCAAAATTTTGAGATGAGCCCTAATTTTATGACTTGCTTTGAAAAATGCTTTCTTACATTACAAGTTACAATGCCAAAACAAGAATCAAAGCATTTCAGGCTGAGCTAGCTATCCAAGCATATCCCAAATCCAATTTGCAGTTGAAAGGAACATTCTAGAGCCAACTGTAACAAGAAAATCGTGACTGGTGCATTGGATTTTCAAGTGTATGACAGATTTTTGGATCCACTGAATTGGGCCTGAATTGGATTGCAAAAGCCCACAAATAGTTTCTATTTAAGCTCTAGAATGATTCCAGATGAGGGTTGGTGCAGAATTCATGGAGAGAGTGAAGATTGAAGTTGAGTTTTCAAGGTTTCTAACTGAAAACGGTTTTGGAGTTTGGATCAAGATCAAGCCAAATTGAAGTGCCTAGAAGCTTCATCTTGCTTCACTGATTGTGTCTGGAGAGTTGTGGAGCTTGAATCCATCATCTTCTACCTCTGTTGATTCAATTTTTACAGGTATGTAGTTCTTGAATTTCCTCTTGATCTAGGTTGAACTAGGTAGATTCTTGTATGTGGTTAGGGATTAGATGGAACCTAGGTCGTTTTTGGATAGAAATTTGAGCAGTTAGAGACATTCCAAGATGACATGTGATTTCTATTTGAGCACGAATTGAGTTGATCCTAAGGCTATGATCTGATTTGGATAGATTATTAGGATGTACAAAACATGAGGATCATTTCTGTGGTTTCAATTTTGAAAATGGTGATGATTGAGATTTTGGTACCTTCTGAACTTTGATTCGAATTCTAAGATCCATTGAGAGTTGAATGAAATGGACGTGATATTCATGATCCTGGTGATTTTCTGAGTAAGATAGGTATAAGGTTCATCGTTTTTGGTCACCTGAGTTGGGAGCCTCACCGGAGAAGACGGTGTTTTCCACCGTGGACCACCGCCTGAGAATAGTCTCAGGTCACCTAAATTTTGGGGAAGATAACGTTTGGACCCTTGGATCAGTCCTTCAGATGGACTTTGTAAGCAGATCGTATGGACATGATTTAAACTCAGCTCTCCCTCCATTAATTCAATACGCAGCGTTTCATTTATTGACTCAGCTTGTAAGTCACCAGCCACCTCATGCACACGTGGACGCGTCCTCAACGCTTGGATTTGATTACCAGTCTCTCCATCTGATGGCTCCCATTTAATCCAGTTTTTAATTTCATTTATTCTTTTTAATATTTTCTTTTATTCCATTTGATTTATAAAATCCATAGTAAATCCAATATTGATCCAAAAAATATTTTAAAAATACCTCAGTGATCATGGATTTATTTGTGATTTTATGAAATCAATAAATCTCATTTTCATCCATTTTTTCAATTTAATTTGATTTTCTCCATTTTATTATTTTCTTTAATTTTGTATGTTTGCTACATGTTTTTGCTGATTTTATTGTGACCAATTGGTGAGGAATTTTGAGTTGGTTCTTGTTGGATTAGTTAGCTTAGAGAAGCATGTACCCTTAGAAATTTTATCATATTTTTGTGATTAAAGTTTAGGCCAATTTGAGTGGTGAACATAAGGAGTGTTAGGTTTAGGGTTTTAAAATAACTAGTTGTAGTTTAGGGCATAGTTTGGGGACTTAGTGTTTGATTTAGGTCTTGGGATTTATATGGGGTATTGGGTATAGGTTTAGGTTCCCTTAGAAATTTAATTAGGATTTTGTGACCTATTTTAGTATTTTATTTGTATTTTGCAATTGGTGTGATGTTTGTGGGCTTCTCCCTTGAATGCTTGGTTTATTCATTTTGTTTGGGCTATTTTGGGTGAGCTTTTGGCTTGGACTTTGCTTGGATGAATTGAAGATCAATTGAAGTTGCTTTGGATGGCTTGGAGAAGCTTGGAGTTGAAGGTTTCTCATCTGTTGGAATGCTTGTCAGGAGCTTAGGAGAATTAGGGTTTTAGGAAGGGCTTTTTAGACTTAGTTCATTTCTTTCCTCAAACATGGAATGCTTTGTTTGCTTCCATCCCATCCTAGGATTCAAAGTCCTCTTAAAGAAGCCCATCTCTCCCTTGGAGGGATGATTGGCATGCCTTAAAGAGTAGAACTTTTGAGGATACCCTTCTTTGCAACAAATCTTTCTTGGTGGAGCTTGCTAGAGCTTGGAGATGAAGATCTGAGATGTTGAAGATGCCTTTCATGAGGTTTGCTTGAAGATGAAGTTGTTACTGTCAACTTTGCTATCAGGAGCTTGCTGGAGGATTGAAGCTAGGGTTTACTGTTGCTTTTGAGCTGGAGTTTTCTGTAGCTGTGGAGCTTAACTGTTTAGGTTTTGAGGAGCCTTATTTGAAGTGTGCTTTCTCTTCCCTGGAGGTTGGATGTTGAAGTTTATTGAAGTTTGAAGATGAAAGCTGTTGCTATCAGAGCTGTTGTTTGCTGTAGGAGTTTGGTGTTGCTGTTTGGGCTGCCTCCTCTGCTGTGGTTTTTGTTTTTCTGTAATGTTTGTTGGCTTGTATAGTTTACCCCCTAGGTTTGAGGTGAATGTTGATTCACTTTGCTTGTTGTTTTCCCAGGTTCGAGGTTGAGTGGGACTCCCTTGCCTCGCTTGTACTGCTGCATTGCATGCATTTTACTGTATTTGCTTGCTTTCTTTTCTGTTTATCCCCTAGGATCTCTGATTTCCTCTGTGCAGGAGGGAATTATGACAGACATTAGGATTCTTATCCATGCATGACAACATTAGGTTAGTTTTTATTCCGTTTTCAACCCTAGGCTTTTTAGAGCTTCTTTCTCTTCTTATCTCAGAACAACTCAAAAATACAGTAATAAAGTTAATCGATGTCGTACGTTACGAGCCTTAAGCTATTTGAGAAAGGGTTGCTGGAGAGCTTCTTTCCAGTAATCTGGCTGCTTAGTGTGGCACCCTTTGGGTGACACGCGACGTAGTCACTCTCAAATCATAGTCTCTAGTGCGTCAGAGATTGCGAACAAACTAAAAAACACTTCTTTCGTAAAAGATTCAAAACAAACATCAAAGTGTCATTTTTGTCCGCTTGGACTCTTAATCAAGGAAAACCCTTTCATAAGGTAATAAAAAACAGTCAGACAAGCTTGTGTCTTCCGTAGCCCGAACTACGTTTGCTCTGATCTTTCATGCTGTATGAAAGTACGTAGGCATAGGATGCCGTATCCTAGCGAGCAACCTTCCCCTCCTTCCCCGTAGGTTGGAATGATTTCAGTAGACGAGGGAAACCATTGTTGGGAAAAATTAATAGCCAAGCTTACGCGCCATATGTGACCTGGATCAGAGCCAGAGCAAAGATTATAGGGATGCCTTTTCCACCTGCTAAGCAGGAATTCCCTCCAGTGGTGGAAGAGCCTACTACCGTGTCTATTCAACAGTACAATCAGGTGTTAGCTGAGAGAGAAGAGCTGAAGAAGGCAAATGAAGAGTTAGAGAAAGAGTTGGCACAGATCAGAAGCGAGAGAAACGAAGTCGTCCACTCCTTCAAGAGGCAAACAGAGTTGGTGAACAGGTTACGTACGGATTTGACTAAGCAGATGGCTGAGCATGAGCATTTGGGTCGGGACTTCAAATCTGTCAATGACGTACTGGCCACTAAGAAGCAGCACTTGGATGAAGCGTACAGAAGAATATCCAACTTTAATCAGCATTGGAATGCCACCATAGCCAACAACAAAGAGAGGGAGGATAAACTAAAGCAGCAGATCTCCACATTAAGGGCTCAGGTGAAGGCTAGTGAGAAGAGGTTTGATGAGGAGACCGCTCGCAGATACGCCACTGAAAATTTGTTGAACAAAGCTCTCACTAACTTGAAGGATAGCAAGCAGAGGTTCGAATCTAAGAAGCGAAAGCTAGAGGATTGCTTTGGCCAGGGAGCATGGGAAGATTCTGTTGAGGGTCTCCAGTGTACTATTATGCAGAGAGAGTTGCTTGTTGAGGGGTTACTCACTCGTCCTGATCACCCCGAGACTAGAGAGTTACTGGAGGAGTTTCTTGCCCGCGGTCACACTTGATTATCTTTGTAGCTCTTTGTTTTCTATTTTTGTTGTAGGCTGACCATCATCAGGCTTGTTGGTTGAGGTCGTGCTATTGATTCCCATTGTATTCGCTGATTTTGTACTACTGCCTTGTGGGCCTTATCTATATATGAGATGTTATTCCAGTGGCTATACCCGGATTTCTTGTTATCAGCACTTGCACTCTGGCACTCGAATCGGGGGAAAATCTCCCTAACGCACAGACACACGTTTGCATTTGCATAAATCATTCACATAGCAGGTACCTTGTACTGTTCTCTTAACTCTCTGTTGATGTAGGTTCCAGGATTTCCGACCAGCGAATTCATCGCTATCCTACCAGAAGCAACTGTAAGAAAGCCATGGATCAGATGCAGACTGAGATGCAGGAGATGCGAGACCATATGGCGCAGTTCATGCAGGTGATGGAGACTGTGGCTAAGGGCCAGGAGTAGCTGCAAACTCTGGTGCAACCTCTGATTGCTAGGGTTGATAGTCAGGGTGTGCTACATGGCGGTTTTGCTAATCATCCTTCTCGAGTCGGGACTCCGCGAGCAGATGACACGGTGCCGGTGGTTGTCCTCAATACGACTGAGAATGATAACAGAGCTGAGAATGTGGATGTAACAGGGAATACTGGTTTCAATGTTGGCATTGGGAATGCTGGTCTCGGTGTTGGGAATACTGGTATGGGTATTGGTATTGGCATCGTGGGTTTTGGTGGTAATCAAGGCTATGGCAATCAGGGTTACAGAAATCAGGGCTTCGGTAATGCATGCTTCGGCAATGCAAGCTATAATGGTATGGGGATGGGCGTTCATAATGCTGGTTTTCGGCCAGGCACTGGAAATCAAGGTTTCGGTAATATGGGATACGGTCCTAGGGTTAATCAGGTTGGTTTTGGTCCTCATAGTGCTTATGCTGAGTATGGTAATGAGGATTCTCACTGGGATGAAGATCGCCAGGAAGATGTTTTCCCTCCTCCAGGAAGGGATTTTGAGGCGCCCGTTGACAATGATAGAAGGTTCAGGTTGTTGGAAGAA
The DNA here is from genome assembly GCA_963859935.3 of Lathyrus sativus. Classification (NCBI taxonomy): domain Eukaryota; kingdom Viridiplantae; phylum Streptophyta; class Magnoliopsida; order Fabales; family Fabaceae; genus Lathyrus; species Lathyrus sativus. Next base: position 186,613,706 of record OZ012736.1, on the reverse strand, counting down.
CAGATGAGGAATCTTGCTAATCAGAATGCCACGGGGCTGGATGTGGCTAACATGGGATTGGTCCCTGACTTGAGGGTACCAATCAAATTCAAAGCACCCACATTTGACAAGTATAAGGGGGATACTTGCCCGAGAGTTCACGTGCGATCTTACTATCGGAGAATGTCAGCCTATTCTGATGACGAAAAGATGCTGATGCATTTTTTCCAAGACAGCCTGTCGGGACGATCATTGGAATGGTACATGGGGTTAGAGCCTACTCAAATCGGTAGCTGGAAGGAGTTGGCAAAAGCTTTTGTTAAGCATTACCAATACAACAGCGACCTTGCGCCGAACAGGGTCCAGCTCCAAAATCTCTCTCAGAAGAGTAACGAGAGTTTCAAAGAATACGCCCAGAGGTGGCGTGAGCTAGCTGCCAGGGTGCACCCACCTATGGTAGAGCAGAAGTTGATAGATATGTTTGTGGGTACTTTCTCTGGGCTGTACTATGACAGGCTCATTAATGGTACGACGGCTAATTTTTTTGAGTTGATACTTTTGGGGGAACGTATCGAGAATGGTGTTAAGATTGGTAAGATCCAAGCGGGTGAGTCAACCTCAGCTGGAGGTGGTAAAAAGGCTTTTGGGAACAAGAGACAGGGAGATACCAATGCAGTATATAATGATCGGAGAAGGGATAGAAGTCGAAATTGGCATAGACAACAGATCGCCGGTGTGACAATTCTTGTACCTCAACAGCAACAACAACAGCCACAACAGCAACAGGGACGACAGGACGCTGCTCCGCAGAGATATCAAAGTTGGGATAGGGCTGTGAAAAGAGTTTTTGAAGTGCCTCTGCTACCTTATGCTCAGCTTCTTCCAACCTTGTTACAATTGCAGCTTGTTGAGAAAAGGACGCTAGCTCCGCTGAGGGGAACGCCTCCTTATGGGTATGATGTTAATGCGAATTGTGACTTCCACTCCGGGGCACCCGGTCATACCATCGAGAATTGTCAAGCGTTCAAGCACAAGGTGCAAGATTTGATAGATAGCAAAGCTATAAACTTTGGTAACGAATCGCCCAATATTGAGAAGAATCCTATGTCGCCTCATGGAACTGCAAAGGTAGGTGCAGTGTTGGAGGATGCTAGTCTGAATCTAGTTATGAATGTGGACGAATTGAAAACACCTCTGGGTTATGTCAAGAGAAGGTTACTGAAAGGGGGAGTGTTCCCTGGGTGTGACGCTGATTGCGTTGATTGTTTGGCCCAGCCTGAGGGTTGTAATAACTTGAGAAGAGGTATTCAAAGAATGATCGACGAAGGTACGCTGCAATTTGATCGCACTGCTAAAGATAAGCCTGTTAAGGCAAAAGTTGAGAAGCAGGGTGAAGTTGCAACGATTACAATACCATTCAAAACTGTCACGATATCGGCACCTCCCAAGAGGTCGACTATCACAATTACCAAAGCTGGACCTATCCCGTATGAGAGTACTAAAGCCATCCCCTAGAATTATGGGGCGGAAGTATATTGCAATGGGGAGAAGATTAACTTGCCAAGCCCGCCTGTAGGATCTGTTGATAATCTTGTGGGGGCAGGGGGCATAACCCGCAGTGGCAGAATCTTTACATCACCAGAAGTAGAAGCTGAGAGAATTGAAAAGGGGAAAGGTAAGGTCAATGAGGAAGGAACATCGCAGGAGAAAGAAAAAAAGGCTTTGACCAAAGATGTAGAAGAATTCATGAGGTTGATTCGGAAGAGAGATGATAAAATCGTCGATCATCTGCAGCAAACACCTTCCAAAATATCAATTTTGTCATTGCTGCTTTGTTCCGAGGCTCACCGGAACTCATTGTTGAAAGCTCTGGACGCTGCCTATATACCCCAGAAGATATCCGTGAATCAACTCGAAGGAGTGATTGCGCACGTGAACGCGGGGCATGGCCTTGGCTTTACTGACTTTGATTAGACGCCCAGGGGCCACAATCATAACAGTGCGTTGCATATTTCTGTCGAGTGTAGGGGCACTGTTATGTCCCACGTCCTTGTCGACACTGGTTCATCCTTAAATGTCTTGCCCAAGAAAGCATTGCTGAAGCTAGATACCCGAGGAGTAATCTGCACGCCAAGTGATTTAGTGGCGAGAGCATTTGACGGGACGAGAAGGTCTGTATTTGGAGAATTGACTTTGCCGATCCAGGTCGGTCCAGAAGTGTTTGACACTGTGTTTTACATCATGGACATACCGCCAGCTTATAGTTGTTTGCTTAGACGACCGTGGATCCATGCTGCAGGGGTTGTGACATCGACGTTGCACCAAAAGCTTAAGTATGCGGTCAGTGGTAGTATTGTCAATATATGTGGGGAGGAAGACATTCTGGTCAGTCACCTGTCATCGTTTAAGTATGTCGAAGTGGATGGTGAGATCCACGAAACATTGTGTCAGGCCTTTAAAGGAGTGCAGATCAATGACAAATCTCCTGTCATCAGCAAGGGACCGGAAGTGGCTATGTCTTCGTACAGAGAAGCCCAAGCGATAGTTCAGGCTGGTGAAGTTAAAGGTTGGGGTCGAGTTCTGGAGATTCTTGTTAAGCAAGACAAGTTCGGCTTAGGGTATTACCCGTCATCATCATCTTCTTCGCAGGGTAAGCCGGGATTCAAAAGGCCAATTGTGTTCTCTCCGGGAGGAGTCAGTTTTGAACAGATCAACGATGTGTCTGACAGTGAAGAAGGCGATAGCGACTGTGACATGGAGTCGTGGATCAAGCCCAGCGAGCCAGGACAGAGCCTATGCAAATGGTTTATCCAGGACTTTGTTCAAGTGACGCCGAAACAGTAATGCCTTGTTTTCTCGATTATTGTATAATCCTGTGTCCTACCCAGGGCATAGTGATTTTATTTCAGGGCCTACTTGCTTATGTGTATGCTTTGTTTTAATCATTAAATAAAGGCATTTTCCTCATGCAAATTTTGTGATCCCTGTTTTTTCTATTTTTTATTTTTACAATAAAATGGCAATATGGTCGTGTGCTTCGTTTGCATATCATTTGAAGCATTTAACCCTTTCTCTTGCAAGATCCATATTGCAGATGACACCGATCAAGATCTCCCTATGACTCGCTTCAACTTTGAGCATCCGATATTCCAAGCCGAAGAAGAGGTTGTTGAGGACGATGATTTTCCAGAAGAGCTGACTCGTCTGTTGAAACAAGAAGAGAGAATCATTCTGCCTCATCAGGAGGATATCGAGGTCATTAATTTGAGTTCGGAAGAGATTGTCAAGAATGTCTGGATAGGGGCTGTGCTGCAAAGCGATATCAAGCAGAGACTTGTCGAGATGCTTCGAGAGTATAGTGACATCTTTGCTTGGTCTTATGAAGATATGCCTGGGTTACACACTATTATCGTGGTACACCGCTTTCCATTGCGTGAAGACTGTCCGCCGGTTAAGCAAAAGCTCAGAAGAACGAAACAAGATATGGCTGTAAAGATTAAAGAGGAAGTGCAGAAATAGTGGGACGCTGGTTTCCTAGCTGTTACAACTTACCCTCCTTGGGTCGCCAATATAGTACCCGTACCAAAGAAAGATTGTAAGGTACGGATGTGTGTTGACTATCGTGATCTGAACAAGGCGAGCCCTAAAGATGACTTCTCACTTCCTCATATTGATGTGTTAGTTGACAACACTGCGCAATTCTCTGTGTTTTCCTTCATGGACGGCTTTTCGGGCTATAATCAGATTAAAATGGCGCCGGAGGATATGGAGAAAACAACTTTCATTACCCCGTGGGGAACGCTCTGCTACAAAGTGATGCCCTTTGGTTTGAAGAATGATGGGGCAACATATCAACGTGCTATGATGACTCTCTTTCATGACATGATGCATAAAGAGATTGAGGTCTATGTTGACGATATGATTGCCAAATCCCAGACAGAGGAAGAGCATCTGGTGAATCTTCTGAAATTGTTTGAGAGGCTTAGGAAATTCAGGCTGAGGCTGAATCTTAATAAGTGCACCTTCGGGGTGATATCCGGTAAGCTACTGGGGTTCATTGTTAGCGAAAAAGGAATAGAGGTTGATCCTGCTAAAATAAAAGCGATACAAGAAATGCCAGCGCCAAAAACAGAGAAAGAGGTTCGTGGGTTTTTATGGAGGTTGAACTACATTGCCCGGTTCATATCTCACCTAACTGCCACGTGTGAGCCAATGTTTAAATTGTTGAAAAAGGACCAGGCAATCGTCTGGAATGAAAATTGTCAAAAGGCGTTTGAAAATATAAAAGAATACTTGCAGGAACCTCCGATTTTGATACCCCCAGTAGCCGGAAGACCACTGATCATGTACTTAACGGTTCTTGAGAATAGTATGGGTTGTGTTCTCGGTCAACATGACGAGACTGGACGAAAAGAGCATGCGATTTATTACTTGAGTAAAAAGTTCACAGATTGTGAGTCCCGTTACTCGATGCTCGAAAAGACGTGTTGTGCACTTGCTTGGGCTGCCAAACGTTTGAGACAATACATTCTAAATCATACAACCATGCTAATTTCGAAGATGGATCCGATCAAATACGTCTTTGAAAAGCAGGCAATTTCTAGAAGGATTGCCCGATGGCAGATGGTACTGACAGAGTATGATATACAGTATGTCTCGCAAAAAGCTATCAAAGGTAGCGTACTGTCAGACTACTTGGCTGAGCAGCCCATTGATGATTACCAGCCGATGAAGTTTGATTTTCCTGACGAGGATATCATGTACTTAAATATGAAAGACTGCGAAGAGCCATTGCATGGTGAAGGTCCTGAGCCGGGTTCCCAATGGCAATTGATTTTTGACGGTACTGTGAATTCATATGGAAGTGGAATTAGGGCAATCATCACGACTCCCCATGGGACGCACATCCCATTCACCGCCAGATTGACATTCCCAGTTACTAATAATGAGGCTGAATATGAGGCGTGCATCATGGGTCTCGAGGAGGCTATTGAGTTGAGGATTAAAAATCTTGATGTGTATGGAGATTCCGCACTAGTCATGAACCAGATCAAGGGTGAATGGGAGACACGTCAGCCCAATTTGATACCGTATATGAATTATGCAAGAAGACTGTTGCCTTTCTTTGACCGGGTAGAGGTCCATCATGTGCCACGGGCAGAAAATCAGATGGCTGATACTCTTGCAACGTTGTCTTCCATGTACAAAGTTAACTTCTGGAATGAGGCTCCCAGAATAGTTATTTCTCGCCTTGATAGGCCCGCCTTCATATTCGCCATTGAGGAAGCTTCCGATGGCAAGCCGTGGTATCTTGATATTCAGAATTTCCTAAAGAACCAAGAGTATCCGACTGGGGCATCCAGCCGCGATAAGAAGACTCTTAGGAGATTGGCTGGCAATTTTTACTTGAATCTGGATGGTGTTCTGTATAGGAGAAACCATGATTTGGTACTACTGTGATGTGTTGATGAGAAAGAGGCTAATCTGCTCATGGAAGAGGTCCACGAAGGAACCTTTGGCACGCATACCGACGGACACGCTATGTCTCGAAAGTTATTACGGGCAGGATATTATTGGTTGACAATGGAAAGAGATTGCTTTATGTTTGCAAAGAAGTGCCATAAATGCCAAATTTATGCGGACAAGATTCAGGTGCCGCCGAGCCCTTTGAATGTTATGGCGTCCTCGTGGCCTTTCTCCATGTGGGGCATCGATATGATTGGCAAAATTGAGCCCATTGCATCCAATAGACACCGGTTCATCTTGGTAGCTATCGATTACTTCACCAAATGGGTTGAAGCAGCATCTTACGCTAATGTCACCAAGCAAGTGGTAGCCAGGTTTATCAAAAAGGATATCATCTGTCGGTACGGCATCCCCGAAAGAATCATTACTCACAATGGTTCGAACCTGAATAACAAAATGATGAAGGAATTGTGTCAAAACTTAAAGATTGAGCATCATAATTCATCTCCTTATCGGCCCAAGATGAATGACGTTGTTGAAGCGACCAATAAGAACATCAAGAGGATATTTCAGAAGATGGTTGTGACATACAAAGACTGGCGCGAGATGTTGCCCTTCGCTTTGCACGGTTATCGTACAACGGTACTCACGTCAACCGGGGAACACCTTTCTCACTGGTGTATGGTATGGAGGTTGTCCTGCCATTAGAAGTTGAGATTCCTTCCTTGAGAGTATTGCTCGATGTCCAACTTGATGAGGCAGAATGGGTACGGAATAGGTTGAATCAGCTCAGTTTGATGGATGAGAAGAGACTTGCATCTATCGCATATGGTCGGTTATACCAGAGCCGGATGAAGAAAGCTTACGACAAGAAGGTGCGCCCTCGAAGCTTTCAGACAGGTGATTTTGTGCTAAAGAAGATTCTCCCACCATAGTCAGATCACATGGGCAAATGGACCCCCAACTATGAGGGTCCATACATTGTGCGAAAGGTCTTCTCCGGAGGAGCCTTACTATTGTCCACCATGGATGGCGAAGATTTTTCATCCCCTGTGAACTCAGACGCAGTTAAAAAATACTTTGCTTAAAGAGACCCGCTGGACAGAAAAAAGAGAGTCCAGGCAAAAAGGTGGCATCTCGGCGAACCAAAAAGAAAAAGAAAAGGTTCGGGCAAAAATTAGGGATAAAAATTGAAAAGATGTACACCCGCGAAGTCGAAAACCTGAGAAGGAGACTTCGGCAAAAAAGGGTATCCCAGTGAATTGTAAACCCGCAAAGGGCGATTCAGGCAAAAGTTAGGGAGTAAAAAGTAAATGATTGCGGTCCGAGTTTGATACTGCATTGCTTAGTGGTTTGGGAGTACCTGAGGGTCGATTATCCAAGTCAATCTCTTCCAAGGACGGAATATCAGGAAAGCACCGAATTCAGGTGAGTCATAGGAAGATCAGTTCATGGTGTTCGTCTGTACCACGTTGCCAACATGTATACCAATTTCTTTTTACCTCTGTACATATTTATATTTGTTTTTGTAGCTTCCTCTTTTCAGGAGTTGCATCCATTGTCCAAATTTTGCCTATTTACAGGCCCGTTATCAATAAACGCATATTCAGTATTGGATGTTTGCTGCTTCTTTTAACTTTTACTGTTTTGTTTGTGGAAAACGCCGATGTTTTTGATAAACTTGCACGTGCATAACCTTGCAGGCCTCGGCCAATAATTGTTAAAACTTTGAATTGACTGAACAATTGTCACGAATACTGACCTGGATATTTCCTTTTGTATAGGATATCTTGTTGTTGCTCATATTTTGCAGGGTCGTTACCTTCGTAGCAAACAGCCAAGGGATCGTGTTTTCCCAGCCGGAATCCCTTACATAGGAGCAGGCTCTAGGTGATCTTATTTCTCCCAAGCAGATGGAAGTCGCATTTTTATCCCCAGAAGAGTTAGATGCGAGTTAGCAAGCGGTCAGGCAGTGATGTGCATCCCCAACGGTGGTCGTGTGTACATTTAATCCCCACAGGGTACAACCAGGTTGTCCATGGTTTGAAAAGGGTCGCCCGCGCAGGGTGGTTCTTTCTGTTCGCCAACGGGTCATTTTCTCCTCCAGTAGGATGATCATCCTCAGCAGAGTTCGTAATTCCGGACGGTAACGCTAGTCCCCAACAGGATTGTTTCTACCCCCCAACGGAGTCAGCGTACTTTTCCAGCATTCATTTTGCTGGAACAATTCTGTGATGCCCGGTTATCCTCAGTGGAGCTAGTTTTGTTTTTAGCATTTATTTTGCTAAAGTGGTTCTGTACCCAGTTTTTCTCCAGCAGGCCGAGCTTGCATTTGCATCTTGCATGCATCATCATATTTGCAAATACGTAGCATTCCATTTCGTATGGAGCATTACGCCATTATCAACATATGCATTTTGAAGCATAAACCAGGTTGGTTACCTATTTTGTTTCAGGTGTTCCCTGCAGGTTTGGAATTCTTGTTCAGGATGGTTTTGGATGTTCAAATTCTTGACATGAGATATGTGATGGTCGTGTTCGTCCTATCATGTGTCCCCTCATCAGAGTTGCTTGGTTAAGTTTCTCTTCTTCCCTAGCGGAGTTTTCCTCGGATTACTGTTACATCAGCATTTTAAACCGTTGAAGTCTTTACTTGTCGTCAAGGTAAATGTCTGGCAGTTAATGTCAGCAATTCCCCAGTAGAATCTTCCTCGGATGGCTGTTACGTCAACATTGAAAGCTTTATGATTATACCTTTGAAGTTGTTACCCATTTTCGATCAAGATGGATGTCCGGCAGCCGATGTCAGAAGTCCCCACAGAGTTGTTTGTTCAAGTTTATGGATGCTCAATTCTCGCTTTTATTAGCGTGTGCCCATTTCTGAGGAAATGGAAGGTCAGAGATATTGACGATTCTCGCTTTTATTAGCGTATTCCCATTTCCGAGGAAATGGAAGGTCAGAGATATTGACAATTCTCGCTTTTATTAGCGTGTGCCCATTTCTGAGGAAATGGAAGGTCAGAGATATTGACGATTCTCACTTTTGTTAGCGTACGCCCATTTCTGAGGAAATGGAAGGTCAGAGATATTGACAATTCTCTCTTTTATTAGCGCGTGCCCATTTCTGAGGAAATGGAAGGTCAGAGATATTGGCGATTCTTGCTTTTATTAGCGTATGCCCATTTCCGAGGAAATGGAAGGTCATGGATATTGACAATTCTCGCTTTTATTAGCGTATGCCCATTTCCGAGGAAATGGAAGGTCAGTGATATTGACGATTCTCGCTTTTATTAGCGTATGCCTATTTCTGAGGAAATGGAAGGTCAGAGATATTGACGATTCTCGCTTTTATTAGCGTATGCCCATTTCTGAGGAAATGGAAGGTCAGAGATATTGACAATTCTTGCTTTTATTAGCGTATGCCCATTTCCGAGGAAATGGAAGGTCAGTGATATTGACAATTCTCGCTTTTATTTAGCGTATGCCCATTTTCGAGGAAATGGAAGGTCAGTGATATTGACATTTCTCGCTTTTATTTAGCGTATGCCCATTTCCGAGGAAATGGAAGGTCAGTGATATTGACATTTCTCGCTTTTATTTAGCGTTTGTCCATTTCCGAGGAAATGGAAGGTCAGTGATATTGGCATTTCTCGCTTTTATTTAGCGTGTGCCCATTTCCGAGGAAATGGTAGGTCAGAGATATTGACGAGATTCGCTTCCATATAGCGTATGCCTGATTCTGCGAAAACGGAGGATCAAGGATGTTGATGTCATGCTTTACGTAGTGCCCGATTATCGTAGCGTTTTTCGTTGACTCGACACCTGTGGCGTCTCGCAGGTGTTTGATATTGAAATCAGGTTCTTTATCGGATGATTGATCAGTTGTTGTTGTGACAACCGGATTCAATTGTTTGGATGTAGTGTTCCAAAGCAGTTTGGAAGTTTATTTCTTCGGTTAGAAAATTTTCGGGTTCTTTGGTATTCAACCGTCTTCTACCTCGATGGCCTGAAAGTCGTTCGCTTTTCATCCTATCGGGTCCAAGCCGCTTGAATAGGGGCAGCTGTTGTACCCCAAAATTTGCCTAACCTTTTCTTACTTGGTTTATGTTTCATTTGCATTAGCGTTTGCATAGAATAGCATTATTCATTTAATAGGGGATCAAGTGAGAAGCCTAGCCAGAGGATTATTCAAGTTTGAGAAGTCACCATAATTATCAGGAAGAGGGTTGGTTTCTTAAGAAGTTCAGTTGTTTGTATGGGGTTAGTCTCCTAATCTGAGGACCATTTGAAGATCATCAGAGAGTTGTGAAGCCTTGATCATGGATAGAGTATGGGTAGAGCTCATTGAAGTTCCTTGAGGGTCATGGTGGAGCTCAATCAAGTCATTATGCCAAGTGTGAAGAACCACAGTTGAGGGTGTTGCAAGTAGGTTTTCATCTGAGTAATCCTAAGTCAACTGACTAATTGAAGAGGATCAAAGCTCAATTCTAGGTCTTTGCAATCATGGATAGTTGTGTTGATACACATGAGATGATATTTCAAGATTTATGCAAGAAAAGTTCAAGGTGTGAGGAGTTGCTAAATTAGGGTTCTCAGGGTAAAATCCCCTATTTAGTGTCGAACTTCAAGACCACTTATCTCAAGATTCAAGTTACATATCCACTTTTGGCCAACATGAAACTTGTAGAGCATGCTCTTAGCTTTAATTTGAGTACTAGAAGTCCTCCATTGGATTTATAGAACTCATGTTATGGTCCAGACAAGTTACAGGTCATCTGAGGAATGTGAAATTTGTCTGTGAAAGTTCACCAACTTCCAAGGAACTTTTGAACTAGGAGGGTGTTTCTCCTAAACTTTTAGCCAACATTAAAGTTGTAGGTCTTGATCTTAGCTTTCCAAATTGTATTAGAAGTCTTCCATATGATTTGTAGAACTCAAGTTATGAGGTTTACAAGTTAGGGGTATTTTAGGAAAGTAAGATTATAGGTCATTTTCAATTATAGGTCAAAATCTCCAACTTGCACATCTCAAATGGATTTTTGTTCAACATGGAACTTGCTCAAAATATAGTTTTTAGGTCAACTAAGAGCTCATGGTGAATTTCTTTGGTCCATCGTAAGAGTTGACTTGAAGTGGTTTTGAAAAAAGAGAAATTAAAGGCCTTATTTGGTGGGAAATTCAAATAAATTGTTATGTGCACAAAATATGCCAAATGACCACTCAATTTGATCAGAAATGATGATTTAGAAACATTGGAAATTTTATAATTTTCAATTGATCTTTAATTCATGGTGTTTTGACATGTTTCTTCACAAATAAGCAACATCACAAGAAATCATTCACAAAGCCAATTTGGAAGCTCCTTGTGGTCTGAATTCATTCCAAATGTGTTATGCAAGCTAACCAAGGCTTCCCAAGCAAGCTTTTGAGCCAAATTTTGTGTATGGCATGTTGAACTTTTTGAAGAAATTTTGAAATTGGATCTTCTGAATTGGGCCTGGGCTGGACCTCTAGAAGGTTCTATCACACTCTATAAATGTTCAGAAACTCATTTGGGCAAGGGTTGGTGATTCATTCGTGCTGAGATCAGAGAAAGCCATTGGAGTTTGAGGAAGAAAAGTGCAAATCAGTTTTTGGATTCAAGCTGTTTTCAAGAGGAATTGAAGGTCCTACAAGCTTTTACCATCATCACTGAGTAAATCTGGAAGGTTTGAGAGCAAGAAACGAGTCATAGACACCTCAATTCGAAGCTTAAAGTCAGGTTGGTAAACTTCAAATTTCCTCTTAATCTAGCATGATATAGTTAGAAACAAGCATGTGTCTAGGATCTATGTGAAATGTAACACGTTTTAGGATTGAATTGGTAGCAATTGGCGATGATTGATCACGAGGTACCATTTCTGTTGAGGTTCGATTCTCCCTAGTCTTGAGGTTTTAGCACAAGTGAGATAGCTTAGGTTAATCAGTGTTAGATGAGGATCATTTCTATACCATTAATTGGAAATTTGGTGAGGATGAATGACATGACATAATTTGGATCTTGATTCGGTTTTAAAAATATAGAAGGTTTCAGTTAATTTGGAGTTCATTTTCGTGACGAGCATGAAATTCTGAGTAGGATTGACTTAAAGTTTGTTGAAATTGGACCTCTGCAACCACCTATTCGTCGGAGAAGACGGTGGCGCCACCGTCTGGATTTGAAGCTTTGCCTGAGCTCAAGGAAGAAAACAAGTGCATGGCCGTTGGATTTGTCTGACGAGAAGACTTAGTATTGTGATCGTGTGGTTGAGATTTGAACTGAGGATTCGCTCCAAGATGAAACGATGCGTTTCATTTATTGACATGGCATCTGACTGGGCTTCTACGTGGCTGCACGCGTGTGTGATCTCCAGCCTTAGGATTAGCTTACCTGGTCCATCAATCCAACGCTCATGATTAATTCCCCAGTTTTATTTCTTTTATTCATTTTTCTATTTTCTTTTATTCCATTTTCATTCTAAAATCATTTTTAAATACAATAATTGTCAGAAAAATAAAATAAAAATATCCTCATGATCCTTGCTTTGTTTGTGATTTTTCTGTAGCATTAGATTTGATTTTTGTTGATTTTTCAATTTAATTCATATTTTTCTTATTTGGGATATTTCATTAATTTTGCATAATTGAGAAGTCTGTTTGTTGATTTTTGTTCTCTCAACTGCTTTGGAATTTTGTTGTGAATTTTTGATAGATGCTAGGTTAGAGATGTATGCTCCCTCAGGATTTTTCTCACATTTTTTAGAAAATCATAGCTTCTGATTTAGAGGTAGGTTTAGAGCCTTTCCCCATTAATGGTTTCTCTTGATACCTTTCAACTTAGGATTTTATTAGATGACTTAGAATTGGATTTAGGCCCTGATTTTTAGACTATAGGTCATTGACAAATGCATGTTCCCATAGAAAAATAATTAGATTTTTAGGATGTGTTTTGGTATTTTAGATAGAATATTCAAGTTGTTTGTTCATTTGGTGCTTCAACCTTGGTGATTGTTTTGGAATGGACTCAAAGTGGGCTTTTCTTGCATGTTGGGCTTCTGGTTCCTCTTGGATGATGTCATGGGCATGATGAAGTTTTTGTAGAGTGGCTGGTGGAGCTTGGATTGGAGCTTTTCTTTCCTTTTTGTTAGCTTTTTGTAGCTTATAAGATTAGGGTTTTTAGGAGAGAGCTTTAGAAGTAGTTTTTCCCTTCAAATAAGCATGGTTGGTTTCATTTGCCTTCCATTCTCATCATATGATTCAAAGTCCTCATGTGAAAGTCTCATCTCTCCTTTGGAGGGATGTGTGACATTTTACAATGAGTAGAACTTTTGAGGATGCCTTTCTCTGATGACTGGTTGAGTGTCAGGTGGGGATTCCTTTGGTTTCCTTCCTACTTCCCATCATCAAATATTCTTCTTGTTGATTCTCCTTATTCTTGGTGGAGTGGTTTGGTATAGTTTGAATATGGAGCATCCCTTTCCTTCTTTGGAAGATGGTGTGAACTTGAAGAACAGTTACAGACTTTGGATTGGATTGCTGTCAGAAGATTGCTCTGTTGTGGAGTTGCTGGCTTGTTTTCCCTGTTTGGTTGTTTTCTTCTTATTTTATTGTATTGATGTGACTTGCTTGGAGTGTTTCATTAGATTTAGGCTTCATGTAGATGATCATAGGCCTAAGAGCATCCTAAGGTTGAGCTTCTCCCCTTGCTTGTATTGCATTAGAGGTTGAGTTTCTCCCTCTGCTTGTATTTTTATAGTGTGGCTTTGCTTGCTGGTATTTGGTAGAGCTCAGCTCCCTTGCCTGTGTGGTGTGTGGCCCTTGGCCTTGTTTGTTTAGAAGTTGAGCTTGGCTCCTTCTTCTTGTGTGATGCATTGCATGCATTTTATTTGCAGCATTTTGTTTACAGTAATTTCTTTTCAGTTAATTTGTTTACTGTTTGTTTTCCTTTGCCATGTTCCCCTAGGAACTCTGACTTCTCTGGTTCCAGAGAAGTTATGACAGACATTAGGGTTCTAACCATGCATGATAACATTAGGTAGATTCCCTCCTAACTTCAACTGTAGGTCCATTTGGCATGACAACTTTAGGATTGGATCAGTTCCCCTTTAGTGCGTCTTTTCTCTTCTCATCTGCAAACAAAATTAAAATACAGTAATAAAGGTTAATTGACGTCGTACGTTACGAGCCTTAAGCTACTTGAGAAAGGATTGTTGGAGAGTTTCTTTTCAACAGCCTGGATGTTTAGTATGGCACCCTTTGGGTGACATGCGACGCATTCACTCTCAGGTCATAGTCTCTAGTGCGATATTAATTGCTAACATCCATAAAAGATACTTCTCTAAAAAACAGAAAACAAAGATCAAACTCTTTTTCTCCTCTTGGACCCTTAATCAGGAAAACCTTTTTCAGAAGGAGAGTTATGTTAACTCCCGGTTCTACCGCAAATGGTAAACGCCTAAGTCTCCAATGGTCGAGCTGCATACACCAACTGCTGGAACCGTTTGTTAACCCTACTCGGATAAAAAAGACAAACCTGTGTCTCTCGTGTCCCGAACTATGTTTTCTATGATCTTTTGCGCCGTGTGAAAGTACGTAGGCACAAGATGCGATATCTTGGCGAGCAACCTTCCCCCGTAGTTAGGCAAACTACGTTGACTCTGATTTCTCGTTCCATACGGGAATACGTAGGCATAAAGTGTGACACTTTGCCGAGTCATTTTCTTTTCTTTTCAGACCAGACCTTAGTGCAGATAGATTTAACAAACCCGTCAGATAAACACAACAAGCATGGATCCGATCGAGTACGATGGACGTGAGGGGTGCTAATACCTTCCCCTTGCGTAACCGACTCCCGAACCCAGACAATGGTTGCGATGACCTTGTCTTATACCTTTGCGTCAGGTTTTTTCCGATTGTTTCCTTTCCCGTTCTGAGGGATAAATAACGAAAGGTGGCGACTCTTCTGTCTTGCCGGCCTCGTTTTTTCACAGTAGCGACACCAAGCATCAGGGCATTTCATTAATTCAACCAAGTCAAAGTCCTTTGAGAGGAGCTGATTAAGAGGAACATGGTTCACCTCCTGTCTAGGAGGCCATGTAGAGGGCATCTGAGGTCCTAAAGCCATTGATATGGTGGACATTGGTCATGAAAATGCCTTGAGGGTCATTATGGAGCTCATCCAAGTCATTTTACTAAGTGCAAGCAGCTATAGTTGAAGGTGTTGCAATTAGGGTTTTCATCTGGTCAACCCTAAGTCAACTGTTGATTTCAAAGGAGACCCAAGCTCATTTCTAAGTCTTCATAGTCATGGAATGGTATGTTGAAGCATTTTAGATGTTTTTCCAAGGTCAGTTCAAGGAGAATCAAGGTGTGAGTAGTTGCTAAACTAGGGTTCTCAGGGTAAAATCCCCTATTTAGTGCCTAACTTCAAGACCACACAAGTCAAGATACAAGTCTCACATGACTTTGGCATCCACATGAATGTTGTAGAGGATGTCCATACCTTTAATTTGACTACTAGAAGTCCTCCATTGGATTTGTAGAACTCAAGTTATAGATCAAACAAGTTACAGGTCACCAGATGAATGTGAAATTTGTCTGCAAAAGTCAACCAACTTCCAAGGAAACAAAACATGGAAGTTGTAGGTATTGATCTTAGCTTTCCAAAATGTACTAGAAGTCATTCATCTGATTTGTAGAACTCAAGTTACAAGCTTTGCAAGGCAGGGGTATTTTGGGAAACTTTGATTACAGGTCATAAAATTACAGGTCAAGTTCACCACTCTGCATGACTCAGATGGAATTTTTTCCAACATGAAAGTTGCTCCAAATGGGGTCATTTGGTTAACTGAAACTCAAGTTATCAATGGGTTAGCTTGTGTTTGAAAATTGATAAAAGGAAATTTGGTAAAAGCATGTGAAAATCGAAGTTTGGGGTTCTGACAAGTTTTAATCAAATATGGTCATATTTGTACTCATTTTGAAGGGAAAATACATTTTAAAATCATTGGTGACAAAATCAATTGCATTTGAGGCATGGCTCATGGGCTATTTCAAGCTTTCTTCATGTTTAAGCAACATTTTGAATCATGACCATTGAGATCCAAACAAGGAGAGATTTACACTACAAGGAATGGATTGGGATCAGAAACAAGGAGAACTGGTCATGTATTGATCCACTTCCATGGGCTGCCATAAGCATGAAATGTGAAAATCCAATTTGATCATTCTCACACATTTGGGCCCCCAATTTGCATCAAACATCTTCTATAAGTAATGTACATGACATTCATCATTTTTTTGGTTAATTTTGGTGAGAAAACAGAGTTATAGCAATTGAAAAAAGTGAGCACCAAGTGATTTTTGAGTTCTTCATTTTCCATCAATTCAAGTGTTCTCACCTATCCAAACACCTTCAACAACTATCATTGAGTGATTCCACACCATTTTCCAGAAGAATTTGTGTCCCATTGAAGCTCTACACTTCCATTTTCAGAGGTAATGGAAATTCAAGATAACTCCCTAATTATGCATCTTTCTTGCACCATCTTTGCACCATTACAATCCCCTTGAGGTCAATTTGGATTCTGGTATCTTTTTGAGCATTTTCTTGAAGATTTATGGTTCTTGACATTTATTGGATCCACCACGGGTTTAGAGATTCATGGGGTTTCACTTCAATTAATTGTGATATTCTTGTTCCTTGCGAAAAATGCTTCAAGTTTGACTCAAGAAACGTTCGTTTTCGTTGAGAAACGAGAGAGATATGGTGGTGCTGCATTTTTCTCCCTCTCAAATGTTCAAATCGAAGAAGATAAGTGGCCACCGTCCGATCGTGTATGAAAAGAATGACTTAGTACTCGCATCCAACGTCCCTCAGCGCGCCACATCACCATTCACTTAAGTGACTCAGCTGGGCTTAAGTGACTTGTTATCCACACCCCATTCTTCCAGGCCCAATAGATAATACTGAATTCTGTTGCTATTTGCCACACGGTTTTGTTTATTTTCCATTGTTTTCTTTATTTTTCTATTTTTTTACATGTTAGTTTTAATTACATAAAAAATATAAATAATGCCTTTTAATTCTTGACTTTTTTACCTGTTGATCTTGGATGTGTTAGGGATTTTTAGAAATTGGAATTTTATTTTTAGGGTTTATTTTCATTTTGTCGTGATTTTTCCTATTTTTAATGCCATTAAAATTGTGAGATTGTACCTCTATTCTTGTAGAATTTCATTGGGGTATGAAAACAACAAATAAACTCCTAATCTTTTGTGGCCTTGTTGTACACATCTTTTGGGATTCAAATATATTTTTATCTGGATTTTATACTACCATTAGTATAGGTTTTGAACACCATCTTTGGGCATTCTCTAGATAGCCTTGGTTTGAGATATCTTTGGACGTTTACTCTCTGTTTGAACACTTCCTTTTGGATTCTTCCTCTATCCTTTTAACCTCTGATTACTAACACATTGTAGGTGCTTGGAGAATTTGTTTGGCATTTTTAGATGCAATTTGCTATTTGTTTCCTTATTTTGCAAGTTGACTCATAATTTGGCATTTTCACTTGGACAATTGTATTGTTTTGGCTCCAAAAGCCATGTATTGCTTGTGTGATGGATATTATAGTGATTGCTTCTTATTGTGGACATATTATAGGTCTTGTGGACCATTTGGTGGCTGTTTATATTTTACATAGCTTGCCCATTTGATGTTATACTTTCATGGTTGTGCATTGTGATTCCATATGGTGGTTTATGTGCTCTCATTGTAGGTTTCTCTTGATTCCTTACCATTTTATCCTTGATATTCATTTGTGGCATAGTTTGTATGATTAGAATATGCCACTCTCTGTCCAATGACCTTGGTGTATCATTTAAGGAAGTTTTGGGTCCCTCCTTGGGAGGTCTCTAAGGCATGCCTAAAGTGGTGAATCCTTGAGGACTTCCTTTGTATGTTTGTATGACTTGCTCTTGTTGCATTTCCTTCTCTTATTCTCCTGCATTATTTCATATTTGGCTTGAGTTTGAGATGAGCTTGTGGAGGCTCCAGCTCCCACACTATTTTCCTCCCTCACTTGCATTGCATCCTTACATTTTATGTATGCATTCTTATGATTGTTTTCTTCTTCTTCTTTTGTCTTCCTTCCCTTAGGATTTCCATTCTTTCTTGTCCAAGATAGAATGTGATAGACATTAGGCCTTTAACCATGCATGACAACATTAGATAGTTCCCTCCTAACCTTGACCATAGGATGAACTTTGCATGACAACTTTAGGATTGGATTAGTTCCCCTTTAGTGCGTCCTTTCTCTTCTCATCTGCAAACATCTTTAAAACACTTAATAAAGATTAACGCGTGTTGTACGCTACAAGCCTTAAGCACTTGAGAAAGGGTTGTTGGAGAGTTTCTTTCCAACAGCTTGGGTGTTTAGTATGGTACCCTTTGGGTGACATGCGACGCATTCACTCTTAAGTCCAAGTCTTTAGTGCGACACGAGTTACATACAGAACTCAAAACAATTCTTCTTTAAAAGACACAAAAATAAACATTCAACCTTTTTGTCCTCTTGGAACTTTAATCCTTAGAAACCATTTTTATAAGGAGAGTTTCGTTAACTCCCGGTTCTACCACAAACGGTAAACGCCTAAGTATCCAAAGGTCGAGCTGCATACACCAAAACTGCTAGAACCGTTTGTTAACCCTACTCGGGTTAAAACATAATGAACCAAACCTGTGGTCTTGTTAGCCCGAACTACATATTCTCTGATCTTTCGCACCGTGTGAAAGTACGTAGGCACGAGATGAGATATCTCGGCGAGCAACCTTCCCCCCTTTTTCACCTGTGGTTAGGCGAACTACGTTGACTCTGATTTCTCGTTCCAGACGGGAATACGTAGGCATAGAACTGTTGTGTTCTGCCGAGTCATTTCTTTTTCTTTTGTCCTTAAGCCTTTAGCTAGATAGTATTAATCAACCCTTCGAGATAAACAATTAAGTCTGGATTCCGTCGAGTACGACGGACGTGAGGGGTGCTAATACCTTCCCCTTGCGTAACCGACTCCCGAATCTAGGACTTGGTTGCGATGACCATTCCTTTCCTTTTTCGTTAGGTTTTCTCTGAGCGTTTCCTTTCCCTCCTTTGGGATGAATAACGCACGGTGGCGACTCTTCTGTCATTGTCGGCCTCGTTTTTCGCAGTAGCGACATCAAGTAATGGATATTAATCCGGCATACAGTTGTTTATTGGGAATTCCGAGGATACATGCAGCGGGCACTGTCACATCCATATTACATCAAAAAATGAAGTTTATTACTGAAGATCAGTTGGTCATAGTACATGGTGAAGAAGATTTAATGGTAAGAAATCTATCATCCATCCGGTACATCGAAGCCGATGACGATGCATTGGAAACAGCTTTCCAGGCATTGGAAATTGCACACATTGTATTGATTGAGGACTTGTTGTCACACGCGGGCCATCTTTCATCTCTGTTTAGAGTATCAAAAGTGCCATAAAGGAAGGTCTTCCTCAAGGTTAGGGAGAAGTCATTGAGGTCAACGCTCGGGAAAAGAAAGTTCGACAAGGGTTTGGTTACAAACCAACTCTAGATGAAGGATCAGAGATCGACTGCAAGTGCCTAAAGACTCAGAAAGAAACCTTTGTGAGCAGCGACATTCAAATAAATGCCATCGAAGAAGACGCCTAAGTAAGTTGTATTAATAACCTGGTATTTTGAGATGAAGTTGTTTTGTGCAATTGGGAGACCGTTGAAGTTCCCATCATGTTACCACTCTTAGATTAATATGTTTGTCTTGCTTGTTAGCTTTATCTCTATTTAAAATCCATGGTCACGCCCAAGGACAGTGGATCATTTTGTATGGGCCACACTTTTGCAATTAAAGATCAATCAATGAATGAGTGTTTTGTTAAACTTCCATTTTTTGTTCATTGTTTTCTCTCTTTTAAAAAAGGAAAATGGCAATCTTTTGAAAACCTAAAAAGAATTTATCATCTGCATCTCTTTTTGTGTGTTTGATCATTTAAACCTGTTAATACATGCAGAGAACCACCATCACCTGCTAAATCTGATGATCATCCAGTTCTTTCTGACTTTGGTTCACCTGTATTCCAAGCTAAAGATGAGAGTGATGAGGATTTTGAAATTCCTGAAGAATTAATAAAGATGACTGAGTACGAGGATGCCTATCTTCAACCTTACAAAGATCAGATCGACATTATCAACTTGGGCTCTGAAGAAATAAAAAGAGAGGTCAGTATTGGGGCATCGCTTGGAGTAGAGGTTAAGGACATATTGGTAATGCTTCTCAAAGGTTATGCAGATGTGTTTGCTTGGTCCTACAAAGAAATGCTTTGGTTGGACACTGAAATTGTAGTTCACAAGCTCCCTCTTAAACTTGAGTGTCCTCCAGTTAAGTAGAAACTTCATAGATCCAGACCCGACATGGCTCTCAAAATCAGAGATGAGGTTAAAAAGCAGATCGACGTAGGCTTTCTGGCAGTTTCTAAATACCCTGAGTGGGTGGCTAATATTGTACCAGTACCTATGAAGGATGGAAAAGTTAGAATGTGTGTAGATTACAAGTATCTTAACAAAGATAGTTTGAAGGACGATTTCCCTCTACCACATATCGACACATTGGTGGACAATACAACCAACTTTACAGTATTTTCGTTAATGGATGGCTTCTCCAGCTATAATCAGATAAAAATGGACCCAGCTGATATGGAAAAGACAACCTTCATCACACCCTAGGGCACTTATTGTTATATAGTTATGCCTTTTGGTTTGAAAAATGTCAGAGCCACATACCAACGAGCCATGGTTGCATTATTTCATGACATGATGCACCAAGAAATCGAGGTTTACATTGATGATATGATTGCCAAGTCTCAGAGGGAAGAAGATCACCTTGATCATTTGTTGGAGCTATTTGAATGACTCAGAAAGTATCAATTGAGACTAAATCCTGCCAAATGTACCTTCAGAGTCAGATCTGGCTAACTACTCGGCTTCATTGCTAGTCAACATGGAATCGAGGTAGATCCTGACAAGGTACGAGCCATCTAGGAAATGCCAACCCCACAAACTGATAAACATATAAGAGGTTTCTTTGGCAGATTGAATTATGTCTCCGGATTTTCTCCAACTTGACTCCTACTTAGGTGTCGCTCTTTAAGTTGCTGCGGAAAGATCAAGCAGTTATGTGGAACGAGGATTACCAGTCGGCATTTGAAAAGATCAAAGGATACCTCCAAGAGCCTCCAATGTTGATCCCTCCTGTGCCTGGAAGGTCTCTGTTCATGTACATGACTGTGCTCGAGGAATCGATGGGTTGTGTCTTGGGCCAAACGGATGAGTAGGGGAAGAAGCAGCATGTGATTTACTACTTGATCAAGAAATTCACCGATTGTGAAATTCATTACTCTCCATTAGAAAAAGCTTGTTGCGCTCTGGCTTGGGCAACCAACCGTTTGAGGTAGTACATGATTTGTCACACTACTCTGTTGATATCCAAAATGGATCCGATAAAGTACATATTTGAAAAACCTGCTCAGATGGGAAGACTTGCAAGATGGCACATGCTCTTATCAGAGTATGACATTCAATATGTTTCTCAGAAGTCAATAAAAGGAAGTGTTGCACCCTAAAATTTGCTCAACCTATTTCACCTGGTTTATGTTTCAATTGCATTATCATTTGCATAGTCACATCATGTGCATGGTCCAATCATTTGCATATCATAACATAGCAAGTCATCTAACATGGGATAAAGTGCCATCCTTATCTAAAGAAGCATATCAAGGGGCCTTATTCAAGCTGAAGAACATCCAAGTCATCAAGAAATGGGTTGAACCTTTTAGGAGATTTGAATGTCAACAAGTGGATTCCTCTCCTAACTTGAGGTGTATTGAGGGTCATCAATGGGGTATGAAGCATGGAATTATGAATTTGAGGTGTGTATGGATCCCATGGGAGGCCTAGAGAGCCCTATTGAAGCTTAGACAAGTCATGGCATCAAGTTCAAGAACCACAGTTGAGGTGTGTACAAGTAGGGTTTCATCTGGGTAACCCTAGGTCAAGGAGAGCAAGGAAATGGCACCAAGACCTAGCTCTAGGTCAGGGAAGTCATAGGTTGATATTTTAAAGCATGTGTATGGATGAGTCAAGATCAAGTTCAAGAGAATCAAGAGTGGTTGGAGCGGTTTGAGACAGGGTTCCTAGGGTAAAATCCCCTGTATAGCACTAGACTTCCAAGCCACACAAGTCCAAATAAAAGTTTCAAATGGATTCTTGGCCAACATGAAACTTGTAGAGCTTCTCAATAGCTTTAATTTGAGTACTAGAAGTCTTCAAGGAGGTTTGTAGAACTCAAGTTATGGGTCATCAGAGGACACTGAAATTTATCTATGAAAGTCACTTGACTTCCAAGCAACTTTTGCCCATCAAGGAGTTTTCAAATGGACTCATGGCCAACATAAGAATTTTAGGGCTTGATATTAACTTTAATTTTAGTACTAGAAGTCCTCAAGAAGGTTTGTGGAACTCAAGTTATGGTCTTGGCAATCCAGGGGTATTTTGGGAAAGTTAAATTATAGGTCATTTTTCAACATAGGTCAAAATCTCTATCTTCCACTCCTCAAATGAAAAAATGTTCAACATGAGATGTGCTTAAAATGATGTTTTTAGGTCAGATAAGAAGTCATGGGTGATTGAAATGGCTTGCTTCACAAAATGATCCAAAATGGCCTAAAATAAGGATGGATTTTAAATGAATCAAAGAGGGAAATTGTGATTTTTGAGCCATAGGTCCAAACCAGTCCATATGACATACCAAATTGATCAGGAAATGAATTTCAAACACAATGACATTTCCACATTTTTGAGTTAAGGCTTAATTTCATGACTTACTTTGTAAAGAGCTTACTTACCTTACAAAGTCACAATGCCAAAACAAAAATCAGGGCAATTCAGGCCAAGCTAGCTACCTATACACACTCCATAACCAATTTGCAGTTGAATAGAACATTCTAGAGTAAGCTGGAAGCTCAGAATCGTGACTGTAGCATTGGAATTTCATGGCCAAATCAGAATTTTGGATCAGTAGAATTGGGCCTGAATTAGATTGAATAAGCCCACAAACACTTCATATTTAAGCTCTAGAGTGAATTTAGATTGGTTTTGGTGCCATTTTCGTGCAAGAAAGAGAGATAGCAGTTGGGGTTTCAAGAGCTTCAACAGAAATCGTGTTCTGAGTTCCAAGAGGATTCAAGCCAAATTGAGTGTGCAAAAAGCTTCTACTATCACTCTTGATCGTGTCTGGGAAGTTTTGGAGCTTGAATCGAGCATTTCATCCTTCCAGTTTTACCAGGTATGTAACTCTCATAATTCCTCATGATCTAGGGAGAGTTAGATAGAATTGACCATGTGGTTAGGACCTAGAGATGATAAGGATCGTTTCTGGATTGATTTGGAACCATTTAGAGACAATTAAGTGTGATGCACAATTTCTGTTAAGAGACGGTTATGGATGATCTTGAGGTTTCAAGTTGGGTTGGATAGTTCATCATGATCAGTGAAGAATGAGGAACAATCCTAGGGTTTCAATTTTGCAAATGGAGCTATTTGAAATCTTAACACGTTTTAGAGAAGGAATCGGTTTTGAGAATCTATGAGGATTTAGAGGATTTAGAGATTATATTTGGAATCTATGTGAAATTCTGGTCAGAATTGGTATAAGATTTGTCTTGTTTGGTCACCTGTAACCACTACTCCACCGGAGAAGACGGTGGAAACCACCGTGAACCACCACCTGAGAATAGTCTCAGGTCGCCTGAGCTTGTGGAGAAGATGAAGTCCCAACCCTCAGATCACCTTGACTAGTTGACTCCCTCACGCATCCAAGGGCCACGATTCAAACTCAGAAATTGCCTCCATTTGCCAAAACGCTCCGTTTCAATAATTGAGGTGGCAGTCCATGTCATTCCCAGTCAGCAACCTATGTGGACGCGCCTCAATGCTTGGATTTGATTACCAGTCTCTCCATCTGATGGCTCCCATTTAATCCAGTTTTTAATTTCTTTTATTCTTTTTAATATTTTCTTTTATTCCATTTAATTTCTAAAAATCATAATAAATCCAATATTGATCCAAAAAAATATTTTAAAAATACCTCCATGATCTTGGATTTATTTGTGATTTTATGAAATTAATAAATCCCATTTTTATCCATTTTTAAATTTAATTTGGGTTTTTCCATTTTTATTATTTTCTTTAAATTTGGTATATTTGCTACATGTTCTTTCTGATTTTCTTGTGATTAATTGGAATGATTTTAAGTTGATTCTTGTTGGGTTGATTAGATTAGGGAAGCATGTACCCTTAGAAATTTTATCACAATTTTGTGAATAAAATTTAGGCTAGTTTGAGAGGTGAATAGGAGAGGTGTTAGAATTAGGGTTTCAAGACAGATAGTTGTAGTGTTGTGCATAGTTTGAGGATTAAATGGTTGATCTAGGGTTTGGGATTCCTATGGGGTATTGGGTATAGGGTTAGGTTCCCTTAGAAATTTACCTAGGATTTTCTGATGAGCTTTAGCATTTTATCTGATTTTTGTAACTTGTGTGATGATTGTGGGTTTCTCCTTTGGATATTGGGTTTGGTTATGCTTGGGTGGGGCTATTTTGGAGTGCTTTTGGCTTGGGTTTTTCTTGGATGACTTGAGGATCAAATGAAGTTGCCTTGGATGGTTTGAAGAAGCTTGGATTTGAAGATTTCTCTTTTATTAGAGGGCTTGTCAGAGGCTTAGGAGTTAGGATATATAGGAAGAGCATTAAAGTAGTCTTGTTTCTCCTGTCAAACATAGAGAGCTTCTTGTGCCTCTATTCCATCCCATGACACAAGGTCCCCCAAAGAAGATTCATCTCTCTTTAGGAGGGATGTAGAGCATGCTTTGGTTGGGTAGAACCTTGAGGATACCCTTCACTTGCTATGTTAATATCTTAATGATTTCCTTGGGTTGTCACTAAGTTTCTTAACATTTCAACTTCATAATTGATTCTCTTTTGGAGTGATTGCATTGAAGATGGAAACCTGTGGAAGATGAAGTTCATTGAAGATTGGTGAAGATGAAGCTTGTGCCTGTCAAAAGCTGGTTGTCTGTGGAAGCTAGGGTTTTGCTGTTTTTTGTTGAAGCTGTTTACTGGTTGAGGTTCATGCTTGCTAAAGATGGGGCTTATTGAAGATAGGAGCTTATCTAAAGCTTGAAGATTGTTGAAGATGGATGAGGGGTCTTGCTTGGAGAAGTTGTTACTGTCAACTCTTTGTTGTTAATCAACTGTAGCTGTCAGAGTTGTTGCTGCTTGTGTTGCTTACTGTAGGAGCTGGATTGTAGCTGTCAGAGTTGTTGCTGCTTGTGTTGCTTACTGTAGGAGCTGGATTGTTGCTGTCAGAGTTGTTGCTGGTGTTGTTTTCTTTGGTTGTATTGTTTGTTGGCTTGTAATGCTTGCCCCCAAAGGTTTGAAGTGAATATTGTTCACTTTGCCTATTGTTTTCCCAGGTTCGAGGTTTAGTGGGACTCCCATGCCTCGCTTGTGTTGCTGCATTGCATACATGTTTACTGCTTACTGTATATATATGTTTATTTTCTGTTTATCCCCTAGGATCTCTGTTTCCCTCTGTGCAAGAGAGAAATATGATAGACAATAGGTTTTTATCCATGCATGACAACTTTAGGGTAGTTTTGATTCCCCTTTCAAACCCTAGGTTTTTAGAGCTTCTTTCTCTTCTCATCTCAAAACACTTCAAAACACAATAATAAGGATAATCGATGTCGTACGTTACGAGCCTTAAGCTATTTGAGAAAAGAGTGCTGGAGGGTCACTCTCCAGTAATCTGATTACTTAGTGTGTTACCCTTAGGGTGACATACGACGTAGTCACTCTCAAATCATAGTCTCTAGTGCGTCGGGGATTGCAAACACACTAAAAAACACTTCTTTCGTAAAAGATTCAAAACAAACATCAAAGTGTCATTTTTGTCCGCTTGGACTCCTAATCAGAAGAAAACCTTTTCAGAAGGATCTAAAAAACAGTCAGACAAGTCTGTGTCTTCTGTAGCCCGAACTACGTTTGCTCTGATCTTTCATGCCGTATGAAAGTACGTAGGCATAGGATGCCGTATCCTAGCGAGCAACCTTCCCCTCCTTTCCCATAGGTAGGCGAACTACGTTGACTCTGATTTCTCGTTCCAGGCGGGAATACGTAGGCATAAAGTGCGATACTTTGTCGAGTCATTTTATTTTCTTTTAACCCCAGACCTTTAGAGTAGATAGAATAACAATCCGTACTAGAAAACAAGCGTGGATCCCGTCGAGTACGACGAATGTGAGGGGTGCTAATACCTTCCCCTTACGTAACTGACTCCCGAATCCAGGATTTGGTTGCGATGACCATTCCTTTCCTGTCTTTGTGGTAGGTTTACTTCGAGCTTTTCCTTTTCCTCCTTTGGGATAAATAACGCACGGTGGCGACTCTTCTGTTTAGCCAGCGCCGATTTTCGCGGTAGCGACAACTGGAGACTCTGCTGGGGACTTCTTTGGTTCCCTACGCGAGTCAATCCTAGCGCTTGTTTTCCCGTCGTGGCTGTTGTATAGATTTACATTTCTGTCTTTACTTTCCGCATTTTATTGTCAGCTTTATATTGTTATGGCTGTTATAGGGAGGGGTGATCTGTTGAGAGATAAGTCGGACCTGGGCTTGAGGTCACACCTAGACTTAGAAGTAGAGAGTAGTGGTTAGCCTGCTTGCTTAGCTCGCACCAGCTAGCCGCGAAATCTGCGCTCGGACGTGATTCTCTTTGATGCTTCTTGCCTGGCCCTTAGGGCTCGACAAGTTGTCTGACCCGAGGATTGTCGACTCTGGGGACCGATCAATTGGAAGTTGGCTGAGGAGGGCCTCTTCAGGACAGGATGATGCCACACCTTCTGGGTATCGTATCATCGATCTCGAATGTCTGTGACGCCAACGACCGCATAGGATGCCATACCTTATATCAGTTGATAGGACACCTACCTGTGAGAGGGATTGGGGCATGCAGGAAACTTGACCTTCAGATCACCTGGTTTTCTCTGTATTGGATCAGTATGTGTGGTCACCTGGGTTTCTTCATCAGAGCTTTGGTATGGGTCTGTTGAGACCAGGCTGGAGCATTGTTTTGGGTCTGTCAAGACCAGGTTTGAGCAGTATTGTGAGCCTATGAAGATGGATATTATGGATGGATCTCCTCAACAATATGTCCCTTGATTCCCGCTGCACTATTTTTGCATATTGCATTGTTGCATACTCATCTTGCATATCATTAATGTGTATTTATGTTGCAGGTGCAATCATTCCCCTCTGATTCTAGTGTAATTTTCTGGCCAGACATGGAGTCCACGAAAAGGACCGTTGCTTACCGGTTGCATTCACCAGATATCAGTTCTTTGCTGGGATTAGTTGCTCTAGAAGATGAGAGAGTGAGGGCTGAGTTCAGAGTATCTTATGGGAGATTGCTTAGTTTGATGTACAGACCTTCAGCATTTGAGACGACTGGGGTGTATACCTTGATGCAGTTTTATGAGCCTCAGCTGAGATGCTTCCTATTCCCCGACTATATTCTGGCACCCACTTTGGAGGAGTATTCTGCTATGTTGGGAGTTCCTGTGTTAGACCAGATGCCCTTTATACATATTGATGTTGAGCCTGAGTTAGCTACACTTGCTGAGATTGTCAGTTTAGACGCTTCTGAGTTCCCTAGAGGTTTGGTCAAGCTGAACGGAGCTTATGGTTTTCACCTGTCTGTCCTGGTTGAGAAGGCCACACAGTGCGCGAAGAGTGGATGTTGGGTTGCCTTCAGTGCCATTCTAGCTGTTTGCATCTACGGGATTGTTTTGTTTCCCAATGTACCAGATTTTGTTGACTCAGATGCCTTCTTGATTCTTGCCTCGAAGAATCCAGTTCCTACTCCCTTGGGCGATGTTTATCATTCTATTCACTATAAGAATTAGAAACGTCGTGGCAAGAATGTTCCCTGCTGTCTTCCTCTCTTGTACAGGTGATTCCAGGGGCATCTTCCGAAGACAGGACCTTTTGTTGATGTTGTTGATACTTTGGATTGGTCTTCCCGGTTGATGGGGCTGTCTGCTGAGAACATCATTTGGTTTGATCGGAGCATGCTTGGCACCGATATTATATATAGTTGCAGTGGATTTCCGAATGTCCCCTTGATTGGATGGAAAGGTTGTATTAACTATAACCCTTCATTGCTGGTAAGACAGTTCGGTTATGCTTTGAGGGACGCTCCTATTGAGAAGGAGATACAGGAATCTTTGTATCTCACAGGCTTATTAGACGCGGCTGTTTTGATCAGATTGAGACATGCATGGGCTAACGTCCATAGGAGAGGGAAAGCTTTGCTTGGTAAGAGCAACAACAAAGCTTATGATCCTTATTTGGCTTGGATCCGCGAGAGAGCTAGTATTTCCTTAATGCCTTATCCTGCTGTGGGACCTCTGTATTTTCCAATGATTGAGGCACCTACTTCGATAGAGCTTGAAAAGTATAATAAATTTTTGGCCGAAAACGAAGAATTGAAGAAAGCCAATGATGAGTTAGAAAAGGAGATCTTCCAGTTGCGTCATGAGAAGAATGAAGCTACCTTCACTGTGAGGGAACAAACTGAATTGATTAATAAGTTGGGTTCAGAGTTGACGGAAGAGACCAACAAGAAAGAAAAAGTGGGAATAGCCTTGAACGGTGTTAGTAAGGTGCTTACTTCCAAGAAGGAACTTTTAAGCAAAGCTTATTCCCGCCTCAGCAAGTGGGAAGCATTGTGGAATGCCATGATTACCAAGCGGAAGGAGCGTGAAGATGAACTGAAGCTGCAGATTGCCACGCTAGAGGCACAGATTAGAGCCCAAGACGCAAAGATTGCCGAAGAGACATCACTTAGGAGCGCTATTGAGCTTAGAGTAAGTGACCTTGACGAGAAGATGAGAGGTTATGAAGTGAAGGCCGGCTCCAAGAGGTACAGACTCGACGAGGGTTCTGGCGAAGGAACCTGCCAGGACGACGCCAAAAAACTGAGATCCACTGCCGAACGGCATGCCTTACTGATACAAGAGCTAATCTCCAGACTAGGTCGTTCAGAGACATTGAGGATATTGGAAGACATCAGAGAGCGCCACTTGGCCTGATTTATCTTTGCCTTGCCTTTGTTATTTGTACTTGTATTTTGACCATCGCCAGGCTTGTTGGCCGAGGTCTCTTCAGTTGTATTCAGTGGTACTCTTGTACTCAGCCTCTTGGCATTTGTTTATATATGAGGGTTTTCTGATTCCTTGCTTGCTTGATGGGGACTCCATTGTCGTGATGGCCTTCTCTCCGAAACTAGAATCGGGGGGAATATAACCTGTAGCATATTTACACATTTGCATCTGCATTCATCTTGCATGACCGGTATTCTCGAATCTATATCTTATTTCCTGCATCTACAGGTTTTTCAGGATTGACGAACAAAGAGTCCACCGCTACTCAACCCGAAACAACTGCAAGAGAATCATGGATCAAGTCCAAGTGGAGATGCAGGAAATCCGCGAGAAGTTGAATCTGTTCATGCAAGCAGTGGAGAACATTTCTAAGGGCCAGGAGAGCCTCCAGACTTTGGTACAGCCGCTGCTGACGCGGACTAATGGGAATGGCCACAATGACCATAATTCTGCACACGTTGAAACTATTCTGGAGGATGGGCCCCCTACGCCTGTGGTTCCACCTGTAGTGACCCCACCTGTTGTGGTTGTAAACGATGGCGCTGGCGCTGGCAATGGCAACACAGGGAATGGAAATGAGATTGTTGTTAACAATGTTGGGTTTGGGGATGCCAACCAAGGCGGTGGTAGCAACAATGGCGGTAATGGTTTTGGCAACAATGGTTTCGGCTACAATGATCAAGGATTTGATTACGTCAATCAGGATGGGAAATTCGGCTTCAACACTCAGGGTTTCGGTTACGACGGTTTTGGTAACGCTAACCAGGGGTATGGTGGATTTGGTAATATGAATGGTGCTGGGGTGATTCCTGTCAACACTGGGTTTGGACCTGTTAGGGTCAACCAGGGTTTTGGTACCGAGGGACGAGGTCCCATGATCAATCAGCAAGGGTTCGGTCACAACACTGGTTACGACGGATATGGAAATGAAAATGTGAATTGGGGTGAAGACCGCCAGGAGGACGCCTTTTCTGGAAGAGGTATGGGGTTTGAAGGACCTGTTGATCCTGTGCAGAGGATCAGAATGCTGGAAGAACAGATGAAGGGGGTAGTGAATCAGAACTCCACCGGTTTGGATATGACTACAATGGGCTTGGTACCAGGGCTGAGGGTGCCGTTGAAATTCAAGGCTCCCACTTTTGACAAGTACAAAGGGGATACCTGCCCTAAAGTCCATGTCCGCTCTTACTACAGGAGCATGTCCGCATATTCAGATGATGAAAGGATGCTCATGCATTTCTCTCAGGATAGCTTATCAGGACCTTCACTTGAATGGTATATGGCGCTGGAGCCCACGCAGATTAAGACCTGGAAGCAGTTGGCTGATGCTTTCGTGACACATTACAAATATAACAGCGATCTGGCGCCAAACCGGGTCCAATTGCAGGGTTTGTCACAGAAAAACGGTGAAAGTTTTAAAGAGTATGCGCAAAGTTGGCGCGATATGGCAGCGAGGGTGCATCCCCCCTTAATTGAAAGGGAGATGAATGACATGTTCATTGGGACATTTACGGGGGTGTTCTACGAAAAATTGTTTAGTGTGTCATTGAGCAGTTTCTCAGATTTGATTCTTATGGGAGAGATGATCGAAAACGGGATTAAAGTTGGAAGGTTCCAAGCAGGTGAGTCTACTTCAACAGGAGGTGCCAGAAAAGCATTTGGTGGTAGACGACAGGGTGATACTAGTGCCGTGTTTGGGGGCAGAGGCAGGGGCAGAGGAAGAAATTAGTATGTTCAGCCGCAACAGATAGCTAGTGTCACCATCCCTTTTCCTCAACAAGGGCAGCCTCAGCAACAACAACAACAACCACAGCAACAGCAAGGACAGAATCCTGGTCAGAGAAGGGTACAGAATGCGAGACCGAAAAGAGTGTTCGATGCACCTCCTTCCACGTATGCAGAACTCCTCCAGACCCTGCTAGGGTTGAGCTTGGTTGAAAAGAGGACTTTGGCACCACCTACAGGGGAGGTACTCCCTTATGGGTATGATGCCAACAAGCATTGCGAATTCCATTCCGGGGCGCCCGGGCATGATGTAGAAGCTTGTCAGGCATTTAAACACAAAGTTCAGGATTTATTGGATAGCAAAGCTATTAACTTTGGACAGGTGGGTCCAAATATCGTACAACAGCCTATGCCCAATCATAGGGCAAATGCCATCTTGATGGAAGAAAATCTGAATCTAGTGATGGATGTCAATGAGCTGAAGAAACCGTTGGTTGAGATTAAAATCACGCTATTAAAAGGGGGTGTATTCCCGGGTGGTGATGAATTTTGCTTGGATTGTTGGACCCAGCCAGAGGGTTGTAATGAGTTGAAGCAGGGCATTCAGGCTATGATGGATGAAGGTACATTGCAATTTGATAGAACCGCGGTTGAAAAGCCTGTAGAGGCGTTGTGTGATGAGCAGAACGATGTTGCGGCGGTGACGATTCCGAGGAAAACAATAACGATAACGGCGCCCGCGAGGTGGCCGACGATCACAATTACCAAAGCAGGACCAGTCCCTTTTGAGAGTACTAAAGCAGTGTCGTGGACTTACGGGTTGGAAGTATATTGCGACGGTAAGAAAATTGAAATCAATGGACAACCAGGTGGGGTCGTAGATAATGTTGTCGGAACAGGGGGTATGACCAGAAGCGGAAGGATTTTCACGTCACCGGAGGTAGAGGCAGAAAGATTAGCCAAGGGTAAAACCAAGGTAGCTGAGGGTGGTCCTTCTCATCGAACGAAAAGGAAACGTCACTTAAGGATGTGGAGGAGTTTATGAGGCTCATTCGTAAAAGTGATTACAAAATCGTTGAGCACCTCCAGCAAATGCCGTAAAAAATTTCCATCTTATCATTGCTATTATGTTTCGAGGCCCATCGGAACGCTTTGCTGAAGATTCTAGACACGTCATTCGTTCCTCAAGAAGTTTCTGTTAATCAGTTAGAAGGGGTGATGGCGCATGTCAATGCGGGGAACAGTTTGGGCTTCACAGACTTTGATTTGACTCCGAGAGGGAGAGAGCACAATATGGCATTGCATGTGTCAGTAGAATGTCGGGGCACGGTCATGTCCCATGTTTTAGTAGACACTGGATCTTCCCTGAATGTGCTACCGAAGAAAGCCATGATGAAGTTGGATATTAGGGGGATTATCTGCACGCCCAGTGATTTAGTGGTGAGGACGTTCGATGGAACGAGGAGGTCAGTTTTCGGATCAATAACATTACCGTTGCAGGTGGGGCCTGAAATATTTGAAACTGAATTCTATATAATGGACATCCAGCCAGCGTATAGTTGTCTTCTTGGGTGCCCATGGATCCATGCTGCCGGGGCAGTCACATCCACGTTGCACCAAAAGCTGAAGTATATGGTTGGGGATAGTGTCGTCACTGTTTGTAGAGAGGAAGATATTCTGGTTAGCCATTTGTCTTCATTCAAATATGTCGAGGTCGACGGCGAAATACACGAAACACCTTGTCAAGCCTTCGAGGGGTTACGAATTAAAGACAAAGTTCCAGTGCCTAGTAAAATATCAGATGTGGCAGTGTCATCCTACAAAGAGGCTCAAGCTCTAGTGCAGGCAGGCAAAACCAAGGGCTGGGGTCAAGTGTTGGAGATTCCCGTGAAAAATGACAAGTTCGGGCTTGGATATCATCCTTCGTCGTCAACATCCTCTTCAGGAGCGCCCAGGTTCAAGGGACCAGTCACGATTACGCCAAGCAGGGTGAGCTTTGAGACTATCAATGCTATTTCTAATGATGAAGACGGAGATAGCGACTGTGATATGGAAGCGTTGATCAAGCCAAGCGTGCCAGGACAAAGTCTCTGCAATTGGTCTATCCAGGGAACTGTTCCTGTGACAACTAAACAGTAATGATTTGTTTTCTTAATTGTTGAATAATCATGTGTCCTACCCGGGGCATAGTGATTTTGCTTAGAGCCATTTGGTTATGTACAGTACATTGTTTAATCATGAAATAAAGGCGTTTTTCATATACAAATATTGTGATCCCTGTTTTTCCGTTTTTGTGTTTTACAATAAAATGGCAATGTGGTTATTTGCTTTGTCTGCGTTTTGAAGCATTTAACCATTTCCTTTGCAGGATTACTATTTCAGATGACATCTACGAACCGCCTATGACTCACTTCGACTTCGAGCACCCGGTATTTCAGGCTGAGGAAGAGATTGTTGAAGATGGCGACGTGCCAGAAGAATTGACCTGGTTATTGAAACAGGAAGAAAGAATCATTCTTCCTCATGAGGAAGTCATTGAGATTATCAATTTGGGGTCGGAAGAGGTTGTGAGAAACATTCGTATAGGGGCTGCGCTGCAGAACGACATCAAGCAAAGGTTGGTTGAGATGCTCAAAGAGTACAGTGATATATTTGCCTGGTCATACGAGGATATGCCTGGGTTGGATACGGATATGGTTGTGCATCGTCTGCCTTTAAAAGAGGAATGTCCACCTGTTAAACAAAAGCTCAGAAGAACCAGACCGGACATGGCCGTAAAGATCAAGGAGGAAGTTCAAAAACAGTGGGATGCTGGTGTCGCTACTGCGAAAATCGGCGCCGGCTGAACAGAAGAGTCGCCACCGTGCGTTATTTATCCCACGGGAGGGAAAGGAAACGCTCAGAGTAAACCTCGCACAACACGGGAAAGGTATGGTCGTCGCAACCAAAACCTGGATTCGGGAGTCGGTTACGCAAGGGGAAGGTATTAGCACCCCTCACGTCCATCGTACTCGACGGGATCCACGCTTGTTTTCGGATATGGATTGTTATTCTATCTAAACTATAGGTCAAGGGTTAAAAAGAAAATAAAATGAAAATAAAAATGACTCGGCAAAGTATCGCACTTTATGCCTACGTATTCCCGCCTGGAACGAGAAATCAGAGTCAACGTAGTTCGCCTACCTACGGGAAAGGAGGGGAAGGTTGCTCGC
This sequence comes from Lathyrus sativus, assembly GCA_963859935.3. NCBI lineage: Eukaryota > Viridiplantae > Streptophyta > Magnoliopsida > Fabales > Fabaceae > Lathyrus > Lathyrus sativus. Next base: position 186,579,971 of record OZ012736.1, on the reverse strand, counting down.
TAGGATATCGCATCATATGCCTACGTACTTTCATACAGCATGAAAGATCAGAGCAAACGTAGTTCGGGCCACGTACGACACAAGTCTGTCTTGGTTGATTTTATTCCTTCTGAAAAAGGTTTTCCTTGATTAGCAGTCCCGGCGGACAAAAATGACGTCTTGATGAGTTCACATTCTTTTACGGAAGAAGTATCTTTTATTGTGTTCGAAATCTTTATGTGTTTTTCTGTTTGTTTTGAGGAAGAAGAGACAGAACTCTATCCTACGGTTGCAAAGGGAATCAAACTATCCTAATGTTATCATGCATGGGTTAAAACCTAATGTCTATCATGCTCCTCTCTTGCACAGAGGGAAACAGAGATCCTACGGGATAGGCAGAAACAGAAACAATAACAGATACATACAGTAAAACAGTAAAATGCATGAATGCAGCAATACAAGCGAGGCAAGGGAGTCCCACTCAACCTCGAACCTAGAAAACAATAGGCAAAAGTGAACAGGCTTCACTTTCAACCCAACAGGGTAAACAGCAAACAATACAGTCCAGAAAACCAATCAATACATCAGCAATGAAATACAACAGCAAAAGAAACAGCATCAGCAGCTCTGAATCAACATCTAACTTCAAGTAATCTCCACTCAGTTACAGGCTTCAACAAGTATCAATCTCCATCTTCAGGATCTTCGGGCAAGGGCTTTGATCATCTGTTTTCCATCTGCAATGGCTTTTCTTCATGTCTCAGGCTAGGATGAACATCAGTCAACCAGATGAGGTGAATGAATGTTAGACAGTTAATTACCTACCAAGGGTGGTTCATCAACTGTTAACATTAACCAGAAAGTTTCCTCTCAAAAGTTCTATCTTTCAAATATATTCACTGATCCTTCCAAAGGAAGGAGGTGGATATTTGAAAGAGACTTTGAATCATAGAGAAAGGATAGAGGCAAACAAAGCCATCTATGTTTGAGAAACAAGCTTTCTAATCTAGAGCTCTGCCTAGCTCCTAATCCCTAGTCTCCTCAACAACTGCTGGCAAGAACCTCCTCCTCAACTCTGACAAATGATCTTCAATCTCTGGATCTCCAATGGTCTTCATCTCCTCAAGTCTTCAGCTCCCCCAAGTCCCCAGACAATCCCAATACCCACACAAGCAAGCAATAATCCCCAGAGGGCACACCACACCAGTCAATCAGATATATACAATATAGTAATAGCAGTGGGGGGAATCCTGACTTTTTCTAAGGGGATCTAATAACTACCCATAGCCCCTATAGTCCCATAGCTAACCTATTCAACCTCTAAGTCCTAAGAGGAAAGAATCAAATCTCCTAAATTATCACCTAAAACCCTAGTTTTATCCATGTTGTTCAAACCTACATTAAGCACCTAAAATTAATTTCTAAAAATGGGAACTAAATTGCATCTACAAGTTCAATGTCTAACCTAAACAACCCTAAAAGAATGGATGAAAAATATGAAAGTATCTAATAGAACAAAAATTAATAAAATCATGTATGAAATGAAACCATTTAAAATGTTATTTATTTAGAAAATATGGGAAAAATATCAAATAAAAAATAAAATGCAATTTTTATTTTTTATAATTTTCTAGACATCTTAAAAAAAATAATGCAAAAAGAATGAATTAAAAATGATTATTTTGCTATTTATTATGAATTTTAGAAAATGCATGAAAAAATTAAAGAAAAATAAAAGAAAATGTAAAGAAATAAGATGGAGGGGGTGAGAAAAGCAATAAAACCAAGTTACGCGCGTTGGGCTTATGAAACTGGGGGGTGTGGATAGCGCTCTGAGCCCAATCCCCCCAACTTAATGAAACGCTGCGTTTCATTTCTTTTGAACTTTCCCTCCGTTTCATCTTTAAATCGCAGCCATCAGATCACATCCCAAGTCCAAGTCAAACCCTGGATCGTGTGGCCCTGGCTTCATCTTCAACCTTAGAAACCCTAGGGTTTCTGCAACTTCACCATCGTGCATGAACTTTCCACCTCCCTGTTCTCCCTCAATCCTCCATGAAAGCTCTCACTGTAAAAACCAAAAATATTCCAATTTCTTCCCTCTACACAGCCATGTCATTACCTTCTTCTAAAACTCAAGCAATAATGCAATTCGATAGGCACAACAGATCGGATCCATCATTCTCCACTGATATTGATTCTCTCAATTCTCTATGGAAATCATCCTAAACTAACCTACAACTCACCCTGGTCATTTTAAGCACTCAATCCAAGATTATCTCACACAATCCTTGCCATTCTAAGCTTCATCAGAAATGGTACACCATGATCAATGTCCATGAAACTTGCTCAAACTTATCAAAATCAATCATCTCCTTTATCCTAACCAGTCTATACTAACAATTCCTTAAAACTCTCATTAAATTATGCAATTCGAATGAGGTTACCAACCTGTTATGATGCTGAAAACAGTTATGGAATACACTTGATCCAATGCTTGAAAGGTGGGGAAATTGATCAGTAATCTTGGAGATGAGTTCTGTATGCAATTAGAGAAGCTCCAAAGCTTTGAATCTTCTAGTTCCAAGGCTCTTGCACTTTGAATGATGATGATGAATAGCATAATTCCTTGCTCAATTTTCCAAAGAAATGTGTGGATTCTGACCTTTGTGTGATGATGATGAAGATTAAATCAAGAATGTTGAAGTTTGATGAGAGATTGAGGGAATTTGAGAGGCTTATGCAAGAATGAAAAATGAGTGAAAATGGAGGTTTTTGACAAAGTGGTAGCACCAACCCTTGCATGAACCAACTTTCATGAATATATAGGTTGCATTAGAACCTCCTAGAAACTTGGAGAAGTTTCCCTTACACTTTTCCCTTTCAATTTGGATTATGTTACTTTCAATTCAAGCAACCATGGATAACTCACAAATTATGACCTAAGCTCAAAATTCCACTTTAGCCAATGTCTTTAGAATGCCTTTTCCATTCAAAATGACCTATAATTTTGCATCATTTGGCCAAGATATGAAAAATACCATTTTTTAAGCCATTTTCCTTCATTAAATTCACCAATTTTGAAACCTTGTGCTATGGACATTTCCAATCTCACATGGTCACTTTTCTAGACTCAAAATGTCATTTGGAGCAAGTTTGATGTTGTAAGTTTTTCTATTTGAAGCTTCCTTCTATGAGTTTTGGACATAGGTTAAAATGACCTGTAATTCACAAATGACCAAAATACCCTTTGCTTGCCAAGACCATAAGTTGAGTTCCACACATCATATGAAGGCATACCATACCTTTCTAGAAAGCTAAGACAATGAGGAACAATTCTTATGTTGACCAAAAATTCATTTGAAATCTCCTTGAGGGGTGAAACTAGCTTGGAAGTCAAGTCACTTTCACAGACAAAATTTCAGATACCTCAGATGACCTGTAACTTGCAAGGACCATAACTTGAGTTCTATAAATCTCCTTGATGTCTTCCACCACTCAAATTAAAGGTCTTGAGATCCTCTACAAGTTTCATGTTGGCCAAGGACCCATTTGAAGCTTGCATTTTGACTTATCTTACTTGGAAATTTGACCTAAATTAGGGGATTTTACATAGAAACCCTAATTTAGAAACTCCTCTTCTCCTTGATTTCTCTTGATTTCTTCTTAGCATGACAACATATCCTTATTCTCCATGTCAAATGATGAACCCCACATCTCTCCAATAGCCCTTAATGCCTTTCAATCAGTCAATTAACCTAGGGTTGACCTAGGGTTGACCCAGATGAAACCCTAGTTGACTGTCTTCAACTGCAATTCTTGTGGTCACCTCAACAACTTGCTTACTTCTCCAAATGACTTTCTAAGCCCTCTCATGATGTCTAGATGCTCTCCATGCCTTCCATTCACAGCTCACAACCCCCTTGTTGACCCTCAGATACCCTCAGATAGGAGATAGACTCAGGGCTTGATCTGCTGAACTCTCTGCTCTCAAATTCCTTTCTGATGACCTGAATGAGATGGAATTAAGATAATAACCTCTTGATAGGCCTCTAGAGATGAGAATAATGATTGGTCCCCCTGTTGTATGACTTGCTATGCTTATGCTATGCAGATGAGTAACCTATGTACATGACTCTATATGCAAATGCTAATGACATTGAAACATAAACCAAGTGAATAAGGTTGGGCAAATTTTAGGGTGCAACAGCTGCCCCTATTCAAGCGACTTGAACCCGATTGGGTGAAGAGCCCGGAGCCTTCATACATTCGCGGTACGAGACGGTTGAATACTAAGAAACCCGAAAATTTGCCAACCGCAGAAATAAATTGCACCCCTGCTTGGGGTAACGGCATCCATCAGCTGAATCTGACTGTTACGGCAACCCACTGATCTCGTGCGACCGTGTTGGGGGATTCTTCTCATCATCCTGAAAAAGATTGAATCATCGGAAACTTCGTCCTTTGCTTGTCCATGTCAGGACTCTATCTGCTGTCAACTCGGAAAAAACTTCAACAACTTTGCTGGGGGCGGCTCGTCTGCCTTCTCGTCAGAGATAAATCGTCCACGTTAGGAATAAACTCTTCCACGTTAGGAATACCACCGTCTTTCCACGTAAGGAATAACCGTTCCATGTTAGGAATAATACTGTCCATGTTAGGACTCACCTTTCCACGTAAGGAATACATCGCTTTTCCCCGTCAGGGGTGACTTTTCTCTGCTTTGTCAAACTCTTCCACGTAAGGAATACGTCTTCTTTTGCTTTGTCCACGTAAGGACTCTTTCTTTTTCCACGTTAGGAATCACAAATTTTCCACGTAAGGAACCCCAATCTTTCCACGTGAGGAATACTATATCAATCTTTCTTTCCATGTTAGGAATGCTTCTTCTTTCCACGTAAGGAATACCGTTCTCAATCTGTCCACGTGAGGACTCCAACCTTTCTGCATCTGTCCATGTCAGGACTACACTTGCCATCTTTCCACGTCAGGAATCAATCTTCTTTCTATATCGACCTGTCCACGTAAGGACTCCAATACCACTTGACATGTCCCTGTCAGGACCCCACTCTTTCGTCTTGATTTGTCCACGTCAGGACTCAGGCATCTTCGACCTGCTGAGGAAATAAGACTTGTCCACGTAAGGACTCACACCCTTGTCTGATCTGTCCACGTCAGGACCCATGCTTTGCCAACACGAAGAAAGATAACTGCTGAGAGGAACTGGTCCATGTCAGGACACCAACACAAAGAGTAATCACCTTTTGTCAATGTCATGACTTCCCATTCCACCAATTCGAGAACCCGAGTCTGCCCACGTTAGGACTAACACACTTCACTAACCCGGGGAAATAAACCTGTCCATGTTAGGACGTCCACTTCTGAAGAAATCCCGTCAATATAGGAATAAATTGTCCATGTCAGGACTTAATCCTCCATCGATCCCCACCCACAAACTTCCTAGCGCCAACGTGACAGCGACTTTGGGGCGGACTTTACTGGGGATATTTGAAAACCAAACTACCGGACGCCTGTTCTGATGCCCGGAGGCCACTTCTGAAATTCTGGTTCATGAAACCTTTTGATGACAAATAACTCTGCTTGGGAATAAAGAGAGACTTATCCTGGTAACTCTGTGGGGAATACTGCCGAAACTGACATTATCATTGAATATCTCATGCCGAGATCTTGAGTGTTTAGTAGTTCATTTGAGCAAGTGCTCTCCCCACCTGCTGGGATACAGGAACCGCTTCAGCAAAATAAATGCTGAAGATAATGCCAACTTCTCTAGGGATAGCCAGGTGCTACAGCAAAATAAATGCTGTAAGAGTGAAGTCGACTCAGTTGGGAAATTAGGAACTTAAACCAAACACCTTGTTGAAGTAGCATCCTGCTGGGGAATATAACTCTGCTGGGGAATAGCAGATGTGCACAGTACGATTGGATTTCTGCTGGAGAGTGAACTGATATTACACAGTATCCCTGACAAAATAAATGCCAGGACCCACAACCAACTCTGATGGGGAGAGTCTCGATCTTCGAGTTCCACTGGGAGGAAAAACATTTGCTGAAAGGAGAGAACTCCGCTGGGGGAAATCCACTGACTCTGCTGGGGGGAGAGTGAATGACCCTGCGGGGAAATTTGAACCTGTCTGAATACAGCCTTACGATCTTGGAATCGTCAATCCTTTTTGCACACGCTACGACTAGCTGGAGAGTTTGATCCTCCTTCAGGAAGAACCTGCATGACCTGCGCGAGGGCTGAGTCTTTCGTTATTGCAATCTTTCGATCATCTTCCTCGTACGGTTATGAAACCTGCAACAACACAAACAAGACAAGACAAGCCTATGCAACCAAATCAACTCAGGTTAGTGACGTTATTTTCAGTTAATTCAAAGCTTTAGCAACTGTTGGCAAGGGCCGGCGACGTTATACTCATGCTAGTTTCATCAAACTTGGGCGTTAATCATGCACAAAACAGTAAAGAACAGTGTTAGGTACTGAATAACGTATTTTATTGATTGGGCCCCTGAACGGGCGGAGTTTTGTACACGGGGGGTAACTCCTGAAATGAGGAAGCTACACAAAGCAGATATACAAGTATACAAGTATGCACAAGAAGCATAAATATTGACAACTCAAATTTGTACGCATGTCGGCAACGGGATGCAGATGAACACCACGAGCTGATCCTCCCATGACTCGCCCGACCCTAATGCTTTTCCGGTATCCCCACTTCTGAAAAGATTGTATCCGATAACTGGCTCCTCAAATATATTCTCCCGCATTGATGCTCATTGCAATTATCAAATTCGTACCGCAGTCATTTGCTTTTCAAATCCCTAACTTTTGCGTGAACCGCCCTTTACGGGTTTTCAGTTCACCGGGATACCCCTTTTTGCCGAAGCCGCCCAGTGTAGGTTTTCAACTTCGCGGGTGCACATTTTTCCCATTTTATCCCTAATTTTTGCCCGAACCTTTCATTCTGTTTTTGGTTCGCCAGGATGCCCCATTTTTTCCTGGACTCTCTTTTTCTGTCCAGCGGGTCTATTTCAAGCAAAGTATTTTTTAACTGCGTCCGAATTCACCGGCGACGTGAAGTCTTCTCCGTCCATAGTGGACAACAACAACGCTCCTCCCGAAAATACTTTCCTGACAACGTATGGCCCTTCGTAGTTGGGGATCCACTTGCCCCTGTGATCTGCTTGCGGCGGGAGAATCCTTTTCAGCACAAGGTCGCCCGTCTGAAAGCTTCGCAGATGTATCTTCTTGTCGTACGCTTTCTTCATTCGGCTCTGGTACAAACGACCGTATGCTAGAGAAGCTAGCCTCTTCTCATCCATTAAGCTCAGTTGGTTCAATCTGTTTCTCACCCATTCTGCCTCGTCTAGCTGAACATCTCGCAATACCCTCAGAGAAGGGATCTCAACTTCCAATGGTAATACCGCTTCCATTCCGTATACCAACGAGAACGGAGTTGCCCCGGTTGATGTGCGTACCGTCGTACGATAACCGTGCAAAGCAAAAGGTAGCATTTCATGCCAATCCTTATAGGTCACCACCATTTTCTGAACGATCTTCTTGATATTCTTATTGGCCGCCTCAACAGCGCCATTCATCTTGGGTCGGTAAGGGGAGAAGTTGTGATGTTCAATCTTGAAGTTCTGACAGAGTTCCTTCATCATTTTGTTGTTCAGGTTTGAACCGTTGTCCGTGATTATCCGCTCGGGGATCCCATATCGGCAAATGATATCTCTTTTGATGAATCTGGCCACCACTTGCTTCGTTACATTTGCGTATGACGCCGCTTCCACCCACTTGGTGAAGTAATCTATTGCTACTAGAATGAACCGGTGCCCATTAGAAGTCGTCGGCTCGATCTTTCCAATCATATCGATTCCCCACATAGAGAATGGCCATGGCGATGACATCACATTTAGAGGACTTGGAGGCACATGGATCTTATCAGCATAGATTTGGCACTTGTGGCACTTCCTCGCAAACTTGAAACAGTCAGTTTCCATAGTCAGCCAAAAATAACCTGCCCGCAGCAGTTTTCTCGTCATAGCATGTCCCCCAGCATGCGTACCAAAGGTACCTTCGTGTATTTCCTCCATGAGAAGCTTTGCCTCTTTTTCGTCTACACAACGCAACAACACCAAATCGTGGTTTCTTCTGTATAAGACGCCATCCGGATTCAAGTAGAAATTACCCGCTAATCTCCTGAGAGTCTTCTGATCTTGACTGGATGCCCCAGCCGGATACTCTTTATTTTTCAGGAAATTAAGGATATCGAAATACCATGGTTTATCGTCAGATGCTTCGTCAATGGCAAATACATAAGTTGGCCTGTCGAGCCGGGAGATAATGATTCGGGGAGCTTCGTTCCAGAAGTTGACTTTGTACATGGAAGACAAAGTGGCCAGGGCGTCAGCCATTTGATTCTCTGCCCGCGGTACGTGATGCAATTCAACCTTATCGAAGAAAGGCAACAATTTCCTTGCATAATTCATGTAATGTATCAAGTTGGGCTGACGTGTCTCCCATTCCCCTTTGATCTGATTCACCACCAGAGCTGAGTCTCCGTATACGTCCAGATGTTTGATTCGCAAATCAATGGCTTCTTCAAGCCCCATTATACAAGCTTCGTATTCGGCCTCATTATTGGTAACAGCAAAGGTCAGTCGGGCAGTAAACGGGATGTGCGACCCGTGTGGCGTAGTGATGATTGCCCCTATTCCGCTACCGTAAGCATTCACAGCTCCGTCAAATATCATCTTCCATTTAGAACCCAACTCTGGCCCCTCGCCTGGCAACGGCTCCTCACAATCTTTCATCTTTAAGTACATGATATCCTCGTCAGGAAAATCAAATCTCATCGATTGGTACTCTTCAATAGGCTGCTCCGCCAGATACTCAGACAGCACACTCCCCTTTATAGCCTTCTGCGAGACGTATTGAATATCATATTCAGTCAAGACCATCTGCCAACGGGCAATTCTACCTGACAACGCCTGCTTTTCAAATACATATTTGATAGGATCCATCTTCGAGATGAGCATGGTTGTATGATTCAGCATGTACTGCCTCAAACGCTTGGCGGCCCAGGCCAGCGCGCAACAAGTTTTCTCCAGCATTGAATACCGAGATTCGCAGTCTGTAAATTTCTTACTCAGGTAATAGATTGCATGCTCTTTTCTCCCTGTCTCGTCGTGTTGACCGAGGACACAACCCATGCTTCCCTCAAGAACCGTCAAATACATGATCAATGGTCTCCCTGCCACTGGGGGTATCAAAATAGGAGGCTCCTGCAAATACTGCTTTATTTTATCGAACGCCTTTTGACAATTTTCGTTCCACGTTACAGCTTGATCTTTCTTCAACAGCTTGAATAACGGTTCACACGTGGCCGTTAGGTGAGATATGAACCGGGCAATGTAGTTCAACCTCCCTAAAAACCCGCGCACCTCTTTCTCTGTTTTAGGCGTAGGCATTTCTTGAATTGCTTTTATTTTAGCAGGATCAACCTCTATTCCTCTTTCGCTTACGATAAACCCCAGGAGCTTACCCGATCTCACCCCGAAGGTGCATTTGTTAGGGTTCAGCCTCAGCCTGAACTTCCTAAGCCTTTTAAATAACTTCAGCAGATTCCCCAGGTGCTCTTCCTCCGTCTGGGATTTGGCAATCATATCGTCAACATAAACTTCGATCTCTTTATGCATCATGTCATGGAAAAGAGTCGTCATCGCACGCTGATATGTTGCCCCAGCATTTTTCAAACCAAAGGGCATCACTTTGTAGCAAAATGTTCCCCAAGGCGTTATGAAAGTAGTCTTCTCCATATCCTCTGGCGCCATTTTAATCTGATTATAGCCTGAAAAGCCATCCATGAAGGAGAATACAGAGTATTGAGCAGTATTATCAACTAACACGTCAATGTGAGGAAGTGGAAAATCGTCTTTTGGGCTTGCTTTATTCAAATCTCGATAATCCACGCACATTCGAACCTTGCCATCTTTCTTTGGCACTGGTACGATGTTGGCAACCCATGAAGGATACTTCGTCACAGCCAGGAACCCAGCATCCCACTGTTTTTGAACTTCCTCTTTGATCTTCATTGCCATATCTGGTCGAGTTCTGCGAAGCTTTTGTTTGACCGGCGGGCAATCTTCTTTCAGTGGCAGGCGGTGCACAACCATATCTGTATCAAGCCCCGGCATATCTTCATATGACCAAGCGAATACGTCATTATACTCTTGGAGCATTTCAACCAGTCTTCGCTTGATATCACTCTGCAGCGCGGCTCCGATACGAATATTCTTCTCAACCCCTTCCGACCCCAAGTTGATAATTTCGATAACCTCGTCGTGAGGCAGAATGGCTCTTTCCTCTTGCTTCACTAACCAAGACAGTTCTTCAGGAACGTCGCTATCTTCGACAACCTCTTCTTCGGCCTGGAATACCGGGTGCTCGAAGTCGGGACGAGTCATAGGTGGTTCAAAGATGTCATCTGAAAATGTTATCCTGCAAAAGAATGGTTAAGTGCTTCAAAATGCGTATAAAGCGAATAACCACGTTGCCATTTTATTGAAGACTACAAAACAAGAAAGACAGGGATTACAGTATTTGCACATGAAAAACGCCATTTATTTAATGATTAACACGCAATGTTCATAACAACACAGCCCTAAGCAAATCCTGATGCCCCGGGCAAGACATCAGATTATTCAACAATTAATAAAGCAAAGCATTACTGTTTAAAAGTCACAGGAACAAGCTCCTGAATAGACCAGTTGCACAGTTCTTGTCCTGGCGTGCTTGGCTGAATCCAGGCATCCATATCACAGTCGCTGTCTCCTTCATCAGACTCCGAAGCAGCATTGACAGTTTCATGACACACCCCACTGGCAGAGATGGTGATTGGCTTTCTGAAACGGGGTGCCCCCACGGAAGGAGTTGATGACGACGGTTGGTACCCCAGCCCGAACCGGTCCATCTTCACAGGAATGTCCAGCACTTTGCCCCAGCCTTTGGCTTCTCCTGCTTCCACTAGAGCTTGAGCTTCTTTATACGATGAGACGGCTATTTCTGGCGCTTTGCTCGGCCCGGGACCCTTGTCCTTGATGCGCAAACCTTCGAATGCCTGGCAGGGCATTTCGTGGATCTCTCCGTCGACTTCCACATATTTAAATGAAGATAGATGGCTGACCAGGATGTCCTCTTCTCCGCACACGGTGACTACGCTGTCTCCGACCATATATTTTAACTTCTGATGCAGGGTGGACGTGACTGCCCCCGCCCCATGAATCCAGGGTCTTCCAAGCAAACAACTGTACGCAGGCTGTATGTCCATGATATAAAACTCAGTTGCAAACACCTCCGGCCCCACCTGTAGAGGCAATGTGATTGATCCAAAGACTGTTCTCCGCGTGCCGTCGAATGCTCTGACTACCAAATCACTGGGTGTACACAAAATTCCTCTAACATCCAGCTTCATCATCGCCTTCTTGGGCAGCACATTCAAAGATGATCCGGTGTCAACCAATACGTGCGACATTACTGATCCTCTACACTCGACAAATACGTGCAGCGCCATATTGTGATCTCTTCCTTTCGGAGTCAAGTCAAAATCGGTAAAGCCCAAGCTGTGGCCTGCATTCACATGTGCCAATACTCCTTCTAGCTGGTTCACGGAGACGTCTTGGGGTACAAAAGAAGTATCCAGGACTTTCAGCAACGCATTTCTGTGAGCTTCCGAACACAACAGCAGTGACAGGATAGATATTTTGGACGGCGTCTGCTGCAGATGCTCCACAATCTTATAATCACTTTTTCGAATCAAGCGCATGAACTCTTCTACATCCTTCGATGCTGCTTCCTTTTCACTCGCTTGCACCGGAACATTCTCAACTGCTTTCCCTTTTCCTTTCGCTAGTCTTTCGGCCTCCACTTCGGGGGATATAAAGATCCTACCACTCCTTGTCATACCTCCTGAACCAACAACGTTGTCTACAGTCTCGGCTGGCTGCTTATTAACATCAATCTTTATCCCGTCACGATACACCTCCAACCCATATGACCATGGGACTGCTTTTGTGTTCTCGTACGGGATTGGCCCGGCCTTAGTTATGGTGATCGGTGGGCGCTGAGCTGGTGCTGCAATAGTGATCGTCTTCCGAGGAATTGTCACAGTGGCCACATCATTCTGATTATCTGCTACTGCCCCTGCGGGCTCTTCAGTGGCTGCTTGATCAAACTGCAATGTACCTTCATCAATTAAAGCCTGAATGCCCTTCTTCAAATCATCACACCCTCCAGGTAGGGTCCAACAGTCTAAGCAATATTCGTTACATCCTGGGTAAACACCCCCTTGTAACAGCCGGCTCTTTATCTCGCTCAGCGGCGTCTTTAAATCTTCAACATTCATAATCAGATTCAACCCTTCCTCAGTTAGAATGGCATTTGCCCCATGATGTGGCATGGGTTTCTGCACTATATTCGGACCTGCCGTTCCGAAATTGATAGTCTTATTGTCCAAAAGATCCTGCACAACGTGCTTAAAAGCGTGGCAACCTTCTATATCGTGGCCCGGAGCTCCAGAATGAAACTCACAGTGTCGGCTTGCATCGTAACCAAACGGGGGAGCTCCTGTTATCGGTGCCAGAGTTCTTTTCTCTACCAGGTTTAATCCCAACAATGTCTGCAACAAATCGGCGTAGGTCGAGGGAGGCTTCTCAAACACTCTTCTCGGTTTACTACCCTGGAATCTTCGCTGAGCCTGCTGTGCACCCTGCTGAGGCTGCTGCTGCTGTGGCATTGGCTGTTGCTGAACCGGTTGTTGTTGCTGGAGTGGTTGTTGTTGATACGGGATAGTAACGCTCGCCACCTGCTGCGGCTGACGATATTGACCTCGTCCCCTGCCTCGGCCTCGGCCTCGGCCTCCAAATACTGCGCTTGCCTCGCCCTGATGGCGCCCACCATAAGCTTTCCTATTACTGCCGGATGCAGTTGATTCCTCGACTTGGAACTTTCCTTGCTTAATATTACGTTCAATCTTCTCTCCCATCAGAATCAGGTCTGAAAAACTGGCCAGAGACGTGTGAAACAACATGTCATGAAACAAGCCGGTGAATGTGCCAACAAACATGTCATTCATTTCCTTATCTTCTACAGGAGGACGGACCCTGGCAGCCATATCGCGCCACCTTTGCGCGTACTCTTTAAAACTCTCCCCCTTCTTTTGCGACAGCCCGGCCAACTGGACCCGATTGGGTGCCAAGTCGCTGTTATACTTGTAGTGAGCTACAAATGCCTCTGCTAATTGCTTCCACGTCTTGATATCAGTTGGCTCCAACCCCATGTACCACTCTAGGGAAGGGCCCGACAGACTATCCTGAAAGAAATGCATTAGCATCCTTTCGTCAGTTGAGTATGCAGACATCTTTCTGTAATAAGCTCGTACATGCACTTTTGGACATGTGTCTCCTTTATACTTGTCAAACGCAGGAGCTTTGAATTTAATTGGCACCCTCAAGCCAGGTACCAGCCCCATTGTTGCCATGTCCAAACCCACAGCACTCTGGTTTAGGACTCCCCTCATCTGCTCTTCCAGCATTCTGATCTTCTGGGAATCATCCATCGACCCTTCGAAACCTCCGCCGGAGAAAGCGTCCTCCTGTTGATCTTCTTGCCACATACCGTTTCCAGCCCCATACCCATCATATCCATTATTACGTCCAGCTCTGATCTGATTCATCCCCGGACCTCGGACTCTGTTGCCGTACCCTTGAACACCTCCAGCAGGACCAAAAGCCATAAATCCAGTACCGTTTCCGTTTCCAAAGCCTCCGTAACCCTGATTGGTCGCGCCATAACCGTCTTGCCCAAAGCCTTGAGCATTAAAGCCATACTTCCCAGTGTTATCGAATCCCTGGTCGTTGAATCCGAATCCAGCATTGACGAAGCCGTTGCTGCCTAGATTATCACCCAAATTGACATCACCCAGCCCAACATTATGGACAGCAGTCTCATTTCCAACTCCGACGTTACCATTTGCAGCAGCGGTAGCATTGTTGACATTAGCAGCAGGTGTATTGATTACAGGTGGAGCCACCGGCGTGGGAGTGCCGTCTCCATGAACAGTATCGACCCGTACCGACTGATGATCTTCATTACCATGACCAGCGTTTCGAGCCAACAGAGGCTGGACCATTGCCTGCAAATTCTCCTGCCCTTTTGCTATAGCTTCCATGGTCTGCATGAAGAGAGCGAGCTTCTCGCGCACATCTTGCATATCGTTCTGCATTTGATCCATGATTCTTCGACAGTTGGTGCGGGTAGAATAGCGGTGCGGGTGCTGATCTGCAATCCTGAAAAGTACCTGTTACAGAGCAGGAAATAAGACACTATTCAAAGATTACCTGTAATGCAATACGAATGTGAATGCAATGCAATGTGTCTGTGCATTAGGGAAATTCATTCCCCCCAGTTCTAGTGTGAAGGTGCCAGTGCAGTGACAGTGTTGATAATAGGAATACCGGAGCTGGATCATAGAAAGCCTCATATATTGCAGGGAAAACCAGAATACAATGACGCTGAAAGTACGATAAGAAGGCATGACCTCAACCAACAATCCTGGTGATGGTCAGCATTTATGCATACAAGTTACTACAAGTTACTACATGGAATGATAAAATCCTCCCAAAAGTCTGGTACTCTTCTATCAACTTCTTGGTCTCTGGGTGACTTGGTCGATCAAGCAGCCCCTCAACAAGTTGGTTTCTCTTCTTAAGAACACGGCGCACGTCTTCAGCAGTTTCTTCCCATGTTGCTTCTCCGAAGCAATCTTCTAGCTTTCGCTTTTGAGACACCGCTTCATCTCTGGATTTGATTGCTTTGTTCAGTGCATGCTGGACACTGTACCGGGTCATCACTTCTTCCTCACACTTCTTGATGCTAGACTTCAACTTTTCTTCGAGGTCGGAGACTTGCTGCTTCAGCTTATCTTCTCTCATCTTATTGTTGGTGAGAGTGGCGTTCCAAGTCTTATTGCAAGAGGAGATTTCTCGGTGTGCTGCGTCGAGCGCCTTCTTTTTGGCTTCCAGCATGTCATGGGAGCTCCTGAACTCTTGCCCCAGACGTTCGCGCTTCTTCCTCTCCTCAGTCAACTCAGCCCCTAATCTGTTCATTAGCTCAATCTGCTGTTGGAAAGCATATACGGCCTTGTTCTTCTCACTGCGTACTTGGGCTAACTCTTGCTCTAACCCTTCATTGATCTTTATCAAGGCTTCTTTTTCTTTCACAACTTGCTCGTAGGTTTCCCGAGAAACAGTGGTTGGCTCTGCTACCGGAATAGGAACAAGAATTGGTGCATCTGGAAACGGCATCCTCAACTGACTAGCCCTCTCCTGAATCCAAACTCTATAAGGTGCATAGGCCTGACAGTCATTCTTTCCTAACAACGGCTTCCCTCTGCGGTTAATACGCGTCCAGGCATGTTGCAACTTGGCTAATAACTCCCCTTTCACATCACCTGTGAAGTACAGAGATTCCTGTACTTCTTCCTCCTGTGGTGGATTCTTCAGCGCATATCCGAACTGACGAATGAATAGAGAAGGGTTGTAATTGATACACCCTTTTCTTCCTATCAGCGGCACATTAGGGTACCCAGAACAACTGAAGATGAGCTCAGATCCCAACAGGTCTCGATCAAACCACGCAACATCTTCGGAATATAGCCTCATCAGGCGCTCTGACCAACTGGCTGAGGTTGCACTGTCTACAAATGGTCCCTTCATGAGGATATGACTTTTGAACCACATATTCAATAGAGGAGTACAGCAGTACACAACTTTTCCCCTTCGGTTTTCGTTCTTGTAGTGCAATGAGTGGTAGAAGTCTCCGATCAACGTTGGCACTGGGTTGCCTACAGCGAACAGATAGAAAGCATCCAGGTCCACAAAGTTGGGCAGGTTAGGAAACAGCACAATTCCATAAATGCATAAAGCCAAAATAGCGTTGAAAACCACCCAACAACCGCTCTTGGCGTACTCTTGAGCCTTGCCGACCAGAAAATCTAGAGAGAAACCGGGAACCCCAAGCCAAGAAGTCACTAATAACTCAGCAGCATTCATATGCAAGGCTTTGGCTAAATCCTCCAACTTGGGCTCAGCAGCAGAGTGAATAAAGGGGACCTTGTTCTGCACGGGAAGCTCAGTAAACTCCACATACTCCTCAATGGTAGGTCCTAGAATGAAGTCAGCAAAAGTAAAGCATCTCAAGGCGGGGTCATAGAACTACATCAAGGTGTATAGCCCGTTCATCTCATCAGCAGAGGGCTTGCAGACTAATCTCAGTAATCTCCCATGACTCATTCTGAAGCTCCTCCTAACCTCCTCATCAGCAAGAGATATCAGGCCAAGCAAAGAAGTAATATCAGGTGAAGGCAGCTTATACGCGACTGTCTTCCTCAAACCAGCCATAATCAATACTCAGAAGTATGGGCACTAGAACCGGGGAATATGCAAATGCACCTGCAGCACAGACACACGTTAGTGGAATGCAAGAGGTAATGGATATGCAGGCAATGCAATGCAAGTAACATGCAACAGGGACCAAAGTTGTAGCTGAATGGCCTAAACCCAATCAAGAAAGGTCTTGGATAGACCATCCAGAAGTCATCAAACCCTGGTCTCAGATAGACCTAAAACAAAGCTCCAGTACTGGTCTCTGGCAGACCTCAAACCATAACTCCAACTGGTCTCTGGTAAACCTCAAATCATACCTCCAACTGGTCTCTGACAGACCTCAGAACTCTCCAACTGGTCTCTGGCAGACCTCAGAACACATCTCCAAATGGTCTCTGACAGACCTCCTAACTCTCCATAAATACCCAGGATCTTTGATCAAGAAATAACCGGTAGTCTGAAGGTCTAGTTACCTGCATAACCCCAAACCCTCTCACAGGTGGATGTCCTAGTAACTGACAAAGGTATGGCATCCTATGCGGTCGTCGGCGTCACAGAATTTCAGGGTTGATGATACGATTCCCAGAAGGAGTGGCATCATCAAATCCTGAAGAGGCCTCACTTAGCCAACTTCCAAATGATCGGTTCCCGGAGTCGACAATTCAGCTGACCAACAACCCCTTCGACCCAAAGGGTAGAAAAAGAAGCCAACCAAAAGAACCTCGTCCGAGTGTAGATTTCATGAGACACTAATGCAAGCAAAGCCGGCACGCGCCCACTACTTTCTACTCTAATTCTAGGTGCACTCAAGCCCAGGTCCGGCTTCTCACTCAATATCAGAACACCCGTCACACCCCAATACAGCAATAATAAACAATATATAAAGCTGAAAATAAAGGTCAGAAATATAAATCCATACAAAATCCTCGACGGGAAAACAAGCGTTAGGATTGACTCTCTTAAGGGACGTTGGATCCCAAATGCATAAGAACTATCGCAGTCCTTAGCAGCCAGGGGACGTTGGATCCCCATCAGAGTCGCCAGCTGTCACTACTGCGAAAATCGGCGCCGGCTGAACAGAAGAGTCGCCACCGTGCGTTATTTATCCCACGGGAGGGAAAGGAAACGCTCAGAGTAAACCTCGCACAACACGGGAAAGGTATGGTCGTCGCAACCAAAACCTGGATTCGGGAGTCGGTTACGCAAGGGGAAGGTATTAGCACCCCTCACGTCCGTTGTACTCGACGGGATCCACGCTTGTTTTCGGATATGGATTGTTATTCTATCTAAACTATAGGTCAAGGGTTAAAAAGAAAATAAAATGAAAATAAAAATGACTCGGCAAAGTATCGCACTTTATGCCTACGTATTCCCGCCTGGAACGAGAAATCAGAGTCAACGTAGTTCGCCTACCTACGGGAAAGGAGGGGAAGGTTGCTCGCTAGGATATCGCATCCTATGCCTACGTACTTTCATACAGCATGAAAGATCAGAGCAAACGTAGTTCGCGCCACGTACGACACAAGTCTGTCTTGGTTGATTTTATTCCTTCTGAAAAAGGTTTTCCTTGATTAGCAGTCCCGGCGGACAAAAATGACGTCTTGATGAGTTCACATTCTTTTACGGAAGAAGTATCTTTTATTGTGTTCGAAATCTTTATGTGTTTTTCTGTTTGTTTTGAGGAAGAAGAGACAAAACTCTATCCTACGGTTGCAAAGGGAATCAAACTATCCTAATGTTATCATGCATGGGTTAAAACCTAATGTCTATCATGCTCCTCTCTTGCACAGAGGGAAACAGAGATCCTACGGGATAGGCAGAAACAGAAACAATAACAGATACATACAGTAAAACAGTAAAATGCATGAATGCAGCAATACAAGCGAGGCAAGGGAGTCCCACTCAACCTCGAACCTAGAAAACAATAGGCAAAAGTGAACAGGCTTCACTTTCAACCCAACAGGGTAAACAGCAAACAATACAGTCCAGAAAACCATTCAATACATCAGCAATGAAATACAACAGCAAAAGAAACAGCATCAGCAGCTCTGAATCAACATCTAACTTCAAGTAATCTCCACTCAGTTACAGGCTTCAACAAGTATCAATCTCCATCTTCAGGATCTTCGGGCAAGGGCTTTGATCATCTGTTTTCCATCTGCAATGGCTTTTCTTCATGTCTCAGGCTAGGATGAACATCAGTCAACCAGATGAGGTGAATGAATGTTAGACAGTTAATTACCTACCAAGGGTGGTTCATCAACTGTTAACATTAACCAGAAAGTTTCCTCTCAAAAGTTCTATCTTTCAAATATATTCACTGATCCTTCCAAAGGAAGGAGGTGGATATTTGAAAGAGACTTTGAATCATAGAGAAAGGATAGAGGCAAACAAAGCCATCTATGTTTGAGAAACAAGCTTTCTAATCTAGAGCTCTGCCTAGCTCCTAATCCCTAGTCTCCTCAGCAACTGCTGGCAAGAACCTCCTCCTCAACTCTGACAAATGATCTTCAATCTCTGGATCTCCAATGGTCTTCATCTCCTCAAGTCTTCAGCTCCCCCAAGTCCCCAGACAATCCCAATACCCACACAAGCAAGCAATAATCCCCAGAGGGCACACCACACCAGTCAATCAGATATATACAATATAGTAATAGCAGTGGGGGGAATCCTGACTTTTTCTAAGGGGATCTAATAACTACCCATAGCCCCTATAGTCCCATAGCTAACCTATTCAACCTCTAAGTCCTAAGAGGAAAGAATCAAATCTCCTAAATTATCACCTAAAACCCTAGTTTTATCCATGTTGTTCAAACCTACATTAAGCACCTAAAATTAATTTCTAAAAATGGGAACTAAATTGCATCTACAAGTTCAATGTCTAACCTAAACAACCCTAAAAGAATGGATGAAAAATATGAAAGTATCTAATAGAACAAAAATTAATAAAATCATGTATGAAATGAAACCATTTAAAATGTTATTTATTTATAAAATATGGGAAAAATATCAAATAAAAAATAAAATGCAATTTTTATTTTTTATAATTTTCTAGACATCTTAAAAAAAATAATGCAAAAAGAATGAATTAAAAATGATTATTTTGCTATTTATTATGAATTTTAGAAAATGCATGAAAAAATTAAAGAAAAATAAAAGAAAATGTAAAGAAATAAGATGGAGGGGGTGAGAAAAGCAATAAAACCAAGTTACGCGCGTTGGGCTTATGAAACTGGGGGGTGTGGATAGCGCTCTGAGCCCAATCCCCCCAACTTAATGAAACGCTGCGTTTCATTTCTTTTGAACTTTCCCTCCGTTTCATCTTTAAATCGCAGCCATCAGATCACATCCCAAGTCCAAGTCAAACCCTGGATCGTGTGGCCCTGGCTTCATCTTCAACCTTAGAAACCCTAGGGTTTCTGCAACTTCACCATCGTGCATGAACTTTCCACCTCCCTGTTCTCCCTCAATCCTCCATGAAAGCTCTCACTGTAAAAACCAAAAATATTCCAATTTCTTCCCTCTACACAGCCATGTCATTACCTTCTTCTAAAACTCAAGCAATAATGCAATTCGATAGGCACAACAGATCGGATCCATCATTCTCCACTGATATTGATTCTCTCAATTCTCTATGGAAATCATCCTAAACTAACCTACAACTCACCCTGGTCATTTTAAGCACTCAATCCAAGATTATCTCACACAATCCTTGCCATTCTAAGCTTCATCAGAAATGGTACACCATGATCAATGTCCATGAAACTTGCTCAAACTTATCAAAATCAATCATCTCCTTTATCCTTACCAGTCTATACTAACAATTCCTTAAAACTCTCATTAAATTATGCAATTCGAATGAGGTTACCAACCTGTTATGATGCTGAAAACAGTTATGGAATACACTTGATCCAATGCTTGAAAGGTGGGGAAATTGATCAGTAATCTTGGAGATGAGTTCTGTATGCAATTAGAGAAGCTCCAAAGCTTTGAATCTTCTAGTTCCAAGGCTCTTGCACTTTGAATGATGATGATGAATAGCACAATTCCTTGCTCAATTTTCCAAAGAAATGTGTGGATTCTGACCTTTGTGTGATGATGATGAAGATTAAATCAAGAATGTTGAAGTTTGATGAGAGATTGAGGGAATTTGAGAGGCTTATGCAAGAATGAAAAATGAGTGAAAATGGAGATTTTTGACAAAGTGGTAGCACCAACCCTTGCATGAACCAACTTGCATGAATATATAGGTTGCATTAGAACCTCCTAGAAACTTGGAGAAGTTTCCCTTACACTTTTCCCTTTCAATTTGGATTATGTTACTTTCAATTCAAGCAACCATGGATAACTCACAAATTATGACCTAAGCTCAAAATTCCACTTTAGCCAATGTCTTTAGAATGCCTTTTCCATTCAAAATGACCTATAATTTTGCATCATTTGGCCAAGATATGAAAAATACCATTTTTTTAAGCCATTTTCCTTCATTAAATTCACCAATTTTGAAACCTTGTGCTATGGACATTTCCAATCTCACATGGTCACTTTTCTAGACTCAAAATGTCATTTGGAGCAAGTTTGATGTTGTAAGTTTTTCTATTTGAAGCTTCCTTCTATGAGTTTTGGACATAGGTTAAAATGACCTGTAATTCACAAATGACCAAAATACCCTTTGCTTGCCAAGACCATAAGTTGAGTTCCACACATCATATGAAGGCATACCATACCTTTATAGAAAGCTAAGACAATGAGGAACAATTCTTATGTTGACCAAAAATTCATTTGAAATCTCCTTGAGGGGTGAAACTAGCTTGGAAGTCAAGTCACTTTCACAGACAAAATTTCAGATACCTCAGATGACCTGTAACTTGCAAGGACCATAACTTGAGTTCTATAAATCTCCTTGATGTCTTCCACCACTCAAATTAAAGGTCTTGAGATCCTCTACAAGTTTCATGTTGGCCAAGGACCCATTTGAAGCTTGAATTTTGACTTATCTTACTTGGAAATTTGACCTAAATTAGGGGATTTTACATAGAAACCCTAATTTAGAAACTCCTCTTCTCCTTGATTTCTCTTGATTTCTTCTTAGCATGACAACATATCCTTATTCTCCATGTCAAATGATGAACCCCACATCTCTCCAATAGCCCTTAATGCCTTTCAATCAGTCAATTAACCTAGGGTTGACCTAGGGTTGACCCAGATGAAACCCTAGTTGACTGTCTTCAACTGCAATTCTTGTGGTCACCTCAACAACTTGCTTACTTATCCAAATGACTTTCTAAGCCCTCTCATGATGTCTAGATGCTCTCCATGCCTTCCATTCACAGCTCACAACCCCCTTGTTGACCCTCAGATACCCTCAGATAGGAGATAGACTCAGGGCTTGATCTGCTGAACTCTCTGCTCTCAAATTCCTTTCTGATGACCTGAATGAGATGGAATTAAGATAATAACCTCTTGATAGGCCTCTAGAGATGAGAATAATGATTGGTCCCCCTGTTGTATGACTTGCTATGCTTATGCTATGCAGATGAGTAACCTATGTACATGACTCTATATGCAAATGCTAATGACATTGAAACATAAACCAAGTGAATAAGGTTGGGCAAATTTTAGGGTGCAACAGCTGGTTTCCTAGCTGTTACCAAATATCCTTCATGGGTCGCTAATATTGTGTCAGTGTCGAAGAAAGACGGTAAAGTGTGAATGTGTGTAGACTACCGTGATTTGAACAAAGCGAGCCCGAAGGATGACTTTCCACTTCCTCACATTGACGTGCTGGTCGACAACACTGCTTAGTTCTCCGTATTCTCTTTCATGGACGGATTCTTGGGCTATAATCAGATCAAAATGGCGCCAGAAGACATGGAGAAGACTACCTTTATTACTCCTTGGGGAACATTTTGCTACAAAGTGATGCCCTTCGGATTAAAGAACGCTGGGGCAACATATCAACGTGCTATGACGACTCTCTTTCATGACATGATGCATAGAGAGATCGAGGTTTATGTTGATGATATGATTGCCAAATCCCAGACGGAGGAGGAACATTTGGTTAATCTACTGAAACTGTTCAAGAGGCTTAGGAAGTTCAGGTTGAGACTGAACCCTAACAAGTGCACCTTCGGGGTGAGATCGGGTAAACTGCTGGGGTTTATCGTGAGCGAAAAAGGAATAGAGGTTGATCCTGCGAAAATAAAAGCAATACAAGAAATGTCGACGCCTAAAACAAAAAAAGAAGTGCGTGGGTTTTTAGGGAGGTTAAACTATATCGCCCGGTTCATATCTCACTTAACTGCGACGTGCGAGCCGTTATTCAAGTTGTTGAAAAAGGATCAGGTGGTGACCTGAAATGAAAATTGTCAAAAGGCATTCGACAAGAAAAAAGAATACTTGCAGGAACCTCCTGTTTTGATACCCCCAGTGGCTGGGAGACCTCTAATTATGTATTTGACAATTCTTGAGGAAAGTATGAGTTGTGTTCTCGGTCAACACGACGAGACCGGACGTAAGGAGCATGCGATCTACTATTTGAGTAAGAAGTTTATTGACTGCGAGTCTAGATACTCAATGCTCGAGAAAACGTGTTGCGCGCTAGCCTGGGCCGCCAAACGTTTGAGGCAATACATGCTGAATCATACACCCATGCTAATTTCAAAGATGGATCCAATCAAATACGTGTTTGAGAAGCAAGCACTCTCCGGAAGAATTTCCCGATGGCAGATGGTGTTAACCGAATACGATATCCAATATGTCTCGCAAAAGGCTATTAAAGGTAGCGTCCTGTCAGAGTACCTTGCGGAGCAGCCTGTTGAGGACTACCAATCGATGAGGTTTCATTTTCCTGACGAGGATATCAGGTACCTGAAGATGAAAGATTGGGAAGAACCGTTGCCAGACGAAGGACCAGAGTTGGGTTCCAAATGGCAGTTGATATTTGAAGGAGCCGTAAATTCCTATGGTAGCGGAATAGGTGCAATTATTACTACTCCTTAGGGGTCGCACATCCCCTTTACTGCCCGATTGACCTTTCCCGTTACCAATAATGAGGCTGAATATGAGGCTTGCATCATGGGGCTTGAAGAAGTCGTTGATTTGTGAATCAAGCATCTGGATGTATACGGAGACTCGGCTCTAGTGGTGAATCAGATTAAAGGAGAATGGGAGACATGTCAGCTCAATTTGATACCATATATGAATTATGCAAGGAGATTGTTGCTTTTCTTTGACAAGGTGGAATTGCATCATGTGCCGCGAGCAGAAAATCAAATGGCTGACGCCCTGGCGACATTGTCTTCAATGTATAAAGTTAACTTCTGGAACGAGGCTCCCCGGATTGTTATCTCTCGACTCGATAGGCCTGCATTCATATTTGCCATTGATGAGGCTCCCGATGGTCGACCCTGGTACTTTGACATCTAGAATTTCCTGAAGAACAAGGAGTATCCGGCTGGGGCATCCAATCGAGATCAGAAGACTCTCAGGAGATTGGCTGGCAATTTCTATCTGAATTCGGACGGTATCCTATACAAAAGAAACCACGACTTGGTGTTGCTACGCTGTGTAGATGAGAAAGAGGCGAAGTTGCTCATGGAAGAGATACATGAGGGTACATTTGGTACACATGATGGTGGGCATGCTATGACGAGAAAACTGCTGCGGGCAGGTTACTATTGGCTAACTATGGAAACAGACTGTTTCAAGTTTGCAAAGAGGTGCCATAAATGCCAGATTTATGCAGATAAAATCCATGTGCCTCCGAGTCCTCTGAATGTGATGTCATCACCGTGGCCGTTCTCGATGTGGGGAATTGATATGATTGGAAAGATCGAGCCTACAGCATCCAACGGACACCGGTTCATCTTGGTGGCAATTGATTACTTCACCAAATGGGTGGAAGCAACATCATATGCCAATGTCACCAAACAAGTGGTCGCCAGATTTATCAAACGAGATATTATCTGCAGATATGGAATCCCTGAGCGGATTATTACCGACAACGGTTCGAATTTGAATAACAAGATGATGAAGGAGTTGTGTCATAATTTCAAGATCGAGCATCACAACTCTTCTCCTTATCGGCCCAAGATGAATGGCGTTGTTGAAGCGGCCAATAAGAATATAAAGAAGATTGTCCAGAAGATGGTTGTGACCTACAAGGACTGGCACGAGATGCTACATTTCGCTTTGCACGGTTATCGTACGACGGTACGCACATAAACCGGGGCAACCCCTTTTTCATTAGTATACGGAATGGAGGCAGTGTTACCGTTGGAGGTGGAGATTCCTTCCTTGAGGGTTTTACGAGATGTCCAACTTGACGAGGCAGAATGGGTTAAGGATAGACTGAATCAGCTCAGTTTAATGGATGAGAAGAGGCTAGCTTCTCTCGCATACGGTCGGTTATATCAGAGCCGGATGAAGAAAGCGTACGATAAAAAGATATGTTCGCGAAGCTTTCAGACGGGCGACCTTGTGCTGAAGAGGATTCTCCCGCCATAAACAGATCACAGGGGCAAGTGGACCCCTAATTACGAAGGTCCTTACGTTGTCGGAAAAGTCTTCTCTGGAGGAGCCTTGCTACTATCTACCATGGATGGTGAAGACTTTACGTCGCCTGTGAATTCGGACGCAGTTAAAAAATACTTTGCTTGAAAGTGACCCGCTGGACAGTAAAAAGAGAGTCCAGGCAAAAATGGGGCATCCTGGCAAACCGTAAAAAATGAATAAAAGGTTCGGGAAAAAGTTAGGGATAAGATTGAAAAGATGTACACCCGCGAAGTCGAAAAACTGCAAAGGGCGACTTCGGAAAAAAAGGGTATCCCGGTGAATCGAAAACCCGCAAAGGGCGGTTCACGCAAAAGTTAGGGATTGAAAAAGCAAATGACTGCGGTCCGGATCTGATACTACATTGCTTAGTGGTTTGGGAGTACCTGAGGGTTCGTTTATCCAACACAATCTCTTCCGAAAATTGAATACTGGGAAAGCGCCAGAGTCAGGCAAGTCATAGGAGGATCAACTCATGATGTTTGTCTGCACCACGTTGCCGACATGTATACAAATAGTGTTTTGTACTTTTTATTTTATGCTTTTTGTGCGTACATGTATGTGTGTGTGTGTAACTTCCTCTTTTCAGGAGTTGCATCCGATGTACAACGCTTTGCCTATTTACAGGATCAATCAATAAGACATGTTATTCAGTATTTGATGTTTGTGCTTTACTGTTTTGTATGTGGAAAACGCCGATGTTTCGATGAACTCGCATGTGCATAACTTTGTTGGCCCTTGCCAATAATTGCTAAAACTTCGAATTGACTGAAGTAATGTCGCGGATGCTAACCCGAATAGATTTGTTTTGTCTCGTTTGTGTTGTGCAGGGTTCTCGCCCTTGAAGCGGACAATCAGAAAATGGTGGCCCCAGCCAGAGGCTCCGGATGAAGGACTTGACCTTATTTGATGTTATTTCCCAGTAGGTCGCACCTCACCCCCTAGAGGTTGAGATGACGTTATCCCTTACCGAAGGAAGGATTATTTTCCCCAGAAGAGTATCTTCATGGAAGTGGTCCACAGGACATCCCCAGCAAATCGAAATCAGTATCCCCTGCAGAGGTTATACTCCCCAGAGAGTCGAGTAGGTGCACGTTCAATCCCCAGCTGGGAGGATTTCCGTGGTGCATAACCAAGATAATAGATTCAGAAGGATTATCCCCACCGAGGATGGTTTTCTTTCTCCCCACAGGTTGTCATGCCTTCGTCAGGATGATTATCCCCAACAGAGTGGTAGCTCCGAGTGTGTAAATTGTGCCCAGACAGTAGGCCCCAAAAGGGTCATTGTTTCCCCAGCTGAATTTCTCTCCCCAGTGTTGCACCCCAAAATTTGCCCAACCTTTTCTAACCTAGGTTTATGTTTCAATTGCATAGTCATTTGCATTGGCATCATGTACATAGTGTATTCATCTGCATTGCATAGCATAAGCAAGCTATCTTAATTAGGGGATCAAATGCCATTCTTGTCTCAAGAGGCATATTCAGAGGGTTTCATTCATATTCAAGACTACTCAGGTCATCAGGGAAGAATTTGAGCTTTGAAGTGTTGACAGATCACTCGTTGGGTTCTCCCCTATCTTGAGGTTATTTAGGGATCACCAGAGGAAGTGTGAGCTATGAGCCAAGTGCATGAGGTGTGTATGGATGTTATGAAGAGCCTAGATGATCATTTTTGAGGAGTAACCAAGTCATTGGAATGATTACAAGAGCCTCAGTTGAGGGCAGTCAACTAGGGTCTCATCTAGGTCAACCCTAGGTCAAAGACTTGATTTGAGAAGTATTAAAGCTCATTTGAAGGTTGTGGGATTCATTATTTGCTACATGGATATGGATGTGGGGTTGTGCCCAAGGAAAATCAAAATAAGTCAAGGAGAAGTGGAGTTACCAAATTAGGGTTTCAGTGTAAAATCCCCTGATTTAGGTCAAACTTCCAAGCAGTGTAATTAAAAATTAAAGCTTCATATGAACTTTTGGTCCACATGAGACTTGTAGAGCATCTTCATAGCTTTAATTTTAGTGGTGGAAGTCATCAAGATGATTTACAGAGCTCAAGTTACATCTCTTGCAAGTTACAGGTCATCTGAGGACACTGAAATTTGTCTGTGAAAGTTGTCTGTCTTCCAAGCAACTTTTGACCTTCAAGGAGTTTTCAAATGAATTCTTGGCAAACATAAGAGTTATTCCTCATGATCTCCCCTTTCCAAAAAGGTATGGTATGCCTTCATCTGATATGTGAAGCTCAAGTTATAGCTTGTGCAAGTCAGGGGTATTTTGGGAAAGTGAAATTATAGGTCATTCTTAGCCTATGCCTAAACCTCATACAAGGAAGCTTCAAATGAAAAACTTCACAACATCAAAGTTGCTCAAAATGACATTTTAAGCCTAGAAAAGAGGTCATGGAAGTTTGGAAATGCATGGAACAAGAATTGACAAAAGGTGGTGAAAATGGCTTAAAAATGGCATATAACTTGAAAAAGTTCAAATTGAAAATTGGTTTGAGCAATCTATAAATACAAAATGGGTCATGTAATATATCAAATTGAGTCTAAGTAACATTTTAAAGACTTTGGTTCAGCCACAATTTTGAGTTGAGGCTTTAAAAATGGACTTGCTTTGTAATCCATTACTTGCATAATAAGGTACATGTGAGAAACTCAACACAAGGCAAGGGATTAGCTTGGTAAGCATCATACACTCCTCAATAACTCATGTCATGAGATTTTCAAAAGTGTTTAAGGGGCTGCAAGTTAGATTGAAGGGAGATATCATGAGATGGGGATTATGTCATAACATGAGAAATTCATGAAGTTTCTAGAAGCATCTTACATTGAGCTAGAAGCCTCTAGATCTTTCCATGGTTCTCTATATATTGAGTTGAGATCATTAAGAGAAGAGGTTGGTGAAGATAGAAAGTGAAAAAGTGAGGATTTCAAAGTTTCTTACACATTTTTTTTCTTCCTTCCATTTTTCTTCACATTTTGCCACCCTTTGAATATTCAAATTTCATATCTTTCTTTCTCTCCATTTTTTTCCCATTCTATTATCACAATTAATTCCATACCATTCACATACCATTTTCCTCAATTTTTTGACAAACTTTTGGTGCAAGAAAAGTGTATTACATGTTCATTAAAGAAGCTCCATGAAAAAATTCCAAATTTATTCTCTCCACCATTTCAAGCACTTCTATTGATCAAATCATTTCTGGAAAATATTGGTGAGTGATTCCATACAAGTTTCTTGAAGCTTTGGAGGTTGTGGAAGGCCATAGAAGTCACTTTTTGGAGGTTTAGGTAATTCAAGATTACACAATATTAATCCTTCTTTCCATTGCTTTTTCTTACATCATTTCATTCACCATAACAAGGCATTGGATTCTGGATATTGTGGGGAGAGTTTCATGACAATTTTTGGTTCTTGAGTTTTTCTTGAGGTGCCACGTTTTGGGAGTTAGAGAGAGTTTCAAGAAAATCTAAGACCATATTTGGATTCCTTGATTTTTTTCCTTCAAGTTTGACTAAAATTTTGTGCGAAACGGATAATTATTGATGGAGTTATGGTGCTTCAAAGTAGCCAAAAATCCATGTGAATAGTGTCTACGGGTTACTATTCATGTGCTGAAAAATTTCAATTTGGAGAAGAAACGCAGCAGTCGTTCGATCGCTTGACCAAGTCCTCCGATCGGAGGCTCATTAACGCGTCACATCATCAGCAGCAAAACGACGTCGTTTTGCACTTCGCAGCCGACCGCGTGCGCCTGGGTTCGATACCCACCTGTGCCAATTTATTTCTTCTGCCTTGATTTAACCATTTACCATATTTCTTATTTCATATTCTTTTTCTTTTATTTTTTCTGTTTTATATGCTGACTTCAAATAATCATAAAAAATAGGAAAATTAGTCTTTTTGATCCTCATTTTTTTCTGTGTAATCTTCAAGATGTCTGGAATTTTACAAAATTGGAACCATAGTTTTTACATTTTTCGTCATTTTATTAGATTTTTTCACATTTTAGTTGTCAAAAATTATCAAATGTTGGTGCTCTCATTTTGTGAATTTTGTTTGATGTATCAAAACATTGTTTAAACGTCAAACCTTTTGCAGGGATCTCATACACATGTTGAGGTATTGTGATATATTTTTGTGGGAATTTTATTGTACCATTTTCATTGGTTTTGGATGCTTTCTTTAACATGCTCCACTTTAATCTTTCCTTTGGTATACATGAGATATCTTGCATTGTTTTCATCTTGTTTGACCATTTCATTGTGGATATTTTTATGGTATCTCTCACCCCTGGTTTGTGGATTGATGTAGGTAATGGGAGATTTTTATTTGATTTTTTTAGAACTTTTGCTATTTTTCTTATGTTTTGTATTCGAACTTGTAATTTGGACTTCCGAACGGACTTTATTTTTGTTAAGGCTCCAACGGCCGATTTGTGTTTGCGTGGTGAACGTCGTGGTTTATATTTCTTATTATAGATAGGTTAGAGGTATTTGAAGACCCCTTAGGTGGCTGTTATTTGTATGTGTAGCTTGCCCAATTATCGACTTGTTTGCATGATAGCACGTTGCGATTCCAAATAGTGGATTATGCGTTTCACTCGGAGTTTTCACTCGATTCTTTGCATATGATCACTTGATATTTTCTTATTCCATCCATGAATGGGCTTGAGGTTGAGATGAACCTTCCTCCCTCCTTTGCATTGCATTTACCATTGCTATATTCATGTTCACTTGTATGCGGTTATTACTTGTATTTCCGTTTCTTCCTTTCGTTTTCCTTTCCCGTAGGACTTCCATTCTTCCTTGTTCAAGGGAGGATGTGATAGACATTAGGAGCTAACCCATGTATGATAACATTAGGGTAGATTTTATTCCCTTTTTAACCCTAGGATTTTAGAGTGTCATCTCTTCTTTCTTCAGAACGACAGAAAAACATTAATAAAGGTTATAACAACAATCAATTCACTTCTTCCGTCAAAAGATTTGAACAAACACAAACCTTTTTGCAATAAGAAAACCCTTGTTTAAGGTGAGATTTTTCATAAAAGACACTTGAACAGCTTGTGTCGTGCGTAGCCCGAACTACGTTTGCTCTGATCTTCCATGCTGTGTGGAAGTACGTAGGCATAGGATGCGATATCCTAGCGAGCAACCTTTCCCCACCTTCACCCGTAGTTAGGCGAACTACGTTGACTCTGATTTCTCGTTCCAGACGGGAATACGTAGGTATAGAGTGCGATGCTTTACCGAGTCATGTTTTCTTTTCTTTTCAGACCTCATCCTTTAGTTTAGATAGAAGTGTAATCTGTACAAACAAGCAAGCGTGGATCCCATCGAGTACGATGGACGTGAGGGGTGCTAATACCTTCCCCTTGCGTAACCGACTCCCGAATCCAGGTTTTGGTTGCGATGACCATACCTTTTCCCGTCTTTGTGTTAGGTTTACTTCGAGCGTTTCCTTTCCCCCCTTTGGGATAAATAACGCACGGTGGCGACTCTTCTGTTCAGCCGACGCCGATTTTCGCAGTAGCGACAACTGGCGACTCTGCTGGGGATGTGATGGTTCCCTATGCGAGTCTCGCCTTGGATTTTCTTCCTAGCTGCCTGGGTCATCCCCAACAGCTGGCGACTCTGCTGGGGAATATAACGGTTCCCTACGCGAGTCAATCCTAGCGCTTGTTTTCCCGTCGTGGGCTTTGTATGGATTTACATTTCTGTATTTACATTTCAGCATTTTATTATCATTATTATTGCTGTATTGTGGGTTTGATGGGGGTTCTATGATTGAGAGATAAGCTGGACCTGGGCTTGTGTGCACCTAGAATTAGAGTAGAGATTAGTGGGGGTGTGCATGCTTTGCATGTACTAGCTTCCCGCGAAATCTACGCTCGGACGAGGTCTTTCTGGTTGACTTCCTGTTTCACCCTTTGGGTGCAGTGGGTTGTTGGTTAGTTGGATTGTCGACTTCGGGGACCGATCATTTGGAAGTTGGCTAAGTGAGGCCTCTTCAGGATTTGATGATGCCACACCTTCTGGGTATCGTATCATCAACCCTGAAAGTCTATGACGCCGACGACCGCATAGGATGCCGTACCTTGTGCCAGTTATAGGGACATCTACCTGTGAGAGGGACTTGGGGCATGCAGGTAACTTGACCTTCAGACTACCGGTTTATTTCTCATGAGATACAGGATTGTGGATATTTTGTGGACTGTTACTAGGTCTGTCAGAGACCAGGTGTGGGTTATATTATTGGGGTCTATCCGAGACCAGGCTGGAGTTCTTTGTGAGGTCTGTCTAAGACCAGGGTTTGATGAGTATTGGAGGGTCTGTCTGAGACCTGTTCTTGGTGTGACTTGGGCTTCTTATTCAGGGCTTGATCCCCTGTTGCAGCTGTTTGCATTGCATTGTTTGCATACCCATTTATCATTGCATATCATTAACGTGTGTCTGTGCTGCAGGTGCATTGCCTACTTCCCTGTTCTAGTGCTCCGGACTTTTGATTGTTGATATGGGTAGTGTGCGGAAGACAGTCGCGTATAAGTTGCCCACTCCGGATGTGAACTCTTTATTGAGTTTGATTGCCCTTGCGGATGATGAGGTTAGGGCTAGCTTCAAGAAGAGTTATACTTTTGCCTTTGAAGGCCTGTTCAATATATGAGTTGTGTTCTCTTTTGTGATTGAATTTCAACTTCTTGCAACTTTTGTCACCGCACGTTCACGGCGCTGCCCTGTATCAAATGTATTAGCACTAGAATGGGGGGAGTAATATTCCCCAATGCACAAGCACATATTGCATTTTGCATACATACTCATATTTGCATTACAGGTTTGTGATCCGTGTATCTTATCTCCTGCATCCATTTCAGGTACTTTCAGGATTGCAGATCAACGAATCCACCGTTACTCTACCAGAACTAATCACAAGAAGATCATGGACAACATGCAGAGTGAAATGCAAGAGATGCGTGACAGGATGGCCCTGCTCATGCAAACCATGGAGACCATCGCTAAAGGACAAGAGCAGCTGCAGAATCTGGTTCAACCGATAGTCGCACGGGCTGAAAACAACGAGACACCGCATGGTGAAAATATTGTTGCTTCTCCCCGAGTTGAGAATCGTCAAAGTGCCGATGTTATTCCCGTAAACGGTTTGAATGCTGGAGAAACTGGTCTTGTAGGTTGAGGTGGGAACGCCGGTAATATGAATGCCAATACAGATACTGCTGGAGTATTTGTGGGTAACGCCAACCATGGGTTCCAAGGTGTGAATATGGGATATGGCAATGTGGTTGGCGCCAAGGCTGGATATGGTGACCATGGTTATGATAACATGGGCTACAGAACGGGTATGAACGATGGCCAGGAGATGGGCAACCTGAGGTATGACCCCAGGTATTTTCAAACAGGTTTGGGTCGTAACACCAGACGTGCTGCATATGACGAGGTACCTCGCTGGGAGGATCGTCAAGAAGATGTCTTCTCTGGTCAGAACGAAGGTTATGGGAGACCCGCAGGAGACAACCATCGGATGAGATTGCTGGAAGAGAAGGTAAATGGTTTGGCTAGCCAGAATGCTGTGGGGCTGGATATGTCCAATATGGGATTGGTACCAGGGCTGAGGGTACCTCTGAAATTCAGAGCGCCATCTTTTGATAAATATAAAGGGGACACGTGCCCGAGGGTACATGTTCGTTCATTTTACAGGAGAATGTCTGCGTATTCAGACGACGAAAAGATGCTCATGCATTTCTTCCAGGACAGCTTGTCAGGGCCGTCGCTGGAATGGTATATGAGCCTAGAGCCAACACAGATAAAAATCTGGAAAGAGCTAGCGGAAGCTTTCGTGAAGCATTACCAATACAACAGCGATCTCGCCCCTAACCGGGTTCAGCTGCAAAGCCTCTCTCAGAAGCCCAGTGAAAGCTTCAAAGAATACGCCCAGAGATGGCGTGATTTGGCTGCCAGAGTACAACCTCCTATGGTGGAGCGTGAAATGATGGACTTGTTCGTAGGGACATTCTCAGGAATGTACTATGACCGGCTGCTCAACTTCTCAATGAGTACCTTCTCCGAGTTGATCCTGATGGGGGAGCGTATAGAAAACGAGATAAAAATCGGTAAGATTCAAGCGGGAGAGTCTGCTTCAGCTGGAAGCAATAAGAAAGCTTTCGGGGGTAGAAAACAGGAAGATGCCAATTCGGTATGTAGCTCTCGGGGAAGAAATAGGGGATGGAGGCAATACCAACCGCAACAAGTTGCAAGTGTGACAATCCCCGCGCAACATCAGCAACAGCCGCAGCAGCAGGGGCAACAACATCCGGCTCAGCGAAGAATTCAGAACGGGAAGCCGAAAAGGGTATTTGATCCGCCGCCAGTATCGTACGCTGAGCTTCTTCAGAATTTTTTACGGTTACAGTTGGTCGAGAAAAGAACGATGGCTCCTCCGACAGGGATACCCCCACCCAGTTATAACGCTAATGAGCATTGTGAATTCCACTCTGGGGCACCCGACCATAATATCGAAAACTGCCACGCTTTCAAGCATAAAGTGCAAGATTTGCTTGATAGCACTGCTATTAATTTTGGTAAGGAAGGGCCCAATATTACACAACAACCAATGCCAAACCATGAATATGCTGGAGTATGGTGGACAAAGAGGAGTTCTATAGTTCGGGTGGGCCGTTAAAAGTAGATCAGAACAGTGGCAGGCTGCCTCTAATAACTGATTGTGAAGATAGCTGGTTCAGCAGCAGGACAGATGTGAAAGCCCGGTTCTCGGAAGCTGGCATTTTTCTTTGTTTTATCTTGTCATTTCTTTATGTTTGTAGTTTCTTTCATGTTTAAATTGCAATCTTGTTCGTAAAACTTGTTGTTTTCATTTCAATTGATGATAATGGAATAAATATGCATGTTTTGATTAAATCCAGTCGTGTTCACCAATCGTTTTTGCAAATGTCCAATGCTTGGTTAAGAAGGATCTGCGGAGGATGACGAAAATGAACGACATGCAACTTCCGATTGTATGCTTTTGAAATAAAACCTGCTGATGATGTACAGGCATTGTTTCAAATCCCTAAACACCGGAGATATAAGGAAGATAATCCCTTGTCAACCCCTTTGAGCCTAGTAGTAGGAGTTCTTTCTGCGAATGAAAAACCCTCAATCTTAACCTGGGGCAGGGTAGGTGTTAGCTAATTTGACAGAGCGTTCAAGTTGCAAAAGGAGTGTCCGTTCGAGGATCAGTCACACCTCTAGAGGTCGTGCCTAAGAAACCACAATGGTTCAGCATTAGGAGTGAAACAGTCACATCATTCCCCAAAGAGTCAGACAACCAGCATCACACGACTTGTTCGAAAGAAAAAAGAGAAAAAAATCAAAAGCCCGCTAAGTCAAGAAAAGAAAACAATTGACTTAGGCAAAAATGAGGGCATCCCGCTGGACTCAAAAAAACAAAAGAACTCAAAAGAGTCAGTCCAGGCAAAAGTTAGGGATATGAAAAGAAAAAAAGATGAAAGGATGGAAAAATCCTCAAATGAAATACGAGTCGTGTGACCTCAAGTGTCAAAGACGAAAGGTGAGTGGCTGTCACTCCCAACAATCATAATTTCTCGAACTATCACTCCTATCTTTCAGCCTCTGAGAGGTGAGTGCTAAGGTCGAATTAGCTGAATATAGGATCGGAGAACATCAAGGAGAATGGGTGGGTTAAAATAAACTTTGAGCCTTTATCCTTTCCTTCAAAACCGTGAACCTGACCACGTTATAACCTTCAAAAGTCCTAATTGAAGCAGGTTGTTTCGAAAGCATACTTCGGTAAAGGTCGCGTCGATTCTGACTCCTGAAAGGGTTCCTCTTACCATGTCGGTACTGATGTTGACAAATGTTTTGTGCATTACATGCCATGAAATGTTTTTCCTTTTCCCGGTGAACAGATTGGGTGTCAAAACTGTCATATGCGTTGTATTATTATATCTTTTATGCAGAACAATTTGTTTTACTTGCGAGTAAGCGCTTGACAGCAGAAAAGTTTCCTACAGTGGAAAGTATGGTCAAGATAGAATGCAGAGCGCCCGAATGCTCCGCAAGTCGGGGCAAGCCATTAAGTGCTCCCCAGTCAGGTCAGCCATTCAAAGTCAGTTACTCTGGGGCAATCAGGTCGAGATTCGGTAAATCTCTCGTAGTTGGAGGTACTGCTCTGGATCAGCTAATTAGGGGCAAAGTCATTACAATCAGGGGCAGGCCATCTTAAGAGCGCAAAAGTTATTCTTTACTCGAGGGGCATTTGGTGTGAAGTATTTCTCCGAAGTTCAGAATGCTGGGGCAGTTCATATCAGACCAACGGGGTACAAATGTTCAGATTCCCTTTTGAGGAGTATCCCCACAAAGGTCCCGCAGGCTGGGGCATGTCAGAAGCAAAGGGATTGTTCTTCTCAGTATCATCAGAGCTACTCAGAGCTATTCGAGCAGATTCAGTCAATCTTAAAGTGTGAGACGAATGTCGGGAAGTCATGTTACTGTCTTCCGATTCTTCAACCAGAAAAATGTATTGGCAATCACTGTAAGGCCCGTCCGTGTTGGCGCATCAGTTTCAAATCCAATCTTCATTAGTACGCAGGAAGACTCCGTCTGTTTTCCCCAGAGGAGTCCAATCATACTTGGCACATATGTTATTCCCCAGCGGAGTTGGTTTCACTTTTCCAGCATTTATTTTGGCTGGAATAATTCTGTGATATCCGGTTATCCTCGGCGGAGTTAGCTTTGTCTTCAGCATTTATTTTGCTGGAGCGCCTCATTGTATTTGCATGTATCATCATACTTGCATCTAACCCAAATACGTAGCATTTCCATGCTATATGGAAACATTACGTCATTATCGAACATACATATTCAGAAACATAAACCAGGTTGGTTACTTCGTTGGTTTCAGATGTTTGTTTTCCCCTGCAGATAATTGAGATTATGATTCAGGAAGATGTTCGGATAGTCGGATTTGGGGCGCAAGGCGAGCAGTGATCGTGTTCGTCCTATCATGTGGACCCCTAGCAGAGTTTGCTTGGTCAAGCACCTTTTTCCCCAGCTGAGTCTTTCTCAGGATGTTGTGGTGTCAGCATTAGAAGATGGTAATGCAGATTTTTGGGTGGTTACCCGTAGTTCCCCCAGCAGAGTTATGTTCTCCAGCAGGGTGTTACTTCAATGAGTTACTGGGTTTAAGTCCCTCATAGTCCCCAGCAGGGTATTCGCCTCGGAGTTGTTTGGTTAAATTCCTCTTATTTTTCAACAAGGTTATTCTCGTCAGGGTGCTTGGTCAAGTTCCCAATTTCCCCAGCAGGTGTTTGACGGCAGTCGTCAGAATTGTCCTTTCAGAGTTGCTTGGTTAAGTTTCTCGTGTCCCCGCAGGATGCTCGTTCAGGTACGAACGGAAGGTTGGTAAGTGAAATCAACATGTTCCCGCAGTTTAGTGGATGCTCGTTCAGGTACGAACGGAAGGTTGGTAAGTGAAATCAACATTTTCCCGCAGTTTAGTGGATGCTCGTTCAGGTGCGAACGGAAGGTTGATAAGTGAAATCGGCATGTTCCCGTAGTTTAGTGGATGCTCGTTCAGGTGCGAACGGAAGGTTGATAAGTGAAATCGGCATGTTCCCGCAGTTTAGTGGATGCTCGTTCAGGTGCGAACGGAAGGTTGGTAAGAGAAATCAACATTTTCCCGCAGTGTAGTGGATGCTCGTTCAGGTACGAACGGAAGATTGGTAAGTGAGATCAACATCTTCCCGCTTGGTTAAGCGTTTTTCTCGAAAGAAAGGTTGATCAGTGAAATCAACATGATAAGTGAAATCAACATGATAAGTGAAGTCAATATTTTCCCGCTGGTTAGCGTGTGCTCGGTTGATAAGTGAGATCAACAGAGGTTGATAAGTGAGATCAACAATTTCTCGTTGTGTGGTGGGTGCTCATTTCTTCGGAATAGAGCGGTCTGCGGACAATATCAGAATATTCCATAAAAATAGATTGACAGATGGATGGCTAGTTGTTGCTGTGACAACAGAAGCCAGTTCCAAGGGTTTTCCCAAGCAGTAGTCGTATACGCAATTTATTTTGCGGTTGGCAAATTTCCGGGTTCTTTCGTATTCAACCGTCTCGTACCTCGAATGTCTGAAGGCTGCGCGCTCTTCATCCATTTGGGTCCAAGCCGCTTGAATAGGGGCAGCTG
This sequence comes from Lathyrus sativus, assembly GCA_963859935.3. Taxonomy (NCBI): domain Eukaryota; kingdom Viridiplantae; phylum Streptophyta; class Magnoliopsida; order Fabales; family Fabaceae; genus Lathyrus; species Lathyrus sativus. The sequence goes on along the minus strand of OZ012736.1, from coordinate 186,542,753 downwards.
TTGCACCCCAAAATTTGCCCAACCTTTTCTAACCTAGGTTTATGTTTCAATTGCATAGTCATTTGCATTGGCATCATGTACATAGTGTATTCATCTGCATTGCATAGCATAAGCAAGCTATCTTAATCAGGGGATCAAATGCCATTCTTGTCTCAAGAGGCATATTCAGAGGGTTTCATTCATATTCAAGACTACTCAGGTCATCAGGGAAGAATTTGAGCTTTGAAGTGTTGACAGATCACTCGTTGGGTTCTCCCCTATCTTGAGGTTATTTGGGGATCACCAGAGGAAGTGTGAGCTATGAGCCAAGTGCATGAGGTGTGTATGGATGTTATGAAGATCCCAGATGATCATTTTTGAGGAGTAACCAAGTCATTGGAATGATTACAAGAGCCTCAGTTGAGGGCAGTCAACTAGGGTCTCATCTAGGTCAACCCTAGGTCAAAGACTTGATTTGAGAAGTATTAAAGCTCATTTGAAGGTTGTGGGATTCATTATTTGCTACATGGATATGGATGTGGGGTTGTGCCCAAGGAAAATCAAAAGAAGTCAAGGAGAAGTGGAGTTACCAAATTAGGGTTTCAGTGTAAAATCCCCTGATTTAGGTCAAACTTCCAAGCAGTGTAATTCAAAATGCAAGCTTCATATGAACTTTTGGTCCACATGAGACTTGTATAGCATCTTCGTAGATTTAATTTGAGTGGTGGAAGTCATCAAGATGATTTACAGAGCTCAAGTTACAACTCTTGCAAGTTACAGGTCATCTGAGGACACTGAAATTTGTCTGTGAAAGTTGTCTGTCTTCCAAGCAACTTTTGACCTTCAAGGAGTTTTCAAATGAATTCTTGGAAAACATAAGAGTTGTTCCTCATGATCTCCCCTTTCCAAAAAGGTATGGTATGCCTTCATCTGATATGTGAAGCTCAAGTTATAGCTTGTGCAAGTCAGGGGTATTTTGGGAAAGTGAAATTATAGGTCATTCTTAGCCTATGCCTAAAACTCATACAAGGAAGCTTCAAATGAAAAACTTCACAACATCAAAGTTGCTCAAAATGACATTTTAAGCTTAGAAAAGAGGTCATGGAAGTTTGTAAATGCATGGAACAAGAATTGACAAAAGGTGGTGAAAATGGCTTAAAAATGGCATATAACTTGAAAAAGTTCAAATTGAAAATTGGTTTGGGCAATCTATAAATCCAAAATGGGTCATGTAATATATCAAGTTGAGTCTAAGGAACATTTTAAAGACTTTGGTTCAGCCACAATTTTGAGTTGAGGCTTTAAAAATGGACTTGCTTTGTAATCCATTACTTGCATAATAAGGTACATGTGAGAAACTCAACACAAGGCAAGGGATTAGCTTGGTAAGCATCATACACTCCTCAATAACTCATTTCATGAGATTTTCAAAAGTGTTTAAGAGGCTGCAAGTTAGATTGAAGGGAGATATCATGAGATGGGGATTATGTCATAACATGAGAAATTCATGAAGTTTCTAGAAGCATCTTAGATTGAGCTAGAAGCCTCTAGATCTTTCCATGGTTCTCTATATATTGAGTTGAGATCATTAAGAGAAGAGGTTGGTGAAGATAGAAAGTGAAAAAGTGAGGATTTCAAAGTTTCTTACACATTTTTTTTCTTCCTTCCATTTTTCTTCACATTTTGCCACCCTTTGAATATTCAAATTCCATATCTTTCTTTCTCTCCATTTTTTTCCCATTCTATTATCACAATTAATTCCATACCATTCACATACCATTTTCCTCAATTTTTTGACAAACTTTTGGTGCAAGAAAAGTGTATTACATGTTCATTAAAGAAGCTCCATGAAAAAATTCCAAATTTATTCTCTCCACCATTTCAAGCACTTCTATTGATCAAATCATTTCTGGAAAATATTGGTGAGTGATTCCATACAAGTTTCTTGAAGCTTTGGAGGTTGTGGAAGGCCATAGAAGTCACTTTTTGGAGGTTTAGGTAATTCAAGATTACACAATATTAATCCTTCTTTCCATTGCTTTTTCTTACATCATTTCATTCACCATAACATGGCATTGGATTCTGGATATTGTGGGGAGAGTTTCATGACAATTTTTGGTTCTTGAGTTTTTCTTGAGGTGCCACGTTTTGGGAGTTAGAGAGAGTTTCAAGAAAATCTAAGACCATATTTGGATTCCTTGATTTTTTTCCTTCAAGTTTGACTAAAATTTTGTGCGAAACGGATAATTATTGATGGAGTTATGGTGCTTCAAAGTAGCCAAAACTCCATGTGAATAGTGTCTACGGGTTACTATTCATGTGCTGAAAAATTTCAATTTGGAGAAGAAACACAGCAGCCGTTCGATCGCTTGACCAAGTCCTCCGATCGGAGGCTCATTAACGCGCCACATCATCAGCAGCAAAACGACGTCGTTTTGCACTTCGCAGCCGACCGCGCGCGCCTGGGTTCGATACCCACCTGTGCCAATTTATTTTTTCTGCCTTGATTTAACCATTTACCATATTTCTTATTTCATATTCTTTTTCTTTTATTTTTTCTGTTTTATATGCTGACTTCAAATAATCATAAAAAATAGGAAAATTAGTCTTTTTGATCCTCATTTTTTTCTGTGTAATCTTCAAGATGTCTGAAAGTTTACAGAATTGGAACCATATTTTTTCCATTTTTCGTCATTTTATTAGATTTTTTCACATTTTAGTTGTCAAAAATTATCAAATGTTGGTGCTCTCATTTTGTGAATTTTGTTTGATGTATCAAAACATTGTTTAAACGTCAAACCTTTTGCAGGGATCTCATACATATGTTGAGGTATTGTGATATATTTTTATGGGAATTTTATTGTACCATTTTAATTGGTTTTGGATGCTTTCTTTAACATGCTCCACTTTAATCTTTCCTTTGGTATACATGAGATATCTTGCATTGTTTTCATCTTGTTTGACCATTTCATTGTGGATATTTTTATGGTATCTCTCACCCCTGGTTTGTGGATTGATTTAGGTAATGGGAGATTTTTATTTGATTTTTTTAGCACCTTTTGCTATTCTTCTTATGTTTTGTATTCGAACTTGTAATTTGGACTTCCGAACAGACTTTATTTTTGTTAAGGCTCCAACGGCCGATTTGTGTTTGCGTGGTGAACGCCGTGGTTTATATTTCTTATTATAGATAGGTTAGATGTATTTGAAGACCCCTTAGGTGGCTGTTATTTGTATGTGTAGCTTGCCCAATTATCGACTTGTTTGCATGATAGCACGTTGCAATTCCAAATAGTGGATTACGCGTTTCACTCGGAGTTTTCACTCGATTCTTTGCATATGATCACTTGATATTTTCTTATTCCATCCATGAATGGGCTTGAGGTTGAGATGAACCTTCCTCCCTCCTTTGCATTGCATTTACCATTGCTATATTCATGTTCACTTGTATGCGGTTATTACTTGTATTTCCGTTCTTCCTTTCGTTTTCCTTTCCCGTAGGACTTCCATTCTTCCTTGTTCAAGGGAGGATGTGATAGACATTAGGAGCTAACCCATGTATGATAACATTAGGGTAGATTTTATTCCCTTTTTAACCCTAGGATTTTAGAGTGTCATCTCTTCTTTCTTCAGAACGACAGAAAAACATTAATAAAGGTTATAACAACAATCAATTCACTTCTTCCGTCAAAAGATTTGAACAAACACAAACCTTTTTGTAATAAGAAAACCCTTGTTTAAGGTGAGATTTTTCATAAAAGACACTTGAACAGCTTGTGTCGTGCGTAGCCCGAACTACGTTTGCTCTGATCTTCCATGCTGTGTGGAAGTACGTAGGCATAGGATGCGATATCCTAGCGAGCAACCTTTCCCCACCTTCACCCGTAGTTAGGCGAACTACGTTGACTTTGATTTCTCGTTCCAGACGGGAATACGTAGGCATAGAGTGCGATGCTTTACCGAGTCATGTTTTCTTTTCTTTTCAGACCTCATCCTTTAGTTTAGATAGAAGTGTAATCCGTACAAACAAGCAAGCGTGGATCCCATCGAGTACGATGGACGTGAGGGGTGCTAATAGCTTCCCCTTGCGTAACCGACTCCCGAATCCAGGTTTTGGTTGAGATGACCATACCTTTTCCCGTCTTTGCGTTAGGTTTACTTCGAGCATTTCCTTTCCCTCCTTTGGGATAAGTAACGCACGGTGGCCACTCTTCTGTTCAGCCGGCGCCGATTTTCGCAGTAGCGACACCCAGCAGAGATGTTGTTCTTTCCTCCCAGTGGAAATTGATGTGTAATCTCTCCCCGACAGAGTTGGTTGTATTTTCGGCATTTATTTTGCCAGAATACTTCGCGATACCCGTTCATCCCCAACAGGGTGGTATTTGTCCTCAACAGCCGTGTTGAAGCAAGCTTGTCAGAGCCTTCCCAAGCAGCCCGAACCTGCATTTGCATTTGCATACATTATCATGTTTGCATCTACCCAAAAATGTGTAGCATTTCCGTGCCGTATGGAGCATTACGCCATTATCAGACATACGCATTTTGAAACATAAATCAGGTTGGTTAACCTTTTTCTTTCAGGTGTGTTTCTCAGCAGGAGTATGAAGTTATAGTTCAGATCTATTTCCAGACGATCGAGGTCTCGCCGTGAGACATGTGATGATGCAGTCCTTGTTATTATTCCCCACAGGGTTATTGGCTGAAGTTTCTCTTATCCGACCAGCGGAGTATTTTCTTCAAGGTTGCTGTCGCGGCAGCATGTCAGGGTTTCATAAATCAAAACTTCAGAAGTGGTCACTTGTTGTCAAAACGGGTGTCGGGCAGTTATTTTCAGAATATCCCCAGTGAAGTTAGCTACTGCTAAGAATAGGTAAAGAAGCTATGTCCGAGTTAATTTTCCCGTATGAAGCAGGCGGATGAACTTTCCTATAAGAATCAGGTAGATGTGTTTTCCTGTATGAATCAGGCAGGTGGATTTTCCCGTATGAAGCAGGCGGATGAACTTTCCTATAATAATCAGGTAGATGTGTTTTCCTGTATGAATCAGGCAGATGGATTTTCCCGTATGGAGCAGGTGGATGAATTTTCCTGTAATCAGGAAGATGGACTTTTCCCGTATGAAGCAGGCGGATGAACTTTCCTGTATGAATCAGGCAGACGTATTTTCCCGTATGAAGCAGGCGGATGGAGTTTCCTGTAATCAGGCAGATGGAGTTTCCCGTATGAAGCAGGCGGATGAACTTTCCGGTATCCAGATAGATGATTCTCCCGTGATAGATAGAGTATGTGAGTTGTGTTCCGATATTTGACAAAAGTATTTTCCCCAATGAAGTCGCCGTGATTTCCTCGTGTTGACATAATATTATAGTCCCCAGTAGAGTCCTCCTCAAAGTCGTTTGTGGGTTGGGACCAACGGAGGTAGCTACTGCAGAAGTAGGCAGAGAAACGGTATTCAGATAATTTTCCCGTATGAAGCAGGCGAATGAATTTTCCTGTATGAATCAGGCAGACGTATTTTCCCGTATGAAGCAGGCGGATGAATTTTCCTGTAATCAGGCAAATGACTTTTCCCGTATGAAGTAGACGGATTGGGATTCCTGTGTGTAGGCAGATGATTTGCCTGTATGGATAGGCAGATGAGTCCCCTGTGATTAGACAGAAATGTTTCCCCAGCGAAGTCGTCGGGGTTTTTCTGTGTTGACGAAATGTAGAGTCCTAACGTGGACAAAGTTCTATCCCCGCGATGATAGAATCTTTTTTCGGGTTGATGAAAATGATCCCCAGCAGTCGCTAATTTGTTTTCTCCGTATTAACAGACGACGGAATTTTAACGTAGACAAAAGGCGGGATGTTTCGACAAGAGAGAGTTCCAGGCCTGGGGCGTTACGCAGGCGGTTGACATTGAAATCAGGTTTTGATATCAGATAATTGATCAGTTTGTTGCCGTAACAACCGGATTCAGTCAGCGGATGTTGTTTTCCAAGCAGTTTGTGCAGTTTATTTCTGCGGTTGGCAAATTTTCGGGTTCTTGGTATTCAACCGTCTCGTACCTCGATTGTTTGAAGGTCGTTCGCTCTTCACCCAGTCGGGTCCAAGCCGTTTGAATAGGGGCAGCTGTTGGACCCTAAAATTTGCTCAACCTATTTCACCTGGTTTATGTTTCAATTGCATTATCATTTGCATGGTCACATCATGTACATGGTCCAATCATTTGCATATCATAACATAGCAAGTCATCTAACAGGGGATCAAGTGCCATCCTTATCTAAATAAGCATATCAAGGGGCCTTATTCAAGCTGAAGAACATCCAAGTCATCAAGAAATCGGTTGAAGCTTTGAGGAGATTTGAATGTCAACAAGTGGATTCCTCTCCTAACTTGAGGTGTATTGAGGGTCATCAATGGGGTATGAAGCATGGAATTATGAATTTGAGGTGTGTATGGATCCCATGGGAGGCCTAGAGATCCCTATTGAAGCTTAGACAAGTCATGGCATCAAGTTCAAGAACCACAGTTGAGGTGTGTACAAGTAGGGTTTCATCTGGGTAACCCTAGGTCAAGGAGAGCAAGGAAAGGGCACCAAGACCTAGCTCTAGGTCAGGGAAGTCATGGGTTGAGATGTTAAAGCATGTGTATGGATGAGTCAAGATCAATTTCAAGAGAATCAAGAGTGGTTGGAGGGGTTAGAGACAGGGTTCCTAGGGTAAAATCCCCTGTATAGCACTAGACTTCCAAGCCATACAAGTCCAAATACAAGTTTCAAATGGATTCTTGGCCAACATGAAACTTGTAGATCTTCTCAATAGCTTTAATTTGAGTACTATAATTCTTCAAGGAGGTTTGTAAAACTCAAGTTATGGTTCTTGCAAGTTATGGGTCATCAGAGGCACTGAAATTTATCTGTGAAAGTCACTTGACTTCCAAGCAACTTTTGCCCATAAATGAGTTTTCAAATGGATTCATGGACAACATAAGAATTGTAGGGCTTGATCTTACCTTTAATTTGAGTACTAGAAGTCCTCAAGAAGGTTTGTGGAACTCAAGTTATGGTCTTGGCAATCCAGGGGTATTTTGGGAAAGTTGAATTATAGGTCATTTTTCAACATAGGTCAAAATCTCTATCTTCCACTCCTCAAATGAAAAAATGTTCAACATGCGATGTGCTTAAAATGATGTTTTTAGGTCAGATAAGAAGCCATGGGTGATTGAAATGGCTTTCTTCACAAAATGATCCAAAATGGCCTAAAATAAGGATGGATTTTAAATGAATCAAAGAGGGAAATTGTGATTTTTGAGCCATAGGTCTAAACCAGTCCATATGACATACCAAATTGATCAGGAAATGAATTTCAAACACAATGACATTTCCACATTTTTGAGTTGAGGCTTAATTTCATGACTTACTTTGTAAAGAGCTTACTTACCTTACAAAGTCACAATGCCAAAACAAAAATCAAGGCAATTCAGGCCAAGCTAGCTACCTAAACACACTCCATAACCAATTTGCAGTTGAATAGAACATTCTAGAGTAAGCTGGAAGCTCAGAATCGTGACTGTAGCATTGGAATTTCATGGCCAAATCAGAATTTTGGATCAGTAGAATTGGGCCTGAATTAGATTGAATAAGCCCACAAACACTTCATATTTAAGCTCTAGAGTGAATTCAGATTGGTTTTGGTGCCATTTTCATGCAAGAAAGAGAGATAGCAGTTAGGGTTTCAAGAGCTTCAATAGAAATCGTGTTCTGAGTTCCAAGAGGATTCAAGCCAAATTGAGTGTGCAAAAAGCTTCTACTATCACTCTTGATCGTGTCTGGGAAGTTTTGGAGCTTGAATCGAGCGTTTCATCCTTCTGTTCATCTAGTTTTACCAGGTATGTAACTCTCATAATTCCTTATGATCTAGGGAGAATTAGATAGAATTGACCATGTGGTTAGGACCTAGAGATGATAAGGATCGTTTCTGGAATGATTTGGAACCATTAAGAGACAATTAAGTGTGATGCACAATTTCTGTTAAGAGACGGTTATGGATGATCTTGAGGTTTCAAGTTGGGTTGGATAGTTCATCATGATTAGTGAAGAATGAGGAACAATCTTAGGGTTTCAATTTTGCAAATGGAGCTGTTTGAAATCTTGACACGTTTTAGAGAAGGAATCGGTTTTGAGAATCTATGAGGATTTAGAGGATTTAGAGATTATATTTGGAATCTATGTGAAATTTTGGTCAGAATTGGTATAAGATTTGTCTTGTTTGGTCACCTGTAACCACTACTCCACCGGAGAAGACGGTGGAAACCACCGTGAACCACCACCTGAGAATAGTCTCAGGTCGCCTGAGCTTGTGGAGAAGATGAAGTCCCAACCCTCAGATCACCTTGACTAGTTGACTCCCTCACGCATCCAAGGGCCACGTTTCAAACTCAGAAATTGCCTCCATTTGCCAAAACGCTCCGTTTCAATAATTGAGGTGGCAGTCCATGTCATTCCCAGTCAGCAACCTATGTGGACGCGCCTCAATGCTTGGATTTGATTACCAGTCTCTCCATTTGATGGCTCCCATTTAATCCAGTTTTTAATTTCTTTTATTCTTTTTAATATTTTCTTTTATTCCATTTAATTTCTAAAAATCATAATAAATCCAATATTGATCCAAAAAATATTTAAAAATACCTCCATGATCTTGGATTTATTTGTGATTTTATGAAATTAATAAATCCCATTTTTATCCATTTTTCAATTTAATTTGGGTTTTTCCATTTTTATTATTTTCTTTAAATTTGGTATTTTTGCTACATGTTCTTGCTGATTTTCTTGTGACCAATTAGTGAATGATTTTAAGTTGATTCTTATTGGATTGATTAGATTAGGGAAGCATGTACCCTTTGAAATTTTATCACAATTTTGTGAATAAAATTTAGGCTAGTTTGAGAGGTGAATAGGAGAGGTGTTAGAATTAGGGTTTCAAGACAGATAGTTGTAGTGTTGTGCATAGTTTGAGGATTAAATGGTTGATCTAGGGTTTAGGATTCCTATGGGGTATTGGGTATAGGGTTAGGTTCCCTTAGAAATTTACCTAGGATTTTCTGATGAGCATTAGCATTTTATCTGATTTTTGTAACTTGTGTGATGATTGTAGGTTTCTCCTTTGGATATTGGGTTTGGTTATGCTTGGGTGGGGCTATTTTGGAGTGCTTTTGGCTTGGGTTTTGCTTGGATGACTTGAGGATCAAATGAAGTTGCCTTGGATGGTTTGAAGAAGCTTGGATTTGAAGATTTCTCTTTTATTAGAGGGCTTGACAGAGGCTTAGGAGTTAGGATATATAGGAAGAGCATTAGTGTAGTCTTGTTTCTCTTGTCAAACATAGAGAGCTTATTGTGCCTCTATTCCATCCCATGACACAAGGTCCCCCAAAGAAGATCCATCTCTCCTTAGGAGGGATGTAGAGCATGCTTTGGTTGGGTAGAACCTTGAGGATACCCTTCACTTGCTATGTTAATATCTTAGTGATTTCCTTGGGTTGTCACTAAGTTTCTTAACATTTCAACTTCATAATTGATTCTCTTATGGAGTGATTGCATTGAAGATGGAAACCTATGGAAGATGAAGTTCATTGAAGATTGGTGAAGATGAAGCTTGTGCCTGTCAAAAGCTGGTTGTCTGTGGAAGCTAGGGTTTTGCTGTTTTTTGTTGAAGCTGTTTACTGGTTGAGGTTCATGCTTGCTAAAGATGGGGCTTATTGAAGATAGGAGCTTATCTAAAGCTTGAAGATTGTTGAAGATGGATGAGGGATCTTGCTTGGAGAAGTTGTTACTGTCAACTCTTTGTTGTTAATCAACTGTAGCTGTCAGAGTTGTTGCTGCTTGTGTTGCTTACTGTAGGAGCTGGACTGTAGCTGTCAGAGCTGTTGCTGCTTGTGTTGCTTACTGTAGGAGCTGGATTGTTGCTGTCAGAGCTGTTGCTGGTGTTGCTTACTGTAGGAGCTGGACTGTAGCTGTCAGAGCTGTTGCTGCTTGTGTTGCCTACTGTAGGAGCTGGATTGTTGCTTGCCCCCAAAGGTTTGAAGTGAATATTGTTCACTTTGCCTATTGTTTTCCCAGGTTCGAGGTTGAGTGGGACTCCCATGCCTCGCTTGTGTTGCTGTATTGCATACATGTTTACTGCTTACTGTATATATCTGTTTCTTTTCCATTTATCCCCTAGGATCTCTGTTTCCCTCTGTGCAAGAGAGAAATATGATAGACAATAAGTTTTTATCCATGCATGACAACTTTAGGGTAGTTTTGATTCCCCTTTCAAACCCTAGGTTTTTAGAGCTTCTTTCTCTTCTCATCTCAAAACACTTCAAAACATAGTAATAAGAATAATCGATGTCGTACGTTACGAGCCTTAAGCTATTTGAGAAAAGAGTGCTGGAGGGTCACTCTCCAGTAATCTGATTACTTAGTGTGTTACCCTTAGGGTGACATACGACGTAGTCACTCTCAAATCATAGTCTCTAGTGCGTCGGGAGTTGCAAACACACTAAAAAACACTTCTTTCGTAAAATATTCAAAACAAACATCAAAGTGTCATTTTTGTCCGCTTGGACTCCTAATCAGAAGAAAACCTTTTCAGAAGGATCTAAAAAACAGTCAGACAAGTCTGTGTCTTCCGTAGCCCGAACTACGTTTGCTCTGATCTTTCATGCCGTATGAAAGTACGTAGGCATAGGATGCCGTATCCTAGCGAGCAACCTTCCCCTCCTTTCCCGTAGGTAGGAGAACTACGTTGACTCTGATTTCTCGTTCCAGGCGGGAATACGTAGGCATAAAGTGCGATACTTTGCCGAGTCATTTTATTTTCTTTTAACCCCAGACCTTTAGAGTAGATAGAATAATAATCCGTACTAGAAAACAAGCGTGGATCCCGTCGAGTACGACGGACGTGAGGGGTGCTAATACCTTCCCCTTACGTAACCGACTCCCGAATCCAGGATTTTGTTGCGATGACCATTCCTTTCCCGTCTTTGCGGTAGGTTTACTTCGAGTGTTTCCTTTCCCTCCTTTGGGATAAATAACGCACGGTGGCGACTCTTCTGTTTAGCCGGCGCCGATTTTCACGGTAGCGACAGGAAGCGTCTTGTCAGACTACCTTACTGATCAACCTGTTGAAGATTATTAGCCACTTAAATTCTACTTCCCCGACGAAGATATCATGCTTCTTTACAAAGCCAAAGAAGATCCTGGCCCCGAGGAGGGTCCTGAACCTAGTTCCCATTGGAAAATCATGTTCGACGATGCATCCAACAAAAGAAGCCATGGTGTTGATGATGTTCTAGAAAATTTGACTGGTGGCTACACTGCTATTATTGCAAGAGTGTGCCTTAACTATACGAACAACATAGTTGAGTATGAAGTCTGCATCCTGGGTATCGAAGCTGCCATTGACCTTCGTATTAAGATTTTGGAAGTAATTGGCGAATATGCCTTGGTAATTTAGCAGCTCAAGGGTGAATGGGAGACCCAGGATGAAAAACTGATTCCTTACAAACGCTATATTTTGGAGATGATCGAGTTTTTTGATGAAACCACTTTCAAACACATCCCAAGATCCAAAAACCACATAGCAGATGCTCTGGATATGATGGCTACTATATGGAAGGTTCATTTTGTTAACGAAGCACCCCTAATTAGCATTGAGAGAAACACTGCGCCAGCGTACATCATGATGGATGAAGAAGAGTCTAACGAAAAACCTTGGTTTTATGACATCAAAAATTACCTTCAGAGTCAAGAATATCCTGTCGACGCCTCTAAACTTAATAAGAGAACTTTGCGAAGATTGTAATCCAAGTTCTTCATTAGCAATAATGTTTTGTACAAGAGAAATCATGACACGGTCTTACTCAGATGTGTTGGTAGTAGAGAAGCAGACATCTTGATGACAGATATTCATGAAGGTGCCTTCGGTACTCATGCAAGCGACCATGCCATGGCAAAGAAGATCTTGAAGGATGGTTATTACTGGTTGACTTTGGAGATTGTCTGTATCCTATTTTCCAGAAGATGTCATAAATTCCAGATTTACGCAGACAAGGTGCACGTGCCACCACATCCTCTGAACGTATTGTCGTCACCTTGGTCATTCTCAATGTGGGGCATTGATATGATTGGGGCATTGATATGATTGGGGAAATTGAGCCTAAAGTGTCTAACGGTCATCAGTTTATCCTAGTCGCGATTGAATATTTCACTAAATGGGTGGAAGCTGCTTCCTATGCGAATGTAACAAAGCAAGTGGTTACCCGGTTCTTTAAAAAGGAGATTACATGTCATTACGGAATCCCTAACCAGATCATTACAGATAATGGGATGAATCTGAACAATAAAACAATGAAGGAGCTTTGTGACAGTTCCAAAATTGGAAATCACAACTCTTCTCCTTGCCGGCCTAAGATGAATGGAGTTGTTGAAGATGTAAATAAAAACATTAAAAATATTGTGCAAAAAATGGTAGTAACTTACAAAGTTTGGCATGAAATGCTACTATTTTCTTTACACGGATACATAACATATGTCTGCACTTCAATAGGGGCAACCCCCTTTTCCTTGGTATATGGAATGGATGTGGTCCTTCCCATCGAAGTTGAGATACCTTCTTTGCGAGTCCTGATGGAAGCCATGTTGGAAGAAGCTGAATGGGTCAGAGAAAGGTTCAATCAGTTGAGCCTCATCAACGAGAAAAGGATGACGGAAATGTGCCACAGTCAGCTATATTAGAAGAGAGTTAAAGGAGCCTTCGACAAAAGAGTCCAGGTCAAAGAATATAAAGAGGGTGAGTTGATACTCAGGAAGATTCTTCCGGTGCAATGAGATATGCGTGGAAAGTGGATCAAACCACGATGGCCCATTTGTTATGAAGACATTTTTTTTCTAAAGGCTCTCTTATCCTTATGACGATGGACGGAGAACAGCTCCAACATCCCGTGAACTCAGATGCAGTAAGAAAATATTATGCCTAAAAACCCGCTAAGTTGAAAACCTAGAAAGGAAACTTAGGCAACACAGGGGCATCCTGGTGGATCATAACCTATGTGAAATTCTGGTATGCAGATCTCATATGTCCTAAGGGATGCAAAGAACATTGATCTCTGCTGAAATAGAACAAGGACAGAACATGACCAATTTAAATTTCTTTAAATTGTACCAATGTCATGACATCTGTTGTAACATCAACTGGCTGACAGACTATTTATCTAACCATTTAAATTGTGCAGAATTGTAAATGCTGAAAGATAAATAACACAATGAAATGTTAACCCAGTTTGGTGCAACCTCACCTACATCTAAGGGCTACCAAGTGTCGCTACTGCAAAAATCGGCGCCGGCTATGACAGAAGAGTCGCCACCGTGCGTTATTTATCCCACAAAAGGGAAAGGAAACGCTCAGAGTAAACCTAACGCAAAACGGGAAAGGAATGGTCATCACAACCAAATCCTGGATTCGGGAGTCGATTACGCAAGGGGAAGGTATTAGCACCCCTCACGTCCGCCGTACTCGACGGGATCCACGCTTGTTTTCTAGTACGGATTGTTATTCTATCTACTTTAAAGGTCTGGGTTAAAAAGAAAAGAAAATGACTCGGCAAAGTATCGCACCTTATGCCTACGTATTCCCGTCTGGAACGAGAAATCAGAGTCAACGTAGTTCGGCTAACTACGGGAAAGGAGGGGAAGGTTACTCTCTAGGATACGGCATCTTATGCCTACGTACTTTCACACGGCATGAAAGATCAGAGCAAACGTAGTTCGGGCTACGGAAGACACAAGTTTGTCTGACTGTTTTTATTACCTTCAAAAAGGGTTTTTCTTGATTAAGAGTCCAAGCAGACAGAAATGACACTTTGATGTTTGTTTTGAATCTTTTACGAAAGAAATGTTTTTCAGTTTGTTTGCAATCTCTGACGCACTAGAGACTATGATTTGAGAGTGACTACGTCGCGTGTCACCCAAAGGGTACCACACTAAGCAGCCAGACTACTGGAAAGAAGCTCTCCAGCAACCCTTTCTCAAATAGCTTAAGGCTCGTAACGTACGACATCGATTAACCTTATTACTGTATTTTTGAGTTGTTTTGAGATAAGAAGAGAAAGAAGCTCTAAAAAACCTAGGGTTGAAAAGGGAATAAAAACTAACCTAATGTTGTCATGCATGGATAAGAATCCTAATGTCTGTCATAATTCCCTCCTGCACAGAGGAAATCAGAGATCCTAAGGGATGAACAGAAAAGAAAGCAAGCAAATACAGTAAAATGCATGCAATGCAGCAATACAAGCGAGGCAAGGGAGTCCCACTCAACCTCGAACCTGGGAAAACAACAGGCAAAGTGAATCAACATTCACTTCAAACCTAGGGGGCAAGCTACACAAGCCAACAAACAATACAGAAAACAAAACCAAAGCAGAGGAGGCAGCCCAAGCAGTAGCACCAAACTCCTACAGCAAACAGCAGCTCTGACAGCAACAGGTTGATTAAACAACAAAAAGTTGATAGCAACAACCTTCATCTTCATGAATGCTCCTATCCTCTCAAGTTTCAACAAACTTCAGTCTTCAACAAGCACCAAGCTTCAACAAGCTTCAGACTTCAACAAGCAACCAGCTTAAACCCTAGCCAACTTCAACCAGTAAACAGCTTCAACAAGCAGCAAAACCCTAGCTTCAACAAGCAACCAACCCCTAGCTTCAACAAGCAACCAACTTCAACAAGCACAAACCCCTAGCTTCAACAAGCACTGAACTCTAGCTTCAACAAGCACCTCCAGGGGAGAATCAATCAACAAGATCAAGTTGGAATGTTAAGTAACTCAATGACAACCAAAGGAAGCCACTGAGAACTTAACATTATAGTGGAAAAGTACCCTCAAAGTTCTACTCTTAAAGCATGCCACTCATCCCTCCAAAGGAGAGATGTGACTTCTTTAAGAGGACTTTATGTCATTGAATTGAATGGAGATGAACAATATACTCCATGTTTGAAGAAAGAAACAAAACTAGTCTAATGCTCTTCCTAAAACCCTAGTTTCCCTAAGCTCCTGACAAGCATCCACAAGCTAAGAAAATCTTCACATCCAAGCTCCTTCAAGCTCTCCAAAGCACCTTCAATTGGTCTTCATCTCCATCCAAGCACAAGAGCAACACCACCCTAATTGAAGCGGAACTATTGAATTAAACTAGTCCAAGTTAGTTCATCAGAAACACCTAGAAGTTAGTCCTAGAACTAATTCTAATTAAAATACCAAAATTGAGTGTAAAATCCTATAAAAAATTCTAAGGGTTTCTAAACCTCTTAAGAATATGCCATACAAAAACCAGGGGGTTAACCATTCATTTAGGCCTAAAACTATGCCCTAAACCTAAGGGTACTATCCTAAAACCCTAAAACTACAACACCTAATGTTCAATGTTCAAAACAACCTAAAATTCCCTCACAAAATTATGAGAAAATTACTATGGGTACATGCATATCTAAGCTAACAATACCAAAAAGAAACACTTCAAAAATCAACACCAATTAGTCATACCAAAATCAGCAAGAAAGCATACCAACCATATTCAAAATAACATGAACTAAACTTCAAAAAATGCAATTAAATTCCTAAATGCATGAATTAATTACTTTTTAATCCTATTAAAATCTACACTCTCTAAAGAGCCAGGGAAAAAAATCTCACCTAAATTGCTTAATTTTTCTATTTGTTATGAATTTAATCCTAAACTATATGCAAAAATGTAAAAATAAAAGAAAAACAATGAAAATGATAAAGCTACGTGCCAAATAGCAATATTATCCAGTTATTTCTCCAGACTGGGCCTAAAGGGGGGTGCCAAAAGCGCTTCAGACTAAGCCCAAACCAAAGTAAAAGAAATCAGGAAAAACAAATGGAAATTGGAAAAACGTGTGTGTTGAATAGCAATGATTTCACGTGTATTTTCCCACATGGGCCTAACCAGGGGCGTGATTAGCAAGAGTTCACTTAAGCCCATCCAAAACACTTAAGTGAAAAGGTGAGTTTTGATCAAACTCTTTCTCTTCAGAAAACGAAACAAGATTGTGGCCATTGGTTTATGAGATTAGTCAAAGTCAAGCATGGATCCTAGGGTTGGGAGTCATCGTCCCTAAAACATTTGAAAATGAGAGGGAAGTGTGGGACGGTGGCCTGAGACACAGAGCCACCGTCATCTCCGGCGAGGCAATCCCAAAAGGCATCAAACGCAACAACTAAACACCCTATCCTCCTCAAAAATCTCTCCTGATCATGAATATGCCCTCATAATTTATTGATTCTCACTCAAAACCCAAACCCGATCCAAGTTTCAGAAAATTCCCCAAGTCTTGAATGTCTCAAATCTTGCAATTAATAAGCCTAAACTCATCTACATGTTTCACTGATCAATTCTCACCATCCAAACGCCATTAAAACCTCAAGAACTAGGAGATGTGAGCTTCAACAGAAAATGGCATCACACTTAAAATGTCTCTAACTGCTCAATTCTTGTACTGAAATCCACCTAAGCATCATCCCTAACCTATCCAACTATCAAAACCTAAGCAATTACCTATAAATTAGAGCAGAAATGGAAAGTTGCAAACCTAGTTTGAAATGATGAACAGGTGATGAATTCCTTCGAATCAACCTCCAATCTTTTGCAGAATCACTCAAGAACCACTTCCCAAGCTTCTACAATGGTCAATTCGCCTTCAAATTCCCTCTATCTCCAAACCTGATCCTGAGCTGCAATGAAGAAATTTCAGTTGCTCTTTCTTGTTTCCCTCCAATTCTTGCCCAAAAAATGATCTGAATCAGTTGCAAATGTTATATAGCATGTGTTGGAAACCTCTAGAAACTTCTGTAATCATCTAAATGAGAATTTAAATTTCTCATTTTCCTTCAAAATCTCATGTGTGACAGTCACCAATTTCTCTGTTCTTGGCCTTGATTTCAATTGAAGTTCTCCCTTCATGACATTTTAAATTGAATGGGAATGATATCTTCCTTGTTTTTGATCCAAAGGTATGTAATTCAAATGTTGCTTCCATCTTAAGTAACAAAAGAGAACCATGTGAAATTGGTCTCAAATCCAAAATGTGGTAATGTCATCATCTTTAAAATGCCTTTTCTGATCAAAATGACATATAACTTTGCATTATTTGGCCACATCTCAATTTTCCCCAATTTTTGCCTTTTAATCACTTTAATTTCTTCCTTTTCAAAATTTCTCAAACCAACTTCTCCTATGAGCCATTTCAAAACCTCCTTGATGCATGGTCAAGGTTAAAACCCTATTTTGAGAAACTTTCTAGTTGAACAATTTTCCATTTGAAGCTTGCAAGTTGGAGATTTTGGCCCATGCTCACAAATGACCTATAATCACAAATACCCAAAATACCCCTGGCTTGCAAAGATCGTAACTTGAGTTCTAAAAATCCTATCTAGGACTTCTAGTATTATATGGAAAGCTAAGATCAAGATCTACAACTCTCATGTTGGCCAAAAATCCATTTGAAAACTCCTTGAAGGGCAAAAGTTGCTTGGAAGTCAAGTAAATTTCACAGATAAATTTTAGTGTCATTTGATGACCTGTAACTTGCAAGGACCATAACTTGAGTTCTACAAATCCCCTTGAGGACTTATAGTACTTACATTAAAGGTATTGAGATGCTATACAAGTTTCATGTTGGCCAAATATCCATTTGAAACTTGTATTTTGACTTATGTAGCTTTGAAGTTAGGCACTAAACAGGGGATTTTACACTGAAACCCTAATTTAGCAACTTCCCACATTCTTGATTCTTCTTTGCTTAATCTTGGCACAACACCACACATGTATCAACATACTCTCCCATGAATCCCATGACTTCAAAGTAGGCTTTTATGCTCTTCAATTACTCAATTGACCTAGGGTTGACCCAGATGGAACCCTAATTGGCTGCACTTCAAATGTGGCTCTCATACTTGAATCAATGACTTGTCTCAGCTTCAATATGGCCCTATAGGAATTACATGAGATCTATACACACCTCAAATTCACATTCCCTGCTCCTCATCCCACTGATGATTTTCAATATCCCTCAAGATAGGAGCAAAACCCACATGTAGGCACTCAAACTTCTCAAGACTTCAAATCACTTCTTGATGGCCTGGATGACTTCTCATACTTGGATAACACCTCTTGCTAGGCTCTTCTCTTGATAGACACCCTTGATCCCCTGTTGGAGGCATGCTATGCTATGATATGCAAATGATTAGAACTATATGAATGATGTAACTATGCAAATGAAATGCAATGAAACATAAATCAGGCAAGAAAAGGTTGAGCAAATTTTGGGGTGCAACAACTGCCCCTATTCAAACGGCTTGGACCCGACTGGGTGAAGAGCGAACGGCCTTCAAATAATCGAGGTACGAGACGGTTGAATACCTAAAAAACCCGGAAATTTTCCAACCACAGAAATAAACTGCACTGCTTGGGGAGCAACATCCCCTATCTGAATCAGGTTGTTACGGTAACAACTGATCCAACGTCTGATAATAATCCTGATCTCAACTTCCACCACCTATGTAACGCCACAGGTAATGAACAATTTTTTTCAAAAACACCTCCGTCCACAACTGGACTAACCTTGTCAACACAAGAAGAGAAACAAATTCGTCAACACGAATAGAGATTCTGTCGTCACAGGAGTAACCTTGTCCGCATCTGGACCCCAACTTTGTCAAATCACGAATAAACACAAATCTGTCCACGTCAGGACTCACATTTCGTCAATCCGAAGAAATCCCAACCACACAGGAATATAACTTTGTCCATGTTAGGACGCTTGTTTTGTCAACACAAAGGAATCCCCTCAACAAGAGCAAGACTTGGTCCACGTTAGGACGCACACTTCGTCAACACGAAGAAATCCCATCATAAACTTGTCCATGTTAGGACTCAAATTTCGTCAACATAGAGAAATCCTATCATAAACTTGTCCACGTTAGGACGCCACATTACGTCAACACGGAGAAATCCCGGCGACTTTGCTGGGGATGAGTTGTCCGCATCTCGTCAGCACGAAGAGATCCTATCAACATAGGAATAAATTATCCACGTCAGGACTCATATCTCGTCAGCACGAGGAAATAAACCTGTCACCATGAAGAGAAATAAATTTGTCCACGTCAGGATTCTATCACGGCGACACGAAGAATGGTAAACTTGTCCATGTCAGGACTCACATCTCATCAGCACGAGAAAATCCTATCAACATAGGAGTAAATTGTCCACGTCAGGACGCCATTTCGTCACCATGAAGAAAGATAAATTTTTGTCCACGTCAGGACTCGCGCATCTCATCACCACGAGGAACTATAACCTTGTCCACGTCAGGATGCAGATTTCGCCAATACGAAGAAAGATATCTGCTGGGGATAAATGGTCCACGTCAGGACACCATATCGTCCACACGAAGAGTAATCAATTTGTCCACGTCAGGACTGCACATTTCAAGGAAATAAATCTGTCCACGTTAGGACACCCACTTCGCCAGCACGAAGAAATCCCGCCAATACAGGAATAAATTGTCCATGTCAGGACTCATATCTCGTCAACACGAGGAACTCCTATCAACATAGGTAACAAAATTTTGGCGACATCCGGGGAAGTACTTCTGTCAACCAGTAGGAAAATACATCCGTTTATCCATACGGGAAGATACTCTGAATACATTTCTCTGCTTATCTCTACAGTAACTAACTCCATTGGTCCCAACCCATAAACCTTCTAGCGCTGACGTGACAGCGACTTTGAGGCGGACTCTACTAGGGATATTTGGAAACCAAACTGTCGGACGCCTGTTCCGATAACCGGCGACAACTTCTGAAATTTTGATTCATGAAACCCTTTGACACTGACGTAACCGCAAATTTGAAGAAAATAATCCACTGGCCGGATAAGTGAAACTTCAACAAGCAACTCTGGCAGGGAAAACAAGAGAAATTTAAACAAATAACTCTGCTCGGGGACAAAGAGAAACTTAACCAAGTAACTCTGTGGGGAAAATAGTAAGATGAACCATATCATCACACGTCTCACGGCGAGACCTCGAATACCTGGTAATAGATCTGAGCTAGAACTCCATACTCCTGCTGAGAAAACACACCTGAAAGCAAAAGGTTAACCAACCTGATTTATGTTTCAAAATGCGTATGTTTGAAAATGGCGTAATGCTCCGTATGGCACGGAAATGCTACGCGTTTGAGTAGATGCAAATATGGCGATATATGCAAATGCAAATGCAGGCTCAAGCTGTTGGGAAACTCTGGTAGTGTTGTCTCAACAACATGAATGCTGAGGATAAAGCCAACTCCGCTAGGGAGAACAAGTATCACAAAGTATTCTGGCGAAATAAACGCTAGAAACACAACCAACTCTGTCGGGGAGAGATTGAACATCAATTTCCACTGGGAGGAAAGAACAAACACCCTGCTGGTGAACAAACTTAGTTGGGGAAGAAGCGACACTTCTGGGCAAAGCACACTGTCTGGGCACAATTTACACATTCAGAGTTACCATTCCGCCGGGGACTCTGCTGAGGATCAACACCCTGTCAATGGCATGACGACCTGTGGGGAGCAAGAAACCCATCCTTCGCGGATATAAACCTTTCGAACCAATCAACTTGGTTAACCACTGCGGGAATCTCCCATGCTGGAGATTGAACGCGCACATCTTCGATTCGCTGAGGAGCGCAACCTCTGCAGGGGACATTGATCTTGACTTGCTGGGGTTAATCCTATGGACGGATTTCCATGAGGACCCTCTCCTGGGGAAAATAATTCCCTCCTTCGGGAAGGGATAAATGTCATTTCAACTCTCTGGGGATGAGCTGCGACTAGCTGAGGAATGACATCAACTGGAGTCAGGTCTTACGTCAAGCGACCTTGGCTGGGGAATACAACTCCTGACTGTTTGCTCCAAAGGTAAGAACCCTGCAAAACACAAACGAGACAAAACAGGCTTATACAACAGAATCTATTCGGGTTAGCATCTGTGACATTACTTCAGTCAATTCGAAGTTTTAGCAATTATTGGCAAGGGCCAGCAAGATTATGTAAGTGCAAGTTTATCAAAAACATCGGCGTCTTTCACAAACAAAACAGTAAAGAACAAGCATAAAGTACTGAATAACATGTTTTATTGATAACGGGCCTCTGAATAGGCAAAGTTTTGTACACTGGATGCAACTCCTGAAAAGAGGAAGTTACGCATAAACACACATATATATATATATATATATATGCACATGAAGCATAAAGAAAATACAAAACAATATTTGTATCCATGTTGGCAATGTGGCACAGACAAACACCATGAGCTGATCCTCCTATGACTCGCCTGACTCTGCGCTTTCCCATTACTCGATCTTCGGAAGAGATTTTTTTTTGGATAGACGGCCCCCAAGTACTCCCAAACCACTAAGCAATGTCGTATCAAATCCGGACCGCAGTCATTTGCTTTTTCAATCCCTAACTTTTGCGTGAACCACCCTTTGCGGGTTTTCAATTCACCGGGATACCCTTTTTTGCCGAAGTCGCCCTTTTCAGGTTTTCGACTTCGCGGGTGTACATCTTTTCAATTTTATCCCTAAATTTTGCCCGAACCTTTTATTCATTTTTTACGGTTCGCCAGGATGCCCCATTTTTGCCTGGACTCTCTTTTTACTGTCCAGCGGGTCACTTTCAAGCAAAGTATTTTTTAACTGCGTCCGAATTCACATGAGACGTAAAGTCCTCACCATCCATGGTGGATAGTAACAAGGCTCCTACAGAGAAGACTTTTCTGACAACGTATGGACCCTCGTAGTTGGGAGTCCATTTGCCCCTGTGATCTGATTGTGGTGGGAGAATCTTTTTCAAAACAAGATCGCCCGTCTAAAAGCTTTGAGGGCACACCTTCTTTTTGTAAGCTTTCTTCATCCGGCTCTGATACAGCCGCTCGTATGCTAGAGAAGCCAGTCTCTTCTCATCTATTAAGCTGAGCTGACTCAGTCTATCTTTAGTCCATTCTGCCTCATCGAGTTGGACATCACGTAAAACCCTCAGGGAAGGAATCTCGACTTCCAACGGTAACACCGCCTCCATCCCGTATACCAATGAGAAAGGGGTTGCCCCGGTTGATGTGCGTACCGTCGTACGATAACCGTGCAAAGCGAAAGGTAACATTTCGTGCCAGTTCTTATACGTCACAACCATCTTCTGAACAATATTCTTTATGTTCTTATTGGCCGCTTCGACAGCGCCATTCATCATGGGCCGGTAAGGAGAAGAGTTGTGATGCTTAATCTTAAAATTCTGACACAACTCTTTCATCATTTTATTATTCAAATTTGAACCGTTGTCGGTGATAATCCGCTCAGGGATTCCATATCTGCAGATAATATCCCATTTGATAAATCTGGCTACCACTTGCTTGGTGACATTAGCATATGACGCTGCTTCCACCCATTTGGTGAAGTAATCGATTGCCACCAAAATGAACCGGTGTCCGTTTGATGTCGTAGGCTCAATCTTTCCAATCATGTCAATTCCCCACATCGAGAAAGGCCACGGTGATGACATCACATTTAAAGGGCTCGGAGGCACATGGATTTTGTCCGCATAAATCTGGCATTGATGACATCTCTTTGCAAACTTGAAACAGTCTGTTTCCATAGTTAGCCAATAATAACATGCCCGTAGCAGTTTTCTCGTCATAGCATGCCCACCAACATGTGTACCAAATGTACCCTCATGTATCTCTTCCATGAGCAACTTCGCCTCTTTCTCGTCTACACAGCGTAGCAACACCAAGTCGTGGTTTCTTTTGTATAGGACACCGTCCGGGTTCAAATAGAAATTGCCAGCCAATCTCCTGAGAGTCTTCTGATCTCGACTGGATGCCCCAGCCGGATACTCCTTGTTCTTCAGGAAATTCTGGATATCGAAATACCAGGGTTTACCATCGGGAGCCTCGTCAATGGAAAATATGAATGCAGGCCTATCGAGCCGAGAGATAACGATCCAGGGAGCCTCGTTCTAGAAGTTAACTTTATACATTGAAGACAATGTCACAAGGGCGTCAGCCATTTGATTTTCTGCTCGTGGCACGTGATGCAATTCCACCTTGTCAAAGAAAGGCAACAATCTCCTTGCATAATTCATATAGGGTATCAAATTGGGCTGACATGTCTCCCATTCTCCTTTAATCTGATTCACCACTAGAGCTGAGTCTCCATATACATCCAGATTCTTGATTCGCAAATCAAGGGCTTCTTCCAGACCCATGATGCAAGCCTCATATTCAGCCTCATTAATGGTAACAAGAAAGGTCAATCGGCCAGTAAAAGGGATGTGCGACCCATGAGGAGTAGTGATAATTGTCCCTATTCCGCTACCATAGGAATTTACAGCTCCGTCAAATATCAACTGCCATTTGGAACCCAACTCTGGTCCTTCGTCCGACAATGGTTCTTCACAATCCTTCATTTTCAGGTACATGATATCCTCGTCAGGAAAATCAAACCTCATCGATTGGTAGTCCTCAACAGGCTGCTCAGCGAGGTACTCTGACAGAACGCTACCTTTAATAGCCTTTTGCGAGACATATTGGATATCGTATTCAGTTAACACCATCTGCCATCGGGCAATTCTTCCGGAGAGTGCTTGCTTCTCAAACACATATTTGACTGGATCCATCTTTGAAATTAGCATGGTTGTATGGTTCAGCATGTATTGCCTCAAACGTTTGGCGGCCCAGGCTAGCGCGCAACACGTCTTCTCGAGCATTGAGTATCTAGACTCACAGTCGGTGAACTTCTTACTCAAATAGTAGATCGCATGCTCTTTACGTCCGGTCTCATCGTGTTGACCGAGAACACAACCCATACTTTCCTCAAGAACCATCAAATACATAATCAAAGGTCTCCCGGCCACTGGGGGTATCAAAACAGGAGGTTCCTACAAGTATTCTTTTATCTTGTCGAACGCCTTTTGACAATTTTCATTCCAGGTCAACACCTGATCCTTTTTCAACAACTTGAACAACGGCTCGCATGTCGCAGTTAGGTGAGATATGAACCGAGCAATGTAGTTCAACCTCCCTAAAAACCCACGCACTTCTTTTTCTGTTTTAGGCGTCGGCATTTCTTGTATAGCTTTTATCTTTGCAGGGTCAACTTCTATTCCCTTTTCACTCACAATAAACCCCAGCAGTTTACCCGATCTCACCCCAAAGGTGAACTTGTTAGGGTTCAGTCTCAACCTGAGCTTCCTAAGTCTTTTAAACAGTTTTAGCAGATTAACCAAATGTTTTTCCTCCGTCTGGGATTTGGCAATCATATCATCAACATAAACCTCGATCTCTTTATGCATCATGTCATGAAAGATAGTCGTCATAGCACGTTGATATGTTACCCCAGCGTTCTTCAGTCCGAAGGGCATCACTTTGTAGCAAAATGTTCCCCGGGGAGTAATGAAGGTAGTCTTCTCCATGTCTTCTGGTGCCATTTTGATCTGATTATAGTCTGAGAAGCCGTCCATGAAGGAGAATACGGAGAACTGAGCAGTGTTATCAACCAGCACATCAATGTGAGGAAGTGGAAAGTCGTCTTTCGGGCTCGCCCTATTCAGATCACGGTAGTCTACACACATTCGCACTTTACCGTCTTTCTTCGGCACTGGTACTATATTAGCGACCCGTGACGGATAAGTTGTAACGGCTAGGAAACCAGCATCCCACTGTTTTTAAACTTCCTCTTTGATTTTCACAGCCATGTCTGGTCTGGTTCTTCTGAGTTTCTGCTTAACAGACGGACATTCCTCTCGCAATGGCAGACGATGCACAACCATGTCCGTATCCAACCCAGGCATATCCTCGTACGACCAAGCAAATATATCACTATACTCTCGCAGTATCTCAATCAGCCTTTGCTTGATGTCGCTTTGCAGCGCAGCCCCTATACGGATATTTCTCACAACTTCTTCTGACCCCAAGTTGATAATCTCAGTTTCCTCCTGATGAGGCAGAATGATTCTCTCTTCCTGTTTCAACAAACGAGTCAGCTCCTCTAGCAAGTCGCTATCCTCAACAATCTCTTCCTCTGCTTGGAATACCGGGTGCTCGAAGTCGAAACGAGTCATAGGCGGTTCGTAGGAGATGTCATCTGAAGTATTGGTCCTGCAAAGGAAATGGTTAAATGTTTCAAAATGCAAACAAAGCAAATAACCACGTTGCCATTTATTGTTAAAGTAAAAACAAGAAAAACAGGGATCACAATATTCGTATATGAAAAACGCCTTTATTTCATGATTAAAACAGTGCAATACACATAATCAAGTAGCCCTAAGGTAAAATCACTATGCCCCGGGTAGGACATAGGATTACTCAACAATTGACAAAACAAATCATTACTGTTTAAGAGTCACTGGGACAGTTTCCCGAATGGACCAGTTGCAGAGACTTTGTCCTGGCACGTTTGGCTTGATCCACGCGTCCATATCGCAGTCACTATCTCCGTCTTCAGCATCGGAAATAGCATTGATTGTCTCAAAGCACACCCCACTTGGCGTAATCATGATCGGTCCCTTGGACCTGGGCGCTCCTGAAGATGACGCTGACGATGTCGGTCGATACCCTAGTCCAAACTTGTCATTCTTCACCGGGATCTCTAGCACCTGCCCCCAACCTTTAGTCTCACCAGTCTACACTAAAGCCTGAGCTTCCTTATAGGATGACACTGCCACCTCTGGAATTTTGATGGGACCCTGAGCCTTGCCTTTAATTCTCAACCCTTCGAAGGCTTGACAAGGTGTCTCATGTATTTCTCCGTCGACCTCAACATATCTGAACGATGACAGGTGACTGACCAAAATATCCTCCTCCCCGCAAACGGTAACAACACTATCACCCACCATGTACTTCAACTTCTGATGCAATGTGGACATTACGGCCCCTGCAGCATGGATCCATGGGCGCCCAAGAAGGCAGCTATAAGCTGGATGCATATCCATGATGTAGAATTCGGTATCAAAAATTTCTGGCCCCACCTGAAGCGGTAATGTTATTGACCCGAACACTGATCTTTTCGTCCCGTCAAACGCCCTCACAACCAAATCGCTGGGCGTGCAAATAATTCCCCGTATGTCCAATTTCATCATGGCCTTCTTTGGCAATACGTTCAACGACGATCCAGTATCCACCAATACACGTGATATTACGGTGCCCCGGCATTCCACCGATATATGCAAAGCCATGTTGTGCTCTCGACCCCTGGGTGTCAGATCAAAATCTGTGAAACCCAGGCTATGTCCAGCATTGACATGTGCCATTATCCCCTCTAACTGATTTACAGAAACTTCTTGAGGCACAAATGACGTATCCAGAATCTTTAGCAAGGCGTTCCGGTGGGCCTCGGAACATAGCAACAACGACAAGATAGAAATCTTCGACGGCGTCTGCTATAGGTGCTCAACAATTTTGTAGTCGCTTTTGCGAATCAGTCTCATGAACTCCTCTACGTCCTTGAGTGACGTATCCTTTTCTTTTGACTGAGTAGGCCCGCTTTCATTTACTTTGGCTTTGCCTTTGGCCAATCTCTCTGCTTCTACTTCAGGTGAGATAAAAATCCTTCCGCTACGGGTCATGCCCCCCGTTCCAATGACATTATCAACAGCCCCAGCTGGCTGGCTATTCACCACGATCTTTTCACCGTTGCAATACGCTTCTAAATCGTATGTCCACGGGACAGCTTTCGTACTCTCAAAGGGAACAGGCCCTGCTTTGGTAATCGTAATAGTTGGCCGCTGGGCGGGCGCCGTTATCGTTATAGTCTTCCTCGGGATCGTCACCGTTGCAATATCATTATGCTTGTCACATAATGCCTCCACAGGCTTCTCAACCGCAGTTCGATCAAATTGCAAGGTCCCTTCGTCGATCATGGCCTGAATGCCCTGCTTCAAATCGGTACAACCCTCAGGCTGGGTCCAACACTCTAAATAGTATTCATCACAACCAGGGAATGCCCCCCCTCTGAACAACCTGCTTTTCACCTCACTCAATGGTGTCTTTAGTTTGTTAACATCCATCACCAAGTTCAAATTTTCTTCTGTCAAGATAGCATTTGCCCCATGATTAGGCATAGGCTGTTGTACAATATTGGGCCCCGCCTGGCGAAAGTTGATGGCTTTACTGTCCAACAAGTCTTGGACTTTATGCTTGAAAGCGTGACAAGATTCTACATCATGTTCGGGCGCCCCGGAATGGAATTCGCAATGCTTAGTAGCGTCATACCCATAAGGAAGTGTCGGTCCAGTAGGCGGCTCCAATGTTCTTTTCTCGACCAAATTCAACCCCAGCAGTGTCTGAAGAAGCTCTGCATATGTCGACGGAGGCTTATCAAATACCCTCTTCGGCTTTGCATTCTGAAACCTTCTCGGACCCTGATTCTGCCTTTGCTGATGCTGTGGTTGTTGTTGCTGTTGTTGTTGAGATTGGATTGGAATGGTAACACTGGCTATTTGTTGAGGTTGAACATACTGATTTCTGCCTCTACCCCGACCTCTGCCACCAAATACAGCGCTTGTATCACCTTGTCGTCTTCCGCCGAACGCTTTTCTCGCACCCCCAGCTGAGGTAGATTCACCTGCCTGAATCTTTCCAATTTTAATTCCATTTTCGATCCTCTCTCCCATAAGGATCATATCGGAGAAGCTACCCATCGAAACATTGAGTAACTTGTCATAGTACATTCCTGTAAATGTCCCCACAAACATGTCATTCATCTCCCTTTCAACCAAAGGAGGGTGCACCCGAGCTACCATATCGCACCACCGCTGCGCGTACTCTTTGAAACTTTCACCACTTTTTTGCGACAGACTCTGCAACTGAACTCTGTTTGGCGCCAAATCGCTGTTATATTTGTAATTCATAACGAAAGCATCAGCCAACTGCTTCCAGCTTCTAATCTGAGTGGGCTCCAGTCCCATGTACCATTCCAATGATGGTCCCGATAAGCTATCCTGAAAGAAATGCATGAGCATCCTTTCATCATTGGAATATGCAGACATCCTTCTATAATAAGAACGTACATGGACCTTTGGGCAGGTATCCCCTTTGTATTTGTCGAACGTTGGAGCCTTAAATTTTAATGGCACCCTCAGCCCTGGTACCAACCCCATAGTAGTTATATCTAACCCAGCGGAGTTCTGATCAACCACACCTTTCATCTGCTCTTCTAGCATTCTGATCCTCTGAATAGGGTCAATGGGGCCCTCAGGTCCCATACCTCTTCCCGAAAAAGCGTCGTCCTGGTGATCCACATTCCAGTCATTGCCATACCCATCGTAACCCATGTTACGGCCAAATCCTTGCTGATTGAACACAGGACCCTGTCCTCGGTTGCCGAACCCTAGATTGACCCCAGCAGGTCCAAAACCATTGTTGAAAGGAAATGCTCCAGCGCCGTTGTTATTCCCATTACCGAATCCACCATTACCGTGGCCATACCCCTGATTGTTGCCGTAACCGTCATTTCCAAAGCCTTGATTGTTGAACCGGGAGTTCCCGTCCTGATTGGCATTGCCATACCCATTGTTTCCAAAATCGGCATTGTCACCGAATCCTTGATCGGCATCCACAGTGTTGCCTTTGTTGTTAACAACATGCCCATCACCACCATTTCCAGTATTGCCATTACCAGCGTCAGCGCCTGCACCAGTACTAGTGTTTCCGTTGCCAGTTACTACAGGTGGAGTAACAACTGCCGGTATCTCATCCTCCCGGCGAGGAGTTCCAACAGAATTGTGGTCAGTATTGCCATTTCAGTTTGCCCGCGTCAGCAGCGGCTGCACCAAGGTCTGAAGGTTCTCCTGGCCCTTGGCCATACTCTCCATGGCTTGCATGAATAGAGTCAACTTCTCACGGATTTCCTGCATCTCGACCTGAACTTGATCCATTATCTTCTTGTAGTTGTTTCTGGTTGAGTGGCGGTGGATTCTTTGGTCGTCAATCCTGAAAAACCTGTGAGATGCAGGAAATAAGATACAGATTCAATAAGTAACTGGCGATGCAAAATGAATATGCAGATGCAATATGTGTCTGTGTGTTAGGGAGATCAACCCATGATTCTAGTGCCAAAGTGCCAGTGAAGTGAAGTGATAAGGAGCTGGAATCCACTCATGGAAGAAACATCTCGTATATTGCTGAAAAGCCTATCAAGGTAGAAATACAATATCTCTGAGTGTACAATAACAAGAAGGCATGACCTCAACCAACAATCCTGGTGATGGCTAGCACAATGCAAATAAAGCATATACAATAGTGTATAAGGTAATCAAGTGCGATCATATGCCTGATACTCCTCTAACAATCTCTTAGTCTTGGGATGGTCCGACTGAGAAAGCAACCCTTCGACGAGCGAGTCTCTTTGCTTGATAACACGCTGGAGATCCCCAATGGATTCCTCCCAAGCACCCTCTCCAAAGCACTCCTCTAGCTTCCGCTTCTGGGATGCAGACTCTTTCTTACGCTTGACAACTTTGTTCAACGAATTCTGAACGTCATATCTCCGCATAACCTCTTCTTCAAACTTTTTCTGGCTAGCTTTCAACTGATCTTCCAGCCCAGAGATCTGCTGCTTCAGTTTGTCTTCTCTTTCCCTGTTATTGGTCAGTGTAACATTCCAGGTTTTGTTGAACGTAGAGATCTCCCGGTAGGCTATATCAAGTGCTTTCTTCTTAGACTCCAGCATGTCATGGGAGCTCTTGAAATCTATCCCCAAACGTTCACGCTTCTTTTGTTGTTCAGTCAGTTCTGCACCTAACTGGTTCACCGGCTTTGTTTGCTGTTCGAAGGAATATACGGCTTCATTCCTTTCACTCCTGAGTTGCACTAGCTCTTCTTCCAACTTCTCGTTGGCTTTCATCAGCTCTTCTTTCTCCTTCACAACCTGCTCATATCTCTCAATAGACACAGTAGTTGGCTCCTCAACCACGAAGGGAGCAGGAGGTAATACTGCAGGAAACGGCATCAGTGCCTACTTTGCCCTATCTTGGATCCACACTTTGTACGGAGCATAGGCTTGACTATCATTCTTACCCAACAATGGCTTACCCTTCTTGCAGATATTATTCCAAGCATGCTGAAGCTTGGATAACAATTCTCCCTTCAAATCACCTGTGAAGTACAGAGATTCCTGCACTTCCTCCTCTTTTGGCGGGCTTCTCAAAGCATAACCGAATTGCCTGATCAACAATGACGGATTGTAATTGATGCACCCCTTCCTCCTAATCATAGGAACGTTAGGATATCCGGCGCAGCTGTAGATAATCTCATATCCTAGTAAGTCCATATCAAACCAGACAACATCTTCTGAAGAAAGCCCCATCAGACGCTCAGACCATTCCACCGTAGCTGCAGACTCAGCAAAGATACCCTTCTTGGGTAGGTGACTATCAAACCACATATACAACAAAGGCACACAACAAGGGACGTTCTTGCCTCTCCTATTCTCGTTCTTATAATGCAGAGAGTGATAGAAGTCTCCAATCAGCGTAGGCACAGGATTGCCTGAAGCAAATATATGGAACGCATCCAGATCAACAAAGTCAGGCATGTTAGGGAACAGTACAATGCCATAGATACACAAAGCAAGGATAGCATTAAACACAACCCAACAGCCACTCTTGGCATACTCTTGTGCTTTCCCAACCAAGAACTTGAGAGAAAAACCAGAAACTCCGTTCCATGAGGTTAACAGCAACTCTGAAGGGTCTAAGTGCAAAGCAACAGCCAAATCCTCCAGCTTGGGCTCAGCACCCATATGAATGAAGGGTACCCTGTTCTGAATGGTTAGCTCCAAGATCTCAGCATATTCCTCCATGGTCGGAGCCAGAATGAAGTCAGGGGAGGTAAAACACCTCAGCGGGGGATCATAAAACTGCATCAGCGCGTACAATCCGTTCAGCTCATACGTGGATGGTTTGCAAACCAACCTAAGCAGTTTCCCATAACTCTTCCTGAAGCTTCTCTTCACATCATCATCAGCTAGAGACATCAAACCAAGCAAAGAAGAAACATCTGGAGTAGGCAACTTGTATGCCACAGTCTTCTTCAAAGTATCCATAATAGCAGCAGACAGAAATCCGGGCAACTAGAATCAGAAGGTATGAAATGCACCTGGAGCACAGACACACGTTAATGTTATGCAAAATGAGCATGCAACAATGCAATATGCAAACATGCAACAGGGACCAAGTGATATATTTCTGAAGAGATCCATCCACAAATATTTGTCTCAACAGACCCACAATACTGCTCAAACCTGGTCTCAACAGACCCATAACCATGCTCCAACTTGGTCTCAACAGACCTATAACAAAGCTCCAACCTGGTCTCAACAGACCTATAACACTGTCCTGATGAAGAACCCCAAGTAACCACACATACTGATCCAATATCCAGAAAACCGGGTAGTCTGGAGGTCAAGTTTCCTGCATGCCCCAATCCCTCTCACAGGTAGGTGTCCTATCAACTGACACAAGGTACGGCATCCTATGCAGTCATCGGTGTCACAGACTTTCAAGACTGATGATACGATACCCAGAAGGTCTGGCATCACCATGTCCTGAAGAGGCCTCACTTAGCCAACTTCCAATTGATCAGTCCCCAGAGTCGATAATCCAACTAACCAACAACCCCCTCAACCCAAAGGGTTGAAAAAGAAGTCAACCAGAAGAACCTCGTCTGAGCATGGATTTTGTGGGACACTAGTACATGCAAAGCATGCACGCGCCCACTACTTTCCACAACTAATTCTAGGTGCACTCAAGCCCAGGTCCGGCTTATCTCTCAACAGAGTATCCCCCTACCCAACATAACAACAATAATACAATGCTGAAAGTAAATACAGAAAACTAAATCCATACAAAACCCACGACGGGAAAACAAGCGTTAGGATTGACTCGCGTAGGGAACCGTTGGAGTCCCCAGCAGAGTCGCCAGTTGTCGCTACTGCAAAAATCGGCGCCGACTATGACAGAAGAGTCGCCACCATGCGTTATTTATCCCACAAAAGGGAAAGGAAACGCTCAGAGTAAACCTAACGCAAAACGGGAAAGGAATGGTCATCGCAACCAAATCCTGGATTCGGGAGTCGATTACGCAAGGGGAAGGTATTAGCACCCCTCACGTCCGCCGTACTCAACGGGATCCACGCTTGTTTTCTAGTACGGATTGTTATTCTATCTACTCTAAAGGTCTGGGTTAAAAAGAAAAGAAAATGACTCGGCAAAGTATCGCACCTTATGCCTACGTATTCCCGTCTGGAACGAGAAATTAGAGTCAACGTAGTTCGGCTAACTACGGGAAAGGAGGGGAAGGTTGCTCTCTAGGATACGGCATCCTATGCCTACGTACTTTCACACGGCATGAAAGATCAGAGCAAACGTAGTTCGGGCTACGGAAGACACAAGTTTGTCTGACTGTTTTTATTACCTTCAAAAAGGGTTTTTCTTGATTAAGAGTCCAAGCGGACAGAAATGACACTTTGATGTTTGTTTTGAATCTTTTACGAAAGAAATGTTTTTCAGTTTGTTTGCAATCTCTGACGCACTGGAGACTATGATTTGAGAGTGACTACGTCGCGTGTCACCCAAAGGGTACCACACTAAGCAGCCAGACTACTGGAAAGAAGCTCTCCAGCAACCCTTTCTCAAATAGCTTAAGGCTCGTAACGTACGACATCGATTAACCTTATTACTGTATTTTTGAGTTGTTTTGAGATAAGAAGAGAAAGAAGCTCTAAAAAACCTAGGGTTGAAAAGGGAATAAAAACTAACCTAATGTTGTCATGCATGGATAAGAATCCTAATGTCTGTCATAATTCCCTCCTGCACAGAGGAAATCAGAGATCCTAAGGGATGAACAGAAAAGAAAGCAAGCAGATACAGTAAAATGCATGCAATGCAGCAATACAAGCGAGGCAAGGGAGTCCCACTCAACCTCGAACCTGGGAAAACAACAGGCAAAGTGAATCAACATTCACTTCAAACCTAGGGGGCAAGCTACACAAGCCAACAAACAATACAGAAAACAAAACCAAAGCAGAGGAGGCAGCCCAAGCAGTAGCACCAAACTCCTACAGCAAACAGCAGCTCTGACAGCAACAGGTTGATTAAACAACAAAAAGTTGATAGCAACAACCTTCATCTTCATGAATGCTCCTATCCTCTCAAGTTTCAACAAACTTCAGTCTTCAACAAGCACCAAGCTTCAACAAGCTTCAGACTTCAACAAGCAACCAGCTTAAACCCTAGCCAACTTCAACCAGTAAACAGCTTCAACAAGCAGCAAAACCCTAGCTTCAACAAGCAACCAACCCCTAGCTTCAACAAGCACAAACCCCTAGCTTCAACAAGCACTGAACCATAGCTTCAACAAGCACCTCCAGGGGAGAATCAATCAACAACATCAAGTTGGAATGTTAAGTAACTCAATGACAACCAAAGGAAGCCACTTAGAACTTAACATCATAGTGGAAAAGTACCCTCAAAGTTCTACTCTTAAAGCATGCCACTCATCCCTCCAAAGGAGAGATGTGACTTCTTTAAGAGGACTTTATGTCATTGGATTGAATGGATATGAACAATATACTCCATGTTTGAAGAAAGAAACAAAACTAGTCTAATGCTCTTCCTAAAACCCTAGTTTCCCTAAGCTCCTGACAAGCATCCACAAG
The DNA here is from genome assembly GCA_963859935.3 of Lathyrus sativus. Classification (NCBI taxonomy): domain Eukaryota; kingdom Viridiplantae; phylum Streptophyta; class Magnoliopsida; order Fabales; family Fabaceae; genus Lathyrus; species Lathyrus sativus. The sequence continues at coordinate 186,508,978 of OZ012736.1, read as the reverse complement.
CTAAGAAAATCTTCACATCAAGGCTCCTTCAAGCTCTCCAAATCACCTTCAATTGGTCTTCATCTCCATCCAAGCACAAGAGCAACACCACCCTAATCTAAGCGGAACTATTGAATTAAACTAGTCCAAGTTAGTTCATCAGAAACACCTAGAAGTTAGTCCTAGAACTAATTCTAATTAAAATACCAAAATTGAGTGTAAAATCCTATAAAAAATTCTAAGGGTTCCTAAACCTCTTAAGAATATGCCATACAAAAACCAGGGGGTTAACCATTCATTTAGGCCTAAAACTATGCCCTAAACCTAAGGGTACTATCCTAAAACCCTAAAACTACAACACCTAATGTTCAATGTTCAAAACAACCTAAAATTCCCTCACAAAATTATGAGAAAATTACTATGGGTACATGCATATCTAATCTAACAATACCAAAAAGAAATACTTCAAAAATCAACACCAATTAGTCATACCAAAATCAGCAAGAAAGCATACCAACCATATTCAAAATAACATGAACTAAACTTCAAAAAATGCAATTAAATTCCTAAATGCATGAATTAATTATTTTTTAATCCTATTAAAATCTACACTCTCTAAAGAGCCAGGGAAAAAAATCTCACCTAAATTGCTTAATTTTTCTATTTGTTATGAATTTAATCCTAAACTATATGCAAAAATGTAAAAATAAAAGAAAAACAATGAAAATGATAAAGCTACGTGCCAAATAGCAATATTATCCAGTTATTTCTCCAGACTGGGCCCAAAGGGGGGTGCCAAAAGCGCTTCAGACTAAGCCCAAACCAAAGTAAAAGAAATCAGGAAAAACAAATGGAAATTGGAAAAACGTGTGTGTTGAATAGCAATGATTTCACGTGTATTTTCCCACATGGGCCTAACCAGGGGCGTGATTAGCAAGAGTTCACTTAAGCCCATCCAAAACACTTAAGTGAAACGGTGAGTTTTGATCAAACTCTTTCTCTTCAGAAAATGAAACAAGATCATGGCCATTGGTTTATGAGATTAGTCAAAGTCAAGCATGGATCCTAGGGTTGGGAGTCATCGTCCCCAAAACATTTGAAAATGAGAGGGAAGTGTGGGACGGTGGCCTGAGACACAGAGCCACCGTCATCTCCGGTGAGGCAATCCCAAAAGGCATCAAATGCAACAACTAAACACCCTATCCTCCTCAAAAATCTCTCCTGATCACGAATATGCCCCCAGAATTTATTGATTCTCACTCAAAACCCAAACTCGATCCAAGTTTCAGAAAATTCCCCAAGTCTTGAATGTCTCGAATCTTGCAATTAATAAGCCTAAACTCATCTACATGTTTCACTGATCAATTCTCACCATCCAAACGCCATTAAAACCTCAAGAACTAGGAGATGTGAGCTTCAACAGAAAATGGCATCACACTTAAAATGTCTCTAACTGCTCAATTCTTGTACTGAAATCCACCTAAGCATCATCCCTAACCTATCCAACTATCAAAACCTAAGCAATTACCTATAAATTAGAGCAGAAATGGAAAGTTGCAAACCTGGTTTGAAATGATGAACAGATGATGAATTCCTTCGAATCAACCTCCAATCTTTTGCAGAATCACTCAAGAACCACTTCCCAAGCTTCTACAATGGTCAATTCGCCTTGAAATTCCCTTTATCTCCAAACCTGATCCTGAGCTGCAATGAAGAAATTTCAGTTGCTCTTTCTTGTTTCCCTCCAATTCTTGCCCAAAAAATGATCTGAATCAGTTGCAAATGTTATATAGCATGTGTTGGAAACCTCTAGAAACTTTTGTAATCATCTAAATGAGAATTTCAATTTCTCATTTTCCTTCAAAATCTCATGTGTGACAGTCACCAATTGCTCTGTTCTTGGCCTTGATTTCAATTGAAATTCTCCCCTCATGACATTTTAAATTGAATGGGAATGATATCTTCCTTGTTTTTGATCCAAAGGTATGTAATTCAAATGTTGCTTCCATCTTAAGTAACAAAAGAGAACCATGTGAAATTGGCCTCAAATCCAAAATGTGGTAATGTCATCATCTTTAAAATGCCTTTTCTGATCAAAATGACATATAACTTTGCATTATTTGGCCACATCTCAATTTTCCCCAATTTTTGCCTTTTAATCACTTTAATTTCTTCCTTTTCAAAATTTCTCAAACCAACTTCTCCTATGAGCCATTTCAAAGCCTCCTTGATGCATGGCCAAGGTTAAAACCCTATTTTGAGAAACTTTCTAGTTGAACAATTTTCCATTTGAAGCTTGCAAATTGGAGATTTTAGCCCATGCTCACAAATGACCTATAATCACCAATACCCAAAATACCCCTGGCTTGCAAAGATCGTAACTTGAGTTCTAAAAATCCTATCAAGGACTTATAGTACTCTATGGAAAGCTAAGATTAAGATCTACAACTCTCATGTTGTCCAAAAATCCATTTGAAAACGCCTTGAAGGGCAAACGTTGCTTGGAAGTCAAGTGAATTTCACAGATAAATTTCAGTGTCATCTGATGACCTGTAACTTGCAAGGACCATAACTTGAGTTCTACAAATCCCCTTGAGGACTTATAGTACTCAAATTAAAGGTATTGAGATGATCTACAAGTTTCATGTTGGCCAAAGATCCATTTGAAACTTGTATTTTGACTTATGTGGCTTTGAAGTTAGGCACTAAACAGGGGATTTTACACTGAAATCCTAATTTAGCAACTTCCCACATTCTTGATTCTTCTTTGCTTAATCTTGGCACAATACCAAAAATGTATCAACATACTCTCCCATGAATCCCATGATCTCAAAGTAGGCTTTGATGCTCTTCAATTACTCAATTGACCTAGGGTTGACCCAGATGGAACCCTAATTGGTTGCACTTCAAATGTGGCTCTCATACTTGAATCAATGACTTGTCTCAGCTTCAATATGGCCCTCTAGGCATTCCATGAGATCTATACACACCTCAAATTCACATTCTCTGCTCCTCATCCCACTGATGATTCTCAATATCCCTCAAGATAGGAGCAAAACCCACATGTAGGCACTCAAACTTCTCAAGGCTTCAAATCACTTCTTGATGGCCTGGATGACTTCTCATACTTGGATAAAACCTCTTGCTAGGCTCTTCTCTTGATAGACACCCTTGATCCCCTGTTGGAGGCATGCTATGCTATGATATGCAAATGATTAGAACTATATGAATGATGTAACTATGCAAATGAAATGCAATAAAACATAAATCAGGCAAGAAAAGGTTGAGCAAATTTTGGGGTGCAACACCAAGCCAGGAAGGAAATTCACTATTAGCATAATTAATTCAGAGCTAAACTCCCCCGTTTACAACCCGTCACTTAATCTCTACCCAATGACATTTCTGCCTAGAATCCACTAGACAAGAGACCCTTTTCACTCCCCCTCAATCACCGCAGTGATAAACAATTCAATACAAAAACAGACTTTAGAAGACACTCTTCAAAGTCACAATACTTGATTTTTCTTAACAGCTTCAATCAAGGACAATACACACTTGCTTAAAATCTTTGAGTGACACAATGAACACAACAGTTCATACACACTAAATCAAAGCAATCATGCAGCAGATAATTTCTTGGTATACAAGTATCCTAAGACACCATACACACGTGAAGAACAACTGATACAATCAGAATTCTTCACTCACAAATATGTCTACCATAATGTATCAAAAGATACAAAGGGTGACTTACAAAGACACACACACACGGGACTCTCAAACCCTAAACCTTTATTTTTCACTCTAGTTGTTCTTGATGTGAGTGCTTTATTTCCCTTGCTTCTGCTCCTCCTTAAATAGCAATCCAGACTGGGCTTGGGCTGGTCAAAAGTAACAAACATTAGGTTTAACCACTTTCCATAATTCAAGGTGCTGTCAAATTAGGTCACAGCTGCTTCATGTTATGCCCAACCCTGAGTAGAATCTCGCCTGACATAACTAAGAAGTCATAACAGGTTTCCTGAAGTATAGCCTGAGTTTCCTCTTGCAATATAACAGTAAACCTAAACACGCGCCCTGATGTCATACGCTTGAAGTCATAACATCCAGCATGACATCCAACACACTTTATTCTTAGCTGTCCAAACTCACCCTGCTGAACACTCCTGCATAATCTTCTTCACAACAGTAGAAACAAGCATATTATAGTTTCCTAAAAAGTCTCAGAGATCCTTTTTATGAACACCAATTAAATCTGCATTTTCATGTTATGAATATCTTTGACCTGGACACACTTGATGAGATATATCCAACAGGATCTCTTTAAACCAAACCACTTCTGTCAAGTGATATAAACCAGTAGCACCTGCTGTAACAGACAGCGATGTCATGACATTCAGTATGACATCCATGACAATAATTCTGTCATCAGCTCCTGCTGCACCAGACAACGATGTCATGACATTGGTAATGACATCTTGTTTAAAACACATGACAGCGGTACTATCATCAGCTCCTGCTGCACCAGACAACAATGTTATGACATTGGTAATGACATCCTGTTTAAAACACATGACAGCAGTATTGTCATCACAGTAGATGGATGTCACGACATTCAGCATGACATTCACATTAAAACACACCACAACAGTTCTGCCACCACAGTAGATGGAGATGTTATAACATCCTACTTAACATCAGTGCAGAATCATGTTTTATCAAAATTTAGCCAATCATAGAACCATGGACAATCATAGAGTCATGGAACTAACACTATGAAGGAGATCCGGGAAAAAATTGGGGATAAAAGAATGAAAAACTCACTAAATCGAAAACCTAAAAAGGCGGCTTAGACAAAAATGAGCGTCCCGGTGAATTGAAAACCTGAAAGGGCAATTCAGACAAAAGTAAGGGACAAAAGCATTTCACTGCATCAGGAGTTGTCACTACTGCAAAAGGTCTTCAAAGAGGCTCACTTTCCTCTACTCTCATCAGAGGCAACAATTCAGACGGACTCTTAGCTAATTAGGATTGGATTATCATTCGGTTTTGTAACCTTTTCCCATATTGCCATTTTTCCAAATTGTAAATGTTCCATGGGACTTTGTCTTTTGCAAGTCTCCATCTTTGAATGAAATCAAATTTGGACCAAAATTTTATGCTCCATTGATTGCCTTACCTTTTTGTTATGCAAAAACATCACTTATTCGTTAATAATGGTTTTAAAGACAACAGTTTTTTTGAAACAAAAATTGTTTTGGAGAAAGTTAATTAACAAGCAAGTCGTAACTTTGATTGTGACATGACAGTGTAAAATTAGACTCCTCCCATTGTCGCATCGCTGCGAAGAGGGGCCGGTAAGAACAGAAGAGTAGCCACCGTTCGTTATTTATCCCAAAAGAGGGAAAGGAAACGATCAGAGAAAACCTAACGAAAACGGGAAAAGACAGGTCATCGCAACCATGTCTCGGGTTCGGGAGTCGGTTACGCAAGGGGAAGGTATTAGCACCCCTCACGTCCGTCGTACTCGAAGGGATCCACACTTTGTTGTCTATCTAAAAGGGTGTTTACTATCTAATCTACAAATTAGGGAAAAAAGAAAAGAAAAGAGACTCGATAGAGCATCGTCGCTCTATGCCTACGTATTCCATCGTGCAATGGAAGAGTCAGAGTCAACGTAGTTCGGCTAACTATGGGTGAAAGGTGGGGAAGGTTGCTCGCCAAGACATCACTGTCTTGTGCCTACGTATTCTCATCTGGAATGAGAAATCAGAGCAAACGTAGTTTGGCTAACTCGACCATAATTGGTTCAAATGATTTAGCCGAGTAGGGTTAAACCTTCGTTCCAGCAGTTAGGGACGATGCCTGTTTGCGGTAGAACCAAAGCTTAACAACACTCTTTTTTGAAAATGATTTTCAATTAATCCCAAAGGATAAAAAAGTTTGATGTTTGTTTTGTGTTTTTTAGAGAAGAAGTGCATTGATTATTGTTTGTAATTCATGTTGCACTAAAGACTATGACCTAGGGGTGAATGCGTTGCATATCGTCCAAAGGACATACGCTAAACACTCTAGAAAATTGAGAGGAGGTCCCCCAATCACCATTTCCCAAGTACTTAAGGCTCGTAACGTACAACAATCCTTAACCTTTATTAGATGTTTTGAGAAAGTTTGAAGATGAGAAGAGAGAGACACTCTAAAGGGAGACTAAGACTCAACCTAAAGTTCTCATACAAAGTGCACCTATGATTGGGATGAAAGGGAACACTACCTAATGTTATCATGCATGGGTTCAAGCCTAAGGTCTATCATAGTCAACCTTGAACAAGGGAGATTATAGATCCTAAGGGAACATGGCAAAGAAAAGAGAAGTAGAAGAAAGCAAAAGATAAGAACAATGCGGGTATGCAAACATGTAATACACAATTAGAATGAAAGTGAGGGAGGAACATAGTGTGGGGTAAACACCACCACAAGCATATCTCAACCTCAAGCATTCAAATGAGAGATGCAAGAACCAAAAGAAAATGCACACAAAAGCATACAAAATGAGCTCAAACAAGTTCAAGCCAAAAGTGAGATGCAATGGGAGAAGTTATGACCCCTACAACCATTCGAGCATCAATCACCGAAGAAACACGGGAGGAAAAGAGTGTGGGCCAGCAGCCACCACAAGCGCATCTCAACCGAATCATTCTTCAAACTTATGCAAAGACCAAATGATAAACATCACTTTGAACAACATATACAAGAGTATGCATTCAAGTGGAAAACGAAACACAAGTCGAAAAAATCATGATTAAACAACCAAGAACAGTGACATATATCCCAAACAACTCACTCCTAATGCATCATATTGATCCATGAAGATTCGAAGTGAGTAAGCACCAAAACAAGCAAGAAAAAGAGCAAAACAGGCCTGCTGGCACATTGTCAATCGATTAACACTAGGGGTTAATCGATTAACCAGTCAAAAATGCCTGAAAATTTGAAAATTCGTGTTGGTTAATCGGTTAACACTGTACCAGAAGCAGAAAAACAGCAAGATAACAACATTTTTAGCACATAAGCACTTATCCAATAATCCGGATTATCATATAAACAATTATGCACAACCTTAAACCAGCAAACAGTGATCCAATCAACATGTAAACACATTAAACCAGCAAGATCACAGATCATATGAATAAAATTAGCAAAATCAATCGAAAATGAAGATCCACATGAGAATTATGCAAATAAGCTCAAAATCAAAATCAGATCAAGAATTCTAACCTACGAAGCGGAGAATTGCTTCGGTTAGTGTTGATTTACTCCAATTAAGCAGATCCAAGAAAGAAACTCGGAGATTCTTCAAGATCCAAGTGTGTTCTTGTTGTAGGAGTGAAGATCCACCACAATTAAGCTAAAATAGTCCAAATACGCTCCTTCAAGGCAACTTCAAAATTCAGATCCAAACTTGCACGAAAATTGGATGAAGAAATTGATTCAATGAGGATGATGGATGAAGGTTTAGCTCTTAGAAATCAATGATTCCAATGGAGAATCAATGTATTCAAACAAAGAAGAGCTTTGGTGAAGGTTTGGGAATGGAGAAGTTGAGAGAAAATTGAGAGAGTGAGAATGAATTCTGAAATGAAATAGAAATTATGAGGATTCAAATGAGGCTTGGAGTGTGGTTTGTGAAAATTGCTTTGGAATGAGTGATCGGTGGATTTCAGTAGTGTTTTCAAACGCTGTTTGTGGTTAATTTCGCAATGTTTTTATCTGTTTTTCGAAGCTTTAGTTGTCATTATCTGCATAACTCGTAGTTGTGTGTCTTCGAGTCTTATTTTTAAGTTTATGTTACTTTTGCCGCTGGTGCGTTTGATTTGGTTTCTTTTAGTGTGTTTTTGACAGGAATGGATAGCACGACAATCGCACCGCATTGGGGGGCAAAGAAAAGTCGAAAAAGGGAAATCAGAGCTATAACACGGGTACCCGTGTTGCACAACACGGCCCGTGTCATGGAGGACACGGTTGGCAGACACGGGTGGACCAAAGCAGAAGAAAAGAAGACTCAGACTTGCAACACGGCCCGTGTTGCAGCCCTTGGAGAGGAACACGCCCTGAAGAAGTCAGCAGCCTGACACGGCCACCCGTGTTGCACAACACGGCCCGTGTCAGGGCCACTGAAAGTGAAATTTCTCTGTTTTTCTGATTTTTTGCTGTCAGACCTATTTTGAAGTGCATTTGAGACATTTCGCGATGTAATTTGAATTTAGATATAAGAGGCACATTTTAGAAAGTAGGGGACACTTTTGAACTGATATTAGGATTGACAACTGAGAGGAGAGTTCGGCTAGAAACAGAGGATCGATCAAAAGCGGAAGCGATTGATGATCCAAGGATTTCAACTTGCATTGTAATGATCTTCTCCTTTTTAATTCTAATTACTTTTATGTTTACCAAGAACATGAGCAGCTAAACCCCAAGTTGTTAGGGGGTGGTCCTAAGTGCGATGTAATGACTTTTGTTTAATTATTCTATGAGAATTATGTTTTTACCTTGATATATTTTATTTTGCATTAATCTTAATTGTATTCATATTGGAAAGTAGAATTCGAGTCGTGCTTAGGCGTTAGTCTGGAAAGTCAACCTAACACTTTTGCAAAATAGTATCACGGTCGATATTGCTTAGGAATGAGGATATCCCGTATCACGTATTTTATGGTCGGAACTATTGCTTGATGCTTTTCAGGGACACTGAGGAATTAGTGTACAGGAAAATCATCAAAGGGTTTTCATTAAGGAATTAAGGCAACTAAAGTGGCCAACTGATAAATTAAGGTTAATAGCTAGTATAGTAGAATAATCATACAGGGTCTTTACTCGCATCGTCTCCACTCCCCTAACACCGTTCTTAGATTGATTCATTAAGTCCGTATTTACTTGTTATATTAATCTGATACCAAACAAACCACTAGACCTTTTGTTCAATTGAATCCTAAAAATTCCGTTAATTACTACGCAGTCCTCGAGATCGATACTTGGGACTTTTCCCTTATTACTACAATTGGTAAAAATAGTACACTTGCTATTTTCTCGATCAAGTTTTTGGCGCCGTTGCCGGGGACTGCCAAATTAACATTGTTTTTAGAATCCAAAAGAAATTTTGTTGCTCTACGACTAAAATTTTATTATTTACTGCATAACTTTTATCCGCTTGTATTATCTAACGCTTGTCTAATTGTGTATGCGAGGTCAGGCCTCAGCTAAATATTCTTTTGATACAGAACCAGAACGAGCATTACACGAAAGACGGAGATTAGCTAAAGTTAAAAGACTGGAAGAAATAGAGGAAATTATATCCGTGCAGAGCGACTCCGAAGAGAGAGAGAGAGAGAGAGAGAGAGAGAGAGAGAACACCTGAGACTATTCAAATGGCTGGAAATCCACCTCAGCCTGAAAGACTGCTAGGAGACTATGGAGGGGCCAATGCTCAACCGAACCGGATGACCATTGTGAATCAACCGATGAATGTTGCGCATTTTCAGTTACACCCTTCCACCATCCGTCAGTTGGAGAGCAAACCGTTCGCCGGAAGAATCAACGAAGATGCAAATAAACATCTTCAGAGATTCCTTACAACCACCACCTCGCTGAAGATAGAAGGACATTCTGAAGAGGCCAAGAGATTAGTTATGTTCCCGTTCACACTCACTGATGATGCGGAAGAATGGTTTTACTCGCTTCCCGCTGGGAGTATCACAACATGGCAAGAGATGGAAACTGCGTTCCTGAATGAGTATTTCCCTGCCTCAGTGTTCATCCGAAAAAGATATGACATTGTCAACTTCAAGCAAAAAGATGGAGAATCTTTAGGGGATGCATATAAGCGATTTAAGAGGTGTCTTACAGCATGTCCTACTCATAACATGGACGCCACTGAGCAGATGCAAAACTTTGTGAATGGATTACGACTCAAAACGAAACAGCTCATAGATACTGCTGCCGGTGGCTCAACCAACTTCTCAACGGCCACAAGTATCAGAAGGATCATAGAAGCAATCGCCGCTAACGAGCACCTTGAGTTGTATGATCGCACGGTTAACCAACCGGAAGGTAAGATTGATCTGAAGCTGGCAGACCAGGTTGTTAAAATGGAGGATCAGATCACCGCTGAGGTAGAGAGAAGGTTAAAGAAAATGAATGTGGAAACTCAGGTAGTGGCACAGGTTGAACCAGTTCAAGCAGCACCTTGTGAAATATGCGGTGGACCACACTTTACAATGCATTGTGTAGCAACTCAAGAGCAAGTGGAACAGATTAATATGTTGAGGCAGAACAATCCTTACGCCAACACATATAATCCTGGTTGGAAAAATCACCCAAACTTCTCATGGAAAGACCAACAAGGAAATGTACAAAAACCTGTTCAAGGCCAACAACCGTATCAACCTCAGCCACAGCAGTACCAGCAGACACCGTACCAACCTCAATATTAACCACAAGCGCCTCGAAAAGCTGATTGGGAAGTGGCCATTGAGAAAATGGCCGCCCAAAGTTCTCAATTTCAAGAAGAGACAAGGAGTAACTTCAGGAATGCTGGAGCATCCATAAAGAATCTTGAAGTACAAATGAGTCAAATTTCCCAACAGCTAGTAAGTTCACAAGCGCCGGGTACACTTCCAAGTGCCACAGTACCAAATCCGAAGGATCACCACCAAATTAAGGCGGTAGTAACAAGTAGTGGAAAAGCCAAGGAAGTAGGAGAAGAGGAACCGGAACTAAATGATCAGATGATTGAAGTGGAGCTGGAAATTAAAGAGAATGAAATAGTCGAGGAAGAAGTGGTGACACCGGTACCGGTAACTAAAGAAAAAGTGATAGAATCGAAACCGGTGATCAAGCTACCATACCCCTCAAGAAATAAAAAGAAAGGACAGCAAGAGAAGAATTTCGAGAAGTTCCTGGAGCTGTTTAAAAAGTTGGAGCTGAACATTCCGTTGTTGGAGGCACTAGAACAAATGCCCACCTATGCAAAATTCATGAAGGACATCATTGCTAAGAAGCGGACTAGTGAGTCTGAACCTGTTATTCTAACGGAAACTTGTAGTGCTATTTTGCAGGGTCTGAAGATTCCGGTCAAGAAGAAAGACAGTGGAGTTGTTACTATCCCATGCACTATTGGCGATAGGTCATTCAACAGAGCTTTAATTGATTTGGGAGCAAGTATTAGCCTCATGCCCTTGTCCATCTACAAAAAGTTGGATATCGGTGCAGTTCAAGACACTCGGATGACCCTCCAGTTTGCTGATCATTCAGTTAAGCGGCCATATGGAGTGGTTCAAGATGTACTAGTTAAGGTAGATAAGTTTGTGTTTCCGGTTGATTTTGTGATCCTAGAGATGCCGGAAGATGAAGAAATGCCGTTAATTTTGGACCGACCATTCTTGGAAACCGGGAGAGTCATGATAGATATGGAAGGCGGCACCCTGACCTTGAAAGTATATGACGAGGAGTTAAAAATTGATGTTAGTAATACCATGAAGCATAAACAGGATCGTGGTACCAGTAGCAACATACAAGTGCTAGAACAAGTCGTAGAGAGTGAACATTTGGAGAGTGTGACCAAACTATCCCTGGAGAGAGTGCTAAGCATGTCAATCTTTAAGGAAGACAAAGAAGTAGATGAGAATGATAGAGAGGTAGTCGAAATGTTAGACACTCGACCATTCCAAAGGGGATCCCGACCACACCGATGGGAGGACTTACGGCAACCTATAGTGCTGGAGGGTAATGACGAAAAGCCTAAAGGTTCGGAATTGAAACAACTGCTGGAAAATCTCAAATATGTTTTTCTAGACACCGAGGAAAAGTGTCCCGCCATTATCAGCTCTAGTTTGAAAAGTGTCCAAGAGAAACAACTGATTGGGGTTCTTAAAAAATTTAAGAGTGCTATTGGTTGGAAGATCGAAGACTTAAAGGGTATAAGTCCTACAGTTTGCATGCACAAAATCCTTATGGAGAAGGACCATAAACCGGTTGTGCAGCCCCAGCGAAGACTGAACCCCGTTATGAAGGAAGTCGTAAGAAAGGAAGTGGTGAAATTACTGGATGCTGGACTTATCTATCCTATATCAGACAGTTCATGGGTGAGCCCTGTTCACGTGGTGCCTAAGAAAGGAGGTACAACTGTGGTGACTAATGACAAGAATGAGTTGATTCCTACGCGTACCGTCACTGGTTGGAGGGTATGCATTGATTATAGGAGACTTAATTTAGCCACCAGAAAAGATCACTTCTCGTTGCCCTTTATTGATCAGATGTTAGAAAGATTGGCTGGTCACGATTACTATTGCTTTCTAGATGGATACTCCGGATATAACCAAATTGCGGTTGCGCCGGAGGATCAAGAGAAGACAGCTTTCACATGCCCGTACGGAGTTTTTTCTTATAGGAGGATGCCATTCGGGTTATGTAATGCTCCGGCCACGTTTCAAAGATGCATGACTTCCATTTTTGCGGATATGCTCGAGAAAAATGGTTATATCCAAATTGCGGTTGCGATTACCATTGATTATAGGAGACTTAATTTAGCCACCAGAAACGATCACTTCCCGTTTCCCTTTATTGATCATATGTTAGAAAGATTGGCTGGTCACGATTACTATTGCTTTCTAGATGGATACTCCGGATATAACCAAATTGCGGTTGCGCCGGAGGATCAAGAGAAGACAGCTTTCACATGCCCGTACGAAGTTTTTGCTTATAGGAGGATGCCATTCGGGTTATGTAATGCTCCGGCCACGTTTCAAAGATGCATGACTTCCATTTTTGTGGATATGCTCGAGAAACATATGGAAGTCTTCATGGATGACTTTTCGGTTTTCGGATCATCATTTGATGATTGTTTAACTAACCTGTCACTTGTTTTGCAGAGATGTCAGGAAAGTAATTTGATCCTGAATTGGGAAAAATTTCATTTCATGGTGAGAGAGGGCATCGTCCTTGGTCACAAAATCTCACACAAAGGGATCAAAGTTGATCAAGCAAAAGTGGAAGTAATATCCAAGTTACCACCACCCGTAAACGAGAAAGGTATCCGAAGCTTCTTGGGTCACGCAGGGTTCTACCGCAGGTTCATAAGAGACTTCTCCAAGATAGCTAAACCGTTGACGTCCTTGTTAGTCAAGGAAACGGCGTTTGTGTTCAATAAGGAATGTGCTGATGCATTCGAGAACCTGAAAAATAAGTTAGTGTCAGCACCAATTGTGATAGCCCCAGACTGGTCGCTGCCGTTTGAGATCATGTGTGACGCCAGTGACATCGCAGTAGGGGCTATATTGGGGCAGCGGAAAGAGAAGCTTTTGCATGTTATTTACTATGCGAGTCACGTTTTGAACCCGGCACAGATGAATTACGCAACTACCGAGAAGGAGTTGCTAGCGGTGGTGTATGCCTTTGACAAATTTAGGCAATATCTGTTGGGTTCTAAAGTGATTGTTTATACTGACCATGCTGCATTAAAATATCTTTTTGCTAAACAGGAGTTGAAGCCCAGGCTGCTGAGATGGATCCTTCTTCTCCAAGAATTCGATGTGGAGATTCGGGATAAGAGAGGATGTGAAAATACTGTAGCTGATCACCTCTCGCGAATGTCACCGATTGAAGAAAACGAGGAAAAGCGCCCGATAAAGGATGAGTTTGCTGATGAACACTGTCGCTACTGCGAAAATCGGCGCCGTCTGAACAGAAGAGTCGCCACCGTGCGTTATTTATCCCACGGGAGGGAAAGGAAACACTCAGAGTAAACCTCGCACAACACGGGAAAGGTATGGTCGTCGCAACCAAGACCTGGGTTCGGGAGTCGGTTACGCAAGGGGAAGGTATTAGCACCCCTCACGTCCGTCGTACTCGACGGGATCCACGCTTGTTTTCGGGTATGGATTGTTATTCTATCTACGCTAAAGGTCAAGGGTTAAAAGAAAATAAAATGAAAATAAAATGACTCGGCAAAGTATCGCACTTTATGCCTACGTATTCCCGTCTGGAACGAGAAATCAGAGTCAACGTAGTTCGCCTACCTACGGGAAAGGAGGGGAAGGTTGCTCGCTAGGACATCGCATCCTATGCCTACGTACTTTCACACGGCATGAAAGATCAGAGCAAACGTAGTTCGGGCCACGTACGACACAAGCTTGTCTTGATTGATTTTATTCCTTCTGAAAAAGGGGTTCTTGATTAACAGTCCCGGCGGACAAAAATGACGTCTTGATGAGTTCACGTTCTTTTACGAAAGAAGTGTCTTTTATTGTGTTTGAAATCTTATTGTGTTTTTCTGTTTGTTTTGAGATAGAAAGAGACAGAACTCTAACCTACGGTTGCGGGGGGAATCAAACTAACCTAATGTTATCATGCATGGGTTAAGACCTAGTGTCTATCATGCTCCTCTCTTGCACAGAGAGAAACAGAGATCCTACGGGATAGGCAGAAACAGAAACAATAACAGATATAATACAGTAAAGCAGTAAAATGCATGGATGCAACAGTACAAGCGAGGCAAGGGAGTCCCACTCAACCTCGAACCTAGAAAACAATAGGCAAAAGTGAACAGGCTTCACTTTCAACCTAACAGGGTAAACAGCAAACAATACAGTCCAGAAAACCAATCAATACATCAGCAAATGAAATACAACAGCAAAAAGAAACAGCCACAGCAGCTCTGCATCAACACCTGGCTTCAAGTAATCTCCAATCATTTACAAGCTTCAACAAGCATCAGTCTCCATCTTCATGACCTTTAGGCAAGGGCTTTGATCATCATTCTTCCATCTGCAATGGCTTTTCTTCAAGTTCAAACCTCCAGGATGAGGGATTAGTCACAAGAGTGAATTGGGTGTTAAGCAATCAGTTGACTACCAAGGGTGGTGAACAGACTGCTTCTAACACAAGAGACATTTTCTCTCAAGAGTTCTATCTCATAGACCCTATCATCAAGCCTTCCAAAGGAAGGGGGTGAGTGTCTTAGAGAGACTCTGCATCACAGAGAAGAATGGATGCAGACAAGGCAATCCATGTTTGAGAAACAAACTTTCTAACCTAGAGCTCTGCCTAGCTCCTAAACCCTAGTCTCCTCAACAGCTGCTAGCAAGAACCTCCTCTCCAACTCTGGCAGTTGATCTTCAATCTCTGGATCTCCAATGGCTTCATCTCCTCAAGCCTTCAACTCTCCCAAGTCCCCAGACAATCCTAATACCCAAGCAAACAAGCAATAATCCCTAGAGGGCACACCACACCAGTCAATCAGATATACAGTATATTAATAGCAGTAGGGGAATCCTGACTTTTTCTAAGGGATCTAATAACTACCCATAGCCCCTATAGTCCCATAACTAATCTAGTTAAATCCTAAGTCCTAAGGGAAAGAATCAAACTTCCTAAGTCATCACCTAAAAACCCTAATTTGTTCATGTTGTTCAAGCCTACCTTAAGCACCTAAAAATAATTCCTAAAAATGGGAACTAACTTGTTTCTACAAGTTCAATATCTCATCTAAGCAACAAAAAAAGAATGAACAAAAAATATGAAAGCATTTAGTAGAACAAAAATTAATAAAATCATGCATGAAATGAACCATTTAAAATGTCATTTATTTAGAAAATATGGAAAAAATATCAAATGAAAATAAAAATGCAATTTTATTTAATGAAAATTTTCTACACATTCTAATGAAGATGATGTAAAAAGAATGGATTAAAAATGATTTTTTATCTATTTATTATGAATTTTTAAAAGTTGGTAAAATTAAAGTGGAATTAAAAAACAATTGAAATTAAAATGAGAGGGAGGGGGGTAAGAGTAGCAGGCGCTCTAGTTATATTCTGGATGGGCCAAGCAGTGGTGGGGTGCGCGTAGCAAATTGGTTAAGGCCCAGAACCATTTCAGAATTATTAAAAAAAATAAAAACACGCAGGGGGTGAAAATAGCATAGGATTCACGCGTAAAATGAATTGGGCTTAAAATTGGGGGGTGGGGATATCACTCAGCACTCAGGCCCGCCCGTTTCAATTAATGAAACGGTGCGTTTAGGGCACCACTCTTCCCTCCAAATTCAGAATTAAATGAGAGCCCTTCGATCGCTCTCTGAGTCAAAAGTCCAACATGAAATGAACGCCCAGGATTTCATCTTCTTCCTTGGTTCATAAAGCTAGGGTTTACATTCCATGGAAGCCATGCACGAGCCAACTTCAAGCTCTCAGTTCTCTCTCTCCAGGCCATGAAACGCCACGATATAAACATGAAACTTACTCTAAATTTCTCCCTCTACACGTCTATGGTCTTGGATTGCTTTGAAACTCAACAAACCACTCAACCCGAGCGCAACAATTCTGGTCACCATGGAAATACTCTGCAACTCATCAGCACAATACTCAATCAAACTTATACTAATCTAATCTATGACTAATGGTGATTATTCTGATCTATCAAACTAAGATTATAATGGCCTAACCTAAGAGTTCTAGGTCCTAACAGTTTGGTACACCTGCTAACAATCATCACTAAACTACTCCAAACTCATCCTAATTGCTCTACTAACATCCTACATCATATCTAAACTAACAAATCTATGCTAAACTAACTGAATCAAGCTGTGGCAGAGAAAATGCACCTGGTGTGGAATCTTGTGGATGATGATGGAACTCGTGGATCTGAGGCTTTTGAGGCTTGGATCCTGATCTACAATTGCTCTACTTGCTTCTGTATGCAACACCTTGAGGAGTCTTGCACTGGATCTTGAGTTCCAACTGAATTTGCAATTTTGATGTTGATGATTATAGTGCTCGAAAATGGATTGATCACACCTGGTTCTTGGTTGAATTCTGATCTATGATGATGAATCAGTATAATGAAGTTGATTTTGATGATGATTGGTGAAGAATTTGAGGAATTGAAGTGAAAATGCAATGAGAAAGAATGAGAGAATTTGGGAAATTCTTGGTGAAAAATGAATCCAACCCTTGCTCAATTCTCATTTCATGAATATATAGTGTTCAATGGTAACTTCTAGATCCCTCTTACACATTCCCTTGCCTTCCAACTTTGATTCATTTTGGCTATGTTTCTTAAAATGCAAGTAACCAAGGATAACTTTGAAATCTTCCACTAAACTCAAAAAAGTGCTTGAACCATTGTCTTTAGAATGTCTTTTCCATTCAAAATCATATATTGGAAGTCTCCATTTGGACTTATAAATCTCCCAAACCATTTTCCACTTTGACTTTATTCAAATTATAAGCCATTTTAGTTCAAATTTGGACCAATCATGCAACTTCATGTTATGAGCTTTTCCAACAATTTGTGACCTTCTTTCTAGACTAAAAATCACATTTTGAACAAGTTTGATGTTGTAAGTTTTTCCATTTGAGGCCTCCTTGTATGAGTTTTGGACATAGGTTAAAATGACCTGTAATTCACAAATGCCCAAAATACCCTTTGCTTGCCAAGACCATAAGTTGAGTTCCACACATCATATGAAGGCATACTATACCATTCTAGAAAGCTAAGACAATGAGGAACAATTCTTATGTTGACCAAGAATCCATTTGAAATCTCCTTGAGGGGTAAAAATTGCTTGGAAGTCAAGTCACTTTCACAGACAAAATTTCAGATACCTCAGATGACCTGTAACTTGCAAGGACCATAACTTGAGTTCTATAAATCTCCTTGATGTCTTCCACCACTCAAATTAAAGGTATTGAGATCCTCTACAAGTTTCATTCTGGCCAAGAAGCCATTTGAAGCTAGCATTTTGACTTATCTTCCTTGGAAATTTGACCTAAACTAGGGGATTTTACACAGAAACCCTAATTTAGAAACTCCTCTTCTCCTTGATTTCTCTTGAATTCTCCTTGGCATATCTCCATATCCTCTTTTATATGTCCAATGATGAACCCCACATCTCTCTACTAGACTTGAATGCCCCTTAAATCAGTCAATTGACCTAGGGTTGACCTAGGGTTGACCCAGATGAAACCCTAGTTGACTGCCTTCAGCTATAGCTCTTGTGCTCTCCTCAATGACTTGTCTCCTTCTTCCAATGACTTTCTAAGTCTCTCATAATGTCTAGATACTCTCCATGCCTTCAACTCACAGCTCACAACCCTCTTGTTGACCCTCAGATACCCTCAGCTAGGAGATGGACTCAAGGCTTGATCTGCTGAACTCTTTGCTTTCAAACTCCTTCCTGATGACTTGAATGAGATTGAATTAGGATAATAACCTCTTGATAGGCTTCTAGAGATGAAAATAATGATTGGTCCCCTGCTGTATGACTTGCTATGCTTATGCTATGCAGATGATTAGACTATGTACATGACTCTATATGCAAATGCTAATGATATTGAAACATAAACCAAGTGAATAAGGTTGGGCAAATTTTAGGGTGCAACAGCTGCCCCTATTCAAGCGGCTTGGACCCGATTGGGTGAAGAGCCCGGAGCCTTCAGACATTCGCGGTACGAGACGGTTGAATACTAGTGAAATCAGAAATTTGCCAACCGCAAGACTAAATTGCGCTCCTGCTTGAGGAACGACATTCATCAGCTGAATCTGACTGATACGGTAACCCACTGATCTCGTGCGACTGTGCTGGGGATTGTCTTCATCGTTCTGAAGAGGATTCTGTCATAACAAATTGCTTGCTTGTCCACGTTAGGACTCTGTCCGTCATCAATACGAAGAAATCTCAACTGAAACCTGTCCACGTTAGGACTCCATTTGCTGTTAACCCAGAAAAATCTCGGCAACTCCGCTGGGGATAATTCGTCTGCATTTCCATAAACTGAATCGTCCACGTTTAGGAATAAACTCTTCCACGTTAGGAGTAACACCTGTCCACGTTAGGAATGACATCATCCACGTTAGGAGTAACACCTATCCACGTTAGGAATCATCTCTTCTGTATCTGTCCACGTAAGGACTCCAATCTTTCATCTTTCCACGTCAGGAAGCAATCTTCTTTCCGCGTAAGGAGGACTATATCAATCTGTCCACGTAAGGACTTCAATACCACTTGACATGTCCGCGTCAGGACTCCAATCTTTCCACGTAAGGAATCCAACTTTGGTTCTGAACCTGTCCACGTCAGGACTCAACTTTCCACGTAAGGAGTACATCATTCTTCCACGTCAGGAATCAACTTTTCTTGAATCTGTCCACGTAAGGAACCCAATTTTTCCACGTCAGGAATCAACTTCTTTGATCTGTCCGCGTCAGGACTAAACTCTTCCGCGTAAGGAATAAACTCGTCTTCCCACGTAAGGAAACCACTTTCCTTTCACGTAAGGGATGCTCTTGATATGTCCACGTAAGGACTCTGATCTTTCCACGTTAGGAATCACCTCTTTCCACGTAAGGAATCCTCTTCTGATACGTCCGCGTAAGGACTACATCGTCCACGTTAGGACCCACTTCTCCACGTTAGGAATAATAATTTCTTTGATTTGTCCACGTAAGGACACTGATCTCGTCTTGATTTGTCCACGTTAGGACTCAGGCGTCTTCGACCTGCTGAGGAAATAAGACTTGTCCACGTAAGGACTCACACCCTTGTCTGATTCGTCCACGTCAGGGCACCAACACAAAGAGCAATCACTTTTGTCAACGTCATGACCTCCCATTTCACCAATTTCGAGAATCTGAATTTGTCCACGTTAGGACTAACGCACCTCACCAATCCGGGGAAATAAACCTGTCCACGTTAGGACGCCCACTTCTGAAGAAAACCCGTCAATATAGGAATAAATTGTCCGCATCAGGACTTAGTTCTCCAATGATCCTCACCCACAAACTTCTTAGCACTGACGTGACAGCGACTTTGAGGCGGACTCTACTAGGGATGTCTGGAAACCAACTATCGGACGCCTGCTCTGATAACCGGCGGTGGCCTCTGAAATTCTGATTCATGGAACCTCCGATGACAACTAATTCTGCCTGGGAACAAAGAGAAACTTATCCTGGTAACTCTGTGGGGAATACAGCCGAAACTGACATTGACTGTCCCATGCCGAGATCTCGAACATTTGGTAATTCATTTGAGCAAGAATTCTCTCCATCTGAACTGCTAGAGTACAGAAACTGCTTCAGCAAAATAAATGCTGGAAGGATAATGCCGACTCCGCCGGGGATAGCCAGATGCTACAGGATTATTCCAGCAAAATAAATGCTGGAAGGGTGAAGTCGACCCTGCTGGGAAATTGGGAACTCAAACAACATACCCTATTGAGGTAACCCCCTGCTGGGGAATAGCAGATGTGCATAGTATGATCGGACTTTCTGCTGGAACGTGAACTGATATCACCAGTATCTCTGACAAAACAAATGACAGGACCCACCATCAACTCTGCTTGGGAGAGTCTTAATCTTCGAGTTCCACTGGAAGGAATGAAAACACTTGCAAAGAGAATTCCGCTGGGGATGGGATGATTCTCTCGGGGAAAATCCACTGACTCCGCTGGGGGAGAGTGCATGACCCTGCGGGGAAAGATGAACCTGTCTGAATACAGCCTTACGATCTTGAAATTACCAACTCTGTTGAGGACGAATAGCTTTTCTGGAGCACGTCCTTTGGATAAGCTACGGCTCGCTGGGGAATTCTATCCTTATTCAGGAAGAACATGCATGACCTGCGTGGGGATTAAGTCTTTCGTTATCGCGATCTTTTGATCATCTTCCTCGTATGGTTACGAAACCTGCAACAACACAAACAAGACACGACAAGCCTATGCAATCAAATCAAATTCAGGTTAGTGACGTTACACTCAGTTAATTCAAAGCTTTAGCAATTGTTGGCAAGGGCCAGTGATGTTATACTCATGCTAGCTTCACTACACTTAGGCGTTTTATCATGCACAAAACAGTAAAGAACCAGCATCAAGTACTGAATAACATATTTCCATTGATTGGGCCCCTGAATGGGCGGAGTTTTTGTACATGGGATGTAACTCCTGAAATGAGGAAGCTACGCAAAGCAAATACATAAGTATGCACAAGAAGCATGAATATTTTGACAAATTAAATTTTGTACACATGTCGGCAACGGGATGCAGATGAACACCACAAACTGATCCTCCTATGACTCATCCGACTCTAATGCTTTCCCGGTATCCCCACTTCTGAAGAGACTGTATCCGATAACTGGCTCCTCAAATATATTCTCCCGCATTGATGCTCATTGAATTCGGACCGCAGTCATTTGCTTTTCAAATCCCTAACTTTTGCGTGAACCGCCCTTTACGGGTTTTCAGTTCACCGGGATACCCTTTTTTGCCGAAGCCGCCCAGTGTAGGTTTTCAACTTCGCGGGTGTACATTTTTTCAATTTTATCCCTAACTTTTGCCCGAACCTTTCATTCTGTTTTTGGTTCGCCAGGATGCCCCATTTTTGCCTGGATTCTCCTTTTCTGTCCAGCGGGTCTATTTTAAGCAAAGTATTTTTTAACTGCGTCCGAATTCACAGGTGACACAAAGTCTTCTCCGTCCATGGTGGACAACAACAACGCTCCTCCTGAAAAGACCTTTCTGACAACGTATGGCCCTTCGTAGTTGGGGGTCCACTTGCCCCTGTGATCTGCTTGCGGCGGGAGAATCCTTTTCAGCACAAGGTCGCCCGTCTGAAAGCTTCGCAGAAGTATCTTCTTGTCGTACGCTTTCTTCATTCGTCTTTGGTACAAACGACCGTATGCTAGGGAAGCTAGCCTCTTCTCATCCATCAAGCTCAGTTGGTTCAATCTATTCGTTACCCATTCTGCCTCGTCCAGCTGAACGTCTCGCAATACCCTCAGAGAAGGGATCTCAACCTCTAATGGTAATACCGCTTCCATTCCGTATACCAACGAGAACGGAGTTGCCCCGGTTGATGTGCGTACCGTCGTACGATAACCGTGCAAAGCGAAAGGTAGCATTTCGTGCCAATCTTTATAAGTCACCACCATTTTCTGGACGATTTTCTTGATATTCTTATTGGCCGCTTCGACAGCGCCATTCATCTTGGGTCGGTACGGGGAGGAGTTGTGATGTTCGATCTTGAAATTTTGACAGAGCTCCTTCATCATTTTGTTGTTCAGATTTGAACCATTATCCGTGATTATCCGCTCGGGAATCCCATATCGGCAAATGATATCTCTCTTGATGAATCTAGCCACCACTTGCTTCGTTACATTCGCGTAAGACGCCGCTTCCACCCACTTGGTGAAATAATCGATCGCTACTAGGATGAACCGATGCCCGTTAGAAGCCGTCGGCTCGATCTTTCCAATCATGTCGATTCCCCACATCGAGAATGGCCATGGAGATGACATCACATCTAAAGGAATCAGAGGCACGTGTATCTTGTCAGCATAGATTTGGCACTTGTGGCACTTCCTCGCGAACTTGAAACAATCAGTTTCCATCGTCAACCAAAAGTAACCTGCCCTCAGCAGCTTTCTCGTCATAGCATGCCCACCAGCATGCGTACCAAAGGTACCTTCGTGAATTTCCTCCATGAGAAGCTTTGCCTCTTTCTCGTCTACACAATGCAACAACACCAAATCGTGGTTTCTTCTGTACAAGACGCCATCCGGGTTCAAATAGAAATTACCCGCTAATCTCCTGAGAGTCTTCTGATCTTGACTGGATGCCCCAGCCGGATACTCTTTATTCTTCAGGAAATTAAGGATATCAAAATACCACGGTTTGTCATCAGACGCTGCATCGATAGCAAATACATAAGCTGGCCTGTCCAACCGAGAGATAGTGATTTGGGGAGCTTCGTTCCAGAAGTTGACCTTGTACATGGAAGACAAAGTGGCAAGGGCGTCAGCCATTTGATTTTCTGCCCGCGGTACGTGATGCAATTCAACCTTGTCGAAGAAAGGCAACAATCTCCTCGCATAATTCATGTAATGTATCAAATTAGGCTGCCGTGTCTCCCATTCCCCTTTGATCTGATTCACTACCAGAGCTGAGTCTCCGTATACGTCTAGATGTTTGATTCGCAAATCAATGGCTTCTTCAAGCCCCATTATACAAGCTTCGTATTCGGCCTCATTGTTGGTAACGGCAAAGGTCAATCGGGCAGTAAACGGGATATGCGACCCGTGTGGCGTGGTGATGATTGCCCCTATTCCGTTACCGTAAGCATTCACAGCTCCGTCAAATATCATCTCCCATTTGGAACCCAACTCGGGCCCCTCGTCTGGCAACGGCTCTTCGCAATCCTTCATCTTTAAGTACATGATATCCTCGTCAGGAAAATCAAATCTCATCGATTGGTACTCTTCAATAGGCTGCTCCGCCAGATACTCAGACAGCACACTCCCCTTTATAGCCTTTTGCGAGACGTATTGAATATCATATTCAGTCAAGACCATCTGCCAACGGGCAATTCTTCCTGACAACGCCTGCTTTTCGAATACATATTTGATAGGATCCATCTTCGAGATGAGCATGGTTGTATGATTCAGCATGTACTGCCTCAAACGCTTGGCGGCCCAGGCTAGCGCGCAACAAGTTTTCTCCAGCATTGAATAACGAGATTCACAATCTGTAAATTTCTTACTCAGGTAATAGATCGCATGCTCTTTTCTCCCCGTCTCGTCGTGTTGACCGAGAACACAACCCATGCTTCCCTCAAGAACCGTCAAATACATTATCAAGGGTCTACCTGCCACCGGGGGTATCAAAATAGGAGGCTCCTGCAGATACT
The DNA here is from genome assembly GCA_963859935.3 of Lathyrus sativus. Taxonomy (NCBI): domain Eukaryota; kingdom Viridiplantae; phylum Streptophyta; class Magnoliopsida; order Fabales; family Fabaceae; genus Lathyrus; species Lathyrus sativus. The sequence continues at coordinate 186,485,269 of OZ012736.1, read as the reverse complement.
TCTTTATTTTATCGAACGCCTTTTGACAATTTTCGTTCCACGTTACAGCTTGATCTTTCTTTAGCAACTTGAATAATGGTTCACACGTGGCCGTTAGGTGAGATATGAACCGGGCGATGTAGTTCAATCTCCCTAAAAACCCGCGCACCTCTTTCTCTGTTTTAGGCGTCGGCATTTCTTGAATCGCTTTTATTTTAGCAGGATCGACCTCTATTCCTCTTTCGCTTACGATAAACCCCAGCAGTTTACCCGATCTCACCCCGAAGGTGCATTTATTAGGGTTCAGCCTCAGCCTGAACTTCCTGAGTCTTTTAAACAACTTCAGCAGATTTACCAGATGCTCTTCCTCCGTCTGGGACTTGGCAATCATATCGTCAACATAAACTTCGATCTCTTTATGCATCATGTCGTGGAAAAGAGTCGTCATCGCACGCTGATATGTTGCCCCAGCATTTTTCAAACCAAAGGGCATCACCTTGTAGCAAAATGTTCCCCAAGGCGTTATGAAAGTAGTCTTCTCCATATCCTCTGGCGCCATTTTAATTTGATTATAGCCTGAAAAGCCATCCATGAAGGAGAATACAGAATATTGAGCAGTATTATCAACTAACACGTCAATGTGAGGAAGTGGAAAATCGTCTTTTGGGCTTGCTTTATTCAAATCTCTATAATCCACGCACATCCGAACCTTGCCATCTTTCTTCGGCACTGGTACGATGTTGGCAACCCATGAAGGATACTTTGTCACAGCCAGGAAACCAGCGTCCCACTGTTTCTGAACCTCCTCTTTGATCTTCATTGCCATATCTGGTCGAGTCCTGCGAAGTTTTTGTTTGACCGGCGGGCAATCTTCTTTCAGTGGCAGGCGATGCACAACCATATCTGTATCGAGCCCTGGCATATCTTCATACGACCAAGCGAATACATCATTATACTCTCGGAGCATTTCAACCAGTCTTCGCTTGATATCACTCTGCAGTGCGGCCCCGATACGAATATTCTTCTCAAACCCTTCCGACCCCAAATTGATAATTTCGATGACCTCGTCGTGAGGCAGAATGGCTCTTTCCTCTTGCTTCACTAACCAAGACAGTTCTTCAGGAACGTCGCTATCTTCGACAACCTCTTCTTCAGCCTGAAACACTGGGTGCTCAAAGTCGGGACGAGTCATAGGTGGTTCAAGGATGTCATCTGAAAATGTTATCCTGCAAAAGGAATGGTTAAGTGCTTCAAAATGCGTATAAAGCGAATAACCACGTTGCCATTTTATTGAAAAATACAAAACAAGAAAGACAGGGATTACGGTATTTGCACATGAAAAAACGCCATTTATTTAATGATTAACACGCAATGTTTATAACAACACAGCCCTAAGCAAATCCTGATGCCCCGGGCAAAACATCAGATTATTCAACAATTAATAAAGCAAAGCATTACTGTTTAAAAGTCACAGGAACAAGCTCCTGAATAGACCAGTTGCACAGTCCTTGTCCTGGCGTGCTTGGCTGAATTCAGGCATCCATATCACAGTCGCTGTCTCCTTCATCAGACTCTGAAGCAGCATTGACAGTTTCATGACATACTCCACTGGCAGAGATGATAATCGGCTTTCTGAAACGGGGGGCCCCCACGGAAGGAGTTGATGACGACGGTCGGTACCCCAGCCCGAACCGGTCCATCTTCACAGGAATGTCCGGCACTTTGCCCCAGCCCTTGGCTTCTCCTGCTTCTACTAGAGCTTGAGCTTATTTATACGATGAGACAGCTATCTCTGGCACTTTGCTCGGCCCGGGACCTTTGTCCTTGATGCGCAAACCTTCGAATGCCTGGCATGGTGTCTCGTGGATCTCTCCGTCGACTTCCACATATTTAAACGATGATAGATGGCTGACCAGGATGTCTTCTTCTCCGCACACGGTGACTACGCTGTCTCCGACCATATACTTTAACTTCTGATGCAGGGTAGACGTGACAGCCCCTGCCCCATGAATCCAGGGTCTCCCAAGCAAGCAGCTATACGCAGGCTGTATATCCATGATATAAAATTCAGTTGCAAACACTTCCGGCCCCACTTGCAGAGGCAAGGTAATCGATCCGAAGACTGTTCTCCGCGTGCCGTCAAATGCTCTGACTACCAAATCACTGGGTGTACACAAAATCCCTCGAACATCCAGCTTCATCATCGCCTTCTTAGGCAACACATTCAAAGATGATCCGGTGTCAACCAATACGTGCGACATTACTGATCCCCTACACTCAACAGATACGTGTAACGCCATATTATGATCCCTCCCTTTCGGAGTCAAGTCAAAATCGGTAAAACCCAGACTGTGGCCTGCATTCACATGTGCCAATACTCCTTCCAATTGATTCACGGAGACGTCTTGGGGTACAAAAGAAGTGTCCAGGACTTTTAGCAAAGCGTTTCTGTGGGCTTCCGAACACAACAACAATGACAAGATAGATATTTTGGACGGTGTCTGCTGCAGATGCTCCACAATCTTATAATCACTTTTTCGAATTAAGCGCATGAATTCTTCCACATCCTTCGATGCTGCTTCTTTTTCACTTGCTTGCGCTGGAATATTTTCAACCGCTTTCCCTTTTCCTTTCGCTAGCCTTTCGGCCTCCACTTCAGGAGATATAAAGATCCTGCCACTCCTTGTCATGCCTCCTGAGCCAACAACATTATCCACAATCTCGGCTGGCTGCTTATTAACATCAATCTTTATCCCATCACAATACACCTCTAACCCATATGACCATGGGACTGCTCTCGTGTTCTCATACGGGATTGGCCCGGCCTTAGTTATGGTGATCGGTGGTCGCTGAGCCGGTGCTGCAATAGTGATCGTCTTCCGAGGAATTGTCACCGTGGCCACATCACTCCGATTATCCACCACTGCCCCTGCAGGCTCGTCAGTTGCCGCTCGATCAAACTGCAATATGCCATCATCAATTAAAGCCTGAATGCCTTTCTTCAAATCCTCACACCCCCCAGCTAGGGTCCAACAGTCTAAGCAATACTCGTTACATCCTGGGAAAACACCTCCTTGCAACAGTCGGCTCTTTATCTCGCTCAGCGGCGTCTTTAAATCCTCAACATTCATAATAAGATTCAGGCCCTCCTCAGTCAGAACGGCGTTCGCCCCATGATTAGGCATGGGTTTCTGGACTATATTCGGACCTGCCGTTCCGAAGTTGATAGTCTTGTTGTCTAAAAGATCCTGCACAACGTGCTTAAAAGCATGGCAACCTTCTATATCGTGACCCGGGGCCCCAGAATGAAACTCACAGTGCCTGCTTGCATCGTAGCCGAACGGGGGAGCTCCCGTTATTGGTGCCAGGGTTCTTTTCTCTACCAGATTCAATCCCAACAATGTCTGCAACAAATCGGCATAGGTTGAGGGAGGCTTCTGAAACACTCTTCTCGGTTTACTACCCTGGAATCTTCGTTGAGCCTGTTGTGCCCCCTGCTGAGGCTGCTGCTGCTGTGGCATTGGCTGTTGCTGAACCGGTTGTTGTTGTTGGAATGGTTGTTGTTGATATGGGATAGTAACACTCGACACCTGCTGCGGCTGACGATATTGACCTCGTCCCCTGCCTCGGCCTCGGCCTCGGCCTCCAAATACCGCGCTTGCCTCGCCCTGACGGCGCCCACCATAAGCTTTCCTATTACTGCCAGATGCAGTTGATTCCTCGACTTGGAACTTTCCTTGCTTAATATTACGCTCAATCTTTTCCCCCATCAGAATCAGGTCTGAAAAACTGGCCAGAGATGTATGAAACAGCATATCATGAAACAGCCCGGTGAATGTGCCGACAAACATGTCATTCATTTCCTTATCTTCTACAGGAGGACGGACCCTGGCAGCCATATCGCGCCACCTTTGCGCGTACTCTTTAAAACTCTCCCCATTCTTCTGCGAAAGCCCGGCCAACTGGACCCGATTGGGTGCCAGGTCGCTGTTGTACTTGTAATGGGCTACAAATGCCTCTGCTAATTGCTTCCATGTCTTGATATCAGTTGGCTCCAACCCCATGTACCACTCTAGGGAAGGGCCCGACAGACTATCCTGAAAGAAATGCATTAGCATTCTTTCATCAGTGGAGTATGCAGACATCTTTCTGTAATAAGCTCGTACATGCACTTTCGGACATGTGTCTCCTTTATACTTATCGAACGCAGGAGCTTTGAATTTAATTGGCACCCTCAAGCCAGGTACCAAGCCCATTGTTGCCATGTCCAAACCCACAGCACTCTGGTTTAGGACTCCCTTCATCTGCTCTTCCAGCATTCTAATCTTTTGGGAATCATCCATCGGTCCTTCAAACCCTCCTCCAGAGAAGGCATCCTCCTGCTGATCTTCTTGCCACATACCGTTTCCAGCTCCGTACCCATCATATGCATTATTACGTCCAGCTCTGATCTGATTCATCCCCGGACCTCGGCCTCTGTTGCCGTACCCTTGAACACCTCCAGCAGGACCAAAAGCCATAAATCCAGTGCCATTTCCGTTTCCAAAGCCTCCGTAACCCTGATTGACCATACCATAACCATCTTGCCCAAAGCCTTGAGCATTAAAGCCATACTTGCCAGTGTTGTCGAATCCCTGATCGTTGAATCCGAACCCAGTATTGACAAAGCCATTGCCTCCTAGATTATCTCCCAAATTGACATCACCCAGCCCAGCATTATGGACAGCAGTCTCATTCCCCACTCCGACGTTACCATTCACAGCAGCGGTAGCGTTGTTGACATTAGCAGCAGGTATATTGACTACGGGCGGAGCCACTGGCGTGGGAGTGCCGTCTCCATGAGCAGTATCGACCCGGACAGATTGATGATCTTCATTACCATGACCAGCGTTTCGGGCCAACAGAGGCTGGACCATGGCCTGCAAATTCTCTTGCCCTTTTGCTATAGCTTCCATGGTCTGCATGAAGAGAGCGAGCTTCTCGCGCACATCTTGCATCTCGTTCTGCATCTGGTCCATGATTTTCCGACAATTGGTGCGGGTAGAATATCGGTGCGGATGTTGATCTGGAATCCTGTTAAGTACCTGATACAGAGCAAGAAATAAGACACCATCCAAAGATTACCTGTAATGCAATATGAAGATGAATGCAATGCAATGTGTCTGTGCATTAGGGAAGTTTATTTCCCCAGTTCTAGTGCGAAGATGCCGGTGCAGTGACAGTGCTGACAATAGGGATATCGGAGCTGAATCATAGAAAGCCTCATATATTGCAGAGAGAATCAATAAGCCCAGGGTACAATATCACTGAGAGTACAAAGAAGGCATGACCTCAACCAACAATCCTGGTGATGGTCAGCACTATGCAAATAAAGCATACATGTTACTACATGAAATGATCAAATCCTCCCAAACGTCTGGTACTCCTCTATCAACTTCTTGGTCTCCGGATGACTTGGTCGATCAAGCAGCCCTTCAACAAGCTGGTTTCTCCTCTTAAGGACACGGCGTACGTCTTCAGCAGTTTCTTCCCATGTTGCTTCTCCGAAGCAATCTTCTAACTTTCGCTTCTGAGACACTGCTTCATCTCTGGACTTGATTGCCTTGTTCAGTGCATGCTGGACACTATACCGGGTCATCACTTCCTCCTCACACTTCTTGATGCTAGACTTCAACTTCTCTTCGAGGTCGGAAATTTGCTGCTTCAGCTTATCTTCCCTCTTCTTATTGTTAGTGAGTGTAGCATTCCAAGTCTTATTGCAAGAGGATATCTCTCGGTGTGCTGCGTCGAGCGCCTTCTTTTTGGCTTCCAGCATGTCATGGGAACTTCTGAACTCTTGCCCCAGACGTTCACGCTTTTTCTTTTCCTCAGTCAACTCAGCCCCTAGCCTGTTTACTAGCTCGATCTGTTGTTGGAAAGCATACACGGCCTTGTTTTTCTCACTGCGTGCCTGGGCTAACTCTTGTTCTAACCCTTCATTAATCTTCATCAAGGCTTCTTTTTCTCTCACAACTTGTTCATAGGCTTCCCTAGAAACAGTAGTCGGCTCTGCTACCGGAATAAGAGCGGGGATTGGTGCGTCTGGAAATGGCATCTTCAACTGACTTGCTCTTTCCTGGATCCAAACTCTATAAGGTGCATAGGCCTGACAGTCATTCTTTCCTAACAAAGGCTTCCCTCGGCGGTTAATACGTGTCCGGGCGTGTTGCAACTTGGCTAATAACTCCCCTTTCACGTCACCGGTGAAGTACAGAGATTCCTGTACTTCTTCCTCCTGAGGTGGATTCTTCAGTGCATATCCGAACTGGCGAATGAATAGAGAAGGGTTGTAATTGATACACCCTTTTCTTCCTATCAGCGGCACATTAGGGTACCCAGAACAGCTGAAGATGAGCTCGGATCCCAACAAATCCCGATCAAACCACACAATGTCTTCGGAATATAGCCTCATCAGGCGCTCTGACCAACTGGCTGGAACTGTAGTCTCTGCAACAGTTCTTCTCTTAGGAAGGTGACTTTCAAACCACCTACTCAACAAGGGTACACACAGATGAACATTCTTCCCTCTTCCCTTCTCATTCTTGTAATGCAGTGAGTGGTAGAGATCTCCGAGTAAGGTAGGTACAGGATTACCAGCGGCAAACAAGTAGAAGGCGTCGAAGTCCACAAAATCCGGTATATTGGGGAACAGTACTATGCCATAAATGCACAAGGCCAACACAGCATTGAAAGCAACCCAGCACCCGCTCTTGGCATACTCTTGGGCTTTACCAACTAAGAATTGGAGTGAGAAGCCTGGAACTCCACGGGAAACAGTAGTCACAAGTTCAGAAGCATCAATATGCAAGGCTTTTGCCAAATCCTCCGGCTTGGGCTTGGCGTCATAATGAATGAATGGAACCTGGTTCTGCACGGGCAGCTCAACATACTCAGCGTATTCCTCCAGGGTTGGTCCCATAATAAAGTCAGAGAACGTAAAGCACCTCAAGGCAGGGTCGTAGAATTGCATCAAAGCATACAGCCCATCTAACTCTACCTCTGTAGGTTTGCACACCAATCTCAATAATCTACCATAGCTCATCCGGAAGCTCCTACGAACACCCTCATCAGCAAGAGAGATCAACCCCAGTAAAGGAACAATATCAGGCGTAGGCAATTTGTAAGCAACCGTTCTCCTTAAGCTAGTCATGATCAAACACTCAGAAGTCTGGGCACTAGAACTAGGGAAATGCAAATGCACCTGCAGCACAGACACACGTTAGTGAAATGCGAATGGTAATGGATATGCAGGCAATGCAATGCAAGTAACATGCAACAGGGACCAAAGCTGTAGCTGAATAGCCTGAACCCAATCAAGAAAGGTCTCAGATAGACCATCCAGAAGTCATCAACCCTGGTCTCAGATAGACCTAAAATAACACTCCAACACTGGTCTCTGACAGACCTCAAACCATAACTCCAACTGATCTCTGATAGACCTCAAATCACATCTCTAATTGGTCTCTGACAGACCTCAGAACACATCTCCAAATGGTCTCTGACAGACCTCATAACTCTCCATAAATACCCAGGATCTCTGATCGAGAACAAACCGGTAGTCTGAAGGTCTGGTTACCTGCATAACCCCAAATCCCCTCACAGGTGGGTGGCCCTATAACTGGCACAAGGTACGGCATCCTATGCGGTCGTCGGCGTCACAGACTTTCAGGATTGATGATACGATTCCCAGAAGGAGTGGCATCATCAATTCCTGAAGAGGCCTCACTTAGCCAACTTCCAAATGATCGGTCCCCAGAGTCGACAATCCAACTAACCAGCAACCCACGCCAACCAAAGGAAGGGGCAGGAGGCCAACCAGAGGAACCTCGTCTGAGTGTAGATTTCATGGGACACCAAAGCAAGCAAAGCAAGCGGGCACCCACTAATTTCTACTCTAATTCTAGGTGCACTCAAGCCCAGGTCCGGCTTATCTCTCAATATCAGAACACCCGTCACACCCCAAGATACAGCAATACTAATCAATATATAAAGCTGAAAATACAAGGTTAGAAATATAAAATAACTCCATACAAAATCCTCGACGGGAAAACAAGCGCTAGGATTGACTCTCTTAAGGGACGTTGGATCCCAAATGCATAAGAACTGTCGCAGTCCTTAGCAGCCAGGGGACGTTGGATCCCCAGCAGAGTCGCCAGCTGTCGCTACTGCGAAAATCGGCGCCGGCTGAACAGAAGAGTCGCCACCGTGCGTTATTTATCCCACGGGAGGGAAAGGAAACGCTCAGAGTAAACCTCACACAACACGGGAAAGGTATGGTCGTCGCAACCAAGACCTGGGTTCGGGAGTCGGTTACGCAAGGGGAAGGTATTAGCACCCCTCACGTCCGTCGTACTCGACGGGATCCACGCTTGTTTTCGGGTATGGATTGTTATTCTATCTACGCTAAAGGTCAAGGGTTAAAAGAAAATAAAATGAAAATAAAATGACTCGGCAAAGTATCGCACTTTATGCCTACGTATTCCCGTCTGGAACGAGAAATCAGAGTCAACGTAGTTCGCCTACCTACGGGAAAGGAGGGGAAGGTTGCTCGCTAGGACATCGCATCCTATGCCTACGTACTTTCACACGGCATGAAAGATCAGAGCAAACGTAGTTCGGGCCACGTACGACACAAGCTTGTCTTGATTGATTTTATTCCTTCTGAAAAAGGGGTTCTTGATTAACAGTCCCGGCGGACAAAAATGACGTCTTGATGAGTTCACGTTCTTTTACGAAAGAAGTGTCTTTTATTGTGTTTGAAATCTTATTGTGTTTTTCTGTTTGTTTTGAGATAGAAAGAGACAGAACTCTAACCTACGGTTGCGGGGGGAATCAAACTAACCTAATGTTATCATGCATGGGTTAAGACCTAGTGTCTATCATGCTCCTCTCTTGCACAGAGAGAAACAGAGATCCTACGGGATAGGCAGAAACAGAAACAATAACAGATATAATACAGTACAGCAGTAAAATGCATGGATGCAACAGTACAAGCGAGGCAAGGGAGTCCCACTCAACCTCGAACCTAGAAAACAATAGGCAAAAGTGAACAGGCTTCACTTTCAACCTAACAGGGTAAACAGCAAACAATACAGTCCAGAAAACCAATCAATACATCAGCAAATGAAATACAACAGCAAAAAGAAACAGCCACAGCAGCTCTGCATCAACACCTGGCTTCAAGTAATCTCCAATCATTTACAAGCTTCAACAAGCATCAGTCTCCATCTTCATGACCTTTAGGCAAGGGCTTTGATCATCATTCTTCCATCTGCAATGGCTTTTCTTCAAGTTCAAACCTCCAGGATGAGGGATTAGTCACAAGAGTGAATTGGGTGTTAAGCAATCAGTTGACTACCAAGGGTGGTGAACAGACTGCTTCTAACACAAGAGACATTTTCTCTCAAGAGTTCTATCTCATAGACCCTATCATCAAGCCTTCCAAAGGAAGGGGGTGAGTGTCTTAGAGAGACTCTGCATCACAGAGAAGAATGGATGCAGACAAGGCAATCCATGTTTGAGAAACAAACTTTCTAACCTAGAGCTCTGCCTAGCTCCTAAACCCTAGTCTCCTCAACAGCTGCTAGCAAGAACCTCCTCTCCAACTCTGGCAGTTGATCTTCAATCTCTGGATCTCCAATGGCTTCATCTCCTCAAGCCTTCAACTCTCCCAAGTCCCCAGACAATCCCAATACCCAAGCAAACAAGCAATAATCCCTAGAGGGCACAGCACACCAGTCAATCAGATATACAGTATATTAATAGCAGTAGGGGAATCCTGACTTTTTCTAAGGGATCTAATAACTACCCATAGCCCCTATAGTCCCATAACTAATCTAGTTAAATCCTAAGTCCTAAGGGAAAGAATCAAACTTCCTAAGTCATCACCTAAAAACCCTAATTTGTTCATGTTGTTCAAGCCTACCTTAAGCACCTAAAAATAATTCCTAAAAATGGGAACTAACTTGTTTCTACAAGTTCAATATCTCATCTAAGCAACAAAAAAAGAATGAACAGAAAATATGAAAGCATTTAGTAGAACAAAAATTAATAAAATCATGCATGAAATGAACCATTTAAAATGTCATTTATTTAGAAAATATGGAAAAAATATCAAATGAAAATAAAAATGCAATTTTATTTAATGAAAATTTTCTACACATTCTAATGAAGATGATGTAAAAAGAATGGATTAAAAATGATTTTTTATCTATTTATTATGAATTTTTAAAAGTTGGTAAAATTAAAGTGGAATTAAAAAACAATTGAAATTAAAATGAGAGGGAGGGGGGTAAGAGTAGCAGGCGCTCTAGTTATATTCTGGATGGGCCAAGCAGTGGTGGGGTGCGCGTAGCAAATTGGTTAAGGCCCAGAACCATTTCAGAATTATTAAAAAAAATAAAAACACGCAGGGGGTGAAAATAGCATAGGATTCACGCGTAAAATGAATTGGGCTTAAAATTGGGGGTGGGGATATCACTCAGCACTCAGGCCCGCCCGTTTCAATTAATGAAACGGTGCGTTTAGGGCACCACTCTTCCCTCCAAATTCAGAATTAAATGAGAGCCCTTCGATCGCTCTCTGAGTCAAAAGTCCAACATGAAATGAACGCCCAGGATTTCATCTTCTTCCTTGGTTCATAAAGCTAGGGTTTACATTCCATGGAAGCCATGCACGAGCCAACTTCAAGCTCTCAGTTCTCTCTCTCCAGGCCATGAAACGCCACGATATAAACATGAAACTTACTCTAAATTTCTCCCTATACACGTCTATGGTCTTGGATTGCTTTGAAACTCAACAAACCACTCAACCCGAGCGCAACAATTCTGGTCACCATGGAAATACTCTGCAACTCATCAGCACAATCCTCAATCAAACTTATACTAATCTAATCTATGACTAATGGTGATTATTCTGATCTATCAAACTAAGATTATAATGGCCTAACCTAAGAGTTCTAGGTCCTAACAGTTTGGTACACCTGCTAACAATCATCACTAAACTACTCCAAACTCATCCTAATTGCTCTACTAACATCCTACATCATATCTAAACTAACAAATCTATGCTAAACTAACTGAATCAAGCTGTGGCAGAGAAAATGCACCTGGTGTGGAATCTTGTGGATGATGATGGAACTCGTGGATCTGAGGCTTTTGAGGCTTGGATCCTGATCTACAATTGCTCTACTTGCTTCTGTATGCAACACCTTGAGGAGTCTTGCACTGGATCTTGAGTTCCAACTGAATTTGCAATTTTGATGTTGATGATTATAGTGCTCGAAAATGGATTGATCACACCTGGTTCTTGGTTGAATTCTGATCTATGATGATGAATCAGTATAATGAAGTTGATTTTGATGATGATTGGTGAAGAATTTGAGGAATTGAAGTGAAAATGCAATGAGAAAGAATGAGAGAATTTGGGAAATTCTTGGTGAAAAATGAATCCAACCCTTGCTCAATTCTCATTTCATGAATATATAGTGTTCAATGGTAACTTCTAGATCCCTCTTACACATTCCCTTGCCTTCCAACTTTGATTCATTTTGGCTATGTTTCTTAAAATGCAAGTAACCAAGGATAACTTTGAAATATTCCACTAAACTCAAAAAAGTGCTTGAACCATTGTCTTTAGAATGTCTTTTCCATTCAAAATCATATATTGGAAGTCTCCATTTGGACTTATAAATCTCCCAAACCATTTTCCACTTTGACTTTATTCAAATTATAAGCCATTTTAGTTCAAATTTGGACCAATCATGCAACTTCATGTTATGAGCTTTTCCAACAATTTGTGACCTTCTTTCTAGACTCAAAATCACATTTTGAACAAGTTTTATGTTGTAAGTTTTTCCATTTGAGGCCTCCTTGTATGAGTTTTGGACATAGGTTAAAATGACCTGTAATTCACAAATGCCCAAAATACCCTTTGCTTGCCAAGACCATAAGTTGAGTTCCACACATCATATGAAGGCATACTATACCATTCTAGAAAGCTAAGACAATGAGGAACAATTCTTATGTTGACCAAGAATCCATTTGAAATCTCCTTGAGGGGTAAAAATTGCTTGGAAGTCAAGTCACTTTCACAGACAAAATTTCAGATACCTCAGATGACCTGTAACTTGCAAGGACCATAACTTGAGTTCTATAAATCTCCTTGATGTCTTCCACCACTCAAATTAAAGGTATTGAGATCCTCTACAAGTTTCATGCTGGCCAAGAAGCCATTTGAAGCTAGCATTTTGACTTATCTTGCTTGGAAATTTGACCTAAACTAGGGGATTTTACACAGAAACCCTAATTTAGAAACTCCTCTTCTCCTTGATTTCTCTTGAATTCTCCTTGGCATATCTCCATATCCTCTTTTATATGTCCAATGATGAACCCCACATCTCTCTACTAGACTTGAATGCCCCTTAAATCAGTCAATTGACCTAGGGTTGACCTAGGGTTGACCCAGATGAAACCCTAGTTGACTGCCTTCAGCTATAGCTCTTGTGCTCTCCTCAATGACTTGTATCCTTCTTCCAATGACTTTCTAAGTCTCTCATAATGTCTAGATACTCTCCATGCCTTCAACTCACAGCTCACAACCCTCTTGTTGACCCTCAGATACCCTCAGCTAGGAGATGGACTCAAGGCTTGATCTGCTGAACTCTTTGCTTTCAAACTCCTTCCTGATGACTTGAATGAGATTGAATTAGGATAATAACCTCTTGATAGGCTTCTAGAGATGAAAATAATGATTGGTCCCCTGCTGTATGACTTGCTATGCTTATGCTATGCAGATGATTAGACTATGTACATGACTCTATATGCAAATGCTAATGATATTGAAACATAAACCAAGTGAATAAGGTTGGGCAAATTTTAGGGTGCAACAAACACATCCTGGTTATTCATGGTGTTCCTTGGTTTGCGGATTACGCCAACTATTTAGTCGGGGGTCTCATACCCGACGATTTTGATTCTAACAGACGGAAAAAGTTTGTTCATGACTGCAGGTTCTACTTATGGGATGACCCGTTTCTTTACAAGAAAGGGGTGGATGGACTGATCAGACGATGCGTTCCAGAAAACGAGCAAAGGAAGGTGCTGGAAGCATGTCATAATTCAGATTATGGAGGGTATTTCAGTGGCGACCGCACCGCAGCCAAAGTCCTCCAATCAGGGTTGTATTGGCCGTCTTTGTTCAAGGATGCCCAGAACGTAGTTAAGGAATGCGACAGATGTCAACGGACTGGAAATATCTCGAAAAGAAATCAGATGCCGCAGAATTCCATGTTAGAAGTAGAGTTGTTTGATGTTTGGGGGATTGATTTTATGGGACCATTCCCAGCATCATTTGGAAAACACTATATACTGGTAGCAGTTGACTATGTTTCGAAATGGGTAGAAGCAGTGGCACTACCAACAAATGATGCTAAAGTAGTGGTCAGGTTTCTGAAGGAGAACATATTTTCGCGGTTTGGAGTACCAATGGCCCTTATAAGTGATGAAGGAACTCACTTCCTAAATCATCTCATGGAAAAGTTACTCCTTAAGTATAACATGAAGCACAAAATATCTACTCCGTACCATCCTCAAACCAACGGGCAAGCCGAGGTGTCAAATCGACAACTCAAACAGATATTAGAGAAAACAGTGCGTGCATCCCGTAAGGATTGGGCAGTAAAACTGGACGACGCTCTCTGGGCGTATCGCACTGCATACAAAACACCCATTGGTATGTCCCCTTACCAACTGGTCTATGGTAAAGCTTGCCATCTGCCTCTGGAGTTAGAACACAAGGCATTATGGGCCTCAAAAGTCCTTAACCTAGACCTCACCAGAGCAGGAGAGTCTAGAACCCTCCAACTCCATGAGCTAGAGGAATTCAGGAACCGGGCATATGAGAATGCAAAAATGTACAAGGATCAAGCAAAGAAATGGCATGATCGACGTATTCAGAAGAAAGAATTTCGGGAAGGACAATTAGTACTGTTGTACAACTCCCGACTGAAACTATTTCCGGGAAAGCTTAAATCAAAATGGTCGGGACCATTCGTAGTACATAAGACGTTTCCGCACGGAGCAGTCGAGCTGAAAAATCCAGCAAATGGAGACATTTTTAAAGTAAATGGTCAGCGTCTGAAACCTTACTACGAGGGACAACAGAAAGATCGAAACGATGTCGTTCATCTCACATGATACGATGACGGACCGTCGAGCCAGGCGACGTAAAACGAAGCGCTTCGTGGGAGGCAACCCACGTATTTCACATTCACACTTTCATTTTGTTTTTGTTTAACAGGTTTTGATCAACTCGCAGTTCATCGGTGAAAGAAGAATGTCGGAGACCAGAGGAGAGGAAAAAGTTGAAAAACAGCACCCTGACACGGGTGGCCGTGTTACACAACACGGGCCGTGTCAGGCCCAGCATGACAGAGATGAGAAATTTGGAAAAATGTGGAGCAGTGGAGCAACACGGGTGCCCGTGTTGCAGAGGCGTGACTTTGAAAAAAATATATGTTACAGGAGGAGCAACACGGGTGCCCGTGTTGCAAGGCGCGTTCAGATTTTTCAATTTTTACCCCGTGGGGCCCACCACTTTAACCCCCACTTATCATTACCCACCACACAATTCATATCATTTTTCATCTTCCTCCTTCTTCTCCCTCACAAAACCCTTAACCTCCATAACCCTCTCTGCACAAAAGCTTCATTATCTACCACACCCACTCACCGGAACCACTTCCGTCCTTCACAAAAAACATTCTACTCATCATTGTGATTAATTCTACGGTTGCGTTTTTCACTAACAGTGATTTCGAAATTTTTCGAACCTTCGGTGTTGTTTGTGTTTTGCAGGTTAAGAATGCCTCCTCGTAGAGATACCGGAAAAGCAGTGGCGGAAACTTCGCGCCCCAGAAAGAGAGCACACCGTATGGCGAACCCTCACGGCATACTCTTTGAAGACCCGGATCATCAGAAAAAGTACTCTAACATCATCAAGCGTAAGCTCGCGCCCACAAGGTATATCTGTAACACTACGCTTGATAATCTAGGGATGAGAATAGAGGTCCATAGGATGTTTCACACTCTGGGTATGTTAGAATTTATGCAATTAGAAGCGCCAACTTATGAGCGCATAACTGTTGAATTCTTGAGCACTTTAGAATTTCAGTTGAAGCACAGGTGGACACGGGTGGAGGAAGAATATTATGGTACACTGAGGTTTAGGTTATTTGATATTGACCATAGCCTGACCATAGCCGAGTTGGGAGATATTCTGAAGCTCCTCAATTTTGGTCCCGGAGCCCCTCCGGGAAATTTTAGTGCAGGGGACTTCTGGAAGGCTATTACAGGCAGAACTGATTATGTCGCGAAAGCGGAAAAAGCCTCTTGTATCCATAACCCTTGTTTCAGGTACGCTCAAAAGGGATTGGCATATACACTGTTCGGCAGGGGGGACAGCACTGGAGTGGCGACTCAGAGGGAGTTGTACTTCATGTACGGCATGGCAAATCAAGAACTCATTAATGTAGCGGCCTTTGCAGCTGATCACCTGAAGAGGGTTGCGAATGCACCTTCAGGCGAAATAAGTGTAGGCGGTATGATTACTCAAATCGCGAATCACTTTGGCCACGGTGCTCTCTTGAGAGAGGAACCCACTGTTGCAGGTAAGACAAAAATAGATCTTGCCACACTGACTGCCCAAGGTATGATTCGAGTCTTTGATAATTACTACTCCTTGGTAAGCCGAAACAGTCATCTCCTTGCTTTACCTACCCCTGACTTTATTAGTATTCAAAATGTGAATAACTGGCTATATGAGAGCCCCCTGCAGGATGAAGAAGACCAATTTTATGATGGTACAAGTGCAGAATTCTTTGAGGATGAAGGCGATCAGGTAGAAGAAGCGCCTATACCGCCTACTCGATTCTCACCCCATCAGGAATCCGGCTCAGGCTCTTGGAGCTTATCTAAAAAAGAATGGGATTGGATGGAGAATGAGATGTGCCATCTCCGAAGTGAGCAGACGAGGCAAGGCGAGGAGCAGACAAGACAAGGGAACGAACAAATCTGACAAGGCAGGTTGATCAGTGAGATGCATGAATGGATGCGGCAGATGATGTTGCGCGACCAACCTCCGCAACCATGAACCCTGTGAGTCCTCTGCTACTAGTGTTCCAACAGTGAGGACACTGTTGAATTCTAGTGTGGGGGTATTTTATTTGTGTTTTATTTGTGTTTTTATGTTATTTGTTTATGTTATTTGTGTGTTTTCAATTCGGTTGCAGTTATTTGTTTATTTAATTTCCAGTGTTAGTTTGAGAACATGATGGCGATCCACAGGAAGACCCCCTTGACATTGAGCTAATAAAATGACTAAAATTGTTGGTTGGGGAACTGTTTAGTGAAGATGTTGAGTGAGGTGATGAGAAAGTATATAGAATACTCAGAAAAGAACCGTGAGGATGAAAGCGGGATAATCTTAAGAGATAGGTAAAAGGCCAACACCCTGGGTTTCCCAAATAGGAACGAGTTCGACGTGTAGATTTGTACCATAGTGCTTTGATCTGAGAAGTACCCCTGAGTAGTTTATTTTGACAATCAGGCTCCATCAAAAATAATCGTGTGTGCAAGGGTAAAAAAAAATATTGAGTTAAGGCACAGAGAAAAAAAAACAAACAAAAAGGGGCAATTAGGCGACTAATCCTTCTAAGTTGGGTAACCCTCACCCAGTTATTCAGCCCAACGGCGATCGAACCTGAAAGCCATTCAAAAAGAATAATAGTGCCAGAAAAAGAAATATGTCATTGATAAATCTTGTGCACACGAGGAAAATCATAAAAGCCGTATAGTGATTGTCCGAATGAAAGGGAGGAAAATCGAAAAAGAAGACTTAAGTACAAAGCATAGTCGGAGAGGTTACCCATAGGGAGACTGAGGTCTGTGGTTTACCGCAGTCTAGTGTTTGCATGTTACCTATTTTGAGGGAAAACCCGTGATTAATCCTAGGGGACTTGGAATGAGAAAATCAAGTATGAGTATTATCACCGTAACTCACAATTCTATGGACGGTTCCGTTACGAAAAAAAGAGATTAAGTTCGGGTTGGTGAGCTTTTTGCTTGAGGACAAGCAAAAGTTCAAGTTCGGGGGAGTTTGATCGGTGGATTTCAGTTGAGTTTTCAAACGCTGTTTGTGGTTAATTTCGCAATGTTTTTATCTGTTTTTCGAAGCTTTAGTTGTCATTATCTGCATTACTCGTAGTTGTGTGTCTTCGAGTCTTATTTTTAAGTTTATGTTACTTTTTCCGCTGGTGCGTTTGATTTGGTTTCTTTTAGTGTGTTTTTGACAGGAATGGATAGCACGACAATCGCACCGCATTAGGGGGCAAAGAAAAGTCGGAAAAGGGAAATCCGAGCTACAACACGGGTACCCGTGTTGCACAACACGGCCCGTGTCATGGAGGACACGGTTGGCAGACACGGGTGGACCAAAGCAGAAGAAAAGAAGACTCAGACTTGCAACACGGGTGCCCGTGTCATGCAACACGGCCCGTGTTGCAGCCCTTGGAGAGGAACACGCCCTGAAGAAGTCAGCAACCTGACACGACCACCCGTGTTGCACAACACGGCCCGTGTCAGGGCCACTGAAAGTGAAATTTCTCTGTTTTTCTGATTTTTTGCTGTCAGACCTATTTTGAAGGGCATTTGAGACATTTCGCGGTGTAATTTGAATTTAGATATAAGAGGCACATTTTAGAAAGTAGGGGACACTTTTGAACTGATATTAGGATTGACAACTGAGAGGAGAGTTCGGCTGGAAACAGAGGATCGATCAAAAGCGGAAGCGATTGATGATCCAAGGATTTCAACTTGCATTGTAATGATCTTCTCCTTTTTAATTCTAATTACTTTTATGTTTACCAAGAACATGAGCAGCTAAACCCCAAGTTGTTAGGGGGTGATCCTAAGTGCGATGTAATGACTTTTGTTTAATTATTCTATGAGAATTATGTTTTTACCTTGATATATTTTATTTTGCATTAATCTTAATCGTATTCATATTGGAAAGTAGAATTCGAGTCGTGCTTAGGCGTTAGTCTGGAAAGTCAACCTAACACTTTTGTAAAATAGTATCACGGTCGATATTGCTTAGGAATGAGGATATCCCGTATCACGTATTTTATGGTCGGAACTATTGCTTGATGCTTTTCAGGGACACTGAGGAATTAGTGTACAGGAAAATCATCAAAGGGTTTTCATTAAGGAGTTAAGGCAACTAAAGTGACCAACTGATAAATTAAGGTTAATAACTAGTATAGTAGAATAATCATACAGGGTCTTTACTCGCATCGTCTCCACTCCCCTAACACCATTCTTAGATTGATTCATTAAGTCCGTATTTACTTGTTTATTAATCTGATACCAAACAAACCACTAGACCTTTTGTTCAATTGAATCCTAAAAATTCCGTTAATTACTACGCAGTCCTCGAGATCGATACTTGGGACTTTTCCCTTATTACTACAATTGGTAAAAATAGTACACTTGCTATTTTCCCGATCAATGAGGAGTGGAAATTTTGGAGGGAATTTTGAATGATTTGAAAGTTAACCAGAATTTAAAATGGTTCTAGATCCTTCCCTTGGTGTAAAATCAACTCACAAGTGATCAAAATTGGACCCCAAAGTGACTTCACTTGAAAAATCACGTGCAGAGCTAAAATTTGCACTGGTTAATCGGTTAACCATATGGTTAATCGATTAACACCCTCAAAACTTCAAATTTGACCTGATTTTGACTTGGTTAAATGATTAACCATTTGGTTAATCGGTTAACACCTTCAAATTTTGAATTTTGGCGCCTATTAGGAGGGAAATCTGCATATTTGCCTGTTTTCAACTGTTTTAAGCCCTGTTTGGCCTCTGGAACTTGCTCTTGAATACTGTAACTGTGAGAATGCTTGAGATAGCTTGAATGCTGCTGTTACACCCCGTTTCCCCAAAAATAAACTAAACGCAATTTAAATCAAAACAAATATCAGAGTTGCCACCAACACGGGATGTCACAAAACAGAAACTCAACAAAACATTTCATTTATATGAATTCAACAATAAGTAGCGGAAATCATCATATAGATATATACATATAAACATCATGTACATCAATATTCGGCCATCCGCCCAAAATATAAAAAATATACCCACCAAAAAGGATTCATCAAAACATGATACGACACGGAGTCAAAATGAAAATCATCAGATAAACAAATAACTCCCAAAAGCCCCGTGTTACGTATCAGAGCATCCCTACGACTCGACTCGCCACTATCCAAGCTAGCTACGCACCTGGATTATCTGTACTTCCAAAGAAGCACAGACCACAGCAACAACAAAAAGGGGTGAGAAATCAAGATCAAAATATAACGGTAATAATGTACATGAATAAAAGGAAGTAAACACACAAACATCAACCCGGACCTACATTCCCACACCGACACAGCACACATAACAATGCAAACATATGCAACTCAACACCATGATATGCGGTACCGACTCAACAACAACGATGGACACCTGGCCATCAACCCTCCACAAGGGAGCACCGGATGAATCGCATACACTCCACCTTGAGCAACGATTCATCCCACCATTCTCCACACAGAAGCACGGGTGAATCGCATACACTCCACCGAGCAACGATTCAACCTCACCATTCTCCACACAGGAGCACCGATGGACACCGGGCCATCAACCCTCCACAAGGGAGCACCGGATGAATCGTGTAACACCCCCTTTTCTATGCCCCCAAATAATACAATTAATCATTTAGGCATAAATTTAAAATTTCATCAGAGTACATTTGCAACATGGCATAAAAGGGAAATATCACATTATCATAAAAATTCCAACCCATACAACACTTGCTCAACAGATATGCAACAACGGGATAACACCCACAAGAAATATTTAGAACTAAGGCGGAAATATCCAAATATTTCATAATTCACCAAACATGTATTCACATATACAGTTATCATTCATCATGTTTTACAAAAGATATCAACGGCAGATACATACTCAGATGTATCACAAGAGAATCAAAATAAATCCTATTCTACCCGGTGCTACATATCAGAGCCGACCGACCAAAAAGGGAAGAAGCCACGCTTCATAAAAATACTTCCAGCGATCTAATCTGCAATGCCTCGTAGGGCATTAAAAGAAACCACAGAAGGGTGAGAAATGATATCATAATAACAATGCATAAAAACATATATATATACTTAATACCCAAAATACGTCTTTCGCATTCTCACCGCAACTCACCTCGTCATACCGTACATCGCAATGTATTCACATCATCCATATACAAATAGAACATCATGCATATACAATATGCGTCAACAATGTTTATATCGGTTCATAAACACCCAAAACATACATATTCATATATTCACACATACATGTGTCTTCAAGCATACCAATCATGCCAATCATCAACAATTCATATAAACATTTACAATTATGTTCATTCACCATACACCATGCAGGATGTCAACATGCAACTCATAGAGACCGACACACGACTCTATGCAGATGCAAATGCGGTACCAACTCATTTCCGTAGGTTCAATTGAAGAACCAAATAACCATCGCTCACACCCCACATGGGCACACGAGGTTCTGCAGATTCTACGCGGAATCAAGATAACCATCGTAATATACGAGGTTCTGCAAATCCACCGAGGGATCAATAATTAACCATCGCTCACACCCCACAAGGGCACACGAGGTTCTGCAGATTCACCGAGGAATCAATAATTAACCATCGCTCACACCCCACAAGGGCACACGAGGTTCTGCAGATTCACCGAGGAATCAATAGACACAAGAATGCATACCATGATGCTTCACATGCAACATGACTCATGACACTCTTGAAAATGCACACATGTTTACAAACATACTCATGCATTCTACACATTCATCGCATATATTCATACAACATCATAGATTTTTATTCAGGCTAAACAATGCACATAATTGCCCAAGCGGCCACAATTCATAATCTAGGATTCACACCTTACGGCTACCCACAGCACAACACAACCTAGCATATAACTACTAAGTCAAAGAAGGGTCGATCGCGACCGAAACCCCAAGCCACGACAGCACCCCGCAACAGGGAAATCCATCCTGCTACGTTCGCTACACGCTCGCCTAGCGAGCTGCTAGCGAGCGTTCGCTACCTCCTCGCCTAGCGAGCCAACACAGAGGCTACAGACTTCGTTCGCTACACCGTTCGCCACAGCGAACCTCCGGCGAGCTCCTCACTACTCCCTTCGCTGCCAGCGAGGGACATTAAAACCATTATGTCCCAAGTCTGGGACCGTTCGCTGTGCACTCGCCTAGCGAACTACCAGCGACCATTCGCGACCTGCTCACCTAGCAAACTGCTAGCGAGCGTCTGCGAACAGAACTTCTCCCTACTGTTCAGAATCCAAAACCACCGATGAAATCTCCCGATGAACTCCAACTCATATCCAGTAGCCTTAGCCTAACATATACCGACTAATCTACGCCATCTAATCACGATTCTAACCGTTAAACAATGATTTCTATCGATTAAACCAAATTCAACCTAAAATGGGAAGTGTAGAAAAACTACCAACAATCCAACAAAATCATACATGATTATACACATTGATAGAATAATAAAGTTTCACACCCTTACCCGAACAATCGAAAGCTTTGGTGATGATTTCTTGAAGTTCTAGGTTTTTCCTCTTCTTTCTCTCCTCTTTCTCTTCTCTTCCTTTCTTTCCTTTGTTTTTCTATCCCCCTTCCTAACTTTCTCTTTTTCTCTCATATACTCATATTCTCTTTTCTTTCCTCTCAAATTCTTTCCACACACTAATTAATCAATTCACATAAAATATCCACTTAACATAATTACTAATGCCCAAAATACCCTCCGGTCTATTTTTACCCGAAACACTCGAAATCGGTAAAAAGAGAAAATAGTATAATATGTACACATAACATATTAAACACATAAATCATATATATAAAATAATAATTCAATCAATTAAAATAAAAGGACTCAAAATAAAGGAAACTCAGAATCGGGGCGTTACAAATCGTATAGACTCCACTTTGAGTAACGATTCATCCCACCAAGACATCATGATATGCACGACACCAATGCACATAACAATACAAGCACCCACGGTGCACACGATCCTCCTAATTACATTTTATCACACATCACACACACACACACACACACACACACAGATATATATATATATATATATATATATATATATATATATATATATATATATATATATATATATATATATATATATATATATATATATATATATATATATATATATATATATATATATATATATATATATATATATATATATATATATATATATATATATATATATATATATATATATATATATATATATATATATATATATATATATATATATATATATATATATATATATATATATATATATATATATATATATATATATATATATATATATATATATATATATATATATATATATATATATATATATTTCACACATCACCACATCCATGTATAATAACATACACCCATTGAATTATTCTAATCAAACGAATATCAAGGAAATCATGTTCCACACCACACATACACTCTCCACAGTTCACTATCAATCTCATATTCAGTCATGACCACCAAGGGTCCAATAACACCAGAGAACAAAATAGAACAGCACCAAAAACACAACTATTGTCATGCTCGCTGGCTCACTCTCCTAGCGAAGCATCAGCGAAGACTCGCTACTCGCTCGCCCAGTGAACTCCCTAGCGAAGACAGACAGTGGCTACTGGAAGCACTCGCTACCCAGTTCGCCTAGCGAAGCATCAGCGAATGCTCGCTATTCGCTCGCCTAGCGAAAGTGCTAGCAAATGTCTGCGATTTCACAAAAACCCAACTGTTCAGAATCGGCGACACTCTCTGAAATCGCCCAATTTTACTCAAACCAGTTCCCACAGCACTAATGCGACTTAGCTACATAATATATCCTAAATTCCACCCGATAAAACTTCAGCTCTACCGATTAACTCATTTCCGGCTTAAAATGATGAACTACCCGGAACCCCAAATCATCCCAACAATCACATGCAACAAACCTATCTTACCATCAACAAATTCAGAATCACGACAACATAACAATTCAGTTCATCAAAACCTATGGGGTTAGGGAAATCCCCTTCTACCTAGAATTCATGCAAATACCAATTTCGACCCGATTCTCCCCCCCCCCCCCTTACCTCGATAACTCGATCAGATGATGAAACTCTTCGAAGAATCGATAGCCTAAGCTCTTCTTCTTCCTCCTTGATTCTTCTCCTTCAATTTCCCTTCCAATTGGCCTTGCTCTTCTTCTTGTTCTTTCCCCCAAAATGATCGTGTTATTCTTTCTTCCAATTCCTCTCCTTCCTTCACGTGTTCTTTCTTCCCTTCCCACTCTTGCCAAAAATACCCCTTATTCCAAATTCCTCTTATTTTAATAATAATAATAATATTAATAATAATAATAATAATTAATAATAATAATAACAATACTATTATTAATTAAATTATTATGACTAAATATTATTACTAATACCAAAGTCCAAAATTATTAAATAAACTCCAACTTAAGGGCTACTCACTATCGCACTCGAACACACCCCCACGAAACGCACCAAAATTAAAATAACACAGAAAAAATAAATAATTAAAATGGGCGTTACAACTCTCCCCCACTTTAATTGTTTTCGTCCTTGAGAATTACCTGATGGAAACAATTCCGGATACGCATCCCGCATCCTGCTTTCCAATTCCCAGGTCACACCGCCACCTGCAGCACCTCCCAAACCACTTTCACCAAAGCTATCTCCTTCCCTCGGAGTTGCTTCATCTTACGATCTTCGATTCTTAATGGCATCGCCTCAATGGTAAGATTCTCCCTGACTTGCACTTCATCTCTCTGAATCACATGAGATGGATCCGCGACATACTTCCAAAGTTGCGACAGATGAAACACGTCATGCAAATTCGAAAGCTCAGGCGGCAACCCCACCCTATATGCCACAACACCATTTCTCTGCAAAATCTGATACAGCCCAATAAACTTCGAATCCAGCTTCTTGGATTTCAACGCACGACCCACACCAGTCACTGGGTTAACTCTCAGGAACACGTGATCACCTTCACTGAATTCCAACTCTTTTCTCCGATTATCATGATAACTCTTCTGCCTATCCTGAGATGCTTTCATTTTCTCACGAATCATCTGAATGGTCTCAGTAGTCTGTTGCACAATTTCTGGTCCCAATACCACATTCTCACCCGTCTCATACCAACACAGAGGAGTTCTGCATCTTCTACCATACAAAGCCTCAAAAGGTGTCATTCCGATACTAGAATGGTACTTGTTGTTGTACGTGAACTCGATAAATGGTAAATGAGTATCCCACGCACCACCTTTTTCCAACACACAAGCCCTCAGCAAATCCTCCAACGTCTAAATAGTCCTCTCTGACTGTCCATCTGTTTGTGGATGATAAGATGAACTCAGCTTCAACTTAGTACCCAAAGCTTCCTGCAAACTCTTCCATAATTCTGAAGTAAACCTCAGATCTCTATCTGACATAATACTCGCCGGCACACCGTGAAGCTTCACAATCACCCGAATATAAATCTCTCCCAGCTTCTCCAACGAAAAACTTATATTGACCGGTACAAAATGTGCAGACTTCGTAAGTCGATCCACAATTACCCAAATAACATCAAATCCTCTCTCCGTGTTCGGCAATCCCGTAACAAAATCCATGGTGATACAATCCCACTTCCAAACCGGAATTTCCAACGGTTGCACAAATCCAGAGGGTCTCTGATGTTCCACCTTCGATTTCTGACACGTCAAACAGGCGTAAACAAACTGAGCTATATCCTTTTTCATACTCGATCACCAAGACATCTTCCTTAAATCGTGGTACATTTTAGTAGCTTCTGGATGAACACTCAGACTATTACGATGTCCCTCGCTCAGAATTGACTTCTTCAGCTCGTCATTATCCGGCACACAGATCCTGCCTCGAAATCTCAGCACACCTGCACTATCCAACTTAAAATCACTATCGGAGTCACTTCCTACTCCAGACATCAAATCCACTAGCTTCACGTCTAGCTTTTGGCCTTCTCTAATCACATCCAAGAAGTTGTTGTTCACTTGCAACTTGCCCAACATCACGCAATCTGCCGTAGTCTCGCAAACCATGCTCAAATATCTGAACTGCTCAATAAGTTCCATTTCTTTCACCATCAAAGCCGACATATGAATCGCTTTTCTGCTCAAAGCATCTGCTACTACATTTTCCTTTCCTGGATGATAACTCAAACTGAAGTCATAATCCTTCAAAAATTCCAACCATCTTCTTTGTCGCATATTTAGCTCTTTCTAATTAAACAAATACTTTAGACTCTTATGATCGCTCAACATCTCAAATCTTGAACCATACAAATAGTGCCTCCAGATCTTCAACACAAAAACTACTACAGCCAATTCAAAATCATGAGTAGGATAGTTCCTTTTATGCACCCTCAGTTGTTGCGAAGCATACGCCACCACCTTACCGTTCTGCATAAGAACTCCGCCTAATCCCATCTTAGACGCATCATAGTACACGACAAACAGCTCGCTCGGAGTCGGCAACACTAACACCGGTGTCGTAGTCAATCTCTTCTTCAATTCTACAAAGCTCTCTTCACAAGCAGCATCCCACACAAAAGCTTGACTCTTTCTCGTCAACTGAGTCAATGGCAACGCCAAAGTAGAAAAACCTTCGATAAACCTTCAATAGTACCCTGCTAAACCCAAAAAGCTTCTAACTTCCGTTGTTATCTTTGGCGGTTCCCACTGCAACACTGCACTCACCTTTGATGGGTCTACCGATATACCATCACCAGATATTACATGGCCCAAGAAACTCACTGTCTTCAACCAGAATTCACACTTAGATAGTTTCGCAAACAGCTTATTATCCTTTAGTACCTGCAAGGCAATTCTCAAATGTCCTGCATGCTCTTCCTCCGACTTCTAATAAATCAGTATATCGTCAATGAACACAGTAATAAACTGATCCAAATAAGAATGGAAGATTCGATTCATATACTCCATGAACACTCTCGGCGCATTATACACTCCAAACGGAATTACCGCATATTCGTAATGTTCATAACGGGTTCTAAATGTGGTCTTCTGAATATCACCTTCTTTCACTCCGATCTAATGGTAACCCGACCTCAAATCAATCTTACTGAACACTCGAGCTCCCACCAACTGATCCATCAAATCATCAATCCTTGGGAGAGGATATTTGTTCTTAATGGTCACTTTATTCAACTGACGGTAATCGATGCACAAACGCATACTACCATCCTTCTTCTTTACCAACAGTACTGGAGCTCCCCACAGCGACACACTCGGCCTGATAAACTTTCTATCCAACAACTCTCCAATCTGAGACTTCAATTCGGCCAATTCCACTGCTGATATCCTGTACGGCGCCATAGAGATAGGCCTCATACCAGGTACAAGATCAATGCTAAACTCAACTTCTCTCTTCGGAGGTAACTCTGTAATATCATTAGGGAACACTTCAGGAAATTCATTCACCACCGCCAACTCCTTCAGTGATGATTTTCTGTCAACAGCTAATGATGCAAATAAAGCAAACATTTTAGCTTCATCCTCCAACAAGATCCTTAATTCCCTACTAGACAAGGAATCCGCCAAAGCTTTTTCTTCTGGCGTGAGAAACAACAACACCTTCCGAAAATAATCAATGTAGACTCGGTTGAACTCCAACCAGTTCATACCCAGAATAACATCCAACTTACCAAGGGGCAAGCAAATCAGATCCACTCCAAAATCTCTACCAAAAATAGTCAGCGGACACTTCAAACATACCAAAGAAGTAGTCATTAAACCAATAGAGGGAGTTTCAATAGTCATCCGCTGCTCAAGAGTAGTCGGCACCAAACCTAACCTCTTCACACAATCAACAGAGATGAACGAGTGGGTTGCACCAGTATCAATAATAGCATACAAGGGAACATTATTGATGAAACAAGTACCTTGGATCGAACACTCCTCACTGGCAGCTTGAGTTCCCACCACCGCAAACACTTTACCACTGGTCTGAGACACCTGAGACGACTTAGGCTTCTCGCAATGCATACTGATATGACCCTTCTCACCACAGTTATAACAGGTAGGTATAGCGACCCGACAATCAGCTACCACATGGCCCGGCTTACCACACTTGAAACAATTCTTCACCTCATGAGGACAATTATTGGCACGATGACCCGCGCCACCACACCGAAAACATTTCCCACCAGCAGACGCTCTCCCTTCTTTGGGCTTCTTATCAACAGCAGCCTTAAACTTCCCCTTATCAGCAGGAACACTGTAAGGAGTACCACCAAACCTCTGCTTACCCTTACGGTCATTTGCATCCTTGTAATGTGCAATCCTAGCCCGGTTATCATTATCATAAATCCTGCTTCTGCTTATCAGCTCAGGATAATCCCTGATCTTCTGACAAGCGATCCCCGTCTTAACTTCTAGACGCAGACCATTCTCAAACTTCAAACACTTGGAGGTCATCGCTCCGTCAGTATTGTAATGAGGACAATACTGCACCAACTCTTCAAACTTAGCAGCATACTCAGCCACCGTCATATTTCCCTGCTTCAGCTCCTGAAACTTTATCTCCTTAGCACTTCAAATATCCTCCGGAAAATACTTCTCCAGAAAGCAAGTTCGAACCATCTCCCAAGTAATCGCAGTCCCTGCAGTCTCCAATCTTTGGCGACTGTTGTCCCACTAAGCTTCCGCTTCACCTTCCAGCATGTGGGTACCAAACCTCACTTTCTGCTCATCGCTACAACCCATCGTCCTGAAGATCTTCTCAATCGCCTTCAGCCACTTCTAAGCAGCTTCGGGATCCAAAAATCCACCTTGAAAGGTCGGCGGCTTGTTACTCTGAAACTGCGCCATATCACTGAATTGCGCACCCGCAGCTTGGTTCTGATTAGCAACCACCTGCGCCATCACTTGCATAGCTGCAGCCAACGCAACATCATTCCTTCCCGCCATACTGCTCAACAACAACAACGCCAGGTTAACAGAAAAATAAACTCTATCCTACAGACAGACTCAACTACTACACTGGCCGGACGGACCGACCTGCTCTGATACCAACTTGTAACACCCTGTTTCCCCAAAAATAAACTAAACGCAATTTAAATCAAAAAAAAATATCAGAGTTGCCACCAACACGGGATGTCACAAAACAGAAACCCAACAAAACATTTCATTTATATGAATTCAACAATAAGTAGTGGAATTCATCATATAGATATATAGATATAAACATCATGTACATCAATATTCGGCCATCCGCCCAAAATATAAAAAATATATCCACCAAAAAGGATTGATCAAAACATGATACGACACAGAGTCAAAACAAAAATCATCAGATAAACAAATAACTCCCAAAATCCCCGTGTTACGTATCAGAGCATCTATAAGACTCAACTCGCCACTATTCAAGCTAGCTACGCACCTGGATTATTTGTACTTCCGAAGAAGCACAGACCACAACAACAACAACAAAAAGGGGTGAGAAATCACGATCAAAATATAATGGTAATAATGTACATGAATAAAAGGCAGTAAACAAACAAACATCAACCCGGACCTACAGTCTCACACCGACACAGCACACATAACAATGCAAACATATGCAACTCAACACCATGATATGCGGTACCGACTCAACAACAACGATGGATACCTGGCCATCAATCCTCCACAAGGGAGCACCGGATGAATCACATACACTCTACCTTGAGCAACGATTCATCCCACCATTCTCCACACAGGAGCACGGGTGAATCGCATACACTACACCGAGCAACGATTCAACCCCACCATTCTCCACACAGGAGCACTGATGGACACCGGGCCATCAACCCTCCACAAGGGAGCACCGGATGAATCGCATACACTCCACCTTGAGCAACGATTCATCCCACCAAGACATCATGATATGCACAAAACCAATGCACATAACAACACAAGCACCCACGGTGCACACGATCCTCCTGATCACATTTCATCACACATCACACACACACACACACACACACACACACACACACAGATATATATATATATATATATATATATATATATATATATATATATATATATATATATATATATATATATATATATATATATATATATATATATATATATATATATATATATATATATATATATATATATATATATATATATATATATATATATATATATATATATATATATATATATATATATATATATATATATATATATATATATATATATATATATATATATATATATATATATATATATATATATATATATATATATATATATATATATATATATATATTTCACACATCACCACATCCATGTATAATAACATACACCCATTGAATTATTCTAATCAAACGAATATCAAGGAAATCATGTTCCACACCACACATACACTCGCCACAGTTCACTATCAATCTCATATTCAGTCATGACCACCAAGGGTCCAATAACACCAGAGAACAAAACAGAACAGCACCAAAAACACAACTACTGTCATGCTCGCTGGCTCACTCGCCTAGCGAAGCATCAGCGAAGACTCGCTACTCGCTCGCCCAGCGAACTCCCTAGCGAAGACAGACAGTGGCTACTAGAAGCACTCGCTACCCAGTTCGCCTAACGAAGCATCAACGAATGCTCGCTATTCGCCCGCCTAGCGAAAGTGCTAGCGAATGTCTGCGATTTCACAAAAACCCAACTATTCAGAATCGGCGACACTCTCCGAAATCGCCCGATTTTACTCAAACCATTTCCCACATCACTAATGCGACTTAGCTACATAATATATCCTAAATTCCACCCGATAAAACTTCAGCTCTACCGATTAACTCATTTCCGGCTTAAAATGATGAACTACCCGGAACCCCAAATCATCCCAACAATCACATGCAACAAACCTATCTTACCATCAACAAATTCAGAATCACAATAACATAACAATTCAGTTCATCAAAACCTATGGGGTTAGGGAAATCCCCTTCTA
Source organism: Lathyrus sativus (assembly GCA_963859935.3). Lineage (NCBI taxonomy): Eukaryota > Viridiplantae > Streptophyta > Magnoliopsida > Fabales > Fabaceae > Lathyrus > Lathyrus sativus. The sequence goes on along the minus strand of OZ012736.1, from coordinate 186,454,989 downwards.
CCTAGAATTCATGCAAATACCAATTTCGACCCGATTCTCCCCCCCCCCCCTTACCTCGATAACTCGATCAGATGATGAAACTCTTCGAAGAATCGATAGCCTAAGCTCTTCTTCTTCCTCCTTGATTCTTCTCCTTCAATTTCCCTTCCAATTGGCCTTGCTCTTCTTCTTGTTCTTTCCCCCAAAATGATCGTGTTCTTCTTTCTTCCAATTCCTCTCCTTCCGTCACGTGTTCTTTCTTCCCTTCCCACTCTTGCCAAAAATACCCCTCATTCCAAAATCCTCTTATTTTAATAATAATAATAATAATAATAATAATAATAATAATAATAATAATAATAATAATAATAATAATAATAATAATAACAATACTATTATTAATTAAATTATTATGACTAAATATTATTACTAATACCAAAGTCCAAAATTATTAAATAAACTCCAACTTAAGGGCTACTCACTATCGCACTCGAACACACCCCCACAAAACACACCGAAATTAAAATAACACAAAAAAAACTAGATAATTAAAATGGGCGTTACAGCTGCCTCCTGAGCTGAAATATCCTACAAAATAAAATAAAATCGACCGCTCGATTGCTGGGCAAAATAAATGCTGAAGCCTCTAATGCTCGTTGTTCAGTCTTTTACGCTAAAAAGAGCTTTGAGCCATATGAAAACATTGATCCCCTGTCTCAAGAACAAATGCTATGCTATGCAAAAATGCAAAATGAAAAGAAAGCATAAGCTAAGTAAAGGAATGGTTGGGCAAATTTTGGGGTGCAACACCCATAAGGACAGAACGGTTGAAACCTTGATACCATCATTTCAGTAATATGAGGTCTATAGAGATTTATTTCCTCACGCCGCCGTGCTATGATGTTTCGATATCTCTGATTAGTTATTTTATCCGCTGTATTGAAGTTGTGACCTCTCTCCGGCAAGTTTGCAAGAACAGGGATCATTTCCTCTCTAGAGGATTAAGACCATTCTCCAGCGTTGGGATTCAGTGTGATTATTTTTGCCTCTGGTGTGATAGATCGTTATCTATATTTTGTTTCCTTCTCCTACAGAGTTGTTCGAAATTTCATTTGCATCATACCTTTAGCATATGCATTTTTCAGCATACCTCTTGTTTTGGTTTGTTCTGGCTTTGGCCATTGTTATCCAGTTGAAACAGATTTTTTGTCAAGAATATGTCAGGTGTTTCTTCCTTAGTAGTTACTGGATACCATCTTGAAATCCTTTGGTAGTTACCAAACTTCTTTGCTTCAGACCTGTTGTCACAGGCTTACCCTTTGGGTGTTACCTTAATTGTGTCAAGTTATCTGGCTTAGGTATATACTTATACCTCCGGGAAGTCTAGTTGTGACTAGTAATAGGTCGGTCGCTGACCCCTATCTGATACTGCTAATTGGTGGTTACCAAATTTTAGTCATTACTAATGTTGCAACTTATCCTTAAGATCTGGTGTTTACCTGAATCTATCACCCCAATCGATATCCCGTTTGTTAACTGACCCTGCTGAGACCCAATTTTTATCGGTGTTTTTAAATCCAATCGTTATTGGTATTGTTGATTTGGTCGTCACCATATCTGCTGAAAATCCGGTAGTTACTGGCGTTTTTTTTAATCCAATCATTATTGGTATCGTTGGTTTGGTCATCACCATATCTACTGAAAGTCCAATAGTTACTGGCGTTGCTTAAAATCCAATCGTTATTGGTATCACTAATTTGGTTGTCACCATATCCTCTTGGAAATCCAGTAGTTACTAGCATTGCTTAAAATCCAATCGTTATTGGTATCACTGATTTGGTTGTCACCATATCCTCTTGGAAGTCCAGTAGTTACTGGGATTGTTTAAAATCCAATTGTTATTAGTATCACTGTTTTGGTTGTCACCAATCCCCAAGAAAGTCCAGTAGTTACTGGCATTAATTGAAAACCCATTGTTATTGATAGTGGAGTGTTTGGTCGTTACCTGTCTCCTCTCGGAATTCCAGTGGTTACTGGTATTATTAAGTCCAATGGTTATTGACAATTTCATCCAATGTTATTGTGTTCCTTGATCATTGGTTGTTACCAACATCTCCCCATGAAGTCCAGTAGTTACTTGCACTGTTTGAAACCCAATTGTTATTGGAATATGTTGTAACCTACATCTTTTTTCCCTGTAATTCCAGTGGTTACTGACATTAATTGATAATTCCAATTGTTATTGGCATGTGGTTTGCTTGTCGCCAATCTCCGGGAAAGACTAGTGGTTATTGGCATCGTTTGAAACCCAATGGTCATTGGCAGGTTTTGGTTGTCACTCATCCCTGTTGAAAGCCCAATGATTATTGGCCAGGATTTTTTTGTACTTTTAGGATAGTTGGTTGTGACCAACATCCCTAGATGTCCCCAGCAGGTCTTGGAGGTCTAGTAGTCACTAGCATCCTCGGTGAGTTTGGTCTTGTTTCTAGTCTTTTCCTAAAGATCCCGTTTGAAATCTTCGTTGAAAGGAAAGTCTCCATTTGGTTTGTTCCCCACTAGGGACCGTGTCTCTTGCCTTTTGAATCCCCAGTTGGAGTTCGAGTCTGTTGACTTTTGTTCCCCTGTGTGGCTTCTTATCCTTGTCTCCCTTGATGCATCTTCTGGATGGATTTACATTTCCCCAGTGGAGATTTGTCTTCCCCAGTGGAGTTCTTGTCCATTGTCCCCTGTATGGAGGATCCCGTTGAAGTACCATCATTAGTCATGTCTGAACTATAGGTTGGTATGCTTTTGATCTCTCCCTAGTATGGTTGTGTTCCTAGTGAGTGGTTACTCGTTGTTTTGTTCTTCTTGTTTCTTTTGTTCGTGTGTCAACATTTTCTTGCACTCAAGCATCATAAAGCATCATTCCTAGAACTCAGTTCATGATCAACATTTGTCCTTTTGCATACCAGTCTCTGTTTATTTGTCCTTGTTTTAGAACTCGTTTAGGTTTTGTTTGCTCTTTTTCCTTTCCTCTTGGATAAAATAAAAGTATGGTGGTGACTCTTGCATTTTTGAGTTAATTTAATCAATAGCTTGCACTCACAATGTTCCCCTCTACACACATCTTATGTATAGATATTTTCATATTCAATAAAATTCATCCTTTGATTTCTCGTTTGTCTCTTTTCAATATTTTTTTTGCAAAGAAAACAATTATTTGTGATCATATAATATTATAAAGCGTTGAGAATAATAAAAAGCTTAATCAACCAGGAAAGCATTATTCATTGCATGCTTTATCGAAAATCCCTAAGGATGATCGATAATCTTACTTTACAAGCTTGATCCCGGGTGGACACCATCATGGATATGAATGTTATTTGCTTTCCTTTTCCCAAGCAGTGCCAGGATAATTTCACACAACAGAAACTTATTTGCTCTTCCCTAGCAAGAACGGGATCCTCACAGCATCCCTAACAGATTGAAGCTCTCATTCCCCTGCAGCGGGGGTGTTTCAATTTTCCTTTTCCCCCAAGCAGTTAGGAACATCCTAATGATGTTCTTCACCAAGCAGAGTCGGTTGTTTGAAGATCATCCGTTGTTTCTTCATCTCCAGCAGCAGTATTGGTAGTAGTTTGGAAATATGAGATTCTAAGCCTATTCCCCAGCAGAGTCGTCATTGTCTATGGTGCACTTTCCCCATCTGAGGATGTAGAGTTTGTTTTTCTACGATTCCCGCCCACCTTCCACACAACATCTTAACCTATACCGTTGCAAAACATGATATCAAGCATCATGTAAGATCAACCATACATAGCAAATGCATCAAGCATACACCCTGTTGACTGATTCATCTCCACAGCAGAATTCAGCCAGTTTCTCATCTGTCATACCCCAAATTTTAACACCTAGATTCCATTATCATTCTAGGTGCATCAAGCATATGTTATCTAACCCTAACCTCTTTCAAGTTAGTCTTTGTCAAGATGTAGATGAATTAGGCTTTCACACTGTTAAAATCAATAATCCTGTGGACTGATCAGTCAAGCTTTTAGATTGATCTTGTACATATAAATTCTTCACATCATCAAAAGGTTCATATCTTACCAATAACAAGTGATATTTGAGGTTGTTACAAAGAGAATTGAAGCAGTGTTGTGCAAAACCCTAATTAAGGTTTCATGTTGAAAAAGTCAACTATAGTTTGACTTTTGGTTTAAATGGGTTCCCAAATCTTGAGCCATGTTCCATGATGTTTCTATGACTTATTGAAACCCCCTCAAGAAGTATGAAAGGTTTAAAAAACCCCATAACACTAAGGATCGATCCTGAAGATTTCAATTGTTTGGTTCGTCTGTTTGGAAAGTCAACTCTTTGACTTTTAAGGTTTTGACCCCAAATTTAAGCAATCAAGGTTTTCAATATCATGTTATGCCTAACTAGTTATTTTGGTGAATATTTAATCAAGAATTGATGGATAACTTGTGAATCAAGAAATTGGGGTTTACGAAAAAACTCTAATTACAAGCTTATTTGGAATGGTCATAACTCTCAACCCACACATCCAAATTGAGTGATACAAAGCTGATTGGAAAGCTCTTGAGAAACCCTACAAAACTGTCATAGAGGGTTGATGTTCAAATATGCATAGATTTTGAGTTATGAGCTCGTCAAGTTGTGAAGGATTTCCACACTTAGAAAAATTTCTTGGTTTTTTTACTTGTAAGTCTAGTTTTGAAGCCAACTTCATGAAGATTTTTGACCTAGTTCCCTTTGGAATTTGAACTTTGGACAAACATGAACATTATAGTTCATATTTGGTTAGGGAGAATCGAAGAGAGCAAGTTAGGAATTTTTCATGTCACAAAACCAAGTTCAACACTTGCATTTTGATGCATAAGCCACTCAAACCTCTTCTAATCACTTGTTTAACTCATTATATGATATTTAGGGACTTAATTGATGAGATTATAATGGATTACCATGAGCAAAAACCAAAGATTGGATTATTTGATTTGTTTATTCAAGCAAGTGGATGCAAGTGGCAAGGAGAAAAAAACTTTTTGCACTTTTTTCTACACCTCAGCTACTGCATTATCTAATCTCTTTCCTTCACTTCATGTCAACTATTTTCAGGCTATTGGTGATGTTGAAACACATAGGAAGGTTGCTCGTGCACGTAAAAGAAATCCCAAGTTGAATTTGCTCATTTTGACTCCAAAAAGGGAAAACTTTGCAAGTTGGCACAATTTGCCCAAACCTCTCATTCTCCAAGCTTGCCTATAAATAGAACACACTCCTAACATGCAAACGAAACCAGAATTAACTAGAAACCAAGTTGAATCTCTCTCATTTCTCTGATCACCATCTTCTTGCAAGTGGTAGAAGTTACTTCCTTGTGAAGAAAAATCTGCCTTGCAAAAACTCTGCCACAACTCAATGCAGCCACCAAACACTTGAACCAACACCTCAAATACAGCACATATGATGCATTGAAGGTGTCCAAACCCTCACATTCACCATAAAACCTCACATTTCAAAATTCAACTCTCATACCTTGAAAATTTGACTTTTCTGCATCTTCATAGACCAGAACCAAACCAGCCATTTTCCAATCATCCTAACACTTCAAACACTTTCCATAAAAGTTGTTTGAACTGTCTGTGGCATCATAAAATTTATGTAACATAATTTCCTAGACTTTCACTTTGAAGCTTTTGGTGTTTTCTTGCATAAGAAGGCATTCTGTCAAGACAGTGATCTTGGAGGAGTTCTCATCATTTGAACACCTTATTTCGAACATATTGGAGCTACTTGGATCATCATCCATCAACTGGTTTTCTTGTTTAGTGCATTGACTTGAAAAATCTACAAGAGGCAAGTGTTCCAACTTGCTACTTTTAAGATCATGCTAAATATTGATGTACACTGATTATGAACATGCTAGATACACTTTATAGGCCATGTTTGAACCATTTCTTGCTCATAAACTTGGGTATTCATGAATATCCTTTTGGTTTGGCTTGTTAGCTTATTTTAAGTGTCATTTCAATATGCAACTTGTTGATTCTGGTTAGGCATAGATGATTGGTGTTTGTAAACATCATTTATAGGTCATATGTGATATGTTTGATCATTTAGTTGATGCTGAATTGGTACATTTCTGTTTGTTGCTTTGCTCTTGCACAAGCTTGCTATTTTTTCCACTACACATGCCATATGTTGAATTAGCTTTTCTATTGATGTATGATGCTTGTAAGCACTCTCTATATTTCTCATATGTTGTGTTTGAATCATTACTTGATGCTTAGAACATGTACATTGGACTGTCACATTGCTCTTGCATATAACATGTCTTTTTCAATGACGCTATCGAGTTTTTTACATGGTGCATGATCTGAGAAAATCACCACCACCATTGGATTCCTTGTGAAAATATACATAATTTTATTTTTTATTTCATCCAATTTGATTATGTTTTGAGTGAGTTATGACCCTTCTTGCAAAATTTGCCTTGCCTTGGTTTTGCTTGCCTTATTTTTTGCCTTAGTTGCCTAGTTTTGTGCCTAGTTTTCAAATGTGCATAACATCTTTGATTTTTATAATTATTATGCCACTCTTTTTTCAAAATTCTCCTTAATATGTCTAGTTTCAATGTGAAGAAAGAATTCAAAAATTGTTGTTTTTCAAACACTTTGGTCCACTTGAATGACATGGTCCTTTTTAGGGTTTTCTTTGGTTTTCATGAACTTTCTTGACATAATACTTGATTTTTCTTGTAATAGTGATCTTGTATGAATCATTGTTGAATGTCTAACATGTTTATATATTTGAAAACACTTGGATCTTTTTCTTTACCATGATTATACTTTCCTTTGTGAATGTGTAAATGTGAAAAGTATGCCTTGAAACTTCTTTGTGAACCATGATATATTTCTTGATGTTGTAACCTCATGAACATGATCTTTCACCCCCATCTTACTTTTTTATGTGCCTTTTTAGAACCATAACATGTTTAAGGTTGTTTCTTTCCTTGAAAGTTACCATGAATCTTGTTTATCTTTCCCTTTGTGAAGTTTGAATCCATGCTTGAACTGTTGTTACTATTCTTGGCTATCCATGAGTGATTGTCATCAATATATCTTGAATATGATTAAATGTGTTACATTTGTCTTTAATTGATTCATATACCATTTTTTATTCAATTTGTAACTTGTTTTCATGAGTTTTGTTTGAATATCATTGATTAAAATGTTGTTGTTACACATGTTTCATGCTTGCCCTTGTTGGTTGTTACCTTCATGATCTTTGAACACTGTAATGTCAAATCATAAAACCTTGGTTGTTACAGTGTTTTTTGTGTTCAATTTTTTAATTGATCCTACTTGTTTGTCTTTATGTTTATCAAGTTTGTTTCCCCAGTGGTGGAACTTGTCAGTTCTCATCAAGTTTCCTTGTTATCATCTTTGCTTAATGTTGTCACAGACTTGCCCTTATGTTTCATGGTTGTTACCAGGACTTTATATCTTTATCATGTTTGAATGAATGCATATGTGTGTTTAGGCTTTGTTAAGTTTCCCCAAGTGATGTAGTTTGTTAGCTCTCATCCAGTTGCCTTATCATCCCTTACTCCAAAGGAAAGTTTCTCTATTGACTTCACTATCATAGATATCTCATTACCTATCCCCTTGACTTGGTTAAGTCATTAGGTCCTTTAAATTAGTTAAGTTAGAACCTATATCCATTAGACTTTGCTTTAAGTCTAAAGACCTACCCCTTGTTAGGAGTATCCTTCAATTAAAACTTTAAGATAGAGTTTGTTAACTCTATGTAAGGATCATTGTCATGATTACTTACTCCCCTCTTGGCTTTTGTCAAAGTTAATCCCCTTGAGTGTTAAACTTAGATCTAGAGAGTTTTGTCAAACTCTATACAAACATTGTTATGTTTGTTCCCCCTTGGAGTATTGACCGTAGTCAAGTATTCCTCAACCTTTAGTGAGATGAACTATGGTTGCTTTGATTCCATCCTAGTAAGGATACGTAGGCATAATATGTGATATCTTTGCGAGCAAACTTTATAACTATCCTTAGGTATTTGCCTCAAACTTTACCTTAACCTTGATATCATGACCCTAGCAAACAACAAATTAGATAACTTATTATATATATACACAAAAGGTTCTTGTAGAGTACTACAAATGTTTAGGATGTGAATAACTACCCTAGGCATAACCAACCCCAATCCCCGAAACTCTAGCTTTCTTGTTACATCACGCAAAAGGTTTTTCTTTCTTTAACATTTTCTTTGGATAAATCAAAGCTCAATGGTGAATTTCAATGAATTAAGATTCAATTTAATCAATAGCTTGATATTCGATTCTCACCGCAACATCACCTAATCAAAATCTCTACGCTTTCACCTTATCATATTTTGTCGTTGTTGTCATACCCCAAAATTGCCATATCTGTGTGTAGCCTTCATTTGTATGTTCATCCTCCGACGATTATCCAAAGAAAATCCAAAAAAAAAGTGTTGTTACTGTCACTAGAAGATCTCAGGCAAAGTTGTGGGTATAGTATGGAATGAGGCTCATTGGTTTTTGATTTAATCTTTCAGTCAAGAAAGAATTTGTTACAAGATTAAGGCTAGAATGGACATGATTCAAGTGATAAGTGTCTGATGCCTCAATCATGGTTTGGAGTCATGTTCAAGGCTATTGTGTTATCAGGTCAAATGTGTGTGGTGAGGGTTGACATTCAAGTAGAGGGTAATTTGGATTTGGTTAGACGAGCAGTGGACTTCATCCTCAAGATGTCAGGCTATGGAAAAGTTAGGAAAAGTCAAGCATGCTATTTGTTCAAGATGATTTTAAGTTGGATCCAATTTCAATCATATTGGTAGGATTGGTTCAAGGATAGGGGCAAAATTTAAAGATTGAATCATCAGTGTTTTTCGTTATGTCAAAACTTTAATTCATCTAAAGATTAAAACTTATTTATGACCAATGGTATTTTCCAAGACTTATTCAAGTTTTCGTTCAGGTGAGGATTTAAGAGGGCTGAATTTTGGTTCATGAATTTGGTAGATCCAATTGAGAAATTCCAGTGCATTTGTTGTAACTTTTCAAAAAAATAGTCGAGTGTCATAGTCAAACATGGATCAAGATAGAAAGTTTTGAGATCCAAAAATCATTTCAAGGCCCACACTACTACCAAAACATTACAAGAAATTTTCCACAAAAATATTAAACTAATTCCATTTTACATTTCAAGCCCATTTTTTTCCATAAGATTTAGAAAAATCACAAGAATACAAAGCCCATTATAGCATTCAAACAAAAATTGCCAAAAATAAGCACATCGCTACCACGCTGAATTTCCAAAACCATCCTGCAAAGTCACAACAACCAAAAAACCAAAGCTCTTTCATAGAATATGTACGACCCGCAGCTACACCCTTACCACTAGCTCGACCGTACACCACACATCAATATCCTCAGACAAAAACATTTCTTGTTGCGATTACCTACAAAACGCATGACTTAAAACCACACATTTTGCAGTAGTGAGACCATGATCTGCAGAATTTCCTGCTGAAAACCTCCCAGCCACAATATAAAAAAAAAAAAAAACTGAAAAGAAATAAATAAGAAGAGGAGGGTGACTCTTTTAAAAGAAACTCGGATCGGACATCAACAGGGGGACCCAAAAAAAGTATGCCAGCGAATCCAAGACTTTCCAACCCTTCCTTTCCAGACTTTTCTTCAACTCTTCAAAACCTTTAATCACTTCACCTCACAAATCTCTTTCTCCAATAAAATCCTTCATTATTAAACAACACAACAACAACTCAACCTCCTTCCTCATGCATTCGTACGACCAAAAAACCCCTTAACCTTCGTCACACAGGCCTCACCTCCTCAAATCTTCGTGGAACCCGATCTTCATCTTCGTCGAATCCCCTTCACGTCCTCCATATAGCTCTTCATCTACAACCTTTATCAAATCCTCACCCAAACTCCATTACTCTTTTGATACCCCTTCAATCGTTAACCAAACATTGAAACCCAACAGAACCTCAAAACAACCTTTCTTCAATTTATTCCAGAAAAAAATCAAAACAATTCCCACCCTTAAATCTACCAAGTAACGCACCCATACGGAAACCTCAACCATAACCATCTTCAATCCACAAACAGAAACAGAACAAAATTGAACTGAAGGGAAGAATATTGAAAATATACAACCCCAAATCAAAACTTTTTTGCACCCAAAAATCCAACCATTCCCAAATCATAACTGTAGATTAGAGAAGAAAGAAATGAAGGGAATTTGAGATGGACCAAAGTGAGACGAATCGGAATGTATGAATCTGAGTCGTGATAAGAAATTGAGCAAGCTGTGAGTGAAAGGAAGAGAGGTCGAGCGAGAGACTGGGAGGGAGAATTTTTGTACGTATTGTTCTTTTTCTGTTCATCGAGGGTTTGCTTCGATGATGATTTGTTCTCCTTCTTGGTGTGAATGGGATTTCACCTTACCCGGATTGACCTCACAGAAACTTTTTAATTTCATTTTGTTGTTTTGTTTGGGCCGTGAGGCCCATTTCAGTTTTTAAGCACCACCCTTTTCTGCATGCCGTCCACATTATTGGATGAATGGATGGATGGGCCTATGGCCATGATGATTCCATTTGAAATTTTCTCTATTTCCCCCCTTTAATCCGGTTTCCCCCCGCACTTATTATTTAAGTTTGTTTACTAATTGATTTTTCTTCTAGATTTTGTTATTCTATTTTAGTTTTTATCTTTTTCTTTCTCCATTAATCCTTAAATTTTTATTTCATGATTCGTCTCGATCTCTTTTGAGGTTTTTTTTTAGTCGATGAAGAGACATCAAAATCATTACTAGTCAACCTATTGGTAAATAATGATGAATTCGAGACCACCCACTTTTTCTCTCCTCATTTCTTCTTCATTTTCAATTTTATTTAATTTTTCGATCTATGAAGTTTTTCGATTCGCGAACGTTGGTTTTCGAGGTTTATAACCTTCATTATTTCAAATTTGTAGAAAATGATCATTTGGATCATTTTTCTATACTTTGGGATCGTGAGAGGTTTCCCTCGATTAATTAACACAATTTTGTGATTAAGACAAGATCCCACCATTCTTTTGTCCGTGCGACATGATTTAATCGGATAATGATCCTCAATATCATTTATATATCTTGTTTTTAGCACGAATATCAATTTATGCGACCTTCTATAGTTCGACTTTCGTCATAAGTCGAGCTACGACGGTTTAGCGTTACATTTTATCCCGATTCAATTCAATAACAAACTAACAACTAACTTTACTCTTCGTCAATATACAACTGCTTTATTTTCCGTCAATATACAACTGCTTTATTTTCAGTCAAATATACCCTTGTTTTACTTTTAGTCAAATTTTATCTTGATTTATACTATCTTGCTCATATACTCGTTGATATTTATCTTGATATATTATTATGAATATTCTTGTATATATTGTTATATATCTTATATATTATTCGTATCCTGTTCATATTATTCATATCATGTTCATATTATTCATATTAACTTGTAAATTCTTTCAAAACACATAATAATTATCAAAACCGTAAAATCATATATTTGTGGACTGTTGGTTGTTTGTCCGAGTGACGGATCTTTGGACTTTGTCAAAAACCCTAGTTTGGAGTTGTGTTCAATTTTTTCTCAAGGCTTAGCTTAGGACACATTGCACACACACGGCTTCCTCTTGGGATACCTGACAATGAGACCTTTTATTTCGTGCAATCCCATATAAATTGAATGTACTCCTCTCCCATTTTCAACGTACGCTTTCATATTTCTTTGACTGTGGTTTATCTTCTAGGAGCATCCCTAGGGACTAGCGTAGATTAAACCATTTTCAAACTAATTCTCGATTCGTCATCGATCCATTTTTCAAACACCCCTCCGTAAGTCGAGTGTTCGTCCGCATTCTCCATCAACCTATCGCACACACTATCACACTTCATTGTGGTTTCAATGTTAGGAGCACCCCCAAGGACTAGTATCGTTTCTCATACCTTAACCCTTGATTCGTCATCAAGTCGGTTCCGTTTTCAATCAAAATTCTCGACTCATCGTCGAGCCATTTTCAAACCCACTTCCATTCCACTACAATTTTGCATACAAATACAGGTCAAACCCTTGATCCAATTTAAAGAGGATTTTCTCAACAAATTGTTAAACCAATTCACCACCATTTCTTTTCAAGCTTTTCTCTAAGAACCTTGGTCTTGTACCAAGAGCATTTTCAAAACTCTTTTCCCAATAAACTTGGATGGTCGTGGAGTGGTTAGGCGTAGGCCTTCTCCTATCCCGAGAGCTTGACATTACCTTTAAGTTTCACTGTTGTAAAGCACTTACCATTCAAGATCAAAACACCTTTAATAAGTGAATGAAGTTCTCTTTGTATTGAACTAAAGAGAAAGGATTGAGTGCAGACTTCTTCCTCTCCGAGTGTCAGGATACTCACTGTAGGGTGTGTGGTCTCGATACTCGTCTTTCAATACAAAGACGTGAATATATTCGTCACACCATTTTCACAATAAATCTTATGAGATAAATAATTGGTCACTACCCACGAGGGGTTACTATCCGAGGACCTATTTCACCCTAAATATAACCTCCACAAATCAAATGTGACATCTTGCCTCGATGGCGAAAACTATCTCTTTTTAAAAGGATATGTTACGTCCGTTCTACCGCAAACAGGTAACACCTAAAACTCCATAAACGAGTTGCAATACACCTAACCGCTAAAATGCGTATGTTAGCATCGTCTACCAGAACTTCCTAGTTACTCGTAGGCCGAACTACGACTGCTCTGATTTCTCATGCCTGTTGAGAATACGTAGGTATAGGATTGCGATGATCCTAGCGAGCACTCTTCTTTCTTTTCCATTTTTGTCCCCCGATTCTTTCTCAGAGAAGGACATGCTACGTCCGTTCTACCGCAAACAAGTAACACCTAAGACTCCACAAGCGAGCTACAATACACCTAACTGCAAGAATGCGTATGTTAGCATCGTCTACTAGAACTTCCCAATCCTTGTCGAGCACTTTCCCGTCTTTTATCCGTGGTTCCCCGAACTATGTTGCCTCAAACTTTCTCATACCCATTGAGAATACGTAGGCATAGGACCGCAAGGTCCTACCGAGTCTCTTCTTCCCCTTTATCTTTCTTTTCCTTGTTTCTAGCCCTTGTCTTTATCCTTTGGAACACTCTTTATGGCAATATCCTTTAGCATGTACTTTCACACATACACAAACAAATGGTTCCCATCGAGTACGATGGATGCGAGGGGTGCTAATACCTTCGCTTCGCACAACCGGCTTCCGAACCCTTTCTCTTGGTTGCGACACCATCTTATCCGTTTCTTTCTTAGAGTTTTTTCGATGTTTTCCCTTCCCCTTATGGGATAAATAAATTTCGATGACGACTCTTATGTCTTTTCATTTTCTCCCTTCGTCATTGCATTTTCGAGTAGCGACAGTCGTCAACCAAATTTTTGAGCTACTCTTTTATTTATTCGCCTTCCACCTCGATTAATAGAAAAGCTGGGGCAATTTGAACATTCAGGTTCAAAAGGGTTAAATAGGGGCAGTTGTCGTAACCCAAAATTTGACATTCCATTTTGCCTTTTTCATAAGCATAAGCATTCGTATCGCATACACATTATCACTTTTTCTCTGTGGGTTTTTGTTGCAGGAGTATTCAGGTTTTTGAAGCTCGATTAATAACATCTTCACAAAGACATCATATCATCATCACAAGCAAAAAATAAGGGGTTCTTAGCCTATTCAGCAAAGCAAAAGGTTGAAAATTTGAACCATGGCCATGACACCTATTATTAAGCAAATTGAGAAAGTTTTGGCTTGGTTAATCGATTAAACATTTGCTAATGCAAAAGGGTTAATCGACTAACCCTTGTATTTTGGCAGATTCTGTTGCATTTTCATGACAACGACTTTTCCTCTATTTTGGGGTTCACTTGGTTCTATCATTGTGTGGAATATTCTAGACATTTCTAGACACTTCAAGACATTTCAAGAGCTCACTTACATTTACTACAATACATCATTTCCAATCAAGCCCACAATGTAACTTCAATTCCAAGCATGTTGTCGCAACTGCGAAAAACAATCGGCAAAAACAAACAGAAGAGTCTCCACCGAACATTATTTATCCTAATGAGGGAAAAAAACAATCGAAGAAAATCTAAAAGAAAGGATAAGAAAATGTCATCGAAACTAAATCTTGGGTTTGGGAGTCGGTTACGCAAGGGGAAGGTATGAGCACCCCTCACGTCCGTTGTACTCAACGGGACCCACAATTGTTGTCTAATTAAAGGGTGAGTTATCTAAAAGCTACTGCTAAACGGGAACAGGAAAAGAAAAATGAGACTCAATAGGACATCCCCGTCCTATGCATACATATTCCCTCATGCAATGGGAAAGTTAGAGTCAATGTAGTTCGGAAAACCACCAGGATAAGTTCTGAGAAGATCAATAAATAAAATCTGCCTGAAAACCTTTGTTGAACACACTAGATGGCCTTCTTGAAAACCTCTATTGAAAACTCCACTTTGTCGGGAATTGTGAACAACCTCCACTGGGAACCAGCATCAAACTCTGATTGGAGAGAGAAGTGAATGATACCAATCCTGTCGGGGAACAACATGAACTTGCCCTGTTGCTGGGGAAATATCCTTCAAACTTACCCTGCTGCTGGGGAAATACCCTTCAAACTTACCTTGATAATAAGACTCTGTGCGGAAGACAAAGTCTCTGCTGTAGGAAGACAAATAGTCTCCTGCTGAGCAAATGCCTAGTTGTATATCAACACCATCCTACCTATAATAGTCATTCTATGAACACTCGATGGGGAGTACAAATCAAATCTGGCCAGGGAACAAACTCTGAACTCCTGCCGGGGGAGGAATGATTCACCATGCGTTATTGATACTGTTAGAACTTCACCGTTGGGGAGAAAAAGCTCTCCTGGGGAGAGGATCATGTCATCCTGCAAACAAACAATAAGCAATAGGATGTTCTATATGTGAAATAGATACCTCAGTTACCATTCATGACACCTATCATTCAAGTAAATTAAATGTTTTTCAAAATGCTCTGCAAAGCCCCAATGTTTTCACATGTAATGTTTTTAAAAAAATATCGGACGTTTTCGCAAAAAACACTATAAAAGTAAAAAACAAGAGTGAAAACCTCTTTGAGTGAAATGAATACTTTATTGATTGAAATGGCCTGTAAATAGGCAAGTTACAATTTGGATGCAATTTCTGAAAACAGGTAATTGCACAAAAAGTACAAAAAAGAAATATACAAATGTCGGTAATGTGGAAACAGATAACCGCCATGTGTTGATTCAGCTATGACCTGTATGTATTCAATATTCACAAATGCTTCACCTTCTAAAAAGATTGACTGGACTGATTCCTTTCCTTCTGGATAACCATGTATCAAAATGACTCATAGATCGAACATAAACCATAGTCGATTGCTTTCAAATCCCTAACTTTTTCCTGGATCGCCCTTGCGGGTTTTCAATCCACCAAGATACCCATTTTTTCCAAAGTCGCCTTTTCAAGTTTTCAACTTCGCGGGTTTATTATTTTTTTCTTTTATCCCTAATTTTTGCCCGAACCTTTTCCTTTTATGGTTCGCCGGGATGCCCTATTTTTGCTTGGACTTTTTTTTGTCCTCCAGGTCTCTTTTAAGCAAAGTATTTTTTGACCACGTCTCCGTTCGCAGGGGACGTAAAGTCTTCGCCATCCATAGTAGATAGTAATAAGGCTCCACCAGAGAAAACTATCCTTACCACATATGGACCTTCATAGTTTGGAGTCCATTTTCCCTTGTGATCTGTTTGAGGAGGAAGGATCCTTTTCAAAACTAAGTCACCTGTCTGGAAGCACCGAGGATGCACTTTCTGATCAAAGGCTTTCTTCATCCTGCTTTGGTACAAACGGCCATGAGCAATGGCTTCCAATCTCTTTTCATCAATAAGACTCAACTGATTTAACCTAGCTTACACCCATTCAACTTCGTCAAGCTTCACATCAACCATCACTCTCAAAGAAGGAATCTTAACTTCTAATGTTTGGATTGTCTTCGTACCATACACTAGTGAGAAAGGAGTTGCCCCTGTTGATGTACGTATCGAAGTACGATAACCGTGTAAAGAAAATGGAAACATCTCATGACATTCTTTATAAGTTATCACCATCTTCTGCCATAATCTTCTTGATATTCTTGTTCGTTGTCTCAACAGTGCCATTCATCTTCAGACGGTATGGATAAGAATTGTGGTGTTCAATCTTGAAACTCTGGCACAGTTTCTTCATCATCTTGTTATTCAAATTTGAACCATTATTAGTAATGATTCTCTATGGGATTCCATAACGACAGATGATGTCCTTCTTTATGAATTAGGACACTACCTATCTTGTGACATTTGCAAAGGAGGTTGCCTCCACCCATTTCATAAAGTAATCAATTGCAACCAGAATAAAATGGTGCCCATCGGAAGCAGTCGACTCAATCTTTCCAATCATATCAATTCCCCACATTGCAAAGGGCCAAGGAGATGTCAACATGTTCATAGGGTTAGGTGGCACATGCCACCTGTCAGCCTCCTTTTCTGGCGTATTTGAAGCAATCAGATTCCATAGTCATCCTATAATACCCAACTCTCAATAATTTTCTGGTCATTGCATGTCCACCGGTATGAGTACTGAAGGAACCCTCGTGAACTTCTTCCATCAACAGGCTCGATTCATGTTCATCAACACAATGCAACAAGACCATGTTGAAGTTTCTTCTATATAATACATCATCCTTGTTCAAATAAAAGTTGTCGGCTAGCCTCCTCAGAGGCTTCTTATCTTTGCTAGATACCCCAGATGGGTACTCCTAAGTCTTGAGAAAGTGCTTGATATCATAATACCATGGCTTTCCATCGAACGCCTCTTCAATTGTAAACACAAAGACTGGTCTGTCAAGACATATGATGGTGATAGCTGGAGCCTCATTCTAGAAATTCATTTTATACATTGACGATAACGTAGCCAACACGTCTACCATATGATTTTCAACCCTAGGCACATGATGAAACTCAACTCTATCAAAGAGGGGTAGCAGTCTTCTAGCATAATTCTTTTATGGCTCCAAGTTGGCCTGACGAGTTTCCCATTCTCCTTTAATCTAATTAATAACTAGCGCTGAATCGCAATATACGTCAAGATTCTTGATCCTCAGATCAATGGCCTCTTCTAAACCCATAATGCACGCTTCATATTCTGCTTCATTATTAGTGCAAGCGAACGTTAATCGGGAAGTGAACAATATATGAGAATCATGAGGAGTTATAATGATTACCCAGATTCCGTTGCCATATGAGTTAACGACACCGTCGAAAACCAACTTCCACTGAGATCCAATCTCAGGACCCTCGCCAGGCAAAGGCTCGTCATAGTCTTTCATCTTTAGAAACATGATGTCTTCGTTTGAAAATTCAATCTTCATTGGCTGATAGTCTTGAATTAGTTGTTCAGCAAGATATTCTGACAAGACACCTCCCTTAATGGCCTTTTTGGAAACATATTAGATGTCATATTCTGTTAGAACCATTTCCCACCTGGCGATCCTTCAGGGGAGTGCCTGCTTCTCAAACACGTACTTGATTGGATCCATTTTTGATATCAATAGGGTTGTGTGGTTTAACATGTATTGTCTCAAGCGCTTAGTTGCCCAAGCGAGTGCCCAATATGTTTTTTTCTAGCATCGAGTACATCGACTCGCAATTAGTGAATTTCTTACTCAGGTAGTAGATAGCGTGTTCTTTTTTACCTGTCTCGTCGTGTTGAACGATCACACATCCCATTGAATTCTCAAGAACCGTTAGATACATGATTAGAGGTCTCCCTGCTACTAGAGGCATTAGTATCGGAGGTTCCTGCAAATACTCTTTTATCTTCTCAAAAGCTTTCTGGCAATTTTTGTTCCATCTGACCGCTTGATCTTTTCTTAGCAGTTTGAATATAGGCTCGCAAATTGTTGTAATATGAGAGATGAACCTTGCAACGTAGTTCAATCTCCCTAGAAAACAACGAACCTTTTTTTCCTTCCTCGACTCAGGCATTTCTTGAATAGCTTTGGTTTTTGCAGGAGCTACCTTAATACCTGTCGCATACTGCGATAAAAGGAGGCGGCAAACTAGACAGAAGAGTCACCATCGAATGTTATTTATCCTAAAGATAGGGAATGGAAACGATCAAAGAAAACCTAATAGAAAGGTAAAGACAAGGTCATCGCAACCAAATCTTGGGTTCGGGAGTTGGTTACGCAAGGGAAATGTATGAGCACCCCTCACGTCCGTTGTACTCAACGGGATCCACGCTTATTGTCTAATTTACGGGTGAAAAAACTATCTAAAGGCTTGTAAACGAAGGTGAAAGAAAAGAAAAGAGACTCGATAGGACATCACCGCCCTATGCCTACGTATTCCCTCGTGCAATGGGAAAGTCAGAGTTAACGTAGTTCGAAAAACGACGGGTGAAGGAGGGAAGGTTACTCGCGAAGACATCGTTGTCTTGTGCCTACGTATCCTCATATGGTATGAGAAATCAAAGCAAACGTAGTTCGGGCTGACACGACCACTGGCTGGTCCAAGTGTTTCAAGGAGTAGGGTTAAGTATATGTTCTAGCAGTTAGGGACGATGCCTGTTTGCGGTAGAACTAAGACTTAACACACTCTTTCTGAAAATTAAGTTTGAAACAATCCCGAAGGATGAAAAGGTATGAACTTTGTTTTCGTGTTTTTTAAGAGGAGAAATGAATTGAGTTAGTTTGTAACTCATGTTGCACTAAAGACTATGACATAAGAGCGAATGTGTCGCATATCGCCCAAAGGGCATACGCTAAACACTCTAGACAATGTAAGAGGAGGCCCCACACTTATCATTCCTCATGTACTTAAGGCTCGTAGCGTACAACATTCATTAGGAAAGTGAACCAGCCTTTAAGTGAAACTCTGTGTTTCATTAAAACACATGGATTCAACGCAACACATAAGCAATGGTCAGCCATATACATGCGTGACACCTCACTTAGTCAACAAGTCCAACCAGCCAACTCAGCCTTCAACTCAGATTGAACCAGACGTTGGAGCTAGGGCTCCGGTTATCTTCTCCGGGAGGCTCGCCGGAGACCAGAGACCAAAACGTCATAAAAATTCCAAAACCTACATCATTCCACAGATTTTTCATGAGGAATACGAATATGGACTTGGTTTTGCAAAAAGGTTCCTCCAACGATGAGAAAAACAGCCACAAAAACCAAGTGTACAAACTGAAAACTCATTCAAACAACTACCAAAACAATCCAAACATTGCCTACAAGGTGTAGGGCTTCAGATGCACAATAATGATCCTATTTAAGGGCCTGGAATGAGAGTTTAGATATTGAAAAACATACCAAACGGAGCTGCTCCGTTGGCTCTTCACATGCAGTGTAACTTTGCTTTGAAGCTGCTAACCTCTTCCTTGATCTTCAGTGAAGATGATTTGAGTAGAAACCTGGAGAGGAAACCAGTGATATGACTAATTCGAAGAAGGAAAAGTTTGTGGAATTTTTGAGTGATTCTCTCTTCTCTCACGTAGCAAGCCCCTTCTGACCAATTAGGGTTGAGTTTTGGCTTAAATATGGTGGGTTTCATGCACTCATGCAGGGCCATAATGCCTTAATCATATGATTTCAAAAATTACCAAAAACTCTCATTTGAAGCACACACGGGTTATGGCTTTTTTCCATTCATTATCGGGTCAGCAAATGACACTTTAGGGTGTGTCGAAATGAGTTGTATTGGGTTTGGTAATTGGAGAATGAGTTTACACCATGTTTGTACCATTACCTCTTTAGGTATGAAAGTTTGAAAAATCGTATAAAGCATGATTCTATGTTGGATCCAAAGAGGTAAAGTATATCATGACCATTATAAGGATGATGTGGTGTGAAAAAGCTCACAAATAAGTTCAAATGATGACTTGAAATGTAAGTAACTCCTATCATGTCCAAAAAATCAAATTTCCAAGCTCATCATGGTCTAAATGATCACACAAGCCATCAAACATCATGGATTTTGAGTTCATTATGAAGTTAAGGCAATGTGACATGAAATTCTGGCAAGCACACAATGGATGTTATCACGGATGTTATGACATCCAATGTAACACAAACTACTAGACTTACTGATAAGCTGTAAATGGAAAGCAGTAAATAACACAAGTAATTGTTCACCTAGTTTAGTGTCAACCATACCTACATTTGGGGGTGTTGCACCCTAAAATTTGCTCAACCTATTTCACCTGGTTTATGTTCCATTGCATTTCATTTGCATAGTTACATCATATACACAGTCTAATCATTTGCAAGTCATCTAACAGGGGATCAAGTGCCATCCTTATCTAAGAGAAGCACATCAAGGGGCCTTATTCAAGCTTAAGACTATCCAAGTCATCAAGGAATGGGTGGAAGCTTTGAAGAGATTTGAGTGTCAACAGGTGGATTTTTCTCCTAACTTGAGATGTATTGAAGATCATCAACATGGAATTATGAATTTGAGGTGTGTATGAATCCCATGGGAGGCCTAGAGAGCCCTATTAGAGCTTATACAAGTCATGGTATCAAGTTCAAGAACCACGGTTGAGGTATGTACAAGTAGAGTTTCATCTGGGTAACCCTAGGTCAAGGAGAGCAAAGAAAGGGCATCAAGACCTAGCTCTAGGTCATGGAAGTCATGGGTTGAGATGTTAAAGCATGTGTATGGATGAGTCAAGATCAATTTCAAGAGAATCAAGAGTGGTTGGAGGGGTTTGAGACAGGGTTCCTAGGGTAAAATCCCCTATATAGCACTAGACTTCCAAGCCACACAAGTCCAAATACAAGTTTCAAATGAATTCTTGGCCAACATGAAACTTGTAAAGATTCTAAATAGCTTTAATTTTAGTACTATAAGTCTTCAAGGAGATTTGTAGAACTCAAGTTATGGTTCTTGCAAGTTATGGGTCATCACAGGACACTGAAATTTATCTATGAAAGTCACTTGACTTCCAAGCAACCTTTGCCCATAAAGGAGTTTTCAAATGGATTCTTGGCCAACATAATAATTGTAGGGCTTGACCTTAGCTTTAATTTGAGTACTAGAAGTCCTCAATAAGATTTGTGGAACTCAAGTTATGATCTTGGCAATCCAGGGGTATTTTGGGAAAGTTGAATTATAGGTCATTTTTCAACATAGGTCAAAATCTCTATCTTCCACTCCTCAAATGAAAAAATGTTCAACATGAGATGTGCTTAAAATGATGATTTTAGGTTAGATAAGAAGTCATGGGTGATTGAAATGGCTTGCTTCACAAAATGATCCAAAATGGCCTAAAATAAGGATGGATTTAGATGAACCAAAGAGGAAAATTGTGATTTTTGAGCCATAGGTCCAAACCAATCCATATGACATACAAATTGATCAGGAAATGCATTTCAAGCACAATGAAATTTCCACATTTTTGAGTTGAGGGTTAATTCCATGACTTGCTTTGTAAAGTCATTACTTACATTACAAGTCACAATGCCAAAACAAAAATCAGGGCAATTCAGGCCAAGCTATCTACCTAAACACACTCCATAACTAATTTGCAGTTGAATAGAACATTCTAGAGCAAGCTGGAAGCTCAGAATTGTGACTGGTACATTGCATTTTCAAGAGGAAAAACAAAATTTTGGATCAGGAGAATTGGGCCTGAATTGGATTGAATAAGCCTACAAACACTTCATATTTAAGCTCTAGAGTGAACTCGGATTCAGTTTGGTGCAGAATTCGTGGAGAGAGTGAAGATTTCAAGTGAATTTTTCAAGCTTCAAGCCAGAATCGATTTTGGAATTCAAGGCACAGTCAAGCCAAATTGAAGGTTGGAGATGCTTCCCCTTGCATCCTTGAAGGTGTCTGGATCATCTTGGAGATTGAATCGTGCTCCAAGTGCTTCTGTTAGTGAGCTTTTTACAGGTTTGTAACTTCATGATTTCCTCATAATCTAGGCTGAACTAGGTAGATTCTTGCATATGGTTAGGGTCTAGGGTGATTAGGGAACGTTTCTGGATTGGTTTGGAGTTGATTGGTGACAATTAGGTTTGATGATCACTTTCTGTTTGGATACGGTTATGCACGATCTTAAGGTTTCAAATCAAGATAGATAGCTCATGATGATCACTGAAGGATGGTGATCATTTCTATGGATTCAATTTTGCAAATGGTGAGGATTGAAAATGTGACACCTTCTGAATTTTGATTCGTGTTTAGATTTCCATTGAGAGTTGAATGAAATGGATGTGATATTCGTGATCCTGGTGATTTTCTAAGTGAGATTAATATAAGGATTGTGGTTTTTGGTTGACTGTGATTGCTTGCTCGCTGGAGAAGACAACCAGAAGTCTTCTCCGGCCACCTGAATAGTGTTCCCTCCATCAGAGGTTTGAATGAGGACGATGAACCACGTGCGTTGGATCTTGCTTGGACCTTGACTCTTTCAGCTCATCCCACGGCCACGTTTTGTTTTTGATTTGACTGACTTTGGCTGCTAAACGCAGCGTTTCATTTATCCAGTCAGCTGGTGACTGGACCCCCACGTGGACGCGCCCTCAGCTCTCAGATTTGATTACCCAGTCTTCTCATCCTACGCTCCCTGTTTAATCCAGCATTTTATTTTCTTTTTATTCTTTTTGGATTTATTTTAATTCATTTGATTTCTAAAATCCATATTAAATCCAATTTTGATCCAAAAAATATTTTAAAAATATCTCCATGATCTTGGATTTATTTGTCATTTTATGAAATTAATAAATCTCATTTTCACCCATTTTTCAATTTAATTTGATTTTCTCCATTTTATTATTTTCTTTAATTTTATACATTTGTTACATGATTTTGTGGATTTTATTGTGACTGATTGGTGAAGGATTTTTAGATGATTCTTGTTGGATTGATTAGATTAGGGAAGCATGTACCCTTAGAAACTTTATCACAATTTTGTGAATAAAATTTAGGTTAGTTTAAGAGGTGAATAGGAGAGGTGTTAGAATTAGGGTTTCAAGACAAATAGTTGTAGTGTTGTGCATAGTTTGAGGTTTAAATGGTTGATTTAGGGTTTGGGATTCCTATGGGGTATTGGGTATAGGGTTAGGTTCCCTTAGAAATTTATCTAGGATTTCCTGATAAGCTTTAGCATTTTATCTGATTTTTGCAACTTGTGTGATGATTATGGGTTTCTCCTTTGGATATTGGGTTTGGTTATGCTTGTGTGGGGCTATTTTGGAGTGCTCTTGGATTGGGCTTTGCTTGGAGGACTTGAAGATCAAGTGATGTTGCTTTGGTATGGCTTTAAGTAGCTTGGAGTTGAAGACTTCCCTTCTGTTGGAGGGCTTGTCAGAGGTTTAGGAGTAAGGATATATAGGAAGAGCATTAGAGTAGTCTTGTTTCTTCTATCAAACATAGAGAGCTTCTTGTGCCTCTATTCCATCCCATGACACAAGGTCCCCCAAAGAAGTTCCATCTCTCCTTAGGAGGGATGTAGAGCATGCTTTGGTTAGGTGGGACCTTGAGGATACCTTTCACTTGCTATGTTAAGATTCTAGTGATTTCATTGGGTTATCACTAAGCCTCTTAACATTTCAACTTCATAATTAATTCTCTTCTGGAGTGATTGCATTGAAGATGGAAACCTATTGAAGATAAAGTTCATTGAAGATTGATAAAGATAAAGCCTGTACCTGTCAAAGATAGTTATCTGTTGAAACTAGGGTTTTGCTGCTTTTTGAAGCTGTTTGCTGTTTGAAGCTGTTTACTGGTGGAAGTTCATGCTTGCTAGAGCTGGGATACTTTTGAAGATAGGAGCTTATCTAAATCTTGGGGGATCATTGAAGAGTGAAGATGGGATCTTGCTTGAAGTTGTTATTGTCAATTTTTTTTGCTGTTAATCAACTGTAGCTGTCAAAGCTGTTGCTGCTTGAGTTGCTTGCTGTAGGAGCTGGTGTTGCTGTCAGAGCTGGTGTTGGATTTTATTTCCTTTTCTGTATTGTTGTTGGTTTGTTCAGCTTACCCCTTTAAGTTTGAAGTGAAGCTGTTTCACTTTGCCTATTGTTTTCCCAGGTGCGAGGTTGAGTGGGACTCCCTTGCCTCGCTTGTACTGCTGCATTGCATACATGTTTACTATTTACTGTATATATCTATTTCTTTTCCGTTTATCCCCTAGGATCTCTGTTTCCCTCTGTGCAAGAGAGAAATATGACAGACATTAGGATTCTTATCCATGCATGACAACTTTAGGTTAGTTTTGATTCCCCTTTCAAACCCTAAGTTTTTAGACCTTCTTTCTCTTCTATCTCAGAACGATTCAAAACACAGTAATAAGGATAATCGATGTCGTACGCTACGAGCCTTAAGCTATTTGAGAGAGGGTTGTTGGAGGGTCACTCTTCAGTAACCTGGTTGCTTAGTGTGTTACCCTTAGGGTGACATACGATGTAGTCACTCTCAAATCATAGTCTCTAGAGCGTCAGAGATTGCAAACATCATAAAAAAACAGTTCTTGCATAAAAGACTGAAAAAAAATATCAAAGTGTCATTTTTGTCCTCTTGGACTCTTAATAAGAAGAAAACCTTTTCAGAAAAGATAAAAAATAGTCGGACAAGTCTGTGTCTTCCGTAGCCCGAACTACGTTTGCTCTGATCTTTCATGCTGTATGAAAGTACGTAGGCATAGGATGCCATATCCTAGTGAGCAACCATCCCTTCCTTTCCCGTAGGTAGGCGAACTACGTTGACTCTGATTTCTCGTTTCAGACGGGAATACGTAGGCATAAAGTGCGATACTTTGCCGAGTCATTTTATTTTCTTTTAACCCCAGACCCGTAGAATAGATAGAATAACAATCCGTACTAGAAAACAAGCGTGGATCCCGTCGAGTACGACGGACGTGAGGGGTGCTAATACCTTCCCCTTGCGTAACCGACTCCCGAATCCAGGAGTTTGGTTGCGAAGACCATTCCTTTTCCCGTTTTGCGTTAGGTTTACTCTGAGCATTTCCTTTCCCTCTTGTGGGATAAATAACACACGGTGGCGACTCTTCTGTCATAGCCGGCACCGATTTTCGCAGTAGCGACAGCTGGCGACTCTGCTGGGGAGATTTTGGTTCCCTACGCGAGTCAATCCTAGCGCTTGTTTTCCCGTCGTGGGTGTTGTATAGATTTACTTTTCTGTCTTTAATTTCCGCATTTTATTAATCAGCTTTATATTGTTATTGCTGTTGTGGGAATGGGGTGATCTGTTGAGAGAAAAGTCGGGCCTGGGCTTGAGGTTACACCTAGACTTAGAAGTAGAGAGTAGTGGTTAGCCTACTTGCTTAGCTCGCACCAGCTAGCCGCGAAATCTGCGCTCGGACGAGATTCTCTTTGATGCTTCTTGCCTGGCCCTTAGGGCTCGACAAGTTGTCTGACCCGAGGATTGTCGACTCTGGGGACCGATCAATTGGAAGTTGGCTGAGGAGGGCCTCTTCAGGACAGGATGATGCCACACCTTCTGGGTATCGTATCATCGGTCTTGAATGTCTGTGACGCCAATGACCGCATAGGATGTTGTACCTTGTAGCAGTTGATAGGACACCTACCTGTGAGGGGGATTGGGGCATGCAGGAAACTTGACCTCTAGATCACCCGGTTTTCTTGATTTTGGATCAGTATGTGTGATTACCTGGGTTTCTTCATCAGAGCTTTGGTGTGGGTCTGCTGAGACCAGGTTGGAGCATTATTTTGGGTCTGTCGAGACCAGGTTTGAGCAGTATTGTGAGCCTATGAAGACAGATATTATGGATGGATCTCCTCAGCAATATGTCACTTGATCCCCGCTGCATTATTTTTGCATATTGCATTGTTGCATACTCCTCTTGCATATCATTAACGTGTATTTATGTTGCAGGTGTGATCATTCCCCTCTGATTCTAGTGTATCTTCTAGCCAGACATGGAGTCCACGAAGAGGAAAGTTGCTTACCGGTTGCATTCACCAGATATCAGTTCCTTGTTGGGATTAGTTGCTCTAGCAGATGAGAGAGTGAGGGCTGAGTTCAGAGTATCTTATGGGAGATTTCTTAGTTTGTTGTACAAACCTTCAACATTTGAGACGACTGGGGTGTATACTTTGATGCAGTTTTATGAGCCGCAACTGAGATGTTTCTTATTTCTCGACTATATTCTGGCACCCACTTTGGAGGAGTATTCTGCCATGTTGGGAGTTCCCATGTTAGACCAGATGCCCTTTACACACGTTGATGCTGAGCCTGAGTTAGCTACACTCGCTGAGATTATTAGTTTAGACGCTTCTGAGTTCCCTGGAGGTTTGGTCAAGCTGAACGGAGCTTATGGTTTTCACCTGTCTGTCCTGGTTGAGAAGGCTACACAGTGCGCGAAGAGTGGATGTTGGGTTGCCTTTAGTGCCATCCTAGCTGTCTGCATATATGGGGTTGTCTTGTTTCCCAACGTGCCAGATTTTGTTGACTCAGACGCCTTCTTGATTCTTGCCTCGAAGAATCCAGTTCCTACTCTCTTGGGCGATGTTTATCATTCTATTCACTATAAGAATGAGAAACGTCATGGCAAGAATGTTCCTTGCTGCCTTTCTCTCTTGTACAGGTGGTTCCAGGGGCATCTTCCGAAGGCAGGACCTTTTGTCGATGCTGTTGATACATTGGATTGGTCTTCCCGGTTGATGGGGCTGTCTGCTGAGAACATCATTTGGTTTGATCGGAGCATGCTTGGCACTGATATTATATATAGTTGCAGTGGCTTTCCGAATGTCCCTTTGATTGGACGGAAAGGTTGTATCAACTATAACCCTTCTCTGTTGGTAAGACAGTTCGGTTATGCTTTGAGGGATGCTCCTATTGAGAAGGAGATACAGGAATCTCTGTATCTCACATGCTTACTAGACGCGGCTGTTTTGATCAGATTGAGACATGCATGGGGTAACATCCATAGGAGAGGGAAAGCTTTGCTTGGTAAGAGCAACAGCAAAGCTTATGATCCTTACTTGGCTTGGATCCGCGAGAGAGCTAGGATTTCCTTGATGCCCTATCCTGCTGTGAAACCTCTGTATCTTCTAGTGATTAAGGTACCTACTTCGGTAGAGAGTGAGAAGTATAACAAATTGTTGGCTGAAAACGAAGAATTGAAGAAAGCCAATGATGAGTTAGAAAAGGAGATCTTCCAGTTGCGTCATGAGAAGAATGAAGCTACCTTCACTATGAGGGAACAAACTGAATTGATTAATAAGTTGGGTTCAGAGTTGACAGAAGAGACCAACAAGAAGGAAAAAGTGGGAATAGCCTTGAACGGTGTCAGCAAGGTGCTTACTTCCAAGAAGGAACTTTTAAGCAAAGCTTATTCCCGCCTCAGCAAGTGGGAAGCATTGTGGAATGCCACGCTTACCAAGCGGAAGGAGTGGGAAGATGAACTGAAGCTGCAGATTGCCACGCTAGAGGCACAGATTAGAGCCCAAGACGCAAAGATTGCCGAAGAGACATCACTTAGGAGCACTGTTGAGCTCAGAGTAAGTGACCTTGACAAGAAGCTGAGAGGTTTTGAAGTGAAGGCCGGCTCCAAGAGATGCAGACTCGACGAGTGTTTTGGCGAAGGAACCTGCAAGGACGACGCCAAAAAGCTGAGATCCACTGCTGAGCGACATGCATTACTGATACAAGAGCTAATCTCCAGACTAGGTCATTCGGAGACGTCGAGGATATTGGAAGATGTCAGAGCGCGCCATTTGGCCTGAGTAATCTTTGCCTTACTTTTTGTATTTGTATTTTGACCATCACCAGGCTTGTTGGCCCAGGTCTCTTCAGTTGTATTCAGTTGTACTCTTGTACTCAGCCTCTTGGCATTTGTTTATATATGAGGATTTTCTGATTCCTTGCTTGCTTGATGGGGACTCCATTGTCGTGATGGCTTTCTCTCCGAAACTAGAATCGAGGGGAATATAACCTGTAGCATATTTACACATTTGCATCTGCATTCATCTTGCATGACCGGTATTCTCGAATCTGTATCTTATTTCCTGCATCTTCAGGTTTTTCAGGATTGACGAACAAAGAGTCCACCGCTACTCAACCAGAAACAACTGCAAGAGAATCATGGATCAAGTCCAAATGAAGATGCAGGAGATCCGCAAGAAGCTGAATCTATTCATGCAAGCAATGGAGAACATTGCTAAGGGCCAGGAGAGCCTCCAGACTTTGGTACAACCGCTGCTGACGCGGACTAATGGGAATGGCAACAATGACCACAATTACGCACACATTGAGACTATTCCGGAGGATGGGCCCCCTACGCCTGTGGTTCCACCTGTTGTGGTTGTAAATGATGGCACTGGCGCTGGCAATGGCAACACAGGGAATGGAAATGAGACTGTTGTTAACAATGTTGGGTTTGGGGAGGCCAACCAAGGTGGTGGTAACAACAATGGCGGTAATGGTTTTGGCAACAATGGTTTTGGCTATAATGATCAGGGATTTGATTACGTCAATCAGGACGGGAAATTCGGCTTCAACACTCAGGGTTTCAGTTATGACAGTTTTGGTAACGCTAACCAGGGGTATGGTGGATTTGGTAATATGAATGGTGCTGGGGTGGTTCCTGTCAACACTGGGTTTGGACCTGTTAGGGTCAACCAGGGTTTCGGTAACAGGGGACGAGGTCCCATGATCAATCAGCAAGGGTTTGGTCGCAACACTGGTTACGACGGATATGGAAATGAAAATGTAAATTAGGGTGAAGACCGCCAGGAGGACGCCTTTTCTGGAAGAGGTGTGGGGTTTGAAGGACCTGTTGATCCTGTGCAGAGGATCAGAATGCTGGAAGAACAGATGAAGGGGGTAGTGAGTCAGAACTCCACCGGTTTGGATATGACTACAATGGGCTTGGTACCGGGGATGAGGGTGCCGTTGAAATTCAAGGCTCCCACGTTTGACAAATACAAAGGGGACACCTGCCCCAAAGTCCATGTCCGCTCTTACTACAGGAGAATGTCCGCGTATTCAGTTGATGAAAGGATGCTCATGCATTTCTTTCAGGATAGCTTATCAGGACCTTCACTTGAATGGTATATGGGGCTGAAGCCCACGCAGATCAAAACCTGGAAGCAATTGGCTGATGCTTTCGTGACACATTACAAATATAACAGTGATCTGGCGCCAAACCGGGTCCAATTGCAGGGTTTGTCACAAAAGAACGGGGAAAGTTTTAAAGAGTATGCGCAAAGGTGGCGCGATATGGCAGCAAGGGTGCATCCTCCTTTAATTGAAAGGGAGATGAACGACATGTTCATTTGGACATTTACGGGGGTGTTCTACAAAAAATTGTTTAGTGTGTCATTAAGCAGTTTCTCAGATTTGATTCTTATGGGGGAGATGATCGAGAACGGGATTAAAGTTGGAAGGTTCCAAGCGGGTGAGTCTACCTCAGCAGGAGGTACAAGAAAAGCATTTGGTGGTAGACGACAGGGTGATACTAGTGCCGTGTTTGGTGGCAGGGGCAGGGGCAGAGGAAGAAATCAGTATGTTCAGCCGCAACAGATAGCTAGTGTCACTATCCCTTTTCCTCAACAAGGACAGCCTCAGCAACAACAACAACAACCACAGCAACAGCAAGGAAAGAATCCCGGGCAGAGAAGTGTACAGAATGCGAGACCGAAAAGAGTGTTCGACGCACCTCCTTCCACGTATGCAGAACTCCTCCAGACCCTGGTAGGGTTGAACTTGGTTGAAAAGAGGACTTTGGCACCGCCTACAGGGGCAGTACTTCCTTACAGATATGATGCCCACAAGCATTGCGAATTCCATTCTGGGGCACCCGGGCATGATATAGAAGCTTGTCAGGCATTTAAACACAAAGTTCAGGATTTATTGGATAGCAAAGCTATCAACTTTGGACAGGTGGGTCCAAATATCATACAACAACCTATGCCCAATCACGGGGCAAACGCCATCTTGATAGAGGAGAATCTGAATCTAGTGATGGATGTCAATGAGCTGAAGACACCGTTGGGTGAGATTAAAAGCAGATTGCTAAAAGGGGGTGTATTCCCGGGTTGTGATGAATTTTGCTTGGATTGTTGGACCCGGCCAGAGGGTTGTAATGAGTTGAGGCAGAGCATTCAGGCTATGATGGATGAAGGTACTTTGCAATTTAATAGAACCGCGGCTGAAAAGCCTGTAGAGGCGTTGTGTGATGAATAGAACGATGTTGCAACAGTGACGATTCCGAGGAAAACAATAACGATAACGGCGCCTGCCAGGTGGCCGACGATCACAATTACCAAGGCAGGACCAGTCCCTTTTGAGAGTACTAAAGCAGTGCCGTGGACTTACGGGTTGGAGGTATATTGCGACGGTGAGAAAATTGAAGTCCATGGACAACCAGCTGGGGTTGTAGATAATGTTGTCGGAACAGGGGGTATGACCAGAAGCGGAAGAATCTTCACGTCACCCGAGGTAGAGGCAGAAAGATTAGCCAAGGGTAAAGCCAAGGTAGCTGAGGGTGGTCCTTCTCAGTCGAATGAAAAGGACACGTCACTTAAGGATGTGGAGGAGTTTATGAGGCTCATTCGTAAAAGTGATTACAAAATTGTGGAGCACCTCCAGCAAACGCCGTCAAAAATTTCCATCCTATCATTGCTGTTATGTTCCGAGGCCCATCGGAACGCTTTGCTGAAGATTCTAGACACGTCATTCGTTCCTCAAGAGGTTTCTGTTAATCAGTTAGAAGGGGTGATGGCGCATGTCAATGCGGGGCACAGTTTGGGATTCACAGACTTTGATTTGACTCCGAGAGGGCGAGAGCACAATATGGCATTGCATGTGTCAGTAGAATGCCGGGGCACGGTCATGTCCCATGTTTTAATAGACACTGGATCTTCCCTGAATGTGCTACCGAAGAAAGCCATGATGAAATTGGATATCAGGGGGATTATCTGCACGCCCAGTGATTTAGTGGTGAGGGCGTTCGATGGAACAAGGAGGTCAGTTTTCGGATCAATAACATTACCGTTGCAGGTGAGGCCTGAAATATTTGAAACGGAATTCTATATAATGGACATCCAGCCAGCGTATAGTTGCCTTCTTGGGCGCCCATGGATCCATGCTGCCGGGGCAGTCACATCTACGTTGCACCAAAAGCTGAAGTATATGGTTGGGGATAGTGTCGTCACTGTTTGTGGAGAGGAAGATATTCTGGTTAGCCATTTGTCTTCGTTCAAATATGTCAAGGTCGACGGCGAAATACACGAAACACCTTGTCAAGCCTTCGAGGGGTTGCGAATTAAGGACAAGGCTCAGGGTTCCAGCAAAATATCAGACGTGGCAGTGTCATCCTACAAAGAGGCTCAAGCTCTAGTGCAGGCAGGCAAAACTAAAGGCTGGGGGCAGGTATTGGAGATTCCCGTGAAGAATGACAAGTTCGGGCTAGGGTATCGGCCGACGTCGTCAGCGTCATCTTCAGGAACACCCAAGTTCAGAGGGCCGATAACCATTACAACAAATGGGGTGAGCTTCGAGACTATCAATGCTATTTCCGATGCCGAGGATGGAGATAGCGACTGTGATATGGACGCGTGGATTAAGCCAAGCGTGCCAGGACAAAATCTCTGCAATTGGTCTATCCGGGAAACTGTTCCTGTGACAACTAAACAGTAATGATTTGTTTTCTTAATTGTTGAATAATCCTGTGTCCTACCCGGGGCATAGTGATTTTTCTTAAGGCCATTTGGTTATGTACATTACATTGTTTAATCATGGAATAAAGGCGTTTTTCATATACAAATATTGTGATCCCTGTTTTTCCTGTTTTTATATTTTACAAAAAAATGGCAACGTGGTTATTCGCTTTGTCTGTGTTTTGAAGCATTTAACCATTTCCTTTGCAGGATTACTATTTCAGATGACATCTATGAACCGCCTATGACTCACCTCGACTTTGAGCACCCGGTATTTCAGGCTGAGGAAGAGGCTGTTGAAGATGGCGACGTACCAGAAGAGTTGACCTGGTTATTGAAACAAGAAGAAAGAATCATTCTGCCTCATGAGGAAGTCATTGAGATTATCAATTTGGGGTCGGAAGAGGTTGTGACGAACATCCGTATAGGGGCCGCGCTGCAGAGTGACATCAAGCAAAAGTTGGTTGAGATGCTCAAAGAGTACAGTGATATATTTGCTTGGTCGTACGAGGATATGCCTGGGTTGGATACGGATATGGTTGTTCACCGTCTGCCACTGCGAGAGGAATGTCCGCCTATTAAGCAGAAACTCCGAAGAACTAGACCGAACATGGCTGTGAAGATCAAGGAGGAAGTTCAAAAACAGTGGGATGCTGGTTCCCTAGCTGTTACCAAATATCCCTCATGGGTCGCTAATATTGTGCCAGTGCCGAAGAAAGATGGTAAAGTGCGAATGTGTGTAGACTACCGTGATTTGAATAGGGCGAGCCCGAAAGATGACTTTCCACTTCCTCACATCGATGTGCTGGTTGATAACACTGCTCAGTTCTCCATATTCTCCTTCATGGACGGCTTCTCAGGCTATAATCAGATCAAAATGGCACCAGAAGACATGGAGAAGACTACCTTCATTACTCCTTGGGGAACATTTTGTTACAAAGTGATGCCCTTCGGGTTGAAGAATGCTGGGGTAACATACCAACGTGCTATGACGACCCTCTTTCATGACATGATGCATAAATCTCAGACGGAGGAGGAGCATTTGGTTAATCTGCTGAAACTGTTCAAAAGGCTTAGGAAGTTCAGGTTGAGACTGAACCCTAACAAGTGCACCTTCGGGGTAAGATCGGGTAAACTACTGGGGTTTATCGTGAGCGAAAAAGGAATAGAGGTGGATCCTGCAAAAATAAAAGCAATACAAGAAATGCCGACGCCTAAAACAGAAAAAGAAGTGCGGGGATTTTTAGGGAGGTTGAACTATATCGCCCGATTTATATCTCACTTATCTGCGACGTGCGAGCCATTATATAAGTTGTTGAAAAAGGATCAGGTTGTGACCTGGAATGAAAATTGTCAAAAGGCGTTCGACAAGATAAAAGAATACTTGTAGGAACCTCCTGTTTTGATACCCCCAGTGGCCGGGAGACCTTTGATTATGTATTTGATGGTTCTTGAGGAAAGTATGGGTTGTGTTCTCGGTCAACACGATGAGACCGGACGTAAAGAGCATGCGATCTACTATTTGAGTAAGAAGTTCACCGACTGTGAGTCTAGATACTCAATGCTCGAGAAGACGTGTTGCGCGCTAGCCTGGGCCGCCAAACATTTGAGGCAATACATGTTGAACCATACAACCATGCTAATTTCAAAGATGGATCCAGTCAAATATGTGTTTGAGAAGCAAGCACTCTCCGGAAGAATTGCCCAATGGCAGATGGTGTTAACCGAATATGATATCCAATATGTCTCGCAAAAGGCTATTAAAGGTAGCGTTTTGTCAGAGTACCTTGCGGAGCAGCCTGTTGAGGACTACCAATCGATGAGGTTTGATTTTCCTGACGAGGATATCATGTACCTGAAGATGAAAGATTGTGAAGAACCGTTGCCGGACGAAGGACCAGAGTTGGGTTCCAAGTGGCAGTTAATATTTGACGGAGCTGTAAATTCCTATGGTAGCGGAATAGGCGCGATTATCACTACTCCTCAGGGGTCGCACATCCCCTTTACTGCCCGATTGAATTTTCCCATTACCAATAATGAGGCTGAATATGAGGCTTGCATCATGGGTCTGGAAGAAGCTATTGATTTACGAATCAAACATCTAGATGTATACGGAGACTCAGCTCTGGTAGTGAATCAGATTAAAGGAGAATGGGAGACACGTCAGCCCAATTTGATACCATATATGAATTATGCCAGGAGATTGTTGCCTTTCTTTGACAAGGTGGAATTGCATCATGTGCCGCAAGCGGAAAATCAAATGGCTGACGCCCTTGCGACATTGTCTTCAATGTATAAAGTTAACTTCTGGAACGAGGCTCCCCGGGTTGTTATCTCTCAGCTTGATAGGCCTGCATTCATATTTGCCATCGACGAGGCTCCTGATGGTAAACCCTGGTACTTTGACATCCAGAATTTCCTGAAGAACAAGGAGTATCCGGCTGGGGCATCCAGTCGAGATCAAAAGACTCTCAGGAGATTGACTGGCAATTTCTATTTGAATCCTGACGGTGTCCTATACAAAAGAAACCACGACTTGGTATTGCTACGCTGTGTAGATGAGAAAGAGGCGAAGTTGCTCATGGAAGAGATACATGAGGGTACGTTTGGTACACATGCTGGTGGGCATGCTATGACGAGAAAACTACTGCGGGCAGGTTATTACTGGCTAACTATGGAAACAGACTGTTTCAAGTTTGCAAAGAGGTGTCATAAATGCCAAATTTATGCGGACAAGGTCCATGTACCCCCAAGTCCTCTGAATGTGATGTCATCACCGTGGCCGTTCTCGATGTGGGGAATTGATATGATCGGGAAGATTGAGCCTACGACATCAAATGGACACCGGTTCATCTTGGTGGCAATTGATTACTTCACCAAATGGGTGGAAGCAGCATCATATGCCAATGTCACCAAACAAGTGGTCGCCAGATTTATCAAACGAGATATTATCTGCAGATATGGAATCCCTAAGCGGATTATCACTGGCAACGGTTCGAATTTGAATAACAAGATGATGAAAGAGATGTGCCAGAATTTTAAGATTGAACATCACAACTCTTCTCCTTACCGACCCAAGATGAATGGCGCTGTTGAAGCGGCCAATAAGAACATAAAGAAGATTGTCTAGAAGATGGTTGTGACGTATAAGGACTAGCACGAGATGCTACCTTTCGCTTTGCACGGTTATCGTACGACGGTACGCACATCAACCGGGGCAACCCCTTTTTCATTGGTATACGGAATGGAGGCAGTGTTACCGCTGGAGGTTGAGATTCCTTCCTTGAGGGTTTTACGAGATGTCCAACTTGACGAGGCAGAATGGGTTAAAGATGGACTAAATCAACTCAGCTTAATAGATGAGAAGAGGCTAGATTCTCTTGCATACGGTCGGTTGTATCAGAGCCGGATGAAGAAAGCATATGATAAGAAGATATGTCCACGAAGCTTTCAGACGGGCGATCTTGTGCTGAAGAGGATTCTCCCACCGCAAACAGATCACAGGGGCAAGTGGACCCCTAATTACGAAGGTCCATACGTTGTCAGAAAAGTCTTCTCTGGAGGAGCCTTGCTACTATCTACCATGGATGGTGAAGACTTTACGTCTCCTGTGAATTCGGACGCAGTTAAAAAATACTTTGCTTGAAAGTGACCCGCTGGACAGTAAAAAGAAAGTCCAGGCAAAAATGGGGCATCCTGGCGAACCGTAAAAAATGAATAAAAGGTTCGGGCAAAAGTTAGGGATAAGATTGAAAAGATGTACACCCGCGAAGTCGAAAACCTGCAAAGGGCGACTTCGGCAAAAAAGGGTATCCCGGTGAATTGGAAACCCGCAAAGGGCGATTCACGCAAAAGTTAGGGATTGAAAAAGCAAATGACTGCGGTCTGGATTTGATACTACATTGCTTAGTGGTTTGGGAGTACCTGAGGGTTCGTTTATCCAACACAATCTCTTCCGAAAATTGAATACCGGGAAAGCGCCAGAGTCAGGCGAGTCATAGGAGGATCAACTCATGATGATTGTCTGCACCACGTTGCCGACATGTATACAAATATTGTTTTGTATTTTTATGCTTTTTACGCATATATGTATGTGTGTATGCGTAACTTCCTCTTTTCAGGAGTTGCATCCGATGTATAAAGCTTCGCCTATTTACAGGCTCAATCAATAAAACATGTTATTCAGTATTTGATGTTTGTGCTTTACTGTTTTGTATGTGGAAAACGCCGATGTTTCGATGAACTCGCATGTGCATAACTTTGCTGGCCCTTGCCAATGATTGATAAAACTTCGAATTGACTGAGGAGATGTCGTGGACATTAACCCGAATAGATTTGGTTGTATAGATTTGTTTTGTCTCGTTTGTGTTTTGCAGGGTTCTCGCCCTTGAGGCGGACAATTAGAAAATGGTGGCCCCAGCCAGAGGCCCTGGAAGAAGGACTTGACCTTATTTCCCAATAGGTCGTACCTCATTCCCAGAGGTTGAGACGATGATTATCCCTTACCGAAGGAAGGATTAGTTTCCCCAGAAGAGTATCCTCATGGAAGTTGTCCACAGGACATCCCCAGTAAGTCGAAACCAGTATCCCCTGCAGAGTTTATACTCCCCAAAGAGTCGAGTATGTGCACGCTCAATCCCCAGCTAGGAGGATTTCCGCGGCACGTAACCAAGTCATAGTAGGTTCAGAAGGATTATCCCCACCGAGGATGGTTTTCTTTCTCCCCGCAGGTCGTCATGCTTTCGTCAGGATGATTATCCCCAGCGGAGTGGTAGCTCCGAGTTGTAAACTGTACCCAGACAGTTGTCCCCCAGAAGGGTTGCTTCTCCCCCAGCTGGGTTAATCTTCTCAGCAGGTGTTATTCTTTCCTCCCAGTGGAAATCGATGTGTAATCTCTCCCCAGCAGAGTTGGTTGTATTTCCGACATTTATTTTGCCAGAATACTTTGCGATACCCGTTCATCCCCAACAGGGTGGTATTTGTCCTCAACAGCCGTGTTGAAGCAAGCTTGTCAGAGCTTCCACAGCAGCCTGAACCTGCATTTGCATTTGCATATATTATCATATTTGCATCTACCCAAAAAATGCGTAGCATTTCCATGCCGTATGGAGCATTACGCCATTCTCAGACATATGCATTTTGAACATAAATCAGGTTGGTTAACCTTTTGCTTTCAGGTGTGTTTAGACCTATTACCAGACGATCGAGGTTTCGCCGTGAGACATATGATGAATACAGTTCTTGTTATTATTCCCCACAGAGTTACTGTTTGAAATTTCTCTTATCCGACCAGCGGAGTGTTTTCTTCAGATTTGCTGTCGCGGCAACATTTCAGGGTTTCATGAATCAAGATTTCAGAAGTGGTCACTTGTTGTCAAAATGGGTGTCGGGCAGTTATTTTTAGAATATCCCCAGTGGAGTTAGCTGCTGCAAAGAATAGGCAAAGATGCTATATCCAGGAGGGAGTTTCCTGTAATCAGGCAGATGACTTTTCCCGTATGAAATAGGAGGATGAAATTTCCTGTATGAATCAGGCAGATGGACTTTTCCCGTATGAAGCAGGCAGATGAACTTTTCCTGTATGAATCAGGCAGATGTATTTTCCCGTATGAAGCAGGGGGATGAACTTTCCTGTAAGAATCAGGCAGATGTGTTTTCCCATATGAAGCAGGCAGATGAACTTTTCCTGTATGAATCAGGCAGATGTATTTTCCCGTATGAAGCAGGCAGATGAACTTTCCTGTAAGAATCAGGCAGATGTGTTTTCCCGTATGAAGCAGGCGGATGAACTTTCCTGTAAGAATCAGGCAGATGTGTTTTCCCGTATGAAGCAGGCGGATGAACTTTTCCTGTATGAATCAGGCAGATGTATTTTCCCGTATGAAGTAGGCGGATGAACTTTCCTATAAGAATCAGGTAGATGTATTTTCTCGTATGAAACAGGCGGATGAACTTTCCTATAAGAATCAGGTAAATGTGTTTTCCCGTATGAAGCACGCGGATGAATGTTCCTGTAAGAATCAGGAAGATGACTTTTCCCGTATGAAGCAGGCGGATGAATTTTCCTGTAAGAATCAGGCAGATGGAGTTTCCTGTATGAAGCAGGCGGATGAAGTTTCTGGCATCCAGATAGATAATTCTCCCGTGATAGACAGAGTATGTGAGTTGTGTTCCGATATTTGACAAAAGTATTTTCCCCAAGGAAGTCGCCGTGATTTCCTCGTGTTACTATCCCCAGTAGCGTTCTCCTCAAAGTCGTTTGTAGGTTGGGACCAACGGAGGTAGCTACTGCAGAGGTAGGCAGAGAAACGGTATTCAAATGTTTTTCCCGTATGAAGCAGACAGATGGATTTTCCTGTGTCCAGGCAGATGGACTTTTTCCCGCATGAAGCAGGCGGATGGAGTTTCCTGTAATCAGGCAGATGACTTTATCTGTATGAAGTAGACGGATGGGGTTTCCTATGTTTAGACAGATAATGTGCCTATATGGATAGGCAGATGAGTTCCCTGTGATTAGACAGAAATGCTTCCCCAGCGAAGTCGTCGGGATTTTTCTGTGTTGACGGAATGTAGAGTCCTAACGTGAATAAAGTTCTATCCCCGCGATGATAGAATCTTTTTCGGGTTGATGAAAATGATCCCCGGCATGGGCACTAATTTGTTTTCTCCGTATTAGCAGGCGGGGTGTTTTGACAAGGGAGAGTTTAAGGCCTGGGGCATTACGCAGGCGGTTGGCATTGAAATCAGATTTCGATATCAGATGATTGATCAGTTTGTTGCCGTAACAACCGGATTCAGTCAGCGGATGTTGTTTTCCAAGCAGTTTGTGCAGTTTATTTCTGCGATTGGCAAATTTCCGGGTTCTTGGTATTCAACCGTCTCGTACCTCGATTGTTTGAAAGCCGTTCGCTCATCACCCAGTCGGGTCCAAGCCGTTTGAATAGGGGCAGCTGTTGCACCCTAAAATTTGCTCAACCTATTTCACCTGGTTTATGTTCCATTGCATTTCATTTGCATAGTTACACCATATACACAGTCTAATCATTTGCAAGTCATCTAACAGGGGATCAAGTGCCATCCTTATCTAATAGAAGCACATCAAGGGGCCTTATTCAAGCTTAAGACTATCCAAGTCATCAAGGAATGGGTGGAAGCTTTGAGGAGATTTGAGTGTCAACAGGTGGATTTTTCTCCTAACTTGAGATGTATTGAAGATCATCAACATGGAATTATGAATTTGAGGTGTGTATGGATCCCATGGGAGGCCTAGATAGCCCTATTAGAGCTTAGACAAGTCATGGTATCAAGTTCAAGAACCACAGTTGAGGTATGTACAAGTAGGGTTTCATCTGGGTAACCCTAGGTCAAGGAGAGCAAAGAAAGGGCATCAAGACCTAGCTCTAGGTCATGGAAGTCATGGGTTGAGATGTTAAATCATGTGTATGGATGTGTCAAGATCAAGTTCAAGAGAATCAAGAGTGGTTGGAGGGGTTTGAGACAGGGTTCCTAGGGTAAAATCCCCTGTATAGCACTAGACTTCCAAGCCACACAAGTCCAAATAAAAGTTTCAAATGAATTCTTTGCAAACATGAAACTTGTAGAGCTTCTCAATAGCTTTAAGTTGAGTACTATAAGTCTTCAAGGAGATTTGTATAACTCAAGTTATGGTTCTTGCAAGTTATGGGTCATCATAGGACACTGAAATTTATCTGTGAAAGTCACTTAACTTCCAAGCAACTTTTTCCCATCTAGGAATTTTCAAATGGATTCTTGGCCAACATAAGAATTGTAGGGCTTGACCGTAGCTTTAATTTGAGTACTATAAGTCCTCAAGAAGATTTGTGGAACTCAAGTTATGATCTTGGCAATCCAAGGGTATTTTGGGAAAGTTGAATTATAGGTCATTTTTCAACATAGGTCAAAATCTCTATCTTCCACTCCTCAAATGAAAAAATGTTCAACATGAGATGTGCTTAAAATGATGTTTTTAGGTCATATAAGAAGTCATGGGTGATTGAAATGGCTTGCTTCACAAAATGATCCAAAATGGCCTAAAATAAGGATGGATTTTAAATGAACCAAAGAGGAAAATTGTGATTTTTGAGCCATAGGTCCAAACCAGTCCATATGACATACCAAATTGATCATGAAATGCATTTCAAACACAATGACATTTCCACATTTTTGATTTGAGG
Organism: Lathyrus sativus; assembly: GCA_963859935.3. NCBI lineage: Eukaryota > Viridiplantae > Streptophyta > Magnoliopsida > Fabales > Fabaceae > Lathyrus > Lathyrus sativus. The sequence continues at coordinate 186,414,925 of OZ012736.1, read as the reverse complement.
GTTAATTCCATGACTTGCTTTGTAAAGTCATTACTTACATTACAAGTCATAATGCCAAAACAAAAATCAGGGCAATTCAGGCGAAGCTAACTACCTAAAGACACTCCATAACTAATTTGCAGTTGAATAGAACATTCTAGAGCAAGCTGGAAGCTCAGAATTGTGACTGGTACATTGCATTTTCAAGAGGAAAAACAGAATTTTGGATCAGGAGAATTGGGCCTGAATTGGATTGAATAAGCCCACAAACACTTCATATTTAAGCTCTAGAGTGAACTCAGATTCAGTTTGGTGCAGAATTCGTGGAGAGAGTGAAGATTGCAAGTGAATTTTTCAACCTTCAAGCCAGATTCGGTTTTGGAATTCAAGGCACAATCAAGCCAAATTGAAGGTTGGAGAAGCTTCCCCTTGCATCCTTCAAGGTGTCTGGATCATCTTGGAGATTGAATCGTGCTCCAAGTGCTTCTGTTAGTGAGCTTTTTACAGGTTTGTAACTTCAAGATTTCCTCATAATCTAGGCTGAACTAGGTAGATTCTTGCATGTGGTTAGGGTCTAGGGTGATTAGGGAACGTTTCTGGATTGGTTTGGAGTTGATTGGTGACAATTAGGTTTGATGATCACTTTCTGTTTGGATACGGTTATGCACGATCTTAAGGTTTCAAATCAAGATAGATAGCTCATGATGATCACTGAAGGATGATGATCATTTCTATGGATTCAATTTTGCAAATAGTGAGGATTGAAAATGTGACACCTTCTGAATTTTGATTCGTGTTTAGATTTCCATTGAGAGTTGAATGAAATGGATGTGATATTCATGATCCTGGTGATTTTCTAAGTGAGATTAATATAAGGATTGTGGTTTTTGGTTGACTGTGATTGCTTGCTCGCCGGAGAAGACAACCGAAAGTCTTCTCCGACCACCTGAATAGTGTTCCCTCCATCAGAGGTTTGAATGAGGACGATGAACCACGTGCGTTGGATCTTGCTTGGACCTTGACTCTTTCAGCTCATCCCACGACCACGTTTTGTTTTATTTGACTGACTTTGGCTGCTAAACACAGCGTTTCATTTATCCAGTCAGCTGATGACTGGACCCCCACGTGGACGCGCCCTCAGCTCTCAGATTTGATTACCCAGTCTTCTCATCCTACGCTCCCTGTTTAATCCAGCATTTTATTTTCTTTTTATTCTTTTTGGATTTATTTTAATTCATTTGATTTCTAAAACCCATATTAAATCCAATTTTGATCCAAAAAATATTTTAAAAATATCTCCATGATCTTGGATTTATTTGTGATTTTATGAAATTAATAAATCTCATTTTCACCCATTTTTCAATTTAATTTGATTTTCTCCATTTTATTATTTTCTTTAATTTTGTACATTTGTTACATGATTTTGTGGATTTTATTGTGACTGATTGGTGAATGATTTTGAGATGATTCTTGTTGGATTGATTAGATTAAGGAAGCATGTACCCTTAGAAGTTTTATCACAATTTTGTTAATAAAATTTAGGTTAGTTTGAGAGGTGAATAGGAGAGGTGTTAGAATTAGGGTTTCAAGACAAATAGTTGTAGTGTTGTGCATAGTTTGAGGTTTAAATGGTTGATTTAGGGTTTGGGATTCCTATGGGGTATTGGGTATAGGGTTAGGTTCCCTTAGAAATTTATCTAGGATTTCCTGATAAGCTTTAGCATTTTATCTGATTTTTGCAACTTGTGTGATGATTATGGGTTTCTCCTTTGGATATTGGGTTTGGTTATGCTTGTGTGGGGCTATTTTGGAGTGCTCTTGGCTTGGGCTTTGCTTGGAGGACTTGAAGATCAAGTGAAGTTGCTTTGGGATGTCTTGAATAAGCTTGAAGTTGAAGACTTCCCTTCTGTTGGAGGGCTTGTCAGAGGTTTAGGAGTTAGGATATATAGGAAGAGCATTATAGTAGTCTTGTTTCTTCTATCAAACATAGAGAGCTTCTTATGCCTCTATTCCATCCCATGACACAAGGTCCCCCAAAGAAGTTCCATCTCTCCTTAGGAGGGATGTAGAGCATGCTTTGGTTGGGTGGGACCTTGAGGATACCTTTCACTTGCTATGTTAAGATTCTAGTGATTTCCTTGGGTTATCACTAAGCCTCTTAACATTTCAACTTCATAATTAATTCTCTTCTGGAGTGACTGCATTGAAGATGGAGACCTATTGAAGATAAAGTTCATTGAAGATTGATAAAGATAAAGCCTGTACCTGTCAAAGATAGTTATCTGTTGAAACTAGGGTTTTGCTGCTTTTTGAAGCTGTTTGCTGTTTGAAGCTGTTTGCTGGTGGAAGTTCATGCTTGCTAGAGCTGGGATACTTTTGAAGATAGGAGCTTATCTAAATCTTGGGGGATCATTGAAGAGTGAAGATGGGATCTTGCTTGAAGTTGTTATTGTTAATTTTTTCTGCTGTTAATCAACTGTAGCTGTCAAAGCTGTTGCTGCTTGAGTTGCTTGCTGTAGGAGCTGGTGTTGCTGTCAGAGCTGGTGTTGGATTTTATTTCCTTTTCTATATTGTTGTTGGTTTGTTCAGCTTACCCCTTTAGGTTTGAAGTGAAGCTGTTTCACTTTGCCTATTGTTTTCCCAGGTGCGAGGTTGAGTGGGACTCCCTTGCCTCGCTTGTACTGCTGCATTGCATACATGTTTACTATTTACTGTATATATCTGTTTCTTTTCCGTTTATCCCCTAGGATCTCTGTTTCCCTCTGTGCAAGAGAGAAATATGACAGACATTAGGATTCTTATCCATGCATGACAACTTTAGGTTAGTTTTGATTCCCCTTTCAAACCCTAAGTTTTTAGACCTTCTTTCTCTTCTATCTCAGAACGATTCAAAACACAGTAATAAGGATAATCAATGTCGTACGCTACGAGCCTTAAGCTATTTGAGAGAGGGTTGCTGGAGGGTCACTCTTCAGTAACCTGACTGCTTAGTGTGTTACCCTTAGGGTGACATACGACGTAGTCACTCTCAAATCATAGTCTCTAGTGCGTCAGAGATTGCAAACATCATAAAAAAACAGTTCTTGCGTAAAAGACTAAAAACAAACATCAAAGTATCATTTTTGTCTGCTTGGACTCCTAATCAGAAGAAAACCTTTTCAAAAAAGATAAAAAATAGTCGGACAAGTCTGTGTCTTCCGTAGCCCGAACTATGTTTGCTCTGATCTTTCATGCTGTATGAAAGTACGTAGGCATAGGATGCCGTATCCTAGTGAGCAACCATCCCTTCCTTTCCCGTAGGTAGGCGAACTACGTTGACTATGATTTCTCGTTTCAAACGGGAATACGTAGGCATAAAGTGCGATACTTTGCCGAGTCATTTTATTTTCTTTTAACCCCAGACCCGTAGAGTAGATAGAATAACAATCCGTACTAGAAAACAAGCATGGATCCCGTCGAGTACGACGGACGTGAGGGGTGCTAATACCTTCCCCTTGCGTAACCGACTCCCGAATCCAGGAATTTGGTTGCGACGACCATTCCTTTTCCCGTTTTGCGTTAGGTTTACTCTGAGCGTTTCCTTTCCCTCTTGTGGGATAAATAACGCACGGTGGCGACTCTTCTGTCATAGCCAGCGCCGATTTTCGCAGTAGCGACAGGGGGCTACCAAGTTAGGGAGGAAATTCACTATCAGTAGAATTAATTCAAAGTCAAACAACCCGTTTGCACTCCTCACTTAAGACCTATCCAATGACACTTCAGCCTAGAGACCACTAGACCAGAGTTTCTCACTCACTCCCCCTCAATCACCTCAGTGATATAAACCAATTCACAATTAAGATATGAAGAAACACTTCAAACACACACCTTGATCTTGCTTCACAACTTTGATCAAGTGACACATCCCTCTTGCTTAAAAGCTTTGAGTGGCACAATGAACACACCTGTTCATACACAATAACCAAAGTAATTATATAACATACAATTGCTTGGCACACAAGGAATCCTAAGACTCTTAGACACACATGAAGAGCAAACCTCTTCACTCACAAGATACTCTCTTTAATCTCTCTACTGGATCTCCGCTTTATTAAGGTTCATCCTCTTGTTATTTATAGCAGTAGATATTGTAACACCCCACTTTCCCAAATTAAATAAAATACAATTATTTCAAATAAACATCAGAGTTTCCCCTCACAAGTGGGATATCACATCAAATAGTTCAACATAAATCTTCATTAGTTGGTTTTCAAAATAAATAGCGAAAATAATCATTAATCCAATATTCTCGACCATCCGCCCAATTTACATAAAATTGTTTATTAATAAGTTCACCAAATATGATACGTCACAGGAGTAAAGCAAGTTCATCATAAAACAAATAAACACCCAAGTCCCGTGCTACGTATCAGAGCATCCTAAGACTTGACTCGCACACCACTATCCAAGCTAGCTAAGTACCTGGATTATCTGTACCTCCGAAGAAGCACAGACCACAACAACAACAAAGGGGTGAGAAAACATGATCAAAATTATCGGTAATAAGATGCATGAAATAAAGGTAGCAATCATATAAAATATCACCCAACATGCATCAACCACGACCTACTGTCCAACCACTAAACACAACACACAATAATGCAAATATGCAACTCAACACCATGCATGCGGTACCGACTCGCTGGTTCATTCAATCGAACCCAGGATATATCACATACACCCCTCCTTGGCAATGATCTATCCCCACCATTCTCCACAAAGGAGTACGGATGAATCGTATACACTCCTCCTGAGGAACGATTCATCCCACCATTCTCCACAAAGGAGTACGGATGATCGCATACACTCCTCCTAAGCAACGATTCATCCCACCAAAACACCATGATATACACGACACCAAATGAACAACAAATAACTCACCAAATGCACAATAAATAACTCAAGCACACTAAGTGCAGACGATCCTACTGATCATATTACCATACACAACCAATAAATTCAAGCACACTAAGTGCACATGATCCTCCTGATCACATCACCATACACAACCAATAAATTCAAGCATACTAAGTGCACACGATCCTCCTGATCACATCACCATACATCATATATACATATATAACACACCAATTAATCATATTAATTAAATTAAATATTATGGGGCATTCACATCCCACACTAAGTACACACTCTTCACCATTAAACACCATCCCTATACTCATCATGACCAAAGGGATCCTACACCACAAGATCACCGTTGCATGGAAACAACAAATTAAAACAAGTTCTGCCATGCTCGCCACCCTGCTCGCTTAGCGAGGCTCTAGCGAACGTTCACTACCTGCTCGTCTAGCAAATATGCTAGCGAAGGCAGACAGTGGCTACTGGAAGTGTTCGCTACTTAGCTCGCCTAGCGAGTCCCTTGCGAATGCTCGCTACCCTACTCGCCTAGCGAACCTGCTAGGGAGCGTCTGCGTACTCAAAATCCTCAACTGTCCCAATCATCAGAAGTTCATAGATCACCTGATTTTCACCAAACCAGTTCCTGTAGCCTTAGCCCAATATTCCCCGACTAAACTACACGACTTAATCCAGATTTTACCCAATAAAACATCAATTCTACCGACTAAACCATTTCCGACCTAAAATGGTAAACTACACAAAAACAGCCAAACAATCCCTACATAATCACATGCATGGATGGAATCACAGAGTTTCACTAATTTCATAATAACATATGCACAAATTCATCCATGGCAGCAACAATCATCAACATACCAATCATATTCATCAATTCCCTACGGGGTTAAGGAATCCCCTCTACCCAATTCATGTAAAATACCAATCCCAATCAATTTCTCCCCCCTTACCTCGATTAATTGCTCAGATTGTTGAAGAACTCTAAAGAATGGATAGCCCTAGCCTTGCTTCTCTTCCCCTTGTTCTTCCTCCTCAATCTGCTCTCTCTCCACAACTTTGTCGTGTTTTGTCTCCTCTTTACCCCAAAACCCCTTCTTATAACTCTTAATCCTCATTTTATTTATTTAATCTCATAATAATACAAATAATAATAATAATAATAATATTACTACTAATTATTAAATTATCATCATTATTAATTATATTATCTTAATATTAGAGTCTACATTTTATTAGATAGTTCCTATAAATTAAGGACACCCACCAACGCGCTCAGACACACTCCCACACAAGGACACACCAGAATCAAATAACACCAAAAAGACTAAATAATTAAAATGGGTGTTACAGATATCCTTTGGGCCTTTGTGCAGAATTTAGGTTTACCCAAACCTCTCTTCAAGAATCTGCATCCTTACCAATTAGGTCAGGGACATTTTATTTCGCCAGGGCTTCTAAAATGTTTCCTGACTTCCATCTTGAGCTTCTAAAATATTTCTTGTATTCTAGCCTGGGTTCCTTCATTCAAAATACCAGAAAACTAAAATTGCGTGCCTGATGTCATACGATCAATGTTACAGCATCCAGTCATGACATCCAACTTCACTTACCCTGCAGAATACTCTTAGTCTATGTCATGACTACTGTTATGACATTCACACATACTCACTAATGTTTTGCCAGAAAATGTAGCCAATCAAAAACATCTACATGACATAACTTTCATGTGGCACAAAATTGGATTTGAGGCCTTGAAGTGCATGAAATTGGTCATTGAAGTGAATGACCTATAATGAAGTTTCCAAAACTACCCTTGCTTTGTGAAGACCATAACTTGAGTTCCATGCATGAGAATGATGACTTCTAGGACTTTTTGGAAAGCTAAGACAATGTGGAACAACTTTCATGTTCACTTGAAAGTGAGAAAGAACTTGGTTCCATGTGAAAAATGTCTTGGAAGTGAGTTGACTTTGAGTTGACCAGAATTCTTTTCATCTGATGACACCAACTTGTTGACACCATAACTTGAGATGTACAAACTCCATGGATGAGTTCTGGTACTCAAAAGAAAGCTAGAAATATTATGAAAAATCATGTTTGGTGGAAAGTGAGATTGAACTTGCATCATAATGAAAATTGTCCTTGAAGGTTGGTACCAAAAGAGGGGATTTTGCACTAAAATCAACTGAAACCCTAATTTAGTGACTCCTTGAACTCTTGAGTCTTCTTGATTTTATCTCAACATAACATTAGAGATTACTTATAATGAATTCCCATGGCTTGCATGACCTAGAACCAAGTCTTGAACCCTCTCAAGTCCACAGTTGATTTTGGGTTGACCAGAATTCATTTCATCTGATGACACCAACTTGTTGACACCATAACTTGAGATGTACAAACTCAATGGATGAGTTCTATCACTCAAAAGAAATCTTGAAATATGATAAACAAGTCTCATGTTTGGTGGAAAGTGAGACTGAACTTGCATCATAATGAAAATTGTCCTTGAAGTTTGGTACCAAAAAAAGGGATTTTGCACTGAAATCAATTGAAACCCTAATTTTGTGACTCCTTGAACTCTTGAGTCTTATTGATTTGATTTCAACATAACATTAGAGATGACTTATAATGACTTCCCATGGCTTACATGACCTAGAACCAAGTCTTGAACCCTCTCGAGTCCGCAGTTGATTTTGGGTTGACCAGATGAAAACCCTAATTCCATATCCATTGACTGAGGCTCTTGTAGATGAATTAAATGACCATACAAACTCCCTATAGACCCCTCAAGGTGCACTCTGAGACTTTCAATCATGTCATATCCAAATAGGTAACCTCATGACTCTCTGATGATCCTCAGATGACCCTCAAGATAGGAGGTGACACAACTGCACAAACCTGCTCCTCTCAAGGAGCTTTGAGACCCAATCCTGATGATGGTGAGCCCTTGATGGCTTGAAAATGATACCCTTGCTTGAGCTTGAGTAAGAAGTCTTCTCTCTTGAATGACAAAAACAACCTCTTGATCCCCTGTCTAGAACCAATGCTATGCAAATGCAAATGCTAAATGAAATGAAACATAAGCCAAGTTAGAAAGAAAAGGTCGGTCAAAATTTAGGGTGCAATAGCTGCCTCTATTCAAACGACTTGGACCTGAAGGGATGAAAAAAAAATTGTTTTCAAGCGTTCAGGGTAAAAGGTGGTTGAATACAAACGAACCCAGAAATTTGCCAACCGCAAAATAGTAAACTGTAGAATTGTCCACCAAAGCGAAATTAGGATCATTGGAGAAATATGTCTGGAAATTGTAAGGAACCCACTACTAACCGCAGTTAGAGGGCTTCGACACGCAGTTGGGAAAATAAACATCTGCTGATAAGCAGGCTCGACACTCATGTCGGTAAGGTAACATATGCTAAACAAGCAGGCTCAGCATCCGCCGGTAAAGACATCTGCAAACATGCAGGCTCGACACCATGTCGATAAAAACATCTGATTCGCAATCAGGCACACCACTCGGCTGGTAAAAACATCTTCTAAACTAAGCAAGCAATGACACTAACTCGGTAAGAACAATTGATTTCACAATTAGGCATCTGTTAAACAAACAAGCTCGACACTAAGTTGGTAAAGACATCTACTAAACAAGCAGGCACAACACTCGGCTGATAAAACATCTGCTACGCAAAGCAGGCAACGACACTAAGTCGGCTCGACACTAAGTCGGTAAAAAAAATCATCTGATTCATAATATGAAAGAAGAAATCTGTTGGGGAAGAATGAACTTAACCAAGTAAACTCTGTTGGAGAAAGGTCGGTAACAAAAGGTAACAACCTGGCTTATGCTTCAGATGCATATGTTTGAATATGGTGTAATTCTCTATACAAAATTGAAATGCTATGCGTTTGGGAGGATGCTATGCACAATGCAGATGCAAAGGAACCACTCCAGCAAAATAACTACTGAAGAGACGAAACCAACTCCGCTGGGTAAAACGCCCTGAACGGCCTTCCAGAATACACTCTTCTGGGGGACAAAAATCACAGTTAGGAATAGATCCACTTGTTGCACCCCAAAAGTTGACCAACCTTTTCTTTCTGACTTGGCTTATGTTTCTCTGCATTTTGCATTTCTGCATATCATAACATTGGTTCTCGAGGCATGGGATCAAGGTATATCTGTGGCTCAGGTTCCCTTTTGTCGCAAGAGTTTAAACAGTGAGCATCAGAGGCTTCGACATTTATTTTTCCCATCGATCGAGCAGTCAATTTTATTTTATTCAGGGGGTTATTTTTTGGCTCAGGAGACAGCACACAGGGTATCTCAGGTGTTCTTACAGTTACCATATCCAAGAGCAAGTTTCATAGGCATAATAGGGTTCAGAATGAGTGGCAACGGGCAATTGCACAGGATTCCATCCATTTAGCGCCAAATCTGGGCATTTTTGAATAGGGTAACCGGTTACCCTATATTGAGTAACCGGTTACTTCGAGCAGAATTAGCCAAAATTTTTGAATTTTCAGCATGTGCAATTCCCAATCATTCCCAACCATTGATTTTACTTGATCATCATGGAAGGATCTAGAATTGCTCAATTTTCAAACACTCCATTCCTAATTCCACTCCTAACCATATTTTGATCCCAAACCTAGAGCTTATTTAAGTGAATTTGCTCCAAACCTCAAAAAAGATCTCCACAATTACTCTAATTTTCAGATTTCACTCTCACTCCTGAAATTTTCTCACCACTTTTTCACTCCCAAAACCTCCATTAGAGCTCTCACTTGAGTTCTTTGATTCTTTATTGGAATCATTGAATTCTAGAGCTAAACCTTCATCATTCATCTTCATTATTTTCAATTCACCATTCAATTTTCATTTGGTTTTGGATCTGAATTTGGAAGCTAGTTTTTGCTTGATCTTGCTTGATCTTCATTTCTACCACAAGGAAGCTCTTGGATCTTGAAGAATCTCTGAGTCTCTTACTTGGATCTGCTAATTTCAAGTGAATCAACACTCACCAAAGCAAATCTCCACTTTGTAGGTTGGCAAATCTAGATCTAAATCTGTTTTGAGCTTATTTGCATAATCACAATGTAGATCTATGGCTTTTGATGCTTTTTGATCCATTTTGTTGCTTTTGATCCTTGAGATTTGTGATTTTGATGCTTGATTGTGTTTACATGATGCTTGAACACTGTTTCTTGATGATAATTTCGTGCTTGATTGATACCATGTTCATATGGATGATTGGAGAGGTTGTTTGGTGTTGAAAAGTGCTTTTAAAAGCTGATTTTCAGCTTTTGGTCCAGTCGTAACCGGTTACCCTATATAGAGTAACCGGTTACCCTATAAAAATTCATGTTTTGCACCAAGTAACCGGTTACCCAATATAGAGTAACCCGTTACTTGGGGCAGATTTGTTTATTTTTGGAAGCTTTGTATTTTTGGCCTATCTTTTGCATTTTTTGCATTTTTTTGCGATTCTTTTTGCATTTGTTTGCTTATTGAGTCCCTTTTCACATGTAAACTTCATGGATTGATGTGATGCATTTATGTGGTTTGTTTTTGACATTTTTCCTCATCCTTGGATGTATACTTTGTGCCATAAGTTTTCTTTGGATCATGTCTTTCCACTTGTTCAAAGTGTGAGATAATTGTTTGAACTTTGGTTCTCCAATGTGACATGATTATTCTTGTTCTTGCTCGATGTTTTGACTTTAAATTTGGATCATTTCATTTGTGGTTCACTTCTACCCTTGGTGGTTAAGTGTTTGTTCATGATGATTTGGTGATGATGTTTCCACTTTGAGTTGGTCATGAACCATTGTGATCCTTTTGCATTGCTCATTTGCTTAGTTTGCTTAATCTTAAGAATTGTATGGTTGAGATGTGCTTGTGGTGGTGGCTGCCCCACACTTTTTCCTCCCTTTTTTTTATGTGTGCTTCTTAGGATAGCACCGTTCTTTTGTGATGATTGTAGGAGCTTGCTTCCCCCATTTCATCTCATCTCTTGTCGACTTGTTTAAGTCATTCTCTTGTTGCCTTCTTGCATTTGTGTTTGCATTTCATGTTTGCATCTCTTATTGCATTGACTTGTTTAAGTCACTTTCATCTTTCATCTCTTTTCATTTGTGATTGAATTGCTATGTGTTTACTTGTGCCCTTTTTCCATGATCCCTTAGGATTCCTAGTCCCTCTGTTTAAGATGGGAGTAGGAGAGACATTAGGCTTTCAATCCTTTGTATGATAACATTAGGTGGTTCCCCTTTCAATCCCAACTTTAGGAGCACATTGCATGATAACACTAGGGTTCATCAGTTCCCCTTAGAGTCTTGTGTCTTCTCTTCTCATCTCATAACTCTTTAAGACATTTAATAAAGGTTAACACTTGTTGTACGCTATGAGCCTTAAGTACTTGAGGAATGATGAGTGGGGGGCCTCCTCTCACCTTGTCTAGAGTGTTTAGCATATGCCCTTTGGGCGATATGCGACACATTCGCTCTCAAGTCATAGTCTTTAGTGCAACATGAGTTTCAAATTTAACTCAATTCACTTCTTTGCATAAAAAACACAAAACAAAAGATCAAACCTTTTTATCCTTCGGGATTGTTTGCAAATCATTTTCAGAAAAGAGTGTGTTAAGTGTCGGTTCTACCGCAAACAAGCATCGTCCCTAACTGTTAGAATAAAGATTTAACCCTACTCATTAAAACATTGAACCAACTAGTGGTCGTGTCATCCCAAACTACGTTTGCTCTAATTTCTCATACCAGATAAGGATACGTAGGCACAAGACAGTGATGTCTTGGCGAGGAACCTTCCCCCTCTTCACCCGTAGTTTTCCGAACTACGTTGACTCTGACTTTCCCATTGCCCGAGGGAATACGTAGGAATAGGGCGGCGATGTCCTATTGAGTCTGTTCTTTTCGTTGACCCCCGTTTAGCAGTAGCATTAGATAGTTTTCACCCGTAGATCAGATAACAAGCATGGATCCTGTTGAGTACAACGGACGTGAGGGGTGCTCATACCTTCCCCTTGTGTAACTGACTCCCGAACCCAAGATTTGGTTGCAATGACCTTGTCTTTTCCCTTTTCGTCAGGTTTTCTTCGATCGTTTCCTTTCCCTCTCTTTGGGATAAATAAGAAACAGTGGCGACTCTTCTGTATGTCTGCCAGCACTTTTTCGCAGCGATGCGACAGCTGGCGACTCTGCTGGGGACTTTTCCCATCCCCTACGCGAGTCAATCCTAGAGCTTGTATGTTTGTGTTTATGGGTGTTTATAGGTGTGTATATGTGTTGCATTTGTACAGTATTTCCATTTGCATTTTATTTTCCACACTCTTTTATCATGATATTGTTGTGCAGTTGGGTGGGACTGTTCCTTTGACAGATAAGCCCAATACCCAGGCTTGAGGATACACATAACATTAGAGTGGAAATTAGTGATGAACCTATATGTTTTAACATGCACTAGTCCTCATGAAATTCGCGTTCAGATGAGGTTTTCTTTGAAGACATCCTATCTTGTGCATTGGTCAGGAGGGGGTGTTGAATCTGAAAACTGTCGACTCTGGAGACCGATCATTTGGGAGTCAGCTAAGTGAGCCCTCTTTGTGAGACAATGATGCCAAACCAGAAATGGTGAACGTATCATTGTTTCTCGAAAGTCTGTGACGCTGACAACTGCATAGGATGCCATACCTTGTCAGATTAGGTCCATACCTTTGAGCGGGAGGGTTACGAAGGAATCTTTGACCCTCAACCAGCCTAGTTTTCTCATCAGTGCGGACCTTTGATCATTGATATTGTGGGCTCGTATATGTTGGTATTCTTATGTTCTGGTATTTTCTCGCCGAGGCAGAATTTTGGTTCAACTCAGTCAGTAGCACAACAATTATTCAGAGCTTTGTGGAAGCCTTGATCCCATGTCTTTGCATCGGCATCATCATAGCATGTTTGCATTTTGACATACATTTTCTTGTATTTCTAAGGATCTTAACTTTGAGACTCGCTGTTGAGCATTAAACATTTTTCTTGTGGATCGTCTGTGTAAAACATGAATCAAAGCAGACAGATTCCTTGGAAATAGTCGAACATGGCATTTGCATTTCATTTGCATAGCAAGTGTTCGAGGATGGGTTTTGTTATCCTGATCTGATTTCTCTTCGAAATTGTAGACATTGACCTTTCAAAGAAGGAAGAAGTTGACTATGGAGCAAATCCAAGTAGAGTTGAGGGAAGTTCGAAGCCAGATGGGACAATTCGTGGTGGACATGCAAGCTTTGTGCCAGGATCAGAAAATGCTTAGGGAAGAAGTTCAGCAACTAAAGACTCAGATGGGACTGATAACAGAAGTCATAAGAAATGTGCTGAGGAAGGAAGGCGATCATGTGCCTGAAGCCACACTAGAAATGTTTATCCCACCCTTGCCTGTGGAATCTCTCCTAGAGCATGATGTGCCTCGTAGATCTTTTGCATAACCTAGGTCCCAAAATTTCCACGTCAGCAGCTACCTCTTGTTTCCCAAGGCAATCCTAGGATTAGGAGATATGCTCATAGGCCGAAGCAGCCCGATCGAATCTTTGACCAGATCCCTATGGCTTATACTCAGTTGCTGCAGCTCTTGCTTCAACTTTGATTGGTTGAACTTCGGACTCTGTCTCCATTGGTTGGTAAGCCACCACCAAGCTATGATGCAAGTGCCCATTGGGATTTCCATTATGGGGCACCGGGGCATAATGTGGAGAATTGCAAAGCTTTTAAGCACAAAGTTCAAGACTTAATCGATTCAAAAGCATTTGAGTTCGCGCTGAGCGGTGGTCTTATTCCAGTTAATGCAAACGAGGTGGATATTCCTGCTTTCTTCCCTGAAGATGCATTGGGTCAGGATCATATCTTGAAATCTATGACTTCAGAATCTCCATGCCCACAGTTATTGCCTGTCCCTAGGCCAAGTCTGAGAACAAAAGTGATTGAACGCCATAGTCAGTACCAACAACCTTACGGTCCTCAACAACAATACTATCAGCGCCGAAATCAGAAGAAGCTTTGCAACAACTTGGAAAGAAGGAATGCTCCTCTTCATCGGGTTCCAATGTCGTACGGCCAGATTCTGCCACGTTTGATTCAAAACTCATTGGTGGAACCCAAGACTCTCAAGCCGGTGCTGGAGCCATACCCTCCTGGGTATAATCCCGGTGCGTAATGTGGATATCATGGAAGATCCATGGGGCACTCAACTGAAGATTGTGAAGCCTTTCAAGCCAAAGTGTAACAGTTGATTGACAAGAGGTACATATCCTTTCCGGGAGGAAAGTTGAGGATGCACGTCAACTTTTCAGATGTTTAAGTTTGAAGACTGCAAGGGTCGTCTTTTCTGTCATGGCAATTATCATTTCTTTGTTGAATTGTTCATTTGTATTTTTCATTGTCTATTAACGCTTTGTTTGTATGTAAAAACTTGTTTGTTTGAATGATGATCTTAATGCAATGAGTATGTTCTCTTGAAGTAATCCATTCGTGTTCACACATATATATTTCTGTGCATTGCAATACCAACACTTTCTTGCTTAAACTCTTGGAGGGAGGATGATGAAGCAAAAGCGTAAAATCTCTGGTTGTATGCTTTTGGAGAAAACCTCTGCTGATGATGTACATACATTGTTTCAAACTCCTAAACACCGGAGATATAAGGAAGATAGTCCCTTGTCAACCCCTTTGAGCCTAGTAGTAGGAGTTTCTTTCTGAAAACGAAAAACCCTCAATCTTAACCTGGGGCAGGGTAAGTGTTAGTTAATTCGACCAAACATCCAAATTGCAGAAGAAATGTTCTCGTTCAAGGATCAATCACACCTGTAGAGGTCATACCTAAAAGAATTACGGTGGTTATCCGTCACCAACCAAGGAGTGAGGCAGACACAACCCTTTTAAGAAGTTAGATAGGCCGGTGTCACACGATTTGTTCCCCAAAAGAATAAAAAGAGAAAAAAAGAGAAAAGAAGCCCGCTAAGTCGAATCTTGAAAACAAGTGGCTTAGGCAAAAACATTAGGTTATCCTGCTGGACTTCAAAATCGAAAATTCGAAAGAATTAGTCCGAGCAAAAATTAGGGAAAACAAAAAAAGCGGAAGAGGGAAAGGAGGACAAAAGAAAAATCCTCGATAAAGAACAAGTTGTGTGATTCCAGACACCAAAGACGAAAAGCGAGTGACGGTCACTCTGAAAACTTAAGGTTTCCTTGACCATCACTCATGTCATTCAACCTATGAGAGGTGAGCGCTTGTGTCGAATTAGCTGAATATTGGACTGGAGAACATCAAGGAGAATGGGTGTGTATAAATAAATTTTGAGCCAAAAATCCTTTTTTCTAAAACCGTGAACCTGGCCACGTTACAACCCTCAAAAGTCCTAATTGAAGCAGGGTTTATTTTGAAGGCGTACTTCAACGAGGTAGCATTCCTGTCACCCATGAGTTGTGCTAAAAAACTCCGTTGGTATTGCATGTGAATATTGTCATTTCAAAAAAAATCAGTGTTGTATTTTAACTAGTGACTTGTTCACCAAGTTTGGCGATATCTTTTCAACAAAAAATTCAAGAGTAGCATGCTTGTTGTGTTAGAATTTTCATTCTCAAAATAAACATTTTCTGCTTGCATACATGTATTTGGCATCAGTAGATTTACATAATGAATGCCAGTCAGGAAATCTTATCTTGTTAGGAGGAAATTTCTGGACAGGATCGTGTGGCCAATGCACTCGGTTAGAAGAGGCCAATCTGGGGCAGTTACATCAATGATTTCCCGAAAAGTTGAGTTTATATGGGGGCAGAGTTTCAAGAAGTCTCTCTAAGGATCGGTTAATCTGGGGCAATCAAGTCGAGAGTCAACAAATGTTTCGAAGACCAATCAAACAGGGGTGAAGTTTTTCAAGGGCTCATTTTGGAATAGATCATTTTAAAAACACAAAGTCTCGAGCAAGCTAGAACATTTGGTCATTTCCCCAACAGAGAAGTGAGCCTGGCATCACCCTCTAGTAGAGTGGGTATCATCTTTGGTTTTCTCTCCCCAGCAGTTTGAGATTGCATTCATCCTCAGCAGGTCGGGACTAGTTTTTCCCCAACAGGTTGAGATTGCACTTATCCCCTAGAAGGTTAAGGCCTGAGTTATCCCCAAAGGGTCGAAATTGAGATCCCCCAGCAGTGGTGTGCACCTATCCCTTGATAGGTAGATATGGGAGTGTTTTCCCCGGCAGTGGAACAAAGCTCAGTATTGTTTCCCCACAGGTCTTTGGCTTGTTCCCCAATCAGAGGTTGGTATCAATGAGTCTTGTTTCCCTAATCAGAGGTTGATGTTGTGGATTATTATTCACATTTTTCCCCAATCAAAGGTTGATGTTGATTCCCTCAATGAATATTGGTAGACGTCTGCAGCAGAGTCCATTGGTTTTTGGTGTTCTCCGAAGCGAGATTTTGGGATGGGTTCCCAATGTTTGTTTTCCTCAATCCCCTTCAGAGCGGATCTTATCCCCAGTAGAAGGATTGTTTTTTCCTAATCCCCAACGAAGTCACTGGAGTAGGTTTCTTCCCCGCAGAGTGAGATTACCCCTAGAGAATGTTATTCTCCATCCTCAGCAGAAAAAGTTTGGGATAAATTCCCAGTAAATCTTAAGCATCAGAGGCTCCGACATTTATTTTGTCCATCGATCGAGTGGTCAATTTTATTTTATTCAGTGGGTTATTTTTCGGCTCAGGAGATAGCACACAGGGTATCTTAGGTGTTCTTACAGTTACCATATCCAAGAGCAAGTTTCAGAGGCATAACAGGGTTCAGAACAAGTGGCAACGGGCAATTGCATAGGATTCCTCCATTTGGCTCCAAATCTGGGCATTTTTGAACAGGGTAACTGGTTACCCTATATTGAGTAACTGGTTACTTCGAGCAGAATTAGCCAAAAAATTTGAATTTTCAGCATGTGCAATTCCCAATCATTCCCAACCATTGATTTCACTTGACCATCATGGAAGGATCTAGAATTGCTCAATTTTCAAATACTCCATTCCTAATTCCGCTCCTAATTTCCATTCCAAATTCTAATCCACATTCCAAACCATATTTTGATCCCAAACCTAGATCTTATTTAAGTGAATTTGCTCCAAACCTCACAAAAGATCTCCACAATTACTCTCATTTTCAGATTTCACTCTCACTCTAGAAATTTTCTCTCCATTTTTTCACTCCCAAAACCTCCATTAGAGCTCTCACTTGAGTTCTTTGATTCTTCATTGGAATAAATGAATTCTAGATCTAAACCTCTACCATTCATCTTCATTATTTTCAATTCATCATTCAATTTTCGTTTGGTTTTGGATCTGAATTTGGAAGCTAGTTTGGAAGTGCTTTTTTGGATCGTTTTTGTTGATCTTGCTTGATCTTCATTTCTACCACAAGGAAGCTCTTGGATCTTGAAGAATCTCTGGGTTTCTTTCTTAGATCAAGTGAATCAACACTCACCAAAGCAAATCTCCGCTTTGTAGGTTGGCAATTCTAGATCTATATCTGTTTTGAGCTTATTTGCATAATCACAATGTAGATCTATGGCTTTTGATGTTTTTTGATTCATTTTGTTGATTTTGATCCTTGAGATTTGTGATTTTGATGCTTGATTGTGTTTACATGATGCTTGAACACTGTTTCTTGATGATGAGTTCGTGCTTGATTGATATCGTGTTCATATGGATCATTGGAGAGGTTGTTTGGTGTTGAAAAGTGCTTTTAAAAACTGATTTTTAGCTTCTGGCTCAGTGGTAACCGGTTACCCTATAAATATTCACGTCTCTGGGCTGTTTTGCACCAAGTAACCGGTTACCCAATATAGAGTAACCCGTTACTTGGGGCAGATTTGCTTATTTTGGGCAGCTTTGTATTTTTGGCCTATCTTTTGCATTTTTTGCATTTTTTTGCGATTCTTTTTGCATTTGTTTACTTATTGAGTATCTTTTCTTATATCAACTTCATGGATTGATGTGATGCATTTATGTGGTTTGTTTTTGAAATTTTTCCTCATCCTTGGATGTATACTTTATGCCACAAGTTTTCTTTGGATCATGTCTTTCCACTTGTTCAAAGTGTGAGATAATTGTTTGAACTTTGGTTCTCCAATGTGACATCATCATTCTTGTGCTTGCTTGATGTTTTGAATTTGAATTTGGGTCATTCCATTTGTGGTTCACTTCTGCCCTTGGTGGTTAAGTGTTTGTTCATGATGATTTGGTGATGATGTTTCCACTTTGAGTTTGTCATGTACCATTGTGATCCTTTTGCATTGCTCGTTTACTTTGTTTGCTTAATCTTAAGAATTGTATGGTTGAGATGCGCTTGTGGTGTTGGCTGCCCCACACTTTTTCCTCCCTCTTTTCTTTGTGTGTGCTTCTTAGGATATCACCATTCTTTTGTGATGATTGATGGTTTATGATTGTAGAAGCTTGCTTCTCCCATTTCATCTCATCTCTTGTTGACTTGTTTAAGTCATTCTCTTGTTGCCTTCTTGCATTTGTGTTTGCATTTCATGTTTGCATCTCTTATTGCATTGACTTGTTTAAGTCACTTTCATCTTTCATTTCTTTTCATTTGTGATTGAATTACTATGTGTTTACTTGTGCCCTTTTTCCATGATCCCTTAGGATTCCTAGTCCCTCTGTTTAAGATGGGAGTAGGAGAGACATTAGCCTTTCAATCCTTTGTATGATAACATTAGGCAGCTCCCCTTTCAATCCCAACTTTAGGAGCACATTGCATGATAACACTAGGGTTCATCAGTTCCCCTTAAAGTCTTGTGTCTTCTCTTCTCATCTCATAACTCTTTAAGACATTTAATAAAGGTTAACACTTGTTGTACGCTATGAGCCTTAAGTACTTGAGGAATGATGAGTGGGGAGCCTCCTCTCACCTTGTCTAGAGTATTTAGCGTATGCCATTTGGGAAATATGCGACGCATTCACTCTCAAGTCATAGTCTTTAGTGCAACATGAGTTTCAAATTTAACTCAATTCACTTCTTTGCATAAAAAACACAAAACAAAAGATCAAACCTTTTTATCCTTCGGGATTGTTTGCAAATCATTTTCAGAAAGAGTGTGTTAAGTCTCGGTTCTACCGCAAACAAGCATCGTCCCTAACTGCTAGAACGGAGATTTAACCCTACTCACTAAAACACTTGAACCAACCAGTGGTCATGTCATCCCAAACTACGTTTGCTCTAATTTCTCATACCAAATGAGGATACGTAGGCACAAGAAGACGATGTCTTGGCGAGCAACCTTCCCCTCTTCACCTGTAGTTTTCCGAACTACGTTGACTCTGACTTTCCCATTGCACGAGGGAATATGTAGGCATAGGGGGCAATGTCCTATCGAGTCTGTTCTTTTCGTTCACCCCTGTTTAGCAGTAGCATTAGATAACAAGCATGGATCCCGTTGAATACAACGGACGTGAGGGGTGCGCATACCTCCCTCTTGCGTAACCGACTCCTGAACCCAAGATTTGGTTGCGATGACCTTGTCTTTTCCCTTTTCGTCAGGTTTTCTTTGATCGTTTCATTTCCCTCTCTTTGGGATAAATAACGAATGGTGGCGACTCTTCTGTCTGTCTGCCGGCCCTTTTTCGCAGTGATGCGACACCACTCTGTCGGGGATTCCACTATACTGGAGATTAAATCTGATCTTCTAGGGATAAATAAATAAGATTTACTGGGAAGATTATCCCAAAATCTCATTCTGGGGGGAATACTAATAACCACTGGATTCTGCTAAGGAAGATGCCCTGAATGGCCTCTCGGGATAAGACTCTCTTGAGGATAACTCTACCCTGTCGAGAATAAATCCACTCTACTGAGGACTGATCCACTAGGGACTAAGATATTGGGAAGTTATCCCAAAATATTGCTCTGCCGGGGAAAAATTCCGCTCTGCTGGGAATTGAGAATACCAATAACCACTAGAGTCTGTTGAGGAAGACAACTTCACTGGGAAATACTCATCGATGGAATCAGCATCAACCTCTGCTCGAGGATATGAGAATAAGACTCATCAACAACACTGATATCATGGACTCTATGGGGGAACAACATTGAACTTGCTCCACTGCTGGGGATAATCCCAAACTTTTAACCTGCTGGGGGATAAGTGCACACCACTGCCGGGGAGAACCCATCTCAATCTGCTAGGGATGAGTGCACACCACAATCTTAACTTGCTGGGAAGACACTTTTAATATGACATCATCGCCTAGTAGGGATAGAGCCATGGCGATCTTACTAGGGAAGCACCTCTGAAAAATAGCCCTACAAATGACAAACAGACAATGTGTCTTGTATGCAATAAAGGCTATCTCGGTCATCGTCCATGACATCATTCAAGCAAATCAATGTTTCAGTAATGATTAGTAAAGCCCCAAAAGTTTATATATGCAAAGTTTTATCAAAAGCATCAGGCGTTTTTTGCAAACAAAACAGTAAAAAGCAAAACAAGAAAGCTTTTTGTGGAAAGTGGCCTGCAAATAGGAAACTTACATCTGATGCAACTCCTGAAAAGAGAAAGTTGCGCATAAAGTACAAATGCAGAAGATATACACAAATGTCGGCAATGTGGTACAGACAACCATCATGTGTCGATTCGATTATGACTCACATGACTTCGATGTTTCTCCAATGTCTCGCTTTCTGAAGAGACTGCCTTGTTAACCCTCGGGTCTTCCAAGAATCCACTGTGCTCACAGGATCGAACGCAGACTGCATTCGTTTGGTTTTAAATCCCTAACTTTTTCCTGAATCGCCCTTGCGAGTTTTCGATTCACCGGGATACCCATTTTTGCCAAAGTCGCCTTTTCAGGTTTTCAACTTCGCGGGTTTATTCTTTTTCCTTTATATCCTTAATTTTTTTCCCGAACCTGTTCTTTTTACGGTTCGCCGGGATGCCCCATTTTGTCTGGATTTTTTCTTTTTTTTCCAGCGGGTCTGTTTTAAGCAAAATATTTTCTGACTGCGTCTACGTTCATAGGGGATGTAAAATCTTCATCGTCCATTATTGAGAGTAGTAAGGCTCCTCCAGAGAAGACTTTCCTTACCACGTATGGACCTTCATAGTTGGGAGTCCATTTGCCCCTGTGATCTGTTTGTAGAGGGAGGATCCTCTTCAACACTAAATCACCTGCCTGAAAGCTTCGAGGGCGCACTTTTTGATCGAAAGCCTTCTTCATTCTGATCTGATAAAATCGACCATGGGCGATAGCCGCCAATCTTTTCTCATCAATCAGGCTAAGTTGATTTAACCTAGCCTTCACCCATTCCGCCTCATCAAGCTTAACATCAACCAATACCCTCAGGGAAGGAATCTCGACTTCTAATGGTAGGACAACTTCCATACCATACACTAGCAAGAAAGGAGTTTCCCCAATTGAAGTACGTACCGAAGTACGATACCCATGTAAAGCAAAGGGCAACATCTCGTGCCAATCTTTGTAAGTTACCACCAACTTTTGTACAATCTTCTTGATGTTCTTGTTGGCTGCCTCGACGAAACCATTCATCTTTGGGAGGTACGGATAAGAGTTATGGTGTTCGATCTTAAAACTCTGGCACAGTTCCTTCATCATCTTGTTGTTCAAATTCGAACCATTATCAGTAATGATTCGTTTGGGCACTCTATAACGACAGATGGTGTCCTTTTATATAAAGCGAGCCACAACCTGTCTAGTTACATTAGCGAAAGAAGCTGCTTCTACCCACTTGGTGAAATAATCAATTGCCACCAAGATAAATCGATGTCCATTTGAAGCAGTCAGCTTAATCTTACTGATCATGTCAATGCCCCATATATCAAAGGGCCAAGGAGATGCCAAGACATTCAGAGGACTCGGCGACACATGCATCTTGTCAGCATAAATCTGGCATTTATGGGACTTTCTGGCGTACTTGAAACAATCAGATTCCATAGTCATCTAGTAGTAACCTGCCCTCAATAATTTCTGGGACATTGCATGTCCGCTAGCATGTGTTCCGAAGAAACCTTCATGGACTTCTTCCATTAGCAAACCTGCTTCATTTTCGTCCACACACCGCAACAACACCAAGTCGAAGTTTCTTCTGTAAAGCACACCGTCCTTATTCAAATTGAAATTCCCCGCCAACCTTCTCAAAGTCTTCTTATCCCGGCTCGATGCCCTAGACGGATACTCTTGATTCTTTGGAAAGTTTTTGATATCATAATACCACGTCTTCCCATAAGATGCTTCCTCTATTGCGAATATGAATGTTGGCCTGTCAAGGCGCATGATAGTGATCATTGGAGCTTCATTCCAATAATTCACTTTATACATCGACGATAGGGTTGCCGAAGCATCTGCCATCTGGTTCTCGGCCCTCGACACATGATGAAACTCTACTCTGTCAAAGAAAGGCAACAATCTCCTGGCATAAGTCATGTAAGGGATCAGATTGGGCTGACGAGTCTCCCATTCTCCTTTAATTTGGTTAACGACTAAAGTTGAATCACCATATACATCAAGGTTCTTGATTCTCAAATCAATGGCGTCTTCTATACCTATGATGCATGCTTCATATTCAGCTTCGTTATTGGTGCAGGCAAATGTTAACCGGGCGGTAAATGGTATGTGGGAACCGTGAGGCGTTTTCATGATTGCCCCAATTTCATTGTCGTATGAGTTAACAGGACCATCGAAAACCATCTTCCATAGGGAGCCTATCTCGGGACCTTCTTTAGGTAGTGGCTCATCACAATCCTTCATCTTCAGAAACATTATGTCCTTATCAAGAAACTCAAATTTCATCGATTGGTAATCTTCAATCGGATTCTCTGTGAGATATTCTAACAAAACACTTCCCTTAATGGCCTTTTGGAAAACATACTAAATATCATATTCTGTCAGAACCATCTGCCACCTTGCAATTCTTCCAGAAAGTGCCTGCTTTTTGAACACGTACTTGATTGGATCCATCTTCGAAATCAACATGGTTGTGTGGTTTAACATATACTGCCTTAGGCGCTTGGCTGCCCATGCAAGTGCACAACATGTTTTCTCTAGCATTGAGTACTTGGACTCACATTCTGTGAACTTCTTACTCGGGTAATAGATGGCATGCTCTTTTCTGCCCATCTCGTCGTGTTGACCGAGTAAACAACCTATAGAGTTCTCAAGAACCATCAAGTAAATGATTAAAGGTCTCCCTGCCACTGGAGGCATCAGTATCAGAGGCTCCTGCAAATAATCTTTTATCTTTTCAAATGCCCTCTGGCAATTTTCATTCCAGACAACCGCTTGATCTTTCTTTAACAGCTTGAATATCAGTTCACAGGTGGCTGTAAGGTGAGATATGAACCTTGCAATGTAGTTCAACCTCCCTAGAAAACCACGAACTTCTTTTTCTGTTTTCGGCGCTGACATTTCTTGTATTGCTTTTATCTTTGCAGGATCTGCCTTGATTCCTTTTTCATTGACGATAAACCCCAATAGATGTCCTGACCTTACTACGAAGGTGCACTTATTCGGATTCAATCTCAATCTGAATTTCCTCAACCTTTCAAACAACTTCAAAAGATTAAAAAGATGCTCTTGCTCCGTTTGTGACTTCGCGATCATGTCATCAACATAAACCTCGATCTCACGATGAATCATATCATGAAAGAGAGTCACCATTGCCCGCTGATAAGTTGCCCCTGCATTTTTCAATCCAAAAGGAATAACTTTATAGCAAAAAGACCCCCACGGCGTGATAAAGTTTGTTTTCTCCATGTATTCTGGGGAAATCTTCATCTGGTTGTACCCTGAGAAGCCATCCATGAAGGAGAACACTGAATATTGAGCCGTATTATCAACTAGCACATTAATGTGGGGGAGCGGGAAATCATCTTTCGGGCTCACTCTTTTCAAATCTCTATAATCGACGCACATCCTGACCTTACCGTCCTCTTAGGTACAGGTACAATGTGAGTGACCCACGGAGGATAGTTTGTAACAGCAAGAATACCGGCGTCCAACTGCTTCTGGACCTCCTCCTTAATCTTAACAGCCATATCTGGTCTAGTTCTTTTCAGCTTTTGTTTCACAGGCGGACACTCCTCCCAAAGGGACAGACGATGTACCACGATGTTGGTATCCAACCCTAGCATGTCTTCATATGACCAGGAAAAGACGTCTCTGTACTCTCGGAGCATCTCTACCAGTCTTCTCTTGACATCATCTTCTAAGGCGGCCCCAATTCTGACCTCTTTCCTGTCCTCTTCGGTGCCCAGATTGACAACTTCAATTTCTTCTTGATGAGGCAGAATAACTTTCTCTTCTTGTCTCAACAGTCTGGCAAGCTCTTCAGGCAGGTCACCTTCTTCATCAATCTCTTCTTTAGCTTGAAAAATGGGATTGTCAAAATCATATCGAGTCATAGCCAAATCTGAGTCGGTGGCATCGGCGATGTGAAACCTGCATGATTGATGTTTTGATGCTTAAAATGATATGCAAACAAGCACAAACCATATTTCCATTTTGTTGTCAAAAATAAAAAACAGAAAAACAGGGATCAAAATATTTGAATGCAAATAAACACCTTTGATTAATGATAAAAAGAGTTCAAACATAAACAAGTAGGGCCCTACAAAGTAAAGCCACTACGCCCTGGGTGGAACGTGGGACCACACATAATCAAAACAAAGATATTACTCTTTGAAGGTAACTTAAACGACTTCCTCGACGGTCCAGTTACATAAGCTTTTACCAGGAACACATGGTTGAATCCATGCGTCCATATCATAGTCATTGTCTCCTTCGTCTTCTCCCACAACATTGATTATGTCAAAGATGAGCCCACCGTTGATAAACTGCATCGGTCCCCTGTACTTTGGAGCACTCTGTGAGGAGGAAGATGGGCTGTATCCTAAACCAAATTTGTCTTGCTTATTGGGAATGCTAAGCACTTGACCCCAACCTTGTGAAGAACCAGACTCCACAATAGCACGATCTTCTTTGAAAGAAGACATTGAAATCTCAGGAGCTCTGTCCTCAACTGGAGGCTTCTCTTTAATCTGAACAGCTTCAAATGCTTGACACAGGGTTTCATGGATCTCTCCATCCACCTCTACATATTTAAAGGATGACAGGTGACTCACCATGATATCCTCCTCACTGCGCACCGTGACAATCCTTCCTTCGACCATGAACTTCAGCTTCTAATACAAGGTCGAAGTAACTGCTCCTGCAGAATGAATCCATGGTCGACCAAGTAAACAACTGTACGCCGGCTGAATGTCCTTAATGTAGAAAACAACATTAAAAATTTCCGGGCCCACTTGGATAGGGAAAGTAACTTCACCGAACACCGATCTTCTCATCCCATCAAAGGCTCTCACTACTAGATCGCTGGGAGTGCAAATCACACCTTGGGTGTCTAATTTCATTAAAGCTTTCTTGGGCAACACATTGAGTGATGACCCAGTATCCACCAATACATATGACAAGACAGCCCCTCTGCATTCAATAGAGATGTGTAAGGCATGATTATGATTGCTTCCCTTGGGAGTCAAGTCTAGATCTGTAAAACCCAAGCCATTGCCAACATTAACATGGGCTACAACCCCTTCAAGATGTTTTATGGAAATCTCTTGTGGCACGTAACTTGTGTTTAGAATCCTCAACAAGGCATTCATGTGTGCCTCAGAGCACAATAATAAAGATAGAATTGAAATTTTGGAAGGAGTTTACTGCAGATGATCAACAATCTTATAGTCTCTCTTTTGGATAAAACGCATGAACTCCTCGGCGTCTTTGATCAGAGAATCTTTCTCTCCTTGCTGTGAACTTTCTTCCACTACAACCTTTCCTTTTCCTTTATCGGACCTCTCCACATGAACTTCTGGCAGTGAAAACACCCTACCACTTCTAGTTAATCCACCAACTTCGACCATATTGTCAACAAATGAACCTTCAAACAATGTTCCTATTAACTCTTGCTTCTGGTCGTTACAAAATACCTCTGCCCCATAATTCCATGGGATGGCCTTGGTACTCTCGTATGGCACTGGTTCAACTTTAGTGATAATCACAGGCGCTTTCCTTGGAGGCGCTGATATATTAATCATTTTGAAAGAGATCAATATCATAGCGATCTCATCCTGATCACAGTTAATCTTCTCCACATCTTTTCTTTCTTCAATTCTGTCAAACTACAATATACCTTCATTCATCAGACACTGAATATGATTCCTCAGACTCTCACAACCTTCAGGGTGAGCAATACAACCTTCATAACTTTCCATACAACATGGAAAAAATCCTCCTTTCAACAACCTGCTTTTGATAAAGCTCAACAGCATTCTCAATTCTGCGACGTTCATTATCAGATTCAGCTTTTCTTCATCAATAATGGCGTTAACTCCAGCTGCCCAATGATTAGGCATTGGATTCTAAACCACGTTCGGGGCGTCATTGGTGAAGTTAATTGCCTTGCTATCAAGGAGGTCTTGCACCTTGTGCTTGAAAGCTTTGCAATTATCTATATTGTGGCATGGAGCACCCGAATGGAAATTGCATATGGCATTGGCATCATAGCCTGGAGGTGGCACGCCTATAAGTGGTGCCAATGTTCTCTTTTAGATCAGCTGAAGTTGTAACAAATGCTGTAGAAGTTGAGAATACGGCATAGGCGGTGTATCAAATTGCCTATTAAATGCTCTTCCTCGGTCCTGAAACCGGCGTGGTGCATAGTTTTGTTGTTCTTGTTGTTGAGGTGCTATAGGAATGGTGATGCTGACAACCTGAGGCTGTTGTTGCTGAGGCTGAAATTGCTGTTGGCGCTGAGCTCTGTTCCTGTTTCTGTTTCTATATCCTGTCACTGCATTATAATCACCTTCCCTCTTCTTAGGATTACCAAAAGTCTTCTTTCCTCCACCTGACGTGGATCCTTCTACTGCTTGAATTTTACCCAACTTGACACCATTCTCCACCCTCTCACTGGTAATCATCAAATCAGAAAAACTGCCAGACATGTTTCCAATCAACTTTTCATAATAAATCCCTGGCAATGTAGCCACGAACATATCAATCAATTCCCTTTCCACCATTGGAGGCTAAACTCTCGCAGCTAGTTCACGCCGCCTTTGGGCATACTCTTTAAAACCCTCATTACTCCTTTGAGACAAATTCTGCAACTGAACTCGATTCGGCGCCAGGTCACTATTATACTGATAATGGCGGACAAAGGCTTCTCCTAGATCCCTCTAACTTCTGATATTGGTACCCTCTAGACCCATATACCATTCTAGTGAAGGTCCAGATACACTATCTTGGAAAAAGTGCATCAACAACTTTTCATCATCCGAGTAAGCGGACATCTTCCTTTAACATGATCTGAGGTGTACTCTGGGACAAGTTGTCCCTTTGTACTTATTAAAGTCAGGCACTTTGAACTTTGATGGAATCTTCAAACCTGGAATCAGCCCCAAGTTAGACATATCAAGCCCTAGAGAGATTTGATTCTCTAGATTCTTCATCTTCTCCTCGATCATCTTAAACCTCTTATCTGCATCAGTCTGAAGACCCGCATCTAAATCTCTCATCGATAAAATATCATCTTGTTCATCGTCCTCCCGTTGAGGACCTACTGCCCCATGTGCAATGCCCGCTGCACCTGGTACGTGAACTCCAGTTTGATGGCTTCCACCCGGAGGAACAACAACAGTTGGAATAGCATTAGCCCGAGGAGTACTCCCATTAGCCGGGGAGGAATTGTAGTGGTCCCACCATGCAAAACTCTGATACCTTCACCCTAGTGATCAAAGGCTGGACTAGCGTTCTGAGCTGCTCTTGGCCGTTGGCAACCCCTTGCATTAGATCCATGAACTGAGCCATACGATCTTTGAACTCTTTCAATTCTAGTTGTATCTGATGCATATCTTTCTGCTGATTTCCTATGGTCGAGTATCGGTGAATCGTCCAATCTGCTATCCTGAAACACTGCTGGGAGAAAAACCACGGTGAGATAAGGTTAACGGAACTAGGAACACCTGCAATGCAAAATGATGATAATTATGCAAAATGCAAGCATGTAAATATGATTCAAGGAAATTTTCCCCTTGATTCTAGTTCCACAAACAAACAGGAACCATAATAAGCCACAGATGGAGCCACAAAAATCCCTCCCATAAACACAATGAGGATAAGAGTCTGCATACATAGCACCAAGGAATACAACAGAGTGATCAATATGACCTCATCCAATAAGCCTGGTCATGGTCGGAATACAAGATAATAACAAAAGAGCAACAACAGAGAAAACTGCATCATGTAAATCTCCCTTCAGCCACAGTAACGGGTCTAAAACTCCTCTAACAACTCCTTCGTATCTGGATGCTTAGGTTGTGTAACCAACGCCTGAATAAGCAACTCCCTCCTGCTGATGACCTCCTTCAAGTCTTGAGCATACTCTTCCCAAGAACCTTCTTCGAAAGCATCTTCGAGTCTGGGCTTCTTTAATTCTGCTCTTATCTTATATTCTTCCAACATTGCCAAAGCTTCTCATAGCTTACGGTCACTTTCGTACTGACAAGATGATTCCCCTGGAGCTTTCTCATCTTTAATCCGGAGCTGAGTCTTCAACCTATCAATCTACTGATGAAGCTCATCCTCTCTTCCCTTGCTGGCAGTTAGAGCTGCATTCCACTGATTGTTGAACCTGGATATCTCCAAGAGTGCTTTTTCTAACTCCTTCTTCTTGCCTTTGAGGACATTACCCATGCTCCTTAAGTCTTGACCAATTCGTTCTCGGACACGAATTTCTTCAGTCAATTCTCTCCCCATTTTGTTCAGAGTCTCTGTGTTCGTCTTAGACAAGTAGGTGGCTTCATTCTTTTTGCTCCTTAGCTGAATAACCTCCTTTTCCAACTCTTCATTCACTTTGAGTAGCTCTTCTTTCTCAACCCACAGTTGGTTATACTTCTGAATGTCATCTGTTGTCGCTTCTTCAACTACCAAATGATGTAAAGGCTCTCTGATTGGGAACGACAACAACAACCTTGTTGCACCCCAAATTTTGACCCCTTATATCCTCTTCATATCATATGCATTTATTTATCTAACCTTAACAAGTTTCGAAGTGTGTTTTTGTCATGATACAGATGAAACGGGGCTCCGCACTGATAAAATCGAAGTTTCGAGGATTGGTCAACCAATGTTTTGGGTTAAATCATTTATGAAATGAGATCAAGAGTACCATATTGGGCCATGTGTGAGTTCAATTTGAGGTAATCACCCACAAATGGGGTGCAGTGCAGTTCAAGGCACCTGATTAGGGTTTTTCGGGTTGAAAAAGTCAACTGTAGTTTGACTTTAGATTTGAGAAATAATTCAAGGATAAAAGTATGGTTTAAAAAGTTCATATGGCTTATTGAAGTCCCCTCAAAGAGTTTCAAAGTCTTGGAAGCTCCGAAACATGAACGGACGGTCCGGTAATCGCCGATCGATCGTACGGTTGACCGAAAAGTCAACCCCTCAAATTTTAGGAATTGGACTTCAAGTTGTGAAGCAAAGTTGTTCCTTATGTCATGAGGGACCTACATATCAATTTTCATGATCATCGTATCAAGGACGTGAGAGTAATCGAAAAATCGGGAAATTAGGGTTTCGAAAGGGGCTAAACCCTAACTCCCTAACCACACACCCAAATGAGGTGGTTCAAAGCTCGTTGGAAAGCTCTTAACAAGTCCTACAAAAGTCCTATACTAGTCCACACTAAGAAAATGCATGGAATTGGAGTTATCATCAAAGTCATTTTTTAGTACAAAACACTTAGTGAATTTCTCAAAATCTGGCTGCATCAAAACTTGTTTTTTTGCTAACTTTAAGGGACTTTTCAACCAAGATTCACATAGATTTGGAACTTTTGACAAACATGAATGTTGTAGATCTATATGAGGGCTTTCCAAAAAGTACAAGAACTCCCCAAGAGGAGTTGTGAGCTGGAAGTTATGGTGTCTTGAAGTTGGGTCTGTCACACTAAAAGTTCACTTGCTTCAACATCTCAAAGTTGGATTTTTACAACTTGAGGTACTCTCCACCCTTGGATCATGTTACAATCTGATAATATGAGGTATTAATGAATAGAAAACCAGAAAAAAGATTGAAATGATGAGCCAAGCAAGTTGATGGCAAGTTGCAATTAAAATAATCATTTTAAAGTCATGAAAGAGAAACTTTTCAAGCAATTTGGGGCAGCTGCAGGCCCCTACCTTCATAGCTCTCTCTAGTCATCTCAAATCCCTCATGTCAGCTGATACTTGCATACCTTGAGCCAAGGGTTTGATGTGTAGAAGCTGATATGAAGATATTGGCAAGATTTTACAAGAAACTTCACAATTTCCTTCCAATAGTGGCAAGTTACCAATCTGCCCCAACCTCTTCTTCTCCTATAAATAGAGGCCTCATCCTCATTTTCAAAACACACCAGAGCTACTCATAAGATCAAAGCATCACAACTCTCCCTCTCATTCTCTCTTTACTTATAAGTGAAGAAAAGTTCAAAAACACCAAAAATGGTCATTTTGCAACTTTCACACCATTTTCACTTCTAACATTTCCAACACTCTCACAACCATCCACACATCTTCTAAATGACATATAGAAGGTGTATGACCCATTAAAACATCAAGAACCACAAAAAATCAAAAAGTCAACTCTCATTCCACCATACTTTGACCAAAGGCTACAAAAACCACCAAATCTTGTTCTAAACCTTTTCTTAAGGTTTTGATCCATCTAACACCTCATAAATAACATATCACAACTTCCCAAGCACTTACCAATCATTAGAAGCTCACATCTTTTCATTTGACATCGAAAGTACATTGTTGCTTAAAGTAGAAGAAAGGTTCAAAAGCAAGAAAGTGAAGTGCAAATCTCTGGTTTTCTCAACTATTCCAATTTGCTTAAAAGTGTCATCAAGAGGTATGTAATTGATCCTTATTGCCTTTTGCACCAATTTCCATGATTTTACTTTGTTAAGTTATTTTGGAGAAATTTAAACTATGTATACTTAGTAAAGTCTCATGGCATCTCTGTTGGATAAGTGGTATGATGATTATAGATACCACCCTTATGTTAAGTTTGCTCTTGGTTCTGTTGTTATGTGTTGCTACTGTCAAACCAAACTTTGGACTGTTGGAGTTTTGTCACTTTTTTTGGTTTGCTAGGAAGTAGATTGAAATGGCTTGTTTTTTTACTTTGGGTTGCAACCTGTTGGTATACTTGTTGTTTAAATCTCTTGATGTGAAACAAATTTCTTACAAATTATGATGAACTGACATGAGCTTCAAGCTTGATAATTGTTTTATGTCTTGCCTTATATTACTTTGAGCCACACTTTGTGTTTAATGTATGTTTGTTAACATAAAATAATTGTTGAATCTTGGTTGCTGAATATATGTTTCTGCTTCATCCTTTGTTTCCACTATTATTACCTAGTCACTAGAATAGAGCTTTGTTATAACCATTTTCTGGTCACAGTTTTGTTTACATCACCAAATGTGTCAAATGGAGTAGATTTTTTTTGTTGAGATCATTTGTATTGGTATGAATAAATATGTGTGTATGTTGTCTTACCCAAGAAGCAAGTTTGCTGCCAACTCTAGTTTTACCTCATGACACAATGTTAACAAAATCCCTTAAGATCAAGTCACAGGCTGTTATAGCACATGAGGGAAATACAGCTTTGCTGTTTGAAAGCTTTCTAACATTCTGAGTCTGATTTGGTTATGTATTTTCGCCCTTAGAACATTAGGATCAGTTTGAATTGTTTGTTTTGTCCTGATGCATTTGATGAATAACAAGTCTCATAAGTTACAAGATGTTGTTGGACCAAACCATAGGTATAGCTATCAATTCTGTCACATTAAGATTAACATGAAAATAGCATTGTGGCTCAAGATTGCAATTTGGCTGGAACTTTGGATTCTATGGATTGGCATGGTATGATTAAGGTGTCTCAATTTTGGAAGAGAATAGTAGCAGAATTGAGGTTTCATGACGTGAGAGGTCTGAGTTTGTGCTAGTGTTATCCATCCACACAGTAGGCTTTATGATAGTTTTTAGTGGACCTTTGCTGGTGTGATCACTGGGCACCATATGTTTAAACTGATGTGAGGAGGATTGCTTTGAACCTAAACTCATATTTAACCATGTTAGCTAGTAGGGGCTGGGAGTTGTATGGATTTATGACTGTTCTGACTTGTTGGTGTTTTTTGTGTTTTGTTTGAGTTGATCCTTTCCTATCAAAACATAGGGCTAGCCTCATTTGTTTATAGTGTTAACAACATCATCATGTTTCAAGCAAACTAGAGTTGTGCTGCATTTCAATTATGCTGTCAAAGCAGTTAGCATACCTTTTTTGATTCAAGTGTTGTAAAATAACTTTTGACCCCTCATACATGTTTGTATATGTGTTTGAAAGATGTCTGGACCACCACCTTACCAATTCTGTGCTTAATACTCAATGTCACTCTTGATTCACACATTGTCACATAACCACTCAAGCTACACAAATGTTTTTTTTTGCACCAAAATGTTTCTCCTCAAAACCACATGTCACACACTTCATCTTAATCATTTGAATTTTGTATGAATCATCACTTTGCCATTTTTGTGAATAATAATTAACTTCACCACTGGTTTGCGTATCAGAATCATGAAAGGCACTCATACTGCTACTTTTTGCATAAACAAAGTTCTCACCAAAAACCTATGGTTGTTATCCATTTGAGGAAGTTGGACCTTTAGGTGTTGATGAGACCTTGATTGTTTGGAGGTTTGATTTGGTTTGACAGGTTGCTGTTTCTGTTTAATTTCAATTTTGATGCTCATGTTAGACTTAGTTATAGGTCTTGACTTACAAGTGAGACCTCAACATAGGGTGTAGGTTTTTTTCTGAATTGTTTTGAGATTGCTAGGATAGGTCTGCTTGGATCCTGTTAGAATCAATTTGGTTTTTTTAAATTCTGTGCGCATTTAGTGGTGTGGTGTGGTGGACTATGACTATTGATGATGTTTAAGGCATGATTACCAAGTGATTTTCTTCTGTCACAAAAACATTGCCAGGGCCCATTTGCAAAACCAGTTTTCATTTCAAAGCTTTTTAAACAAGTATATTTGTTGGAATTCCATGTGCAACACTTTAACTTTCACAACTTTGAATCCATTTGGTTATACATCATGACTATTATTTTAAGTTGTTTTGATTGTTTCACCAAGTTTGCACAAGATTTGATGTTCTGTTTTAAATTTCATCTGCCCTTAAGGTTTGAGTCTTGCCTATGGTGACTTGTTCATGGATCATGTGAACCTAACATGTTTGACCTCAGAAACTGAACTGATATGATAAGGTTTGTAATTTTGTTGATTTTTAAAAAGAAAACTTCCTGCATGATAGCATATAAGTAGCAGCCCTTCAAGAATCCTGTTTTGGTGCATTAATACTGCTACATTATGTTACATTCCATCAAACCATGAATTAGAAAATCTCTGCCAAGGTCTTTATGCCAGCAGTTTTGGGTAGTTTTGTTTAGGTTATGTTGAACATCACTTGGATTCTGCTTACTTGTCAATGCTTGTTGTCAAAGGAAACCAAAACATGTTGAAATCATTTTTTAGCACAGGCTGTGGAAACAGGTTTTTAATTGCTTGAACATGTTTGATTGTATATTTGAAAGGTGCGTGTGTGTGTTTACTTTGGTTTGTTGGTGCACAAAAACTTGGTCCACATAGCTTCCATGTTCACTTCACATACAAGCAACTCACACACCAACTTTGGCATCAGTGTATTTTGAGGTACAAGGCATGTTCTAATAGCTTACTTTTGTTATTTATGATGTGTTTGCATTGTCGTTTGACCTTAAAACTGACTGAACACAAATCACACATTCATGATGCATTTTTCACCTACACAAGCCACTCACATAAGTAAGGTTCTCACCAAAATCACATCAATATACAAGTCACTCAAACGCCACACTTTAGTTTCTTTTTTTATTCATTCCACTGCATGTTTGGAGGTGGCTCAGAGTATCAACTTGCTTTAAACACATCAGTTCATAACTTTAAATTCCAAATGTTCTTCAAAACTCACATATGCATATTCCATCGAGTTCCCTTGTGTAAGCATGATTTTGAAAAATGGTTGATGCTATCTTAATCCTCATTAAATTCCAAGCAATTTAGACTCTAATTTTGTTGAATTTGGTTTTGATTTGATAGAGTTTCGATCCAATCCGTATCTGCTTTGTTTGCCTTGGTTTTGGGCCCAAAATAACACGCGTGAAGGGTTATGTATTTATTGGGGTGGGATAATCAACGGATGTATCGCCACCCCAGTGGTTATTGCCTTGCCATTAAAACGCCTATCATGCCTTGTGTCCTGGGTTCGAGCCCCAGCGAGGCATTTTTCGCTTCTCTTTTTTTCTTATCTCATGTTTTATTATTTTGTTTATTCTTTCCATTACTTTTCAAAGCGCGCGTGTATGCTCTGGTGGTTGTGGTGTATGTTTGTAAACGTAAGGGCCTGGGTTCAACCCCCAGCTTGGCCCTTTCTCCTTTTATTATTCTTGTTTATTTTGTTTTATTTGTCATAAATCACCTCAACTTCAAATATTCATAACTTGTTCATCTTTCATCTTTTTTAACTCGTTCTTTTTGCAAACTTTTCATTGTGATGTCTAGTTTTGTTGGGTGGACTGAAATCTCATGTTTATTTATTTTAACAATGCCTTTGCATACTTATTAGTAGACTTATTCGTAGGTCGTTACCTTACGTCTCGGTTTAAATTCTCCTCATGCCATGTTTATTTTTTTTTCTTGTAAGATTTATTGGTGTTTGTTTATGTTCGTCAACATGTTGAGTTTTCATCTTTTATTAGTTGTTACCATGAATATTTATACCTCCTAAATTACGAGGCTAAACTAATTTAACTGTGTGAGGTTGTTATCTATGCATATTGTTGTTACGCTTTGAGTTTATAACATGATTTGTTTTCAAATTGTTATTTGTTTACATGGTTGTCACCTTTATCATGTTTTCATAATCTTTGTTAAAACCGTACTTTCAATCTTTGTTAAGATATGCCTATATCTTTGTCAAGACATGCTAATTGTAATATGCTTATCATGCTTGGTTGTAGCCATTCATCTTACTTAAAGTACTTGTTCATTGTAATGTGTTTATTTATCCTTGATTATAATTATGTCTTCTATATTCCTCAGGCTTAAATATGTTTATACTTTGTTAAATATTTTCTTCCCCAAGTGATGGAACTTTTTAGTTCTCATCCAGTTGCTTACTATCTCTCCTTCCAAAGGAAAAGTCTCTCCATTGACCCTTGTGTCATGGATAACTTATTACCCCATTTGACTTTGTAAAGTCATATTGAATCTTAGTTAAGATTAGAACCCATAAGCCATTGGACTTTGCTCAAGTCTAAAAGCCCCACCTTTACTAGGAGTGCTCCCCGACTAGAACCCTAGGATAGAGTTTATAAACTCTATGTAAGAATCATAGTAATGATTACTTATTTCCCTTTGAGATTTCAACATAGATCTAGAGAGTTTTGTTAAACTCTATACAAGCATTGTCATGTTTGTTCCCCATTGAACCTTGATCATAATCAAGTGTTCATCTATCCCTAGTGAGGTGAACTACGATTGCTCTGATTCTGTCCTAGTAAGGATACGTAGGCAGAGGACGCGATGTTTTTGCGAGCAAACTTAGAAACTATCTTTAGGTCTTAACCTACACCTTCTACCTAATCCCAAACCTTAGCAAACATTTACCAAACTTAGCATGCAAATAAACAAAAGGTTCCTGTAGATTACTACAGATGTTTAGGATGTGAAATACCTACCCTAGGCATAACCAACCCCCGATCCCCGAATCTCTTAGCATTATTGTTACATCGCGCAAAAGGTTCTTTCTTTCTTTAGACCTTTCCTTTGGATAAATTAAAGTCCGGTTGTGAATTTAAGAATTAAAGATTCAAGTTAATCAATAGCTTGGTATCACGATTCTCACCGCAACAGAAATGGCGACTTCACTGGGGATATCACTTAAAACTTGAGGGTTTAGCCTAATTTGTTTAAATTGCATGCTATATTTGTAAATATTTGCTTAACATGTATATTTGTCAATATATTTGTTTGTATGTTGGGTATTGGGTGCTTTGAGTGGTGAGACGGTCCTATACCCGGACTTGAGTGAAATTATGATAGGATGGTGGTATATTCAAGAAGGCTTATAGGGAGTTGATTCCCGACCAAGCTAACTTGAGAAACCACCGCTCAGTGTAGGCCCTCTTGAAAGTTTTAGTATTGTTGATCGAGTATTCGTGAAAAGAATGCTACTTTCAACGAAGGAGCCCATGAAACTGTGGACTTTTAGATTACATTCTACCCCACTTTGGCCTTATTAGGACGTAGTGCGATGACTATAAGGAAGTATTTCCGAAATAGTTGATACGCGATACTACACTCAGACGAGATTCTCTTGAGAATATTATCGATTACCAAGTGATTTGGGAAGTTGATAATATCTGAAAGATGGGTTGATGACTCTGGGAACTTTGTAGAACCCGTTCGGCAGGTACAATCAATCCATAGTACAATCTTTGGGGATGGGTAGACCCTTGGACTCATGCTTGATCTTAAGCCTAAACCTGTGTTGTGTGCATATGCATCTTGTTTGTGTTTGTGCATTCATATCATCATGTCACCATATCATCATATGGTTTCATGGAACTCAGACTTTGTTGTTTGTGAACATCAGAGGTCGTCATGAACAGTGAAAGAAAGAAGACTTTGAAGTACACTTACAAGGGTTTTAACCTAGATGACTTGAAAAGATTGAGCACCTTAGTGACAGATCCAGAGGGATTTCAAAGCCGATATGGGAAGTTGTTGTTGCTCTTAAAGATGAAGATGGATAGTGGACTTCTTTCTACTCTCCTCCAGTTTTATGACCCGCTCTACCACTGTTTCACATTCCCTGATTATCAGCTAGTGCCCACACTAGAAGAATATTCTCAGTTAATTGGATTGCCTATTCTTGGAGATTCTCCTTTTCCGATTGTAGAGAAGGACCCTAAAGAGCAAGATATCGCCAAAGCTACACGTTTGGGAGTGGATGATATAAAAAAGAATCTGATTACAAAAGGGGGAGTCTTCGGGTTAAAAGCAGAATTCTTGGTTGGGAAAGCTCAATATTACGCATATCATTTAAGCATGGATGCATTCGAGGCTATCCTTGCCTTACTCATCTATGGTATATTCTTGTTTCCAAGCTTTGAGAATTTTGTGGACCTCAATGCCATCAAAATTTTCTTGAAGAAGAATCCTGTGCCTACCTTGTTAGCAGACACGTACTATTCTGTTCATCTGAGGAACTTCCATAATGGAGGAATGATCACTTGTTGCGCTCCTTTATTGTACAAGTGGTTTACCTCACACTTACCCAAAGCCAACGCTTTTTGGGATCCAAAGAAAGGATGGTGGTCACAAAAGATCATGGCTCTTACCCATTCCGATATTGATTGGTATAGTCGAGATTATGATGGGACAATGATTATTGACAGTTGTGGGGAATTTGGCAATGTACCTCTCCTCAGCATTAATGGAGGGATCAGCTACAATCCAATACTCGCCCGCCGATAATTGAGATACCCTCTAAAGGACAAACCCAAAAGTGTTCAAGTAGAAATCATCTTCTTCAAAGAAGGGGAGGATAGTCAAGGATTAAAAGAGAAAATTCTAGAAGCTTGGAAGCATCTACACAAGAAAGGAAAAAAAGATCTTGGAAGACTCAACTGTGTTTCTTTAGAACCCTACCTCCAATGGGTTCGGAAAAGAGCCGTCACACTAAGGATGCCGTATCCTAAACAAGAGCCTATGGCCTTGAAGGAAGAACGCCCGTTGGTCTTCATGTCTGAAGAAGAAAAGTTGAAAATTGCTTTGGTCAAAGCACAACAAACTGAAGAAGCTTGGAAGCACAAGTATCAGATAGTCATTGAAGAAAATGCGGAGCTCCAGAGACAACTCTAGTTGAAAGATGAAGAAATCCTCTCTTGTAAGAAGAGGAAAGCACTAGAAGAACCTTATGAGCCTCAGTCTAATCCATGGAAGATAATTGTGGACAGACTCATCATTGAGAAGACTCAGATGGAAAGAAAGATCGAGAAGCTCAACCTCAGGCTGCTAGGAGAACCTTGATAGGATTCACCTTGTTGTTTAGTTAAAACTCTTGTAAGAGGAAACGATGTTTTGTAATCCGTTTTGTTAATCAATGAAATGATGACTTCTGATGTTCGGAAATATATGAGTTCCATGACAATCATTTGCATTTGCATTTGCACTTCTTCTAACCATTCAAGGAAATTCATCTTTTTCTTTACAGGCAACAACATGGTAAGACGAGACACGCTTCGAGTCCCGGATCTGAGATTGGGCCGTCTAAGAATGTTAACCAGACTTGTCCGAAACCCTGCTGCTTTCATAGCCAAATATGGGGACCTATTGCCATTAATAAGCACTCCGATCAATGAGCCCATGTTGCAAGCCTTGGTGGAATTCTATCATACAACTTACCACTGCTTTGTGTTTCCAGATTTTCAGCTACTCCCGACCCTCGAAGAGTATAATGCTTACTTGAAGATCCCATGGACTTTTACGCTCCCTTATGGAAAGCCAAAGAAGAAGGACTTAGCTAAAGCCCTGCATATCAAGATGGAAGACCTACCGCCAATGAGGGCGAAAGGAGGGTGGTATGGAATGGATGTCGGGCCTCTAATGGAAATGGCCGAGTATCACTATGAAAGCAGAAACCTGGGCATTTTTGAGGCAATTTTGGCGCTACTAATATATGGACTGTATTTGTTCCCAAGCAGTTACGACTTCATCAGCGAAGAGGCAATCCGCCTTTTCATCCTCAAAAATCCGGTCAACACAATACTGGCTGATACTTATGTAGTCATTCACCGTTTCGCCTTGTATGATTGTGGACGATTCTCATGTTGTCTTGCACCACTCGACCGATGGTTTACTTCTCATCTGCCAAGGACCCATATCCTTTGGAGGCTTCCTACCAAAAGCGCATGGGTTTTTAAACTTGTCACTTTCAGACACCATGATATCACATGGTATGACACTAGCATCGGTGACCAAGTCATGATTTCCAGCTACGGAGATTTCCCCAATGTGCCTCTCATTGGGATAGAAGGGGTGATCACTTATAATCCTATTCTCGCTCGGCGTCAACATGTGTATCCTACCGGGCCCGAGCCTGAACCAGAACTGTTGAGGCCTCACTTCTGTGAGACAGGTCGCAACCAGGAACTAGAAGAAGATGCTCAATATGCTCAAAGAGATCCACACCTCATGGGCCCAACCCCAATGGAGAATGCAAGTTGTTTAACCACCAGGGGGTACCTGCTATGGTCAAAGGAAATTGCCTTAATCATGTTCTACACTTATGACTATGAGATAACCATGGAACCTGAGGTCCCCGCAACTAGGGAAGAGCTGAGATACGCTTTGGTTAAAGCGCAAAGAGAAAACGAAGACCTATGGGAGATCATCCGCCAGGATCAAGTTCATGTCAGAGTCCAAGAAGGAGAAGGGTCGTCTTGTTAGATTGATTTTTGTTTCACCATTTCCCTGCTTTCCCTAAAGAAGGATTGAAATCCTGTTTGTTGCATTTACTTTCATTATAAGAAAAGTCTTGCTTTTTAGCAAAGGCCACTCTATTGTAATAGATTTCCAGCTATCAAATGAAAAATGCTTTTTAAGCATGTCGTTACGTGTTGGTCTAACTTTTTGTTTGTAAACGAAAATTTTGAGTTTCCTTGAATGGTTTATGCATCCGCATTTGCATGTCATCCTACATCAATCCTGCATTTGGGGTTCCGCAGCTCATCTTTTGTTCTTGTCCAGAAAGAGGAGATAAGGAGTCACGCTGAGTACCCACAGATACAACACACAGTCCCAAGCTCAAAAGAAGATGGCAGATAACGACCAAAGGTTCGATCGAATGGATAATGACATTGAAGGGATCAAAGGGGACGTCAACCAGATCTTGGAAGCCCTCAACGTGATCAAAGCAAAAATGGATACACAACCTACAGTGATCTCCAAAGTTGCCACAGCAGCAGCCAATGTCACAATAGCTCCTGTTACTTCAGCGGAGTTTCCCTATGGCATGTCCCGGGATTTTGTACCACCTTTCAATAACATGCAGTCTTCAGGTCTCAATCCATTGTTCGACTCAACAATCAGAAACCCCATTTTTACTCCAGCAGGTGGACCCACCACAGTACGACCAGTCTTCGCCAATCAACAGCCAATCTTTGATATACCCGATGGATCCGAAGCTGAGGACGAAAAACACGAAAAGTTAAGAGTAGAGATGGACATCATGGCCAAAAGGATGAGGGCCATTGAAGGAAATCATGTCTTTGGATCTGATGCCAAGGATCTATGTTTGGTATCTGGATTGGTGTTTCCTCAGAAATTTAAAACGCCAATCTTCGACAAATATGAAGGGACCGCTTGTCCTAAAGAGCACTTAATCATGTACTGTAGGCGGATGGCTCCGCATATTGAAAATGATAAACTGTTAGTACACTGTTTCCAAGATAGTCTAAAAGGGGCTTCGGCCAAGTGGTATCTTGGTTTAGATCAAGCTAAGATTCACAGTTTCCAAGACCTTTCAGAAGCTTTTATTCAACAGTACAAGTATAACATGGACCTAGCTCCCGACCGCCGTCAGCTTCTCAGCATGACGCAGAAGAATACTGAAACCTTCAAGGAGTATGCGCAAAGATGGCGCGAAACTGCAACACAAGTAGAGCCTCCCCTTACTGAGAAGGAGTTAGCAGACTAGTTTGTGGATACAGTTCGACCAGAATTCTATGAACGTTTGATCAGCAGCGTTACAACAAATTTCTCTGATATTGTGGCAGTGGGGGTCAAGGTGGAAGCAGGTTTAAAGAGTGGAAAAGTGACCACTCCAAATG
This sequence comes from Lathyrus sativus, assembly GCA_963859935.3. Classification (NCBI taxonomy): domain Eukaryota; kingdom Viridiplantae; phylum Streptophyta; class Magnoliopsida; order Fabales; family Fabaceae; genus Lathyrus; species Lathyrus sativus. The sequence continues at coordinate 186,373,928 of OZ012736.1, read as the reverse complement.
TTACCTCAAGCGCCAGCACGGCAAAGAAGCCAATCAACACGTTCCACAAAAAGAAAGAGGGAGAGGTGAGCGCAATCACATATGGAAAGAAAGTACAAAGCTCACGAAGCCACCACCAACAGTACCAACCATCATATATAGCGGCAGTGACCCCGGTTTTTCAACCTTCTTCACAGCATGGTCCCCAACCTTGGGCCTTCAACAATCAACACCAGTATCAGTCTGGCAGTCAGCAACAGTATCGCGCCAATAATCAACAACAATACCAGCAGCCGCAGGGTCAACAACCTCAGAACAGGGCCCCGAAGGCAAATTATCAAGCAAATAGGCCAAAGATACAGCCTATTCCAATGAGTTACACCGACCTGTTTCCCATGCTAATAGAAAGAGGTTTGGTTAAAACGAGAAAATTAGGTGCTCCACCTAATCCACTCCCGTTCTATTACGATGCAAATGCCCACTGCCTATTTCATGTGAATGCTCCAGGCCACAATCTCGAAGGTTGCTTCGCCCTTCAGCACCTAGTTCGTGAACTTATTGAAAAGGGAATTCTATCCTTCGAAGACAATCCGCCCAACGTTAAGAGCAACCCTCTTCCCAATCATGGTGGAGTCAATGCCATTACTGAAGAAGGGGAGGGGTCAAAAGACAAGAAAGTTACTACTGTTGGGGAGATCAAAGTGCCACTAGCAGACCTACACAAACGCCTCGCTCAGGCATGGTCACTCAAGACATCTCACGAAGATTGCAAAGAATGTATGCTGAATCCTGAGGGTTGTGACGCTGTGAAAAAGGACATTCGAGCTATGATTGAACAGGGAATGATAGAAATTGCCCACCGAAAAAAGGAAGAAGATGTGGCAGTCATCGAGCCTGTGTTTAACATACCAGGAGAACCCAACAAAGGAGCCGTACTCAGAGATGGTAATAGTAACAAAGACTACAAGAACGTTCGGCCAGTATTTCGTGATGATGCACCCCCGAAATTCGGGAGGGGACAAACTAGGTTTGAGCCAAGGGGAGGATCCAAACCTCACCCAAGAACCATGACACCAAAACAAGACTATTCATGGTGTGAAGGGATTTTCAAAGAAAAGAAACCAGTAAGTGTGGCCAACATTGCCGGTGGAAGCAAAATGACCCGGAGTGGTCGTGTCTATCAACCTCGAACATATAACGAGGCTCCTCCACCAGCAGTTTCTGTTCAAAAGACGCCTGTTCCTCAGAAGCCTGTTCCGGAGACAACCACCTCCAAGGAACCTTTAGTTAAAGGAAAAGAAAGTCTCAAGAATGACGAAGAAGAGTTCTTAAGAATCATTCGATGAAGCGATTATAGGGTGGTGGACCAATTGAATCAAACACCCTCCAAGATATCGGTCATGGCTTTGCTTTTAAGTTCTCCAGCACACCGCCAGGCATTACTCAAAATCCTGACACAGGCCCACGTCACTAAAGATATTACAGTGGGGCAGTTTGACTCCGTTGTAGCAAATATCACTGCCTGTAACACTTTGAGCTTTGACGATAATGACCTGACAGCTGAGAAGCGTAAGCACAATCGTGCCTTGCATGTGTCAGTCAAGTGTGAAGAGGATACAATGTCCCGAGTTCTTGTTGATACTGGATCAGCACTCAATGTAATGCCTAAAAGGACTTTGGCCAAGCTGGCATATCAAGGCGCTACCATGAGACCAACCTCTCTTATAGTCAAGGCATTCGACGGATCCAGGAGAACCGTGATAGGAGAAGTTGATCTTCCTATTCTAATTGGACCACAAATCTTCGAAGTCACCTTCCAGGTGATGGACATAAATCTGGTTTACAGTTGCCTATTGGGAAGACCATGGATTCATACAGCTGGCGCTGTCACTTCCACGCTCCACCAAAAAATGAAGTTTGTTGTGAATGACCAGCTAGTCATTGTCCATGGAGAAGAGGACTTAATGGTGAGCAACTTGTCATCTTTCCGGTATATTGAGGCTGATGAAGACTCTCTCGAGACAGCCTTCCAAGCACTAGAAATAGCTCACGCTGTTCTAGTCGATGAATCAGACATAACCCAAGGGCCATCATTTACCTCTGCTCAAAGTATTAAGGCAGCACTGAAGGCCGGAGTCCCACTAGGATGGGGAGAGGTCATCGAAGTCAATGCTCGAGCCAAGAATGATCGACAAGGGTTGGGTTACAAACCAACTCCGGAAGGCGAGCTAGAAGAAAGCACCATGAAGAGGAAATCCTTAAAAGAGATATTCACCAGTGGCGGTGTGCAAGTCAATGCCATTATTGCCGAAGATGAGGACGGTAATCTGGATCGTCTAATAACTAGAGGAGGAGGAGCGTTGCACAATTGTGAGGCTGTGGAAGTTCCCATCTTCTTACCTTTAGAGTAATTCATTCTGTTTGTTAGCTTTGTGTTTTTCTTTAAAAATTTCCTAGTCTTGCCCAAGACCTGCGAATTATTTTATATTGGGCCACTTTGCAAAATTTGAAAATCATTAATGAAAAAGTGTTTTTGTTAAAACTCTCGTTATTTGTTTCGAGCATCACTTTCACTCTTTCTGAAAAAAATGGCAATCTCTTTTGAAAAAAAAAAAAAACAACCCTTCATCTGCATGTCCGTGTGTGAGTGCCTGATTGTTCCTAAATAAAACATGCAGAATACCCCCATCAACCACAGAATCCTATGATCATTCGGTTCCTTCTACTAGCAGTTCATTTGTCTTTCAAGCTGAAGAAGAGAACGGAGAAGAGTTAGAAGTCCTAGAAGAGTTAAAGAGAATGGCTGAATACGAAGATGATTATATCCAACCCCATAAAGAGCAGACGGAAGTCATCAACTTAGGGTTAGAGGAGGACAAAAGAGAAGTCAAGATTGGGGCATCATTCAGGCCAGAAATCAAAGACAAGCTGATAACAATCCTCAGAGATTTCGTTGACGTATTTGCTTGGTCCTACCAAGATATTCCAGGGTTGGATACTGACATTGTCATGCACAACCTCCCCCTGAAACCAGAATGTCCTCCGGTCAAACAAAAGCTTCGCAGGTCGAGACCAGACATGGCGCTTAAAATCTGAGATGAGGTCAAAAAGCAAATAGATGCCGGCTTTCTAGCAGTATCCAAGTATCTAGAATGGGTGGCAAACATTGTACCGGTCCCGAAGAAGGATGGCAAGGTCAGGATGTGCGTCGACTACAGGGATCTAAATAAAGCAAGTCCGAAGGATGATTTCCCGCTACCACATATTGACACTTTGGTGGATAACACAGCAAGCTTTGCAGTGTTCTCGTTTATGGATGGATTTTCGGGTTATAACCAGATAAAAATGGATCCAAATGACATGGAGAAAACAACTTTCATCACACCATGGGGCACCTATTGTTATAAGGTAATGCCTTTTGGTTTGAAGAACGCAGGGGCAACGTATCAGAGAGCTATGGTCACACTCTTTCATGATATGATGCACAAAGAAATCGAGGTGTACGTGGATGATATGATTGCAAAATCCCAAAGTGAAGAAGACCACTTGGATCATCTACTGAAGCTATTCGAGAGACTCCGAAAGTATCAATTGAGACTAAATCCAGCAAAATGCACCTTCAGAGTTCGCTCAGGCAAGTTACTTGGTTTCATCGTTAGTCAGCGAGGAATTGAAGTAGACCCTGACAAGGTTAAAGCAATCCAGGAGATGCCTGCTCCCAAAACTGAGAAACAAGTTAGAGGCTTCCTTGGACGTTTGAATTATATCTCCAGGTTCATCTCCAATCTGACTCCTACCTGCACACCGATCTTCAAGTTGTTACGAAAAGATCAAACGGTGGTATGGAATGAAAACTGTCAGGCGGCGTTCGAGAAAATCAAGCAGTATTTGCAAGAACCTCCAGTGCTGATTCCTCCGGTACCTGGAAGGCCTTTGTTCATGTATATGACCGTGTTAGAAAATTCGATGGGCTGTGTCTTGGGCCAGACTGATGAGTCAGGGAAGAAAGAACATGCAATCTATTACCTAAGCAAGAAGTTCACTGATTGCGAGAGTCGTTACTCTCCCCTGGAAAAAGCTTGTTGTGCGTTGGCATGGGCTGCTAAACGTCTAAGGCAGTACATGATTTGTCACACTACGATGCTGATTTCTAAGATGGACCCCATCAAATACATCTTTGAGAAGCCAGCTCAAACAGGAAGATTAGCCCGATGGCACATGCTCTTATCAGAGTATGATATTCAGTATGTCGCTCAAAAATCCGTCAAAGGAAGTATCTTGTCAGAACACCTTGCAGAGCATCCTATGGAGGATTATCAACCGCTCAAGTTCGATTTTCCTGATGAAGATGTGATGTATATTCAACGCATGAAACCAGAGCCTGGTCCAGAAGAAGGTCCCGAGCCGGGATCCCGTTGGGAGATGATGTTCGACGGAGCGTCAAACAAAAAGGGACATGGCATCGGAGTTGTTCTGAAAAATCCAACTGGAGGGTACACTGCGGTCACATCCCGACTTTGTTTCTCCTGTACAAATAACATGGCAGAGTATGAAGCCTGCATCCTAGGATTGGAGGCTGCCATTGACCTCCGTATCAAAATCTTGGAAGTAATTGGTGATTCTGCTTTGGTGATATACCAACTCAAAGAAGAATGGGAAACCAGGGATGAAAAGTTGATTCCTTATAAAACCCACATCTTAGAGATGGCTGAATATTTTGATGAAATTACCTTCAAGCACGTACCAAGGGCAGAAAATCACATTGTCGATGCGTTGGCCATGATGGCCTCCATGTGGAAAGTCCAGTTTGTCAACGAGGCACCTCTGATTCGCATCGAAAGAAGGACAGTACCCACATACGTCATGGCAATAGCCGAAGAATCTGGGGAGAAGCCATGGTTTCATGATATCAAGAATTTCCTTCAAAACCAAGAGTATCCTGCTAACGCGTCCACAATTGACAGAAGAGCAATACGGAGGTTGTCATCTAAATTCTTCATCAGAAACGACATCTTGTACAAAAGAAACCATGATATGGTCTTACTCCGATGCATCGATGAAAATGAGGCAAATCTCATAATGACCGAAGTACACGAAGGAGCCTTCGACACCCATGCAAGTGGCCACACCATGGCTAAGAAAATCTTAAGAGCGGGTTAATTCTGGTTAACTTTGGAGACGGATTGCATACTCTTCGCTCGAAAGTGTCATAAATGTCAAGTTTATGCTGATAAAGTGCATGTCCCTCCACATCCTCTCAATGTGATGACGTCACCTTGGCCTTTTGCAATGTGGGGCATAGATATGATCGGGGCAATAGAGCCAAAAGCTTCTAATGGCCATCGCTTCATCCTTGACGCAATCGATTATTTCACCAAATGGGTGGAAGCAACGTCATATGCAAATGTGACGAAACAAGTGGTCGCACGCTTCATTAAAAAGGAGATTGTCTGCCGATATGGTATCCCTAACCAGATCATCACTGACAACGGGTCGAATCTGAACAACAAAACAATGAAGGAACTTTGTGACGATTTTAAGATCAAACATCACAACTCGTCCCCTTACAGACCTAAGATGAATGGTGCAGTTGAAGCTGCAAACAAAAACATCAAAAAGATAATACAAAAAATGGTCGTAACTTACAAAGATTGGCATGAAATGTTACCATTTGCTTTGCACGGATACCGAACATCAGTACGCACTTCGACAGGGGCAACTCCCTTTTCTTTAGTGTACGGGATGGACGACGTGCTACCCATTGAAGTCAAAATACCTTCCTTGAAGATCTTGACGGAAGCAAAGCTGGATGAAGACGAGTGGATAAAAGAAAGATTCGATTCGTTGAATCTCATCGACGAGAAAAGAATGACGACCATGTGTCACAGTCAAATCTATCAACAGAGGATGGCCCGGGCGTTCAACAAGAAGGTTCGTCCCAAAGAGTATAGGGAAGGAGAGCTTGTCCTTAGAAAAATCCTACCTACACAAAAAGATATGCGTGGCAAGTGGATGCCCAACTATGACGGCCCCTTCGTTGTGAAGACTGTTTTCTCCAGAGGATCTCTGATTTTCGAGACTATGGATGGCGAACCACTCAAGTATCCCATCAACTCAGACGCAGTAAGAAAATACTACGCTTGAAACGAAATACATAGAAGGAGTATTCCAGTGCCTCGACAAGATGAAAGCCCAAAGTTTAAAAGCTGACAGACGCTGGGGCAGAATCATGTGCGGAATATTAGAAGAAAGGCCAACGCCCGTTGTTCTCGTCAGAAGCAGCAAAGCAAGTGAACTGGCAGTCAGAAGGACCGAATTATTATGGGGATTCTGTAATCTTTTCTGTTGCCATTATTCAAAACTTATAAAATTCCTCAAGGCTTTGCCTCTTGTAAAGTTCTTGTCTATCAATAAAATCAGTTCTTTTTTTGGCCAAACCATTGTTATGATCTGCTATTTTTGTTATGCAATTTCACTTATTTGTTGATAAGAATTTTCATGAAAGCAAAGTGTTTTGAAAAACTTAAGTCTTGTTTTAAAAAAGAAAGCACAATTTGACAAAATGATTGAAAAGTTATAAAGGTAATATGATGATGTTACACAGTTCTTGAAGTTGTGGAAATCGCTGTTACCTTTGACCGAGATAGATGCGTCCGACAACAGTTCTAGCTATTAAGTTAAGACTTTTTACTTGCAAAATTACGGGGACATTACTGAGAAAAGATCGTTATCTGCACCGAAGAAGGTTGCCGCTTGACTTGAGGCATTTTGAAGCTCAGTGTGACGAGTTCCCTCTTTACTTGGTTTTCCTTTGTTCCTACGGGTCGTTCTGCGCCTTGCATACAGCATCATGCCAGCATAAGCATTTGTTTGCATTCCCGCCGTCGAGATCTTTTGGTCGTTACCTTTACCTTTGTTTTGTTGTTACAAGTTCGCTTCAAAGTTGACATCTTGAGGTTTCCTTATCTGCTTTGGGAAGCTAGTGGTGACTAGTAATGTCTAATGTACACAAATAAGGGGTTATTACCAATTTTCACCTTCGATTTGGTTGTCACCAACAAACTTTGAAAGACTAGTGGTCACTAGCACATGTTCAGAACTAATTATGTTCGGTACAGTAATTTGGTCGTCACCAACTGTTTTTCAAACCCAGTTGATATTGATTCTGTTATAAAGCAAACCAATTGTTATTGGAATCCCTCTGATTCGGTTTTCACCAAATTTGGCTAAAAATCTAGTGGTTACTAGTATTGCCCTCTAAAAAAAACCAATGATCATTAACATTGGAGTTGGTCGTCACCAAAATTCCCTAAAAGGCCAATGATTATTGGCATCACCTTCAATTTCAATTGTCATTGGTACCCCTTGATTCAGTTATTACCAATCTCCATAAGTCTAGAGGTCACTAGCCTTGTTTGGAAAATCTAGTGGTTACTAGCAATATCTAGAACCAATTGATATTGGTATGCCTAATTCGGTCGTCACCAATTGACCTAAGTCCAATAGTTATTGGCGTCGCTTGAAGTAGGTCGTTACCCTCTGGTCGTTACCAAACTTTGTAAAAAAGGGAACCAATGGTCATTGGTCCCCCCGGACTCGGTCATCACCAAAAGCCCAGTTAAGTCTAGTGGTTACTAGCATTGTCCAGAACCAATTGTTATTGGTATATCTTGATTTGGTCATCACCAGTCTCCTCTAAGACCAGTGGTTACTGGCATTGCTTGAAAACTAATCGTTATTAGTACCGAAAGTTGATTGTTACCAACTTCCCCAACCAGGGGCCTGTTGTTTTGACAACATTGCTTGGAATTTCCCAATCGTAATTGGACATTCAATTTGGTCGTCACCATATCCCCAGGAAGTCTAAGGATACTTAACACTTCTTGGAAACCATTTTGTTTTGGTCGTTACCATATTCCCAGTAAGTCTAGTGGAAACTAGCACTGTTTGAAGCTATTTGTCCTTCTGGTCGTCATCAGTCTCCCCAGTTGAAGCTTTTGCTTTTCCAGTCGAGTCTCGGAGAACTAGTGGATACTAGTTTCCCCGGCACGTCCGGTCTTATTTCTAATCTCTTCCGGAAGATCCCGTTTGAACTCTTCGTTATAGGAAATTTTTCTCAATCTGGTTATCCCCAGTGAAAATCGTGTTTTTGTTCCGTCTTTTCCCTGATAAAGCTGTGCCTCCCCAGCGGATTCGTTCCCCAGCAAATTTTCCCCCAATGGGTCCCTTCCCCAGTGAAGAATTGTTATCTTCCCTGGTGGGCTTCCTCGTCTGGTTATCCCCAGTGAGGTTCGTATCTCTTTTCCCTAATGAAGGTATGTCTTCCCTGGTGGAATTTGTGTCCCCTGCGTGAAAGATTTCCTTGAACAAGCATCCTTAGTCATGATTGAACTACCTTGTTTACTTGGTCTTGAATCTTTCGCCAGCATGTTGGATCCCTCGTGAGTGGTCACTCGTTGTGTTGCCGTTCTTTTATATTTGTTCGTGTGTTTGCATCTGTCTGGCATTCAAGCATCATATAACATCATTTAGATTCATGGCATATTTGCATCCGTCCTTTTGCATACCATCGGATCTAAGGGACAAAATTTCTGGTTTGCTATATTTAAATACCTTTCACTACGATTCTATGAGGATTGTCATCTCTCATTATCATCTAGTGAAGATATTTAAATAGGGGCATCTATTGCACCCCAAATTTTGACCCCTTATATCCTCTTCATATCATATGCATTTATTTATCTAACCTTAACAAGTTTCGAAGTGTGTTTTTGTCAAGATACAGATGAAACGGGGCTCCGCACTGATAAAATCGAAGTTTCGAGGATTGGTCAACCAATGTTTTGGGTTAAATCATTTATGAAATGAGATCAAGAGTACCATATTGGGCCATGTGTGAGTTCAATTTAAGGTAATCACCCACAAATGGGGTGCAGTGCAGTTCAAGGCACCCGATTAGGGTTTTTCGGGTTGAAAAAGTCAACTGTAGTTTGACTTTAGATTTGAGAAATAATTCAAGGATAAAAGTATGGTTTAAAAAGTTCATATGGCTTAGTGAAGTCCCCTCAAAGAGTTTCAAAGTCTTAGAAGCTCCGAAACATGAACGGACGGTCCGGTAATCGCCGATCGATCGTACGGTTGACCGAAAAGTCAACCCCTCAAATTTTAGCAATTGGACTTCAAGTTTTGAAGCAAAGTTGTTCCATATGTCATGAGGGACCTACATATCAATTTTCATGATCATCGGATCAAGGACGTGAGAGTAATCGAAAAATCGGGAAATTAGGGTTTCCCAAAGGGGCTAAACCCTAACTCCCTAACCACACACCCAAATGAGGTGGTTCAAAGCTCGTTGGAAAGCTCTTAACAAGTCCTACAAAAGTCCTATACTAGTCCACACTCAGAAAATGCATGGAATTAGAGTTATCATCAAAGTCATTTTTTAGTACAAAACACTTAATGAATTTCTCAAAATCTGGCTGCATCAAAACTTGTTTTTTTGCTAACTTTAAGGGACTTTTCAACCAAGATGCACATAGATTTGGAACTTTTGACAAACATGAATGTTGTAGATCTATATGAGGGCTTTCCAAAAAGTACAAGAACTCCCCAAGAGGAGTTGTGAGCTGGAAGTTATGGTGTCTTGAAGTTGGGTCTGTCACACTAAAAGTTCACTTGCTTCAACATCTCAAAGTTGGATTTTTACAACTTGAGGCACTCTCCACCCTTGGATCATGTTACAATCTGATAATATGAGGTATGAATGAATAGAAAACCAGAAAAAAGATTGAAATGATGAGCCAAGCAAGTTGATGGCAAGTTGCAATTAAAATAATCATTTTAAAGTTATGAAAGAGAAACTTTTCAAGCAATTTGGGGCAGCTGCAGGCCCCTACCTTCATAGCTCTCTCTAGTCATCTCAAATCCCTCATGTCAGCTGATACTTGCATACCTTGAGCCAAGGGTTTGATGTGTAGAAGCTGATATGAAGATATTGGCAAGATTTTGCAAGAAACTTCACAATTTCCCTCCAATAGTGGCAAGTTACCAATCTGCCCCAACCTCTTCTTCTCCTATAAATAGAGGCCTCATCCTCATTTTCAAAACACACCAGAGCTGCTCATAAGATCAAAGCATCACAGCTCTCCCTCTCATTCTCTCTTTACTTATAAGTGAAGAAAAGTTCAAAAACACCAAAAATGGTCATTTTGCAACTTTCACACCATTTTCACTTCTAACATTTCCAACACTCTCACAACCATCCACACATCTTCTAAATGACATATAGAATGTGTATGACCCATTAAAACATCAAGAACCACAAAAAATCAAAAAGTCAACTCTCATTCCACCATACTTTGACCAAAGGCTACAAAAACCACCAAATCTTGTTCTAAACCTTTTCTTGAGGTTTTGATCCCTCTAACACCTCATAAATAACATATCTCAACTGCCCAAGCACTTACCAATCATTAGAAGCTCACATCTTTTCATTTGACATTGAAAGTACATTTTTGCTTAAAGTTGAAGAAAGGTTCAAAAGCAAGAAAGTGAAGTGCAAATCTCTGGTTTTCTCAACTATTCCAATTTGCTTAAAAGTGTCATCAAGAGGTATGTAATTGATCCTTATTGCCTTTTGCACCAATTTCCATGATTTTGCTTTGTTAAGTTATTTTGGAGAAATTTAAACTATGTATACTTAGTAAAGTCTCATGGCATCTCTGTTGGATAAGTGGTATGATGATTATAGATACCACCCTTATGTTAAGTTTGCTCTTGGTTCTGTTGTTATGAGTTGCTACTGTCAAACCAAACTTTGGACTGTTGGAGTTTTGTCACTTTTTTTGGTTTGCTAGGAAGTAGATTGAAATGGCTTGTTTTTTTTACTTTGGGTTGCAGCCTGTTGGTATACTTGTTGTTTAAATCTCTTGATGTGAAACAAATTTCTTACAAATTATGATGAACTGACATGAGCTTCAAGCTTGATAATTGTTTTCTGTCTTGCATTATATTACTTTGAGCCACACTTTGTGTTTAATGTATATTTGTTAACATAAAATAATTGTTGAATCTTGGTTGCTGAATATATGTTTCTGCTTCATCCTTTGTTTCCACTATTATTACCTAGTCACTAGAATAGAGCTTTGTTATAACCATTTTCTGGTCGCAGTTTTGTTTACATCACCAAATGTGTCAAATGGAGTAGATTTTTTTTGTTGAGATCATTTGTCTTGGTATGAATAAATATGTGTGTATGCTGTCTTACCCAAGAAGCAAGTTTGCTGCCAACTCTAGTTTTACCTCATGACACAATGTTAACAAAATCCCTTAAGATCAAGTCACAGGCTGTTATAGCACATGAGGGAAATACAGCTTTGCTGTTTGAAAGCTTTCTAACATTCTGAGCCTGATTTGGTTATGTATTTTCGCCCTTAGAACATTAGGATCAGTTTGAATTGTTTGTTTTGTCCTGATGCATTTGATGAATAACAAGTATCATAAGTTACAAGATGTTGTTGGACTAATCAATAGGTATAGCTATCAATTCTGTCACATTAAGTTAACATGAAAATAGCATTGTGGCTCAAGATTGCAATTTGGCTGGAACTTTGGATTCTATGGATTGGCATGGTATGATTAAGGTGTCTCAATTTTGGAAGAGAATAGTAGCAGAATTGAGGTTTCATGCAGTGAGAGGTCTGAGTTTGTGCTAGTGTTATCCATCCACACAGTAGGCTTTATGATAGTTTTTAGTGGACCTTTGCTGGTGTGATCACTGGGCACCATATGTTTAAATTGATGTGAGGAGGATTGCTTTGAACCTAAACTCATATTTAACCATGTTAGCTAGTAGGGGCTGGGAGTTGTATGGATTTATGACTGTTCTGACTTGTTGGTGTTTTTTGTGTTTTGTTTGAGTTGATCCTTTCCTATCAAAACATAGGGCTAGCCTCATTTGTTTATAGTGTTAACAACATCATCATGTTTCAAGCAAACTAGAGTTGTGCTGCATTTCAATTATGCTGTCAAAGCAGTTAGCATACCTTTTTTGATTCAAGTGCTGTAAAATAACTTTTGACCCCTCATACATGTTTGTATATGTGTTTGAAAGATGTCTGGACCACCACCTTACCAATTCTGTGCGTAATACTCAATGTCACTCTTGATTCATACATTGTCACATAACCACTCAAGCTACACAAATGTTTTTTTTGCACCAAAATGTTTCTCCTCAATACCACATGTCACACACTTCATCTTAATCATTTGAATTTTGTATGAATCATCACTTTGCCATTTTTGTGAATAATAATTAATTTCACCACTGGTTTGCGTATCAGAATCATGAAAGGCACTCATACTGCTACTTTTTGCATAAACAAAGTTCTCACCAAAAACCTATGGTTGTTATCCATTTGAGGAAGTTGGACCTTTAGGTGTTGATGAGACCTTGATTGTTTGGAGGTTTGATTTGGTTTGACAGGTTGTTGTTTCTGTTTAATTTCAATTTTGATGCTCATGTTAGACTTAGTTATAGGTCTTGACTTACAAGTGAGACCTCAACATAGGGTGCAGGTTTTTTTTTGAATTGTTTTGAGATTGCTAGGATAGGTCTGCTTGGATCCTATTAGAATCAATTTGGTTTTTTAAATTCTGTGCGCATTTAGTGGTGTGGTGTTGTGGACTATGACTATTGATGATGTTTAAGGCATGATTACCAAGTGATTTTCTTCTGTCACAAAAACATTGCCAGGGCCCATTTGCAAAACCAGTTTTCATTTCAAAGCTTTTTAAACAAGTATATTTGTTGGCATTCCATGTGCAACACTTTAACTTTCACAACTTTGAATCCATTTGGTTATACATCATGACTATTATTTTAAGTTGTTTTGATTGTTTCACCAAGTTTGCACAAGATTTGATGTTCTGTTTTAATTTTCATCTGCCCTTAAGGTTTGAGTCTTGCCAATGGTGACTTGTTCATGGATCATGTGAACCTAACATGTTTGACCTCAGAAACTGAACTAATATGATAAGGGTTTGTAATTTTGTTGATTTTTAAATAGAAACTTCCTGCATGATAGCATATAAGTAGCAGCCCTTCAAGAATCCTGTTTTGGTGCATTAATACTGCTACATTATGTTACATTCCATCAAACCATGAATTAGAAAATCTCTGTCAAGGTCTTTATGCCAGTAGTTTTGGGTAGTTTTGTTTAGGTTATGTTGAACATCACTTGGATTCTGCTTACTTGTCAATGCTTGTTGTCAAAGGAAACCAAAACATGTTGAAATCATTTTTTAGCACAGGCTGTGGAAACAGGTTTTTTATTGCTTGAACATGTTTGATTGTATATTTGAAAGGTGCGTGTGTGTGTTTACTTTGGTTTGTTGGTGCACAAAAACTTGGTCCACATATCTTCCATGTTCACTTCACATACAAGCAACTCACACACCAATTTTGGCATCAGTGTATTTTGAGGTACAAGGCATGTTCTAATAGCTTACTTTTGTTATTTATGATGTGTTTGCATTGTCGTTTGACCTTAAAACTGACTGAACACAAATCACACATTCATGATGCATTTTCACCTACACAAGCCACTCACATAAGTAAGGTTCTCACCAAAATCACATCAATATACAAGTCACTCAAACGCCACACTTTAGTTTCTTTTTTTATTCATTCCACTGCATGTTTGGAGGTGGCTCAGAGTATCAACTTGCTTTAAACACATCAGTTCATAACTTTAAATTCCAAATGTTCTTCAAAACTCACATATGCATATTCCATCGAGTTCCCTTGTGTAAGCATGATTTTGAAAAATGGTTGATGCTATCTTAATCCTCATTAAATTCCAAGCAATTTAAACTCTAATTTTGTTGAATTTGGTGTTGATTTGATAGAGTTTCGATCCAATCCGTATCTGCTTTGTTTGCCTTGGTTTTGGGCCCAAAATAACGCGCGTGAAGGGTTATGTATTTATTGGGGTGGGATAATCATCGGATGTATCGCCACCCCAGTGTTTATTGCCTTGCCATTAAAACGCCTATCATGCCTTGTGTCCTGGGTTCGAGCCCCAGCGAGGCATTTTTCGCTTCTCTTTTTTTCTTATCTCATGTTTTATTATTTTGTTTATTCTTTCCATTACTTTTCAAAGCGCGCGTGTGTGCTCTGGTGGTTGTGGTGTATGTTTGTAAATGTAAGGGCCTGGGTTCAACCCCCAGCTTGGCCCTTTCTCCTTTTATTATTCTTGTTTATTTTGTTTTATTTGTCATAAATCACCTCAACTTCAAATATTCATAACTTGTTCATCTTTCATCTTTTTTAACTCGTTCTTTTTGCAAACTTTTCATTGTGATGTCTAGTTTTGTTTGGTGGAATGAAATCTCATGTTTATTTATTTTAACAATGCCTTTGCATACTTATTAGTAGACTTATTCGTAGGTCGTTACCTTACGTCTCGGTTTAAATTCTCCTCATGCCATGTTTATTTTTTTTTTCTTGTAAGATTTATTGGTGTTTGTTTATGTTCGTCAACATGTTGAGTTTTCATCTTTAATTAGTTGTTACCATGAATGTTTATACCTCCTAAATTACGAGGCTAAACTAATTTAACTGTGTGAGGTTGTTATCTATGCATATTGTTGTTACGCTTTGAGTTTATAACATGATTTGTTTTCAAATTGTTATTTGTTTACATGGTTGTCACCTTTATCATGTTTTCATAATCTTTGTTAAAACCGTACTTTCAATCTTTGTTAAGATATGCCTATATCTTTGTCAAGACATGCTCATTGTAATATGCTTATCGTGCTTGGTTGTAGCCATTCATCTTACTTAAAGTACTTGTTCATTGTAATGTGTTTATTTATCCTTGATTATAATTATGTCTTCTATATTCCTCAGGCTTGAATATGTTTATACTTTGTTAAATATTTTCTTCCCCAAGTGATGGAACTTTTTAGTTCTCATCCAGTTGCTTACTATCTCTCCTTCCAAAGGAAAAGTCTCTCCATTGACCCTTGTGTCATGGATAGCTTATTACCCCTTTTGACTTTGTAAAGTCATATTGAATCTTAGTTAAGATTAGAACCCATAAGCCATTGGACTTTGCTCAAGTCTAAAAGACCCATCTTTACTAGGAGTGCTCCCCGACTAGAACCCTAGGATAGAGTTTATAAACTCTATGTAAGAATCATAGTAATGATTACTTATTCCCCTTTGAGATTTCAACATAGATCTAGAGAGTTTTGTTAAACTCTATACAAGCATTGTCATGTTTGTTCCCCATTGAACCTTGATCATAATCAAGTGTTCATCTATCCCTAGTGAGGTGAACTACGATTGCTCTGATTCTATCCTAGTAAGGATACGTAGGCAGAGGACGCGATGTTTTTGCGAGCAAACTTAGAAACTATCTTTAGGTCTTAACCTACACCTTCTACCTAATCCCAAACCTTAGCAAACATTTACCAAACTTAGCATGCAAATAAACAAAAGGTTCCTGTAGAGTACTACAGATGTTTAGGATGTGAAATACCTACCCTAGGCATAACCAACCCCCGATCCCCGAATCTCTTAGCATTATTGTTACATCGCGCAAAAGGTTCTTTCTTTCTTTAGACCTTTCCTTTGGATAAATTAAAGTCCGGTTGTGAATTGAAGAATTAAAGATTCAAGTTAATCAATAGCTTGGTATCACGATTCTCACCGCAACAAACCTCTCAACCCTCTCTTGGATCCACTCAACATATGGTCCATAGGTTGTACAATCACCCTTACCCAAGGAAGGCCTTCCTCTCCGATGAATTTTACTCCAAGCCTGTTTCAAACTGGTTAGAATATCACTATCAGTTGACCCTGTAAAATACAAAGATTCCTGTATTTCCTCCTCCTCCGGGGTTCTCTCAAGGAGTAGCCAAATTGCTTGACAGCAAAAGCAGGATTATAATTGATGCCACCCTTCCTTCCTATCAAAGGAACATTGGGAAAACTTCCACAACTGAAGATAATATCACTACCAAGCAGATCTCTATTGAACCGAACAATATTCTCCGACGTCAAGCCCATGAGCCTCTATGACCAATCAATTGTGTCTGAGGTATAAACAAAAGGTCCAAACTTAGGAAGATGTGCCATAAACCATCTGTAGAGAAGACATTCTTTCCTCTTCTGTTCTCATTCTTTCCTCTTCTGTTCTCATTCTTGTAGTGTGATGACCCTCTGATGACCCTTAAGATAGGAGGTGACACCCATACACAAACTTCTCTTCTTAAAGAGCTTTGAAACCTAGTCCTGATGGTAATGAAACCTTGATGACATGCCAATGATATCCTTGCTTTCTTGCTTGAACAAAGAAGCTCCTCTCTTGAATGAAAAACACAAAACCTCTTAATCCCCTAATAGAACCAATGTTATGTAAATGCAAATGCTAAATGAAAAGAAACATAAGCCAAGTTAAAAGAAATTGTTGGTCAAATTTTAGGGTACAACACTGGTGCATGCAAAACATACAGGTCCTCACTACTCTCCATACTAATGCTATGTATATACTCAAGCCTGGGTATTAGGCTTATCTCTCAATGAAACAACCCCACCCAACAACAGATAATAACAATAATGAAGTGCGGGAAATAAAATGCAAATGCAATAAAGTACAGATACAACACATATGCACATATATTCACACCCATAAACATAAACACACAAGCGCTAGGAAAGACTCACATAGGGGATGGGAAATTCTTAGTCCCCAAAAGAGTCGCCAATTGTCGCATACTATGAAAAAAAGAACCGACAAACTAGACAGAAGAGTCACCATTGAACATTATTTATCCCAAACAGAGGGAAAGGAAACGGTCGAAGAAAACCTAAGAGAAAGGGAAAGACAAGGTCATCACAATCAAATCTTAAGTTCGGGAGTCGGTTACGCAAGGGGAAGGTATGAACACCCCTCACGTCCATTGTACTCAACGGGATCCACGCTTTTTGTCTAATCTATGGGTAAAAAAACTATCTAAAGGATGGTAAACGAAGGTGAAAGAAAATAAAAGAGACTCGATAAGACATCACCGCCCTATGCCTACGTATTCCCTTGTGCAATAGCAAAGTCAGAGTTAACGTAGTTCAGAAAACTACGAATGAAGGAGGGAAGGTTGCTCGCCAAGACATCGTCGTCTTGTGCCTACGTATCCTCATCTGGTATGAGAAATCAGAGCAAACGTAGTTCGGGCTGACACGACCACTGGCTGGTTCAAGTGTTTTAAGGAGTAGGGTTAAGTATCTGTTCTAGCAGTTAGGGATGATGCCTATTTGCGGTAGAACAAAGACTTAACACACTCTTTCTGAAAATTAAGTTTGAAACAATCCCGAAGGATGAAAAGGTTTAAACTTTGTTTTCGTGTTTTTTAAGAGGAGAAATGAATTGCGTTAGTTTGTAACTCATGTTGCACTAAAGACTATTACATAAGAGAGAATGTGTCGCATATCGCCCAAAGGGCATACAATAAACACTTTAGATAATGTGAGAGGAGGCCCCACACTTATCATTCCTCATGTACTTAAGGCTCGTAGCGTACAACATTCATTATCCTTTATTAAGTGTCTTAAGAGATTATAAGATGAGAAGAGAAGATACAAGACTCTAAGGGGAACTGATCAACCCTAATGTTATCATGCAAGATGGTCCTAAATTTGGGATTGAAAAGGGAACTACCTAATGTTATCATGCAAAGGATTGAAAGCCTAATGTCTTTCCTACTCCCATCTTAAACAGAGGGACTAGGAATCCTAAGGGATCATGACAAGAAGCACAAGTAAACACATAGCAAATCAATCACAAAATGAAAATGAGATAAGAGACTTAAACAAGTCAATTCAATGAAGAGAAACATGAGATGCAAACACAAATGCAAACACAGATGAAGACTCAAACAAAAGAGAAGACTTAAACAAGTCAACAAAGATGAGATGAAATGGGAGAAGTAAACTCCTACAACCAACTACCATCAATCCTCAAAGGAGAAAGGTGCTACACAAAGCACAAGAAAAGAAATGAGGGAGGAAAGTGTGTAGGGCAGCCACCGCAACATAGTCAACTCTACCAAAACTTACTTAAAGATCAAGCAAAGAAAATGCAACACAACAAAGAAAAACAAAAACAAGTGTTCATGACAAACTCAAAGTGGAATCATCATCATCAAGTCATCATGAACAAGTGTTAAACCAAATAGGGAAGAAGTGAAACAAAAAGGTAATACCTCAAATTAAATATCCAAATTGAAGGCAAACATAAGAAGGATCAAGTCACGTTGAAGAACCAAAGTTCAAGCAATTATGTCACACTTCAAGCAAGTGGAAAGACATGATCCAAAAGAAACTTGTGGCATAATTTAGACATACCATTGACCTATACACAAGCAAGGCAACACCTTAAGCATGTTAACAAGAGCTAATAAGGCTTAAGAGGTGCTCAAAGGATCACTCATGATCATATCCCAAAGATTAGGTCAAGACTATTATGTATAAACATGATGAAATCAATTTGAACATGCAAAATTCACAAAAAATAGAAGACAAATCCAATAAATTCCAAATAAAATACTCAAATAAAGTTAAAACAAATTCCAAACAGAATGCAAAATTTCAAGGCAAGAGTTTACTTAAAGCACCACCAGTTAAAACCAAGAAGGCAAGGTGTTCCATTTGTCGAGTGTGCATCGAGGGTCCACAAAAAAGGCAATGGAACACAATTGAATAATGATCATTAACACCTCAAATCAACCCTCAAAAATAGCTCAATCCATCACCTAAGTGGGAGAGAAAATTTGGTCCTAGGGGATATTTAAATGAGGGTCCATGATCAAATTCAAATCAATGTACACACCAAAATACACATTAAATCCATAATTCCAATAAAAATATTAAACAAAATGGAAAAATAAAATAAAAATATTGAAAATTAAGTTAACATGTTGAAATTATAGAAAACAATTTTTTTTTTGTATTTTTAGGATAAGTAAAACTATTTTAAAATAATTAAAACTTAAATTGGAAACAAAAAAAAATTAAATAAAATGCAATAGCCAAGAGGAGTACACCCAACAATTTGAAATGAACTAAACCCTTTGATAGCTCGCTTGGGCCTCTGAAACAGGGGGTGAGGTTAGCAAAGGACAATGCCCAACAGCCAAATGAACCAGCCTTTAAGTGAAACTCTGCGTTTCATTAAAAGACGTGGATTCAACGCAACACATAAGCAATGGTCAGCCACATACATGCGTGACACCTCACTCAGTCAACCATTCCAACCAACCAACTCAGCCTTCATCTCAGATTGAACCAGACGCCAGAGCTAGGGCTCCGGTCGTCTTCTCCGGGAGGCTCACCGGAGACCAGAGACCAAAACGTCATAAAAATTCCAAAACCTTACATCATCCCACAGGTTTTTTCATGAGGAATATGAATATGAACTTGGTTTTGCAAAAAGGTTCCTCCAACGATGAGAAAAATAGCCATAAAACCAAGTGTGCAAACTGAAAACTCATTAAAACAACTGCCAAAACAATCCAAACATTTCCTACAAGGTGTAGGGCTTCAGATGCCCCAATAATGATCATATTTAAGTGCCTAGAATGATAGTTTAGAGATTGAAAAACTTACCAAACGGAGCTGCTCCGTTGGCTCTTCACACGCAGTGTAACTTTGCTTTGAAGCTGCTAACCTCTTCCTTGATCTTCAGTGAATATGATTTGAGTAGAAACTTGGAGAGAAAACCAGTGAGATGACTAATTCGAAGAAGGAAAAGTTTGTGGAATTTTTGAGTGATTCTCTCTTCTCTCACGTAGTGAGCCCCTTCTAACCAATTAGGGTTGAGTCTTGGATAAACTATGGTGGGTTTCATGCACTCATGAACTCATGCAGGCCCATAATGGCTTTTTTCCATTCATTATTGGTCAGCAAATGACACTTTGGGGTGTGTAGAAATGAATTGTATTGGTTTTGGTAATTGGAGAATGAGTTTACACCAAGTTTGTACCATTACCTCTTTAGGTATGAAAGTTTGAAAAATGGTATAAAGCATGATTCTATGTTGGCACCAAAGAGGTAAAATATATCATGACCATTATAAGGATGATGTGGTGTGAAAAAGTTCACAAATAAGTTCAAATGATGAGTTGAAATGTAAGTAACTCCTATCATGTCCAAAAAATCAAATTTGCAAGCTTATCATGGCATAAATGATCACACAAACCATCAAACATCATAGATTTTTAGTTTATAGTGAAGTTAAGGCAAAGTGACACAACTTTCATGTGGCATAAAATTGGATTTGAGTCCTTGAAGTGCATGAAATTGGTCATTTAAGTGAATGACCTATACTGAAGTTTCCAAAAATACCCTTGCCTTGTGAAGACCATAAATTGAGTTACATGCATGAGAATGATGGCTTCTAGGACTTTTTGGAAATCTATGACAATGAGGAACAACTTTCATGTTCACTTGAAAGTGAGAAAGAACTTGGTTCCATGTGAAAAATGTCTTGGAAGTGAGTTGACTTTGAGTTGACCAGAATTCTTTTCATCTCATGACACCAACTTGTTGACACCATAACTTGAGATGTAAAAACTCCATGGATGAGTTATATTATTAAAAATAAAGCTTGAAAGATTATGAACAAGTCTCATGTTTGGTGGAAAGTGAGATTGAACTTACATCATAATGAAAATTGTCCTTGAAGTTTGGTACCAAAAGAGGGGATTTTGCACTGAAATCAATTGAAACCCTAATTTAGTGACTCCTTGAACTCTTGAGTCTTATTGATTTGATCTCAACATAACATTAGATATGACTTATAATTACTTCCCATGGCTTTCATGACTTAGAACCAAGTCTTGAACCCTCTCAAGTCCACAGTTGATTTTGGGTTGACCATAATTCTTTTCATCTGATGACACCAACTTGTTGACACCATAACTTGAGATGTACAAACTCAATGGATGATTTCTTGTACTCAAAATAAAGCTTGAAAGATGATGAATAGGTATCATGTTTTATGGAAAGTGAGATTGAACTTGCATCATAATGAAAATTGTCCTTGAAGTTTGGTACCAAAAGAGGGGATTTTGCACTTAAATCAACTGAAACCCTAATTTAGTGACTCCTTGAACTCTTGAGTCTTATTGATTTGATCTCAACATAACATTAGATATGACTTATAATGACTTCCCATGATTTGCATGACTTAGAACCAAGTCTTGAACCCTCTCAAGTCCACAGTTGATTTTGGGTTGACCAGATGAAAACCCTAATTCCATATCCATTGACTGAGGCTCTTGCAGATGAATTAAATGACCATAAAAACTCCATAAAGACCCCTCAAGGTGCACAATGAGCCTTTGAATCATGTCCTATCCAAATAGGTAACCTCATGACTCTCTGATGATCCTCAGATGACCCTCCAGATAGGAGGTGACACAACTGCACAAACCTTCTCCTCTCAAGGAGCTTTGAGACCCAATCCTGATGATGGTGAACCCTTTATGGCTTGAAAATGATACCCTTGATTGATCTTGAGCATGAAGTATTCTCTCTTGAATGACAAAAATAACCTTTTGATCCCCTGTCTAGAACCAATGTTATGCAAATGCAAATACTAAATGAAATGAAACATAACCTAAGTTAGAAAGAAAAGGTTGGTCAAATTTTGGGGTGCAACAATACCCTTCTTACTGACAATGAAACCTAACAGCTTTCCATATCTCACTCCGAAGGTGCACTTATTAGGATTCAACCTCAGCTTAAATTTCCTCAATCTTTTAAACAGCTTTAGAAGATTAACTAAGTGTCCTTCCTCCGTCTGTGACTTTGCAATCACGTCATCAACATAAACTTCAATCTCTTGATGAATCATATCATGAAAGAGAGTCACTATCGCCCGCTGATAGGTTACCCCAGCATTTTTCAATCCAAAGGGCGTCACCTTGTAGAAAAAAGTCCTCCACGATGTTATGAAGGTAGTTTTCTCCATGTCCTCTAGGGCCATTTTGATTTGGTTATACCCAGAGAAGCCATCCATGAAGGAAAACATAAAAATATTTAGCGGTGTTATCAACCAACACATCAATGTGGGGGAGCAGGAAATCATATTTAGGACTCGCTCAGTTCAGATCTCTGTAATCAACACACATCCTGACCTTTCCATCTTTTTTAGGTATAGGAACAATGTTAGCAACCCACAGAGGATAGTTTTTAACAGCAAGAAAACTAGCGTCCAACTGCTTCTGGACCTCTTCTCTAATCTTGACTGCCATGTCAGGCCTCGTCCTTCTCAACTTCTTCTTAACTGGTGGACATTCTTCTCTAAGAGACCTCTTCTCAATGAAACCTAAACCATTGCCAGCGTTGGCGTGCGCCACTACCCTTTTCAATTGGTTAACTGAAATTTCCTGCGGTACATATACTGAATTCAAGATTTTCAATAAACCATTTCGGTGTGCCTCTGAACATAATAGCAAAGAAAAAATATAAATTTTGGATGGTGTTTGATTCAAGTGATCCATAATCTTGTAATCACTTTTACAAATAAACCTTATAAACTCCTCACCATCCTTAGAAAATGAACTGTCACCACCAGCCTGTTGTTGTCCCTCATCCTCAACCAATGCTTTTCCTTTCCCTTTATCACTTTTGTCATTATTCACTTTAGGCGGGGAAAAGACCCTTCCACTTTGAGTGATCCCACCTGTACCAACTACGTTCTCAACAGTAGAACCACCATATGAAGAACTGGTTAACTCTTGCTTCTATCCATTACAAAACACTTTCGCCCTATAGTTCCATTGGATGGATTTGGTTATCTCATACGGCAAGGGTCCTAGAACAGTAATGATTACCAATGCTGGCCTAGTTGGCGCTGAAATATTTATGGTCTGGTAAGGAATCGAAATCGTGGCGATATCTCTTCCATCATTACTCGCTCTATCATCAACATCTTCTCCAACAACTCTGTCAAATTGTAAACAACCATCATCAATCATCTTCTGGATACCATTCTTCAACAGGCTACAACCCTCAGGTTGCAATTCACATTCTGAATAATCAGTAGAACATCCTGGGAATACTTCTTCTTTCAATAATTTATCCTTAACAAAACTCAAAGGAGTCTTCAATTCATCAACATCATTTATCAGATCTAATCTCTCTCCATCAATAACAACATTTGTTCTTGCCACATCATGATTTGGCATTGGATTCTGGTTCACATTAGGACCCTCGTTGGTAAAGTTGATGGCCTTCGAATTAAGCAAATCTTTTACTTTATGCTTGAATTCCTTGCAATTGTCAATGTGGTAACTAGGAGTGCCTGAATGAAATTCACATCTTACATTAGCATCATAATCGGGAGGAGGTGCACCGATGAGAGGTGCTAGAGTCCTCTTCTGAATGATCTGTAATTGAAGCAAATGTGTTAATAGTTGAGAGTACGACATGGGTGGGGTCTCAAATTGTCTATTCGCCACTCTTGTTCTATCTTGATAATGACGCGGAGCATTAGCTTGTTGCTGAGGTGCAGTCGAGATGGATAAAGTAGCAACTTGGCGATTAAATTATGGTTGAGCTCTGCCTTTACCTCTGTACAAAGAAATAGAACTAGAATCTTCTTCCCGCTTCTTCGAGTTTCCTATGTATGGTTTCTTCATTCCTCTAGATGAGGATCCACCTCCACTTTGAATTTTTCCAATCTTGATACCATTCTCAACTCTTTCACCTGCCATGACTAAGTCTGAAAAACTTCCTGACATACAAGCAACCAGCTTCTCATAGTATGTTCCAGGAAATGTAGCCATAAACATATCAATCAATTCCCCCTCCATCATTGGAGGTTGTACCCTTGATGCCAACTCACGCCATCTCTGGGCGTACTCTTTAAAACCATCATTATTCCTTTGTGCCATGCCCTAAATTTTAACCCCTAGATTCCATTACCATTATAGGAGCATCAAGCATTATTTCCTAACCCTAACCTTGTTTCAAGTTTGTTATTGTTAGATTCATCTGAATTAGGGTTTTGCATCTATGGAATCAAGAGGATTATTGCTTGATCAGTCAATGTTTTGGATTGATCATCATCAAATCAAGGTTCCCTACATTCAAAGAGCTTATATTCAACAAGAATCATGTGTTAATTGATCTCACTACAAGTCAATTAATCCTAATTTCATCTGGCCCCAAATTAGGGTTTTATCAGGAAAAGGCAATTGTGCCTTTGACTTTTGATCCAAGCATGATCCCAAGCCTTGGGACATGATTCAACATGTTCATATACCTCATTGAAGCCTACTTATGATGTTTGAGAAGTCTCAAGATACAAATTCCTTGAAGATCACACTTGAATTCATCTGATTCAAAATTCATCTGACAAAGTCAACTCTTTGACTTTTAGGGTTTTTGGTTCAAATTGGAGCGTTCAAGCCAAATTTCATCAAGATATGTCTAAACAATGAGTTTGATCAAGAGAAATCAAGATTTGAGGGTTTTCTTGCAAAAGAAGAAAACTTGGATTTTTTCTAAGTGTGGAAAAACCCCAGTTTTGGTGCTAACTTTGAAAGGCCATAACTTCCAATCCACACATCCATTTTGTGAGTTCCAAAGATAAATGTGTAGATCTCCTCATGGTCAGTTTTGGTGCCAGCTTTGCTACTACATTTTTCTTCCAACTTCGAGGTCAATTTTCACTATGATCCCTTGAGATTCAAGAAATTATCCAAACATGAAAGTTGTAGAGTATGTTTAGGGCTTTCCAAAAAGTACAAGAACTCCTTCGTAGAATTTTTGAGCTAGGATTTTCAAAGAGAAGAAGTTGGGGTCTAAAGCTTTATTTCTAGGTCATTTTCATGCTAAGAACCACTTGCAAAAACAAGCAAATCTGCAAGACCCTTTGATGGACAACCTTGAGACTTGCATATTTACTTATAATCTGAATATTGCACTACTTTTTAAGTCAATACACAAAGGTTTAAGCCATGATTCAAGTTTCATACCATTTATGGAAGTTTTGGCATAAAGGTGTGACTTCCATTGGCATAAAGCATGGCCTTTCCATAATATCAGTTTCTTGAGCCTCCAAATTGTCCTTTCTGCACTCAAGCCATTTCAAAATCAGAAACAATATCCCAACGACTCAAGATTTCATAGTACTTTGCTTTGAAACCATGAGAACTCACAAAACTTCAAGTTGAAATCCAACTAGAACATAGTTACAACAAGTTGCAAATCTGCCTCCAACCTTGCCCTATAAATAGAGGTGCAAGTCATGCAGAAGGGAGAGGTTGAATTGAAGAGAAAAAGAGACTTCAAAGCATCACAAAGCCCTCTCACTTCAGAATTTGTCTTCAAGTCAACACTTGAAACCAAGAACCTCCATTTTGCAAAAACTCATCCAAAACCCCTTACGGTGACAAAACCTCTAATCTAACCATTCACACATACCACAAAACACCTCATAAGGGTGTCCAAACCACCACATTGATCCAAGACATCAGAAATAAAAAAGTCAACCCTCAATCCAAAAATCTTTGACTTTCTGCATTTTCTAAGCCAAAACTTTATTCTGACCATTTCCGAACACTCCAACATTTCAAAAACACCCTATAGAACATCCCTAAGTTGTTCCAAACCTGACTTCCCAACTGTAACTGCATTTACTTGAGGTTGATTTGCTTCCAGGCATCCTAACAGCTTTCTAAAGGTTTATTGGAAGTGTCTAAAGCATTACTTGGCATCTGTAGCAGCTATCTTGAAATTTGACATTGAGCTTCAAGAGGTAAGTTTGCTAGAACTTAGTACTTTGCACACCATGCTTTCCTTTGATGTTCCTTAAGTTTAAACATGTTCCATATACCCTATTGTTGCACCCCAAAATTTTCTCAACTTTTCTTTACCTAGCTTGTGTTTCATTTCATTCACATTAGCATTATCATTTGCATTTCATTGACATGTATGCAGGAGATCAAGAGGTATGATTACCAATCAAGGGCCACACAAGACTTTGAATCTAGTTGGGAGGCTTATTCAGGTGTTCAAGGGTTGATATCCTTGTCAGAGAAGTTAAAAGATCCTCATAGAGAGTGATTGAAGCCAAGAAGGTGTGTCTCCTAACTTGAGAGTTGTGGAAAGCCATCAGATGATTCTGAGGCCATGAAGTTGGACTTGAGGTCTTGAGAGAGCTCATGAGAAGTGTTGAAGATCACTTTGAGGCCTAGACAGGTCATTGTGCAAGATTAAGAAGCCTCCGCCATGATTGGTGCAGTTAGGGTTTGACTGGGTCAATCCTAAGTCAACTGATGATTTGAAGAAGGTTGAGACCTAATCCAAAAGCCATGTGATCATGGATTGATACATTGAGATTTTATAAGAATGATTTCAAGGTTAACTCATCATGATTGAAGAGTTTGAGAAGTATCAGGCTAGGGTTTCTAAGACTTGACAGTGTAAAATCCCCTAGTTTGACCCCTGACTTCAAGGCTATTTAACTCAAGATATGATTGTCATCTCGACCCCAACATGATTGTTGTAGAGCATGAGCTTAGCTTTAATTTTAGTACTAGAAGTCCTTGATAGGGTTTATAGAACTCAAATTATGAGCCATACAAATTACAAGTCATCTGAGGCATGTGAATTTGGAGCTTGAAAGTTACCCAACTTGCATGAAACCTTTTCCCAAGAAGGATGATTTCTATGAACTTTTGGTAAACATGAATGTTGTTCCTTATTCTCTTAGCTTTCTAGAGAGTGCTAGAAGTCCATGATTGGATTTGTAGAACTCAAGTTATGGCTTTGACAAGTCAAGGGTATTTTGGGTATTTGGGCATTTCATGTCATTTTGAGCCATGAGTCCATTTCACCATCTTGCTAGCTTCAAATGGATTTTTGTTCAACATGAAAGTTGTTCAAAATGATGTTTTTAGCTTGTCTAAGTATCAAGAGTCCATTGATATGGATTATATCAAGCATTGGTGGAAGAAAGTTCATATAAAAGCCATTTTAATGAATTAAGATGAGAAAATTCAAAACAATTGAGAATAACATGTTTTCAAGTCAAATTTGTAGTCAATTTGAATGGAATTAATGTTTTAGAGAGATTGGCATTATTACATTTTTGGTTTGAAGTCCATAACATGGCCATTTGGAAGGTTGCTTCACAAATAAGAAACACATCTCACACACTCCATAGGTTGAAATCAAAGGAAGGAAACCACATCATTACACTCCATAAGGCTTAAGTGAACCATGTTGGATGAATTTGGAGTATGAACAAAGCTTGAAAGCACATATCCACATTGAAAATTTTGAAGGAAGGTGAAAATCCAAAACTCATGAATGGGCTTGGTTTAGGCCTCCAACCCATTGAAACAGATCATAAATAGGATTTAGAACAGAATTGGAGAGTTCTAGTGATCATTTTCGTGGAGAATCCATTGGAGAGAAGTGGAGCAAGAAGCTTGAAGTTGAGATTTGATTTTGGAGTTCAAGGGTGAATCAAGATCAATTGAGGATTTCTTTACCTTCATCAAGCATCTTGGAGTGAATCTGCACTTTCTTGGAGGTTGAAGATTGCAAGAACTACCTCTGTTACAAGCTTGAACACAGGTTGGTGAATTTTACGATTGTGCTTAGTTTAGGCAGTGTTAGATAGAAATTCATAGGTGGTTAGGATCCTGATGATGTGTAGTTGGATTTAGGATGATCAATTGCATGATTAGAGACGATTTAGGCTGGACACCATTTTCGGTTGAGATTGGGATTCTGAGATTCGTGCGTTTTTAGAATGAACAAATGATATGGTTAGATTGCTGGTGAAATCCTGGACAAGATTCATGTAAGGATCGTGGTGAATGATGGTCTGCAGAGGAAGTTAGGGTTGTGCAGGGTGACCAGAAATGTCACCGGCGGTGGCCACGACTGCGTGCGAATGTTGCAGAGTTTGAATGAGGAAGATGGAATCTTCACCATCCGTTTGTGTGGAAATGTTGACTCAGTCCTTCATCCAAGCGCGTATGTTGCACCACGTACCCTCCCCCCTTGTACGTTGCGTTTCACTAATTGGAATTCAGGCTCTTGTGTTGTGATACATGCACCAAAGGAGTAGTGGTTCGATACCAGGTGTGTGCAATTCTCCCTTAATTTTTCTGAACTGAAGAGAATATGATTGAATTCAAGGCGTTGGGCTTAGTGAATTTCCTGCTATCCCCACCCCTCCATGCAGGCCCAAAGTGGATTTTCAACATGATTCCCTTACTCAATACACCCCCTCCCTGGTTATTCTTGTGAGCTGAACTGATGGGCCTAGCGTCCTCCTTGCTATGTGCACCCCCATGGTGATGGGCCCAGGCGTTTTGAACTGGTTTTATTTGCTATTTTCCACGCATGTTTATTAATTTCTTTTGTTTTTCTTTTAATGTCATCATTTCATGTTAGTTTGTAAATAATTCATGAAAAATAGGAAAATAGGTCAATTAATTCCAGGTTTTTCCCCCTGATTCATGATTGAATCTAGAATTTTGTTGAATAAAGATATTAGGAAAATCATGCATTTTTATTTTATGTTCATTTTTTACATTTTATTTGATAATAAAATTACCATGGTTGATACCTCTATTTGATGATTTTAGTGTGATCACTTGGTGATGATTTTTGGCTTGATTTTTTGTGTGTGATTAGTTTAGACATGTATGATCCCATAGTATTTTTCTCACATTTTTGCGATGAAATTAGGTGGTGTTTTTAGGTTGGAACTTTAGGTGCTTCCTTTTAGGGTTTAAGTTTAGTACCTTATAGTGTAGAATTTATTTCTAGGTCTTATTTGAGGATTTGATCTCTGGAATTAACATGGTAGAATCACGATTGACATAGGTTCCCATAGTTATTTTTATAGGATTTTATAATTGATTTTATTATGTTAGTTAGAATTAACTTTAATACTAGGTTTTAGGTAATCCTAACTTGCTAATTCAACTAGAATGATTTCATTAGTTCCCTTAGACTAGGGTGGTGCTTCTCTTGATCTTGGATGATGATGAAGACTTGTGTGGGCTGCTGTGGAATGCATGGTGGAGCTTGGACTTGAAGATTTCTCTCCCTTTGGTGTAGTTTGTTTAGGGTTAAGGATTAGGGTTTTTAGGGAGATCCTTTAGAATAGACTTTCTTCCTTTATGAAACATGGAAGGTGTTGATCACTTCCATTCTTCCCTATGATGTAAGGTCCCATTATGAAGGACTCATCCCTCCTTTGGTAGGATGTATGGCTCTTCACAAATTGGTAGAACCTTTGAGGGTTCCTTTCCTTGATGGTGGAGTGCTTAGAGGTGACCTTTGGTCTTCACTTTGCTTCTCCCTATCCCCACCTTGCTCTTGTTAGATGAATCTTTCTCCCTTGCTAGAGGATGGAGTTCCTTGCTAGAAGATTGAAGATGTTAGAGGTTGCACTTCCCCTGTGTTTGAAGACTGCCTTTGGAGCTGAAGCTTGAAGATCAAGAAGAACAAGTTGACACTTGTGTGAAGGAGACCAAATTGAGAGCAGAAGCTTGAAGAAGATGAAGAATAAGTTGATACTTGTGTTTGATGCATTGAAAGCTTGAAGAAACAAGTTGATACATTCTATTGAAGATGAAAGCCTTGAAGAACAGTTTCAGACTGAGGACTGAGCTGCTGTCAGGGGATTGCTTTGCTGTGAAGCTGGGGAAGCTGTTGATCTGCTTTCTTTCCTGTCTGTTTGCTTTCTGTGCAACTGTATTGGTGTGACTTGTTTCATTTGCTTAATGCATTAGAATAAGTTCATGTTTAGATTGTGTTAAGCTAGGATCATGATTGCACTAGAGGTTGAGTTGCTCCCTCTGCTTGTATTTTTACTGTATGGCTTTGCTTGCGGGTATTCGGTAGAGCCCTGCTCCCTTGCCTATGTGGTTTGTGATTTGCTTGATGGCATTTTATTTCTCCTTCATGATTGAAGTTATTCATACTTAGCTTGAGGTTGAGATGAGCTTGTGGAGGCTGATGCCCCACACACCTTTCCTCCCTCGCTTGCATTGCATGCATTTTACAGTCGTTTACTGTTTACTATTTAAGCTGATGCTTTATCTGTTTCTGTTTATCATTGACATGATCCCCTAGGAATCTCACTTCCTTTGATAAGGAAGTGATGATTAGAACTTTAGGTTGAAACCTATGCATGATAACTTCTAGGAGATCCCTGTTTCAAACATCAACCATAGGATGAATCCTTGGCATGACAACATTAGGACTTGATAGTCTCCCTGTAGTTGTCCCCCTCTCTTCTCATCTCAAACAAACAGTAAAAAACATAATAAAGGAGCGTTAAGCTACTTGGGTAATGATAATTGAGCGTCCTCCTCTCAATCGTCTAGAATGTCTAGTATACATCCTTTGGACGATATGCGACACATTCGTTCCCAGGTCATAGTCTCTAGTGCTGTACAAACTACAGACAACTAAAAAACAGTTCTTTCGTAAAAGACAGAAAACAAACTTCAAACCTTTTTGCCCCGTGGGCCCGTAAGTCAAAGGAAGCTTTTTTGAAGAAAAGAGTGTCGTTAACTCCCAGTTCTACCGCAAACGGTAACGCCTAAGTCTCCAAGGGTTGAGCTGCGTACACCAAACTGTTGGAACTGTTTGTTAACCCTACTCGAAAAAACAGATGAATCGGAATTCCCGTAATCCGTATTATCCCGAACTACGTAAGCTCTGATCTCTCATATCTGTTGAGATTACGTAGGCACAATACTGATGTATTGGCGAGCCACCTTCCCCGTAACCCGTAGTTAGCTGAACTACGTTGACTCTGCTTTCTCATTCTCTGATGAGAATACGTAGGCATAAAGTGCGACGCTTTGCCGAGTCATTTTTCTTTTCTTTTTCAGACCAGCCTTGATAGGTAGATAGTAAACAAACCCGTCAGATAAACACAACAAGCGTGGATCCCATCGAGTACGATGGACGTGAGGGATGCTAATACCTTCCCCTTGCGTAACCGATTCCCGAACCCAGACAATGGTTGCGATGACCTTGTCTTATACCTTTTCGTCAGGTTTTTCCGATCGTTTCCTTTCTCATTCTGAGGGATAAATAACGAAAGGTGGTGACTCTTCTGTTTTGCCGGCACCTTATTTTCGCGGTAGCGACAGCTGGCGACTCTGCTGGGGACTTGATAGTTTCCTGGGATCCAACGTCCCTTATCCGAGTCAATTTGGGGATCCAACGTCCCCTGCGAGAGTCAATCCTAGCGCTTGTATGATTACTTGTTGGGTTGTGTTTATTTATCGCATTTTATTTCCCGCACTTTATTTTCAGTATGATATGATTATCTGCATTATTGTGGGAGGGGCATTTTGATGAGTGAGAAGCTAGACCCAGGCTTGAGAGCTATATAGTATTAGAGTGGGTTAGTGGAGGACGTGCTTGCTTTGCTTGCATCTGTTCCCATGTAATCCACACTCAGACGAGGTTCTCTTTGATGACTTCCTATTGGTCCTTTGGACTCGAGGGGTTGTCGGATCTGAGGATTTTCGACTCTGGGAACCGATCATTTGGAATTCAGCTAAGTGAGGCTGCTTCAGGAGATGATGATGCCACACCTTCTGGGTATCGTATCATCGTTTCTTGAAAGTCTGTGACGCTGATGACTGCATAGGATGCCGAACCTTTTTCCGTGATTAGGTCCATACCTGTGAGCAGGGTCGGGTTATTGGAGGAAACCTGAACCTTCAGATTACCTGGTTTTCTTGACAGTGAATCAGTTTTGTTGGTATCAGAGGTTCTCATCATCAGATATATGGTTGTTCTTGACAGAGCAGATTTATGGTCTGGTATAAGGGGTTCTTCTCATCAGAGATATGTTTGTTCTTGACAGAGCAGTATTGTGGTTTTGTTGATACAAGGCCTTCATCTCCTCAACAACACAGTCATCTTGATCTCCTGCTGCATGATTGCATTTTGCATTACTTGCATCCTCATTTGCATGTCATTAACGTGTGTCTCTGTTGCAGGTGCATATTTCTCCTCTGGTTCTAGTGATCTTGATCCTCAAGGCAGATTTGGCATCTCTGAAGAAGACTGTGGCTTACAAGCTACCAACACCTGACATTCGAGAGTTAGGAACTTTGATTTCTTTGGCTGATAAGACAGTGATGGAGAGTTTCAGACAGAGTTATGGGAGACTTCTGGGTATTGTGTATAATCTTCCTACGTACAAGTTGAATGGCCTCTACGCCCTGCTGCAGTTTTACGACCCACAGCTCAGATGCTTTGTGTTTCCAGACTATGTCCTAGCTCTGACCTTGGAAGAGTACTCTGACCTGTTGGGGGTGCCTTTGATGAATCAAATGCCCTATTATCGTGTTGAGGGTGAACCCAAATTGAGTAAGCTGACTGACGCTCTTCATGTAGACGAGACTGAATTGGAAGGGATGGTATCCAGAAAGATTGGAGTTCATGGTTTCCTTTTGCATTTCCTGATGGAAAAAGCCCGGAAGTTTGCCGAGAAGGGTTGCTGGGATGTGTTCAATGCCTTCTTAGCCCTTTGTATCTATGGAATCGTGCTATTCCCGAGTCATCCAGACTTCATAAGTATGGATGCTTGCCATATATTTGCCTCCGGGAATCCAGTGCCCACTCTCCTCGGAGACGTCTACCATTCAGTTCACAGCAAGAATGAAAACATAAAGGGGAAGAACGTGGCGTGTTGTGCTCCTTTACTGTATAAGTGGTTTGCTAGCCATCTTCCTAAGTCAGGGCCGTTCATTGATTCTGCTGAGTCTTCACCTTGGTCTGCGCGTTTGATGGGTTTGACCGCTGACAATATTATCTGGTTTTATAGAGATCTACTGGGCAAAGATATTGTACATAGCTGTTGTGGCTTTCCTAACGTCCCTTTGGTCGGAAGGAATGGATGTATCAACTACAATCCATCTCTGCTGGTACGATAATTTGGGTATGCACTACGAGGTCCTCCGGAAGAGGAAGGGATACGGGAATCTCTGTATCTCACAGGGTTGCTTGAAGGTGACACTTTGATCAAGGTACAGAATGCTTGGAGCAAAATTCGCCGAAAGGTGAAAGTCTTGCTGGGAAAGAGCAACAACAAGGCCTTTGATCCGTACGTGACTTGGGTTCGAGAGAGAGCCGCCAAGTTTCTAATGTCGTTTCCTGCTGTAGAACCATTGTGTGCTCCCGTGTACAAAGAGCCTACTACAGTTGATATTCAGAAATTCAACCAGGTACTCCAAGAGAAGGAAGAGCTACGAAAGGCCAACAAAGAGTTGGAGAAAGAGATCACTCAACTTCAAAAAGAGAATAGTGAAGCCGTTTATACCTGGAAGAAGCAGACTGAGATGATCAACCATCTAGGCTCCAACCTGACCAAAGAAACTGATGCTAGGGAACGTCTGGGGTTGGATCTAAAGTCAGTGCATGGCGTGTTGACAACCAAGAAACAGGATCTGGACAGAGTATACCGGAAGCTAACCCAATACGAGAGGGTCAGGAGCAACACCATAGCCAAGTACAAAGAGCGGGAAGAAAAGCTGAAGCAGCGAGTAGCCGAGCTAGAAGCTCAGATTATGGTGAAAGACGAGAAGACAGAGGCTGAAACCTCACTGCGACGAGACGTCCATTATAGATTGGCTGAAGCCGAGGCGGATTTGCAAGATTCTCAAATCCTGGCTGATGCTAAAAGGAGAAGAGTCGAGAACCATTATGAAGAAGGTGTTTCTAGGAGCGTTGCCGATAACCTCCCAGAGTCCATCAGGCAGAGGGACCTGTCGGCCCATGGTTTGCCTACTCAGTCAGATCATCCCGCTACAAAGAAGTTGTTAGAAGATCTTCGTGCCCGTGGCCGCACCTGACCTTTTCTGTAGTTTTCTTTGTACATTTTATGCATTGATATGCTGATCACCACCAGGTATGTTGGTTGGGGTCATGCCTTATTGCTTCAGTTGTATGTGGTTACAGTTGTACGCTACCCGAGCGGGATTTTCAGATGAATATATGAGGATTTCTTTTCCATGATTGGATCATAGACTTTATTTGTCTCGGAAACTAGGATCGGGGGGGAATCTTCCCAAGGCACAGACACGCGTTTGCATTTGCATGAAGCATCTGCATAACGAGCACCTTGTCATTTTTTTCTAACCCTTTGTGTATGCAGGTTGTTCCAGGATTGATCGAAGACCGATCCACCGTTATCCGACCAGAGCGAATCAAGCTAGAGCAATGGAAAAAGTGCAAACTGACCTCCAGGAACTCCGAGAGAGGATGGACCGCTTCATGGAGCTCATGCAAGTGGTTGCCAACGGCCAAGACCAGCTCAGAACATTGGTCCAACCTCTGATCTCAAGGGTTGACAGCAACGGTGTACTTCATGGTGGGAGTGTTCCAACCCCTCCTCCTGTTGAAACTCCTCAGGGTGGCATCCCCGTGACCGGGGGGAATGGAAGTGGTAACGACAATGTGATCACTAACATCGGGCTCAATGGTAATATGACTGGTGTCGGTAATGGAAATTTTGAAGCTAATGGCAACGCTGGACTAGGCAATGGCAACAAAGGTGCTGGAAATCTGTATGGGCCTCAGCCTTAGCTGGAAGATCGTCAAGAAGATTTGTTCTCACAGAGAAGTGCTGAAGGAGAGCTGACTGCTGAAGCACGTCTAAGGTTTAAGGCACTCGAGGACAAAATGAGGAATTTCGAGAACCAGAACACTATGGGTGTCGACATGACTAAATTGGGATTGATTTCTGATTTCAAAGTGCCTCCTAAATTCAAGGTACCCGACTTTGAGAAATACAAGGGCACCACTTGCCCTCGTGTCCACTTAAGGTCATACTACCGAAAGATGTCCGCTCACTCCGAAGACGAGAAGCTGCTGATTCACTTCTTTGAGGATAGCTTATCCGGGCCATCCTTAGAATGGTACATGCGTTTGGAACCCACCAGTGTGCGCACATGGAAGGAACTGGCTGAGGCCTTTGTACACCATTATCAGTATAACAGTGACTTGGCTCCGAACCGGGTTCAACTGTAGAACTTGTCACAGAGGAACAACGAGGGGTTCAAAGAATACGCCCAGCGATGGCGTGAATTAGCAGCTAGAGTTCAGCCACCGATGGTTGAACGAGAGCTTGTTGAAATGTTTGTAGCCACTCTCCCGGGGGTCTATTACGAGAAATTGGTCAGCGGTATGTCAGGGAGTTTCTCAGATCTCATCATTACTGGCGAGCACGTTGAAAATGGGATCAAGTTGGGGAAAATTCAAGGTGGTGATCTATCCTCAGCTGGAGGAGGAAAGAAACCATATGGTAACAAAAGGCGTGAAGGAGAGACGAGTGCCGTGTCTAACGCTCGAAGGAGAGGTAAGAGCCAGCGCCAGCAGGTGGCTAGCATAACCATCCCTGCTGTCCAACAACCCCAGCCACAGCAGTAGCAGCAACCAAATCAGCAAAGATACATAAGGTATCAGAACAGGGCACCTCTGTCAAGTCGACACCTCGAGACACCACCCATGTCTTATGCTCAGCTATTACAAACTCTGCTTCAGTTACAGCTAGTCCAGAAAAGAACCCTGGCTCCCTTGACAGGGGCACCTTCGCAGGGTTATGATGCGAACGCAACATGTGATTTTCACTCAGGGGCACCCGACCACACGATAGAAAACTGCAAAGCCTTCAAGCACAAGGTGCAAGATATGGTGGATGCTAAGATCATCAATTTCTCAGATAATGTGCCAAATGTCACAAAGAACCCTATGCCGAACCATAGGGGAGGTGGGGTGAATGCCATTATTGAAGAAGATGATTTAGATGTGTTGACTGATGTCAAGGATCTGAAGACACCGCTTAGCTTCGTTAAAGCCAAGCTGATGAAGAGAGACTTCTTTCCAGGCTGTGGAGAATTGTGTATGGGCTGTGCGACTCGTCCTGATGGATGTGAACAGTTGATAGAGGGGATTCAGAGTCTGATGACCGAAGGAATCTTGCAGTTTAGCCGAAGGGCCGAATGTGGATCTGGAGAGGTAATGCTGAAGCAAGATGATGAAGTTGCCACCATCACCATCCCTCGCAAGACAATAACCATTTCTGCGTCCAGGCCACCCACGATTACCATCACAAAGGATGGGCCGATACCTTTTGAAAGCACCAATGCTGTCCCGTGGCACTATGGGGCAGACGTCTACTGTAACGGACAGAAATTGGAATTGGAGCCATCTGGGCAGTCTGTGGATAACCTAGTGGGAATTGGCGGAATCACGCGCAGCGGAAGAGTATTTGCTCCACCTGAGGCTGTGACGGACAAAGCAGACAAATCTGGGGAAACTGATAAGGGAAAGAGTAAAGTCGTTGAGGAAACCCCTCGAGGGGTAGAGAAGGACTTACTCGTAAAGGACGCTGAAGAGTTCATGAGGTTGATCAAGAAGAGTGATTACAAGATCGTTGACCATCTTCATCAAACACCTTCAAAAATTTCCATCCTGAATTTGTTGCTGTGTTCGGAGTCACATCGCAACGCGCTGTTAAGGGTTTTAAATGCCACGTATGTGCCGCAGGAAATCTCGGTCAACCAGTTGGAAGGGGTGGTAGCCCACGTGAATGCTGGAAACGGGTTAGGGTTCACTGACCTGGAGCTGACGCCGAAGGGAAGAAACCATAACAGCGCCCTGCACATCTCGATAGAGTGTAGGGGAACAGTTATGGCTCATGTGTTGGTGGACACTGGGTCATCGCTTAATGTTCTTCCGAAGAAGGCATTGATGAAGCTAGATAATCGAGGATTGATTTGCACACCCAGTGACCTGGTTGTGAAGGCTTTTGATGGAACCAAGCGTCATGTCTTTGGAGAGGTAACTCTGCCAATCCAAGTCGGGCCGGAAACGTTCGACGCAGTCTTCTACATCATGGACATCATGCCAGCCTACAGCTGTCTCTTAGGCCGGCCATGGATCCATTCTGCTGGTGTTGTGACCTCCACGTTGCACCAGAAACTCAAGTATGCTGTAGGGGGCAGCATTGTAACTGTATGTGGCGAGGAAGATATAATGGTGAGCCATTTGTCGTCCTTCAAATATGTTGAGATGGATGGGGAAATCCACGAAACCCTATGTCAGGCCTTCGAAGCTGTTAAGATCAAAGACGTGACTACTGTAATGATTGAGAAACTAGAGATGACTCTCTCTTCCTTCAAGGAAGCCCGAGCCGTTGTTCAAGCCGGATCTGCCCCAGGCTGGGGGCAGGTTCTAGAAATACCTAACAAACAGGACAAGTTTGGGTTAGGATATTCTCCTACGGCTGAAGCCTCCTCTTCTCACAGTGCGTCGCGAGGTAAAGGGCCGATCCAGTTTACCAGTGGCGGGGTGATGTTTGAAAGTGTCAACGCAGTGTCTGAAGACGGCGAAGACAGCGATTGCGACCTAGACTCTTGGATCCAACCAAGCAAACCAGGCCAGAGCCTCAACAACTGGTCCATCAGGGATACCATCCAAGTGACAGGTAAAGAGTAATGATTTACTTTCTCCAATTATTGTACAACCCTATGTCCTACCCGGAGCATAGTGGTTTTATTGTCAGGGCCTTGTTTGATTATGTACATGCATTTTACCAATAAATCAAAAGGCGTTTTTCTCTGCATTCAAATGTTGTGATCTCTGTTATTCCTGTTTTATATTTGTTTTGAAAAACAATAAAATGGCAATAGGGTTTGTGCTAACCTGTATATCCTTGTTTTAAGCTTAACCCTTGATTTTGCGGGATCCACATAGCAGATGACATGGACTCTGGACCTTCTACGACTCACTTCGACTTTGATTGCCCGATCTATTAAGCCGAAGAAGAGATTGATGAAGACGAAGACCTTCCCGAAGAGTTGGCCCGCTTGTTGAAACAAGAAGAGAAAGTTATTTTGCCTCACGAAGAAGAGATTGAGATTGTGAATTTGGGTTTTGAAGAACTGGTCAGGAACGTCAGGATAGGAGCCGCGTTGCAGAGTGATGTCAAGCAGAGATTAGTCAAGATGCTTCGAGAGTATAGTGACATCTTTGCTTGGTCATACGAAGATATGCCCGGACTTGATACTGACATCGTGGTCCATCACTTGCCGTTGCGAGAAGATTGTCCTCCCGTTAAGCAGAAGCTTAGGAGGACGCGACCAAATATGGTCGTTAAGATCAAAGAAGAAGTGCAGAAACAGCTTGATGCTGGCTTCTTAGCGGTCACCACCTACCCTCCGTGGGTCGCCAACATAGTACCTGTACCGAAGAAGGACGGTAAGGTGAGGATGTGCGTCGATTATCGGGATTTGAATAGGGCGAGCCCTAAAGATGATTTCCCGCTCCCTCATATTGATGTGTTGGTCGACAATACAGCTCAGTTCTCCGTATTTTTGTTCATGGATGGCTTCTCCGGCTACAATCAGATCAAGATGGCGCCAGAGGACATGGAGAAAACTACGTTTATTACACCTTGGGGAACATTCTGCTACAAGGTAGTGCCTTTCGGTCTGAAGAACGCAGGGGCCAGTTACCAACGAGCAATGGTTACTTTGTTTCATGATATGATTCATCATGAGATTGAAGTCTATGTTGATGACATGATTGCGAAGTCCCAAACGGAGGAGGGACATCTGGTCAATTTGCTGAAGCTTTTTGAGAGGCTTAGGAAATTCAGGTTGAGGCTGAATCCTAACAAATGTACTTTCGGAGTACGGTCTGGAAAACTACTGGGGTTTATCGTGAGTGAAAGAGGCATCGAGGTTGATCCTGCGAAGATAAAAGCAATACAAGAAATGCCAGCGCCAAAAACCGGAAAAGATCGTGGTTTCCTGGGCAGAATAAACTACATTGCGAGGTTTATTTCTCAGCTCACGGCCACGTGTGAACCGATGTTCAAACTGCTAAAGAAAGATCAGGCGATTATCTGGAACGAGGATTGCCAGAAGGCATTTGATAAGATAAAACAGTATCTACAGGAACCTCCGATCTTGATTACCCCAGTGGCCGGAAGACCCTTAATCATGTACTTGACAGTTCTTAAGAATAGTATGGGGTGTGTTCTCGGTCAGCACGACGAGACAGGCAGAAAGCAGCATGCCATTTACTATTTGAGTAAAAAGTTCACATATTGTGAATCTCGTTACTCGAAGCTGGAGAAGACGTGTTGTGCACTAGCCTGGGCTGCCAAATGTTTACGACAGTACATGCTCAACCACACAACCATGCTAATTTCAAAGATGGATCCGATCAAGTACGCCTTCGAAAAAACAAGCACTTTCGGGCAGGATTGCCAGATGGCAAATGGTGTTGACGGAATATGACATTCAGTACGTTTCCCAGAAGGCCATCAAGGGAAGTGTATTGTCTGAATACCTTGTCGAACAGCTGATCGAGGATTATCAGCCGATGAAATTTGAATTCCCTGATGAGGATATCATGTTTCTCAAGGTGAAAGATTGTGATGAACCGTTGCCCGACGAGGGTCCAGATAGGAAATCCCAATGGAAATTGATATTTGACGGGGCAGTTAATTCTTACGGAAGTGGCATTGGGGCAATCATCACGACTCCCCATTGATCCCACATCCCGTTCACTGCTAGAC
Source organism: Lathyrus sativus (assembly GCA_963859935.3). Taxonomy (NCBI): domain Eukaryota; kingdom Viridiplantae; phylum Streptophyta; class Magnoliopsida; order Fabales; family Fabaceae; genus Lathyrus; species Lathyrus sativus. Next base: position 186,334,290 of record OZ012736.1, on the reverse strand, counting down.
TGACGTTTCTGGTCACCAATAATGAAGCAGAGTACGAAGCATGCATCATGGGTCTAGAAGAAGCAATTGATTTGAGAATCAAGAACCTAGATGTATATGGTGACTCCGCACTTGTGATTAACCAGATTAAAGGGGAGTGGGAGACTCGTCAATTGAACTTGGTGCCGTACATGAACTATGCCAGAAGGCTGCTTCCGTTCTTTGATCGAGTGGAACTCCATCATGTGCCCAGAGTTGAAAATCAGATGGCCGATGCCCTAGCCACGTTGGCTTCGATGTATAAAGTCAATTTTTGGAATGAAGCTCCAAGAATTGTTCTTTCTCGTCTTGATAAACCTGCATTCGTCTTTGCGATCGAGGAGGCCTCCGATGGCAAACCATGGTTCCATGATATCCAGACCTTCCTTATGACTAAGGAGTATCCTGATGGAGTTTTGGATAAAAGAAACCACGATCTCGTGCTACTCATATGTGTAGATGAGAAAGAAGCGAGTATGCTCATGGAAGAAGTCCATGAAGGCACATTTGGTACACACGCCGGCGGGCATGCTATGACAAGAAAGATCCTGAGGGCAGGATATTATTGGCTGACGATGGAATCAGATTGCTTTAAATTCGCGAAGAGATGTCATAAATGCCAGATTTATGCTGATAAGATTCATGTGCCGCCGTGCCCATTAAATGTCATGTCCTCCCTAGGGCCGTTCTCCATGTGGGGCATCGACATGATAGGCAAGATCAAGCCCACTGCATCTAACGGTCATCGCTTCATTTTAGTAGCCATCGACTACTTCACCAAGTGGGTGGAGGCAGCCTCGTATGCTAACGTGACCAAGAAGGTGGTGGCTAAATTCATAAAGAGGGACATCATCTGTCGTTACAGAATTCCCGAGCGGATCGTTATTGATAATGGTTCGAATTTGAATAACAAGATGATGAAGGAGCTGTGCCAGAGTTTCAAGATTGAACACCATAACTCATCTCCTTACCGGCCGAAGATGAATGGCGCCGTTGAAGTGACCAATAAGAACATCAAGAAGATTGTACAGAAGATGGTTGTGACCTATAAGGATTGGCACGAGATGTTGCCATTTGCACTGCATGGTTATCGTACAACGGTACGTACATCAACCGGGGCAACTCCTTTCTCACTAGTGTACAGTATGGAAGTTGTCCTACCGTTAGAAGTTGAGATCCCTTCTTTACGAGTTTTGGTTGATGTGAAACTCGATGAGGCAGAATGGATTAAGAACCGACTAAACCAACTCAGCCTGATGGACGAGAAGAGGTTAGCATCGATTGCATATGGTCGTCTATACCAGAGCCGAATGAAGAAAGCCTATGATAAGAAGGTGCATCCTAGAAGCTTTCAGACGGGAGATCTCGTCCTGAAGAAGATTCTTCCTCCACACTCCGATCACCGGGGCAAGTGGACTCCCAATTACGAAGGTCCGTACATTGTCCGCAAGGTCTTCCCGGGAGGAGCCTTGTTGTTATCCACGATGGATGGCGAAGATTTTGCATCCCCGGTGAACGCGGACGCAGTTAAAAAATACTTTGCTTAAAAAAATGACAAGAAAAAGAATATCCAGGCAAAAATGGGGCATCCCGGCGAACCATAAAAAAGGAAAAAGGTTCGGGAAAAAATTAGGGATATAAATGAAAAATGTACACCCGCAAAGTCGAAAACCTGGAAGGGAGACTTTGGCAAAAAAGGGTATCCCGGTGAATCGAAAACCCAGAAGGGCGATTCAGGCAAAAGTTAGGGATTTGAAAAAAGCAAATGAATGCGTTCCGCGTATGGACTTTCATTGTTTAGTGGTTTGGAAGACCTGAGGGTCGTTTATCTGAATCAATCTCTTCTAAAGCTGAAACGTCGGAGAAGTATCGAAGTCGAGTGGGTCATAGAGGGATCAACTCATGGTGTTCGTCTACGCCGCATTGCTGACATTTGTGTATATACTGATGTATATTTATGATTTTATATTTGCGCAGCTTCCTCATTCCAGGAGCTTGCATCTGTTGTAAAACATTTTCACCCATTCAGGGGTTCGTCATCAATAAAATATATACTATTCAGCAATTTTGTTTGTTTGTTTAGCATCTATCTGTTTTGTTTGCGAAAAAGAACGCCGATGTTTTTGATAAAATGCGCATACATAAACTTACTGGCCTAGGCCACTGATTGTTGAAACAATGAATTACTTGAACCTTGTCACAAGATGATAACCTTGATAGGTCCCTTTGAGAAGGGTATCTTATCTGTTTGTTTGTGTTGTTGCATGTAGCATATTCCAGGCAATACGCCGTATGCGTCCCCAAGCAGGATGATTCCTTCTACCCCAGCGAGTGCAGCAGCATCTCCCCACGGAGTATGAACATGTGATTGTAAGCAAAGAAGATTCTCCCCAATCAGAGGTATCCTGCAGGATCGTCATCTCCCCAGCTGAGCAATACACTGAAGTGTATGTTCGTCCCTAGCACTGGGTCAATATGCAGACTCTCATAGAAAACTATCGGCAAGTATGCAACACTCGATAGTTCAAGACTGAAGTCTCCAGCGGAATTGAGATTCCCCACAGAGTTGTATCCTCCCCAGCAAGCAGGATGATTCCTTCTTCCCCAGCCAAGTTTGCAAATCCCCAAGAGAGCCGAGTCCTTGGAAGCCGTTCAGGCCATGATTGGTTTTCTCCAGTAGAGTGTTGAATAGCTGATGCTGTATTTCCCCACCGGAGTCGTTATCTCCAGGAAAGTTTTGCTGCGAATGTCATGCAGTTTATTTTTGCGATTGATATCTTTTCCTCGACAGTTTGTGGTTTGAATACCTGGTTGAGCGGGTTCAGGTTCTTGTAGAACTTTGTTCCCCTGCAGCAGTCGACTGAAGTTCGTTCCCCAGGAGGAATCCAATTGAGATTGGTGTGACTTCTTCTCCTCGGTGGGATGATTCCTTCCTCCACCAGAGTGGTTCTTTCTCCTTGACCGGAGGATTCTCCCTTCAGCATTTATTTTGCTGATGGGGTCATAGCATTTTGCATGATTGCATAGCATTTACCCTAAATGCGTAGCATTTCCACCGTGTAGAGCATTATGCCATTGTCAAAGCATATGTATATGAAACATGAGCTAGGGCGTTACCGTTCTTATTTTGTAGGTGTTCCTACGCAGAATGGTTTGCTAAAGATGATTCTTGAATTCTCCAGCGAAGTTGTGTGCTTAAGATGATTCTTAAAATCCCCAGGGAAGTTGCAAGAGTTGGTTGCTCAAGTTGATGCTTAGAGTCCCCGACAGAGTGTTTGCTCAGGATGATTCCTGAAATCTCCAGCAGAGTTATTGGTTCAGGATGATTCTTGAAGTCCCCGACGGAGTTATTTGTCCAAGATGATTCTTGAAGTCCTCAGCAGAGTTGATTCACCCAGAATGATTTCTGGATCCCCGAAGCAGAGTTACTTGATAGTTCTCCAGAATCCCAAGCGGAGATGTGTCATCCCCAGCAGGTCTTAAACATAGAAGTTGAAATTTCCTTGAAGACTTGATGATTGAAGTCCGGCAGCGGTGCCAAAACCCCTGACTTACTGATGAAGTCTAAATGTCGAAGCAGTTCTCCTAGTTGATGTAGAGTGCCTGACGACAAAAGATTGGACATCCCTATTTGGTTCATGATTGACCGAGGATTCTATTCCCGACTTACTGACGAAGTCCGGCTGACGCCCGAAAATTTCTTTGAATGCCCGATGGCATGATTAACTTGATTGTTAAAAAGTTCCTAATGACCTGATGAGTCCCGAGGAATCCTTCTGCCGCAGTGTCGCAGAATGCCTGACGGCATAATCATTTCATTCACCAGTTACTGAATGACCGGTGATCCCTTATTGACTTACTGATGAAGTCCGACAAAGATGTTGTCGACGTTCCTAGTGACATTATGAGTCCATAGGCGACGATAAAGAATTCTTCTGCTATGACGCAGAACGCCTGACGGCATGATCAACCATCCATTACCAGTTATCATGTAACCGGTGACCTCTTGAGGACGAAGATCTACAGCAAAATCAGATGATCATCCTGACGGATATTTGAGACTGGACCCTTCACCAACTACCGTGTGACCAATTCCCCAGCAGAGTTGCCGCGCAACTATCATGTTCAGTTTTGAAGATGTTCCTACCAATCCAAGTATCGTTTACCTATGCGGTTGGAAGATCGCCAGTTACTGCGTAACCAGTGACCCCTTGATGATTTGAGGACGCAATGATATCAGATAGAATCAGAGAATCATCCTGACGGAGGTTCAGATCAGTATTTCTCCAGCTAGTTGCCGCGCAACTATTATTTCAGTTTCTGAAGATTTGTTCCGACCAGAGTACCGTGTACTTGTGCAGTTGGCAAATTTCCGGGTTTGTTGGTATTCAACCGTCTTTTACCTTGATTGTTTGAGAGCCGTTCGCTTCTCACCCAGTCAGGTCCAAGTCGTTTGAATAAGGGCAGCTGTTGCACCCTAAAATTTTCCCAACTTTTCTTTACCTAGCTTGTGTTTCATTTCATTCACATTAGCATTATCATTTGCATTTCATTGAGATGTATACAGGAGATCAAGAGGTATGATTACCAATCAAGGGCTAAACAAGACTTTGAAGCTAGCTGGGAGGCTTATTCAGGTATTCATGGGTTGATTTCCTTGTCAGAGAAGTTAAAAGATCCTCAGAGAGAGTGATTGAAGCCAAGAGGGTGTGTCTCCTAACATGAGAGTTGTGGAAAGCCATCAGATGATTTTGAGGCCATGAAGTTGGACTTGAGGTCTTGAGAGAGCTCATGAGAAGTGTTGAAGATCACTTTGAGGCCTAGACAGGTCATTGTGCAAGATTAAGAAGCCTTAGCCATGATTGGTGCAGCTAGGGTTTGACTGGGTCAATCCTAAGTCAACTGATGATTTGAAGAAGGTTGAGAGCTAATACAAAAGCCATGTTATCATGGATTGATACATTGAGATGTTCTAAGAATGATTTCTAGGTTAACTCATCATGATTGAAGAGTTTGAGAAGTTTCAGGCTAGGGTTTCTAAGACTTGACAGTGTAAAATCCCCTAGTTTGACCCCTGACTTCAAGGCTATTTAACTCAAGATATGATTGCCATCTCATCTTGACCCCAACATGATTGTTGTAGAGCATGATCCTAGATTTAATTTGAGTACTAGAAGTCCTTGATAGGGTTTATAGAACTCAAATTATGAGCCAGACAAATTACAAGTCATCTGAGGCATGTGAATTTGGAGCTTGAAAGTTACCCAACTTGCATGAAACGTTTGCCCGAGAAGGATGATTCCTATGAACTTTTGGTAAACATGAATGTTGTTCCTTATTCTCTTAGCTTTCTAGAGAGTGCTAGAAGTCCATGATTGGATTTGTATAACTCAAGTTATGGCTTTGACAAGTCAAGGGTATTTTGGGTATTCGGGCATTTCAAGTCATTTTGAGCCATGAGTCCATTTCACCATCTTGCAAGCTTCAAATGGATTTTTGTTCAACATGAAAGTTGTCCAAAATGGTGTTTTTAGCTTGTCTAAGTATGAAAAGTCCATTGATATGTATTATATCAAGCATTGGTGGAAGAAAGTTCATATAAAAGCCATTTTAATGAAGAAAGTTCATATAAAAGCCATTTTAAAATTAAGATGAGAAAATTCAAAACAATTGAGAATAACATGTTTTCAAGTCAAATTTGTAGTCAATTTGAATGGAATTAATGTTTTAGAGAGATTGGAATTATTACATTTTTGGTTTGAAGTCCATAACATGGCCATTTGGAAGGTTGCTTCACAAATAAGAAACACACCTCACACACTCCATAGGTTGAAATCAAAGGAAGGAAACCACATCATTACACTCCATAAGGCTTAAGTGAATCATGTTGGATGAATTTGGAGTATGAACAAAGCTTGAAAGCACATATCCACATTGAAAATTTTGAAGGAAGGTGAAAATCCAAAACTCATGAATGGGCTTGGTTTGGGCCTCCAACCCATTGAAACAGATCATAAATAGGATTTAGAACAGAATTGGAGAGTTCTAGTGATCATTTTCGTGGAGAATCCATTGGAGAGAAGTGGAGCAAGAAGCTTGAAGTTGAGATTTGATTTTGGAGTTCAAGGGCGAATCAAGATCAATTGAGGATTTCTTTACCTTCATCAAGCATCTTGGAGCGAATCTGCACTTTCTTGGAGGTTGAAGATTGCAAGAACTACCTCTGTTACAAGCTTGAACACAGGTTGGTGAATTTTACGATTGTGCTTAGTTTAGGCAGTGTTAGATAGAAATTCATAGGTGGTTAGGATCCTGATGATGTGTAGTTGGATTTAGGATGATCAATTGCATGATTAGAGACGATTTAGGTGTGACACCATTTTCGGTTGAGATTGGGATTCTGAGATTCGTGCGTTTTTAGAATGAACAAATGATATGGTTAGATTGCTGGTGAAATTCTGGACAAGATTCATGTAAGGATCATGGTGAATGGTGGTCTGCAGAGGAAGTTAGTGTTGTGCAGGGTGACCGGAAATGTCACCGGCGGTGGCCACGGCTGCGCGCGAATGTTGCAGAGTTTGAATGAGGAAGATGGAATCTTCACCATCTGTTTGTGTGGAAATGTTGACTCAGTCCTTCATCCAAGCGCGTATGTTGCGCCACGTACCCTCCCCCTTGTACGCTGCGTTTCACTAATTGGAATTCAGGCTCTTGTGTTGTGATACATGCACCAAAGGAGTAGTGGTTCGATACCAGGCGTGTGCAATTCTCCCTTAATTTTTCTGAACTGAAGAGAATATGATTGAATTCAAGGCGTTGGGCTTAGTTAATTTCCTGCTATCCCCACCCCTCCATGCAGGCCCAAAGTGGATTTTCAACATGATTCCCTTACTCAATACACCCCTCCCTGGTTATTCTTGTGAGCTGAACTGATGGGCCTAGCGTCCTCCTTGCTATGTGCACCCCCATGGTGATCGGCCCAGGCGTTTTGAACTGATGTTATTTGCTATTTGCCACGCAAGTTTATTAATTTCTTTTGTTTTTCTTTTAATGTCATCATTTCATGTTAGTTTGAAAATAATTCATGAAAAATAGGAAAATAGGTCAATTAATTCCAGGTTTTTTCCCCCTGATTCTTGATTGAATCTAGAATTTTGTTGAATAAAAATATTAGGAAAATCATGCATTTTTATTTTATGTTCATTTTTTACATTTTATTTGATAATAAAATTACCATGGTTGATACCTCTGTTTGATGATTTTAGTGTGATCACTTGGTGATTATTTTTGGCTTGATTTTTTGTGTGTTATTAGTTTAGATATGTATGCTCCCATAGTATTTTTCTCACATTTTTGTGATTAAATTAGGTGGTGTTTTTAGGTTGGAACTTTAGGTGCTTCCTTTTAGGGTTTAAGTTTAGTACCTTATAGTGTAGAATTTATTTCTAGGTCTTATTTGAGGATTTGATCTCTGGAATTAACATGGTAGAGTCATGATTAACATAGGTTCCCATAGTTATTTTTATAGGATTTTATAATTGATTTTAGTATGTTAGTTAGAATTAACTTTAATACTAAGTTTTAGGTAATCCTAACTTGCTAATTCAACTAGAATGATTTCATTAGTTCCCTTAGACTAGGGTGGTGCTTCTCTTGCTCTTGGAGGATGATGAAGACTTGTGTGGGCTGCTGTGGAATGCATGGTGGAGCTTGGACTTGAATATTTCTCTCCCTTTGGTGTAGTTTGTTTAGGGTTAAGGATTAGGGTTTTTAGGGAGATCCTTTAGAATAGACTTTCTTCCTTTATGAAACATGGAAGGTGTTGATCACTTCCATTCTTCCCTATGATGTAAGGTCCCATTGTGAAGGCCTCATCCCTCCTTTGGTAGGATGTGTGTCTCTTCACAAATTGGTAGAACCTTTGAGGGTTCCTTTCCTTGATGGTGGAGTGCTTAGAGGTGACCTTTGGTCTTCACTTTGCTTCTCCCTATCCCCACCTTGCTCTTGTTAGATGAATCTTTCTCCCTTTATAGAGGATGGAGTTCCTTTCTATAATATTGAAGATGTTAGAGGTTGCACTTCCCCTGTGTTTGAAGACTGCCTTTGGAGCTGAAGCTTGAAGATCAAGAAGAACAAGTTGACACTTGTGTGAAGGAGACCAAATTGAGAGCAGAAGCTTGAAGAAGATGAAGAATAAGTTGATACTTGTGTTTGATGCATTGAAAGCTTGAAGAACCAAGTTGACACTTGCTATTGAAGATGAAAGCCTTGAAGAACAATTTCAGACTGAGGACTGAGCTGCTGTCAGGGGATTGCTTTGCTGTGAAGCTGGGGAAGCTGTTGATCTGCTTTCTTTCCTGTCTGTTTGCTTTCTGTGCAACTGTATTGGTGTGACTTGTTTAATTTGCTTGATGCATTAGAATAAGTTCATGTTTAGATTGTGTTAAGATAGGAGTATGATTGCACTAGAGGCTGAGTTACTCCCTCTGCTTGTATTTTTACTGTATGGCTTTGCTTGTGGGTATTCGGTAGAGCCCTGCTCCCTTGCCTATGTGGTTTGTGATTTGCTTGATGGAATTTTATTTCTCCTTCATGATTGAAGTTATTCATACTTGGCTTGAGGTTGAGATGAGCTTGTGGAGGCTGATGCCCCACACACCTTTCCTCCCTCGCTTGCATTGCATGCATTTTACAGTCGTTTACTGTTTACTGTTTAAGCTGATGCTTTATCTGTTTCTATTTATCATTGACATGATCCCCTAGGAATCTCACTTCCTTTGATAAGGAAGTGATGATTAGAACTTCAGGTTGAAACCTATGCATGATAAATTCTAGGAGATCCTTGTTTCAAACTTCAACCATAGGATGAATCCTTGGCATGACAGCATTAGGACTTTATAGTCTCCACGTAGTTGTCCCCCTCTCTTCTCATCTCAAACAAACATTAAAAAACGTAATAAAGGCGATACGAGCCTTAAGCTACTTGGGTAATGATAATTGAGCGGCCTCCTCTCAATCGTCTAGAATGTCTAGTATACGTCCTTTGGACGATATGCGACGCATTCGTTCCCAGGTCATAGTCTCTAGTGTTGTACAAACTACAGACAACTAAAAAACAGTTCTTTTGTAAAAGACAGAAAACGAACTTCAAACCTTTTTGCCCCGTGGGCCCGTAAGTCAAAGGAAGCTTTTCTGAAGAAAAGAGTGTCGTTAACTCCCAGTTCTACCGCAAACGGTAACGCCTAAGTCTCCAAGGGTCGAGCTGCGTACACCAAATTGCTGGAACTGTTTGTTAACCCTACTCGAAAAAACAGATGAATTTGAATTCCCGTAATCCGTATTATCCCGAACTACATAAGCTCTGATCTCTCATATCTGTTGAGAGTACGTAGGCACAATACTGATGTATTAGCGAGCCACCTTCCCCGTAACCCGTAGTTAGCCGAACTACATTGACTCTGCTTTCTCATTCTCTGATGAGAATACGTAGGCATAAAGTGCGACGCTTTGACGAGTCATTTTTCTTTTCTTTTTCAGACCAGCCTTGATAGGTAGATAGTAAACAAACCCGTCAGATAAACACAACAAGCGTGGATCCCATCGAGTACGATGGACGTGAGGGATGCTAATACCTTCCCCTTGCGTAACCGACTCCCGAACCCAGACAATGGTTGCGATGACCTTGTCTTATACCTTTTCGTCAGGTTTTTCCGATCGTTTCCTTTCCCGTTCTGAGGGATAAATAACGAAAGGTGGCGACTCTTCTGTTTTGCCGGCACCTTATTTTCGCGGTAGCGACACCTATGTGTTGTGTTGAAACTTAATTTGCATGCTAGTATTGATTGAATAAAGATTGTGTTGTTAAAATTGCAAAGTTAGTGTCATTTTAATGTTGCTTTCGGGTTTTGTAATAGAAGCAATTTTTGATAAAACCAACTACACCATTGTGCTCCTTGGGAAAAATCAAGCAAGTTTAATCTTTCGATCATTCATTTTAATGGAGAATTGAGGAAGTTATGATTGCTCTTTCCCAAAGCTTATTGTACCTCAGGATATCAACCATCATAGGCTAATCAACTACAAAACGATATAAATATTCCTCAACAGAAAAAGGAAATAATATCTCCTCAACCCTCTTCTGGATCCATTCCATGTAAGGATCATAGGCTCTACAGTCACCTTTACCCAAGGAAAGCTTCCCCTTCTTATGAATTTTCCCCCATGCATCAACAACTCTTGCTAGAATATCAGGGCCAGCTATACCAATAAAGTACAAAGATTCTTGCACTTCTTCATCCTTTGGTGGTCCCCTTAAAGCATATCCAAATTGTCATACAGCGAGAGAAGGGTTGTAGTTGATTCCTCCTTTCTTCCCCATCAAAGGTACGTTAGGAAAGCTACCACAACTGAAGATGATTTCTTTACCAAGCAAATCTCGGTTAAACCAGACAATATCCTTGGCAGTCAAACCCATTAGTCTCTTTGACCATTCAGATGAATTTCTCGAATCAGCGAAAGCTCCGGAACAAGGAAGATGATCTATAAACCACTTGTGAAGGAGTGGTGCACAGTGAGAAATTGTCTTTCCTCTTCTCTTCTCATTCTTGTAATGTAATGAATGGCACAAGTCTCCTAGGAGAGTGGGTGCAGGATTCTTGGAGGTGAAGATACGAATAACACTCATATCAACGAAGTCCGGTATTTTGGGAAATAACACAATGCCATAAACACACAAAGCCAGAATAACACTAAAGACCACCCAACAACCCTCTTCAGCATTCTCCTAGGCTTTGTCCACCAAGAAAGGTAAAGTAAAGCTAGAGATTCCATTTCTGCTAACTACATTATCAACCAATTCAGATGCGCTCAAATAAAGAGTGGAGGCAAACTTCTCGAGATCAGGTTCATCCTCTGACTGAAAGAATGGCACCTAATCTTGGACTGGAATTCCCAAAATAAAAGCATATTCTTCTAGAGTAGGAACCAACATATAATCTTGGAAGGTGAAACAACGTAGTGGAGGGTCATAAAACTATAATATAGTATGAATGGCTCCATTCTCATAACTTGTGATCTCACGGACAAAATTCAAAACTCTCCCATATACTCTTCTGAAGGTTTCAAGGACACATGGACCAGCCATAGAAATCAAACCAAATAAAGGTCCCAAATCTAGTGACGGAAACTTGTATACAATGATCTTCTTTCTCTCAGCCTCCATCTCTATAGAAAACTAGATAACCAGAATAAAAGGAGAAACAAGAACCTGAAAACACATAAACATGCTATGTTAAGATGCAAAATGATTATGCAGATGCAAACACAGGATCAAGGTATCCAATGCTCAAGATTGCTGTTATGCTGTTGACTGAATATAATCAGAGCTCTGCTCTAATAAGAAACCAAGAAATCTAGAACACTGAGGTGATAGAAAACCAGAATATCGAAGATCAAAAGTCTAGACTGTCGAGAAAACCAGAAAACCGGGTTGGTTGAAAGTCAAGGTTTCCACCAAAACCCATCCCCTCTCACATGTGGGTTCTAGTCTTGGAAAACATGGAAATCCTAGTAGGTTATTAGTATCACAGACTCTCAGGTCGAGAAACTATGATACATTCACCATTTCTGGTTCGGCCTCATGGTCAATCAAGAAGGTCTCAACTGACTTCCAAATGAGCGGTCCCCAGAGTTGTTAGCCTTTCTAAGTTAATACTCCCTCAACTGCACCAGATGCGTAGGATACTGTATCTCTAAAGAAAAACATCGTCTAGACGTGAATTTCACGCGACCTTTTGCATGGTCAAACGCCACACAAACTCCCATTACACTCCACACTAATCCTATGTGTGTACTCAAGCCTCGGTATTGGGCTTATCTCTCATGGAACAACCCACCCAATAGCACAGCAACAACAACATAATAGAATAACAATGATATAATGCAAAAGTAAAATGAAAAAATAATATACAACAGATATAGCATACATATTCACAAATATAAACACCCAATGAAACAAAACAGACAATCACTAGGATTGACTCGTATAGGGAACCAGAGTCCCCAACAGAGTCGTCAGTTGTCGCAACTAGGAAAAAACAACCGGTGGAAACAAATAGAAGATTCGCCACCGAATGTTATTTATCCCAACGAGGGAAAGGAAATGATCATAGAAAACCTAAAAGAAAAGATAAGACAAGGTCATTGCAACTAAATCTTGAGTTCGGGAGTCGGTTACGCAAGGGGAAGGTATGAGCACCCCTCACGTCTATTGTACTCAATGGGATCCACACTTGTTGTCTAATCAAAAGGTGAGTTATCTAAAAGCTACTCCTAAACAGGAACGGGAAAGGAAAAAGGAGACTCGATATGACATCGCCGCCCTATGCCTACGTATTCCCTCGTGCAATGGGAAAGTCAGAGTCAATGTAGTTTGGAAAACCACGGGTGAAGGGGGGAAGGTTGCTCGCCAAAACTTCTCCATCTTGTGCCTACGTATCCTCATCTGGTATGAAAAATCAGAGAAAACGTAGTTCGGGTAACTAAACCACAGGTTTGTTAAGTGTTTTTTATGAACGGGGTTAAGTTCCCATTCCAGCAGTTAGGGGCAATGCCTATTTGTGGCAGAACGGAAAAGTATCATACTCTTTTCTAAAAATGATTTTGAAAGACAATCTCGAAGGATAAAAAAGTTTGAATTTTATTTGTGAGTTTTAATGAAGTCAATTGAATTTTTTTGAGATTCACGTCGCACAAAAGACTATGATATAGGAATGAATGCATCACATATCTCCTCTAGATGGGGACGTACACTAAACACTCTAGACAAGTAAGAGGAAACCCCTCATTCATCATTCATCATATGCTTAAGGCTCGTGTCGCACAACGTTCATTGTCTTTATTAAGTATCTTAGAATTGTTTGATATTGTCGCATCACTGCGTAAGGACATAAGAGTTGCCACCGTTAGTTATTTATCCCAAAGAGAGGGAAAGGAAACAATTAGAGAAAACCTACGGAAAAGGGAAGAGATAGGTCATCGCAACCAAATCTTGGGTTCGGGAGTCGATTACGCAAGGGGAAGGTATGAACACCCCTCACGTCCGTTGTACTTAACAGGACCCACGCTTGTTGTCTAAGTTTATGGGTGAAAACAAAACTATCTATAAGGTTGCTAATGCTAAACAGAAAGAACTGACTCGATAGGACATCGCCGCCCTATGCCTACGTATTCCCTCATGCAATGGGAAAGTCAGAGTCAATGTAGTTCGGGAAACTACGGGGGAGGTTGCTAGCCAAGACATCGCGTATTGTGCCTACGTATTCTCATCTGGCATGAGAAATCAGAGCAAAACATAGTTCAGGCTAACTACGGGTAAGCAGGGTGTTCTCGATCGCACGGGGAGCGAGAGAAAAGGTAGACGATACTAACGCACACATTCTAGCAGTTAGGTGTATTGCTGCTCGACCATTGGAGACTTAGGCATTACCTGTTTGTGGTAGAACGAATGTAGTATGTCATTGGTTAAAAGTTACAGGGAACCTAAAGGGGGGAAAGGAGGGAAAGTGCTCGCTAGGATTATCGTAATCCTATGCGTACGTACTCTCAACAGATATGAGAGATCAGAGCAAACGTAGTTCGGGCCTAACTACGGAAAACGATTTCGATTGCACGAGGGCGAGAGAAAAGGGATCTCGATCGCACGGAGGCGAGAGAAAAGGGGTCTCAATCACAAGGATGCGAGAGAAAAGGAGTCTCAATCGCACGGGGGCGAGAGAAAAGGGTCTCAATCGCAAGGATGCGAGAGAAAAGATACGGATCGGGACACACACGCTATAAACCTAAGACGTAGGAGCGAATGCGTCGCATATTATCCAAAGGACATAGGCTAAACACTCTAGACAAGAGAGAGGAGGCCGCCCACTCATCATTTCCCATGTGTCTATCGCTAACGGCTCAGAACACTCGGTGGTTGAATAAAAGATGAAATTAAAACAATGTTACCGAACAGAGTGGTTCCGTTGACCCTTTACAATGCGTGCAAGCTTCCTTTCTAAGCTTCTCTTCCTCTTAGATCCTTGGCGATGATGCTTTAAAATCGAATCGGGACCAATGTGACGTTAAACCATTGTAGCTCGACTTTTAAGGAAAGTCAAACTATAAGAGGTCGCGTATTAATATCTGTGTTATGGACAAGATAGATAAATGATATTGAGGATCATTCTCCAATTGAATCGTGTCGCACAGACCAAAAAGAATGGGATCTCGTCTTACGGATGCAAGACTTCATTGATCCAAGAAAGTCAAAATAAAATCGGAAAGAAGAAGAAATAAGGAGAGAAAAGAGGTGGTCTCGGATCCAACATTATCCATCAATAATTTGATTAATAACGGTTTACGGAGGTCTGGTCATCGAACAAAACAGATGAAAATGGGATAAAAAACCCAATAACAAATGGGAAGTATAATCCAACTTTTAAAAGAAAATATAAATGAAACTCTAAAAAAAAAGGAATAGAATAGAAATATAGAAATTCTTAAAAGAAAATATAATATATTCTAAAAAACTCTAATAAAATAACTATAACTTTCTAAAAGAAAAATAATAGAGCTTCTATATACTACATAAGGTAACAATATATTTATAACATAACATATTTTAAAAACTGTCTCATAATGATATATACAAATTAACATATTAATAATATATATATATATATATATATATATATATATATATATATATATATATATATATATATATATATATATATATATATATATATATATATATATATATATATATATATATATATATATATATATATATATATATATATATATATATATATATATATATATATATATATATATATATATATATATATATATATATATATATATATATATATATATATATTACAAAAGGGGGTTCAACAATTAAATGGGGGATGCAGTCCAAATGAACATAAACGGGCTTAGAAGCCCAAAACCACAAACCAGAAAATAAAACAATTAAAAAAATCAGTAAACAAAGACAAAAGGAGGGATATCAATTGATCTTGGGGGGAAGTCCGATTAAAAAAAATGGGCCGCGAGGCCCACTAACCCATTAGCAGCCAGCAAAGTCTTCTTCTTCTCTTCATTTTTCCAAGGAATGAAGCCCAGCTCCGCCATTATCACTCGCGGCTCAAAATTCTTGTCCGCTCCTCTTGTTCATCCCTCCAGCTTCTTCCAACAAAACTATCTCCGACCAAAACCTCTATCCCTTACACTCTCAGCTCATCACCAACCTCCCACATCAAACTCAAAAATAACCTCTCCAAGCAACTCCATCTCTCAACTTCTCTCTTTGCCACTTTGTTTGAGATCTCTCTCTGTTTCATTTTCTCTGAAATCTGCCTCTAATTTCTGCTACAGTTTCCACACGTTAAAGAGGTAATGGGTATTGATTCACGAAGGATATTGTTTGGAGATGAAAAAGGAGTGGGTTGGTTTTCGACGGTTTGGGTTATGGTGATGATGCAATGAAAACTGATGGTGATTAAAGATGTTGAGTGAAATATGGATTTGAAGCTGGAATTGATGAATCTGGGTTTCGAAATTGATGATGAAGATGGAGGGTTTGTGTGAAGATCTGGATCGTGTAAGGTGAAGAGGGATCGAAGGAGTGTGGCGTGGTTGAAGTTTGTTTGTTGAGGTTTTTGAATCGGTGGTTTGATCGAGATTGTTATGGGTTTTCCGGAAACTTGTTTGAAGGTTTGCTCATGGAGGAAATCAAGGATGATGAACATGGGCTTCAACTGGGTTTTCACAGAAGGAGGTCGAATGGTGAATTTGGAAAGTTTCTAGATAATATTGATGAAGATCTATGAGTTTGAAGATGATGGTTCGCGAAAATGGTGGATCGGAAATGAATTAGTGAGATTAGTAGTTGGTGTTCCATTTGATTGTTTCAAGAGTGGTTTGAAGGTTTCTATTCATGGTGGTTTCAGATCTGAGGTTTGTAGTCGATTTGGTGAAAGGTTGATGTGTCTTAGATGAAGCTCGGTTTGATTCTGTTTACGGAGGAAGAAGATGAACTTGATTTACAGATCTAGTTTGAGGGAGATTTGGGTTTTCAGTTTAGGTTGTTTGATGATGTTGAGATGGTGAAGCAGAAGATTGAGATCTGATGAGTTCTGCGTATTTTCTGGGAAGATGGATGAAGTTGATGAATTTTCTGGTGAAGCTTTGATATGATGAGCGGCGGCCGCTAGGTCTAGGGATGCGTGCCATTCTCTGATGAAAGAGACAGTGAACAGGACTTTATATAGTCCTATGGTAAACACGTGGCTTGCTTAAATGACTTAATTAAACTAACTAATACCAATTAAAGATAATGCTGGTTAATATTAAATTCTGACTTAAAAACTAATGGTTAATGCAACGTTTAAAACCAATTCAGTTAATTAAGATAACAACTAACTATAACCCTTGTTGCACCCCAAAATTTGCCCAACTTTTCTTTACCTAGCTTATGTTTCATGTCATTCACATTAGCATTATCATTTGCATTTCCTTGACATGTGTGCAGGAGATCAAGAGGTATGATTACCAATCAAGAGCTATATAAGACTGTGAGGCTAGCTAATAAGTTTATTCAAGAGTTCAAGGGTTGATATCTTTGTCAGAGAAGTTAAAGGATCCTCAGAGAGAGTGGTTGAAACCAAGTATGTGGGTCTCCTAACTTGAGAGTTATGGGGAAGACCATCAGATGATTCTGAGGCCATGAAGATGGAATTTAGGTCTTGAGAGAGCTCATGAGAAGAGTTGAAGATCACTTTGAGGCCTAGACAGGTCATTGTGCACGATTAAGAAGACTCAGCCATGAGTGGTGCAATTAGGGTTTGACTGGGTCAACCCTAAGTCAACTGATGATTTGGAGAAGGCTGAGGCCTAATCCAAGAGCCATGTCATCATGGATTGATAAATTGAGATGTTATAAGGATGATACCAAGGTTAATTCATCACGATTGAAGAGTTTGAGAAGTTTCAAGCTAGGGTTTCTAAGGCTTGACAGTGTAAAATCCCCTAGTTTGGCCCCTATCTTCAAGGCAATTTAGCTCAAGATGTGATTGTCATATCATCTTTCCCACAACATGATCGTTGTAGATCATGGTCTTAGCTTTAATTTGAGTGCTAGAAATCCTTGATAGGATTTGTAGAACTCATGTTATGGCTTTGACAAGTTACAAGCCATCTGAGGTATGTGAATTTGGAGCTTGAAAGTTACCCAACTTGCATGACACTTTTGCCTAAGAAGGATGATTCCTATGAACTTTTGGTAAACATGAATGTTGTTCCTTATCCTCTTAGATTTCCATAGAGTACTAGAAGTCCTTGATAGGATTTGTAGAACTCAAGTTATGGCTTTGACAAGTCAAGGGTATTTTGGGTATTGGGACATTACAGGTCATTTTGAATCATAAGTCAATTTCACCATCTTGCAAGCCTCAAATGGATTTTTGTTCAACATGAAAGTTGTTCAAAATGATGTTTTTAGCTTGTCTAAGTATCAAGAGTCCATTTATATGGATCACATCAAGCATTGGTGGAAGAAAGTTCATATAAAAGCCATTTTAATGAATTAAGATGGGAAAATTCAAAACAATTGAGAATAATTTGTTTTCAAGTCAAATTTGTGGTCATTTTGAATGGAATTGATGTTTTAGAGAGATTGGCATTGTCACATTTTTGATTTTAAGTGCTTAACATATCCATTTGGAAGGTTGCTTCACAAGTAAGAAACATATCCAACACACTACATATGTTGAAATCAAGGGATGAAAACCATTTCATTACATTCCACAAAGGTTAAGTGAATCATTTTGGACTGATTTGGAGAGTGAACAAGGTTAGAAGGTGGATATCAACTTTGGAAATTTGGAAGAAAGGTGAAAATTAAAAACTCATGAATGGGCTTGGTTTGGGCCTCTATTCCATTGAAACAGAATATAAAAGGGATTTAGAACAGAATTGGAAGTTTCTAGCGCCAAAATTCATGGAGAAGCCATTGATGCAAGGTGAATAAGAAAGCTTGAAATTGAAAATTCATTTTGGAGAATCAGGAGGTTTCAACCAGAATTAAGCATCAAGAAACATTCTCCATTAATCACTGAAGATTTCTGCAAGGTTTGGAAGAGAATTGAGGCGTGAATCCACTGCAATCCAAGCTCAAAGACAGGTTTTAACTTCTTGAAATTTCTCTCTGATTGTGTGTTTTTAATGAAGTAGAAGCATGCGGTTAGGTTCCTCTTATGATCTAGATGGATTTAGGACGATCAATTGCAACTTTAGAGACGATTTAGGTTGAAGTTCATTTTCGGTTGAGATTGGTATCTCAAGATTCATGCGTTTTTAGAGCGAATAAGTGGCATGGTTGAATTGCGGGTGAAATTCTGGTCAAGTTTCGTTTAGAAACCGTGGCGAATGGTTGATTGTAGACGAACTTAGGGTTATACAGGGGTGGCCGGAAAAGCCACTGGCGACGGCCTGGTTCGCGCGCAGGTTTGAAGGTTTGAATTGAGGAAGACGAAATCACGTCCGTCCATGTGTGCTGAAAGTTGGAATCATTCACTCAATCCAAGTGTCCTCAATGAGCCACGTAACCCTTTCCAAAACTCACCGTTTTGCTTAGTAACCTTGTGAGCTTCACTGTGTGAACCGAGCGTGCCTTGGTTCAAATCCTGGCATGTATTGTTTTTGATTTTTCATTTTGTGAATTGAGTTGAGCTGATGAATTGGAGCGTTGGGCCTATGAATTTCAGTTGCTATCACCACCCCTCCAGCCAAGCCCAACATGGATTTTCAACGTAAATTGGTCACTCAATGCACCCTCCCCTGACTTATTTTTGTTTGAATTGAATGGATACTCAGATGGGCCTCACGCCCTATTGCTATATGCACCTCCCTTCTGGCCCAACCCAGGATATGAACTGAAGATCATTGCTATTTGCCACGCTGGTTTTGTCAATTTCCATTGATTTTCTTTTATTTTGTGCATTTCATATAGTTTGTAAATAATTCATAAAAAATAGAATAATAACTCAATTAATTCCAGATTTTTTCCCTGATTCATGATTGAATATAGAATTTTATTGAATAAAAATATTAGGAAAATCATGCATTTTCATTTTATGTGCATTTTTTACATTTTAATTGACATTAATTTCATTATGGTTGATACTTTGTCTTGTGGAATTTTGTGTGATCATTTGATGATGATTTTTGAGCTGATTTTTTGTGTGTAGTTAGTTTAGACATTTATGCTCCCCTTAGATTTTTCTCAGATTTTTGTGATGAAATTAGGTGTTGGTTTTAAGTTGAAACTTTAGGTGCTCTAGTTTTAGGGTTTAAGCTTAGTACCTCATGATTTAGGATTTAATTCTAGGACTTTTTGGATGATTTAACCTCTGGATTTTGTATGGTAGATTCATGATTGACTTAGGTTCCCATAGTTATTTTTGTAGGATTTTACAATTGGTTTTAGTATTTTAGTTAGAATTAACTTTAGTACTAGGTTTTAGGTGATCCTAACTTGCTAATTCAACTAGAATGATTTCTTTAGTTCCCTTAGATTAGGGTTTTGCTTCTCTTGCTCTTGGATGATGCTGAAGGCATGTGTGGACTGCTGAGGAATGCATGAGGGAGCTTGGACTTGAAGTTTGCTCTTCCTTTGGAGTAGTTTTGTTTAGGTGTTAAGATTAGGGTTTGTAAGTAGAGCTTCTAGATAGATTCTCTTCTTTCATAAACATGGAATGTGTTGATCACTTCCATTATTCTCTATGATGTAAGGTCCCCTTGTGAAGGACTCATCCCTCCTTTGGTAGGATGTGTGGCTCTTCCCAAGTTGGTAGAACCTTTAAGGGTTCCTTTCTTTGATAGGGGAATGTTTAGTGGTGACCTTTGGTCTTCACTTTGCTTTCCACTATCCAAACCTTGCTCTTGTTATATGAATCTTTCTCCCTTGCTAGAGGATGGAGTTCCTTGTTAGAAGATTGAAGATGCTAGAAGTTTCTACTTCTCTGTATTTGAAGACTGCCATTGGAGCTGAAGCTTGAAGATCAAGAAGAACAAGTTGACACTTGTGAAGAAGATCTAGCTGAGATCAAATGAAGAGCTGAAGCTTGAAGTTGGAGAACAAGTTGATACTTGTGTTTGATGCATTGAAATCTTGAGGAAGCAAGTTGACACTTGCTATGGAAGATGATAGCCTTGAAGAACAGTTGCAGACTGAGGACTGAACTGCTGTCATAGGAGAGCTTTGCTGGGAAGCTGTGGAAGCTGTTGATTTGCTTTCTTGTCTGTTTGCTTGCTGTGTAATTGTATTGATGTGACTTGTGTGATTTGCTTGATGGCATTTTATTTCATCTGTATGATTGCAGTTATTCATTTATGGCTTGAGGTCGAGACGAGCTTGTGGAGGCTGATTCCCCACACACATTTCCTCCCTCACTTGCATTGCATGCATTTTACAGTCGTTTACTGTTTACTGTTTAAGCTGATGCTTTATCTGTTTCTGTTTATCATTGACATGATCCCCTAGGAATCTCACTTACTTTGATAAGGAAGTGATGATCAGAACTTTAGGTTGAAACCTATGCATGATAACTTCTAGGAGTTCCCTGTTTCAAACCTCAACCATAGGATGAATCCTTGGCATGACAACATTAGGACTTGATAGTCTCCCTTTAGTTGAACCTGTTCGTTCTCTCTTCTCATCTCAAAACAAATCAAAATACAGTAATAAAGGTTAACTGATGTCGTACGTTAAAAGCCTTAAGCTATCTGAGAAAGGGTTGTCGGAGAGTTTCTTTTCGACAGCTTGGATGTTTAGTATGGCACCCTTTGGGTGACATACGACGCATTCACTCTCAGGTCATAGTCTCTAGTGCGATATTGGTTGCAAACATCCATAAAAAACAGTTCTTCCGTAAAAGACAAAAAACAAACCTCAAACTTTTTTGCCCCGTGGGCCCATAATTCAAAGGAAACTTTTCTGAAGAAAAGAGTGTCGTTAACTCTCAGGTCTATCGCAAATGGTAACGCCTAAGTCTCCAAGGGTCGAGCTGCGTACACCAAACTGGTGGAACTGTTTGTTAACCCTACTCGATAAAACAGATGAATCTGAATTCCCGTAATCCGTATTAACCCAAACTACGTAAGCTCTGATCTCTCATACCTGTTGAGAGTACGTAGGCACAATACTGACGTATTGGCGAGCCACCTTCCCCATGACCCGTAGTTAGTCGAACTACATTGACTCTGATTTCTCATTCTCTGATAAGAATACGTAGGCATAAAGTGCGACGCTTTGCCGAGTCATTTTCTTTTCTTTTCAGACCAGCCTTGATAGGTAGATAGTAAACCAACCCGTCAGATAAACACAACAAGCGTGGATCCCATCGAGTACGATAGACGTGAGGGGTGCTAATACCTTCCCTTTGCGTAACCGACTCCCGAACCCAGACAACGGTTGCGATGACCTTGTCTTATACCTTTTCATCAGGTTTTTTCCGATCATTTCCTTTCCCGCTCTGAGGGATAAATAACGAAAGGTGGCGACTCTTCTGTTTTGCCAGCACCTTATTTTCGCGGTAGCGACAGCTGGCGACTCTGCTAGGGATTTGATAGTTTCCTGGGATCCAACGTCCCTTATGCGAGTCAGTTTAGGGATCCAACGTCCCCTGCGAGAGTCAATCCTAGCGCTTGTATGTTTACTTGTTGGGTTGTGTTTATTTATCGCATTTTATTTCCCGCACTTTATTTTCAGTATGATATGATTATATGTGCTGTTGTGTGGGGGGGGGGGCATTCTGATGAGTGAGGAGCCAGACCCAGGCTTGAGTGTACCTAGCATTAGTTGTGGAAATTAGTGGGCGCGTGCTTGCTTTACAGGCACTAGTGTCTCATGAAATCCACGCTCAGATGAGGTTCTCCCGGTTGACTTCTTTTCCGGCCCTTTGGGCCTGAGGGGTTGTTCGTTTGGAGGATTGTCGACTCTAGGGACCGATCATTTGGGATTCAGCTAAGTGAGGCCTCTTCAGGGGATGATGATGCCACACCTTCTGGGTATCATATCATCTCTCTTGAATGTCTGTGACGCTGATGACCGCATAGGATGCCAAACTTGTGTCAGTTTAGGTCCATACCTATGAGCAGGGTCGGGTTTGTTGCAGGAAACCATAACCTTCAGACTACCTGGTTTTCTTGATAGTGAATCAGTTTCGTTGGTATCAGAGGGTCTCATCATCAGATATATGATTGTTCTTGACAGAGCAGGTTTATGGTCTGATATCAGAGGTTCTCATTATCAGATATATGGTTGTTCTTGACAGAGCAGGGTTATGGTCTGGTATCAGGGGTTACTTCTCATCAGAGATATGGTTGTTCTTAACAAAGCAGTATTATGGTTTTGTTGATACAGAATATTCACCTTCATCTCCGCAACAGCACAGTCGTCTTGATCTCCTGCTGCATGATTGCATTTTGCATTGTTTTGCATACTCATTTGCATATCATTAACGTGTGTCTGTGTTGCAGGTACCGTTCCCCCCGGTTCAGGTTTTCTTGCCTTCTCTTGTGCTATCATGGGTTCTCTGAGGAAGACCGTGGCCTACAAGCTCCCCACTCCTGATGTTGTTCAGCTGTCCAGTTTGATTGCTTTGGCAGATGATTCTATGAGGGATGAATTCAGAAAGTCTTATGGGAAACTGCTTAGCTTGGTTCGTAAACCTTCTGTGTCTAAGTTGAATGGGTTGTACGCCTTGCTGCAGTTCTACGATCATCCTTTGAGATGCTTTACCTTCCCGGACTTTATTCTCGCACCTACACTAGAGGAGTATGCTGATTTGTTAGGTGTGCCTATCAAGAGTCAGATGCCCTTTGTTCATATGGATGCTGAGCCTAATCTGGCTAGTCTAGCTCTTTCGCTTCATCTGGATGCCTCTGAGTTGGTCTTGTCTAGTTGGAACGGGGTTCCCAGTTTCTCCTTGCAGTTCTTAGTGGGAAAGGCCCAGCAGTGTGCCAAAGACGGTTGTTGGATCGCGTTCAACGCTATTCTTGCTCTTTGCATATACGACATCATTTTGTTCCCTAATATGCCTGACTTTGTAGACTTGGACGCTTTTCATATCTTTGCCTCAGGGAATCCAGTCCTTACCTTGATTGGCGATATGTATCACTCCGTCCATTACAATAACGAGAACAGAAGGGGCAAGAATGTCTCATGCTGTGTGCCCCTATTCTATAGATGGCTTGATAGTCACCTACCCAAGAAGGGTCCCTTTGCTTCATCTGCAGCCACAGCTGAGTGGTCTGAGCGTTTGATGAGTCTATCAGCGGAGGATGTCGCCTGGTTTGATAGAGATAGGTTGGGTACTGAGATTATCTTCAGCTGCAGCGGGTTTCCGAATGTGCCTTTGATAGGAAGGAAGGGCTGTATCAACTATAATCCGTCTCTGCTGGTCCGACAGTTTGCTTATGCTTTGAGAGCTCCGCCGAAGGATGAAGAGGTGCAGGAATCTCTGTACCTCACTGGTCTTCTAGAGGGGGATATGTTATCTAAGCTTCAGCACGCTTGGAATGGTATCAGTAGGCAGGGAAAACCGTTGCTGGGAAAAAGTAATAGCCAAGCCTATGCTCCATATGTGACCTGGATCAGAGCCAGAGCAGATATCATAGGGATGTCGTTTCCTCCTGCCAAGCTAGAAAGCCCTCCAGTGATTGAAGAGCCTACCACCGTGCCTATTCAGCAGTACAATCAAGTGTTAGCTGAGCGAGAGGAGCTGAAGAAGGCAAATGAAGAACTGGAGAAAGAATTGGCTCAGCTCAGAAGCGAGAGAAACGAAGTCGTCCATTCCTTCAAGAGGCAAACAGAGCTGGTAAACAAGTTAGGTACGAATTTGACTAAGCAGTTGGCTGAGCATGAGCGTTTGGGTCGGGACTTCAAATTTGTCAACGACATATTGGCCACTAAGAAGCAGCCCTTGGATGAAGCGTACCGGAGAATATCCAAGTTTAATCAGCATTGGAAGGCCACCCTAGCCAACGACAAGGAACAGGAGGATAAACTGAAGCAGCAGATCTCCAAATTGAAAGCCCAAGTGAAGGCTAGTGAGAAGAGGTTTGATGAAGAAACCGCTCGCAGATATGCCACTGAAGGCCTGCTAAACAAGGCTCTTGCTAACCTGAAGGAGCGCAAACAGACGTTTGAATCCAAGAAGCGGAAGTTAGAAGATTGTTTCGGTGAAGGATCATGGGAAGACTCGGTTGAAGGTCTTCAACACACTATTATGCAGAGGGAGTTACTCGTCGAAGGGTTGGTCACTCAGCCTGATCAGCCAGAAACGAGGGATCTGTTAGAAGAGTTTCGAGCCCGTGGCCGTGCTTGACTATGTTTGTAATCCTTTTGTTTTGATCAGTGTTGTATGCTGACCATCACCAGGCTTGTTGGTTGAGGTCATGCTATTGATTCTGCTTGTACTCAGTGACGTTGTGTACCGCCTTGATGGGCTTTCTTTATATATATGAGATGTTATTTCCATGACTGGGCTCAGACTTCTTATTATCCGCACTGGCACTCAGGCACTAGGATCGGGGGGGGGGGGGGGGGGGGGGAAATCTCCCTAACGCACAGACACACATTTGCATTGCATGAGGCATTTGCATGACGAGCACGTTGTCATTTTTCTAACCCTTTGTGTATGCAGGTTGTTCCAGGATTGATTGAAAGCCAATCCACCGCTATCCGACCAGAGCAAATCAAGCTAGAGGCAATGGAACAAGTGCAGACTGACGTTCAGGAACTCCGAGAGAGGATGGACCGCTTCATGGAGCTCATGCAAGTGGTTGCCAACGGCTAAGACCAGCTCAGAACATTGGTCCAGCCTCTGATCTCAAGGGTTGACAGCAACGGTGTACTCCATAGTGGGAATGTTCCAACCCCTCCACCTGTTGAAACTCCTCAGAACGGCATCCCCGTGACCGGGGGGAATGGCAGTGGTAACGACAATGTGATCACTAACATCGGGCTCAATGGTAATACGACTGGCGTCGGTAATGGAAATTTTGAAGCTAATGGCAATGCTGGACTGGGCAACGGCAACGCATGTGCTGGATATCTGTATGGGCCTCAGCCATGGCTAGAAGATCATCAAGAAGATTTGTTCTCATAGAGGAGTGCTGAAGGAGAATTGACTGCTGAAGCACGTCTGAGGTTTAAGGCACTCGAGGACAAAATGAGGAGCTTCGAGAACCTGAACACTATGGGTGTCGACATGAGTAAATTGGGATTGATTGCTGATTTCAAGGTGCCTCCTAAATTTAAGGTACCCGACTTTGAGAAGTACAAGGGCACCACCTGCCCTCGTGTCCACTTAAGTTCATACTACCGAAAGATGTCCGCTCACTCTGAAGATGAGAAGATGCTGATGCACTTCTTTCGGGATAGCTTGTCCGGGCCATCTTTGGAATGGTACATGAGTTTGGAACCTACCAGTGTGCGCTCGTGGAAGGAACTTGTTGAGGCATCCATGCACCATTATCAGTATAACAGTGACTTGGCTCCGAACCGAGTTCAACTGCAGAACTTGTCACGGAGAAACAACAAGGGGTTCAAAGAATATGCCCAGCGATGGCGTGAATTAGCAGCTAGAGTTCAGCCGCCGATGGTTGAACGAGAGCTTGCCGAGATGTTTGTAGCCACCCTCCCAGGGGTTTATTACGAGAAATTGGTCAGCCGTATGTCAGGGAGTTTCTCAGATCTCATCATTACTGGCGAGCACGTTGAAAATGGGATCAAGTTGGGGAAAATTCAGGGTGTTGATCTATCCTCAGCTGGAGGAGGAAAGAAACCATATGGTAATAAAAGGCGTGAAGGAGAGACGAGCGCCGTGTCCAACGCTCGAAGGAAGGGTAAAGGCCAGCGCCAGCAGGTAGCTAGCATAACCATCCCTGCTATCCAACAACCCCAACCACAGCAACAGCCGCAGCAGCAGCAGCCAAATCAGCAAGGGTACAGAAAGTATCAGAACATGGCGCCTCTGTCGAGCCATCACCTTGAGACACCGCCCATGTCTTATGCTTAGTTGTTACAAACTCTGCTTCAGTTACAGCTAGTCCAGAAGAGAACCCTGGCTCCCTTGACAGGGGCACCTCCGCAGGGTTATGATGCGAATGCAACATGTGATTTTCACTCAGGGGCACCTGGCCACACAATAGAAAACTGCAAAGCCTTCAAGCACAAGGTGCAAGATATGGTGGATGCTAAGATCATCAACTTCTTAGATAATGTGCCGAATGTCACAAAGAACCCTATGCCGACCCATAGGGGAGGTGGGGTGAATGCCACTATTGAAGAAGAGAACTTAGATTTGTTGACTGATGTCAAGGATCTGAAGACACCGCTTAGCTTCGTTAAAGCCAAGCTGATGAAGAGAGGCTTCTTTCCAGGTTGTGGAGAATTGTGTATAGGTTGTGCGACTCGTCCTGATGGATGTGAACAGTTGATAGAGGGGATTCAGAGTCTGATGACCGAAGGAATCTTGTAGTTTAGCCGAAGGGCCGAAAGTAGATCCGGAGGGGTAATGCTGAAGCAAGATGATGAGGTTTCCACCATCACCATCCCTCGCCAGACGATAACTATTTTTGCACTCAGGCCGCCCACAATTACCATCACCAAGGCCGGGCCGATACCTTTTGAAAGCACCAGTGCTGTCCCATGGCATTATGGGGCAGACGTCTACTGCAACGGACATAAGTTAGAGCTAGAACCATCTGGGCGGTCTGTGGATAACCTAGTGGGAATTGGCGGAATCACGCGCAGCGGAAGAGTATTTGCTCCACCTGAGATTGTGGTGGACAAAGCGGACAAAGCTGAAGGAATCGATAAGGGAAAGAGTAAAGTCGTTGAGGAAACCTCTCGCGGGGAAGAGAAGGACTTACTTGTTAAGGACGCTGAAGAGTTTATGAGGCTGATCAAGAAGAGTGATTACAAGATCGTGGATCACCTCCATCAAACACCCTCGAAGATCTCCATCCTGAATTTGTTGCTGTGTTCGGAGTCACATCGCAACGCGCTGTTAAAGGTTTTGAATGCCACGTATGTACCGCAGGAGATCTCGGTCAACCAGTTGGAAGGGGTAGTAGCCCACGTGAATGCTGGAAACGGGTTAGGGTTCACTGACCTGGAGCTGACACCGAAGGGAAGAAACCACAATAGCGCCCTGCACATCTCGATAGAGTGTAGGGGAACGATTATGTCTCATGTGTTGGTGGACACAAGGTCGTCGCTCAATGTTCTTCCGAAGAAGGCGTTGATGAAGTTAGATACTCGCGGATTAATTTGCACACCCAGTGATCTGGTTGTGAAGGCTTTCAATGGAACCAAGCGTCATGTCTTTGGAGAGGTAACGTTGCCAATCTAAGTCGGGCCAGAAACTTTCGACGCAGTCTTCTACGTCATGGACATCATTCCTGCCTACAGCTGTCTCTTAGGCCGGCCATGGATCCACTCTGCTGGCGCCGTGACCTCCACGTTGCACCAGAAACTCAAGTATGTTGTCTTATGCAGCATCGTGACTGTATATGGCGAGGAAGACATAATGGTGAGCCATTTGTCGTCCTTCAAATATGTTGATATGGATGGGGAAATCCACGAAACCATATGTCAGGCATTCGAAGCTGTTAAAATCAAGAATGTGGCTCCTGTAATGACTGAGAAACCAGAGATGACTCTCTCTTCCTTCAAGGAAGCCCGAGCCGTTGTTCAAGCCGGATCCACCCTAGGCTAGGGGCAGATTCTGGAAATACCTAACAAACAGGACAAGTTTGGGTTAGGATACTCTCCTACGGCTAAAGCCTCCTCCTCTCACAGCGCGTCGCGAGGTAAAGGGCCGATCCAATTTACAAGCGGCGGGGTGATATTTGAAAGTGTCAACGCAGTGTCTGAAGACGGCGACGACAGCGATTGCGACCTAGACTCTTGGATCCAGCCAAGTAAACCAGGCCAGAGCCTCACCAACTGGTCTATCAGGGATACCATCCAAGTGACAGGCAAAGAGTAATGATTTACTTTCTCCAATCATTGTACAACCCTATGTCCTACCCGGGGCATAATGGTTTTATTGTCAGGGCCTTGTTTGATTATGTACATGCATTTTACCAATAAATCAAAAGGCGTTTTTCTTTGCATTCAAATGTTGTGATCTCTGTTATTCCTGTTTTATATTTTTTTTGAAAAACAATAAAATGGCAATAGGGTTTGTGCTAACCTGCATATCCTTGTTTTAAGCTTAACCCTTGTTATTGCAGGATCCACATAGCAGATGACATCGACTTTAGACCTTCTACGATTCACTTCGACTTCGACTGCCCGATCTATCAAGCCGAAGAAGAGTTTGATGAAGACGAAGACCTTCCCGAAGAGTTGGCCCGCTTGTTGAAACAAGAAGAGAAAGTTATTCTGCCTCACGAGGAAGAGATTGAGATTGTGAATTTGGGTTCTGAAGAACTAGTCAGGAACGTCAGGATAGGGGATGCATTGCAGAGTGATATCAAGCAGAGATTGGTTGAGATGCTGATAGAGTATAGTGACATCTTTGCTTGGTCATACGAGGATATGCCCGGACTTGATACTGACATCGTGGTCCACCACTTGCCGCTGCGAGAAGATTGTCCTCCCGTTAAGCAGAAGCTTAGAAGGACACGACCAGATATGGTCGTTAAGATCAAAGAAGAAGTGAAAAAGCAGCTTGATGCTGGCTTCTTAGCGGTCACCACTTACCCCCCGTGGGTCGCCAACATAGTGCCTATGCCGAAGAAGGACGGTAAGGTGCGGATGTGCGTCGACTATCGGGATTTGAATAGGGCGAGCCCTAAAGATGATTTCCCACTCCCTCATATTGATGTGTTGGTCGACAATACAACTCAGTTCTCCGTTTTTTCGTTCATGGATGGCTTCTCTGGCTACAATCAGATCAAGATGGCGCCGGAGAACATGGAGAAAACTACATTTATTACACCTTGGGGAACGTTTTGCTACAAGGTAATGCCTTTCGGTCTGAAGAACGCAGGGGCCACTTACCAAAGAGCAATGGTCACTTTGGTTTCATGATATGATTCATCATGAGATTGAAGTCTATGTTGATGACATGATTGCGAAGTCCCAAACGGAGGAGGGGCATTTGGTCAATTTGCTGAAGCTTTTTGAGAGACTTAGGAAATTCAGGTTGAGGCTGAATCCTAACAAGTGTACTTTCGGAGTATGTTCTGGAAAACTACTGGGGTTTATCGTGAGTGGAAGAGGCATCGAGGTTGATCTTGCGAAGATAAAAGCAATACAAGAAATGCCAGCGCCAAAAACCGAAAAAGAAGTTCGTGGTTTCCGGGGAAGAATAAACTACATTGCAAGGTTTATTTCTCAGCTCACGGCCACGTATGAACCGATGTTCAAACTGCTAAAGAAAGATCAGGCGATTATCTGGAACGAGGATTGCCAGAAGGCATTTGATAAGATAAAACAGTATCTACAGGAACCTCCGATCTTGATACCCCCAGTGGCCGGAAGACCCCTAATCATGTACTTGACAGTTCTTGAGAATAGTATGGGGTGTGTTCTCGGTCAGCACGACGAGACGGGCAAAAAGGAGCATGCCATTTACTATTTGAGTAAAAAGTTCACAGACTGTGAATCCCGTTACTCAATGCTGGAGAAAACGTGTTGCGCACTAGCCTGGGCTGCCAAACGTTTACGACAGTACATGCTCAACCACACCACCATGCTAATTTCGAAGATGGATCCTATCAAGTACGTCTTCGAGAAGCAAGCGCTTTCGGGCAGGATTGCCAGATGGCAAATGGTGTTGACGGAATATGACATTCAGTACGTTTCCCAGAAGGCCATCAAGGGCAGCGTATTGTCTGAATACCTTGCCGAACAGCCGATCGAGGATTATCAGCCGATGAAATTTGAATTCCCTGATGAGGATATCATGTTTCTCAAGGTGAAAGATTGCGATGAACCATTGCCCGACGAGGGTCCAGATAGGAAATCCCAATGGAAATTGATATTTGACGGGGCGGTTAACTCTTATGGAAGTGGAATTGGGGCGATCATCACGACTCCCCATGGATCCCATATCCCGTTCACCGCTAGACTGACGTTTCCGGTCACCAATAACGAAGCGGAGTACGAAGCATGCATCATGGGTCTAGAAGAAGCAATTGATTTGAGAATCAAGAACCTAGATGTATATGGTGACTCGGCACTTGTGATCAACCATATTAAAGGGGAGTGGGAGACTCGTCAATCGAATTTGGTGCCGTACATGAACTATGCCAGAAGGCTGCTTCCGTTCTTCGATCGAGTGGAGCTCCATCATGTGTCCAGAGCTGAAAACCAGATGGCTGATGCCTTAGCCACGTTGGCTTCGATATATAAAGTCAATTTTTGGAATGAAGCTCCAAGGATTGTCCTTTCTCGTCTTGATAGACCTGCATTCGTCTTTGCGATCGAGGAAGCCTCCGACGGCAAGCCATGGTTCCATGATATCCAGACATTCCTTATGACTAAGGAGTATCCTGCGGGAGCGTCAACCCAGGATAAGAAGACTCTGAGGAGGCTGTCTGGAAACTTTTATCTCAATCCTGATGGAGTTTTGTATAAAAGAAACCACGATCTCGTGCTACTCAGATGTGTATATGAGAAAGAAGCGAGTATGCTCATGGAAGAAGTCCATGAAGGCACATTTGGTATGCACGCCGGCGGGCATGCTATGACGAGAAAGATCCTGAGAGCAGGATACTAATGGCTGACGATGGAATCAGATTGCTTTAAATTCGCAAAGAGATGTCATAAATTCCAGATTTATGCTGATAAGATTCATGTGCCGCCGTGCCTGTTAAATGTCATGTCCTCCCCATGGTCGTTCTCCATGTGGGGCATCGACATGATAGGCAAGATCGAGCCCACTGCATCTAACGGTCATCGCTTCATTCTAGTAGCCATCGACTACTTCACTAAGTGGGTGGAGGCAGCCTCGTATGCTAATGTGACCAAGCAGGTGGTGGCTAGATTCATAAAGAGGGACATCATCTGTCGTTACGGAATTCCCGAGAGGATCATCACTGATAATGGTTTGAATCTGAATAGATGATGAATGAGCTGTGCCAGAGTTTCAAGATTGAACACCACAACTCATCCCCTTACCGGCCGAGGATGAATGGCGCCGTTGAAGCGGCTAATAAGAACATTAAGAAGATTGTACAGAAGATGGTTGTGACCTATAAGGATTGGCACGAGATGTTTCCATTTGCACTACACGGTTATCGTACAACGGTACGTACATCAACCGGGGCAACTCCTTTCTCACTGGTGTACGGTATGGAAGCTGTCCTACCGTTAGAAGTTAAGATCCCTCCTTTACGAGTTTTGGTTCACGTGAAACTCGATGAGGCAGAATGGATTAAGAACCGACTAAACCAACTCAGCCTGATGGACGAGAAGAGGTTAGCATCGATTACATATGGTCGTCTGTAACAAAGCCGAATGAAGAAAGCTTCTGATAAAAAGGTGCGTCCGAGAAGCTTTCAGACGGGTGATCTCGTCCTGAAGAAGATTCTTCCTCCACACTCCGATCACCGGGGCAAGTGGACTCCCAATTACGAAGGTCCGTACATCGTCATCAAGGTCTTCTCGGGAGGAGCCTTGTTGTTATCCACGATGGATGGCGAAGATTTTGCATCCCCGGTGAACGCGGACGCAGTTAAAAAATACTTTGCTTAAAAGAATGACCCGCTGGAAAGAAAAAGAATATCCAGGCAAAAATGGGGCATCCCGGCGAACCATAAAAAAGAAAAAAGGTTCGGGCAAAAATTAGGGATATAAAAGAAAATAATGTACACCCGCAAAGTCGAAAACCTGGAAGGGCGACTTTGGAAAAAAAGGGTATCTCGATGAATCGAAAACCCGGAAGGGCGATTCAGGCAAAAGTTAGGGATTTGAAAAAGCAAATGACTGCGTTCCGCGTGTGGACTTTCATTATTTAGTGGTTTGGAAGACCTGAGGGCCGTTTATCTGAATCAATCTCTTCTGAAGCTGAAGCGTCGGAGAAGTATCGAAGTCGAGTGCGTCATAGAGGGATCAACTCATGGTGTTCGTCTACGCCGTATTACCGACATTTGTGTATATACTGATGTATATTTATGTTTTTATATTTGAGCAGCTTCCTCATTCTAGGAGCTTGCATCTGTTGTAAAACATTTTTTACCCATTCAGGGGTTCGTTATCAATGAAATGTATACTATTCAGCAATTCTGTT
Source organism: Lathyrus sativus (assembly GCA_963859935.3). Lineage (NCBI taxonomy): Eukaryota > Viridiplantae > Streptophyta > Magnoliopsida > Fabales > Fabaceae > Lathyrus > Lathyrus sativus. Next base: position 186,301,915 of record OZ012736.1, on the reverse strand, counting down.
TGCTTGTGTAGTATTTATCTGTTTTGTTTGCGAAAAAGAACGCCGATGTTTTTGACAAAATGCGCATACATAAACTTACTGGCCTAGGCCACTGATTGTTGAAACAATGAATTACTTGAGCATTGTCACAAGATAATAACCTTGATAGGTCCCTTTGAGAAGGGTATCTCGTCTGTTTGTTTGTGTTGTTGCAGGTATAACATATTCCGGGCAGTACGCCGTATGCGTTCCCAAGCAGGATGATTCCTTCTTCTCTAGAAAGTTTAGTGGCATCTCCCCACGGAGTCTGAACATGAGATTGTAAGCATTGATATGTCTCCCCAAACAGAGAAGATTCTCTCCCCAATCAGATGTATCCTGAAGGAACGTCATCCCCCCAGCTGAGTCATACACTGAAGTGTGTGTTCATTCCCCAGCACTAGGTCAAAGTGCAGTTGTAGTAGAAGACTATCCGCAAGTATGCAGCACTCGATAGTTCAGGACTGAAGTCTCCCATGGAATTGAGATTCCCCACAGAGTTCTATTCTCCCCAGCAAGCAGGATGATTCCTTCTTCCCCAGCTGAGTTGGCAAATCCCCAAGAGAGCCGAGTCCTTGGAAGCCGTTTGGGCCATGATTGGTTTTCCCCAGTGGCGTGTTGATTAGCTGAGGCTATTTTTCCCCATTGGAGTCGTTATATCCAGGAAAGTTTTATCTGCGAAGGCCGTGCAGTTTGTTTCTGCGATTGACATCATTTCCCTCAGCAGATTGTGGTTCGTACACCTGGATGAGCAGGTTCGGGTTCTCGGAGAACTTTATTCCCCTTCAGCCGTCGACTGAAGATCATTTCCCCAGGCGGAGTCCAATTGAGATTGGTGTGACTTCTTCTCCTCGACAGGATGATTCCTTCCTCCACCAGAGTGATTCTTTCTCCTTGATAGGAGGCGTTTCCCTTCAGCATTTATTTTGCTGATCGGGTCGTAGCATTTTGCACGATTGCATATCATCTGCCCTAAAAATGCGTAGCATTTCCACCGCGTGGAGCATTACGCCATAGTCAAACATATGCATATGAAACATGAGCTAGGGCGTTACCATTCTTGTTTTGCAGGTGTTCCTCCGCAGAATGGTTTGCTCAAGATGACCCTTGAATTCCCCAGCGAAGTTGTGTGCTTAAGATGATTCTTAAAATCCCCAGTGAAGTCACGAGAGTTGGCTGCTCAAGTTGATGCTTGAAATCTCCAGCAGAGTGTTTGCGTAGGATGATTCCTGAAATCTCCAACAGAGTTGTTGGTTCAAGATGATTCTTGAATTCCCCAGCGAAGTTGTGTGCTCAAGGTGATTCTTAAAATCCCCAGTGAGGTCAGCAGAGTTGGTTGCTCAAAGTTGACTCTTGAATTCCCTAGCGAAGTTGTTTGCTTAAGATGATTCTTAAAATCCCCAGTGAAGTCGCGAGAGTTGGCAGCTCAAACTGATGCTTGGAGTCCCCGGCAGAGTGTTTGATCAGGATGATTCCTGAAATCTCCAGCAGAGTTATTGGTGCAGGATGATTCTTGAAGTCCCCGACAGAGTTATTTGTCCAAGATGATTCTTGAAGTCCTCAGCAGAGTTGATTTGTCTAGAATGATTTCTGAATCACCCGAAACACAGTTACTTTATAGTTCTCCAGTATCCCCAGTGGAGATGTGTCATCCCCAACAGGTTGTTGAGCAGAGAAGCTGAACTTTCCCTTGAAGACTTGATGATTGAAGTCCGGTAGTAGTGCCGAATCTCCTGACTTACTAATGAAGTCCAGCTGCGAGGTCGAAGCAGTTCTCTCAGCTGATGCAGAGTGCCTGAGGGCAGAAGTTTCAATATCCTTATTAGGTTCGTGATTGACCGAGGATTCTATTTCGGACTTACTGACGAAGTTCGGCTGACGCCCGAGAAAGTTCTTTGAATGCCCGACGGCGTGATTAACTTGATTGTTAAAAAGTTCCTAATGACCTGATAAGTCCCGAGGAATTCTTCTGCAGTCGCGCTGCAGAATGCCTGACAGTGATATCAGCTATGTATCGCCGGTTACCGAGTGACCAGTGATCCCTTGATGACTTGAGGAAGCAGCTGCAGCAAAATCTGATAATCATCCCGACAGAGATTTGAGAGTAGCTCTTCACCAGTTACCGTGCAACCGGTGATCCCTTATTGACTTACTGATGAAGTCCGACAAAGATGTTATCGACGTGCCTAGTGACACGATGAGTGATAACACGAAATCATATAGATATTTTCATGCATATTTCAACTAAAGTCTAACCGTTTTCGATCCGATTTCGGGTTATTTCCGTGTATTTGTCTGATGTTTTTGCAGGTATTCAACGATCACGTCTAAACAAGGCAACATGAAGAAAAGAAGCAATCCCAGATGAAATATGGACGAAAAAGGAGTGAAAACACAATGAAAAGCGCAACAGACAGTTTTTGCTGATGTGACGACCGTCACAGATGCATGACGACCGTCACACGGGTGACGATCGTCACACCTTGTGACGACCGTTATGCAGGCAAAAACGCCCCACTAAGATTACACGTCAAAAGAGCAGTTCCAATTCCCATTAAATGGTCCACTACTCCCTAAATTATCTGCCTCAAGGTCCATCATCCTCAGAGATAACCGTTGGGATTCCACTTCTATAAAAAGGGAAGCAGAGGACTTCAGAAAGGGGAGCGGCATTCATACCACGAAGTGCTGCCAAATTTAATTTCCAGAGCAAATTTACTTTCAGTTATTATTTGTATCCATTTCTCCAGTTTTATTTGTATTCCTTTCCTTTATTCCCCTACCATTTCCTCATTCCCATTTCCGCTCTTCTGTAATACTTACTGCACTGTACGATCGAATTGGAACTAAAGACAGAATCCTGCCAACATCTGTGGAGGATCTGCCCAAAGGCCAATTGGCATTATTTACAGGTTTTCATTTTGATCGACTTCTGTTTTATCATAATGCAATTTATTATTTATTATTATTATTTATGTTTTATTCTTCCCAATTCCATGTCTAGCTAAACTTAGGCAATCGATATCTAGTGATAATTCGAATGGGATTTGATAACTCTTGTTTGAAAACTTTCTTTTCACAAAAATAACTTATGGTCTAAGTGTTTAAAAATTGATTTACGAAATAAACTTCGTCGCGAAAGCGAGAACTTATTTTAAAGTAGTTTTGCCACGAAAGTGGGAAATTAATTAAGATACGAACCAACAAGCGAAAGTTGCGGTAAGGTCAGATAGTAAACACTAGGCATTTGTTTTAATAACAGCGAAAGCACTTTAAAACGGATTAGAACTTAGAGATTTCCAAAAAGTAATTTTAACCCCGAACGGAATACGAAAGTGTACGTTAGGCCCTTAGGATTATGATTAGCGTCAATAACTATTGTGAGACGAGAGTCTTCAAATCTCCATTTTCTGCTTAAATGAACTGTGAAAACTATTTCATACACCAGTAACTTATCAAGTCCCTGAAGAACATAATTACTACGTATCGATTCAATTAATTAAAATCTAAACAGTAACCTTAGTTTCCCCCTTTTAGTGACAATCTTATTCCCTTAAAACATATTCTACCTAGCTAAACATAGTAACTCCCGAGAACACTAGTTTGATTACGAGTCCCTGTGGGATCGATATCTTTTATTACTACGCGATAGACTGTGCACTTGCAGTTAGTTGTATTAGACATAGAAAGTCGCGATCAAGTTTTTGGCGCCGTTGCCGGGGACCCGTTTAGTCAATAGTGTAACCTTCTGTTACGCCGTATAGACTAGGTAAACAATTTTCATTTTTCCTTTACTAGTGTTGTCGATTGTATGCCAAGTGATCGCCCACAAAGCGATATCTTGAAACCTTCAGTTGCAGAACTAGAACGCTTCTTACACCTAAGAAGTAGAATCATTGAGTACCAACTCAAACATAACATTCCCGATCCTCTCACTCCCATTCCCAAATCAGAAGAAGAACCAGAGATGGCTGAAGGACCTCCGAACAAACCGCTGAAGGCATACGCTACACCATCCCAGATGGAGCCTAGAAGTAGCATTGCTGCCCCAGCTATTACCCGAAATGATTTTGAGCTGAAACCATCATTGTTGTCGGCTGTACAACAAAACCAATTCTCAGGAAACGCAACTGAGGATCCGAACGAACATCTAACGAAGTTTGTTCAATACGCAGACACAGTGAAAGCAAATGGAGTAACTCCAGACGTGATAAGACTTCGTCTTTTCCCATTCTCTCTTAGAGACAGAGCGTGGACATGGTTACAATCGTTACCATCCAACTCCGTTACGACGTGGGAGCAATTGAAGAACGTCTTCTTAGCGAGATATTTTCCACCAAGCAAAACTGCTATGCTTAGAGCTCAAATCAACGGATTTCGACAGAAAGATACTGAATCTCTCTACGAAGCATGGGAACAATTCAAAGATATGATGAGAACATGTCCTCACCACGATCTAGAAGACTGGGTGACAATCCATACTTTCTATAATGGGCTTTTATACAATACTAGATTGACAATAGACGCTGCCGCGGGCGGTGCACTTATGGATAAGCCATACGATGAAGCCTATCAATTAATAGAAAACATGTCACAAAACCATTGCCAATGGGGAGGTGAACGCACTCCAAATGAGAAAACCTCAGCGAAAGGTGGGATGTACGAAATCAACAGCCTTGAAAAGTTCAATGCTAAAGTAGATGCTCTAGCACAAAAGATCGATAGTCTGACCGTTAACCCCACTGCAATTGTCGCTGCAGTAACTCCAAATTGCGAGTTATGCGGAAGCACCACTCATAATGCACCCGAATGCCCATTGCTAGCCGGAATCCCGCCAGACCAGGTAAATTATGCTCAAGGAAATCCCTACGCAAATACATACAACCCAGGTTGGCGAAATCATCCAAACTTTTCTTACAAAAGTGAAAATGCATTGCAAATGCCTACTGCTCCGCAAGGATATCAAAAACCAGCTGCTCAGAATGCACCTAGGAAATCAAACCTCGAATTGATGATGGAAAAGTTCATAGCTACTCAAGCTCAAACGAACAAAGAGTTCCTGAATCAAAACATACACACTAGCGAGCAAATTAAACAGTTGACAGGAAAAGTAGACGCTTTAGCCACCCACAACAAAATGTTAGAAACTCAGATATCACAAGTGGCTCAACAGCAAGCATCTGCTGCCGCACCTGCTGGCACATTTCCTGGACAACCCGAACAGAATCCCAAAGGCCAAGCAAATGCTGTGATACTAAGAAGTGGAAAAGAATTGGACGAACCGATCGACCCGAGGACCGAAAACTCAGCCATGCAACAGAAACCAACTGAACAAGCAGGAAAGGAATCTGAGTTAGAGAAGAAGGAGGACAACGAGAAGGAGGATACCGCAAGTGAAAAAACTCAAGCACCTCCAGCGCCATATAAACCACCTATTCCTTATCCGCAAAGACTAATAAACTCCAAAACTTCAGGACAGTTTAAGAAATTTGTAGAGCTCCTTAAACAGTTGAATATTACTATTCCTTTTACAGAAGCGATAACTCAAATGCCGTCATACGCAAAATTTCTCAAGGAGATCCTGTCGAATAAGAGAAAGATCGAGGATAACGAAACAGTTACACTTACGGCAGAGTGTAGCGCTATTATTCAAAACCGCATGCCTCCTAAATTAAAAGACCCAGGTAGTTTCTCCATACCCTGCGTCATAGGAAAGTTCGTAATAGATAAAGCTCTATGCGATTTAGGAGCCAGTATCAGTGTTATGCCCTTACCTATATGCAAAAAACTGAATATGGGAGACCTCAGGCCGACCAAAATGTCCGTACAATTAGCTGACAGATCAGTAAAATACCCCGTCGGAATACTGGAGAACGTTCCAGTACGCATAGGACAATTCTACATCCCAACCGACTTCATAATCATGGACATCAAGGAGGACACTGTAACCCCAATTATCCTAGGAAGACCGTTCCTAGCTACAGCCGGAGCGATTATAGACGTGAAGAAAGGAAGGCTAACATTCGAAGTAGGAGAAGAAAAGATAGAGTTCATTCTCACCAAGTTCTTACAAGCACCAGCAATAGACGATACCTACTATTTAGTAGACGAAATTGACGAATGCATAAGAGAACTTGAAAATGAAGAGACCACGTATTCAGAAATAATAAAGATTCAAATACCCGACATTTCTGAAGACGACAATTGGCGTAAACCGTATAAAGACGACAGCCTAAGCGAAAGCTTAGCACTGACACCAAACCGTATGCCAGGTCCGAAGAACCCATCTTTAGAACTTAAAACTCTACCCAAAAACCTCAGATATGAATTTCTAGACGATGAACTAAAAAGACCAGTGATAGTCAACGCCGACTTAGGACAACCAGAAACCGAAAAGTTATTAGAAGTCCTAAAGAAGTACCCCACCGCGTTAGGCTATAACATAAGCGATCTAAAAGGTATAAGCCCTTCGATCTGTATGCATCGAATTACAATAGAGGAAGACTCTAAAACTTCTCGAGAGCATCAGAGAAGACTAAACCCCATCCTGAGCACTGTAGTCAGAGATGAAGTAAAGAAATTACTTGATGCAGGAATCATCTATCCGATCTCCGATAGTGAATGGGTTAGCCCAGTTCATGTCGTACCAAAGAAAGAAGGAGTCACAGTAGTTAAAAACGAAAAAGGCGAATCGATAACAAAAAGAGTCGTGACTGGAAGTAGGATGTGCATTGATTATAGGAAGCTTAACAAGGCTACGCGCAAAGATCACTTCCCGCTACCCTTCATAGACCAAATGTTGGAAAGATTAGCCAAACATTCATATTTCTGCTATCTAGATGGTTACTCAGGATTCTTCCAAATTCCCATCCATCCCGATGACCAAGAAAAGACTACATTCACTTGTCCTTACGGTACTTTTGCTTACCGCCGAATGCCGTTCGGACTCTGTAACGCCCCAGCAACCTTCCAAAGATGCATGATGGCAATCTTCGCGGATTTCATAGACAACATTATGGAAGTGTTTATGGACGATTTCTCGGTATGTGGACAAAGTTTCGAAGGATGCTTACAAAACTTAGAAATGGTACTAGAACGTTGCGTAAAAGTAAACCTCGTCCTAAATTGGGAGAAATGCCATTTTATGGTCCGACAAGGAATAGTTCTAGGACACGTCATATCAGATAGAGGAATTGAGGTAGACAAAGCTAAAATAGAGATTATAAAAGATCTCCAACCTCCAAAATCCGTACGAGAAATACAGAGTTTTCTAGGACATGCCGGTTTCTACAGAAGATTTATAAAAGACTTCTCGAAAATCACAAAACCTTTGACCGGCCTGTTAATGAAAGATGTTGAGTTCGTCTTCGACGACGACTGTTTAAAAGCATTCGAAACATTAAAATCAGCCCTTATCACCGCACTAATCATGCAACCACCAGATTGGAGACTACCGTTTGAAATCATGTGCGACGCGAGTGATTACGCTGTAGGCGCAGTTCTAGGACAAAGGAAGGACAAGAAACTCCATGCCATCTACTATGCCAGTAGAACCTTAGATCCTGCCCAAATGAACTACGCTACCACAGAAAAGGAACTTTTAGCAGTTATATTTGCGCTTGACAAATTCCGTTCTTATTTAGTAGGAGCAAAAATTATAATATACACAGACCACGCTGCCATAAGGTACCTAATAAGCAAAAAGGATGCCAAACCAAGACTATTGAGATGGATCATGTTATTACAAGAGTTTGACTTAGAAATCAAAGATAAGAAAGGAACCGAGAACGTTGTTGCGGATCACTTATCCCGAATAGAAGGCATCAGACACGAACCAGTACCGATAAATGACGATTTCCCGTACGAACGTCTGATAGCCAAATTAGAAAGTGACACACCCAATGCAATCTCGGAAGATCCAGAATTCGAAAAAGCCGTAGAAGCCGTCTATGCCCAAGTCACATTACCTTGGTATGCTGACATCGTTAATTACCTCGCCGCAGGCGTGCTTCCACCAGATCTTACTTATCAGCAAAAGAAGGAATTCTTCCACGATCTGAAACACTATTATTGGGACGAACCCCTACTCTTCAAGAGAGGGGCCGACAACATATATCGCCGCTGTGTCCCGGAGGAAGAAATAGAAAATATTATTTCCCAATGCCATTCAGCACCGTACGGTGGTCATGCTAGTACATCTAAGACGTGCGCTAAGATTCTCCAAGCCGGTTTATTCTGGCCTAACCTCTGGAAAGACGTTCACATCGCTATGCAAAAGTGCGATAGATGCCAACGAACTGGCAACATCTCGCGACGCGATGAAATGCCTCAGAAAGGAATCTTAGAGGTAGAAATCTTCGACGTCTGGGGAATAGATTTCATGGGACCTTTCCCTCCTTCTTTTGGTAATAACTACATACTCGTCGCTGTCGATTACGTGTCTAAATGGATAGAATCCATAGCTGCTCCAACAAATGACGCACGAGTAGTAATCAAACTCTTCAAGAACACTATCTTTCCTAGATTCGGTGTACCCAGACTCGTCATTAGTGACGGAGGATCTCACTTCATATCACGAATATTCGATAAACTTCTCTCTAGATATGGAGTCAAGCACCGAGTAGCTACACCTTATCATCTGCAAACTAGCGGACAAGTAGAGGTCTCGAACAGAGAAATAAAACAGATCTTGGAAAAGACTGTCGCTACCTCAAGGAGAGACTGGTCATCGAAGCTACAAGAAGCTTTATGGGCTTATAGGACCGCATTTAAGACACCAATAGGTACTACCCCCTATAAATTAGTTTACGATAAATCCTGCCATCTCCCTGTAGAGTTAGAGCATAAGGCCTTTTGGGCTATTAAGACACTCAACTTCAACTACACCGAGGCAGGAGAAAAGTGAATCTTGAACTTACACGAGTTGGAAGAACTTCGATTAGACGCTTACGAAAATGCCCGTATCTACAAAGAACGAACTAAAAAGTGGCATGATAAACGTTCAATCAGGAAATAATTCAGTGTGGGAGACATCGTATTGCTCTTTAATTCACGATTAAAACTCTTCCCAGGAAAACTAAAATCTAGGTGGTCTGGACCCTATGAAGTGACTAAAGTACTTCAGAGTGGAGCTGTTGAAATTACCGACAAGACAAATGCACCGTTTGTCGTAAACGGGCAACGTCTAAAACATTACAATAAGAACGACAACAATCCTCAAATTAGCAATATAACATTGCTTGAGCTTCCGGCTCAAACACCAGAATAGCTTCTCACCAAGCTATCGTCAGGCTTTAGACGTTAAAAACAGCGCTTATTGGGAGGCAACCCAAATTCCCCTCGTTATTGCATTTCATTTTTCTTTAAAATTCTACTTTGAAAAATCCAACAAAAATCCTAAAATTACTACTACTTTCTACTTTCGTTCATTTTCGTACTTTTATTCTTGTTTTATTTTTTCCCATTTTGTCTTTTGTTTCTACCACTTTTCGTTTCTAAAAATCCTGACTTCAATTTTTTGTTTCAAACTTTTCAGGATTTTTAAAATCTTCAAAACATTTCTTCTGTTTTCTCCGAATTACCTGCGAATATGGCTGAGTACGATTTCACAAAGGTTCACTTCCAAGGACTCGCTCAAAAGGCAAGATTTGCAGCACTGACCGAAAGAGAATTCGCCTTAACGCTGTATTATGACAAGGCTACTATGGATAAACTAGGGATCACAGATATCATTCAATACCTGTTCAATCAACTGGGTTGGGAGAACACTGCTCTGAAAACACGTTTCGCTACCTACAAGGATCTTACCTATGAATTCCTTAGCTCTTTCAGATACACACCCAACTATGGCTTTGGAACCCGCTCAGAGTTGATTACCTTCAGATTGTTTGGAATGGACCAAACCCATAGCCGGATGTCACTAGCTAACCTCCTAGGATTCCCTAGCGGACCGCATGTGTTCATCAGTGCAGAAGATGACGATATTGATTTGCAACTCGAGCACTTCTGGGGTAGAATCACAGGCGACTATCACCCTGACCCAGACAGAATGTACAATGATGACATTCATAACCCAGCCTTTAGATACTTCCATAAGATACTAGCTCACACCTTGTTTGGAAAAGAAGAAAATATTACCACAGTGTCTAAGGAAGAGTTATTCATCATGCTCTGTGCTTCTCAGGGACGGACAGTAAATGCAGTGCCTTTCATGATGAGATCTTTCAAACGCCTCACGCTGGAACCTCAGACACCTATTCTTATAGGAGGACTAGTAACAATAATTGCCCACGAGCTTGGCCTTAGATTCCATCTAAATGCCAGCACCCGTTTTGGTACCATCAGACCCATGAACATACAATTCTGCTTTAACAGGCGCATCTTAGGGACTATGGGACCTGGACCGTACGAGTACCTTATAAACGAAAAACCAGTACAGCTATTCACACTGCCTGATCATCTGATGACAAGCATCCACAACAAGGATAACTGGCTCTACGAATTGGATGAGCCTATGGGACCTCCTTCACCACAGTCAACACCCCAGAACTATATGTATAACAGTGACCACATTTCTGAGGCACACGATTACATGTACTTTGAGGACGCCGCCTCTGAAAATGAAGTAGACCCTATGACTCCTCCACACTACAATACTTATCCTGAGCCTATCCCTAAGGAAACAACCGACAAAATGGATACCGTGTTACTCAGATTGGACGACGTTGATAAAGCTCTGACTAATGTAAAAGCTGATATCGCAGGCATGCACAGTGACCTGGTAGGCTTCATGGATCTAGTCTGCGACCAACTCGACTACTATTCACAGAAATTCGAGGAATTGAAGGCACGAAAAGATTAGTTATTAGCTCGTAGCAGTAGTTTCAGTTTAGTCTAGTCTAGTTTAGTTTAATTTACTCATTTGGAATTTTCGCATTGTTCGTTTCATTATGTACTACATACAATTGTTTCCATTTTATGTTATTTCAATTCTAGTTTTTATCCAATTATTCTGTTCTCGCATTATTTATTGATTGTTGGCTGTTATATTACATCACCGTAGCAATACTACGCTTTAAAATCACCACGAGTACGCCCTCAGAGCAAAATTATGCGTTCTGCAGATTTTGCTGCTGTGACGACCGTCACAACCCCATGACGAGCGTCACACGGGTGACGACCGTCACACCTTTGTGACGACCGTCACGCAGCCCAGAACTGCAATCTGATATAACAGGGGTCGCGTTCCCTTCCACTCCCCCCATTATCACTTTCAAACTTCCAAAATTCATACCCCACTACGATTTTCGTCCTCCCCAGTTGAACTATAAACCTCAACTCCAAATTCAACCTCCAAACCACCGTTCTGTCATTTTTCCCTCTCCGCAGAAAAACCCCAAAACCTCCGAAACCTCTCCATCTTCAACAATGGCCGGAAACGCAGATGCCAGCAACATTTCCTTCCCTGAGGGCGAGTTAGGCGAGAGACAACGAGCACAGTACATTGCATTTCATCAGAGGTCACTCCAGCCAACTCACTACCCGCACCTTCCATCACTTACGGAGCTCGGACTCCTCGAAGGTGTAACCTGGATGCTTCAACGAGCAGGCATCTGGAACCCCTGCTCCAACCCCCATCCGACCTACGAACAACTCACCCTTGAGTTCTTGAGTTCATTCTCGTACATCACTAGCAGCGGCGAACTCAACCAGCACACAGGTGCCGCTTGTTTCCGAATGTTTGGAGTCAACTATCAAGTGAATCAGAATCAGATCGCCAGTATCCTACAGTTACCCCGCGGCGACAACGCTCATCGCCGCCTCACTGACCAGTTCCAGCACGAAGCTTTCGCGCTGTGGTATCAGTTGACCGGCCTCAATGCCGATGGTTGGGACTCCCTGCACGCCACTCACATCCATAACCCCGCCATCAGGTACTTTCACAGGGCGTTAAGTAACATTATCTTCGCCAGATACAGCAACCACAAGGTGAACTCCAAGGAGCTCTTCTTTCTTCATTGCGTCTTCAACAATGAACCGGTCAACGCTGCCCCGTTCCTGCTGGCTCACATACAGGCCAACTGCAACCGTGGCTCGAAGCCATTCTACTTTGGCGGGATTGTCACGGCTATTGCACTTGGGCTGAATCTTGGCGACCACCTCCAGCACCTCCAGTCCATCCCCTCGGTGTTCCTTGACACCAACCACTGCAGGGCCTCCCATCTCATCCGCTCCCGAGCTGACGGGAAATATCATCCGGTTGTGCGTGGCAAGACCGTCCGAAGCATCATCCCTCCGTCCCGCACCCGCATCCATCCTGAGGACCGTACCAAATGGTTGTTCGACCTCACTGCCCCTCCTGCTGCCGCTGTTCCTACTCAGGATCCCACTCATGATTCCGAAGATGAAATCCAAGCTGAGTTGGACAGGTCCGAGCAGCCAGAGGCATCGCAGCCTCCTCCTCCAGTAGGTACATCATCCCGCCGCCGCCGTCACCATCCCGTGCCAGATTACACCAAAGAGGACCTCCGTCGCTCCCTAGACCAGCAGGCACAGATACTCACGATGCTGCAGCAGCAGAACCAGTGAGCTGACCAGTTCGAAGCTTGGCACCGGACTCAAATGCAACAACTTCACACCGGCCAAGCTACGATCACTGAGAGTCTAGCAAATCTGACCCTGCAGGTCGAAGGACTCCAAGACACGGTCTACCACACCGGAGCCATGAGCTATGAGGATAGAGTAGCCCTTGCTAGAGCTAGAGGACGCCAGCATGGACGTGACAGACCCCGGGACTAGATTTTCATTTTTTCCTTCATAGTTTACTATATTTTGTATTTTCATTTTCAGTTGTATCTCCCTCTCGCATGCTTCAAGAATCAGTGAGGACACTGATCGAGATAGTGTGGGAGCGGAGCCTTATTTCCACTGTATTCTGAACTTCCCTTATTTCCTGTATTTCCATTTCACTGCACTTTGAATTCTGGTAATATCTATCTTTACACTTTCTATTTCTAGCAAATAAAGCGCGTCTATATATTTTTCACGTTACGCAAACAATCCCCATATTATTCAACGTAAACAAAAACTTTCATTTGTTCCTCAAAAGCAAAAGCATCACGAGAATGCACCTGAGTTCAAACCGAGTTTTGAAACTCCGAGGAAACGACAGTTCTAACAAAACCAGTATCGTCCAGACACCTTAGATCTCTAGTTTATGCGAGTCGGTTTCACCACCTACGTGTACCAAAGTCTCAAGTGTCTACGCAAACTCAACCCCAAGTAGTTTATACTAGCAGTCAACACCATCCTAAAAACACCTCTAAGCGAGCGACCGATGCAAATAAGTGTATGATCTCCAAAAAGATGAAAAATCATGAAAAGAGAGCTAAAAAGCCCAAGAATATAAGATACGTTTCCTTCTAAGTTAGGTGCTCCTCACCCGAGCATTTAGCCCAACGGCACGAAAAACCCATTGAAAAATCAATGACACCAAATTATGATCAATGAAGAAGATCAAAAACAAAAACGAGATCATATTCACTAACAGGTCGACTTGCCATGACAGTGTGCGGACAACGGGCTTAATGTGATTGCGCTAGAACAAACAGGGTGAACTTGCCACGAGAACCTTGACACCAAGATACGGTAGCATTAATTGAGACCGATTTGCAATAAAAGGGAGACCTCCGGAGACTTGTAGTCCAGTGTCTTCGTGATACTCGTCTTGTTCCTACCAAGAATCCCGGTTTTTCCAAACTCTGCGAACGAAGAAGCAGCCTCGTGCTTGCCGACTTTTCCACGTTTTACTTGAGGACAAGCAAAGATTCAAGCTTAGGCGAGTTTGATAACACGAAATCATATAGATATTTTCATGCATATTTCAACTAAAGTCTAACCGTTTTCGATCCGATTTCGGGTTATTTCCGTGTATTTGTCTGATGTTTTTGCAGGTATTCAACGATCACGTCTAAACAAGGCAACATGAAGAAAAGAAGCAATCCCAGATGAAATATGGAGGAAAAAGGAGTGAAAACACAATGAAAAGCGCAGCAGACAGTTTTTGCTGATGTGACGACCGTCACAGATGCATGACGACCGTCACACGGGTGACGACCGTCACACCTTGTGACGACCGTCATGCAGGCAAAAACGCCCCACTCAGATTACACGTCAAAAGAGCAGTTCCAATTCCCATTAAATGGTCCACTACTCCCTAAATTATCTGCCTCAAGGTCCATCATCCTCAGAGATAACCGTTGGGATTCCACTTCTATAAAAAGGGAAGCAGAGGACTTCAGAAAGGGGAGCGGCATTCATACCACGAAGTGCTGCCAAATTTAATTTCCAGAGCAAATTTACTTTCAGTTATTATTTGTATCCATTTCTCCAGTTTTATTTGTATTCCTTTCCTTTATTCCCCTGCCATTTCCTCATTCCCATTTCCTCATTCCCATTTCCTCATTCCCATTTCCGCTCTTCTGTAATACTTACTGCACTGTACGATCGAATTGGAACTAAAGACAGAATCCTGCCAACATCTGTGGAGGACCTGCCCAAAGGCCAATTGGCATTATTTACAGGTTTTCATTTTGATCGACTTCTGTTTTATCATAATGCAATTTATTATTTATTATTATTATTTATGTTTTATTCTTCCCAATTCCATGTCTAGCTAAACTTAGGCAATCAATATGTAGTGATAATTCGAATGGGATTTGATAACTCTTGTTTGAAAACTTTCTTTTCACAAAAATAACTTATGGTCTAAGTGTTTAAAAATTGATTTACGAAATAAACTTCGTCGCGAAAGCGAGAACTTATTTTAAAGTAGTTTTGCCACGAAAGTGGGAAATTAATTAAGATACGAACCAACAAGCGAAAGTTGCGGTAAGGTCAGATAGTAAACACTAGGCATTTGTTTTAATAACAGCGAAAGCACTTTAAAACGGATTAGAACTTAGAGATTTCCAAAAAGTAATTTTAACCCCGAACGGAATACGAAAGTGTACGTTAGGCCCTTAGGATTATGATTAGCGTCAATAACCATTGTGAGACGAGAGTCTTCAAATCTCCATTTTCTGCTTAAATGAACTGTGAAAACTATTTCATACACCAGTAACGTATCAAGTCCCTGAAGAACATAATTACTACGTATCGATTCAATTAATTAAAATCTAAACAGTAACCTTAGTTTCCCCCTTTTAGTGACAATCTTATTCCCTTAAAACATATTCTACCTAGCTAAACATAGTAACTCCCGAGAACACTAGTTTGATTACGAGTCCCTGTGGGATCGATATCTTTTATTACTACGCGATAGACTGTGCACTTGCAGTTAGTTGTATTAGACATAGAAAGTCGCGATCAATGAGTCCATAAGCGACGATAAGGAATTCTTCTGCAGTGGCACAGAATGCCTGACGGCATGATCAACCATCCATTACCAGTTACCGTGTAACCGGTGACCCCTTGATGACTTGAGGACGAAGATCTACAGCAAAATCAGATGATCATCCTGATGGAGATTTGAGATTAGACCTTTCACCGACTACCGTGTAACCAATTCCCCCAGCAGAGTTATCGTGCAACTGTCATGCTCAGTTTTTGAAGATTTGCCTACCAATCAAAGTATCGTTTACCTGTGCGATGGCAGATCGCCTGTTGCCGTGTAACCAGTGATCCCTCGATGATTTGAGGACGCAATGATATCAGATAAATCCGAGAATCATCCTGACGGAGGTTCAAATCAGTATTTCTCCAGCTAGTTGTCGTGCAACTGCTATTTCAGTTTCCGAAGATTTGTCCCCCATCAGAGTACCGTGTACTTGTGCAGTTGGCAAATTTTCGGGTTTGTTGGTATTCAAACGTCTTCTACCTTGATTGTCTGAGAGCCGTTCGCTTCTCACCCAGTCAGGTCCAAGCCGTTTGAATAGGGGCAGCTGTTGCACCCCAAAATTTGCCCAACTTTTCATTACCTAGCTTTTGTTTCATGTCATTCACATTAGCATTATCATTTGCATTTCATTGACATGTGTGCAGGAGATCAAGAGGTATGATTACCAATCAAGAGCTATACAAGATTGTGAGGCTAGCTAATAAGTTTATTCAAGAGTTCAAGGGTTGATATCTTTGTCAGAGAAGCTAAAGGTGAAGGTGAGATATAACTTAGAAGGGGGGGTTGAATAAGTTTAGAAAATTAAAACTTGAAATAAATCACACAATTATTTTTATCCTGGTTCGTTAAACAACTACTCCAGTCCACCCTTCCAGAGTGATTTGCCTTTCTCAACAAGGTCTTAATCCACTATTAAATCAAACTGATTACAGTAGTATCACCTAAGAACTACAGTTCTTAGTCTTCTCAAGAGATACTGATTCACACTGAATCCTCTTAAGGAAATTCCTTTACAAACAATGTAAATAAAATACAAGAGTTTTTAATGCTTCTATAAAGCTATAATCACAACAGTGATTTTTCTCTTAAGATTTAAGTACAAAGATTCTATGAAGAATAAGAATGAGAGCTTAAGAATATTTGATTTCTTTTCAGCAAGTGTATAGCTCAAGAGTGTGTAACTGAAGAATGAAGTGAGAGGCTCCTTTTATAGGCAACTGAATTATCCACGTTGAAAAGAGAGTCCAAAAGGTCTGAGCCTTTTTGTCTTCACATGTACTGACCTTTCCTTGAAATAGATGGCACAGATAAATCCTTTTTGTCTGTG
The DNA here is from genome assembly GCA_963859935.3 of Lathyrus sativus. Taxonomy (NCBI): domain Eukaryota; kingdom Viridiplantae; phylum Streptophyta; class Magnoliopsida; order Fabales; family Fabaceae; genus Lathyrus; species Lathyrus sativus. Next base: position 186,285,173 of record OZ012736.1, on the reverse strand, counting down.
TAAGTGTGTCTAGCACAAATAAGGAAAGAGACGTTGAATGATTCCAACGGATACATTCTTGAAAACACTTCTTCAGTTTCAGCAAGTTCTTCAGAGTTTGAATAGATCAGAGTCTTCTGATGAGATACAGAACTATGCCGTATCAGAGTCTTCTGCAGCTTGTGTGCTTCTAGCGTGTTGATCATCAGAGCATCTTGACACAGAACTTCAGTACTTGGCAGCGTAGGTACTTTCAGAAACTTCTGTAGATCAATGCTTTGAGAAACTCTTCAATCAATATTCTTCTATATTTCTGATGCTTCATCTTCAGATGCTTCTGATTATCTTCAGATGCTTCTGGCTATCTTCAGATGCTTCTGACTCAGAATGTTCTGGAGCTTCTTTCTTCAGATCCTTCTGGAGACTGCGCTCAGAATCTTCTGTAAGAAGCAAGCAGATTCTTCTGTAAGATGCATCTGGCGCTTCAGATTCAGATTACGTTCTTGTATTCAAAGACAGATTTGCTTCTAGAGAGTCAATATAATTTTAATCTGCAGTAAAACTCTCAAACAAATTTTAGAGTATATAATTCTTAAATATAAATTTCCTAACAGTTATCATCAAAACAAAGAGTAATTATTAAGAGCCAATCTGTGTTCTAACAATCTCCCCCTTTTTGATGATGACAAAAAGTATCAGAAATTTTATTTAATTGAACTTAAGGAATTATAACTCCCCCTGAGATGATGAATCTCCCCCTGAGTTAAATATGAAAAAGGAATAGAAACTTCCCTTTTTATCTTGAGTATTCTTCAGAGTCAGATCTTGTTTGTCTTGTAATAATCAATGGTCAGAATATCTTGCAGATATAAGATTCAGATTTTGATAAAGGATAAATGATCTGAGAAACTCAGAGGTTCTTTTATAGAGTGTTCTTATCAAAAGTTCTGAAATAGTCAATTAAAATATTATAAGGAAAAGATATGTCTGAAGATTCATTCTAGTGAAATTATATTAAATAGTTCAGATCTTTATTTTCTCCCCCTTTTTTGTCATAAGCAAAAAGTAAAAAATATTAATAAAGACAATTAAAAGGAATAAAAGCAGATAATTCAATGGAGAATAACAGTCTGATTCAATTAATTATAACAAATCAAAAAGTACATCAGAAGATATTACAAAACATTCAGATGCAAAGATAACAGATGCACAAACATGAGAAAAAAAATCTAAGTGTGTTTAGACAAAAGCATCTTCAAAAGGTCTGTGATCTCAGATTGTGATTGCTCTTGTTTTGACATGAACTTAGTGATTGTCTCATTCTTCTCATCTTGTTTGGTCATCCATTCTGACATGTCCTCAGATTTCTTGTCTTGCTTCGCCATCCAAGATCTGATTTCAAATTGACCAGCTTCCAGAGCAGCAATCTTGTTTGCCAAATCTGGATTCTCAGTCTTGATTTCAGATGATGGAGGTACTGTATCTTGAACAGAGTCAATTGCCATATGTTCTGGAGATCCTGAAGAGGGTTCTACCAAAGTCATAGTTAAAGTAGGAGCAATTTGTTCTGGTGGAGGAGGAGGTGGAGGAGCATCCAAACACAGCAGAGGCCCAGTCTTGTTATCAATCCAGAATTGATTCCTTTCAGCTCTGAGCTTTGCATCATTAAAACAGATGTTCTTTAGATTAGAAGCTACAGTGTTGAATCTATTCAGAAATCCTTTCCAGATGATTTCAGTCTCATTTACATCCATAGATTCATAGCATCTTCTTTGGACAGTACCTAAAGACATCTGTAATTCTTGCAAAAACGTTTGAAATAAATGTTCAATATTAAGTCTGGGAGGAGGTTTAAGCAAGGTTTCCAGAGTCATCTGTTTAGGCTTTGGAGTTGGTGGTATCAATGATTTTGGAATGGAAATCAGAGGAGGGGGAACATATGGGAAAAATGAAATTTCTGGTTTCTGAGGAAGGGATCTGTTTAAAGCATTATTCAGATTGGGTTGAGGTCTGGTGTGTGGGTAAACATCATCAAAGACTGCATTAGAGTATGGTACAAAAGCAGATTTTGATGGTTTATCAGATGCAACTGTGTTGTCAGATGCAGAATGCAGAGCTGAAACAGCAGCTTTACCAGATTTATCAGATATGGTGGCTAAAGATCCTTCATTTTCCATAGATTTAATATATGAAAGGATCACAGATGGAAGGGTTGGTGTAAGTTTAGGTCTCAGAGGTGTCAAGGGTTCAGAGGGCTCAACTCTATCATAAAAATCTTTAAGTTTGAAACCATAAGATAAATTATGATACAGAGAGGACACTTGAGCACAAGAGATTCCAGATGATGATGGAATAGAAGAAGGAACAATCATCTCAGATGAAGGTTCAGGTGGAGGCATAGGTTCTGGAAATGTAGTTTTGGTAGGTACAAATGATTCTGGTTCAGGGTCATGAACAGGATATTTGTCAGATGGATTAATCAGAAAGTCAGGGTGAATGTCTGATTCACATGAATTTGAGGATGTTTCTGGTGTACAAGAGGTAGAAGAAACTTGAAACACTGTTTTTAATGGAGTGATGTCAAGAACTTCTGTCTCAGGGATGTGAGATGGTTCTGAAGGAATTTCAGGTTGATGAGTAGGTGGTTCAGATGAAACAGGAGCAGAAGTTACTTGAGTGGGTTCAGAAGTAACAGTTGCTACAGGTTCAGAAGATTGAATTGGTGAAGGTGGAATGACAGATTCATTTTGTGGTTGATCTTCTGAGGTTTGTTTTTCTTGGAGATTAACTGTTGTGGGTGATGCAGATTTTTGTTTATCAGAATTTTGTGGTAGTTCTGATGGTTGTGTTGGTTGTGGTTCTGTTTGTTGTGGAATAGTTGGTTGTGGTTCTGTAGGTTGTGGTTCTGATGGTTGTTTTTCTTTAGGTTGTGGTTCTGATGGTTTTGGAACAGATTTTGATGGTTTTGGAGTGAAGTGTTTGATGTGTAATTTTGGTTGAGGTGGTTTTGATATAGGAGCAGTGGGTTATTTCTGAGGTGATACAGAGCTGGGGGCAGCAACAGATGTAGTTTGAGTAACAGGGGGTTTGGGAACAGACTTAATAGAATCATTTATAACAGCAGTTTTAGAAGAGACAGAAGCTTTAATACCTTTGAGTTTAATCCTCTTAGCAGATGCAGCTTCTCCAGAATCTTTTCTCTTCAGAAGATCCTTAGGACTTTCAGCAATCTTAGCCTTCTTCTGGACAGGTTCAGATTCTGCTGCAGGTTGAGGTCTTTTCCTCTGAAGTGGAACTTCTGCTTCTTCTTCTTCTTCTCCTGCATCTGGCAGGGGTTGCTTGACAAGTTGAAATACATTTGCAGGAACAGGCACTCCTTCTCTTTTGCATTCCTCTATATACATCAGAACAATGTGTCTAGGTTCTTCAGCAAAAAATAGAGGGAAATCTGATATTGGAATCCTTTTATTCAGATCAGACATGTTCAACTTCTTTGGAGCAGTGGTAAGTTCATCTACAATCTTGAGTCTCAGAAGGCTCTTAGCGTTCAGAGGCTTTCCCATAATGAACTCAAGTTCCTCTGTTACACCAGCATCATACAGAGCAGCCACTAAACCATTTTCAGTGAGAAGATCTGAGAGCAACCTTCCAAAAGGTATCCAATTCCTGATCTTCTGAGTCTTTTCCTTCACAGATTCTCTGGATGCATTTATGTGATTCCACAGATGCATGAACAATAAGTAAGGAAGATCTACCTTATTACTCTGACTGAGGCAGTACATAAAATAGATCTGCTCATTGTTGACATAATCTGGGGAGTTTGTTGATTTTCTGTGATGAATGCATCCCATGAAAATCTTAGCCCAGATCTTATATTCTGGTTTCAGATCTTTGAATTTGTTAGAGGCTTGTCCAGCAGTCATAACCTCATCATAGACTTCATCCATATCAACACGTCCAACTGGCAGATGTGAAACACCATCTGTTTCTTCATAACCAATCAGTTTTCTAATAAGATCCTCTGTGATGATGATCTCCTTTCCCAGCACAGATGACAGAATAAACTTTGGATACACAGATGCATGGATCCAGAATTCCTTAATAAGCAAAGGGTAAACTGGTCCAAACAGTCTATCAAAGTATTTTACCCAGCCTTGAGCTCTAACAATGGAATGAAAATCAAACCCATTTTCAGCCAGTGAGTCAAACTCAACCATGGATTCACACAACACTTCTAACTTTTCAATAGGTGTGAGAAGGGTTCTCTGAGGAGGAATATATGGATTAGCACCAAGATTGTCTGAAGTTACAGCAGCCATTGTTGATTGAAACTGAGCAGTTGTTGATGAAGAAGACGCCATTGAAGAATGCTTTTTAGAACACTTAGGTTTGGGGTTTTTGTGAAGAGAGAACAAGAGATGAAAATGCATATAAATTCTGAGAGTGAAAAGTGTGAAAGTGAAAACACTTCAAGTATTTATAGTAAACACATAGGCACACCAAAAGACAGAATTAAAGCACGTTGGATCAACATTAAATGAAAAGAATAAAATCATTTCAAATAATAAATGCTTCTGACAGATTTGGGGGGAAAATCAAGAATTTAACTATTCAAATTTCACCTCAAATGTCTTTTCAGTTGTCCACACGCCACCTCTTCAGATTTTGTGGGACACGTGTTTGCTTGCATGCTGTTCTGAATTCTCTCAAGAAATGAAACGTTAGCCACGTTCAGATCTTCTAAAGATGGTCAGTTCAGATTTTCACATCAGAAATAATAATCAGAATAGAACAAAAGAACATATGAAATACTTCAGATCATTAAACAATTTGCATCTGAGAGATTGCTTCTGATAAATATTACTCTGGACAAAAATCCATACAAATATTTTTCAGAATGAACTTAAATCTATCCTCAGCAAGGGGTTTTGTAAAAATATCTGCCCATTGATGATCTGTATCAACAAAGGCTAAATTTATGATTCCCTTCTGAACATAGTCTCTGATGAAATGATGTTTAATTTCTATATGTTTTGCCTTAGAATGCAAGATTGGATTTTTTGACAAACATATAGCAGAAGTATTATCACAGAAGATAGAAAGATTACTCTCATAGATTTGATAATCTTCTAATTGACTCTTCATCCAGAGCATCTGAGTACAACATCCAGCAGCAGCAATGTATTCTGCCTCTGTAGTTGATAGTGCTATGGTAGGTTGCTTCTTGCTGTACCATGAGATCAGATGACTTCCAAGAAACTGACAGCTTCCAGAAGTGCTTTTATGTTCAACTCTGTCTCCAGCATAGTCAGCATCACAGAATCCAACTAATGAAAATTCATCAGATCTTCTGTAACACAAACCCATGTTAGCAGTACCTTTCAGATACCTTAGAATCCTCTTAACAGCTGTTAAGTGTGATTCTCTAGGATCTGATTGGAATCTAGCACATAAGCAGACACTAAACAGAATATCTGGTCTAGAAGCAGTCAAGTATAGAAGAGATCCTATCATACCTCTGTAGAGTTTTTGATCTACCTTCTTACTTACCTCTTCCTTACCTAGAGTGCTTGTAGGATGCATTGGAGTCTTTTCCATTTTGCTATCAACCATATTAAACTTCTTCAGAAGCTCTTTAACATACTTGGTTTGATGTATGTAGGTGCATTCTGGAGTCTGATTGACTTGGATTCCCAAGAAGAATCTCAATTCTCCCATCATGCTCATTTCAAATTCTTCCTGCATACATTTAGAAAACTCCTTTCCAAGCGTAATATTTGTTGATCCAAAAATAATGTCATCTACATAAATTTGACAAATCAACAGATCTTTCTTAACAGTTTTACAGAATAAAGTTGTATCCACTTTTCCTCTGATAAAATTTTTCTTCAGAAGGAAATTGCTCAACCTCTCATACCAAGCTCTGGGAGCTTGTTTTAATCCATAAAGAGATTTCTTTAATTTAAAAACATGATCTGGAAAGTTTTCACTTTCAAATCCAGGAGGTTGATGGACATATACTTCTTCTTCTATAATACCATTAAGAAAAGCACTTTTAACATCCATCTAATACAGAGTGATGTTATTCTGTGCAGCAAAAGAAATCAGAAGGCGTATAGATTCTAACCTTGCCACTGGAGCATATGTCTCAGTGTAATCAATACCTTCTTGCTGACTGTATCCTTGAGCAACCAGCCTTGCCTTATTCCTTTCTACTTCTCCCTTTTCATTCAGCTTATTTCTGAAAACCCATTTTGTTCCAATAATATTGAATCCTTTGGGTCTAGGAACCAGATCCCAAACTTCATTTCTGGTGAATTGATTCAGGTCTTCTTGCATAGCTATAATCCATTCATTATCTTCCAGAGCCTCATCTACAGATGTTGGTTCTATTATTGACACTAAGCCAAATAAAGAAGATTCAGAAGTTCTGAGAAATGATCTTGTCCTGATTGGATCATCTTTCTTTCCAATAATCACATCTTCTGGATGAGATGATTTGATTCTGGAAGAAGATCCTCTGACAGTTGGTCTTTCAGAAATTTGCAACTTGTTTAGTTGGGAAGTCAAAGGTGTAGCATCTGGAGTTGCTTCAGATTCTTTGATATTTGTCTTTTCTGCCTCTGATCCTTCAGAGTCTGTGAGAATCACTTCTCTATCTGCAGAACTTTCAAACTGCTTTGGCTTTTCAGAGCCAAGCTTATCATCAAATCTAACATGAATAGATTCTTCAACAATCTGTGTTTCAGTATTGAATACTCTGTAGCCTTTAGAGCGTTCAGAATAACCAAGCATGAAACACTTCTGTGCTTTGGAATCAAACTTATTCAGATTATCTTTAGTATTAAGCATATAACAAATACATCCAAAAGGATGAAAATAATAAATGTTAGGCTTTCTGTTTCTCCACAATTCATAAGGAGTCTTTTCCAGAAGAGGTCTTACAGACACTCTGTTCTGAATATAGCAAGCTGTGTTAATTGCTTCTGCCCAAAAATGTTTTGCCAGATTTGTCTCATTGATCATGGTTCTGGCCATCTCTTGCAATGTTCTATTTTTCCTCTCTACAACTCCATTTTGTTGTGGAGTTCTAGGGCAGGAGAAATCATGTGCAATGCCTTTTTCAGAAAAATATTTTTCAAAATGTTTATTTTCAAATTCTCCACCATGATCACTTCTGACTTTAATAATTTTGGAATCTTTTTCAATCTGAACTTGATTGCAGAAATCAAAGAACACAGAATGAGACTCATCCTTGTGTTTTAGAAACTTTACCCATGTCCATCTGCTGTAGTCATCTACAATGACTAATCCATACTTCTTGCCTCTGATGGATGCAGTTTTCACTGGTCCAAACAGATCAATGTGAAGTAATTCCAATGGTCTGGAGGTAGACACAACATTTTTTGATTTAAAATGAGATTTTGAAAATTTACCTCTTTGACATGCTTCACACAGAGCATCTGAGTTGAACTTCAACTTAGGAAGTCCTCTGACCAGATTGAGTTTATTAATCTGAGAGATGCGTCTCATATTAATATGCCCCAATCTTCTATGCCAGACCCATTGCTCATCATTCACAGATAAGAGGCATTTTACATTTTGAACTTTAAGTTCTGAAAGGTTAATTTTATAAATGTTGTGTTTCCTCTTTCCACTGAATAGGATAGAGCCATCCTTTTGAGATACAGCTTTGCAGCATTTTTGATTAAAGATTATATCATAACCATTGTCACTTAATTGACTTATGGACAACAGATTATGTTTCAATCCTTCAACTAACAGAACATTAGTAATAGAGGGAAGCTTACCATTTCCAATAGTGCCAGATCCAATGATCTTGCCCTTCTGGTTCCCTCCAAACTTCACGTCTCCTCCAGATCTAAGTTCCAGGCTTTGGAACATAGACCTTTCTCCTGTCATGTGTCGTGAGCATCCAGAGTCCAGGTACCATGATTGGTGTCCTGACTTTGCTGCTAAGAACATCTGCAACAGGAATTATTTTGTCTTTAGGTACCCAGATCTTCTTGGGTCCTTTGGGGTTAGTTGGTTTGCAAGTTTGTCTAAACTTCTGTTTTGCAACATAATGTTTATTCTGACTTGCCTTTGGTTTAAACACATAAGTACTCTTCTCAGAGCTTGTGTGTTTAATGTCATTCAGATGACCAAATTTGAATTGAGAGTACAGAGGTGTCTTACTGATAAAAAGTTTGTCAACAGGTTTTGGATTGCTTCCAGATGAAGACTCATATCCAATGCCTCTTCTGTTGTTTCCACTAACACCATAGATCATGGAAGCCATCTTGCTTCTGTCTATGCTCTTAGTGAGAAACTTCTGAAAACTAGAGTCATATTTTTCTAAAATATTTTCACAAGACTTAGTTTCAGAATCAGATTCTTGTTGAGTTCTATCAAAGTCATTTTTGATTTTTAAATTTATTTCCTTCAGCTCAACAAGTTCTGTTTTCAGAAGATCAATCTCAGATTCAAGATTGCTTTTCAGCTTCTTGTATTTGAGTTTGATGTTGTTGTAACTTTTAAGAACTTCTGTTAAAACTTTAATGAGTTCTTCTTTGGTAAGTTTGGCCATTACCTCTTCTGCATCATCATCAGATTCAGATTCTGATTCATATCCAGAGGTACCTTCTTCTTGATCCTCTGTCCTGGCCATCAATGCAACGTTTGCACATTCTTCTTCAGATTCAGAAGATGACTCACACTCATCAGAGTCATCCCATGTTGCCATCAGAACCTTTTTCTTCTTGTTGAACTTCTTCTTAGGTTTTTCTTTCAGAAGTTTAGGGCAGTCATTTTTGTAGTGCCCAGGTTCTTTGCACTCATAGCACACCACATCTTTCTTGGCAGATCTTCTGTGACTAGAAGATTCTTTCCTGTTGTCAGATCTTCTGAAGTTGTTAAACTTCTTTCCCTTGTGCTTCCAGAGTTTGTTAATCCTTCTGGACAGCATGGACAACTCATCTTCTTCTTCAGAAGAAGATTCTTCAGAGCTTTCTTGAATAACCTGCAGAGCTTTAGCAGTTTTGTTAGATTTTAAAGCTATGGATTTACCTTTATCTTTCTTCTGGTGTTCATCTTCTTCCAGCTCAATTTCATGACTTCTCAAAGAACTGATAAGTTCTTCTAAGGAGATCTTGTTCAGATCTTTTGCCATCTTTAATGCAGTCACCATTGGTCTCCATCTGGTGGGAAGACTTCTGATGATTTTCTTGACATGATCTGACGTTGAGTAGCCCTTGTCCAGAACTTTCAGACCAGCTGTAAGAATCTGAAATCTAGAAAACATAGTTTCTATATTTTCAGAATCTTCCATTTTAAATGCCTCATACTTCTGTATGAGCGCCAGAGCCTTTGTCTCTTTAACCTGGGAGTTTCCCTCATGAGTCATTTTGAGTGATTCAAACATGTCATGAGCAGTATCTCTGTTAGTAATCTTCTCATACTCAGTATGAGAAATTGCATTAAGCAATATAGTTCTGGCTTTGTGGTGATTCTTGAAGTCTCTTTTCTGCACTTCAGTCATTGATTTTCTATCAATCTTTTTGCCATCCTCTCCAGTAGGATGTACATATCCATCAATGACCAAATCCCAAAGATCAGCATCATACCCAAGAAAAAAACTTTCTATTCTATCTTTCCAATAGTCAAATTTTTCTCCATCAAACATTGGAGGTTTGGTACTGATCCTATCCTTCTCTTCATATTTATTGTTGATTGAATTATCAGCCATGATAACAAATAAATATATAGATCAAAGTATATCTCCTCTGGATCTTTACTGACACTGTTAAGTGATAGCACACTCAGAACCGGAGCTCTGATGCCAACTGAAGGTGAGATATAACTTAGAAGGGGGGGGGGGGGGTTGAATAAGTTTAGAAAATTAAAACTTGAAATAAATCACACAATTATTTTTATCCTGGTTCGTTAAACAACTACTCCAGTCCACCCTTCCAGAGTGATTTGCCTTTCTCAACAAGGTCTTAATCCACTATTAAATCAAACTGATTACAATAGTATCACTTAAGAACTACAGTTCTTAGTCTTCTCAAGAGCTACTGATTCACACTGAATCCTCTTAAGGAAATTCCTTTACAAATAATGTAAATAAAATACAAGAGTTTTTAATGCTTCTATAAAGCTATAATCACAACAGTGATTTTTCTCTTAAGATTTAAGTACAAAGATTCTATGAAGAATAAGAATGAGAGCTTAAGAATATTTGATTTCTTTTCAGCAAGTGTATAGCTCAAGAGTGTGTAACTGAAGAATGAAGTGAGAGGCTCCTTTTATAGGCAACTGAATTATCCACGTTGAAAAGAGAGTCCAAAAGGTCTGAGCCTTTTTGTCTTCACATGTACTGACCTTTCCTTGAAATAGATGGCACAGATAAATCCTTTTTGTCTGTGTAAGTGTGTCTAGCACAAATAAGGAAAGAGACGTTGAATGATTCCAATGGATACATTCTTGAAAACACTTCTTCAGTTTCAGCAAGTTCTTCAGAGTTTGAATAGATCAGAGTCTTCTGATGAGATACAGAACTATGCTGTATCAGAGTCTTCTGCAGCTTGTGTGCTTCTAGCGTGTTGATCATCAGAGCATCTTGACACAGAACTTCAGTACTTGGCAGCGTAGGTACTTTCAGAAACTTCTGTAGATCAATGCTTTGAGAAACTCTTCAATCAATATTCTTCTATATTTCTGATGCTTCATCTTCAGATGCTTCTGATTATCTTCAGATGCTTCTGGCTATCTTCAGATGCTTCTGACTCAGAATGTTCTGGAGCTTCTTTCTTCAGATCCTTCTAGAGACTGCGCTCAGAATCTTCTGTAAGAAGCAAGCAGATTCTTCTGTAAGATGCATCTGGCGCTTCAGATTTAGATTACCTTCTTGTATTCAAAGACAAATTTGCTTCTAGAGAGTCAATATAATTTTAATCTGCAGTAAAACTCTCAAACAAATTTTAGAGTATATAATTCTTAAATATAAATTTCCTAACAGTTATCATCAAAACAAAGAGTAATTATTAAGAACCAATCTGTGTTCTAACAAAAGGATCCTCAGAGAGAGTGGTTGAAACCAAGTATGTGGGTCTCCTAACTTGAGAGTTATGGGGAAGACCATCAAATGATTCTGAGGCCATGAAGATGGACTTGAGGTCTTGAGAGAGCTCATGAGAAGAGTTGAAGATCACTTTGAGGCCTAGACAGGTCATTGTGCAAGATTAAGAAGACTCAGCCATGAGTGGTGCAATTAGGGTTTGACTGGGTCAACCCTAAGTCAACTGATGATTTGAAGAAGGCTGAGGTCTAATCCAAGAGCCATGTCATCATGGATTGATACATTGATATGTTATAAGGATGATTCCAAGGTTAATTCATCATGATTGAAGAGTTTGAGAAGTTTCAAGCTAGGGTTTCTAAGGCTTGACAGTGTAAAATCCCCTAGTTTGGCCCCTATCTTCAAGGCAATTTAGCTCAAGATGTGATTGTCATCTCATCTTGCCCCTAACATGATTGTTGTAGAGCATGGTCTTAGCTTTAATTTGATAGGATTTGTAGAACTCAAGTTATGGCTTTGACAAGTTACAAGCCATCTGAGGTATGTGAATTTGGAGCTTGAAAGTTACCCAACTTGCATGAAACTTTTGCCCAAGAAGGATGATTCCTATGAACTTTTGGTCAACACGAATATTGTTCCTTATACTCTTAGCTTTCCATAGAGTACTAGAAGTCCTTGATAGGATTTGTAGAACTCAAGTTATGGCTTTGACAAGTCAAGGGTATTTTTGGGTATTGGGACATTACAGGTCATTTTGAATCATAAGTCAATTTCACCATCTTGCAAGCCTCAAATGGATTTTTGTTCAACATGAAAGTTGTTCAAAATGATGTTTTTAGCTTGGCTAAGTATCAAGATTCCATTGATATGGATCACATCAAGCATTGGTGGAAGAAAGTTCATATAAAAGCCATTTTAATGAATTAAGATGGGAAAATTCAAAACAATTGAGAATAATTTGTTTTCAAGTCAAATTTGTGGTCATTTTGAATGGAATTGATGTTTTAGAGAGATTGGCATTGTCACATTTTTGATTTGAAGTGCTTAACATATCCATTTGGAAGGTTGCTTCACAAGTAAGAAACATATCCAACACACTACATATGTTGAAATCAAGGGATGAGAACCATTTCATTACATTTCACAAAGGTTAAGTGAATCATTTTGGACTGATTTGGAGAGTGAACAAGGTTAGAAGGTGGATATCAACTTTGGAAATTTGGAAGAAAGGTGAAAATCAAAAACTCACGAATGGGCTTGGTTTGGGCCTCTAATCCATTGAAACAGAATATAAAAGGGATTTAGAACAGAATTGGAAGTTTCTAGTGCCAAAATTCATGGAGAAGCCATTGATGCAAGGTGAAGAAGAAAGCTTGAAATTGAAAATTCGTTTTGGAGAATCAGGAGGTTTCAACCAGAATTAAGCATCAAGAAACATTCTCCATTAATCACTGAAGATTTCTGCAAGGTTTGGAAGAGAATTGAGGCGTGAATCCACTGCAATCCAAGCTCAAAGACAGGTTTTAACTTCTTGAAATTTCTCTCTGATTGTGTGTTTTTAATGAAGTAGAAGCATGCGGTTAGGTTCCTCTTATGATCTAGATGGATTTAGGATGATCAATTGCAACTTTAGAGACGATTTAGGTTGAAGCTCATTTTCGGTTGAGATTGGTATCTCAAGATTCATGCGTTTTTAGAGTGAATAAGTGGCATGGTTGAATTGCTGGTGAAATTCTGGTCAAGTTTCGTTTAGAAATCGTGGCGAATGGTTGATTGTAGACGAACTTAGGGTTATACAGGGGTGGCCGGAAAAGCCACCGGCGGCGGCCTGGTTCGCGCGCAGGTTTGCAGGTTTGAGTTGAGGAAGAAGAAATCACGTCCGTCCATGCATGCTGAAAGTTGGAATCAGTCACTCAATCCAAGTGTCCTCAATGAGCCACGTAACCCTTTCCAAAACTCACCGTTTTGCTTAGTAACCTTGTGAGCTTCGCTGTGTGAACCGAGCGTGCCTTGGTTCGAATCCTGGCGTGTATTGTTTTTGATTTTTCATTTTGTGAATTGAGTTGAGCTGATGAATTGGAGCGTCGGGCCTATGAATTTCAGTTGCTATCACCACCCCTCCAGCCAAGCCCAACATGGATTTTCAACGTAAATTGGTCACTCAATGCACCCTCCCCTGGCTTATTTTTGTTTGAACTGAATGGATACTCAGATGGGCCTCATGCCCTATTGCTATATGCACCTCCCTTCTGGCCCAACCCAGGATATGAACTGAAGATCATTGCTATTATCCACGTTGGTTTTGTCAATTTCCATTGATTTTCTTTTATTTTGTGCATTTCATATAGTTTGTAAATAATTCATAAAAAATAGAATAATAACTCAATTAATTCCAAATTTTTTTCCCTGATTCATGATTGAATCTAGAATTTTATTGAATAAATATATTAGGAAAATCATGCATTTTCATTTTATGTGCATTTTTTACATTTTAATTGACATTAATTTAATTATGGTTGATACTTTGTCTTGTGGAATTTTGTGTGATCATTTGATGATGATTTTTGAGCTGATTTTTTGTGTGTAGTTAGTTTAGACATTTATGCTCCCCTTAGATTTTTCTCACATTTTTTTGATGAAATTAGGTGTTGGTTTTAAGTTGAAACTTTAGGTGCTCTAGTTTTAGGGTTTAAGCTTAGTACCTCATGATTTAGGATTTAATTCTAGGACTTTTTGGATAATTTAACCTCTGGATTTTGTATGGTAGATTCATGATTGACTTAGGTTACCATAGTTATTTTTGTAGGATTTTACAATTGGTTTTAGTATTTTAGTTAGAATTAACTTTAGTACAAGGTTTTAGGTGATCCTAACTTGCTAATTCAACTAGAATGATTTCTTTAGTTCCCTTAGATTAGGGTTTTGCTTCTCTTGCTCTTGGATGATGTTGAAGGCATGTGTGGACTGCTGAGGAATGCATGAGGGAGCTTGGACTTGAAGTTTGCTCTTCCTTTGGAGTAGTTTTGTTTAGGTGTTAAGATTAGGGTTTGTAAGTAGAGCTTCTAGATAGATTCTCTTCTTTCATAAACATGGAATGTGTTGATCACTTCCATTCTTCTCTATGATGTAAGGTCCCCTTGTGAAGGACTCATCCCTCCTTTGGTAGGATGTGTGGCTCTTCCCAAGTTTGTAGAACCTTTGAGGGTTCCTTTCTTTGATAGGGGAATGTTTAGTGGTGACCTTTGGTCTTCACTTTGCTTTCCACTATCCAAACCTTGCTCTTGTTAGATGAATCTTTCTCCCTTGCTAGAGGATGGAGTTCCTTGTTAGAAGATTGAAGATGCTAGAAGTTGCTACTTCTCTATATTTGAAGACTGCCATTGGAGCTGAAGCTTGAAGATCAAGAAGAACAAGTTGACACTTGTGAGGAAGATCCAGCTGAGATCAAATGAAGAGCTGAAGCTTGAAGTTGGAGAACAAGTTGATACTTGTGTTTGATGCATTGAAATCTTGAGGAAGCAAGTTGACACTTGCTATGGAAGATGATAGCCTTGAAAAACAGTTGCAGACTGAGGACTGAACTGCTGTCATAGGAGAGCTTTGCTGGGAAGCTGTGGAAGCTGTTGATTTGCTTTCTTGTCTGTTTGCTTGCTGTGCAACTGTATTGATGTGACTTGTGTGATTTGCTTGATGGCATTTTATTTCTTTTGTATGATTGCAGTTATTCATTTATGGCTTGAGGTCGAGACGAGCTTGTGGAGGCTGATGCCCCACACACATTTCCTCCCTCACTTGCATTGCATGCATTTTACAGGCGTTTACTGTTTACTGTTTAAGTTGATGCTTTATCTGTTTCTGTTTATCATTGACATGATCCCCTAGGAATCTCACTTCCTTTGATAAGGAAGTGATGATCAAAACTTTAGGTTGAAACCTATGCATGATAACTTCTAGGAGTTCCCTGTTTCAAATCTCAACCATAGGATGAATCCTTGGCATGACAACATTAGGACTTGATAGTCTCCCCTTAGTTGAACTTGTTCGCTCTCTCTTCTCATCTCAAAACAAATCAAAATACAGTAATAAAGGTTAACTGATGTCATACGTTACGATCCTTAAGCTATCTGAGAAAGGGTTGTCGGAGAGTTTCTTTTCGACAGCTTGGATGTTTAGTATGGCACCCTTTGGGTGACATGCGACGCATTCACTCTCAGGTCACAGTCTCTAGTGCGATATTGGTTGCAAACATCCATAAAAAACAGTTCTTCCGTAAAAGACAGAAAACAAACCTCAAACTTTTTTGCCCCGTGGGCCCATAATTCAAAGGAAGCTTTTCTGAAGAAAAGAGTGTCGTTAACTCTCAGTTCTACCGCAAACGGTAACGCCTAAGTCTCCAAGGGTCGAGCTGCGTACACCAAACTGCTGGAACTGTTTGTTAACCCTACTCGATAAAACAGATGAATCTGAATTCCCGTAATCCGTATTAACCCGAACTACGTAAGCTCTGATCTCTCATACCTGTTGAGATTACGTAGGCACAATACTGACGTATTGGCGAGCCACCTTCCCCGTGACCCGTAGTTAGTCGAACTACGTTGACTCTGATTTCTCATTCTCTGATGAGAATACGTAGGCATAAAGTGCGACGCTTTGCCGAGTCATTTTCTTTTCTTTTCAGACTTGCCTTGATAGGTAGATAGTAAACCAACCCGTCAGATAAACACAACAAGCGTGGATCCCATCAAGTACGATGGATGTGAGGGGTGCTAATACCTTCCCCTTGCGTAACCGACTCCCGAACCCAGACAACGGTTGCGATGACCTTGTCTTATACCTTTTCGTCAGGTTTTTTCCGATCGTTTCCTTTCCCGCTCTGAGGGATAAATAACGAAAGGTGGCGACTCTTCTGTTTTGCCGGCACCTTATTTTCGCGGTAGCGACAACCCTAAAATTCTAAATCCTAATTAAGCTAAAAATCTAATATTAAATAATAACAAATAATATTCTAATAACCATTTAATTCTAGAAAATAACTATTTAAAATTCTATTAAAATCTAAAATTATTTCTAAACTAGAAAGTCTAAGTCTAAATTAAAATAAAAAATCTAATTAATATTCTAATTTCTATGCCAAAAATTAATGAAATAAATTCTAGAAAACTATTAATAATTCCATAAAAACCAAAGAAAAGCAATTAAAGCAGTGAATAAAAATGCGAGAATGCAGCGAAATAAATGGTAAAAGGGCGACCACCGAAACACCACCGAAAATAACAACATAGACTGAATCACTGAGAATAGCAACCTCTGCTTGATTCCGAAATAATATCCTCATTTGAACTGTTTTGGAATCGCCTGAAACGTGAGCAAAGCGGCTGTAATCCCGATAATCCACTCTGACTGACAAAATGCACAGTATGCGATAAATGATATGTAGATGCAAATGAAATGAAACATAAGCCAAATTACTGGAAAAGGTTGGTCGAATTTTGGGGTACAACAGCTTCCCTTATTCAAACGACTTGGACCTGAATGGGCGAAAAGCGAACGACTTTCAAACATTCAAGGTAAAAGACGGTTGAATACCAAAGAACCCGGAAATTTTCCAACCACAACAAGAAACAATAACTGAATAAACTTGATTATTGGGAACAAAAATCTCCGGAAATAACTGAATCTGATAGTTGCAACAGCAGTAAGCTAACTAATTACCAATCAGAAAGCCTCGACACGCGGTCGAAAGAAACATCTGCTAACGCGCAGATAACGACACTAAGTCGGGAAGAACCTCTGATTTCACCATCAGGCATATGTTAAACAATCAGGCATCGAACCCGAAGGCCGGCTCAACACGCAGTTGAGAATCTCTATTAACCAGTAGGCATTCGCTAAATAAAAGCAAGCATCAAAACCTAAGGCCGACTCAAGATGAAGTTGAAGACATCTGCTAACCAGCAAGCATTTTCTAAATAAAAGCGAGCATCAAACCCGAAGGCCAGATCAACATGAAGTTGAAGAGATCTGACATCACCGCCAGGCATCTGTTAAATAAAAACAGGCATCGAACCCGAAGGCCGGCTCAACATGAAGCTGAGACAATACATCTGCTAAATAGTAGACATTCACTAAATAAAAGCGAGCATCAAACCCGAAGGCCGACTCAACACGAAGCTAAGAAGAAACATCTAACATCACTGCCAGGCATCTGTTAAATAAAAACAAGCATCAAACCCGAAGGCCGGATCAACACGAAGTTGAAAACATCTGCTAACCAGCAGGCATTCGCTAAATAAAAGCGAGCATCGAACCCGAAGGCCGGATCAACACGAGGTTGAATAAGTGAATCTAATAATAATTCACAAGATACCTCCACTGGGGAAAAGAGAAACTTAAACAAGAAACTCTGTTGGGGAAGTGTTGTACCCCTAAATTTTCCCAACCTTTTTCTAACTTGGTTTATGTTTCATTTCATTATTCTAGCATTTGCATTTGCATATCATTGTTCATTTACAAGGGATTGAGAGGTGTGCATAGAAAGAGAAGGTTACCGAGGGGTCTAAGCCTAAGAAGGAGGTTTTATTAAAATGGTCAAGTGCTTATCATCATCGGGAGGAGGTCAAAGTTCTTTGAAAGAGTGGATGGATAGTTGTGGTTTATCTCCTATCTTGGAGGCCAGATAAAGATCATTAGAGGTTCATGAATTCATGGATATGGATAGGAAATGATTGGAGAGCTCATTGAGTGTTTTTGAAGCCATTGTGGAGCTTATCCCAGGTGTTATATCATGTGCAAGAGGTGGCAGTCAGAGGATTGCACACCTAGGGTTTCGTCTGCCTAGTACAAGATCCACTATGGATTTGAAGAGGTTTGAGACTTAATTCCAAGTCATTATGGTCATGGAAAGTTGTGTTGAGACATCTAGGATGTTAGTTCAAGGTCAATTTAAGAAGAATCAAGAGCGTGAGAAGTTACTAAGTTAGGGTTTCTAAGCTTGTCAGTGTAAAATCCTCTATTTAGTGCCTAACTTCAAGACCACATATCTCAAGATACAAGTTTTATCTCATCTTGATGCATACATGAAACTTGTAGAGCATGTTTCTAGCTTTCTTTCGAGTACTAGAACTCATCCATTGGATTTCCAGAACTCAAGTTATGATGCTGACAAGTTATAGGTCCTCAGATGACATGCAAATATTTGATGGAAGATGATGAAAACATATTATCCATAACTGTTGTTGGTATGCTTTCAATCAAACTTTGCTGACAATGTAAATAATTGTTTCAACTCCTAAACACTTGAGTAATAAGGAAGATAATCCCTCGTTAACCCCTTCGAGCTTAGAAGTTGAAGTTTCTTTCTTTACAAAAACCCGCAATCTTAACCTTGGGGTGGGTAGTTCTCAGTTAACTCAATTGTATGAACATACAAGACACCTTTCATATAAAGGTTGCAACCATATTTTTTTTCCTTTGCACACAACAAGCAAGTGTCGAAGATGTTTTTCAAGCCAAAAAGTCGATGATGGTTCACCATAATCATTAAAGCCAGACAATCACTCTCTTTCTTTCAAAAAAAATCAATCAAAAGAAAATTCCGCTAAGTCAAAACCTATGAAGGAGACTTAGGAAAAATGGCGGCATCCCGCTGACTGTAGGCTTTAAAAGAAACAGTTCAGGAAAAAGTTAGGGATGATAAAATAGAAGATCCTTAAAACCTTCACTCTGAAAGTCCTCAATGACAAAAATAACTGAATGTTATTGGGAAGTAGTGATTGCTATCTCAAGAGTCCTTGGACTTCTGAACCATCATCATGACTATCATCAGTGAAATTCCTATAGGAACTTGAGTGTATATTCTGAGTTAGCTGAGCATAGGACTGAAGATCATCACGTAGATTGGGTGGGCACAAATAAACTTTGAGCCTTTATCCTTTGTTTTATAAACCGTGAAGCAGGCCACATTAAAACCCTCAAAAGACCTAAATGAAACAAGGTTATTTTGAAAGCATACTACAACAAGGTTGCGTAAACTGACTCCAAAAGATCTTTGCGGATCATTTGTTTTGGAATCATACCTTTTTGCTTTACCTTTCACTTTTAAGCGTCTTGAACCGCTGTGTTCTGACCAATGACTCATTTATTTTGCATCTTTCAAAAATGATTTTGATTTCAAAAGTTGCATGAACTTTGCATTACCATGTTTGTATGAGCACTTTTGTTTGCAAACTGCTTTCCTCTCAAGGAATTTTCAAACATTGAGAAACTTGTTCGGTGATCCTATCAGGGGCAAGTTCTTTTCGCGTCCTATCGAAGAATCAGTTTAATATTTGTTCAGGGCCGAGCCATCTCATAATTGATTTACTCAGAAGATTTTTCAAGACTCAGGCTGGGGCAAGCTTTCTAAGCATACAGTGGATCAGTCATCTTCAACATCAGACAAGCTGAAGCAATTATCAGTTCATCTATAACAGACAACTAATCTAGGGCAGTTTACTTGTAGAATCCCCAAGCAGCTCTTCATCCTTCCTACAAGGATCGTTAATTTGATACAGTTTACTAGTGTGGCAGAGATGTGCTCAGATTTGCCTCTTTAGTCCCAGGTAGAATGAAAATGATCTCTGTGTTGAGGAATCAGTCTTCTAATTTTGTATTCTCACCAAACGAGTCGAGCCTTGTCATCGGCATCTGCATTTGCTTTCGATCATATATCATCTGCATAATTCATATACATATGCATATCATGTGTGTTTCATACTCATTTGCATTTCTCCCGATGTCGTGTTTTATCCACGTCTTACCTTGTGGTCAAAGTCCAACTCACTTGGTACCTACCAAACAATTTGTGTCATGTTTATCTGACGTTCTCCCAGATATGACATTTCTTATCCGATTGTTTTTCTGGATATGTCTGTTCCTCTTACATCCAGTACCATTCTCAAATATTTTGTTTATATATTTCATTCAAAGCCATTATTGGATGTCTGATATCCTTTTTATCCAATGCCATTCTTGGATGTCACCTTTGTTTTTCTCTCTCTGATGTTTTTCTAGATTGAGTCTTTGTTCTAATGTTCTTCCAGAACTTATCTGATGTTCTTCCAGATATTCCCTTTGATTATGATGTTTTTCCAAAATCTATCCGATGTTTTTTCCGGATACGTTTCTCTCTCTGATGTTTTTCCATATTGAGTCTTTATTCTGATCTTCTTCCAGAACTTATTTGATATTTTTCCAGATATTCCCTTTGATTCTGATGTTTTTCCAGAATCTATCTGATGTTTTTCCAGATACGTTTCTCTCTCTGATGTTTTTCCAGATTGAGTCTTTGTTTGGATGTTCTTCCAGAAATTATCTGATGTTCTTCCAGATATTCCCTTTGATTCTGATGTTTTTCCAGAATCTATCCGATGTTTTTTCTGGATACGTTTCTCTCTCTGATGTTCTTCCAGAACATATCTGATGTTCTTCCAGATATTCCCTTCGATTCTTATGTTTTTCCATAATCTATCCAATGTTTTTTCGAATATGTTTCTCTCTCTGATGTTTTTCCAGATTGAGTCTTTGTTCTGATGTTTTTCCAGAACTTGTCTGATGTTTTTCCAGATATCCCCTTTTGATTCTGATGTTTTTCCAGGATCTATCCAATGTTTTTCCGGATATATTTTTTGTTCTGATGTTCTTCCATAACTCCTTTGTTGCTTATCTGATGTTCTTCTAGATATGTCTCCAAATCTTTTCCTGTACATTTATTGCTTTTCTAAAATGTTTCGGATATGCCTTCAGAATATATGTCTTCAATATGCTTTTCTGGATATGTCCCAGAGTTTATTCGATGTTTTTCCGAGTCTCTCTGGTGTGTTTTAGAGTTCATTCAATGTTCTTCCGAATGTCTCTGATGTTTATTTCTGTGTCCCTGTTACATTTCCCAAATTCTCCTCACCTCATTCAATGATCTTTTGAATGTTGTGACTGTTTTCCATCCAGTTCCGTTCATGGATAATGACCGTTACCTCCCCGGTGTTGTTGTCTTTCCCCAGTGAGTAGTTACTCGTTGTTATGCCGTTATTTTTATTTTGCTCGTGTGTTTGCATCTGTCTTGCATCATAAAGCATCATTTAGAATTCATGGCATGTTCGCATTCGTCCTTTTGCATACCATCGGATCTAAGGGACAAAATTTCTAGTTTGCTATATTTAAATACATTTCACTATGATTCTATGAGGATTATCATCTCTCATAGCCATCTGGTGAAGATATTTAAATAGGGGCATCTGTTGCACCCCAAATTTTGACCCCTTAGATCTTCATCATCATTCCAGGTTCATCTTCATCTGTTTATCTAAGTTTAACCTATTTCAAGTTTGTCTTTGTTAAGCTACAGGTGAATTAGGGTTTCGTACAATCAAGAATCTAGGCTTTGATGGTTTAATTAGTCAATGTATTGGATTGATTCTCCATGAGACAAGTCTCCACATCATCAAAGGTACTACATTGGGTCAATTATGAGTCCAATTTGAGTTTGTCACCCAAAGATCAAGAACAGTGCAATCCAAGACACCTGATTAGGGTTTCTGATTTGGAAAAGTCAACTGTAGTTTGACTTTTGATTTAAAAGGTGTTTCAATGATAGAGTTATGGTCCATGAAGCTCATATGGCCTAGGGAAGTCCACTCAAGAATTTTCAAGGCCTCAGAAGACCCAGGACACCAACAGTCGATTCAGAGCTTTTCGAACGTTCGGTTCGTCTGACTGAAAAGTCAACCCATTGACCAACAGGGTTTTAACCCAAAATTGAAGCCAACTATGTTCCCAACATCATTTAATATATAATAATGAAGTTTTGTGAACAATTGATCAAGAATTGATAAGTAATCGAAAAGTTGGGGAATTAAAGGTTTTGAAAAGGGCAAAGCCATAACTCCTTATCCACACAAGGGTTTTTGACCTAGTTTCGAGAGGAATGAGTTCCTAACACAAACATAAATATTTTAGTACCTATTGGGGATTTCTAAAAACTTCAAGTGGGTTCCATAACTCTTCTTGGTTAGAGAGAACCAAGGTCCACAAGTTGGCAAAAACTCACATTGGCAAAACGAGGTCAGCATGAGTTTTTTTTATTCCAAAACCTCTCCAAATCGATGTTAATCAAAGACTAAGCCTCATTTATGATGTTTATATTGATAATGAACATTTTTACATCAATTCCCACGAAAATGGCACAAAGATCAAAGGAAATCATTATTTAATGCAAGTTGCAAAAGTAAATAGTGAAGAAAGAGAAAAAATGTGGCTACCCTTGTCAAATCATCAACTTTAATTCAACAAGTCACCTCCTATCCTATCAAGCATGATGAAACAAATCTATGGGGCATATATAATATCTTAGTAGAGTGGCTTAAAGACAAAGATGAAGATTGCATTGGAAAACTCAAAGATTTTCATGATGGAAGGTTAAAATTGGCAATTTGCTTCACTTTTGCCCATACCTTGACCCAAGGCCTTTGGCTATAAATAGAACTCAATTCCTATATCACAAACACACAAGTTCCATGCAAGAATCCAGCTAGAACCCCCTTTTATACACAATCATAAGTTCTTGCAAAATCTCATTAAGTTTCCAAAATCCCTCAAAATCTGCTTTTGCAAAACACCTTTCAAAACCATTTCCAAACTTCTTCCAACTCAAGAAACACTTCAAACACGTCAAATATGATGTATTGAAGCTATACAAATCACTTCCACACTTATGTAACAAGGTCCTAGTGAGTTAGTCTTTGAAATCTTTGGATTTTGGAGATTTTCCTTCATTTACAAGGCATTTCGTCCACTAGCTTGTTTGGAGGTTGTTTGGAGCATCTATTCATAATCCTAGGAACATTTGTAGATCTTGGAAGAGCTCTCAAGATCTATGGTTTTCTTATTGCTTAAGCTTGCTTCAAGAGGTAAACCTAAACCTCATAAATGTGAACTTTCCATTTGCATTTCACATGCTACCATGACTGTTTTTAGGGTTTTTACCATGATGTTCTTAAACTTTTTCAACTTGTAACTTGATTTTTCTTGGAAGATTGATCTTGTATTATTCATACATGTTTGTTAACATGTTTAAATAATCAAATTTTTTTGATTCATTGTCTTACCATGTGCATTTTATTCTTTTTATGATTTAGATTTTTATGTTTTGTTCACAAACTTAAAAACCACATAACTTCTCCATTTTAAATAATTTTTAAGTGGTTATTTTTGCAAAATTCTTGAGTTTTAACATATTTCTATATAATGTTTAAAGAATTCTAAAAATCCTATTTTATAAACACTTTGCATTATGAGCAAGTTATACCCTATTTTAGGGTTTTCACCCTCCTATCTCTCATTCTTCATTTCAAAACTTTAATTCCATTTCAATTTAATTTGAAATTGACATGAACTTGTCTTGTTAGCTCCCTTTGAACTTGAGTTTGAATTTCAACTTTGCTTGTAAGCATTTAAGTGGTTCATCTTTTAAAACCTTTGATAATCCTCATGAGGTTTTTGAACCTTTCGCTTACATTATTGTGACATTGTGTGGTTACATATGATATCCTTTACCTTTACCCTTTATCCTAACCTTAGGATCTTAGTCGCCGTTCTCATGTTTAGCGTCCCGCCATGGACATTCTTTACCACAACAATCTCAACATAGATTCAGGAGTCGCCGCACTCAATGTAGGTGTCTCGCCGCAGACATTTACTTTCCCTTTGGAACCTTGACCACAGTCAAGAATTCCTCACCCCTAGCTAAGGGAACTATGAACGCTCTGATTTCTCATTAAGAATATGTAGGCACAAGATGCGATTTCTTGGCGAGCTCACTAACAACTAACTTCCTGTTAACATTTATAACTTAGGATTGGAGTCGTCGTGCTCCATGTATTCGTCCCGCCGTGGACATTTCCCATGTTTACCTTTGCCATAGGAATTGGAGTCGTCGTGCTCTATTTAGTTGTCCCGCCGTGGACATTCCCTTCCTTTCTAACTTATCTTAGTTTAGAGTCTCCGCACTCTATGTAGGTGTCTCACCGTAGACATTTGCTTGCCCCCAGGAACCTTGACCACAGTCAAGAGTTTCTCACCCCTAGTTAGGGGAACTACGGTTGCTCTGATTCCATTCCCTTTAGGGTACGTAGGCACGAGATGTGATGTCTTGGCGATCATACTTTGTATATACCCCTAGGGAATGAAAAAGTGTCCAAGAAATCAACCAGGAGGAGAAGGTGGAGGAGCAATAAAGAAAAGATGTTGATAAACGTGATCTAACTGCTCCGTCACCACATCCATGAATTGATGAAAATCCACCCGTAGAGTTGTAAATTCACCTCAGAGGCCAGGAATGTTCGTTTCCAGTGCGGGAATGGCAATAGTATGATCCACTTATTGAGCAGCAGGCACAGCAGGAGTGCTTGAGCAGCAGGCACAGCAGGAGTGCTTGAGCCAGACTCAGAGATGGTCATCATACTGGTCATAATGGTCATAAATCTGTGGAGTCTCATAGGGTGAAGGTGGAGCTCCAGGCTCATCTAAGTCATACAACCAATTATTCAAATTATAGACACTAGTTCGTTCATAATTCGGCAAGGTAAAGAGATGGACAACTCGGTTATTGATCAAGAGTTTAAAGGTATAAGGACCTAGGTTTCGAATGATGCCATGGTTGAGGCAAAATTGAATATCCATAGGTTATATAACACCTAAGGGGTTTATGCTAAGGAGTGGTTGTCTCAGTCCAATGACATTGGTAATCATGGTTACTAGGCCTCCTATAATGATTGGTCAATGGTCGGCTTCTGCTATAAGTTTAAAATTGGCCATCATGAAGGCAACCCCATTAACGGGTTGAGCCTGAGAAGCACAATAGATAATGTAAAGCTCGTCTTTTGACACAGAATAAATATTTTCCTCTTTACCGAACAGAGTGTGAGCTAGAAACTTATGTAGGTATTGGATAGCAGGGTTATGGATACTCTCAGAATACATAGTGTTAGACTCAGAATGATTATTTCCGGATATGCTACCCCAGAAATATTCCAACTCAAGGTTGGTTACTAGTTCCTCTTGTACTATGGTATAAGAATTAGGTCCGCTGGGAAATCCTAGGAGTTCGGCCATCTCACGGTGCGTAAAGTGGTAGTCCATGTTAAATATTCTAAAACTGATAAGGCCACTACTAAATCCATACCCGTGGTTGGGCTGATAAATCAGTAAACTAAGGAATTCCAAGGTAAGCCTGCGGTAGGAACTAAATCTCCTTTTGATATCAAAAAGCTCCCAACCAATTTGGTTGAGAAGGTACGTAACATTTTCCCTAATACCTAATCTAGTCATAGTGAGTCCATATGGATATATAGTAAGCGACATCTCTCTCTGAGCAAGGGCTTTGAAGCGCCTCCTCTGAGCTCTGCCTCTGAAAGTGATGCCCATATAGTCGACTCGGTTCATCTTTAAAGTTAGTAACTAACTGATGTTAAGTTAGCATGTATATAAGTTGACAATGAACACAAGTTACTAATGACTAATATGATTGATAAGATTTCATGACTATTCTTGGAACAGAAAAATGAAAAGCATATAAAAGAAATTAAAAATAAAAGATTAGAAAAATAAACAGTAAAATTAAAAAGAAGCGGGTTGTCTCCCACTAAGCACTTTATTTTATGTCGTAAGCTCGACATAATTTTAAATTCTCCTAATTTTGGGGATGAGTGTACAACTCAGGAAGTGTTAGACTGGAGGAGTAGTCTCTGTTTTCAATGTTGCGGTAATGTTTCATGCGCTACACATTAACGATGAATAGTTCACTAGATTTTCCTTTTATTTCTACTGCGCTGTTTTGAAAGACTTTTGTTATCTCAAAGGGACCATACCACCTAGAGTGAAGTTTTCCTAGGAAGAGTTTTAGTCGAGAGTTAAATAGGAGCACTATATCACCCTCAGTGAACTCTTTCCTCGATATACGCTTATCATGCCACTTTTTAGTTCGTTCTTTATAGATGTGGGCATTCTCGTAAGCGTCTAGCCTAAGCTCTTCTAGTTCATGGATATCTAATATTCTATTTTCTCTTGCGGTGGTAAAATTTAAATTAAGGGTCTTAATGGCCCAATATGCTTTATGCTCTAATTCTACTGGCAGGTGACATGATTTGCCATAAACTAGCTTAAACAGTGTGGTTCCTATTGGGGTCTTATAGGCTGTCCTATATGCCCACATAGCTTCGTGTAATTTGGAAAACCAATCTTTACTAGAGGTCGCATCTGTTTTTTCTAATATTTGTTTAATTTCTCTGTTCGAAACCTCTACTTTCCCGCTAGTTTGCGGGTGATAGGGTGTTGCTACACGGTTTCGAACTCCATATTTTGTCAATAGTTTTTCGAAAATCCTTGAAATAAAATGAGAGCTACCATCACTGATGACTAGTCTCGGCACACCGAATCTAGAAAAAATTATGTTCCTGAAAAGTCTAATCACTACTCGTGCATCATTTTTTGGAGAAGCTATAGCCTCAACCCATTTCGATACATAATCAACAGCAACAAGTATGTAGTTGTTACCAAAAGATGACGGGAAAGGTCCCATGAAATCAATACCCACACGTCAAAGACTTCTACTTCCATAATGCCTTATAGTGGCATTTCATTGCGTCTAGAAATATTGTCGGTGCATTGGCACCGGTCGCAGTTTATGCTCGCATGTCCTCCAGAGGGAGCAGAATGACATTGAGATATTATATTTTCAACTTCGTCTTCGGGAACACATCGAAGGAGGATACCATCGGCAACTCTCTTGAAAAGCAGAAGTTCATCCCAATAATAATGTTTAAGATCGTGGAAGAATTTTTTCTTTTGTTGGTAAGTTAAGTCTTATGGAAGAACTCCAGCTCCTAGGTAGTTGACAAAGTCAGCATACCATGGCAGTGTGGTTTCATTAAAGATCGCTTCCACGACTTCTTTTGTTTCAGTCTCATTATATATTAAAGATCATTCAGCCGTGTTTTCTAACTGAGCTATGAGTCTCTCATAGGGAAAATCATCATTGATAGGCATTCGCTCAGGCTTAATATCCTCTATTCTCGATAAATGATCAACTACTACATTTTCAGTACCTTTCTTGTCTTTGATTTCTAAATCAAATTCTTGTAGTAGTAATATCCATCTTAAGAGTCTCGATTTTGCGTCCTTTTTACTCAATAGGTACCTAATTGCGGCATGATCGGTATAGATAATTATCTTTGCTCCTACTAAGTAAGAACGAAATTTATCCAAAGCAAACACAACAGCTAGAAGTTCTTTTTCTGTGGTGGCGTAGTTCATTTGCGCAGGGTCTAGGGTTCTACTAGCGTAATAAATAGCATGAAGCTTTTTATCTTTTCTTTGTCCTAGAACTGCACCTACGGCATAATCACTAGCGCAACACATGATTTCAAATGGTAACCTCCAATCAGGTGGTTGTATGATAGGTGCAGTAATGAGAGCTAATTTTAACTGTTCAATGGCTTTCTGACATTTATCGTCAAAAATGAATTTAACGTCTTTCATTAATAAGCCAGTCAGCAGTTTAGTAATTTTAGAGAAATCCTTAATGAATTGTCGGTAGAAACTGGTGTGTCCTAAGAAACTTTGTATTTCTCTGATGGTTTTAGGAGGTTGAAGGTTTTCTATGATATCTATTTTTACTTTATCTACCTCAATCCTTTTATTAGACACTATGTGTCCAAGCACGATTCATTGTCGGACCATGAAATGGCATTTTTCCCAATTTAACACGAGATTTACTTTTACGTATCTTTCAAGTACTATTTCTAGGTTCGATAGGCATCCTTCAAAACTCTGTCCACAAACAGAAAAATCATCCATAAATACTTCCATGATGTCGTGTATAAAGTCAACAAAGATTGACATCATGCATCTTTGGAATGTTGCAGGAGCGTTACATAATCCAAACGACATTCGTTGATAGGCAAATGTACCATAAAGACAAGTGAAGGTTGTTTTTTCTTGGTCATCAGGATGAATAGGGATTTGAAAGAATCCTAAATAACCATCTAAATAGAAGAAATATAAATGCTTAGCTAATCGTTCAAGCATTTGATCAATGAATGGTAAAGGGAAATGATCCTTTCGAGTAGCTTTGTTTAATTTTCTATAATCAATGCACATTCTACTTCCGGTCACAAATCTTTGTCCTATAGATTCGCCTTTTTCATTCTTAACAACTGTAACACCCCCTTTCTTTGGTACGACATGCATTGGGCTAACCCATTGACTGTCGGAAATCGGGTATATAATTCCTGCTTCTAACAATTTTTGTACTTCTTTCTTAACTACGTCGCTCAGAATGGGATTTATCCTTCTTTGATGTTCTCTAGAGGTCTTACAGTCTTCCTCTAGCATAATGTAATGCATACAGATAGAAGGACTTATTCCTTTCAGATCAGAAATGTTATAGCCTAAAGCAGATGGGTATTTTCTTAAGACATGCAGTAGTTTCTCGGATTCTATTTGTCCTAAGTCTGTGTTGACTATCACTAGTTGTTCGAGCTCGGTGTCTAGGAATTCATACCTTAAATTTTTGGGTAGTGTTTTAAGTTCTAAAGTTGGTTTCTTTGGGCAAGGCATATGATTAGGTGTTAGTGCTAGGCATTCGCTTAGACTGTCGTCTTGGTATTCACCACGCCAATTATCATCTTCAAAAATTGGAGGTATTGGAAGTTTTAGGATTTCTGAATAAGAATTTTGTTCCATCTCCATTTCTCTTATGCATTTGTCAATGACATCTAGCAGAAAAACTATATCGTCTATAGTTGGTGCTTGTAAGAATTGTGTCAAAATAAATTCGACTTTTTCTTAACCCACTTCAAAAGTTAGCTTACCTTCCTTTACATCTATAATGGCTCCAGCTGTAGCTAAGAATGGCCATCCTAATATGATAGGAGTGTTGGCATCCTCTTTTATGTCCATGATTATGAAATCAGTAGGGATATAGAATTGACCTATAAGTACCAGAACGTTTTCTAGTATTCCTATCGGGAATTTAACAAAACGATCGTCTAGTTGTACACACATCTTAGTTGGTCTTAATTCTCCCATACCAAGCCTTTTGCATATGGTCAAGGGAATTAAGCTAATACTAGCTACTAAGTCACATAGAGCTTTGTCTATGACAAATTGTCCAATTACGCAAGGTATGGAAAAACTACCTGGGTCTTTCAGCTTATGAGGTATTTTATTTTGGAGTATCACGCTACACTCAGCAGTAAGCGTAACGATTTCATTATCCTCGACGTTTTTCTTATTTGTTAATATTTCTTTAAGTGATAGCTTCTGTAAAAGGTATTGTGATATTCAATTGTTTCAGAAGTTCAATGAATTTCATGAATTGCCCCACGTTTTTAGATTTAGCAAATCTTTGAGGATAAGGAATAGGAGGTTTATAAGGTGGTGGAGGCACATATGGTTCTTCTTTTTCTTCAGCCTCTTGGTCACTACCTTCTTTCTCCTTTATGTTTTGGTCGATTTCCTTTTCAGTTTCCTTCTCAGTTACTTTTCCAGGATTTTGATACATTGCTGAATTCTCAAGTTTCGGGTTAGTTGGTTCGTCCAATTCTGTACCACTTTGTAGTATGATAGCATTTACATGTCCTTTTGGATTAGGTTGCGGTTGTCCAGGAAATGTGCCTGCAGGAGCAGCAGTAGGTGCTTGTTGTTGTGCCACTTGCGAAATTTGGGTTTCAAGCATTTTGTTGTGAGTGGCTAAAGCGTCTACCTTATTTTCTAATTGCTTAATTTGCTCGCTAGTGTGTATGTTTTGATTCAGGAAGTCTTTATTTGTTTGAGCCTAAGTGGCTATGAAGTTTTCCATCATTAATTCAAGGTTAGATTTCCTAGGAGCATTTTGAGTAGCTACGACAGGTTTCTGATATCCTGGTGCTACAATAGGTGTTTGTCTAGGTGCATACAATGCACTGTTGTTTTTGCACGAAAAGTTCGGATGGTTTTTCCAACCTGGGTTATAGGTATTTGAGTAAGAGTTTCCTTAAGCATAATTCACTTGGTATGTGGAAACTCCTGTTAAAAGTTGACATTCAGGGACAGCATGCCCAGGAACTCCGCATAACTCACAGTTTGGAGCTACGGCAGCCATGACGGCTCTAGGGGTTATAGTCAAACTTTCAATCTTTTGCGTGAGAGCATCTACCTTTGCATTGACTTGGTCAAGACTACTTATCTCATACATACCACTTTTCGTTGGAGGTTTCTCTACTGAGGCTCTTTCACTTCCCCACTGATAATGGTTTTGTGCCATACTTTCAATAAGTGCATAAGCCTCATTGTAGGGTTTATCCATTAGTGTGCCACTCGCGGTGGCGTCTATTGTCAATCTTGTGTTATACAAGAGACCATTGTAAAAGGTATGGATGATCATCCATTCTTCTAGACCGTGATGTGGACAAATCCTCATCATGTCCTTATATCTTTCCCATGGCAAAGTCAGCATACCATGGCAGTGTGGTTTCATTAAAGATCGCTTCCACGACTTCTTTTGTTTCAGTCTCATTATATATTAAAGATCATTCAGCCGTGTTTTCTAACTGAGCTATGAGTCTCTCATAGGGAAAATCATCATTGATAGGCATTCGCTCAGGCTTAATATCCTCTATTCTCGATAAATGATCAACTACTACATTTTCAGTACCTTTCTTGTCTTTGATTTCTAAATCAAATTCTTGTAGTAGTAATATCCATCTTAAGAGTCTCGATTTTGCGTCCTTTTTACTCAATAGGTACCTAATTGCGGCATGATCGGTATAGATAATTATCTTTGCTCCTACTAAGTAAGAACGAAATTTATCCAAAGCAAACACAACAGCTAGAAGTTCTTTTTCTGTGGTGGCGTAGTTCATTTGCGCAGGGTCTAGGGTTCTACTAGCGTAATAAATAGCATGAAGCTTTTTATCTTTTCTTTGTCCTAGAACTGCACCTACGGCATAATCACTAGCGCAACACATGATTTCAAATGGTAACCTCCAATCAGGTGGTTGTATGATAGGTGCAATAATGAGAGCTAATTTTAACTGTTCAATGGCTTTCTGACATTTATCGTCAAAAATGAATTTAACGTCTTTCATTAATAAGCCAGTCAGCAGTTTAGTAATTTTAGAGAAATCCTTAATGAATTGTCGGTAGAAACTGGTGTGTCCTAAGAAACTTTGTATTTCTCTGATGGTTTTAGGAGGTTGAAGGTTTTCTATGATATCTATTTTTACTTTATCTACCTCAATCCTTTTATTAGACACTATGTGTCCAAGCACGATTCATTGTCGGACCATGAAATGGCATTTTTCCCAATTTAACACGAGATTTACTTTTACGTATCTTTCAAGTACTATTTCTAGGTTCGATAGGCATCCTTCAAAACTCTGTCCACAAACAGAAAAATCATCCATAAATACTTCCATGATGTCGTGTATAAAGTCAACAAAGATTGACATCATGCATCTTTGGAATGTTGCAGGAGCGTTACATAATCCAAACGACATTCGTTGATAGGCAAATGTACCATAAAGACAAGTGAAGGTTGTTTTTTCTTGGTCATCAGGATGAATAGGGATTTGAAATAATCCTAAATAACCATCTAAATAGAAGAAATATAAATGCTTAGCTAATCGTTCAAGCATTTGATCAATGAATGGTAAAGGGAAATGATCCTTTCGAGTAGCTTTGTTTAATTTTCTATAATCAATGCACATTCTACTTCCGGTCACAAATCTTTGTCCTATAGATTCGCCTTTTTCATTCTTAACAACTGTAACACCCCCTTTCTTTGGTACGACATGCATTGGGCTAACCCATTGACTGTCGGAAATCGGGTATATAATTCCTGCTTCTAACAATTTTTGTACTTCTTTCTTAACTACGTCGCTCAGAATGGGATTTATCCTTCTTTGATGTTCTCTAGAGGTCTTACAGTCTTCCTCTAGTATAATGTAATGCATACAGATAGAAGGACTTATTCCTTTCAGATCAGAAATGTTATAGCCTAAAGCAGATGGGTATTTTCTTAAGACATGCAGTAGTTTCTCGGATTCTATTTGTCCTAAGTCTGTGTTGACTATCACTAGTTGTTGGAGCTCGGTGTCTAGGAATTCATACCTTAAATTTTTGGGTAGTGTTTTAAGTTCTAAAGTTGGTTTCTTTGGGCAAGGCATATGATTAGGTGTTAGTGCTAGGCATTCGCTTAGACTGTCGTCTTGGTATTCCCCACGCCAATTATCATCTTCAAAAATTGGAGGTATTGGAAGTTTTAGGATTTCTGAATAAGAATTTTGTTCCATCTCCATTTCTCTTATGCATTTGTCAATGACATCTAGCAGAAAAACTATATCGTCTATAGTTGGTGCTTGTAAGAATTGTGTCAAAATAAATTCGACTTTTTCTTAACCCACTTCAAAAGTTAGCTTACCTTTCTTTACATCTATAATGGCTCCAGCTGTAGCTAAGAATGGCCATCCTAATATGATAGGAGTGTTGGCATCCTCTTTTATGTCCATGATTATGAAATCAGTAGGGATATAGAATTGACCTATAAGTACCAGAACGTTTTCTAGTATTCCTATCGAGAATTTAACAAAACGATCGTCTAGTTGTACACACATCTTAGTTGGTCTTAATTCTCCCATACCAAGCCTTTTGCATATGGTCAAGGGAATTAAGCTAATACTAGCTACTAAGTCACATAGAGCTTTGTCTATGACAAATTGTCCAATTACGCAAGGTATGGAAAAACTACCTGGGTCTTTCAGCTTATGAGGTATTTTATTTTGGAGTATCACGCTACACTCAGCAGTAAGCGTAACGATTTCATTATCCTCGACGTTTTTCTTATTTGTTAATATTTCTTTAAGTGATAGCTTCTGTAAAAGGTATTGTGATATTCAATTGTTTCAGAAGTTCAATGAATTTCATGAATTGCCCCACGTTTTTAGATTTAGCAAATCTTTGAGGATAAGGAATAGGAGGTTTATAAGGTGGTGGAGGCACATATGGTTCTTCTTTTTCTTCAGCCTCTTGGTCACTACCTTCTTTCTCCTTTATGTTTTGGTCGATTTCCTTTTCAGTTTCCTTCTCAGTTACTTTTCCAGGATTTTGATACATTGCTGAATTCTCAAGTTTCGGGTTAGTTGGTTCGTCCAATTCTGTACCACTTTGTAGTATGATAGCATTTACATGTCCTTTTGGATTAGGTTGCGGTTGTCCAGGAAATGTGCCTGCAGGAGCAGCAGTAGGTGCTTGTTGTTGTGCCACTTGCGAAATTTGGGTTTCAAGCATTTTGTTGTGAGTGGCTAAAGCGTCTACCTTATTTGCTAATTGCTTAATTTGCTCGCTAGTGTGTATGTTTTGATTCAGGAAGTCTTTATTTGTTTGAGTCTAAGTGGCTATGAAGTTTTCCATCATTAATTCAAGGTTAGATTTCCTAGGAGCATTTTGAGTAGCTACGACAGGTTTCTGATATCCTGGTGCTACAACAGGTGTTTGTCTAGGTGCATACAATGCACTGTTGTTTTTGCACGAAAAGTTCGGATGGTTTTTCCAACCTGGGTTATAGGTATTTGAGTAAGAGTTTCCTTGAGCATAATTCACTTGGTATGTGGAAACTCCTGTTAAAAGTTGACATTCAGGGACAGCATGCCCAGGAACTCCGCATAACTCACAGTTTGGAGCTACGGCAGCCATGACGGCTCTAGGGGTTATAGTCAAACTTTCAATCTTTTGCGTGAGAGCATCTACCTTTGCATTGACTTGGTCAAGACTACTTATCTCATACATACCACTTTTCGTTGGAGGTTTCTCTACTGAGGCTCTTTCACTTCCCCACTGATAATGGTTTTGTGTCATACTTTCAATAAGTGCATAAGCCTCATTGTAGGGTTTATCCATTAGTGCGCCACTCGCGGTGGCGTCTATTGTCAATCTTGTGTTGTACAAGAGACCATTTTAAAAGGTATGGATGATCATCCATTCTTCTAGACCGTGATGTGGACAAATCCTCATCATGTCCTTATATCTTTCCCATGCTTCGAAAAGAGATTCATTATCCTTCTGTTTGAATTCATTTATTTGGGCTCTTAGCATAGCCATTTTGCTAGGTGGGAAATATCGTGCTAATAACACTTTCTTCAACTCGTTCCACGTAGTGACAGATGCGGAAGGTAGAGACTAGAGCCAAGCTCTAGCTCTATCTCTTAATGAAAAAGGGAAAAGATGTTGTCTTATTGCTTCGGGGATGACACCATTTGCTTTTACTGTGTCTGCGTATTGCAAAAACACTGACAAATGTAAGTTCAGATCCTCTGTGGGATTTTCAAAAAATTGGTTTTATTGTACAGCAGACAACAACGAAGGTTTTAGCTCGAAGGTATTCGCCTCAATGGGAGGAGAAACAATACTATTATGTGGCTCACCCTGTGAAGGGATGGCCTAATTATTAAGAGGTCTATTCTGAGGAACTTCAGCCATAGGTATTGGTAATTCTGGAAAGGTAATTTCAGATGGGGGAAGTTTATACTTAATTCGGAATTCGTTAATTCGGCGTCTTAAATTAATAAAACGCTCGATGTAGACAATCGGTTGCTCAAGCTTCTCACCTTTAGAGAGAGTGTTTGGCATACAATCGACGATTATAAAATAGGGAAATAGTTGCCTTAGTCTATACTATGCAACACTAAAGTTACGATATCGACTTAATTGTCCCCCGGCAAGGGTGCCAAAAACTTGATCGGCTATTTAGTATGCCTAAATGCTTCGTGTGACTGCAAGTGCACAGTCTGATCGCGTAGTTTTAAAATATTATCGAACCCATAGGACCAAGAATCGATCTACCACTATCTAATGCTACTATGTAAAGCTAAGGCTAATGAATTTCTAAATTTTGGGATGCATGAAATAAAATAAGTGCAGAATTAATAACAAATTAAATTAAGATATTGCGAAATATCGGTATATAATCTTGTCAATCATCGGGGGTTCAGTAATTCGTGGTCGTTTAGTTTAAAAAGAAAGAATTGTTATTCTTTAGAAAATACCCATTTAAAAGACCTTATCTCACACTCTCGTGGTCTTGACTTAGACTATGCTCTCAAATCAAAATGCGGCTCTCGCTCTCTCATTTTGCATTTAAAAACACTTTTTGGAAACGAATAAATTCTAATTAACCTTAAAGCGCTCTCGCTGTATGTAAGCCTAATTTTTAGTTTCAGCTATCCGGTTAAGACCTCAAACTCTCGCTTTATTGATCTTAACCTTCGTTACTTTCTCACTCTCGTGACAAAAGTTATTAATTTGGCAAAAGAAATAGAGACCAGAAACATTAGATCCCATTAAAATTACGTCACGATTTACCTAACCCCCTCTGATCGATCGTAATTACATACCGATACTAAGAGGTTTAGCCAGACATGGCTTTCATGCTTTTACTAAATCCAATCCTAATACTAACCAGAAAACAAAAAGGATGCATAAATATATAGCGATAAAAATTAAAGCAATTAAACAAAACCTGGAAATTGCAGAGCAGAACTTAGATTTGATTTTTGAAGGCCAGCTTGCAATTCGGCACAATTATTACAACCTTTTCGAATCAATTCTAAACTAAATGGTAGAAACAATTGTCTTACAAAAATCCTCTAAACAATGCAAAGAAACTAAACAAAAAGCTGGAAAAAATTAAAACTGAAACAGAAAATATATTGCGTGCCGTTTTCCAAAACTGTCTTGTCTTATATAGCTACTAGTGGGCAACAGTTACATGGCTTTGAAGCTTCAAACGAGGATAAAAATCCGGAGAGAATGTAGCCAGGATGTTGAGGAAAAATAGGGAGAGAGTGGTGAAATTATGGGGAGGAAGTGGCAGGCGCCACTTCCCGTTTTTGTAGGAGTGGCAGTTTCCACTTCCTAATAGTTAGGAGTGGCACTCGCCACCCCCATGCATGTGGAAGCCGCCACTGTTCATGTATCCTTTAGATGGCAAGCGCCACACCAAGTGGTAAGTGCCACTTGGTTTGTGATGGCCCCCTTACCGGTAAATTAGCAAGTGTACTAATTGTATCGATGTAGTAATAAGGGGAAATTACCCGAATATCGATCTCGCGGACTGCGTATGAACACAAGTTCTATAATAATTCAATTGAACAAAATGTCATAGAGGTTTTGGTTTGTTTCTTTAGAATTATCAAGCCAAAAGGAAAATGCGGTAAAATAAAAGTTTTAGACAGTTATGAGAAGCATGCTAGGGAAAGGTGTATGAAAAGTCTTGTAATAGCCTTAATCCTTAGTTTTCAGAAATCACTGCTCAATTCAATCGTTACCGATTTTAAAGATTAGTTGAATCTAATTCCTTAGCAGAAAACCCTTTGGTATTCTTCCCACGCCCCAATTCCTTGGCGGTATAGGAACAATCCCAAGCAATATATTTTATCTAAAACATTACGGTTACTATAGGGTATCCCCATTCCTAGGAAATATCTACTATAGTATTATCGTATGAACGCGTTAACGATCGTTTTTCCAAACCTAAGGTTAACCGTAAATCAAATCCTTATTTGTAAAATAAGAAAACCCATAAGGAAATTATACAATAACAATGATGATTAGAAAGCAGTGAAATCCATTATTCAAAGGAAATAAGGTTATTACAGAGTCAATTCAAGGACACCCCCTAGCATTGGGGGGGGGGGTCTAGCCACTTATAACAATACAGATAAAATCAACAATAAGATTAAACATTACAAGATAAATGGTTGTCTTGGTTCTTTAATCGCTTCTGCTCATGAGGACCTTCAGTTTCCCAAATCCTTGATCGCTCCAATATTTCTCGTAAAATTCTTTTCTGTCCAAAAGTCCTTTCTCTTTTCTCCAAACACGTATCAAATAGTCTCAATTCAAACTCAGTACTAGGGAAATGCTCAAAATACCCTCAGGGATCACAAGTGTCAAAAATACAAGAAAAATAGGGAATGAGGCGTTTTAACCAACACGGGCCGTGTCAGGTAACACGGGAGGCCGTGTTGGCTTTCTGATATAATTTACACGTGATTTTTCCAAGTCCCAGGTGTCCTAACACGGGCGGCCGTGTCAGGTCCCTGGTTTCCACCAAAATTAGCTTTTCGGAGCACATCCTGACATGGGCCGTGTCAGGCTCCTGGTCCACTCCAAAGCGCTTCTGAATTCTTGTTGTTTTCCCCCGATTTTTGCTCCGATTCTCCTTTATTGTTTACCTGAACCTAGAAATAGTGAAAACACCAAACCAACGCGTAAAATGCAATAAAAACAAATAAAATACGGCAAGATATAACAAATGATTAACATAAACAAACGGTAAAATCGCGTGTAAAAACCACTGATCAAACTCCCCCAAACATAAACCATTGCTTGTCCTCAAGCAAAAAGCTTGGATAAAAACTTCCAAATCAGACAGCTCATCAAGTGAAAGGCTCAGGACGTAAAGCGTGTCGATACTCATACGTGAGTCTTAGTTCTGATCGGCTCAAACCAGCTCTCTCGGTACTCATCAGTCAACGAAGGCATTACTTAAACATACACCGCAGTAAAACCACGGACGTAAATCCCCCTTTCGACCACCTCTTCAACTATGCTTTGGGCTTAAGTCTTTTCTTCGATTTTCTACCCCTTTCATTCGGATAATCAGATTAAGGCATGTACAATGTTTCTCGAGACTTTTTCTATGGCACCTTTATTCTTTTTCATGCTCACAGGCGTTTATAAGTCCACTTTGGGATGACTATAGAGATTCAACCGCCGTTAGGCTAAATAACCGGGTGAGGGTTACCCAACTTAGAAGGAAAGGTTGTCTTTACCGTCATTATTCAACTTGTTTTTTTTTGGTGCCACAAGTCATTCTCAAAATCAATATGCAATTCTTTCAATCATGTCGGACTATCACAATGAACTAATCAGGGAATACTTCTCAAATCCAATTACTATGGCACAAATCTACACGTTGGATTCGTTTCCTTACTTCGGGGAACCTAGGGTGTTCAAATTATACCTCAATTTCCAAAATTCCCAAGTTCCTTAGTTCAAACTCCTCTTCCCTTGAACTCTAAATACTTTCTTGACTACCTTACACACATACCAATCACAAGAAAAATTTAAAAACTTTTACGGTCTTCGTAGGGGCGAATTCGACGTGATTTTTACCGAACTTACAAATAAAAAGGTATTTAAATTGACAATTCAAAACGGTAAAACCTCCCCCAAACTTGAACTAAACCTTGTCTCAATGTTCAAGAACAAGCGAAGAAGAGGTGTAGTCACAGAGATCCTCACAGAGAAGTCGACAGGTAATGCAGCACCTCTTTGCTGCTCCCACGTTTTCCCTTGCACACTCTCGTTTATTCCTGTAAAAACAATAACCACAAAAAAAAAACATCAATTCTTAAAATCCGTGGGTTGCCTCCCATAGAGCGCTTCGTTTAACTTCGCATGGATCGATGGTCGACTCCCCATTGTTATGGGGGGTACTTTACCCTCCACACTCTCTTGCTTGACTTCTTCGCAATAGAACATGTGGCAGGTTCAGAGATATGAGCAACATGAAGTGGTTTCGATCGTTCTCCCTTCTTAATAGTGTTGATCTTCCTAAAAGAAGGTTTAACATCTTTCTCCTTACCTTTCTTCCTAACCTCTAGAGCTTTTAAAGTGATTTCTTCATCAAAGGATTTCAAAGTGATCCTACCTGTTTCCACATAAATATTGTACCGACTAGTAAGTAAGAACGGTCGGCCAAGTATGATCCAAGTCTCTTCATCCTCTGGTATATCCATGATTTAGAAATCAACTGGGAAAGTGAAGTTATCGATTGTCACCAGTACATCCTCTGCTAGCATATATGCCAACTTAGTTGTGTGGTCGGCAAACTTCAAGCTTGTTCCCGTATCGCTCACTTTTCCAATATTCAACTTTTTGAAGATCAATAACGACATGAGACTCACACTAGCACCTGAATAAATTAAAGCATTCTTAAAAGTTCGATCTTTTATAGTACAAGGGACTACCACTGGTCCAGGATCCTTCCTCTTGATGGGGATTCTCTTTTCTTGCGATATTTCCTTACACTACTCAGTTGTGGTCTTTGGTTCTTCACCCACTGATCTCTTTTTACCTATAACCTCTTTCATAAATTTCTTGTACTAAGGCATTTGCTCGAGTGCTTCAAAGAACGACATGTTGATTTCCAATTTGTTGAACATAGCACTGAATCTTCCAAATTCTTTCTCTTTCTGATCCTTCTTTGTAACTCTTTGAGGAAACGGTAGTTTGATTTTTGGTTTAACCTCCTCTTTCTTTTTCTCTCCCGTTGGTTTTTCAGATAGTACAACTTCTTCTTGTTCTTTCACTTTTTCTCTAACCTCAAGTTCCACCTCTATGCATTCATCCTCCTTTGTTTCCTCGTCTTCTATCGTTTTCTGATTTCTTGTTGTGACAACATTAATACTCTCTTGATTTTTCGGATTCGGTACTGTCACACTCGGGAGGGTTCCTTGAGCGTGTGTTGAGAGGTGTTGGGCTATCTGTCCCATTTGCGACTCAAGATTTTTGATGGAAGCTTTGTTATTCCTTTGAACATTACGGGTCTCTTCTTGGAATTGGATACTTTGAGCTGCCATTCTTTCAATAGATAACTCCCATTCTGCTTTTTAGCAGCCTGTTGATATTGTTGCTGATTTTTCCAACCTGGATTGTATGTGTTGGAATAAGGTTTGTTCTGCCTCAACATATTAATTTGTTCAACCTGCTCTTGAGTTGCCACACAATGCATGGTAAAGTGTGGTCCACTACATATCTCACAACTCACAACTTGGACATGTTTAACTTGAGCTACCGTTTCAGTACCCACATTCATTCCCTTAAGCCTTCTTTCCACTTCAGCTTTGATTTGCTCTTCCATGTTCACAACTAGATGCGCTAGCTTCAACTCAATCTTACCTTCTGGTTGGTTCACAGTGAGATCATACAACTCAAGATGCTCATTGGCGGCAATTTCTTCTATGATCCTCTTGATACCAGTGGCTGTTGAGAAATTAGTTGAGCCACCGACAACAGTGTCTATAAGTTGTTTTGTCTTTAGTCGTAATCCATTCACAAAGTTCTGCATCTGCTCAGTGGAATCCATGTTATGAGTAGGACACGCCGTCAGACACCTCTTAAACCTCATATATGCATCTCTTAGAGATTCCCCTTCTTTTTGTTTGAAACTGACAATGTCGTATCTTTTTCGAATAAACACTGAAGCAGGGAAATACTCGTTAAGGAATGAAGTTTCCATTTCTCGCCATGTGGTGATACTCCCAGCTGGAAGTGAATAGAACCATTCTTCTGCATCATTAGTCAGTGTGAACAGAAACATAACAAGTCTCTTGGCCTCTTCGGAATGGCCTTCTATCTTCAAAGATGTGGTAGTCGTTAGGAATCTCTGTAGATGCTTGTTTGCATCTTCGTTGATTCTTCCATAGAAAGGCTTGCTCTCCAACTGGCAAATGGTGAAAGGATGTAGCTGAAAGTGTGCCACATTCCCCGGTTGATTTACGATGGTCATCCAGTTTGGTTGAGCATTGGCCCCTCCGTAGTCTCCAAGAAGTCTCTCCGCTGGTGGGGGATCCACCATATCTTCAGTGTCTCTCTCTGATTCCGAACTTGAATCTGAATGAACAGAAACTCTTTCTTCTTCTAAAGCTAATAGTCTAGCTTTCCTACGTCTTTCGTGCAGAGTCCTTTCAATTTCTGAGTCCAAAGAAAAATTTGCTGAGGGGTCTCCTTGCATGAAAATGTTAGACGCAGATTAGTAGTAACAAAATAAAAATAAAAACTAAAAATAAAATTTTGGTCGCAGAGCAACAAAATTTCAATTGAATTATACTCGAACTTATATTCTGGAAGTCCCCGGCAACGGCGCCAAAAACTTGACCGGTAAATTAGCAAGTTTACTAATTGTATCGATGTAGTAATAAGGGGAAATTACCCGAATATCGATCTCGCGGACTGCGTATGAACACAAGTTCTATAATAATGCAATTGAACAAAAAGTCATAGGGGTTTTGGTTTGTTTCTTTAGAATTATCAAGCCAAAAGGAAAAAGCGGTAAAATAAAAGTTTTAGATAGTAATGAGAAGCATGCTAGGGAAGGGTGTATGAAAAGCCTTGTAATAGCCTTAATCCTTAGTTTTCAGAAATCACTGCTCAATTCAATTGTTACCGGTTTTAAAGATTAGTTGACTCTAATTCCTTAGCAGAAAACCCTTTGGTATTCTTCCTACGCCCCAATTCCTTGGCGGTATAGGAACAATCCCAAGCAATATATTTTATCTAAAACATTACGGTTACGATAGGGTATCCCCATTCCTAGGAAATATCTACTATAGTATTATAGTATAAACGCGTTAACGATAGTTTTTCCAAACCTAAGGTGAACCGTAAATCAAATCCTTATTTGTAAAATAAGAAAAGCCATAAGGAACTTATACAATAACAACGATGATTAGAAAGCAATGAAATCCATTATTCAAAGGAAGTAAGGTTATTACAGAGTCAATTCAGGGACACCTCCTAGCATTGGGGGGTTTAGCCACTCATAATAATACAGATAAAATCATCAATAAGATTAAACATTACAAGATAAATGGTTGTCTTGGTTCTTCAATCGCTTCCGCTCATGAGGACCTTCAGTTTCCCAAATCCTTTATCACTCTAATCTTTCTCGTAAAATTCTTTTATGTCCAAAAGTCCTTTCTCTTTTCTCCAAACACGTATCAAATAGTCTCAATTCAAACTCAGTACCAGGGAAATGCCCAAAATACCCTCAGGGATCACAAGTGTCAAAAATACAAGAAAAACAGGGAATGAGGCGTTTTAACCAACACGGGCCTTGTCAGGCAACACGGGCGGCCGTGTTGGCTTTCTGATATAATTTACACGTGATTTTTCCAAGTCCCAGGTGTCCTGACATGGGTCGTGTCACGTGACACGGGCGGCCGTGTCAGGTCCCTGGTTTCCACCAAAATTAGCTCTTCTGAGCACATCCTGACACGGGCCGTGTCAGGTGACACAGGCGGCCGTGTTAGGCTCCTGGTCTACTCCAAAGCGCTTCCGAATTCTTGCTGTTTTCCCCCGGGTTTTTCTCCGATTCACCTTGAAATAGTGAAAACACCAAACCAACGCGTAAAATGCAATAAAAACAAATAAAATGCGTCAAGATATAACAAATGATTAACAGAAACAAACAGTAAAATCACGTGTAAAAACCACCGATCACCCACACACCTTTTTTCTTTCCTTTCTCTTTCTTTCTTCTTCTTTTATTTCCATGGTCTTTTCTTCCTCTTTTCTTTCCAT
Source organism: Lathyrus sativus (assembly GCA_963859935.3). NCBI lineage: Eukaryota > Viridiplantae > Streptophyta > Magnoliopsida > Fabales > Fabaceae > Lathyrus > Lathyrus sativus. Next base: position 186,242,677 of record OZ012736.1, on the reverse strand, counting down.
TTCCTTCATTTATTTCTCCTTTTATTCTTTTAGTCCATATTTATGGTAACCTACAAAACAGAAGAAAACAAGGGAGTAATCGAAGATAAATCAAATAAAATAGTAATAAAAGCAGATAAATTTCATGCAAGTCAAGTCAAATATCTGATATAATTTCGTGTTATCAGTCACCAAGAGAATTGAGACAATGCAGAGCAAGAACCCTAATTAGGGTTTTCTAGTTGAAAAAGTCAACTATAGTTTGACTTTTAACCTAAAGGGTGTTCCAAACCTTATATCGTGGTCCATGAGGCTCATATGACCCAAGGAAGTCTACCCAAGAAGTTTTAAGGCCTCAAGGAACCCAAAATACCAACAGTCAATTCAGAGGTTTTCCATCGTTCGGTTCGTCTGACTGAATAGTCAACCCTTTGACCAACAGGGTTTTGACCCAAAATTGAAGCCAAATATGTTCCTAACATCATGTAATATCTAACAATGAAGTTTGGTGACCAATTGATCAAGAATTGAGAAGTAATCAAAAAGTCGAGAAATTAGGGTTTTGAAACGGGCCAGACCATAACTTCTTAACCACACATCCAAATGGAGTGGTTCAAAGCTTGTTGGAAAGGTCTTAATGCGTTATATGCATGTATTTTGATATATTAACAAAAACAAGGCAAGAGGGGGGAAATACACTTAGAAATTTCAATATTTCTTGACTTGTAAGTCAAGGTTTCAACATTTTCACAAGGGTTTTTGACCTAGTTTCAACTGGAATGGGTTCCTAAATCAAACATAAATGTTGCAGTACCTAATAGAGGCTTTCCAAAAAGTACAAGTGGGTTCCATAATTCTTCATGGTTAGAGAGAACCAAGCTCCACAAGTTGGCAAAAACTCACTTATGCAAGGCTAGTTCAGCATGAAAGTTTTGATTCCAAAGGTTCCCAAATCCACTTTAATCAAGGATTAAGCCTCATTTCTAATGTTTACATTGTGTTTTAACATATTTAGCATAAAGTCCCACGAAATTGGAATGAGAAATGGAAAAAAAAGCATTATTTAAATGCAAGTTGCAAAGAGAAAAACGTTGGCTACCACATCAAACCGCCAACTTGGCTGCAACCAGTCACCTCCTATCCCCTCAAGAATGATAAAATTACCTATAGGGTATAGAGAAGCTCTTTTTAGGATGGCTCAAGGTCAGAAATGAAGATTGCATTGGAAAACTCCAAGATTTTCAAAGTTACAAGGCTAAACTTGGCATTTGCTTCACTTCTGCCCATACCTCTTGCTCAAAGCCTTTGCCTATAAATAGAACGCACTTCTTGCATCCAAAACACACCAGTTACATGCTTGAAACCAGCTGGAACTCTCTCCTTTCTACATTTGCAAAGTTCTTGCAAAATCTCACTAAATTTCCAAAAACCACAAAAATGTGTTTTGCATTTCAACTTCTCAAAACATTTCCAAACACTTTCAAACTCAAACCAAGCCTTAAACACTTCACAAATGATGTGGTAGAGCGGCACAAACCGTCACCTTGGCCAAAAACTCATCCAATCAAAAAGTCAACCCTCAAAAGCTCGTTATTTGACTTTTTCTGCATTTTGAAGGGCATCCACTGGCCGCTTGCATTTCCTTGAGCTTTAGGACCTTAAACACTTCATATTTGACATATAGGAGCTGTCCATAATCAATCCATATTTCTATAACAAGGATTGAAGGAGTTGTCTTTGAAAATCATTGGATTTTAGAGGTTTTTCTTCATTTACAAGGCATTCTTCCCAACAACTTGCTTGGAGTTCACTTGGAGCACTCACTCTTCATCCTTGGAGCATTTGTATACCTTGGAGGAGCACTCAAAGTCTCTAGTTTTCTTATTGTGCAAGCTTGCTTCAAGATGTAAGCCCTAAAACACAAAAACATGAAATTTTCACTTGCATTTCACATATTTCACATGCTACCGTGACTTTTAGCTATGATTTGGTATTGTACATTGTTTGAAAATGTCTTATGTATGTTATGTGTCATGTATGAACCATTTCTTGCATCAAAACATGTACTTTTTGAACTTTCAAATTCTGGTCACAAACTAGGCCTAACCTAATAACTTTTTGCATTTTACATCCAATCTGTCAAACCATGTGTGCATTGCTTGATTTATTTTGTGCCAACCTCTATATATGATGTATATGTGATTTTTGTACACTTTTTTCACTAAGCACATCACCACACAATGTTGTTCACATGTTCATGCTTTTGGTTGTACAAAACTTGCCTAAACCTTGATGCTATCGAATTTTGTGTGTGTGTGTGTGTATATGGTATGGAAAAACAAATGGTACCATTGAATTCATTGTTCAAAAATACACAATTTTCACTTTTTTTTCACCTGATTTGGTTAAGAATTGACTGAGTTCCAATCCTTCATGCAAATGACCCTTAGGTTGTAACCTTGCCTTGCCCTAGTTTTTGCCCTCTTAGTGCACCAACTTTCAATGATCATAACTTGCTCAATTTTTGTGCTATTAATGTCATTATTTTTGTGAACTACTCCTCATCATGTCTATTTTTATTTAATGAAGAAATAATTCAAGGATTGTTATCATAGAAAGACTTTGATCCACTTGAAAAAACATGTGTTTTTTGGGATTTTACCTTGATGTTCTTAAACCTTTTTCAACTTGTAACTTGAATTTTCTTGTGAGATTGATCTTGTATGATTCATATATGTTTTTTAACATGTTTAAATGTTCAAATATTTTTGGTTCATTTCCTTACCATGATCTTACTTGCTTTTGTGAATGCATACATGTGAAAATGGCCTGCTGAGCTTCATCTGTGAACTTTGCCATGATTCTTGATGTTGTAACCTCTTGAATATGCCCATTACACCTCACTTTATTTGTTTATGTGTATTTTTAGAACCATAACATGTTTAGGGTTTGTTTCATGCCTTTGTGAATGCTTGAATATGCATGGTATACCTTGAATTTCATCTGTGAACTTTGACATAATTCTTGATGTTGTGACTTCTTGAATGTGCTTATCATGTCTTATTCTACTTGGTTATGTGTCTTGTTAAAACCATAACATTCTAGGGTTTGATTTTTTTCTTGGTTGTTACCATAAAACTTGTATGTTTTCTCCCATGAAGTTATGAATTTACACTTGAACTATTGTAACATCTCTTGTGTTTTGCTTGATTGGTTATCCTCAATACATGTTTGATTGGTCTTATGTTGTTACATTTGATCTTGTTTGATTCCTATTACATGCTTGCTTCAAGTTGTAACTTGTTTGCATCAATTTCATATGAATGTTATAGATGAGCTTGTTGTTGTTACACATGTTCTTTGCTTACATTGTTGGTTATTACCTCTATGCCTTTTGATCTTTGTTAAGATGTTAAATGTTGATCTTGATTATTATCATGATTTTTTACATGCTCTTACTTTATTTCTTCAACTTTGTCAAGTTATTCCCCAGTGATGGAACTTGTTAATTCACATCATGTTGTCTGTATCCCTTGTGTCCAAAGGAAAGTCTCTCTATTGACCTCTAGGTCATAGATAGCTCATTACCCTTATATTCCTTGGTAGAGCCATTTACTCTTTAGACTTAGGTTTAGAGCTCTTCTTCTTTAGTCATGTATGAACTACAGATGCTCTGATTTCTCACTGGTTAATGGGAATACATAGGCACAAGGTATGATATCTTGACGAGCACACCCCTGACGCGGTAAGAGTCAACCCTTATAGGCCTTGATAGAGCCATTTACCCTTTAGAACTTAGGTTTAAAGTTCTTCTTCTTTAGTCATGTCTGAACTATGGATGCTCTGATTTCTCATTGGTTAATGGGAATACGTAGGCACAAAGTATGATATCTTGACAAGCACACCCCTGACACGGTCAGAGTCAATCCTTATAGGCCTTGATAGAGCCTCCTCCCTCCTTTTGGTATAGATAGAACCAATTGGTCTTACAACATAGAATTAGGTAGAGTTGGTTAACTCTATGTAAGAATCATGGTGATGATTACTTACTCCCCATTCTTGAGTGTTCAATATAGATCTAGAGAGTTTGGTTAAACTCTACCCAATCATTTTTATGTTTGTCCCCCTAGAGTCTTGACTATAGTCAAGTACTTTTTAATCCTTGGTGAGGTGAACTACGATTTCTCTTATTCTATCCTAGTTAGGATACGTACGCAGAAGATGCGATATCTTTGCGAGCAAACTTAGAACTATCCTTAGGCCTTTACCTAAACGTGTACCCAAGTCTCAAACCATAGCATAACCAATAGCAAGTTTATCATACACACGCACACAAAAGGTTCCTGTAGAGTACTACAAATGTTTAGGATGTGAAATACCTACCCTAGGTATAACCAACCCCTGATCCCCAAATCTCTTGGCGTTGTTGTTACATCGTGCAAAAGGTCTTTCTTTCTTTAAACTTTCCTTTGGATAAATTGAAGTCCGATTGTGAATTTAAAAAATTAAGATTCAAGTTAATCAATAACTTGACATTATGATTCTCACCACAACACTATCCTAGTTGTTATCGTACAAAGGATTGAAAGCCTAATGTCTCTCCTACTACCACCTTAATCAGAAATTAAGTGGAACTAGGAATCCTAAGGGATCATGTGAACAAGCACAAGTAAATATTATCCAATTTAATCACAAATGAAAACAAGGTTGAAACTTAAACAAGTCTCAGGAAGAGAAAAGAGATGAAGAAGAAATAAGAAGAATGAAGAAGATGCAAACAAGATGAACAATCATGGAAGTTTAAAGACAAAAGGCATCAAGAAAATACACATATCAATCACACAAGGTGAATAATCACATCATGTCAAAACAACAAGGAAGCATCCACATGTCAAACCATATCAAAATATTTGAAACAAAACCCAATGGCAAAACAAAGTGCCCACACACATTCAAATGACATAAACATCTTACAAGAAGCATTATCAATCACAAAGCAAAGTAAAATGAGGTCAAATGAGATGTGAAACAAATTAGGGAAGTAGCAACATCATATCATATCTAGTTCATGCCAATGATCAAAGAAGAAGTACAAAGAGTCAATTCATGCATCACATTCATAAGCAAATCAAATGCTACACAAAACAAGCATGCAAGACATAACCTTAAAGCAAAAGATATGGGATTAGGACATGAAACCAAGATGAAGCAACAATCTCTACATGAACATCAAGTTAAACGTCCATTCATAAACACACAATAGATATCACAAAGGTTGAATTCAATGACATGCATTAAAAGGTCATCATACATCAAAATTAATCTAAAAGGAAAGAAACATTCAAACAAGCAAAGGAATCTCAAATGACACTAAAGGAAAATCCGAATACCATCAAAATGGATTTAGAATCAAGTTTGAACAAATTTTGAACCTTAAAACTATTTTAAAATTCAAATAAAGCCTATAAAAGGATACAAATTAATTAAACCACAAATAAAACCCAAGAAAATCGCCATAGGCTAGAGACCATCATAGGATCATGTACCATTTTTCTCACAATTTTAAAATGCCTAAAAACTATTTTAAACCAAATAAAATCAAGCAAATAATCCAAAAATTCAAGGAAAATAGTAAAACCAGAAATAAAAAAACAAAGAAAATCACCATAGGTCAAAGACCATCATAGGATCATATGATATTTTTCTCATAATTTTCAGATGCCTAAAAATAATTTTAAACTAATTAAATTCAAGCAACAAAACATGAAAAATAGAAAAAAAAAATTCAAAAATAAGAATCAGGAAGATAAAAATAAAAGAAAATTTTAGAAACTAATTTGGTATTTTTCAGATGAAAAATGAATTTTCTATGAATTTCTAAAAATAAAATGAATTTAAAACAAATTTTGAAAAAAGAAAATAAAACAGAAAAACTGTGGCGCGTTGGATCTCCACTCATTAAATGACGTAGCTAATATGATGGCCTAGAAGCTCACAACTATGGTCGATCTGAGTCAAACTCATCACACTAAGCAATTAAAAGTCAGACTCACAGGATTATAACACATGGCAAATAGGACAGTCATATGAGACCAGCTCATCATCTTCAACCTCCAGCCATCTAAAATCTACAGAGAATTGCAGGAAATCGTGGTTCCAACAAACCATAACCGTAGGTGCTCATAGTGGTACCATTTGATGCTTCTTTTCAAGACGATCTCAACCATATCATCGCGCCAAATTTCTTTTACACACAACTTACTCGATTTGGAAAAAACCAGATCACATTCAAAACATGGATTTGAAAACAGACATGCCAAATTCAACCATAGCTAAAAATTAACACTACTAACAACATTAGTGCATAAAGGATTACATCATAGCAACAAATTTGAAGCAAAATGGTGAAGAATTATACATGTTGAAGCTCAACTCTGAAATTCTAAAAATGGAGTTCTCAAGCTTGATTCAGGCCATGATTCTTCAAGTTCTTGAGCTGGTTAGCTTCACTGGATGTAGATGATGCTAACTGAGTGGAGATTTTGAGTGATTAGGGCGTGGAAATGAAGAACAAAATTTCAAGCTAAGAGTTAAAATGGGATCTCAGCAAGGTAATTCTGGCTATCAAAGCTTATGGAAATGGATGGAATGAGGCCCTTCTTTATAGGAGAGAAGTTTGGAATGCTGAGGGAGGGTGAATGATGCAAATTGAAACGAATTCATGTACACTTGTGTCATGAGCAAAGTGTGACTTGCAGCGTATCAAAACTCATCCAAAACCTGCATTTCAAGGCTCTAATCGATCCAGGCAATTTTATAATCATGTTTAGATTGAATTCATGCGTTAATTTGGTGATTATAAGCCACAATAATCAAGTTCAATTCTATTTTCAAAGGCAACTCTCAGTTTTAGACTTCCAATTTTGCATCCATGGTTCTCACAATGTAGGAGGCTTTATGAACTGATTCTTCTTGCATTGGATAGAGGGAATTACAAGCTTTGTAATGTGAAAAGAAAGTATATATTTGGAAATCTGAGCTGAGAGATATGCATCTTCAAAGTAGCTCGCATTAAAAGATTCAAATTAACAAAATACTTAGAAAAATTTCAAGTCTTTTTAAGGACTAAAAATGACCTATAATGTTTTGATAAAATCCAAGGTCTTCCATGCGTTTTTGGAACATTTATGATGAATCAAAGTTATAGAGGACATCTTCAAGTTCATTTTAGAAAAAGGATGGGCTTCAAATGATGAAAATTGACCAAGTTATTACCTTTGAAAATTGTCATGAAAAGCTCTTCAAAACTCAAAATGACCTATAATGTCTCCATACTCTTGATGACTTTCCAAGCATAATTGGACCTTTCCATACAAAGAGAGTTTGTTGGGGATGGTAAGATGAATCCATTAGAAAAATAACCACCTCAAATGTTGAAAATTGAGAGATTTATGTCTTTTTGATCATAGCATCCACAATTTGCTAAATTAGGTCAAACAACTTGAACCAACTTTGAATCTCTTGAACATTTTTTGCAAATTAAGGCATGATGAGTCACATATGACCTTGATGTTATGTTGTCTTAAATAAAACTTGATGATGAGGGGGCCTTAGGACTTGAGGATGCAACAAAGTTAAGAAGAAAACCTTGCTTGAGGTTGAAGAATCATGTTCTTCTTCTTGAAAATCAAACCATGATACCTTGATCCCATGCTTAGAAACTATGCTATGCTTAAATGAATATTAAAATGAAATGAAGCATAAGCCAAAAAATTAAGAAAATATGGGCAAATTTTAGGGTGTTACACATATGAACCATTGGATTTGGACTTACATTGGGAATGCTCCAACGAGTTAACAAACAGACTAACTGAGTCAACTTTCGACTCAGCGAGTTAAGTGCAACTAACTCCAAGGCTAGTTCCAAAGCAAGCTATAAAGCATAATCCAAACTTAGAAACTCCAAACCTCCACTTAATATAAAGAAACCATCACTTTGGTGCAAGGGCGATTCAACCATTTTCATAATTCTCTCTCAATTTTCACTCCTCTCCATCACATTGTCTCTAAAGTTTCTACAAATTTTGCTCACATTCATCTTCATCTTCTTCCCAAACCACACTAGAGCTCAATTTCCATTATTAAAGAGTAGCAACTTCCACATTGAAAGTGCTTTTCTCTTGAGCTTAACCTCCATCATCTCTCATTTCTACTTGGATTTCTTATGTTTTAGTAGCTTTTGCTTCAACTCAAGTGGTTATCTCAAGTTTGTTTTGTGCAAATTCGTATTTGGAACTTCCGCCGCATTTTTCTTGTTTTCACTATGATTCGGTCATAAGTTCAGATTTCTCTGGTTTTCTTTGATTATTCTCGTCACAATTCACTGGCAACAATCACCAAGGCTATCCTCTGCTTTGTAGGTTGAAATTTCTCACTCAATTTACTTCTTTCGATCATTTTTGTATTGTTCGCGATGTAGATTCGATAATTTTTAGTGTGTGCGAATTGATTATGCAATTGCTTGATTGTTGTTCTTGATGAATTAATTGGTTCAATTAATGCTTATCTGTTGATTTTGAACTTGAGCTTCGTGCGAAAATGCTTTCTCTAACATGTGAGTGATTGCATAATTGATAAGTTGCTAAAAGTGCTTTTAAAAAACCAATTTTATGTCGTTGTTATAGGGTTAATCAATTAACTATTTGCTAGTGCAAAATGGTTAATCGATTAACACCTATGTTTTCAGCAAAAATATGCTTTTTTCAAAGGTTAATCGACTAACCATTTTGCACTAGCAAATGGTTAATCGATTAACACTGGACCAGAATGTCATTTTTGTGCTCTTTCAAGCTTATTTGATCTTCTTTCCTCATCTAACTTTCATGTCTTGATAGACTTAATATTTATGGATGTTTTATGAGTTGTTTAGCCTTTGTTTGAAGCATGTATGCAAACTTTGATGCTCGATTTATCAATTATGTAATTGTTTCTAATTTTGACATTATATGATCATGATCATTCTTGCACTCTTTTGTCCACATGATAACATGATTAGTGATGCATGATAATTGATGTTTGTTGCTGCCTTGCAATTTCTCCTTGATTGCATTAAGTTTGTTCTTCCTTTGAATGAACTTAATTTTGTATAATCATTACCTCACACGCTCGCTTTGATGATCTTTCGACTCGCTTGAAATATTATTGGTCTGTTCATTCCCTTTTGATCGATTGATTGAAACCTTGTTTTGATTAGTTGATTTTCCCTCTTTCTTCTCTTTAGGATCCTTTATAGCCTTGTTCTCTCGATTCCTTGTTGAGTTGGAAGTCTCCACAACATGTTGGAGCACTGTACAATTTTGTTTCGTTACTTTGTCAGTTTCGATTCCCGCACTATACTTTGGTGCTTGAGAAGGAATGAGAGTGGAAAATTCCTACACTCATTTTGATTATCTTGGGCAGGGGACGAATGACCTTGTGCCTGGATCACTTGTACCCTAATATTTTGTCCCTGGATTTAAATTCCTCCTTTTGATCCAACACCTTTTTCTTGTGGCCAATCACTATTCGTTAATTCCCAAAAAGGTTTGTAATCATCTCTTTCTTTGGCTAATCAATCGTCCTTTAGTTGAAACCAATGTTCTTCTTCCTTAGCAATGTCTCAGTCCTTTTCTTCGGTTAAACACAGTCTGGCTGTCAAATACCGAATATATGGCAGAGTTCGCATCCTTCTCTTGGTTCTATCTCCCTTCTTGTTTGGTTAATCATTGCCTGTCAGTTAAAACATCAAGTTGCTCCTTTTCTCAGTTAACCACAGTCTGCTTGTTAATATACTAAGTTCCCCTTGGGTTAATCACCTTTTCTTGGTTAATAACCCGTTCTTTGGTTGATTACAGTCTGCTTGTTAAAACCAACTTTCCTTAGGTCAATCACCTTCTCTTGGTTAATCACCTCATTTCTCAGTTAACCACAGTCCGTCTGTTAACATACTAAGTTTCCCTTGAGTTAATCGCATTCTCTTGGTTAATCATTCATTCTTTTCGGTTAATAACCTTTCTTTGGTTCAAACACTCGCACTTCTGGGTTAGTAACTTTGTTTTGGTTCAAATACCATTTCCTTCGGTCAAGTACTGCTTGTTCAGTCAGTGTACCATCCTTTGGGTCACATCCTTCATTTGGTTCCACACCCATTCTTTAGGTCACAACCTTCGCTTAGTTCCACACTCGTCCCTTCAGTTAACATTGTTTATCAGTTAGCACGCTGAGTTCTCCAGAGAGTCGATCACCTTCCCTTGGTTCAATACTCTCATTATGGTTCATCACAGTCTGTCTCTTGACACTGACCTTTTGCTTTCCCCACAGAGTCTTACTCTTATCTTTCTTTGATTAATCACTGCCTACCAGTTAATGTAATGAATCCCCTGTCAATCTTACCTTTACCTTGATTCTTATCCCTTGTCCCTTTCTTCTCTTGGTTCCGACACCATTCTTTTATTTTCTCTCCAGTGGAGTCATTACCATTCTTCTGTGTCCCTCAGCAGAATTTTCCCTTTCCTTCCTTTCTTGGTTTTGACACCATTCTTTTGCATTCCCTAGTAGGGTCTCGCTACCTCTTTTCGCTCTTGGTTTTGACATCGTCTCTGTTCACTTTCTTTCTTTGTCCTAGTTCCCCGAACTATGTAGGCTATGAATTCCTCATTGCACTATGAGGATACGTAGGCACGAGATTGTGAAATCTTGGTGAGCTACCTTCCTCCACCTTCTCTCTCTTTCTTGGTTCCATGAACTACGGAGCTTTGAATTCCTCATTGCACTATGAGGATACGTAGGTACGAGGGCCTCAATCCTCCGCGAGCACGCACACACACACACACACACACTCTTTCTCTCTCTCTCTCTCTCTCTCTCTCTCTCTCTCTCTCTCTCTCTCTCTCTCTCTCTCTCTCTCTCTCTCTCTCTTCTCTCCCCTTTTCCTTTTAGCTAATAGCCTTTAGATAGATAACCTGTCCAAGCTTAAAAGCAAGCAAAATGGTTCCCGTTGAGTACGACAGATGTGTGAGATGCTAGTACCTTCCTTTCGTATAACCGACCCCCTTACCCGTTTCTCTTCCCTTAGGTTTTATCGATATTTTCCCTGTCCTTTGGGAATAAATAAAGTTCGGTGGCAACTCTATTATATCTTTGAGTGTGTGATTCACTCAGGTATAATCCCGCTAGCTTCAGTCATCATACTAGGTACTACTCTCAAGAAAAAGTAATTCAGTTTTCTTAGTAACATCAGAGTCTGGGGTTTGTAAGCTCCCCCATAGTTCCATATTTAAGAAAACCAAAAATAATATTTTAACTTCCTCTGGCCACATCAGAATACGAGGTTTGTAAGCTCCTTCTGAGTCTAATAGGGTAAGAATGAGGTTTGTAAGCTCCTCCTTAGTTCTATGTACAAGAAAGTTAAAATGTGTCTCCCAAGCAAGATAACCATAAAAACAAAAATATAAATAGCTAAATTATAAATGACCAATATGTACAACATAATAGGTATTCAATAGGTTCAGTTTCTAATTAAATACTTACCATAATCTCTCCCCCTTTTGTCACATCAAAAAGAAATAAAAAGAGAAGAAGAAAAGACCTACAATCATAAATGCATCACATATCATCATTACAGGATTTGTTTCCAAGGAATTGAAAAACGACCAAGTAACATGGGCTCGTTAAGGATTGTATAGTGCATGCTTTAAATTTTTAGTACTCATTACTGTTCTAAGAATCAAGCAGGATTAAATCAGTTGTTTGAGTTGCTCAGAAGGCATTACAAAAGCAATCCAAACCTAGTTCATTTTCATCAACATCCACTAGAGTCATAGAGGCATCTTCTAAGATTCATAAGACTTCTGCAGTAATAGAAATCTTTGAGAGCTCTACAAGGCAAGATGTCTAAAACTTACAGAAAAAAGTTGTTTCTGAATCATCTACCGTTGGTCTTGTTCCCTCTGCAAGACTCACTACTAAAATAGCAATGTCAGCAGCTCCAACACAACCTACAGAAGTAGGTTCATCAGAAGTTGTGATGAAGCCTAGAAGAAATATAATGAGGAGGTCAGAGAGGAGAAGACAGTCCAACAAGATGTTTTATTGTGCAATCCCAGAGGCACAAGAGGAAGAAGTTGGTTTGGATGAGCTAAACATAGACTATGACAACTATTATCATCATAAGGCTCAGGATGACTTAGATAGGGATCTATACTAAGCACTAACAATTCCTTATGAATCAATGTTTTGTAGTCCTCTACTTCGATTAATGAAAAAGTACCTTTTTGATCAAATTTTATTTATTGCATGTAAATACTTTCAATAACTTCCCTTAGATTTATTGAAAGACCTTAATGAAGTAAAACTGACACCAGAAGCAACAGTTAAACGAGTCAAGTATAATATTCATAGTTGTTAAAGAATATTTAATAGGTTAGATTGTTAGGCAACATTTCCAAGATATATCGTTTAAGATATTTATAAGACTTAATCAATATTAAAACAACAAATACTTGGAACAATGCATGTAACACGTCTATATAAGAACTCATAGAAGGCTTACTTTCATAATCACTTAACCCTAAAAACACTAAGATGTACAAACAGAAGCAAATCTGGGTTCCAAAGAGAGATCTCAGAAAGACATCCATACTGAATGTAGTAACTCATGCAAGTGAAAGCAAAGCTGCAACTAAAGGACCTACTAGCAAGTAGATGACTTCAAAAGCTCCCACCTCTTCAGCATCCTTTATGAAGACACACAAAATAAGAAGATCTTCTGGGTCCAGATGTAGAAATCAACCGAGAAAGGAGGCTTTGGAGTTTTCCAAGGAAGAATGGCATGATTGTTTAGATAATCCGAACATGTCAGATGATCCTAGGGAATACCTTATGGCTAATCAAACAGAATAGAATGTCTAAATAATTTATAATACCTTCCATCTTATTAATGATAAAAGTTGCAAATATTATGTTCTTACTCCCATTACTTTTAATTCTCTTGGAAAACCATAAATAAGTATAATCAACAGTTAACTAAACAACAACATGAACAAACTTTGATATAACAACAATATAACTTAATACAAAGGTTCTAACAATTACAAGGCATAACTATGCAGAAATCTAACATCAGAATCTTTCATAGATAGCTTCAAACTTATCTCTCCAGATTTTAGACAAATCATCCTCTGAACTTATGATAACTCCTTGTTGAAAAGGTAATCCTGAAAGAACTCTTCCAAAAGGAATGAAGAAAATCTTTCCCTTGTGAAAGGAAGAAAGAGCCGTCTTCAAATAGTCAAACATAACATGATGAAGATCAATCTACAAGTCTGAATTAAGAAGTAGAATCAGATTTTTTCAATAGGATCCACAAGCTTTAAATCCTTATCCTTAGAAAGTAAGTTTGAACTCAGAATCTGATTCCAAACAACAGTATCAGGATGAAGATTTGAGACCAATGATGTATTAGATGGATCTACAAAGATACGCCAAGTAGGAATATAGTGTTCCCAAACAAGAGTTCCTGGGATATCTCTAATTTCCTCACAATTGATCACATTTGCAATCGCTTTAGATGTTACTATTATAGAAACACTGGTTACTTTAAAGAGAATAGCACACTCAGAATTCAGCTCAACAATGGAAGCATTAATCCAAAATCTTTGACAAGACCTAGATAAGTGAAACCATTGAGCATATCAAAGTATCCATTCCATCCTTATTCATACAGAATCTTCTAGAAGTTAAAGCCTAACTTAAGCAACTCATCCAAACCTGCAAACTTTTCATTGTTGGCTACCAGTTGATTCAAAGAAGAATTGACTAGGAGTCTCATCTCAAGTTTGGCTTGACCAGCACACAAGAATAGAGAAATAAAAAGAAAAAGAATTGAACAAGATTCGTAAAAGAATAAGAATCTTGTCAAAAGAAGGACAAAATGATGTTTCACAAGATAGAGATAGTGACAATAAGTATCCAAAAGAAAACATCATTACCCAAATGTTCTTATCTAGTAGATTTCTTGAATCCACTAGATGAATTTTACCTTTATGAAAAATTTAAGTATTATAAAAGTCTTGAAAAAAAAACCTTTTACTTAAACTGCTTTATCAGAAGTAAGTCTAGTAGAACTAGACTGAGAAAGAGTTATAAGAACCAACATTTCCTCATGAAAAATTTGGCATGTCAGTCATAAGTCTCCAAGATTCTATTTAGAACCAACATTTCCTCTTGAAACAAGAGTTATGAGTGATAGATGAATATTGAATTGTTTCCTTTGATAGCTAACAAACAACAGTAACATCACAAAAAGAAAGGAAACTATTCCCATCAAATATGATCATCATCTAGCTTAATGAAATGTTCAGTATAGACAAATACAACAGAGTTTCTTCTTACAAATTTACGAAGATCCTTTCAAAGGAGCTTCTCTAAAAATCTAACAGAAACTTTATATTTACACCTACACAAATATCTCATTGAATTGAACCAGGAGATAAGCCAGAAAATAACAAGCATACCCTTTTTTTTGTTATTTTCTCAATCAGACTCGTATTAGTATTCAGACTTGACCATAGAGTTTGAACACCGCTTTGAGTGGATTCTAATTCAATGGTTGTTAGGACAATGACTCCACTACTCTCTCCAAACTCATTACATCTAGCCCTTGTGTCTGGGTTATGGGCTCTTTTCCATAAAATGTTGTAAACAACCTTTGATAAATGCCATGGAAAATGCCTCTACTCCTTTCTTTGATATCTGCAGCAAATGCATTTAAATCACGACACTCATATTTCTTGAGACCATACATAAATGTTCATATAGGTTTTCCTTCACCTTACGCCACATTTTGATAGCAGTACCATGATTCATTCCAGAGTATTAGTCTAGAATAAACCATAATAGGAACAAGCTCTTGTTTTTAGCATAATCATTAATTTCATTGTCTTGAGTCAAGACTTTGAGATCTTTGATAAGCAAAGAACCAGATGATGTTAGCTATCATAGAATTGCATTAAAAAATTAAAGCACCATCATCTAATTGCCTGCAAAACACAAAGAAAAATTGAAGGTTTCTCATAGACTTGTCCATTAATACAAATTCCATGATGACCCTCAATCAAGGAGCAATGAAGTCTCTTAGGATATCACCTTAAATAGCAGACTTCTTATTATCAAATATTGAAGCAAGATAGATTTAGCATAATCTCTTTCTCTTCAATATTTGATTTTTATTTCAGGACTCAGATGCTTCTTCAGAAGCAGTAATGACTAGCAGAGCCAGATTACTCTTTTATCTGAATCCTGCACTAATGTCATCTTCAAATTAATATGCAATGAAGATTAACTAACATTAGGTTCTAGTAGTGTTTCTCCTTGCTTTCAGATCTGGGAAATTAGTTGAAATACAAGTATTTTAGAATCTTTTAAAGTTACCCATCTATCAACAGATATTAAAACCCATCCAACTGGTTAAGAAGTACTTCTGACAAGAAATATAAGTTCCTTATCATCATACATTCCAAAGAACCAATATTTAGGAAAGGTGATCTATTAGATAGCTTTTCATCATCTAATTTCATTTCTTTTATTCGAATATTTGCAAGACAAACCAATAAACCACAATAAGTTCAAGTTGTATAAATTCTTGAATAACTTTGACCTCAGGTTTGAATCTAATCCAGTCTTCTCAGTATTTGCTTTAAAGATTAGATGAAGTGTAACTAGACAAGCTTCAAAACTGACTCCAAAAAATATGAGCACAAGGATTCAAAGATAGTCCGAGCATCAATCATATCAATGATGTTGACATACTCAGAAGTGAGATAGAGCACCTACCAGAATGCAACTATCTCTGACGATATTCAATAAGCTTTTTCTGAGCTCGTGATAGAGACTTTCAAATAGGTTATCTTTACACCATCAACTTCTATAGTAATACCTTTTGAAAGGATATTCTATAGACCTTCAGAACCCCTTTTATCAAGACCAATGAGTTAAAAAAATATGTTTTGCTTTTCCATCATTTAAATTTAGTGGAATCACCCTTTGAATATGGTAGAAAAAGTAGTATAATATTTTTCATGTGGCACTTGATTCCTTCTTGAAGAAAGTCTTTGACATACATACTTTTCTTACTGGATCATTATTTGCACCACTATTAAGTGTTAAGCACAAACCATGCTCTAATACCAATTGAAGGTGAGAAAAGTACACAAGAAAGGGGGTTGAATTATGTTTTTCGTTTTCTTAGTTTGCATCTAATTAGAGTTCAAAATCTAAACTAGTGTTCAGATTCTAGTTAGTTCTTTGAAGCAAAATGTTAACAGAATTAAATAAATAACAGCAGAAGACACAAATATTTATATGGGTTCCTCCCATAATGAGAGTAGTCAAGTCCCTTTGCTTCACAAGAGATTTTCACTATAATCAAAACATGATTACAATCGCTTATGCATTCTGTATAAGACTTTTACAATTGCTTAGACTTAAGGTCCAAGACTTCTACTCAAGCTCCTCACTCAAGACTTATTGCTCAGGTTCCACGAACCCAAGACTTCCTTGCTCATGCCCTCAGCCCAAGACTTTTGCTCCAAGTCCCATGAAACAAGCCTCTCTGCTTGCACCCCTCAGGTCAAGACCGACTATCCAATTCCATGTACTGAGCACTCCTGCTCAGGCTCAAGACTTCTACTCCAGGTCCCATGAAATTGCACCCCACTGGTCAAGACTTACTGCTCCAAATTTCATGGATAGAGCTATCTTTCTCAAGCCACATTGACTCAAGACTTTCTTGCTCAATCAATCTACTTAATTAAGACTTTCATTGCTCAAACACATATACAGAAACTTATGTGGCTCAACCATCTTGGCTTGAGACTTGTAACACCCCCTTTCTATACCCCCAAATAATAAAATAAATCATTTAGGCACATATAAAAATTCATTATCAGAGTATATTTAAAACATGGTATAAAAGAGGTATATCACATTATCCATGAAATTAGAACATACAACACCTGCTCAACAAGATATGCAACAGTGGGGTAACTTTCAAAATAGAGGAAGTTAGTCCTTACACCCACATCTCAATATTTAGAGTAAAAGCGGAAAATCCAAACATTGAATCACTTCAAACATATATATATATATATATATATATATATATATATATATATATATATATATATATATATATATATATATATATATATATATATATATATATATATATATATATATATATATATATATATATATATATATATATATATATATATATATATATATATATATATATATATATATATATATATATATATATATATATATATATATATATATATATATATATATATACATATATATATATACATATATATATATATATATATATATATATATATATATATATATATATATACACATATATATATGTATATATATATATATATATATATATATATATATATATACATATATATATATATATATATATATATATACATATATATATATATATATATATATATATATATATATATATATATATATATATATATATGTATATATATATATATATATATATATATATATATATATATATATATATATATATATATATATATATATATATATATATATATATATATATATATATATATATATATATATATATATATATATATATATATATGTATATATATATATATATATATATATATGTATATATATATATATATATATATATGTATATATATATATATATATATATATATATATATATATATATATACATATATATATGTGTATATATATATATATATATATATATATATATATATATATATATATGTATATATATATATATATGTATATATATATATATATATATATATATATATATATATATATATATATATATATATATATATATATATATATATATATATATATATATATATATATATATATATATATATATATATATATATATATATATATCATTCAGTTTGATTCACATCATCATTCAACATGTTTTCATAAACATTCATCAACAGATACATATACAACGTATCACAAAAGAATATTATACAATCCTAGCTACCTGGTGCTATATATCAGAACCAACCGACCAAAAGAATGAAGCCACGCTTCACAAAAAGACCTCCAGCAAACCTACTCTGCAATGTCTCATAGAGCATTATAAAACAGCAGAAGGGTGAGAAATATTATCATAATAATCAATGCATATAATTATATATTAACATAATAATACACATATCTCCACTCTCACCACATTCATCACAATTCAATCATATATATTTCACAACATTGTTGCACCCCAAAATTTGCTCAGCCTTTTCTTACCTGGTTTATGTTCATTGCATTAACATTTGCATAGTTATATCATTTGCATATCATGGTATCATTCATATAGCAGGGGATCAAGTGTGATTCTTCTCAAGAGAAGCCTAGCAAGAGGTCTCATTCAAGATTGAGAAGTTGTCAAAGTCATCAGAAGGGGGTTTGAGCGCCTAAGGGTTTAGATGTTTGAGTGTGAATCTTCCCCTAACTTGAGGATCAACTGAAGACCCTCAGAGGGTTGTGAAGTTTTGAATGTGAAAAGAGGATGTGTATGGAGCTCATAGAATTCCTAGAGGGCCATGGGAGAGCTTAATCAAGTCATTGTGTCAAATGCAAGAGCCTTGAGGTGCAAGCAATTAGGGTTTCATCTGGATCAATTCTAGGTCAACTGGGAAATTGAAGAGTATCAAAGCCTACTTGTAGGTCATGGAGTTCATGAAATGATATGATAAGACGTTTGTGGTGTTGTGCCAAGATCAAAACAAGAAGAGTCAAGAGTGTGGGAAGTTGCTAAATTAGGGTTTCAGTGCAAAATTCCCTGTTTAGTGCCTAACTTCATGACCACATAAGTCAAGACAAAAGTTTCAAATGCATCTTTGGCCAACATGAAACTTGTATATTATCTCAATATCTTTAATTTGAGTACTAGAAGTCCTCAAGGGGATTTATAGAACTCAAGTTATGACCCAGACAAGTTACAAGTCCTCAGATGCTTCTGAAATTTGTCTATGAAAATCATCTGACTTCAAAGCTATTTTTGATCTGGAAGGATGTTTCACCTGAACTTTTGGCCATCATGAAAGTTGTTCCTCATGATCTTAGCTTTCTAAATTGTACTATAAGTCTTCCATATGATTTGTAGAACTCAAGTTATGAGGTTTACAAGTCAGGGGTATTTTGGGAAAGTGAGATTATAGGTCATTTTCAATCATAGGCCAAAATCTCCAACTTGCACTTGTCAAATGGATTTTTGTTCAACATGAAAGTTGTTCAAAATGGGGTTTTTAGGCTATCCAAAAGGTCATGATGGATTGATTGGGCTCATAGAAAGACTTGGTTTGAAATAGTTTGAATAAAGGAAATTTTCAAATGAATTAAGGAGGGAAAATGCCAATTTTGAGTTATAGGACCAAAACATGTCAAGTAACTACATTTTTTGAATGGAAATTGAATTTTAGACACTTTGGCATTACCAGAATTTTGAGTTTAGGCCAAGTTTCATGAGTTGTCATTTGGTTTCTTCATTTGCAAGTAACATAGCCAAACACCTTACCAATGCAATTCAAGCACTCCTTTTGGTCTGAATACACTGACAAGGAAATTTGCAGTTGAAAGGGAAGATTCTAGAACAGTTTCCATGGCAAAATCGTGACTGTCATGTGCAACTTCAAGAGCAAAATCAGAATTTGCAAATTGATGGATTGGGCTTCAAACACACTTCAAAAGCCCATGAGAACATTATATATATTGATTGCATTGAATTCAGAGTGGTTTTGGCATTCATTTCGTGAAGAACACTGAAGTTGCAGTTGGAAAATTCCAAGAAGCAAGTGAAATTGTGTTTTGAGTTCCAAGCTGATTCAGAGCAAATTGAAGCTTACAACATCTTTCTCTTGCATCCTTGAATGATTCTGGAGAGTTTTGAAGGTTGAATCAAGCTCTAGCTACCTCTGTTACTAGATCTACAACAAGTTAGTAACTTTCAACTTTCCACATGAATTAGCATGATGTAGTTAGATTTGAACTTGTGGTTAGGATCTAGACAAGATGTAGATCATTTTAGGATCAATTTGGAAGTATTTGGTGATGATTGATCATGATATAGCATTTCTGTTTTGATTCGAATCTCTTGATGCATGGAGAGTTAGAGCAATCTAGATAGATCAGAGTGATGTGTGTGACATGAGGAGGAATTCTATATCCTTAGATTTGCAATTGGTGATGTTTGATCTGGATGACATTTTTGAACTTTGATTCGCGATTTAAAATCTATGGAGATTTAGAACATTTGAGTAGGAGATTTGAGATCCTAATGAAATTTTGGAAAGATTGATGTAAGGATTGTTGATGTTTGATCACCTGCAACCACCTGCTCACCAGAGAAGACGACCGGAGTCTTCTCCGGCCACCAAACTGAGTCTCCATCTGGCCAGCCTGAGAAATGAAGAATATGATCTCTGGACCATTGGATCTCGCCTTTGACCTTCACTGACCACCAGATCCATTAGTTGTGTTTTAATCTGAGAAGTGAGATTTTGGAACCAAAACGATGCAGTTTTATTAAATGAGGTGGCATTCCCTCAGCGCTTGGATCAGTGGACCAGTCATGCAATCCTGTGGCTCATGTTTTATTCTGAGTTTTTTATTTCCTTTTATTCCATTTTGTTTATTTTAAATCCTTTATTGATTCAAAAAAATCACAATAAATTCAATTTTGATCCAAAAATTATTTTAAAAATATCTCCATGATCTTGAGAGAATTTGTGATTTTCTGAAATCAATAAAATGCATTTTCATGCATTTTTCATTTTAATTTGATTTTTCTTATTTTGTTTAATTCCTTTAATTTTGCATATTTGACTATCTGCTTTGTTGAATTTTGTTCTTCCAATTGGTGACGAATCTAGCTTTGTGTTTTTAGTATGTGTTAGAGTAGACATGTATGCTCCCTTAGGATTTTTTTTTGGAATTTTAGAACAATTTAGGTTCTGTTTTAGGTGTTGAGATTAGAGCCTTCCCAAACTTGTGGATCACCTTGATACCCTTCAATCTAGAAATTATTTAGGTAACTTAGAAGTTGAATTAGGCTTTAATATTTTAAACCTAGGTTGTTAAAACATGTATGTTCCCCTAGGAATTTTATTAGAATTTTACAACTTTTTTTTCTATTTTAGTTGTATTTTGCAAGTTGCTTGTGCTTTTGGTGTTCTATTTTGTGTGCCTTTGCTTGTTTGGTTTTGTTGGTGACTTTGGGGCTGGATTTGCTTGGTTTCCTTTTTGAGAGGTCTTCTAGACTTGGTGTAGCTTCCGTGGCTTGAAGATTGGAGCTTGGAGTTGAAGTTTCCTTTTATTTTAGGAGTTGTTTTAGGAGCTTAGGAAATTAGGGTTTTAAGAAGAGTCATTAGGACTAGTTTTGATTCTTTCATCAAACATAGAATGCATTGTGTGCTTCTATTCTAACCAATGATATAAAGTCCTCCTAGGGAAACTCCATCTCTCCTTTGGAGGGATGTGTGTTATGCCCATAGTTGAGTAGAACTTTGAGGATGCCTTTCCATTTCAATGTTGGTACTTGATGATTTCCTTTGGTTTTCATTAAGTTTTCAACATTTTAACCTTGATCTTAGTGATTATTCCTCTGCTTGGAGTGTACTTGCTAGAGCTTGAAGATGAAGTTTAATGAAGCTTGAAGATAGAAGCTAGCTTAAGGATGAAGTCTTTTTGCTGTCAACTTTGCTGTCAAGAGGATTTGCTGTTTAGAGCTGTTGCTGTTGAGAATTGAAGTGGTTATCTGTTGAAGACTGTTGTTGTTGCTTGGGCTGTTTCCTCTGTTTCTTTTCTTTTGTTGTATTGTCTGTTTGCTTGTTTTGATTACCTCTAGGTTTGAGGTGGAGCTTGTCTCCTCTTGCCTACAGTTTTCTCCCTTGCCTCGCTTGTACTGTTGCATAGCATGCATTTTACTGTTTATTGTTTACTGCTTGCTTTCTTTTGCTGTTTCCCCCTAGGATCTCTGATTTCCTCTGTGCAAGAAGGAATTATGACAGACATTAGGTTTTGACCCATGCATGATAACTGTAGGTAGATTCCCTTTCAACCATAGTTTTAGGGTGTCTTTCTCTTCTCATCTCAAAACAATTCAAAAACACAGTAATAAGGTTAATCGAAGTCGTACGTTACGAGCCTTAAGCTATCTGGGAAAAGGTTGGTGGAGGGTCTCTCTCCAGTAATCTGGATGTTTAGTGTGGTACCCTTTGGGTGACATACAAAGCGTTCACTTCTGGGTCATAGTCTCTAGTGCGAATGAGATTGAAAACTTCCTAAAAAACAGTTCTTTCGTAAAAAAACTCAAACAAACATTCAAACTCTGTTTTTGTCCTCTTGGACCCTTAATCAGGAAAACCCTTTCATAAGGAGATAAAAAACTGTCAGACAAACTTTTGTCTTTCGTAGCCCGAACGCCGTTTGCTCTGATCTTTCATGCCGTATGAAAGTATGTAGGCACGAGATGCGACATCTCGGCGAGCAACGTTCCCCCCATAACCCGTAGTTAGGCGAACTACGTTGACTCTGATTTCTCGTTCTAGACGGGAATACGTAGGCATAAAGTGCGATACTTTGCCGAGTCATTTTCTTTTCTTTTTAACCCAGACTTGTAGAATAGATAGGATAACATACCCTAGACAGAAAACAAGCGTGGATCCCGTCGAGTACGACGGACGTGAGGGGTGCTAATACCTTCCCCTGGCGTAACCGACTTCCGAATCCAGGATTTGGTTGCGATGACCATTCCTTTCCCTCTTTGCATTAGGTTTACTCTGAGCGTTTCCTTTCCCTCTTGTGGGATAAATAACGCATGGTGGCGACTCTTCTATCATAGCAGGCGCCGATTTTCACAGTAGCGACAGCTGGCGACTCTGCTGGGGACGTTCGTTGGTTCCCTATGCGAGTCAATCCTAGCACTTGTTTTCCCGTCTGGGGTTTCGTATGTATTTATCTTTCTGTCTTTACTTTCAGTACTGTATATTATTGTTGTTGTGCTGGGGGTAGAGGGTTAGTTTGAGAGATAAGCCAGACCTGGGTTTGAGTGCACATAGACTTAGAAGTAGAGAGTAGTGGTTAGCCTGCTTGCTTTTCTCGCACCAACTAGCTACAAAATTTACACTCAGACGAGATTCTCTTTGATGGCATCTTGCCTGGCCCTTTGGGCTCGACAGGTTGTTGGATTTGAGGGTTGTCGACTCTGGGAACCTATCATTTGGGATTCGGCTAAGTGAGGCCTCTTCAAGGGATGATGATGCCACACCTTATGGGTATCGTATCATTGCTCTTGAAAGTCTGTGACGCTGATGACCGCATAGGATGTTGTACCTCGTCTGCGAGTTAAGTACATACCTGTGAGAGGGTAGGCGGGTCTTTTTGCAGGAAAACTCTGGCCTCAGAACACCTGGTTTGTCTCTGTCAGTGAGAATTGATTGAGGGATTCTTTTGTGGTTGGTTTGGTTTGAGGAGAAGATCTGATGGTTCTCAAGCTGCAGTACAGCACATCACAGTTCTTTATCATTGCACTTGATCCCCTGTTTTCATATGCATCTGCATTTTCATGTCTGCATTTCATTAACGTGTATTTATGTTACAGGTGTGTTTGTTCCCCTCAGATTCTAGTGTTCTTCCTGCCAGACATAGAGTCCATGAAGAGAACAGTTGCTTACAGGTTGCCTTCTCCAGATATCAGTTCCTTATTGCAGTTGGTTGCTCTAGTAGATCAGAGAGTGAGGGTTAAGTTTAGGGAGTCTTATGGGAAACTG
The DNA here is from genome assembly GCA_963859935.3 of Lathyrus sativus. NCBI lineage: Eukaryota > Viridiplantae > Streptophyta > Magnoliopsida > Fabales > Fabaceae > Lathyrus > Lathyrus sativus. The sequence continues at coordinate 186,218,774 of OZ012736.1, read as the reverse complement.
CTCAGTTTGTTGTGCAGACCTTCTGTGTTTGAGGTGACTGGATTGTACACTTTGAGGCAGTTTTACGAGCCTCAGTTGAGATGCTTCTTGTTCCCTGATTTTATTTTGGCTCCTACTTTTGAGGAGTATTCTGATATGCTGGGAGTTCCTGTGTTAGATCAGATGCCTTTTGTTCACGAGGATACTGAGCCTGAGTTGGCTAAGCTTGCTGAGATTTTCAGTTTAGATGCTTTTGAGTTCCCCGGAGGTTTGGTCAAGTTGAATGGGGCTTATGGTTTTCATCATTCTTGCTTGGTTGAGAAGGCTACGCAGTGTGCGAAGGATGGATGTTGGATTGTCTTCAATGCTATTCTGGCTGTTTGCATTTATGGGATTGTATTGTTCCCTAACTTGCCTGATTTTGTTGACTCAGATGCTTTCTTTATTCTTGCCTCGAAGAATCTGGTGCCTACTCTCTTGGGTGACGTTTATCATTCTATTCACTATAAGAATGAGAAGCGTCGGGGAAAGAATTTTTCTTGCTGTGTACCTCTTCTATACAGGTGGTTTCAGGGATATCTTCCTAAGAAGGGACCTTTTGTTGACACTGCTGGTACTTTAGATTGGTCTTCCATATTGATGGGATTGTGTGCTGAGAACATCGTTTGGTTTGATCAGAATTTTCTTGGAGTGGATATTATATATAGTTGCAGTGGCTTTCCGAATGTTCCTTTGATTGGATGGAAAGGTTGTATTAACTATAACCCTTCTCTGCTTGTGAGGCAATTTGGCTATGCTTTGAGGGACTCTCCGGTTGAAGACGAGATACATGAATCTCTGTATCTCACGGGTTTATTAGACGGAGATGTTTTGGTCAGATTGAGGCGTCCCTGGGGTAATATTCACAGAAGAGGAAAGACATTGCTTGGTAAGAGTGACAGTCGAGCTTATAATCCTTATCGGCTCTGGATCCATGAGAGGGTTAGGACTTCTTTGATGCCATATCCTGCTGCAGAGCCTTTGTATCTTCCGGTGATTGAAGAACCTACTTCAGTACAGATTAAGAAGTATAACAAGCTGCTGGCTGAGAAGGAAGAGTTGCAGAGAGCGAATGAAGAGCTAGAGAAAGAGATTTTCCAGCTTCGGCATGAGAAGAATGAGGCAACCTTCACTTTGAAGAAGCAGACTGAGATGATTAATAGGTTGGGTTCAGATTTGACTGAAGAAACCAGTAAGATAGAGAAAGTAGGAGTAGCCCTGAATGGTGTTAGTAGTGTACTTGCTACTAAGAAAGAACTTCTGAACAAGGCTTATTCTCGACTTTCCAAATGGGAACTTTTGTGGAATACCACGCTTACTAGCCGGAAGGAGCGTGAAGATGAATTGAAGCTTCGAATTTCCCAGTTAGAGGAGCAGCTCAGTGCTAAGGATGCGAAGATTGCTGAAGAATTATCTCTTAGACGTGACGCTGAGTTTAGAGTGAGCAACATGGTCAAAGAAACTAGGGGTTGTGAACTAAAGGCTGGCTTTAAAAGATGCAGGATTGATGAGTGTTTTGGAAGGGGAACTTGTGAAGAAGACGCCAAAAAGCTGAGATCCACTGTTGAGCGGCACGCATTACTGATACAGGAACTAATCTCTAGACTAGGTCATCCAGAGACGTTGAGGATATTGGAAGATGTCAGGGCGCGCCATTTGGCCTGATTTACCTTTGCTTTTCTCTTGTTATTTGTACTGGTATTTTTGACCATCGCCAGGTTTGTTGGGCGAGGTCTTTTTCAGTTGTATTCAGTTGTACTTTTGTACTATGCCTCTTGGCATTTGTCTATGTATGAGGTTTCTGATTCTGCGCTTGCTTACTTGGGACTCCATTGTCGTTGTGGCTTCTTCTCCGGAATTAGAATGGGGGGGGGGGGGGGGGGGAATTAACCTGTTGCATATTTACACGTGTGCATTTGCATATTCATATTGCATGGCAGGTACTTTTTTGTGGAGCTCGAATCTTATCTCCTGCATCTTACAGGTTGTTTTAAGATTGACGAACAGAGAACTCACCGGTACACTACAAGAAGCAACAGTAAGAAGATCATGGATCAGGTACAGTCTGAGATGCAGGAGATCCGGGATAGGTTGGACCAATTCATGCAGACTATGGAGGTTGTGGCTAAAGGCCAAGAACATCTTCAAACTCTGGTGCAACCGCTGCTGGCGCGAGCGGCTGGTAATATTGAACACAACTCTGCTCATGTTGAGACTCCTCATAGGGAGGAAGTGATACCAAATGCTGGTGAGACTGGTATTGGCAACGGCAACGCTGGTAACAGAAATGCTGATAATGTTAATGGGAACGTGGAAACCAACAGGATTGTTGGTATCAATACTAGTTTTGGTGACAACAATCAGGGTCTTGGCTTTGGCAATCGGGATGGCAATGATGGTTTCAATAATCAGGGCTTCGGCAACGGAGGGTTTGGTGATAACAATCAAGGTTTTGGTAATAATGGCTACGGCAATGCTGGGTTTGGAAATGTGAATACCAATGGCGCTGGGATGGGTCCTTTCAATGCTGGTTTTGGGACAGTGGCTGCTAATCAAGAGCTTGGCAATCTGAGGTATGACCCCAGGTTCTTCCAAAGTGGTCATGGTCATGGTCGTAATGCTGCTTATGACGGATATGGTAATGAGGGGCCATACTGGAATAGAGATCGTCAGGAAGATGCCTTTTCTGGGAAAGGCATGGGTTTTGAGGGTCCCACTGATAGTGATCGGAGGATTAAAATGCTGGAGGAACAGATGAGAGGTATAGTCAATCAAAATTCTGCAGGTTTGGATATGGCTACCATGGGGTTGGTTCCTGGGCTGAGAGTACCATTGAAGTTCAAAGCTCCCACTTTCGATAAATATAAAGGGGATACATGCCCACGGGTTCATGTGCGTTCATACTACCGGAGGATGTCTGCATACTCTGATGATGAGAAGATGCTTATGCATTTTTTTCAAGATAGTTTGTCAGGACCATCGCTGGAATGGTATATGGGACTAGAGCCTGCACAGGTCGGAAGTTGGAAAGAATTGGCTGATGCTTTCATCAAACATTAAAAATACAATAGTGACCTTGCACCAAATAGGGTCCAGCTTCAAAGTCTTTCACAGAAAAACGGGGAAAGTTTCAAGGAGTATGCTCAGCGTTGGCGCGATCTGGCGGCAAGAGTCCACCCACCTATGGTTGAAAGGGAATTGATTGATATTTTTGTTGGAACATTCTCTGGGATGTATTATGATAAATTGCTCAATTGCTCGATGGGTAGTTTCTCTGACATGATACTCATGGGGGAACGAATTGAAAATGGCATCAAAATTGGTAAGATTCAAGCCGGTGAATCGACCTCAGCTGGAGGGTGCCAAAAAGGTCTTTGGTGGTAAAAGGCAAGGAGACGCCAGTGCAGTGTATGGTGGTCGAGGACGAGGTAGAGGTCGGAATCAGTATATTCAACAACAGGTTGCTAGTGTGACGATCCCTATACCGCAACAACGACAACAACCACAACAACAACAGCAGCAACAACAAAGGTATAATCCTGCTCAGAGAAGGATCCAGAATGGGAAGCCGAAGAGGGTATTTGATACACCTTCGTCAACGTATGCAAAACTGCTTCAGACGCTGTTAAGTTTGAATCTGGTTGAGAAGAGAACGTTGGACCCACCCACAGGAGCGCTTCCTTACGGGTATGATACTAGTAAGTAGTGTGAATTTCATTCTGGGGCACCCGAACATGATATCGAGAGTTGTCATGCTTTTAAACACAAAGTCCAAGATTTGATTGATAGTAAAGTCATTAACTTCAGTCATGATGGTCCCAATATTGTACAGAAACCAATGCCGAATCATGGAGCGAATGCTGTTTTGACAGAGGAGGATTTGGATTTTGTTATGGACGTAAATGATCTGAAGACGCCTTTAAGTTATGTTAAAAGCAGATTGTTGAAAGGAGGGGTCTTCCCTGGATGTGATGAGTACTGTTTGGATTGTTGGACCCGACCAGAGGGCTGTATTGATTTGAAGAGAGGTACTCAGGCCATGATTGATGAGGGAACTTTGCAGTTTGACCGCACTGCTGTTGAGAAACCTGATGAGGTAACATGTGAAAAGCAGGGTGAGGTCGCAACAATTACAATTCCACGAAAGACTATTACGATATCAGCGCCCGCCAAGCGGCCAACTATCACAATAACGAAAGCAGGACCTGTTCCTTATGAGAGTACGAAAGCCATTCCATGGAATTATGGGTTGGAAGCTTTTTGCAACGGGGAAAAGATTAATGTGGATAGCCATCCAGTAGGGGCAGTGGGTATTGTTGAAGCGGGAGGTATGACCCGAAGTGGTAGAATCTTCACTTCACCTGAAATCGAGGCTGAAAGGATTGCTAGAGGCAAAGCCAAAGTGAATGAAGGAGGACCATCCCAGTCAAAAGAGAGAGAAACATCGGTCAAGGATGTAGAAGAGTTTATGAGGTTGATTCGCAAAAGTGACTATAAGATTGTGGAGCACTTACAGCAGACGCCCTCCAAAATTTCAATACTATCCTTGCTGCTTTGTTCCGAGGCCCATCGGAATGCCTTGTTAAAGATCTTGGACACGTCTTTTGTACCTCAGGAAGTAACAGTTAATCAGCTTGAGGGGGTACTGGCGCATGTGAATGCCAGACACAGCCTGGGATTTACTGATTTTGATTTGACGCCTAGAGGTCGGGACCATAATATGGCTTTGCACATTTCAGTGGAGTGTCAGGGCACTGTTATGTCGCACGTTCTTGTAGACACCGGATCATCTTTGAATGTGTTGCCGAAGAAGGCTATGATGAAGCTAGATGTCCGAGGAATCATATGCACGCCAAGTGATTTGGTCGTGAGGGCTTTTGATGGGACCAGGAGGTCGGTGTTTGGGTCCATAACTTTGTCGCTCCAAGTCGGGCCGAAAGTGTTTGACACTGTGTTCTATATCATGGATATACATCCAGCTTACTGCTGTTTACTGGGGCGACCATGGATACATTTTGCAGGGGCTGTGACGTCCACGCTGCATCAGAAACTTAAATACATGGTCGGTGACAGTGTTGTTACTATTTGCGGAGAGGAGGACATTCTGGTTAGTCATTCAAGTACGTCGAAGTGGATAGGGAGATCCATGAGACGCCATGCTAAGCCTTCAAGGGGTTGCAGATCAAAGACAAGTCTCCCGTTCCTAGCAAAGGGCCAGAGGTGGCCATGTCTTCGTACAAAGACGCTCAGGCAGTGGTTCAGGATGGAGCAACCAAAGGATGGGGCCAAGTCTTAGAAATTCCGGTCAAGATGGACAAGTTTGGATTGGGGTATCGCCCAACGTCATCACCTTCCGCATCAGGCATGCCAAAGTTCAAAGGACCAGTGCTGATTACTCCAGGTGGGGTCTGTTATGAAACGATCAATGCTGTTTCCGATGCTGAAGACGGAGATAGTTACTGCGATATGAACTCGGGGATCAAGCTCGGCGTGCCAGGACAGAATCTGTGCAACTGGTCTATCCAGGAACTTGTCCCAGTGACTACAAAACAGTAATGATTTGTTTTCTCAATTATTGTATAATCTTGTGTCCTACCCGGGGCATAGTGATTTTGTTTTTAGGGCTACCTGCTTATGTGTGTACTTTGTTTAATCATTAATAAAGGCGTTTTTCTCATGCAAATTTTGTGATCCTTGTTTTTCCCGTTTTTGTTTAACAATAAAATGGCAACGTGGTTATGTTCTTTGTTTGCATTATTTGAAACATTTAACCATTCTCATTGCAGGATTCATATTTCAGACGACACCGATCACAAACTTCCTATGACTCGCTTCGACTTCGAGCACCCGATATTTCAAGCAGAAGAAGAGATTGTTGAGGATAGTGACTTATCAGAAGAGCTGACTCGACTTTTGAAACAAGAAGAAAGAATCATTCTGCCTCATCAGGAGGAAATTGAAATTATCAACGTGGGGTCCGAAGAGGTTGTCAGGATCATCCGGATAGGGGCTGCACTGCAAAGTGATATCAAGCAAAGGCTTATTGAGATGCTGCGGGAGTACAGTGATATCTTTGCTTGGTCTTACGAAGACATGCCTGGGTTGGATACTGATATGGTGGTTCACCGTTTGCCATTGCGCGAGGAATGTCCGCCGATTAAGCAAAAACTCAGAAGAACTCGACCAGATATGGCTGTGAAAATTAAGGAGGAAGTTCAGAAACAGTGGGACGCTGGTTTTCTGGCTGTTACAACTGATCCCTCATGGGTCGCTAATATAGTACCTGTACCAAAGAAAGATGGTAAGGTGCGGATGTGCGTGGACTATCGAGATTTGAATAGGGCGAGCCCAAAAGACGACTTTCCGCTTCCTCATCTTGATGTACTGGTCGACAACACCGCTCAATTCTCCGTGTTTTCCTTCATGGACGGCTTTTCGGGCTATAATCAGATAAAGATGGCGCCGGATGATATGGAGAAAACAACTTTTATTACCCCGTGGGGAACGTTCTGCTATAAAGTGATGCCCTTTGGTTTGAAGAACGCCGGGGCAACATATCAGCGAGCCATGACAACACTCTTTCATGACATGATGCATAAAGAGATCGAAGTCTATGTTGATGATATGATTGCCAAATCCCAGACGGAGGAAGAGCATCTGGTTAATCTTCTGAAATTGTTCAAGAGGCTTAGGAAATTCAGACTGAGGTTGAATCCTAACAAGCGCACCTTCGGGGTGAGATCTGGTAAGCTATTGGGGTTTATTGTGAGCGAAAAAGGAATTGAGGTTGATCCTGCTAAGATAAAAGCAATACAAGAAATGCCAACGCCGAAAACAAAAAAAGAGGTTCGTGGTTTTTTAGGGAGATTGAACTACATTGCCCGGTTCATATCTCATCTAACGGCCACGTGCGAGCCATTATTCAAGTTGTTGAAAAAAGATCAGGCTGTGACCTGGAATGAAGATTTTCAAAGGGCGTTTGAGAAAGTAAAAGAATATTTGCAGGAACCTCCAATATTGATACCCCCAGTAGCCGGGAGACCATTGATTATGTATTTGACGGTTCTTGAGAAAAGTATGGGTTGTGTTCTCGGTCAACATGACGAGACCGGACGTAAAGAGCATGTGATTTACTATTTGAGTAAAAAGATCACAGACTGTGAGTCCCGTTACTCAATGCTCGAAAAGACATGTTGTGCGCTAGCCTGGGCTGCCAAACGTCTGAGACAATACATGCTAAATCATACAACCATGCTAATTTCAAAGATGGATCCAATCAAATACATATTTGAAAAGCAAGCACTTTCCGGAAGAATTGCCCGATGGAAGATGGTATAGACAGAATACGATATTCAATACGTTTCTCAAAAGGCTATTAAAGGTAGTGTTATGTTAGAATACCTAGCTGAGCAGCCAAGTGATGATTACCAGCCGATGAGTTTTGATTTTCTTGACGAGGATATCATGTACTTAAAAATGAAGGACTGTGAGGAACCGTTGTCGGATGAAGGTCCAGAGCCGGGTTCCAAATGGCAATTGATATTTGACGGTGCCGTTAATTCATACGGAAGTGGAATAGGGGCAATTATTACTACTCTTCATGGATCGCACATCCCATTCACTGCTAGATTGACCTTTCTAGTTACTAACAATGAGGCCGAATATGAAGCATGCATTATGGGGCTCGAAGAAGCTATTGATCTGAGAATTAAAAATCTTGATGTGTACGGAGACTCTGCTCTAGTTGTGAATCAGATCAAGGGAGAGTGGGAGACTCATCAGCCCAATCTTATACCCTATATGAATTATGCAAGGAGGCTGTTACCTTTCTTTGACAAGGTGGAATTGCACCATGTACCACGAGCAGAAAATCAGATGGCAGACGCTCTCGCGACTTTGTCTTCAATGTATAAGGTTAACTTCTGAAATGAGGCTCCCAGGATAGTTATTTCTCGCCTTGATAGGCCCACTTTCATATTCGCCATTGAGGAAGCTTCCGATGGCAAACCGTGGTATTTTGATATCCAGAATTTCCTGAAGAACCAAGAGTATCCGGCTGGGGCATCCAGTCGTGATCAGAAGACTCTTAGGAGATTGGCTGGAAATTTTTATCTGAATCCGGATGGGGTTTTGTACAAGAGAAACCACGACTTGGTGTTGTTGCGGTGTGTGGACGAGAAAGAGGCTAAATTACTCATGGAAGAAATCCACGAGGGTACATTTGGCACGCATGCCGGTGGACATGCAATGACGAGAAAGCTATTAAGAGCAGGGTATTACTGGCTAACAATGGAAACAGATTGTTTCAAATTTGCAAAGAAGTGTCATAAATGCCAGATTTATGCGGACAAGATTCATGTGCCTCCGAGCCCTCTGAACTTTATGTCGTCGCCTTGGCCTTTTTCCATGTGGGGAATTGATGTGATTGGAAAGATTGAGCCCACGGCATCCAACGGACATCGTTTTATCTTGGTAGCTATTGATTACTTCACCAAATAGGTTGAAGCGGCATCGTATGCTAATGTTACCAAGAAGGTGGTAGCCAGATTTATCAAGAAAGATATTATCTGCAGATATGGAATCCCGGAGCGGATTATCACTGACAACGGTTCGAATTTGAATAACAAGATGATGAAGGAATTGTGCCAGAGTTTCAAAATCGAACATCACAACTCTTCTCCTTATCGACCCAAGATGACTGGCGCTGTTGAAGCGGCCAATAAAAACATAAAGAAGATTGTTCAGAAGATGGTTGTGACCTACAAGGACTGGCATGAGATGTTGCCTTTTGCTTTGCATGGTTATCGTATGACGGTACACACATCAACCGGGGCAACTCTTTTTTCATTGGTATATGGTATGGAAGCTGTCCTACCATTGGAGGTTGAGATTCCTTCTCTGAGGGTTTTGCGCGATGTCCAACTTGATGAGGCAGAATGGGTGAAAGGTAGATTGAATCAGCTCAGTTTAATGGATGAGAAGAGGCTGGCTTCTCTAGCATATGGTCGGCTGTATCAGAGCTGGATGAAGAAAGCTTATGATAAGAAGGTTTGTCCTCGAAGCTTTCAGACGGGCGATCTTGTGCTAAAAAAGATTCTCCCACCGCAATCAGATCACAGGGGCAAATGGACTCCCAACTATGAGGGTCCATATGTTGTTAGAAAGGTTTTCTCTGGAGGAGCCTTACTGTTATCCACCATGGATGGTGAGGATTTTACATCCCCTGTGAACTCGGACGCAGTTAAAAAATACTTTGCTTAAATAGACTCGCTGGACAAAAAAAGAGAGTCCAGGCAAAAAATGGGGCATCCCGGCGAACCATAAAAAAGGAATAAAAGGTTCGGGCAAAAGTTAGGGATAAAATTGAAAAAATGTACACCCGCGAAGTTGAAAACCTGAAAAGGGCGACTTCGGCAAAAAAGGGTATCCCGGTGAATTGAAAACCCGCAAAGGGCGATTCACGCAAAAGTTAGGGATTTAAAAAAGCAAATGACTGCGGTCCGAGTTTGATACTGCGTTGCTTAGTGGTGTGGGGGTACCTGAGGGTCGTACATCCGAAACAATCTCTTCCGAAGATCGAGTATCGGGAAAGCGTCAGAATCAGGCGAGTCATAGGAGGATCATCTCATGGTGTTCGTCTGTACCACGTTGCTGACATGTATACAAATTTTCTTTGTGCTTCTGTAATATTTGTATTTTGCTTGTGCGTAACTTCCTCTTTTCAGGAGTTACATCCAGTGTACAAAATTTTGCCTATTTACAGGCCTGTTATCAATAAAGCATGTTATTCAGTACTTGATGCTTGTTCTTTACTATTTTTGTTTGTGAAAAAAAACGCTGATGTTTTTGATGAACCTGCATGTGTATAAACTTGCTGGCCCTTGCCAATAATTGCTAAAACTTCGAATTGACTGAACGAACGTCACGGATACTAACTGGAATAGATCTTGTTGTATAAATTTGTTTTTATCTCGTTTGTATTTTATAGGGTTCTCACCTTTGGAGCAAACGGTCAAGGAACTTGTGTTTCCCCAGCCAGGGTCCTGTGACAAAGTGATGGTATCACTCCTCAGCAGATGGAAGTTGCATCTTATCCCAGAGATAGTTGAGATGATAAATATCCCCAGTGGATGTGGGTTGTCATCCCCAGAAGAATGTCCCCAACGGAAAGTGCATTCCCAACAGTGGGTATGTACACACTCCATTCCTAACATGGGTAACTCCCGCAGATTATAACCAAGTCGACTTTGGTGCAGAAGGATTATCCCGCGCAGGATTGTTTCTCCTTTTCCTCAGCAGGTTGTTTTTCCTCCGACAGGATGAACGTCACCAGAGTTCGTAATTTCAAGCTTGTGAGCCATTCCCCGGCAGGATGTTTATCCCCAGCCGAGTTGGTTTCACCTATCCAGCATTTATTTTACTGGAATGCTTTGTGATACCCGTCCATCCCCAGCGGATTGGGCCTTGTCTTTGGCATTTATTTTGCTGAAGCGCCTCTTGGCATCTTTGCATTTTGCATATATCATCATATTTGCATCTACCCAAAGGCGTAGCATTTCCATGTCGTATGGAGCATTACGCCATTGTCAAACATACACATTTTGAAACATAAGCCAGGTTGGTTACCTCTTTGGTTTTAGGTGTTATCCCTTGCAGAGGAGTGGGATTCTTGCTCAGAAGGATCTCTAGATATTCAAGTTCTCGGGATGAGATAGGTGATGATAGTGTTTGTCCCCTAACAGAGTTGCTTGGTTAAGTTTCTCTTTGTCCCCAGCGGGATTCTTCTCAGGTTGCTGTTACGTCAGCATTAAAAGATTTCATGTCTTAAACTTCTGGAGTTGTCACTAATGATTTCCCCACAGAGTGGTTTGGTTAAGTTTCTCGTATTCTCCAGCAAAGTATTCTTCAAATTGTACCTGATATTGACAGTGATTGCGCCTGTGTTGAGAGTAATTACTACCCGTGTTGACGGTAATTGTTAGCCGTGTTGACGGATTGTACCCCGTGCTGACAGTGAGTGTTATCCGTGTTGACGGAATCGTGCCTGTGTTGACAGAGATTGTCCCTGTGTTGACAGAGATTGTTATCTGTGATTGACAGTGATTGTTGCGCCTGTGTTGATAGTGATTGTTATCCGTGTTGACGGAATCGTACCTGTGTTGACAGTGATTGTTATCCGTGTTGACAGAGTCGTTACCTGTTATCGACAGAGATTGTTATCCGTGTTGACGGAATGGTAACTATGTTGACAGCGATTGTTGTCCATGTTGACGGAATCGTTACCCGTGATTGACGGAGGTGTCCCCAGTGGAGTAGCTAGTGATTACTATCTGTGTTGACGGAGTCATCATCTGCGATTGACAGAGATTGTTATTCGTGTTGACAAATTTAGTCCAGCTGTGGACGGAGTTGTACCCATGTTGATGGAGTCTCTCCTTGTGCTGACGGGATCGTTACCTGTGATTGACAGAGATTGTTATTCGTGTTGACGAATTTAGTGCAGTTGTGGACAGAGTTGTTTCTTGCAAAGTTAATTCAATGTTTGTGGCGTCACACAGGGGGTTGATGTTGAAATCCAAAGTTTTATCAGATGATTGATCAGTTGTTGCCGTAACAACTGGGTTCAGCGCAACAGATGTTGTTCCCCAAGCAGTTTTCGCGGTGTATTTCTGTGGTTGGCAAATTTCCGGGTTTCTTGTATTCAACCGTCTTTTACCTCGATTGGTTGAAGGCCGTTCGCTCTTCACCCAGTCAGGTCCAAGCCGTTTGAATAGGGGCAGCTGTTGCACCCCAAAATTTGCTCAACCTTTTCTTACCTGGTTTATGTTCATTGCATTAACATTTGCATAGTTATATCATTTGCATATAATGGTATCATTCATATAGCAGGGGATCAAGTGTGATTCTTCTCAAGAGAAGCCTAGCAAGAGGTCTCATTCAAGATTGAGAAGTTGTCAAAGTCATTAGAAGGGGGTTTGAGTGCCTAAGGGTTTAGATGTTTGAGTGTGAATCTTCTCCTAACTTGAGGATCAACTGAAGACCCTCAGAGGGTTGTGAAGTGTTGAATGTGAAAAGAGGATGTGTATGGAGCTCATAGAATGCCTAGAGGGCCATGGGAGAGCTTAATCAAGTCATTGTGTCAAATGCAAGAGCCACAGTTGAGGTGCAAGCAATTAGGGTTTCATCTGGATCAATTCTAGGTCAACTGGGAAATTGAAGAGTATCAAAGCCTAATTTTAGGTCATGGAGTTCATGAAATGATATGATAAGAAATTTTTGGTGTTGTGCCAAGATCAAATCAAGAAGAGTCAAGAGTGTGGGAAGTTGCTAAATTAGGATTTTAGTGCAAAATTCCCTGTTTCGTGCCTAACTTCATGACCACATAGGTCAAGACACAAGTTTCAAATGGATCTTTGGCCAACATGAAACTTGTATAGAATCCCAATACCTTTAATTTGAGTACTAGAAGTCCTCAAGGGGATTTATAGAACTCAAGTTATGACCCAGACAAGTTACAAGTCCTCAGATGCTTCTGAAATTTGTCTGTGAAAATCATCTGACTTCAAAGCTATTTTTGATCTAGAAGGATGTTTCACCTGAACTTTTGGCCAACATGAAAGTTGTTCCTAATGATCTTAGCTTTCTAAATTGTACTAGAAGTCTTCAATATGATTTGTAGAACTCAAGTTATGAGGTTTACAAGTCAGGGGTTTTTTGGGAAAGTGAGATTATAGGTCATTTTCAATCATAGGCCAAAATCTCTAACTTGCACTTGTCAAATGGATTTTTGTTCAACATGAAAGTTGTTCAAAATGGGATTTTTAGGATATCCAAGAGGTCATGATGGATTGATTGGGCTCATAGCAAGATTTGGTTTGAAATGGTTTGAATAAAGGAAATTTTCAAATGAATTAAGGAGGGAAATGCCAATTTTGAGTTATATGACCAAAACATGTCAAGTAACTACATTTTTTGAATGGAAATTGAATTTTAGACACTTTGGCATTACCAGAATTTTGAGTTTAGGCCAAGTTTCATGAGTTGTCATTTGGTTTCTTCATTTGCAAGTTACATAGCCAAACACCTTACCAATGCAATTCAAGCACTCCTTTTGGTCTGAATACACTCACAAGGCAATTTGCAGTTGAAAGGGAAGATTCTAGAACAATTTCCATGGCAAAATCGTGACTGTCATGTGCAACTTCAAGAGCAAAATCAGAATTTGCAAATTGATGGATTGGGCTTCAAACACACTTCAAAAGCCCATGAGAACATTCTATATATTGATTGCATTGAATTCAGAGTGGTTTTGGCATTCATTTCATGAAGAACACTGAAGTTGCAGTTGGAAAATTCCAAGAAGCAAGTGAAATCGTGTTTTGAGTTCCAGGCTGATTCAGAGCAAATTGAAGCTTACAACATCTTTCTCTTGCATCCTTGAATGATTCTGGAGAGTTTTGAAGGTTGAATCAAGCTCTAGCTACCTCTGTTACTAGATCTACAACAGGTTAGTAACTTTCAACTTTTCACATGAATTAGCATGATGTAGTTAGATTTGAACTTGTGGTTAGGATCTAGACAAGATGTAGATCGTTTTAGGATCAATTTGGAAGCATTTGGTGATGATTGATCATGATATAGCATTTCTGTTTTGATTCGAATCTCTTGATTCATGGAGAGTTAGAGCAATCTAGATAGATCAGAGTGATGTGTGTGACATGAGGAGGAATTCTATATCCTTAGATTTGCAATTGGTGATGTTTGATCTGGATGACATTTCTGAACTTTGATTCGTGATTTAAAATCTATGGAGATTTAGAACATTTGAGTAGGAGATTTGAGATCCTGATGAAATTTTGGAAAGATTGATGTAAGGATTATTGATGTTTGATCACCTGCAACCACCTGCTCACCGGAGAAGACGGCCGCAGTCTTCTCCGGCCACCACACTGAGTCTCCATCTGGCCAGCCTGAGAAATGAAGAAGATGATCTCTGGACCATTAGATCTCGCCTTTGACCTTGACTGACCACCAGATCCATTGGTTGTGTTTTAATCTAAGAAGTGAGATTTTGGAACCAAAACGATGCAGTTTCATTAAATGAGGTGGCATGCCCTCAGCGCTTGGATCAGTGGACCAGTCATGCAATCCTGTGGCTCATGTTTTATTCTGAGTTTTTTATTTTCTTTTATTCCATTTTGTTTATTTTAAATGCTTTATTGATTCAAAATATCACAATAAATTCAATTTTGATTCAAAAATTATTTTAAAAATATCTCCATGATCTTGAGAGAATTTTTGATTTTCTGAAATCAATAAAATGCATTTTCATGCATTTTTCATTTTAATTTGATTTTTCTTATTTTGTTTAATTCCTTTAATTTTGCATATTTGACTATTTGCTTTGTTGAATTTTGTTCTTCCAATTGGTGATGAATATGGCTTTGTGTTTTTAGTATGTGTTAGGGTAGGCATGTATGCTCCCTTAGGATTTTTGTTGGAATTTTAGAACAACTTTAGGTTCTATTTTAGGTGTTGAGATTAGAGCCTTCCCAAACTTGTGGATCACCTTGATACCCTTCAATCTAGATATTATTTAGGTGACTTAGACGTTGAATTAGGCTTTAATATTTTAAACCTAGGTTGTTCGAACATGTATGTTCCCCTAGGAATTTTATTAGAATTTTAAAACTTTGTTTTCTATTTTAGTTGTATTTTGCAAGTTGCTTGAGCTTTTGGTGTTCTATTTTGTGTGTCTTTGCTTGTTTGGTTTTGTTGGTGACTTTGGGGCTGTATTTGCTTGGTTTCCTTTTTGAGAGGTCTTCTAGACATGGTGTATCTATTGTGGCTTGAAGAGTGGAGCTTGGAGTTTAAGTTTCCTTTTCTTTTAGGAGTTGTTTTAGGAGCTTAGGAAATTAGGGTTTTAAGAAGAGTCATTAGGACTAGTTTTGATTCTTTCATCAAACATAGAATGCATTGTGTGCTTCTATTCTATCCAATGATATAAAGTCCTCCTAGGGAAACTCCATCTCTCCTTTGGAGGGATGTGTGGTATGCCCATAGTTGAGTAGAACTTTGAGGATGCCTTTCCATTTCAATGTTGGTACTTAATGATTTCGTTTGGTTTTCATTAAGTTTTCAACATTTCAACCTTGATCTTAGTGATTATTCCTCTGCTTGGAGTGTGCTTGCTAGAGCTTGAATATGAAGTTTGATGAAGTTTGAAGATAGAAGCTAGCTTGAGGATGAAGTCTTTTTGCTGTCAACTTTGTTGTCAAGAGGATTTGCTGTTTAGAGTTGTTGCTGTTGAGAATTGAAGTGGATATCTGTTGAAGACTGTTGTTGTTGCTTGGGCTGTTTCCTCTGTTTCTTTTCTTTTGTTGTATTGTCTGTTTGCTTGTGTTGATTACCTCTAGGTTTGAGGTGGAGCTTGTCTCCTCTTGCCTGCTGTTTTCTCCCTTGCCTCGCTTGTACTGTTGCATAGCATGCATTTTACTGTTTACTGTTTACTGCTTGCTTTCTTTTGCTGTTTCCCCCTAGGATCTCTGATTTCCTCTGTGCAAGAGGGATTATGACAGACATTAGGTTTTGACCCATGCATGATAACTGTAGGTAGATTCCCTTTCAAACATTGTTTTAGGGTGTCTTTCTCTTCTCATCTCAAAACAATTCAAAAACACAGTAATAAGGTTAATCGAAGTCGTACGTTACGAGCCTTAAGCTATCTGGGAAAAGGTTGGTGGAGGGTCTCTCGCCAGTAATCTGGATGTTTAGTGTGGTACCCTTTGGGTGACATACGAAGCGTTCACTTCTGGGTCATAGTCTCTAGTGCGGCTGAGATTGCAAACATCCTAAAAAACAGTTCTTTCGTAAAAAAACTCAAACAAACATTCAAACTCTGTTTTTGTCCTCTTGGACCCTTAATCAAGAAAACCCTTTCATAAGGAGATAAAAAACTGTCAGACAAACTTGTGTCTTTCGTAGCCCGAACTACGTTTGCTCTTATCTTTCATGCCGTATGAAAGTACGTAGGCACGAGATGCGACATCTCGGCGAGCAACGTTCCTCCCATAACCCGTAGTTAGGAGAACTACATTGACTCTGATTTCTCGTTCCAGACGGGAATATATAGGCATAAAGTGCGATACTTTGCCGAGTCATTTTCTTTTCTTTTTAACCCAGACCTGTAGAATAGATAGGATAACATACCCTAGACATAAAACAAGCGTGGATCCCGTCGAGTACGACGGACGTGAGGGGTGCTAATACTTTCCCCTGGCGTAACCGACTCCCGAATCTAGGATTTGGTTGCGATGACCATTCCTTTCCCTCTTTGCATTAGGTTTACTCTGAGCGTTTCCTTTCCCTTTTGTGGGATAAATAACGCACGATGGCGACTCTTCTGTCATAGCCGGCGCCGATTTTCACAGTAGCGACAAACATATATATAATTCGCCAAGTACATTCATCATGCATATATTCACCATTCATTCATACACATCACAATGCATATTTTCATAACTAAGCATATTCATCAATCATGCTTCTACAATTGACATCATTTTCACATAAACATTTACAATTATGTTTATTCACCAATACACAATTCATGATGATAAATGCAACTCATAGAGACCGACTCACGACTCTATGCAGATGCACATGCGGTACCGACTCAATCATCTCAAGTTCACTCAGGAACTTATTGGAACCATCGCTCACACCCCACATGGGCACACGATGTTCACCCATTGCTCACAGCCCACATGGGCACACAATGTTTATGGATTACTCACACCTCACATGGGCACACAACCCGATTGCTCACACCCCACACGGGTACACAATCGTTCAGCAGATTCTACGTGGAATCAATCAGCACAAGAATGTATAACATGATGCTTCACATGCAAAATGACTCCATACACTTCTTGAAATGCATACATATTCATAATGTTTTCAGGCATTCTACTCATAATTCTCATACAATCATCATACATTCACAATGCATATTCCAGATTGTATTCATCATTTATCTCATTCTATCGCATACAATCAATATGCATTCACAATATCATGCCAAACGGCTACAAACATCATCACAATCACCATGCATTTTTAATCAATTTAAACAATGCACACACACACACACACACACACACACACATATATATATATATATATATATATATATATATATATATATATATATATATATATATATATATATATATATATATATATATATATATATATATATATATATATATATATATATATATATATATATATATATATATATATATATATATATATATATATATATATATATATATATATATATATATATATATATATATATATATATATATATATATATATATATATATACATATATATATATATATACATATATATATATATATGTATATATATATATATATATATATATATATATATATATATATATATATATATATATATATACATATATATATATATATATACATATATATATATATATATATATATATATATATATATATATATATATATATATATATATATATATATATATATATATATATATATATATATATATATATATATATATATATATATATATATATATATATATATATATATACATATATATATATATATATACATATATATATATATATATACATATATATATATATATATATATATATATATATATATATATATATATATATATATATATATATATATATATATATATATATATATATATATATATATATATATATATATATATATATATATATATATATATATATATATATATATATATATATATATATATATATATATATATATATATATATATATATATATATATATATATATATATATATATATATATATATATATATATATATATATATATATATATATATATATATATATATATATATATATATATATATATATATATATATATATATATATATATATATATATATATATATGCCAAACGGCCACATTTCACAATTGATTCCATAACCTAGGATTCACGTCATACGGCTACCCACAACATATCATATAATAGCACACAACTATACGTTATAAACATATATATCGAAATCGTCAACATTGGATGGAAGCAACAAAATAAAACAAGTTGCTATCATGTTCGCTAGCTTGCTCGCCTAGCGAACACTCGCTACCTGTTCGCCTAGCGAACAAGCTCGCGAAGGCAAACAGAAGCTATTGTAAGGCTTCGCTACCCACTCGCTGGGGCTTAGCTACAGCGAACCAATCGCTACCTCGCTCGCTACCAGCGAAGAGGATCATTTCCATTCTGTCCAAGTCTGGGATTGTTCCCTACTAGGTCGCTACAGCGAACACTCGCGACCTGCTCGCCTAGCGAAGGTGCTAGCGAGCGTCTGCGATGTTGAAAATTCCACTGTCCAAAATAACATAAGTCCACAAAATCACCCGATTTAATTCCAACAAGTTCCAGTAGCCTTAGCTTAACATTCCTCGACTAAACTACACCATTCATTCTTGATTCCAACCGTTAAAACATTAATTCTACCGATTAAATCCATTTATGCCCTAGAATGGAAAAAGATGGGAAACCTCCAACAAATCCAAACACACACATACATAATCATAAACATTGATAAGATAATAATATTTCACACCCTTACCCGATTAAATCGAAGCCTAGATGTTGTTCTTGATGATTCTCCAAGTTTTTCCTCTTTTCTCCTCTTCCCTCTTTCTCTCCTTTTTCTCTTCTTTCTATTTCTATCTCTTTTCTCTCCTCTTTCCACTTATATTTCTTTCTATTCTATTTCTCTCAAAATATCTATTAAATCTATTTTCTCACAAAATATCCAACTTAACTTTTAATATTAAATGTCTAAAATACCCTCCAATCTATTTTCCCCGAAAACTCTCCAAATAAGTAAAATAGCATAATATGCAAACATAACATATTAACACATAAATCCCACAATTTAAAATAATCCAAATAAACCAAAAGACTCAACAAAAAATGGGAAATCAGAATCGGGGCGTTACAACTCTCCCCCACTTTAGAAATTTTCGTCCTCGAAAATATTACCTGATCCAAACAACTCTAGATACGAATCTTGCATCCCACTTTCTAATTCCCAAGTCATATTGCCTTCAGAAGCGCCTCCCCATGCTACTTTCACAAGCGCAATATCCTTGCCTCTAAGTTTCTTAACTTCACGGTCCAAAATCCTAACTGGTAAAACTTCAACCATAAGGTTATCTCTTACTTCAACCTCGTCCATAGGAATAACATGTGACGGATCCGGAACATACTTCCGAAGTTGCGAAACATGGAACACATCATGCAAGTTCGAAAGATTCGGAGGCAACGCCACACGATAAGCCACAACACCAACTCGTGCAGTAATCTGATACGGACCAATAAAACGAGAAGTCAACTTCTTCGACTTCAAAGCACGACCCACACCCGTAATCGGTGTAACTCTAAAAAACACATGGTCGCCTTCTTGAAACTCAAGATCCTTCCTTCTCTTGTCATGATAACTCTTCTGCCTACTCTGAGAGGCTTTCATCTTTTCCCGAATAAACTTCACCTTTTTTGTCGTTTGTTGCACCATCTCCGGCCCAACTACCGACTTCTCACCAGTTTCATGCCAACACAAAGGTGTTCGACATCTCCGACCATACAAAGCCTCAAATGGTGCCATACCTATACTTGAATGAAAACTGTTATTGTAGGTGAACTCAATCAACGCTAAATATTTATCCCAAGCACCACCTTGCTCTAGCACACAAGCACGCAACAAATCCTCTAACGATTGAATTATCCTCTCGGTTTGACCATCCGTCTGCGGATGATAAGCCGAACTCAATCTTAGCTTAAAACCCAAAGCACTTTGCAAACTTTCCAAAAATCTTGATGCAAATCTAGGATCTCTATCCGACACAATACTCTTAGGAACTCCATGTAACTTCACAACCACACGAACATAAATCTCGGCTAACTTCTCCAAAGGATAACTAATATAAATCGGAATGAAGTGAGCAGATTTAGTAAGCCTATCAACAATCACCTAAATAGCATTATGACCTCTTTGCATATTCGGTAACCCCGTAACAAAATCCATAGATATACTATCCCATTTCCATTCCGGAATGTCCAACGGTTGCATCAATCCACTAGGCTTCTGATGTTCCACCTTAGAATTCTGACAAGTCAAACAAGCATACACAAATTGAGCTACATCCCTCTTCAATCTGGACCACCAAAAGATTTTCTTCAAATCTTGATACATCTTATTCGCTCCCGGATGAAAACTTAAGTTACTTCGATGTCCTTCTTCCAATATCATCTTTTTCAACTCCTCATCATCGGAAATACAAATACGACCACGAAATCTCAAGACCCCAAAGTTTTCAACCTTGAAATCCCCATTCTCATTCATCATCCAATTAACGAACTTCAAATCCAACTTTTACTTTTCACATACGGTCGCAAGAAAATCATTCGTAACATGTAGCATACCCAGTCTCACACTTCTCGGTGTCACTTCACAAACCAAACTCAAATCTCTAAAATTCTCCAATAATTCCCATTCTCTCGTCATCAATGCGGACATATGTAACAACTTCCGACTTAAGGCATCGGCCATTATGTTTGCCTGACCCGGATGGTAATTCAAACCAAAATCATAATCTTTCAAAAGTTCTAACCACCTTCTTTGCCTCATGTTCAGCTCTTTCTGATCAAATAAATACTTCAAACTCTTGTGATCACTAAAAACTTCAAATCTTGCACCATAAAGATAATGCCTCCAAATTTTCAAAACAAACACCACGACTGCTAACTCCAAATCATGCGTAGGATAATTCTTTTCATGCACTCTCAATTGTCTCGAAGCATAGGCTACAACTTTTCCATCTTGCATCTTAACACCACCCAAACCAGTCAAAGAAGCATCACAATAAACCACAAAAGGTTCCAACGGATTCGGCAAAATCAAGATTGGCACCGTTGTCAATCTTCTCTTTAGCTCAATGAAACTCTTTTCACAATCAACATCCCAAATAAAAGCCTTTCCTCTACAAGTCAATTGCGTTAATGGAAGTGCCAACTTTGAAAATCCCTCAATAAACCTCCGATAATAACCTACCAATCCTAAAAAGCTTCGAATTTCCGTAACTGATCTAGGAGACTCCCATTGCGTCACCGCATCAATCTTGGATGGATCTACACTAATACCGTTACCGAAAATAACATGCCTAAGAAAACTTACTTCCGACAACCAAAATTCACACTTCGACAGCTTAGCATACAATTGCTTCCCTTTCAAAATCTATAACACAATCCTTAAATGCTCTTCATGCCCCTATTGAGACTTAGAGTAAATCAAAATATCGTCGATGAACACAACCACAAAACGATCCAACTAATCATGAAAAATATGAATCATGTATTCCATAAACACACCTGACGCATTAGAAACCCCAAATGGCATCACTAAATATTCATAATGACCATACCGTGTTCTAAAAGCCGTCTTTTGAATATCTTCTTCTTTCACACGAATCTGGTGATACCCCGATCTCAAATCAATATTGCTAAAGACACACGCACCAACCAATTGGTCCATCAAATCATTGATCCTTGGAAGTGGATACTTGTTCTTAATCATCACCTTTTTCAATTGCCGATAATAAATGCACAACCGCATACTTCCATCCTTCTTCTTTACTAACAATACCGGTGCACCCCAAGGAGAAACACTTGGTCTTACAAATCTCTTTTCCAACAAGTCATTCAATTTCTTCTTCAATTCTACCAACTCCGATGCCGACATACGATACGGTGCCATCAGAACTTGTCTAGTACCAGGAACTAGATCAATAGAAAACTCAACTTCTCTTTCCGGCGGTACATCCGTAATATCCCCAGGAAACACTTCTCGAAAATCACACACCACTGGAAACACATCGAACTCAACTTTGCTCTCCACCGACAATGATGCAAACAAACCAAACAACTGAGCTTCATCTGCTAAAAGTTTCTTCAACGCTTTAGTGGATAGAAAACCCTCATCTTCATCATCTTCCAAAGAAGGAAACCTCACTAACTTGTGATAACAATCCATACGAACTCTATTAAATTGCAACTAGTTTATACCCAATATCACATCCAAACCCTCTAACGGAAAACACACTAAATCCATAACAAAGTCTTTACCATACATGGTCAAAGGACAACTTACACATATCGAAGAAGTAGTTACCGACCCTGAAGCAGGAGTCTCAATAACCATCTCACCACTACAAGAAGACATGCACAAATCCAAACGCTTAGCGCACTAAAAAAAATGAACGAATGAGTCGCTCCAGTATCAATAATAGCAACTAAAGGCATATTATTAATAAAGCATGTACCTTTAATCAAACGATATGCACTAGTAGTGTCTGATCCTGCTAATGCAAACACCTTTCCGCCCGCTTGAGCTTGTTTCGACTTAGTACACTTAGTACTAATGTGACCAACTTCTCCACAATTAAAACACTTCACCACATTTCTTCTACAATCTGTTGTAGCATGTCCAATACCTCCACAGTTAGAACACTTCACAATGGTCTTCCCACACTTAAAAGACTTATGGACCATCTCGCCAAACTTGTAGCACTTGACGGAACTAGAACTTCCTCCTCTAGATCTCTTCTCAAAGTTTCCCTTATGCTTGCCCTTATCAACAGGTGTCACATAAGCTCCGCTCCTAACTTGTTGCTTTCCTTTCCTCTCATTCAAACTCTTATAGTGTGTAGAACGAGCCTTGCTATCTTCCGCAAAAATTCTACAACATTCGGTTAAATCCGAAAATCTCCTTATTCTTTGGTATCCCACCGCTTCCTTAATCTCAGGACGCAAGCCATTCTCATACTTAATACACTTAGAAAACTCAGCAGTAATAGCAGCATAATGAGGATGAAACTGTACTAATTCCACAAACTTAGCAGTATAGTCCACTACGAACATGTTACCTTGTTTCAACTCAAGAAATTCCATCTCCTTCTTTCCCTTCACACTCTCAGGGTAATACTTCCTCAAAAACTCAGTACGAAATAAATCCCAAGTTATTTCTTCGTCATCCACCTCTAGAACTTGTCGCATTCCGACCCACCTATCGTCGACTTCTTCTCTCAACATGTGAGTCCCAAGTCTCACCTTATTCTCTTCTGCACGGCCCATGACTCTAAAGATTCTTTCAATCTCTTTCAACCAAATTTTGGCACCACCGGGATCAAATCTTCCTTTGAAGGCTGGTGGTTGATTCTTCCTGAACTCATCGTTAACATTCACATTTGGCGCAACCTACATCGCTCTAGCCATTGTGTAACAACCCAAATTTTCATTAATTAATTAATTATGTTAATTAATTGGTTTATTGGAATTAATCTTAATGATTTGGATTAATTGGATTTATTTGGTAGATAATTGAGGAGAGAAATGGAATGGAAAGAAAATAAAGGAAAGTATATAAGGAAAGTGGAAGAGAAAAGAAAAGATAGTAAGATAAAGGAAATAGAAGAGAAAGAAAGAAAGAAGAGAAGAGAAGAGAAGAAGGAAAAGCTTGGAAAGCTCAAGGATCCGCTTCAAGCTTCAATTAAACCAAGGTAAGGGTGAGAAACATTATTATTTGATCAATGTATGTGATTATGTATGCTTGGGTTGGGTTTTTGGATGTTTTACTACAATTTCCATTTTAGGGCAGAAGTTGGATTTATCGGTAGAATGAGTGTTTTATCGGGTAGAATCTGTTGTAAACGATGTAGAATAGTCGAGGTTTATGATACTAAAGCTATTGGAACTGATTTGTGGAAAATCGGTCGGTTCTGGAGAGAGTTGGGAATTCTGGAACAGTGGAGAAATTCTGATCGCAGACCTTCGCTAATTGTTCGCTAGGCGAGCTGGTCGCGAGCGTTCGCTGGGTCCTCGCCTAGCGAGCCTGCAGCGAACGGAAACAGAATGGGAGAGGGCCCTTCGTTGGGTAGCGAATGGGGTAGCGAATGGGGTAGCGAATGGTTCGCTGGGAGTTCGTTGTGGCGAACAAGGTAGCGAGTGAGGTCTGGAGCCTCTGTTTGGGTTCGCTAGTAGTTCGCTAAGCGAACATGTAGTGAAGGTTCGCTAGCTGCTCGCTAGGCGAGGCAGTAGCGAACATGTCAGCATTTGTGTTTTCTTGTGTTTTCATTCCATGTTGTTTGTGGTTTCGATCGGGTTAGATTCTTATTGGAATGGAGTGTTATATGCTGTATGTATATGTGTTGTGGGAAGCTGTTTGGCATTAATCCTAGACGTTGGATTTTGTTGACTATGTGGCCTTTTGGAATTTATGTGTGCATTGTTTAATTTGAATAAGAATGCATGATGATTTGTGATGAGGTATGTTGCCATTGGGTATAATATTGTGGACGCATACATATTGTATGCGATTATATGTGTAGAATGCATGGGAGCATATTGTGAATATGCGTGCATCGTTGATAATGTGGTGATGATATTGAGTTGTGAATGCATATTGTTTGTATGCGGTTGTATGAATAGAATGCATGAGAACATATCGTGGATATGTGTGCATTGCTTAATAAATGTTGTAAATGCATATTGTATGTATGTGATTAAATGTGTATAATACATGAGAACATATCGTGGATATGTGTGCATTGTTTGATAACTGTGAAGAATGCATGAGAACATATCGTGGATATGTGTGCATTGTGTGATAATGTGGTGATAGTGTTGAATTATGAATACATTGATGAATGTCATGCGAATATGTTGTGTGTGCAATCATTGTTATAATTCTTGAAGAGATGAATTATTTGAATGCATGAGATTAAGATGTCGGTCTTAAGTGCATTTGATTGTCGATTGCATATGCATCATTTAGTCAAGAGGCAATGTCCGTTAGTTTCGTGGAAACTAGTG
Source organism: Lathyrus sativus (assembly GCA_963859935.3). Classification (NCBI taxonomy): domain Eukaryota; kingdom Viridiplantae; phylum Streptophyta; class Magnoliopsida; order Fabales; family Fabaceae; genus Lathyrus; species Lathyrus sativus. Next base: position 186,193,756 of record OZ012736.1, on the reverse strand, counting down.
GCTTGTCCCAAACCTAGAAGAGTGGGTTTGAAGGCTTAGAGGACGGGCCTTTGTTGTTATCGGTCTAGAAGAGTGGACCCGGTTTAATGTAAAAACCGAAAAAAGATAACGGGTTATCGGTCTAGAAGAGTGGAGCCGGTTTAATGTAAAAACCGAAAAAAGATAACGAGAGTCGGTACCGCATTGCATGAGTTGCATTGAGTCGTTGAGTCACATTGATATATGACATATGCATGAAGAGATGCTTATGTGTGAATGATAAGATTGTGGAAATGTGAGTGTACGCATGATGTGGGGATGCTTTGTGAATATTTATATTGCCCATATTTGTTTATATAAGTATGCTTTGTAAAGTATATGATAAGTTATGATGAAGTATGGTGAGGATTGTGGAATACGCGTATGTGCATTACTTGCGTAATTGAGAAAGGTGAATGTGTAATTGTGAATTGGTGAGATAAACATAATTATATATGTTCATGTAAAGTGTAGTGACTAAACATATTGTGTATGTTTATGTGGATTTTTGGAATAGCAAAAATATGCATGATGATATGCTTGGATTATATATATGTATATTGTGATGTATATGAGTGAATTATGAATTGTGGTGAGAAAATGTGGCATATATGCATTTTATGATTGTTTATGCACATAATCTTATGCATTGATTATTATGGTAATATTTCTCACCCTTCTGCTGGAATGATGTCCTACATGACATCGTGCAGGTTTTCAGAGTAGAGCTGCTTGTAGATTCGAGGCCGCTATTGGTGTAGCTATTTAGCGATTTATTTATGTTGGGTCGAGTCATGCTCTGGTCGTGTAACACTGGGATCACTTGGTTTATGTTTTAGATATATATACTATGTTTCCTTGTTTATTGAAATAATAAGAAGTTGGCCTTAGTGCCCGAGCCTTGTTGATTTATGTGAGGAAAACGAATATTTCTTTTATGAAAAATCATTGGATAAATGAATCCGCTGCTACATGTTAATTGAAATTTTAATACATGATTATTTATTGAAGTGTTGATGAGCATGACAGGTGTTTGAAGTTTTAAGTGTGACACCCTTGGTTGAAAGCATGTTATTTTTACTCTGATTAATTATGTAATATTCCGTGGGGTTTAGAAGGGTGTTACATTAGTGGTATCAGAGCAGGTCGGTCCGTCCGGCCAAGTTGTCTAATGTTATTTGTTCCCTTGTATGCGACATGTGTGTGAAAACACTGTCGATACATGTTTGTTGTTTAACCTTTGTCGGCAGAGGAGGGAATGATCCAAGTGGGGGAGAAAGTTGTGATCCTCCAGGGTGCTGCAAGTTTAGAGTTGTAGCTCCGTGTGTGGTTAGACTCCATTATAGTTTGGTAAAGATGGTCTATGCCCAGTATGATTTTGGCTGTCTATTGACAAATTGAGGAACTGATCATCCTTAATCTCTTGTTGATAGTAGTTGGGATTGTGTTGGATGAGATAGATGTGTCTTGCAAGCTTAGATGGCGTGGTGCAGTGAATTGTTTAGAGTGAAGTCGAACGCTTGAGAATTGTTTTGATGAGATTTTTGATTTTGAGGGGAATTCGGAGTGTTAATAAAAGTGGAGAAGTTGCCGGTTTACCGTTTGATTGTGGTAGCCTGAGAGTTATCCTGACAAGATGAGTGATAAACAGTCAAGACATGAAGTTGAGTTGTGATCGACTTAGTTGCGGGGACTAATCAGATATTGGAAGCCTCATATTATATGTTTGTTGAGTGGCCGAGGAATTAAGATTGATTAAGTTGTGTTGAGGCTTGTGGTTGGTGTGTATGCTACGACAACAAAGTGTGAGGTCGAGTATGAGAATGGATAATAACTTTCGGTGATTATTAAGGAAAGTATGATGTGGAATACGAGGTCGTTTTCGTGTTTTTGTCGTAACGGAAAACCGTAATTTGGAATGACGCAAGATTAAAAGCGTTGGAAGATATTACAGTGCTCTATGGGATGGGGAAGTAGTAACGTGGGATTTAGTATTTATTGGCGGACTATATTTGGATATTGTGGTAAGCGCGAAGAGTGCAGTTTCTATTTTCTCCATAAGTTCACAACTGAGTGTCCGATGGACAAGGGGTTCTCAATTCTTAATTAAGTGAGTGGTGGTTATGCAATCAATGGTGTTTGGATGCGTCGAAGAGTATAGAGGATCATGTTGCACATAGAGAATTAGAGTTATCAGTATTGGAGAAGAAGTAGTGATATGCCACTGTGAAGAAGTTCAGATAGTTTTGGAAAGTTGTCAATAACTCGTGTGTTGGTTTTGCCGAATCCGACGGAACTATTCGTTGTGTGGTAATGCTTTGTTGATATGATTGAGAGATATGTTAAGTGCAACTTCAGCGAGTTTTGGTTATGCTTTAAGGTAACTTAAAGTACATAAGGGAAGTATCAGACAAGGGATTTAGAGTTGGTTGTTGTTGAGTATTGTACCAGAGTTTGGAAGCCTCAATTGTTTAGTTGAGATTTGAGATGGTTAATGATCTTAAGATCTTAAGGTATTTGTTTGATTTGAGAAGTTGAATATGATGTAGAGGAAATAATTGGGACTACTGAAAGAGTATGGTTTTGGTTGAGTTACCATTCGAGTGAGACCAAGTGGTAACTGAGTTATTGCATTGGAAATCTCTGTATGTACCGATGATGACGGTAATGAAGTTAGGTCTGATTGAGTAAATTCGGAATACGAGTGTGGTCTGTGAAGAGACTTCTCATGGAGTTGAGCTTTATATGATGAGACTGACTATTGGTATTCTCGATGAGATTCGAGGAGGTCGGAATTCTAATTCGAGTTAATAGATTGATTGAATGTAATGGATGGGTTCGAAGAGGTTATTTTCAGATTTATGGAAATGGTGACATGAGATGTCGGGATGGTTGTGTTCTGAATAGTGTAAATTTGATGAGAGTACGCTGGAAGAAGGACATTGAGAGAGAGGGAGTATCCATGCAGGTACTAGGAAGATGTGACCGAATTTGAGGAATTATTTGGATGACCACAGATGAAGGGAGAAGCGATTGAGTTTGTATATGTTGGATGAGACTTATCAGAATGTCAAAGAATAAACATCAGAGATCATTGAGTCGGATGCAACTATTGAATATTTCTGAGTGGGACGGAATAGTATTTCATGGATATTGTGTCGGATGAGAATCAGAGTTTTTCAATTGGATTTTGAGAGAGTTGCAGACGCTTTGGGTGTCATGATGGGATTGAACTTTGTCTAGCATTCATGGATGGATGGGCAAACAAAGAGAACTATCCAGTATATAGAGGATTTGTTGAGAGCTTGGTGATTGGATCAAGATGGATCAGGGGATAGTTAATTGTTGCTGATTGAGTTTACCGATAATAACTGATATTATTCTAGTATCGAAATAGCATCGTATGAGACTTTATTTGGTAAGAGGTGTAGGACTCCTTTGGATTGACGTGTGTCCGGCGAGAGTGTTGTAGTCGGACCTGAGAACTGTGTAAGAGACGACTGAAAAGATCAAAAGGATCCGAGAAAGGACGTGTTTTGAGAGTCATGATAGTAACTAGTGTTGGTCGAGTTTTGAGGTCTCGGAAGAACCCTCTGTGTTTTGTTGATCTGTATCAGAGTGGCGCGGCGAAAGCATGGGGAAATAGCATGTTAGTCTGTTTTACCGCTGTAGCTTGTGAGAATTGCATGATGTGTTCATATGTTTAAGAAGAAGAAGTACATTGATTCAGATGGATAGTGTACGAGTGAGAGAGGATTTGATTGTTGAGACATTGCCAGTTCGGGTTGATGAACGAGAAGCAACTTCGAGATAAAGAGATTTCTTTGGTGAAGGTCGCTTGGAGAGGACCGGCTGGTGGAAATGTGACTTGGGAACTGGAGAGCCAAATGAGGGAGTCTTATCCAGAACTGTTTGAACCAGGTAACATTTTCGAGGACGAAAATTCCTAAAGTGGGGGAGGGTTGTAACAGCCCAAATTTTCATTAATTAATTAATTATGTTAATTAATTGGTTTATTGGAATTAATCTTAATGATTTGGATTAATTGGATTTATTTGGTAGATAATTGAGGAGAGAAATGGAATGGAAAGAAAATAAAGGAAAGTATATAAGGAAAGAGGAAGAGAAAAGAAAAGATAGTAAGATAAAGGAAATAGAAGAGAAAGAAAGAAAGAAAGAAGAGAAGAGAAGAAGGAAAAGCTTGGAAAGCTCAAGGATCCGCTTCAAGCTTCGATTAAACCAAGGTAAGGGTGAGAAACATTATTATTTGATCAATGTATGTGATTATGTATGCTTGGGTTGGGTTTTTGGATGTTTTACTACAATTTCCATTTTAGGGCAGAAGTTGGATTTATCGGTAGAATGAGTGTTTTATCGGGTAGAATCTGTTGTAAACGATGTAGAATAGTCGAGGTTTATGATACTAAAGCTATTGGAACTGATTTGTGGAAAATCGGTCGGTTCTGGAGAGAGTTGGGAATTCTAGAACAGTGGAGAAATTCTGATCGCAGGCCTTCGCTAGCTGTTCGCTAGGCGAGCTGGTCGTGAGCGTTCGCTGGGTCCTCGCCTAGCGAGCCTACAGCGAACGAAAACAGAATGGGAGAGGGCCCTTCGCTGGGTAGCGAATGGGGTAGCGAATGGTTCGCTGGGAGTTCGCTGTGGCGAACAAGGTAGCGAGTGAGGTCTGGAGCCTCTGTTTGGGTTCGCTAGTAGTTCGCTAAGCGAACATGTAGTGAAGGTTCGCTAGTTGCTCGCTAGGCGAGGCAGTAGCGAACATGTCAGCATTTGTGTTTTCTTGTGTTTTCATTCCATGTTGTTTGTGGTTTCGATCGGGTTAGATTCTTATTGGAATGGAGTGTTATATGCTGTATGTATATGTGCTGTGGGAAGCTGTTTGGCATTAATCCTAGACGTTGGATTTTGTTGACTATGTGGCCTTTTGGAATTTATGTGTGCATTGTTTAATTTGAATAAGAATGCATGATGATTTGTGATGAGGTATGTTGCCATTGGGTATAATATTGTGGACGCATACATATTGTATGCGATTATATGTGTAGAATGCATGGGAGCATATTGTGAATATGCGTGCATCGTTGATAATGTGGTGATGATATTGAGTTGTGAATGCATATTGTTTGTATGCGGTTGTATGAATAGAATGCATGAGAACATATCGTGGATATGTGTGCATTGCTTAATAAATGTTGTAAATGCATATTGTATGTATGTGATTAAATGTGTACAATGCATGAGAACATATCGTGGATATGTGTGCATTGCTTGATAACTGTGAAGAATGCATGAGAACATATCGTGGATATGTGTGCATTGGGTGATAATGTGGTGATAGTGTTGAATTATGAATACATTGATGAATGTCATGCGAATATGTTGTGTGTGCAATCATTGTTATAATTCTTGAAGAGATGAATTATTTGAATGCATGAGATTAAGATGTCGGTCTTAAGTGCATTTGATTGTCGATTGCATATGCATCATTTAGTCAAGAGGCAATGTCCGTTAGTTTCGTGGAAACTAGTGGCTTGTCCCAAACCTAGAAGAGTGGGTTTGAAGGCTTAGAGGACGGGCCTTTGTTGTTATCGGTCTAGAAGAGTGGACCCGGTTTAATGTAAAAACCGAAAAAAGATAACGGGTTATCGGTCTAGAAGAGTGGAGCCGGTTTAATGTAAAAACCGAAAAAAGATAACGAGAGTCGGTACCGCATTGCATGAGTTGCATTGAGTCATTGAGTCACATTGATATATGACATATGCATGAAGAGATGCTTATGTGTGAATGATAAGATTGTGGAAATGTGAGTGTACGCATGATGTGGGGATGCTTTGTGAATATTTATATTGCCCATATTTGTTTATATAAGTATGCTTTGTAAAGTATATGATAAGTTATGATGAAGTATGGTGAGGATTGTGGAATACGCGTATGTGCATTACTTGCGTAATTGAGAAAGGTGAATGTGTAATTGTGAATTGGTGAGATAAACATAATTATATATGTTCATGTAAAGTGTAGTGACTAAACATATTGTGTATGTTTATGTGGATTTTTGGAATAGCAAAAATATGCATGATGATATGCTTGGATTATATATATGTATATTGTGATGTATATGAGTGAATTATGAATTGTGGTGAGAAAATGTGGCATATATGCATTTTATGATTGTTTATGCACATAATCTTATGCATCGATTATTATGGTAATATTTCTCACCCTTCTGCTGGAATGATGTCCTACATGACATCGTGCAGGTTTTCAGAGTAGAGCTGCTTGTAGATTCGAGGCCGCTATTGGTGTAGCTATTTAGAGATTTATTTATGTTGGGTCGAGTCATGCTCTGGTCGTGTAACACTGGGATCACTTGGTTTATGTTTTAGATATATATACTATGTTTCCTTGTTTATTGAAATAATAAGAAGTCGGCCTTAGTGCCCGAGCCTTGTTGATTTATGTGAGGAAAACGAATATTTCTTTTATGAAAAATCATTGGATAAATGAATCCGCTGCTACATGTTAATTGAAATTTTAATACATGATTATTTATTGAAGTGTTGATGAGCATGACAGGTGTTTGAAGTTTTAAGTGTGACACCCTTGGTTGAAAGCATGTTATTTTTATTCTGATTAATTATGTAATATTTCGTGGGGTTTAGAAGGGTGTTACACATTGCATTGTCATTACGACCAGCCATATTCTGATTATTCCCAAAAATAACAACATGGTTAAACAACCGTTTAACCAACATAACAACGAGACGGACACGACTGACTCAACACTGGCTCTGATACAACTTAATATAACACCCCCTTTCTATACCCCCAAATAATCAAATAAATCATTTAAGCACATATAAAAATTCGTTATCAGAGTATATTTAAAACATGGTATAAAAGAGGTATATCACATTATCCATGAAATTAGAACATACAACACCTGCTCAACAAGATATGCAACAGTGGGGTAACTTTCAAAACAGAGGAACTTAGTCCTTACACCCACATCTCAATATTTAGAATAAAAGCGGAAAATATAAACATTGAATCACTTCAAACATATATATATATATATATATATATATATATATATATATATATATATATATATATATATATATATATATATATATATATATATATATATATATATATATATATATATATATATATATATATATATATATATATATATATATATATATATATATATATATATATATATATATATATATATATATATATATATATATATATATATATATATATATATATATATATATATATATATATATATATATATATATATATATATATATATATATATATATATATATATATACATATCATTCAGTTTGATTCACATCATCATTCAACATGTTTTCATAAACATTCATCAGCAGATACATATACAACGTATCACAAAAGAATTCTATACAATCCTAGCTACCCGGTGCTACATATCAGAGCCAACCGACCAAAAGAATGAAGCCACGCTTCACAAAAAGACCTCCAGCAATCCTACTCTGCAATGCCTCATAGAGCATCATGAAACAGCAGAAGGGTGATAAATATTATCATAATAATCAATGCATATAATTATATATTAACATAATAATACACATATCTCCATTCTCACCACATTCATCATAATTCAATCATATATATATATATATATATATATATATATATATATATATATATATATATATATATATATATATATATATATATATATATATATATATATATATATATATATATATATATATATATATATATATATATATATATATATATATATATATATATATATATATATATATATATATATATATATATATATATATATATATATATATATATATATATATATATATATATATATATATCGCAACATATATATAATTCGCCAAGCATATTCATCATGCATATATTTACCATTCATTCATACACATCACAATGCATATTTTCATAACTAAGCATATTCGTCAATCACGCTTCTACAATTCACATCATTTTTACATAAACATTTACAATTATGTTTATTCACCAATACACAATTCATGATGATAAATGCAACTCATAGAGACCGAATCACGGCTCTATGCAGATGCGCATGCGGTACCAACTCAATCATCTCAAGTTCACTCAGGAACTTATTGGAACCATCGCTCACACCCCACATGGGCACACGATGTTCACCCATTGCTCACAGCCCACATGGGCACACAATGTTTATGGATTGCTCACACCCCACATGGGCACATAACCCGATTACTCACACCTCACACAGGCACACAATCGTTAAGCAGATTCTACGCGGAATCAATCAGCACAAGAATGTATATCATGATGCTTCACATGCAAAATGACTCCATACACTTCTTGAAATGAATACATATTCGTAATGTTTTCGCGCATTCTACTCATATAATTCTCATACAATCATCATACATTCACAATGCATATTCCAGATTGTATTCATCATTTATCTCATTCTATCGCATACAATCAATATGCATTCACAATATCATGCCAAACGGCTACAAACTTCATCACAATCACCATGCATTTTTAATCAATTTAAACAATGCACATATATATATATGCCAAACGGCCATATTTCACAATTGATTCCATAATCTAGGATTCACGCCATACGGCTACCCACAACATATCATATAACAACATACAGCTATACGTTATAAACATATATATCAAAATCGTCAACATTGGTTGGAAGCAACAAAATAAAACAAGTTGTTGTCATGTTCGCTAGCTTGCTCGCCTAGCGAACACTCGCTACCTGTAAGGCTTCGCTACCCACTCGCTGGGGCTTCGCTACAACGAACCCCTCGCTACCTCGCTCGCTACTAGCGAAGAGGATCATTTCCATTATGTCCATGTTTGGGACCATTCGCTACTAGCTCGCTACTAGCTCGCTACCAGCTCGCTACAGCGAACACTCGCGACCTGCTCGCCTAGCGAAGGTGCTAGCGAGCGTCTGCGATGTTCAAAACTCCAACTGTCCAAAATGACATAAGTCTACAAAATCATCCGATTTAATTCCAACAAGTTCCAGTAGCCTTAGCCTAACATTCCTTGACTAAACTACACCATTCATTCTCGATTCCAACCGTTAATACATCGATTCTACCAATTAAATCCATTTATGCCCTAGAATGGAAAAAGATGGGAAACCTCCAACAAATCCAAACACACACATACATAATCATAAACATTGATAAGATAATAACATTTCACACCCTAATCCGATTAAATCGAAGCCTAGATGTTGTTCTTGATGATTCTCCAAGTTTTTCCTCTTTTCTCCTCTTCCCTCTTTCTTTCCTTTTTCTCTTCTTTCTATTTCTATCTCTTTTCTCTCCTCTTCCCACTTATATTTCTTTCTATTCTATTTCTCTCGAAATATCTATTAAATCCATTTTCTCACAAAATATCCAACTTAACTTTTAATATTAAATATCTAAAATACCCTCCAATCTATTTTCCCCGAAAACTCTCCAAATCGGTAAAATAGCATAATATGCAAACATAACATATTAACACATAAATTCCACAATTTAAAATAATAATCATCCAAATAAACCAAAAGACTCAACAAAAAATGGGAAATCAGAATCGAGGCGTTACAAGACTTCCTTGCTTCTATCCTAATGACACAAGACTTTTATCTATATTGTTGAACTAGCTCAGCAGAATAGAGAACAAGGTGTACATGATACAAGTATCATAGGTACGGAAAATCACCATAGCAAAGACCTAAAACTCTTAAGATTTCTAAGATATTCAATGTTTAAGAACTCTTAAGGCTTTTACAATTACAACCTACATCAAAAAAAATATGCATATAGAATGAGTTGATAATTATTGATCTTATTACTCCTTCTGGTTGATCCTTGTTGAAGATTCAGTTTGATCCTTCATCCATATTTATAGCCTTTTCAGAAACTAGTCATTGAAGAGGTAACTTGATAAGAGTCTTTGTTGTTACTCTATAGTACAAAAGCAGTTGAAGATAGATACACCAGAAGATCTTAATCTTATGTGTAATATGTTTAACCTTTGATTATTAAAGAAATTATGTATTATTAGAGCCTTTGAGAGTGGATATCCATAAAGCATCCCAGTCTTTCTTGAGCCTTGCAATCTATAGACTCTAGCTGACAAACTAATTTGACAATACAACTTGCTTTTTGCAGTATGGACAACTTCAACTTTATCACCAACTCTAAATGGTACCAGAAGCCAATTTGCATTCATTAAGTGTAGAGACAATTATGTTGCTTCTTCTAATTCTCATACCTTTAACTTCAGAGTCTACGCCAGACATCACTTAGCAAGTGTTTTTCATATTTTTCCACCAGAAGCTAGCAATTCAGCAACTCTCAAAATGTGCCTAATATAGAATAGATTCAGACAATAATATTTAGAAGTATTAGAACCTGCACACATGTAACACACGTCAAATAAAGCATTGTTCTTTCAATACTTTGTGATCATCAAAACCCAAGGAAAATATGTTTATGAACAAATCTTGTTCTAACATGTGTATGCCCTTAGCTTGACATGGAGTATTATGGACTTTGTGTATGACCTTAGCATGACATGGAAATCATTATAGACCCATGTTGGACCTTGTGTATGACCTTAGCATAACATGGAGTGGACTTAGGGTATCAATCTCAAGATAATTGTTCATGGAACTACTCTAAAGCAAAAGGGAAACATGAACTTTTGATTCCTATTTCCATTGCTTAGCTTAGGATACTTTGCACACACATGGCTTTCTCTTGGGTTTACCTTACAATAAGACCTTTTATTTCTCGCATCAATATCCCTTGTATTTTTCATGGACCCCTCCCCTCATTTGGTGTACTATTTTTCCTTCTTGCTTTCGTTTGCTTTGTGGTTTCTTTCTATCTATCCTTAGGGACTAGGACCGACCTCACAGTTTCTTACGCAACATTTAAAAACCCTTGATCCAACGTCAAGTGAAATTTTTTTTCAAAAACTCTAAATACATGGTGTAGCACCCCAAAATTTTCACTTCTTTTCTTTTGGGTCTTGACTTATGTTTCATTTCATTTTCATATTCATTTTTTCATAGCATTGTTCTATACAATGGATTAAGGCATCATGGCTTGTTTCTCAAGATAGGATAAGCATGTTTCTTCAACCTCAAGCAAGGTTTTCTTCTTGACTTTATGGTATTCTCAAGCTCCCAAAGATCCTAATATTCAAGTATGATACAAGGAAACATAATTTCAAGATCATAGGTGATTCACCATGGCTTATTTTGCAAGAAACAATCAAGAGATTCAAAGTTGGTTCAAGGTGTTTGACCTAATTTAGCAATTTGTGGATGCTATGATCAAATAGGCATAACTTCAATTTTAAACATCTTGATGTGGTTATTTTTCTAATTAACTCTTCTCATTATCCCCAACAAGTTCTCTTTGCAAAGAAAGATCCAATTATGCTTGGAAAGTCATCAAACGTTTGAAGACATTATATGTCATTTTGAGTTTTGGGAGGATTTTCTAGTCAACTTCAAAAGGTCATAACATGGTCAATTTTCATCATTTGGAGCCCATTATTTTTATAAAATGAACTTGGAGATGTCCTCTACAACTTTGATTCAAGGTGGAAGTGCTAGAAACCTATGGAAGGTTTTGGTTTTTGTCAAAACATTATAGGTCATTTTTGGTCCCTAAAAGACTTGAAATTTTTCTAAGTGGTTTACAATTTTGAACCTTTTCATTCAAGCTACTTTGAAGCATCATATCTCTCAACTCAAATTTCCAAATTAATAGTTTCTTTTCACAATGCAAAGATTGTATTATCCTCTATCCAATGCAAGAAGAATCATCTCATAAAGCCTCCTACATTGTGACAACCATGGTGGCAAAAATTGAATTTCAAAGCTGAAATTTTACTTCAAGTCAAAATGGAATTTGGTTCAAATAGCCTCTAATCGTCAAATTAAGCCACGAATTCTCTTTAAACATGATTAAAAAACTTATCTGCATTGATTAGAGCATTAAAACGCAAGATTTGAGTGAGTTTTGATAGTTTTCAAGTCACACTTTGCTCATGTTGTAGGTGTGCACGAATTTGCCTCAAATTCCATCATTCACCCTCCCTCAACATTCAAAAACCTTCTCCTATAAATAAGGGACTCATTCCACTCGTTTTTACAAGCTTTGATGGCCATAATCACCCTACTGAGATCTCATTTGAACTCTTAAGCTTGAACTTCAAATTTTCATTTTCACACCTTAATCACTCAAAATCTCCACTTAGTTAGCTTCACCAACATTCAGTGAAGCTAATCAGCTCAAGAACTTGAGCTGGCATCATTTGACCGTCCATGCCTGACAGTTGTTATAATCATGTGCTTCTGACTTTTGTTGGCTCCGTGTGGTTGAGTTGACTTGAGTCTATCATGGATGTGCGCTTTTGGATCATTGGATCGTCCATGTCATTTAATGAGTTTAGATCCAACGCACCATAGTTTATCTGTTTTATTTTCTTTCTATTTTTTTAAAATTTTTTCTATTTTTAGAAATTCAAAGAAAATTCATTTTTAATAAAAAAATACCAAAATGTTTTCTAAAATATATTTTATTTTTCTCTTTCTGATTTTTATTTTTGTGCATTGTTGTTTTTCAGTTTGCTATTTTTCTTGAATTTTAATTTGTTTGAGCCAATTTTAATTAGTTTAAAATTGTTTTTGAGAATTTTAAAATTATGAAAAAAATATTGTATGATCCTATGATGGTTTTGAACCTATGGTGATTTTCTTTGATTTTTATTTCTGGTTTTTCTATTTTCCGTGTATTTTTGTTTTATTGGTTAACTTTAATTGGTTTAAAATTATTTTTGAGCCACTTAAAATTATGAGGAAATTAACATATGATCCTATGATGGATTCTGACCTATGGTGATGTTCTTATATTTTTGTTGGTGCTTTAATTATTTTCTATCCTTTTTTAGGTTTTATTTGCCTTTTATTTGTTATTTTAATTGATTTTAAAATTGCAAAAAGGTGTGATCTTGTTTTTTATCCATGATGGGGTGCCTTTCTGTTTTTTCTTCAAGTCATTTGAGACCTTGATGCTTGCTTGATTGTGGTTTTCTTTTAATGGATGATTTGATGTTTGATTCTTCTTGAGGCATGTTCTTATTTTCCACTTGTGTGATCTTTCTTGTCTGGTCATGATTGGTTGTTAACTTGTTGATCATGTTGATGTTGTAACCTCTTCTTATGCTCATGACATGTCCATATGCCTTTCCCTTTGGGGATTGTGTCGCATCGCTGTGAAGAGGGGCCGGTAAAGACAGAAGATTCGCCACCATTCATTATTTATCCCAAAGGAGGGAAAGGAAACGATCAGAGAAAACCTACGGAAAAGGGAGAAGACAGGTCATCGCAACCAAATCTTGGGTTTGGGAGTCGGTTACGCAAGGGGAAGGTATTAGCACCCCTCACGTCTCGCGTACTCGACGGGATCCATGCTTGTTGTCTATCTAAAAGGGTGTTTATCTATCTAAGCTACAGGCCACAGGGACAAAATAAAAGAAAAGAGACTTGATAGAGCACCGCCGCTCTATGCTTACGTACTCCCTCGTGCAATGGGAAAGTCAGAGTCAACGTAGCTCGGAAAACTACGGGTGAAAGGTGGGGAAGGTTGCTCGCCAAGACATCGTCGTCTTGTGCCTACGTATCCTCGTCTGGTATGAGAAATTAGAGCAAACATAGTTCGAGCTAACAAGACCACTGATTGGTTCAAGTGTTTTACCCGAGTAGGGTTAAAACTTAGTTCTAGCAGTTAGGTGTATGCAGCTCGACCATTGGAGACTTAGGCATTACCTGTTTGCGGTAGAACCAAGAGTTAACAAAACTCTCCTTATGAAAATGGTTTTCCACTAATCCCGAAGGATAAAAAAAGTTTGATGTTTGTTTTTTGAAGTATTTTATGAAGAATAAGTGAATTGAATTTTTTTTGTAATTCATGCTGCATTAAAGACTATGACTTAGGAGCGAATGCGTCGCATATCGTCCAAAGGACATACGCTAAACACTCTAGACAATTGAGAGGAGGCCCCCCAATCATCATTTCCCAAATGCTTAAGGCTCGTAGTGTACAACATTCATTATCCTTTATTATGTAGTTTGAAACTGTTTTGAGATGAGAAGAGAAGACACACTCTAAAAGGGAGACTAGACTCAACCTAATGTTATCATGCAAAGTGCACCTATGATTGGGATGAAAAGGGAAAGCTACCCTAGTTTTATCATGCATGGGTTCAAACCTAATGTCTATCATAATCAATCTTGAACAAGAAATATTAGAGGTCCTAAGGGAACATGGCTAAGAAGAAAGAAGAAGAAGAAAGCAATAGTGAAATAAGAAAGAAGATGCAAACATGCAATGCAAAACAAAGATGAAGAAAGAGGGAGGAACAAAGTGTGGTGCAGTAGCCACCACAAGCACATCTCAACCTCTTAAATGCAAACAAGAGATGCAAAACAAAGAAGAAGAGCAAACCAAAGAACTTAAACAAGTTCAAGCCAAAAGTGACATGAAGTGGGAGAAATAGAATTCCTACAACCACTTGCACATCAATCACAAACCAAGGCAAAGAAAACAAGAAGAAGAAGAAGGCATGATCAATGTGAGGATGGGAGATAAGGCTTGGGCAGCAAGCAACACAAAATGGAACTCAACCAAAGGCATCACCATGATCATGCAAGAAAAGAACAAAAGAAGTTCTCAAAATGGCCTCTACGCTGCCGGGTCATGTAAGGTACCAGATTAGGCTGTCGGGTCTCCCATTCCCCTTTGATCTGATTGACAACTAGCGCTGAATCTCCATATACATCTAGATTTTTGATCCTCAGATCAATGGCTTCTTCAAACCCCATAATGCACGCTTCGTATTCGGCTTCGTTATTAGTGCAAGGAAATGTTAACCTGGCAGTGAAGGGGATATGAGAACCATGAGGCGTCGTGATAATTTCCCCAATTCCACTACCGTAAGAGTTAACAGCGCCGCTGTTGCACCCCAAATTTGTCCTACCTTTACATGGTTTCTAGTGCCACTTTATTTTGAATGAATAAAATGGCACAATTGGCAAGAGACCGTGTGTAAGGAGTTGTGAGTGTGAGAGGTCGAGAGTTCGAATCCCACCTTCTTCACTTTTTGTTTTTCTTTTATTTTTATTCTAACTTTTCTATTTTCATAAAAAAAAATAAAAAAAAAATAGTTTTTTTATTATTTAATTATTATTTTCGTATTTTATTTAAATTATTTTTTAAAAAATATTATTTTTTCACTTTTTTCCATATTATTCATAAAAACATCCAAAAATCATAAAAATTAAAAATATTAGAAAAAATTTTATTCTTTTAAGTTTGTTTTAGTTTGTTTTTTTTGTTTTGACTAATTATTTAAATTGGGCTTTAAAATAGGCATTAGGTTAGAGTTAACCCTAATTTGTTACCTATATAAACATGAGTTGCATTTGATAAAAAGGGGAGAACGGAGGAAGAAAAGAAAAAACGGCGGCCGTTCTCACGACTTATCAGAAAAATCTTCGAGGCTTCATCATCATCTCAATCAAAAGAAGTTTCGGAACCGCGAGAAATCCACCTCCGAAAATCAACTGTCCGTCACAACAAAAGCAGAGAATCTGAATAATCTCACCGTAAGCATCGTTAATTGGCTGTTATTTCTTTTTTTGTTTTTTTTTTCTTCTTTCGTAATCCATTTCCAAGATAAGGAAGAGTAAGAGGAGAAAAGGTAATTAAAGGCAACTCTAATGGGTCAAATGAGCAGAAAGAAAGGAAATTAAAGTCAATCCTAATGGGTCAAATGAGCAAAAACAAAGGATGTATCGCCACCCTAGTGGTTAAATGAGCAGAAACAAAGGATGTATCGCCACCCCAGTGGTTAAATGCCTTCCCTTTTCATTATCCTTCCCTTTTATTATTATTATTATTATTTATTATTATTTCTCCTTCCTTTAGTTTTTTTTGTCCTATTTATTTTTATTCTTTTTTTGTAAAATTATTATCTTATTTTCTTTTTTATAGTAATTGAGTTTGAGCTGCTAAAATTTTCATTAAACAAAAAAACTTTTATTAAAATCAAAACTAAAACATTTTTTTAATGTTTAAACTAAAACTTTTATTTAAATTAACATTAAACTAAAACCTTTTTTTAAATTAACATTAAACTAAGAATTTTTATTTTAAAATTAACATTAAACTAAAGAAATTTTTGTTAAAATTAAAACTAAAACATTTTTTAAAATTTTAAACAAAAAACTTTTTTTTTTGAAGCCTTTTTAAAAATTAAGAATTAAAAACAAAAAACTTTTTTATCAACATTAAAATTATTTTCTTCAAAATTTAAACTAAAATCCCTTTTTAAAGCTAATAAAACTATAATTAAAATTCTAAATTGCATTTTATCTTTCTTTCAATATTAACTGTTTCATTATTTGTCATATTTCTGTCTAACTTTTCACTAATGTTCTCTATTTTTCTCCTCAGATTATACTTAAATTCAGATTAATATTTATTTAATTTATGTTGTTCCATGGATGTAATTTACGCGAGGCCATGGTCGCGGCTTATTTTATTTCGCATTTCTTTTTGGGGATTTGTAATTTACGCGAGTGATAATCGCGATGCTTTATTTACTTTCCGCATTTTATTTCTGCCATATAATATTTCGCCATGTTTGCATGTTTACCGTTAATCATTCCTCCGAAGGAATTAGGTCCAGCCGTTTGACCGCCGAGTCAATAACCCTAATTTTTGACCGTTTCAAAAACTCTAATAGCCTAGGTGTCCCGCCGTGGAATCCCTAATTTCAACCCTAAATTTTCAATTAACAAATTCAACATAGAAATAGGAGTTTCAAAGACTCCACGTAAGCGTGTCCTTAAGATACGTTTATTCCCCATTGAAACCTTGACCATAGTCAAGACGTTTCTAACCTCCCTTTCGAGGGGAACTACAATTACTCTGATTCCATTCCCTATCCAGGATACGTAGGCACAAGATGCGACGTCTTGCCGAGTAAACTTAGGACTAACCCTTAGGTCTTTAGGTCACTCTATCCCTTAGCTCAATATATATTAAAGCAGATAATGAATAAAAATAAAAAAGGCATACAATAAACAAAAGGTTCCTGTAGAGTACTACAAAAGTTTAGGGTGCTGGTACCTTCCCTAAGCTTAACCAACCCCTTA
The DNA here is from genome assembly GCA_963859935.3 of Lathyrus sativus. Lineage (NCBI taxonomy): Eukaryota > Viridiplantae > Streptophyta > Magnoliopsida > Fabales > Fabaceae > Lathyrus > Lathyrus sativus. The sequence goes on along the minus strand of OZ012736.1, from coordinate 186,176,427 downwards.
CCTAGGTCTCTCCCCGCATTGTGTTTACGATGCAAAATTAGGTTTTTCCTCTTTTGACCTTTTCCTTCGGATAAATCAAAGAGCGGTTGTGAATCAAGAATTGTGATTCAAACTAATTAATAGTTTGATATCCTATTTCCACCGCAACAGAAAATGGCGACTTCACTGGGGACCCTCCTAATTTTTAGGGGTTGCCCCTATTTTGTTTATTGTATGATATTTTTATTTTATTTTATTATTTGTATATATTGTACTTTACTTGGGATATCTTTATTGTGAGATAAGTCCTACACCCGGACTTGAGTGACATTATTATAGGAAGGTCATATATTCGATGAGGCTTATAGGGAGTGGAATCCCGACCAAGCTGACTTGAGAATCACCGCTCAGTTGAGACCCTTTCGAAAATGGTTCGGTTGAACGAGTAATTGTGAAAACTGTTACTATTGTCGATTGGAGTCTGTGATACTGGGGGCCGTAGTACCTTAACACCACTTTGGCCTTATCTAGGACGTAGTGCGGGAACTATGAGGGAGTAATCCCAAGATAGTTGCTACGCGATACTACACTCAAAAGAGGCTCTCTTGAGGATATTATTAACCACCGAGTCAATTGGGAAATTGATAATATCCGAAAGATGGACTGATGACTTTGGGCACCTCTTTAGAACCTTATTCTGCAGGTACAACTACCCCATAGTACATACCTTTTGGGAAGGGTAGACCTTAACTCCATTCATTGTTCCTCTAACCTAGGACTTTGTTGTTTGTGTGTATTTGTGCATGGCATTCATAAAACATCATTCCTAGTTTCAAGGAATTCAACAGTACTTTGCGAATTCAAAAGTCCTATATTTCAAAGTTTAAAACTGTTTCCAACTTTCCTAAAAAAGAAATGTTTGCAATCGACCGTTGAAGTTCTTGAAACTATTGCATTGCATTAGCATCATGTCTTGCATGGCATCTTTCCCCGGGTTTCTCATGTCCGGTTGTTTTTATCTTCCAGTGTTCTGTTGAGTTGTCAAGCTGATTCCTCGACACATATATCAGACTAGAGCTAACTATAGACGCCAAATGTCAGAACAAGAGGAACATAATGCGGAGGTCCGAATGGAGATTGATGAGTTGAAAGCAGGCATGACCAGGCTTACCGAGATGCTTCAAGTGTTGATTGCCAGAGGAGAGCCACCTCAGAGGACTGTCATTCAGGAAGTTTCAAGTGTTGATCCACCTCTTGTTTCAGTGTCGCCCTCTAGTTGGCCTGAGTTTGGTTTACCTCATAACTACTCTCCACCTGTTGCATCTGCTGCTATGATTGGTCAGGCTGTCAGACCGGTTTTTCAAGCTCCTGTCCTTACCGAGGCCCAACCTGTGGTCCACCCGGTTAATCAGACTATCCAAGCTCCCGTTGAGAATCCTCCCTATGAGTACAATGTTGCCAATGTTCAAGAAGATTTTGTTGAGCCTGAGATCACCCGTGAACAGTTTCAGATCATAAACAAGAGACTCTAAGCTGTCGAGGGTACTGATTTCTTCAATGTTGATGCCGATAATATGTGCCTAGTTTCTGGTCTTGTTTTGCCTGCCAAGTTCAAGACTCCTGAGTTCGTGAAGTATCAAGGTCATTCATGTCCAAGAGCCCATCTAGTCATGTACTTTTGAAAGATGGCAACTTACACCAACAATCAGAAGTTGCTCATCCATTGCTTTCAGGATAGTTTGAGTGGTGCTTCTCTTAAATGGTATATGAACTTAGAGCATAACAGTGTCCACTGCTTCCAAGATCTCGTCAACTCTTTTATGAAGCAATACAAATACAATTTGGATATGGCTCCCGATCGTCGTCAGCTTCAAAGTATGTCTCAGAAGGAAAAAGAGTCGTTCAAGGAGTATGCTCAGCGTTGGAGGGAGTTATCTTCCCAAGTCGAACTCCCTATAGCAGAGAAGGAACTGACAGAAATATTCATGGATACTTTGTCTCCTTTCTATTGGGAAAAGATGATTGGGAGTGTCTCTTCAAGCTTTACAGATCTGGTGACTATTGACCAAAGGTTAGAAGAAGGTTTGAAAAATGGGAAGGTATCCAAAGCTGCTGAATCTTCTAATGGTGCAAAGAAATCCCATGGGAATTTCCATAAGAGGAAGGACGAGCAGACCAATGCTGTCATGGCTGAATCAAGAAAGCCTCGCCAGGGATCTCAACCTGTTGTTGCTCCGCAGCCAGCTCAGAATCCTCAACGTCCAGTTATTAGACAAGACCAGTATCGAAATAGGAATCAATTTGATCCTATTCCCATGACTTACACAGAACTTTATCCTTACCTGGTTCAACGAGGGATGATCACTACAAGGGCTTTACCACCTCCTCCTAATCCTCCTCCAGCTGGATTTAGGGCTGATTTCCAGTGCGCTTTTCATGAGGGTGCCTTAGGCCACGACTTGGAGCATTGTTTTACACTGAAAGCCAGAGTGCGTGAGCTGATGAGAGAAAGGATACTTGATTTTCCAGACAATCCTCCGAACATCCAGAAGAATCCTTTGCCAGGGCATCAGAAGTGAAGCTTCGGGCTGACCTCAGCAGGCTATTTATTTGTTTTAGACATGACAGTTTATCTTTGTATTGTTTTAATCACAGACCTTTGTTTCTCATTGTTTGTATTTTCCTTATTTTATTAGCTGTTTGCTTTCGAACTATGTTTGTACTGATGAACTGAGCATTGCAACTTTTGATTTAATTCATTTTATCTATTATTTTCATCTCTATGCTTTATCTTTCAAATATTTACTTTTGTCCGAATTTTTGGTATGCAAAGATTGGAGGGAGGATGACGAAAACGTTATACCCATAACTGCTGTCAGTATGCTTTCAATGAATCCTTATTGATGATGTGAGGCATTGTTTCAACTCCCAAACACTGGAGAAATAAGGAAGTTATCCCCTTGTCACCCCCTTCGAGCCTAGAAGTTGGAGTTTCTTTCTTTACAAAAAAACCCGCAATCTTAGTCTGGGGATGGGTAGTTCTCAGTTAACTCGGTTGTGCTTTCCTGCAATACACCTTTCATATAAAGGTTGAATTCACAAGTTTTCCTTCGTACACAGCAAGTAAGTGTCGAAGATATTTTCCAAGTCAAAAGCCGATGATGGTTCACCGTGATCATTAAGCTAGGCAGTCACTTTCTTTCAAAAAAAAGTCTGCTAAGTCAAAACCTATAAAGGAGACTTAGGCAAAACTGGGGCATCCCGCTGACTGTAATCTTCACAAGAAACAGCTCAGGCAAAATTTAGGGATAATGCAGAGAGGAGTTTTAAATCCTTACCCTAAAAATCCTAAATGTCAAAACAACCAAATGTTATAGGAAAGTAGTGACGGCCATCTCAAGAGTCCCTTGACTTTCGAACCATCATTACTACCATCAGTGCAATCACTAACCTATAGGAACCTGAATGCATAATATGAGTTAACTGAGCGTAGGACTGAAGATTATCACGTAGATTGGGTGGGAACAAACAAATTTTGAGCCTTTATCCTTTGTTTCATAAACCGTGAACCAGACCACGTTACAACCCTCAAAAGACCTAATTGAAACAAGGATATTTTGAAAGCATGCTACAGCAAGGTTGCGTAAGCTGACTCCTAACGATCTTTGTGAATCATTTATTTTGGCCGTATACCTGTATTAAACTTTGAGCGTCCTGGACCGCCGCGTTCTAATCAATGACTCATTTATTTTTCATCTTTCAAAAATAATTTTGATTTCAAAAGTTGCATGAACTTTGCATTACCATGTTTGTATGAATAGTTTTGTTTGCAAACTGGCTTTCCTCTAAGGAAATTTCAAACAATCGAGAAACTTGGTCAAGTGATCCTATCAGGGGCAAAGTCTTCACAGATTTGGTTTATCCAAGAGATTTTCAAGACTCGGACTAGGGCAAACCTTCCGAGGGTACAGTAAAACAGTCATTTTCAGAATCAGACAAGCTGAAGCAAGTATCAGTTCATCTGTAATAGACAATTTAATCTGGGGCAGTTTACTTGAAAGATCTCCAAGCGGCTTTCCATCCTTCCTACGAGGACCATCAACCTGATTACAATTTAGCAAGTGACAGTGATCTCCGGGTTGAGGAATCAGTTTTCCAGTCTTGTCATCTTACCAACAAAGTCGAGCCTTGTCGTCGACATCTGCATTGTCATTTGATCATCTATCATAGCATGATTTATACACATGTGCATATCATGGGTGTTTTATCCCCATTTGCTTTTTCTCCCGAGGTCGTGTTTTACCCGCGTATTACCTCGTGGATGAAGTCCAATTTACCTGGCATCATGGGTGTTTTATCCCCATTTGCTTCTTCTCCCGAGGTCGTGTTTTACCCGCGTATTACCTCGTGGACGAAGTCCAATTTACCTGTAATCATGGGTGTTTTATCCCCATTTGCTTCTTCTCCCGAGGTCGTGTTTTACCCGCGTATTACCTCGTGGACGAAGTCCAATTTACCTGGCATCATGGGTGTTTTATCCCCATTTGTTTTTTCTCCCTGAGGTCGTGTTTTACCCGCGTCTTACCTTGTGGACGAATTTATTTACTTGGCATCATGGGTGCTTTATCCCCATTTGCATTTTTCTCCCCGTGGTCGTGTTTTATCCGCGTCTTACCTTGTGGATGAATTTAGTTATTTGGCAGCATGGGTGTTTTATCCCCATTTACATTTTTCTTCCCGAGGTCGTGTTTTATCCGCGTCTTACCTTGTGGACAAAGTCCAGTTTACTTGGCACCCATCGACTATTTCGTGTCATGTCTATCTGACGTTCTTCCAGATACGACGTGTCTCCTTTTCGACGTTCTTCCGAAATGTTCTGATGTTTGTCTCTCCCTATATGTTTTCCGGTGAGTCCTGAAGATCCCACTCGATCTCTTCAAGGAATGTCCCGAAAACTCTAGCGTCTGTCGTTTACCTGGTCCTGTCTCCGTGTGGATCCTATGTTACCTTGTCACCACCGCATGTCTTCTTCCCCAGTGCAATTCTTCGCTGCGCTGTCCCCCATGACGCCGTGTCGTCTGCATCCTTGCATTCATCATTCCATCATACGCATCATATTAGATTCATGGCATTGTCAGCATTACAGTTCGTGTTATTTTGTCCAAATCATTGCATATCACTGCATCTAGGGGCCAAATTTCCGGTTGTCTGTATTTAAATCCCTTTCACCGCGATTTCTCGAGTCTCCGCTGCTCAAATCATCCGGTGAAGCTATTTAAATAGGGGCATCTGTTGCACCCCAAATTTGTCCTACCTTTACATGGTTTCTAGTGCCACTTTATTTTGAATGAATAAAATGGCACAATTGGTAAGAGACCGTGTGTAAGGAGTTGTGAGTGTGAGAGGTCGAGAGTTCGAATTCCACCTTCTTCACTTTTTGTTTTTATTTTATTTTTATTCTAACTCTTCTATTTTCATAAAAAAAAATAATAAAAATAGTTTTTTTTTATTATTTAATTATTATTTTCGTATTTTATTTAAATTATTTTTAAAAAAATATTATTTTTTCACTTTTTTCCATATTATTCATAAAAACATCCAAAAATCATAAAATTAAAAATATTAGAAAAGATTTTATTCTTTTAAGTTTGTTTTAGTTTGTTTTTTTTGTTTTGACTAATTATTTAAGTTGGGCTTTAAAATAGGCATTAGGTTAGAGTTAACCCTAATTTGTTACATATATAAACATGAGTTGCATTTGATAAAAAAGGGAGAATAGAGGAAGAAAAGAAAAAACGGCGGCCGTTCTCACGACTTATCAGAAAAATCTTCGAGGCTCCATCATCATCTCAATCAGAAGAAGTTTCGAAACCGCGAGAAATCCACCTCCGAAAATCAACCGTCCGTCACAACAAAAGCAGAGAATCTGAATAATCTCACCGTAAGCATCGTTAATTGGCTGTTATTTCTTTTTTTGTTTTTTCCTTCTTTCGTAATCCATTTCCAGGATAAGGAAGAGTAAGAGGAGAAAAGGTAATTAAAGGCAACTCTAATGGGTCAAATGAGCAGAAAGAAAGGAAATTAAAGTCAATCCTAATGAGTCAAATGAGCAAAAACAAAGGATGTATCGCCACCCCAGTGGTTAAATGAGCAGAAACAAAGGATGTATCGCCACCCCAGTGGTTAAATGCCTTCCCTTTTCATTATCCTTCCCTTTTATTATTATTATTATTTATTATTATTTCTCCTTCCTTTAGTTTTTTTGTCCTATTTATTTTTATTCTTTTTTTGTAAAATTATTATCTTATTTTCTTTTTTAAAGTAATTGAGTTTGAGCTGCTAAAATTTTCATTAAAAAAAATACTTTTATTAAAATCAAAACTAAAACATTTTTTTAATGTTTAAACTAAAACATTTATTTAAATTAACATTAAACTAAAACCTTTTTTTAAATTAACATTAAACTTAGAATTTTTTTTTTTAAAATTAACATTAAACTAAAGAAATTTTTGTTAAAATTAAAACTAAAACATTTTTTAAAATTTTAAACTAAAAACTTTTTTTTTTTAAGCCTTTTTAAAAATTAAGAATTAAAAACAAAAAACTTTTTTATCAACATTAAAATTATTTTCTTCAAAATTTAAACTAAAATCCCTTTTTAAAGCTAATAAAACTATAATTAAAATTCTAAATTGCATTTTGTCTTTCTTTCAATATTAACTGTTTCATTATTTGTCATATTTCTGTCTAACTTTTCACTAATGTTCTCTATTTTTCTCCTCAGATTATACTTAAATTCCGATTAATATTTATTTAATTTATGTTGTTCCATGGATGTAATTTACGCGAGGCCATGGTCGCGGCTTATTTTATTTCGCATTTCTTTTTGGGGATTTGTAATTTACGCGAGTGATCATCGCGATGCTTTATTTACTTTCCGCATTTTATTTCTGCCATATAATATTTCGCCATGTTTGCATGTTTACCGTTAATCATTCCTCAGAAGGAATTAGGTCCAGCCGTTTGACCGCCGAGTCAATAACCCTAATTTTTGACCGTTTCAAAAACCCTAATAGCCTAGGTGTCCCGCCGTGGACGAAAATGCCCTTTACCCTAGCATTAGGTCAAAGAGTCGCTGTACTCTGTTTAGGGTTTCCCGCCGTGGAATCCCTAATTTCAACCCTAAATTTTCAATTAACAAATTCAACATAGAAATAGGAGTTTCAAAGACTCCACGTAAGCGTGTCCTTAAAATACGTTTATTCCCCATTGAAACCTTGACCATAGTCAAGCCGTTTCTAACCTCCCTTTTGAGAGGAACTATAATTACTCTGATTCCATTCCCTATCCAGGATACGTAGGCACAAGATGCGACGTCTTGCCGAGTAAACTTAGGACTAACCCTTAGGTCTTTAGGTCACTCTATCCCTTAGCTCAATATATATTAAAGCAAATAATGAATAAAAATAAAAAAGGCATACAATAAACAAAACGTTCCTGTAGAGTACTACAGAAGTTTAGGGTGCTGGTACCTTCCTTAAGCTTAACCAACCCCTTACCTAGGTCTCTCCCCGCATTGTGTTTACGATGCAAAATTAGGTTTTTCCTCTTTTGACCTTTTCCTTCGGATAAATCAAAGAGCGGTTGTGAATCAAGAATTCTGATTCAAACTAATTAATAGTTTGATATCCTATTTCCACCGCAACAGCCATCAAATTTCATATTCCATTGAGAAACCATCTCCGGCCCTTCATCGGGTAATGGCTCATCATAATCCTTCATCTTTAAGAACATGATGTCTTCATCGAGAAACTCAAACTTCATAGGCTAATAGTCGTCAATCAGTTGTTTAGCAAGATATTCTGACAGAATACTCCCTTTGATAGCTTTCTGGGAAACATATTGAATATCATACTCTGTCAAAACCATCTGCCAGCTGGCAATTCTCCCCGAAAGTGCTTGTTTTTCAAAGACGTATTTAATCGCATCCATCTTCGAAATCAGCATGGTTGTATCATTCAGCATATACTGTCTCAGGCGTTTGGCAGCCCAAGCGAGTCCGCAACATGTTTTCTCCAACATTGAGTACCTGGACTCACAATCTGTGAACTTCTTACTCAAGTAGTATATTGCATGCTCTTTTCTTCCAGTCACGTCATGCTGACCGAGAACACAACCCATTCTATTCTCAAGAACCGTTAGACACATTATCAATGGTCTTCCAACTACTGGAGGTATCAGTATCGGAGGCTCCTGCAAATATTCTTTTATTTTATCAAATGTCCTTTGGCAATTTTCGTTCCAGACAACCGCCTGATCTTTCTTTAAAAATTTCAACATGGGTTCATACGTGGTTGTGAGGTGAGATATGAACCTAGCAATGTAGTTCAATCTACCCAAGAAACCACAAACCTCTTTCTCCGTTTTCAGCGCTGGCATATCTTGAATAGCTTTTATCTTTGCAGGATCGACCTCGATTCCTTTTTCACTAAGGATGAACCCCAATAACTTTCCTGACCTGACGCCAAAAGTGCACTTGTTCGGATTCAACCTCAGTCTGAACTTCCTTAGCCTCTCAAACAACTTTAAAAGGTTTACTAGATGTTCCTCCTCTGTTTGCGACTTTGCTATCATGTCATCAACATAGACCTCAACCTCGTGATGAATCATATCATGAAATAAAGTGACCATTGCCCGCTGATAGGTTGCCCCTGCATTTTTTAACCCAAAAGGCATTACCTTATAACAGAAAGTCCCCCACGGTGTAATGAACTTTCTTTTCTCCATATCCTCCGGTGCCATCTTAATCTGATTATATCCGGAAAAACTGTCCATGAAGGAAAACACGGAATACTGCACAGTATTATCAACCAATACGTCAATGTGAGGGAGCGAGAAATCATCTTTCGGGCTCGCTTTATTCAAGTCTCTATAATCAACACACTTCCGTACCTTACCATCTATCTTTGGTACAGGTACGATGTTAGCGACCCACAGAGGGTAAGTTGTTACTGCAAGAAATCATGCGTCCAACTGCTTCTGGACTTCTTATTTGATTTTTACAGCCATATCTGTAACACCCCGTTTCCCAAAATAAAATAAAACAATTAAATAAGCAGACATCAGAGTTTCTCTCCCAAACGGGATGCCACAATTTCCAACAATTTCCATAAATCATTTTTCCAAATTAATTTCTCAATAAAACTGCAGCGGAAGAAAAATATATACATAGTCTGTCATAATTCACAAAACATCATATATAGGTTATCCATATCCACCATCCTCGTCATATATATATACAACAATCGGCAAACTTCCTAAAATATATAACATGATCATCAAACATCATCACACGTCTCACAAAAATCAGATACGCCACAGGGGCACACATATCATCAATAAAAATAAGACTCCCCAAAAGCCCCGGTGTTACGTATCAGAGCAGTCCTACGACGACGCCACAATCCAAGCTAGCTAAACACCTGGATTGTCTGTACTTCCAAAGAAGCACAGACCACAACAACAACAACAACAACAAAGGGGTGAGAATCACAACCAAATATTAACGGTATCAACGTGGATGAAATAAAAGGCAGAAACAATAACTTAATTATTTCATATATCTCACACCCGGACCTACTGTCCCATCAACAACAATCACACACACACAACCGCAATGCAACACATACACTTGACTCGACAATACGCGGTACCGACTCAACTCAGGATAAATCGCATACACTCCCTCTGAGCAACGATCTATCCCTACCACGCTCCTCCTGAGCCCATATAATCACATATCAACGTCCCCCACTTGGGACACGGGTGATCGCATACACTCCTTCCGAGCAACGATCCAAATTCCCGTCCACGCTCCCCACTGGAGCACGTGAGCCACACAGGCCTCACGTTCACACGCTCCCCATTTGGAGAACGTGAGCCACACATGCCTCACGTCTACACCCTCCCCATTTGGAGCACGTGAGCCACACAGGCCTCACGTCCACACGCTCCCCATTTGGAGCACGTGAGCCACACATGCCTCACGTACACATGCTCCAAATTTGGAGCATGTGAGCCACACAGGCCTCACATCCACACGCTCCCCATTTGGAGCACGTGAGTGAATCGCATACGCTCCACCGAGCAACGATTCACCACGTCCACATACCATGCAAGACGCTATGCATAACCACACGGCACACACAGTGCACAAGATCCTACAAATCCATTCATCATAATATGCATACATACACAAGCACACAAAGTGCATCGATCCTACCGATCAACTCACCACACAACATATCACACATCGTGCACCTAAGGCATACCGATCCTACCGATCCAATAATATATAACATACATATTAAGCACACAAGTGCATCCGATCCTACCGATCCAATCATATATCACATACATATTAAGCACACAAGTGCATCCGATCCTACCGATCCAATCGTCACACAACAACACATAATCACAACGCATATAAAGCGTATCGGTCCTACGGACCCACTTACCACAACACATCACTACAACATACTCAATGCGTAATGATCCTACTAATCCGTATATTTCGCACACTATGCATACATCTCACGTACGCATCCACACGTATTCATTCCTAGTCGAAGGATACATAGCCACTTTAGGCATCACAGCGTACTTCAGTTCAATCGTACGTATCAACGAGTATTCAAGCACACGCCCTCTACATCACCTTCATGCTCTCAACCGATCCACAATAACCACGTACTCACTCACGACCAACAAGGGTCCAACCACACGAGAACGGAACAGCACAACAGAAAAATCACAAAATGTTATCATGTTCGCTGCCATTCGCCTGGCGAAGCCCCGCAGCGAACACTCGCTGGGACTCGCCCGGCGAAACCCTTAGCGAAGCCAAACAAAAGCAAAAGGTAGCATTCGCTGCCCAATTCGCCTGGCGAAGCATGGCGAAGGCTCGCCCCCATTCGCCCAGCGAATGCACGCGAATTCTGCAGAAAACAACTCTCAGCTCAGAGTCGGCAACGCACTCCGAGCTCAGCCGATTCTATTCCCAGGCCAAACCCCATCATACCAGAAAATCGTTCCACTACCCGACTATAACATCTATCCGATAAAATATCAAATTCTGCTGATTAATCCACTTCTGGCTTAAAACTACATTCTACTCTGAAACCCTCATTTCCCCCAAACTATCACCAACATCGCATGCAAGAGTTTTCGACATTCAGACACCAATTAAAACAGAATAAACAACACAATTTATCATGAAATTCATCATCAATCATGGGGTTAGGGAAATCCCCTTCTACCGATTATTCATGCATACCGAAATTTAACCGATCATCCCCCCTACCTCAAAATGCAGATTGATGATGATGAAGCTTTACGATTTCACCGCCTTGATGATTTCCTCAAGCTTGCTGAACCGTGCTCTTCCCTTCCTTGATCGTTCTTCCTCTCTTGTTCTTCTTCCACGCGTGTTTCTTTCTCTCTCCCTTTTTCCAAAATGCCACAATTGACCTTAATACCCCAAAAATCACTTTTATTTCCAAATAAATAATATCCTCCATATTTCTTAATTCCATAATTTAATAATCTTATTCCTTTTAATTCCAAAAATCCAATAATAATATTTTTGCTCATATATATTAATATTAGGAATAATAATAATAATTAATAGCAATATTAACATTACTACTAATTATCACATTTTATCACTATATATTAATATTATGATTTCTTGATTCTCCAATTAATTTCTCAAAACACATCCGCGAATAAAATATTTCTGAAACCAAAAATAATTAAAATGGGCGTTACAACTCTCCCCACTTTAATTATTTTCATCTTCAAAAATACCTGATGGAAACAGCTCTGGATACGCTTCCCGCATCCTGCTCTCAAGTTCCCATGTCACACTGCCTCCTGCAGCACCTCCCCAAGCCACTCTCACCAAAGGTATCTCTTTCCCTCTGAGTCGCTTCATCTTGCGATCCTCAATCCTCAACGGCAACGTCTCCACAGTTAGATTCTCTCTAACTTGGACTTCATCCCTCTGAATCACATGAGACGGTTCGGGTACATACTTCCGAAGTTGCGACACGTGGAACACGTCATGCAAGTTCAAAAGCTCTGGCAGCAACGCCACCCTATAAGCCACAGTACCAATCCTCTGCAAAATCTGATACGGCCCGATAAACTTAGGATCCAACTTCTTGGACTTTAAAGCACGTCCAACACCCGTCACTGGGTTAACCCTCAATAATACATGGTCACCCTCACTGAATTCCAACTCTTTCCTGCGGTTATCATAATAACTCTTCTGCCGATCCTGAGATGCTTTCATCTTGTCACGGATCATCTGCACTGTCTCAGTAGTCTGCTGCACCAACTCTGGTCCCAACACAACATTCTCACCCGACTCATACCAACATAAAGGAGTTCTGCACTTCCTACCATAAAGAGCTTCAAACGGTGCCATCCCGATACTGGAATGGTAATTGTTGTTGTACGTGAACTCAATCAAAGGCAAATGAGTATCCCACGTACCACCTTTCTCCAACACACAAGCCCGCAACAAGTCCTCTAAAGTCTGAATAGTCCTCTCCGACTGCCCATCCGTCTGCAGATGATAAGCTGAACTCAGCTTCAACTCAGTACCCAAAGCCTCTTGTAAACTCTTCCAAAACACAGAAGTGAACCTCAGATCTCTATCCGACACAATACTCAACGGTATACCGTGCAGCTTCACAATTACCCGAATATAAATCTCTGCCAGCTTCTCCAACGGAAAGCTAATACTGATCGGTACAAAGTGTGCAGACTTCGTAAGCCGATCCACAATCACCCAAATGGCGTCAAACCCTCTCGCCGTATTCGGCAAACCTGTAACAAGGTCCATAGCAATACAATCCCACTTCCAAACCGGAATCTCTAACGGTTGAATCATCCCAGAAGGTCTCTGATGCTCCACTTTCGACTTCTGACAAACCAAGCAAGCATACACATAACGAGCAATATCCTTTTTCATGCTCGACCACCAAAATAACTTTTTTAAGTCCTGATACATCTTCGTAGCTCCTGGATGAACACTCAGGCTACTACGATGCCCTTCGTCCAAAATCGACTTCTTCAACTCATCATTATCCGGCACACAAATTCTGCCCCGAAACCTCAATACACCCGCACTATCCAACCTGAAATCACTACCGGAGTCACTTCCGGCTCCTCTCATCGAATCCACTAGTCTCACATCTAACTTCTGGTGTTCTCTAATCATGTCCAAGAAATCATTCTTCACTTGCAGTTTACCCAACATCACACCATCTGTCGTGAATTCACAAACCATGATCAAATCTCTAAACTTCTCAATAAGTTCCATCTCTTTTACCATTAATGCCGACACATGAATTATTTTTCTGCTCAACGCATCCGCAACCATATTCGCTTTCCCTGGGTGATAACTCAAACTGAAATCGTAGTCTTTCAAGAAATTTAACCATCTTCTCTGCCTCATATTCAACTCTTTCTGATCAAACAGGTACTTTAAACTCTTGTGATCACTAAACACCTCGAATCTTGAACCATACAAATAATGTCTCCAGATTTTCAAAACAAAAACAACCGCAGCCAATTCAAGGTCATGAGTAGGATAATCACGCTAATGCACCCTCAATTGCCATGACGCATAAGCTACCACTTTTCCATTCTGCATAAGAACTCCGCCCAATCCCATCTTGGACGCATCACAATAAACAACAAAAGGCTCACTCGGATTCGGTAACACCAAAATCGGCGCTGAAGTCAATCTCTTCTTCAGTTCCTCAAAACTCTCTTCACAAGCAGCATCCCACACAAACACTTGATCTTTCCTCGTCAACTGAGTCAACGACAAAGCCAATCTGGAAAAGCCCTCAATAAATCTTCGGTAATACCCTGCTAAGCTCAAAAAGCTCCTAACTTCTGTTACCGTCTTCGACGGTTCCCATTGTAACACCGCACTCACCTTAGATGGATCCACAGAAACACCATCACCCGAACTAACGTGTCCCAGAAAACTCACAGTCCTTAACCAAAATTCATACTTCGCTAACTTGGCAAACAACTTGTTATCCTTCAACACTTGTAAAGCAATCCTCAAATGCTCCGCGTGCTCTTCCTCAGACTTAGAATAAATCAGTATGTCATCAATGAACACGACAATGAACTGATCCAAATAAGAATGGAAGATATGGTTCATATATTCCATAAACACACCCGACACATTAGACACTCCTAAACGCATTACTGCATACTTGTAATGTCCATATCGAGTCCTAAACACCGTCTTCTGAATATCACCTTCTCTCACTCTTATCTGATGATAACCCGACCTCAAGTCAATCTTACTAAACACACGAGCTCCCACCAAATGATCCATCAAATCATCAATCCTTGGAAGAGGATACTTGTTCTTGATGGTCACTTTGTTCAACTGACGGTAATCAATGCACAACTGCATGCTACCATCTTTCTTCTTCACTAACAACACTGGAGCTCCCCATGACGACACACTAGGTCTGATAAACTTCCTGTCCAGCAACTCTCTAATCTGAGTCTTCAACTCGACCAACTCCACTGCTGACGTCCTGTACGGCGCCATAGAAATAGGCCTCGTACCAGGTACCAGATTAATGCTAAACTCAACCTCTCTCTTCGGAGGTAACTCTGTAATATCATCCGGGAACACCTCCGAAAACTCATTAACAACGGCTAACTCATCCAACAATGCCTTGTTGTCAACAGGAAATGTTGCAAATAAAGCAAACACCTGCGCTTCATCTTCCAACAAGGTTCTCAATTCCTTACCAGACAAGGAATCTGCCAACGCTTCCTCTTCCGGAGTCAAAAATAGTAACACCTTTCAAAAACAATCAATGTACACTCAGTTGAACTCCAACCAGTTCATACCAAGTATAACATCCAAACCACCAAGTGGCAAATAAATCAAATCCACGCCAAAATCTCGGCCAAAGATAGTCAGTGGACACTTCAAACACACAAGCGAAGTAGTCACTGAACCAATTGAGGGAGTTTTAATAGTCATCCGCCGCTCAAGAGTAGTCGGCACCAAACTTAACCTCTTCACACAATCAACAGAGATGAACGAGTGGGTCGCACCCGTATCAATCATAGCAGTCAAAGGAATGCTATTGATAAAACATGTACCTTTAATCGAACGCTCCTCGTCCGCCGACTGAGTACCCACCACCGCAAACACTTTACCGCTGACCTGAGGTGCCTGAGCCCTCCTCGGCTTCTCACAATGAGTGCTAATATGGCCTTTATCACCGCAGTTATAACAAGTAGGCATATTAGTCCTACAATCCGCCATCACATGGCCCAGCTTCCCACACTTGAAGCACTTCTTAACCTCTTGAGGACAATCAATAGCACGATGCCCAGCGACACCGCACAGATAACATTTCAAATCTAATGATGCCTTCCTCTCTCGGAATCTCTTATCAGACACAACCTTCTGCTTTCCCTTACCGGTCGGCACACTGCAAGGTGTACCACCGAACCTTTGCTTACCCTTGCAGTCACTCGCCGCCTTGTAATGTGCAATCCTTGCACGGTTGTCATTATCATAAATGTGACTTCTACTCACCAACTCAGGATAACTCCGGATTTTCTGACACGCAATTCCCATCTTGATCTCCGGCCTCAGCCCATTCTCAAATTTCAGGCACTTAGAAGTCATAGCTTCCTCAGTATTGTAATGAGGACAATACTGAGCCAGCTCCTCAAGCTTAGCCGCATACTCGGCTACCAACATGCTGCCCTGTTTCAACTCCAGAAATTCCACCTCTTTAGCACTTCTGATATCTTCTGGGAAATACTTTTCCAGAAATCCAGATCGAACCACCTCCCAAGTGATCGGAGTCCCCGAAGCCTCCATCCTCTGACGACAATTCTCCCACCAAGCCTCGGCCTCCCCCTCAAGCATGTGAGTACCGAATCTCACCTTCTGCTCGTCACTGCACCCCATGGTCCTGAAGATCTTCTCTATCGCCTTCAGCCATTTCTGTGCAGCTATCGGATCTAAAATCCAACTTCAAACTTCGGTGGCTTGTTGCTCTAGAACTGCATCAAGTCTCTGAACTGAGCACCCGCAGCCAGATTCTGATTGGCCACCGCTTGTGCCATAGCCTGCATAGCCGCAGCCAACGCCGCATCATTCCTCCCAGCCATACTGCTCAACAATAACAACAGGTTAACAGAAAACAACTAACTCTATCCTACAGACAAACTCAAAACACTACACTGGCCGGACGGACCGACCTGCTCTAATACCAACTTATAACACCCTGTTTCCTGAAATAAAATAAAACAATTAAATAAGCACACATCAGAGTTTATCTCCCAAACGGGATGCCACAATTTCTAACAATTTCCATAAATCATTTTTCCAAATTAATTTCTCAATAAAACTGCAGCGGAAAAAAAATATATACATAGTCTGTCATAATTCACAAAACATCATATATAGGTTATCCATATCCACCATCCTCGTCATATATATATATACAACAATCGGCCGACTGCCTAAAATATATAACATGATCATCAAACATCACCACACGTCTCACAAAAATCAAATACGTAACAGGGGCACACATATCATCAATAAAAATAAGACTCCCCAAAAGCCCCGGTGTTACGTATCATAGCAGTCCTACGACGACGCCACAATCCAAGCTAGCTAAACACCTGGATTGTCTGTACTTCCGAAGAAGCACAGACCACAACAACAACAACAAAGGGGTGAGAATCACGATCAAATATTAACGGTATCAACGTGCATGAAATAAAAGGCAGAAACAATTACTTAATTATTTCATATATCTCACACCCGGACCTACTGTCCCATCAACAACAATCACACACACACACAACCGCAATGCAACACATACACTCGACTCAACAATACGCGGTACCAACTCAACTCAGGATAGATCGCATACATTCCCTCTGAGCAACGATCTATCCCTACCACGCTCCTCCTGAGCCCATATAATCACATATCAACGTCCCCCACTTGGGACACGGGTGATCGCATAAACTCCTTCTGAGCAACGATCCAAATTCCCGTCCATGCTCCCCACTGGAGCACGTGAGCCACACAGGCCTCACGTCCACACGCTCCCCATTTGGATCACGTGAGCCACACAGGCCTCACGTCAACACGCTCCCCATTTGGAGTACGTGAGCCACTCATGCCTCACGTCCACACGTTCCCCATTTGGAGCACGTGAGCCACACAGGCCTCACGTCCACACGCTCCCCATTTGGAGCACGTGAGTGAATCGCATACGCTCCACCGAGCAACGATTCACCACGTCCATATACCATGCAAGACGCTATGCATAACCACACGGCACACACAGTGCACACGATCCTACGGATCCATTCATCATAATATGCATACATACACAAGCACACAAAGTGCATCGATCCTACCGATCAACTCACCGCATAACATATCACACATTGTGCACCTAAGGCATACCGATCCTACCGATCCAATCATATATCACATACATATTAAGCACACAAGTGCATATGATCCTACCGATCCAATCATATATCACTTACATATTAAACACACAAGTGCATCCGATCCTATCGATCCAATCGTCACACAACAACACATAATCACAACGCATATAAAGTGTATCGGTCCTACGGACCCACTTACCACAACACATCACTATAACATACTCAATGCGTAATGATCCTACTGATCCGCATATTTCGCACACTGTGCATACATCTCACGTACGCATCCATACGTATTCATTCCTAGTCGAAGGATACATAGCCACTTTAGGCATCACAGCATACTTCAGTTCAATCGTTCGTATCAACGAGTATTCAAGCACACGCCATCTACATCACCTTCATGCTCTCAACCGATCCATAATAACCACGTACTCGCTCACGACCAACAAGGGTCCAACCACGCGTGAACGGAACAACACAACAGAAAAATCACAAAATGTTGTCATGTTCGCTGCCATTCGCCTGGCGAAGCCCCGCAGCGAAAACTCGCTGGGACTCGCCCGGCGAAACCCCTAGCGAAGCCAAACAAAAGCAAAAGGCAGCATTCACTGCCCAGTTCTCCTGGCGAAGCCTGGAGAAGGCTCGCCCCCATTCGCCCAGCGAATGCACGCGAATTCTGCAGAAAACAACTCTCAGCTCAGAGTCGGCAACGCACTCTGATCTCATCCGATTCTATTCCCAGGCCAAACCCCTTCATACCAGAAAATCGTTCTACTACCCGACTATAACATATATCCGATAAAACATCGAATTCTGCCGATTAATCCACTTCAGGCATAAAACTACATTCTACTCCGAAACCCTCATTTCCCCCAAACGATCACCAACATCGCATGCAAGAGTTTTCGACATTCAGACACCAATTAAAACAGAATCAACAACACAATTTATCATGCAATTCATCATCAATCATGGGGTTATGGAAATCCCCCTCTACCGATTATTCATGCATACCGAAATTTAACCGATCACCCCCCCCTCTTACCTCAAAACGTAGATTGATGATGATGAAGCTTCACGATTTCACCGCCTTGATGATTTCCTCAAGCTTGCTGAACCGTGCTCTTCCCTTCCTTGATCGTTCTTCCTCTCTTGTTCTTCTTCCACGCGTGTTTCTTTCTCTCTCCCTTTTTCCAAAATGCCACAATTGCCCTTAATACCCCAAAAATCACTTTTATTTCCAAATAAATAATATCCTCCATATTTCTTAATTCCATAATTTAATAATCTTATTCCTTTTAATTCCAAAAATCCAATAATAATATTTTTGCTCATATATATTAATATTAGTAATAACAATAATAATAATTAATTGCAATATTAACATTACTACTAATTATCACATTTTATCACTATATATTAATATTATGATTTCTTAATTCTCCAATTAATTTCTCAAAACACATCCGCGAATAAAATATTTCTGAAACCAAAAATAATTAAAATGGGCGTTACAATATCTGGTCTGGTCCTTCTGAGCTTCTGCTTAACTGGCGGACACTCTTTTCGCAATGGGAAGCGATAAACCACGATGTCGGTATCAAGACCGGGCATATCTTCGTATGACCAAGCAAAGATATCACTATACTCTCAGAGCATTTCGACCAATCTTTGCTTGATATCACTCTACAACACATCCCCTATCCTGACATCTCTTCTGACTTCCTCGGTACCCAAGTTGACGATCTCAATTTCCTCTTGATGAGGCAGAATGATTTTCTCTTCCTGTTTCAAAAGTATGGCTAGCTCTTCTGGTAAGTCTTCATCTTCATCAATCTCTTCTTCGACTTGAAATATCGGATTACCAAAGTCAAAGCGAGTCATAGACGGCTCTGGAGCGGTGTCATCTGCAATGTTAAACCTGCAATGATGATGATTTAATGCTTAAAATGATATGCAAACAAGAACAAACCACATTTCCATTTTATAGTAAAAAATAAAACAGGAATAACAAGGATCACAATATTTGAATGCAAAAAAACGCCCTTTGATTGATTGATAAAAGACTATTCAAACATAAACAATTAGGCCCTAAAGATAAATACCACTATGCTCTGGGTAGAACATAGGGCTATACAATAATTAGAAAAAAAAATCATTACTCTTTTGTCGTCACTTGGATGATTTCATCGACAGACCAGTTGTTTAGGCTTTGTCCTATAGTACATGGCCGAATCCATGCATCCATGTCGCAGTCGCTGTCACCGTCTTTGTCTGATATGACATTGATCTGCTCAAAGATTACACCCCCGCAGGTAAGTTGGACAAGCCCCTTATAGCGCGAAGCGCTCTAGGAGGAGGAAGATGAGTTGTATCTTAATCCGAATTTGTCTTGCTTGTTGGGTATATTCAGCACTTGACCGCAACCTTATGATGCCCCAACCTTCACCACTGCCTGGGCCTCCTTAAACAACGACATAGCGACTTCAGGTGCTTTGCTCACATCCGGTGTTTTGTCCTTGATTTGCAAAGTTTCAAAGGCCTGACATAAAGTCTCATGGATTTCGCTATCAACCTCGACATAGTTGAATGACGACAAATGACTAATCATTATATCTTCTTCCCCGCAAATAGTGACAACACTGCCACACACCATATACTTCAACTTTTGGTGCAGCGTAGAGGTTACGGCGCCTGCCGAATGTATCAAAGGACGTCCCAGCAGATAGCTATAAGCTGGCTGAATATCCATAATGTAGAAAAGAGCGTCAAACACCTCCGGACTGACCTGGATTGACAAAGTCAATTCCCCGAATACGAACCTTCGAGTCCCATCAAAAGCTTGTACTACCAAGTCACTTGGAGTACACATTATACCATGGGTATCTAACTTCATCAGCGCTTTCTTCGGTAGCATATTCAAGGACGACCCATTAACAACAAGCCCGTGTGACATGACGGCCCCTCGGCATTCAATAGGTATGTGCAACGCACAATTATGGTTCCTCCCCTTGGGTCTCAAGTCCAAATCCGTGAATCCCAACCCATTACCTGCATTTACATGTGCCACAAATCCCTCGAGTTGATTCATAGAAATCTCCTATGGCACATAAGCTGTATTCAGGATTCTTAACAAAGCATTCATGTGCGCTTTCGAACACAACAACAAGGACAAAATGGATATCTTGGACGAAGTCTACTATAAGTGATCAACAATCTTGTAATCACTCTTTCTTATCAAGCGCATGAACTCCTCCGCCTCCTTCAACAAGGATTCCTTCTCACCAGCTTGAGAAGTCTCTTCAACCACTACTTTACCATTCCTTTTGTCAGATTTTTCAGCGACCACTTCAGGTGACGAAAATACTCTTCCACTCCGAGTAATTCAACCAGCTCCAACTAAGTTGTCCACAGGATCCACCGGTAAACTTTTCAACTCCTGCTTCTGTTCGTTGCAATATACTTCGGCTCCATAATTCCACGGAATCGCCTTAGTACTTTCATATGGTACATGACCAGCTTTGGTAATGATGATTGTTGGCGGCCTAGGCGGCGCAAAAATAGTAATAGTCTTGTACGGAATTGAGATTGTTGTAACCTCATCCCTCTCTTCAACCACTGATTCCTCAGTCTTCCTCTCAACAACTCTATCAAATTGCAAGATGCCATCATTCATCAACTTTTGAATATGGTTTTTCAGCTTCT
Organism: Lathyrus sativus; assembly: GCA_963859935.3. Lineage (NCBI taxonomy): Eukaryota > Viridiplantae > Streptophyta > Magnoliopsida > Fabales > Fabaceae > Lathyrus > Lathyrus sativus. The sequence goes on along the minus strand of OZ012736.1, from coordinate 186,155,187 downwards.
CACATCCCTCGGGATGGATCAAACATTCAGCACAAGCTTCATCACAACCTGGGAATACCCATCCCCTCAACAACTTGCTCTTTACAAAGCTCAGCGGCATCTTCAACTCATCGATATTCGACACCAAATTCAAGCTCTCATCTTCAAGGATAGCACTGACCCCAGCTGCCCCATGGTTAGGCATGGGGTTCTACACAACATTGGGCGCGTCCTGAGAAACGTTGATAGCTTTACTGTCTATGAGATTCTGAACCTTATGCTTAAACATCTTACCATTGTCAATATTGTGACCCGGAGCACCAGAATGAAACTCACATCGAGCATTAGCGTCGTAACCAGAAGGTGGTGCACCTAGCAATGGAGCCAAAGTCCTTTTCTATATCAACTGCAACTGTAACAAGTGTTGGAGCAATTGAGAATATGGCATCGGAGGCGCGTCGAACTGTCTATTTACTGCCCTGCCCCGATCCTGAAAATGACGAGGAGCATAATTTTGCTGATTCTGTTGTGGTTATTGCTGTTGTTGTTGTGGTACCGCAGGTATTGTGATACTTGTAACCTGCTGCTGCTGACGATATTGTTGACGTTAATTTCTATTTCTTCCCTGGGAACTAGATACTGCGTTAGTTTCTCCTTCTCGTTTTTTATTTCCATAAACCTTTCTATTTCCTCCTCCTGCGGAGGACCCTTCGCCAGCTTGAATCTTCCCTAGCTTAATGTAATTCACGACCCTCTCCTCAGTAATAATCAAATCAGAAAAGCTACCAGACATGTTACCGATCAGCTTCTCATAGTATACACTCGGTAGCGTGGCCACAAACATATCAATTAACTCCCTTTCTACCATGGGAGGCTGCACCCTAGTTGCCAGCTCACGCCACCTCTAGGCGTACTCCTTAAAGAATTCCCCATTCTTCTGAGACATATTATGCAATTGGACCCTGTTAGGCGCAAGGTTGCTATTGTACTGGTAGTGCTTAACGAAGGCCTCATCCAAATCCCTCCAGCATCGGATATTGATTGGTTCTAATCTCATGTACCATTCAAGAGAAGGACCAAAAAGGTTGTCCTGGAAAAAATGCATCAGCAATTTTTCATCATCTGAGTAAGCGGACATCTTGCGATAGTAAGAACGCAGATGAACCCTAGGACAAGTAGTGCCTTTATATTTATCAAAATCAGGAACTTTGAACTTCATAGGTACTTTCAAGTCTGGGATCATCCCTAGATTAGCCATGTCCAATCCCATAGAGTTCTGATTTTCATTGCTCTGCATCTTCTCTTCAATCAGCTTAAACCTCTTATCAACCTCAGATGGCAACCCTACACCAATATCTCGCATAGAGAATGCATTTCCCTGCCGATCTTCATCCCACTGAGGAACATTGTTTCCATGCGCAACATACACCGTTTCAGGCATAGGGATTCCACCTACATTACCTCCACCCGAAGGGATAACAACTGGAGGAATAACATTGGCATGTGGCGTACCACCATCATTACGAGGAGGATTAGCAGCAGTTCCCCCGTGAAGTACACCATTACCATCAACCCTTGCAATAAGTGGCTGCACCAGAGTCCTCAGTTGCTCTTGACCATTTTCCACACCCTGCATCAAATCCATAAATTGGGCCATCCTGTCTTGGAATTCTTGCATCTCAGCTTGCATCTGTTCCATGACCTTACGCTGATTTCCTCGAGTCGCGTAACGGTGAGTAGTCTGGTTGTCAATCCTGAAACAAACTAACAAACCATGGAGATAAGGTTAACGGTCCCGGGCACCTGTGTAACACCCCACTTCCAAAATTAAAATAAAATACGATTAATTCAAATAAACATAAGAGTCTCCCCTCGTCAAGTGGTATATCACATCACATAATCCATAATACTCTTCATTAAAAAGGTTTTCAAAATAAAGCAGCGGAAATAATCCTTAATTCATCATTCTCGGCCATCTGTCGAATTACATAAAAAGATTCATGAAAATGTTCACCAACATGATACGTCACAGGAAATAAAACAAGTTTAGCATAAAAACAATTAAGCACCCAGGTCCCGTGCTACGTATCAGAGCATCCTAAGACTCGACTCGCACACCACTATCCAAGCTAGCTAATTACCTGGATTATCAGTACTTCCGAAGAAGCACAGACCACAACAACAACAAAGGGGTGAGAAAACATGATCAAAATTATCGGTAATACAGTACATGAAATAAAGGTAGCAATCATATAAAATATCACCCAACATTCATCAAAAACGACCTACTGTCCAACAACAACACAACACACCATAATGCAAATATGCAACTCAACACCATGCATGCGGTACCGACTCATTGGTTCATTCAATCGAACCCCAGATAGATCACATACACCCGTCTTTGGCCATGATCTATCCCCACCATTCTCTGCAATGGAGTACGGATGAATCACCTACACTCCTCTTGAGTAATGATTCGCCCAACCAACACCATGATATGCATAACACCAAATGCACAACAAATGAACTCAAGCATACAAGGTGCACACTGTAATGCCCCGATTCTTATTTCCCATTATTTTGTGGAGTCTTTTATTTTATTGGGTGATTATTATGTTATTTGTGATATTGGTGTGATAATATGTTATGTGTGCATATTATGCTATTTTACCGATTTTGGGAGTTTTCGGGGAAAATAGATTGGAGGGTATTTTAGACATTTCTTATTTAATGATAAGATTGGATATTTGGTGAGAAAATGAATTGGTAGATATTTTGAGAGAAGAAAATATAATAGGGAGAAAAGAAAGAAAAGGGAATAAAACAGAAGAGAAATAAAAAGAAGAGAAAGGAAGAGGAAGAGGAAAAAGAGAAGAAAGAGAGGAAAACTTGGAGAATCATCAAGAATAACATCTAGGCTTCGATTAATCGGGTAAGGGTGTGAAATCTTATTATCTTCTCAATGTGTATGATTATGTATATGTTGTTTGGATTTGTTTGGATGTTTTCCCCATTTTCCACTTCTAGGTCAGAAATGGTTTAATCGATAGAAACTGAAGTTTTAACAGTTAAAATATGGAATTAAGGGTGTAGAATAGTCGAGAAATGTTAGGCTAATACTACTGGAATTCGTTGGAATTGAATCGGTTGATTTTGTGATGATTTGATGATTTTGGACAGTTGGGGTTTTGAACATCGCAGACGTTCGCTAGCACCTTCGCTAGGCGAGCAGGTCGCGAGTGTTCGCTGTAGCAAGCTAGTAGCGAATGGTCCCAGAATTGGAAAAAATGTAATTGACCCTCTTCGCTGGTAGCTAGCGAGGTAGCGAGGGGTTCGCTAGGCGAAGCCCCAGCGAGTAGGTAGCGAAGCCTTACAGTAGCTTCTGTTTGCCTTCACGAGCTTGTTCGCTAGGCGAACAGGTAGCGAATGTTCGCTAGGAACTCGCTAGGCGAGCAAGCTAGCGAGTGTGACAACATTTTCATTTCCTTGTGTTTCCATCCAATGTTGATTGTTTGGTTCGATTGTGTTCAATCCTTATCGGAAATGTATAGTTTGTGTGCTGCTGTGTGATATGCTGTGGGTAGCCGTATGTCATGAATCCTAGGTTATGAAATGTGGCCGTTAGGAAAATATATGCATTGTTTAAATTAAACGAAAATGCATGGTTATTGTGATAAGAGTTCGTAGTCGTATGGGTGGTAAAACGATGCTCATTGCCGTTTGGCATGATTAATGTGAATATACATGGATTGTATGTGATAGTATGAGATGAATACATAATACATTTATGAATATGTATGCATTTTAAGAGTGTCTTGAGTCATTTTGCATGTGAAGCATTATGATATGCATTCTTGTGCTGTTTGATTCCTAAGAGAATCTGCTGAATAATAGTTGATTCCTAGGAGAATCTGCTGAATAATATTTGATTCCTAGGAGAATCTGCTAAATAATATTTGATTCCTAGGAGAATCTGCTGAATGATATTTGATTCATAGGAGAATCTGCTGAATGATATTTGATTCCTAGGAGAATCTGCTGAATAATATTTGATTCCTAGGAGAATCTACTAAATAATATTTGATTCCTAGGAGAATCTGCTGAATAATATTTGATTCCTAGGAGAATCTGTTGAATAATATTTGATTCCTAGGAAAATCTGCTGAATAATATTTGATTCCTAGGAGAATCTACTGAATGATATTTGATTCCTAGGAGAATCTGCTGAATTGATTCCAAAGAGAATCTGCTGAACGATTGTGTGCCCATGTGGGGTGTGAGCAATCCATAAACATTGTGTGCCCATATGGGGTGTGAGCAATGGGTGAACATTGTGTGCCTGGAAGAGGTGTGAGCAATGGTTCCAATAAGTTCTTGAGTGAACTTGATGATGATTGAGTCGGTACCGCATTTGCATTTGCGTATAGTGGCGAGTTGGCCTTTATGATTTGCATATATCATCTTTATATGATGCATTGGTGAAATAAACATAATTGTAGATGTTTATGTGAATTGTAGTGATTAAACATATTGTGTATGTTTATGTGGATTGATTGAGAATTATGATTGTTAGCATGATGAATATGCTTGGTGATTATCCATGCTTATTTATATATATTGTGGTGTATATGATGAGTTATGATGAATTATGGTGAGGAATGTGGAATATGTGTATTCTATGCTTGTGTTTATATATATATATATATATATATATATATATATATATATATATATATATATATATATATATATATATATATATATATATATATATATATATATATATATATATATATATATATATATATATATATATATATATATATATATATATATATATATATATATATATATATATATATATATATATATATATATATATATAATTATATGCATTGATTATTATGATAATATTTCTCACACCTTCTGCTATTTTATGATGCTCTATGAGGCATTGCAGAGTAGGATTGCTGGAGGTCTTTTTGTGAAGCGTGTCTTCATCTTTTGGTCGGTTGGCTCTGATATGTAGCACCGGGTAACTAGGATTGTATGAATTCTTTTGTGATACATTTGTATATGTATCTGCTGGTGAATATTTATGTAAACATGAATAACGATGTGAATCAAATCGGATGATATATGTATACATGTTTGAGGATGTTCAATGTTTAGATTTTCCGCTTTTATTCTAAATGTTGAGATGTGGGTGTAAGGACTAAGTTCCTATGTTGCAAGTTACCCCATTGTTGCATATCGATTGTTGATCAGGTGTTGGATGTTTTAATTTCATGTATAATGTGACATGCCTCTTTTATACCATGTTTTAATTATACTCTGATGGAAATTTTTAATATGTGCCTAAATGATTTAATTGATTTTTTGGGGGTATAGAAAGGGGGTGTTACATTAAGTGGTATCAGAGTCAGTGTTGAGTAAGTTGTGTCTGTCTCGTTATTGTGTTGGTTAAACGATTGTTTAAACTTGTTATTTTTGGGAATGGTCAGAATATAGCTGGTCGTAACGACAATGCGATGGCTGCTGCTTTGGAAGCAATGGCTAGGGCGGTGCAAGGTGCGCAAATGTGAATGCTAATGTCGAGTTCAAGAGGAATCAACCACCGGTCTTCAAAGGAAGATTTGATCCCGATGGTGCCCAAATTTGGTTGTAAGAGATTGAAAGAATCTTTAGAGTTATGGGCTGTGAAGAGAGGAATAAAGTGAGACTTGGGTCTCACATGCTGAAGGAAGAAGCCGACGATTGGTGGGTCGGTATGCGTCGAGTTCTTGAGGTGGATGATGAAGAGATAACTTGGGATTTATTCGTAATGAGTTCTTGAGAAAGTATTACCCTGAGAGTGTGAAAGGGAAGAAGGAGATGGAATTCCTTTAATTGAAACAGGGCAGTATGTCCATGGTGGACTATACTGCTAAGTTTGTAGAATTGGTAAAGTTTCATCCTCACTATGATGCGGTTACTGCTGAGTTTTCTAAGTGTGTTAAGTATGAAAATGGATTGCGTCCTGAGATTAAGCAAGCTGTGGGATACCAAAGAATAAGGAGATTTTCAGACTTGACGGAATATTGTAGAATCTTTGAGGAAGATAGCAAGGCTCGTTCTACTCATTATAAGAGTTTGAAGGAGAGGAAGGTAAAGCAACAAGTTAGAAGTGGACCTTATGTGACACCTGTTGATAAGGGTAAGCATAGGGGAAACTTTGATAAGAGATCTGGAGGAGGAAGTTCCGGTTCCATTAAGTGCTACAAGTATGGTGAAATAGGTCACAAATCTTTTGAGTGTGGGAAGTCCATTGTGAAATGTTCTAACTGTGGAGTCCTTGGGTATGCTGCTACAAATTGTAGGAAGAATGTAGTGAAGTGTTATAATTATGGATAAGTGGGTCACATTAGTGCTAACTGTACTAAGCCGAAGCAAGCTCAAGCGGGCGGAAAGGTGTTTGCATTAGCTAGGTCAGACACTACTAGTGCAGATCATTTGATTAAAGGTACATGCTTTATTAATAATATGCCTTTAGTTGCTATTATTGATACTGGAGCGACTCATTTGTTTATTTCTCTTGAGTGCGTTAAGCGTTTGTATTTGTTTATGTCTTCTTGTGGTGGTGAGATGGTTATTGAGACTCCTGCTTCAGGGTCGGTAACTACTTCTTTGGTGTGTGTATGTTGTCCTTTGACCATGTATGGTAAAGACTTCATTATGGATTTAATGTGTTTCCAGTGGTGTTTATTTTGAAAATTTGGAGGCACTATCTTTATGGTGCAAGATTTAAAGTTTTAGTGATCACGAGGGTTTGAAATATTTATTTGGTCAAAAAGGAATTGAACATGAGACAAAGAAGGTGGTTAGGGCTTTTGAATGATTATGATTTTGGTTTGAATTACCATCCGGGTAAGGCAAAACATGTTGGTCGATGCTTTGAGTCGAAAGTTGTTACATGTGTCTGCATTGATGATAAGAGAATGGGAACCTTTGGAGAATTTTAGAAAACTTGAGTTTAGTTTGTGAAATGACGCCGAGAAGTGTGAGACTTGGCATGCTACATGTTACAAATGATTTTCTTGAAACCTTATGTGAAAAAAAAAGTTGGATTTGAAGTTTGTTGATTTGATGATGAATGAGAATGAGGATTTCGAGATTGAGGTGGGAGATAGCCTTACGGTTGAAGCTTTACAGATTAGGATTTTGGATCGTGAAGTTAAGAAACTAAGAGGCAAAGATATTGCGCTTGTGAAAGTAGCGTGGGGAGGCGATTCGAAAGGCAATAATACTTGGGGATTAGAGAGTGGGATGCGAGAGTCGTACCCAGAGTTGTTTGGATCATGTGATATTTTTGAGGACGAAAATTTCCAAAGTGGGGGAGAGTTGTAACTCCCCGATTCTGATTTCCCATTATTTTGTGGAGTCTTTTATTTTATTGGGTGATTATTATGTTATTTGTGGTATTGGTGTGATAATATGTTATATGTGCATATTATGCTATTTTACCGATTTTGGGAGTTTTCGGGAAAAATAGATTGGAGGGTATTTTAGACATTTCTTATTTAATGATAAGATTGGATATTTGGTGAGAAAATGAATTGGTAGATATTTTGAGAGAAGAAAATATAATAGGGAGAAAAGAAAGAAAAGGGAAAAAACATAAGAGAAATATAAAGAAGAGAAAGGAAGAGGAAGAGGAGAAAGAGAGGAAAACTTGGAGAATCATCAAGAACAACATCTAGGCTTCGATTAATCGGGTAAGAGTGTGAAATCTTATTATCTTCTCAATGTGTATGATTATGTATGTGTTGTTTGGATTTGTTTGGATGTTTTCCCCATTTTCCACTTCTAGGTCAAAAATGGTTTAATTGATAAAAACCAAAGTTTTAACGGTTAAAATCTGGAATTAAGGGTGTAGATTAGTCGAGAAATATTAGGCTAAGACTACTGGAATTCGTTGGAATTGAATCGATTGATTTTGTGATGATTTGATGATTTTGGACAGTATGGATTTTGAACATCACAGATGTTCGCTAGCACCTTCGCTAGGTGAGCAGGTCGCGAGTGTTCGCTGTAGCGAGCTAGTAGCGAATGGTCCCAGACTTGGACATAATGTAATTGACCGTCTTCGCTGGTAACGAGTGAGGTAGCGAAGCCTTACAATAGCTTCTGTTTGCCTTCGCGAGCTTGTTCTCTATGCGAACAGGTAGCGAATGTTCACTGGGAACTCGCTAGGCGAGCAAGCTAGCGAGTGTGACAACATTTTCATTTCCTTGTGTTTCTATCCAATGTTGATTGTTTGGTTCGAATGTGTTCAATCCTTATCGGAAATGAATAGTTTGTGTGCTGCTGTGTGATATGATGTGGGTAGCCGTATGGCATGAATCCTAGGTTATGAAATGTGAAGTGTGAAATGTGGCCGTTTGGAAAATATATTTATTGTTTGAATTAAATAAAAATGCATGGTTATTGTGATAAGAGTTCGTAGTCGTATGGGTGGTAAAACGATGCTCGTTGCCGTTTGGCATGATTAATGTGAATATACATGGATTGTATGTGATAGTATGAGATGAATGCATGAATACATTTATGAATATCTATGCATTTCAAGAGTGTCTTGAGTCATTTTGCATGTGAAGCAATATGATGTGCATTCTTGTGTTGTTTGATTCCTAGGAGAATCTACTGAATAATATTTGATTCCTAGGAGAATCTGCTGAATAATAATTGAGTCCTAGGCGAATCTGCTGAATAATATTTGATTCCTAGGAGAATCTGCTGAATAATATTTGATTCCTAGGAAAATCTGTTGAATGATATTTGATTCCTAGGAGAATCTGCTGAATAATATTTGATTCCTAGGAGAATCTGATGAATAATATTTGATTCCTAGGAGAATCTGCTAAATGATATTTGATTCCTAGGAGAATCTGTTGAATTGATTCCTAGGAGAATCTGTTGAATGATTGTGTTCCCGTGTGGGGTGTGAGCAATCCATAAACATTGTGTGCCCATGTGGGGTGTGAGCAATCCATAAACATTGTGTGCCCATGTGGGGTGTGAGCAATGGGTGAACATTGTGTGCCTAGAAGAGGTGTGAGCAATGGTTGCAATAAGTTCCTGAGTGAACTTGATAATGATTGAGTCGGTACCGCATTTTCATTTGCGTAGAGTAGCGAGTTGGCCTTTATGATTTGCATATATCATCTTTATATGATGCATTGGTGAAATAAACATAATTGTAGATGTTTATGTGAATTGTAGTTATTAAACATATTGTGTATGTTTATGTGGATTGATTGAGAATTATGATTGTGTGCATGATGAATATGCTTGGTGATTATCCATATTTGTTTATATATATATTATGGTGTATATGATGAGTTATGATGAATTATGGTGAGGAATGTGGAATATGTGTATTTTATGCTTGTGTGTGTGTATATATATATATATATATATATATATATATATATATATATATATATATATATATATATATATATATATATATATATATATATATATATATATATATATATATATATATATATATATATATATATATATATATATATATATATATATATATATATATATATAATTATATGCATTGATTATTATGATAATATTTCTCACCCTTCTACTGTTTTATGATGCTCTATGAGGCATTGCAGAGTAGGATTGCTGGAGGTCTTTTTGTGAAGCGTGTCTTCATCTTTTGGTCCGTTGGCTCTGATATGTAGCACCGGGTAGCTAGGATTGTATAGAATTCTTTTGTGATACATTTGTATATGTATCTGTTGATGAATGTTTATGTAAACATGAATGACGATGTGAATCAAACCGGATGATATATGTATACATGTTTGAGGATGTTCAATATTTAGATTTTCCGCTTTTATTCTAAATGTTGAGATGTGGATGTAAGGACTAAGTTCCTATGTTGCAAGTATCCCCATTGTTGCATATCAATTGTTGAGCAGGTGTTGGATGTTTTAATTTCACGTATAATGTGACATGCCTCTTTTATACCATGTTTTAATTATACTCTGATGGAAATTTTTAATATGTGCCTAAATGATTTAATTGATTTTTTGGGGGTATAGAAAGGGGGTGTTACACACATGATCCCCTGATCACATCACCATACATCATACATACAAATTGTTCATCAATTAATTATTTTAATTAAAGTCACACGATCCCCCTTGATCACCTCACCATACCCCATATACACCTCACACATCAATTTCATTATTTTGATTAAATTCAATACTACATAATTCCACCTATCAGCACCAAGTACATACTCTTCACCAATAAACACCACATCTGTACCTGTCTCAGCCCAAGGGATCCTACAAAATGAATCACAACGTAATACAACATAACACACATTCTGTCACGCTCGCTGGCTCATTCTCTTAGCGAAGCCCTAGCGAACGCTCCCTAGCTGCTCGCCTAGTGAACTCCCTAGCGAAGGCAGTCAGTGGCTACTGGAAGCCTTCGCTACCCATCTCGCCTAGTGATGTCCTAGCGAACACTCGCTACTAGCTCGCCTAGTGAACTCCCTAGCGAATCGCTCACTAGCTACTCGCTTAGCGAGTTTTGCGATCCTTAAAAACCCTCACAGTCCAGAACTGTTACCTTGCTCAAATTCAAGCCTATCACTCTACCTCTATCTTCAGACCTATCAATACTACAACCAATAAACACTACTCTATCATTTTCTATCAATTTATCTCTAGAACCCACACCTATGTTCATCATCAGAACTACAGAAGTTACTCATAACCTCACCAATCTCCCAACAACACATACCCAAGGTCATCAATGGCAACAACAATCATAAACACATCAATATGCATACCAATTTCATCATAACAACAACAATCAATCAACATATCACCATAACCAACATATTCATCAAAATCCCTACGGGGTTAAGGAATCCCCACTACCCAATTTCATGCAAATACCAATCCAAATCATTTTCTCCCCCTTACCTCGATTAATGCTCCGATTGACTAAGAACTCTGAAGAACTGTTAGCCCTAACCTTCTTCTCTTCCTCCTTGTTCTTCCTCTTTCCTCTTCTCTCTGAAACTAACTTATCGTGTTCTAACTCTCTCCTTTCCCTCAACCTCTTATAATACCCCTTTAATCCTTATTTTATTAATAATAATAATAATACAAATAATAATAATAATAATAATAATAATAATAATAATAATCATAATAATAATAATAATAATACTAATAAAATAATAATAATAAGAATAATAATATTACTAATTATTAGATTATCATCATTATTGATTATATTATATTATTATTAACTCTACATTTAATTAAATAACTCCTATAACTCAAGGACACCCACCTACGCGCTCAGATACACTCGCCCCCAAAGGACACACCAAAATAAAATAACACCAAGAGACTAAATAATTAAAAATGGGTGTTACAACCTGCAATGCAAAAATGAAAAATGATGCAATATGCAGACATGTATATATGCATTAGGGAAATTTCCCCCTTGATTCTAGTTCCACGGGAACAACACGACACTGGAGAGCTAACAGATAAGCAATAAGCAAACTCCTCATAAATAAAATGAGGGCCAAGAGTCGGATACAACAATACAGTGCTACAACAATACAATGGAATCAAAATGACCTCAGCCAACAGATCTGGTGATGGTCAATATATATCATAACAACAAACTGAAAAGAAATACAATCAAGTACGACAACTAGATTGGAAATCCTCTAACAACTCCTTCGACTCTGGATGGTCAGGCCTGACAAGCAAACCCCAGATGAGCAGATCTCTCCGGCTAATAGTGGTCTGCAAATCCTGAGCATAATCCTCCCAGGCACCATCACCAAAAGCCTCCTCAAGCTTACACCTCTTCACATCAGCTCTAGACTTGTAATCATCCAACGTTGCAAGCGCTTCGTTCAGTCTACAATCGCTGTCACGTCGGAGTGAGGATTTAGCTACAATCTTCTCATCCTTCACTTGGAGTTGAGCTTTCAGCTTAGTAATCTACTGTTTGAGTCCATCTTCCCGCTCTTTGTTATTAGTGAGGGTAGCATTCCACTGATCGTTAAACTTAGAAATCTCTAGATAAGCTCTATCCAACTCCTTCTTCTTAGAAGTAAAGACATCACTGACAACCTTCAAATCTAAACCCAAACACTCACGAGCGTAAATCTCTTTGATAAGATGAGTACCTAACTTGTTTACCAACTCAGTTTGCCTCTTGCAGGAATGAGTAGCTTCAACCTTTTCTCTTCGAAGCTGAATAATCTCTCTCTCCAAATCTTCATTTGCCTTACACAACTCCTCTTTCTCGTACCACAATTGATTATACCTCTAAATATCAACAGTAGTAGGCTCTTCAATCATCAGAGGGTATAAAGGCTCAAGAGGTGGAAAAGGCATCAGCACTCTCTCAGCTCTCTCCTGAATCCAAGTCACATAAGGATCGTAAGCTCGTCTGTTACTCTTCCCCAAAGAAGGTCTCCCTTTGCAATGAATTTTGTTCCAGGCCTTCTCAACTCTAGTCAAGGTCTCGTTCTCCAGCAATCCAATTAAATACAAAGATTCTTGTATCTCCTCTTCTCTCAGAGGTTCCTTCAAAGCGTACCCAAACTTCCTTACTGCAAGAGATGGGTTATAGTTAATGCATCATTTCCTTCCGACCAACGGGACGCTAGGAAAACCACCACAACTGTGGATAACCTCTGTACCTAACTGATCTCTATCAAACCAAATGATATTCTACGAAGTTAAACCCATCAATCTCTCTGACCACTCTGAGGTACCAGCAGTATCAACAAAAGGACCAGACTTGGGAAGGTGACTCACAAACCACCTGTACAATAAAGGTACGCACCAAGACACGTTATTCCCTCTATGATTCTCACTCTTGTAATGCACAGAATGATAGTCGTCGCCCAGAAGCATAGGTACATGATTTCCTGAAGCAAAAATGTGGAAAGCATCAAAATCCATAAAATGTAGAATGTTAGGAAACAACATGATACCATAAATGCACAGTGCCAGGATGGCATTAAACACAACCCAACAACCCTCCTTCGCAAAGTGTTGCGCTCTAGCAACCAGAAAAGATATTGGAAATCCAAGCATTCCATTTCTCTTGACCAACTTCCCTTTTAGCTCAGAAGCATCCAAATGAAAGGCACCAGCAAGCTTAGTCAAATCTGGCTCAGCATCAGTGTGATAGAAAGGTATCTGGTCCAAGATAGGGACTCCAAGTAGCGTAGAGAACTCCTCTAAAGTAGGCAGTAATACATAACTTGGAAAAGTGAAACACCAGAGTTGTGAATCATAAAACTGCAGCAGAGTATGGAGACCACCCAACTCATATACTGAGGGCTTGCAGACAAAACTCAAAAGCTTCCCATATGATTGCTTGAAATCCTCCGTCACCTTCCTGTCAGCCACAAAGATCAAACTGAGTAGAGATCCAATATCTAGAGTAGGGAACTTATATACCAATTTCTTCTTCAAGTTGGGCTCCATGTCAGCAAAGAAATAAGATCACTAGAATCGAAGGGAAAATATGCACCTGCAACATAAATACATGTCAATGTTAATATGCAAATTAAAAACGCAAATGCAAATGCAACAGGGGATCAAGTTTGTTGTGCTGTTGATTGAGAAGAACCAGCGCTTCACTTTGGCAAGAACATAACACTGTCATAAGGACTCTCTATATCAAAATCACAGGTTCACACTGACGAGAAAACCGGGTAGGTTGAAGGTCAAAATTTCCTGCATAACCCAATCCCTCTCACAGGTATGGACCTAATCACTGATAAGGTTCGACATCCTATGTGGTCATCAGCGTCACAGACTTTCGAGAAACGATGCTACGTTCACCGTTTCTGGTTTGGCATCAGAGTTAAACGAAGTAGCCTCACTTAGCTGACTCCCTAATGATCGGTCCCCAGAGTCGACAACCCTCAGATCCAACAACCTCTCAACTGTCCGAAATGGACTAGAAAGGAAGTCATCAAAGAGAATCTCGTCTGAGTGCAGATTTTATGGGAACTAGTGCATGCCAAACATACAGGTTCACCACTACTTTATGCTTCTAATGCTATAGTTGTACTCAAGCCTGGGTTTTGGCTTATCTCACAGTGGAACATTCCCCCCCAACAGCACAGCACAATGATAATATACAATCCTGGAAAGTAAAATGCGAATGCAAATAAAGTACAACACATATATACACACCCAGAGATAAACACACAAGCGCTAGGATTGACTCGCATAGGGGATCGGGAATCATCCCCAGCAGAGTCGCCAGCTGTCGCATCGCTGCAAAGAGGGCCCGACAAAGACAGAAGAGTCACTACCTTTCGTTATTTATCCCAAAGGAGGGAAAGGAAATAATTAGAGAAAACCTACGAAAAAGGGAGAAGACAGGTCATCGCAACCAAATCTTGGGTTTGGGAGTCGGTTACGCAAGGGAAAGGTATTAGTACCCCTCACGTCCGTCGTACTCGACGAGATCCATGCTTGTTGTCTATCTAAAAGGGTGTTTATCTATCTAAGCTACAGGCCATAGGGACAAAATAAAAAAAGTGAGACTCGATAGAGCATCGCCGCTCTATGCATACGTACTCCCTCGTGCAATGGGAAAGTAAGAGTCAACGTAGTTCGGAAAACTACGGGTGAAAGGTGGGGAAGGTTGCTCGCCAAGTGTCGCTACTGCGAAAATCGGCGCCGGCTATAACAGAAGAGTCACCACCGTGCGTTATTTATCCCAACGGAGGGAAAGGAAACGCTCAGAGTAAACCTAACGCAAAACGGGAAAGGAATGGTCGTCGCAACCAAATTCCTGGATTCGGGAGTCGATTACACGACGGGAAGGTATTAGCACCCCTCACGTCTGCCGTACTCGACGGGATCCACGCTTGTTTTCTAGTACGAATTGTTATTCTATCTACTCTAAAGGTCTGGGTTAAAAAGAAAAGAAAATGACTCGGCAAAGTATCGCACTTTATGCCTACGTATTCCCGTCTGAAATGAGAAATCAGAGTCAACGTAGTTCGCCTACCTACGGGAAAAGAGGGGAAGGTTGCTCGCTAGGATATCGCATCCTATGCCTACGTACTTTCATACGACATGAAAGATCAGAGCAAACGTAGTTCGGGCTACGGAAGACACAAGCTTGTCTGGCTGTTTTTTATTACCTTAAGAAAGGGTTTTTCTTGATTAAGAGTCCAAGCGGACAAAAATGACACTTTTATGTTTGTTTTGAATCTTTTACGAAAGAAGTGTTTTTTAATTTGTTTGCAATCTCTGACGCACTAGAGACTATGATCTGAGAGTGACTACGTCGCGTGTCACCCAAAGGGTACCACACTAAGCAGCCAGACTACTGGAAAGAAGCTCTCCAGCAACCCTTTCTCAAATAGCTTAAGGCTCGTAACGTACGACATCGATTAACCTTATTACTGCACTTTTGAGTTGTTTTTGAGATAAAAGAGAAAGAAGCTCTAAAAAGCCTAGGGTTGAAAAGGGAATAAAAACTAAGCCTAATGTTGTCATGCATGGATAAGAATCCTAATTTTTGTCATAATTCCCTCCTGCACAGAGGAAATCAGAGATCCTAGGGGATAAACAGAAAAGAGAGCAAGCAAATACAGTAAAATGCATGCAATGCAGCAAAACAAGCGAGGCAAGGGAAAACAACAGGCAAAGTAAATCAACATTCACTTCAAACCTAGGGGGCAAGCATCACAAGCCAACAAACAATACAGAAAACAAAACCCAAAGCAGAGGAGGCAGCCCAAGCAGCAGCACCAAACTCCTACAGCAAACAGCAGCTCTGAACAGCAACAGATGATTAAACACCCAAAAGTTAACAGCAACAACCTTCATCTTCATGAATCTCCTATCTTCAAGCTCCACTAAACCTTCAATCTTCAACAAGCAATAAGCTTCAACAAGCTTCCAGCTTAAACCAGCAAACAACTTCAACAAGCTCCTAACTTCATCTTCAACAAGCACCAAAACCCTAGCTTCAACAAGCAACCAGCTTCAACAAGCACAAACCTCATTCTAAACCAGCTTCAACAAGTGATAAGCTTCTCTTTACCAAGCCTCAACAAGCACCTCCAAAGGAGAATCATTCAACAAGATCAAGTTGAAGTGTTAAGAAACTCACTGACAACCAAGGGAAGTCATTAAGATCTTATCACTGTAACAGGAAGGTATCCTCAAAGTTCTACTCTTAAAGCATGCCATTCATCCCTCTAAGGGAGAGATGTGACTTACTTAATAGGACTTTAGGTCATTGGATTGAATGGAGATGAACAATATACTCCATGTTTGAAGAAAGAAACAAAACTAGTCTAAAGCTCTTCCTAAAACCCTAGTTTTCCTAAGCTCCTGACAAGCATTCCACAAGATGAGAAATCTTCACATCCAAGCTCCTTCAAGCTCTCCAAAGCATCTTCAATTGGTCTTCATCTGCATCCAAGCACAAGAGCAACACCACCCTAATCTAAAGGGAACTATTGAATTAAACTAGTCAAATTAGCTCATCAGAAACACCTAGAAGTTAGTCCTAAAACTAAATCTAATTAAAATACCAAAAGGGATTGTAAAATCCTACAAAAATTACTAAGGGTTCCTAAACCTCTTAAGAATATTCCATACAAAAACCAGGGGGTTAACCATTCATTTGGACCTAAAACTATGCCCTAAACCTAAGGGTACTATCCTAAAACCCTAATTCTACAACACCTAATGTTCAATGTTCAAACTAGCATAAATTTATCTCACTAAAATATGAGAACATTACTAGGGGTACATGCATATCTAAGCTATCTAGTCCAAAAATAATCACCTCAAAATCATACACCAAAGACCCATACCAAAATCAACAAGATGGCATACCAAACATATTCAAAATAAAACCAATTAAAATGCCAAAAATGCAAAAAAAATATAAAATGCATGACAAATGAATTTATTAAATTCCTAAAATTCTAGACTCTCTAAGGAGTCATGGGAAAAAAGTCTAGATAAAAAATGTTAATTTTCCTATTTATGGTGAATTATTTCCTAACTATATGCAAAATATGAAATTAAAAGAAAATAATGAAAAATGAGAAACCTGCGTGCTGAATAGCAATTAAAACATGTTGTAAACCAAACCTGGGCCCAAGAGGGGGTGCGCATAGGAATCTGACTAAGCCCAAACCAACATTAAAACAAAATCAGAAAATAAAATGGAAATTGGGAAAGTCTTGTGGCAAATAGCAATGAAAACACGCTGTTTCTCAAACTGGGCCCAAAGGTGGGGTGTGGATAGCGTGAGTCACTTAAGCCCATCCAACTCAGATTAAATGAAACGGAGCATTTCATCTAAATTCATTCTCTTCAGGTTTTGAAACGCGATCATGGTCGTTGGTTCATGAGTTCAGTCAAGGTCAACTATGGATCCAACGAGTCCTAGGTCATCGTCTCCAAATGTTTGAAAAATGGAGGGAGAAACTCAGACGGTGGCCTGAGCTTTGCGCCACCGTCTTCTCCGGCGTGGCACATCCAAAAGTGTATTAATCAAGCCAATTAAATGCCCTATCTCACTCGAAATTCTCTCCTGATCACGAATATGCCCTCCAAATCCATTGATTTTCACTCAAACCTCAAAACCGATCCAAGATTCAGAAAATTTGTTAGAACACAGATTGGTTCTTAATAATATCTCTTTGTTTTGATGATAACTGTTAGGAAATTTTGTATTTAAGAATTATATACTCTAAAATTTGTTTGAGAGTTTTACTGCAGATTGAAATGAAATTAACTCTCTAGAAGCAAATCTGAATTATATACAAGAAGTTATCTTGACTCTGAAGCGCCAGATGCACTCATTAGAAGATTCTGATTGATGTTTACAGAAGATCCTGAGCGTAGTCTCCAGAAGGATCTGAAGCAAGAAGCTCCAGAAGATTCTGAAGCAGAAGCATCAGAAGCAAGTCAGAAGCATCTGAAGCTAAGAAGAATATTGTATGAAGAGTTTCTCAAAGCATAGTTTCTACAGAAGTTTCTGAAAGTACTAAAGCTGCCAAGTACTGAAGTTCTGTGTCAAATATGCTCTGATGATCAACACGCTGAAAGCACACATGCTGCAGAAGACTCTGATACAGCAAAGTTCTGAACATCATTAGAAGACTCTGACTCAATCAGATTCTGAAGAACTTGCTGAAAACTAAAGAAGAAATATTCAAAGATTATATCCGTTGGAGTAAATCAAACGTCTCTTTCCTCATTTGTGCTAGACACAAGAACACAGACAAAAAGGATTTTTCTGTGGTTTCTACTTCTAGGAAAGGTCACTTGATGTGAAGACAAAAAGGCTCAGACCTTTTTGGGACACTCTTCTCAACGCTCAGCTTCCTTGGATCAGCTGGCTATAAAAGGAAGACTCCACCAAATTCTTCAGTTACACATTTTTGCTGAAAAGAAATCATAATATTCAAAGCTCTCATTCTTTCATATTCATTCTTAGAATTATTTGTACTTAAATTTAAGAGAAATATCACTGTTGTGATAAAAGCTTTTTAGAAGCATTTATACTCTTGTATTTGATTTACATTGATTGTAAAGGTTTTCCTTAAGAGGATTCAGTTGGAATCAGTAGCTCTTGAGAAGACTAAGAACAGTTGTTCTTAGGTGTTACTATTGTAATCTGTTTGATTAAATAGTGGATTAAGTCCTTGTTGAGAAAGGCAAATCACTTTAGGAAGGGTGGACTGGAGTAGTTGAATTCAACGAACCAGGATAAAAATAATTGTGTTATTTTTTCTAAAGTCTTAATCTTTCATACTTATTCAACCCCCCCTTCTAAGTATTATCTCACCTTCAGTTGGAATCAGAGCTCCGGTTCTGTGTGTGCTATCACTAAACAGTGTCAGTAAAGATCCAGAGAGAAATACTTTGATATATATTTATTTGTTACAATGGCTGATAATACAATATCCAATATTAACAATAAATATGAAGAAAGGGACAGGATCAACACCAAACCCCATATGTTTGATGGGGAGAAATTTGATTACTGGAAAGACAGAATTGAAAGTTTTTTCCTAGGATATGATGCTGATCTATGGGATCTAGTCATAGATGGATATGTCCATCCCACAGATGGGAATGGCAAGAAGATTGACAGAAAATCTATGACAGATGCTCAGAAGAAAGATTTTAGAAATCATCACAAAACCAGGACTATATTATTGAATGCAATTTCACATACTGAGTATGAAAAAATTACAAACAGGGAAACTGCTTTTGATATGTTTGAATCCCTAAAAATGACTCATGAGGGAAATTCTCAAGTTAAGGAGACAAAAGCTCTGGCTCTCATCCAGAAGTATGAGGCCTTCAAAATGGAAGACTCTGAATCTGTTGAAGCCATGTTCTCCAGATTTCAGATACTCACAGCTAGGCTGAAAGTTCTGGACAAGGGATACTCTACATCAGATCACGTAAAGAAAATCATCAGAAGTCTGCCTACCAGACCTTGAAGATGGCTAAAGATCTGAACAAGATCTCTCTAGAAGAACTCATCAGCTCACTGAGGAGCCATGAGATTGAGCTTGAGGAAGATGAACCTCAGAAGAAAGAAAAAGGTAAATCTGTTGCCTTAAAATCTAACAAAACTGCTAAAGCTTTGCAGGTTATTCAAGAAAGCTCTGAAAAAAATCTTCTTCTGAAGAAGAAGATGAATTATCCATGTTGTCCAGAAGGATCAACAGACTCTGGAAGCACAAGGGAAAGAAGTTCAACAACTTCAGAAGATCTGATAATAGAAAGGAATCTTCTGGGCACAGAAGATCTGGCAAGAAAGAAGTTGTGTGCTATGAGTGCAAAGAACCTGGGCATTACAAGAATGATTGCCCCAAACTTCAGAAAGAAAAACCCAAGAAGAAGTTTAACAAAAAGAAGAAGGTTCTGATGGCAACATGGGATGACTCAGATGAATCTGAATCATCTTCTGAATCAGAAGAAGAATGTGCTAATGTTGCACTGATGGCCAGCACAGAGGATCAAGAGGAAGGTACCTCAGGATATGAATCAGATTCTGAATCTGATGATGACGCAAAAGAGGTAATGGCTAAACTTACCAAAGAAGAACTTATAAAAGTTTTAACAGAAGTTCTTAAAAGTTATAACAATATCAAACTCAAATACAAGAACCTGAAAAGCAATCTTGAATCTGAGATTGATCTTCTGAAGACAGAACTTGTTGAGCAAAAAGAAATTAATCTGAAAATCAAAAATGACTTTGAAATAACTCAACAAGAATCTGAATCTGAGACTAAGTCATGTGAAAACATTTTAGAAAAATATGACTCTAGCTTTCAGAGATTTCTTACTAAGAGCATAGACAGAAGCAAGATGGCTTCTATGATCTATGGTGTTAGTGGAAACAACAGAAGAGGTATTGGATATGAATCTTCATCTGGAAGCAATCCAAAACCTGTTGACAAACTTTTCATCAAGAAGACACCTCTGTATTCTCAATTTAAATTTGGTCACTTAAATGACATTAAACACACAAGCTCTGAGAAGAATACTTATGTGTTTAAACCCAAGGCAAGTCAGAATAAACATTATGTTGAAAAACAGAAGTTTAGACAAACCTACAAACCATCTAACCTCAAAGGACCCAAGAAGATCTGGGTACCTAAAAACAAAATAATTCCTGTTGCAGATGTTCTTAGCAGCAAGGTCAGGACGCCAATCATGGTACCTGAACTCTGGATGCTCACGACACATGACAAGAGAAAAGTCTATGTTCCAAAGCCTGGAACTTAGATCTGGAGGTGACGTGAAGTTTGGAGGGAACCAGAAGGGCAAGATCATTGGATTTGGCACTATTGGAAATGGTAAACTTCCCTCTATTACTAATGTTTAACTTGTTGAAGGGTTAAAGCATAATTTATTGTCCATAAGTCAATTAAGTGACAATGGTTATGATATTACCTTTAATCAAAAATGTTGTAAAGCTATTAGTCAAAAGGATGGCTCTATCCTATTTAGTGGTAAGAGGAAAAACAACATTTATAAAATAAATCTTTTAGAACTTAAAGTTCAAAATGTTAAATGCCTCTTGTCTGTTAATGAAGAGCAATGGGTCTGGCACAGAAGATTGGGCCATATTAATATGAGACGCATATCTCAAATTAATAAACTTAATCTTGTCAGAGGACTCCCTAATCTGAAGTTCACTTCAGATGCTCTTTGTGAAGCATGCCAGAAAGGGAAGTTTTCAAAAACATCTTTCAAATCAAAAAATGTTTTTTCTACTTCTAAACCACTAGAATTACTTCATATTGATCTGTTTCGACCAGTGAAAACTGCATCCATCAGAGGCAAGAAGTATGGATTAGTCATTGTTGATGACTTTAGTAGATGGACATGGGTAAAGTTCTTAAAACACAAGGATGAGTCACATTCTGTGTTCTTTGACTTCTGCAAGCAAGTCCAGAATGAAAAGAATTTCAAAATTATAAAAGTCAGAAGTGATCATGGTGGTGAATTGAAAATAAATATTTTGAAAAATATTTTTCTGAAAATGGCATTGCTCATGATTTTTCCTGTCCTAGAACTCCACAACAGAATGAGGTTGTAGAGAGGAAAAACAGAACTTTGCAAGAAATGGCGAGAACCATGATCAATGAGACAAATCTGGCAAAACATTTTTGGGCAGAAGCAATCAACACAGCCTATTACATTCAGAACAGAGTGTCTGTTAGACCTCTTCTGAAGAAGACTCCTTATGAACTGTGGAAGAACCAAAAACCCAACATTTCATATTTTCATCCTTTTGGATGTCTTTGCTATATGTTAAACACTAAGGAAAATCTGAGCAAGTTTGATTCCAAAGCACAGAAGTGTTTCATGCTTGGATATTCTGAACGCTCTAAAGGCTATAGAGTATACAACACTGAGACACAGATTGTGGAAGAATCCATTCATGTCATATTTGATGATAAGCTTGGCTCTGAAAAGCCAAAGCAGTTTGACAACTCTGCAGATAGGGAAGTAGTCTTTATTGACTCTGAAGTTCCAGAAGCAGACAAAATTCAAGTGAAGGAACCAGAAGCAACTCCAGATGCTACTCCTTTAACTTCTCAGATGAATAATCTAAACATTTCTGAAGAGTCAACTATTAGAGGATCATCATCCAGAATTAAAGCTTCTCATCCAGAGGATGTCATTATTGGAAAGAAGGATGATCCCATCAGAACAAGATCCTTTCTAAGATCATCTGAAGCATCACTATTTGGACTAGTGTCAGAAATTGAACCATCTTCTGTAGATGAAGCTCTGCAAGACAATGATTGGATTATTTCCATGCAAGAAGAGCTAAATCAATTCAGCAGAAATGATATATGGGATCTAGTTCAGAGTCCTCAAGGATTCAATATAATTGGCACAAAATGGGTCTTCAGAAATAAGCTAAATGAGAAAGGAGAAGTTGAGAGGAATAAGGCAAGGCTGGTTGCTCAAGGGTACAGTCAGCAAGAAGGTATTGATTACACTAAGACATATGCTCCAGTGGCAAGGTTAGAATCTATACGCCTTCTTATTTCCTTTGCTGCACAAAATAACATCACTCTGTATCAGATGGATGTTAAAAGTGCCTTTCTTAATGGTATTATAGAAGAAGAAGTTTATGTCCACCAACCTCCTGGTTTTGAAAATGAAAAATTTCCAAATCATGTTTTCAAATTAAAGAAATCTCTATATGGTTTAAAACAAGCTCCCAGAGCTTGGTATGAGAGATTGAGCAATTTTCTTCTGGAGAAGAATTTCATCAGAGGCAAAGTGGATACAACACTCTTTTGTAAAGAAATTAAGAAAGATATTCTAATTTGCCAAATTTATGTAGATGATATTATTTTTGGATCAACAAATATTATGCTTGGAAAGGAGTTTGCTACATGTATGCAGGCAGAATTTGAAATGAGCATGATGGGAGAAATCAGATTCTTTCTAGGAATCCAAGTTAATCAAACTCCAGAGTGCACCTACATACATCAGACAAAATATGTTAAAGAACTTCTGAAGAAATTTAACATGTCTGACAGCAAGCTGGCAAAGACTCCAATGCATCCTACTAGCTCACTTGACAAGGAAGAGGTAAGTAAGAAAGTAGACCAGAAGCTCTACAGAGGTATGATTGGCTCTCTTATTTATCTTACTGCTTCTAGACCTGACATATTGTTCAGTGTTTGCCTGTGTGCTAGATTCCAATCAAATCCTAGAGAATCACACTTGACATCTGTCAAGAGGATTCTAAGGTATCTGAAAGGTACTTCTAATGTGGGTTTGTGTTACAGAAAATCTGATGATTTCAAATTAGTTGGATTCTGTGATGCTGACTACGCTGGAGACAGAGTGGAAAGAAAAAGTACTTCTGGAAGTTGTCAATTTCTAGGAAGAAATCTAATCTCCTGGTACAACAAGAAGCAACCCACAATTGCACTTTCAACCATAGAGGCTGAATACATTGCTGCTGCTGGATGTAGCACGCAAATGCTCTGGATGAAGAGTCAACTAGAAGATTATCAAATTTTTGAAAGTAACATTTCTATCTTTTGTGATAATACTTCTGCTATATGTTTGTCCAAGAATCCCATTTTACATTCTAAGGCAAAACATATAGAAATTAAGCATCATTTCATCAGAGACTATGTTCAGAAGGGAATCATAAATTTAGCCTTTGTTGATACAGATCATCAATGGGCAGATATTTTTACAAAACCCCTTGTTGAAGATAGATTCAAATTTATTATGAAAAATATTGGTATGGATTTTTGTCCAGAATGATATTTATCAGAAGCAAATTTTTACAGATGCAAAAATGCTTAATGCTCTGAAGTATTTCCTCTGATTGCTTATTTTATTCTGATCAATATTTCTTTTGTGAAACTCTGAACTAACAATCTTTAGAAGATCTGAACATTGGCTAACGTTTCATTTCTTAAGAGAATTCAGAACACATGCAAGCAAACACGTGTCACACCAAATCTGAAGAGGTGGCGTGTACATAACTGAAGAGATGTTCGAGGTGAAGTTTGAATAGTGAGAATCTTGATTTTCCCCCCAAATTGTCATAAGCAATTCATGTTTTTAAATGATTATTATTCTCTTCATTTAATACTTGCTAAAACGTGCAATTTCTGACTGTTGATATGCCTAAGTGTTTTAGTATAAATACATGACTTGTATTCACTTTCACACTTTTCACACTTTCAGAAATTACATGCGTTTTCATCTCCTCTTTTATCTGCATAAAAACCCTATACCTAAGCGTTTGACAAAGCATTCTTCAATGGCAACTTCATCATCAACAGCTGCTCAATTCCAATCTTCTATGGCTGCTGTAACTTCAGAAAACATGGGTGTTGCTCCCTATTCTCCTCCCAAAAGAACTCTTCTAACTCCTGTTGATAAATTGGAAGTTCTATGTGAATCCATGGTAGAGTTTGACTCTCTTGCAGAAAATGGGTTTGAGTTTCGTTCCATCATTGGCGCTCAAGGATGGGTTAAATACTTTGATAGGCTTTTTGGACCAGTTTACCCCCTCTTTGTGAAAGAATTCTGGATTCATGCATCAGTTTACCCCAAGTTCATCTTATCTTCTGTGCTGGGAAAAGAAATTATTATCACAGAAGATCTGATAAGAAAACTAATTGGATATGAAGAAACAGATGGTGTTTCCCACTTGCCAGCTGGGCGTGTGGACATGGATGAGGTATATGAAGAAGTAATGACTGCTGGTCAAGCTTCTAACAAATTCAAGGATCTGAAGCCTGACTACAAGATCTGGGCCAAGATCTTCATGGGATGCATCCATCATAGGAAGTCAACAAATTCTCCAGACTATGTCAATAATGAACAACTATATTTCATGTATTGGCTTAGTCAGAGCACCAAGGTAGATCTTCCATACATTCTTTTTATGCATCTGTGGAACCATATCAATGCATCTAGAGAATATGTGAAAGAGAAAGGCCAGAAGATCAGAACTTGGATCCCCTTTGGAAGGTTGATCTCAGATCTTCTTACTGAGAATGGTTTGGTAACTGCTCTGTACACTGCTGGAGTTACAGAGGAATTAGAATTTATTATGGGAAAGCCTCTGAATGCTAAAAGTCTTCAGAGACTCAAAATTGTTGATGAACTCACAACAGCTCCCAAGAAGCTGAATGTGTCAGAATTGAATAAGAGGGTTCCTGTAGATGACTTTCCTTTATTCTTTGCTGAAGAGCCTAGATATATAGTTGTTATGTATATTGATGAATGCAAGAAGGAAGGAAAACATGTTCCTGCTAATGTGATTCAGCTAGCTAGACAACCACTACCAGATGCAGAAGAAGAAGAAGCGCAACTCCAGAGGAAAAGGACTCAGCCTATAGCAGAATCTGAACCTGCTCAGAAGAAGGTCAAGATTGCTGAGAAGCCAAAGAAGCTCTTGAAGAGAAAAGAATCTGAAGAAGCTGCTTCTGTACCTACCAAGAGGATCAAAATAAAAGGTACCAAATCTTTTGTATCTTCTGCAAAACTTGTTATTAATGATTCTAATGTTAAGCCTGTACCAAAACCACCTTCAACACAAACCACTTCTGTTAATGCTCCTAGTTCCATTTCACCACAAAAACAAACACCTGTTCCACCTCAAACAACAACACCAACAGTTTCTGTACCAAAATCCTCCCAACCTAAAATCCATATCAAACAGTTTGTTCCACGAACACAACCATCAGAACAACAACCATCAGAACAACTATCACAACAATCTGTTCAACAACAATCCTATGAACATCCAGAGAAACAACAACAAGAATCTCAACCAGATAAAGCCTCTGACAATCCACCATCAAATAATCCACCTTCTGAACCCATCGCACATGTTACTTCTGAACCTACAAAAGTAACTTCTGTTCCCATTTCATCTGACCCAATAACTATTTCCTCTGATTCACCCATCTCAGAACAACCATCCAAACCATCTGAAATTCCTTCAGAACCAACCAATACTTCTGAACCTCACATCCCTGAGACAGAAGTTCTTGATGTCACACCCTTAAAAACGGTGTTTCAAGTATCTTCTACCTCCTGTACACCAACCACATCTTCTAACTCCTCAGAATCAGAAATCCATCCAGATTTTCTTATTTCTCCTTCTGAAAAATACACTGAGATAAACAAACCTGAACCTACCATACCTTCAAAAACTCCCATTCCAGAAGCACTTGGAGCACGATTCCACCTTCAAAGCCTTCCAGAAATGTTCAATGATGTAAGATGAAGCTTCCTCAATATTCAATTTGGCTTGATTGTGCTTGCAAATCCAAAACCGATTCTGAGTTGGAGCTCTTGAAACTCAACCTTCTCTAACAGCTTCTAGCACGAATTGATCACCAAACTGAGTCTGAACTCACTTCAATCAATATATAGAAAGATTCCATGGGCTTTTTGATCCACTTTGAGGCCCAAATCCTTGTATCCAAAATTCTGAATTTTGTTCTTGAAGCTCAATGTGACAGTTGCGAATTCTGGCTTATTCCTTGTTCTAGAAGGTTCCATTCAGTTGCAAATTGATTTTGGAATGTGTTTGGGTCCATAGCACAGCCTGAATTGCATTGGTTGTTGATTTGGATTAGTGACTTGCATTTGAAGAAACCATTTTAAAAGGCAAGCCATGGAACCAAGCCTCACTTCAAAAATGTAATATTGCCAATGTCTTTGAAATGCATTTCCTGATCAATTTGGTATATAACATGGACTTGTTTGGACCCTAATCAAGAAATTCCATTTTTTTGCCTTTTAATCACTTTAATTTCTTCCTTTTCAAAATTTCAAAAATGACCTATAATCACCAATACCCAAAATACACCTGGCTTGCCAAGATCATAACATGAGTTCTACAAGTCCTATCAAGGACTTCTAGTACTCTATGGAAAGATAAGATCACTATATACAACTCTTATGTTGGCCAAGAATCCATTTGAAACCTCCTTGAAGGGAAAAAGTTGCTTGGAAGTCAAGTGACTTTCACAGATAAATTCCAGTGTCATTTGATGACCTGTAACTTGCAAGAACCATAACTTGAGTTCTATAAATTTCCTTGAAGACTTCTAGTACTCAAATTAAAGGTATTGAGATGCTCTACAAGTTTCGTGTTGGCCAAAGATCCATTTGCAACTTGTATTTTGACTTATGTAGCTTTGAAGTTAGGCACTAAACAGGGGATTTTACACTGAAACCCTAATTTAGCAACTTCCCACATCCTTGATCCTTCTTTACTTAATCTTGGCACAACACCACACATGTATCAACATACCAATACATGAACCCCATGACTTCAAAGTAGGCTTTGATGCTCTCTAATTTGCAATTGAACTAGGATTAACCCAGATGAAACCCTAGTTGACTGCACCTCAACTAAGGCTCTCATACTTGAATCAATGACTTGTCTCAGCTTCAATATGGCCCTCTAGGCATCCCATGAAATCCATACACACCTCAAGTTCACATTCCCTGCTTCTCATCCCACTGATGATTCTCAATATTCCTCAAGATAGGAGCAAAACCCACATGTAGGCACTCAAATTTCTCAAGACATCAAGTGGCTTGGATGATCTCTCAAACTTGGATAACACCTCTGGCTAGGCCCTTCTTTTGATAGACACCCTTGATCCCTTGTTGGATGAGTTCTATGCTATGATATGCCAATGATTAGAACTATGTACATGATGTAACTATGCAAATGAAATGCAATGAAACACAAATCAGGCAAGAAAAGGTTGAGCAAATTTTGGGGTGCAACAACTGCCCCTATTCAAACGGCTTGGACCCGACTGGGTGAAGAGCTAACGGCCTTCAAACAATCGAGGTACGAGACGGTTGAATACCAAGAAACCCGGAAATTTGCCAACCGCAGAAATAAACTGCACAACTGCTTGGGGAACAACATCCCCTATCTGAATTTGGTCGTTACGGCAACGTCTGATAATAATTTTGATTTCACCTTCAACCACCTATGTGACGCCACAGGTACTGAACAATTTTTTTGCAAAACACCTCCGTCCACAACTGGACTAACCTTGTCAACACAAGAAGAGAAACAAATTCTTCGACACGAATAGAGATTCTGTCCTCACAGGAATACCCTTGTCCACATCTGGACCCAAATTTCATCAAATCACGAATAAACACCAATCTGTCCACGTCAGGACTCACATTTCGCCAACCCGAAGAAATCTCAAAAACACCGCAATAGAACTTTGTCCACGTCAGGACGCTTGTTTCGTCAACACGAAGAAATCCCCTCAACCAGAGCAAAACTTTGTCCATGTTAGGACGCACACTTCGTCAACGCGCAAAAATCCCATCATAAACTTGTCCACGTTAGGACTCAAATTCCATCAACTCGAAGAAATCCTATCGTCATAGGAATAAAACTTTGTCCATGTTAGGACGCGCACTCTGCCAACATGAAGAGAACTTTGTCCATGTTAGGACGCCTGTTTCGTCGTCACGAAGAAATCTCAACAGCACTTATCCACGTTAGGACTCCACATTCCGTCAACACGGAGAGATCTCATCAGAAACTTGTCCACGTTAGGACTCCACATTCCGTCAACATGGAGAAATCCTATCATCATAGGAATAAAACTTTGTCCATGTTAGGACGCTACATTTCGTCAACACGGAGAAATCCCGGCGACTTCGCTGGCGATGAGTTATCCACATCTCGTCAACATGAGGGGATCCTATCAACATAGGAATAAATTGTCCACATCAGGACACCGTTTTGTCAACACGAAGAACGCTAAATTTGTCCATGTCAGGACCCGCGCATCTCGTCAAGACGAGGAACTATAAACTTTTCCACGTTAGGATGAATATTTCGCCAATACGAAGAAAGATATCTGCTGGGGATAAATGGTCCACGTCAGGACACCATTCAGTCAACACAAAGAGTAATCAAATTGTCCACGTCAGGACTTCACATTCCGCCAGCACAGAGAAATCAAATATGTCTACGTTAGGACTAGCACATCTCATCAACACGAGAAAATAAATTTGTCCACGTCAGGACTCCCACTTCTTCGATCCGCTGAGGAAATAAAATCTGTCCACGTTAGGACTACACTTCACCAACACGAAGAAATCAAATATGTCCACGTTAGGACTCATATCTCGTCAACACGAGGAACTCCTATCAGCCTAGGCAATAAAATTTTGGCAACTTCCGGGGGAATACTTCTGTCAACCAGTAGGAAAATACATCCGTTTATCCATACGGGAAGATACTCTGAATATAGTTTCTCTGTTGATCTCTGCAGTAGCTAACTCCATTAGTCCCAACCCACAAACATTTTAGCACTGATGTGACGGCAACTTTGAGGAGGACTCTACGGGGGATATTTGGAAACCAAACTGCCGGACGCCTGTTCCGATAACCGGCGGCAACTTCTGGAATTTCGATTCATGAACCCCTTTGATACTGACGTAACATCAAATTTGAAGAAGATAATCCGCTGGCCGGATAAGAGAAACTTCAACAAGCAACTCTGGTAATAGATCTGAGCGAGAACTCCATACTCCTGCTGAGAAAACACACCTGAAAGCAAAAAGGTTAGCCAACCTGATTTAGGTTTCAAAATGCGTATGTTTGAAAATGGCGTAATGCTCCGTACGGCACGGAAACGCTAGGCGTTTGAGTAGATGCAAATATGACGATATATGCAAATGCAAATGCAGGCTCAAGCTGTCGGGGCCACTCTGATAGTGTTGTCTCAACAACATGAATGTTGAGGATAAAGCCAACTCCGCTGGGGAGAACAAGTATCACAAAATATTTTGGCGAAATAAACGCCAGAAAGACAACCAAATCTGCCGGGGAGAGATTAACCACCAATTTCCACTGGGAGGAAAAAACCAACACCCTGCTGGTGAACAAACTTAGCTGGGGAAAGAAGCGACACTTCTGGGTAAAGCACACTGTCTGGGCACAGTTTTCACATTCAGAGTTACCACTCTGCTGAGGATCAACATCCGTTCAATGGCATGACGACCTGTGGGGAACAGGAAAACCCATCCTTCGCGGATATAAACCTTTCGAAACAACAACTCGGTTAACTATTGCGGGAATCTCCCATGCTGGAGATTGAACGTGCACATCTTCGATTCGTTGACGAGCGCAACATTTGTAGGGGACATTGATTTTGACTTGCTAGGATTAATCCTATGGACGACTTTCCATGAGGACACTCTCCTGGGGAGAATAATTCCCTCCTTCGGAAAGGGATAAATGTCATTTCAGCTTTCTGGGGGATACGCTGCGACTAGCTGAGGAATGACGTCAACTAGAGTCAGGTCTTACATCAAGCGACCTTGGCTGGGGAATACAATTCCTGACCGTTTGCTCCAAGGGTAAGAATCCTGCAAAACACAAACGAGACAAATCAGGCCTATACAACATAATCTATCCGGGTTAGCATCTGTGACATTACTTCAGTCAATTCAAAGTTTTAGCAATTATTGGCAAGGGCCAGCAAGATTATGTAAGTGCAAGTTTATCAAAAACATCGGCGTCTTTCACAAACAAAACAGTAAAGAACAAACATCAAGTACTGAATAACATGTTTTATTGATAACGAGCCTCTGAATAGGCAAAGTTTTGTACACTGGATGCAACTCCTAAAAAGAGGAAGTCACGCACAAACACATATAAATATATGCACAAGAAGCTTAAAGAAAATACAAAACAATATTTGTATACATGTCGGCAACGTGGCACAGGCAAACACCATGAGCTGACCCTCCTATGACTCGCCTGACTCTGCGCTTTCCCGGTACTCAATCTTCGGAAGAGATTGTTTTTGGATAGACGGCCCCCCAGGTACTCCCAAACCAATAAGCAATGCCGTATCAAATCCGGACCGCAGTCATTTACTTTTTCAATCCCTAACTTTTGCGTGAACCGCCCTTTGCGGGTTTTCAATTCACCGGGATACCCTTTTTTGCCGAAGTCTCCCTTTTCAGGTTTTCGACTTCGCGGGTGTACATCTTTTCAATTTTATCCCTAACTTTTTCCCGAACCTTTTATTCATTTTTTATGGTTCGCCGGGATGCCCCATTTTTTCCTGGACTCTCCTTTTACTGTCCAGCGGGTCACTTTCAAGCAAAGTATTTTTTAACTGCGTCCGAATTCACAGGAGACGTAAAGTCCTCACCATCCATGGTAGATAGTAACAAGGCTCCTCCAGAGAAGACTTTTCTGACAAAGTAGGGACCTTCGTAATTGGGAGTCCACTTGCCCCTGTGATCTGATTGTGGTGGGAGAATCTTTTTCAAAACAAGATCGCCCGTCTGAAAGCTTTAAGGGCACACCTTCTTGTCGTAAGCTTTCTTCATCCGGCTCTGGTATAACCGACCGTATGCTAGAGAAGCCAGTCTCTTCTCATCCATTAAGCTGAGCTGATTCAGTCTATCCTTAATCCATTCTGCCTCGTCGAGTTGGACATCACATAAGACCCTTAGGGACGGAATCTCGACCTCCAACGGTAACACTGCCTCCATTCCGTATACCAATGAGAAAGGGGTTGCCCCGGTTGATGTGCGTACCGTCGTACGATAACCGTGCAAAGCGAAAGGTAGCATCTCGTGCCAGTCCTTATAGGTCACAACCATCTTCTGAACAATCTTCTTTATGTTCTTATTGGCCGCTTCGACATCACCATTCATCTTGGGCCGGTAAGGAGAAGAGTTGTGATGCTCAATCTTAAAATTCTGACACAACTCTTTCATCATTTTATTATTCAAATTTGAACCGTTGTCGGTGATAATCCGCTCAGGGATTCCATATCTGCAGATAATATCTCGTTTGATAAATCTGGCTACCACTTGTTTGGTCACATTGGCATATGATGCTGCTTCCACCCATTTGGTGAAGTAATCAATTGCCACCAAAATGAACCGGTGTCCGTTTGAGCCGTAGGCTCGATCTTGCCAATCATATCAATTCCCCACATCGAGAAAAGCCACGGTGATGACATCACATTCAGAGGGCTCGGAGGCACATGGATTTTGTCCGCATAAATCTGGCATTTATGACACCTCTTTGCAAACTTGAAACAGTCTGTTTCCATAGTCAGCCAATAATAACCTGCCCGCAACAGTTTTCTCGTCATAGCATGCCCACCAGCATGTGTACCAAATGTACCCTCATGTATCTCTTCCATGAGCAACTTCGCCTCTTTCTCATCTACACAGCGTAGCAACACCAAGTCGTGGTTTCTTTTGTACAGGACACCATACGAATTCAGATAGAAATTGCCAGCCAATCTCCTGAGAGTCTTCTGATCTCGACTGGATGCCCCATCCGGATACTCCTTGTTATGTAGGAAATTCTGAATCTCAAAGTACCAGGGTTTACCATCGGGAGCCTCGTCAATGGCAAATATGAATGCAGGCCTATCGAGCCGAGAGATAACAATTCGGGGAGCCTCGTTCCAGAAGTTAACCTTATACATTGAGGACAATGTCGCCAGAGCGTCAGCCATTGATTTTCTGCTCGCAGTACGTGATGCAATTCCACCTTGTCAAAGAAAGGCAACAATCTCCTTGCATAATTCATATAGGGTATCAAATTGGGCTGACGTGTCTCCCATTCTCCTTTAATCTGATTCACCACTAGAGCTGAGTCTCCGTATACATCCAGGTTCTTGATTCGCAAATCAATGGCTTCTTCCAGACCCATGATGCAAGCCTCATATTCAGCCTCATTATTGGTAACGGGAAAAGTCAATCGGGCAGTAAATGGGATGTGCGACCCAAGAGGAGTAGTGATAATTGCACCTATTCCGCTACCATAGGAATTTACAGCTCCGTCAAATATCAAGTGCCATTTGGAACCCAACTCTGGTCCTTCGTCCGACAATGGTTCTTCACAATCTTTCATTTTCAGGTACATGATATCCTCGTCAGGAAAATCAAACCTCATTTGTTGGTAGTCCTCAACCGGCTTCTCTGCAAGGTACTCTGACAGTACGCTACCTTTGATAGCCTTTTGCGAGACATATTGGATATCGTATTCTGTTAACACCATCTGCCATCGGGAAATTCTTCCAGAGAGTGCCTGCTTCTCAAACACATATTAGATTGGATCCATCTTTGAAATTAGCATGGTTGTATGATTCAACATGTATTGCCTCAAACGTTTGGCGGCCCAGGCTAGCGCGCAACACGTCTTTTCGAGCATTGAGTATCTGGACTCACAGTCGGTAAACTTCTTACTCAAATAGTAGATCGCATGCTCTTTACGTCCGGTCTCATCGTGTTGACTGAGAACACAACCCATACTTTCCTCAAGAACCGTCAAATACATAATCAAAGGTCTCCTGGCCACTGGGGGTATCAAAACAGGAGGTTCCTGCAAGTATTCTTTTATCTTGTCGAACGCCTTTTGACAATTTTCATTCTAGGTCAACACCTGATCCTTTTTCAACAACTTGAATAACGGCTCGCATGTCGCAGTTAGGTGAGATATGAACCGAGCAATATAGTTCAACCTCCCTAAAAACCCACGCACTTCTTTTTCTGTTTTAGGCGTCAACATTTCTTGTATAGCTTTTACCTTTGCAGGATCAACCTCTATTCCCTTTTCGCTCACAATAAACCCCAGCAGTTTACCCGATCTCACCCCATAGGTGCACTTGTTAGGGTTCAGTCTCAACCTGAACTTCCTAAGTCTTTTGAACAGTTTCAGCAGATTAACCAAATGCTCCTCCTCTATCTGGGATTTGGCAATCATATCATCAACATAAACTTCGATCTCTTTATGCATCATGTCATGAAAGAGAGTCGTCATAGCACGTTGGTATGTTGCCCCAGCGTTCTTCAGTCTGAAGGGCATCACTTTGTAGCAAAATGTTCCCCAGGGAGTAATGAAGGTAGTCTTCTCCATGTCTTCTGGTGCCATTTTGATCTGATTATAGCCCGAGAAGCCGTCCATGAAGGAGAATACGGAGAACTGAGCAGTGTTATCAACCAGCACATCAATGTGAGGAAGTGGAAAGTCGTCTTTCGGGCTCCCCCTATTCAAATCACGGTAGTCTACACACATTCGCACTTTACCGTCTTTCTTCGGCACTGGTACTATATTAGCGACCCATGACGGATACGTTGTAACAGCTAGGAAACTAGCCTCCCACTGTTTTTGAACTTCCTCTTTGATTTTTACAGCCATGTCTGGTCTGGTTCTTCTGAGTTTCTGCTTAATAGGTGGACATTCCTCTCGCAGCGGCAGACGGTGCACAACCATGTCCATATCCAACCCAGGCATATCCTCGTACGACCAAGCAAATATATCACTATACTCTTGCAGTATCTCAACCAGCCTTTGCTTGATGTCGCTCTGCAGCGCAACCCCCATACGGATGTTTCTCACAACTTCTTCCGACCCCAAGTTGATGATCTCAATTTCCTCCTGATGAGGCAGAATGATTCTCTCTTCCTGTTTCAACAAACGAGTCAGCTCCTCTGGCAAGTCGCTATCTTCGACAATCTCTTCCTCTACTTGGAATACCAGGTGCTCGAAGTCGAAACGAGTCATAGGCGGTTCATAGGAGATGTCATCTGAAATATTAGTCCTGCAAAGGAAATGGTTAAACGCTTCAACACGCAAACAAAGCAAATAACCACGTTGCCATTTATTGTTAAAGTAAAAACAAGAAAAACAGGGATCACAATATTTGAATATGAAAAACGCCTTTATTTCATGATTAAAACAATGCAATACACATAATCAAGTAGCCCTAAGGTAAAATCACTATGCCCCGGGTAGGACATAGGATTATTCAACAATTGACAAAACAAATCATTACTGTTTAAGAGTCACTGGGACAGTTTCCCGGATGGACCAGTTGCAAAGACTTTGTCCTGGCACGCTTGGCTTGATCCACGCGTCCATATCGCAGTCACTATCTCCGTCTTCAGCATCGGAAATAGCGTTGATTGACCCAAAGCACACCCCGCTTGGCGTAATCGTTATCGGTCCCTTGAACCTGGGCGCTCCCGAAGATGACGCTGACGACGTCGGTCGATACCCTAGCCCAAACTTGTCATTCTTCACGGGAATCTCCGGTACCCGCCCCCAACCTTTAGTCTCACCAGTCTGCACTAAAGCTTGAGCTTCTTTGTAGGATGACACTGCCACCTCTGGCATTTTGCTGGAACCCTGAGCTTTGTCTTTAATCCGCAACCCTTCGAAGGCTTGACAAGGTGTCTCGTGTATTTCTCCGTCGACCTCAACATATCTGAATGATGACAGGTGACTGACCAAAATATCCTCCTCCCCGCAAACGGTAACAACACTATCACCCACCATGTACTTCAACTTCTGATGCAATGTGGACGTTACGGCCCCTGCAGCGTGGATCCATGGGCGCCCAAGAAGGCAGCTATAAGCCAGATGGATATCCGTGATGTAGAATTCGGTATCAAATATTTCTGGTCCCACCTGAAGTGGTAATGTTATTGACCCAAACACTGATCTTTTCGTCCCGTCAAACGCCCTCACAACCAAATCGTTGGGCGTGCAAATAATTCCCCGTACGTCCAATTTCATAATGGCTTTCTTTGGCAATACGTTCAACGACGACCCAGTATCCACCAATACACGCGACATTACGGTGCCCCGGCATTCCACCGATATATGCAAAGCCATGTTGTGCTCTCGACCCCTGGGTGTTAGATCAAAATATATGAAACCCAGGCTATGTCCAGCATTAACATGTGCCATTACCCCCTCTAACTGATTTACAGAAACTTCTTGAGGCACAAATGATGTATCCAGAATCTTTAGCAAGGCGTTCCGGTGGGCCTCGGAACATAACAAAAATGACAAGATAGAAATCTTCGAAGGCGTCTGTTGTAGGTGCTCAACAATTTTGTAGTCGCTTTTGCGAATCAGTCTCATGAACTCCTCTACGTCCTTGAGTGACGTATCCTTTTCTTTCGACTGAGAAGGCCCGTTTTCATTTACTTTGGCTTTGCCTTCGGCCAATCTATCTGCTTCTATTTTAGGTGAGGTAAAGATCCTTCCGCTACGGGTCATGCCCCCCGTTCCAACGACATTATCAACAGCCCCAGCTAGCTGGCTATTCACCACAATCTTTTCACTGTTACAATATGCTTCTAACCCGTATGTCCACGGGACAACTTTCGTACTTTCAAAGGGAACAGACCCTGCTTTGGTAATCATAATAGTTGGCTGCTGGGCGGGCGCCGTTATCGTTATAGTCTTCCTCGGGATCGTCACCGTTGCAATATCATTCTGCTTATCACATAATGCCTCCACAGGCTTCTCAACCGCAGTTCGATCAAATTTCAAGGTCCCTTCGTCGATCATGGCCTGAATGCCCTGCTTCAAATCAGTACAACCCGCAGGCTGGGTCCAACACTCTAAACAGTATTCATCACAACCAGGGAATACTCCCCCTCTGAGCAACCTGCTTTTCACTTCACTCAATGGTGTCTTCAGTTCGTTAACATCCATCACCAAGTTCAAATTCTCTTCTGTCAAGATGGCATTTGCCCCATGATTAGGCATAGGCTGTTGTACAATATTGGGCCCCACTTGGCCAAAGTTGATGGCTTTACTGTCCACCAAGTCTTGAACTTTATGCTTGAAAGCATGACAAGATTCTATATCATGTCTGGGCGCCCCGGAATGGAATTCACAATGCTTAGTAGCGTCATATCCATAAGGAAGTACCGGTCCTGTAGGCGGTTCCAATGTTCTTTTCTAGACCAAATTCAACCCTAGCAAT
The DNA here is from genome assembly GCA_963859935.3 of Lathyrus sativus. Taxonomy (NCBI): domain Eukaryota; kingdom Viridiplantae; phylum Streptophyta; class Magnoliopsida; order Fabales; family Fabaceae; genus Lathyrus; species Lathyrus sativus. The sequence continues at coordinate 186,118,298 of OZ012736.1, read as the reverse complement.
GTCTGAAGAAGCTCTGCATATGTCGACGGAGGCTTATCAAATACCCTCTTCGGCTTTGCATTCTGAAACCTTCTCTGACCCTGATTCTGCCTTTGTTGCTGCTGTGGTTGTTGCTACTGCTGTTGTTGTTGTTGAGGAATTGGAATAGTAACACTGGCTATCTATTGAGGTTGACTGTAATGATTTCTGCCTCTGCCCCGGCCTCTGCCACCAAATACGCGCTTGTATCACCCTGTTGTCTTCCGCCGAACGCTTTTCTCGCACCCCTAGCTGAAGTAGATTCGCCTGCCTGAATCTTTCCAATTTTAATTCCATTTTCGATCCTCTCTCCCATAAGGATCATATTGGAGAAGCTACCCATCGAGACATTGAGTAACTTGTCATAGTAAATTCCTGTAAATGTCCCCACAAACATGTCATTCACCTCCCTTTCAACCAAAGGAGGATGCACCCGAGCTGCCATATCGTGCCACCGCTGCGCGTACTCTTTGAAACTTTCACCACTTTTCTGAGACAGACTCTGCAACTGAACTCTGTTTGGCGCCAAATCGCTGTTATATTTGTAATGCATAACGAAAGCATCAGCCAATTGCTTCCAGCTCCTAATCTGAGTGGGCTCCAGTCCCATGTACCATTCCAATGATGGTCCAGATAAGCTATCCTGAAAGAAATGCATGAGCATCCTTTCATCATTGGAATATGCAGACATCCTTCTATAATAAGAACGTACATGGACCTTTGGGCAGGTATCTCCTTTGTATTTGTCGAATGTTGGAGCCTTGAATTTTAATGGCACCCTCAACCCTGATACCAACCCCATAGTAGTCATATCTAACCCAGCGGAGTTCTGATTAACCACACCTTTCATCTGCTCTTCCAGCATTCTGATCCTCTAAACAGGGTTAATGGGGCCCTCAGGTCCCATACCTCTTCCTGAAAAAGCGTCGTCCTGGTGATCCACATTCCAGTCATTGCCATACCCATCGTAACCCATGTTACGGCCAAATCCTTGCTGATTGAACATGGACCCTGTCCTCGGTTTCCGAACCTAGATTGACCCCAACAGGTCCAAAACCATTGTTGAAAGGAAATGCTCCAGCGTCGTTGTTATTCACATTACCGAATCCATAATTACCGTAGCCATACCCCTGATTGTTGCTGTAACCGTCATTACCGAAGCCTTGATTGTTGAGCCCGAAGTTCCCGTCCTGATTGACGTTGCCATACCCATTGTTTCTAAAGTCAACATTGTCACCGAATCCTTGATCGACATCCACAGTGTTGCCTTTGTTGTTAACAACATGCCCATCACCACCATTTCCAGTATTGCCATTACCAGCGCCAGCACCTGCACCAGTACCAGTGTTTCCATTGACAGTCACAACAGGTGGAGTAACAACTGCTGGTATCTCATCCTCCCGGCAAGGAGTTCCAACAGAAATATGGTCTGTATTGCCATTTCCATTTGTCCACGTTGTTGCACCCTAAAATTTGACCAACCGGGTCCCGTATCTGGTCCTATGTTTCGACGCATGACCGCATTCGCATCTGCATATCGCATACAGTGCATTTTTCATTTGTTTTGGTTTTATCGGGATCACAGCTCTCGTCTCGTGTTTCAGGTGTTTCTTAATCAGTTCAGATAGGCAGAATCGTATTTTTGGGATATTTCGGTGCCCGTTTATTTTTACCGGCTATTTTGGTGCGCTCTCGTGGTGTTATTTGTCGTTCGGTGCTATTGTTGTTCCTTCGGGAATTATTGTGATTTTTCTGGATTTTATTGACCATTTTTAGATTTTTTTAACAGCTTTTAAATCATCTTTAGGATTTAATAGGATATTAATAGTTTTTAAAAATAGTTTTAATGGTTTGTAATTCATTTTTAGAATATATTAGGTTTTAAATAGATTTTAAAATCATTTTAGAATAATAGAATAATATAGTTGTTTTTTTTAATAGAAGTTCTATAGATTTTAATAGGTTTTAATAGAATATAGCTTTTCTTTTTTCTTTTTAATAGATAATATTTTAGATATAGATGATATAGCTTTTATAGGATTTTAAATAGAATTTTAATATAGAATATAGAGTTTTCTTTTAATAAATTTTCTTTTATAGAAGTTTAATTAGTGGATTTATTAGAATTTTTTAGAGATTTATTAGAGTATTAGGATAATTGAGATCTTATTAGATATTAATCAGGTTTTAATATTTTAATTCAATTCAGTTTTTTTTAGTTTTTGGCCATGTTTTTCGTGTGGGCCTCATAGCAGGCAAAATGCCCAAATTCGCAGGTCCTGAATTGGCCAATTTTCGTCCAGAATTGTCCAGCAAAGTCTAGAAGCATCCAGAAGAGTCCAAAGATTCTCAGCCTATAAAGCCTTCAGCATCCACGTGTTAACGAGGGAGGACCCCACATTTCATCACCATCACACGCCACGCATCACTCACAGAGTCCCTCTCTCTGCCACGTGGTCACCATGCAGCGACTCATTCCACTACCGCCCCACCCGTCCTGCATGCAGCAACCCACCCTCCACTCATCTCACCACGTGGCACCACCTCTTCCCTCACCGGACTACATGCAAAGTCCGGTGACCACCGTACCAGAACGCCGCCAGCCACCCTCAACCGTCTCCGACCACCGCACACTTCGCCGGAGAACACCAAAAATCCCCAGATCTCCGGTCAACATTCATCTTCTTCCTCTGTTCCGATCAACCTCACCAATAACCTTTTCCAGATCCCGATCAACCTTCAAGAACCTCTCCGATCAACCCTCATCTTTCTGATCAAAATCATCAACGGGAAGCACAATCTCCATCAGTCTTCCTCATCTCCAGAATCTGCAAGGTCATCATCAATATTCGTGATGTCCATCAAGATTCATCAGACTTTAATCCACATTCATCATCTCCGAGAAGTTTCCAGAAAACCGTTCATCAAGTTCTTCGTAGATCCTCCTTCAAGATCCATCAAGCCAGCCATGAACAACTTCCCAGAAATTTCTTCATCATCAGATCATCAACGTCATCCAAGCAACTCCAAAATCTTCAGCAAACCTCCTTCGAAGGAATCTCCAAAAGACTTCGAGAAGAACACGCAATCTACGCTTTGGGCTTCAGAAAAATCCAAACGCTCGTCTTCAGCAAATAACCTTCAAGATTCACATGCAAGAATCATCAAGCTCCAGATTTCTCATCAAGAACATGAAACAACTTCAACAAACTTCGTCCCAGATTACGATCCATCAAAGATCTTCATAAGGACGCATCATCAGCAATCATCTTCTTCAATAAACGTTTCCAGGTTACGATCCATCAAAGATCTTCATAAGGACGCATCATCAGCAATCATCTTCTTCAAGTTTCCTCAGAAATTTAATGAACTTCATCCAGCTTCCTTCAAAAGTCATGAATCTCCAACATGCAACTTCATCACACCTTCAGTATCTTCAACGAACTAATCTCTTTCAGAGATTTGCTTCACGAATGTCAAGGACGGATGTTTCCAGATGGCGATGGGTTTCTGTTGTTTATTCTTTTGTTTTTGCAGATTGTGAAATGAAAGTTGAGTTTGAATATGATAGAATAGGAGTGGTGATCGGAGAGGAGAACGGAGGTAGACGTGGGTGAGATTAGGAGGAAGGTGAACAATGCAAAAGGAGGAGAGATAGGCAAAATTAGGGTTTCTGCAGCCAAAGAGAGTGACAGGAGAGGATGAAGATTGGGCCCTGGGCCCATCAGGGGTTGTTGGACCGTACGCACCCCCTATTTTCCATGCGTCCTCCATTTCAGTTTTTTTGTTTGTTTTTGCTGAACAATGGGCTGGGCCCTATGTCCTTCACCAGACCAACACACCTGCGTTTTTCCTCATGCCCCCCCTCCTGCGTGTGGGCAGTGTGGGCTGGGCTGGGCCTTTGTCTTTCTTTTATTTTTTCTGCAGACTAACACCCCATAACTGTAACTAACCCCCTCCCCCTTTTAGATTTTCTTGTGTTTTCTTTATTACAAAATATAAAAAGAAAGAAAATAGAGAGAAAAATATTGAAAGAAAAAGGAGAAAGAATATGAGAAAAAAAAAGAATAATGAGAAAAGAAAAAAAATAATATTTGAAAAAATGGAAAAATACATGGAAAAATAGTGAGAAAAATAGAAAAAATAGTGAAAAAAATAGAAAAAGAAAAGTGAAAAACAATAAAGGAAGATATATTGAAAAAAGAAAGAGAAAAATATATTGAAAAAGAGTTGAAAAGAAAAGAAGGAAAAAGAGGAAAAAAATATTAAAGTAGACTTAATATTTTTTAGAGTGCATTTTTTTGCATAAAGATATTTTACCCTTTTATAGATAGCTTAGAAGTCCACTTGTTAGGGGACTTTTTCATTTGATTTTTTCAGCATAGGATAGGATAGTATTTCCTAGGCGATTTATTTTCAGTATTCACCCATTGTAATCATTTTTCAGAATGTTAATAAAACGAGATTTGAGCTGTGGTCCCGAAGTAGCCGAACTACAGCTGCTCTGATTTCTCGTACCAGACGAGAATATGTAGGCATAGGATGCGATATCCTAGCGAGCACACTAACGACTGACTTTTGTTCTCTCGCTGCTGTGCGGTCGAGACTTTCCCGCTGACGACTGATGTAACCCTTTTTCTCTCTTGCCGAGTGCATTTGAGACCAAACCGTAGTTTTTCCCATAGGTTCCCGTACCTTTGAAACCAGTTTGATTTTCTCACTGCTCTGTGAGAATACCCTATTTAGCCGTAGTTAGCCTGAACTACGTAAAGCTCTGATCTTCCATGCAGTGTGGAAGTACGTAGGCACAAGACGCGAGGTCTTGGCGAGCCAATTTTCCCCGTAGTCCCGAACTACGTTGACTCTGACTTTCTCTCTTGAGAATACGTAGGCATAGAGTGCGACGCTCTATCGAGTCAATTCCCTTCCGTTTAGATTTAGCAGCCGTAGATAGATTGTTTCGCATCCTGTAGACAACCCAAGCAAGCGTGGATCCCGTCGAGTACGACGGACGTGAGGGGTGCTAATACCTTCCCCTTGCGTAACCGACTCCCGAACCCAGGTTTTGGTTGCGATGACCATGCCTTTCCCGTGTTGTGCGAGGTTTACTCTGAGCGTTTCCTTTCCCTCCCGTGGGATAAATAACGCACGGTGGCGACTCTTTTGTCAGTCGGCGCCGATTTTCGCAGTAGCGACAGCTGGCAACTCTGCTGGGGACTGCGATAGTTCCCTATGCGGGTCTGCTGGGGATCCAACGTCCCATGGCTGCTAAGGACTGCGATAGTTCTTATGCATTTGGGATCCAACGTCCCTAGAGAGAGTCAATCCTAGCGCTTGTTTGCTTGTCTATAGGGGTTTATTTATTGATATTATCTGTTGCTGTTGGGGTGTTACGGGTGTTCTATGATTGAGTGAGAAGCCGGACCTGGGCTTGAGTGCACCTTAGACTTAGAGTAGAAATTAGCGGGCGCCCGCTTGCTTTGCTTGCCTTGGTGTCCCGCGAAATCTACACTCGGACGAGGTTCCTCTGGTTGGCCTCCTGCCCCTTCCTTTGGTTGGCGTGGGTTGCTGGTTAGTTGGATTGTCGACTCCGGGAACCGACCATTTGGAAGTTAGCTAAGTGAGGCCTCTTCAGGACTTGATGATGCCACTCCTTCTGGGAATCGTATCGTCAGTCTTGAAAGTCTGTGACGCTGACGACCGCATAGGATGCCGTACCTTGTCAGATATAGGTCCATACCTGTGAGTGGGGGGGTTTTTTGTGCAGGAAACTTGACTTCCAACCTACCCGTTATTCCGGTCTTCTCTTTAGAGCGAACGTCTTCGTCAGCAGCGCAGCAGTATTCAGATTGTGTGGGGGCTGTGGTCCCGTTGTTTGCTGCATCTTGCATTGCATTTGCATAAACAGTGTTGCATCATATTGCATATCATCTTCCAGTTAGCCAGAGTTCTGATCCAGCCTTTATGTCCTGATGGTGATTACCCGGAGTTTGGATTGAGCAACTGTTGATTGTCAGAAGACGACCTAGGGGTTGAGTAGCTTTGAGCAGAATCGAGCATTGAAGTCAGCTGAAGACCATTGGTAGCTATGTCTGAAGGCCATTTCCAGTCTCCTAACACCTTGACAGGGTTCACTATGACGTCCAACCCTCTGTAGGATTCTATGGAAGACTTCCCGCAAGTGAACAACGTTACTGCAGACCAAGTTGTACAGCCTTCTGTGGAGGACCGAGATCGACATGAGCAGTTTGTTGCCCAAAATGAACGTCCTCCTCCTGTTAACAATCAAGGTGTTGCTCTCCCTGTGATGAATCCACGAAGAGATATTCCAATGGCCGGGATGGTAGATCCAAGAGCTCTTGAAAAGGATAGAAGACTCCGAGCATTGGAAGAGAAAGTTGAAGCTTTGAAGATGAAAGCTGCTGTTAACCTGGATGCTGTAGACATGTGTTTGGTTCCTGACCTGGTGTTGCCTTATAAGTTCAAAGGGCCGAAATTTGAGAAGTACACGGGAGATAGCTGTCCGAAGCTGCATTTGATGATGTTCTGTCGAAGAATGACTTCGTTTGCGCGAGATGATAAATTGATGACCCATTGCTTTCAAGATAGTCTGACTGAGGCATCTTTGAGGTGGTATATGCAGTTAGAGAGACCTCAGATTCAGTCATGGATGGATTTAGCCAGAGCTTTTCTGAAGCAGTACGACTATAACCTAGACATAGCTCCCTATCGCATGCAGTTGCAAGAATTGTCTCAAGAGAACGATGAACCTTTCAGGAAGTATGTTCAGAGATGGAGAGAATTTGCTGCCAGAGTGAAGCCGCCGCTCCTAGACCGAGAGTTAATGAGCATGTTTGTACACTCCCTGGAGAGCCCGTACCTTGAAAGAATGCTTGGAGTTACGTCAAACAGTCAGGCTAGTGAAGCTGAATCCCTTTATGACTATCAGAATGAAGAGGGAGTTGTGATCAATGCAGTCACGCCAGATGTTGGGTATCCTCGAGATGAATCGGTGAAATTTGTTGGATCAGTATCTTCTATGCCTTGTTATGCTGGACAGACAGCGGTGCCTAGGGCACCATATCAGGAGTCTTATGTCGCTTCCCTTGCAAATCAGCAAACTCGTGACCGAGGTTATCGGAATCAGCGTCAGAATCAGAACAGACCTCGTAGCAACTTGGAACGAAGGAAAGCTCCTTCTCATCCAGTTCCTGTGCCGTACAGTCAGTTTTTGCCACAGTTGGTCCAGAGTTATTTGGTGGAGCCTAAAAGCTCTCAAGCCCGTGCCAGAACCTTACCCTCCTGGGTACAATCGCCAAGTTCAATGTGGTTACCTTGGTGGCTCTCCAGGGCATGCAACTGAAGATTGTAAAGCGTTTCAGGCGAAGGTACAGCAGTTGATCGACCAAGGGTGCATTTCCTTTCCAGAAGGAGTTGTTTGTTCATGCCAACCTCTCAGTTGTCTGAGCTCGCAGATCCTTTTCAAAAAGCCAGTGGTCCAGACTGGCAGGCGCCCTCAGCATTGGCAGTCCTCAGACCTTTATATCATTTGCATTTGTAGTTTCTTTTCTGTTAGTTACTACTTGCTGTTAAATATTGATTGTTTCGAATGGTGATATTAATAAAGTGACTATGCATTTTTCTGAATTAATCATGTCGTTGTCGCTCATTTACTGCATTGCACTGACACTTGCATTTTATTCACTCCATTTTGTCACTGTGACTAGCAAAGATTGGAGGGAGGATGACGAAAATAAACTCATAATCGATGATCGTATGCTTTCGGATAAGACCTTGCCGATGACGTACAAGGCATTGTTTCAAATCCCCTAAACACCGGAGAGATAAGGAAGAGAATCCCTTGTTAACCACTTCGAGCCGAGAAGTAGGAGTTTCTTTCGGATTTTTAAACCCTCACATCTTAACCCGGGGCAGGGTAGTTGTCAGTTAGCCTGACCGAGCATTCAAGTCTTACAGAGGAGTGTTGTCTTTCGAGGACCGATATCAGTTTACGCCTCTCAAGAGGTTGTAATTCGTCAACCACAGTGGTTAAACCACACCAATCAGGAGTAAGGCAATTACAATCCCTTCGGAGCAATCAAGACAACCACTGTCACACGACTTTGTTCCAAAAGGAAGAAAAAAGAAAGCCCGCTAAGTAAAAAGAAAAAGAAAAAGCTGGAAGGCTAATACTTAGGCAAAAATTAGGGCGTCCCGCTGGACTTCAAAAGAAATCGAAAAGAACTCAAAAGGAGTCAGTCCAGGCAAAAATTAGGGAATCAAAAGAACGAAAAAGAAAGGATATCAAAAGAAGAATCCTCGAACAAGGACAAGGTCGTGTGGATACAGACACCGAAAACGAAAAAGGGGTAACTGTCACTCCGAAAACCTTGTGAGTTTTCCTTAGCCATGGTCCTTACCATTCAACATACCTCTCGAAGAGGCGAGCGCTCGAGCCACGTTAACTGAACTTTAGGATCAGAGATCATCACGTAGAAGGGGTGGGTATAAATCTTGATTTGAGCCAAATATCCTTTGTTTCACGAACCGTGAACCCGACCACGATACAACCCTTAAAAGACCTAATTGAGGCAAGGTTTATTCTGAAGGTGCATTACGGTAAGGTTGAGTAACCTGACTCCCTCTTGATTTGCTAGTCATATCCTTGTTGTATTTTTCACTGGTCACATAAGCACTACGTTTGAACTTCGGTTCATTCATCATTCACAATCATGACACATAAATGAGTAACAGCACAAAATTTTCAAAATCTGCATAAACACTGCATTAAAATTACCATTCGGAGCAGACGATTTTTACTTGCAGGTTAGTAGTTGACAGGAAAGAAATTCCAACAGGGAATAATCAAACAGGATTGAATAATTCAACAGTCTGGATCAGAATGGTGTATGTTGCGAAACCCTGTAAATCTGGGGCATTGACTTCCAGAGAGTTTGGAATCAATTAGTCTGAGGAGAAGTCCCGAAGCATCAGTGGATCACGGAGCAATTGATCAAGAGCGAATCTTCTCGAGAGCCTATCAGGGGCAGTCATCCAGAATGCTATATCAGGGCAGGTTAAGTCACTCGATGCTCGTTCAGGGGCAAGTCACGATGTGGATAGTTGTTGAGTTAAGGGAAACACCGGGGTAAGCCACCGCAAGGTCGTATTGTAGCAAGGTGCTTTCGGCTCAGAGTGAGTTCTTTCCGAGAACCAGATTGAGGCAAAGTCATTACAGACAGGGGCATGCCATCCCAAGAGTGCAGAGATTATTCTTTATTCGAGGGACGTTCGATTCGAAGTATCTCGAGGATGTTCAGAATGCTGGGGCAGTTCATATTAAACCGTCAGGGTACAGATTTTCAGACTATCCCACAGAGGTTCCTGCAGGCCGGGGCATAGCAAAGGCGAAAGAGTTGTTCTCCTCAGTGTCATCAGAGTATTCAGAGCTACTTGAGCAGATCCAGCCGATCTTCAAGTTTGAGACAAATATCGGGAAATTGTAACCCTTCTACTTAGAAGTTGTGAATTTGGACTGGATATTGTCCAGCATCAGGCGTGTATGACCCACCTCGGATGTACAGAAGTCCAGCCTACTTGGCACACTCGTTTATCCCCCCGCAAAGTCATACATTCGAGAAGCAGTTAATCTGGGGGCAATTAGGTCGAGATTTGGCAAATCTCTCGCGGCTATGGGCACTGCTCCACGAATCAGTCGATCAGGGGCAAAAGATTATCGCAAGACCGGGGCAGAACACCCTAAAAACAAAAGATGTTGTTGGGACATTCTTTTGGGGTTTGACGTGCAGAAGCAGTTCAGATCTAACCGTCAGGGTTCAGAGATCGAAGAGTCTTCATCAGGAGGTTGGTGCCGATTCAGGGGCGAGGTATTGTGAGTAGCACTATGGCTAGCCTTTCTTTTCCAGACGAAATGCTCGGACTGGGGCATGTTGGTATTTGTGGGGCAGATTTCCGAGAAGGAATAGAGTTCATGTCGCCCTGACCAGAGCGTTTTGGTGAAAGACTTGATCGTTACATAAAGTGAATCCCCATGCAGGTCACGCTTTTGAGATAACAATGTCCCTTACTAAAGAAGGATCAAATTCCCCAGCTAGCCATAGCTTATCCAAAGGACATTCTCCAGCAAAGTCATTTATCCTTAGCAGAGTTTGGTGATTCCAAGATCGTAAGCTGTGTCCAGACAGTGGGGTGTCCCCCCAGAAGGATTCCTTATCTCAAGTAGAGTGGTTTAGCCGCAGAAGATTAATGTTTGTGAGCTGTATTCAGACAAGTTCACCTTTCCCCGCAGGGTCATTTACTCTCCCCCAGCGAAGACAGTTGATTTCCCCCAAGAGAATCGTCTCGTCCCGAGCGGAATTCTCTTCGCAAGTGTTTTCATTCCTTCCAGTGGAACTCGAAGATTAAGACTCTCCCCGGCAGAGTTGGTGGTGCGCCCAGGCATTTATTTTGTCAGAATACCGTGTGATATCCGTTCACTTTCCAGCAGAAGTCCAATCATACCAAGCGCATCTGCTATTCTCCAGCAGAGTTATATTCCCCATCAGGGTATCACTTCAACGAGGTGTTTGGTTTAAGTTCCTAATTTACCAGCTGAGTCGACTCCACTCTTCCAGCATTTATTTTGCTGGAATAATTCTGTAGCATCTGGCTATCCCCAACGGAGTCGGCATTGTCTTCAGCATTTATTTTGCTGAAGCGGTTTCCTGTATCCCAGCAGTTCGAGTCTGCATTTGCATCGGCATATAGTGCATTGGCATATAGTGTCATATTGGCATCGGCATATAGTGTCATACTTGCATCCACCAAATAAAAGCGTAGCATTTCCATGTTGAATGGAGCATCGTGTCATTATCAAACATACGCATTTCTGAAACCAGGTTGGCTAACCATTTGTTTCAAGTATTGTTTCTCTTGCAGGTAGAGAGAGTTCTTGCTCCAAAAAATCAATAAGCAGTCGAGGTCTCGACGTGAGACATTCAATGAAGTGTCAACTTCGACATTATTCCCCACAGAGTTATTTGTGAATTTCTCGTGTTTTCCTCGCCAGAGTGAGTAGGCAGAATTTCTCCTCATTCCCAAGCAGAGTTGTTTGTCATCAACGGGTTTCAGGAATCGGAATTTCAGAGGCCACAGCCGGTTATCAGAACAGGCGTCCGGTAGTTTGGTTTCCAGATATCCCCAGTAGAGTCCGCCTCAAGGTCGCCGTAACGTCAGTGATAAGAAGTTTGTGGACCAACGGAAGGATGAGTCCTGACGAGGACAATTTTATTGACAGGTTTTCTTCGTGCTAGAAAAGTGGGGGTCCTAACGTGAACAAATTTATTTCCTCATGGTTGATAAGAGGTGCTAGTCCTAACGTGGACGGGTTCGTTTTTTTAGAGTTGTTGGAATGTGGAGTCCTAACGTGGACATTTCTTCCAGGTGATGATATGTGTTAGTCCTAACGTGGACAGATTTGATTTCTTGATATTGATCGAAGGTGAAGTCCTGACGTGGACAAAGTTGATTATTCTTCGTGTTGGTGTCCTGACGTGGACCATTTATTTCCAGCAGATATCTCTATTTGTAATGGTGAGATGTGCGTCCTGACGTGGACAAGTTTATAGTTCCTCGTGATGACAAGATACAAGAGTCCTGACGTGGACAAATTTATCCTTCTTCGTGTTGTTGGCAGAGTGTGTGTCCTGACGTGGACGAGTTTTATTTCCCCAGCAAGTCGAAGACGCGCAAGTCCTGACGTGGACAGGTTCTATTACTTCAGCAAGTTGAGATATGAGTCCTGACGTGGACAAGTCTCACTTCCCCAATGGGTCAAAGGTGCATGAGTCCTGACGTGGACAAAGGTTTTATTTCCTCAGCAAGTCAAGAGGGGAGTCCTTACGTGGACAAATCAAGACGAAACATGGGTCCTGACGTGGACGAGTTTATTCCTTACGTGGAACGAAAGTTATTCCTAACGTGGAAAGAGATTCATTCCTTACGTGGAAAGATTGGAGTCCTTACGTGGACATATCAAGAGCATTCCTTACGTGGAAGAAAAATGGTTTCCTTACGTGGAAAGAGTTGGAGATTCCTTACGTGGAAAGATGGAGATTCCTTACGTGGAAAGACGAGTTTATTCCTTACGTGGAAAGATTGAGTCCTTACGTGGATAGATCAAGACGATACGTATTCCTTACGTGGAAATATGAGATTCCTTACGTGGAAAAAGTTTATTCCTTACGTGGAAAAGAAGATTGTATTCCTTACGTGGAAAAAGATAGATTCCTTACGTGGAAAGATGTATTCCTTACGTGGAAAATTTAGTCCTGACGTGGACGGATTCAGAAGAAATTTTATTCCTGACGTGGAAAGAAAGAGATTATTCCTGACGTGGAAAAGTTTAGTCCTGACATGGACAGATCAAAGATGAGATTCCTAACGTGGAAAAGAAGTGGTTTCCTAACGTGGAAAGATGATGATTCCTTACGTGGACAGATTGTGATTCCTTACGTGGAAAGATTATATTCCTTACGTGGAAAGATGGTGATTCCTTACGTGGAAAGAGTTTTATTCCTTACGTGGAAAGAAGTATTCCTAACGTGGAAAGATGGAGATTCCTTACGTGGAAAGTTTTTATTCCTAACGTGGAAAGATATGATTCCTTACGTGGAACGTTGGAGTTTCCTTACGTGGAAAAAGAATGATTCCTTACGTGGAAAAGAGATTGTGTTCCTAACGTGGAAAGGTGGGTCCTGACGGGGACGATGTAATCCTGACGTGGACAGGTTTATTCCTTACGTGGAAGAGCAAGTTTATTCCTTACATGGAAAGAAGATTGTTTCCTTACGTGGAAAGAAGTTGATTCCTTACGTGGAAAGAAAACGTGTTTCCTTACGTGGAAAGAAGTTGATTCCTTACGTGGAAAAAAGAAGTTATTCCTTACGTGGAAAAGAAGTTGATTCCTTACGTGGAAAGAGAAGTTGTTTCCTTACGTGGAAAAGTTTAGTCCTGACATGGACAGATCAAAGTTTGATTCCTGACGTGGAAAGATTGAGTCCTTACGTGGACGAATCAAAATGTGTTTCCTTACGTGGAAAGAGGTGATTCCTTACGTGGAAAGATTGAGTCCTTACGTGGACATATCAAGATGGGAGTCCTTACGTGGACAAATCAGAAAGAGTGGTTTCCTTACGTGGAAAGATGTGATTCCTGACGTGGAAAGATTGAGTCCTTACGTGGACATATCAAGTTGGAGTCCTGACGTGGACAGATCGAGGTTATGTTTCCTTACGCGGAAAGATTGGAGTCCTGACGGGGACAAACTAAGATAAGATTGTGTTTCCTTACGTGGAAAGAAAAGAAGTTCGTTTCCTTACGTGGAAAAAGATGGCATTCCTCACGTGGAAAGATTGGAGTCCTTACGTGGACAGATTGAGAAGGTATTCCTTACGTGGAAAAGAAAATTGTATTCCTTACGTGGAAAGATTGGAGTCCTTACGTGGACAAATCAAGACAATAGATGGTTTCCTTACGTGGAAAAGCGATATATTCCTTACGTGGAAAGGTGGGTCCTGACGTGGACATATATTCCTAACGTGGAAGGGTGAGTCCTAACGTGGACGAAGTATTCATAACCCAGAGAGTTTAGTCCTGACGTGGACAGATCCAGACGAAGTCTTAGTCTAACGTGGACGGGGTTATTCCTTACGTGGACGGTGTTATTCCTAACGTGGAAGAGTTTATTCCTAACGTGGACGATTTATTTCTGACGAGAAGGCAGACGAGCCATCCCCAGCAAAGTTGTTGAAGTTTTTCGAGTTGACGAAGCAGGCATCCTAACGTGAACAAAGTTTTATTCTTGCAACGATAGAAGCTTTTTAGGCTGTTGAAAGTAATCCCCAAGCAGTGGCGCAGTTTATTTCTGCGGTTGGCAAATTTCTGGGCTCTTAGTATTCAACCGTCTCGTACCGCGAATGTCTGAAGGCTCCGGGCTCTTCACCCAATCGGGTCCAAGTCGCTTGAATAGGGGCAGCTGTTGCACCCTAAAATTTGACCAACCGGGTCCCGTATCTGGTCCTATGTTTCGACGCATGACCGCATTCGCATCTGCATATCGCATACAGTGCATTTTTCATTTGTTTTGGTTTTATCGGGATCACAGCTCTCGTCTCGTGTTTCAGGTGTTTCTTAATCAGTTCAGATAGGCAGAATCGTATTTTTGGGATATTTCGGTGCCCGTTTATTTTTACCGGCTATTTTGGTGCGCTCTCGCGGTGTTATTTGTCGTTCGGTGCTATTGTTGTTCCTTCGGGAATTATTGTGATTTTTCTGGATTTTATTGACCATTTTTAGATTTTTTTAACAGCTTTTAAATCATCTTTAGGATTTAATAGGATATTAATAGTTTTTAAAAATAGTTTTAATGGTTTGTAATTCATTTTTAGAATATATTAGGTTTTAAATAGATTTTAAAATCATTTTAGAATAATAGAATAATATAGTTGTTTTTTTTAATAGAAGTTCTATAGATTTTAATAGGTTTTAATAGAATATAGCTTTTCTTTTTTCTTTTTAATAGATAATATTTTAGATATAGATGATATAGCTTTTATAGGATTTTAAATAGAATTTTAATATAGAATATAGAGTTTTCTTTTAATAAATTTTCTTTTATAGAAGTTTAATTAGTGGGTTTATTAGAATTTTTTAGAGATTTATTAGAGTATTAGGATAATTTAGATCTTATTAGATATTAATCAGGTTTTAATATTCTAATTCAATTCAGTTTTTTTTAGTTTTTGGCCATGTTTTTCGTGTGGGCCTCATAGCAGGCAAAAAGCCCAAATTCGCAGGTCCTGAATTGGCCAATTTTCGTCCAGAATTGTCCAGCAAAGTCTAGAAGCATCCAGAAGAGTCCAGAGATTCTCAGCCTATAAAGCCTTCAGCATCCACGTGTTAACGAGGGAGGACCCCACATTTCATCACCATCACACGCCACGCATCACTCACAGAGTCCCTCTCTCTGCCACGTGGTCACCATGCAGCGACTCATTCCACTACCGCCCCACCCGTCCTGCATGCAGCAATCCACCCTCCACTCATCTCACCACGTGGCACCACCTCCTCCCTCACCGGACTACATGCAAAGTCCGGTGACCACCGTACCAGAACGCCGCCGGCCACCCTCAACCGTCTCCGACCACCGCACACTTCGCCGGAGAACACCAAAAATCCCCAGATCTCCGGTCAACATTCATCTTCTTCCTCTGTTCCGATCAACCTCACCAATAACCTTTTCCAGATCCCGATCAACCTTCAAGAACCTCTCCGATCAACCCTCATCTTTCTGATCAAAATCATCAACGGGAAGCACAATCTCCATCAGTCTTCCTCATCTCCAGAATCTGCAAGGTCATCATCAATATTCGTGATGTCCATCAAGATTCATCAGACTTTAATCCACATTCATCATCTCCGAGAAGTTTCCAGAAAACCGTTCATCAAGTTCTTCGTAGATCCTCCTTCAAGATCCATCAAGCCAGCCATGAACAACTTCCCAGAAATTTCTTCATCATCAGATCATCAACGTCATCCAAGCAACTCCAAAATCTTCAGCAAACCTCCTTCGAAGGAATCTCCAAAAGACTTCGAGAAGAACACGCAATCTACGCTTTGGGCTTCAGAAAAATCCAAACGCTCGTCTTCAGCAAATAACCTTCAAGATTCACATGCAAGAATCATCAAGCTCCAGATTTCTCATCAAGAACATGAAACAACTTCAACAAACTTCGTCCCAGATCTACCCCGCGAACGTCCACCAATAAACGTTTCCAGGTTACGATCCATCAAAGATCTTCATAAGGATGCATCATCAGCAATCATCTTCTTCAAGTTTCCTCAGAAATTTAATGAACTTCATCCAGCTTCCTTCAAAAGTCATGAATCTCCAACATGCAACTTCATCACACCTTCAGTATCTTCAACGAACTAATCTCTTTCAGAGATTTGCTTCACGAATGTCAAGGACGGATGTTTCCAGATGGCGATGGGTTTCTGTTGTTTATTCTTTTGTTTTTGCAGATTGTGAAACGAAAGTTGAGTTTGAATATGATAGAATAGGAGTGGTGATCGGAGAGGAGAACGGAGGTAGACGTGGGTGAGATTAGGAGGAAGGTGAACAGTGCAAAAGGAGGAGAGATAGGCAAAATTAGGGTTTCTGCGACCAAAGAGAGACAGGAGAGGATGAAGATTGGGCCCTGGGCCCATCAGGGGTTGTTGGACCGTACGCACCCCCTATTTTCCATGCGTCCTCCATTTCAGTTTTTTTGTTTGTTTTTGCTTAACAATGGGCTGGGCCCTATGTCCTTCACCAGACCAACACACCTGCGTTTTTCCTCATGCCCCCCCTCCTGCGTGTGGGCAGTGTGGGCTGGGCTGGGCCTTTGTCTTTCTTTTATTTTTTCTGCAGACTAACACCCCATAACTGTAACTAACCCCCTCCCCCTTTTAGATTTTCTTGTGTTTTCTTTATTACAAAATATAAAAAGAAAGAAAATAGAGAGAAAAATATTGAAAGAAAAAGGAGAAAGAATATGAGAAAAAAAAGAATAATGAGAAAAGAAAAGAAATAATATTTGAAAAAATGGAAAAATACATGGAAAAATAGTGAGAAAAATAGAAAAAATAGTGAAAAAAATAGAAAAAGAAAAGTGAAAGACAATAAAGGAAGATATATTGAAAAAAGAAAGAGAAAAATATATTGAGAAAGAGTTGAAAAGAAAAGAAGGAAAAAGAGGAAAAAATATTAAAGTAGACTTAATATTTTTTAGAGTGCATTTTTTTGCATAGAGATATTTTACCCTTTTATAGATAGCTTAGAAGTCCACTTGTTAGGGGACTTTTTCATTTGATTTTTTCAGCATAGGATAGGATAGTATTTCCTAGGCGATTTATTTTCAGTATTCACCCATTGTAATCATTTTTCAGAATGTTAATAAAACGAGATTTGAGTTGTGGTCCCGAAGTAGCCGAACTACAGCTGCTCTGATTTCTCGTACCAGACGAGAATATGTAGGCATAGGATGCGATATCCTAGAGAGCACACTAACGACTGACTTTTGTTCTCTCTCTGCTGTGCGATCGAGACTTTCCCGCTGACGACTGATGTAACCCTTTTTCTCTCTTGCCGAGTGCATTTGAGACCAAACCGTAGTTTTTCCCATAGGTTCACGTACCTTTGAAACCAGTTTGATTTTCTCACTGCTGTGTGAGAATACCCTGTTTAGCCGTAGTTAGCCTGAACTACGTAAAGCTCTGATCTTCCATGCAGTGTGGAAGTACGTAGGCACAAGACGCGAGGTCTTGGCGAGCCAATTTTCCCCGTAGTCCCGAACTACGTTGACTCTTACTTTCTCTCTTGAGAATACGTAGGCATAGAGTGCGACGCTCTATCGAGTCAATTCCCTTCCGTTTAGATTTAGCAGCCGTAGATAGATTGTTTCGCATCCTGTAGACAACCCAAGCAAGCGTGGATCCCGTCGAGTACGACGGACGTGAGGGGTGCTAATACCTTCCCCTTGCGTAACCGACTCCCGAACCCAGGTTTTGGTTGCGATGAACATGCCTTTCTCGTGTTGTGCGAGGTTTACTCTGAGCGTTTCCTTTCCCTCCCGTGGGATAAATAACGCACGGTGGCGACTCTTCTGTCAGCCGGCGCCGATTTTCGCAGTAGCGACACACGTCAGCAGCGGCTGCACCAAGGTCTGAAGATTCTCCTGGCCCTTGGCCATGCTCTCCATAGCTTGCATGAACAGAGTCAGCTTCTCACGAATCTCCTGCATCTCGACTTGAACTTGATCCATTGCTTTCTTGCAGTTGTTTCTGGTTGAATAGCGGTGGATTCTTTGGTCGTGAATACTGAAAAACCTGTGAGATGCAGGGAATAAGATACAGATTAAACAAGTAACTGGCAACGCAAGAATGAATATGCAGATGCAATATGTGTCTGTGCGTTAGGGAGATCAACCCCTAATTCTAGTGCCAAAGTGCCAGTGCAGTGACAGTGCTAAGAAGCTTGGATTCATCCATGGAGAAAACATCTCATATATTGCTGAAAAGCCCATCAAGGCAGAAATACAATATCACTGAATGTTCAATAACAAGAAGGCATGACCTCGACCAACAATCCTGGTGATGGCCAGCACAATGCAAATAAAGCATATACAGCAGTGCATAAGGTAATCAAGTGCGACCATATGCCCGATACTCTTCTAACAATCTCTTGGACTTGGGATGGTCCGGCTGAGAAAGCAACCCTTCGACGAGCGAGTCTCTTTGCCTGATAACACGCTGGAGATCCCCAATGGATTCCTCCCAAACACCTTCTCCAAAGCACTCCTCTAGCTTCCGCTTCTGGGATGCAGACTCTTTCTTACGCTTGACAACTTTGTTCAACGAATTCTAAACGTCGTATCTCCGCATAACCTCTTCTTCAAACCTTTTCTGGCTAGCTTTCAACTGATCTTCCAGTTCAGAGATCTGCTGCTTCAGTTTGTCTTCTCTCCCTTTATTACTGGTCAATGTAGCATTCCAGGTTTTGTTGAACGTGGAGATCTCCCGGTAAGCTATATCAAGTGCTTTCTTCTTAGACTCCAGCATGTCATGAGAGCTCTTGAAATCTATCCCCAAACGTTCACGCTTCTTTCGTTGCTCAGTTAGTTCTGCACCTAACTGGTTCACCAGCTTTGTTTGCTGCTCGAAGGAATATACGACTTCATTCCTTTCGCTCCTGAGTTGCACTAGCTCTTCTTCCAACATCTCGTTGGCTTTCATCAGCTCTTCTTTCTCCTTCACAATCTATTCATATCTCTCAATAGACACAGTAGTTGGCTCTTCAACCACGAGGGGAGCAGGAGGTAATACTGCAGGAAACGGCATCAGCGCCTGCTTTGCCCTATCTCGTATCCAGGCTTGGTACGGAGGATAGGCTTGACAATCATTCTTACCCAACAACGGCCTACCCTTCTTGCAGATGTTATTCCAAGCATGCTGAAGCTTGGATAACAATTCTCCTTTCAAATCACCTGTGAAATACAGAGATTCCTGCACTTCCTCCTCTTTTGGCGGGCTTTTCAAAGCATAACCGAATTGCCTGATCAACAATGACGGATTGTAGTTAATGCACCCTTTCCTCCCAATCAGAGGAACGTTAGGATATCCTGTGCAGCGGTAGATAATCTCAGATCCCAGTAAATCTCTATCAAACCAGACAACATCTTCTGAAGAAAGCCCCATCAGACACTCAGACCATTCCACCGTAGCTGCAGACTCAGCAAAGATACCCTTCTTGGGCAGGTGACTATCAAACCACATATACAACAAAGGCACACAACAAGAGACGTTCTTGCCCCTCCTGTTCTCGTTCTTGTAATGCAGAGAGTGATAGAAGTCTCCAATCAGTGTAGGCACAGGATTACCTGAAGCAAATATATGGAATGCATCCAAATCAACAAAGTCAAGCATATTAGGGAACAGTACAATGCCATAGATACACAAAGCAAGGATGGCATTAAACACAATCCAATAGCCACTCTTGGCATACTCTTGTGCTTTCCCAACCAGGAACTTGAGAGAGAAACCAGAAACTCCATTCCACGAGGTTAACAGCAACTCTGAGGAATCTAAATGCAAAGCAACAGCCAAATCCTCCAGCTTGGGCTCAGCACCCATGTGAATGAAGGGTACCCTGTTCTGAATGGTTAACTCCAAAATCTCAGCATATTCCTCCATGGTCGGAGCCAGAATGAAGTCAGGGAAAGTAAAACACCTCAGCGGGGGATCATAAAACTGCATCAGCGCGTACAATCCACTCAGCTCATACGTGGATGGCTTGCAAACCAACCTAAGCAGTTTCCCATAACTCTTCCTGAAGCTTCTCTTCACGTCATCATTAGCTAAAGACAAAAAAACCAAGCAAAGAAGAAACATCTGGAGTAGGCAACTTGTATGCCACCGTCTTCTTCAAAGTACCCATAATAGCAGCAGATAGAAATCCGGGCAACTAGAATCAGAGGGTATGAAATGCACCTGCAGCACAGACACACATTAATGATATGCAGAATGAGTATGCAACAATGCAATATGCAAACATGCAACAGGGATCAAGTGATATATTGCTGAAGAGATCCATCCACAACTGTCTCAACAGACCCACAATACTGCTCAAACCCTGGTCTCAACAGACCCATAACAATGCTCCAACCTGGTCTCAACAGACCCATAACACTGCTCTGATGAAGAACCCCAAGTAACCACACATACTGATCCAATGTAGAGAAAACCGGGTAGTCTGGAGGTCAAGTTTCCTGCATACCCCAATCCCTCTCACAGGTAGGTGTCCTATCAACTGACACAAGGTACAACATCCTATGCGGTCGTTGGCGTCACAGACTTTCAAGACTGATGATACGATACCCAGAAGGTGTGGCATCATCATGTCCCGAAGAGGCCTCACTTAGCCAACTTCCAATTGATCGGTCCCCGGAGTCGACAATCCAACTAACCAACAACCCCCTCAACCCAAAGGGTTGAAAAAGAAGTCAACCAGAAGAACCTCGTCTGGGCGTGGATTTTGCAGGACACTAGTACATGCAAAGCATGCACGCGCCCACTACTTTCCACAACTAATTCTAGGTGCACTCAAGCCCAGGTCCGGCTTATCTCTCAGCAGATCACCCCCTCCCACAACAACACTAACAATATAAAGCTGACAATGAAACACGGAAAGTAAAGACAGAAAGGTAAATCCATACAAAACCCACGATGGGAAAACAAGCGCTAGGACTGACTCGCGTAGGGAACCGTTGGAGTCCCCAGCAGAGTCGCCAGCTGTCGCTACTGCGAAAATCGACGCCAGCTATAACAGAAGAGTCGCCACCGTGCGTTATTTATCCCAACGGAGGGAAAGGAAACCCTCAGAGTAAACCTAATGCAAAACAGGAAAGGAATGGTCGTCACAACCAAATTCCTGGATTCGGGAGTCGATTACGTGAGGGGAAGGTATTAGCATCCCTCACGTCCGCCGTACTCGACGGGATCCACGCTTGTTTTCTAGTACGGGTTGTTATTCTATCTATTCTAAAGGTCTGGGTTAAAAAGAAAAGAAAATGACTCGGCAAAGTATCGCACTTTATGCCTACGTATTCCCGTCTGAAACGAGAAATCAGAGTCAACGTAGTTCGCCTACCTACGGGAAAGGAGGGGAAGGTTGCTCGCTAGGATATCGCATCCTATGCCTACGTACTTTCATACAGCATGAAATATCAGAGCAAACATAGTTCGGACTACGGAAGACACAAGCTTGTCTGGCTGTTTTTTATTACCTTAACAAAGGGATTTTCTTGATTAAGAGTCCAAGCGGACAAAAATGACACTTTGATGTTTGTTTTGAATCTTTTACGAAAGAAGTGTTTTTTAATTTGTTTGCAATCTCTGACGCACTAGAGACTATGATCTGAGAGTGACTACGTCTCGTGTCACCCAAAGGGTACCACACTAAGCAGCCAGACTACTGGAAAGGAGCTCTCCAGCAACCCTTTCTCAAATAGCTTAAGGCTCGTAACGTACGACATCGATTAACCTTATTACTGCACTTTTGAGTTGTTTTTGAGATAAGAAGAGAAAGAAGCTCTAAAAAGCCTAGGGTTGAAAAGGGAATAAAAACTAACCTAATGTTGTCATGCATGGATAAGAATCCTAATGTCTGTCATAATTCCCTCCTGCACAGAGGAAATCAGAGATCCTAGGGGATAAACAGAAAAGAGAGCAAGCAAATACAGTAAAATGCATGCAATGCAGCAAAACAAGCGAGGCAAGGGAAAACAACAGGAAAAGTAAATCAACATTCACTTCAAACCTAAGGGACAAGCAGCACAAGCCAACAAACAATACAGAAAACAAAACCCAAAGCAGAGGAGGCAGCCCAAGCAGCAACACCAAACTCCTACAGCAAACAGCAGCTCTGAACAGCAACAGATGATTAAACAGCCAAAAGTTGACAGCAACAACCTTCATCTTCATGAATCTCCTATCTTTAAGCTCCATTAAACCTTCAATCTTCAACAAGCAATAAGCTTTAACAAGCTCCCAGCTTAAACCAGCAAACAGCTTCAACAAGCTCCTAACTTCATCTTCAACAAGCAGCAAAACCCTAGCATCAACAAGCAACCAGCTTCAACAAGCACAAACCTCATTCTCAACCAGCTTCAACAAGTTCTAAGCTTCTCGTTACCAAGCCTCAACAAGCACCTCCAAAGGAGAATCATTCAACAAGATCAAGTTGAAGTGTTAAGAAACTCACTGACAACCAAGGGAAGTCATTAAGATCTTATCACTGTAACAGGAAGGCATCCTCAAAGTTCTACTCTTAAAGCATGCCATTCATCCCTCCAAGGGAGAGATGTGACTTCCTTAAGAGGACTTTATGTCATTGGATTGAATGGAGATGAACAATATACTCCATGACAAGCATTCCACAAGATGAGAAATCTTCACATCCAAGCTCCTTCAAGCTCTCCAAAGCATCTTCAATTGGTCTTCATCTCCATCCAAGCACAAGAGCAACACCACCCTAATCTAAAGGGAACTATTGAATTAAACTAGTCAAATTAGCTCATCAGAAACACCTAGAAGTTAGTCCTAAAACTAAATCTAATTAAAATGCCAAAAGGGATTGTAAAATCCTACAAAAATTACTAAAGGTTCCTAAACCTCTTAAGAATATGCCATACAAAAACCAGGGGGTTAACCATTCATTTGGACCTAAAACTATGCCCTAAACCTAAGGGTACTATCCTAAAACCCTAATTCTACAACACCTAATGTTCAATGTTCAAACTAGCCTAAATTTATCTCACAAAAATATGAGAAAATTAATAGGGGTACATGCATATCTAATCTATCTAGTCCGAAAAGAATCACCTCAAAATCATACACCAAAGACCCATACCAAAATCAACAAGATGGCATACCAAACATATTCAAAATAAAACCAATTAAAATGCCAAAAATGCAATAAAAATATAAAATGCATGACAAATGAATTTAATAAATTCCTAAAATTTTAGACTCTCTAAGGAGTCAGGGGAAAAAAGTCTAGATAAAAAATGTTAATTTTCCTATTTATGGTGAATTATTTCCTAACTATATGCAAAATATGAAATTAAAAGAAAATAATGAAAAATGAGAAACCTGCGTGCTGAATAGCAATTAAAACATGTTGTAAACCAAACCTGGGCCCAAGAGGGGGTGCGCATAGGAATCTGACTAAGCCCAATCCAACATTAAAACAAAATCAGAAAATAAAATGGAAATTGGGAAAGTCTTGTGGCAAATAGCAATGAAAACACGTTGTTTCTCAAACTGGGCCCAAAGGTGGGGTGTGGATAGCGTGAGTCACTTAAGCCCATCCAACTCAGATTAAATGAAACGGAGCGTTTCACGTAAACTCATTCTCTTCAGGTTTTGAAATGCAATCATGGCCGTTGGTTCATGAGTTCAGTCAAGGTCAACTATGGATCCAACGAGTCCTAGGTCATCGTCCCCAAATGTTTGAAAAATGGAGGGAGAAACTCAGACGGTGGCCTGAGCTTTGCGCCACCGTCTTCTCCGGCGTGGCACATCCAAAAGTGTATTAATCAAGCCAATTAAATGCCCTATCTCACTCGAAATTCTCTCCTGATCACGAATATGCCCTCCAAATCCATTGATTTTCACTCAAACATCAAAACCGATCCAAGATTCAGAAAATTCACCAAGTCTTGATCAACTCAATTCTTGCAATTAAAGATCCTAAACTCATCTACGTGTTTCAGTCATCAATTCTAACCATCTGAACGCCATTGAAACCTCAAGAATCTCAAGATATATGCTTCAACAGAAAATGCATCATACTTAATTTTGTCTCTAATTGCTCCCAAACCAATCCAGAAACGATCCTTATGTATCCTAGGTCCTAACCACATGTAGGATTCTACTCAATTCTCCCTAGATCAATGTAGAATTTAGAAATTACTAACCTGATGAAAACTCACTAACAGAAGCACTTGGAGCACGATTCCACCTTCAAAGCCTTCCAGAAATGTTCAATGATGTAAGATGAAGCTTCCTCAATCTTCAATTTGGCTTGATTGTGCTTGCAAATCCAAAACCGATTCTGAGTTGGAGCTCTTGAAACTCAACCTTCTCTAACAGCTTCTAGCACAAATTGATCACCAAACTGAGTTTGAACTCACTTCAATCAATATATAGAAAGATTCCATGGGCTTTTTGATCCACTTTGAGGCCCAAATCCTTGTATCCAAAATTCTGAATTTTGTTCTTGAAGCTCAATGTGACAGTTGCGAATTCTTGCTTATTCCTTGTTCCAGAAGGTTCCATTCAGTTGCAAATTGATTTTGGAATGTGTTTGGGTCCATAGCACAGCTTGAATTGCATTGGTTGTTGATTTGGATTAGTGACTTGCATTTGAAGAAACCATTTTAAAAGGCAAGCCATGGAACCAAGCCTCACTTCAAAAATGTAATATTGCTAATGTCTTTGAAATGCATTTCCTGATCAATTTGGTATATAACATGGACTTGTTTGGACACCAATCAGGAAATTCCATTTTTTTTTTGCCTTTTAATCACTTTAATTTCTTCCTTTTCAAAATTTCTCAAACCAACTTCTCCTATGAGCCAATCCAAAGCCTCCTTGATGCATGGTCAAGGTTAAAACCCTATTTTGAGCAACTTTCTAGTTGAACAATTTTCCATTTGAAGCTTGCAAGTTGGAGATTTTGGCCCATGCTTGAAAATGACCTATAATCACCAATACCCAAAATACCCCTGGCTTGCCAAGATCATAACTTGAGTTCTACAAGTCCTATCAAGTACTTATAGTACTCTATGGAAAGCTAAGATCACGATCTACAACTCTTATGTTGGCCAAGAATCCATTTGAAACCTTCTTGAAGGGAAAAAGTTGCTTGGAAGTCAAGTGACTTTCACAGATAAATTTCAGTGTCATCTGATGACCTGTAACTTGCAAGAACCATAACTTGAGTTCTATATATTTACTTGAAGACTTCTAGTACTCAAATTAAAGGTATTGAGATTCTATACAAGTTTCGTGTTGGCCAAAGATCCATTTGCAACTTGTATTTTGACTTATGTAGCTTTGAAGTTAGGCACTAAATAGGGGATTTTACACTGAAACCCTAATTTAGCAACTTCCCACATCCTTGATCCTTCTTTACTTAATCTTGGCACAACACCACACATGTATCAAAATACCAATCCATGAACCCCATGACTTCAAAGTAGGCTTTGATGCTCTCCAATTTGCAATTGAACTAGGATTAACCCAGATGAAACCCTAGTTGACTGCACCTCAACTGAGGCTCTCATACTTGAATCAATGACTTGTCTCAGCTTCAATATGGCCCTCTAGGCATCCCATGAAATCCATACACACCTCAAATTCACATTCCCTGCTTCTCATCCCACTGATGATTCTCAATATTCCTCAAGATAGGAGCAAAACCCACATGTAGGCACTCAAATTTCTCAAGACATCAAGTGGCTTGGATGATCTCTCAAACTTGGATAACACCTCTGGCTAGGCCCTTCTTTTGATAGACACCCTTGATCCTTTGTTGGATGAGTTCTATGCTATGATATGCCAATTATTAGAACTATGTACATGATGTAACTATGCAAATGAAATGCAATGAAACACAAATCAGGCAAGAAAAGGTTGAGCAAATTTTGGGGTGCAACAGCTGCCCCTATTCAAACGGCTTGGACCCGACTGGGTGAAGAGCGAACGGCCTTCAAACAATCGAGGTACGAGACGGTTGAATACCAAGAAACCCGGAAATTTGCCAACCGCAGAAATAAACTGCACAACTGCTTGGGGAACAACATCCCCTATCTGAATTTGGTCGTTACGACAACGTCTGATAATAATTCTGATTTCACCTTCAACCACCTATGTGACGCCACAGGTACTGAACAATTTTTTTGCAAAACACCTCCGTCCACAACTGGACTAACCTTGTCAACACAAGAAGAGAAACAAATTTGTCGATACGAATAGAGATTCTATCGTCACAAGAATACCCTTGTCCACATCTGGACCCAAATTTCGTCAAATCACGAATAAACACCAATCTGTCCACGTCAGGACTCACATTTCGCCAACCCGAAGAAATCTCAACAACACCGGAATAGAACTTTGTCAATGTCAGGACGCTTGTTTCGTCAACACGAAGAAATCCCCTCAACCAGAGCAAAACTTTGTCCACGTTAGGACGCACACTTTGTCAACACGCAGAAATCCCATCATAAACTTGTCCACGTTAGGACTCAAATTCCATCAACCCGAAGAAATCCTATCGTCATAGGAATAAAACTTTGTCCATGTTAGGACGCGCACTCCGCCAACACGAAGAGAACTTTGTCCATGTTAGGACGCCTGTTTCGTCGACACGAAGAAATCTCAACAGCACTTATCCACGTTAGGACTCCACATTCCGTCAACACGGAGAGATCTCATCAGAAACTTGTCCATGTTAGGACTCCACATTCCGTCAACATGGAGAAATCCTATCATCATAGGAATAAAACTTTGTCCACGTTAGGACGCTACATTCCGTCAACACGGAGAAATCCCGACGACTTCGCTGGGGATGAGTTGTCCGCATCTCGTCAACATGAGGGGATCCTATCAACATAGGAATAAATTTTCTACATCAGGACACCGTTTCGTCAACACGAAGAACGGTAAATTTGTCCATGTCAGGACCCGTGCATCTCGCCAACACGAGGAACTATAAACTTTTCCATGTTAGGACGCATATTTCGCTAATACGAAGAAAGATATCTGTTGGGGATAAATGGTCCACGTCAGGACACCATTCAGTCAACACGAAGAGTAATCAAATTGTCCACCTCAGGACTTCACATTCCGCCAGCACAGAGAAATCAAATCTGTCCACGTTAGGACTAGCACATCTCATCAACACGAGAAAATAAATTTGTCCACGTCAGGACTCCCACTTCTTCGATCCGCTGAGGAAATAAAATCTGTCCACGTTAGGACTACACTTCACCAACACGAAGAAATCAAATATGTCCATGTTAGGACTCATATCTCGTCAACACGAGGAACTCCTATCTGCCTAGGCAATAAAATTTTGGCAACTTCCGGGGGAATACTTCTGTCAACTAGTAGGAAAATACATCCGTTTATCCATACGGGAAGATACTCTGAATACAGTTTCTCTATTGATCTCTACAGTAGCTAACTCCATTACTCCCAACCCACAAACCTTTTAGCACTGACGTGACGGCGACTTTGAGGAGGACTCTACGGGGGATATTTGGAAACCAAACTGCCGGACGCCTGTTCCGATAACCGACGACAACTTTTGGAATTTCGATTCATGAAACCCTTTGATACTGATGTAACATCAAATTTGAAGAAGATAATCCGCTGGCCGGATAAGAGAAACTTCAACAAGCAACTCTGGTAATAGATCTGAGCTAGAACTTCATACTCCTGCTGAGAAAACACACCTGAAAGCAAAAAGGTTAGCCAACCTGATTTAGGTTTCAAAATGCGTATGTTTGAAAATGGCGTAATGCTCCGTACGGCACGGAAACGCTACGCGTTTGAGTAGATGCAAATATGACGATATATGCAAATGCAAATGCAGGCTCAAGTTGTCGGGGCCACTCTGATAGTGTTGTCTCAACAACATGAATGCTGAGGATAAAAGCCAACTCTGCTGGGGAGAACAAGTATCACAAAATATTCTGGCGAAATAAACGCCAGAAAGACAACCAAATCTGCCGGGGAGAGATTAACCACCAATTTCCACTGGGAGGAAAAAACCAACACCCTGCTGGTGAACAAACTTAGCTGGGGAAAGAAGCGACACTTCTGGGCAAAGCACACTGTCTGGGCACAGTTTACACATTCAGAGTTACCACTCTGCTGAGGATCAACATCCGGTCAATGGCATGACGACCTGTGGGGAACAGGAAAACCCATCCTTCACGGATATAAACCTTTCGAAACAACAACTCGGTTGACTATTGCGGGAATCTCCCATGCTGGAGATTGAACACGCACATCTTCGATTCGCTGAGGAGCGCAACCTCTGCAGGGGACATTGATTTTGACTTGCTGGGATTAATCCTACGGACGGATTTCCATGAGGACACTCTCCTGGGGAGAATAATTCCCTCCTTCGAGAAGGGATAAATGCCATTTCAGCTTTCTGGGGGATAAGCTGCGACTAGCTGAGGAATGATGTCAACTGGAGTCAAGTCTTATGTCAAGCGACCTTGGCTGGGGAATACAATTCCTGACCGTTTGCTCCAAGGGTAAGAATCCTGCAAAACACAAACGAGACAAAACAGGCCTATACAACAGAATCTATCCGGGTTAGCATCTATGACATTACTTCAGTCAATTCGAAGTTTTAGCAATTATTGGCAAGGGCCAGCAAGATTATGTAAGTGCAAGTTTATCAAAAACATCGGCGTCTTTCACAAACAAAACAGTAAAGAACAAACATCAAGTACTGAATAACATGTTTTATTGATAATGAGCCTCTGAATAGGCAAAGTTTTGTACACTGGATGCAACTCCTGAAAAGAGGAAGTCACGTACAAACACACATAAATATATGCACAAGAAGCATAAAGAAAATACAAAACAATATTTGTATACATGTCGGCAACGTGGCACAGACAAACACCATGAGCTGACCCTCCTATGACTCGCCTGACTCTGCGCTTTCCCGATACTCGATCTTTGGAAGAGATTGTTTTTGGATAGACGGCCCCCCAGGTACTCCCAAACCAATAAGCAATGCCGTATCAAATCCGGACCGCAGTCATTTGCTTTTTCAATCCCTAACTTTTGCGTGAACCGCCCTATGCAGGTTTTCAATTCACCGGGATACCCTTTTTTTCTGAAGTCGCCCTTTTCAGGTTTTCGACTTCGCGGGTGTACATCTTTTCAATTTTATCCCTAACTTTTTCCCGAACCTATTATTCATTTTTTATGGTTCGCCGGGATGCCCCATTTTTGCCTGGACTCTCTTTTTACTGTCCAGCGGGTCACTTTCAAGCAAAGTATTTTTTAACTGCGTCCAAATTCATAGGAGACGTAAAGTCCTCACCATCCATGGTGGATAGTAACAAGGCTCCTCCAGAGAAGACTTTTCTGACAACGTAGGGACCTTCGTAATTGGGAGTCCACTTGCCCCTGTGATCTGATTGTGGTGGGAGAATCTTTTTCAAAACAAGATTGCCCATCTGAAAGCTTCGAGGGCATACCTTCTTGTCGTAAGCTTTCTTCATCCGGCTCTGGTATAACCGACCGTATGCTAGAGAAGCCAGTCTCTTCTCATCCATTAAGCTGAGCTGATTCAGTCTATCCTTAATCCATTCTGCCTCGTCGAGTTGGACATCACGTAAGACCCTCAGGGACGGAATCTCGACCTCCAACGATAACACTACCTCCATTCCGTATACCAATGAGAAAGGGGTTTCCCCGGTTGATGTGCGTACCATCGTACGATAACCGTGCAAAGCGAAAGGTAGCATCTCGTGCCAGTCCTTATACGTCACAACCATCTTCTGAACAATCTTCTTTATGTTCTTATTGGCCGCTTCGACAACACCATTCATCTTGGGCCGGTAAGGAGAAGAGTTGTGATGCTCAATCTTAAAATTCTGACACAACTCTTTCATCATTTTATTATTCAAATTTGAACCGTTGTCGGTGATAATCCTCTCGGGGATTCCATATCTGCAGATAATATCTCGTTTGATAAATCTGGCTACCACTTGTTTGGTCACATTGGCATATGATGCTGCTTCCACCCATTTGGTGAAGTAATCAATTGCCACCAAAATGAACCGGTGTCCGTTTGATGTCGTAGGCTCGATCTTGCCAATCATATCAATTCCCCACATCGAGAAAGGCCACGGTGATGACATCACATTCAGAGGGCTCGGAGGCACATGGATTTTGTCCGCATAAATCTGGCATTTATGACACCTCTTTGCAAACTTGAAACAATCTGTTTCCATAGTCAGCCAATAATAACCTGCCCGCTGCAGTTTTCTCGTCATAGCATGCCCACCAGCATGTGTACCAAATCTACCCTCATGTATCTCTTTCATGAGCAACTTCGCCTCTTTCTCATCTACACAGCGTAGCAACACCAAGTCGTGGTTTCTTTTGTACAGGACACCGTCCGGATTCAGATAGAAATTGCCAGCCAATCTCCTGAGAGTCTTCTGATCTCGACTGGATGCCCCATCCGAATACTCCTTGTTATGCAGGAAATTCTGAATGTCAAAGTACCAGGGTTTACCATCGGGAGCCTCGTCAATGGCAAATATGAATGCAGGCCTATCGAGCCGAGAGATAACAATCCGGGGAGCCTCGTTCCAGAAGTTAACCTTATACATTGAGGACAATGTCGCCAGAGCGTCAGCCATTTGATTTTCTGCTCGCAGTACGTGATGCAATTCCACCTTGTCAAAGAAAGGCAACAATCTCCTTGCATAATTCATATAAGGTATCAAGTTAGGCTGACGTGTCTCCCATTCTCCTTTAATCTGATTCACCACTAGAGCTGAGTC
This sequence comes from Lathyrus sativus, assembly GCA_963859935.3. NCBI lineage: Eukaryota > Viridiplantae > Streptophyta > Magnoliopsida > Fabales > Fabaceae > Lathyrus > Lathyrus sativus. Next base: position 186,087,570 of record OZ012736.1, on the reverse strand, counting down.
TCCGTATACATCCAGGTTCTTGATTCGCAAATCAATGGCTTCTTCCAGACCCATGATGCAAGCCTCATATTCAGCCTCATTATTGGTAACAGGAAAAGTCAATCGGGCAGTAAATGGGATGTGCGAACCATGAGGAGTAGTGATAGTTGCACCTATTCCGCTACCATAGGAATTTACAGCTCCGTCAAATATCAACTTCCATTTGGAACCCAACTCTGGTCCTTCGTCCGGCAATGGTTCTTCACAATCTTTCATTTTCAGGTACATGATATCCTCGTCAGGAAAATCAAACCTCATTGATTGGTAGTCCTCAATCGGCTGCTCCGCAAGGTACTCTGACAGTACGCTACCTTTGATAGCCTTTTGCGAGACATATTGGATATCGTATTCTGTTAACACCATCTGCCATCGGGAAATTCTTCCGGAGAGTGCCTGCTTCTCAAACACATATTTGATTGGATCCATCTTTGAAATTAGCATGGTTGTATGATTCAACATGTATTGCCTCAAACGTTTGGCGGCCCAGGCTAGCGCGCAACACATATTTTCGAGCATTGAGTATCTGGACTCACAGTCGGTAAACTTCTTACTTAAATAGTAGATTGCATGCTCTTTACGTCCGGTCTCGTCGTGTTGACCGAGAACACAACCCATACTTTCCTCAAGAACCGTCAAATACATAATCAAAGGTCTCCCGGCCACTGGGGGTATCAAAACAGGAGGTTCCTGCAAGTATTCTTTTATCTTGTCGAACGCCTTTTGACAATTTTCATTCTAGGTCAACACCTGATCCTTTTTCAACAACTTGAATAACGGCTCGCATGTCGCAGTTAGGTGAGATATGAACCGAGCAATATAGTTCAACCTCCCTAAAAACCCACGCACTTCTTTTTCTTTTTTAGGCGTCGGCATTTCTGGAATAGCTTTTATCTTTGCAGGATCAACCTCTATTCCCTTTTCGCTCACAATAAACCCCAGCAGTTTACCCGATCTCACCCCAAAGGTGCACTTGTTAGGGTTCAGTCTCAACCTGAACTTTCTAAGTCTTTTGAACAGTTTCAGCAGATTAACCAAATGCTCCTCCTCTGTCTGGGATTTGGCCATCATATCATCAACATAAACTTCGATCTCTTTATGCATCATGTCATGAAAGAGAGTCGTCATAGCACGTTGGTATGTTGCCCCAACGTTCTTCAGTCCGAAGGGCATCACTTTGTAGCAAAATGTTCCCCAGGGAGTAATGAAGGTAGTCTTCTTCATGTCTTCTGGTGCCATTTTGATCTAATTATAGCCCGAGAAGCCGTCCATGAAGGAGAATACGAAGAACTGAGCAGTGTTATCAACCAGCACATCAATGTGAGGAAGTGGAAAGTCGTCTTTCGGGCTCCCCCTATTCAAATCACAGTAGTCTACACACATTCGCACTTTACCGTCTTTCTTCGGCACTGGTACTATATTAGCGACCCATGACGGATACGTTGTAACAGCTAGGAAACCAGCCTCCCACTGTTTTTGAACTTCCTCTTTGATTTTTACAGACATGTCTGGTCTGGTTCTTCTGAGTTTCTGCTTAACAGGTGGAGATTCCTCTTGCAGCGGCAGACGGTGCACAACCATGTCCGTATCCAACCCAGGCATATCCTCGTACGACCAAGCAAATATATCACTATACTCTTGCAGTATCTCAACCAGCCTTTGCTTGATGTCGCTCTGCAGCGTAGCCCCCATACGGATGTTTCTCACAACTTCTTCTGACCCCAAGTTGATGATCTTAATTTCCTCCTGATGAGGCAGCATGATTCTCTCTTCCTGTTTCAACAAACGAGTCAGCTCCTCTGGCAAGTCGCTATCTTCGACAATCTCTTCCTCTACTTGGAATACCAGGTGCTCGAAGTCGAAACGAGTCATAGGCGGTTCGTAGGAGATGTCATCTGAAATATTAGTCCTGCAAAGGAAATGGTTAAACGCTTCAACACGCAAACTAAGCAAATAACCACGTTTCCATTTTTTGTTAAAGTAAAAACAAGAAAAACAGGGATCACAATATTTGAATATGAAAAACGCCTTTATTTCATGATTAAAACAGTGCAATACACATAATCAAGTAGCCCTAAGGTAAAATCACTATGCCCCGGGTAGGACATAGGATTATTCAACAATTTACAAAACAAATCATTACTGTTTAAGAGTCATTGGGACAGTTTCCCGGATGGACCAGTTGCAGAGACTTTGTCCTGGCACGCTTGGCTTGATCCACGCGTCCATATCGCAGTCACTATCTCCGTCTTCAGCATCGGAAATAACGTTGATTGTCTCAAAGCACACCCTACTTAGCATAATCGTTATCGGTCCCTTGAACCTGGGCGCTCCCGAAGATGACGCTGACGACGTCGGTCGATACCCTAGCCCAAACTTGTCATTCTTCACGGGAATCTCTGGTACCCGCCCTTAACCTTTAGTCTCACCAGTCTGCACTAAAGCTTGAGCTTCTTTGTAGGATGACACTGCCACCTCTGGCATTTTGCTGGAACCCAGAGCTTTGTCTTTAATCCGCAACCCTTCGAAGGCTTGACAAGGTGTCTCGTGTATTTCTCCGTCGACCTTAACATATTTGAATGATGACAGGTGACTGACCAAAATATCCTCCTCCCCGTAAACGGTAACAACACTATCACCCACCATGTACTTCAACTTCTGATGCAATGTGGACGTTACGGCCCCTGCAGCGTGGATCCATGGGCGCCCAAGAAGGCAGCTATAAGCCGGATGGATATCCATGATGTAGAATTCGGTATCAAAAATTTCTGGTCCCACCTGAAGCGGTAATGTTATCGACCCAAACACTGATCTTTTTGTCCCGTCAAACGCCCTCACAACCAAATCGCTGGGCGTGCAAATAATTCCCCGTACGTCCAATTTCATCATGGCTTTCTTTTGGCAATATGTTCAACGACGACCCAGTATCCACCAATACACGCGACATTACGGTGCCCCGGCATTCCACCGATATATGCAAAGCTATGTTGTGATATCGACCCCTGGGTGTTAGATCAACATCTGTGAAACCCAGGCTATGTCCAGCATTGACATGTGCCATTACCCCCTCTAACTGATTTACAGAAACTTCTTGAGGCACAAATGATGTATCCAGAATCTTTAGCAAGGCGTTCCGGTGGGCCTCGGAACATAACAACAACGACAAGATAGAAATCTTCGACGACGTCTGCTGTAGGTGCTCAACAATTTATTAGTCGCTTTTGCGAATCAGTCTCATGAACTCCTCTACGTCCTTGAGTGACGTATCCTTTTCTTTCGACTGAGAAGGCCCGTTTTCATTTACTTTGGCTTTGCCTTTGGCCAATCTCTCTGCTTCTATTTTAGGTGAGGTAAATATCCTTCCGCTATGGGTCATGCACCCCGTTCCAACGACATTATCAACAGCCCCAGCTGGCTGGCTATTCACCACAATCTTTTCACCGTTACAATATGCTTCTAATCCGTATGTCAACGGGACAACTTTCGTACTTTCAAAGGGAACAGGCCCTGCTTTGGTAATCGTAATAGTTGGCCGCTGGGCGGGCGCCGTTATCGTTATAGTCTTCCTCGGGATCGTCACCTTTGCAATATCGTTCTGCTTATCACATAATGCCTCCACAGGCTTCTCAACTGCAGTTCGATCAAATTGCAAGGTCCCTTCGTCGATCATGGCCTGAATGCCCTGCTTCAAATCATTACAACCCTCAGGCTGGGTCCAACACTCTAAACAGTATTCATCACAACCAGGGAATACTCCCCCTCTAAGCAACCGGCTTTTCACTTCACTCAATGGTGTCTTCAGTTCGTTAACATCCATCACCAAGTTCAAATTTTCTTCTGTCAAGATGGCATTTGCCCCATGATTAGGCATAGGTTGTTGTACAATATTGGGCCCCACCTGGCCAAAGTTGATGGCTTTACTGTCCACCAAGTCTTGAACTTTATGCTTGAAAGCATGACAAGATTCTATATCATGTCCGGGCTCCCCGGAATGGAATTCGCAATGCCTAGTAGCATCATATCCATAAGGAAGTACCGGTCCTGTAGGCGGTTCCAATGTTCTTTTCTCGACCAAATTCAACCCTAGCAGTGTCTGAAGAAGCTCTGCATATGTCGACGGAGGCTTATCAAATACCCTCTTCGGCTTTGCATTCTGAAACCTTCTCTGACCCTGATTCTGCCTTTGTTGCTGTTGTGGTTGTTGTTGCTGCTGTTGTTGTTGTTGAGGAATTGGAATAGTAACACTTTCTATCTGTTGAGGTTGATTGTAATTATTTCTTCCTCTGCCCCAGCCTCTGCCACCAAATACAGCGCTTGTATCAACCTGTCGTCTTCCGCCGAACGCTTTTCTCACACCCCCAGCTGAAGTAGATTCGCCTGCTTGAATCTTTCCAATTTTAATTCCATTTTCTATCCTCTCTCCCATAAGGATCATATCGGAGAAGCTACCCATCGAGACATTGAGTAACTTGTCATAGTACATTCCTGTAAATGTCCCCACAAACATGTCATTCATCTCCCTTTCAACCAAAGGAGGATGCACCCGAGCTGCCATATCGCGCCACCATTGCGCATACTCTTTGAAACTTTCACCACTTTTCTGAGACAGACTCTGCAACTGAACTCTGTTTGGCGCCAAATCGTTGTTATATTTGTAATGCATAACGAAAGCATCAACCAATTGCTTCCAGCTCCTAATCTGAGTGGGCTCCAGTCCCATGTACCATTCCAATGATGGTCCAGATAAGCTATCCTGAAAGAAATGCATGAGCATCCTTTCATCATTGGAATATGCAGACATCCTTCTATAATAAGAACGTACATGGACCTTTGGGCAGGTATCTCCTTTGTATTTGTCGAATGTTGGAGCCTTGAATTTTAATGGCACCCTCAGCCCTGGTACCAACCCCATAGTAGTCATATCTAACCCAGCGGAGTTCTGATTAACCACACCTTTCATCTGCTCTTCCAGCATTCTGATCCTCTGAACAGGGTCAATGGGGCCCTCAGGTCCCATACCTCTTCCTGAAAAAGCGTCGTCCTGGTGATCCACATTCCAGTCATTTCCATACCCATTGTAACCCATGTTACGGCCAAATCCTTGCTGATTGAACACAAGACCCTGTCCTCGGTTGCCGAACCCTAGATTGACCCCAACAGGTCCAAAACCATTGTTGAAAGGAAATGCTCCAGCGCCGTTGTTATTCACATTACCGAATCCACAATTACCGTATCCATACCCCTGATTGTTGTCGTAACCGTCATTACCGAAGCCTTGATTGTGGAGCCCGAAGTTCTCGTCCTGATTGACGTTGCCATACCCATTGTTTCCAAAGTTAACATTGTCACCGAATCCTTGATCGGCATCCACATTGTTGCCTTTGTTGTTAACAACATGCCCATCACCACCATTTCCAGTATTGCCATTACCAGCGCCAGCACCTGCACCAGTACCAGTGTTTCCGTTGACAGTCACAACAGGTGGAGTAACAACTGCCGGTATCTCATCCTCCCGGCGAGGAGTTCCAACAGAAATATGGTCCGTATTGCCATTTCCATTTGTCCGCGTCAGCAGCGGCTGCACCAAGGTCTGAAGATTCTCCTGGCCCTTGGCCATGCTCTCCATAGCTTGCATGAACAGAGTCAGCTTCTCACGGATCTCCTGCATCTCGACTTGAACTTGATCCATTGCTTTCTTGCAGTTGTTTCTGGTTGAATAGCGATGGATTCTTTGGTCGTCAATCCTGAAAAACTTGTGAGATGCAGGGAATAAGATACAGATTCAACAAGTAACTGGCAGTGCAAGAATGAATATGCAGATGCAATATGTGTCTGTGCGTTAGGGAGATCAACCCCTGATTCTAGTGCCAGTGCAGTGACAGTGCTAAGAAGCTTGGATTCATCCATGGAGAAAACATCTCATATATTGCTGAAAAGCCCATCAAGGCAGAAATACAATATCACTGAATGTTCAATAACAAGAAGGCATGACCTCGACCAACAATCCTGGTGATGGCCAGCACAATGCAAATAAAGCATATACAACAGTGCATAAGGTAATCAAGTGCGACCATATGCCCGATACTCTTCTAACAATCTTTTGGTCTTGGGATGGTCCGGCTGAGAAAGAAACCCTTCGACGAGCGAGTCTCTTTGCCTGATAACACGCTGGAGATCCCCAATGGATTCCTCCCAAACACCTTCTCCAAAGCACTCCTCTAGCTTCCGCTTCTGGGATGCAGACTCTTTCTTACGCTTGACAACTTTGTTCAACGAATTCTAAATGTCGTATCTCCGCATAACCTCTTCTTCAAACCTTTTCTAGCTAGCTTTCAACTGATCTTCCAGTTCAGAGATCTGCTGCTTCAGTTTGTCTTCTCTCCCTTTATTACTGGTCAATGTAGTGTTCCAGGTTTTGTTGAATGTGGAGATCTCCCGGTAAGCTATATCAAGTGCTTTCTTCTTAGACTCCAGCATGTCATGAGAGCTCTTGAAATCTATCCCCAAACGTTCACGCTTCTTTCGTTGCACAGTCAGTTCTGCACCTAACTGGTTCACCAGCTTTGTTTGCTGCTCGAAGGAATATACAGCTTCATTCCTTTCGCTCCTGAGTTGCACTAGCTCTTCTTTCAACCTCTCGTTGGCTTTCATCAGCTCTTCTTTCTCCTTCACAATCTGTTCATATCTCTCAATAGACATAGTAGTTGGCTCTTCAACCACGAGGGGAGCAGGAGGTAATACTGCAGGAAACGACATCAGCGCCTGCTTTGCCCTATCTCGGATCCAGGCTTGGTACGGAGGATAGGCTTGACAATCATTCTTACCCAACTACGGCCTACCCTTCTTGCAGATGTTATTCCAAGCATGCTGAAGCTTGGATAACAATTCTCCTTTCAAATCACCTGTGAAGTACAGAGATTCCTGCACTTCCTCCTCTTTTGGCGGGCTTTTCAAAGCATAACCGAATTGCCTGATCAACAATGACGGATTGTAGTTAATGCACCCTTTCCTCCCAATCAGAGGAACGTTAGGATATGCTGCGCAGCGGTAGATAATCTCAGATCCCTGTAAATCTCTATCAAACCAGACAACATCTTCTGAAGAAAGCCCCATCCGATGCTCAGACCATTCCACCGTAGCTGCAGACTCAGCAAAGATACCCTTCTTGGGCAGGTGACTATCAAACCACATATACAACAAAGGCACACAACAAGAGACGTTCTTGCCCCTCCTGTTCTCTTTCTTGTAATGCAGAGAGTGATAGAAGTCTCCAATCAGTGTAGGCACAGGATTGCCTGAAGCAAATATATGGAATGCATCCAAATCAACAAAGTCAGGCATATTAGGGAACAATACAATGCCATAGATACAAAAAGCAAGGATGGCATTAAACACAATCCAACAGCCACTCTTGGCATACTCTTGTGCTTTCCCAACCAGGAACTTGAGAGAGAAACCAGAAACTCCATTCCACGAGGTTAACAACAACTATGAGGAATCTAAATGCAAAGCAACAGCCAAATCCTCCAGCTTGGGCTCAGCACCCATGTGAATGAAGGGTACCCTGTTCTGAATGGTTAACTCCAAAATCTCAGCATATTCCTCCATGGTCTGAGCCAGAATGAAGTCTGGGAAAGTAAAACACCTCAGCGGGGGATCATAAAACTGCATCAGCGCGTACAATCCGCTCAGCTCATACGTGGATGGCTTGCAAACCAACCTAAGCAGTTTCCCATAACTCTTCCTGAAGCTTCTCTTCACGTCATCATCAGATAAAGACACCAAACCAAGCAAAGAAGAAACATCTGGAGTAGGCAACTTGTATGCCACCGTCTTCTTCAAAGTACCCATAATAGCAGCAGATAGAAATCCGGGCAACTAGAATCAGAGGGTATGAAATGCACCTGCAGCACAGACACACGTTAATGATATGCAGAATGAGTATGCAACAATGCAATATGCAAACATGCAACAAGGATCAAGTGATATATTGCTGAAGAGATCCATCCACAACTGTCTCAACAGACCCACAATACTGCTCAAACCCTGGTCTCAACAGACCCATAACAATGCTCCAACCTGGTCTCAACAGACCCATAACACTGCTCTGATGAAGAACCCCAAGTAACCACACATACTGATCCAATGTAGAGAAAACCGGGTAGTCTGGAGGTCAAGTTTCCTGCATACCCCAATCCCTCTCACAGGTAGGTGTCCTATCAACTGACACAAGGTACGGCATCCTATGCGGTCGTTAGCGTCACAGACTTTCAAGACTGATGATACGATACCCAGAAGGTGTGGCATCATCATGTCCCGAAGAGGCCTCACTTAGCCAACTTCCAATTGATCGGTCCCCGGAGTCGACAATCCAACTAACAAACAACCCTCTCAACCCAAAGGGTTGAAAAAGAAGTCAACCAGAAGAACCTCGTCTGGGCGTGGATTTTGCAGGACACTAGTACATGCAAAGCATGCACGCGCCCACTACTTTCCACAACTAATTCTAGGTGCACTCAAGCCCAGGTCCGGCTTATCTCTCAGCAGATCACCCCTTCCCACAATAACACTAACAATATAAAGCTGACAATAAAACACAGAAAGTAAAGACAGAAAGGTAAATCCATAGAAAACCCACGATGGGAAAACAAGCGCTAGGACTGACTCGCGTAGGGAACCGTTGGAGTCCCCAGCAGAGTCGCCAGCTGTCGCTACTGCGAAAATCGGCGCCAGCTATAACAGAAGAGTCGCCACCGTGCGTTATTTATCCCAACGGAGGGAAAGGAAACGCTCAGAGTAAACCTAACGCAAAACAGGAAAGGAATGGTCGTCGCAACCAAATTCCTGGATTCGGGAGTCGATTATGCGAGGGGAAGGTATTAGCACCCCTCACGTCCGTCGTACTCGACGGGATCCACGCTTGTTTTCTAGTACGGATTGTTATTCTATCTACTCCAAAGGTCTGGGTTAAAAAGAAAAGAAAATGACTCGGCAAAGTATCGCACTTTATGCCTACGTATTCCCGACTGAAACGAGAAATCAGAGTCAACGTAGTTCGCCTACCTACGGGAAAGGAGGGGAAGGTTGCTCGCTAGGATATCGCATCCTATGCCTACGTACTTTCATACGGCATGAAATATCAGAGCAAACGTAGTTCGGGCTACGGAAGACACAAGCTTGTCTGGATGTTTTTTATTACCTTAAGAAAGGGTTTTTCTTGATTAAGAGTCGAAGCGGACAAAAATGACACTTTGATGTTTGTTTTGAATCTTTTATGAAAGAAGTGTTTTTTAATTTGTTTGCAATCTCTGACGCACTAGAGACTATGATCTGAGAGTGACTACGTCGCGTGTCACCCAAAGGGTACCACACTAAGCAGCCAGACTACTGGAAAGAAGCTCTCCAGCAACCCTTTCTCAAATAGCTTAAGGCTCGTAACGTACGACATCGATTAACCTTATTACTGCACTTTTGAGTTGTCTTTGAGATAAGAAGAGAAAGAAGCTCTAAAAAGCCTAGGGTTGAAAAGGGAATAAAAACTAACCTAATGTTGTCATGCATGGATAAGAATCCTAATGTTTGTCATAATTCCCTCCTGCACAGAGGAAATCAGAGATCCTAGGGGATAAACAGAAAAGAGAGCAAGCAAATATAGTAAAATGCATGCAATGCAGCAAAACAAGCGAGGCAAAGGAAAACAACAGGCAAAGTAAATCAACATTCACTTCAAACCTAAGGGGCAAGCAGCACAAGCCAATAAACAATACAGAAAACAAAACCCAAAGCAGAGGAGGCAGCCCAAGCAGCAGCACCAAACTCCTATAGCAAACAGCAGCTCTGAACAGCAACAGATGATTAAACAGCCAAAAGTTGACAGCAACAACCTTCATCTTCATGAATCTCCTATCTTCAAGCTCCACTAAACCTTCAATCTTCAACAAGCAATAAGCTTCAACAAGCTCCCAGCTTAAACCAGCAAACAGCTTCAACAAGCTCCTAACTTCATCTTCAACAGGCGGCAAAACCCTAGCTTCAACAAGCACAAACCTCATTCTCAACCAGCTTCAACAAGTGCTAAGCTTATCTTTACCAAGCCTCAACAAGCACCTCCAAAGGAGAATCATTCAACAAGATCAAGTTGAAGTGTTAAGAAACTCACTGACAACCAAGGGAAGTCATTAAGATCTTATCACTGTAACAGGAAGGCATCCTCAAAGTTCTACTCTTAAAGCATGCCATTCATCCCTCCAAGGGAGAGATGTGACTTCCTTAAGAGGACTTTATGTCATTGGATTGAATGGAGATGAACAATATACTCCATGTTTGAAGAAAGAAACAAAACTAGTCTAATGCTCTTCCTAAAACCCTAGTTTTCCTAAGCTCCTGACAAGCATTCCACAAGATGAGAAATCTTCACATCCAAGCTCCTTCAAGCTCTCAAAATCATATTCAATTGGTATTAATCTCCATCTAAGCACAAGAGCAACACCACCCTAATCTAAAGGGAACTATTGAATTAAACTAGTCAAATTAGCTCATCAGAAACACCTAGAAGTTAGTCCTAAAACTAAATCTAATTAAAATACCAAAAGGGATTGTAAAATCCTACAAAAATTATTAAGGGTTCCTAAACCTCTTAAGAATATGCCATACAAAAACCAGGGGGTTAACCATTCATTTGGACCTAAAACTATGCCCTAAACCTAAGGGTACTATCCTAAAACCCTAATTCTACAACACCTAATGTTCAATGTTCAAACTAGCCTAAATTTATCTCACAAAAATATGAGAAAATTAATAGGGGTAAATGCATATCTAAGCTATCTAGACCAAAAAGAATCATCTCAAAATCATACACCAAAGACCCATACCAAAATCAACAAGATGGCATACCAAACATATTCAAAATAAAACCAATTAAAATGCCAAAAATGCAATAAAAATATAAAATGCATGACAAATGAATTTATTAAATTCCTAAAATTCTAGACTCTCTAAGGAGTCAGGGGAAAAAAGTCTAGATAAAAAATGTTAATTTTCCTATTTATGGTGAATTATTTCCTAACTATATGCAAAATATGAAATTAAAAGAAAATAATGAAAAATGAGAAACCTGCGTGCTGAATAGCAATTAAAACATGTTGTAAACCAAACCTGGCCCCAAGAGGGGGTGCGCATAGGAATCTGACTAAGCCCAAACCAACATTAAAACAAAATCAGAAAATAAAATGGAAATTGGGAAAGTCTTGTGGCAAATAGCAATGAAAACACGTTGTTTCTCAAACTGGGCCCAAAGATGGGGTGTGGATAGCGTGAGTCACTTAAGCCCATCCAACTCAGATTAAATGAAACGGAGTGTTTCATCTAAACTCATTCTCTTCAGGTTCATGAGTTCAGTCAAGGTCAACTATGGATCCAACGAGTCATAGGTCATCGTCCCCAAATGTTTGAAAAATGGAGGGAGAAACTCAGACGCTGGCCTGAGCTTTGCGCCACCGTCTTCTCTGGCGTGGCACATCCAAAAGTGTATTAATCAAGCCAATTAAATGCCCTATCTCACTCGAAATTCTCTCCTGATCACGAATATGCCCTCCAAATCCATTGATTTTCACTCAAACCTCAAAACCGATCCAAGATTCAGAAAATTCACCAAGTCTTGATCAACTCAATTCTTGCAATTAAAGATCCTAAACTCATCTACGTGTTTCAGTCATCAATTCTAACCATATGAACGCCATTGAAACCTCAAGAATCTCAAGATATATGCTTCAACAGAAAATGCATCATACTTAATTTTGTCTCTAATTGCTCCCAAACCAATCCAGAAACGATCCTTATGTATCCTAGGTCCTAAAAACATGTAAGATTCTACTCAATTTTCCCTAGATCAATGTAGAATTTGTAAGTTACTAACCTGATGAAAACTCACTAACAGAAGCACTTGGAGCACGATTCCACCTTCAAAGCCTTCCAGAAATGTTCAATGATGTAAGATGAAGCTTCCTCAATCTTTAATTTGGCTTGATTGTGCTTGCAAATCCAAAACCGATTCTGAGTTGGAGCTCTTGAAACTCAACCGTCTCTAACAGCTTCTAGCATGAATTGATCACCAAACTGAGTCTGAACTCACTCCAATCAATATATAGAAAGATTCCATGGGCTTTTTGATCCACTTTGAGGCCCAAATCCTTGTATCCAAAATTCTGAATTTTGTTCTTGAAGCTCAATGTGACAGTTGCGAATTCTGGCTTATTCCTTGTTCCAGAAGGTTCCATTCAGTTGCAAATTGATTTTGGAATGTGTTTGGGTCCATAGCACAGCCTGAATTGCATTGGTTGTTGATTTGGATTAGTGACTTGCATTTGAAGAAACCATTTTAAAAGGCAAGCCATGGAACCAAGCCTCACTTCAAAAATGTAATATTGCCAATGTCTTTGAAATGCATTTCCTGATCAATTTGGTATATAACATGGACTTGTTTGGACCCCAATCAAGAAATTCCATTTTTTTTGCCTTTTAATCACTTTAATTTCTTCCTTTTCAAAATTTCTCAAACCAACTTCTCCTATGAGCCAATCCAAAGCCTCCTTAATGCATGGTCAAGGTTAAAACCCTATTTTGAGCAACTTTCTAGTTGAACAATTTTCCATTTGAAGCTTGCAATTTGGAGATTTTGGCCCATGCTTGAAAATGACCTATAATCACCAATACCCAAAATACCCCTGGCTTGCCAAGATCATAACCTGAGTTATACAAGTCCTATCAAGGACTTCTAGTACTCTATGGAAAGCTAAGATCAAGATCTACAACTCTTATGTTGGACAAGAATCCATTTGAAACATCCTTGAAGGGAAAAAATTTCTTGGAAGTCAAGTGACTTTCACAGATAAATTTCAGTGTCATCTGATGACCTGTAACTTGCAAGAACCATAAATTGAGTTCTATAAATTTCCTTGAAGACTCCTAGTACTCAAATTAAAGGTATTGAGATGCTATACAAGTTTCATGTTGGCAAAAGATCCATTTGCAACTTGTATTTTGACTTATGTAGCTTTGAAGTTAGGCACTAAATAGGGGATTTTACACTGAAACCCTAATTTAGCAACTTCCCACATCCTTGATCCTTCTTTACTTAATCTTCGCACAACACCACACATGTATCAACATACCAATCCATGAACCCCGTGACTTCAAAGTAGGATTTGATGCTCTCCAATTTGCAATTGAACTAGGATTAACCCAGATGAAACCCTAGTTGACTGCACCTCAACTGAGGCTCTCATACTTGAATCAATGACTTGTCTCAGCTTCAATATGGCCCTCTAGGCATCCCATGAAATCCATACACACCTCAAATTCACATTCCCTGCTTCTCATCCCACTGATGATTCTCAATATTCCTCAAGATAGGAGCAAAACCCACATGTAGGCACTCAAATTTCTCAAGACATCAAGTGGCTTGGATGATCTCTCAAACTTGGATAACACCTCTGGTTAGGCCCTTCTTTTGATAGAAACCCTTGATCCCTTGTTGGATGAGTTATGTGCTATGATATGCCAATGATTAGAACTATGTACATGATGTAACTATGCAAATGAAATGCAATGAAACACAAATCAGGCAAGAAAAGGTTGAGCAAATTTTGGGGTACAACACCAAGACATCGTCGTCTTGTGCCTACGTATCCTCGTCTGGTACGAGAAATAAGAGCAAACGTAGTTCGGGCTAACAAGATCACAGGTTGGTTCATGTGTTTTACCCGAGTAGGCTTAAAACTCAGTTCTAGCAGTTAGGTGTATGCAGCTCGACCATTGAAGACTTAGGCGTTACCTGTTTGCGGTAGAACCAAGAGTTAACAAAACTCTCCTTATGAAAATGGTTTTCCACTAATCCCGAAGGATAAAAAAAAAGTTTGATGTCTGTTTTTTGAAGTCTTTTATGAAGAAGAATTGAATTGAATTTTGTTTGTAATTCATGTTGCACTAAAGACTATGACTTAGGAGCGAATGCATCGTATATCGTCCAAAGGACATACACTAAACACTCTAGAAAGTTGAGAGGAGGCCCCCCAATCATCATTTAACAAATTCTTAAGGATCGTAGCGTACAACATTCATTATCCTTTATTATGTGTTTTGAGATGAGAAGAGAAGACACACTCTAAAAGGGAGACTAAACTCAACCTAATGTTATCATGCAAAGTGCACCTATGATTGGGATGAAAAGGGAAAGCTACCCAAGTGTTGTCATGCATGGGTTCAAACCTAATGTCTATCATAATCAATCTTGAACAAGAAAGATTAGAGGTCCTAAGGGAACATGGCCAAAAAGAAAGAAGAAGAAAGCAATAGTGAAAGAAGAAAGAAGATGCAAACATGCAATGCAAAACAAAGATGAAGAAAGAGGGAGGAACAAAGTGTGGGGAAGTAGCCACCACAAGTACATCTCAACCTCTTAAATGCAAATAAGAGATGCAAAACAAAGAAGAAGAGAAAACCAAAGAACTTAAACAATTTCAATCCAAAAGTGAGATGAAGTGGGAGAATTAGAATTCCTATAACCACTTGTACATCAATCACTAACTAAGGCAAAGCAAACAAGAAGAAGAAGAATGCATGATAAATGTGAGGATGGGAGATAAGGCTTGGGCAGAAAGAAACACAAAATGGAACATAACCAAAGGAATCACCATGATCATGCAAGAAAAGAACAAAAGAAGTTCTCAAAATGGCCTCTCAACCAAGTCAAACTCAAAGTGCAACAAAGAGGCACCGAATCAACTTGGATGAGTCCCCAAGGTCCTAGGACAGAAGTGAGAACAAGAGAAGAGGATAGGAAATCCAAAGAAGAAAGAAAGCCAAAGCAAATTGCAAGATAAGACATGGTAAATAACCTAAGTTCTAAACACTTTCAACATTTAACACTAAATGGAAAGCCTTAAACAAATGCAACTCACAACATGAACCAAACAAGTGTGAGACCTAAAAATTTGCAACTAACCACTTCAACATGTTAGGAATGTGAATCAAAAAGGGTTGGAAGCATATGGGATCCACAAGGGTCATTTACCATCAAAACTAGGTCAAGTGTGCGTGTGAACCTTCCTTAGGGGTAGCTTGACTTGCAAGGTACTCCATAAATAGGAAAATAGTTCAAATAAATCCAAATAAAATACACAAAGCTCTTAAAGATGTTGGTATCTAGGGGCCAAAGCAACACAACCAAAGTCCGATCAAAGCATCACCATAGGAATTGATCCACTTGGGTGTTCCACTTTGAAGGAGGGTTGTCGAGGGTCAAAAAAATGGATAAGAAAGTCAACCAAAAATAAGTCAAACAAGGACCAAACCCATCCTCTAAGACACCTCAACTCATCATCAACATGAGGAAGAAGTCTCATTCATTGGAGATTTCAATTGGTCATTAAATTCAAACAAGAACAAAGAAGAACAAATGGAAACCATTTAAAAACCCTTCATTCATTTAATTCCAATTTAATTGAAAAATAAAAGGAAAATGAGATTAAAAAATATCAAAAATTAAATAACACATTAAAGTGTCAGAAAATATTTTTGGTGGAATTTTAAAATGATTGGAACTATTTTTAAAAGTCAAAAATCAAAACAGAAATGAAAAGAAAAGAAAATAAAACAATTAAAATGAAAAGGTGCAAATAGCAAGAAATAACGTTCAAAACATTGGGCTCAACAAGAAAGGGGGTGCAAACAGCAGGTGTGGCCCAAATCCACTCAACTCAGCCCCTAATTCAAACGCTGCGTTTAAATAATTGAGGTGGCATTCAAACCTCCACGCAGGCAAGTCAAAATGATCTGGACCACACATTTCATCAAGTCAACAAGTCAAACAATAACACCTTAGCTTGCATGTGTTTAAACCAGACGTCGGAGCCCTAGCTCTGGTCGTCTTCTCCGGAGAGGTGGTCGGAGTTCAGGTTTCCAAAACTCACCAAAACTTGTCAAATTTTATATCAAATTGAAGCTCTACTCACACACAATCCAAATCCAGTGTTCATTTGTTTTAATCATGCATAAATAGTGAGAATCGAACGATGAAAGTTTTGGATGCATAACTATAAACCTCATCAAACAAGACAATCAAGCTATCAAACATTTCCTACCTGGTGTAAGGCTTCAGATGCAACCACAATGATCCTAGAACAGTGCCTAACATGAGAGACAAATGGAATGTAAGATTATCTAACGGAGACACTCCGTTAGTGCTTCAATTGATGGTTAGCTTTCTTGCAAACGTGCAGATCTACTCCAATTCACTTGAGGAAGATGATGTTTGCTTCAATTTTGCTTGAATTGATCTAGATCTGAATTCACGATTTTGAATTTTTCTCTCACTTTCCAAAACTGGTCCTGCTCTTCCCTCCACGAATTTCACCTTCTGAGCTCTCAAAATGAACTTGGAGCTTTTATATTATGGATATGTGAGGAAATTGGAGGCCCATGAAGCCTCATTTAACTGATTTTGCAAAATGCCCAAAAATGGTTAGTGATTCATGCACACGTGAATTTAGCTTGCTACACTCATGAAATTCCTTTTGTCTTGCAGCTGGGAATGTGAATTTTACACGTGGATTGGAATTGGGCTTTGATGTAGTCCAATTATGGAGTTTGGATGACAAACTTCTTTGTGAAGAAAGCTCCATTTGCTCGTGTTTTGCACATCATGGACCAAATTTATTTTGTGCATTTTGCTTGTTGGAGAATTGTGAACAATTTTGAATCAAAAGGAAGCATGAAAAAGTCCCATGACCAAATCAATTTGAATCACCTTTTAAAGTTGCATTTTCACTTGAAATTATTCATCATTCACACCAATCTTGAGTTTCATGATGAAATTTAAGTCATTTGGGTAAACTTTCATGTTGGTTGAAGTTCCATTTGAGGTACTTAAATGCATGAGAATGACCCATAATCAAAATGACCTATAATCCAAGTTTCCCAAAATACCCTTGCCTTGCAAGCTTCATAACTTGAGTTCCAAAAATGATATGAAGGACTTCTAGGACTTTTTGGAAAGCTAAGATCATGAGTAATAACTTTCATGTTCATAAAAAGATGATAAGAAACATGATTCTAGGTCACAAGTGCCTTGGAAGTGAGTTGACTTTTGTTGACTTAAAAATATGTTCATCTGAGACACATAACTTGATGGCATCATAACTTGAGTTGCACAAACCCAATGGATGAGTTCTAGTACTCAAAAGAAAGCTAAGAACATGCCCTACAAGTCTCATGTTTATAAGAAAATGAGATTCAACTTGTATCTTGAGGTAAATGGTCCTTGAAGTTAGCTCCTAAAGAAGGGGATTTTGCACTGACATCCTCTGAAACCCTAATTTAGTAACTTCTCAAACTCTTTATTCTTCTTGATTTGAACTTGAAATGACATACTAGATGTCTCAACATGACTTCCCATGACTCTAATGACTTGAAACCAAATCTCCAACTCCTTCAAGCCAATAGTTGACCTTGCACTAAGCAAATGAAACCCTAGATGCACAAACTTTGACTGCAACCTCTTGCAAGTGAAATGAACACTTCGATAAGCTCCACAATGACTTCAAAAGCACTCAATGAGATTCTCAAACATCTCTTGTCCATAACCATGGCTTTGTGAACCCCTGATGATCTTCAGTTGACCTCCAAGATAGGAGGCAAGTAACACTTGTCAATCTTCTCTCTCAGAGAGCTTTGATCACTTCTTGGTGATTGTAAGCATTGGATAACTTGAGTAAGCACTCATGCTTGAGCTTGATACCCTTGATACTCTCCTCTTGAATGGACACCTCCCTTGATCCCTTAAAAAGGACAATGCTATGCAGATGTAAATGCTAAAGAATGAAATGAAACATAAGCCAAGTCAAGAAGGTGGTTGGGAAAATTTTGGGGTACAACAACTGCCCCTATTCAAGCGACTTAGACCTTACTGGGTGAAAAGCGAACGACTTTCAAGCAATCAAGGTAAAAGATGGTTGAATACCAACAAACTCGGAAATTTGTCAACCGTAGAAATAGTACTGCAAACTGTTACTGGAACAAACATCTTCAGAAATAACTGAATTTATAGTTGCAACGACAACAAGCTAATTGATTACCAACCAGAAAGCATCGGCACGCAGTCGGAAGAAACATCTTCTAACATGCAGGCAACGACACTAAGTCGAAAAGATCATCTGATATGACCATCAGGCATCTATTGAAATAATAGGCATCGAACTCGAAGGCCGACTCAACCCGAAGCTGAGAAAAATCATCTAAAATTATCGTCAAGCATCTGTTAAATAAATACAGGCATCGAACCCGAAGGTCGGCTTAAAACGCAGCTGAGAAGAAACACCTGACATCACTGGCGGGCTTCTTTTAAATAAAAACAGGTATCTAACTCGAAGGCTGGCTCAACACGAAGCTGAGATCATCTGCTAGTCCAAGCAGGCATTCGCTAAATAAAAGCAAGCTTCGAACCCGAAGGCCGAACCAACACGCAACTGATAAACTTATGCTAACCAACAGGCATTCGCTAAATAAAAGCGAGCATCGTACCCGAAGGCCAGATCAACACGCAGTTGATAAACTTTTGCTAACCAATAGGAATTCGCTAAATTAAAGCGAGCATCGTACCTGAAAGCCGGATCAACACGAAGTTGATAAACTTCTGACGATAATTCACAAAAGAACTCCGTTGGGGCAAGAGACACTTAAACAAGCAACTCTGGCGGGGAGAGAAAAGAGAAGCTTAACCAAGAAACTCTGGTGGCGACCTCACTAGGGAAGGAAGAGAAACTTAACCAAGCAACTCTATTGGGAAACACCTGATAAGATGAAACACATCCATCAAGAATCTTTTGCCGAGGTCTGGATGCCATACGGGCTAAAGAATTAATATCACAAATTTCCATGGTCTGGATACCACACGGGCAAAGGAAATCATTCGGCTGTTGGAAATACACCTGAAAAACAAGGGGTAACCACTTGGCTTATGTTTCACATGGAAATGTTTGAACATGGCGTAATACTCCATACGAAATGGAAATGCTACGCGTTTCTGAGAATGCTATGCACGAATGCAAAATGCACCGGAACCAAATCAACAAAATAAACATTGAAGGACAAAGGCCACCCTTCTGGGGAAAATAAGCCCTGGCTGGACTTCTGAAAAAGAACTTCCCTGGATAATATTGCTCTAACGAGAACAACAATTCACCCTGATGGGGATCAACACAAACTTTACTGGGGAAAGTGCCCTGAATGGCCAACCAGATTACCACTCTTCTGGGGTTCGCCCGACTCGGCTGGGGAGAACAAATCCACTATACTGGGGAGATAGCACAACATGCTAAACAATAACTCTACTCTGTCGGAGATCAAATCAAATCCTGCTGAGAGAAAATGCCCTGAACAACCTTCCAAGATACAACTCTCTTGGGGAATACGACGACCCGAGCAGGGAAAGACAACCAAATGCTGGATATAAGTCTAACCTGCTGGAAAAATCAACGAATCAGCCGGGGATAACAATCAACCACTGAGATTAACTTCGCTTCACTGGAGAAATCAGCCCTGAACGACCTCATAGAACACCGAAGTCCTTTTAAGGTACAAAACACACTGCTAGGAATAATCTTGTTCTGCTGAAGATCAAAAATCTGACCTGCCAAGGATTTCCTAGCTGGGGAAAACCGAATAAGATTTACTGGGAAACTGATCCCACACTCTCTGCTGAGGAAGAATATCAATTCTCGGGAAGTAACTTCACTCTGCAGGGAAGAATAACTGCTCCATTGACTCTACTAGGAATTAGCCAATGAGAGGAAACCTCTTCTACCTCTGCTTGGGGAACGAATCACCCCTTTAAACCCTGAGGGGATATTAGATCATATGCTCAGACTCCATGGGAAACAAAATCTTGAACTTGCTCCGCTACTGGGAAAAACAGTCTCAGACTGCCTGGTAGAAAGAAATCCAATCTCGGCGCGCTGAGGAGTAAGTGCGGACCCACGCTCTGCTAGGGGTATGAGCATATACCTGACCTGCCCAAGGGATATCAATCTCGATGCTCTAGGGATGATTCTACCCTGTTTGAGAATTTAGTCCATAACTGCTGAGGAATAAGTGTATACAAACAATCTGCTAGGGAGAATTGTACACCCTCTACCTGCACAAACCTCTGCTAGAGAGAAGAATGAGTCTCAACTACACGCCTCTTTCTGCGGGAACGGCGCTCCTGCCGGGGATACACCTCTGGAAATCTTCCCCAAGGGTAACAACCCTGCAAATGAACAAACAACAAGATATTTTGCAGAATGGGAACCATCTCGGTCATCATCCATGACACTAAATAAATCAAAGTTTTAATGATTATCGGCCAAGGCCTACAAGTTTATGTATGCGCAATTTTATCAAAACATCGAGCATTTTTTCACAAACAAAACAGTAAAGATTAAAGCAAGGCAAACAGATTACTGAATAGTATATGTTTTATTGACAAACGGCCTGTAAATAGGTAGATTTTACAACGGATGCAACCCCTTAAAAGAGGAAGTTGCGCAAAAATTATGCAGAAATGCACAAACATATACAGAATGTTGGCAATATGGCACAGACAAACACTATGAGCTGATCCATCCATGACTCGCCTGACTTCGATGATTCCCCGACGCTTCGTCTTCTGAAGAGATTGATTCGCATAAACGACCCTCAGGTCCTCCCTCAATCCACTATACTCTCTGGAGATCAAAATGCAGACCACAGTCATTTGCTTTTCAAATCCCTAACTTTTGCCTGAATCCCCCTTTCGGATTTTCAATTCACCGGGATACCCATTTTTGCCAACGTCTCCTTTTCAGGTTTTCAAATTTGCAAGTTTACATCTTTTCTTTTTTATCCCTAATTTTTTCCTGAATCCATTCTTTTTATGGTTCGCCGAGATGCCCCATTTTTGCCTGGATATTCTTTTTTCTTTCCAGCGGGTCTCTTTAAGCAAAGTATTTTTTAACTGCGTCTGCGTTCATAGGGGATGTGAAATCCTCACCATCCATGGTTGATAATAGCAAGGCTCCTCCGGGGAAAACCTTTCGCACGATATATGGACCTTCATAGTTGGGAGTCCATTTTCCCCTGTGATCTATTTGTGGAGGGAGAATCCTCTTCAATACTAACTCGTCTGTCTGAAAGCTTCGAGGGTGCACCTTCTTATCAAAAGATTTCTTCATCTGGCTCTGATACAACCGACCATATGCAATAGATGCCAGCCTTTTCTCATCCATCGGGTTGAGTTGATTCAGTCTATTTCTTATCCATTCTTCCTCATCAAGCTTGACGTCGACCATGACTCTCAAAGAAGGAATCTCGACTTCTAATAGCAGGACAACTTCCATGCCATACACCAGAGAGAAAGGAGTTGCCCCAGTTGAAGTTCGTACCGAAGTACGATATCCGTGCAAAGCGAAGGGTAACATCTCATGCCAATCTTTATAGGTTACAACCATCTTTTGCACTATCTTCTTGATATTCTTGTTGGCCGCTTCAACAATGTCGTTCATCTTCAGATGATAAGGAGATGAGTTGTGATGCTCAATTTTGAAATTTTGGCACAATTCCTTCATCATCTTGTTATTCAGATTTGGACCATTATCAGTAATGATTCTCTCAGGCACTCCATAGCAATAGATGATGTCCTTCTTAATGAACCAGGCTACCACTTGCTTAGTGACATTAGCATAAGAAGCTGCTTCTACCCACTTGGTGAAGTAATCAATGGCTACCAGAATGAAGCGATGTCCATTAGATGCGGTGGGCTCGATCTTGCAATCATGCCAATGCCCCACATGGAAAAGGGCCAAGGAGATGCCATGATGTTCAACGGACTTGGCAACACATGAATCTTGTCAGCATAAATCTGGCACTTATGGCATTTCTTTGCATGCTTGAAGCAATCTGACTCCATAGTCAACCAATAATACCCTTCTCGTAACAATTTCCGAGACATGGCATGCCCGCCGGCATGTGTACCAAAGGCACCTTCGTGGACCTCTTCCCTAAGCAGACTCGCTTCTTTTTCGTCCACGCATCTTAAAAGCACCAAGTCATTATTCCTCCTGTAGAGTACACCATCCTGGTTCAGATAAACGTTTCCAGCCAACCTCCTCAGAGTCTTCTTATCCCGGGTCGATGCCCCTGGCGGATATTCTTGTTTCTTAAGGAGATTCTGGATATCATAATACCATGGCTTGCCATCAGAAGCTTCCTCAATGGCGAATACGAATGTCGGCCTATCAAGGCGAGAGATGACTATTCTTGGAGCATCATTCCAATAGTTCACCTTGTACATCGAGGATAAAGTGGCTAAGGCATCCGCCATCTGATTCTATGCTCTGGGCACATGGTGGAACTCTACCCGATCAAAGAAAGGTAACAACCTCCTTGCATAGTTCATGTAAGGTACTAGATTAGGCTTGGATGTACTTTTAATTGGCTGCATTTTATGGCAAAACATTAATGTCATAATTGATGTTAGGACATACATGAAGAGTGTTATGCAAGGAAAGCTAAGAGTAAGTGAAGCTAAATGTCATGACTGAATGTTATGACATTGATCATATGACATCAGGGCGCGCAGGTTTGTTTTTCTGTTATTAGCTCAGGCTATACTTCAGGAAACAATCCAGGAAGCATAGTTATTTTAGGCAACATAATAGGCATTGCTGAGGATAACATAGAAGGCTCCTGACCTAATGATAAGTGCGCAACTTCATAACGAAAGGTTTATCATAGGTAAACCTAATATCTCCATCAAGGCCCAAAACAAGTCTGCTACTATAAAAAGTAGAAGGACCATTCAGAACTGGGTAGACCTGGAAGATACACAGAGGAGAGAGCATCAAGTGAGAGATCATAGATTGTGTTTGTGAGTGAAGAAATTTATTCTTCACGTGTGTCTAGGAGTCTTAGGATTCTTTGTGTGCCAAGAAATTGTATGTTGTAGAATTTATGTGGTTATTGTGTATGAACAGGTGTGTTCATTGTGTCACTCAAAGCTGTTAAGCAAGAGTGTGTGTCTCTTGATCAAAGCTGTGAAGCAAGATCAAGGTGTGTTTGAAGTTTATCTTCATATTGGTTTTGTAATTGTGTATTGATATCACTGAGGTGATTAAGAGGGAGTGAGTGGGTATACTCAGGTCTAATGGTCTCTAGGCTGAAGTGTCATTGGGTAGGTTTTAAGTGAGGAGTGCAAATTGGGATTGTTTGACTCTGAATTAATTCTACTGATAGTGAATTTCCTCCCTGGCTTGGTAGCCCCCAGATGTAAGTGTGGTTGACACTGAGTTGTGTGAACAATTACTTGTGTTATTTATTTCTTTCCATTTACAGCTTATTATTAAGTGCAGTAGTACATGTTACAGTGGATGTTATAACATCTACAATAACATCCATCGTGTGCTTGCCAGAATTTCAATTGGCATCAGAGCAGGCACCTTGCCTATTATTTTCTAGGTTAGATATAGGGAAGATAAGTTCTGGTACTATGGATAAAGACATAGGATTCACAAATAGACCGCCAATTCTGGATGGCTCTAATTATGACTATTGGAAACCTAGGATGATTGCCTTCTTAAAGTCTTTAGGCAGCAAGGCATGGAGAGCTGCAAACTCAGGATGGGCACATCTAGTAAAGACTGATAAAGATGGACTGTCTGTGCTTATACCTGAAGAAGAATGGACCAAAGAGCAAGAAGCCTTGGCTCTTGGGAATTCTAAAGCTTTGAATGCATTATTCAATGGTATAGACAAGAACATCCTCATACTGGTGCATCATTGTGAGCTGGCTAAAGAGGTTTGAGATACTCTCAAAACAACTCGTGAGGGAACCTCTAAAGTCAAGATGTCAAGACTTCAAATGTTGACCACCAAGTTTGAAAGTCTGAGAATGAAGGAGGATGAGACTATTCATGAGTTCCACATGAATATCCTGGAAGTTGCAAACACCTCGGGAGCTCTGGGAGAAAAGATGTCTGAAGAAAAGCTAGTGAGGAAGATATTAAGATCATTGCCTAAGAGGTTTGCCATGAAGGTCACAACTATTGAAGAAGCTCAAAACATATGCAACATGAAGGTGGATAAACTCATAGGTTCTCTTTGAAAATTTGAGATGGGCATGTGTGATCAGGCTATGGAGAAAAAGAACAAAAGCATAGCTATTGTTTCAAACACTGCAGATGACTCAGAAGAAGACAAATGTGAAAAAGAGGAGAATCTGTCAGAGGCAATAGCCTTTCTTGGAAGACAATTCAGCAAGCTAATCAAGAGAATATACCACAAGTCTAAGCCGTATGTTAAGAACAGCTTCTCTAACACCAACAGAAGGGAAAAATCTGAAGATACATCTAACCAAGGCAAAGGAGTTCAGTGTTATGAATGTGAGGTTATGGTCACATTAAAACTGAGTGTCCCACCTATCTCAAGAAGCAAAAGAAGGGATTAGTTGTCACTTGGTCTGATGGACATTCTGAGAGTGGATCAGAAGATGAGTCTGCAAAACATGCCACTGCTCTGAACAATGTATGTATATCTGATGGTGATTTAAGTGAAAATGAGTTGACTTATAATGAACTTGCTGATTCATTTAAGAAGATGTGCAACAGAAGTAGAGAATTATATCAGCAAGGAGAGCAACAGAAGAAACTCATAAGGGAATTAGAAGTTGAGAAGATGGAGCATCTTGCAACAATAGAGTCTCTCAAAAGTGAAGCCAGCCTGTTGAAATCTAATCTTGATCAAATTTCCAAATCCATAAGGATGTTGAACCCTGGGACTGACACTCTAGAAAAAATTCTACTGAGTGGTCAGACAACAGGCAACATGTCTGGACTGGGATTTGTTGGTAAACAGAAACCCATCTTGGTGTTCAAGAAGCCAAAGACTAAGAATAAGAGGTCAACATGGATGTCACCAGCAATGTCACAACATCAAAGGAACATAAGTTGGAACCAAACCAAGAAAAATTTCCAAGGGTATAGGTGTTACCACTGTGGGAAACATGGACATATTAAATCTGTCTGATTTCCTTGTCATCCTCATCAAGAAAAATCCAAACAGGGTGCTCATGTCA
The DNA here is from genome assembly GCA_963859935.3 of Lathyrus sativus. Taxonomy (NCBI): domain Eukaryota; kingdom Viridiplantae; phylum Streptophyta; class Magnoliopsida; order Fabales; family Fabaceae; genus Lathyrus; species Lathyrus sativus. The sequence continues at coordinate 186,062,393 of OZ012736.1, read as the reverse complement.
AGAAACATCATCATGTTAAACCCAAGAAGGAAGCTCATGCCAAGAAACAACAATGGGTTGCCAAGAATGTGGCTTTAGTAGCCAACACTTCTCCAAAGATGCCTACCAGAGAAGATTGGTATTTTGATAGTGGTTGCTCTAGACACATGACTGGGATAGAGAATCTCTTGGTTAACATAAGACCTCATTTCTCAAGTCATGTAACATTTGGAGATGGAGTCAGAGGAGAAATCAAAGGTGCTGGAAAACTGGATTATCCTGGTGTTCCAAAACTGGATGATGTCTTGTTGGTTGAAGGACTGACTGTTAATCTGATCAGTATCAGTCAGCTATGTGACCAAGGCCTAACTATTAAATTTTCCAAGGGTAAGTGTGTGGTCATCAATGAAGATGGTGAGGAAGTCACGAGGGGGACAGAGCCAAGAACAACTGTTACCTATGGGAGCCCAGAAGTAACCTCAATGGCTTGGTCCAAAAAGAGAAGAAGGATCAATTGTGGCTAGAGAAAGGAAAACATCTTCTAAAAATAGAAAGGACCATGTCCAAAACAGTAGCAAGAGGAACTTCAAAGTCTACTTCAGATAGTAGGACAGGATGTGGTAAATGTCGTGTGGGCAGGCATGCCAAGAAGGAACACCTAAAGAATGGTCATCAGGGAAATCTGGATATGTTATACTGGAACCTGATGGAGTCCATGGAAGCTACCCATCATACAGGGAGCAATGTCACGCAGAATGTCATGACATTGTTTTGTGACAATCTCAGTGCCATAAATTGGAAACTAAGTCAGCTAGAGAAAGCCATGAAAAATATTGATTGGCATCACCTTAGGAAAGAATATGAGGAACTAGGATACTCAGAAGCATACAATGATCACAAGGATACAAGGGATCTCAAGACCACTCAATTTGAAAATTCACTAAGTAAGTTGAGAACTGGGCTTAATACTGAATTTTAGCAAATAATAGGGAATTATATTTTGAAAAATAATCATATTCTGATTGGTCAAAATATTGAATTCCCTCCACTTCTTCAAGCAAACCCTTCGAGCCCCTTTTGCTTCTACCAATTCGCCTCTTTCCTTACCTTACATAACCTCATCAGAAAACCTCTTCCGATACAACCTAAGCCATCTATAATGTCTCAACATCATACCTCCATCCCTACCAAACCCGAATCTGCTCAGCACAAAAGCATCTCTCTAGATGATGTGATGGATGTCATTCCTCTAAGTATGATTTTTGGAAGAGGTAGTGAAGGCCAAACTTTAGCTCCTTCACATGCAGAGCAAAAAGGTAAGAATTCTGAATCCTCCTTAAACAACAATAACAAAATGGAGGACTCTACACATAAGGACAGGTATGTAGATAAACTGGTCTCCAAACTATTCCATGAAGGTTATGAAGTACAAGGGATAACCATTCCCCTATCTAGGGTAGATCCATCTCCATGTAACAATTAAAGCCATGAAGATGACTCTGAGTGTTTCTATGCTAAGTCTAACCCTAACACATAGAACCTAGAAAATCTAGCTAATTCTGTGGTACAGGAGGAAGGTTTGGATGATGACCAATATGGTGAAACCAAGAGCTCAGAAAATGAGGAAGAGATAAATGAAGCTGCTGGAAATGGTGATCATGTTGTAGATGTGTCATCAGATGATGAAGTCATCAAGAATGTTGCTCCTGGTATAGCTAGGAAACTAGTGATCAAGAAAGGAAAAGTAGTACTTGAAGGAAATCAGTCAAAAAGTCAGAGAAAAGGAACTCCTACCGGTCCTTCTAAATCTTGGAACAAGGCATCAACAGCATCTAAGAGAAGGAAAGTGACAAATAGTAACTCTGAGTCTGATGGTAATGTTCCAAACATCTTCAATGTGAAGAAATCCTCAAGTAAGAAAACTCGGAATACCATGCCAGCTGCTCCTCTAGACAATATCTCCTTTCATTCCATTCACAGTGTGACAAAATGGAGATATGCCTATCAAAGAAGAATATCCCTTGAGAGAGACTTAGGAGAGGATGCCTTAGAAGTTAAGGAGGTAACGGATGTTATCAACAAGGCAGGACTGATCAAAATAGTCGTCGGTTTTTCAAAATGCTACGAAGGACTGTTGAAGGAGTTTATTGTCAACATACCTGATTCAATCTCAAAAAGGGAAAACAAGGAGTTCATGAAGGTATTTGTCAGAGGAAGGTGTGTGCAATTTTCACCAGTTGTGATCAACAGGTACTTAGGGCGAGCAAATGGGGGTGAGAAGGAGTTGGTTGCCTCAGACAACCAGGTTTGCAAAGTGATCACTGCAAATCAAGTCACTACCTGGCCATGTAAAATGAAATTGTCTACAGCACTGCTGAGTGTAAAGTATGCCATTCTTCATAGAATTGGTGCAACTAATTGGGTGCCTACCAACCATACTTCCACCATTGCAGTTGGCCTTGGCAAGATCAATCATGCCATAGGTACCAAAGTTAACTTTGACTTTGGTCTATACATCTTTGATCAAGTTGTTAAGCACTCCACAACCATTGCTATTAAGCTGCCCATTGCTTTCCCTTCCCTCATTTGTGAGATCATACTCAATCAATACCCTGGAATCCTAAATTCAAGTGATGTTGCCAACAAAAGGGAACCTGAACTGTCCCTTCACTTTAAACTATTTGAAGGAAGACATGTGCCAAATATGACATTCACTTCTAGTGAGAGGGCCAAGATCTCTAAAAGAATGGTAGTAGCAGAATTAAAGGAGACATGTAGGGAATTGGGAGAAACCATCAGGACAACAACTGCACGAAAGATCAAGTTAGAATCATTTATTCAAAGTCTTGAAACAGATATTGCTGATATTGTAGCTATGTCAGGTGCAGATTCTGATGACTGTGACAAGAATGTCTCAACCGATGCTCATAACATTGGTTCCAGCTCTAAAGAGGAAGGATGATGAGGTGGTAGCCTATTGTGTGGCTCAGGCTGATGGTTGATGAGCTGATGATGTGTTGCTGATGTGTTTTTGTTGGTTATTTGCTTAGAATTTTGTGTTTTTTTGTAACTGCTTAAATTTGTGATGCTCTCCATGAGTAGTTTTTATTTGTAATAACCCCAAACATGTGTAATGTTACTCATTATGATCCAGACTATTTTATTAGTTTGATCTTAATTTGTGGCTAAAAAGGGGGAGAGAGAGTGGTAAATAACAGCTAGGAGGTTAGAGATGATGCAGGTGGAAGACTCTTGGCTGAATTGCTGCTACAAGTATGTTGCAGGTGTGTGACAAGGGCTGCAACAAATATGCATGAGTGAAAATTTTGATAATGTGCATGTGTGATAACAACTGATGCTGTTAGTGATGTGTGAGTTCATAATGAGTATAGGAATGTATGTTAGATATATATGTGTTCCTTGATGGAACCAAGTAGCTCTATAGCTGCTAGTGTTGTGTGTATCTGCAGAATGATTGCAGAATGTTGTGCATCTCTTCAAGGGGAGTAGTACAGGTTATTCCACAGTAGGTGTGCTTCAGGATGTCATCCTAAATGTCATAACATCCAGAGCAGGCTGGATGAATATGTGTGACTGCATGGTGTCTGCAGGTTCTGTACAGCTGGTGTGATATGCATCACTTGAGGGGGAGTAACTTCAGATATGTTACTCAACAAATTGTGACATTTGTAGTGCTGACTAACAGATGGTTATATTGTGAACAGGTTGATCCTGAGATCTAACAGTGTGAGTGTATGTAGACAACACTGATAGTGTGTAGCTAGTAGCTTTCCTGCATGTTATGTTAGACTTCTGCTGCTTGTAAACTCTGATATGTGAACAGGGTGTTTTAGCCAAAAATTTGCCAAAGGGGGAGTTTGTAAGTACTTCTGATTGGCTGCATTTTATGGCAAAACATTAATGTCATAACTGATGTTAGGACATACATGAAGAGTGTCATGCAAGGAAAGCTAAGAGTAAGTGAAGCTGAATGTCATGACTGAATGTTATGACATTGATCGTATGACATCAGGGCGCGCAGGTTTGTTTTTCTGTTATTAGCTCAGGCTATACTTCAGGAAACAATCCAGGAAGCATAGTTATTTTAGGCAACATAGCAGGCATTGCTGAGGATAACATAGAAGGCTCATGACCTAATGATAAGTGTGCAGCTTCATGACGAAAGGTTTATCTTGGGTAAACCTAATTTCTCCATCAAGGCCCAAAACAAGTCTGCTACTATAAAAAGCAGAAGGATCATTTAGAACTGGGTAGATATGGAAGACACACAGAGGAGAGAGCATCTAGTGAGAGATCATAGAGTGTGTTTGTGAGTGAAGAACTTTGTTCTTCACGTGTGTCTATGAGTCTTAGGATTCGTTGTGTGCCAAGCAATTGTATGCTGTAGAATTTTTGTGGTTATTGTGTATGAACAGGTGTGTTCATTGTGCCACTCAAAGCTGTTAAGCAAGAGTGTGTGTCCCTTGATCAAAGCTGTGAAGCAAGATCAAGGTGTGTTTGAAGTTTATCTTCATATTGGTTTTGTAATTGTGTATTGATATCACTGAGGTGATTGAGGGGGAGTGAGTGAGTATACTCAGGTTTAGTGGTCTCTAGGCTGAAATGTCATTGGCTAGGTCTTGAGTGAGGAGTGCAAACTGGGATTGTTTGACTCTGAATTAATTCTACTGATAGTGAATTTCCTCCCTGGCTTGGTAGCCCCCAGATGTAAGTGTGGTTGACACACAACTGGGTGAACAATTACTTGTGTTATTTATTGCTTTCCATTTACAGCTTATTATTAAGTGTAGTAGTACATGTTACAATGGATGTCATAACATCCATCGTTTGCTTGCCAGAATTTCAAGGCTGTTGGGTCTCCCGTTCCCCCTTGATCTGATTGACAACTAGCGCTGAATTGCCATATACATCTAGATTCTTGATCCTCATATCAATGGCTTCTTCCAATCCCATAATGCACGCTTTGTATTCGGTTTTGTTGTTATAATTTCCTAATTCCACTACCATAAGAGTTAACAGCACCATCGAATATCATCTTCCATTGGGAACCCTTCTCGGACCCTTCATCGGGTAATGGCTCATCACAATCCTTCATCTTTAAGAACATGATGTCTTCATTGGGAAATTCAAACTTCATACGCTGATAGTCGTCAATCGGCTTTTCAGCAAGATATTTTGACAGAATACTCCCCTTTATAGCTTTTTGGGAAACATATTGAATATCATACTCTGTCAAAACCATCTGCCACCTGGCAATTCTCCCCGAAAGTGCTTGTTTTTCAAAGACGTATTTAATCGGATCCATCTTTGAAATTAGCATGGTTGTATGATTCAGCATATACTGTCTCAGGCGTTTGGCAGCCCAAGCGAGTGCGCAACACGTTTTCTCCAACATTGAGTACCTGGACTCACAATCTGTGAACTTCTTACTCAAGTAGTATATTGCATGCTCTTTTCTTCCAGTCTCGTCATGCTGGCCGAGAACACAACCCATGTTGTTCTCAAGAACCGCTAGATACATTATCAATGATCTTCCAGCTACTGGAGGTATCAATATCGGAGGCTCCTACAAATATTCTTTTATTTTATCAAATCCCTTTTGGCAATTTTCATTCCAGACAACCACCTGATCTTTCTTTAATAATTTAAACATGGGTTCACACGTGGCTGTGAGGTGAGATATGAACCTAGCAATGTAGTTCAATCTACCCAAGAAACCACGAACCTCTTTCTCCATTTTCGGTGCTGGCATATCTTGAATAGCTTTTATATTTGCACGATCGACCTTGATTCCTTTTTCATTGACAATGAACCCCAACAACTTTCCTGACCTGACGCCAAAAGTGCACTTGTTCGGATTCAACCTTAGTCTGAACTTCCTTAGCCTCTCAAACAACTTCAAAAGGTTTACCATATGTTCCTCCTCCGTTTGCGACCTTGCTATCATGTCATCAACATAGACCTCAATCTCGTGATGAATCATATCATGAAACAAAGTGACCATTCCCCGCTGATAGGTTGCCCCTGCGTTTTTCAACCCAAAAGGAATTACCTTATAACAGAAAGTCCCCCCACGGTGTAATGAACGTTGTTTTCTCCATATCCTCCGGTGCCATCTTAATCTGATTATATCTGGAAAACCCATCCATGAAGGAAAACATGGAATACTGCGCAGTATTATCAACCAATATGTCAATGTGAGGGAGCGGGAAATCAACTTTTGGGCTTGCTTTATTCAAGTCTCTATAATCAACACACATCCGTACCTTACCATCTTTCTTTGGTACAGGTACGATGTTAGCAACCCACGGAGGGTAAGTTGTTACCACAAGAAATCCTGCGTCCAACTGCTTCTGGACTTCTTCTTGGATTTTCACAGCCATATCTGGTCTGGTCCTTCTGAGCTTCTGCTTAACTGGCGGACACTCTTCACACAACGGCAAGTGATGAACCACGATGTCGGTATCAAGACCGGACATATCTTCGTATGACCAAGCAAAGATATCACTATACTCTCGGAGCATTTCGACCAATCTTTGCTTGATATCACTATGCAACGCAACCCCTATCCTGACATCTCTTCTGACTTCCTCGGTACCCAAGTCGACGACCTTAATTTCCTCCTGATGAGGCAGAATGATTTTCTCTTCCTATTTCAAAAGCCTGGCTAGCTCTTATGGTAAGTCTTCATCTTCATCAATCTCTTCTTCGGCTTGAAATATCGGATTACCAAAGTCAAAGCGAGTCATAGGCGGCTCTAGAGCGGTGTCATCTGCAATGTGAAACCTGCAATGGTGATGATTTAATGCTTAAAATGATATGCAAACAAGCACAAACCACATTGCCATTTTATTGTAAAAAATAAAACAGGAATGACAAGGATCACAATATTTGAATGCAAAAAAACGCCCTTTGATTGATTGATAAAAGACTGTTCAAACATAAATAATTAGGCCCTGAAGACAAATACCGCTATGCTCTGGGTAGAACATAGGTGTAGCACCCCAAAATTTGCTTTTCGTTTTAACCGTAACTGGCTTTTATTTCTTTGCATTTTGCACTTTTGCATATCATAGCATTTGTTCTCGAGGCATGGGATCGAGGTATTCTTGTGGCTCAAGTTCTTTTCGGTGCAAAGGACTGAACTTGAATAGCGAGCATCAGAGGCTCAGACATTTATTTTGCCCAGCGGTCAGGCGGCCAATTTTATTTTTATTTTGCAGGAGAAATAGCAGTTCAGAAAGCAGCACTAAGGCTCATGTCAAGCGTTTTTTACAGTAATAACGAGGTTCAGAAGCTTAACAGAGCTCCAAAACAGTTGAAACAGGGCAAATGGACAGATTTCCCTCTAAAAGGCGCCAAATTCAATTTTTTGAAGGTGTTAATCTGTTAACCTATATGGTTAATCGATTAACCAAAGAGAAAACAAGCCAGATTTGAAATTTTAAAGGTGTTAATCAATTAACGCATATGGTTAACCGATTAACCAATGTAATCTTTGCCTCTGTACGTGATTTTTCAATGCAGAGCCATTTGGGGTCCAATTTTGATCATTTAAATTCAAATTTGTCATTTGGGAAGGATCTAGAATCATTTCATAATTTCATTTCCCTCCAAAACCCCATTCCTAGTGCCAAACCAAAATTCACAAGCCAATGTCCAAACCTTGCATTGGGATCCAAACCTAGATGATATTTAAGTGATTCACTCTAAACCAAAGGGATCCAACTTTCATTTCTCACATTCATTTTTCAGAATTCATCTCAATTCTCTCAAATTTTCTCTCAACTCTTCAATTCCAAAACCCTCACTCAAAGCTCTTTTTCATTTGAATTCTTGATTCTTCATTAGAATCAATGAATTCTTGAGCTCAAACCTCCATCCATCATCTCCATTGAAGTGATTTCTCCATCTAATTTTCGTGCACAGTTGGATCCAGATCTGAAAGTGATTATTTGGCTTATTTTGGATTAATCTTGAAGGATCTCCATTGCTACAAGAAGAATTGGTGTGGATCTTGAAGTATTCTGGACGTATAGCATCGGATATGTTCGATTCCAGTTAATTCAACATTAACCGAAGTAAATCTCCGCTTCGAAGGTTGGAATCCTAGATCCATAGCATTTTTCAGCTTATTTGCGTATTCATGATGATTTTCATATTCGATTGAATTTTGATTCGTATGATCTGTAATGGCGTTGTTTGGATCTGTTTGCATGTTGTTGGAATCATGTTTTTCTGATTTAATTTCTTGATTAAGTGATTATGTGATCATTGGCATGTTCGGAGAAGTGATAAGCTGTTGAAAAGTGATTCTGCTTTGCTGTTTTCTACTGTCAGCATAATGTTAATCGGTTAACGCATATGGTTAACCGATTAACCATTGCAAATTTCTAGATTTTTCAAAGTTTTCAAAGCGTTAATCGGTTAACGCATATGGTTAATCGATTAACCAGTTCAAATTTTCAAAATTTTTAAACTTTAACAGTGTGTTAATCGATTAACCCCTGGGGTTAACCGATTAACACTGTGCTGGCAGGCCTGTTTTGCTGTTTTGTTTGATTGTTTGTGTACCGTTTCATCTCGAATTATCATAGATCAGTGTGATGTATTAGGGATGAAATGTTTCTGGATATATGTCGTTGTTTTGGTTGTTTAATCGAGATTTCCCCGACATTCGTGTATTTCCACTTGAATGCATTCTCATGGATGTGGTTCAAAGTGATGATCTCTTGCATGTTCGTTTGCTTTCATCTCTTTTGCGCTTCTTCCATGTTTGCATCATTCTTGCATCGCTGTTGAGGTCGAGACGAGTTTGTGGGCACAAGACGTGATGTCTTGGCAAGCAACCTTTCCCCTTTCTCTCCCTTAGTTAGCCGAACTATGTTGACTCTGACTTTCCCATTGCACGAGGGAATACGTAGGCACAGAGCGGCGATGCTCTACCAAATCTCTTTTCTTTTCTTTTTGTCCTGTGAGCCTGTAGCATAGATAGTTTAAACACACCCTTAGATAGACAACAAGCGTGGATCTCGTCGAGTACGACGGACGTGAGGGGTGCTAATACCTTCCCCTTGCGTAACCGGCTCCTAAACCCAAGACTTGGTTGCGATGACCTCGTCTTTTCCCTTTTTCGTCAGGTTTTTCTGATTGTTTCCTTTCCCTTTCTTTGGGATAAATAATGAAAGGTGGCGACTCTTCAGTTTTCCGCCAGGTGTTTTTTCGCAGTTGCGACAACTGGCGACTCTGCTAGGGATGGGTTTTTGCAGGAAACCTGGCCTTCAACCAACCCTGGTTTTCTCGTCATTGCGGAATGTTGATCCTGAGTGTTCCATCTAGTGTGTTATCTCAGTGTTCTGATTAGAGTGGAGCTCTGGTTGAATTCAGTCAACGACACAGCAGCGAATTTGAGCATTGGATACCTTGATCCCATGTGTGCATCTGCATAATCATTCTGCATGTAACATTGCATGTTATTTATGTGTGTTACAGGTTCTCGTCTTTCCCATGATTCTGGTACTGGTCTTCTTCAGAGATGGAAGTTAGCAGAAAGAGGATTGTTGTGTACAAGTTTCCGGCACCTGAGTTGGGACCTTTATTTGGTCTGATTTCCCTGGCTGATCCTGGTGTTCTTGCAGCTTTCAGAGAACAGTATGGCGGAATTCTGAGGTTTGTCTGCAAGCTTACGACTTATGAGCATGGACCTATTCATACCCTGTTACAGTTTTATGATCCTCCGCTGAGGTGCTTCACATTTCCGAACTATGTGTTGGTGCCGAACAAAGTGCCTTTCTTCAGTTTTGAACTATATGTTTGGAGGAATTCGCTTACATCTTAGGTGTTCCGGTTCTGAACAAAGTGCCTTTCTTCAGCTCCGAAGAAGAACCTAATCTTGAGAAGTTGTCTGCCGCTCTTTATTTGAGCGCCTCTGACTTGGCAGATCATGTTATCAGCAGAAATGGAGTTTCCGGATTTACTTTACCCTTCCTGGTGGATAAAGCCCGAGAGTATGCTGAAAAGGGGTGTTGGGTGGTTTTCAGTGCTATCTTGGCTTTGTGTGTCTATGGCATGGTGTTGTTCCCCAATGTACCAAACTTTGTGGATTTTGATGCTTTTCATATCTTCGCTTCCAAGAACCCCGTACCTACTCTTCTAGGAGACTTGTATCATTTAGTGCATTACAAAAACGAGAAAAGAAGAGGAAAGATGGTTTCTTGTTGCGCATCGTTGTTGCATAAGTGGTTTGTTGATCACCTTCCTTGTTCTGGAGCTTCTTTGGATTCCGGGAACTCATCTGAATGGTCGAAAAGGCTTATGGGTTTAATGGAGAAGAATATCGTCTGGTGCAACCGAGACTTGATGGGTCGCGAGCTTATCTTTAGGTGTGGTAGCTGTGCAAAGAGAATGAAGAGCTGAAGCAGAAAATCAGTCAGCTGAAGCATGATAAGGGCGAAGCTGTTTATTTAGCCAAGATAAAGTCAGAATCCTTTGTCAAGTTGGAGAAAGAACTTGCTGATCAGGTACAAGCACGGAAGCAAGTCGGTCTTGATCTGAAAAGCACTTGTGATGTTATGAAGAGCAAGAAGGAGAATTTGGACAGAGCCTACCTAAAGATATCCAAATTCAATGAGAAATGGAATGCTACTTTGACTGCCAACAAGAGTAGAGAAGATCAACTCCGTGTTAAGGTTGATAAGCTGAAATCGCAACTCAAGGCTAAGGAGAGAGAGGAATTGTTGGATTCATTCCGCAGAAGTACGATCGAGCAGAAATACCAAGAAACTTTATCAGCACTTGAAGAGTTCAAGATTCGGGCAGAGGTGAAGAAACCCAGGCTTGAAGATACCTTCGACGAAGATGCTTGGGATGACCATTGTCATTATCTCTGGGAGGTGATACGCAAGAGGGAGGTCCTCACCCGAGAGCTGATGGAGAGGCTAGACCATCCCGACACAAAGGAGATGCTTGAGGAGTCTCAAGAGTGGGGTAAAGATCATGGCTACTAGGAGTTTTATCTTTTGTAGTTTCATTTGCTTTTGTATCTTGATCATCACCAGAGATGTTGGATGAGATCAATAACTCTTTGTATGCGGATATTTCTCATTTGGTTGTATTGTCTCAACTTTACTTGATATATGAGAAGATCTATTGTGGTGTTTTTATCCATCTCCGATGCTCTTGTCTTTTGAAACCGGAATCAAGGGGGAGATCTCTTTGTGCATACATAGACATGTTTGCATTTTGCATCTTGCATTCTCATTTGCATCACAGGTTGTTCTTGGTGGCTCTGTGTTCTTATCTCTGTTTGGTTTTCTTCAGTTCAGGATTGAGGAGTTCAGTTTCCACCGGTATTCTACTCCAGGGAATCAGTAGAAGGTGATGGATCAAGTTCAAGCCGAATTGCAGGAGGTCAAGGCTTGCATGGCCCAATTCATGGAGTTGATGCAGACTGTTGCTAGTGGGCAGGAACAGTTGAGAACTTTGGTTCAGCCGTTGATAGCACGGGTTGATGAAGAAGGTGTTTTGCACGGAGGAGCTGGTGTTGTTCCTCCACCGATTGGTGGATCTATTCCTCAGGGTATTCCTACTATTGCCGTACCTCCGGGCGGAGGAGCTGCAGGTGAGAATGGTAATATTGCTGGTAATGGAAGTATGTGCGTTATGCACAGGGTTGCTGGTCCTCATTGGGAGGATAATTAGGATGGTATATTTTCTGTGAAAGATCTGGAGGGTGGTTTACCGACCGAAGGTTTAAACTGATTGAGGAGAAAATGAAATCATTTGAGAATCAAAACTCTTTGGGCCTGGATATGTCTGATCTTGGTTTGGTTCCTAGGGTCAGGATTCCTCCCAAATTCAAGGTGCCCGATTTTGATAAGTACAAAGGGACAACCTGTCCAAGAGTGCACATTCGGGTGTACTTCAGGAAAATGTCTGCTTATTCCAGTGATGAGAAGCTGCTACTGCATTTCTTCCATGATAGCTTGGCAGGGGTGTTGTTGGAATGGTATATGGGGCTTGAGAGAACCCATATCCACTGCTGGAAAGAATTGGCTGAGGCTTTTGTGCGTCACTATCAATATAATAGTGATCTGGCACCAAATCGGGTACAATTGCAGAGTTTGTCACAGAAAAATTCTGAGAGTTTCAAGAAATACGCCCAAAGGTGGCGGGATCTGGCTGCAAGAGTGCAACCTCCTTTGGTTGAAAGGGAGTTGATTGACTTGTTCATGGCTTCGTTACCTGGCATGTATTTTGAGAAGTTGATAGGCTGCATGTCTGCAGGGTTTTCTGATCTGGTAATCGCTGGTGAAAGATTGGAGAGTGGAATCAAGTCCGGTAAGATTCTGAATGGTGGTGGATCCTCTTCGGGAGGAACAAAGAAGCCATATTCTGCAAACCCAAAAAGAAGGGAGGGGGATGCAAATGCTGTTTCTCACAAGGGTAAAGGTAGAGCTCAATCTCGTTATCCTTAACAAGTCGCTATGGTAGATATCCCGACTGCAGCTCATCAGCAAGGCAATGTTCAACGATCTTATGTCGCCAGGCACAAAACGACTAATAGGCAGTTTGCGAATCCTCCGATGTCGTATTCTCAGTTGTTACAACGGTTGCTGCAGTTACAACTGGTTCAGAAGAGGACCTTGGCTCCTATCATTGGTCCGCCACCTGCTGGGTACGATGCAAACGCTCATTCCGAGTTTCATTCTGGTGCTCTAGGGCACGATATTGAACATTGCAAAGCTTTCAAGCATAAAGTACAAAACTTGCTTGATTCCAAAGCTATCAATTTTACCAATGAGGGGCCTAATGTGACTCAAAACCCGATGCTGAATCATGGAGTGGCCGGAGCCAATGCCATTATTGAGGGGGAGAAGCTGAATCTGATAACTGATGTTGAAGATTTGAAGACTCCACTGGGTTTCGTGAAGGTTTGTTTGTTGAAGAAGGGAGTGTTTCCTGGTTGTTCTGCTGACTGCTCAAAGTGTGAAGCGCATCCTGAGGGTTGTGATCTTTTGAAGAGGGGTACTCAGAGAATGATTGATGAGGGTTGTTTGCAATTTGATAAAGTCATGAAAGAAGATGTCGAGAATGAAGTGAGTGATGACGGAAACGAAGTCGCTACGATTTCCATTCCATACCGGACTATCAATATTTCAGCGCCTGCTAGGCCAGCTCCAGTTACCATTACCATACCAGGTCCCATGCTGTACGAGAGCACTAGAGCTATCCCATGGAATTATGGGGGAGAGGTGTTCTGTAACGGGCAGAAGCAAGAATGGACAGAGTCGGCAAGCGGAAGTTCGTCGGTTGAGAACATAGTCGATGCAGGAGGTATCACCAGAAGTGGTAGGGTCTTTTCTCCACAAGAGGTTAATGTTGATAAGAATGACAAGAGTAAGTGTAAGGCTGTGATTGAGGAGAATGTCCAACCCCAGGTTGTTATTGATGATCGTTCGAAGGATACGGAGGAATTTATAAGGCTAATTCGGAAGAGTGACTACAAAGTTGTGGATCATTTGAATCAGACTCCTTCAAAGATTTCTATCCTGTCATTGTTATGAGTTCGGAGGCGCATCACAACACTCTATTGAAAGTCTTGAATGCAGCGTACGTACCCCAGGAGATTTCTGTTAATCAGTTGGAAGGGGTAGTCACTCATGTGAATGTCGATAATGGTCTCGGCTTTACTGATTTGGATCTGACTCCTGCTCGGAGGAACCATAACCGTGCTTTGCATATATCTTTGGAGTGTAGAGGATCTCTGATGTCACATGTCTTGTTTGATACAGGATCATCCCTCAACGTGCTCCCGAAGAAGGCATTGATGAAGTTGGACATTCAAGGTTTGTTGTGCACGCCAAGTGATTTGGTCGTGAGGGCTTTTGATGGATCTAAGAGATCGGTGTTTGGAGAAATCACGCTGCCTATTCAGATAGGGTCATAGATCTTTGATGCAACTTTCTATATTATGGATATCCAGCCAGCATACAGTTGTTTGCTTGGCCGACCTTGGATACATGCTGCTGGGGCAGTTACCTCAAGGTTGCATCAAAAGCTGAAATATATGGTGGAAGGGAAGATAGTCACCGTGTGCGGTGAAGAGGACATTATGGCTAGTCATTCGTCATCCTTCAAGTACGTGGAAGTGGATGGTGAAATCCACGAAACACTTTGTTAGGCATTCGAAACAGTTCAGATTCAGGGGAAGTCTCCTGTAGAAGCCAAGGGCCCAGAGGTTTCGATGTCGTCGCTCAAGGAAGCTCGTGCTATCATAGAATCCGGCTCGTCTCAGAAATGGGGCCAAGTTCTTGATGTTCCTGTCAAGCAGGACAAGTTCGGCCTAGGATACAAACCCTTCAGTTCTTCTCAGATTCCGAGATACAGGGGACCTATGCAATTCACCAGCAGTGGTGTGATATTCGACAGAATCAATGCCGTTGAAGACGATGAAGGTGACAGCGATTGCGACATGGATGTCTGGATTCGTCCATGTACTCTCGACCAGAAGTTGTGCAACTAGACTACCGAAGAAGTCATTCATGTTACTGCTGCAGAGTAATGTTCATTGTTTTGATTATGTTCAGTCCTGCGTTCTGCCCAAGATGTAGTGACCCATTTGTGGGGCCTTCTTGTTATTTGCAATTTATCATTAAATAAAAGACGTTTCACATTCAAATTTTGTGATCCCTATTTTTCTTGTTTTTGTTTTGCATTTATACTTAACAGAAAAATGGCAATGTATTTTGTTTGTTGCATCGCATGATAAACATAACATCCTCATGCAGGTCTTTTCTATCAGATGCCATTGATTTAGGTTCGGCTATGACTTCGTATGACTTTGATAATCCCCATTTATCAAGCTGAAGATGAGACTGAAGAAGACTATGAACTACCCGAAGAGTTAGCCAAGCTTCTCAAGCAGGAGGAAAGGGTCATTGTGCCTCATCAGGAGGATATTGAGATTATCAATCTGGGTACTGAGGATGACAAGAAAGAGGTCAAAGTGGGGGCTGCATTGGAAGACAGCGTCAAGAGAAGATTGGTTGAAATGCTCCATGAGTATAAGGATATCTTCGCTTGGTCTTACCAAGACATGCCTGGGCTGGATACAGATATTGTGGTACACCGGTTACCTCTCAGAGAAGAATGCTCGCCAGTCAAGCAGAGGTTGAGGCGGACAAGGCCTGGCATGGCAGTCAAGATCAAAGAAGAAGTGCAAAAGCAATTGAATGCTGAGTTTCTTGTTGTCACGAATTACCCTTCGTGGGTCGCCAATATTGTTCCTGTGCCTAAAAAGGATGGAAAGGTCAGGATGTGCTTTGATTATTGAGAACTGAATAAAACGAGCCCGAAAGACGATTTCCCGCTCCCTCATATCGATGTGTTGGTTGATAACACCACTCAATATTCTGTGTTTTTGTTCATGGATGGCTTCTCTGGGTATAACCAAATCAAGATGGCCCTAGAGGACATGAAGAAAACTACTTTCATCACACCGTAGGGGACTTTTTACTATAAGGTGATGCCCTTTGGATTGAAAAATGCAGGGGCAACTTATCAGCGGGCGATGGTCACTTTGTTTCATGATATTATTCATTATGAGGTTGAGGTTTATGTTGATGACATGATAGCAAAGTCACAGACGGAGGAGGGACATCTGGTCGATCTTCTAAAATTGTTCGAAAGATTAAGGAAGTTCAAGCTGAGGTTGAATCCTAACAAGTGCACCTTCGGGGTGAGATCTGGAAAGTTATTGGGTTTCATTGTCAGTGAAAAGGGTATTGAGGTAGATCCTGCCAAAATAAAAGCTATACAAGAAATGCCTGAGCCGAGAATGGAAAAAGAGGTTCGTGTATTCCTGGGGTGATTAAACTACATTGCAAGGTTTATATCTCATCTCACAGCCACTTGTGAACCGATATTCAAATTTCTAAGAAAAGATCAAACGGTCAGGTGGAATGAAAATTGCCAGAAAGCATTCGAAAGAATAAAAGAATATCTACAGGAACCTCCAACACTCATGCCTCCAGATGCAGGGAGACCACTGATCATGTACCTCACGGTTCTTGAGAATTCAATGGGATGTGTGCTCGGTCAACAAGACGAGTCAGGTAGGAAAGAGCATGCCATCTACTACCTGAGTAAGAAATTCACTAATCGTGAGTCGAGATACTCCATGCTGGAAGAAACATGTTGTGCACTCGCCTGGGCTACTAAGTGTCGCTACTGCGAAAATCGGCGCCGGCTGAACAGAAGAGTCGCCACCGTGCGTTATTTATCCCAACGGAGGGAAAGGAAAGGCTCGAGGTAAACATACCGCGAAGACGGGAAAGGAATGGTCATCGCAACCAAATCCTGGATTCGGGAGTCGGTTACGCAAGGGGAAGGTATTAGCACCCCTCACGTCCGTCGTACTCGACGGGATCCACGCTTGTTTTCTTGTACAGATTGTTATTTTATCTATTCTACAGGTCAAGGGGTTAAAAGAAAATAAAATGACTCGGCAAAGTATCGCACTTTATGCCTACGTATTCCCATCTGGAACGAGAAATCAGAGTCAACGTAGTTCGCCTACCTACGGGAAAGGAGGGGAAGGTTGCTCGCTAGGATGTCGCATCCTATGCCTACGTACTTTCACACAGCATGAAAGATCAGAGCAAACGTAGTTCGGGCCACGTACGACACAAGTCTGTTTTGATTGCTTTTATCTCCTTCTGAAAAAGGGTTTTTCTGATTACTGGTCCAAGCGGACAAAAATGACGTTTTGATGAGTTCACATTCTTTTACGGAAGAAGTGTCTTTTATTGTGTTTGAAATTTTATTGTATTTTTCTGTTTGTTTTGAGAAAGAAGAGACAGAACTCTAACATATGGTTGAAAAGGGGAATCAAACTAACCTAATGTTATCATGCATGGGTTAAGACCTAATGTCTATCATGCTCCTCTCTTGCACAGAGAGAAACAGAGATCCTAAGGGAATAGACGGAAACAGAAACAATAGCATATATACAATAAAGCAGTAAAATGCATGGATGCAGCAATACAAGCGAGGCAAGGGAGTCCCACTCAACCTCGAACCTAGAAAACAACAGGCAAAAGCGAACAAAATTCGCTTTCAACCTAACAGATTAAAGGGCAAGCAATACAGTCAGAGAAATTCAAACAATACATCAACAATTATAAACAGCAAACAGCAGTCTTCATCAACATCTGTCTTCAAGTCATCTTCAACCATCTACAAGCTTCAAGCAAGCATCAGTCTTCATCTTCAAGTCTTCAAGCAAGGTCTCTATCTTCAATCCTTCAGGGCTTTTCTTCAAGTCCCACTCTCCAAGCTGAGGAACCATCAAAAGAATGAATTGGGATGTTAAGCAATTAGTTGACCACCAAAGGTGGCAAACAAACTGCTAACAACATATAGAATGTTTCTCTCAAGAGTTCTATCTCTTAGACACTGTCACCAAGCCTTCCAAAGGAAGGCGGTGAGGGTCCTAGAGAGACTCTGCATCATAGAGAGGGATAGAGGCAAACAAGACCTTCCATGTTTGTGAATCAAGTTGCTATTCTAGAGCTCTACCTAACTCTTAGATCCTATAACCTTCAACAGCTGCCAGCAAGAGATACTCTTCATCAACTCTGGAAATTGGTCTTCATTCCTTGTCTTCAATGGCTTCATCAACAAAGTCTTCAGCTCAAACCCAAGCCCCAAACAAGCCCAATACCCCACACAATCAAACAATAACCCTAGAAAGGGCACACCACACGATCAATCAATTCAAAAATCAACTAAAAATAGTATATTATTCTATTAATTTCTAATATAAATACTAGGGGACCCTACATAACTACCCTTAAGTCCCATATATTCCCCATAGACTAAATTGCCCTAAAAAACATAAATCTAAAATTGTTATTGACCTATACTAAAGTTTTAATCAAATTCTATACTACCTAGAACTACCTAATTAAAACTACCCTAAAAATTATCACAAAATTATGAAATTAATTCAGGGGGACCCTAAACCATTCATCTAATCATCCTAAAAAAATTGGACTCAAAATCCTAAGGGAACTATCCTAATTAAATTCTACAAGTTAGCATACCAACTAAAAGAATTAAAAAAAGCAATTAAAAGTAAAAATGCACAAAAAATATAAAACTGAAATAAAATGGCTATTTTATGTTTTTATATTTTTCTAGACAAAAAATGGAAAATGGAAAAAAAAGTCTCATTAAAAAATATGCATTTTTCAATTTTATATGAATTTTTGAAGTTTGAAGAAATTTGGAGAAAAAATTAATATGGAAATGAATGAGGAGGTATGAATAGAAATATATGAAGTTGAAAATGGATGATGGGTGTAACGCCCCGATTCTGAATTCCCATTAAGTGTTGAGTCTTTTAATTTATTTAATTGATGTTTGTCTTAAATTGAGAATTATATATTATTATGTGGTGTTTGCTTATTTTATCTATTTTTACCGATTCGGAGAGTTTTCGGGGAATTAGAGTAAAAAGGGCATTTTAGACATTTAGCAATTTAGTGTGAGAATTGATTGGTAAGTGTTGGAAAGAATTTGAGAGGAAAGAAATAGAGATAGAAATAGAATAAGAGAGGAAAAGAAAGAAAGATAGTAAGATAAGAAGAAAAACAAGAGAAAGAAAAGAGGAGAGGAGAAAGAGAAGAGAAAGTGGAGAGGAAAACCTAGAATCATCAAGGGATCATCACCAAAGCTTGCAATCGATCGGTAAGGGTGTGAAACTTCATCATCTCTTTAATTTATATGATTGTATGTGTATGTGTGTTTGGATTTTGTAGAGTTTCTACTCTTTTTCCACTTAGGTTAGAAGTTGGTTTGGTGAGTAGAATGAGGTTTTAATCGGTTAGAACTAGGATTAGACGATGTAGTTTAGTCGGGTGATGGTTGGGTTGTGCCACTGAGACTGGTTTGGATTTAATCGGTTGGTTGTGTGGAGTTTGGGCTTTGGAACAGCCATGGAAGTTTTGTCTTCGCAGGCTCGCCAGGCGAATGGCAGCGAAGTCCAGCGAGCTGTAGCGAAGCAAGTCAGAAGCTAACACCCTGTATTCGCTGGCAAGTTCGCCAGGCGAAGTTAGTTGGTGAAGGTTCGCCAGGCGAGTGTGTAGCGAGCCTTAGCGAGTAATTCCATAATTACTCCCAGTGGACTTCGCTGGGAAGTTCGCCAGGCGAAGGCCAGTGAGCATTCGCTGCGTGGCTTCGCCAGGCGAAGGTTGGCGAACCTGACAGTGTTAATTATTTTGCTGTTTGTTCATAGCATGATGTTTGGTTGATTCAATTATGATTAATGCCTATATGAATGATTGATGTGTGAACTGTTCCGACATGTCATGCTGTGGGTGGCCGAAAGGCGTGAATCCTAGATTGTGGAGCCGATTGTGAATCTTAATCGTTTGATAATGTTGTTTGCTCGAATTAGATAGAAATGCATTGATGGATTAATAGGTATGTAAACCTTGTGTAAAATGGTGTATAATGTGAATGCATGATAGATATATGCGATGTATGTGATAAATGCAATGAGTATGTTTGTGAACATAGTATGCATTCTGTGTTGATTGATCCCTCGGAGGATTTGCAGAACCTCGTATGATACGATGGTTACATTAGATTCCTTGGAGAATCGGTTGCATTGTGTGATTCCTCGGAGAATCGATCATAACATGTAATCCCTTGGAGGATTGACTAGAGTATTTGATTCCGTGGAGAATCTGCTGAGTATTTGATTCCGTGGAGAATCTGCTGAATATTCGATTCCGTGGAGAATCTGATGAATATTTGATTCCGTGGAGAATCTGCTGAATACTTGATTCCGTGGAGAATCTGCTGAATACTCGATTCCTTAGAGAATTTGTTGAAATGAGTCGGTACCGCATTTGCATCTGCATAGAGTCGTGTGTCGGTCTCTATGAGTTGCATGAGTCATCTGTGTATGATGCATTAGTTGTATGAATGTAACTGTGTATGTTATATATGATTGTTTGGAGGAACATAGAGTGAATGTTCATGAGCATGTGTAGAGACATGATTAATTGTATATGCTTAATGTGGTGAGAACATAAATTGAGTATGACTTGTACAAATATGAGTATATGTATATATACAATTTTATGCATTAACTGTTATGATATTGTTTCTCACCCTTCTGCTGTTTTATAATGCTCTATGAGGCATTGCAGAGTAGGAAGCTGGAGGTTCTTTTTGTGAAGCGATGTCTTCATTCTTTTTGGTCGATGGCTCTGATATGTAACATCTGGGTAGTTAGGAAGCCTTTGACTCTTTTGAAGCTATTTTGTTTTGATTCTTTTGTGATACATATGTGTATGTATCTGCTGTGGATATGTTGTAAAACATGAATTGATTGAATGGTTGTATATACTTTTATGAATGTGATCGATTCAATATTTGGATGTTTCCGCTTTTATTCTAAATATTGAGAGGTGGGTTACCCATTGTTGCATATCTATTTTGAGCAGGTATCGTATGTATTTAATTTCATGATAATGTGATGCGCCTCTTACATACCATGTTTTAATTAAACTCTGATGAAATAAATTTTCTAAGTGCCTAATTGATTTATTGGATTAATTTGGGGGTATAGAAAGGGGGTGTTACATTAAGTGGTATCAGAGCCAGTGTTGAGTCAGTCGTGTCTGTCTTGTTGTTGTGTTGGTTGAACGGTTGTTTAACCTTGTTGTTATTTTTGGGAATCCTCAGAATATGGCAGGTCGTAATGACAATGCTATGGCAGTGGCGTTAGAGGCTATGGCCAGAGCTGTGCAGGGTGCACCTAACGTGAATGCGAATGATGAGTTCAGGAAGAACCAACCACCGGTGTTCAAAGGGAGATTTGATCCGGATGGTGCTCAGATATGGTTAAAGGAAATTGAGAGGATCTTTAGGGTGATGGATTGTGCTGAAGGGAACAAGGTGAGACTAGGGACTCACATGCTGAGAGAAGAGGCTGATGACTGGTGGGTCAGCGTGAGGCAAGTTCTTGAGGTCGACGATGAGGAGATTACGTGGGATTTATTTCGTACTGAGTTTCTAAGGAAGTATTATCCCGAAAGTGTTAAAGGGAAGAGAGAAATGGAATTTCTGGAGTTGAAACAAGGTAATATGTCGGTGGTGGACTACACCGCTAAGTTTACTGAGTTAGTGAAGTTTCACCCTCACTATGATGCGGTTACGGCGGAATTTTCCAAATGTATCAAGTATGAGAATGGCTTGCGTCCTGAGATAAAGCAAGCGGTGGGTTATCAAAGAATACGAAGATTTTCGGATTTGACCGAGTGTTGTAGAATTTATGAAGAAGACAGTAGAGCTCGTTCTACTCATTATAAGGGTTTGAGCGAGAGGAGAGGGAAGCAGCAAGTACGAAGCGGACCTTATGTGACGCCTGCTGATAAGGGCAAACATAGGGGAAACTTTGATAGGAGACCCGGAGGAGGTTCCGGTGCGATCAAATGTTTTAAGTTTGGCGTGATGGGCCACAAGTCTTATGATTGTGGAAAGTTCAAGGCGAAGTGTTCCAACTGTGGGCTCCTTGGACATGATGCAGCAGAGTGTAGAAAGAATGCTGTGAAGTGTTTTAATTGTGGCGAGGTGGGTCACATTAGCCCGAATTGTACCAAACCGAAGCAAGCTCAGGCAGGCGGAAAAGTTTTCGCATTAGCAGGTTCAGGCGCTACTAATGCGGCGGATCGTTTGATTAAAGGTACATGCTTTATTAATGATATGCCTTTAGTTGCTATTATTGATACTGGAGCGACTCACTCGTTCATTTCCCTTGCGTGTGCTAAGCGGTTGGATTTGTGTATGGTTTCTTTGAGTAGTAGTATGGTTATTGGGACTCCCGCTTCGGGGTCGGTAACTACTTCTTTGGTGTGTGCAAGTTGTCCTTTGACCATGTATGGTAAGGACTTCGTTATGGATTTAGTGTGTTTGCCGTTGGAAGGTTTGGACGTAATCTTGGGTATGAAATGGTTGCAATTTAATAGAGTTCATCTGGATTGCTATCACAAGTTAGTAAGGTTTCCTTCTTTGGAAGATGGTGAAGACGAGAGTTTTCTTTCCACTAAAGAGTTGAAGAAACTTTTAGCGGACGAAGCTTAGTTGTTTGGTTTGTTTGCATCGTTGTCGGTGGAGAGCAAAGTTGGGCTCGACGTGTTTCCTGTGGTTTGTGAATTTCCTGAAGTGTTTCCGGAAGATGTTGCGGATGTGCCACCAAAGAGAGAGGTTGAATTTTCTATTGATCTAGTTCCGGGTACTAGACCGATTTCGATGGCCCCGTATCGGATGTCGGCATCGGAGTTGGTGGAATTGAAGAAGCAGTTGAATGATTTGTTGGATAAGAGATTTGTAAGACCGAGCGTTTCTCCTTGGGGTGCGCCGGTATTGTTCGTAAAGAAGAAGGATGGTAGTATGCGATTGTGTATTGACTATCGGCAGTTGAATAAGGTGACAATTAAGAACAAGTATCCACTTCCAAGAATCGATGATTTGATGGATCAATTAGTTGGAGCCCGTGTTTTTAGTAAGATTGATTTGAGGTCCGGTTATCACCAGATTCGGGTTAAGGAAGAAGATATTTCGAAGACGGCCTTTAGAACACGATATGGTCACTATGAGTATACGGTGATGCCATTCGGAGTTTCTAATGCGCCGGGTATTTTCATGGAATATATGAACCGTATTTTCCATGAGCAGTTGGATCGTTTTGTGGTAGTGTTTATCAATGACATTTTGATTTATTCTAAGTCTCGAGAGGAACACGTAGAACATTTAAGGATTGTGTTGCGGATTTTGAAAGAGAAGAAGTTGTACGCAAAGTTGTCTAAGTGTGAGTTTTGGTTATCGAAGGTGAGTTTTCTTGGATATATTATTTCCGACAATGGTATTAGTGTGGATCCATCCAAGATCGATGCGGTAATGCAATGGGAGACTCCAAGATCGGTTACGGAAATTCGAAGCTTTTTGGGCTTGGCCGGTTACTACCGGAGGTTTATCGAAGGATTTTCAAAGTTAGCACTTCCGTTAACGCAGTTGACTTGTAAAGGAAAGGCTTTTATTTGGGATGTTAATTGTGAAGAGAGTTTCATGTAATTAAAGAGAAGATTAACGTCAGCGCCAGTTTTGATTTTGCCGAATCCTACGGAACCTTTTGTGGTTTATTGCGATGCTTCTTTGTCAGGATTGGGTGGTGTATTGATGCAAGATGGGAAGGTCGTGGCGTATGCTTCTAGACAGTTGAGAGTACATGAAAAGAATTATCCTACTCATGATTTGGAGTTAGCGGCCGTAGTATTCGTTTTGAAAATTTGGAGGCACTATCTTTATGGTGCAAGATTTGAAGTTTTTAGCGATCACAAGAGTTTGAAGTATTTGTTTGATCAAAAAGAATTGAATATGAGGCAAAGGAGATGGCTAGAACTTTTGAAGGACTATGATTTTGGTTTAAATTATCATCCGGGTAAGGCGAATGTGGTAGCCGATGCCTTAAGTCGGAAGTCGTTGCACGTGTCTACTTTGATGGTTAGAGAGTGGGAACTTTTGGAGAACTTTAGAGATTTGAGTTTGGTTTGTGAGTTAACACCGAGTAGTGTGAAGCTTGGTATGTTGTATGTCACGAATGATTTCCTTGCTACGGTGTGTGAAAAGCAAAAGTTGGATTTGAAATTTGTGGATTTGATGATGAATGGAAATGAAGATTTCAAAGTTGATGAATTAGGAGTTTTGAGGTTTTGAGGTCGTATTTGTATTCCCGATGATGCGGATTTGAAAAAGATGATATTGGAAGAGGGACATCGGAGTAACTTGAGTTTTCATCCGGGAGCGAATAAGATGTATCAGGATTTGAAGAAGATCTTTTGGTGGTCTGGATTGAAAAGCGATGTTGCTCGTTTTGTGTACTCGTGTTTGACTTGCCAGAAGTCTAAGGTGGAGCATCAGAAGCCTAGTGGATTGATGCAACCGTTGGATATTCCGAAATGGAAATGGGATAGTATATCGATGGATTTTGTTACGGGATTGCCGAATACGCAAAGAGGACATAATGCTATTTGGGTGATTGTTGATAGGCTTACTAAATCGGCTTACTTTATTCCAATTGATATTACTTATTCTTTGGAAAGGTTGGCCGAGATTTATGTTGGCACTATTGTGAAGCTTCATGGAGTTCCTAAGAGTATTGTGTCAGATAGAGATCCTAGATTTACTTCAAGATTTTGGGAGAGTTTGCAAGGTGCCTTGGGTTCTAAGTTGAGATTGAGTTCGGCATATCATCCGCAAACAGATGGTCAAACCGAGAGGACGATTCAATCGTTAGAAGATTTGTTACGTGCTTGTGTGCTTGAACAAGGTGGTGCGTGGGACGGTTATTTAGCGTTGATTGAGTTCACCTATAATAACAGTTTCCATTCGAGTATTGGTATGGCGCCATTTGAGGCTTTATATGGTCGGAGATGTCGAACACCTCTGTGTTGGCATGAGACAGGTGAAAAGTCGGTAGTTGGTCCTGAAATGGTACAGCAAACGACGGAAAAGGTGAAATTTATTCGGGGAAAGATGAGAGCTTCTCAGAGTAGACAGAAAAGTTATCATGATAAAAGGAGAAAGAATCTCGAGTTTCAAGAGGGCGACCATGTGTTTTTGAGAGTTACACCGGTTACGGGTGTGGGCCGTGCTTTGAAGTCGAGAAAGTTGACTTCTCGTTTTATTGGCCCGTATCAGATTGTCGCACGAGTTGGTGTTGTGGCTTATCGTGTGGCGTTACCTCCGAACCTTTCGAATTTGCATGATGTATTCCATGTCTCGCAACTTCGGAAGTATGTTCCGGATCCGTCACATGTTATCCCAATGGATGAAGTTGAAGTAAGAGATAACCTTACAGTTGAAGTTTTGCCGGTTAGTATTTTGGACCGTGAAGTTAAGAAACTAAGAGGCAAGGATATTGCGCTTGTGAAAGTGTCCTGGGGAGGTGCCGCGGAAGGCAACATGACTTGGGAGTTGGAGAGCAAGATGCGAGAATCGCATCCAGAGTTGTTTGAATCAGGTGATATTTTCGAGGACGAAAATTTCTAAAGTGGGGGAGAGTTGTAACGCCCCGATTCTGAATTCCCATTAAGTGTTGAGTCTTTTAATTTATTTAATTGATGTTTGTCTTAAATTGAGAATTATATATTATTATGTGGTGTTTGCTTATTTTATCTATTTTTACCGATTCGGAGAGTTTTTGGGGAATTAGAGTAAAAAGGGCATTTTAGACATTTAGCAATTTAGTGTGAGAATTGATTGGTAAGTGTTGGAAAGAATTTGAGAGGAAAGAAATAGAGATAGAAATAGAATAAGAGAGGAAAAGAAAGAAAGATAGTAAGATAAGAAGAAAAACAAGAGAAAGAAAAGAGGAGAGGAGAAAGAGAAGAGAAAGTGGAGAGGAAAACCTAGAATCATCAAGGGATCATCACCAAAGCTTGCAATCGATCGGTAAGGGTGTGAAACTCCATCATCTCTTTAATGTATATGATTGTATGTGTATGTGTGTTTGGATTTTGTAGAGTTTCTACTCTTTTTCCACTTAGGTTAGAAGTTGGTTTGGTGAGTAGAATGAGGTTTTAATCGGTTAGAACTCGGATTAGACGATGTAGTTTAGTTGGGTGATGGTTGGGTTGTGCCACTGAGACTGGTTTGGATTTAATCGGTTGGTTGTGTGGAGTTTGGGCTTTGGAACAGCCATGGAAGTTCTGTCTTCGAAGGCTCGCCAGGCGAATGGCAGCGAAGCTTCGCCAGGCGAAGTCCAGCGAGCTGTAGCAAAGCAAGTCAGAAGCTAACACCCTGTATTCGCTGGCAAGTTCGCCAGGCGAAGTTAGTTGGCGAAGGTTCGCCAGGCGAGTGTGTAGCGAGCCTTAGCGAGTAATTCCATAATTACTCCCAGTGGACTTTGCTGGGAAGTTTGCCAGGCGAAGGCCAGCGAGCATTCGCTGCGTGGCTTCGCCAGGCGAAGGTTGGCGAACCTGACAGTGTTAATTATTTTGCTGTTTGTTCATAGCATGATGTTTGGTTGATTCAATTATGATTAATGCCTATATGAATGATTGATGTGTGAACTGTTCCGACATGTCATGCTGTGGGTGGCCGAAAGGCGTGAATCCTAGATTGTGGAGCCGATTGTGAATCTTAATCGTTTGATAATGTTGTGCGTTTGCTCGAATTAGATAGAAATGCATTGATGGATTAATAGGTATGTAAACCTTGTGTAAAATGGTGTATAATGTGAATGCATGATAGATATATGCGATGTATGTGATAAATGCAATGAGTATGTTTGTGAACATAGTATGCATTCTGTGTTGATTGATCCCTCGGAGGATTTGCAGAACCTCGTATGATACGATGGTTACATTAGATTCCTTGGAGAATCAGTTGCATTGTGTGATTCCTCGGAGAATCGGTCATAACATGTAATCCCTTGGAGGATTGACTAGAGTATTTGATTCCGTGGAGAATCTGCTGAGTATTTGATTCCATGGAGAATCTGCTGAATATTCGATTCCGTGGAGAATCTGATGAATATTTGATTCCGTGGAGAATCTGCTGAATACTTGATTCCGCGGAGAATCTGCTGAATACTCGATTCCTTAGAGAATTTGTTGAAATGAGTCGGTACCGCGTTTGCATCTGCACAGAGTCGTGTGTCGGTCTCTATGAGTTGCATGAGTCATCTGTGTATGATGCATTAGTTGTATGAATGTAACTGTGTATGTTATATATGATTGTTTGGAGGAACATAGAGTGAATGTTCATGAGCATGTGTAGAGACATGATTAATTGTATATGCTTAATGTGGTGAGAACATAAATTGAGTATGACTTGTACAAATATGAGTATATGTATATATACAATTTTATGCATTAACTGTTATGATATTGTTTCTCACCTTTCTGCTGTTTTATAATGCTCTATGAGGCATTGCAGAGTAGGAAGCTGGAGGTTCTTTTTGTGAAGCGATGTCTTCATTCTTTTTGGTCGATGGCTCTGATATGTAACATCTGGGTAGTTAGGAAGCCTTTGACTCTTTTGAAGCTATTTTGTTTTGATTCTTTTGTGATACATATGTGTATGTATCTGCTGTGGATATGTTGTAAAACATGAATTGATTGAATGGTTGTATATACTTTTATGAATGTGATCGATTCAATATTTGGATATTTCTGCTTTTATTCTAAATATTGAGAGGTGGGTTACCCATTGTTGCATATCTATTTTGAGCAGGTATCGTATGTGTTTAATTTCATGATAATGTGATGCGCCTCTTACATACCATGTTTTAATTAAAATCTGATGAAATAAATTTTCTAAGTGCCTAATTGATTTATTGGATTAATTTGGGGGTATAGAAAGGGGGTGTTACAATGGGCCCAGACTGGGGGTGCTGGAAGTAACACGCCCCAGCCCAATGATTATTCAGAAAAATCATGAAAAAACTAAAGAAAAATAAAAAAACTGTGGTGCAAAAAGCAAGAAATCATAGTTCAAAATCAATTGGGCTTGGAATGGGGGTGTGGGAAGCATTTCGCATGAGAGCCCAGCATGATTACTTATCAAAACGCTGCGTTTTGATGATGCAGCCCCCTCCATTTTCGTTTTCAATCGTGGACCGTTGGATGGTCCTCCGGTCAACAAGTCAAGCGCCAATCCAATGGTAGATAAGTTGTCTTCTTCCTTTGGCCATTTAGGGTTTGGAAATACCATGAAAATACTTCCCATGCATGAAACTTCCTCTTCCTTGTTCTCTCTCAATACTCCATCAAATGACACAATCCAAGAACCAAACTTGACTAGAATTTTATGTAGAATCCAACCATGCCAATAGTTTGTATTAACACTCTCTCTATCATTCTACCCGAACAGTACAACTCCATGGATCCAAACCTTCTTCAATTTTCGACCATCATAAAACTCAACAATCTTTGTATATAAATAATCCTCATGCTATGTTGATCACAACCAACCAATTCTCATGCATTATCATCCATTAAATCATGTGTTCTACCTCCATCAAGAATCAACCTCCATTAATGAAACCTCACTAATTGGTCTAAAACTCATCCAAATGAATCCCCTAATGGTCTCTAATAGTTTCACAACAAGAACTAATCCTAACCATGCCTAAAACAGAGTGTGGGAAAGATTTTGCATACCTTGACCCTACAATGGCAAGTGTTGAAAAGCTTCGAACCAGGCCTTGTGGATCTTCAAGAATGGTCTCTATGTGATGAATAACACTCTTCTTGCACAAGATTTGATGGAGATGGCTTGTATCTTCAGATTCAATCCTTTTTGCTCTCTTGCAACTTCACTTGGAAAGCTTCAATTCTTCAACAATGGAGGCTCACTCTAGTATGAACATGTTCAGGGAGGTTTGTAGTGATGATTTGTGGAAGAAAATGGAAGGGTAATGAAGAGAAAAATGAAGTTTCAATTCAATTTGCAAATGGAAAATTTATGGTTCAAACTCTTTTCTCTACCACCATTAACATCAACAATCACCAACCTCTCACCAATGGAGATTGTATTCAATATATAGACTCATTTGGAAGGGTCTAGAATCATCTAGATCAATCTAGTAGCAACTTGAACTTTCATGAAGATATTTTACATTTCACTTCCCACCACATGAGATATCATGACAAAAACCCTACAACTTGAGTAATTCACTTGATTTTCTCCTTAGGTGGTATTTTGGACAAGATACAAAGCTTAGACACCTTGTTTATGAAGCTTTTCTTTGTTTTGGTTTAGTATGTCATTATGCAAGTAAGCACATTACAAAGCAACCCCAAGATTTAAGCCTCAAATCAAAAATGTGGCTGAACCAATGTTCTTAAAATGCCCTTGGGAGTCAAAATGACCTATCATATGCCATGGTTTGGATTTGGAACTTGGATTTTAGGATTTTCCATTTCACTTGAATTAACTTATGTCCCTTTTTTAGGCTATTTTTATCACTTTTTTATGAGCCTTTCCAACATCTCATGACCACCCTACTAGCCTTAAAACATCATTCTAAGCAACTTTAATGCTGAAGGTTTTTCCATTTGAAGCTTGGAAGTAGGAGATATGGCCATATGCTTGAAATGACCTATAACTGCCAAATGACCAAAATGCCCTTTGCTTGCCAAAGTCATAAGTAGAGTTCCAGAAATCAGATGAAGGCATATCATACCTTTATAGAAAGCTAAGATCATGAGGAACAACTCTCATGTTTTCCAGAGATCCATTTGAAAGCTCCTTGAGGGGTAAAAGTTGCTTGGAAGTTTAGTAATTTTCACAGACAAATTTCAGATGCCTCCGACGACCTGTAACTTGCAAGAACCATAACTTGAGTTCTATAAATCTCCTTGATGTCTTCCACCACTAAAATTAAAGGTATTGATATCCTCTACAAGTTTCATGTTGTCCAAGGATCCATTTGAGGCTTGCATTTTAAATTATCTTGCTTGGAAGTTTGACCTAAACCAGGGGATTTTACACAGGAACCCTAATTTAGAAACTCCTCTTCTTCTTGATTTCTCTTGATTTCTCCTTGGCACAACACCACATCCCTATCTACATGTCAAATGAGGCATCCCACATCTTTCAAACAGGCCTTGATGCCCTTCAATCAAGCATTTGACCTAGGGTTGACCCAAGGTTGACCTAGATGAAACCCTAGTTGACTGTCTTCCACTGCAGCTCTTGTAATCATATCAATGACTTGTCTCACTTTCAAAATGACTCTCTAGGTCTTCCATGATGTCTATATACTCTCCATGACCTCAATTCACAGCTCACAACTTCTTTGATGATCTTCAAATACCCTCAAGATAGGAGAGAGATCCACTGCCTGATCCACTGACTTCTTAGATTTCAATTTCTTTCTGATGACTTGGATAGGCTTGAATTTGAATGAGAACCTCTTGATATTCTCATAGAGATAAGAATAGTACTTGGTCCCTTGTTGGATGACTTGCCATGCTATGTTATGCAAATGATTAGACTATGTACATGACTTAATATGCAAATGCTAATGCAATTGAAACATAAACCAAGTGAAGTAGGTTGAGCAAATTTTAGGGTGCAACAGCTGCCCCTATTCAAGCGACTTGGACATGACTGGGTGAAACGCGAACGGCCTTCAAACATTCGAGGTACAAGACAGTTGAATACTAAGAACCCGGAAATTTGCCAACCGCAGAAATAAACCGCCCAACTGTTTGGGGAACGACATCCACTAACTGAATCTGGTTGTTACGGCAACAACTGATCCGACGTCTGATAATTCTGATTTCAACTTCAACCACCTATGTAACGCCACAGGTACTGAACACTTTTCGCAAAACACCTCTGTCCACAACTGGACTAACCTTATTAACACAAGAAGAGAGACAAATTCGTCAACACGAATAGAGATTCTGTTGTCGCAGGAGTAACCTTGTCCACATATGGACCCAAATTTCGCCAAATCATGAATAAACACAAATCTGTCCACGTCAGGACTCACATCACGGAAAAATCCCGGCGCTTTCGCTGGGGAAACATTTCTGTCTAATCACAGGAAACTCCATCCGTCTATCCATACGGGAAAACCATCTGTCTAAACACAGGAAACTCCATCCGCCTATCCATACAGGAAAATCATCTGCCTAAACACAGGAAACTTCATCCGCCTATTCATACGGGAAAATCATCTGGCGACACACAGGAAATTTCATCCGCCTATTCATACGGGAAAATCATCTGGTGGCACACAGGAAATTTCATCCGCCTATCCATACGGGAAAATCATCTGCCTAAACACAGGAAACTTCATCCGCCTATTCATACGGGAACATCATTTGTCTATACACAGGAAACTTCATCCGCCTATCCATACGAGAAAATCATTTGGCGACACACAGGAAATTTCATCCGCCTATCCATACGGGAAAATCATCTGCCTAAACACAGGAATCTTCACCCGCCTATTCATACGGGAACATCATCTGTCTATACACAGGAAACTTCATCCGCCTATCCATACGGGAAAATCATCTGGCTAAACACAGGAAACTTCATCCGCCTATCCATACGGGAAAATCATCTGCCTAAACACAGGAAACTTCATCCGCCTATCCATACGGGAAAATCATCTGCCTAAACACAGGAAACTTCATCCGCCTATCCATACGGGAAAATCATCTGCCTAAACACAGGAAACTTCATCCGCCTATCCATACGGGAAAATCATCGGGCTAAACACAAGAAACTTCATCCGCCTATCCATACGGTAACATCATCTGCCTAAACACAGGAAAATAACTCCGCCTTGCTTTTCTGCCTATCTTTGCAGCAGCTAGCTCCATCAATCACATGGGTAACACAATATGAGTCTAATCTTCCAATTTTCAATGCTGACATGGCAGCAAATCTGAGAAGGCCTCTACTGGGGATTTTCTGAATCCACACTGCCAGACACCTATTTTAACATAGGCGGCAACTTCCAAAAATCGATTCACGAAATCTTTTGATAACGACCGAACAACAACCTTGAAGAAATACTCCGCTGGAGGGGTAAGAGAAACTTAACCAAGCAACTCTGTGGGGAATAATGCCAAAACTGACATTAGCGTTGAATGTCTCACGCCGAGATAAGGGAAACAACACTTGAAAACAAACGGTTAACCAACCTGGTTTATGTTTCAGAATGCATATGTTTGACAATGGTGTAATGCTCCATTCGACATGGAAATGCTACGCGTTTTTTGTTTGCAAGTATGACACTATATGCCGATGCAAATGCAGACTCGAACTGCTGGGATACAGAAACCGCTTTAGCAAAATAAATGTTGAAGACAACGCCAACTCCGCTGGGGGTAACCAGGTGCCACAGAATTATTCCAGCAAAATAAATGCTGGAAGAGTGAAGCCCGCTTCGCTGAGGAATAGCTGAATGCGCCAATCATGATTGGACTTCTGCTGGGGAGCTTACCCGTGCCAATGAAAATTGGACTTTTGATGGGGAGTGAACGGGTATCACACGGTATTCCGACAAAATAAATGCCAAGATACACCACCAACTCTGTCGGGGAGAGTTTTCTTTTTTTAATCTTTGAGTTCCACTGGGGAGGAAAGAAAACACTTGCTGGAAAGAGAACTCCGCTGGGGACGAAACAATTCTCTTGGGGAAAATCAACTGACTCCGCTGGGGGAGATTAAATGACCCTACTGGGAAGGGTAAACTGTCTAAGTACAGCTCACGAGTTGGAAATGTTAATCTTCTGAGGCTAAACCACTCCGCTCGGGATGGGGGATCCTCCCGGGGGACACCATACTGTCTGAATACAGCCTTCGATCTTGGAATCGTCAATTCTGCTGAGAGCAAACGACCTTGCTGGAGAATGTCCCTCGGATAAGCTACAACTAGCTAGGGAATCTGATCCTTCTTCAGTAGGGAACATTGTCATCTCAGAAGCGCGACCTGCATGGGGATTCACTTCACGTAACGATCAAGCCTTTTCGTTACGAGCTTCTGGTTAGGACTCTTCGATCTCTGTACCCTGACGGTTAGATCTGAACTGTTTCTGTACGTTAAACCCCAAAAGAATGTCCCAACAACATCTTTTGTTTTTAGGGTGTTCTGCCCCGGTCTTGCGATAGTCTTTTGCCCCTGATCGTCTGATTCGTGGAGCAGTGCCCATAGCTGTGAGAGATTTGCCAAATTTCGACCTAAATGCCCCAGATTAACTGATTCTCGACCGTATGACTTTACTGGGGATAACCGACCGTGCCCCGTATGGTTGGACTTCTGTACATCCGTGGTGGGTCATACACGCCTGATGCTGGACAATATCCTGTCTGAATTCACGGCTTCTAGTAGAAGGGTCACGATTTCCCGCCATTCGTCTCAAACTTGAATATTGGCTGAATCCGCTCCAGTAGCTCTGAGTAACTCTGATGACACTGAGAAGAACAACTCTTTCGCCTCTGTTATGCCCCGGCCTTCAGGAATCTCTGTGGGATAGTCTGAAAATCTGTACCCTGACGGTTTAATATGAACTGCCCCAGCATTCTGAACTTCAGCGAGATACTTCGAATCGAACGCCTCTCGAATGAAAAATGACCCCTACACTCTTGGGATGGCATGCCCCTGTCTGTAATGACTTTGCCTCAATCTGATTCTCGGAAAAACTTACTCTGAACCAAAAGCACCTTGCTATAATACGACCTTGCGGTGGCTTACCCCGGTGTTTCCCTTAACTCAACAACTATCCACATCGTGACTTGCCCCTGAACAAGCGTTGAGCGACTTAACCTGTCCTGATATAGCATTCTGGATAACTGCCCCTGATTGGCTCTCGAGAAGATCTGCTTCTGATCAACTTCTGCCCCATAATCAACTGATGCTTCAAGACTTTTCCTCAGACTAATTGATTCCGAACTCACTGGAAGTCAAGGCCCCAGATTTACAGGGTTTCACAACATACACCATTCTGATCCAGACTGTTGAATTATTCAATCCTGTTCGATTATTCCCTGTTGGAATTTCTTTCCTGTCAACTACTAACCTGCAAGTAAAATTGTTCAGTCCCGAATGGTAATTTTAATGCAGTGTTCATGCAAATTTTGAAAAAAGTTGTGTTGTCACTCATTTACGTGTCATGATTGTGAGTGGTGAATGAACTAATAGTTCAAACGTAGTGCTTACGTGGTCATTGAAAAATACAACAAGGATATGACTAGCAAATCAAGAGGGAGTCATGTTACTCAACCTTACCGTAATGCGCCTTCAGAATAAACCTTGCCTCAATTAAGTCTTTTAAGGGTTGTATCGTGGTCGGGTTCACGGTTCGTGAAACAAAGGATATTTGGCTCAAATTATGTTTTGTACCCACCCCTTCTACGTGATGATCTCCGATCCTAAAGTTCAGTTAACGTGGCTCGAGCGCTCGCCTCTTCGAGAGGTATGTTGAATGGTAAGGACCATAGCTAAGGAACACACAAGGTTTCAGAGTAACAGTTACTCCTTTTCATTTTCGGTGTCTGTATCCACACGACCTTGTCCTTGTTCGAGGATTTTTCTTTTGATATCCTTTCTTTTCCGTTCTTTTGATTCCCTAATTTTTGCCTGGACTGACTCCTTTTGAGTTCTTTTCGATTTTTCTTTTGAAGTCCAGCGGGATGCCCTAATTTTTGCCTAAGTATTAGCCTTCCAGCTTTTTCTTTTTCTTTTTACTTAGCGGGCTCTCTTATTTTTTTTTCTTGGAACACAGTCGTGTGACACTGATTGTCTTAGTTGCTTCGAAAAGATGGTAACTGTCTCACTCCTGGTTGGTGAGGTTTAACCATGGTGGTTGGCGAGATGCGACCTCTTGAGAGGTATAGACTGATTGGTCCTCGAAAGGCAACACTCCTCTGTAAGACTTGAACACTCGGTCAAGCTAACTGACAACTACCCTGCCCCGGGTTAAGATGTGAGGGTTTAAAAGTCCGAAAAAACTTCTACTTCCTGGCTCGAAATGGTTAACAAGGGGCTAACTCCTTATATCTCCAGTGTTTAGGGGATTTGAAACAATGCCTTGTACGTCATCGGCAAGGTTTTATCTGAAAGCATACGATCATCAATTATGAGTATTCAGTTTCGTCATCCTCCCTCCAATCTTTGCTAATCACAGTGATAAAGTGGAGTAAACAAAATGCAAGTGTCAGTGCAATGCAATAAATGAGCGACAACGACATGATTAATTCAGAAAAATGCATAGTCACTTTATTAATATCACCATTCGAAACAAACAATGTTTACAGCAAGTAGTAACTAACAGAAAAGAAACTACAAATGCAAATGATAAAAAGTCCGAGGACTGCCAATGCTGAGGCTGCCCTCCTGTCTGGACCACTGGCTTCTTGAAAAGGACCCTCTGAATCTACGAGCTTAGACAGCTGAGAGGTTGGCATGAACAAACAAAACTCTTTCTGGAAAGGAAATGTACTCTTGGTCGATCAACTGTTGTACTTTTGCCTGAAAAGCTTTGCAATCTTCCGTCGAATTTCCGGGGGAGCCACCGTGGTAACCACACTGAACGTGGGGATTGTACCCAGGAGGGTAAGGTTCTGGAACTGGCTTAAGAGCTTTAGGTTCCACCAAAGAACTCTGGATCAAAGATGGTAGCAGCTGGCTATACGGTATAGGCACTGGGTGAGAAGGAGCTTTCCTTCGTTCCAAATTGTTACGAGGTCGATTCTGATTCTGACGCTGATTCTGATAACCTCGGCCACGAGTTCGCTGATTAGCATGAGGAGCGACATAAAGTTCTCGATGGGATGCCCTGGGCACAATTGTCTGTCCAGAATAACGAGCATATCCAACAGATTTCACCACTCCATCTCGAGGATATCCAACATCTGACATGATTGCATTGATCACAACTCCTTCTTCATTCTGATAGTCATAAAGAGATTCAGCTTCACTAGCTTGACTGTTTGACGTAACTCCAAGCATTCTTTCGAGGTACGGGCTCTCTAGGGAGTGTACAAACATGCTCATTAACTCTCGGTCTAAGAGCGGCGGCTTCACTCTGGCGGCAAATTCTCTCCATCTCTGAACATACTTCCTGAAAGGTTCATCGTTCCTTCGAGACAATTCTTGCAACTGCATGCGACTATGAGCCTCGTCAAGATTGTAGTCATACTGCTTCAGGAAAGCATCGACTAAATCCGCCCATGATCGGATCTGATCACTCTCTAACTGCATATACCAACTCAGAGATGCCCCAGTCATACTATCTTGAAAGCAGTGAATCATCAGCTTGTCGTTATGCACGAATGAAGTCATTCTCCGGCAGAACATAACCAAATGTAGCTTCGGACAGCTATCCCCTTTGTACTTCTCGAAATTGGGCGCTTTGAACTTCGGAGGCAACACAAGACCCGGCACCAAGCACATGCTCACAGCATTCAAGTTGAGGGTATCCTTACTCATCATGGCAGCGATCTGGTCTTCCAACGTCTGAAGTCTTCTCATCTCCTCAACAGTCAATGGGTTCTGAATATCAACCTGTGGAACAACTCTTGGAGGTGGCCAAAATCTTTGGGGAATCTGGCGTAGAGAAAGTGGAATTGTGATACTCGGAGTCATTGAGAGAATATGAACCTCTGACAGGGGTTTGCGCAGGCTGAGCAACATTGTTCATCTGAGCTCTTTGACCATTGTTATCTCCTCTATTCATAGCTGTGATGGCTTCCCTGATCTGACTCACCTGGTGCTTCAACAATTCGAACTCCTCCCGAGTAACAACCAAGTTCTGCTCTCCTGAAGCCATGATCTATCCCAATGCTAACTCAAGTCCAACGCGAATGTCGGGAAATCAACTGATGAAGCGGACAAAAACGGGTAAGCTCCCTGTTCCGGATGAGGATGAATATGCAAAATGAAATGCAAATGCAAACAGTCATGCAAAAATGCAAAATGCACACACAAGGGACCAAGTGCCCCTGGCTGAGAAGAATCCACCGTACTGGTCTTAGTCAGACCCATAACACTGCTCGAACCTGGTGTCAGCAAATCAAAACGGTACTCGAACCTGGCCTCCAACAGACCTCATAATGCTGTCTTCAAATATCATTGAATCTCAATCAAGAAAACCGGTAATCTGGAGGTCAAGTTACCTGCATGCCCAACCCCTCTCACAGGTAGGTGTCCTAATAACTGACACAAGGTATGGCATCCTATGCGGTCGTCGGCGTCACAGACTTTCAGGGTTGATGATACGATTCCCAGAAGGAGTGGCATCATCAAATCCTGAAGAGGCCTCACTTAGCCAACTTCCAAATGATCGGTTCCCAGAGTCGACAATCCAACTAACCAGCAACCCGAGCCACCCAAAGGGTAGGACAGGAGGCCAACCAGAAGAACCTCGTCTGAGTGTGGATTTCGCGGGACACTAGGACATGCAAAGCACGTGCGCGCCCACTACTTTCCACTCTAATTCTAGGTGCACTCAAGCCCAGGTCCGGCTTATCTCTCAATCATAGAACACCCGTCACACCCCAATACAGCAATAATAACAATAATATAATGCTGAAAGTAAATGACAGAAAAAAATAAATCCATACAAAATCCTCAACGGGAAAACAAGCGTTAGGATTGACTCGCTTAAGGGACGTTGGATCCCAAATGCATAGGGAACTATCGCAGGTCCCCAGCAGAGTCGCCAGCTGTCGCTACTGCGAAAATCGGCGCCGGCTGAACAGAAGAGTCGCCACCGTGCGTTATTTATCCCAACGGAGGGAAAGGAAACGCTCGAGGTAAACCTACCGCGAAGACGGGAAAGGAATGGTCATCGCAACCAAATCCTGGATTCGGGAGTCGGTTACGCAAGGGGAAGGTATTAGCACCCCTCACGTCCGTCGTACTCGACGGGATCCACGCTTGTTTTCTGGTACGGATTGTTATTCTATCTATTCTACAGGTCAAGGGGTTAAAAGAAAATAAAATGACTCGACAAAGTATCGCACTTTATGCCTACGTATTCCCGTTTGGAACGAGAAATCAGAGTCAACGTAGTTCGCCTACCTACGGGAAAGGAGGGGAAGGTTGCTCGCTAGGATGTCGCATCCTATGCCTACGTACTTTCACACAGCATGAAAGATCAGAGCAAACGTAGTTCGGGCCACGTACGACACAAGTCTGTTTTGATTGCTTTTATCTCCTTCTGAAAAAGGGTTTTTCTGATTACTGGTCCAAGCGGACAAAAATGACGTTTTGATGAGTTCACATTCTTTTACGGAAGAAGTGTCTTTTATTGTGTTTGAAATTTTATTGTATTTTTCTGTTTGTTTTGAGAAAGAAGAGACAGAACTCTAACCTATGGTTGAAAAGGGGAATCAAATTAACCTAATGTTATCATGCATGGGTTAAGACCTAATGTCTATCATGTTCCTCTCTTGCACAGAGAGAAACAGAGATCCTAAGGGAATAGACGGAAACAGAAACAATAGCATATATACAATAAAGCAGTAAAATGCATGGATGCAGCAATACAAGCGAGGCAAGGGAGTCCCACTCAACCTCGAACCTAGAAGACAACAGGCAAAAGCGAACAAAATTTGCTTTCAACCTAACAGATTAAAGGGCAAGCAATACAGTTAGAGAAATTCAAACAATACATAAAAAATTATAAACAGCAAAAATAAACAGCAAACAGCAGTCTTCATCAACATCTGTCTTCAAGTCATCTTCAACCATCTACAAGCTTCAAGCAAGCATCAGTCTTCATCTTCAAGTCTTCAAGCAAGGTCTCTATCTTCAATCCTTCAGGGCTTTTCTTCAAGTCCCACTCTCCAAGCTGAGGAACCATCAAAAGAATGAATTGGGATGTTAAGCAATTAGTTGACCACCAAAGGTGGCAAACAAACTGCTAACAACATATAGAATGTTTCTCTCAAGAGTTCTATCTCTTAGACACTGTCACCAAGCCTTCCAAAGGAAGGGGGTGAGTGTCCTAGAGAGACTCTGCATCATAGAGAGGGATAGAGGCAAACAAGACCTTCCATGTTTGTGAATCAAGTTGCTATTCTAGAGCTCTACCTAACTCTTAGATCCTATGACCTTCAACAGCTGCCAGCAAGAGATACTCTTCATCAACTCTGGAAATTGGTCTTCATTCCTTGTCTTCAATGGCTTCATCAGCAAAGTCTTCAGCTCAAACCCAAGCCCCAAACAAGCCCAATACCCCACACAATCAAACAATAACCCTAGAAAGGACACACCACACAATCAATCAATTCAAAAATCAACCAAAAATAGTATATTATTCTATTAATTCCTAATATAAATACTAGGGGACCCTACATAACAACCCTTAAGTCCCATATATTCCCCATAGACTAAATTGCCCTAAAAAACCTAAATCTAAAATTGTTATTGACCTATACTAAAGTTTTAATCAAATTCTATACTACCTAGAACTACCTAATTAAAACTACCCTAAAAATTATCACAAAATTATGAAATTAATTCAGGGGGACCCTAAGCCATTCATCTAATCATCCTAAAAAAATTGGACTCAAAATCCTAAGGGAACTATCCTAATTAAATTCTACAAGTTAGCATACCAACTAAAAGAATTAAAAAAAGCAATTAAAAGTAAAAATGCACCAAAAATATAAAAATGAAATAAAATGGCTATTTTATGTTTTTATATTTTTCTAGACAAAAAATGGAAAATGGGAAAAAAAGTCTCATTAAAAAATATGCATTTTTCAATTTTATATGAATTTTTGAAGTTTGAAGAAATTTGGAGAAAAAATTAATATGGAAATGAATGAGGAGGTATGAATAGAAATATATGAAGTTGAAAATGGATGATGGGCCCAGACTGGGGGTGCTGGAAGTAACACGCCCCAGCCCAATGATTATTCAGAAAAATCATGAAAAAACTAAAGAAAAAGAAAAAAACTGTGGTGCAAAAAGCAAGAAATCATAGTTCAAAATCAATTGGGCTTGGAATGGGGGTGTGGGAAGCATTTCGCATGAGAGCCCAACATGATTACTTATCAAAACGCTCCGTTTTGATGATGCAGCCCCCTCCATTTTCGTTTTCAATCGTGGACCGTTGGATAGTCCTCCGGTCAACAAGTCAAGCGCCAATCCAATGGTAGATGAGTTGTCTTCTTCCTTTGGCCATTTAGGGTTTGGAAATACCATGAAAATACTTCCCATGCATGAAACTTCATCTTCCTTGTTCTCTCTCAATACTCCATCAAATGACACAATCCAAGAACCAAACTTGACTAGAATTTTATGTAGAATCCAACCATGCCAATAGTTTGTATTAACACTCTCTCTATCATTCTACCCGAACAGTACAACTCCATGGATCCAAACCTTCTTCAATTTTCGACCATCATAAAACTCAACAATCTTTGTATATAATTAATCCTCATGCTATGCTGATCACAACCAACCAATTCTCATGCATTATCATCCATTAAATCATGTGTTCTACCTCCATCAAGAATCAACCTCCATTAATGAAACCTCACTAATTGGTCTAAAACTCATCCAAATGAATCCCCTAATGGTCTCTAATAGTTTCACAACAAGAACTAATCCTAACCATGCCTAAAACAGAGTGTGGGAAAGATTTTGCATACCTTGACCCTACAATGGCAAGTGTTGAAAAGCTTCGAACCAGGCCTTGTGGATCTTCAAGAATGGTCTCTATGTGATGAATAACACTCTTCTTGCACAAGATTTAATGGAGATGGCTTGTATCTTCAGATTCAATCCTTTTTGCTCTCTTGCAACTTCACTTGGAAAGCTTCAATTCTTCAACAATGGAGGCTCACTCTAGCCTGAACATGTTCAGGGAGGTTTGTAGTGATGATTTGTGGAAGAAAATGGAAGGGTAATGAAGAGAAAAATGAAGTTTCAATTCAATTTGCAAATGGAAAATTTATGGTTCAAACTCTTTTCTCTACCACCATTAACATCAACAATCACCAACCTCTCACCAATGGAGATTGTATTCAATATATAGACTCATTTGGAAGGGTCTAGAATCATCTAGATCAATCTAGTAGCAACTTGAACTTTCATGAAGATATTTTACATTTCACTTTCCACCACATGAGATATCATGACAAAAACCCTACAACTTGAGTAATTCACTTGATTTTCTCCTTAGGTGGTATTTTGGACAAGATACAAAGCTTAAACACCTTGTTTATGAAGCTTTTCTTTGTTTTGGTTTAGTATGCCATTATGCAAGCAAGCACATTACAAAGCAACCCCAAGATTTAAGCCTCAAATCAAAAATGTGGCTGAACCAATGTTCTTAAAATGCCCTTGGGAGTCAAAATGACCTATCATATGCCATGGTTTGGATTTGGAACTTGGATTTTAGGATTTTCCATTTCACTTGAATTAACTTATGTCCCCTTTTTAGGCTATTTTTATCACTTTTTTATGAGCCTTTCCAACATCTCATGACTACCCTACTAGCCTTAAAACATCATTCTAAGCAACTTTAATGCTGAAGGTTTTTCCATTTGAAGCTTGGAAGTAGGAGATATGGCCATATGCTTGAAATGACCTATAACTGCCAAATGACCAAAATGCCCTTTGCTTGCCAAAGTCATAAGTAGAGTTCCACAAATCAGATGAAGGCATATCATACCTTTCTAGAAAGCTAAGATCATGAGGAACAACTCTCATGTTGGCCAGAGATCCATTTGAAAGCTCCTTAAGGGGTAAAAGTTGCTTGGAAGTTTAGTAATTTTCACAGACAAATTTCAGATGCCTCCGACGACCTGTAACTTGCAAGAACCATAACTTGAGTTCTATAAATCTCCTTGATGTCTTCCACCACTCAAATTAAAGGTCTTGAGATCCTCTACAATTTTCATGTTGGCCAAGGATCCGTTTGAGGCTTGAATTTTAAATTATCTTACTTGGAAGTTTGACCTAAACCAGGGGATTTTACACAGGAACCCTAATTTAGAAACTCCTCTTCTTCTTGATTTCTCTTGATTTCTCCTTGGCACAACACCAAATCCCTATCTACATGTCAAATGAGGCATCCCACATCTTTCAAACAGGCCTTGATGCCCTTCAATCAAGCATTTGACCTAGGGTTGACCCAGGGTTGACCCAGATGAAACCCTAGTTGACTGTCTTCCACTGCAGCTCTTGTAATCATATCAATGACTTGTCTCACTTTCAAAATGACTCTCTAGGTCTTCCATGATGTCTGTATACCCTCCATGACCTCAATTCACAGCTCACAACTTCTTTGATGATCTTCAAATACCCTCAAGATAGGAGAGAGATCCACTGCCTGATCCACTGACTTCTTAGATTTCAATTTCTTTCTGATGACTTGGATAGGCTTGAATTTGAATGAGAACCTCTTGATATGCTCATAGAGATAAAAATAGTACTTGGTCCCTTGTTGGATGACTTGCCATGCTATGCTATGCAAATGATTAGACTATGTACATGACTTAATATGCAAATGCTAATGCAATTGAAACATAAACCAAGTGAAGTAGGTTGAGCAAATTTTAGGGTGCAACACTAAGCAATTGAGACATTACATGTTAAACCACACAACCCTATTGATTTCGAAGATGGACCCGATCAAGTATGTCTTTGAAAAACAAGCACTCCCTGGAAGGATTTCCCGATGGCAAATGGTGTTAAAAGAGTATGATATTCAGTATGTTTCCCAGAAAGCTATCAAGAGAAGCGTTATGTCAGAATATGTAGCGGAACAGCCGATTGAGGATTATCAGCCGATGAAGTTTGACTTCTCAGATGAAGACTTCATGTTTTTGAAAACGAAAGACTGTGATGAGCCTTTACCTAACGAGGGCCCTGAGAAAGGATCTCAGTGGAAACTGGTTTTTGACGGAGCGGTTAATTCATATGGTAATGGAATCGGTGCGATCATTACTACTCCTCACGATTCACATATACCATTCACCGCCCGATTGACATTCGCCTGCACCAATAATGAAGCCGAGTATGAAGCTTGTATTATGGGTTTAGAAGAGGCCGTTGATATGAGGATTAAGAATCTGGATGTATACGGTGACTCAACGTTAGTCGTTAACCAAATCAAAGGAGAACGGGAAACTCGTCAGGCCAACCTGGTGCCTTATAGAGATTATGCAAGGAGACTGCTGCTTTTCTTCAATAGAGTTGATTTCTATCATATGCCGAGGGCTGAAAATCAGATGGCGGATGCCTTGGCCACGCTAGCTTCGATGTACAAAGTGAATTTCTAGAATGAAACTCCAGCTATCACCATCATGTGTCTTGATAGACTTGCTTTTGTGTTTGCCGTTGAGAAAGCATCCGATGGAAAGCCTTGGTATTTCGATATCAAGCATTTTCTCAAGACTCAGGAGTATCTATCTAGGGCATCCAGCAAGGATAAAAAGACTCTGAGGAGGTTAGCTGGAAATTTTTATCTGAATAAGGACGGTGTGCTCTACAGGAGAAATTTCGACATGGTCTTGTTGCGGTGTGTTGATGAACTTGAAGCAAACCTGTTGATGGAGGAAGTCCACGAGGGTTCTTTTGGTACTCACGCCAGTGGACATGCAATGGCCCAAAAATTGTTGAGAGCTGAGTATTATTGGATGACTATGGAATCCAATTGTTTCAAATACGCCAGAAAATGCCATAAATGCCAGATTTATGCGGATAAGATGCATGTGCCACCAGCTCCTCTGAATGTGTTGACATCTCTGTGGCCTTTTGCCATGTGGGGAATCGATGTGATTGGAAATATTGAGCCGACTGCTTCTAATAGACATCGCTTTTATTCTGGTCGCGATTGATTACTTTACGAAGTGGGTAGAAGCAGCATCCTTTGCCAATGTCACAAAATAGGTGATCGCCGGATTCATAAAGAAGGACATCATTTGTCGTTATGGTATTCCTGAGAG
Source organism: Lathyrus sativus (assembly GCA_963859935.3). NCBI lineage: Eukaryota > Viridiplantae > Streptophyta > Magnoliopsida > Fabales > Fabaceae > Lathyrus > Lathyrus sativus. Next base: position 186,018,878 of record OZ012736.1, on the reverse strand, counting down.
AATCATTACCGATAATGGTTCAAATTCGAATAACAAAATGATGAAGGAACTGTGTCAGAGTTTCAAGATTGAACATCACAATTCTCCTCCATATCGTCCGAAGATGAATGGCACTGTTGAGCCAGCTAATAAGAATATCAAGAAGATTGTGCAGAAGATGGTTGTGACCTACAAAGACTGGCACGAGATGTTGTCTTTTGCTCTTCACGGTTATCGTACTTCGGTGCGTACATCAACCGGGGCAACTCCTTTCTCACTGGTGTATGGTACGAAAGCAGTCCTGTCATTAGAAGTTGAGATTCCTTCTTTAAGGGTATTGTCGGATCTAAAGCTTGACAAAGCTGAATGGGTGCGAACCAGGTTAAATCAACTGGGCTTGATTGACGAGAAGAGATTGACGTCTATTGCTCATGGCCGGGTGTAGCAGAGTAGGATGAAGAAAGGCTATGATCAGAAAGTGCGTCCTCGGTGCTTCCAGACGGGAGATTTGGTGTTGAAAAGGATCATTCCTCCTCAGACAGATCACAGGGGAAAATGGACTCCTAACTATGAAGGTCCGTATATGGTAAGAAAGGTTTTCTCTGGCAGAGCCTTATTGCTATCTACCATGGATGGTGAAGATTTTTCGTCTCCTGTGAACGCATACGTGGTTAAAAAATACTTTGCTTAAAAGAGACCCGCTGGACACAAAAAGAAAGTCCAGGAAAAAATAGGGCATCCCGGCAAACCATAAAAAAGAAAAGGTTCGGGCCAAAATTAGGGATAAAAGAAAAAGAATGAACCCGCAAAGTTGAAAACTTGAAAAGGAAAGTTTGGTAAAAAGGGTATCCCGGTGGATTGAAAACCCGAAAGGACGGTCCAAGCAAAAGATAGGGATTAAAAAAGCAAATGATTGCGGTCTGCGTTCGATCTGTAAGCTTGTGAGTAGTTATCCCGAAGGAAAGGAATCAGTCCAGTCATTCTTGTCAGAAGACGAAACATGGGGAACATCAAAGACATACAGGTCATAGCTGAATCGACACATGGTGGTTGTCTATTTCCACATTGCCGACATTTGTATTTTATTTGTTTTCTTGTTTTTGAGCAATTACCTCTTTTCAGGAATTGCATCTGAATTGTAAGTCGCCTATTTAAAGGCTCTTCATCAATAAAGTATTCACTCCAGTCAAAAACTTTCTTTTTTCTTGTCCGTTTTACTGTTTTGTTTGCGAAATGTCTGTTATTTTGGTAAACATTGCAGGTAAAGGCAGGAGGCTGTACAGAGCATAACGATAGTGCTGACTTTGCTTGAGCGGCATGTATCATGGATGGTAACTGAGGTAAGTATTTCGCATATAGCGCTTTTTTTTGGTGTTTTTCTTTGTTGCAGGTCAGCAGGGTTATCCTCAGCGGAGTGAGATTTCCTTGTCCTCAACAATGCAAAATCGCAGCAAGTGCCAGTGGTTGTCAGTCGTGTATTCTCAACGGGTTAAGTTTGACGCTTCTAGCAGAGTGGAATCCTTACCAACAGGTTAAATGCAGTCAGGCATGAGCAACGAGGATGCTTCCCCATAGCAGAGTTTTTGCTTCCCCAAAGAAGCGGTCATCTTCTCTCCGTGGCAGAGTTGTTTCCTCACCCCGGCAGAGTCCGGTTATCAAGTTTGAAATGTTGTACCTCAGCAGAACAAAGCTTTGCCTTTGTGAGAAAGCGAGCCCCCAGCAGGGTGGAGTTTGCTCCCAGCAGAGCAGGATAGAAATGGTTCCCTCAGAGGCAGGGTGGTTTGTAAACCAGTTTTCTTCTCCAACGGAGGCAACGTCGATGACGCACTTTCCCAACGGAGTCGGTATTCAGGATTTTATATAGTAGGGCGCAGTGCTGATTCCCTCGATAGAGTAAGTGGTGGAATAGGAGTGTGGGATTTCCCCAACAGAATGGAGTTCCTCGTAGGAGTATCCGATATTCCTTAGGAAGACAGGTTGATATCGGATGTAATACCAAGAAGAGTGGATTCTTTCCCAAGCAGGATGGATTTTTTTGAAATGTCGTTCAGGGCTGATTTCTCGAGCGGAGTAAATTCGATCTCAGGCGGTGGGCCGTATCTCTCCCGCAGGGTCGGATTCCTCAACGGTTGTTTCCCAGCCAAGCTTTTCGATTCCCCAGAAGAGTTGTATTCTGGAAGGCCATCCAGGGAGTTTTCTCAATAGGATGTGATTTAATCCCTAGCAGAGTGGATTTTTGTTCCCAGAGGCCGTTCAGGGCTTGTTTTCCCAGTAAGTCCAGTTTGCTGGCATGTGCCAACTTATCCCCGGTAGGGTTGTTCTCTCTCCCCGGCAGAGTGGGTATCTTTCTCCCTAGCATTTATTTTGCTGGGTTGGTTCTTTTGCATTTGCATTTTGCATTAGCATCCTCCCAAATGCGTAGCATTTCTATTTCGTATGGAGCATTACGCCATTTTCAAACATACGCATGTGAAACATAAGACAGGTTGTTATCTCTTTGTTTCAGGTGTATTCCCCGGAGAATTGATCTTTTTTCCTTTGGTATCCAGACCATGACAGCTTCTGTTAGCCCGCGTGGTATCCAGACCCCGGCTTACATTATTCCCCAACAGTATCATCAGATATCAGCTGATTATGTTGTTTTGGGATTCATTTGGTAGTCAGACTTTGATGAGTATTTTTGACGAATGTCTCTGTCCGTCGAGTACCCAGACTCCGGTCAGTCCCCAGTTGTTGATGTTTTCTCTTTCTGTCGAGTGGCCAGACTCCGATAAAGGTCGTTGTGGTATTCAGACCATGGTGATGTCAGACATATTTTCTTTGTCCGTTGAGTATGCAGACTCCGATCAATGTCGTCGAGTGTCCAGACTCCAGCAAACCTCCGATTGCAGAAGTGTGTTCCTGTGTTGTCGAGTATCCAGGCTCCGGTAGACTCCATTGATCCATTTTCGTTCGTGCAGTATTCAGACTCCAGCAGTTTGAGATGGTATTTTTAACTCCCATGGTATCCAGACCATGGCAACTCCCGTTAGCCCGCGTGGTATCCAGACCCCGACTTGTGTTATTTCCCCCAGTGGTGTCGTCCAATCTTGATGGGTGATATCTTGGCAAGCTCAGATGGTATTCAGACTATAATGAATGTTTCTTCCTTCGTTGAGCATTTAGGCTCCGATTATTACGTTGAGCATTTAGGCTCCAGTTTCTTCGTCGAGCGTCCAGGCTCCGGCTATTTCATTGAGTAATCAGGCTCCGGTCAACTTCCATCGAGTAATCAGGCTCCGGTAAATCCCCAGTGAAGTCGCCAATTCCGTTGAGTATCCAGGCTCCGGTTGTCGCGTTGAGCATCCAGGCTCCGGTTTTTGTTCGTTGAGTGTTCAGACTCTGGTCATTTTCCGATTTGTGAATCCCTCATCCGTTGAGTACCCAGACTCCGGTCATTTTTGCTGAGTATTCAGGCTCCGGTTCGCTCGTTGAGTACCCAGACTCCAACAATTCGTGTATTGATTCACCTCGTCCGTTGAGTGTCCAGACTCCGGTCATTACGTCGAGCATCCAGGCTCCGGTTCCTTTGTTCGTCGAGTATCCAGACTTCGGTCATTGTGTTGAGTATTCAGACTCCAGCAAATGGCGTTGACTCATTATGTTCGTTGAATATCCAAATTCCGACAATTTGAAGTGTTACCCTTCAGCCAATATGGTATCCAGACCATGGTACATTTGCGATGGACGTGTTCATCTTGTTATGAATTTCCCCACAGAATTACTTGGTTAAGTTTCTCTTTGTCCCCGAGCAGAGTTATTTGTTTAAATTTCTCCTGTTTTTCCCGCCAGAGTTGCTTGATTAAGTTTCTCTCTTCCTCGGCGAAGTGTGCAGATGTTCTATCAGTTCAGCTACTTCCAGAGATTTCTATCCCCAATCAGGGTGGATAGTTTATTTCTGCAGGTGGAAAATTTCCGGGTTCTTTGGTATTCAATCGTCTTTTACCTTGATTGTTTGAAAGTCGATGCTCTCATCCCTTCAGGTTCAAGTCGATTGAATAGGGGCAGCTGTAGCACCCCAAAATTTGCTTTTCGTTTTAACCGTAACTGGCTTTTGTTTCTTTTCATTTTGCATTTTTGCATATCATAGCATTTGTTCTCGAGGCATGGGATCGAGGTATTCTTGTGGCTCAAGTTCATTTCGGCGCAAAGGACTGAACTTGAACAGCGAGCATCAGAGGCTCGGGCATTTATTTTTCCCAGCGGTCAGGCGGCCGATTTTATTTTTATTTTGTAGGAGAAACAGCAGTTCAGAAAGCAGCACTCAGGCTCATGTCAAGCGTTTTTTTACAGTAATAACGAGGTTCAGAAGCTTAACAGAGCTTCAAAACAGTCGAAATAGGGAAAATGGACAGATTTCCCTCCAAAAGACGCGAAATTCAAATTTTTTAAGGTGTTAATCGGTTAACCTATATGGTTAATCGATTAACTAAAGAGAAATCATACTAGATTTGAAATTTTAAAGGTGTTAATCAGTTAACGCATATGGTTAACCGATTAACCAATGTAATTTTTGCCTCTGTACGTGATTTTTCAATGCAGAGCCATTTGGGGTCCAATTTTGATCACTTAAATTCAAATTTTTCATTTGGGAAGGATCTATAATTATTTCATAATTTCATTTCCCTCCAAAATCCGATTCCTAGTGGCAAACCAAAATTCACAAGCCAATGTCCAAACCTTGCTTTGGGATCCAAGCCTAGATGATATTTAAGTGATTTGCTCCAAACCAAAGGGATCCAACTTTCATTTCTCACATTCATTTTTTAGAATTCATCTCAATTCCCTCAAAATTTCTCTCAACTCTTCAATTCCAAAATCCTTACTCAAAGCTCTTTTTCATTTGAAATCTTGATTCTTCATTGGAATCAATGAATTCTTGAGCTCAAACCTCCATCCATCATCTCCATTGAAGTGATTTCTCCATCCAATTTTCGTGCACAATTGGATCCAGATCTGGAAGTGATGTTGGAAATATTATTTGGCTTATTTTGGATTAATCTTGAAGGATCTGCATTGCTACAACAAGAATTGGTGTGGGTCTTGAAGTATTCCGGACTTCTAGCATCGGACCTGTTCAATTCCAGTTAATTCAACATTAACCAAAGCAAATCTCCGCTTCGAAGGTTGGAATCCTAGATCCATAGCATTTTTGAGCTTATTTGCATGTTAATGATGATTTTCATATTCGATTGAATTTTTATTCGTATGATCTGTAATGGTGTTGTTTGGATCTGTTTGCATGCTATTGGAATCATGTTTTTCTGATTTAATTTCTTGATTAAGTGATTATGTGATCATTGGCATGTTCAGAGAAGTGATAAGCGCTTGAAAAGTGATTCTGCTTTGCTGTTTTCTGCTGTCAGCACAGTGTTAATCGGTTAACGCATATGGTTAACCGATTAACCATTGCAAATTTCCAGATTTTTCAATGTTTTCAAAGCGTTAATCGGTTAGGGAATATGGTTAACCGATTAAGCAGTTCAAATTTTCAAAATTTTTAAACATTAACGATGTGTTAATCTATTAACCCCTGGGGTTAACCGATTAACACTGTGCTGGCAGGCCTGTTTTACTGTTTTGTTTGATTGTTTGCATACCGTTTCATCTCGAATTATCATAGATCATTGTAATGTATTAGGGATGAAATGTTTCTAGATATATGTCGCTGTTTTGGTTGTTTAATCGAGATTTCGCCGACATTCGTGTATTTCCACTTGAATGCATTCTCATGGATGTGGTTTAAAGTGATGATCTCTTGCATGTTCGTTTGCTTTCATCTCTTTTGTGCTTCTTCCATGTTTGCATCATTCTTGCATCGCTGTTGAGGTCGAGACGAGCTTGTGGCGGCTACTGCCCCACACATTTTTTTTCCTCCCTCCTACCATTCTAAGTGTTGCATTTACATGTTTGCATCTTCTACTTGCGATTTAATTTACTTGGTGCTTTCTTGTGCTTTTTGCCATAATCCCCATAGGGTTCCTAGTCCATCCGCTTAGGATGGGAGTAGGAGAGACATTAGGTGTTCAATCTAAGCATGTCAACATTAGGGTAGATGTTTCCCTTTTTATCCGAACTTTAGGACCACTTTGCATGACAACGTTAGGGCCGAGTTTCCCTTAGACCTTTCGTGCGTCTCTCTTCTCATCTCAAAACAATTCTAATCCATCTAATAAAGGTGATAAACGTTGCGTGCTACGAGCCTTAAGCTACACGGGGAATGATGAGTGAGGGATCTCCTCTCGCTTATCTAGAGTGTTTAGTGTACATCCCGTTTGGGGGCGATACATGACGCATTCGCTTCCATGTCATAGTCTTTAGTGCAACATGAATCACAAACCGAATTCATTCACTTCACTAAAAAACACAAAACAAAATTCAAACCTTTTTTCCTTCGGGATTAATCAGAAAACCTTTTTCAGAAGAGAGTATTGTTAAGCTTCGGTTCTACCGCAAACAGGCTTAGTCCCTAACTGCTGGAACAGAGGTTTAACCTTACTCGATTAAAACACTTAATCAACCTGTGGTTTCGTGTTAGCCCAAACTATGTTCGCTCTGATCTTTCATACCAGATGAAAGTACGTAGGCACAAGACGCGATATCTTGGCGAGCAACCTTTCCCCCTTCTCTCCCGTAGTTAGCCGAACTACGTTGACTCTGACTTTCCCATTGCATGAGGGAATACGTAGGCACAGAGCGGCGATACTTTGCCGAGTTTCTTTTCTTTTCTTTTTGTCCTGTGAGCATGTAGCATAGATAGTTTAAACATACCCTTAGATAGACAACAAGCATGGATCCCGTCGAGTACGACAGACGTGAGGGGTGTTAATACCTTCCCCTTGCGTAACCGGCTCCCGAACCCATGACTTGGTTGCGATGATCTCGTCTTTTCCCTTTTTTGTCAGGTTTTTCCGATAATTTCCTTTCCCTTTCTTTGGGATAAATAAGGAAAGGTGGAGACTCTTCTGTTTTCCGCCGGTTGTTTTTTCGCAGTTACGACAGCTGGCGACTCTGCTGGGGATTGCGATGGTTCCCTATGCAAGTCATTCCTAGCGCTTGTCTGTTGCGTCTTTGGGTGCTTACTTTTGTACAGTTTTGCTTTATGTACATTATCTATTATATATTATTGCATTCTTGTTGATGTTGAGTTGTGGGTTGGGTTGTTCCATCGAGAGATAAGCCGAACCTGGGCTTGAGTATACACATAGTATTAGAGTGGAGATTAGCGGGAGCTTGTGTGGCATTTGGCTGCACAATAGTTCGCGTGAAATTCACATTCAGACGAGGTTTTTCTTTGGAAATATTCTATCCTGCGCGTCTGGTGCAGTTGAGGGAATATTGACTCAGAGAGACTGTCGACTCTGGTGACCATTCATTTGGGGGGTCAGCTAAGTGAGGCCTCTTTGTTAGACCATGATGCCAAACTAGAAATGGTGAACGTATCATCGTTTCTCGAAAGTCTGTGACGCTGATAACCAGCATAGGATGCCATACCTTTCAAGACTAGAACCCACATGTGAGAGGGATGGGTTTTTGCCGGAAACCTGGCCTTCAACGAACCCTGGTTTTCTCGTCATTGCGGAATTTTGATCCTGAGTCTTCCATCCAGTGTGTTATCCCAATGTTCTGATTAGAGTGGAGCTCTGGTTGAATTCAGTCAACGACACAGCAGCGAATTTGAGCATTGGATACATTGATCCGATGTGTGCATCTGCATAATCATTCTGCATTTAACATTGCATGTTCTTTATGTGTGTTACAGGTTCTCGTCTTTCCCTTGATTCTGGTACTGGTCTTCTTCAGAGATGGAAGCTAGCAGAAAGAGGATTGTTGTGTACAAGTTTCCGGCACCTGAGTTGGGACCTTTATTTGGTCTTATTTCCCTGGCTGACCCTAGTGTTCTTGCAGCTCTCAGAGAACAGTATGGCGGAATTCTGAGGTTTGTCCGTAAGCTTACGACTTATGAGCATGAAGCTATTCATACCCTTTTACAGTTTTATGATCCTCCACTGAGGTGCTTCAAATTTCCGGACTATGTGTTGGTACCGACTTTGGAGGAATTCGCTTACATCTTAGGTGTTCCGATTCTGAACAAAGTGCCTTTCTTCAGCTCAGAAGAAGAACCTAATCTTAAGAAGTTGTTCGCCGATCTTTATTTGAGGGCCTCTGACTTGGCAGATCATGTTATCAGCAGAAATGGAGTTTCCGGATTTACTCTACCCTTCTTGGTGGACAAATCCCGAGAGTATGCTGAAAAGGGGTGTTGGGTGGTTTTTAGTGCTATCTTGGCTCTGTGTGTCTATGGCATTATGTTGTTCCCCAATGTACCAGACTTTTTGGATTTTGATGCTTTTCATATCTTCGCTTCCAAGAACCCCGTACCTACTCTTCTAGGAGACTTGTATCATTCAGTGCATTACAAAAACGAGAAAAGAAGAGGAAAGATGGTTTCTTGTTGCGCACCACTGTGGCATAAGTGGTTTGTTGATCACCTTCCTCGTTCTGGAGCTTCTGTGGATTCCGCGAACTCATCTTAATGGTCGAAAAGGCTTATGGGGTTAACGAAGAAGAATATCGTCTGGTTCAACAGAGATTTGATGGGTCGCGAGCTTATCTTTAGGTGTGGTAGCTTTCCTAATGTGCCCTTGATAGGAAGGAAGGGCGGTATCAATTATAATCCTTCTCTTGCTGTGAGACAATTCGGTTATGCTTTGAAAGGGCCTCCGAAAGCAGAGGAAGTGCAGGACTCTCTGTACTTCACAGGTGTAGCTGATCCTTGTATCTCGGCCAGATTCGTGGATGCTTAGAGTAAGATTCACAAGAAGGGAAAGCTTTCTTTGGGCAAAGGAGATTGTAGAGCCTATGATCCATACTTGGATTGGATTCGGAAGAGGGTTGAAGAGGTATTATTGTCGTTTCCTGTTGAAGTGCCACTGTATCCCTTGGTCATTGAGCCGCCTACAACCGTCGATATCCTGAGATATACCAAGCTTTGGGCAGAGAAGGAAGAGCTGCGCAAAGTGAATTAAGAGCTGAAGCAGGAAATCAGTCAGCTGAAGCATGCTAAGGGCGAAGCTGTTTATTTAGCCAAGATAAAGTCAGAATCCTTTATCAAGTTTGAGAAAGAACTTGCTGATCAGGTACAAGCATGGAAGTAAGTCGGTCTTGATCTGAAAACACTTGTGATGTTCTGAAGAGTAAGAAGGAGAATTTGGACAGAGCCTATCTGAAGATATCCAAATTCAATGAGCAATGGAATGCTACCTTGACTGACAACAAGAGTAGAGAAGATTAGCTCCGTGTTCAGGTTGATAAGCTGAAAGCGCAACTCAAGGCTAAGGAGAGAGAGGTATTGTTGGAATCGTTCCGCAGAAGTACGATCTAGCAGAAATACCAAGAAACTTTATCAGCACTTGAAGAGTTCAAGATTCGGGCAGAGGTGAAGAAACCCAGGCTTGAAGATGCCTTCAGCGAAGATGCTTGGGAGGACCATTTTCATTATCTCTGGGAGGTGATAGGCAAGAGGGAGGTCCTCATCCGAGAGCTGATGGAGAGGCCAGACCATCCCGACATAAAGGAGAAGGGAAATCTTCTGCTTAACTGGCGGACACTCTTCACGCAACGGCGAGCGATGAACCACGATGTCGGTATCAAGGCCGGGCATATCTTCGTATGACCAAGCAAAGATATCACTATACTCTCGGAGCATCTCGACCAATATTTGCTTGATATCACTCTACAACGCAACCCTTATCCTGACATCTCTTCTGACTTCCTCGGTACCCAAGTTAACGACCTCAATTTCCTCCTGATGAGGCAGAATGATTTTCTCTTCCTGTTTCAAAAGCCTGGCTTGCTCTTATGGTAAGTCTTCACCTTCATCAATCTCTTCTTCAGCTTGAAATATCCAATTACCAAAGTCAAAGCGAGTCATAGACGGCTCTGGAGCGGTGTCATCTACAATGTGAAACCTGCAATGATGATGATTTAATGCTTAAAATGATATGCAAACAAGCACAAACCACATTGCCATTTTATTGTAAAAAATAAAACAGGAATGACAAGGATCACAATATTTGAATGCAAAAAAAAAATGCCCTTTGATTGATTGATAAAAGACTGTTCAAACATAAACAATTAGGCCCTGAAGACAAATATCGTTATGCTTCGGGTAGAACATAGGGCTACACAATAATCAGAAAAATAAATCATTACTCTTTTGTCATCACTTGGATGATTTCTTCAACAGACCAGTTGTTTTGGCTTTGTCGTAGAGTACATGGCCGGATCCACGCATCCATGTCGCAGTCGTTGTCACCGTCTTCGTCTGATATGGCATTAATCTGCTCAAAGATTACACCCCCGCAGGTAAACTGGATAGGCCCTTTATAGCACAGCACGCTCTAGGAGGAGGAAGATGGGTTGTATCCCAATCCGAATTTGTCTTGCTAGTTAGGTATATTCAGCACTTGACCCCAACCTTGTGATGCCCCAGCCTTCACCACTGCTTGGGCCTCCTTAAACGACGACATAGCGACTTCAGGTGCTTTGCGCACAACCGGTGTTTTGTCCTTGATTTGCACAGTTTCAAAGGCCTGACATAAAGTCTCATGGATTTGGCCATCAACCTCGACATACTTGAATGGCGAAAAATGACTAATCATTATATCTTCTTCCGCGCAAACAGTGACAACACTGCCACCCACCATATACTTCAACTTTTGGTGCAGCGTAGAGGTTACGGCGCCTGCCGAATGTATCCAAGGATGTCCCAACAGACAGCTATAAGCTGGCTAAATATCCATAATGTAGAACACAGCGTCAAACACCTACGGACCGACCTGGATTGGCAAAGTCAACTCCCCGAATACGGACCTTCGAGTACCATCAAAAGTTCGTACTACCAAGTCACTTGGCGTACACATTATACCATGGGTATCTAACTTCATCAGCGCTTTCTTCGGTAGCATATTCAAGGATGACCCGATAACAAAAAGCACGTGTGACATGACGGCCCCTCGGCATTCAATAGATATATGCATCGCACAGTTATGGTTCCTCCCCTTGGGTGTTAAGTCCAAATCCGTGAATCCCAACTCATTACCTGCATTTACATGTGCCAAAACTCTCTCGAGTTGATTCACAGAAATCTCCTGTGGCACATAAGCTGTATTCATGATTCTTAATAAAGCGTTCATGTGAACTTCCGAACGCAACAACAAGGACAAAATGGATATCTTGGAAGGAGTCTGCTGTAAGTGATCAAAAATCTTGTAATCACTCTTTCTTATCAAGCGCATGAACTCCTCCGCCTCCTTCAACAAGGATTCCTTCTCACCAACTTGAGAAGTCTCTTCAACCACTACTTTACCTTTCCCCTTGTCACATTTTCAATGACCACTTCAGGTGACAAAAATACTCTTACACTCCGAGTAATTCCATTAGCTCCAACTAAATTTTCCATAGAATCCACCAATAAACTTTTCAACTCCTGCTTCTGTCAGTTGCAATATACTTCGGCTCCATAATTCCACGGAATCACCTTAGTACTTTCATATGGTACAGGACTAGCTTTGGTAATGATGATGGTTGGCGGCCTAGGCGGTGCAGAAATAGTAATAGTCTTGTACGGAATTGAGATTGTTGCAACCTCATCCCTCTCTACAACCACTGATTCCTCAGTCTTCTTCTCAGAAACTCTATCAAATTGCAAGACACCATCATTCATCAGTTTTTAAATATGGTTTTTCAGCTTCTCACATCCCTCAGGATGGCTCAAACATTCAGCACAAGCTTCATCACAACCTGGGAATACCCCTCCCCTCAACAACTTGCTCTTTACAAAGCTCAGCGGCGTCTTCAACTCATCGACACTCAACACCAAATTCAAGCTCTCATCTTCAAGGATAGCACTGACCCCAGCTGCCCCATGGTTAGGCATGGGGTTCTGCACGACATTGGGCGCGTCATGAGAAAAGTTTATAGCCTTGCTGTCTATGAGATCCTGAACCTTATGCTTAAACGCCTTACAGTTGTCAATATTGTGACCCAGAGCACCAGAATGAAACTCACATCGAGCATTAACATCGTAACTAGGAGGTGGTGCACCTATCAGTGGAGCCAAAGTCCTTTTCTGTATCAACTGCAACAATAACAAGTGTTGGAGCAATTGATAATATGGCATCGGAGGCGCGTCGAACTGTCTATTTACCGCACTGCCCCAATCCTAAAAACAACGAGGAGCATAATTTTGCTGATTTTGTTGTGGTTGTTGCTGTTGTTGTTGTGGTACCGCAGGTATTGTGATACTTGCAACCTGCTGCTGCTGACGATATTGCTGATGTTGATTTCTATTTCTTCCCTGGGAACTAGATACTGCGTTAGTTTCTCCTTATCATTTTTTATTTCCAAAGACCTTTCTATTTCCTCCTCCTGCTGAGGACCCTTCGCCAGCTTGAATCTTCCCTAGCTTAATTCTGTTCTCGACCCTCTCCCGAGTAATAATCAAATCAGAAAAGCTACCAAACATGTTACCGATCAGCTTCTCATAGTATACACCCGGTAGCGTGGCCACAAACATATCAATTAACTCCCTTTCTACCATGAGAGGCTGCACCCTAGCTGCCAGCTCATGCCATCTCTGGACGTACTCCTTAAAGCATTCCCCATTCTTTTGAGATAGATTCTGCAATTGACCCTGTTAGGCACAAGGTTGATATTGTACTGGTAGTGCTTAACGAAGGCCTCAACCAAATCCCTTAAGCATCGAATATTGATTGGTCGTAAGCTCATGTACCATTTAAGAGAGGGACCAAAAAGACTATCCTGGAAAAATGCATCAGCAATTTCTCATCATCTGAGTAAGCGGACATCTTGCGATAGTAAGAATGCAGATGAACCCTAGGACAAGTAGTGCCTTTATATTTATTGAAATCATGAACTTTGAACTTCAGAGGTACTTTCAAGTCTGGGATCAGCCCTAGATTAGCCATGTCCAATCCCATAGAGTTCTGATTTTCATAGCTCCGCATCTTCTCTTCAATCAGCTTAAACCTCTTATCAGCCTCAGATGGCAACCCTGCACCAATATCTCGCATAGCGAACTCATCTTCCTACTGATCTTCATCCCACTAAGGAACATTGTTGCCATGCGCAGCATACACCGTTTCTGGCATAGGGATTCCACCTACATTACCTCCACCCGAAGGGATAACAACTGGAGGAATAACATTGGCATGTGGCGTACCACCATCATTACGAGGAGGATTAGCAGCAGTTCCCCCGTGAAGTACACCATTACCATCAACCCTTGTAATAAGTGGTTGCACTAGAGTCCTCAGTTGCTCTTGACCATTTGCCACACCCTGCATCAAATCCATAAATTAGGCCATCATGTCCTGGAGTTCTTGCATCTCAGCTTGCATCTGTTCCATGACCTTATGATGATTTCCCCGAGTGGCGTAACGATGAGTAGTCTAGTTGCCAATCCTAAAACAAACTAACAAACCATGGAGATAAGGTTAATGATCTCGGGCACCTGCGATGCAAAAATGCAAAATGATGCAATATGCAGACATATATATATGCATTAGGGAAATTTCCCCCTCAATTCTAGTTCCACGGCAACAACACGACACTAGAGAGCTAATAGATAAGCAATAAGCAAACTCCTCATAAATAAAATGAGGTCCAAGAGTCGGATACAACAATACAGTGCTACAACAATATAATGGAATCAAAATAACCTCAACCAACAGATCTGGTGATGGTCAATATATATCATAACAACAGGCTGAAAAGAAATACAATCAAGTACGACAACTAGACTGGAAATTCTCTAACAGCTCCTTCATCTCTGGATGGTCAGGCCTAACAAGCAAACCCCAAATGAGCAGCTCTCTCTGGCTAATAGTGGTCTACAAATCCTGAGCATAATCCTCCCATGCACCATCACCAAAAGCCTCCTTAAGCTTACACCTCTTCACATCAGCTCTAGACTTGCAATCATCCAACGTTGCAAGCGCTTCGTTCAGTCTATAATCACTGTCACATCGGAGTGAGGATTCAACTGCAATATTCTCATCCTTCACTTGGAGTTGAGCTTCCAGCTTAGCAATCTGCTGTTTGAGTCCATCTTCCCACTCTTTGTTATTAGTGAGGGTAGCATTCCACTGATCGCTAAACTTAGAAATCTCTAGATAAGCTCTATCCAACTCCTTCTTCTTAGAAGTAAGGACATCACTGACAGCTTTCAAATCTAAACCCAAACACTCACGAGCACGAATCTCTTTGATAAGATGAGTACCTAGCTTGTTTACCAACTCAGTTTGCCTCTTGCAGGAATGAGTAGCTTCAACCTTTTCTCTTCAAAGCTGAATAATATCTCTCTCCAAATCTTCATTTGCCTTACGCAACTCCTCTTTCTCAAACCACAACTGATTATACCTCTAAATATCAACATTAGTAGGCTCTTCAATCATCAGAGGGTATAAAGGCTAACGAGGTGGAAAAGGCATTAGCACTCTCTCAGATCTCTCCTGAATCCAAGTCACATAAGGATCATAAGCTCGACTATTACTCTTCCCCGAAGAAGCTTTCCCTTTGCGATGAATTTTGTTCCATGCCTTCTCAACTCTAGTCAAGGTCTCATTCTCCAGCAATCCAGTGAAATACAGAGATTCTTGTATCTCCTCTTCTCTCAGAGGTTCCTTCAAAGCATACCCAAAATTCCTTACTACAAGGGATAGGTTATAGTTAATGCATCCTTTCCTTCCAACCAACGAGACATTAGGAAAACCACCACAACTGTAGATAATCTCTGTACCCAACTGATCTCTATCAAACCAAATGAAATTCTCAGAAGTTAAGCCCATCAATCTCTCTGACCACTCTGAGGTACTAGCAGTATCAACAAAAGGACCAGACTTGGAAAGGTGACCCACAAACCAGTTGTACAATAAAGGTACGTAACAAGACACGTTCTTCCCTATCTGATTCTTACTCTTGTAATGCACAAAATGATAGACGTTGCCCAGAAGCGTAGATACAGGATTTCCTGCAGCAAAAATGTGGAAAGCATCCAAATCCACAAAATCTAGAATATTAGGAAATAACATGATACCATAAATGCACAGTGCCAGGATGGCATTAAACACAACCCAAAAACCCTCCTTCGCAAAGTGTTGAGCTCTAGCAACCAAAAAAGATAATGGAAATCCAGGCATTCCATTTCTCTTGACCAACTTCCCTTTTAGCTCAGAAGCATCCAAATGAAAGGCACCAGCAAGCTTAGTCAAATCTGGCTCAGCATCAGTGTGATAGAAAGGTATCTGGTCCAAGATAGGGACTCCAAGTGGCGTAGAGAACTCCTCTAGAGTAAGCAATAATACATAACCTAGAAAAGTGAAACACTAGAGCTGTGAATCATAAAACTGCAGTAGAGTATGGAGACCACCCAACTCATATACTTAGGGCTTGCAGACAAAACTAAAAAGCTTCCCATATGATTGCTTGAAATCCTCCATCACCTTCCTGTCAGCCACATAGATCAAACTGAGTAGAGATCCAATGTCTGGAGTAGGGAACTTATATACCGCTGTCTTTTTCAGGCTAGGCTCCATGTCAGCAAAGAAATAAGATCACTAGAATCGAAGGGAAAATATGCACCTGCAACATAAATACATGTCAATGTTAATATGCAAATGAAAAATGAAAATGCAAATGCAACAGGGGATCAAGGTTGTTGTGTTGTTGATTGAGAAGAACCAGCGCTTTGCTTTGGCAAGAACATAACACTGTCATAACGACCCTCTTTATCAAAATCACAGGTTCACACTGACGAGAAAATCGGGTAGGTTGAAGGTCAAAGTGTCCTGCATAACCCAATCCATCTCACATGTATGGACCTAATCATTGATAAGTTTCGACATCCTATGCGGTCATCAGCATCACAGACTTTCGAGAAATGATGATACGTTCACCGTTTGCGGTTTGACATCATAGTCTAACGAAGCGGCCTCACTTAGCTGACTCCCAAATGATCGGTCGCCAGAGTCGACAACCCTCAGATCCAACAACCTCTCAACTGTCTGAAACGGACTGGAAATGAAGTCATCAAAGAGAATCTTGTCTGAGCGCAGATTTTGTGGGAACTAGTGCATGCCAAACATACAGGTTCACCATTACTTTCTGCTTCTAATGCTATAGTTGTACTCAAGCCTGGGTTTTGGCTTATCTCACAGTGGAACATTCCCCCCCCCCCCCCCCCAACAGCACAGCATAATGATAATATAAAATGATGGAAAGTAAAATGCAAATGCAAATAAAGTACAACACATATATACACACCCAGAGATAAACACACAAGCGCTAGGATTGACTCGCATAGGGGATCGGGAATCATCCCCAGCAGAGTCGCCAGCTGTCGCATCGCTGCGAAGAGGGGCCAGCAAAGACAGAAGAGTCGCCACCATTCGTTATTTATCCCAAAAGAGGGAAATGAAACAATCATAGAAAACCTATGGAAAAGGGAGAAGACAGGTCATCACAACCAAATCTTGGGTTCAAGAGTCAGTTACACAAGGGAAAGGTATTAGGACCCCTCACGTCCGTCGTACTCGACGGGATCCACGCTTGTTGTCTATCTAAAAGGGTGTTTATCTATCTAAGCTACAGGACACATGGACAAAAGAAAAGAAAAGAGACTCGATAGAGCATCTCTGCTCTATGCCTACGTACTCTCTCATGCAATGGGAAAGTCAAAGTCAACGTAGTTCGGAAAACTACGAGTGAAAGGTGGGGAAGGTTGCTCGCCAAGACACCGCCATCTTGTGCCTACGTATCCTCGTCTGGTACGAGAAATCAGAGAAAACGTAGTTCGGGCTAACAAGACCACAGGTTGGTTCAAGTGTTTTACCCGAGTAGGGTTAAAAATTAGTTCTAACAATTAGGTGTATGTAGCTCGACCATTGGAGACTTAGGCGTTACCTGTTTGCGGTAGAACCAAGAGTTAACAAAACTCTCCTTATGAAAATGGTTTTCCACTAATCCAGAAAGATAAAAAAAAGTTTGATGTTTGTTTTTTGAAGTCTTTTATGAAGAAGAAGTGAATTGAATTTTGTTTGTAATTCATGTTGCACTAAAGACTATGACTTAGGAGCCAATGCGTCGTATGTCATCCAAAGGACATACGCTAAACAATCTAGAAAATTGAGAGGAGGCCCCCCAATCATCATTTCCCAAATGCTTAAGGCTCGTAGTATACAACATTCATTATCCTTTATTATGTGTTTTGAAAGTGTTTTGAGATGAGAAGAGAAGACACACTCTAAAAGGGAGACTAAACTCAACCTAATGTTATCATGCAAAGTGCACCTATGATTGGGATGAAAAGGGAAAGCTACCCTAGTGTTATCATGCATGGGTTCAAACCTAATGTCTATCATAATCAATATTGAACAAGAAAGATTAGAGGTCCTAAGGGAACATGGCCAAGAAGAAAGAAGAAGAAAGCAACAGTGAAAGAAGAAAGAAGATGCAAACATGCAATGCAAAACAAAGATGAAGAAAGAGGGAGGAACAAAGTGTGGGGCAGTATCCACCACAAGCACATCTCAATCTCTTAAATGCAAATAATAGGTGCAAAACAAAGAAGAAGAGCAAACCAAATAACTTAAACAAGTTCAAGACAAAAGTGGGATGAAGTGGGAGAAATATAATTCCTACAACCACTTGTACATCAATCACTAACCAAGGCAAAGCAAACAAGAAGAAGAAGAAGGCATGATCAATGTGAGGATGGGATATAAGGCTTGGGCAGCAAGCAACACAAAATGGAACTCAACCAAAGGCATCACCATGATAATGCAAGAAAAGAACAAAAGAAGTCCTCAAAATGGCCTCTCATCCAAGTCAAACTCAAAGTGCAACCAAGAGGCACCGAATCAACTTGGATGAGTCCCCAAGGTCCTAGGAAAGAAGTGAGAACAAGAGAAGAGGATAGGAAATCCAAAGAAGAAAGCAAGCCAAAGAAAATTGCAAGATAAGGCATGGTAAAGAACCTAAGTTCTAAACACTTTCAACATTTAACACTAAATGGAAAGCCTTAAACAAATGCAACTTACAACATGAAACAAACAAGTGTATGACCTAAAAATTGGCAACCAACCACTTCAACATGTTAGGAATGTGAATCAAAAAGGGTTGGAAGCATATGGAATCCACAAGGGTTATTTACCATCAAAACTAGGTCAAGTGTGTGTGTGAACCTTCCTTAGGGGTAGCTTGACTTGCAAGGTACTCCATAAATAGGAAAATAGTTCAAATAAATCCAAATAAAATACAAAAAGCTCTTAAAGATGTTGTCGTCTAGGGGCCAAAGAAACACAATCAAAGTCCAATCAAAGCATCACCATAGGAATTGATCCACTTGGGTGTTCCACTTTGAAGGAGGGTTGTCGATGGTCAAACAAATGGAGAAGAAAGTCAATCAAAAATAAGTCAAACAAGGACCAAAACCATCCTCTAAGACACCTCAACTCATCATCAACATGAGGAAGAAGTCTCACTCATTAGAGATTTCAATTGGTCAACAAATTCAAACAAGAACAAAGAAGAACAAATGAAAACCATTTAAAAACCCTTCAATCATTTAATTCCAATTTAATTGAAAAATAAAAGGAAAATGAGATTTAAAAATATCAAAAATTAAATAACACATTAAAGTGTCAGAAAATATTTGTGGTGGAATTTTAAAATGGTTGGAACTGTTTTTAAAAATCAAAAATCAAAACAGAAATGAAAAGAAAATAAAATAAAAAAATTAAAATGAAAAGGTGCAAATAGCAAGAAATAACGTTCAAAACATTAGGCTCAACAAGAAAGAGGGTGCAAACAGCAGGTCTGGCCCAAATCCACTCATCTCAGCCACTAATTCAAACACTGCGTTTAAATAATTGAGGTGGCATTCAAACCTCCACGCAGGAAAGTCAAAACGATATGGACCACACATTTCATCAAGTCAACAAGTCAAACAATAACACCTCTGCTTGCTTGAGTTTGAACAAGACGTCGGAGCCCTAACTCTGGTCGTCTTCTCCGGCGAGGTGGCCGGAGTTCAGGTTTCCAAAACTCACCAAAACTTGTCAAATTTTATATCAAATTGAAGCTCTACTCACATACAATCCAAATCCAGTGTTCATTTGTTTTAATCATGCATAAATAGTGAGAATCGAACGGTGAAAGTTTTGGATGCATAACTGTAAACCTCATCAAACAAGAAAATCAAGCTATCAAACATTGCCTACTTGATGTAAGGCTTCAGATGCAACCATAATGATCCTAGAATAGTGCCTAACATGAGAGAAAAATGGAATGGAAGATTATCTAACGGAGATACCCCGTTGGTGCTTCAATTGATGGTTATCTTTCTTGCAAACGTGCAGATCTACTCCAATTCACTTGAGGAAGATGATGCTTGCTTCAATTTTGCTTGAATTGCTCTGGATCTGAATTCACGATTTTGAATTTTGCTCTCACTTTCCAAAACTGGTTCTGCTCTTCCCTCCACGAATTTTGTTAGACTAAGGCACGGATCTAGAAGGGGGGGTTGAATAGATCCCTTTTAAAAATTTGAGTGGCGCTACCAATAAAATTGGTTTTCAAAATTGTTTTCAAATGCGGAAGCGGCCTTGGAAAATATAGTCTAAAACGAACAACTATTGGAGAGCCGGATATGCGTCAAGCAGATGAATTTAAGACGATAACGGATAGTAAATCACTACACACTTTTATGCAAAACTCAGATGTGATTCACTCGTACTATTTCCTTATTCCAATGATAAAAAATTACACCAAAACTAGCAGCAAAATTAAGGCAATTTTAGTTCAGCACTTTTGTCGAACAGTTGGTGTGCACAAAACTAGCAGCAAAATTAAGGCAATTTTAGTTCAGCACTTTTGTCGAACAGTTGGTGTGCACAAATACCTTAAATGATATTTGTGTTGAATGAGTGATTGAAAAAGCCTTAGTACAGTATTTCTATTGTACTTAGTAGTTAAAAAACAGTGTTTCACCAACTCACTCAATCAATACTACAATTTGACAAAATCACTTATTCTAGAATCACTTAATTTTTAAGCTGTAATTGAAAATGCAGAAAATAAAGGAACACAAGATTTGATGAGGCAGTTCCCCCAGTCGTCCTCGCGTTGGGGTACGTCTGCCCTCAATTCTACAAAGAGAATTGAGATATGTATTGAATAGATATCACCTGTTTGGTAGAATAGTTATACACAAGAATCGATAGACAATTGATACAAACAATCTTAATGTTGCTGATAATTTCTACCACTTCTTGCCCCTTGATTCAAGATGAATCAAGTCCTCCAATTTGATGTGAATGACCTCCGATTGCAGCCACCTTATTGACAACTCTTCCGTTGATCAAACCTTCGGCACGGCTGATCTTAGACACACCCAAATTGAACCCGGAACGTCTTCAACCTTTCAACGCCCTAGCTACTAGATTGATCAACCTTCCGCTAATCAATCACCTTCGCACTCGCTTGATTGTTGAACCGACGATTCCGTAACAAAAGCCTTCAAAACCTGTAGTCTTGATAGGTAAAACCTCAAAGGTTTTCTCCCAAGAAACACCTGCACCAGCTTCCACTCGAACCGGATCTTCAATCACGCGTTCGAACCTTATCACCGTCGAGCAAACCACAAACCGCAGCAAAAAATTGATTATCTGTAATTTGAGGATTTGTGAGTTGATTGAACGATGAAGATGAAGAACACTGATGCACCTCTTTCACGTTTCTTGACCTGAACACTTTCTCACAATGCTTTCAAAAATGTTCTTTTAAAATGTTAAAATTGAAAAGACAGCTATTTATAGTAATATACAAAACAAACAGTTGACAGATCAAAGAAACATAGCAGAATTTCTGTTTCTGCGCGCGAACGGTCGACCATAGGGTCGGCGTGCGCTGAGCCGTGTGACACTCAAACTGTCATGCGCCGAGTCAGCGGTCGACGCATGATCTTCATGCGCTGACCCGTGAGATTCTTAAACCTGCATGCGCCAAGATAACGGTCGACGCATGGTTCCATGCGCTGACCCGTGTGAACTGAATGAAACTGTGTGCTGACGGTATGGTCGGCTCATGGTTCAAAAATCTGCAAAAACATAAATTTCTACAGCTTTTTGTGCATTACGTCATTGTAAAAATTGAATCATAAGTAGCGTGAATGATTTAAACGAAAGAAGGATATCTCTTAGCAAGTTGTCATCATCAAAAACCAGAGGCACGCTTGTGTTGGTAGATACTTTGCCTTCACACTTTGCCTTCACATTCTCCCCCTTTTTGATGATGGCAACCTACTGTTACGCAACACGTGATAGGTATAGGTATGCTCCCCCATTCTTTTACAATTATAGCGGTCGTAATCATCGTCTATCTACTGCTCGGTTCTCCCCCTTTGACAACATCAAAAAGAGGTAAACTCGTGACACAATAACAACACATTGAATCATGCATAAATGAGATACCAACAGATGAGAAGTAAACAACAGTTATACATACGATGGAGATAACAGTTAATAGATTACAGAACCACAAAAATGTCATGATAGCAACATAGAAGTAAGCAACAATCATAGTGAGTTTGGGCAGAAAAGCAAAACACAACAAACAAAATGAATGCAAGCCAAAACAGGAAACAACAAATGACATATGAGCGCATGCTAATAGCCCCGTCCACGTCCGCGACCACGACCACGCCTGTCATAGTAATGAGGATGGCGTTGGGGATGAGCTAGATCAGTAAATTCTTCTGTGATGTTATTCAAAAAGTCAAGACTGTCGACAATGGCGCGCTCTTCAGCTTGATGACAGTGAGTTAGAGTCTCGAATCGAGCGTCCAGCTGAGTCGACATTCCACTGATCCGTTCATTTTGGTTATGCAGTTCAGAACGAATTTGTGCCATTCTTTCATTTTGATCCCTCATGAATTTTTGCTGTTGTTCCTGCATATTGGTCATAAAATTTCGCTGTTCCAACTGCATCGACTGCATCATTTCTAAAATCTCCGAATTGTTTGACGGTTGTTGAGGAGAAGGTGGGTCTGCAGTGCTTGGTTGATACGGCTGATAGAATTTGCCAAGGGTGGTCCACCCGGTGTATTGCCATTCACCCCAGCCTTGGTTATTCTCCTCATCCTCATTTTCCTGTTGGTTTGAGTAGGCAGACCAGTTATTGTGTTGATTGTCATCTTGATATGTTTGTTGATAGTTTTCAGAAGGCACGTATGGTTGATGACCTTCATTAATATCGTGGTCCAGCTGAGTCTCATCAGCGGTTTCTTGTGCCTCTCCTGCATTGTCACCTTGATTGTCTTCATCTTCACTTGAGCTTCCTTCTGCTTCTTCATCTTCTCCACCCTCTGACTCATCAGCACTTTCTTCACTCGAGGAGGCAGCTGCAGCCATGGTTGAGCGCCGATAAAATCTGTACTTTTTGAGCGACTGATCCCACACATATCCCATCATAGCAAAGACCTTTGAACTGAACTCTTTATCGGAAGAAATTGGAGTATACGGAAAAGACGGGTAATTGATACCTGCAGAGTTTAAAGCTTCCTGAATGAATGAGCCATAGGCGAGCGCGGTGCCTCGCTTGGAGTCTCTTAGTTCATACATCCGGCTTGTAATATAGTACGGCCAGTTAATTTTAATGCCGTGACCTAGTATATGGATGAGATGCACTTCAGCTTGTTCGACTCTTGACAAACCACCTTGTTTAGGCCGCAGAATGCGCGCCACAATCCATTGAAGGATCCTTGGAAATGTTCTGAGTTTTCCGGATGTGACGGACCTCGGAAAAGCCGCACTGTTTACAATGTGCTCCGGATAAGGCCTCTTGAGCATATTATTCAGTGCTTTGTTATACTCATAACCTTCAAGAGTTTTAGAATCGGTCACTTCGGCTAGGGGAGGTTCACCATCCTCTACAGACATATCAAAATACTTACTCCAGAATTCAGTATTTACAGTCACTTGAGTTGTTCCAATATGGGAATGAAAGTTTTCTCCGTGAAATTTATCATTCAATTCAGAGTAAAAGACACGCACCAGATCTTCGCTATATTGTACATTGCATTCAACAAATCGTTCAACACCATGATAAGTAAGAAAGTTCATGAACTTACCCAGATGCATGCGTTCAGCAACCAGTTCATAGAAGGCGTGTTGTCGAACCACTTTCCTCTTACCAATGTCTTTGTTAAAGTTTTCCCGACGAGACGGATGAACCAGGGATTCTGCAGTGATTGGCACTGTTCCGGAGGTTGACCCTCTTGATCTCTTTCTTGTAGGTCTAGAGGAAGAAGCCATGGGTATAGTTTTGTGGGTACAAGGAACTCTTTACCAATGTGATGGAGAATAAAGAGTTTTGAGATGAAGGATTTTGAATTTTGAGAAGAAGGAGAGAGATAACCCTTGTTTAATGTAAGGATTAGGGTTTGATTGGAAAATGTGAGGAGATGAAGAGAGTTAGTAGGGGTAGTAGGTGTGGGTTTCTAGTAATGAAGATAAATGCAAGTGTAACTGCCCAAAAAAAACTGAACCGTCAAGTAATCAGGAAAACTGGGTTTTTGCGCGAGCCGTCGACGGTAGCTTCTGCATGCGTCGACGCATGCTTCAGATTTTTCACCAGATACAAAAGTTAACAGGGTGCGCCGACCGCTGCCCTGTTATGGTCGACTCAATATGCAACAAACAGCAGATTTTTGTATTTTACCATATTCAGAGGTACATGCTATGCAAAAATGATGTCATGACATATAAGAAAAAAAATATCTATATACATATGCAGTAGATGTCATACAAATTTAGCGTAGTATAAGCGATATGATTTGAGATCAACAGGATTATCAAACAAAGAGAGAGAGAAAGAACAATATCACCTTGATGCCTGATTTGCTTGATACACAACATACTTATACTTACACGAATATCAAATTGTTAGAAGTACAGCAGCATGATTATTTGAATGAAATAAGATAACATCAGCAAATATTATTCCCGTTCCGAAATGTCGAGGATGCCAAGTTCTCGGCGGATATGAAAGAAAGGTTCCGTTGCTAGCGGCTTTGTGAAAATGTCCGCTAGTTGGTTTTTAGTGTCAACGTGTTCAAATACAACATCACCTTTCTCAACATGGTCCCTAAGAAAATGGTGTCGAATTTCTATATGTTTAGTGCGAGAGTGTAATACGGGATTTTTGGTAAGGTTAATAGCGCTAGTGTTGTCACATAGGATAGGAATACGTTCAAGTTTAAGATTGAAATCTAGTAGTTGTTGCTTAATCCACAGAATTTGAGCACAACAACTACCAGCGGCAACGTATTCCGCCTCGGCCGTTGATAAAGCAACTGAAACTTGTTTCTTGCTATGCCAACTAACCAAGGAGTTTGAAAACAAATGACATGTACCACTAGTGCTTTTCCTATCCGATTTGCACCCGGCAAAGTCGGAATCGGAGTAACCTACCAACGAGCAATCACTACCCTTAGAATACCACAATCCATACTTCGGGGTACCTGACAGGTATCGAAGAATTCGTTTAACAGCTTTTAGGTGGGATTCTTTGGGACATGATTGGTATCGTGCACACATGCACACACTAAACATAATATCAGGACGTGACGCAGTAAGATAGAGAAGTGAACCAATCATACCTCTATATCGTTTTACCTCTACGTCCTTGCCATTTTCATCTTTATCCAAATTTACGCATGTAGGCATTGGGGTGTCTATGGCCTTGGATTTTGCCATGTCAAATCTCTTGATCAAGTCCAAACAATATTTTGTTTGGCTCACGAATGTCCCTTCTTGGAGTTGTTTAATTTGCAGGCCGAGGAAGTATGTGAGCTCCCCCATCATACTCATCTCGAATTCGCCCTGCATGAGGTCAGAAAACTCTCTCACGAGATTCATGTTAGTGGATCCAAATATAATATCATCAACATAGATTTGCACCAAAATCAAGTGCTTTCCTTGACGTTTAATGAAGAGTGTAGTGTCAACCTTTCCTCGTGAGTACCCCTGATTAAGTAAAAACTTACTTAGTCGCTCATACCAAGCTCTAGGAGCTTGTTTGAGACCATATAAAGCTCTTTTTAACTTGTAAACATGTTCAGGGTATTCATGAGATTCAAAACCGGGAGGTTGAGACACATATACTTCTTCATTTATGTGACCGTTAAGGAACGCACTTTTAACATCCATTTGAAATAACTTAAAATCCTTTGCACATGCAAAGGCGAGTAAAAGGCGTATAGCCTCGAGTCGGGCAACCGGCGCATAAGTTTCCTCATAGTCGATGCCTTCCTCTTGGTTATACCCTTGAGCGACCAATCTCGCTTTATTACGGGTTATTACCCCGTTTTCGTCCAACTTGTTCCTAAACACCCATCGGGTGCCGATTACTCGATGGCCTCGCGGAGGAGGGACAAGGTCCCATACCTCGTTTCTTTTAAACTGATTTAGTTCCTCTTGCATCGATAAAAACCAGTGCTCATCGAGTAGGGCCTCTTTGGGGTTTTTAGGCTCTATTTGTGAAACGAAAGCGAAGTGATAACAAAAGTTACTTAGCTTAGATCGAGTGGTGACTCCCTTTGTGATGTCTCCGAGAATATTGTCAATTGGATGATCTTTACACGACTTCCAAGCTTGAGGGAGATCATCGTTTGTAGGCAGATGAGCTTCCTCAGTTACCTCATGGTGTGCATCCTTATCCTCCTCAATTTTGACTCTATCGGGTTGATCAATCCCCGTTTCGCCACCTTTGAGTATGTCTTCTGTGGATGTACCTGCACCATGAACAACACTATCCTTTCCGACATTTCTCGGATAGGACTCATCAAACGTAACGTGCACAGACTCTTCAACAGCTAGTAATCTTTTATTATAAATCCTATATGCTTTACTTGATTGCGAGTACCCTAGAAAAATGCCTTCATCGGCTTTTGAATCAAACTTGCCCAAGTTTTCCTTTCCATTGTTTAATACAAAGCACTTGCATCCAAAAACATGAAGGTGAGAAACATTAGGCTTTCGCCCTTTTAAAAGTTCATACGGAGTTTTGTTTAGAATGGGGCGGATGAGTACCCTATTCAAAACATAACATGCCGTACTAATGGCGTCGGCCCAAAAGTATTTTGGTAAACCACTATCATTAATCATTGTTCTTCCCAATTCTTCTAAAATTCTGTTTTTACGCTCCACAACCCCATTTTGTTGAGGAGTTCGTGGAGCCGAGAAGTTATGATCGATGCCATGGTTACCGCAATATTCTTCAAATAAATGATTTTCAAATTCACCTCCGTGGTCACTTCTTATTGACACAATGTTTGTATTTAACTTATTTTGGGAGAGCTTGGCAAATCTCTCAAAAGCGGCAAACGTGTCACTTTTACTCACTAAGAAGATGGTCCAACAGAACCTAGAAAAGTCGTCCACTATTACGAATCCGTAATAGTTTCCTCCTAGACTTTTGATCCTAGACGGCCCAAACAAGTCCATATGAAGTAGTTCAAGAGGTCTCGTTGTTGAAATAATCTTTTTGGATTTAAAGGAGATCCTCGTTTGTTTTCCTTTTTGACAAGCATCACAAAGGTGATCCTTGGTGAACTTAATTTTGGGAAGTCCTAGTACTAGATCTTTTGAGACAATCTTATTGAGTAAGTCAAAATTGACATGCGCTAAGCGCCTATGCCATAGCCATGAGTCTTCACTCATAGATATGAGACATTGATCGCTTGTTGGGGATACCACATTCAAGTCAAGCATATACACATTGTTTACTCTAAAACCAATAAACACATTCTTCTTATCACTTTCATGCACAATTTTGCAGCAATCTTTTGAAAAGGAAACATTGTAACCTTTGTCGCATAATTGGCTAATGCTAAGGAGATTATGTTTAAGGTTTTCGACAAGCAACACATCGGAAATTGTAGTAGAGGAGGGATTACCTATACTACCTTTACCTAGTATCGCTCCGCGGTTGTTATCACCGTATGTTACATACCCTTTCTTCTTAGCCACGAAGTCTATGAATAAGGATATGTCTCCAGACATGTGCCTTGAGCACCCACTATCAAGAACCCATCTTCTCTCGGTGGACTCGACACATTTCACCTGTCAAAATATAACTTAGAAAAGGGAGGTACCCAATGGCATATTGGGTCCTAATGGGTTAGCGACAAGACGGTTGCGTTTGGGCAACCATTGGTAGATGCCTTTAGGAACAAGAAATCTCCTAAATCGACATTTACCAATGGAGTGGCCTTTCTTGCAACAGTAAAAGCATACAAAGTCGACATTAGAATCACTTTCACTTGCTTGATCCCTAATTACATATGCATATTTTTGATATGGGTTTATCATACTTTTTCTAAAATCCTTTTTATCGATTGCAAATGTAATTTTAGGTTCAAGTGCCTTGTCTAATTTGGCCTTAAGGTTTCTAACCTCACCTTGCCAAATATGACAAGTATCACAACCAAAGTTGAAAGGATTACTATTGTCCTTACAATCCGATTCATTATCTTTCACAATGGAAGCCTTAAGGTCCTCTAATTTCTTTTCGGACTCTAAGACTTTGTGCTCTAAATATGTAAAAATTCTTCTATTAGAAGCAAGTTTCTTAAAGGCTTCAGTTGCTTCCTTGTGTAAAACATCGAATGCGGTTTGTAATTCGGAATGAGACATATTAGATGACATATTATATCTAGAGTGACGTACCTGTTTCTTTTTCTTTTTCTGATTTGCGGAGAGACATAGATTCACGGACTCTTCTTCATCACTAGAGCTTTCATTAGAGGAGGAAGAATCACTGTCGCTTTCCCACGCGATGTACGCCCTCCTAGGCTTTGATGCTCTCTTATGTGACTTCGATTGTTCCTTTTCTTTTCCCTTGTTGTTCATTGGACAGTCCGGTTTGTAGTGACCGGGCTTTCCACATTTATAGCACGTTCCTCTAGTCTTTTTGCCTTTTTGATTGTCATCTTTGGAGAACCTTGATTGCCTTCGGAAATTTACCAGGTTCTTCTCCGAATGTTGGATGCCGTTCTTTCTCACGTACCGGTTATACCGTTTAACGAACAGCCCCATGTCCTCATTTATGTCTTCTTCTTCGTCGTCGCTTGAAGAATAATCACTTTGCTCTTTTGCTTTAGACTTCGAGGAAGAAGCCTTAAGAGCTATGGACTTTTTTTCACTCATCTTTACTTTGTCCTTCTTTTCTTTCCTTTCATGTTGGTCAAGACTCAAGAGTACCTGTTCATGCTCTTGTAGTTTGCCAAACAATGTAGTCAGGTCTAATACCGTAAGATCATTTGCCTCTTTGATGGCGGTCACTTTCGGCTGCCATTCCCTGCTAAGACATCTCAAAACTTTATTAGTAGCAAGATCATTGGAAATAGGTCTTCCTAGTGAATGTAATCTGTTTATGAGATGAGTAAATCTCTTTTGCATGTCAGCAATGGTTTCCCCTTGCTCCATGAAAAAAAGATCAAACTCTTGTATAAGAGTGTTGATTCGAGCCAACTTAACATCGTTTGTCCCCTCATGGGCAATTTGTAGTGCATCCCACATAGTCTTAGCCGTAGGGCAATGGGATACACGGTAGTATTCATCTACACCTAATGAGGAGATTAGAATGTTCTTAGCTTTCCAATCGTAATTATACTTTCGCTCATCGTCGTCGGTCCATTGTGCTTCGGGCTTTGGCACAACTTCGTTATTCTCATTTGTCATGGTTATTTCAATCGGACCATTGAGAATAACGTTCCATATCTTTCTATCTATGGAATTAATGTGCACCCGCATACAGTCTTTCCAATAGCTATAATTTTCACCGTTAAAAACGGGAGCTCTATTGTACGCCCCTTTTGGTTCGTTAGCCATTATTCTATCAATGTTGTATTTGAAGCACCGGAGAACCGGAGCTCTTGATACCACTTGTTAGACTAAGGCACGGATCTAGAAGGGGGGGTTGAATAGATCCCTTTTAAAAATTTGAGTGGCGCTACCAATAAAATTGGTTTTCAAAATTGTTTTCAAATGCGGAAGCGGCCTTGGAAAATATAGTCTAAAACGAACAACTATTGGAGAGCCGGATATGCGTCAAGCAGATGAATTTAAGACGATAACGGATAGTAAATCACTACACACTTTTATGCAAAACTCAGATGTGATTCACTCGTACTATTTCCTTATTCCAATGATAAAAAATTACACCAAAACTAGCAGCAAAATTAAGGCAATTTTAGTTCAGCACTTTTGTCGAACAGTTGGTGTGCACAAAACTAGCAGCAAAATTAAGGCAATTTTAGTTCAGCACTTTTGTCGAACAGTTGGTGTGCACAAATACCTTAAATGATATTTGTGTTGAATGAGTGATTGAAAAAGCCTTAGTACAGTATTTCTATTGTACTTAGTAGTTAAAAAACAGTGTTTCACCAACTCACTCAATCAATACTACAATTTGACAAAATCACTTATTCTAGAATCACTTAATTTTTAAGCTGTAATTGAAAATGCAGAAAATAAAGGAACACAAGATTTGATGAGGCAGTTCCCCCAGTCGTCCTCGCGTTGGGGTACGTCTGCCCTCAATTCTACAAAGAGAATTGAGATATGTATTGAATAGATATCACCTGTTTGGTAGAATAGTTATACACAAGAATCGATAGACAATTGATACAAACAATCTTAATGTTGCTGATAATTTCTACCACTTCTTGCCCCTTGATTCAAGATGAATCAAGTCCTCCAATTTGATGTGAATGACCTCCGATTGCAGCCACCTTATTGACAACTCTTCCGTTGATCAAACCTTCGGCACGGCTGATCTTAGACACACCCAAATTGAACCCGGAACGTCTTCAACCTTTCAACGCCCTAGCTACTAGATTGATCAACCTTCCGCTAATCAATCACCTTCGCACTCGCTTGATTGTTGAACCGACGATTCCGTAACAAAAGCCTTCAAAACCTGTAGTCTTGATAGGTAAAACCTCAAAGGTTTTCTCCCAAGAAACACCTGCACCAGCTTCCACTCGAACCGGATCTTCAATCACGCGTTCGAACCTTATCACCGTCGAGCAAACCACAAACCGCAGCAAAAAATTGATTATCTGTAATTTGAGGATTTGTGAGTTGATTGAACGATGAAGATGAAGAACACTGATGCACCTCTTTCACGTTTCTTGACCTGAACACTTTCTCACAATGCTTTCAAAAATGTTCTTTTAAAATGTTAAAATTGAAAAGACAGCTATTTATAGTAATATACAAAACAAACAGTTGACAGATCAAAGAAACATAGCAGAATTTCTGTTTCTGCGCGCGAACGGTCGACCATAGGGTCGGCGTGCGCTGAGCCGTGTGACACTCAAACTGTCATGCGCCGAGTCAGCGGTCGACGCATGATCTTCATGCGCTGACCCGTGAGATTCTTAAACCTGCATGCGCCAAGATAACGGTCGACGCATGGTTCCATGCGCTGACCCGTGTGAACTGAATGAAACTGTGTGCTGACGGTATGGTCGGCTCATGGTTCAAAAATCTGCAAAAACATAAATTTCTACAGCTTTTTGTGCATTACGTCATTGTAAAAATTGAATCATAAGTAGTGTGAATGATTTAAACGAAAGAAGGATATCTCTTAGCAAGTTGTCATCATCAAAAACCAGAGGCACGCTTGTGTTGGTAGATACTTTGCCTTCACACTTTGCCTTCACAAATTTCACCTTCTGAGCTCTCAAAATGAACTTGGAGCTTTTATATTATGGATATGTGAGGAAATTGGAGGCCCCTGAAGCCTCATTTGGATGATTTTTCAAAATGCCCAAAAATGTTAAGTGATTCATGCACACGTGAATTTAGCTTGCTACACTCATGAAAATCCTTTTGTCTTGCAGCTGGGAATGTGAATTTTACATGTGGATTGGAATTGGGCTTTGATGTAGTCCAATTATGGAGTTTGGATGACAAACTTCTTTTTGAAGAAAGCTCCATTTGATCGTGTTTTGCACATCATAGACCAAAGTTATTTTGTGCATTTTGCTTGTTGGAGAATTGTGAACAATTTTGAATCAAAAGGAAGCATGAAAAAGTCCCATAACCAAATCAATTTGAATCACCTTTTAAAGTTGCATTTTCACTTGAAATTCTTCACCAATGTCTATAAACATGAATCATTCACACCAATCTTGAGTTTCATGATGAAATTGAAGTCATTTGGGACAACTTTAATGTTTGTTGAAGTTCCATTTGTGGTACTTAAGTGCATGAGAATGACCCATAATCAAAATGACCTATAATCCAAGTTTCCCAAAATACCCTTGCCTTGCAAGCTTCATACCTTGAGTTCCATAAATGATATGAAGGACTTCTTGGACTTTTTGGAAATATAAGATCATGAGTAATAACTTTCATGTTCATCAAAAGTTGAGAAGAAACATGATTCTAGGTCAAAAGTGACTTGGAAGTGAGTTGACGTTTGTTGACTGAAAAAATATGTTCATCTGAGACCCATAACTTGATGGAATCATAACTTGAGTTGCACAAACCCAATGGATGATTTATAGTACTCAAAAGAAAGCTAAGAACATGCCCTAAACGTCTCATGTTTATAATAAAATGAGATTCAACTTGTATCTTGAGGTAAATGGTCCTTGAAGTTAGCTCCTAAAGAAGGGGATTTTGCATTGACATCCTCTAAAACCCTAATTTAGTAACTTCTCAAACTCTTTATTCTTCTTGATTTGAACTTGAAATGACATACTAGATGTCTCAACAGGACTTCCCATGACTCTAATGACTTGAAACCAAATCTCCAACTCCTTCAAGCCAACAGTTGACCTTGCACTAAGCAAATGAAACCCTAGATGCACAAACTTTGACTGCAACCTCTTGCAAGTGAAATGAACACTTAGATAAGCTCCAAAATGACTTCAAAAGCACTCAATGAGCTTCTCTAGCATCTCTTGTGCATAACCATGGCTTTGTGAACCCCTGATGATCTTCAGTTGACCTCCAAGATAGAAGGCAAGCAACACTTGTCAATCTTCTCTCTTATAGAACTTTGATCATTTCTTGGTGATTGTAAGCATTGGATAACTTGAGTAAGCACTCATGCTTGAGATTGATACCCTTGATACTCTCCTCTTGAATGACACACCTCCCTTGATCCCTTGAAAAGACAATGCTATGCAGATGCAAATGCTAAAGAATGAAATGAAACATAAGCCAAGTGAAGAAGAAGGTTGGGAAAATATTGGGGTACAACAGATTGTTTGTATGCACGTTTGTTTGGTATGGTGTTGACTTGTGTATTAATGGTATACATAACTTGTTGCCTTGTGCCCTCTCTTTGATTATTTACATGACTTGAGTATGATATGTTGTGCTACTGCCCTACCATGTTCCTTGTGTCATTTGACTTCATTTCACCATGCCTTGTGGTTGATATTGCTTCTTGTATGATGTTTAGGTCATTTGATTGTGTGTGGGCATTTTGTTTTGCCATTGTGTTTTATTTGTAAGTCTTTGATGTGGTTTGAACATGTGAATGCTTATGTGATATGTTGGCTTGATATTGATGTTCATCTTGTATTAAAATGATATGAATGTGTTTGATGCCTTGCTTTTGGACTTTCATGTATGCTCTTCATCTTGCATTTCCTTATTTCTTCTTCATCTTTCTTCTCTTTTTGGAACTTGCTTAAGTTTCATTCTTGTTTTCATTTGTGATTGAGTTGATTGGTTTTTACTTGTGCTTTTTCACATGATCCCTTAGGATTCCTAGTCCCTCTTAATTTCTGATTAAGATGGGAGTAGGAGAGACATTAGGTTTTCAATCCTTTGCAATATAACAATTAAGATAGTCCCTTTTACCTCAACTCTAGATCCATCATTTGTATGATAATATTAGGCAAACTTCCTTTCCATCCTAACTTTAGGACCATTTTGTATGATAACATTAGGGTTTTTCAGTTTCACTTTAGTGTTTGCTTTTATGTCTTCTCTTCTCATCTCAAACAACTCTAAGACACTTAATAAATAATGATGAACATTGTGTGCCACGAGCCTTAAGTATATGGGAAATGATGAGTGATGGGTTTCTGCTCATTTGTCTAGAGTGTTTAGTGTATGCCCTTTGGGCAATATGCGACGCATTCGCTCCAATGTCATAGTCGTTAGTGCAACATGAATCTCAAACAAATTCAATTCACTTCATTAAAACTCATAAACCAAATGCAAACCTTTTTATCTTTCAGGATTTATCTTAAAATCATTATCAGAAAATAGTACGTTACTTTTCCATTCTATTGCAAACAGGCATCGTCCCTAACTACTGGAATGAAAACTTAATGTCACTCATAAAAAACACTTAACCAACCTGCGGTCTAGTTTACCCGAACTACGTTTGCTCTGATTTATCATACCAGATGAGGACACGTAGGCATAAGACGGTGATGTCTTGGCGAGCAACCTTCCCCCTTCACCCGTAGTTTTCCGAACTACGTTGACTCTGACTTTCCCGTTGCACAACGGAATACATAGGCATAGGGCGGCGATGTCCTATCGAGTCTTATTTTTCTTTGTCATCCCCTGTTTAGCAGTAGCTTTTAGATAACACACCCCTTTGGTTAGGCAACGAGCGTGGATCCCGTTGAGTACAGTAGACGTGAGGGGTGCTCATATCTTCCCCCTGCGTAACCGATTTCCGAATCCAAGATTTGCTTGTGATGACCTTGTCTTTTCCCGTTTCTTTTAGGTTTTCTTTGATCTTTTCCTTTCCCTCTCTTTGGGATAAATAACGTTCGGTGGCGACTCTTCTGTTTGTTTCTGCCGGTCTTTTTCGCAGTTGCGAAACTTGGTCCAATTCCAAGTCTTTTTCAAAATATTTTTACAATAAAATGGATGAAAAAGGATATAGTGCATGTACTTATGCACATCATTTATCAAGTACTTGGGTTGTTGGCCCTGCTTGGCTTGTGACCCAGTACTTGTCTTCCACTCAAAACACTTAAGAATAAAATGAGTTTAATTCGGTCCTCATAAGGCGAAAAGATGGGTTAGTATACCATTGTCCTTTCAACTCTTGAGTATTCTGATTGTTGGTCGTACTTAGCTAATGGTTAGTTACTTGTCTCCCTCTAAGTACCAATAATTGAACTCGCATCAAAAATTTCATAAGAATATTCTAAAAATAATCATAACTCGTCAAACTTATTTTGCACCTTAGGGCATCATTCCAAAAACCCTCTTTCAAGGTATAAAATCAACCAACCCACACTCATTTTGTACTTTGAACTATGAAGCTCTGATTTCTCATTCTAATATGAGAATATATGTTGTACCCTAAAATTTGCCTAACCTTTTCTTTACTTGGTTTATGTTTCATTTCATTGTTCTAGCATATTGCATTGCATAGCATTTTGCATTTTACAGGGTATCAAGAGATGTGTGTACAACAAGAAGAATTTTCCAAGGGTTCTAAGCCTAATCAAGAGTTTGTGTTCAAGTCAACAGGGGGGTTATCATCATCAGAGACAAGTCAAAGCCCTTGGATGGGCAGATACGTGTATGTGGTTCACCTCCTGTCTAGGAGGCCATTTGAAGGTCATCTGAGGATCACAAGCCCATGTTTATGGAGGGAGATGATCATTTAAGCTCATTGGAGGCCTTTTAGGTCATTGTGGAGTTCATTCAAGTGTTTATACCAAGTGTGAAGAGCTACAGTTGAAGATGCTGCAATTAGGGTTTTCATCTGGTCAACCCTAAGTCAACTGTGAAATTGAAGGAGATTAAGACTCAATTCCAAGTCTTTATAGTCATGGAATGTTGTGTTGATATACATGAGATATCATTTAAAGAATCAAGAGTATGAGGAGTATCTAAATTAGGGTTCTTAGTGTAAAATCCCCTACTTAGTGCCTAACTTCAAAACCACCTATCTCAAGATACAAGTCTCATCTCATCTTGACCCCAACATGAAACTTCTAGAGCATGTTCTTAGCCTTATTTTGAGTACTAGAAGTCCTTTATTGGTTTTTTAGAACTCAAGTTAAGAAACAGACAAGTTACAGGTCCTCAAATAAATGTGATTTTGGTCAACAAAAGTCAACCAACTTCCAAGCCACTTTTGACCTAGAAGGATGTTTCTCCTCAACTTTTGATGAACATGAAAATTGTTCCTCATGATCTTAGCTTTCCAAAGAATACTAGAAGTCCTTCATATGATTTGTAGAACTCAAGTTATGAGGCTTACAAGGCAAGGGTATTTTGGGAAAGCAAGATTATAGGTCATTTTCATTATAGGTCCATTTCACCACTTTGTACACTTCAAATGGAAATCTTTCCAACTTCAAACTTTCTCAAAATAGGGTCATATTCTCAACCAAACATCAAGGCATCAAAGGTTTGGCTTGGATTGAAGAATCCCTAAAGAAATTTCCATGAAAAAGGCCTTAAAAGGGGAAAATCAAATTAAATTCATTTGGGATCATTTTGTACCAACCTTGTGCATTTTTTGAGTGCCAAATACATTTCAAGCACAATGCCAATTTTGGATTTGAGATTTGAGCTCATTTTGGTGGCCATTTTCATGATTACTTCAAGTTGAAGTAACATATCCAAACCATGCCATAAGATTAAATTAAGGAGCCATTTTTAGCCCTTGGATCAACCTACCTCAGATGCAAGCTAGCTGAGCCATTTTTACAGCTTGACAAGGTGATTCTCGTGCATTTTTTGAAGTGGTCGTGAAGTGAAAAAGTGAAGTTCAATTGGGCTTAAGGAGCATAGAATTGGGCTTTCTTTCAATCCAAATCCATCATACTTATTCTTAGGATTACACACAAGCTTTCAGAACTGACTTTGGTGAGAAATTGGACAAGAACACGTTAAAAAAAAGTGAGAGACAAGTCAAAATCGTTTTTCATGTTTCATTGAGTTTAAATCAAAACCAAAGATTTAAAAAGATTCCTTGAGGTTCATTGAACGTTTCTGGGTGATTTTCATTAAGCTTTGCTAAAGAAACAAGCTCTGTGGAAGCTTTCTTTTAGGTTTTCTTTTAATCCAAATATGTCACTGTTTATGCATCCATATTGCGACATTTTTGGTTTATGCTGAAGCCCTATTCATGTAGGCAATTTCTGGATCATTTTTGTGGTTGTTTGTTAACTTTTTTCATTTGAGCTCATTTCTTATTTATTTTCGTTTTGTTTTATTTAAGCATTATTATTGAAAATAAGCTCATATTCATGATCTACGTGACTTGTAGATAAGTTTTGACTATTTATTTGCTTGATTTGGTGGATTTTTGGTGCACCTGCGTTTGGCTCGTATTTCACGGTGAAGGTCTCACCGGAGAAGACGACCGGAGCCGCCGTGCTCCGACGTCTGGTTCTCCCTCCATTTTTGAATCCATCCAGATCCACGTGTGTTATTTTTAGCCGTTTGATCCGTTTACTTTTTATTTGCATGACCATGATTAAGACACACGATGCACTCACGTTGACCACACACACCAGATCTAGCTTGACTTTCATTAAATGACATGGCGCGATTTGATCCCTTGGATGTGATTACCTTTTGATCCAATGGCCATTATTGCTTTCCACCATGGGCCTCTGTTGACTCACCACACCCAATACACACGTTTCTTTTTATTTATTTTTTCTGATGGATTGGGCTTGCTATTGGCACCCCCTGCGCGCTGACCCATTGCTTTTGAACTGAGTTGGGTTGCTGTTTGCACCACTCTTTTGTTTATTTTAATTTCTTTTTATTTCTTTTCTTATTTTGTATCTGTTTAGATTTAAATCATTTTAAAATACTTCCAGGAGTGTTAAAATTCCACAAAAACATGTTTTAAACTCCTTGAGATGTCCTCTGATTTTAGGAAATTTTTATTTTATTTGATGAATTATTTTTCAATTAAAAATGGAATTTAACATTGGAAGTGTTTTATTTGACCTAAATCTTAACATGTTTTGTTTTTTATTTTGTTTCTCTCATTTCCTTTTGATCCATTGAGTAAAATTCAATCCCCATATCAATGATGAGTTGATTATTTTTTTAGGACCATTTTGCCCCTGTTGGTTGACTTTTGAGTTGACTTTTGATTCACTTCATTTGACCCTTAACAATCCTCCTTCACAATGGAGCACCCTTGTGAATCAATTTCTATGGTGATGTTGTGAAGTGACTTTGATTGTAATCTTTTGGTCTCTGGTTACCAACATGTTTATGTGCCTTTTGCATTTTATTTGGTTATTTTTAAATCATTTTCCTAATTTTAGAGTAACTTGCAAGTCAAGTTACCCCAAAGGGAGGTTCATACAAACACATTGTCCTAGTTTACTTTGGATATGACATTTATGGATCCCTTGAACCTTCAATGCCTATTGATTCATGTTGCTAACATCTTAAGGATGATGGTTGCTCATTTTTAGGTCATTATATTGTGTATTGCTTGTTCATTTGATTGTTTACTTTTGAGTTTCCAATTAGGGTTTCTTTGTGAAACATGCTTGCTTTCCTTTGGGAATTTGCTTGCATTTCCTTGTGGTTTAATTGCTTTTGCTTTTGATAACTTTTATTTCATGTCCCTTGCTATCCAATGACTTTGGAATCTCAATTAAGGTAGCTTGGTCTCTCCTTTGGAGGTACTTGAAGCATGCCTGAAATGATGAATCCATGAGGACTTCTTTGTGCTTTCTTCTGTACCTTTCTTGTGATGCTCATGGTTGAGTGCACATTATGAGTTCCTTGTTGTCCTCATATAGCCTCCCATCCTCACTTTGTTTTAGGTCTTCTTTTCCTTTCATTTGTGTTTGGACTTTGGCATTATGGTTGGTGATTGAATGGTTTAGGCCATTTCATCCCATTTTAGTGCATTTGTGTGTTTCTTTTGGTGCATTTATTTTTCCTTTCATCTCCTGGATTTATCATATTGTTGCTTGAGGTTGAGATGAGCTTGTGGAGGATACTGCCCCACACCAATTTCCTCCCTCACTTGCATTCCATGTTTGCATTCTTGCATGTTTATGTTGTTTATGTTTCCTCTTTTGTCTCCTTTCCCTTAGGATCTCTAATCTCTCTTGTTCAAGGGATATTATGATAGACATTAGGATCTTAACCATGTATGATAACATTAGGTAGCATTCCCTTATCTAAATCTTAGGATCACCATTGCATGACAACTTTAGGTTTGAGTTTAGTCCCCCTTTAGTGTCCTTTCTCTTCTCATCTCAAAACAATCATAAAATACCTAATAAAGGTTAATGATTATGGTGCATTACGAGCCTTAAGTGTGAGGGCAAAATGTCACACAACATATGTTCTCAAGTTTCGATGATGACAAAGTACAACCTTGGAGCAATAGGAGCTGTCAATTTCACCAAGAAGAAAATTGCAACACTTAACATATCATATCCTTCCTATATCTCTTTAATTTGTCATATTATCATCGGCAAAACACGTGATAAATATCCAGTCGTGAAAAAAAGCACGAAACAATAAGTGATCATTTTTTGCAGGTTTTAAAGCTATGAGTCGACCACCCGTTAGCGCATAACCCAGTTAACTTTCCCACGGGTCAGCGCATGGAAGCTATGAGTCGACCACTAGTCAGTGCACAACCCAGCTCACTTTCCCACGGGTCAGCGCATG
The DNA here is from genome assembly GCA_963859935.3 of Lathyrus sativus. Lineage (NCBI taxonomy): Eukaryota > Viridiplantae > Streptophyta > Magnoliopsida > Fabales > Fabaceae > Lathyrus > Lathyrus sativus. The sequence goes on along the minus strand of OZ012736.1, from coordinate 185,980,101 downwards.
AAAGCTATGAGTCGAGCATCAGTCGGCGCATGAATACTTCACATTTCCCACAGGTCAGTGCACGCCGACCTATGGTCGACGCATACTGTTGAGCTTTTAATATTGCTAAATTCTGCAGGTCATGCGTCGATGCATAAACCTGCTATGGTCGACCGTTCGCGTGTTGTTAAGTATTTTTTCACTGTGTTTGAAATCCTGTTGTGTTAGTTAATTAGCTTATTACTATAAATAATAGGTTGTTCATTTTAACTGATTAACAATCACATTTTGAGTGAATTATGAAAACAAGAAAAGTGAAATAGGTGCCTACATTTCTCTTCATCCTCAAACAACACACAACACTGCAACTACACACAACCATTTTTGGAGTGCTTTGTGTCTCGTTCAAGGTGATAAGGTTCGAATCCGTTGAGTGGAAATTTGGTTCGGGTGGAGAATTGTGGCAGGTTTTTCTTGAATAAAACCTTAAAGGTTTTTCCCTCCAAGATTCTACGAATTTGGGGGTTTTCGGTACAGATAGTCTCTATCAACATTCAGCAGTGTGAAGGTGATTGAGAAACGGAAGATTTCATCAATCTAGTAGCTAGGGCTGTGAAGTGTTGAAGGGAGTTCCGGGTTCGATTTGTTGGAGTCTAAGATCAGTCGGGCCGAGGGTTTGAAGAACTGAAAGTTATTCAACAAAGGGCTGGAATCGGAGGTCAATTCACAACAATCGAAGGTCTTGATTCAACTCGAATCAAGGAGCAAGAAGTGATAGCAACATCAACATCTATAGGGATTGTTTGTATTATTGCTTATCAACTCTTGTATAAACTACTACAACTCTACAGGTGATATCTATTATAAATCATCTCAATTCTATTTTTAGAATTGAGGGCAGACGTACCCCGAAGCGAGGACGGCGGGGGAACTGGCTCAATAAATCTCTGTCTTCTTTATTTTTTCAGCATTTTCATTTTCAGCTTAAAAATTAAATGATTTTAGTTTAAGCAATTTTATTGATTCGAGCATTGAATTTAGTAAGTAATTGGTACTGTTTAACTTGAGTACAATAAACACTTGTACAAGGATTTTAAAGTTACTTACTTAATTTAAAATCCACTTGGAGTGTTTTGCACACCAAGTGTTCGATAAATTGCCTGAACCGAAACTTACTTAGTTTACTTGCTATATTTTGGTGGGCTGTGTTGAGCATTGGAACTAGCACTACTAATTAGTGGTGAAATCAATTGATTAGTGTGACTAGTGTATTGAATCTACTCTTCTTATATCATCATATTCGTTAGCTTAATGCATATCCAATCTTCCAATAACGGTTCGCTTTAGACGTGTTTTTCCAAGGCCGCTTCCGCACTTAAAAATATTTTTAAAACCAAAAATTTAATTTGGTAAGCGCCAACTCGATTTTTAATTTGGATTTATTCAACCCCCCCCCCCCTTCTAGATCCGAGCCATCGTCTAACAAGTGGTATCAGGAGCAGTGGTTCACTTCGTGCTTCAAGTATAACTTTGATAGAAAATGGCAAACAAACCTAAAGGGGCTTATAATAGAGCTCCCGTTTTAATGGTGAAAATTATGGTTATTGGAAGGATAGTATGCGGGTGCACATAAACTCCATAGATAGAAAACTATGGAATGTTATTCTCAATGGTCCAATAGAAATTACTATGACCAATGCGGATAATGTGGTTGTGCCTAAGCCTGAAGCACAATGGACCGAAGATGATAAAAATAAATACAACTATAATTGGAAAGCTAAAAACATCTTAATATCCTCATTAGGAGTTGATGAGTATTATCGTGTGTCTCATTGTCCTACGGCAAAAGACATGTGGGATTCACTTCAAATTGCTCAGGAGGGGACAAATGATGTGAAGTTAGCTAGAATCAATACACTAACACAAGAGTTTGACCTTTTCTACATGGAGCAAGGGGAAATCATTGCGGACATGCAGAAGAGGTTTACTCATCTCATCAATAAGTTACATTCACTTGGTAGGCCGGTGGCCAATGACATTGCTACTAACAAAATTTTAAGATCTCTAAACAGGGAATGGCAGCCCAAGGTGACCGCCATAAAAGAAGCAAATGATCTTACTATTTTGGACCTAACAACGTTATTTGGAAAGGTACAAGAGCACGAACAAGTGCTCCTAAGCCTTGACCAACATGAAAAGAAAGAAAAGAAGGACAAAACAAAGAATGTTGAGAAGAAATCAATTGCTCTCAAGACTTCCTCCTCGAAGTCTCAATCTAAGGAGCACAGTGATTGTTCATCAAGTGACAATGAAGAAGATGATAAGGGTGAGGATATGGGGCTGTTTGTAAAACGCTACAATCGGTATGTGAGAAAGAACGGCATTCAACATTCAGAAAAGAACCTCGTCAACTTCATAAAGCAATCAAGGAACTCTCGAAATAACGACATCAAAGGGAGTAAAACCAGAGGATTATGCTACAAATGCGGAAAGCCCGGTCACTACAAGCCAGATTGTCCTTTGAACAAAAAGGGCAAAGAAAAGGAATCTATCAAATCACATAAGAAGTCATCAAAGCCGAGAAGAGCATATATAGCTTGGGAAAGCGATAGTGACTCCTCCTCCTCTGATGAAAGCTCAAGTGATGAAGAAGAATCCGTGAACCTATGCCTTTCCGCACATCAAAAAAATAAGAAAAAGCAGGTACGTCACTCTAAATATGAAAATTCCTCAAATATGTCACATTTCGAATTACAAGCCGCATTTAATACTTTACACAATGAACCAACAGAAGCCTTTAAGAGACTTGCCTCTAATAAAAGAATTTTTAGTTACCTAGAGCACAAAATTAAAGAGTCTGAAAGGAAACTTGATAAACTTAAGGCTTCCATGGTGGAAAGTAATCGATCGGATTGTGAGGACCATAGCAAATTCCTCAACCTTGGATGTGCTACTTGTTATATTTGGCAAGGTGAAGTTAGAAATCTAAAGGCCAAATTAAACAAGGCTCTTGAGCCTAAAATTAAATTTGCTATTGATAGAGCTGATTTTAGAAAAAGTATGGTGAATCCATATCAAAAATATACATATGTAATTAGGGATCAAGAGAGCAAAAGCAATCCTAAAGTTGACTTTTCATGCTTATATTGTTGCAAGAAAGGTCATTCCATTGCTAAATGCCGATTTAGGAGATTTTTGGTTCCTAAAGGCATCTATCAATGGTTGGCCAAATGCAACCACTTTGTTACTAACATATTAGGACCCAATATGCCATTGGGTACCTCCTCTTGCTAATTATTTTTTCATAGGTACAATGTGTCGAGACCACTGAGAAAAGATGGGTTCTCGATAGTGGATGTTCAAGACACATGTCCGGAGACATATCCCTATTCATAGACTTTGTGGCTAAGACGAAAGGGTATGTAATATATGGTGATAACAATCGTGGAGAAAGACTTGGTAAAGGTAGTGTAGGTAACCCCTCTTCCACTACGATTTCCGATGTGTTGCTTGTCGAGGGTCTTAAACATAATCTGCTTAGCATTAGCCAATTATGCGACAAAGGATACAATGTATCATTTTCAAAAGAGTGTTGCAAAATTGTGCATAATAATGACAAGAAGAATATGTTTAATGGCCTAAGAGTGAACAACGTCTATATGCTTGACTTAAATGAAGTATCGTTAACAAGTGACAAATGCCTCATAACAATGAGTGAAGATTCATGGTTATGGCATAGGCGCTTAGCACATGTTAACTTTGACTTGCTGAATAAAGTAGTCTCAAAAGATCTAGTCCTAGGTCTTCCCAAAATAAAATTCACCAAGGATCACCTTTGTGATGCTTGCCAAATGGGAAAGCAAACGAGGATATCTTTTAAATCTAAAAATATTGTTTCTACCACAAGACCTCTCGAGCTTCCCCATATGGATTTATTTGGGCCTTCTAGAATCAAGAGCCTAGGCGAAAACTATTACGGTTTCGTAATAGTGGACGATTATTCTAGATTTTGTCGGACTATCTTTTTGGCTAGCAAGAGCGATACATTCGCCGCCTTTGAAAAATTTGCCAAACTTTCCCAAAATAAATTAAGCACAAACATTGTGTCAATTAGAAGTGACCGTGGAGGTGAATTTGAAAACCATTTATTTGAAGAATATTGCGGTAACTACGGTATTGATCATAACTTCTCCGCTCCACGAACTCCTCAATAAAATGGGGTGGTGGAGCGCAAAAATTGCATTTTAGAAGAGTTGGGAAGGACAATGATCAATGAAAGTGGACTACCAAAATATTTTTGGGCCGACGCCATAAGTACGGCTTGTTATGTTTTGAATAGGGTGCTCATCCGCCCCATTCTAAACAAAACACCTTACGAGCTTTTAAAAGGGCACAAGCCAAACGTGTCTCACCTACATGTTTTCGGTTGCAAATGTTTTGTCTTAAATAATAGAAAGGAAATTTTGGGTAAATTTGACTCTAAGGCTGACAAAGGTATCTTCCTTGGATACTCTCAGTCGAGTAAAGCATATAGGATTTACAATAAAAGATTACTTATTGTCGAAGAATCGCTACATGTAACATTTGATGAATCTTATCCGAGAAATGTCGAAAAAGGTAGTGTATTTCATGGAGCAGGTACATTTACTGAAGACATACTCAAAGATGCAGAGCCGGGAATTGATCAGCCCGACAAAGCAAAAGTTGAGGAGGAAAAAGATGTCCAACATGAAGAAACTGAGGTAAATCATCCATCTACAAGTGATGCTCTCCCTCAAGCTTGGAAGTCTTCTAAAGATCATCCAATGGATAACATTCTCAGAGATATATCAAAGGGTGTTACTACCTGATCTAAGATAAGTAACTTTTGTTATCACTTCGCTTTCTTTTCACAAATGGAACCTAAAAACCCTAAAGAAGCCTTACTTGATGAAAACTAGTTTTTGTCAATGCAAGATGAACTTAATTAGTTCACGAGAAATGAGGTATGGGACCTTGTCCCTCCTCCGCGAGGACATCGAGTAATTGGCACCTGATGGGTGTTTAGAAATAAGTTGGACGAAAACGGAGTAATAACTCGTAACAAGGCGCGTTTAGTCGCGCAAGGGTATAACCAAGAGGAAGGCATCGACTATGAGGAAACTTATGTGTCGGTTGCCCGACTCGAGGCTATACGCCTTTTGATTGCCTTCGCATGTGCAGAGAATTCTAAGTTATTTCAAATGGACGTTAAGAGTGTGTTCCTTAACGGATACATAAATGAAGAAGTCTATGTTGCTCAACCTCCTGGTTTTGAGTCTCATGAGTATCCTGATCATGTCTACAAACTAAAAAGGGCTTTATATGGTCTCAAACAAGCTCCTAGAGCTTGGTATGAGCGACTAAGTAAAGTTTTACTTGATCAAGGTTACTTAAGAGGAAAGGTTGACACTACTCTCTTCATTAAACGTCAAGGAAAACACTTGATATTAGTACAAAAATACGTTGACGATATTATATTTAGATCTACTAACATGAATCTCGTGAGAGAGTTTTCTGACCTTATGCAGGGTGAATTCGAGATGAGTATGATGGGTGAACTTACATACTTTCTCAGATTGTAAATTAAACAACTTAAAGAAGGAACATTCGTGAGCCAGGCAAAATACTGTTTGGAAACTCTCGAAATTTGACATGGAAAACTCGAAGGCCATTGACACTCCTATGCCAACATGTGTAAACCTGAGTAAAGATGAAAGCGGTAAGGACATAGAGGTAAAAAGGTATAGAGGTATGATTGGTTCTCTTCTCTATCTTACTGCTTCTCGTCTCGACATTATGTTTAGTGTGTCTATGTGCGCAAGATACCAATCATGTCCCAAGGAATCTCATCTAAAATCTGTCAAACATATACTTCGATACCTATTTGGTACTCCGAAGTATGGACTATGGTATTCCAAAGGTAATGATTGCTCATTGGTAGGTTTCTCTGATTCTGATTTTTCCGGTTGCAAATCGGATAGGAAAAGCACCAGCGGTACTTGTCACTTATTTTTAAAATCCTTGGTCAGTTGGCACAGCAAGAAACAAGTTTCAGTTGCTTTGTCAAACGCCGAAGCGGAATACGTAGCTGCCGGTAGTTGTTGCGCTCAAGTCCTATGGCTTAAGCAGCAACTATTGGATTTTAATCTAAAACTAGACCGTGTTCCCATTTTCTGTGACAATACAAGTGCTATTAACCTCACCAAAAATCCTGTGTTACATTCTCGCACCAAACATATCGAAATTCGACACCATTTTCTGAGGGATCGTGTAAAGAAAGGTGATGTTGTTTTTTAACACGTTGACACCAAAAATAAACTAGCGAACATTTTCACAAAGCCGCTAGCCATTGAACCTTTCTTTCATATCCGTCGAGAACTTGGCATTCTCGACATTTCGGATCGGGTATAAAAATTGCTTGTTTCGTCTTACTTCATTTATAATTACATTCTTGTACTTCTAGCAAGTTAAGTTTTGTTGCAAGCACAAGTATATTGTTATCAAGCATTTCTGGTATAGAGGTGATGTTGTTCCATACTTTTGTCTCTCTCTAAATATTCATGATTCAATTAGTGTATCGTTTGACCACATTGTATATATATGACATTTGCTACGATTATTATGTGTTTGGATGCAAATTATGTTGTGGCATTGTAAGTAGGCATCAAATGTGGCATTATATATGACATTAATTGAAAATCTGCATTTTTTCTCACTTTGAGTCGACCAAAACAGGGCAACGGTCGATGCACGCTGTTCACTTTTATATTTGTCAAAAATCACACAGTATGCATCGACGCATGCAGGAGTATGGTCGACGGCTCGCGCAAAAATTCAGATTTCTTCTTTTGAAAAACGGTCCATCTTCCTACACTCTACTTTAAATATGCACTATTCATTCATTGTGCATTGGTATCATATTTTTAGTAAGTTGCATCTAGTCATTCCTAGTGTCCCCTTGTCTCCTCCTCTTTCCCAAAAACCCTAATCTCCTTCTATAAAAAGGTTAATCCTCATCTCCTCCAAATTACTTCAATAATCCTTTCCAAATTCTTGCTTTCTACCTCCACAAAATCTCCAAAACATCATCAATGGCCTCACTATTCTGCAGAAATACTGGCAAAAGATCAAGGGCTTCAACATCTGCTTCTCTACCCATTACTGCTGTATCCTTGGTTCCACCACCTGTTGTTGATAACTTCAACAAAGATATTGGCAAGAGAGCAGTTGTTCCACAACATGCATTCTACAAAGCAACAGCGGAACACATGCATCTCACTCAAGTCATGGCTCTGTTGGAGTTTCAAGGATTTGTAAACTTCCTTGAATGCAACACCAAATACAGTGAAGACTTAGTACGTGTATTCTACACTTGCCTGCATGACAAGTTTCAAGGTCAGGATTTCCACACCACTATCGGCAATACACAGGTAAACTTGAATTCTGAAGTTTGGAGTAAATATTTTGATTTAACTGTGGCTGCTGATGAACACCCTCCTCATGAGGTAACCGATTCTCGCACCGTGCTTGGATATGAATTTAAGAGTGCCTTAAATGATATGCTGAAAAGGCCTTATTCGGAGAATATTGTAAACAGTGATGCTTTTCCCAGAACTGTTATGGCTGGTAAACTACAAACAAAGGAGCGCATCCTGCAGTGGATTGTGGCTCGCATCCTGCGGCCGAAGAAAGGTGGTATGTCTCGAGTTGAACAGGCTGAGGTGCATCTTATATACATTCTGAAAAATAGGATCAAAATCAACTGGCCTTATTACATAGCCATCAGAATTTTTGCTTTGAGAGATTCAGGCAGAGGAACTGCTCTTACTTATATGTCTTTTATTTCAGAGGTTATCACCGCGGCTAACGTCGTGTATCCATCATTTCCATGTGTCTCCATATCTTCCGACAAAGAATTCAGCACGAAAACCTTTGCTATGATGGGCTACTTTTGGTGTGATGAACAACGATCATACAGGTTTGTTCGCAGAGCAAATATTCCTCGGGTTGTTGACGACTCTGATGAAAGTTCTGAACGGGAGGAAGAAGAACAAGACGAACAGGTAGATGAAGACAAAAATGAAGCGGAACAGGTACAAGAACCAACATATGAGACGCATGACAATTACCACCAGCCAGACCAACATGAGTTCACAAATACTAATTGGCTTCATCACACAGCTCCACCTGACGAAGAAGAAGAAGGATACACTAATCAAGGATGGGGTGAGTGGTAGTACACCGGCTGGACCACTCTGGGCAAATATTATGATCCATACCATGGCTATCCTCAATAACATCAACCTCCTCAATCCTTACCATCTCCTCCGCAGTCAGACAACTCTAAAATTCTCAACATGCTGCAGCCCATACAGTTGGACCAACAGAACTTTATGAGAATTCAAGATACGCGAATGGAACAAATCCGAGCTGAGATACATACACAAAATGAACGGTTAAATTCCTTTTCCACTAGGATGGATGCCCGTTTTGAAGCTCTCGCTGCATCAAATGAGAGGCAGGACATGGAAATATCTAACAACCTCAATCACCTCAATTTTTCTGTGGAAGCATTTGTCGACTACTCTGATCCTTACCGCAATCCGGATGTTGCATCCAGGGGGAGGGGCCGGGGCCGGGGATATTAGATGCATGATTGCATATTTTCATTGTCTACGATGTGTTTGTTTTTGTTATGGTTGTTGGAATATTAAGCCCATTTATATGTTTTCAATACTTTATCTATTAATTGCTTTACTCTTTCATTTTCAATATTATGTGTGAATATTGGTAAATGATTAATTATCACCTGCTGAGTATTTTGTTAATTGTTATTCTGTCAATCTTTACCATTTCCATCTCTTTTTGATGTTGTCAAAGGGGGAGAAAATCCAAGTAGATCACAACACAACAGCTCTTTCACAACAGCTCTATTATTCTTCCATGAAAGTGCAGGATTACAAAAGAAAGGGGGAGTTTGTGCTACTATGCTAATAATAGTGCAATGTTGTTCTCACTAGCTTCGTGTAGGTTGTCATCATCAAAAAGGGGGAGTATGTGAGGGCAAAATGTCACACAACATATGTTCTCAAGTTTCGATGATGACAAAGTACAACCTCTGAGCAATAGGAGCTGTCAATTTCACCAAGAAGAAAATTGCAACACTTAACATATCATATCCTTCCTATATCTCTTTAATTCGTCATATTATCATCGACAAAACACGTGATAAATATTCAGTCGTGACAAAATGCACAAAACAACAAGTAATCATTTTTTGCAAGTTTTAAAGCTATGAGTCGACCACCCGTCAGCGTACAACCCAGTTAACTTTCCCACGGGTCAGCGCATGGAAGCTATGAGTCGACCACTAGTCAGCGCACAACCCAGTTCACTTTCCCACGGGTCAGCGCATGGAAGCTATGAGTCGACCATCAGTCGGCGCATGAAGACTTCAATTTCTCACGGGTCAGCGCACGCCGACCTATGGTCGACGCATACTGTTGAGCTTTTAATATTGCTAAATTCTGCAGGCCATGCGTCGACGCATAGACCTGCTATGGTCGACCATTCGCGCGTTGTTAAGTATTTTTTCACTGTGTTTGAAATCCTGTTGTGTTAGTTAATTGGCTTATTACTATAAATAGTAGGTTGTTCATTTTAATTGATTAACAATTACATTTTGAGTAAATTGTGAAAAAAAGATAAGTGAAATAGGTGCCTACATTTCTCTTCATCTTCATCCTCAAACAACACACAACACTGCAACTGCACACAACCATTTTTGGAGTGCTTTGTGTCTCGTTCAAGGTGATAAGGTTCGAATCCGTTGAGTGGAAATCTGGTTCGGGTGGAGAATTGTGGCAGGTTTTTCTTGAATAAAACCTTGAAGGTTTTGCCCTCCAAGATTCTACGAATTTGGGGGTTTTCGGTACGGATAGTCTCTATCAACATTCAGCAGTGCGAAGGTGATTGAGAAATGGAAGATTTCATCAATCTAGTAGCTAGGGCTGTGAAGTGTTGAAGGGAGTTCCGAGTTCAATTTGTTGGTGTCTAAGATCAGTCGGGCCGAGGGTTTGAAGAGCTGAAAGTTATTCAACAAAGGGGCTGGAATCGGAGGTCAATTCACAACAATCGAAGGTCTTGATTCAACTCGAATCAAGGAGCAAGAAGTGATAGCAACATCAACATCTATAGGGATTGTTTGTATTATTGCTTATCAACTCTTGTATAAACTACTACAACTCTACAGGTGATATCTATTATAAATCATCTCAATTCTATTTTTAGAATTGAGGGCAGACGTACCCCGAAGCGATGACGGCGGGGGAACTGGCTCAACAAATCTTTGTCTTCTTTATTTTTTCAGCATTTTCATTTTCAGCTTAAGAATTAAGTGATTTTAGTTTAAGCAATTTTATTGATTCGAGCATTGAATTTAGAAAGTAACTGGTACTGTTTAAACTTGTGTACAATAAACACTTGTACAAGGATTTTAAAGTTACTTACTTAAGTCAAAATCCACTTGGAGTGTTTTGCACACCAAGTGTTCGATAAATTGCCTGAACCAAAACTTAGTTTACTTGCTATATTTTGGTGGGCTGTGTTGAGCATTGGATCTAGCACTACTAATTAGTGGCGAAATCAATTGATTAGTGTGACTAGTGTATTAAATCTACTCTTCTTTTATCATCATATCCGTTAGCTTAATGCATATCCGATCTTCCAATAACGGTTCATTTTAGACGTGTTTTTCCAAGGCCGCTTCCGCACTTAAAAATATTTTTAAAACCAAATTTAATTTGGTAAGCGCCAACTCGATTTTTAATTGGGATCTATTCTACCCCCCCCCCCCCCCTTCTAGATCCGAGCCATCGTCTAACATTAAGCACTTGGGAAAGGGTTGTTTAGGAGTTTCTCTTCAATGGCTTGGATGTTTAGTATAGCACCCTTTGGGTGATATGCGACGCATTCACTCCTAAGTCATAGTCTCTAGTGCGATATGAGTTACAAACTATTCAAAAAACACTTCTTCTCTAAAAAAACACAAAAACAAATCATTCAAACCCTTTTTGACCTTTGGGGCCTTTAATCTTGGAAAATCATTTTCACAAGGAGAGTTTTGTTAATTCTTAGTTCTATCGCAAACAGTAACGCCTAAGTCTCCAATGGTCGAGTTGTATACACCAAACTGCTAGAACTGATTGTTAACCCTACTCGGGTAAAACAGTTGAACAAACCTGTGTTCCCTTTTAACCCAAACTACGTTTGCTCTGATCTTTCATACCAGATGAAAGTACGTAGGCACAAGACACGATGTCTTGGCGAGCAACCTTCCCCCCTTTCACCCGTAGTTAGCCGAACTACGTTGACTCTGACTTCTCACTTCAGATGAGATACGTAGGCACAAAGCGTCATTGATTTGCTGAGTCACTTTCTTTTCTTTTCTCCTTGAGCCTTTAGCTAGATAGCTTCAATCACCCTTTTAGATAGACAACAAGCACGGATCTCGTCGAGTACGACGGACGTGAGGGGTGCTAACACCTTCCCCTCGCGTAACCGACTCCCAAACCTGAGATTTGGTTGCGACGATCGATCTTATCCCTCTTTTCGTTCTCTGAGTGTTTCTTTTCCCTCTCTTGTGATAAACAACGCACGGTGGAGACTCTTTTGTCATTTTCGGCCTCGATTTTCGCAGTAGCGACAACTGGCGACTCTGCTGGGGACAGAAGTATCCCCTATGCGAGTCAATCCTAGCGCTTGTTTGTTTATTTTTGGGTGTGTACATATGTGCTTTATCTTTATTTGCTTTCCGCATTTTACTTTCCGCATGATTCATTATTGTTGTGTCGTGGGGAGGGATTGTTCCGTTGAGAGATAAGCCAGACCCAGGCTTGAGTATAGACTTAGCATTAGAAGTGGAGATTAGTGGTGAGCCTGTATGCTTTGCATGCACCAGCTAGCCATGAAATTCGTGCTCAGACGAGATTCTCTTTAACAATTTTCTTTCTGGCCCTCTGGGCTCGGAGGAATTTTGGATCTGAGGATTGTCAACTCTGGGAACCGATCATTTAGGATTCAGCTAAGTGAGGCCTCTTCGGGAGTTGATGATGCCAAACCAGAAATGGTGAACGTATCATCATTTCTTGAAAGTCTGTGACGCTGATGAACGCATAGGATGCCAGACCTTGTCAGTGGATAGGTCCTTACCTGTGAGAGGGATGGGATTGTGCAGGAAACTCTAGCCTTCAGATTACTCGGTTCTTTACAGTTTGGATTTTTGATACCAAGGGGTCCTAATATCAGTGTTTGGTTATGACTAAAGCGAAGCGCCGGTCTTCTCAAACTACAGCACATCAATTTTGATTTGCTGTTTGCATGTGCATTTTTCATTTTCATTTGCATTTCATTAACATGTATCTGTGTTGCAGGTGCATATTTCCTCCCCGATTCTAGTGATCTTTTCTGACATGAAGCCTCTAAAGAAGACAGTTGACTACAAGCTCCCTTCTCCTGATATCAGTTCCCTGTTGAGTTTGATTTCTTTAGCAGATCAGAAAGTGAAAGGAGATTTCAAGGAGTCTTATGGGAAGATGCTCAGTATGGTGTGCAAACCTTCAGTGTTCGAGTTGAATGGCTTATATGCTCTACTACAGTTTTATGACCCTCAGTTGAGATGTTTTGTTTTTCCTAACTATGTCCTGGCGCCGACCTTGGAAGAGTATGCTGCGTTACTAGGAGTTCCAATATTGGATCAGATGCCTTTTTACCATGTTGATGTTGAGCCCGATCTAGTTAGGCTTGCTGCAATTCTTCATCTTGATGCCTTAGAGTTCTCTGGAAAATTGACCAAGCTGAATGGAGTGTATGGCTTTCCTCTACCTTTTTTGGTTGACAAGGCTTTACAGTTCACAAAGGACGGTTGTTGGATTGTATTCAATGCCATTCTCGCTCTATGCATATATGGTATCATTTTGTTTCCTAACTTGCCAGACTTTGTGGATACAGATGCCTTCTATATCCTTGCTTCAGGGAATCCCGTGCTTACCTTGTTAGGGGATGTTTACCATTCTATCCATTACAAGAATGAGAAGCTAAGGGGTAAAAATGTGTCTTGCTGTGTACCCATGTTGTGTAGATGGTTCTTCAGTCACCTTCCGAAGATAGGTCCGTTTGTTGCTACTGCTGGCACCTCAGAATGGTCCGCTAGGCTAATGGGTTTATCTGCAGAAAATAATGTATGGTTTGATCGGGATATACTTGGAGCTGAAATCATATATAGTTGCAGTGGTTTTCCGAATGTCCCATTGGTCGGAAGGAAGGGTTGTATTAACTATAATCCCTCTTTGTTGATTAGACAATTTGGATATGCTTTGAAGAGTCCTCCTAAGGAAGAAGAGATACAGGAATCTCTGTACTTCACAGACTTGCTGGAAGTTGATACTTTGGTTAGAATGGAGTATGCATGGGGTAACATTCACAGGTGAGGTAAGACATTGTTAGGAAAGAGCAACAATCGAGCTTATGAACCTTACATGGGTTGGATCAAAGATAGAGCTGCTAAGCTCTGATGCCATTTCCCTTAGTTGCGCCTTTGTACCCCATCATGATTGAAGAACCTACTACCGTGGATATTCAGAAGTGCAACCAACTGTTGCGTAAGAAAGAAGAGTTGAAAAGAGTCAATGAAGAATTAGAGAAAGAAATTATCCTAATCCGAAGTGATAAGATTGATGTTGTTCATGCCTTCAAGAGACAGACTGAACTTGTCAACATGCTAGGTACAGACTTGACGAAGGAGACTAGCGCCAGAGAACGCTCAGGCCGGGATTTGAATGCTATCAATAGTGTGCTTGCTACCAAGAAGAAGGATCTGGACAAGGCTTACTTGGAGATCTCTAAGTTTGACTCAGTATGGAATGCCACGCTCACTAACAACAAAAAGTGCGAAGACAAGCTGAAACAGCAGATCGCCAAGTTGAAGATGCAGCTCAAAGCAAAGTATGAGAAGATTTTGTTGGAAGAATCATTCAGATATAATAGTGCGCCCAGATTGAACAAGGCTATTGCAGACCTGAAGGATTGTAGGTTGAGAGCGGACACCAAGAGGTGCAGACTTGAGGCATGCTTTGGGGAAGGAGCCTGGGAAGACCGTGTTGATAGTTTGCAGCGCACCGTTAGCCGGCAAGAGCTACTCATACAGGGCCTACTCGCTAGACCAGATCATCCCGAGACGCGGAAACTGCTAGAGGATTTCCAGTCTCGGCACTCAGCTTGATTGTCTTTCTTTGTATCTTGTTGTTTTGCTTATGTATTGACCATCACCAGGCTTGTTGATTGAGGTCATTTCCATTTTGTACTCAGTTGATGTATGCACACTGTTTGTTGGCTTGTTATTATATGAGGAGTTATTATTCTGTTCGCTTGTCTGTGGGGTTTTTCATGGTCGTTTCTTCTTCTGGAAACTAGAATCGAGGGGGAAAATTTCCCTGTTGCATATATACATGTCTGCATTTAGCATCTTTTTCGCATTGCAGGTGTATCGGAACTGTTTTCTTATCTCCTGTCTTCATTTAGTGTGTTTCAGGATTGCTGATAAAACAAATCACCAGTACGCGACTAGAGGAATTCAGAAGAGGATCATGGAACAGATGCAGGAGCAGATGCAGGAAATGAGAGATAGAATGGCTCGGTTTATGGAAGTAATGCAGATTGTAGCTAGTGGACAAGACCAACTCAGGACCTTGGTGCAACCTTTGATTGCACGGGTTGATAATGACGACGTATTACATGGAGGGGTAGCTATCAACCCACCTCATGGTGAGACTCAGCACGCTAATAACGCTATCCCCAATACTGGTGGAAATTGCAATGGTGTTGGAAATGGGAACGCAATTGGGAACGACAATGGAAATGTTAAAACCAATGGTAATGTTGGTGGAGGCAATGGTAACACTGGATTTGGTGATATTGGAGTTGGTAATGCTGGAATTACTGGTCAGGGCAATATGTATGGGCCTGAAGCTAACGGTGTTATTCATGGCAACCTGAATCAGCAGATGATTAAGGGCAGACAGGATGAGCTCTTCTCGGTAAGATATTTTGGTGGTGAAATGCCTTCTGAGACTAATAGAAGATTCAAATGGTTGGAAGACAGGATAAAGAGCTTTGAGAGTCAGAACTCTATGGGCCTTGATATGGAAAACCTTGGACTTATTCCTGACCTAAGGATACCGTAGAAATTCAAAGTCCCTGACTTTGATAAGTACAAGGGTACTACATGTCCTAGAGTTCACTTGCGCTCGTATTATAGGAAAATGTCTACCTAACCAGACGATGAAAAGCTGTTAATGCACTTTTTTCAGGACAGTTTGTCTGGTCCTTCCCTTGAATGGTACATGGGGTTGAAGCCTACCAATGTCTGTAGCTGGAAGGATTTGGCTGAGGCATTCATGAAGCATTATCAATATAATAGTGACCTTGCTCCAAACAGGGCTCAGTTGCAAAATCTTACCCAGAAGAATAATGAATGCTTCAAAGAGTACGCCCAAAGGTGGCGCGAATTGGCCGCAAGAGTTCAACCTCCGATGGTGGAGCGTGAGCTGATTGACATGTTCGTGGCTACTTTATCTGGCATGTATTATGAGAAGCTTATCAACTGTATGTCTGGCAGCTTTTCTGACATGATAATCACAGAGGAACGCATAGAGAATGGTATCAAAATTGGGAAGATTCAAGCAGGCGAAGGATCCTCAACTAGAAGAGGAGGAAAGAAAGTCTTTGGCAACAAAAGGCGCGAGGGAGAAACCAACTCAGTATCTAGTTTTCAAGGAAGATGGAGAAGTCAGCCTCATAATCAATATCATTAACAACGGGTCGCTAGTGTTACGATCCCTGTACCACAACAACCACAACAACAACAATAACAACAATGGCAGCAGCAACCACCCCAACAAAATCAGCAGGGTTATCGAAGATATCCGGTTCGGCCAGCAAATAGAGTATTCGATCCGCCACCGATGCCATATTCCCAAGTACTCCAAACTTTGTTGCAATTATAGTTGATCCAAAAGAGGACTATGGCTCCTCTAACAGTCCCACCACAACCCGGCTTTGATGTGAATGCACGATGCGAGTTCCACTCCGGGGCACCCGGCCATACTATTGACAACTGCAAGGCTTTCAAACATAAGTTGCAAGATCTGATTGATAGCAAAGCAATAGATTTTTCACATGATGCACCAAATGTTGTGCAAAACCCTATGCCAAATCATGGGTCGGCTAGGGTTGGTTCTGTTCTGGTAGAGGAAGGGTTAGATTTGATAATCGACGTGAATGAGCTAAAAACGCCATTGAGTTTTGTGAAGGAGAAGCTGCTGAAGGAGGGGAGTGTTCCCAGGCTGTAGTGAAGGATGTGTCAACTGTTTGAGCCATCCTGAGGGATATGATGATCTGAAAAAGTGTATTCAAAGCATGATGGATGAAGGAATGTTACAATTTGATCGGACTGCTGAAAGGAAACCCGTGGAAGTAGTAGAGGAGGAGCAGGATGAGATCGCGATGATTTCAATCCCATATAAAACTATCACTATTTCAGCACCCCCAAGGCCACCTACAATCATCATCACCAAAGCAGGACCTGTGTCGTATGAAAGTACTAAGGCTATCCCGTAGAATTACGGAGCTGAGGTGTTTTTGTAACGGGCAGAAGGTAGAATTGAAGAGTTTGCATGTCGATTCGGTGGATAATCTGGTCGGAGCTGGAGGAATTACCAGAAGTGGTAGAATCTTTTCATCGCCCGAAGTGGTGGTTGAGAAAACTGATAAAGGGAAAGGCAAGATAGTGGTAGAAGAAATCCCTCAGGTGGGCGAGAAGGAATCTCTGGTAAAGGATATGGAAGAGTTCATGAAGTTGATCAGAAAAAGTGACTACAAGATAGTCGACCACCTGCAACAAACTCCTTCCAAGATTTCTATACTATCACTGATGTTGTGTTCATAAGCGCATAGAAATGCGTTGTTGAAGGTTTTAAGCACTGCTTACGTACCACAAGAAATACCGGTTAACCAACTCGAAGGAGTTGTGGCGCATGTAAATGCAGGAAACGGTTTGGGGTTTACAGATTTGGACTTGACGCCGAAGGGAAGAAACCACAATTTGGCACTGCATATTTCAATTGAATGTCGGGGAACAGTGATGTCACACGTCCTTATTGATACAGGGTCGTCCTTGAATGTACTTCCAAAGAAAGCATTAATGAAGATAGATTATCAGGGTCTTTATTGTACACCTAGTGATTTGGTTGTACGAGCCTTTGATGGATCCTGAAGATATGTTTTTGGGGAAATAACTCTGCCTATCCAAGTGGGCTCGGAGGTATTTGATGCGGTATTTTACATCATGGCCATTCAGCCTGCTTACAGTTGTCTGCTGGGTCGTCCATGTATACATTCTGCTGGGGCTGTTACATCCACTCTGCATCAAAAGCTGAAATATATGGTCGGAGGCAGTGTTGTGACGGTATGTGGGGAGGAAGATATCATGATTAGCCATTTGTCATCTTTCAAATACGTAGAGGTATACGGAGAAATTCATGAGACTTTATGTCAGGCCTTCGAAATTGTGCAAGTGAAGGACAAATCTCCAGTTGTGAACAAAGAACCAGAAGTGGCTATGTCATCTTTCAAGGAGGCTCAAGCGGCAATATAGGCTGGGGCATCACAAGGATGGGGAAAGGTGCTAGACATACCTCAGAAGCAGGACAAATTCGGGTTGGGGTACCACCCATCATCTTTGCAGAGCGCGCCGCGCTACAAGGGGCCCGTCAAGTTCACCAGTGGGGGTGTCATTTTTGAGCAAATCAATGTTGTTTCTGATGATGAAGCCAGGGACAGTGATTGTGACATGGACGCTTGGATCCAGCCGATCGCTCCCGGACAGAAGCTATGCAACTGGTCCATTGAGGAATTTGTCCAAGTGACACATGAACAGTAATACTTTGTTTTCTCAGTTATTGTGTAACCCTATGTTCTGCCCGGAGCATAGCGGTATTTGTTCAGGGAATGCTTGTTTGTGTTTGAACAATCTTTTTATCATTAATCAAATGGCGTTTTTCTCATTCGAATTTTGTGATCCTTGTTTTTCTTCTTTTTGTTTCTAACATTAAAATGGCAATGTGGTTTGTGTTTGTTTTGTTTGTATATCATTTAAGCATAAAATCATCATCATTGTAGGTTACACATTTCAGATACCACTGGCTCAAACTCGTCTATGACTCGATGTGAGTTTAACAATCTGATCTTTCAAGCAGAAGAAGAGATTGATGAAGACGAAGACCTACCTGAAGAGCTTGTTAGATTATTGAGACAAGAGGAGAAGGTCATCCTGCCTCATTAGGAGGAAGTTGAATTCGTAAATCTGGGAACCGAAGAGGATAAGAAGGAGGTCAGAATAGGAGCCGCGCTACAAGATAACATCAAGCAAACACTAGTTGAGTTACTCCAAGAGTATAAGGATGTCTTTGCTTGGTCATATGAAGATATGCCCAGACTCGACACGGATATTGTAGTTCATCGCCTGCCTCTTCGAGAAGAGTGTCCTCCTGTTAAACAGAAATTGAGAAGAACCAGGCCTCATATGGAAGTGAAGATCAAGGAAGAAGTCCAAAAGCAATTGGACGCCGAATTTTTTGCCGTGACAAACTACCCTTCGTGGGTCGCCAACATCGTGCCTGTGCCTAAGAAGGACGGAAAAGTCAGGATGTGTGTTGACTATAGGGACCTGAATAGAGCGAGCCCAAAGGATGATTTCCCGCTCCCTCATATCGACGTGCTTGTTGATAACACCGCACAATACTCAGTGTTTTCCTTTATGGACAGTTTTTCGGGCTACAATCAGATTAAGATGGCACCAGAGGATATGGAGAAAATGACTTTTATCACGCCATGGGGGACGTTCTGCTATAAAGTAATGCCTTTTGGTTTGAAGAACGCAGGGGCAACTTATCAACGAGCAATGGTGACACTCTTTCACGACATGATTCATCATGAGATTGAGGTTTATGTCGATGATATGATCGCAAAGTTCCAAACGGAGGAGGGGCATCTGGTGAACCTTCTAAAGTTGTTTGAGAGATTAAGGAAGTTCAAAATTAGGCTGAATCCAAACAAGTGTACTTTCGGTGTACGACCAGGGAAGCTGTTGGGGTTCATTGTCAGTGAGAAAGGTATTGAGGTCGATCCCGCGAAGATCAAGGCAATTCAAGAAATGCCAGCACCAAAGACCAAGAAACAAGTTCGTGGTTTTTTAGGTAGATTGAACTACATTTCCCGGTTCATATATGACCTCACAACCACTTGTGAGCCATTATTTAAGTTATTAAAGAAAGATCAGGCGGTCGTTTGGAATGAGAATTGTCAGAAAGCATTTGAGAAAATAAAAGAGTATTTGCAGGAACCTCTGATACTGATACCTCCAGTAGCTGGAAGGCCATTGATTATGTACTTAACGGTTCTTGAGAATAGTATGGGTTGTATCCTCGGTCCACACAACGAGACCAGAAGAAAAGAGCATGCGATTTACTATCTTAGTAAAAAATTCACAAATTGTGAGTCCCGTTACTCAATGCTTGAGAAAACGTGTTGCGCACTTGCTTGGGCTGCCAAACGTTTAAGACAGTATATGCTTAACCATACAACCATGTTAATTTCGAAAATGGATCCGATCAAGTATGTCTTCGAGAAGCAAGCACTCTCAAGAAGAATTGCCAGATGGCAAATGGTACTGACAGAATACGACATTCAGTATGTTTCTCAGAAGGCCATCAAAAGAAGTGTTATGTCAGAGTACCTCGCCGAACAACCTATCAAAGACTATCAGCCAATGAAGTTTGAATTTCCTGACGAAGACATTATGTTCCTCCAGATGAAAGATTGTGACGAACCGCTACCCGATGAAGGTCCTGAACTTGGCTCCCAATGGCAGTTGATATTCGACGGTGCCGTCAACTCATACGGAAGTGGAATTGGGGCAATCATTACAACACCCCATGGGTCTCACATCCCATTCACTTCCAGATTGACATTTCCGGTCACCAAAAATGAGGCTGAGTATGAAGCGTGTATCATGGGTCTCGAAGAAGCTATTGATTTGAGGATCAAGAATCTCGATGTATATGGCGATTCTGCGCTAGTCGTGAATCAAATAAAGGGAGAATGGGAAACTCGTTAACCTAATTTGATTCCTTACATGAATTATACAAGGAGGTTGTTACCTTTCTTCGACAAGGTGAAGTTTCACCATGTGCCGCGAGTGGAGAATCAGATGGCAGACGCTCTGGCAACACTGTCTTCGATGTACAAGGTTAATTTTTGAAATGAAGCTCCCAGAATAGTTATCTCCCACCTTGATAGGCCCACTTTCATATTCGGCATTGGGGAGGCCTCCGATGGAAAGCCGTGGTATTTTGACATCCAGAATTTCCTTAAGAACCAGGAGTATCCGACTGGGGCATCCAGTCGAGATAAGAAGACTCTAAGGAGATTGTTTGGCAATTTCTATCTGAATCAGGATGGTGTGCTTTATAGAAGAAACCATGATTTGGTGTTGTTGAGATACGTGGATGAAAGAGAAGCAAATCTGCTTATGGAGGAAGTCCACGAGGGTACTTTCGGTACGCATGTCGGCGGACATGCCATGTCTCGAAAGTTGTTGCGAGCTGGGTATTATTGGCTTATGATGGAGTCAGATTATTTCAAATTTGCGAAGAAATGTCATAAATGTCAGATCTATGCCGACAAGATTCATGTGTCGCCGTGTCCTTTGAACGTCATGTCATCCCCATGGCCCTTTTCCATGTGGGGCATCAATATGATTGGAAAGATCGAACCAACTGCATCCAATGGACATCATTTCATCCTAGTAACCATCGACTATTTCACCAAATGGGTCGAAGAAGCTTCTTATGCCAATGTCACCAAGCAAGTTGTGGCTCGTTTCATCAAAAGTGACATCATCTGCCGATATGGAATACCTTAAAGGATCATTACTGATAATGGATCTAACCTGAATAACAAGATGATGAAGGAGTTGTGCCAGAACTTCAAGATTGAGCATCACAATTCATCTCCCTATCGTCCGAAGATGAATGACGCGGTCGAGGCAGCCAACAAAAATATCAAGAAGATAGTGCAGAAGATGGTTGTAACTTATAAAGATTGGCACGAGATGTTGCCCTTTGCTTTACAGGGATATCTCACCTCGGTGCATACTTCAACTGGGGCAACTCCCTTCTCGTTGGTATATGGTATGGAAGCTGTCCTACCACTAGAAGTCGAGATACCTTCCTTGAGAGTTCTGGCTGACGTCAAAATAGGTGAAGCGGAATGGATTAAGAATAGGTTGAATCAGCTCAGCTTGATGGATGAAAAAAGGTTGGTGCCCATCGAATACGGTCGTCTATACCAAAGCAGAATGAAGAAAGCCTTTGACAAGAAGATACGTCCTCGAAGCTTTCAGGCAGGTGATTTAGTATTGAAGCGGATTCTCCCACCATAAAACGATCACAGGGGCAAATGGACTCCCAATTACGAAGGTCCGTATGTTGTAAGGAAAGTTTTCTCCGGAGGAGCCTTACTACTTTCGACTATGGACGGTGAAGATTTCACGTCCCCTATGAACACAGACGCAATCAAAAAATACTTTGCTTAAAGAGACCCGCTGGAAAGAAAAATAAAATCCAGGAAAAAATGGGGCATCCCGGCGAACCAAAAAAGGATAGGTTCGGGCAAAAATTAGGGATTTGAAAAAGTTAGGGATTTGAATCAAAAACCCGCAAGGGCGATTCAGGAAAAAGTTAGGGATTTGAAAAGCAAACAACTACGATCTGCGCATAAGTCTTCAGAGCATAGTGGATTATGGGAGGACCCGCGAAAAACCGTTCAAGTTAATCTCTTCCGAAGACGAAGCATCGGAAAAGCATCGAAGTCATGCGAGTCATAGATGAGTCGTCCCATGGTGGTTGTCTGTACCACATTACCGACATTTTGTATATCTTTGTGCATTTCTTATTTGTCTTTGGCGCAACTTTCTCATTTTAGGAGTTGCATCCTTTGTAAATTTGCCTATTTTCAGGCCGTTTATCAATAAAACATGCTATTCAGAAAATATTTGTGTGCTTGGTTTTAGCTTTTACTTATGTTTGTGAAAAACGCCCAATGTTTTTTGATGAATTTGGTCATACATAAACTTGCAGGCCTCGGCCAATAACTATTAAAACTTTGACTTAATTGAACAACGTCACAGATGATGACCAAGATAGCCTTTGTTGTGTAGTATCTTGTCTGTTGTTTTTGTAGGTTGTTGCCCTTAGGGAATCTCTCTAAGAAGGTATGGATGGAGTTGTTTTCCCCAGCCATAGTTTTTTCCCCAGCAATTGAAAGTGGTTTCTTCATCCCAGCATAGTGGTGTGCGCGTAGGTATACGGTTATCCCCAGCAGTTGGTCGATACACGTTTTTAATCCCCACGGAGTACAGGTGCTTGCTTACTCCCCAGCAAATCAAGATGACAACATGCGCAAACTGAGGTCTCCAGTCGAGTTGATTTCCCCACAGAATCATAGGTTCCCCGAAAGCTTCCCAGGGCCTATCTCCTTAGTTTAAACCCAATTGTTATTAGCATACGTAGCTCATCTCCGGCAGAGTAGTTTTCTTTTCCCAGCAGGAGGGATCTCTTGTTTCCAGCATTTATTTTGTTGGTTCGGTTCCGTTGCATCTGCATGCGTGCATAGCATCTACCCAAACACGTAGCATTTCCATTTCATATGGAGCATTACGCCATTCTCATACATTTGCATTCTGAAACATAAACCAGGTCGTTACCTTTCTGATTTTAGGTGGTGGTTATCCGCTACGGTTGATCTTCAGGCTTCGGTTTTTTACGTCGAGCATTCAGACTCCGGCTCCTCCGTTGAACATCCAGGTTCCGACATTTTCTATTTGTGACGTTTTGCTTTATCCGTGAAGTGCCCAGACTCCGTTTGGTTATATTAATCCTGATAAGTTTTGTATCTCTTGCTCCGTTGACTATCCAAGTTCCGGTGAAGGCTCAGTTTGTGGCATATTCCTTTTGTCCATCAGATACTCCAGTTTCCGGTTTGCTTCATTGAGTGTTTAGGCTCCGGTTGGTTTGCTTCGTTGAGTGTTTAGCCTCCAGTTGGTTTGCTTCGTTGAGTGTTTAGGCTCCGATTGGTTTGCTTCATTGAGTGTTTAGGCTCTGGTTGGTTTGGCTTCGTTGAGTGTTTAGGCTCCGGTTGGTTTGCTTCGTTGAGTGTTTAGGCTCCGGTTGGCTGGCTTCGTTGAGTGTTTAGGCTCCGGTTGGTTTTGCTCCGTTGAGTGTTTAGGCTCCGGTTGGTTTGGCTTCATTGAGTGTTTAGGCTCCGATTGGTTTGCTTCGTTGAGTGTTTAGGCTCCGGTTGGTTGGTTTCGTTGAGTGTTTAGGCTCCGGTTGGTTTGCTTCGTAGAGTGTTTAGGCTCCGGTTGGTTTGCTTTGTTGAATGTTTAGGCTCCGGTTGGTTTGCTTCGTTGAATGTTTAGGCTCCGGTTGGTTTGGCTTCGTTGAGTGTTTAGGCTCCGGAGGGTTTGGCTTCGTTGAGTGTTTAGACTCTGGTTAGTTTGCTTCGTTGAGTGTTTAGGCTCTGGTTGGCTGGCTTCGTTGAGTGTTTAGGCTCCGGTTGGTTTGCCTTCGTTGAGTGTTTAGGCTCCGGTTGATTTGCTTCATTAAGTGTTTAGGCTCCGGTTGGATGGCTTCGTTGAGTGTTTAGGCTCCGGTTGTTTTTGCTTCATTGAGTGTTTAGGCTCCGGTTGGTTTGGCTTCATTGAGTGTTTAGGCTCTGGTTGGTTTGCTTCGTTGAGTGTTTAGGCTCCAGTTGGTTTGCTTCGTTGAGTGTTTAGGCTCCGGTTGGTTTGCTTCGTTGAGTGTTTAGGCTCCGGTTGGTTTGCTTCGTTGAGTGTTCGTACTCTGGCCAGTTTTCATTTGTTGATGTGCTCCTCACCTCGTTGAGTATCTAGTCTCCGACAGATTTCATTGATTCACTTTGTTTGTTGAATATCCAGATTCCGGGAATT
The DNA here is from genome assembly GCA_963859935.3 of Lathyrus sativus. Lineage (NCBI taxonomy): Eukaryota > Viridiplantae > Streptophyta > Magnoliopsida > Fabales > Fabaceae > Lathyrus > Lathyrus sativus. The sequence goes on along the minus strand of OZ012736.1, from coordinate 185,955,977 downwards.
TGAAATATTACCTTTTTTATAGTTTTCCCCAAGCAGAGTTACTCGTTAAGTTCTCTTTCCCCCAGCGGAGCATGTTTGTAATCGGAGCAGTTATCTCCGGAGATTCTTGTTTGTAGTTTTATTTACAGCGGTTGGCAAATTTATGGGTTCTTTGGTATTCAACCGTCTTTTACCTTGATGGTGTGAAAGTCGTTCGCTTTTCACTCATTCAGGTCTAAGTCGTTTTAATAGGGGCAGCTGTTGTACCCAAAAATTTGCCCAACCTTTTCTTTAATTGGTTTATGTTTCATTTCATTGTTCTAGCATATTGCATTTCCTAGCATTTTGCATTTTGCAGGGGATCAAGAGATGTGTGTACAACAAGATGAATTTGCCAAGGGTTCTAAGCCTAATCAAGATTTTGTGTTCAAGTCAACAGGGGGGTTATCATCATCAGAGACAAGTCAAAGCCCTTGGATTGGCAGATAAGTGTATATGGTTCACCTCCTGTCTAGGAGGCCATTTGAAGGTCATCTGAGGATCACAAGCCCATGTTTATGGAGGGAGATGATCATTTAAGCTCATTGGAGGCCTTGTAGGTCATTGTGGAGTTCATTCAAGTGTTTATACCAAGTGTGAAGAGCTATAGTTGAAGATGCTGCAATTATGGTTTTCATCTGGTCAACCCTAAGTCAACTGTGAAATTGAAGGAGATTAAGATTCAATTCCAAGTCTTTATGGTCATGGAGTGTTGTGTTGAGATACATGAGATCAATTCATCAAGAATCAAGAGTATGAGGAGTATCTAAATTAGGGTTCTCAATGTAAAATCTCATGTTTAGTGCCTAACTTCAAAACCACCTATCTCAAGATACAAGTCTCATCTCATCTTTACCCCAACATGAAACTTGTAGAGCATGTTCTTAGCATTCTTTTGAGTACTAGACGTCCTTGATTGGATTTGTAGAACTCAAGTTATGAAACTAACAAGTTACAGGTCCTCAAATGAATGTGATTTTAGTCAACAAAAGTCAACCAAATTCCAAGCCACTTTTGACCTAGAAGGATGTTTCTCCTCAACTTTTGATGAACATGAAAGTTGTTCCTCATGATCTTAGCTTTCCAAATAGTACTAGAAGTCCTTCATCTGATTAGTAGAACTCAAGTTATGAGGCTTGCAAGGTAGGGGTATTTTGGGAAAGCATGATTACAGGTCATTTTCATTATAGGTCCATTTCACCACTTTGCATACTTCAAATAGAAATCTTTCCAACTTCCAACTTTCTCCAAATAGGGTCATTTGCTCAACCAAACATCAAGGCATCAAAGGTTTGGCTTGGATTAAGGAATCCCTAAAGAAATTTCCATGAAAAGGCCTTAAAAGGGGAAAATCAAATTAAATTCATTTGGGATCATTTTGTACCAACCTTGTGCATCTTTTTAGTGCCAAATACATTTCAAGCACAATGCCAATTTTGGATTTGAGATTTGAGCTCATTTTGGTGGCCATTTTCATGATTACTTCAAGTTTAAGTAACATATCCAAACCATGCCATAAGATTAAATTAAGGAGCCATTTACAGCCCTTGGATCAACCTACCTTAGATGCAAGCTAGCTGAGCCATTTTTACAGCTTGACAAGGTGATCTTTGTGCACTTTTTGAAGTGGTCATGAAGTGAAAAAGTGAAATTCAATTGGGCTTAAGGAGCATAGAATTGGGCTTTCTTTCAATCCAAATCCATCATACTTATTCTCGGGATTACACACAAGCTTTCAGAATTGACTTTGGTGAGAAATTGGACAAGAACACATTGAGAAAAAGTGAGAGAAAAGTCAAAATCGTTTTCATTTTTCGCTGAGTTTCAATCAAAACCAAAGATTTAAAAAGATTCATTGAGGTTCATTGAACGTTTCTGGGTGATTTTCATTAAGCTTTGCTAAAGAAACAAGCTCTGTGGAAGCTTTCTTTTAGGTTTTCTTTTAATCCAAATATCTCACTGTTTATGCATCCATATTGCGCCATTTTTGGTTTATGCTGAAGCCCTATTCATGTAGGCAGTTTCTGGATCATTTTTGTGGTTGTTTGTTAACTTTTTTTCATTTGAGCTCATTTCTTATTTCTTTTCGTTTTGTTTTATTTAAGCATTATTATTGAAAAATAAGGTCATATGCATGATCTACGTGACTTGTAGATAAGGTTTGACTATTTATTTGCTTGATTTGGTGGATTTTTGGTGCACCTGCGTTTGGCTCGTGTTTCACGGTGAAGGTCTCACCGGAGAAGACGACCGGAGCCGCCGTGCTCCGGCGTCTGGTTCTCCCTCCATGTTTGAATCCATCCAGATCCATGTGTGTTGTTTTTAGCCGTTTGATCCGTTTACTTTTTATTTGCACTGCCATGATTAAGACACACGATGCACTCACTTTGACCACACACACCAGATCTAGCTTGAATTTCATTAAATGACATAGCGTGATCTGATCCCTTGGATGTGATTACCTTTTGATCCAATGTTCATTATTGCTTTCCACCATGGGCCTCTGTTGACTCACCATACCCAATACACACGTTTCTTTTTATTTATTTTTCTGATGGATTGGGCTTGCTATTGGCACCCCCCTGCACGCTGGCCCATTGCTTTTGAACTGAGTTGGGTTGCTGTTTGCACCACTCTTTTGTTTATTTTAATTTCTTTTTCTTTATTTTTTTTATTTTGTATTTGTTTAGATTTAAATCATTTTAAAATACTTCCAAGAGTGTTAAAATTCCACAAAAACATGTTTTAGACTCCTTGAGATGTCCTCCAATTTTAGGAAATTTTTATTTTATTTTATGAATTATTTTTCAATTAAAAATATAATTTAACATTAGAAGTGTTTTATTTGACCTAAATCTTGACATGTTTTGTTTTTATTTTGTTTATCTCATTTCCTTTTGATCCAATGAGTAAAATTCAATCCTCATATCAATGATGAGTTGATTAATTTTTGAGGACCATTTTTCCCCTGTTGGTTGACTTTTGAGTTGGCTTTTGATGCACTTCATTTGGCCCTCAACAATCCTCATTCACAATGGAGCACCCTTGTGAATCAAATTCTATGGCGATGTTGTGAAGTGACTTTGATTGTAATCTTTTGCCCTTTGGTTGCCAACATGTTTATGTGCCTTTTGCATTTTATTTGGTTATTTTTGAATCATTTTCCTAATTTTAGAGTAACTTGCAAGTCAAGTTACCCCAAAGGGAGGTTCATACAAACACATTGACCTAGTTTGCTTTGGATATGACATTTATGGATTCTTTGAGCCTTCAATGCCTATTGATTCATGTTGCTAACATGTTAAGGATGATGTTTGCTCATTTTTAGGTCATTATATTGTGTATTGCTTGTTCATTTGATTGTTTACTTTTGAGTTTACAATTATGGTTTCTATGTGAAACATGCTTGCTTTCCTTTGGGAATTTGCTTGCATTTCCTTGTGGTTTACTTGATTTTTCTTTTGAGAACTTTTATTTCATGTCCGTTGCTGTCCAATGACTTTGGAATCTCAATTAAGGTAGCTTGGTCCCTCCTTTGGTGGTACTTGAAGCATGCCTAGAATGATGAATCTATGAGGACTTCTTTGTGCTTTCTTGTGTACCTTTCTTGTGATGCTCATGGTTGAGTGCACATTATGAGTTCCTTGTTGTCCTCATATAGCCTCTCATCCTCACTTTGTTTTAGGTCTTCTTTGCCTTTCATCTGTGTATGGACTTTGGCATTATGGTTGGTGTTTGAATGGTTTAGGCCATTTCATCCCATTTTAGTGCATTTGTGTGTTTCTTTTGGTGCATTTCTTTTTCCTTTCATCTCTTGCATTTATCATATTGTTGCTTGAGGTTGAAATGAGCTTGTGGAGGCTACTTCCCCATACCAATTTCCTCCCTCACTTGCATTCCATGTTTGCATTCCTGCATGTTTATTTTATTTTTGTTTCCTCTTTTGTCTCCTTTCCCTTAGGATCCCTAATCTCTCTTGTTGAAGGGAGATTATGATAGATATTAGGATCTTAACCATGTATGCTAACATTAGGTAGCGTTCCCTTATCTCAATCTTAGGATCACCATTGCATGACAAGTTTAGGTTTGAGTTTAGTCCCCCTTTAGTGTCCTTTCTCTTCTCATCTCAAAACAATCATAAAACACCTAATAAAGGTTAATGATTATGGTGCATTACGAGCCTTAAGCACTTGGAAAAGGGTTGTTGAGGAGTTTCTCTTCAATGGCTTGGATGTTTAGTATAGCACCCTTTGGGTGATATGCGACGCATTCACTCCTAAGTCATAGTCTCCAGTGCAATATGAGTTGCAAACAATTCAAAAAACACTTCTTCTCTAAAAAAAACACAAAAACAAATCATTCAAACCCTTTTTTCCCTTTGGGGCCTTTAATATTGGAAAATCATTTTCACAAGGAGAGTTTTGTTAACTCTTAGTTCTATCGCAAACGGTAACGCCTAAGTCTCCAATGGTCGAGCTGCATACACCAAACTGCTAGAACGGATTGTTAACCCTACTCGGGTAAAAGAGTTGAACAAACCTATGTTCCCTTTTAGCCCAAACAACATTTTCTCTAATATTTCATACCAGATGAAAGTACGTAGGCACAAGACACGATGTCTTGGCGAGCAACCTTCCCCCCTTTCACCTGTAGTTAGCCGAACTACGTTGACTCTGACTTCTAACTTCAGATGAAATACGTAGGCACAAAGCGCCATTGCTTTGCCGAGTCACTTATTTTTCTTTTGTCCTTGAGCCTTTAGCTAGATAGTTTCAATCACCCTTTTAGATAGACAACAAGCGTGGATCCCGTCGCGTACGACAGACGTGAGGGGTGTTAGCACCCTTCCCCTCGTGTAACCGACTCCCGAACTTGAGATTTGGTTACGACAATCGATCTTATCCCTATTTTCGTTAGGTTTTCTCTGAGCGTTTCCTTTCCCTCTCTTGGGATAAATAACGCACGGTGGCGACTCTTCTGTCATTGTCGGCCTCGATTTTTGCAGTAGCGACAATATGTATGCACAAGATTGTGAGATCTTGCCGAGCACACTAATTTAAAACTTTTTTACCTTTAGCAATTAACCTTTAGATAGTAACATCCATTCACGCATAGACAAACAAGATGGTTCCCGTTGAGTACAACGGATGCAAGGGGTGTTAATACATTCCCCTTGCATAACCGACTTCTGAACCCGAATTTGGTTGCGAGGCCATTTTCTTCACCTTTAAGGGGGTTTTATCAATATTTTCCTATTCCTTTCAGAATAAATATAGTTCGGTGGAGACTCTGTATTTTTTGCGCAGCGACATACATCGTCCACTTGAATCACATGAGACGGATCAGGAATATACTTCCTCAATTAAAACTCATGAAAGACATCATGAAGATTCAAAAGAAATGGTGGTAATGCAACTCTATAGGCCACCTCTCACACTATCTGGAGGATCTGATAAGGACCAAAGAAATGCAGCGTGAGCTTTTGAGATTTCAATTCCTGAATAACACCAGCTACTGGAGTAACTCACAAAAACACATAATCTCCCTTTTGGAACTTAAACGCTTTCCTCCTCTTGTCATGGTAACTCTTATGGAGATTCTATGAAGCTTTCATCTTGAATAATTTTGATCTTCTCAAAGGTCTACTGAACAATCTCAGGTCTGAGCACAACATGCTCTCCTGATTCAAACCAACACAAAGTAGTTCTACACCTTCTACCATACAATGCCTCAAATGGTGCCATTCTAATACTTGAATGGAAACTATTTTCTTAGGTGAACTTAATCAACAAAAAGTAGTTATCCCAAGTACCTCATTGCTCCAAAACACAAGCTCTCAACAAATCCTCCAAAGACTGGATAGTCCTCTCTGTTCAACTGTCTGTCTGTGGATGTTAGGCAGAGCTCAACCTTAACTTATTAGCTAAAGATTCCTACAAACTCTCCCAGAACCTCGATGTTTATCTGACATAATACTCGAAGGAATACCTAAATTATCAATCTTTTCCATATACAACTCGACTAACTTCCTTAAATGATAACTGATGTTAATCAATATAAAATGGGTCGATTTAGTCAGTATATCAACAATAATCTTGATAAAATCACATCCCTTCATCTTCTTTGGTAAACTTGTCACAAAATCCATGGAAATATTGTCCCATTTCCACTCAAGAATGCTCAACGGTTGCATCAGACCCAACAACTTTTGATGTTCAATCTTCGACTTCTGACAAGTCAAGAAAGAAAAACAAAATTAACTACTTACTTCTTCATTCTTGACCACCAAAATATCTTCTTCAAATATTGATACATTTTAGTAGCGTTGGGATGAATACTTAGACCACTTTTATGACCTTTCTCAAGAATACTCTTCTTAAGCTCTGACACATCAGGTGCACAAATTCTATCTCTGAACCTCGTCATACCATTCTCATATATCCTAAAATTACCTCTTTTACCTTTATTAATTAACATTAAACATTCAACCAATCCTAAGTGGATCTTTTGATCCTCTCTATAGCGGGGAAATTTGTGAGTGGAAGCTATTGATTAACTTAACTCAAAAATGAAAGAGTTGTCATCGCACTTTTATTTCATCCAAAAGGAAAGAAAAAAGAGCGAACAAAACCTAAACAAGTTCTAAACAAGAACAAACAGAGAATGGGTAAGGGGGTTGGTTACGCTAAGGGAAGGTGATAGCACCCAAAATTTCTATAGTACTTTATAGGAACCCTTTGAAATATCTATGCTTTTTGGTTTGAAAAGGTTTGTTTGAAATGAGATTTGGGAGATGAGAAGAGAAATATTTTTTAATATTTTTGTGTTTGGAGAGACTTATCGCCTCATGCCTACATACCCACAAAGTGCAATATAGGACCAAAACTTTGTAGTTCATAGTACAAATAACAAAAATGGTTTGTTTTGATTGATTTTAAATGTAAAGACAAGTCGTTATTTTAAGGAGAAAACTATGACTAGTTACCCGCAAGTATAAGACAACATTTGCATCACCTTAAGATGGAGGATTTAGCTTGGATTTAAATCAACAAGTATATCACTCAACATCTAAGTGGAAAATGTCAACATCTTAAATACTATGGAGAATATGAGAATTACATCTCAACTAAGAAAATAACTTATGTCTAAACTTTATGAAAATTTTTAAATGAAAAAGTGCACAAAGGCACAAAACATTTGAATGAGTTTTTGTATTTTTTAAGTCTTTTTGAAATTATTCAAAGTATGATTAACATTGATTGATGTTTATTAAAGAAAACAAAGTTTGAAAATCACTTTACCAAAGTCAAGGTTTATTATGAGCGAGGTTTAACTTTTAAAACAAGAAGGTTTTGAAAAAGGGAGAAAATCTTGAAAATTGAAGAAAGGATGGAGAAGAAGTGACTACCCTAGAAAGCAAAATAAGAGCTAGAGATAAGAAAGATCTAACCAAAAGATAACAAACTCCATAGCAAGCCAAATAATAATTCCTTCCACCTTGAGCATAAGCCAATAAGCAAGAGCCAAATAAAGGCCAAGATCTCCAATCCATAATAATCCAAGCACAGGGAAGGATTCTTAATTCTAAGTCTAAGTCCAAGAATAATCCAAGAAGTCCAAGGTCTAAGTCCATCTACAAGCATAACCACAAGAATTAAGAGAACCAAGTCTTTTAGAGGTTTATTCCTTTATTAAATGTTTTTTGAACAAAATATGGTCGAAATGGACAAAGGAAAAAAAGAGGAGAAGCATAAACAATAACATGATATGATAATGATAAAAACGAAAGAGTAAAAGTAAGGAGATAGGGAGAGAGAAGTAAACATAAAAAAAGTTAGTACAATAATATGGTTAGTATAATATACATAATATTATTATCAATCTTCATGAAGCATAAGTTGTCAAATTATGGATAATATTCGACTAATCGTTAATAAGAATAAAAACATGGTCTCATACATTACCATGGGGAGGGCTCCAACTCGGATAAAATCAATGAGTATGCCAACTAACGCCCATGGGTCACCAAAGATCCAATTATTTCAAATTACACTACATAGATTAGGAGAATAACATATCGCTTACAAAATTGACTTAGTTCCGATTTAGGGACAATTTAGTGCTAAGTTAAGAATCGTAATTAGACTTATGTAGAAGCCATGACTATCTGAGGCTAGTCAATAATAATGTTTATTTTAATGTATGCTAGAGAGACGATATGTAGATCATCCTCCGAAAGTAATACCGCATGAAAAGAAAATAGGTAACGATCTCATCTTCATCATGAACTTGAAACAAGTTCCAATGATATTGAAGACTTTTACTAATCAAAAGAAAAAAGAGAAGACTTGAGAAGGGAAGCCAAATTGAATTACAATATTTGTATCATTCCATCTTTAAGTTCCATCACTATTCTTGGTGGATTAAGTCACTAAACCTATCACTAATTCAAAGCACTTAAAATGAATCCAATGATTCACTTAAAGATATATTTGAACTAATGAAGGTTATCCAACCTCATCAACACCTAAAGTCCATGGAATTAAAACAGAAATTTGATCAACAAACATAAAAATCCAAGGCAAAATAAAGGGAGAAGGAAGAAGGAAGAAAAGGAACCAAAGCAGTCCCAAAACAAGCCAAAAAATACAATTCTGGCACTGGTTAATCGATTAACCACCTGGTGTTAATCGATTAACACAGTGAAAGTAGCAATTCCTGAACGCAGAAACAACAGAAAATCAATTTAAAAAATTTCAAATCCTTGATCAATCATTTCATCAAACACCTCATGATCAAGGATGCAATTGTGCACGGAAATTCAAGTAAAATAATAACAAATAACACCAATAAAACACAATTTGCAAGATCCAAAGATCAAGCAACAAGAATCAACTATATATCAAATTGTGGAAGATGGATCAAGCACAACAATGGTGGAACAAGGGTTCACCACTTCAAAATCTGAAAATGCTTCAAATCAACTTCAAGAACCACACTGCAAAGCCTTGATCTACAAAATTTGATGTTGAAGAAGTGTTTGGATGAAGGTTTAGCTCAAAGGTTAGTAACCTTTAATGAAAAGCTTACTAACTTTTAATGGAAGAAAGAGCTTTGGTGAATTTGGTGGTTGACGGGAATTGAGAGAAATTTTAGCAAGGTGAATTTGGCTATCAAAGCTTGAAGAATGAATGAAATGAGGCATCTATTTATAGAATTTAGGCATGGAAATTTTTGTGGTTTGGAATCAAAAATTAGGCTTGGAATTTGAATTTGGAGGCAAAATCAAGATCAAGTGGTAATTAATAAGGGTGTATGATGGGAATTAGTTATGATGAAGTTGGGGAATTAAAGTGAGGTGATCTATAATAATCTCATGATGAAACAAGTGAATTTTGGTACTAAAATGCTGCAGAATTTGAATTTGGCTCATTTTTCACAAAAATGCATGTGGTTAGTCGATTAACCATATAATGTTAATCAATAAACACAACAAAAATTGTAAAGATTTGCCTTTTTATTGCACTGTTGTGGCTCTGGCTCGATTCTTTTTGCGTGTCAAAGAAGGCATGGAAATAAACACATGAACCTTGAATTTCTTAAATAATAGTCAATCAAATCTTGGGAAACTCTTGATCGAGTGATTTTGAATTGTTTACATATCAACTTTTACTTTTTTCAGATGAATTTCATTCGAGCTAAGGGACTGTTGATTGGTGTCTTTGATCCAAATTCTTTCATGAGAAAAGAGTTATTAAGGAAAACAAAACAAACATATTTTTGATATTTTGATTAGGGTTAGTAAACATAAACAATCAAATAAAAGCAAACAAAGAAAGAACACAGGTGCTTGGTGATCTTACTTATGATACAGGATGCAAATGATTTGTGGGATCTAAGAGGTAAAAATTAGGGTATTACAGCTTCCCCTATTTAAGTGTCTTCTATCCAGAGATGTGAAGATTGACATCTTTGTCTCGACCAGATAGAAAAGACTTAAATATAACAAGTAAACCCAATTTTTGGCCCTAAGAGACCACAAAATGATAAGATTATGCATATGAGATGCAGACACAAGATCTCTGTGGGGAGAAAATACCACAGGAGACAAACAAAAGTTGCGGAGCAAAAGAAAAGAGAATAGACTCCGCAGAGGAAAACTAAAGAGTAAGATTCTACTGAGGGAAAATTACTAACCAGAAATAAAAGAGGGATATCTCATCCTAACAGGGGAGGTAAAAATCTCTGTTGGGGAAAAGATCATTTACTACTAGGCGACCGGTAATAACATGATCGAAAGGAAAGATTACCAACTACCAACCAAGTGTTAGATATGACAAGGTAATCAACCAAAAAGGTACGAGAAATATTACCTACTTCCAACTAAGGGTTGTACGACAAAGGTAACAAACTAAAAAAGGAGAGATTACCAACTATCAACCAAGTGATAGCTACGACAAAGAAACCAACTCAAATGAAAAATTACCAACTATCAACCAAGATATAGCTACGACAAGGTAACCAACCAAAAGGATACGAGAAATATTACCTACTACCAACTAAGGGCAGTACGACAAAGGTAATAAACTTAAAAAGGAGAGATTACCGACTGTCAACCAAGTGATAGCTATGACAACGTAACCAACTCGAATGGAAAGATTACCAACTATCAACCAAGTGATAGATACGACAAGGTAATCAACCAAAAAGATAAGAGAAATATTACCTACTACCAACTAAGGGCAGTACGACAAAGGTAATGAACTAAAAAAGGAGAGACTACTGAGTATCAACCAAGTGATAGCTACGACAAGGTAACCAACTCGAATGGAAAGATTACCAACTATTAACCAAGTGGTAGCTACGACAAGGTAATTAACCAAAAAGAGAGTTCCACCAAAAGATACTTCGCAGAGGAAAGGTATTGTGAGTTAGTAATTTACTGGGTAGAGGATAAAGGGTACTCAACCAAAAAAGGAGAAATATTACCTGCTACCGATTACTGGGTAGAAGAAAAGGCAATAAGCTCAAAGGTAGAATTACCTACTACCACACAAGTGGCGTTTAAACTAAGGTAATCAACAAAAAAAGAGGAATATTATCTACTACCAGAAAAGGTATGCTAATACAAATGATAAACTCGCAAGGGACCAAAGTTTAATCCAGGAATAAACCAGAGAGAAGCGGTCAAACAAGACTCTACCCGGTGAATAAATATCTCAATTGGGGAAAGTTCCATCCAGATAATGAACTAGAAAGGAAACTGAATCAAAATCTTCCACGAGAAATGAACTCAGTGCGGAATTAGAAAGGAATAAGCTCTTTCTGCTTAATAGTCGACACCCTATATTGGAGAGAGGATACACATACGCTCTTTGGAGAAAAACAACACCAGCGATACAAAATGCATAACGTTGAAACATCAATGGAGTTATGCAAATTAGTATGCGTATGAATATTCTGACAAAACCAGCAAAAGGATAAACACGGGGCGATAAAACACCACAGCTCAATCGGATACTCAGTTAATCTAAAAAAGATATGGATATCATCAAAAGTCCTGTTAGGGATACTCTGCAGGGGAATGAACCGAAATAATCCTGTGGGGATTCCACTAGGGAGGATAACAACCATCAAAGGAAAATAAATCTTGCTACAAGGCTTAGATTTTACTGGAGAGAGAAAGACATTGCTTAGGGAAAACCCAAAATATTCAATCTTCTAACATTAATAATCCCCAAAAGGGATACAAACATCAACTCTACTTCGAGGATGGAAGAAAAACTATTGGGGAAACAATAACAACCCAAATATTTTTGACTCTTCATGGGGATAAGGAAAATCTTTATGAAATCCACTCCAAAGGGACGAAGACATCTGCTCCAGAAAATAATGGATCTGTTGGGGATTACAATCATGTAAACGATTATACACACTTCATTTAGAAATAGCGTCGATCTTCTGGGGATAAAAAAAATATCTCTGAGGGCTAGCCAACATTGAGAAAAACATCCTGGACTTGCCAAGGGAAATAAGAAATTAACATCATAGCAAGAAGTCAAGTTGTGGGGGATTTTAAATCAATACTCAACACAAGGTGAGAGAAAACCTGATAGGTGACTTCTATATCAACACTTTTAAGAAGGCAATAACATTGCTCTCTATTTGGAGAACATCCAAAGTAATAATGCATAACCTCCACTAGGGATCAGCAAGGACAAATCTCTGTGTGGGGATTAACATCAAGGAGAGGTGGAACTCAAAAACTGCTCAATTGACTGATTAAAACCTTGCTGGAAGAAATATACTCAGCTGGAGAAGATATAAATCAAGACTTAGCTAGAGAAAAATATAAATATCATTCGTCAGGAGAAAACCCAGACTGGTATTCAACTAAGGAATATTGGATTTCATGAGTCCAACACATTGTAACAAATCTTAAGGAAACCCGCCACCTGGTTAACTACTAAAGGAGGAAACCTGGTTACAAACTCTAGTGAGGAATTATCAACATACTCTACTGGGAAGAAAAATAATGAACCCTGCTGAGGAAACGCTAAGCTTTGTGCTTCGTAATCTTACCGTTCTTAGAATAACCGTTGACATTCCTTTTTTATATTCACAAATCAAAGGAAAATGTTTTTTTTTATAATTTTCAAAAACTTAAATCAATTATTCACGTTTTGTTTCAACAATCATCATCAATAATAAATGAAACTTTGCAAACAGAAAAAAAATAAGAATTTCAAATAAAGGGACAAAGGCCCAAATTTTATTAATAGAATGGTAGTCCGCAAATGGCGTAACTCCATGGATCATTAAAAAGTTTGAAAAATGGTAAATACATGGAAAGGGTTACATTGAAATAAAATAACCACTATTCTCCTTAACAACTCTGAATTCCACTATGTTCAAAACTTTCGTTGAGAATGGATGAATGAGAATCGATGACACGCAATGTTGTTTCAAGTGATCAAACCTGGCCAGATGCAGTTACTTGCCATAATCCCTAACTTTTGTCTAGATTTCCCTTTCGGGTTTTCAATCTACCGGGATAATTATTTCTATTTTTGTGTCTAATTTTTGCCTAGACCGCCCTTTCGGGTTTTCAATCCACGGAGACGCTCATTTTTTCGTAAGCCGCCCTTTCGGGTTTTCAACTTAGCAAGTTATTCTTTTTATTTTTTTAGGCGAAGTATTTCTTGACTACATCGGCATTCACATGACGAGTAAACTCTTCACCATCCATAGTTGTTAGAATTAATGCACTGCCAGAGAAAGCTCTCTTAATAACATATGGGCCTTCATAATTAGGAGTTAACTTGCCCATAGAATTTGTGGTAAAAGTCGAGATCTTGTTTAGCACGAGGTCGTCTTCTCTGAACACACGAGGTCTAACCTTCTTGTCAAAAGCTTTCTTCATTCTCTGTTGATACAATTAGCCATGACACAAGGTCGTCATTCTTTTCTCTTCAATCAAATTCAACTGATCGTATCTGCTCTGACACCATTCAGCCTCAAACAATTCAGCTTCCATCAAAACTCTCACAAAAGGGATTTCAATTTCTATCGAGAGCATTACTTCCATACCATACACAAGAGAGAAAGGGGTTTCCTCTGTTGAAGTGCTGACAGATGTACAATATCCATGCAAAAAAAAAGGAGCATCTCATGTCAGTCTTTATACGTGACAACAATCTTTTGTATGATCTTCTTAATGTTCTTATTAGCAGCTTCAACAGCCCCATTCATCTTAGGTCTATAAGGAGAAGAATTATGATGCTCAATCCTGAACTCATCACATAGTTCCTTCATCATCTTGTTATTCAGATTCGACCCATTATCAGTGATAATCTTACTCGGAACACCATACCGACAGAGGATTTGGTTCTTGATAAAATGGACCACTACTTGGTTGTTCACATTAGCATATGATGCCACTTCAACCCACTTGGTAAAATAATCAATAGCCACTAAAATGAAATGGTGTCTGTTCGATGCTTTAGACTCAATCATTCCAATCATATCAATGCCCCACATAGAGAAAGGCCAAAGAGAATAGATATCATTGACAGAAGTTAGAGACACGTGAATTTTTTTAGCATAAATCTGAAACTTATTGCACTTCTTTACATATTTGCAACAGTCAGATTCCATTGTCAGCCAATAGTAACCTGCCCTTAACATTTTCTTATCCATTGCATGTCCATTGGCATGTGTACCAAAGGATCCTTCATGAATTTCTTTCATCAACATGTCTGCCTCGTGTCTATCCACACATCTGAGCAAGACCATGTCATTATTCCTTTTATATAGAACATCATCATTCAAGAAAAAACTACTAATTAATCTCCTCAAAGTCTTCTTATCTTTCTTAGATACCCAAAGTGGGTACTCTTTATTCTGAAGAAATCATTTAATATCATAATACCTAGTTTTATCATCAACAACCTCTTCAACTGCAAACACATGAGTCAGCCTACCAAGACGCATAACATCGATTTTTGGCACATCATTCCACTGGTTTACCACAATCAAGGAGGATAAAGTCGCTAAAGCATCTGCCATTCGATTTTCTTCTCTAGGTATATGGTGAAACTCAACCTTATGGAAAACAGTTGACAACCTTCTTGCATATCTTGATAAGGAATCAAATCAGATCAGGTTGATGTGTCTCTCACTCTCCTTTAATCTGATTAATCACTAGGGCTGAATCTCCGTATACATCAAAAATCTTGATTCTTAAATCAATAGCTTATTCTACGCCCATAATACACGCTTCATACTCTGTCACATTATTCGTGCAAGTAAACATCAACCTTGCAGTGAAAGGAATATGAGAACCATGGGGAGTAATGACCGGTAAAATAGCAAGTGTACTATTTTTACCGATGTAGTAATAAGGGGAAATTCCCCGAAAATCGATCTCGCGGACTGCGTATGAATACAATTTTATAATAATGCAATTGATCAAAAAGTCAAAGGGTTTTGGTTTGTTGTTTGCAAAATGTAAAGGCCAGAAGGAAAAAGCAGTAAAATAGAGGCTTTAGACAGTTATTAGAAGCATGCTAGGGTAGGTTGTATGAAAAGCCTTGTAATAACCTTAATCCTTAATTTTCAGAAATCACTGCTCAATTCAATCGGTACCGGTTTTAAAGATTAGTTTACTCTAATTCCTTAGCAGAAAACCCTTTGGTATTCTCCCTATACCCCAATTCCTTGGCAGTATAGGAACAATACCAAGCAATTTATTTTATCTAAAACATTACGGTTACTATAGGCTATCCTCATTCCTAGGCAATTTCTACTACAGTATTATCGTATAAACGTGTTAACGATCATTTTTCCAAACCTAAGGTTAACCGTAAATTGAATCCTTATTTTTCAGACAAGCAAAACCTTAAGAATATTATACAATAACAACAATGATTAGAAAGCAGTGAAATCAATAATTTAAAGAAAACAAGGTCATTACAGAGTCATTTCAGGGACACCCCCTAGCATTGGGGGGTTTAGCTACTCATAATATTTAAAATAAATTCAACAATTAGACTGAACATTACAAGATAATAGGGTCGCCTTGATCTTCAATTGCTTCCGCTCATGAAAACCTTCAGTTTCCCCAAATCCTTGATCGCTGCAATCTTGATCGTCAAATTCTTTTCTCTCTAAAGTACTCTTTTTCTTCTCAAAAAACTTCTCAAATAGTCTCCATTCAAACTCAGCACTAGGGAAATACCCAAAATACCATCTTGGACCACGAGTGTCAAAAATACAAGAAAAATAGAGAATGAAGCGTTTTAACCAATACGGGTCGTGTCAACTGACACGAGCGGCCGTGTTGGCTTCCTGTTACAATTGCACGAGATTTTTCCATGTCCCAGGTGTGATGACACAGGCCGTGTCAGCTCCCTAGTTTTCACCAATTCTTGTCTTTCTGAGCACTTCCTGACACGGACTGTGTCAGCTGACACGGGCGACCATGTCAGGCTCCTAGTCCACTTCAAAGCTCTTCCGAATTCTTGCCATTTTCCCTGGTTTTCGCTCTAATTCTTCTTTATTTTGTATCTGAACCTAGAAACAGTGACAATACCAAATCGACGCGTAAAATGCAATAAAAACAAATAAAATGCGACAAGACATAACAAATGATTAACTAAAACTAACGGTAAAATAACGTATAAAAACCACTGATCAAAACTCCCCCATACTTAAACCATTGCTTGACCTCAAGCAAAAATCTTGGATAAATAACTTTCAAATCAAACAGCACATCAAGTGAAGGACTCAGGATGTAAGGCGTATCGATACTCATACGTGAGTCTTTGTTCTGATCGGCTCAAACCAGCTCTCTTGGTACTCATCCATTAACGAAAGCATTACATAAACACACACCGCAGTAAAACCACGGATCTAAATCCCCCTTTCAGCCACCTCTCCAACTATGCTTTGGGCTTAAGTCTTTTCTTTGATTTTCTACCCCTTTCATTCGGATAATCAGATTAAGGCATTTTTTATTACTTTCATTCACATGTACAATTTTGCTCGAGACTTTTTCCGTGGCACCTTTATTCTTTTTTTTCCTTACTCACTGGCGTTTATTAGTCCACTTTGGGACAACCATAGAGATTCAACTGCCGTTAGGCTAAATTATCGGGTGAGGGTTACCCAACTTAGAAGGACAGGTTGTCTTTACCGTCATTATTCAACTTTTTTTTTGGTGCCACAAGTCATTCTCATAATCAATATATGCAATTCTTTCAATCATGCCGAACTATCATAATGAACTAATCGGGGAATATTTCTCAAATCCAAGTACTATGGCACAAATCTACATGTTGAACTCGTTTCCTTACTACGGGGTGTTGCACCCCAAAATTTGCCCTCACAATACAAGACTTTGTGTTCCAAGAAGGTTCACAAGGTTCACAAAATTCATAATTGGTCAGAAGAGTTGACAATTCCCTCAGACAATGCACCTCCTAAGCAGTGCATCCAAAACTAGGGTTTTGACTTTAATCAGGCTAAATGGACTTCCAAGACTTCAAGTGAGCTTCATAACATCTTATATGTGTATAAGAACCCCCATGTCAAGTTTCAAGACTTTTCTCAAAAGTTTGCTCAGTCAGATGATCAGATAAGTCAAAAGCAGTCAATGCAGTTAAAAGGTCAAACTGAGGTCAACTGTGGTCAAACCAAAGTCAAACTTCATGATTTTTTTTTTGCCAACATCAAAGAGAGGTTGGGTGAGAAATATTATCATAATAACTGTAATACCCCAAATTTTGCCCTAAGATTTGTCGTCGCATTTCATTGCATTTAATCAATTACTAACAAATTTGTGTAGTCGTTTGACTTTTTGCAGGTAAATATCATATGGCATGCACTTTTTTTCTAAAAAGTAAAAATGGCACAATTGGCAGGAGGACATGTGTAAGGAGTTATGAGTGTGAGAGGTTGAGAGTTCGAATCTCACCTTTGGCACTTTTTGTTGTTTTTATTATTTTTACTCTAAATTTTTCTATCTTTCATTAAAAAAATAACAAAAATAGTTTTTTATTATTATTTAATTATTATTTTCGTATTTTAATTAAATCATTTTTTAAAATATTATTTTTTTCACTTTTTTCTAAATTATTCATAAAAATATCCAAAAAATCATAAAATAAAAAAATATTGAAAAAGATTTTGTTCTTTTTATAATATTTTTTATTTTAGGAATCAATAGGATTATTAGTTTTTATTTTAAGTTTATTTTAATTATTTTAAATTATTTAAATTTTATTTTTTCTTAACTAATTATTTAGTTTGGGCTTTAAAATGGGCTTTAGGGACATTATTGACAATTTGGTGTTAACCCTAATTTGTTCCCTATATACATGTGTTGCCTTGTTGGAAAAAAAGGAGGAGAGAATGAAAAAAACCTAAGAGGAGTGAGTGCCGTTGGCCGTTATTTAGTTTTCTTCTTCATCCATTACTATTGTTTCTTTTTCTTCATCGTTTACCGTTATTTCTTTTCCTTCATCTATTACTGTTGTTTCTTTTTCTTCATCGTTTACCGTTATTTCTTTTCCTTCATCTATTACTGTTGTTTCTTTTTCTTCATCTTTTACCGTTATTTCTTTTTCTTCATCTATTACCGTTATTTCTTTTTCTTTATCTATTACTGTTGCGTTTATATATATATAATTTTTAAATTGTTAGAGTTTATATATATAAGATTTTTGATCGAATTATGTCGATACGATGTTTGCACATTTGTGTGCATGACGCGTGACATTTGTGTTAGTTCGATCTGGTTGCGATGATCGCATTTTTGTGTGAGCAATAATACTATTTTTTGCTTAATTTCTTTTTCTTTGCGATAAATTTTGTTTCGTCCGATTTAGATCTGGTTGCGATGAGCGCATTTCTGCGTTAGCAACATTGTTGGGTTATTTGGCACATTTAAAATTCATTATTGCTTTATTATTATTATTATTATTATTATTATTATTATTATTATTATTATTATTATTATTATTATTATTATTATTATTATTATTATTATTATCATTATTTATTATTATTATCATTATTATCATTATTATTATTATTGTTATCATTAATTTATTAAAATTTGTTGTAATATAAAAATCTGTTTTTTTAAAATAAATGACATTAACATCTTTTTTCCAAATTAATATGAAAACCTAATTTTAATTTTCTATATGATTCTATGTATATATTTATTATAATTCTTGTAAATTTTTGTAAATAAAATTAAACCTTATAAACACTTAATGTAAAATTTTGGTGAATGTGATTATTGATTAGTTAAAATTTGTTTTCATCATAATGTGTAAATATTTTTCTTAATAATTGTTAATATGTAATTAGAGATAATTAAATTTTTGTAAATGATTAAGAAATTTATAATTATGTTATATTTAGAACTTTATATTATAGTAATTATTTAATCATTTATGTTCCTAAATAAAAATCAAATCTTATGATATTTAGAACTTTATATTATAGTAATTATTTAATCATTTATGTTTCTAAATAAAAATCAAATCTTATGATATTTAGAACTTTATATTATAGTAATTATTTAATCATTTATGTTTCTAAATAAAAATCAAATCTTATGTTTAATCACGTTATTAATTAATTATTATTGCTAATCATATTTTGTTGCTTATTATTATTTTGAAATTTCTATCTTATTATTTTTTCTAACTTTGTCTATTTTTCTCATTATTATTGTTTCAACTAATTATTTTCACTAACTTTATATTTATACTAACCTTATTTAATTTTTCTTATTATTTACTAACCCTAATATTTTATTTGCTTATTTGTTATTTTTTTTATTTATTTTGTAATTGCCTCTTGGATGTAAATTGTAATTACTTAATTATTATTATCATTATGGTTAGTAATTAGGGAGTGCTAATATGTATGATATTTAAAAAAATAAATTAGATCATTTTAATATAAGATAATTAAATTAAACATTTCACACACGTAAGTCGATTTTAATCGCCGTCTCACTTCTTAAGGATATCCCTCAAGTTGCCTATGAATATTGGTTAAGTGGGGTGTATAAAGCAAGTCCCTCAAAAAGAAAATCATCAAAGTCCCTTATGGTTGCCTTTACGAATCGAGTCCCTTTCGAAAAATGATGATAGTCCCTCCAGTTTGCTTATTACACCCCACAATGGCCTTCAAAAATCCAATTGTCCCTCACATGTCCCTTAACATCCAAAGTAAGGACTACCTACTCCATTATAGTAGGGATAGTCTTACTAAAGGAAAGAATGAAGAATAAGAAAGACCTTAAAACATTAGGGTAGGCTACTCCTAGATACTTGCTCACTTCAAAACTTTTTCACACTTAAACAAATTTTCAACAAGTTTTCAAACAAGTTCTTAACACATCCTTACATGGATTATTTATTAACTATTCTGAAAATTTTCTATTCACACACTACACTTTCAAAACAATTCAAAAGTGAGCTTAAGTACCTAAGAGCCCATGGATAACCATGGATGAAAAGGGTGCTAACACCTTCCCTTTTCATAACCTACCCCCCGGACCCAAAATATTCTCTAAGGTCTTTCCTGTTCTTTTATAACCTTTCCTTATGGATAAAATAAAAGTCGGTGGCGACTCTTGCTATCCGCAACATTGTTTAAAGTCAGTTCTCCCACCGTGTTACAGAACTGGCGACTCTGCTGGGGATCTATTTAAGAGGGGTACCCTTAGGAATTAAGATCACTTTAAATTGTTTGCCTTGTTTGCTTTATTATTATATTGTTGGGGTGCTCTTATGTGTGAAAGGTCCTAACCCGGATCTAGTGTACCTTAGGGAAATGGCAATAGACCAAGGAAACTGTACGACGTATATCGATACGGTTGATCTGGTGGCCATAGTTAGTGCGACTTCTTGGTTGGTGCTTATATTCCTTAAGTCAAGTTGAGGATAATATTGAGGCTGCCATATGTTGTCAATGCACTAACTGACTTTTAGAACCCTAGTTAACTCATCTTGGCCTTTAGAAAGTAGTGAGGTAACCGGCTTTGGTGCAGACTGAAGTTGGTTGACACTCGATACTACGCTCATTGAGATCTTAAACTTGGAGGGTTTTGGTTGGCAAGTAAGTTGCCTTCTGAACAACCACCCTTGTGAAGGATCAATGATATTGAGATCCCTTAGAACCTGGTTACTTTTGTAGGACAGGATGAACCATCTAACTTCAGGGGAGGGTACTTGCCTTTGAACCTCATGCAAGCCTTTAAACCTAGGGCTATGGTGTGACTTGTTTGTGTGTGCCACATGTTTGTGATTGAGCATGACATCATGACATCATCATGCATCATAAGCATATCATTTTCCCTAACCATTTCAAGGACCAAAGGATTTATCTTTGTTCTTTGTTGCAGGTCATGGCTTCTGCTCGTAGAAACACCATCAGGATCAACTTTGTAGGGATACCTGCTAAGCTCAAGGAGTTGGTTTCCCTAGTGCCTGATCATTCCCAGTTCAACAAGAGACATGGTCACTTATTGGATCTAGTTACTTCAGGGCTCAGTGAAGACATGATGAGTGTGCTGTTTCAGTTCTTTGACCCTAAGCACCATTGCTTTACATTTCCTGATTATCAGCTGGTTCCAACCATGGAGGAGTTCTCTAAACTTCTGGGTATACCTGTTCTTGATCAGAAGCCATTCACAGGCTTAGAGAAGGAGCTTAAACCAGAAGTTATTGCCGCAGCTCTACATCTGAAGAAGTCTGACATTGTTCTAGAGACGAGAAGTGGAGTTAAAGGTATTCTTGCCAAGGTATTAGTGGATAAAGCTCAAATGTTCTTGAAGGCTATGAGTTACGATGCTTTTGAGGAGATCTTAGCCTTATTGATTTACGGCTTAGTGTTGTTCCCCAATCCTGATCAGTTCATAGACGTTCATGCCATCAACATATTCCTGAGTCACAATCCAGTGCCTACCTTACTTGGAGACATCCTACATTCTCTTCACACCCGTACTACAAGAGCAAGAGGAACTTTGATGTGCTGCATACCTTTACTTTCTAGGTGGTTTATTTCTCACCTTCCTCGCTCAGTAATGAAGAATGAGCAAGGGTTCAGATGGTCCAAGAGGATCATGTCACTTTCTCACTCAGACATCCATTGGTGCTCCAGATCTACGGAGAATGTCACCATCATTGACCGTTGTGGGGAGTTTCCTAACGTGCCGCTTCTAGGCATAAAAGGAGGCATCACCTACAACCCATCTCTAGCTTTACGACAGTTTGGTTACGCCCGGAGCGATGGTCCACATGACATGTTGATTCAGGGCATTGTGTTTGACTACGACAACGATCTTCAGGGTTACCGTCAGAGATTCATACGAGCTTGGGAAAAGGTAAACAGGATTGACAGCAAGACACTGGAGCCTAAGTACACCATTCCTATGGAGGCTTATCTCAGATGGGTACGATTTCGTGCTCAGACACTCATGATGCCATATCCTGCCATCCTACCAGTTACCATGGAACCTGTTGCTGAAGGAGACACAGCTTATACCATCCTTCACCCAGACATGCCTACTGATGTGGAAGACTTGCAGAGATCATGGATCCAACTGAAAGAGCAAAGGGATACTTTCGAGGCTCATTACAAAGCAAGCCAAGCAAGGATCCTAGAGCTAACAAAGCTACTTCATAAAGCAAGCATGTCTATGGGTGCCAAAGAAAGCTTTAAGGAGTATGCTCAGAAGTGGAGAGACTTAGCTGGAGGAGTTCAACCCCCTTTGACTGATAGGGAATTGGTTGATATGTTCATGTGTACGCTGAATGGTCCGTTTTACAGTCATCTCATTGGAAGCTCATCATCTGGCCTCACTGAGTTGATCATGACAGGAGAGCGAGTAGAGAATGGCATCAAGAGTGGTAAGATCCAAATGGGCACTTCTTCATCAGGTGCCGCAAAGAAGCCTCCCACTGGGAAGAAAGAATCTAATGCTGTGTATGGTCAGCCTGATCGTAACAGAAGGCATCAGTCTGTTAGTGCAGTTCATATTTCAAATCCAACTCCTGCAACAACAGAGCAGCCTCAAGGCAACCAACAGAGGGCTAGAAGACAGTTCACGAAGATCAACATGTCAATGGCTCAGGCATTGCAACACTTGTTGAAAGCTGAACTTATTACCCTGAGGGAGGCCCCTCGGAATCCCAATGTTACCTCTCCCAAGTACAATCCCAATGCACGATGTGCATATCATTCAAACTGTCCAGGACATGATACTAATAACTGCTGGGTCTTGAAGAACAAAATTCAGGATATGATTGATGCTGGAGAAATTGAGTTTGATCCACCAGGTACTCCAAATGTGATTACAGCTCCAATGCCAAATCACGAGAAGACTGTCAACGCCATTGATAAAGATATTGATGAAGATCTGCATGTCTATTCAGTTATGGAGTTGAGCACACCATTGTCTGTTATCAAAAAGAGGTTAGTACAAGCTGGGATCTTTCCAGGTTGTCATGAAGATTGTCTATATTGTACCTATAAGCCGGATAGTTGCTTCATTTTGAGAGATGGGATTCAACGTCTCATGGATAAATATACTATAGTGTTTGAAAGAAGACCAGCATCTGTAGAAAGTATGGTGGATCATCTGACTCAGGGTAAAAAGATTGAAGAGGTTGACATGGTTGACAAAGTACCACTAAGAATCACTTCAAAGGGTCCCATTAAAATCACTCATCAGGGCCCAATCAAGATTACTGCTGAAGGTCCTGTGAAAGTTGTCACTGAAGCCAGAGTAGCTCCTCTGATCATTACCACTCCTGGTCCTATTCCTTATACATCTGACAAAGCTGTGCCTTGGTACTATGGGTCTGATGTTTACATCCATGGTGTCAAACAGGAGCCTTTACCTGATATGCCTGTTGACATTGATAATATTGCCGGATCTAGCAAGATCACTCGTAGTGGAAGAGTCTTCTCTCCTCCAGTTGCTTCTAAGAGTGCGGTTACTCCTGCTGTTACTTCCACCACTGATGCTCGGGGCAAGGGTCCTGTTATTGAGCCTGTATCTACTGATGTGCCAGCTGCTGATGACCTCTCTAAGCAGATGGAAGAAGTATTGAAAATCATTCGCAAGAGTGATTATGATATTGTTGATCAGCTGGGGCATACTCCCTCAAAGATTTCTATGCTCTCCCTGTTATTATGTTCTGAGGCTCATGCCAAGTCATTGATCAAGTTTCTAAAGATGGCTCATGTACCCAGTGCAATTTCTGTGGACCAGTTTGAGAATTGTGTTGCTCACCTGACCTATGACAACGGGTTAGGATTTTCTGATGCTGACTTGACCCCTGCCAAGAGGGATCATAACAGGGCCTTGCATATTTCAATTGAATGCAGGGGCACTACCCTGTCTCATGTGCTGATAGATAATGGTTCCTCTCTGAATGTGTTGCCTAAGGAAGTCCTGAACAAGCTGAGTCCTGAAGATACGGTATTGAAGCCCAGTAATATTGTGGTAAAGGCTTTTGATGGTTCTAGAAGAGTAGTGCATGGGGAAATTGATCTCCCAATCAAGGTTGGTTCTCAGGTGTTCACTGCTACATTCTATGTGATGGATATTCGTCCTTCGTACTCATGTCTGCTTGGTCGTCCCTGGATCCAGGGGGCAGGTGCGGTGACCTCCACATTACATCAAAAGTTGAGATATCCGGTGAATGGAAAAGTTGTTACTGTCTTTGGAGAGGAAGAATACTTTGTCAGCCATGTAAACACTTTCAAGTATCTGGAAGTAGAAGGTGAATACATTGAAACTCCATGTCAGTCATTTGAAGTGGTTCCCTAGGCTGTTAAGGATTGTGTGACTCCTCCTGCTGTGAAGAAGGTTCCTGTGGTCATCAGAAACCCTCCAACAATGGCAATGGCCTCCCTCAATGATGCAAAAGCTATGGTGGAAGAAGAGTCCCAGAAGGCTGTCCGTCGTGCCCGTGCTGTTCGTATCACCAATCAAGGGGTTATCAATGCCGTGGGAGATCAAGATGAAGACTACAACTTGGAGGCATGGATTCTTCCTACTGTGGGTGCTGGACTCAATAATTGGACAGCTGAAGATGTTATCCCTATCTCCTTTAGTCAGGAGTAAATACTATTACTATGTTATGTTTTTAAATTTATAATTTCTGGAACAATTAAAACTTTCAAGCCATGTGCCTTACCCGGGGCACAATGGTGTGCTTGTTACGGGTTGTCATCTCATTTGCATACTTCATTCGATAAAATCAGTGGACGTTTCGTTTTCGTAAATATTGTGTTCCTTGTCTTTCTTTTTCTTTTATTTTTGCTTTATCAGCTATGTGTTCTTACACACACCCACGTCACTAAAATGCCGATCCTCATCCACTCTGGATCCAATTGATAACAGTTCTACTATTGCCAATTACAATTTCGAGAATCCGATCTATCAAACTGAAGACGGAAACGAGGACGATTGTGAAATATCTGTAGGGCTTGCTAGGTTGTTACAACAAGAAGAGAAAGCTATACAGCCACATGAAGAGCCAGTCGAAGTTGTGAATCTGGGAACTGAAGAAAACAGAAAAGAGGTCCAGATAGGGGCTGATTTAGACAACACTGCTCAGCATAAGAATGCAGGGGCAACATATCAGCGTGCTATGGTGGCTTTGTTTCATGATATGATTCATCATGAGATAGAGGTATATGTGGATGATATGATAGCCAGGTCTCAGAATGAAGAACAACATCTTGATCATCTGCACAAGTTGTTTGAGAGGTTGAAGAAATACAGGTTGAGATTAAATCCAAACAAGTGTACTTTTGGAGTTAGATCTGGAAAGCTCCTGGGTTTCATTGTCAGTGGAAAAGGTATTGAAGTGGATCCTGCAAAAGTGAAAGCTATACGAGAGATGCCATCTCCCCGTACTGAGAAGGAGGTTAGAGGTTTCTTGGGACTACATTGCAAGATTTATTTCCCAATTAACTACCATCTGTGAGCCAATCTTCAAGTTGTTGAAGAAAGATCAGGTGATGGAATGGAATGATGAGTGCCAGACTGCCTTTGATGAAATCAAGAGATATTTGCTAGAACCTCCAATTTTAATGCCACCAGTTGATGGAAGACCCTTGATTATGTATTTAACAGTATTAGACAACTCAATGGGGTGTGTATTGGGGCAACATGACGAGTCTGGTCGAAAAGAGCAGGCAATATACTACCTTAGCAAAAGTTTACCGACTGTGAAACAAAATACTCACTGCTCGAGAAAACTTGCTGCGCTTTGGCACGGGCTGCTCGCCGACTAAGACAGTATATGTTGACCCATACTACCTTGTTGATTTCAAAGATGAATGGGGCAGTTGAAGCTGCTAATAAGAACATTAAGAAGATTGTACAGAAGATAACTGTTACTTACAAGGATTGGCATGAGACGTTACCATTTGCTCTGCATGGTTATCGTACTACAATACGTACTTCAACCGGGGCAACCCCATTCTCCTTGGTCTATGGTATGGAAGCAGTTCTGCCTATTGAAGTTCAGATCCCCTCCTTGAGAATTATAAGGATGCAGGCTTGGATGAAGATGAGTGGATTCAGACTCGACTTGACCAGATAAATTTGATTGATGAGAAAAGGTTAGCAGCAGTTTGTCATGGCCAGATGTACCAGAAACGGATGATCAAAGCTTTTAACAAGAAGGTTAAGCCAAAGGTATATCAGGCTGGTGACTTGGTAATCAAGCGTATCATATTACCACAGGGTGATCCTAGGGGCAAGTGGACTCCAACATATGAGGGACCATTTGTAGTCAAGACAGTGTTCTCAGGAGGTGCCATGATATTGACTACAATGGATGGTGAAGACTTCCCACAACCTGTAAACGCAGACATAGTTAAAAAATACTACGCATAAAAAGAGACCCGCTAGGTTGACAGGCCTAGGCAAAAATAAGGGCATCCCGGCAAACCAAAAGGGTTTGGGCAAAAATTAGGGATATATATATATAAAAAGATGTACACCCGGCAAGTCGAAAACCTGAAAAGGCGGCTTGGGCAAAAAAGGGTATCCCGGTGGATTGAAAACCTGAAAGGGCAATCCAGGCAAAAGTTAGGGATTAAAGCGTATGACTATGTCTCGTTTGGATCACTCATGAAACTGCAACCAGTTGTACTACTTACTCAAGCTCAAACAGATAAAGCTCAATCCAATCGTTTCCGTCTCAACAGCAAGAAGATGAGATACTTGAGGGGCAATAGTAGAATTGAAACTCAATAGGATTATTTCCCACATAGCTGATTCTTTTTGTAAAACTTCATGACAAAATTCTCTTACTAGGGTTTATGTCTCCTTGTACAAACTTACCCGTGTATGGGTCACTTTTGATATAAATAAATTCCATCTTTTGAATCCAGATTTACTTTTACCCTATTTACATAAGCGAAACGTCCATTGGTTGTGTTTGAATGTATGTATGCCTTTGAATATGATTGATGTTTACCAGAAATGCATGTATGCTTTTAATATGATTGATGTTTACCAGAAATGCATGAAAATGCAGTAATAGTATTTACTAAGGACGAACGAGGGAAGGATTTCAACGAAGCTTCGCCGGTTCATCTTTACAAGGCAGTTACAAACCATCAGTAGGACTAATCCATTTTCACAAAGTCTAATCTCCCCTGGAATTTATATCCATCTCTTTTATCCTCATACGGATATACGGGAAATTACTTTCCAATAAGGGCACGATGAACGAAGACGGGATGTTATACTTATCCTACTATCAAACGAAAAGGAAGGTTATCTATACCCTACTGTCCCCAACAACGGGAGGTTATCTATACCTTGTTATCCCCAACAATGGGAGGTTATCTATACCTTGTTATCCCCAGCAGACGGAGGGTTATGTATTCTTCAACAACGAATCGGGATTTATTTTCCTTGGCCAGCAGTTGTTATACAAGGATATCCAGACACTTCCAGCAGTGTCATAGCATACATACATCATTTACATCATACCATAACATATATGTCTATAGTACATTACCTAAGTGCATCATGTCATACATGCATACATAAAGCATAAACTAATGTTGTTATACAGGATGCTACCTTGTTTTCAGGTTAATTATCCAACAAACAATCTTATGATCTTTGGGACTGCTTTATTGTAACCTCAGGGTTACTGTATCCTCCTGATGAGCTTCTTATTACTTTGGGACTGCTTTATTGTAACCTCAGGGTTATTTTATCCTCCTGATAGCCTCTCATGACTTCAAGACTGCTTTAGAGCTACTGATTGCTCTATCCTCCTGAAATCATCCTATTACTTCAAGACTGCTTTAGAGCTATTGATTGCTCTATCCTCCTGAAGCCATTATTATTTCAAGACTGCTTTAGAGTATTCATTGCTCTATCCTCCTGAAATTACATTATTATTTCAAGACTGCTTTAGAGCTATTCATTGCTCTATCCTCCTGAAATCATTACTTCAAGACTGCTTTAGAGTATTCATTGCTCTATCCTCCTGAAATTACATTATTATTTCAAGACTGCTTTAGAGCTATTCATTGCTCTATCCTCCTGAAATCATTACTTCAAGACTGCTTTAGAGCTATTGATTGCTCTATCCTCCTGAAGACATATCACATTATTATTTCAAGACTGCTTTAGAGCTATTCATTGCTCTATCCTCCTGAAATCATTACTTCAAGACTGCTTTAGAGCTATTGATTGCTCTATCCTCCTGAAGACATATCACATTATTATTTCAAGACTGCTTTAGAGCTATTCATTGCTCTATCCTCCTGAAATCATTACTTCAAGACTGCTTTAGAGTATTCATTGCTCTATCCTCCTGAAATTACATTATTATTTCAAGACTGCTTTAGAGCTATTCATTGCTCTATCCTCCTGAAATCATTACTTCAAGCCTGCTTTAGAGCTATTGATTGCTCTATCCTCCTGAAGACATATCACGTTATTATTTCAAGACTGCTTTAGAGCTATTCATTGCTCTATCCTCCTGAAATCATTACTTCAAGACTGCTTTAGAGTATTCATTGCTCTATCCTCCTGAAATTACATTATTATTTCAAGACTGCTTTAGAGCTATTCATTGCTCTATCCTCCTGAAATCATTACTTCAAGACTGCTTTAGAGCTATTGATTGCTCTATCCTCCTGAAGACATGTCACGTTATTATTTCAAGACTGCTTTAGAGCTATTCATTGCTCTATCCTCCTGAAATCATTACTTCAAGACTGCTTTAGAGTATTCATTGCTCTATCCTCCTGAAATTACATTATTATTTCAAGACTGCTTTAGAGCTATTGATTGCTCTATCCTCCTGAAATCATTACTTCAAGACTTCTTTAGAGCTATTGATTGCTCTATCCTCCTGAAGACATATCACGTTATTATTTCAAGACTGCTTTAGAGCTATTCATTGCTCTATCCTCCTGAAATCATTACTTCAAGACTACTTTAGAGCTGTTGATTGCTCTATCCTCCTGAAGCCATTCTATTACTTCAAGACTGCTTTAGAGCTATTGATTGCTCTATCCTCCTGAAGCCATTATTACTTCAAGACTGCTTTAGAGCTATTGATTGCTCTATCCTCCTGAGGTCCGATTTATCACTTCAAGACTGCTTTAGGGTTATCATTATTGATCGCTCTATCCTCATGAAGACATGCTGTTACATCAGTATTACTCCAGACCCCTGACAGCTCTCATTATACTACTGAAGAACTTTCCCCTAGTGGCATCTTTAAGCCCACTCAATCATGTTCAACCAACCATCAATATCACTCCATGCACTGGTGAGTGCAAATTTTTGGGCTTTTGTGTTCAATCCCCTTCAACCTTCCAGGTTACGACTGGCAAATATACCAATCTAACCCCTCAGGTTTCAGAAAATTGAACAGGGGCAGCTGTTGCACCCCAAAATTTGCCCTCACAATACAAGACTTTGTGTTCCAAGAAGGTTCACAAGGTTCACAAAATTCATAATTGGTCAGAAGAGTTGACAATTCCCTCAGACAATGCACCTCCTAAGCAGTGCATCCAAAACTAGGGTTTTGACTTTAATCAGGCTAAATGGACTTCCAAGACTTCAAGTGAGCTTCATAACATCTTATATGTGTATAAGAACCCCCATGTCAAGTTTCAAGACTTTTCTCAAAAGTTTGCTCAGTCAGATGATCAGATAAGTCAAAAGCAGTCAATGCAGTTAAAAGGTCAAACTGAGGTCAACTGTGGTCAAACCAAAGTCAAACTTCATGATTTTTTTTTTGCCAACATCAAAGAGAGGTTGGGTGAGAAATATTATCATAATAACTGTAATACCCCAAATTTTGCCCTAAGATTTGTCGTCGCATTTCATTGCATTTAATCAATTACTAACAAATTTGTGTAGTCGTTTGACTTTTTGCAGGTAAATATCATATGGCATGCACTTTTTTTCTAAAAAGTAAAAATGGCACAATTGGCAGGAGGACATGTGTAAGGAGTTATGAGTGTGAGAGGTTGAGAGTTCGAATCTCACCTTTGGCACTTTTTGTTGTTTTTATTATTTTTACTCTAAATTTTTCTATCTTTCATTAAAAAAATAACAAAAATAGTTTTTTATTATTATTTAATTATTATTTTCGTATTTTAATTAAATCATTTTTTAAAATATTATTTTTTTCACTTTTTTCTAAATTATTCATAAAAATATCCAAAAAATCATAAAATAAAAAAATATTGAAAAAGATTTTGTTCTTTTTATAATATTTTTTATTTTAGGAATCAATAGGATTATTAGTTTTTATTTTAAGTTTATTTTAATTATTTTAAATTATTTAAATTTTATTTTTTCTTAACTAATTATTTAGTTTGGGCTTTAAAATGGGCTTTAGGGACATTATTGACAATTTGGTGTTAACCCTAATTTGTTCCCTATATACATGTGTTGCCTTGTTGGAAAAAAAGGAGGAGAGAATGAAAAAAACCTAAGAGGAGTGAGTGCCGTTGGCCGTTATTTAGTTTTCTTCTTCATCCATTACTATTGTTTCTTTTTCTTCATCGTTTACCGTTATTTCTTTTCCTTCATCTATTACTGTTGTTTCTTTTTCTTCATCGTTTACCGTTATTTCTTTTCCTTCATCTATTACTGTTGTTTCTTTTTCTTCATCTTTTACCGTTATTTCTTTTTCTTCATCTATTACCGTTATTTCTTTTTCTTTATCTATTACTGTTGCGTTTATATATATATAATTTTTAAATTGTTAGAGTTTATATATATAAGATTTTTGATCGAATTATGTCGATACGATGTTTGCACATTTGTGTGCATGACGCGTGACATTTGTGTTAGTTCGATCTGGTTGCGATGATCGCATTTTTGTGTGAGCAATAATACTATTTTTTGCTTAATTTCTTTTTCTTTGCGATAAATTTTGTTTCGTCCGATTTAGATCTGGTTGCGATGAGCGCATTTCTGCGTTAGCAACATTGTTGGGTTATTTGGCACATTTAAAATTCATTATTGCTTTATTATTATTATTATTATTATTATTATTATTATTATTATTATTATTATTATTATTATTATTATTATTATTATTATTATTATTATTATTATTATCATTATTTATTATTATTATCATTATTATCATTATTATTATTATTGTTATCATTAATTTATTAAAATTTGTTGTAATATAAAAATCTGTTTTTTTAAAATAAATGACATTAACATCTTTTTTCCAAATTAATATGAAAACCTAATTTTAATTTTCTATATGATTCTATGTATATATTTATTATAATTCTTGTAAATTTTTGTAAATAAAATTAAACCTTATAAACACTTAATGTAAAATTTTGGTGAATGTGATTATTGATTAGTTAAAATTTGTTTTCATCATAATGTGTAAATATTTTTCTTAATAATTGTTAATATGTAATTAGAGATAATTAAATTTTTGTAAATGATTAAGAAATTTATAATTATGTTATATTTAGAACTTTATATTATAGTAATTATTTAATCATTTATGTTCCTAAATAAAAATCAAATCTTATGATATTTAGAACTTTATATTATAGTAATTATTTAATCATTTATGTTTCTAAATAAAAATCAAATCTTATGATATTTAGAACTTTATATTATAGTAATTATTTAA
This sequence comes from Lathyrus sativus, assembly GCA_963859935.3. Classification (NCBI taxonomy): domain Eukaryota; kingdom Viridiplantae; phylum Streptophyta; class Magnoliopsida; order Fabales; family Fabaceae; genus Lathyrus; species Lathyrus sativus. The sequence goes on along the minus strand of OZ012736.1, from coordinate 185,924,250 downwards.
TCATTTATGTTTCTAAATAAAAATCAAATCTTATGTTTAATCACGTTATTAATTAATTATTATTGCTAATCATATTTGTAAGAACAGAGTATGCCTAAGAGGGGGGGGTGAATTAGGACTTTTGAAATTTTTCCGGTTTTTATATGGTTCTTGGAAATATACTGGATGGTGTTCTTGGTTATGGAAAGCAGTAAATCAACAGAAAGAGAGAAAGACACAGGATTTATAGTGGTTCCCCTCACAATCCGAGAGTACTCCACTCCCCTTTCAACATGAAAGAGAATTTTCACTATTGTTTAAAAACAGTACAACCTATCACACCATCAACCGGTGAGGCCTACTTTTAAACAATCAATAACACAAGTGTACAAGAACAATCCTCTTGTAAACACTCACCCTTGTGTCCAACAATCCTGGATCACAAGTCAGATACACAATAATTGTAATGAATTTGGTTGAGTATAATTGTCAAAGTGATCTTCTTCAATGAATCAAAATTCACTCTTTGTAATTTCTTCAACACAAGTGTTCAATGAATGTGAAACTTTCAATGCAAGTATGAAACACTTTTTTGAAAAATGAATTTGATTCTAAGACAATTTTAAAAATGAGTATTGGTTTTTGTTGGTGTGTTTTTCAAAATGAAAAACTCAGAATTTATATGAGTAAAATAACCTTTCACAAAAGGTATGATTTTAAAATAATTTTGAACTCAAAAACAAAGCAATTTTTCACTGCACGTTCAGTGTTAATCGGTTAACCCATATGGTTAATCGGTTAACACTGGTACGTTAGCCCAGAAAATTCAAAATTTAAAATGGTTAACCGGTTAACCCATATGGTTAATCGGTTAACACTGCTAATTTTCAGAAAAATGCTTTTTAAAATTAATGTTATACCATTTTTAAAGTTTCAAAAACATGTGTATGTATTATGCACAAATGATTGATGTTTTTGAACACTTGTATATCAAAATTAAAAAGGTGGATTTGATATACCAGTAATGCAGGCAAGTCTGGAAGAATCAGTTCCATATAGCTTGATGACTTTATCTTGATGACTTTGAACAACTTGTCTTTTTGCAATCAAGAGATATTAACTTTGAGTAGCATTGACATCATCAAAACTTGAGCCTGAAGTATGCTTCTACATTCTCCCCCTTTTTGATGATGGCAATCAAAAATGTTGTGCGATATCTTTTGGTTCTTGATATGGTTCTCCCCCTATGTCTAGCAACTCCCCCTATCTTAACAGAGGAAAAAAATCTGCACACAGAGAGATATTAACAGAACCAAGCTCTTCTCCCCCTTTGACATCAGCAAAAAGGAAGAGCTTTCAAAGAAATCACAAGATAGCAACAAATATAGTAATAAGCACATGCAAAGCCAAGTAAACACAAAGCACAAACATAGTACATATAAAATGCAGCAAATAGAGATTGTACTGGTTACAATAAAACATAGTTCAAATGAAATCATAAAAGCTTATAACTAGAAAGCAAAGCAATAAAAACAACAGCAGCAACATATTCTCTAAACATCCGCATCCGCCATATCCTCCTCCTCTTCTTCTTCATCACTATCAACCTCTTCTTCAATCTCGTCGTCCACAACTCGGGTGCTGGAATGTGGAGGGTTAAGTATGAGGTTTCTAAGGGAGGCAATTGCTCGGGAGGTCTCTCTATGCATATTCATGGATTCTCGATGCTGGTTCATCATGGTTGTGTAGAGAAACTCACTGGTTAGACCCCCTTCAGGCATTGGATAAGCGTGATGCACAGGACCATCATCAGTATACCTGTAGGTACCGTCAGCCGCCTTGATGATTCCAGTATTCTTCACAATATTAATCTCATTGATCTCATTCGTTGTAGGTTTCATCTTGGAGGATGGTTCTCTGTTGAGGTCAAGTTCAGTTAATTCCAGAATTCTAGAAACCAAGCGAGCATACGGCAGCCGGGTAATGCAATGAAGTTGTTGCTGCAGATGATACATAATAGTCAAAATCCAATTGACTCTGATGCGATTCTTAATAGCAAAGATCAGCTGCATTTCCAAGTCGTTGATCTGAGAGTGATTTGAGTCCTTTGGAATGAGGACATAGCAGATAATGTAGTGAAGCATTCGATCAGATACTGTCAGATTCTTGGCATAGCATAGCATGCGAGCAGTGCGAGAGTTTGCAATAACAGTTTCTTTTGGGAACCTGCAAATCTGATAGTAATACTCCATTTTATCATAGTTTGCCCAGGGTCCATCTACATGGTTTACACCTTTTCTCAGAAAGCATCCCTTTGATGGGATCTTAAGGTGTCTAGCCAGGGTGGATAAATTCTCAACAAATTCATGATCTCTAATGGTGGACCGGATCATGTGGTTCTCATCCATATCCAGATATACAGACATTTTATTCATAAAAGCTTTAACCAGATCAGGATAGATGATACCAGAGTCGGTGACGAACTTGTCGATACGCTGATATTCCAACAGAGTAGGAAAATCAAAAGATATTGCAGGAAAAGCTCGAAGATTCACATACTTTACCGGCATAAGTTGACGAACACGCACTTTGAAATCCATCCGTCTCTTCTTGGTGGTTTCCATTGGAATACTGTCGTCATCTGATTCTGATGCAGAATGGTGTTCTGGAAGTTTTCCCTTGCCGCGGTTTGATGCTGAAGCCATGGATGGAGGTTTGAGAGAAACTGGGGTTGTGGGTTCTGAGGAAGTTAGGGTTTGAGAAGTTATGGGGAGTTTTTCCAACTTTTAAGAGTGGGAGAGAGAAGTTAGGATTTAAGAGGGAATGTGGATTTTGGATATGGATGTGGATATTTAGAAGAATATGAACCACACAAATATATAAAGAAAAAATATAAAATTTTCAAAAATTAAATATAATTTTCGTTTCTGATTTTTTTTTGAAAAATTACAGTGTTAATCGGTTAACCATATAGGTTAATCGGTTAACACATTAAAAAGTTTAATCAGAATTGAAAATTCAACAGTGTTAATCGGTTAACCCATATGGTTAATCGATTAACATGCTCGAATTTTTGAAAAATACATAAAACAGAATGCATATACATGAAAACATTAATGCATATATAAACTAGAGATAAGGATCAGATGTCACCTTCATCAAGAATCCCAAGTTCTCTCCGAATTTTGTAGAATGATTCTTTTGCCAAAGGCTTGGTGAAGATGTCGGCGAGTTGGTTGTGTGTGTCGACGAAAGTAACATCAACATCCCTGTTTAATACGTGATCTCGAAGGAAATGATGCCGGATATCAATGTGCTTTGTTCTGGAATGCATAACCGGATTCTTTGTGATATTTATGGCACTAGTATTGTCACATAGTAGAGGAATGCAACCGAGGTCAACACCATAATCCAGAAGTTGTTGTTTCAGCCATAAAATTTGTGCACAGCAACTTCCTGCGGCGATGTATTCTGCTTCGGCGGTGCTGAGTGCTACACAAGCTTGCTTCTTGCAAGCCCATGATACTAGAGCATTTCCAAGAATATGACATGTACCACTTGTACTTTTTCTATCGGTTTTGCATCCTGCATAGTCAGCGTCAGAATAACCAACTAAAGAACAAATACTACCTTTAGGATACCATAATCCAACGTTGGTCGTTCCCTTGAGATACTTGATAATTCTCTTCACAGCAGTGAGATGCGATTCCTTCGGATTTGCTTGGAAGCGCGCACACAAACAAACACTAAACATAATGTCAGGACGGCTTGCCGTCAAATATAGTAATGAACCAATCATACCTCGATATTTAGTAATATCAACTGGAGTTCCAGATTCATCTTGATCAACATATGTTCCGGATCCCATAGGAGTTGACATCATCTTGCAACTATCCATATCGAATTTCTTTATTAATTCCTTACAGTACTTGGATTGGTTGAGGAAGATTCCATCCTTGGTTTGCTTGATTTGTAGTCCAAGAAAATAATTTAACTTTCCCATCATGGACATCTCGAATTCTTCTCGCATCATGAGTGAGAATTCTTCGCACAGTTCTTTGTTTGTTGATCCAAATATGATGTCGTCGACGTAGACTTGTACTAACAAGGTGTTACCCTTGATCTTCTTTATAAATAGCGTCTTGTCAACCTTTCCTTTTGTAAATCCTTTCTCACATAAGAAGTTGCTAAGGCGATCATACCATGCTCGTGGTGCTTGTTTTAACCCGTAGAGAGCCTTCTTCAGTTTGAAAACATGTGAGGGATTTTTGAAGTCTTCAAAACCCGGAGGTTGTTTGACATAGACTTCCTCATTAATGTATCCATTCAGGAAAGCGCTTTTGACATCCATCTGGAATAACTGAAAATTCATAGAACAAGCGTAAGCAAGTAGTAATCTAATTGCTTCTAACCTTGCTACCGGAGCGAATGTTTCATCAAAATCAATTCCTTCTTCCTGGTTGTAGCCTTGTGCGACCAATCTTGCCTTGTTACGAACTATAATCCCATTCTCGTCAAGTTTGTTCTTGAACACCCATCTGGTTCCTATAATATGCTTATTGTCTGGTCTTGGTACAAGGGTCCAAACTTGATTTCTTTCAAATTGATTAAGTTCTTCTTGCATTGCTATAATCCATTGGTCGTCGCCTAAAGCTTCATCGATCTTTGATGGTTCAATTTGAGATACAAACGCCATGTTGAGACACGCATCCTTTAAGTTGAGTCGAGTTGCCACGCCTTGACTAATATCACCAATAACTTTATCAATTGGGTGATCTCTGTGAGTTCTCCATTCTTTCGGAAGATCTTGATTTTCTTGAGTAACATCTTCTTGTAATATTGTTTGATCTTTTGGAACAATTTCTTCATTTTGTGAAGTATCTACAAAATCATCATCATCATCCAAAACAATATTATCCTCTTTCGAGGGGTTAGTCTCATCAAACGAAACATGAACGGACTCTTCAATGGTAAGAGTTCTTTTATTAAAAATTCTAAAAGCTTTACTATAAGATGAGTAACCAAGAAATATACCTTCGTCGGACTTCTCATCAAACTTACCGAGATTGTCCTTATTGTTGTTGAGAACGAAGCATTTGCAGCCAAATATGTGGAAGAATGATATATTCGGTTTCCTTCCCTTGAACAACTCATACGGAGTCTTTTTGAGTAGCGGTCGAATATTCACGCGGTTGCTTACAAAGCATGCCGTGCTTACTGCTTCTGCCCAGAAATATTTTGGAAGATTTGTGTCGCTGAGCATTGTTCTAGCAAGTTCAACTAGTGAGCGATTCTTCCGTTCTACGACGCCGTTTTGTTGAGGAGTTCTTGGTGCCGAAAAATTATGAGAAATTCCATGTTCTTCGCAAAATTCTTCAAAGTCTGAATTTTGAAATTCTCCACCGTGGTCGCTTCTTATGGAGGCTATAGTGAGTGACTTCTCGTTTTGAATTTGTTTTGCATACTTTTTGAATGCTTTAAATGCATCATTTTTCTGCACTAAAAACATTGTCCAGGTATATCGAGAAAAATCATCAACAATAACTAAAGCATAAATACTACCTCCAAAGCTCTTCGTTCTTGATGGACCAAAAAGATCCATGTGCAACAATTGAAGTGGTCTTGATGTAGAAACCACTTGCTTGGATTTGAAAGTTGTCTTGGTCTGTTTTCCCTTTTGACATGCATCGCATAATTTATCCTTGATGAATTTTATCTTCGGAAGCCCAACAACCAGATCATGCTTGATTAATTTGTTCAAATGCTCCATGTGAATGTGAGCAAATCTTTTATGCCACAGCCATGCCTCGTTGTTGTTTGCCATAAGACATTTTACCTTCAAAGAAGAATCATCAAAAGAAATTATAAAAATATTATTATATCTTCTACCTTTAAGCAGAATCTCATGAGTGACTTCGTGTTCGATCAAGCATTCCTCCTTTGTGAAGTTGATTTTGAACCCTTTGTCACACAATTGACTGATGCTAAGCAGGTTATGCTTAAGGCCTTCAACAAAAAGAACGTCTTCGATGATGGTACATGGAGGTGCACCAATGGTTCCAACTCCAAGAATTTTTCCTTTATTATCATCACCGTAAGTGACGTATCCTTTGGCCTTTAATGATAGACTTGAAAATTTGTTTATATCTCCCGTCATATGCTTCGAGCAACCACTATCAAGATACCATTCATTTGTGGTTGTCTTCAAGCATACCTACAAAACAAAATTAGGTAGTGTTAGGTACCCAAGTTGCTTTGGGTCCTTGATAGTTAGTACCTTTTTCCACCCACACATAATGCCCCTTTGCAACACCAATATTACGTACATAGCAAGCATTAGGTGTGTGCCCTTTAATACCACAATAAAAGCATGTAGGTTGAAAATGACTTCTATATCTGGAAATATAATTCCTTTTCTTATTAATTCTTTTCTTGTTATGATTTTGATGCTGAGTCTTAGAAGTGCTTGTCTCTTTCTTCACAATTTGTTCACTTGCTCTTACAAAAATGGTCTTATTGGTGCTTGGTTTTGAAAATTTAGAATATCCCAATCCACTTTTATCATTAGGATACCTTTGATGTTTAAGAATCTCTTCCAAGCCAATTTGACCCTTTTCGTATCTTTCTAAAACTCTTTTAAGTTGAACAATTTGAAAAGACAAAGACTCACAATTCTTACATACAAGACTTTGTTTTTCATCCATCACTTTTTGCTTTTCATCTTCAATATTTTTCAAGAAATCGGAATTTTGTTTTTCTAAAAGTAAAATTCTTTTCTTTTGTGATGAGATGTCTTTATACAAAGTCTTGCACTCTTTTAGAAGTTCATCTATAACTTCTTGTGCATCATTATCATAGACAGAAAAATTACTACTAACCTCATTTTCGTCCTCGGAATGGTGAGAGGCCATTAAGGCAATATTTGCACATTCATCACTATCTGATTCCGATGATGAACTCACTTCGTTGTCATCCCATGCGACATAAGCCTTCTTTGTTTTGAAATCCTTCTTGCCCTTGAATTTTCCTTTATTTGCGAGTTTTGGGCAGTCTGGCTTTATGTGACCTTGTCTTCCACATTCATAGCATGTAATTTCTTGGTTTGATGTGGATGCTTCCTTTTTCCTGAAATGTTTATTCTTTTTAGGAAAAGAAGAAGTTTTATTATTATTGAAAAACTTACCAAGCTTCTTTACTAGAAGCATGAAATTTTCGTCTTCGGAAGATTCGTCAATTTTGTCATCCTTTGTGTCAGTCTTCAAGGCAATTCCTTTGGACTTCTTGTCTTGACTTTCATGTTTCTCAAGCCTTCCAAGTTCCAGTTCATGCTCTTGAAGTTTCCCGAATAATGAAGCAGATGTCATTGTTGAAAGACTTTTCTTTTCCGAAATGGCAGTCACTTTTGGTTGCCATTCTCTTGTCAAGGATCTTAGGACTTTTAAGTTGAGATCATCGTTGGTGAAGGTCTTCCCAAGAGCAATCAGGTGATTTGTTAGATGAACGAACCTCTTTTGCAAGGAAACAATAGATTCACCGGGCTGCATACGGAACATCTCATATTCTTGACTTAACGTGTTAAGTCTTGATCTTTTTACTTCTGCTGTTCCTTCATGCGTTTCTACCAAGGTATCCCAAATCTGTTTTGCCGATTTACACTGTGATATGCGAAAGAATTCATCCATACTGAGAGCGCTTTGAAGTATGTTGATTGCTTTCTTCTCATTCAAGATTCTCTTCTTGTCATCTTCATCATATGAGGATTTGATCTTTGGGGTTCCAACACCATTTACCACACTTGTAGGAACATGTGGACCAGTTTCAACGGTTTCCCATATACCATCTCCTTGAGCCTCAAGATGTGCCTTCATACGGATTTTCCAAAAATCAAAGTATTCTCCAGAAAAGAGTGGTGGTTTGTTACTACTTCCACCATCTTTGAAAACCGGGTTGGTACTTGCGGAAGCCATACAGAATCGTTAGGAACAGGTTACCTTAACCTGCTCTGATGCCAATTGTAAGAACAGAGTATGCCTAAGAGGGGGGGGTGAATTAGGACTTTTGAAATTTTTCCGGTTTTTATATGGTTCTTGGAAATATACTGGATGGTGTTCTTGGTTATGGAAAGCAGTAAATCAACAGAAAGAGAGAAAGACACAGGATTTATAGTGGTTCCCCTCACAATCCGAGAGTACTCCACTCCCCTTTCAACATGAAAGAGAATTTTCACTATTGTTTAAAAACAGTACAACCTATCACACCATCAACCGGTGAGGCCTACTTTTAAACAATCAATAACACAAGTGTACAAGAACAATCCTCTTGTAAACACTCACCCTTGTGTCCAACAATCCTGGATCACAAGTCAGATACACAATAATTGTAATGAATTTGGTTGAGTATAATTGTCAAAGTGATCTTCTTCAATGAATCAAAATTCACTCTTTGTAATTTCTTCAACACAAGTGTTCAATGAATGTGAAACTTTCAATGCAAGTATGAAACACTTTTTTGAAAAATGAATTTGATTCTAAGACAATTTTAAAAATGAGTATTGGTTTTTGTTGGTGTGTTTTTCAAAATGAAAAACTCAGAATTTATATGAGTAAAATAACCTTTCACAAAAGGTATGATTTTAAAATAATTTTGAACTCAAAAACAAAGCAATTTTTCACTGCACGTTCAGTGTTAATCGGTTAACCCATATGGTTAATCGGTTAACACTGGTACGTTAGCCCAGAAAATTCAAAATTTAAAATGGTTAACCGGTTAACCCATATGGTTAATCGGTTAACACTGCTAATTTTCAGAAAAATGCTTTTTAAAATTAATGTTATACCATTTTTAAAGTTTCAAAAACATGTGTATGTATTATGCACAAATGATTGATGTTTTTGAACACTTGTATATCAAAATTAAAAAGGTGGATTTGATATACCAGTAATGCAGGCAAGTCTGGAAGAATCAGTTCCATATAGCTTGATGACTTTATCTTGATGACTTTGAACAACTTGTCTTTTTGCAATCAAGAGATATTAACTTTGAGTAGCATTGACATCATCAAAACTTGAGCCTGAAGTATGCTTCTACAATATTTTGTTGCTTATTATTATTTTGAAATTTCTATCTTATTATTTTTTCTAACTTTGTCTATTTTTCTCATTATTATTGTTTCAACTAATTATTTTCACTAACTTTATATTTATACTAACCTTATTTAATTTTTCTTATTATTTACTAACCCTAATATTTTATTTGCTTATTTGTTATTTTTTTTATTTATTTTGTAATTGCCTCTTGGATGTAAATTGTAATTACTTAATTATTATTATCATTATGGTTAGTAATTAGGGAGTGCTAATATGTATGATATTTAAAAAAATAAATTAGATCATTTTAATATAAGATAATTAAATTAAACATTTCACACACGTAAGTCGATTTTAATCGCCGTCTCACTTCTTAAGGATATCCCTCAAGTTGCCTATGAATATTGGTTAAGTGGGGTGTATAAAGCAAGTCCCTCAAAAAGAAAATCATCAAAGTCCCTTATGGTTGCCTTTACGAATCGAGTCCCTTTCGAAAAATGATGATAGTCCCTCCAGTTTGCTTATTACACCCCACAATGGCCTTCAAAAATCCAATTGTCCCTCACATGTCCCTTAACATCCAAAGTAAGGACTACCTACTCCATTATAGTAGGGATAGTCTTACTAAAGGAAAGAATGAAGAATAAGAAAGACCTTAAAACATTAGGGTAGGCTACTCCTAGATACTTGCTCACTTCAAAACTTTTTCACACTTAAACAAATTTTCAACAAGTTTTCAAACAAGTTCTTAACACATCCTTACATGGATTATTTATTAACTATTCTGAAAATTTTCTATTCACACACTACACTTTCAAAACAATTCAAAAGTGAGCTTAAGTACCTAAGAGCCCATGGATAACCATGGATGAAAAGGGTGCTAACACCTTCCCTTTTCATAACCTACCCCCCGGACCCAAAATATTCTCTAAGGTCTTTCCTGTTCTTTTATAACCTTTCCTTATGGATAAAATAAAAGTCGGTGGCGACTCTTGCTATCCGCAACATTGTTTAAAGTCAGTTCTCCCACCGTGTTACACGGGGAACCTAGGGTGTTCAAATTATACCTCAATTTTCAAACTTTCCACGTTCCTTAGTTCAAACTCCTCTTCCCTTGAACTCTAAATACTTTCTTGACTACCTTACACACATACCATTCACAAGAAAAAAATTTACGGTTTTCGTAGGGGAGAATTCGACGTGATTTTTACCAAACTTAAAATAAAAAGGTATTTAAATTGACAATTCAAAACGGTAAAACCGCCCTCAAACTTGAACTAAACATTGTCTCAATGTTCAAGAACAAGAGAAGAAGAGGTGCACTTACAGAGGGGTCGACATGTAATGCAACACCTTTTAGCTGCTTCCAAGTTTTCCCTTGCAAACTCTCATTTATTCCTGCAAAAACAATAACCACAAAAAGAAAAAAACATAAATTCTTAAAATTCGTGGGTTGCCTCACACGCAGCGCTTAGTTTAACGTCGCATGGCTCGACGATCGACTCCCCATTGTTATGTGGGGTACTTTAGCCTCCAAAGTCTATTGCTTGACTTCTTCGCAACAGAATATTGGTCAGGTTTAGAGATAAGAGCAACTTGAAGTTGTTTTGATTGTGCTCCCTTCTTAGTTGTGTTGATCTTCCCAACTGAAGGTTTAACATCTTTCTCCTTACCTTTCTTCCTAACCTCTAGAGATTTTAAAGTGATTTCCTCATCAAAAGATTTCAAAATGAGCGTACCTGTTTCCATATCAATAATGGACCGACTAATAAGCAAGACCGGCCGGCCAAGTATGATCGAAGTCTCTTCATCTTCTGGAATATCTATGATTTGAAAATCAACTAGGAAAGTGAAGTTATCGATTGTCACCAGTACATCCTCTGCTAGCCCATATGCCATCTTAGTTGTGTGGTCGGCAAACTTCAAGCTTGTTCCCGTATCGCTCACTTTTCCAATATCCAGCTTTTTGAAAACCGATAACGGCATGAGACTCACACTAGCACCTGAATTAATTAGGACATTCTTAAAAGTTCTATCTTTTATAGTACAAGGGATTACTACTGGTCCAGTATCCTTCCACTTGATGGGGATTCTCTTTTCTTGTGATATTTTCTTACATTGCTCAATTGTGGTCTTCGGTTCTTCACCAATTGATCTCTATTTACCTATAACCTCTTTCATGAATTTCTTGTACAAGGGCATTTGCTCTAGTGCTTCAAAGAATGACATGTTGATTTCCAATTTGTTGAGCATTGCGCTGAATCTTCCAAATTCTTTCTCTTTCTGATCCTTCTTTGTAACTCTTTGAGGGAACGGTAGCTTGATTTTCGGTTTAACCTCCTCTTTCTTTTTCTCTTCAGTTGGTTTTTCAGATAGTACAACTTCTTCTGGTTCTTTCACTTTTTCTCTTACCTCAAGTTCCACCTCTATACATTCATACTCATTTGTTTCCTCTTCTTCTATCATTTTCTGATTTCTTGTTGTGACAACATTAATACTCTCTTGATTTTTCGGATTCGATACTGTCGCACTCGGGAGGGTTCCTTGAGTGTGTGTTGAGAGGTGTTGGGCTATCTTCCCCATTTGTGACTCAAGATTTTTGATGGAAGCTATGTTATTCCTTTGAACATTATGGGTCTCTTCTTGGAATTGGATATTTTGAGCTGCCATTCTTTCAATAGCTAACTCCCATTCTGCTTTTTGAGGAGCCTATTGTTGTTGCGGATATGGAGGTTGACTTTGGTCTTTCTAGGAAAATTTAGGATGATTCTTCCATCCTGAATTATATGTCTGAGAATATGGATTATTCTGCCTCAAATATTTTATCTCTTCGATTTGTTGAGCAGTAGCAAGACAATGCGCAGTAAAATGGGCCCTATTACAAACCTCACAACTCACAGCTTAGACATGTTGAACCTGAGCTACAGTTTCAGTACCCACATTCATTCCCTTAAGCCTTCATTCCATTTCAGCTTTGATTTGCTCTTCCATTTTCACAACTTGTGCGGCCAACTTCAAGTCAACTATTTCTTCCGGCTTACTCACACTCCGGTCATATAATTCCAGATGCTCGTTTGCTGCGATGACTTCAATAGTTTTTCTGATTCCAGTGGCTATTGTAAAGTTAGATGAGCCATCGACTGCTGTATCAATTAGCTGCTTAGTCTTCATCTTAAGACCATTCACAAACATCTGCATCTGTTCAGTTTGATTCAGATTGTGAGTAGGACATGAAACCAATAACCGTTTGAACCTCCTATACGAATCTCCGAGTGATTCTCCCTCCCTCTGTTTAAAATTCATAATTTCATATTGTTTGCGAATATAAATAGAGGCAGGAAAATACTCATTCAGAAAGGATATTTCCATTTCGTCCCACGTAGTAATACTTCCGGCTAGTAAGGAGTATAACCACTCTTTAGCTTCTTCAGATAAAGTGAACGGAAACATTCTTAACCTTTTTGCTTCATCTGTGTGTCCTTCAATCTTGAGAGTAGTGCTAATCGTCAGAAATCTCTGTAGATGTTTATTTGCGTCTTCGTTAACCTTTCCGGTGAAAGGTTTCCTCTCAAGTTGAGTGATTCTGCTCGAATGCAGCTGGAAATTTGCGACATTCACTGGTTTGTTTATAATTGTTAACCTACCAGCGGGTGCATTCGCCCCGCCGTAATCTCCAAGAAGTCTCCCCACTGGTGGGAGATCCGCCATAGCTTTAGTGTCTCTTTCTGATTCCGAACCTGATCTGAATGAACAGAAACTCTTTCATCTTCTGAAGCTACTAGTCTAGCTTGTCTACGTCTTTCGTGTAGAGTTCTTTCAATTTCTGCGTCCAAAGAAAAATTAGCTGAGGGATCTCCTCGCATGAAAATGTTAGACGCAGATTACTAATAAAAAAATAAAAATTGAAAATAAAATTTTGGTCGCAGAGCGACAAAATTTCAATTGAATTATAATCAAACTTATATTCTAGCAGTTCCCGTCAACGTCGCCAAAAACTTGACTGATAAAATAGAAAGTGTACTATTTTTACCGATGTGGTAATAAGGGGAAATTCCCCGAATATCGATCTCGCGGACTGCGTATGAATACAACTTTTATAATAATGCAATTGATCAAAAAGTCAAAGGGGTTTTGGTTTGTTGTTTGCAAAATATAAAGGCCATAAGGAAAAAGCAGTAAAATAAAGGCTTTAGAAACTTATGAGAAGCATGCTAGGGTAGGGTGTATGAAATGCCTTGTAATAACCTTAATCCTTAATTTTCAAAAATCACTGCTCAATTCAATCGGTACCGGTTTTAAAGATTAGTTTACTCTAATTCCTTAGCAGAAAACCCTTTGTTATTCTCCCTATACCCCAATTCCTTGGCAGTATAGGAACAATACCAAGCAATTTATTTTATCTAAAACATTACGGTTATTATAGGGTATCCCCATTCCTAGGCAATTTCTACTACAATATTATCATATAAATGCGTTAACGATCGTTTTTCCAAACCTAATCTTAACCGTAAACGGAATCCTTATTTGTCAGATAAGAAAAACCTTAAGAACATTATACAATAACAACGATGATTAGAAAGCAGTGAAATCACTAATTCAATGAAAACAAGGTCATTACAGAGTCAATTCAGGGACATCCCCTAGCATTGGGGGGTTTAGCTACTCATAATATTTAAAATAAATTCAACAATTAGACTGAACATTACAAGATAATAGGGTCACCTTGATCTTCAATTGCTTTCGCTCATGAAAACCTTCAGTTTCCCCAAATCCTTGTTTGCTGCAATCTTGATCGTCAAATTCTTTTCTCTCCAAAAGTCATCTTTTTCTTCTTAAAACACGTCTCAAATAGTCTCCATTCAAACTCAGCACTAGGAAAATACCCAAAATACCCTCTTGGATCAGAAGTGTCAAAAATACAAGAAAAATAGAGAATGAAGCGTTTTAACCAACACGGGCCGTGTCAGCTGACACGAGCGGCCGTTTTGGCTTCTTGTTACAATTGCACGAGATTTTTCCAAGTCCCAGGTATGCTGACACGGGCGGCCGTGTCAGCTCCCTGGTTTACACCAATTCTTGTCTTTCTGAGCACTTCCTGACACGGACCGTGTCAGCTGACACGGGCGGCCGTGTCAGGCTCCTGGTCTACTTCAAAGCTCTTCCGAATTCTTGCCATTTTCCCCAATTTTCGCTCTAATTCTCCTTTATTGTGTACCTGAATCTAGAAGCAGTGACAATACCAAACCGAAGCGTAAAATGCAATAAAAAAAATAAAATGCGACAAGACATAACAAATGATTAACTAAAACTAACATTAAAATAACGTATAAAAACCACTGATCAAGTAACAATAATTTCCCCAATACCATTGCCATATGCATTAACAGCCCCATCAAAAATTAAACCCCATCGGGATCCAGGCTCCGGTCCTTCTTCAGGTAATGGTTCCTCACAATTTTTAACCTTTAGGTACATCACATCTTCATTAGGGAAATTAAACCTGATAGGTTGATAATCATCAATTGGCTGGTGTCCCAAATGGTCAGCCAAGACACTTCCTTTTATCACTTTTTGAGTTTGGTACTCGATATCATATTCTGACAGCAACATTTGCCAACGAGCAATCCTCCTAGTTAAAGCAGGATTTTCAAAGATATACTTGATTTGATCCATTTTGGATACCAACTAAGTGGTATGATTCAACACATACTTGTGAAGACGTTTAGCATCCCATGCTAAAGCATAACAAGTTTTTTCAAGCATGGAGTACCGAGACTCACAGTCAATAAACTTCTTACTCAAGTAATAAATAACATACTCTTTTCGACCAGATTCATATTGTTAACCCAGGACACAACCCATAGATTCTTCCAACACATTCAAATACATAATCAGAGGCCTTCCTTCCACCGGAGAAGACAAAATAGGAGGTTCGAACAGATACTCTTTAATACTTTCAAAATCCTTTAGACAATTATCTATCCAAACACAGACCTGATCTTTACAAAGCAACTTGAATATTGCTGCGCATGTGGCAGTCATGTGAGAAATGAACCTAGAAATATAATTTAAACACCCAAGAAATCCCCTCACTTATTTTTCTAAATTGGGTGGTGTTGTACCCCAAAACTTTCCCTCATACTTCTAACCCTAATTAGACGTTGCTTCACAATCATATGCATTTGTCCATTAGGTCATACATTCACAAACATTCATGTGCATAAGATCCTAAGGCATGGGATCAAGGCCTTCTGAAGAATAATGGCTTTCCTATTAGGCTGAGGTTTCTATTTTGTTTGAAGACTAATTCAACAGGCCTTTTCATATTAAGTTTTGGATCATCATCATGAATTTATTCTCATCAACATTCACCAGATATCAAGGACATCTCCTTCAAATTTTCTCAAGAGCCTCAGTGTCTGCTGCAAAGAGAATTAAGATGTTCCCTATGTTGATGCCGAGTAGGGTCATATGAGGATTGGTTATGGATTTCGTGGCAAGTGATATTATGAGTTGAATCCTCATGGTTCGTGTATTGAGATCATTGTCATCTAAACCTTGGTTGTACGAGTAATAAAGATTGAGTTTAATTTTGTTCTTATCTATGAGGTTGGATCATTATGATCTTTTGAGAAAGAGTTGGATTTTCTTGTTGGTATTTTGAAGCGGTGGGTTTGGATCAAAAATTTGAATCAGGCTCAAATTAATGCATTGTTTTCACAAAGCTTAAGATATGATTAAACTCATTCAAATTGCAAGATTCTCCCATTTTCAAGTTCAAAGGTCTTTTTACAAAGATACAAAAAAGGGGTTATTCAAATTCACCAATTCAAGTTCATAAATTCAAGGTTATGCTTATGGTTCACTTAAAATACAAGATACAAGTGATGAGTTTGCCATTCAAGAATTCAAAAAACTTTTCACGTGATTTGCAAAAACCCTCACATTTAAGCCCTTGTTAACCCCTTTGAGCCTTGAAGTAGAAGTTTCTTTTCGTATGAAAAAACCCTCACATTTAACCCAGGGGCAGTGCAGCCGTCAGTTAATTTGACCGAGCGTTCAAACTTTAAAAAGGAGTATACATCAAACGATCCATCACCTGTTATTCCTCACGCACCAGGAGGTCAAGAACGTGATACCACAATGGTTATTCCTCATCAACCAAGGAATGAGGTAGTTGTAACACCCCCTTTCTATACCCCCAAATAAACAATTAAATCATTTAGGCACATATAAAAATTCATTTATCAGAGTATATTTAAAACATGGTATAAAAGAGGTACGTCACATTATCCATGAAATTAAAACATACAACACCTGCTCAACAAGATATGCAACAGTGGGGTAACTTTCAAAACGTAGGAACTTAGTCCTTACACCCACATCTCAATATTTAGAATAAAAGCGAAAAATCTAAACATTGAATCACTTCAAACATATATATATATATATATATATATATATATATATATATATATATATATATATATATATATATATATATATATATATATATATATATATATATATATATATATATATATATATATATATATATATATATATATATATATATATATATATATATATATATATATATATATATATATATATATATATATATATATATATATATATATATATATATATATATATATATATATATATATATATATATATATATATATATATATATATATATATATATATATATAGTTTGATTCACAACATCATTCAACATGTTTTCATAAACCTTCATCAGCAGATACATATACAACGTATCACAAAAGAATTCTATACAATCCTAGCTACCCTGTGCTACATATTAGAGTCAACCGACCAAAAAGAATGAAGCCACACTTCACAAAAAGACCTCCAGCAATCCTACTCTGCAATGCCTTATAGAGCATCATAAAACAACAGAAGGGTGAGAAATATTATCATAATAATCAATGCATATAATTATATATTTACATAATAATACACATATCACCATTCTCACCATATTCATCACAATGCAATCATATATAATTCACCAAGCATATTCATCATGCATATATTCACCATTCATTCATATACATCACAATGTATATATTCACACTAAACATATTCATCACTCCACATAAACATTTACAGTTATGTTTATTCACCAATACATAATTCATAATGATAAATGCAACTCATAGAGACCGACTCACGACTCTATGCAGATGCACATGCGGTACCGACTCAATCAGTAGGTTCAATTGAAGAACTAAATGGAACCATCGCTCATTACCGAAGTAACTCCCCGTCGGGCCTACGATATTCACTCATCGCTCACACCCCACACGGGCACACAATCGTTTAGCAGATTCTACATGGAATCAATCAGCACAAGAATGTATCATGATGCTTCACATGCAAAATGATCCCATACACTTCTTGAAATGCATACATATTCATAATATTTTCATGCATTCTACTCATATAATTCTCATACAATCATCATACATTCACAATGCGTATTCCATATTGTATTCATCATTTATCTCATTCTATTGCATACAATCAATATGCATTCACAATATCATGCCAAACGGCAACAAACTCCATCACAATCACCATGCATTTTTAACCAATTTAAATAATGCGCACATATATGCCAAAAGGCCACATTTCACAATCAATTCCATAATCTAGGATTCACGCCATATGGCTACCCACATCATATCATATAACAGCACACAACTATATGTAACACCTCGTTTCCCGAAATTAAAATAAAACAATTAAATCAAGCAATTATCAGAGTTCTTCCTGAAAGGAATGTCACTATCACCAAAATTTCCACAAAACACTACTTTAAATAATTTTCAACAAATTGTAGCGGAAAAGTTTTTCATATAAATATATACATAAACATCATCTACATCAATTCGGCCATCCTCCCAAAATATACAAACATATACATATCCACAGATTCAACAGAACATGATACGACACAGAGTCAAACAAAATCATCAAACAGATAAATAACTTCCAAAAGCCCCGTGTTACGTATCAGAGCATCCCTACGACTCGACTCGCCACAATCCAAGCTAGCTACATACATGGATTATCTGTACTTCCAAAGAAGCACATACCACAACAACAACAAGGGGTGTGAAATCATAATCAAAAATATAACGGTAATAATGTACATGAATAAAAGGCAGACAACACATAAACACCATTCATCATACATCAATCCGGACCTACTGTCCCACACCAACGCATCACACAAACAATGCAACATATGCAACTCGACACAATGATATGCGGTACCTACTCAAACTCAGGATAGATCGCATACACTCCATCTGAGCAACGATCTACCCCTATAAGCTCCCCTTCGGAGTACGGGCAAATAACCCGGAATAGATCACATACACTCCACCGAGCTATGATCTATCCCTATCACGCTCCACTGAGCACAATCAATCTCAGAATAGATCGCATACACTCCACTGAGCAACGATCTATCCCTACGTCTGATGAAGAGCATACAGGACATTTGAGAATTGCTTTGCAGGTGCTGAAAGATAATAAGTTATTTGCTAAACTGTCAAAGTGTGAGTTCTGGTTGAAGACGGTGAGTTTCTTGGGGAATGTAATATCTGGTGATGGTATATCGGTGGACCCATCGAAAGTGAGTGCAGTGTTGCAATGGGAACCGCCGAAGACAGCAACGGAAATTAGAAGCTTTTTGGGTTTGGCAGGATATTACCGAAGGTTTATTGAGGGGTTCTCTAATTTGGTGTTGCCATTGACGCAATTAACGAGAAAGAACCAAGTTTTTATGTGGGATGCCGCTTGTGAAGAGAGCTTTGAGGAACTGAAAAAGAGATTGACTACGACACCGGTGTTAGTGTTGCCGACTCCGAGTGAACCTTTTTTGGTGTACTGTGATGCGTCTAAGATGGGATTATGCGGAGTTCTTATGCAGAATGGTAAGGTGGTGGCGTATGCTTCGCGGCAACTGAGGGTGCATGAGAGGAATTACCCTACTCATGATCTTGAATTGGCTGCGGTAGTGTTTGTGTTAAAAATCTGGAGGCACTATTTTTTGGTGTAAGCCCTAGAGGCCAATACTTTTTGGTACTTGTATCGGATTATTCGTTTAATAATAAAAGGCATTTCTTTATTATGTTTGTCTTTCAGAATAATAAAGTCCCTAGAATAGTTAGTTTGTTTAATGAAATGTTAAGTGTGACTTAATCATGAGATCCCATTAAACATAAAGACATTATTCTTAAAATATCCGTAGTCAAGCTTTATTGCAAAGTGGGATAACATTAAAAGCATTGAGACTATTATGAAGATAGACTGATGATCACATATCATGGATCATGGATAAAGAGTTATCAAGTCTTGACATAGGTATAAATATTAGGAGTAATATTTATACCGGATTGACCCGCTATGAGAATACTACATAGTATGTTATGCAAAGTGTCATAAGTTATTCTCATGGTGATAATGGTGTATTACCACCCTTCGACCTGAAACCACTATGGACCCTAGATGTAGAGTCGGGTGCTTTATTGCTGATCAAACATTATCCGTAACTGGATGATCATAAAGACAGTTGATGGGCACTCCACGAAGCATGCTGAGGGACATGAGTGTCCTAGATGGAATTTGCCAATCCTGCATAACAGGAGAAATGTCTAAGGGCCCAATATTGAACTGGACAAGGATGACACAGTGTATGCCTTGTGTTCAATATAGACATAGGGGCAAAAGGGTAATTGTACAAACATATATTATCACGAAAAAGGTTTTGTCAGATCACATGACGTTTTCGTGACTTGGGTAGCAGTGATGTGTTGCTAGATACCGCTTACTGTTTATTATGTTAAATATATAATTTAATATAATTACCAACGTTACGAAATCCTACAGGGTCACACACATAAGGACAGTTTGATGAGAGATAGAGAAATCAAAGGAACACCGTAAGGTACGGTGCACTTAAGTGAAAAATAGAAATTCGGATAATATAATAATAATTATTGTTATTTTATAATGGTTATAAAATAATAATAAAATAAATATATTTATTATAATAATAGTTATTATAATAATATATAATATTATTATGGATCATGTGAATTGGGTTTTTAGCCCGCAGCCCACAAGAGAGTCTATAAAAGGAACCCTTGTGATGAAGCTTTCACTTGATGCAATTTCGTTTTTGATTCTCTTTTCTCACTCAAATAATTCCGTTCGTAAGCAGCTAGCACTGTGACCGGAAGCTGTTCGTGTGGACTGAGTAGAGGCGTTGCACTTCATCAACGCTTGTGATCGCTGCATCAAAGATCTGAATCGCCACAAAGAGGTAACGATTCTATCACTGACCATGCTCATTCGTAAGGATCATTAAAGGAAATTTTTGTTTTCCGCTGCGTTTAGATCGCAATTTTCCTTCAGTGGTATCAGAGCCACTTACGAAACCATGGATCTGATAGCTGTTAAATTTCCGTCTTTTCTGTATTTGATTCGATTAAAACACAGAATGAATTTAACAATAAACGATTAATTAAATTTGGCATCTGTTGTGTACGATTTGGATGATTGATGTTGATTATGCTTCAGAAACCGACATTAGTATGGTGAAGTTGTGCGATACATTGATCATCCATAGGTTACACAATTAGATCGATCACTTTTATATAAGATATAAGAAATTCTGATGCAAAGATGGTATATGGGATATACTGTTTTGATTTCATCCATTCAATCACATAAGGATTGTAATTCTTTTGAAAGATCATCATTTTCATTCGCTTCGGAATCCGACGTTAGTATGGTGAAGCAATGACATGTTGATCTATCATATTGAGTTATCAATCGAGTTGTGTTTGACGGCATGAAATTGTTGCATTAGGATTAATGGCAGTACAAGTGTTGTATTGCCGCAGACTTTTCCGGTTGGGGTTGTAAATGCACAAAAGTTGTGCAGGAAACGACGTGAAATACAATGAAGTGTGATCAATCAGCCGAAATTTAATTTAGTTTATTTAATTATCGGAATTTTAAACTAATAATAAAAGTGTGTTTATTATTATTTATTTGTGGTGATCAGTTATGGCCTTAGTTTTTCCTTTATTATTGTTTTGGGATTTTTGAATACGGCCTGCGTGTCGTGCCTCTCTCTCAATCTCTTTATGTAACTTCTTTTCTCATCTCACTCCCTCATATGTAAAACGAGTTTTCTTATATGTAATGTAATATTATGTTATGAAAAAAAAAAGGAAGTATTCAATATTAAAGGAGGATAACCTTGGAGATCATGCTTGGAGAAGCTTAGATCGTTATTAGGTTAGCTTAGGTTCTCTCATTGGCTTGAGAGAACAATTGCGTTAGGGGCCATAATTGTATTTTTTTTTATATGTATGTTGATGCATGTAATTGTATGTTGATGCATGTGAGAGACGTTTTGCATGTTAAGCCGGTGAGATCAAACTAATAACAAATTCCCTCAAAATTAAATATTAAGTTTATGCTTTCCAATTTTTAGCACTCATCAAGACTAGTATCGAGCATTGTAGGTTTCGCCTACGCGAGGTGCATGTTCTATATTAGTAAGGTGTGATGGGATAATTGTAATATCCAATTGCTAAAACAATGGGTCAAACTTAACTAAACAAATTATAATAAGATTATATATGTTTAGAAGCAAGAATTGGGAATGATTCATGTGATGGATCAGAATAAGGAGTTATTCACCCAATTGAAAATATTCGAGAGTTGTATGAGATACAATTGGAAGGAGTTCCTACCTAAATAACTTAGTTTTGTGTAATCATCCTAACGCTGACTTAAAACAAAGTGAAACATGGATCTCGACCCACTAGAAAGTCTTCCAACGGGATTTTCCGAATCAAATGATGAGGGTCATTTGTTTTGAATAAAATAGTGGGAGCATATTTGATTAAAGGCCTAATTAAATATGTTGTTTTAATGATACTTATATTTTCATATTTCTCTTGTAGATTACCATGACAACAAACACATCGAACAATATTTTGCGATCCATCCTAGATAAGGAAAAATTGTCTGGGACAAATTTCCTGGATTGGCACCGTAATCTGAGGATTGTCCTCAAGCACGATAAGAAGCTGTATGTCTTGGAGACACCAGTTCCTGAGGAGGAACCTCCTAGTTCTGCACCAAAGGCAGAAAGAGATGCTTATAAGAAGCATTTCGATGATGCCAATGAAACCGCTTGCCTCATGCTTGCTACCATGAACTCTGAGTTGCAAAAGCAACACGAGAACATGTCTGCGTTCGATATGATCGGACATCTGAAAACGCTTTATCAAGAGCAAGCAAGAAATGAGAGGTTTCAGGTTTCAAAGTCCCTTTTTAAAAACAAGTTAGCTGAGGGAGCCCCTGTAAGTCCCCATGTACTCAAGATGATTGGGTATGTGGAGAACCTTGACAGATTAGGGTTTCCCCTTGGAAAAGAACTTGCGATTGATCTGATCTTGCAATCGTTGCCAGAGAGCTTCAGTCAGTTTGTCCTGAATTTCAATATGAATGACTTGGACAAAAGTCTTCCAGAACTGCTAGGAATGTTGAGAACTGCTGAGCAGAATATGAAGACAAAAGGGAAATCCATTCTGATGGTCAGTAATGGAAAGAAACAGAACAAGAGGCCCATCAAACAGGGTGGTAGAGGGAAAGGTAAGGAAGTTGCCAAACCCAAACCCACTCCTCCTGTTTTGAAGCCTAGTGGAGGAATAGCAAAGGAGGGCACTTGCTTCCATTGCGGTAAGACCGGACATTGGAAGAGAAATTGCCCAAAGTACCTGGAAGATAAGAATAATGGAGTAGAGACTTCAAATTCAGGGGCTAAAAAGGAGTAGAGATTTGGCAAAAGGTGAAGTTGACCTACGAGTTGGCAATGGAGCAAAGGTTGCTGCTTTAGCTGTAGGAACTTATGTTTTAACTTTACCTAGTGGTTTAATAATTCAGTTAGAGAACTGTTATTATGTACCTGCAATTAGCAGGAATATTATTTCCGTTTCTTGTTTGGACAAGTTTGGTTTTTCATTCATAATAAGGAACAATTGTTGCTCCATTTATTTGAATGATATATTCTATGCTACTGCAAAAATGAATAATGGACTATATGTCCTTGATCTTGAAATGCCAATTTATAACATTAATACTAAAAGGTTGAAACCTAATGAGTTGAATCCAACTTACCTTTGGCACTGTCGATTAGGCCACATAAATGAGAAACGCATTTCCAAACTTCATAAAGATGGACTCTTGGACTCTTTTGATTATGAATCATATGAGACATGCAGATCTTGTTTAATTGGAAAGATGACAAAGTCCCCATTCACAGGAAAAGGTGAAAGGGCTAATGATCTTTTGGCACTCATACATACTGATGTATGTGGACCACTGAACATACCAGTCAGAGGAGGTTTTCAGTACTTCATCACTTTTACTGATGACTTCAGTAGATACGGATACGTGTATTTAATGAAACACAAATCTGAGTCCTTTGAAAAGTTCAAGGAATTCAAGAATGAAGTACAAAACCAACTAGGTAAGAATATTAAAGTTCTTCGATCAGATCGAGGCGGTGAATATTTAAGCCTAGAATTTGATGACCATCTAAAAGAGTATGGGATTCTATCCCAACTTACTCCTCCTGGAACACCACAATGGAATGGTGTATCTGAGAGAAGAAATCGAACCTTGTTAGACATGGTCCGATCCATGATGAGTCACGTCGATCTTCCAAACTCCTTTTGGGGACATGCATTATTAACAGCAGCTTACACACTTAACCGTGTTCCATCCAAAAAGGTTGATAAGACACCATATGAGATATGGAGTGGTAAGAAACCACATATGTCTTACATGAAGATTTGGGGTTGCGAAGTTTACGTCAAACGACAAATTTCAACCAAGCTTGAGCCCAAATCTGACAAATGCTTATTTGTGGGGTATCCTAAAGAAACAAGAGGATATTACTTCTACAATCCTTCTGAGGGCAAAGTGTTTGTCGCTCGAACTGGAGTCTTTCTGGAAAGGGATTTTATTTCCAAAGGAAACAGTGGGAGGAAAATAGAGCTTGAAGAAATTCAAGAATCACAAAACATTGAAACACCTATGGAGGAACTAGAGCGGGAAACACAAGTAGTTGTGGAAGAGCAACCTGCTCAAGTAGAATAAGACCAGCATAGGTCAAGCAGGATACGTCACCAACCTGAGAGATATGGATATCTCATAAGTGATCAGGGTGATGTATTACTCATGGATCAAGATAAGCCTGTGACCTACAAAGAGGCCATAACTGGTCCTGAGTCTGAGAAGTGGCTAGAAGCCATGAAATCTGAAATGGATTCCATGTACACAAACCAGGTTTGGACCTTGGTAGAACCTCCTATAGGAGTTAACCCTATAGGATGCAAGTGGGTCTTCAAGAAGAAGACTGACATGGATGGTAAGGTACATACCTATAAAGCAAGACTGGTTGCAAAAGGCTATAAACAAATTCATGGGGTTGACTATGATGAAACCTTTTCACCAGTTGCAATGCTTAAATCTGTTCGGATTTTACTTGCCATCGCTGCATATCATGATTATGAAATATGGCAGATGGATGTCAAAACTGCTTTCCTTAATGGGAATCTTCTTGAGGATGTGTACATGACACAACCTGAAGGATTTGACATACCACAAGATGCCCAAAAGATATGCAAGTTACAGCGATCAATCTATGGATTGAAGCAAGCTTCCAGAAGCTGGAATCTTTGTTTTGATGAAACCGTAAAACAATATGGATTCATCAAAAATGAAGATGAACCTTGTGTCTACAAGAAGGTTAGTGGGAGCATGATCGTGTTTCTGGTATTATATGTAGATGACATATTACTCATTGGAAACGATGTCCCTACCTTGCAACAAGTGAAGACTTGGTTAGGGAATTGTTTTTCTATGAAAGACCTAGGTGAAGCAGCCTATATATTAGGAATTAGGATCTATAGAGATAGATCACAAAAACTGCTTGGCTTAAGTCAGAGTACATACATAGATAAAGTGTTGAGACGCTTTAATATGCATGATTCCAAGAAAGGATTCATACCTATGCAACATGGTCTGTGTTTATCAAAAACACAATCCCCTTCAACTAAGGAAGAAAGGGATCGCATGAATAAGATTCCATATGCATCTGCAATAGGATCTATCATGTATGCCATGTTATGTACTCGACCAGATGTCTCGTATGCATTAAGTGCAACGAGTAGGTACCAATCTGATCCCGGTGATGCTCATTGGGTAGCTGTCAAGAATATTCTTAAGTACTTGAGAAGGACTAAGGATTCATTCTTGATATATGGAGGTCAGGAAGAGCTTGATGTAATTGGTTACACTGATGCTAGCTTCCAGACAGATAAGGATGATTTTAGATCACAATCTGGTTATGTGTTCTGTCTCAATGGTGGCGCTGTGAGCTGGAAAAGTTCAAAGCAAGAAACAGTTGCTGATTCTACAACTGAGGCCGAGTATATTGCTGCCTCAAATGCAGCAAAGGAAGCTGTTTGGATCAAGAAGTTCATTAGTGAACTTGGCATAGTCCCTAGCATTGTGGATCCCATTGGTTTATATTGTGATAACAATGGTGCTATCGCACAAGCTAAGGAGCCTAGATCTCACCAACGATCCAAACACATACTTAGGCGTTATCACCTCATTCGAGAGATAATCAATCGGGGAGATGTGAAGATATGCAGAGTACCTACACTTGACAATATCGCTGACCCATTAACAAAGCCTCTTGCGCAACAGAAGCATGATGGTCATACTAGATCTATGGGTATTAAGGGTATGCCTAATTGGCTCTAGTGCTAGTGGGAGATTGTTGGTGTAAGCCCTAGAGGCCAATACTTTTTGGTACTTGTATCGGATTATTCGTTTAATAATAAAAGGCATTTCTTTATTATGTTTGTCTTTCAGAATAATAAAGTCCCTAGAATAGTTAGTTTGTTTAATGAAATGTTAAGTGTGACTTAATCATGAGATCCCATTAAACATAAAGACATTATTCTTAAAATATCCGTAGTCAAGCTTTATTGCAAAGTGGGATAACATTAAAAGCATTGAGACTATTATGAAGATAGACTGATGATCACATCTCATGGATCATGGATAAAGAGTTATCAAGTCTTGACATAGGTATAAATATTAGGAGTAATATTTATACCGGATTGACCCGCTATGAGAATACTACATAGTATGTTATGCAAAGTGTCATAAGTTATTCTCATGGTGATAATGGTGTATTACCACCCTTCGACCTGAAACCACTATGGACCCTAGATGTAGAGTCGGGTGCTTTATTGCTGATCAAACATTATCCGTAACTGGATGATCATAAAGACAGTTGATGGGCACTCCACGAAGCATGCTGAGGGACATGAGTGTCCTAGATGGAATTTGCCAATCCTGCATAACAGGAGAAATGTCTAAGGGCCCAATATTGAACTGGACAAGGATGACACAGTGTATGCCTTGTGTTCAATATAGACATAGGGGCAAAAGGGTAATTGTACAAACATATATTATCACGAAAAAGGTTTTGTCAGATCACATGACGTTTTCGTGACTTGGGTAGCAGTGATGTGTTGCTAGATACCGCTTACTGTTTATTATGTTAAATATATAATTTAATATAATTACCAACGTTACGAAATCCTACAGGGTCACACACATAAGGACAGTTTGATGAGAGATAGAGAAATCAAAGGAACACCGTAAGGTACGGTGCACTTAAGTGAAAAATAGAAATTCGGATAATATAATAATAATTATTGTTATTTTATAATGGTTATAAAATAATAATAATAAAATAAATATATTTATTATAATAATAGTTATTATAATAATATATAATATTATTATGGATCATGTGAATTGGGTTTTTAGCCCGCAGCCCACAAGAGAGTCTATAAAAGGAACCCTTGTGATGAAGCTTTCACTTGATGCAATTTCGTTTTTTATTCTCTTTTCTCACTCAAATAATTCCGTTCGTAAGCAGCTAGCACTGTGACCGGAAGCTGTTCGTGTGGACTGAGTAGAGGCATTGCACTTCATCAACGCTTGTGATCGCTGCATCAAAGATCTGAATCGCCACAAAGAGGTAACGATTCTATCACTGACCATGCTCATTCGTAAGGATCATTAAAGGAAATTTTTGTTTTCCGCTGCGTTTAGATCGCAATTTTCCTTCACTATTTGTATGGTTCGAGGTTTGAGGTGTTCAGCGACCATAAGAGTTTGAAGTATCTGTTTGATCAGAAAGAGTTAAATATGAGGCAGAGAAGATGGTTGGAATTCTTGAAAGATTATGATTTCAGCTTAAGTTATCATCTAGGAAAGGCGAATGTAGTGGCAGATGCCTTGAGCAGGAAAGCAATTCATATGTCGGCTTTGATGGTGAAAGAGATGGAACTACTTGAGCAGTTCAGAAGTTTGAGCATGGTTTGTGAGGCTACGGAAGATAGTGTGATATTGGGCATGTTGCAAGTGAATAATGATTTCTTGGATGTGATTAGAGAAAGCCAAAAGCTAGATGTGAAACTAGTGGATTTGATGCCTGGAGTAGGAAGTGACTCCGATAGTGATTTTAAGTTGGATAACACGGGTGTGTTGAGATTCAGAGGCAGAATTTATGTGTCGGATAATGACGAGCTGAAGAAATCAATTCTGAGTGAAGGACATCGTAGTAGCCTGAGTATCCATCCGGGAGCTACGAAGATGTACCATGATTTAAGGAAGTTATTTTGGTGGCCCGGTATGAAGATAGATATAGCTCGATTTGTTTATGCCTGTTTGACATGTCAGAAGTCGAAGGTGGAGCATCAGAGACCTTCTGGATTGATGCAACCGTTGGAAGTTCTGGTTTGGAAATGGGATTGTATAACGATGGATTTTGTTACAGGTTTGCCGAATACGACAAGAGAATTTGATGCTATTTGGGTAATTGTGGATCGACTTACGAAGTCTGCACATTTTGTGCCTATTAATATTAGTTTTCCACTGGTGAAGCTGGCAGAGATTTATATTCGAATATTTTGAAGCTACATGGTGTCCTGTTGAGTATAGTGTCGGATAGAGATCCGAGGTTTACTTCAGAATTTTGGAAGAGCTTACAGGAAGCTTTGGGTACGAAGTTGAAATTGAGTTCAGCTTATCATCCGCAAACTGATGGTCAGTCAGAGAGGACTATTCAGTCGTTGGAGGATCTGCTGAGAGCTTGTGTGTTGGAAAAGGGTGGTGTGTGGGATACTTATTTGTCGTTGATCGAGTTCACGTACAACAATAGTTACCATTCTAGTATTGGGATGGCACCGTTCGAGGCTTTATATGGTAGGAGGTGCAGGACTCCTCTGTGTTGGTATGAAACGGGTGAGAATGTGGTCTTAGGACTGGAAATTGTGCAACAGACTACTGAGACGATTCAGATGATTCGTGAGAAAATTAAAGCGTCTCAGAGTAGGCAGAAAAGTTATCATGATAACCAGAGGAAAGAGCTGGAATTCAGTGAAGGTGATCACGTGTTCCTAAGAGTTAACCCAATGACAGGTGTGGGTCGTGCATTGAAGTCCAAAAAGCTGGATCCTAAGTTTATTGGACTGTATCAGATTTTACAGAGAATTGGTGTTGTAGCTTACAGAGTGGCGTTACCGCCTGACCTTTCAAATTTGCATGATGTGTTTCATGTGTCGCAACTTCGAAAGTACGTCGCAGATCCATCTCATGTGATTCAAAGAGATGAGGTTCAAGTTAGGGAGAATCTTACTGTTGAGTCGATGCAGTTGAGGATCGAAGATCGTAAACTGAAACAACTCCAAGGGAAGTAGATATCTTTGGTGAAAGTGGTTTGGGGAGGTGCTGCAGGAGGCAGTGTGACCTGGGAATTGGAAAGCAGGATGCAAGAAGCGTATCCCGAATTGTTTCCATCAGGTAATTTTCGAGAACGAAAATAATTAAAGTGGGGGAGAGTTGTAACACCTATTTTAATTATTTAGTTTGTTTGGTGTTATTTTATTTTGGGGTGTCCTTATGTGGGGGTGTGCCTGAGAGCGTTGGGTGGGTGTCCTTAATTTATAGGAACTATTTGATAAAAGATGGAATTTAATATTATTATAATATAAATAATATTGGTGGTAATATAATAATTAATGGTATTATTATTATTATTATTATTATTATTATTATTTATATTATTATTATTATTAGATTAAATTAATAAAATAGGGATTAAAGGGGGTATTAGAAAGGTTTTTAGGGAGAAGAGGGAGAGACACGATAAAAACAATTTAGAGAGAAGATTTGGGAGAAGAACGTGAGAAGGAAGAACAAGGAGAAGAGAGGAAGGCTAGGGCTGTCAAATTCTTGGAAACTCTTCATCAATCTAAACAATAATCGAGGTAAGGGGGAGAAACTGATTGGGATTGGTATGTTTACATGAATTGGATAGAGGGGATTCCTTAACCCTGTAGGGATTTGATGAACATGATTGATATGTTAATATGTGTATGACTGTTGCTGTTATGATGAATTTCGTGTACATGTTGTTGTAATTTTGGTGAAATTCGGTGTACTTCTATGGTGTTGGTGATGAACCTAAATATTGGTTCTGGAGAGAAAGTTTAAGGAACAAATGATTAGAATAGTGTATGATGGTTGTAGTAATGATAGGACAGAAGTTAGATGAAGAACAATAGGTTTGAAATTGATTATTACATGATATAGGATAATAGGGTCCTTAAATATGTGTTGTTGACTGTTATAATTGTCATATTATGGTAGGATTTCAAATTCTGAAACTGGGGCTTTTTACGGAATTGAAATCGGAGGTCCGGAAGGCCTCCAACGGTGGAAAACGCAGAAAATTCTGCATTCTGCGCTGTTTGCGTCGACTCAAACGCTGCAGCGGTCGACGCATACTGTTTACGCGTTTCTGGATTTCGTTTCTGTTTTCCATGCGTCGACTCATCTGTCGCTAGCAGTCGACTCAAGGACTGTGTATCGGTAAAATTCTGTTCCGACGATTTTGGCCATAACTTTTGATCTGTAGGTTGGTTTTAGTCCCCGTTCGAAGCGTTGGAAAGCTAACGAATAGATCTATAACATAGTATAGATAATATAATTAGTTTCCAAATATTTTTATATCCAATATGTTGGGTAGTCATTGTTTAATTAAATCTTAACTAAAACATGAATTAACTGAGATGATTTATTGATTATTTGCTTGGTGTTAAAAGGGGAAATTGTGTAGTGTTGAATTTAATTAAAATAATTATATTGTTGTGTAATATGTATGTATGATGTATGTGTTGCACCCAAAAATTTTCCTAACCTCTTCTTAACTTGGTTTATGTTTCATTTCATTTCTTTCTAGCATTTGCATTGCATATCATTTTTCATTGAACAGGGGATCAAGAGGTTGTGCATAGCAAGAGGAGCCTACTCAGAGGGTTGAGCCTAAGCAAGGGGTGTTACTCAAGTTTGAATGGTCATCAGGTCATCTAGAAGTGGGCAATAGTCTTGTGAAAGGATTGATGGATGTATGTGGGTCAGCTCCTAACTTGGAGACCAGTTCAAGATCATCAGAGGATTATGAATTCTTGATTATGGATGTGGGATGTTGAGAGATCTCATTGAATTCTTTGAGAGCCATGTTGGACCTTATTCAGGTTGTTGTGTGATGTGAAAGAAGCCACAGTCAAGAATGTTGCATCTAGGGTTTTCATCTGGTAAATCCTTAGTCAACTGTGAAATTGAAGGAGATTAAAACTCAATTCTAAGTCTCTATGGTCATGGGATGTTGTGTTAAGATACATGAGATATCATTTCAAGATCAATTCATCAAGAATCAAGTGTGTGAGAAGTTACTAAATTAGGATTCTTAGTGTAAAATCTCCTGTTTAGTCCTCTACTTCAAGACCACCTATCTCAAGATACAAGTCTCATCTCAACTTTTGTCCAACATGAGACTTGTAGAGAATGTTCTTAGCTTTCTTTTGAGTACTAGAAGTCCTTTATTGGATTTGTAGAACTCAAGTTATGATATAGACAAGTTACAGGTCATCAGATGAATGTGATTTTGGTCAACAAAAGTCAACCAACGTCCAAGCCATTTTTGACCTAGAAGGATGTTTCTCCTCAACCTTTGATGAACATGAATGTTGTTTCTCACGATCTTAGCTTTCCAAAGAGTACTAGAAGTCCTCATTTGGATTTGTAGAACTCAAGATATGATACTTACAAGTCAAGGGTATTTTGGGAAAGTAAGATTGTAAGTCATTTTGGATTATAGGTCCATTTCACCATCATACATACCTCAAATAGAAATTTGTCCAACTTGAAAGTTGCTCAAAATAGGGTTATTTGTCCAACCAAGCATTAAGGTTCCATTGATATGGGTTATAATGAAGAGTGATTGAAGAAAATTTCACAAAAAGGACTTTAAAGGCATTAAAGTGGAAAAATTCAAATTAATTCACAATGGCTCAAAATTATGCAAACTTGTGCATATTTTGAGTGCATTTGATGGTTTGGAAACATTGGTATTATTAGAATTTCAAATTGAAGATCATTTCATGGCCAATTTTAGAGTTGCTTCAAGAATAAGTTACATAACAAATATCATCCATTAATTGAAATCAAGGGATGAATCATGTCCCTTCATTCTCACTACATTCCCAGAAATGAGTTTGAACCAAAGTAGAAGGAAAACAAGGCCATTTTCGTGACTGTCATGAGGGGAAAATAAAAGAAAAAGTGAAAAGTGAATTGGACTATATGGGCCATGATTGGGCCTGAAATGGATCCAAATAGATTATATATAAACTCCTTATCGTTTTCAGATTGAGTTGGATGCATTTTGGAGGGAAATTCAGTTGGAGAAGTCGAGAATTTGGAGCTTGCAAGTGAGAATCGGTTTTGGAGATTCAAGCCATTTCAAGAATAATCAAGCCTCAAGATAGCTTCAGCATTCATCACTGAGTGATTCTGCATTGTTTGGAGCAAGATTTCACACTTGATAGTGCCTCCATTGAAGCTTCTGATCAGGTTTCTACTTTTCACGAATTCTCCTTAATTATGTGAAATTAAGTTAGATTATGCATGTGTTTAGGTTTCTGATGATGCCTAGATGGATTTAGGATAAGAATTGTGACTATTTGTGAGATTTGTGGATGATGCACGTTTTCTGTTTGGCTTCGAGTAGGCTTGAATAATGAGTGAAAATGTGTTTGGATCTTGGATTCGTGATGTAGAGGATGTAATGATTTGATTGATATCAGAAATTTGAGATTTGGTGAAGTTTCTTGTGATGAGCTATTGTAGCTCTCGTCGAAGAAGACGACAGGAGTCTTCTCCGGCCACCACAGCAGGCGTTCCCTCCATTTCGCAGGTTTAAATGAGAGAGATGACTCAGGTACCGTTGGATTGTGTGACTTTCTTGGACTTAGTATGTAGATCCAACGCGTAAGATTTAGTTTCATTTAAGCTGACCTTGACTTAGTGACGTGGCGCAGTGATAGACATAGGATCTGATTACTTAATGAACCAACGCGCTAGATTAAGACCTATGGTGGTCTTCTTTTGACTTGGCGCATGTAATTATTCAGATTTTCTATTAATTGTGAATTGGACTGGGCCACGCGTGCTTTCCACACCCCCCTTTCTGGGCCCATGCATGATTTGAACTGGATCTCCTTGCTATTTGCGCCCCTGGTTTTTATTATTTCTTTTTTATTTCTTTTTTTATTTTGTTTTAATTCTGTTTTCAATTTAAATCATTAAAAATTAATTTCAATGTTCCTAAAATCACACAAAAATATTTTTTATGAACTTTGGGGTGTCCTTTATTTTTAGGATATTTTTATTTTATTTTTTGATTTTATTTTCAATTTAAAAAAGGATTAAACATTGGAATTGTTTTAAATGGATTAAATTGTGACATGGTTTGTTCTTTTAATTGTTTCTTGCATTTCCTTTGGGTCCAATGAATGAAAATTGATCCTCATATCCATGATGAGTTGAAAAATTTTTGAGGACCATTTTGCCCCTGGTTGGTTGAATTTATGGTTGACTTTTGGTGCTTTTCTTTTAACCCTCGATTCTCCCATTTCAAAGTGGTACATCTTAAATATTATTTTATTTTGATGGTGCTTTGAGGGGATATTTGCTTTGAGCTTTTGGCCTCTGTTTGCCAACATGCTTAGGTACCTTGTGCATTTTATTTGATTATTTTTGAACCATTTTCCTATTTTTGAGGTAACTTGCAAGTCAAGTTACCTCCAAGGGAGGTTCACATATGTACCTTGACATAGGTTGACTTGGATATGACATTTTTGGATCCTTTTAACCCTCAATGCCTTTTGTTTCATGGTGCTAACATGTTAAGGATGATGTTGGTTCAATTTGAGGTCATGATATTGTTTCTTCCTTGTTCATTGGTGTGTTTCCTTTTGTGTTTTCAAATTGAACTTCTATGTGATGTTTACTTGCACTCTTTGAGCTTTTGCTTGCATTTCCTTTTGAATTGAATTGATATTGCTTTTGAGCTTTCTTCTCTTCATCTCTCTTCTGTCCAATGACTTTGGAACCTCATTTAAGGAATCTTAGTCCCTCCTGAGGAGGTACTTGAAGTATACCTAAAAAGATGGATCCTTAAGGACTCTTTTGTGCTTCCTTTGCACTTGGCTTGTGATGCTTATGGTTGAGTACCTATTATGAGGCCCTTGCTGCCCTCATTTGGTTTCCCATCCTCACTTGGCTTTGGGTTTTGTTTTACCTTTTCATTTTGGTTTAGTTTTGTGGTGTGGTTGATGTTGCTTGACTTAGGTCATTTCATCCCACTTTTGGTGTATCTTTGTGTGGTTTGTTCTTGTTCATTTGATTTATTCTTGTGTACTTCTTCTTATTTTATTTTCTTGCATTTCCATATGCATGATTGGTTGAGATGAGCTTGTGGAGGCTACTGCCCCACACTATTTTCCTCCCACTTTCATTCTATTTGTGCATCTTATGTTTGCATTTTCATTTGTATATGCATTCTTCTTCTTTTTCTTCTTCTTTTTTTTTTCTTTGCCATGTTCCCCATAAGTTCTCTAACCTTTTGAGGTTATGATAGACATTAGGTGCCTAACCATGCATGATAACATTAGGTAGTTCCCTTTTGAATCTCAACTTTAGGTGTACTTTGCATGATAACTTTTAGGATTGATTAGTCTCCCATTAGTGTCCTTTCTTCTCTTCTCATCTTTAAACATTCATAAAACACTTAATAAAGGATGACAAGTGTTGTACGCTACAAGCCTTAAGATATTTGGGAAATGATGATTGGGTGGTTGCCTCTCAATTTTCTAGAATGTTAGTATATGTCCTTTGGACGATATACGACGCATTCGCTCCTAAGTCATAGTCTTTAGTGCAACATGAGTTACAAATCAAGTTCAAAACACTTCTTCTCTAAAAAACACAAAACACTTCAAACCTTTTTCATCCTTCGGGATCTTAATCAGGAAAATCTTTTCAGATAAAAGAGTGTCATTAACTCTTAGTTCTACCGCAAACGGTAACGCCTAAGTCTCCAATGGTCGAGCTGCATACACCAACTGCTAGAACTATTTGTTAACCCTACTCGGGCCTAAAAAATTTTGAACCAACCTGTGGTCCTTTTAGCCCGAACTATGTTTGCTCTGATCTTTCATACCAGATGAAAGTACGTAGGCATAAGACGTGATGTCTTACCGAGCAACCTTCCCCCCTTCTTTAGTCGTAGTTGGTCGAACTACGTTGACTATGACTTTCCCATTGCACGAGGGAGTACGTAGGCACAGAGCGGCGTTACTCTGCCGAGTCAGTCCTTTTTATTTTTCTTTTGTCCCTAATCCTTTAGCTAGATAGTTTCAACACATCCTTTTAGATAGACAACAAAGCGTGGATCCCGTCGAGTACGATGGACGTGAGGGGTGCTAATACCTTCCCCTTGCGTAACCGACTCCCGAATCCAGACATGGTTGCGATGACCTTGTCTTTTCCCTTTTCCATCAGGTTTTTTCGATTGTTTCCTTTCCCTCTCTGTGGGATAAATAAAGAAAGTGGCGACTCTTCTGTTTTTCCGCCGGTTGTTTTTCGCAGTTGCGACAGTATGGTAATGTGATTAGGAGGATCGTGTGACTTTCATTAAAAGAATTATATTGGTGTGTAATATGCATATATGATGTGTGGTGATGTGATCAGGAGGATCGTGTGCACTTAGTATGCTTGAGTTTATCTGTTGTACATTTAGTGTCGTGCATATCATGGTGTTTTGGTGGGATGAATCATTGCTCAGGAGGAGTGTATGTGATTCATCCGTACTCCTTTGTGGAGAATGGTGGGGACAGATCATTGCCAAGGAGGGGTGTATGTGATCTATCCGGGGCTCGATTGAATGAACCAATGAGTCGGTACCGCATGCATGGTGTTGAGTTGCATATTTGTATTATTGTATGTTACGGTTGATGTTGGACAGTAGGTCGTGTTTGATGAATGTTGGGTGATGAATTATGTGATTATTACCTTTATTTCATGTATCTTATTACCGATAATTTTGATCATGTTTTCTCACCCCTTTGTTGTTGTTGTGGTCTGTGCTCCTTCGGAAGTACAAATAATCCAGGTACTTAGCTAGTTTGGATAGTGGTGTGTGAGTCGAGTCTTAGGATGCTCTGATACGTAGCACGGGACTTGGGTGTTTATTTGTTTTTACGTTGAACTTGTTTCAATCCTGTGACGTATCATGTTTTGGTGAGACTTCTTAATGAATGTTTAGTGTAATTGGTGGATGGCCGAGGATGTTGAATTAAGGATTATTTCCGCGGCTTTATTTTGAAAACATATAGTAAAGCGTTTTGTTGGACTTTATGATGTGATATTCCACTTGTGAGGAGGAAACTTTGATAGTTATGTGGAATAATTGTATTTTATTTAATTCTGGGAAGTGGGGTGTTACATCGGGCCTACCATGTTCACCCATCGCTCACACCCTACATGGGCACACGATGTTTCAGGATTGCTCACACCCCACACAGGCACACAATTCGATTGCTCACACCCCACACGGGCACACAATCGTTCAACAGATTCTACGCGGAATTAATCAACACAAGAATGTATACCATGATGCTTCACATGCAAAATAACCCCATACACTTCTTGAAATGCATACATATTCATAATATTTTCATGCATTCTACTCATATAATTCTCATACAATCATCATACATTTACAATGCATATTCCATATTGTATTCATCATTTATCTCATTCTATCGCATACAATCAATATGCATTAATAATATCATGCCAAAAGGCAACAAACTCCATCACAATCACCATGCATTTTTAACCAATTTAAACAATGCACACATATATTCCAAAAGGCCACATTTCACAATCGATTCCATAATCTAGGATTCACGCTATACGGCTACCCACAACATATCATATAACAGCACACAGCTATACGTTATAAACATATATATATATATATATATATATATATATATATATATATATATATATATATATATATATATATATATATATATATATATATATATATATATATATATATATATATATATATATATATATCGGAATCGTCAACATTGGATGGAAGCAACAAAATAAAACAAGTTGCTCTCACGTTCGCTGGCCTACTCGCTTAGCGAGACCCTAGCGAACATTCTCTACAGGCTCGCCTAGCGAATGTGCTAGCGAAGCCTGACCCTGAGCTACTGGTTGCACTCGCTACTCACTCGCTGGTGCTTCACCTAGCGAACCCCTCGCTACCTTACTCGCTACCAACGAAGAAGGTCATTTCTATTCTGCCCAAGTCTAGGACCGTTCGCTACTAGCTCGCTACAACGAACACTCGCGACTTGCTCGCCTAGCGAAGGTGCTAGCGAGCGTCTGCGATGTTCAAAACTCCAACTGTCCAAAGTCATCAAATCATCACCGAATCAACCTATTCAATTCCAACAAGTTCCAGTAGTCTTAGCCTAACATTCCTCGACTAAACTACGCCATTCATTCTCGATTATAACCGTTAAAACATCGAATCTACCGATTAAATCCAACTTCTGCCCTAAAATGGTAAATGAGTAGAAACTCTCCAACAATCCAAACCAATCCAACAAAAGCATACATAATCATACACATTGAGAGAATAGTAAGACTTCACACTCTTACCTGATTAAATCGAAGCCTAGATGTTGTTCTTGATGATTCTCCAAGCTTTTACCTCTCTTTCTCCTCTTCTCACTTTCTTTCTCTTCCTTTTCTCTTCTTTCTACTTCTATCTCTTTTCTCTCCTCTTTCCACTTATATTTCTTTCTATTCTATTTCTCTCAAAATATCTATTAATCCATTTTCTCACAAAATATCTAACTTAACGTTAAATACTAGATGTCTAAAATACCCTCCAATCTATTTTCCCCGAAAACTCTCCAAATCGGTAAAATAGCATAATATGCAAACATAACATATTAACACATAAATTCCACAATTAAAATAATAATCATCCAAATAAATCAAAAAGACTCAACAAAAATGGGAAATCAGAATCGGGGCGTTACAACAGTCATAACCCTATAAGAGGAATCAAGACAGCCAGTGTCACACAATTTTCTCAAAAGAAAAGGAGTAAAAAAGAGAGAAAAAGAAAAAAGAAAGAAAGCTAGCTAAGTCGAAAACTTGAAACCAAGTGACTTAGGAAAAACTTAGGGCATCCCGCTGGACTTTCAAAATCAAAAAGAATCAGTCCATGCAAAATTTAGGGATTACAAAAGAAAATCCTTTAGCAAAAGCAAGTTGTGCGACCATATAACACGAAGACAAAAGGGGTGACTGTTACTCCAAAAACCTCACTGGTTTTTAGGCCATCAGGGTCATTGGCTCCTTAAACATCACAAAAAACATTTCGAGGTATGAGCATTTGTGCCAAATTAACTGAACGTGTGGTTAGAGATCATCACGAAGAAGGGGTGGGTTAAAAAAAATTTTGAGCCATAAATCCTTTGATTCTATAACCAAGAACGATACCACATTATAACCCTTATAAGAACTAATTGAAGCAGGGTTTATTCTGAAAGCATACTACAACAAGGTTGTGTAAACTGACTCTTACAAGGTTTTCTAATTTTTTTGCCATATCTTTCACTAGCTAAATCAACACTGCATTTAGACTAATGGTCGACTCGTCCCACACTATCACATCATTCTAATAATGACTTTTTTTTTCGAAATTCGCATGAGCATCGTATTAAAATTTTCATTTGTAAACAAACAATTTTAATTGCAAGTCAGTAATTGACATTGAGGAAATTCCAACAAGGAGCAATCGAAGAGGATTGGATCATCCAACAAGGTTGATCAGAATCAAGTGTATCTTGTAGTCTTATGGATATGGGGCATTGACATCCAATGAATATGGAATCAGTCAGAGTAAGGCAAATCCTAGAGGTTCTTTTGATTAACGGCAAATCCCTCCAGTGTTCAATCAACACAAGTTAAGTCGCTTCAACGTTCATCCCGGGGCAAGGTATTTCAAGAGTACATCAAAGCCAACCGCTCAAAGAGTCAGTTAATCAAGGAAAAATCCTTTCATGATAATTTATGGGGCAATCCATCTCAAGGTCATCTCATGGCAAGCTACTTCCAACTTCCTTTCAAGGTGAACCTTCCCAAGGGCCAGACTGGGGAAAGTTGAACTACACTGGGGCAAGACATCTCCGTGCTTTCAAGCTACTCAGGCAAGTTCTTTTTCGTCAGCAATTATTGAGTTCAAGATGAGTTTCGGGGAATCACATTATAACCCCATCAAATAACCTTAGTCTTCAAACGAGGAGCCTTGCCCAGAGGACCTTCTTACCCACATCAGGGGCATTTTGGAGAACCTGCATAATCATTTCATAAATTTTCCTTATGTTTCAGTCATGTCACTTCACTCAAGCATAAAGCATTGCATTCTATCATTGTGTTTCATCCTACAACCTGAATTTGACACTAGAGGGCCTTGTAACCCAACATCACTTAACCATTCAAAGTCCAGTTCCCGTCTGGAAAACCTTCACCAAATACCAGTTCTCGTCTGGTAAACGGCATTCAAGTCTAATTCACGTCTGGTCAGCATCAACCATAAAACTAGCTCCCGTCTACTCACTCATTCTTTAGCCTATTGTTTAAACTCCAGCTCTCGTCTGGTGGTCGATTTTCTTTTTACAACCAGTGTCCATCTGGAAAATCATCTTAAGATACCAGTTCTCGTCTGGTAGATAGCCTTTTAACCAATTCATGTCTGGTAAACACCATTTTAAAGTCTAGTTCTCGTCTGATAACTTACCCTTTTTTAAACACTGGTTCTCATCAGGTAATTCCCTTTCGGAGTCCACTTTAGTTGGAAACCAAGAATAAATCCCTAAACATCCAATCACCATCAATTTGGTCCCCTGCCTAACCAAAAGCCCAACTGTACTTGGCACAATCATAACCCTTGGATCACATATCCTCTTATCCCCAACAGTCCGAGCTTACATCAACATTTTTGCATTGCATTGCATCCTCAAATGCATAGAACTACCACTTGGTATGGAGCATTGCGCTATATAAAAATTCAAATATATGCATTCGAAGCATAAGCCATGTTTGATATTCCCTTCACTAGGCATTTCCCCAACAGAAAGTGTGTAATCCCATAGATATTGTTTAACTTTATTCCCCAAGCTATAGACTTGTTCGGTGTTTCCTCCCAGAGGAATTATCTTGCTCCCCTTACAGATTTGTCTATTTAGGCTTATCCTTTTCCCCAGCAAAGTCATCATCTCTTTACTTCGGGTCATAAGTTCGTCGATTCTACTTCTTGTATATCTCTGGTTCTATCCCAACTTTTGGTTAGTACTGAGTTGTTCAATTAAAACTCTTGTTTGGTATCCTTTATTCCAACTCTTTGTTGGTATCTTTTGTTATCCCAACTCTTGGTTGGTCTCCTTTGATTTGAGTTCGCCTTCGGTTGGCGTTCTGTTTATCTCAACTTCAGGTTGGTATCCCTTATCCTAACTTTTGGTTGATATTCTTTATTCCAACTCTTGGTTGGTATCCTTTAGTTGTGAGTCCACCTTTGATCGACAAACCTCAGTTAAAATGATGTGAGTCCGCCTTCGACCGACATTCTTTTTGTTATCCCAACTCTTGGTTGGTACCACTTGTAATCCCAATTTCTGGTTGGTATCCTTTATCCCAACTTTTGGTTGGTATCCTTCGTTGAATTCACACTTTTTGTTGATATCCTTCGTTGAAGTCCAACTTTTGGTTGGTATCCTTTGTAGTGAGTTCGTCTTTGTCCGACATTCTTTCTAAGTGCACCTTCGGCTGGCACCCTATCAC
The DNA here is from genome assembly GCA_963859935.3 of Lathyrus sativus. Lineage (NCBI taxonomy): Eukaryota > Viridiplantae > Streptophyta > Magnoliopsida > Fabales > Fabaceae > Lathyrus > Lathyrus sativus. Next base: position 185,883,688 of record OZ012736.1, on the reverse strand, counting down.
ATTGTCTTCCTCCTTCCCCACAGAGTGACAATTTTACGGTTCTTTTGGTCATACATTAGGTCATATGCATTTGTTCATTAGGTCATACATTCACAAACATTCATGTGAATAAGATCCTAAGGCATGGAATTAAGGCCTTCTGAAGAATAATGGTTTTTCTATTGGGCTGGGGTTTCTATTTCATTTGAAGAATAATTCAACTGTCTTTTTCATATTAAGTTCTGGATCGTCATCATGAATTTATTCTCATCAACGTTCACAAGATATCAAGGACATCTCCTTCAAATTTTCTCAAGAGCCTCAGTGTATGCTGCAAAGAGAATTAATATGTTCCCTCCATTGGTGTCGAGTAGGGTTATCTGAGGATTGGTTATGGATTTCGTGGCAAGTGATATTATGAGTTGTATCCTCATTGTTCGCATATTGAATTTATTGTCATCTAAACCTTGGTTATACAAGTAATAAAGATTGAGTTTAATTTTGTTCTTATCTATGAGGTTGGATCATTATGATCTTTTGAGAAAGAGTTGGATTTTCTTGTTGGTAGTTTGATGCAGTGGGTTTGGATAAAAATCTTGAATCAGGCTCAAATTAATGTATTGTTTTCACAAAGCTTAAGATATGATTAAACTCATACAAATTGCAAGATTCTCCAATTTTCAAGTTCAAAGGTATTTTTACAAAGATACAAAAAAAAAGGATGAATGAAATTCACCAATTCAAGTTCATAAGTTCAAAGTTATGCTTATGGTTCACCTAAAATACAAGATGCAAGTAATGAGTTTTTCATCCAAAAATTCAAAAAGATTTTCGCGTGATTTGCATCAAGTTTTATTTCCAAGATTTAAGTTGCACTAATCAATTCCAAGATTCATTCTTCATAAGATTCAAGTTGAAAGTGTCAAAGTTCAAATCGAACCCAAGATACAAAGTCCAAGCTCAAGGTCAAGTTTCAACATATATTCTAGTTTCAATCTCAAGACCAATTTCTTTCCATAATAAGATACAAGGTGCAGACTAAAATTAATTCCAAAGTTCAAAATGGACAAATTAACTTCAAGTTTATACGAGCATTCAAAGAAATTCACAAACACGATGTCATTGCCAATACGTGTGATATGGTGATTGCTTGTTGTGTCAAACTACATCATACAGTGAAAATGTATTGCATAAACAGAGTACTGGATGAGCAGCGGATATGATGGCTACATCATAAAATAATGTGTACACAACAATTAGACTTTCACTGATCAATTGCAAGGCTTGGGGCGTAAACGTCGGCATCTAGTACTTCAGCCATTGGTACTTCAATCTTGTGCTTCGATGGATAATAAAAGTTCAGTATAAAGCTCCATTTGAGACGAACCCAACGACGAATTGAACGACCATGAAATCCAATGACAAAATATCACCATGAATACCGACAAAAAGACCACAAATATTCGCGGGATGTCTTTCAAGAGTTGATCAGTCCTTCAAAGTATCAATCCATTAGTTCTGAAGTATCAGTATGCTTTAGTTTTGATGTATCAGTATGCTTTAGCAAGATAAGGTATGCAAGAATCTCTGGAAACCTGTCGAAATAAAATGAAAATCAAATATTCATTGCGAAATCAATGCGGTTTCGGTGGGAAATCAAAAATCATCAATGTTCAATCACACAAAATCACCTGTCCACAAAACAATCAAGTTGAGAATGGAAACAAAATAATATTTCAGAAAAATCAGGAATGTGCCGACACAAACCGATATGATCGAACTGAAACAGAAATATCATCATCATCACAATCACACGAAGATCTCAACAATTCATTTTCTTTCCAAAAGGAACAGTGGCACAATCAATGCAAAAATCACAGAGTTTATGTCGTAGGACCTATATAAACATCACAAGCACACGGACAAGAATATGGGATTCACACACAAACCATATTACATACACTCATACGAAAAGTTCACGATTCACAAGCAACGTTCGGTTTCGAAAAAATAGAACAGCATAACACATACACACAGTGAGAAGAAAAGTCACAACAATTCATAAGGCAACGTACACGATTTTAGCAACAACATCACAAATTCAGAGGCACACAAAATTCAGAATAATCGCAACATCACAGGATCCTTACGCATTGCAAAAGGGGGAGAAGAACACGTACCTGCGAAATTGTCATCTCCGCCGACGAACTGCTACGCCGAAAGTCTTCGAAGGTACGTCTTAATGTGATTCCTATGATTGAATTTGAAATTGTAAGCGTATAGAAACCTCAATTGTTGTTTTTGTTTTGAACCGAGTCGAATTACGCGTTTCCTAAACCTTTCCTCTGGCCATCTCGTTGTGAATCAACGGTGAAATACAGTGAACCCGTGGACGGAGAGGGAGTATCGGATATGCGTGTGCGAGTCGTAAGGGAGAGTGAGAGCACAGCGGTGTCGCGATCGGAGCGAGAGGAGGGCGTTGCCGGTTTTGTTTTATGCGAAGGTGATGATGATTTTCAAAAAAAAATGATTGAGAGAGAGGGATAACGAGTGTGAATTAGAGCATCTTTAATGAGAGTAAACTAAATGGGTAAACTAAGATATTTTTTGTGGGCCCAAAGTGTTTTGTAGGATTTAAAAAATTTATAGTTGATTTGAGTAGTTTTTACTTTAATGATGGTTGTCTATAAGAAACCAAAACTTGACCCCACTATTTTCAAATATATGTCATTACTTTAATGCCGTTGGAATATTTTATTAATTAAATAAATAATATTATAATATATTTCACATAATTAACGTTAACTATATAGATAATGGGAACTAAATTTTAGTTCACTTAGATGTCATGTCAGCCCTACTATAATGCAAATTCTTTATTATTAACGTAAGTTATACAAAATTTTGGTTTAACAACTCTGCACTAAAGGTGCTCTTAGAAGTAGAACAAAACACTAATTTGTTGAAGTTATTTTTTCCCCCTTTTTCTTTTACATGGATAGATCTGGGTGGGCTCAAAGGAGACCCAGCCCGTTATGTTTTTTTTCAGTTTTTTTAGGATGGGCTTGGATGCTGGTCAATAGTTTTATTATTTTTAAAATACCCTTGTCTATTTGTTTTGGAATCCTAATGTTTTGTTCTCACTAGATTTTTGTTAATATTTTATTTTGATATTTTATTCATTTTTCGCATCAAGTTTTGATTATAAAAATTATAATTTGTCTTTAATTAGAATTGTTGATTGGCTATTAATTAGGTTGACCTTACTAATTAGATTTATATTTAACATGGGATTAGAACGTCGATTTAAAATTGTATTGGTGATTACTTTCTAATTAAAATATGGAGTATTTTTTTTATTTGGGAGTTTTTTAATAGAGTTACGACTAGGATTGTGATATCATGGCGATTGATTTGTTTGACGGTTTCTCAAGTGCCTTGATTGCTTTGTCTAAATGAAATTCAGATTTTCCTTGATGAATTATGATCAATGCATGAGATAGATATTATATATTTAACATGCTATTGATTGCTTTAATTTCCATGATACCTTAGATTCTCGATTCAAATCTGTCTTCGATAATTTGAATCAAATATACATTAAAATCAAACCATTTGATATGACAACATTTAGGACTAAGTCTCCCATAGATCTTGCGTTGCGTCCTTCTCTTTCTCTCCTTAAACAAAAGTAAAAAAACTTGATAAATACGATGAGTATTATGCGTCACGAGCCTTAAGTATATGGGAAATGATGAGCGGGAGTCTCTCCCTACCTTGTCTAGAGTGCTTTGCATAAGTCCTGTTTTGGGTTGATCTTACGAAGCATTCGATCCTATGTCATAGACTTTAGTGCAATACGGGTCTCAAACAAAGTCAATTCACTTTTGATAAAACTCTTAAACAAACTGCAAATCATTTTATCTTCGAGATTGTTGGTCAAATCATTTTCAGAAAGGGCATGTTACTTTTGTTCTACCGCAAACAGGCATTGACCTGAACTGATGGAATACGAACTTAGCAACGCTCATAAAAGACACTTAACAATTGGTAGGTCAAACTACAATCGCTTTAATTTCTTCATTCTCGTCCGAATAAGGATACATAGGAACAGGACGACGAAGTCTTAGCGAGCACAATCCCCTTCACCTGTAGTCCTCTAAACTACGATGACTCTGACTTTTCCATTGCACGAGGGAATACGTAGGTATAGAACGACGAAGTCCTATCGATTCACCTTTTTTTTCTCCTTTTCGTTTCCGTTTAACAAGTAGGCTTTAGATAAACACACCCTTTGATTAGAACAACAAGAGTGGATCCCGTTGAGTACATCGGACGCGAGGGGATACTAATACCTTCCTCTCGCGTAATCAACTCCTTTCTCCCGTTGGGATAAATAATGTTCGGTGGCGACTCTGTTTTTCCGCCGGTTGTTTTTCGCATTGCGACAGATGGCAGAATTTCTTGAATAGCTTTAACTTTACCTTAATCAACTTCAACGCGTTTTTGGATGACAATAAAGCCCAACAAATTTCTGGAGCAGACACCGAAAGTTCATTTATTATGATTCAAACGAAGCTTAAACTTCCTCAATCGCTTAAACAACTTCAACAGATACTCAATATCATCTTCCTCGGTCTTTGACTTACAAATGATACAATCCACATAGACCTCAATTTCCTTATGCATGATATCATGGAACAGAGTTGTCATAGCTCTTTGGTACGTTGCACCATCATTTTTCAAACCGAAAGGCATCACTCTGTAACAAAATTTTCCCCAGGGTGTAATGAATGTTGTTTCTTTTATATCCTCGGGTGCCATCTTTATCTAATTATAACCAGAAAATCCATCCATAAAGGAAAAGATATTAAACTTGGCAGTATTATCTACCGACATATCAATGTGTGGTAATGGAAAGTCATCTTTTGGACTTGCCTTATTCAAATCTCTATAGTCAATGCACATTCAGATTTTCCATTTTTCTTTGGATCAGACACAATATTGGCCACCCATTGAGGATACTCAGCCGTTACAAGAAAACCAACATCAATTTTCTTATGAACCTCCTCTTTAATCTTAACAGTCATATTGGGATGAGTTTTTCTCAATTTTTGTTTCACAAACGGACATTCAGGCTTTAGTGGCAAACGGTGCTCCATAATATCAGTATCAAGGCATGGCATGTCCTGATAGGACCAAGAAAAAACATCAACATATTTCCTGAGAAGCTCTATTATCCTCTTCTTAACATCTGACTGAAGCAGTGCCCCAACCTTGGCTTCTTTTTTATCCTCCTCTGAACCCAAATTAACCAATTCTACAGGCTCTTCATGAGGCTGAATGGAATTTTCCTCGTGCTCAAGTAACCGAGAAATTTCATCTAGAACCTCTTCAACATCCTCTACTTCAGCTCCAAACACAGGGAACTCGAAGTTGGGAGAGGGCATAGGGTCATTGTATTCAATGGGTTTAACAATCAATATGCACAATGATTTATGTTTGATTTTAGAATATGAACAAAAGTGCAAGCATCATGCAGATAAAAGTGATTAAAATATATTTGGGTTTTTTATATTACCATTTTTCAAAAATAAAGCAAAAAGAGAAAACATAACATGGTTAAGAAAAATAACATTTTATTGATGATGATAATATTTGAAACAAAGCCCTCACAAGTTCACTTTCACCTTGCGCGGGGTGAAATGATTTTTGAAAATAAAATAAAAATAAATTACTTTGAACAATGAATAATAGTGGGAACATCAACGACTATCCAATTCTGGCAGATCTATCCATGTGTCACAAAATTGGGAAGTTCTTCCTCTTCATCATCTTTAATGATTGCATTGACTCCATATTCAGATTCTTCATGCCTCGGTTGAGGGGTATAAAAGGGTACATACGTATCTTCTGTCTCAGAGGAGTATCCAGGATCATCAAGGTAAGGTTTTCATTCCTGAGGATAAATTTCATACTCTTGGTCTTCTTCTGTGATTACAGTAGTAGAGTGATCTTTGTTGATGAATCAGGCGCTGTGAAAGACCTCATTAGTACACTACAAATATCTTTTAATTATACTAGGCTCAAAGGATAAACCATTTATGTCTTTATTATCAACCACATCAATAACTTGGCCTCAACTGTTAGACAGACCAGTCTCAAATACATGCAAAGTATATTTCAAAGAAGACATGGGCAACCTGTCGCTACTGCGAAAATCGGCGCCGGCTGAACAGAATAGTCGCCACCGTGCGTTATTTATCCCACGAGAGGGAAAGGAAACGCTCAGAGTAAACCTCGCACAACATGGGAAAGGTATGGTCGTCGCAACCAAAACCTGGATTCGGGAGTCGGTTACGCAAGGGGAAGGTATTAGCACCCCTCACGTCCGTCGTACTCGACGGGATCCACGCTTGTTTTCGGGTATGGATTGTTATTCTATCTAAACTATAGGTCAAGGGTTAAAAAGAAAAGAAAAAGAAAAAATAAAAATGACTCGGCAAAGTATCGCACTTTATGCCTACGTATTCTCGCCTGGAACGAGAAATCAGAGTCAACGTAGTTCGCCTACCTACGGGAAAGGAGGGGAAGGTTGCTCGCTAGGATATCGCATCCTATGCCTACGTACTTTCATACAGCATGAAAGATCATAGCAAACGTAGTTCGGGCCACGTACGACACAAGTCTGTCTTGCTTGATTTTATTCCTTCTGAAAAGGTTTTTCTGATTAACTGTCCAAGCGGACAAAAATGACGTCTTGATGAGTTCACATTCTTTTACGGAAGAAGTGTCTTTTATTATGTTTGAAATCTTTATGATGTTTTTCTGTTTGTTTTGAGGAAGAAAAGACAGAACTCTAACCTACGGTTGCGAGGGGAAACAAACTAACCTAATGTTATCATGCACGGGTTGAGACCTAGTGTCTATCATGCCCCTCTCTTGCGCAGAGAGAAACAGAGATCCTAAGGGAATAGACGGCAACAAAAACAATATCAGATATATACAGTAAAACAGTAAAATGCATGAATGCAACAATACAAGCGAGGCAAGGGAGTCCCACTCAACCTCGAACCTAGAAAATAATAGGCAAAAGTGAACAGGCTTCACTTTCAACCCAGCTGGGTAAACAGCAAACAATACAGTCCAGAAAACCAATCAATACATCAAGAATGAATAACAGCAGAAAAAACAGCCACAGCAGCTCTTCATCAATATCCATCTTCAAGCCATCTCTAATCAGCTACAAGCTTTAATCAGCAGCAGCCTCTATCTTTACAGTCTTCAAGCAAAGGCTTTAGTTGCCAATCTTCAGTCTACAATGGCTTTTCTTCAAGTCCTATCCTCCAAGCTGAGGGATCAATCACCAGAGTGGATTGGGTGTTAAGCAATTAGCCGACTACCAATGGTGGTAAACCAACTGCCACTAACACATAAGACATTTTCTCTCAAGAGTTCTATCCCTCAGACAATAGCACCAAGCCTTCCAAAGGAAGGGGGTGAATGTCTTAGAGAGACTCTGTATCACAGAGAGGAATGGAGGCAGTCAAAACCTTCCATGTTTAAGAATCAAGCTTTCTAATATAGAGCTCTGCCTAGCTCCTAGACCCTAACCTCCTTAACAGCTGATGGCAAAAATCTCCTCTCCAACTCTAGCAGTTGGTCTTCAGTCTCTGGATCTCCAATGGCTTCATCATCTTCAATCTTCATCTCTCCCAATCCCAGACAATCCCAATACCCACACAGACAAACAGTAATCCCCATAGGGCACACCACACCAATCAGACAAATACAAACAGTATATTAATAGCAGTAGGGGGATCCTGACTTTTCTAAGGGGGTCTAATAACTACCCATAGCCCCTATAGTCCCATAGCTAAACTATTTAATCCCCTAAGTCCTGAGGGAAATGAACTAATTCACCTAAGTTATCACTTAAAACCCTAATTTGTTCATGTTGTTCTCACCTAAACTAAACACCTAAAATTAATTTCTAAAAATATGAATTAAATTGTATTCACAAGTTTGATATCTAAACTAAATAACCTAAAAAGAATGGACAAAAAATATTAAAGCAATTAATAGAACAAAAATTAACAAATTTATGTATGAAATGAAACTCATTAAAATGCTATTTATTTGGAAAATATGGGGAAAATATCAAATAAAAAATAAAATGCAATTTTTATTTTTTATAATTTTCTAGACTCTTTAAAGAAAATTGTGCAAACAGAATCATCAAAAAATAATGATTTTTCAATTTTATATGATTTTTATAAAATGCATGAGAAATAAAAGGAAATAAAAATGAAAATATCAAGAAACAAAGGGAGGGGGTGAGAAAAGCAATTCGCTCCAGTTGTAATCTAGGTGGACTTGAAAAATGGGGGTGCGAACATCAATTGAGCAAGGCCCATTCGCACTTCAGAAACCACCAAAAAATAAAAAAAGGGGAGCGGTGCAAATATCAACATTTCCAGTTATAATTCCTTGGGCCTGCGCTGGGAGGGGTGTCATTATCAATAAATTCCAAAGCCCACTCTGAGTGCTTTAGTGAAACGGGGCGTTTCACTCCCAAGTCTTCCCTCCGTTTCTCACTTTCAATCACGCCCGTTGGATTGAGAATTGAGTCAAAGGTCTTGGCCAGATCAAACGGTCCAAAGGTCATCTTCAACCTTGGACAAACCCTAGCTCTGAACCTCATCTCCCATGCACACATTCGAGCTCCCTGTTCTCACTCATTTCTCCATGGATGCGCTCGACATAAAAAGCAAACTTGGTCTACAACAATCCCTCTACACAGCCATAACTATGAATCCCTCTAAAACTCAAGCAATAAGCTAATTCGATAGAGATAACAGTCATAAGCCACCATGAACACCTGTGATCAACTCCTCCAAAACTCTCCAAATCTTGTCCTAAACTTATCTACAACTCATGCTGATTACCATAAGCCAATAAACCAAGACTTTCATGCACTGAATCATGAGATATCAATCCAACCAGATTTGATGCACTATGAGCAACCTCCATTAAACCTCTCCAAACTCAGTGAAAATCATCATCTAACCTAACTTAACCAGTCTAAGCTATCAAAACCATATCATGCTAACCAAAAACATAAAATTCGAAGAGAGATCCAACCTGGTTTAAAATGGAGATACAGTTATGGAGATCCCTAAATCAATGCTTGCAAGGACTTGAAACTGATCCACACACCACCACTTTGATTCTGTATGCAAAGATTTGGACTCTAACTTCTTGTATCATGTGATTCCAATTTCTTGAACTTTGAATGATGAAACTTGTATGGAACTCTCCTTGATTGATTCAGCCAAATGAATATGTGAATTGTGATCTATGGATGATGGTGATGAAGTTCAGATCAAGAAGTGTGAGAATTGAGGGAGATTTGAGGGAGTTTTTGAAGCTTATGCAAAAATGAGAAAGTGTGTAAAACTTGGGGTTTTGAACAAATGAAATCACCAACCATGGCATGAACCACCTCACACCAATATATACATGAGGTTAGAACCTCCTAGAAACTTGGAGAAGTTTCCCTTGCATTCTTTCCCTTGAATTTGGTTTATGTTTCTTCCATTGCAAGCAACCATGGATAACTCTTAAAACATGAACTAAGCTCAAAATTCCACTTTAGCCAATGTCTTTAAAATGATATTTCCATTCAAAATGACCTATAATTTTGCTTCATTTGGCCAAGATATGAAAAATCTCATTTTTAAGGCCATTTTTATTCATTAAATCCAACAATTTTGAAACCTTGTGCTATGAATCTTTCCAATCTCTCATGGTCACTTTTCTAGACTCAAAATGTCATTTGGAACAAGTTTGATGTTGTAAAGTTTTCCATTTGAAGCTTCCTTGTATGAGTTTTGGGCATAGGTTAAAATGACCTGTAATCACCAAATGACCAAAATACCCTTTGCTTGCCAAGACCATAAGTAGAGTTCCACAAATCATATGAAGGCATACTATACCATTCTAGAAAGATAAGACAATGAGGAATAACTATTATGTTGACCAGAAATTCATTTGAAATTTCCTTGAGGGGTAAAAATTGCTTGGAAGTCAAGTCACTTTCACAGACAAAATTTCAGATACCTCAGATGACCTGTAACTTGCAAGGACCATAACTTGAGTTCTATAAATCTCCTTGATGTCTTCCACCACTCAAATTAAAGGTATTGAGATCCTCTACAAGTTTCATGTTGGCCAAGGATCCATTTGAAGCTTGCATTTTGACTTATCTTGCTTGGAAACTTGACCCAAACTAGGGGATTTTACATAGAAACCCTAATTTAGGACCTCATCTTCTCCTTGATTTCTCTTGATTTCTTCTTAGCATAACAACATATCCTTATTCTCCATGTCAAATGATGAACCCCACATCTCTCCAATAGCCCTTAATGCCTTTCAATCAATCATTTGACCTAGGGTTGACCTAGAGTTGACCCAAATGAAACCCTAGTTGACTGTCTTCAACTGCAATTCTTGTGACTTCACCAATGACTTATCTCTTTCTCCAAATGACTTTCTAGGTACTCCAAGATGTCTTAGATACTCCCCATGCCTTCAATTCACAGCTCATACTTTCCTTGATGATCCCCAGATACCCTCAGCCAGGAGATAGATGAACTGCTTGACCCATTGACTTGATAGCTTCCCAATTCTTTCTGATGACTTGAATGAGATTGAATCAGGATAATAACCTCTTGATAGGCCTCTAGAGATGATAATAATGATTGGTCCCCTGTTGGATGACTTGCTATGCTTATGCTATGCAGATGGTTAGGCTATGTACATGACTCTATATGTAAATACTAATGATATTGAAATATAAACCAAGTGAATAAGGTTGGGCAAATTTTAGGGTGCAACAGTTGCCCCTATTCAAGCGACTTGGACCCGATTGGGTGAAGAGCCCGGAGCCTTAAGACATTCGCAGTACGAGACGGTTGAATATTAAGAACCCGGAAATTTGCCAACCGCAGAAGTACACTGCGCTCCTGCTTGGGGGAACGACATTCATCAACTGGATCTGACTGTTACAGCAACCCACTGCTCGTGCGACCGTGCTGGGGGATTATTCTCATCATCCTGAAAAATATTTTATCATTGCAGAGATAGAACATTGTCCACGTTAGGACGCCTGCTTCGTCAATTCGGGAAACTTCAACAACTTTGTCGGGGATGGCTCGTCTGCCTTCTCGTCAGAAATAAATCGTCCACGTTAGGAGCAAACTTTTCCACGTTAGGAATAACACCGTCCACGTTAGGACTCACCTTTCCACGTTAGGAATGAACTTCTTCTTCATCAAACTCTTCCACGTAAGGAATACGTCTTCTTTTAAATCTGTCCACGTCAGGGCTAAACCCCTTCCACGTCAGGAACACACTTTTTCTTTCCATGTCAGGAATACAAACCTCTTTCCATGTAAGGAATACTATCTTTCCACGTAAGGAATATCATTTTTTATCTGTCCACGTGAGGACTTCACTCTTTCCACGTAAGGAATAACACCGTCCACGCGAAGACTCAACTTCTCCTCCACGTAAGGAAGCCCATTTTCTTTCGATCTGTCCACGTAAGGACTCCAACTTGTTCCACGTAAGGAATCACATCTTTCCACGTAAGGAATCAAACTTGTCCACGTTAGGACTGCATCGTCCACGTTAGGACCCACCGTTCCGCGTAGGGAATAACCGTTCCACGTGAGGAATCATGACTTTTCCACGTAAGGAAACCACAATCTGATTTGTCCACGCAAGGACTCCCATCTTGACATGTCCACGTAAGGACTCAATCTTTCCACGTAAGGAAACATATTTTGATTTGAATCTGTCCATGTAAGGACTCCAATCTTTCCACGTAAGGAATATCATTTGATGAAGTAATAGAACCTGTCCACGTCAGGACTCGCGCGTCTTCGACTTGCTGGGGAAATAAGACTTTGTCCATGCCAGGACTCATACTGCGCCAACAACACGAAGAAGGATGAATTTGTCCACGTCAGGACTCTCGTATCTTGTCGTTACGAAGAAATATAAACTTGTCCACGTCGGGACGCACATTTCACCATCACGAATAAAGTTGTCTGCTGGAAATAAATTGTCCACGTCAGGAGACCAACACAAAGAACAATCAACCTTCGCCCACGTCGGGACTCCACACCCAATCAATACCGAGAACTCGAACCTGTCCACGTTAGGACCGACACACATCGTCAACTTGAGGAAATGTCCACGTTAGGACTCCACATTCCAACAATCGTCTCTAGCACAAAGAAATCCCGTCAATAAAATTGTCCACGTTAGGACTCATCCTTCCATTGGTCCGCGAACTTCTTATCACTGACGTTACAGTAACTTCGAGGCTGACTCTACTGGGGGATATTTGGAAACCAAACTACCGGAAGCCTGCTCTGATAACTGGCGGCAGCCTCTGAAATTCTGGTTCATGAATCCTTTGATGACCAATAGTTCTGCTTGGGGATAAAGGGGAAACTTATCCTGCTGACTCTGTGGGGAGTAGTGTCACTGCTGACACTTCGCTGAATATCTCCTGCCGAGACCTCAAATGTTTTATTGATTCACCTGAGCAAGGGCTCTCTCTACCTGCCAGAGAAATATTACTTGAAACCAAACGGTTAGCCAACCTGGTTTATGTTTCAAAATGCATGCGTTCGACAATGATGCAATGCTCCATGGAAACGCTACGTTTTTCGTTTGGTGGATGCAAGTATGACCCTATATGCCAATGCAAATACAGACTCGAACTGCTGGGTGCAGCAATTACTTCAGCAGAATAAATGCTGAAGATGATGCCAACTCCGCTGGGGATAGCCAGATGCTACAAAACTATCTCAGCAAAATAAATGCTGGGAGAGTGAAGTTAACTCAGCTGGGAAATTGGGAACTCAATACCAATCACCTCGCTGAAGTGACACCCTGCTGGGGAATATAACTCTGCTGGAGACTAACAAATGCGCCTGGTATGATCGAACTTCTGCTGGAAAGTGAACGGAGATCCCATGATATTCTGACAAAATAAATGCCATGACCCACACCAACTTTATCGGGGGTAGTCTTAATCTTCGAGTTCCACTGGGAGGAATGAAAACACTTGCAAAGAAAATTCTGCTGGGGATGGGATGATTCTCCTGGGGAAACCAACTGACTCCGCTAGGGGAGAGTAAATGACCCTGCGGGAAAAGGTAAACTGCCTGAATACAGCTCACCAATATTAATCCTCTACGGCTAAACCACTCTGCTTGAGATGTACTGTCTGACTACAGCCTTAGATCTTGGAATCGTCAATTCTGTTGAGGATAAACGACTTTGCTAGAAAATGTCCTTTGGATAAGCTACGACTAGCTGGGGAATTCTATCCTTCTTCAGGAAGAACATGCATGACCTGCGTGAGGGTCGAGTCTTTTGATTATCTTCCTCGTACGGTTGTGAAACCTGCAACAACACAAACAAGACAAAACAAGCCTATACAACCAAATCGATTCAGGTTAGTGACGTTATTTTCAGCTAATTCAAAGCTTTAGCAATTGTTGGCAAGGGCCAGTGACATTATACACATGCTAGTTTCAATAAACTTAGGCGTTTTATCATGCACAAAACAGTAAAGAACCAGCATCAAGTACTGAATAACATATTTTATTGATTGGGCCCCTGAACGGGCGGAGTTTTATACACGGGATGTAACTCCTGAAATGAGGAAGCTACGCAAAGCAAATACACAAGTATGCACAAGAAGCATAAATATATTGACAAACTAAATTTGTACACATGTCGGCAACGGGATGCAGATGAACACCATGAACTGATCCTCCTATGACTCGTCCGACTCTAATGCCTTCCCAGTATTCACTCTTCTGAAGAGGTTGTATCTGATAATCGACTCCTCAGGTATCCCCCCGCACTGATGCTCACTGTAATATCCAATTCGGACCGCAGTCATTTGCTTTTTAAATCCCTAACTTTTGCGTGAACCGCCCTTTACGGGTTTTCAATTCACCGGGATACCCCTTTTTGCCGAAGCCGCCCAGTGTAGGTTTTCAACTTCGCGGGTGTACATTTTTTTCAATTTTATCCCTAACTTTTGCCCGAACCTTTCATTCTGTTTTTGGTTCGCCAGGATGCCCCATTTTTGCCTGGACTCTCTTTTTCTGTCCAGCGGGTCAATTTTAAGCAAAGTATTTTTTAACTGCGTCTGAATTCACAGGTGACGTGAAGTCTTCTCCGTCCATAGTGGACAACAACAACGCTCCTCCTGAAAAGACCTTCCTGACAACGTATGGCCCTTCGTAGTTGGGGGTCCACTTGCCCCTGTGATCTGCTTGCGGTGGGAGAATCCTTTTCAGCACAAGGTCGCCCGTCTGAAAGCTTCGCGGATGTATCTTCTTGTCGTATGCTTTCTTCATTCGGCTCTGGTACAGACGACCGTATGCTAGAGAAGCTAGCCTCTTCTCATCCATCAAACTCAGTTGATTCAACCGGTCTTTCACCCATTCTGCCTCATCCAGCTGAACGTCTCGCAATACCCTCAGAGAAGGGATCTCAACTTCCAATGGTAATACCGCTTCCATTCCGTATACTAACGAGAACGGGGTTGCCCCGGTTGATGTGCGTACCGTCGTACGATAACCGTGCAAAGTGAAAGGTAGCATCTCGTGCCAATCCTTATAGGTCACCACCATTTTCTGAACGATCTTCTTAATATTCTTATTGGCCGCCTCGACAGCGCCATTCATCTTGGGTCGGTAAGGGGAAGAGTTGTGATGCTCAATCTTAAAATTCTGACACAACTCTTTCATCATTTTGTTGTTCAGATTTGAACCGTTGTCCCTGATTATCCGCTCGGGAATCCCATATTGGCAAATGATATCTCTCTTGATGAATCTGGCCACCACTTGCTTAGTTACATTTGCGTAAGACGCCGCTTCTACCCACTTGGTGAAATAATCGATTGCTACTAGGATGAACCGATGCCCGTTAGAAGCCGTCGGCTCGATCCTTCCAATCATATCGATTCCCCACATCGAGAATGGCCATGGTGATGACATCACATTTAGAGGACTCGGAGGCACATGGATCTTATCAGCATAAATTTGGCACTTGTGGCACTTCCTCGCAAACTTGAAACAATCAGTTTCCATAGTCAGCCAAAAATAACCTGCCCGCAGCAGCTTTCTCGTCATAGCATGTCCACCCGCATGCGTACCAAAAGTACCTTCGTGTATTTCCTCCATGAGCAGCTTTGCCTCTCTTTCGTCTACACAATGCAACAGCACCAAATCATGGTTTCTTCTGTATAAGACGCCGTCCGGATTCAAATAGAAATTACCCGCTAATCTCCTGAGAGTCTTCCGATCTTGACTGGATGCCCCAGCCGGATACTCTTTATTTCTCAGGAAATTAAGGATATCAAAATACCACGGTTTGTCGTCGGATGCTTCATCAATAGCAAATACATAAGCTGGTCTGTCTAACCGAGAGATAACGATTCTGGGAGCCTCGTTCCAGAAGTTGACTTTGTACATGGAAGACAAAGTGGCCAGGGCGTCAGCCATTTGATTCTCTGCCCGCGGTACGTGATGCAATTCAACTTTGTCGAAGAAATGCAACAATCTCCTTGCATAATTCATGTAATGTATCAGATTGGGCTGACGTGTCTCCCATTCCCCTTTGATCTGATTCACCACCAGAGCTGAGTCTCCGTATACGTCAAGATACTTGATTCGCAAATCGATGGCTTCTTCAAGCCCCATTATACAAGCTTCGTATTCGGCCTCATTATTGGTAACGGAAAAGGTCAATCGGGCAGTAAACGGGATGTGCGACCCGTATGGAGTAGTGATGATTGCCCCTATTCCGTTACCGTAAGCATTCACAGCTCCGTCAAATATCATCTTCCATTTGGAGTCCAACTCTGGTCCTTCGTCTGGCAACGGATCTTCACAATCTTTCATCTATAGGTACATGATATCCTCGTCAGGAAAATCAAACTTCATCGATTGGTAATCTTCAATAGGCTGCTCAGCCAGATACTCAGACAGCACACTCCCCTTTATTGGCTTTTGCGAGACGTACTGGATGTCATATTCAATCAAGACCATCTGCCAACGGGCAATTCTTCCTGACAACGCCTGCTTTTCAAATACATATTTGATAGGATCCATCTTCGAGATGAGCATGGTTGTATGATTCAGCATGTATTGCCTCAAACGCTTGGCGGCCCAGGCTAGCGCGCAACAAGTTTTCTCAAGCATTGAGTATCAAGATTCACAGTCTGTAAATTTCTTACTCAAGTAGTAGATCGCATGCTCTTTTCTTCCTGTCTCGTCGTGTTGACCGAGAACACAACCCATGCTTCCCTCAAGAACCGTCAAATACATTATCAAGGGTCTCCCTGCCACTGGGGGTATCAAAATAGGAGGCTCCAGCAAATACTTCTTTATTTTATCGAACGCCTTTTGACAATTTTCGTTCCACATTACAGCTTGATCTTTCTTCAACAGCTTGAATAATGGTTCACACGTAGCAGTTAGGTGAGATATGAACCGAGCGATGTAGTTCAACCTCCCTAAAAACCCGCGCACCTCTTTTTCGGTTTTAGGCGTCGGCATTTCTTGAATTGCTTTTACTTTAGCAGGATCGACCTCTATTCCTCTTTCGCTTACGATAAACCCCAGCAGTTTACCCGATCTCACCCCGAAGGTGAATTTGTTAGGGTTCAGCCTCAGCCTGAACTTCCTAAGCCTTTTAAATAACTTCAGCAAATTCACCAGATGCTCTTCCTCCGTCTGGGATTTGGCAATCATATCGTCAACATAAACTTCGATCTCTTTATGCATCATGTCATGGAAAAGAGTCGTCATCGCACGCTGATATATTGCCCCAGCATTTTTCAGACCAAAGGGCATCACTTTGTAGCAAAATGTTCCCCAAGGCGTTATGAAAGTAGTCTTCTCCATATCCTCTGGCGCCATTTTAATTTGATTATAGCCTGAAAAGCCATCCATGAAGGAGAATACGGAGTATTGAGCAGTATTATCAACTAGCACGTCAATATGAGGAAGTGGAAAATCGTCTTTTGGGCTTGCTTTATTCAAATCCCTATAATCCACGCACATTCGAACCTTGCCATCTTTCTTTGGCACTGGTACGATGTTAGCAACCCGTGAGGGATATTTTGTCACAGCCAGGAAACCAGCGTCCCACTGTTTTTGAACTTCCTCTTTGATCTTCACGGCCATATCTGGTCGAGTTCTGCGAAGCTTTTGTTTGACGGGCGGGCAATCTTCTTTTAGTGGCAGGCGATGCACAACCATATCTGTATCGAGTCCTGGCATATCTTCATACGACCAAGCGAATACATCACTATACTCTTGGAGCATTTTAACCAGTCTTCGCTTGATATCGCTCTGCAGCGCGGCTCCGATACGAATATTCTTCTCAACCCCTTCCGACCCCAAGTTGATAATTTCGATGACCTCGTCGTGAGGCAGAATGGCTCTTTCCTCTTGCTTCACCAACCAAGACAGTTCTTCAGGAACGTCGCTATCTTCGACAACCTCTTCTTCGGCCTGAAATACCGGGTGCTCGAAGTCGGGACGAGTCATAGGTGGTTCAAGGATGTCATCTGAAAATGTTATCCTGCAAAAGGAATGGTTAAGTACTTCAAAATGCCTATAAAGCGAATAACCCACGTTGCCATCTTATTGAAAAATATAAAACAAGAAAGACAGAGATTACAGTATTTGCACATGAAAAAACGCCATTTATTTAATGCTTAACACGCAATGTTCATAACAACACAGCCCTAAGCAAATCCTGATGCCCCGGGCAAGACATCAGATTATTCAACAATTAATAAAGCAAAGCATTACTGTTTAAGAGTCACAGGAACAAGCTCCTGAATAGACCAGTTGCACAGTCCTTGTCCTGGCGTGCTCGGCTGAATCCAGGCATCCATATCACAGTCGCTGTCTCCTTCGTCAGACTCCGAAGCAGCATTGACGGTTTCATGACATACTCCACTGGCAGAGATGGTGATTGGCCCTCTGAAATGGGGTGCCCCCACAGCAGGTGTTGACGACGACGGTCGGTATCCCAGCCCAAACCGATCCATCTTTACAGGAATATCCAGCACTTTTCCCCAGCCCTTTGCTTCTCCTGCTTCTACTAGAGCTTGAGCTTCTTTATACGATGAGACAGCTATCTCTGGCACTTTGCTCGGCCCGGGACCTTTGTCCTTGATACGCAACCCTTCGAATGCCTGGCAGGGCGTTTCGTGGATCTCTCCGTCGACCTCCACATATTTAAATGACGACAGATGGCTGACCAGGATGTCTTCTTCTCCGCATACGGTGACTACGCTGTCTCCGACCATATATTTTAGCTTCTGATGCAGGGTGGACGTGACTGCCCCAGCCCCATGAATCCAGGGTCTTCCAAACAAGCAGCTGTATGCAGGCTGTATATCCATGATATAAAATTCAGTTGCAAACACCTTCGGCCCTACTTGTAGAGGCAGTGTTATCGATCCGAAGACTGTTCTCCGCGTGCCGTCGAAGGCTCTAACTACCAAGTTACTGGGCGTGCACAGGATTCCTCTAACATCCAGTTTCATCATCGCCTTCTTGGGCATCACATTCAAAGACGATCCGGTGTCGACCAATACATGCGACATTACTGATCCTCTACACTCAAAAGATATGTGCAGCGCCATATTATGATCTCTCCCTTTCGGGGTCAAATCGAAGTCGGTAAAGCCCAAGCTGTGGCCTGCATTTACATGTGCCAACACTCCTTCCAGCTGATTTACAGAGACGTCTTGGGGTACAAAGGAAGTATCCAGGACTTTCAACAAAGCATTCCTGTGAGCTTCTGAACATAGTAGCAACGACAGTATAGATATCTTGGACGGCGTCTGTTGCAGATGCTCCACAATCTTATAATCACTTTTCCGAATCAAGCGCATGAACTCTTCTACATCTTTCGATGCCGATTCTTTTTCGCTTGCTTGCACTGGAACATTCTCAACCACTTTCCCTTTTCCTTTCGCTAATCTTTCGGCCTCCACTTCTGGTGATATGAAGATCCTACCACTCCTTGTCATACCCCCTGAACCAACAACATTGTCCACAGTCTCGGCTGGCTGCTTATTAACATCAATCTTTATCCCGTCACAATACACCTCCAACCCATATGACCATGGGACTGCTTTCGTGTTCTCGTACGGGACTGGTCCGGCCTTAGTTATGGTGATCGGTGGTCGCTGAACCGGTGCTGCAATAGTGATTGTCTTTCGAGGAATCGTTACAGTGGCCACATCACTCTGATCATCTGCTACTGCCCCTGCAGGCTCTTCGGTCGCTGCTCGGTCAAACTGCAACGTGCCTTCATCAATTAAAGCCTGAATGCCTTTCTTCAAATCATCACACCCCTCAGCTAGGGTCCAACATTCTAAGCAATACTCGTCACATCCTGGAAAAACATCCCCTTGCAACAGTCTGCTTTTTATTTCGCTCAGCGGCGTCTTTAAATCGTCGACATTCATAATCAGATTCAACCCTTCCTCAGTCAGAATGGCGTTTGCCCCATGATTAGGCATGGGTTTCTGCACTATATTCGGACCTGCCGTTCCGAAGTTGATAGTCTTATTGTCCAAAAGATCCTGCACAACATGTTTAAAAGCATGGCAACCCTCTATATCGTGGCCCGGAGCCCCAGAATGAAACTCACAGTGCCTGCTTGCATCATAACCATACGGGGGAGCTCCCGTTATCGGTGCCAGAGTTCTCTTCTCTACCAGGTTCAATCCCAACAATGTCTGCAGTAAATCAGCGTATGTCGTGGGAGGCTTCTCAAACACTCTTCTTGGCTTACCACCCTGGAATCTTCGCTGAGCCTACTGTGCCCCCTGCTGAGGCTGCTGCTGCTGCATTGGCTGCTGCTGAGACGGTTGTTGTTGCTGAAGTGGTTGTTGCTGAAGTGGTTGTTGCTGGTACGGAATAGTAACACTCGCCACCTGCTGCGGCTGATGATATTGGTTTCGTCCCCTGCCTCGGCCTCGGCCTCGGCCTCCAAACACTGCGCTTGCCTCGCCCTGCCGGCGCCCACCAAAAGCCTTCCTATTACTGCCAGATGCAATTGATTCCTCAACCTGGAATTTTCCTTGCTTGATGTTACGCTCAATCTTTTCTCCCATCAGAATTAGGTCTGAAAAACTGGCCAGAGATGTGTGAAACAGCATGTCATGAAACAAGCCGGTGAATGTGCCGACGAACATGTCATTCATTTCCTTGTCTTCTACGGGAGGACGGACCCTGGCAGCCATATCGCGCCACCTTTGCGCGTACTCTTTAAAACTCTCCCCCTTCTTCTGCGACAGCCCTGCCAATTGGACCCGATTGGGCGCCAAATCGCTGTTATACTTGTAGTGAGCTACAAATGCCTCTGCCAATTGCTTCCATGTCTTGACATCGGTTGGCTTCAACCCCATATACCACTCTAGGGAAGGACCCGACAGACTGTCTTGAAAGAAATGCATTAGCATTCTTTCATCAGTTGAGTATGCAGACATCTTTCTGTAATAGGCTCGTACATGCACTTTCGGACATGTGTCCCCTTTATATTTATCAAACGCAGGAGCTTTGAATTTGATTGGCACCCTTAAGCCAGGTACCAGACCCATTGTTGTCATGTCCAAGCCCACAGCACTTTGGTTCAGGACCCCCCTCATCTGCTCTTCCAGCATTCTGATCTTCTGGGAGTCATCCATCGGCCCTTCGAAACCTCTGCCGGAGAAAACGTCCTCCTGCTGATCTTCTTGCCACATACCATTCCCAGCTCCATACCCGTCATATCCATTATTACGTCCAGCCCTGATCTGATTCATCCCCGGACCTCGGCCTCTGTTGCCGTACCCTTGAACACCTCCAGCAGGCCCAAAAGCCATAAACCCAGCGCCGTTTCCATTTCCAAAACCTCCGTAGCCCTGATTGGCCACACCATAACCATCTTGCCCAAAGCCTTGAGCATTGAAACCATATTTCCCAGCATTATCGAATCCCTGATCGTTGAATCCGAACCCAGCATTGACAAAGCCATTGCCTCCCATATTATCACCCAAGTTGACGTCCCCAAGCCCAATGTTATGGACAGCAGTCTCATTCCCAACTCCGACGTTACCGTTCACAGCAGCGGTAGCGTTGTTGACATTAGCAGCGGGCATGCTGACTACAGGTGGAGCCACTGGCGTAGGAGTGCCGTCTCCCTGAACAGTGTCGACCCGTACGGACTGGTGATCCTCATTACCGTGACCAGCATTCCGGGCCAGCAGAGGTTGGACCATGGCTTGCAAATTCTCCTGATCTTTTGCAATAGCTTCCATGGTCTACATGAAGAGAGCGAGCTTCTCGCGCACATCTTACATCTCGTTCTGCATTTGATCCATGATTCTTCGACAGTTGGTGCGGGTAGAATAGCGGTGCGGGTGCTGATCTGCAATCCTGAAAAGTACCTGGTGCAGAGCAGGAAATAAGATAACATCCAATGATTACCTGTAATGTAATATGCATATGAATGCAATGCAATGTGTGTCTGTGCGTTAGGGAAATTCATTCCCCGATTCTAGTGTGAAGGTGCCGGTGCAGTGACAGTGCTAACAATATGAAGATCAAAGCTGAATCACAGAAAGCCTCATATATTGCTGAGAAATCAATAAGCCCGGAATACAATGTCACTGAGAGTACAAAGAGAAGGCATGACCTCAACCAATAATCCTGGTGATGGTCAGCACTATGCAAATAAAGCATACAAGTTACTACATGAAATGATCAAATCCTCCCATAAGTCTGGTATTCTTCTAACAGCTTCTTGGTCTCCGAATGACTTGGTCGATCAAGCAGCCCTTCAACAAGTTGGTTCCTTTTCTTAAGAACACGGCGCACGTCTTCAGTAGTTTCTTCCTATGCCCCCTCTCCGAAGCGATCTTCTAGTTTACGCTTCTGAGACACAGCTTCATCTCTGCCTTTGATGGCCTTGTTCAGTGCGTTCTGGAGACTGTACCGGGTCATAACCTCTTCCTCACACTTCTTGATGCTGGACTTCAACTGCTCTTCGAGGTCGGAGATTTGCTGCTTCAACTTATCCTCCCTCTTCTTATTGTTGGTGAGCGTGGCATTCCAAGTCTTATTGCAAGAAGAGATCTCTCGGTGAGCGATGTCAAGCGCTTTCTTCTTGGATTCAAGCATGTCATGGGAGCTTCTGAACTCTTGCCCCAGACGTTCGCGCTTCTTCCTCTCCTCAGTCAACTCAGCCCCTAATCTGTTCATTAGCTCAATCTGCTGTTGGAAAGCATACACGGCCTTGTTTTTCTCACTGCGTACTTGGGCTAGCTCCTGCTCTAACCCTTCGTTGATCTTCAACAAGGCTTCTTTTTCTCTCACGACCTGCTCGTAGGCTTCCCGAGAAATAGTGGTTGGCTCCGCTACCGGAATAGGAACAAGAATTGGTGCATCTGGAAATGGCATCCTCAACTGACTGGCTCTCTCCTGAATCCAAACTCTATAAGGTGCATAGGCCTGACAATCATTCTTTCCTAACAACGGCTTCCCTCTTCGGTTAATGCGCGTCCAGGCATGCTGCAACTTAGCCAATAACTCCCCCTTCACATCTCCAGTGAAGTACAGAGATTCCTGTACTTCTTCCTCCTTTGGTGGGCTCTTCAGCGCATATCCGAACTGACGGAAGAACAGAGAAGGGTTGTAGTTGATACACCCTTTCCTTCCCATCAACGGAATATTAGGGTACCCAGAACAACTGAAGATAAGCTCAGATCCCAGCAGATCTCTATCGAACCATTCAACGTCTTCAGAAGATAGCCTCATCAGGCGCTCTGACCAGCTAGCTGTGGTTGCACTCTTCACAAAAGATCCCTTCATGGGAAGGTGGCTTTTAAACCACATATCCAGCAATGGTACACAAGAATGAACATTCTTTCCTCTTCCCTTCTCATTCTTATAATGCAGTGAGTGGTAGAAATCTCCGAGCAAGGTCGGTACAGGATTACCAGCGGCAAACAAGTAGAAGGCATCGAAGTCCACAAAATCCGGTACATTGGGAAACAATATTATGCCGTAAATGCACAGAGCCAGCACAGCATTGAAGGCAATCCAACATCCGCTCTTAGCGTACTCTTGAGCTTTACCGATCAAGAACTGGAGTGAGAAGCCTGGAACTCCACGGGAAACAGTAGTCAACAGTTCAGAAGCATCCACATGCAAGGCTTTTGCCAAGTCTTCCGGCTTGGGCTTAATGCCCGAATGAATGAATGGAACTTGGTTCTGCACGGGTAACTCAGTAAACTCCACATACTCCTCAATGGTAGGCCCCATAATGAAATCAGCAAATGTAAAACATCTCAATGCGGGATCATAGAATTGCATCAAAGCGTACAACCCATCTAGCTCTGTCTCCGTGGGTTTACGCACCAATCTCAATAGTCTTCCATAGCTCATTCTGAAGCCCCTACGAACATCCTCATCGGCCAGAGAGATCAACCCAAGCAGGGGAACAACATCAGGAGTAGGCAATTTGTAAGCAATTGTCCTTCTTAAGCTGGCCATGACCAATCACTCAGGAATCCGGACACTAGAACTAGGGAAATGCAAATGCACCTGCAGCACAGACACACGTTAGTGGGATGCAATGATGATGAGTATGCAAACAGAATGCAATGCAAGTAACATGCAACGGGGGCCAACTGCCATAGCTGAATAGCCTGGACCATATCAAGAAGTCTCAGATAGATTCTCTAGAAGTCCTCAAACCCTGGCCTCAGATAGACCTAAAATTAAGCTCCAATAATGGTATCTGACAGATCTCAAACATAACTCCAACTGGTCTCTGGAAGACCTCAAATCACATCTCCAACTGGTCTCTGACAGACCTCAGAACACATTTCCAAATGGTCTCTAACATACCTCATAACCCTCCATAAATACCCAGGATCTCTGATCAAGAAATAACCGGTATCTGAAGGTCTAGTTACCTACATAACCCCAAACCCTCTCACAGGTGGATGTCCTAGTAACTGACAAAGGTATGGCATCCTATGCGGTCGTCGGCGTCACAGACTTTCAGGGTTGATGATACGATTCCCAGAAGGAGTGGCATCATCAAATCCTGAAGAGGCCTCACTTAGCCAACTTCCAAATGATCGGTCCCCAGAGTCGACAATTCAACTAACCAGCAACCCACGCCAACCAAAGGAAGGGGCAGGAGGCCAACCAGAGGAACCTCGTCTGAGTGTAGATTTCGCGGGACACCAAAGCAAGCAAAGCAAGCGGGCGTCAACTAATCTCTACTCTAATTCTAGGTGCACTCAAACCCAGGTCCGGCTTCTCACTCAATATCAGAACACCCGTCACACCCCAAGATACAGCAATAATAATCCATATATACAAAGCTGAAAATAAAGGTCAGAAATATAAATCCATACAAAATCCTCGACGGGAAAACAAGCGTTAGGATTGACTCTCTTAAGGGACGTTGGATCCCAAATGCATAAGAACTATCGCAGCCCTTAGCAGCCAGGGGACGTTGGATCCCCAGCAGAGTCGCCAGCTGTCGCTACTGCGAAAATCGGCGCCGGCTGAACAGAAGAGTCGCCACCGTGCGTTATTTATCCCACGGGAGGGAAAGGAAACGCTCAGAGTAAACCTCGCACAACATGGGAAAGGTATGGTCGTCGCAACCAAAACCTGGATTCGGGAGTCGGTTACGCAAGGGGAAGGTATTAGCACCCCTCACGTCCGTCGTACTCGACGGGATCCACGCTTGTTTTCGGGTATGGATTGTTATTCTATCTAAACTATAGGTCAAGGGTTAAAAAGAAAAGAAAAAGAAAAATAAAAATGACTCGGCAAAGTATCGCACTTTATGCCTACGTATTCTCGCCTGGAACGAGAAATCAGAGTCAACGTAGTTCGCCTACCTACGGGAAAGGAGGGGAAGGTTGCTCGCTAGGATATCGCATCCTATGCCTACGTACTTTCATACAGCATGAAAGATCAGAGCAAACGTAGTTCGGGCCACGTACGACACAAGTCTGTCTTGCTTGATTTTATTCCTTCTGAAAAGGTTTTTCTGATTAACAGTCCAAGCGGACAAAAATGACGTCTTGATGAGTTCACATTCTTTTACGGAAGAAGTGTATTTTATTATGTTTGAAATCTTTATGATGTTTTTCTGTTTGTTTTGAGGAAGAAAAGACAGAACTCTAACCTACGGTTGCGAGGGGAAACAAACTAACCTAATGTTATCATGCACGGGTTGAGACCTAGTGTCTATCATGCCCCTCTCTTGCGCAGAGAGAAACAGAGATCCTAAGGGAATAGACGGCAACAGAAACAATATCAGATATATACAGTAAAACAGTAAAATGCATGAATGCAACAATACAAGCGAGGCAAGGGAGTCCCACTCAACCTCGAACCTAGAAAACAATAGGCAAAAGTGAGCAGGCTTCACTTTCAACCCAGCTGGGTAAACAGCAAACAATACAGTCCAGAAAACCAATCAATACATCAAGAATGAATAACAGCAGAAAAAACAGCCACAGCAGCTCTTCATCAATATCCATCTTCAAGCCATCTCTAATCAGCTACAAGCTTTAATCAGCAGCAGCCTCTATCTTTACAGTCTTCAAGCAAAGGCTTTAGTTGCCAATCTTCAGTCTACAATGGCTTTTCTTCAAGTCCTATCCTCCAAGCTGAGGGATCAATCACCAGAGTGGATTGGGTGTTAAGCAATTAGCCGACTACCAATGGTGGTAAACCAACTGCCACTAACACATAAGACATTTTCTCTCAAGAGTTCTATCCCTCAGACAATAGCACCAAGCCTTCCAAAGGAAGGGGGTGAATGTCTTAGAGAGACTCTGTATCACAGAGAGGAATGGAGGCAGTCAAAACCTTCCATGTTTAAGAATCAAGCTTTCTAATCTAGAGCTCTGCCTAGCTCCTAGACCCTAACCTCCTTAACAGCTGATGGCAAAAATCTCCTCTCCAACTCTGGCAGTTGGTCTTCAGTCTCTGGATCTCCAATGGCTTCATCATCTTCAATCTTCATCTCTCCCAATCCCAGACAATCCCAATACCCACACAGACAAACAGTAATCCCCATAGGGCACACCACACCAATCAGACAAATATAGATAGTATATTAATAGCAGTAGGGGGATCCTGACTTTTCTAAGGGGGTCTAATAACTACCCATAGCCCCTATAGTCCCATAGCTAAACTATTTAATCCCCTAAGTCCTGAGGGAAATGAACTAATTCACCTAAGTTATCACTTAAAACCCTAATTTGTTCATGTTGTTCTCACCTAAACTAAACACCTAAAATTAATTTCTAAAAATATGAATTAAATTGTATTCACAAGTTTGATATCTAAACTAAATAACCTAAAAAGAATGGACAAAAAATATTAAAGCAATTAATAGAACAAAAATTAACAAATTTATGTATGAAATGAAACTCATTAAAATGCTATTTATTTGGAAAATATGGGAAAAATATCAAATAAAAAATAAAATTCAATTTTTATTTTTTATAATTTTCTAGACTCTTTAAAGAAAATTATGCAAACAGAATCATCAAAAAATAATGATTTTTCAATTTTATATGGTTTTTATAAAATGCATGAGAAATAAAAGGAAATAAAAATGAAAATATCAAGAAACAAAGGGAGGGGGTGAGAAAAGCAATTCGCTCCAGTTGTAATCCAGGTGGGCTTGAAAAATGGGGGTGCGAACGTCAATTGAGCAAGGCCCATTCGCACTTCAGAAACCACCAAAAAATAAAAAAAGGGGAGCGGTGCAAATATCAACATTTCCAGTTATAATTCCTTGGGCCTGCGCTGGGAGGGGTGTCATTATCAATAAATTCCAAAGCCCACTCTGAGTGCTTTAGTGAAACGGGGCGTTTCACTCCCAAGTCTTCCCTCCGTTTCTCACTTTCAATCACGCCCGTTGGATTGAGAATTGAGTCAAAGGTCTTGGCCAGATCAAACGGTCCAAAGGTCATCTTTAACCTTGGACAAACCCTAGCTCTGAACCTCATCTCCCATGCACACATTCGAGCTCCCTGTTCTCACTCATTTCTCCATGGATGCGCTCGACATAAAAAAGCAAACTTGGTCTACAACAATCCCTCTACACAGCCATAACTATGAATCCCTCTAAAACTCAAGCAATAAGTTGATTCGATAGAGATAACAGTCATAAGCCACCATGAACACCTGTGATCAAATCCTCCAAAACTCTCCAAATCTTGTCCTAAACTTATCTACAACTCATGCTGATTACCATAAGCCAATAAACCAAGAATTTCATGCACTGAATCATGAGATATCAATCCAACCAGATTTGATGCACTATGAGCAACCTCCATTAAACCTCTCCAAACTCAGTGAAAATCATCATCTAACCTAACTTAACCAGTCTAAGCTATCAAAACCATATCATGCTAACCAAAAACATACAATTCGAAGAGAGATCCAACCTGGTTTAAAATGGAGATGCAGCTATGGAGATCCCTAAATCAATGCTTGCAAGGACTTGAAACTGATCCACACACCACCACTTTGATTCTGTATGCAAAGATTTGGACTCTAACTTCTTGTATCATGTGATTCCAATTTCTTGAACTTTGAATGATGAAACTTGTATGGCACTCTCCTTGATTGATTCAGCCAAATGAATATGTGAATTGTGATCTATGGATGATGGTGATGAAGTTCAGATCAAGAAGTGTGAGAATTGAGGGAGATTTGAGGGAGTTTTTGAAGCTTATGCAAAAATGAGAAAGTGTGTAAAACTTGGGGTTTTGAACAAATGAAATCACCAACCATGGCATGAACCACCTCACACCAATATATACATGAGGTTAGAACCTCCTAGAAACTTGGAGAAGTTTCCCTTGCATTCTTTCCCTTGAATTTGGTTTATGTTTCTTCCATTGCAAGCAACCATGGATAACTCTTAAAACATGAACTAAGCTCAAAATTCCACTTTAGCCAATGTCTTTAAAATGATCTTTCCATTCAAAATGACCTATAATTTTGCTTCATTTGGCCAAGATATGAAAAATCTCATTTTTAAGGCCATTTTTATTCATTAAATCCAACAATTTTGAAACCTTGTGCTATGAATCTTTCCAATCTCTCATGGTCACTTTTATAGACTCAAAATGTCATTTGGAACAAGTTTTATGTTGTAAAGATTTCCATTTGAAGCTTCCTTGTATGAGTTTTGGGCATAGGTTAAAATGACCTGTAATCACCAGATGACCAAAATACCCTTTGCTTGCCAAGACCATAAGTAGAGTTCCACAAATCATATGAAGGCATACTATACCATTCTAGAAAGCTAAGACAATGAGGAATAACTCTTATGTTGACCAGAAATTCATTTGAGATCTCCTTGAGGGGAAAATATTGCTTGGAAGTCAAGTCACTTTCACAGACAAAATTTCAGATACCTCAGATGACCTGTAACTTGCAAGGACCATAAATTGAGTTCTATAAATCTCCTTGATGTCTTCCACCACTCAAATTAAAGGTATTGAGATCCTCTACAAGTTTCATGTTTGCCAAGGATCAATTTGAAGCTTGCATTTTGACTTATCTTGCTTAGAAACTTGACCCAAACTAGGGGATTTTACATAGAAACCCTAATTTAGGACCTCCTCTTCTCCTTGATTTCTCTTGATTTCTTCTTAGCATAACAACATATCCTTATTCTCCATGTCAAATGATGAACCCCACATCTCTCTAATAGCCCTTAATGCCTTTCAATCAATCATTTGACCTAGGGTTGACCTAGAGTTGACCCAGATGAAACCCTAGTTGACTGTCTTCAACTGCAATTCTTGTGACTTCACCAATGACTTGTCTCTTTCTCCAAATGACTTTCTAGGTACTCCAAGATGTCTTAGATACTCCCCATGCCTTCAATTCACAGCTCATACTTTCCTTGATGATCCCCAAATACCCTCAGCCAGGAGATAGATGAACTGCTTGACCCATTGACTTGATAGCTTCCCAATTCTTTCTGATGACTTGAATGAGATTGAATCAGGATAATAACCTCTTGATAGGCCTCTAGAGATGATAATAATGATTGGTCCCCTGTTGGATGACTTGCTATGCTTATGCTATGCATATGGTTAGGCTATGTACATGACTCTATATGTAAATACTAATGATATTGAAATATAAACCAAGTGAATAAGGTTGGGCAAATTTTAGGGTGCAACACAACCCATTCTTCTTAATAGCTTTATCATCGACGGAGAGAGCTTGGAACAGTTTTCCAACAGTTTCTTCAGCATCAACATACGAAAAGAATTAAAGATCGCTCATCAACAACGCTTGTTCACCTCCAACAGTTATCAGTTTGTCATTCTTAACAAATTTCAATTTCCAATGAAGAGTCGAGGTCACTGCCCCAGTTTCATGAATCCAAGGTTAACCAAGTAGACAACTATAAGCAGGACGAATACCCATTACTTGAAAAGTAATTTGGAAAAAATATGGTCCTATTTTGATTGGAAGATCAACCTCTCTAATCATAGTTTTTCTAGATCCATCAAAAGCTTTAACCACAACCCTACTATACATCATGGGAGCACCTTGGTATGAAAGCTTCGACAAAGTATACTTCGGCAACACATTCAAGGAAGAGCCTGTATCAACAAGCACATTGAAAAGTGCATCTTCTCGATAGTTCATAGAAATATGTAAACCCAAATTATGATATCTTCACTCCTCAGGTAACTCTTCGTCGCAGAAACTTAAATTATTGTATGATGTGAGGCTGGCAACAATGCCACCAAACTAATTAACAATCACATCATGCTCAACATACGCTTGTTCCAGCACCTTCTGCAAAGACTCCCTATGAGCCTCAAAACTCATCAATAGAGACAACATTGAAATTTTAGACGTGGTATGCAAGATTTGATCTAACACACTATACTCAGTCTTCTTGATCAATTTAAAAACCTCATCCACATTAGTTTTCTTATTCAAATCACTTGATTGACCGGGAATATCAACAACATTCTCACCTTGAAGTTGTTTTCCAACAACAACATTCTCCATTCTCTTTGAAGGCTCAGAAGCATAGACATCACCACTCCAGGTCACTCTACTAAAACCAGTGATACTTACCACAGAAGACAAAGAAGGGATGGGTATGTCCTTACCATCTTTGATCATGGTAGCATTGTATTTATATAGAATATCTAGGTGTAACACAAAAAAATTTGCCCATCTTTTTCTCTTGTATCTTGGCTTATGTTTCATTCCATTTTCATATTCATTTATGCATAACATAGTTCTAGACAAGGGATCAAGGTATCATGGTTTGATTCTCAAGAAGGAGAACATGATTCTTCAACCTCAAGCAAGGTTTTCCTCTTGACTTTGGGGCATTCTCAAGCCCCAAGGGCCCCTCATCATCAAATGTAAATCAAGGTAACATCATTTCAAGGTCATATGTGACTTGAAGATGTCCTCTACAAATTTTATTCACCATGAAAGTTCCAAAAACCTATGGAAGACCTTGGATTTTGTCAAAATGTTATAGGTCATTCTTGGTCCTTAAAAAGACTTGAATTTTTTCTAAGTGTTATGTGAAATTGAACCCTTTGATGCAAGCTGCTTTGGAGATCCATATCTCTCAGCTCAGATTGCCAAATCAATACTTTCTTTTCACATTACAAAGCTTGCGTCTTCCTCTATCCAACGCAACAAGAATCAGTTCATAAAGCCTCCTACATTGGGAGAACCATGGCTGCAAAATTTGAATTTTAAAATTGAGTTTTCCTTTCAAGTTAGAAATGAATTTGGTTAATGTGATCTCTAATCACCAAATAATGCCGCGAATTCAATCTGAACATGATTAACAAACTTTCCTGGGTTAATTAGAGCAATGAAACGCAAGTTTTTTTTATGAGTTTTGGCATGTTGCAAGTCACATTTTGCTCATGACACAAGTGTGCACGAATTCACCTCAAATTGCATCATTCACCCTCCCTTAGCATTCCAAACTTCTCTCCTATAAATAAGGACTTCATTCCACCTATTTCTACAAGCTTTGATAGCCAAAATCACCCTGTTGAGATCCCATTTGAACTCTTAAGCTTGAAATTCGTTTCTTCATTTCCACACCATAATCACTCAAAATATTCACTCAGTAAGCTTCATCTACATACAATGAAGCTAACCAGCTCAAGAACTTGAAGGATCATGGCCTTAATCAAGCTTGGTGACTCCATTTTCAAAGCTTCAGAGTTGAGCTTCAACAGGTACAATTCTCAATCAGTTTGCTTCAAATTTGTTGCTGAGATGTAGTCCTTGATGCACTTATGCTGTTAGGATTGTTAGATTTTAGTTGTTGTTAAGTTTGGTATGTTTATTTTCAAATTCGTGTTTTTATTTTTATCTGGTTTTTTCCAAATCGAGCGAGTTGGGTGTAAAAGAAATTTGGCGTGATGATATGGTTGAGATCGTCTTGAAAAGACACATCAAATGATACCACTATGATCACTAATGGTTATGGTTTGATGAAACCATAAATTTCTACAAATCTCTATTGATTTCAGATGGTTGGAGGTTAAAGATGATGAGCTGGCATCATCTGACCGTCCAGCGTGTCACTTGTTTTAATCTTGTGCTTTTGACTTTTATTAGCTGGATGTGATGAGTTTGACATAGATCCACCATAGATGCACGCTCCTATGTCATTAGATCAGCCACGTCATTTAATGAATGGGGATCCAACGCACCACAATTTTTTTGTTTTATTTTCTTTTTCAAAATTTGTTTTAAATTAATTTTTTTTTCAAAAATTCATAGAAAATTCATTTTTTATCAGAAAAATACCAAAATATTTTCTAAAATTTCCTTTTATTTTTCTCTTTCTGATTCTTATTTTTTTGCACTTTTATTTTTCATGTTGCTATTTTTCTTGATTTTTGTTTGTTTGGGTTAATTTTAATTGGTTTAAAATTACTTTTAGGCCTTTTAAAATTATGAGAAAAATAGTATATGATCCTATGATGGTCTCTGACCTATGGTGATTATTCTTGGGTTCTTATTTGTGTTTTAATTATTTTTTATCCTTTTTATATGATTTATTTGTTTTTTAATTAGTTTTTTTAAAATAGATTTAAGTTGCAAAATTATGTAAACTTGTTCCTGATCCATTTTTGGGTGGTATTTTGATCTTCCTCAAGTCATTTGAGACTTATGTGCTTGCTTGATTGTTCCTCTCCTTCTGTGGATGATTTTGGTGTATGATTCCTTCTTAAGGCTTGTTTTGAATTCAACTTGTGTGATCTCTTTTATGTGTTCTTGGATAGATGTTAACTTGTTGATCATGTTGATGTTGTCGCTTCATGTTGATTTTATGTCATAATCACATGCCTTTTCCTTTAGGGTTATCTTTTGCATGCTCATTTAGTTTGGCTTTTGATTTGTTTATGAATGAGATGTATGGCTTGATTCTCTGTGCTCTTTCTTTGATCATTGACATGACTTGAGTATGATATGTTGTGCTATTGTCCTACCATGTTTCTTATCCCATTTAATTTCATTTCACTTTTCTTAGTGATTGATGATGCTTCTTGTAAGTTGTTTAGATCATTTGGATGTGTGTGGACACTTTGCTTTGCCACTGTGTCTTGGTTTTCAAATCTTTTGTTTTGGTTTGATATTGTTATTGCTCTTTGTTATTCTTAACATGATGTAAATGCTCACCTTATATGAGATTGTGTGTGTTTAATACTTCTTTGTCATTTGAACTTTCATGCTTGTTCTTTTTTATTGTATCTTCCTCCTTCTTCTACTTTCTTCTTCATCTTCTCTCTCTTTAAGATTTCTTTAAGTTTCATTTTTGTGTTTTCATTTGTGATTGAATTGGATAATGTTTACTTGTGCTTGCTCACATGATCCCTTAGGATTCCTAGTCCCACTTAATTTCTAATTAAGGTGGGAGTAGGAGAGACATTAGGCTTTCAATCCTTTGTATGATAATAATTATGACAGTCCCTCTTTAACCTCAACTTTAGGTCCACCATTGGTATGATAACATTAGGTAGACTTTCCTTTCACCTCAACTTTAGGACCATTTTGTATGATAACATTAAGGTTTTTAGTTCCCTTTAGTGTTTTTTCTTTTGTGTCTTCTCTTCTCATCTCAAACAACAATAAGACACTTAATAAAGAATGATGAACATTGTGCGCCACAAGCCTTAAGTATATGGGAAATGATGAGTGGAGGGTTTCTCCTCACTTTTCTAGAGTGTTTAGTGTATACCCATGTGATACCGCAAATTTGTCCTACTTATATATTTCCTTCATCTATACATCCGTGTTATTTAAAATATATATAAATAAATAAAATGTTGCTCTTGTCAGATTGAATTAAATGGAATCAAATTTCATTTGAAGACCATCAAGGAAGGAATAAAGTGCATTATGTGTTGAGGTTCATTTATGGTTTTGACTTATCTGGTTAGTCAGGCAAGAGAGTGCTTCATAATCAGGTCGGGGTATATATGGTCCAATGGTGTATGCTTGAGGTTTCCGTTAGGGTTTGTGCCCAATTCATCTATATGTGGTTCAGGTCGTCAGGTTGTGGAAATTTTAAATGTTTCATGGTTGAAAACTGTATGGAACCAAATCATTCTCCAGTTGAGGTTTTAGGCCTTGCGGTGCATATTTCAAGCCTCGATTCTCTAGTATCGAAACATGATCATGTGGTTCATTATATCGCTTAAGAAGTTTTAAGATGAAGATTTTGGCTCAAGAGAATTGAATATGGAATCATTCATCCAAGACCATTTTAAGTTTGATTAATCTTTTAGTCTTTTCTCAAGAATTGATTCAATGATTAGTTAAAACTTAGGAATTGATCAAAGGCATTGTTCAAAAAGTATGGAGGGTGTAGAGAGTATTACAATTCAAAGTCCAAGAGTGCTACAATATTCAAAGTCCATTTTTTTACAATTGCAGAAAAAGAGAAGGCCAATTCATAGGAAAATTCTACAAAGAAGAATCATGAAATATACAAGACCATGAGCCCATTTCATAATATAAAGCCCATCTCATTCAAATCCATTTACAAAAATGCTACACATAAAAAAAGTCAATTGGACCATTTCAATTTTAGTCCACATTCATAAAAGCTTACTACAATATAACCACATCAACTTTTCTCCCACATCTCCAAAGCTGCAACAAGTTTCCCAAGCCGTCCCTATAAGCCATCACGCCTTATCTTGCGTAATGCGACACACATGCACAACCCATCAGAAAAGCCACAAGTTTCAGCCACGATCCAAAGCTTTACCAAGTCACGTTCCCACGCCGTCCTACATAATTCATGACCATCAAGCCAACAACAGAACTAATGCAAAATAAGCTTATGAAATTAACCAATACACCAAGGACTTCCAAGCTTACCATCACGCACCTTATGCCCACAAGCCAACATCACGACTCAACGCACATGACTACACTCGAGCTTGGAAACGATTATAAAACTGAACCCCACCTGAAGCCAAATACGTCTAAAAACAAATCTTGACATTGCAAACTTGAACGCACATAAGTTGCACAAACCTCACAAACCTGTAGACAAATAGCCAAATACGCACAAATGCTCTCAGCACTGCAAAATGACCTCAATTTTCAAACAAAATTTGACAAAATTCCAACAACCTCACCCAATCTCCTCTATGAATACAACAACCTCTTTCACTCATGAGGGGAGGGAGGCTGGGAGCCGTCGTGACCCTGTTCGGATTTCCTCCCAAAATTCATATTCAACCTTTCCCACTTAAAACCCTCTTCTCCAAATCAAAAACACTTCACCATAAATCCAATCAACCCAAAACCCAGAAGAGTATTAGAAGAGTAGAACAGGAGAGATCTTGAAACGAGAAAGTACAAGACAAATTCCAAACTTGAACGGATCAAACCGAGTGAGAGTTGAGACAGACGGTTGGGATTCGATGAACTCTTGTAGGATTGTTTTTTTTGCATTTTCCTCGTTTTTCTTCGTGCGATGACAATGATGAACGAACCAGAGCACATCATCTCTTTTTCGTTAAGTTTGAAGAGTTGATTGACCTTGTTTTTCTAGTTTTGGTGAAGGAGAATAGGATCCGCGGGTGACTTTTCAATCCATTTTTTTTAGGTGCAGTTTTTTACGTTTTTCTGTTTAGTGTTTCTTCTTGCCCAAATATGTTTGATGGGCTGTTGGAGTAAGCCCATAGCAAACTTTTTTTCACACCCTTGGGATTATGGTGTGCTACCTTGACCAAGGTTTTGGTTTTTTTGTGAAGGAACGATGAGCTTAGGGCTTAAATGACTTACACTCTGGACACCCCTCATTTAATCCAACACCCATCCCCTTTTGTTTTAGTTTGTGAGTTGTTAGGTCTTCTAATTGAAAATTGTTTACTTATTAGGATAAGTGATTTTGTTAGAGGATGGAATAAATTGATTGACATTCATTATTATTTCTAAATTGCTCTTTTATTTTTTGTATCATTTTCCTCTTCATTTTCACTTTAATTTTGTCTTGGTTTTGTTTTGCTATTTATTTCGGTCAATGACGAAACTACAAAAGTCGCCACTAGTCAAATTATTGATAAGTGGCGATGAAACCGAGACCATTTTTATTTTCATTTTCTTTGTCATCCTGATTTTATTTTAGTTTATCGATCGATGAAGTCTTTACATTTGTAAACGTTAATTTATCGAAGTCGATAATCTTCACTATGTCAAATATGTGGAAACTGACCATTTGGGTCATTTTCTACACTTTAGGACCGTGATAGGTTACCTTCGGTTAATTGATAAGAGTTTATGATTAAGACGAGATCCCACTCTCTTTGGTCTGTGCGACACAATTAAATAGGAGAACGATCCTCAATTTCATTTCTCTATCTCGTTTTTAGCACGGATATCAATTTACACGACCTCTTATAGTTTGACTTTCATCTTAAGTCGAGCTACGGCGGTTTAGTGTTACAGTTTGTCTCGATTCAATTCATAAATCGACTAACGACTAACTTTACTTTCCGTTAATATACACAACTGTTTTATTTCCAGTCAAATATACCCTTGATTTAATTTTCAGTCAATATTATCTCGATTATATTATCTTGTTCATATACTTGTTAACATTTATCTTGACTATATTATTGTGGATATTATATCTATTAGACTGTTATATATATTGCCATATTATTCATATTGTCATATTATTCATATTGTACATATTCATATTATTCATCTCCTATTCATATTCTATTCGAAGATACGTAAACAATTATCGAAACCTAAAAGCCTAAAGTGGTGGTCTGTTGGTTATTTGTCCGAGCAATGGACTATTGGACTTTGTCAGAAACCTTAGCTTGGAGTTTTGTTCGAATTTTGGTCAAGGCATAGTTTAGGACACTTCGCACACACACGACTTCCTCCTGGGCTACCTTACAACGAGACCTTTTATTTCATGCAATCTTGTGTAACTCACATGTATCCCTCTCCCGTTTTGATGTACGCATTTATATTGCTTTGATCGTGGTTTATCTTCTACGGGCACCCTCAGGGACTAGCGTAAATTAAAACGTTTTTAAACTATTCCTCGATTCGTCGTCGAGCCATTTTCAAACACCCTATGTAAGTTGAGTGCTCATACGCATTCGCCATCAACATATGGCACACACTTTCACATTTCATCATGGTTTCGATACTGGGGGCACCCTTAGGGACTAGTATTGTTTCTCACAACTTATCCCTTGATTCGTTGTCAAGCCGGTTCCGTTTTCAATCAATCCTTGACTCGTCTTCGAGCCGTTTTCAAATAAATTTCCATTCCAACACATTTTGCACGCAATTATAAGTCAAACCCTTGATCCAACGTCAAGCGGTATATTCAACCAAGTTGTAAGCCGAGTGCCTTCTGCCTCACAGTCCACCTCTTTTTGCAATGTATTCGATTCAATCTTTTACAAACGCTTTTCTTAAACAATTAACGAAAGAAGGAAATTCATGGAGTCTATCATTCATTGAATCTTCGAATGACTGGCTCTTGAGGCACACACTTCGGGTTGCCATTCATTCACCCTTTCGTCGTAAAACACCTAATTCTTATTCAAACATATTTCGTAATTAAAATTACGAAAGAAGGATATATTTGGAGTCTAGCATTCCTTGAATCTTCGAGTGAATAGCTCTCGAGGCACGCCCATTGAGTTCTTGCTTATTCGCTCTTTCAATTTCAAAACGTTCAACCCTATTTAATAAACTCCCGAAAGAACTGAGTTTTTGGAATCTCGCATTCCTTGGATTCTTGAGTGACATCTCTTAAGGCACGCCCCTTGGGTTGTTTTTCATGCAATATTTTGTTTCCAAAACTCAAATTCATCCTCATCTTTTCGTGGTCTTCTCCATGAACTACGAACACTCTAATTCATTGTTCTCTTCCGAATAAGCATACGTAGGCACAAGGGCCCTAATCCTTGGCGAGCACCCTATTCCTATAACCACCCATTTTCCCCATAGCATCTTTATCCTTTTATCCAACCTATTTGCATTTATCACTGAGAAGAAAACAAGCAAGCTTAGATAACACCCATCGCAAATCACTCTAAGAGGTTCCCGTTGAGTACAACGGACGTATGGGGTGCTAATACCTTCCCCTTGCGTAACCGACTCACGAACCCAGAACATCGTTTGGAACGGCCGTGTTCCTGTCCTTTCATTCTAAGAGGTTTTCTCGATATTTTCCTTTCCCATCTATTTCGGATGAATAAAGTTCGGTGGCAACTCTGTCGAACCGCATTTCCGCGCCTTTTGTGGGAGGGTCGTGTTTCCGCATATCATATCATCGCATTGCATTTGTTCTGCATCTCGCATTGTCATTCCTTCAACAGAATCTCATTTCACCTTCCTTCCTACCTAGTAATCAAGCTGGTTCCTCGACACCAGTACATAACTAGAGCCAATACAAGATGAGTGATGGAGCAGATTCAGCAAGAGCAAGTTGCCATCAGAAAGGAGCTGGAATCCCTCAAAGGAAAGATTGATCAGATCTTCAAAGCCATTATCACGACTATAAAGGAAGAAGAACAACGAGCTGCTCAACGACAATGTCGGCATAATCAATAAAGGATGAGGAAGCCAGATAAAGTCTTTGATCGGCTGCCAATGACATATACTCAGATCTTTGCTCAAATGCTAGCGAAAAAGGCCATCACTCTGAGAAACCTAGCTCCTCCAAATTTCATTCCTCCCGACTATAATGCAAACACCCATTGTAAGTTTCATAAGGCCGCTCCAGGGCATACGATCGAGAATTGAAAAGCTTTCAAACACAAAGTTCAGGACTTGGTTGATAAGGAAGCTCTCACCTTCGACGGGAAGACTCAAAATGTCATCAACAATCCAATGCCACATGCCAGCTAGCACCAACATCAAGTCAAGTCAAGTTCATTCCCCTAAAGAAGGAAATCTTGTTGCCATTTCATCTCTTGCATTATTGTATTTTTGTCTTTATTTGTTTAAGTACCGTACGCTTTGAACATTGCTATTCGTATTTGGTTTTCATTAATGTAATGTTTATGCATGTTTTTAATTAGTTATTCATATTCACTTATTATTCTTCACTTATCACAAATCACAGACACATATTTTATCCACTTCACCCTTTATCAACTGTTGTTTAGCATGATCTAAAGGAGGATGATGAAAATGAAATACTCGTAATTGCAAAAATGTATGCTTTCGGACAGAATCTCGTCGATGATGTACATGCATTATTTCAAATCCCCCATACATTATAGATATAAGGAGTTAATCCCTAGTTAACCACTTCGATCCTAAAAGTAGCAGTTCCCTTCGAATCTATAAACCCTTACACTCAACCCGAGGCAGGGTAGTGTTCAGTTAATCCAACTACCCACTTGAATCACAAAGAAAAATCCAAAAGACATGACGATTGTTCTTCAAAGACCCATGACATGGCAGTCACAACCCTCAAACAAAATTAAAAAAAAATCAAAAGCCTGCTAAGTCAAGCACCTCAAAGGGGACTTAGGAAAAAATCAAGGCAATCCCGATGGACTCGAAAAGCGAAATCAGTCCATGCAAAATTTAGGGATAAAAAACAAAATCAAAATAGGCCCTCAAAACCTCAACAAAAACAAAATAAGATTCAGTGGAAACCATATCAAATCAAAAGGGTCACTGGCATCCTTCGAATACAAAATAAGGTGACTGCCATTTTGAGCATACCTTGAATCGTCAAGCTTATACCGTCAATATAAGTATGTGCATAATTAACTAAGCGTAGGACTGGAGATCATTACAAAGAAGGGGTGGGTACAAATCATACTTTGAGCCTAATCTCCTTTGTTCCATAACTGTGAACCAGACCACGTTACAACCCTTGAAAGACCTAACTGAGGCGAGGTTTATTCTGAAAGCATACTATTAAAAGGTTGTGTAAACTGACTCCTCACATATTTGCTAATCATCAGCATTGGTGTCATTATCTTTGATGTATCTTTTACACTAATCAAATTAGCAAAACGTCTGGATTAACGGTCCATTCGTCTTGCACTATCACGACACTTCAAATGAACGACACGTTTTCAAAACTTGCATGAACTTCGCATTAAGATTACCATTTGTGAATTTACATCTTTAATTGCAAATCAGTGCTAGACATCAAAGACACTCCAGCAAGGGGCAATCAAAGAGGAACTTGAACTTTCAGTGGGTGACATGAAGCGAGGCTGCCTCAAAACCCACAAGCTGGGGAAAATCCTTCAATAACTCGATCAAGGGCAAGCCATCTCAAAGCATCAAAGTTCAGCGTCAACTTCAGAACTGGTAAGTCAGGGGCAGACCATTATCGTGTTCAGACTGAGGCAAGAATAGGCCACCTTGACCATCAAGCAGAGTTGCAGTCTTCTCTGATGTGATAAATTTATAAGTGATCAGGCTTGGGGCACTAAAGAACTTCTCCATCTGTTTCAATCAACGAACTGCATGTCGAGGCAATCAAACCCTCCCACCACTCAAAGTCCAATCTGCATTTGCAACTACCAAAAGTCCACCATGCCGGCATCCTCCCACCTGCATATCCAATCACCCGCCTGCAATCATATGCACCATACACATCGCATTCGGTATCATTAGCATCATTTTGTACCATATGCATACCTCAACCTATCATACTTCCCCAGCTCTTTCATCTCCACGCATCAGCATTTGCATTTGCACTTCCATTTTGATATGAAGCACCATTCTCAACATCAAGCATTCGCATATACAAGTCAAGGTCTAGGATCAATCTCGAGATTTCCAAGACCGTACTTAGCCCAGTCAAGGGTATCTCCTTCTAGAGTGTGGGAGTTCTCCACAAAGTTGTTTCAACCTCTTGGTTGACCAGGTTGCAAGATGACATCCAGCCTAGGCAGGGGCATTTTCTTCAAAACCGTGGGCGTTCCCCACGAAGTTATTTCAACCTTAGGGTTGATCAATTTTTAGGATGATCATTCAGCCCATTCATGGGCAGTTTCTTCAAAGCCATGGGCGTTCCCCACGAAGTTGTTTCAACCTTATGGTTGATGAGATTTCAAAAGTGAGATCCAGCCCAGTCAGGGGCATTTTATTCAAGACTGTGGGCGTTCCCCACGAAGTTATATAAACCTTTTGTTGGTCAAAATCAAGAGTTTCAAAGCAACATTCAGCCCATCCAGGAGCATCTTCTTCAAATCCGTGGGCGTCCCTCACGAAGCTATTCAAACCTTTTGTTGAGTAAGACAGGACATCAAGAAGAACTCGGCCCAGCCAAGGGCATCTTCTTCAATGTTCATGGGCATTCCTCATGAATTTATCCCAACCTTTTATGGTCAAAGTTGTGATCCCCATGCAAGTTAATGGGTATTCCTCATTGAGTTGTGTCTTCATCCTTTTGTTGTTGAAGTATGTATCCTCAGCTCAACCAGTGGTATCTTCTCTTCGAGCCAATGGGTGTTCCCTGTTGATTTGTTTCAATCCAACCTTCCTCTTGGGCGTTCCCTAGTGAATTGTCTCCTTTCAACTTTTTGTTGACAAAGACGGGGTTCCTCAGTGACTTCTTTGCTTCAACCTTTTGTTGGTGTCTAAAATAAGCATCACTCATCATATCTCCAGCAAGCTTGATTTTTTGTCAATTGCCTCACTATCATTCTTTAGTTGATAGCTAAACCTCTTCGGTTCAACCTAGCCTGCATCCTTTTAGTGTAGGTGGCTTTCAAATTTGGGAAGTTCCTATCATCCTTTTGGTGATAGCAACTTCTGTGTGAGTTCACTCCACCATCCATTTAGTGATGGGTCTGTCATTCTTTTGGTGCCAGATTGTGTGAGTGTTCCCTACCTCCTTTTGGTGTCAGGTTTATGTATGTTTTGCTCCATCATCCTTTTAGTGATGGGTCTGTCATCCTTTTGGTGTCAGATTTTCCGATTATCGTTTTATCATCCTTTTGGTGATAGTAACCCGTGTGAGTTTTCTCCATCATCCTTTTGGTGATGGGCCTGTCATCCTTTTTGTGCCAGATTGTGTGAGGGCTCCCTACATCCTTTTGGTGTTAGGGTTGTGTGTGTGTCGCTCCATCATCCTTTTGATGATGGGTCTGTCATCCTTTTGGTGCCAGATTGTGCGAGGGTTCCCTACATCCTTTTGGTGTCAGGGTTGTGTGTAAGTTTGCTCCATCATCCTTTTGTGATGGGTTTGTCATCCTTTTAGTTCCAGATTATGCGAGGGTTCCCTATATCCTTTGGGTGTCAAGGATGTGTGTGTGTCACTCCATCATCCTTTTGGGGATGAGTCTGTCATCCTTTTAGTGCCAGATTATGCGAGTGTTCCCCTACATCCTTTTCGTGTCAAGGCTGTGTATGCTTCACTCCATCACCCTTTTGGTGATGGGTCTGTCATCCTTTTGGTGCCAAATTGGGCAAGGGTTCCCTACATCCTTTTGGTTCCAGGGCTATGTGTGTATTGCTCCATCATCCTTTTGGTATCAGATTGTGCGAGTGTTCCCCTACATCCTTTTGGTGTCAGGGTTGTGTGTGTTTCACTCCATCATCCTTTTCGTGATGGGTCTGTCATCCTTTTGGTTCCAGATTGTGCGAGTTTCCCCCTACATATTTTTGGTGTCAGGGCAGTGTGTGTGTCGCTCCATCATTATTTTGGTAATGGGTCTGTCATCCTTTTGGTGCAAGATTGTTCGAGTGTTCCCTACATCCTTTTGGTGTCAGGGATGTGTGTGAGTTCACTCCATCATCCTTTTGGTGATGGGTCTGTCATCCTTTTGGTGCCAGATTGTGCGAGGGTTCCCTATATCCTTTTGGTGTCAAGGTTGTGCGTGTGTCGCTCCATCATCCTTTTGGTGATGGCTCTGTCATCCTTTTGGTTCCAGATTGTGCAAGTGTTCCCCTACATCCTTTTGGTGTCAGGACTGTGAGTGTTTCACTCTATAATCCTTTTGGTGATGGGTCTGTCATCCTTTTAGTTCTAGATTGTGCGAGTGTTCCCCTACATCCTTTTGGTGTCATGGCCATGTCTATGTCGCTCCATCATCCTTTTGGTGATGGGTCGGTCATCCTTTTGGTGCTAGATTGGGCGAGTATTCCCTACCTCGTTTTGGTGTCAGGGTTGTGTGTGTTTTGCTTCATCATCCTTTTGGTGATGGGTCTGTCATCCTTTTGGTGTCAGATTATGCTAATGTCGTTCAATCATTGTTTTGGTGATAGTAACCTGTGTGAGTTTGCTCCGTCATCCTTTTGGTGATGGGTCTATCATCCTTTTGGTGCCAAATTGTGCAAGGATCCCCTACATCCTTTTCGCGTTAGGGTTCTGTGTGTATCGCTTCATCATCCTTTTCGTGATCGGCCTGTCATCCTTTTGGTGCCAGATTATGTGAGGGTTCCCTATATCCTTTTGGTGTCAAGGTTGTGTGTGAGTTTGCTCCATCATCCTTTTGGTGATGGGTTAGTCATCCTTTTGGTGCCAGATTTTATGAGGGTTCCCTACATCCTCTTGGTGTTAGGGTTGTATATGTTTCTCTCCATCATCCTTTTGGTGATGGGTCTGTCATCCTTTTGGTGCCAGATTATGCGAGTGTTCCTCTACATCCTTTTGGTGTCAGGGCTGTGTGTGTTTCACTTCATCATCCTTTTGGTGATGGGTCTGTCATCCTTTTGGTTCCAGATCATGCGAGTGTGCTGTACATCCTTTTGGTAT
The DNA here is from genome assembly GCA_963859935.3 of Lathyrus sativus. Taxonomy (NCBI): domain Eukaryota; kingdom Viridiplantae; phylum Streptophyta; class Magnoliopsida; order Fabales; family Fabaceae; genus Lathyrus; species Lathyrus sativus. The sequence continues at coordinate 185,840,293 of OZ012736.1, read as the reverse complement.
TAGGGTTGTGTGTGTTTCGCTCCATCATCCTTTTGGTGATGGGTCTGTCATCCTTTTGGTGCCATATTATACGAGTGTTCCCCTACATCCGTTTGGTGTCAGGGTTGTGTGTGTCGCTTCATCATCCTTTTGGTGATGGGTCTGTCATCCTTTTGGTGCCAGATTGTACGAGTGTTCCCCTACATCCTTTTGGTGTCAGGGTTGTGTGTGTTTCGCTCCATCATTCTTTTGGTGATGGGTCTGTCATCTTTTTGGTGTCGGATTGTGCGAGTATTCCCTTACATCCTTTTGGTGTCAGGGTCGTGTGTGTGTCGCTCGATTATCCTTTTGGTGATGGGTCTGTCTTTCTTTGGGTGCTAGATTGTTTGAGGGTTCCCTACATCCTTTTGGTGTTAGGGCTGTGTGTGTTTCGCTCCATCATCCTTTTTGTGATGGGTCTGTCATCCTTTTGGTGTCAGATTGTGCGAATATTGTTATATCATCCTTTTGGTGATAGTAATTTGTGTGAGTTTGCTCCATCATCCTTTTGTTGATGGGTCTGTCATCCTTTTGGTTTCAGATTGTGCGAGGGCTCCCTACTTCCTTTTGGTGTCAGGGTTGTGTGTGTACGTTACTCTATCATCCTTTTAGTGATAGGTTTGTCATCCTTTTGTTGCCAGATTGTGCGAGTATTCTTCATTATCCTTTTGTAAATGGACCCCTACATTCTTTTGGTGTCAGGGTTGTGTGTGTGAGTTTGCACTATCATCATTTTGGTGATAGGTTAGTCATCCTTTTGGTGTCAGATTGCTTTTGCTATCATGCTTTTGGTGGTAACGAGCTTTGCTAACTATCTAGTATTTCACTTCCCAAACACTTTCTTTCTTTTCGGACAAATTCAAGGTTTTCTTCATATTTAATTGCCTTATACATCAAAAAATGAACTCCGTAGCATTTCGTCTTACTCGGTTTAAGCCAATTAGATAGGGACATCTATCATACCCCAAATTTGTCCTACTTATATATTTCCTTCATCTTTACATCCGTGTTATTTAAAAAATATATAAATAAATAAAATATTGCTCTTGTCAGGTTGAATTAAATGGAATCAAATTTCATTTGAGGACCATCAAGGAAGGAATAAAGTGCAGTATGTGTTGAGGTTCATTTATGGTTTTAACTTATCTGGTTAGTCAGGCAAGAGAGTGCTTCATAATCAGGTCGGGGTATATATGGTCCAAGTGGTGTGTGCTTGAGGTTTCCATTAGGGTTTATGCCCAATTCATCTGTATGTGGGTCAGGTCATCAGGATGTGGCAAATTTAAATGTTTCATGGTTGAAAACTGTATGGAACTAGCTCATTCTCCAGTTGAGGTTTTAGGCCTTGCGGTGCATATTTTAAGCCCCGGTTCTCTGGTATCAAAACAGTATCATGTGGTTCATTATATCGCTTAAGAAGTTTTAAGGTGAAGATTTTGGCTCAAGAAAATTGAATATGGCATCATTCATCCAAGACCATTTTAAGTTTGATTAATCTTTTAGTCTTTCCTCAAGAATTGATTCAATGATTAGTAAAAACTTAGGAATTGATCAAAGGCATTATTCAAAAATTATGGAGGGTGTAGAGAGTATTACAATTCAAAGTCCAAGAGTTCTACAATATTCAAAGTCCATTTTTTTACAATTGCAAAAAAAAGAGAAGGCTAATTCATAGGAAAATTCTACAAAGAAGAATCATGAAATATACAAGACCATGAGCCCATTTCATAATATAAAGCCCATCTCATTCAAATCCATTTACAAAAATGCTACACACAAAAAAATTCAATTGGACCATTTCATTTTTAGTCCACATTATGAAAAGCTTACTACAATATAACCACATCAACTTTTTTCCCACGACTCCAAAGCTGCAACAAGTTTCCCAAGCTGTCCTTATAAGCCATCACACCTTATCTTGTATAATACGACACACATGCACCATCCATGAGTAATGCCATAAGTCTCAGCCACGATCCAAAGCTTCACCAAGTCACATTCCCATGCCGTCTTACACAATTCAAGACCATCAAGCCAACAACAGAACTAATGCAAAATAAGCTTATCAAATTGACCAATACACCATGGATTTCCAAGCTTACCATCACACACCTTATGCCCACAAGCCAACATCACGACTCAACGCACATGACTACACTCGAGCTCGAAAACGGTTATAGGAACTGAACCCCACCTGAAGCCAAATACGTCTGAAAATAAATCTTAACGTCGCAAACTTGAACGCACATAACTTGCACAAACTGTAGACAAGTCGCCGAATGCGCACAAATGCTCTCAGCGTTGCAAAAAGACCTCACAATTTTAAAACAAAATTTGAGGGAATTGCAACAAGCTCACCCAATCTCCCCTATAAATATAACACCCTCTTTCACTCATGAGAGGAGGGAGGCTGGGAGCCATTGTGACCCTGTTCGGATTTTCTCCCAAAATTCATCTTCAATCTTTCCAATTTAAAACCTTCTTCTCCAAATCAAAACACTTCACCATAAATCCAATCAACCCAAAACCCAGACGAGAATTAGAAGAGTAGAATAGGAGAGATCTTGAAACGAGAAAGTACAAGACGAATACCAAACCTGAACGGATCAAACCGAGCGAGAGTTGAGACAGAAGGTTGGAATTCAATGAACTCTTGCAGGATTGTTATTTGTGTTTTCCTTATTTATCTTTGCGCGATAACGATGATGAACGAATCGGAGCACATTCTCTCTTTATCGTTAAGTTTGAAGAGCTGACTGGCCTTGTTTTTCTAGTTTTGGTAAAGGAGAATAGGACCGCGAGTGACTTTTCAATCCATTTTTTTTAGGTTCAGTTCTTTACGTTTTACTATTTAGTGTTTCTTCTTGCCCAAATTTGTTAGAGGGTGGAATAAATAAATTGACATTCATTATTATTTCTAAATCACTCTTTTATTTTTTGTATCATTTTCCTCTTCATTTTCACTTTAATTTTGTCTTGGTTTTGTTTTGCTATTTATTTCGGTCGATGACGAAACTACAAATGTCGCCACTAGTCAAATTATTGATAAGTGGCGATGAAACCGAGACCATTTTTATTTTCATTTTCTTTGTCATCCCGATTTTATTTTAGTTTATCGATCGATGAAGTCTTTACATTTGTAAACGTTAATTTATCGAAGTCGATAACCTTCACAATGTCAAATCTACGGAAAATGACCATTTGGGTCATTTTCTATAGTTTGGGATCGTGATAGGTTAACTTCGATTAATTAACATGAGTTTATGATTAAGACGAGATGCCACACTCTTTGGTCTGTGCGACACAATTAAATATGAGAACGATCCTCAATATCATTTCTCTATTGGACTATTGGACTTTGTCAGAAACCTTAGCTTGGACTATTGGACTTTGTTCCGTGCAATGGACTTTGTCAGAAACCTTAGCTTGGAGTTCTGTTAGACTTTTGCTCAAGGCATAGTTTCAGACACTTCGCTCACACAAGGCTTCCTCTTGGGCTACCTTACAACGAGACATTTTATTTTGTGCAATCTCGTGTAACTCACATGTATGCCTCTCCCATTTCGATGTATGTATCCGTATTACTTTGATCATGGTTTATCTTCTAGGGGCACCCTTAGTGACTAGCGTAGATTAAGCCGTTTTCAAACTAATTCTCGATTCATCGTCGAGCCATTTTCAAACACCCATTGTAAGTCGAGTGCTCATACGCATTCGCCATCAACCTATGGCACACACTTTCACATTTCATCGTGGTTTCAATATTGGGGGCACCCTTAGGGAATAATATCATTTCTCACAACTTAACCCTTGATTCGTCATCAAGCCGGTTCCATTTTCAATCAATCCTCGACTCGTCGTCGAGCCTTTGTCAAACCAATTTCCATTCCAACACATTTTGCATGCAATTATAAGTCAAACCCTTGATCCAACGTCAAGCGGTATATTCAACCAAGTTGTAAGCCGAGTACCTTCTGTCTCACAGTCCACCTATTTTTGCAACGTATTCTATTCAATCTTTTACAAACGCTTTTCTTAAACAATTAACGAAAGAAGGAGATTCGTGGAGTCTAGCATTCATTGAACATTTAAATGACTGGCTCTTGAGGCGCACACTTTGGGTTGCCATTCATTCACCCGTTCGTCTTAAAACACCTAATTCTTATTCAAACATATTTCATAATTAAACTTACGAAAGAAGGATATTCTTGGAGTCTAGCATTCCTTGAATCTTCGAGTGAATAGCTCTCGAGGCATGCCCCTTGAGTTCTTGTTTATTCACTCTTTCAATTTAAAAATGTCCAACCCTTCTCTTCAACCCTATTTAATCAACTCCTGAAAGAACTGAGTTTTTGGAATCTCGCATTCCTTGGATTCTTGAGTGACAGCTCTCGAGGCATGCCCCTTGGGTTGATGGTCATTCAATATTTCGTTTCCAAAACTCAAATTTATCATCATCTTTTCATGGTCTTCTCCATGAACTACAGACGCTCTGATTCCAAGTTCTCGTCCAAATGAGCATACGTAGCCACAAGGGTCCCAATCCTTGGCGAGCACCCTATTCCTATAACCACCCATTTTCCCCATAGCATATTTATCCTTTTATCCAACCTATTCGCATTTATCATTGAGAAGAAAACAAGCAAGCTTAGATAACACCCATCGCAAATCGCCCTAGGAGGTTCCTGTTGAGTACAACGTATGTGAGGGGTGCTAATACCTTCCCCTTGCGTAACCGACTCCCGAACCCTGAACATCGGTTGCAACGACCGTGTTCCTGTCCTTTTGTTCTAAGAGGTTTTATCGATATTTTCCTTTCCCGTCTATTTGGGATGAATAAAGTTCGGTGGCAACTTTGTCGAACCGCATTTTCACGCCTTTTGCGCAAGGGTCGTGATTCTGAATTATCTCTACGAGATTTTTCAAGGTGCGACAGCCCCTTGGGCGATATGTGATGAATTCACTCATATATCGTAGTCTTTAGTGCGACGTGAATCTCCAACAAAATCAATTCACTTCTCTAAAACTCTTAAATCAAATTCAAACCTTTTTATCCTTCGGGATGTCTTTCAAAATCATTTTCAAAAAAGAGTGCGTTACTTTCTCGTTCTATCGCAAACAGACATCGACCCTGACTGCTGGAATGGGAACTTAACGTCGCTCATAAAAAACACTTAACCAACCAGTGGTCTAGTTTACCCGAAATACATTTGCTCTGATTTCTCATACCAGATAAGGATACGCAGGTACAAGACGACGATGTCTTGGCGAGCAACCTTCCACCCATCACCCATACTTTTCCGAACTACGTTGACTCTGACTTTCCCATTGCACGAAGGAATATGTAGGCATAGGGTGGTGATGTCATATTGAGTCTCCTTTTTCTTTTCCCTTTCCCGTTTCTGTCTATCAGTAGCTTTTAGATAACTCACCCTTTTATTAGACAACAAACATGGATCCTGTTGAGTACAACGGACGTGAGGGGTGCTCATACCTTCCCCTTGCATAACCGACTCCCGAACCCAAGATTTGGTTGCAATGACCTTATTTTCTCCCGTTCTTTTAGGTTTTCTTTGATCGTTTCCTTTCCCTGATTTAGGATAAATAAGTTCGGTGGCGACTCTTCTATTTTTTTCTGTCGGTTGTTTTTCGCAATTGCGACAACTGGCGAATCTGCTAGCGACTCTGGTTCCCTATGCGAGTCAATCCTAGCGCTTGCTTGTTTTATGTCCTTGGGTGTTTATTTTTGTGCATATGTATGTTGTATTGGTATGTTTATTGTTGTATATCATTGCATTTTCATTTTACTTTCTACAGTTTATCATTGTTATCATATTATGTTGTTGTGATGTTGGGTAGGTTGTTCCATGAGAGATAAGCCCAATATCCAGGCTTGAGTATACACATAGGATTAGTGTGGAGAGTAGTGTGGACTTGTGTGAAATCTTGACACGCAAGAGTTCACATGAAATTTGCATCCAGATGAGGTTTTCTTTGAAGACACCCTATGTTGTGCATCTTGAACAATTGAGGGGATGTTGGATCTGAAAGCTAACGACTCTAGAGACTGTTCATTGGGAATTCAGTTGAGACCTCCTTGATTGACCATGATATCAAACTAGAAATGGTGAGCGCATCATCGTTTCTCAATCTGAGAGTCCATGATACTGACGACCTGCATAGGATGTCATACCTTTTAAGACTAGAATCTACAAGTGAGAGGGATGGGTTTTGCAAGAAACTTTGACCTCCAACCAACCCGGTTTTCTGATTTTCTTGTTAGAACGAACCTTTGACCTTGGATACTATGATTTTTTGTCAGAGTTTTGGATTTATGGGTTTTTTTATTAGAGCGGAGCTCTGGTTATATTCAGTCAACATCACAGCAACATTGGATGCCTTGATCCCCTTGTCTGCATTTACACAATCATCCTGCATGTTAACATTGCATGTATTTGTGTTCTCAAGTTCTTGTCTTTCCTTTGATTATGGTAATCTGATCTGCTATTGAGGTGGAGGCTGAGATGAAGAAGACCATCATATCCAAATTCCCATTGTCGGAGTTGGGACCTTTATTTGGTCTGATTTCTAGGGCTGATCTTGGCGTTCTTGAAGATTTCAGAAAGTATTATGGGAGGATTCTAAGTATTGTCCGTAAAGTCACAAACTATGAGCAAGGAGCCATCCATGCTTTACTACAGATCTATGACCCTTCACTACGCTGCTTCACTTTTCCAGACTATGTGTTGGTGTTAGAACATAAATTGGTGTTTAATTATATCTCTATGTTTTGATGATAACTTTAATGAAATTTTGTATTAAGAAAATATATACTCTAATTCTGTTCAAGTGTTTTTGTTTCAAATATTAAAATAAATATTCTTATGGAAGCAAAAATGCATCCGAACAGTATTCTACGCAAAGCTTTGAAGCATCAGAAGCAAGTGATCAAAAGACTCTGAGCGCTGCCAGAAGAGACTCTGAAGCAGAAGCTGCAGAAGACTCTGAAGCGTAGTTGAAGCATTTGTATGAAGAGTTTCAAGCATTGTTTCAAGAAGACTCTGAAGGTACTTTACGTTGCAAGTACAGAGGCTTTATTATTCAAACTCTGCTTTGATTGATATTCACACTGAAGCACTTTGGCTGCAAAACTTTGATAACATCAAGGCTCTGATGTTGATAACTTTGAGACAGAAGCATTGTTGAAGAAAATATTATTCAAAGATATATCCATTGGCATATTCCAAACGACTCTTTCCTTATTGATGTATGGCACAGGAAATCAGACAAAAGGGATTTGTCTGAACATTCCTCTTCTAGGAAAGCTAGAGTCAATAGAAGACAAAAGGCTACAGCTACACAACAACGCACAGTCTTCAAACATTGGACTTTCTTCCTATAAAATGACGTCTTCAACAAGATTTCAAAGTTGACGATTTATTTTGATTCATCAAATTGAAAACTACTCTCAAGCTCTCATACAAATTATTTCATAAGCTGAATAGTTTTTATTCGTTCTTAAACTAAGTGTAAAAATCACAGTTTGTGATATAGCTTTTTAGAAGCAACTTAAACACTTGTTAGTTTACATTTATTTGTAAAAGGTTCCTTAAGAAGACCAAGTTGTGGTCAGGATTTCTTGAGAAGACTAAGACAATAGTTCTTAGTGGTTGACACTGTAATCTGTTTGAATATAGTGGATTAAGTCCTTGTGGAGAAAGGCAAATCACCTTGATAGGGTGGACTGGATTAGTTGAGTTCAACGAACCAAGATAAAAATTCTGTGTTGTTTTTATTGCCATAGTTATTTCTAAACCCTTATTCAACCCCCCCTTCTAAGTATTTTTCTCACCTTCAGTTGGCATCAGAGCTCCGATTCTGTTAGTGTTCTCACTTCACCGTGAACAGAAAAGATCCGGTTGAGAAAAACTCCATTTATCTTGTTCTTTATTCATCATGGCTGCTGAAGCTTCCACTTCAACTTCATACAACAACAGATACAATGATAAAGATAGAATTAGCACAAAACCTCCCATGTTTGATGGTGAGAAGTTTGACTACTGGAAAGACAGAATAGAAAGCTTATTTCTAGGTTATGATGCAGATTTGTGGGATTTAGTAACTGATGGTTACACTCATCCTACTAATGATGAAGGGAAAAAGATTGACAGAAAATCTATGTCTGATCTTCAGAAGAAGGAGTTTAGAAACCACCACAAAGCAAGAACCATCCTGTTAAATGCAATATCTCATACAGAGTATGAGAAAATAACAAACAGAGATACTGCATTTGATATGTTTGAATCTTTGAAGATGACTCATGAAGGGAACTCACAAGTAAAGCAGACCAAGGCTCTGGCACTGATCCAGAAATATGAAGCCTTCAAAATGGAGGAATCTAAGTTTGTAGAAGCCATGTTCTCTAGATTTCAGATTCTCACAGCTGGCTTGAAAGTTCTGGACAAGGGTTACTCCACTGCTGATCATGTCAAAAAGATCATCAGAAGTTTGCCAACCAGATGGATACCAATGGTCACTGCCCTGAAGCTAGCAAAGGATCTGAACAAGATCACGCTGGAGGAACTGATCAACTCTCTGAGGAGTCATGAGATTGAACTAGAAGAAGACGAACCCCAAAAGAAAGGTAAGTCAGTTGCTTTAAAGTCTAACAAATCTGTTAAAGCGTTGCAGGTTATAGAAGAAAGTTCTGAAGAATCTTCTTATGAAGAAGAAGATGAATTATCCCTGTTGTCCAGAAGGATCAACAAACTCTGGAAGCATAAAGAGAGGAAGTTCAAAAACTTCAAGAAGCCAGATCAATGTAAAGAGTCTTCTAGACACAAAAGATCTGGAAAGAAAGAGGTTGTCTGCTATGAATGCAAGGAACCTGGCCAATATAAGAATGAATGCCCAAAACTTCAGAAGGAGAAGCCAAGAAGGAAGTCTGATCATAAAAAGAAAGTTCTGATGGAAACCTGGGATGATTCAAATGCATCTGATTCTTCATCAGAGTCAGAAGAAGAATGTGCAAACATGGCACTCATGGCTGATGTAGAAGACCATGCAAAAACATCTGGATCAGAATCAGAATCAGATTCTGAGGAGGTATTTTCTAAACTCACTAGAGAAGAACTTTCTGAAAGTTTATCATAAATTCTGGAAAACTATAGCAAAATCAAACTCAAATACAAGAAGCTTCAAAGCTGTCTTGCATCTGAGAATGATCAGCTGAGGTATGAGGTTGCTGAGCTTAAAGCAGAAAATCTTAAAATAAAAAATGATTTAGAAAATGCTCAGAAATATGACTCAAAACCTATACCATGCTCTAAAAATATTTTAGAAGAGTATGACTATAGCTTTCAAAAGTTTCTGGCTAGAGGCCTAGATAGAAGCAAGATGGCTTCAATGATCTATGGCGTTAGCAGAAACAACAGGAAGGGTATTGGATATGAATCTTCTTCTGGGAAGGATTTAAATTCAAAACCTGTTGATAAAATGATCATAAAGTATTCTCCTCTATATACTCATTTCAAATTTGGTCATTTAAATGATATTAAACACACAAGTTTTGATCTGAACAAACATGTGTTTAAATCAAAACCTCAGAAGAACAAGGATGCTTATAAGGGAAAGAAATTCAGAAAGATTTTCAAACCTACTAACCCCAGAGGACCCAAGAAAATATGGGTACCTAAAGACAAAATTATTTTTGTTGCAGACATCCTTAGCAGCAAAATTGAAACACCAGTCCTGGTACCTGGACTCTGGCTGCTCGCGTCATATGACGAGAAGAAGGTCTATGTTCCAAAGCCTGGAGCTTAGATCTGGAGGTGACGTCAAGTTTGGAGGGAACCAGAAGGGCAAGATAATTGGCTCTGGAACCATAGGTAATGGTAACTTTCCTTCCATTTCTAATGTTTTACTTGTTGAAGGATTAACACATAACTTATTGTCCATAAGTTAATTAAGTGACAATGGTTATGACATAATCTTCAATCAAAAATGTTGCAAAGTTGTCAGTCAAAAGGATGGATTTATCCTCTTTAATGGAAAAAGGAAGAACAACATTTATAAAATCAATCTTTCAGAACTTATGGTTCAGAATGTAAAATTCCTTCTGTCTGTTAATGAAGAGCAATGGGCCTGGCACAGAAGATTGGGGCATATTAGTATGAGACATATATCTCAAATTAATAAACTTAATCTGGTTAGAGGACTTCCTCAGTTGAAGTTCAACTCAGATGCTTTTTGTGAAGCATGTCAGAAAGGAAAATTTTCAAAATCTTCTTTCAAATCAAAAAATGTTGTTTCAACCTCATGACCACTAGAGCTACTTCATATTGATCTGTTTGGACCAGTGAAAATTGCATCCATCAGAGGCAAGAAGTATGGATTAGTCATTGTTGATGACTACAGCAGATGTACATGGGTAAAATTCCTGAAACACAAGGATGAGTATCATTCTGAGTTCATTGACTTCTGCAAACAAGTCCAGAACGAGAAGGATTTTAAAATTGTTAAAGTCAGAAGTGATCATGGTGGTGAATTTGAAAACAAATATTTTGAAAAATATTTTAAAGAAAATGGCATTGCACATGATTTCTCCTGCCCTAGAACTCCACAACAGAATGGAGTTGCAGAGAGGAAAAATAGAAAATTGCAAGAAATGGCCAGAACCATGATCAACGAGACTAATCTGGCAAAACATTTTTGGGCAGAAGCAGTGACTACAACTTGTTATATTCAGAACAAAGTGTCAGTTAGACCTCTTCTGGAGAAGACTCCTTATGAGCTGCGGAGGAATAGAAAGCCTAACATTTCATATTTCCATCCTTTTGGATGTGTATGTTTTATGTTGAATACTAAAGAGAATCTGAACAAGTTTGATTCTAAAGCACAGAAGTGTTTCATGCTTGGGTATTCTGAACTCTCTAAAGGCTACAAAGTATAAAATACTGAGACACAGATTGTGGAGGAATCAATACATGTTAGATTTGATGATAAGCTTGAAAATCAAAAGCCAAAAGCAGCTTGAAAATTCTGCAGATAGAGAAGTCATTCTCACAGACTTTGAAGACTCAGAGGCAGATAAAGCTCAAGCAGAAGCACCAGAAGCAACGCCAGATGCAACTCCATTGGCTGCTCAGATGAACAATGTGAATATTTCTGAAGGACCAAATGTTAAAGGATCATCATCCAGAATCAAGGCCTCTCACCCAGAGGATATGATAATTGGAAAGAAGGATGACCCTATCAGAACAAGGTCTTTCCTCAGATCATCTGGAACTTCACTTTTTGGGTTGGTGTCTATCATTGAACCAACTTCTGTTGATGAGGCTCTGAACGATAATGAGTGGATACTTGCTATGCAAGAAGAGCTAAATCAATTCACCAGAAATGACGTCTGGGATCTGGTTCCAAGACCAAAAGGATTCAATATTATTGGAACCAAATGGGTCTTCAGAAACAAATTGAATGAGCAAGGAGAAGTTGTAAGAAACAAAGCAAGGCTAGTTGCTCAAGGATACATTCAACAAGAAGGAATTGACTACATAGAGACTTATGCTCCTATGGCCAGGTTAGAGTCTATACGTCTACTCATTTCTTTTGCTGCATAGAATAACATCACTTTGTATCAGATGGATGTTAAGAGTGCCTTCTTAAATGGTATTATAGAAAAGGAAGTTTATGTTCATCAACCTCTTGGCTTTGAAAATGATAAATTTTCAGAACATGTTTTCAAACTTAAAAAATTACTCTATGGCTTAAAACAAGCTCCCAGAGCTTGGTATGAGAGGCTGAGTAATTTTCTTTTGGAAAATTTTTTTATTAGAGGTAAAGTGGACACAACTCTCTTCTGTAAATCATTTAAGAAAGACTTGTTAATTTGTCAAATTTACGTAGATGATATTATATTTGGATCTACCAATATTACGCTGGGAAAGGAGTTTGCTCTATCTATGCAGGCTGAATTTGAGATGAGCATGATGGGAGAACTCAGATTCTTTCTGAGAATCCAAGTCAATCAAACTCCAGAAGGCACCTACATACATCAGACTAAGTATGTGAAGGAGCTTCTGAAGAAGTTTAATATGACTGAAAGCAAGTTGGCTAAAACTCCAATGCATCCTACAAGCACTCTTGGAAAGGAAGAGGTAAGTAAGAAGGTAGATCAAAAGCTTTACAGAGGTATGATTGGATCTCTTATGTATTTGACTGCTTCTAGACCTGATATTCTATTAAGTGTTTGTCTGTGTGCCAGATTCCAACCGGGTCCTAGAGAATCTCACTTAACAGCTGTTAAGAGGATTCTAAGGTATCTAAAAGGTACTACTAACGTGGGTTTGTGTTACAGAAGATCTGATAACTATAAATTAGTTGGATTCTGTGATGCTGACTATGCTGGAGACAGAATAGAGCGTAAGAGTACTTCTGGAAGCTACCAGTTTCTTGGAAGTCATCTGATCTCTTGGTTCAGCAAGAAGCAACCCACAATTGCGTTTCAACAATAGAAGCAGAATACATTGCTGCTGCTGGTTGTAGCACTCAGATGCTCTAGATGAAGAGTCAACTAAAAGACTATCAGATCCATGAGAGTAACATTTCAATCTTCTGTGATAATACTTCTACTATATGTTTGTCTAAAAATACTATTTTACACTCTAAGGAAAAACATATAGAGATAAAACATCACTTCATCAGAGACTATGTTCAGAAGGGAGTTATCAATTTAAATTTTGTTGATACAGATCATTAGTGGGCTGATATCTTTACAAAACCCCTTGCTGAAGATAGATTTAAATTTATTCTGAAAAATATAAGTATGGATTTCTGTCCAGAATAAAATATTTATCAGAAGAAAATTTTCTCAGATGAAAATGTTTTAACTCTGAAGTATTACATCTATTTATTTATTGTTTAATATTTTATTTATTGTGTGCAAATCTGAACTAACAAGCCTCAGAAGATCTGAACATTGGCTAACGTTTCATTTCTCAAAGAAGTTTCAGAAGCACATGCAAGCAAACACGTGTAACTCTGAATCTGAAAAGGTGGAGTGCACATTACTGAAATGACGTTTGAGGTACTGTTTTTGAATATTGAGTTTCTCGTTTTCCCCCCATATTGTCAGACAAATTAATTGCTTGAAATGATTATATTCTTTTTATTAAATGCTAAGTGTAAACGTGCTGAACATGTGACTCTTATGTGCCCTAATTTCTTCTATAAATACCACAACACTTCACTTTTCACACTTTTCACTCTCTCACTCTTATATGCATTTCTGCTTGTTTCATTGCTTTCATCTCTCTCCCAAACCCAAAACCGTTCGTAACCCTAAAACTCTCTCAAGAACAACAGTGGCTACTTCTTCATCAACTTCTGCTCAGTTTCAATCAACCATGGTTGTTGTCTCATCTTCCAACATGGGTGTTATTGCTTTCAAGGAACCTTTTAGAATCCTACTCACACCCATTGATAAACTTGAGGTTTTGTGTGAATCTATAGTGAACTTTGAATCTATTGCAGAAAATGGGTTTGATCTTTGTCCCATTGTTGATGTTGAATGCTGGACAAAGTTCTTTGATAGGCTGATGGGACCAGTTTATCCATGTTTATTGAAGGAATTTTAGATTCATGCTACTACTTGCCCTAAGTTCATTGTTTCATATGTTCTGGGTAAGGAAATCATCATAACTGAGGATCTGATAAGGAAGCTCATAGGCTATGAAGAAACTGATGGTGTCACAAATCTGCCAGCTGGGCGTGTTGATATGACTGATGTTTATAGAGAAGTTTGCTCATCTGAAGAAGCTTCTAACAAAGTGAAAGATCTGAAGCCAAACTACAGGATCTGGGCCAAGATCTTTATGGGTTGCATACATCACAGGAAGTCTTCAAACTCTCCTGATTATGTAAATACTGATCAGATGTACTTCATGTACTGTCTGAGTCAGAGCACAAAAGTGGATCTGCCTTATCTACTTTTCAATCATCTATGGACACACGTAAAACAATCAAGGGAAGAAGTAAGAACTAAACATCAGAAGATGAGGAATTGGATTCTAATGGGAAGACTCATTTCAGACATTCTGACTGAGAATGGTCTGGTTGGACATCTGGTAGAAGCTGGATTGAAGGAAGAGTTAGCTTCTATGATAGGGAAACCTCTGAATGGGAAAAGTCTTCAGAGGATGAAAGTTGTAGAAGAAATCACTTCTGCACCAAAACAAATAAACTCTAAAGAGGTTAGCAAAAGAAGGATACCTTTGTATGATTTTCCTATGTTCTACGCTGATGAACCAAGGGAAATTATTTTGAAGTACATTGCAACGTGTCTGAAAGATGAAACTCCTCTACCAGCAAATCTGGTTCAGAAAGCAGGCAAACCTGCTCCAGATCTTTATGAGGCAAGACACAAGAAGAAGAGGAAGGTTTCTGAAGAAGGATCTTCAAAACCCAAGAGGAAGGCTACTAGTGAAATTGCTTCTGTTAAACCCAAGAGAGTCAAGAAGCAAAAAGCTAATCCTCCTGAGGCCAGTTTATATTCTATCTTGCAACTGTCAAAGAGGTACTAACATTTGATACCCCTATCCATGAACCTATACCCTCTCCTTCACCTTCTCCTCCTCATGTTTCTAAACCAAAGAAAACTTCTGAAACAACTCCTTTTGTACCCCAACAACAACCAACTCCATCTGAAAAACAACCATTTGATATTCCTCACTCTGAAAAACAAAGCTCTACACCACAACAAACATCTGAAATTCCCCTACCAAAACCACAAACTACTGAACAACAACCAGAACAACCCATCCCCTTTGAACCTCAACCAGAATAACAACCTAAACCTTCTGAATCATTCATATCTGATTCTAAGGTTCTTGATATTCAACCCCTGAAAATCATGTTTGATGTTTCTTCCATATCCTGTCATTCTTCTGCATCATTTGATTCTTCTGAATCTGATGTACCTCCAGAAGTAAACTCACCCCCTCACTCCATGGCTATGAACTAAGATCATCTGATTTTGTTTCTTTTGCTTCTTTGAAATCTTTTTCATCTGATGACTTTCCCTCTGGACTCAAACTTAAACACTTTTATCCAAAACCTCAAGATATCCCTAAATCATCTGGCCAAACATCTTATTCATCTTATCCTCGTCCTCTGTTCATTATCCCAACCTTTACAATACCATCCCCAACAGAACAACCCAAAACACCATCTCTAGAAAACTTCTTAAAACCAAAACCTAGAATGGATGTTAGTACACTGTTTGATGGCTTCAAGAAAGAAATGAACATGTGGATATCTTCTGCGAAGAAGGAGTTCCTGTCTAGTGTGAATCCAGATGCTTCTGAAGCCACTTGGAACAGATTCATCTCAAGGTTCAACTCTGTAGCTTCAAATCTTCGCACCATTTGCTCTGATGATGCAAAGGCGAAATTTGCTGAAGTTATAAGATAGATTCTTCTAAACATAAGTAGACCTCCAGTTCTTCTTCTGGATAATGCACCTGCTGCAGAACCTATGTCTGAAGATACTCCTCCAGAAGCAGTTGTTGCTGAAGAAACTATTGTGCCTAATCAGTCAGCTCTGATGATTGTGGAACAAGATTCTACTTCTGTGATTCAAGAAACTGCATCTGCATCTGCTATGGTCACTGATAGTGCTCCAGCTACTGAATCTGCATCTGCACCTGCTTCTTCTGCAATCAAGACAGAAAGACCAGATCTAGAAGAAAATTTTCCTCTGCTAGAAGCCAGCAATAAAGAGATCAGAACATGGATGGTCAAGCAAGAACAAACTACAGATGAGATTAAGACTTGGATGTCTAAACAAGAGGAATCTACTTCTTAGATCACATACCTTCTGAAGATTATAGCCTCTCGCCAACCTTAGTTTCTTTTTCTGTTATGTTTGTGCACTTGTTATCTTGTGCTTATCTGAATGTTCTTTGGATTCTGTTTATCAATGAAGTTGACTGTTTCCTTATCTGTTCTTATATTGTTTTTCTCTGTTATTCTTTTTTGTCCTTAAACGTTTTTCTTTTTGATTATGACAAAAAGGGGGAGAAATAGAAATTTTGTTTGTTCAAATATAAACAGTTACTAAAATGGAATTCATACATAATGAATTATAACTAACATTGAATTTTAGTCTTTCAAAACTATAATGTATCATCTGACAAAATTCATTGAAGTTACCCTGAGAATCCCCAAACCAAACTATTATTTCAAACCAGGTTCTGATTACCAGGCTCTGATCCTAAAAGTAAACCAGACTCTGACTCTAGAAATTAAATCAAGTTATTACCAGGCTCTGGTTCTGGAAAGTGAATCAAGATTTGATTCTAGAAAGTATGTTCTAACCAGGATTCTAACCAGACTCTTAATCTGAAAAGTATACTCATGCAAAAAGGGAAGTATTTTCTTCCATTAGAGTATTCATTTCAGGGGGAGATTCTTTATCTCAGGGGGAGTTATATATTTATCCTTTTTATTGAACAAAATTTTCTATGTTTTTGTCATCATCAAAAAGGGGGAGATTGTTAGAACACATATTGGTGTTTAATTATATCTCTATGTTTTGATGATAACTCTAATGAAATTTTGTATTAAGAAAATATATACTCTAATTATGTTCAAGTGTTTTTGTTTCAGATATTAAAATAAATATTCTTATGGAAGCAAAAATGCATCTGAATAGTATTCTACGCAAAGCTCTGAAGCATCAGAAGCAAGTCATCAAAAGACTCTGAGTGCTGCCAGAAGAGACTCTGAAGCAGAAGCTGCAGAAGACTCTGAAGCGTAGTTGAAGCATTTGTATGAAGAGTTTCAAGCATTGTTTCAAGAAGACTCTGAAGGTACTTTACGCTGCATGTACAAAGGCTTTATTATTCAAACTCTGCTCTGATTGATATTCACGCTGAAGCACTTTAACTGCAAAACTCTGATAACATCAAGGCTCTGATGTTGATAACTTTGAGACAGAAGCATTGTTGAAGAAAATATTATTCAAAGATATATCCGTTGGCATATTCCAAACGACTCTTTCCTTATTCATGTATGGCACAGGAAATCAGACAAAACGAATTTGTCTGAACATTCCTCTTTTGGGAAAGCTAGAGTCAATAGAAGACAAAAGGCTACAGCTACACAGCAACACACAGTTTTCAAGCATTGGACTTTCTGCCTATAAAAGGACGTCTTCAACAACATTTTAAAGTTGACGATTTATTTTGATTCATCAAATTGAAAACTACTCTCTAGCTCTCATACAAATTATTTTATAAGCTGAATAGTTTTTATTCGTTCTTAAACTAAGTGTAAAAATCACAGTTTGTGACATAGCTTTTTAGAAGCAAATTAAACACTTGTTAGTTTACATTTATTTGTAAAAGGTTCCTTAAGAAGACCAAGTTGTGGTCAGAATTTCTTGAGAAGACTAAGACAGTAGTTCTTAGTGGTTGACACTGTAATCTGTTTGAATATAGTGGATTAAGTCCTTGTGGAGAAAGGAAAATCACCTTGATAGGGTGGACTGGGTTAGTTGATTTCAACGAACCAGGATAAAAATTCGGTGTTGTTTTTATTGCCATAATTATTTCTAAACCCTTATTCAACCCCCCTTTCTAAGTGTTTTTCTCACCTTCAGTTGGTTCCTACTTTGGAGGAGTTCGCTTTTATTTTGGGAGTTCTAGTCCTAGATGAAGTGCCTTTCTTTCGTTCGTAGGAGGAGCCTGATCTTAAGAAGTTGGCCAATGCTCTTTATTTGAGCAAGTATGAGTTGTTAGATGACGTGGTCTACAGAAAAGGAGTTTCTAGCCTTACTCTATCTTTCTTGGTGGATAAAGCCTAGAAATATGCTAAAGAAGGTTGTTGGGTGGTTTTAAGCGCTATTCTGGCTCTATGTATATATGGAATTATATTATTTCCCAACATACCAGATTTCATTGATATGGACGCTTTTCACATCTTCATTTCCAAAAACTCTGTACCTACTCCCCTAGGAGACTTATACCATTCAGTACACTATAAGAATGAAAAAAGAAGAGGAAAAGTTATTTCTTGTTGTAGACTGCTTTTCCACAAGTGGTTTATATATCACCTCCCTCGTTCTAGAGCTTTTGTTGATACAAGGATCACATTTGAATGGTCTAAGAGACTTATGGGTTTGGTAGCTAAAGATATTATCTGGTTTAACCGAGATCTGCTCGACATAGAGATTATCTTCAATTGTGATAGCTTTCCCAATGTACCGTTGATGGGAAGAAAATGGAGTCATATATAACCCTTCTCTTGCTGTTAGACAATTTGGATATGCTTTGAGAGGACCCCCGAAGGATGAGGAAGTGTAAGAATCTTTGTACTTCCCCGGAGCAGCTGATTATGATATTCTGGCCATAGTGGTGGAAGCATGGGGAAAGGTTCATAAAAGAGGGAAGCTCTCTTTGGGTAAGGGTGATTGCAGAGCTTATGACCCTTACATAGAGTGGGTCCAGAAAAGGGTTGAGAAGATATTGTTTCCTTTTCCAATTGAAGAACCCTTGTACCCTTTGATAGTTTAGGAGACTACAATAGTTGATATCCTGAAATACAATAAGCTTTGGGAAGAGAAGGAAGAACTGCCTAAAGAAAGCGAAGAACTGAAAAAGGAGATCAGCCAGTTGAAACATGACAAGAAGGTAGTTGTCTACTTAGCTAAAGTGAAGACAGAAACCTTGGCTAAGAGGGAGAAGGAGCTAGCTAAAGAGATCCGGGTGCGAGAACGAGTTGGCCAAGATCTAAAGAGTACTGATAGCATCCTAAAACATAAAAAGAAGGATTTAGATAGAGCTTATCAAGAGATATCTGAGTTCAATGATAAGTGGAACGTTATAGTAACTTCCAACAAAGGGAGAGAGGATGAGCTTCACAATCATATTGACAAATTGAAGACGCAGCTCAGAGTTAAAGAGAGAGAAGTTTTAGCAGAGTCATCTCGTAGATGTACAAGTGAGCAGAAACTGCAAGAAACTTTATCAGCCTTTGAAGAACTCAAGGTGAGAGCAGAATTGAAGAAACCGAGGCTTGAAGACGTCTTTGGTGAGGATGCTTGGGAGGAGTATTGTTGCACCGCAAAATTTGCCCAACCTTTTCCTCTATCTTGTCTTATGTTTCATAGCATCTTGCATTAGCATTTGTGCATAACATTGGTTCTAGACAGGGGATCAAGATGTTGTATTCAATACTCAAAGGAGAAGCTTCATGTTCAAAGTTCAAGCAAGGGTACAATTTCAAGTCACTAAGTCTTTATTGTCATCAGAATTGGTCTCAAGGTTGCTTAAGGAGAGAAAGTATGTGTTTGGTTATCTCCTCCTATCTTGAGGATGATTAGTGGCATATGGCTATTTCCTTGGATGTGACATGGTTCAAGAGCTCAATTTACACCTTGAGGGTCCTCTATGGGGGTCACATGATTACACAAACCATTTGCAAGAATCTCAGTCAATGGATAGGGTGTTAGGGTTTCATCTGGCCAACAAAAGTCAAATATGGATTTGAGAGAGCTCAAGGCTTGTTTATTGATCATTGAATCCATGAGAAGTCATCCTAAGTCATCTCAATTATTATGTTTAAGCTAGGTTAAAGAGATTCAAGAGTTCAAGAAATGGCTAAATTAGGGTTTTAGATGATTCTCAGTGTAAAATCCCCTCTTTTGGCATATAACTTCAGTGACAATTTTCACTATGATGTAAGTTCCATCTTATCTTCCATCAAACACAAGACTAGTTACTCATCTTTCAAGCTTTCTTTTCAGCACAAGAACTCTCCCATTGGATTCATACATCTCAAGTTATGGTTGGTACAAGTTGGTGTCACAAAATGAAGAGAATTTAGAGGCATTCAAGGGTAACTCACTTCCAAGGCATTTTTCACATGGAATCAAGATTTTCCTCATTCTTCAACAAACATTAGAGTTGTTCCTTGTTGTCTAAGCTTTCCAAAAAGTATTAGAACTCATCATTCTCATGTGGGAAGCTCTAGTTATGATCATCCCAATTCAAGGTTATTTTTGGAAACCTAGCTTTAGGTCATTCATTTCAAGGACCAAATTCATGAACTTTAAGGCCTCAAACCCAAATTCTTTCCACATGAAACTTGTTTGTCAAGACCTTAGCTCCATCATGATCCCAAAATCCATGGCCTTTGAGATTTTTGAGACCATTAAAGCATGATGAGCATGAAAACATGAACTTTTGGATCTAATTTAGTTTTCTTCCATTTCAAGCCATTAGATGGAATTGTTTTTTATTCTTGGATACCATTTCATCAT
This sequence comes from Lathyrus sativus, assembly GCA_963859935.3. Lineage (NCBI taxonomy): Eukaryota > Viridiplantae > Streptophyta > Magnoliopsida > Fabales > Fabaceae > Lathyrus > Lathyrus sativus. Next base: position 185,819,956 of record OZ012736.1, on the reverse strand, counting down.
CATGTTGTGATCATACCAATTGTTACCCAAAATGAGCAAACATGAACCCATATTTCAAGTCATTTTGAACTTTCATGCCTTATGAAGAAATTGCCCAAAACACATGACAAGTCCATTACCTCTAATACAAATCACCATCATTCTTTTCTCACCCCTTATTTGTCTTAAATGCTGACCAAAAAGACTTGGACATCATGCCATAACCCGTGTACACTTCACTTTGGTATTTTTGGAAAATTTGTGAAAGCAAGCAAATCATCCATCATGGGCCTGCATAAACTCCTTAAAGCCCTCATATATAAACCAAAGAGGAACCCTAACGTGAGGGCATGAATTGATAGCTGTAGAAAGAGTGGTTTCCATAAAAAATTACACAAGATTTCTCTCTCTTCGAATCCCATTTCTCTTTGATTTTTCCTTCCATTTTTTTCTCGTTTCTCAATTACTAAAGCATAAGGAGGAGATTGGAAGCTTGAGTTTGAAGCTTGTGTTGCATTTGAAGGACCAAGGGAGTTGCTCTGTTAGGTAATTTTTCTTAACCTAGAACTCTTATTTTAGGCATGTATTTTAGTCCATTTTGGTTGCATCTGAAGTCCTACCATGTGTAGGCAATGTTTGTGTTGTTATTATGGTTGTTTGATAAGGTTTCAGTTTGTGTGTTGGATTTTCGTGCTGCATTTTCACCATGATAAAGGGACCTTTATGAAAAAACAATGGCATATTTGTGTTCTACGTGAAAAATCCTTCAAAAACATGTCAAGAGTTTTCATTTTTATGATGTTTTTCAGTCACCACCAGTGAAGCTCACCGGAGAAGACGACCGGAGCAAGAGCTCCGACGTCTGAGGTCAAATGATGAGGTGGAGTGACTTGGGTGTTTGACTTGCATGTTGAAATTTGATGTGTCTTGACACGCAGATTAATGAAACAACGCGTTTCATTTTTAGTCTGAGTTTTGTTTGGATTCTGGATTGGGCCTTGTTTTTTTTGCTTTTTACACACCCCATGTTGAGCCCATTTGCGTGTTTTTAAAGGAAATCAGTTCATTTCCTTTTTTCTATCACACCTCTCTTCCATTTCCTTTTATTTTATTTTTATTTCTTTTTTATTTTCATTTTAATTCCATTTTAAATAGTTTTAATCATTATAAAAATCAACAAAAAATACTTTCTGTTTAATTAGTGTCTTGAGATATTTTTCAATATTTTTTTTTTCATTTATTTTTATTATTTTTAATCATTTTAATTTGTGAAGTGGTTTTATGGATTGTTCATTTATTTTAGACTTGATCTTTGACCCCATTTGAATACCCCCTTTGACTAATTTTCCTCTCACACTTAGGTGTTTGATTAAGGTTTATTTGAGGGCTGGTTTGGTGTCTTGATGTTCATTTCTTGGTTGTTTCTCATTGGATTTTATTTGACCCTCGATAAATTGAGTACCTTGTCTTGTTTGACACAATTGGTGATGCTTTGATGCAATTCTTGCCATGATCTTTTGCAAACTGATTTTGGATGGACTTAACTTGAGTTTTAAATTTTATTTGGACTATTTCTATTTTTGATTGATGCCTCAAAACCCCATTGTTTTAACTATGTGTGTGTGTGCATGTCTTGACCTAGTTTTGGGATATGATCTTGTGTGATCCCTTGAGGGCTTCTTGAGTCTTGTTAGCTCTTGTTAACATGTTTGAGGTTTTGAATTGCATGATTAGATGTCCATGGGATGTGTGTTTCATCTCACATGCCTTGTATGATCTTGTTTTCCCCTTATGTTTGAATTGTGAGATGTTTGCTTGGACTTTGGTTCTCCTATTTGAGTGTGGTCCTTCTTGACTTTGTTTGATAACTTGAGTTTGAATTTGATGCACATCATTTGAGTTTGCTTCTGATCTTTTTGATTGTATGCTTTGTCTTGTTCATTTTTGTGGCATATGTCTTACTTTGAGAATGACTTAAGTGCATGGACTTGTTATGAGTTGTTTGAGTGCTTTCTTTGTATGATCATGATGTGCTTGCTTCCCTAATCCATTCCTCTCCTCATTTCTTTGTTTGTGATTTGATGATTGATATCATTCTTTTTAAGATGTTTAAGGCATGAGATGTTGTGTTTCTTGCTTTGTTTGCCTTTGTGTTCTAACTTCCATTTTGTTGATTTGAGCTTGACTTGTGTGTGTCATTGATGTATGTCTCATGTTTTCATATTCATTGTTGTTTGTGTTTATGTTTCTCTCATTTCTTTTCATCTTTCATGACTTGTCTAAGTCTTTCTTTTTTACTTTCATTTGTGATTGATTAGTGATGTGTTTACTTGTGCTTGCTCACATGATCCCTTAGGATTCCTAGTCCCTTTGTTTAAGATGGGAGTAGGAGAGACATTAGGATTTCAATCCTTAGTATGATAACATTAGGTAGTACCCTTTCATCCCAACTTTAGGACTACTTTTCATGACAACATTAGAGTTCTCAGTTCCCTTTAGTGTCCTTGTGTCTTCTCTTCTCATCTCAAACTCCTCTAATACACTTAATAAAGGATGACAAATGTTGACGCTACGAGCCTTAAGTACATGAGGAATGATAAGTGGGAAGGTCTCTCTTCACTTGTCTAGAGTGTTTAGTGTATGCCCTTAGGGCGATATGCAATGCATTCGCTCTTGTGTCATAGTCTTTAGTGCAACATGAGTCTCAAATCAATTCAATCCACTTCTTCTAAAAACTCATAAACAAAATTCAAAACCTTTTCATTCTTAGGGATTGTTTCAAACTTCATTTTCAAAAAGAGTACGTTGCTTTTCCATTCTACCGCAAACAGGCATCGCCCTTAACTGCTGGAATGGAAACTTAGCGACACTCATAACAAAACACTTAACAAACCTGTGGATTCGTTACCCGAACTACGTTTGCTTTGATTTCTCATACCAGATGAGGATACGTAGGCACAAGACGACGATGTCTTGGAGAGCAACCTCCCCCCATCACCCGTAGTTTTCTGAACTTCGTTGACTCTGACTTTCCCATTGCACGAGGGAGTACGTAGGCATAGGGCAGCGATGTCCTATCGAGTCTGTTCTTTCTGTTCACCCCCCGTTAGCAGTAGCTTTTAGATAGTTTTCACCCATAGATTAGACAACAAGTGTGGATCCCATTGTGTACAATGGGCGTGAGGGGTGCCCATACCTTCCCCTTACGTAGCCGACTCCCGAACCCAAGATTTGGTTGCGATGGCCTTGTCTTTCCTGTTTCTTCAGGTTTTCTTTGATTGTTTCCTTTCCCTCTCTTTGGGGATAAATAACGTTCGGTGGTGACTCTTCTATTTGTTTCCGCCGGCTCCTTTTTCGCAGTTGCGACAAGTATATTCAGGGTTTGAAAGATGTCATTTGCATAAGAGATTTCCTCATCCAAGAACTGATTGCGAGACCGGAGCATCCAGGCACAAAGAAGCTACTCGAAAAAGCCCATACGTGGTATAAAGACTACAGTGGTTGAACAAATCTTCCTGCAGTGATATTGTATCTCAGTAGTCTTTTCATCTCTTGTCTTGTATTTTGACCATCACCAGACTTGTTGAATGGGGTCACATGCTTGTATTCAGTTGTTTTCCTATTGGTCGTTTGTGTACAATGACTTTTAGTTCTCATTTTATTTATAAGCAAGGATTTTGATCCTTCCATTTATCTCCACTGTTCTGTTATTATTTGTGGAACTAGAATCAAGGGGGATTGTGGAATCAGATTTTCACATATATTTTACACGGGGAAATTAAAGAAGACTTATGGACCAGGTTCAGAACGAGCTCCAAGAAGTCAGAGACCGTATGAGGCAGTTCATGGAAATGATGCAAGAACGTGGCCAACGGGCAGGAACAATTAAGAACTTTGGTTCAGCCGTTAATAGCACGGGTTGATGGAAAAGATATTCTACATGGAGGAACTACTTCTATTCCTCCTCTTGTTGATTGTAATATTCCTCAATGCAATGGTATTCCCACAGTTGTTAACCCTTCGGGTGGAGGTCTTTATGGAGGAGTTCATATAGCGGATGTTGGAGGTAGTGTATGCACTGTGCATGGGGTTGCTGGTCCCCAGTGGGAGGAAGATACTCAAGACGATGTCTTTTCAATGAGGGACATCGATATTGGTCTCCCCTTAGAAGCTGATAAAATATTAATGTTAATTGAGGAGAAAATGAAAGCCTACGAGAACCAAAATTCTTTGGGTCTCGACATGTCAGATTTGGGACTTGTGCCAGGGGTCAGAATTCCCCCGAAGTTCAAAGTACCAGATTTTGACAAGTACAAAGGGATGGCTTGTCCTAGAGTACATCTCTGGGCGTATTTCAGAAAAATGTCTCCGTATTCTGAAGATGAAAAGTTATTGATGCATTTTTTCCAGGATAGTTTATCAGGGCCATCTCTAGAATGGTATATGGGGTTAGAGAGGACCCACATAAGAAGCTGGAGGGAGCTGGGGGGAAATTTTGTTCGCCACTATCAATATAACAGTGACTTAGCACCTAACAAGGTACAGCTACAAAATCTTTTGCAAAGAATCAATGAAGGGTTTAAGGAGTACGCCTAGAGGTGGAGGGATTTAGCAGCTAGAGTGCAGCCTCCGATGATAGAGCGAAAGCTGGTTGATATGTTCATGGCTACATTTCCTGGGACATACTATGAAAAATTAGTTGGTTGCATGTCAGGGAGTTTCTCAGATCTGGTTATGGCAGAAGAGAGAGTGGAAAATGGTATCAAGACAGGGAAGATACATAGTGAAGCCGGATCCTCATCTAGAGGAATGAAAAATACGTATAATGGAAATCCTAAGAAACGAGAAGGAGATGCCAGTTCAATTTCTTCTTATAGAGGTAAAGGCCGACTGCAACCTCATTATCACCAACAAGTTGTTACTGTAGTTATCTCGGCTGCACCACAGCAACAAGTTAACGCGTCTCGCCGTTACCAAGACAGAGGAAGAATGTCCAACAGACAATTCGAGACACCACCAATGCCTTATTCTCAAATATTACAGCATTTGCTTCAGTTATAACTTATTCAGAAAAGAATCTTGGCACCTCTCACTGGTGCACCTCCTCCGGGTTATGATGCAAATGCAAGGTGCGAGTTCCACTCAGGAGCTCTAGGCCATCATATTGACAATTGTAAAGCATTCAGGCATAAAGTTCAGGATATGCTTGATTCGAAGGCGATCAACTCCACTAATGAAATCCCAAATGTAAATCAAAATCTAATTCTGAATCATGGTGTTGACAGGACTAATGTTGTGATAGAAGGGGAGAGGTTAAATTTGATAGTGGACGTTGAAGAGCTGAAGACCCCTTTAAGCTTTGTGAAGGATAAGTTGTTAAATGGAGGTATTTTTCCAGGATGTTCGGTTGAATGTTCAGAGTGTACTTTGTAGCCTGAGGGTTGTATTCTCTTGAAGATTGGTATTCAAAAATTGATTAATGAAGGTTGTTTGTAGTTTGACAGAGTTGTGGGAGAAGATGTGGATGATAGAATCAGTAATGATGGAAATGAAGTCGCTACAATTTCAATTCCCTACCAGAAAATTAATATTTCAGTGCCTGCAAGGCCAACGCCGGTCATCATTACCACACCTGGACCTGTGCAATACAAGAGCACTAAATCTATCCCATGGAACTATGGGGAAGAAGTGTTCTATAAGGGACTGAAGCAGGAATTGACAGGGTTGTTGTATGGTGGTTCTTCAGTTGAAAATATAGTCGGAGCGGGAGGAATAACTAGAAGTAGGAGGGTATTCTCTTAACCTGAATCCAGTACTAATAAGAATGATAAGGGGAAGGGTAAAGCAGTGGTTGAGGAAGACGTTCAACAATAGGCTCGTAATGATGCATTTTCAAAAGATGTCGAGGAGTTTATGAGACTCATTCATAAAAGCAACTACAAAATTGTGGATCACTTACATCAGACCCCATCGAAGATTTCTATTCTGTCATTTTTGTTGTGTTCTGAGGCACATCGAAATGCACTTTGAGGATCTTGAATTCGGCATTTGTACCGCAAGAGATTTCAGTGAACCAGTTGGAGAGGTTGGTAGCGCATGTCAACGCTGGTAATGGTTTAGGTTTTACAGACCTAGATTTAATTCTTGCACAGAGGAATCATAACCATGCCTTACACATTTCAATGGAGTGCAGAGGGTCCCTACTATCACACGTGCTGGTTGATAGAGGATCATCCCTCAATGTGCTACCTAAGAAGGCGTTGATGAAGCTAGACACCCAAGGGTTGATGTGTAGGCCCAGTGATTTGGTGGTAAGAGCGTTTGATGGCTCGAAGAGGCCGGTGTTAGGAGAAATTACAATGCCTATACAAGTTGGGCCTGAGGTTTTTGACGCAACATTATACATTATAGATATCTAGCCGGCATACAGTTATTTGCTTGGTCGGCCATGGATACATGCTGCGGGAGCAGTTACCTCGACGTTGTATCAAAAACTGAAGTATATGATGGAGGGTAAAGTTGTTACAGTGTGTGGTGAGGAGGATATTATGGTGAGTCAGTCATCATCTTTTAAATATGTGGAAGTGGATGGTGAGATCCACAAGACACTCTGCCATGCTTTTGAAACAGTGTGAATTCGAAAAAGCCTCTTGTTGAAGTTAAAAGCCTAGAGGTCTCAATGTCATCATTAAAAGAAGCTTGTGTTATCGTTGAATCTGGGTCTTCCTAGAGGTGGGGTCAGGTGCTTAACGTTCCTGTTAAACAAGACAAGTTTGGTATAGGGTATAAGCCCTATGTTCCTTCTCAAGACCCTCTGAGGTATAAAGGACATGTTCGGTTCACTAGCGGTGGAGTTATCTTTGACATGATTCATGCTATTGGGGATGACGAAGGTGATAATGACTGTGATATGGATGCCTAGATTCGTCATTGTGTCCCCGGACAGAAGCTATGCAATTGGACTATAGAGGAAATCATCCAAGTCACTTCTAAAGAGTAATTTCTACTTGTTATTGATTATGTCAAGTCATACATTCTGCCCAAGACGTAGTGACACTTTTTGTAGGGCCCTTTTTGATATTTTCAAACATTATCATGAATAAAAATACGTCCCTTTTGTATTCAAATATTTTGATCCTTGTTTTTCCTTTTTGTTTTTACATTTTGATTAAACAGAAAAATCGCAATGTATTTGTTTTTGTTTGCATATCATAATGAGCATAAAACATCATCGCTTTGTCTTTTCTATCAGATACCATCGATTGTGATTCAACTATGACTCAATATGATTTCGATAATCCTATCTATCAAGCTGAAGAAGAGACTGATGAAGATTGTGACCTACTTGAGGAACTATCCAGACTTCTGAAGCACGGAGAAAGCGTCATTTTTCCTCATCAGAAGGATATTGAAGTTATCAATCTAGGTACTGAAGATGACAAGAAGGAAGTCAAAATTTGGGTTGCATTGGAAGACGGTGTCAAGGGAAGATTGGTAGAGATGCTCTGTGAGTATAAAGATATCTTTGCTTGGTCTTACCAAGACATGCCTGGGTTGGATACAGACATAGTGGTGCACCGGCTGCCTCTTCGAGAAGAATGTCCGCCATTGAAACAAAAGTTGAGAAGGAAAAGGCCTAAAATGGCAGTTAAGATCAAGGAAGAAGTTCAAAAGCAGTTGGACGCTGGTTTTCTTGCTGTCACTAATTACCCTCTGCGGGTCGCTAATATTGTTCCTGTGCCTAAGAAAGATGGAAAAGTTAGGATGTGCGTTGATTACCGAGATCTGAATAGAGCGAGCCCGGAAGATGATTTCCCGCTCCCCCACATTGACGTGTTGGTTGATAAAACTGCTCAGTATTTTGTGTTTTCCTTCATGGATGGCTTCTCTAGGTATAACCAAATCAGAATGGCCCTAGAGGACATGGAGAAAACTACCTTCATTACACCATGGGGGAATTTTTGCTACAAAGTGATGCCCTTTGGATTGAAAAATGTTGGGGAAACTTATCAGCGGGCAATGGTAACTCTCTTTCATGATATGATTCATCATGAGATCGAAGTGTATGTTGATGACATGATTGCAAAGTCACAGACGGAGGAAGGACATCTGATCAATCTTCTATAGTTGTTTGAAAGAATAAGGAAATTCAAATTGAGGTTGAATCATAACAAATGAACCTTGAGAGTGAGATCTGGGAAGCTGCTGGGGTTCATTGTCAGCGAAAGGGGTATTGAGGTGGATCCTGCCAAAATAAAAGCTATACAAGAAATGCTTGAGCTGAGAACAGAGAAAGAGGTTTGTAGTTTCCTGAGGAGATTGAACTATATTGCAAGGTTCATTTCTCACCTTACAGCCACTTGTGAGCCAATATTCAAATAGTTAAGAAAAGATCAAGCAGTCAGGTGGAATGTGTCATACCCCAAATTTGTCCTACTTGTGTATAGCCTTTATCTGTACATCCACTCACTGACCATTTTTCAAAAAAATCCCAAAAATATATGTTGTTTATACTTTTTGTCTAAACTCAGTATATCACAAGGTTTAGGTTGAAGGGAAATGAGATTCAATTGAGGCTGTCAGAACAGGTGCGTATGCAATATTGATTGAGGATCAATGGTTTTGACCTAATCATTGGTCAGGCAGGCTTATGTAAAGGTCTAGGCATAATGGTTTAGGTGACATGTGTGAAACTCCAGTTAGGGTTTGTGTCAATGCAAGGCATCTGTATGTGGGTCAGATTATCATGTGGTGCTAAAGCAAGTGTTCCATGATTGAGGATTATTAAGAGATCAGCGCATTTGCAGTTAGGGTTTTGGAGCAATGCAGTGCATCATCTTTTGATTTCGAGGCATTTTGTTGCTCATTTTGGTCATGGTACAATATGTGGTTTATAAATGGACCAATTTAAGTTAATCAAGAATACTGAATTTTTGATTAAGCATTGGAATCTCGAGCTTAATGGTCATGATTTTAATCAAGGTTTCATGCATGTTATCAAGATAAAATTGTGAGATCAAATATTGTCCAAATCAAGTTCAATGTGCCAATATTACATGCTCAAGTCCATTTTCACCCAAAAATTCTACAAACATCTTGCTCATGATTTACTACCAAGAAATGCCATTCAATAACCAAATCCAATTAATCTTTCATGTTTTCAAATCCATCACAAATGAGTTAAAAATTATTTCATCTAGAAAAGTGTTCATTATTTTACATGAGTTGTCAAGTCCATCCACAATAGTCCATTTGCACACAAAATTCAAAAAAAAATTATAACAAACTCATGAGAATTCTAAAGCGCACGTGAATCTTCAAGCAATTTCCAAAAAAAAAAAGTGACAAGAAATAAGAGCCCATGTTTCTAAAAAATCATCCCAAAATCCATTTGACACAAAAAGACTAAAAAAGTTTATTTCAAGCCCTTGTTTCAAGCTAGTTTTTTTTAAGCCCTAATTCAAATTAGTCAAACCTTGTGTAAAGTTGGTCTTAAGTCTTGGAATTCAAGTTGTCTCAAGCCATATTCAATTAATTTCAAGTTGGTTTTAAAATTAATTATAGCCAAGCCATGCTTAATTTTCTTCCATGTCACAATTATTGTGTTATTAGCCATATATGTGATTTATGGTAAGGTTACTATACAGGTGAGGTCATACTTTCATCCAACAGTATACAACATCACACAACCAACAATTTCTCAGCATCATTCTTACATGAGCCATTACACTAAAATGTTCACAAAAAAAGTTGTTATAAGCCAGGTACATGTTTCAACAAAAAAGACCAGCTTGCATCAGTTCTCCACTAGCCACAACATTACACAACAACTGTAGCAACCTCTCCATTATACGCAACACTACACACATAGACACATTTGATTTCCCCTAGTTTGTGCCTTCAATACAGATCTTGCAGCCACATAACCAACATCCCAACCTGAAGAATACACACTACCAGCCATGACAATAATGAGTTCACAAAATAAACACACATAAGCTTTTTAATATCGTAACAATCCACGCCAACACACAAAAATAGACCCCACCAAAATACCTTCATCTATAATTCAAATGAACATGCTTTCCAAGTCGTACCTTGCCAATAACAACCAGATTCTTCTATCCCCACACAACCCGCAACACACCTGTATGACATGAGCAAAACAATCAACAAAAGACTCACCAAAACGAAAACACAGTAGCAACATACGAAATCCGAATTTCATCATTTCATTCCCTACAACACCCTTCATGGTTCCCCTATAAATACCTCTCAACATTCATTCAATAGGGGGTTCAAGTGAATAAAAAATCTTCTGCAGAAAAAACCTCACTCTAAACTAAAACGGACCTTCCACTCTCCCCTTTTGCAACAACCATTTCTTCAATCAAATCCTCTCCGCCCTTCTTCAATTCATCTTCAACCTTCACAAACTTAAATCAACCTTCATTCCCCATAAAATCGCACCTTCAAATTGCAAACAACCCAACCACACCTTCAAATCTTCAATCGATACCAAACCCATATCAAATTTAAAACCAAATCATTCAGCCGAACACATCAAGTGTCGCATCGCTGCGAAGAGGCGCTGGCAAGGACAGAAGAGTCGCCACCGTTCGTTATTTCTCCCAAAAGAGGGAAAGTAAACGATTAGAGAAAACCTAACAAAAACGGGAGAAGACAGGTCATCGCAACCAAATCTTGGGTTCGGGAGTCAGTTACGCAAGGGGAAGGTATTAACACCCCTCACGTCTGTCGTACTCGATGGGATCCACGCTTGTTATCTATCTAAAGTGTGTTGAACTATCTAAACTATAGGCCACAGAGACAAAAGAAAAGAAAAAGAGACTCGATAGAGCATCTACGCTCTATGCCTATGTACTCCCTCGTACAATGGGAAAGTCAAAGTCAACGTAGTTCGAAAAACTACGGGTGAAGGTGGGGAAGGTTGCTCGCCAAGACATCGTCGTCTTGTGCCTACGTATCCTCATCTGGTATGAGAAATCAGATCAAACATAGTTCGGGCTAACGAGAACACTAGTTGGCTCAAATGTTTTACCCGAGTAGGGTTAAAACTTAGTTCTAACAGTTAGGTGTATGCAACTCGACCATTGGAGACTTAGGCGTTACCTGTTTGCGGTAGAACCAAAAGTTAACAAAACTCTCCTTATGAAGAAAAAAAAAGGTTTCCAAATTAAGATCCCGAAGGATAAAAAAATTTGAAGTTTATTTTTGTGTTTTTTAAGAAAGAAATGAATTGAATTTGATTTGTAATTCATGTCGCACTAAAGACTATGACTTAGGAGCGAATGCGTCGCATATCGTCCAAAGGACATACGCTAAACACTCTAGACAAATGAGAGGAGGCCCCCAATCATCATTCCCCAAGTACTTAAGGCTCGTAGCGTACAACATTCATTATCCATTATTAAGTGTTTTGAAGAAGTTTGAAGATGAGAAGAGAGACACAACTCTAAAGGGAGACTAAGACTCAACCTAATGTTCTCATATAAAGTGAACCTATGATTGGGATGAAAAGGAAAATCTACCCTAATGTTATCATGCATGGTTTCACTCGTAATGTTTATCATAATCCATCTTGAACAAGAAGGATTAAAGGTCCTAGGGGAACATGGCAAAGAAGAAAGAAGAAGGAAGCAAGCACAAATGAAAGAAGATGCAAACATGCAATGCAACACAAAGAAGAAGAGGGAGGAAAAAGGTGTGGGGTAACAACCACCACAAGCACATCTCAACCTCTTCAAGCAAATAAGAATATGCAAAACAAACATGAGAAATGCGAACAAATGAGCTTACACAAGTTCAAGCCAAAAGTGAGAAGAAATGGGAGAAGTCATGACTTCTCCAACCATTCAAGCATCCATCACCGAAGAAAAGTGGGAGGAAAAAGTGTGGGACAGTAGCCACCACAAGCACATCTCAACCAAATCATTCTTCATGCTCAAGCAAGACCAAAGATAAACATCACTTCGAACAACATATACGAGAGTATGCATTCAAGTGGAAAGCGAAACGTGCGTCGAAGCAAACATGATTAAACAATCAAGAACAACGACATATATCCAAAACATCTCACTTCTAATGCATCATACTGATCCATGAGAATTCGAAGTGAAATGACATCAAAACAAGCATGAAAAACAGCACAACAGGCCTGCTAGCACATTGTTAATCGATTAACACCAGGGGTTAATCGATTAACCAGTCAAAAATGCCTGAAAATTTAAATATTCGTGTTGGTTAATCGGTTAACCAATTGGTTAATCGGTTAACATTGTGCCAAAAGCAGAAAAACAGCAAAACAACAACATTTTTGGCAAATAAGCACTTATCCAATAATCCGGATGATCACATAACCACTTATGCAAGAATTTAAACCAGAAAACAGTGATCCAATAAACATGTAAACACATTAAACCAGCAAGATCACAGATCATATGAATCAAATTTAGCCAAATCAATCGAAAATGAAGATCCACATGATAATTATGCAAATAAGCTCAAAAATAGAATCGAATCAAGAATTCCAATCTACGAAGTAGAGAATTGCTTTGGTAAATGTTGATTTACTTCAATTGAGCAGATCCAAGCAAGAAATCCAGAAATCCTTCAAGATCCAAGTGATTACTTGTAGTAGAAATGAAAATCCACTAAATTAAGCAAGAATTATCCAAATAAGCTCCTCTAGATCAACTTCAAAAATCAGATTCAAAATTGCACGAAAATTGAATGGAATAATGGAGATGATGATGATGAAGGATGAAGGTTTAGCTCTTAGAAATCAATGATTCCAATGGAGAATCAAAGAATTCAAGGTGAGAAGAGCTTTGGTAGAGTTTTTGGGAGTGAAAAGTTGAGAGCAAAATTGAGAGAATGAGAATGAAATCTCAAAATGAAATGAGATTATGAGGAATGTGTTAGTGAGGTTTGGAGTAAATCAATTAAATACCCTTTAGGCTTGGATCCAAATGAGGTTTGGAGTGTGGTTTGTGAAAATTGGAATGGAATTAGGAATGTGAATTTGGAGGGAATTTTAATTAATTTGAAAATTAACCAAAATTCAAAATGGTTCTAGATCCTTCCCTTGGTGTAAAATCAATTTCTCATGTGATCAAAATGGACCCCAAAGTGGCTTTACTTAGAAATTCACGTGCAGAGCAGAAACTTGCACTGGTTAATCGATTAACCATATGTGTTAACCGATTAACACCTTCAAAAATTCAAATTTGACCTGATTTTAACTTGGTTAATCGGTTAACACCTTCAATATTTGAATGCTTTCGAATATTATAACTGTGAGAATGCTTGAGATAGCCTGAATATTGTCTTTTTATCTGAAAGTATCCTGCAAAATAAAATAAAATAAAATCGACCGCTCGATCGCCGGGCAAAATAAATGTCGAAGCCTCTAATGCTCGTTGTTTGGTCTCTCGCACTGAAAGCGAACTCTGAGCCACAGGAAAACCTTGATCCCCCGCCTTCAGAACAAATGTTATGCTATACAAAATGCAAAAAATGCAAAGAAAACATAAGCCAAGTACAAGAAATGGTTGGTCAAATTTTGGGGTGCAACAGTTTCCCCTATTCAAGCGACTTGGACCTGACTAAGTGAAAAGCGAACGACTTTCAAGCAATCAAGGTAAAAGACGATTGAATACCAAAGAACCCGGAAACTTGCCAACCGCAGAAATGAACTGCAAACCCTCTTGGGGACAAAAATCTTCAGAGATAACTGAATCTAGTAGTTGCAACGACAATAAGTTAACTGATTACCAATCCAAAACCTCGACACGCATTCGGAAGAAACATCTGCTAACGCGCAGGCACCGTCATTAAGTCGGAAATAATCATCTGATATCATCATCAGGCATCCAAATAACTCTGCATGAGGAGTAAGGAGAAACTTAAATAAGTAACCTGTTGGGGAGAATGTGATAAGATAACCGCATTCATCAAAAATCTAGTTGGGGTCTGGATACCGCGTAGACTTGATAAACCAACACTAGCCAAGGCTGGATACCACACATGCCAATGGGATAATCACTAGCCAGAGCCTGGATGCCGCACATGCCAATGAAATAATCACTAGCCAGGGCCTGGATGCCGCACATGCCAATGGAATGAAATGGTGTGAGCCGGGGTCTGGATACCACACGAGCTCAAGAAAAGTCATTAACCGGGGTTTGGATACCATGCAGGTTAATGAGACTCAAGAAAACATCATCAGTCAGGGTCTGAATACCACACATACCAATGAAACCATCACTAGCCTGGGCGTGGATACCTCACATGCTAATGAAACACAACGGTGTGAGCTGGGGTCTGGATACCACACAGGCTCAAGAAACCATCATAAGTCAGGGTCTGAATACCACACATACCAATGAGAATGATCACTAGCCAGGGTCTGGACACCTCACATGCTAATGAAACACAGCGGTGTGAGCCGGTGTCTGGATACCACACGAGCTCAAGAAAACATCATCAGTCAGGGTCTGAATGTAGCACCCCAAAATTTGCCCTTCCGTTTTTCTATCTGGCTTTTGTTTCTTTGCATTTTGAATTCTTCGCATATCATAGCATTTGTTCTCGAGGCAAGGGATCGAGGTATTCCTGTGGCTCAGTCATGTCAGCGCAAAAAGACAGAATCACAAGCAACGAGTATCAGAGGATCGGGCATTTATTTTGTCCAACGGTCAAGCGACCGATTTTATTTTATTTTGCAGGAGAACAGCAGTTCAGAAAGCAGCACTCAGGCTCATGTCAAGTATTTTCACAGTGATAACGATCAAAAATGAGGTTCAGAAGCTAAACAGAGCTCCAAACAGTTGAAACAGGGCAAATGGACAGATTTCCCTCCAAAAGGCGCCAAAGTTCAAAATTTGAAGGTGTTAATCGGTTAACCTATATGTTTAATCGATTAACTAAAGGAAAATTAGCCCATATTTGAAATTTTAATAGTGTTAACCAGTTAACCATAGCATATTTTTCCCTGTACGTGATTTTGCAAGCCAATTGCACTTGGGGTCCAATTTTGATCACCTTGGAATTGAAATTTTCATTTGGGAAGGATCTAGAACATCTTTAAATTTCAGATTTCCCTCCAAAATCCAATGCCACTTTCCAAGCCAAGTTTTCCAACCCAATTTCCAAACCTTGCTTTGGATCCAAACCTAAGTCATACTTAAGTGATTTACGCCAAACCAAACGATCCAATTCTCATTTCTCACATTCATTTTTCAGAATTGATCAGAATTCTCTCAAATTCTCTCAACTTCTCCAGTTCCAAAACCACACTCAAAGCTCTTTTTTCATTAGAATTCTTGATTCTTCATTGGAATCAATGGATTTTTGAGCTAAAACCTCTTTCCATCACCATCATTGGATCAATTTTCATCTTCAATTTTCCTGCAAGCTTGGATCTGAATTTGGAGTTGGATCTAGAAGTGATTATTTGAAGCTTTTTGACTCAAATTTGGTGGATCTTCATTCATACAACAACAATTATTGTGGATCTTGAAGTTTTCCGGATTTTTAGCATTTAATCTGCTCAAATTCAGTTGATCAACATTTAACGAAGCAAATCTCCACTTCGAAGGTTGGAATTCTCGATCCGATTTAATTTTTGAGCTTATCATGTTAATCTTCATATTCGATTGAATTTTGGTTGATTTCGATCCGTTCGATTTGTGATATGGATGTGCAATTGTGTATCCATGTTGTTGGATCTCTGTTTTCTGTTGTTAATTTCGTGCTTAATTAATAAGTTGATCTGTTGGTGTAACACCCCGTTCCCCAAAATCTAATAAATGCAATTAAAATAAATAACTATCAGAGTTTCACATCACACACGGGATGTCACAGAAGAAACCAAACAAAACATTTTCATTAAATGATATCAACAATAATAAACAGCGGACAATTCGTCTTCATATATATACATATAAGCATCATATACATGTCATGTACATCAACCTCGGCCAACTGCCCAAAATACACTATATATATATATATATATATATATATATATATATATATATATATATATATATATATATATATATATATATATATATATATATATATATATATATATATATATATATATATATATATATATATATATATATATATATATATATATATATATATATATATATATATATATATATATATATATATATATATATATATATATATATATATATATATATATATATATATATATATATATATATATATATATATATATATATATATATATATATATATATATATATATATTTCACTAAAAGAACTCATCAAAACATGATACGCCACAGGGGCACACAAAATCATCAGATAAACAAACAACTCCCCAAAGCCCGGGTGTTACGTATCAGAGCATCCCTATGACACGACTCGCCACAATCCAAGCTAGCTACACACCTGGATTATCTGTACTTCCGAAGGAGCACATACCACAACAAAAGCAAGGGGTGAGAAATCACGATCAAAATATAACGGTAATAATGTACATGAATAAAAGGCAGTAAATCACACAATTATCGTTCACATACATCGACCCGGACCTACTGTCCCACACCAACATAGCATATAAAATAATGCAGCACACGCAACTCAACCCATGCTATGCGGTACCAACTCAACAATAGCAACGATGGGCACCGGGCCATCAACCGTTCCCGAAGGAACACATCATCATCACGATGGGCACCAGGCCATCACCCTCCACACAGGAGCATATTATCACTACCGATGCTATGCATAACCCCAATGCACAACACACAACATCAGATACACTAAGTGTACACAATTCCACTGATCACATTTCATCACACATCATATATATATATATATATATATATATATATATATATATATATATATATATATATATATATATATATATATATATATATATATATATATATATATATATATATATATATATATATATATATATATATATATATATATATATATATATATATATATATATATATATATATATATATATATATATATATATATATATATATATATATATATATATATATATATATATATATATATATATATATATATATATATATATATATATATCACACATCACCACATTCATATGCAATCACATGCAGCGAATTCAATCATTTAAATTAAGAGAGTATCAAGGAAATCATATCCCACACCACACACATACTCCCCATATTTCAATACCAATATCATAATCAACCATGACCAACAAGGGTCCAACAACACAAGAGAACAGAACAGCACAACACAAAAATACACAACACTGTCATGCTCGCTGGCTCACTCGCTAGGCGAAGCATCAGCGAATGCTCGCTACTTGCTCGCCCAGCAAAGCCAGACAATGGCTACTGGAAGCGCTCGCTACCCAGTTCACCCAGCGAATCCCTAGCGAAGATTCGCTACTCGCTCGCCCAGTAAAGAAGCTGGCGAACGTCTGCGATTTCAGAAAAATAACACTGCTCAGAGTCGGCAAAACGCTCTGAACTCAGCCGATTCTACTCAAACTAGTTCCCACCACATCAGACCAATAATCTACAACTTAAATACAGAATCCATTCTCGATTTTACCCGATAAACTTCATCTCCACTCAATTAACTCAATCTCGGCATAAACACAAGAATTACCCGAAATCCCCAAAATCACCAAATGATTATTCATCAAACGCATGCAACAGAATCAACAAGATAATCACACATTCAGAATCATCACAACATAACAACAGATTCATCAAAACCTATGGGGTTAGGGAAATCCCCTTCTACCAATTATTCATGCAACATACCAATTTTAACCGATTATCCCCCCCCCCCCTTACCTCGATAGCTTGAACAATCTGATGAAACTTTGAAATTCTAGCTTCCTCTTGCTCCAATTCATCTTGTTCTTCTTCCTTCCAATCCCCTCTTCTTTCACGAGCTTCTCTTCTCTTCTCTTCCAACGTGTTCTTCTTTCTCTATCTTTCCAATGTTCCAAACATACCCCTCATCCCAATTCTTTTATTCCATTTCTTTTTATTACTTAATAATAATATTAATAATAATAATAATAATAACAATAATAATAATATTAACAATATTACTATTAGTCATTAATTTATCATTATCACTAATAATTTTATTATTAGTCTTAAAGTCCAAAATTATTAATAAATTTCAACTTAAGGACTATGCACAATCGCACTCTGACACCTCCACAAAACACGCCGAAAATACAATAATCACAGAAAAACGAGATAATTAAAATGGGCGTTACAACTCTCCCCCACTTTAATTATTTTCGTCCTCGAAAATACCTGATGGAAACAATTCTGGATACGCATCCCGCATCCTGCTTTCCAAATCCCAGGTCACACTGCCTCCTGCAGCACCTCCCCAAGCCACTCTCACCAAGGTATCTCTTTCCCTCTGAGTCGCTTCATCTTGCGATCTTCAATCCTCAACAGTATTGTCTCAACAGTGAGATTCTCCCGGATTTGCACTTCATCTCTCTGAATCACATGAGACGAATCTGCGACATACTTCCGAAGTTGCGACACATGGAACACGTCGTGCAAATTCGAAAGATCAAGCGGCAACGCCACCCTATAAGCCACATCACCAACTCTCTGCAAAATCTGATACGGCCCAATAAACTTCGGATCCAGCTTCTTGGACTTCAACGCGCGACCTACACCAGTCACGAGGTTAACTCTAAGGAACACGTGATCACCTTCACTAAATTCCAACTCTTTCTGATCAAACAAATACTTCAGACTTTTATGGTTGTTGAACACCTCAAACCTTGAACCATACAAATAATGCCTCCAGATTTTTAACACAAAAACCACCGCAGCCAACTCAAGATCATGAGTAGGATAATTCCGCTCATGCACCCTTAGTTTCCGCGAAGCATACGCCACCACTTTACCATTATGCATATGAACTCTGCCTAAACCTATCTTAGACGCATCACAATACACCACAAACGGCTCACTCGGAGTCGGTAACACTAAAACTGGTGTCGTAGTTAATCTCTTCTTCAATTCCACAAAGCTCTCTTCACAAGCGGCATCCCACAAAAAAACTTGGTTCTTCCTTGTCAACTGGGTCAATGGCAACGCCAAAGTAGAAAAACCTTCAATAGTACCCTGCCAAACCCAAAAAGCTTCTAACTCTCGTCGTTGTCTTCGGCGGTTCCCACTGCAACACTGCACTCACCTTAGATGGATCTACCGATATACCATCGCCAGAAATAACATGCCCCAAGAAACTCACCGTCTTCAACCAGAACACACACTTCGACAGTTTCGCAAACAGCTTATTATCCTTCAACACTTGCAAAGCAATCCTCAAATGTCTTGCATGCTCTTCCTCAGATTTAGAATAAATCAGGATATCATCAATGAATACAACAATGAACTGATCCAAATAAGAATGGAAGATCCGGTTCATATACTCCATGAACACTCCCGGCGCATTCGACACTCCGAAAGGCATTACCGCATACTCGTAATGTCTGTATCGAGTTCTAAACATCGTCTTCTGAATATCACCTTCTTTCACTCTGATCTGATGGTAACCCGACCTCAAGTCAATATTATTGAACACATGAACTCCCACCAACTGATCCATCAAATCATCAATCCTTGGAAGAGGATATTTATTCTTGATGGTCACTTTATTTAACTGACGGTAATCGATGCACAAACGCATACTACCATCGTTCTTCTTCACTAACAACACTAGAGCTCCCCACAGTGATGCGTCTGCAAGTGCACGGAAATATCGAAGTAATATAAAAGATTGTCGAACCCACAGAGACCAATGTCAATCTACCGTTATCTATTATTACGGCGTAAAGCTAAGGCTATTGGAATTAGGAAAGTTGAATGCGAATGAAATTAAATGCAAAGAAATAAAGATGATTGGTTTATGGAAAGGATGGGAAAGGGATATCGGTATGCAAGGACTTAGTTATCGGGAATTTGACAGGTCACCGGTGCTTTCTACTCTTTGCAAACACTTTTAAGAAGAAAATAACGGTTTAAAGACCTTTGTCTCGCGATGGTTGTTGACGCTAGTCGCAACTCTAAGGCGGAACGTATGTTGTCGCTATTCCGTTCGGGGTTAAAATTACTTTTTGAAAACCATTAAGTTCTAATCCCTTTTAAAGCGCTGTCGCTGTTTTTAAAAGGAATGCCTAGTTTTTACTATCTGGTCTTAGCCGCAGCTGTCGCTTGTTGGTTCTTACCTTAATATGGTTTCCCACCGTCGTGGCAAAACCACCGTAAATAGCTTCTCATTGTCGTGACAAAGGTTTATTTAGAATTTAGATTAAAAACTACGGCCAGAAAGGTTGTTTGTAAAAAGGGAAGATGTCGGTTACTATCGAATCCTATCCTACTAACTCGGTTACATACCGATAAAACTAACTTAGCTAGACATGATAATTAATGCAAACGGAAATAAACATAAACAACAGAATAGTAAAATATGCATTATGACAGAAATAAAGTAGTAATTTAATTAATAAGAACCTGGAAAGTAGTACTGATATTGAAGAGTAGTCCTCCACAATGTCGGCAGGATTCTACTTTGGCCAATTGGCCAAATAAAATTGCTGAAAGAAAAATACAAAGCTCTGAACAAAAAGGGAAAAAGGAAAAGAAATAAAAGTAACGATGACTTCAATAGAACTTTGGCAGTCCTTCGGGATGAAGAATCCACCCCCTTTTCTCTGTGAACCTCTTGTCTATTTATAGGAGATATTTCATTCTTCAACTTCCAGAGATCATGGGTGAGTTATGGAGGGAGTGGGAATAACTTCCAGTAGTGGGCAGTGAGGGGAGAAAGTGTAGGAAGAAATTAAGTTAAGATTGATCGTGACTTCAGATTCTGCGTTTTTGTCTGCATGACGATCGTCATGATATGTGACGGTCGTCAGGACTGTGTGACGGTCGTCACAGCAGCAAAATTCGTATCTGCTGTTTTTCATCTGTTTTTCATCTGTTTTCCTTCCATTTCTTCTTCTTTTCTTTCTTTAGTCCAAATTCTCCCTAATCTGCTAAACGGAGTGAATTAATCATATAATAGAACATAAATCAAGATAAATTAATAAAAGTCACAAATAAATTCATGTAAATCAAGCCAAATAAACGATATGATTTCGCGTTATCACACGGTGACACACTTGGCCTGATAAACTTTCTATCCAACAACTCTCCAATCTGAGACTTCAATTCGGCCAATTCCACTGATGACATCCTGTACGGCGCCATAGATATAGGCCCCGTACCAGGTACAAGATCAATGCTAAAATCAACTTCTCTCTTCGGAGGTAACTCTGTAATATCATCGGGGAACACTTCCAGAAACTCATTCACCACCACTAACTCTTCCAACAATGCCTTGTTGTCAACCGATAATGATGTAAATAAAGCAAACATCTTAGCCTCGTCTTCCAACAAGATCCTCAATTCCTTACTAGACAAGGAATCCGCCAAAGCTTCCTCCTCAGGAGTAAGAACAACAATACCTTCCGAAAACAATCGATGTAGACTCGGTTGAACTCTAACCAGTTCATACCCAGAATAACATCCAACTTACCAAGAGGCAAGAATATCAGATCCACCCCAAAATCTCTACCAAAAATAGTCAGTGGACACTTCAAACACACTAAAGAAGTAGTCACTGAACCAATAGAGAGAGTCTCAATAGTCATCCGCCACTCAAGAGTAGTCGGCACCAAACCTAACCTCTTCACACAATCCACAGAAATGAACGAGTGGGTCGCACCCGTATCAATCATAGCAAACAAAGGAACATTATTGATGAAACATGTACCTTGGATAGAACGATCATCACTAGCAGCTTGAGTTCCCACCACCGCAAACACTTTACCACTGGTCTGAGACACCTGAGCTGGCTTCGGCTTCTCGCAATGTGTACTAATGTGGCCCTTCTCACCACAATTATAACAAGTAGGCATAGAGACTCGGCAATCAGCCATCACATGGTCCGGCTTACCACACTTGAAGCACTTCTTCACTTCATGAAAACAATCATCAGCATGATGACCCATGCTACCGCACCGGAAACACTTCACACCAGCAGACACTTTTCTTTCTCTGGGCTTCTTATCAGCAACACCCTTAAACTTCCCTTTATCAGTAGGAACACTATAAGGAGTACCACTGAACCTCTGCTTACCCTTACGGTCATTTACAGCCTTGTAATGCGCGATCCTCGCCCGATTATCATTATCATAAATCCTGCTTCTGCTTATCAGCTCAGGATAGTCCCTGATCTTCTCACAAGCTATTCCCATCTTCACTTTCGGCCCAGCCCATTCTCAAACTTCAAACACTTGGAGGTCATCGCTCCATCAACATTGTAATGAGGACAATACTGCACTAACTCTTCAAACTTAGCCGCATACTCGGCCACCGTCATATTGCCCTGCTTCAACTCTAGAAACTCGATCTCTTTAGCACTTCTGATATCCTCTGGAAAATACTTCTCCAAAAAACCCGTGCGAACAACATCCCAAGTAATTGGAGTTCTTGCAGTCTCCCACCTCTGGCGACTGTTGTCCCACCAAGCTTCAGCTTCTCCCTCTAACATGTGAGTACCAAACATCACCTTCTGCTCATCGCTGCAACCCATCATTCTGAAGATCTTCTCAATCGCCTTAAGCACTTCTGTTCCGCTTTAGGATCCAAAATCCCTCCTTGAAATGTCGGCGGCTTGTTACACTGAAACTGCGCCAAATCCCTGAATTGCGCACCCGCAACGTGGTTCTGATTAGCAACCACCTGCACCATCGCTTGCATAGCTGCAGCCAACGCAACATCATTCCTTCCCGCCATACTACTCAACAACAACAACGCCAGGTTAACAGAAAATAAACAAACTCTATCCTACAGACAGACTCAACTACTACACTAGCCGGACTGACCGACCTGCTCTGATACCAGCTTGTAACACCCCGTTCCCCAAAATCTAATAAATGCAATTAAAATAAATAACTATCAGAGTTTCACACAACACACGGGATGTCACAGAAGAAACCAAACAAAACACTTTCAATAAATGATATCAACAATAATAAACAGCGGAAAATTCATCTTCATATATATACATATAACCATCATATACGTGTCATGTACATCATCCTCAGCCAACTGCCCAAAATACACCATATATATATATATATATATATATATATATATATATATATATATATATATATATATATATATATATATATATATATATATATATATATATATATTTCACTAAAAGAACTCATCAAAACATGATACGCCACAGGGGCACACAAAATCATCAGATAAACAAATAACTCCCCAAAGCCCCTGTGTTACGTATCAGAGCATCCCTACGACACGACTCGCCATAATCCAAGCTAGCTACACACCTGGATTATCTGTACTTCCGAAGGAGCACATACCACAACAAAAGCAAGGGGTGAGAAATCACGATCAAAATATAACGGTAGTAATGTACATGAATAAAAGGCAGTAAATCACACAATTATCGTTCACATACATCGACTCGGACCTACTGTCCCACACCAACATAGCATATAAAACAATGCAGCACATGCAACTCAACCCATGATATGCAGTACCGACTCAACAATAGCAACGATGGGCACCGGGCCATCAATCCTTCCTGAAGGAACACATCATCATCACCGATGGGCACCAGGCCATCACCCTCCACATAGGAGCACATTATAAACAGGATAGATCACTTACGCTCCCTTGAGACAGGATCTATCCCTCACAATCACCGATGGGCACCAGGCCATCACCCTCCACACAGGAGCGCATTATCATTACCGATGTTATGCATAACCCCAATGCACAACACACAGCATCAGATACACTAAGTGTAAAAAATTCCACTGATCACATGTCATCACACATCATATATATATATATATATATATATATATATATATATATATATATATATATATATATATATATATATATATATATATATATATATATATATATATATATATATATATATATATATATATATATATATATATATATATATATATATATATATATATATATATATATATATATATATATATATATATATATATATATATATATATATATATATATATATATATATATATATATATATATATATATATATATATATATATATCACACATTACCACATTCATATGCAATCACATGCACCGAATTCAATCATTTAAATTAAGCGAGTATCAAGGAAATCATATCCCATACCACACACATACTCCCCATATTTCAATACCAATATCATAATCAACCATGATCAACAAGGGTCCAACAACATAAGAGAACAGAACAACACAGCACAAAAATACACAAAACTGTCATGCTCGCTGGCTCACTCGCTAGGCGAAGCATCAGCGAATGCTCTCTACTTGCTCGCCCAACGAATTCCCTAGCAAAGCCAGATAGTGGCTACAGGAAGCGTTTGGTACCCAGTTCGCCCAGCGAATCCCTAGCGAAGATTCGCTACTCGCTCACCCAGCGAAGAAGCTGGCGAACGTCTGTGATTTCCGAAAAATAACACTGCTCAGAGTCGGGAAAACGCTCCGAACTTAGCCGATTCTACTCAAACTAGTTCCCACCACATCAGACCAATAATCTACAACTTAACTACAGAATCCATTCTCGATTTTACCCGATAAACTTCAGCTCCACTCAATTAACTCAATCTCGGCATAAGCATGACAATTACCCGAGATCCCCAAAATCACCAAATACTTATTCATCAAACGCATGCAACAGAATCAACAAGATAATCACACATTTAGGGAAATCCTATGGGGTTAGGGAAATCCCCTTCTACCAATTATTCATGCAACATACCAATTTTAACCGATTCTTCCCTCCCCCCCCCCCCCCCCTTTACCTTGATAGCTTGAACAATCTGATGAAACTCTGAAATTCTAGATTCCTCTTGCTCCAATTCACCTTGTTCTTCTTCCTTCCAATCCCCTCTTCTTTCACGAGCTTCTCTTCTCTTTTCTTCCAACGTGTTCTTCTTTCTCTATCTTTCCAATGTTCCAAACATACCCCTCATCCCAATTCTTTTATTCCATTTATTTTTATTACTTAATAATAATAATAATAATAATAATAATAATAATAATAATAATAACAATAATAATAATATTAAGAATATTAGTATTAGTCATTAATTTATCATTATTACTAATAATTTTATTATTAGTCTTAAAGTCCAAAATTATTAATAAATTCCAACTTAAGGACTACACACAATCGCACTCAGACACCCCCATAAAACACGCCGATAATACAATAATCACGAAAATACGAGATAATTAAAATGGGCGTTACAGTTGGAACCATGGATAAGCTGTTTTTAGCTTCTAGTGCAGTGTTAATCGGTGAACCTATATGGTTAACCGGTTAACCATTTCAAACTTTCAAAAAACTTTCAAACGTTAACAGTGTTAATCGGTTAACGCATATGGTTAACCGATTAACCTATTCAAAACTTCAGTTTTTCCCAAACTTTTTAATGTGTTAACCGATTAACAGTATGTGTTAATCGATTAACATTGTGCCAGAATGTCATATTTGCTGTTTTACTTGCTTGTTTGCATACAGTTTTGATTCGGATCATCATAGATCAGTGTGATACATTAGGATTGAGATGTTTTGGATATTTGTCACTGTTTATGTTGGTTAATCATGATTTTGTTGAAATGTGTGTTCATTTTCCACTTGGTTGCATGCTTGTGTATGTGGTTCGAAGTGATCATTTGTTTGCATGTTTATTTGCTTTCATCTCTTGTTTTTCTTCACATGTTTGTATCATTCTTGCATCGCTATTGAGGTTGAGACGCGCTTGTGGCGGCTGCTGCCCCACACATTTTTCCTCCCTCCCACCATTCTAAGTGTTGCATTTTCATATTTGCATTTTTCTACCTGTGATTGATATTTCCTTTGTTCTTTTTGTGCTTTTTGCCATGATCCCCATAGAATTCCTAGTCCATCCGTCTAGGATGGGAGTAGAAGATACATTAGGTGT
This sequence comes from Lathyrus sativus, assembly GCA_963859935.3. Classification (NCBI taxonomy): domain Eukaryota; kingdom Viridiplantae; phylum Streptophyta; class Magnoliopsida; order Fabales; family Fabaceae; genus Lathyrus; species Lathyrus sativus. The sequence goes on along the minus strand of OZ012736.1, from coordinate 185,793,841 downwards.
TCAATCCAAGTATGCTAACATTAGGGTAGATGTTCCCCTTTTTCATCCGAACTTTAGGACCACTTTGCATGACAACGTTAGGGCCGAGTTTCCCTTAGACCTTCCATGCGTCTCTCTTCTCATCTCAAAACAATTCTAATTCATCTAATAAAAGGCGATAAACATTGTGCGCTACGAGCCTTAACTACATGGGAAATAATGAGTGAGGGGGTCTCCTCTCGCTTATCTAGGGTGTTTAATATACGTCCCGTTTGGGGGCGATATACGATGCATTCGCCTCCATGTCATAGTCTTTAGTGCAACGTGAATCACAAACCGAATTAATTCACTTCACTAAAAAACACAAAACAAAATTCAAACCTTTTTCCTTCGGGATTAATCGGAAGCTTCTTTTTTCCAAAAAAAGAGTGTTGTTAAGCTTCGGTTCTACCGCAAACAGGCTTTGTCCCTAACTGCTGGAACGGAGGTTTAACCCTACTTGGTTAAAACACTTAATCAACACCTGGTTTTGTGTCAGCCCGAACTACGTTTGCTCTGATCTTTCATACCCGATGAAAGTACGTAGGCACAAGACGCGATGTCTTGGCGAGCAACCTTCCCCCCTTCTCTCCCGTAGTTAGCCGAACTACATTGCCTCTGACTTTCCCATTACACGAGGGAATACGTAGGCACAGATCGGCAATGCTCTGCCGAGTCTCTCTTTTCTTTTCTTTTTGTCCTGCAAGCCTGTAGATTAGATAGTTCAATCACACCCTTAGATAGACAACAAGCGTGGATCCCGTCGAGTACGACAGACGTGAGGGGTGCTAATACCTTCCCCTTGTGTAACCGACTCCCGAATCCAGGACTTGGTTGCGATGACCTCGTCTTTTCCCTTTTCGTCAGGTTTTTCCGATCGTTTCCTTTCCCTCTCTGTGGGATAAATAACGAAAGGTGGCGACTCTTCTGTTTTCCGCTGGGTGTTTTTCGCAGTTGCAACAGCTGGCGACTCTGCTGGGGACATGCGATGGTTCCATATGCGAGTCACTCCTAGCGCTTGTCTGTTGCGTCTTTCGGCGTTTATTTTGTGCAGTTTTTGCTTTATGTACATTACCTGTTGCATATTATTGCATTGCATTCCTGTTGCTGCTGTGATGTGGGTTGGGTTGTTCCACCGAGAGATAAGTCGGACCTGGGCTTGAGTATACACATAGGATTAGAGTGAAGATTAGCGTGTGTGGCGTTTGGTTGTGCAATAGCTCATGTGAAATTCACATGCAGACGAGGTTTTTCTTCGGAGATATTCTATCTTGCGCGTCTGGTGCAGTTGAGGGAATATTGACTTAGAGAGACTGTTGACTCTGGAGACCGTTCATTTGGGAAGTCAGCTAAGTGAGGCCGCTTCGTTAGACTATGATGCCAAACCAGAAATGGTGAATGTATCATCATTTCTCGAAAGTCTATGTCGCTGACAACCCGCATAGGATGTCGTCCCTTTCAAGACTAGAACCCGCATGTGAGAGGGATGGGTTTTTGCAGGAAATCTGGCCTTCAACCAACCCTGTTTTTCTCGTCAGTGCAGAATTTTAATCCTGAGTGTTCTATTCAGTGTGTTATCTCAGTGTTCTGATTAGAGCGGAGCTCTGGTTGAATTCAGTCAACAGCATAACAATGAGTTTGAGCATTGGATACCTTGATCCCATGTGTGCATTTGCATAATCATTCTGCATTTAACATTGCATGTTTACGTGTGTTACAGGTTCTCGTCTTTCCCTTGATTTTGGTACTGGTCTTCTTCAGAGATGGAAGTTAACAGAAAGAGGATTGTTGCGTACAAATTTCCTGCACCTGAGTTGGGACCTTTATTTGGTCTGATTTCCATGGCTGATCCTGGTGTTCTTGCAGCTTTCAGAGAACAGTATGGTGGAATTCTGAAGTTTGTCTGTAAGTTTACTACTTATGAGCATGGAGCTATTCATACCTTGTTGCAGTTTTATGATCCTCCACTGAGATGCTTCACATTTCCGGACTATGTGTTGGTTCCGACTTTGGAAGAATTTGCTTACATCTTGGGTGTTCCGATTCTGAACAAAGTTCCTTTCTTCAGCTCCAAGGAAGAACCAAATCTTGAGAAGTTATTCGCCGCTCTTTATTTGAGCGCCTCTGACTTGGCAGGTCACGTTATCTTGGCTCTGTGTGTTTATGGCATTGTGTTGTTTTCCAATGTACCGGACTTTGTGGATTTTGATGCTTTTCATATCTTTGCTTTCAAGAACCCCGTACCTACTCTTCTAGGAGACGTGTATCATTCAGTGCATTACAAGAATGAGAAAAGAAGAGGAAATATGGTTTCTTTTTGCACACCGCTGTTTCTTAAGTGGTTTGTTGATCACCTCCCTCGCTCTGGAGCTTTTGTGGATTCTGCGAACTCATCTGAATGGTCGAAGAGGCTTATGGGTTTAATGGAGAAGAATATCGTCTGGTTCAATCGAGACTTGCTGGGTCGTGAGCTTATCTTCAGTTGTGGTAGCTTTCCTAATGTGCCCTTGATAGGGAGGAAATGCGGTATCAACTATAATCCTTCTCTTGCTGTGAGATAATTCGGGTATGCTTTGAAAGGACCTCCAAAAGAAGAGGAAGTGCAGGAATCTCTGTACTTCACAGGTGTAGCTGATCCTTGTATCTTGGCCCGATTCATGGACGCTTGGGGTAAGATTCACAAGAAGGGAAATCTTTCTTTGGGCAAAGGAGATTGTAGAGCCTATGATCCAAATTCGGATTGGATTCAGAAGAGGGTTGAAGAGGTATTATTGCCATTTCCTGTTGAAACACCATTGTATCCCTTAGTCATTGAGCCGCCTACAACCGTCGATATCTTGAGATATACCAAGCTTTGGGCAGAGAAGGAAGAGCTACGCAAAGAGAATGAAGAGTTAAAGCAAGAAATCAGTCAGCTGAAGCATGATAAGGGTGAAGCTGTGTATTTGGCCAAGACAAATGCAGAAAGGTTGACTAAGTTGAAGGAGGAACTTGATGATCAGGTACAAGCACGGAAGCAAGTTGGTCTTGATCTGAAAAGCACTTGTGATGTTCTGAAGATATCCAAATTCAATGAGCAATGGAATGCTACCTTGACAGCCAACAAGAATAGGGAAGATCAGCTTCGTATTCAGGTCGATAAGCTGAAAGCATAATTCAAGGCCAAGGAGAGGGAGGTACTGCTGGAAACGTTCCGTAGAAGTATGATTGAGCAGAAATACCAAGAGACTCTGTCAGCACTTGAAGAGTTCAAGATTCAAGCAGAGGTGAAGAAACCCAGGCTTGAGGATGCCTTCGACGAAGATGCTTGGGAAGACCATTGTCATTATCTCTGGGATGTGATACAAAAGAGGGATGTCCTTATCCTAGAGTTGATGGAGAGGCCAAACCATCCCGACACGAAGGAGATGCTTGAGGAGTCTCAGGAGTGGCGTAGAGATCATGGCTACTAGGAGTTTTATCTTTTGTAGTATCATTTGATTTTGTATCTTGATCATCACCAGAGATGTTGGATGAGATCAATACCTCTTTGTATGCAGATATTTTCTCATTTGGTTGTATTGTTTCAGCTTTACTTGATATATGAGAAGATTTATTATGGTGTTCTTATCCATCTTTGTTGCTCTTGTTTATTGAAACCGGAATCAAGGGGGAAGATCTCTCTGTGCATACATAGACATGTTTGCATTTTGCATCTTGCATTCTCATTTGCATCGCAGGTTGTTCTTGGTGGGCTTGTGTTCTTATCTCTGTTTGGTTTTCTTTAGTTCAGGATTGAGGAGTTCAGATTCCACAGGTATTCTACTCGAGGGAATCAGCAGAAGGTGATGGATCAGGTTCAAGCAGAATTGTAGGAGGCCAGGGCTCGTATGGCCCAATTCATGGAACTGATGCAGACTGTTGCTAGTGGACAGGAACAGTTGAGAATGTTGGTCCAACCATTGATAGCACGGGTTGATGAAGACGGTGTTTTGCACGGAGGAGCCGGTGTTGTTCATCCTCCGGTTGGAGGATCTATTCCTCAGGGCATTCCTACTGTTGTTGTACCTTCGGGCGGAGGAGCTGCTGGTGAGAATGGTAATATTGCTGGTAATGGCAGTGTGCGCTGTGCACGGGGTTGTTGGTCCTCATTGGGAGGATAATCAGGATGATATATTTTCTGTGAAAGATCTGGAGGGTGGTTTGCCGACTGAAGCTGGCCGAAGGTTCAAACTGATTGAGGAGAAAATGAAATCATTAGAGAATCAAAACTCTTTGGGCTTGGATATGTCTGATCTTGGTTTGGTTCCTAGGGTCCGGATTCCTCCCAAATTTAAGGTGCCCGATTTTGATAATTACAAAGGGACGACTTGTCCTAGAGTACACATTCAGGCGTACTTCAGAAAAATGTCTGCTTATTCCAGTGATGAAAAGCTGCTGATGCATTTCTTCCAGGATAGTCTGGAAGAGGCTTCTTTGGAATGGTATATGGGGCTTGAGAGAACCCATATTCGTAGCTAGAAAGAATTGGCTGAGGCTTTTGTGCATCACTATCAATATAATAGTGATCTGGCACCCAATCGGGTACAATTGCAGAGTCTGTCGTAGAAGAATTCTGAGAGTTTCAAAGAATATGCCCAGAGGTGGCGTGATTTGGATGCACGAGTGCAACCCCCTTTGGTTGAAAGGGAGTTTATTGACCTGTTCATGGCTTCGCTATCGGGTGTGTACTTTGAGAAGATGATAGGCTGCATGTTTGTAGGGTTTTTTAATTTGGTAATTGCTGGTGAGCAAATTGAAAGTCGGATTAAGTCTGGAAAGATTTCAAATGGTGGTGGGTAAGGGTAAGGGTAGAGCTCAGTCTTGTCAACATCATCAAGTTGCTACAGTAAATATCCTGGTCGCAGCTCCGCAACAAGGCAATGCTCCGCAACCTTATACTGCTAGGCGCAGAATGCCTGATAGACAGTTCACAAATCCTGCGATACCATATTCTCAATTGTTACAACGGTTGCTGCAATTACAATTGGTTCAGAAGAGGACCTTGGCTCCTCTCACAGGTATACCGCCTCCTGGCTACGATGCGAATGCTCATTGTGATTTTCACTCTGGCGCCCCATGCCATGATATTAACCATTGTAAAGCTTTTAAGCATAAGGTCCAAGATTTGCTTGATTCCAAAGCTATTAACTTCACCAATGAGGGGCCCAATGTGACTAAGAACCTGATGTCGGATCATGGGGTGGCAGGAGCCAATGCCATTATTAAGGGTGAAAAGTTGAATCTGATAACTGATGTTGAAGATTTAAAAACTCCACTGGGTTTTGTGAAGGGTTGTTTGTTGAAGAAGGGAGTATTTCCTGGTTGATCTGTTGACTGCTCAGAATGTGAATCCTAGCCTGAGGGTTGTGATCTTTTGAAGAGGGGTATTCAGAGGATGATTGATGAGGGTTGTTTACAATTTGATAGAGTTGTGAAAGAAGATGCCGAGCACAAAGTGCGTGATGACGGAAATGAAGTTGCCACTATTTCCATTCCACATCGGACAATCAATATTTCAGCGCCTGCTAGGCCAGCTCCTGTGACCATTACTGTACTAGGACCCATGCCATACGAGTGCACTAGAGCTATCCCATGGAATTATGGGGGAGAGGTGTTCTGTAACGGACAAAAACAAGAATGGACAGAATCGGAAAGCGGAAGTTCGGTGGTTGAGAACATAGTGGGGGTCGGAGGTATTACCAGAAGTGGTAGGGTTTTCTCTCCACCAAAGATTAATGTTGATAAGAATGACAGGGGTAAGCGTAAGGATGTGATTGAAGAGAATGCCCAACCCCAGGTTGTTACTGATGATCTTTCAGGGGATACAGAGCAATTTATAAGGCTAATTCGGAAGAGTGACTACAAAATTGTGGATCTCTTGAGTCAAACTCCTTCGAAGATTTCTATCCTGTCATTGTTGATGAGTTCGGAGGCGCATCGCAATGTTCTGTTGAAAGTCTTGAATGCAGCGTACGTACCCCAAAACATTTCTGTTAATCAGTTGGAGGGGGTAGTCGCTCATGTGAACGCCGACAATGGTCTCAGCTTTACAGATTTAGATCTGACTCTTGCTCGGAGGAACCATAACCGTGCTCTGCACATATCGTTGAAGTGTAGAGGATCTCTGATGTCACATGTCTTGGTTGATACGGGATCATCCTTCAATATGCTTCCGAAGAAGGCATTGATGAAGTTGGACATTCAGGGTTTGTTGTGCACGCCCAGTGATCTGGTCGTGAGGGCTTTCGATGGATCTAAGAGATCAGTGTTTGGAAAGATCACGTTGCCTATTCAGATAGGACCATAGATCTTTGATGCAACTTTCTACATTATGGATATCCAGCCAGCATACAGTTGTTTGCTTGGCCGACCTTGGATACATGCTGCCGGGGCAGTTACCTCAACGTTGCATCAAAAGCTGAAATATATGGTGGAAGGGAAGATAGTCACCGTGTGCGGTGAAGAGGACATTATGGTTAGCCGTTTGTCATCTTTCAAGTACGTGGAAGTGGATGGTGAGATCCATGAAACGCTCTGCCAGGAATTTGAAACAGCTCAGATTCAGGGGAAGTCTCCTGTAGAAGCCAAAGGCCCAGAGGTTTCGATGTCGTCGCTCAAGGAAGCCCATGCTATCGTAGAATCCGGCTCGTCTCAGAAGTGGGGCCAAGTTCTTGATGTTCCTGTCAAGCAGGACAAGTTCGGCCTGGGATACAAACCCTCTAGTTCTTCTCAGATTCCGAGATACAGGGGAACGGTGTAGTTCACCAGTAGTGGTGTGATATTTGACAGGATTAATGACGTTGAAGATGATGAAGGTGACAGTGACTGCGACATGGATGCATGGATCCGTCCATGTACTCCCGGCCAGAAGTTGTGCAACTGGAATACCGAAGAAGTCATTCATGTTACTGCTGCAGAGTAATGTTCATTGTTTTGATTATGTTCAGTCTTGCGTTCTGCCTAAGACGTATTGACCCATTTGTGGGGCATTCTTGTTATTTACAGTTTATTATTAATAAAAGACGTTTCGCATTCAAATATTGTGATCCCTGTTTGTCTTGTTTTTGTTTTGCATTTATACTTAACAGAAAAATGGCAATGTGTTTTGTTTGTTGCATCGCATAATAAACATAACATCCTCATGCAGGTCTTTTCTATCAGATGCCATCGATTCAGGTTCAGCTATGACTTCGTATGACCTTGATAATCCCATTTATCAAGCTGAAGATGAGACTGACGAAGACTGTGAACTACCCGAAGAGTTAGCCAAGCTTCTCAAGAAGGAGAAAAGGGTTATTATACCTCATCAGGAGGATATTGAGATTATTGATCTGGGTGCCGAGGATGACAAGAAAGATGTTAAAGTGGGGGTTGCATTGGAAGACAGTGTCAAGAGAAGATTGGTTGAAATGCTCCGTGAGTATAAGGATATCTTAGCTTGGTCTTACCAAGACATGCCTGGGCTGGATACAGATATTGTAGTACACCGGTTACCTCTCAGAGAAGAATGCTCTCCAGTCAAGCAGAAGTTGAGACAGACAAGGCTTGACATGGCAGTCAAGATCAAAGAAGAAGTTCAAAAGCAGTTGAATGTTGGGTTTCTTGCTGTCACGAGTTATCCTCCGTGGGTCGCTAATATTGTTCCTGTAACACCCCGTTTCCCAAAATAAAACAAAGCACTTAAAATAAATAAATATCAGAGTTTCTCCCACAAACGGGATGTCACAATTTCCAAAAAAATTCCACAAATCATTTCCTAAACTGATTTTCAATACAATTTGCAGCGGAAAAAGAAATAAGTAGCCTGCCATATATCACATAACATATATACATCATCCATATCATTAACATCGTCATATACAACAATCGACCATCTGCCCAGAATATACATCCATCAAACATGGCCACATATCCCACAAAAGTCAGATACGCCACAGGGGCACACATATCAACAATAAAACAATAAGACTCCCAAAAAGCCCCAGTGTTACGTATCAGAGCAGTCCTACGACGACGCCACAATCCAAGCTAGCTAAACACCTGGATTGTTTGTACTTCCGAAGAAGCACAGACCACAACAACAGCAAAGGGGGTGAGAATCACGATCAAATAATAATGGTATAATGGTACATGAAATGAAAGGCAGAAACAATAACTCATTATTTCACATACAACATATCTGGACCTACTGTCCCATGCCAACACACTATGCATATCACGAATGCAACACATCTGTACCTATTGTCCCCTCATTCACAATCACAAAACCCACAAACCATAATGCAACACATGCACTCGACTCAATAATTATGTGGTACCGACTCAACTCAGGATAGATCGCACACACTCCACCGAGCAACGATCTATCCCTACCACGCTCCTCCTGAGCCCATATAATCAAATCATCAACGTCCCCCACTTGGGACACGGGTGGTCGCATACACTCCATCCGAGCAACGATCCAAATCCCGTCCACGCTCCCCCCTTGGAGCACGCGAGTGAATCATACACCGCATCCACACTCCCTACTTGGAGCAGGTGAGTAAATCATACCTCACGTCCACGCTCCCCACTTGGAGCACGTGTGTGAATCACATACACTCCACCGAGCCATGATTCACCACGTCCACATGCTATGCAAGACACTATGCATAACCACACGGCACTCACGGTGCCCACGATCCTACTGATCCATCACATCATATAATGCATATACACACAAGCACACAAGGTGCATCGATCCTACGGATCCAATCACCACACAACATATCACACACCATGCACATAAGGCATATCGATCCTACTTATCCAATCCAACAAACATCACACAAACACAACGCACTTAAGGCGTATCGATCCTATGGATCCACTCATCACAGCAGCATATAACGCAACGCATATAAAGCGTATCGATCCTACGGATCCACTCATCACAACATATCACCACAACATACTCAATGCGTAATGATCCTACTGATCCACATATCTCACACCTAGCACATAGTGCATACATATCACATACACATCCATACATATCTATACTTAACACATAATCCACCGATCATGTCAAATGCGATAAACGCCAGCCACACGGCCCTTATAACCCTCAACATATTCTCAACCCTCATATATCATCACTGCACATCAATCTGATCGCCCTCGGCATCATCAGCTGCACACGGCCCTAAAAAACCAAATCCTGCTACACTCGCTACCTGCTCGCTATGCGAGCTCCTAGCGAGTGTTCGCTACACGTTCGCCTAGCGAACCCCCTCACGAACCACACTTCTGAGCTACTGGAAGTGCTCGCCACTACCTCACTCAGCGAACTTGCTAGCGAGTACAGAAAAACAGCCACTGTCAAGGCTCGCTACGTGCTCGCTACGCGAGCTGCTAGCGAATGCTCGCCAGGCATTCGCCTAGCGATGGGCTAGCGAATGTCTACGATTCTGGAAAAATAAAACTGCTGCTCGGAAATCAGCAGCTCTCCCACTCTCCAATTTCCATCGAGACAACACTGAAATCATCGGCTTAAGGTTCTACAACCTAACCCCAACATCCAAACTCAATTTTACCCGATAAACCTCATTATCTGCTCAATTATCCAACTTCCGACAATAAACCTCGAACTACCCGGAACCCCAATTCCACATAAACCATTGCCCCACAGCACATGCAATGAACTTTCAACATAACAATCACAATCATAACAGAATTAATACATGTATTAACATCATTCATCATCATCCATGGGAATTAGGGGATTTCCCTCTACCAATTTATTCATGCAAATACCCATTCAACCGATCAATCCCCCCCCCCTTACCTCAAATTCGATGATGATGTTGATGAAGCTTCTCAATCCACACGAATTGATAATCTTCTGGCCAAGCTTCAACTCTTGCTTTAGCCTTCCTCAATCGTGTCCTTCGCTTGCTTCCTTGTGCATGTGTTTCTCTAATTTTCCCAAATGCCAATGTTACCCCTCATTCCGAATAATTCTCTTTTAATCCCAATAAATCATATTCTCATAATTCTTTTAATCCAAAAATCCAAATAATAATAATCCTCTTATTTCTTTTAATTCGCAAAATCCACTTAATTCCAAAATTCCATTTAATTATATTTTTCTCATATTTTAATATTAGTAATAATAATTAATAATAATATTACATTACTATCAACTATCACATTTTCTTCACTGTACACCAATATCATGAGTTCTTGATTCTCCAATTAATTTCTCAAAACACATCCGCGAATAAAATATTTCTGAAACCAAAAATAATTAAAATGGGTGTTACAACTCTCCCCCACTTTAATTATTTTTGTCCTCGAAAACACCTGATGGAAATAACTCTGGACACGCTTCCCGCATCCTGCTTTCCAATTCCCAGGTCACACTGCCTCTTGCAGCACCTCTCTAATTCACTCTCACCAAGGGTTTCTCCTTTCCCCCGGAGTTGCTTCTCGTTCATCAATTCGAACTAGCAATGCCCCAACCGTCAAATTATTTCTCACTTGCACAACATCCATCTGATTCAATATACTCCCTCAATGAAAAAACATGAAACACATCATGCCATCCATAAGCGATAGCGGCAAAGTAGTCTAACATGCTACTCCCCCCCCCCCCCCCCCCCCCCGCTTCTGTTGCGCCACTCTGATACAGATAAACAAAACACCAAGTGTGTTCCCGAGACTTCGAAGCTCGACCAACACCCGCTACCATCATAACTCTCAAAACACATATTTTCTTGGATCCTCTTGATTTCCTCAGCCGTCTCGTGCACAATTCTCATATATGAGCATAACACTCCCGCTCGATTCATCCCAACTCAAGAGAGTCCCACACTTTCTATCTCACAAGTGTCGCTACTGCGAAAATCGGCGCCGACTAAACAGAAGAGTCGTCACCGTGCGTTATTTATTCCAAAGGAGGGAAAGTAAACGCTCGAAGTAAACCTAACGCAAAGACGGGAAAGGAATGGTCATCGCAACCAAATCCTGGATTCGGGAGTCGGTTACGCAAGGGGAAGGTATTAGCACGCCTCACGTCCGTCGTACTCGACGGGATCCACGCTTGCTGGTTTGTCTAAAGGATGCAAAAACAATCTATCTACGGCTGCTAAATCTAAACGGGAAGAAACTGACTCGATAGAGCGTCGCACTCTATGCCTACGTATCCTCAAGAAAGAAAGTCAGAGTCATCGTAGTTCGGGAAACTACAGGGAAGGTTGTTCTTGATCACACAAGAGTGAGAGATTAAGTTGTGCTTGAAAGGTACGGGGACCTACGGGAACTAGAACTACGGTCTAGCCTCAAATGCGCAAGGGCAAGAGAAAGGGAAGCATCAGTCGTTAGCGGGAAAGTCTCGATTGCACAGCAGCGAGAGAACAGAGAGGTTAGTTGTTAGTGTGCTCGCTAGGATATCGCATCCTATGCCTACATATTCTCATTCGATATGAGAAATCAGAGCAGCTGTAGTTCAGCCTACTACAGCAAACAGGGGAAAAAGGGAAAAGGAAGCTCGCTAGGATATCGCATCCTATGCCTACGTACTCTCGTCTGGCACGAGAGATCAGAGCAAACGTAGTTCGACGGGAAAACGAGTCTCGATTGCACGGGGGCAAGAGAAGGGGTCTCGATCGCCTGAACGCGAGAGAAAAGGGGTTTCGCTCGCACGGGGCGAGAACAAAGAGGAAGCAGGCCTACGCCTAAACGGGAAGGAACCCGGGACACCCACACAAGAACCTAAGACGAAACTCCTCAACTGCCATTTCCTTCGTATCTAGCAATGCAGCCCACAACACTCGACGGTTGCCTGAAGACTTGAATAAGATGATGATGGTGAACGAAGCGGCTCCGTTGGCTCCTGACATGCGCGCAAGCTCCATTCCGATCTTCTCCTCTCTGGATCTTTGATGATGACGCTCGAACCAGAACAATGTAACGCTTAGACCGTCATGGTTCGACTTATACGAGAAATCGAACTCTAAGAGGTAGCGTATTGATGTCCGTGTCAAAGACAAGATAGAGAAATGATATCGAAAATCATTCTCCAATTGAATCGTGTCACACGGCCAGCTAGAAATAAAATCGAGATAAAATCAGATGGAAACAAAAATAGGAGAGAAATCCAATCAAAAAATGGAAATAATAGTCTACTCCTAAAATACGGCAATTAACTTCTACCGGAAAGTGTTCTAAAGAAATATTAAAAGGAAATTGCATATGAAAATAGCATAGAAAATTCCTATCTAAAATACTATAATATTCTATAAAGAAAAATAGGAAAGAACTATATTAAATCTATATATCCTATAATATGCTAAAAATAATGGAATATGAATTCTACATTAAAGTCTTTATAATACCCTATAAGAAAATAGAATTTAAAATCTATACTATTGCATTTAATATAAAAGAAATAAAAAATGCAGCAGGGGGGTGCGCTGGTAATTGTGGGTTGTGCTGCAGCAAAAAAAAACAGGGCCCAGTCCACCAAAACAAACACAAACGGGGAGGGGGTGTGAATGGAAAAAACGGAGGGTAAAACAAAAAAAAGAACCAACGGGCTTGAGGCCCAATCCAACTCACACGCCCATTCCCTCGTCCACTCTCACAACTCTGACCCTAATCTTCACTGTTCACCCTCGCGGCGCCGTTCTCAGCTCCTCTCGCTCTCTCAGAATCTTTCTCTCTGAGTCTCAAAACCTCTCAGATTCTCTCCATCCACTTTCTATCATACTCAAACACCGCCTTGTTTACAAATCTCAAAACAAATGAATAAACAAATCACAAACTGGAAAAAACACGATCCGTCCTCGATCTTCTTGAAGATGATCGTTGACGAAGATTTATGGAACGGTTTCTGGAGACTTCTTGAAGGCATTCACATGTGCAAATTTCGATGTTGAAGTTCTGGAGGATCCTCATGGAGAAAAAGAAGAATCGATGGACACGGTGAAGGTTCCTTGCATATGATTTGAAGATCCTTGCGTTCTGGAAATGCTTTGAAGAAAGCGATGAAGATCCTATGGATCTTGAAAATCTGACGAATCTGGAGATAACTGAATTTGATGTTCTTGCTGATGAACGCATGGCGATGAAGATCTTGAGGAAGTCTCGAACGGATCTTTGAGGACGGCGAAGATCTTCTGGAAACACGATGAACATCTATGAATGTTCTTGAAGATCGTTGATAAATGTTGAGGAAGATCTCTGGTAAAACGGTTATGGTGAACTCGGAGGGATCTGGTGAGGATTGACGAACATGATGAAGTTGAAGATGAATTTTATGAACATTGGATGAGTTCTTGGTGAAGATTTGACGGAGGTGGATGAAGCATTGACGAATCTTGATGAAGATTCGTATGAGAAGATGATGAACGTGGATGAACACTGGAAAATCACTGATGAACTGATGCGAAATCTGGAGTTTCTGGAAAAGTTTGATGAGCGATTGATCTGGATGAACGTATGATGAAGTGATGAATGATGAACATTCCGGCGAGGTTTTGCAGTTTCCGGCGGCAGTTACGGTGAAAATTGGTCGTGAAAGATTTCTCCGGTGAAGCTCCGGAGAGTTTGCATGGTCGGCGGCAGGAGGGAGGTTGGTGGAAGACAGCTGGTGAGCATACAGAGTGGGAGAGAGGAGAAGGGGACGCGTGGCGTGAGGGAGGGTTGGTGGAACGAAACGTGGCGGGGAGAGAGAAGGTGGGAGAATGATGTTTCAGGCATGCATGAAGTGGAAAAGTGAGGTGGCAGCAACTGAATGAGACGCGTGGGACCCTCCTTTATAGGACACCTGGCACAGACTGGACTTTTGAACTGGGCCCCCAAAAAGACTTGGCCCACGAAAATTGGACAAAAAGACTGAAATTGATTAATGGACTGAATTGAAATCTGATTAAAAGAAAAAGATTAACATGGATTAACGGACTTAAACTAAAATTAATACTATTTAATTAATAAGATGACCCTAATTAACTAAACTAATCTAATTAAAGCTAATTAATAAAGCTAATCAATTAAATCTAAAATATCTATTTAAATTCTATATCTATTTATTCTAAAAAAGAAAACCTATAGAAAACTATCAAATCTATATTAAAACAAAATCTGTTTATTCTATTAAAATTCTAAAAACAATTAAAGTCTATTATTATAATAAAAATCTATATACTATTCTATTTACTAAAAGAAATGGATATTCTAATATTCTAAAACTACCTATTTAAAAATTATTTATTCTAAAAACTCTATAAAACCTAATAAAATCTAATATCTAATAATTCTAGGAAAAACTATATTTTCTACAATTCTATTAAAAAGAAATATATTCTAAAATATATATAAAAAATCTATTAAATATTCTAGAAAGGACTATAAAATTCTAAAAAAATGCAATAAAAGCAATTAACCAAAATAAAAGAGACCGCGAGACCAGATCGAAACAAGCGGCAAGAACCAAAACTCCGATCATCCGAACCGGTCTAAAACCTCCGAAATGTGAAAACAGGGTTGTAATCCCGATAAAATCAATATGATTGAGAAAATGCAACATATGCGGTATGCGAATGCAAATGTAAAATGCGTCGAAACATAAACCAGATGTGGAAACTGGTTGGTCAAATTTTGGGGTGCAACAGCTGCCCCTATTCAAACGGCTTGGACCGGACTGGGTGAAGAGCGAACAACCTTCAAACAATCGAGGTACGAGACGGTTGAATACCAAAGAAACCCTGAAACTTGCCAACCGTGGAGTTAAACTGCAAAACTGCTTGAGAAGCAACGTCCAATGAACTGAATCTGGTTGTTACGGCAACAACTGGTCAATTATCTGATACAATTTTGATTTCAACCTCAACCACCTGTGTGACGCCACAGGTATTGAACTATCTTCGCAAAAACACCTCCGTCCACCATTGGGCTAACCTCGTCAACACCAGAAGAGGAACCAATTCGTCAACACGAATAGAGATTTTGTCGTCACAGGAGTAACCTTGTCCACATCTGGACCCAAATTTCGTCAAATCACGAATAAATGCAAATCTGTCCACGTCAGGACTTCACATTTCGACAACACAGGAATAGAACCTTGTCCATGTTAGGACCCTCATTTCGCCAATACGAAGGAAGATATCTGCTGGGGATAAATGGTCCCTGAAGAGTAATCAATCTTGTCCACGTTAGGACTTCACATTACGGAAAACTCCCGGCGCTTTCGCTGGGGAAACATTTCTGTTTAATCACAGGGAACTCATTTGCCTATCTCTACAGGCACATCATCTGTCTAAACACAGGAAACCCCATCCGTCTACTTCATACGGGAGAAGTCATCTGCCTGATTACAGGAAAGTTCATCCGCCTGCTCCATACGGGAAAAGTCCATCTGCCTGAACACAGGAAAGTTCATTCGCCTGCTCCATACGGGAAAATTCCATCTGCCTGAACACAGGAAAGTCCATCCGCCTGCTCCATACGGGAAAAGTCATCTGCCTGATTACAGGGAAGTCCATCTGCCTGCTCCATACGGGAAGATTATCTGGATACTGTTTCTCTGCCTACCTCTGCAGTAGCTACCTCCGTTGGTCCCAAACCCACAAACGACTTTGAGGAGGACTCTACTGGGGATAGTAACACGAGGAAATCACGACGACTTCCTTGGGGAAAATACTTTTGTCCAATATCGGAACACAACTCACATACTCTGTCTATCACGGGAGAATCGTCTATCGGGATACCGGAAGGTTCATCCGCCTGCTTCATACGGGAAAAGTCATCTGCCTGATTCATGTAGGAAAAGGGTTCATCCGCCTGTTTCATACGGGAAAAGTCCATCTGCCTGATTCATACAGGAAAGTCCATCCGCCCGCTTCATACGGGAAAATTCATCTGCCTGATTCATACAGGAAAGTTCATCCGCCTGTTTCATACGGGAAAATCCACCTGCCTGATTCATACAGGAAAGTTCATCCGCCTGTTTCATACGGGAAAATCCATCTGCCTGATTCATACAGGAAAGTTCATCCGCCTGTTTCATACGGGAAAATCCATCTGCCTGATTCATACAGGAAAGTTCATCCGCCTGCTTCATACGGGAAAATACATCTTGGATATAGCTTCCTTGCCTATTCTTGGTAGTAGCTAACTCCACTGGGGATATTATGAAAATAACTGCCCGACACCCATTTCGACAACAAGTGACCACTTCTGAAATTTTGATTTATGAAACCCTGTAATGCTGTCGCGACAGCAAACCTGAAGAACAACTCCGATAGCCGGATAAGAGAAACTTCAACAAGCAACTCTGTGGGGAATAATAACAAGAACTGTATCATCACATGTCTCACAGCGAGACTTCGAATATCTGGAAATAGATCTGAGATAGAACCCCATACTCCTGCTGAGAAAATACGCCTGAAAGCAAAAGGTTAACCGATCTGATCTATGTTTCGAAATGCATATGTTTGAAAATGATGCAATGCCCCACACGGCATGGAGATGCTATGTATTTGTATGAAAATGCAATGCCCCATACGACATGGAGATGCTACGCGTTTGTATAGATGCAGATAGGACGATATATGCAAGTGCAAATGCAAGCTCGAGCTGCCAGAGAACACCGGGCCTAAAGCTGCTTGGCAAAATAAATGCCGAAGGCAACGGCAACTCCACTGAAGGGTACCGGGCATCATAGAATCATCTCAGCAAAATAAATGCTGGAAAAGTGAGACCAACTTCCATGGGGAAGAAACAATCCTGCTGAGGGATGGCTCGCAAATTCATCGTTACGAACTCGTTAGAGGATGATCAACCTGACGGAGGAATGACAACCTGCTGGAGGAGGGAAGGGCGACCCTGCACGGGGATGCCCTTTCTAAACCCTTGACAACCTGATTGTACTCTGGGGCTTAACCAAACCGGGGTTAATTGTGCACAGCTCACTGCTGAGAATGCCCCTGCTATCAGGGATATCCATTCTGACCTACTGAGGATACTCCTGATCCTATTCTGCGGAGGAATAACTGCGATCTCAACTATTTTGGGGACAACACGTGGCTTCTACCTGTAGAGGCGAGTAGTCCTGATTTAACATTAATCGAGAAACCAGTATCAATCGAGCTTTGTATCGGGGAACGCGACACCATGAGAGTCACTAGGAATTATCGTGTCGGGTATTTTTTAGGCTTTTCCTAGTTTAGGGATGAAAATGGGTTATTAACAAAATGGTTTTAAAGGGAAAATACTAGACGGGGCTAGCGTTCAAATATGGACTACCAGGCGAGAAC
Source organism: Lathyrus sativus (assembly GCA_963859935.3). Lineage (NCBI taxonomy): Eukaryota > Viridiplantae > Streptophyta > Magnoliopsida > Fabales > Fabaceae > Lathyrus > Lathyrus sativus. The sequence goes on along the minus strand of OZ012736.1, from coordinate 185,776,505 downwards.
TGATAGCAAAAATAGGTTAGGTTATCGGACGAGAATGGATTTACGGTTGGAACATCAGACGAGGCTAACCAGATGATAGGTTAAGGAAAGAATGACCAGACGGGGCTGGTTTGGAAGCTGACATGCACCAGACGAGAACTAATGCAACAAATAGGTTAAAGAGACGGTGACCAGGCGGGGCTGGTTGAAAGCTAACATACATCAGACGAGAACTGATGTTTACGGAAAGGTTGTCCAGACAATAACTGGTTGAAAAATAACAGGTACCAGACGAGAACTGGTATTTACGGAAAGGTGGACCAGACGAGAACTGGTTACCGGTTTTCCAGGCAAGAACTGGGCTTTGGAAACGACAAGGTTACGAGGTTCTGTCAAGTAACAGGTTTAGACTATAGGATAATGATCCAATGACAACAAGGTATTTTCAAAGGTTCAGGTTTTTTGACGAGGGTAATGACACGATTCCCCGATACTCAACTCTTGCTAGGGTGAACAAACTTGCTTGAACAACTTGCCCCAGTGCAACTCAACTTGCCCCAATCCCACTCTTGGGAAACTCACTCTGAACAGAAAGCAGCTTGCTACAATACGACCCTGAGATGGCTTGCCCCGGTATCTGTACAACGAGAAGATTCATCCTCAATTAACCAACTCTCAGCATGGTTGGTTCCAACATCTCTGAGGTGACTTGCCCCTGAGCGAGCGTTGAGCGACTTAACCTGCCCTGATCACACACTAGAAGGATCTATCCTCAAATAACAATATTCTGGATAATTTCCCTTAATTGGCTCTCAAGAAGATTCACTTCTGATCAACTACTTCTCAAGTAAACTGCCCCATAACCAACTGATGCTTCGGTACTTGTCCTTAGACCAACTGATTTTGAACTCACTGGAAGTCAATGCCCCAGATTCACAGGATTTCACAACATACACCATTCTGATCCAGACTGCTGAATTATTCAGTCCTGTTCGATTATTCACTGTTGGAATTTCCTTCCTGTCAGATACTGACCTGCAAATAAAATTGTTTATTCCCGAATGGTAATTTTAATGCAGTGCTCATGCAGATTTTGAAAAAATTGTGCTATCACTCATTTATGTGTCATGATAGTGAGTGACAAATGAACCAGAGTTCAAATGTAGTGCTGATTTGATCAGTGGAAAAAATACAACAAGGATATGATTAGCAAATCAAGAAGGAGTCAGGTTACTCTACCTTATCGTAATGCGCCTTCAGAATAAAGCCTACCTCAATTAGGTCTTTTAAGGGTTGTATCGTGGTCGGGTTCACGGTTCGTGAAACAAAGGATATTTGGCTCAAATTATGATTTGTACCCGCCCCTTCTACGCGATGATCTCTGATCCTAAAGTCCAGTTAACCTGGCTCGAGCGCTCGCCTCTTCAAGAGGTATGTTGAATAGTGGGAACTCACAAGGTTTTCGGAGCGACAGTTACTCCTTTTTCGTTTTCGGTGTCTGTGTCCACACGACTTTGTCCTTGTTCGAGGATTTTTCTTTTTATATCCTTTCTTTTTCATTCTTTTGATTCCCTAATTTTTGCCTGGACTGACTCCTTTTGAGTTCTTTTCGATTTGTTTCTTTTGAAGTCCAGCGGGATGCCCTGATTTTTGCCTAAGTATTAGCTTTCCAGCTTTTCTTTTTCTTTTACTTAGTGGGCTCTCTTTTTCTTTTTCTTTTGCTTGGAACAAGTCGTGCGACACTAATTGTCTTGATTGCTCTGAAAGGATTGTAACTGTCTCACTCCTGATTGGTGAGGTTTAACCATTGTGGTGGATGAGGTACGACCTCTGGGGAAAAACAAGATGTGATTGGTCCTCGAAAGGCAACACTCCTCTATAAGACTTGAACGCTCGATCAAGCTAACTAACAACTACCCTGCCCCGGGTTAAGATGTGAGGGTTTAAAAGTCCGAAAAAACTTCTACTTTTTGGTGTTGTACCCCAAAATTTGCCCAACATTTCTTTACCTAGCTTGTGTTTTATTGCATTCACATTAGCATTATCATTTGCATTTCATTGACATGTATGCAGGAGATCAAGAGGTATGATTACCAATCAAGAGCTATACAAGACTATGAAGCTAGCTAAAAAGGTTATTCAGGTGCTCAAGGGTTGATATCCTTGTCAGAGAAGTTAAAAGATCCTCAGAGAGAGTGGTTGAAACCAAGAATGTGTGTCTCCTAGCTTGAGAGTTATGGGAACATCAGATGATTCTGAAGCCATGAAGATGGACTTGAGGTCTTGAGAGAGCTCATGAGAAATGTTGAAGATCACTTTGAGGCCTAGACAGGTCAGTGTGCAAGATTAAGAAGACTCAACCATGAGTGGTGCAATTAGGGTTTGACTGGGTCAACCCTAAGTCAACTGATGATTTGGGCAAGGTTGAGACCTAATTCAAGAGCCATGTGATCATGAATTGATGCATTGAGATGTTATAAGGATTATTCCAAGGTCAACTCATCATGATTGAAGAGTTTGAGAAGTTTCAAGCTAGGGTTTCTAGGGCTTGACAGTGTAAAATCCCCTAGTTTGACCTCTATCTTCAAGGCAGTTTAGCTCAAGATGTGATTGTCATCTCATCTTACCCCCAACATGAATGTTTTAGAGCTTGATATTAGATTCAATTTGAGTGCTAGAAGTCCTTGATAGGGTTTGCAGAACTCAAGTTATGACCTTGACAAGTTACAGGTCATCTGAGGTATGTGAATTTGGGGGCTTGAAAGTTGTCCAACTTGCATGAAACTTTTTCCCTAGAAGGATGATTCCTATGAACTTTTTGTCAACATGAATGTTGTTCCTTATTCTCTTAGCTTTCTAGAGAGTACTAGAAGTCCATGATTGGATGTGTAGAACTCAACTTATGGCTTTGACAAGTCAAGGGCATTTTGGTCATTTGGAGATTACAGGTCATTTCAAGCATAAGGCCATAACTCCTATTTCCAAGCTCCAAATGGATTTTTGTTCAACATGAAAGTTGTTCAAAATGATGTTTTTAGCTTGTCTAAACATCAAGTGTCCATTGATATGGATTATATCAAGCATTGGTTGAAGAAACTTCACATGAAAGCCATTTTAATGAATTAAAAGGAGAAAATTCAAAATAAATGAGATTAACATGTTTCCAAGTCAAATTTGTGGTCATTTTGAATGGAATTAATGTTTTAGAAAGATTGGCATTGCCACATTTTGGATTTGAGGTCCATAACATGGTCATTTGGATAGTTACTTCACAAGTAAGAAACATATCATATACACTCCATATGTTAAAGCCAAAGGAAGAAAACCATTACATCACACTCCTTAATGATTAAGTGAATGGTTTGGATCGAGTTTAGAGCATGAGTAAGGCTTGAAGGCACACATCCATGTTGAAATTTGGAAGGAAAGGTGAATATCCAAAATCCATAATTGGGCCTAGTTTGGGCTTGATATCCATCTGAACACACTATAAATATGAATTAGAACGAATTTGGAAGTTTCTGGAGCAGAATTCTGTTGAGAATCCATTGATGTAAAGTGAAGAAAAAGCTTGAAAATTGGAAATGCTTTTTGGAGAATCAAGAGGTTTCAGCAAGAACTGAGCATCAAGAATTGTCCACCATTACTCCTTGAAGGATTCTGCATAGTTTGAGAGAGAATTGAGGCGCATAACCACTGCAATCCAAGCTTCAAGGTTGGTTCTAAGTTCTTGAAATATCTCTTTGATTATGTACTTTTAATCCATTAGAAGCATGTGGTTAGGTTCCCCTTAGCATGTAGATGAATTCTGGTTAGTTAATTTGATGGTTAGAGACAAGTTAGGGTTCCTTCCATTTTCGGTTGAGATCTTGTTTTTACGAACCATGCGTTTTCAGCATAAACTAGTGGCATGGTTAGATTCCTGAGGAAATTTTGGTCAAGATTCATGTAGACATCGTGACCAATGGTTGAGTCTAGAAGGATCTAGGGTTGCACAGGGGTGGCCGGAAAAGCCACCGGCGGTTTGGGCTTGCGCGCGTGAGTTGCAGGTTTGAAACGAGGAAGACATAATCCTCACCATTCGTTCGCGTGGAGAAATTGACTTGGTCTGTGGATCCCAGGGCTCACGTTGAGCCACGCGTCCCTCCCCTTAAACGCACCGTTTCGTTTAGTGACCTGAGAGGCTTCGCTGTGTGGACCAAAGAGGGTTGAGTTCGAACCTTGGCGTGTAATGTTTCTGATTTTGTGAATTGAGAACTGGAGCATTGGGCTTGGATTGCATTTGATATCAACACCCCCTTGTTGGGCCCAATCCATGAATTGAATTGATTGGGTTTACTATCTGCACCATGCATTTATCTTTTTCTTTTGATTTTCTTTAATTTCTTCATTTTATTCATGGTCCTTGATTAAATCATATAAAATTGAAAAATAAGTCAATTAACCCCATTCTTTTTTCCATGATTTCATGATTGAATCTAGTATTTTTTAGAGAAAAAATATTTTTATTTCATGCATTTTCTGATTTTATGGGAATTTTCATATTTTAATTGATATTAAAATAGTTATGATTGATGCTTGATTTTGTGGAATTTTGTGTGATCATGTGATGATGATTTTGATCCTAATTTTTTTTGAGTTGTTAGCATAGACATGCATGCTCCCCATAGAATTTTCTCACATTTTTGTGATGAACATAGGTGGTAGTTTAGGTTGCAACCTTTAGAAGCTCCATTTTTAGGGTTTATGATTGATACCTTTGGATTTAGGACTTAATTTTAGGACTTAATAGATGATTTAGTCCCTGGTTTTTGTATGAGGCATTATTAATTGAATTAGTATCCCTTAGGAATTTTTGTAGAAATTTATAAGATAGTTTACTATTTTTGATTGATTTTATTTTAGGTGCTAGTTTTAGATGATTCTAATGCACTAACTCAACTAGATTAACCTCTTTAGTTCCCTTAGATTAGGGTTTTGCTTTGCTTGCTCTTGGGTGATGATGAAGGCAGGTTGAAGATGCATTGGATTGCTTGAAGAGGCTTGGATTTGAAGGTCTTCCCTTATTGTGGTGTAATTTTGATTAGGTTAAGATTAGGGTTTTGTAGGCAGAGCTTCTAGATAGTTCTCTTCCTTCATAAGCATGGAATATGTTGATCAATTCCATTCTTCCCTATGATGTAAGGTCCCTTTTAAAGGCCTCATCCCTCCTTTGGTAGGATGTGTGGCTCTTTGCAAATTGGTAGAACCTTTGAGGGTCCCTTTCTCTGATGACAGGATGCTAAGTGGTGACCTTTGGTCTTCACTCTGCTACCAATCATCCCAACTTTGCTCTTGATAGATGAATATTTCTCCCTTGTTAGAGGATGGAGTCCCTTGCTTGAAGAGTTTGAAAGATGAATTTGATACTTCCATGTGATTGAAGATTACCTTGAGAAGCTGAAGCTTGTAGGAGAAGAAGACCAAGTTGACACTGGTAAAGCAAAGAGAGCTGAAGCAAGAAGAACAAGTTGAAACTTATGAAGAGGATTCAATGGAGATTGAGTGAAGAGCTGAGCCTTAAGGAATGAAGGATAAGTTGACACTTACACTGATGCATTGAGAGCCTGAAGGAATCAAGTTGATACTTGTAGTTAGGAGTAAAGCCTGAAGGTGGAATTTACAGTAAAGCTGAGGCTTGGGGAAAAGAGAATAAGTGGATACTTATGTTTGATGGGTTGAAACCTTGGAGAAGCAAGTTGATGATAGCCTTGAAGGGTGATTGAAGTCTGAAGACTGAATTGCTGTCAGAAGAGCTGAAGCTTGAAATTGAAGGAGGGGTTGATCTGCTTTCCTTTCTTGTCTGTTTTCTTTTCTGTGCTGATGTGCCTTGTTTGATTTGCTTGATGCATTAGAATAAGTCCATATCTAGACTGATGTAAGCTAGGAGCATGACTGCACTAGAGGTTGAGTTGCTCCCTCTGCTTGTATTTTTTACTGTGTGGCTTTGCTTGCGGGTATTCGGTAGAGCCCAGCTCCCTTGCCCATGTGGCTTGTGTTTGCTTGATAGCATGTTATTTCCTCTGTATGACTGCAGTCACTTGGTTTGCTTGATAGCATGTTATTTCTTCTGTATGATTGCAGTTATTCATATCTGGCTTGAGGTTGAGATGATCTTGTGGAGGCTGATGCCCCACACACATTTCCTCCCTCACTTGCATTGCATGCATTTTACAGTTGTTTCCTGTACTGTTTGCTGTTTACTGTTTAAGCTTTTGCTGTACCTGTTCCTGTTTATCATTGACATGATCCCCTAGGAATCTCACTTCCTTTGATAAGGAAGTGATGATTAGAACTTTAGGTTGAAACCTATGCATGACAACTTCTAGGAGTTCCCTGTTTCAAACTTCAACCATAGGATGAATCCTTGGCATGACAACATTAGGACTTGATAGTCTCCCCGTAGTTGAACCTGTTCGTTCTCTCTTCTCATCTCAAAACAAATTAAGATACAGTAATAAAGGATAACTGACGTCGTACATTACGAGCCTTAAGCTATCTGAGAAAGGGTTGTCGGAGAGTTTCTTTTCGACAGCTTGGATGTTTAGTATGGCACCCTTTGGGTGACATGCGACGCATTCACTCTCAGGTCATAGTCTCTAGTGCGATGCTAGCTGCAAACAACCATAATAAAAAACACTTCTTCCGTGAAAGACAAAAAACAAACTTCAAACCTTTTTGCCCCGTGGGCCCATAATTCAGAGGAAAGATTTTCTGAAGAAAAGAGTGTCGTTAACTCCTAGTTCTACCGCAAACGGTAACGCTTAAGTCTCCAAGGGTCGAGCCGCGTACACCAAACTGCTGGAACTGTTTGTTAACCCTACTCGAAAAAATAGATGAATCTGAATTCCCGTAATCCGTATTATCCCGAACTACGTAAGCTCTGATCTCTCATACCTGTTGAGAGTACGTAGGCACAATACTGATGTATTGGCGAGCCACCTTCCCCGTAACCCGTAGTTAGTCAAACTACGTTGACTCTGATTTCTCATTCTCTGATGAGAATACGTAGGCATAAAGCGCGACGCTTTGCCGAGTCATTTTTCTTTTCTTTCAAGCCAGCCTTGATAGGTAGATAGATAAAACCAACCCGTCCAGTAAACACAACAAGCGTGGATACCATCGAGTACGATGGACGTGAGGGGTGCTAACACCTTTCCCTTGCGTAACCGACTCCCGAACCCAGACAACGGTTGCGATGACCTTTTCTTATACCTTTTCGTCAGGTTTTTTTGATCGTTTCCTTTCCCGTTCTGAGGGATAAATAACGAAAGGTGGCGACTCTTCTGTTTTTCCGGCACCTTATTTTCGCGGAAGCGACAGCTGGCGACTCTGCTGGGGACTTGATAGTTTCCTGGGATCCAACGTCCCTTATGCGAGTCAGTTTGGGGATCCGACGTCCCCTGCGAGAGTCAATCCTAGCGCTTGTATGATTACTTGTTGGGTTGTGTTTATTTATCGCATTTTTATTTCCCGCACTTTATTGTTAGTATGATATGATTATATGTGCTGTTTGTGGGAGGGGCATTCTGATGAGTGAGAAGCCAGACCCAGGCTTGAGTGAACATAGCATTAGTTATGGAAATTAGTGGGCGCGTGCTTGCTTGGCAGGCACTAGTGTCTCATGAAATTCACGCTCAGACGAGGTTCTCCCGGTTGACTTCTTTTTCAACCCTTTGAGTTGAGGGGGTTGTTGGTTTGGAGGATTGTCGACTCTGGGGACCGATCATTTGGGATTCAGCCGAGTGAGGCCGCTTCATGAGCTGGTGATGCCACACCTCCTGGGTATCGTATCACCCCTCTTGAATGTCTGTGACGCTGATGACCGCATAGGATGCCGAACTTGTGTCAGTTTAGGTCCATACCTGTGAGCAGGGTCGGGTTTGTTGCAGGAAACCTTAACCTTCAGACTACCTGGTTTTCTTGATAGTGAATCAGTTTTGTAGGTACCAGAGGTTCTCATCATCAGATATATGATTGTTCTTGACATAGCAGAGGTATGGTCCTGTATCAGAGGACCTTATCTTCAGAGATGTGTATTTGTTCTTGACAGAGCAGGTTTATGATTGGGATCAGAGGATCTCATCTGCAGATGTATGTTTGTTCTTGACAGAGTAGAGTTTTGGTCCTGTATCAGAGGTCCTTATCAGCAGATGTATGTTTGTTCTTGACAGAGCAGAGTTATGGTCCTGTATCAGAGGTCTGTATTATCAGATGTTTGTTCTTGACAGAGCAGATTTATGGTCCTATGTGTGTGTGTTCTTGACATAGCAGATTTGTGGTCCGATACCAGAGTTTTCTTATTATCAGATATAGTGGTTGTTCTTGACAGAGCAGCATCATGGTTTTGTTGATACAGAATCTCCACAGCGCAGTTGTCTTGATCTCCTGCTGCATGATTGCATTTTACATTGCTTTGCATACCCATTTGCATTTCATTAACGTGTGTCTGTGTTGCAGGTACCGTTTCCCCCGATTCAGGATTTCTGGCCTTCTGTTGTATTGCTATGGGTTGTTGCACCCTAAAATTTGCTCAACCTAATTCACTTGGTTTATGTTTCAATTGCATTAGCATTTGCATATAGAGTCATGTACATAGTCTAATCATCTGCATAGCATAGCATAGCAAATCATCCAACAGGGGACTAATTACTATTCTCCTCTCAATGAGCCTACCAAGAGGTTATTATTCAAATTCAAGCATATCCAAGTCATCAGAAAGAATGGGAAAGCTAAATAAGTCAATGGATCAAGCAGTGCATCTATCTCCTATCTGAGGGTATCTGAAGATCATCAAAGAAGTTATGAGCTGTGAGCTGAGCATGGAGTGTATACAGACATCATGGAAGACTTAGAAAGTCATTTGGAGAAGGAGGCAAGTCATTGATGTGATCACAAGAGTTGCAGTTGAAGACAGTCAACTAGGGTTTCATCTGGGTCAACCCTGGGTCAACTCTAGGTCAATTGATTGATTGAAAGGCATTGAGGTCTATTTGAGAGATGTGGGGTTCATCATTTGGCATGTAGAGAAGGATATGGTGTTATTCTAAGAAGAAATCAAGAGAAATCAAGGAGAAGAGGAGTTTCTAAATTAGGGTTTCTGTGTAAAATCCCCTAGTTTAGGTCAAACTTCCAAGCAAGATAAGTCAAAATGCAAGCTTCAAATTGATCCTTGGTCAACATGAAACTTGTAGAGGATCTCAAGACCTTTAATTTGAGTTGTGGAAGACATTAAGGAGATTTATAGAACTCAAGTTATGGTCCTTGCAAGTTACAGGTCATCTGAGGTATCTGAAATTTTGTCTGTGAAAGTTACTTGTCTTCCAAGAAACTTTTACCCCTCAAGGAGATTTCAAATGAATTTCTGGTCAAAATAAGAGTTGTTCCTCATTGTCTTAGATTTCTATAATGGTATGGTATGCCTTCATATGATTTGTGGAACTCTACTTATGGTCTTGGAAAGCAAAGGGTATTTTGGTCATCTGAGAATTACAGGTCATTTCAAGCCTATGCCCAAAACTCATACAAGGAAGCTTCAAATGGAAAACTTCACAACATAAAACTTGCTCCAAATGACATTTTGAGTCTAGAAAAGTGACCATGAAAGATTGGAAAGGCTCATAGCACAAGGTTTCAAAATTGGTGGATTTAATGAATAAAAAATGACCTAAATTTGAGATTTTTCATAATTTGGCCAAATGGGATGAAATTATAGGTCATTTTGATTGGAAAAAATGTTTTAAGAACATTGGAAAAAGTAGAATTTTGAGTTTGGTTCAAGATTTTGGAGTTATGCATGGTTACTTACAAAAGAAGTTACATAATCAAAATCCAAGGGAAAGTGTGCATGGGAAGTTTCTCCAAGGTTCTAGGACTTTCTATTCTCATCTATATATTGAATGAAGTAACTCCATGCCATGGTTGGTGATTCATTGTGCTCATAATACCTAGTTTTACATCATTCTTCCAATTTGCAAAATCACTTCAAACTCCATCAAATCTCTCTCAATTTCCATTTTTCTTGATTGGATCATCATCAACATCTTTCATAGATCAGAATTCCATCAAAGATTTGGTTGAATTGAGCAAGAATTGTGCCATCCATATTCATCATTCAAGGTGCAAGAAGAAGTGGTTACAAAGTTTCAAGGCATTGGAGCAAGAATCTTTGCATACAGAACTCATAATCAAGTTCACTGATCAGTTTCCAATCATTGCAAGCATCAGATCCAAGGATTTCCATAGCTGTTTTCACCATTTACACCAGGTAAGTTTCCTCTTCGAATTGACTGTTTTAGTTAGAATCATAGTGATTTGTTAGCATAGAACGGTTAAGATAGGTTAGATGATGGATTTCACAAATTTGGAGAAGTTTCATGGAGGTTGTTAATGGTGTATCAGAACTGTTAGAGCTTATAACATCAAGAATATGGCACGAGAATCTTAGGTTTATAGCTCATAATGATCAGTGAAAGGTGTAGATCATGCTAGGGTAAAGATTGGAAGAATTTGGAATGGTTGCTCACAGGTGAAAATGGTGGAATCAGTGCTTTATACTCATCGGGTTCAATTGTTGGTTGAGTTTTAGAAGAAGATAATGGCATGGTTGTGTAGAGGGAAAGAAGTAGAGTATTTTTGCTCTTTGAATCGTGTGATTTCATGGAGAGACAATGGAGAACAGAGGAGTATAAAATTCGTGCATGGTGAGGGTTTCCTGAATCTAGGGTTTGTTGGAGGTAGACGATGAACCATGGCCACACGATTGCACGTTTGACTTGGACTTGAGATTGGATCCAATTGCTCATGTTTAAAATGAAATATGGAGGGAGATCCTGCACATCAAAACGCACCGTTCCATTTAATTCTATCTGATGGGCTCAAATATTGCTTGCTATTCGTACCCCCAAACGCAAGGCCCAATGAGATTTCAACTAGAATTCTTGCTATATGCACCGTTCTGTGTTTTTTTATTTTTTGCTGAAGTTCTCTGATTGCATTGGGCCCAGACGCGCTTGCTATGCGCGCCCCCCAGTCTGGGCCCATTCTCTTATTTCAATTGATTTTATTACTTGCTGCACCCCCTGGTCCAATTAATCTCATTTTAATTTCTTTCAAAAAATGTTAATTCTTTCAAAATTCATAAAAAAATTGGAAAATGCTTATTTTTAATGGGTTGTTTTTGCATATTGTTCATAATTTTGTTAAGAAAAATTTTATTCAAAAAAATTCCAACTTCATTTTATTTTCATATTTTTAGTATATTTTTCTTTTAAATAGGTGTAAATAATTTTTAGTTTGATGCATGAATTTGTTAATTTTAGTTTGATTAAATGCTTTTATATTTATGATCCATTCTTTTTAGGTTGATTAGTATAGAATGTTAGCTTGTATATAAAATTTAATTCATAACGTTAGAGTTTAATCTTAGGTGATTTGATTAGGTGTGATTAGCATGATCAAAACTAGGGTTTAGGAGATAACATAGGTGAATTAAATCATTTCCCGTAGGAATTGTAGTTTGAATCTTTGGGGTATAGGGACTATAGGGATTATGGGTAGTTAATAGATCCCTTAGAAAATATTAGGATTCCCCTACTGCTATTAGTATACTGCTTATATTTGTTTGAATGTGTGGTGTGCCCTCTCTAGGGTTATTTCATTTGTCTGTGTGGGGTATTGGGTCTGCTTGGGGATTGGGAGAGCTGAAGACCTGTGATGATGAAGGCCATTGGAGATCAAAGAGAATGAAGTCCAACTTCCAGAGTTGATGAGGAGCATCCTTTGCTGGCAGCTGTTGAGGAGTATAGGGTTTAGGAGCTAGGCAGAGCTCTAGAATAGAGAACTTGATTCACAAACATGGAAGGCTTTGTCTACCTCCATTCTTTCTCTATGATTCAAAGTCTCTTTCAAATGTCCACCTCCTTCCTTTGGAAGGATCAGTGAATGTATTTGAAAGATAGAACTTTTGAGAGAAAATTGTCTGTGTAATGTTAACAGTTAATGAGCCACCTTTGGTAGGCATTTGACTGTTTAACATTCATTTCATCTTGTTGACTGATGTTCCTCTTGGAGATTGAGACTTGAAGAAAAGCCATTGCAGATTGAAGACTGATGACAAAGACCTTGCTTGAAGGCTGTGGAGATGGAGATTGATGCTTGCTGAAGCTTGTAGCTGATTGTTGATGACTTGAAGACAGATGTTGATGCAGAGCTGCTGTGACTGTTTATTTTTTGCTGTTTTGAATTTCTGATGTATTGTTTGGTTTTCCCTGACTGTATTGTTTGTTGTTTAACCTGTTAGGTTGAAAGTGAATGCTGTTCACTTTTGCCTGTTGTTTTCTAGGTTCGAGGTTGAGTGGGACTCCCTTGCCTCGCTTGTAGTGCTGCATCCATGCATTTTACTGCTTTATTGTATATATGCTATTGTTTATGTTTCCGTCTATTCCCTTAGGATCTTTGTTTCTCTCTGTGCAAGAGAGGATCATGATAGACACTAGGTCTTAACCCATGCATGATAACATTAGGTTAGTTTGATTCCCTTCGCAACCGTAGGTTAGAGTTCTGTCTCTCCTTTCTCAAAACAAACAGAAAAATACAATAAGATTTCAAACATAATAAAAGACACTTCTTCCGTAAAAGAATGTGAACTCATCAAAACGTCAGTTTTGTCCGCTTGGACTGTTAATCAGGAAAACCCTTTTTCAAAAGGAATAAAAACAAACAAGACAGACTTGTGTCGTACGTGGCCCGAACTACGTTTGCTCTGATCTTTCATGCCGTATGAAAGTACGTAGGCATAGGATGCGATATCCTAGCGAGCAACCTTCCCCTCCTTTCCCGTAGGTAGGCGAACTACGTTGACTCTGATTTCTCGTTTCAGACGGGAATACGTAGGCATAAAGTGCGATGCTTTGCCGAGTCATTTTCTTTTCTTTTTAACCCCTGACCTGTAGGGTAGATAGAATAACAATCCATACCCGAAAACAAGCGTGGATCCCGTCGAGTACGACGGACATGAGGGGTGTTAATACCTTCCCCTTGCGTAACCGACTCCCGAATCCAGGTTTTGGTTGCGATGACCATTCCTTTCCCGTTTTGCGGTAGGTTTACCTCGAGCGTTTCCTTTCCCTCCCGTGGGATAAATAACGCACGGTGGCGACTCTTCTGTTCAGTCGGCGTCGATTTTTGTAGTAGCGACAGCTGGCGACTCTGCTGGGGACCCAACGTCCCCTGGCTGCTAAGGACTGCGATAGTTCCTTATGCATTTGGGATCCAACGTCCCTTAAGAGAGTCAATCCTAGCGCTTGTTTTCCCGTCGAGGATTTTGTATGGGTTTATATTTCTGTCATTTACATTTAGCAACTATATTATTGTTATTATTGTTGTATTGGGGTGTGACGGGTGGTTCTATGATTGAGAGATAAGCCGGACCTGGGCTTGAGTGCACCTAGAATTAGAGTAGAAAGTAGTGGGCACGTGCCGGCTTTGCTTGCATTAGTGTCTCATGAAATCTACACTCGGACGAGGTTCTTCTGGTTGACTTCTTTTTCTACCCTTTGGGTCGAAGGGGTTGTTGGTTAGCTGAATTGTCGACTCCGGGAACCGATCATTTGGAAGTTGGCTAAGTGAGGCCTCTTCAGGATTTGATGATGCCACTCCTTCTGGGAATCGTATCATCAACCCTGAAAGTCTGTGACGCCGACGACCGCATAGGATGCCATACCTTTGTCAGTTACTAGGACACCTACCTGTGAGAGGGTTTGGGGTTATGCAGGTAACTAGACCTTCAGATACCGGTTATTTCTTGATCTGAGATCCTGGGTATTTATGGAGAGTTCTGAGGTCTATCAGAGACCAGTTGGAGATATGATATAAGGTCTATCAGAGACCAGTCAGAGTTATGGTTTGAGGTCTGTCAGAGACCATTTGGAGTTATGGCATGGGGTCTATCAGAGACCAGTGTTGGAGCTTTGTTTTGGGTCTACCTGAGACCAGGGTTTGAGGGATTCTGGAGAGTCTATCTGAGACTTTTGATATGGTTCAGGCTTCTCAGCTGTGGCATTTGGTCCCTGTTGCATGTTACTTGCATTGCATCGTTTGCATACCCATTATCATTGCATCCCATTAACGTGTGTCTGTGCTGCAGGTGCATTTGCATATTCCCTGGTTCTAGTGCCCAGACTTCTGAGTATTGATTATGGCTGGATTGAGGAAGACAGTTGCGTACAAGTTGCCTACACCTGACATTACCCCCTTACTTGGTCTGATGTCTCTTGCTGATGAGGAGGTTAGAAGAAGTTTCAGAATGAGTCATGGAAGATTGCTGAGATTAGTCTGCAAGCCAACTGCTGATGAGATGAATGGGCTGTACACCTTGACGCAATTCTATGACCCGGCATTGAGATGTTTCACGTTTGCTGACTTTATTCTGGGGCCTACCATCGAAGAGTATGTGGAGTTTACTGAGCTACCAGTACAGAACAAGGTTCCCTTTATTCACTCTGCCGCTAAGCCCAAGTTGGAGGACTTAGCTAAGGCCTTGCACATGAACGTTGTTGAACTACTAGTGACTTCTTGGCTTGGGGTTCCAGGTTTCTCCCTTGATTTTCTGGTTGGCAAAGCTCAAGAGTACGCCAAGAACGGATGTTGGGTAGTCTTTAACGCTATTTTGGCTCTATGCATTTACGGAATAGTGTTGTTTCCCAACTTACCCAATTTTGTGGACCTGGACGCTTTCCATCTGTTTGCTGCTGGAAACCCGGTGCCCACTTTGATCGGAGATCTCTATCATTCATTGCACTACAAAAATGAAAATAGAAGGGGAAAGACTGTTTACTGTTGTGCGCCGTTGTTGAACATGTGGTTTAAGAGTCATCTTCCCCTGAAGGGACCTTTTGTGGATGATGCAACTACAGCTAGCTGGCCAGAGCGCCTGATGAGGCTATCTTCCGAAGACATCGAGTGGTTTGACCGAGACTTGCTGGGGTCTGAGCTTATTTTCAGTTGTTCTGGGTACCCTAATGTTCCGTTGATAGGAAGAAAAGGGTGTATCAATTACAACCCTTCTCTGTTCGTTCGCCAGTTCGGATATGCGTTGAAGAACCCACCTAAAGAGGAAGAAGTACAGGAATCTCTGTACTTCACAGGTAATTTGAAGGGAGAGTTACTAGCCAAGCTGCAACATGCCTGGACGCGTATCAACAGAAGAGGGAAGCCACTGTTGGGGAAGAATGATTGTCAGGCTTATGCACCCTACAGAGTCTGGATCCAGGAGAGAGCAAGACAGTTGCGGATGCCATTTCCAGATGCACCAGTCCCTGTTTATATTCCGGTGGAAGAGCCAAATACTGTTACTAGGGAGGCCTACGAGCAAGTTGTTAAAGAAAAAGAAGCCTTGATGAAGATCAATGAAGGGTTAGAGCAAGAGCTGGCTCAGATACGCAGTGAGAAAAACAAGGTTGTGCATGCTTTCCAACAGCAGATCGAGCTAGTAAACAGACTAGGGGCTGGGTTGACTGAGGAGAAAAAGAAGCGCGAACGTCTGGGGCAAGAGTTCAGAAGCTCCCATGACATGTTGGAATCCAAAAAGAAAGCACTCGACGCCGCTCACCGAGAAATCTCTTCTTGCAATAAGACTTAGAATGCTACGCTAACCAACAACAAAAAGAGGGAAGACAAATTGAAGCAGCAAATTTCTGACCTTCGAAGAGCAGTTGAAGGCTAGCACTAAGCAGTACGAAGAAGAGGTGATGACCAGATATAGTCTCCAGAATGCATTGAACAAGGCCATCAATGGCAGGGACGAAGCTGTGTCTCAGAAGCGGAAGCTAGAGGATCGCTTCGGAGAAGGGGCATGGGAGGAAACCGCTGGTGACGTGTGACGTGTTCTCAAGAGAAGAAATCAGCTTGTTGAGGGTCTGCTTACCCGACCAAGCCATCCAGAGACCAAGAAGTTAATAGAAGAGTACCAGGCTTATGAGTGTACTTGACTGTTGCATGTATTAACTTGTATGCTTTATTTGCATAGTGCTGACCATCACCAGGATTGTTGGTTGAGGTCATGCCTTCTTATTGTACTCAGGGATGTTATATTCTTGGCTTAATGGATTTCTCTGCAATATATGAGGTGTTTTCTATGATTCGGCTCCGATCTTCGTATTGCTAGCACTGTCACCGCACTGGCACATTCACACTAGAATCGGGGAATTATATTCCCTAACGCACAGACACATATTGCATTGCATTCCCATTCATATTGCATTACAGGTAATTATTAAACTGTATCTCATCTCCTACATCTTCCAGGTCCTCCAAGATTAGCGACCGAAGAATTCCCTGACATTCAACCAGAAACAGCAGTAAGGAAGTCATGAGTCAGGATCAGATTGAGATGCAAGAGGTGCGCAACAACATGATGCAGTTCATACAGGTAATGGAAGCCATGGCCAAGAGTCAGGAACAGTTGCAGAATATGGTGCAGCCTCTGATTGCACGGGCTAATGATAGTGCTGCCGATTTTGCTCAGCAAGGGAATCATGGTTTTCTCCCAGGCCTCAGACGCCAACTTGTGGGGATAGACATCGAGCAGGTTCAAGCAGAATTAATTGATATTCGAGGCCAGCTGGGGTAGTTCACGAAAGATATGCAAGAGTTGCACTCGAATCAAGAGACGCTAGAAGAAGAGAACTGCCGATTGAAGGCACAGGTAGGATTTATGGCTGAAATATTAAGGAACGTACTCAGAAGAGAAAGAGGGAAAGTGTCTGAAGATGCGGCTGGCTTATTTGCTCCTCAGGGGTCTGAAGAACCATTACCCACGCATGATAGGCGTAAGAGACCCTCTCCACGGTTCGAAGCTCAGGATTCTCCTCGTCAGCAGCCGCAATTGATTTTGCAGGATAACTCAAGGAGGTGTGGTAAGAGGATGAGGTTTTCTAACAGAGTATTTGATGAGATCCCAGTGGATTATGATCAGCTGGTGCAACTCTTGTTCCAACTTCAACTGGTGGAGCCCCGCATTTTGGTTCCACTGACAGGGCAGCCGCCACCAGACTATGACCTGAACGCCCATTGTGCCTTCCACTCCGGAGCACCGGGCATAACATTGCAAACTGCAAAGCTTTTAAGCATAAGATTCAAGATTTTCTGGATGAGAAAACAATTGAGTTTGTACCGGGGGGTATAAAAGTTTCAGGGACTGACATTCCCATTTCTCCGCCAAAGGTTGCAGACGAATCGAGGTATATCCCAGAGCCACTGGAAGCTAAGTCCTCGTGTCCACAACAGTTGCCGATGCCAGGGTTGAGTTTAAGGATAATAACGCGTGAGCCTAAGGAATCGTCCGAGCAAAGCCAGCAGCATACAAGATGCCAGTATCCGGCTCAACAAAGAATGCGGGGAAAGAAACCAAGGAGGGTTTTTGAAAAGCCTCCTTCAACGTATGCGGATTTGTTACAGACGTTATTAGGGTTGAACTTGGTGGAGAAGAGAACTCTGGCGCCAATAACAGGCACTCCTCCGTATGGTTACGATGCAAGCAGGCACTGTGAATTCCACTCCGGGGCTCCCGGACATGATATTGAGGGTTGCCACGCGTTCAAGCATAACGTCCAAGATTTAATCGACAATAGGGTTATTAACTTCTCTGATAGGGTCCCCAAGGTGGGGCAAGGCCATAGACAAGCGAGAGCCGGGGTGATGAAAAAGTTTCCCAGGTTTGATCGGGCCGTTGAAAGAAGATCGAGACAGCAGTAGACTACCTCTGATAATGGTTTCTGAGGATGGTTGACTCGCCAATAAGTCGAAGTGCAGGAAGTCCAGTTCTGAGACACCGACATTTTTCATGTTATCTTGTTCATGTCTTCACGTTTGTAGTTTCTTTTCTGTTTAATTGCAAATTTCGCTTCTAAAACTTGTTGGTTTTTCAATTGATATTGGTAAACGAAATGAATATGCATGTTTTGAATTAATCCAGTCGTGTTTACTCTTTGCTTTCTTAAACGCTTAATGCTTGTTTAGCAGGAATCCGGGGAGGATGACGAAAACAGATGACGAATAATATTCCGATTGTATGCTTTTGGATAAAAAACTTGTTGATGAGATACAGGCATTGTTTCAATCCATAAACACCGGAGATATAAGGAAGATAATCCCTTGATAACCCCTTTTGAGCCCAGTAGTAAGAGTTTCTTTTGGAAAATGGGAAAAACCTAAATCTTAACCCGGGGCAGGGTAGGTGTCAGTTAGTTTGACCAAGCGTTCGAATCGTGAAAGGAGTGTCCGTACAAGGATCAATCACACCTCTGGAGGTCGTGCCTAAAAAACCACAAGGGTTAAATGGAAAGAGTGAAACAGTCACAGTATTCCACAAAAAGTCATACAAACTAGTGTCACACGACTTGTTCAAAAAAAAACGGAAAAAACGAAAAGAATCAAAAGCCCGCTAAGTCAAAATTTGAAAACAAATGACTTAGGCAAAAATAGGGGCATCCCGCTGGACTGGAAAATCAAAAGAATTTCAAAAGATAATCAGTCCAGGCAAAAGTTAGGGAATGAAAAAAAAACGAAAGACGGAAAGGATTGTCAAAGAAAAGAAAAATCCTCGAAAAGGACAAAGTCGTGTGACTCTGGGCACCCAAACACGAAAAGCAAATGACTGTCACTAAAAAAAAAAGATGTGTGGTATCCTGAACCATCACTCCTATCATTCCACCTCTAATAGGTGAACGCTGAAGTCAGATTAGCTGAACATAGGATTGGAGAACATTATGGAGAAGGGGTGGGTTAAAATAAACTTTGAGCCTGTGTCTTTCCTTGTTAACCGTGAACCTGACCACGTTACAACCCGAAAAAGTCCTAATTGAAACAGGTTTTGGTCAAGGGCATACTTCGATAAAGATCGCATCGGAACTGACTCCTAAAAAGGGTTCCTCTTGCCAGCTTTCATATTGACATTTTGATAATTGATTCATTTCATGTCGCAAAAATTTTTCCAGTGAACAGACTTGGATTTTGAAATTGTCATATGCATTGCGTTTAATATATCTTTTATGCAGAACAACTTGTGTTACTTGCGAGTAAGCGCATGCCGACAGGAAAGATTCCTACAGTGGAAGGTCTGATCGGGATAAAATGCAGAATGTCCAAATGTTTCGTGAACTGGGGCAAGCTATATCGATTAATTCCGGTAGGGCCAGTCATCCGAGAATCAGTTAATCTGGGGCAATCAGGTCAAGATTTGGCAAATCTCTCATAGCTATGGGCATTTCTCCACGAATCAGTCAATCAGGGGCAAAGGCATTACCAGACTAAGGTCACCCTAAGAGCATGAGAGCTACTGTTGACAGAGCACCTCTTCGAGGGTCGAAATTGTAGAAGCAGTCCATTCCAAAATTGTTGCAGATTCAGGGGCAAGCTATTTCAAGATAGAGTCCTGACTAGGATTTCCTTTCGAGAAGAAGTGTTCAAGAATACAGACTGGGGCATGTTGGTATCCCCGAAGCAGAGTTCCGAGAAGGTGGGCTACCAAAAGATTGCAGTATGGACCAGGAGTTCGTAACGAAAGATTCGATCCCCGCGCAGGTCGCGCTTCCGAGATAACAATGTTCCACACTGAAGAAGGATTAAATTCCCCGACTAGTCGTGGCTTATTCAAAGGACATTCTCCAGCAAAGTCGTTTATCCTCAGCAGAGTTGACGATTCCTAGATCGAAGGCTGTAGTCAGACAGTGTGGTGTCCCCCAAAGGGATTCCCCTATCTCAAGCAGAGTGGTTTAGCCTCAGAAGATTAATATTTCCAACTTGGGAGCTGTAATCAGGCGGTCTACCCCTCCCGTTAGGGTCATTTACTCTTCCCCAGCGGAGTCAGTTGATTTTCCCCAAGAGAATTGGTTCGTCCTCAGCGGAGTTCTCTTTCCAGCAAGTGTTTTCAGTCCTCCCAGTGGAACTCAAAGATTAAGACTCTCCCCGGCAGAGTTGGTTGGGTGTCCTGGCATTTATTTTGTCGGAATATCGTGTGAGACCTGTTCACTCCCCAGCAGAAGCCAAATCATACTTGGCACATCTGCTATTCCCCAGCAGAGTTATATTCCCCAGCAGGGTGTTACTTCATCGAGGTGCTTGGTTTAAGTTCCTAATTTCCCAGCAAAGTTGATTTCACTTTTCCAGCATTTATTAATTGCTAAACATTCGGGATCTCGACGTGAGACATTCAACGAAAATGTCAGTTTGGCATTATTCCCCACAGAGTTATCATGATAAGTTTCTCTTTGTCCTCAAGCAGAGTTACTTATTTCCCCTCCAGAATTGCTAGTTGAAGTGTCTCCAGTCCGGCCAGCGGATCACTTTCTTCAAAATTGTTGTTACGTCAGCATCAAAAGGTTTCAGAGGCTGTCGCCGGTTATCAGAGCAGACGTCCGGTAGTTTGGTTTCCAGATATCCCCCAGTAGAGTCCGCCCCAAAGTCGCTGTCACGTCAGTGCTAAGAAGTTTGTGGGTTAGGATCAATAGAGAAATGGGGGTCCTAACGTGGACAGAGTGGGGTGCCCTAACGTGGACAGATTTATTCCCCCGATTTGATGAGATGTGCTAGTCCTAACGTGGACAGATTCGGGTTCTCGGTATTGGTGGAATGTGAAGTCATGACGTTGACAAAGTTGATTACTCTTTGTGTTGGTGTCCTGACGTGGACCATTTATTCTCAACAGTTATCTTTCTTCGTATTGGTGAAGCGGGGGTCCTGACGTGGGCAAATCAAGACGAGATCAGAGTCCTGACATGGACAAATCAGACGAAGCGTGAGTCCTGACGTGGACAAGTTTATTTATTCAGCAAGTAAAGAGGTGATTCCTTACGTGGAAAGATCGTGATTCCTTACGTGGAAAGAGGTGATTCCTTACGTGGAAAGATTGTATTCCTTACGTGGAAAGATTGGAGTCCTGACGTGGACGAATCAAGATGAAGTTGTATTCCTTACGTGGAAAAAAGAAGAGATGTTTCCTTACGTGGAAAGAGAAGATGTATTCCTTACGTGGAAAAAGACGGTTTCCTGACGTGGAAAGATGGTTTCCTTACGTGGAAAAGATTGGATTCCTTACGTGGAAAAGAGATGATTCCTTACGTGGAAAGAAGATGATTCCTAACGTGGAAAGATTGTGTTTCCTTACGTGGAAAGAAGTTGGATTCCTTACATGGAAAGAGGTGATTCCTTACGAGGAAGGTTGTGTTCCTTACGTGGAAAGAAGTTGGTTTCCTTACGTGGAAAGATGATTCCTAACGTGGAAAGATGTATTCCTTACGCGGAAAAAAGTGTTCCTTACGTGGAAAGAAGTTGGTTTCCTTACGTGGAAAGATGATTCCTAACGTGGAAAGATGTATTCCTTACGCGGAAAAAAGTGTTCCTTACGTGGAAAGAAGTTGGTTTCCTTACGTGGAAAGATGATGTAAGAGCACAGATTGTGTCTTAGTAATATCTCTATGTTTTGATGATAACATTAATGATAATTTGTATACAAGAATTATACTCTCTAAATTTGTTCTAAACTGTTTTCTACAGGCACAAAAGATTTTAATCTTAAAGAGCAAATTTGATGTGTACAATAAATTTTGAATGGCTCAAGAGCATCTGAAGATTAGAAGAATCTGAAGTATAAGAGCTTAGTCATCAAGATTCTGAAGATACAACACGCTGCATATATTATCAAGAATCTGAATGAAAGAAGACTCTGAGTGAAGAGACTCTGAATGAGAGAAGACTCTGATCTGAGTGAAGACTCTGATCTAAGAGCATGTTACGCTTCAAGCACACAGCTGCACCAGACTCTGATTCAGCAACATCTGAAGAACATCTTAGGCTCTGAAGTTTCCAGAAGATTCTGAAGACTGAAGACTCTGATATTGATTGTTGATCTGAACTATCTGAAGAATTATTTGAAGAAGATTATTTTAATATATCCGTTGGAATATGCCAGCAAATCTTTCCTTAATTGGGATAGACATAAATCTCTGCAAGAATATTATTCCTCTGATACATTCCATATATGGTAAATTCACAGCTCAGCAGACAATTGCTACACCCACATTTTGTGCGCCGTCTCTCTGCTGCAATAGTACAAAGGACAGTACTATTTGATATTGGAAATATCTTCTCCAACGGTATTATATTCTCTCCAATATTCAAGTGGCTATATAAAAAGGATATCATAGCACTTTCTTTAGAGACGAATTTTGAAAAACTTACTCTCAAGCGAAGAAACTCTCAAGCTCTCATATTCTTTATAGTTCATACTTTGTTCTAAACTTAGAGAAATAACACAGTTGTGTTTATAGCTTTCATAGAAGCAATTTATTACTCTTACATTGTATTACATTAATTTGTAAAGGAAGTTTTCATTAAGAGGATCTAGGTTAGATCAGTAGCTCTTGAGAAGACTAAGAACAGTTGTTCTTAGGTGTTGCTATTTGTAATCAGTTGATTTGAATAGTGGATTAAGTCCTTGTTGAGAAAGGCAAATCACTCTTGAAAAGGGTGGACTGGAGTAGTTGAGTTCAACGAACCAGGATAAAAATACTTGAGTTTTTATCTTTGATTATTTTCTGTCATACTTATTCAACCCCCCTTCTAAGTATTTTCTCACCTTCAGTTGGCATCAGAGCTCCGGTTCTGCGTGTGCATTCACTTAACCGTGACAGATAAAGATCCAGTGAGAAGAATACTCTGTTATTTATTTGGTTGCTAATATGGGTGATATTCCTACATCAAGCAACAAATATGAAGGAGACAGAATCAGCACCAAACCTCCAATGTTTGATGGAGAAAAATTTGATTATTGGAAAGATAGACTTGAAAGTTTTTTCTTGGGGTATGATGCTGATCTCTGGGATTTAGTCATTGATGGATATGAACATCCTACTAAGGATGGCAAAAAGATTGATAGAAAATCAATGACTGAGGAGCAGAAGAAAGAATTCAAGAATCATCACAAAGCCAGAACCATACTTCTTAATGCAATCTCTCATACAGAGTATGAGAAGATTACCAACAGAGACACTGCTCATGATATGTTTGAGTCTCTCAAAATGACTCATGAGGGAAACTCTCAGGTGAAAGAAACAAAGGCTCTGGCGCTGATACAGAAGTATGAAGCGTTCAAGATGGAAGAATCTGAGAACATTGAGACTATGTTTTCCAGATTTCAGATTCTAACAGCTGGGTTGAAAGTTCTGGACAAGGGCTACTCAACATCTGATCATGTCAAGAAGATCATCAGAAGTCTTCCTACCAGATGGAGACCTATGGTGACTGCATTGAAGCTGGCCAAGGATCTGAACAAAATCTCATTAGAAGAACTCATCAGTTCTTTGAGAAGTCATGAGATTGAGCTGGAGGAAGATGAACCCCAGAAGAAAGATAAAGGTAAATCCTTAGCTTTTAAATCTAACAAATCTTTTAAAGCTTTGCAGGTAAATGAAGAAAGCTCTGAGGAATCTTCTTCTGAAGAAGAAGATGAACTATCCATGCTGTCCAGAAGGATCAACAAACTCTGGAAGCACAAAGGGAAGAAGTTCAACAACTTCAGAAGATCTGATCAAAAGAGAGAATCTTCTGGACACAGAAGATCTGGCAAGAAAGAGGTCACTTGCTATGAATGTAAAGAACCTGGACACTACAAGAGTGAATGTCCCAAACTTCAAAAGGAAAAACCCAAAAGGAAGTTTGATAAAAAGAAAAAGGTTCTGATGGCTACATGGGATGACTCAGATGAATCTGAATCATCTTCTGAATCTGAGGAAGAATGTGCAAATGTTGCGCTGATGGCCAACACAAATGATCAAGATGAAGGAACGTCATCATCTGAATCTGAGTCAGAATCAGACTCTGACTCTGAAGAGGTATTTTCTGAACTCTCCAGAGCTGAACTTGTTGAAAGTTTATCTGACATGTTGGAAAGCTACAGCAAGATTAAACTCAAATACAAGAAGCTGAAAAGCAATCTTGAATCTGAGATTGATCTTCTGAGAACAGAACTTGTTGAGCAGAAAGAAATAAATTTAAAACTCAAAAATGATTTAGAAACAACTCAACAAGAATCTGATACTGAAACAGAGTCAAGTGAAAATATTTTAGAAACATATGACTCCAGTTTTAAAAGATTCCTCACTAAAAGCATAGACAGAAGCAAAATGGCTTCTATGATCTATGGTGTTAGTGGGAACAACAGAAGAGGCATTGGATGTGAATCTTCCTCTGGAAGCAATCCAAAATCTGTTGATAAACTCTTCATCAAGAAGACTCCTCTGTATTCTCATTTTAAGTTTGGTCATCTGAATGATATTAAACATACAAGCTCTGAAAAGAGTACTTATGTGTTTAAGCCAAGGGCTAGCCAGAATAAACACTATGTTGAAAAACAGAAGTTTAGGCAAAACCACAGAACATCTAACCCCAAAGGACCCAAGAAGATCTGGGTACCTAAAAGTAAAATAATACCTGTTGCAGATGTTCTTAGCAGCAAAATCCAGACACCAATCATGGTACCTGGACTCTGGATGCTCACGACATATGACGGGCGAAAGGTCTATGTTCCAAAGCCTGGAACTTAGATCTGGAGGGGACGTGAAATTTGGAGGGAACCAGAAGGGCAAGATCATTGGCTCTGGTACAATAGGTAATGGTAACCTACCCTCTATTTCTAATGTTCTGTTAGTTGAAGGATTGAAACATAATCTATTGTCCATAAGTCAATTAAGTGACAATGGTTATGATATCATCTTTAATCAAAAATGTTGCAAAGCTGTATGTCAAAAGAATGGTTCAATCCTATTCAGTGGAAAGAGGAAAAACAACATTTACAAAATTAACCTTTCAGAACTTAAAGTTCAAAATGTAAAATGCCTTTTATCTGTGAATGATGAGCAATGGGTCTGGCATAGAAGATTGGGACATATTAATATGAGACGTATATCTCAGATTAATAAACTCAATCTGGTCAGAGGACTCCCTAATCTGAAGTTCAATTCAGATGCTCTGTGTGGCGCATGTCAAAACGGTAAATTTTCAAAATCTCATTTTAAACCAAAAAATGTTGTTTCCACTTCTAGACCATTGGAATTACTTCATATTGATCTGTTTGGACCAGTGAAAACTGCATCCATCAGAGGCAAGAAGTATGGGTTAGTCATTGTAGATGACTACAGCAGATGGACATGGGTAAAGTTTCTAAAACACAAGGATGAGTCTCATTCTGTGTTCATTGACTTCTGCAATCAAGTCCAGACTGAAAAAGAATGCAAAATTATTAAAGTCAGAAGTGATCATGGTGGTGAATTTGAAAACAAATATTTTGAAAAATATTTTTCTGAAAAAGGAATTGCACATGATTTCTCCTGTCCTAGAACTCCACAACAAAATGGAGTTGTAGAGAGGAAAAATAGAACATTGCAAGAAATGGCCAGAACCATGATCAACGAGACAAATCTGGCAAAATACTTTTGGGCAGAAGCAATAAATACAGCATGTTATATTCAGAACAGAGTGTCTGTAAGACCTCTTCTGGAAAAGACTCCCTATGAATTGTGGAGAAACAGAAAGCCCAACATTGCTTATTTTCATCCATTTGAATGTATTTGTTATATGCTTAACACTAAAGATCATCTGAACAAGTTTGATTCCAAAGCACAGAAGTGTTTCATGCTTGGTTATTCTGAACGCTCTAAAGGCTACAGAGTATTCAATACTGAAACACAGATTGTGGAAGAATCTATTCATGTTAGATTTGATGATAAGCTTGGCTCTGAAAAGCCAAAGCAAGTTGAAAGTTCTGCAGATAGAGAAGTTATTCTCACAGACTCTGAAGGCTCAGAGGCAGACAAGACTGAAGACAAAGACTCTGAAGCAAACCCAGATGCTACGCCTCTAACTTCCCAACTTGACAATCTGCATATTTCTGAAAGACCAACAGTCAGAGGATCTTCTTCCAGAATGAAAGCTTCTCATCCAGAGGATGTGATAATTGGAAAGAAAGATGATCCAATAAGGACAAGAGCATTTCTCAGAACTTCTGAATCTTCCTTCTGTGGCTTAGTGTCAATTATAGAACCAACATCTGTTGATGAGGCTCTGGAAGATAATGAATGGATTTTAGCTATGCAAGAGGAGCTGAATCAATTCACAAGGAATGAAGTCTGGGATCTGGTTCCAAGACCTAAAGGTTTCAATGTCATTGGAACAAAATGGGTTTTCAGAAATAAACTTAATGAGAAAGGAGAAGTTGAAAGGAACAAAGCAAGACTGGTTGCTCAAGGCTACAGTCAACAAGAAGGCATAGACTACACAGAAACATATGCTCCTATTGCAAGGTTAGAGTCTATACGCTTGCTTATTTCATTTGCTGCACAACATAACATCACTCTTTATCAGATGGATGTTAAAAGTGCTTTTCTTAATGGAATTATAGAAGAGGAAGTGTATGTCCACCAACCTCCTGGTTTTGAAAATGAAAATTTTCCAGATCATGTTTACAAACTGAAAAAATCTCTTTATGGACTAAAACAAGCTCCCAGAGCTTGGTATGAGAGATTGAGTAATTTTCTTCTGAAGAAAAATTTCATCAGAGGAAAAGTGGATACCACACTATTTTGTAAAACCATTAAGAAAGATTTGTTGATTTGTCAAATTTATGTAGATGATATTATTTTTGGATCAACAAATATTATGCTTGGAAAGGAGTTTGCTAAATGTATGCAGGCAGAATTTGAGATGAGCATGATGGGAGAATTGAGATTCTTTCTGGGAATCCAAATAAATCAGACTCCAGAGTGCACCTACATACATCAGACCAAGTATGTTAAAGAGCTTCTGAAGAAGTTTAACATGCTGGATAGCAAAATGGCAAAGACTCCAATGCATCCTACAAGCACTCTAGCTAAGGAAGAGGTAAGTAAGAAGGTAGATCAGAAACTCTACAGAGGTATGATAGGATCTCTTCTTTATTTGACTGCTTCTAGACCAGACATTTTGTTTAGTGTTTGTTTATGTGCTAGATTCCAATCAGATCCTAGAGAATCACACTTAACTGTTGTTAAGAGGATTCTAAGTTATCTGAAAGGTACTGCTAATGTTGGTTTGTGTTACAGAAGATCTGACGAATATTCACTAGTTGGATTCTGTGATGCTGACTATGCTGGAGATAGAGTTGAGCGCAAAAGTACTTCTGGAAGCTGTCAGTTTCTTGGAAGTCATCTGATCTCGTGGTACAGCAAGAAGCAACCAACAATTGCACTATCAACCACAGAGGCAGAATACATTGCTGCTGCTGGATGTTCCACTCAGATGCTCTGGATGAAGAGTCAACTAGAAGATTATCAAATCTATGAGAGTAATCTTTCTATCTTCTGTGATAATACTTCTGCTATATGTTTATCCAAAAATCCAATTTTACACTCTAAGGCCAAACATATAGAGATTAAACATCATTTCATCAGAGACTATGTTCAGAAGGGTGTAATAAATTTAGCCTTTGTTGATACAGATCATCAATGGGCAGATATTTTCACAAAACCCCTCGCTGAAGATAGGTTTAAGTTTATTCTGAAAAATATTTGTATGGATTTTTGTCCAGAGTAATATTTCTCAGAGTCAACTTCTCAGATGCTAAGTGTTTAACACTCTGAAGTATTTCATCTGTCTTGCTTGTTTAATTTATCTGTGAATTTTTTTTGTGTGAAACTCTGAACTGACCATCTCAGAGGATCTGAAAGTTGAAAACGTTTCATTTCTTAAGAGTTATAGAATCACATGCAAGCAAACACGTGTCACTCAGAATCTGAAAAGATGGAGTACACCTACTGATTATGACGTTTAAGGTATTGCTTTGAAAATCTCAATCTGTCTTGATTTTCCCCAAATGTCATATCATAATTAAAAATGATTACTTTTCATTTAATGCAAACGTGCGTATGTGTCCTATGTGTGTCTGTTGTGTTTCCCATGCTTGCTTTATTTGTCTATATAAACCATTCTCATAACACATTCACACTTTTCACATTCTCAAACACATATGCGCTTTTGCTTGTTGTTCTCTCTCTTTGCAAACCCTAAAAGAACTCAGAAACCTTCATCTTCTTCATCATCGTCAACAATGGCATCTACTTCAAACGCTGTTACTACCAAGAATGCTACCACTTTCAAAGAACCAATTCCCTCTATACCTCAACCACAACATTCCAACCAACCAACATCTGAACCACAAATCAATCCTCAACCTTCTGAACCACAAACATCTGAACATCCATCTTCACAACCTCAACCTTCTGAACAAACACCACAAACACAACTAACCCAACCAAGAAAACCCAGAATCCCTGATGAAGCAGAATTGGGATCACGTGTTTATACTCTGTTAAGAGATTTTGATAAGGATAATGTCTCAGACTTTGCTGACATTATGGATGTTTGCATGACTACTATGGACAAAGAGGCTGCTGACGCTGTTTGGAAGAAATATCTTTACAGACTGAATAGGGAGGCTTTGAAAATCAGGACTCAATGTCTTAGATTGTCAAAAGTAAGGTTTGCTGCTTATCAAAAACGGATTAAGAGAAACACTCCTCCTATTCTTCTTCTAGAAGCTCCTCCACCTCCAGAAATTCCTGCACCTGATGTTACTCAGCCTGTTTCAGAATCTACTGTTTCAGAATCTACAGATCTTCAGAAGGATGTCAAAGAACTTAAGGATTTTATGGTTGATCAAAAGAAAACAAATGAAGAAATGAAAACTTGGATGGCTAAGCAAGATGTAAATTCAGAAAGGATTACAGCACTGCTGCAACTCATTGCTTCTCAACAAGCCTCATCTGCTAAACCTACTTGATGTTTTGCACAAGTTTTTCATGTTTTGCTTTGTTTTGATTTTCTTCTGATATGTTTTGTATGCTTTTATCTGAATCTGGATGTTCTCTTGACTTAATGACAATGATCTTTTTGCTTATCTGGATATGTGTTTCTTCTGCATCTTTACTGTCTTTTAAAATTCTTTTTGATTATGACAAAAAGGGGGAGAAACAAAATAGAATCTGATTGTTCAAATCTATAAGCAATTATCTGAACTAAGTCAGACATGTTACTAACATTCTTTGAATTTAAGTGTCCCAGATATTATTAAAAAATCTGACAAATTTCATTGAAGTTTTTCCTGAGATCTATCTTTTCAGAACCTGATCAAAAATAGCTAAATCTGAGTAGACCAGACTCTGATATCTAACCTTGAGTACTATGATCTAAAAGATAACTCAAGACAGGAAATGGCAAGATAAACAACCAGGTGTTCTGAAGTTGTTCATCTGGCATCAAGCTTTAATATGGCATCAAGCTTTGACTCTAGAAGTCAAACATATGTCAACCAGGCTTCAATCAGGCTCTGAATCTGAAATGTACTCAACCAGAAAGGGAAGTATCTAATTCCATTAGAGTATTCATTTCAGGGGGAGATTGTTAATCTCAGGGGGAGTAATTTTAATTCATATTTTTATTGAACAAATTTCTCATGTTTTGTCATCATCAAAAAGGGGGAGATTGTAAGAGCACAGATTGTGTCTTAGTAATATCTCTATGTTTTGATGATAACATTAATGATAATTTGTATACAAGAATTATACTCTCTAAATTTGTTCTAAACTGTTTTCTACAGGCACAAAAGATTTTAATCTTAAAGAGCAAATTTGATGTGTACAATAAATTCTGAATGGCTCAAGAGCATCTGAAGATTAGAAGAATCCGAAGTATAAGAGCTTAGTCATCAAGATTCTGAAGATACAACACGCTGCATATATTATCAAGAATCTGAATGAAAGAAGACTCTGAGTGAAGAGACTCTGAATGAGAGAAGACTCTGATCTGAGTGAAGACTCTGATCTAAGAGCATGTTACGCTTCAAGCACACAGCTGCACCAGACTCTGATTCAGCAACATCTGAAGAACATCTTAGGCTCTGAAGTTTCCAGAAGATTCTGAAGACTGAAGACTCTGATATTGATTGTTGATCTGAACTATCTGAAGAATTATTTGAAGAAGATTATTTTAATATATCCGTTGGAATATGCCAGCAAATCTTTCCTTAATTGGGATAGACATAAATCTCTGCAAGAATATTATTCCTCTGATACATTCCATATATGGTAAATTCACAGCTCAGCAGACAATTGCTACACCCACATTTTGTGCGCCGTCTCTCTGCTGCAATAGTACAAAGGACAGTACTATTTGATATTGGAAATATCTTCTCCAACGGTATTATATTCTCTCCAATATTCAAGTGGCTATATAAAAAGGATATCATAGCACTTTCTTTAGAGACGAATTTTGAAAAACTTACTCTCAAGCGAAGAAACTCTCAAGCTCTCATATTCTTTATAGTTCATACTTTGTTCTAAACTTAGAGAAATAACACAGTTGTGTTTATAGCTTTCATAGAAGCAATTTATTACTCTTACATTGTATTACATTAATTTGTAAAGGAAGTTTTCCTTAAGAGGATCTAGGTTAGATCAGTAGCTCTTGAGAAGACTAAGAACAGTTGTTCTTAGGTGTTGCTATTTGTAATCAGTTGATTTGAATAGTGGATTAAGTCCTTGTTGAGAAAGGCAAATCACTCTTGAAAAGGGTGGACTGGAGTAGTTGAGTTCAACGAACCAGGATAAAAATACTTGAGTTTTTATCTTTGATTATTTTCTGTCATACTTATTCAACCCCCCTTCTAAGTATTTTCTCACCTTCAGATGATTCCTAACGTGGAAAGATGTGATTCCTTACGTGGAAAGAAGACGTATTCCTTACGTGGAAAGGAAAGATGATAGTTCCTTACATGGAAAAAAGACGCATTCCTAACGTGGAAAAGAAGTGGTTTCCTTACGTGGAAAGATGATGATTCCTTACGTGGAAAGATTGTGATTCCTTACGTGGAAAAGATGGTGATTCCTAACGTGGAAAGAAAGATTGGAGTCCTTACGTGGACAAATTAAGATAAGATGTATTCCTTACGTGGAAAGATTGTATTCCTTACGTGGAAAGATTGGAGTCCTTACATGGACAATTCAAGATGAGTTGTATTCCTTACGTGGAAAAATGAGATTCCTTACGTGGAAAAGATGTGATTCCTTACGTGGAAAGATTGGAGTCCTTACGTGGACAGATCAAGATAAGTTGATTCCTTACGTGGAAAGATGAGATTCCTTACGTGGAGAGAGGTATTCCTAACGTGGAAAGAAGTTGATTCCTTACGTGGAAAAAAGATGTTTCCTTACGTGGAAAGAGAAGACGTATTCCTTACGTGGAAAGATGATGATTCCTTACGTGGAAAGAGAAGATGATTCCTTACGTGGAAAGAAGAGATAGATTCCTTACGTGGAAAGAAGAGGTGATTCCTTACGTGGAAAGAAGTTGATTCCTTACGTGGAAAGAAGTTGGATTCCTTACGTGGAAAAAGGTGTTCCTAACGTGGAAAGAAGTTGGATTCCTTACGTGGAAAAAGGTGTTCCTAACGTGGAAAGAAGTTGATTCCTGACGTGGAAAGAAGAAGTTATTCCTTACGTGGAAAGGAGTTTATTCCTTACGTGGAAAGAAGAGTTATTCCTTACGTGGAATAATGAGATTCCTAACATGGAAGATGTTATTCCTAACGTGGAAAGGTTATTCCTAACGTGGAAAGGTTATTCCTAACGCGGAAGATGTTATTCCTAACGTGGACAAGTTTATTCCTTACGTGGAAAGAAGTTATTCCTTACGTGGAAAGGTGGGTCCTAACGTGGACGATGTATTCCTTACGTGGAAAGGGGGGTCCTAACGTGGACAAGGTTATTCCTAACGTGGACAAGAGTTTATTCCTAACGTGGACGATTTATTCCTGATAAAATGCAGACGAGTCATCCCCAGCGAAGTTGCCGAGATTTTTCTGAGTTGACAACAGTTGGAGTCCTAACGTGGACAGGTGTAGTTGAGATTTCTTCGATGATAGAATCTTGTTCAGGCCGACGAAAATAATCCCCAGCACGGTCGCTAATGGAT
Source organism: Lathyrus sativus (assembly GCA_963859935.3). NCBI lineage: Eukaryota > Viridiplantae > Streptophyta > Magnoliopsida > Fabales > Fabaceae > Lathyrus > Lathyrus sativus. The sequence continues at coordinate 185,744,432 of OZ012736.1, read as the reverse complement.
CAGTTGGTTGCCATAACAGTTAGATTCAGTTGATGAATGTCGTTCCCCAAGCAGTGGTGCAGTTTATTTCTGCGGTTGGCAAATTTCCGGGTTCTTAGTATTCAACCGTCTCGTACCGCGAATGTTTGAAGGCTGTTCGCTCTTCACCCAATCGGGTCCAAGTCGCTTGAATAGGGGCAGCTGTTGCACCCTAAAATTTGCTCAACCTAATTCACTTGGTTTATGTTTCAATTGCATTAGCATTTGCATATAGAGTCATGTACATAGTCTAATCATCTGCATAGCATAGCATAGCAAATCATCCAACAGGGGACCAATTACTATTCTCCTCTCAATGAGCCTACCAAGAGGTTATTATTCAAATTCAAGCATATCAAAGTCATCAGAAAGAATGGGAAAGCTAAAGAAGTCAATGGATCAAGCAGTGCATCTATCTCCTATCTGAGGGTATCTGAAGATCATCAAAGAAGTTATGAGTTGTAAGCTGAGCATGGAGTGTATACATACATCATGGAAGACTTAGAAAGTCATTTGGAGAAGGAGGCAAGTCATTGATGTGATCACAAGAGTTGCAGTTGAAGACAGTCAACTAGGGTTTCATCTGGGTCAACCCTGGGTCAACTCTAGGTCAATTGATTGATTGAAAGGCATTGAGGTCTATTTGAGAGATGTGGGGTTCATCATTTGGCATGTAGAGAAGGATATGGTGTTATTCTAAGAAGAAATCAAGAGAAATCAAGGAGAAGAGGAGTTTCTAAATTAGGGTTTCTGTGTAAAATCCCCTAGTTTAGGTCAAACTTCCAAGCAAGATAAGTCAAAATGCAAGCTTCAAATGGATCCTTGGTCAACATGAAACTTGTATAGGATCTCAATACCTTTAATTTGAGTTGTGGAAGACATTAAGGAGATTTATAGAACTCAAGTTATGGTCCTTGCAAGTTACAGGTCATCTGAGGTATCTGAAATTTTGTCTGTGAAAGTCACTTGTCTTCCAAGCAACTTTTACCCCTCAAGGAGATTTCAAATGAATTTATGGTCAACATAAGAGTTGTTCCTCATTGTCCTAGATTTCTATAATGGTATGGTATGCCTTCATATGATTTGTGAAACTCTACTTATGGTCTTGGCAAGCAAAGGGTATTTTGGTCATCTGAGAATTACAGGTCATTTCAAGCCTATGCCCAAAACTCATACAAGGAAGCTTCAAATGGAAAACTTCACAACATAAAACTTGCTCCAAATTACATTTTGAGTCTAGAAAAGTGACCATGAAATATTGGAAAGGCTCATAGCACAAGGTTTCAAAATTGGTGGATTTAATGAATAAAAAATGACCTAAATTTGAGATTTTTCATAATTTGGCCAAATGGGAGGAAATTATAGGTCATTTTGATTGGAAAAAATGTTTTAAGAACATTGGCAAAATTAGAATTTTGAGTTTGGTTCAAGATTTAGGAGTTATGCATGGTTACTTACAAAAGAAGTTACATAATCAAAATCCAAGGGAAAGTGTGCATGGGAAGTTTCTCCAAGGTTCTAGGACTTTCTATTCTCATCTATATATTGAATGAAGTAACTCCATGCCATGGTTGGTGATTCATTGTGCTCATAATACCTAGTTTTACATCATTCTTCCAATTTGCAAAATCACTTCAAACTCCATCAAATCTCTCTCAATTTCCATTTTTCTTGATTGGATCATCATCAACATCTTTCATAGATCAGAATTCCATCAAAGATTTGGTTGAATTGAGCAAGAATCGTGCCATCCATATTCATCATTCAAGGTGCAAGAAGAAGTGGTTACAAAGTTTCAAGGCATTGGAGCAAGAATCTTTGCATACAGAACTCATAATCAAGTTCACTGATCAGTTTCCAATCATTGCAAGCATCAGATCCAAGGATTTCCATAGCTGTTTTCACCATTTACACCAGGTAAGTTTCCTCTTCGAATTGACTGTTTTAGTTAGAATCATAGTGATTTGTTAGCATAGAACGGTTAAGATAGGTTAGATGATGGATTTCACAAAGTTTGGAGAAGTTTCATGGAGGTTGTAATGGTGTATCAAAACTGTTAGAGCTTATAACATCAAGAATATGGCACGAGAATCTTAGGTTTATAGCTCATAATGATCAGTGAAAGGTGTAGATCATGCTAGGGTAAAGATTGGAAGAATTTGGAATGGTTGCTCACAGGTGAAAATGGTGGAATCAGTGCTTTATACTCATCGGGTTCAATTGTTGGTTGAGTTTTAGAAGAAGATAATGGCATGGTTGTGTAGAGGGAAAGAAGTAGAGTATTTTTGCTCTTTGAATCGTGTGATTTCATGGAGAGACAATGGAGAACAAAGGAGTATAAAATTCGTGCATGGTGAGGGTTTCCTGAATCTAGGGTTTGCTGGAGGTAGACGATGAACCATGGCCACACGATTGCACGTTTGACTTGGACTTGAGATTGGATCCAATGGCTCATGTTTAAAATGAAATATGGAGGGAGATCCTGCGCATCAAAACGCACCGTTCCATTTAATTCTATCTGATGGGCTCAAATATTGCTTGCTATTCGTACCCCCAAACGCAAGGCCCAATGAGATTTCAACTAGAATTCTTGCTATATGCACCGTTCTGTGTTTTTTTATTTTTTGCTGAAGTTCTCTGATTGCATTGGGCCCAGACGCGCTTGCTATGCGCGCCCCCCAGTCTGGGCCCATTCTCTTATTTCAATTGATTTTATTACTTGCTGCACCCCCTGGTCCAATTAATCTCATTTTAATTTCTTTCAAAAAATTTTAATTCTTTCAAAATTCATAAAAAAATTGGAAAATGCTTATTTTTAATGGGTTGTTTTTGCATATTGTTCATAATTTTGTTAAGAAAAATATCATTCAAAAAAATTCCAACTTCATTTTATTTTCATATTTTTAGTATATTTTTCTTTTAAATAGGTGTAAATAATTTTTAGTTTGATGCATGAATTTGTTAATTTTAGTTTGATTAAATGCTTTTATATTTGTAATCCATTCTTTTTAGGTTGATTAGTATAGAATGTTAGCTTGTATATAAAATTTAATTCATAATGTTAGAGTTTAATCTTAGGTGATTTGATTAGGTGTGATTAGCATGATCAAAACTAGGGTTTAGGAGATAACATAGGTGAATTAAATCATTTCCCTTAGGAATTGTAGTTTGAATCTTTGGGGTATGGGGACTATAGGGATTATGGGTAGTTAATAGATCCCTTAGAAAATATTAGGATTCCCCTACTGCTATTAGTATACTGCTTATATTTGTTTGAATGTGTGGTGTGCCCTCTCTAGGGTTATTTCATTTGTCTGTGTGGGGTATTGGGTCTGCTTGGGGATTGGGAGAGCTGAAGACCCGTGATGATGAAGGCCATTGGAGATCAAAGAGAATGAAGTCCAACTTCCAGAGTTGATGAGGAGCATCCTTTGCTGGCAGCTGTTGAGGAGTATAGGGTTTAGGAGCTAGGCAGAGCTCTAGAATAGAGAACTTGATTCACAAACATGGAAGGCTTTGTCTACCTCCATTCTTTCTCTATGATTCAAAGTCTCTTTCAAATGTCCACCTCCTTCCTTTGGAAGGATCAGTGAATGTATTTGAAAGATAGAACTTTTGAGAGAAAATTGTCTGTGTAATGTTAACAGTTAATGAGCCACCTTTGGTAGGCATTTGACTGTTTAACATTCATTTCATCTTGTTGACTGATGTTCCTCTTGGAGATTGAGACTTGAAGAAAAGCCATTGCAGATTGAAGACTGATGACAAAGACCTTGCTTGAAGGCTGTGGAGATGGAGATTGATGCTTGCTGAAGCTTGTAGCTGATTGTTGATGACTTGAAGACAGATGTTGATGCAGAGCTGCTGTGACTATTTATTTTTTGTTGTTTTGAATTTCTGATGTATTGTTTGGTTTTCCCTGACTGTATTGTTTGCTGTTTAACCTGTTAGGTTGAAAGTGAATGTTGTTCACTTTTTCCTGTTGTTTTCTAGGTTCGAGGTTGAGTGGGACTCCCTTGCCTCGCTTGTATTGCTGCATCCATGCATTTTACTGCTTTATTGTATATATGTTATTGTTTCTGTTTCCGTCTATTCCCTTAGGATCTCTGTTTCTCTCTGTGCAAGAGAGGATCATGATAGACACTAGTGTTGCACCCCAAAATTTGACCAACAATTATTTATTCATTGAGTGTTTGAAAGTTGATACCTTCATCAGAAAGTTCAAGAGATCCTCAGAGGAGTGGGTTGAAACCAGGGTTGTGTGCTTTATAGCTTGAGAGTTGTGGGTGCTCCTCAGATGATTCTGAGACTTTGAGAATGAACTTGATGTTTTGAGAAAGCCTATGAGATGTCTTGATAGCCATCATGAAGCCCAGAGAGGTCATTATGCAAGAATTCAGAAGATTCAACCATGAATGGTAGAATTAGGGTTTTGACTGGGTCAACCCTAGGATAACTGAAAATTTGGAGAAGGTTGAGACCTAATCCAAGGGCCATGAGATCATGGAATGATGCATAGAGATGTTATAAAGATGATTCCTAGACCAACTCATCATGATTGAGGAATTTGAGAAGTTTCAAGTCAGGGTTTCCAAGGATTGTCAGTGAAAAAACCCTAATTTGATCCCTATCTTCCAGGCAGTTTTAGCTCTAGATGTGATTGATATCTCATCTTCCCCACAACATGAATGTTGTAGAGCTTGTTCTTAGCTTTAATTTTAGTGGTGGAAGTCCTTGATAGGAGTTGCAGAGCTCAAGTTATGGTTTTGACAAATTACAGGTCAGCTGAGGTATGTGAATCTGGGTCCTTGAAAGTCATCCAACTTGCAGGCAACTTTTGCCCTAGTAGGATGATTCCTATGATTTCTTGGTCAAATGAATGTTGGAGAGCATCTTCTTAGCTTTAATTTGAGTGGTAGAAGTCCTTGATAGGATTTGTGGAACTCAACTTATGGTTTGAACAAGACAGGGGTATTTTGGTCATTTGTCAGTTATAGGTCATTTTAAGAAAAGGCCATATCTCCTATTTCCAAGCCTCAAATGGAAAAACTCAAAACATGAAAGTTGTTCAAAATGGGATTTTAAGCCTAAAAAGAAGGTCATGAATTGTTGGAAAAGCTCATAGCATGGAATGACAAAGTTTGGTAAATTTGAACTAAAAATGGCTTATAAGTTAATTCAAGTCAATATGGAAATTGGTTTGGAAGATCTATGAATCCAAAATAGGTCATCCAATATATCATTTTGATTGGAAACATCATTTTAAGAACATTGGTTTAAACACAATTTTCATTTGAGGCTTTAAAATGGGACATGCTTTGGAAAATTGTTACTTGAATCTTAAGGCAACCTTTGGAAATCTTAACACAAGGCAAGAAAAAGGCTTGTAATTGCTCATTCCTTCTCAATATCTCACACAAGGAGAATTTGACACAAAATATACAAGGTTTAAGGCATGAGATGAGATGTAGGACTTATCATTAAAGGAGAAAATCAAGACTTTTCTAGATGATTCTAGAAGGATCTAGTTGTTTCCATCCATCACTATAAGAAGAGTGATCCACAAGGTATTGAGGGTTGGTCAGGAAGAGAGTTTTCAGAGGGGAGAGAGAGAGAGACATTGCCATTGAAGAGCTTCCTTCAAGATCAAGCAACTTGGGATTTCTTCCACCACAAGCTTTCTTCTTCAAAGCTCTTGCAAACAGAAAGTTTCTCTCCATTAGAGGAGTGTTTGGCACCAATTGCAAGCTCTGAAACCACTTCTAACTCCACTCACCATCACCATTTGACAGGTTGGTGTTCTTCCTATATCTCTTTATTTATAGGTCTTCTGTTAGATTTTTAGGTGTAGGATGAATATGTTAGGATAGTAGACTATTCCCTGAGAATTATAGAGCTCTGTATGAAGTTCCACAACAGACCCCATCTTCTTTCAGTTTCAAGAACAGTTCGTGTATGGAGTATTAATGGTCATATTGTGGATTAGAATGGTTAGGGTAGTATAAAGAACAGGATAATGCCATTAAATTGGAGTTTTAGCAAGATTAATTTCAGAGAAATATGGTGGTACCAAGATCTTCTAGCTTTCTGTTAAGATGATCCAGGAAGAATTAATAAAAACCACACGTGCGGTTTTGTTCCTTGTAATGAGTAGGCCATTTTCCTTTTTGGAATTTTTGAGTTTCATCAAGTATGGAAGGAGAACGAGTGGAATGAAGATTTGTGCATAAGTATGGCGAAACCTGGAAACCCTAGAATTATTTGGGGACGATGATACACGGTCGTTGGATCATTCCAATATAATTGACTCATTAGACTCATCGTGCGACTGAGATTTAAACAAAAAGCGGAGGGAACCCCACCCACTGAAACGCTGCGTTTGAATTAAAATCCGTCCCTGGGCCTTGGATCACGCTTCTATCCGCACCCCACCATATCTGGCCCATCAAATAATCAACTGAGGCGCCTTGCTTTTCTCACCCCCCAGCCCATTTTAATTTCATTTCTTGTATTTTGATTTTCTTTAATATTTTCTTGTTTTAATAAAATCATAACTAATTGAGAAATAATTGTTTTTTAATTCTTCTTTTTGCACTAGGTAGATAATAATGTGTAGAAAATATTAAAAATAAAAATGGGATTTTATTTTTAGTTTAGTATTTTTGATAGATTTTTCTTTTAAATAGCTTTTAAAATAGGATTAATTTTGTGCATGATTTTGTAGAATTTCTTTTAGGACCTTCCCTTAGTCTTTTTAATTCATTCTTTTTGGTGTGATTAGATATTGAATCATAGTTCCCAATAGGATTTAATTCTTGATTTTTAGATTAAAATTTGATTAGATTAATTAGGTTAGCATTAGGGTATCCTAATTAGGGTTTAGGTTGTGCATAGGTAAGGAAATTCATTTTCTTTAGATAGTTTTGTTTTGATTTTTGGGTAGAGGCATATGTGGATGTTATGGGTAGATGTTGTAGACCCTTGTGATTGATTGATAGATTTTTCCCCCTTGTTTTAGTATTTTTAGGCATTTTCTGAAGTTGACTGATGATTTTGTCTGTTTTGTGGTTATCTGTCCATCTCTGGGGTTTGTTTTGGGGAATTTGGTGTGGGGCTTAGTTTGTTTTGAAGATCTTGTTGGAGAGCATGATGAAGAGAAGATTGTAGATCAAGACTCAGAGACCCAGAGCTGGGATTATTCCCTGTCTGTGAGGTTTGAGATCCTGAAGTTTGAAGGGAGTTCATGGTACTTTCCTGAGGAAGGCACTATGAATGACTTTCATTCTTTCTTCTCACCTCTTTCTTAAGTATCCAATGATGTTGGAGCCAACTTGTGAGTTTAATTTCTCCTGAGGAGGAATGTAAACTGATCACAGTTGTTGAGCCACATGGGATGCAACTCCTAAGTGGAAGCCTCCTAGTACTTTCCTGAGGAAGGTCCTATGGGTCTATTCATTTAGTTCCACTAGTTCAGATAGGATTTCCTAAGTATCCAGTGATGTTGGAGCCAACTTGTGAGTTTAATTTCTCCTGAGGAGGAATGTAAACTGATCACAGTTGTTGAGCCACATGGGATGCAACTCCTAAGTGGAAGCCTCCTAGTACTTTCCTGAGGAAGGTCCTATGGGTCTATTCATTTAGTTCCACTAGTTCAGATAGGATTTCCTAAGTATCCAGTGATGTTGGAGCCTGCTTGTGAGTTTAGTTTCTCCTGAGGAGGAATGTAAACTGATCACAGTGGTTGAGCCACATAGGGTATGACTCCTGAGTATACACCTCTTAGTGCTTTCCTGAGGAAGACACTATGAGTCTGCTTACTTAGCTCCCTTTCTTTGGTAAGCTTGTTCTGAAGCTTGAAGACTGGGATTGATTTCTTTTGGTTAGGTTTTGCTTTAGGGCTTTGCTTAGATTTGATCAAGATTCTGTGTTAGGGTTAGAATTAGAGAGTAGATGATTCTTTCTCAAGCATGTGTTTTGTTTGCCTGATGGCACTTCATTTCTTTTATCTGTATATTGCTTGATAGCATGTTGTTTATCTTCAGTATGATTACTGTTATTTCATGACTGGCTTGAGGTTGAGATGAGCTTGTGGAGGCTGAAGCCCCACACACATTTCCTCCCTCACTTGCATTGCATGCATTTTACTGTGTAAAGCTGATGCTTTTGTCTGGTTTGGTGTATCATTGACATGATCCCTTAGGACTCTCACTTCCTCTGATGAGGATTTGATGATAGACTTTTAGGTTGAAACCTATGCATGACAACATCTAGGAGTTCCCTGTTCAAACCTCAACCATAGGATGAATCCATGGCATGATAACAATAGGACTTGATAGTCTCCCTCCTAGTTGGGCCTGCTCTCTTCTTATCTCAAAGCAGTTTAAGATATAGTAATCATGAATGATTTCCTTCGTACGTTACGAGCCTTAAGCTATCTGAGAAAGGATTGTGGGAGAGTTTCTTTTCCACAGTCTGGATGTTTAGTATGGTACCCTTTGGGTGACATGCGACGCATTCACTCTCAGGTCATAGTCTCTAGTGCGGTTGAAATCGCAAATACAATAAAAAACACTTCTTTTAGGAGATAACCCGTAGTTTCCCGAACTACGTTTGCTCTGATCTTCCATACCGTGTGGAAGTACGTAGGCATAGGATGCGATGTCCTGGCGAGCTACCTTCCCCCGTAACCCTTCGTAGGCCGAACTACGTTGACTCTGATTTCTCATTCTCTGATGAGAATACGTAGGCATAAAGTGCGACGCTTTGCCGAGTCATTTTTCTTTTCTTTTTCAGCCAGCCTTGATAGGTAGATAGATTATAACCAACCCGTCCAAGTAAACAAACAAGCGAGGATCCCGTCGAGTACGACGGACGTGAGGGGTGCTAATACCTTCCCCTTGCGTAACCGACTCCCGAACCCAGACAATGGTTGCGATGACCTTGTCTTACCCTCTTTTCGTCAGGTTTTTCCAATCGTTTCCTTTCCCGCTCTGAGGGATAAATAACGAAAGGTGGCGACTCTTCTGTCATGCCGACACCTTATTTTCGCGCAAGCGACAACTAGGTCTTAACCCATGCATGATAACATTAGGTTAGTTTGATTCCCTTCGCAACCGTAGGTTAGAGTTCTGTCTCTCCTTTCTCAAAACAAACAGAAAAATACAATAAGATTTCAAACATAATAAAAGACACTTCTTCCGTAAAAGAATGTGAACTCATCAAAACGTCAGTTTTGTCCGCTTGGACTGTTAATCAGGAAAACCCTTTTTCAGAAGGAATAAAAACAAACAAGACAGACTTGTGTCGTACGTGGCCCGAACTACGTTTGCTCTGATCTTTCATGCCGTATGAAAGTACGTAGGCATAGGATGCGATATCCTAGCGAGCAACCTTCCCCTCCTTTCTCGTAGGTAGGCGAACTACGTTGACTCTGATTTCTCGCTTCAGACGGGAATACGTAGGCATAAAGTGCGATGCTTTGCCGAGTCATTTTCTTTTCTTTTTAACCCCTGACCTGTAGAGTAGATAGAATAACAATCCATACCCGAAAACAAGCATGGATCCCGTCGAGTACGACGGACGTGAGGGGTGCTAATACCTTCCCCTTGCGTAACCGACTCCCGAATCCAGGTTTTGGTTGCGATGACCATTCCTTTCCCGTTTTGCGGTAGGTTTACCTCGAGCGTTTCCTTTCCCTCCCGTGGGATAAATAACGCACGGTGGCGACTCTTCTGTTCAGCCGGCGCCGATTTTCACAGTAGCGACATGGGTTCTCTGAGGAAGACCGTGGCTTACAAGCTCCCTGCCCCTGATGTTGTTCAGCTGACTGGTTTGATTGCTTTAGTAGATGATTCTGTGAGAGATGAGTTCAGAAAGTCTTACGGCAAACTGCTTAGTTTGGTACGTAAACCCTCCGTGTTTGAGTTGAATGGGTTGCACGCTCTGCTGCAGTTCTACGATCCTCCGTTGAGATGCTTTACTTTCCAGGATTTTGTTCTCGCACCCACGCTAGAGGAGTATGTTGATTTGTTAGGTGTGCCTATCAAGAGTCAGATGCCTTTTGTTCATATGGATGTTGAGCCTAATCTGGCTAGTCTAGCTCCCTCACTCCATCTGGATGCCTCCGAGTTGGTATTGTCTAGTTGGAACAAGGTTCCCAGTTTCTCCTTGCATTTCTTAGTGGGAAAGGCTCAGCAATGCGCCAAAGACGGATGTTGGGTCGTGTTCAACGCCATTCTTGCTCTGTGCATATATGGCATCATTCTGTTCCCCAATATGCCCGACTTTGTAGACTTCGATGCATTTCACATCTTTGCTTCAGGGAATCCAGTCCCTACCTTGATAGGAGATGTCTACCATTCCATCCACTACAAAAACGAGAACAGAAGGGGTAAGAATGTCTCGTGTTGTGTGCCCCTGCTCTATAGATGGCTTGATAGCCACCTACCCAAGAAGGGTCCCTTTGCTTCGTCTGTAGCCACAGCTGAGTGGTATGAGCGTTTGATGAGTCTATCAGCGGAGGATATTGACTGGTTTGACAGAGGTAGGTTGGGTACTGAGATTATCTTCAGCTGCAGCGGATTTCCGAACGTGCCTTTGATAGGCAGGAAGGGCTGTATCAACTATAACCCATTGTTGCTGGTCCGACAGTTTGCTTATGCTTTGAGAGCTCCGCCGAAGGATGAAGAGGTACGAGAATCTCTGTACCTCACTGGGCTTCTAGAGGGGGATATGTTATCTAAGCTTCAGCACGCTTGGAATGGTATCAGTAAGAGGGGAAAACCATTGCTGGGGAAGAGTAATAGTCAAGCCTACGCTCCATACGTGATGTGGATCAGGGCCAGAGCAGACGCTATAGGGATGCCGTTTCCTCCTGCCAAGTCAGAAAGCCCTCCAGTGATTGAAGAGCCTACCACCGTGCCTATTTAGCAACATAATCAGGTGCTAGCTGAGAGAGACGAGTTGAAGAAGGCAAATGAAGAATTGGAGAGAGAATTGGCGCAACTCAGAAGCGAGAGGAGCGAAGCCATTCATTCCTTCAAGAGGCAGACCGAGCTGGTGAACCAGTTGGGGACAGATTTGACTAAGCAGATAGCTGAGCGCGAGCGCATGGGTCGAGACTTCAAAGCTGTCAACAATGTGCTGGCCACGAAGAAGCAGCACTTGGATGAAGCATATCGGAGGATATCCAAGTTCAATCAGCACTGGAAGGCCACCCTAGCCAACAGGAAAGAGCGGGAGGATAAGCTGATGCAACAAATCTCCAAGCTGAAAGCCCAGGTGAAGGCTAGTGAGAAGAGGTTTGATGAAGAAACCGCTCGCAGATATGCCGCTGAAGGCCAGCTCAACAGAGCTCTTGCTAACCTGAAGGAGCGCAAACTGACGTTTGAATCCAAGAAGCGGAAGTTAGAAGATTGTTTCGGCGAAGGAGCATGGGAAGATTCGGTCGAAGGTCTTCAGTACACCATTATGCAGAGGGAGTTACTCGTTGAAGGGTTACTCACTCGGCCTGATCATCCAGAAACGAAGGGGTTGTTAGAAGAGTTTCGCGCCCGTGGCCGTACTTGACTATTTGTATTCCTTTTGTTTTGATCATTGTTGTATGCTGACCATCACCAGGCTTCTTGGTTGAGGTCATGCTATCGATTCATCTTGTACTCACTGACGTTGTGTACCGCCTTGATGGGCTTTCTTCATATATATGAGATGTTATTTCCATGACGGGACTCGGATTTCTTATTATCAGCACTGGCAATCAGGCACTAGGATCGGGGGAAATCTCCCTAACGCACAGACACACGTTTGCATTTGCATGAAGCATTTGCATGACGAGCACTTTGTCGTTTTTTCCTAACCCTTTTGTGTTTTCAGGTTGTTTCAGGTTGTTCCAGGATTGATCAGAGACCTATCCACCGCTATCCGACCAGGGCAAATCAAACCAGAGTTATGGAGCAAGTGCAAACTGATGTTCAAGAACTCCGCGAAAGAATGGACCGTTTCATGGAGCTCATGCAAGCGGTCGCCAATGGCCAGGATCAGCTCAGAACCTTGGTTCAGCCTCTGATTTCAAGGGTTGATAGCAATGGCGTACTTCATGGTGGGACCGTGCCTACCCCTCCACCAGTTGAAACTCCTCAGAATGGCATCCCCGTGACCGGGGGGAATGGCAGCGCCAATGGCAATGTGATAGCTAACATGGGACTCAACGGTAATACGACGGGCGTCGGTAATGGGAATTTTGAAGCTAATGTTGGGCCGGGCAACGACAATGCAGGTGTTGGGAATCTGTTCGGGCCTCAGCCGTGGTTAGAAGATCGTTAAGACGATGTGTTCTCTCAGAGAGGTGCCGAAGGTGAGCTGACTGCTGAAGCAAGTCTAAGGTTCAAGGCACTCGAGGATAAGATGAGAAACATCGAGAACCAGAACACCCTGGGTGTTGATATGTCCAAGTTGGGACTGATTGATGATTTCAAGGTGCCTCCCAGTGTGCGCACGTGGAAGGACCTTGCTGAAGCATTTGTGCACCATTACCAATATAAAAGTGACTTGGCCCCGAACCGAGTCCAACTGCAGAATCTGTCGCAAAGGAACAACGAAGGGTTCAAGGAATACGCCCAGCGGTGGCGTGAGTTGACAGCCAGGGTTCAGCCGCCGATGGTTGAATGTGAGCTTATGCAAATGTTCGTGGCCACCCTCCCAGGGGTTTATTATGAGAAATTGGTCAGCGGTATGTTCGGAACCTTCTCAGATCTCATTATCACGGGTGAGCACATTGAAAATGGGATCAAATTAGGGAAAATTCAAAGTGATTCATCCTCAGCTGGAGGAGGCAAGAAACCTTACGGTGGCAAAAGACGGGAAGGAGAAACGAGCGCCGTGACCAACGCTCGAAGGAAGGGTAAAGGCCCTCACCAGCAGGTGGCCAGCATAACCATCCCTGCGGTCCAACAGCAGCAGCAGCAGCCGAATCAGCAAGGGTACAGAAAGTATCAGAACAGGGCACCTCTGTCGAGCCGTCACCTCGAGACACCGCCCATGTCTTATGCGCAGCTATTGCAGACTCTGCTCCAACTACAGTTGATCCAGAAGAGAACCTTGGCTCCCTTGACAGGGGCTCCTCCGCCAGGTTATGATGCGAATGCGACTTGTGAGTTTCACTCAGGGGCACCAGGCCACACAATAGAGAATTGCAAAGCCTTCAAGCACAAGGTGCAGGACATGGTGGACGCTAAGATCATCAACTTCTCAGATAATGTGCCAAACGTCACGAAGAACCCTATGCCGAATCATAGGGGAGGTGGAGTAAACGCCATTATTGAAGACGAGAGTTTGGATTTGTTGACTGACGCCAGAGATCTGAAGACACCGCTTAGCTTCGTTAAAGCTAAGCTGATGAAGAGAGGTTTCTTTCCAGGTTGTGGAGAGCTGTGTATGGGCTGTGCGACAAGTCCTGATGGATGTGAACAGCTGAGAGGGGGGATTCAGAGTCTGATGACCGAAGGAATCCTGCAGTTTAGCCGGAGGTCCGAATGTGGATCGGGAGAGGTAATGCTGAAGCAAGATGATGAGGTTGCCACCATCACCATCCCATCACAAAAGCTGGGCCGATACCTTTCGAAAGCACCAATGCTGTCCCATGGCACTATGGGGCAGAGGTCTACTGCAACGGACAGAAGTTGGAACTAGAACCGTTTGGGTCGTCTATGGAGAACCTAGCGGGCGTTAGCGGAATTACTCGCAGCGGAAGAGTATTTGCACCACCTGAGGCCGTGGCGGATAAAGCGGACAGAGCTGATGCAACTGATAAAGGTAAAAGTAAAGTCGTTGAAGAGATCCCTCGTGGGGTAGACAAAGACTTACTTATTAAAGACGCCGAGGAGTTTATGAGGTTGATTAAAAAGAGTGACTACAAGATCGTGGATCATCTCTATCAGACACCCTCGAAAATTTCCATCCTGAATTTGTTGCTGTGTTCTGAAGCACACCGCAACGCACTGTTGAAAGTGTTGAACGCCGCATATGTTCCGCAGGAAATATCGGTAAACCAGTTGGAAGAGGTCGTAGCCCATGTAAATGCTGGGAATGGGTTAGGTTTCACTGACCTAGAGCTGACGTCGAAGGGGAGGAACCACAATAGCGCCCTGCACATCTCGATAGAGTGTAGAGGAACGATTATGTCTCACGTGTTGGTAGACACAGGGTCGTCGCTCAATGTTCTTCCGAAGAAGGCATTAATGAAGTTAGATACTCGCGGAGTGATTTTCACACCCAGTGATCTGGTTGTGAAAGCGTTCGATGGAACCAAACGCCATGTTTTCGGGGAGGTGACGTTGCCAATCCAAGTTGGGCCGGAAACGTTCGACGCGGTCTTTTACATTATGGACATCATGCCTGCCTACAGCTGTCTCCTAGGCCGACCATGGATCCATTCTGCTGGTGCCGTGACCTCCACGTTGCACCAGAAACTCAAGTACGCTGTCGGAGGTAGCATCGTGACTGTATATGGCGAGGAAGACATAATGGTGAGCCATTTGTCGTCCTTCAAGTATGTTGAGATGGATGGGGAAATCCACGAAACCCTATGTCAGGCGTTCGAAGCTGTTAAAGTCAAGAATGTAGCTCCTGTAATGACTGAAAAGCCAGGGATGACTCTCTCTTCCTTCAAGGAAGCCCGGGCCATTGTTCAAGCCGGATCTACCACAGGCTGGGGGCAAATTTTGGAGATACCTAACAAGCAAGACAAGTTTGGGTTGGGATATTCTCCTGCGGCTGAAGCCTCCTCTTTTAGCAGTGCGTCGCGAGGTAAAGGGCCGATCCAGTTTACCAGTGGCGGGGTGATATTTGAAAGCATCAATGCAGTGTCTGAAGACAGCAGAGATAGCGACTGTGACCTAGACTCTTGGATCCAACCAAGCAAGCCAGACGAGAGCCTTAACAACTGGTCCGTCAAGGATATCATCCAGATGACAAGCGAAGAGTAATGATTTACTTTTTTTCCAATCATTGTACAACCCTATGTCCTACCTGAGGCATAGTGGTTTTATTGTCAGGGCCTTGTTTGATTATGTACATGCATTTTACCAATAAATCAAAAGGCGTTTTCTTCGTATTCAAATATTGTGATCTCTGTTATTCCTGTTTTATATTTGTTTTGAAAAACAACAAAATGGCAATGGGGTTTGTGCTAACCTGCATATCCTTGTTTTAAGCTTAACCCTTGTTATTGCAGGATCCACATAACAGATGACATCGACTCTGGACCTTCTACGACTCACTTCGACTTCGATTTCCCGGTCTATCAAGCCGAAGAAGAGATTGATGAAGACGAAGACCTTCCCGAAGAGTTGGCCCGCTTGTTGAAACAAGAAGAGAAAGTTATTCTACCTCACGAAGAAGAGATCGAGATTCTGAATCTGGGTTCTGAAGAACTTGTCAAGAACGTCAGAATAGGGGCTGCATTGCAGAGTGATGTCAAGCGAAGATTGGTCGAGATGCTAAGAGAGTATAGTGACGTCTTTGCTTGGTCATACGAAGATATGCCCGGACTTGATACTGACATCGTGGTCCACCACTTGCCGCTGCGAGAAGATTTCCCTCCCCTTAAGCAGAAGCTTAGGAGGACGCGACCAGATATGGCCGTTAAGATCAAAGAAGAAGTACAAAAGCAGCTTGATGCTGGCTTCTTAGCGGTCACTACTTACCCTCAGTGGGTCGCCAACATAGTGCCTGTACCGAAGAAGGACGGTAAGGTGCGAATGTGCGTCGATTATCGGGATTTGAATAGGGCGAGCCCTAAAGATGATTTCCCGCTGCCTCATATTGATGTGTTGGTCGACAATACAGCTCAGTTCTCCATATTTTCGTTCATGGATGGCTTCTCCGGTTACAATCAGATCAAGATGGCGCCGGAGGACATGGAGAAAACTACGTTTATTACTCCTTGGGGAATATTCTGCTACAAGGTAATGCATTTCGGTCTGAAGAACGCAGGGGCCACTTACCAACGAGCAATGGTTACTTTGTTTCATGATATGATTCATCATGAGATTGAAGTCTATGTTGATGACATGATTGCGAAGTCCCAAACGGAGGAGGGACATCTGGTCAATTTGCTGATGCTTTTTGAGAGGCTTAGGAAGTTCAGGTTGAGGCTGAATCCTAACAAGTGTACTTTCGGAGTACGGTCCGGAAAGTTACTGGGGTTTATCGTGAGCGAAAGAGGCATCGAGGTTGATCCTGCGAAAATAAAAGCAATACAAGAAATGCAAGCGCCAAAAACAGAAAAAGAAGTTCGTGGTTTCTTGGGCAGAATAAACTACATTGCAAGGTTTATCTCTCAGCTCACGGCCACGTGTGAACCGATGTTCAAACTGTTAAAGAAAGATCAGGCGATTATCTGGAACGAGGATTGCCAGAAGGCATTTGATAAGATAAAACAGTATCTACAGGAACCTCCGATCTTGATACCCCCAGTGGCCGGACGACCCTTAATCATGTACTTGACAGTTCTTGAGAATAGTATGGGGTGTGTTCTCGGTCAGCATGACGAGACGGGCAGAAAGGAGCATGCCATTTACTATTTGAGTAAGAAGTTCACAGACTGTGAATCTCGTTACTCGATGTTGGAGAAAACGTGTTGTGCACTAGCCTGGGCTGCCAAATGTTTACGACAGTACATGCTCAATCACACAACCATGCTAATTTCGAAGATGGATCCGATCAAGTACGTCTTCGAGAAGCAAGCGCTTTCGGGCAGGATTTCCAGATGGCAAATGGTATTGACGGAATATGACATTCAATACGTTTCCTAGAAGGCCATCAAGGGCAGCGTATTGTCTGAATACCTGGCCGAACAGCCGATCGAGGATTACCAGCCGATGAAATTTGAGTTCCCTGATGAGGATATCATGTTTCTTAAAGCGAAAGATTATGATGAACCGTTGCCCGACGAGGGTCCAGATAGGAAATCCCAATGGAAATTGATATTTGACAGGGCGGTTAATTCTTATGGAAGTGGTATCGGGGTGATCATCACGACCCCCCACAGATCCCACATCCCGTTCACTGCGAGACTGGCGTTTCGAGTCACCAATAATGAAGCGGAGTACGAAGCATGCATCATGGGTCTAGAAGAAGCAATTGATTTGAGAATCAAGAACCTAGATGTATATGGTGACTCGGCACTTGTGATCAACCAGATTAAAGGGGAGTGGGAGACTCGTCAATCAAATTTGGTGTCGTACATGAATTATGCCAGAAGGATGCTTCCGTTCTTTGATCGAGTGGAACTCCATCATGTGCCCAGAGAAGAAAATCAGATGGCTGATGCCTTAGCCACGTTGGCTTCGATGTATAAAGTTAATTTTTGGAATGAAGCTCCAAGGATTGTCCTTTCTCGTCTTGATAGACCTACATTCGTCTTTGCGATCGAGAAAGCCTCCGATGGCAAGCCATGGTTCCATGACATCCAGACTTTCCTTATGACTAAGGAGTATCCTGCGGGAGCGTCAACCCAGGATAAGAAGACTCTGAGGAGGCTGTCTGGAAATTTTTATCTCAATCCTGATGGAGTTTTGTATAAAAGAAACCACGATCTCGTGCTACTCAGATGTGTAGATGAGAAAGAGGCAAGTATGCTCATGGAAGAGGTCCATGAAGGCACATTTGGTACGCACGCCGGCGGGCATGCTATGACGAGAAAGATCCTGAGAGCAGGATACTACTGGCTGACGATGGAATCGGATTGCTTTAAGTTCGCAAAGAGATGTCATAAATGCCAGATCTATGCTGATAAAGTTCATGTGCCGCCGTGCCCGTTAAATGTCATGTCCTCCCCGTGGCCGTTCTCCATGTGGGGCATCGACATGATAGGAAAGATCGAGCCCACTGCATCTAACAGTCATCGCTTCATTCTAGTGGCTATCGACTACTTCACCAAGTGGGTGGAGGCAGCCTCGTACGCTAACATGACCAAGCAAGTGGTGGCTAAATTCATAAAGAGGGACATCATCTGTCATTACGGAATTCCCGAGCGGATCATTACTGATAATGGTTCGAATCTGAATAACAAGATGATGAAGGAGCTGTGCCAGAGTTTCAAGATTGAACACCACAACTCATCTCCTTACCGGCCGAAGATGAATGGCGCCGTCGAAGCGGCCAATAAGAACATCAAGAAGATTGTTCAGAAGATGGTTGTGACCTACAAGGATTGGCACGAGATGTTGCCATTCGCAATGCACGGTTATCATACGACGGTACGTACGTCAACCGGGGCAACTCCTTTCTCCTTGGTGTACGGTATGGAAGCTGTCCTACCGTTAGAAGTTGAGATTCCTTCTTTACGAGTTTTGGTTGACGTGAAACTCGATGAGTCAGAATGGATTAAGAACCGACTAAACCAACTCAGCCTGATGGACGAGAAGAGGTTAGCATCGATTGCACACGGTCGTCTGTATCAAAGCCGAATGAAGAAAGCTTATGACAAGAAGGTGCGTCCTAGGAGCTTTCAGACGGGTGATCTCGTCCTGAAGAAGATTCTTCCTCCACACTCCGATCACCGGGGCAAGTGGACTCCCAATTACGATGGTCCGTACGTCGTCAGCAAGGTCTTTTCGGGAGGAGCCTTGTTGTTATCCACGATGGATGACGAAGACTTTGCATCCCCGGTGAACGCGGACACAGTTAAAAAATACTTTGCTTAAAAAATGACCCGCTGGAAAGAAAAAGAATATCCAGGCAAAAAAGGGGCATCCCGGCGAACCATAAAAAAGGAAAAAGGTTCGGGCAAAAATTAGGGATATAAAAGAAAAGAATGTACACCTGCAAAGTCGAAAACCTGGAAGGGAGACTATGGCAAAAAAGGGTATCCCGGTGAATCGAAAACCCGGAAGGGCGATTTAGGCAAAAGTTAGGGATTTGAAAAAGCAAATGACTGCGTTCCGCGTGTGGACTTTCATTGTTTAGTGGTTTGGAAGACCTGAGGGCCGTTTATCTAAATCAATCTCTTCTGAAGCTGAAGCGTCGGAGAAGTATCGAAGTCGAGTGGGTCATAGAGGGATCAACTCATGGTGTTCGTCTACGCCTCGTTGCCGACATGTGTATATACTGATGTATATTTATGTTTTATATTTGTGCGGCTTCCTTATTCCAGGAGCTTGCCTCTGTTGTAAAACATTTTTACCCATTCAGGGGTTCGTTATCAATAAAATGTATACTATTCAGCAATTATGTTTGTTTGTTTAGCATTTTATCTGTTTTGTTTGCGAAAAAGAACGCCGATGTTTTTGATAAAATGCGCATACATAAACTTACTGGCCTAGGCCACCGATTGTTGAAACAATGAATTACTTGAACATTGTCACCAGATGATAACCTTGATAGGTCCCTTTGAGAAGGGTATCTTGTCTGTTTGTTTGTGTTGTTGCAGGTATGGCATACTCCAGGCAGTACGTCGTATGCGTCCCCAAGCAGGATGATTCCTTCTTCTCCAACAAAGTTCAGCAGCCTCTCCCCACAGAGTCTGAACATGAGATCGTAGGCGTTGATGCGTCTCCCAAACCATAGAAGATTCTCTCCCCAACCAGATGTACCCTGAAGGATCACCGCCTCCTCAGCTGGGTCATGTATTGAGGTATGCGGTACTGGAAGTTCCAGACTGAAGTCTCCAGCGGAATTGAAATTCCCCGCAGAGTCGTACTCTCCCCTGTAAGCAGGATGATTCCTTTCTTCCCCAGCCGAGTTGGCAGTCCCCCAAGAGAGCCGAGTCCTTGGAAGTCGTTCAGATCATGATTGGTTTTCCCCAGAGAGTGTTGAATAGCTGATGTTGTATTTCCCTGCCAGAGTCGCTACCTCCAGGGAAGTAGTCGCGAAGGCCGCGCAGTTTATTTCTGCGATTGACATCACTTTCCTCAGCAGGCCCAGGTTCTCGTAGAGCTTCGTTCCCCTGCAGCAGTCGGCTGAAGATCGTTCCCCAGGAGGAATCCAATTGAGATTGGTGTGACTTCTTCTCTTCGGCAAGATGATTCCTTCCTCCGCCAGAGTGGTCCTTTCTCCTTGATAGGAGGATTCTCCCTTCAGCACTTATTTTGCTGATGGGGTCATAGCATTTTGCATGATTGCACGACATTTACCCTAAATGCGTAGCATTTCCACCGTGTGGAGCATTACGCCATTGTCGATCATACGCATATGGAACATGAGCTAGGTCGTTACCGTTCTTGTTTTGCAGGTGTTCCTCGGCAGGGTGTCTGCTCATGATGATTCTTGAAATATCGGAAGAGTTATGTGGCTCAAGATGATTCTTGAATTCCCCCAGCAATGCCGCTTGCCCAAGATGATTCTTAAATTCTCTAGCGAAGTGGTTTGATTAAGATGATTCTTAAAAATCCCCAGTGAAGTCGCCAGAGCGGATTGCTCAAGTTGATGCTTAGAGTCCCCGGCAGAGTGTGTGCTCAGGATGATTCCTGAAATCTCCAGCAGAGTTATTGGCTCAAGATGATTCTTGAAGTTCCCGATGGATTTATTTGTCCAAGATTATTCTTGAAGTCCTCAGCAGAGTTGATTCACCCAGAATGATTTCTGAATCCCCGAAGCAGAGTTACTCGATAGTTCTCCAAAATCCCCATCGGAGATGTGTCATCCCCGGCAGGTTTCTGAGCAGCGAAGTTGAAACTTCCCTCGAAGACTTGATGATTGAAGTCCAACCGTATTGACGAAGCAGTTCTCTTAGCTGATGCCGAGTGCCCGATTCCAAGAGTTTGGATATCCCCAATTGGTTCATGATTGACCGAGAATGCTATTCCCGACTTACTGACGAAGTTTGGCTGACGCCCAAAGATTTCTTTGAATGCCCGATGGCGTGGTTAACTTGATTGTTGATCAGATAAGTCCCGAGGAATTCTGATGCCTGGCGGCATGATCGACCATGTATCACCGGTTACTGTGTGACCAATTCCCCAACTAGTTGTCGTGCAGCTAATATTTCAGTTTTCGAAGATTTGTTCCCATCAGAGTACCGTACACTTGTGCAGTTGGCAAATTTCCGGGTTTGTTGGTATTCAACTGTCTTTTACCTTGATTGTTTGAGATTCGTTCGCTTCTCACCCAGTCAGGTTCAAGCCGTTTGAATAGGGGCAGCTGTTGTACCCCAAAATTTGCCAAACATTTCTTTACCTAGCTTGTGTTTCATTGCATTCACATTAGCATTATCATTTGCATTTCATTGACATGTATGCAGGAGATCAAGAGGTATGATTACCAATCAAGAGCTATACAAGACTATGGAGCTAGCTAAGAAGGTTATTCAGGTGCTCAAGGGTTGATATCCTTGTCAGAGAAGTTAAAAGATCCTCAGAGAGAGTGGTTGAAACCAAGAATGTGTGTCTCCTAGCTTGAGAGTTATGGGAACATCAGATGATTCTGAAGCCATGAAGATGGACTTGAGGTCTTGAGAGAGCTCATGAGAAGTGTTGAAGATCACTTTGAGGCCTAGACAGGTCAGTGTGCAAGATTAAGAAGACTCAGCCATGAGTGGTGCAATTAGGGTTTGACTGGGTCAACCCTAAGTCAACTGATGATTTGGGCAAGGTTGAGACCTAATTCAAGAGCCATGTGATCATGGATTGATGCATTGAGATGTTATAAGGATGATTCCAAGGTCAACTCATCATGATTGAAGAGTTTGAGAAGTTTCAAGCTAGGGTTTCTAGGGCTTGACAGTGTAAAATCCCCTAGTTTGACCCCTATCTTCAAGGCAGTTTAGCTCAAGATGTGATTGTCATATCATCTTACCCCCAACATGAATATTATTAGCTTTAATTTGAGTGCTAGAAGTCCTTGATAGGGTTTGTAGAACTCAAGTTATGACCTTGACAAGTTACAGGTCATCTGAGGTATGTGAATTTGGGGGCTTGAAAGTTGTCCAACTTGCATGAAATGTTTTCCCTAGAAGGATGATTCCTATGAACTTTTGGTCAACATGAATGTTGTTCCTTATTCTCTTACATTTCTAGAGAGTACTAGAAGTCCATGATTGGATGTGTAGAACTCAACTTATGGCTTTGACAAGTCAAGGGCATTTTGGTCATTTGGAGATTATAGGTCATTTTAAGCATAAGGCCATAACTCCTATTTCCAAGCTCCAAATGGATTTTTGTTCAACATGAAAGTTGTTCAAAATGATGTTTTTAGCTTGTCTCAATATCAAGTGTCCATTGATATGGATTATATCAAGCATTGGTTGAAGAAACTTCACATGAAAGCCATTTTAATGAATTAAAAGGAGAAAATTCAAAATAAATAAGATTAACATGTTTCCAAGTCAAATTTGTGGTCATTTTGAATGGAATTAATGTTTTAGAAAGATTGGCATTGCCACATTTTGGATTTGAGGTCGATAAAGGTCATTTGGATAGTTACTTCACAAGTAAGAAACATATCATATACACTCCATATGTTAAAGCCAAAGGAAGAAAACCATTACATCACACTCCTTAATGATTAAGTGAATGGTTTGGATTGAGTTTAGAGCATGAGTAAGGCTTGAAGGCACACATCCATGTTGAAATTTGGAAGTAAAGGTGAATATCCAAAATCCATAATTGGGCCTAGTTTGGGCTTGATATCCATCTGAACACACTATAAATATGAATTAGAATGAATTTGGAAGTTTCTGGAGCAGAATTCTGTTGAGAATCCATTGATGTGAAGTGAAGAAAAAGCTTGACAATTGGAAATGCGTTTTGGAGAATCAAGAGGTTTCAGCAAGAACTGAGCATCAAGAATTGTCCACCATTACTCCTTGAAGGATTCTGCATAGTTTGAGAGAGAATTGAGGCGCATAACCACTGCAATCCAAGCTTTAAGGTTGGTTCTAAGTTCTTGAAATATCTCTTTGATTATGTACTTTTAATCCATTAGAAGCATGTGGTTAGGTTCCCCTTAGTATGTAGATGAATTCTGGTTAGTTAATTTGATGGTTAGAGACAAGTTAGGGTTCCTTCCATTTTCGGTTGAGATCTTGTTTTTACGAACCATGCGTTTTCAGCATAAACTAGTGGCATGCTTAGATTCCTGAGGAAATTCTGGTCAAGATTCATGTAGACATCGTGACTAATGGTTGAGTGTAGAAGGATCTAGGGTTGCACAGGGGTGGCCGGAAAAGCCACCGACAGTTTGGGCTTGCGCGCGTGAGTTGCAGGTTTGAAACGAGGAAGACATAATCCTCACCATTCGTTCGCGTGGAGAAATTGACTTGGTCTGTGGATCCCAGGGCTCACGTTGAGCCACGCGTCCCTCCCCTTAAACGCACCGTTTCGTTTAGTGACCTGAGAGGCTTCGCTGTGTGGACCAAAGAGGGTTGAGTTTGAACCTTGGCGTGTAATGTTTCTGATTTTGTGAATTGAGAACTGGAGCGTTGGGCTTGGATTGCATTTGATATCAACACCCCATTGTTGGTCCCAATCCATGAATTGAACTGATTGTGTTTATTATCTGCACCGTGCATTTATCTTTTTCTTTTGATTTTCTTTAATTTCTTCATTTTATTCATGGTCCTTGATTAAATCATATAAAATTGAAAAATAAGTCAATTAACCCCATTCTTTTTTCCATGAATTCATGATTGAATCTAGTATATTTTAGATAAAAAAATATTTTTATTTCATGCATTTTCTGATTTTATGGGAATTTTCATATTTTAATTGATATTAAAATAATTATGATTGATGCTTGATTTTGTGGAATTTTGTGTGATCATGTGATGATGAGTTTGATCCTGATTTTTTTTGAGTTGTTAGAATAGACATGCATGCTCCCCATAGAATTTTCTCACATTTTTGTGATGAACATAGGTGGTAGTTTAGGTTGCAACCTTTAGAAGCTCCATTTTTAGGGTTTATGATTGATACCTTTGGATTTAGGACTTAATTTTAGGACTTAATAGATGATTTAGTCCCTGGTTTTTGTATGAGGCATTCTTAATTGAATTAGGATCCCTTAGGAATTTTTGTATAAATTTATAAGATAGTTTACTATTTTTGATTGATTTTAGTTTAGGTGCTAGTTTTAGATGATTCTAATGCACTAACTCAACTAGATTAACCTCTTTAGTTCCCTTAGATTAGGGTTTTGCTTTGCTTTCTCTTGGGTGATGATCAAGGAAAGTTGAAGATGCATTGGATTGCTTTAAGAGGCTTGTATTTGAAGGTCTTCCCTTCTTGTGGTGTAGTTTTGATTAGGTTAAGATTAGGGTTTTGTAGGCAGAGCTTCTAGATAGTTCTCTTCCTTCATAAACATGGAATATGTTGATCAATTCCATTCTTCCCTATGATGTAAGGTCCCTTGTAAAGGCCTCATCCCTCCTTTGGTAGGATGTGTGGCTCTTTGCAAATTGGTAGAACCTTTGAGGGTCCCTTTCTCTGATGACAGGATGCTAAGTGGTGACCTTTGGTCTTCACTCTGCTACCAATCATCCCAACTTTGCTCTTGATAGATGAATCTTTCTCCCTTGTTAGAGGATGGAGTCCCTTGCTTTAATAGTTTGAAAGATGAAGTTGATACTTCCATGTGATTGAAGATTACCTTGAGAAGCTGAAGCTTGTAGGAGAAGAAGACCAAGTTGATACTGGTAAAGCAAAGAGAGCTGAAGCAAGAAGAACAACTTGAAACTTATGAAGAGGATTCAATGGAGATTGAGTGAAAAGCTGAGGCTTAAGGAATGAAGGATAAGTTGAAACTTACACTGATGCATTGAGAGCCTGAAGGAATCAAGTTGATACTTGTAGATAGGAGTAAAGCCTGAAGGTGGAATTTACAGTAAAGCTGAGGCTTGGGGAAAAGAGAATAAGTGGATACTTATGTTTGATGGGTTGAAACCTTGGAGAAGCAAGTTGATGATAGCCTTGAAGGGTGATTGAAGTATGAAGACTGAATTGCTGTCAGAAGAGCTGAAGCTTGAAATTGAAGGAGGGGTTGATCTGCTTTCCTTTCTTGTCTGTTTTCTTTTCTGTGCTGATGTGCCTTGTTTGATTTGCTTGATGCATTAGAATAAGTCCATATCTAGACCGATGTAAGCTAGGAGCATGACTGCACTAGAGGTTGAGTTGCTCCCTCTGCTTGTATTTTTTACTGTGTGGCTTTGCTTGCGGGTATTCGGTAGAGCCCAGCTCCCTTGCCCATGTGGCTTGTGTTTGCTTGATAGCATGTTATTTCCTCTATATGACTGCAGTCACTTGGTTTGCTTGATAGCATGTTATTTCTTCTGTATGATTGCAGTTATTCATATCTGGCTTGAGGTTGAGATGATCTTGTGGAGGCTGATGCCCCACACACATTTCCTCCCTCACTTGCATTGCATGCATTTTACAGTTGTTTCCTGTACTGTTTGTTATTCACTGTTTAAGCTTTTGTTGTACCTGTTCCTGTTTATCATTGACATGATCCCCTAGGAATCTCAATTCCTTTGATAAGGAAGTGATGATTAGAACTTTAGGTTGAAACCTATGCATGACAACTTCTAGGAGTTCCCTGTTTCAAACTGTTGCACCCCAAAATTTGACCAACATTTATTTACCTAGGTTGTGGCTCATCTCATTCATCATCTGCATTTCATTGATATGTGGGCAGTAGATCAAGGGGTATGATTACCCATCAAGAGTTGTATGAGACTTTGAAGCTAGCCAAGAAGGTTGTTCAAGTGTTCAAAGGTTGATATCATTGTCAGAGAACTCAAGAGATCCTCAGAGAGATTGGTAGAAACCAGGGTTGTGTGTCTCATAACTTGAGAGTTGTGGGAGCTCCTCAGATGATTCTGAGATTATGAGGATGGACTTGAAGCTTTGAGAAAGCTTATGAGATGTCTTGAAAGCCATCATGAAGCCTAGAGAGGTCATTGTACAAGAATTCAGAAGATACAGCCATGAGTGGTGGAATTAGGGTTTGACTGGGTCAACCCTAGGTCAACTGATGATTTGGAGAGGGTTGAGACCTAATCCAAGAGCCATGTGATCATGAATTGATGCATTGAGATGCTATAATGATGATTCCTAGACCAACTCATCATGATAGAGGAGTTTGAGAAGTTTCAAGCTAGGGTTTCTAAGGCTTGACAGTGTAAAATCCCCTAGTTTGATCCCTATCTTCAAGGCAGTGTAGCTCAAGATGTGATTGTCATCTCATCTTCCACACAACATGAATGTTATAGATCTTGTTCTTAGCTTTAAGTTGAGTACTAGAAGTCCTTGATAGGATTTGTAGAGCTCAAGTTATGACTTTGACAAGTTGCAGGTCATCTGAGGTATGTGAATCTGGGTCCTTGAAAGTCACCCAACTTGCATCCAACGTTTGCCCTAGTAGGATGATTCCTATGAACTCTTGGTCAACATGAATGTTGTAGAGCATCTTCTTAGCTTTCCAGAGAGTACTAGAATTCCTTGATAGTATTTGTAAAACTCAACTTATGGCTTTGACAAGTCAAGGGCATTTTGGTCATTTGGAGGTTATAGGTCATTTCAAGCATAAGGCCATATCTCCTATTTCCAAGCTTCAAATTTAAAAATCTTCAACATAAAACTTGCTTAGAATGATGTTTTAAGGCTAGTAGGGAGGTCATGAGATGTTGAAAAGGCTTGTATCAAAAAGTGATAAAAATGACCTAAAATGGAGGCATAAGTTAAATAAGTTGAAATTGAAAATTGGAAATCCCAAGTTACACATCCAAAACATGTCATATAATAGGTCATTTTGACTCTAAAGGACATTCTAAAAACAATGGTTCAGCCACAATTTTGATTTGAGGCCTAGATCATGGGGCTGCTTTGGAAATGGCTTGCTTGCATCTTAAGGCACAAAAGCAAAACTCAAAGGAACTCAATGAACAAGTTAGTTAAGGGTTTCAACACATCATATATCTCATATGAGGATAATTTCAAGTCAGTTACAAGGGTTACAAGGACTATGGCATGAGGTGATACATGATATGAGATGAATTCATAATGTCATGACATGAGATTTCCAATTTCTCATTGGATGGTTCTAGATGGTTCTAGATGATTCTAAACCATTCTATATAACATGTAGAACTTGCTTAGATGCAAGGTTGGTGTAAGATTTGAGAGAAGAGAGAGTTGGCCATTTCACTTGCTTCCATTGCAAGTTGAAAGTGAATTCCCTATTCTGAACCATTTCCATTCATTCTTTCCATTCATACTGTTGCACCCTAATTTTTGACCTTAAGATCCCAACCCCTTGCCGTTGAAACCACTATAGTTCAAGTAATACCCCAATTTTTACCCTTACATTTAGTCGGTCACGTTGCATAGCATCTTGTTCTTTCCCTAACGAGACGTAGAGTGAGTTTGTTTCGCAGGAATCATTCTAGGGGTTTTTTGGTCATTTGAATTTATTTATGACGGATTCCAACGAAAGGTGGTCTCTGGTTTTCAAGGCGTTCAAGCTATCATATCCGTGACAGTTTGTTTATCATATGGTTTAAGTATCATCGAGACATCGATCCAAGTCGATTACTACCGAAAAAGATTGTCAGAAGCATAACTGAATTCAGGGCAGTTCATCTCTTAGAGGGTACTTTTAAGGCATTCCAGAGCAACCCCTTTGCTAATAAGGCGCAGTGTTGTTTTTCTTTTAAAAAGGAGTCAGATGTTCGCTTGTTTTCTTTTCTCGGAGAATTTATTTGATCAGCGAAAATTAACTGAGGTATGATTGAGTGAATGGTTGTCCGAGTTTAAAGTGTCACGTCTGTTAGGCATATCCGCGATGTGGCCTAGAAGACAAAGAGAAGTTTTAAAGTTGGAAAGATGTTGCTAGATTATGCTCATTGCAAGTTGGATTGTTTGTGGTTTAGGAATTAATAAGAGACACCCGTATTTATTCAAAGAATCAATTCATGATATGAGTGCTCATTTGTTTATTATAAAGGAAACAATTACGTGGCATTCAAAAAGAATATTGGAAAGTAATTCATTCTATTAAGACCTCATTGAAACAAAACATCAAGAGATTCTAATATATTCATGAAGGTTCATACACGGATGTAGGATTTATTACATGAAGAAAATCTAAAGCTCTAAACTCATTATCTACTTCTAAAGCTTCATTAAGATCATGCCATGTTACAAAATATTTCACTGCTGCCAAGATATTTGATGGAAAATACACCATGTCTTCGTTATCTTCTCTCATGGACTACCATACGAACTCCAATAGCAGATGTGTGGTGAATCTCCACTTTGCCCATGAATCCCACCATAGGTCCTGCAGCAAAAGATCAGAGTAGCATTTAGAAAAAACCGAAGAAATCAAAAGAGATGGCCAGTAATGAGTTGTTGTTGAGAAAATCATGAATCAAAAGTGAGTAACAAAATAAAGGAATGGAAGGATTTTCAGCCCTCAGTTATTCATCATGGGGCGTGAAGTTCGAGCGGCCGGGAGAGCCACGGCCGAAGCCGTTCCCAACACCCTACCGAACATCGAATTGTAAAATACGGTAATTTCGGACTATCAGCTCAAGCACAAAGTGTTAGCTCAGACCCGAGGGTTATCATCGCTAAGGCAACAATATCAAAACCGAAGGTTCAGACCAATGGTCGTCATCACCAATAACCTTTCCTCGGCAGTTTGAATCCAACCAAAGCATGAGTATCAGCCTGAAAGATGAAGAGAAAGAGTTAACGAGCTCATGACAGAAATCATAGATGGAACTGGATTGTAAAGGCATCAGTAAAAAAAAACCCTTCAGCACAATAACAATCCAGAATATCACCAGAAAAACAGAATGTTGCAACAAGTCTATCAGAAGAACCACAGACAAGCACCAGATCCAAGGTCAAGCATGTTAGCCGCCATCAAGTAAATAAGAGCAGGTCGAAGCCGACGAAATACAAGCCACACAAGGCTGAGCAAGCAATTCACATCATAAACAATCCTACCAACTCACTGAAACTTTACCAACCATAGTGATCCCAACCATAGATGGAGGTCACCAATGCGAGAAGCAGGGCTCAGTCATGATCATCATAGCCCAAATTCACAAACCACTGAACCAGCTCGAAAAATAGAACAAACAAGTGTAAGAAAAGAATCAAGTTCAAGTCAAGAGAGGGCATAGCTCAGTTCATTAAGCCATAGCAGTCACGTTGTTTCCAAACCAACTGAGTAAGATCATTGCAGAAGACAAAAAGAAACAAATTCAGCCCTCAGTTATTCATCATAGGGCGTGTTAATTCGAGCGGCTGGGAGAGCCACGACTGAAGCCGTCACCAACTCCCTACCGAGCATCGAACTACGCAGCATACAACATTTGTCGCTCAGGCCCGAATGTCATTATTACTAAAGCATCAATCGAAGCGAAGGTTCAGACCAATGGTCACCATCACCACATAACCTTTCTCGGTAGCGTCGATTCGGCAGCAACCACACCATCAGTTTCCCTCTGAAAGAAGAAAAAGAAGAGTCAGTGAACTTGTATCAGAAAACCAGAAAGTTGAACTGAAACTTGATTTGAAGCTACATCAGAAAGTTAGTCCATCAATTCACAAATCCAGATATCAAGCTAACATCAATTTTGAGACCAATCAAACAGTCCTAGCATGTCAAACCGAGACAGAAAACAAGAATATTAAGGACTCAAATAATGATGACATTGTCAAGCAAGATATAGCCAAAGAACATATTTTGTCAAAGTACTCGCAACAGGTTGCAACAGAAATTTGAAGGCACTAGTTTGCAGCTTCCGATTAGACAAAGCAAGAATGTCAGGAAACGATGAAGCTTTGAGGCCACCGACTCTATTACCGTAGATTACTTTGGGATGTTAATCTTCTGGCCCAATTCGTTCGCTTTCTGCACCCATCAAACATCAAACACAAGTTAGCAAAAGCAATCAGGGAATATCCCACAAAGATTCAGAGAATATCCACTTGAAAAAAGATTCGATGCAACAGCTAGCAAATCAAGGCATTAACCAGCTTGATACAAGATTGGGATTTTCATTAACACGTATTATTGCAATCACACGAAGAAGGAAAGTCTTCAAATAATATCAACAAAAAGGAATATTTTTCAAATCAGATAAACCCCAAAAAAAGGAAAATCCAATCAATCATCAATCAGCATTCAAGTCAATACTCAATACTCATCAAAATTGTTTTCAATTCTGAGGCCTATATAAAGGAGGAACCTGAGAACGAAAAGGGACCGAAAAAACTACCACCGGAAAAATCCACCAAGAGAAACCCTAAGTGCAAAAGCTGAACGACTTATCTTTTCAATCGTCAAAGCCACTACCACCGCCGCGAGCCCTACCGGCGAAACGCAACCACTACCTTCACCAGCGATCACCGCAAACCCACTCTGCCGCCTCTCACTTTCGGTAAAATTCTTCATACATGTTGAGATTATTGAATGATTTAATGCTCTAAGTTTTGTTTCAGGTACAAATATGAACGAAATGCTGGAGAATCGAGAGAGAGGATAACACATTTGCGATCGTGAGGGAGGGAGAGAAGCCATCGCGATTTTGGGGGGGGGGAGGAGACCTAGGGTTACTTCGTTATTTGTTTTATCTTATTTTGTAATCTGCTAACTATTGTTTCTGCACACACTTAATCACACACTCGTCATGCGTTTAACCTTTAATCATCAATTAATCACACTAATCACCCTAATTAATCAATTTCTATTTAACTTATAATCTTTTTTAAAATAAACATATAACCTGTTTTTTAATCATTTTCATAAAGTAATAACTTATACCTACTTGTTTTAAAAAGCTATTTTATTTTATCCTAATAAATCTTTTAAATAAATGATAGTATATCTATTTGCGTAAAAAAACTATTTCACACTTAAAATGACTTTTAAAATAAATTATAATGAGTTTTATAACCTGAATTAACTTCTATCCCTTATATTATCTAAATTGGCTCTACTTATCTAAAACTTCTTTTCTGCTAATAAAAATTAAATTAACATTTTCTAAAATCAATTTTCATCAAAACTATACTTTTTATTAAATTATTAAATCCAACTTTCAATATTTCCTCATAAAATCAATCAAACATTTTCTCACAGTTCAAACCAAAATCAATCAATTTAAAATCAATCCAACTTCTCCTAATTCAATTTAATTAATCGTGCACTTCACGACACATACACATTCACCCACGCTTAGCGCTTTCATGCGTACTTATATGGTTTACTTTTCTGCAATTTACCTTACTGTCATTTACATTATCATATTTACATTTCCGCATCGCATTCCGTCCAAAGGAAAAACCTACACATGAGTCAACACTTGTGTGTAGTTACACGTCACTTGCATCATAATCCCATCGATCCTTGAGTCCATTCAAGTTGATCGCTTAAGTTTAGGACCTACCCCATAGGAAGGACCTTGTCTTTATCTTTACAACTTAGACAAACAATTAAAATCAATACATCTTTTCAAACACAATAGAGAATAGATGTTAATCATCTTAAGTGAGATATAATCTCCACCCCCACAATAATACAATCAAACATGTAGGAACTTTGCCTTAAGAGCGATAAAGGCATACTTGGCGACCATCCGAGTATGTAAGACCTTTTCTTAAGACGATGCAAATACCATTTCCTACAACCTCCTTTACACTTGTGGTGGTTATCTCTCCCTTAAAATGAAGACTCGTCTCTTCTCCTAAACCCAATCAAAACAACTACCCTAAACCCGTAGGAACTTTGACCACAGTCAAAGACCTCCTCTAACCCTTTAGGGTGAACTACAACATACTCTGATTCCACTCCCGTAAGGATATGTAGGCATAAGATGCGATATCTTATCGAGTATACTTAGAAATAAACCATTAGGGTCTATAACCCCTTAAGCAGATAACACATAGCAGTAAACAAACATGAAACAAGAGGTTCCTATAGAGTACTACAGAAACTTAGGATGCTAGTACCTTCCCTAAGTTTAACCAACCCCCGAACCTAAATAATCTAGCTTGCATTTGCATTGCATTGTGGGAATTTCGATCTTTATCCCTTCCTTTGGACAAATCAAAGTTCGGTTGCAAATGATTAACGATTCAAACTAATCAATAGTTTGGTATCCAAATTTCACCGCGACAGAAATGGCGACTTCACTGGGGAGTCTCTAGTGGGTTTCCCTATCTTATTTTATTTTGTTTACTGCTTTATATATCTGCCTACTTGATTAATTATTTACATGTTTTTTTCTTGTATTTCTTTTGGGATTACTGTTCTTGAGTGGTGAGATAAAGTTCTACACCCAAACTTGAGAGAAATTAAGATAGGATGGTGATATAGTCGAGGAGGCTTATAGGGAGTGGAATCCCTACTAAGTTGAATCGAGAATCCCACTCAGTTGAGGCCCTTTCGAAATAGTACTGTTGAACGAGCAATCGTAAAGACACTCATTATTTTCGACTTTGGAGCCTATGATATTGAGGGCCGTAGTTAACTTAACCCAACTTTGGCCTTTATTAGGATGTAGTGCGAGACTATGAGGAAGTACTTCTGAAATAGTGCTACGCGAAGCTACACTCAAAAGAAGTTCTCTTGAGAATATTATTAATCCTCGAGTAATTGGGAAATTGATAATATCCGATAGATGGGCTGATGATTCTGAGTCCCTTTAGAACCTTGTTCTGTAGGTACAAACAACCTTTAGTCCTTAAACCTTTGGGAAGGGTACACCTCTACTCCATGCTCGGTGCAAACCTAGGGTGCCCCTTGTTTGTTTATCTTTATTGTCCTTATGTGAATACTTGTGTTTGCTGCATTCATATAGCATCATTCTGCATTGGACTTCATGGGATTTACCTTCGTTTATGAACATTGTAGGTCACCATGACTTCAAATAAAAGACATACTGTGAAATATACTTTTAAGAGTCCCAAATTGGATGACCTAAAGAAGTTGTGGGGTTTCATCAAAGATCAAGAAGAATTCAAGAACAAGTATGGGAAGCTGATATCCTTGTTGGGCTGCTCAGTGAATGAAGGACTTCTTGCCACTTTGCTACAATTCTATGATCCTCTTTACCATTGTTTCACCTTTCCATACTTTCAGCTATTACCTACATTGGAAGAGTATTCTTTTTTGGTGGGTCTACCTGTCCTTGAGGAATCTCCTTTTCCCTTCTTGGAAAAGGACCCTGATGAGAAAGATATTGCTAAAGCCCTCCGTTTGAAGGTATCTGACGTCAAAGCCAACCTAGTTACTAAGGATGGAATTCTTGGTTTAAAGACAGGTTTCCTAATCGAGAAGGCTTCATTCTATGCTGATTATTCTAATAAGGCTCCGTTTGAGGCAATTTTTGCTTTGCTTGTTTATGGGATGTTTTTATTCCCAAGTTTTGAAGGTTTCATCGACCTCAAGGCATTCAAGATCTTTATGAAGAACAACCCAATGCCAACTCTGTTGGGAAATGCATATCACTCTATACATCTCTGAAACCTTCATGGTGGAGGGATGATTACTTGCTGTGTACCTTTACTTTACAAGTGGTTTATTTCACACTTGCCGAAGTCTAGCTCTTTTACAAACATTGGCAAAGAGCATTGGTCTCCAAGGGTTATGGCTTTGACCCATTCTGACATTGATTGGTACAACCGAGTGTATGATGGAGTATTAATCATTGATAGCTGCGGTGACTTTGCTAATGTACCATTGCTCAGCTTTGATGGAGGAATCAGCTACAATCCTATCTTAGCTCGTCGACAGTTGGGATACCCGTTGAAGGAACCTCCCAAGAGTGTTCAAGTAGAGGGTATTTTCTTCAAAGATGATATGGAACTCCGAGGAAAGATTCTACATGCATGGCGTAATGTACACAAGAAAGGGAAGAGAAGTCTAGGGAAGCTTAACTTTGTATCTTTAGAACCATACCTCCAGTGGGTCAGAAAAAGGGCAACCAAGCTAAAGATGCCCTATTCCCGTCAAGATCCCATAGCTCCAAGAAGAGAGCCCACTTATGTATTTATGTCTAAAGCCGAGGAGTTAGGGGTGTCCTTAAGGAAGTCTCAACATGAGCTGGAATCTTGGAAGAACAAGTACCATGTAGCAGTGGCAGAAAATGATGAGTGTCAAAAGCAGAAGGCTGAACTTCAAAAGCAGAAGGCTGAACTTCAAAAGGAGAGGGATGAACTTCAGAAACAGCTACAATTGAAGGATGAAGAGCTACTCCCCTGCAAGAAGAGGAAAGTCATGGAGGATTTATTTTTCTCCGACCCACAATGCACTATTTGGAAAATAATTGTGGACAACCTTATCCGTGAGAAGGCGCAACTAGAAGAACAGTTCAAACATCAACATTCAAAGCTTCTTTAGTGTCTTTACTAGCTTTTATTTAGCTTTATTTGGGACTCTTTAAAAGAATATTTATGTAGTCCGTTTCAAATTTAATAAAACGTTTCCTTTTACCGCAATGCCCATAAATAAGAGGAATCCCATGAAGTCCTAATCATCTTGCATTGCATTCTTTTCCATTTTTCACTTTAAGAAACTCAAATTCATTCTGTAGGTGTTGTAATCATGGATTTCAGAAGAGAAACCCTGAAGTACACTTTTCAGAGTCCCAACGTCGAAAGCTTGAGAGAACTAGCCGAACTCGTCGAGGATCGCTTTGCCTTTGCAGCAGAATATGGAGGAGTTTCCCGTTTCCTCGAGCTAAGGATGAAAGAAGGATTGTTGGAAACATTGGTTCAATTTTATGACCCGATGTATCACTGCTTCACTTTTCCAGACTACCAATTGATGCCGACCTTGGAAGAGTACTCAGAACTTTTGAGGATGCCTGTGACTGTTCGACCTCTATTCACCGGAAGGGAAGACACGCCTAGTGTAATACCCCAAATTTTACCCTTATATTTAGTCAGTCATTTCGCATATCATCTCATATGTACATTTGCTAACCACTAACAAGTTATGGAGGTTTTTGTTTTGCAGATTTGGTTCCAGGGGTATTTTGGTCATTTTACGCAAATTCTGCTAATTCCTTGAAGACGGGCTGTTATTAAATTCTGAGGCGTTTGATACGCTATTTTTTGAGGCATTTACCTATCACCAGGTCTGATTATATCAAGGTGCCAATTTGACGTGGTCGATATTAAAGTTTGTCGAGCACAACTGGATTTAAGACTTATTTTATTGCTCGTGGCTTATTCCCGGCACACCTCCGTTAATAAGGCGCAGTTTTACTGGGGTATTAGTGGATGGTTGCTCACAGTCTTTGGTCAGTGGAATTCAATTACGAGTAGTGTTATTGTCGATGCTGAAACTGTTGTGATTACGGTGCACACCCGTGTTTGGTTATGAAATGGCTGGTTAGCATTTAAATTAGATTTTAATCAGATGATGAGACGAGTGCACAAATAAGAATATCATTTGGGAGTGTTTATGTTTTATGACTATGTTAATGAATTTAAATATTTGTGGATTTATTCACAAGTGTTTATAATTTTTTTAACTAAGAACAAAATATAAATAGATTCAAATTTTGGGAATTTTATTTCATAAAGATCTCATCATACAAGAAATGGAGATTGCTTCACATTTTAGAAATACTGTTACAAGGAATTACATTAAAGTTCTAAATCCTAAGTCCTAAAAATGCTAAGTGTCTTCATGTTGGCCCTTGAGCTTTTCCATGAGTCCTCGACTAACCTGCACATCAAAAAGAATACAACAGTGTAGAAAAAAGGTTAGGAGTTGTTTTTGACACTCTCAGAACAATGTCATCATCGAGTGCCGGGAGTGGTACAACCGAAGCTGCGTCCTACCCCCCGTTACCGATCCGCGCCGTTGGCGTCAGATCAGGTAACACCTGTTCTTATCGGTACGGGACATCCGAGAGATAGAAGTAATAAAAGAAGCGGGACTGATTCGTTTTGCCGCGATTGGACTTCCAAACTGATACGAGAATAAGGCAACATAGGCAAGATTGAACTCAGACCCGGATTCCGGCAGGTCTGAGTCACTTTGGTTTCGAAATTTCCAAACACCTGAAAAGCCACAAACACATCAGTATCAGATTCAGAATTTGGAACTCAAAACCCAAAACGATTCATAAGTTGCCATAGGCATCAAACTGCAGCAATTCAGAACAGAACAGAAAAACGAGACACGCAACAAACTGCATCAAAATTACATAGAAAAAAGTATCAAAAGGTTCAACAGCATCAGTTAAAGGCAAGTCCCCATTCGAACCAGTTTCAATGGCAAGCAATACATAAGTAAGTGACTACAATTACAGCACCGAATCACAGCACATAACCATGACAGAAAGCGAGATAGACCAAATGTGCAAGCACATTGGAAAAACAAAGTACCAAACACATGGCTCAGTACATCAACATCATAGCCAATCATCATCACCAATTCAATCAACCTGCCAAAACTGCACAGAAGAGTCGAAGTCCATATTAGTTCAAGAATACGCCACAACACAAAATCATGGCATGGATTGTACCAGAACGAACAAGAATAATCTAACATAAACATGTCAGTTCATGAGATAAACAAGTGCACAAAACCATAACAGTTCGTATCGGTCGCACACGGCTCAGTTAATCAGCATCATGGCCCAGCTCACAGTCACAACTGAGCATCGAAACCAACCAGCAGAAAGCAACCGCGACATCATCGAAGAACATCCCTCGAAGGCTCAGAACGGTGTCATCATTGTCGTATACCTTTCCCGGCAATTTTGATTCGACCGAAGCCGTAGCATCAGCCCTCTCTGAAAGAAGAAGAGGAAAAGCTAACTGCACCAGAAAATCAAAAACAAATCGAAAAACGCATCAGTACAGTCCAGATTGAAATCAAACAAAACAAACGAATTAATTCAGATATCGAACAGATCAAGTGAATTCAAAGGCAACCCAATCTACATCAGAAAATGATCAAACAAAATCGAATCTGGAAATGGAAAGTTTCGAGTCAGATCCAAATCGTATTAGGAAACATCCCCATTGGAAACCAATCTGAATCAATCAAACAAATCAGTCAAAAAACAAATCAGTTCGAAATCGAAACAAATCGGGTAGAATCCAAGCGAATCCATGTCCGAAATAGGGTCAATCAAGGAACCCCAAAAATGGAAAGCTTTGAATCGAATCAGGAAAAATCATATCAGCTGGAAATCCCAATCAGGTTCTAAGAGAAGAAGCGAGATCCCAATCGTATCAGAAAACATCCTATTTGAACTCAATCTGGAAAAACCAAACAAAATCAAATCAAATCGAATCATCAAATTCATATCTCAGAAAAATAACGCAAATCCAAGGCCCAAAAAGAGAGATAAAGAGAAATTATGAAAAGGGAACGATCACCTCGTTGAAACCCTAGAGGGAGAGTACAAGAAGCGGCGAAAAAGTCACATGCAAAACCCTAAACGGCGCGAACTCAGACGAAGCGATCGTCATCATCGCTCAAGGAATCGCCCAACGCCGATCGAAGCTCATCACCAAACGCGATCAACAATACTCAGGGGGAAGTTCACCAACACCGTTCCATTTAAACGGCGGACAATCAACCCTCAGGCCTCAGCTCACGCCATCATCGGTCGATCTTCACTTTAAACGTAAGCAAGGGGACTTTTTTTCATGTTTTGTTTCAGGAAATAAAGGCACGGCCGCGATGGAGAGAGACGGCGAAGGGAAACGAGAGAGAAAG
This sequence comes from Lathyrus sativus, assembly GCA_963859935.3. Classification (NCBI taxonomy): domain Eukaryota; kingdom Viridiplantae; phylum Streptophyta; class Magnoliopsida; order Fabales; family Fabaceae; genus Lathyrus; species Lathyrus sativus. Next base: position 185,706,719 of record OZ012736.1, on the reverse strand, counting down.
GGAGAAGAAAGGGTGAAACGGCGCCGCGAGCTTCTCTGGGATAAAACCCTAGAAGCAATTTGTTTATGATTAACAACTGGGTTGGGTCCGGATGTGATGACCGGCCCAACCCCTTTATGTTTTATTTATTTTATTTTATTTTTGTTTTTTAAAATTATGTTTTTTTAATTATTTTAAATTGTTTTATAACTTAAGAAAATTGTTTTAAAACCTTTTTTTGTGTAAATATTATAAAAATCTTTTTATAATAAAATTAAACAAAACCTTTTTAAAAATAAAAATTAAAAACCTTTTTTTAAATATAAAACTAATTTTTTTTTTTAAATAAAAATAAGAAAAGCTTTTTTAAAAATATAAAAATAAAACCTTTTTAAAAGAGTAAATTATTTTTAAATTAAATTTCTTTTGCAAGCTAACATTAAATTATTAAGATTTTTTAAATAAAACAATAATAAAATCTCAAATTTGCATCTTTTTCTTAACTCATTTGACTGCCGCTTAAATCTGCCCACTAACATCGTTTGTTCACTTTGCAGCTTATTGCCTATTTCATCTTATTTTTCATTCCGAGTTCATTATCATATTGTAACTGCTTCTCATATGTAATCTCGCGAATCTAAATAATCGCGCTTTAAGTTTCTGCCTTTAAATTTCTGTTTATACGGCTTTAACTGCTGTCTTTATTTTCTGCTTGCATGATTCAATCACCTCACTTATCAATATTCCAGTCACACCACACACATCCGAAGGAATTAGGTCTAGCGTTTGACCGCCGTGTCAATAGTCCTCAACTTCAACCCATACAACCTCACAAACCCTAATTTTCACAAATGCCTCGCCGCAGGCAAGATTACAATTTTACCCTTAGCATTAGGTCAAAGAGCCGCCGCGCTCATTTTAGGGTTTCTCGCCGTGGAATCCCTAACCTAACCTAACCCTAATTACAACTTAACAATTCAACGTAGAGATTTGGAGTTTCTACACTCCACGTAAGCGTGTCCTTAAGATGCGTTTATTCCCCTTGAGACCTTGACCACAGTCAAGACGTTTCTAACCTCCCTTTTGAGGGGAACTACGATTACTCTGATTCCACTCCCGTAAGGATACGTAGGCACAAGATGCGATGTCTTGCCGAGTAAACTTAGAATTAACCCCTTAGGTCTCTTTTCTCACTTTTAATCCTTTGTATATATACCTTAAGCAAATAAATAAAGCAAAATAGTAAACATCTGAACAAAAGGTTCCTGTAGAGTACTACAGAAGTTTAGGGTGCTAATACCTTCCCTAAATTTAACCAACCCCCGAACCCTAGATCTTTCCCCGCATTGTGTTTACGATGCAAAATAGGTTTTCCCTCTTTTGACATTTTCCTTCGGATAAATCAAAGAGCGGTTGTGAATTGAATTGCGATTCAAACTAATTAATAGTTTGTGATCCTATTTCCACCGCAACAGAAAATGGCGACTTCACTGGGGAGTCCTAAACTTTTGAGGGTTATCCCTAACTTGTTCATATTTATTACTATCTGTTATTATTCATTTGCATGTATATATTTGTGCTTTGATTGTGGGATTGTTCCTTGTGCTGTGAGATAAGTCCTACGCCCGGACTAGTGACATTATTATAGGATGGGGATATATTCGATGAGGCTTATAGGGAGTGAATCCCGACCAAGCTGATTCGAGAATCTCCGCTCAGTTGAGACCTTTTCGAAAATGGTTCGGTTGAACGAGTAATCGCGAAAACTTTTTCCATGGTCGATTGGAGTCTGTGATATTGAGGACCGTAGTACCTTAACACCACCTTGGCCTTATTTAGGACGTAGTGCGGGAGCTATGTGAGAGTAATCTTACAACGGCTGCTACGCGATACTACACTCAAAAGAGGTCCTCTTGAGAATATTATTAACCCCTGAGTCAGTCGGAAGGTTGATAATATCCGAAAGATGGGCTGATGACTTTGGGCACTTTGTAGAACCTTGTTCGGCAGGTACAACTAACCTATAGTACACTCCTTTCGGGATGGGTAGACCTTGACTCCGCTCACGTTCCTTTAACCTAGGACTTTGTGTGTTTTCATGCATTGCATCCATAAAGCATCTCATTGCATTGTATTTCATGGGGTTCAAATATCATTTATGGATATCGCGGGATACCATAAATAAATAAAAAAGAAAATGAAAAAACGAGAAAACAATTTTTTTGGTACCCCACGACATTCGTAAATGTTTGAACTCCATGAAATCTTCATTTGCATCATAGCATCATTTACTCTCTTGCATTGCATGTGTCTTCCGTTTTCTCATGTTCGGTTCTCTCGCCTTCCAGTTTCGTCACCCTGAGTTCTCGGCACCAGTACAACACCAGAGCTCAAACGCGGAAAAGAATGGAGGATCAGGCAAAAGAGATTGATCGTCTTAGCAATGAACTTGAAGATCTTCGAGGGGGTATGGGGCGTATGATGGAATTGTTACATGTCATGAATGCTAAGATGGATACCCAGCCCACTGTTGTTTCCGAGATTACCGGCGTTACTGTGGACCCTCCACCAAGTGTGACCGTAGCAAGGGACCCACCTTATGGTCTTGCTCCCGGTTTTGTGCCTCCTCAAGCCACTGTTCCGATTAATCAGCCTATTCAGCAAGCAGTGCCTTTATTTTCCGAAGTTTCTAGGGGGCTCCTATCTTTGCACCACCTGTTGTACACACCCGTGCGCAACCGTATTTCAATGAGACAGTTTTTGATAATCTTGATGAGAATGTTGAAGGTTATGAGAAACATGATAAGCTTCGTGAGGAAGTAAACACCATCGTCCAGAGATTGAAAAAAGTAGAGGGTGATCAAATTTTTGGGACTGCTGCAAGGGATGTTTGTTTGGTCTCAGGTTTGGTTATTCCCCCGAAGTTCAAAACTCCGAACTTCGATCGTTATGAAGGTGCCACCTGTCCTAAGAGTCATCTGATCATGTATTACCGCAAAATGGCTGCCCATGTTGAGAATGATAAACTGATGATTCATTGCTTCCAGGATAGTCTGAAGGGTGCTTCCTCCAAGTGGTATTTAACTTTGGACCAGTCTCGCGTTAAGAGTTTCCAGGATTTATCTGACGCTTTCATCAAACACTACAAGTACAATATGGACCTAGCTCCTGACAGGAGACAGTTGTTGAGTATGTCACAAAAGAATTCTGATTCATTCAAAGAGTATGCTCAAAGGTGGAGAGAGATTGCTTCGCAGGTAGAACCTCCTTTGACCGAGAAAGAGTTGGCTGATTGGTTTGTCGACACGGTTCGTCCAGAATTTTACGAGAGAATGGTGGGTAGTGTGACTTCAAATTTCTCTGACATCGTTGCTGTGGGTGTCAAGATTGAATTGGGTATGAAAAGTGGTAAAATGACAAATAATCATGGTGCTTCTAAGGATCAGCCGAAGAAACCTCCGTATAGCTCCCAGAAGAAAAAAGAGGGCGAGACTAATGCCATATCCTCTGGTAGACCAAGAGAACACTTTTATCGATATCCGCAAGGTTATGCTCAACCTCAAGGGTACCCAATCCAATATGCTCAACAACCCTATGTGGCAGCTATTACACCTTCTTTCAATCAACAGGTTCCTATGTATCAACCTATGCAACAACCTCCTGTTTATCCGCCTCCTATCAACTACCTACAGGCGCCCAACGCTCCTGCTCCTCAACAGCCAAAAAGTCCGGCTCCTCGCCAGAATGTTCCGAACAGAAGAACGTATAAGCCTTGTCCACCGATTCCAATGACTTTCACTGAGTTGTACCCCTCTTTGGTCAAGCAAGGTCTGATCACTACTCGGCCTTTGGGTCCGCCTCCTAATCCTCTACCCGCCAATTACAACGCCGCCGCTCATTGTTTATTTCATGAGGGTGCGCCCGGTCATGATCTGGAGAATTGTTATGCTCTCAAAAACATTGTCAGAGATTTATTGGAAAAGAAGATTTTGTCATTTGAAGATCCTCAACCGAATGTTAAGAAGAACCCTTTTCCTAACCATGAGAGTGTCAATGCCATTAGTGCCGGTTCGGAGGAAGGTTATGTCCTTGACGTTGTACAGATTAAGACTCCTCTCAAGATGTTCCATTCGAAACTGTTTGAAGCTGGTCTGGTAGATACTTCCCACATTGCATGCGTGAGTTGTGAAGCCAGTATTAAGGGTTGTGTGTTGGTTCAGAATGATGTTCAGAGGTTGATTGATGAGGGTGTTTTACAAGTGACAAGCCAATCCAAGAAAGAGGAGGTCGCTGTGATTGAGCCAGTCTTCCATCAGCCTGGATCAAAGGGAAAGGTACCAGTGTTTAATTTATCAGGGGCAGGTTCTGCCAATCTCGTGTTCGATATACCAAAGTCGTCCACCCCTAAGGTGAATCAGCATAGGCCAATAGTTATTCGAAAACCAGGTCCGTTTCCTTTCAGTGATCCTAAAGCTGTGCCCTGGAAATACGACGTGACGATGATTGACAAGGAGTCTGGGAAAGTTATTCCAAATGAAGAAGTTAAGGACACTGTGACCAATATCGCAGAGGCGAGCAGGATGACTCGCAGTGGCCGTGTGTATACTCCCCGTTCTAATGAGGTTCCACCTAAGGAAACCACTAATATCCCAGTGGCCGTCAAAGACAAAGGTAAGGGAGCTGTTACGAATGATGAAGATGCTGAGTTTTTGAGGATCATCAAGAAAAGTGACTATAAAGTTATCGATCAACTTCATCAGACTCCTTCCAAGATTTCGATTTTATCACTGTTGATGAGTTCACCCGCTCATAGGATGGCCTTGCAGAAAGTTTTGACTCAAGCACATGTGGATCAAGATATCAGCACCAGTCGGTTTGATAGTGTGATTGCCAATTTGACCGCCTGTAACACCCTTAGTTTCAGCAATGAAGAGTTACCGAAGGAAGGTCCGAATCATAATCGTGCTTTACATATATCGGTGAAATGTCAGGAGGACAATTTAGCGAGAGTGCTAGTGGACACCGGTTCCTCTTTGAACGTTCTACCCAAGAGGGTTCTTGATAAGTTGGTTTTCAAAGAGACTGTGTTGAAACCTACTCCTTTGGTCGTCAAGGCTTTCGATGGTTCTCGCCGGTCGGTAATGGGGGAGGTTGAGCTTCCTATCCTGATTGGTCCGCAAGTTTTTAATATCACGTTTCAAGTCATGGACATTAATCCCAATTACAGCTGCTTACTTGGAAGGCCGTGGATCCATGCCGCTGGGGCAGTAACCTCAACGTTACATCAGAAGATGAAGTTCGTAATCGATGGAAAGTTGGTTATTATACACGGTGAGGAGGATCTGATGGTCAGTAACCTGTCTTCTTTCCGTTACATCGAGGCCAATGAGAATGCTTTAGAAATCTCCTTTCAAGCACTTGAGATCGCCAATGCTGTTCTGCTAGAAGTCGAAGAGACAGTGGGTCAGGGTAATCCATCTTTCGCATCTCTGAAGAGTACCAAATCAACAATTGACAGGGGCATTCTGGAAGGTTGGGGAGAGGTAATTGATGTCAAGACCAAGACTGATCGCTCTGGGTTGGGTTACAAACCAACTCAGAATGGAGCTGCCACAACTGTCGAAGGGCGTCCGAAGGTTATCCAAGAGGTATTTGTCAGCGGAGGTTTCCAAGTCAATGCCATCGGTGACTGTGAGGAAAATGAAGAGCTGAGCAACCTGGTGTTTTAAGGGTGATGCAGTTTTGAACAACTGGGAGGCCGTAGAGATCCCTGTTATTTTTCCCTTGTCAAAGTAATTTTTTTAAAAAAGTTTCATTTACATTTTCAAATAAAAATCCGTAGCTCTGCCCAAGGCTATAGGGTCGCTTTTATTGGGCCACCTTTCATTTCTAAAAGGATATTAATAAAGGCATTTTGTTCGATTCCACTTTGGTTCATTTGCGTTTTTCGTTTTCACCTTTAAAAATGAAATTGGCAACCTTTTTCCCATAAAACAAAAAAAAAACAGCATTTCATTCTTTATCTTGCATATCTTCGAGCATTTTAATTAAGTAAGCCTTCCATCATGCAGAGACATCGTAAACCTTGTTGGATCCAATGACTTTACTAACACTCTTGACTGGGATGCACCCATCAATCAAGCCGAGGACGAGGGTGAAGAAGATTTTGAAGTACCCGCTGAACTGACAAGATTGATTGAGTACGAGTACACAGAGCTTCAACCGTATAAAGAGCAGGTAGACTTAATTAATCTCGATACAGATGAGAACAAGAAAGAGGTCAAGATTGGTGCAATGCTTGGGACGGAGGTCAAACCGAGGTTGATTGAGTTGTTAAAAGAATATATTGTCGCTTGCGCGAAAATAAGGTGCCGGCATGACAGAAGAGTCGCCACCTTTCGTTATTTATCCCTCAGAGCGGGAAAGGAAACGATCGGAAAAACCTGACGAAAAAGGGTAAGACAAGGTCATCGCAACCATTGTCTGGGTTCGGGAGTCGGTTACGCAAGGGGAAGGTATTAGCACCCCTCACGTCCGTCGTACTCGACGGGATCCTCGCTTGTTTGTTTACTTGGACGGGTTGGTTATAATCTATCTACCTATCAAGGCTGGCTGAAAAAGAAAAGAAAAATGACTCGGCAAAGTGTCGCGCTTTATGCCTACGTATTCTCATCAGAGAATGAGAAATCAGAGTCAACGTAGTTCGGCTAACTACGGGGGAAGATGGGGAAGGTTGAAGGTTGCTCGCTAGGACGTCGCATCCTATGCCTACGTACTTTCATCTGGTATGAAAGATCAGAGCAAACGTAGTTCGGGAAACTACGGGGAAAAATGGCTCAACTAGGAGGGAGACTATCAAGTCCTACTGTTATCATGCCATGGATTCATCCTATGGTTGAGGTTTGAACAGGGAACTCCTAGAAGTTGTCATGCATAGGTTTCAACCTAAAAGTCTATCATCATATCCTCATCTTGAGGAAATGAGAGTCCTAAGGGATCATGTCAAGGATACACCAAAACAGACAAAAAACATCAGCTTTAACAGTAAAATGCATGCAATGCAAGTGAGGGAGGAAATGTGTGTGGGGTTTCAGCCTCCACAAGCTCATCTTAACCTCAAGCCAGTCATGAAATAACAGCAATCATACTGAAAATGAACAACATACTATCAAGTAATGAACCAGATAAAAGGAAATGAAGTGCCACCAGGCAAACAAACACATTTGAGAAAGAAAGAATCTACTCTCTAATCCTAGCCCTAATCACAGAATCAACTCTAAGCACTAAAGCAAAACCCTAAACAAGAGAATCAATCCCAGTCTTCAAACTTCAGAACAAGCTTACCAAAGAAAGGGAGCTAAGCAAGCAGACTCATAGTGTCTTCCTCAGGAGAACACTAGGAGGTGTATACTCAGGAGTCATATCCTATGTGGCTCAACCACTGTGATCAGTTTACGTTCCTCCTCAGGAGGAATTAAACTCACAAGCAGGCTCCAACATCACTGGATATTTAGGAAATCCTATCTGAACTAGTGGAACTAAATGAATAGACTCATAGGACCTTCCTCAGGAAAGTACTAGGAGGCTTCCACTTAGGAGTTGTATCCTATGTGGCTCAACAACTGTGATCAGTTTACATTCCTCCTCAGGAAAAATTAAACTCACAAGTTGGCTCCAATCATCATTGGATACTTGAGAAATCCTAGATCAACTAAGGGAACTAAGTGAATAGACCCATAGGACCTTCCTCAGGAAAGTACTAGGAGGCTTCCACTTAGGAGTTGTATCCCATGTGGCTCAACAACATGTGATCAGTTTACATTCCTCCTCAGGAGAAATTAAACTCACAAGTTGGCTCCAACATCATTGGATACTTAAGAAAGAGGTGAGAAGAAAGAATGAAAGTCATTCATAGTGCCTTCCTCAGGAAAGTACCATGAACTTCCTTCAAACTTCAGGATCTCCAACCTCACAGACAGGGGACAAGCCAAGCTCTGGGTCTCTGAATCTTGATCTACAATCTTCACTTCATGATGCTCTCCATCAAGGTCTTCAAGACAGCACAAGCCCCACAACAAATTCCCCACAATGAACCCCAAAGATGAACAGATAACCACAGGGGAGACAAAATCAACAGGCAACTTCAGAAAATACCTAAAAATACTAAACCAAGGGGGAAAAATCTAACAATTATTCACAAGGGTCTACAACATCTACCCATAATATCTACATAGGCCTCTACCTAAAAATCAAGACAAAACTCAATCAAAGAAAGTGAATTCTTCACCTAAGCACAACCTAAACCCTAATTAGGATACCCTACATCTACCCTAATTAAACTAGTCAAAATTTAATTCTAAAATTCTAGAAAAAATCCTATGGGGAACTATGATTCATCATCTAATTGCACAAAAAGGAATGGATTAAAAAGACTAAAAGAAAGTCCTAAAACAATTCTTGCAAAATCATGCTACCAAACTAAACAATATAAAAGCTATTTAAAATAAAAATCTATTAAAAATACTAAACTTAAAAATAAAATCCCACTTTTATTTTTAATATTTTCTACACATCATCATCTACTCATAGAAAAAAGAAGAATTAAAAAAGAGTTATTTTTCAATTTTTAATGAATTTTCAAAGACAAGAAAAATATTAAAAGAATATAAAAGAAATTAATTCAAATAAAGGGAGGGGGTGTAACAAGTAACACGCGCTAGTTGGTTTTGAGATGGGCCAGAAAGAAGGGGGGTGGGGATAGCGAAATAAGCCCAGAATGGCCGCTTAAATGAAACGACCGCGTTTCATTCTTTTGAATTTTCCCTCCATCCTCAGATTCAATCACGGCCGTTAGATCAATGGAAAGAGTCAAGGGCTGGAGGGCGATCCAAGGGCCACCAGCCTTCGTCCCCAAATGCAAACCCTAGGTTCAGAAACCTCCATCTTCATGCACTAACTTCCAATCCCTGGTTCTCTCTCCACACGCCATGATTTAACACGATTCAAAAATGAAAATTGTAGTACTCAATGAGAGGAACAAGATGGTACGCGTGGATTTCCCTAATTCATCCTCAATAATTCCAACAGAGGACTTCAATGTCATGGTCCAACTAAACATCACTTGTTATCAACTGGTATCAACCTTCACTAAGCTTCAATCTAATGGTTTACTGAACTTCTACAAGTTAGCCTAAGGATTCTAAACCAATCTTTACTCGTTAAAACTAACAAACTAACTAAATCTTGAAGATCAAAGATTCTTGGCTCTGTTATGAACCTTCACAGATCGTGCCCTAATTCATGGGAAAGAGTCATCTACCCTAGTGCATCAATTATCTACCTAGAAAGCTATCTAAAACTGCATAATTTAGGAGATAGAGAGAAGAAAAGGAACCTGTCAAAGAGGTGTGGAGGGAACTCGTGTGGGTGGATTCAGAGCTTGTAATGGCTGAAATGTGATCCTTAGGGGGTGAGCAAGCTTCTGTTTGCACTTGTATGGAAGGAGAATGCTTGTAGTGAATGAAATTCAGAGTTGCTTGAAGTTGAAGGAAGTGCTTCAATGGATGCTTCTCTCTCTCTCTCCCCTCTGAATCCTCTTTATCACCAACCCCTTGAACTCTCTTCATGGCCCTCTTCTTATAACAATCATTAGATGCTTCTAGATTCATCTAGAATAGGGTGGAAGTTTCTTGAAAATCTCATGTGATGATATATTGAAAATCTCACTTTCCATGCCTTATGCCTTACCATTTGGTCTTAAATTCTCTTTATGAGAGATATTGAGTGTGGATGAGTGAAAAACAAGCTCATCTTTGGCTTGTGTAGGGTTTTTCAACATTGCCTTCTTTTTCAAGTAACAACTTTTCAAAGCATCACCCATTTTAAAGCTTCAAATCAAAATTCTAGCTAAACCAATGTTCTCAAAATGATTTTTCCAATCAAAATGATATATTGGATGACCTATTTTGGATTTGTGGATCTTCCAAATCAATTTCCAAATTCAACTTTTCAAACTTATATGCCATTTTTAGTTCATTTTTGACCAATCATGTAACTTCATGTTATGAGCTTTTCCAACAATTTGTGACCTTCTTTCTAGACTTAAAATCACATTTTGAACAACTTTCATGTTTTGAGTTTTTTCATTTGAGGCTTGGAAATAGGAGTTTTAGGCATTGGCTAAAATGACCTTTAACTGACAAATGACCAAAATACCCCTGTCTTGTTCAAACCATAAGTTGAGTTCCACAAATCCAATCAAGGACTTCTACCACTAAAATTAAAGCTAAGAAGATCCTCTTCAACATTCATGTTGACCAAGAAATCATAGGAATCCTCCTACTAGGGCAAAAGTTGTCTGCAAGTTGGGTGACTTTCAAGGACCCAGATTCACACACCTCTGCTGACCTGTAATTTGTCAAAACCATAACTTGGGCTCTGTAACTCCTATCAAGGACTTCCACCACTCAAATTAAAGCTTAGAACAAGCTCTACAACATTCATGTTATGGGGAAGGTGAGATATCAATCACATCTTGAGCTAAAACTGCCTGGAAGATAAATATCAAATTAGGGTTTTTCACTGCCAATCCCTGGAGACCCTAATTTGAAATTTCTCAAACCCCTCAATCATGATGAGTTGGCCTAGGAATCATCTTTATATCCTATCTATGCATCATTCCATGATCTCATGGCCCCTTGGATTGGTCTCAACCTTCTCCAAATCTTCAGTTATCCTAGGGTTGACCCAGTCAAAACCCTAATTCTATCATTCATGGTTGAATCTTCTGAATTCTTGCATAATGACTTCTCTGGGCTTCATGAAGACTATCAAGACATCTCATAGGCTTTCCCAAAACATCAAATTCATTCTCAAAGTCTCAGAACCATCTGAGGGACACCCACAACTCTCAAGCTATGAAGCACACAACCCTGGTTTCAAACCACTTCTTCTGAGGATCTCTTGAACTTTCTGATGAAGGTATCCACTTTCAAACACTCAATGAATAAATAACTGTTGGTCAAATTTTGGGGTGCAACAGCTGCCCCTATTCAAACGGCTTGAACCTGACTGGGTGAGAAGCGACCAGCTCTCAACCAATCAAGGTACGAGACGGTTGAATATCGGTAAACCCGAAAATTTGCCAACTGCACGAGCGCACAGTACTCTGCGGGGAACAAATCTTTGAATCCTGCAACACTAGCTGCTCAACAACTGGCTGGAGAACCAAAGCTGACATCACCGTCGGACGATCGAAGTACTCTGCGTCACCACTGGAGAACTAAATCTGACATCACTGTCGGACGATCGAAATACCATGCGTCACCGCTGGAGAAACATCTTCGACTTCAATCAGAAGACATACCATTCACTTGATCGCAATCAATCATCACCTCAGGATAACTGACTTGGTCTTCAGACTCACACGGATCACTCTGTTGTATCTACAACCCTGGAACCTTGCCTTCAGCCACCCGTTGATTCTTCAACACGGAAATCTGGACTCACAGGAACCTTCTGATATCGCCTTCGGGCGCTTACGAAATCCATCTTCAGATTAGACATCTTGTTGGAGCAGACATATCATGCTGCTCAGGACTTCAAGAATCATCTTGACCAAACAGATCCGTCGGGCATCTTCAAGAATCGTCCTGAACTGATAACCTTTCTGGAGCAAACCTTCTGGTTGGGTATTCCCGAAATCTTCCTGGGCAACTCTTGCTGGAGGCGCTATTGGGGAGCTCAAGTATCATACTAGGCGAACCACTCGGGCAGCTGTACTGAGGTCTTAAGAATCGTCTTAAGCAAACGGCCCTGCTGAGGGACTCGGGAATCATCTCGAACTGAAGACTTCGCTGGGGATCTCAAAAATCATCTTGAACGAGCGACCGTGGGGATTACCCCGGGGTCTTTAAGAATCATCTCGCCAGCGATCTTGCTGGGGAGAACATCAAGAATCGTCCTGAGCAACCGGTCTTTTGGTGGTACACCTGTTCAACAAGGATGATGATGACCTAGATCATGCCTATGATGCATATGCTTCTGCGCCATGCCCCACACAGTGGGAATGATGTGCGCTTATGCTAAATGCCATGCAATCATGCACAATGCTATGCAATCATGCACAATGTTATGCAATCATGCACAATGATGCGATCCCGTCAGCAAAATAAATGCCGAAAGGGGGAAATCCTCCTGTCAAGGAGAAAGAACCACTCAGATAGAGGAATCATCCTGCTGAGGAGAACGTGAACACGCCAATATCAATCAGGCTCTGTCTGGGGAATTGATCTTCCGCGAACTGCTGCAGGGGAACAACTTCAGCTGACTGCTGCAGGGGAAGAAGCTATACGAGAACTTGTATCTGCTGATATCAATCGCGAGAATGAACCGCGCGGCCGTCTCGGCTACTCTTCTGGGGATGACCACTCTGTGGGGAACCAACTTCAGCTGCTCAACACTCCACTGGGGAAAATCAATCATGATCTGGTCAACTTCCAAGGATTCGGATCTCTTGGACGTCTGTAAACTCGGCTGAGGAAGGCGAAATCATTCTGCTTCGATGGAGAGAGTACGATTCTGGGGAAACACATCATTAGTTGCCCCACGCTCTGCTGGGGAACATCGATCATGACCTGATCGACTTCCAAGGATTCTGCTTTTCTGCGGACTCAACCGGGGAGAGAAATCATTCTACTTCGCTGGAGAGTGCAACTCCGATGAGGAAACTCAATTTCGCCGGGGAAGAAGGAATCATCTGACTTCGGGGGAGAGTACAACTCTGCAGGGGAATACAACATCAGCTGTTCCAACACTCTACTGGGGGAAGAGGGAATCATCGAACTTCAGGAGTGAGCCTGACTCTGGTGAGGAATCTCAATTCCATTGGAGACTTCCGTCTGGCACCATCAGTTACTGCATCCTTCGGCATACGAACAGCCTTCCTGCGAAACCTGCACTTGTGACCCGGTGCGGGGGGGGGGGGGGGGAGATCCTGCTTCGACGACCTTACTGGGGAAGACACGAGCTCCAGTACCCAAACATTTCTGTGAACTCTGCACTTGTGACCCGGTGCTGGGGGACATCCTGCTTCGGCGACTTTACTGGGGAAGACACGAGCTCCAGTACCCAAACATTCTTATGAACTCTGCACTTGTGACCCGGTGCTGGGGGGAGACGACGTCATTCTTCGGTGCTTGGCTCAGCCGATGAGGTGACATTCCTTCAGGATGCGTCTGCTTGGGGAAGAGAATCCCCTCTATCCGGGGAAGACATATCAATGCTCACCATCTTGCGTTCAGATTCTGCGGAGGAGAAACTACTGAACTCTGCTGGGGAAGGAGGGCTCATCCTGCTTCGGGGATACGCACGGCACATCTTCTGGCAAGGTGCTACACCTGCAACAACACAAACAAACAGACAAGATACCCTCCTCAAAGGGGCCTATCCAGGTTATTATCTCGTGACAATATTCAGTTAATTAGTTGTTTCAACAATCAATGGGCCTAGGCCCGCAAGTTTATGTATGCGCATTTTATCAAAAATATCGGCGTTTTCATTCGCAAACAAAACAGATAAATGCTAAACAGACAAGCAGAATTGCTGAATAATGTGCATTTTATTGATGATGAACCCCTGAATGGGCAAAAATGTTTTACAACAGAGGCAAGCTCCTGGAATGAGGAAGCCGCGCGAAAAAGAAAACATAAATATACATCAGTATGTACAAATGTCGGCAATCGAGGCGTAGACGAACACCATGAGTTGATCCCTCTAAGACCCACTCGACTTTGATACTTCTCCGATGCTTCAGCTTTGGAAAAGATTGATTCAGATAAACAGCCCTCAGGTCTTCCGAACCACTAAACAATGAAAGTCCATACGCGGAACGCAGTCATTTGCTTATTCAAATCCCTAACTTTTGCGTGAACCGCCCTTTCGGGTTTTCAGTTCACCGGGATACCCTTTTTTGCCGAAGCCGCCCAGTGTAGGTTTTCGACTCCGCGGGTGTACATTTTTCAATATATCCCTAATTTTTGCCCGAACCTTTTATTCTGTTTTTGGTTCGCCGGGATGCCCCTTTTTTGCCTGGACTCTTTCTTTTTTGTCCAGCGGGTCTCTTTCAAGCAAAGTATTTTTTAACTGCGTCCGCGTTCACCGGGGATGCAAAATCTTCACCATCCATCGTGGATAACAACAAAGCCCCTCCCGAGAAGACCTTGCTGACGACATACGGCCCTTCGTAATTCGGAGTCCACTTGCCCCGGTGATCGGAGTGTGGCGGAAGAATCTTCTTCAGGACGAGATCACCCGTCTGAAAGCTTCGAGGACGCACCTTCTTATCATAAGCTTTCTTCATCCGGCTTTGGTACAGGCGACCAAATGCAATTGATGCTAACCTATTCTCGTCCATCAGGCTGAGCTGGTTCAAGCGATTCGTAACCCATTCTGCCTCATCAAGTTTCACATCAACCAAAACTCGCAAAGAAGGAATCTCCACTTCTAATGGCAGGACAGCTTCCATACCGTACACCAAGGAGAAAGGAGTTGCCCCGGTCGACGTACGCACCGTCGTACGATAACCGTGCAAGGCAAACGGCAGCATCTCGTGCCAATCTTTATACGTCACAACCATCTTCTGAACAATCTTCTTGATGTTCTTATTGGCCGCTTCAACAGCGCCATTCATCTTCGGCCGGTAAGGAGATGAGTTGTGGTGTTCAATCTTGAAACTCTGGCACAGCTCCTTCATCATCTTGTTATTCAAATTCGAACCATTATCAGTAATGATCCGCTCGGGAATTCCATAGCGACAGATGATGTCCCTCTTTATGAATTTAGCCACCACCTGCTTGGTCACATTAGCGTACGAGGCTGCCTCCACCCATTTGGTGAAGTAGTCGATGGCTACCAGGATAAAACGATGACCATTGGATGCAGTGGGCTCGATCTTGCCTATCATGTCGATGCCCCACATGGAGAACGGCCAAGGGGAGGACATGACATTCAATGGGCACGGCGGCACATGAACTTTATCAGCATAAATCTGGCATTTGTGACATTTCTTCGCGAATCTGAAGCAATCCGACTCCATAGTCAACCAGTAATATCCTGCTCTCAGGATCTTTCTCGTCATGGCATGCCCGCCGGCGTGCGTACCAAAGGTGCCCTCATGGACTTCCTCCATGAGCATACTCGCCTCTTTTTCATCCACACATCTGAGTAGCACGAGATCGTGGTTTCTCTTATACAGCACTCCATCAGGGTTGAGGTAAAAGTTTCCAGATAGCCTCCTCAGAGTCTTCTTATCCTGGGTTGACGCACCCGCAGGATACTCCTTGGTCATAAGGAAGGTCTGGATATCGTGGAACCATGGCTTGCCGTCGGTGGCATCTTCGATTGCGAACACATATGCTGGTCTGTCAAGACGCGAAAGAACAATTCTTGGAGCCTCATTCCAATAATTGACTTTATACATTGAAGCCAACGTGGCCAAAGCATCAGCCATTTGATTTTCAGCCCGGGGCACATGATAAAGCTCTACTCGGTCAAAGAACGGAAGCAGCCTCCTGGCATAATTCATGTACGGCACTAAATTCGCTTGACGAGTTTCCCACTCCCCTTTGATCTGATTGATTACAAGCGCTGAGTCACCATATATGTCTAGATTCTTGATTCTCAAATCAATTGCCTCTTCTAGACCCATAATACATGCTTCATACTCGGCTTCGTTGTTGGTAACTGGAAACGTCAGTCTTGCAGTAAACGGGATATGGGATCCGTGAGGAGTCGTGATGATAGCCCCGATACCACTTCCATAGGAATTAACCGCTCCGTCGAATATCAACTTCCACTGAGACTTCCTATCCGGCCCCTCATCGGGCAATGGCTCATCGCAATCCTTCGCTTTGAGAAACATAATGTCCTCGTCAGGGAATTCGAACTTCATTGGCTGATAGTCTTCGATTGGCTGTTCGGCAAGGTAGTCAGACAATACGCTTCCCTTGATGGCTTTCTGAGAGACGTACTGAATATCATATTCTGTTAACACCATCTGGCATCTGGCAATCCTGCCCGAAAGAGCCTGCTTTTCGAAGACGTACTTGATCGGATCCATCTTCGAAATCAGCATAGTAGTGTGGTTGAGCATATACTGTCGTAGACGTTTGGCAGCCCAAGCTAATGCACAACACGTCTTCTCCAGCATCGAGTATCGAGATTCACACTCAGTGAACTTTTTACTCAAATAATAAATGGCATGCTCCTTTCTGCCCGTCTCGTCGTGCTGACCGAGAACACACCCCATACTATTCTCCAGAACTGTCAAGTACATGATTAATGGCCGTCCAGCCACTGGGGGTATCAAGATTGGAGGTTCTTGAAGATACTGCTTTATCTTATCGAATGCCTTCTGGCAATCCTCATTCCAAGTAATCGCCTGATTTTTCTTTAACAACTTGAACATCGGTTCACAAGTGGCCGTGAGCTGAGAGATAAACCTTGCAATGTAGTTTATTCGGCCCAGGAAACCACGAACTTCTTTTTCTGTTTTCGGCGCTGGCATCTCTTGGATAGCTTTTATCTTCGCAGGATCCACTTCAATACCTCGTTCACTAACGATAAACCCCAATAACTTTCCGGACCGCACTCCGAAAGTGCACTTGTTAGGATTCAGCCTCAGCCTGAACTTCCTAAGCCTTTCAAACAGCTTCAATAAATCGACCAGATGCTCCTCCTCCGTTTGGGACTTCGCAATCATGTCATCAACATAGACCTCGATCTCATGATGAATCATATCATGAAACAAAGTTACCATTGCTCGCTGGTAAGTGGCCCCTGCGTTCTTTAGACCGAAGGGCATTACCTTGTAGCAAAACGTGCCCCAGGGGGTGATAAACGTCGTTTTCTCCATGTCCTCCGGCGCCATCTTAATCTGATTGTAACCGGAGAAGCCATCCATGAACGAAAACACGGAAAACTGGGCTGTATTGTCGACCAACACATCGATATGAGGCAACGGGAAATCATCCTTAGGGCTCGCCCTATTCAAATCCCGATAATCGATGCACATACGTACCTTACCGTCCTTCTTCGGTACAGGCACTATGTTAGCGACCCACGGAGGGTAAGTGGTAACGGCTAGAAATCCTGCGTCCAACTGCTTCTGGACCTCTTCTTTGATTTTTACAGCCATGTCTGGTCTCGTCCTCCTAAGCTTCTGCTTGACTGGAGGGCAATCTTCTCGCAACGGCAAGCGATGAACCACGATATCTGTGTCAAGTCCGGGCATATCCTCATATGACCAAGCAAAGACGTCACTATACTCTCGAAGCATCTCGACCAGTCTATGCTTGACATCGTTCTGCAGCGCAGCCCCAACTCTGACATTCCTGACGAGCTCCTCAGAACCCAGATTTATGATCTCAATATCCTCCTCGTGAGGCAGAATAACCTTCTCCTCTTGTCTCAACAAGCGGGCCAACTCTTCCGGAAGGTCTTCGTCTTCATCAATCTCATCCTCGGCTTGATAGATCGGGCAATCAAAGTCGTAGTGAGCCGTAGAGGGTCCAGAGTCGATGTCATCTGTTACGTGGATCCTGCAATAACAAGGGTTAAGTTTAAAGCAGGAATATGCAGGTTAGCACGCACCTCGTTGCCATTTTGCTGTTTTTCGAAATAAACATAAAACATGAATAACAGAGAACACAACATTTGATTACGAAGAAAACGCCTTTTATTTATTAACAAAATGCATACACATAATCCAACAAGGCCCTGACAGTAAAACCACTATGCCCCGGGCAGGACATAAGGTTGTACAAAGACTGTAAAAAGCAAATCATTACTCTTCACTTGTCAGCTTGATAATCTCCTTGATGGTCCAATTGTGGAGGTGCTCGCCCGGCTTGCTCGGTTGAATCCAGGCGTCAAGATCACAATCACTGTCCCCGCTGTCCTCTGACGTAGCGTTGATGCTCTCGAAAATTACTCCCCCCTTGGTGAACAAGATCGGCCCTTTCCCACGAGACGAGCTACCGGAAGAAGATGAAGCTTCAGCTCCAGGAGAATACCCTAATCCAAACTTATCCTATTTGATTGGTATATCCAAGACATGCCCCCAGCCTGGGGTGGAACCAGCTTCGACAACAGCCCGAGCTTCCTTAAACGAGGAGAGGTTCAACTCTTGCTTCTCTGCAACAACGGGAGCTACCTCCTTCACCCCGACGGTTTCAAAAGCCTGGCAAAGAGTCTCATGGATCTCACCATCCATTTCAACGTATTTAAAGGACGACAGGTGGCTTACCATGATGTCCTCTTCTCCACAGACTGTGACTATGCTGCCCCCAACAGCATATTTAAGCTTCTGATGCAGCGTGGACGTCATGGCACCAGCAGAATGGATCCATGGCCGTCCTAAGAGGCAACTATAGGCGGGCATGATATCCATGATATATAAAACCGCATCAAACGTCTCTGGACCAACTTGAATTGGCAGGGTCAATTCTCCGAAGACGTGGCGCTTGGTTCCGTCAAAGGCCTTCACGACCAGATCACTGGGCGTGCACAGCAGTCCACGGGTATCCAACTTCATCAGTGCCTTCTTCGGAAGCACGTTAAGCGAGGAGCCCGTATCTACCAGGACATGTGACATAATCGTGCCTCTGCACTCTATTGAGACGTGCAAGGCGCTGTTGTGATCTCTTCCCTTAGGAGTCAGCTCCAGATCTGTAAATCCCAGCCCATTACCAGCATTGACATGGGCTACTACTTCCTCGAGTTGATTAACTGATATCTCCTGCGGCACGTATGCAGCATTCAATACCTTCAGCAATGCATTGCGGTGCGCTTCAGAACACAGCAACAGGTTAAGAATCGAGATCTTCGACGGAGTCTGATGAAGATGATCTACAATTTTGTAGTCACTTTTCTTGATTAGTCGCATGAACTCTTCAGCATCTTTAACCAGCAAGTCCTTCTCTGCCCCTGCAGGGACCTCAACAGCTTTACCTTTTCCTTTATCCACAGCGTCAGCCCGGACCACTTTCTCTACTGCAACCTCTGCTGGTGCAAACACTCTTCCGCTTCTAGTGATACCACTGACTTCGGCAAGATTCTGCGCAGTCGATCTGGACGGCTCAAGCTCTATCTTCTGACCATTACAATACACTTCGGCGCCGTAATGCCATGGGACGGCATTAGTGCTCTCGAATGGGATTGGTCCGGCCCTGGTGATGGTGATAGAAGGCGGACGGGACACAGAAATAGTAATAGGGTGACGAGGAATAGTAATGGTAGCAACTTCATCTGCCTGCTTCAGCACGACTTCCCCTGACGCATTCTCAACGCTCCGACTGAATTGCAAAATACCCTCGGACATCAGACTCTGGATACCTTCGATCAACTGCTCACACCCATCAGGAAGTGTAGCACAAGCCATACATAACTCTCCACATCCGGGAAAGAAGCCCTTCTTCAGCAACTTGGCCTTAACAAAACTCAATGGCGTCTTCAGATCTTTGACATCGGTCAGCAAGTCTGAACTCTCTTCAGTGGTGACAGCATTTACTCCGCCCCCCTTATGATGAGGCATTGGATTTTTGGTGACGTTGGGCACGTTGTCAGAAAAGTTGATAACCTTGGCGTCGACCAAGTCCTGGACTTTGTGCTTAAAAGCTTTACAATTCTCAACCGTATGGCCAGGTGCCCCAGAATGAAATTCACAAGTAGCATTAGCATCATACTCTGGTGGTGGTGCCCCTGTCAAGGGAGCCATTGTCCTTTTATGAACTAATTGGAGCTGAAGCAACGTCTGCAGAAGCTGTGCATATGGCATAGGAGGAGTTTCCAAATGACGGTTTGCCAGGGGACCCCGATTCTGATATCTCTTATATCCCTGATTATTCTGTTGTTGGGGTTGCTGCTGCGGCTGCGGGGGAGCAGCTGGGATGTTTATGCTAGCGATCTGAGACTGAGGGCCCTTGCCCTTTCTCCTAGCATTAGTGACAGCACTGGCATCTCCCTCTCGACGCTTGCCAGTATAGGGTTTCTTGCTAGATCCTCCAGCCGAGGATGATTCGCCCTGAATCTTTCCGATCTTTATGCCGTTCTCAACATGCTCGCCCAAAGTGATAAGAGCCGAGAATGTTCCAGACATGCCACTGACTAGCTTTTCATAATAGACTCCAGGAAGGGTAGCCACGAACATTTGTACCAACTCACGCTCAACCATCGGTGGTTGAACCCGAGCAGCCAATTCACGCCACCGCTGAGCATACTCTTTGAAGCTTTCATTGCTCCGCTGCGAGAGATTCTGAAGCTGAACTCGGTTGGGAGCCAAGTCGCTATTATATTGATAGTGGAGGACAAACGCTTCTGCAAGATCTTTCCAGGTGCGCACAACAGCGGGCTCCAAACCCATATACCATTCGAGCGATGGACCAGAAAGACTATCCTGAAAGAAGTGCATCAGCAGCTTCTCATCGTCAGAATAAGCGGACATCTTTCTATAATAAGATCGGAGGTGAACACGGGGACAAGTAGTGCCCCTATACTTCTCAAAGATAGGCACCTTAAACTTGTGAGGTACTTTAAAGTCAGCAATCAACCCGAGTTTGGCCATGTCAACGCCCAATGTGTTCTGATTTTCTATGTCTCTCATTTTATCTTCCAGCGCCTTGAACCTGAGTCGAGCTTCAGCAGTCAACTCGGCTTCGACACCTCTCTGAGAGAATATGTCATCCTGATGGTCCTCCAGCCACGGTTGAGGCACCACCATATTTCCTGCACCAACATTGCCGTTGACCGGCCCCGTGTTAACATTGGCTCCCAAACTGCCATTGACGGCGCCCGCCGCGTTAAGTCCGAGATTAGTCATAAGATTGCCGTTAGCACTACCGTTGCCCCCGGCAGCAGGAACAATGTTCTGTGGAGTATCCCCTTGAGGAGGAGTGGGCACGGCCCCGCCGTGAAGTATTCCATTACTGTCAACCCTGGAGATGAGAGGTTGAACCAAAGTACGAAGCTGGTCTTGCCCATTCGCAACTACTTGCATCAGCTCCATAAAACGATCCATCCGTTCACGAAGCTCTTGAACATCTGACTGTACCTGGTCCATGATTCTCGTCTGATTGGCGCGAGTTGAGTAGCGGTGAATGAATCTTTGATCAATCCTGGAGATCGAAAGCAGCTCGGAACCTGAGTACCTGAAAAACCTGTCAACATCAAGGGTTAGGAAAAGGTAACAGAATGTATGTCATGCAAAAATGCTTTATGCAGATGCATGCGTGTGTCTGTGTGCTTGAGAGATTTCCCCCGATCCTGGCACCTGCTGACAATAATAAGGAGAGGAATCTGGGCCCAATCATGGAAATAGTAACCTCACATAGCAATAGTCAGATTCGACACGTCAAGGACCGAGAACTCGTACGCAACAGTCTTCCTGAGAGAGGCTGCAGTAACACAATAAAAGGCGAGAGATCCTGGATCGGGGAAACGGTATCTGTCACAGACACACGCTAATGGAATGATTATGCACGCTAATGCAAAATGCAGGTATGCAACAATATATCCAGGTGGCTGCTGTGGAGATTCGATGTCCACAGTCGCTGATGAGAAGGAAACCCCGGTGTAAAACCACTGATCTGATCTGCTGTGAATAACCATCTGATAGGATCGAGATCAGCATTCTGCCCTGACAAGAACGAAGGCTTGATAATAAAGACCCCGGATGCAAGATCAAGGAATATCTGTTGATGAAGTCTTCGGACCCCAAATCACAAATCTGCCCTCTCTAGAACAAACACACAGCTGCTGATGAGATCTTCAAACCCCACTCAAAATCTGCCCTATCAAGAACAAATAACAACCGCTGACGAGATCCTCAGACCCCACTCAAAAAACTGCTCCATCCAGAACAAACCTCAGATAACAATACTCTGACCAAAGCCTGCTTTATCAAGAACAGACAAACACCCGATGATAAAATCCTCTGATCAAACCCTTGCTCTATCAAGAACATCTCTGCAACTGAGAACCCAACATAACTGATTCACTGTCAAGAAAACCAGGTAGTCTGGAGGTCAAAGTTTCCTGCAATATCCCACCCCACTCACAGGTATGATGGACCTAATCCACGGACAAAGGTACGGCATCCTATGCGGTCATCAGCGTCACAGACTTTCATGAGTGACAATACGATTCCCAGAAGGAGTGGTATCATCAGGTCATGAAGAGGCCTCTCTTAGCTGACTTCCAAATGATCGGTCCCCAGAGTCGACAATCCTCACGTCTGGACTCCCCTCAGATCCTCAGGACCGGAAAGGAGCACCTCTGCAAGAATCTCGTCTGAGCGCAGATTTTCGTAGGGAACTGTGCCTGCTCAGCAGACAGGTTCGTCTTCTACTTCTCCGCAACTATATCTAGGTGTGTACTCAAGCCCAGGTCCGGCTTTTCACTCACAGTAACATCCCTCTCCCACAGCAGCACAGATAATCATATCAACTGGAAATAAAATGCGGGAAATAAAATGCGGGAAGTAAAAATGCGATAAATAAACGCAACCCATCAAGCAAACACACAAACGATAGGATTGACTCGCGTAGGGGATGGGAAACGGTCCCAGCATAAGGGATGGGAAAAGTCCCTAGATGCTATTCCTCCCCAGCAGAGTCGACAGCTGTCGCTTGCGCGAAAATAAGGTGCCGGCATGACAGAAGAGTCGCCACCTTTCGTTATTTATCCCTCAGAGCGGGAAAGGAAACGATCGGAAAAACCTGACGAAAAAGGGTAAGACAAGGTCATCGCAACCATTGTCTGGGTTCGGGAGTCGGTTACGCAAGGGTAAGGTATTAGCACCCCTCACGTCCGTCGTACTCGACGGGATCCTCGCTTGTTTGTTTACTTGGACGGGTTGGTTATAATCTATCTACCTATCAAGGATGGCTGAAAAAGAAAAGAAAAATGACTCGGCAAAGCGTCGCGCTTTATGCCTACGTATTCTCATCAGAGAATGAGAAATCAGAGTCAACGTAGTTCGGCTAACTACGGGGGAAGATGGGGAAGGTTGAAGGTTGCTCGCTAGGACGTCGCATCCTATGCCTACGTACTTTCATCTGGTATGAAAGATCAGAGCAAACGTAGTTCGGGAAACTACGGGGAAAAATGGCTCAACTAGGAGGGAGACTATCAAGTCCTACTGTTATCATGCCATGGATTCATCCTATGGTTGAGGTTTGAACAGGGAACTCCTAGAAGTTGTCATGCATAGGTTTCAACCTAAAAGTCTATCATCAAATCCTCATCTTGAGGAAATGAGAGTCCTAAGGGATCATGTCAAGGATACACCAAAACAGACAAAAAACATCAGCTTTAACAGTAAAATGCATGCAATGCAAGTGAGGGAGGAAATGTGTGTGGGGTTTCAGCCTCCACAAGCTCATCTCAACCTCAAGCCAGTCATGAAATAACAACAATCATACTGAAAATGAACAACATACTATCAAGTAATGAACCAGATAAAAGGAAATGAAGTGCCACCAGGCAAACAAACACATTTGAGAAAGAAAGAATCTACTCTCTAATCCTAGCCCTAATCACAGAATCAACTCTAAGCACTAAAGCAAAACCCTAAACAAGAGAATCAATCCCAGTCTTCAAACTTCAGAACAAGCTTACCAAAGAAAGGGAGCTAAGCAAGCAGACTCATAGTGTCTTCCTCAGGAGAACACTAGGAGGTGTATACTCAGGAGTCATATCCTATGTGGCTCAACCACTGTGATCAGTTTACGTTCCTCCTCAGGAGGAATTAAACTCACAAGCAGGCTCCAACATCACTGGATATTTAGGAAATCCTATCTGAACTAGTGGAACTAAATGAATAGACTCATAGGACCTTCCTCAGGAAAGTACTAGGAGGCTTCCACTTAGGAGTTGTATCCTATGTGGCTCAACAACTGTGATCAGTTTACATTCCTCCTCAGGAAAAATTAAACTCACAAGTTGGCTCCAATCATCATTGGATACTTGAGAAATCCTAGATCAACTAAGGGAACTAAGTGAATAGACCCATAGGACCTTCCTCAGGAAAGTACTAGGAGGCTTCCACTTAGGAGTTGTATCCCATGTGGCTCAACAACATGTGATCAGTTTACATTCCTCCTCAGGAGAAATTAAACTCACAAGTTGGCTCCAACATCATTGGATACTTAAGAAAGAGGTGAGAAGAAAGAATGAAAGTCATTCATAGTGCCTTCCTCAGGAAAGTACCATGAACTTCCTTCAAACTTCAGGATCTCCAACCTCACAGACAGGGGACAAGCCAAGCTCTGGGTCTCTGAATCTTGATCTACAATCTTCACTTCATGATGCTCTCCATCAAGGTCTTCAAGACAGCACAAGCCCCACAACAAATTCCCCACAATGAACCCCAAAGATGAACAGATAACCACAGGGGAGACAAAATCAACAGGCAACTTCAGAAAATACCTAAAAATACTAAACCAAGGGGGAAAAATCTAACAATTATTCACAAGGGTCTACAACATCTACCCATAATATCTACATAGGCCTCTACCTAAAAATCAAGACAAAACTCAATCAAAGAAAGTGAATTCTTCACCTAAGCACAACCTAAACCCTAATTAGGATACCCTACATCTACCCTAATTAAACTAGTCAAAATTTAATTCTAAAATTCTAGACAAAATCCTATGGGGAACTATGATTCATCATCTAATTGCACAAAAAAGAATGGATTAAAAAGACTAAAAGAAAGTCCTAAAACAATTCTTGCAAAATCATGCTACCAAACTAAACAATATAAAAGCTATTTAAAATAAAAATCTATTAAAAATACTAAACTTAAAAATAAAATCCCACTTTTATTTTTAATATTTTCTACACATCATCATCTACTCATAGAAAAAAGAAGAATTAAAAAAGAGTTATTTTTCAATTTTTAATGAATTTTCAAAGACAAGAAAAATATTAAAAGAATATAAAAGAAATTAATTCAAATAAAGGGAGGGGGGTGTAACAAGTAACACGCGCTAGTTGGTTTTGAGATGGGCCAGAAAGAAGGGGGGTGGGGATAGCGAAATAAGCCCAGAATGGCCGCTTAAATGAAACGACCGCGTTTCATTCTTTTGAATTTTCCCTCCATCCTCAGATTCAATCACGGCCGTTAGATCAATGGAAAGAGTCAAGGGCTGGAGGGCGATCCAAGGGCCACCAGCCTTCGTCCCCAAATGCAAACCCTAGGTTCAGAAACCTCCATCTTCATGCACTAACTTCCAATCCCTGGTTCTCTCTCCACACGCCATGATTTAACACGATTCAAAAATGAAAATTGTAGTACTCAATGAGAGGAACAAGATGGTACGCGTGGATTTCCCTAATTCATCCTCAATAATTCCAACAGAGGACTTCAATGTCATGGTCCAACTAAACATCACTTGTTATCAACTGGTATCAACCTTCACTAAGCTTCAATCTAATGGTTTACAGAACTTCTACAAGTTAGCCTAAGGATTCTAAACCAATCTTTACTCGTTAAAACTAACAAACTAACTAAATCTTGAAGATCAAAGATTCTTGGCTCTGTTATGAACCTTCACAGATCGTGCCCTAATTCATGGGAAAGAGTCATCTACCCTAGTGCATCAATTATCTACCTAGAAAGCTATCTAAAACTGCATAATTTAGGAGATAGAGAGAAGAAAAGGAACCTGTCAAAGAGGTGTGGAGGGAACTCGTGTGGGTGGATTCAGAGCTTGTAATGGCTGAAATGTGATCCTTAGGGGGTGAGCAAGCTTCTGTTTGCACTTGTATGGAAGGAGAATGCTTGTAGTGAATGAAATTCAGAGTTGCTTGAAGTTGAAGGAAGTACTTCAATGGATGCTTCTCTCTCTCTCTCTCCCCTCTGAATCCTCTTTATCACCAACCCCTTGAACTCTCTTCATGGCCCTCTTCTTATAACAATCATTAGATGCTTCTAGATTCATCTAGAATAGGGTGGAAGTTTCTTGAAAATCTCATGTGATGACATATTGAAAATCTCACTTTCCATGCCTTATGCCTTACCATTTGGTCTTAAATTCTCTTTATGAGAGATATTGAGTGTGGATGAGTGAAAAACAAGCTCATCTTTGGCTTGTGTAGGGTTTTTCAACATTGCCTTCTTTTTCAAGTAACAACTTTTCAAAGCATCACCCATTTTAAAGCTTCAAATCAAAATTCTAGCTAAACCAATGTTCTCAAAATGATTTTTCCAATCAAAATGATATATTGGATGACCTATTTTGGATTTGTGGATCTTCCAAATCAATTTCCAAATTCAACTTTTCAAACTTATATGCCATTTTTAGTTCATTTTTGACCAATCATGTAACTTCATGTTATGAGCTTTTCCAACAATTTGTGACCTTCTTTCTAGACTTAAAATCACATTTTGAACAACTTTCATGTTTTGAGTTTTTTCATTTGAGGCTTGGAAATAGGAGTTTTAGGCATTGGCTAAAATGACCTATAACTGACAAATGACCAAAATACCCCTGTCTTGTTCAAACCATAAGTTGAGTTCCACAAATCCAATCAAGGACTTCTACCGCTCAAATTAAAGCTAAGAAGATCCTCTTCAACATTCATGTTGACCAAGAAATCATAGGAATCCTCCTACTAGGGCAAAAGTTGTCTGCAAGTTGGGTGACTTTCAAGGACCCAGATTCACACACCTCTGCTGACCTGTAATTTGTCAAAACCATAACTTGGGCTCTGTAACTCCTATCAAGGACTTCCACCACTCAAATTAAAGCTTAGAACAAGCTCTACAACATTCATGTTATGGGGAAGGTGAGATATCAATCACATCTTAAGCTAAAACTTCCTGGAAGATAAAGATTAAATTAGGGTTTTTCACTGCCAATCCCTGGAGACCCTAATTTGAAATTTCTCAAACCCCTCAATCATGATGAGTTGGCCTAGGAATCATCTTTATATCCTCTCTATGCATCATTCCATGATCTCATGGCCCCTTGGATTGGTCTCAACCTTCTCCAAATCTTCAGTTATCCTAGGGTTGACCCAGTCAAAACCCTAATTCTATCATTCATGGTTGAATCTTCTGAATTCTTGCATAATGACTTCTCTGGGCTTCATGAAGACTATCAAGACATCTCATAGGCTTTCCCAAAACATCAAATTCATTCTCAAAGTCTCAGAACCATCTGAGGGACACCCACAACTCTCAAGCTATGAAGCACACAACCCTGGTTTCAAACCACTTCTTCTGAGGATCTCTTGAACTTTCTGATGAAGGTATCCACTTTCAAACACTCAATGAATAAATAACTGTTGGTCAAATTTTGGGGTGCAACATATATTGATGTGTTTGCGTGGTCGTATCAAGATATGTCGGGCCTAGACACGGATATTGTTGTTCACAAGTTGCCACTTAAGCCGAATTGTCCGCCTATCAAACAAAAGCTTCGAAGAACGAGACCCGACATGGCTTTGAAAATTCGAGATGAGGTTAAAAAGCAGTTGGATGCAGGTTTTTTGGCAGTCGCAAAATATCCAGATTGGGTTGCCAACATTGTGCCAGTGCCTAAGAAGGACGGTAAAGTTAGGATGTGTGTGGACTACAGGGATCTGAACAAAGCAAGTCTGAAAGACGACTTCCCCCTGCCACATATTGATACACTGGTAGACAATACAGCCAGTTTTGCGTTGTTTTCATTTATGGATGGTTTCTCTGGCTATAATCAGATCAAGATGGATCCCGATGATCGAGAGAAGACTACTTTTATTACTCCTTGGGGAACTTTCTGCTACAAAGTCATGCCCTTCGGTTTAAAGAACGCGGGGGCAACTTACCAACGCGCTATGACCACTCTTTTTCATGATATGATGCACAAAGAGATCGAGGTGTATGTGGATGATATGATAGCCAAGTCTCAGAGTGAAGAGGAGCATCTAGACCACTTGGTGAAGCTGTTTGAACGACTCAGGAAATATCAGTTGAAATTGAATCCTGCTAAATGTACTTTCGGTGTCAGATCTGGAAAATTGCTTGGTTTCATTGTTAGTCAGCGAGG
Organism: Lathyrus sativus; assembly: GCA_963859935.3. Taxonomy (NCBI): domain Eukaryota; kingdom Viridiplantae; phylum Streptophyta; class Magnoliopsida; order Fabales; family Fabaceae; genus Lathyrus; species Lathyrus sativus. The sequence goes on along the minus strand of OZ012736.1, from coordinate 185,678,649 downwards.
GATTGAGGTGGATCCTGACAAAGTCCGGGCCATTCAAGATATGCCAGCTCCGCGAACCGAGACGCAAGTTAGAGGTTTTCTGGGACGTTTGAATTATATTTCCAGGTTTATCTCCAACATGACCGCTACTTGTGAGCCGATATTCAAATTGCTTTGTAAGGGGCAGACGGTTGAGTGGAACCCTGATTGCCAAGAGGCGTTTGAGAAGATTAAGAGTTATTTGCAAGATCCCCCTATTCTGATTCCTCCCGTACCTGGAAGACCGTTGTTTATGTACCTTACTGTTCTTGAGAAGTCTATGGGTTGTGTGCTTGGACAACATGATGATACTGGGAAAAAGGAACATGCGATTTATTACCTGAGCAAAAAGTTCACCGATTGTGAAAACAGATACTCACCATTGGAGAAAACTTGTTGTGCATTGGCATGGGCCGCTAGGCGCCTTCGGCAATATATGGTCTGTCATACCACATTGTTGATTTCTAAAATGGATCCGATCAAGTATATTTTTGAAAAACCTGCTCAAACCGGGAGGCTAGCCCGTTGGCACATGTTGTTATCCGAATATGACATCCAGTATGTACCCCAAAAGGCGATTAAGGGTAGTATTTTATCTGATTATCTTGCAGACCAGCCAGTTGAAGATTATGAACCTCTTAAATTTGATTTTCCTGATGAGGATATTTTGTTGATTAAAAGAGATTGTGAAGAGCCAGATCCGAGCGAAGGTCCAGAGCCAGGTCTTTGGTGGAGGATGATGTTTGATGGTTCCTCGAATTTCAATGGGCATGGTATAGGCGCCGTTTTGATGAACCCAAAGGGTGGATTCACTCCATTTACAACAAGGTTGGATTTTGAGTGTACTAATAACGTCGCAGAATATGAAGCATGTATTCTTGGCCTCGAAGCAGCAATTCACCTCCGAATCAAACTTCTTAAAGTAAGTGGTGACTCAACCTTGGTTATTTACCAGGTACAAGGCAAATGGGAAACGAAGAATGAGAAGTTAATCCCTTATAAGGACTATATTATTGAGCTGATCAAGTATTTCGACGAGATAGAGTTCGAGCATGTTCCTAGATCCGAGAATCACGTTGCTGATGCTTTAGCCATGTTAGCATCCATGTAGAAAGTTAAATTCGTTAATGAAGCACCTCTTATCCATATTGAGCGCAAAGTTGAGCCCGCTTATTGTCAGATGGTCGAAGAAGTTGAGGTGGATGAAAAGCCTTGGTTTCATGATATCAAGAACTATCTCGTCAAGCAAGAGTATCCCGATGGCGCTACTGGTCTGGACAAGAAAACATTGAGAAGACTGGCGTCCAAATTCTTTATCAGTAATGGTGTGTTATACAAGAGAAATCACGACATGGTTCTGCTCAGATGTGTTGATAAACGGGAAGCGGACATGTTACTGCAGGAAATTCATGAAGGGACCTTCGGAACTCATGCCAATGGTTATGCTATGTCCAAGAAGATGTTAAGGGCTGGGTATTATTGGTTAACCATGGAAGCTGACTGCATCCAATACGCTAGAAAATGCCATAAGTGCCAAATTTACGCTGATAAGATGCATGTACCTCCATCACCATTGAATGTTTTGTCTTCACCATGGCCGTTCTCTATGTGGGGCATTGACATGATTGGGGCAATCGAGCCGAAGGCTTCTAATGGTCATCGTTTTATCCTTGTTGCTATTGATTATTTCACTAAGTGGGTAGAGGCTGCCTCCTACACCAACGTGACCAAGCAAGTGGTTGCTCGCTTCATCAGAAAAGAAATCATCTGCCGTTATGGAATCCCAAGCCGGATAATAACTGACAATGGCACCAATCTGAATAACAAGACTATGAAAGAGCTGTGTGACAGTTTCAAGATCACTCGTCACAATTCTTCTCCGTACCGTCCTAAGATGAATGGGGCCGTTGAAGCCGCGAATAAGAATATCAAGAAAATCCTGCAAAAGATGGTTGTGACTTACAAAGATTGGCATGAGATGTTACCGTTTGCTTTGCATGGATACAGAACCTCAGTGAGAACTTCGACAGGGGCAACACCCTTCTCATTGGTGTATGGAATGGACGTCGTGCTCCCCATCGAAGTAGAGATACCTTCTTTAAGAGTGTTGATGGAAGCTGAACTTGAGGAGGCTGAGTGGGTTCAAGACAGACTGGATCAGTTGAATCTCATTGACGAGAAGCGCTTGACAACCATGTGCCATGGGCAATTATATCAGAAACGGATGAAAAGAGCGTTTGATAAGAAGATTCGTATCCGTGAGTTCCGTCAAGGAGAGCTCGTACTCAAAAAGATCTTGCCAGTGCATAAAGATATGCGTGGAAAGTGGATGCCTAATTATGAAGGCCCATTTGTTGTAAAGACCGTTTTCTCCGGAGGGTCTCTGATACTTACGATAATGGATGGTGAAGAGCTTGCACACCCCGTGAATTCTGATGCAGTCCGAAAATATTATGCCTAAAAACCCGCTAAGTCGAAAACCTGCAAAAGGCGACTTAGGCAAAAGTAAGGGTTGGAAAAAAAGAAATAATAATAAAAAGCTCGCTAAGTTGAAAACTCGAAAGGGCGGCTTAGGCAAAAAGGAGCGTCCCGGTGGATTGAAAACCCGAGAGGGCTGTCCAGGCAAAAGTTAGGGACAAAGGCATTTCATTGCATCAGAGGACACTGATCATCGCGAACATACTTTCCGCATGAGAGCCATGTTTCAGTTCTTTCATCCTTGCCCAAAGCAAGATTCTGGATTAGTCTTAGTTATTAATGTCAGTAGGTGTCATTGGATTCAATGTAACCTTTTCCCATGTTGCCAATTTCAAAACATAATCATCTATGGAGCTATGCCTTCAGCGAGCTGCCACCCTTTAATAAAAAATACCATATTGTTACTTACATTCCTTGGTGCATTGCTCTTTGTTTTCTATTGTTATGCAAAATGCGTTTACTCTTAAAATTTGAAAATGAAAGGTGCATTGTAGATTTTTCAAAACTGTTCTTCAAAAACAACAAATTTGAAATGTAATAAATTACTTTGACTAGTGGAAATTTCGGAAGGATCTCTTCACTCCCCGAAAACATCATTATTGCAGAAACACTTTCAAAACATTGCTCTAACACAGTCCCCAGCGAGACTATAAGCTGACAACCTTTTCTTGGATAACTCGAAAGTGTCCTTCAGGTTTTCCTCTCCCCATGCGAAGACGTGATACTGTGCACCCAAGCAGATCATTTTCTCCCTCAGAGAATTCAGAACATTTAAAACCATATTTGGTTCCACCATTGATCCTTCTCACCCATGATTGACGTATTGGTTGCAGAGAACGCAGGGTATTTCCGTCGAGATGTTTATTTCATCTCTCGTCCCGTCTCTAGTCTGTTTCGTCAGCATACGCAAGGGCATAAGCATCACATGCCTATTTCATTACATATTCATTACATATTCATTACATACTCATTACATACTCATTTCATAACATCTTGCATACATAAACATTAACATACATAGACATTAACATACATTCACATTAACATATGCATTAACATGCCTTAGCATTCACAGGTTCATTGTGTTTCACCATCATTTGGTTGTTACCGCCGAGTAACTGGGTTCGTCCATTCTCTCCAAATAGATTGTCAGTCCTAAGCATAAAATACTTACTTGTTTCCAGTTTCCCCACAGAGCTCGATCCTCGTGGATGACGGTTACTTCAGCTATCTTTCCTCGCCAGGATAAGATATTTACCCTTCGAGTTCATTCCCTCGATGGAGTCTTGATTACCAGTCTTCTTTCTAGCTCGATCCTAGATTGAATCTCAGTCTTGTCGGTCGTCAAGCCCAACCGGACGTGTATTTATTTTGCACCATCTAAAAATTTTCACCATATCTTGGCAGATACGCGACATGTTCTCGCCCGAGAAGTTTATCACTGTACCCGGATGTGCATTTATTTTGCACTATCTTTCAAGAAAATCAACTACAATCCTTTACAGATACACGCCAGTTCACAAACCTACATGTTACAACATCAGTATACGACATTTCTCACCTAAGAAACCGATCCTATCTTCGTTATGACTCGCAGCAAATGGCCATCTCCATGGAGCAGTTGGGCTTCCATTTACCTGTCGTCTTGAAGTATGGGAGGTTTGAACCAAATCGTATTCAGGAGAGCACAATCCTGAAGTATGAGGAAGTTCAGTTAGCCCTTTTCATATTCAGGAGAGCACGATTCTGAAGTATGAAGAATTTCATTTACAAGAAAGAGCGGAATCATATTCAGGAGAGCACGATTCTGAAGTATGAGGAAGTTCAGTTAGCCCTTTTCATATTCAGGAGAGCACGATTCTGAAGTATGAAGAATTTCATTTACAAAGAAAGAGCCGAATCATATTCAGGAGAGCACGATCCTGAAGTATGAGGAAGTTCAGTTAGCCCTTTTCATATTCAGGAGAGCACGATTCTGAAGTATGAAGAATTTCATTTACAAGAAAGAGCGGAATCATATTCAGGAGAGCACGATTCTGAAGTATGAGGAAGTTCAGTTAGCCCTTTTCATATTCAGGAGAGCACGATTCTGAAGTATGAAGAATTTCATTTACCCGAAAGAGCCGAATCATATTCAGGAGAGCACGATTCTGAAGTATGAGGAAGTTCAGTTTACCCTTTTCATGTTCAGGAGAGCACGATCTTGAAGCATGAAGAAGTTTATTCCAGGCGCCGACCTTAAATGCGAAAAGATTTATTTATCAGATAAGCAGCAGCCTCTTTATTTGAGTGCTTATCCATTTTGGCACATAAGTCCCTTCCAACGATAAGTGACAGTTCTCCCTCGAGAAGCTTATCAGGGCATTTCCCACTAAAGTCCATTTATTTTGGCATACAGCCGGTCTTTACCCTGTATATGATACGGAGTTCCGAAAAGTCCGTTTGATCCTGTCGCGAGGGATAGTTTACAGAAGCTTGGATGTTATTCTTTGCTCAATGCTCCAGCATTCTGTAATCGATCTTGCAATCGTACGTGATCCAGTTTTATCTTTTAGATTCCCCAGTGGAGGCCGTCTCACAGGTGTCATCTCCATTTGAGAATCTCGTTCCTAAAATGACAATTGTTCGTGTTCGCACCAGTTGACCATCATTTTAGGATCCCCCAGTGTTGTACTGTGTCTCAGCACGTCGTTTTCCCCAGTGTGTTCTTCTCGTAGCGTCTATGTCGTAGTATTCGTCATCATTTTCGCAGCATACGCATCACATCATATTCATGTCATCTGCATTAAGCGGTCCTCGCTTTGTCCAATAGCATTGCATATCGTCGCATTTAAGGGCAAAATTTTCGGTTATCTATATTTAAATCTCTCCACCATGATTCCTCGAGTCTCTGTCACTCAAATCGTCCGGTGTAGCTATTTAAATAGGGGCAACTGTAATACCCCAAATTTTACCCTTATATTTAGTCAGTCATTTCGCATATCATCTCATATGTACATTTGCTAACCACTAACAAGTTATGGAGGTTTTTGTTTTGCAGATTTGGTTCCAGGGGTATTTTGGTCATTTTACGCAAATTCTGCTAATTCCTTGAAGACGGGCTGTTATTAAATTCTGAGGCGTTTGATACGCTATTTTTTGAGGCATTTACCTATCACCAGGTCTGATTATATCAAGGTGCCAATTTGACGTGGTCGATATTAAAGTTTGTCGAGCACAACTGGATTTAAGACTTATTTTATTGCTCGTGGCTTATTCCCGGCACACCTCCGTTAATAAGGCGCAGTTTTACTGGGGTATTAGTGGATGGTTGCTCACAGTCTTTGGTCAGTGGAATTCAATTACGAGTAGTGTTATTGTCGATGCTGAAACTGTTGTGATTACGGTGCACACCCGTGTTTGGTTATGAAATGGCTGGTTAGCATTTAAATTGGATTTTAATCAGATGATGAGACGAGTGCACAAATAAGAATATCATTTGGGAGTGTTTATGTTTTACGACTATGTTAATGAATTTAAATATTTGTGGATTTATTCACAAATGTTTATAATTTTTTTAACTAAGAACAAAATATAAATAGATTCAAATTTTGGGAATTTTATTTCATAAAGATCTCATCATACAAGAAATGGAGATTGCTTCACATTTTAGAAATACTGTTACAAGGAATTACATTAAAGTTCTAAATCCTAAGTCCTAAAAATGCTAAGTGTCTTCATGTTGGCCCTTGAGCTTTTCCATGAGTCCTCGACTAACCTGCACATCAAAAAGAATACAACAGTGTAGAATAAAGGTTAGGAGTTGTTTTTGACACTCTCAGAACAATGTCATCATCGAGTGCCGGGAGTGGTACAACCGAAGCTGCGTCCTACCCCCCGTTACCGATCCGCGCCGTTGGCGTCAGATCAGGTAACATCTGTTCTTATCGGTACGGGACATCCGAGAGATAGAAGTAATAAAAGAAGCGGGACTGATTCGTTTTGCCGCGATTGGACTTCCAAACTGATACGAGAATAAGGCAACATAGGCAAGATTGAACTCAGACCCGGATGCCGGAAGGTCTGAGTCACTTTGGTTTCGAAATTTCCAAACACCTGAAAAGCCACAAACACATCAGTATCAGATTCAGAATTTGGAACTCAAAACCCAAAACGATTCATAAGTTGCCATAGGCATCAAACTGCAGCAATTCAGAACAGAACAGAAAAACGAGACACGCAACAAACTGCATCAAAATTACATAGAACAAAGTATCAAAAGGTTCAGCAGCATCAGTTAAAGGCAAGTCCCCATTCGAACCAGTTTCAATGGCAAGCAATACATAAGTAAGTGACTACAATTACAACACCGAATCACAACACATAACCATGACAGAAAGCGAGATAGACCAAATGTGCAAGCACATTGGAAAAACAAAGTACCAAACACATGGCTCAGTACATCAACATCATAGCCAATCATCATCACCAATTCAATCAACCTGCCAAAACTGCACAGAAGAGTCGAAGTCCATATTAGTTCAAGAATACGCCACAGCACAAAATCATGGCATGGATTGTACCAGAACGAACAAGAATAATCTAACATAAACATGTCAGTTCATGAGATAAACAAGTGCACAAAACCATAACAGTTCGTATCGGTCGCACAAGGCTCAGTTAATCAGCATCATGGCCCAGCTCACAGTCACAACTGAGCATCGAAACCAACCAGCAGAAAGCAACCGCGACATCGTCGAAGAACGTCCCTCGAAGGCTCAGAACGGTGTCATCATTGCCGTATACCTTTCCCGGCAATTTTGATTCGACCGAAGCCGTAGCATCAGCCCTCTCTGAAAGAAGAAGAGGAAAAGCTAACTGCACCAGAAAATCAAAAACAAATCGAAAAACGCATCAGTACAGTCCAGATTGAAATCAAACAAAACAAACGAATTAATTCAGATATCGAACAGATCAAGTGAATTCAAAGGCAACCCAATCTACATCAGAAAATGATCAAACAAAATCGAATCTGGAAATGGAAAGTTTCGAGTCAGATCCAAATCGTATCAGGAAACATCCCCATTGGAAACCAATCTGAATCAATCAAACAAATCAGTCAAAAAACAAATCAGTTCGAAATCGAAACAAATCGGGTAGAATCCAAGCGAATCCATGTCCGAAATAGGGTCAATCAAGGAACCCCAAAAATGGAAAGCTTTGAATCGAATCAGGAAAAATCATATCAGCTGGAAATCCCAATCAGGTTCTAAGAGAAGAAGCGAGATCCCAATCGTATCAGAAAACATCCTATTTGAACTCAATCTGGAAAAACCAAACAAAATCAAATCAAATCGAATCATCAAATTCATATCTCAGAAAAATAACGCAAATCCAAGGCCCAAAAAGAGAGATAAAGAGAAATTATAAAAAGGGAACGATCACCTCGTTGAAACCCTAGAGGGAGAGTACAAGAAGCGGCGAAAAAGTCACATGCAAAACCCTAAACGGCGCGAACTCAGACGAAGCGATCGTCATCATCGCTCAAGGAATCGCCCAACGCCGATCGAAGCTCATCACCAAACGCGATCAACAATACTCAGGGGGAAGTTCACCAACACCGTTCCATTTAAACGGCAGACAATCAACCCTCAGGCCTCAGCTCACGCCATCATCGGCCGATCTTCACTTTAAACGTAAGCAAGGGGACTTTTTTTTCATGTTTTGTTTCAGGAAATAAAGGCACGGCCGCGATGGAGAGAGACGGCGAAGGGAAACGAGAGAGAAAGGGAGAAGAAAGGGTGAAACGGCGCCGCGAGCTTCTCTGGGATAAAACCCTAGAAGCAATTTGTTTATGATTAACAACTGGGTTGGGTCCGGATGTGATGACCGGCCCAACCCCTTTATGTTTTATTTATTTATTTTTTTTTTTGTTTTTGAAAATTATGTTTTTTTAATTATTTTAAATTGTTTTATAACTTAAGAAAATTGTTTTAAAACCTTTTTTTGTGTAAATATTATAAAAATCTTTTTATAATAAAATTAAACAAAACCTTTTTAAAAATAAAAATTAAAAACCTTTTTTTAAATATAAAACTAAAATTTTTTTTTTAAATAAAAATAAGAAAAGCTTTTTTAAAAATATAAAAATAAAACCTTTTTAAAAGAGTAAATTATTTTTAAATTAAATTTCTTTTGCAAGCTAACATTAAATTATTAAGATTTTTTAAATAAAACAATAATAAAATCTCAAATTTGCATCTTTTTCTTAACTCATTTGACTGCCGCTTAAATCTGCCCACTAACATCGTTTGTTCACTTTGCAGCTTATTGCCTATTTCATCTTATTTTTCATTCCGAGTTCATTATCATATTGTTACTGCTTCTCATATGTAATCTCGCGAATCTAAATAATCGCGCTTTAAGTTTCTGCCTTTAAATTTCTGTTTATACAGCTTTAACTGCTGTCTTTATTTTCTGCTTGCATGATTCAATCACCTCACTTATCAATATTCCAGTCACACCACACACATCCGAAGGAATTAGGTCTAGCGTTTGACCGCCGTGTCAGTAGTCCTCAACTTCAACCCTTACAACCTCACAAACCCTAATTTTTACAAATGCCTCGCCGCAGGCAAGATTACAATTTTACCCCTAGCATTAGGTCAAAGAGCCGCCGCGCTCATTTTAGGGTTTCTCGCCGTGGAATCCCTAACCTAACCTAACCCTAATTACAACTTAACAATTCAACGTAGAGATTTGGAGTTTCTACACTCCACGTAAGCGTGTCCTTAAGATGCGTTTATTCCCCTTGAGACCTTGACCACAGTCAAGATGTTTCTAACCTCCCTTTTGAGGGGAACTACGATTACTCTGATTCCACTCCCGTAAGGATACGTAGGCACAAGATGCGATGTCTTGCCGAGTAAACTTAGAATTAACCCCTTAGGTCTCTTTTCTCACTTTTAATCCTTTGTATATATACCTTAAGCAAATAAATAAAGCAAAATAGTAAACATCTGAACAAAAGGTTCCTGTAGAGTACTACAGAAGTTTAGGGTGCTAATACCTTCCCTAAATTTAACCAACCCCCGAACCCTAGATCTTTCCCCGCATTGTGTTTACGATGCAAAATAGGTTTTCCCTCTTTTGACCTTTTCCTTCGGATAAATCAAAGAGCGGTTGTGAATTGAATTGCGATTCAAACTAATTAATAGTTTGTGATCCTATTTCCACCGCAACACCTAGTCACCAGGAAATTGCAAACGCTACTTATCTTAGCCTTGAAGATGTTCAAGCACACCTGATCACCAAGGAAGGAGTCCTTGGGTTCCCCGCCGACTTTTTGATCGAAAAAGTCCGTTACCATGCTGAAAGAAAGGAGGCTCTCACCCTGAAAGCCAATTTCGCTTTGTTGGTCTATGGGACTTTCTGGTTCCCTAAAATTGACAATTTTGTTGATATGGATGCAATCAAGCTGTTCATACTCAAGAATCCAGTACCCACCTTGCTTGCTGATACGTACTTCTCGATTCACTCAATGAATGCCGAAGGAGGAGGACACATTGTATGTTGTACCGCTTTGCTGTACTCATGGTTCATCGCTCGTTTGACTTGGCATCCGTCCCTTTGGGACGAAGTAGCGACACCTCGATGGTCCGAGATACTTATGGCCCTTACCCATTCGGAAATTGTTTGGTATGATCCCGCCTATGGAGGCGTGCCTATGATTCCTAACATCGGAGGTTTCCCCAAAGTACCGCTTATTGGAAGAGAAGGATGCATAAGTTACAATCCCACTTTGGCCCGTAGACAGTTTGGACACCCTATGATCCAAGTGCCTGACCCGGCTTCGTTGGAAGAGATCTATTTCAAGGGAGAAGAGGATCTAGATCTAAAGACCGTCATCATTTATGCATGGAAATATATTGATATGGAAGGAACAGCTGCTTCAGGATATCCCAACTGTGCTGTTTCCGAGGATTATCTGCATTGGGTGCGAGAAAGGGCTCTCGATCTCAAGATGCCTTTTCCTTTCCATGAACCTATAGTATTATTTCCTCATGACCCCGACTAGTTCGATGTGGACGAAATTGAACAAGTAAGGATTGCTTTAGATGAAGCCCGGAAATTAAGGACTGTTTGGAAGAATAAGTTCCTCACCCTCAAGGTAGAGAAGGAAAGACTTCAAAAGACTCCGGAAATAGAAGTTGCCAGAAAGAGAAAGGCGCAAGGAGATTTATTTTCTCCTCATGCCTCTTCAAGTGTTGTTACCAGTGATGATCTCCCCTCAACTACCATGGCTTGGAAGGAGTGTGTGGAACGACTCATCATCGAGAAAGCGGCGTTGCAGGATCGCATTGACCAGTTGACCGAGGAGCTCCGTACAAAAGAGAAGACTGTAGGATAGAGTTCTAAGTTTTCTTTTGCTTTCGTTGTAATAAACTCTTAAAAGAGTACTTCGCTTTACAGTGTTTCTCAAGAATAAAAAGTTTTTCAATTATTCTACATTATAATACTGAAAAACACTTTGAGTTTCTTGAAGTCTCCTCTTACATCTGCATTTTTGCATTAGCATTTAGCATGGCATTTTACATTTTTTGCATGTGTCTTTCCTTTGTTGTGGCTCATTTCGGTTTTCCATCTTTTGCTGTCAGTCGCCGTCTCGACCATCTGACCAAGTCGGAAGTATCATTAAAGGATAGTGAGGAGAACGAAGACATGGATCGCATGACTGGCTTCAGAGTAAGGTCTAAGCCGACATTTCGCCGTCCCTCCGACGACTTTGTTCCTGCGCCACTACCTATGCAAGAAAACCCGTTTGCTGACTTGCGGAATATTCATGCTAAGAAAGAAGTGGACGACCCTGGGCTTATAGCATTCGAGAATGAGTTTCGTGACTTCAAGGAACGATGGAAAATGATGAAGAGGAACCGCGCACCTGATTTCTATGCTCGTGACTTGCGCCTAGTTCCAAATCTAGTTGTCCCCCCGGGATTCCAAATGCTCGCCTTCGAAGTGTACAAGGGTACAATTTGTCCAAGGTATCATTTGATGATATTTTGTCAGAAGATGACTGCTTACCTTGGGAACGACAAACTAATGATTCACTGCTTTCAAGAAAGTTTGGGTGGAACACCGTTAACATGGTATATGAAGCTACAAGTGAATCACATTTAGTCCTGGGAATACTTAGCTGTTGCTTTTGTAAAGTAGTACAATTACAGTTTGGGAATAGTTCCCAATAAAACAGGTGATAAAGGATCTCCCAGAGAATCCACAGCTTCAGTATCCCGTCCTCAACATGAGTATGCAATGCCCGCTCAGCGCGAGCAGCAATTGCCTCCTAAGCGAAGGATGCCATCTCCAGATCAGCATCGACATGTTCGAAAATAGTTTCCGAATCAGAAAATACCTCTGAATACTCTAAAAGAAGAGACCCATTGGTTTGATCTTATCCCATTGACCTACCGTCAATTATGGTTTTATTTCATCCGAAACTCGGTAATGACACCTAGAAAGACTAGAACCATGAACTCTCACCCATCGTGGTTCAACCCGAACACCAGCTGTGAATTTCATGATGGAGTGTTGGGGCATTCGATCGAAGATTGCAAAGTTTTTCAAGGGAAAGTTCAAGAAATGATCGATAATGAAGTGCTAACCTTCAAAGGAGAAAGACCGATCCTGAATGGAATACCATTACGCTGATATAAGCGAAAACTCCAAAAGAACTTTCTATTTCTTTCGTTTGTTTGTGTGTTTATTTCTTTGATTGAAAGCATATTTGGCAGGTAAGAAACTTTCTGTTTTGAATAAGTAATGCAATAACTGTTTGTCTTGAAGAAATCCATTCGTTTTCACTCAAATAGTTTTTTAAAAATTATTTATAATGCCGACTTTTACCCGATCTCTTGCTCTGACAGAGAATTGGAAGGAGGGTGATGAAGTAAAACACATGATCTCTTGTTGTATGCTTCGAATAAAAACCCTACTGATGATGTAAGGCATTATTTAAAACCTCCTAAACGCCAAAATAGTCAACCCTTTCTTTTAATCCTTGAGAAAAGACCTATTTTTTTCTCCCAAACCGAAACTTCATTTTCTTAACCTGGGGCAGGGTGATATCAAAAATAATAAACATCTTCAAAAAAAAATTGGGTGGGTACAAATATACTAACCCTTTCTTCCTCCATTCTACAAGTCATAAATTAAGCCCATATACGACCCTCAAAGTCCTAATTGAAGGAAGGTTTAATTCGAAAGCATACTCGATGAGATATTGTTTCCTGACTCCTTGAGCTATGCTCAAATTTAAATCGGCTTTGTAAATAACGGTTCAATTTGTATCCTAACTAGTGGTTTCGATCACAAGTTATTGCGATACCCCTTTTCAAAACTTCAAGACAAACGCGTGTTGCATTAACCATTTCAAAATGGATATTTCAAACGTGCTAAATACGCTTGACATCTTAGAAAGACCATATACAAACATTGATGATGATATTTGAAGACTCTGCTGACTTGGGGCAAGTCATTCTTCCCAAGGAGATTTCACCCGCGCAAGTCTTGGGTTCAACTAGAAGAAATTCAAGGATTCACTTACCGCCAATCAGGGGCAGTTACGTCGAGATTCGGTGAATCTCTCCGAGAGTTTGAAAACAGTGGGGCATTTGGACATCATGTTTTCTATAAAATCCTCTCGAGACTTTTTTTTTCTCTTAAACCATGTGACTTGGGGCATTTAAAGATTGGAGAAAAAAGATGTCTATTTCATCCTCAGGAAGCTCAACCCCAACATGTTCAACAACTACGAAGACCCAGGATATTTATTTTATCCCCTATGAAACTTCGGTTTGGGTACCTCCGTCTACAATTTCATACAACATGCCAAACTTATCAAGATGTTACATCCCCAAATGGATTGATCACTTTTTCTCAAGAGAAATCTTGAAGTTTTGAAGCAGGATTGGGATCCTATATTTAGTTCTTCATTTATCCTCAGTGATACTTCTATCTTTGAAGATCGGTCGGATGTTTGTTTCGAGACGTTTATCCCGTATTCGGTCATTGCTTTCGTCTGTCTTGTCAGCATAAGCATACTCATATCATATAAGTAGATAACATACTCATTTGCATTTGTGCATCCTTTGTATGTTTTACTCTATCTCTTCAATCGCGTTTACCCTTGGGTATTTGGGCGTGTCTTATTCCTTCCAAATAGAGTTGTCAGCCCTAAGCAGAAAAAACTCAATATTTCTATTTCCCCACGAAGTTCGATCCTCGTGGAAGACAGTTGTTTCAGTACTTTCCCATTGGAGTTTATGCCTCTATGGTTGAGTCTTGCTTGACAGTTTCTCTTCGGTTATTTCCCGAATTGAACTTCGGTCTTTGGCAATCACATTATGAACATCTCCAGCTTTTGAGCATGGATAAAGAGTGCATTTATTTTGCACTTTAACATTATGAGGATCACCATTTGAAGACACAACGTTTCTTCAACAACATTACAAGATCCACTCGATAACTTACAGCTGAATGACAGAAGATCTCTTTATTTGAGCAACTCGTTTTGGGCAGATTTATTCTCAAAACGACAAACAACAATTTCATCAAGACAATCTGTCCTTCCCCAGTGGATTATTTCAAGATTATCAAGTCAAAACATAGGCCATTACAGATACTTCCCCATTTGAGGATTTCTGCTACAACAAATTCACACATTTTTACAATTACAGCAAAGATACTCCTCAAAAATGATCTTCCCCAGAGAGTTCATTATGAGTACTATCAATGACATATCTCCTTACAAGAGGACATTCCACAGATCAACCGGTTTACAGCTCCTCTGAAGATCCCTGGTGCATATTCTACAAATTGCCAATACAATACAAATTGCATCTACAATTACAAGTACAAGATCACATCTACAAAATTCTACAATTACAGATTACACAACATTTAAATCGACAATTCTACAGTGTTACAATTTACAACCTACAATCTACAATGAGACTATGGCTCACAGCCAAACATCTACATCAACATTACAATTTACAACTACAGTTACAATCTACAAATCACAACCCCCTATGAAGGTGCTCTCACGAGTTCTCATCATTTCGGGAAAGAACCGAGACCAGCTCATGGTTCCCATACCATGATGCAAAGGGAAGTTCGACATCAGAAACCAAGACCAGCTCATGGTTCCCATACCATGATGCAAGGGGAAGTTCGACATCAGAAACCGAGACCAGCTCATGGTTCCCATACCATGATGCAAGGGGAAGTTCGACATCAGAAACCGAGACCAGCTCATGGTTCCCATACCATGATGCAAGAGGAAGTTCGACATCAGAAACCGAGACCAGCTCATGGTTCCCATACCATGATGCAAGGGGAAGTTCGACATCAGAAACCGAGACCAGCTCATGGTTCCCATACCATGACGCAAGGGGAAGTTCGACATCAGAGACCGAGACCAGCTCATGACTCCCATATCATGATGCTCGGGGAAGCTCTACCACTACAACATCTACAACAACATTTATATCTACAGTGATTACATCTACATCTACAAAGTTTTGACATTTCAGGCAGAGACTGAGACCAGCCCATGATACCCTTATCGTGACGCTCGGGGAAGTTATACATTTTACTATTTCAAGTTGAGTTCCAAAAGAAAAAGATATACAAAAAAAAGAGAAACAAGAAAAGAATACAAATAAAACTGAACCATCGACTCAATTCATCTGGATTATTACCAACCACTACATTATGGTAATAAGCTTCACACCTATTGTCTAAGTCGCCATACCCTCAGTGTATGTGCCATCGTTATACTTTGGAGATCTCCCTATTGGTGATTGTTTCCCGTCCCCGTGGAGTCTCCTTTTATCGGGCTTATTTTTCCCATGTGTCGTGTCTAGTTTCTCCATGTGGCTCCATTAATCCACAGGACTTGTTGTCTTGCATTCTCATATCATTGCATATCATTTGCATTCGGTGGCCTCTTAGGGCCAAAAATTCGCGCAATGTTTGTATTTAAGTCCCTCCTATCTCATCGAGAAGAAGATTTCAATCTCCATATCTCTGAATAGGAGTAACTTAAATAGGGGCATCTGTTGCACCCTAATTTTTGACCTTAAGATCCCACCCCTTGCCGTTGAAACCACTATAGTTCAAGTAATACCCCAATTTTTACCCTTACATTTAGTCGGTCACGTTGCATAGCATCTTGTTCTTTCCCTAACGAGACGTAGAGTGAGTTTGTTTTGCAGGAATCATTCTAGGGGTTTTTTGGTCATTTGAATTTATTTATGACGGATTCCAACGAAAGGTGGTGTCATACCCTAAATTTGCCCGCCAGCTTTTGTAAATATTTTTGCTTTTTTTTTTTACTTAATTTCATGCCGTCTAGACACGTGTCCACTTTGAGCGTTTTTCAAATCTTGATTTATTTTTCCTAATGGGAGCGCGACACGTGGCCTAAGGGCATTTTCGTAAATATTTCAATCCTTTTTAATTTCTCTTTTTCCTTGCAAATATTACTATTTTGTTCTTTTTTATTTTTATCACCTATTTAATTTAATTAGATGTAGAATTTTGTTTTATTATATTTTTAGAATTAGAATAGTTATTTATTTATTTCTTTAGAATAGATTTTATTTTAATAGTTTTTAAATAGATTTTTTAATTTAGTTAGAATTTTTATTAGAAATAGTTTTTTATTTATTTAGAATAGAAATAGATTATTTTTATAGCATAGACTTAATTTGTTTTTAGAATTATTTTAATATTAGAATTAATTAGATTTGATTTAATGTTAGAGATATTTTAGGATTTTAGAATTAAGTTAGTAATGTTAGAGATATTTTAGGATTTTAGAATTAAGTTAGTAATGTTAGAGATATTTTAGGATTTAAATAAGTTTTTAGATTTTGATTTTGATTTTAGAGTTTTAACCGTTTTTAATTTTATTAGAAATAATTTTTATTTTAAATAGACTTAATTATATAGTTTAGAAATAGCTTTTAGGTTAAATATATTTTTAGTGATTTTTATTATTAGGAGTTAAATAGAGTTTTATTTTGTTTTAATATAGAATTTTATTTTGTGTGAATTTTTATTAATATTTTTAGAATTAATTAGAATTTTTAGCTTACTTATTTATTTATTTATTATTTTATTAGAAAATTAGATTAAGTTTAGATTATTATTGATAGTTTAATTAGTATTTATGATATTTATTACTAATTATTAATTATGATTTATGGTATTTATTAGGATTATTGAATTAAAATTAATTTGTTTTATTATTAATAGTCAGATTTTATTTAGTTAAATTTTAATAATTTAGATTCTATTTTATTTGTTTATTTAGTTTAGGTTTTTTAGGATTTTGTTTTGATAGTAGTTAGAATTATTTAGGTTTATATAAGTAAATATTAATTAGGTTTTTTTTTCCATTATTTAGACTTAAAAATAGTTTAATTAACTTTTAATTTTAGAATAGGATTTTATTTTATTTTTTTACATAGAAATAGAGTTGATTTTAGATAATTGCTTACTTTTTGAATATAGTTTTTATGTTTAAATATAGTTTTTATTTATTTATTTAATTTTAAAAATTATTTTCTTTTTACTTTTTATTTATTTATTTATTTTTGTTTATTAGAAAACTTTTTAGTTAATATAAATCAAGTTTTAGTTTAGAGTTTATTTAAAGATAGATTTTGTTAATTTTGATTTATTAGATTAACTGCTTTAGATTAGAATTAATAGGTTTATTTTATTTTATTTATTCAGAATTATTTAGGGATTAGATTATTTGGTATTATATTATTATTAGATTAGGAGTTTATTACAACTTTTTTATCTTAATTAATCAATCTTTAAGCTTTAATCAGGATGCCACGTGTCACGTTGGGAGTATATAAGCAGCTATTCATTGCCTCTAACCAGGAGGACAGAACCCTACACACAGACAACCCTAACCCTAGGGAGGCGCCTCCCTCTCACCAAACCACCCAAAAATCCATCTCTGAGCTTCCATTAACAAACATCTTTGAAGCAACAAAACCAAGTTCACAATCACGTTCTTCACTCCCTCGAGTTGATCAATAGCGTCACAAATGGCGGTCCTATATCGAACTTTTTCTCTTCTCACAGAATCCAAATCAACCACCTTGTTTCCATAGCTCTAACTCCTCTTCCACTCAACTCATAAACTAAGAAAACAGAACAGAACATAACTCATAAACTCCTCCATTTTCATATGAACCACAACTTTCAAGATCCTTGAAACAAACCCAGACTTCCACAGTTCACCATCACCGTAAACAATCACGAACAACCATTCGAAACTCCCTCTGATTTCAACACTCACCATCTCCAGAAACCCATACATCTCTCATTCGATCCGTAAACGCAACGCAGAAACCCATATACGCTCCAGATTCACATCAACCTTCGAAGGCTTCTGCGAAACTCACAATCACCGACAAGACCCACCACACACAGAAACTGCGAAACCCAAATCCGGAAACTCGCGAACAGAGGAGAATAAGAAGGAATGGGAGGTCCAAATCGAGAAATCATGTGGAAAAGGAAACCAGACAGAGAGTTTGAAGTGAGAAACATAGCGTAGTGAGAGTGAGAGAGACGGTCGGAAGAAGGAGATGACCATTTCAGCTTTTTTGCATTTCAGTTTTGTTTTTTCTTCTTTATTTAAATTTTTAAATTTTTTTTTTACTACTGTTGACTTGGGCTTCTAAGCCCATGAGTTGGACTGCGCAGCACACACCACCGTGATTTAATCCCCCACTTGTTTTTCTTCTTTTGTTTTTTTATTTAAATTTTGTATTATATATTTTTTATTTATTGTAAATATGTTTTATATTATTATTTATTTTCTAACAGATTATTATTTTTTGTATAAATATTATTATTATTCATTATGTGAATATTTTATATTTTGGTTTTAATTTCTTCCTGTAAATATATTATTATAATCATTATGTAGAAATATTCAGTTTTATTTATTTTCTCTTTTACAATTTTTTAAATCATATGTATATATTCATAGCTTTGTATAAAGTATTCTCTTATTATAAGTAAATCATTATTATTATTATTATTATTATTATTATTATTATTATTATTTTATAAACATTTTATTATGTAAATATTATATACTATTTTATATTTTATTTTATTCAGAACTTGAGTATCAATTTATATTTAGGAATTTAGTTTATATTTTAGAGATATATTTTATTTCTCTTTTTTTATTTGAACATTTTGTCCCATTTTTCTCGTTTTGGGTCGATGACGACATTTCCATCGTTTAACCGTCAAATTATTGACGTGAAACAAAGGATCTGAGACCACCTCTTTTCTTTCTTATTTTTTATTCCGATTCGATTTTATTTTTGACTTATGGATCGATGAAGTCTTTTATCCGCAAGCGTCAGATTTTCGAAGTTGATAACCTTCCCGATTTCAAATCTATGGGGGATGACCATTGGGGTCATCTTCCTTACTTTGGGATCGCGATAGGCTACCTTCGATTAATCGACATTTTGTTTGTGGTTAAGACGAGATCCCATTCTTTCGAGTCCCGATTCGATTCACTAACCAATATACAATTGCTTTAATTTTCTGTCAAATATCAACTGCTTTATTTTTCAGTCATTTATATTCTTGTACATATTATATATTCTGTATATTATTATCTTGTATATATCAAATACTTGTACATTCTCTCAAAATACTTAATAAAATATCGAAACCTTAAAATCCTAATTGGTGGACTGTTGATTATATATCTTGTATATTATCCATATCCTGTGTATATTTTCCATCTCTTTGGCAGGTTCTCGAATCATCATCAATAAGGAATCAACTCTCCTTTGTATTGGATTAAAAAGAGAGGGTTAAGTGTAGACTTCTCCCTCTCCGAGTGTCGAGATGCTCACTGTAGTGTGGGTGGTTTCAATACTCGTCTTTCAATACGAAGACGACATTCTCTCTCCTCCTAAAAACCTCGGTCCCGCACCGAGTGACTTTTCAAACCTTCCCTCCTAAAACCTCGGTCCCGTACCGAGTGCATTTTCAAACCCCTTCAATAAGGAATCATTTCTCTTTGTATTAAATTAAAGAGAGAGGATTGGGTGTAGACCTCTTCCTCTCCGAATGTTGGGATGCCCACTGTAGTGAGGGTGGTCTCGATATTCGTCTTTCAATACGAAGACACGCCTCCATCCACCACCTCTCCCTCTTTAACTTCATTCCGTAACCTTTCTCACCTAAAACCTCGGTCCCGTACCGAGTGCATTTTCAAATCTTTTCATAACAAAAACTTGAATGGTCGTGGAGTGGTTAGGCGTAGGCCTTCTCCCATCCCGAGTGCTGACGTTTACCGTAGGGTTCTCTGTCGCAAAGCACTTACCACTCAAAACCAAAAACATCTTTAATAAGAGAACGAAGTTCTCTTTGCATTGAATTAAAGAGAGAGGATTGGGTGTAGACCTCTTCTTCTCCGAGCGTAGGGATGCCCACTGTAGTGAGGGTGGTTTCGACGCTCGTCTTTCAATACGAAGACGCCTCGTTCGCCACACCTTTTTATAACAAAAACTTTGAGATAAAGAATTGGGTACTACCCGTAGGGGTTACTATCTGAGGACATATCTCGCCCCAAAAACAATCTCAACCAATCAAACATGATACCTTGCCTCGCATGGCGAAAACCAACCTTTCAAACAGGATATGTTACGTCCGTTCTACCGCAAACAGGTACGCATAAGTCTCCAAACGAGCGAGCAGCAAAACACCTAAACTGCTAGAACGCGTACGATAACATCATCCCCAAACACACCGGTTATCTGCACCGTAGGCACGAACTACGTTGCTCTGATTTCTCTTGCATGTTGAGAATACGTAGGCATAGGATTGCAATATCCTAGCGAGCACCCTTTTTCTTTTTCACCCTTTCCCAGAAAGGCATGCTACGTCCGTTCTACCGCAAACAGGTAACGCCTAAGTCTCCAACGAGCGAGCAGCAATACACCTAACTGCTAGAATGCGCACGATAGCAGCGTCTACCAAGACTTCCCCGCACACCGTAGGCCGAACTACGGCTGCTCTGATTCTTTACTTTTTCAAGTAAAGATACGTAGGCACAAGGGCCACAATCCTTGCCGAGAACTTTCCCCCCATATCTGTAGTTCCCCGAACTACGTCGACTCTGACTTTCTCACATCCGTTGAGAATACGTAGGCCTAGGACTGCGAAGTCCTACCGAGTCTGTTCTTTCTCTCTTCTTCCCTCGTTACTTCTCTTTCTTCTATTTCTAACCCCATTCTACCCATCTTTTGGAACACTTTTACAACATAATATTTAAGCAAATAAATCGCACATCGACAAACAAAAGGTTCCCATCGAGTACGATGGATGCGAGGGGTGCTAATACCTTCCCCTCGCATAACCGGATTCCGAACCCATTCTTGGTTGCGAGACTATCTTATCCATTCTTTTCTTAAGGTTTTCTCGATATTTTCCTTTCCCCTAATGGGATAAATAAAGTTCGGTGGCGACTCTTCTGTCCTTTCTTTTTCGCCTCCCCGTCGTTGCACGATGCATTTTTCGAGTAGCGACAGGTGGTCTCTGGTTTTCAAGGCGTTCAAGCTATCATATCCATGACAGTTTGTTTATCATATGGTTTAAGTATCATCGAGACATCGATCCAAGTCGATTACTACCGAAAAAGATTGTCAGAAGCATAACTGAATTCAGGGCAATTCATCTCTTAGAGGGTACTTTTAAGGCATTCCAGAGCAACCCCTTTGCTAATAAGGCGCAGTGTTGTTTTTTCTTTTAAAAAGGAGTCGGATGTTTGCTTGTTTTCTTTTCTCGGAGAATTTATTTGATCAGCGAAAATTAACTGAGGTATGATTGAGTGAATGGTTGTCCGAGTTTAAAGTGTCACGTCTGTTAGGCATATCCGCGATGTGGCCTAGAAGACAAAGAGAAGTTTTAAAGTTGGAAAGATGTTGCTAGCTTATGCTCATTGCAAGTTGGATTGTTTGTGGTTTAGGAATTAATAAGAGACACCCGTATTTATTCAAAGAATCAATTCATGATTTGAGTGCTCATTTGTTTATTATAAAGGAAACAATTACGTGGCATTCAAAAAGAATATTGGAAAGTAATTCATTCTATTAAGACTTCATTGAAACAAAACATCAAGAGATTCTAATATATTCATGAAGGTTCATACACGGATGTAGGATTTATTACATGAAGAAAATCTAAAGCTCTAAACTCATTATCTACTTCTAAAGCTTCATTAAGATCATGCCATGTTACAAAATATTTCACTGCTGCCAAGATATTTGATGGAAAATACACCATGTCTTCGTTATCTTCTCTCATGGAATACCATACGAACTCCAATAGCAGATGTGTGGTGAATCGCCACTTTGCCCATGAATCCCACCATAGGTCCTGCAGCAAAAGATCAGAGTAGCATTTAGAAAAAACCGAAGAAATCAAAAGAGATGGCCAGTAATGAGTTGTTGTTGAGAAAATCATGAATCAAAAGTGAGTAACAAAATAAAGGAATGGAAGGATTTTCAGCCCTCAGTTATTCATCATGGGGCGTGAAGTTCGAGCGGCCGGGAGAGCCACGGCCGAAGCCGTTCCCAACACCCTACCGAACATCGAATTGTAAAATACGGTAATTTCGGACTATCAGCTCAAGCACAAAGTGTTAGCTCAGACCCGAGGGTCATCATCGCTAAGGCAACAATATCAAAACCGAAGGTTCAGACCAATGGTCGTCATCACCAATAACCTTTCCTCGGCAGTTTGAATCCAACCAAAGCATGAGTATCAGCCTGAAAGATGAAGAGAAAGAGTTAACGAGCTCATGACAGAAATCATAGATGGAACTGGATTGTAAAGGCATCAGTAAAAAAAAACCCTTCAGCACAATAACAATCCAGAATATCACCAGAAAAACAGAATGTTGCAACAAGTCTATCAGAAGAACCACAGACAAGCACCAGATCCAAGGTCAAGCATGTTAACCGCCATCAAGTAAATAAGAGCAGGTCGAAGCCGACGAAATACAAGTCACACAAGGCTGAGCAAGCAATTCACATCATAAACAATCCGACCAACTCACTGAAACTTTACCAACCATAGTGATCCCAACCATAGATGGAGGTCACCAATGCAAGAAGCAGGGCTCAGTCATGATCATCATAGCCCAAATTCACAAACCACTGAACCAGCTCGAAAAATAGAACAAACAAGTGTAAGAAAAGAATCAAGTTCAAGTCAAGAGAGGGCAGAGCTCAGTTTATTAAGCCATAGCAGTCACGTTGTTTCCAAACCAACTGAGTAAGATCATTGCAGAAGACAAAAAGAAACAAATTCAGCCCTCAGTTATTCATCATAGGGCGTGTTAATTCGAGCGGCTGGGAGAGCCACGGCTGAAGCCGTCACCAACTCCCTACCGAGCATCGAACTACGCAGCATACAACATTTGTCGCTCAGGCCCGAATGTCATTATCACTAAAGCATCAATCGAAGCAAAGGTTCAGACCAATGGTCACCATCACCACATAACCTTACTCGGCAGAGTCGATTCGGCAGCAACCACACCATCAGTTTCCCTCTGAAAGAAGAAAAAGAAGAGTCAGTGAACTTGTATCAGAAAACCAGAAAGTTGAACTGAAACTTGATTTGAAGCTACATCAGAAAGTTAGTCCATCAATTCACAAATCCAGATATCAAGCTAACATCAATTTTGAGACCAATCAAACAGTCCTAGCATGTCAAACCGAGACAGAAAACAAGAATATTAAGGACTCAAATAATGATGACATTGTCAAGCAAGATATAGCCAAAGAACATATTTTGTCAAAGTACTCGCAACAGGTTGCAACAGAAATTTGAAGGCACTAGTTTGCAGCTTCCGATTAGACAAAGCAAGAATGTCAGGAAACGATGAAGCTTTGAGGCCACCGACTCTATTACCGTAGATTACTTTGGGCTGTTAATCTTCTGGCCCAATTCGTTCGCTTTCTGCACCCATCAAACATCAAACACAAGTTAGCAAAAGCAATTAGGGAATATCCCACAAAGATTCAGAGAATATCCACTTGAAAAAAGATTCGATGCAACAGCTAGCAAATCAAGGCATTAACCAGCTTGATACAAGATTGGGATTTTCATTAACACGTATTATTGCAATCACACGAAGAAGGAAAGTCTTCAAATAATATCAACAAAAAGGAATTTTTTTCAAATCAGATAAACCCCAAAAAAAGGAAAATCCAATCAATCATCAATCAGCATTCAAGTCAATACTCAATACTCATCAAAATTGTTTTCAATTCTGAGGCCTATATAAAGGAGGAACCTGAGAACGAAAAAGGACCGAAAAAACTACCACCGGAAAAATCCACCAAGAGAAACCCTAAGTGCAAAAGCTGAACGACTTATCTTTTCAATCGTCAAAGCTACTACCACCGCCGCGAGCCCTACCGGCAAAACGCAACCACTACCTTCACCAGCGATCACCGCAAACCCACTCCGCCTCCTCTCACTTTCGGTAAAATTCTTCATACATGTTGAGATTATTGAATGATTTAATGCTCTAAGTTTTGTTTCAGGTACAAATATGAACGAAATGCTGGAGAATCGAGAGAGAGGATAACACATTTGCGATCGTGAGGGAGGGAGAGAAGCCATCGCGATTTTGGGGGGGGGGGGGGAGGAGACCTAGGGTTACTTCGTTATTTGTTTTATCTTATTTTGTAATCTGCTAACTATTGTTTATGCACACACTTAATCACACACTCGTCATGCGTTTAACCTTTAATCATCAATTAATCACACTAATCACCCTAATTAATCAATTTCTATTTAACTTATAATCTTTTTTAAAATAAACATATAACTTTTTTTTAATCATTTTCATAAAGTAATAACTTATACCTACTTATTTTAAAAAGCTATTTTATTTTATCCTAATAAATCTTTTAAATAAATGATAGTATATCTATTTGCATAAAAAAACTATTTCACACTTAAAATGATTTTTAAAATAAATTATAATGAGTATTATAACCTGAATTAACTTCTATCCCTTATATTATCTAAATTGGCTCTACTTATCTAAAACTTTTTTTCTGCTAATAAAAATTAAATTAACATTTTCTAAAATCAATTTTCATCAAAACTATACTTTTTATTAAATTATTAAATCCAACTTTCAATATTTCCTCATAAAATCAATCAAACATTTTCTCACAGTTCAAACCAAAATCAATCAATTTAAAATCAATCCAATTTCTCCTAATTCAATTTAATTAATCGTGCACTTCACGACACATACACATTCACCCACGCTTAGCGCTTTCATGCGTACTTATATGGTTTACTTTTCTGCAATTTACCTTACTGTCATTTACATTATCATATTTACATTTCCGCATCGCATTCCGTCCAAAGGGAAAACCTACACATGAGTCAACACTTGTGTGTAGTTGCACGTCACTTGCATCATAATCCCCTCGATCCTTGAGTCCATTCAAGTTGATCGCTTAAGTTTAGGACCTACCCCATAGGAAGGACCTTGTCTTTATCTTTACAACTTAGACAAACAATTAAAATCAATACATCTTTTCAAACACAATAGAGAATAGATGTTAATCATCTTAAGTGAGATATAATCTCCACCCCCACAATAATACAATCAAACATGTAGGAACTTTGCCTTAAGAGCGATAAAGGCATACTTGGCGACCATCCGAGTATGTAAGACCTTTTCTTAAGACGATGCAAAGACCATTTCCTACAACCTCCTTTACACTTGTGGTGGTTATCTCTCCCTTAAAATGAAGACTCGTCTCTTCTCCTAAACCCAATCAAAACAACTACCCTAAACCTGTAGGAACTTTGACCACAGTCAAAGACCTCCTCTAACCCTTTAGGGTGAACTACAACATACTCTGATTCCACTCCCGTAAGGATATGTAGGCATAAGATGCGATATCTTATCGAGTATACTTAGAAATAAACCATTAGGGTCTTTAACCCCTTAAGCAGATAACACATAGCAGTAAACAAACATGAAACAAGAGGTTCCTGTAGAGTACTACAAAAAGTTAGGATGCTAGTACCTTCCCTAAGTTTAACCAACCCCGAACCTAAACAATCTAGCTTGCATTTGCATTGCATTGTGGGAATTTCGATCTTTATCCCTTCCTTTGGACAAATCAAAGTTCGGTTGCAAATGATTAACGATTCAAACTAATCAATAGTTTGGTATCCAAATTTCACCGCGACACATACACACTCCATTGATGATAGTGAAGCTGTGCAGATCAATTTGAGAGCAAAACCATGGTAATTTGAAGAGATAGCATTTGGATTTTCAAGGTTGCAAGTCAGAATCGAATTCTGAGATTCAAGCACTCTCCCTCAAATCTTTTGCAAACAGTAGCAAGATCATCATCCAAGGAAGCTTTCTGAAGAATTTCAAGGCTTGAAGTGAAGGTTTTCACCATCTGTTGATCAAGAAATACCAGGTTTGCAAAATTCACTCTACACCATGATTCATGCATCTTTAGGTAGAATTGTTAGGTTAGAACTGTTAGAGACCAATAGGAGATGGATTTTGAGAAGTTTGAGAGGGATTGGTGAAGTTTCAGTTAGTGTCACCATTTTTATTTGGACCAAGAACTCGAGTTATATTGAGATATAGAATGAACTAGATATCAAGAATCAATCAGTGTGAGTTGGTGATTAATCTGAGGTAGTTAATTGCAAGAATTGTTGAGATGGATGATTGAGCATATCTTTGATCTTGGATCGGGTTTGAGAATTTAGGATGATTCAGTTGATTTTAAGATCATGGTTGGATTCAGCATGAAATTCTGGACAAGATAGGGTTTTGAATTTTGATTTTCCATGAAGAATTGATGAGGTTCGTGTTTGGGGAAGAAGGAGCTTGAAGCTCTGCATTTCCATGGCTTCTCTTGGAACCCTAGCTGGAGGTAGAAGACACACGCGTGGCCATTGGACCGGGAGAGGACCATTGACTGAGACCAAGATCTCACGGTTGAGATTTAATTCCATTTGAAAGAGGGAAACCCTGAGTATGATGAAATGTGACGTTTCATTAAAAGGACTTTGGGCTGGATTGCTAACAACACCCCATCTTCGTGGCCCACTTGGTTTTGAACTATATTTTGTTGCTTTATACACCGCTTCTTTTTCTTTTTCTTTTCATTTTATTAATTGATTTTCTGATTAGTTTTGGGCCTAGCACGCATGACTAACCACACCCCCATTTTCAGCCCATTGATGAATTGAACTGGATATACTTGCTATCTGCACCACATCATTTCATATTTTCATTTCTTTTTCTCCATTTTATGTTAATCTTTGAAAAATCATAATAAATAGAAAATTAATTATTTTTGCATGGGGATTTTTTCTCCCATTTCATGTTCATGTCTAGAAAATTATAAAATGAAAATAGTTGCATTTCATGCATTTTTAATATTTTTTGTGTATTTTCCATTTTAATAGCTTTTTAATTCTTTTATGTTGATACATGATTTTGTAGAATTTTGTTTAGGTAGTTCCCTTAGTATTTTTAGGCCATTCTTTTTAGGATAGTTATATTAGGACTTTAGATCCCCTCTGGATTTATTTCATAATTTTGAGATGAATTTTGGGTTAGTTTTGATTAGATGACATTAGGTTGTGTAGAATTAGGTTAATCCTTAACATAGGTCCACAATAACACTAGAATTTTGGGTTTCTAGTTCAAGTTAGACATTGGGACATATAAGGGTATTAAGGGTAGGTATGTAGGATTCCCTATAAATTATATTAGGTTTTAATATAGTGGTATACTATTTTTAGATGATTTTTGTAGTTGGTGATTGTTTGTGTTGCCCTTGTGGGCTTGTATTTTTGTTTGCTTTGCTTTGTGGGCTTGGAGAGCTTGGTATTGCTTTGAGGAGCATTGAGGAGCATTGAGGAGCATAGTAGGAGCATTAAGGAGCTTGAGAGCTTGATCTTATTTGTTTGGTTGTTTGTTTTAGGGTTAGGGATTAGGAAGAGTTTAGACCTAGTTAACTTCTTTCTTAAACATGGATGGTATCTTTCACCTCCATTCCTCCCTATGATTCAAAGTCCTTCCATGGTATACACCTCTCTCCTTTGGAGGGATAAGTGATGATACCTAGGAAGTAGAACTTTTGAGGGAACCATTCCTTTGATGTTGAACCCTTATAGGTCACCTTTGGTGGTCAGTAAGCAGTTCAATGTCCCAGCTTATCCAGTTTAGTGATTTCCTCTGGTTTGAATATCTTGAGAGATGTTAAGCTTGAGTTTGAAGATGAAGATTTCATTGAAGAGGATGAATCCCTGAGCATTGCCATTCCAGCTGAAGCTTGAAGAGCAACAAGAACAAGTTGATACTTGAAGACCCCTGAAGATGAAGTAAAAGACTGAAGGATGAGGTTGATACTTCTAAGTGATTGAAGATTACTCTAAGAAGCTGAAGCTTGCAAGAAGAGAAGGCCAAGTTGAGACTGGTAAAGCAGGGAGAGCTTGAAAGCTTGAAGACTAAGTTGATACTTAGGAAGAGGATTCAGTTGAGATTGATACTGAAGAGCTGAAGCTTGAAGTTGAGAGAGGAGTTGATCTGTTCTTTTCTCTATTTTCTTTGTTGTATTGATGTGTTTTGTTTGACTTACTTGATGCATTAGAGTAAGTTCATATCTAGAATAAGTAGAATCTAGGAGCATGATTGCACTAGAGGTTGAGTTGCTCCCTCTGCTTGTATTGTTATTGTGAGGCTTTGCTTGCGGATATTCGGTAGAGCCCAGCTCCCTTGCCCATGTGGGTTGTTTGCCTGATGGCATTTTATTTTATTTCTTCTGTATGATTGCAGTTTACTGTATATTGCTTGATAGCATGTTTTATTTCTTTAGTATGATTACTGTTATTCATTCTGGCTTGAGGTTGAGATGAGCTTGTGGAGGCTGAAGCCCCACACACATTTCCTCCCTCACTTGCATTGCATGCATTTTACTGTTAAGCTGATGCTTTGTCTGTTTTGGTGTATCATTGACATGATCCCTTAGGACTCTCATTTCCTTTGATAAGGAATTGATGATAGAACTTTAGGTTGAAACCTATGCATGACAACTTCTAGGAGATCCCCGTTCAAACCTCGACCATAGGATGAATCCTTGGCATGACAACAGTAGGACTTGATAGTCTCCCTCCTAGTTGGGCCTGTTCTCTTCTCATCTCAAAACAGTTTAAGATACAGTAATCATGAATGATTTCTTTCGTACGTTACGAGCCTTAAGCTATCTGAGAAAATATTGTGGGAGAGTTTCTTTTCCACAGTCTGGATGTTTAGTATGGTACCCTTTGGGTGACATGCGATGCATTCACTCTCAGGTCATAGTCTTTAGTGCGATTAAAATTGCAAACACAATAAAAAACACTTCTTTCGTAAAAGACAGGAAACAAACCGTAGTGTCCCGAACTACGTAAGCTCTGATCTCTCATGCCTGTTGAGAGTACGTAGGCACAATACTGGTGTATTGGCGAGCTACCTTCCCCCATAACCCGTCGTAGGCAGAACTACGTTGACTCTGATTTCTCGTTCTCTGATGAGAATACGTAGGCATAAAGTGCGACGCTTTGCCGAGTCATTTTTCTTTTCTGTTTAAGCCAGCATTGATAGATAGATAGATAAAACCAACCCGTCCAGTAATCACAACAAGCGTGGATCCCGTCGAGTACGTCGGACGCGAGGGGTGCTAATACCTTCCCCTTGCGTAACCGACTCCCGAACCCAGACAATGGTTGCGACGACCTTGTCTTACCCGTTTTCGTTAGGTTTTTCCGATCGTTTCCTTTCCCGCTCTGAGGGATAAATAAAGAAAGGTGGCGACTCTTCTATTATGTCGGCACCTTATTTTCGCGCAAGCGACAGCTGGCGACTCTGTTGGGGACTCCAACGGTTCCCTGCGAGAGTCAGTCCTAGCGCTTGTATGTTTACTTGTGGGGTTCCGTTTATTCACCGCATTTTACTTCTCGCACTTTATTTCCCGCATTTATTTTCAGTATAATATGATTATCTGTGCTGTTGTGGGAAAGGGCATTCTGATGAGTGAGAAGCCAGACCCAGGCTTGAGTGCACCATAGAATTAGTTGTGGAAATTAGTGGGCGTGTGCTTGCTTTGCAGGCACTAGTGTCTCATGAAATCCACGCTCAGACGAGGTTCATCCGGTTGGCTTCTCTTTCAACCCTTTGGGTTGAGACGGTTGCTGGTTTGGTGGATTGTCGACTCTGGGGACCGATCATTTGTGATTCAGCCGAGTGAGGCCGCTTCATGAGCTGGTGATGCCACATCTTCTGGGTATCGTATCACCCCTCTTGAATGTCTGTGACGCTGATGAACGCATAGGATGCCGAACTTGAGTCAGTTTAGGTCCATACCAGTGAGCAGGGTTGGGTTTATTGCAAGAAACCTTGACCTTCAGACTACCTGGTTTTCTTGACAGCAAATCAGTTTTGTTGGATCAGAGGATCTTATCATCAGATGTGTATTTGTTCTTGATAGAGCAGCTTTTGATCAGAGGATCTTATCATCAAATGTGTGTTTGTTCTTGATAGAGCAGATTTTTGATTGGGGTCTGAAGATCTCATCAGCAGATGTATGTTTGTTCTTGATAGAGCATATTTTTGATTGGGGTCTGAAGATCTCATCAGCAGATATATGTTTTCTCTTGACAGAGCAAATTTCTTGGTCCTACATCAGAGGTCCTTATTATCAGACGTTTGTTCTTGACAGAGAAGAATTATGATCCTACGTTTGTGGCCCTATCAGATGGTTATTCTTGACAGAGCAGATTTGTGGTCCGATACCAGGGTTTTCTTCTCATCAGATGCAGTGGTTGCTCCTGACAGAGCAAGATTATGGTTTTGTTGATACAGAATCTCCACAGCACCAGTTGCCCTGATCTCTTATTTCATGATTGCATGTTGCATTAGTTTGCATACTCATTTGCATTTCATTAACGTGTGTCTGTGTTGCAGGTACCGTTTTCCCCGATCCAGGATTTCTTGCCTCCTATTGTATTGTTATGGGCTCTCTGAGGAAGACCATGGCTTACAAGTTCCCTGCCCCCGATGTGGTTAAGTTGACTGGTTTGATAGCTCTAGCAGATGATTCTGTGAGGGATGAGTTTAGGAAAGCTTACGACAGGTTGCTCAGCTTGGTTCATAAACCTTCTGTGTTCGAGTTGAATGGGTTGCACGCTCTGCTACAGTTCTACGACCCTCCGCTGAGATGTTTCACTTTTCAGGACTTCGTTCTTGCGCCTACGCTAGAAGAATATGTTGATTTGCTAGGGGTGCCTATCAAGAGGCAGATGCCTTTTGTTCATATGGATGTTGAGCCTGATCTGGCTGGTTTAGCTCCTTCACTTCATCTGGACGTCTCCGAGTTGGTGTTGACTAGCTGGAATAAGGTCCCGGGGTTCTCCTTGCAGTTTTTAGTGGGAAAGGCTCAGCAGTGCGCCAAGGACGGATGTTGGGTCGCATTCAATGCCATTCTCGCTCTGTGCATATATGGCATTGTCCTGTTTCCCAACATGCCCGATTTTGTAGACTTTGATGCATTTCATATATTTGCTTCAGGGAATCCAGTCCCTACCTTGATAGGAGATGTCTATCATTCAATCCACTACAAAAATGAGAACAGGAGGGGGAAGAATGTCTCGTGTTGCGTACCCTTGCTTTATAAATGGCTTAATAGTCATCTTCCTAAGAAGGGTCCTTTCGTCTCGTCTGCAGCCACAGCTGAGTGGTCCGAGCGTCTGATGAGTTTATCTGCAGAGGATATTGACTGGTTCGACAGAGATAGGTTGGGTACTGAGATGATCTTCAGTTGCAGCGGGATTCCAAACGTGCCTTTGATAGGCAGGAAGGGCTGTATAAACTACAATCCATCGTTGCTGGTTCGACAGTTCGCATATGCTTTGAGAACTCCGCCGAAGGATGAAGAGGTACAGGAATCTCTGTACCTCACTGGTCTTCCGGAAGGGGATCTGTTGTCCAAGCTTCAGCACGCGTGGGATGGTATCAGTAAGCGAGGAAATCCATTGCTGGGAAAAAGCAACAATCAAGCCTACCCTCCGTATGTGGCATGGATCAGAGCCAGAGCAGATGCTATAGGGATGCCGTTTCCTCATGCCAAGCCAGAAAGCCCTCCAATGATTGAAGAGCCTACTACTGTGCCCATTCAGCAGCATAATCAGGTGTTAGCTGAGTGGGATGAATTGAAGCGGGCGAACGAGGAACTGGAGAAGGAATTAGCTCAGCTCTGAAGCGAGAGGAACGAAGTCGTTCATGCTTTCAAAAGGCAGACAGAGTTGGTGAACCAGCTGGGTACAGACCTGACTAAGCAGATAGCCGAGCGTGAACGCATGGGTCGAGACTTCAAAGCTGTCAACGACGTACTGGCTACGAAGAAGCAACATTTGGACGAGGCATATCGGAGGATATCCAAGTTCAACCAGCACTGGAAGGCTTCCCTGGCCACCAGGAAAGAGCGGGAGGATAAGCTGATGCTACAGATCTCCAAGCTGGAAGCCCAGGTGAAGGACAGTGAGAAAAGGTTTGATGAAGAAACCGCCCGCAGATACGCCACTGAAGGCCAGCTCAACAAAGCTCTCGCTAACCTGAAGGAACGCAAGCTGAAGTTTGAGTCCAAGAAGCAGAAATTAGAAGATTGCTTTGGCGAAGGAGCATGGGAGGGTTCGGTCGAAGGACTTCAGTACACCATTGTGTAGAGGGAGTTACTCGTCGAAGGGTTGCTCACTCTTCCAGATCATCCAGAGACGAAGGAGTTGTTAGAAGAGTATCGCACCCGTGGCCGTACTTGACTATTTGTATTCCTTTTTGTTTTGATCATTGTTGTATGTTGACCATCACCAGGCTTGTTGGCTGAGGTCACGCTGTTGATTCATCTTGTACTCGCTGATGCTATGTACTTCCTTGATAGGCTTTCTTTATATATGAGATTGTTGTTTCCATGATTGGACCCGGACTTCTTATTATTATTATTATCAGCACGGGCACTCAGGCACTAGGATCGGGGGAGACCTCCCCAACACACAGACACACGCATGCATTTGCATGACAAGCATTTTGTTGTTTTTCCTAACCCTTCTGTGTTTACCAGGTTTTTCAGGTTTACAAGTTATCCCAGGTTGTTTCCGGTGACTCCAGGATTGATCAGAGACTAATTCACCGTTATCCGACTAGAGCTAATCAGACCAGAATCATGGATCAAGTGCAAACTGATGTTCAGGAGCTCCGCGAAAGGATGGATCGCTTCATAGAGCTCATGCAAGTGGTCGCCAACGGCCAAGATCAGCTCAGAACTTTGGTTCAGCCATTGATCTCCAGGGTTGATAGCAACGGCGTACTCCACGGTGGGACCGTGCCTACTCCTCCACTAGTTGAAACTACGTAGAACGGTGTCCCCGTGGCCAGGGGCAACGGCAGTGCTCATGGCAATGTGATATCCAACATCGGACTCAATACGACGGGCGTCGGTAATGGGGGTCTGGGAGCTAATGTCAATGTCGGGGCGGGCAACGGCAATGCAGGCGTCGGGAATCTGTTTGTGCCTCAGCCATAGCTTGAGGATCATCAGGATGATGTGTTCTCTCAGAAGGGTGCTGAAGGAGAGCTGAATGCTGAAACGCGACTTAGATTCAAAGCACTTGAAGATAAAATGAGAGATATTGAGAATCAGAATACTTTGGGCGTTGATATGTCCAAGCTGGGATTAATTGCTGATTTCAAGGTGCCTCCTAAGTTCAGGGTACCTGACTTTGAGAAATATAAGGGCACCACTTGCCCTCGTGTCCACCTGAGATCGTATTACAGGAAGATGTCTGCTTATTCCGAGGACGAGAAGTTGCTGATGCACTTCTTCCAAGACAGTCTTTCCGGGCCATCCCTCGAGTGGTACATGGGTCTGGAGCGCACTAGTGTGCGCACATGGAAGGATCTTGCTGAAGCGTTTGTGCACCACTACCAAAACAATAGCGACTTGGCCCCGAACCGAGTTCAGCTGCAGAACCTGTCGCAGAGGAACAATGAAGGGTTTAAGGAGTACGCCCAGCGGTGGCGTGAGTTGGCAGCCAGGGTTCAGCCGCCGATGGTTGAACGAGAGCTCGTGCAGATGTTTGTAGCTACCCTCCCAGGGGTTTACTATGAAAAGTTAGTCAGCGGTATGTCTGGGACGTTCTCAGCTCTCATTATCATGGGTGAACACGTCGAGAATGGGATCAAGATCGGGAAAATTCAAGGTGAGTCATCCTAAGCCGGAGGAGGTGGAAAGAAACCTTATGCTGGCAAAAGGCGAGAAGGAGAAGCGAGCGCTGTGGCCAACGCTCGAAGGAAGGGCAAAGGCCCTCAGCAGCAGATAGCCAGTATAAACATCCTAGCGGCTTCGCAGCAGCAACCGAATCAACAGGGATATAGAAAGTACCATAATCAGGCATCTTTGGCAAACCGTCACTTTGAGGCGCCGCCCATGTCGTACGCGCAACTCTTGCAGACTTTGCTTCAGCTACAGTTGGTCCAGAAGAGGACGATGGCTCCCTTGACAGGGGCACCTCCACCAGGGTACGACGCAAATGCCACTTGCGATTTCCACTCAGGGGCACCAGGCCACACAATCGAGAACTGCAAAGCCTTCAAGCACAAGGTGCAGGACCTGGTGGATGCTAAGATCATTAACTTCTCCGATAATATGCCCAATGTCACGAAGAACCCTATGCCGAATCATAGGGGAGGTGGAGTGAACGCCATTATCGAAGAAGAGAGTGCAGATTTGTTGACTGATGTCAAAGATCTAAAGACGCCACTTAGCTTCGTCAAAGCTAAGTTGCTGAAAAGAAGGTTCTTTCCAGGGTGCGGAGAACTATGTATGGACTGTGCTACACGTTCTGATGGATGTGAGCAGTTGGTCGAGGGAATTCAAAGTCTGATGACTGAGGGGATTCTGCAGTTTAGCCGAAGGGCTGAAAGTGGATCAGAAGAGGTAATGCTGAAGCAGGCCGATGAAGTCGCCACCATCACCATCCCTCGCCGGCCGATAACTATTTCGGCGCCCAGACCGCCTACAATCACTATTACCAAAGCTGGGCCGATACCCTTCGAGAGCACTAACGCCGTTCCGTGGCATTATGGGGCTGAAGTCTATTGCAACGGACAGAGGTTGGAGCTAGAGCCGTATGGGTCGAATGTGGAGAATCTTGCGGGAACCAGTGGTATTACTCGCAGCGGAAGAGTATTTGCACCGCCAGAGGTCGTGACGGACAAAGCGGTCAGAGCTGATGCGACCGATAAAGGCAAAAGTAAAGTCGTTGAAGAGGTCCCGTGTGGGGTAGAGAAAGACTTGCTTGTTAAAGATGCCGAGGAGTTCATGCGGTTGATTAAAAAGAGTGACTACAAGATTGTAGATCATCTCCATCAGACGCCCTCGAAGATTTCCATTCTCAACCTGTTGTTGTGTTCTGAAGCACACCGCAATGCGCTGCTGAAGGTGTTGAACGCCGCATACGTACCGCAAGAAATATCGGTGAATCAGCTAGAGGAGGTTGTAGCCCATGTAAATGCTGGAAATGGGCTAGGGTTCACAGACTTAGAGCTGACGCCAAAAGGGAGGAATCACAATAGCGCCCTGCACATCTCGATAGAGTGTAGGGGCACAATCATGTCGCACGTGCTGGTGGACACGGGTTCGTCGCTTAATGTCCTTCCTAAGAAGGCGTTAATGAAGTTGGATACTCGTGGAGTAATTTGCACGCCTAGTGATCTGGTTGTGAAGGCGTTCGACGGGACTAAACGCCACGTTTTCGGGGAGGTGACCCTGCCGATCCAAGTTGGTCCGGAAACGTTCAACGCGGTCTTTTATATTATGGACATCATGCCTGCCTACAGTTGCCTCTTGGGCCGGCCATGGATCCATGCTGCTGGTGCCATGACCTCCACGTTGCACCAAAAGTTCAAATATGTTGTCGGAGGAAGCATCGTAACCGTGTGTGGCGAGGAGGACATAATGGTGAGCCATTTGTCATCCTTCAAGTATGTGGAAATGGATGGCGAAATCCATGAAACTCTTTGTCAAGAGTTCGAAGCTGTCAAGGTGAAAGACGTAGCTCCTGCAGTCACAGAAAAGCCAGAGATGAATCTCTCCTCTTTCAAGGAAGCTCGGGCCGTTGTCCAAGCCGGGTCTACCCCAGGGTGGGGGCGAATTTTGGAGATACCCAACAAGCAGGACAAGTTTGGGTTGGGATATTCTCCTGGAGCTGAGGCTTCTTCTTCTTCGTCTAGCAGTGCGTCACGAGGTAAAGGGCCGATCCAATTTACCAGTGGCGGAGTGATTTTCGAAAGCATCAACGCGGTGTCTGAAGACAGCGGGGATAGAGACTGTGACCTCGACTCTTGGATTCAGCCAAGCAAGCCGGGCGAGGGCCTCAACAATTGGACCATCAAGGATATCATCCAGATGACAAGTGAAGAGTAATGATTTACTTTTTCCAATCATTGTACAACCCTATGTCCTACCTGGGGCATAGTGGTTTTATTGTTAGGGCCTTGTTGGATTATGTACATGCATTTTGTTAATAAATCAAAGGCGTTTTCTTCGGATTCAAATATTGTGATCTCTGTTATTCCTGTTTTATATTTGTTTTGAAAAACAATAAAATGGCAATGGGGTTTGTGTTAACCTGCACATCCTTGTTTAAAACTTAACCCTTGTTATTGCAGGATCCACATAACAGATGACATCGACTCTGGACCTTCTACGACTCACTTCGACTTCGATTGCCCGATCTATCAAGCCGAAGAAGAGATTGATGAAGACGAAGACCTTCCTGAAGAGTTGGCCCGCTTGTTGAAACAAGAGGAAAAAGTTGTTCTGCCTCACAAAGAGGAGTCGAAATCGTGAACCTGGGTTCTGAAGAGCTCGTCAGAAACGTCAGGATAGGGGCTGCATTGCAGAGTGATGTCAAGCAGAGATTGGTCGAGATGCTAAGAGAATATAGTGACGTCTTTGCTTGGTCATACGAGGATATGCCCGGACTTGACACGGACATCGTGGTCCACCACTTGCCGCAACGAGAAGATTGCCCTCCCGTTAAGCAGAAGCTTAGGAGGACGAGACCAGATATGGCCATTAAGATCAAAGAAGAAGTGCAAAAACAGCTTGAGGCTGGCTTCTTAGCGGTCACCACTTACCCTCCGTGGGTCACCAACATAGTGCCTGTACCGAAGAAGGACGGTAAGGTACGCATGTGCGTCGATTATCGGGATTTGAATAGGGCGAGCCCTAAAGATGATTTCCCGTTGCCTCATATCGATGTGTTGGTCGACAACACAGCCCAGTTCTCCGTGTTTTCGTTCATGGATGGCTTCGCCGGTTACAACCAGATCAAGATGGCGCCGGAGGACATGGAGAAAATGACGTTTATCACTCCCTGGGGAACATTCTGCTATAAGGTAATGCCTTTCGGTCTGAAGAACGCAGGGGCCACTTACCAACGAGCAATGGTAACTTTGTTTCATGACATGATTCATCATGAAATTGAGGTCTATGTTGATGACATGATTGCGAAGTCCCAAACGGAGGAGGGACATCTGGTCAATTTGCTGAAGCTTTTTGAGAGACTTAGGAAGTTCAGGTTGAGGCTGAATCCTAACAAGTGTACTTTTGGAGTACGGTCCGGAAAGTTACTGGGGTTTATCGTGAGTGAACGAGGCATCGAGGTTGATCCTGCGAAGATAAAAGCAATACAAGAAATGCCAGTGCCGAAAACAGAAAAAGAAGTTTGTGGTTTCTTGGGCAGAATAAACTACATTGCAAGGTTTATCTCTCAGCTCACGGCCACGTGTGAACCGATGTTCAAGCTTTTAAAGAAAGATCAGGCAATTATCTAGAATGAGGATTGCCAGAAGGCATTTGACAAGATAAAGCAGTATCTTCAAGAACCTCCAATCTTGATACCCCCAGTGGCTGGACGGCCATTAATCATGTACTTGACCGTTCTTGAGAATAGTATGGGGTGTGTTCTCGGTCAGCACGACGAAACAGGCAGAAAGGAGCATGCCATTTACTACTTGAGTAAAAAGTTCACTGACTGTGAATCTCGATACTCGATGTTGGAGAAGACGTGTTGTGCACTAGCCTGGGCTGCCAAATGTTTACGACAGTACATGCTCAATCACACGACCATGCTAATTTCGAAGATGGATCCGATCAAGTACGTCTTCGAGAAGCAGGCTCTTTCAGGCAGGATTGCCAGATGGCAAATGGTGTTAACGGAATATGATATTCAGTACGTATCCCAGAAGGCCATCAAGGGAAGCGTATTGTCTGATTACCTTGCCGAACAGCCGATCGAGGATTACCAGCCGATGAAATTTGAATTCCCTGATGAGGATATTATGTTTCTCAAAGCGAAGGATTGCGATGAGCCGTTGCCCGACAAGGGGCCAGATAGGAAATCCCATTGGAAATTGATATTTGAAGGGGCGGTTAATTCCTATGGAAGTGGTATAGGGGCCATTATCACGACTCCCCACGGATCCCATATCCCGTTTACTGCGAGACTGACGTTTCCAGTCACCAATAATGAGGCGGAGTACGAAGCATGCATCATGGGTCTAGAAGAGGCAATTGATTTGAGAATCAAGAATCTAGACGTATATGGTGACTCAGCGCTTGTGATCAACCAAATTAAAGGGGAGTGGGAGACTCGCCAATCGAATTTGATGCCGTACATGAACTATGCCAGAAGGCTACTTCCGTTCTTTGATCGAGTGGAACTCCATCATGTGTCCAGGGCTGAAAATCAGATGGCTGATGCCTTAGCCACGTTGGCTTCGATGTATAAAGTCAATTTTTGGAATGAGGCTCCAAGAATTGTCCTTTCTCGTCTTGATAGACCTGCATTCGTCTTTGCAATCGAGGAAGCCGCCGACGGCCAGCCATGGTTCCATGACATCCAGACTTTCCTTATGACTAAGGAGTATCCTGCGGGTGCGTCAACCCAGGATAAGAAGACTCTGAGGAGGCTGTCTGGAAATTTTTATCTCAATCCTGATGGAGTTTTGTATAAGAGAAACCACGATCTCGTGCTACTCAGATGTGTAGATGAGAAAGAGGAAAGTATGCTCATGGAAGAAGTCCATGAAGGCACATTTGGTACGCACGCCGGCGGGCATGCTATGACGAGAAAGATCCTGAGAGCGGGATACTACTAGCTGACGATGGAATCGGATTGCTTCAAATTCGCGAAGAGATGTCATAAATGCCAGATTTATGCTGATAAAGTTCATGTGCCGCCGTGCCCGTTAAATGTCATGTCCTCCCCGTGGCCGTTCTCCATGTGGGGCATCGACATGATAGGCAAGATCGAGCCCACTGCGTCTAACGGTCATCGCTTCATTCTAGTAGCTATCGACTACTTCACCAAGTGGGTGGAGGCAGCCTCATATGCTAATGTGACCAAGCAGGTGGTGGCTAAATTCATAAAGAGGGACATCATCTGTCGTTACGGAATCCCCGAGCGGATCATTACTGATAATGGTTCGAATCTGAATAACAAGATGATGAAGGAGCTGTGCCAGAGTTTCAAGATCGAACACCACAACTCATCTCCTTACCGGCCGAAGATGAATGGCGCCGTTGAAGCGGCCAATAAGAACATAAAGAAGATTGTTCAGAAGATGGTTGTGACCTAAAAAGATTGGCACGAGATGCTGCCGTTTGCATTGCACGGTTATCGTACGACGGTACGTACATCAACCAGGGCAACTCCTTTCTCCTTGGTGTACGGTATGGAAGTTGTCCTACCGTTAGAAGTGGAGATCCCTTCTTTGCGAGTTTTGGTTGATGTGAAGTTCGACGAGGCAGAATGGATTACGAACCGACTGAACCAACTCATCCTGATGGACGAGAAGAGGTTAGCATCGATTGTGTTTGGTCGTCTGTACCAAAGCCGAATGAAGAAAGCTTATGACAAGAAGGTGCGTCCTAGAAGCTTTCAGACGGGTGATCTCGTCATGAAGAAGATTCTTCCTCCACACTCTGATCACCGGGGCAAGTGGACTCCGAATTACGAAGGTCCGTACGTCGTCAGCAAGGTCTTCTCGGGAGGAGCTTTGTTGTTATCCACGATGGATGGTGAAGATTTCGCATCCCCGGTGAACGCGGACGCAGTTAAAAAATACTTTGCTTGAAAGTGACCCGCTGGACAAAAAAAGAGAGTCTAGGCAAAAAAGGGGCATCCCGGCGAACCAAAAACAGAATAAAAGGTTCGGGCAAAAATTAGGGATATAAATTAAAAAAATGTATACCCGCGAAGTCGAAAACCTACACTGGGCGGCTTCGGCAAAAAAGGGTATCCCGGTGAACTGAAAACCCGCAAAGGGCGGTTCACGCAAAAGTTAGGGATTTGAAAAAGCAAATGACTGTGTTCCGCGTGTGGACTTTCATTGTTTAGTGGTTTGGAAGACCTGAGGGCCGTTTGTCCGAATCAATCGCTTCCGAAGCTGATGCGTCGGAGAAGTATCGAAGTCGAGTGGGTCATAGAGGGATCAACTAATGGTGTTCGTCTACGCCTCGTTGCCGACATTTGTATATACTGATGTATATTTATGTTTTATTTTTGCGCGGCTTCCTCATTCCAGGAGCTTGCATCTGTTGTAAAACATTTTTACCCATTCAGGGGTTCATTATCAATAAAATGCATACTATTCAGCAATTCTGTTTGTCTGTTTAGCATTTATCTGTTTTATTTGCGAAAAAGAACGCCGATGTTTTTGATAAAATGCGCATGCATAAACTTACTGGCCTAGGCCATTGATTGTTGAAACAATGAATTACTTGAACATTGTCACGAGATAATAACCTTGATAGGCCCCTTTGAGAAGGGTATCTTGTCTGTTTGTTAGTGTTGTTACAGGTGTAGCATGTTCCAGACAGTGCGCCGCGCGCATCCCCGAAGAAGGATGATTCCTCCTTCTCCAGCAAAGTTCAGCAGCCTCTCCCTGCAGAGTCCGAACACGAGATAATGAGCATTGATTTGTCTCCCCAGGTAGAGATGAGTCTCTCCCTGACCAGATGCGTCCTGAAGGAACGTCATCTCCTCAGTTGAGTCAGGAGCCAAAGCGCGTGTTCATCCCCCAGCACCGGGTCGCAAGTGCAGGTTTCGTAGGAAACTATTCGTTCGCCGAAGTATGCAGCAACTGATGGTGCAAGACTGAAGTCTCTAGCGGAATTGAAATTCCCCACCAGAGTCGTACTCTCCCTCGAAGTCGGATGATTCCTTCTTCCCCAGCAGAATTGAGATTCCCCACAGAGTCGTACTCTTCAGCGAAGCAGAATGATTTCTCCTTCCTCAGCCGAGTTTGCAGATACCCAAGAGAGCCGAATCCTTGGAAGCTGCTCAAGCCATGATTGGTTTTTCCCCCAGTGGAAGGTTGAACAACCGAAGTTGTTTCCCCACAAAGTCGCTATCTCCAGAGAAGTAGCCGAGAAAGCATGCAGTTTATTCCCGCGATTGACATCGCTTTCCCTCAGCAGGTCTAGGTTCTCGTAGAGCTTCGTTCCCCTGCAGCAATCAGCTGAAGTTGTTTCCCCCGTAGCAGTCAACCGAAGTTGTGCCCCTGCAGAGTCCAATTGAGATTGGCGTGACCATGTCCTCCTCAGCAGGATGATTCCTCTACCTGAGTAGTTCTTTCTCCTTGACAGGAGGATTCCCCCTTCAGCATTTATTTTGCTGACAGGATCGCATCATTGTGCATGACTGCATAGCATTTACCATAAACGCATAGCATTTCCACCGTGTGGAGCATTGCGCCATGACCGAAGCATATGCATAATAAACATGATCTAGGTTGTTACCGTTCTTGTTTTGCAGGTGTTCCGCCGCAGAATCGATTGCTCAGGATGATTCCTGACTTTCTCCCCAACGAAGCCGCTTGCTCAAGATGATTCTTGAGGTCCCCAGCAAAGTCTTCAGTTCAAGATGATTCTTGAATTCCCCAGCAGGGCTGTTTACTTAAGATGATTCTTAAGATCCCCAGTGCAGTCACCAGAGTTGAGTGCTCAAATTGATACTTAGAGTCCCCAGTAAAGGTTGCCCAGGATGATTCCTGAAATCCAACAACAGAGTGTTCGCTCAGGATGATTCCTGAAATCTCCATAATGGTCGACGGTTCAAGATGATTCTTGAAGTCCCCGGTGGAGTTATTTGTCCAAGATGATTCTTGAAGTCCTCAACAGAGTTGATTCATCCAGAATGATTTCTGGACCCCCGGAGCGGAGTTACTTGATGGTTCTCCAGAATCCCCCAGTGGAGATGCGACATCCCCAGCAGGTTTCTAAACGGCGAAGTTGAAACCTCCCTTGAAGACTCCATGGTTGAAGTCTGACCGTGTTAATGAGGCAGTTCTCTCAGCTGATGCGGAGTGCCTGATGGCAGAGGTTTAGATATTCCCAGTTGGCTCATGATTGACCAAGAATTCTATTCCCGACTTGCTGACGAAGTCCGGCTGATGCCCGACGAGGTCTTTGAATGCCTGATGGCATGATCAACCTGATGGTTGAAGTCCGGCTGATGCCCGACAGTTTCTTTGAATGCCTGATGGCATGATCAACCTGATGGTTGAAGTCCGGCTAATGCCCGACAGTTTTTTTGAATGCCTGATGGCATGATCAACCTGATGGTTGAAGTCCGGCTGATGCCCGACAATTTCTTTGGATGCCTGATGGCATGATCAACCTGATGGTTGAAGTCCGGCTGATGCCCGACAGTTTTCTTTGAATGCCTGGTGGCATGATCAACCTGATGGTTGACCCAAAGAGTCCCGAGGAATCGTGATGCCTGATGGCATGATCGACTATGTATTACCAGTTACCGTGTAACCAATTATCCAGCTAGTTGCCGTGCAGCTATTATTTCAGTTTTCAAAAATTTGTCCCCGTCAGAGTACCGTGTACTTGTGTAGTTGGAAAATTTCTGGGTTTATCGGTATTCAACCGTCTCGCACCTTGATTGGCTGAGAGTCGTTCGCCTCATCCAGTCAGGTTCAAGCCGTTTGAATAGGGGCTTCTGTTGCACCCTAAAATTTGACCAACATTTATTTACCTAGCTTGTGGCTCATCTCATTCATCATCTGCATTTCATTGATATATGGGCAGTAGATCAAGGGGTATGATTACCCATCAAGAGTTTTATGAGACTTTGAAGCTAGCCAAGAAGGTTGTTCAAGTGTTCAAAGGTTGATATCATTGTCAGAGAACTCAAGAGATCCTCAGAGAGATTGGTTGAAACCAGGGTTGTGTGTCTCATAACTTGAGAGTTGTGGGAGCTCCTCAGATGATTATGAGATTATGAGGATGGACTTGAAGCTTTGAGAAAGCTTATGAGATGTCTTGAAAGCCATCATGAAGCCTAGAGAGGTCATTGTACAAGAATTCAGAAGATACAGCCATGAGTGGTGGAATTAGGGTTTGACTGGGTCAACCCTAGGTCAACTGATGATTTGGAGAGGGTTGAGACCTAATCCAAGAGCCATGTGATCATGAATTGATGCATTGAGATGCTATAAGGATGATTCCTAGACCAACTCATCAATATTGAGGAGTTTGAGAAGTTTCAAGCTAGGGTTTCTAAGGCTTGACAGTGTAAAATCCCCTAGTTTGATCCCTATCTTCAAGGCAGTGTAGCTCAAGATGTGATTGTCATCTCATCTTCCATAACATCAATGTTGTAGAGCTTGTTCTTAGATTTAATTTTAGTACGAGAAGTCCTTGATAGGATTTGTAGAGCTCAAGTTATGACTTTGACAAGTTGCAGGTCATCTGAGGTATGTGAATCTGGGTCCTTGAAAGTCACCCAACTTGCATCCAACTTTTTCCCTAGTAGGATGATTCCTATGAACTCTTGGTCAACATGAATGTTGTAGAGAATCTTCTTAGCTTTCCATAGAGTACTATAAGTCCTTGATAGGATTTGTAAAACTCAACTTATGGCTTTGACAAGTCAAGGGCATTTTGGTCATTTGGAGGTTATAGGTCATTTCAAGCATAAGGCCATATCTCCTATTTCCAAGTTTCAAATGGAAAAATCTTCAACATCAAACTTGCTTAGAATGATGTTTTAAGGCTAGTAGGGAGGTCATGAGATGTTGAAAAGGCTTGTATCAAAAAGTGATGAAAATGACCTAAAATGGAGGCATAAGTTAAATAAGTTGAAATTGAAAATTGGAAATCCCAAGTTACACATCCAAACCATGTCATATAATAGGTCATTTTGACTCTAAAGGACATTATAAAAACAATGGTTCAGCCACAATTTTGATTTGAGGCCTAGATCATGGGGCTGCTTTGGAAATGGCTTGCTTGCATCTTAAGGCACAAAAGCAAAACTCAAAGGAACTCAATGAACAAGTTAGTTAAGGGTTTCAACACATCATATATCTCATATGAGGATAACTTCAAGTCAGTTGCAAGGGTTACAAGGACTATGGCATGAGGTGATACATGATATGAGATGAATTCATAATGTCATGACATGAGATTTCCAATTTCTCATTGGATGGTTCT
Organism: Lathyrus sativus; assembly: GCA_963859935.3. Lineage (NCBI taxonomy): Eukaryota > Viridiplantae > Streptophyta > Magnoliopsida > Fabales > Fabaceae > Lathyrus > Lathyrus sativus. Next base: position 185,634,421 of record OZ012736.1, on the reverse strand, counting down.
AGATGGTTCTAGATGATTCTAAACCATTCTATATAACATGTAGAACTTGCTCAGATGCAAGGTTGGTGTAAGATTTGAGAGAAGAGAGAGTTGGCCATTTCACTTGCTTCCATTGCAAGTTGAAAGTGAATTCCCTATTCTGAACCATTTCCATTCATTTTTTCCATTCATACACACTCCATTGATGATAGTGAAGCTGTGCAGATCAATTTGAGAGCAAAACCATGGTGATTTGAAGAGATAGCATTTGGATTTTCAAGGTTGCAAGTCAGAATCGAATTCTGAGATTCAAGCACTCTCCCTCAAATCTTTTGCAAACAGTAGCAAGATCATCATCCAAGGAAGCTTTCTGAAGAATTTCAAGGCTTGAAGTGAAGGTTTTCACCATCTGTTGATCAAGAAATACCAGGTTTGCAAAATTCACTCTACACCATGATTCATGCATCTTTAGGTAGAATTGTTAGGTTAGAACTGTTATAGACCAATAGGAGATGGATTTTGAGAAGTTTGAGAGGGATTGGTGAAGTTTCAGTTAGTGTCACCATTTTTATTTGGACCAAGAACTCGAGTTATATTGAGATATAGAATAAACTAGATATCAAGAATCAATCAGTGTGAGTTGGTGATTAATCTGAGGTAGTTAATTGCAAGAATTGTTGAGATGGATGATTGAGCATATCTTTGATCTTGGACCGGGTTTGAGAATTTAGGATGATTCAGTTGATTTTAAGATCATGGTTGGATTCAGCATGAAATTCTGGACAAGATAGGGTTTTGAATTTTGATTTTCCATGAAGAATTGATGAGTTTCGTGTTTGGGGAAGAAGGAGCTTGAAGCTCTGCATTTCCATGGCTTCTCTTGGAACCCTAGCTGGAGGTAGAAGACACACGCGTGGCCATTGGATCGGGAGAGGACCATTGACTGAGACCAAGATCTCACGGTTGAGATTTAATTCCATTTGAAAGAGGGAAACCCTGAGTATGATGAAACGCGGCGTTTCATTAAAAGGACTTTGGGCTGGATTGCTAACAACACCCCATCTTCGTAGCCCACTTGGTTTTGAACTATATTTTGTTGCTTTATACACCGCTTCTTTTTCTTTTTCTTTTCATTTTATTAATTGATTTTCTGATTAGTTTTGGGCCTAGCACGCATGACTACCCACACCCCCATTTTCAGCCCATTGATGAATTGAACTGGATATACTTGCTATCTGCACCACATCATTTCATATTTTCATTTCTTTTTCTCCATTTTATGTTAATCTTTGAAAAATCATAATAAATAGAAAATTAATTATTTTTGCATGGGGATTTTTTCTCCCATTTCATGTTCATGTCTAGAAAATTATAAAATGAAAATAGTTGCATTTCATGCATTTTTAATATTTTTTGTGTATTTTCCATTTTAATAGCTTTTTAATTCTTTTATGTTGATACATGATTTTGTAGAATTTTGTTTAGGTAGTTCCCTTAGTATTTTTAGGCCATTCTTCTTAGGATAGTTAGATTAGGACTTTAGATCCCCTCTGGATTTATTTCATAATTTTGAGATGAATTTTGGGTTAGTTTTGATTAGATGACATTAGGTTGTGTAGAATTAGGTTAATCCTTAACATAGGTCCACAATAACACTAGAATTTTGGGTTTCTAGGTCAAGTTAGACATTGGGACATATAAGGGTATTAAGGGTAGGTATGTAGGATTCCCTATAAATTATATTAGGTTTTAATATAGTGGTATACTATTTTTAGATGATTTTTGTAGTTGGTGATTGTTTGTGTTGCCCTTGTGGGCTTGTATTTTTGTTTGCTTTGCTTTGTGGGCTTGGAGAGCTTGGTATTGCTTTGAGGAGCATTGAGGAGCATTGAGGAGCATAGTAGGAGCATTGAGGAGCTTGAGAGCTTGATCTTATTTGTTTGGTTGTTTGTTTTAGGGTTAGGGATTAGGAAGAGTTTAGACCTAGTTAACTTCTTTCTTAAACATGGATGGTATCTTTCACCTCCATTCCTCCCTATGATTCAAAGTCCTTCCATGGTATACACCTATCTCCTTTGGAGGGATAAGTGATGATACCTAGGAAGTAGAAATTTTGAGGGAACCATTCCTTTGATGTTGAACCCTTATAGGTCACCTTTGGTGGTCAGTAAGCAGTTCAATGTCCCAGCTTATCCAGTTTAGTGATTTCCTCTGGTTTGAATATCTTGAGAGATGTTAAGCTTGAGTTTGAAGATGAAGATTTCATTGAAGAGGATGAATCCCTGAGCATTGCCATTCCAGCTGAAGCTTGAAGAGCAACAAGAGCATGTTGATACTTGAAGACCCCTGAAGATGAAGTAAAAGACTGAAGGATGAGGTTGATACTTCTAAGTGATTGAAGATTACTCTAAGAAGCTGAAGCTTGCAAGAAGAGAAGGCCAAGTTGAGACTGGTAAAGCAGGGAGAGCTTGAAAGCTTGAAGACTAAGTTGATACTTAGGAAGAGGATTCAGTTGAGATTGATACTGAAGAGCTGAAGCTTGAAGTTGAGAGAGGAGTTGATCTGTTCTTTTCTCTGTTTCTTTGTTGTATTGATGTGTTTTGTTTGACTTGCTTGATGCATTAGAGTAAGTTCATATCTAGAATAAGTAGAATCTAGGAGCATGATTGCACTAGAGGTTGAGTTGCTCCCTCTGCTTGTATTGTTATTGTGTGGCTTTGCTTGCAGGTATTCGGTAGAGCCCAACTCCCTTGCCCATGTGGGTTGTTTGCCTGATGGCATTTTATTTTATTTCTTCTGTATGATTGCAGTTTACTGTATATTGCTTGATAGCATGTTTTATTTCTTCAGTATGATTACTGTTATTCATTCTGGCTTGAGGTTGAGATGAGCTTGTGGAGGCTGAAGCCCCACACACATTTCCTCCCTCACTTGCATTGCATGCATTTTACTGTTAAGTTGATGCTTTGTCTGTTTTGGTGTATCATTGACATGATCCCTTAGGACTCTCATTTCCTTTGATAAGGAATTGATGATAAAACTTTAGGTTGAAACATATGCATGACAACTTCTAGGAGATCCCTGTTCAAACCTCGACCATAGGATGAATCCTTGGCATGACAACAGTAGGACTTGATAGTCTCCCTCCTAGTTGGGCCTGTTCTCTTCTCATCTCAAAACAGTTTAAGATACAGTAATCATGAATGATTTCTTTCGTACGTTACGAGCCTTAAGCTATCTGAGAAAAGATTGTGAGAGAGTTTCTTTTCCACAGTCTAGATGTTTAGTATGGTACCCTTTGGGTGACATGCGATGCATTCACTCTCAGGTCATAGTCTTTAGTGCGATTGAAATTGCAAACACAATAAATAGAAAAATCATCATTTTTCATTCATTTTTAAAAATTCATAATAAATAGAAAAATCATCATTTTTAATTCATTCTTTTTGCATATTTTTCTTTAGGATGTCAAGAAAGTTATAAAAAATAAAAATTGCATTTTATTTTTTATTTGATATTTTTCTCATATTTTCTAAATAAATAACATTTTAAATGGTTTCATTTCATGCATGATTTTGATATTTTTTGTTCTATTAATTGCTTCAATATTTTTCATCCATTCTTTTTAGGTTGTTTAGTTTAGACATTAAACTTATAGATGCAATTTAGTTCCCATTTTTAGAAATTAATTCTAGGTGTTTAGCTTAGGTGTGAACAACATGAATAAAAACTAGGGTTTTAAGTGATGAGTTAGGAGATTTGATTCTTTTCCCTTAGGACTTAGGGTTTGACTAGTTTAGTTATGGGACTATAGGGGCTATGGGTAGTTATTAGACCCCTTAGAAAAAGTCAGGATTCCCCTACTGCTATTAATATACTGTATATCTGATTGACTGGTGTGGTGTGCCCTCTGGGGATTATTGCTTGCTTGTTTGGGTATTGGGATTGTTTGGGGGACTTGGGGGAGATGAAGACCATTGGAGATCCAGAGATTGAAGATCAACTGCCAGAGTTGGAGAGGAGGTTCTTGCTAGCAGCTGCTGAGGAGACTAGGGTTTAGGAGCTAGGCAGAGCTCTAGATTAGAAAGCTTGCTTCTCAAACATGGAATGCCTTGTCTGCATCCATCCTTTCTCTATGATTCAAAGTCTCTTTCAAATGTCCACCTCCTTCCTTTGGAAGGATCAGTGAAAGTATTTGGAAGATAGAACTTTTGAGAGAAACCTGTCTGCATAATGTTAATAGTTAATGAGCCACCTTTGGTAGGCATTTTACTGTTTAACATTCCTCTCCTCTTGTTGACTAATATTCATCCCTGAAGATTGAAGACTTGAAGAAAAGCCATTGCTTGTAGGACTGATGATCAAAGCCCTTGCCTGAAGGCCATGAAGAGGGAGATTGATGCTTGTTGAAGCCTGTAGCTGATTGGAGATTGCTTGGAGCTAGATGTTGATTCAGAGCTGCTGAAGCTGTTTATTTCTGCTGTTGTATTTTCATTGCTGATGTATTGATTGGTTTTCCGGACTGTATTGTTTGCTGTTTACCCTGTTGGGTTGAAAGTGAAGTCTGTTCACTTTTGCCTATTGTTTTCTAGGTTCGAGGTTGAGTGCGACTCCCTTGCCTCGCTTGTACTGCTGCATCCATGCATTTTACTATTTTACTGTATATATCTGATATTGTTTCTGTTTCTGCCTATCCCTTAGGATCTCTGTTTCTCTCTGTGCAAGAGAGGAGCATGATAGACATTAGGTCTTAACCCATGCATGATAACATTAGGTTAGCTTGTTTCCCTTTGCAACCGTAGGTTAGAGTTCTGTCTCTTTCTTTCTCAAAACAAACAGAAAAATACCATAAAGATTTCAAACACAATAAAAGACACTTCTTCCGTAAAAGAATGTGAACTCATTAAGACGTCATTTTTGTCCGCTTGGACTGTTAATCAAGAAAACCTTTTTCAGAAGGAATAAAATCAACCAAGACAAGCTTGTGTCGTACGTGGCCCGAACTACGTTTGCTCTGATCTTTCATGCCGTGTGAAAGTACGTAGGCATAGGATGCAATATCCTAGCGAGCAACCTTCCCCTCCTTTCCCGTAGGTAGGCGAACTACGTTGACTCTAATTTCTCGTTCCAGGCGAGAATACGTAGGCATAAAGTGCGATACTTTGCCGAGTCATTTTTATTTTCATTTTATTTTCTTTTTTAACCCTCGACCCATAGTTTAGATAGAATAACAATCCATACCCGAAAACAAGCGTGGATCCCGTCGAGTACGATGGACGTGAGGGGTGCTAATACCTTCCCCTTGCGTAACCGACTCCCGAATCCAGGTTTTGGTTGCGACGACCATACCTTTCCCGTGTTGTGCGAGGTTTACTCTGAGCGTTTCCTTTCCCTCCCGTGGGATAAATAACGCACGGTGGCGACTCTTCTGTTCAGCCGGCGCCGATTTTCGCAGTAGCGACAGCTGGCGACTCTGCTGGGGATCCAACGTCCCCCGGCTGCTAAGGACTGCGATAGTGCTTATGCATTTGGGATCCAACGTCCCTTAAGAGAGTCAATCCTAACGCTTGTTTTCTCGTCGAGGATTTTGTATGGATTTATATTTCTGACCTTTATTTTCAGCATTATATATATTGATTATTATTGTTGTATTGGGGTTGTGATGGGTGGTTCTATGATTGAGAGATAAGCCGGACCTGGGCTTGAGTGCACCTAGAATTAGAGTAGAAAGTAGTGGGCGCGTGCCGGCTTTGCTTGCATTAGTGTCTCATGAAATCTACACTCGGACGAGGTTCTTCTGGTTGGCTTCTTTTTCTACCCTTTGGGTCGAAGGGGTTGTTGGTCAGCTGAATTGTCGACTCCGGGAACCGATCATTTGGAAGTTGGCTAAGTGAGGCCTCTTCAGGGTTTGATGATGCCACTCTTTCTGGGAATCGTATCATCAACCCTGAAAGTCTATGACGCCGACGACCGCATAGGATGCCATACCTTTGTCAGTTACTAGGACATCCACCTGTGAGAGGGTTTGGGGTTATGCAGGTAACTAGACCTTCAGACTACCGGTTGTTTCTTGATCAGAGATCCTGGGTATTTATGGAGAGTTAGGAGGTCTGTCAAAGACCATTTGGAGAGGTGTTCTGAGGTCTGTCAGAGACCAGTTGGAGTGTTCTGAGGTCTGTCAAAGACCAATTGGAGATGTGATTTGAGGTCTACCAGAGACCAGTGGGAGTTATGGTTTGAGGTCTGTCAGAGACCAGTATTGGAGCTTTGTTTTAGGTCTATCTGAGACCAGGGTTTGATGACTTCTGGATGGTCTATCCGAGACCTTTCTTGATTGGGTTCAGGCTATTCAGCTATAGCTTTGATCCCTGTTGCATGTTACTTGCATTACGTTGCCTGCATATCCATTACCACTTGCATTTCACTAACGTGTGTCTGTGCTGCAGGTGCATTTGCATATTCCCCGGTTCTAGTACCCAGACTTCTGAGTTTTGATCATGGCTGGTTTGAGGAAGACAGTTGCGTATAAGCTACCGACACCTGATATTACTTCTTTGCTTGGTCTGATATCTCTTGCCGATGAGGAGGTTAGGAGAAGCTTCAGAATGAGTCACGGGAGATTACTGAGCTTAGTCTGCAAGCCCACTGCTGATGAGATGAACGGGCTATACACCTTGATGCAATTCTATGACCCAGCATTGCGATGTTTCACGTTTACTGACTTCATTCTAGGGCCTACCATTGAAGAGTATGTGGAGTTTACTGAGTTACCGGTGCAGAACAAGGTTCCCTTTATTCACTCTGCTGCTGAACCCAAATTGGAGGACTTAGCCAAAGCCTTGCATATGAACGCTGCAGAACTGTTATTGACTTCTTGGCTTGGGGTATCAGGTTTCTCTCTTGATTTCTTGGTTGGCAAAGCGCAGGAGTATGCCAAGAGCGGATGTTGGGTGGTTTTCAATGCTATTTTGGCTCTCTGTATTTATGGGATTGTGTTGTTCCCTAACTTACCCAACTTCGTAGACCTGGATGCTTTCCATCTATTCGCTGCCGGCAATCCAGTGCCAACGTTGATCGGAGACTTCTACCACTCATTGCACTACAAGAACGAAAACCGAAGGGGAAAAGTTGTTTACTGTTGTGCTCCTTTATTGAATATGTGGTTCAAAAGTCATCTTCCAGTGAAGGGGTCCTTTGTGGAAAGTGCAACCACTGCTAGCTGGTCTGAACGCCTGATGAGGCTATCTTCCGAAGACATTAGATGGTTTGACAGAGACCTACTGGGATCTGAACTTATCTTCAGTTGTTCGGGGTACCCTAACGTCCCGTTGATTGGAAGGAAAGGGTGTATCAACTACAACCCATCTCTGTTCGTCCGTCAGTTCGGATATGCGCTGAAGAACCCGCCAAAGGAGGAGGAAGTACAGTAATCTCTGTACTTCACCGGAGACGTGAAGGGGGAGTTACTAGCCAAGCTACAACATGCCTGGACGCGTATTAACCGAAGAGGGAAGCCGCTGTTAGGGAAGAATGACTGTCAGGCTTATGCGCCTTACAGGGTTTGGATCCAGGAAAGAGCAAGTCAGTTGCGGATGCCATTTCCAGATGCGCCAGTCCTTGTTCCTATTCCGGTAGCAGAGCCAACTACTGTTTCTAGGGAGGCCTACGAGCAAGTGGTGAAAGAGAAAGAAGCCTTGATGAAGATCAACGAAGGGTTAGAGCAGGAGCTAGCCCAGATACGCAGTGAGAAAAACAAGGCCGTGCATGCTTTCCAACAGCAGATTGAGCTAGTGAACAGACTAGGGGCTGAGTTGACTGAGGAGAGGAAGAAGCGCGAGCGACTGGGGCAAGAGTTCAGAAGCTCCCATGACATGCTGGAATCCAAAAAGAAAGCACTTGACATCGCTCACCGAGAGATCTCTTCTTGCAATAAGACTTGGAATGCCACGCTCACCAACAATAAGAAGAGGGAAGATAAGTTGAAGCAGCAAATTTCCGACCTCGAAGAGCAGTTGAAGGCCAGCATCGATAAGTGCGAAGAAGAAGTGATGTCCAGGTATAGTCTCCAGAAGGCGTTGAACAAGGCTATTGAAGGCAGGAATGAAGCCGTGTCTCAGAAGCGTAAACTAGAGGATCGCTTCGGAGACGGGGCATGGGAAGAAACTGCTGAAGACGTGCGTCGTGTTCTTAAGAATAGAAACCAACTTGTTGAAGGGCTGCTTGATCGACCAAGTCATCCGGAGACCAAGAAATTGCTAGAAGAGTACCAGGCTTCTGGGAGGATTTGATCACTTCATGTAGTAGCTTGTATGCTTTATTTGCATAGTGCTGGCCATCACCAGGATTGTTGGTTGAGGTCATGCCTTCTTTGTACTCTCAGCGACATTGTATTCTGGTTTTCTCAGCAATATATGAGGCTTTCTATGATTCAGCTCCAATCTTCATATTGCTAGCACTGTCACTGCACTGGCACCTTCACACTAGAACTGGGGGAATGAATTTCCCTAATGCACAGACACATTGCATTGCATTCATATTCATATTGCATTACAGGTAATCTTTGAATAAGTGTCTGATTTCCTGCTCTGTACCAGGTACTTTTCAGGATTGCAGATCAGCACCCGCACCGCTATTCTACTCGCACCAACTGTCGAAGAATCATGGATCAAATGCAGAACGAGATGCAGGATGTGCGCGAGAAGCTCGCTCTCTTCATGCAGACGATGGAAGCTATTGCAAAAGGGCAGGAGAATTTGCAGGCCATGGTCCAGCCTCTGTTGGCCCGAAACGCTGGTCATGGTAATGAAGATCATCAGTCTGTACGGGTCGATACTGTTCATGGAGACGGCACTCCCACGCCAGTGGCTCCACCTGTAGTCAATATACCTGCCGCTAATGTCAACCACGCTACCGCTGCTGTGAATGGTAACGTCGGAGTTGGGAATGAGACTGCTGTCCATAACGTTGGGCTGGGTGATGTCAATTTGGGAGATAATACGGGAGGCAATGGCTTCGTCAATGCTGGATTCGGATTCAATGATCAGGGATTCGATAATACTGGGAAATATGGCTTTAATGCTCAAGGCTTCGGGCAGGATGGTTATGGTGTGACCAATCAGGGTTACGGAGGTTTTGGAAATGGAAACGGTACTGGATTTATGGCTTTTGGTCCTGCTGGAGGTGTTCAAGGGTACGGCAACAGAGGCCGAGTTCCGGGGATGAATCAGATCAGAGCTGGACGTAATAATGGATATGATGGGTATGGGGCTGGAAATGGTATGTGGCAAGAGGATCAGCAGGAGGACGCTTTCTCCGGAGGAGGTTTCGAAGGGCCGATGGATGACTCCCAGAAGATCAGAATGCTGGAAGAGCAGATGAGGGGAGTCCTGAACCAAAGTGCTGTGGGTTTGGACATGGCAACAATGGGGCTGGTACCTGGCTTGAGGGTGCCAATTAAATTCAAAGCTCCTGCGTTTGACAAGTATAAAGGAGACACATGTCCAAAAGTGCATGTACGAGCTTATTACAGAAAGATGTCTGCATACTCAACTGATGAAAGAATGCTAATGCATTTCTTTCAGGATAGTCTGTCGGGTCCTTCCCTAGAATGGTACATGGGGTTGGAGCCAACTGATATCAAGACATGGAAGCAATTAGCCGAGGCATTTGTAGCTCACTACAAGTATAATAGCGATTTGGCGCCCAATCGGGTCCAATTGGCAGGGCTGTCGCAGAAGAAGGGGGAGAGCTTTAAAGAGTACGCACAAAGGTGGCGCGATATGGCTGCCCGGGTCCGTCCTCCTGTAGAAGATAAGGAAATGAATGACATGTTTGTCGGCACATTCACAGGTCTGTTTCATGATATGCTGTTTCACACGTCTCTGGCCAGTTTTTCAGACCTGATTCTGATGGGAGAAAAGATTGAACGTAATATTAAGCAAGGAAAGTTCCAAGTTGAGGAATCAACTGCATCTGGCAGTAATAGGAAAGCTTATGGTGGGCGCCGTCAGGGCGAGGCAAGCGCAGTATTTGGAGGCCGAGGCCGAGGCCGCGGCAGGGGACGAGGTCAATATCGTCAGCCGCAGCAGGTGGCGAGTGTTACTATCCCGTATCAACAACAACCACTCCAGCAACAACAACCGGTCCAGCAACAGCCAATGCAACAGCAGCAGCAGCCTCAGCAGGGGGCACAGCAGGCTCAGCGAAGATTCCAGGGTAGTAAACCGAGAAGAGTGTTTGAGAAGCCTCCCTCAACCTATGCAGATTTGTTTCAGACATTGTTGGGATTGAACCTGGTAGAGAAAAGAACTCTGGCACCGATAACGGGAGCTCCCCCATTTGGTTATGACGCAAGCAGGCACTGTGAGTTTCATTCTGGGGCTCCGGGTCACGATATAGAAGGTTGCCATGCTTTTAAGCATGTTGTGCAGGATCTTTTGGACAATAAGACTATCAATTTCGGAACGGAAGGTCCGAATATAGTGCAGAAACCCATGCCTAATCACGGGGCAAACGCCATTCTGACTGAGGAAGGGTTAAATCTGATTATGAATATCGAAGACTTGAAGACGCCGCTGAGCGAGATAAAGAGCCGACTGTTACAAGGGGGTGTTTACCCGGGATGTGACGAGTATTGCTTAGAATGTTGGACCCTAGCTGGGGGGTGTGATGATTTGAGGAAAGGCATTCAGGCTTTAATCGATGAAGGTATATTGCAGTTTGACCAAGCAGCAACTGAAGAACCCGCAGGGGCAGTAGCAGATGATCAGAATGATGTGGCCACTGTAACGATTCCTCGGAAGACAATCACTATCGCCGCACCAGCTCAGCGACCACCGATCACCATAACTAAGGCCGGGCCAATCCCGTACGAGAACACGAAAGCAGTCCCATGGTCATATGGGTTGGAGGTGTATTGTGACGGGATAAAGATTGATGTTGATAAGCAGCCAGCCGAGACTGTGGATAATGTTGTTGGGTCGGGAGGTATGACAAGAAGTGGTAGGATCTTTATATCCCCTGAAGTGGAGGCCGAAAGACTAGCTAAAGGAAAAGGGAAAGCAGTTGAGAATGTCCCAGCGCAAGCAAGTGACAAAGAATCGGCATCGAAAGACGTAGAAGAGTTCATGCGTTTGATTCGAAAAAGTGATTATAAGATTGTGGAGCATCTGCAGCAGACGCCGTCCAAAATATCTATCCTGTCATTGTTGTTGTGTTCGGAAGCTCACAGAAATGCTTTGCTGAAAGTCCTGGATACTTCTTTTGTACCTCAAGACGTCTCCGTGAATCAGTTGGAAGGAGTGTTGGCACATGTGAATGCAGGCCACAGCCTGGGATTTACTGACTTTGACTTGACTCCGAAAGGGAGAGATCATAATATGGCGCTGCACGTATCTGTCGAGTGTAGAGGATCAGTAATGTCACACGTATTGGTTGACACCGGATCGTCTTTGAATGTGCTACCCAAGAAGGCGATGATGAAGCGGGATGTTAGAGGAATCTTGTGCACGCCCAGCGACTTGGTAGTCAGAGCGTTTGACGGCACGCGGAGAACAGTCTTTGGTTCGATCACATTGCCTCTACAGGTGGGGCCGGAGGTGTTTGCAACTGAATTTTATATCATGGATATACAGCCTGCGTACAGCTGCTTGCTTGGAAGACCTTGGATTCATGGGGCGGGGGCAGTCACGTCCACCCTACATCAGAAGTTAAAATATATGGTCGGGGACAGCGTAGTCACCGTATGCGGAGAAGAAAACATCCTGGTCAGCCATTTGTCGTCGTTTAAATATGTGGAAGTCGACGGAGAGATCCACGAAACCCCCTGCCAGGCATTTGAAGGGTTGCGTATCAAGGACAAAGGTCCCGGGCCGAGCAAAGTGCCAGAAATAGCCGTCTCATCATATAAAGAAGCTCAAGCTCTAGTGGAAGCAGGAGAAGCAAAGGGCTGGGGCAAAGTGCTGGACATTCCTGTGAAGATGGACCGGTTCGGGCTGGGATACCAACCGTCGTCGTCAACTCCTGCCGTGGGAGCGCCCCGTTTCAGAGGGCCAATCACCATCTCTGCCAGTGGAGTGTGTCATGAAACTGTCAATGCTGCTTCGGAGTCTGACGAAGGAGACAGCGACTGTGATATGGATGCCTGGATTCAGCCAAGCACGCCAGGACAAGGACTGTGCAACTGGTCTATTCAGGAGCTTGTTCCTGTGACTTTTAAACAGTAATGCTTTACTTTATTAATTGTTGAATAATCTGATGTCTTGCCCGGGGCATCAGGATTTGCTTAGGGCTGTGTTGTTATGAACATTGCGTGTCAATCATTAAATAAATGGCGTTTTTCATGTGCAAATACTGTAATCCCTGTCTTTCTTGTTTTATAGTTTTCAATAAAATGGCAACGTGGTTGTTTGCTTTATACGCATTTTGAAGCACTTAACCGTTCCTTTTGCAGGATAACATTTTTAGATGACATCCTTGAACCACCTGTGACTCGTCCCGACTTCGAGCACCCGGTATTCCAGGCCGAAGAAGAGGTTGTCGAAGATAGCGACGTTCCTGAAGAACTGTCTTGGTTAGTAAAGCAGGAGGAAAGAGCCATTCTGCCTCACGATGAGGTCATCGAAATTATCAACTTGGGGTCGGAAGGGGTTGAGAAGAATATTCGTATCGGAGCCGCACTGCAGAGTGATATCAAGCGAAGGCTGGTTGAAATGCTCCAAGAGTATAGTGATGTATTCGCTTGGTCGTATGAAGATATGCCAGGGCTCGATACGGACATGGTTGTGCATCGCCTGCCACTGAAAGAAGATTGCCCGCCAGTCAAACAAAAGCTTCGCAGAACTCGACCAGATATGGCAGTGAAGATCAAAGAGGAAGTTCGAAAACAGTGGGACGCTGGTTTCCTGGCTGTGACGAAGTATCCTTCATGGGTTGCTAACATCGTACCAGTGCCAAAGAAAGATAGCAAAGTTCGAATGTGCGTGGATTATAGAGACTTGAATAAAGCAAGCCCAAAAGACGATTTTCCACTTCCTCACATTGACGTGTTAGTTGATAATACTGCTCAATACTCCGTATTCTCCTTCATGGATGGCTTTTCAGGCTATAATCAGATTAAAATGGCGCCAGAGGATATGGAGAAGACTACTTTCATAACGCCTTGGGGAACATTTTGCTATAAAGTGATGCCCTTTGGTTTGAAGAATGCTGGGGCAACATATCAGCGTGCGATGACGACTCTTTTCCATGATATGATGCATAAAGAGATCGAAGTTTATGTTGACGATATGATTGCCAAATCCCAGACGGAGGAAGAGCATCTGGTGAATCTGCTGAAGTTATTTAAAAGGCTTAGGAAGTTCAGGCTGAGGCTGAACCCTAACAAATGCACCTTCGGGGTGAGATCGGGTAAACTGCTGGGGTTTATCGTAAGCGAAAAAGGAATAGAGGTCGATCCTGCTAAAATAAAAGCGATTCAAGAAATGCCGACGCCTAAAATAGAGAAAGAGGTGCGCGGGTTTTTAGGGAGGTTGAACTACATTGCTCGGTTCATATCTCACCTAACGGCCACGTGTGAACCATTATTCAAGCTGTTGAAGAAAGATCAAGCAGTAACGTGGAACGAAAATTGTCAAAAGGCGTTCGATAAAATAAAGCAGTATTTGCAGGAACCTCCCATTCTGATACCCCCAGTGGCAGGTAGACCCTTGATAATGTATTTGACGGTTCTTGAGGGAAGCATGGGTTGTGTTCTCGGTCAGCACGACGAGACAGGGAGAAAGGAGCATGCGATCTATTACTTGAGTAAGAAATTTACAGACTGTGAATCTCGATACTCAATGCTCGAGAAAACTTGTTGCGCGCTAGCCTGGGCCGCCAAGCGTTTGAGGCAGTACATGCTGAATCATACAACCATGCTCATCTCGAAGATGGATCCTATCAAATATGTGTTTGAAAAGCAGGCGTTGTCAGGGAGAATTGCCCGTTGGCAGATGGTCTTGACTGAATATGACATCCAATACGTCTCGCAAAAGGCTATAAAGGGGAGTGTGCTATCCGAATATCTGGCGGAGCAGCCTATTGAAGAGTACCAATCGATGAGGTTTGATTTTCCTGACGAGGATATCATGTACCTAAAGATGAAAGATTGCGAAGAGCCGTTGCCAGACGAGGGACCAGAGTTGGGTTCCAAATGGAAGATGATATTCGACGGAGCCGTGAATGCTTACGGTAGCGGAATAGGGGCAATCATCACCACGCCACACGGGTCGCACATCCCGTTTACTGCCCGACTGACCTTTGCTATTACCAATAATGAGGCCGAATACGAAGCTTGTATAATGGGGCTTGAAGAAGCCATTGATTTGCGAATCAAGAACTTAGACGTATACGGAGACTCAGCTCTGGTGGTGAATCAGATCAAAGGGGAATGGGAGACACGGCAGCCCAATTTGATACATTACATGAATTACGCAAGGAGATTGTTGCCTTTCTTCGACAAGGTTGAATTGCATCATATACCGCGGGCAGAAAATCAAATGGCTGACGCCCTCGCTACTTTGTCTTCCATGTACAAAGTCAACTTCTGGAACGAGGCTCCCCGAATCGTCATCTCTCGGCTTGATAGGCCAGCTTATGTATTTGCTATTGATGAAGCATCTGATGACAAACCATGGTATTTCGATATCCTTAATTTCCTGAAGAATAAAGAGTACCCGGCTGGGGCATCCAGTCAGGATCAGAAGACTCTCAGGAGATTAGCGGGTAATTTCTATTTGAATCCGGACGGTGTCTTGTACAGAAGAAACCACGATTTGGTGCTGTTGCATTGTGTAGACGAGAAAGAGGCAAAGCTGCTCATGGAGGAAATTCACGAAGGCACCTTTGGTACGCATGCTGGTGGGCATGCTATGACGAGAAAGCTGCTGAGGGCAGGTTACTTTTGGCTGACTATGGAAACTGATTGTTTCAAGTTTGCGAGGAAGTGCCACAAGTGCCAAATCTATGCTGACAAGATACATGTGCCTCCGAGTCCTCTAAATGTGATGTCATCACCTTGGCCATTCTCGATGTGGGGGATCGATATGATTGGAAAGATCGAGCCGACAGCTTCTAACGGGCATCGGTTCATTTTGGTAGCCATCGATTATTTCACCAAGTGGGTAGAAGCGGCGTCCTACGCAAATGTAACGAAGCAAGTGGTGGCCAGATTCATCAAGAGAGATATCATTTGCCGATATGGAATCCCCGAGCGGATAATCACGGATAATGGTTCAAACCTGAACAACAAAATGATGAAGGAGCTCTGTCAGAATTTCAAGATCGAACATCACAACTCCTCCCCTTACCGACCCAAGATGAATGGCGCTGTCGAGGCGGCCAATAAGAATATCAAGAAAATCGTTCAGAAAATGGTGGTGACCTATAAGGATTGGCACGAGATGCTACCTTTCGCCTTGCACGGTTATCGTACGACGGTACGCACATCAACCGGGGCAACTCCGTTCTCATTAGTATACGGAATGGAAGCGGTATTACCATTGGAAGTTGAGATCCCTTCTCTGAGGGTATTGCGAGACGTTCAGCTGGACGAGGCAGAATGGGTGAAAGACAGGTTGAACCAACTGAGTTTTATGGATGAGAAGAGGCTAGCTTCTCTAGCATACGGTCGTTTGTATCAGAGCCGAATGAAGAAAGCATATGATAAAAAGATACATCCGCGAAGCTTTCAGACGGGCGACCTTGTGCTAAAAAGGATTCTCCCGCCGCAGGCAGATCACAGGGGCAAGTGGACCCCCAACTACGAAGGGCCGTACGTTGTCAAGAAAGTCTTTTCAGGAGGGGCGTTATTGTTATCCACTATGGACGGTGAAGACTTCACGTCGCCTGTGAATCCGGACGCAGTTAAAAAATACTTTGCTTAAAATTGACCCGCTGGACAGAAAAAGAGAGTCCAGGCAAAAATGGGGCATCCTGGCGAACCAAAAACAGAATGAAAGGTTCGGGCAAAAATTAGGGATAAAATTGAAAAATGTACACCCGCGAAGTTGAAAACCTACACTGGGCGACTTCGGCAAAAAGGGGTATCCCGGTGAACTGAAAACCCGTAAAGGGCGGTTCACGCAAAAGTTGGGGATTTGAAAAGCAAATGACTGCGGTCCGAGTTTGATAATTGCAATAAGCATCAATGCGGGAGAATACATTTAAGGAGTCAGTTATCTGATACAATCTCTTCAGAAGTGGGGATACCGGGAAAGCATTAGAGTCGGGCGAGTCATGGGAGGATCAGTTCGTGGTGTTCATCTGCATCCCGTTGCCGACATGTGTACAAATTTAAGTTGTCAATATTTATGCTTTGTGTAGCTTCCTCTTTTCAGGAGTTACATCCCGTGTACAAAAAAAAAAACTCCGCCCATTCAGGGGCCCAATCAATAAAATACGTTATTCAGTACTTGACACTGTTCTTTACTGTTTTGTGCATGATTAATGCCTAAGTTTGATGAAACTAGCATGTGCATAACGTCGCTGGTCCTTGCCAACAGTTGCTAAAGCTTTGAATTAACTGAAAATAACGTCACTAACCTGAATTGATTTGGTTGCATAGGCTTGGTTTGTCTTGTTTGTGTTGATGCAGGTTTCCTAATCGTACGAGGAAGATGATCAAAAGATTGCAATAACTAAAGACTCAGCCCTCACGCAGGTCATGCAGGTTCTTCCTGAAGAAGGATAGAGCTCTCCGGCTAGTCGTAGCTGGTGCAAAAGGGATTATCCAGCAAAGTCGACGATTCAAAGATTGTAGGCTGCATGCAGGCAGTGTGGTGTCCCCCAGAAGGATTCCTTATCTCAAGCAGAGTGGTTCAGCCTCAGAAGCTTAGTATTTCCAAATTGGTGAGCTGTATTCAGGCGGTTTCCCTTTCCCCGCAAGGTCATTTATTCTTCCCCGGTGGAGTCAGTTAATTTTCCCCAAGAGAATCATCCCATCCCCAGCGGAATTCTCTTCTCAGCAAGTGTTCTTTCCCCCCAGTGGAACTCGAAGATCAAGACTCTCCCCAGCAGAGTTGGTGGTGGATCTTGTCATTTATTTTGTCAGGGATACTGTGTAATATCAGTTCACTCTCCAGCAGAAAGTCCGATCGTACTGTGCACATCTGCTATTCCCCAGCAGAGTTATATCCCCCAACAGGATGCTACTTCAACAAGGTGTTTGGTTTAAGTTCCTAATTTCCCAACTGAGTCGACTTCACTCTTACAGCATTTATTTTGCTGGAATAATTCTGTAGCATCTGGCTATCCCCGGCGGAGTCGGCATTGTCTTCAGCATTTATTTTGCTGAAGCAGTTTTTGTACTATAGCAGTTCAGGTGGAGAGAACTCTTGCTCAAATGAACTACCAAACATTCAAGATCTCGGTATGGGACATCCAATGATAATGTCAGTTTCGGCCATATTCCCCACAGAGTTATCAGATTAAGTTTCTCTTTATTCCCAAGCAGAGTTAGTTGTCATCAGGGGTTTCATGAATCAGAATTTCAGAAGTTGACTCCGGTCATCAAAACAGGCATCCGGTAGTTTGGTTCCCAGATATCCCCAGTAGAGTCCGCCTCAAAGTCGTTGTTACTAAGTCCTGACGGGGACAATTTATTCCTATATTGACGGGATTTCTTCAGAAGTGGGCGTCCTAACGTAGATAGATTTATTTCCCCGGGTTGATGAAATGTGTTAGTCCTAACGTGGACAGATTCGGGTTCTCGGAATTGGTGGAATGTGAAGTCATGACGTTGACAAAACTGATTACTCTTTGTGTTGGTGTCCTGACGTGGACCATTTACTCTCAGCAGTTATCTTTCTTCGTGTTGGTGAAGCGTGGGTCCTGACGTGGACAGATCAGACGAAGATGTGAGTCCTGACGCGGACAAGTTTTATTTTCTCAACAGAGGAGATGTGAGTCCTGACGTGGACAAGTTTTATTTCCCCAGCGGGTCGAAGGTGCCTGAGTCCTGACATGGACAAATCAAGACGAAAGATGGGTCCTGACGTGGACAAGTTTATTCCTTACGTGGGAAAATAGGTTTCAGTTCCTTACGTGGAAAGACGAGTTTATTCCTAACGTGGAAAGATGAGATTCCTTACGTGGAAAAAATGGGTTTCCTTACGTGGAAAGATTGAGTCATGACGCGGACAGATCAAAGAAGTTATTCCTAACGTGGAAGAAGAAGATAGATTCCTTACGTGGAAAATTTAGTCCTGACGTGGACGGATTCAGAAGAAGAAGTATGCCTAACGTGGAAAGAAGGCGTGTTCCCTACGTGGAAGAGAAAGAGAAACTTCAGGTCCTTACGTGGAAAGATGGGAGTCCTTACGTGGACAAATCAGAAAATTGGTTCCTTACGGGGAAAGGAGATCGTGTTCCTTACATGGAAAAGATTGAGTCCTTACGCGGACGCATAGGAGGAGGATTCCTTACGTGGAAAGAGCGGAGTCCTCACGTGGACAGATTAAGATGGCATTCCTTACGTGGAAAAATGTAGTCATGACGCGGATAAATCGGAAAGAGTTGGTTTCCTTACGTGGAGAGATTGGGGTCCCTACGTGGACGGATTCGAGAAAAGTTGATTCCTGACGTGGAAGAATGATGTACTCCTTGCGTGGAAAGGTGAGTCCTAACGTGGACAGGTTCAGAACCAAAGTTGTATTCCTTACGCGGAAAGATTGGAGTCCTGGCGTGGACATATCGAGTTGTATTGGAGTCCTTACGTGGACAGATTGATACGGTTCTCCTTACGTGGAAAAAGAAGATTGCATCCTGACGTGGAAAGATGGAAAGTTTAGTCCTGACGTGGACAGATGCAGAAGAGATGATTCCTTACGTGGATGGTGTTATTCCTAACGTGGAAGAGTCTATTCCTAACGTGGACGATTTATTGGAATATCCCCCAGCGGGGTTACCGAGATTTTTCTGGGTTAACAGCAAGTGGAGTCCTAACGTGGACAGGTTTTAGTTGAGGTTTCTTCGTATTGATGACGGACAGAGTCCTAATGTGGACAAGCAAGCAATCTGGTATCCCCAGCGTGGTCGTTACGAGATCAGTGGGTTGTCGTAACAGTCAGATTCAGCTGATGAATGTCGTTCCCCAAGCAGTGGCGCAGTTTATTTCTGCGGTTGGCAAATTTCCGGGTTCTTAGTATTCAACCGTCTCGTACCACGAATGTTTGAAGGTCGTTCGCTCTTCACCCAATCGGGTCCAAGTCGCTTGAATAGGGGCAGCTGTTGCACCCTAAAATTTGCTCAACCTTATTCACTTGGTTTATGTTTCAATACCATTAGCATTTGCATATAGAGTCATGTACATAGGCTAACCATCTGCATAGCATAGCATGGCAAGTCATTCAACAGGGGATCAAGCATTATTCTCATCTCTAGAGGCCTATCCAGAGGTTATTATCCTAATTCAATCTCATTCAAGTCATCAAGAAAGAATTTGAAAGCAAAGAGTTCAGCAGATCAAGCCTTGAGTCTATCTCCTATCTGAGGGTGCCTGAGGGTCAACAAGGGAATTATGAGTTGTGAATGGAGAACATGGGGAGTATCTAGACATCTTGGAGGACTTAGAAAGTCATTTGGGGAAGAAAACAAGTTGTTGATGTGATCACAAGAATTGCAGTTGAAGACAGTCAACTAGGGTTTCATCTGGGTCAACCCTAGGTCAACCCTAGGTCAATTGACTGATTGAAAGGCATTAAGGGCTATTGGAGAGATGTGGGGTTCATCATTTGACATGGAGAACAAGGATATGTTGTTATGCTAAGAAGAATTCAAGAGAAATCAAGGAGAAGAGGAGTTTCTAAATTAGGGTTTCTATGTAAAATCCCCTAGTTTAGGTCAAATTTCCAAGCAAGATAAGTCAAAATGCAAGCTTCAAATGGCTTCTTGGTCAACATGAAACTTGTAGAGGATCTCAAGAACTTTAATTTTAGTGGTGGAAGACATCAAGGAGATTTATAGAACTCAAGTTATGGTCCTTGCAAGTTACAGGTCATCTGAGGTATCTGAACTTTTGTCTGTGAAAGTGACTTGACTTCCAAGCAACTTTTACCCCTCAAGGAGATTTCAAATGGATTTCTGGTAAACATAAGAATTGTTTCTCATTGTCTTAGCTTTCTAGAATGGTATAGTATGCTTTCATATGATGTGTGGAACTCAACTTATGGTCTTGGCAAGCAAAGGGTATTTTGGTCATTTGTGAATTACAGGTCATTTTAACCTATGTCCAAAACTCATACAAGGAGGCCTCAAATGGAAAAACTTACAACATAAAACTTGCTCCAAATGACATTTTGAGTCTAGAAAAGTGACCATGAGAGATTGGAAATGTAAATAGCACAAGGTTTCAAAATTGGTGGATTTAATGAAGAAAAATGGCTTAAAAAATGATATTTTTCATATCTTGGCCAAATGATGCAAAATTATAGGTCATTTTGAATGGAAAAGGCATTTTAAAGACATTGGCTAAAGTGGAATTTTGAGCTTAGTTCATAATTTGTGAGTTATCCATGGTTGCTTGAATTGAAAGTAACATAATCCAAGTTGAAAAGGAAAAATGCAAGGGAAATTTCTCCAATGTTCTAGGAGGTTCCTACATCATCTATATATTCATGCAAGCTGATTCATGCAAGGGTTGGTGCTCCCATTTGTTCAAAACCCCAACTTTTCCATACTTTCTTCAACTTGCATAAGCTTTCCAAAATCCCCATAATCTCCATCAATCTTCAATATTCTTGATTCAATCTTCATCATCATCACACAAGGATCAGAATCCACACATTTATTTGGCAAATTGAACAAGGAATCGTGCTATTCATCATCATCATTCAAAGTGCAAGAACCTTGGAATTAGGAGATTCAAAGCTTTGGAGCATCTTTGATTGCATACAGAACTCATCACCAAGTTCACTGATCAGTTTCCCCTCATTTCAAGCATTGGATCAAGAGGATTCCATAACTGTTTTCATCATCATAACAGGTTGGTAACTTCATTCGAATTGCATGATTTAATGAGGATTATAGGGAATTGTTAGTATAGATCGGTTAGGATAAGTGAGATGATTGATTTTGGAGAGTTTGGACAAGTTTCATGGACATTGATCATGGTGCACTAATTCTGGTGAAGCTTAGAATGTCAAGAATCATGAGAGATAATCCTAAATTAGGTGCTTAAAATGATCAGGGTGAGTTGTAGGTTAGTTTAGGATGAGTTCCAGAGAGAATTGAGAGGATCAATATCAGTTGGAAAATGATGGATCAGATCTGTTACACCTATCGAATTGTTGTATTGAGTGAGTTTTAGGATGAGCAATTGGCATGGACGTGTAGAGGGATTGATATAGAGCAAGTTTGCTGTTGGAAGTATTTGATTTCATGGAGCAGGGAGAGAGAACAAGGAGCTCGAAGGTGTGTGCATGGCTAGGGTTTTTCTGAGTTAGGGTTTGGGCTCAAGGTTGAAGATGATTCTGGCACCACACGATCCCAGCTTGACCTTTGACTTAATCCCTCATCCAACGATCCATGTTTGAAGTTGAAAACGGAGGGAAGAATTGGACATGAAACGCGGCGTTTCATTTAAATACTCTGAGTGGGCTTTGGATCCAACAGCTATTCACACCCCTTTTTCACTAAGCCCAAACGAATACACGTGAATGGGATGCTATTTACACCGAACTTGTCTCTATTTTTCTGGCATTTTCTCAAGTGTTTTCTGAGCGCATATGGGCCTAGCTGCAAATGATATTCGCACCCCACCTTCCTCGGCCCAACTGAGATTATAACTGCGCGCCTTTACTTTTCTCACCCCCTCTGGCTATTTCTTTATATTTTCTTTTTTATTTTCTTTTCATTTTTCATTCATTTTTAAAAATTCATAATAAATAGAAAAATCATCATTTTTAATTCATTCTTTTTGCATATTTTTCTTTAGGATGTCAAGAAAATTATAAAAAATAAAAATTGCATTTTATTTTTTATTTGATATTTTTCTCATATTTTCTAAATAAATAACATTTTAAATGGTTTCATTTCATGCATGATTTTGATATTTTTTGTTCTATTAATTGCTTCAATATTTTTCATCCATTCTTTTTAGGTTGTTTAGTTTAGACATTAAACTTATAGATGCAATTTAGTTCCCATTTTTAGAAATTAATTCTAGGTGTTTAGCTTAGGTGTGAACAACATGAATAAAAACTAGGGTTTTAAGTGATGACTTAGGAGATTTGATTCTTTTCCCTTAGGACTTAGGGTTTGACTAGTTTAGTTATGGGACTATAGGGGCTATGGGTAGTTATTAGACCCCTTAGAAAAAGTCAGGATTCCCCTACTGCTATTAATATACTGTATATCTGATTGACTGGTGTGGTGTGCCCTCTGGGGATTATTGCTTGCTTGTTTGGGTATTGGGATTGTTTGGGGGACTTGGGGGAGATGAAGACCATTGGAGATCCAGAGATTGAAGATCAACTGCCAGAGTTGGAGAGGAGGTTCTTGCTAGCAGCTGCTGAGGAGACTAGGGTTTAGGAGCTAGGCAGAGCTCTAGATTAGAAAGCTTGCTTCTCAAACATGGAATGCCTTGTCTGCATCCATCCTTTCTCTATGATTCAAAGTCTCTTTAAAATGTCCACCTCCTTCCTTTGGAAGGATCAGTGAAAGTATTTGGAAGATAGAACTTTTGAGAGAAACCTGTCTGCATAATGTTAATAGTTAATGAGCCACCTTTGGTAGGCATTTTACTGTTTAACATTCCTCTCCTCTTGTTGACTAATATTCATCCCTGAAGATTGAAGACTTGAAGAAAAGCCATTGCTTGTAGGACTGATGATCAAAGCCCTTGCCTGAAGGCCATGAAGAGGGAGATTGATGCTTGTTGAAGCCTGTAGCTGATTGGAGATTGCTTGGAGCATGATGTTGATTCAGAGCTGCTGAAGCTGTTTATTTCTGCTGTTGTATTTTCATTGTTGATGTATTGATTGGTTTTCCGGACTGTATTGTTTGCTGTTTACCCTGTTGGGTTGAAAGTGAAGTCTGTTCACTTTTGCCTATTGTTTTCTAGGTTCGAGGTTGAGTGCGACTCCCTTGCCTCGCTTGTACTGCTGCATCCATGCATTTTACTATTTTACTGTATATATCTGATATTGTTTCTGTTTCTGCCTATCCCTTAGGATCTCTGTTTCTCTCTGTGCAAGAGAGGAGCATGATAGACATTAGGTCTTAACCCATGCATGATAACATTAGGTTAGCTTGTTTCCCTTTGCAACCGTAGGTTAGAGTTCTGTCTCTTTCTTTCTCAAAACAAACAGAAAAATACCATAAAGATTTCAAACACAATAAAAGACACTTCTTCCGTAAAAGAATGTGAACTCATTAAGACGTCATTTTTGTCCGCTTGGACTGTTAATCAAGAAAACCTTTTTCAGAAGGAATAAAATCAACCAAGACAAGCTTGTGTCGTACGTGGCCCGAACTACGTTTGCTCTGATCTTTCATGCCGTGTGAAAGTACGTAGGCATAGGATGCGATATCCTAGCGAGCAACCTTCCCCTCCTTTCCCGTAGGTAGGCGAACTACGTTGACTCTGATTTCTCGTTCCAGGCGAGAATACGTAGGCATAAAGTGTGATACTTTGCCGAGTCATTTTTATTTTCATTTTATTTTCTTTTTTAACCCTCGACCCATAGTTTAGATAGAATAACAATCCATACCCGAAAACAAGCGTGGATCCCGTCGAGTACGACGGACGTGAGGGGTGCTAATACCTTCCCCTTGCGTAACCGACTCCCGAATCCAGGTTTTGGTTGCGACGACCATACATTTCCCGTGTTGTGCGAGGTTTACTCTGAGCGTTTCCTTTCCCTCCCGTGGGATAAATAACGCACGGTGGCGACTCTTCTGTTCAGCCGGCGCCGATTTTCGCAGTAGCGACAGAACCTTATCGATAAGGGGATTTCAAGGCGATGAGGGCGGTTTACGGGTAGCGATGACGCCTCACGGCGATGCCACAGTGGAGTTTCGGTGACGAAGATAAGTATTCCTCCATCCATATTCAGGGTTTTGATTTTTTAATGAATTTCGGTATTTTGGTGGATGTTAATGGATTCTGCAAACCATTGTTGTTTGAGATTTCCAGGTTTTGGGGTTTGAAGTTAAGAATAGATAAAATTGATGCAATGGCTTCTGAGGTAAACAAAGTTATTAAGTTTGTTACTATTAATAGCTTCTCACTTTCTTCCCTTTGATTTCCTATTGAACCTTGAGTAACTTTCTTCTTTGCTATTTGTCCCGTTGGGATCATTTGGTATAGATGAATCAGGCCCTTTGTTGCTGTTGGATTTGGTTCATGATCGGTATAGAAATCAAGTCTGGAAGAATTTATACAGCAATTTGGACCAGTGAACATCATTAGCTAAAGAGTTGTGCAGCAAGGTGTTGCTAGTTGATTCGTATGAGCAGTAAGACGCAGCTAATCTCAACATATTCAGAAGCTCCCCTTGAGAGTGACTTGCATGGTGTATTTTCTGACCAGTAAGATTAAATACATAGTCTACTGATGCATGGGAAACCATAACTTGCTAATTCTTCCCATGACCATTCCCAGTAAGCCATGTCGTGAGTAGTTAGTGATGCTTTTGGTTTGGTAATGTTATGATTCAGAATATTGGTTTAATTAACTTGACAGTTTTGACGCTCACGCTCGAATCGTTTGATGCAAGCCTGCTAGACTTTCGCTGTCATAACCGAACTTGGGTGTTTAAATAGAGTTCTGTCGGTACAAATCTTTAGAAACACCTTCCTCTTTGGTTGCAGGACCGTGAATTTGTTAGTGAGTTATTTGGTCTGTTCATCGTGAATGCTTCCAGTCTAAATTTACAACCCAATTGCGGCATGCTAATATTTATGATTTATTGCAGGAAATATGTGTTTGTAGCCTTGTGTCTTTCTTTCTTGAATCTCTATCGCTGCTTGTGGTTACGAACTACAGTTGCTCTAATGCAGGAAAAGATGGCTTTGCTGCTTCAGAAGGTAGGATTGGACGTGAGAAAGCTTCGTGGCCTGAGCTGGGATTTGTAGAAGACTTGGCCATATTCACTAACGCATCATCCTTGTTTGGTCATGGCAAGCAGCTTGGAACAAAATGGAGTTTGGGAGCTCAAATTCATTGGTTTGATGACAGTTAGGTGCGCTGGAGATGACTTTATTATAACAGCCTGATGTTGCCGCTAACCCAATCTCATCTTGCTCGTATATGCCGTCGTATAATGTTTGGTTGTCCTTCTCAAAGGTGATTGACACCTTCCTTCTTCTGCTACTATTTTTTGATGTTACAGTCACTTCCCGCAGTTCCCATCTATAAAGTTTCCATGGTCGTTTTTATGTGTTGTTGGACCTGCTGGGATTCCATCTTTAATGGTCTTGAGTCTGCAGGATGCTGCGTTAAGTTTTACTTAGATGTTTACTTTCCTGATTTGTCCCGAGCAGGTCATGGGTGGTTGGGATCGTAAACTGCCGCCGCTGATGCTGAGGCTGTTGTTGCTGAAGTCAAAGACAAATGTCGCCGCTGCAAAAGAAACAAATAACTGCTGCCGCTGAAAACCAAATGCTGAGTGTTCTAATGAGGAACTAGTTTAAAACGCTATGTGACCATAGTGTACTCTGGCGGGTTATTCACGTTATTGATGTAATTGTCCACATGTACCTATTACTGGGGTATAGGTTTTTGTGTAGGGTGTTTTCCTTGTCGTATAGCTTTAGTATTGTATGGTTAAAGCAAGCTCTTTGATTCTTCTTCAAAAGCTTTAAGCTTGACTTCAATTGAATGCTTCTTCAATATTATGTGCCCTTTGAGGAATTGGAATCCTTGATTAAGGAAATGTCCTTTTGTATAAGGACTTGCATTAAATGAAACAATTATATCTTAGTATTTTGCCCATTTCGGATAAAAATGCATTCTTGGATTGAGCTTTTGAATTTGTTGGGAAAAGTTGTGAACAACAGTGATTTATTCACGTTCTTGTAGCTAATTCGGGTAAGGCGGTAACATGGAAATTTAGATGTTTACGGCTGAAAGACTTTAAGAGATATTGCCATTGGTATGAGGTTAAATGTAGTGTATTGTAAAATTATCCTTGGTGATATCAACCGTGCTCTACGGTACGTGAGTTCCTTATCATTGTTTAGACATGAGCTTTATAAACAGCCATGTGACCATGTAGACTTCTTTGCGTTTGTAAAACTTTGATTTAAAGAGAAATCTCAAATATTTGAAACGATCCCCCCTTTCACAGCATCTTGGATTCAAACACCTTTTACTTCGAATGTGCTTAATTTGCAAGATACCCACAATCTCTTCGAAATTATAGTTGTAACACCCTTCTAAACCACACGGATAATATATGAATAATTAGAGTAAATTTCCATGCATTTACAAAAGGGCATTACACATAACTTACAAAATATCAAAACCACCTGTCATGCTCATTACTATTTCAATATAAAATTATGCTTTACAAAACTTCACTTTGCATGTAGCAGCGGATTCAATTATACCACAATTTTCATAAAAGAAACATTTGTTTTTATCACATAAAACAACATCACTTAGGCACTCAGGCCAACATCATAATACTCCAATGGATATAAACACGTTTATAGAGTACATAATGTATATCTTAAACACAACCGAAGCGATCCCAGTGTTACATGACCAAAGCATGACTCGACCCAACATAA
Organism: Lathyrus sativus; assembly: GCA_963859935.3. Taxonomy (NCBI): domain Eukaryota; kingdom Viridiplantae; phylum Streptophyta; class Magnoliopsida; order Fabales; family Fabaceae; genus Lathyrus; species Lathyrus sativus. The sequence continues at coordinate 185,607,670 of OZ012736.1, read as the reverse complement.
TTAAATCACTAAACGGCTACACCAAAAGTGACCTCGTAACTACGAGCAATACTACTCCTTGATACCTGCACGATGTCATGTAGGACATCATTCCAGCAGAAGGGTGAGAAATATTATCATAATAACAATGCATATAATTATATATACACAAATACACAAGCACAAAATACATATATTCCACATTTTCTCACCACAATTCATTATAACTCATCATGTACAATACAATATATATATAATCAAATATGGATAATCACCAAGCATATTCATCATGCACGTATCCATAAATCTCAATATTCCACATGAACATACACATATTATGTTTACTCACTAATTCACAATTACACATTCACAATTCTCAAACCAACAATTCATGTTCATAAGCATACTTTCATACAATGATCACATATTTACAACTCTCAATTACACAAGTAATGCACATACGCATATTCCACCATTCTCACCATACTTCATCATAACTCATCATATACTTCACAAAGCATATATATATATATATATATATATATATATATATATATATATATATATATATATATATATATATATATATATATATATATATATATATATATATATATATATATATATATATATATATATATATATATATATATATATATATATATATATATATATATATATATATATATATATATATATATATATATATATATATATATATATATATATATATATATATATATATATATATATATATATATATATATATATATATATATATATATATATATATATATATATATATATATATATATATATATATATATATATATATATATATATATATATATATATATATATATATATACACATACACAAATATGGTCAATCATCAAACATATCCATAGTTCACAATTACATAAGTCATGTACATACACCTATGCATAACTTCATACAACAATCATATATTCATTCCATGAGACTCAATGCAACTCAATGCAACTCATGCCATGTGGTACCAACACTTGTTATCATTTTTCGGTTTTTACACTTAAGCCGGGTCCGTTCCCTAGACCGATAACAACAAAAGCCCGTTCCCTAAGCTTTCAAACCCCGCTCTAGGTTTGGGACAAGTCACTAGCCTCCACGAAACTAGCAAACATTGCCTCTTGACTAAATGATGCATATGCAATCAACAATAAAATGCACTTAAGACCGATCACACGTCTTAATCCCATGCATTCACATAATTCCTCCCTTCAAGAATTAAACAAGATTGCACACACAACATATCATATAATCAAGTATTCATACTTTTCATCAACACATTTGTCAAACAATGCACGCATATCTTACAATATGCTCTCATGCATTAATTCACAATAATCGGATACAACAAATATGCATTCATAATTCAACCTCATTACCTTTTCAAACAATGCACACATATTCACAATATATTCTCATGCATTCTTCACATACAAACAATACGCATATATTTGTCAACGATTCCACCATCTAGGATTCACGCCATACGGCTACCCACAGCATATCATATCACAACATGCACAAGCTATACGTTATATAACAAAAGTATTCTGCACAATAACACATCAATCACACACATTCGGGACGGTAAAAATCAACACAACAATATGTTTTCAATTTTATGCTATAATTGAACTAGGTACAGACCTCAAATCCATTTTTTCTAGAAAGATAATCTCGTTAACTTACCAACGCTTAGAACGGGGGTCAAAACCGACTTACGGTTCAAGGGTTATGAATTTTTGAAGTTTTCCGAAAAACCAGAATTTTGCCTAAACACGGCTACGGGATTTTGCATTTTCGCCCGAAAATCCGACCGATTCAATTCTTTTTTTCGAAACAAACACATACTCATACTCACCTAACATATAGCAGTGAATTAGAACCATTAAACACGATTTCTACGACGTCCGATTTTCACTCAAATCTCAAACCCTCAATTATCCAAAAATGACAAAACTCACAAACTCAACCAAATTCAATCAAACGAAATCCAATAATCACGGCTAAACATTACCCGACTAAACTATGCAATTTATTTTGAATTCTAACCGTTCAAAACTCGATTCTATCGATTTAACTCATTTGCCCTAGAAATGGAAAATAGAGAAAAACACTCAACCAATCCAACACAACTCATACATAATCATACACATTGATCAAATAATAATGTTTCTCACCCTTACATTGATTGGATTGAAGCTTGAAGTTGATTCTTGATGATTTCTCCAAGTTTCCCTCTTCTCTTCTCTTTTTTCCTCTTTCTCTATTCTTTCTCTCCTTTTCTTTCTTTCTTTCTCTTATGTTTCTATCTCTTTTCTTTTCTCTCCAATTTCCCTTATATATCCTTCTATTTTCTTTCCATCATAATTCTTCTCTAAAAAATACCTATCAATTCATTTCTCACAAAATATCTCATCTTATCATTAATTAGAGAATATCTAATAAATCCACATTATTCTACCAAGTAGAATAAATTAATTAAATCCATTAACTCATTTAAATAAATCCAATAATTTATTTAAATCAGATAAATCACATAAACCAATTAATTAGCACAATTAATCACTTATTGAAAAATTGTGTTGTTACAACCCTCCCCCACTTTAGGAATTTTCGTCCTCGAAAATGTTACCTGATTCAAATAACTCTGGATACGACTCTCGCATCCTAATCTCCCAACTACCTCCACCAAAGGAATCTCTATACCTCGAAGTTGCTTCTCGTTCATCAACCTGAACTGGCAATGTCTCAACAATCAAATCCTCTCTCACTCGTACACTATCCATCTGAATCAATGCACTTCCTCAACTTAGACACATGAACACATCATGCAATTCCCACAAGCGACAGCAGTAAAACAATCTAACATGCTATTTTCTCCATGCTTCCGCTACGCCACTCTGATACAGATCAACAAAACACAGTGGGTGCTTCCGAGACCTCAAGCTCGACCGACACCAGTTACTATGAAACACGTCTTTTCTTGGGTCCTTTTAATCTTTCTAGTCGTCTCTTGCACAATATCAGGTCCGAGTACAACACTCTCGCCTGACACACATCAACACAAAGGATTCCTACACCTCTTACCGTACAAAGCCTCATACAATGTCATTCCGATACTAGAATGATCATTGTCATTGTAGGTAATTCAAGCAACGATAGTTAACTATCCCACAATCCACCTTGATCCAACACACAAGCTCTCCACAAATCCCGTACATACTAGATAATTCTCTTTGTCTGTCCATTCCGTCCACGGATGCTAGACAAAGTTCAACCTCAACATGACACCCAAAGCGTCTACAACTTTCTCAAAATCTCAACGAAAATTCAGATTCCCATCTGACATAATATTCGACGGTAACCCATACTATCCCGCAACTTCCTCACTATACCTCTTAGCTAGCTTCAGCATAGAATGATTCATCCTCATTAGTAAGAAATGAGTTAATCTTGTCAATCCATTCATAACCACCCAAGTCGAATCATATCCCTTCACATTTCTTCGGAAAACCCGACACAAAATCCATGGGAATACTATCCCATACCATTTAGAAATATTCAACAGTTGTATCAGGTCCAACAACCTCTGATGTTCACACTTCGACTTTCGATAAGTCAAACCAGCACATACCACTTCAACCACTTCTCTCTCCATCTATCTCAATGTTCTTCTTCCAGAGTACTCTTATCCAACTCACACTATTTGGAACACACACTCCATCACGACATCTCATGGTACCATTCTCATTAATCCGAAAATCAGCTCTTCGACTTCAATTCATTAAATTCAATCAATCTATTAACTCAAATTAAAACTTCGACTTCTTCGAATCTTATCAAGAATACCTATAGTCAGCCTCAAGATACAAAGCTCAACTCCTTAAGATATTTCCTTCACATACCAAACTCATATCCCGAATTTGCTTCATCAGTTCTAACTCATTACCATCATCATTGGTATATACAGAAATTTCCAATTCGATACCTCTGCTACCACTTGGTCTCACTCGAATGGTAATTCAACCCAAAACCATACTCCTTCAAAAGTCCCTATTTATTTCCTCTGCACCATATTCAACTCTTTTTCAAATCAACAAATACCTTAAGTTCTTAAGATCACCAACCATCTCAAATCTCAACTAAACAATTGAGGCTTCCAAACTCCGGCACAAACACGCAACAGCAACCAACTCCAATTACTTGTCAGATAATTCCCTTATGTACTTTAAGTTGCCTTAAAGCATAACCAAAACTCGTTGATGTTGTACTTAACATATCCCCCTATCATATCAACCAAACATCACAAAACACAACAATTTGTTCTGTCGGATTCGAAAAAACCAATACACGAGCTGTTGACAGCTTTCCTAACAATTCCTTAAACTTTCTTCACAGTAGAATATTACTACTTCTTCTCCAACACTGATAACTCAAGTTCCCGATGCTCAACGTGATCCTCTATACTCTTCGAGTATATCCAAATATCATCGGTTACCCAACCATTGACTCACTCAATTAAGTATGGAGAATCCCATGCCAAACTGACACTCAATTTGTGAGTCATGGCGGAAATACAAACTGCACTTACTACAACAACCAAACATATTCCATCAATAAACACTTAATTCCATGTCACTACTTCACCATCACATAAAACATTGTAATACTTCCCGCGCTTCTAATCTTGCGTCATTCCGAGTTACGGTTCTCCCGTTACGACAAAAATATGAAAACAACATTTCCACACTTAGAAGGCCATTCAACACATCTTCAACTCTTGAAATGTTTAAAGGTCTAATTATACCAATATAGTATCCCACACCTTACTTCCTTTAATAATCACCAGAAGTCACTATCCACCCTTTATATACTTGACTTCACAATCTGTTGCCACAACACACACACCAGACACAAGTCTCAAAACTACTCAATCAGTTTAATTCCTTGACTATCCAAATAGACATACAATATAGAGCTCTTAATATCGGACTAGTTCCCGTAACTAAGTCAATCACAACTCCACTTCACGTCCTGGCTGTATATCACTATCTTGTCAGAATAACTTCCAGACAACCACAATTAATCGGCAAACCGCCAACTTCCCACTTTCGTTAACACTCAAAATTTCTATCAAAATGAAACATCTCATCACTGTCCTGCGCCGACTCATCAAAACAATTCTTCAGCACTTGGCTTAACTCCAAACAATTCATTGCTCACGCCATCTAAGCTTGCAAGACACGTCTATCCCATCCAACACAATCCCAACTACTATCAACAAGAGATTAAGGGTGATCAGTTCCTCAATTTATCGATAGACAGCCGAAAATCATGATGGGGTATAAACCATCTTTACCAAACTATAAGAGCGTTTAACCACACACTGAGCTACAACTCCACACTTGCAGCATCCTGGAGAAGCACAAGTTTCTCCCCCCACTTTAGATCATTCCCACTTCTGTAGACAAAGGTTAGACAACAAACATGTATCGACAGTGTTTTCACACACGTGTCGCATACAAGGGAACAACCAACATTAGACAACTTGGCCGGACGGACCGACCTGCTCTGATACCACTAATGTAACACCCTTCTAAATCCCACGGATAATATATGAATAATTAGAGTAAATTTCCATGCATTTACAAAAGGGCATTACACATAACTTTCAAAATATCAAAACCACCTGTCATGCTCATTACTATTTCAATATAAAATTATGCTTTACAAAACTTCACTTTGCATGTAGCAGCGGATTCAATTATACCACAATTTTCATAAAAGAAACATTTGTTTTTATCACATAAAACAACATCACTTAGGCACTCAGGCCAACATCATAATACTCCAATGGATATAAACACGTTTATAGAGTACATAATGTATATCTTAAACACAACCGAAGCGATCCCAGTGTTACATGACCAGAGCATGACTCGACCCAACATAATTAAATCACTAAACGGCTACACCAAAAGCGACCTCGTAACTACGAGCAATACTACTCCTTGATACCTGCACGATGTCATGTAGGACATCATTCCAGCAGAAGGGTGAGAAATATTATCATAATAACAATGCATATAATTATATATACACAAATACACAAGCACAAAATACATATATTCCACATTTTCTCACCACAATTCATTATAACTCATCATGTACAATACAATATATATATATATATATAATCAAATATGGATAATCACCAAGCATATTCATCATGCACGTATCCATAAATCTCAACATTCCACATGAACATACACATATTATGTTTACTCACTAATTGACAATTACACATTCACAATTCTCAAACCAACAATTCATGTTCATAAGCATACTTTCATACAATGATCACATATTCACAACTCTCAATTACACAAGTAATGCACATACGCATATTCCACCATTCTCACCATACTTCATCATAACTCATCATATACTTCACAAAGCATATATATATATATATATATATATATATATATATATATATATATATATATATATATATATATATATATATATATATATATATATATATATATATATATATATATATATATATATATATATATATATATATATATATATATATATATATATATATATATATATATATATATATATATATATATATATATATATATATATATATATATATATATATATATATATATATATATATATATATATATATATATATATATATATATATATATATATATATATATATACATACACAAATATGGTCAATCATCAAACATATCCATAGTTCACAATTACATAAGTCATGTACATACACCTATGCATAACTTCATACAACAATCATATATTCATTCCATGAGACTCAATGCAACTCATAACATGTGGTACCAACACTTGTTATCATTTTTCGGTTTTTACACTTAAACCGGGTCCATTCCCTAGACCGATAACAACAAAAGCCCGTTCCTTAAGCTTTCAAACCCCGCTCTAGGTTTGGGACAAGTCACTAGCCTCCACGAAACTAGCAAACATTGCCTCTTGACTAAATGATGCATATGCAATTAACAATAAAATGCACTTAAGACCGATCACACGTCTTAATCCCATGCATTCACATAATTCCTCCCTTCAAGAATTAAACAAGATTGCACACACAACATATCATATAATCAAGTATTCATACTTTTCATCAACATATTTGTCAAACAATGCACGTATATCTTACAATATGCTCTCATGCATTAATTCACAATAATCGGATACAACAAATATGCATTCATAATTCAACCTCATTACCTTTTCAAACAATGCACACATATTCACAATGTATTCTCATGCATTCTTCACATACAAACAATACGCATATATTTGTCAAAAGACTATATTTCATAATCGATTCCACCATCTAGGATTCACGCCATCCGGCTACCTACAGCATATCATATCACAACATGCACAAGCTATACATTATATAACAAAAGTATTCTGCACAATAACACATCAATCACATACATTCGCGACGGTAAAAATCAACACAACAATATGTTTTCAATTTTCTGCTATAATTGAACTAGGTACAGGCCTCAAATTCATTTTTTCTAGAAATATAATCTCGTTAACTTACCAACGCTTCGAACGGGGGTCAAAACCGACTTACGGTTCAAGAGTTATGAATTTTTGAAGTTTTCTGAAAAACCAGAATTTTGCCTAAACATGGCTACGGGATTTTGCATTTTCGCCCGAAAATCCGACCGATTCAATTATTTTTTTCGAAACAAACACATACTCATACTCACCTAACATATAGCAGTGAATTAGAACCATTAAACACGATTTCTACGACGTCCGATTTTCACTCAAATCTCAAACCCTCAATTATCCAAAAATGTCAAAACTCACAAATTCAACCAAATTCAATCAAACGAAATCCAATAATCACGGCTAAACATTACCCGACTAAACTATGCAATTTATTTTGAATTCTAACCGTTCAAAACTCGATTCTATCGATTTAACTCATTTGCCCTATAAATGGAAAATAGAGAAAAACACTCAACCAATCCAACACAACTCATACATAATCATACACATTGATCAAATAATAATGTTTCTCACCCTTACCTTGATTGGATTGAAGCTTGAAGTTGATTCTTGATGATTTCTCCAAGTTTCCCTCTTCTCTTCTCTTTTCTCCTCGTTCTCTATTCTTTCTCTCCTTTTCTTTCTTTCTTTCTCTTATGTTTCTATCTCTTTTCTTTTCTCTCCAATTTCCCTTATATATCCTTCTATTTTCTTTCCATCATAATTCTTCTCTAAAAAATACCTATCAATTCATTTCTCACAAAATATCTCATCTTATCATTAATTAGAGAATATCTAATAAATCCACATTATTCTACCAAGTAGAATAAATTAATTAAATCCATTAACTCATTTAAATAAATCCAATAATTTATTTAAATCAGATAAATCACATAAACCAATTAATTAGCACAATTAATCACTTATTGAAAAATTGTGCTGTTACAACCCTCCCCCACTTTAGGAATTTTCGTCCTCGAAAATGTTACCTGATTCAAATAACTCTGGATACGACTCTCGCATCCTAATCTCCCAACTACCTCCACCAAAGGAATCTCTATACCTCGAAGTTGCTTCTCGTTCATCAACCTGAACTGGCAATGTCTCAACAATCAAATCCTCTCTCACTCGTACACTATCCATCTGAATCAATGCACTTCCTCAACTTAGACACATGAACACATCATGCAATTCCCACAAGCGACAGCAGTAAAACAATCTAACATGCTATTTTCTCCATGCTTCCGCTGCGCCACTCTGATACACATCAACAAAACACAGTGGGTGCTTCCGAGACCTCAAGCTCGACCGACACCAGTTACTATTGTAACTCTCGAAACACGTCTTTTCTTGGGTCCTTTTAATCTTTCTAGTCGTCTCTTGCACAATATCAGGTCCGAGTACAACACTCTCGCTTGACACACATCAACACAAAGGATTCCTACACCTCTTACCGTACAAAGCCTCATACAATGTCATTCTGATACTAGAATGATCATTGTCATTGTAGGTAATTCAAGCAATGATAGTTAACTATCCCACAATCCACCTTGATCCAACACACAAGCTCTCCACAAATCCCGTACATACTAGATAGTTCTCTTTGTCTTTCCATTCCGTCCACGGATGCTAGACAAAGTTCAACCTCAACATGACACCCAAAGCGTCTACAACTTTCTCAAAATCTCAACGAAAATTCAGATTCCCATCTGACATAATATTCGACGGTAACCCATACTACCCCGCAACTTCCTCACTATACCTCTTAGCTAGCTTCAGTATAGAATGATTCATCCTCATTAGTAAGAAATGAGTTAATCTTGCCAATCCATTCATAACCACCTGTTGCGGTGAAAATTTGATATCAAGCTATTAATTAACTTGAACCGTATTTCTTTTTACAACCGGTCTTTAATTTATCCAAAGGATAGGTCTAAAGAAAGAAAGAACCTTTCGCGCGATGTGACAACAACGCTTTAAGAGATTCGGGGATTCGGGGGTTGGTTATATCTAGGGAAGGTATTAGCACCCTAAATATCTGTAGTACCCTACAGGAACCTTTTGTTTAATTAATTGCTAAAGTTTTTGAATTGTGCACTAATGGTTTAAGGATTGGGAATTGATATAAAATAAATAAAAAGGCCTAAGTGGTTTTCTAAGTTTGCTCGCAAAGGCATCGCACCTTCTGCCTACGTATCCTGACTAGGATAGAATCAGAGCAATCGTAGTTCACCTCACAAGGGAAAAGAACACTTGATTATGATCGAGGTTTAAAGGGGAACAAACATAACAATGTTTGTGTGGAGTTTGACAAAACTCCCTAAGCTAAGTTGAAGGGGAAGTAAGAAGTCATGACGATGATTCTTACACAGAGTTGACGAACTCTTTCCTAGGGTTCTAGTTGAAGAACACTCCTAGTATGGGTGAGCTTTTAGGACTTAAGCAAAGTCCAAGGCTTCTAATCTAAGGTTTGAAGATGACTTAACAAAGTCAAAAGGGTTTAAGATTTTGGTCCAAGACATTGACAGTCAAGTGGACAGACCTTCCTTTGGAGGGACAGTATTATTGGCAACTGGACGAAAGCTAACGAGCTTCATCGCCTGGGGATAAAATAAAATACAAACTTTATACATACATAATCATGGTGACAACCAATGAAAATATTAAAATAATGAAAAGCAATGATGACAATCAAAGCAGCTGTTTCGGTACGAGAATCGTGACGACAGTTCGCACCTGGAATACTGTTAACAAACAGATGAGGTAAACATGATAATAATTCCATGTAAAAATTCTAACATGTTGACAAACATATATAGGCATGATAACGATCAAATTTCCTGAGAAAACACAAGAGGAACCTTTTTAATTTTCATCTGCAACCAAATAGGGTTAGTACCGTTGACGCGCGGATCGCGCATAATCAAACATGGTGAAAAAATAATCAAACATGGGAAATAATTACATGTTATGAAAGTACATATAAAAACAAACACAATGAAAAAAGAACGGACGAAAAACGATAAAATATGAGAGAGTTACGATTTTTTGAAGTTTTATGCAAAAAATGAGAAAAAGTGGCAGCAAGGGTTATCACAAGGGATCGAACCCATGCCAAGACTGATACGCGCGCAAGTCTCTACCGCTGGGGCGGCTGTTACATCCATTAACAAATGTGCATCAATAAATATGTAAAGCTTGCTTGGTTCCAGGGCTGGGCAAACACATAATCAAAACCAAATACGTTTTATACCGTATCTCACTAACCGCTCATCGGATCGAGGCAAATTTTATATGGAAATTGGGTAGAATTGAATGAGGAAGAGGATGGTGATGTTAGTTTTTTGAGATAGCCTCTGTGGTGGAAAACCCGATAGTACCCCTCTCTTGGGCTTTGAAATGCATTTTCTCATGAGTAGCCTTATACACTCACACTCAAACTACAATAAACACATGCATACCACTGGAAAATAATGATGAATGAATGTAAATCATACCTGGGGTCAGAACTGAACTGTAATGACAAGTTACATGTATTTTGCAAAAAATGATATGGATGATGTGCATGAGGTTAAGCAGTTCAAGCTCTATGCATAAGTGGTCTAATTTAATCATTTGCACACATCAAGTATCTGCTGTTGGAGGGCTTTGAATACAACACAAGTCTTTGTTCAACATTTTGTGGAGTATGGTTTTCCACATGAGAGTGTGTGTGTGAGAAGTGATGTATTGGCAACAATGTGTGAAATTTTGATTCTATGCATAAAATCATAAAGTAATCGTGCATACATACTTGGAATACACATGGAAACTTGTTAGAATGATGAGCACCTCTTGGTATGGCTCTTTGCAAAATGTGGCTATCACATGCTATGACAGAAATTCCAAACAGCAAAACATAGTGCTAGCATTTAATTTGTCAAAGTATTAATGCAACATCCACACTTGTTAAGCAAACATGCACCAATTCATGGCAGTCCTCACTTCAACCCCAAACTGCTGTTAAATCTAACAGCCAAGCCTACTTGTTACCAACTGCAAGAATATGAAACAAACTACCCCTAACAGCATCCTTACAAGTCTCCAACAGCACTAAGACGGTTTTCCTACTGTAACACAACAAAGCCAACTGCTTCTACCAAGCCTATAGCAGTGGAGAATTTAGCTTGCTCACATCTAGAGCAAAAACAAGATCTCAAGACTAGTTAAAAAACGAACAAAACATGTGACATGGAAAATTGTTGAAATGACTCAAAACACAAACTTATGTATAGCCAAACAGCATACACATCTTTTCATGTCTCAGCCCAATGAATATTCATCATAACCAACTTCAAACAGTTTTGACAGTAAAAAAACAAGTGCATTGAAATAGAGAGCATGATGGTTCTGAAAGGAGTTTCATGACAGCAAACCTAGTCACTCCCCTGTTCCAGACAAACACTCACCAAGTCTTGACAGCAATATAAACCAGACTAACTATTTTAGTCTTAAAGGGTAAACTTATGCCATGCTATAATGAAACTGTCATAAAACAGATTAAAGGGAGTCTGAGGAGAGTTTCAGGTTGATAAACTCCTCCATCAATCTAGACAGTGGGCCACAAACAAACTCTCATAAGCAATGCAACATGCTGTCAGTTAGAGTCTAGAGGGTTTCTTAGGGGGGGAAACTGTCAAGCCATAGCAGTTTGGGGTTTGCAAGGATGATATGTTGACAAAACATTCCAATTGTTGACTTATCCAGCAATCTATGGTAGATTTAACATGATTCACCAGTTAAAACAAAACACCAAGCCAAGCTCCCTATGCTTAAAACAGTTGTCCAATCATCATGCTCTTACATCATGTATCAATGGTCCCCACAAGAACATCCCATGGGTAGTTCAAACAGCAATGCCTGGGTGTTTCAATGACATTTATTGGTGGATTCCAAACTATCTTGTAATGCTAAAGTCAACTGTTTTGTCCTCAATATGTGAGGCATGTCTAATTTAACTTCCAAGCAGGTTTTGGTAAAATGAGTCATGTATACAAGTCATACATGTAGTTGGTAAATGAGTCCACACACCCAAACTGAGTTCAAAACAGTTGGCCATGAAAAGTGATATGCAAGATGTCACTTAGAACTTATGAGATGCAGTTGAATGTCATAAACTGAGACAGTAGTAGTTGGATAATGCATCATAGGTTCACACAATCCTATAGGTTTTTTAAACATTCCAACCTTAACTGGCTTGCTTGATTTTTGGCCCTAGTAACCTAATCAAAACAGGGTTCTAATATTTAAAACCTGGCAGCAACTAAGTACATCATGTTACTGTCATCCTAGCAACTAAATGAGCCTGCCAAGAACCACATTTGAGTTGAATCAACATGAACCAGAAATCATAAATGCTATTGAAACTTAGTAAGCCTCACTGAGTTGATAATTCAGGCCTCCAAAAGACAACTGGTATCCAACAATATATACACTCATAGCTGACAATTCTCAACCATTTCTTCAAGAACTAAACCAATGTCACAAACTGTCTTATGCAAAGAAAAGTGTCTCAGCTGCTATGACCAATGAATGAAAAAACAAATGCCAACATGTCATGATATGGTAACTGTCCTGCAAAACCTTTAGTCTTCATACACTATCCTGAATAGCAATGAATATGACAACACAATACCTAGACATACTTGACATAACACACCTTAAAACAGCAGGGCAATAATCTAGAGTTGTAAAGTGCCACTGCTTGATAATGCTTGAGCTTGGACTTTTCATAACATAATGATTTTTGGTGAAAGGACAATGCTAACATGTTACAATGAACTAATGTGAGATGTGTGTGATGGTGTTTTGGTGAAAAAACCAGTCATGCCAAAATTTGTCAATTTTGAGTGACTTGTGTGTGTTATGTGCCTCATGAGTGTGATTTTTTGTTCCAATCATTTTAAACCTCAAACCATGATGTAAACACACTCCAATTGACTAATATGAGATGTATGCTTCATCATTTTGCTCAGAGATCAACTCATTCCAAAACTGGTCTTGGTGATGTAGTCTTATGTGAAAAAAATGATCATTTGAGATGTGAATTTTTATAGCAATGATCTTATGAGCAAAATAAGTATTCAAACATCTCAAGTATGTCAAATATGAGGTGTGTGCACTGAAATCTCAACAAAAAAGGAGTTGGTGCAAGAAATGTCAAATTGTGTGGATGGTTGTTTAAAGATGTGTACTTGAAAGGATGAATTTTTGATGCAATGCTTTTCTATGTAAAATGACCATACCAGCAGGTCAGGAATGATTGTTATGATGTGCTTGTGGATTAATTTCAAGGAAGAACAAATTCTATGCAAAAGTGACATCGTGTGTGGTTGGAACACTTAGTGCATGATATGTAAATCAAGGATTAGGTAAACACACACATATATGCAGAATGCCAATTGAAATATGCTTAGCTTGCAAAAACCAAGTTTTAATATTCTAGACAACAGGTGATGTTCAGCTGGCATATTCCTGCTATGCAAGGTATCCAAAGGGGCAAATGAAAACTGTTATGAGCAAACAACATGCCGCAAATATTCATAACTCTCATGCTTTACAACACAACATATCTAACAACAATGACCTTTGTAACCACTGCAGCAAGTTACTAGGACTTTAAGGATAAGGATGATTGAAACATGACTAAGCATATGATGAGCATAAGCAAACACAAACCTGTAGCAGCAGAATATCAACACAGCATCATTAACTTTTCTCAAACAAAATTAAAACCAAAACCTGCTATGGACCTCTTCATATTCTTCTCATGAATTGCAAACATATTGTAATGGTACACCAGCATCAGATCTTTTACTTTCAGGTTAGGACAGCATTGGTATAATCAATCAAACAAGCTTAGCAATCAAACAAAACTTGTACATAACAGTCTTGGCACCAAATTCCTTATCATAGCCAGTTTATTATATTGGTCTCAATCATTTTAAATGTATCTTAATGACAAAAAAAACATACTGATATGACAAGGTCAAGCTGGTATATTCATGCTGATACACACAGGATATTCACCAAACATCATAGAAACCAACATACATTCATAACTCAAAAATTCATACAAAGTACTCAAAATGCATAAGTCATGAAAAAATAATGCAAGTAGTGAGAGATATATACTACATACCTATTGAAGATCTGTTAAGCAAGTCAAAATTGTTGAGAAAACCAGAGATGATGAATCCAAGTCTTTGCTTTAGCTCCTTGCTTCAACTTCAAGTAATAACCACTTATGATGCCAAAATGAAAGGTATGAGTTTCTAATGATGGATGAGGGCTTGGACAGTTGAGGTATATGGTATATGAGGTGTATGAGTGGTCACAACCTCAAGAAAATGTTTGGAGATCAATTTGGTGTTTTTTATGGACTTTGGTCAAAGTAAGCCAAGTGAAATGTTGACTTTTTGATTTTTTGTGATTTTTGGTGGTTCAATGGTTTGTACACCTTCTATATGTTATTTAGAAGGTGTATGGATAATGATTTGGGAGCTGGAACATGTAGAACTGAATTTGGTAGAGAAATTGCAAAGTGCAGAATTTTGACTACACTTGACAATTTTGGTGAATTTTGCAAATTGCAAGCAAGAGAGATGTGTGATGAGAGAGCTTGATTTCTCAGGTTTTCAGAATGATGTTGATGTCTTGAATGAGGGGTATGAGGTCCCTATTTATAGCAAAAAGCAAGGAGGTGCTTGCTTGAGAACTTTACTTACACATGAAGTTTCCTTTGATATTTTCATCCATTTGCCAACTTGCTTTGCTTTTTCTGATCTTTGGCTGTCTCCTTAACCCAATGGGCAAGTTTAAATGATGTTTCTACTGATAAATTGCAGCCTAGATGCTTGGTAGAGTGGCTGGAGCAGAATCACTTTCCACCTCATGCTTGGAAAAGTCAAGAATGGCAACTTAGGCAATGAACTTCCAATCTTTAATTCTATGCTATCTCCATACAATTTCTTTGCTTCAACCTGCTTGAGATGTTCAATATATCAGATAGTATGAGTTTGACAAGTTAGAATTGGCCCACTTGAGTGATAGAAATGCTTTTGCAAAATTTGTCAATGTGGGACTAGAATGACAAAATACCAACTTTGAACACATGTATCTCTCAGCTCATAAATCACCTTGAGATGTACTTGTACTTTTTAGAAAGCCCTCACATAGTACTAAAACTTTCATGTTGGCCAGAAGTCTTGATTCTATTTGAAACTAGTTGAAAAATCCCCTTGAAGTTGGCTGATTTTAGCTTTTAAAGTGAAAATAACTTAGAAATTTTCTAAGTTATTTTCCCTTCTAGGAATGTTTTTGCTTCTATCTCAAAAAGTATGCATTTTCTGGTTGTGGACTAGTATGGGACTTTTGTAGGACTTGTAAAGAGCTTTCAAATGAGACTAGAACCAACTCAATTGGATGTGTGGTTAAGGAGATACGGTTTAGCCCTTTTCAAAACCCTAATTTCCCGATTTCTCGATTACTCTCTCATCCTTGATCCAATGATCATGAAAATTTATATGCAAGTCCATTATTACATAAGGAACAAATTTGATTCACAACTTGGATTCCAATTCTCAAAATTTGAGGGGTTGACTTTTCGGTCAACCGTACGATCGATCGGTGCCGATTGAGTTGCCTGTTGACATTCTGGACATCCTGAGACTTTGATACTTCTTGAATAGTCTTTAATAGTCTATATGAACTTCATGGACCTCAATCCCACCATTAAAACCTCTTCCAATATCAAAGTCAAACCACAGTTGACTTTTCACTAGTTAAAAACCCTAATCGGGGCCTCCTGACTGCACTGTTCTTGATTCTGAAATGATTTCTTCAAATTGACTTCTCTTTTGACTTTGATATTATCTTTGATTTCATTCAATGATTGAGTTGTCCCAAATCATTGGCTAATCATTCCTTGGTTTCTTTGAATTTGTCGGTGCGAAATCCCTGGTTCGTCTGTAACTTGACAATAATAAACTTGCACTGATTTAGGGTTAGATAATGCATGATCATGCTTCTAAAAATGATAATGAGAATCTAAGGGGTCAAAATTTGGGGTACAACAGTTGCCCCTATTTAAATATCTTCACTAGATGGGGAACGAGAGATGACAATCTTCGTTAAATCGCAGTGAAAGGTATTTAAATATAGATAACCGAAAATTTTGTCCCTTAGATCCGATGCCATGCTAAAGGACAAGTTATGATATGCCATACACTCTAAATGATGCTTTATGATGCTTGAATGCAAACAACATAGAGGCAACGATAACAATAAAAGAAACAGTAAAACAAACGATGACAAATACAAGGACTCGACACTGGGGACTCGTACTGAGAAACTAAATTAACAGTTCAGACATGACTGATAGCGTAAGAAGGAAAACTTCACATGGGGAAGAGACAAATCCAATAAAGATGACAATCTTATTGGAACAGAGGTACTCCACCGGGGAGAAGAATAGACTTCTACTGGGGAAATGAAAAATTAATTCCATCGGGAAAAGAGAATCAGGATTCACCGGGGAAGCGAAAGACTGGATACAACCTCACTGGGGATGATCAGATGAGGAACTTCCTATAGTGAAGAGTTCAAACGGGATCTTCAGGAATGGACTAGAAATAAGACTAATCACACATGGAGGATACTAGTGACGACTATATCTCCGAGACCTGACTGGGATCATGGATCACTGGGGATACACCCTCAGCTTCTGCAAATAGTTCACACAGTGCTGGTAATCAATAGACTTCCTGGGGAATTGTTAACGACCAGAATTCCAAGCGATGCTAGTGACGACTAGTCTTTTAATGGTGATTGGTGACGAACAAATCAGGGTACCAATAACGATTGGTTTTAAACAATGCCAGTTACGACCGGATTTTTAATGAAGATGGTGACGACCATACTGGGGAATACCAATGACAATTGGTTATACAAAAAAATGCTAGGGATTACTAGATCTTCTAGCTGGAGATTGGTAACGACCAAACGAAATAGACTCCAAGTAACGATTGGACTCTAGACGATGATACCAGTTACAACTGGGTTTCAAAAGGAAAAATTTGTTAAAACCTCAAGATACCAATGACGATTGGATTTAGGTAGTGCCAGTGACGACTGGACTTCATGGGGAGAGTTAGCAACAACTAACAAGATACCAATAATAATTGGAACAACACCAGTGACGACTGGATTTCCCGGGGAAAGGTTGGTAACAACCAAACCAAGAGGCGCTAATGACAATTGGATTTTTATTTAGTGCCAGTGACAACTGGACTTATATGTGGATTTGTTAGTGACAACTAACGAGACACCAATGAAGATTGGATTTAGACAAAGCTAGTGACGATTGGGCTTTAAAAGGACATGGATGGTGACGACCAAATGAATATCAACAACCAATTGGTTTGAACAAAATGTCGGTTACTACTGGGCTTGTACTTGGAAACGAAGTGCGTAATAACTTAGACTTCGCGGGGATTGATAGATGTCACCGACTCGGGGAACAAACGAATCACACTGATCCCTTGATAAGGGGTGTACGTAGACTTGGGAAATAAACCCGAAGACCTACTGAGGAATAGAGCCTGTAGGTAAATTTTGCTGAGGTGAATTCAGACGTCCAGAAATACTTTGCTGGGGAAAGAACCTTCATATCATCGTAAGAAATTCTGAGGGTTAATCTTCAATCTTGGTAACCATACATGGCCAAAGGACTCTTTGTCGCTCAACTTGCTAGCATTTCATTGGGGAATGTAAATTCTGACTGTGCATCAAGACTCCTGCTACCCTGAAGTTTCGGGGAACGTATGATTTTCCTCGAGTTTTTCCACAAGTTAAAACATTTTGTAAAATATTTCCAAGTTTTTATAAAATCTGGATTTTAATGCTTTCAAAAATAATCGTTGATTAACGAACGGTATTTTGCATAACAAAGAAAATAAGGAACTGATAATTTGCACAAGAAAGAGAGGCTCAAAAGGCTGATTTTATTTAAAGGATGAAATCTTGCCAATGACAATATTCCATGGAAATTTTTACAAGTAAAATGGCAAAAGTGGATAAGGTTACATTGAATCCTGTGACCTAACTATCCCTAAAGACTAGAATTCTCTAAGATCCTTGCTTCTGACGAGAGCTGTTGAGATGAATCTTTGTTGAGTCTGCAGTGTTGATGCCTTTGTCTGATGCAGCAAAACGCCTTTGTCCCTAATTTTTGCCTGGATCGCCCTTTCGGGTTTTCAATCCACCGGGACGCTCATTTTTGCCTAAGCCGCCCTTTCGGGTTTTCAACTTAGCGAGCTTTTTGATTTCTTTTCTCTTTTTCCTTTTCTTCTCTTTTTTCTTTTCTACCCTAATTTTGCATAAACCGTTCTTTTGGATTTTCCGGTTTATCGGGTACTTTTTAGGCGTAATATTTCCGAACTGCGTCAGAGTTTATCGGGTGTGCGAGTTGTTCTCCGTCCATGGTAGTAAGGATCAGTGAACCTCCGGAGAATACTGTCTTCACAATAAAGGGGCCATCATAATTAGGCATCCACTTCCCTCTTGCGTCTTTGTGAACTAGTAAGATTTTCTTGAGCACAAGTTCTCCTTCGCGGAACTCTCTGATACGGACCTTTTTATCGAACGCCCTCTTGATTCTTTTTTGATACAACTGGCCGTGACACATCGCAGACATGCGCTTTTCATCGATGATATTCAGCTGATCAAATCTTTCTTTAATCCATTCTGCCTCTTCTAACTTGGTTTCCATGATGACTCTGAGGGATGGTATCTCGACCTCGATGGGAAGAACTGCGTCCATTCCATATACCAGAGAAAAGGGAGTTGCCCCTGTGGAAGTGCGGACGGAGGTTTTGTATCCGTGCAGGGCAAACGGCAGCATTTCATGCCAATCTTTGTAGGTTTTAACCATTTTCTGCAAGATCTTCTTGATGTTTTTATTTGCAGCTTCCACAGCTCCATTCATCTTTGGACGGTAAGGGGAAGAGTTGTGATGTTTAATTTTGAAGTCATCACATAAATCTTTCATAACTTTGTTGTTCAGATTGGTGTCGTTGTCTGTTATAATTCTGCTTGGGATCCCGTAGCGACAGATGATCTCCTTTTTAATGAAACGAGCCACCACTTGACGGGTAACATTGGTGTAAGATACAGCTTCAACCCATTTTGTGAAATAGTCGATGGCAACCAGAATGAAACGGTGTCCATTTGAAGCTTTCGGTTCAATTGCCCCAATCATGTCGATGCCCCACATAGAGAAAGGCCATGGTGACGACAGTACATTCAACAGCGTTGGAGGTACATGCATTTTGTCTGCGTAGATCTGACATTTGTGACATTTTCTGGCGTACTGAATGCAGTCGGTTTCTAAAGTTAACCAATAATAACCAGCCCTCAAGATCTTTTTGGACATGGCGTATCCGTTGGCGTGAGTACCAAACATTCCTTCATGAACATCTTTCATTAACAAGTCCGCTTCTCTTTTGTCAACACATCTGAGTAAGACCATATCATGATTTCTTTTGTAAAGTACACCATTGCTGAGGAAGAATTTGGATGCTAATCGTCTCAGTGTTTTCTTGTCAAGTGTTGTAGCATCTGCGGGATATTCTTGTTTCAACAGATAATTCTTTATATCATGATACCAGGGTTTGCCATCGGTTTCTTCTTCAATCATTTGACAGTAAGCAGGCTCTGTCTTGCGTTCAATTTTGATAAGTGTGCCATCATTGACATCTCTAGTTTTCCACATCGAGGCCAGCATGGCTAAGGCGTCGGCGATGTGATTCTCTGCTCTTGGAACATGTTTAAAGGTGATTTCGTCAAAATAATTGATCGTTTCAACGATATAAGCTCTGTAAGGGATCAGGTTTTCATGTCTTGTCTCCCATTCACCCGTGACTTGGTAGATAACTGTTGCGGTGGAAATAGGATCACAAACTATTAATGAGTTTGAATCGCAATTCAATTCACAACCGCTCTTTGATTTATCCGAAGGAAAAGGTCAAAAGAGGGAAAACCTATTTTGCATCGTAAACACAATGCGGGGAAAGATCTAGGGTTCGGGGGTTGGTTAAATTTAGGGAAGGTATTAGCACCCTAAACTTCTGTAGTACTCTACAGGAACCTTTTGTTCAAATGTTTACTATTTGCTTTATTTATTTGCTTAAGATATATGTACAAAGGATTAAAAGTGAGAAAGAAGACCTAAGCGGTTAATTCTAAGTTTACTCGGCAAGACATCGCATCTTGTGCCTACATATCCTTACGGGAATGGAATCAGAGTAACTGTAGTTCCCCTCAAAAGGGAGGTTAGAGACTTCTTGACTGTGGTCAAGGCCTCAAGGGGAATAAACGCATCTTAAGGACACGCTTACGTGGAGTGTAGAAACTCCAAATCTCTACGTTGAAATGTTAAGTTGTAATTAGGGTTAAATTAGGGATTCCACGGCGGGAAACCCTAAAATGAGCGCGGCGGCTCTTTGACCTAATGCTAGGGGTAAAATTGTAATCTTGTCCACGGCGAGACATTTGTGAAAATTTAGGGTTGAAAAGGTGTAAGGGTTGAAGGTGAGGACTATTGACACGGCGGTCAAACGGCTAGACCTAATTCCTTCGGAGGAGTGAAATTATTGGTAAAGACGCGATAAACATACAATGGCAGAACATAAAGTGCGGAAAGATAAATGCGACAATTGTCTCGCAAAATTACACCCCATAAGCAGTTACAAATATAATAATTGAATATTTAAACTGAAAATAAAATCAATTGAACTTAGTCAGCTGCAAAAAACTAAAACAAACAGAGACTGTTATTATACGGGGTTAGACAAAAAATTAGACGAGAATGTTAGGAATTTAAGTAGAAAATTATAATTTTAACGAAACAAGAAAAAAAAGTTAGAAATTTGGATCTTAAAAATGAGGATGTTAGCGAAAAATTAATAAACAATGAAAGTTGATATGCAAAGAAGATGATGATAATATACAAGTGATAATGGAATATGAAATAGCAACGATGATGTCAGATTATGTACAAATATAAAAATAAATACAAAAATAAATAAATAAATATTAGTGAACAGGTTCATGGATAATCAAGAATACTGTTAGGAATGAAGGATGAAAATTGGAATTGACGATAATTAAAATTTAAGTGATGAATGTTTTGAGACGGTGAGAATTTAGGTAATTAGAAAAGAGTTAGAAGGGAATTAGGTTTTTTTTGTGTGAGATTTGGAAAAGTTAGAACTTTAATGTGATTAAGAAAAAGAAAATAAATTAAAAGTTAGAATTAAAAGTTAGCAAAAAAATTAGAACTTCGAAATTTGGTTTTTTAAAAAAAGGTTAGAAAATAAAAATAAAAGTTTGAAAATAAAAGAGAAAAGGTTAGAATTTTAATAAAAAAAAGAGTTAGAATGTTAGAATTTTAATTAAGAAAAAATGGTAGAAATTTTGAAAAAAAAGATATAAAAAAGATTAGAAATTAAAAAAAAAGAAGAGTTAGTTACTTTTGATGAAGACTGTAAGAGTTTTTGATGCTTGTCGATTTCCTGTTTTGTTGCTCCTGAGGGTCCTTTTATACTTGATTTTTTTAAATCTTTTTCAATCTCAGATTTGATTTGAATATCTCAATCTTTTTCAATCTCTGATTTGATTTGAATATCTCAATCTTTTTCAATCTCTGATTTGATTTGAATGAATTTTTATGATGATTTCAGATTTGATTCAATGATGGTGATGTTGATATTTAGATCTGATTTCCTTATGATGATGATATGCTCTGATTGATTTGATTTAGCTCCATATGTGATTCATTGTGATTGGATTAGATTAAAAAAGTGTTGAGATTTAAATTTAAAAAGTTAGCAAAGAAGATAAGAGTTTCAAGTTAAATAAAAATTAGAGTTTTAAGTTTAAAAAAATGAGTTAGAATTTTAAAATAAAAAATATATTTGAATGTTGATTTTAAAAAAAAGTGTTAGAATTATTTTAAAAACGGTTAGAATTTAATTTTAAAAGGAATTTAGATCTTAATTTTAAAAAAGAAAATAAAATGGCATTAGAATTTAATTTTAAAAGGAATTTAGAATTTTAATTTGAAAAAGGATGGTGTCAAAAAAAAGATTTAGATTTAGTTTTAAAAAAAAAGTTAGAAAAAAAATTAATTTTAAAAAGAAGCTAGAGAAAAAAAGATTTAATTTTAAAAAAAAGTATTAGATTTTTATTTAAAAAAAAGTATTAGAATTTGATTAAAAAAAAGTGTTAGAAATTAATTTAAAAAGGTTATAAAAAATTTACTCTTTAAAGAAAAGAAAAAAAAAGTTAAATTTTAATCTAAATCCTAAAAGTTAGTAAGAAGAGCTTAAAATGATTTGAATAAATAAACTAAATAAAAAAAAAGTTAATAAACAAACATTAGTAAAGTTATAAAAAAGGTTAATTAAATTATTATTAGTTAAAAAAATAAGATCTAAAAAAAAGGTTAATTTATTAAGTTAATAAGAATTTAAAATAAAAATAAAAAGAAAAAAAAATAAAAATAAAAAAGAAAGGGTAAAATTTGGGGTATTACAATAACCAATGCTGAGTCTCCACTGACTTTGAGATTTTTGATTTGGAGATCAATGGCTGCTTCGAGACCAAGGATACATGCTTCGTATTCAGCAATGTTGTTTGTACAATCAAAGTCTAGTCTGGCTGTAAACGGAGTGTAACCACCTTCAGGATTCATTAAAACTGCACCTACGCCATGTCCGCTATAGTTGGAGGAACCGTCGAACATCATTTTCCACCAATTCTCTGTCTGTTGACCTTTGTCAGAACTTGTTTCTTCACAATCTTTTACTAACATGATATCTTCATCCGGAAAATCAAACTTCAGAGGTTCATAATCTTCGACAGGTTGATCTGCGAGATATTCTGATAACACACTGCCTTTGATAGATTTCTGAGCCACATATTGAATATCATATTCTGATAGTAGCATATGCCACCGGGCGAGTCTTCCGGTTTGTGCAGGTTTCTCAAAGATGTACTTTATTGGATCCATTTTCGAGATCAATAAAGTGGTGTGACAAATCATATACTGCCTCAAACGCTTAGCGGCCCATGCTAAAGCACAACAAGTCTTTTCTAGGAGTGAGTATCTGCTTTCACAATCAGTAAATTTCTTGCTCAGATAATAAATGGCATGTTCTTTCCGTCCGGATTCGTCTTGTTGACCCAGAACGCAACCCATTGAGTTTTCAAGTACGGTCAAATACATAAAGAGAGGCTTTCCCGGAACAGGTGGTATCAAAATTGGAGGTTCTTGGAGATAACCTTTGATTTTGTCGAACGCTGTTTGACAATCAGAATTCCATACAATCGTTTGATCCTTTCGTAACAACTTGAAGATCGGTTCACAGGTGGGGGTCATATTGGAAATGAACCTGGATATGTAATTCAACCTTCCAAGGAAGCTTCTAACCTGATTTTCGGTCCGCGGAGCTGGCATGTCTTGGATGGCACGGACTTTGTTTGGATCCACCTCAATCCCCTTGTGGCTGACAATAAAACCGATTAATTTTCCTGATCTGACTCCGAAAGTGCACTTTGCGGGATTTAATCTCAACTGATATTTCTGGAGTCTTTTGAATAACTTCAACAAATGTTCTAGATGGTCTTCTTCAGTTTGAGACTTGGCGATCATGTCATCCACATATACTTCTATTTCTTTGTGCATCATGTCGTGGAACAAAGCCACCATAGCTCTTTGATAAGTTGCGCCTGCATTCCTTAAACCGAATGGCATAACCTTATAATAATAAGTGCCCCATGGAGTGATGAAGGTTGTCTTTTCCATGTCTTCAGGATCCATTTTGATTTGATTGTAACCAGAGAAACCGTCCATAAAGGAAAACACTGCAAACCGAGCTGTATTATCTACCAAAGTATCAATATGTGGTAGAGGGAAGTCGTCCTTTGGACTGGCTTTGTTTAAATCTCGATAATCCACACACATCCTTACCTTTCCATCTTTCTTTGGTACAGGAACAATGTTGGCTACCCATTCTGGATACTTGGCCACTGCAAGGAAGCCTGCATCAATCTGCTTTTTTACCTCATCTCTGATTTTAAGAGCCATGTCGGGTCTGGTTCTTCTGAGTTTCTGTTTAACCGGCGGGCATTCAGGTCGGAGTGGTAACTTGTGAACCACTATGTCTGTATCCAAACCAGGCATATCCTGATAAGACCAAGAAAACACATCTACATATTCTCTTAAGAGTTCCTTTAACTGCTGTTTTACTTCTGCCCCTAGGGCTGCCCCAATTTTGACTTCTTTTTTGTCTCCTTCTGTGCCAAGGTTGATAACTTCTACCTGTTCCTTATGGGGTTGAAGCTCTGCATCCTCTTTTTAGGCCAATCTTACCAGTTCATCAGGAATTTCACAGTCCTCATCCTCGTCTTCAGCTTGGTAAATTGGTGAATCAAGGTCAGGAGGAGATGCATGGTCACAGGATTCAATGGGGTTATGGTCATCACTGCATGTTTGAAGGGTTTATTTTATTAAAACACACAATCAACAAATGCAACACACACAGAGAAAGAGAAAATTGTTTTTGTTTTGGTTTTTTTGTATTGCCATTTTTCTTTCAAAGTAAAAGCAAAAAAAAACGGTAAAGAAACAACACGAGGATTTTTAACAAAATAGTCCATTCTCATTGATATTTCTTTGAAAGCATGGGGGCCCTTACAAAACATTCCTATAGCCTTGGGCATGGCTATGGAGATTTTTAAAATGACAAAGAAAGAAAACAACAAATTACTTTAACTCGGGAAAAACTACAGGAACTTCGATAGCCTCCCAGTTGTTCAGAGTAGCTTCGTCATGATACACTAGCACCCCTATATCTTCACTTTCAAGATTTCCTTCCACGGCGTTAATTTGAAAACCGCCACTGATAAATATTTCTTGAATAGCCTTTGGCCGGCTGTTGTCATGCCTCGGTTCTTAATTTTGAGTTGGTTTGTAACCCAACCCCTGGCGGTTCATCTTCGGCTTTACCTCAATGACTTCTCCCCATCCTGCGCGAGTACCTTCTTCCAGCGTAGTTTTGGCGCCTTGAGCAGATGCGAAAGTTGGACTACTTTTTGCCACCGTCTCCTCTATCATCACTGCGTTTGCTATTTCTAGTGCTTGGAATGATGTCTCTAGCGCATCCTCTTCTGCCTCAATGTACCGGAATGATGAAAGATTACTGACCATTAATTCCTCTTCACCATGAACAATCACCAGCTTATCATTTACCACAAACTTCATTTTTTGGTGCAGGGTGGAAGTTACCGCCCCTGCTTCATGGATCCAGGGATGTCCCAGTAGGCAGCTATAAGCGGGATTTATGTCCATCACCTGAAATACAATGTTAAACTCATGGGGTCCCACCAAGATCGGTAATTCTACTTCTCTGATGACCGTCCTCCTCGAACCATCAAAAGCTTTTACAATTAACGAGGTCGGTTTCATCTCTGCCCCGGCATAGGCTAGTCTGGCCAGTGATCTTGCGGGTAACACGTTTAACGAGGATCCTGTGTCGACCAGTACTCGTGCCAAAGTATCTTCCTGGCATTTGATGGATATGTGTAGTGCACGATTGTGATCACGTTTTTCTTTGGGTAACTCGGCGTCGCTGAAGCTTAAAGTATTGCACGTCGTGATGTTAGCTACTACTGAATCAAACTGCCCAAGCGAAATATCCTTAGTTACGTGTGCTTGTCTCAATACTTTCTGTAATGCTTCCCTGTGAGCTGGAGAATTTATCAAGAGTGACAAGATTGATATTTTTGATGGCGTCTGATGAAGCTGATCTATTACCTTGTAATCACTTCTTCGGATAATCCTTAGAAATTCATCATCTTCTTCTTTAGTGCTCGGAGCTTCTTTTTCTTTGATTACCACAGCAGGAATAACTTCTTTTGGAATAGTTACTGATTCTTTTGGCTGATAGATCCGACCGCTGTGGGTCATCTTGCTAGTGCCGACAATATTGGTCACCTCTTTCTGATTATCTGTCTGAACAACCTTTCTCGTTTCCTTGTCTACCACGGTCACATCGTACTTCCACGGAACAACTTTTGTATTGTCATAATGGAACGGTCTCGGTTTTTGAACTACGATTGGTCGTGGTTGACCTATAGCAGCTCTGTTGAAAACTGGCCTTGCACCCCTGTTAAACACTAGAACTTTCTCTTTTTTCCTGGACAGGTCGAAAACTGGCTCTATTACAGAAACCTCTTCTTTCCTTTCCTTACCACATACTTGTAACATCCCTTCATTTATCAATCTTTGTATATCTTCATGTATCCCATTACATCCACTGGAACTAACGGTACATTTTTCACATTGGTTATGAACACTTCCCAACAACCCTGCTTCTGTCAGCTTATCATGCAATGTCTTTGTAACACCCCAATTCAACCCCTCGTAAAATATAATAAAATCAGAGTTTCAAAATTTCATCCAAACATAAATTGAGGTATCACATATTCATTTTCATCACTTTGCAATATAATGCACAACACAAAAATCAAAAGTCGGATATACCGATTCATATCATTAACATCATATAACCATATGAGTATTCACAAAATATACGCATCAACAAGTTATCATCAATACATAAATTCATAAAGTCATAAAATAGTATACATAAACTATCATATCCAAAATAATAACGTCGCCCAAATCCCGAGTGTTACTACTATCAGAGCAGAGCGACTCAAAAAAAAAGAGACTCGAGCTAATCCACATCATCCTCGCGGATCACCTGCACGTTACCAATATAAAGGCAACGGCGAAACAAGTAAAGGGTGAGATACTCCAAAACATATAATTAAAGGCATGATGAAATATATGAATAGTTTGGAATCATAAATGATATAGGATTAATAAGAATATATT
Source organism: Lathyrus sativus (assembly GCA_963859935.3). Classification (NCBI taxonomy): domain Eukaryota; kingdom Viridiplantae; phylum Streptophyta; class Magnoliopsida; order Fabales; family Fabaceae; genus Lathyrus; species Lathyrus sativus. The sequence goes on along the minus strand of OZ012736.1, from coordinate 185,580,066 downwards.
AACACATATCCAAATCTCACACACTTTAAATCATCATTTAGTATATAGAATCAACACTTTAATTTCGTCACATACTCGCCATAATCATATCAAAACAAGATATAAACTCCATCGCCATAAATTCATATCGTCGCTTTACCGCCATGTTATATTCGTCGCATAATCCTCGTGAATGTATCAAATCATAATCACTTTATGTTTAACATAAAAATGATCACAAAATAAAGTATCCTACAACATCACAATTCATCATAAGTCATCAAATAAAACTCAATGCCAAAAGACTCAAAATAAACATAACCGACTCCATGAGACACGACTATGTTATGCATGTGGTACCCGTCGCTTTGTCCATAATTAGGGACATTTGGCATAAAGCCCATCGTCGCTTTGGCATAAAAGCCCTCGTCGATTGGCATAAAAGCCCTCGTCGCCAATGCAATGTATGTGACTTGACAACACGACATCACGAACACGACACAACAAAAACATCATCATCACGCATCAAGATTGGCATAAAGCCCACGTCGCCATACTTATCCACATCAAGATAAACATATCATCGCATCGCATATCATCAAGTATTCATTATAAATAAACCGTCGCAAACATCATGTTTAATCACACCACATCATTATCAAATAATTCACTTCATTCCAAACATGGAAAAATAATCAAACATCAATAATCGTCGCAAAAGTCATTCATAATAATCGGCATCAATCATAATTATCAACGTCGCAATCGGATTGTCCATACGCGGCTTAAACCGACTAAAATGCAACCCGTTTAGAATTAACCGTAAATTGGCCTATTTTGGGTCACTCCGTTAAAAACTCGTAATCTCTAAAAACTAACCTCACCACGACGTTCTACACGTCAAAGTTAGCTAGCACGTCAATTTTCGTCCAATTCGGAGTAACTAGCTCCGTCGCCGAAATTACCGAAATCGAGAAATCAGAACATAATCGGGTTCCAAATTAAATTGGCTAACTTATTTCATATTTGTATTTAATTAATATAATTATTTAATATATATAATAATATAAATAGAACTTTAGCAGAAACAGAGTTTCTGCATAAGTTTTCCTGCATAACTTTTTTTTTTTTTATAACATTAATATAATTAGTTTTTCTTTTTTAGTTTAATTATTCTTAATTAATTCAATAACAATCCAACAACAACAATAACACCTAAATCAATTCTTCTAACCTCTATCAAAATCACTCAACACAACTCATAAACCCTAAAAATCAATTTTATCCCAAATCAAAATATACCAAATCAAACTCTAACTATAGGCATTGGAAAATCAAACCCCTTACCTTATATACTTGGAATGATTCTTGATGATTCAACCAACCCAAAACCCAAGCTTTGTGTTCTTGTTCTTCTTCTCTTCTCCAAGACCCTCTAGCTCTCTCTAATGCCTCTAAGTGTGTTTTGTGAGTTATGACATAAAACAAGGTGTATTTGGTTTTGATTAGTAGCAAGACATAATTCAAATTACCAATTAGCCCCTCTTAAAATATACTACTCATAACACTAAATAATATTATTAACCTAAATAATTAAAATAACTCCAAATAATTAAGTATCAGTCCGAATAATATTTTACCGAACCGAACGGAATGAAAACCGGACCGAACAAAATAATTACCGGTCTCTCAAAACAAATACCGGACCGAATAAAATAATTACCGGTCCCTCAAAACAAATACCGGACCGAATAAAATAATTACCGGTCCCTCAAAACAAATACCGGACCGAATAAAATAATTACCGGTCCCTCAAAATAATTATCGGACCGAATAAAATAATTACCGGTCTGAATAATACGTCGCCAAATATATTAACAGATATATCAGTTAGTATAAATATTCTCGTCGCAAAATAAACGTCAAACGGTAACTCGAAAATATTAATATAATATTAAATAAAACGGGGTGTTACAGTCTTCAATGGCGTTCTGATTTTTGACACATCATTAATTATCTCTTCATCTGCCTTTTCAATGGCATTGACCCCTCCGTGGCTTGGCAGTGGGTTACTCTTGACGTTAGGTGGTACATCATCAAAGGACAAGATTTTCTTCTCCATCAACTCTCTTACCAGATGTTTTAAGGCAAAGCAGCCTTCTAAGTCGTGGCCGGCAGCACCTTCATGGAAAGCACAATGGGCATTTGGGTTATAATGTGGAGATGTGGTATCTGGATTAAGTGGTCTTGTCGTGATCAACCCCTGCTGGACCAAAGATGGATATAACTCAGTGTACGTCATTGGTATTTGTAGGAGTGGAGGTTTTGTGGTTGGCCTCCGGTTCTGGTATTGTTGCCTCTGCTGTGGTACCCTCTGCTGCTGATTTTGTTGAAAGGGCGGAGCGTTGGGCGCTCGTTGATGCCCTTGCTGGTTTTGCTGATACATGGGCGCTGGTCGCCCTGGTTAATAGTTTGGAGTGGAATGGTTGAATGCGGGGGTCACAACTGCCACATATTGCTGAGGGGCATACTGTACCAGGTACATGGGTCTTTGTTGATGAAACTGTTGAACATAGTTAGGCTGGATTGGCTGGAAGAAACTTTGTTGAGGCGGCTGATATTGCTGATATGGAGGTCTCAAGGTACGATTTCTTCTTCCCATTACGGCGTTCGTTTCACCTTCTTTCTTCTTGTGAAACCCACTGGTGACTTTCTTAATATTGCTGTTGTTAGAACCGCTGGAGCTGCTGGCTACCTTTCCACTTTTCATCCCCAATTCTACCCTTACTCCCACGGCCACAATGTCTGAAAAACTTGCAGACACACTGCTGATCATTTTCTCATAGAATTCTGGTCTCACTGTGTCAACAAACCAGTCTGTCAGTTCCTTCTCACTTAGGGGTGGCTCTACCTGGGATGCTGTTTCTCTCCACCGTTGAGCGTATTCTTTGAATGACTCTGTGCTTTTCTGGGACATGTTCAACAATTTCCTTCGGTCAGGTACCATATCCATATTATATTTGTAATGTTTCATGAATGCATCTGCCAAATCTTGAAAACTGTGAATTCGTGACTGATCTAGACTTAGATACCATTTTGCTGGAGCTCCTTTCAGACTGTCTTGGAAGCAATGGATCATTAACTTGTCATCTTCGACGTGTGCTGCCATTCTTCTATAGTACATGATTAAGTGAGTTCGTGGACAAGTAGCTCCTGAGTACTGATCGAAATTTGGGATTTTGAACTTTGGTGGTATTACTAGTCCAGATACCAAGCACATTTCTCTGGCGTCAGTGCCAAAGGTATCGTTTCCTTCCATCGCTCGGATCTTCCTCCCTATAGTTTCAACGCTTTCCCTTAACTTCTCATGTGATTTATTCTCCTCTTCATACCCTTCGGGTCCTTCGTATACTGGTGGAGGATTATGAAAGATGGGGCGTGCTTGAACCTGAACTGTAGCTGGAGTGTAGGTGGGAATAACTTGTGGAATCTCACCTCCCAAGGGAATTGTCTGTTGAGTGACTCTCGGCGGTGGCACAAAGCCTGGGGGTAACCCATAGGTTGGCACATTTGCAATAGTAACAGCTGTCGAGATTGGATCTGCAGTGATTTCAGAGACAACGGTGGCTTGAGTGTCCAACATTGCACGGATGACTTGTAAGGCTTCTTTGATCTGTCCCATGCCTCCTCGGAGCTCTCCGAGTTCATTGTCAATTCTGTTTACATCCAAGTTCTGCTCTTCCATCCTTAAGCGAGCTTGGGCTCGGGTGTTGTACTGATGGCGAGGTCTCAGTGTGATTCTGTTGACAAGACAGAGGGATGAGACTCGACTCAGGAACATGTATATGCAATGTTTATGAAATGCAGACATGCAAAATGCAGATTTTAAACATTCAAGGGACTAAAAGCGTTATTTGCGAATGTTATAACAATAAATAGGAAAAACAGCCAAATCTTCATTGATAATATCTGGAGAGTTTACAACATCAAACGGGAAATGAAAATACAAGCTTCTATAAAATACGAAAAACAACAACAATAGATTCTAGATTCTTCTGCTGGATGGTCCTTCATCTTCAGACTGATTCTTTCTTCCACCTTGACGTACCAATTCTTGAAGTTCTTCTTTCTCTTGCATAGCCCTGAAATACTTATCTCTCCATATTTTCCCTTCTTTCTCAGCTTTTGCCAAGGCGGCTTTCAACTCTTCTACGAGGGTAGGCTTGGGCGAGTCAGGCTCAAAGCGGGTATAGAACATCTTCATTGCCGCTTCTCTTACCCATGATAGGTAAGATTCTGAAACAGTAGCATTGTGGGGGCATAGGGCAGTTACTCCTCTTGTGTGGACATAACGCCAAGCGTATGCGATTCGAGCCCTATAAGCAGGATTCTTCTTTTCCTCCAAGTAAAATTTCCTCAAACAGTCTGGATCTGGTTCATCTTCCATGGGGTGCCCCAACTGCCGACGGGCCAGAATAGGATTATAGCTGATGCAACCGTTGACGCTGATGAGTGGTACATTTGGGAAATCTCCACAGCTTTGGATCATGGAAATTCCTCCGTTCATAGGATCATACCATTTAATGTCTGAGTGTTTGAGCAACAGCAGCTTTTCTGTCCACGAGAGTCCATTTTGCTTATCCCAAATGGCTGAAATTTCTGACAAGTGCGAAATAAACCACTTGTGCAGGAGAACGGTGCAACATTCAATTCGTCCAACCCCATAGCGGTTCCTTCGGTGGAGAGTAAAATAAGTGTCGGCCAGCAAGGTGGGTACAGGATTTTTGATCAAGAAAAGATTGATCGCATCTGCGTCCACAAAATCACTAGCAGTTGGGAACAGGAATAGTCCGTAAATAAGTAACACCAGGATGGCTTCAAATGCTTCAGTATTTTGTGACAAGGCATAGCTCTGAGCTTTTTCATATAGGAACATGGCTGAAATTCCGTACAATCCTCCCTTAGCACCCATATGAGATCGCACTTCGTCTAATTCCAAATACGCGGCCTCTGCAATTGCTCTTTCATTAGGAGTCCCCTCCCTTCCAGAAAAGGGGCTGGGGGTAACACCTACCCCCATTAGGGCGGAATACTCCTCCAAAGTTGGTAGCAACTGATAATCTGGAAACGTGAAGCAATGATAGGTTGAATCATAGAATTTCACGAGTGCGGATAACATTTCTTCGTACACTTGAACTTCCAGTAATGACAGCATATTCCCATGTCTTCCTCTGAACGCCTCGGGGTCTTCTACCAAACTTACCAGTTTCTTCTGGTTCTCTAATCTCGGTCTTCGGAACACAACCTCTTCTTTCTTTCCAGAATCCATCCTATAATATCTGCAAAATAATCTTTTAGTTCCTTGAATGTTTAAAATAACAAGAATGCAACCTTAAATGCAAAAGTTTTATGGAACTCAATTTTACCAAAATATCCTTTCATTTCATTGATTTTTCAAAAGGGGTATTACAAAAGATTTTAGTACATCTTACAAAAGCCCTAACATTACAACTCAATATGCTCTAAAAGAAAATCCTCTCTCTTCTTGATTCTTCTGAGCTCTTCTTCCACCTGTGCTTTTTCAAGGATAAGTTTGTCTACCATAGCTTTCCAAGGAGTTGATTTATGGTTGGAATAAAATGCATCTTCCCGTGCCTTCCTCTTCTTGCTTGCAACTGCTTCCTCTTCCTTTAACTGAATTTGTTTGCGGAGTTCCTCGTTCTCTTCCATAGCCACCTGATATTTGTACTTCCAGGACACCTCAGTCTGCTGTGACTTCCTTAGAGCGATCTTCAGCTTCTCTTCCTCAGACATGAAAATCAATGGTTGTTCTTCTATTAATACCATAGGCTTTTGTGGAGGATAAGGCATTTTCAACTGAATGGCCCTCTTTCGTACCCATTGGAGATAAGGTTCAAAAGAGATGCAGTTAGGTCTTCCCAAGTCCTCTTTTCCTTTCCTATGTATATGCCCCCATGCTTTGAGAATTTCATTTTTTTAATTCTGAAACTCCTATGAAGAAGATACCTTCTACGTGAGCGCTGCAAGGTTTGTCTTTTAGTGGATAACCAAATTGTCGACGAGCAAGCACGGGGTTATAGCTGATTCTCCCATTTGTACCAAGGAGAGGTATATTCCCGAAGCTTCCACAACTATCAATGATTTTGATTCCATCGTAACTACGGCTGTACCAGTCAATATCGGAGTGAGTAAGAGCCATAATCTTTTCAGACCACCATCCTTTGCTCCAAAAAGTATGGGCTTTGGGTAGATGAGAAACAAACCATTTATACAACAACGGAACACAACAGACGATCATTCCTCTTTTGTGAAGATTTCTTTGATGAACAGAGTGGTAAGCATCAGCTAGTAGAGTAGGTACTGGATTCTTCTTCAAGAATATTTTGATGGCATTGAGATCCACAAAGTTGTCAAAGCTCGGAAAAAGAAAGATCCCATAAATAAGCAAGGCTAGAATAGCCTCAAAAGCATCCATACTCAAGTGATCGGCATAATACTGAGCCTTCCCAATCAAGAACTTTGCAGTCAGCCCAAAGATCCCTCCTTTAGTAACCATGTTCTTCTGAATGTCTACCAACCCAATACGTGTGACTTTAGCAATCTCTTCCTCTTTAGGGTCTTTTTCCATGACGGGAAAAGGAGATGCATCAAGGATGGGTAACCCAATCAGACAGGAATACTCTTCAAGTGTCGGCACTAACTGATAGTCCGGAAATGTGAAGCAGTGATAAAGTGGATCATAGAACTGGAGTAATGTGGAAAGGAGTCCCAAATCCATTTTCTTCCTTGTTTTCAGTAGAGACAACAAATTCCCGTACCTGCTTTTGAATCCTTCTACATCTGTGATCAGAGTGCTCAACCTTTCAATTCCATCTACATTAAGGCTTTTGTAAGTGTACTTTATGGTTTTCTTTTTTCCATTGTCCATGATGTTCCTGATATTTTATAAATAAATGACTCTGAGTTCCATAAAACTTTTATGACATGATGTTTATGGATGCATGAATGCACAAACACAGGTAATCACACATTCACAGATTTACACAAGTAAACAGACAAGGTTTTGGGTTTGGAGAATATGAGCAAGGGGTCAAGGTCTACCCTCCCCAAAGGTATGTACTAAGGTTCCCACAACTGCAGAACAAGGTTTTAAAAGAGTTCCTGGAGTCCTCGACCCATCTTTCGGATATTATCAATTTCCCAAATACTTGGTGGTCGATAATATTCTCAAGAGAGTCTCGTCCAAGTGTAGTATCGCGTATCAACTATTTTGGAATTACTTCCTTATAGTCATCGCACTACATCCTGAGAAAGCCATAGTGGGGAAAAAGGTATCTAAAGGTCCTCAGTGTCATGGGCACCTATGTAGAAAGTAGCATTGTTTTCACGAATACTCGATCAACAATACTAGCTCTCTAAAGGGCCTCCACTGAGCGGTGATTTTCTCAAGTCAGCTTGGTCGGGAATCTACTCCCTATAAGCCTTCTTGAATATATCACCTTCCTATCATAAGTACGCTTGAGCACGGGTGTAGTGCTGTCTCACCATTTCAAGTTTCCCAAACCATCAGAGCACAAATATATACAAGTATTCACAGATAGCAATTAGTTGAACAAAATAGGTTGAACCCTCAAAATAAAAGCAAAAGCTATATTTCCCCAGTGAAGTCGCCATTTCTGTTGCGGTGAAAATTTGATATCAAGCTATTAATTAACTTGAACCGTATTTCTTTTTACAACCGGTCTTTAATTTATCCAAAGGATAGGTCTAAAGAAAGAAAGAACCTTTCGCGCGATGTGACAACAACGGTTTAAGAGATTTGGGGATTCGGGGGTTGGTTATATCTAGGGAAGGTATTAGCACCCTAAATATCTGTAGTACCCTACAGGAACCTTTTGTTTAATTAATTGCTAAAGTTTGTGAATTGTGCACTAATGGTTTAAGGATTGGGTATTGAGATAAAATAAATAAAAAGGCCTAAGTGGTTTTCTAAGTTTGCTCGCAAAGGCATCGCACCTTCTGCCTACGTATCCTGACTAGGATAGAATCAGAGCAATCGTAGTTCACCTCACAAGGGAAAAGAACACTTGATTATGATCGAGGTTCAAAGGGGAACAAACATAACAATGTTTGTGTGGAGTTTGACAAAACTCCCTAAGCTAAGTTGAAGGGGAAGTAAGAAGTCATGACGATGATTCTTACACAGAGTTGACGAACTCTTTCCTAGGGTTCTAGTTGAAGAACACTCCTAGTATGGGTGAGCTTTTAGGACTTAAGCAAAGTCCAAGGCTTCTAATCTAAGGTTTGAATATGACTTAACAAAGTCAAAAGGGTTTAAGATTTTGGTCCAAGACATTGACAGTCAAGTGGACAGACCTTCCTTTGGAGGGACAGTATTATTGGCAACTGGACGAAAGCTAACGAGCTTCATCGCTTGGGGATAAAATAAAATACAAACTTTATACATACATAATCATGGTGACAACCAATGAAAATATTAAAATAATGAAAAGCAATGATGATAATCAAAGCAGCTGTTTCGGTACGAGAATCGTGACGACAGTTCGCACCTGGAATACTGTTAACAAACAGATGAGGTAAACATGATAATAATTCAATGTAAAAATTCTAACATGTTTACAAACATATATAGGCATGATAACGATCAAATTTCCTGAGAAAACACAAGAGGAACCTTTTTAATTTTCATCTGCAACCAAATAGGGTTAGTACCGTTGACGCGCGGATCGCGCGTAATCAAACATGGTGAAAAAATAATCAAACATGGGAAATAATTACATGGTATGAAAGTACATATAAAAACAAACACAATGAAAAAAGAACGGACGAAAAACGATAAAATATGAGAGAGTTATGATTTTTTGAAGTTTTATGCAAAAAATGAGAAAAAGTGGCAGCAAGGGTTATCACAAGGGATCGAACCCATGCCAAGACTGATACGCGCGCAAGTCTCTACCGCTGGGGCGGCTGTTACATCCATTAACAAATGTGCATCAATAAATATGTAAAGCTTGCTTGGTTCCAGGGCTGGGCAAACACATAATCAAAACCAAATACGTTTTATACCGTATCTCACTAACCGCTCATCGGATCGAGGCAAATTTTATATGGAAATTGGGTAGAATTGAATGAGGAAGAGGATGGTGATGTTAGTTTTTTGAGATAGCCTCTGTGGTGGAAAACCCGATAGTACCCCTCTCTTGGGCTTTGAAATGCATTTTCTCATGAGTAGCCTTATACACTCACACTCAAACTACAATAAACACATGCATACCACTGGAAAATAATGATGAATGAATGTAAATCATACCTGGGGTCAGAACTGAACTGTAATGACAAGTTACATGTATTTTGCAAAAAATGATATGGATGATGTGCATGAGGTTAAGCAGTTCAAGCTCTATGCATAAGTGGTCTAATTTAATCATTTGCACACATCAAGTATCTGCTGTTGGAGGGCTTTGAATACAACACAATTCTTTGTTCAACATTTTGTGGAGTATGGTTTTCCACATGAGAGTGTGTGTGTGAGAAGTGATGTATTGGCAACAATGTGTGAAATTTTGATTCTATGCATAAAATCATAAAGTAATCGTGCATACATACTTAGAATACACATGGAAACTTGTTAGAATGATGAGCACCTCTTGGTATGGCTCTTTGCAAAATGTGGCTATCACATGCTATGACAGAAATTCCAAACAGCAAAACATAGTGCTAGCATTTAATTTGTCATAGTATTAATGCAACATCCACACTTGTTAAGCAAACATGCACCAATTCATGGCAGTCCTCACTTCAACCCCAAACTGCTGTTAAATCTAACAGCCAAGCCTACTTGTTACCAACTGCAAGAATATGAAACAAACTACCCCTAACAGCATCCTTACAAGTCTCCAACAGCACTAAGACAGTTTTCCTACTGTAACACAACAAAGCCAACTGCTTCTACCAAGCCTATAGCAGTGGAGAATTTAGCTTGCTCACATCTAGAGCAAAAACAAGATCTCAAGACTAGTTAAAAAACGAACAAAACATGTGACATGGAAAATTGTTGAAATGACTCAAAACACAAACTTATGTATAGCCAAACAGCATACACATCTTTTCATGTCTCAGCCCAATGAATATTCATCATAACCAACTTCAAACAGTTTTGACAGTAAAAAAACAAGTGCATTGAAATAGAGAGCATGATGGTTCTGAAAGGAGTTTCATGACAGCAAACCTAGTCACTCCCCTGTTCCAGACAAACACTCACCAAGTCTTGACAGCAATATAAACCAGACTAACTATTTTAGTCTTAAAGGGTAAACTTATGCCATGCTATAATGAAACTGTCATAAAACAGATTAAAGGGAGTCTGAGGAGAGTTTCAGGTTGACAAACTCCTCCATCAATCTAGACAGTGGGCCACAAACAAACTCTCATAAGCAATGCAACATGCTGTCAGTTAGAGTCTAGAGGGTTTCTTAGGGGGGAAAACTGTCAAGCCATAGCAGTTTGGGGTTTGCAAGGATGATATGTTGACAAAACATTCCAATTGTTGACTTATCCAGCAATCTATGGTAGATTTAACATGATTCACCAGTTAAAACAAAACACCAAGCCAAGCTCCCTATGCTTAAAACAGTTGTCCAATCATCATGCTCTTACATCATGTATCAATGGTCCCCACAAGAACATCCCATGGGTAGTTCAAACAGCAATGCCTGGGTGTTTCAATGACATTTATTGGTGGATTCCAAACTATCTTGTAATGCTAAAGTCAACTGTTTTGTCCTCAATATGTGAGGCATGTCTAATTTAACTTCCAAGCAGGTTTTGGTAAAATGAGTCATGTTTACAAGTCATACATGTAGTTGGTAAATGAGTCCACACACCCAAACTGAGTTCAAAACAGTTGGCCATGAAAAGTGATATGCAAGATGTCACTTAGAACTTATGAGATGCAGTTGAATGTCATAAACTGAGACAGTAGTAGTTGGATAATGCATCATAGGTTCACACAATCCTATAGGTTTTTTAAACATTCCAACCTTAACTGGCTTGCTTGATTTTTGGCCCTAGTAACCTAATCAAAACAGGGTTCTAATATTTAAAACCTGGCAGCAACTAAGTACATCATGTTACTGTCATCCTAGCAACTAAATGAGCCTGCCAAGAACCACATTTGAGTTGAATCAACATGAACCAGAAATCATAAATGCTATTGAAACTTAGTAAGCCTCACTGAGTTGATAATTCAGGCCTCCAAAAGACAACTGGTATCCAACAATATATACACTCATAGCTGACAATTCTCAACCATTTCTTCAAGAACTAAACCAATGTCACAAACTGTCTTATGCAAAGAAAAGTGTCTCAGCTGCTATGACCAATGAATGAAAAAACAAATGCCAACATGTCATGATATGGTAACTGTCCTGCAAAACCTTTAGTCTTCATACACTATCCTGAATAGCAATGAATATGACAACACAATACCTAGACATACTTGACATAACACACCTTAAAACAGCAGGGCAATAATCTAGAGTTGTAAAGTGCCACTGCTTGATAATGCTTGAGCTTGGACTTTTCATAACATAATGATTTTTGGTGAAAGGACAATGCTAACATGTTACAATGAACTAATGTGAGATGTGTGTGATGGTGTTTTGGTGAAAAAACCAGTCATGCCAAAATTTGTCAATTTTGAGTGACTTGTGTGTGTTATGTGCCTCATGAGTGTGATTTTTTGTTCCAATCATTTTAAACCTCAAACCATGATGTAAACACACTCCAATTGACTAATATGAGATGTATGCTTCATCATTTTGCTCAGAGATCAACTCATTCCAAAACTGGTCTTGGTGATGTAGTCTTATGTGAAAAAATGATCATTTGAGATGTGAATTTTTATAGCAATGATCTTATGAGCAAAATGAGTATTCAAACATCTCAAGTATGTCAAATATGAGGTGTGTGCACTGAAATCTCAACAAAAAAGGAGTTGGTGCAAGAAATGTCAAATTGTGTGGATGGTTGTTTAAAGATGTGTACTTGAAAGGATGAATTTTTGATGCAATGCTTTTCTATGTAAAATGACCATACCAGCAGGTCAGGAATGATTGTTATGATGTGCTTGTGGATTAATTTCAAGGAAGAACAAATTCTATGCAAAAGTGACATCGTGTGTGGTTGGAACACTTAGTGCATGATATGTAAATCAAGGATTAGGTAAACACACACATATATGCAGAATGCCAATTGAAAAATGCTTAGCTTGCAAAAACCAAGTTTTAATATTCTAGACAACAGGTGATGTTCAGCTGGCATATTCCTGCTATGCAAGGTATCCAAAGGGGCAAATGAAAACTGTTATGAGCAAACAACATGCCGCAAATATTCATAACTCTCATGCTTTACAACACAACATATCTAACAACAATGACCTTTGTAACCACTGCAACAAGTTATTAGGACTTTAAGGATAAGGATGATTGAAACATGACTAAGCATATGATGAGCATAAGCAAACACAAACCTGTAGCAGCAGAATATCAACACAGCATCATTAACTTTTCTCAAACAAAATTAAAACCAAAACCTGCTATGGACCTCTTCATATTCTTCTCATGAATTGCAAACATATTGTAATGGTACACCAGCATCAGATCTTTTACTTTCAGGTTAGGACAGCATTGGTATAATCAATCAAACAAGCTTAGCAATCAAACAAAACTTGTACATAACAGTCTTGGCACCAAATTCCTTATCATAGCCACTTTATTATATTGGTCTCAATCATTTTAAATGTATCTTCATGACAAAAAAAACATACTGATATGACAAGGTCAAGCTGGTATATTCATGCTGATACACACAGGATATTCACCAAACATCATAGAAACCAACATACATTCATAACTCAAAAATTCATACAAAGTACTCAAAATGCATAAGTCATGAAAAAATAATGCAAGTAGTGAGAGATATATACTACATACCTGTTGAAGATCTGTTAAGCAAGTCAAAATTGTTGAGAAAACCAGAGATGATGAATCCAAGTCTTTGCTTTAGCTCCTTGCTTCAACTTCAAGTAATAACCACTTATGATGCCAAAATGAAAGGTATGAGTTTCTAATGATGGATGAGGGCTTGGACAGTTGAGGTATATGGTATATGAGGTGTATGAGTGGTCACAACCTCAAGAAAATGTTTGGAGATCAATTTGGTGTTTTTTATGGACTTTGGTCAAAGTAAGCCAAGTGAAATGTTGACTTTTTGATTTTTTGTGATTTTCGGTGGTTCAATGGTTTGTACACCTTCTATATGTTATTTAGAAGGTGTATGGATAATTATTTGGGAGCTGGAACATGTAGAACTGAATTTGGTAGAGAAATTGCAAAGTGCAGAATTTTGACTACACTTGACAATTTTGGTGAACTTTGCAAATTGCAAGCAAGAGAGATGTGTGATGAGAGAGCTTGATTTCTCAGGTTCTCAGAATGATATTGATGTCTTGAATGAGGGGTATGATGTCCCTATTTATAGCAAAAAGCAAGGAGGTGCTTGCTTGAGAACTTTACTTACACATGAAGTTTCCTTTGATATTTTCATCCATTTGCCAACTTGCTTTGCTTTTTCTGATCTTTGGCTGTCTCCTTAACCCAATGGGCAAGTTTAAATGATGTTTCTACTGATAAATTGCAGCCTAGATGCTTGGTAGAGTGGCTGGAGCAGAATCACTTTCCACCTCATGCTTGGAAAAGTCAAGAATGGCAACTTAGGCAATGAACTTCCAATCTTTAATTCTATGCTATCTCCATACAATTTCTTTGCTTCAACCTGCTTGAGATGTTCAATATATCAGATAGTATGAGTTTGACAAGTTAGAATTGGCCCACTTGAGTGATAGAAATGCTTTTGCAAAATTTGTCAATGTGGGACTAGAATGACAAAATACCAACTTTGAACACATGTATCTCTCAGCTCATAAATCACCTTGAGATGTACTTGTACTTTTTAGAAAGCCCTCACATAGTACTAAAACTTTCATGTTGGCCAGAAGTCTTGATTCTATTTGAAACTAGTTGAAAAATCCCCTTGAAGTTGGCTGATTTTAGTTTTTAAAGTGAAAATAACTTAGAAATTTTCTAAGTTATTTTCCCTTCTAGGAATGTTTTTGCTTCTATCTCAAAAAGTATGCATTTTCTGGTTGTGGACTAGTATGGGACTTTTGTAGGACTTGTCAAGATCTTTCAAATGAGACTAGAACCAACTCAATTGGATGTGTGGTTAAGGAGATACGGTTTAGCCCTTTTCAAAACCCTAATTTCCCGATTTCTCGATTACTCTCTCATCCTTGATCCAATGATCATGAAAATTGATATGAAAGTCCATTATGACATAAGGAACAACTTTGATTCACAACTTGGATTCCAATTCTCAAAATTTGAGGGGTTGACTTTTCGGTCAACCGTACGATCGATCGGTGCCGATTGAGTTGCCTGTTGACATTCTGGACATCCTGAGACTTTGATACTTCTTGAATAGTCTTTAATAGTCTATATGAACTTCATGGACCTCAATCCCACCATTAAAACCTCTTCCAATATCAAAGTCAAACCACAATTGACTTTTCACTAGTTAAAAACCCTAATCGGGGCCTCCTGACTGCACTGTTCTTGATTCTGAAATGATTTCTTCAAATTGACTTCTCTTTTGACTTTGATATTATATTTGATTTAATTCAATGATTGAGTTGGCCCAAATCATTGGCTAATAATTCTTTGGTTTCTTTGAATTTGTCGGTGCGAAAACCCTGGTTCGTCTGTAACTTGACAATAATAAACTTGCACTGATTTAGGGTTAGATAATGCATGATCATGCTTCTAAAAATGATAATGAGAATCTAAGGGGTCAAAATTTGGGGTACAACACCACCCAAGTCGAATCATATCCCTTCACATTTCTTCGGAAAACCCGACACAAAATCCATGGGAATACTATCCCATACCATTTAGAAATATTCAACAGTTGTATCAGGTCCAACAACCTCTGATGTTCACACTTCGACTTCCGATAAGTCAAACCAGCACATACCACTTCAACCACTTCTCTCTCCATCTATCTCAATGTTCTTCTTCCAGAGTACTCTTATCCAACTCACACTATTTGGAACACACACTCCATCACGACATCTCATGGTACCATTCTCATTAATCCGAAAATCAGCTCTTCGACTTCAATTCATTAAATTCAATCAATCTATTAACTCAAATTAAAACTTCGACTTCTTCGAATCTTATCAAGAATACCTATAGTCAGCCTCAAGATACAAAGCTCAACTCCTTAAGATATTTCCTTCACAGACCAAACTCATATCCCGCATTTGCTTCATCAGTTCTAACTCATTACCATCATCATTGGTATATACAGAAATTTCCAATTCGATACCTCTGCTACCACTTGGTCTCACTCGAATGGTAATTCAACCCAAAACCATACTCCTTCAAAAGTCCCTATTTATTTCCTCTGCACCATATTCAACTCTTTTTCAAATCAACAAATACCTTAAGTTCTTAAGATCACCAACCATCTCAAATCTCAACTAAACAATTGAGGCTTCCAAACTCCGGCACAAACACGCAACAGCAACCAACTCCAATTACTTGTCAGATAATTCCCTTATGTACTTTAAGTTGCCTTAAAGCATAACCAAAACTCGCTGATGTTGTACTTAACATATCCCCCTATCATATCAACCAAACATCACAAAACACAACAATTTGTTCTGTCGGATTCGGAAAAACCAATACACGAGCTGTTGACAGCTTTCCTAACAATTCCTTAAACTTTCTTCACAGTAGAATATTACTACTTCTTCTCCAACACTGATAACTCAAGTTCCCGATGCTCAACGTGATCCTCTATACTCTTCGAGTATATCCAAATATCATCGGTTACCCAACCATTGACTCACTCAATTAAGTATGGAGAATCCCATGCCAAACTGACACTCAATTTGTGAGTCATGGCGGAAATACAAACCGCACTTACTACAACAACCAAACATATTCCATCAATAAACACTTAATTCCATGTCACTACTTCACCATCACATAAAACATTGTAATACTTCCCGCGCTTCTAATCTTGCGTCATTCCGAGTTACGGTTCTCCCGTTACGACAAAAATATGAAAACAACATTTCCACACTTAGAAGGCCATTCAACACATCTTCAACTCTTGAAATGTTTAAAGGTCTAATTATACCAATATAGTATCCCACACCTTACTTCCTTTAATAATCACCAGAAGTCACTATCCACCCTTTATATACTTGACTTCACAATCTGTTGCCACAACACACACACCAGACACAAGTCTCAAAACTACTCAATCAGTTTAATTCCTTGACTATCCAAATAGACATACAATATAGAGCTCTTAATATCGGACTAGTTCCCGTAACTAAGTCAATCACAACTCCACTTCACGTCCTGGCTGTATATCACTATCTTGTCAGAATAACTTCCAGACAACCACAATTAATCGGCAAACCGCCAACTTCCCACTTTCGTTAACACTCAAAATTTCTATCAAAATGAAACATCTCATCACTGTCCTGCGCCGACTCATCAAAACAATTCTTCAGCACTTGGCTTAACTCCAAACAATTCATTGCTCACGCCATCTAAGCTTACAAGACACGTCTATCCCATCCAACACAATCCCAACTGCTATCAATAAGAGATTAAGGGTGATCAGTTCCTCAATTTATCGATAGACAGCCAAAAATCATGATGGGGTATAAACCATCTTTACCAAACTATAAGAGCGTTTAACCACACACTGAGCTACAACTCCACACTTGCAGCATCCTGGAGAAGCACAAGTTTCTCCCCCCACTTTAGATCATTCCCACTTTTGTAGACAAAGGTTAGACAACAAACATGTATCGACAGTGTTTTCACACACGTGTCGCATACAAGGGAACAACCAACATTAGACAACTTGGTCGGACGGACCGACCTGCTCTGATACCACTAATGTAACACCCTTCTAAACCCCACGGATAATATATGAATAATTAGAGTAAATTTCCATGCATTTACAAAAGGGCATTACACATAACTTTCAAAATATCAAAACCACCTGTCATGCTCATTACTATTTCAATATAAAATTATGCTTTACAAAACTTCACCTTGCATGTAGCAGCGGATTCAATTATACCACAATTTTCATAAAAGAAACATTTGTTTTTATCACATAAAACAACATCACTTAGGCACTCAGGCCAACATCATAATACTCCAATGGATATAAACACGTTTATAGAGTACATAATGTATATCTTAAACACAACCGAAGTGATCCCAGTGTTACATGACCAGAGCATGACTCGACCCAACATAATTAAATCACTAAACGGCTACACCAAAAGCGACCTCGTAACTACGAGCAATACTACTCCTTGATACCTGCACGATGTCATGTAGGACATCATTCCAGCAGAAGGGTGAGAAATATTATCATAATAACAATGCATATAATTATATATACACAAATACACAAGCACAAAATACATATATTCCACATTTTCTCACCACAATTCATTATAACTCATCATGTACAATACAATATATATATATAATCAAATATGGATAATCACCAAGCATATTCATCATGCACGTATCCATAAATCTCAACATTCCACATGAACATACACATATTATGTTTACTCACTAATTCACAATTACACATTCACAATTCTCAAACCAACAATTCATGTTCATAAGCATACTTTCATACAATGATCACATATTCACAACTCTCAATTACACAAGTAATGCACATACGCATATTCCACCATTCTCACCATACTTCATCATAACTCATCATATACTTCACAAAGCATATATATATATATATATATATATATATATATATATATATATATATATATATATATATATATATATATATATATATATATATATATATATATATATATATATATATATATATATATATATATATATATATATATATATATATATATATATATATATATATATATATATATATATATATATATATATATATATATATATATATATATATATATATATATATATATATATATATATATATATATATATATATATATATATATATATATATATATATATATATATATATATATATATATATATATATATATATATATATATATATATATATATATATATATATATATATATATATATATATATATATATATATATATATATATATATATATATATATATATATATATATATATATATATATATATATATATATATATATATATATATATATATATATATATATATATATATATATATATATATATATATACATACAAATATGGTCAATCATCAAACATATCCATAGTTCACAATTACATAAGTCATGTACATACACCTATGCATAACTTCATACAACAATCATATATTCATTCCATGAGACTCAATGCAACTCATGCCATGTGGTACCAACACTTGTTATCATTTTTCGGTTTTTACACTTAAACCGGGTCCGTTCCCTAGACCGATAACAACAAAAGCCCGTTCCCTAAGCTTTCAAACCCCGCTCTAGGTTTGGGACAAGTCACTAGCCTCCACGAAACTAGCAAACATTGCCTCTTGTCTAAATGATGCATATGCAATCAACAATAAAATGCACTTAAGACCGATCACACGTCTTAATCCCATGCATTCACATAATTCCTCCCTTCAAGAATTAAACAAGATTGCACACACAACATATCATATAATCAAGTATTCATACTTTTCATCAACATATTTGTCAAACAATGCACGCATATCTTACAATATGCTCTCATGCATTAATTCACAATAATCGGATACAACAAATATGCATTCATAATTCAACCTCATTACCTTTTCAAACAATGCACACATATTCACAATATATTCTCATGCATTCTTCACATACAAACAATACGCATATATTTGTCAAAAGACTATATTTCATAATCGATTCCACCATCTAGGATTCACGTCATACGGCTACCCACAGCATATCATATCACAACATGCACAAGCTATACGTTATATAACAAAAGTATTATGCACAATAACACATCAATCACACACATTCGCGACGGTAAAAATCAACACAACAATATGTTTTTAATTTTCTGCTATAATTGAACTAGGTACAGGCCTCAAATCCATTTTTTCTAGAAAGATAATCTCGTTAACTTACCAACGCTTCGAACGGGGGTCAAAACCGACTTACGGTTCAAGAGTTATGAATTTTTGAAGTTTTCCGAAAAACCAGAATTTTGCCTAAACACGGCTACGGGACTTTGCATTTTCGCCCGAAAATCCGACCGATTCAATTCTTTTTTTCGAAACAAACATATACTCATACTCACCTAACATATAGCAGTGAATTAGAACCATTAAACACGATTTCTACGACGTCCGATTTTCACTCAAATCTCAAACCCTCAATTATCCAAAAATGTCAAAACTCACAAACTCAACCAAATTCAATGAAATGAAATCCAATAATCACGGCTAAACATTACCCGACTAAACTATGCAATTTATTTTGAATTCTAACCGTTCAAAACTCGATTCTATCGATTTAACTCATTTGCCCTAGAAATGGAAAATAGAGAAAAACACTAAACCAATCCAACACAACTCATACATAATCATACACATTGATCAAATAATAATGTTTCTCACCCTTACCTTGATTGGATTGAAGCTTGAAGTTGATTCTTGATGATTTCTCCAAGTTTCCCTCTTCTCTTCTCTTTTCTCCTCTTTCTCTATTCTTTCTCTCCTTTTCTTTCTTTCTTTCTCTTATGTTTCTATCTCTTTTCTTTTCTCTCCAATTTCCCTTATATATCCTTCTATTTTCTTTCCATCATAATTCTTCTCTAAAAAATACCTATCAATTCATTTCTCGCAAAATATCTTATCTTATCATTAATTAGAGAATATCTAATAAATCCACATTATTCTACCAAGTAGAATAAATTAATTAAATCCATTAACTCATTTAAATAAATCCAATAATTTATTTAAATCAGATAAATCACATAAACCAATTAATTAGCACAATTAATCACTTATTGAAAAATTGTGTTGTTACAATAGTTGGACCTAAATAACTCGAAATTCTTCTTTCCACAAAACCAAAGATCAAATCCTTAAATAATTATGTTTAACTCCTTGCGAGAATGAATACTGGCCCCTTTGGAATATATGGGTCTACACAAGTTGGTTAGCCATAATAAACATGTACACAAAAGTAAAATAAAACAAGCAAGAGTAAACACGAGGAGGTGGGATCTTAAGGTCAAAAATTAGGGTGTGACACATATGCATCCCAAATCAATCATACTTCCCCAGCACTTGCATCTCTGTGCGTCAGCGTTTTCGTTTACATTTCCATTTGTTATGGAACATCATTAACATTAAGCATTCATATATGCAAGTCAAGGTCCAGGATCAATCTCGAGATTTCCAAGGCGATGTTCAGCCTAGTTAGGGGCATGTTATTCAGGACTGTGGGTGTTTCCCCACGAATTTGTATCAACCTTTTGTTGGTCAAGTTCAAGAGCTTCAAAGCAACATTCAGCCTAGTCAGAGGCATCTTCTACAAACCTGTGGGTGTTCCCCACGAAGTTGTATCAACCTTTTGTTGATCAAGACGAGACATCAAGCAAAACTCAGCCCAGCCAGGGGCATATCCTTCAAAGTTCATGGGCGTTCCTCATGAAGTTATTTCAACCTTTTGTTGACAAAGCTGTGATCCCCGAGCAAGTTAGTGGGCATTCCTCATTGGGTTGTGTTCTCAACCTTTTGTTATTGAAGTTGGCGTCCCCAGCTCAACCAGTGACATCTCTCTGATTCAGTTGGTGTTCCCTGTTGATTTATTTCAATCCAACCTTTCTCTTGGGAGTTCCCTAGTGAGTTGTCTCATTTCAACCTTTTGGTGCCCGATTGTGCAGATGTTGTTCTATCATCCTTTTGGTGATGGGTCTGTCATCCTTTTGGTGCCAAATTGTGCGAGTGTTCTCCATTATCCTTTTGGTAATGGACCCCTGCATCCTTTTGGAGTCGGGATTGTGTGTGTGTGTGAGATTTCGCTCTATCATCCTTTTGGTGCCAGATTGTGCGAGTTTTCTCCATTATCTTTCTGGTAATGGACCCCTACATCCTTTAGGTGTCAGGTATTGGAGTCGTGTGTTTACTATAATCCTTTTGATGATAGGTCTGTTATCTTTTTGGTATCTGATTGTCTTTTTTATTATCCTTTTGGTGATAACGACTTTTGCAAGTTGTTCAGTGTCCACCCGAGGGTTGACATTGGTTTGTTTTCCATTTCCCAAGCACTTTCCTTCTTTTTGGACAAATTCTAAGTCTTCTTCATATCTAATTAACTTCTGCCTTGAAAGAATGAACGTCGTAGCAGCTCATCTTACTAGGTTTAAGCCAATTAGATAGGGGCATCTGTCATACCCCAAATTTGTCCTACTTGAGTATAGCCTTTATCTGTATATCCATTTACTAACCATTTTTCAAAAACATTCCAAAAAGATATGTTGTTCATACTTGTTGTCCAAACTCAGGATATCACATGGTTTAGGTTGAAGGGATATGAGATTTAGTTTAGGCTTTCAGGACAAATGTGTATGCAGTATTGATTGAGGATCAATGGTTTTGACCTAATCATTGGTCAGGCAGACTTATGTAAAGGTCTAGGCATAATGGTTCAGGTGACATGTGTGAAACTCTAGTTAGGGTTTGTGTCAATTCAAGGCATCTGTGTGTGGGTCAGATTATCAAGTGGTGCTAAAGCAAGTGTTTCATGATTGAGGATCATTAAGAGACCAACGTGTTTGCAGTCAGGGTTTTGGAGCAATGCAGTGCATCATCTTTTGATTTCGAGGCATTTTGTTGCTCATTTTGGTCATGGTACAATATGTGGTTTATCAATGGACCGATTTAAGTTAATCAAGAATACTGAATTTTTGATCAAGCATTGGAATCTCGAGCTTAATGGTCATGATTTTAATCAAGGTTTCATGCATGTTATCAAGATAAAATTGTGAGATCAAATATTGTCCAAATCAAGTTCAAGGTGCCAATATTACATGCTCAAGTCCATTTTCACCCAAAAATTCTACAAAGATCTTGCTCATGATTTACTACCAAGAAATGCCATTCAATAACCAAATCCCAATAATCTTTCATGTTTTCAAATCCATCACAAATGATTTAAAAGTTATTTCATCTAGCAAAGTGTTCATTATTTTACATGAGTTGTCAAGTCCATCCACAATAGTCCATTTGCACACAAAATTAAAAAAAAAAATTATAACAAACTCATGAGAATTCTAAAGTGCACGTGAATCTTCAAGCAATTTCCAAAAATAAAAGTGACCAGAAATAAGAGCCCATGTTTCTAAAAAAATCATCCCAAAATCCATTTGACACAAAAAGACTAAAAAAGTTGATTTCAAGCCCTTGTTTCAAGCTAGTTTTTTTAAGCCATAATTCAAATTAGTCAAACCTTGTGTCAAGTTGGTCTTAAATCTTGGAATTCAAGTTGTCTCAAGCCATATTCAATTAATTTCAAGTTGGTTCTAAAATTAATTCTAGCCAAGCCTGATTAATTTTCTTCCAAGTCACAATTATTGTGCTACTAGTCATATATGTGATTTATGGTAACGTTACTTTACAGGTGAGGTCATAACAAGTACAGTATTGTAATTCAAAGTTACAATTGATGATGGGTTTACATTATTGGATTCTACTTTCATCCAACGGTATACAACATCACACAGCCAACAATTTCTCAGCATCATTCTTACGTGAGCCATGACACTAAAACATTCATAAAACAAGTTGTTATAAGCCAGGTACATGTTTCAACCAAAACAACCTGGTTGCATCAATTCTCCACTAGCCACAACATTACGCAACAACGGTAGCAACCTCTCCATGATATGCAACACTACACACCTAGACACGTTTAATTTCCCCTGTTTTATGCCTTCAATACAGATCTCGCAGCCACATAGCCAACATCACAACCTGAAGAATACACACTACCAGCCATGCAAATAATGAGTTCACAAAATAAACACACATAAGCTCGCAGCCACATAGCCAACATCACAACCTGAAGAATACACACTACCAGCCATGAAAATAATGAGTTCACAAAATAAACACACATAAGCTTTTTAATATCGTAACAATCTACGCACAACACACAAAAATAGACCCCGCCAAAATACCTTCAGCTATAATTCATATGCACATGCTTTCCAAGTCGTACCTTGCTAACAGCAACCAGATTCTGCTATCCCCACCCAACCCGCAACACACCTGTATGACATGAGCAAAACAATCAGCAAAAGACCTCACCAAAATGAAAACGCAGTAGCAACGTACGAAATCCGAATTTCATCATTTCGTTCCCTACAACACCCTTCATGGTTCCTCTATAAATACCTCTCAACATTTATTCAATAGGGGGTTCAAGTGAATAAAAAATATTCTGCAGAAAAAACCTCACTCTAACCTAAAACGGACCTTCCACTCTCCCCTTTGATAACAACCATTTCTTCAATCAAATCCTCTCTGCCCTTCTTCATATCATCTTCAACCTTCACAAACCTAAATCAACCTTCATACCCCATAAAATCGCACCTTCAAATTGCAAACAACCCAACCACACCTTCAAATCTTCAACTGATACCAAACCCACATCAAATTTAAAACCAAATCATTCAACCGAACACACCAAGCCAAAATAGAATTGGAGATGAAGAGTTGAAAGAGTAGAAGAAGGGAGATTTAGAAGTCAAAATCAAATCGATGCAGAGCGAGATTTACGAGAAGGATAAGGTTGGTGATTGCTTCGTTCTTTGCTGTTATGTGGCGATGAGTAGCTTGCTAAGCGTTTGGTTCGTTGTAGTCGTTGCGTGTGGCTGTTTTTGCCACTTCGGATGTTTTTCGTTCCCACTTCATTTTCCCTTTTCAGACTTGTTGGTGCAGCAATGAAGAGGATTCATTCCTCTGAGCATGTTGGTCTTTTCTAAAAGCACCCAGTTTTTTTAAATGGAGGGTAATGGTCCTTATTGGACCGTGTCTTTTTATTTAATGGGATGATGGTCCAATCTATATGATTCCCATTTTTTTGGTTGGGTCGGTGAGTTCTTTGAGAAAGCAGGATGATGGGATTTTGTTTTCAGCCCAAATGATTCCACCCTAATTCATTATCACCATACCATGAAGTTATCATACTCCCCTTTTGTTTTCATTTTTCTAACTTGTTTTTTTGTTTTTATGAAATTGTTATTATTAATTAAGTATTTTGTTAATATTACTTGGTTAAATAATGTTGTTCATAATTTTGTGATTTGTTTTTGTTAATTAATAATACTTGATAGTCTTATTTTATTAATATTTTGCTAAATTTTGTTAATATTTTGTAATTACTTTGTTACATTTTGTTTATCTTTTCACTCTCGATTCTATTCATTCTCTTTTCATCATCGGTCAATGAAGAAGTCAAAAATTACTATTGTTAATTTATTGACAAAATAGTGATTAAGAGGAGACCACCACCGATTTCTCTTCTCATTTTCTTCTTCATCTATTTCATCTCTTTATTTTTCAATTTCGATAAAGTTTTTTATTCGTAAACGTTGATTTATCAAGGTTGATAACCTTCATTATGTCAAATCTATAGAAAATGATCATTGGAATTATTTTCTATACTTTGGGATCGTGATAGGTTAACTTCGAGTAATTAGCACAAGTTTGTGATTAAGACGATTGTTGCTATGAGAATTGGATATCAAGTTATTAATGAACTTGAATAATGGATCTTTAAGTATTCACCATCGAACTTTAATTTATCCAAAGGAAAGGATAAAGATCGAAGAAAACCCTAAGTGCGCTACATTACAACGAAGCTAAGAGATCGGGGGGTTCGGGGGTTGGTTATACTAAGGGAGGGTATTAGCACCCTAAGCATCTGTAATACTCTACAAGAGCCACTTATTTGGTAGTTATGTTTGTGTTTAATGTCTGGTTTCTAATGGTTGTATGTTAAGGTAAAGACCTCTGGGTTTGGAGTAAGTATGCTCGCCAAGACGTTGCATCTCATGCCTAAGTATCCTAACAAGGATGGAATCAGAGCAACCGTAGTTCCCCTAACTAGGGAGAAAGAACTCTTGACTATGGTCAAGGCTCAAGGGGAATAAGCATCCATAGCAATGATACTTATATAGAGTTAACAAACTCTCTAAGTCTATGTTGAAAAGACTAACTGGGGATAGAACACTTGACTATGGTCAAAGTTCCAATAGGAATAAGCATCCATAACAATAATACTTATATAGAGTTAACAAACTCTCTAAGTCTATGTTGAAAAGACTAACTAGGGACTGACTTTAACAAAAGCCAAAGGGGGAAGGTGAGTATCCATAACAATGGTACACACATAGAGTTTAACAAACTCTAAACCTAAGCTCTAAGTTGTAGGATTCCTAACAAGGTATGCTAAAGGTCTTGACTTGACAAAGTCAAAGAGGTAAGGTTCCCTAAAAGTTCTAATGACTCTAACAAGGTTAAAAAGAAACTAAAGAGATATGAGTTATCTATGACATTGAGTCAATAGAGAGATTTTCCTTTGGAATAAGAGATAAGGGGGATAACTTAAGGATGAAAGCTAACAAGCTACATCACATAGGGAGATGCATACATACATTCATTCAAACATGATGAAGATGTAAAAAATAATGCAAGCATGTAACAACATCAAGCAAGGAATAACAAGGTTACTACCAAGTATTTATCAATGAAAGAATCAAATCAAATGGTTATAACCAAAGGTAAACATAGATGTTACAACACCTACAAGGGAGAATGATGATATGGTTCTTACAAGACCAAATATTACAAGCATCATGCATAAGTCAAGACATTACTTACAACAAAGGATCAAAGGATCATCATGCATAAATCATAACAATATTCAAGTATGGAACATGTATAAGTCGAGACATTACTTATAAAAAAGGATCAAAGGATCAACATGCATAAATCATAACAATATTCAAGAATGGAACATGTATAAGTCAAAACATTGCTTATAACAAAGGATCAAAGGATCAACATGCATAAATCATAACAATTCAAGCATGGAACATGTATAAGTCAAGACATTACTTATAGAAAAGATCAAAGGATCGACATGCATAAATCATAACAATATTCAAGCATGGAAAATGTAAAAGTCAAAACATTACTTATAACAAAGTTTAAACATGCATAAATCATAACAATATTCAAGCATGGATATAAGTCAAAACATTACTTATATAAAGGGTCAATCAATTAAGACATGAATAATTCAAAACATTACTTAAATATGGATACAAGTAGGATCATTCATAAGTCAAGACATTACTTAAACATGGATACAAGCAAGGAGAGGTAACAACCAAAACAACTTGAACATGTGTAAGATATGTGTGTGTAAACAATCATGTGACTTACGGTGAATCATGTTAGACAAGTAGGTAACAACCAAACATGCAAAAGGATTCAACCAAGGATTGGTAAATGATGAGAAACAACTCAAAAGGAAATCATGTAGATTTGAACATGCTTTCAAAGTAATACAACAAGTGTATAAATTATTCAAGGTAAGGTAACAACCAAACATGGAATATATTCAAACATATATATGTGAAAACCAACTTGAACAAGGTAAAGACCATCATGTAACAACAAGAGTGGGAAAAAGCAAGGTGTGAGTTCATACAAACAAGATTGGGTTCATACAAACAAGGTATACAAGGTGAATCAAGAGGAATATTCAAAGAAAACTCATGAAAACCCTAAAAAGGAAACATACTTTGTACACACAAATGCAAGGAAAATAATTCTTTTTGTGAATTTCTTGAGGCAAATGAAAAATAGACATTATCGTGAACATTTAGAAAAAAATAATGGCATCAAAATGATAAAAATCAAGGAAGTTATGATCAAATCAAAATGCAAAGAAAATAATGGAAATTAGTTGTAAAAATATAGGAAATGCATCCTATGGGGTTTGAACCCACACCACTAGGGTTCAGGCTCAAAATCATGACCATGTGGCCTATGCGCGCCTTGTGAAAATTGGAAACAATCATAGAATAAAATAATAAAACAAAGCTATTCATATGGAAATAAAAACAAAAGGTTTGGGGGAGATCGAACCCTAGAACCTTCGCTCAACACAACACACAAAGCCTCCTCCTTGACCAACGCTGCTACGCTCTCATATAATATTACTATGCTTTAAAAAAAATTTAAAACAAGGATGTCTCAAAATGGCCAACTCAGTGCCATGTCATGCTAAGTCAGACCCATATCAGTTTCATCTTCTTCTTCCTTTCTCCCTCGCTCGTGCCCTAACATCACTTCCATGGCCAGGATTTCTTCCAATCAGAACTTCCTCATTTCTCAACCAAATCTCATGATGTAAAGATCAATGTTGGAGTACTTTCCAAGGATAACACGAACATGGGGTTTGTTCATACTAATTATAACAACATAGAACAATATAAATCCAACCACAATGCAACACATTAAGAACCTTTCATGTCAAAACATTACATGTACAACTCATTTAAGGAAAATAATGATTGAAATATCTAACACGCAATGATATCTACATCTTTCCTTTACAAGGGAATAAATGATAGTGCATGAACATGAAGATTCGAAAAGGAAGAAACTTACCTCTTGGAGACAGTCCAACGCTTCTTCAAATGCTTTTACAGTTACAAGAAAATACCCTAGTGAGCTTCCTTGATGCCTTTGAAACTTGCTAGAATGCTTGGATGGTCTGGAATAAGCTTGAGAAATAGAACATGATCCAGCTGCTTTAATGGAGGTTTGAGAATGACAGGTGGTGTTTGGAGTGTTACAGAGGTGCTTCAATGGTTTGAATACACTCTATTGGATGTGTAGAGTTGTTTTGTGAAATTGGTTTTGGAAGT
The DNA here is from genome assembly GCA_963859935.3 of Lathyrus sativus. Lineage (NCBI taxonomy): Eukaryota > Viridiplantae > Streptophyta > Magnoliopsida > Fabales > Fabaceae > Lathyrus > Lathyrus sativus. Next base: position 185,551,949 of record OZ012736.1, on the reverse strand, counting down.
GCACGAGCAAACTAGGAATTTGAAGTGTTCTTGCAAGTTTTGATGCTTTTTGCAAGAACAAGGTATTCTGAGTGCACAAGAGGTTTGGCAAGGTTTTTGTTGAGGTAATTTTTCTGATCTTTTGGACTGAGGTTTGATGCTCTATTTATAGGAGAAGAGGGGAGTAATGGTATGGTCAGATTTCAAGTTTTTGTGCCAACTTTGCAAGAAACCTCTCAAATCTTGATATGCTCATGATCAAATTCAAGTATTGTACATATCTTGATTAAATTTGGCTTGGATGCTCCAATTTGAACCAAAAATCCTAAAAGTCAAAGAGTTGACTTTGTCAGATGAATTGTGAATCAGATGAATTCAACTGTGTGATCTTCAATGAATTTACTACTTGGGACTTCTCCAACATCATGAGTAGGCTTCTAGTATGTTTATGAACATGTTGAATCATCTCCCAAGGCTTAGGATAATGCTTGGATCAAAAGTCAAAGGCACAATAGTTGACTTTTCTTAATAAAACCCTAATTTAGGGCCAGATGAAATTGGGCTTCAATTGAATTGCCATTAGATTAATTAAAACTTGATTCTTTTTGAATATAAGCTCCTTTAATGTAGGGTAACTTGATTTGGTGATGATCAATCCAAAACATTGACTGATCAAACAATAGCCTTCTTGATACCACAGGTGCAAAACCCTAATTCAGATGAATTAAACAACAACAAACTTGAAATAAGGTTAGGGTTAGGAAACAATGCTTGATGCTCCTAGAATGGTAATGTAACCTAGGGGTCAAAATTTAGGGTATGAAAACGAGATCACTCGCTTTTTTTTGTCCGGATGACACGATTACATTGGAAAATGATCCTCAATATCATTTCTCCATCGTGTTTTTAGCACAGATATCAACTTGCGCGACCACCTATAGTTTGATCTTCGTCATAGATCGAGCTACAATAGTTTAGCACTACATTTCGTCCCGATTCAATTCAAAAAAACTAACGACTAACTTTACTTTCTATCAATATACAATTGTTTTATTTTAAGTCAATATTATCTTGATTTTATTATCTTGTTCATATACTTGTCAATATTTATCTTGATTATACTATTATGAATATGATATTGATTATATTGTTATATATCTTGCCATATTATTCATAATTGTTCATATTCATATTCCTCTTGTTCATCTCTTATTCACATTCTCATCAAAACACATAATAAATGATCAAAACCTAAAAGCCTAAATTGGTGGACTGTTGTTTACTTTTCCAATCAACGGAATTCAGAATTTATTAGAAACCCTAACTTGGAGCTTTTGTCTATCTCTTGCTCGAGGCTTAGTTTAGGACACCTCGCACACGCACGACTTCCTCTTGGGCTACTTGACATTGAACCCTTTTATTTCGTGTAGTCCCGTGTAACTTGCACGTATCCGTCTCCCATTTCGATGTACGCCTTCGTATTTCTTTGATCATGGTTTGTCTTATAGGAGCACCCTTAGGGACTAGCATAGACTAATTCTTGATTCGTCATCAACCCATTTCCAAACACCCTTCGTAAGTCGAGTGCATGTACGCATTCGCCATCAACCTATCGCACACACTTTCACATTTCATCGTGGTTTCGTTATTAGGAGCACCCTTAGGGACTATAATCGTTTCTCACAACTTAATCTTTGATTCGTCATCAAGCCGATTCCATTTTCAATCAAACCCTCAACTCGTCGTCGAGCCATTTTAAACCAATTTCCATTCCACCACGGTTTTGCAGGCAAATACAAGTCAAACCCTTAATCCAACATCAAGTGGATTTTCTCAATCAAACTATCAATACAACTAACAAATATTTAACTCTTTTCGAGGTGAAAAAAGAGGGATTGAGCCTTTGATCTCTCTTCAGTTGTTTGGATGCGAGTTATATTACTCGTGTGTGAGCAGTTAACGCCTCTAAAACATTTCCAACTCGACAACATTTGCCCATCTTCCAACCAATCTTTATTCAAACATCATTCAATCACAAACTCTTTTCAAGATGAAAAAAGAGAGAGAGCCAAGTCTTTGACTCTTTCTCCCGATTACTTGGGCCCGTGGAGCCTTTCTTAAGCATCAAGTAATCGTCATCCAACCTAACTTCAATAAATTCAATTCCTCTTTTTCGCGGTCATCTCCACGAACTACGGACACTCTGATTCTTCATTCTCATATGAATGTAAGATACGTATGCACAAGATCGCAATGACCTTGGCGAGCACAATCCCCTTCATCTTCCATTTCCCCCCTAACCTTTCCCATAGTCGAACTACGAGAGCTCGGGTTTCTCATCCGAATGAGCATACGTAGGTACAAGGGCCCTAATCCTTGGCGAGCACCCTATCCTATAAACCACCCATTTATCCTTAGTGTCGTTCTCTTTTTATCATACCATTTCACATTTATTATTGAGAAGAAAACAACTAAGCTTAGATAATGTTCATCATAATTCAAATTAAGAGGTTCACGTTGAGTATAACGGACGTGAGGAGTGCTAATACCTTCCTCTTGCGTAACCGACTCCCGAACCCGGAACATCGGTTGCGACGGCTCTGTTCCTATCTTTTTGTTTTAAAAGGTTTTCTCGATATTTTCCTTTCCCGTCTATTCGGGATAAATAATGTTCGGTGGCGACTCTGTCGAACCACATTTTGCACCTTTAGCGCGAGGGTCGTGTTTCCGAATTATCTATGTGATTTTTTGAGGTGCGACAGAATGAAAATTGTCAAAAGGCGTTTGAGAAAATAAAAGATATTTGCAAGAGCCTCCAATATTAATGCCTCCAGTTGCATGAAGACCTTTGATTATGCATTTAACGGTTCTGGAGAATTCTATGGGTTGTGTGATCGGTCAACACGATGAGGCATGTAGTAAAGAACATGCCATTTACTACCTGAGTAAGAAATTCATCGATTGCGAGTCGAGGTACTCAACGCTAGAGAAAACATGTTGCACACTTGCTTGGCCAGCTAAATGCTTAAGGCAGTACATGTTAAACCATACAACCTTGTTGATTTCGAAGATGGATTCGATCTAATATGTATTTGAGAAGAAAGCGCTTTCCGGAAGGATCGCTAGATGACATATGGTTTTGACAGAGTATGATATTCAATATGTCTCCCAAAAAGAAAATTAAAGGTAGTGTTTTGTCAGAATATCTTGCTGAACAGCCAATTGAGGATTATCAGCAAATGAAATTTGAATTTCTAGATGAAGATATTATGTTTATGAAGATGAAGGACTGTGATGAACCTTTGCCTAACGAGGGTCCGAAGATTGGATCTTAGTGGAAGTTGGTTTTTGATGATGCTGATAACTCATACGGCAACGAAATCGAGGCTATTATTATAACTCCTCACGGGTCACATATACCGTTTACCGCCTGGTTGTCATTTGCTTGCACAAACAATGAAGCTGAATATGAAGCGTGCATTATGGGTTTAGAAGAGGCCATTGATCTAAGGATAAAGAATCTAGATGTGTATAGTAATTTAGCGCTATTCGTCAATTAAATCAAAGGAAAGTGGGAAACTCGTCAGGCCAACTTGGTGCCTTACAAGAACTATGCAAGAAGACTGCTGCCTTTCTTCGATAGAGTTGAGTTTCATCATGTACCTAGGGCTGAAAGTCAGATAACAGACACCTTGGCAACATTATCATCAATGTATAAAGTGAATTTCTGGAATGAAGCTCCAGCAATCACTATCATGCGTCTTGACATACCAACCTTCTTATTTGAAGTTGAAAAAACGTTAGATGGGAAGCCCTAGTATTTTAACATCAGACATTTTCTCAAGACTCAAAAGTATCCACCATGCGCATCAAGCAAAGACAAGAAGACTCTGAGAAGGCTTTCAGGAAACTTCTACTTGAACAAGGTGATAATGTGAAATCATATCGTATATTTGACTTGACTTACATGAATTTTATCTGCGATTATTGCTACTTTATCTGATTTATGTTCTATTACGCATATATTTTCTTGTGTTTTGTAGGTTATCAAAAATATGGATTAAAGAAATAAAAGAAGAAAGAAATGGAAAGAAATGGAAAGAAAAGAAGAAGAAAGGAAGGATAGAAAAGAAGAAGAAAGAATAGAAAAAGAAAGAAAAAAAATATAGGTGGGGGACACCACACACTAGTGGCACTTGCCACATGTGTGTGGCGCCTGCCACCAAGAAGAAGTAAGGAAGTGTGGTGCCTGCCACCTTCCAAAGAGAGGGGGAATGGCGAGTGCCACTCCTAGAAAGAAGGGAGAGTGGCGACTGCCACTCCTAAAAGAAAGGGAAGTAGCGTGTGCCACTTCCTCCCTACACTTTCTCCACTCCTCCCTACTTTTTCTCCGACCTTCTCTCCATGTTTTTCCTTCAATTTTTAGATAACCGACGCTAGTAACAAGTATAAAAGCCACAGACTGTTTTGGAACAAGGAGCCACTTTTGATTTCTATTTTCAGCATTTCTTTTCTGCAATCCATAGTTTTTAGTTTTAAGTAGTTTTTCGAGGGATTTTGTAAAAGGAATTTGTTTTTCACACTGCGAAACAACTGCCAGTTAGTATTAGGGTTTATGCATTGGTTGTAACTTTGTACTGAACTACAAGCCGACCTCCATAATCCAAGTGCTCTTTTGTTCCTCATAATTTCCAGGTTCATTTATTTACTTTCGTTGTTATTGTTATGCATTCCTTTTATATTCTGTCTAGCATTAAGATTAAAAAGGTAATTACGATCGGTCGGAAGGGGTTAAGTAAATTTTGGCATGAATTTAATAGATATATTCTTCTGGTCTCAGTTTCATTTTAATAACTTAATAACTTTTGTTACGAGAGTAAAAAGGTAACGAAGGTTAAGATCAATAAAGCGAGAGTTTGAGGTCTTAACCGGATAGCTGAAACTGAAAGTTAATCTTAAATACAGCGAGAGCACTTTAGGGTTAATTAAGATCTACTTATTTTCAAAAAGTGTTTTTAAATACAAATGAGAGAGCGAGAGCCTTCATTCTGATTTGAGATTATAGTCTAAGTCAATAAACACGAGAGTGTGAGATAAAGTCTTTTAAATGAGTATTTTCTACAGAATAACATTTTTTATTTTTAACTAAACACCCATGAATTACTGAACCCCAATGATTGACAAAATTATATACCGATATTTCGCGTTATCTTGATTTAAATTATATTTCAATTTGCACTTATTTTCCTACTTGCATCTCAACTTAGAAATCCATTAGCCTTAGATTTACGTAGTAGCATTAGATAACGGTAGATCGGTTATTGGTCATTTGGGTTCAATAATCTTTAAAACTACGCGATCCGACTGTGCACATGCAATCACGAATCATTTAGACATACTAAATAGCGATCAAGTTTTTGGCGTCATTGTCGGGGACCAATTAAGTCGATATCGTAACTTTAGTGTTGCGCAATATAGACTAAGGCAACTATTTCCCTATTTTAAGTCGTCGATTGTATGCCAAACACTCGCTCTAAAGGTGAAAAGCTTGAGCAACCGATTGTCGACATCGAGCGTTTTATTAGTTTAAGACGTCAAATTAATGATTTCCGAATTAAGTATAATCTTCCACCACCTGAAATTCCCTTTCTAGAATTACCAATACCTATGGCTGAAGAACCTCAGAATCGACCTCTTAAGTATTATGCCATCCCTTTGCAGGAGGAGCCACATAACAGTATTGTTGCTCCTCCCATTGAGGCAAATAACTTCGAGCTAAAACCTTTATTGTTGTCAGTTGTACAACAAAACCAATTTTTTGGAAGTTCCATGGAGGACACGAACTTACATTTGTCAGTGTTTTTGAAATACATAGACACCATGAAAGCAAATGGTGCCAGCCCTGAAACAATAAGACTACGTCTTTTCCCTTTCTTATTGAGAGATAGAGCTAGAGCTTGGCTCCAGTCTCTACCGTCCGCATCTTTTACTACATGGAACGAGTTGATGAAGGTGTTCTTAGCACGATATTTCCCACCTAGCAAGATGGCTATGCTAAGAGCCCAAATAAATGGATTCAAACAGAAGGACAATGAATCTCTTTTCGAAGCATGGGAAAGATACAAGGACATGATGAGGCTTTTCCCACAACACAGTCTAGAAGAATGGTTGATCATCCATACCTTTTACAATGGTCTCTTGTACAACACAAGATTGACAATAGATGTCTCCGCGGGTGACGCATTAATGGATAAACCCTACAATGAGGCCTATACACATATCAAAAGTATGGCTCAATATCACTATAAATGGGGAAGTGAAAGAGCCTCAATAGAGAAACCTCCAACGAAAAGTGGTATGTACGAGATAAGCAGTCTTGACCAAGTCAATGCAAAGGTAGATGCTCTCACTTAAAAGGTTAAAAGTTTTACCATAACACCTACAACCACCGTGGCTGTCGTAGCTCCAAACTACGAGTTATGCGGAGTTCCTGGGCATGCTGCCCCTGAATGTCAACTTTTGACAGGAGTTTCCACAGACCAAGTGAGTTATGCTCAAGGAAACCCTTAGTCAAACACCTACAACCCAGATTGGAAAAACCATCCGAACTTTTCATACAAAAACACAATGCGTTATATGCTCCGGGACAAGCACCTGTTGTACCACTAGGATATCAAAAACCTGTCGTAGCTTCTCAAAATGCTCCTAGAAAATCTAACCTTGAATTAATGATGGAAAACTTCATAGCCACCCAGGCTCAAACAAATAAAGAATTCCTGAATCAAAACATACACACTAGTAAGAAAATTAAGCAATTAGCAAGCAAGGTAGATGCTTTAGCCATTCATAACAAAATGCTTAAAACCCAATTTTCGCAAGTGGCACAACAACAAGAAACTACTGCTTCTCCTACAGGCACATTTCCTGGACATTCGCAACCTAATCCAAAAGGACATGCTAATGCTATCACACTACGAAGTGGTACGAAATTGGACAAACCAACTGACCCAAGACTTGAGAATCCAGCTATGTATCAAAATCCTGGTAAAGTAACTGAGAAGGAAAATGAACAAAACATAAAGGAGAAAGAAGGTAGTGACCAAGAGGCTGCAGAAAAGAAGAACCATATGTGCCTCCACCACCTTATAAACCTCCCATTCCATAACCTCAAATGTTTTCTAAATCTAAAAGCATGGGGCAATTCAAGAAATTCGTTGAACTTCTAAAAAAATTGAATATCACAATACCCTTTACAGAAGCTATCACCCAAATGCCCTCATATGCTAAGTTTCTTAAAGAAATATTATCAAATAAAAAAAGGTCAGGGATAACAAAATCGTTACGCTTACTGCTGAGTGTAGCGCAATAGTCCAAAACAAAATGCCTCCTAAGCTGAAAGACCTAGGTAGTTTTTCCATACCTTGTGCAATTGGAAAATTTGTCATAGACAAAGCTCTATGTGACTTAGCAGCCAATATTAGATTAATGCCCTTGTCCATATGCAAAAGGCTTGATATGAGAGATTTAAGACCAACTAAGATGTTTGTACAACTAGCCGATCGTTCTATTAAGTTCCCGATAGGGATACTAGAAAACGTTCTAGTACGTATAGGTCAATTCTATATCCTTACTGATTTCATAATCATGGACATAAAGGAGGATGCCAACACCCCTATCATATTAGGAAGGCCATTCTTAGCTACAGCCGGAGCCATTATAGATGTAAAGAAAGATAAGCTAACTTTCAAAGTGGGTGAAGAGAAAGTTGAATTTATTTTGACACAATTCTTATAAGCATCAGCCATATACAATACATGTTTTTTTCCTAGATGTTATTGACGAATGCATAAGAGAAATGGAGATGGAACAAACTTTTTATTCAGAAATCCTAAAAATTCCAATACCTCCAATTTTTGAAGATGATCATTTGCGTGGTGAATACCAAGACGATAGTCTAAGTGAATGCCTAGCACTGACACCCAATCATATGCCTTGCCCAAAGAAACCGACTTTAGAACTTAAAACACTACCCAAAATTTTAAGGTATGAATTCCTAGACACCGAGCTCGAACGACCAGTGATAGTCAACACAGACAAATAAAAACTGAGAAACTACTACATGTCTTAAGAAAATATCCATATGCTCTAGGCTACAACATTTCTGATCTGAAAGGAATAAGTCCTTTTATCTGTATGCGTCGCATTATGCTAGAGGAAGACTGTAAGACCTCTAGAGAACATCAAAGAAGGATAAATCCCATTTTGATCGATGTAGTCGAGAAAGAAGTACAAAAGTTGTTAGAAGCAGGAATTATATACCCAATCTCCGACAGTCAATGGGTTAGCCCAGTGCATATCGTACCAAAGAAAGGAGGTGTTACTGTTTGTTAAGAACGAAAAAGGCGAATCTATAGCAGAAAGAGTTGTGACCGGAAGTAGAATGTGCATTGATTATAGGAAATTGAACAAAGTTACTCAAAAGGATCATTTCTTGTCGCGCTTCATTTATCAAATGCTTGAGCGATTAGCTAAGCACTCCTATTTCTGCTATTTAGATGGTTATTCAAGATTCTTTCAAATCCATGTTCATCCTGATGACCAAGAAAAGACAACCTTCACTTGTCCTTATGGTACATTTACTTATCTACGAATGCCATTTGGATTATGTAACGCTCCCGCAACATTCCAAAGATGCATGATGCCAATCTTCGCTGACTTTATAGACGACATCATGGAAGTATTTATGGACGATTTTTTTGTTTGTGGGTAGAGTTTTAAAGATTGCTTATCAAACCTAGAAATGGTACTTGAAAGATGCGTAAAAGTAAATCTCGTGTTAAATTGGGAAAAATTCCATTTCATGGTCCGACAAGGAATCATACTTGGACACATAGTGTTTAATAAGGTGATTGAAGTAGATAAAGCAAAAATAGAAATTATAGAAAACCTTCAACCTCCTAAAACCGTAAGAGAAATACGAAGTTTCTTAGGACACGCCGGTTTATACCGATGATTCATTAAGGATTTCTCTAAAATCACTAAACCACTAACTGGCTTATTAATGAAAGACGCTAAATTCATTTTCGATGATAAATACCGGAAAGCCTTTGAGCAGCTAAAAACAGCTCTCATTACTGTACCCATCATGCAACCACCTGATTGGAGGTTACCTTTTAAAATATGTGTGACACTAGTGATTATGCCGTAGGTGCAGTTCTAGGACAGAGAAAAGATAAAAAGCTTCATGCGATTTATTACGCTAGTAGAAGCCTGGACCCTGCGCAAATGAACTACGCCACCACAGAAAATGAACTTCTAGTTGTCGTGTTCGCTTTGGATAAATTACGTTCTTACTTAGTAGGAGCAAAGATAATTATTTATACCGATCATTCCACAATCATATACCTATTTGTCGCTACTGCGAAAATAAGGTGCCGGCAAGACAGAAGAGTCGCCACCTTTCGTTATTTATCCCTCAGAGCAGGAAAGGAAACGATCGGAAAAAACCTGACGCAAAGGTATAAGACAAGGTCGTCGCAACCATTGTCTGGATTCGGGAGTCAGTTACGCAAGGGGAAGGTATTAGCACCCCTCATGTCCATCGTACTCGATGGGATCCACGCTTGTTATGTTTATCTGACGGGTTTGTTACATCTATCTACGCTAAAAATCTGGTCTGAAAAGAAAATAAAAATGACTCGGCAAAGCGTCGCACTTCATGCCTACGTATTCCCGTCTATAGCGAGAAATCAGAGTCAACGTAGTTCGCCTAACTACAGGGGAAGGTTGCTCGCCAAGATATCGCATCTTGTGCCTACGTACTTTCACACGGCGCGAAAGATCAGAGCAAACGTAGTTCGGGACACGAGAGACATAGGTTTGTCTTTTTTACCCGAGTAAAGTTAACAGACGGTTCCAGCAGTTGGTGTATGCAGCTCGACCATTAGAGACTTAGGCGTTTACCGTTTTGCGGTAGAACCGGGAGTTAACAGAACTCTCCTTCTGAAAAAGGTTTCCCAAGGGATTAAAGGTCTAAGAGGACAAAAAGAGTTTGATCTTTGTTTTCTGTTTTTTAGAGAAATGTCTTTTTATGGATGTTTGCAACTGATATCGCACTAGAGACTATGACCTGAGAGTGAATGCGTCGCATGTCACCCAAAGGGTACCATACTAAACATCCAGATTACTGAAAAAAAACTCTCCAACAATCCTTTCTAAGGTAGCTTAAGGCTCGTAACGTACGACGTCAATTAACCTTTATTATGGTATTTTGATTTTGTTTGCAGATGAGAAGAGAAAAGACGCCCTAAAGGGGAACTGATCCAATCCTAAAGTTGTCATGCAAAATGGACCTACAATTGAGGTTAGGAGGGAATCTACCTAATGTTATCATGCATGGTTAGAACCCTAATATCTGTCATAACTTCTCTGGAACTAGAGAAGTCAGAGTTCCTAGGGGAACATGGCAAAGGAAAACAAACAGTAAACAAATTAACTGAAAAGAAATTACGGTAAACAAAATGATGTAAATAAAATGCATGTTATGCATCACACTAGCAGAAAGAGCCTAGCTCAACTTCTAAACAAACAAGGCACAAGGGCCACACACCACACAGGCAAGGGAGCTGAGCTCTACAAATACCAGCAAGCAAAGCCACACAGTAAAAATACAAGCAGAGGGAGAAACTCAACCTCTAATGCAATACAAGCAAGGGGAGAAGCTCAACCCTTAGGATGCTATTAGGCCTATGATCATCTACATGAAGCCTAATTCTAGTGCAACACTCCAAGCAAGTCACATCAATACAGTAGAACAAGAAGAAAACAGACAAACAGGGAAAACAAGTCAGCAATCTCCACAGCAGAGCATTCTTCTGACAGCAATCCAATCCAAAGTTTGTAACTGCTCTTCAAGTTCACACCATCTTCAAGAGAAGGAAAGGGATGCTCCATCTTCAAACTATACCAAATCACTCCACCAAGAATGAAGAGAATCAACAAGATGAGTGTTTGATGATGGGAAGCAGGAAGGAAACCAAAGGAATCCCACCTGACACTCAACCAGTCATCAGAGAAAGGCATCCTCAAACGTTTTACTCATTGTAAAATGTCACACATCCCTCCAAAGGAGAGATGAGACTTTCACATGAGGACTTTGAATCATAGGATGAGAATGGAAGGCAAGTGAAACCAACCATGCTTATTTGAAGGAAAAAACTACTTCTAAAGCTCTCTCCTAAAAACCCTAATCTTATAAGCTACAAAAAGCTAACAAAAAGGAAATAAAAGCTCCAAGCCAAGCTCCACCAGCCACCACACAAAAGCTTCATCATTCCCATGACATCACCCAAGAAGAACCAGAGGCCCAACATACAAGAAAAGCCCACTTTGAGTCCATTCCAAAACAATCACCAAGGTTGAAGCACCAAATGAATAAACAAATTAAATGTTCTATCTAAAATAGCAAAACACACCCTAAAAATCTAATTATTTTTCTATGGGAACATGCATTTGTTAATGATCTATAGTTCAAAGATCAGAACCTATGTCAATTTCTAAGTCCTCTAATAAAATCTTAAGTTGAAAGGTATCAAGGGAAACCATTAATGGGGAAAGGCTCTATACCTACCTCTAAAACAGAACCTATGATTTTCTAAAAATGTGATAAAATTCATATGGGAGCATACATCTCTAACCTAGCATCTATCAAAAATTCACAACAAAATTCCAAACCAATTGATAGAACAAAAATCAACAAACAGACAACTCAATTATGCAAAATTAATGAAATATCCAAAATAAGAAAAATATGAATTAAATTGAAAAAACATCAAAAATTAAATCTAACATCATAGAAAAATCACAAATCAAGAGAGGATCATGGGGATATTTTCTTTTTATTTTTATGACAATTATTGAATTTTAAAATAATTTTAGAAGATAAAAAGAATAAAAGAAAATCAAAAAAGAATTAACTAAACAAAATTCAAGGAATTATCAGAGCCATTGGATCATCAGACTTAGTAAGCAAATCCTAGGCTAATGCGCGTGTCCACGTGAGGAGTGAGGTGGAGCTGAGTGGGATTCCACGTCGTTTAATGAAACGACCTCGTTTTGGAGGAGAGGCAAAATCTCAGTTTGAATGAGAGCCACACGATGATCCTACTGAGTCTAAGTTCCAGCCAGACCCAACGTACCATACATCATCTTCTTCCTTCAACTTTTGGTGAAGGTTCTGAACCAGACGGTGGCGCCACCGTCTTCTCTGGTGAAGGCCAAGTTGCAGGCATCCATAAAGCACAAACTATACATCAATCTTGCTCAGAATTTCACGCTGATTACGAAAATGAACTCCAAATTTCATGAATCCTTCTATATTTTCAAAACCGAATCAAGATCCAAAATATGTCAACACATCAATCTTCACCAAACTTCAAATTACTGGCATAGAAATGATCCTCATCTAACACTGATTAACCTAAGCTATATCACTTGTGCTAAAACCTCAAGACTAGGGAGAATTGAACCTCAACAGAAATGGTACCACATGATCAATCATCACCAATTGCTACCAATTTAATCCTAAAACGTGCTAAGTTTCACATAGATCTTAGCCACATGCTTGTTTCTAACTACATCATGCTAAATTAAGAGGAAATTTGAGGTTTACCAACCTGACTTTAAGCTTCGAATTGAGATGTCTATGGCTTGAATCTTGCTTCCAAACATTCCAGATCTACTCAGTGATGATTGCAGAAACTTGTAAAACCTTCAATTCCTCTTGAAAACAGCTTGAATCCAAAAACCAATTTGCACTTTTCTTCTTCAAACTCCAATGGCTCTCTCTGATCTCAGCACGAATCAATCACCAACCCTTGCCCAAATGAGTTTCTGAACATTTATGGAGTGTGATAGAAACTTCTAGAGGCCCAGCCCAGGCCCAATTCAGAAGATCCATTTTCAAAATTTTCTCCAAAAATTTGAACATGGCAAGCTCGAATTTGGCTCAATTCCTTGTATGAGAAGCTTTGGTTAACTTCCATAACAGTCCTTGAAGGGGTTCAGATCAACTAGAGCTTCCCAATTGGCTTTGTGAATGATTTCTTGTGATGTTGCTTATTTGTGAAGAAACATGTCAAAACACCATGAATTATGAGTCAATTGAAAATTATAGAATTGCCAATGTTTCTAAATCATCATTTCTGATCAAATTGAGTGGTCATTTGGCATATTTTGTGCATATAACAATTTATTTGAATTTCCCACCAAATAATGCCTTTAATTTCTCTTTTTTCAAACCACTTCAAGTCAACTCCTACTATGGACCAAACCAATTCACCATGAGCTCTTGGTTGACCTAAAAACCATATTTTGAGCAAGTTTCGTATTGAACAAAATTGCATTTGAGGCTTGCAAGATGGAGAAAATGACCTATAATGCCAAATGACCTATAATCTTACTTTCCCAAAATACCCCTAACTTGTAAACCTCATAACTTGAGTTCTACAAATCAGATGGAAGACTTCTATTACAATTTGGAAAGCTAAGATCAATACCTACAACTTTCATGTTGGCCAAAAGTTTAGGAGAAATCCCCTACTAGGCCAAAGGTTCCTTGGAAGTTGATGAACTTTCACAGACAAATTTCACATTCCTCAGATGACCTGTAACTTGTCTGGACCATAACTTGAGTTATATAAATCCAATGGAGGACTTCTAGTACTCAAATTAAAGCTAAGAGCATGATCTACAAGTTCCATGTTGGCAAAAAATGGAGATGAAACTTGCATCTTGAGATAAGTGGTCTTGAAGTTAGACACTAAATAGGGGATTTTACCCTGAGAATCCTAATTTAGCAACTCCTCACCCCTTGAACTTTTCTTGCATAGATCTTTAAATATCATCTCATGTGTCTCAACACAACTATATATGATTGCAAAGACTAAAAAATGAGCTTTGATCCCCTTCACTTGCACAGTTAACTTAGGGTTACTAAGATGAAAACCTTATTTGCAACACCCTCAACTGTGGCTCTTCACACTTGGCATAAAGAATTAATTGAGCTCCACCATAACCCTCAAAGCACTTCAATGAGCTCTACTCACACCCTTTCACCTTGGTCAAGACCTCACCATCCCTTGATGATCTTCAATTGGTCCTCAAATTAGGAGCCTAACCCCATACAAACAAATGAACTCCTTAAGAACTCAACCTTCTACCTGATAATTATGGTGACTTCTCAAGCTTGAATAAGACCTCTAGAAAGGCTCCACACTTGATCCCCTGTTAAATGAAAAATGCTATGCTATGCAAATGCTAATGCAATGAAACATAAACCAAATAAGAAAAGGTTAGGCAAATTTTGGGGTGCAACAGCTGCCCCTATTCAAGCGGCTTGGACCCGATAGGATGAAAAGCGAACGACTTTCAGTCAATCGAGGTAGAAGACGGTTGAATACCAGAGAACCTGGAAATTTGCTAACCGAAGAAATAAACTTTCAAACTGCTTGGGAACACCACATCCAAATGATTGAATCCGGTTGTTGCAGCAACAACTGATCAATCATCCGATAAAGAACCTGATTTCAATATCAAACACCTGCGTGATGCCACAAGTGTCGTGTCAACGACAAACACTACGATAAGCGGGAACTACATAAAGCATGACATCAACATCCTTGATCTTCCGTTTCCGCAGAAACAGGCATACGCTACATGAAAGCGAATCTCGTCAATATCTCTGACCCTCCATTTCCTCAGAAATGGGCACACGCTAAATAAAAGCGAGAATTGTCAATATCTCTGACCTTCCATTTCCTCGGAAATGGGCATCCGCTAAATAAAAGTTAGTACTGTCAATATCTCTGACCTTCCATTTACACGTAAATGGGCATACGCTAAAAAAGCAAGAATCGTCAATATCTCTGACCTTCCATTTCCTCGGAAATGGGCATACGCTAAATAAAAGCGAGAATTGTCAATATCACTGACCTTCCATTTCCTCGGAAATGGGCATACGCTAAATAAAAGTGAGTAACGTCAATATCACTGACCTTCCATTTCCTCGGAAATGGGCAAACGCTAAAAAAAAGCGAGTAACGTCAATATCACTGACCTTCCATTTCCTCGGAAATGGGTAAACGCTAAATAAAAGTGAGTACTGTCAATATCTCTGACCTTCCATTTCCTCGGAAATGGGCATAAGCTAAATAAAAGCGAGTACTGTCAATATCTCGGACCTTCCATTTCCTCGGAAATGGGCATACGCTAAATAAAAGCGAGTACTGTCAATATCTCTGACCTTCCATTTCCTCAGAAATGGGCACACGCTAATAAAAGCGAGAAATGTCAATATCACTGACCTTCCATTTCCTCGAAAATGGGCATACGTTAAATAAAAGCGAGAATCGAGCATCCACAGACTTGAACAAATAACTCTGTGGGGACTTCTGACATCGGCTGCCAGACATCCATCTTGATCGAAAATGGGTAACAACTTTGAAGGTATAATCATGAAGCTTTCAATGTCGACGTAACAGCCATCCGAGGAAGACTCTACTGGGGAATTGCTGACATTAACCGCCAGACATTTACCTTGACGATAAGTAAAGACTTCAACGGTTTAAAATGCTGATGTAACAACAATCCGAGGAAAACTCCACTGGGGAGGAAGAGAAACTTAACCAAGTAACTCTGATGAGGGAACACATGATAGGACGAACGCGATCATTACATATCTCATGTCAAGAATCATCTGAAACCATCCTGAACAAGAATTCCAAACCTGCAGGGAAACACCTGAAACAAAATAGGTAACCAACCTGGTTTATGCTTCAAAAGGCATACGTTGATAATGGCGTAATGCTCCATACGAAATGGAATGCTACATATTTGCAAATATGATGATGTATGCGAGATGCAAATGCAAGCTCGGGCTACTGGAGAAAAACTGGGTACATAACCGCTTCAGCAAAATAAATGCTGAAAACAAAGCTAGCTCCACTGAGGATAATCAGGTATCACAGAATTGTTCCAGCAAAATGCATGCTGGAAAGGTACGCCGACTCCGCTGGGGAAGAAGAGACAATCCTGCTGGGGACTATCGTTACCGTCCGGAATTACGCACTCTGCTGAGGAAGATCATCCTACTGGAGGAAAAATGACCCGCTGGCGAACAGAAAGAACCACCTTGCGCGGGGGCGACCCTTTTCAAACCATGGACAACCTGGTTGTACCTTGTGGGGGATTAAATGTACACACGACCACCGCGGGGAATGCACATCACTGCCTGACCGCTCGCTAACTCGCATATAACTCTTCTGGGGATAAAAATGCGACTTCCATCTGCTGGGGAGAAATAAGACCACCTAGAGCCTACTCCTACGTTAAGGGACTCCGGCTGGGGAAACACGATCCCTTGGTTGTTTGCTGCGAAGGTAACGACCCTGCAAAATATGAGCAACAACAAGATATCTTATACAAAAGGAAATATCCAGGTCAGTATTCGTGACAATTGTTCAGTCAATTCAAAGTTTTAACAATTATTGGTCGAGGCCTGCAAGTTTATGCATGTGCAAGTTTATCAAAAACATCAGCGTTTTCCATAAACAAAACAGTAAAAGTTAAAATAAGAAGCAAACATCCAATACTGAATATGCGTTTATTGATAACGGGCCTGTAAATAGGCCAAGTTTTGTACAATGGATGCAACTCCTGAAAAGAGGAAGCTACAAAAACAAATACAAACATGTACAGAGGTACAAAGAAATTGGTATACATGTCGGCAACGTGGTACAGACGAACACCATGAGTTGATCCTCCTATGACTCGCCTGACTTTGATGCTTTCCCGATACTCAGTCCTCGAAAGAGATTGACTTGGATAATCGACCCTCAGGTACTCCCAACCACTAAGCAATGCAGTATCAAACTCGGACCGTAATCATTTGCTTTTTCAATCCCTAACTTTTGCCTGGATCACCCTTTGCGGGTTTTCAATTCACCGGGATACCCTTTTTTTCCAAAGTCGCCTTTTCAGGTTTTCGACTTTGCGGGTGTACATCTTTTCAATTTTTATCCCTAACTTTTGCCCGAACTTTTTCTTTTTCTTTTTGGTTCGCCGGGATGCCCCATTTTTGCCTGGACTCTCTTTTTCTGTCCAGCGGGTCTCTTTTAAGCAAAGTATTTTTTAACTGCGTCCGAGTTCACAGGGGATGAAAAATCTTCTCCATCCATGGTGGACAATAGTAAGGCTCCTCCAGAGAAGACCTTTCGCATAATGTATGGACCTTCATAGTTGGGAGTCCATTTGCCCCTGTGATCCGATTGTGGTGGAAGAATCTTTTTTAGCACAAGATCACCCGTCTGAAAGCTTCGAGGGTGCACCTTCTTGTCGTAAGCTTTCTTCATCCGGCTCTGATATAATGACCATATGCAATAGATGCAAGTCTCTTCTCATCCATCAAATTGAGCTGATTCAACCTATTCCGCACCCATTCTGCCTCATCAAGTTGGACATCGAGCAATACTCTCAAGGAAGGAATCTCAACTTCTAATGGCAAGACAAACTCCATACCATACACCAGTGAGAAAGGTGTTTCCCCGGTTGATGTGCATACCGTCGTACGATAACCGTGCAAAGTGAAGGGCAACATCTCGTGCCAGTCTTTGTATGTCACAACCATCTTCTGAACTATCTTCTTGATGTTCTTATTGGCCGCCTCAACAACGCCATTCATCTTGGGTCTGTAGGGAGACGAGTTGTGATGCTCAATCTTGAAGTTTTGACACAATTCCTTCATCATTTTGTTATTCAGGTTCGAACCATTGTCAGTAATGATTCTTTCGGGGATGCTGTACCGACAGATGATATCTTTTTTGATAAACCTGGCTACCACTTGCTTGGTGACATTAGTGTAAGGTGCTGCTTCAACCCATTTGGTGAAGTAATCGATAGCCACCAGGATGAACCTGTGTCCATTGGATGCAGTGGGCTCAATTTTGCCAATCATATCGATGCCCCACATGGAGAAAGGCCACGGGGACGCCATAACATTCAAAGGGCTCGGCAGCACCTGAATCTTGTCCGCATAAATTTGGCATTTATGGCACTTCTTTGCAAACTTAAAGCAGTCTCTTTCCATTGTCAACCAATAATACCCTGCCCATAATAACTTTCGAGACATAGCATGTCCGCGGCGTGCATGCCAAAGGTTCCCTCGTGGACCTCTTCCATGAGTAAATTAGCCTCTTTCTCATCAACACATCACAAAAGCACCAAATCATGGTTTCTTCTATACAGAACACCATCTGGATTCAAGTAGAAATTACCAGCCAATCTCCTAAGAGTCTTCTTATCACGACTGGATGCCCCAGTCGGATACTCTTGGTTCTCTAGGAAATTCTGAATATCAAAATACCAAGGCTTGCCATCGGAAGCTTCCTCAATGGCGAATATGAAGGCGGGCCTATCAAGGTGAGAGATAACTATTCTGGGAGCCTCATTCTAGATGTTAACTTTGTACATGGAAGACAACATCGCAAGAGCATCAGCCATCTGATTTTCTACCCGTGGCACATGATGAAACTTTACCCAGTCAAAGAAAGGTAACAGTCTTCTTGCATAATTCATATATGGTATCAGATTGGGCTGACGAGTCTCCCATTCACCCTTGATCTAGTTCACGACTAGTGCGGAGTCTCCATACACATCAAGATTTTTAATCCTCAAATCAATAGCCTCCTCGAGACCCATGATGCACGCCTCATATTCAGCTTCGTTATTAGTAACTGGGAACGTCAATCTGGCGGTGAATGGGATGTGCGTCCCATGGGGAGTCGTGATGATTGCCCCAATTCCACTTCCATATGAATTCACAGCACCGTCAAAAATCAATTGTCATTGGGAACCCGGCTCAGGACCTTCACCATGCAATGGCTCTTTGCAGTCTTTCATCTTTAAGTACATGATATCCTCGTCAGGAAAATCAAACTTCATCGGCTGGTAATCATCGATGGGCTGCTCCGCCAGGTACTCTGACAGTACGCTACCTTTGATAGCCTTTTGCCAGACGTACTGTATATCGTACTCTCTTAATACCATCTTCCATCGGGCAATCCTTCCAGAAAGCGCCTACTTCTCAAAGACGTACTTGATTGGATCCATCCTCGAAATTAGCATGGTTATGTGATTTAACATGTATTGTCTCAGACGTTTGGCAGCCCAAGCAAGTGCACAACACGTCTTTTAAAGCATGGAGTAACGAGACTCACATTCTGTGAACTTTTTACTCAAGTAATAAATTGCATGCTCTTTTCGTCCAGTCTCGTCATGTTGACTGAGAACACAACCCATACTATTCTCAAGAACCGTCAAGTACATGATCAGCGGTCTCCCGGCTACTGGGGGTAAGATCGGGGGTTCCTGCAAGTATTCTTTTATTCTTTCAAACGCCTTTTGACAATTTTCGTTCCAGACAATTTCCTGGTCTTTTTTCAACAATTTAAACATTGGCTCACACGTGGCAGTTAGGTGAGATATGAACCGGGTAATGTAGTTCAACCTCCCTAAAAATCCACGAACCTCTTTCTCTGTTTTTGGCGCTGGCATTTCTTGTATTACTTTTATTTTAGCAGGATCAACCTCTATTCCTTTTTTGCTAACAATGAACCCCAGTAGCTTACCAGATCTCACCCCGAAGGTGCACTTATTAGGATTCAGCCTCAGCCTGAATTTCCTAAGCCTCTCAAACAATTTCAGAAGATTCACTAGATGCTCTTCCTCCGTCTGGGATTTGGCAATCATATCGTCAACATAGACCTCAATCTCTTTATGCATCATGTCATGAAAGAGAGTCGTCATAGCACGTTGATATGTTGCCCAAGCGTTCTTTAAACCAAAGGGCATCACTTTGTAGCAAAACGTTCCCCACGGGGTAATGAAAGTTGTTTTCTCCATATCCTCCGGCGCCATTTTAATCTGATTATAGCCCGAAAAGCCGTCCATGAAGGAAAACACAGAGAAATGCACAGTGTTGTCAACCAACACATCAATATGAGGAAGCGGGAAGTCATCCTTAGGACTCGCCTTGTTCAGATCCCGATAGTCAACACACATTCGTACCTTACCATCCTTCTTTGGTATAGGTACTATATTGGCGACCCAAGGATGGTAAGTTGTAACAGCTAGGAAACCAGCGTCCCACTGTTTCTACACTTCCTCTTTAATCTTTACGGCCATATCTGGTTTAGTTCTTCTGAGCTTTTGCTTGACCAGCGGACAGTCTTCACGCAATGGCAAGCGGTGGACCATGATATCAGTGTCTAGCCCAGGCATATCTTCATAAGACCAAGCAAAGATGTCACTATACTCTCGAAGCATCTCGACAAGTCTCTGCTTGATATCAATTTGCAGCACAACCCCTATCCGGACATTCCTGACAATCTCTTCTGAACCCAAATTAATGATCTTAATATCCTCCTGATGAGGCAGAATGATTCTCTCTTCTTATTTCAACAGACGAGTCATCTCCTCTGGTAAGTCGTCGTCCTCAACAACCTCTTCTTCGGCTTGAAATATCGGGTGCTCAAAGTCGAAGCGAGTCATAGGGAGATATTGATCGGTGTCATCTGAAATATGGATCATCCTGCAATAAAAAGGGTTAAATGCTTCAAATGATATGCAAACGAAGCACACGACCACATTGCCATTTTATTGTAAAAATAAAAAAAAAACAGAAAAAACAGGGATCACAAAATTTGCATGGGGAAAACGCCTTTATTTGATGATTAAAACAAAGCATACACATAAGTAAGTAGGCCCTGAAATAAAATCACTATGCCCCGGGTAAGACACAGGATTATACAATAATCAAAAAACAAGGCATTACTGTTTCGGCGTCACTTAAACAAAGTCTTGGATAGACCAGTTGCATAGGCTCTGTCCTGGCTCGCTGGGCTTGATCCACGACTGCATGTCACAGTTGCTATTGCCTTCCCCACTGTCAGACACAACGTTGATCTGTTCAAAACTGACTCCTCCAGGAGTGAACACAATCGGCCCTTTGAATCCCGGCTTGCCCTGTGAAGAGGATGATGACGACGGGTGATACCCTAATCCGAACTTGTCTTGCTTAACAGGAATCTCCAGAACTTGACCCCAACCTTTCACTTCACCAGCCTGAACTACCGCTTGGGCTTCTCTGTACGACGACATAGCCACTTCCGGTCCCTTGCTGATGACAGGAGATTTGTCATTGATCTGCACTCCTTCAAAGGCCTGACACAATGTTTCGTGGATTTCACCATCCACTTCGACATACTTAAACGATGACAGGTGACTGGCCAGAATGTCTTCCTCCCCACATATAGTGACAATACTACCACCGACCGCATACTTAAGCTTTTGGTGCAACGTCGATGTCACAGCCCCTGCAGCATGGATTCACGGTCGTCCAAGCAAACAACTATAAGCTGGCTGTATGTCCATGATGTAAAACACAGTGTCAAACACTTCTGGACCGACCTGGATCGGCAAAGTCAATTCTCCAAATACAGACCTTCTCGTCCCGTCAAATGCTCTCACCACTAAATCACTTGGCGTGCAGATTACTCCTCGGGTATCTAGCTTCAACAATGCTTTCTTGGGTAAGACATTTAAGTATGAGCCAGTGTCAACAAGGACGTGGGACATAACAGTGCCCCTACACTCAACAGAAATATGCAACGCACTATTCTGGTTACGGCCTCTGGGCGTCAAACCAAAATCAGTAAAACCAAGGCCATGCCCCGCATTCACGTGCGCAATCACTCCTTCGAGTTGATTCACAGATATCTCATGGGGTACATAGGCAGCGTCCAGAGCTTTCAACAACGCGTTTTGGTGAGCCTCTGAACAAAGCAGCAATGACAAAATTGATATTTTGGAAGGCGTCTGCTGCAGGTGATCGACGATTTTATAATCGCTCTTCCGAATCAATCTCATGAATTCTTCTACATCTTTGGTCAAAGCCTCTTTTTCCTTCTCTTGAAAAGGTCATTCCTCATTGAACTTACCTTTCCCCTTTGCAATTCTCTCAGCTTCTACTTCTGGCGACGCAAAGATTCTACCACTGCGGGTTACGCCCCCTGCCCCCACAAGATTATCAACGGACCCTACAGGCGGGCTTGGCAGGTTAATCTTTTCCCCATTGCAATACACTTCCACCCCATAATTCCAGGGGATGGCTTTAGTACTCTCATATGGGATAGGTCCAGCTTTGGTAATTGTGATTGTCGGCCTCTTGGGAGGTGCCGATATCGTGACAGTTTTGAATGGTATTGTAATCGTTGCAACTTCACCCTGCTTCTCAACTTTTGCCTCAACAGGCTTTTCTTCAGGAGTGCGATCAAATTGCAGCGTACCTTCGTCGATCATTCTTTGAATACCTCTTCTCAAGTTATTACAACCCTCAGGCTGGGCCAAACAATCAACACAATCAGCATCACACCCAGGGAACACTCCCCCTTTCAGCAATCTGCTTTTGACATAACCCAAAGGCGTTTTCAATTCGTCCACATTCATAACCAGATTCAGACTAGCATCCTCTAACACAGCACCTACCTTTCCAGTTCCATGAGGGGGCATAGGATTCTTCTCAATATTGGGCGCTTTGTTACCAAAGTTTATAGCTTTGCTATCTATCAAATCTTGCACCATGTGTTTGAACGCTTAAGAATTCTCGATGGTATGACCGGGTTCCCCGGAGTGGAAATCGCAATGTGCATTAACGTCATACCCATAAGGAGGCATGCCCTTCGGCGGAGCTAGCGTCCTTTTCTCAACAAGCTGCAACTGTAACAAGGTTGGAAGAAGCTGAGCATAAGGTAGCGGAGGTGCATCAAAGACTCTTTTCACAGCCCTATCCCAACCTTGATATCTCTGTGGAACGGCGTCTTGTCGTCCCTGTTGCTGTTGTGGCTGTTGTTGTTGCCGTTGAGGTACAGGAATTGTCACACTAGCAATCTGCTGCCTGTGCCAATTCCGACTTCTATCCCTTCTCCGATCACTATATACTGCATTGGTATCTCCCTGTCTCTTGTTCCCAAAAGCCTTTTTACCACCTCCAGCTGAGGTTGACTCTCCCGCTTGAATTTTACCAATCTTAACACCATTCTCGATACGTTCCCCCAAGAGTATCAACTCGGAAAAATTAGACGTCGTACAATTGATGAGCCTGTCATAGTACAACCCAGAAAAAGTGCCCACAAACATATCTACCAACTCCCGCTCTACCATAGGTGGGTGCACCCTGGCAGCTAGCTCACGCCACCTTTGGGCGTATTCTTTGAAACTCTCGTTATTCTTTTGAGAGAGATTTTGGAGCTAGACCCTGTTCGGCGCAAGGTCGCTGTTGTATTGGTAATGTTTGACAAAAGCTTCTGCCAACTCCTTCCAGCTACCGATTTGAGTAGGCTCTAACCCCATATACCATTCCAATGACGGCCCCAATAAGCTGTCTTGGAAAAAATGCATCAGCATCTTTTCGTCATCAGAGTATGCGGACATTCTCTGATAGTAAGATCGCACGTGAACTCTCGGGCATGTATCCCCCTTATACTTGTCAAATGTGGGCGCTTTGAATTTGATTGGTACCCTCAAGCCAGGGACCAATCCCATGTTAGCCACATCCAGCCCCGCGACATTCTGATTAGCAAGATTCTCATTTGTTCTTCCAACAACCTGAACTTTCTATCATTGTCAACGGGCGCCTTAAAATCCCTTCTTGGAGGAGGGAAAGCATCTTCCTGGCGATCTTCACCCCAGTGAGAATCCTCATTACCATACTCAGCATAAGCATTATGAGGACCAAAACCAGCCTGATTAACCCTATGACCATATCCCAAGTTGCCGAAACCTTAGTTTCCGGCGCCTGGCCCAAAACCAGCATTATGAACGCCCATTCCCATACCATTATGGCTTGCATTGCCAAAGCCTGCATTACCGAAGCCCTGATTACCGTAACCCAGATTTTTGTAACCCTGATTGCCATAGCCTTGATTACCACCAAAACCAACGTTGCCAATACCAATACCCATACCAGTATTCCCAGCACCGAGACCAGCATTTCCAGTGCCAACATTGAAACCAGTATTCCCCGTCACATCCATATTCTCAGCTCTGTTATTATTCTCAGTCGTATTGAGGACAACCACCGGCACCGTGTCATCTGCTCGCGGATTCCCGACTCGAGAAGGATGATTAGCAAAACCTCCATGTAGCACACCCTGACTATCAACCCTAGCCATCAGAGGCTGCACTAAAGTTTGCAGCTGCTCCTGGCCCTTAGCCACAGTCTCCATCACCTGCATGAACTGCACCATACGGTCACGCATCTCCTGCATCTCAGTCTGCATCTGGTCCATGACTTTCTTACAGTTGCTTCTGGTAGGATAGCGATGAATTCGCTGGTCGGCAATCCTGGAACCTGCATCAATAGAGAGTTAAGAGAACAGTACAAAGTACCTGCTATGTGAATGATTTATGCAAATGCAAACGCGTGTCTGTGTGTTAGGGAGATTTTCCCCCGATTCGAGTGCCAGAGTGCAGGTGCTGATAACAAGAAGTTCGGATCCAATCACTGGAATAACATCTCATATATAGATGGGCCAACAAGGCAGTAGTACAAAGTCAAAGAATACAATAGGAATCAATAGCATGACCTCAACCAATAGGCCTGGTGATGGTCAGCTTACAGCAAGAATCAGAAAAATACAAAGAGCTACAAAGATAATCAAGTGCGACAGCAGGCACGAAACTCCTCTAACAACTCTATAGTCTCTGAGTGATCAGGACGAGTGAGTAACCCTTCAACAAGCAACTCTCTCTGCATGATAGTACACTGGAGACCCTTAACTGAATCTTCCCACGCTCCCTGGCCAAAGCAATCCTCTAGCTTTCGCTTCTTGGACTCGAACCTCTGCTTGCGATCCTTCAAGTTAGCAAGAGCTTTGTTCAACAAATTTTCAGTGGCGTATCTGCGAGCGGTCTCCTCATCAAACCTCTTCTCACTAGCCTTCGCCTGAGCCCTCAATTTAGAGATTTGCTGCTTTAGTTTATCTTCCCTCTCTTTGTTGTTGGCTATGGTGGCATTCCACTGCTGATTAAACTTGGATATTCTTCTGTACGCTTCATCCAAGTGCTGCTTCTTAGTGTCCAGTACGTCATTGACAGATTTGAAGTCCTGACCCAAACGCTCACGCTCAACCATCTGCTTAGTCAAATCCGTATCTAACCTATTCACCAACTCTGTTTGCCTCTTGAAGGAGTGGACGACTTCGTTTCTCTCGCTTCTGATCTGTGCCAACTCTTTCTCTAACTCTTCATTTGCCTTCTTCAGCTCTTCTCTCTCAGCTAAAACCTGATTATACTGCTGAATAGACACGGTAGTAGGCTCTTCCACCACCGGAGGGCATTGGAAAAGGCATCCCTATAATCTCTGCTTTGGCTCTGATCCAGGTCACATACGGAGCGTAAGCTTGGCTATTACTTTTCCCCAACAATGACTTCCCTCGTCTACTGATATCATTCTAGGCATGCTGAAGCTTAGATAACATATTCCCCTCTAGAAGACTAGTGAGGTACAGAGATTCTTGCACCTCTTCATCCTTTGGCGGAACCCTCAAAGCATAAGCAAATTGTCAGACAAGCAAAGATGGATTATAGTTGATACAACCCTTCCTTCCTATCAAAGGCACATTCGGAAACCCCCTGCAGCTGAATATAACCTTAGTACCCAACATATCTCTATCAAACCAAACAACACTCTCTGCTGATAAACTCATCAAGCGCTCAGACCACTCAGCTGTAGCTGCAGATGAGGCAAAGAGACCCTTCTTGGGTAGGTGACTATCAAACCATCTATAGAACAAAGGCACGCAACATGATACATTCTTACCCCTTCTATTCTCGTTCTTGTAATTCACGGAATGATAGACATCTCCAATCAAGGTAGGAACTGGATTCCCTGATGCAAATATATGAAAGGCATCTAAGTCCACAAAATCAGGCATATTAGGAAACAGGATGATACCATATATGCAGAGAGCAAGAATGGCATTGAACACAATCCAACAACCGTCTTTGGCACACTGTTGGGCTTTCCCAACTAAGAACTGCAAAGAAAAACCAGGAACCTTGTTCCAACTAGACAAGATCAACTCAGAGGCATCCAGATGAAGAGAAAGAGCTAGATTAGCCAGATTAGGCTCAGCATCCATATGAACAAAAGGCATCTGACTCCTGATAGGAAAACCCAATAAATCAGCATACTCCTCTAATGTAGGTGCAAGAATGAAGTCCGGGAAAGTAAAGCATCTCAAAGGAGGATCATAGAACTGCAACAAGGCATATAACCCATTCAACTCATACACAGAAGGTTTACGGACCAAACTGAGCAGCTTCCCATAAGACTTTCTGAATTCACCTCTAACAGTATCATCTGCCAAAGCAATCAAACTGGACAACTGAGCAACATCTCGAGTGGGGAGCTTATAGGCCACAGTCTTCCTCAGTGAACCCATAATAGTACAACAGAAGGCAAGAAAACCTGAATCGGGGGATAATGGGCACTTGCAACACAGACACACGTTAATGACATGCAAATGGGTATGAAAAATGCAAAATGCAATGCAACAGAGGATCAAGATGGCTGCTGAGAAAATCAAAGCTCTGATCCAATTCAAACACAACTCTGCTCTAATAGCACAACCCTGAAGAGGACCAATAAATACGCATTGTCGAGAACAACCATATCTCTGACGATAAGAACCTCTGAACCCCACAACACTGATTTATTGACAAGAAAACCAGGTAGTCTGAAGGTTAAAGTTTCCTGCAATAACCCGACCACGCTCACAAGTATGGACCTAAATCACATACAAGGTATGGCATCCTATGCGTTTCCCAGCGTCACAGACTTTCAAGAGCGATGATACGATACCCAGAAGGTGTGGCATCATCATCCCTTGAAGTGGCCTCAGAGCGAAAATAAGGTGTCGGCAAGACAGAAGAGTCGCCAGCTTTCGTTATTTATCCCTCAGAGCGGGAAAGGAAACGATCAAAAAAACCTGACGCAAAGGTATAAGACAAGGTCGTCGCAACCATTGTCTGGATTCGGGAGTCGGTTACGCAAGGGGAAGGTATTAACACCCCTCACGTCCATCGTACTCGATGGGATCCATGCTTGTTGTGTTTATCTGACGGGTTTGTTACATCTATCTACGCTAAAAATCTAGTCTGAAAAGAAAATGAAAATGACTCGGCAAAGCGTCGCACTTCATGCCTACGTATTCCCGTCTAGAGCGAGAAATCAGAGTCAACGTAGTTCGCCTAACTACGGGGGAAGGTTGCTCGCCAAGATATCGCATCTTGTGCCTACGTACTTTCACACGGCGCGAAAGATCAGAGCAAACGTAGTTCGGGACACGAGAGATACAGGTTTGTCTTTTTTACCCGAGTAAAGTTAACAGACGGTTCCAGCAGTTGGTGTATGCAGCTCGACCATTGGAGACTTAGGCGTTTACCGTTTTGCAGTAGAACCGGGAGTTAACAGAACTCTCCTTCTGAAAAAGGTTTCCCAAGGGATTAAAGGTCCAAGAGGACAAAAAGAGTTTGATCTTTGTTTTCTGTTTTTTTTAGAGAAATGTCTTTTTATGGATGTTTGCAACTGATATCGCACTAGAGACTATGACCTGAGAGTGAATGCGTCGCATGTCACCCAAAGGGTACCATACTAAACATCCAGATTGCTGAAAAGAAACTCTCTAACAATCCTTTCTCAGGTAGCTTAAGGCTCGTAACGTACGACGTCAATTAACCTTTATTACGGTATTTTGATTTTGTTTGCAGATGAGAAGAGAAAAGACACCCTAAAGGGGAACTGATCCAATCCTAAAGTTGTCATGCAAAATGGACCTACAATTGAGGTTAGGAGGGAATCTACATAATGTTATCATGCATGGTTAGAACCCTAATGTTTGTCATAACTTCTCTAGAACTAGAGAAGTCAGAGTTCCTAGGGGAACATGGCAAAGGAAAACAAACAGTAAACAAATTAACTGAAAAGAAATTACGGTAAACAAAATGCTGTAAATAAAATGCATGTTATGCATCACACAAGCAGAAGGAGCCTAGCTCAACTTCTAAACAAATAAGGCACAAGGGCCACACATCACACAGGCAAGGGAGCTGAGCTCTACCAAATACCAGCAAGCAAAGCCACACAGTAAAAATACAAGTAGAGGGAGAAACTCAACCTCTAATGCAATACAAGCAAGGGGAGAAGCTCAACCCTTAGGATGCTATTAGGCCTATGATCATCTACATGAAGCCTAATTCTAGTGCAACACTCCAAGCAAGTCACATCAATACAGTAGAACAAGAAGAAAACAGACAAACAGGGAAAACAAGTCAGCAATCTCCACAGCAGAGCAATCTTCTGACAGCAATCCAATCCAAAGTCTGTAACTGCTCTTCAAGTTCACACCATCTTCAAGAGAAGGAAATGGATGCTCCATCTTAAAACTATACCAAATCACTCCACCAAGAATGAAGAAAATCAATAAGATGATTGTTTGATGATGGGAAGCAGGAAGGAAACCAAAGGAATCCCACCTGACACTCAACCAGTCATCAGAGAAAGGCATCCTCAAACGTTCTACTCATTGTAAAATGTCACACATACCTCTAAAGGAGAGATGAGACTTTCACATGAGGACTTTGAATCATAGGATGAGAATGGAAGGCAAGTGAAACCAACCATGCTTATTTGAAGGAAAAAACTACTTCTAAAGCTCTCTCCTAAAAACCCTAATCTTATAAGCTACAAAAAGCTAACAAAAAGGAAAGAAAAGCTCCAAGCCAAGCTCCACCAGCCACCCCACAAAAGATTCATCATGCCCATGACATCACCCAAGAAGAACCAGAGGCCCAACATGCAAGAAAATCCTCCTTTGAGTCCATTCCAAAACAATCACCAAGGTTGAAGCACCAAATGAATAAACAACTTAAATATTCTATCTAAAATAGCAAAACACACCTTAAAAATCTAATTATTTTTCTACGGGAACATGCATTTGTTAATGATCTATAGTTCAAATATTAGAACCTAATTCAATTTCTAAGTCCTCTAATAAAATCCTAAGTTGAAAGGTATCAAGGGAAACCATTGATGGGGAAAGGCTCTAAACCTACCTCTAAAACAGAACCTATGATTTTATAAAAAATGTGAGAAAATTCATATGGGAGCATACATCTCTAACCTCGCATCTATACAAAATTCACAACAAAATTCCAAACCAATTGATAGAACAAAAATCAACAAACAGACAACTCAATTATGCAAAATTAATGAAATATCCAAAATAAGAAAAATATGAATTAAATTGAAAAAACATCAAAAATTAAATCTAACATCGTAGAAAAATCACAAATCAATAGAGGATCATGGGGATATTTTCTTTTTACTTTTCTGACAATTATTAAATTTTAAAATGATTTTAGAAGATAAAAAGAATAAAAGAAAATCAAAAAAGAATTAACTAAATAAAATTCAGGGAATTATCAGAGCCATTGGATCATCAGACCTAGTAAGCAAATCCTAGGCTAACGCGCGTGTCCACGTGAGGAGTGAGGTGGAGCTGAGTGGGATTCCACGTCGTTTAATGAAACGACCTCGTTTTGGAGGAGAGGCAAAATCTCAGTTTGAATGAGAGCCACACGATGATCCTACTGAGTCCAAGTTCTAGTCAGATCCAACGTACCATACATCCTCTTCTTCCTTCAACTTCTGGTGAGGGTTCTGAACCAGACGGTGTCCCAGACGGTGGCGCCACCGTCTTCTCTGGTGAAGGCCAAGTTGCAGGCATCCATAAAGCACAAACTATACATCAATCTTGCTCAGAATTTCATGTTGATTACGAAAATGAACTCCAAATTTCATGAATCCTTCTATATTTTCAAAACCGAATCAAGATCCAAAATATGTCAACACATCAATCTTCACCAAACTTCAAATTACTGGCATAGAAATGATCCTCATCTAACACTGATTAACCTAAGCTATCTCACTTGTGCTAAAACCTCAAGACTAGGGAGAATCGAACCTCAACAGAAATGGTACCACATGATCAATCATCACCAATTGCTACCAATTTAATCCTAAAACGTGCTAAGTTTCACATAGATCCTAGCCACATGCTTGTTTCTAACTACATCATGTTAAATTAAGAGGAAATTTAAGGTTTACCAACCTGACTTTAAGCTTCGAATTAAGATGTCTATGGCTTGAATCTTGCTTCCAAACATTCCAGATCTACTCAGTGATGATTGCAGAAACTTGTAGAACCTTCAATTCCTCTTGAAAACAACTTGAATCCAAAAACCGATTTGCACTTTTCTTCTTCAAACTCCAATGGCTCTCTCTGATCTCAGCACGAATTAATCACCAACCCTTGCCCAAATGAGTTTCTGAACATTTATGGAGTGTGATAGAAACCTCTAGAGGCCCAGCCCAGGCCCAATTCAGAAGATCCATTTTCAAAATTTTCTCCAAAAATTTGAACCTGGCAAGCTCGAATTTGGCTCAATTCCTTGTATGAGAAGCTTTGGTTAACTTCCATAACAGTCCTTGAAGGGGTTCAGATCAGCTAGAGCTTCCCAATTGGCTTTGTGAATAATTTCTTGTTATGTTGCTTATTTGTGAAGAAACATGTCAAAACACCATGAATTATGAGTCAATTGAAAATTCTAGAATTGCAAATGTTTCTAAATCATCATTTTTGATCAAATTGAGTGGTCATTTGGCATATTTTATGCATATAAAAATTTATTTGAATTTCCCACCAAATAATGCCTTTAATTTCTCTTTTTTCAAACCACTTCAAGTCAACTCTTACTACGGACCAAATCAATTTACCATGAGCTCTTGGTTGACCTTAAAACCATATTTTAAGCAAGTTTCATGTTGAACAAAGTTGCATTTGAGGCTTGCAAGATGGAGAAAATGATCTATAATGCCAAATGACCTATAATCTTACTTTCCCAAAATACCCCTAACTTGTAAACCTCATAACTTGAGTTCTACAAATCAGATGGAATACTTCTAGTACAATTTGGAAAGATAAGATCAAGACCTACAACTTTCATGTTGGCCAAATGTTTACGAGAAACCCCCTCATAGGTCAAAAGTTCCTTAGAAGTTGATGAACTTTCACAGACAAATTTCACATTCCTCAGATGACCTGTAACTTGTCTGGACCATAACTTGAGTTCTATAAATCCAATGGAGGACTTCTAGTACTCAAATTAAAGCTAAGAGCATGATCTACAAGTTTAATGTTGGAAAAAAATGGAGATGAAACTTACATCTTGAGATAAGTGGTCTTGAAGTTAGACACTAAATAGGGGATTTTACCCTGAGAACCCTAATTTAGCAACTCCTCACCCCTTGAACTTTTCTTGCATAGATCTTGACATATCATCTCATGTGTCTCAACACAACTATCTATGATTGCAAAGACTCAAAAATGAGCTTTGATCCCTTTCACTTACACAGTTAACTTAGGGTTACTCAGATGAAAACCCTACTTGCAACACCCTCAACTGTGGCTCTTCACACTTGGAATAAAGAATTAATTGAGCTCCACTATGACCCTCAAAGCACTTCAATGAGCTCTACTCACACCCTCTCACCTTGGTCTCACCATTCCTTGATGATCTTCAATTGGTCCTCAAATTAGGAGCCTAACCCCATACAAACAAATGAACTCCTTAAGAACTCAACCTTCTTCCTGATAATTATGGTGACTTCTCAAGATTGAATAAGACCTCTAGAAAGGCTCCACACTTGATCCCCTATTAAATGAACAATGCTATGCTATTCAAATGCTAATGCAATGAAACATAAACCAAATAAGAAAAGGTTAGGCAAATTTTGGGGTGCAACACTATTGAGTAAAAAGGACGCCAAACCAAGACTCCTAAGATGGGTACTACTATTGCAAGAATTTGATTTAGAAATCAAAGACAAGAAAGGTACAAAAAATGTAATAGCTGATCGTTTATCGAGAATGAAGGATATTAAGCCTGAGAAAGTGCCTATCAATGATGATTTTCCTTATGAGAGACTCATATCTCAGTTATAAAACATGATTGAACGATCTTTAATATACAATGAGACTGAAACAAAAGAAGTCGTGGAAGCGATCTTTATTGAAGCCACACTGTCGTGGTATACTGACTTTGTCGACTACTTAGCAGCTGGAGTTCTTCCACCAGATTTAACTTACCAACAAAAGAAAAAATCCTTCCACGATCTTAAACACTATTATTGGGATAAACCTCTACTTTTCAAGAGAGGTTCCAATGGTATCTTTCGTCGATGTGTTCCTGAAGACGAAGTTGAAAGTATAATCTCTCACTATCATTCTGCTCCCTATGGAGGACATGCAAGCACTTCAAAGACTTTTGCTAAAATCTTACAGTCCGGCCTCTTTTGGCCCACTCTATGGAAAGATGTCCATATCGCAATCATAAATTATGACCGGTGCCAACGCATCGACAATATCTCTAAACGCGACAAAATGCCAATGAAAGGCATTTTGGAAGTAGAACTCTTTGACGTGTGGGGAATTGATTTCATGGGACCATTCCCGTCGTCTTTTGGTAACAAGTACATACTCGTTTTAGTTGACTATGTGTCGAAATGGATCGAGGCTATAGCCTCTCCGACAAATGATGCACGAGTAGTGATTAGGCTTTTCAAGAACATAATTTTTCCTATATTCGGTGTGCCGAGACTCGTCATCAGTTATGGTGGTTCTCATTTTATTTCAAGGATTTTCAAAAAACTATTAATGAAATATGGAGTCCGACACCGTGTAGCAACACCCTATCACCCGTAAACAAGCAGGCAAGTAGAGGTTTCGAACAGAGAAATTAAACAAATCTTAGAAAAAACAGTTGCAACCTGTGTCGCAACTGCGAAAAACCACTGGCAGAAAAAACAGAAGAGTCGCCACTTTCGTTATTTATCCCAAAAAGAGGGAAAGGAAATGATCAGAAAAACCTGACGGAAAAGGGAAAGACAAGGTCATCGCAACCATGTCTGGATTCGAGAGTCGGTTACGCAAGGGGAAGGTATTATCACCCCTCACGTCCGTCGTACTCGACGGGATCCATGCATTGTTGTCTATCTAAAAGAGTGTGTTGAAACTACCTAGCTAAAGGCTCAGGGACAAAAGAAAAAAGGAAAGAGAAGTGACTCGGTAGAGCATCATCACTCTGTGCCTACGTACTCCCTCGTGCAATGGGAAAGTCAGAGTCAACATAGTTCGACCAACTACGGCTAAAAAGGGGGAAAGGTTTCTCGCTAAGACATCGCGTCTTATGCCTACGTACTTTCATCTGGTATGAAAGATCAGAGCAAACGTAGTTCAGGCTCAAAGGACCACAGGTTGGTTTAAAAGCCTTTAGTCCAAGTAGGGTTAATAAGTAGTTCTAGCAGTTGGTGTATGCAGCTCGACCATTGGAGACTTAGGCGTTACCGTTTGCGGTAGAACTAAGAATTAACGATACTCTTTTTTGTGAAAATCTTTTCTTGATTAAGAACCCAAAGGGTGAAAAAGGTTTGAAGTGTTTTTGTGTTTTTTAGGGAAGAAGTGTTTTGAATTGGAGTGTTTATAATGTATGTTGTACTAAAGTCTAAAACCTAGGATCGAATGTGTCGCATATCGTCCTAAGGACGTATACTAAACACTCTAGGCAATTGAGAGGTGGCCCTAAATCACCATTTCCCAAGTATAAGGCTCATGGCACAACATTCATTATCCTTATTAAGTATGTTAAGATTGTTTGAATATGAGAAGAGAAGAAGGC
Organism: Lathyrus sativus; assembly: GCA_963859935.3. Taxonomy (NCBI): domain Eukaryota; kingdom Viridiplantae; phylum Streptophyta; class Magnoliopsida; order Fabales; family Fabaceae; genus Lathyrus; species Lathyrus sativus. The sequence goes on along the minus strand of OZ012736.1, from coordinate 185,518,058 downwards.
ACTAATGGGAGACTAATCAATCCTAAAAGTTATCATGCAAAGTGGACTTAAAGTTGAGTTTGAAAAGGGGAACTACCTAATGTTATCATGCATGTGTAGAACCCTAATTTCTATCATAACTTCTCTTGAACAAGAGAAGTTAGAAATCCTAAGGGAATAAAGACAAAAGAAGAAGAAGAAACAACAAAAGAAACATGCAAATGAAAGAATACACACATTGAATGCACAAGTAGCATGAAAATGGGAGGAAAATATGTGTGGGGCAGTAGCCACCACAAGATCATCTCAACCAAGCATGCATATGAGGATGCAAAGAGAAAAGAGATAAAGATGCACAAGAAGAGAACAATCAAACCAAAACAAACCACACAAAGAAAAGGTCCTCATGGATTCATCACTTTAGGTAAGCTTCAAGTTCCTACTAAGGAGGGACCAAGCTACCTTAAATGACACTCCAAGGTCATTGCACAGAATGGAGATGAAGAGAAGAAAGCTCAAAATCAATAGCAAAGCATAACAAGAAGAAATGCAAACCAAAACACAAAGAAAAGCAAACAAGCTACACATAGAAGTTCAAGTTGAAAGCTCAAAACAAAACAAACAAATGAATAAGAAAGAAACAATATCATGACCTAAAATTGAACCAACATCATCCTTAACATGTTAGCAACATGAAATAAAAGGCATTGAGAGTTCAAAGGATCCAAAAATGTCATATCCAAGTCAAACTAGGTCAAGGTACATGTGTGAACCTCCCTTGGAGGTAACTTGACTTGCAAGTTACCTCAAAAATAGGAAAATGGCTCAAAAATAATCAAATAAAATGTACAAGGTAGCTAAACATGTTGGCAAACAGAAGCCAAAAGCTCAAAGAAATATCCCCTCAAAGCACCGCCAAAAGAAAATAATATTCAAGATGTACCACTTTGAAATGGGAGAATCAAGGGTCAAAAGAAAAGCACCAAAAGTCAACCCTAAAGTCAACCAACCAAGGGCAAAATGGTCCTAAAAAATTGTTCAACTCATCATGAATATGAGGATCAATTTTCATTCATTGGACCCAAAAGGAAGAAGAGAAATAAATGCAAGAACAAGCAATGCACATTTTAATTCAATTAAAAACAACTCCAATATTTAATTCTTCTTTTAATTGAAAATAAAACTTCAAAATAAAATAAAAATATTCAAAAAATATTAGACATCTCAAAGTTTATAAAAAATATTTTTGGTGAATTTTTAGAGTATTGGAGTTATTTTATTTGATTTAAATTGCAAACAGAAAATAAAACAAAAATCAAAAATAAAATAAAAGAAAATGATAAAACATGAAGTGCAAATAGCAATAAAATCCAGTTCAAACTAGCAATGGGCCCAGCAGGGGGGTGCGCCTAGCAAGCGCGTACAAGGCCCAAACAGAAAAAATCCAAGAAAAACAAATAATCTGGTACCCGTGTGTGATGAGGTCAAACAAGGACCATCATGGAACTCAATCAGGGAGCGCATGATCATAAGGTAAACACATCATGTGGCTGTCAGGCTACCAACGCATTAATGAGGTATTCAAAAGCAATCATGTGCAATCAGTCAAAGCAAGACTACTGTGAGTCTTAATCCTGGACGTTAACATGAAAAGTATGCCGATCGTGTGAGTGTGGACGTGACACATCATCATCTTCTACAATTGAAAATGGGAGGGAACCAGGTGGTGGCCGGAGATTCTCCGGTCATCTTCTTCATGAACTCCGGCCACCGTGAGCCAACAACAACACGCAGTCAAACCAAAATCTCACCAATCGTGACAAATTTTATATCAAAATTCATCTAGAGATCACGAGGATCTCAAATCCAGCATCAAAATTCAATTATCATGCATAATGAACTCAAACCGAAGCAAAGAAAGTTTGTGCATCAAAACCAAAAGTTCACCAAAACTCAATCAATTTGGTTTAAACATCATCTACATGTTATGAAGGTTACAGATCCACCAACAATCAAGCAAAAACACGCAAGAACAAGCCAATCCAAGTTCAAACAGTTTGGAGCTCATAAACTCAATCATCACAAATGCCAGTTCGTTTTAGTTATTAACGATCTACATGTTTCCTAGGTCTCAAATATGCAAAAATGGCAATGAATCATGGCATATTGAGAGTGTAAGGTTGATGTGTAAATACCTAGTGGAGAACTTCCACTGAGCCTTCAATTGATGCTTGAGCTTGCAGAAAAATATCCAGAATCACTCCACAAACTTCAATAAAGCTTTTGCAATTCATAATTTGGCTTGAAACTTGCTAATTCTCAGAATTCGAATTTTGAATTTTCACCACTTTTTCAAAGTTGTTCTTGAGCAATTTGCCTCCAATTTCGTATTCTGATGATTTGTGAAGGTTAGAAACCTTTTATGTAATGGATTTGAATCAGAATGAAGCCCAATTCTAGTCCCTAAAGCCCAATTGAAAATTCATGGGAATTGATTTTGGAGCTTCTTCAAGTGCACAAAAATACTTCAAATTTGGCTCCAAATTGGCTCAAAACTCTTGCCGGGAGTGTATAGAGTGTGAATGGCCATGATTTACTCCTTGTTTAATCTCAATGGTTGATGTTTGTTGTGTAACTTCATGATGAAGTAAACTTGGAAATGGCTCACCAAAACACATCAAACTCAAATTCTAAAATTTCCAATGGTTTAAAACATGTTTTGCACTCAAAATATGTACCTATTTGCACAAAAATGATCAAAAATGACTTAATTCCAATTTTGCCCTTTTAAGATTTCTTCCATGAAAATTTACACATCAATTCCCCAAACCAAGCCAGATCCATGACTTCTTGATATTTGGTTGAACAAATGACACCATTTGGAGCACATTTGATGTTGGAAAAATCTTCATTTGAAGTGTGCAAGTTGGTGAAATGGACCTATAATTTTATGACCTATAATCTCACTTTCCCAAAATACCCCTGACTTGCAAGCCTCATAACTTGAGTTCTACAAATCCGATGAAAGACTTCTAGTACTTTTTGGAAAGCTAAAACCAAGACTTACAACTTTCATGTTAGCCAAAAGTTGATGAGAAACATCCTTCTAGGTAAAAAATGGCTTGGACGTTGGTTGACTTTTGTTGACCAAAATCACATTCATCTGGTGACCTGTAACGTGTCTGGATCATAACTTGAGTTCTATAAATCCAATCAAGGACTTCTAGTACTCAAAAGAAATCTAAGAACATGCTCTACAAGTTTCATGTTGGCCAAAAGTTGAGATGAAACTTTTATCTTGAGATAGGTGGTCTTGAAGTTAGGCACTAAATAGGGGATTTTACCCTGAGAACCCTAATTTAGTAACTTCTCACACTCTTGATTCTTGATGAATTGATCTTGAAATGATATCCCATATATCTTAACACAACATCACATGACCATAGAGATTTTTAATTGAGTCTTAATCTCCTTCAATTTCATAGTTGACTGAGGATTTACCAGATGAAAACCCTAGATGCAACATCTTTGACTGTGGCTTGTTCCACCTCACACAACAACCTGAATAAGCTCCAAGTGGCTCTCAAAGCACTCAATGAGCTCTCTCAATATCTTATATCCATAATCATGAATTCACAATCCCTTGATGATCTTGAACTGGCCTCCAAGTTAGGAGCTGACCCACATACATCTATCAATCCTTTCACAAGACCAATGCCCACTTCTAGATGACTTGATGACCATCCAAACTTGAGTAACACCCCTTGCTTAGGCTCAACCCTCTGAGTAGACTCCTCTTGCAATACACAATATCTTGAGCCCCTGTTCAATGAAAAATGCTAGAAAGAATTGAAATGAAACATAAACCAAGTTAAGAAAAGGTTGGACAAATTTTGGGGTGCAACAGCTGCCCCTATTCAAACGACTTGGACCTGAATGCATGAAAAGCGAACGGATTTCACGCAATCAAGGTAAAAGATGGTTGAATACCAAAGAACCCGGAAATTTTCCAACCATAGAAATAAAACTGCAGACCCCGACTGGGGTTGAAATCTCTGGAAAATTGAATCCGGAAAACAATAAATGACACATAGTCGGAATAGCACATGACCTCGCCGTCAATCATCCGCATTAAATTACTCTGACATCACCGTCAGACATCTGACCTCGCCGCCAGTCATAGATATTAAGTCTATAATAACAGTTGACATCACCGTCAATCTTCTACTTCAAGTCGGTAGAATAGCTAACATCACCGTTAGACCTCTGTTAGATAAAACAGGTATAGAATCCCAAGATACGATTCTCTGACATCACCGTCAGTCATTCGAAGAAATCCAACCAGTAAATCACACCTGACCTCGCCGTCAGTTAAAATAAAGCGTCTGACATCACCGTCGGACCATCGCAAAGTTGATTAAACCATTGACATCACCGTCAATAACCAAAACATCTGACATCGCCGCCAGAAAACCACATATCTGACATTGCCGCCAGAAACAAACATCACCTGACATTGCCGCCAGAAAAAACATCCAACATCGCCGCTAGAAAACCAAAAGGCACCTGACATCGTCGCCAGTAACAAACATCCAACATCGCCGCTGGGAAAACAAAGATCACCTGACATCGCTGCCAGTAACAAACATCCAACATCGCCGCTGGTAAACTATATCATCTGACACCGCCGCCAGAAACAAACATCCAACATCGCCACTGGAAAAACTATATCATCTGACATCGCCGCCAGAAACAAACATCAATATGATAAGCATCCAACATCGCCGTCAGGTAACCATATTTCTGGGAAACTTCTAACATCGCCGTCAGACTTTCGCTAAATAAAAGCGAGCATCAAAATCCACACGAAGTTAAGATCACCCACTGATAATAATCACAGAGAAACTCCACTGGGGAAATAACATGAGTTGAGGCTTAGCCACCACACGGGCAAAGACCCATCACCTGCGAGATTCACCTGAAACAAAGAGATAACAACCTGGCTTATGTTTCACATGTATATGTTTGAAAATGGTGTAATGCTCCATATGAAATGGAAATGCTACGCGTTTGGGTAGATGATATGCTCGCATGCAGATGTAACGAAACTGAATCAGCAAAACGAATGTTAGAGATACAGAAACCATCCTGCTGGGATAAGAAAATAACCCTGTTAGGGGAATCAACGATTCTGCCGGAGATAGAGCGCAAACTTGCTCATGCCAATAACGATTGGACTTATGCCGAGAAGTGGGCCATTGCTAGCCTTCTGCAAAGAAAATACCGACGTGACAACATTCTTCTATTCTGCTGGGGAAAAGAGAACAAATCCGCTGGGGAAACCACTCCTTTCAAATCGCTGGGAATTGCTCCGCCAGGGAATGAACCTAACCAGGCTGAAAATTACTCTGTGGGGAGGACAATCCAATCATAACTCACTGGGGAGTGCATACAAGCATGCACCTTGTGGGGATTAAATGTGCAACGACTGCCGAAGGAAAGCGTACACGCTACCTGCTCACTCGAACCGCATACAAACTCTACTGGGGATAGAGGTGTAAACTTCACTGATCGGGGAAGTAAATTCAAGTTGGGGATAGGACAAACTTCATCCATACCTTTTTTCCCCAAGGGTAATGACCCTGCAACACTGAACAAACAGACAAGATATCCTATGTAATCAAACCATCTTAGTCATCATTCGTGACGTTGTTCAATTAACTCAAAGTTTTAACAATTATTGGCAAAGGCCTACAAGTTTATGTAAGTGCAAGTTCATCAAAACATTGGGCGTTTTCACAAACAAAACAGTAAAAGCTAAAACAAAGCACACATATCAAGTACTGAATAGTATATGTTTATTGATAAATGGCCTGTAAATAGGCAAAGTTTTACAACAAATGCAACTCCTGAAAAGAGGAAGCTGCGCAAAACAAATACAGATATGTACAGAAATATACAAAAGTATACAAAAATGTCAGCAACGTGGCACAGACAAACACCATGAGCTGATCCCTCTATGACTCGCCTGACTCTGATGCTTCCCCGATGCTTCGTCTTCAAAAGAGATTGATTCGGATAAAAACAACCCTCAGGTTCTCCCAATCCACTAAGCAATGAAGTTCCAACGTAAACCGCGGTCATTTGCTTTTTCAATCCCTAACTTTTTCCTGAACCGCCCTTTCGGGTTTTCGATTCACTGGGATTCCCATTTTTGCCAAAGTCGCCTTTCCAGGTTTTCGACTTTGTGGGTTTACATCTTTTCATTTTTATCCCTAATTTTTTCCCGAACCTATTTTCCTTTTTTATGGTTCACCGGGATGCCCCATTTTTGCCTGGACTTTTCTTTTTGTGTCTAGCGGGTCTCTTTTAAGCAAAGTATTTTTTAACTGCGTATGCGTTCACAGGAGATATGAAATCCTCACCATCTATGGTGGCTAACAACAAGGCTCCTCCAAAGAAAACCTTTTGTACAACAAATGGACCTTCGTAGTTGGGAGTCCATTTGCCCCTGTGATCTGATTGTGGTGAGAGAATTTTTTTCAACACAAGATCGCCCGTCTGAAAGCTTCAAGGGTGCACCTTCTTATCGTAAGCTTTCTTCATCCGGCCCTGGTACAAACGACCATATGCAATTGATTCTAGCCTCTTCTCATCCATCAAGCTAATCCGATTCAATCTGTTCATGATCCATTCTGCCTCATCAAGCTTGACGTCAACCAACACTCTTAAAGAAGGAATCTCGACTTCTAGCGGCAGGACAACTTCCATACCGTACACTAGCGAGAAAGGAGTTGCCCCAGTTGATGTGCGTACCGTCGTATGATAAATGTGAAGAGCAAACGATAACATTTCATGCCAATCTTTGTAAGTGACAACCATCTTTTGCACTATCTTTTTGGTATTCTTGTTGGCCGCTTCGACAGCGCCATTCATCTTCGGCCGATAGGGCGATGAGTTGTGATGTTCAATCTTGAAGTTCTAGCATAACTCCTTCATCATTTTGTTGTTCAGATTCGAACCATTATCAGTAATGATTCTCTCGGGAATTCCATATCTGCAAATGATGTCCTTTTTTATGAATCTTGCTACCACTTGTTTGGTCACATTGGCGTACGAGGCTGCTTCAACCCACTTGGTGAAGTAATCAATGGCAACCAAGATGAAACGATGACCGTTGGAAGCAGTTGGCTCAATCTTACCAATCATATCAATGCCCCACATGGAGAAAGGCCAAGGGGACGCCATAACATTCAATGGGCACGGTGGTACATGTATCTTATCAGCATAAATCTGGCATTTATGGCATTTCTTCCCAAATTTGAAACAATCTGACTCCATAGTTAGCCAATAATACCCTGTTTGTAAGAGTTTCCGAGACATGGCATGTCCGTCGGCATGTGTACTGAAAGTACCCTCGTGGACTTCTTCCATAAGCAATGTTGCCTCTTTTTCATCCACACATCTCAACAACACCAAATCGTGGTTCCTTCTGTATAGCACACCATCTGGGTTTAGTAAAAGTTGCCAGACAACCTCCTCAGCGTCTTCTTATCCTGAGCCGAAGCCCCTGGTGGATACTCTTGCTTCTTGAGGAAGTTCTGTATATCGTAAAACCATGGCTTGCCATCAGCAGCCTCTTCAATGGCGAATACGAAAGCGGGTATGTCCAAGCGAGAAATGACTATTCTGGGAGCATCATTCCAGAAATTCACTTTGTACATCGAAGATAATGTTGCCAAAGCATCGGCCATATGATTCTCTGCTCGTGGTACATGATGAAAATCTACCCAATCGAAAAAGGGTAACAATCTCCTTGCATAATCTCTGTAAGGAATTAGATTCGGTTGACGAGTTTCCCACTCTTCCATGATTTGATTAACCACCGACGTTGAATCGCCATATACATCCAAATTCTTAATTCTCAAATCAATAGCCTCTTCCAGACCCATGATACACGCTTCGTACTCATCTTCATTGTTAGTGACTGGAAATGTCAATCTGGCAGTTAACGGGATGTGAGTGCCATGAGGAGTTGTAATAATTGCCCCAATTCTGCTACCATAGGAGTTGACAGCACCATCGAATATCATTTGCCACTGAGAATCCTTCTCTGGACCTTCACCATGTAATGGTTCTTCACAATCTTTTGCTTTGAGGAACATGATATCCTCGTCAGGAAATTCAAAATTCATCGGTTGGTAATCTTCGATTGGCTGCTCAGCAAGGTATTCTGACAGAACACTTCCTTTGATGGCTTTCTGAGAAACATATTGTATATCGTACTCTGTCAGTACCATCTGCCACCTGGAAATTCTTCCTGAAAGCGCCTGCTTCTCGAAGACATACTTAATCGGATCCATCTTCGAAATCAACATGGTTGTGTGATTGAGCATATACTGTCTCAAACCTTTGGCTGCCCAAGCAAGTGCGCAACACGTCTTTTCCAGCATTGAGTAACGGGACTCACAATCTGTGAACTTTTTACTCAAATAATAAATCGCATGCTCCTTTCTTCCAGTCTTGTCATGTTTACCGATAACACAACCCATAATGTTCTCAAGAACCGCTAAGTACATGATTAAATGCCTTCCAGCTACTGGGGGTATCAATATCGGAGGCTCCTGCAAATACTCTTTTATTTTATCAAATGCTTTTTGACAATTTTCATTCCAGACAACCGCCTGATCTTTCTTTAACAGTTTAAACATGGGTTCACATGTGGCTGTGAGATGAGATATGAACCGAGCAATGTAGTTCAATCTCACCAGGAAACCACGAACTTTTTTTCTGTTTTCGGCGCTGGCATGTCTTGTATGGCTTTCATCTTTGCAGGATCGACCTCGATTCCTTTTTCACTGACAATAAACCCCAATAACTTTTCGGACCGAACTCCAAATGTGCACTTATTTGGATTCAACCTCAATCTGAACTTTCTAAGCCTCTCAAACAGCTTCAACAAGTTAACCAGATGCTCCTCCTCCGTTTGGGACTTTGCAATCATATCGTCAACATAAACTTCAATCTCTTTATGCATCATGTCATGAAAGAATGTTGTCATAGTGCGCTGATTTGTTGCTCCTACGTTCTTCAAGCCAAAAGGAATCACCTTGTAGCAGAACGTTCCCCACGGTGTAATGAATGTTGTTTTCTCCATGTCTTCCGGTGCCATCTTTATCTGATTATAACCCGAGAAACCATCCATGAAGGAAAACACCGAAAATTGAGTCGTATTGTCGACTAATACGTCAATGTGAGGGAGCGGGAAGTCATCCTTAAGGCTCGCCTTGTTCAAATCCCGATAATCAACACACATCTGCACCTTACCATCCTTCTTCGGTATAGGCAATATGTTGGCGACCCACGAAGGGTTAGTGGTTACGGCCAAAAATCCAGTGTCCCATTGCTTTTGGACCTCTTCTTTGATTTTTACCGCCATATCTGGTCTTGTTCTTCTAAGCTTCTGCTTGACCGGCGGACATTCCTCGCGCAACGGTAAGCGATGAACCACTATGTCGGTATCAAGCCCGGGAATATCTTCGTACGACCAAGCAAAGATGTCACTATACTCTCGAAGCATCTCGATCAGTCTTTGCTTGACGTCACTCTGCAGCGCGGCCCCTATCCGAACATTTCTGACAACTTCTTCAGAACCCAGATTAATAACCTCAATTTCCTCCTGATGAGGCAGAATGATCTTCTCTTCTTATTTCAAAATTCTAGCTAACTCTTCAGGCGGGTCTTCATCCTCATCAATCTCTTCTTCAGCTTGATATATCAGTTGATCAAAGTCGAAGCGAGTCATATGGGGTTCTGAATCGGTGTCATCTACAATAGGAATCCTGCAATGAAAATGGTTAAATGTTTCAAACAATTTGCAAACAAGTATAAACCACATTGCCATTTATTGGGAAAAATAAAATAAGAAAAATAGAGATCACAAAATTTGAATGAGAAAAGGTCCTTTGATTAATTGATAAACAATGTTCAGACATAAACAAGTAAGGCCCTGAAATAAAATACCACTATGCCCCGGGTAGGACATAGGGTAGTACAATAATTGGAAAAACAAAGCATTATGTTCTGTCGTCACTTGAATGAATTATTCAATTGACCAGTTGCGTAGACTCTGTGCCGGAATACACGGCTTGATCCAGGCATCCATGTCGCAGTCACTGTCTCCGTCTTCATTAGATACATCATTGATTCTCTCGAAGATGACTCCCCCTTGGTGAACTGCACGGGCCCTTTATAGCGCTGTCGCTTGCGCGAAAATAAGGTGCCGGCAGAATAGAAGAGTCGCCACCTTTCGTTATTTATCCCTCAGAGCGGGAAAGGAAACGATCGGAAAAACCTGACGAAAAAGGGTAAGACAAGGTCGTCGCAACCATTGTCTGGATTCGGGAGTCGGTTACGCAAGGGGAAGGTATTAGCACCCCTCACGTCCGTCGTACTCGACGGGATCCTCGCTTGTTGTGTTTACTTGGACGGGTTGGTTTCATTCTATCTACCTATCAAGGCTGGTTAAAAAGAAAAGAAAATGACTCGGCAAAGCGTCGCGCTTTATGCCTACGTATTCTCATCAGAGAACGAGAAATCAGAGTCAACGTAGTTCGACCTACGACGGGTTATGGGGGAAGGTAGCTCGCCAAGACATCGCCATCTTGTGCCTACGTACTCTCAACAGGTATGAGAGATCAGAGCTTACGTAGTTCGGGAAACTACGGTTTATTTCCTGTCTTTTACGAAAGAAGTGTTTTTTATTGTGTTTGCGATTTCAACCGCACTAGAGACTATGACCTGAGAGTGAATGCGTCGCATGTCACCCAAAGGGTACCATACTAAACATCCAGACTGTGGAAAAGAAACTCTCCCACAATCCTTTCTCAGATAGCTTAAGGCTCGTAACGTACGAAAGAAATCATTCATGATTACTGTATCTTAAACTGTTTTGAGATGAGAAGAGAACAAGCCCAACTAGGAGGGAGACTATCAAGTCCTACTGTTGTCATGCCATGCATTCATCCGATGGTTGAGGTTTGAACAGGGAACTCCTAGAAGTTGTCATGCATAGGTTTCAACCTAAAGTTCTATCATCAATTCCTTATCAAAGGAAATGAGAGTCCTAAGGGATCATGTCAATGATACACCAAAATAGACAAAGCATCAGCTCAACAGTAAAATGCATGCAATGCAAGTGAGGGAGGAAATGTGTGTGGGGCTTCAGCCTCCACAAGCTCATCTCAACCTCAAGCCAGAATGGATAACAGTAATCATACTGAAATATAACATGCTATCAAGAAATAACAGTAAACTGCAATCATACAGAAGAAATGAAATAAAATGCCATCAGGCAAACAAACCACATGGGCAAGGGAGCTGGGCTCTACCGAATACCCACAAGCAAAGCCACACAGTAACAATACAAGCAGAGGGAGCAACTCAACCTCTAGTGCAATCATGCTCCTAGATTCTACCTATTCCAGATATGAACTTATTCTAATGCATCAAGCAAGTCAAACAAAACACATCAATACAGAAAAGAAAAAGAAAAGAAAGCAGATCAACTCCTCTCTCAACCTCAAGCTTCAGCTCTTCCAACAGCAACTCAGTCTTTAGACTTCCAATTACTCCTGACAAATATCAATTTGCTCTTCCAGGTTTCAATCCTTCAACATAAGTTTCAACTTATCTTCTCCTTTAAGCTTCAGCTTCTTGATCAGCTCCACCTTCAGGCTTCACCTAATCTTCAGGGATCTTCAAGTATCAACTTGCTCTTGTTGCTCTTCAAGCTTCAGCTGGAACGACAATACTCAAGGATTCATCCTCTTCAACAATATGCAATGAAGTCTTCATCTTCAAACTCAAGCTCTGCATCTCTCAAGATAAATCAAACCAGAGGAAATCACTTACTGGATAAGCTGGGGGATATTGAACTGCTTAGTGACCACCAAAGGTGACTTATAAGGGTTCAACATCAAAGGAATGGTTCCCTCAAAAGTTCTACTTCCTAGGTACATCACTTATCCCTCCCAAGGAGATAGGTGTATACCATGGAAGGACTTTGAATCATAGGGGGGAATGGAGGTGACAGATACCATCCATGTTTAAGAAAGAAGTTGTCTAAGTCTAAACTCTTCCTAATCCCTAACCCTAAAACCACAAAAAAAGGAAATAATATCAAGCTCTCAAGCTCCTCAATGCATCTTCAAGTCTCCTACTATGCTCCTCAATGCTCCTTAGAACAAGGCCAAGCTCTCCAAGCCCACAAAGCAAAGCAAACAAAAATACAAGCCCACAAGGGCAACACAAACAATCATCAACTACAAAAATCATCTAAAAATAGCATACTACTATATTAAATACTAATATAATTTCTAAGGGATCCTACATACCTACCCTTAATGCCCTATATGTCCCATAGTCTAATTTGTCCGAAAAACCCAAAATTCTAATGTTATTATGGACCTATGTTGAAGTTTGACCTAATTCTACATAACCTAATGTCATCTAATCAAAACTATCCTAAAATTCATCACAAAATTATGAAATAAATCCAGGGGGAAGTTAAAGCTTATATATAATTACCCTAAAAATAATGGCCTAAAAATGCTAAGGGAACTACCTAAACAAAATTCTACAAGTTCATGGATCAACATAAAAGAAGTAAAATGTAATAAAAGTAGAAAATATACAAAAAATACTAAAAATGCATGAAAGGAAAATATTTTTATTTTATATTTTTATTGACAAAAATATGAAGTAGGAGAAAAAACTCCCATTAAAAAATCATTATTTTTCCATTGATTATGAATTTTCCAAGTTTGAAAGAAAATGGAGGAAAATAAAATGAAAACATGGAGAGATGGGTGCAGCTAGCAAACAGATACAGTTCAATTCACATATGGGCCCAGAAGGGGGGTTCAGATAGCAAGCGTGGTGGGGCCCAATTTAAATCAGAAAAACAATGAATAAACATAAAGAAAAAGAAAAGAAAGCGGTGCAAATATCAATGATTTTCAGTGCAAAATGGAGTGGGCCTCGTGAAGGGGGTGTGTATAGTCATTATTCACTTAAGCCCAAAAACCACCGTTTAATGAAACAGTGCGTTTCAGTGTTTCTGAATTCCCTCTCAAAACGAAATCAAATCGTGTCAAGTCAAAAGGTCTTGCTTGCATCTCACGGCTGGGAGGTTGTCTTCAACCTTCAGCTAGGGTTTGGCCATGGAAGCTCCAAGAACAGAGTTCATGCAACCATCTTCCACCCACTCGTGTTACCTTAAATCGTCATCAAATTCAACCATTCAAAACCCTAAATCGCTCAGTTTTTCTCCCTGATCACGATCCTAGTCTTGGTTTTCATTGAAAGGGTCTCTACCATAGAACCCGATGGTGCACCTCAACATGTGATCAATCCTCAACTTCAACCAACCTTAGATTTCTTGGTACTAAAATGATCACCACATTGCCGTAATCAAAACCAGCTATCAAACTTGTATTATCACTCACTATATCACAAGTTCTTGCTCCATAAAGAATGATGTCACACTCTCAAACTCCACCAAATGATCCTAAACTCTTCAGAATTCATCACCTAGGTGTATCTAGCCATTCTACACTAATAACTTAACCTAATCATGCCTAAATAATGATGTAGGGAAGAATTTGCAAACCTGGTTTCTTGGATTGACAGAGGTAGTAGATCTTCAATTCACCACTTGAAACTCTTCAGAAGTGATCCTTGGATGATGATACTTCTTCTGTTTGTAAAAAATTGGAGGGAGAAAGCTTGCACTTCAAGATTCGATGATGAGTTGATTCTTGCAAATCCAATGGTCAAACCTTCAATCTTCCATCAATGGAGCTTCAATTCAGTATGCACACACTCAGAGGGATCTATGGAATGTGTTTGTGAAGAAAAAATGGATGGAAATGAAGAAGAATGAAGAAATGAACTTTGACTTGCAATGGAAGATTCTTGATCTCACTCTCTCTTCTCTGCACCAATTCTCACCAACCTTGCATCTGAGCAAGTTGCATATGTTATATAGAGTGGTTTAGAATCATCTAGAACCATCTAGGATCATCCAATGAGAAATTGAACTTTTCATGTCATGACATTTTGGTTTCAATTCTCCTTACATGCTATCTCATGCCAAGCTCCTAGTGATAACCAATTCTGACTTGAATTTCTCCCCACATGAGATTTATGATGAGTTACAATGCATAACCAATGTGCTTATTGAGTTTTGTTGAGTTTTGCTTTGGTACCTTAATATGCAAGTAAGCCTTTTCTAAAGCAGCCCTATGATCCAAGCCCCAAATCAAAATTGTGGCTGAACCATTGTTCTTAGAATGTCCTTTGGAGTCAAAATGACCTATTATATGACATGGTTTGGATTTATAACTTGTGATTTCCAATTTTCAATTTCACCTTAATTAACTTATGCCTCCATTTTAGGCCATTTTTATCACTTTTTGATACAAGCCTTTTCAACATCTTATTACCTTCTTACTAGCCTTAAAACATCATTCTAAGCAAGTTTGATGTTGAAGATTTTTCCATTTGAAGCTTGGAACTAGGAGATATGGCCTTATGCTTGAAATGACCTATAACCTCCAAATGACCAAAATGCCCTTGACTTGTCAAAGCCATAAGTTGAGTTGTACAAATCCTATCAAGAACTTATAGTACTCAAATTAAAGCTAAGAACAAGCTCTACAACATTTATGTTGTGGGGAAGATGAGATGACAATCACATCTTGAGCTAAACTGCCTTGAAGATAGGGATCAAACTAGGGGATTTTACACTGTCAAGCCTTAGAAACCCTAGCTTGAAACTTCTCAAACTCCTCAATCATGATGAGTTGGTCTAGGAATCATCCTTATAGCATCTCAATGCACCATTCCATGATCACATGGCTCTTGGATTAGGTCTCAACCCTCTCCAAATCATCAGTTGACCTAGGGTTGACCCAGTCAAACCCTAATTCCACCACTCATGGCTGAGTCTTCTGAATTCTTGTACAATGACCTCTATAGGCTTCATGATACCTTTCAAGACATCTCATAAGCTTTCTCAAAGCTTCAAGTCCATCCACATAGTCTCAGAATCATTTGAGGAGCTCCCACAACTCTCAAGTTATGAGACACACAACCTTGGTTTCAACCAACCTCTCTGAGGATCTCTTGAGTTCTCTGACAAAGATATCAACCTTTGAACCTTTGAATTACCTTCTTGGCTAGCTTCAAAGTCTCATACAACTCTTGATGGGTAAATAAATGTTGCTCAAATTTTGGGGTGCAACAGCTGCCCCTATTCAAACGGCTTGAACCTGACTTGGTGAAGAGCGAACGACTCTCAGCCAATCGAGGTGCGAGACGGTTGAATACCGATAAGCCCGGAAATTTGCCAACTGCACAAGCACACGGTACTCTGATGGGAACGAATCTTCGAATACTGCAATGATAGCTGCACAACAACTAGCTGGAGACATACTGATCTGAACCTTGTCGTCAGTTATCCACATTACATTTCTCTGACATTGTCATCGGACACCTGACCTCGCCGTCAGGCATTCATGAAAATAAAGCGTCTGACATCACCGTCGGACAACCAAAACACCCAACATCGCCGCTGGAAAACTAAAGAATCTGACATCACCGTCGGACAACCACAACGCTCAACATCGCCGCTGGAAAACTAAATCACCTGACATCACCGCCAGACACAGACATCCAACATCGTCGCTGGGACAACAAAAGAATCTGACATCGCCGTCGGACAAACAAAACACCCAACATCGCCGCTGGAAAACCAAAACACCCAACATCTCCGCTGGAAAACTAACTTACCTGACATCGCCGCCAGATACAAACATCCAACATCGCCGCTGGGACAACAAAGAATCTGACATCGCCGTCGGACAAACAAAACACCCAACATCGCCGCTGGAAAACTAAATCACCTGACATCGCCGCCAGAAACAAACATCTAACATCACCGCTGGAAAACTAAATCTGACATCGCCGTCATAAACAAACATCCAACATCGCCGCCGGAGAACTAAAGAATCTGACATCGCCGTCGGAAACAAAACACCTAACATCGCCGCTGGAAAACTAAAGAATCTGACATTGCCGTCGGAAACAAAACACCCAACATCGCCGCTGGAAAACTAAAGAATCTGACATCGCCGTCGGAAACAAAACACCCAACATCGCCGCTGGAAAACTAAATCTGACATCGCCGTCAGACAACCACAAAGCTCAACATCGCCGCTGGAAAACTAAATCACCTGACATCGCCGCCAGACACAGACATACAACATCGCCGCTGGGACAACAAAAGAATCTGACATCGCCGTTGGACAAACAAAACACCCAACATCGCCGCTGGAAAACCAAAACACCCAACATCGCCGCTGGAAAACTAACTCACCTGACATCGCCGCCAGATACAAACATCCAACATCGCTGCTGGGACAACAAAGAATCTGACATCACCGTCGGACAAACAAAACACCCAACATCGTCGCTGGAAAACTAAATCACCTGACATTGCCGCCAGAAACAAACATCCAACATCGCCGCTGGAAAACTAAATCTGACATCACCGTCATAAACAAACATCCAACATCGCCACCGGAGAACTAACTCACCTGACATCGCCGCCAGAAACAAACGTCCAACATCGCCGCTGGGACAACAAAGAATCTGACATCGCCGCCAAACAACTATAATTCTGAGAAACACCCGACATCGCCGTCAAGTACTCAACATATTCTGACTTCGCCGTCAACTCTCAACATCGTCTGACCTCGCCATCAGGGTGAAGAAACTCCGTTGGGGAATTGGTCACGCGGTAACCGGTAATACATGTCGATCATGCCATAAGGCATCCAAAGAACTTGTCGGGCATCAGCCGGGCCTCAACCATCAGGTTGATCATGCCATCAGGCATTCAAAGACATTGTCGGGCATCAGCCGGACTTCAACCATCAGGTTGATCATGCCATCGGGCATTCAAAGAAATCTGTCAGGCATCAGCCGGACTTCAACCATCAGGTTGATCATGCCATCAGGCATTCCAAAGAAATTGTCGGGCATCAGCCGAACTTCAACCATCAGGTTGATCATGCCATCAGGCATTCAAAGACCTCGTCGGGCATCAGCCGGACTTCATCAGCAAGTCGGGAATAGAATTCTTGGTCAATCATGAGCCAACTGGGAACATCTAAACCTCTGCCATCAGGCACTCTGCATCAGCTGAGAGAACTGCTTCATTAACACGGTCAGACTTCAATCATGGAGTCTTCAAGGGAGATTTCAACTTCGCCGTTAGAAAACCTGCTGGGGAGGACGCTTCGCCGCTGGGGATTCTGGAGAACTATCAAGTAACTCCGCTCCGGGGGTCCAGAAATCATTCTGGATAAATCAACTCTGCTGAGGACTTCAAGAATCATATTGAACAAATAACTCCGTCGGGGACCTTCAAGAATCATCTTGAACCGATAACCATTCTGGAGGTTTCAGGAATCATCCTGAGCGAACACTCTGTTGGGGATTTCAGGAATCATCCTAGGCAACCTTTACTGGGGACTCTAAGTATCAACTTGAGAAACCAATTCTGGAGACTGCACTGGGGTCTTAAGAATCATCTTAAGCAAACGGCCCTGCTGAGGAATTCAAGAATCATCTTGAACCGAAGACTTCGCTGGGGATCTCAAGAATCATCTTGAGCAAGCGACTTTGTTGGGGAGAATGTCAGGAATCATCCTGAGCAATCGATTCTGCGGCGGAACACCTGCAAAACAAGAACGGTAACAACCTAGATCATGTTTATTATGCATATGCTTCAGCAATGGCGCAATGCTCCACACGGTGGAAATGTTATGCGTTTATGATAAATGTTATGCAATCATGCACAATGATGTGATCCCGTCAGCAAAATAAATGCTTAAGGGGGAATCCTCCTGTCCAGGAGAAAGAACTACTCAGATAGAGGAATCATCCTGCTGAGGAGAACAAGGTCACACCAATCTCAATTGGACTCCGCAGGGGACACAACTTCAGTTGACTGCTGTAGGGGAAACAACTTCAGTTGATTGCTGCAGGGGAAATAAAGCTCTACGAGAACCTGGACCTACTGAGGGAAAAGCGATGTCAATCGCGGGAATAAACTGCGTGGCCGCCTCGACTACTTCTCTGGAGATAACTCTGTGGGGAAACAACTTTAGCTGCTCAACACTCCACTGGGGAAAACCAATCATGGCTTGATCAACTTCCAAGGATTCGGCTCTCTTGGGTATCTGCAAACTCGGCTGAGGAAGGAGAAATCATTCTGCTTCGCTGGAGAGAGTACGACTCTGATGAGGAATTTCAATTCCGCTGGGGAAGAAGGAATCATCCAACTTCGGGGGAGAGTACGACTCTGGTGGGGAATTTCAATTCCGCTGGAGACTTCAGTCTTGCACCATCAGTTGCTGCATACTTCGGCGTACGAATATTTTCCTACGAAACCTGCACTTGTGACCCGGTGCTGGGGGGAATTTCAATTCATGCTTCGGCGCCTGACTCAGCTGGGGGGATGCCGCTCCTTCAGGATGCATCTGACTGGGGAGAGAATCATCTCTGCCTGGGGAGACATATCAATGCTCATTATCTCGCATTCGGACTCTGCGGGGAGAGGCTGCTGAACTCTGCTGGAGAAGGAGGAATCGTCCTGCTTCATGGATGCGCACGACGCCTTGTCTGGAATATGCTACACCTGTAACAACACAAACAAACAGACAAGATACCCTTCTCAAAGGGACCTATCAAGGTTATTATCTCGTGACAATATTCAAGTAATTAATTGTTTCAACAATCAATGGCCTAGGCCAGTGAGTTTATGTATGCGCATTTTATCAAAAAACATCGGCGTTCTTTCTCGCAAACAAAACAGATAAATGCTAAACAGACAAACAAAATTGCTGAATAGTATGCATTTTATTGATAACGAACCCCTGAATGGGTAAAATGTTTTACAACAGATGCAAGCTCCTGGAATGAGGAAGCCGCGCAAATATAAAACATAAATATACATCAGTATATACAAATGTCGGCAACGAGGCGTAGACGAACACCATGAGTTGATCCCTCTATGACCCACTCGACTTTGATACTTCTCCAACGCTTCAGCTTCGGAAGAGATTGATTCAGATAAACGGCCCTCAGGTCCTCCAAACCACTAAACAATGAAAGTCCACACGCGGAATGCAATCATTTGCTTCTTCAAATCCCTAACTTTTGCGTGAACCGCCCTTTACGGGTTTTCAGTTCACCGGGATACCCTTTTTTGCCGAAGCCGCCCAGTGTAGGTTTTCGACTTCACGGGTGTACATTTTTCAATTTATATCCCTAATTTTTGCCCGAACCTTTTATTCTGTTTTTGGTTCGCCGGGATGCCCTTTTTTTGCCTAGACTCTCTTTTTTTGTCCAGCGGGTCGCTTTCAAGCAAAGTATTTTTTAACTGCGTCCGCGTTCACCGGGGATGCAAAATCTTCACCATCCATCGTGGATAACAACAAAGCTCCTCCCGAGAAAACCTTGCTGACGACGTACGGACCTTCGTAATTCGGAGTCCACTTGCCCCGGTGATCGGAGTGTGAAGGAAGAATCTTCTTCAGGACGAGATCACCCGTCTGAAAGCTTCTAGGACGCACCTTCTTATCATAAGCTTTCTTCATTCGGCTTTGGTATAGACGACCAAACGCAATCGATGCTAACCTCTTCTCGTCCATCAGGCTGAGTTGGTTCAGTCGGTTCGTAATCCATTTTGCCTCGTCGAGTTTCACATCAACCAAAACTCGCAAAGAAGGGATCTCCACTTCTAACGGTAGGACATCTTCCATACCGTACACCAAGGAGAAAGGAGTTGCCCCGGTTGAAGTACGTATCGTCGTACGATAACCGTGCAATGAAAATGGCAGCATCTCGTGCCAATCTTTGTAGGTCACAACCATATTCTGAACAATTTTCTTTATGTTCTTGTTGGCTGCTTCAACGGCGTCATTCATCTTCAGCCGGTAAGGAGATGAGTTGTGGTGTTCAATCTTGAAACTCTGGCACAGCTCCTTCATCATCTTGTTATTCAGATTCGAACCATTATCAGTAATGATCCGCTCGGGAATTCCGTAACGACAGATGATGTCCCTCTTTATGAATTTAGCCACCACTTGCTTGGTCACATTAGCATACGAGGCTGCCTCCACCCACTTGGTGAAGTAGTCGATAGCTACCAGAATGAAGCGATGACCGTTAGATGCAGTGGGCTCGATCTTTCCTATCATTTCGATGCCCCACATGGAGAACGGCCACGGGGAGGACATGACATTCAACGGGCACGGCGGCACATGAACTTTATCAGCATAAATCTGGCATTTATGACATCTCTTCGCGAATCTGAAGCAATCAGACTCCATTGTCAGCCAGTAGTATCCTGCTCTCAGGATCTTCCTCGTCATAGCATGCCCGCCAGCGTGCGTACCAAATGTGCCTTCATGGACTTCCTCCATGAGCATACTCGCCTCTTTCTCATCTACACATCTGAGTAGCACGAGATCGTGGTTTCTCTTATACAACACTCCATCAGGATTGAGATAAACGTTTCCAGATAGCCTCCTCAGAGTCTTCTTATCCTGGGTTGACGCACCCGCAGGATACTCCTTAGTCATAAGGAAGGTCTGGATGTCATGGAACCATGGCTTGCCGTCGGCGGCTGCCTCGATTGCAAAGACGAATGCCGGTCTATCAAGACGGGACAGTACAATTCTTGGAGCCTCATTCCAAAAATTGACTTTATACATTGAAGCCAACGTGGCTAAGGCATCAGCCATCTGATTCTCCACTCTGGGCACATGATGGAGTTCCACTCGATCGAAGAATGGAAGTAGCCTTCTGGCATAATTCATGTACGACACCAAATTCGATTGACGAGTCTCCCACTCCCCTTTAATTTGGTTGATCACAAGCGCTGAGTCACCATATACGTTTAGGTTCTTGATTCTCAAATTAATTGCCTCTTCTAGACCCATGATGCATGCTTCGTACTCCGCCTCATTGTTGGTGACTGGAAACGTCAGTCTCGCAGTGAACGGGATGTGGGATCCGTGGAGAGTCGTGATGATAGCCCCGATGCCACTTCCATAGGAATTAACCGCCCCATCGAATATCAATTTCCACTGGGATTTCCTATCTGGCCCCTCGTCGGGCAACGGTTCATCGCAGTCCTTTGCTTTGAGAAACATAATATCCTCGTCAGGGAATTAAAATTTCATCGGCTGGTAATCCTCGATCGGCTGCTCGGCAAGGTAATCAGACAATACGCTTCCCTTGATGGCCTTCTGGGACACGTACTGAATATCATATTCTGTTAACACCATTTGCCATCTGGCGATCCTGCCCGAAAGAGCCTGCTTTTCAAAGACATACTTGATTGGATCCATCTTCGAAATTAGCATAGTGGTGTGATTGAGCATGTACTGTCGCAAACGTTTGACAGCCCAGGCTAGTACACAACACGTCTTCTCCAGCATCGAGTATCGAGATTCACAGTCCGTGAACTTTTTACTCAAGTAGTAAATGGCATGCTCCTTTCTGCCCGTCTCGTCGTGCTGACCGAGAACACACCCCATACTATTCTCAAGAACTGTCAAGTACATGATTAATGGCCGTCCAGCCACTGAGGGTATCAAGATTGGAGGTTCTTGAAGATACTGCTTTATCTTCTCGAATGCCTTCTGGCAATCCTCATTCCAAGTAATCGCCTGATCTTTCTTTAAAAGCTTGAACATCGGTTCACAAGTGGCCGTGAGCTGAGAGATAAACCTTGCAATGTAGTTTATTCGGCCCAAGAAACCACGAACTTCTTTTTCTGTTTTCGGCGTTGGCATCTCTTGAATGGCTTTTATTTTCGCAGGATCAACCTCGATGCCTCGTTCACTCACGATAAACCCCAGTAACTTTCCGGACCGCACTCCGAAAGTGCATTTGTTAGGATTCAGCCTCAACCTGAACTTCCTAAGCCTCTCAAAAAGCTTCAATAAGTTGACCAGATGCTCTTCCTCCGTTTGGGACTTCGCAATCATGTCATCAACATAGACCTCAATCTCATGATGAATCATGTCATGAAACAAAGTCACCATTGCTCGTTGGTAAGTGGCCCCTGCGTTCTTTAGACCGAAGGGCATTACCTTGTAGCAAAATGTTCCCCAGGGGGTGATAAACGTCGTTTTCTCCATGTCCTCCGGCGCCATCTTGATCTGATTGTAACCGGAGAAGCCATCCATGAACGAAAACACGGAGAACTGGGCTGTATTGTCGACCAACACATCGATATGAGGCAACGGGAAATCATCTTTAGGGCTTGCCCTATTCAAATCCCGATAATCGACGCGCATGCGTACCTTACCGTCCTTCTTCGGTACATGTACTATGTTGGCGACCCACGGAGGGTAAGTGGTGACCGCTAAGAAGCCAGCATCGAGCTGTTTCTGCACTTCTTCTTTGATCTTAACGGCCATATCTGGTCTCGTCCTCCTAAGCTTCTGCTTAACGGGAGGGCAATCTTCTCGTAGCGGCAAGTGGTGGACCACGATGTCCGTGTCAAGTCCGGGCATATCTTCGTATGACCAAGCAAAGACGTCACTATACTCTCTTAGCATCTCGACTAATCTCTGCTTGACATCACTCTGCAGCGCAGCCCCTATCCTAACGTTTCTGACGAGCTCTTCAGAACCCAAATTCACGATCTCAATCTCCTATTCATGAGGCAGAATAACTTTTTCCTCTTGTTTCAACAAGCGGGACAACTCTTCAGGAAGGTCTTCGTCTTCATCAATCTCTTCTTCGGCTTGATAGATCGGGCAATCGAAGTCGAAGTGAGCCGTAGAAGGTCCAGAGTCGATGTCATCTGTTATGTGGATCCTGCAATAACAAGGGTTAAGTTTAAAACAAGAGTATGCAGGTTAGCACAAACCCCATTGCCATTTTACTGTTTTTCAAAACAAATATAAAACAGGAATAACAGAGATCACAATATTTGAATACGAAGAAAACGCCTTTGATTTATTAACAAAATGCATGTACATAATCCAACAAGGCCCTGACAATAAAACCGCTATGCCCCGGGTAGGACATAGGGTTGTACAATGATTGGAAAAAAGTAAATCATTACTCTTCACTTGTCATCGGGATGATATCCTTGATGGTCCAATTGTTGAGGCCCTCGCCCGGCTTGCTTGGCTGAATCCAAGAGTCGAGATCACAATCGCTATCCCCGCTGTCTTCAGACGCCGCGTTGATGCTTTCGAAGATCACTCCGCCACTGGTAAATAGGATCGGCCCCTTACCTCGAGACGCACTGCTAGACGAAGAAGAAGAAGCTTCAGCTCCCGGAGAATACCCCAACCCAAACTTATCCTGCTTGATTGGTATCTCCAAAATACACCCCCAGCCTGGGGTAGATCCAGCTTGGACAATGGCCCGAGCTTCTTTGAATGAGTAGAGATTCATCTCTGGCTTTTCTGTGACTACAGGAGCTACCTCTTTCACCTTGACAGCCTCGAACGCTTGGCAAAGAGTTTCATGGATTTCGCCATCCACTTCAACATACTTAAAGGATGACAAATGGCTCACCATTATGTCCTCCTCGCCACACACGGTTACTATGCTTCCTCCGACAGCATATTTGAGCTTTTGGTGCAACGTGGAGGTCACGGCGCCAGCAGCATGGATGCATGGCCGACCCAAGAGGCAACTGTAGGCAGGCATGATGTCAATAATATAAAAGACCGCGTCGAACATTTCCGGACCGACTTGGACCGGCAGGGTCACCTCCCCGAAAACGTGGCGTTTAGTTCCGTCGAATGCTTTCACAACCAGATCACTGGGTGTGCAGATCACTCCACGAGTATCCAGCTTCATTAAGGCCTTCTTCGGAAGAACATTAAGCGACGAACCCGTGTCCACCATCACGTGCGACATGATTGTCCCCTTACACTCTATCGAGATGTGCAGGGCGCTGTTGTGATTCCTTCCTTTTGGTGTCAGCTCCAAGTCTGTGAAACCTAGCCCATTGCCAGCATTAACGTGGGCTACCACCTCTTCTAGCTGATTCACCGATATCTCTTGCGGTACGTAGGCAGCATTCAATACCTTCAGCAGCGCATTGCGGTGTGCTTTAGAATACATCAACAGGTTGAGAATGGAAATCTTCGACGGCGTCTGATGGAGGTGGTCTACAATCTTGTAGTCGCTCTTTTTGATCAACCGCATAAACTCCTCAGCGTCTTTGACAAGCAAGTCTTTCTCTACCCCACACGGGACTTCTTCGAAGACCTTGCTTTTACCCTTGTCAGCCGCATCAGCTCTGACCGCTTTCTCTGCCACGACTTCTGGCGGTGCAAATACTCTTCCGCTGCGAGTAATACCACTGATTCCTGCGAGATTCTCCACAGTCGACCCATACGGTTCTAACTCCAACTTCTGACCGTTGCAATAGACTTCATCCCCGTAATGCCACGGAACGGCGTTAGTGCTCTCGAATGGTATTGGCCCGGCTTTGGTAATAGTGATTGTAGGCGGTCTGGGCGCAGAAATGGTTATCGGCCGGCGGGGGATGGTGATGGTGGCGACTTCATCGGCCTGCTTCAGCACTACCTCTCCTGATACACTTTCAGCCCTCCGGCTAAACTGCAGAATCCCTTCAGTCATCAGACTTTGAGTTCCTTCTACCAACTGCTCGCATCCATCGGAATGTGTAGCACAGTCCATGCATAGTTCTCCGCATCCTGGAAAGAACCCTCTCTTCAGCAACTTAGTGTCGCTACTGCGAAAATCGGCGCCGGCTTGACAGGAGAGTCGCCACCGTGCGTTATTTATCCCTCAGAGCGGGAAAGGAAACGCTCGAAGTAAACCTCGCAAAGACGGAAAAAGGTATGGTCATCGCAACCAAAACCTGGATTCGGGAGTCGGTTACGCAAGGGGAAGGTATTAGCACCCCTCACGTCCATCGTACTCGATGGGATCCACGCTTGGTGTTTATAGGTAAAAGGGTGTGTTATCTATCTACGCTAATGGCTGGTCTGAAAAGAAAAGAAAAGGACAGGACTCGACAGAACATACGGTGTTCTGGGCCTACGTATTCCCTCGTGCAATGGGAAAGTCAGAGTCAACGTAGTTCGACTGCCTACGTCTAAACGGGGGAAAGGTTGCTCGCCAGGACATCGCGTCCTGTGCCTACGTACTTCCATCTAGAATGAAAGATCAGAGCAAACGTAGTTCGGCTAACTACGGGTAAACAGGGGGCTCTCACACAGCAGTGAGAAACAAACTGGTCTCTAAGGCTCGGGAACCTACAACTACGATTTGGTCTCAAATGCGCTCGGGCAAGAGAAAAGGGGTAACAATTAGTCGTTAGCGGGAAAGTCTCGATCGCACAGCCGCGAGAGAACAAACGTTAGTCGTTAGTGTGCTCGCTAGGATATCGCATCCTATGCCTACATATCTTCGTCTGGAACGAAGAATCAGAGCAGCTGTAGTTCAGCTAACTACGGGACAAGCTACTCACAAGCTCCTACAGAAAGGGAAGGGAAACCCTAGAACTATAGCTGGGAAACAGGGGAATCTACCTACTGCTATCACACCTGGCTGACCATCCTAATGTCTATCATAACAACTCCGCAGCGGAGAAGTCAGAGCTCCTAAGGGATCATGGCAACAGGACTGAAATACAAACAAGAAACTGCAAAGTAAAGGAACGCTGAAAATATGCATGAATGCAACGACTAATCAAACAAGGCACGAAGGCCGCAAACCACAGAGGCAAGGGAGCTCAGCTCTACCAAATACCAACAAGCAAAGCCACGCAATAACAAACAAGCAGAAGGAGGACCACCTCAACTTCTCATGCACACAAAGTCTACTTCTAAGATGCACCTACTCAGAACTATCTAGATGCATACCTAAGTCTAATGCAACATAACATCATTCAAATCAAACCATACAAAGAGACTAACCCTGAGCAGGGCCTCTAACAAACCTGAAACAATTCTAATCTAGCTCTAAACAAAACTCTATACAGCACCCTAAGCAAAGGTCTAAGCAACAACTCTAATCAGAACCCCAAGCAAGAGGAATCAATCCCAGTCTCCAAGCTTCAGAACAAGCTTACCAGAGAAAAGGAAGCTAAGCAGACAAGCCCATAGTGCTTTCCTCAGGAAAGTACCAGGAGGTTACTACTCAGGAGTCATATCCTATGCGGCTCGACAACTGTGATCAGTTTACATCCCTCCTCAGGAGAGATTAAACTCACATGAAGGCTCCGGCATCACTGGATACTTGAGAAAACCTATATGCACTAAGGGAACTAAGTGAGCAGACTCATAGGACCTTCCTCAGGAAAGTACTAGGAGACTGACACTTAGGAATCGTATCCTACGTGGCTCAACAACTGTGATCAGTTTACATTCCTCCTCAGGAGAAATTAAACTCACAAGTTGGCTCCAACATCACTGGATACTTGAGAAATCCTAGACAAACTAATGGAACTAAGTGAATAGACCCATAGGACCTTCCTCAGGAAAGTACTAGGAGACTTCCACTTAGGAATCGTATCCCATGTGGCTCAACAACAGGTGATCAGTTTACATTCCTCCTCAGGAGAAATTAAACTCACAAGTCGGCTCCAACATCATTGGATACTTATGAAAGAGGTGAGAAGAAAGAATGAAAGTCATTCATAGTGCCTTCCTCAGGAAAGTACCATAAACTCCCTTCAAACTTCAGGATCTCGAACCTCACAAACAGACAACAAGCTCCTAGACTAAGCCTCAATCCACTGCATCCTTGCAAGCTCCAACAGGACTTCAATCAGCTCCCACCTTCAAGAAGAAACCACAGGCCAACAAACCACAAAAGGCTATCTCTGAAGTTCAACCACAGTTGAACTTCAAAGTCAGAAGTCATCAAGACTTCCAGCTCAGACAAATCACATCAGGACACCCTACAAAAATCTATCAAAAATCTAATGGGAGACCTACATGGCTCTAAGACAACATACTGAAAAATCAGAACAAAATTCAACACCAGATGAAAGAAATAAAATCAACAATACAGACATATCCACAGACCAATTTATTCAACATCAATAACAGTGGAAAAATGCAATTAAAATGAAAATGCATGATTAAGCTAATGTTTTTATACTATAAAATTCTACACTGAATCACGAGTCTACAGAAAAAAGAACGGAATTATTCGACCAAATCTACTATTTTTTATTAATTTTCTAATGATATGCATGCATTGAAAATATTAAAAAGAAATCAATTAATTGGAAAATATGCAAAAATAGGAAATAAAAATAAAATGTCATTTTTATTTTTATTTAATTTTCTTAACATTTTCATGAAATGGTAGAACAAAGAAGAATTAAAAAAACAATTATTTCAAATTTTTATGAATTATTTACAAATATGAAAAGAAATAAAAGAAATTGAGAGAAAATTAAATTGAAATAAAACTGGGGGGTTTAAACAGTAAAGAATTCTAGTTATTCTGCATTGGGCCTATGCTGGGGTGGTGCAGATAGCCATTAGGCGCAGGCCCAGGTTTGAGAAATCAAACAATCAGAAAACAAAACATATGGGGTGCAGCTAGCAGATTCTCCAGTTGTTTTTCGTTTATGGGCTTGGACAAGGGGGTGCAGAAAGCAAATAGGGCCTAAGGCCCAACTCAACTCATTCAGTTTCTCACACACGCCAGGGGGGTGGGGAAGCAATTGGGGTGTAGCGCATCAGTAATACGCTTGGGCTTAGCCCAATGCTCTAACCAGAAAACCCTAACTAATCAAACAACAAAACTACTCTCCTTCTCCAAAATGCCATTCACTGTTCATCACCTCTAACCCTAGCCGCTCTGTTCATCTTCCTCCTCTCCCTCACGCTCTCTGAAACCTATCTTTCACTCACACACCATTCTGAGAAAAAGAACCCCAAAGAACTTCCCCTCTCTCACGATGAATCAACCCTAACTCACAATCAACTACCTAATCTGGATCTAACAAGCTAACATGCAAGCCTCAAAACGAATCTCATGATCTAAACGAACAAACCAATAATGGAGGCGATGAAGAAGACAAACCTGAGACGATGGAATTGCTAGAATTCTTTGAAGGCTTGATGAAGATCGTCGCGAGAGAGCAAGATCCTGATGTATTCCTAACTGCTGAAGTAGTTTGTGGAAACCTGGAGGAGAACGCTGACACTTGTTTGGTGATTTCTGGAAATCTTTCTTCGATGGAGGATGAAGGTTTAGGATGGCGTTCTGGAAAAAGTTGATGAAGAACGATGAAGGTGAACGAAGGATTCTGGAAAAGATAGGATGAAGATGATGGCGTTCTGGAGAATTTGATGAAGATTGTTGGCGTTCTGGAGAATTTGATGAAGATTGTT
The DNA here is from genome assembly GCA_963859935.3 of Lathyrus sativus. Taxonomy (NCBI): domain Eukaryota; kingdom Viridiplantae; phylum Streptophyta; class Magnoliopsida; order Fabales; family Fabaceae; genus Lathyrus; species Lathyrus sativus. The sequence continues at coordinate 185,489,583 of OZ012736.1, read as the reverse complement.
GAAGGTTTGAGTGGATTCTGGAAATCTTGCTTGAAGATGGATGAATGTCTGAGTGGATTCTGGAGATCTTGCTTGAAGATGGATGAAGATTCCGGCGACGATGATGTTTCCGGCGAGGGATCAGATGAAGGTGACGGAGGAGATCGGAGGAAGAAGATGTTTTCTGGGGAATTTTGGACGTTTGGGGATGACGGTGGCAGGAAGTCGTTGGGGGTCACCGGCGGTGGGAAGTTACGGCTGATGCATGGCCGCCGGTGAGTTTCCAGGTGAGGCTCCGGTGAATGATGGCGAGGTGCCAAGTGGCACGCATGCGCAGAGAGAGAGAGAGTGGAGGACAGCTGGGTGGGACGCGTGGCGTGGATTTCTGAGTGTAACGTGGGCCCTCTCCTTTCCTAACACGTGGCTGCCTCTATTTAAGGCACTGAAAGTGCTGGAATCTTCCAGAAGCTTGCTGAAGAGTCTGGACATTCGCTGAAGATTTGGACGCTTTCTGGGCTTTTTGGACATGCTGAGTCATTTTTCTGGACAAAAAAACAATACTGGGCCTCCCCAATTGGGCCCAACGAACTCAACATAAAAAAATCAGAAAAACTGCAAAACAATACTATTAAAAAAAACTAGTTAACTAAACTAATAAACCCACTAATCTGGAAATTAAACTAAATCCTTATTAACTCTAAAAAATCTAGTTAACCTAATTAAACTCTAAAAAGTCAATTAACCTAATTAAATTCTAAAAAAACAATTAAGATCTAATTAAACTCTAAAAAGAGATTAATGCTCTAATTAATCCTAATTAAACCTAAAAAAATCAATTAACCTAATTAAACTCGAAAAAGTGATTAAAACTCTAATTATCCTAATTAAGTCTAAAAAATCTAGTTAAGATCTAATTAACTCTAAATCAATCTAATTTTCTATTAAAAATCTAATATTATTTAATATCTATTAATAAAAGAAAAACTATATTATTTTCTATATTATCTAAAAAACACTTAAACCTATTTTAAAATCTATAGAAAATTCTAAAAATGATTTAAAAAGCAATTAAACCTATTTAAAAAACCTATAAAATTCTAAACTATTATTATCTATTAGTAATAAAAGAAAAACTATATTCCCCTTTTTCTTTATTATTCTAAAAACTATTTAAAAATTCTATAAAATTCTAAAAAGAGATTTAAGCTATTAAAATATTCTATAAACCTATTTAAATTCCAGAAAAATCTATAAAGCCTGTTAAAAATTCACAAAAGCCTATTAAACCCTAAAAATGCAGATGAATGCACATGACCCCCGTAAAAAACGCACGAGACCAGATCGAATCGAACAGAGATCCCCGGGCATCAGAATATCATCAAAATCACTGTGCAAGCTAAAAAATCACCGAGGAGCGCACAATTTCCTGAAAATAAAACCCTGGTGATCTGGACTGGGTCTGCCATATCTGATAGACAAAAATCAAGCTGTAAACTCTGATATCCCCTGCTGTGCACAAAAATCATCTGTCTGATTTGCGAATGTGAAATTAAACCACGAGTCAGATAGGAGAATCGGTTGGTCAAATTTTAGGGTGCAACACTTAGCTTTGACGAAGCTAAGCGGCGTCCTTAGGTCTCTGACATCAGTCAACAGATCTGCACTCTCTTCTTCGATAATGGCGTTCACTCCGCCTCCCCTATGATTCGGCATAGGGTTCTTCGTGACATTGGGCACATTATCGGAGAAGTTAATAATCTTGGCATCTACCATTTCCTGCACCTTATGCTTGAAGGCTTTGCAGTTCTCGATTGTATGGCCTGGTGCCCCTGAGTGGAAGTCACAAGTGGCATTTGCGTCGTACCCTGGTGGAGGTGCCCCTGTCAAGGGAGCCATCGTCCTCTTCTGAACCAACTAAAGCTGAAGCAAAGTCTGCAAGAGTTGCGCATACGACATGGGCGGTGCTTCGAAGTGACGGTTTGCCAAAGATGCTCGATTCTGGTACTTTCTATATCCCTGTTGGTTCGGTTGCTGCTGCTGCTGCTGCTGGGATATTTATACTGGCTATCTGCTGCTGAGGGCCTTTGCCCTTCCTTCGAGCGTTGGTCACAGCGCTCGCATCTCCTTCTCGTCGTTTACCACCATAAGGTTTCTTTCCACCTCCTCCAGCTGAGGATGATTCACCTTGAATTTTCCCGATCTTGATTCCATTCTCGACATGCTCGCCCATGATAATGAGAGCTGAGAACGTCCCAGACATACCGCTGACTAACTTTTCATAGTAAACCCCGGGGAGGGTAGCTACAAACATCTGCACGAGCTCGCGTTCAACCATCGGCGGTTGAACCCGGGCTGCCAACTCACGCCACCGCTGGGCGTACTCCTTAAATCCTTCATTATTCCGCTGCGACAGGTTCTAGAGCTGGACTCGGTTCGGGGCCAAGTCGCTGTTGTACTGGTAATGGTGGACAAACGCTTCAGTGAGATCCTTCCATGTGCGCACGCTAGTGGGCTCCAGACCCATGTACCACTCGAGGGATGGCCCGGAAAGACTGTCCTGGAAGAAGTGCATCAGCAACTTCTCGTCTTCGGAATAGGCAGACATCTTCCTGTAGTACGATCTCAGGTGGACACGAGGGCAAGTGGTGCCCTTATATTTCTCAAAGTCAGGCACCCTGAACTTAGGAGGTACCTTGAAATCAGCAATTAACCCCAGCTTGGACATATCAACGCCCAAAGTATTCTGATTCTCAATATCTCTCATTTTATCTTCAAGTGCTTTGAATCTGAGCCGCGTTTCAACATTCAGCTCCCCTTCAGCACCTCTTTGAGAGAACACATCATCCTGATGATCCTCAAGCCATGGTTAAGGCACCAACAGATTCCCGACGCCTGCATTGCCGTTGCCCGGCCCAATGTTGACATTAGCTCCCAGACTCCCATTACCGACGCCCGTCGCATTGAGTCCGATGTTGGCCATCACATTGCCATTAGCACTGCCATTGCCCCCGGCCACGGGGACACCATTCTGCGGAGTATCAACTGGTGGAGGAGTAGGCACAGCCCCGCCATGGAGTATGCCGTTGCTATCAACCCTGGAGATCAAAGGCTGAACCAAAGTCCTGAGCTGGTGCTGACCATTGGCGACCACTTGCATGAGTTCCATGAAGCGATCCATCCTCTCGCGGAGCTCCTGAACATCTGTTTGCACTTGATCCATGATCCTGGTCTGATTAGCTCTAGTCGGATAATGGTGAATTAGTCTCTGATCAATCCTGGAACCAACGAAAACAGCCTGGGACCTGTGAACCTGAAAAACCTGTAAACACTAAAGGGTTAGGAGAAACAACAAAATGCTCACCATGCAAATGCTTCATGCAAATGCATGCGTGTGTCTGTGTGTTTGGGAGATTTCCCCCGATCCTAGTGCCTGAGTGCCAGTGCTGATAATAATAATAAGAAGAAGTCCGAGCCCAATCATGGAAACAACAATCTCATATATAAGGAAAGCCCATCAAGGCAGTACATAGCATCAGCGAGTACAAGATGAATCAACAGCGTGACCTCAACCAACAAGCCTGGTGATGGTCAGCATACAACAATGATCAAAACAAAAGGAACACAAATAGTCAAGTACGGCCACGGGCGCGATACTCTTCTAACAACTCCTTCGTCTCTGGATGATCCGGCAGAGTGAGCAACCCCTCGACGAGCAACTCCTTTTGCACAATGGTATACTGAAGTCCTTCGATCGAACCTTCCTATGCTCCTTCGCCAAAGCAATCTTCTAATTTCCGCTTTTTGGACTCAAACGTTAGCTTGTGCTCCTTCAGGTTAGCGAGAGCTTTGTTGAGCTGGCCTTCAGAGGCGTATCTGCGGGCGGTTTCTTCATCAAACCTCTTTTCACTGTCCTTCACCTGGGCTTCCAGCTTGGAGATCTGCAACATCAGCTTATCCTCCCGCTCTTTCCTGGTGGCCAGGGAAGCCTTCCAGTGCTGGTTGAACTTGGATATCCTCCGATATGCCTCGTCCAAGTGCTGCTTCTTCGTAGCCAGTACGTCGTTGACAGCTTTGAAGTCTCGACCCATGCGTTCACGCTCGGCTATCTGCTTAGTCAGGTTTGTACCCAACTAGTTCACCAACTCTGTCTGCCTTTTGAAAGCATGAACGACTTCGTTCCTCTCACTTCGGAGTTGAGCTAATTCCTTCTCCAGTTCTTCGTTCGCCCGCTTCAATTCATCCCGCTCAGCCAATACCTGGTTATGCTGCTGAATGGGCACAGTAGTAGGCTCTTCGATCATTGGAGGGCTTTCTGGCTTGGCATGAGGAAACGGCATCCCTATAGCCTTGGCCCTGGCTCTGATCCAAGTCAAATACGGAGGGTAGGCTTGACTGTTGCTTTTTCCCAGCAATGGCTTTCCTCGCTTACTGATACCATTCCACGCGCGCTGAAGTTTGGACCGCAGATCCCCCTCTAGAATACCAGTGAGGTACAGAGATTCCTGTACCTCTTCATCCTTCGGCAGAGTCCTCAGGGCATACGCGAACTGGCGAACCAGCAATGACGGATTGTAGTTTATACAACCCTTCCTACCTATCAAAGGTACATTAGGAAACCCGCTGCAACTGAAGATCACCTCAGTACCCAACCCCTCTGTCGAACCAATCAATATCCTCTGCAGATAAACTCATCAGATGCTCAGGCCACTCAGCTGTGGCTGCAGACAAGACAAAAGGACCCCTTTTGGGCAGATGACTTTCAAGCCATTTGTACAGCAAGGGTACACAACATGAGACGTTCTTCCCCCTCCTGTTCTCGTTTTTGTAGTGGACTGAGTGATAGACATCTCCTATCAAGGTAGGGACTGGATTCCCTGAAGCAAAGATATGAAATGCATCAAAGTCTATAAAATCGGGCATATTAGGGAACAGAATGATGCCGTATATGCATAGAGCGAGGATGACATTGAACGCAACCCAACATCCGTCCTTGGCACACTGCTGAGCTTTACCCACTAGAAACTGCAAGGAGAACCCAGGAACCTTGTTCCAACTAGTCAACACTAACTCGGAGGCGTTCAGGTGAAGTGAAGGAGCTAAACCAGCCAGATCAGGCTCACCATCCATATGAACAAAAGGCATCTGCCTCTTGATAGGCACACCTAGCAAATCAGCATACTCTTCCAGCGTAGGGGCGAGAACAAAATCCTGGAAAGTGAAACATCTCAGCGGAGGGTCGTAGAACTGCAGCAGAGCGTGCAACCCGTTCACCTCGAACACAGAAGGCTTACAAACCAAACTGAGCAACCTGCCGTAAGATTTCCTGAACTCATCCTTCACAGAATCATCTGCTAGAGCTATCAAACCAGTCAGCTTAACCACGTCAGGGGTAGGGAACTTGTAGGCCACGGTCTTCCTCAGAGAGCCCATAACAATACAATAGGAGGCAAGAAATCCTAGATCGGGGAAAACGGTACCTGCAACACAGACACACGTTAATGAAATGCAAATGAATATGCAAACTAATGCAAAATGCAATCATGCAATAAGAGGCCAAAGCAACTGCTGCTGTGGAGATTCTGTATCAACAAAACCATAGTCTTGCTCTATCAAGAACAACCACTGTGTCTGATAATAAGAGAACCCCGGTGTATGATCAAGAAATATCTGCTGATGAGGTCTTCAGACCCCAATCAAAAATCTGCTCTATCAAGAACAAACATACAGCTGCTGATGAGATCTTCAGACCCCACTCAAAAACCTGCTCTATCAAGAGCACACAACATCTGCTGATGAGATCTTCAGACCCCAAAAATCTGCTCTATCAAGAACAAACAACATCTGCTGATGAGATCTTCTGATCAAAACCTGCTCTATCAAGAATAGACATACACCTGATGATAAGATCCTCTGATCAAAACCTGCTCTATCAAGAAAAGACATACACCTGATGATAAGATCCTCTGATCAAAACCTTCTCTATCAAGAACAAACATACACCTGATGATAAGACCCTCTGATCAAAACCTGCTCTATCGAGAACAGACAAATCTGCAACTGAGAAACCCTGGTACCAACAAAACTGATTCACTGTCAAGAAAACCAGGTAGTCTGAAGGTCAAGGTTTCCTGTAATAAACCCAACCTTACTCATAGGTATGGACCTAAACTGACTCAAGTTCGGCATCCTATGCGTTCATCAGCGTCACAGACTTTCAAGAGGGGTGATACGATACCCAGAAGGTGTGGCATCACCAGCTCATGAAGCGGCCTCACTCGGCTGAATCACAAATGATCGGTCCCCAGAGTCGACAATCCACCAAACCAGCAACCGTCTCAACCCAAGGGGTTGAAAGAGAAGCCAACCGGATGAACCTCGTCTGAGCGTGGATTTCATGAGACACTAGTGCCTGCAAAGCAAGCACGCGCCCACTAATTTCCACTCTAAGTCTATAGTGCACTCAAGCCTGGGTCTGGCTTCTCACTCATCAGAACTCCCATCCCACAACAGCACAGATAATCATATTATACTGAAAATAAAATGCGGGAAATAAAGTGCGAGAAGTAAAATGCGATAAATAAACGCAACCCAACGAGTAAACATACAAGCGTTAGGATTGACTCTCGCAGGGAACCGTTGGAGTCGCCAGCAGAGTCGCCAGCTGTCGCTTGCGCGAAAATAAGGTTCCGGCAGAACAGAAGAGTCGCCACCTTTCGTTATTTATCCCTCAGAGCGGGAAAGGAAACGATCGGAAAAACCTGACGAAAAAGGGTAAGACAAGGTCGTCGCAACCATTGTCTGGATTCGGGAGTCGGTTACGCAAGGGGAAGGTATTAGCACCCCTCACGTCCGTCGTACTCGATGGGATCCTCGCTTGTTGTGTTTACTTGGACGGGTTGGTTTCATTCTATCTACCTATCAAGGCTGGTTAAAAAGAAAAGAAAATGACTCGGCAAAGCGTCGCGCTTTATGCCTACGTATTCTCATCAGAGAACGAGAAATCAGAGTCAACGTAGTTCGACCTACGACGGGTTATGGGGGAAGGTAGCTCGCCAAGACATCGCCATCTTGTGCCTACGTACTCTCAACAGGTATGAGAGATCAGAGCTTACGTAGTTCGGGAAACTACGGTTTATTTCCTGTCTTTTACGAAAGAAGTGTTTTTTATTGTGTTTGCGATTTCAACCGCACTAGAGACTATGACCTGAGAGTGAATGCGTCGCATGTCACCCAAAGGGTACCATACTAAACATCCAGACTGTGGAAAAGAAACTCTTCCACAATTCTTTCTCAGATAGCTTAAGGCTCGTAACGTACGAAAGAAATCATTCATGATTACTGTATCTTAAACTGTTTTGGGATGAGAAGAGAACAGGCCCAACTAGGAGGGAGACTATCAAGTCCTACTGTTGTCATGCCATGGATTCATCCTATGGTTGAGGTTTGAACAGGGAACTCCTAGAAGTTGTCATGCATAGGTTTCAACCTAAAGTTCTATCATCAATTCCTTATCAAAGGAAATGAGAGTCCTAAGGGATCATGTCAATGATACACCAAAACAGACAAAGCATCAGCTCAACAGTAAAATGCATGCAATGCAAGTGAGGGAGGAAATGTGTGTGGGGCTTCAGCCTCCACAAGCTCATCTCAACCTCAAGCCATAATGGATAACAGTAATCATACTGAAATATAACATGCTATCAAGCAATAACAGTAAACTGCAATCATATAGAAGAAATGAAATAAAATGCCATCAGGCAAACAAACCACATGGGCAAGGGAGCTGGGCTCTACCGAATACCCGCAAGCAAAGCCACACAGTAACAATACAAGCAGAGGGAGCAACTCAACCTCTAGTGCAATCATGCTCCTAGATTCTACCTATTCCAGATATGAACTTATTCTAATGCATCAAGCAAGTCAAACAAAACACATCAATACAGAAAAGAAAAAGAAAAGAAAGCAGATCAACTCCTCTCTCAACCTCAAGCTTCAGCTCTTCCAACAGCAACTCAGTCTTCAGACTTCCAATTACTCCTGACAAATATCAATTTTCTCTTCCAGGTTTCAACCCTTCAACATAAGTTTCAACTTATCTTCTTCTTTAAGCTTCAGCTTCTTGATCAGCTCCACCTTCAGGCTTCACCTAATCTTCAGGGATCTTCAAGTATCAACTTGCTCTTGTTGCTCTTCAAGCTTCAGCTGGAACGGCAATACTCAAGGATTCATCCTCTTCAACAATCTGCAATAAAGTCTTCATCTTCAAACTCAAGCTCTGCATCTCTCAAGATAAATCAAACCAGAGGAAATCACTTACTGGATAAGTTGGGGGATATTGAACTGCTTAGTGACCACCAAAGGTGACCTATAAGGGTTCAACATCAAAGGAATGGTTCCCTCAAAAGTTATACTTCCTAGGTACATCACTTATCCCTCCCAAGGAGAGAGGTGTATACCATGGAAGGACTTTGAATCATAGGGGGGAATGGAGGTGACAAATACCATTAATGTTTAAGAAAGAAGTTGTCTAAGTCTAAACTCTTCCTAATCCCTAACCCTAAAACCACAAAAAAAGGAAATAAGATCAAGCTCTCAAGCTCCTCAATGCATCTTCTATTCTCCTACTATGCTTCTCAATGCTCCTTAGAACAAGGCCAAGCTCTCCAAGCCCACAAAGCAAAGCAAACAAAAATACAAGCCCACAAAGGCAACACAAACAATCATCAACTACAAAAATCATCTAAAAATAGCATACTACTATATTAAATCCTAATATAATTTCTAAGGGATCCTACATACCTACCCTTAATGCCCTATATGTCCCATAGTCTAATTTGTCCTAAAAACCCAAAATTCTAATGTTATTATGGACCTATGTTGAAGTTTGACCTAATTCTACACAACCTAATGTCATCTTATCAAAACTATCCTAAATTTCATCACAAAATTATGGAATAAATCCAGGGGGAAGTTAAAGCTTATATCTAATTACCCTAAAAAGAATGGCCTAAAAATGCTAAGGGAACTACCTAAACAAAATTCTACAAGTTCATGGATCAACATAAAAGAAGTAAAATGCAATAAAAGTAGAAAATATACAAAAAATACTAAAAATGCATGAAAGGAAAATATTTTTATTTTATATTTTTCTTGACAAAAATATTAAGCAGGAGAAAAAACTCCCATTAAAAAATCATTATTTTTCCATTGATTATGAATTTTCCAAGTTTGAAAGAAAATGGAGGAAAATAAAATGAAAACATGGAGAGATGGGTGCAGCTAGCAAACAGATACAGTTCAATTCACATATGGGCCCAGAAGGGGGGTTCAGATAGCAAGCGCGCTGGGGCCCAATTTAAATCAGAAAAACAATGAATAAACATAAAGAAAAAGAAAAGCAAGCGGTGCAAATATCAATGATTTTCAGTGCAAAATGGAGTGGGCCTCGTGAAGGGGGTGTGTATAGTCATTATTCACTTAAGCCCAAAAACCACCGTTTAATGAAACGGTGCGTTTCAGTGTTTCTGAATTCCCTCTCAAAACAAAATCAAATCGTGTCCGCTGGATCTGGCCAAAGTCAAAAGGTCTTGCTTGCATCTCACGGCTGGGAGGTTGTCTTCAACCTTCAGCTAGGGTTTGGCCATGGAAGCTCCAAGAACAGAGTTCATGCAACCATCTTCCACCCACTCGTGTTACCTCAAATCGTCATCAAATTCAACCATTCAAAACCCTAAATCGCTCAGTTTTTCTCCCTGATCACGATCCTAGTCTTGGTTTTCATTGAAAGGGTCTCTACCATAGAACCCGATGGTGCACCTCAACATGTGATCAATCCTCAACTTCAACCAACCTTAGATTTCTTGGTACTAAAATGATCACCACATTGCCCTAATCAAAACCAGCTATCAAACTAGTATTATCACTCACTATATCACAAGTTCTTGCTCCATAAAGAAATGATGTCACACTCTCAAACTCCACCAAATGATCCTAAACTCTTCAGAATTCATCAACTAGGTGTCTCTAGCCATTCTACACTAATAACTTAACCTAATCATGCCTAAATAATGATGTAGGGAAGAATTTGCAAACCTGGTTTCTTGGATTGACAGAGGTAGTAGATCTTCAATTCACCACTTGAAACTCTTCAGAAGTGATCCTTGGATGATGATACTTCTTCTGTTTGCAAAAAATTGGAGGGAGAAAGCTTGCACTTCAAGATTCGATGATGAGTTGCTTCTTGCAAATCCAATGGTCAAACCTTCAATCTTCCATCAATGGAGCTTCAATTCAGTATGCACACACTCAGAGGGATCTATGGAATGTGTTTGTGAAGAAAAAATGGATGGAAATGAAGAAGAATGAAGAAATGAACTTTGACTTGCAATGGAAGATTCTTGATCTCACTCTCTCTTCTCTGCACCAATTCTCACCAACCTTGCATCTGAGCAAGTTACATATGTTATATAGAGTGGTTTAGAATCATCTAGAACCATCTAGGATCATCCAATGAGAAATTGAACTTTTCATGTCATGACATTTTGGTTTCAATTCTCCTTACATGCTATCTCATGCCAAGCTCCTTGTGATAACCAATTCTGACTTGAATTTCTCCCCACATGAGATTTATGATGAGTTACAATGCATAACCAATGTGCTTATTGAGTTTTGTTGAGTTTTGCTTTGGTACCTTAATATGCAAGTAAGCCTTTTCCAAAGCAGCCCTATGATCCAAGCCCCAAATCAAAATTGTGGCTGAACCATTGTTCTTAGAATGTCCTTTGGAGTCAAAATGGCCTATTATATGACATGGTTTGGATTTATAACTTGTGATTTCCAATTTTCAATTTCACCTTAATTAACTTATGCCTCCATTTTAGGCCATTTTTATCACTTTTTGATACAAGCCTTTTCAACATCTCATGACCTCCCTAATAGCCTTAAAACATCATTCTAAGCAAGTTTGATGTTGAAGATTTTTCCATTTGAAGCTTGTAACTAGGAGATATGGCCTTATGCTTGAAATGACCTATAACCTCCAAATGACCAAAATGTCCTTGACTTGTCAAAGCCATAAGTTGAGTTCTACAAATCCTATCAAGGACTTCTAGTACTCAAATTAAAGCTAAGAACAAGCTATACAACATTCATGTTGTGGGGAAGATGAGATGACAATCACATCTTGAGCTAAACTGCCTTGAAGATAGGGATCAAACTAGGGGATTTTACACTGTCAAGCCTTAGAAACCCTAGCTTGAAACTTCTCAAACTCCTCAATCATGATGAGTTGGTCTAGGAATCATCCTTATAGCATCTCAATGCACCATTCCATGATCACATGGCTCTTGGATTAGGTCTCAACCCTCTCCAAATCATCAGTTGACCTAGGGTTGACCCAGTCAAACCCTAATTCCACCACTCATGGCTGAGTCTTCTGAATTCTTGTACAATGACCTCTCTAGGCTTCATGATGGCTTTCAAGACATCTCATAAGCTTTCTCAAAGCTTCAAGTCCATCCACATAGTCTCAGAATCATCTGAGGAGCTCTCACAACTCTCAAGTTATGAGACACACAACCTTGGTTTCAACCAACCTCTCTGAGGATCTCTTGAGTTATCTGACAAAGATATCAACCTTTGAACCTTTGAATTACCTTCTTGGATAGCTTCAAAGTCTCATACAACTCTTGATGGGTAAATAAATGTTGGTCAAATTTTGGGGTGCAACAAGCGCGACGCGCTTTGTGAGGCTGAAGGAGAGGAGAATGACGGTCGATACCCTAAACCAAATTTGTCTTGCTTGTGGGGAATTTCCAACACTTGGCCCCATCCCTGCACTGCCCCAGTTTGTACCATTGCTTGAGCTTCTTTAAACGAGGACATAGCCACTTCAGGCTCTTTACTCACAATAGAAGACTTGTCTTTAATCTTGACCGCTTCGAAGGCTTGGAAAGAGTTTCATGGATCTCTCCATCCACTTTCACGTATTTAAAGGATGATAAATGGCTGATCATAATATCCTCCTCTCCGCATACCGTAACAACGCTACCGCCAATCATGTATTTCAGCTTCTGATGCAGAGTTGATGTAACAACCCCCACTGAATAAATCCAAAGGGCGACCTAGTAAACAACTATAGGACGGATGGATATCCATGATATAAAACACTGCATCAAAGAATTCAGGTCCAACGTGAATAGGCAAAGTTACCTCCCCGAACACGGATCTTTGGGTTCCATCAAACGCACGCACCACCAAATCACTTGGCGTGCAAATCAACCCCTTCATATCTAACTTCATCAGGGCCTTCTTTAGAAGCACATTTAAAGAAGATATCGTATCTACCAGCACGTGAGACATGATAGCCCCTCGGCATTCCAAAGATATATGCAGCGCACAATTATGATTTTTGCCTCTGGGCGTCAAATCCAGGTCCGTAAAGCCTAAGCCATTTCCTGCGTTTACGTGCGCCACAACTACCTCGAGTTGATTAATTGAAATTTCTTGCGGCACGTAAGCAGTGTTTATTATTCTCATCAATGCATTCCTATGCGCCTCCGAGCAAAGGAGCAACGACAGGATGAATATCTTGGAAGGAGTTTGCTGCAAGTGATCGACTATCTTGTAGTCGCTTTTCCGGATCAGCCTCATAAATTCCTCCGCATCTTTCAACAAAGATTCTCTTTCCCCAGATTGAGAAGTCTCCTCCACTACCGGTCTTTTCCCCTTGTCCACCTTATCAACAGTCACTTCAGGCGACGAAAATACTCAGCCACTGCGAGTAATACCTCCTGCTCCCACGATATTGTCAACTGAACTTACAGGGGGATCATTCAAGTTTATCTTATGATCATGCGCTCCCATTAGAGTACACTTCAGCTCCGTAGTTCCACGGAATAACCTTAGTGCTCTCAAACGGCATAGGACATGCTTTGGTGATAGTTATCGTTGGCGGCTTTGGTGCATAGATAGTAACAGTCTTGTACGGGATGGAGATTTTCGCAATCTCATCCTTTTCTTCAGCCACTAAATCCTTAGATTCTCTTCCAATAGAATGGTCAAATTGTAAAACTCCAGTATCTATCATCTCCTGAATACATCTTCTCAACAGTCTATATCCTCTCTCAGGATCAACAGAACATTCAACACAGTCCTCAGCACAACCCGGGAAAACACCCCCCTTTAGCAATCTGGCTTTCACAAAGCTTAAGGGTGCCCTCAGTTTATCAACATTGGTCACCAAATTCAACACCTCTTCCTCGACAATTGCATTAACCCCAGCCTGCCCATGACTCGACATGAGATTCTGCACCACATTGGGAACATCATTGGAAAAATTGATCGCCTTACTGTCAATCATATCTTGCACCTTATGCTTAAAGGCCTTACAATTGTCAATATTGTGCCCCGGGGCACCCGAATGAAATTCACAGTGGGCATTTGAATCGCACCCAGGTGGAGGTGGTCCAGTCAAAGGAGCCATAGTCCTCTTTTGAATCAATTGAAGTTGTAGCAAAGCTTGCAATAACTGGGAGTATGGCATGGGAAGGGCATCAAAATGTCTGTTCACTGCCGCCCGACCCCTATCTTGGTATCTTCTGTTCCCTTGCTGATTCTGCTGAGGTTGCTATTGTTGTTGACGTTGTTGTTGAACTGCTGGAATAGTGATGCTGGCAATTTGCTGATGTTGCCGATTCTGACCTCTATTTCTTCCTCGTGAACTGGATACAACGTTAGTATCTCCCTCTCGCCTTTTGTTTCCGAACACCTTCTTATTTCCTCCTCCTGCCGAGAACCCTTCACTAGCATTAATCTTTCCTATCTTAATTCCATTCTCCACCCTCTCTCCGGTGATAATCAGATCAGAAAAGCTTCCAGACATGTTGCCGATGAGTTTCTCATAATAAACGCCTGGCAGGGTAGCAACAAACATATCCACAAGTTCCCGTTCTACCATTGGTGGTTGTACCCTAGCAGCAAGCTCTCGTCACCTCTGGGCATATTCTTTAAAGCAAGGTCACTGTTGTAATGATAGTTCCTTACAAAAGCTTCGGCTAGGTCTCTCCAGTTACGGACATTAGCGGGCTCCAAGCTCATATACCATTCCAGCGAGGAACCGGATAAACTATCCTGGAAGAAATGCATAAGTAGTTTCTCATCATCGGAATGTGCAGACATCTTGCGATAATAAGACCTCAAATGAACTCTAGGGCAAGTGGTACCCTTGTACTTATCAAAATCCGGGACCTTAAACTTTGGTGGCACCCTCAAGCCAGGGATCAACCCCAGATTAGACATATCCAGCCCCATAGAGTTTTGGCATTCAAGAGACCTCATCTTCTCTTCGATCATCTTAATCCTTCTATCAGCCTCAGAAGGTAATTCAACAATTATAATTCTTGGAGAAAACACATCCTCCTGCCGGTCCTCATTCTAAGTGTGGTCCATGCTACCATGTATGGCACACATAGTATCGAGACCATAGCCGTTTCCGTTACCATTACCACCATTAGCAAAACCAGCATGATTAAAACCTGCCGCATTTCTAGCACCAGTAGCGTGGCCACTCCCTCCAGCAGTAGGGATGACTAAAGTTCGCATAGAATTGTCTGCTCGAGGAGTTTCGATGTGAGGAGGGTTAGAAGCAATCCTACCGTGTAACATACCATCACCATCCACTTGTGTAATCAAAGGTTGCACTAAAGTCTGAAGTTGCAACTGGCCACTAGCAACCCCTTGCATGACCTCCATCAGCCGTGCCATCCGATCTCTCATCTCTTGCATTTCTGCCTGCATCTGATCCATCAGTCTTTTCTGGTTTCTTCTGGTACCATACCAGTGAGTTGTCAGGTCAGCAATCCTGAAACACTAGTAAACCACAGGAGAAATAAGGTTAACCGTTCTGGTGCACCTGCAAATGCGAGAAAAATGCTTAAATGCATACATGTATTTATGCAACAGGGAAATTTCCCCCTCGATTCTAGTTTCCAGGAAAAACATAACAATGGAGAACCCTGCGGATAAGCATAGAATACCAACTCCTCGTATATAGATCAAAAGCCAACAGGCAAATTACAAGCTACAACTGAGTACAAATAAGGAAAAGACCTCAACCAACAAGCCTGGCGATGGTCAATACAACAAATAAACAGCAAAACTACAACAAAAATAGACGAAACAGGTCAAGCAGGATGACGTGATCGGAAATCCTCTAACAGGATCAACGTCTCAGGATGATCCGGCCTAGCAAGTAGTCCCTGAATAAGCAAATCCTGTTGGTTAACAGTATGCTGTAGGCTATCAACGTGATCCTCCAAAGCTTCTTCCCTGAAACATGCCTCAAGTTTGCGTCTCTTGGAGTCAGCTCTCAACCTGAGATCCTTCAAGTTCGCGATTGCTTCATTGAACCAGTACTCACTGTCTCGTCTAAGTGATGCTTCCACTACAATCTCTCCATCTTTGGCATTAAGCTAAGCCTTCAGCTTGCTGATCTGAAGTTTTAACCTATCTTCGCGCTCCTTGTTGTTAGTGAGCATGGCATTCCATATTGACTCAAACTTGGATATCCTCAAGTAAGCCCTATCCAACTCTTCCTTCTTAGTAAGAAGAACACTGTAGACGAAATTCAAGTCTTAGCCTGTGCGCTCTCTGTCATTAGTCTCTTTAGTCAGGTCCGTACCCAGTTTATTCACCAGCTCGGTTTGTCTTCTGAAAGAATTAACTGCATCGATCTTCTCGCTTCGGAGCTGGATGATCTCTTTCTCCAATTCTTCATTCGCTTTTCTCAGCTCTTCCTTCTCTGCCAATACCTGATTGTATTTCTGGATGTCTACAGTAGTAGTTTCCTCTATCATGAGAGGATATAGAGGTACAACTGAAGGATATGGCATCAGAAACTTCACAGGCCTAGCACGAATCCAAGTCAAGTAAGGGTCATACACTCGGCTGTTACTCTTCCCCAAAGCTAACTTCCCTTTCCGATGAATGTTATTCCATGCATGCTCAAGTCTGCCCAGAGCCTCACCCTCCAGTAAACCAGTAAGATACAAAGATTCCTATATCTCCTCTTCTTTAGGAGGCTCCCTCAGCGCGTACCCAAACTGTCTCACCAATAAACAAGGGTTATAATTGATGCAACCTTTCCTTCCGACCAAAGGGACGTTAGGAAAACCACCACAACTATAAACAATATCTTTACCAAGCAAGTCTCGATCAAACCAAACAATATTCTCTACAGATAAACCCATCAACCTTTATGACCATTCTGAAGTACCAACAGTGGCAACAAACGGACCCGTCTTGGGTAGATGACTAACAAACCAGGCATACAGCAAAGGAACACAACAAGCTACGTTCTTTCTGTCGCGGTGAAATTTGGATACCAAACTATTGATTAGTTTGAATCTTATTCATTTGCAACCGAACTTTGATTTGTCCAAAGGAAGGGATAAAGATCGAAAATTCCCACAATGCAATGCAAATGCAAGCTAGGGAATTATAGGTTCGGGGGTTGGTTAAACTAAGGGAAGGTGCTAGCATCCTAAGTTTCTGTAGTACTCTACAGGAACCTCTTGTTTTATGTTTGTTTATTGCTAAGGTTTATCTGCTTAAGGGATGAGAGACCTAGGGGGTTTATTTCTAAGTATACTCGATAAGATATCGCATCTTATGCCTACATATCCTTACGGGAGTGGAATCAAAGTATATGTAGTTCCCCTAAAGGGTTTGAGGAGTTCTTTGAGTGTGATCAAAGTTCCTACGGGTTTAGGGTAGTTGGTTGATTGAGTTTAGGAGAAAAGACGAGTTGTCATTTTAAGGGAGATTTAACTGCCACAAGTGTAAGAGATTGTATTTGTTGTGGGGTGGAGATTCTATCTCGCTTAAGATGATTAACATCTTTCTCTAATGTTTGAATATGTTTGAATTGAGTTGTTTTGTTTTCCTATGTTGTAAAATAAAGACAAAGGTCCTCCTTATGGGGTAGGATCTATCTCAAGAGATCGATTTGAATGGGATCAAGGATCATAGGGGAGTATGATGCAAAATGAGATGCACTACACACAAGTGTTAAGTCATGTGTATGTTCTTCCTTTGGACGGAATGCGATGCAATAATATAAATTGCGGTAATGATAAATTGCAGAAAATAAAGGCGAATAATTAAATCCATACACAGACGCATGAAAGCGCTAAGTGAGTGTGTGAATTGTGAGTGCAAGTGTGGAAGCGGAGTGCGATTGATTTTGTTTTACGATGTTGGTTGATTTTAAGGGGTGTTTGATTTTAATGGGGAATGTTGTTTTTATGTAAAGTTATATTATTAAATAAATTATTCTAGCAAGATTAAATTAGATTAAGGAATCAAAATAAATTTTTAGGTTTTAAAAGAATAACGATTTATTAATAAATAAGTGCACAGTTGGTTATCATTATTAAATAAAAGTCAATTAAGTTTGAAATAGGTTTTTTTAGTTAATATTATTAAATGAATACAAATTAATAAATTATAAAAAGTTTTATTATGAAAAAAAAGAACAAGTTATAAATTTATTTAAAAGAGTTATTAAGTGAAATTCTAAGATTGAGAATTACTTAGATTTTCTAAATAGAAATAATTTTAAATAGATAATAAATATTAATTAAATGAAATGAGTTTTTGGATATGAACAAATTACTTAAATTATGAATTAATTTTTAATAAGAGATTATTAATGTTGGTGGAATAAAATAAATATAAATAAAAGTGATTTATTAAAAGTAAAATGATAAAATAGAAAAGAGGAAAGTTATTTAAATAATTGCTAATTAGTTAGAAATATAAAAAGTTATTTGTTGTCTTAATAAAATAAAAGGGCTGATTAATTGTTAATTAATTAAATTATATTAAGTAAAGATTAGTTAAATTAAAAGTTATATTAACGGTTAATTAATTAAAAAATTATTTAAGTCATAATTAGGTTAATTAATTAAATTATTTTTCAAATGATTATTAATTAAAAGTGGAAGATTAATGGTTAAGGGGAATAGTTAAAGGTTAATTGGAGATAAAGATTAATTAAGTGATGATTAGGAGTGTTTAAGGGTTGATTAGAGGGTAGGCGTGTGATCAGGTGCTATGCAGGGACAATGGCTTACCGTGGGGCTGCGATCTAGATCGTGTGATTCGATCGAGTGGCGAGTTGACGGTGGTGTATGTAATGGTGCACGGTAACTACCGTGGGTGAGTATATACATGATTACAACATAAAAATAATAAAAAAAAACCAGAAACCCTAAGACTCCCCCCCCCCAAAATCCCCTTTCTTCTCCCTCGGTTCCGATCGCGATCTCTCCCCTCCTCGCTCCGTCTTCCTTTCTTCTCCTTTGATTTCTTTTCTGTTTCCTCATGTTTCTCCTCCGATCGTTACTTCGATTTCCCCTTTCATGAAACCTAGCTGAAAACACAAAACACAAATCAATCCAGCAATAAAAATATCACGTGAAGAAAATGTTACCATGATGATAGTTATAGCTTCGTTGGTAGTGGATTCATGATGATGGCATCGGCGGTGGATGTTTCGCAGATGGTGCGATGGCTTGCGAAGGTGTTTGGTGGTGACCTCGCGGCGGGATTTTCAACAAGATAAGTTCTCACTTTGAGCTTAAGGTTTTATTTGGGGATTTTTCGTATTGGGTTTTACCGTGAATCCCCTTTTGCAGGTTCTGTTCGTGAATGTTGTATTCCTCTAAATCTTACACCTGATGCCCTCTCTTATATAGATTGATTTCAAAACAAATTAAAGGCAGAGCTTAATGATTTTCCAATTATGGTTGGAACATGTTTACCCGGATTTGGGAAATGGTTTATGACTTGGCCAACACTTGTTTTAGAAAGTTTCAATGTTGTCTGATTGTGTCCATAATGCTGACTGTTCTTCCGTCGAAAAACTGTTGCAGGTTTGAATGATATTGCTGCTGATTGCATTGGGATAAGATTAAACACTTTCTCTTCCTGGTGACATCATTACTGACGTTTTCAATTCTCTTAGTATCAAATATGGGTGATTATCAAAATTTTATGCATTGTTTTGTTATGCCACACTCTTGTTTGGATTTTCACAATGTTGTACACTTTAGACTATGTAAACTTTATTTCGTGTTGCACATTCTCACAATTTTGGTCTTGTGTCTTATTGCAGGTGTTGTGCATCAGTTATTTCCTTGGTTGAAACGCAGGTTGAGTGGACATGTTGTTGCAGTGACACTTCATGATAGGTGTTGAAGACTTAAAGGAGGTAAAGGGTTCCCTAGCAATAGCTTCTCGCTTTCTTTCCCTTGATTTTGTCAATACCGTTAGTAACTTTCTTCATGAAAATAGGTTCTGTGTCAAAGTGTTTCAGACACTTTCATTCCAAAATTTTCCCTACAAATAGGTTGTTGGGTTGGATTAACTATGGTAAAGGTAGAATGGATACCATCCCTTTGTTTCAGAAGCTCATCTACAGACTGTTTTCTGCAATGCCGAACCATAGCCACCATTTGCATCTGGTTCGAAATAGAGCAACTTGAACTTCTCTTTTCCGGTTAACAGGTCTGGCATAATTATAATTTCTTCTTTAATGCGCATATATTCTTCTTCTAATTAGCCTTGACGTCACGAAAGCAAAGTTCTTAACCATTCCCTTTTGTCTTGCTCAAAACGGTTTCCATGAGTATATTGCCAAACTTGTTTTTATTATGATGTTCAAATGTAGCCATTAATTTGTATGATATTTGCAAGGACTGACATAAACTGAATTGTGAATTGCAGGGTTGCCAATGGGAGAAACACTTGCACTAGTTAACGGAGGTTTTGAGTTGGCTCTATTGAAGCTGCTGCAATTCTGGTTCCCGATGCCTCGCGAGGTGAGAATTTCTTCTTCCGCAACGAAACCGATATCCCGCAAGGTGTACTCTCTTAATTCCCTCTAAAACTATATTGATTTGCTGAGTATTGTTGAAGAATTCTGAGTAATCCTCATTATTGCAGGTTTAGCTCCAGATGAATGAGGGATGAAGTTGGCAAGAGGAGTCATAATGTAAGCCTTCTGATAAGAAAATTTATAATCATCTCCTCCATATCAGCATTTGGTTTAAATTCTTCATCAGGTTGACTGGTAGATCCTGGGAGTTTCAATGTTAAGGATTGATGACGGACCACCAGGTGGCATGACACAAAGAGGTTGAAGACCAGGTTCTGCTTTGACTTGCTTAGTTGGGATTAGGGGCACCACTGATTTGGCTCGGAGCATCAGAATCAATAACATCTTTCATCTCATTTTGTCTTTGCCTCTCCCATTTAACGACTAATCTGGCAAACTCAAAGGCAAGTCGTCTGTTCCCTGTTGTGGTATTGTATGGTAATCCCAGGCGACTCAGAGAATTCACCATCTGTGGAACAAACTATGCTGGCAAACATTGTTGCAATGCTGGCAATAGAATGTCAAGAGCCTGCCTGACCAATATTCTATTTTCTGGTTGGCAGGTCCTAAGAAGAGCTACAGAAACCTGAAGTATTATTTTTCAGGCGCTTGATATGCTTCCAAGAAATGGCAAAAATTCACAAATGCCCACTGTTTGCCTTCAACTTTATCTAGTTTGAGAAATTTTACTTTTTGTATTGAACTTTGAACCTGATACCCAATTTGTATTGTACTTGACCAAACTGTATGCGTTTTGCATTGTCAATGAATGTTGTGTTCCTTTAACTGGTCTGGAGCTATTTAAAGCATGAATTTTCCCATTCTATTGTTTTGTATGTGTCCTTGACCCGAGAATCATAGTTATCTTAAGCTAGCACTCAAAATTCTGATTTGTAAGTAATCCCTTGAAAATGTTCTTGTACAGACTATGATTTTAAGTCACTACACTTCAAATTGTGCTCAACTTTTAAATGTTATCTTGAAACAGATTAATTTGGTAATGGTGGTGTGTTCTACAATTGAATAATTCTTGCAAACCTTGAATCATCTGGGGTCTCTGATCAAAATAAAAACACGCTTCTCCAAAACCGTTAACTGTTTAAGAACGAAAGAAAAGATGCCTATGGTTTTCAATCTGTACATGTCACGGCCCCTCATAATTTGTTTTCTCAAGATCACAAAAATAATTTGAATGTAGAATGATGAGCTTGTATTGAATAATCTATAAATGGTGAAGTATGAACTCATGAAGTATGGCCATTTGAAATCACCACTCGTAGCTTCGAATTTTGTACGTTTTTAAAAAAAAGAAATGCGTGCCAAAGTTAACTTGAACATTGTTGCCAAAGATGACTATATAATCTTGAGTTCGAAGCATGAATCTTTCAATGAGGTCCTTAATTGTGAGGTGGTTTTGATAACATGAATATCTGAGCTTGTACAAATCCTTCCATAGATTTGAAAATGACTTAAGAACGCAAAACTCCGATTCATATCTTCTTGAGTCCGCAACCTTTGAAATTTATGCACCTGCGCACATTTGTTAGTGATAACAAAAACACACACAAAAGTAAAAGATAGCATGTAAGAAAGCAGACAAAAGAGGTGGGATCTTAAGGTCAAAAGTTAGGGTGTGACAGATGCCCCTATTTAAGTTACTTCTATCTGGAGATATGGTGATTGAAATCTTCGTCTCGACGAGATAGGAGGGACTTAAATACAAACAGTACACGAATTTTTGGCCTTAAGAAGCCCCCGAATGCATATGATATGCAATGATGTGAGAATGCAAGACGCGGGTCCTGTGAGGATAAGACATCATAGGGGAACAACCAAACACGACACACGGGAAGAACAGGCTCAACAAAGGAGACTCCACGTGGAAAGATTGGCAATCACAAGGTATCTGTGAACATATCATGGAGAATTTGGTGAGAGAACCACTTGAAGAACCTACTGGATAGGTCGAATGTAATAAATCCTAGATGTCAGTTGGAGAAGTCTGCTGTCGAGACTTGTAACTTAATTGAGAATACTTTTGCCAAAGTAAAAAAAATATGAAATCTGTTGCCGAGATTCTATGTTGAAGTCTGTTGGAGATATACTTCTATCGAAGTCTTCTGGAAATCTGCTGCCGAGATTTGCCAGGAAACGAAATAAATATACCTACTGCCGAGGTCTACTGGTAATCTACTGTCGAGATTAGCCAGGAAAAGAGATATCTTTGAAATAAACCTCCCCGAGCGTCATGGTGTGTTTGCCATGAGCTGGTCTCAGTTCCTGATGTAGAACCTCCCCAAGCGTCATGGTGTGTTTGCCATGAGCTGGTCTCAGTTTCTGATGTAGAACCTCCCCGAGCGTCATGGTGTGTTTGCCATGAGCTGGTCTCAGTTTCTACCTGAAATGATGAAAACTCGTGAGAGCATTTTCACAAGGGATTGAAAATTTTGTAGATTGTAGAATCATTGTAGATTGTAGATGTTATTGTAGAACTTCGGTTGTAAGCCATAATGTACTGGAGGTTGCAAAACTTCACCGGAGATCTTCAAAAGAGATGTAAGTCGGTTGAATTGTAAAGTATGTCTTCTCAAATAAAGAGAGACTAATTATAGTAAAATTCCTCGACTTCTCTGGGGAAATGTCGCTTGATGGAAATAAACTTGTGTGATGAACTTGCTGGGGAAATACATTCTTAAGGAGCATCCTAGTTGTTGTGAATATTCTATGAATTCTCAAATAAAGAGAAGTATCTGTAATGTTTTCCATTTACCAAGTCGATAATCACTGGGGATGGACAAACTGTCTTAAGGAGACTGCCATTTGTCGTTTTGAAGAAGATCTTGATCAAAACGAGTTGCTCAAATAAAGAGTTGTTTGCAATTCAGATATAGATTATTGGGAAAATCTTGGAACATTGTTGGAGAAGTGTTCACCTTCAATAATGATCTTCATAGGGGTTCTCTTGGGGAGTCGAAGTGCAAAATAAGTGCACGCCCAATCCAAGTCGAAAAGCCTGGAGATACCCAAAAATGTGATTGTCACCGAAGTTCAATTCAGGAAATAACTGAAGAGAAACTGTCAAGTAAGACTCGACCATTGAGGTATGAACTCAAATGGGGTTTTAACTAAAACAACCGTCTTCCACGAGGGTCAAACTCTGTGGGGAAATAGAAATATGGCGCTTTTTTTGCCTAGGGCTGACAACTCTAATTGGAAGGAGAAGACACGCCCAGCCACTCGGGGATAACTACGACCAAAGAGATAGAATAAACAAACACAAGGATGCAAAATGCACATGCCATACTATCTATCTATATGCTATGCATATGCTAATGCTGACAAAACAAAAGAACAAAGGCAAACAGAGATGAAATAAACATCTCGAAGCAAACATCCGACTAATCTTTGAAGATAGAAGTACCATTGGGAATAGATGGAGAACCACATATGGGATCTCAATCCTGCTTCAGGGCTTCAAAAACTTCTGTGGGGAATAGAGAACATTCCACTTGGAGACGTAACATCTTGATAAACCTTGATTATCCTGTTGAAGATGAGAATAAAGATCTACCAGGGGTGGATCAATCTCATAATTGGAGAAAACCATGGATAAAATAAACATAATTCACTGGAGAGGTTCTTGTTGGAACTATAGATAGGGATACCCGAACTGAGGTTTCACAGGGGATAAAATAAATATATACTTCAAAAGGAGAAACCTGGGTCCACAAAGATGTTTGAATATGTTGGAGTCGGAACTCAAAGGGGATGAAATAAACATCCGCTTTGCTGGGGAAGACCGGCGTCGTAAAAGATCCACTGGGAAGTGAAGATAACGTCCACTTTATTGGGAAGGTGAAGTTAAGAAGATTCTCTGAGGATTAAAATATCATTTGCTTCATCGGAGAATTGTCATGGCCACCAGAAGTAAAATTACCGGGGACATGAAGATTGCTGAAAATTTGTATTAAAGACTGCGTGGTAGTCGCCATTTGAATAAAAAGTTTGTTGCACAGGGATAAGATAATCTTTATTTCTCAGATGCCCCAAATATGGTTATGAGAAGAATTCGTTCTAAGAGGATTTTACATAAAACATGGCGTCCTACTGCCCCACTGTTTTCAAACTCTTAGAGAGGTTTGCCGAATCTCAACGTAACTGGCTCTGATTGACGGTATTATGAATGAGTCTCCAAAAAAAAGTTCCTTAGGAAGTCAAATTTGTACAGAACAAACCATTTGGAAATAACTTGCCCCAAGTCAGCAGAGTCTTCAAATTTAATCGGTTATGTCATCACATAATCTTTCTAAGACATCAAGCAAGGTTAGCAAGTCAGAAGTGTTAATTTCGAAACTGTTAATGCAACACACGTTTGTCTTGAAGTTTTCAAAAGAGATATCACAATAACTTGTGACTGAAATCACTAGTTAGGATATATATTTATTTTTATAAAGCCAATATAAAAGCTGAGCATAGCTAATAGGAGTCAGGAAACGTTATCTCACTGAGTATGCTTTCGAATTAAACCTTACTTCAATTAGGACTTTCGAGGGTTATATTGTGGTTTAGTTTACGATTTTGTAAAACAAAGGGAATAAGGGGTCAAAGCTTATTTGTACCCACCCATTTTTGGAAGATGTTCATTCTATTTGAAAATTTTTAAATGTTCAATCAAACTGATTGAAAATTGCCCCAGGTTAAAGATGAGGTTGAAAAATGGTTAAAGAGGAATTAACTGCTTTATCTTTGGTGTTTACGAGGTTTGAAAGAACGCCTTACATCATCAGTAGGTTTTATTCGAAAGCATACAGCAAGAGACCTTACATTTTACTTCGTTATCCTCCTTCCAATTGTTCATCAAAGTGAAAAAATTGGGGTATAGTTGGCATGAAAAACATTTTACGAGTGAAACAAATGGATTTCTTCAAGACAAACATCTTATTGCATTACTTATTCAAAGTAACATGTTCTTACATGCCAATCATGCTTTTAATCAAAGAAACAAAAAGCAAACATAAGCAAACACAACAAATAGGTGATCAGCACAACAGTGTTCCATTCACGATTGGGTTTCCTCCTTTGAAAGTTAGCACTTCGTCATCTATCATATCTTGAATTTTCTCTTGGAAAACTTTGCATACTTCAATCGAATGCCCCAACACTCCATCATGAAATTCACAGCTGCCATTTGGGTTGAACCACGGTGGGTGAGATTTCATGCTTCTAGTATTTCTGAGTGTCATCACCGAGTTTCGGATGAAATAAGACCATAATTGACTGTAAGTCACTGGGATAAGATCAAACCAGCGAGTTTCTTCTTTCGAAATACTCAGAGGTGCCTTCTAACTCTGAAACCATCTTCGAACCTGTCGATTCTGATGCTGATCTAGAGATATCATCCTTCGTTTATGAGGTAGTCGTCGTCTGCGCTGAGCAGTCGCCACATACTGATGTTGAGGATAAGGTACCGGAACTAGATCTGGCATGATTTGAGAGGAATCTCAAACTGCATTAACATCAATGCTTCTTTCCTCTAGGGAATCATCAACTGAAATCTCTTCATTATCTTGGTTATTCAAGTTATCCTGAATTCTTCCACTTTTGAGCGCATTCTCGATGTTTACTCCGACTTCCACAATTTTGGAGAAGTCTAATGGCACAACGCCTACCATCCTATCATAATAAGAGTCTGACAACGTTCTTAGGAACATCTTGCTTAATTCTTTCTCTTGAAGTGGTGGATGAACTTGGGCCGCCAACTCTTTCCATCGTTGGGCATATTCCCTGAAAGATTCATTATCATCCTTACTCATTCTTGTCAGTTGATCACTGTCTGGAGCCATATCCAAATTATAATTGTATTGCTTCACGAAAGCATCAGCTAAGTTTCTCTAAGACTGAATATGATTCCTTTGTAGCTTCATATACCATATCAAGGATGCCCTAGATAAGCTTTCTTGAAAGCAGTGCATCATCAGTTTGTCGTTGTCAATATAAGCGGTCATCTTTCGACAAAACATCGTCAAATGGTATCTTGGACAACTAACACCCTTGTAAACTTCGAAGACAGGCATCTTGAACTTCGGAGGAATGATTACACCTGGAACCAGACATAAGTCATGAGCATCAAGATTAGATGCATCAGCTTCTTTCATCTTCTTCAATTGTTCCTTGAGATCACAAAATTCTTTCTCCATTGCTATGAATCTAGGATCATCCATCTTTATCTTAGTACGAACATTCTGAAGATTAGGCACGCACTGGGAAATTCTTTCTTCAATTTGAACACCCAGGTTGTCATGCACAGGCTGAGGATGCGTAGGAACACCCACTTGTTGAACAATGTTACCAGAAGGAAGATCAAATAACGGATTAGTCACAATTCTGAAGCTAGTCATATAATCCATATCTTTGTTCTCTTTACTATCCTTCAATAATACTTCGAGCTTGGTCAGATGGTCGAGATATCAGCTGACAGACAAAGACAGAAGACCGGATGAGCCACAAAAGAGGAGAGGCACGTGCATATGCAAAATGCTAAATGAAGGATGCTAATGCAAGAATGCAGAATGTAGAAAATGAAAGGTTTCATGGGACTCGAGTATTTATAAACGTTACAGAATACCAAAGAAAGTTAATTTATTATTTTTTTACTATTATATTTTTTATTATGATATTGGATTACAAGGAAACAGCCTTATAAGAGTCTTTACTTAATAGCTAAATAAAAGCTAATAAAGCCCTAAGGAAGTCCTTCACCGTGCTTGTTGATTTACTCTTCTAACTGGATCTTCTTGAGGATAAGTTGTCCATGATCGACCTCTAAGGAGTGGTGTGATAGAGGAAAATAAATCCTCTATCTCTTGTTGGAAAATAAGGAAGGAAGCCCTTGGATCTTCAACGATAATAAGAGTCTTTTGAACTTCTAATGATTCTTCATGATAGGGGAAGCCTCTCGTATTTGTCCTTTTGAGTTTCTTGACTCTTCAATCGGTGCCCTTAACTTCCTTAGGACATCCAAGTTAGAACTCTTAAAAGAATATTCCAAAATATTTTCCTTTGTAATCCTTATTGGTTTCTGTAATGTTTATAAATAAAACTAAATTCCATGAAACCTAACGTAATATGATGCTATATGAATGCAACAAACACATGTAAGCACATAAGGACACAAAGATAAACAAATAAGGGATACCCTAGGTTTGTAACGAGCATGGAGCCAAGGGTATACCCATTCCCAAAGGACATGGACTAAAGGTGGATTGTACCTGCAGAACAAGGTTCTAAAGAGGTTCTCAAAGTCATTAGTCCATCTTTCGGATATTATCAATTTCCCAACTAACCCGGGGATTAATAATATTCTCAAGAGAACTTCTTTTGAGTGTAGCATCGCGTAACACTATTTTGGGACTTACTCCCTCATAGCCTCGCACTACATCCTAATAAAGGCCAAAGTGGGGTTGAAGGTAACTATGGTCCTTAGTATCATGGACTCCAATTGAGAATAGTAAAAGTTTTCACGACTAAACTCGTTCAACCGAACCATTTTCAAAAGGGTCTCAACTAAGCGGGATTCTCGAATCAACTTAGTCGGGACTCACTCCCTATAAGCCTCATCGAATATATCACCATCCTATCTCATGTTCACTCAAGTCCGGGTGTAGGACTTTGTCTCACCACTCAAGGATAACAGCCCAAAAGAAATAAAGATAAAATAAGCAAGTAGGCAAGTAAGCAAATATATAAAGCAATAAAGAAACAAAACAAAATAGGGAGACCCACTGAGATTCCCCAATGGCCATTTTTGTCGCGGTGAAATTTGGATACCAAACTATTGATTAGTTTAAATCTTATTCATTTGCAACCGAACTTTGATTTGTCCAAAGGAAGGGATAAAGATTGAAAATTCCCACAATGCAATGCAAATGCAAGCTAGGGAGTTATAGGTTCGGGGGTTGGTTAAACTTAGGGAAGGTGAAAGCATCCTAAGTTTCTGTAGTACTCTACAGGAACCTCTTGTTTTATGTTTGTTTATTGCTAAGGTTTATCTGCTTAAGGGATGAGAGACCTAGGGGGTTTATTTCTAAGTATACTCGATAAGATATCGCATCTTATGCCTACATATCCTTATGGGAGTGGAATCAGAGTATATGTAGTTCCCCTAAAGGGTTTGAGGAGTTCTTTGACTGTGGTCAAAGTTCCTACGGGTTTAGGGTAGTTGGTTGATTGAGTTTAGGAGAAAAGACGAGTTGTCATTTTAAGGGAGATTTAACCGCCACAAGTGTAAGAGATTGTATTTGTTGTGGGGTGGAGATTCTATCTCGCTTAAGATGATTAACATCTTTCTCTAATGTTTGAATATGTTTGAATTGAGTTGTTTTGTTTTCCTATGTTGTAAAATAAAGACAAAGGTCCTCCTTATGGGGTAGGATCTATCTCAAGAGATCGACTTGAATGGGATCAAGGATCATAGGGGAGTATGATGCAAAATGAGATGCACTACACACAAGTGTTAAGACATGTGTATGTTCTTCCTTTGGACGGAATGCGATGCAATAATATAAATTGCGGTAATGATAAATTGCAGAAAATAAAGGCGAATAATTAAATCCATACACAGACGCATGAAAGCGCTAAGTGAGTGTGTGAATTGTGAGTGCAAGTGTGGAAGCGTAGTGCGATTGATTTTGTTTTACGATGTTGGTTGATTTTAAGGGGTGTTTGATTTTAATGGAGAATGTTGTTTTTATGTAAAGTTATATTATTAAATAAATTATTCTAGCAAGATTAAATTACATTAAGGAATCAAAATTGATTTCTAGGTTTTAAAAGAATAACGATTTATTAATAAATAAGTGCACAGTTGGTTATCATTATTAAATAAAAGTCAATTAAGTTTGAAATAGGTTTTTTTAGTTAATATTATTAAATGAATATAAATTAATAAATTATAAAAAGTTTTATTATGAAAAAAAAGAACAAGTTATAAATTTATTTAAAAGAGTTATTAAGTGAAATTCTAAGATTGAGAATTACTTAGATTTTCTAAATAGAAATAATTTTAAATAGATAATAAATATTAATTAAATGAAATGAGTTTTTGGATATGAACAAATTACTTAAATTATGAATTAATTTTTAATAAGAGATTATTAATGTTGGTGGAATAAAATAAATATAAATAAAAGTGATTTATTAAAAGTAAAATGATAAAATAGAAAAGTGGAAAGTTATTTAAATAATTGCTAATTAGTTAGAAATATAAAAAGTTATTTGTTGTCTTAATAAAATAAAAGGGCTGATTAATTGTTAATTAATTAAATTATATTAAGTAAAGATTAGTTAAATTAAAAGTTATATTAACGGTTAATTAATTAAAAAATTATTTAAGTCATAATTAGGTTAATTAATTAAATTATTTTTCAAATGATTATTAATTAAAAGTGGAAGATTAATGGTTAAGGGGAATAGTTAAAGGTTAATTGGAGATAAAGATTAATTAAGTGATGATTAGGAGTGTTTAAGGGTTGATTAGAGGGTAGGCGTGTGATCAGGTGCTATGCAGGGACAATGGCTTACCGTGGGGCTGCGATCTAGATCGTGTGATTCGATCCAGTGGTGAGTTGACGGTGGTGTATGTAATGGTGCACGGTAACTACCGTGGGTGAGTATATACATGATTACAACATAAAAATAATAAAAAAAAACCAGAAACCCTAAGACTCCCCCCCCCCAAAATCCCCTTTCTTCTCCCTCGGTTCCGATCGCGATCTCTCCCCTCCTCGCTCCGTCTTCCTTTCTTCTCCTTTGATTTCTTTTCTGTTTCCTCATGTTTCTCCTCCGATCGTTACTTCGATTTCCCCTTTCATGAAACCTAGCTGAAAACACAAAACACAAATCAATCCAGCAATAAAAATATCACGTGAAGAAAATGTTACCATGATGATAGTTATAGCTTCGTTGGTAGTGGATTCATGATGATGGCATCGGCGGTGGATGTTTCGCAGATGGTGTGATGGCTTGCGAAGGTGCTTGGTGGTGACCTCGCGGCGGGATTTTCAACAAGATAAGTTCTCACTTTGAGCTTAAGGTTTTATTTGGGGATTTTTCGTATTGGGTTTTACCGTGAATCCCCTTTTGCAGGTTCTGTTCGTGAATGTTGTATTCCTCTAAATCTTACACCTGATGCCCTCTCTTATATAGATTGATTTCAAAACAAATTAAAGGCAGAGCTTAATGATTTTCCAATTATGGTTGGAACATGTTTACCCGGATTTGGGAAATGGTTTATGACTTGGCCAACACTTGTTTTAGAAAGTTTTAATGTTGTCTAATTGTGTCCACAATGCTGATTGTTCTTCCGTCGAAGAACTATTGCAGGTTTGAATGATATTACTGCTTATTGCATTGGGATAGGATTAAACACTTTCTCTTCCCGGTGACACTATTACTGACGTTTTTGGAATTCTCTTAGTATCAAATATGGGTGATTATCAAAATTTTATGCATTGTTCTGTTATGCCACACTCTTGTTTGGATTTTCACAATGTTGTACACTTTAGACTCTGTAAACTTTATCTGGTGTTGCACATTCTCACAATTTTGGTCTTGTGTCTTATTGCAGGTGTTGTGCATCATTTATTTCCTTGGTTGAAACGCAGGTTGAGTGGACATGTTGTTGCAGTGACACTTCATGATAAATGTTGAAGACTTAAAGGAGGTAAAGGGTTCCCTAGCAATAGCTTCTCGCTTTCTTTCCCTTGATTTTGTCAATACCGTTTGTAACTTTCTTCATGAAAACAGGTTCTATGTCAAAGCGTTTCGGACACTTTCATTCCAAAATTTTCCCTGCAGATAGGTTATTGGGTTGGATTAACTATGGTGAAGGTAGAATGGATACCATCCCTTTGTTTCAGAAGCTCATCTACAGACTGTTTTCTGCAATGCCGAACCATAGCCACCATTTGCATCTGGTTCGAAATAGAGCAGCTTGAACTTCTCTTTTCCGGTTAACAGGTCTGGCATAATTATAATTTCTTCTTTAATGCACATATATTCTTCTTCTAATTAGCCTTGACATCACGAAAGCAAAGTTCCTAACCATTCCCTTTTGTCTTTCTCAAAACGGTTTCCATGAGTATATTGCCAAACTTGTTTTTATTATGATGTTCAAATGTAGCCATTAATTTGTATGATATTTGCAAGGAATGACATAAACTGAATTGTGAATTGCAGGGTTGCCAATGGGAGAAACACTTGCACTAGTTAACGGAGGTTTTGAGTTGGCTCTATTGAAGCTGCTGCAATTCTGGTTCCCGATGCCTCGCGAGGTGAGAATTTCTTCTTCTGCGACGAAACCGATATCCCGCAAGGTGTACTCTCTTTATTCCCTCTAAAACTATATTGATTTGTTGAGTATTATTGAAGCATTCTGAGTAATCCTCATTGTTGCAGGTTTAGCTCCGGATGAATGAGGGATGAAGTTGGCAAGAGGAGTCACAATGTAAGCCTTCTGATAAGAAAGTTTATAATCATCTCCTCCATAGCAGCATTTGGTTTAAATTCTTCATCAGGTTGACTGGTAGATCCTGGGGGTTTCAATGTTAAGGATTGATGACGGACCACCAGGTGGCATGACACAAAGAGGTTGAAGACCAGGTTCTGCTTTGACTTTCTTAGTTGGGATTAGGGGCACCACTGATGTGGCTCGGAGCATCAAAATCAGTAACATCTTTCATCTCATTTTGTCTTTGCCTCTCCCAATTAACGACTAATCCGGCAAACTCAAAGGCAAGTCGTCTGTTCCCTGTTGTGGTATTGTATGGTAATCCCAGGCGACTCAGAGAATTCACCATCTGTGGAACAAACTGTGCTCTACAGCTTATCCACATGGGCATCCGAGAATCACTGAGAGGCAAACGTCGCGGCAGTGCTGGCAATAGAATGTCATGAGCCTGTCAGACCAATATTCTATTTTTTGGTTGGCAGGTCCTAAGAAGAGCTACAAAAACCTGAAGTATTATTTTTCAGGCGCTTGATATGCTTCCAAGAAATGGCAAATATTCACAAATGCCCACTGTTTGCCTTCAACTTTATCTAGTTTGAGAAATTTTACCTTTTGTATTGAACTTTGAACCTGATACCCAATTTGTATTGTATTTGACCAAACTGTATGTGTTTTGCATTGTCAATGAATGGTGTGTTCCTTTAACTGGTCTGGAGCAATTTAAAGTATGAATTTTCCCATTCTAGTGTTTTGTATGTGTCCATGACCCGAGAATCATAGTTATCTTAAGCTAGCACTCAAAATTCTGATTTGTAAGTAATCCCTTGAAAATGTTCTTGTACAGACTATGATTTTAAGTCACTACACTTCAAATTATGCTCAACTTTTAAATGTTATCTTGAAACAGATTAATTTGGTAATGGTGGTGTGTTCTACAATTGAATAAGTCTTGCAAACCTTGAATCATCTGGGGTCTTTGATCGAAATAAAAACATGCTTCTCCAAAATCGTTAACTGTTTAAGAACGAAAGAAAAGATGCATATGGTTTTCAATCTGTACATGTCACGGCCCCTCATAATTTGTATTCTCAAGATGACAAAAATAATTTGAATGTAGAATGATGAGCTTGTATTGAATAATCTATTAATGGTGAAGCATGAACTCATGAAGTATGGCCATTTGAAATCACCACTCGTAGCTTCGAATTTTGTACGTTTAAAAAAAAGAAATGCGTGCAAAGTTAACTTGAACATTGTTGCCAAAGATGACTATATAATCTTGAGTTCGAAGCATGAATCTTTCAATGAGGTCCTAAATTGTGAGGTGGTTTTGATAACATGAATATCTGAGCTTGTAACAAATCCTTCCATAGATTTGAAAATGATTTAAGAACGTGAACCTTCGATTCATATCTTCTTGAGTCCACAACCTTTGAAATTTATGCACCTGCACACATTTGGTAGTGATAACAAACACACACACAAAAGTAAAAGATGGCATGTAAGAAAGCAGACAAAAGAGGTGGGATCTTAAGGTCAAAAATTAGGGTGTGACACTTTCCCCTTTGTTTCTCATTCTTATAGTGCACAGAATGATAAACATCTCCAAGTAAGGTGGGCACTGGGTTGCCTGAAGCTAAAATATAGAATGCATCGACATCCACAAAGTCTGGGAGATTAGGAAACAGGACAATGCCATATATACAAAGAGCCAGGATGGCGCTTAACACAATCCAACAACCATCCTTAGCACACTGCTGAGCCTTCTCAATCAAGCAAGGAAAAGGAAAACCATACATCTCAAGTCTTCGGATCATCTTCCCATCCAATTCTGAAGCCTCAAGGTGCAGAATAGCAGCGAGCTCGGCCAGGTCAGGCTTAGTATCAACATGGACAAATGGCATCCGACTCGGAATGGGTACCCCTAACAGCTCAAAATATTCCTCTAGTGTAGGAGCCAGGACATAATCAGGAAAGACGAAGCATCTCAACTGGGCATCATAAAACTGTAGGAGAGCATAGACACCACTAATCTCATATTCAGAAGGCTTGCGGATATATCTCAATAATCTCCCATAAGACTTTCTGAAATCTTCCATTATTGCTTTCTCACCCAAGGCAATCATACTCAACAAAGTACTAACATCTAGAACTGGAAACCTGTAGGCCACTGTACTCTTCAGGGACTCCATAACAGCAATGAGGGAAAATATCACTAGAATCAAAGGAGAAATATGCACCTGCAACACAAATACATGTTAATGAAATGCAGATGAAAATGCAAATGCAAATGAAAACAAGGGATCAAGACTGTTGTGCTGTTGGTCGAGAAAAACTAGAGCTTCGCCTTAGCAAGAACAAAGTATCGACAGTAGGATCCACTAATATCAAGAACACAGATTCACACTTGCAAAGAACTAGGTAATCTGAAAGCTAAGGTTCCCTGCACACCCAATCCCCCTCACAGGTATGGACCTATCCACTGATAAGGTTCGGCATCCTATGCGTTCATCAGCGTCACAGACTTTCTGGAAATGATGATACGTTCACCATTTCTAGTTTGGCATCATTATCTCCTGAAGAGGCCTCACTTAGCTGACTCACAAATGATCGGTTCCCAGAGTCGACAATTCTCAAATCCAAAATCCCAACCCATCCTAAGGATC
This sequence comes from Lathyrus sativus, assembly GCA_963859935.3. Taxonomy (NCBI): domain Eukaryota; kingdom Viridiplantae; phylum Streptophyta; class Magnoliopsida; order Fabales; family Fabaceae; genus Lathyrus; species Lathyrus sativus. Next base: position 185,455,493 of record OZ012736.1, on the reverse strand, counting down.
TGAAGGAAAATCATCAAAGAGAATCTCGTCCGAGTGTGAATTTCATGGGGAACTGTATCTGCTAAGCAAACAGGCCCCCCACTAGTCTCCACTACTAATACTAGGTTTATACTCAAGCCCGGGTTCGGCTTATCACTCAATAGAACTTCCTTCCCCACATCACAGAAGTAATGATATATGATGCAGAAAATAAATACGGGAAAGTAAAATGCGAAAGCAAATAAAGCACATATATACAACACCCAAAGATAAACAGACAAGCGCTAGGATTGACTCGCATAAGGAACCAGAGTCCCCAGCAGAGTCGCCAGCTGTCGCAACTGCGAAAAACCACCGGTGGAAAAAACAGAAAATTCGCCACTTTCGTTATTTATCCCAAAGAGAGGGAAAGGAAACGATCGGAAAAACCTGACGGAAAAGGGAAAGACAAGGTTATCACAACCATGTCTAGATTCGGGAGTCGGTTATGCAAGGGGAAGGTATTAGCACCCCTCACGTCCGCCGTACTCGACGGGATCCACGAATTGTTGTCTATCTAAAAGGGTGTGTTGAAACTACCTAGCTAAAGGCTCAGGGACAAAATAAAAAAGGAAAGAGAAGTGACTCGGCAGAGCATCGTCGCTCTATGCCTACGTACTCCCTCGTGCAATGGGAAAGTCAGAGTCAATGTAGTTTGACCAACTACGGATAAAAAAGGGGAAAGGTTGCTCGCTAAGACATCGCTTCTTATGCCGACGTACTTTCATCTGGTATGAAAGATCAGAGTGAACGTAGTTCGGGCTCAAAGGACCACAGGTTGGTTCAAAAGCTTTTAGTTCGAGTAGGGTTAACAAGTAGTTCTAGCAGTTGGTGTATGCAGCTCGACCATTGGAGACTTAGGCGTTACCGTTTGCGGTAGAACTAAGAGTTATCGATACTCTTTTTTGTGAAAAGATTTTCTTGATTAAGAACCCCAAAGGGTGAAAAAGGTTTGAAGTGTTTTTGTGTTTTTTAGGGAAGAAGTGTTTTGAATTGGAGTGTTTATAATGTATGTTGTACTAAAGTCTAGAACCTAGGATCGAATGCATTGCATATCGTCCTAAGGACGTTGTTGCACCCCAAAATTTGACCAACCGGGTCTCGTATCTGGACCTATGTTTCGACGCATTACCGCATTCGCATCTGCATATCGCATACCGTGCATCTTTCATTTTTGTTTGATTTTATCGGGATCACAACTCTCGTCTCGCGTCTCAGGTGTTTTTAACCAGTTCAGATAGGTAGAATCATATTTTTGGGATATTTCTGTGTCCGTTTATTTTTACCGGCTATTCTGATGCGCTCTCGCGGTGTTATGTGTCGTTCGGTGCTTATTTTGTTCCTCTGGAATTATTGTGATTTTTCTGGATTTTATTGGCCATTTTTAGGGTTTAAATAGATTTTTAATCATTTTAGGATAATATAGAATTTTATAGAAATAAATAGCATTTTTCATTTTTTAGAATATTAATGGTTTTTTAAATAGGTTTAAATCATTTTTAGAATATAACAGGGTTTAATAGAAATTAAATGTTTTTTTAGATATAAGTAATATAGTTTTTTTTTATTATAGAATTTAATATAGTTTTATTAGAGATTTATCAGAATTTTATTAGTGGGTTTATTAGAATTTTTTAGAGCATTATTAGTTTAGGAGTTAATTAGAATTAATAGATTTTTAGAATAATTCTCCTTGTTAGGTTTAATTGAGTTTTAGAATTAATTAGGGTAATTTTCAGATTTAATTAGATTAATGAGTCTTAGTTAATTAGGATTAATCACTTTAAGTTTTAATCAATTAGTTTAATCATTTTTTTGTCCCAATGCAGTTTTTTGGGGTCATTTTCGTGTGGGCTTTTATCCAGTTCGCAAGGCCCAATATCCAAATGCATTTTCATCAGTCCAGAATTGTCCAGCAAAGTCTAGAGGCTTCCAGAACGATCCAGAAAATGCCAGCCTATATATTCAGTCATTGCCACGTGTAACGAGAGAGGATGGCCACATTTTCACACTCCCACACGCCACCTCACCCTGCAGAACTTCTCTCTCTCTGCCACGCATCACCACACGTGGAAGCCATGCATGCCATTCCTCCACTACCTTGCCACGCGTACGCTCCACCATTCCTCGCCTGAAAACCTCTCCGGCCGGCATGCATGGCCGGAGACCTCCCTAACAAACTACCAACCGTCTCCGACCACCGCTCTCCACCGTGCATCTCGCCGGAAGCCTCAAATCCCCAGAAAATTCGTTACAACATTCATCGTCCTCCTCTCATCATCACCTTCAATATTCATCAATTTCTTCTCCGATCATCATTGCAGAATCCACCTTCTCTGATCATCATCAACATCATCAATTCATCTTCTTCCCAGAACAATCTTCCTCCGTCCAGATCCACATGCAAGATTTTTCAGAAACTTCAAGACTCCTTCGATCTTTCATCGTCACAATCTCCATATTCTTTCATCAAAACTCTCAAGAACTTCATCGCGTTCTTCAACCTTTCCAGACTTCCTTAAGAGTTTCGTTGTTCTTCATCAATGTTCATCACCAACTTTCCCAGCGAACCACCAAGACTCATATCCGATGGTCAACAATCTTCAACCGGAAGCTTAAGACCTTCGCACGCATGTTTGTATCTTCGCACCAAAACTTTAAAGATCTTCGACCGAACACTCCGTCAGCAAGGTCTCCTTCATCATAGCAATGAGATCTTCAAGAACGCCTTCATCGTGAATCAAGAGCACTCTCAGATCTCCAGGTTTTTTTGTTGACGCTTTTATCCACGAACAAGTTATATGCATCGTCGTCTTTGACTTCAACATACGAGCATATCCATCTCTACGAACATGGATCATTCATCTTCTTCGTTTTGCAAATATCACCGGCAATAGTTCTTCGTCAAGAACCTTCTTCTTCAGAGACCTTCAACCTTTCTGAAAAGTGAATTGCATCTGGATTAGTGTCGTGTGCGTGGTTATGTTGGTGGTGTTTTCGATTGTTAGAGTAACTGGACGTAAGGTGGTTGGTTGCGTTGGAGATAGTTTGAACGAAGGGAGAGCAAGAAATTTGAGAGGAGAATGTTTCAGAAAGAACGAAAGAGAAACGGCGTTGGTTTGTGCGTGAACAGTGGCAGCGGAGCTAGGGTTTGTTTGTTTTGTTGTGAAGAGAGTTGGATCACGCATGATGGGCCCGGCTAAGCCCATTTTCGTTTTTCTGATACACCTCCGTTTTTGTCTGGTGAACCCCCTTTGTGCGTGTGTGATTTTGGAATTGGGCTGGGCCCGCGAATCTTCACTAATTGCTATCTCCCTTGTTACTTACTACACCCCCTGCGTGCATAGTTTTGAAAGAGTGGGTTGGGCCCAGTCTTTTGTTTTTTTGTTTTGTTTCTGCATACCCTAGCTGGGCTATGTACCCCCCCCCCCCTGTTCTCTTTTCTTTATTTTTGTTTTATTGCATTTTGTTTAGTTTGTAGAAAGAAAAAAAATATATAGAAAATATGTTTTAGTGGAAAAAAAAGAGAAGAAAAGAAATATAAAAAAGGAGAATATTGGAAAAAAATAGAAAAGTATTTAAAAAAAAAAAGAAGAGAATAGTGAAAAAAAAGAGAAAATAATAGGAAAGAAAGAAAAGAAATTGAGAAAAATATTTTGAAAGAAAGGATAAAATAGTTGAAAAGAAAGAAGGAAAAAGAATGAAAAAATATTATAGTAGAGTGCATTTTTTCATAGAGATATTTCACCATTTTAGGATAGTTTAGAAGCCCACTTGTTATGGGGCTATTTTTCATTCGATTTTTCAGGTAGATAGGATAGTATTTCCTAGGAGATTTATTTTCAGTATTCAATCATTGTAATCATTTTTCAGAATGTTAATAAAACGAGATTTGAATTGTGGTCCCGATAGTAGCCGAACTACAGCTGCTCTGATTCTTTGTACCAGACGAGGATATGTAGGCATAGGATGCGATATCCTAGCGAGCACACTAACAACTGACTTTCTGTTCTCTCGCTGCTGTGCGAACAAGACTTTCCCGCTGACGACTAATTGATACCCTTCTTCTCTTTTGCCCGAGCGCATTTGAGACCAAGCCATAGTTTTGCCCATAGGTTCCCGTACCTTTTGAAACCAGTTGGTTTTCTCACTGCTGTGTGAGAACTCCCTTGTTTAGCCGTAGTTAGCCTGAACTACGTAAAGCTCTGATCTTCCATGCAGTGTGGAAGTACGTAGGCACAAGACGCGAGGTCTTGGCGAGCCAATTTTCCCTGTAGTCCCGAACTACGTTGACTCTGACTTTCTCTCTTGAGAATACGTAGGCATAGAGCGCGACGCTCTATCGAGTCAATTCCCTTCCGTTTAGATTTAGCAGTCGTAGATATATTGTTTTGCATCCTTTAGACAAACCAAGCAAGCGTGGATCTCGTCGAGTACGACGGACGTGAGGGCTGCTAATACCTTCCCCTTGCGTAACCGACTCCCGAACCCAGGTTTTGGTTGCGATGACCATACCTTTCCCCGTTTTTTGCAAGGTTTACTTCGGGCGTTTCCTTTCCCTCCCGTGGGATAAATAACGCACGGTGGCGACTCTTCTGTCAGCCGGCGCCGATTTTCGCAGTAGCGACAGACGTATACTAAACACTCTAGGAAATTGAGATGTGGCCCCTCAATCACCATTTCCCAAGTATAAGGCTCATGGCACAACATTCATTATCCTTATTAAGTATGTTAAGATTGTTTGAAGATGAGAAGAGAAGAAGGCACTAATGGGAGACTAATCAATCCTAAAAGTTATCATGCAAAGTGGACTTAAAGTTGAGTTTGAAAAGAGGAACTACCTAATGTTATCATGCATGTGTAGAACCCTAATGTCTATCATAACTTAACTTCTCTTGAACAAGAGAAGTAAGAAATCCTAAGGGAAGAAAGACAAAAGAAGAAGAAGAAATAACAAAAGAAACATGCAAATGAAAGAATGCACACATTGGATGCACAAGTAGAATGAAAGTGGGAGGAAAATATGTGTGGGGCAGTAGACACCACAAGATCATCTCAACCAATCATGCATATGAGGATGCAAATATAAAAGAGAGAAAGATGCACAAGAAGAGAACAATCAAACCAAAACAAACCACACAAAGAAAAGGTCCTCATGGATTCATCACTTTAGGTAAGCTTCAAGTTCCTACTAAGGAGGGACCAAGCTATCTTAAATGACACTCCAAGGTCACTAGACAGAAGGGATATGAAGAGAAGAAAGCTCAAAGTAATAGCAAAGCATAACAAGAAGAAATGCAAACCAAAACACAAAGAAAAGCAAACAAGCTACACATAGAAGTTCAAGTTGAAAGCTCAAAACAAAACAAACAAATGAATAAGAAAGAAATATTATCATGACCTAAAATTGAACCAACATCATCCTTAACATGTTAGCAACATGAAATAAAAGGCATTGAGAGTTCAAAGGATCCAAAAATGTCATATCCAAGTCAAACTAGGTCAAGGTACATGTGTGATCCTCCCTTGGAGGTACCTTGACTTGCAAGTTACCTCAAAAATAGGAAAATGGCTAAAAAATAATCAAATAAAATGTACAAGGTAGCTAAACATGTTGGCAAACAGAGGCCAAAAGCTCAAAGCAAATATCCCCTCAAAGCACCATCAAAAGAAAATAATATTCAAGATGTACCACTTTGAAATGGGAGAATCGAGGGTCAAAAGAAAAGCACCAAAAGTCAACCCTAAAGTCAACCAACCAGGGGCTAAATGGTCCTAAATTTTTTTTCAACTCATCATTAATATGAGGATCAATTTTCATTCATTGGACCCAAAAGGAAGAAGAGAAATAAATGCAAGAACAAGCAATGCACATTTTAATTCAATTAAAAACAACTCCAATATTTAATTCTTTTTTTAATTGAAAATTAAACTGAAAAATAAAATAAAAATATCCAAAAAATATTAGGCATCTCAAAGTTTATAAAAATATTTTTGGTGAATTTTTAGAGTATTGGAGTTATTTTATTTGATTTAAATTACAAACAGAAAATAAAACAAAAATCAAAAAGAAAATAAAATAAAATGATAAAACATGAAGTACAAATAGCAATAAAATCCAGTTCAAACTGGTAATGGGCCTAGCAGGGGGTGCGCTTAGCAAGCGCGTACAAGGCTCAAACAGAAAAAATCCAAGAAAAACAAATAATCTGGTACCCGTGTGTGATGAGGTCAAACAAGGACCATCATGGAACTCAATCAGGGAACGCATGATCATAAGGTAAACGCATCATGTGGCTGTCTGGCTGCCAACGCATTAATGAGGTATTCAAAAGCAATCATGTGCAATCAGTCAAAGCAAGACTACCGTGAGTCTTAATCCTGGACGTTAACATGAAAAGTATGCCGATTGTGTGAGTATGGACGTGACACATCATCATCTTCTACAATTGAAAATGGGAGGGAACCAGGTGGTTGCCGGAGATGCTCCGGTCATCTTCTTCATGAACTCCAGCCACCGTGAGCCAACAACAACACGCAGTCAAACCAAAATCCCACCAATCGTGACAAATTTTATATCAAAATTCATCTAGAGATCACGAGGATCTCAAATCCAGCATCAAAATTCAATTATCATGCATAATGAACTCAAACCGAAGCAAACAAGTTTAAGTTCACCAAAACTCAATCAATTTGGTTTAAACATCATCTACATGTTATGGAGGTTACAGATCCACCAACAATCAAGCAAAAACACGCAAGAACATGCCAATCCAAGTCCAAACAGTTTGGAGCTCATAAACTCAATCATCACAAATGCCAGTTCGTTTTAGTTATTAACGATCTACATGTTTCCTAGGTCTCAAATATGCTAAAATGGCAATGAACCATGGCATATTGAGAGTGTAAGGTTGATTTGCAAATACCTAGTGGAGAACTTCCACTGGGCCTTCAATTGATGCTTGAGCTTGCAGAAAAATATCCAGAATCACTCCACAAACTTCAATAAAGCTTTTGCAATTCACAATTTGGCTTGAAACTTGCTAATTCTCAGAATTTGAATTTTGAATTTTCACCACTTTTTCAAAGTTGTTCTTGAGCAATTTGCCTCCAATTTCGTATTCTGATGATTTGTGAAGGTTAAAAACCTTTTATGTAATGCATTTGAATCAGAATGAAGCCCAATTCTAGTCCCTAGAGCCCAATTGAAAATCCATGGGAATTGATTTTGGAGCTTCTTCAAGTGCACGAAAATGCTTCAAATTTGGCTCCAAATTGGCTCAAAACTCTTGCCAGGAGTGTATAGAGTATGAATGGCCATGATTTACTCCTTGTTTAATCTCAATGGTTGATGTTTGTTGTGTAACTTCATGATGAAGTAAACTTGAAAATGGCTCACCAAAACACATCAAACTCAAATTCTAAAATTGCCAATGTGTTTAAAACATCTTTTGCACTCAAAATATGTACCTATTTGCACAAAAATGATAAAAAAAAATGACTTAATTCCAATTTTTCCCTTTTAAGCTTTCTTCCATGAAAATTCACATATCAATTCCTCAAACTAAGCCAGATTCATGACTTCTTTATGTTTGGTTGAACAAATGACACCATTTGGAGCATATTTGATGTTGTAAAAATCTTCATTTGAAGTGTGCAAGTTGGTGAAATGGACCTATAATTTTATGACCTATAATCTCACTTTCCCAAAATACCCCTGACTTGCAAGCCTCATAAATTGAGTTCTACAAATCAGATGAAATACTTCTAGTACTTTTTGGAAAGATAAGACCAAGACCTACAACTTTCATGTTGGCCAAAAGTTGAGGAGAAACATCCTTCTAGGTCAAATATGGCTTGGAAGTTGGTTGACTTTTGTTGACCAAAATCACATTCATCTTATGACCCGTAACTTGTCTGGATCATAACTTGAGTTCTATAAATCCAATCAAGGACTTCTAGTACTCAAAAGAAAGCTAAGAACATGCTCTACAAGTTTCATGTTGGCCAAAAGTTGAGATGAAACTTGTATGTTGAGATAGGTGGTCTTGAATTTAGGCACTAAATAGGGGATTTTACCCTAAGAACCCTAATTTAGTAACTTCTCACACTCTTGATTCTTGATGAATTGATCTTGAAATGATATCCCATATATCTTAACACAACATCACATGACCATAGAGACTTTGAATTGAGTCTTAATCGCCTTCAATTTCACAGTTGATTGAGGATTTACCAGATGAAAACCCTAGATGCAACATCTTTGACTGTGGCTTGTTCCACCTCACACAACAACCTGAATGAGCTCCAAGTGGCTCTCAAAGCACTTAATGAGCTCTCTCAACATCTTATATCCATAATCATGAATTCACAATCCCTTGATGATCTTGAACTGGCCTCCAAGTTAGGAGCTGACCCACATACATCCATCAATCCTTTGACAAGACCAATGCCCACTTCTAGATGACTTGATGACCATCGAAACTTGAGTAACACCCCTTGCTTAGGCTCAACCCTCTGAGTAGACTCCTATTGCTATGCACAATCTCTTGATCCCCTGTTCAATGAAAAATTCTATGCAATGCAAATACTAAAAAGAATTGAAATGAAACATAAACCAAGTTAAGAAAAGGTTGGGCAAATTTTGGGGTGCAACAACCTGTAGGAAAGATTGGTCTTCCAAATTACATGAAGCTCTGTGGGGATATATGATAGCATATAAGACCCCAATAGGAACCACACCATTTAAACTAGTTTATGGCAAATCATGTCACCTGCCGGTAGAATTAGAGCATAAAGCGTATTGGGCCATTAAGACCCTTAACTTAGATTTTACTGCCACAGGCGAAAAGAGAATTTTAGACATCCATGAACTAGAAGAGCTTAGGTTATATGCTTACAAGAATGCCCACGTCTATAAAGAACAAACTAAAAAGTGGCATGATAAGCATATATCGAGGAAAGAGTTCACTGAGGGTGATGTAGTACTCCTATTTAACTCTCAACATAAACTCTTCCAAAGAAAACTTCGTTCTAGGTGGTCTGGTCCCTTTGAGATAACAAAAGTTTTTTCAAATGGTGCAGTAGAAATAAAAGGAAAGTCTAGTGAACCGTTCATCGTTAACGGGCAGCGCCTGAAACACTACTAAAACATTGAAAATAGAGACCACTCCGCCATTATAAAGCTTGCTGAGTTGCACACTCATCCCCAAAATTAGTGGAATTTAAAATTATGTCGAGCTTACGACATAAAATAAAGTGCTTGGTGAGAGACAACCCGCTTTTTAGTTTTAATTTTTATTTTTCCAAACCCAACTCGCACAGATGTGCGTAACCATGATAATTATTGTTATATTGATAACCCAGTCCCCGCGCACATTCTAGAGAATGTTGCTGCTGGTGGGGACAATACTGACACACCTCCACACATTACACGTGTCGCTTATGAAAATGTTGTAGGTACATCCTCGAGGCGCAGACCGAGAAGAAGTGAAGACACACCTTCCACTCTCGACGACATATATGTTGAAATGCTACGACGAAGCGAATTAGACGCTCAGCGCGATCAGAGAATTCAGAACGTTGAAGCTCAGCAAGCCGAGATGATGCAGATTCTTCGGCAGATGCAAAGTGAACAAAACAGCATGCCAGGCTTAATCGCAGAGATGGTGGATTTCTCAGTACGTGTGAAAAATCCTGAAGATCCACCTAACCACCCTAGAAATGGTAGGAGGACACGAACTCGCGGAAGAGGCCACAGATAGAAGAATTTCCAAGTTCTACCTTCCTTTCTTACCTTAATCCGTTGCATTGGGGACAATGCTCGATGTGTGGGGGAGGAAGCTTTATCGCTTTTATTTACTGTTTTCCCTCTTATTTACTATTTTCTAGGTAGATTTTAAAATTTTGATTTTCTGCTTAATCTTTTTGGCTTAGTTTTAATAAAATCAAATTCATGTATCGTCGAGTCATTATACATAGTTCCGTCATTTATCGAATTCTCCCAAATTCTTGAGCTATAACAAAAAAAATTTAATTTGGTTTAAAGCATGACACAGACCCAGAAAGTATATTGCTAGATTTAGACTGAGTCTGAGAGGTTTGGGAAAAGTATTGATAATATTGGCACCGTCTTGACACCCTGAGCCCCCTGAATATGCTGATGAATTTGAATACTTATTATGCCAAAGCCTTAAATTTTAGAGTAGCCTCTTGATTAGTTTATACTAGCAGTCAGCACCATCCTGAAGCACAACCTAAGTAATAAACCGATGCAAATACGTGTTTGATCTCAAAAATACGAATCGAATAGAATTATTAGAAAAATTGAATGAATGATATGCTCTTACTAAGTTAGGTGGTCCTTACCCGACCATTTAGCCCAACGGATCAGACTTTTGAAATTCAAAAATGCACAAGAAAAAGAATGTGAAAAAGTTTTGAAAAGGATATCAATAAACACTAACAGGTTTACTTACCATGGGCGTGCAATGATAACGGGCTTAATGTGATTACGCGAGAATGAAAAAGAGGTGAAAATGAATAGGCTGAGTTATAATAACATGATTCAAACTTGTCTGCATAGAGAGGGAGTTTTTGATTGCACTCAGTAATTTTTTGTCATTATGGTATCCTTAGTATTTCTATCCAGTACCTATCTTTCGTACGAAAGTTTCACAACAATGTATGATTTGTGTTATGTCATGTTAAGATCCATGCCTAATGTGTTATATTTGCTTGAGAACAAGCAAAGGTTCAAGTGTGGGAGAGTTTGACAACACGATATTATATCGTATATTTGACTTGACTTACATGAATTTTATCTGCGATTATTGCTACTTTATCTGATTTATATTCTATTACGCATCTATTTTCTTGTGTTTTGTAGGTTATCGAAAATATGGATTAAAGAAATAAAAGAAGAAAGAAATGAAAGAAATGAAAAGAAAAGAAGAAGAAAGGAAGAAAAGAAAAGAATAAGAAAGAATAGAAAAGTAAAGAAAAAAATATAGGTGGGGGCCACCACACACTAGTGGCACTTGCCACATGTCTGTGGCGCCTGCCACCAGAAAGAAGTAAGGAAGTGTGGCACCTGCCACCTTCCAAAGAGAGGGGGGAATGGCGAATGCCACTCCTAGAAAGAAGGGAGAGTGGCGACTGCCACTCCTAAAAGAAAGGGATGTGGCGTGTGCCACTTCCTCCCTACACTTTCTCCACTCCTCCCTACTTTTTCTCCGGCCTTCTCTCCATGTTTTTCCCTGAATTTTTGGGTAACCGACGCCAGTAACAAGTATAAAAGCCACAGACGGTTTTGGAACAAGGAGCCACTTTTGATTTCTATTTTCAGCATTTCTTTTCTGTAGTCCATAGTTTTTAGTTTTAAGTAGTTTTTCGAGGGATTTTGTAAAAGGCATTTGTTTTCACACTGAGAAACAATTTCCATTTAGTATTAGGGTTTATGCATTGGTTGTAACTTTGTACTGAACTACAAGCTGGCCTCCATAATCCAAGTGATTTTCTATTCCTCGTAATTGCCATGTTCATTTATTTACTTTTGTTGTTATTGTTATGCATTCCTTTTATATTCTGTCTAGCATTAAGATTAAAAAGGTAATTACGATCAATCGGAAGGGGTTAAGTAAATCATGGCGTAAATTTAACAGATCTATTCTTTTGGTATCAGTTTCTTTTTAATAACTTAATAACTTTTGTTACGATATTAAAAAGGTAAGAAGGTTAAGATCAATAAAGCAAGAGTTTGAGGTCTTAACCGGATAGCTGAAACTAAACATTAATCTTAAATACAGCGAGATCGCTTTAGGGTTAATTAGGATCTACTTATTTTCAAAAAGTGTTTTTAAATACAAATGAGAGAGCGAGAGCCTTCATTCTGATTTGAGAGTATAGTCTAAGTCAATAAACACGAGAGTGTGAGATAAAGTCTTTTAAATGAGTATTTTCTACAGAATAACATTTTTCTTTTTAACTAAACGCCCATGAATTACTGAACCCCCAATGATTGACAGAATTATATACCGATATTTCGCATTATCTTGATTTAAATTATATTTCAATTTGCACTTATTTTCGTACTTGCATCTCAACTTAGAAATCCATTAGCCTTAGATTTACGTAGTAGCATTAGATAATGGTAGATCGATTCTTGGTCCTTTGGGTTCGATAATCTTAAAAACTACGCGACCCAACTGTGCACTTGCAGTCACGAATCATTTAGACATACTAAATAACGATCACAAGGATGATGTGTTGTATAAAAGAAACTTCAACATGGTTTTGTTGCGTTGTGTTGATGAACATGAAGCAACTTTGTTGATGGAAGAAGTTCCCGAGGGTTCCTTCGGTACTCATGTCAGTGGACGTGCAATGGCCAGGAAACTGTTGAGGGCTGGGTGTTACTGGATAACCATAAAATTTGATTGTTTCAAGTATGCCAGAAAATGCCATATTTATGCTGATAAAATGCATGTGCCACCAAGCCCTCTGAACATGTTGACATCTCCTTGGCCCTTTGCAATGTGGGGAATCGATATGATTGGGAAAATTGAGCCGACTGCTTTCAATGGGCATCGCTGTATCCTGGTTGCAATTGATTACTTTACAAAGTGGGTAGAGGCAGCTTCCTTTGCCAATGTCACCAAGAAAGTGGTTACTCGTTTCATAAAGAAGGACATCATTTGCCGCTACGGAATACCAGAGCGAATCATTAGCGACAATGGTTCAAATTTGAATAATAAGATGATGAAGGAACTATGCCAGAGTTTCAAGATTGAGCATCACAATTCTTCTCCATATCGTCCTAAGATGAATGGCGCTGTTGAGGCAGCAAACTAGAATATCAAGATGATCGTATAGAAGATTATGGTAACTTACAAAGATTGTTATGAGATGTTACCCATTACTTTACATGGGTATCATACTTCGGTACGTACATCAACTAGGGCAACTCCTTTCACTAGTGTATGGTACAGAAGCAGTCCTACCATTAGAAGTTGAGATCCCTTCTTTAATGGTATTGTCTAATGTGAAGCTCGACGAAGCTGAATGGGTGCAGGCCAGGTTGAATCAGCTAAGTCTTATTGACGAGAAGAGGTTGGCAGCTATCACCCATGGCCGGTTGTACCATAGTAGAATAAAGAAGGATTTTAATTAGAAGGTGCGCCCTCGGTGCTTCTAGATAGGTGGTTTGGTTTTGAAAATGATCATTCCTCCTCAAATAGATCACAGGGGCAAATGGACTCCAAACTATGAAGGTTTGTATATGGTAAGAAAGGTTTTCTCTGGTAGAGCCTTATTACTATCTACTATGAATGGTGAAGATTTTACGTCCCCTGTGAACACATGCGTAGTTAAAAAATACTTTTCTTAAAATAGACCCACTAGACAGAAAAAGAAAGTCCATGCAAAAATTGGGCATCCTGGAGAACCATAAAAAGAAAAGGTTCAGAAAAAAATTAGGGATAAAAGAAAAAGGATAAACCTGTAAATTTGAAAACCTGAAAAGGCGACTTTGGCAAAAATGGGTATCTCGGTGGATTGAAAACCTGCAAGGGCGATCCAGGAAATAGTTAGGGATTTAAAAGCAAATGACTATGGTCTGCATTCGATTTGTAAACTTATCTTGACACATGGAGGTCCCGAAGGATAAGAATTAGTCTAGTCAGTCTCTTCAGAAGACGGAGCATTGGTGAAAAGTTGAAAACATACGGGTCATAGTTGAATCAACACATGATGATTGTCTGTCTCCACATTGCCAACATTTGTATATTTCTTGTTGTACTTTTTGCGTAATTACCTCTTTTCAGGAATTGCATCCAATTGTAAATTTCCTATTTACAGGTCATTTCAATCAATAAAGTATTATTCACTCAAAGAGCTTTCCATTTCATGTTTTACTTTTACTGTTTTGTTTGAAAAAAGGGGCGTCCGATATTTTTGATAAACTTTACATGTGAAAACATTGGGGCTTTACAAAGCATATTGAAAATAATGAATTTACTTGAATGATTTCATGGCTGGTAGCCAAAACAACCATTTTGCATATAGGACATTCTATTTGTTTATTGATTATTTACAAGATGACGTGATCCTTTCCCTAGTAAAGCTTATCTCTCCGATGGTAAATGTCATACCCTAAATTTGTCCTACCCTTTTTTCAAATATTTTTGTTTTTTTATTTTTATTTACTTATTCTTGTATGTTTTACATTGCCCGCTTATTTTCTTGTTATTTAGACACGTGTCTGCTCGCAATTGGTTGATTTTTCAGAACTTTATCTTTTTGACCAATTAAAGCATGACACATGGCCTAAAGACATGTTTGTGAATATTAATTCTTTTCTTGATTTCCTAAACTTTTTTTTCTTTTTTAAAAATATTATTAATAATAATATTTTGTGCACATATATTGCTCTTTTGCTTGTTAATATTAAATTTTGTAAATTTTTAAGTTTGTTTTATATATATTTGTTAATATCTATTAATTTTATATTTATTAATATTTATGGATTAAATAGTTGTTAATATTTTATTTTAGTTTGTAATTATTATATTTGTTAATATGTAGTAAAAATTGTCAATAAAATAATGGAAAGAAAATTTAAAAAAAAGGGGAATTTGAGTGAACCAGATGAGAGGCCCATTTCAACGGCCCGTTAGGTTTTAGGATTCAGCATGCTATAAAGGGAAAGTTTCAGATTGAGAAAAGGAAAAAAACACTGTTCACCATCCCTTCTAAAGCCCTAAATCGGCGCCGCCCTCTTCCTCAATGAAACCCTAAATGACTAACCCTCTTCTTCCGCCATTAAATCACTTCCAAACTTTCACCATTTCTCAATCATCACCACCCTCCAACGAAAAAAGCTAATCACGGTTCATCTTCTCCCGCCGCGAAACCCTAATCCTCACCATGATCATCATATGATCATCATCCTCACACGAAACCCTTCAAACCCCTCTGTTTTCTGCCATTGAAACACCATTATTAAGACCCATCCCCTCGCTCGCCTAAGTCATCCTCAATCTTTGAACCACAAGATGACTTCTCAATCCCTTTTCGCGATGATCTGTTGGTTCACGTTAATGCGGTCGACAAATGGTAAAGGGTTCTCTTTTTTAGCTCCCACATTTACATTTTAACGGTGACGAAGTTGATGATTCGCAGGCAATCCCAACATTGACGAAGAAACTTGCGACAACCCTCGTGTCGAAGTTTGTCTCGTTGAAGTAGGATATCTGTTAAACAAAGTTAAGGGAGTTCGTTTTCCTCCGTCAATAATGGCTCAGCTTCAGTACCATTCAACGCCTCCAGCTGGCGAATTTGTAACTTAAGGGTCATTTCCTTCCAACAACAACGGAGTCAAGTAACCGCATATTCGGTATTGGTTCCAAGTTTTCATGACTATCTATTATTGTGTTGTTACTAAGTATTCACCTTAACTTTGATTCAATTGAGATGCACATTCATGTCTTATATGCATATTAGGAGCTGTTTTATTAACTTTGATTCGGTTTGGATGTGATCTGTGAATTTTCTCACAGGATCAGTTGTTCCATTGATCCTCGCTTTTGTTTTGGTTTAAATATTTGTTACGTATCGACTAGAGTAATGTTGATCCTGCCTGGAGGTTTGCTGTGGTTGTATGATTCACATTGATAAGTAGGGTTTATGTTGCTGATGTATTGATGCAACATCGAGCATCTTTCATTTGCTGTTGAGGATGTTTTTTACTAATATAAGGTTGTATGTGTTATGATATTGGTGTTGTTAAAGCTTACTTAATTTTGGTTTCCTAATTTTATGGTCTTGCAGTGATCTAGAATTGATAACCATTGAGGTTTTGTGGCTTCACACATGATATTTCAGAAATAGGGTCTGCATTTTCTTGTATTGTTCTTTTAAAACTTGCAGATTTTGGAGCATCATGAAAATCGCGTCTGAACGTAGAAACAAACAAAGCAACCACAAAATTTATGCAGCTTTAGATCAACAATATATCAGTGTCTCTCCTCTATGGAATGGTAGATTTAAGTTGAAGAGGTTCCACATTGGTAAGATCTTGGTCTCACAATGGGTAAATCACCAGGAAAATGGATCAAAACTGTTCTGTTTGGGAAAGAAGTCATCCAAATCAAATATACCAAGAGGAAGAGAGAAGCTTGTTAATAAAAAAGAAGGAGTTGTTGCTTCCAAGGTTTCAGAATCTGGTTTGGCTTTAAAGCCAACTACCAATACTATTCCCAGACACGAGGAAGAGCTGGAGCTGGAGAGTAGTAGAGAAGCAGAAAGTGTTTTGCCTGGGAATCAAGAAATTGACACAGCGGGACCTGTTCATCAAGATGCACCACTTGAATCAGAAATATTGAAGCGGGAGGAAGCAGTTACGAAAGCACAGACTGCTTTCAGGGGTTATTTGGAAACTAAGTCTTGGGTTTGTTAAGAAAAACTCATCATTCACTCAATTTGATTATAATTAATTAGTCAAATGTTTTATTTAAATGTTATTTTTACTAATTGATTGACAATTTACCTCAAGTTAATTTTATAAGCATTTTCCAAATTGGAATACTCCATTTAATTAAAGACAATTCAAAAATATTTTCTAAACAAAATCATGGATTATTTTAAAGTGTAGTTTCAAAATATGATTAATTATACACCAATTTCTTAATACAATTTATTCTCAACACACAGTATTTTCTTAATCTATAATGAAAAAGAACTCTTAAGGTCTAGCGTCTTTTGAGTTCTTGAATAATCACTATTGGGGCGTATGCCTTGGGTGGTGCATCATTCGACTTTTTTTTTTCGTTTCAAAACACGTCCTTTAATTATTTAGACAAGAAAATGTCATTGGAGTCTAGCATTCCACGTGATACTTTTGTTGTTTATTCAAACAATATTTTAATAAATTAAATCAAAATCATTCTTCCATTTATTAAATAACTTTTTTTTCAAAATAGATTTTCTTTAAAAAGAAAAAAGGGAAAAAAACTTTGAAGCAATAACATTTCATTACGCATTTCCAAATATCAATAATTATCTTTTTTTTTAATCAAAAATTGATTTATATTCGATTTAATAGATAGTTTATTTTAAGACAATCCTAAATTATTTTCTAAATAAAACTTCAAACTATTTTCAAACTTTATTTTCAAAATTGACATCATTTTTCTATTTCCATTCCAATAAATTTTTCGATACAAATTACTTTCTCAGTTAAATCATTCTCAAAACTAATAAATTTCTTTTTCCTAATCTTCATCCAACTTCTTGTTTAAATATTAAATTATTTTTAAATCAAATCATGAGAAACTAAAGTCTAGCACTTTTTGAATTTTTTGGACAATCATTATTGAGGTGTACACCTAAAATAATGTATTGTTCGAATTCTCATTTTTAAAATACTTTTTTGGACCAAGAAATATAATAGGAATTTAGCATTCTGTGTGATATTTCCATGGCTCACCCAAACATTTTCCGAATAAAAAAGGTGTTGTCGAGATCTAGCATCCCGATAATACTCCGATTAATTGGTTGTGAGGCCGACGTCTCATTTACTAAATAATTGTCGTTTTCAAATCCAATCTTGTATTCTCCCCTCTTGTGCCACAAACTCTTTTCATACCCTCAATTCAATTCAATTCCTCAAAAATAACTTTCTCGATTAAAACTCCGAAAGAAGGAGATTCTTGGAATCTAGCATTCCTTGAATTTTCGAGTGAATAGTTCTCGAGGCACGCTCTTGAGTTATTATTCACTAAGTCTTTCAACCTTTTTTAAAACATTTTTCTCAATTAAGACTCCGAAAGAAGGAGGTTCTTGGAGTCTAGCATTCTTTGGATCTTCGAGTGAATAATTCTCGAGGCACGCCCTTTGAGTTGTTATCCACTCAACCTTTCGACTTTTTCAAACTCAATTATTTTCCAACGCTATCCTAAGACGAATGCTCGTACGCATTCGCAACCATCGACATTTCGCACACACTTCACAACTCATCGGGATTCCGATATTAGGGGCACCCTTAGGGACTAATATCGTTTCTCACAATCTAACCCTTGACACGTCGTCAAGTCGGTTCCATTTTCAAACAAATCCTCGACACGTCGTCGAGCTACTTCAAAACAACTTTCTCTTTGCCTCGCATTCCATTTTCGATTCAATATTTTCACAAACACTTTTTAAACTTACGAAAGAGGAATATTCTTAGAATCTAGGATTCTTTGAATATTCGAATGAGTAAATCTCGAGGCGCGCCCTTGAGTTGTTATTAGTTTATTCTTTCAATTTCAAAACGTCCAAATCTTTATCTTCAACTTGTTCAGTCAATTCCCGAAAGAACTGAGTTCTTGGAATCTCGCATTCCTTGAATCCTTAAGTGACAAGCTCTTGAGGCGCGCTCTTGGGTTGCTTGTCAGTCACTCTTTCGCCTATTTCTCAAACTTCCAACCCATTCAACCTCTTCTTTTCGTGGTTGTTACCATGAACTACGACTGCTCTGATTCTTCATTCTCGTCCGAATATAAGATACGTAGGCACAAGATTGCGATGATCTTGGCGAGTTACCTTCTACCCATTTCTCCCATTTCCCCGTCTCCATTTAGTGGTTGTTACCATGAACTACGACTGCTCTGATTCTTCATTCTCGTCCGAATGTAAGATACGTAGGCACAAGATTGCGATGATCTTGGCGAGTTACCTTCTACCCATTTCTCCCATTTCCCCGTCTCCATTTCGTGGTTGTTACCATGAACTATAGATGCTCTGATTCTTTATTCATTCTTGAATATAAGATACGTAGGCACAAGATTGCGATGATCTTGGCGAGCACACTTCCATCTTTCTCCATTATTTCGTCCATATTTTCCCATCCTTTCCCGTAGTCGAACTACGACGCTCTGATTTCTCATTCTCGTCCGGATGAGCATACGTAGGCACAAGGGCCCCAATCCTTGGCGAGCACCCTATTCACTAACCACCCATTTCTCCTTTGCGTCTTTAAACATTCTAACCTACCAATTCTACCTTTAACAACGAGAAGAAAACAAGTAAACCTAAAAAACACTCCCCACATTTACCTTAAGAGGTTCCCGTCGAGTACGACGGACGTGAGGGGTGCTAATACCTTCCCCTCGCGTAACCGACTCCCGAACCCGGAACATGGTTGCGACAACCCTGTTCCTATCCTTTCGTTTTAAGAGGTTTTCTCGATATTTTCCTCTCCCGTTTATTCGGGAAAAATAAAGTTCGGTGGCGACTCTGTCGAACCGCATTTCCGCGCCTTTCGCGCGAGGGTCGTTTCTCCAAAATGTCTCCGTGATTTTTCGAGGTGCGACAGTGAAGTTCTAGTATTATTTGCAACACATGGTGAATCTTTCCTCCCACAACATGAATTTAGGGTTTATATTCCCTAGCCAACTTGATTTGTGCTCCTCAGTAAGTATTCAGAAGTTGACTACACCAAACAGGTGTTGATATGCAGTCAGGCATTCATTTAGTAGAAGATTTTGTGTCTTTCCCCAACAAACATTTTTGTTTCCCCATAGAGTATTTTTGTTAGATCAGGAGTATTCCCGTCAGCAATGGTGTGTACTTATCCCCATAAGGGTAAGATTGAAGGTCATTCCCTAAGCAGAGATTGGTATTGATCTCCTTGGCATGTAAATCAGCGGTGGCTGATATCCCCAGCAAAGTCCAATAATCATTGGTATTCTTCAAAGTCGGATTTTTGGGACTTTATCCCAAAATATATTATTTTCAATCCTCAACATAAGGCCATTCAGAGGTTTTCCTCAGCAGAGTTTATGTGAGGGCAAAATGTCACACAACATATGTTCTCAAGTTTCGATGATGACAAAGTACAACCTCGGATCAATAGGAGCTGTCAATTTCACCTAGAAGACAATTGCAATACTTAACATATCATATCCTTCCTATATCTCTTTAATTCGTCATATTATCATCGGCAAAACACATGATAAATATTCAGTCATGACAAAACGCACGAAACAACAATTGATCACTTTTGCAGGTTTTGAAGCTATGAGTCGACCACCAGTCAGCGTACAACCCAGTTCACTTTCCCATGGGTCAGCGCATGGAGGCTATGAGTCGACCACCAGTCAGCGTACAACCCAGTTCACTTTCCAACGGGTCAGCGCATGGAGGCTATGAGTCGACCACCAGTCAGCGCATAACCCAGTACACTTTCCCACCACCAGACCAACATGAGTTCACAAATACTGATTGGCTTCATCACATAGCTCCACCTGACGAAGAAGAAGAAGGATACACTAATCAAAGATGGGGTGAGTGGTAGTCCACACGCTGGACCACTCTGGGCAAATATTATAATCCATACCATGGCTATCCTCAAGAACATTAACCTCCTCAATCTTCACCATCTCCTCCGCAGTCAAACAACTCTGAACTTCTCAACATGTTACAGTCCATGCAGTTGGACCAACAGAACTTTATGAGAAATCAAGATACGTGGATGGAACAAATCCGAGTTGAGATACATACACAAAATGAACGGTTAAATTCCTTTTCCGCAAGGATGGATGCCCGTTTTAAGGCTCTCGCTGCATCAAATGAGAGGCAGGAAACAGACATATCTAACAGCCTCAATCACCTCAATTTGTCAGTGAAAGCATTTGTCGACTACTCTGATCCTTACCGCAATCCGGATGTTGCGTACAGGGGGAGGGGCCAGGGCCGGGGATATTAGATGCATGATTGCATATTTTCATTATCTATGATGTGTTATTTTTTGTTGTTATGTTTGTTGGAATATTAGGCCCATTTGAATGTTTTCAATATACTTTATCTATTAATTGCTTTACTCTTTCATTTTCAATATTATGTGTGAATATTGGTAAATGATTAATTATCACCTGCTGAGTATTTTGTTAATTGTTATCCTGTCAATCTTTACCTTCTCCATCTCTTTTTGATGTTGTCAAAGGGGGAGAAAAGCCAAGTAGATCACAACAGCTCTTTCACATTATTCTTCCATGAAAGTGTCGGATTACAAAAGAAAGAGGGAGTTTGTGCTACTATGTTAATAATAGTTGTCGCTACTGCGAAAATCGGCGCCGGCCATGACAGAAGAGTCGCCACCGTGCATTATTTATCCCAAAAGAGGGAAAGGAAACGCTCAGAGAAAACCTAACGCAAAGAGGGAAAGGAATGGTCATCGCAACCAAATCCTGGATTCGGGAGTCGGTTACGCAAAGGGAAGGTATTAGCACCCCTCACGTCTGTCGTACTCGACGGGATCCATGCTTGTTTTCTATCTAAGAGTATGTTTATCTATCTACTCTAAAGGTCTGGTCTAAAAAGAAAAGAAAATGACTCGGCAAAGTATCGCACTTTATGCCTACGTATTCCTGTCTGGAACGAGAAATCAGAGTCAACGTAGTTCACCTAACTACGGGTGAAGGGGGGAAGGTTGCTCGCCGAGATATCGCATCTCGTGCCTACATACTTTCATACGGCATGAAAGATCAGAGCAAACGTAGTTCGGGCTACGGAAGACACAAGCTTGTCTGACAGTTTTTATCTCCTTCTGAAAAGGGTTTTCCTGATTAAAGGTCCAAGAGGACGAAAACAGAGTTTGAATGTTTGTTTGTGTTTTTTACGAAAAGAACTGTTTTTTAGGATGTTTGCAATCTCAGTCGCACTAGAGACTATGACCCGGGAGTGAACGCTTCGTATGTCACCCAAAGGGTACCACACTAACATCCAGATTACTGGAGAGAGACCCTCCACCAACCTTTTCCCAGATAGCTTAAGGCTCGTAACGCACGACTTCAATTAACCTTATCACTGTGTTTTTGAATTTGTTTTGAGAGGAGAAGAGAGACACCCTAAAACTATGGTTGAAAGGGGAATCTACCTACAGTTATCATGCATGGGTCAAAACCTAATGTCTGTCATAATTCCCTCTTGCACAGAGGAAATCAGAGATCCTAGGGGAAAACAGCAAAAGAAAGCAAGCAGTAAACAGTAAACAACATGATATGCAACAATATAAGAGAGGCAAGAGAGAAAACACCAGGAAAGAGGAGACAAGCTCCACCTCAAACCTAAGGATAATCAACACAAGCAAAAAGACAATACAGAGAAAGATAAAAGATACAGAGAAAATAGCCCAAGCAGCAGCAATAAACTCTTAGAGCAGACAGCAACAACAAGCTCTAAACAGCACAGTTGAAATGACAGCAAAGTTGACAACAAGACTTCATCTTCAAGCTAGCTTCTATCTTCAAGCTTCATCAAACTTCAAATTCAAGCTCTAGCAAGCACACCCCAAGCAGAGGAATAATTACAAAGATCAAAGTTGAAATGTTGAAAACTTAATGAAAACCAAAGGAAATCATCAAGTACCAACATTGAAATGGAAGGGTATCCTCAAAGTTCTACTCACTTGGGCATACCACTCATCCCTCCAAAGGAGAGATGGAGATTCCCTAGGATGACTTCATGTCATTGGATGGAATAGAAGCACACAATGCATTCTATGTTTGATGAAAGAATCAAAACTAGCTCTAATGGTTCTTCCTAAAACCCTAATTTCCTAAGCTCCTAAAACAACCCCTAAAGGAAACAAAACCTCAACTCCAAGCTCCAATCTTCAAGCCACAGCAGCTACACCAAGTCTAGAAGACCTCCCAAAAAGGATTCCAAGCCAAGCAAGCTCCAAAGTCACCAACCAAGCCAAACAAGCAAAGGCACTCAAGAGAGAGCAACACAAACACAAACAACTTGCAAAATTCAAACAAAATAGGAAACAAAGTTATAACATTCTAATTAAATTCCTAGGGGAACATATGTGTTCGAAAAACCTATGATTAAAATATTAAAGCCTAATTCAACTTCTAAGTCACCTAAATAATTTCTAAGATGAAAGGTATCAAGGTAATCCACAAGTTTGGGAAGGCTCTAATCTCAACACCTAAAACAGAACCTAAATTTGTTCTAAAATTCTAACAAAAATCCTAAGGGAACATGAATATCTACCCTAACACATACTAGAAAATCAAAGTCAAATTCATTACCAATTGGAAGCACTAAATTCAAAAAAACAGGTGGTCAATTATGCAAAATTGAAAGATTTAACAAAAACAAGAAAAATCAAATTAAATTGAAAAATGTATGAAAATGCATTTTATTGATTTCAGAAAATCACAAATTCTTTCAAGATCGTGGAGATATTTTTAAAATAATTTTTTGATCAAGAATGAATTTAATATGATTTTTTGAATCAATAAAGCATTAAAAATAAACAAAAATGAATAAAAGAAAATAGAAACTCAGAATAAAACAAGAGCCATTGGATGAGTTGACAAGTCAAGCAATCTAAGCATCCACACGCTGCCAGCACATTAATTGAAACGCCTGCGTTTTGAATTAAAAAATCCACTCCTCAGATTAAAACACAACCCTAGGATCTGGTGGAAAGTCTTTGGTCAGAGCATGACCTAATGGCTATGGACTCGTCTTGTCCAAAATTCAACCTGGCCTGAGTGAGATCAGAGACGGTGGTTCATGGTGGCCGGAGAAGACTCCGGTTGTCTTCTCCGGCGAAGGTCCAGGTTCAGGCAACCAAAAATGACAATCTCTACACCAATTCCACTCAGTTTTCAACGTAGATTCCAAATCTCTCATCAAAATGATCTAACTCTCAATAGGTAAGCAAACACGAAGCAATATTCAGAGATGTCATCCAAATAAACTCTCACCAAATGCTAAATTAAGTACATAGAAATCCTCCTCATGTTGCACTGATCATCCTGATCTAAACAACTTGCTACAAAACCTCATGAATCAAGAGATTCAAGTCCAAATAGATCTGCTATGTCATCTTCAAACATCACCAATTGAATCCAAATCAAGCCTAAAATGATCTACATCTTGCCTAGATCCTAACCACAAGTTCAAAACTATCTAACTCATGCTAAATCATGTAGAATGTTGAGAATTACTAACCTGCTCTAGATCTGTTGACAGAGGTACTTGTAGCTCATTTCTTCCTTCCAAACTCTCCAGATAACTTCAATTATCCAAGAGGAAATGAAAGCAACCTTCAATTTGGCTTAAATTGGTCTGAATCTCAAAACACGATTTGAATTTGCAGCTCTAAAAATTTGCTTGCTCCTTCTGGTTTCAGCATGAAATGAGACTCAACCTTGCTCTGAATTCACTCTAAACAATATATAGAAACTTTCCATGGGCTTTTGCAATCCATCTGAGGCCCAAATCTGTGGTTCACATTTTCTGGTTTTTTGCATTCAAATTTCATACAAGTCGTGCAATGCAAGCTTGTTGCTTGTTCCAGAAGGTTCTAACACCTTGCACATGGCATTTGGAGTGCAATTGAATGGAAAGAGTAACCTGAATTGTATTGTGTAGTGATTTGGCAATGTAACTTACAAGTGAAGTAACAACATAGCAACTCCCAAAACTTGGCTTGACCTCAAAATTCTGTTAAAGCCAAAGTGTTTAAAATGTGATTTCCAATCAGAAAATGTACCCACTTGCTTGGTTTTGGTCATCTAACACAAAATTGCATTTTCCCTTCTTAACACATTTGAATTTTCTCCCTTTTTGAAACCAATTCAAACCAAGTCTTGCTATGAGCTCAATCAATCCATCATAACCTCTTTGCTAGCCTAAAAACCCCATTTTGAACAACTTTCATGTTGAACAAAATTGCATTTGACAAGTGCAAGTTGGAGATTTTGGCCTATGATTGAAAATGACCTATAATCTCTCTTTCCCAAAATACCCCTGACTTGTAAACCTCATAACTTGAGTTCTACAAATCAGATGGAAGACTTCTAGTACAACATAGAAAGCTAAGATCATGAGGAACAACTTTCATGTTGGCAAAAAGTTCAGGTGAAACCTCCTTCTAGGTTAAAAATAGATTTGAAGTCAGATGATTTTCACAGACAAATTTCAGAAGCATCTGAGGACTTGTAACTTGTCTGGGTCATAACTTGAGTTCTATAAATCCAATGGAGGACTTCTAGTACTCAAATTAAAGGTATTGAGATGCTCTACAAGTTTCATGTTAGCCAAAGATCCATTTGAAACTTTTATCTTGACTTATGTGGTCTTGAAGTTAGGCACTAAACAGGGAGTTTTACACTGAAACCCTAATTTAGCAACTTCCCACACTCTTGGTTCTTCTTGACTTGATCTTGGCACAACACCAAAAATGTCTTATCACATCATTTCATGAACTCCATAACCTAAAAGTAGGCCTTGATACTCTTCAATTGTCCAGTTGACCTAGAATTGATCCAGATGAAACCCTAAGTGCTTGCACCTCAACTATGGCTCTTGTATTTGACACAATGACTTGATTGAGCTCTCTCATGGCCCTCTAGGCATTCTATGAGCTCCATACACATCCTCTTCTCACATTCAACACTTCACAACCCTCTGATGGTCTTCAGTTGATCCTTAAGTTAGGAGAAGATTCACACCCAAGCACCTAAACCCTTAGCCACTCAAACCACCTTTTGATGACTTTGACCACTCCTCAATCTTGAAAGAGACCTCTTGTTAGGATTCTCTTGACAAGAATAAAACTTGATCCCCTTCTATATGAATGATAACATGATATGCAAATGATACAACTATGCAGATGATAATGCAATGAAACATAACCCAGGTAAGAAAAGGTTGGGCAAATTTTGGGGTGCAACAATAGTGCAATGTCGTTCTCACTAGCTTCGTGCAGGTTTTCATCATAAAAAAGGGGGAGTATGTGAGGTAAAAATATCACACAACATATGTTCTCAAGTTTTGATGATAACAAAGTATAACCTCGGATCAATAGGAGCTGTCAATTTCACCCAGAAGACAATTGCAATACTTAACATATCATATCCTTCCTATATCTCTTTAATTTGTCTTATTATCATCGGCAAAACACGTGATAAATATTCAATCGTGAAAAAACGCACGAAACAACAATTGATCACTTTTTGTAGGTTTTGAAGCTATGAGTCGACCACCAGTCAGTGCACAACCCAGTTCACTTTCCCACGGGTCAGCGCATGGAACCTATGAGTCGACCATCAGTCGGCGCATGAAGACTTCACATTTCCCACGGGTCAGCGCATGCTGACCTATGGTCGACACATACTGTTGGGTTTTTAATATTGCTAAAATCTGCAGGCCATGTGTTGATGCATAGACCTGCTATGGTCGACCGTTCGCGCGTTGTTAAGTATTTTTTTTCACTGCGTTTGAAATCCTGTTGTGTTAGTTAATTGGCTTATTACTATAAATAGTAGGTTGTTCATTTTAACAGATTAACAATTGAATTCTGAGTAAATTGTGAAAACAATAAAAGTGAAATAGGTGCCTACATTTCTCCTCACCTTCATCCTTAAACAACATACAACACTGCAACTACACACAATCATTTTTAGAGTGCTTTGTGTCTCATTCAAGGTGATAAGGTTTGAATCCGTTGATTGAAGATCCGGTTCGGGTGGAGAATTGTGGCAGGTTTTTCTTGAATAAAACCTTGAAGGTTTTGCCCTCCAAGATTCTACGAATTTGGGGGTTTTTGATACGGATCATCTCTACCAACATTAAGCGGTGCGAAGGTGATTGAGAAACGAAAGATTTCATCAATCTAGTAGTTGGGGCTGTGAAGTGTTGAAGGGAGTTTCGGGTTCGATTTGTTGGTGTCTAAGATCAGTCGGGCCGAGGGTTTGAAGAACTGAAGGTTATTCAACAAAGGGGCTGGAATCGGAGGTCAATTCACAACGATCGAAGGTCTTGATTCAAGTCGAATCAAGGAGCAAGAAGTGATAGCAACATCAACATCTATAGAGATTGTTTATATTATTGCTTATCAACTCTTGTATAAACTACTACAACTCTACAGGTGATATCTATTATAAATCATCTCAATTCTATTTTTAGAATTAAGGGCAGACATACCCCGAAGCGAGGACGGCGGGGGAACTGCCTCAACAAATCTTTGTCTTCTTTATTTTTCAGTATTTTCATTTTCAGCTTAAAAATTAAGTGATTTTAATTTAAGCAATTTTATTGATTCGAGCATTGAATTTAGTAAGTAACTGGTACTGTTTAAACTTGAGTACAATAAACACTTGTACAAGGATTTTAAAGTTACTTACTTAAGTCAAAATCCACTTGGAGTATTTTCCACACAAAGTGTTCGATAAATTACCTGAACCAAAACTTACTTAGTTTACTTGCTATATTTTGGTGGGTTGTGTTGAGTATTGGAACTAGCACTACTAATTAGTGGTGAAATCAATTGATTAGTGTGACTAGTGTATTGAATCTACTCATCTTTTATTATCATATCCGTTAGCTTAACGCATATCCGATCTTCCAATAACGATTCGTTTTAGACGTGTTTTTCCAAGGCCGCTTCCGCAGTTAAAAATATTTTTAAAACCAAATTTAAATTGGTAAGCGCCAACTCAATTTTTAATTGGGATCTATTCAACCCCCCTTCTAGATCCGAGCCATCGTCTAACAAGTGGTATCAGGAGCACCGGTTCACTCCGTGCTTCAAGTATAACTTTGATAGAAAATGGCAAACGAACCTAAAGGGGCTTATAATAGAGCTCCCGTTTTTAATGGTGAAATTTACGGTTATTGGAAGGATTGTATGCGGGTGCACATAAACTCTATAGATAGAAAAATATGGAACGTTATCCTCAATGGTCCAATAGAAATTACTATGACCAATGCGGATAATGTGGTTGTGCCTAAGCCCGAAGCACAATGGACCGATGATGATGAAAAGAAATACAACTATGATTGGAAAGCTAAAAACATCTTAATATCCTCATTAGGAGTTGATATATATTACCGTGTGTCTCATTATCCTACGGCAAAAGACATGTGGGATTCACTTCAAATCGCTCATGAGGGGACAAATGATGTGAAGTTAGCTAGAACCAATACACTAACACAAGAGTTTGACCTTTTCTACATGGAGCAAGGGGAAACCATTACGGACATGCAGAAAAGGTTTACTCATCTCATCAATAGGTTACATTCACTTGGTAGGCCGGTGGCCAATGACGTTGCTACTAATAAAATTTTAAGATGTCTAAACAGGGAATGGCAGCCCAAGGTGACCGCCATAAAAGAAGCAAATGATATTACTATTTTGGACCTAACAATGTTGTTTGGAAAGCTACAAGAGCACGAACAAGTGCTCCTAAGCCTTGACCAGCATGAAAAGAAAGAAAAGAAGGACAAAACAAAGAATGTTGAGAAGAAATCAATTGCTCTCAAGACTTCCTCCTCGAAGTCTCAATCTAAGGAGCACAGTGATTATTCATCAAGTGACGATGAAGAAGATGACAAGGGTGAGGATATGGGGCTGTTCGTATAACGCTACAATCGGTATGTGAGAAAGAACGACATTCAACACTCAGAAAAGAACCTTGTCAACTTTAGAACGCAATCAAGGAACTCTCAAAATAACGACATCAAAGGGAGTAAAACCAGAGGATCGTGCTACAAATGCGGAAATCCCGGTCACTACAAGCCAGATTGTCCTTTAAACAAAAAGGGCAAAGAAAAGGAATCTATCAAATCACATAAGAAGTCATCAAAGCCGAGAAGAGTATATATAGCTTGGGAAAGCGATAGCGACTCCTCCTCCTCTGATGAAAGCTCAAGTGATGAAGAAGAATCCGTGAACCTATGTCTTTCCGCGTATCAAAAGAATAAGAAAAAGCAGGTACGTCACTCTAAATATGAGAATTCCTCAAAAATGTCACATTTCGAATTACAAGCCGCATTTAATACTTTACACAATGAAGCAACAGAAGCCTTTAAGAGACTTGCCTCTAATAAAAGAATTTTTACTTACCTAGAGTACAAAATTAAAGAGTCCGAAAGGAAACTTGAGGAACTTAAGGCTTCCATGGTGGAAAGTAATAAATCGGATTGTGAGGACTATAGCAAATTCCTCGACTTTGGATGTGCTACTTGTTATATTTGGCAAGGTGAAGTTAGAAACCTAAAGGCCAAATTAAACTAGGCTCTTGAGCCTAAAATTACATTTTCTATTTATAGAGCTGATTTTAGAAAAAGTATGGTGAATCCATATCAAAAATATACAAATGTAATTAGGGATCAAGAGATCAAAAGCAATCCTAAAGTTAACTTTTCATGCTTATATTGTTGCAAGAAAGGCCATTCCATTGCTAAATGCCGATTTAGGAGATTTTTGATTCCTAAAGGTATCTATCAATGGTTTCCCAAATGCAACCGCTTTGTCACTAACAAATTAGGACCCAATATGCCATTGGGTACCTCCTCTTGCTAATTAATTTTTCATAGGTACAATGTGTCGAGACCACTGAGAGAAGATGGGTTCTCGACAGTGGATGTTCAAGACACATGTCCGGAGACATATCCCTATTCATAGACTTCGTGGCTAATAAGAAAGGGTATGTAACATATGGTAATAACAATCGTGGAGCAATACTTGGTAAAGATAGTGTAGGTAACCCCTCTTCCACTATGATTTTTGATGTGTTGCTTGTCGAGGGTCTTAAAGATAATTTGCTTGGCATTAGCCAATTATGTGACAAAGGATACAATGTATCATTTTTAAAAGAGTGTTGCAAAATTGTGCATAATAATGACAAGAAGAATGTGTTTAATGGCCTAAGAGTGAACAACATCTATATGCTTGACTTAAATGAAGTATCGTTAACAAGTGACAAATGCCTCATAACAATGAGTGAAGATTCATGGTTATGGCATAAGCGCTTAGCACATGTTAACTTTGACTTGCTGAATAAAGTAGTCTCAAAAGATCTAGTCCTAGGTCTTCCCAAAATAAAATTCACCAAGGATCACCTTTATGATGCTTGCCAAATGGGAAAGCAAACGAGGATATCTTTTAAATCTAAAAATACTGTTTCTACCACAAGACCTCTCGAGCTTCTCCATATGGATTTATTTGGGCCTTATAGAATCAAGAGCCTAGGTGGAAACTATTACGGTTTTGTAATAGTGGACGATTATTCTAGATTTTGTTGGACTATTTTTTTGGCTAGCAAGAGCGATACATTCGCCGCCTTTGAAAATTTTGCCAAACTTTCCCAAAATAAATTAAGCACAAACATCGTGTCAATTAGAAGCGACCATGAAGGTGAATTTGAAAACCATTTATTTGAAGAATATTGCGGTAACTACGGTATTGATCATAACTTCTCTGCTCCATGAACTCCTCAACAAAATGGGGTGGTGGAGTGCAAAAATCGCATTTTAGAAGAGTTGGGAAGGACAATGATCAATGAAAGTGGACTACCGAAATATTTTTGGGCCAACGCCATAAGTACGGCTTGTTATGTTTTGAATAGGGTGCTCATCCGCCCCATTCTAAACAAAACACCTTACGAGCTTTTAAAAGGTCGCAAGCCAAACGTGTCTCACCTACATGTTTTCGGTTGCAAATGTTTTGTCTTAAATAATGGAAAGGAAAATTTGGGTAAATTTGACTCTAAGGCTGACGAAGGTATTTTCCTTGGATACTCTCAGTTGAGTAAAGCATATAGGATTTATAATAAAAGATTACTTATTGTCGAAGAATCGGTACATGTAACATTTGATGAATCTTATCCGAGAAATGCCGGAAAAGATAGTGTGTTTCATGGTGCAGGTACATCTACTGAAGACATACTCAAAGATGCAGAGTCGGGAATTGATCAGCCCGACAAAGCAAAAGTTGAGGGGGGAAAAGATGTCCAACATGAAGAAACTGAGGTAGATCATCCATCTAGAAGTGATGCTCTCCCTCAAGCTTGGAAGTCTTCTAAATATCATCCAATATACAACATTCTCGGAGATATATCAAAGGGTGTTACTACCCGATCTAAGATAAGTAATTTTTGTTAACATTTCGCTTTCGTTTCACAAATGGAACCTAAAAACCCTAAAGAAGCCTTACTCGATGAAAACTGGTTTTTGTCAATGCAAGATAAACTTAATCAGTTCACGAGAAATGAGGTCTGGGACCTTGTCCCTCCTCCGCGAGGACATCGAGTAATCAGCACCCGATGGGTGTTTAGTAATAAGTTGGATGAAAACGTAGTAATAACTCGTAACAAAGCGCGTTTAGTCGCGCAAGGGTATAACTAAGAGGAAGGCATCAACTATGAGGAATCTTATGCGCCGGTTGCCCGACTCGAGGCTATACGCCTTTTGCTTGCCTTCGCTTGTGCGAAGAATTTTAAGTTATTTCAAATGGACGTTAAAAGTGTGTTCCTTAACAGATACATAAATGAAGAAGTCTATGTTGCACAACCTCCAGGTTTTGAGTCTCATGAGTATCCTAATCATGTCTACAAACTAAAAAGGGCTTTATATGGACTCAAACAAGCTCCTAGAGCTTGGTATGAGCGACTAAGTAAATTTTTACTTAATCAAGGTTACTCAAGAGGAAAGGTTGACACTACTCTCTTCATTAAACGTCAAGGAAAACACTTGATATTAGTACAAATTTATGTTGACGATATTATATTTGGATCTACTAACATGAATCTCGTGATAGAGTTTTCTGACCTTATGCAAGGTGAATTCGAGATGAGTATGATGGGTGAACTCACATGCTTTCTCGGATTGCAAATTAAACAACTTAAAGAAGGAACATTCGTGAGTCAAACAAAATACTGTTTGGAACTTCTCAAGAGATTTGACATGGCAAACTCGAAGGCCATTGACACTCCTATGCCAACATGTGTAAACCTGAATAAAGATGAAAGCGGTAAGGACGTAGAGGTAAAAAGGTATAGAGGTATGATTGGTTCTCTTCTCTATCTTACTGCTTCTCGACCCGACATTATGTTTAGCGTGTGTTTGTGCACAAGATACCAATCATGTCCCAAGGAATCTCATCTAAAATCTGTCAAACGTATACTTCGATACCTATCTGGTACTCCGAAGTATGGACTATGGTATTCCAAAGGTAATGATTGCTCATTGATAGGTTTCTCCGATTCCGATTTTACCGGTTGCAAATCGGATAGGAAAAGCACCAGCGGTACTTGTCACTTATTTTAAAACTCCTTGGTCAGTTGACACAACAAGAAATAAGTTTCAGTTGCTTTGTCAACCACCAAAGCGGAATACGTCGCCGCCGGTAGTTGTTGCGCTCAAGTCCTATGGCTTAAGCAACAACTATTGAATTTTAATCTAAAACTAGATTGTGTTCCCATTTTCTGTGACAATACAAGTGCTATTAACCTCACCAAAAATCCTGTGTTACATTCTCGCAAACATATCGAAATTCGACACCATTTTCTGAGGGATCATGTAGAGAAAGGTGATGTTGTTTTTGAACACGTTGACACCAAAAATCAACTAGCGAACATTTTCACAAAGCCGCTAGCCACTGAACCTTTCTTTCATATCCGTCGAGAACTTGGCATTCTCGACATTTCGGATCGGGTATAAAAATTGCGTGTTTCGTCTCACTTCATTTACAATTACATTCTTGTACTTCTAACAAGTTAAGTTTTGTTGCAAGCACAAGTATATTGTTATCAAGCGTTTCTGGTATAGAGGTGATGTTGTTCCATATTCTTTCTCTCTCAAAATATTCATGATTCAATTAGTGTATTGTTTGACCAATATTGTATATATATGAGATTTGCTACGAGTATTATGTGTTTGGATACAAATTGTGTTGTGGCATTGTAAGTAGGCATCAAATGTGGCATTATATATGACATTAATTGAAAATCTGCATTTTTGCTCACTTTGATTCGACCAAAACAGGGCAGCGGTCGACGCACGCTGTTCACTTTTAAATTTGTCAAAAATCAAACAGTATGCGTCGACGCATGCAGGAGTATGGTCGACGACTCGCGCAAAATTTTAGATTTTTTCTTTTGAAAAACGTTCCATCTTCCTACACTCTACTTTAAATGTGCATTATACATTAATTGTGCATTGGTATCACATTTCTAGTAAGTTGCATCTACTCATTCCTAGTGTCCCCTTGTCTCCTCCTCTTTCCCAAAAACCCTAATCTCCATCTATAAAAAGGTTAATCCTCATCTCCTCCAAATTAATTCAACAATCCTTTCAAAACCCTTGCTTCCTACCTCTACCAAATCTCCATAATCATCATCCATGGCCTCACTATTCCTCAAAAATATCGGCAAAAGATCACGGGCTTCAACATCTGCTTCTCTACCCATTACTGTTGTATCTTTGGTTCCACCACCTGTTGTTGACAACTTCAACAAAGATATTAGCAAGAGATCAGTTGTTCCGCAACATGCATTCTACAAAGCAACGGTGGAACGCATGCATCTCACTCAAGTCATGGCTCTGCTGGAGTTTCAAGGCTTTGTAAACTTCCTTGAATGCAACACCAAATATAGTGAAGACTTAGTACGTGTGATCTACACTTGTCTGCATGACAAGTTTCAAGGTCAGGATTTTTACACCACTATCGGCAATACATAGGTAAACTTGAATTCTGAAGTTTGGAGTAAATATTTTGATTTAACAGTGGCTACTGATGAACATCCTCCTCATGAGGTAACCGATTCTCGCACCGTGTCGGGATATGAATTTAAGAGTGCCTTAAATGATATGCTCAAACGGCCTTATCCGGATAATATTGTAAACAGTGATACTTTTCCCAGAACTGTTACGGCTCGTAAACTCCAAACAGGGGAGCGCATCCTTCAATGGATTGTGGCTCGCATCCTACAGTCGAAGAAATGTGGTCTGTCCCGAGTTGAACAGGCTGAGGTGCATCTTATATACATTCTGAAAAATAGGATTAGAATCAACTGGCCGTATTACATTGCCAGTCAAATATTTGCTTTGAGAGATTCAGGCAGAGGAACTGCTATTCCTTATGAGTCTTTCATTTCAGAGGTTCTCACCGCGGCTAACGTCGTGTCTCCATATCTTCCGACAAAGAATTCAGCACGAAAACCTTTGCCATGATGGGCTACTTTTGGTGTGATGAACGATGATCCTACAGGTTTGTTCGCAGAGCAAATATTCCTCGGGTTGTTGAAGACTCTGATGAAAGTTCTGAACGGGAGGATGAAGAACAAGAGGAACAGGTAGATGAAGACGAAAATGAAGTGGAATAGGTACAAGAACCAGCATATGAGACACATGACAATTACCACCAGCCAGACCAACATGAGTTCACAAATACTGATTGGCTTCATCACACAGCTCCACCTGACGAAGAAGAAGAAGGATACACTAATCAAGGATGGGGTGAGTGGCAGTACATAGGCTGGACCACTCTGGGAAAATATTATAATCCATACCATGGCTATCCTCAAGAACATCAACCTCCTCAATCTTCACCATCTCCTCCGCAGTCAGACAACTCTAAACTTCTCAACATGTTGCAGTCCATGCAGTTGGACCAACAGAACTTTATGAGAAATCAAGATACGGGGATGGAACAAATCCGAGCTGAGATACATACACAAAATGAACGGTTAAATTCCTTTTCCACAAGGATGGACGCCCGTTTTGAGACTCTCGCTACATCAAATGAGAGGCAGGAAATGGACATATCTAACAGCCTCAATCACCTCAATTTGTCTGTGGAAGCATTTGTCGACTACTCTGATCCTTACCGCAATCCGGATGTTGTGTACAGGGGGAGGGGCCGGGGCCGGGGATATTAGATGCATGGTTGCATATTTTCATTGTATATGATGTGTTATTTTTTGTTGTTATGGTTGTTAGACTATTAGGCCCATTTGAATGTTTTCAATATACTTTATCTATTAATTGCTTTACTCTTTCATTTTCAATATTATGTGTGAATATTGGTAAATGATTAATTATCACCTGCTGAGTATTTTGTTAATTGTTATCTTGTCAATCTTTACCTTCTCCATCTCTTTTTGATGTTGTCAAAGGGGGAGAAAAGTCAAGTAGATCACAACAGCTCTTTCACATTATTCTTCCATAAAAGTGTCGGATTACAAAAGAAAGGGGGAGTTTGTGCTACTATGTTAATAATAGTGCAATGTCTTTCTCACTAGCTTCGCGCAGGTTTTCATCATCAAAAAGGGGGAGTATGTGAGGGAAAAATATCACACAACATATGTTCTCAAGTTTCGATGATAACAAAGTACAACCTCGGATCAATAGGAGCTGTCAATTTCACCCAGAAGACAATTGCAATACTTAACATATATATATCCTTCCTATATCTCTTTAATTCATCATATTATCATCGGCAAAACACGTGATAAATATCCAATCGTGACAAAACGCACGAAACAAAAATTGATCACTTTTTGCAGGTTTTGAAGCTATGAGTCGACCACCAATCAGCGCACAACCCAATTCACTTTCCCACGGGTCAGCGCATGGAAGCTATGAGTCGACCATCAGTCGACGCATGAAGACTTCACATTTCCCACGGGTCAGCGCACGCCGACCTATGGTCGACGCATACTATTGGGTTTTTAATATTGCTAAAATCTTCAGGCCATGTGTTGACGAATAGACCTGCTATGATCGACCGTTCGCGCGTTGTTAAGTATTTTTTCACTGTGTTTGAAATCCTGTTGTGTTAGTTAATTGGCTTATTACTATAAATAGTAGGTTGTTCATTTTAACGGATTAACAATTGAATTTTGAGTAAATTGTGAAAACAAGAAAAGTGAAACAGGTACCTACATTTCTCTTCACCTTCATCCTTAAACAACACACAACACTTCAACTACACACAATCATTTTTGGAGTGCTTTGTGTCTCGTTCAAGGTGATAAGGTTTGAATCTGTTGATTAAAGATCCGGTTCGGGTGGAGAATTGTGGCAGGTTTTTCTTGAATAAAACCTTGAAGGTTTTGCCTTCCAAGATTTTACGAATTTGGGGGTTTTTGATACGGATCGTCTCTACCAACATTCAGCGGTGCGAAGGTGATTGAGAAACGGAAGATTTCATCAATCTAGTAGCTGGGGCTGTGAAGTGTTGAAGGGGGTTCCGGGTTCGATTCGTTAGTGTCTAAGATCAGTCGGGCCGAGGGTTTGAAGAACTGAAGGTTATTCAACAAAGGGGCTGGAATCGCAGGTGAATTCACAACGATCGAAGGTCCTCATTCAACTCGAATCAAGGAGCAAGAAGTGATAGCAACATCAACATCTATAAGGATTGTTTGTATTATTGCTTATCAACTCTTGTATAAACTACTACAACGCTACAGGTGATATCTATTATAAATCATCTCAATTCTATTTTTAGAATTGAGGGCAGACGTACCCCGAAGCAAGGACGGCGGGGGAACTGCCTCAACAAATCTTTGTCTTCTTTATTTTTCAGTATTTTCATTTTCAGCTTAAAAATTAAGTGATTTTAGTTTAAGCAATTTTATTGATTCGAGCATTGAATTTAGTAAGTAACTGGTACTGTTTAAACTTGAGTACAATAAACACTTGTACAAGGATTTTAAAGTTACTTACTTAAGTCAAAATCCACTTGGAGTGTTTTGCACACCAAGTGTTCAATAAATTTCCTGAACCAAAACTTACTTAGTTTACTTGCTATATTTTGGTGGACTGTGTTGAGCATTGGAACTAGCACTACTAATTAGTGGTGAAATCAATTGATTAGTGTGACTAGTGTATTGAATCTACTCATCTTTTATTATCATATTCGTTAGCTTAACGCATATCCGATCTTCCAATAATGGTTCGTTTTAGACGTGTTTTTTCAAGGCCGCTTCCGCACTTAAAAATAGTTTTAAAACCAAATTTAAATTTGTAAGCGCCAACTCAATTTTTAATTGGGATCTATTCAACCCCCCTTCTAGATCCGAGCCATCGTCTAACAGTTTGGTTTGCTGATTTTCTATCCAGCACTTCTTCCGGTGGCGTTGTTTTGCATTTTTGCATTGCATCCTCCCAATGTGTAGCATTTCCATTTCACATGGAGAATTACGCCATGTCCAAACATATGCATCCAAAGCATAATCCAAGTTTGATATCTTTGTGGCCAAACATCTCTCCAGTAGATAATGGCTTAACTTAAGATCCTATTATCTTTACCCCCAGCAAGAATCATTGATAGAGGTGTTCGTCTTACTTTTACTCCCCGTCAAAGTTTGTTTATTTAAGCTTATCTTTCCCCCAATGGAGTATTCTTTTTAGGTCGTAAGTTGGTTGATTCTGCTTCCTGCCTATCCTGGGTGTTATATTCCAATTGTTGGTTGGTAATCCCCAGCTTAGTCATTTTGTGGATGTTATCCCAACTCTTGGTTGGTAGTCCATCGTTTGTGGATGTCATCCTAACTCTTGGTTGGTAGTCCTTCTTCTTATGGATGTTATCCTAACTCTTGGTTGGTATTTAATTATTTCTTGGACGTTATCCCAACTTTTGGTTGGTAGTCCGTTGTTTCTGGGATGTTATCACGATAGTCCGTTGTTTCTGGGGTGTTATCCCAACTTTTGGTTGGTAGTCCTCTGTTATTTCTTATGTGGAGTTGTTGTCCCAACTTTTGGTTGGTAGTCTTCATTGTAGTAAGTTTTCCTTCGCTCGGCATCGGTGATTCCAAATTTTGGTTGGTAGCTTTTGTTTCTTTATTGACGATTCTAACTTTTGGTTGGTAGTCTTCCTTTTCGGCGATCCTAACTTTTGGTTAGTAGCCTTCATCCCAACTTTTTGTTGGTAACTTTTATGACAATCCCAACTTTTGGTTGGTAGTTTTCTTTTATGTGTGTTCACCTTCGGTCAGTGTACCGGCGATCCTAACTTTTGGTTAGTAGCCTACATCCCAAATTTTGGTTGATAATCTTTATGATGATCCCAAATTTTGGTTGGTATTCTTTTTCTCACAACTTTTGGTTATTACTCTCTGGTGATCCTAACTTTTGGTTAGTAGCCTCTTATCCCAACTTTTGGTTGGTATCTTGCGTCCTTCGATTGTCCCAACTTTTGGTTGGTACCCGCTACTTTTAAGTCCACCTTCGGCTGGCAATCTTTGCAATATGTACGTTCCCCGCATATTGCAAATTTATGGGTTCTTTTGATATTCAATCACCTTTTACCTTAAATGTTTGAAAGCGGTCGCTCTTCATCCCTTCAGATCCAAGTTGTTTGAATAGGGGCAGCAATAACACCCCAAAATTTGCCCATCCTTTTCTCTTGTATCTTGGCTTATGTTTCATTTCATTTTCATATTTATTTAGGCATAACATAGTTCTAGACAAGGGATCAAGGTATCATGATTTGATTCTCAAGAAGGAAAACACGATTCTTCAACCTCAAGCAAGATTTTCTTCTTGACTTTGTGGCATTCTCAAGCCCCAAGGGCCCTTCATCATCAAATGTGATTCAAGGTAACATCATTTCAAGGTCATATGTGACTCACCATTTCTTAATTTTCAAGAAATATTCAAGAGATTCAAAGTTGGTTCAAGGTGTTTGACCTAATTTAGCAAATTGTGGATGCTATGGTCAAATGGGCATAACTCTTCCAGTTTTTAACATCTTGAGGTGGTTCTTTTTCAAATAAACTCTTCTCATCATCCCCAACAAACTCTCTTTGTAGGGAAAGTTTAATTGTTCTTGGAAAGTCATCAAAAGTATGGAGACATTATAGGTCATTTTGAGTTTTTAAGAGATTTTCTTGCCAATTTCCAAAGATCATAACTAGGTCAATTTTCATCATTTGAAGCTCATTCTTTTTCTAAAATTAACTTGAAGACATCCTCTACAACTTTGATTCAGCATGAAAGTTCCAAAAATCTATGGAAGACCTTGGATTTTATCAAAATATTATAGGTCATTTTTTGTCCTTTAAAAGACTTGAATTTTTTCTAAGTGTTTTGTGAATTTGAACCCTTTGATGCAAGCTACTTTGAAGATCCATATCTCTCAGCTCATATTGCCAAATCAATACTTTCTTTTCACATTACAAAGCTTTCATCTTCCTCTATCCAATGTGTTGCACCCCAAAATTTGCCCAACCTTTTTCTTTAACTGGCTTTTGTTTCATTACATTCATAGCATTAGCATTTGCATATCATAGCCCATTTGCAGGGGATTGAGAGAGATGTGTTTATCAAGAGAAGTATATCAAGGTATAATCTTAATTAGGGGGTTGTGTTCAAGCTATCAGGTGCTTATTATCCTCAGAAGAATGTCAAAGCTCATTGAAGGAGTGGTTGGTTAATAATGGTGTACCTCCTATCTTAGGGGTCTATGAAGGTCATCAAGTGATATTGAATCCATGGTTATGGGTGGTAAAGCATTGAAAGAGATCATGGGATACCTTGAGGGTCATTTTAGAGCTTGGGTAAGCCATTATGCAAGATACAAGAAGCCACAATCAAGATTGGAGCAATTAGGGTTTTCAACTGGTCAACCCTAAGTCAAAAGTTGAATTGAAGGAGTTTGAGACTCAATTCCAAGCAACTATGATCATGGAATGTTGTGTTGAGACATTTCATATATCATTTCAAGATCAATTCATTAGGAATCAAGAGTGTGAGAAGTTACTAAGCCAGGGTTTCTAAGCTTGACAGTGTAGAATCCCCTTTTTGGTGCCTAACTTCAAGACCACATTAACTCAAGGTACAAGTTTCATATCATCTTGACACCAACATGATACTTGTAGAGCATGTTCTTAGCTTTCTCTTGAGTACAAGAAGTCATTCATCTGATTTCTAGAACTCAAGTTATGAAGCAGACAAGTTACAGGTCATCAGATGAATGTGATTTTAGTCTATGAAAGTCAACCAACTTCCATGACATTTTTTACCTAGAAATACGTTTCTCCTAACCTTGACCCAAACATGAAAGTTGTTCCTTATGATCTTAGCTTTCCAAAGAGTACTATAAGTCCTTGATTGGATTTGTAGAACTCAAGATATGAAGCTTGCAAGGCAAGGGTATTTTGGGAAACTTTGATTATAGGTCACTTTTTGTTACAGGCCATTTCACCACTTTGCACACTTCAAATGAAAATCTATCCAACTTGAAAGTTGCTCCAAATGGGATCTTTTGCTCAATCAAACCTCAAGGTACCATTGAATTGTCTTGGAAATGAGAATGCTTGAAGAAATTTCCATGAAAGAACATTTGAAAGGGCCTAGTTGATCTAATTCATTTTCAATCATATAATGGCATAAGGGTGCATATTTTGAGTCCAAAGAATATTATAAGAAGATTGGAAAAACCAGAATTGCAATTTGAGGCCATTTTCATGTGGAAATTTCATGTTACTTGAAGTTTAAGTAACAAAAGCAAAATCAACCATTGGTTTACTTTCAAGGCTTCAATCTCAGCCATTCATGATCCTTACACCATAAGCAACTAGAATGATCAAAGTTACAAGCATGATAGCTTTGTTTTCATCAAAACCACAAAGCTTCAAAATGAAAAAGTTGGATTTTTGGGATTGGACTCCATGGGCTTCAATTGGGCTTTCTAACCCTCAATATCCATTGTATATAATTCCCTGATCATTCACAACTGAAAATAACTAACTTTTGAGGGAGAAATAACAGAAAATGGTTGAGAAAAAAGTGAAGAAAATTGAAATTCGATTTTGAAGATTCCTCCATTTTCAAGTGAAATTGAAGTTGCAAAGAGCTAGAGGAAGATCCAAGGAGTGTTTCTGGGCAGTTATCTTGAAGGATTCGTGGCCATTGGAGGTGTTGTGCAAGCTTTCAACCAAGTATGTAAAATTCACCATAGCACCCTGTTTAAGGATCTTTATCACGTCATTGTTGCATAAACATGTTCCCCTAGACTTGTAGATGAATTCTGGATAGGTTTTAGGGTTGTTTGCAACAATTCTTGAAATGACCTCCATTGTTATAAGATTCAGTTTGGATTAAT
This sequence comes from Lathyrus sativus, assembly GCA_963859935.3. Classification (NCBI taxonomy): domain Eukaryota; kingdom Viridiplantae; phylum Streptophyta; class Magnoliopsida; order Fabales; family Fabaceae; genus Lathyrus; species Lathyrus sativus. The sequence goes on along the minus strand of OZ012736.1, from coordinate 185,414,581 downwards.
TATAGGTTAAAAATGAAATTGAAACTTGGCATGATGATCCACGTAGCAAGGCGAATACATTGGTATAAAAAATCTTGAGTTTTGTTGAGTTTTGAGATTTGCTACAGTTGCATGATCACCAGAGAAGATGATCGGCGTGGCTCCAGCCAACGCCTGGTCTTTCCCTCCCATTTTCCATTTAAAACTCCAGTTTACACCACATCCGTTAGATTAAGTCTTGGATCTTTGACCTTCACCCAATCCCACGGCTATGATCCTTTCTCAGGTTATGTGTAATTTCCAAGTGCACGCGTGGCAACCCTAGAACCATTAGATCCATTGACTCAGGTTAGATCACGTGGCCAGGATTAAGTCTTGGATCTTTGACTGAGACATTTAATGAAACGTTACATTTTGCAACCTCCATCGTGGCCGTTTGATTGTTGACTGTAATGGCAATGGACGTGTGAGATTAAATCCTGGCCCAGTGACCACACTTAAGCAAAACGGTGCGCAACATTTAAATGAAACTTGAAATGGACTTGGGCTGAGTTACTTTCCACACCTCCCTTTCAGTAAGCTCAAATGAATACACCTTGCTGGGCTGCTATCCACACCTTATCTTTTTCAATTTCATTTTCTTTTTCTTATTTTCTTTTGTTAATTGATGTTTACATTCTAATTCCAATTAAATACTTAGATAGCTCCTAAAATCATGGAAAAAATACATTTGTATAGTTTAACATGTGATTGAATTTTGTATATTTTTCAATTAATTTTTCCATTTTTTTTCATTTAATTTGGCATTTTCTTTTTAATGTGCTTTTGTGAATGAGAAATATACATGTTTACTTCTAGAATTTTATTTCCTATTCAAAGCATAGAATAAATTTCTGATTTTTGGTATGATGATTCTAGACACCTTACATGATTTGTAGGTATTTTTTGTTCTGATTTTTGGATAGCATTTAGTTAGGGTTTGAAGTAGATCTTTAGCACCCTCCATCTTTGCCTCCTTCATAGACCACTTTAAGTTTTTTCTCTCGGTTAGCCCTCTTAGGCTTGGAGTTTGGCTCCCATATTTTAACCATAGCTTCCTAACATCTTGAGGATCCCTTAGGAATTTTATTAGGATTTTTAGGATTTTTTTCCTATTTTTCATAGATTTTGCATTCTGGCTGAAGTTAGTGTGTTCCCCATGGAACCTTCCACCTAGTTTTGCCTTATAAGTGATCTTTTTGCTATCCTTAAGCACCCAATCCTTGCATGATCCCATAGTACATAGGTTGAGACCTTTGTAGGTTGATTTTAAAGTCTTAATAGTGCTCATAGATTTCTTAGGATAGATGTCCTTTAGAGCTTAACTTTTAGGGTTCTTCAGAAGCTTTTGGTGATTGATTTCTCTTATGTGTGTGATTCCTTCTGCCTTGCCTTGAGCAACTCATCTCCACATCCTATGTCCTTAACCTTAGGATCCTTCTTGTGAGAGCCTAGTCTTCCTTAGGAAGTACTATGTGCATTCCATAAAGAGGTTGAACCATTAAGGACTATTCTTGAATAAAGATGAATTTGGTTGAGTGTCATGGTGAGTTCCTTAGGTTCTCACCATGCTTCCCATAATCAATCAACCATTCTTTGCCCGTTGATCTTAGGATCCCTCTTGTTAGAGCCTAGTCTTCCTTAGGAAGTACTTGTGCATTCCATAAAGAGGTTGAGCCTTTGAGGACTCCTGTGTTGATACCCATTAACCTATTACCTTAGATTTTCATTAGGTTCCATCTCACTCATCTATCCTACAGTCTTAGGATCCTTCTTGTGAGAGCCTAGTCTTCCTTAGGAAGTACATTGTGCATTCCATAAAGAGGTTGAGCCTTTGATGGACTATTGTGTTGATACACATCCAAATTTGATGTAGCCTAGAGATGATTTCCTTGTTGCTCATTTTGTTTACCTCTCTTCCTCATGATTGATTGATTTGTTTGCTCTGTTGCATTAGGATAGATTTGCATGTGTATATACCCTTAGGCTTAGTTGCATGATTGCATTAAAGGTTGAGCTTGCCTCCCTTTGCTTGTGTGCTTTCTTTGTGCGTCTCTTGCTTGCATTAAAGGTTGAGCTTGCCTCCCTTTGCTTGTGTGCTTTCTCTGTGCGTCTCTTTCTTGCATTTAAAGGTTGAGCTTGCCTCCCTTTGCTTGGATGTTTATCTGCCTTTCATACTTGACATGTTTACATTAAAGGTTGAGGTTTCCTCCCTTTCCTTGTATTGTTGCATTGCATGTGCATCCATTTTATACTTCATCTGCTTGATAGCTTTGTTTGGTTTTCCATTGCCATGTTCCCTTAGGACTCTCACTTCCTTGTTTAAGGAGTGATGATAGAACTTTAGGTTGAATCCTTTGCATGATAACAAATAGGATATATTCCCTTTCTAAACTCAACCTTAGGACCAATTTGTATGATAACATTAGGGTTTTGATTAGTCCCCTGTAGAGTCCTTTTCTCTCTTCTCATCTTCAAACCACGGTAAAACACCTAATAAAGACTAATTCATATTGTATGTTACGAGCCTTAAGCTACTTAGGAAATGGTGATTGGGGGGCTTCTCCTCAATTACCTAGAGTGTTTAGCATATACCTTTAGGGTGATGTGGGACGCATTCGTTCCTAAGACATAGTCTCTAGTGCAATATGAATTACAAACATTCATCAAAAAACACGTCTCCTCCAAAAGACTTAAAAACAAACATTCAAACTTCCTTTCGCCCTGTGGGGTTCTTTAATCAGGAAAATCTTTTTTCAGAAAAAGAGTGTTGTTAACTCTCAGTTCTACCGCAAACGGTAACGCATAAGACTCTAACGAGCGAGCTGCATATACCAAACTGTTGGAACTGTTTGTTAACCTTACTCAGGTAAAAAACAGACGACCAAACCTGTGTTTCGTTTTATCCCGAACTTCATTCGCTCTGATCTCTCATACTTGTTGAGAGTAGGTAGGCACAAGACGCGATATCTTGGCGAATAACTTTCCCCCCATCTTTTAGTCGTAGTTAGCCGAACTACGTTGACTCTGACTTTCCTATTGCACGAGGGAATACGTAGGCCCAGAGCAGCGATGCTCTGTCGAGTCCTTTTTCTTTTCTTTTGGCCCATACCATTAGGTAGATAGATAAACAACCCTTTTTTGATAAACAAACAAGCATGGATCCCGTTGAGTACAACGGACGTTAGGGGTGCTAATACCTTCCCCTTGCGTAACCGATTCCCGAACCCGAGATTTGGTTCGATGACCGATGTTATCCCTTTTCGTTAGGTTTTTTCCTGATCGTTTCATTTCCCTCCGTTGGGATAAATAACGATAGGTAGCGACTCTTTTGTCATTGTCGGCATCTTTTTTCGCAGTAGCGACACAATGCAAGAAGAATTATTTCATAAAGCCTCTTAAATTGGGAGAACCATGGCTGCAAAATTTGAATTTTAAAACTGAGTTTTCCTTTGAAGTCAGAAATGAATTTGGTTAATGTGACATCTAATCAACAAATTAAAAAACTTGTCTGGGTTAATTAGAGCAGTAAAATGCAAGTTTTTGACGAGTTTTGGCATGCTGCAAGTCACACTTTGCCCATGACACAGGTGTGCACGAATTCACCTCAAATTGCATCATTCACCCTCCCTCAGCATTCCAAACTTCTCTCCTATAAAAAAGGACTTTGTTCCACCCATTTCCACAAGCTCTGATAGCCAAAATCACCCTGCTGAGATCCCATTTGAACTCTTAAGCTTGAAATTCATTTCTTCATTTCCACACCATAATAACTCAAAATCTTCACTCAGTTAGCTTCATCTACATTCAATGAAGCTAACCAGCTCAAGAACTTGAAGGATCGCGGCCTGAATCAAGCTTGGTGACTCCATTTTCATAGCTTCAGATTTGAGCTTCAACATGTACAATTCTCAACCATTTTGCTTCAAATTTATTGCTGATATGTAGTCCTTGATGCACTGATGATGTTAGGATTGTTACATTTTAGTTGTTGTTGAGTTTGGTATGTCTATTTTCAAATCTGTGTTTTGAATTTTATCTGGTTTTTTTTTAAATCGAGTGAGTTGTGTGTAAAATAAATTTGGCGTGATGATATGGTTGAGATCTTCTTGAAAAGACGCATCAAATGATACCACTATGAGCACCAATGGTTATTGTAACACCCTTTTCTACCCCACAAATATTATGGCAAAATAACACAGATATCAGAGTAATTATTAAATTCAGTAAAAAGCCACCCAAAAGGGCGTACATTTCCCAAATCAACAAAATAGGTCAAGGCTCCGTAAGCAATGGGTTTTCCCAAAATACATCAAATTGCACAAAGCAGCGGAACTCAAAAGGCATAAATCAAGGTTTTTCTCATACGAGAAGATAATCAAAATAAACTCAAATAAAACATAGTTTAACTCAAAAGACCCCAACCTGATGTTACATATCAGAGCAAGACCCTCTAAATTAACCAAAAGGCTAATAACTCAAAGACTTCAAAAATATCCTCGACGGCGTCCACGGCTAAACCTGGTCATCTGCACATTACCACGTGGAGGTAAAATTCAAACAGGCAGGTTGAGTAAAACGGTTCATAATAATCAATGTATGAAAATCAACATATAATATGGTTCATCTTCATATTCAACACATTCATATCCATCAATAAGCCTCAAAGGCCACAACATCATAAATTATTCCAAATGACTCATAAATGCAAATGCAACAAGACTCAATGCATGTGGTACCAACCATCACAACGCGATGGACACTGGGCCATCAACCCTCCATAGATCCCCATCAATAGGATCTATTTTACTAGAGAACCGGAGCACATCAAAACACTTCACATCCACATAATAGGATTGAAGCCAAAGTAATCGAGGTTCTGAATTGAAGTCCGGATGCACATGAATGCATGATGCACACGTCACAAATCATCCTCATAATAACATCATAGGTGCATCATCATTCATCATCATCAAATGCCATATCTCATCATCATACATCATGTCATCATAGTTCATGTCATGCGACGGATCTAGAATGTACTTCCTCAACTGAAACTCATGAAACACATCATGCAATTTCACAAGAGACAACGGTAAAATAGCCTTACATGCTACTTCTCCCACGCTTCCGCTGCGCCACTCTGATACAGACCAACAAAACGCGATGTGAGCTTTCGAGACTTCAAAGCTCGGCCAACAACAATTACTGATGTAACTCTCAAAAACACGTGATCTCCCTCTTAGAATTCAAGTTCTTTCTTCCTCTTATCATGGTAACTCTTCTGACGAATTTGTGACGCTTTCATCTTTCCTTGGATCATCTTGATCTTTTCAGTCGTCCCTTGAACAATCTCAGGTCCGAGTACAGCACTATCACCTGACTCATACCAACACAATAGAGTCCTACACCTTCTACCATACAAAGCCTCATATTGTGCCATTCCAATACTAGAATGGCAAATGTTATTGTAGGTAAACTCAACCAACGACAAATGACTATCCCACGATCCATCTTGATCCAACACACAAGCTCTCAGTAAATCCTCTAAAGACTGGATAGTTCTCTCTGTCTGTCCATCCGTCTGCGAATGATAAGCAGAACTCAATCTCAACATGGTACCCAAAGCATCTGCAAACTCTCTCAAAACCTCAATGAACATCTCAGATCTCTATCGTACCAATACTCGATGGTATCTTATACAACTTCGCAACTTCCTCAATATACATCTCAACTAGCTTCAGCATACAATGATTAATCCTCATTGGTAAGAAATGAGCTGATCTAGTCAATCTATCCACAATCACCCAAATCCAATCATATTCCTCTCATAGTCTTCGGCAAACCCGACACAAAATCCATGGAAATAATATCCCATTTCCACTCTAGAATATTCAACGGTTGCATCAGACCCGGTCTTTGATGTTCAACCTTCGACTTCTGACAAGTCTAACCATCATATACAAACTCAACCACTTCTTTCTTCATCCCTGGTGTCGCACCCTAATTTTTGACCTTAAGATTCCACCTCCTTCGTTTTTTGCGTGTTTCCTTTTTACTGTTGTACGCACGATTATTATAACTAACAAGTGTGCACAGGTGTGTTAAATGAAAGTAGAGATGACACTCATAATCCAATCCTTCTGGACATGGCCATTTGTTTCTTATTCAAGTTGTTCCTAAGGTTTCAAGTGGAGTTGGGCCACTTTCATAATTATCTCTCATTGTCGCAAGTTCAAGCGTGCCAAAGTGAATCCAAATGGCAAGTTCATTTAGAGTGCCAAAAATTACAGAAACTTTAAAGCCGCTCCCAATTGCGAGACAAGTCTAAGTATAATAGAAGATTCAATTCACAAGAATTTGTGTTACAATTATAAAGAGTGGATCCAAACCACCTCGAGAAGACTCTACCCCTCTATGTTCACTTATCTATTTCACTGAGCCTTAAGCAGTTCATTTTTTGTAGTTGCGGATATTATGGATAATTTTGGGAATATTGAACACACTTTGGTTGGTGATTTTAAGATGAAATCACTCCTTAGATTATTTTTGTCTTAATTCTAAATTCGGGCATGAAGGGTCCAATTTAGATAATGCATTATGTTGAGTTGCTCTCCCAAAAGGTATATTAATGAGACTTATTTGGTCACTAAACGTTACACAAAATCAGAAATAGTTTTTTAAAGGCAGATGATGGGAACAATACATGAGCCATGTACTTAACAATTTCATTTCTCTAATTCACCACACAATAGAAGAGTAAGGCCAATATCCATAATATAAATTTCAGGGATTGCTACATAATTTGTTTCTTTAGCGGGCATGATTTCATCCGAAAATAATCGCGCACGGTTCTAGTTACATGACAAAGAATCAAAAGGGCATTTGGCAATACATGTTTGACAACTAAATTTTTATGAAAGGGGGTTGTGTAACACGGTGGTATTACTGAGCGTATCAAACCGCTACTTTGGCCGGCAAGCAGAATTGCGGTAATAATGGTATGAACCATCCATCAGCATTCCAACTGTGTTCCAAGATGCAGATAATCCTCCAAGGTGAGCACAGCAATAAACCTGCATATTCAAGGGGCCAGTAAACAAGTTAATTCCTCAATTCCATATTTCCGAGCTTTCGAAAACAACAAAACCACTCAAATACATAAGCAGACAAAGATCCTCATGTTTATACAAGATTCAAAGGTTTTACAAGGCGAGTGTTTAAAGCTACCTCCTAAAACAAAAGGAGACAATCTCAAACATGTCGCCAAGAATCAAAGAAGAAAAAGAACAACTTTAGCCATCTTTGAATCTAGTCAAATGGTTTGTATTGGAACTGAAGATGAGTGACAACTTGGATTGACAACAGGACAGTGTGTACATACCACCTAAAAGCTTGAGCTAGTTAAACTCTTTGTGAGGAATGATTTTGAAAAAAGGCAGCAAACTGAAATAGTGAAAACCGGCGGAAAGGTTGACTGCATATCGCATTTCCAGTTAGTCCCAACTCACTTGGTGTCATATGCAGTGGCTCTGTTCTCCTGTAAGGTCGCTGCTAGGAACCGGCACCGTCGTGTTTAGCCATAACCTGTGTAAAACATAATCAGAAGCTCAGTTAATTGCCTCTTTAGCAGTGTCATTTTATGAATCCTTTGGGATGGTTAGTTAACCTTTCTTCTGGGGGAAGCGGTTTCATCACCGACCATATTTGTCTAGACAGTCGTTATGTCCAAAGTGCGTGGAAGTGCAGCAAAACGAAACACTCAAATGACAATCCAACCTATTAACCGATATGCCCCGCAGGAATCAAACACCCTGCCGCCAGTTTGCGCAACGCTGCAAGAAGACCTGCCACAATTGCAATGAAATTAATTTGTCAAAGAAAACAGAATAGAAGATTAGAGCAATCAACCGAGTTTCAAGAGAATTGTGGGTATCTATGAAGGGGAAGGTTTCCATACCTTGTCAGTCTCATTGTCACCGTCACTACAATTTCTACGCATCCTCACCAATTAGCCACTTAACATGACTAAGAACCAGGCACGCCTTCTTTAACGTTTGATATGACAACAAAGAATGGATGTCACGACAGCTTCATATAATTCACAAGGCAACCACGTTGGACTGCACAAGCGGTATTGCCGACATTAGAATTTACCAGTACAAATTCTTATCCTACTTTTTCAGCACAACAACGGTAAGCAGGGTATTGGAGACTTACGAGTTTCAGGAAAGGATTGTTCGGCATTCAGAATCCCGCAGCCGGTTTTTAAGGTTCATAATAACCCGTTTGCTGCAAACAACATATAACGAGTCGTGCGAGTTCTTTTTTCCCCTTTCATCATTGAGTAAGTTTCCCCAAAGAGTAAGCTCTTAAGTTTTGATTACCTGAAAGAGAGGAAAGAGTATGAGCAGCAGCCAGCATACAAAAGGTTTAATTAATTTTCTTTCATCAAGAATTCCAAAAAACACGATTACACAAGAAATTAAATGAGAAGAGTAGTCTTTATTCCTCTCTGAAACATTCACCATACTTAGCCAGTGCTCCTCGGCAACCTTATTGAGATTTGGACCTTTTCGAATTCATAGAGTGGAGAATTTAACGACGGAGTCGTTAACGTCATCCCTGTAGTTTAATTCTCTCTTTTGCTGAATGTTTACTTTACTGCAATTCTTGTTGTATTGGAACTTGGGGAATTGGAAGTTCTTGCTGCAACGGAGGACACCGATAGTACCTTACAGCCATCTGAGAAAAAGGGCTGCAAGACGAAAATCCACATGAGGCTCTCCTCTTGATGAAGATGACACCGGATTACTGCACATAAAAAGAAGACAATCAGAGTTAATACGAGTCAAAGTATATAAATTCATTGAGTTCATTAGAAAGTTGCTTTGGAAAGACCGTGTTAGGCTCAAATAATTCCGCTAGATTGAATCGGTGATGTTGAAAGCTAACTGACATATTTCGAAAGTTAATTGGCGGCAACCGACATCCAGAACGCGCTTCAGACAAGTAAATTTCTTTCCCAATTAGCTCAACACAAATCTGGAAATAAAATATAAGAATCAGCATCAGTAAACCAATGGCCAGGAAAAAGATGGAAGACAATTAAGAGTAACAAAGACAACCACACGCTTTGGTTAGAAAGAATCATAGTAAATCAAAACATTTACTACCTTTCAGAGTAGAACCGAGCAAGAGTAAGTCCAAATAGGAAAAGAACCAGGATCACGATTTTCCCTAACATACAGGAACCTGTCTCAAACAACATCCAAATGTATTCAAGACACTTTATGTTTTTTCAAAATCATATTCAATAGTGTTGAGGTAAGAAAGGAAAGAAACCAAAGGAATTAAGGAAATTGAAGGTATACCCGAGTTGACGTTCGGACAGAAATGGAAGTTTTTGAACGAAACATTATTAGCCATCAATCCGCAAAATTACCAACGGTGGCTATAAGAAAAAACTTACAAAGGGACAGAGGGGAGATTTTGAGATCCACAACCATTTCAGTATACACAGAAACACCTAACAAATCAAACACTCAAAAATCCCAAATCGAAAAACCTAAAAAAGTAATATCGCAGAAAGAGGTTAAAGAACTCATCTTGTAAAACCTCCATCGCGAGTCTCAGATTGCCGTCCACTGTGAAATCCTTCACACTTCGCAGAAATCCCCGTCAACCGCCGTGAAATCCCTTCCACAGAACTCCACCGGAGATCGCCATGAAACTATCGTAGCCGCTTACGCAAATCCGCCTTCACCAAACCCCCTTCGCGAGCCGCCGCAAAACCAGAAGAAGGATGCAAGCCGTGAGAATAATTTTCTAACTTGTTAACATTTGTATTGTTTGTTTGATTTGTGCAGGGAGTGAAGAAAGGAAGCAAAAGGAGAAACAGGGTGACGAGAGAATGAGAGAGACGACGGATTGAAAGGGGAGGTTCAAGGGTTTCAGTTTTTTTTTAATTTTTTGTAATGTTGTAATTCTGTAATATTCCCCACACTAGTAATCGTACACCCTCACGAAACACGCAACACGATTTATCCTCAGATCAGATCGCACAACCCAGATCGTGGCCCTACGGTAAGCCCTCGCCAGCGCGCCTTCACCCAATCACTCCCCCATTAACCCCAATTATTAACCTCTAATCCACCATTAACCAACTTAATCTGTAATTAACTCTTAATTTGCCTTTTCCTAATTAACTAAAGTAATTTAATCTATTTAATTAATTAATAATCAACTTTTCTTTAATTAATCTAACAACTCATTGTTTAATTAACCTTTTTTATTTAATCCCCTAAACAACATAATATTAATTTAATAACTATTTAATCTTTTAATTTGACTCTTTTTTAACTAATTAATTTAATGATTTTAATTAGACCTTTTTTTAAAATAAATAATAAAAATAAACCAATAATCTTCAATCTTTTTTAGTTAATCATTTTCTCTTCTAAAATAACTTTTCTTAAGTCAATTTACTTTAATTTATTCCACCAACCTTAATAAACCTTTTTAATAATAATATATCAATCTGTTCATACAAAAACTGTTTCATAATTTAAAATAACTTGCAATATAACCCATTTTATTTAATAAAAATCTCCTTAATAATAAAAACATTAATTTCTTTAATAACCAAACTAATTTATTTAATAAAGTAATTTATTTAAAAGTCTTTTTTTTACAACTAAATTAATCAATCTCAATTGATCCAACTTTTCTCAAATCAAATTTCACCTTAAAAATTAATCTATTCGATTAAAATCAATTCAACCTCTTCTAAAATCAATCAACTCGCAAAACTTAATCTAATCGTGCACGCTTACGACTTCGCTCCGACTCCACGCACATATTCACAATTCACACTTTCACTCACTTTAGCGCTTTCATGCGTTTATGTATGGATTTACTTTACTGTATTTACTTTCCGCAATTTACATTTATCGCATTTACCTTATCGCATTGCATAATGTCCAAAGGAAGAACTTGCACGTAACGTAAAACTTGCGCGTATGCATATCATTAGCATCATACTCCCCATTGATCCTTGATCTCATTCAAGTCGATCTTCTAAGTTAGATCCTACCCATAGGAAGGACCTTTATCCTTTACAACTTAGATACAAACAAATCAACTCAATTCAATACATATTCAAACACATTAGAGAATAAGATGTTAATCATCTTAAGCGAGATAAAACTTCTACCCCATAACAACACAATCAATTTTCCTACAACGTTATGGTGGTTTAAATCCAGTAATCTCCCTTAAAATGATAACTCAACTTTTCTCCTAAAATTAATCAATCAACTACCCTAATCCCGTAGGAACTTTGACCACAGTCAAAGATCTCCTCGAACCCTTTAGGGGAACTACAGATACTCTGATTCCACTCCCGTAAGGATATGTAGGCATAAGATGTGATATCTTATTGAGTATACTTAGAAACAAACCCCTAGGTCTTTCACCCTTAAGCAGATAAACCTTAGCAATAAACAACATAAAACAAGAGGTTCCTGTAGAGTACTACAGAAACTTAGGATGCTAGCACCTTCCTTAAGTTTAACCAACCCCCGAACCTATAACTCTCTAGCTTGCATTTGCATTGCATTGTGTATATTTCGATCTTTATCCCTTCCTTTGGACAAATCAAAGTTCGGTTGAAAAATGAATTAAAGATTCAAACTAATCAATAGTTTGGTATCCAAATTTCACCGCGACAGAAATGGCGACTCCACTGGGGACCCTTAGTGGGTTTCCCTAACTTGTTTTGTTTTTATATATTTGCTTAATTGTTTATTTGTATAATTGTTTATCTATTGCTTTGGGGTTGATACCTTTGAGTGGTGAGATAAATTCCTACACCCGGACTTGAGTGAACTTAAGATAGGATAGTGATATGTTCGACGAACTTATAGGGAGTTGAATCCCGACCAAGTTGACTTGAAAATCACGCTCAGTTGAGACCCTTTCAAAAATGGTTCGATTGAACGAGTAATCGTGAAGACTTTTACTATTTTCGATTGGAGTCCATGATACTGAGGACCGTAGTTACCTTTAACCCCACTTTGGCCTTTATTAGGATGTAGTGCGGGACTATGAGGGAGTACTCCCGAAATAGTGCTACGCGATGCTACACTCAAAAGAAGTTCACTTGAGAATATTATTAATCACCGAGTAATTGGGAAGTTGATAATATCTGAAAGATGGACTAATGACTTTGGGAACCCCCCTTAGAACCTTGTTCTGCAGGTACAATCCACCACTAGTCCTTGTCCTTTGGGAATGGGTAGACCCTTTGGCTCCATGCTCGTTGCAAACCTAGGGTCTCCCTTGTTTGTTTATCCTTATGCCTCTATGTGCTTACCTGTGTTTGTTGCATCCATAAAGCATCATGTTGCATTGGTTTCATGGAATTCAACGTCATTTATAAACATTATAGAACCAATAGGGATTACAAAAGAAAACTATTTTTGAAATATTCTTTTAAGAGTCCTAGCTTGGATGACCTAAGGAAGTTAAGGGCATTGATTGAAGAATCAAGAAAACTTAAAAGATGAATACAAAAGGCTCCCTTATTATTAAAGATCAAATGAAGTTCAAATGACTTTCACATTGAAGATCCAAGTAAACAAGGTCTTCCTTCCTTATCTTCCAACAAGAGATAGAGGATTTATTTTCCTCTATCACACCACTCCTTAGAGGTCGATCATAGACAACTTATCCTCAATAAGATCCAGTTAGAGAAGTATATCAACAAGCACGATGAAAGAATTCCTTAGGGCTTTATTAGCTTTTATTTAGCTATTATGTCAGGACTCTTATAGGAATATTTATTTGTAATCGATATCAGAAAAAAAAAATAAAAAAATATAAATGATTCTTTCTTTGGTATTCTGTAACGTTAATAAAAGCTTGAGTTCCATGAAACCTTTCATTTTCTGCATTCTTGCATTAGCATCCTTCATTTAGAATTTTGCATATGCATGTGTCTCTCCTCTTTTGTGGCTCATCTGTCTTTCTGTCTTTTTCTTGTCAGCTGACATCTTGACCATCTGACCAAGCTTGAAGTATCTACTAAAGGATAGCAAAAAAGAACAAGGATATGGATCCCATGACTGGCTTCAGAGTAAGGACTAATTCGATATTTGATCTTCCCTTTGATGATAATGTTCAACAAGTGGATGTTCCCACACAACCTCAGCCTATGCAAGATAACTTATTTGTTCAAGTTAATGGAAGAGTTTCCCAGTTTCCGCAGAGTATGTCAAATCTTCAGAATGTTCGTACTAAGACGAAGATGGACGATCCTAGATTTATAGCAATTGAGAAATAATTTCGTGATCTTAAAGAACAATTGAAAATGATGAAAGGAGCTGACGCATCTGATCTTGATGCTCATGACCTGTGTTTAGTTCCAGGTGTAATTATTCCTCCGAAGTTCAAGATGCATGTCTTTGAAGTTTACAAGGGTGTTAGTTGTCCAAATTACCATTTGACGATGTTTTGTCGAAAGATGGCTGCTTATGTTGGCGATAATGAGTTGATGATTCACCGATTTAAAGAAAGCTTATCTGGGGCATTCTTGATATGGTATATGAAGCTACAAAGGAATCACATTCAGTCTTGGAGAAACTTAGCTGATGCTTTCATGAAACAGTACAATTATAATTTGGACGTCGCTCCAGACAGTGATCAACTAATGAGTATGAGTAAGAATGACAATGAATCTTTCAGGGAATATGCCCAACGATGGAAAGAGTTAGCATCTCAAATTTATTCACCACTTCAAGAGATATAATTAAGCAAGATATTCTTAAGAGTGCTTCCAGGTTCTTACTATGATAAGATGGTAGGCGTTGTGCCATTGGATTTCTCCAAGATTGTAGAAGCCGGAGTAAACTTTGAGAATGCGCTCAAAAGTGGAAGAATTCAAGATAACTTGAATAACCAAGTTGGTAAAGAGATCTCAGTTGATGATTCCCTAGAGGAAAGAAGCGTTGATGTTAATGCAATCCTGTTAGATTCAGTTCCTGTACCCTATCCTCAACATCAGTATGTAGCGCCTGCTCAGCGCAAACGGCGATTACCTCATAAACAAATATTAACTTCTCCAGATCAGCATCAGAATCGACAGGTTCGAGGACGGTTTCAGAAGATACATATGAGTATTCCGAAAGAAGAGACTCGTTGGTTTGATCCTATCCCAATGACTTACCGTCAGCTATGGTTTCATTTTGCTAGAAACTCGGTAATGACACCTAGAAAGACTAGAATCATGAGGTCTCGTCCACCATGGTTCAACCCGAACGCCAGCTGTGAATTGCATGATGGAGTGTTGGGGCATTCGATTGAAGAGTGCAAAGTTTTCCAAGAGAGAGTTCAAGAAATGATAGACGATGAAGTGCTAACCTTCAAAGGAGAAAGCCCACTCGTGAATGGAACACCGTTATGCTGATCACCTGCTTATTGTGTCTGCTTATGTGTACTTTTTATTTCTTTGATTAAAAGCATAATTTGCATGTGAGAACATGTTATTTTGAATAAGTAGTGCAATAAGTGTTTGTCTTGAAGAAATCCATTCGTTTCACTAGTAAAATGTTTTTCGTAATTTATAATGCCAACTTTACCCAATCTTTCTCACTTTGGTGAAGAATTGGAAGGAGGATGACGAAATAAAACGCAAGATCTCGCGGTATGCTTTCGAATAAAACCCAACTGATAATATAAGGCATTGTTTCATACCTCTTAAACACCAGAGATATAGGGGAGCTAAATCCTTTTTAAACCTTTTCAACCTCATTTTTAACCTGGGGCAAGGCAATTTTCAATCAGCCTGATTGAACACTCAATTTTCAAAAGACAATGAACATCTTTCAAAATGGGTGGGTACAAATATACTTTGACCCTTATTCCTTTGTTTTACAAATCGTAAACTAAACCATAATACAACCTTCAAAAGTCCTAATTGAAGTAAGGTTTAGTTTGAAAGCATACTCGGTAAGATAACGTTTCCTGACTCCTGTGAGCTATGCTCAAATTTGGTATTGGCTTTATAAAATAAATTCATACCCTAACTAGTGATTTTGGTCACAAGTTATCATGATATCTCTTTTCAAAACTTCAAGACAAACGTGTGTTGCATTAACAGTTTCAAAATTAACATTTCTGACTTGCTAATTTTGCCCGATATCATAGAAAGTTTACATGTAAACATCAACGATAAGTTTGTTCTATTGGAATTTGAAGAATCTGCTGACCTGGGGCAAGTTTGTTTCTCAGTGGTCTGTTCTATGCAAATCTGACTTCGCCTGAAGAGCTATGTTTGAAGACTCAGTAATACCGACAATCAGGGCCAGTTACGTCGAGATTCGGCGAATCTCTACAAGAGTTTGAAAATAGTGGGGCATTTGGATGCCATGTTTTCTGTAAAATCCTCTTAGAACAACTCCTTCTCATAACCATTTGACTTGGGGCATCTGAGAAACGAAGATTATTTTATCCGTTTACAACAAACTATTATTCAAAGTTGTGACCACCATTACGCAGTTCATCAAGACAGATGACTTTGTTGCTACGAAATTCTTCCTCATGTCCCCGGTAAATTTTTACTTCTGGTGGCCATGACAATTCTCTGATGAAGCTTTTCGATGCAGAGTCTCAGTGATGTGCTCAACTTCACTTTCCCAATGAAGCTTACTATTTTAATCCTCAGTGGATCTTCTCCAACTTCACCTTCCTAATGAAGTGGACGTATTTCACTCCCCAGTGGATTTTTTTTGCAGCGCCGATCTTCCCTGGCGAGGCGGGTGTTTATTTCATCCCCTGAGTCCGGCTACAACATTTTCAACGACTATGATGATCAAGGATTCCTTATCGAAATGGATATTTATTCCATGAAGTTTCTCCAGTTATGAGGTTGATCCACCTCTTGTAGATCTTTATTCTCATCTTCAGCAAGATAGCTATGATTCATCCTGACAATTCTACAACACCGATCAAGACGTTATGTCCCCAAGTGGAATATTCTCTATTCCCCATAGAAGTTTTTGAATCCCTAAAGCAGGATTGAGATCCCATATTTGGTTCTCCACCTATCCCTAGTGGTACTTCTATCTTTGAAGATTGGTCGGATGTTTGTTCCGAGATGTTTATTTCATCTCTGGTTGCTTTTCCTTGTTTGTTTTGTCAGCATAAGCATACGCATAGCATATAGATAGATGGCATGTGCATTTTTTCATCTTTGTTTTGGTTTGTTCTGTCACTTTGGTTGTGGTTATCCCCAAGTGGCTGGGTTGTCTTATCCCTTCAAGTAGAGTTATCAGCCCTAAGCAGAAAGAGCACAACATTTCCATTTCCCCACTGAGTTCGATCCTTGTGGAAGACGGTTGTTTTAGTATAATCCCATTTGATTTCATATCTCAATGGTCGAGTCTTGCTTGACAGTTTCTCTTTAGTTATTTCCTGAATTGAATTTCGGTCCCTGACAATCACATTGTGGACATCTCCAACTTTTGGATATGGATTAAGTATGCATTTATTTTGCACTTGGCTCCCCAGGAAGAGTCTTATGAAGATAACTATTGAAGATGGATACTTCTCCAACAATATTACAAGGTTCTCTCAAATCTACATCTTTATCTGAATTGTAAGCAGCTCTTTATTTGGGCAACCCATTTCAATCAGGTCTTTTTATGACAAATGACAGTCTCCTTAAGACGGTTTATCCATCCCCAGTGATTATCGACTTGGTAAATGGAAAACCTTACAAGATATTTCTCTTTATTTGAGAATTCACACATTTTTACAACAGCTAGGATGCTCCTCAGGAATGTATTCCCCAGCGAATTCATCACACAAGTTTATCAGGCGACATCTCCCCAGAGAAGTTGAGGAAGTTTATCACATTAGTCTCTCTTTATTTGAGAAGACATACTTTACAATTCAACTGGCTCACGTCTCTCCTGAAGATCCCCGATGAAATTTTGCAACCTCCAGTACATTATGGCTTACAGTCGAAGTTCTACAATAACATCTGCAAACTACAATGATTCTACAAACTACAAAATTTGCAACCCCTGTGAAGATGCTCGCACGAGTTTTCGTCATTTCGGGAAAGAGAATGAGACCAGCCCATGGTTCCCATACCATGACGCTCGGGGAGGTTCTACATCAGAGACTGAGACCAGCTCATGGTTCCCATACCATGATGCTCGGGGAGGTTCTACATCAGAAACTGAGACCAGCTCATGGCAAACACACCATGATGCTCGGGGAGGTTTATTTCAAGAAACTGAGACTAGCTAATGGCAAACACACCATGACGCTCGGGGAGGTTTATCATCCTTTTGAACGGTTATTCGAAGATATCTCTTTTCCTGGCTAATCTCGGCAGTAGATTTCCAGAAAACCTCGGCAGTAGGTATTCATTTCATTTCCTGGCTAATCTCGGTGGTAGATTCCCAGAAGATTTCGTCGGAAGTATATCTCCACCAGACTTCAACATAGAATCTCGACAGCAGATTCCTAAAAATCTTAACAGTAGATACTTTGGCAAAAAGTATTCTCCAAACGGGTTACAGGTCTCGACAGTAGACTCTTCCAGCTAGTATATCTTGAAATTATTACATTCAACCTATCCAGTTGGTTCTTCAAGTGGATTTTCTCACAAGTTCTTCACAACATATTTATGAATACCTTGTGATTGTCAATCTTTCCCCGTAGAGTCTCGCTTTGTCAATTCTGTCCTTCCCGTGTGTCGTGTTTTCTTCCCCTGTGGCATCATGTCTCCACAAGACCTTTCTGTCTTGCATTCTCATATCATTGCATATCATTTGCATTCGGTGGCCTCTTAGGGCCAAAAATTCGTGCAATGTTTGTATTTAAGTCCCTCCTATCACGTCGAGACGTAGATTTCAATCTCCATATCTCCGGATAGAAGTAACTTAAATAGGGGCATCTGTCACACCCTAATTTTTGACCTTAAGATTCCACCTCCTTCGTTTTTTGCGTGTTTCCTTTTTACTGTTGTACGCGCGATTATTATAACTAACAAGTGTGCACAAGTGTGTTAAATGCAAGTAGAGATGACACTCATAATCCAATCCTTCTGGACATGGTCATTTGGTTCTTATTCAAGTTGTTCCTAAGGTTTCAAGTGGAGTTGGGCCACTTTCATAATTATCTCTCATGGTCGCAAGTTCAAGCGTGCCAAAGTGAATCCAAATGGCAAGTTCATTTAGAGTGCCAAAATTTACAGAAACTTTAAAGCCGCTCCCAATTGCGAGACAAGTCTAAGTATAATAGAAGATTCAATTCACAAGAATTTGTGTTACACTTATAAAGAGTGGATCCAAACCACCTCGAGAAGACTCTACCCCTCTGTGTTCACTTATCTATTTCACTGATCCTTAAGCAATTCTTTTTTTTTTTTGAGTTGCGGATATTATGGATAATTTTGGGAATATTAAACACACTTTGGTTGGTGATTTTGAGATGAAATCACTCCTTAGATTATTTTTGTCTTAACTCTAAATTCGGGCATGAAGGGTCCAATTTAGATAATGCATTATGTTGAGTTGCTCTCCCAAAAGGTATATGAATGAGACTTATTTGGTCACTAAACGTTACACAAAATCAAAAATAGTTTTTTAAAGGCAGATGATGGGAACAATACAGGAGCCGTGTACTTAACAATTTCATTTCTCTAATTCACCACACAACAGAAGAGTAAGGCCAATATCCATAATATAAATTTCAGGGATTGCTACATAATTTGTTTCTTTAGCGAGCATGATTTCATCCGAAAATAATCGCGCACGGTTCTAGTTACATGACAAAGAACCAAAAGGGCATTTGGCAATACATGTTTGACAACTAAATTTTTGTGAAAGGGTTGTGTAACACGGTGGTATTACTGAGCGTATCAAACCACTGCTTTGGCCGGCAAGCAGAATTGGGCGTAATAACGATATGGACCATCCATCAGCATTCCAACTGTGTTCCTAGATGCATATAATCCTCCAAGGTGAGCACAACAATAAACCTGCAGATTCAAGGGGCCAGTAAACAAGTTAATGCCTCAATTCCAGATTTCCGAGCTTTCGAAAACAACAAAACCACTCAAATACATAAGCAGACAAAGATCCTCATGTTTATACAAGATTCAAAGGTTTTACAAGGCGAGTGCTTAAAGCTACCTCCTAAAACAAAAGGAGACAATCTCAAACGTGTCGCAAATAATCAAAGAAGAAAAAGAACAACTTTATCCCTCTTTGAATCTAGTCAAATGGTTTGTATTGGAACCGAAGATGAGTGACAACTTGGATTGACAACAGGACTGTGTGTACATACCACCTAAAAGCTTGAGCTAGTTAAACTCTTTGTGAGGAATGATTTTGAAAAAAGGCAACAAACTAAAATAGTGAAAACCGACGGAAAGGTTGACTGCATATCGCATTTCCAGTTAGTCCCAACTCACTTGGTGTCATATGCAGTGGCTCTGTTCTCCTGTAAGGTCGCTGCTAGGAACCGGCACCGTCGCGTTTAGCCATAACCTGTGTAAAACATAATCAGAAGCTCAGTTAATTGTCGCTTTAGAAATGTCATTTTATGAATCCTTTGGGATGGTTAGTTAACCTTTCTTCTGGGGGAAGTGGTTTCATCACCGACTATATTTGTCTAGACGGTCGTTATGTCCAAAGAGCGTGGAAGTGCAGCAAAACGAAACACTCAAACGACAATAAAACCTGTTAACTGATATTCCCCGCGGGAATCAAACACCCTGCCACCAGTTTGCGCAACGCTACAAGAAGACCTGCCACAATTACAATGTAATTAACTTGTCAAAGCAAACAGAACAGAAGATTAGAGCAGTCAACAGAGTTTCAAGAGAATTGTGGGTATCTACGAAGGGGAAGGTTTCCATACCTTGTCAGTCTCATTGCCGCCGTCACTACAATTTTTTTGCATCCTTACCAATTAGCCACTTAACATGACTAAGAACCAGGCACGCCTTCTTTAACGTTTGATATGAAAACGAAGAATAGATGTCACGGCAGCTTCATACAATTCACAAGGCAACCATGTTGGACTGCACAAGCGGTATTGCCGACATTAGAATTTACCAGTACAAAATCGTATCCTACTTTTTCATTACAACAACGGTAAGCAGGGTATTGGAGACTTACGAGTTTCAGGAAAGGATTGCTCGGCATTCAGAATCCCGCAGCCGGTTTTTGAGGTTCATAATAACCTGTTTGCTGCAAACAACATATAACGAGTCGTGCGAGTTCTTTTTTCCCCTTTCATCGCTGAGTAAGTTTCCCCAAAGAGTAAGCTCCTAAGTTTTGATTACCTGAAAGAGAGGAAAGAGTATGAGCAGCAGTCGGCATACAAAAGGTTTAATTAATTTTCTTTCATCAAGAATTCCAAAAAACACGATTACATAAGAAATTAAATGAGAAGAGTAGTCTTTATTCCTCTCCAAAACATTCACCATACTTAGCCAGTGCTCCTCGGCAACCTTATTGAGATTTGGACCTTTTGGAATTCATAGAATGGAGAATTTGACGACGGAGCCGTTAACGTCATCTTTGTAGTTTAATTCTCTCTTTTGCTGAATGTTTACTTTACTGCAATTCTTGTTGTATTAGAATTTGGGGAATTGGAAGTTCTTGCTGCAACGGAGGACACCGAGAGTACCTTACAGCCATCTGAGAAAAAGGACTGCTAGACGAAAATCCACATGAGGCTCTCCTCTTGATAAAGATGACACCGGATTACTGCACATAAAAAGAAGACAATCAGAGTTAATACGGGTCAAAGTATATAAATTCATTGAGTTCATTAGAAAGTTGCTTTGGAAAGACCGTGTTAGGCTCAAATAATTCCACTAGATTGAATCGGTGATGTTGAAAGCTAACTGACATATTTTGAAAGTTAATTGGTAGCAACCAACATTCAGAACGCGCTTCAGACGAGTAAATTTCTTTCCCAATTAGCTCAACACAAATCTGGAAATAAAACATAAGAATCAGCATCAGTAAACCAATGGCCTGGAAAAATATGGAAGACAATTAAGAGTAACAAAGACAACCACAGCTTTGGTTAGAAAGAATCATAGTAAATCAAAACATTTACTACCTTTCAGAGTACAACCGAGCAAGAGTAAGTCCAAATAGGAAAAGAACCAGGATCACGATTTTCCCTAACATACAGGAACCTGTCTCAAACAACATCCAAATGTATTCAAGACACTTTATGTTTTTTCAAAATCATATTCAATAGTGTTGAGGTAAGAAAGGAAAGAAACCAAAGGAATTAAGGAAATTGAAGGTATACCCGAGCTGACGTTCGGACAGAAATGGAAGTTTTTGAACGAAATATTATTAGCCATCAATCCGGAAAATCACCAACGATGGCTATAAGAACGAACTTACGAAGGGACAGAGGGGAGATTTTAAGATCCACAGCCATTTCACTATACACAGAAACACCTAACAAATCAAACACTCAAAAATCCCAAATCAAAAAACCTAAAAAAGTAATTTCGCAGAAAGAGGTTAAAGAACTCATCTTGTAGAACCTCCATCGCGAGTCTCAGATCACCGTCCTCCATGAAATCCTTCACACTTCGCAGAAATCCCCGTCAACCGCCGTGAAATCCCTTCCACAGAACTCCACCAGAGATCGCCATGACTCTATCGTAGCCGCTTATGCAAATCCGCCTTCACCAAACCCCCTTCGTGAGTTACCGCAAAACCAGAAGAAGGATGCAAGCCGTGAGAATAATTTTCTAACTTGTTAACATTTGTATTGTTTGTTTGTTTGTGCAGGGAGTGAAGAAAGGAAGCAAAAGGAGAAACAGGGTGACGAGAGAACGAGAGAGACGACGGATTGAAATGGGGGGTTCAAGGGTTTCAATTTTTTTTTAATTTTTTGTAATGTTGTAATTCTGTATTATTCCCCACACTAGTAATCGTACACCCTCACGAAACACGCAACACGATTTATCCTCAGATCAGATCGCACAACCCAGATCGTGGCCCTACGGTAAGCCCTCGCCAGCGCGCCTTCACCCAATCACTCCCCCATTAACCCCAATTATTAACCTCTAATCCACCATTAACCAACTTAATCTGTAATTAACTCTTAATGTGCCTTTTCCTAATTAACTAAAGTAATTTAATCTATTTAATTAATTAATAATCAACTTTTCTTTAATTAATCTAACAACTCATTGTTTAATTAACCTTTTTTATTTAATCCCCTAAACAACATAATATTAATTTAATAACTATTTAATCTTTTAATTTGACTCTTTTTTAACTAATTAATTTAATGATTTTAATTAGACCTTTTTTTTAAAATAAATAATAAAAATAAACCAATAATCTTCAATCTTTTTTAGTTAATCATTTTCTCTTCTAAAATAACTTTTCTTAAGTCAATTTACTTTAATTTATTCCACCAACCCTAATAAACCTTTTTAATAATAATATATTAATTTGTTCATACAAAAATTGTTTCATAATTTAAAATAACTTGCAATATAACCCATTTTATTTAATAAAAATCTCCTTAATAATAAAAACATTAATTTCTTTAATAACCAAACTAATTTATTTAATAAAGTAATTTATTTAAAAGTCTTTTTTTTTTTACAACTAAATTAATCAATCTCAATTGATCCAACTTTTCTCAAATCAAATTTCACCTTAAAAATTAATCTATTCGATTAAAATCAATTCAACCTCCCCTAAAATCAATCAACTCGCAAAACTTAATCCAATTGTGCACGCTTACGGCTTTGCTCCGACTCCACGCACGTATTCACAATTCACACTTTCATTCACTTTAGCGCCTTCATGCGTTTATGTATGGATTTACTTTACTGTATTTATTTTCCGCAATTTACATTTATCGCATTTACTTTATCGCATTGCATAATGTCCAAAGGAAGAACTTGCATGTAACGTAAAACTTGCGCGTATGCATATCATTAGCATCATACTCCCCATTGATCCTTGATCCCATTCAAGTCGACCTTCTAAGTTAGATCCTACCCATAGGAAGGACTTTTATCCTTTATAACTTAGATACAAACAAATCAACTCAATTCAATACATATTCAAACACATTAGAGAATAAGATGTTAATCATCTTAAGCGAGATAAAACTTCTACCCCATAACAACACAATCAATATTCCTACAACGTTGTGGTGGTTTAAATCCAGTAATCTCCCTTAAAATGATAACTCATCTTTTCTCCTAAAATCAATCAATCAACTACCCTAATCCCGTAGGAACTTTGACCGCAGTCAAAGATCTCCTCGAACCCTTTAGAGGAACTACAGATACTCTGATTCACTCCCGTAAGGATATGTAGGCATAAGATGCGATATCTTATCGAGTATACTTAGAAACAAACCCCTAGGTCTTTCACCCTTAAGCAGATAAACCTTAGCAATAAACAACATAAAACAAGAGGTTCCTGTAGAGTACTACAGAAACTTAGGATGCTAGCACCTTCCCTAAGTTTAACCAACCCCCAAACCTATAACTCTCTAGCTTGCATTTGCATTGCGTTGTGGGTATTTCGATCTTTATCCCTTCCTTTGGACAAATCAAAGTTCGGTTGCAAAATGAATTAAAGACTCAAACTAATCAATAGTTTGGTATCCAAATTTCACCGCGACACCTGGCCATCAAAACAATTTCCTCAAATTCGGGTACCTCTTCATAGAACCGGTATGGATAATCAATCCACTTAGATGTCCTTCCTCAAGAATTACTCTTTTTCAACTCAACAATATATGGAACACCAACTCTATCATGACGTCCCATGATACCATTTCATTAATCCAAAAATTAGCCCTTCGACTTTGATCCATCAAATTCAACTGATCTACCAACTCAAATCATATTTCCGACCTCCTCGAATCTCATCAAGAATACCACTAGTAAGCCTCAACATACAAAGCTTATCTCCATAAGAAGTCTCTTCACAAACCAAACTCATATCATGAAATTGTCCAATCAGTTCTAACTCTATTACCATCATCATCGGTATATGCAAATATTTCTAAATTGATGCATCAGCTACCATGTTTGCTTTATCTGAATGGTAATTCAAACCAAAACCATAATCCTTCAGAAGTATCAATCATCTCCTCTGCCTCATATTCAACTCTTTCTAATTAACCAAATACTTTAAGCCCTTATGATCACTAAACATCTCAATTTCAAACCAAACAAATAATGCCTCCAAAGCTTCGACACAAACATAACAACCACCAACTCTAAATCATGCGTCATATAATTCCTCTCATGCACTTTAAGTTGCCTTGATGCATAAGATAAAACTTGTTGATGTTGCATTAACACACCTCACAATCCCATCAGCGAAGCATCACAATATACAACAAATGGTTCTGCCGAATTCGGCAAAATCAAAACATGAGCTGTTGACAGCCTTCTCGAAATCCCTTGAAACTTTCTTCACACTTTGCATCCAAAACAAAAGCTTGAACCTTCCTAGTCCACTATTTCAATGGCAAAGATAACTTGGAAAAATCCTTCAATGAATTTTCAATAATAATCTGCCAACTCAAGAAAACTTCTAATCTCAAAAACATGTTTTGGAGCTTCCCATTGCGATACAGCTTCAACCTTCGACATATCAACCACAATATCTCTACTCGAGATCACATGACCAAGGAACTCACTTCCTTCAACCAAAACTCACACCTTGACAGTTTTGCATACAACTGCTCCTTTTTCAACACTGATAACACAATGTTCAAATGCTCAGTATGATCCTCTTTACTCTTCGAATATATCAAAATATCGTTAATTAACAAAACCACAAACTTTCTCAAATAAGGATGGAAAATCCCATTCATATACTCCACAAATACACATGGTGCATTAGTCACACGAAATGGCCTCACGAAATACTCATAATGTCCATACCTTGTTTTAAAAGCAGTCTCTTGAATATCTTTAACCTTCACACAAATCTGATGATACCTAGATCTCAAATCTATCTTACTAAACACACTTGCAACAACCAACTGATCCATCAAATTATCAATCCTTAGAATTGAACACTTATTCTTGATAGTCACCTTGTTCAGTTGTCTATAATCCACCTAAAGCCTCACAGAACCTTCTTTCTTCTTAATCAACAAAACTGGTGCACCCCACGGTGACACACTAAAGAATCTCTTCTCAAGAAATCCTTCAAGTTGACTTTTTAACTCTTTCAATCCCAATGCAGACATACGATATGGAGCCATTGCTACCAAACTAGTTCCAGAAACTAAGTTGATCGTAAACTCCACTTCACGTTCCGGCTGTAAATCACTTATCTCATCAGAAAACTTTCGGACAATCATAATTAATTGGCAGCTGTTGTACCCCAAAATTTGACCAACCGTTTTCTTGTACTTGGCTTATGTTTCTTTGCATTTTTGCATTGTTGCATAGCATTGCATTTGTTCTTGAGATAGGGGATCAAGGTTTTCGTGTGGCTCAGGGTTTTCTTTGGTGCGAGAGACTAGACAGCGAGCGTTGGAGGCTCCGGCATTTTTGTTGTCCAGCAGTCGAGCGGTCGATTTTATTTTATCTTGCAGGTTATTTTCATCTCAATAGGCAGCAGTCAAGCTATCTCAAGCATTCTCACAGTTACAGTATTCAAGAGCAAGTTTCAGAGGCTGAACAGGGCTTAGAACGGCTGAAAATGGGAAAATATGCAGATTTCCCTCCAAAAGGCGCCAAAATTCAAATTTTGAAGGTGTTAACCGATTAACCAAATGGTTAATCTATTAACCAAGTCAAAATCAAGTCAGATTTGAAGTTTTGAGGGTGTTAATCGATTAACCATATGGTTAACCGATTAACTAGTGCAAATTTTAGCTCTGCACGTGATTTTTCAAGTAAAGTCACTTTGGGATCCAATTTTGATCACTTGTGAGTTGATTTTACACCAAGGGAAGGATCTAGAATCATTTTGAATTTTGGTTAATTTTCAAACTAATTTCAATTCCCTCCAAATTCACATTCCTAATCCCAAACCAATTTTCACAAACCACACTCCAAACCTCATTTGGATCCAAACCTAAGGGGTATTTAATTGATTTACTCCAAACCTCACACACACAATCCTCATAATTTCCATTTCATTTCAGAATTCACTCTCACTCTCTCAATTTTCTTTCAACTATTCCATTCCCAAACTACACTAAAGCTCTTCTCACATTGAATTCTTTGATTCTCCATTGGAATAATTGATTTCTAAGAGTTAAACCTTCATCCTTCATCCTTATCATCTCCATTTTTCCATTCAATTTTTCGTGCAAGTTTGGAGCTGAATTTTGAAGTTGATCTAGAGGAGCTTATTTGGATAATTCTTGCTTAATTTTGGTGGATCTTCATTTCTACTACAAGCAATCACTTGGATCTTGAAGGAATTCCAGATTTCTTGCTTGGATCTACTTAATTGGAGTAAATCAATAATTACCGAAGCAATTCTCCGCTCCGTAGGTTGGAATTCTTGATCCGATTTTGTTTTTGAGCTTATTTGCATAATTATCATGTGGATCTTCATTTTCGATTGATTTTGCTAATTTGATTCATATGATCTATGATCTTGCTGGTTTAATGTGTTTACATGTTGATTAGATCATTGTTTTCTGGTTTAAATTCGTGCATAATTGATTATGTGATCATCCGGATTATTGGATAAGTGCTTATGAGTTGAGATGTTGTTATCTTGCTGTTTTTCTACTTCTGGCACAGTGTTAACCGATTAACCAATTGGTTAACCGATTAACCAATACGAATTTTCAGGCATTTTTTACTGGTTAATCGATTAACCCCTGGTGTTAATCGATTAACATTGTGCCAGCAGGACTGTTTTGCTGTTTTTCATGCTTGTTTTGATGCTCACTCACTTCGAATCTTCATGGATCAATATGACGCATTAGAAGTGAGTCGTTTTGGATATATGTCGTTGTTCTTGATTGTTTAATCATGATTTCACCGACACGCGTGTTCGTTTTCCACTTGAATGCATACTCTCGTGTATGTTGTTCAAAGTGATGTTTATCTTTGGTCTTTGCTTGAGTTTAAAGAATGATTTGGTTGAGATGTGCTTGTGGTGGCTGTTGTCCCACACTTTTTTCCTCCCACTTTTCTTCGTTGATTAATGCTTGAATGGTTGTAAGGGTCATGACTTCTCCCATTGTATCTCACTTTTGGCTTGAACTTGTTTAAGCTCATTTGTGTGCTTTTGTGTGCATTTTATTTTGGTACTTGCATCTCTCATTTGCATGCTTGAGGTTGAGATGTGTTTGTGGTGGATGTTGTCCCACACTTTGTTCTTCCCTCTCTTTTCATTCTAATTGTGCATTACACGTTTGCATACTTTATCTTTTGCTTCCTTCTTCTTTCTTCTTTGCCATGTTCCCCTTAGGACCTCTAATCTCCCTTGTTCAAGAGAGATTATGATAGACTTTAGGCTTGAACTCATGCATGATAACATTAGGTAGCATTCCCTTTTATCCCAATCATAGGTGTACTTTGTCTGAGAATATTAGGTTGAGTTTTAGTCTCCCTTTAGAGTGTGTCTCTCTCTTCTTATCTTCAAACTTTCTCAAAACATCTAATAAAAGTTAAGGATTGTTGTACGTTACGAGCCTTAAGTACTTGGGAAATGGTGACTGGGGGGCCTCCTCTCAATTATCTAGAGTGTTTAGCGTATGTCTTTTGGACGATATGCGACGCATTCGCTCCTAGGTCATAGTCTTTAGTGCAACATGAATTTCAAACAATAATCAATGCACTTCTTCTCTAAAAAACACAAAAACAAACTTCAAATCTTTTTATCCTTCGGGATCTTAATTTGGAAAACCTTTTTCATAAGGAGAGTTTTGTTAACTCTTGGTTCTAGCGCAAACCGGTAACGCCTAAGTCTCCAATGGTCGAGCTGCATACACCTAACTGCTAGAACTAAGTTTTAACCCTACTTGGGTAAAACATTTGAACCAACCAGTGTTCTTGTTAGCCCGAACTACGTTTGCTCTGATTTCTCATACCAGATGAGGATACCTAGGCACAAGACGGCGATATCTTAGTGAGCAACCTTCCCCCACCTTCACCCGTAGTTAGCCGAACTACGTTGATTCTAACTTTCCCGTTGCACGAGGGAATACGTAGGCATAGAGCGGCGATGCTCTATCGAGTCTCTTTTCTTTTCTTTTGTCCCTGTGGCCTATAGCTAGATAGTAAACACCCTTTTAGATAGACAACAAAGCGTGGATCCCGTCGAGTACGACGAACGTGAGGGGTGTTAATACCTTCCCCTCGCGTAACCGACTCTCGAACCTGAGATATGGTTGCGATGACCTGTCTTCTCCCGTTTTTGTTAGGTTTTCTCTGATCGTTTCCTTTCCCTCTTTTGGGATAAATAACGAATGGTGGCGACTCTTCTGTCCTTGCCGATCCCTCTTCGCAGCGATGCGACACAACCCAACTGACCAACATAGCTTGTCTGACATGACTATCTGGAGATGATCCAAATTTCGTCACAAGGATGTTGGGAAGTCAAACTTGACGCCCCAAACCAAAGCCCAATCACTTGGCATAAATCATCACCTCTAACCTCCATATCCTTGCGTCCCTAACATTTTTGCATACATGCTACATCATTACATGCGTGCTTAGCCAGTCATTCTCAAAGATGCAATTTTCCTGTGGACATCCCGATAGGATCTTTTAAGAGTGTTTATCCCTTCATTTACCTTTTGTAAGTTTATTTTATATCTCCTTACCTTTCATAAGGGATTTCATTGCCTTTCGCGTGAAATCTTTCTCTTTCGCTTTCCTTTTGTAAGCGTTTCTTTGTTGTCTTTTACATGCGAAAAAATTTTGTTTGGGTATCTTCGATCAATTCGGACGCTTGATGCATATGTGGCCAAGAACTGAATGGTCGCTATACTTAAAGAATATCATCTCCGCCGTTGTGCCTATGAGGTCAAATGATGTTCTAATACCCTATACAAGTTTCCTCTACCTTTTGCAGGAAGATGGTTATTGCCCTTAACTTACCTTTTGTGAGTATTTTCGTGTCTCTTTCACGAAGTGTATGCACCTTGTCTTTCGCAACAGATTCAACTTACCTTTAGTAAGACCTCCTGTGCCTTTTGTACAGGTTCTTGTCAACTTACCTTTCGTAAGTATCCTCTCTACCTTTTGTAGAAGGAATTTTTCTCCTAACCTTTTGTTCAGGAATCTTTTCTGCTTTTCGCAGAAGAAAGAACGACCGTCCTCTCCTACGGGAGTCTCATATCTACCTTTTGTAGAAGGAATTATCTCCAAACCTTTTGTTTTAAAGTCCACTCTACCTTTTGTGGAAGGAACCTCTTCTCCTAACCTTTGTTCTGGAGTCCTTTCTGCCTTTACAGAAGGAAATACGATCGTATTCTCCCAAGGGAGTCTCCTCTATTTGATGTAGAAGGAGTTATTTTGTCTTCAAACCTTTTGTTTTGGAGTCCTCTATACCTTTTTTAGAAGGAACTTTGTCTTCAAACCTTTTGTTTCGGAGTCCTCTCTACCTTTTGTAGAAGGAAACATTTTCTCTAAACCTTTTGTTCGGGAGTCCTCCTTGCCTTTTGTAAGAGAAAAGTCAATTTCTAGAGTCCTCTCTATCTTTCGCAGAAGGAATATCTCATGTTTATTTTATAGTCCTCTCTATCTTTTGTAGAAGTAATATCTCACAATCCATTTTCTTGAGTCCTCTCTACCTTTCGTAGAAGGAATATCTCACGATGTTTATTTTAGAGTCATATCTACCTTTTGTAGAAGGAATATCTCACATTTCTATATTTTTGAGTCCTCTCTATATTTTATAGAAGGAATATCTCCTAGCCAATTATGATTCCCTATTATGAGGTGTCATCTCCTCTGGCTGGTAAAAGCACTCATATTCATTCTGCATTGCATCTCAAGCATATCATCATATCCCTCATACCCCTTCTTCACTAACAAGACACCATTTTTCAAACCATCTTGTTGACTATCTATTTTCATTCCACACCTCTCCAGTTGAAAATCCCAGGTATTCTAGTATTTAATTCTCTTCTACCATGAATATTCGAGCACCTTTATCCTCCAGACATTCAGGTGCAAGAGGATTAAATAGGGGCAGCTGTTACACCCTCATTTTCACCTTTAGCCTTTCATACCCTTTGTTTGTCATATCATACATTGTTCTATTGCATATCTAGCATATAGGTTCACAAGGTAAGGATTGGGTCGGCTCATTTGTTTTCCCTTTCAAATAAGAAAAATTACCTATCATGGGCTACATGGAAGAAAAGGTTCATCATCTAAAGTTTGATCTAAGTTGGAAAGTCTAATCATGTAGATTTCTTCAAGGAAAAGTTACTTGAAAAATATTAGGATATTCAAGATTAATATTCCTAATATACATGAAGTACAATGCCTAATTAAAGATTTCTTCCGCCAACTTTGTTTCAAATTCTTGATCAAGTGAAGTTCAAATTTGCAAAGCATGAGTCAAGATCACAAGTGCATAATTCAAGACTTCATCCATTTCAAATAATGGTATAAGAGAAATCCATCATTCAAAGTTCAAGATTCATGAATTCAATGCAAGAATATTACAAAGAGAAATTTCATGACATTACAAGAATGTCATTTGTTACAAAAATTTCCAACTCTAAGTAATGTTTAGAAATTAATCTATTTCTAATCTTGATTCAAGTCTCTAATCAAATTCATGCAATGGTACCCTTCATGCCCCAACAAGTTTACATGTTCCATATCATGCCTAAGGAAAATAATTAGGAGTTAACTCAACATTGGAACATGTCAAGATCAAGACTACGTTTGCTTAGCCATGGGTAATTTTAATGTGATCCAAAATAGCCACATGCAAGAAGTGACAATTTGCATTATATCACAAAACCATTACATGTCACAAGACCAAGAAAATGAATCCACAATGATGCATCTACATATTAAATATCAAAATTTTCAAAATGTTGTCAAAAGGTAGTAGCATTGACCATAAGAGCTGTCCAAGCACAAGCCAAAAAATGGATACAAGATTTGAGAGCAAAAAGTGCAGCAGAAAAAAGACAGTATACGCAAGTAGTGCAGCAAAAATGCAGCATAGCAACATACATGGAAATGGAAAGAAAGAGAGTGGCATGAGGAAAGTGGCAAGAAACATTTCTCCATGAAAAAATCTGATGTTTTGAAAGAAGGAAAAACCCTAATATGCTGACATAAAAGAGGAGAGGGGGCTGCAAACAAAGGCATTCACTATTCACTACACATTGGCAGAGAGAGAGAGAGAGAGAGAGAGAGAGAGAGAGAGAGAGAGAGAGAGAGAGAGAGAGAGAGAGAGAGAGAGAGAGAGAGAGAGAGAGAGAGAGAGAGAGAGAGAGAGAGAGAGAGAGAGAGAGAGAGAGAGAGAGAGAGAGAGAGAGAGAGAGAGAGATAAAGAGCAAGAAACATTGAAAACACCAGAAAAAAGAGAGTAAGAAAAAACAGAATAAAGGATTGAAAAGAAAACATTGAGAGAACAAAAGAGTGTTAGAAAATCAGAAGGAGGAGGACATCCAACAAAGCCATTGGTGGTGAAGGAAGCTAGTAGCTCTTAGGTATCCTTCCTTTAAAAACTCTCACCTCTTTACATTTTTTGCATGTTTTATTTTTATGTGTTTTTGTTTGTGTTGTATGTTGTAATAAGGTCTTGATATGACCAAGAAATGTTGTAAGAAAACAAAGAAAAGAGAAAGAACATAGTGTAGTTAACATAGTAAGATGAGTTGAAAAATACTCATCTTTACTGTCATGTTCGCCTAGCGAACAAGCTTTTGTGGTACTAAATGTACCACTAAACAACCTGTTTTTAGCCTACAAGATGTTCGCTGGCAAGTTCGCTTAGCGAACTTTACCCCCTTTTGCCTCTGTTTTCTTTCGCTAGCACCTTCGCACAGCGAACTTCTTGCTGTTTTTTCTGGGCACCTTCGCCTAGCGAACTTTGCCCCCTTTTGCCTCTGTTTGTGTTCGTTGGGAAGTTCGCCTAGCGAACTTCTTGCTGTTTCTGCGCAGCTTCGCTACAGCCTTCGCCTAGCAAACTTCCCTTTGTTTTTCTAGTTGTTTTCCAAAAAAAAAAAATTTCAAGGAGTTCGCCGTTTTTTTTTCATGTTTTGTGTTGTTTATGCCGACTAACCCGACATGGTTGAACAACCATTGTATGTGGAAATTATTATGGTTATGTTTGACTTTTGGTTCCAAAACTATTTTCAAAAATAAACTCTCGATTTCATCGAGCCATTTTCACCCTTGTAAGTCGACCGCCTTGTGCGTTCGCCATCGACCTTGTTCGCATCACTTCAAATATTTTCACAAACAATAAAACCCTTGACCCAACATCAAGTGATATTTTTTCTCATAAAAATCCAAAAAAAACAATAAAGATACAATTGGGGTCATACACCATAAACTTTAAAGTGGCGGAGAAGGAATGAGAGTGGAACCCTCATACACTCGTTCCAAATGTTTTGAATACAAGGCGCTCGACTTGGTTATTCAAAACATTCATCTCTATCCAAAGTCTTTAGTGTGACCCTAATCAAAAACAACCTTTTCTCAAAACCTAAAAATAACATCAACTCATCAAACTTCTTTTTGCCTTAGGGCATCAATTCGAAAACCCTTTTTCAAGGTATAAAATCAACCAACAAACAACCATTTCACAAGCCTCCGAACTACGGAGCTCTGATTCTCCACTTCTTTTAAGTGAGGATACGTAGGCACAAGGGCCACAATCCTTGGCGAGCATTAAAATAAAAAACCACCTCCCTCTTTCCCTTTAGCAAGCACACTTTTAATAAAAACACTCATTCAAGCGAAACAACCTAGAAGGTTCCCATCGAGTACGATGGATGTGAGGGGTGCTAACACCTTCCCCTTGCATAACCGACTCCTAAACCCTAAGACTTGGTTGCGATAACCATGCTCTTTTCCCAAAGGTTTTATCGCTATTTCCCTTTCCCTCCTTAGGATGAATAAAATATGGTGACGACTCTGTGTCATTTTTCGCATAGCGACAAGAGTTTGTTAACTCTATGTAAGAATCATTGTGATGATTACTTACTCCCCTCTTGTCTTGTGTCAAAGTCAGTCCCCTTGAGTGTTTAACTTAGATCTAGAGAGTTTTGTTAAACTCTATGCAAGCATTGTTGTAACACCTCATTCTAACCTAACAAATAAACAAGAAAATAACAATCAGAGTGCACGAAAAATGGCTAAGTGACGATCGTGATGGAACCATCATGACCGTGATGGTCATGACGATCGTGATGATCATGACGATCGTGATGGTCATGACGATCGTGATGGAGTGGTGACGGTCGTCACACTCACAAAAAATGGGCGTCACATTTTCAACTTAAATAGACCACACACACCTGCAACACAATCGTTTAGTAACATACATAGCACAGAATCGGATGAACAGACAACGATAACTTGATTAGCATCTCAATTACAAGACAACCTGTTATTTTGCAGCGGAATTTAATACACTTCCAACATTTATAGTAAACCAAAGCAAGACCAGAAAAGTCTGCAACTAAATTCCATTAAAATTTAGCAAGTAATTATCTTGCATCAATTCACAACAACAACTAGTTCGCGACCACGAATTCAGTCCTACCGATTCATCGGTCTAGTGCGTACAACCAACATTTGGCACTATCAGAAGCAATCGATTTAAAGAAAAGTACTTAATAAAATTCAGCAACAAAGAAAACAATTAAAAGCAATAACATTAATCGTTCATCCCTCCAAAAGTGTTACGTATCAGAGCGACCAACGACCTTAAATGAAAAGCGACACTCTATTCCGGGTTACC
The DNA here is from genome assembly GCA_963859935.3 of Lathyrus sativus. NCBI lineage: Eukaryota > Viridiplantae > Streptophyta > Magnoliopsida > Fabales > Fabaceae > Lathyrus > Lathyrus sativus. Next base: position 185,380,598 of record OZ012736.1, on the reverse strand, counting down.
TGCAAATTACCACCAACGGAGGTAATATACAACGTAAAGGGTTAGATATCAAAATTATAACATAAGGCATGATAAAATTCATGTCAGGATCATATCACAGCATTATGATTCTCGCAGTTCTCCAAATATTATCACAACGAACTACCAGAAAATTCATCATTCATATTCGCAACTATTAGCAAGAAAATTCAGCAACTCATCATTACTTGCAAACACATAATGACGCGACACTATGCGACTCAACTATGCACATGCATGTGGTGCCAATTTGGAGCAGCACTCCACAACCAATTTATTTGCCATTATAGACCGCCAATACAGGCACAACCAACGCTAATACAGGCACAACCAAGGATGATATACTATGGGATGCATCTATTATGGACTACAACACAACCACAACAACTATGCAACAAGGCATTAAGCCTACAATCAAATTATCCATAACCGAAACATCGCAATTTCATACGCATCATATAACCATAATTTTCATATCAAATCAAGTAAGAGCATAATAACAACATTCTCTCAACAAGTAAATATTAGCGCGCATCGGCACCGTTTCCAAATATTATTACACAGAATTAATGACATAAAACACTAATCCAGGCACCGGCGAGTATTATCCCTAATATTATCAACTCGTAGAAATTAACCCCATGATTCAATTCCCGTCATGAAATTGATCATACCCATAGTTATAGAATTGAACCCCACCCTTACCTTTGGATTGAGGACAACTTTAAACTCTCGGTTCCGGTTTGCTCTCCGGTGACTCTTCTGCAACTACCTTGAATTCTCTCCGGCGGTTAATTCCTCTGTTCTCAATTTCCCCCAGCCACGTTCCTTTTTCCTTTTTCCTCCACCTTTCTCCTTAATTTTGGTTCTGAGCAGTTTATCGTATTTTTCCTCTTTTCCCCCACAACTTCTCTAATAACTCCCCTATTTCACTTATTACATCCACTAATATTACAAATAATAATAATAATAATAATATTACTACTAATTATTAAATTATCATCATTATTAATTATAATATATGATTATTAAACTCTATATTTTATTAAATGATTTCCTATACTTTAAGGACGCCCACCAACGCTCTCAGACACACTCCCACATAAAGGCACACCAATAATTCATAAATAATTTAATTTAAAAATAAACGGACGTTACAACTCCCCCAAACTTAAAAGAATTTTGTCCTCGAAATTACCTCGATCAAACTGCTCGGGGTAAGACTCTTGCATCTTGCTTTCCAGTTCCCACGTCAAGCTTTCGCCAGCAGCTCCCAACCAGACCACTTTCACCAAAGCAATCTCTTATCCTCTTAACGTCTTCACCTCCCGATCATCAATTCTTACCGGCATCGTCTTCACCATAAGATTGTCACGTACTTGCACATCGTCCATAGGAATGACATGCGACGGATCTGAGATATACTTTCGAAGCTGTGACACATGAAATATATCGTGCAGATTCGACAAATTAGGCGGCAACGCCACTCGATACGCGACCTTTCCAACTCTGTCCGATATCTGGTATGGACCAATGAAACGAGGGGTAAGCTTCTTAGATTTCAAAGCTCTACCAACACCAATCACAGGCGTGACTCTCAAAAATACATGATCCCCAGCTTCAAATTCTAACTCCTTTTTGCGCTTATCGTGATAACTTTTCTGCCTACTCTATGATGCTTTCATCTTTTCTCGAATTAACTTCACCTTCTCCGTCGTCTCTCGAACAATCTCCGGTCCAAGTGCCACACTCTCCCCGGATTCATACCAACACAACGGAGTCCTACATCTCCGACCATACAAAGCTTTGAACGGTGCCATTCCGATACTAGAGTGGTAACTGTTATTATAAGTAAACTCTATCAACGGAAGGTGGTATCCCACGAACCGCCTTCCTCCAGAACACATGCCCTCAGCAAATATTCTAAAGACTGAATAGTCCATTCGGTCTGACCATCTGTTTGAGGATGGTATGCTAAACTCAACCTCAACTTGGAACCTAATGCCTCTTGTAGACTCTTCCAAAATTCAGAAGTAAACCTCGGATCTCTATCCGACACAATACACAACGGGATACCATGCAACTTAACAACCACTCAGACGTAAATCTTTGCCAACTTTGACACCGGAAAAGTGATGTTAATAGGAATAAAGTGAGCTGACTTCGTAAGCCTATCAACAATCACACAAATAGAATCACCTCCTCTCAAAGTGTTCGGCAAACCCGTTACAAAATCCATCGAAATGTTGTCTCATTTCCATTCTGGAATCTCTAACGGTTGCATTAACCCAGCAGGTTTCTGGTGCTCAACTTTCGAATTCTGATAAGTCAAACATGTGTAAACAAATCGGGCTACATCACGCTTCATACCAGGCCACCAAAACAGATTCTTCAAATCACTATACATTTTTGTCGCTCCTGGATGAATACTCAACTTACTTCTGTGACCCTCCTCCAAAATTGCTTTCTTCATATCTGCGCTATCAGGAATACAAATACGACCACGGAACCTCAACACGCCTTGCATATCCAACTGGTAATCACTATTTTCCGAATGATCCACCCCGGGCAGTAAATCTACCAACTTCACATCTAATTTCTGAGCTTCTCTGATGTTGTCCAGAAAGTCATTATTAATCTTTAACATACCCAACTTTACACTCTTCGGTGTCACTTTGCAAACTAAACTCAGATCTCTGAATTGCTCAATCAATTCCAACTCTTTGGCCATCATTACCGACATATGCAAAGTCTTACGGCTTAAGGCATCAGTCACAACATTGGCCTTTCCCGGATGGTAGTTTAAACCAAAATCAAAGTCTTTTAACAGTTCTAACCACCTTCGCTGTCTCATGTTCAGTTCTTTTTGGTCAAACAGGTACTTCAAACTCTTATGGTCACTGAACACCTCAAATCTTGAACCATACAGATAATGTCTCCAAGTCTTCAGCACAAAAACAACAACAGCAAGTTCTAAATCGTGTGTAGGGTAATTCTTCTCACGGATTCTCAACTGTCTTGACACATAAGCAACTACTTTGTTACCCTGCATGAGTACACCTCCCAAACCAAACTTAGAAGCATCACCATATACAACAAACGGTTCTTTTGTGTTAGGCAAGGTCAACACCGGAGCAGACGTCAACCTCTTCTTTAACTCTATAAAACCTGTTTCGCATTGAGCATCCCACACAAAAGTTTTCCCTTTACCAGTCAACTTAGTTAATGGAAGAGCTAACTTAGAAAAACCTTCAATAAACCTTCTGTAATAACCAGCAAGTCCCAAAAAGCTTCTAATCTCAGTTGCCGACTTCGGAGTTTCCCATTGCAATACCGCATCAAACTTAGATGGGTCTACAACAATTCCACTACCTGATATAACATGACCCAGAAAGCTAACCTCTTTCAACCAGAAGTCACACTTCGACAGTTTCGTATACAACTTCCTTTCTTTCAAAACTTGCAGTACTAATCTCAGGTGCTCCACATGCTCCTCCTTCTTAAATTAATATATCATCAATGAATACCACCACAAACCGATCTAAATAATCGTGAAAGATACGGTTCATGTATTCCATAAAAACTCCCGGCGCATTTGTAACACCAAAAGGCATTACCGTATACTCATAGTGTCCATATCTGGTTCTGAATGCAGTCTTCTGAACATCCTCATCTTTTACCTTAATCTGGTGATACCCCGACCTCAAATCAATTTTACTAAACACCCGCGCACCAGCCAACTGATCCATCAAGTCATCAATTTTTGGGAGCAAATATTTACTCTTAATTGTCACCTTGTTCAGTTGTCGGTAATCAATACACAACCTCATACTGCCATCCTTCTTCTTTACTAATAATACCATAGCTCCCCATGGCGACACACTCGGTCTAACGAACTTCTTCTCAAGTAAGTCTTCCAACTGTTTCTTCAACTCAACCAATTCAGATGCAGACATCTTGTACGGTGCCATAGACACAGGTCTGGTACCAGGTACAAGGTCAATAGAAAATTCAACTTCTCATTCCGGAGGAACTTCAGGAATTTCATCTGGAAACACTTCAGGAAAATCACAAACAACTTCTAACTCATCAATTATTGCTTGATTCTCAACGGATAATGATGCCACCAACGCAAACACCTGAGCACCTTCTAGTAGTATCTGCCTCATCTGTTTCCCTTTGCCAACTGGAGGATCATAAGGCTTACCGCGATTTTGTTGTGACTTGCCTCTCCTCTCACTCAACAGCTTGTAATGAGCATTGCTATCTTCTTCATAAATTCTACAGCTTTCAACCAACGCATCAAAAACACGGATCTTCTGATACCCAATTGCCTTCTTGATTTCAGACTTCAATCCATTCTCAAACTTGATACACTTAGAAAACTCAGCGGTTTCTACGTTGTAGTGCGGATAAAACTTAGCCAATTCTTTGAATTTCGCCGCATACTCGGTAATAGATTTGTCTCCTTGCTTCAGTTCAAGAAACTCAATTTCTTTCTTACCATGGACATCATCCGGATAATACTTCTTCAGAAATTCCCTACAGAATACAGTCCAAGTGACCTCCTCACCTGCAGCTTCCAATACCGGACGAGTCTCTAGCCACCAGTCGTCAGCTTCAACTGCTAGCATATGAGTCCCATAACGAACCTTCTGTGCTGGAGTACAATCCATCACACGAAAGATTCACTCCATTTCCTTCAACCAGTCCAGTGCACCATCAGGATCGTGCCTACCCTTGAAGGTAGGTGGATTCTCCCGCTGAAATGTTGCCAAACTACGAGACCCAACATCTCCAACATGATTCGGCTGATTTTCCATAGCATTAGCTATAGCTTGCAGGGCAGCAGCAATTGCAACATCATTCCTTCCAGCCATCTCAACTTAAACTGCAACAACCAGCAATCAGATTTCACAAACAACAATACTCGATTGTTAGATATGACGACTGACTCGATAACTTGGTCGGATGGAACGACCTGCTCTGATACCACAAATGTAACACCTCATTCTAACCCAACAGATAAACAAGAAAATAACAATCAGAGTGCACGAAAAATGGCTAAGTGACGATCATGATGGAACCGTCACGACCGTGATGGTCATGACGATTGTGATGATCATGACGACTGTGATGGTCATGACGATCGTGATGGAGTGGCGACGGTCGTCACACTCACAAAAAATGGGCGTCACATTTTCAACTTAAACAGACCACACACACCTGCAACACAATCATTTAGTAACATACATAGCACAGAATCGGATGAACAGACAACGATAACTTGATTAGCATCTCAATTACAAGACAACCTGTTATTTTGTAGCGGAATTTAATACACTTCCAACATTTATAATAAACCAAAGCAAGACAAGAAAAGTCTGCAACTAAATTCCAGTAAAATTCAGCAAGTAATTATCTTGCATCAATTCACAACAACAACTAGTTCGCGACCACGAATTCAGTCCTACCGATTCATCGGTCTAGTGCGTACAACCAACATTTGGCACTATCAGAAGCAATCGATTTAAAGAAAAGTACTTAATAAAATTCAAAAACAAAGAAAACAATTAAAAGCAATAACATTAATTGTTCATCCCTCCAAGAGTGTTACGTATCAGAGCGACCAACGACCTTAAACGAAAAGCGAAACTCTATTCCGGGTTACCTGCAAATTACCACCAACGGAGGTAACATACAACGTAAAGGGTGAGATATCAAAATTATAACATAAGACATGATAAAATTCATGTCAGGATCATATCACAGCACTATAATTCTCGCAGTTCTCCAAATATTATCACAACGAACTACCAGGAAATTCATCATTCATATTCGCAACAATTAGCAAGAAAATTCAACAACTCATCATTACTTGCAAACACATAATGACGCGATACTATGCGACTCAACTATGCACATGCATGTGGTACCAATTTGGAGCAGCACTCCACAACCAATTTATTTGCCATTATAGGCCGCCAATACAGGCACAACCAACGCCAATACAAGCACAACCAAGGATGATATGCTATGGGATGCATCTATTATGGACTACAACACAACCACAACAACTACGCAACAAGGCATTAAGCCTACAACCAAATTGTCCATAACCGAAACATCGCAATTTCATACGCATCATGTAACCACAATTTTCATATCAAATCAAGTAAGAGCATAATAACAACATTCTCTCAACAAGTAAAGATTAGTGCGCATCGGCACCGTTTCCAAATATTATTACACAGAATTAATGACATAAAACACTAATCCAGGCACCGACGAGTAATATCCCTAATATTATCAACTCGCAGAAATTAACCCCATGATTCAATTCCCGTCATGAAATTGATCATACCCATAGTTATAGAATTGAACCCCACCCTTACCTTTGGATTGAGGGCAACTTTAAACTCCCAGTTCCGGTTTGCTCTCCGGTGACTCTTCTGCAACTACCTTGCATTCTCTCTGGTGGTTAATTCCTTTGTTCTCAATTTCCCCCAGCCACGTTCCTTTTTCCTCCACCTTTCTCCTTAATTTTGGTTCTGAGCAGTTTATCGTGTTTTTCCTCTTTTCCCCCACAACTTCTCTAATAACTCCCCTATTTCACTTATTCCATCCACTAATATTACAAATAATAATAATAATAATAATAATAATAATAATAATAATAATAATAATAATAATAATAATAATAATAATAATAATAATAATAATAATAATAATAATAATAATAATAATATTACTACTAATTATTAAATTATCATCATTATTAATTATATTGTATTATTATTAAACTCTATATTTTATTAAATGATTTCCTATACTTTAAGGACACCTACCAACGCTCTCAGACACACTCCCACATAAAGGCACACCAACAATTCATAAATAATTTAATTTGAAAATGAACGAGCGTTACAATTGTTATGTTTGCTTCCCTTTGAACCTTGATCATAATCAAGTGTTCATCTATCCTCAGTGAGGTGAACTACGATTGCTCTGATTCTATCCTAGTTAGGATACGTGGGCAGAGGATGTGATGTCTTTGCGAGCAAATTTAGAAATTATCCTTAGGTATTTACCTACAAATTTACCTTATACCCAAATCCCAAGCCATAGCAAACATTTAGCAAACTTAGCATACAAACAAACAAAAGGTTCCTGTAGAGTACTGCAGATGTTTAGGATGTGAAACACCTACCCTAAGTATAACCAACCCCTGATCCCCGAATCTTAGCGTTGTTGTTACAACGCGCAAAAGGTCTTTCTTTCTTTAACCTTTCATTTGGATAAATCAAAGTCCGGTTGTGAATTTAACGAATTAAGATTCAAGTTAATCAATAGTTTGGTATCACGAATCTCACCGCAACACCTACAACTCTATTACTTTATAATTTATTACAAACTTCAAATATCCTTTACTTTTCGACATAACGTTAAATGCAACTTGACTGCATAATTATAATGTAATTGACTGTAAATTTATTTTAAATGCAGCTTTTACTTTTTTACTAGATAACAAAACAAAATACATATAACGTAATAAATTACAATATACTTTGATTTTTGTAGCAAATTATATAAAATGGTATATTATAATGTAATTGTTTTATAAAACGGACACAACTTTACTTTTAATTCAAATATTTTTATATACGAGAGCAATTTTACTATTGATTCTTTTTTTTTTATAAATTATGTCAAAACAAATTTAATATTTATATACGGAAAAAAATACATTGTTAATTAAAATATTTTTATATAGGAGAAAAAATACTATTGTTATAAACGGGAATAACCTAACTATTGATTCAAATATTTTTATATTGTCAAAACAAAAATAATAGTTTGACTTAAATATTTTTAGAATGGAAACAACTATACTATTGAGTCAAATATTCATACAAATATTATGAAAACAAAAATAATATTTTCATTCAAATATATTTATAAATAATGTCGAAAAGAAATAATATTTATTATATGGGAAAAAATATATTGTTGAATAAAATATTTTTATATACGGAAATGAATATTGTTGTTATAAGCGGGATCAACTTTATTACTAATTTAAATATTGAATTATAGAAATTTATCGACCATTGTAATCTCTTATAACATAATTGTCTTATTTGTTAAAAAAATTTAAACGATTAATTTATCTAATGCAACTTTCAATAGTTTTTGTTAATCATATTATTATTGATATTGTTGTTTACCTTTCATCTTCTACATGTATTACCATTTCAACTTAAATTTACTATTATTCTTAAGTTTTTTTCTATTTTCAACTTTCAATTTTTATGATAGTCTGCAAATAAATGCGCGTCCAAAATCATATCTCACCCAAAAGATTGTCTATCCTTACTCATAATATATTTTTATATACGGGAACAACTTTACTATTAATTCAAATATTTTTATAAATAGTGTTAAAATAAAATTATTATTTATATACGAAAAATATATATTCTTGATTAAAATATTTTTATATAGAGGAGAAAATCTATTATTATAAACGGGAACAATTTTACTATTTATTCAAATATTTTTATAAATATTGTCAAAACAAAAATAATATTTTCATTCAAATATTATTATATACGGGAACAACTTAACTATTGATTCAAATGTTTTAATAAATAGTGTCAAAACAAATATAATATTTATATAGGGGATAAAATACATTGTTGATTAAAATATTTTTATATACGAGAAGTGTATAACATCATTTTTAACAAATAATATTTTTATCTAACACAATTAATTCTTAATTTTATTTAATTTCAATCTAACTTTAGTTTCATTTGTTTTTGGTCTACTTATTACTTAATATTTTTTGTTTAATATTTTCAATCATCATTGTATTATTTAAATTTATATTAATAATTAATTTAATTCCTTTTTTTTACAGTCCACAACAATTTTCTATATTTACCAATACAAATTTTTAATTTCAATTATATCGATTTTTATAATTTTACCATTTGTGAATTTTTTTTAGAATAACCATGTATTTCAATTAAATTACCACTTAAATGAGAGATTCAAAAAAATTTCCAAAGCAACTACATTTCAGCATGCAGTCGCCATATGATTTGGCGACACAGGCAAGTTGGAAAATGGGTTGTAGTGCAGTCGCCATATGATTTGGCGACACAGACAAATTGAAAAATTAGGCTTTAATGCAGTCGCTCATTCATTTGACGAGTTGGTCCATGCCATATTTTTTTATTTTTCTTTTAGGGTTTACGCATTAATTAATGTTTTGATAATTAATTTTAATTATATTTTTATAAAAAATATTAAAATAAATATTTGTTATAAAAAAAATGGAATAAATATTAATTTATGTTTTTTATTTTTCATAATTAATTGAATTTTAAATAATACTAAAAAATAAGAAATGGAATAAATATTAAATTATATTTTATATTTTTCATAATTAATTGAAATTTAAATAACATTAAAAAATATAGACATGTAATAAATATTAAAATATATTAAATTACAATATAATGAAAATTACAATTGAACAAAAAAATAAACTAATGGTCAGCTCTATCCAAGCGACCATCGGTGGCACATTGTGGAGGATGCGCGTTGCGACGAGGTCTACGACGAGGTTGCTGTGGCGTGTCCGGTCTTTATGTGTTGAGTTGTGGAGGATGGTTTTGTTGGGACGACCCCGTCGTATCAGATAAATTTCGAATCATTTGAACCTAATAACCGGGAGGTCCACTATCAACGGCGCTTCCGTAGTTAAGCCCAATGCCCATGTTTTCGTAGGATTGTCGGGGATGTTGGGTGGAGTATGGACGGTATGGTGTCCGAATTCGTACATCGAATTGGGTTGGAAATGGTGTGTTGGTTGTTATAGGTAAAATGCGTAAACCCTAACCTAAGTTGTGTCGCCAAATGAATGGGCGACTGCATTAAAGCTCAAATTCCAATTTGCATGTGTCGCCATCTGAACTGGCGATTGCACTACAACCCATTTTCCAACTTGCCTGTGTCGCCAAATCATATGGCGACTGCACTACAGCCCATTTTCCAACTTGCCTGTGTCACCAAATCATATGGCGACTGCACTACAGTCCATTTTCCAATTCGCCTGTGTCGCCAAATCATATGGCGACTGCACTATAGTCCATTTTCCAACTTGCCTGTGTCGCCAAATCATATGGCGACTGCATGTTGAAATGTAGTTGCTTTGGAAAAAATTTTGAATCTCTCATTTAAGTGGTAATTTAATTGAAATACATGGTTATTCTAAAAAAAATTCATCATTTGTTTTCAAATTGATTAACAACAATGTGTCCATAACATAAAACTTTCGAACCGACATGCTCGTACGAACGCATGAGTTAGTTACTAGTTTTATATAATGTTTATTGAAATGTGTTAGTGAGACTGTGGTTAATAAGGAGAGAGTGGAAAAAAGTTATATAAAATTATTAAAAAGAGATTTATAATTAAAGATAGATGGTGAAAATAATTAGAGATTTCTTTTTTATTTTAGAAACATCTATTATTAAAGAAATAGTGTAGAAAGTAGAGAAATTTTTTCATAAAACACAATAGTGAATGATGTATAGAATTTTCCTTGAATATTTTAGAGAAAGGAAGTGATGAAAAATGTATAGAATTATATAATATCAAAAAATAGGTGATGCAATCAATCGACCATGAATCTATTTAAGTTAAAGTGTAATTTTTATAAAAAAAATATATATGATATGATAAAATAATATATTTTTATTGAATAATAATATAAAAAACAATTTATAGTATAGTGCATCTCCTTTAACCTCATATAATATTTAAATATAAAATTATATAATATTACAAATTAATTGTTATATACTGTTAATATAAAAAATTATACATTATTAACTTATCACAATTATCTTTTGGTATTACTTTTTAAATAATTAAAATAAAAATCAAATATTTTACATAAATCAGCTGCTATAATTAATGACAACAAATCTTTAAATAGTATAAAAATATTTACGGTGTCTTTCCTTATCAATTAAATACATAATATTACTACTTTAAATAGATAGATATGTATTAATTAAGTGTGGAAGCGCTTGGGTCCATATTTTAGTGGCATTTAATAGATGTTCTGTCCACGATGGAAGTAGTGTATTCATTGAGGCAACCAACAACAAGCTTTCTTCTTATATACTATATGTAAAATATATTAATTGATTAACGATGCGATTGTAGTACAGATTAAGAAATAATTCTCCGAAAACGGATTTTGCTGGCAATGGATTTGTTTCAACAACTGACCTCCGTTGACTGGCAACACGAATCTTACCCCGCCTTTCCCGATTTCTTTCTTCTTCCTTTCTTCGCCATCTTCTTCCCTTCCCTTCGTTTCCTTCTCGACACCTTCATTTTCCAGGTATTTCTATTCTTCAACCTTTCTTTCTTCTATATTATTACTTCAAATTATTCTTTCAAAATTGAATGAAACACCAACCACTTTATAATACTATCACTATCCAATTTGGGGGGAATTCAACAACTTTTTTTTCTCAATGTTTTATTATAACTAAATTATCCAAATTGGTAATTTCATAGATTGTGAGTGAAAGAGAAAGATCCTGTGTAAAGAGTAATTTGGTTATAATTGAATTTTGGAACATCTTAATTGAAGAAACTAAGTCGTTACAAGTGATCTTTGTTTCGGTTCTATTTTTTTATTTTTTATTTTTGTTTATTTCAGAAGGAATTAGGAAGTTTGTGAATGTAATTGTATGGACTAGAAAGTTTTAGGTTTACAAGCCTTAAGACACCAAGTGGGTGAGTAAAAGTGCTAAAGAATTGAATTGGACAATGATGAAAAGGTAAAGTTAGAGTATGAAACAAGGTTGGTGTTGTTGTAGATAAGACTAGGAAAGAATGATTTGGTTGATGTTTGAAAGGTTGGAAGATAAGATCATTCTGTTAAAACTTGTCATTCACTTTATTCAATGTGGGGGAGTGGTGGCCCTTTCACAATTCCATTCATTATTTTAACTAGTACCTCCTAGCGATTATTGGATTATTGTACAAGATTCGTTTTGATTCTCCTTATCCCGTCCAACTTAGAACCACCTTACCTATTCAATGTTTCTCACGAAATTTGAGAAACTAATCAAGCCATCTGATCTGATAATACAAATTAGCTTTGTTTAACCCTGTGTCTAGAAAAAGTACTTGCTTTTCATCAGTTTTCCTGGCCTCGTAAGCATGTGTAGATTTACATTACATTATTATATACATGGCCATCATTGAGGGTGTGCAAGGCGGACGCTTTTTCATGATTAAGCTATGGCAAAAAGAACATCCATACACATATTTCACTATTCAACGGAAGCTAACTTCAACTTCTTACACAAGATCTCAAAAGTTTGAGACTTATGTATATAGACAATATTGAATTGTTAGCGAGGGCACTTGCTCACGTACTTACGTTGCATAGATCCGTCCTTGTTTCTAACGCTGAACTCACCCTACAAGGTACATAGGGAAAAGAGTGCACCCCCAAAAATAATATGTCCTTACAAACGGCAGAGATGAAATACTAGCCTAATCTAAACACCCAAGTAACTAAAGAAAAGTAAAGAAAACAAACAAATGATATTAGAGAAAGTGACGCTATGGGGCATTCCCGCAGGGCCTTTAGTCTTTGATCCCCTCACCAATTGGAGGGGGGCCTCCTCGCCCTTGCAAGATTCTCCTGGTGGTTTTACTCTCGAGTCTGCCTTCTTGGCGTTCGCACATATCGGACCCTTTTCAGCCTGAGGCTGATGATAAGATTTACACTAGAAAGACAGTATCGTATAGTGTTACAAGATTGACTGATATATCCTATCATGCTAGCATGACGAATAGTGGATTAAGACATGATGTCATTGCTTATAATATTCTGTCTCTTATTCTGACCATCATACAAATCATATGTGTTTGACATTATTGTTGTTTTGTTTATTCCATATCAGGAGAGGGGAAAATAATTGTTTCTTTTCATTCTCTTCCATTCTCTTGCATAATTATGCCTAAAGTAAATCTTTGATGGGTTATTGTCTGGCTATTGCATAATTTGATTTTTGTAGTCTATCTGAAGTAAATTCAATGTGTAGAAATTGGCAAGACGATTCATTTTTGGAAAGGGACATGAGGTACTTGATATTCATACCGATGATAGTCGAAAGAAGATTGGGAAATTTATGGAATCAGCGTGGAAATGCGTTTATTTTCTATCGGCAGAAATCTTTGCGCTGGCAGTAACATATAATGAGCCTTGGTTTACTGATACAAGTTATTTTTGGGTTGGGCCAGGGAATCAGAGATGGCCAGATCAAAAGATTAAGTAAGATTATTGTTTTCACGCCCAATTATGATTGATTTCGAGTTAGTATCAACTTAAGTTGGTCGATTGAGCAGTAACCATTTACCATTTTCAGATTGAAATTGAAGGGATTGTATATGTATGGTGCTGGATTTTATTCATACTCCATACTTGCTTTAATATTCTGGGAAACAAGACGCTCTGACTTTGGAATTTCCATGACACACCATGTTGCTTCTCTCAGTCTTATTGTGTTATCCTACACTTTTAGGTACGGTTTCACGAGCCTTTTATTTTCCTTTTCATCAAAGCATTTTGGTAAGTGTCATGTAGGGGATGCTGTTTTGTAATTGTTAAATATGTTTAACGTTTAAAGTGTAATTCTTTTTGAACTCCTTATCTTATCAAAGAGTGAAGTCTGTTGAAATGTTCATTGTGTGGGAGAAAGAAAGCAAGAGTTACAACTTGTGGACTTGATGCTTGCACTAATTCAATTTGGATATTTTCATATAGTAACTTTTTGCTTGTTTTTTCAATACACTCAGGTTTGTTCGGGTTGGATCAGTTGTTTTAGCCCTTCATGATGCTACTGATGTGTTTCTGGAGATTGGGAAAATGTCCAAATACAGCGGCGCTGAAACAATGGCTAGCTTTGCTTTTGTTCTTTTTGTTCTGTCTTTCACCATACTACGTGTTATTTACTTCCCATTCTGGGTTCTTCGAAGTACAAGGTTTGTGTTAAATCAGCTCCCCTTTCTGGGTTCTTCGAAGTACAAGTTCTGTTCTGTCTTTCACCATACTACCTGTCATTTACTTCCCATTCTGGGTTCTTCTTTTTTGCAGCTCTGAAATGGTTCCCACCTTGAAGTTGGGAAAGCATTGGGTGGATGGTTCAATACATTATTATGTATTCAACACTCTTCTATACTGCTTACTTATTCTTAATATTTATTGGTGGGTATTGATTCTTCGAATGCTTGTTCGTCAAATCCGAGCTAAAGGGAAAGTTAGTGAAGATATTCGATCTGGTAAGTTGAAATATTCATTACATATATGGCTATTTTTGTCGGAAAAGATACCATCTGCAATACTTGATTTCTCTGAAAATCTATATGGAATTAAACACACACACACACATGCTCGATATAGACATCTATGGAATTTTAACTGGATGTCTACATATAAACCATTGCTTGTTACATTTTCATTTATATGCAGATTCTGAAGACGAACATGAACATGAAGAATGAGCATGACAACAAGATTGGCGATTGTTCTCTATGTTGGAAATTGTACACATGTTCTTACACATATTGTCACATTTTATGCGATGACAAAGTAAAATTATATGAAAAGAACGTGGCTTATTTCATGAATGTAGATGCTTCCTTAGTTAGAGATAATGGATTTTAAAGCTTACATTACAAGAACCTTTGTAACTCTCATTCTCATTTGCTAAGTTGAATGTGTGTGCTCTAAACATGCATCAACATTCAAATGAAGTATGGTAGAGTCACATTCTCATTTCTTCAGACACACATAAGTCTGTGTAGATTTTTAATTGTTCCATATGAATTTCTTCCTCCATGACTCCGTGTAAGAATGGTTTGTAGCATCAAGTTGATCTATCTCTAAGTTTGGTATCGTAGCTTGATTAAGAAATGATCTAATGGATATCATCTTTACTACTAGTCAAAAAAATGTCTGTAATTTCAAAATAAGTCAACTTTGTACTTAGGTTATTCTCTTTGGTCTTAATCTTGAGCACCTGCGAATTCTTTTATTTTTTTCTTTCTTTCAACAGTTTCACCATGTCATATGTCCAATTCTCCTTAGGGAGCTAGATCTCATCTCGTTGCTTGCAACCATTTGCCTTTGCTTCTTAATGACTGCATCTCTCATGTTGGTCTTCTAACTTGGTATTCGTGTTTCTTTTGAACATTCTACATTACTTGCTCTTCCAATATTTGAATAAGTTGATCCATCTGAAAGGCTAGGTATTGTATGATAAGGTTCCTCAGCTTGATTATGTTCTTTGTAAGATGTTTTCCCATAAGTTATTTATCACAATTTGGATCATCAAATATTTTTGGCTTCTCTATTTTCTTTCTATATTGGATCATCTGATCTTTGAAGAGTATGGTGTATACACTTCGAACAATGTTTTTGTTTGCAGGATTCGATAATTGAAAAACAAGTTCATGTCTTAATGAACCAATGTATTATGATCTCATTTGAACTAGGATCCAACTTTGATCTTTCAAAATTTCATGTAAATAAGGGTGTTTATAAGTTGGCGGATCAATGTGCGAATCCACCGACTCAAACTAAACAGACGCATTAATTATCCAAACCCAATCATTTATGAGTATATTCGAACAAACACACAACTTAGTTTTGATTCATTTATTGAGTTTGAGTTTCTCAATTCATTGGCTCCTTTACACAACCGGTGGTTGACGTGATATTAATAATATATATTTTTTCATTATTTTTTCATTATAAACAAAAATACAAACTACTAATTTACCAACAATTTTCATTCACCACAACTTTTTCTAAACCCATACTATGCTAATGAATTTTTGTAATTTTAATTGTGTTGTTACTTGTTTGTTTTTGAATCATTTTTAACTGATGAGTTTATGTAAATGATGTGTTGTTGAATTATGCTACTAAATGTTATAGCATATGGGTGAATTTTGTTATATATTATAGGATGTGTTTCATCTAATTTAAATGTTAGAAATATATGCAATTCTATTTAATTGTGTTATAATTTTTTTATAATTAAAAAATATATATATCAAAAAGATATTTTTTTAATTTTAAACACAACGCGCGAATCCAAGGCAATTCAATCCATAAATGAATTAATTGGTTTAATAATTACGTGTTGGATGATGAACCCTACTTATTAAATATGAGAAGGCCTAACAATAATGATGTCGAATATACTTCATAAATGAGAGAGTCATGTGTCTTTCATGCTAAGTTTCATTGATTGTATACAATGGGATGGAAAAATTATCTCGTTGTATGGAAAGGACAATTTTGTCAAAGTGATCATGATAAACTCACAATTATGCTTAAAATAATGACAACAAAAGACTTGTGGATTTGATATGCATTTTTTGGTATTGCAGATCCAATGACAATAACGTGTTAAACCAATTCAATGTGTATGTTTAACAATATTTGGAAGGACATGTTTGATTGATCTAATTGAATCGAATAAACACAAATTATAACATATATTTATAATTGTGGTAGATTAAGAACGATATCTTGTAAGGTTGATGTTGGAGATAGTGAGTATGACTGGATTACCACCCTCATTGCCATTTAGAGTTTTTACTCTATGTTAATCGTCTAATAGGACAATGCTTAAATAACTAAACAATTGAGGACAAATACCTCTTATTGGGCTTAACTGAATGGTTCAATCCATCACAGTTCATTCAGGTACAAAATATAATCAAATAATTTATTAATAATTAGTGTTTAATAATAATTGACCATAATATAATTTATTAATAATTAATTATGTCAATTCATATTTAATTAATTAAATAATTAATCTAACAATCTCTCACTTGGATAACAATAATTAATTATTAAAAAATATTAATTTTAATATTAGAATATCAATTATATTCAAAACACTAACCAATCAAAAGAAAAGCAACCTTAAACATTGCAAAATATGTATCGACCGAGAAAAAAACATATATATTAAACACTCATAATTTATATAAAAATAATGAATTTAGAGTAACATATTTAAGATAAATATGTTATTAAAGAATGACTCAAACATATAAAAATATTATTGTTAAACTCCCACTAACCTAAAATATCATAAGACTTACTCATGTGTATAACAATAGGTCATAGAATATCATAAGTCTATGGTTAGTGACTATAATAATGAATTTTAAATTATAAATCATAGAATATAGAGCTGTTAAAATGGGCTAACCCTTATGGGCTGGTCGGTCCGACCTTAAAAATCATAGGGCTTGAGCCCTAAAATTAGAGTCCATATTTTTCAGGACTTATATTGTCTTACTCCAAAATAACACATTGATTTATCTCACCGCACTAAATTTTATCATTATTCTATTCAATCTTTCTCTTTTAAATCTTATACATAAATATAATCAACACTCTTTCATCGTATTCTATAAGTTTCTCGTTAAATATTCGAGTATTATTTTATATGATTTTAACATGTGTTGTATTTAAAAACACATTATTGTATTTATAAAAGATAATATAGTACTTAAAAATGTATTATGCTTAAAATAATATAATTTTTAATTTCATTTATAATAAATATTATGGGATTTTTATTTTTATTTTTTATTAAAAAAAGGTTTGTTTAGGGCCGGGTCCAGGTAGTAATTTAATTATGAGCTCATATTACACGATTTTTTTTACCAACCCTAAAAAGCCTGAGGTCCGCCAGGGTCAGCCCGTTTAAGGTCGAGTAACTCATTTTGACAGCTCTAATAGAATATCCACATAGGTCTAACAATAATAATTACATATAAGTGTATCCTATTAAGAGAGTAATTACATTTAATAATAAGTACTTTCATAAAACAATATCATACTCGATAGGAGTATTGATATTATACTTGTACTTTCGTATTTATGACCTCAAAAGTGTGTATGTTGAAGATAGAATAACACAATGTTATTGCATGCTAAAAAACTATTGTGTTTTTTCAATATTTGTCTAAACATCAAATTATGATGTTTCTTGAGATTCATTATAATAGAATAAGACTTCTTAAAATTATATATATTTTGAAGTCTTCTTAGAATATGACATATTTATAATGCGCGCAAAAATATATGAGAATAATAATCTAAATTTTTTAGATTATATGATTATGTGCGCATGCACTTCCATTGATTCAATAGAATAAAGATTTATCATAGTACATTAGTATTAAATATATTGATTATACAATGGGTTATTAATTTTATGTAATGCAAAACTATACAGAGAAATAGTTCTATAATATATCATCATTAGAGTTTTACAAACTCAATCACATATTTTAAACATAAATAGAATATGTCATTATTTAGATAATTTCATATGAAAGAGTATGATGGTCATATAAAAGGTTTACCAATAAAATATAGGATTATATAAAACATAGTAATAACTCACTCAAAACTCTACAAATATAAATACACATTTAATAAACATATTATATATATGTTGCACCCCAAAATTTGACCAACATTTATTTATCTATCAAGTGTTTGAAAGTTGATACCTTCACCAGAAAGTTCAGGAGATCCTCAGAGGAATTGGTTGAAACCAGGGTTGTGTGCTTCATAGCTTGAGAGTTGTGGGTGCTCCTCAGATGATTCTGAGACTATGAGGATGGACTTGAAGCTTTGAGAAAGTGTATGAGATGTCTTGATAGCCATCATGAAGCCCAGAGAAGTCATTGTGCAAGGATTCAGAAGATTCAACCATGAATGGTAGAATTAGGGTTTTGACTGGGTCAACCCTAGACTAACTGAAGATTTGGAGAAGGTTGAGACCTAATCCAAGGGCCATGAGATCATGGAATGATGTATGGAGATGCTATAAAGATGATTCCTAGACCAACTCATCATGATTGAGGAGTTTGAGAAGTTTTGAGTTAGGGTTTCTGAGGATTGTCAGTGAAAAAACCCTAATTTGATCCCTATCTTCCAGGAAGTTTTAGCTCTAGATGTGATTGATATCTCATCTTCCCCACAACATTAATGTTGTAGAGCTTGTTCTTATCTTTAATTTGAGTGGTGGAAGTCCTTGATAGGAGTTGCAGAGCTCAAGTTATGGTTTTGACAAATTACAGGTCAGCAGAGGTGTGTGAATCTGGGTCCTTGAAAGTCACCCAACTTGCAGACAACTTTTGCCCTAGTAGGATGATTCCTATGATTTCTTGGTCAACATGAATGTTGAAGAGCATCTTCTTAGATTTCTATTGAGTGGTAGAAGTCCTTGATAGGATTTGTAGAACTCAACTTATGGTTTGAACAAGACAGGGGTATTTTGATCATTTGGCAGTTATAGGTCATTTTAAGCAAAGGCCATATCTCCTATTTCCAAGCCTCAAATGGAAAAACTCAAAACATGAAAGTTGTTCAAAATGGCATTTTAAGCCTAGAAAGAAGGTCATGAATTGTTGGAAAAGCTCATAGCATGGAATGATAAAGTTTGGTAAATTTGAACTAAAAATGGCTTATAAGTTAATTCAAGTCAAGTTGGAAATTGGTTTGGAAGATCTATGAATCCAAAATAGGTCATCCAATATATTATTTTGATTGGAAACATCATTTTGAGAACATTGGTTTAAACACAATTTTCATTTGAGGATTTAAAATGGGACATGCTTTGTAATATTGTTACTTGCATATTAAGGCACCTTTGCAAAAACTCAACATAAGCCAAGGGTAAGCTTGTTTTTCACACATATCTTCTCAATATCTCATGTAAAGGTATTTTGGCACAAAATTACAAGGCTTAATGCATGAGATATGAGATATACCACTTATCATCACATGAGATTTTCAAGCACTTTCTAGCTCATTCTAGAAGGATCTAGGAGCTTCCATGGATTATTATAAAAAGAGTGAATCATGAGGAGTAAGGGGTTGGTCAGAGAGAGAGATTTCAGAGGAGAAAGAGAGAGAGAAATTGCCATTGAAGAGCTTCCTTCAAGATCAAGCAACTTGAGATTTCTTCCATCACAAGACCTCTCCTTCAAAACCAGTGCAAACAGAAGGTTGTTCACCATCAAAGGATCATCTTGAGGCCAGGACAAGCCCTGAAACCATCTCCACGAGCACTCACCATCACTTCTTGACAGGTTGGGGTTCTTCTCCCTTTCTCCTTATTTATGTGGTTTCTGTTAGTTCTTTAGGTATAGAATTGTTAAGAGAGGATAGATGATCAAATTCTGAGAATTAGAGGGCATTCCATGGAGTTTCATAACAGGGTGTAGAATCTTTCATGATCAAAAATGAACTGGATTAGTGGTTTTAAGGCACGTGTTAGGGTTTATTGTAATCAGGATAACATGTAGAGCAATATTGGGTCATTAATTGAGGGTGTTGATAAGGTTGATCTCAGTGCAATCATGGTGGCACCAAGGTTTCGAGCATTCTGTTTGCGCGTTTTAAGAGGATTCAAAGGGAAATATGGGCATGGTTGGATTCCTGGGATTTAGTAGTGTGATTTTGGTTTTGGAATTTTTGGAATTCATCAAGTGTTGAGGGAGATATAGGCTATGGAAGTTTCGTGCATGGGAGGAGAAAAACTGAAACCCTAGATGTCCGTTGGGGACGATGGCCAGCAGCCGTCGGATCGTCCCTAAAGTTTGACTAAGCCATCTCATCCTACGGTCCAGATTAATTGAAAAAACGGAGGGAATTTTAAAAGAAGCCAAACGCACCGTTTTGATAAGTGACTCGTGTGTGGGCTCAGCAGATCTTCGCTATTAGCACCCCTCGTTAGGCCCACTAGGAAATAACAAGTGATATTCTCTGCTATCCTCACCCCCTCGCGCGTTTTTTTGTTTTCTGTTATTTCTGATTGATAATGGGCTTATCCCTAGATGCTACGCGCACCCCACCATCATAGCCCAATCCCCAAAATAAACTGAGGCGCCTTGCTTTTCTCACCCCCTCCCCTTTATTTGATTTCTTTTATTTTTTAATTCCATTTGTATTTCTTGCATTTTATAAAATTCCTAAAAAATCCAAAATTAAATATTTTTTAATTCTTGTTTTTTCTATAGGTTAATCAATTTGTCTAGAAAAATATAAATAAATAAAATTTCCATTTTATTTTCTTTTCATATTTTTAGTATATTTTTCATTTTAATAGCTTTTTAATATGTTTAGTTTGATATTCAATTTTGTAGAATTTCTTTTAGGACCTTCCCTTAGTCTTTTTAATTCATTCTTTTTGGTGTGATTAGATATTGAATCATAGTTCCCCATAGGATTTAATTCTTGATTTTTAGATTAAAATTTGATTAGATTAATTAGGTTAGCATTAGGGTATCATAATTAGGGTTTAGGTTATGCATAGGTAAGGAAATTCATTTTCTTTAGAGAGTTTTGTTTTGATTTTTGGGTAGGGGCATGTGTGGATGTTATGGGTAGATGTGGTAGACCCTTGTGAATAATTGATAGATTTTTCCCCCTTGTGTTAGTATTTTTAGGTATTTTCTGAAGTTGGCTGATGATTTTGTCTGTCCTGTGGTTATCTGTTTATCTCTGGGGTTTATTTTGGGGAATTTGTTATGAGGCTTAGTTTGTCTTGAAGATCTTGTTGAAGAGCATGATGAAGAGAAGATTGTAGATCAAGACTCAGAGACCCAGAGCTTGGGGATTATTCCCTGTCTGTGAGGTTTGAGATCCTGAAGTTTGAAGGAAGTTCATGGTACTTTCCTGAGGAAGGCACTATGAATGACTTTCATTCTTTCTTCTCACCTCTTTCTCAAGTATCCAATGATGTTGGAGCCAACCTGTGAGTTTAATTTCTCCTGAGGAGGAATGTAAACTGATCACAATTGTTGAGCCACATGGGATACAATTCCTAAGTGGAAGCCTCATAGTACTTTCCTGAGGAAGGTCCTATGGGTCTATTCACTTAGTTCCATTAGTTTATCTAGGATTTCTCAAGTATCCAATGATGTTGGAGCCAACTTGTGAGTTTAATTTCTCCTGAGGAGGAATGTAAACTGATCACATGTTGTTGAGCCACATGGGATACAACTCCTAAGTGGGAGCCTCCTAGTACTTTCCTGAGGAAGGTCCTATGGGTCTATTCACTTAGTTCCATTAGTTCAGATAGGATTTCCTAAATATCCAGTGATGTTGGAGCCTGCTTGTGAGTTTAATTTCTCCCGAGGAGGAATGTAAACTGATCAGAGTGGTTGAGCCACGTAGGATATGATTCCTGAGTATACACCTCCTAGTGCTTTCCTGAGGAAGACACTATGAGTCTGCTTACTTAGCTCCCTTTCTTTGGTAAGCTTGTTCTGAAGCTTGAAGACTGGGATTGTTTCCTTTTGGTTAGGTTTTGCTTTAGGGCTTTGCTTAGATTTGATCAAGATTCTGTGTTAGGGTTAGGATTAGAGAGTAGATGATTCTTTCTCAAGCATGTGTTTGTTTTCCTGATGGCATTTCATTTCTTTTAGCTGTTTATTGCTTGATAGCATTTCAGTATGATTACTGTTATTTCATGACTGGCTTGAGGTCGAGACGAGCTTGTGGAGGCTGAAGCCCCACACACATTTCCTCCCTCACTTGCATTGCATGCATTTTACTGTTAAAGCTGATGCTTTTGTCTGTTTTGGTGTATCATTGACATGATCCCTTAGGACTCTCATTTCCTTTGATAAGGATTTGATGATAGACTTTTAGGTTGAAACCTATGCGTGACAACATCTAGGAGTTCCCTGTTCAAACCTCAACCATAGGATGAATCCATGGCATGATAACAGTAGGACTTGATAGTCTCCCTCCTAGTTGGGCCTGTTCTCTTCTCATCTCAAAACAGTTTAAGATACAGTAATCATGAATGATTTCTTTTGTACGTTACGAGCCTTAAGCTATCTGAGAAAGGACGTATTCCCTCTCAGGTCATAGTCTCTAGTGCGGTTGAGATCGCAAACACAATAAAAAAAAACACTTCTTTCAGGAAATAAGCCGTAGTTTCCCGAACTACGTTTGCTCTGATCTTCCATGTTGTGTGGAAGTACGTAGGCATAGGATGCGATATCCTAGCGAGCAACCTTCCCCATCTTCCCCCGTAGTTAGGCCGAACTACGTTGACTCTGATTTCTCATTCTCTGATGAGAATACGTAGGCATAAAGTGCGACGCTTTGCCGAGTCATTTTTCTTTTCTTTTTCAGCCAGCCTTGATAGGTAGATAGAATATAACCAACCCGTCCAAGTAAACAAACAAGCGAGGATCCCATCGAGTACGACGGACGTGAGGGGTGCTAATACCTTCCCCTTGCGTAACCGACTCCCGAACCCAGACAATGGTTGCGACGACCTTGTCTTACCCTTATTCGTCAGGTTTTTCCGATCGTTTCCTTTCCCGCTCTGAGGGATAAATAACGAAAGGTGGCGACTCTTCTGTCATGCCGGCACCTTATTTTCGCGCAAGTGACAGCTGGCGACTCTGCTGGGGATCGAACCCAGAATCTCTGGTTCTCCGGTTCCCTATGTGAGTCAATCCTATCGTTTGTGTGTTTGCTTGTTGGGTTGCGCTTATTTATCGCATTTTTACTTCCCGCATTTTACTTCCCGCATTTTATTTTCCAGTTTGATATGATTATCTGTGCTGCTGTGGGAGAGGGATGTTACTATGAGTGAGAAGCCGGACCTGGGCTTGAGTGCACACCTAGATATAGTTGCGGAGAAGTAGTAGACGAACCTGTCTGCTGAGCAGGCACAGTTCCCTACGAAAATCTGCGCTCAGACGAGATTCTTGCAGAGGTGCTCCTTTCCGGTCCTGAGGATCTGAGGGGAGTCCAGACGTAAGGATTGTCGACTCTGGGGACCGATCATTTGGAAGTCAGCTAAGTGAGGCCTCTTCATGACTTGATGATGCCACTCCTTCTGGGAATCGTATCGTCACTCATGAAAGTCTGTGACGCTGATGACCGCATAGGATGCCGTACCTTTGTCCGTGGATTAGGGTCATACCTGTGAGCGGGATTGGGATATTGCAGGAAACTTATACCTTCAGACTACCTGGTTTTCTTGACAGTGAATCAGTTATGTTGATATCAGGGTTCTCGATGGCAGATTTGACTGTTCTTGACAGAGCGAGGGTTTGATCAGAGGATTTTATCATCGGGTGTATGTCTGTTCCTGGTAAAGCAGGTTTCGATCAGAGTATTGTTATCAGAGGTGTGTCCTAGATGGAGCAGATTTTTGAGTGGGGTCTGAAGATCTCATCAGCAGCTGTGTGTTTGTTCTTGATAGGGCAGATTTTTGATTTGGGGTTTGAAGACTTCATCAGCGGACGTTTTCTGACCATACATCCCGGGTCCTTATTATCAGGCACCTATTCTTGTCAGAGCAGAATTTTGATCTTGATCCTATCAGATGGTTATTCTCAGCAGAACAGATCAGTGGTTTTACACCGGGATTTCCTTCTCATCAGTGACTATTGATACCGAATCTCCACAGTAGCCACCTGGATATATTGTTGCATGCCTGCATTTTGCATTAGTTTGCATGATCATTCGCATTCCATTGACGTGTGTCTGTGACAGGTATCGTTTCCCCGATCCAGGATCTCTCGCCTCTTATTATATTACTGCAGCCTCTCTCAAGAAGACTGTTGCATACGAGTTCTCGATCCCTGATGTGTCGGAGTTGGCTATCACTGGTACTATGTATATGTGAGATTGCTGTTTCCATGATTGGGCCCATATTCCCCTCCTTATTATTGTCAGCACTGGTACTAAGGCGCCAAGATCGGGGGAAAATCTCTCAAGCACACAAGACACACGCATACATCTGCATGAAGCATTTTGCATGACATACATTCTGTTGCTTTTCCTAACCTTTAATGTTGACAGGTTTTTCAGGTACACAGGTTCCGAGCTGCTTTCGATCTCCAGGATTGATCAAAAACTCATCCACCGCTACTCAACTCGCGCTAATCAGACAAGGATAATAGACCAGGTGCAGTCAGATGTTCAAGAGCTCCGTGAACGGATGGATCGTTTTATGGAGCTGATGCAAGTAGTCGCTAACGGTCAGGACCAGCTTCGCACTTTAGTTCAACCTCTAATCTCCAGGGTTGACAGTAATGGCATACTTCACGGCGGGGCCGTGCCTACTCCTCCTCTAGTGGATGCTCCACAGAATGTTGTTCCTGTTGCCGAGGGCAACAGCAGTGCTAACGACAATCTGATGACCAATCTCGGGCTCAATGCGGCGGGCGTCGGCAATGGTAGTCTGGGAGCCAATGTTAACATAGGGCCGGTCAACGGCAATGCTGGTACAGGAAATCTGTTGGTGCCTCAACCGTGGCTGGAGGACCATCAGGATGACGTATTCTCTCAAAGAGGTGTAGAAGCAGAGTTGAATGCTGAAGATTGACTCAGGTTCAAGGCGCTGGAAGACAAGATGAGAGACATTGAAAATCAGAACACATTGGGCGTTGACATGTCCAAGCTCGGGTTGATTGCTGACTTTAAAGTACCTCACAAGTTCAAGGTGCCTGTCTTCGAGAAGTATAAGGGTACTACTTGCCCCCGTGTTCACCTTCGATCTTATTATAGAAAGATGTCCGCCTATCCTGACGATGAGAAGCTGCTGATGCACTTCTTTCAGGATAGCCTTTCTGGTCCATCACTCGAATGGTATATGGGCCTGGAGCCCGCTACTGTGCGCACCTGGAAAGACCTCGCTGAAGCGTTCGTCCTCCACTATCAATACAATAGCGACTTGGCTCCCAACCGAGTTCAGCTTCAGAATCTCTCACAGCGGAACAATGAAAGCTTTAAAGAATACGCCCAGCGGTGGCGTGAATTGGCTGCTCGGGTTCAACCGCCGATGGTTGAGCGTGAGCTAGTGCAAATGTTTGTGGCTACCCTTCCTGGAATCTATTATGAAAAGCTGGTCAGTGGCATGTCTGGAACATTCTCGGCTCTCATCACTCTGGGCGAGCATGTTGAGAACGGTATAAAGATTGGAAAAATTCAGGGCGAATCATCCTCAGCTGGAGGAGGTAGTAAGAAACCTTACGCTGGCAAGCGTCGAGAGGGAGATGCCAGTGCTGTCACTAATGCTAGGAGAAAGGGCAAGGGCCCTCAGCCTCAGATTGCTAGCATAAATATCCCAGCTGCTCCACCGCAGCCGCAGCAGCAGCAGCAGCAACCTCAGTAGCAGAATCAGCAGGGGTATAGAAGATATCAGAATCGGGCTCCTCTGACAAATCGTCATTTTGAAACTCCTCCTATGTCGTATGCACAGCTTCTGCAAACGTTGCTTCAGCTCCAATTAGTTCAAAAGAGGACGTTGGCTCCCTTAACAGGGGCACCACCACCGGGGTATGATGCCAATGCCACTTGTGAGTTCCATACTGGGGCAGCAGGCCATACGATTGAGAATTGTAAAGCTTTTAAGCACAAAGTCCAGGACTTGGTGGACGCCAAGGTTATCAATTTTTCTGACAATGTGCCCAACGTTACCAAGAACCCCATGCCTCATCATAAGGGGGGCGGAGTGAATGCTGTTATCACTGAAGAGAGTGCGGACTTGCTGACCGATGTCAAAGATTTGAAGACGCCGTTGAGTTTTGTCAAGGCTAAGTTGCTGAAGAAGGGCTTCTTCCCTGGATGTGGAGAGTTATGTATGGCTTGTGCTACACTTCCTGATGGGTGTGAGCAGCTGATCGAAGGTATCCAAAGTCTGATGTCCGAGGGTATTTTGCAGTTCAGCCGGAGCATTGAAAGTGCGTCCGGGGAAGTCGTGCTGAAGCAGGCAGATGAAGTTGCCACCATTACTATTCCTCGTCACCCTATTACTATTTCTGCGCCCCGACCGCCTACTATTACTATCACCAGAGCCGGACCGATCCCATTCGAAAGCACTAATGCCGTTCCGTGGCATTATGGCGCCGAAGTTTACTGCAATGGGTAGAAGTTAGAGCTTGAGCCATTCAGATCAACTGTGCAGAATCTTATCGGAGTCAGTGGCATCACTCGAAGCGGTAGAGTGTTTGCGCCAGCAGAGGTTGCAGCAGAGAAAGTGGTCCGAGCTGACGCTGTGGATAAGGGTAAAGGTAAAGCTGTCGAAGAGGTCCCGTCTGGGGCAGAAAAAGATTTGCTGGTTAAAGATGCTGAAGAGTTCATGCGACTAATCAAGAAAAGTGACTACAAGATTGTAGATCATCTTCATCAGACTCCGTCAAAGATCTCTATTCTTAACTTGTTGCTGTGTTCTGAGGCGCACCGCAACGCATTACTGAAGGTATTGAATGCTGCATACGTGCCGCAGGAGATATCAGTAAATCAGCTGGAAGAGGTGGTGGCCCATGTTAATGCTGGTAATGGGCTGGGTTTTACAGATCTGGAGCTGACTCCTAAAGGAAGAGACCACAACAGCGCCTTGCACGTCTCGATAGAGTGCAGAGGTACTATCATGTCGCATGTCCTGGTGGATACGGGTTCATCCCTTAATGTGCTTCCGAAGAAGGCACTGATGAAGTTGGATACCCGTGGATTGCTTTGCACGCCTAGTGATCTGGTAGTGAAAGCCTTTGACGGAACCAAGCGCCACGTCTTCGGAGAGTTGACCCTGCCAATTCAAGTTGGTCCAGAGACGTTTAATACGGTTTTCTATATCATGGATATCATGCCCGCCTATAGTTGCCTCTTAGGTCGGCCATGGATCCATTCTGCTGGTGCCGTGACGTCCACGCTGCATCAAAAGCTTAAATATGCTGTCGGGGGCAGCATAGTAACCGTCTGTGGTGAAGAGGACATCATGGTAAGCCACCTGTCGTCCTTTAAATACGTTGAAATGGATGGCGAGATCCATGAAACGCTTTGCCAAGCATTTGAAACCGTCAAGGTGAAAGAGGTAGCTTCTGTCGTCGTAGAGAAGCAAGAGATGAATCTCTCCTCGTTTAAGGAAGCTCGGGCCGTCGTCGAAGCCGGTTCCACCCCAGGCTGGGGGCATGTTTTGGATATACCAATCAAGCAGGATAAGTTTGGATTGGGGTATTCTCCTGAAGCTGAAGCTTCACCTTCTTCTGGCAGCTCGTCTCGTGGGAAAGGGCCGATCCTATTCACCAAGGGGGGAGTAATTTTCGAGAGCATCAAAGCTGCGTCGGAGGACAGCGGGGATAGTGATTGTGATCTTGACGCCTGGATTCAACCGAGCAAGTCGGGCGAGCGCCTCCACAATTGGACCATCAAGGAGATTATCAAGCTGACAAGTGAAGAGTAATGATTTGCTTTTTACAATCTTTGTACAACCCTATGTCCTGCCCGGGGCATAGTGGTTTTACTGTCAGGGCCTTGTTGGATTATGTGTATGCATTTTGTTAATAAATAAAAGGCATTTTCTTCACACTCAAATATTGTGTTCTCTGTTATTCCTGTTTTATGTTTATTTCGAAAAAACAGCAAAATGGCAACGAGGTTTGTGCTAACCTGCATATTCTTGCTTTAAACTTAACCCTTGTTATTGCAGGATCCACGTAACAGATGACATCGACTCTGGACCCTCTACGGCTCACTACGACTTTGATTGCCCGATCTATCAAGCCGAGGATGAGATTGAAGACCTTCCGGAAGAGTTGGCCCGCTTGTTGAGACAGGAGGAGAAGGTGATTCTGCCTCACGAGGAGGATATTGAGATCGTAAATCTGGGTTCTGAGGAGCTCGTCAGAAATGTCAGAGTAGGGGCTGCGCTGCAGAATAATGTCAAGCATAGACTGGTCGAGATGCTTCGAGAGTATAGTGACGTCTTTGCTTGGTCATACGAAGATATGCCCAAACTTGACACTGATATCGTGGTTCATCGCTTGTCGTTGCGAGAAGATTGCCCTCCAGTCAAGCAGAAGCTTAGGAGGACGAGACCAGACATGGCTGTAAAAATCAAAGAAGAGGTCCAGAAGCAGTTGGACGCAGGATTTCTAGCCGTTACCACTTACCCTCCGTGGGTTGCCAACATAGTGCCTGTACCGAAAAAGGACGGTAAGGTACGCATGTGCATCGATTCTAGCCGTTGCCTCATATCGATGTGTTGGTCGACAACACAGCCCAGTTTTCCGTGTTTTCGTTCATGGATGGCTTCTCCGGTTACAATCAGATTAAGATGGCACCAGAGGACATGGAGAAAACGACGTTTATCACCCCCTGGGGAACATTTTGCTACAAGGTAATGCCCTTCGGTCTGAAGAACGCAGGGGCCACTTACCAGCGAGCAATGGTAACTTTGTTTCATGATATGATTCATCATGAGATCGAGGTCTATGTTGATGACATGATTGCAAAGTCCCAAACGGAGGAAGAGCATCTGGTCAACTTATTGAAGCTGTTTGAGAGGCTTAGGAAGTTCAGGCTGAGGCTAAATCCTAACAAGTGCACTTTCGGAGTGCGGTCCGGAAAGTTATTGGGGTTTATCGTTAGTGAACGCGGTATTGAAGTTGATCCTGCGAAAATAAAAGCTATCCAAGAAATGCCAGCGCCGAAAACGGAAAAAGAAGTTCGTGGTTTCTTGGGCCGAATAAACTACATTGCAAAGTTTATCTCTCAGCTCACGGCCACTTGTGAACCAATGTTCAAGCTTTTAAGGAAAGATCAGGCGATTACCTGGAATGAGGATTGCCAAAAGGCATTCGACAAAATAAAGCAGTATCTTCAAGAACCTCCAATCTTGATACCCCCAGTGGCTGGACGGCCATTAATCATGTACCTGACGGTTCTGGAGAATAGTATGGGGTGTGTTCTCGGTCAGCACGACGAGACGGGCAGAAAAGAGCATGCCATTTATTATTTGAGTAAAAAGTTCACTGAGTGTGAATCTCGATACTCGATGCTGGAGAAGACATGTTGTGCATTAGCTTGGGCCGCCAAACGTCTACGACAGTACATGCTCAATCACACCACTATGCTAATTTTGAAGATGGATCCGATCAAGTACGTCTTCGAGAAGCAGGCTCTGTCGGGCAGGATTGCCAGATGGCAAATGGTGTTAACAGAATATGATATTCAGTACGTCTCTCAGAAAGCCATTAAGGGAAGCGTATTGTCTGATTACCTTGCCGAACAGCCAATCGAAGACTATCAGCCGATGAAGTTCGAATTCCCCGACGAGGATATTATGTTTCTCAAAGCGAAGGACTGCGATGAGCCATTGCCCGATGAGGGGCCAGATAGGAAGTCTCAGTGGAAGTTGATATTCGACGGAGCGGTTAATTCCTATGGAAGTGGTATCGGGGCTATCATCACGACTCCTCACGGATCCCACATCCCGTTTACTGCGAGACTGACGTTTCCAGTTACCAACAATGAAGCAGAGTATGAAGCATGTATTATGGGCCTAGAAGAGGCAATTGATTTGAGAATCATGAATCTAGACATATATGGTGACTCAGCGCTTGTAATCAATCAGATTAAAGGGGAGTGGGAAACTCGTCAAGCGAATTTAGTGCCGTACATGAATTATGCCAGGAGGCTGCTTCCGTTCTTCGATCGAGTGGAACTTCATCATGTACCCAGGGCTGAAAATCAGATGGCTGATGCCTTAGCCACGTTGGCTTCAATGTATAAGGTCAATTATTGGAATGAGGCTCCAAGAATTGTGCTTTCGCGTCTTGATAGACCGGCATTATTGTTTGCAATCGAGGATGCCAACGACGGCAAGTCATGGTTCCACGACATCCAGACCTTCCTTATGACTAAGGAATATCCCGCGGGTGCGTCAACCCAGGATAAGAAGACTCTAAGGAGGCTATCTGGAAACTTTTACCTCAATCCTGACGGAGTGTTGTATAAGAGAAACCACGATCTCGTGCTACTCAGATGCGTAGATGAGAAAGAGGCGAGTATGCTCATGGAAGAAGTCCATGAGGGCACATTTGGTACGCACGCCGGCGGGCATGCCATGACGAGAAAGATCCTGAGAGCAGGGTATTACTGGCTGACTATAGAGTCGGATTGCTTCAGATTCGCGAAGAAATGTCATAAATGCCAGATCTATGCTGATAAAGTTCATGTGCCGCCGTGCCCATTGAATGTCATGTCCTCCCCTTGGCCGTTCTCCATGTGGGGCATCGACATGATAGGCAAGATCGAGCCCACTGCGTCTAATGGTCATCGTTTTATTCTGGTAGCTATCGACTACTTCACCAAATGGGTGGAGGCAGCCTCGTACGCTAATGTGACCAAGCAGGTGGTAGCTAAATTCATAAAGAGGGACATCATCTGTCGCTATGGAATTCCCGAGCGGATCATTACTGATAATGGTTCGAATTTGAATAACAAGATGATGAAGGAGCTGTGCCAGAGCTTCAAGATTGAACACCACAACTCATCTCCTTATCGGCCGAAGATGAATGGCGCTGTTGAAGCGGCCAACAAGAACATTAAGAAGATTGTTCAGAAAATGGTTGTGACGTACAGAGATTGGCACGAGATGCTGCCGTTTGCCTTGCACGGTTATCGTACGACGGTGCGTACGTCGACCGGGGCAACTCCTTTCTCCTTGGTGTACGGTATGGAAGTTGTCCTACCGTTAGAAGTGGAGATTCCTTCTTTGCGAGTTTTGGTTGATGTAAAACTCGACGAGGCAGAATGGATTACGAATCGTTTGAACCAACTCAGCCTGATGGACGAGAAGAGGTTAGCATCGATTGCATTTGGTCGCCTGTACCAAAGCCGAATGAAGAAAGCTTATGACAAGAAGGTGCGTCCTAGGAGCTTTCAGACGGGTGATCTCGTCCTGAAGAAGATTCTTCCGCCACACTCCGATCACCGGGGCAAATGGACTCCGAATTACGAAGGGCCGTATGTCGTCAGCAGGGTCTTCTCGGGAGGAGCCTTGTTGTTATCCACGATGGATGGTGAAGATTTTGCATCCCCGGTGAACGCGGACGCAGTTAAAAAATACTTTGCTTGAAAGAGACCCGCTGGAAAAAAAAGGAAAAAGTCCAGGTAAAAAAGGGGCATCCCGGCGAACCAAAAACAGAATAAAAGGTTCGGGCAAGAATTAGGGATATATTGAAAAATGTACACCCGCGAAGTCGAAAACCTACACTGGGCGGCTTCGGCAAAAAAGGGTATCCCGGTGAACTGAAAACCCGTAAAGGGCGGTTCACGCAAAAGTTAGGGATTGGAATAAGCAAATGACTGCGTTCCGCGTGTGGACTTTCATTGTTTAGTGGTTTGGAGGACCTGAGGGCCGTTTATCTGAATCAATCTCTTCCGAAGCTGAAGCGTTGAAGAAGTATCGAAGTCGAGTGGGTCTTAGAGGGATCAACTCATGGTGTTTGTCTACGCCTCGTTGCCGACATTTGTATATACTAATGTATATTTATGTTTTATTTTTGTGCGGCTTCCTCATTCCAGGAGCTTGCCTCTGTTGTAAAGCATTTTTACCCATTCAGGGGTTCACCATCAATAAAATGCACATTATTCAGCAATTCTGCCTGCCTGTTTAGCATTTATCTGTTTTGTTTGCGAATGAAAACGCCGATGTTTTTCGATAAAATGCGCATACATAAACTCACGGGCCTAGGCCCATTGATTGTTGAAACAATTAATTAACTGAATATTGTCACGAGATAATAACCTGGATAGGCCCCTTTGAGGAGGGTATCTTGTCTGTTTGTTTGTGTTGTTGCAGGTGTAGGCAATGTGCAGTGCGCATCCCCGAAGCGGGGCGAGCCCTCCTTCTCCAGCAGAGTTCAGTGGCCTCTCCTCCGCAGAATCTGAACGCAAGATGGTGAGCATTGATACGTCTCCCCTGGCAGGGATGATTCTCTTCCCCAAGCAGACGCATCCTGAAGGAGTGTCACCTCATCAGCTGAGTCAAGCACCGAAGAATGATGTCTTCTTCCCTAGCACCGGGTCACAAGTGCAGGTTTCATAGAAGTGTTCGGGTACCGAAGCTCATGTTTTCCCCGATAAGGTCGCCGCAGCAGGTGTCTTCCCCAGCACCGGGTCTCAAGTGCAGGTTTCGCAGGAAGCTATTCTCATGCCAAATTATGCAGTAGCTGATGGTGCCAGACTGAAGTCTCCAGCGGAATTGAGATTCCCCACCAGAGTTATATTCTCTCCTAAAGTGGGATGATTCCCTCTTCCCCAGTAGGGTGTTGGAATAGCTGATGTTGTATTCCCTTGCTGAGTTCTATTTTCCTTCGAAGTCAGATGATTCTTTCTTCCCTAGCGAAATTGAGATTCCTCACCAGGGTCGTACTCTCCAGTGAAGTAGAATGATTTCTCTCCCCGGCTGAGTCCGCAGAAAAGCAGAATCCTTGGAAGCAGTTGAGGCCGTGAGTGGTTTTCCCTAGCAGAGCGTGGGGCAGCTGATGCTGTATTTCCCCAGAGTCGCACTCTCTCCAGCGAAGCAGAATGATTTCTCCTTCCTCAGCCGAGTTTGCAGATGTCCAAGAGAGCCGAATCCTTGGAAAAGGATCAGATCATGAGTGGTTTTTCCCCAGTGGAATGTCAAGCAGCTGAAGTTGTTTCCCCACAGAGTGGTCATCCCCAGAAGAGGTAGCCATGACGGCCACGCAGTTTATTCTCGCGATTGATATCAGCAAGTCTGGTTTCTCGTAGAGCTTCGTTCCCCTGCAGTAGATCAACTGAAGTTGTTTTCCCTGCGGCAATCAAAGGAAGATCACTTCCCCAGATGGAGTCCGATTGATATTGGCGTGTCCACGTTCTCCTCAGCAGGATGATTCCTCTACCTGAGTAGTTCTTTTCTCCTTGACAGGAGGATTCCCCCCCCCCCCCCGACATTTATTTTGCCGACGGGATTGCATAGCATATTGCATGATCGCATGGCATTTGGCATAAACGCATAGCATTCCCACCGTGTGGGGCAGGGCGCCGAAGCATAGGCATCATACGCATGATCTAGGTTATTATCATTCTTGTTTTACAGGTGTTCCACCAAAGGACCAGTTGCTCAGGACGATTCCTGACATTCTCTCCAGCGAGGTCGCTTCCTTAAGATGATTCTTAAAAGACCTCGGTGTAATCCCCACAGTCGCTCGCTCAAGATGATTTTTGAGATCCCCAGCGAAGTCTTCAATGCAGGACGATTCTTGAATCCTTCAGCAAGGCCATTTGCTTAAGATGACTCTTAAGACCTTTGCGCAGTTTCCTGAGTTGTTTGCTTAGGATGATTCTTGAGCTCCCCAGTAGCGTCCCCCAGCAAGAGTTGCCCAGGAGGATTCCTGAAATCCCTAGCAGAATAAAGTCTCCAGAATGGTTATCGGTTCAAGATAATTCTTGAAGGTGCCCGACGGAGTTGTTTGTTCAAGATGATTCTTGAAGTCCTTAGCAGCGTGAAATGTCTGCTCCAACAGTGATGGCTAATCTGAAGATTGACTTCGTAAGCGCCTGAAGGCGGTATCAGAAGGTTCCTGAAGGTCAGATTTCCTTGTTGATGAATCAACAGGTGGCTGAAGACAAGGTTCCAAGTTTTGTATTCAAGATGATCCGTGTTGGTCTGAAGACCAAGTCAGTTGTCCTGAGGTGATGATTGATCGCGATCAAGTGAATAGTGTTTCTTCTGACTGAAGTCGAAGATGTTTCTCCAGCTGAGGCGGAGTTTTGCCTGAAGGCAAAGTGTTTGAATCCCCGAAGAGTCATGAATGGCTCAGGATACCATTTCTCTGACTGAAGTCACAGATTTCCCAAGCTGAAGCGAAGGTGCCTAAGGGCAAGGTTATCCCCAAGGTCATGAATGACCTAGGATTCATTTTTCGGACTGAAGGCCGAAGTATATCCCTGACTGAAGTCACGGATGCTCTATAGCAGAGGTGGAGTTGCCTGAAGGCAGACCCATGTATCCTTGAAGGCCAAGGACCATTTCTTCAGACTGAAGTCGAAGATACCTCTTGCAGAGTTGTCGACGGGCAAAGTTTACATCCTTGAAGGTCAAGGATGTTTATCTTCAGAAGTACTTGAAGATCTTTTCTAGCTGAAGCTGGAATCGCCGACGGGCAGGGTTTCATCTATCTTCAGAAGAACTTGAAGATTCTCCAGCGGATCTGGAGTGGCCAGGGGCCAGGGTCTCATATATCTTTAATGTTGAGGTTCTACGGTGGGCAGTGTGCAGTAGTATTCCGATGTTCGTTATGGCGCTGAGGGTGAACCCCAGATCAGAGTGTGCTCGGTTAAGTCTCTCATTCCCAGCGGAGTGGTTTCAAATATGCAAGTGAACTCTTTTGTTCCATTTACCAGGGGTGAACCCCAGGTCAGATGATGATTGGTTCGACGGCGATGTTGAATGTATGTGTTTTGTCCGGCGGCGAGGTTGGATGTTTTTTCGACGGCGAGGTTGAACGTTTGGATTTGACGGCGAGGTCAGATCATGTTTGTCCGACGGCGAGGTTGGATGTTTGTTCGACGGCGAGGTTGAACGTTTGGATTTGACGGCGAGGTCAGATTATATTTTCTCCAGCGGCGAGGTTGGATGTTTGTTCAACGGCGAGGTTGAATGTTTGACGGCGAGGTCAGACTCTTTAAATCCCCAGTCAGGAATGATGTTTGTACGACGGCGATGTCCAGTGTCTCCAAATGATGTGTGTTTCCGACGGCGATGTCAGATTCAGCCCTCCAGCGGCGAGGTTGGGTGTCTGAAGGCAATGTCAGAAGAATTTAATGTGGATGACTGACGGTGATGTCAGATCAGTATTTCTCCAGATAGTTGCCGTGCAGCTATTATTCCAGTGTTCGACGAGTTGAGCAGTTGGCAAATTTTCGGGTTTACCGATATTCAACCGTCTCGCACCTTGATTGGCTGAGAGTCGTTCGCTTCTCACCCAGTCAGGTCCAAGCCGTTTGAATAGGGGCAGCTGTTGCACCCCAAAATTTGACCAACATTTATTTATCTATCAAGTGTTTGAAAGTTGATACCTTCACCAGAAAGTTCAGGAGATCCTCAGAGGAATTGGTTGAAACCAGGGTTGTGTGCTTCATAGCTTGAGAGTTGTGGGTGCTCCTCAGATGATTCTGAGACTATGAGGATGGACTTGAAGCTTTGAGAAAGTGTATGAGATGTCTTGATAGCCATCATGAAGCCCATAGAAGTCATTGTGCAAGGATTCAGAAGATTCAACCATGAATGGTAGAATTAGGGTTTTGACTGGGTCAACCCTAGACTAACTGAAGATTTGGAGAAGGTTGAGACCTAATCCAAGGGCCATGAGATCATGGAATGATGTATGGAGATGCTATAAAGATGATTCCTAGACCAACTCATCATGATTGAGGAGTTTGAGAAGTTTTGAGTTAGGGTTTCTGAGGATTGTCAGTGAAAAAACCCTAATTTGATCCCTATCTTCCAGGCAGTTTTAGCTCTAGATGTGATTGATATCTCATCTTCCCCACAACATGAATGTTGTAGAGCTTGTTCTTAGATTTAATTTGAGTGGTGGAAGTCCTTGATAGGAGTTGCAGAGCTCAAGTTATGGTTTTGACAAATTACAGGTCAGCAGAGGTGTGTGAATCTGGGTCCTTGAAAGTCACCCAACTTGCAGACAACTTTTGCCCTAGTAGGATGCTTCCTATGATTTCTTGGTCAACATGAATGTTGAAGAGAATCTTCTTAGATTTCTATTGAGTGGTAGAAGTCCTTGATATGATTTGTAGAACTCAACTTATGGTTTGAACAAGACAGGGGTATTTTGGTCATTTGGCAGTTATAGGTCATTTTAAGCAAAGGCCATATCTCCTATTTCCAAGCCTCAAATGGAAAAACTCAAAACATGAAAGTTGTTCAAAATGGCATTTTAAGCCTAGAAAGAAGGTCATGAATTGTTGGAAAAGCTCATAGCATGGAATGATAAAGTTTGGTAAATTTGAACTAAAAATGGCTTATAAGTTAATTCAAGTCAAGTTGGAAATTGGTTTGGAAGATCTATGAATCCAAAATAGGTCATCCAATATATCATTTTGATTGGAAACATCATTTTGAGAACATTGGTTTAAACACAATTTTCATTTGAGGCTTTAAAATGGGACATGCTTTGTAATATTGTTACTTGCATATTAAGGCACCTTTGCAAAAACTCAACATAAGCCAAGGGTAAGCTTGTTTTTCACACATATCTTCTCAATATCTCATGTAAAGGTATTTTGGCACAAAATTACAAGGCTTAATGCATGAGATATAAGATATACCACTTATCATCACATGAGATTTTCAAGCACTTTCTAGCTCATTCTAGAAGGATCTAGGAGCTTCCATGGATTATTATAAAAAGAGTGAATCATGAGGAGTAAGGGGTTGGTCAGAGAGAGAGATTTCAGAGGAGAAAGAGAGAGAGAAATTTCCATTGAAGAGCTTCCTTCAAGATCAAGCAACTTAAGATTTCTTCCATCACAAGACCTCTCCTTCAAAACCAGTGCAAACAGAAGGTTGTTCACCATCAAAGGATCATCTTGAGGCCAGGACAAGCCCTAAAACCATCTCCACGAGCACTCACCATCACTTCTTGACAGGTTGGGGTTCTTCTCCCTTTCTCCTTATTTATGTGGTTTCTGTTAGTTCTTTAGGTATAGAATTGTTAAGAGAGGATAGATGATCAAATTCTGAGAATTAGAGGGCATTCCATGGAGTTTCATAACAAGGTGTAGAATCTTTCATGATCAAAAATGAACTGGATTAGTGGTTTTAAGGCACGTGTTAGGGTTTATTGTAATCAGGATAACATGTAGAGCAAGATTGGGTCATTAATTGAGGGTGTTGATAAGGTTGATCTCAGTGCAATCATGGTGGCACCAAGGTTTCGAGCATTCTGTTTGCGCGTTTTAAGAGGATTCAAAGGGAAATATGGGCATGGTTGGATTCCTGGGATTTAGTAGTGTGATTTTGGTTTTGGAATTTTTGGAATTCATCAAGTGTTGAGGGAGATATAGGCTATGGAAGTTTCGTGCATGGGAGGAGAAAAACTGAAACCCTAGATGTCCGTTGGGGACGATGGCCAGCAGCCGTCGGATCGTCCCTAAAGTTTGACTAAGCCATCTCATCCTGCGGTCCAGATTAATTGAAAAAACGGAGGGAATTTTAAAAGAAGCCAAACGCACCGTTTTGATAAGTGACTCGTGTGTGGGCTCAGCAGATCTTCGCTATTAGCACCCCTCGTTAGGCCCACTAGGAAATAACAAGTGATATTCTCTGCTATCCTCACCCCCTCGCGCGTTTTTTTGTTTTCTGTTATTTCTGATTGATAATGGGCTTATCCCCAGATGCTACGCGCACCCCACCATCATAGCCCAATCCCCAAAATAAACTGAGGCACCTTGCTTTTCTCACCCCCCTCCCCTTTATTTGATTTCTTTTATTTTTTAATTCCATTTGTATTTCTTGCATTTTATAAAATTCCTAAAAAATCCAAAATTAAATATTTTTTAATTCTTGTTTTTTCTATAGGTTAATGAATTTGTCTAGAAAAATATAAATAAATAAAATTTCCATTTTATTTTCTTTTCATATTTTTAGTATATTTTTCATTTTAATAGCTTTTTAATATGTTTAGTTTGATATTCAATTTTGTAGAATTTCTTTTAGGACCTTCCCTTAGTCTTTTTAATTCATTCTTTTTGGTGTGATTAGATATTGAATCATAGTTCCCCATAGGATTTAATTCTTGATTTTTAGATTAAAATTTGATTAGATTAATTAGGTTAGCATTAGGGTATCATAATTAGGGTTTAGGTTATGCATAGGTAAGGAAATTCATTTTCTTTAGAGAGTTTTGTTTTGATTTTTGGGTAGGGGCATATGTGGATGTTATGGGTAGATGTGGTAGACCCTTGTGAATAATTGATAGATTTTCCCCCCTTGTGTTAGTATTTTTAGGTATTTTCTGAAGTTGGCTGATGATTTTGTCTGTCCTGTGGTTATCTGTTTATCTCTGGGGTTTATTTTGGGGAATTTGTTATGAGGCTTAGTTTGTCTTGAAGATCTTGTTGAAGAGCATGATGAAGAGAAGATTGTAGATCAAGACTCAGAGACCCAGAGCTTGGGGATTATTCCCTGTCTGTGAGGTTTGAGATCCTGAAGTTTGAAGGAAGTTCATGGTACTTTCCTGAGGAAGGCACTATGAATGACTTTCATTCTTTCTTCTCACCTCTTTCTCAAGTATCCAATG
The DNA here is from genome assembly GCA_963859935.3 of Lathyrus sativus. Taxonomy (NCBI): domain Eukaryota; kingdom Viridiplantae; phylum Streptophyta; class Magnoliopsida; order Fabales; family Fabaceae; genus Lathyrus; species Lathyrus sativus. Next base: position 185,341,325 of record OZ012736.1, on the reverse strand, counting down.
ATGTTGGAGCCAACCTGTGAGTTTAATTTCTCCTGAGGAGGAATGTAAACTGATCACAGTTGTTGAGCCACATGGGATACAATTCCTAAGTGGAAGCCTCATAGTACTTTCCTGAGGAAGGTCCTATGGGTCTATTCACTTAGTTCCATTAGTTTATCTAGGATTTCTCAAGTATCCAATGATGTTGGAGCCAACTTGTGAGTTTAATTTCTCCTGAGGAGGAATGTAAACTGATCACATGTTGTTGAGCCACATGGGATACAACTCCTAAGTGGGAGCCTCCTAGTACTTTCCTGAGGAAGGTCCTATGGGTCTATTCACTTAGTTCCATTAGTTCAGATAGGATTTCCTAAATATCCAGTGATGTTGGAGCCTGCTTGTGAGTTTAATTTCTCCCGAGGAGGAATGTAAACTGATCACAGTGGTTGAGCCACGTAGGATATGATTCCTGAGTATACACCTCCTAGTGCTTTCCTGAGGAAGACACTATGAGTCTGCTTACTTAGCTCCCTTTCTTTGGTAAGCTTGTTCTGAAGCTTGAAGACTGGGATTGTTTCCTTTTGGTTAGGTTTTGCTTTAGGGCTTTGCTTAGATTTGATCAAGATTCTGTGTTAGGGTTAGAATTAGAGAGTAGATGATTCTTTCTCAAGCATGTGTTTGTTTGCCTGATGGCATTTCATTTCTTTTAGCTGTTTATTGCTTGATAGCATTTCAGTATGATTACTGTTATTTCATGACTGGCTTGAGGTCGAGACGAGCTTGTGGAGGCTGAAGCCCCACACACATTTCCTCCCTCACTTGCATTGCATGCATTTTACTGTTAAAGCTGATGCTTTTGTCTATTTTGGTGTATCATTGACATGATCCCTTAGGACTCTCATTTCCTTTGATAAGGATTTGATGATAGACTTTTAGGTTGAAACCTATGCGTGACAACATCTAGGAGTTCCCTGTTCAAACCTCAACCATAGGATGAATCCATGGCATGATAACAGTAGGACTTGATAGTCTCCCTCCTAGTTGGGCCTGTTCTCTTCTCATCTCAAAACAGTTTAAGATACAGTAATCATGAATGATTTCTTTCGTACGTTACGAGCCTTAAGCTATCTGAGAAAGGACGTATTCCCTCTCAGGTCATAGTCTCTAGTGCGGTTGAGATCGCAAACACAATAAAAAAAACACTTCTTTCAGGAAATAAGTCGTAGTTTCCCGAACTACGTTTGCTCTAATCTTCCATGCTGTGTGGAAGTACGTAGGCATAGGATGCGATATCCTAGCGAGCAACCTTCCCCATCTTCCCCCGTAGTTAGGCCGAACTACGTTGACTCTGATTTCTCATTCTCTGATGAGAATACGTAGGCATAAAGTGCGACGCTTTGCCGAGTCATTTTTCTTTTCTTTTTCAGCCAGCCTTGATAGGTAGATAGAATATAACCAACCCGTCCAAGTAAACAAACAAGCAAGGATCCCGTCGAGTACGATGGACGTGAGGGGTGCTAATACCTTCCCCTTGCGTAACCGACTCCCGAACCCAGACAATGGTTGCGACGACCTTGTCTTACCCTTATTCGTCAGGTTTTTCCGATCGTTTCCTTTCCCGCTCTGAGGGATAAATAACGAAAGGTGGCGACTCTTCTGTCATGCCGGCACCTTATTTTCGCGCAAGCGACAATATACGCAACAGAAAAATATGAGACTTTAATTTAATTAATATTGAGGATATAACAGAAGTGAATGTAACTTTTCATCGTTAACATAAGACTATAATCTCCTCAATATAAATCTTCATAGATTAATATTTTATTCTCATTTCTATACAGTTGACATGTTAAATTTTCTCACTTGATAGAGAATAATAGGTGAATTGATAAATCAATAGTTTATAAATATTTTAAATAAATATTTAATTATTTTCTCTATTACAGAATGATCACGTCAAGTTATGTCACACTCTTAGAATATATTAATCACTTACATATTATTATTTTTTAAAATAAAATATTTATTAAACAAAAAATGTCACTAAATACAAGCGATCCCTTCGGATCCAGCTACACATCACAGCATCACAGGACTAAAACGGGTAAAAAACAAACTACTAACAAGATACCTATCCCCCTCTATCATTAAGGTAGCTATATATTTTCTGAGTTTATTGGTATTCCACCCTCTATACACCAGTGTATCTATAATTTTCTTTCCTATTGTATTGATCTCAGTCGGCTTTCCAAAAATGTTGTTATTCCTAGCTTTTCAGATCTCATAGATTGTCTCAGAAATTGTCATTTTTATGACTGCAACGCGGACTCCTTTACCTTTAGTTTGCTGAATAAGTCACTTCATCTCGCTATGTCAACCTCCAGGGTTATGGTAAATTTGGGTCCATCTTAGAATCTCTTCCCATATGTTGTTTAGACTTTCACACTCAAAAAATAAATGGTTTAATGTTTCTTCCCTCGTACAGAAGCAACAAGTATTATTATCCACCATACTGTATTTAAGTAGTTTGTCCTTCGTTGCTAATCGCCCATGGAAAGCAAGCCACAAAATGACGTTGGCTCTCGGTCTCGCGTTATTCCCATAGACCAAAGTTTTCCATTCTACCGGCTGCCCACACTCGCGTAGTTTCATATACATTTTTCTCATTTTAATTTTTCCTCTTACCATGAGATCTTCCAGATTTCCCAAGTTTCTAAACTCTTCCCTTAGATTGAGTACACTTTTTATAATCTAGGAATCACTTTTTTTACACTGGACCTCCATCAGATCGTTGGTTTTAAGGTAATAAGTTTGTATCCATTTAACCCAAACCGAATCTTCTTTCTCATTCAAATTCCATAACAACTTCATCAAAGTTGTTTTATTCCAATCTTCAATGTCGATGACATTCAACCCACCATGACTACGTGGTCTACAAACCTGCTTCCATGCCACTGGTGCTTTACGGCTCCCTTCGAAACCTCTTGTTTAGAGGAATATGCGACAAATCGATTCAATCTTCTGTATCACCGTTTTGGGGAATGGGAAACATGTTAGCCAATAATTTGTCAGCGCAAATGTAACACAGTTTATAAATTGAAGCCTCCCCGCGTAGGTTAACAACTGATCAGTCCAATGTTTTATCTTGCCCACTATTTTGTCTAGTAACGGTGAATAATGACGCACAGAGAGTTTTTTACTTGTAACCGGTACCCCCAGATACTTAAAAGGAAGTCTACCTTCTTGGAACCCCGAGGCTTCAATTACTTCCTGCCTTGTCAACTCACCCATGCCAGCACAATAAATTCGACATTTCTGCGGATTTACTGCTAGACCTGTGGCCTTCGAAAACTTCCCGTATGTCTTCATCATCATTTCAACTGAAACCTTATCTCCCCTGGAAAACATAAGCAGGTCGTCCGCAAAGCAAAGGTTTGTGATTTTTAATTTTTCGCATTTAGGGTGATAATTGAAATCACAATCTTCCTGCATTTTGTATAAGTATCTGTTCAAGCATTCCATCACATTGACAAATAGCATAGGTGATATAGGATCACCTTGCCTAAGCCCCCGTTTTACTGCCATGATTTCAGTTTGATACCCGTTTATGTTAAACCTATAAGAAACAGTTGATACCATCGTTATTATCCAATTAGTGAACTGTTGTGGGCAACCCACCTCCTTCAAAATCTTTTCAAGCGCATTCCAATCAACTGTATCATGCGCGTTTTGAATATCCATATGCATTAAACATCATGGAGAGATATTCTTCCTTTCGTATCCTTTAATCAATTCATACGTGATGAGAATATGGTTATGAATTTTCTACTATTTGACAAACGTAGCTTGATTTTCACATATTATCGTCCCTAGCACTTTGCTAAGTCGATTGGCCAATATCTTGGATATGATTTTGCACAGGGTACTACAGTAAGCAATAGGTCGATAAGCTTGTATCTTGTTTGCGCCCTGATGCTTAGGAATTAGAGTGACAATAGAGCAATTAACAGCTCTGTACATACGGTTATTCTTGAAGAAATCCTATACAGTTGCTATAACATCCACTTTAATGATCTTCCAGGATTTCTTATAGAAATAGGCTCCAAAACCATCAATCCCCGGTGCCTTATCATTACCAATGCCCTCTAGAGCTCTAGTGATTTCATCTTTGGTTACAAAACTAGTCAGCATATCTCTCTGCGCAGTATTCAATTGGCCGCTTGTTCTCATTGCCTCTGTATCGATGCCATCAAGTTCATTCAATTTCGTACCCATCAGATTGTTGTAAAATGTTATGACTTCATTTTCCATCACTTACTGATCTGTAACAAAGGTTCCATCCCCTCTTTGAAGTCTCGCTATGCTTTTGAGCTACTGTCGCATCTTTATGGCGGCGTGGAAATATCTGTTGTTCCCGTCACTTAATCGTAGCCAGTCAATTTTTGCTCACTGCCTCACTATGCTATCATCCAGTTCCTGCAAGTTAAGAATATTTTTAGAACAACTTTTAACCATATTAACCTTGTCTATATTCAATCGACCCGTCATTAAATCAGCTTGTGCCTTGTTCAGGTCTTCTCTAGCTTGTGTTATTTTCCTGTGAATGTCAGCCAACGGTTTACTCAATTTCCTGATGTGGGGTTGTAGTCTTTGCAGTTTCTTCCATACAACAAACATTGGTCTTCCTTCTAACGGCTCGTTCCAACTGTTGCTTACAACTTCCTGGAATTTATCCAAGTCTGCGCAGCAGTTTATGAATTTGAATCCCTTACTAGGCTTCTGGACTTCAGTCTTATCGTCTAACACAAGCATGGCATGATCAGATATGTTGGGGTTCATATTTGTTAATGTTGTATTTCCATTTTGTTGCAGCCAATCAACATTGCAAAGAACATGATCAATTCTTGAATAAATAGCATTATCTCCCTGTTTATTTGACTACGTGATGTAATCTCCCTCACTTTCTTTTGCATATAGTCCTATTTTACTCATCATTTCAATCAAGTCTATGTATTCATGTTCTGTCACGTCATTACCGCCAATTTTGTCTTCAGTTTTCATAACATTGTTATAATCACTTACTAGGATCCACGGTCCAGTTTGTTGTGCATAAATTTTCTGTATGTCACGCCACAATTCCTTTCTGCGATTCAATTGGTTTTATGCGTAAATGGTTGTCATCCAACACAAGAAATTACCATGTACATCCTTTACCTGACAATGTATCAACTGATCTGTGCTCTCCATCGATTCCACATGTCTTATATTATCATCCCAGTGGATCCATATTCTTTGATTTTCATGTTTTGAATAGTTATTCGTATAGTTACCTTTTAATTTCAGTTTCTGTTGACACCGAGGTTGAACCATCCCCGAGTGCTGCATAAAAGTTCTCGTAGTTCTTCGTTGGATTTTTAGTCTTTGGACTCTTAACGGTATCGATACCTTTGGCCTTATCATTGTCTTTTTTCCTAACCTATGTCCATGGCATACCTTCATCTTCACCTGTGTGTTTACTGGTTGTCGTTTGCACGATTGCCCCGACGTTAGGATGTTCCTGTACTGTTGTTTTTTGTGTTGGTGTCTTCAAGGTTTCATCTTCATTTGCAGGTATTCTCTCATCTTGGTTCTCCTTCTGTTTGGGAATCCACTTCTTTAATGGATTTTTTGGTTGCTTCTCCTCACATTTGTGCCCAATACACTGACATTTAGTGCAATATGGAGGCCTCCATTCATATCCTACCCGTTGTTGCATCTTCTCCCCTTTTTCATCCGTTATAGCTATCTCAGTAATGAGTTCTTGTGTGATATCGATTTCTACTAGGACTCTAGCATATGATATTCGGTACCTGTTCGTGGTGCATTCATCCGTCATCAATGGGGTTCCCGACACACTCGCTATCTTCGCCAGATTTTTTTACTCCACATAGGTGCAGTGGCAATTGAGGCAGTTTAATCCAAATAGGGATAGTACGCATCATATCATTCTTCAAGTTGAAGTTTGGTTTCTGATCGATGGTTTTTACACGTTATTTTACAGTTTATTTCAGTTAATCATTTGTTTTATCTTGTTGCATTTTAGTTGTTTTTATCACATTTTACGCGTCGATTTGGTATTTTTACTGTTTCTAGGTTCAGGTATACAATAAAGGAGAAGCAGAGCGAAAACTGGGAAAAAATGGCAAGATTTCGGAAGAGTTTTGTTATGAAATCTTTAGCAGTCTGCACGAAAACGATCATAACTGGAGTTCCAGGAATCCGTTTGAGGCGTTCTAAAAACCACCGGAAAGCTAAGAGAGAGAGCTACGACTTTCGTGTTGGAGTCGAAGTCAGATTCGAAACAGGGGCGCAACACGGGTACCCGTGTTGTGTGACACGGCCCGTGTTGCAGGATTTGCACAGAAAAGGTGATTTTTGGAGAAAAACAGTGGCACAACACAGGTGCCCGTGTTGTGTGACACCTGTGACTTGCAAATTTCATGCGAAAAATATTTCAGGAAGCCAACACGGGCGCCCGTGTTGCCTGACACGGCCCGTGTTGCAGGAAGCGCTTTTTTCCCTATTTTTCTTGTATTTTTGACTCTTGTGATCCCCGAGGGTATTGTGGGTATTTCCCTAGTGATTAGTTTGAATTGAGACTATTTGATACGTGTTTGGAAAAAGAATAAGGATTGGACTTTTGAACGGAAAAGAGATTTTGACGATAAAGATTGAAGCGATCAAGGATTTGGGAACGGAAGATCCTCATGAGCGGAAGCGATTGAAGATCAAAGCAACCAATTCTCTTGTAATGTTGAATTTTATTGTTGAGTTTATTTTTATTATTATGAGTAGCTAAACCCCCTAATGCTAGGGGGTGTCCCTGAATTGACTCTGTAATAACCTTGTTTCCTTTGAATAATGGATTTCACTACTTTCTAATCATCGTTGTTATTGTATAATTTTCTTATGGCTTTTCTTATTTGACAAATAAGGATTTGTTTTACGGTTAACCTTAGGTTTGGAAAAATGATCGTTAACGCGTTTATACGATAATACTATAGTAGATATTGCCTAGGAATGGGGATACCCTATAGTAACCGTAATGTTTTATGTAACACCCTTCTAAACCCCGCAAATAATATAATGCATAATCAGAGTAAAAGTTAACATGCATCCATAAAAGGGCATCACACAAAACTTGCACCACATTAAAACAATCTGTCATGCTCATAAACACCTTTCCATTTAGCAGCGGATTCATTAATGACAATCCTTTAAAAGAAACATTTACTTTCATCATATAAAATCAACATCTCTAGGCACTAAGGCCAACATCTCATTATCTCAATTACTCCAAATATGAAAACATAACTTAGGTTACATAATGTAATCCTAAAACATAAGCAATCGATCCCCGTGTTACACGACCAGAGCATGACTCGACCCATAAATAATTACTAAACCGCTACACACGTAGCGACCTCGAACTACAAGCAGAACTTCATAAAGGCCTCCAGCAACCTAATCTGCAATGCCTCATAGAGCATTATAAAACAGCAGAAGGGTGAGAAATATTACCATAATAATCAAAGAATAAAATCATGTATACATAGGTATCATATAATTAACTCCCTATTTCTCACCACAATTCAACTCATAGTCATTTACATCGTCACTTTTATATATATACAACATGAATATTCACCAAGCATTTTACATCAGGCATACATCCACAATTCCACAATCTTAACATTCACACGTAAGCATCTCTTCATGCACGCTTCATAAGTATTCAACAAACATCTCATTCACATGCATACTTCACACAATTTCACAATCTCATCATTCACACATAAGCATCTCTTCATGCATATGTCATATATTAATGTGACTCAACAACTCAATGCAACTCATGCAATGCGGTACCGACTCTCGTTATCTTTTTTCGGTTTTTACATTAAACTGGGTCCACACTTCTAGACCGATAACCCGTTATCTTTTTTTCGGTTTTTACATTAAACCGGGTCCACACTTCTAGACCGATAACCACAAAGGCCCGTCCTCTAAGCCTTCAAACCCACACTTCTAGGTTTGGGACAAGCCACTAGTTTCCACGAAACTAATAGACATTGCCTCTTGACTAAATGATGCATGTACAATCAACCACAACAAATGCACTTAAGACCGACATCTTAATCTCATGCATTCAAATAATTCATCTCTTCAAGAATTACATTATGATTGCACACACAACATATTCACATAACATTCGTCGATGTATTCATAATTCAACACTATCACTACATTATCACTCACAATGCACACATATCCACGATATGTTCTCATGCATTCTTCACAGTTATCAAACAATGCACACATATCCACGATATGTTCTCATGCATTATTCACATTTAATCACATACATACAATATGCATTTACAACATCTATCAAGCAATGCACACATATCCATGACATGTTCTCATGCATTCTATTCATACCACCATATACCAACAATATACATTCACAATACATTTTTGTATTATGTTTATTATTCATCTCATGCCATTTCATACAAGGTATACATGTCACAGTACCAATAATATAATTATAAGCTATGCACACATATATCCACAATGTTCTCATGCATACTTATTACCTAATTGTACACTACATCAAACCTTCACAAACTCATCAAATAATACGCACATTACCATTATTAAATAATACACACATAATCATTATCATGTTCTCATGTATTTATAATCGATCTGATTAATACTCATACCACAAGTCTAGGATTCACGCCCAAAGGCTACCCACAGCACATATCATCACCATGGATCACATACTTATTCATATCATAGAGGTATTAACCTATGTGAATCAATCAAACAATCACCACATGAGCAACACAGCAAAAGAAAAATGCTGTCACATTCGCCTTCATTCGCCTGGCGAACCCTCGCAGCGAACCTTCGCCTGGCCTTCGCCTGGCGAACTCTCTCAGCGAACACTCGCTAGGCTTCGCCTGGCGAGACTTCCCAGCGAGCCCAAGTCAGTAGCTACTGACTTCATTCGCCACCATTCGCCAGCACCTTCGTTGGGCGAACCTTCGCTATCCACCTTCGCTTGGCAAACTCGCCAGCGAAGTCCACTGGGACTTAATCATAATTACTCGCCAGCATTCGCTAGGCTTCGCCTGGCGAAGCTTCGCCTTCGCTCGCCTGGCGAGAGCCAGCGAACCTGCGCAGAACAGAACCCTATTCTGCCTCTCCTTCATCAATCCATCATCAACCAAACCTCAAACATCCAAATCAGTACAAATAGCATCAATACATGTTACCCGACTATTCTACGACGTTATTACTCAGTTCCAACCGATTAAATCGTCAATCTACCGATTAATCCAACATTTGCCCTAATTGGAAAGTGATGAAAACTCTACCAAAACCCCAACCCAACATACATAACATCATGCAATGATCAAATAGAAACATTTCTCACCCTTACCTCGATTAATCAGAGCTTTGATGTTGGTTCTTGATGATTTTTCCACTTTTCCTCTTCTTCTCCTCTCTTTCTCTTCTTTCTTCTTTCTTTCCTCTTTCTCTCCAAATGTTTTCTCTAATTTCCTTTCTCTTCTTTCTCACTTATATACCCCTTTTATTTTCTTTCCTTCCAATTTCCTTTCAATTCTCTATTAATTCCAATTAATAAAAATTAATTCCAATTAATAAAAATTAATTCCAATATTAACATAAAATCCCACTAAATCAATTAATTACTACAATTAATTATTTAATGAAATTTGGGCTGTTACATTTTAGATAAAATATATTGCTTGGGATTGTTCCTATACCGCCAAGGAATTGGGGCATAGGAAGAATACCAAAGAGTTTTCTACTAAGGAATTAGAGTCAACTAATCTTTAAAACTGGTAACGATTGAATTGAGTAGTGATTTCTGAAAAATAAGGATTAAGGTTATTACAAGGTTTTTTCATACACCCTACTCTAGCATGCTTCTCATAACTGTCTAAAACCTTTATTTTACTGCTTTTGCCTTTTGGCCTTTAAAATTGTAAGAAACAAACCAAAACCCCTATGACTTTTTGTTCAATTGTATTATTTTAGAACTTGTGTTCATACGCAGTCCGCGAGATTGATATTCGGGGAATTTCCCCTTATTACTACATCGGTACAATTAGTACACTTGCTAATTTACCGGTCAAGTTTTTGGCGCCGTTGCCGGGGACTGCCAGAATATAAGTTTAATTCTAATTCAATTGAAATTTTGTTGCTCTGCGACCAAAATTTTATTTTCAATTTTTTAATTTTAATTTTTATTATTTTTATTTTGTTACTACTAATCTGCGTCTAACACTTTCATGCGAGGAGATCCCTCAGCTAATTTTTTCTTTGGACGCAGAAATTGAAATGACTCTACGCGAAAGACGTAGGCAAGCTAGACTATTAGCTTCAGAAGAGGAAGGAGTTTCTGTTCATTCAGATTCGGGTTCAGAATCAGAAAGAGATACTGAAGCTATGGCGGATCTCCCACCAGCGGAGAGACTTTTGGGAGACTATGGAGGGGAAAATGCTCAACCAAACCGGATGACCATTGTGAATCAACCAGTGAATGTCGCAAAGTTCCAGCTGCATCCGAGCATAATCACTCACCTTGAGAGGAGACCTTTCACCGGAAAGGTTAGCGAAGACGCAGATAAGCATCTACAGAGATTTCTGACGATGAGCACTACTCTAAAGATTGAAGGACACACAGATGAAGCTAAAAGGTTAAGAATGTTCCCGTTCACTTTATCTGAAGAAGCTGAAGAATGGTTTTACTCCTTACCAGCCGGAAGTATTACTACGTGGGAAGAAATGGAAAAAGCCTTTCTGAATGAGTATTTTCCTGCCTCTGTGTATATTCGCAAACGATATGATATTATGAATTTTAAACAGAGGGAGGGAGAATCACTCGGGGACTCGTATAAAAGGTTCAAACGGTTATTGGTTGCATGTTCTACTCACAATCTAGCTCAAACTGAACAGATGCAGATGTTTGTGAATGGTCTTAAGATGAAGACTAAGCAGCTAATCGATACAGCAGCCGGTGGTTCATCCAACTTTACAACAGCCACTGGAATCAGAAAAATTATTGAAGCGATTACTGCAAATGAACATCTGGAATTATATGACCGGAGTGTGAGTAATTCGGAAGAAACAGTTGACTTGAAGTTGGCCGCACAAGTTGTGAAAATGGAAGATCGAATCAAGGCTGAAGTGGAAAGAAGGCTTAAAGGGATGAAGGTGAGTACTGAAACTGTAGCTCAAGTTCAACCTGTCAAAGTTATTAGTTGTGAGATTTGTAATGGTCCCCATTATACTGTGCATTATCTTGCGACTACTCAACAAGTTGAAGAGATAAAAGTTTTGAGGCAGAACAATCCGTATTCTCAGACCTATAATCCAGGATGGAAGAATCATCCTAATTTTTCATGGAAAGACCAAAACCAACCTCCATATCAACAACAACAACAGGCCCCTCAAAAAGCAGAATGGGAGTTAGCTATTGAAAGAATGGCATCTCAAAGTATGCAATTCCAAGAAGAAACCCGAAACATTCAAAGGAACATCACAGCTTCCATCAAAAACCTTGAGTCGCAGATGGGACAGATAGCCCAACACCTCTCAACACACGCTCAAGGAACCCTCCCGAGCGCGACAGTACCGAATCCGAAAAATCAAGAGAGTATTAATGCTGTCAAAACAAGAAATCAGAAAGCGATAGAAGAGGAGAAAACAAAGGGGGAAGAATGTATAGAGGTGGAACTTGAGGTAAGAAAAAAAATAAAAGAACCAGAAGAAGTTGTACTAACTGAAAAGTCAACTGGAGAGAAAAAGAAAGAGGAGGTCAAACCGAAAATCAAATTACCATTCCCTCAAAGAGTTACAAAGAAGGATCAGAACGAGAAAGACTTCGGAAAGTTCAGTGCAATGTTCAATAAATTGGAAATCAACATGCCCTTCTTTGAATCACTTGAGCAAATGCCTTTGTACAAGAAGTTCATGAAAGAGTTTATAGGTAAAAAGAGACCAATGGGTGAAGAATCGAAGACCACAATTGAGCAATGCAAGGAAATAGCACAAGAAAGGAAAATACCAATCAAGATGAAGGATCTTGGACCAGTTGTAATTCCATGTACTATAAAGGATCGAACTTTTAAGAAAGTCCTGATCGATTCAGGTGCTAGTGTGAGTCTCATGCCGTTATCAATTTTCAAAAAGCTGGATATTGGAAAAGTGAGCGATACGGGAACAAGCTTGAAGTTTTCCGACCATACAACCAAGATGGCATATGGGCTAGCAGAGGATGTTCTAGTGACAATCAATAACTTCACTTACCCCGTTGATTTTCAAATCATGGATATACCCGAGGATGAAGAAACTTCGATCATACTTGGTCGGCCGTTCTTGCTTACTAGTCGGTGCAATATTGATGTGGAAAAAGGTATGCTCACTTTGAAATTTTTTGATGAGGAAATCGCTTTAAAAACTCAAGAGGGTCGAAAGAAAGGTAAGGAGAAATATGTCAAACCTTCAGTTGGGAAGATTAACACAACTAAGAAAGGAGAACGATCAAAACCATTTCAAGTTACTCTTATCTCTGAACCAGCACAATATTCTGTTGCGAAGAAGTCGAGCAATAGAGTTTGGAAGTTGAAGTACCCCCCATAATAATGGGGAGTCGATCGTCGAGCCATGCGACGTTAAACGAAGCGCTGCGTGGGAGGCAACCCACGGTTTTATGAATTGATGTTGTTTCTTTTGTTGTTATTGTTTTTGCAGGAATAAACGAGATTTTACAAGGGAAAACGTGGAAGCAGCAAAGAGGTACTGCATTACCTTTCGACCCCTCTGTGAGGATCTCTGTGAGTACACCTCTTCTTCTCTTGATTCTTGAACATTGAGACAATGTTTAGTTCAAGTTTGGGGGAGGTTTTACCGTTTTGAATTGTCTATTTAAACACCTTTTTATTTTTAAGTTTGGTAAAAATCACATCGAATTCGCCCATATGGAGATCATAAATTTTTTTCTTGTGATTAGTAGGTGTGTAAAGTAGTCAAGAAAGTATTTAGAGTTCAAGGGAAGTGGAGTTTGAACTAAGGAACTTGGGAAAGTTTGGAAATTGAGGTATGACTTGAACACCCTAGGTTCCCTAGAGTAAGGAAACGAGTCCAACGTGTAGATTTGTGTCATAGTACTTGGATTTGAAAAGTATACCCCGATTAGTTCATTGTGATAGTCCTGCATAATAAAATAAAATTTGTTTTGAGAATGATGTGTGGCAACAAAGAAAAAGAGTTGAATAATGACGGTAAAGACAACCTGTCCTTCTAAGTTGGGTAACCCTCACCCGGTTATTTAGCCTAACGGCGGTTGAATCTCTATAGTCGTCCCAAAGTGGACTAATAAACGCATGTGAGCGAGAAAAAGAATAAAGGTGCCACAGAAAAAATCTCGAGCAAATGTGCATGTCTTAATCTGATTATCCGAATGAAAGGGGTAGAAAATCGAAGAAAAGACTTAAACCCAAAGCATAGTTGTAGAGGTGGCCGAAAGGGAGATTTAGGTCCGTAAGTTTACTGCGGTATGTGTTTATGTAATGCCTTTGTTATCGGATGAGTACCGAAAGAGCTGATTTGAGCCGATCGGAACTAAGACTCACGTATGAGTATCGACACGCCTTACACCCTGAACCCTTCACTTGATGTACTGTTTGACTTGAAAATTATTTATCCAAGCTTTTTGCTTGAGGTCAACCAATGGTTTAAGTTTGGGGGAGTTTGATCGATAGTTTTTACACGTTATTTTACAGTTTATTTTAGTTAATCATTTGTTTTATCTTGTTGCATTTTAGTTGTTTTTATCATATTTTACGCGTCGATTTGGTATTTTTACTGTTTCTAGGTTCAGGTATACAATAAAGGAGAAGCAGAGCGAAAACTGGGAAAAAATGGCAAGATTTCGGAAGAGTTTTGTTGTGAAATCTTTAGCAGTCTGCACGAAAATGATCATAACTAGAGTTCTGGGAATCCGTTTGAGGCATTCTAAAAACCGCCGGAAAGCTAAGAGAGAGAGCTACGAATTTCGTGTTGGAGTCGAAGTCAGATTCGAAACAGGGGTGCAACACGGGTGCCCGTGTTGTGTCACACGGCCCGTGTTGCAGGATTTGCTCAGAAAAGGCGATTTTTGGAGAAAAACAGTGGCACAACACAGGTGCCCGTGTTGTGTGACACCTGTGACTTGCAAATTTCATGCAAAAAATATTTCAGGAAGCCAACACGGGCGCCCATGTTGCCTGACACGGCCCGTGTTGCAGGAAGCGCTTTTTTCCCTATTTTTCTTGTATTTTTGACTCTTGTGATCCCCGAGGGTATTGTGGGTATTTCCCTAGTGATTAGTTTGAATTGAGACTATTTGATACATGTTTGGAAAAAGAATAAGGATTGGACTTTTGAACGGAAAAGAGATTTTGACGATAAAGATTGAAGCGATCAAGGATTTGGGAACGGAAGATCCTCATGAGCGGAAGCGATTGAAGATCAAAGCAACCAATTCTCTTGTAATGTTGAATTTTATTGTTGAGTTTATTTTTATTATTATGAGTAGCTAAACCCCCCAATGCTAGGGGGTGTCCCTGAATTGACTCTGTAATAACCTTGTTTCCTTTGAATAATGGATTTCACTACTTTCTAATCATCGTTGTTATTGTATAATTTTCTTATGGCTTTTCTTATTTGACAAATAAGGATTTGTTTTACGCTTAACCTTAGGTTTGGAAAAACGATCGTTAACGCGTTTATACGATAATACTATAGTAGATATTGCCTAGGAATGGGGATACCCTATAGTAACCGTAATGTTTTAGATAAAATATATTGCTTGGGATTGTTCCTATACCGCCAAGGAATTGGGGCATAGGAAGAATACCAAAGAGTTTTCTACTAAGGAATTAGAGTCAACTAATCTTTAAAACCGGTAACGATTGAATTGAGTAGTGATTTCTGAAAAATAAGGATTAAGGTTATTACAAGGTTTTTTCATACACCCTACTCTAGCATGCTTCTCATAACTGTCTAAAACCTTTATTTTACTGCTTTTGCCTTTTGGCCTTTAAAATTGTAAGAAACAAACCAAAACCCCTATGACTTTTTGTTCAATTGTATTATTTTAGAACTTGTGTTCATACGCAGTCCGCGAGATCGATATTCGGGGAATTTCCCCTTATTACTACATTGGTACAATTAGTACACTTGCTAATTTACCGGTCAGTTTTCATTCAGATAACAACATCGGCATGTTCTGTATGGTGTAAGGACCTTTCATGAGCACTTCATCCCTCTCCTTGTGTGAAGGAAACCTCAGCACAAAATACCCTTCATTATTGTAGTATATGTCAGGCAATTTGACAAAATTCCACTGTTTTATCATAAATTGTTTGACCATGTTCATGCTTAGGTCTCCTCCCATAACATACATGATCAATGCAGTCTCCCAGAATTTAACCTTTGTTACACTATCTGCTTCTTCAATTATTACTTCTGCAATACCATTGACAATCGTTGGTGCGATGAATTCCAATGCTAAGTCGTTTCCAGGATTCTGATTACCGCTTATAATGTCGACCCATAGTCGTCTAGGTTCTGTTGGCCCTTTTGGTGAAATTAGGGTTTCGGATTCGGTGATTCCTTGGATTATCACATTCTCCTCTATTGGGTCCTCTATTGCATGTTGATTGGGTTTGTTGCTTGAAATCGACTTTTTCCCAAATGGTGTAGCATCATCTTTGTTGCTGATGGATGATGACGGTGTTGACACCACCTTGGGTGGTCGTCATCACCTTCCCATGTTCCCTCAATTTCTAGATTTAATTTGAGTCATAACTTACATATTATTTAGAAAATTGAAATTTATTTTAATAGAAAAATATTAAAAATAAATTATTAAATTTCATAAAGTATTACATGTCTTTAAAATATTCTCTTATTTCTCAAATAATACTTTTAAAAATATTAAATAAAAAATATTATAATATACAAATATTATGTCACAAAAAAAACTCTAATATTGATAAGGTACTCGAACAATAACTTACCGAATCATAAATCATAAATACATTGAACAAACAAATAATATTAATAATAACATACCGAAAATATAATATTTATTATAATTAAAATAAATTTAATTATTTTACTAAATAAAATTTGTATATTTGTAGTCACGATATATGAATTAAGAATGCTTATATTTTATTCAAAATAAGAATATTGATTTAGATATTGGCAAAATAACTCTTTTGGTCCCTTAACATTAGCTCGGGGTCCACTTTGGTCTCTTATCTTTAAAAAGTGTCAAATTGGTCATTTAACTTTTAAAATGGTGTCATTTTAGTCCTCACCGTTAATTGACCACAAACGTCCATTTGTTTTGTATATGTGGCAGATGAGGTGGCAATCTTGTTCATGTCTTCCTTCTCCCTCCTCCCTCCTTCGTTGAAAGCCCTAAAAAAATTTCATATCCCAATTCCCAATTCCACTCACGAATCCATAAATTAATCTAGGGCAAGCATGAAATCCGGATGTTGCTCTTCCATTTCAAAAACGAAAAGTCGGGATTCAGATGTTTGTAGTCGGTCATGATGGAAGCCCATGTGCCATTGTGGAGACATGGCTGTTCTTCAAAGGGCAACGACTGTTAAGAATATGGGAAAACTTTTTTGGGGTTGTCCAAATTACAAGGTATGCAAGCTGATTTTGTTCTCTGTTCAAGTTATGTTCCTGTTTATTATGTTTCTGTTCAAGCTGTGTAAATTATGTTTCTGTTTATTATCCTCTAAACAATTAATCTTACAGGGAGGTATGCAAGCTGGTTGTGGCTTCTTTGATTGGTTTTATGAGGAGATGGGTGATGAGAAGGAGAAAATTTGGATACATAGGTTGGGTGTGGTAACAAAGGGACTTGAAAAAGCGGTAATGGAAAATGAAGAATTAGGAAAAAAGCTGATGAAACTTGAAATTGAAATCAAGAATATCATGACGTGGAAAAAGATTTTGAATTTGATGTTTGTGATTATTATCATTGTATTAGTTGTTAGGGGTAGTTAGGTTCTTACGGGTTGTTTGGAAGTATTATGTTTAGTTAAAGTTTGTATGACTTCAACATGAATGTAATAGTTGGATTTTAATATATGTATTGTATCAGTTTAGTTAATTTCAATATTTGCAGCAGCATAACAGCAGTTAATTTCAATTTCAATATATGGATTGTAAAGTGGTTTGCAATGTTTGGCATCTGGCATATTTGCATATTTGTATTTGCATATTTGCATAACAGCAGAAGCATTATCATTGTATTGTGTTTGGCATATTTGCAATATCTGAAATTTACATGTTTTTCAATGTTTGGTAATAACAGCAACATATAACATGTTTTGCAATGTTTTGCATACAATATAACATGTTTTTATAATAACAGCAACAATAATATAACATGTTCTGGTAATAGACTTGTTCATGACAACAACAATAGAATGTAATAGACTTGTTCCAAAACAACAACAGTACAATACATAAACTTGTTCTAGGTAACTTGTTCTAGGTAACTAAACATGTTCCACAACTTAGAGTTTCTTGTTTGGCGTGGTCCTCTTTGTTGGAGTAGACCTCCTTGTTACTGGGCCAACAACATTATTCGCCACACGCATCCTAGTTGTAGGGCCAGGTGGCACAAAAGGTCTTGTTGGCTTCCTTACAGGAAGCTTTTGTTTCTTGCCCGTAGCAGCCTGAGATGGAGTGTGTTAACTAGTTTGTTGAGAAGTCTGTGATGTAGTTTGTTAAGAAGTCTGAGATGGAGTGTGTTGAGTAGTTTGTTGAGAAGTCTGAGATGGAGTCTGAGTAGGAGTATGATTGAGCTGGGCTGATTGTTGAGTTGTTGTGTCTTTACAAGTAGATTTGTAATGTCCTGCTTTCTTACACCTGCCACACTTCACCAGAAAACCTGTTCTTCTCATTTTGCGAGCAGACCCGTCAATTTCACCTTGTTCTAGGTTCCTTCTCTTTTTAGGTCTACCTGGCATCTTCCTGAACTTGGGTGGTTTCACATCCGGGTATTGTGTCTTAACCCACAAGTTTGCTCCATTAACAGGGTAGATCACATGCTTATAAACTGCCTTGTACCTTGAAACCCTATAATAGTCTGGAATGTAAGTATCAACCTTGAAATTCCTACTCTTCATAGCAGAATGAGCATAAACACATGGGAGCCCTGTGAGTTCCCATCTTCTGCATGAACATATATGATCTTTCAGGTTCACAACAAATTTGTCAGCTTGATTTTCTATGTGCCTTACTTCAAATATATGTTCATCAACCATCCTAAATGATTAAACAAACAACAGTACATTAGTCACATGTATGTCATAAACAAAATATCATAAACAAAATATCATTACTCACATGTTGTGACATACCTTACTAGCCAGTTGTTGGTGTATGTGCTTGTGACATCAAGTTTCTTTCTAATATTGGGAAAAATATCATTCTCGTCCAAAGTTCCAAATCTCATTCTGTTATTTGCCCATCTCTCCATCAGGTATGTTCTGATGTCTTCTAACATTGTGATTAAAGGTTTTGCCCTTGCTTCAAGGATGACACTATTGAAGGACTCAGACATGTTGTTGAGAACAGCATCACATTTGTTTTCAGTCCTAAAGTAAGATCTACTCCAAAACCTTGGTGGGGTCTTCATCATATGTTTAAATGCTTCTTCATTGATGGCCCTCATTCCCTTCATCTCTTTTTCCCATGACTGTGGGTATGTTGATTTGGCAGCCTTCCATATTATGTCCTTCAACATCTTTCCAGGAAACTTTTTTCTAAAATTGTTGTAAAGGTGCCTAACACAAAACCTGTGCTCCACCCTTGGCAATAACTCATCCATAGTAGGTAGCAGACCCTGCATATATAACAGTAGCAGCACATGTCAACAGCAGCACATATATAGCTAACTAATAATGGACACAACAACAGCACATATAACAGCAGCACATCCAAAGCTACATATATCAGCACATATATCAGCCACCATATATCAGCACATATATCAGACTGTTACAATAAAAACTTCATAGGACATGTAGAAAATAAATAACAACTGTTACAATACCAACCTTATTATAACCTTATTATAAAAACTGTTACACAACCTTAATCATCATTTTATTTTACATATAAAACTCTACTTATTATAACCAGATGGATTCATACATTCACAACAGCAACACATAAATTGAATAGATACACCAAATGACAGCAGCACATTTAATTAAAAGGAAATAACAGCAGCAACAAATCCAAATTTAAAGGTACATATATAGCACATATATCAACATATATAGCACATATAGCAGCAACACATATCATAGCAGCAGCACATATAATAGCAGCATCACATATAGCTAACTATATCACATATAGCTAACTATAACTATATCACATATAATAGCAGCAGCACATATAGCTAATTATATCACATATAATAACAGCATCACATATAACAGTCTGAGACACTTGGATGCATATTTCAGAATACATATAACAGTCTGAGACACTTGGATGCATATTTCATAATACATATAACAGTCTGAGATGAAAAACAGTCTGAGATGATATTTCATAATACCTATAACAGTCTGACATGAAAAACAGCAGGATACACAACTGCATATGCAATAAATGAAAAACTTAAAGCTTGCCTTTTGTTGGTCTGAGATGAAGGTGTAAGTCAGGCATTCAACTTTGCCTCCAAGATCATCAATTAAGAGATCTAAAAACCAAGTCCAGCTCTCCTTATTTTCACTCTCCACAACTGCATATGCAATGGGAAGCATCTGATCATTAGGATCCCTCCCAATGGCAGCTAGTATCTGCCCTCCACACAACCCCTTAAGAAAACACCCATCTAGACCTATTACATGCCTGCACAACTTAAAGCTTTCCTTACACACAACAAAACATATGTAAAGCCTTCTGTTGCGGTGAAATTTGGATGTCAAGCTGTTGATTAACTTGAATCTTAATTCATTTACAACCGGTCTTTGATTTATCCGAAGGAAAGGTTAAAGAAAGGAAAAACCTAAAAGGGAGAGATCTAAGGTTCGGGGGTTGGTTAAATTTAGGGAAGGTATTAGCACCCTAAACTTCCGTAGTACTCTACGGGAACCTTTTGTTTATTTTTTTTATTTATTTCATTAATTATTTTGCTTTAGGGTATATACAAAGGATTGAAAATTAAAAAAGACCTAGGGGTTAATTCTAAGTTTACTCGGCAAGACATCGCATGTTGTGCCTACATATCCTTACGGGAATGGAATCAGAGTAACTGTAGTTCCCCTCAAAAGGGAGGTTAGAAACGTCCTGACTGTGGCCAAGGTTTCAATGGGGAATAAACGTATCTTAGGGACACGCTTACGCGGAGTGTAGAAACTCCAATATCTACGTTGTAAATTGTTAAGTGAATTAGGGTTAGGTTAGGGATTCCGCGGCGGGAAACCCTAAAATAAGTGCGGAGACTCTTTGACCTAAAGCTAGGGGTAGTTTTGTAATTTTTGTCCACGGCGAGACATTTGTGAAAAGTTAGGGTTTGTAAGGGTTTGAAGTTTTGAGGACTATTGGCGTGGCGGCCAAACGGCTAGACCTAATCCTTCGGAGGAATGCAATGGGACAAATTAACGATGCAAATGCGCGAATTTAAACCATACAAACAACAGAAATTAAAGTGCGGAAAGGTAAACGCGATAATTTGTTCGCGAAGTTACAAATGAGAAACAGATACAATTATAATACAACTTGAATTGAAAAACACATTAAAATAGCTAATAGCAACGTAACAAGCTGCACATTGAATACACAACGTTAGTAGACAGAGTCAGACAATAATCAGACGAGTTATGAAACGGAAGTGCGAAAGTTATAGATATTCTTTGTTGTTTATTTGTGATATATAAAAAAGCTTTTGATTTAAGTTAAAAAAGAGGTTTTAATATTATTAAAAAAACTTTTCAAAAATAGTCTTAATTTAATTATCTAACAAAAAGGTTTTATTTAAAAAAAAAGGTATAATGTTATTATTATATATTTTTTAAAAAACGGTTCTAGTTATTATTTTAAAAAAAGATTTTAGTTATTATTTTAAATTTATCTAAAAAAAGTTTTTCTTAAAAATAATAGGTTTTCATATTAATTTGGAAAAGATGTTAATGTTATTTATTTTAAAAAACAGATTTTTATATTATAACAAGTTTTAATAAATTAATGATAATAATAATAATAATAATAGTAATAATAATAATAATAATGATAATAATAATAAATAATGATAATAATAATGCTAATAATAATAATAATAATAATAAATAATGATAATAATAATAATAAATAATGATAATAATAATAATACTACTACTAATAATAATAATAATAAAGCAATAATGAATTTTAAATGTGCCAAATAAACCAACAATGTTGCTAACGCAGAAATGCGCTCAGCGCAACCAGATCTAAATCGGACGAAACAAAATTTATCGCAAAGAAAAAGAAATTAAGCAAAAAAACAGTATTATTGCTCACACAAAAATGCGATCATCGCAACCAGATCGAACTAACACAAATGTCACGCGTCATGCACACAAATGTGCAAACATCGTATCGATATAATTCGATCAAAAATTAATCTTATATATATAAACTCTAACAATTTAAAAATTATAAATATATAAACGTAACAGTAATAGATAAAGAAAAAGAAATAACGGTAATAGATGAAGAAAAAGAAATAACGGTAAAAGATGAAGAAAAAGAAACAACAGTAATAGATGAAGAAAAAGAAACAACAGTAATAGATGAAGGAAAAGAAATAATGGTAAACGATGAAGAAAAAGAAACAACAGTAATAGATGAAGAAATAACGGTAAACGGCACTCACTCCTCTTAAGTTTTTTTCATTCTCTCCTTTTTTCAACAAGGCAACACATGTATATATAGGGAACAAATTAGGGTTAACACCAAATTGTCAA
Organism: Lathyrus sativus; assembly: GCA_963859935.3. Taxonomy (NCBI): domain Eukaryota; kingdom Viridiplantae; phylum Streptophyta; class Magnoliopsida; order Fabales; family Fabaceae; genus Lathyrus; species Lathyrus sativus. The sequence continues at coordinate 185,319,222 of OZ012736.1, read as the reverse complement.
TAATGTCCCTAAAGCCCATTTTAAAGCCCAAACTAAATAATTAGTTAAGAAAAAATAAAATTTAAATAATTTAAAATAATTAAAATAAACTTAAAATAAAAACTAATAATCCTATTGATTCCTAAAATCAAAAATATTATAAAAAGAACAAAATGTTTTCTAATATTTTTTATTTTATGATTTTTTGGATATTTTTATGAATAATTTAGAAAAAAGTGAAAAAAAATAATATTTTAAAAAATGATTTAATTAAAATACGAAAATAATAATTAAATAATAATAAAAAAACTATTTTTGTTATTTTTTAATGAAAGATAGAAAAATTTAGAGTAAAAATAATAAAAAACAAAAAGTAACAAAGGTGAGATTCGAACTCTCAACCTCTCACACTCACAACTCCTTACACAGGTCCTCTTGCCAATTAGCCATTTTTACTTTTTAGAAAAAAATGCATGCCATATGATATTTACCTGCAAAAAGTCAAACGACTACACAAATTTGTTAGTAATTGATTAAATGCAATAAAAATGCAATGAAATGCGACGACAAATCTTAGGGCAAAATTTGGGGTATTACAGTTGCCCCTATTTAAATAACTTCACCGGGTGATTTGAGCAACGGAGACTCGAGAAATCATGGTGGAGGGATTTAAATACAGATAACCGAAAATTTTGCCTTTAGACGCAGTGCTATGCAATGATATGGACAAAACAAAATGAACTATAATGCTAAATATGATATGAATCTGATATGATGCGTATGATGAAAATGACAAATGCACGGATAAAGACGAAACAACGTCACAGGGGACGACCCATCGAGGAATTGCACTAGGGAAGAAGACATGTCATATCTGGAAGAACGTCGGATAGACATGACACAGAATTGTTGATAGGTGCCAAGTAAATTAGAAATTGTCCGCAAGGTAAGACGCGGGTAAAACACGAGCTCAGGAGAATAACGCAAATGGGGATAAAACACCCATGATGCCAAGTAAATAAATTTTGCCCACAAGGTAAGACATGAGTAAAACACGACCTCAGGGAGAAAAAAAAAGCAAATGGGGGTAAAACACCATGATGTTAGGTAAACCCAGGAATATCTGGTAAACGGGGAATAAAACACCCGGGATAAAGGTACATGGGGGATAAAACACCCAAGGATAGAAGGTAAGTGGGGAGTAAAGCACCCAAGATAGACATGTAAATGGGGAGTAAAGCACCCAAGATAAAAATGTAAATGGGGAGTAAAGCACCCAAGATAGAGAGGTAAATGGGGAATAAAGCACCCAAGATAGAAATGTAAATGGGGAGTAAAGCACCCAAGATAGAAATGTAAATGGGGAGTAAAGCACCCAAGATAGAAATGTAAATGGGGAATAAAGCACCCAAGATATGCACATGTATAGGAATTATGCTATGACATATGATCAAATGCAAATGCAGACGTCGACGACAAGACTCGACTCTTTCTGTGAGATGACAAAACTGGAGGACTGATTCCTCAACACGGAGATCACTGTCATTCTGTTAAACTGTATCAAGTTGATAGTCACTGTAGGAATGATGAATAACTGCTTGGGGATTATGCAAGTAAACTGCCCCAGGTCAAATGAATTGATAATTGCTTCAGCTGTCTGATTCGTGGAATCGACTGTTTTGTTGTATCCTCGGGGGGCTTGCCCCAGTCTGAGTCTTGAACAATTCTCTGGATAAACCAAATCTGAGAAGATATTGCCTTGAACAAATCTTGAACTGATTCTTTGACAGGATGTAAAAGGAACTTGCCCCTGATAAGATCACTTGACCAAGTTTCTCATTGTTTGAAAATTCCTTAGAGGAAAGCCAGTTTGCAAACAAAAATATTCATACAAACATGGTAATGCAAAGTTCATGCGATTTTTGAAAAATTATTTTTGAAAGATGGAAAATACATGAGTCGTTAGTCAGAACAAGGCGGTTCAAGACACTCAAAGTTTAAAATAAAAGTGTATTGCCAAAATAAATGATTCGCAAGGATCTTTTGGAGTCAGGTTACGCAACCTTGCTGTAGTATACTTTCAAAATAGCCTTGCTTCAATTAGGTCTTTTGAGGGTTGTAATGTGGCCTGGTTCACGGTTTATGAAACAAAAGATAAAGGCTCAAAATTTATTTGTACCCACCCAATCTACGTGATGATCTTCAGTCCTATGCTGAGTTAACTCATTCTATGCATTCAGGTTCCCATAAGTTAGGGATTTCATTGATCGTAGCAATGATGACTCAGAAGTCAAAGGGACCTATGAAAAGGCAGCCACTACTCCCCTATAATATTTGATTGTTTTGACATTGAGGATTTTCAAGATAAGGATTTAAAAATCTCTTTGTATTATCCCTAAATTTTGCCTGAACTGTTTATTTTAGAGTTTATAGTCAGCGGGATGCCCCAGTTTTGCCTAAGTCTCCTTCATAGGTTTTGACTTAGCGGGCTTCTTTTGATTTTTTTATATTATTTTTTTGTGTGAAGGAAAGTGACTGTTTGATTTTAATGATTACGGTGAACCATCACCGACCTTTTGATTAGAAAACATCTTCGACACTTATTTGACGTGTGCGAAGGAAAATTTGTTAATGAAAGGTGTATCGTATGAACACACAACCAAGTTAACTGAGAACTACCCATCCCAAGGTTAAAATTGTGGGTTTTTTGTAACAAAAGAAACTCCAACTTCTAGGCCCGAAGGGGGTGACGAGGGATTAACTTCCTTATTTCTCCAGTGTTTGGGAATTGAAACAATGCCTTACATCGTCAACAAGGTTTAATTGAAAGCATACTGACAGCAGTTATGGGTATAACATTTTCGTCATCCTCCCTCCGATCTTAGCATATCAAAATTTTGGACAAGAAGTAAACATTTGAAAAATAAAGCATAAAGATGCAAATAAATGGACGGAAATGAATTGAATCAAAAGTCGCAATGCTTATTTCATTAATGAAAGTACAAACATAATTGAAAGCAAACAACTTATACAAAATAAGGAAAATGCAAACAACGAGAAAAAAAAAAGGCCCAATGACAAAGCTTCAATTCTGATGTGTTGGCAAGGGATCTGTCTGGACGCTCGGACGACTATCCGTAAAATCAAGTATTCCGACTCTAATCAGTTCACGCACCCTAGCTTTCAATGCAAAACAATGCTCCAAGTCGTGGCCTAAGGCACCCTCATGAAAAGCACATTTTAGATCAGCCCTAAATCCAACTGGAGGATTAAGAGGAGGTGGTAAAGCCTTTGTAGTGATCAGCCCTTGTCGAACTAAGTCAGGATACAGCTCTGTGTAAGTCATGGGAATAGGATCAAAGTGATCCTTGTTCCGATTCTAGTCTGATATCTGTGTCGAGGAATCAGTTTGACGACTCAAAGGTACACTGGAAGACGAGAGAACCGAGAATGAGAAACCAGGGGACAAATGCAATGCAAAAATGTGATGCTGATGCCATGCAATGGTTTCAAGAATTTCAACGGTCGATTGCGAATATTGCTTTTTAAAAAAGTTGGAAAAAATTTTAGACTTTAAAATGTAAGGCTTTTCGAATTTGCAAAGGACTGCTGAATTCCTTGAAACTAGAAATGATATGATGCTTTATGGATGCGAAGCACAAATACACATAAGCAAACAAAAGGTCCTAAGTTAGAGGAACAATGAATGGAGTCAAGGTCTACCCTTCCCAAAGAGGTATGTACTATAGGTTGATTGTACCTGCAGAACAAGGGTTCTAAATCAGTGCCCAAAGTCATCAGTCCATCTTTCGGATATTATCGACTTCCCGACTGACTCGAGGGTCAATAATATTCTCAAGAGAACCTCTTTTAAGTGTAGCATCGCGTAGCAACCATTGTAGGACTACTCCCATATAGTTCCCGCACTACATCCTATATAAGGTCAAGATGGTGTAAAGGTACTACGGTTCCCAGTATCACAGACTCCAATCGATAACGGTAAAAGTTTTCACGACTACACTCGATCAACCGAACCATTTTCGAAAGTGTCTCAACTGAGCGGTGATTCTCGATTTAGCTTAGTCGGGACTCACTCCCTATAAGCCTCGCCGAATATATCAGTCATCCTATCATAAGGTCGCTCAAGTCCGGGTGTAGGACTTATCTCACAACACAGTAACTCCAAGTAAGGTACCCCAATATATACATACAAGTGAGCAAAATATATAATAAAACAAATATATAAAGAAAAATAAACAAAATAGGGATAACCCTCAATAGTTAGGACTCCCCAGTGAAGTCGCCATTTTCTGTTGCGGTGAAATTTGGATGTCAAGCTGTTGATTAACTTGAATCTTAATTCATTTACAACCGGTCTTTGATTTATCCGAAGGAAAGGTTAAAGAAAGGAAAAACCTAAAAGGGAGAGATCTAAGGTTCGGGGGTTGGTTAAATTTAGGGAAGGTATTAGCACCCTAAACTTCCGTAGTACTCTACGGGAACCTTTTGTTTATTTTTTTATTTATTTCATTAATTATTTTGCTTTAGGGTATATACAAAGGATTGAAAATTAAAAAAGACCTAGGGGTTAATTCTAGGTTTACTCGGCAAGACATCGCATCTTGTGCCTACATATCCTTACGGGAATGGAATCAGAGTAACTGTAGTTCCCCTCAAAAGGGAGGTTAGAAGCGTCCTGACTGTGGCCAAGGTTTCAATGGGGAATAAACGTATCTTAGGGACACGCTTACGCGGAGTGTAGAAACTCCAATATCTACGTTGTAAATTGTTAAGTGAATTAGGGTTAGGTTAGGGATTCCGCGGCGGGAAACCCTAAAATGAGTGCGGCGACTCTTTGACCTAAAGCTAGGGGTAGTTTTGTAATTTTTGTCCACGGCGAGACATTTGTGAAAAGTTAAGGTTTGTAAGGGTTTGAAGTTTTGAGGACTATTGGCGTGGCGGCCAAACGGCTAGACCTAATCCTTCGGAGGAATGCAATGGGACAAATTAACGATGCAAATGCGCGAATTTAAACCATACAAACAACAGAAATTAAAGTGCGGAAAGGTAAACGCGATAATTTGTTCGCGAAGTTACAAATGAGAAACAGATACAATTATAATACAACTTGAATTGAAAAACACATTAAAATAGCTAATAGCAACGTAACAAGCTGCACATTGAATACACAACGTTAGTAGACAGAGTCAGACAGTAATCAGACGAGTTATGAAACGGAAGTGCGAAAGTTATAGATATTCTTTGTTGTTTATTTGTGATATATAAAAAAGCTTTTGATTTAAGTTAAAAAAGAGGTTTTAATATTATTAAAAAAACTTTTCAAAAATAGTCTTAATTTAATTATCTAACAAAAAGGTTTTATTTATAAAAAAAAAGGTTTAATGTTATTATTATATATTTTTTAAAAAACGGTTCTAGTTATTATTTTAAAAAAAGATTTTAGTTATTATTTTAAATTTATCTAAAAAAAAGTTTTTCTTAAAAATAATAGGTTTTCATATTAATTTGGAAAAGATGTTAATGTTATTTATTTTAAAAAACAGATTTTTATATTATAACAAGTTTTAATAAATTAATGATAATAATAATAATAATAATAGTAATAATAATAATAATGATAATAATAATAAATAATGATAATAATAATACTAATAATAATAATAATAATAATAATAATAATAATAAATAATGATAATAATAATACTAATAATAATAATAATAATAATAAAGCAATAATGAATTTTAAATGTGCCAAATAACCCAACAATGTTGCTAACGCAGAAATGCGCTCAGCGCAACCAGATCTAAATCGGACGAAACAAAATTTATCGCAAAGAAAAAGAAATTAAGCAAAAAAACAGTATTATTGCTCACACAAAAATGCGATCATCGCAACCAGATCGAACTAACACAAATGTCACGCGTCATGCACACAAATGTGCAAACATCGTATCGATATAATTCGATCAAAAATTAATCTTATATATATAAACTCTAACAATTTAAAAATTATAAATATATAAACGTAACAGTAATAGATAAAGAAAAAGAAATAACGGTAATAGATGAAGAAAAAGAAATAACGGTAAAAGATGAAGAAAAAGAAACAACAGTAATAGATGAAGAAAAAGAAACAACAGTAATAGATGAAGGAAAAGAAATAACGGTAAACGATGAAGAAAAAGAAACAACAGTAATAGATGAAGAAAAAGAAATAACGGTAAACGGCACTCACTCCTCTTAGGTTTTTTTCATTCTCTCCTTTTTTCAACAAGGCAACACATGTATATATAGGGAACAAATTAGGGTTAACACCAAATTGTCAATAATGTCCCTAAAGCCCATTTTAAAGCCCAAACTAAATAATTAGTTAAGAAATAATAAAATTTAAATAATTTAAAATAATTAAAATAAACTTAAAATAAAAACTAATAATCCTCTTACACTCTCAACCTCTCACACTCACAACTCCTTACACAGGTCCTCTTGCCAATTATGCCATTTTTACTTTTTAGAAAAAAATGCATGCCATATGATATTTACCTGCAAAAAGTCAAACGACTAAACAAATTTGTTAGTAATTGATTAAATGCAATAAAAATGCAATGAAATGCGACGACAAATCTTAGGGCAAAATTTGGGGTATTACACCTTCTAAAATATGGTCTTTCATCCTCAACACCTACTTATACAAGCTCAACATTGAGCTTAACTGTTGACCCTGGATTGGCTCTTAACAGTTCATGACAGTAGTCATAAACCCTTGTGTAATCTCCCAAAAATGAACCATCTACATACTCTCTAGCTGCGACTCTTGCTCTTATGGCTTTGGTTTTGTTGACCCCAACATTCCACTTTTTTTGTGCCTTCTCCTTGATATCCTTTATAGTCAACCTTGGATTGTTTTTCAAGCTATTTTGAAGCCTTTTACTCAACCACTTTGTACTCATCAGCTTCACATTAAACTCTCTACTGCAACTGTGTTTATCAATTACTTTCCTGAGTTGCCAAGTGTCTTCAGTTGACAACTTGCTACAATAAGCCTCCCACTCACAACCAACTTTACATCTAACCCTTACCCTAACTTTGTCATTTTTTACAAACCTTAGGTCTCTACCATTTTGAACAGCATAAGTTGTTATTGCTTCCCTAAAATCAACCTTTGAACTAAAGTACATTCCCACATCCCACTTGTAATCTGACATGTCTTTTGGCTGTCTGAAAATTTGATGTTTTTTTCTTACAACTCCACTGCTATCATCACTGTCACAACCACTTTGCATTTCCTCACTCTCATTGTCACTTCCTTTACCATCATTTCCTACAACTTCGCTGTTACCATCATTTTCAAGACCAAATAGGGCATCAAGTTCATCCTCCCTAATCTCATCAAACCCATCAGACTCATCCTCAAATGCAACATCTTCTGCGCTATCATAATTGTAGTCCCCATCTTCACTATCATCAGATGATAGACTTAAGTCATCATACACTACAACTTTGCCTTTTCCAACTCCAACATTACCTTGTTCCCCTTCAGCACTCCCTTTTTCAACTCCAACGGTATGATCATCCACTGCAGGAACCTCATCAACTCTAACAGCAGTGGCTTCATCAACCCTAAAATTGGCTCCATCAACCCTAACTTCACCTTGCACAACTTCTTCATGTAGTTTACTAAGTAACTCCTCTACCTCACCTACAACTTCAGCAGGGTCCTCATCAACTTTATCAACAACAGCATCACAATATTCAGGTTGAGACAATGTGTGTTCAATATAAATATCAACAGTTTGGTGCACCCTATACAAATCTGCAATTTCTAAAGCACCAGTGTCATCAACAAGTCGGTTCATCCCAAATTGAGGGTCCTTGTAAAATATTGTTTCAAACTCCCTGTAACCTAGGTCTTTCAATACACCAACTAGCTCAAAATAACTCCATCTGTCGACATCTACCCTCAAATCATCTACTACTCCATTCTCATATACACTACGACCTTCGTTTGTGAACTCACCACTATGATGAATTTTCAGAGTAATGTATTCTTCCATGATACCTGGGCATACCATGTAAGTAATTAACGTTTAAACTAACAAATTTATATAAACCTTAAATCTGTCTGAACCTCACCCGAAAAACCCTAAATCAGAGAGATGAACTAACCTTTCGAGATTGGCTCTTGAATCGTCTGCTTCTCTTCAATCGTTTTCGTTTTCTTCTTCTTTTTCTTCTTCGTTCTTCGTTCTTCTTCAATCGTTCTTCGTTTTCTGCTTCTTCGTTTTTCTTCAATCGTTCTTCGTTTTCTGCTTCTTCGTTTTCCTTCGTTTTCTTCGTTTTCTTCTTCTTTTTCTTCTTGTCTTTTCTTCTTCTTCGTTTTCGTTTTCCTTTTCTTTTTCGTTTTGCCTTTTCCTCTTCTTCGTTTCCCTCTTCACTTTCACCTGACTTCCACCTCAACACTCCATTCCACCTCAGCACTCCACATGGCAATTTTTTCAAAACCAAACTAACAACAACTAACAGAAGGATAAACGTGACACATTTTTAAAAGTTAAATGACCAATTTGACACTTTTTAAAGATAAGGGACCAAAGTGGACCCCGGGCTAATGTTAAGGGACCAAAAGGGTTATTTTGTCTTTAGATATTTATAATAAAACTCATTAGACTACATTTTTATTTATATATTTAGTTAAGCATATAATAAGGAATCAATTTATAAAATTAAAAAGTGTGTTAGTTTTAAAATTGAAAGTAACAACATATAATTTATATGTAATTGCAGAATTTTAATTTCAAAAAAGAAAGTGAATAAAATTTTAAGAAATTTATTCTTATATGCAATTATATAATAATCACAATATAGATTCAAAAGTAATAATTAAATTATAACTAATCTTAAAAAAAAAAAAAAAAAGAGATTTATCATTGTGAATAGGGTTATTCAACTTAAAGACTTTTAAAATATTGTAGTATCATTTCAAAAGTATACAAATAAACAATAAATTGTTATATCAACATACAAGATGATATTTTAATTTGATATAAATATACGAAGGATAATATAGTTTTTAATTTATCTTAAAAAATAGTACTTGTGTTTATTTGCCTTATTTATTATTTATTTATTTTAGAGAAATTTAGATCGTCATTGACCGGCGGAAGTTTTCTAGTGTTCTCGTTATTTCGGAAAGCAAGGAAAAAAGATTCTATAGGCAAAGTAAAATCTCATATGAATTTATAGAGTCATCAAACCAATTAAGAGAAATATCAAATTATTAAAAGTGGATATTAGAGAAAAACACTGAACATTAATTTTTAAAAAGTGACTTCCAGCGAATACAACAAACTATGGTTTCAATTGTATACCAATTGTAATATAAATATTTTGAATATATTCCCATTAATTAGAAAATTTGGGATCATAAAGCCTTATGTTCTTTGTTAACACTAGTAATAGATTCGTGTGACAGATTGTTCAAATATCATTATGAATAATAAATATAGAAAATATAATGATGATTAAGAAATGTATTTAAAAAAAATACAAAATTAAGAAAAAATATTTTAAAATGTGATTGTGATATAAGTATTAATTTAATCTATAAGATAGTAATGTTTTGTTTGCATGTACATAAAAATTATGTCAATTGAAATAAACATCACAATTAAAAATAATAATGGAGATATGCAAAACAAAATATTATATATGAATATATAATAAATATCTAATATAGTTGAGTAACTTTTTTTTTATTTGTAATAAATTAAATAGTGTATTATAATTATATTAAATAAATAAATTAATTATATGTATATTGAACGAACAAAATTTGATTTATATCGGAATAAAGAAATTAACTCTACTCATAAACTAACTATATATATGTTATAATTGTAAAGAACTTATGATTTTTCATACATGGTTTTAAAATGTACACTGCGCCTACGGTTTACTAATCATTTTCAGGTCCATGATCTAGTGTTATATCCGATGGGGATTAGGGTTTCAACAACGTATCTGCAATCCGTGAAAGTGTTGGTAGCCTGAGTTTCATCTTTGTTTTATGTTCTTCAAGCAGGTATGTATTATCATAATATTTGCATGTGAGTTGTGAATGTTGTTTTATGATCTTCTCACTCTAAATTGAAAAACCAAAATCTTCGGTTCTAATAGTTTTTCTTATTTTTGTTAATGGGTTCATGTGTTTTTGAATTTTTGTTGTCTTCTATGATTTTTAAAATTTTCATTAAAAAATGTGTAAGCTTGTCTTGTATGATTTGTAGTTCGTATACTCTATTTTTGTAATTTGCATATCTGAAAGCGATGTAAAGTAAAGTTTTCTTTTTGTAGTTCTTTTGTTAAAAGTTGTCTTCTTTATTTACAATGTATAAAAATTGTATTGTCGTTGCATGCACGGATATAATTTGTGTTTAATAAACATTTCGTATTGTGCTTTCATTTAGAATAGAAGAATAAAAGATCTGAAGTCGATGATGTATGGATACATATAAGATGAATCTTTATCAAGTATGAGTTAATGAAGTTGTGTTTTATTTATGATTAATAAACATAATGAGTGTTTTGGTTTCTATTATTTTGTGGTTCTCCAATCGGTTTATTGAATTGAAACTTTAAATCGGAAGTGTTTATTTGAAAAATGAACAATTTTTTTCACTATAGATATAGAGATCTGGTACAAAATCATGTCACTGACTAATATTGTTTTTGAAGTTCTAAAAAGGCGATGGAGACGATTAAAGGTATGGTGATGGAGTTTAATGAAAGTTCTTTAAAAAAAAGGTTGTTAAGAAAGGTGGCAATAGGTCTAAAGTTGTTAAGAAAATCGTCAACTTGACTGAAGTTGTCAAGAAAGTTGAGTTTGTTAATTCACGTGCGAAACAAACCAAAGTGTTATGAAAGCTGACAATGAGACTGTGATTGAAACCATTAAGAATATGACTCAGTTTGAAGATACTATAATAAAGGGAAAATTTGTTAAGGGTAAATATGTGTACAACGAAGGAAGAATCAAATTGTTTTAAATGGGATCATTTTGAATGAATTTGGTGAACAAAGCAACGAGTGGTACAACCAATATACATGGGAGAACAATATAGTGAATGCAAAAAAACAAAGGGAGAAATGTCTTGGTAATGTTATAAGCACAAATTATTTTTTCTTTAATACTTGGTACCTTATTAAATTTCAATTTTTTTGGATATTTTTTAAGTATTTCCTTAGAATAATAGCAACAAAAAAATGTCTCGGAATAAATAAAAAAGAGATCAAGATTGTTGATCTTGAAGCTGATAAAACCTACAAATGTGTGATTCACACAACAATACATAAGAACAACATACCGAAGAAAGATGAGAACTACGTTGCTCGTGGTTGGTATGAGTTTGCAAAAAGTAAGAACTTCTGTGATGGGGATGCGTTGGTGTTTAGAATGCGATGTTTTCAACCTACATGCATGTATCTTTGATGAGAAATTTAGGCGCAGGTATGTTTTAGAAGTCAAATGTTGTGATATAGTTGTCATGTGGTTCTTTTTAACATGGTGTGGTTGTTTTGTTTTTATGTTTTTTCTAAATTTCAAGCCAATAAATTGCAGTAGCCGATATGATATCTATAATTATATGGTACGGAATGATAATATTATGTTTATAGTATATTATAATATATGATGAATGTGTAAGGTATATGTAATTGTTTGTGGCGATTTTATTCTTTGTAGAGATTAGGACTATATTTGCAATATTTGATATATATGCAATGTATTTCCTATTTACAATGTATCTGAAAAATATATATGCAATGTCGACATTCTCATTGTCAAAAAAATTAAACATATATATAATATATTTGCAATGTATATCTACATTATTTGTTTTAAAGCTTATAAAAATGTAATGTATTTTTTATTAATTATAACAAGTGTGAGTAGTATGGGTAATAGCTATTAGTAATAATTCATATTTTATTATATTACTTTCTTAAGCCCATAAGTTTGTTAGAGGGTATTTTAGTATTTTATCTTATTCTAGTAACCCTAGTTTTAGCTTATAAATAGGGTGACAATCATTGTAACTCTTAATCCTGTTTCTTCTGCCGTCATTCTCCTTAATAGAATATTTCCCTATTTTCATCATTGATTCTATCTTTACACCAACAATTGGTATCAGAGCTCCGGTTCAGATTCATTGGGAAACACGGGAAACACGAGTGAACGTGAGGTCTTGTGTGTTTGATTTTGATTCTTAGATTCGTGTTGAATCTTGAACAAAATCTGATCAGAATTTTATTCTGTGGGTTGGGAAACACTGTGTGAGAAATCTGAGTGTATTGTGCAAAGTAGAAGATGAACGGAAACGGCAACATGAACACCAAACTTCCAGTATTTGATGGTAAAAACTGGAATCGTTGGATGATCCAAATGCGTGTACTATTTGGTGCTCAAGATGTTCTAGATCTTGTCACTGATGGTTATGTTCCAGTAGCAGCAGATGCAACCGATGAACAGAAAAACGCGCAGAAGGAAGTAAGGAAGAAGGATCAGAAAGCATTGTTCTTCATTCATCAATGTGTGGATGTAAACGTGTTTGAGAAGATTGCAGACTCTACAACAGCAAATGCTGCATGGGACACTCTGGTGAGATGTTATGGTGGTGACGCATCAGTGAAGAAGGTGAAGCTTCAGTCCTTGAGAAAGCAATATGAGAATCTCAACATGAAGAATAATGAGAAAGTTTCTGAATACATCTCCAGAGTGATTCTGATCACTAATGAGATGAAGGCGTGTGGAGAAACTCTTTCTGAAGAAACAATCATGGAAAAGGTATTGAGATCCCTTACCTCTCAATTTGATTACATTGTGGTAGCAATAGAACATTCCAAAGATCTGAGTACCATGAGAATTGAAGAGCTGCAGAGCAGTTTAGAAGCGCAAGAGTTGCGTTTGACTGAAAGAACTTCTGAAAGGGAAGTAGAGCAGCAGGCTCTGAAAGCAACTTCTGATAGGAGGTATCAGAAGCAGTCAGAAGCCAGGAGAAGATCTGATGGTGGTCAGAAGTCAGAAACCTCAACCTCTGATAGACAAAAGAATGCTCAGAAGGGAAAAGAGAAGTATGACAAGAAGAAGATCCAATGTTACTGTTGTAAGAAGTTTGGTCACTTTGCTAGAGATTGTTGGTCAAACAAGGAGAAGAAATCAGAAGAAGCAAATATAGCCAGAAGTTCTGATGACGAATCTGTGCTATTGATGGCCTCTGAATCTGATGATCTGACAGACTAGTGGTATATGGACACTGGCTGTTCAAATCATCTTACTGGAAACAAGAAATGGCTGGTTGACTTTGACTCTGAAAAGAGAACAAAGATCAGATGTGTTGATGACAAATATCTTAATGCAGAAGGTATGGGAAATGTCAGAGTGACTCTGAACAATGGGAAAATAGCATTGATTCAGAATGTGTGGTATGTACCTGGCATCAGAAGCAATCTGATGAGTGTGGGACAATTAATTGAGAAAGGTTTTTCAGTTACCATGAAGGACAATCTTCTGAAGTAGTATGACTGCAATCAGAAGTTGATTATGGAGTCAGAACAGGGAAGGAATAGAACATTCAAGGTGAATGTCAGAACTGCAGACTCAGAATGTCTTAGTGCAACATGTGCTGAGAAGGAGAGTGAGCTGTGGCACAGAAGATTTGGTCATTTGAATTTTAGAAGCCTAAAACATCTGAATTCAAAGAAGCTGGTACATGGAATTCCTGCAATTAAGAAGCCTGAGAAGTCATGCAAAGTTTGCATGGAAGGAAAACAACCACGTTTGCCATTTGCATCAGAAGTTGCTCCAAGAGCAAAACATGCCTTGGGAGTTGTACACTCTGATGTGTGTGGTCCACTTCCAGTAGCATCAATTGGAGGGAACAAATACTTTGTGTTGTTTGTTGATGAATTCACAAGAATGACATGGGTATCCCTTATTAAGTTCAAACACGAGGTGTTTGATGAATTCAAGAAGTTCAGAATGAAGGCTGAGAATCAGAGTGGTCAAAAGTTGAAGATTCTTAGAAGTGATGGTGGAGGTGAGTATAACTCCAAAGAGTTCCAGAAGTTCTGTGAGGAGAATGGAATTGAGCATGAGGTTACTGCTCCTTATACCCCTCAACACAATGGTCTTGCTGAAAGAAGAAACCGTACTTTGCTTGATATGGTGAGAAGCATGCTAAAGGAGAAGAAGCTTCCTCAGAAGCTCTGGGGAGAAGCTGTTGCCACTGCAACGTATGTACTCAACAGATGTCCTACGAAGAAGTTGAAGGAAATAGTTCCTATGCAGAAGTGGACCGGAGACAAGCAAAGTGTTAGTCATCTGAAGGTATTTGGTTCTGTTTGCTATAAACATGTTCCAGAAGCCAGAAGACAGAAGCTGGATGATAGAAGCAAAGTGATGATTCTAATAGGGTACCACAGTACAGGTGCATACAAGCTCTATTGTCCAGAAACCAATAAAATTGAATTCAGCAGAGATGTGATTGTGAAGGAATCAGAAGTTTGGAATTGGGATAAGTCTCAATCTGATTCTGATGTTAGAACCTCTGAAGAAAGGCCAGAATTAAGAATTTCTGAAGTTGAAGTAAACCCTGATATTGACTCTGACTCTGATACTGATTCAAACTCTGAAGAAGACTCAGAAGATGAAGGTGACCCAGATGACCCAGACTCTGATGATTCAGACTCTGATGGCAATCCAGATCTTGGTGGCAATTCAGACTCTGGAAATATGCCAGACTCTGAAGATGGTCAAAGCTCTGGAGGTCAATCATCTGAAGCTAGAAACTCTGAAGCTCAAGACTCTGAACAAGTTCAGAGACCACAAAGAATTAGAAGCGTTCCCAGAAGATTTGCAAAATTTGACATGCTGCAAGACACTGAAGTAGACTCTGAAGGAGAAGTTATTCAGTGTGCCATGTTAGTAGACTCTGAACCTATAAGTACAGAGGAGGCTCTTAAGCAGAAGCTCTGGCTGAAGGCCATGAAAGAAGAACTTGATGCTATAGAGAGAAACAAGACTTGGAAGCTGACAGAACTTCCAAAAGACAAGAAAGCCATCAGCGTCAGATGGGTTTTCAAGCAGAAGTTAAAGCCAGATGGCTCAATTGGCAAACATAAAGCAAGGTTGGTAGCCAGAGGATTTCTACAGAAACCTGGGTTGGATTATTCTGAAGTGTTTGCACCTGTAGCAAGACATGAAACAATCAGAATGGTGATTGCAATAGCTGCTAACAGGAATTGGCCTCTGATGCATTTAGATGTAAAATCTGCATTTCTGAATGGTCCATTAGAAGAAGAAGTTTACGTGTCACAACCTCCTGGATTTGTGAAAAAGAATCAGGAAGGGATGGTGTACAAATTATACAAAGCTCTATATGGATTGAAACAAGCGCCCAGAGCTTGGAATCAGAAGATTGATTCATTTTTCAAGAAGCAAGGCTTTCAGAAATGTGAGATGGAGTACGGTGTCTATGTTCAGCATACTTCTGAAGGCAATATGACTCTGGTATGTTTATATGTTGATGATATACTATTGACTGGAAGTTCTGAACAGGAGATAGCCAAGTTCAAGAAGGTTCTAATGAATGAATTTGAAATGACTGATCTAGGCAAAATGACATACTTTCTAGGGATGGAGTTCAAATATTCTGAGAAAGGTATCATTTTGCATCAGCTCAAGTATGAATTAGAACTTCTGAAGAGATTTGATCTGAAGAATTGTAAGATGGCTGTCACACCTTCTGATACAAATCAGAAACTGGATTCAGACTCTGAAGGAAAGGATGTGGATGCTACAACCTTCAAACAGTTGGTTGGTTCTCTGAGGTATCTGTGCAATACCAGACCTGATATTTGCTACTCAGTTGGGATGGTTAGTAGGTTCATGAGTAAACCTAAGTGGTCCCATTACCAAGCTGCTGTCAGGATTCTGAGGTATATCAAAGGAACTCTGAAGTATGGAGTGTTATTTCCCTCTGGAGGAAATAATGAGTCAGAACTTCTGAGTTATTCAGACTTTGATTGGTGTGGAGACAGAGTTGACAGAAGAAGTACATCTGGGTACTTGTTCAAATTTCTGGGAGGTCCCATTTCTTGGTGTTCCAAGAAGCAACCTGTTGTGGCGTTGTCAACCTGTGAAGCTGAATACATTGCAGGTGCTGTTACTGCATGCCAAGCTGTGTGGATTCTGAATCTGTTGCAGGATCTGAAGATTAAGGTAGACAAACCTCTGAAGTTGATGATTGACAACAAGTCTGCAATCAACCTTGCCAGAAACCCAGTGTTGCATGGGAGAAGCAAGCATATTGAGACCAAGTATCATTTTCTGAGACATCAAGTTCAGAGTGGAGTGTTAGAAGTTGTACACTGCAGCACTCAGAAGCAGTTGGCAGATGTTCTGACGAAAGCTATCAAGACTGATCAATTTCTCAGATTAAGGGATGGAATTGGTGTTACAAGTTTTGATGGAATATGAATTAAGGGATGGTATTAGTAATAATTCATATTTTATTATATTACTTTCTTAAGCCCATAAGTTTGTTAGAGGGTATTTTAGTATTTTATCTTATTCTAGTAACCCTAGTTTTAGCTTATAAATAGGGTGACAATCATTGTAACTCTTAATCCTGTTTCTTCTGCCGTCATTCTCCTTAATAGAATATTTCCCTATTTTCATCATTTATTCTATCTTTGCACCAACAATAGCCTCACATTGGCTAGAAATGTGAAGACTTGAGCATTTATAAGTGGAAGAACCCATACACCTATCACCTTAAGATTTTGGGTGAATATGTAGTATGTCTCTCACAAAGGTGTTGCTCTAGAAAGAAAAAGTTCAACAATATCCAATGCTCCCTAGTGAAAATTTCCTCTAACAGTGGTATCGTGAGTCTTTGATTCGAGTGAAGGATTGACTCACTTGTATCAAAAGTACTCTCCACAGGTGGTGAGTATAAGGTGTCCCGTTGAAGAGTGCCAACGGCAGTACAGGTGTGTGGGGATGAAAAGAGCTTTCGCTTAAGAGAGAGCATTGTGGATAAACTCACACTTGAGGGAGAGTGTTAAGTATCCCGTTAACTCACACTTGAGGGAGAGTGTTAAGTATCCCGTTGAAGAGTGCCAACGGCGGTACAGGTGTGTGGGGATGAAAAGAGCTTTCGCTTAAGAGAGAGCATTGTGGATAAACTCACACTTGAGGGAGAGTGTTAAGTATAACAAGTGTGAGTAGTATGGGTAATAGTATCACATTGGCTAGAAATATGAAGATTTGAGCATTTATAAGTGGGAGAACTCATACATCTATCACCTTAAGGTTTTGGGTGAATATGTGGTGTGTCTCTCACAAAGGTGTTGCTCTAGAAAGAAAAAGTTCTACAATGTTCAATGCTCCCTAGTGAAAATCTCCCCTAACAGTTTTTGATATATGAATGAATATATTTTGTGTAAAAATAGAATGGATGTAATAAACATATATGTAGAAATTTTCAAAAAATTTTGCAACTAATGATAATTTATTTGATTTACTGACTAACACTTATTCAGTAACATCATTGTCATTTAATCAGATAAAAAAAGAATGAAAAGACAAAACTATGACATATACTGTATTATCCTTATGTTCTTTGCTAACACGATTAATAATAAGAATAATGCTTAAAATAATATCACTTTATCATAAATTATTCGTATTGATATTTTTTGTTTAAAATTATGTTCCAGCCTTTAATTTTATACTGAAATACTTTTAAAATTGCAACAAGGTCGAATACAAAAGATAACATCTATACAAACACATTTATATAATTTAATACAAAAGATAACATCTATACAAACACATTTATATAATTTAACATCACGCAATTGAAGAGCTATCATATATTCATATTCATTCATTCAATTTAACAATAACAGCTATAAAACATATCTAACATAAGTCTGATACCAATTGATAGATCTAGTTGAATAGAATAAACACAAATTATAACATATATTTATAATTATGACAGATCAAGAACGATACCTTGTAAGATTGATGAGATTGTCGTAACAAATAGTATGAGTGGATTACTACACTCATTATTGTTTAGGGTTTTTACTGTATTTTAATCGTCTAATGGGACAATACTTAAATAACTAAACGAATAAGGACATAGACCTCTTATTAAACTTAACTGAATGGTACAATCCATCACAGTTTATTCAGGCACAAGATACAATCAAATAATTAATTAATAATTAGTGTTTAATAACAATTGAACATGATATAATTTATTAATAATTAATTATGTCAATTTATATTGATTATTTAAATGATTAATCTAACAATGCTCCCATTGTGCAATATACATTCAATAAGATTTCATATAATATAAAATATTATCTGGAGGGTGTTATATATTTTAAGTGTGCTACATATGTCTAAACCATTTCAATGCCGCAAGGAGAAAATCGAAATTTATTTGCACAACATCAAGAATCAGCTAGAAAGGATGTCGAACGGACTTTTGAAGTGCTTCAAGCTCAATTCGTAGTTATGGTGGCCTAACGCGTGTCAGACACATGAAAACTCAAGCAAACCATATATACTTGCATCATATTACACAACATGATTGTTGAAGAAGAACAACACACATATGAAAGTGATTTTGATTACTTTTATGGTAATATGGATAATAATATCTCAGCAACTGAAATATTTAACGATCAGCATCCGAATCTTGTAACAAAACTAAAAAGAAGAGCAAAAATCTTTATGAAAAAACAAATTCATCCACAACTTCAAGCTTATATTTGAAAACATTTTAGACATAAAAATAATAAAATTTAAATTTGACTAATCATTTGATGCTATTTATTATTTCTATCGTTTTTTATTATATGTCATGTATTTAAGTTTAGTTTTAATTATTTTTAACCCCCCTTATTTAGACGACTTATGCTTTGTCCACTGTAGTTTTAGACCCCATAAAAATTAACTTAGCAAAAACCATTATGTGGTACACTAATTGGATATTTATTTATGTTGTTCATTTCGTTAATGTCAACTAAGCTGATGTGATTTTTTATTTTTTGTTTTAATTATTTTAAATCCTACGGATTATTTTTTTTAAACCAAAAGGTTCAAACCAATAAGTTTTTATTTTACAAATTTACATATTGTATATGTAAACACGCATTTTTTTCTTTTATTATATATTTTTATAATATTTAAAAATATATATTGTATATAAATATTTTTTAAACACATTATCTTATTATTTTTTATATATTTATAATGCTTAATACATTTTGAAAATAAATGTTTAAATACAATTTTCATTCATTAAAATCACATTTATATATTATTCAAACACATTGAATAAAAAATTAAAATCAAGTTTTAATAACATCCAAATAAAACTCATACATATATTTATTAAGATATTATATTTATTTTTAAAATAATATTCAAATAAAATTAAAATTCCATATGATTAAAAAAAAATTTAGCTAAAAATTTAATTTAAAGAGATTTTATGAAATTTTAAATTTAATGAAAGTTTACAAAATTTTATTAAAATTTACAATGTGACTTGTGAAACTAATGTAAAAATACTTTACAAAGTTTGTATGAAATTTTAATGAAATATTTTTGATCGTACCTGACCAGAAGGAGATCTCTGACCTGCCACGCGTCGTTGATCTGCTAAATACTCACCGAAGGTATGGAAGAAGAGGGGGGTGTACCTGAAACACACTCTGATGCCAAAGTAAGTGACGGGCAGAGTGGAAGTGTTAGCTCGCCAATTCGACGACCCATATTTTTGAGGCTATTTCAGCTTGTTAAAGGACCTCCAAGAACTTAGAAAAATGGAAGTCTTGGAACTAGACATTTCGACCTAAGTAGCGAAATTGGCCTTCGACCGAAATTTGGAAGTGGGGACGAATTGAGTTTTGAAATTCAAATATTGGAGGGAGTAGTTATATTTTCTTATGACTAAGAAGGACAAGTGACGCTCATTGGACAAAGGACTACATGCAGTGTGACACCTGTCAGAAATAGATGGCCTAAGGAGGTTATTAGTAGTTACTATTATTATTATAAATAGGGGTCTTAGACATAAACTTGAGTGTGTTGTAATTTACTGTTGTACAAGTCACTCTAAAAATTACTCCAAGTATCCGAGTGTAGAGAAAGAGAGTATTATAGAGAATGTACGTGATGTAAACACACCATCCTTTATCTTTTCAATGAAGTTACTTTGTTTCCTTTACTTTTGTCAAGTACTTTTACTTATTTATTTCGTCTTTCCTTTTGTTCATCATTACTACTTCGACTAAGTCTTTCTCTCCCAAAAAACCTTTATTTCTTTTCCCTCTTGTAGTTCTTCCTCCTTCCTTCTTTTAAACGTAGTGGATAGTTCTGCCCCTTTTAAATTACTTATTCTTGGTATTGTCGAAACACATTTTTTAGATAGGTTCAAATAGAAATACCCTTTAGCACATGTCCTAGGATTTCGTATGGTCAATCATGCAAGTTAGTCAATTTGACACCAAATTGATAGACCAGAGGTTGTTTACCAAAAAAACACGGTAAACAGGAAACAAGTAAATAGGGAGAGTAAGAGAGTTAAGTTACCTGACCCTATAGTGAAGAGGGTATTTATAGTTGCCCCCAGCGCAGGGCCAACGGTTTCCTAGCACTGGGATGGGCTGCCATGCCCAATGTTAGTAACTGATAAGGCTGACATGGTGTCGTGAAGACTAGCACGTGGTCTTCTCCCTAGGGTAACTGTTCTGCGCTATCTGGGAGGAGGAAGAACGAATCTCCAGGACGTGGGTAGTTACTTTATGATGTTTCCCTGCGTGAGGGGCACGTGGAGAACGTGGGGGGAGGCTCGAGGAGCTCCCCGGGCAGGTTGGACCCTGCCCGACGACGGGGGAGGAAGAGGCTGGCTGGTCGGCTGTGAGGGTCCTGCCCGACAGCTGTTGGCCTATGCCCGACGGGGGAGAGGTTGTGCTCAGAGGGGATTCTGCCCGTCAGCATGGTACTCTTGGGACTAACCTCATTGGGGTTTGGGTCTGCTTGGTTGTGGGCTAAGCGTCGACCCAGTTCAGAACAGTAGCCCCCAAGTCGTTGTTCGCGGTCAGGCGAGCTATGGCTTGAGCAAGGACTAGTGTCGGGCGTGTCGATATGTCGGGCAGGGAGAAATTGCATAGGTCGTAGAGCAATTGTGTCGGGCAGGTGGGTGAACAACGAGGTGGAGCCCGTGAACGAGGGAAGAACCTGAAGAAACACAGTGAAGATGGAGAGTCGCCACGTGTCTTCTTGTGACGGTTATGAACTAGGCACTTGAGTGCCTAACGACGCTTCATTTCCCGTGCTAGGGGTATATATGTGTTGACCTGGCCCGTCTTTCCGCTCATTCGCAGCTGCTCAACATTACAAGACTTCTGTTCGATAACTTGGATTATTTCTGCCCGACATCTGGAATTTTTCTGCCCGACGACAACCTTTCAGTATCCACATCAAGTAAGTTTCTGCAGTCTTCCTGGTGTGTTTTTGCTATTCACGACGGTGTTTCCGGCGGCCCCGCTGGGGGTGCTGGGAATACCGTGGGCTTTTCCAGCGTACACGCCGGAGGTTCCTTCAAAATTAGAGTAGAGAACGACCGTCTCCGGCCCTGGCGATGGGTGCCTCGGGGAGGATTTGAAAGAACTTTGAATGCCCCGAGGACAAGGGGATGAATTCCCCGGGCACAAGTGGATGCGTGCGCTTGTTAGCTCATAAATTCGACACCTCCTAGGGATTGAAATATTAAATTCTTTTAGTTCAGAGGTAAAGAGCCTTTCGAAAGGCCTGAGATCTTCGAAAGAGGAAGTTAAGATGTTCTGGGGACTTAGAGAAAATTATGAACTTTGGAGAGATTGGCCTTCGACCGAGATACAATTTGGAGATCGATTCAGCATTTGAAATTCAAATAATGGAGGAAGTAGTTTTATTTCCTGCTGACTAAGAAGGACAAGTGGCACCCGTTGGGTAAAAGACTTCATGCTTCTGTGACATGTGTCGGAAGATGATGACTTTAGGTGGTTATTGTTAGTTATTTTTTACTATTATAAATAGGAGTTTCTAGAGATAGAATCATTGTGTTTTAATTTACTATTTGTGCAATTCACTCTTAAGTTTACTCAAAGTATCCGAGTGTAGAGAAAAGAGTATCAAGGAGAATGTACGTGATGTAAACACACCGTCTTTGTTTTTCAATGAAGTTTATTTTACTTGTTTAACTTTATGAATTTTTCTTTACTTTTCTTGCAACACTCTTCCCCTCCTCTATGTACTTTACTTTATTTTTCATCTTCAATCATTTCCTGAGACTTCTATCTCTTCACTTCTAAAAACTTTATCTTTCTCTTTCTCTTTTAGTCGAATAGGAACTTCTTAAAGCCTTTTCTACTGCAACGCTGTCGAAGTGTGAAACTTAGATAGATTTCCAAAATAAAGAACCTTTAGCACATGTCATAGGATCAATCTGATCGATCCTGTGAGTCACCAAAGTTAGATTTGGAAGATCAGCGGTTGTTTTCCATTTTTTTAAGGGAAACAAAATGGCACACCCGGTGGGACAGTGCTAAACGTTTTTTACTAGTGTAAGCAAAACTTGCAGAATTGCAATTTTTATTGGTTTTTCGTAAAAAGTTCATTTTATGTTACTGAGAAGTGGTAAAATTGCCACTGTAAACAAAGAGAGACTAACAAGACGAAGCGTTAAGAATATGGCAACAAATATAAATCAGCTAAACAACCCTAACTCTCAAGGAGGCGGTTCTGACGAAGGACCGAGAAACGATGTAGTTCCGCCTTCGATACCTTCGATCGGATAGCAAATAGTGCCTCCGAAAAGAGTGGAACCAGTACCATCAGTATTGGGGCATGGGTCGACATTCATAAGGACATATAATCAACCAGTGTTGGAGCCTATTGGACCTCAAGCGTCGAATCCCCAAACACCACTAAGAGGAAGTTCGGCGTCTAGACAGTTTGTTCCTCCCGGGTTTTTGCAATTACCAAGAAACTCCCCGTATGGGATGCCCACAACTATAATGCAAGGACTCCAAAATGCTCTTCCAATATTCTCAGACAATGCAATGGCGAATCAGGGTATGGTTTGAACATTGGTCGAAATCCCCAAAGTCTAAGCTTGGGATATTCGACACAAGGACCTAATTTAACCAATACTTCGGTGGCGTGTTTAAGACAGCAAATGGATGAGAGAAATTCGCAAATGGTTCAAACTTTGTCCCAGACCATGGGTGAAATCTTTCAACCATTAATCCAAAACACCAACCAAACCAATCAACAGTTAGCAGCACAGTTGACACGGTTGGCTGAATTTATGGGAGTACCTCCTGCGGTTAGGAACCAGGCCCCAATGGAAAACCTGCCACGATGTGATTTAGGGAACCTAACTGAGCCCAACTTAGAGAATCAAGGGAGAGTCGGACTCCCTAGGCTTGAACCAAACAGAGTCGAACCCCTAAGGGACCAGATACCAATCCCAGGGGAAAGGGACCCAGGAGTAGTCATAGTGAATCGTAACCAGGACGCAGATAATGTCGTCCAGCAGGTTCGACATAATAACATGGCTGTCGATAACAACTTAGCAGCCATGGTTGAAAGAATCATGGCTCGAAACGGTGTAAACATTGGATTCACTAGGCCAAACTATACATCTCCAATAGTGGGTTACATCCTTCAGGCCGAGTTACCTCCTAGAACGAAAGTGCCCAAATTCACTAAGTTTTTAGGAGATACGACGGAATCTACTGTCGAACATGTGGCTCGTTATATAATCGAGGCGGGAGAGATAGCCAATGATGAGAGCCTTAGAATAAAATATTTCCCAAGTTCTCTCACTAAAAATGCCTTCACTTGGTTTACAACGCTACCCCCCAATTCAGTGTGTAATTGGACCCAGTTGGAACGTTTATTCCATGAACAATTTTATATGGGCCAAACCAAGATTAGTCTAAAGCAACTTGCTAGTGTGAAACGTAAATTTTCTGAGCCGATCGAAGAGTACTTCAATAGGTTTCGACTGCTCAAGGCTAAATGTTTCACCTAGGTGCCTGAACATGAGTTGGTCGAAATGGCCGCAAGGGGCCTCGACTACTCCATTAGAAAGAAGTTAGACACCCAGTACCTAAGGGACATGGCTCAATTAACCGATAGAGTCCGACAGTTGGAACGTCTTAAAGACGAAAAGGCCAAGTTCAACAAAATCAAGAAAGTAGCTTTCGTCGAATATAATGAAAACTTTAAGGGTATACGTGAAAACCCCTTATATTTCGATGAAAGTAAGGTAGATCTTGCTGAACTGAAGCAAGGTCCCCCCTACGCTTGTAAAGTACTGGCTCCCCCACTGAGGAAAAGTTTCGTCGAATCTGAAAAGAACGACAGGTTCCCAAAGAAAACATATACTTTCAACATCACGAAATTTGATGAAATTTTCTATTTGTTAGTTAAAGATAGGCAAATGATAGTGCCACCTGGTGCTAAAATACCGTCTTTAGAACAAAGAAAAAAAAGAGGGTTTTGTAAATACCATAATTTTTTGGGTCATAAAACGTCTCAATGTTTTCTTTTTAGGGATCTGGTTCAAAATGCAATCCAAGAAGGAAGACTGAAATTTAGGGAGAAAGCCAGCAGTCAGATGAAGGTCGACATAAAACCCCTGCAGGTGGGAGACGCCCACTATACAGAGCCTACGGAGACCAACATGGTCGAAGCTACTGATGGCTACGATTTTTCGATCAACATGTTAGAGGTTACTGATGATCTCGTGGATGGGACTATAATGGCAAAGGTCGTTATGGGTTTTGGTTATGAGGTTGGCTACTGATGGCCTCGACCAAATTATTGATGATCCAAGTTCAAAAGACATGGAGAATCCAAGTTTGGTAATAGTGACTAAGGAAACTGCTGATAGCTTCGTTAAGATGGACCAGGCCACCAAGGGTTTAGAGTTGGACTTGGTAAAGCTCGATCTGGGCGAAGGTGTCGATGTCAACATGGTGGAAATAACTCAGCATGAAACCATATGAGATAGCGAATCAAATTATCAGGAGGAACTTAATGAGGCAGCTTACAAAAGACACGAAGAGTCAATTGTCGATTTTCTTCACCGTTGCCAGGGGAAAGGGTCTAATGTAATGTTATGTCCAAGGTGTAGCGCCATCTTCGATAAGAAAACGGCCTAGAAATTGGAAGGGACGCGCAGATTAAAACAAGGTAGGGAGAAATCCAGGTTCGACTCTCGGGGTAATCTCCTAAGAAGGTCTGAGCGTCACACCAGGGCCCCAAGAGCTAGGCCCACTAGCTTCAAACCCGTTACTGAAACTGCTAATGGCAAATGGGTGAAACCTAACGAAGACAGACATCAAGGACGGAATAAGTGGACAAACTTCGAGGTCAATCGAGGGCCTTCAGTTACCTATCGAAAGGAGTTTCAGTCCTCCAAAACCGCCCACATATTTGAGAACTACAAGGGCAAGAATCCCATGTCTCGATCGCAGTGGAGACAGGAGCAGCGTAAGAGGAAAGCCCTCAGGGAAAGCTCACTGAAGAATCAAGCAGAATCTAGTACTAATGCCCCTGTTGAAAATAAAGGCGAACAATCGAAGATAGTTGGGAAAGCGCCTGTGGGGCAGAGATTATTCCCTGCCCAGGTAGTAGAGCAAAAAAAGCCAGTTGAAGTTGATGACAAAATGACCGACAATTTCGATTCCGGCTCCGACGATTCTTTGAAGTTGATGGTCAATGTAGTGCCAGTGATGCCAAGGGATTTTGACAAAATTTCAGAAGTCGAAAATCTCGATGCCCACACAGAGGTAGAAATGGCGGCACATAGACCTGTGTGCTACTATGTTATCAATAATGGTTGTATCGAAGAGCAAAATGCTTTTTTCGAACGGCCCACAGAAGCGATGAAGAATCATTTGAAACCCCTTTATATTACAGGGAAGGTGGAAAATGTCCCAATTAATAAAACTCTAGTGGATTGTGGCGCGACAGTGAACTTGATGCCACATTTCTTGTTGAATAAAATCGGCAAATATGATACCGATACAAAACCACACAACATGGTCTTGTCAAACTATGAAGGCAAAGTAGGTTCGACCATGGGAGTTATACAGGTGGACTTAACAATCAGAACAATAACACGACCTACCGTCTTCATGGTGGTGGAAATGAAGGCCAACTACAATTTGTTGCTTGGGCGGGAGTGGATTCATGGCATTGGTGTGGTACCATCTTTAATGCACCAACGACTGGAGATTTGGAGACCAGAAGGCATCTTCGAGAACATCAAAGCTGATCAAGGTTACTTTAAGGCGCTCATAAACCACCTCGACAGAAGGCAGTTCGATAAGCACCTGGCCAACATAGGTCCATATGCTCCGGCAGATTTCGAGTTTGCGCCAAACGAGGAAACATATTGCTCATTATATTTGCATCCCATTGATGGTTTCTGTTGGGATAAGGAGGTGCCAGGTGAGAGACTCTCATACCTTGATGCAACACTAGTGTACCCCACAGGGTGGGGAAGCGAATTTGGTGGCGATGACTGAATTCGAAGCGCTACAAAGAATTTCGGCCTGCGTGACCGAAACTAAACTACAAACGGCCTTGGAGGCTGCCAACTACAAGATGGCTGAAAAGGCCAATTTGGAATCCTATCAAGAAGGTCCTGGAAAAGACTTCGACCCAGAACCACCTGATAAGATTCAACATGAAGACCAAAGGCTCAATGTTATTTACGATGAAGAGCCTCGGGGATTCGAAAAAGATCCGCTGGCGAACAACGTCAAAATGCTAGCACAGGATCCATTGGAGGAAGTTGATCTATGATGAGGGACAGTCAAAAGGCCAACATATATCAGTGCCAATCTTGGCTCTCAACTCAGGATCAAAATTATCCAATTACTGGGAGAATACAAAGCCTGTTTCTCTTGGGATTACGATGAGATGCCTGGTTTGAAGAGGGAATTGGTCGAACACAAACTACCAACCAAGCCTGGGAAGAATCCAATCAAACAAAACCCAAGGCGTTTCACTCTAGAAATTCTTTCCAAAATAAATGAGTAAGTCGAAAGACTCCTCCGATGCAGGTTCATCCGCACGACCAGGTATGCTGAATGGCTGGCCAACTGTCGTATCGTTGCAAAGAGAGAGGGCCAACAAAGACAGAAGACTCGCCACCGCTTGTTATTTATCCTAAAAGAGGGAAAGAGAACGATACTCACAAGTTATAGACAAGTAACAATACTCACAAGATGCACATGGGATCATTAGAAATCATTTCCCAAAGAAAACTAGGTCAAGTTACCTTGTATGAACACCCTCAAAAGTGACTTGACTTGCAAGATTCACTGAAAATGGAAGGAATGTTCAATAAATGCCAAGTAAAATGTTCGAGCAAGCTTGATCAATCTAGAAATAGCATGCAAAACCTCATGATCAAAATCAACTCAAGGCACCATCAAATAAATCCAAGAAGGAGTGATGTCCACCTTATCGAGTGCATGTCGAGGCTCAATAAAAAGAAAATTGAAACCAAATGAATCATGATCATGAACACTTCAAATAAACCCTCAAAACTTCGTCAATCCATCACCTAAGTGGGAGAGAAAGTCTGGTCCTAGGGGATTTAGCATTGAGGTTCAAATGGTCCATTCAAAATTAGGCAAACACCAAAATACAACTTGAAACTTTAATTCCAAATAAAATAGCAAAATAAATGGAAAATAAAAATAAAAGTGTTGAAAAATTAAATAACACATTAATCTATAAGGAAAATATTTTGGTGGATTTTTTTTGGATAAATTGAACTATTTTTAATCAATTAAAACAAAAGCTAGAATAAAAATAAAAGAAATTGAAATAAAATAACAAAGGGGGTGAAATAAGTAAAAACATAATACACTATAATCAAGTGAAATGCACGCCTGGGCCAAAATGAAGGAGGTGCGAAAAGCAAGCGAAGCAAGGCCCAATGCTTAAGTCTGATGACACGCTGTCCTCATTAATTGAGGTGGCGCCTTGTCATCTGAGCAAGCCAACAGGAAAATGACAACGCAATTGATTTGAATTCAAAAGGAGGCGCGAAAACCAAGTCACCTCATCTCTGACCTCCAAACCCCGGAACCCTAGTTCCGATCGTCTTCTCTGGCGACCAGCTACCGGAGCTGGATTCAACATGCCCAGAAATGGAAAAAAGTGATACCTCCCCCCTCAGAATTTCATGAGGATCCCAAATCCAAACTTACATTTTGAAAACAAGGTCATTTTAATGGTGTTTCTAAGCAAAACAGTTGGGGTGTCAAAATACAAAACTCCATGAAACTCAACCAAATCATTATGCAAACAATGCCTACATAAGTAGGACTTCAGATGTACACAATATGCCCTTAGATTGTGCCTAGAATGATGGAAAAAGTTTGAGGAAATACCTAGTGGAGAATGGTCCACTGCCTCTTCAGAGCTTGCTGAAAACCCTCCAAATGATGCAGAATGATTCCTTGAGACTTGTAAAAGCTTGAGCTAGGTTTGAATGTCTTTGAATCTCCTTCTAAACCTCCAAACAATTTTGAGCAGTTGAAGAGCAATGTGCACACAGTTGCTTCTTTTTTCAAACAGATGGAAGAAAGGTTTATGGTGATGATGGTTTGAGAAAGACTTTGTTGAATGGTTCAAAATAGAGAGAGTTTTGAAGGAATTTTTCAAAGGATGCCAAATATCAAGTTCTGATTTCTTGCTTAAATGGTGGCTGCCACTACTAGGGTTTCCTTCTTAATCTTATATATGAAGTAAAAACATGAAATGGAGGGTTTAACAGTGGTAAAAAATGGAGGGATCGGATGTTGTGATCAAGATAATTTTTTGCTCCAATGGTTGATAATGGGCCAAAACACGAGCTGCTTGCATTTGGTTGTCTTGTTTTAGTGGAAAGGACACATTGGATAGACTGTATGATGGTCAGATCAAGGGTTGATTTTCCTTCCTTTTTTGAGCAAGAAAATTCAAAATGACACATGAGTGGTACATGCTTGGTTGGGCTTGTTTTGGTAATGTTTGGAGTGTGCAAAATTGTCACCTTATGCGTATGAAATGAGCGGAGCAAGAATGTTGCATGACTGATTGAGTAACATGCCCAAATGATCTATGGTTCATGCCTTGTAAAAAATGTCCAAACCACCATCATTGAGTCATTGTATCTTGATGCACAAGACTTCTCTTGCTTAGAACTTGGGCTTTAGTTAAAGAGTGCATGGCATGGAACAACTTTGATGATGAATCCATCTTGGTTTTCAACTTGGAAGGTCATGGAAATTGGAGTTGAATGTCATGACATACAAACTGCTTTGGAATAACTTAGAAAAAATTCTAAGTTATAAGTTTGATCCACTTGAAACCCTAACTTTGGACATCCATATCTTGAGCTTCAAAAATCCTATGGGAGACTTCTAGTAATGGATGGAAAGCTTGGAACAAGATCTACAAATTTCATGTGGGATCAAAGTTCATTTGACAACAATATCATGATGAAAAATGGCTTTGAAAGTTGGTCCAAAAATCTGCCTAAACTTGCTAAATTTGGGATCATTGAAAACCCTAACTTTGAGCCAACATAACTTGAGCTTCAAGCATCACATGATGATGAACTGATACTCAAAAGAAAGCTTGGAATATGAGGAACAAGTTTGATGTTGGACAAAAGCTTATTTGAAACCTTGGTCATGAAGAAATATGGCTTGGAAAGTGGCTGATTCACATATGAAACTTTCCATAAATAGCAAGTTTCTAAAACCCTAATTTTCCCAAAATGGCAAATTTCAACACTTCTTGATTTTTTTATGATTTCTTTGACATTTATTGGTCAAATTTCACCCATTGGTCATATTGAACTTAAGGAACATGATTTTCACCTTAAAAAGTCAAGAGTTGACTTTTTTCACTACATAGTTGACTTTTCCCCCAAATCTCCTGATTTGCAAATGACTGACCAATTAGAGCTCTTCTGGTTGAAATTGATGATCAATATTCTAGTTATAGACACCTTGGGACATATGAAGGATTATGGAAACAAGTTTTTATCCAAGAAACAAGTCATGACTGATTGTATGTGAAACCCTAACTCCATGCCCTTTTGCTTAGGCTCTTTGCAGATGAACTGAATGACCATTCCAACTCCACAATAGCCTCTAAGGTACTCAACAAACCTATATCCCATGCTTACACCAATGATAGCACCTCATGAACTCTTGACAAAATTCTCTGGTGATTTTCAGACAAGGAGCCATACCACAACTCTCCTGTCAAGGAGCCTTGATAATTTCATGATGATACCACACATTCAATGACTTGTACCAATGCCTTTGCTTGAGCTTGAAGCCAATAAGACTTTCTTCTTGGATGGCACACACACACACAATCTTGATCCCTTGTAAGAATAATGCCACGCAAAAATGCAAATGCTAAAATGAAAATGAAACATAAGCCAGGTACAAGCAATGGTTGGTCAAATTTTGGGGTACAACAGCTGCCCCTATTCAAACAACTTGGACCTGAAGGTATGAAAAGTGGACGGCTTTCAAGCATTCAAGGTAAAAGACGGTTGGATACAAAAGGATCCAGAAATTTTCCAACTGCATTAATAGTAAACTACAAAACCGATCCACCAAAGTGGAAGTAGAATCGCTGAAGAAAATGTAACTGATAATTGCAGGGACAATGAGCTAACTCATTACCCACTAGAAAGCATCGACACGCAGTCGGAAGAAACATCTGCTAACATGCAGGCAACGATATTAAGTCGGTAAGAAAATCTGACCTCGTCATCAGTCATCTGTTGAAGCAAAACAGGCATCAAACCCGAAGGCCGACTCAACACGCAGTTGAGAAGAAAATCTAACCTCGCCGTCAGTCATCTGTTTAAATGAATAAGGTATCGAACCTAAAGGCCGGCTCAACACGCAGTTGAGAAGAAAATTTGACCTCGTTGCCAGTCATCTGTTTAAACAAAACAGGCATCGAACCCGAAGGCCGGCTCAACACGCAGCTGAGAAGAAATCTGACCTCACCGTCAGTCATCTATTTAAAAAAAACAGGCATCGAACCCGAAGGCCGACTCAACAGAAGAAAATCTGACCTCGCCGTCAGTCAACTGTTTAAGCAAAACAGGTATCAAACCCGAAGGCCGACTCAACACGCAGCTGAGAAGAAAATCTGACCTCACCGTCAGTCATTTCTTTAAACAAAACAGGCATCGAACCCGAAGGCTAGCTCAACACGCAGCTGGGAAGAAAATCTGACCTTGCCGTCAGTCATCTGTTTAAACAAAACAGGCATCGAACCCGAAGGCCGGCTCAATAGAAGAAAATTTGACCTTGCCGTCAATCATCTGTTTAAACAAAATAGGTATCGAACCCGAAGGCCGGCTCAACACGCAGCTGAGAAGAAAATCTGACCTCACTGTCAGTCATTTGTTTAAACAAAACAGGCATCGAACCCGAAGGTCGGCTCAACACGCAGTTGAGAAGAAATTCTGACCTTGCTGTCAGTCATCTGTTTAAACAAAACAGGCATCGAACCCGAACCCTGGCTCAACACGCAGCTGAGAAGAAAATTTGACGTCGCTGTCAGTCATCTGTTTAAACAAAACAGGCATCGAACCCGAAGGCTGGCTCAACACGCAGCTGAGAAGAAAATCTGACCTCGCCGTCAATCATCTGTTTAAACAAAACAGGCATCAAACCCGAAGGTCGGATCAACACGCAGCTGAGAAGAAAATCTGACCTCGCTGTCAGCCATTTGTTTAAACAAAACAAGCATCGAACCCGAAGGCCGAATCAACATGCAGCTGAGAAGAAAATATGACCTCGCCGTCAGTCATCTGTTTAAACAAAATAGGCATCAAAGTCGATGGCCGGCTCAACACGCAGCTGAGAAGAAAATTTGACCTCGCCGTCAGTCATCTGTTTAAACAAAACAGGCATCAAACCCGATGGCCGGCTCAACACGCAACTGAGAAGAAAATCTGACCTTGCCGTCAGTCATCTATTTAAACAAAACAGGCATCGAACCCGAAGGAAGGCTCAACACGCAGCTGAGAAGAAAATCTGACCTCGCCGTCAGTCATCTATTTAAACAAAACAGGCATCAAACCCGAAGGCCGACTCAACACACAGCTGAGAAGAAAATATGACCTCGCCATCAGTCATCTGGTTAAATAAAACAGGCATCAAACCCGAAGGCCGACTCGACACGCAGCTGAAAAGAAACTCTGACCTCGTCGTCAGTCATCTGGTTAAACAAAACAGTCATCGAACCCGAAGACCGACTCAACACGTAGCTGAGAAGAAAATATGACCTCACCGCCAGCCATCTGTTTAAAACAAACAGGCATCGAACCCGAAGGCCGGCTTAACAGAAGAAAATCTGACCTCGCCGTCAGTCATATGTTTAAACAAAACAGGTATCGAACCCGAAAGTCGGCTCAACACGTAGATGAGAAGAAAATATGACCTCACCGTCAATCATCTATTTAAACAAAACAGGTATCGAACCCGAAGGCCGGCTCAACACGCATCTGAGAAGAAAATCTGACCTCGCTGTCAGTCACCTATTTAAACAAAACATGCATCGAACCCGAAGGCCGGCTCAACACGCAGCTGAGAAGAAAATCTGTCGATTCACCCTCTGGGTGAAGAAATCCGTTAGGGAAATATGAACTTGAAATAGTAAACTCTGTTGGGGAGAAAAAACGAGATGAACACATATATCAATGATCTTGCTAGAGGTCTGGATACCACACAGGCTCAAGAAAAACACGGATACTTGTCGGGGACTGGGTACCGCACGGGCTTAAGAAAATACATTGTCGTCTGCTCAAGATGCAACCAGAAACAAGAGGTAACAACCTGTATTATGTTTCAAATGCATATGTTTTAATATGGCGTAATGCTCCATACGAAATGGAAATGCTACGCGTTTGGGAGAATGTTATGCACGATGCAGATGCAAAGGAACCGCTCCAGCAAAAATAAATGCTGAAGAGAAGGAGCCAACTCTGTTAGGGATAACCAGGTGTGCCAAGTAAAATTGGACTTATGCTGGGAGATACAAGCCCTGGATGACTTTCTGGGGAAGAACTCTCCGGGAAATGACTGCTTCGCTGAGAACAAGACCCGCTCCGCTAGGGATCACAAAACCAACTCTGTTGAGGAAAATGGCCCTAGATGGCCTACCAGAATACAAATATTTTGGGGAACAAATGATTTGGCTAGGGAAACGAATCCAGTTTACTAGGGGAAATCAGCTCTGGATGGCCTTTCGGAATATGACTCTACTGGGGAAGCAAAGTAAACTGCGGGGACTTACTCCACTATGCCAGAGATTCTGCTCTGCTAAAAATTTGAATCCACTCTGCTAGGGATAATGAAGAAGATTTATTGTGGAGGCATCCCAAACTTTCTGCTGAGGATGGAAAATAACAATTTTCTGGGTCAATCCCAATCTGCGGGGAAGGAAACATTCTGCTGACTTTTCTGGGGACTTGCAGGGGATGGGAATTAATTATGGAAATATCCTAAAAGAAACTTACTCTGACGAATACCAATGACCAACTGGATTCTTCTAAGGACCACAACTCCGTTGGGGATCGCCCGATGAGGGAATCAACATCTACCTCTGTTTGAGGAAATGAGCAATAAACTCAACAATATTAACCTCTGCTTAGGGAATTGAGTCAGTATCATAGACTCTATGGGGAAACAACACTGAACTCATCCCACTGCTGGGGGAATAGTCCCAAATACCTGTTGGGGATAACCACAATCTCAACCTGCTGGGGAGAAACTAGTCATACTCCGCTGGGGATAACTTTCTGGAATATCCTCAAGAATGAGAGCCCTGCAAGAAATACAAACAAAGTATCCTGTATACGGCAAGAGCTATTTAGGCTATTTTCCATGACTTTGTTCAAGCAAATTAAAGTTTTAATCATGGTTAGCAGAGCCCACAAGTTTATGCATGCAAAGTTTTATCAAAAATAATCAGGCGTCTTTTGCAAACAACGGTAAAAAGCTAAAACAAGAACAAAAGCTTTCTGAATAATATATTTTATTGATTGATGGCCTGTAAATAGGCAAAAATACAACAAATGCAACTCCTAAAATGATAAAGTTGCGCAAGAAATATACAGAAATGTACAAAGATATACAACATGTCGGCAATATGGTATAGACAACCACCATGTAATGACTCAACTATGACTCGCATGACTTTGATGCTTTTCCGATGCTTCGTCTTCTGAAGAGATTGATTTGAACGGGTGACCCTCGGGTTCTCCCATAACCCACTATACTCTGAAGATCACTATGTAGAACGCAACCATTTGCTTTTCAAATCCCTAACTTTTTCCTGAATCGCTCTTGCGGGTTATCGATTCACCGGGATACCCATTTTTGCCAAAGTCGCCCTTTTTGGTTTTCAACTTTGCGGGTTTACGTTTTTCTTTTTATCCCTAAATTTTGCATGAACCCATCCTTTTATGGTTCGCCAGGATGCCCCATTTTTTCCTGGTTTTTTCTTTTCTTTCCAGCGGGTCTATCTTAAGCAAAGTATCTTTTAATTGCATTTACGTTCACAGGGGACGCGAAATACTCTCCATCCATGGTTGATAGTAGTAAGGCTCCTCTGGAGAAGACTTTCCTTACGACATATGGACCTTTGTAATTGGGAGTCCATTTGCCCCTATGATCTCTCTGTGGAGGGAGGATCCGCTTCAACACTAAATCACCTGCCTGAAAGCTCCAAGGACGCATCTTCTTATCAAAAGCTTTCTTCATCCTGCTCTAATACAAACGACCATATGCAATGGATGTCAGCCTCTTCTCGTCCATCAGGCTGAGATGATTCAATCTGTTTTTCACCCATTCTGCCTCATCCAGTTTGATGTCAACCAGAACTCTTAAAGAAGGAATCTCGACTTCCAATGGTAGGATTGCTTCCATACCATATACCAGCGAGAAAGGAGTTGCCCCAGTTGAAGTATACACTGAGGTACGATACCCATGCAATGCGAAGGGCAACATCTCGTGCCAATCTTTATAGGTCACAACCATCTTCTGCACAATCTTCTTGATGTTCTTGATGGCCGCCTCAACAACGTCATTCATCTTCGGGCAATAAGGAGAAGAATTGTGATGCTCAATTCTGAAACTTTGGCACAGTTCCTTCATCATCTTGTTATTCAAGTTTGAACCATTATCAGTAATGATTCTTTCAGGTACTCCATAATGGCAGATGATATCCCTCTTGATGAATCGGGCTACAACTTGTTTGGTGACATTGGCGTAGGAGGTTGCTTCGACCCACTTGGTGAAATAGTCAATTGCCACTAAGATGAATCAGTGTCCATTGGATGCGGTCGGCTCGATCTTGCCAATCATACAAATGCCCCACATGGAGAAGGGCCATGGGAACGCCATAACATTCAAAGGATTCAGCGGCACATGGATCTTATCGGCATAAATCTGGCATTTATGGCACTTTTTTGCATACTTGAAGCAATCAGACTCCATAGTTAACCAGTAATATCCTGCCCTCAACAGCTTTCGAGACATGGCATGTCCACCTGCATGCGTACCAAAGGCGCCTTCGTAAACCTCTTCCATAAGCAAACCAGCTTCTTTTTCGTCCATGCATCTTAGCAGCACTAAGTCAAAATTCCTCCGGTATAGCACACCATCTGGGTTCAGATAGAAATTACCAAACAACCTCCTCAAGGTCTTCTTATCCCGGCTTGATGCCCCTGGCGGATACTCTTGGTTCTTGAGAAAGTTCTGGATGTCATAATATCATGGCTTACCATCAGAAGCTTCTTCTATTGCAAAAATGAATGTTGGCCTATCAAGGTGTGAGATGACGATTCTCTGAGCATCGTTCCAAAAGTTCACTTTATACATTGAGGATAATGTAGCCAAGGCATCTGCCATCTGATTTTCTGCTCTCGGCACGTGATGAAATTCTGCCCGGTCAAAAAAAGGTAGCAACCTTCTTGCGTAGTTCATATAAGGAATCGGATTAGGCTGACGAGTCTCCCAATCTCCTTTGATCTGATTGACCACCAAAGCTGAATCACCATAAATATCAAGGTTTTTAATTCTCAAACCAATCGCTTCTTCGATACCCATGATACATGCTTCATATTCAGCTTCGTTGTTGGTGCAAGGAAATGTTAACCTAGCAGTGAATGGTATGTGCGAACCATGGGGAGTTGTGATGATTTCCCCAATTCCACTGCCATAGGCGTTAACAGCACCGTCAAAGATCATCTGCCATTGAGAGCTCTTCTCAGGACCTTCATCGGGTAACGGCTCATTGTAGTCCTTCAACTTCAAGAACATAATATCTTCATCTGGAAATTCAAACTTCATTGGTTGATAATCGTTAATTGGTTGCTCTGCGAGATATTCTGACAGAACACTCCCTTTAATGGCCTTCTGGGAGACGTATTGAATGTCGTATTCTGTCAAAACCATCTGCCATCTGGAAATCCTTCTCGAAAGTGCTTGCTTCTCAAACACGTACTTAATCGGATCCATCTTCGAAATTAACATGGTTGTGTGGTTTAACATGTACTGCCTTAGGCGTTTGGCGGCCCAAGCAAGTGCGCAACATGTCTTTTCTAGCATTGAGTATCTGGACTCACAATCTGTGAACTTTTTACTCAAGTAGTAATGGCATGCTCTTTTCTTCCCGTCTCCTCGTATTGACCGAGGACACAACCCATAGAATTCTCAAGAACCGTTAAGTACATGATCAACGGTCTTCTGGCCACTAGGGGCATCAGTATTGGAGGTTCCTACAAATACTCTTTTATTTTCTCGAATTCCCTCTGGCAATTTTCGTTCCAGAAAATTGCCTGATCTTTCTTCAACAGTTTAAACATTGGTTCACAAGTGGTTGTGAGGTGAGATATGAACCTTGCAATATAGTTCAATCTACCCAGGAACCCACGAACCTCTTTCTCTGTCTTCGGCGCTGGCATTTCTTGAATTGCTTTTATTTTTGCAGGATCAACCTCAATACCTTTCTCACTGACAATGAACCCCAACAACTTTCCTGACCGTACACCCAAAGTACACTTGTTCGGATTCAACCTTAGTTTAAACTTCCTTAACCTCTCAAACAACTTTAACAAATTCACCAGGTGTCCTTCCTCCGTTTGCGACTTTTCAATCATGTCATCAACATAGACTTCAATCTCATGATGAATCATATCATGAAACAAGGTGACCATCGCCCGCTGATAGGTTGCCCCTGTGTTCTTCAACCCAAAAGGAATCACCTTATAGCAAAACGTCCCCCACGGTGTGATAAACGTTATTTTTTCCATGTCCTCCGGGGCCATCTTGATCTGATTGTATCCGGAGAAACCGTCCATGAAAGAGAACATTGAATACTGTGTGGTATTATCAACAAGCACGTCGATATGGGGGAGAGGGAAGTCATCCTTCGGGCTCGCTCTGTTTAGATAACGGTAATCTACACACATCCTTACCTTACCATTCTTTTTAGGCACAGGTACGATGTTAGCGACCCACAGTGGGTAATTTTTCACGGAAAGAAATCCGGCGTCCAATTGCTTCTGGACTTCTTCTTTGATCTTTACCGCCATATCCGGCCTGGTTCTTCTTAGCTTCTGCTTGACAGGCGGACACTCTTCTCAAAGGGGTAGGCGATGAACCACAATATCTGTATCGAGTCCGGGCATATCCTCGTAGGACCAAGCAAAGACATCCTTATATTCTCAGAGCAACTCTACTAGTATTTGTTTGACATCATCCTCTAAGGCAGCCCCTATTCTGACCTTCTTCTTAGCCACTTCTGTACCTAGGTTGACGACTTTAATTTCCTCTTGATGAGGCAGAATGACCTTCTCCTCTTGTCTTAACAACCTGCCGAGCTTTTCAGGCAGGTCTTCGTCTTCTTCAATCTCTTCTTCCGCTTGAAAGATCAGATTATCGAAGTCATACAGAGTCATAGACGAGTCTGAGTCGGTGGCATCTGAAATGTGTAACCTGCAATGATGATGATTTAATGCTTAAATGATATGCAAATAAGCAAACGCAAACCACATTGTCATTTTATTGTTAAAATATAAATAATAAAAACAAGGATCACAAAAATTTTGATGCAAAGACGCCTTTTTGATTAATGATTAAAATGATTGTTCAGAAATAAATGATAAGGCCCTACAAATAAAGACCACGATGCTCTGGGCAGAACATAGGGCAGTACTAATCAAAATAAAACAATTAATCTTCATGAGTCACTGAGATAACTTCTGCGATGGTCCAATTCTTCAATCTCTGGCCAGGAATACACGGCTGGATCCGTGTATCCATGTCGTAGTCACTGTCTCCTCCCTCGTCAGACACGGCATTGACTCGCTCAAATATTACCCCACCGCTTGTGAATTGGACGGGTCCCTTGTAGCACGGAGTGCTCTGTGAAGAGGATGAATATGGGTTGTATCCCAGTCCAAACTTGTCTTGTTTATTGGGGACGCTCATAACTTGCCCCCACCCTTGAGCTAATCCGGACTTCACCACGGCCTGTGCTTCCTTAAAAGACGACATAGCAACTTCTGACACTCTGCTCTCAACTGACGCCTTCTCCTTGATCTGAACGGTCTCAAAAGCTTGGCATAGCATTTCATGAATCTCCCCGTCTACCTCCACATATTTAAATGAGGAAAGATGGCTCACCATGATATCATCCTCGCCGCAAACGGTTACAATGTTACCATCGACCATGTACTTCAGTTTCTGGTGTAGGGTTGACGTTACAGCTCCTGCCGAATGGATCCAAGGTCGTCCCAACAGACAGCTATACGTCGGATGAATATCCATGATGTAAAACACAGCATCGAAAACTTATGGACCAACTTGGATTGGAAGAGTCACTTCTTCAAAAACGGACCTTCTTGTCCCATCAAATGCTCGCACAACCAAATCACTTAGGGTACAGATTACTCCCTGTCTGTCCAACTTCATCAGAGCTTTCTTGGGTAACACATTAAGTGAAGACCCAGTGTCTACCAGCACATGTGACAACACAACCCCTCTGCATTCAATGGAGATTGCAGAGCGTGATTATGGTCTCTTCCTTTGGGGGTCAAATCAAGATCTACAAATCCAAGCCCGTTCCCAGCATTAACATGCGCCACGACTCCTTCAAGCTGATTCACGGAGATTTCCTGCGGTACATAAGCATTATTCAGAATCCTCAGCAGGGCATTTTGATGTGCCTCAGAGCATAATAACAGTGATAAGATGGAAATCTTCGACGGAGTTTGTTGCAGATGGTCTACAATCTTATAGTCACTTTTCCTGATTAGACACATAAGTTCTTCAGCATCTTTCAACAAAGTTTCTTTCTCGCCATGCTGAGAACCCTCTTCAACTACAACCTTCCCTTTACCCTTATCGGATCTTTCAGCATTCGCTTCTGGTGGTGCAAACACCCTTCCACTTCTGGTTACTCCACCAGTTCCTACCAGATTATCAACAGAATTAAACAGCGAACTCTTTAGCTTCTGCTTTTGACCATTGCAGAAGACTTTAACCCCATAGTTCTATGGGATCGCCTTGGTGCTTTCGTAGGGTACCGGCCCTGCCTTAGTAATTATGATAGTGGGTGGCCTCGGAGGCGCAAGAATGTTGATTGTTTTGTAAGGAATGGAAATGGCGGCCACCTCATCCTTCTCTCCATTGATTACTTTTTCTTCGTTCTTCCCGCCGATCCTATCAAATTGTAGTATACCTTCATCCATCATACACTGCACATGACTTTTCAGATTCTTACATCCCTCAGGACAAACTACACAATCTTCATAGTCTCTTCCACAACCAGGGAACACTCCGCCCTTCAACAACTTCCTCTTCACAAAACTCAAGGGAGTTTTCAAATCTTCCACATCAGACACCAGATTCAAACCTTCTTCACTGACAATAGCGTTCACCCCAGCTGCTCCATGATTAGGCATGGGATTCTGGATAACATTGGGCACATCACGGGTGAAATTGATAGTTTTACTGTCGATAAGGTCTTGTACCTTGTGCTTAAAAGCTTTACAATTATCTATGTGATGACTGGGCGCACCTGAGTAGAAGTCGCTCCGGGCATTAGCATCATATCCTGGAGGCGGTGGGTCAATCAAAGGTGCTAACATCCTTTTCTGGACCAATTGCAGTTGTATCAAATGTTGTAACAGTTGTGTATAAGGCATCGGCAGTGCGTCAAATTGCCTATCCATCATCTGCCCACGGTCTTGGAACCGTCGTGGTGCATAGTTCTGTTGCTGTTGCTATTGCTGTTGTGGACGTGGTTGTTGTTGCTGTTGCTGAGATGGTACTGCTGGGATATCAATACTCGCCACTTGAGGTTGTTGTTGATAGTATTGTTGATGTTGATGCTGATTTTGGTTCCTATTCCAGTTCTTGAAACTCGACACTACATTTGTTTCATTTTCTCTTTTCTTGGTACCAAAGTTCTTCTTGCCTCCCCCAGATGAGGGCCCTTTTCCTGCCTGTATCTTCCCCAACTTTATGCCATTTTCAACTCTTTCGCCTGTAATGATCAAATCCGAAAAGCTACCAGACATGTTGCCTACTAACTTTTCGTAGTAAATTCCGGGCAACGTAGCCACAAACAAGTCAATAATTCTCTCTCCACCATGGGAGGTTGAACCCTTGCAGCAAGTTCACGCCATCTCTGGGCGTACTCTTAAAACATTCATTACTCCTCTGAGATAAGTTCTGCAGCTGTACTCGGTTTGCTGCCAAGTCACTATTATACTGATAATGCTTGACAAAGGCCTCTGCCAAATTCCTCCAACTTCTGATGTTTACCGGCTCTAAACCCATATACCATTCTAGGGATGGACCTGACAAGCTATCTTGGAAGAAATGTATGAGTAACTTCTCATCGTTAGAGTATGCTGACATTTTTCTGTAATAAGAACGAAGATGCACCCTAGGACACGTCGTCCCCTTATACTTATCGAAATCCGGCACCTTAAACTTCGGAAGGATCCTCAGTCCCGGAATCAGTCCCAAATTTGACATGTCTAGACCCATAGAATTCTGGTTCTCAAGGCTTTTCATCTTTTCCTCTATCGCCTTGAACCTTCTGTCTGCATCAGATTGTATACCCCCACCAAGGTCTCCCATGGAGAAGACGTCATCCTGCTCATCTTGTTCCCACTGGGGACCTTCATTGATGTGCGCTGCACACGTCGCTCCTAGAATGTGAACTCCATTCTGGTTTCCTCCACCTGGAGGGAAAACCACTCTCGGGATAGCATCTACGCGTGGAGTACCCACATTAGTCGGAGGAGGAACAACAACAGTTCCACCGCGAAGAACCCCACTTCCGCCAACCCTTGCGATCAGAGGTTGGACCAGCGTTCTCAATTGTTCTTGTCTATTGGCGACCCCTTGCATCAGGTCCATAAACTGTGCCATACGATCACGGAACTCCTGTAGCTCGTTCTGAATCTGATCCACAGCTTTTCGCTAATTTCCCCGCGTAGAATAGCGATGGATTGCTTGGTCTTCTATCCTGAAACAAACTAGTGGAGAAAACCACAGGAAGAAATAAGGTCAACGGAATCGGAACACCTGCAATGCGATATGAAAAATGATGCAAAATGCAGACATGCAAATATGTTTAAGGGAAATTCTCCCCTTGATTCTTGTTCCACGGGCATGATAGGAGGACGAAAAACCAACAGAGATAGCCAAAAAATATTCTCATAAATAAAATGAGGCGCGGAGTATCAATACATATCACCGAGGGTATACAATAGAATCAATAAGACCTCATCCAACAATACTGGTGATGGTCAGAATACAACATAAAAACAACAAATAAAAGAGAAAATGCATCAGGTACGACATCGAGTTTGGAACTCTTCTAATAACTCCTTCGTGTTTGGATGGTCAGGCCTGACAATCAATCCCTAGATGAGGAAATCCCTCTTGCTGACGGTGGCTTACAAACCTTGAACGTAGTCTTCCCAAGCATCCTCCCCAAAGGCATCTTCAAGTCTACTCTCAGCTTGTATTCTTCCAACGTTGCAAGAGCTTCATAGAGTTTGCGTTTGTTCTCATATTGGCGCATGGATTCACCTGGAGTTTTCTCAATTCTGACTCGAAGTTGAGTTCTCAAATTGTTAATTTGATGACGAAGTTTATCTTTTCTCTCTTTGTTGTTAGTTAGGATAGCATTCCATTGGGCATTAAACTTGGATATCTCTAAATGTGCTTTCTCCAATTCCTTCTTCTTACCCTTGAGGACATTACTGACACTCTTCAAATCTCGACTCACTCATTCTCGGGCACTGCTCTCTTCTTTCAGTTCCCTACTCATCTTATTCACTACCTCTGTCTGCTTCTTAGATAAGAAGATGGCTTCACTTTTCTCGCTCCTAAGCTGGATGATTTCCTTCTCCAATTCTTCATTCGCCCTGCGTAGTTTTTCCTTCTCGGCCCATAGTTGATTATACTTTTGCACATCAACTGTCGTAGGTTCTACAACTATCGAAGGATACAAAGGTTCTCTTATTAGAAAGGGTAACAACAGTCTATCAACTCTCTCATGGATCCACTCCATGTACGATCCATAGGCTCTGCAATCGCTCTTGCCTAGTAAAGACTTTCCTTTGCAATGAATCTTACCCCAAGCCTTCTCAAGTCTGACTAAGGTCTCTTCGTTAATCAAACCGGTGAAATACAGAGATTCATGTACTTCTTCTTCCTTTGGAGGTTCCCTTAGGGCGTAACTAAATTGCCTGATGGCGAGAGCAGGGTTATAATTAACGTCGCCCCTTCTCGCCATCAAAGGAACATTAGGGAAAACTCCACAACTGTGAACAACATCCACGCCCAAAAGGATTTTGTCAAACCATACAATATTATCCGACCTTAACCCCATGAGCCTTTCTGGCCAGTCCACAGTTTTTGCAAGGTCAACAAAAGGCCCAGACTTTGGCAGATGTGAGATGAACCATCTGTACAGTAGTGGAGGGCAGCAGGAAACATTCTTGCCTCGTCTGTTCTCATTCTTATAGTGAATCGAATGATAAACATCGCCTAAGAGGGTTGGTACCGGATTCCTTGAGGCGAAGATATAGCAAGCATCCAAATCTACAAAGTCAGGAAAGTTAGGGAACAAGACTTTCCCATAGATGCATAAAGCCAGAATAGCATTAAAAACCAACCAACATACCTCTTTGGCAAAATGCTGAGCTTTTCCCACCAAAAATGGAAGCAGAAAACCAGAAGTCCCAACTTTCCATGCCAGATTACCTTCTAATTCAGAGACGTCAAGATGGAGAGTGCCAGCCAACTTAATTAACTCAGGCTCTTTCTTAGAATGCACAAAAGGTATCTCCTCCAACACTAGAATCCCCAACAACTGAGCAAATTCTTCCAAAGTTG
This sequence comes from Lathyrus sativus, assembly GCA_963859935.3. NCBI lineage: Eukaryota > Viridiplantae > Streptophyta > Magnoliopsida > Fabales > Fabaceae > Lathyrus > Lathyrus sativus. Next base: position 185,275,605 of record OZ012736.1, on the reverse strand, counting down.
GCAGCAAAACAAAACCTGGGAACACAAAGCAGCGCAATTGAGGATCATAAAGTTGTAGCAGTGCATAGATGCCATCTAGCTCAAACTTGGAAGCCATACAGACAAAACTCAGGATCCTCCCATACTCTCTTCTGAAATCTTCCATCACACTACGGTCAGCCACAAAGATCAGCTTAAGCAAAGGTCCTATCTCACTTTTCTTCAAATCAGGCTCCATAACAGCAGTAGATTAGATGACTAGAATCAAGGAGAAAGTATACACCTGAAACACAGATACATGTCAATATAAAAATGCAAATGAATATGCAAATGCAACAGAGGATCAAGATTGTTGTGTTGTTGACGAAGATGAACCAGCGCTTCGCTTTGGCAAGAATACAACACTAGTATAAGGATCCAACTGTAACTGTTCATACTGACAAGACAAATGGGTAGGTTGAAGGCCAAGGTTTCCTGCAAAACCCTCCCACTCACAAGTATGAACTTATCTCCGATAAGGTCTGGCATCCTATGCGGTTGTCAGTGTCACAGACTTTCGAGAAATGATGATACGTTCACCATTTCTGGTTTGGCATCATTGTCTCATGAAGTGGCCTCACTTAGCTGACTCCCAAGTGATCGGTCTCTAGAGTCAAAAGTTTCCTGATCCAACACCCCCTCCCGACTAATGTACAGGATAGGATGTCTTCAAAAGAAAACCTCGTTTGAACGAGTATTTTGTGGGGACTAATGCATGCTGAAACATACAGGCCCGTTGTTGCACCCCAAAATTTGCCCAACTTTTCTTTACCTAGCTTATGTTTCATTTCATTCACATTAGCATTATCATTTGCATTTCATTGACATGTATGCAGGAGATCAAGAGGTATGATTACCAATCAAGAGCTATACAGGGCTATCTAAGAAGGTTATTCAAGTGTTCAAGGGTTGATATCCTTGTCAGAGAAGTTAAAAGATCCTCAGAGAGAGTGATTGAAGCCAAGTGTGTAGGTCTCCTAACTTGAGAGTTGTGGGAAGATCATCAGATGATTCTGAGGCCATGAGGATGGACTTGAGGTCTTGAGAGAGCTCATGATAAGTGTTGAAGATCACTTTGAGGCCTAGACAGGTCATTATGCAAGATTAAGAAGGCTCAGCCATGTGTGGTGCAGCTAGGGTTTGACTGGGTCAACCCTAAGTCAACTGAGGATTTGAAGGAGGTTGAGACTTAATTCAAGAGCCATGTGACCATGTATGGATGCATTAAGATGTTATAAGGATGATTCTAAGGTCAACTCATCATGATTGAAGAGTTTGAGAAGTTTCAAGCTAGGGTTTCTAAGACTTGACAGTGTAAAATCCCCTAGTTTGACCCCTGTCTTCAAAACAATTTAACTCAAGATAGGATCTTCATCTCATCTTGACCCCAACATGATTGTTGTAGATCAGGATCTTAGCTTTAGTTTGAGTACTAGAAGTCCTTGATAGGGTTTATAGAACTCAAGTTATAAGCCAGACAAGTTACAAGTCATGTGAGGTATGTGAATTTGGAGCTTGAAAGTTACCCAACTTGCATGATACTTTTGCCTAAGAAGGATGATTCCTATGAACTTTTGGTCAACATGAATGTTGTTCCTTATTTTCTTAGCTTTCTAGAGAGTATTAAAAGTCCTTGATAGGATTTGTAGAACTCAAGTTATGGCTTTGACAAGTCAAGGGTATTTTGGGAAGTTGTGATTATGGGTCATTTTTGGTTATAGGTCATTTTCACCAACTTAGACACCTCAAATGAAATTTTTTCAACTTGAAAGTTTCTCAAAATGGGATTTTAACCTTGACCATGTATCAAGGAGGCATTGAAATGGCTCAAGGAGAGACTTGGTTCAAGAAGTGGTGAAAAGGGAAGGATTAAAATAAATTAAATGACCAAAAATTCAAATAAATCATCTTGTGTGCAAATGGAGCAAAGTAATATCATTTTTTGAATGGAAAAGGCAATTTGGAAACTTTAGAAATATTAGAATTTTGATTTGAGTCCAATATCATGCCCTTTTTCTTTGTTTCTTCATGATGAAGCAACATGACATACATAAGCCATTGGATTGAAACAAGGGGAGAATCACCACCATTCATGTTCAAAATCTCATGAGAAGTTGAATCCAAGCCTGCTAAGGCCAAAACAGAGTGAGAATCGTGACTGGTGTAAGTGAGATTTTGGAGAGAATTTAAAAATCCAATTTCTCATTCTGAAGCTTTGAGAGAGTTCTAGATGATTCTAATGAGTTCTATATAAGTTGGTAAGTGTGTTCAGCCATTTTTTTGGAAGGATTTGAAGCTGGTAGCAGAGAGAGCCATTGAAAATTCAGATCTGCAAGTTGAAATTGAATTCTGAGTTTCAGGCCAAATCAAGAGGAATTGAAGGTTGCATTAGCTTCAGAAGGAGTTTGGAGTGTATCTGCATCATCTTGGTGGTTGAAATGATCAAGAACCCCTTCTGTTACACCTCTGAACACAGGTTGGTACATTTCGTTTTTGTGCATAATCTAGGAGGAGATAGATAGAAATCTATAGGTGGTTAGGATCTTGATGATGTATAGATGGATTTGAGATGATTAATTTGGGAATTAGAGACAAGTTAGGATGTGGATCATTTTCTGTTGAAGCTGAATTCTTGCAATTCTTGGATTGATAATCAAGATTCTATAGTGTAAATTGATCACCATGAGATGAGGAATATTTCTGCGCATTTAATTGAAGTTCTGAGGAGATTCAAGATTGAGGTGTATTTTGGAATAGCTATCGGGTTCGAAAATCCATGGAGATTTAGATGATTCTAAGGATGGATTCATGATCAGCATAAAAAACTGGACAAGATGATGTATCGTTTTGCTATTTTTAATGACCTGTATATTTGTCTTCAACGGAGAAGACGGTGGTGCCACTGCTCAGGCCACCGTCTGTAAATTCCCTCCATCTGAACATTTGAATGAAGAAGATGAGCTGTGAGCGTTGGATCATCACTGAAACTTGACCAAGTCCATGGAATAGATGGCCACGATTGCTTTGAAAAGTCAGACTTGGACCCTTTGGCTGATACACACCGTTTCATTTAATTGAAGCACCCGGGCTTAGTAATTGGATTGATATCCACACCCCCCATCTGGCCCAATCCACATATTGAACTGATATTAATTGCTATTTGACACACAACTTTTATTATTTCTTTGGTTTTTCTTTTAATTTCTTCATTTCATATTAGTTTGAAAACAATTCATGAAAAATAGGAAAATAGGTCAATTAATTCCAAGTTTTTTTTCCCCTTATTCATGGGTGAATCTAGAATTTTGCTGAATAAAAATATTAGGAAAACCATGCATTTTCATTTTATGTGCATTTTTTACATTTTATTTGATAATAAAATTACCATGGTTGATACCTCTGTTTGGTGAATTTAGTGTGAGCATTTGGTGATGAGTTTTGGATTGATTTTTTGTTTGTGGTCAGCTTAGACATGTATGCTCCCCTAGAATTAACTTCAATACTAGGTTTTAGGTGATCCTAACTTGCTAACTCAACTAGAATGATTTCATTAGTTCCCTTAGAATGACCTTCCATGCTTCAACTAGTATGCTAACCTAACTTGCTGTGGAAGGCATGGTGGAGCTTAGACTTGAAGATTGCTCTCCTTTTGGTGTAGTTTGTTTAGGGTTAAGGATTAGGGTTTAGGGAGATCCCTTTAGAATAGACTGTCTTACTTCATGAAACATGGAAGGTGTTGATCACTTCCATTCCTCCCTATGATGTAAGGTCCCATTGTGAAGGCCCTATCCCTCCTTTGGTAGGATGTGTGGCTCCTCACAAGTTGGTAGAACCTTTGAGGGTTCCTTTCCTTGATGGTGGAGTGCTTAGAGGTGACCTTTGGTCTTCACTTTGCTTCTCCCTATCCCCACCTTACTCTTGTTAGATGAATCTCTCTCCCTTGTTGGAGGATGGAGTTCCCTGCTAGAAGATTGAAGATGCTAGAGGATGGAGTTCCTTGTTAGGAGGTTGAAGATCAAGAAGAACAAGTTGACACTTGTGTGAAGCAGATCAATTTGAGAATGAACAAAGAGCTTAAGCTTGAAGAAGATGAAGAACAAGTTGATACTTGTGTCTGATGCATTGAAAGCTTGAAGAAGCAAGTTGACACTTGCTATTGAAGAGGAAAATCCTTGAAAAACAGTTACAGACTGAGGACTGAGCTGTTGTCAGAGGATTGCTTTGCTGTGAAGCTGTGGAAGTTATTGATCTGCTTTCTCTCCTGTCTGTTTGCTTTCTGTGCAACTGTATTGCTGTGACTTGTTTGATTTGCTTGATGCATTAGAATAAGTTCATGTTTAGATTGTGCTAAGCTAGGAGCATGATTGCACTAGAGGTTGAGTTGCTCCCTCTGCTTGTATTTTTATTGTATGGCTTTGCTTGCGGGTATTCGGTAGAGCCCTGCCCCCTTGCCTATGTGGTTTGTGATTTGCTTGATGGCATTTTATTTCCTGTTATAATTGCAATTATTCATATCTGGCTTGAGGTTGAGACGAGCTTGTGGAGGCTGATGCCCCACACACACTCCCTCCCTCACTTGCATTGCATGCATTTTACAACTGATTTTGTATATTTGTTTACTGTTAAGCTGATGCTTTATCTATTTTTGGTTATCATTGACATGATCCCTTAGGAATCTCACTTCCTTTGATAAGGAAGTGATGATTAGAACTTTAGGTTGAAACCTTTGCATGATAACTTCTAGGAGATCCCTGTTTCAAACCTCAACCATAGGATGAATCCTTGGCATGACAATAGTAGGATGCTTGATAGTCTCCCCTGTAGAGTCCTTTCTTCTCTTCTCATCTCAAACAACAGTAAAAAAATATAATAAAGGCAAGTTAGTACGAGCGCATTATGAGCCTTAAGCTACTTGGGTAATGATGATTGAGCGGCCTCCTCTCAATCGTCTAGAATGTTTAGTATACGTCATTTGGACGATATGCGATGCATTCGTTCCCAGGTCATAGTCTCTAGTGCTGTACAAACTATAGACAAACAAAAAACAGTTATTCCGTAAAAGACAGAAAACAAACTTCAAACCCTTTTGCCCCGTGGGCCCATAATTCAAAGGAAGCTTTTCTGAAGATAAGAGTGTCGTTAACTCCCAGTTCTACCGTAAACGGTAACGCCTAAGTCTCCAAGGGTCGAGCTGCGTACACCAAACTGCTGGAACTGTTTGTTAACCCTACTCGAAAAGACAGATGAATCTGAATCCCCGTAATCCGTATTATCCCGAACTACGTAAGCTCTGATCTCTCATGCCTGTTGAGAGTACGTAGGCACAATACTGATGTATTGGCGAGCCACCTTCCCCCGTCACCCGTAGTTAGTCGAACTACGTAGACTCTGATTTCTCATTCTCTGATGAGAATACGTAGGCATAAAGTGCGACGCTTTGCCGAGTCATTTTCTTTTCTTTTCAGACCAGCCTTGATAGGTAGATAGTGTTGCACCCTAAAATTTGCCCAACCTTATTCACTTGGTTTATGTGTCAATGTCATTAGCATTTGCATATAGAGTCATGTACATAGACTAACCATCTGCATAGCATAAGCATAGCAAGTCATTCAACAGGGGGATCAAGCATTATTCTCATCTCTAGAGGCCTATCAAGAGGTTATTATCCTGATTCAATCTCATTCAAGTCATCAGAAAAGAACTTGAAAGTAAAGAGTTCAGCAGATCAAGCCTTGAGTCCATCTCCTAGCTGAGGGTGTCTGAGGGTCAACAAGAGGGTTGTGAGCTGTGAGTTGAAGGCATGGAGAGTATCTAGACATTATGAGAGACTTAGAAAGTCATTTGGAGAAGGAGACAAGTCATTGAGGAGAGCACAAGAGCTACAGCTGAAGGCAGTCAACTAGGGTTTCATCTGGGTCAACCCTAGGTCAACCCTAGGTCAATTGACTGATTTAAGGGGCATTCAAGTCTAGTGGAGAGATGTGGGGTTCATCATTGGATATATAAAGAAGGATATGGAGATATGCCAAGGAGAATTCAAGAGAAAGCAAGGAGAAGAGGAGTTTCTAAATTAGGGTTTCTGTGTAAAATCCCCTAGTTTAGGTCAAATTTCCAAGCAAGATAAGTCAAAATGCTAGCTTCAAATGGCTTCTTGGCCAACATGAAACTTGTAGAGGATCTCAAGACCTTTAATTTGAGTGGTGGAAGACATCAAGGAGATTTATATAACTCAAGTTATGGTCCTTGCAAGTTACAGGTCATCTGAGGTATCTGAACTTTTGTCTGTGAAAGTGACTTGACTTCCAAGCTAGTTTTGCCCCTCAAAGAGATTTCAAATGAATTCTTGGTCAACATAAGAATTGTTCCTCATTGTCTTAGCTTTCTAGAATGGTATAGCATGCCCTCATATGATGTGTGGAACTCAACTTATGGTCTTGGCAAGCAAAGGGTATTTTGGGCATTTGTGAATTACAGGTCACTTTAACCTATGTCCAAAACTCATACAAGGAGGCCTCAAATGGAAAAACTTACAACATCAAACTTGCTCCAAATGACATTTTGAGTCTAGAAAGAAGGTCACAAATTGTTGGAAAAGCTCATAGCATGAAGTTGCATGATTGGTCAAAATTTGAACTAAAATGGCTTATAACTTGAAAAAAGTCAAGGTGAAAAATGGTTTGGGAGATTTATAAGTCCAAATGGAGACTTCCAATATATTATTTTGAATGGAAAAGACATTCTAGAGACAATGGTTCAAACACTTTTTTGAGTTTAGAAGGAAAAAGAAAAGTTATCCTTGGTTACTTGCATTTTAAGAAACATAGCCAAAATGAATCAAAGTTGGAAGGCAAGGGAATGTGTAAGAGGGATCTAGAAGTTACCATTGAACACTATATATTCATGAAATGAAGATTGATCAAGGGTTGGACTCATTTTTCACCAAGAATTTCCCAAATTCTCTCATTCTTTCTCATTGCAATTTCACTTCAATTCCTCAAATTCTTCACCAATCACCATCAAAATCAACTTCATCATACTGATTCATCATCATAGATCAGAATTCAACCAAGAACAAGGTGTGATCAATCCATTTTCGAGCACTTCCTTCAAGAACATACAAGCTGCAAATTCAGTTGTAGATCAAGATCCAAGCCAAGTTTCATCCAAATATTGCAAACAGAATCAAGTACATCAAGAATGGATCAAGATTGAAGCATACAAGAGCCTGGATCCACGTGATTACTCAGCCTCCATTAAAGCTTGCTCAAGGTGCAAATCTTTCTAACTTACTCAATTTAGGGAGATTTAGGTAGTTTTACTAGTATATTCATGGTCTAGGATGTTAGGAGGTTAGTTTAGATGAATTTGAGGCTGAATAGAGACAATTCATAGCAGGTGCACCAAACTGTTAGGACCTAGAACTTGCAGCATAGTGCATTATAATATTAGGTTGTTAGCGCAGGATGATCACCATTAGTCATAGATTGGATTAGTGTAAGTTTGATTGAGAATTGTTGTGATGCATCTCAGAGTGTTTTCATGGAGTCAGAAGTTGTTGCGCTCGGGTTGAGTGGTGTGTTGAGTTTCAAAGCAATCAAAGACCATAGGCTTATAGAGGGAGAGATTTAGAATGTTTTTCATGTTTATAGCGTGGCGTTTCATGGACTGTAGAGTGAGAACCGATTGAGGGAAGTTTGCTCGTGCATGGTGGCCATGGAGGGAAACCCTAGCTCTTATAGATTCAAGGAGGAAGACGAAATCGTGTCCATCCATTTTGTGCAAGACTTTTGACTTGGAGAGCAATCGTGTGGCTCTTATTCAAGCTGATTTCTGGAGGGAAGCTGTGGTGCCCTAAACGCACCGTTTCATTAATTGAAACGGGCGGGCCTGAGTGATTTGTGATATTCCCACCCCCCATTAGTGAGCCCAAATCAATTTGAACGTGATATCTCCTGCTGAATGCACCCCTGCTTGTTTTTAGTTTTATTAATTCTGAAATGGTTTTGGGCTTAAGCCAAATTCGCTAACCACACCCCCTGTCTGCTTGGCCCATCCTGATTTTAACTAGGCGTGTTTACTATTAGTACCTCCTCCTCCCATTTTAAATTCAATTTAATTTTTAATTCACTTTAATTTTTACCAACTTTTAAAAATTCATAATAAATACATAAAAAATCATTTTCAATTCATTCTTTTTACACTATTTTCTTTAGGATGTGTAGAAAATTGTCATTAAATAAAATTGCATTTTTATTTTCATTTCATATTTTTTCCATATTTTCTAAATAAATGTCATTTTAGATAGTTTCATTTCATGCATGATTTTATTAATTTTTGTTCTACTAAATGCTTTCATATTTTTTGTTCATTCTTTTTAGGGTGTTTAGATGAGATATTGAACTTGTAGAAACAATTTAGTTCCCTTTTTTAGAAATTAATTTTAGGTGCTTAATGTAGGCTTGAACAACATGAACAAATTAGGGTTTTTAGATAATGACTTAGGAAGTTCAATTCATTTCCCTTAGGACTTAGGATTTAACTAGATTAGTTATGGGACTATAGGGGCTATGGGTAGTTATTAGATCCCCTTAGAAAAAAGTCAGGATTTCCCTACTGCTATTAATAATGTCTGTATATCTGATTGACTGGTGTGGTGTGCCCTCTGGGGATTATTGCTTGCTTGCTTGGGTATTGGGTTTGTCTGGGGCCCTGGGAGAGCTGAAGACTTGAGGAGATGAAGGCCATTGGAGATCCAGATGTTGGAGATCAACTTCCAGAGTTGAAGAGAAGATTCTTGCTAGCAGATGCTGAGGAGGCTAGGGTTTAGGAGCTAGGCAGAGCTCTAGGTTAGAAAGTTTGTTTCTCAAACATGGATTGCCTTGTCTGCATCCATTCTTCTCTGTGATTCAGAGTCTCTCTAAGACACTCACCCCCTTCCTTTGGAAGGCTTGGTGATAGTGTCTAAGAGATAGAACTCTTGAGAGAAAATGTCTCTTGTGTTAGAAGCAGTCTGTTCACCACCCTTGGTAGTCAGCTGATTGCTTAACACCCAATTCACTCTTGTGACTGATCCCTCATCCTGGAGGTTTGAACTTGAAGAAAAGCCATTGCAGATAGAAGACTGATGATCAAAGCCCTTGCCTGAAGGCCATGAAGATGGAGATTGATGCTTGTTGAAGCCTGTAGCTGATTGGAGGTTACTGGAAGCTAGATGTTGAGTCAGAGCTGCTGATGCTGTTGTATTTCATTGCTGATGTATTGTTTGGATTTCCTGGTTGTATTGTTTGCTGTTTACCCTGTTGGGTTGAAAGTGAATCCTGTTCACTGTTGCCTATTGTTTTCTAGGTTCGAGGTTGAGTGGGACTCCCTTGCCTCGCTTGTACTGTTGCATCCATGCATTTTACTGTTTTACTGTATATATATCTGATATTGTTTCTGTTGCTGCCTATCCCGTAGGATCTCTGTTTCTCTCTGTGCAAGAGAGGAGCATGATAGACACTAGGTCTTAACCCATGCATGATAACATTAGGTTAGTTTGTTTCCCTTCGTAACCGTAGGTTAGAGTTCTGTCTCTTCTTCCTCAAAACAAACAGAAAAACACGTAAAGATTTCAAACTCAATAAAAGACACTTCTTCCGTAAAAGAATGTGAACTCATCAAAACGTCATTTTTGTCCGCCGGGACTGTTAATCAAGAAAACCTTTTTCAGAAGGAATAAAATCAATCAAGGACAAGCTTGTGTCGTACGTGGCCCGAACTACGTTTGCTCTGATCTTCCATGCCGTGTGGAAGTACGTAGGCATAGGATGCGATATCCTAGCGAGCAACCTTCCCCTCCTTTCCCGTAGGTAGGCGAACTACGTTGACTCTGATTTCTCGTTCCAGACGGGAATACGTAGGCATAAAGTGCGATACTTTGCCGAGTCATTTTTATTTTTCATTTTATTTTCTTTTAACCCCTGACCTGTAGAGTAGATAGAATAACAATCCATATCCGAAGACAAGCGTGGATCCTGTCGAGTACGACGGACGTGAGGGGTGCTAATACCTTCCCCTTGCGTAACCGACTCCCGAATCCAGGTTTTGGTTGCGACGACCATACCTTTCCCGTGTTGTGCGAGGTTTACTCTGAGCGTTTCCTTTCCCTCCCGTGGGATAAATAACGCACGGTGGCGACTCTTCTGTTCATCCGGCGCCGATTTTCGCAGTAGCGACAGCTGGCGACTCTGCTGGGGATCCAACGTCCCCTGGCTGCTAAGGACTGCGATAGTTCTTATGCATTTGGGATCCAACGTCCCTTAAGAGAGTCAATCCTAACGCTTGTTTTCCCGTCGAGGATTTTGTATGGAGTTATTTTTATATTTCTAACTTTGTATTTTCAGCTTTATATATTGATTATTGTTGCTGTATCTGGGGTGTGACGGGTGTTCTGATATTGAGAGATAAGCCGGACCTGGGCTTGAGTGCACCTAGAATTAGAGTAGAAATTAGTGGGTGCCCGCTTGCTTTGCTTGCTTTGGTGTCCCATGAAATCTACACTCAGACGAGGTTCCTCTAGTTGGCCTCCTGCCCCTTCCTTTGGTTGGCGTGGGTTGCTGGTTAGTTGGATTGTCGACTCTGGGGACCGATCATTTGGAAGTTGGCTAAGTGAGGCCTCTTCAGGAATTGATGATGCCACTCCTTCTGGGAATCGTATCATCAACCCTGAAAGTCTGTGACGCCGACGACCGCATAGGATGCCGTGCCTTGTGCCAGTTATAGGGCCACCCACCTGTGAGGGGATTCAGGGTTATGCAGGTAGCTAGACCTTCAGATACCGGTTATTTCTTGATCAGAGATCCTGGTTATTTATGGAGAGTTATGAGGTCTGTCAGGGACCATTTGGGGATGTGTTTTGAGGTCTGTCAGAGACCATTTGGAGATGTGTTCTGAGGTCTGTCAGAGACCAATTAGAGATGTGATTTGAGGTCTACCAGAGACCAGTGGGAGTTATGGTTTGAGGTCCATCAGAGACCAGTAATGGAGCTTTGTTTTAGGTCTATCTGAGACCAGGGCTTGAGGACTTCTGGAGGGTCTATCTGAGATTTCTTGATTGGGTTCAGGCTATTCAGCTACAGCTTTGGTCCCTGTTGCATGTTACTTGCATTGCATTGCCTGCATATCCATTACCATTTGCATTTCACTAACGTGTGTCTGTGCTGCAGGTGCATTTGCATTTCCCTAGTTCTAGTGCCCAGACTTCTGAGTTTTGATCATGACTAGCTTAAGGAGAACGGTTGCTTACAAATTGCCTACGCCTGATATTGTTCCTTTACTTGGGTTGATCTCTCTTGCTGATGAGGGTGTTCGTAGGAGCTTCCGGATGAGCTATGGTAGATTATTGAGATTGGTGTGCAAACCTACAGAGGTAGAGTTAGATGGGCTGTATGCTCTGATGCAATTCTACGACCCTGCTTTGAGGTGCTTTACGTTCTCTGACTTTATTATGGGACCAACCCTGGAGGAATACGCTGAGTATGTTGAGCTGCCCGTGCAGAATCAGGTTCCATTCATTCATTATGGCGCCAAACCCAAGCCTGAGGAATTGGCAAAAGCCTTGCATGTTGATGCTTCTGAACTTGTGACTACTGTTTCCCGTGGAATTCCAGGCTTCTCACTCCAATTCTTAGTTGGTAAAGCCCAAGAGTACGCCAAGAGCGGGTGTTGGGTTGCTTTCAATGCTGTGTTGGCCTTGTGCATTTATGGCATAGTACTGTTCCCCAATATACCGGATTTTGTGGACTTTGATGCTTTCTACTTGTTTGCCACTGGTAATCCTGTACCTACCTTACTCGGAGATCTCTACCACTCACTGCATTATAAGAATGAGAAGGGAAGAGGGAAGAATGTTCACCTGTGTGTGCCCTTGTTGAGCATGTGGTTTGAGAGTCACCTTCCTAAGAGAAGATCTGTTGCAGAGACTACAGTCCCAGCTGGTTGGCCAGAGCGCCTGATGAGGCTATCGTCGGAAGATATGGAGTGGTTTGATAGAGACCTGCTAGGATCTGAGCTTATATTCAGCTGTTCTGGGTACCCTAATGTTCCGTTGATAGGGAGGAAAGGGTGTATCAACTACAACCCTTCTCTGTTCGTCCGTCAGTTCGGATATGCGTTGAAGAACCCACCAAAGGAGGAAGAAGTACAGGAATCTCTGTACTTCACCGGTGACGTGAAGGGAGAGTTATTAGCCAAGTTGCAACATGCCTGGACGCGTATTAACCGCAGAGGGAAGCCGTTGTTAGGAAAGAATGACTGTCAGGCCTATGCACCTTACAGAGTTTGGATTCAGGAGAGGGCTAGTCAGTTGAGGATGCCGTTTCCAGATGCACCAATTCTTGTTCCCGTTCCGGTAGCAGAGCCGACTACTGTTTCTAGAGAAGTCTATGAACAGGTTGTGAAGGAAAAAGAAGCCTTAATGAAGATTAATGAAGGGTTAGAGCAAGAGCTAGCTCAAGCACGCAGTGAGAAAAACAAGGCCGTATATGCTTTCCAGCAACAGATCGAGCTAGTAAACAGGTTAGGAGCTGAGTTGACCGAGGAAAAGAAAAAGCGCGAACGTCTGGGGCAAGAGTTCAGAAGCTCCCATGACATGCTTGAATCCAAGAAGAAGGCGCTCGACGCAGCACACCGAGAGATCTCTTCCTGCAATAAGACTTGGAATGCCACACTCACCAACAACAAGAAGAGGGAAGATAAGCTGAAGCAGCAAATCTCCGACCTCGAAGAGAAGTTGAAGTCTAGCATCAAGAAGTGTGAGGAAGAAGTGATGACCCGGTATAGCGTCCAGCACGCACTGAACAAGGCAATCAAATCCAGAGATGAAGCAGTGTCTCAAAAGCGAAAGTTAGAAGATTGCTTCGGAGAAGCAACATGGGAAGAAACTGCTGAAGACGTGCGCCGTGTCCTTAAGAGGAGAAACCAGCTTGTTGAAGGGCTGCTGGATCGACCAAGTCATCCGGAGACCAGGAAGTTGATAGAGGAGTACCAGACTTTTGGGAGGATTTGATCATTTCATGTAGTAACTTGTATGCTTTATTTGCATAGTGCTGACCATCACCAGGATTGTTGGTTGAGGTCATGCCGTCTTTGTACTCTCAGCGATATTGTACCCTGGGCTTATTGATTCTCTCTGCAATATATGAGGCTTTCTATGATTCAGCTCCGATATCCCTATTGTCAGCACTGTCACTGCACCGGCACCTTCGCACTAGAACTGGGGGAATGAACTTCCCTAATGCACAGACACATTGCATTGCATTCATATTCATATTGCATTACAGGTAATCTTTGGATGGTGTCTTATATCCTGCTCTGTATCAGGTACCTTTCAGGATTGCAGATCAGCACCAGCACCGCTATTCTACACGCTCCAATTGTCGAAAAATCATGGACCAGATGCAGAACGAGATGCAAGATGTGCGCGAAAAGCTCGCCCTCTTCATGCAGACCATGGAAGCTATAGCAAAAGGGCAGGAGAATTTGCAGGCCATGGTCCAGCCTCTGTTGGCTCAAAACGCTGGTCATGGTAATGAAGATCATCAGTCTGTCCGGGTTGATACTGCTCATGGAGACGGCACTCCCACGCCAGTGGCTCCGCCTGTGGTCAATATACCTGCTGCTAATGTCAACAACGCTACCGCTGCTGTGAACGGTAACGTCGGAGTGGGGAATGAGACTGCTGTCCATAATGTTGGGCTGGGTGATGTCAATTTGGGAGATAATCTAGGAGGCAATGGCTTTGTCAATACTGGGTTCGGATTCAACGATCAGGGGTTCGATAACACTGGCAAGTATGGCTTTAATGCTCAAGGCTTTGGGCAAGATGGTTATGGTATGGTCAATCAGGGTTACGGAGGCTTTGGAAACGGAAACGGTGCTGGGTTTATGGCTTTCGGTCCTGCTGGAGGTGTTCAAGGGTACGGCAACAGAGGCCGAGGTCCGGGGATGAATCAGATCAGAGCTGGACGTAATAATGGATGTGATGGGTACGGGGCTGGAAATGGTATGTGGCAAGAAGATCAGCAGGAGGACGCCTTCTCCGGAGGAGGTTTTGAAGGGCCGATGGATGATTCCCAAAAGATTAGAATGCTGGAAGAGCAGATGAAGGGAGTCTTGAATCAAAGTGCTGTGGGATTGGACATGGCAACCATGGGCTTGGTACCTGGCTTGAGGGTGCCAATTAAATTCAAGGCCCCTGCGTTCGACAAGTACAAAGGAGACACATGTCCGAAAGTGCATGTACGAGCTTATTACAGAAAGATGTCTGCATACTCAACTGATGAAAGAATGCTAATGCATTTCTTTCAGGATAGTCTGTCGGGCCCTTCCTTAGAGTGGTACATGGGGTTGGAGCCAACTGATATCAAGACTTGGAAGCAATTGGCGGAGGCTTTTGTAGCCCATTACAAGTATAATAGCGACCTGGCACCCAATCGGGTCCAGTTGGCCGGGCTTTCGCAGAAGAAGGGGGAGAGTTTTAAAGAATACGCGCAAAGGTGGCGCGATATGGCTGCCAGGGTCCGTCCTCCTGTAGAAGATAAGGAAATGAATGACATGTTTGTCGGCACATTCACAGGGCTGTTTCATGATATGCTGTTTCATACGTCTCTGGCCAGTTTTTCAGACCTGATTCTAATGGGAGAAAAGATTGAACGTAATATTAAGCAAGGAAAGTTCCAAGTCGAGGAATCAACTGCATCTGGCAGTAATAGGAAAGCTTATGGTGGGCGCCGTCAGGGCGAAGCTAGCGCAGTATTTGGAGGCCGAGGCCGAGGCCGAGGCAGGGGAAGAGGTCAATATCGTCAGCCGCAGCAGGTGTCGAGTGTTACTATCCCATATCAACAACAACCACTCCAGCAACAACAACCGGTTCAGCAGCAACCAATGCCACAGCAGCAGCAGCCTCAGCAGGGGGCACAGCAAGCTCAGCGAAGATTCCAGGGTAATAAACCGAGAAGAGTATTCGAGAAGCCTCCCTCAACCTATGCCGATTTGTTGCAGACATTGTTGGGATTGAATCTGGTAGAGAAAAGAACTCTGGCGCCGATAACGGGAACTCCCCCGTTCGGCTACGATGCAAGCAGGCACTGTGAGTTTCATTCTGGGGCCCCGGGTCACGATATAGAAGGTTGCCATGCTTTTAAGCACGTTGTGCAGGATCTTTTAGACAACAAGACTATCAATTTCAGAACGGCAGGTCCGAATATAGTCCAGAAACCCATGCCTAATCATGGGGCGAACGCCGTTCTGACTGAGGAAGGTCTGAATCTTATTATGAATGTTGAAGATTTGAAGACGCCGCTGAGCGAGATAAAGAGCCGACTGTTACAAGGAGGTGTTTACCCGGGATGTAACGAGTATTGCTTAGATTGTTGGACCCTAGCTGGGGGGTGTGAGGATTTGAAGAAAGGCATTCAGGCTTTAATTGATGAAGGTATATTGCAGTTTGATCGAGCGGCAACTGACGAGCCTGCAGGGGCAGTAGTGGATAATCGGAGTGATGTGGCCACGGTAACGATCCCTCGGAAGACGATCACTATTGCAGCACCAGCTCAGCGACCACCGATTACCATAACTAAGGCCGGGCCAATCCCGTATGAGAACACGAAAGTAGTCCCATGGTCATATGGGTTAGAGGTGTATTGTGATGGGATAAAGATCGATGTTAACAAGCAGCCAGCGGAGATTATGGATAATGTTGTTGGCTCAGGAGGCATGACAAGGAGCGGCAGGATCTTTATATCTCCTGAAGTGGAGGCTGAAAGGCTAGCGAAAGGAAAAGGGAAAGTGGTAGAAAATGTTCCAGCGCAAGCAAGTGAAAAAGAAGCAGCATCGAAAGATGTGGAAGAATTCATGCGCTTAATTCGGAAAAGTGATTATAAGATTGTGGAGCATCTGCAGCAGACACCGTCCAAAATATCTATCTTATCATTGCTGTTGTGTTCGGAAGCTCACAGGAATGCTTTGCTGAAAGTCCTGGACACTTCTTTTGTACCCCAGGATGTCTCCGTAAATCAGCTAGAAGGAGTATTGGCACATGTGAATGCAGGCCACAGCTTGGGCTTTACCGATTTTGACTTGACTCCGAAAGGGAGAGATCATAATATGGCATTACACGTATCTGTTGAGTGTAGAGGATCGGTAATGTCGCACGTATTGGTTGACACCGGATCATCTTTGAATGTGCTTCCCAAGAAGGCGATGATGAAGCTGGATGTTCGAGGGATTTTGTGTACACCCAGTGATTTGGTAGTCAGAGCGTTTGACGGCACGCGGAGAACAGTCTTCGGATCGATTACCTTGCCTCTGCAAGTGGGGCCGGAAGTGTTTGCAACTGAATTTTATATCATGGATATACAGCCTGCGTACAGCTGCTTGCTTGGAAGACCCTGGATTCATGGGGCAGGGGCAGTCACGTCTACCCTGCATCAGAAGTTAAAGTATATGGTCGGAGACAGCGTAGTCACCGTGTGCGGAGAAGAAGACATCCTGGTCAGCCATCTATCTTCGTTTAAATATGTGGAAGTCGACGGAGAGATCCACGAGACACCATGCCAGGCATTCGAAGGTTTGCGCATCAAGGACAAAGGTCCCGGGCCGAGCAAAGTGCCAGAGATAGCCGTCTCATCGTATAAAGAGGCTCAAGCGCTAGTAGAAGCAGGAGAAGCCAAGGGCTGGGGCAAAGTGCTGGACATTCCTGTGAAGATGGACCGGTTCGGACTGGGGTACCGACCGTCGTCATCAACTCCTTCCGTGGGGGCCCCCCGTTTCAGAAAGTCAATTACCATCTCTGCCAGTGGAGTATGTCATGAAACTGTCAATGCTGCTTCAGAGTCTGATGAAGGGGACAGCGACTGTGATATGGATGCCTGGATACAGCCAAGCACGCCAGGACAAGGACTGTGCAACTGGTCTATTCAGGAGCTTGTTCCTGTGACTTTTGAACAGTAATGCTTTGCTTTATTAATTGTTGAATAATCTGATGTCTTGCCCGGGGCATCAGGATTTGCTTAGGGCTGTGTTATCATAAACATTGCGTGTTAATCATTAAATAAATGGCGTTTTTTTCATGTGCAAATACCGTAATCCCTGTCTTTCTTATTTTGTATTTTTCAATAAAATGGCAACGTGGTTATTCGCTTTATACGCATTTTGAAGCACTTAACCATTCCTTTTGCAGGATAACATTTTCAGATGACATCCTTGCACCACCTATGACTCGTCCCGACTTTGAGCGCCCAGTGTTTCAGGCTGAAGAAGAGGTTGTCGAAGATAGCGACGTTCCTGAAGAACTGTCTTGGTTAGTGAAGCAAGAGGAAAGAGCCATTCTGCCTCACGACGAGGTCATCGAAATTATCAATTTGGGGTCGAAAGGGGTTGAGAAGAATATTCGTATCGGAGCCGCACTGCAGGGTGATATCAAGCGAAAACTGGTTGAAATGCTCCAAGAGTATAATGATGTATTCGCTTGGTCATATGAAGATATGCCGGGGCTCGATACTGATATGGTTGTGCATCGCCTGCCACTGAAAGAAGATTGCCCGCCGGTCAAACAAAAGCTTCGCAGAACTCGACCAGATATGGCAATGAAGATCAAAGAGGAGGTGCAGAAACAGTGGGACGCTGGTTTCCTGGCTGTGACGAAGTATCCTTCATGGGTTGCCAACATCGTACCAGTGCCAAAGAAAGATGGCAAGGTTCGAATGTGCGTGGATTATAGAGATTTGAATAAAGCAAGCCCAAAAGACGATTTTCCGCTTCCTCACATTGACGTGTTAGTTGATAATACTGCTCAATACTCCGTATTCTCCTTCATGGATGGCTTTTCAGGCTATAACCAGATTAAAATGGCGCCAGAGGATATGGAGAAGACTACTTTTATAACGCCGTGGGGAACATTTTGCTACAAAGTGATGCCCTTTGGTTTGAAAAATGCTGGGGCAACATATCAGCGTGCGATGACGACTCTTTTTCATGACATGATGCATAAAGAGATCGAAGTTTATGTTGACGATATGATTGCCAAATCCCAGACGGAGGAAGAGCATCTGGTGAATATGCTGAAGTTGTTTAAAAGACTTAGGAAGTTCAGGCTGAGGCTGAACCCTAATAAATGCACCTTCGGGGTGAGATCGGGTAAACTGCTGGGGTTTATCGTAAGCGAAAGAGGAATAGAGGTCGATCCTGCTAAAATAAAAGCGATTCAAGAAATGCCGACGCCTAAAACAGAGAAAGAGGTGCGCGGGTTTTTAGGGAGGTTGAACTACATCGCTCGGTTCATCTCTCACCTAACGGCCACGTGTGAACCATTATTCAAGCTGTTGAAGAAAGATCAAGCTGTAACGTGGAACGAAAATTGTCAAAAGGCGTTCGATAAAATAAAGAAGTATCTGCAGGAGCCTCCTATTTTGATACCCCCAGTGGCAGGGAGACCCTTGATAATGTATTTGACGGTTCTTGAGGGAAGCATGGGTTGTGTTCTCGGTCAACACGACGAGACGGGGAGAAAAGAGCATGCGATCTATTACTTGAGTAAGAAATTTACAGACTGTGAATCTCGATACTCCATGCTGGAGAAAACTTGTTGCGCGCTAGCCTGGGCCGCCAAGCGTTTGAGGCAGTACATGCTGAATCATACAACCATGCTCATCTCGAAGATGGATCCTATCAAATATGTGTTCGAAAAGCAGGCGCTGTCAGGTAGAATTGCCCGTTGGCAGATGGTCTTGACTGAATATGATATTCAATACGTCTCGCAAAAGGCTATAAAGGGGAGTGTGCTGTCTGAGTATCTGGCGGAGCAGCCTATTGAAGAGTACCAATCGATGAGATTTGATTTTCCTGACGAGGATATCATGCACCTAAAGATGAAGGATTGTGAAGAGCCGTTGCCAGACGAAGGACCAGAGTTGGGGTCCCAGTGGAAGATGATTTTTGACGGAGCTGTGAATGCTTACGGTAGCGGAATAGGGGCAATCATCACGACGCCGCACGGGTCGCACATCCCGTTTACTGCCCGATTGACCTTTGCCGTTACCAACAATGAGGCCGAATACGAAGCTTGTATAATGGGGCTTGAAGAAGCCATTGATTTGCGAATCAAACATCTAGACGTATACGGAGACTCAGCTCTGGTGGTGAATCAGATCAAAGGGGAATGGGAGACACGGCAGCCTAATTTGATACATTACATGAATTATGCAAGGAGATTGTTGCCTTTCTTTGACAAGGTTGAATTGCATCACGTACCGCGGGCAGAAAATCAAATGGCTGACGGCCTTGCCACTTTGTCTTCCATGTACAAGGTCAACTTCTGGAACGAAGCTCCTCAAATCACTATCTCTCGGTTGGACAGGCCAGCTTATGTATTTGCTATTGATGAAGCATCCGATGACAAACCGTGGTATTTTGATATCCTTAATTTCCTGAAGAATAAAGAGTATCCGGCTGGGGCATCCAGTCAAGATCAGAAGACTCTTAGGAGATTAGCGGGCAATTTCTACTTGAACCCGGATGGCGTCTTGTACAGAAGAAACCACGATTTGGTGTTGTTGCGTTGTGTAGACGAGAAAGAGGCAAAGCTTCTCATGGAGGAAATTCACGAAGGTACCTTTGGTACACATGCTGGTGGGCATGCTATGACAAGAAAGTTGCTGAGGGCAGGTTACTTTTGGCTGACGATGGAAACTGATTGTTTCAAGTTCGCGAGGAAGTGCCACAAGTGCCAAATCTATGCTGACAAGATACACGTGCCTCCGAGTCCTCTAAATGTGATGTCATCTCCATGGCCATTCTCGATGTGGGGAATCGATATGATTGGGAAGATCGAGCCGACGGCTTCTAACGGGCATCGGTTCATCCTAGTAGCAATCGATTATTTCACCAAGTGGGTGGAAGTGGCGTCTTACGCAAATGTAACGAAGCAAGTGGTGGCCAGATTCATCAAGAGAGATATCATTTGCCGATATGGGATTCCCGAGCGGATAATCACGGACAACGGTTCAAATCTGAACAACAAAATGATGAAGGAGCTCTGTCAGAATTTCAAGATCGAACATCACAACTCCTCCCCTTACCGACCCAAGATGAATGGCGCTGTCGAAGCGGCCAATAAGAATATCAAGAAGATCGTTCAGAAAATGGTGGTGACCTATAAAGATTGGCATGAAATGCTACCTTTCGCTTTGCACGGTTATCGTACGACGGTACGCACATCAACCGGGGCAACTCCGTTCTCGTTGGTATACGGAATGGAAGCGGTATTACCATTGGAGGTTGAGATCCCTTCTCTGAGGGTGTTGCGAGACGTTCAGCTGGACGAGGCAGAATGGGTAACGAATAGATTGAACCAACTGAGTTTGATGGATGAGAAGAGGCTAGCTTCTCTGGCATACGGTCGTTTGTACCAAAGACGAATGAAGAAAGCGTACGACAAGAAGATACTTCCGCGAAGCTTTCAGACGGGCGACCTTGTGCTGAAAAGGATTCTCCCGTCGCAAGCAGATCACAGGGGCAAGTGGACCCCCAACTACGAAGGGCCATACGTTGTCAGAAAGGTCTTTTCAGGAGGAGCTTTATTGTTGTCCACCATGGACGGAGAAGACTTTGCGTCACCTGTGAATTCGGACGCCGTTAAAAAATACTTTGCTTAAAATAGACCCGCTGGACAGAAAAAGAGAGTCCAGGCAAAAATGGGGCATCCTGGCGAACCAAAAACAGAATGAAAGGTTCGGGCAAAAGTTAGGGATAAAAATTGAAAAAAATGTACACCCGCGAAGTTGAAAACCTACACTGGGCGGCTTC
The DNA here is from genome assembly GCA_963859935.3 of Lathyrus sativus. Taxonomy (NCBI): domain Eukaryota; kingdom Viridiplantae; phylum Streptophyta; class Magnoliopsida; order Fabales; family Fabaceae; genus Lathyrus; species Lathyrus sativus. Next base: position 185,254,746 of record OZ012736.1, on the reverse strand, counting down.
GGCAAAAAAGGGTATCCCGGTGAACTGAAAACCCGTAAAGGGCGGTTCACGCAAAAGTTAGGGATTTGAAAAGCAAATGACTGCGGTCCGAATTCAATGAGCATCAATGCGGGAGAATATATTTGAGGGGTCGACTATCGGATACGGTCTCTTCAGAAAAATGGATACCGGGAAAGCATTAGAGGCGGACGAGTCATGGGAGGATCAGTTCGTGGTGTTCATCTGCATCCCGTTGCCGACATGTGTACAAAATTTAAGTCGTCAATATTTATGCTTCTTGTGCATACTTGCATACTTATGTATTTGCTTTGCGTAGCTTCCTCTTTTCAGGAGTTACATCCCGTGTACAAAAAACTCCGCCCATTCAGGGGCCCGATCAATGAAAATATGTTATTCAGTACTTGATGCTGGTTCTTTACTGTTTTGTGCATGATAAAACGCCTAAGTTTAGTGAAGCTAGCATGAGTATAACATCGCTGGCCCTTGCCAACAATTGCTAAAGCTTTGAATTAACTGAGTGTAACGTCACTAACCTGAATTGATTTGATTGCATAGGCTTGTCGTGTCTTGTTTGTGTTGTTGCAGGTTTCATAACCATGCGAGGAATACAATCGAAAGATCGCGATAACGAAAGACTCAGTCTTCACGCAGGTCATGCATGTTCTTCCTGAAGAAGGATAGAATTCCCCAGCGAGCCGTAGCTTATCCAAAGGACGTGCTCCAGAAAAGTTATTCGTCCTCAGCAGAGTTTGGCGATTCCAAGATCGTAAGGCTGTATTTAGACAGGTTCGTCTTTCCCCGCAGGGTCAGGCACTCTCCCCCAGTGGAGTCAGTTAATTTTCCCCGAGAAAATCATCCCATCCCCAGCGGAATTCTCTTTGCAAGTGTTTTCATTCCTTCCAGTGGAACTCGAAGATTAAGACTCTCCAAAGCAGAGTTGATGGTGGTTCCTATCATTTATTTTGTCAGAGATACTGGTGATATCAGTTTACGCTCCAGCAGAAATCCGATCGTACTATGCACATCTGCTATTCCCCAGCAGGGGGTTACCTCAATAGGGTATGTGGTTTGAGTTCCCAATTTCCCAGCAGGGTTGACTTCACCCTTCCAACATTTATTTTGCTGGAATAATTCCGTAGCATCTGGCTATCCCCGGCGGAGTCGGCATTATCCTTCCAGCATTTTTTTTGCTGAAGCAGTTCCTGTATTCTAGCAGTTCAGGTAGAGAGAGTTCTTGCTCAAATGAACTACCAAACAGTCAAAATCTCGGCATGGGACGTCCAATGTCAGTTTCGGCAGTATTCCCCACAGAGTTGCCAGAATGAGTTTCTCTTTGTTCCCAGGCAGAATTAGTTGTCATCAGGGGTTCCATGAATCAGAATTTCCGAGGCCACCGCCGGTTATCAGAACAGGCGTCCGGTAGTTTGGTTTCCAAATATCCCCAGTAGAGTTCATCTCAAAGTCGCTGTCACGTCAGTGCTAAGAAGTTTGTGGGTGAGGATCATTGGAGAACTAAGTCCTGACGTGGACAATTTATTCCTATATTGACAGGATTTCTTCAGAAGTGGGCGTCCTAACGTGGACAGGTTTATTTCCCCGGATTGGTAAGGTGTGTTAGTCCTAACGTGGACAGATTCGGTTTTTCGAAATTAGTGGAATGGGAGGTCATGACGTTGACAAAAGTGATTACTCTTTGTGTTGGTGCCCTTACGTGGACAGATCAGACAAGGATGTGAGTCCTTACGTGGACAAGTCTTATTTCCTCAGCGGGTCGAAGACGCCTGAGTCCTAACGTGGACAAATCAAGACGAGATCAGTGTTCTAACGTGGACAAATCAAAGAGATTATTATTCCTAACGTGGACGATGTAGTCCTTACGCGGACATATCAAAAGAAGTGATTCCTAACGTGGAAAGAGGAGAGTCCTTACGTGGACAGATTAAGATTGTGTTCCTGACGTGGAAAGATGGAGATTCCTTACGCGGAAAAGATTGAGTCCATACGCGGACATATCAGAAGGGGATTCCTTACGTGGAAAAAGATAGTTTCCTTACGTGGAAATGACAGCATTCCTGACGTGGAAAGAGTGGAGTCCTTACGCGGACAGATTAAGATGGCATTCCTCACGTGGAAAAATGTAGTCCTGACGCGGACAAATCGGAAGGAGTTGGTTGCCTTATGTGGAAAAGTTATGCTTCCTTACGTGGAAAAATGGTGTTTCCTTACGTGGAAAGAGATTGATTCCTGACGTGGAAAGAAAGAGTGTATTCCTGACGTGGAAAGAGTTTAGTCCTGACGCGGACAGATCAAAGAAGTTATTCCTAATGTGGAAGAAGAAGATTTCCTCCCTACGTGGAAAAATTGGGTTCCTTACGTGGACAGATTGATATAGTTCTCCTCATGTGGAAAGAAGATTGCTTCCTGACGTGGAAAGATGGAAGGGTTAGCCCTAACGTGGACAGATGTTACTCCTAGCGTGAAAGAATTTTATTCCTAACGTGGACGATTCAGTTTATGGAAATGCAGACGAATTATCCCCAGCGGAGTTGCCGAGATTTTTCTGGGTTAACAGCAAGTGGAGTCCTAACGTGGACAGGTTTTAGTTGAGATTTCTTCGTATTGATGACGGACAGAGTCCTAACGTGGACAAGCAAGCAATCTGTGATGACAGAATCCTCTTCAGAACGATGAAGACAATCCCCAGCACAGTCGCACGAGATCAGTGGGTTACTGTAACAGTCAGATTCAGCTGATGAATGTCGTTCCTCAAGCAGGAGCGCAATTTAGTTTTGCGGTTGGCAAATTTATGGTTTCACTAGTATTCAACCGTCTCGTACCACGAATGTCTGAAGGCTCCGGGCTCTTCACCCAATCGGGTCCAAGTCGCTTGAATAGGGGCAGCTGTTGCACCCTAAAATTTGCCCAACCTTATTCACTTGGTTTATGTGTCAATGTCATTAGCATTTGCATATAGAGTCATGTACATAGACTAACCATCTGCATAGCATAAGCATAGCAAGTCATTCAACAGGGGGGTCAAGCATTATTCTCATCTCTAGAGGCCTATCAAGAGGTTATTATCCTGATTCAATCTCATTCAAGTCATCAGAAAAGAACTTGAAAGTAAAGAGTTCAGCAGATCAAGCCTTGAGTCCATCTCCTAGCTGAGGGTGTCTGAGGGTCAACAAGAGGGTTGTGAGCTGTGAGTTGAAGGCATGGAGAGTATCTAGACATTATGAGAGACTTAGAAAGTCATTTGGAGAAGGAGACAAGTCATTGAGGAGAGCACAAGAGCTACAGCTGAAGGCAGTCAACTAGGGTTTCATCTGGGTCAACCCTAGGTCAACCCTAGGTCAATTGACTGATTTAAGGGGCATTCAAGTCTAGTGGAGAGATGTGGGGTTCATCATTGGATATATAAAGAAGGATATGGAGATATGCCAAGGAGAATTCAAGAGAAAGCAAGGAGAAGAGGAGTTTCTAAATTAGGGTTTCTGTGTAAAATCCCCTAGTTTAGGTCAAATTTCCAAGCAAGATAAGTCAAAATGCTAGCTTCAAATGGCTTCTTGGCCAACATGAAACTTGTAGAGGATCTCAAGACCTTTAATTTGAGTGGTGGAAGACATCAAGGAGATTTATAGAACTCAAGTTATGGTCCTTGCAAGTTACAGGTCATCTGAGGTATCTGAACTTTTGTCTGTGAAAGTGACTTGACTTCCAAGCTAGTTTTTCCCCTCAAAGAGATTTCAAATGAATTCTTGGTCAACATAAGAATTGTTCCTCATTGTCTTAGCTTTCTAGAATGGTATAGCATGCCCTCATATGATGTGTGGAACTCAACTTATGGTCTTGGCAAGCAAAGGGTATTTTGGGCATTTGTGAATTACAGGTCACTTTAACCTATGTCCAAAACTCATACAAGGAGGCCTCAAATGGAAAAACTTACAACATCAAACTTGCTCCAAATGACATTTTGAGTCTAGAAAGAAGGTCACAAATTGTTGGAAAAGCTCATAGCATGAAGTTGCATGATTGGTCAAAATTTGAACTAAAATGGCTTATAACTTGAAAAAAGTCAAGGTGAAAAATGGTTTGGGAGATTTATAAGTCCAAATGGAGACTTCCAATATATTATTTTGAATGGAAAAGACATTCTAGAGACAATGGTTCAAACACTTTTTTGAGTTTAGAAGGAAAAAGAAAAGTTATCCTTGGTTACTTGCATTTTAAGAAACATAGCCAAAATGAATCAAAGTTGGAAGGCAAGGGAATGTGTAAGAGGGATCTAGAAGTTACCATTGAACACTATATATTCATGAAATGAAGATTGATCAAGGGTTGGACTCATTTTTCACCAAGAATTTCCCAAATTCTCTCATTCTTTCTCATTGCAATTTCACTTCAATTCCTCAAATTCTTCACCAATCACCATCAAAATCAACTTCATCATACTGATTCATCATCATAGATCAGAATTCAACCAAGAACAAGGTGTGATCAATCCATTTTCGAGCACTTCCTTCAAGAACATACAAGCTGCAAATTCAGTTGTAGATCAAGATCCAAGCCAAGTTTCATCCAAATATTGCAAACAGAATCAAGTACATCAAGAATGGATCAAGATTGAAGCATACAAGAGCCTGGATCCACGTGATTACTCAGCCTCCATTAAAGCTTGCTCAAGGTGCAAATCTTTCTAACTTACTCAATTTAGGGAGATTTAGGTAGTTTTACTAGTATATTCATGGTCTAGGATGTTAGGAGGTTAGTTTAGATGAATTTGAGGCTGAATAGAGACAATTCATAGCAGGTGCACCAAACTGTTAGGACCTAGAACTTGCAGCATAGTGCATTATAATATTAGGTTGTTAGCGCAGGATGATCACCATTAGTCATAGATTGGATTAGTGTAAGTTTGATTGAGAATTGTTGTGATGCATCTCAGAGTGTTTTCATGGAGTCAGAAGTTGTTGCGCTCGGGTTGAGTGGTGTGTTGAGTTTAAAAGCAATCAAAGACCATAGGCTTATAGAGGGAGAGATTTAGAATGTTTTTCATGTTTATAGCGTGGCGTTTCATGGACTGTAGAGTGAGAACCGATTGAGGGAAGTTTGCTCGTGCATGGTGGCCATGGAGGGAAACCCTAGCTCTTATAGATTCAAGGAGGAAGACGAAATCGTGTCCATCCATTTTGTGCAAGACTTTTGACTTGGAGAGCAATCGTGTGGCTCTTATTCAAGCTGATTTCTGGAGGGAAGCTGTGGTGCCCTAAACGCACCGTTTCATTAATTGAAACGGGCGGGCCTGAGTGATTTGTGATATTCCCACCCCCCATTAGTGAGCCCAAATCAATTTGAACGTGATATCTCCTGCTGAATGCACCCCTGCTTGTTTTTAGTTTTATTAATTCTGAAATGGTTTTGGGCTTAAGCCAAATTCGCTAACCACACCCCCTGTCTGCTTGGCCCATCCTGATTTTAACTAGGCGTGTTTACTATTAGTACCTCCTCCTCCCATTTTAAATTCAATTTAATTTTTAATTCACTTTAATTTTTACCAACTTTTAAAAATTCATAATAAATACATAAAAAATCATTTTCAATTCATTCTTTTTACACTATTTTCTTTAGGATGTGTAGAAAATTGTCATTAAATAAAATTGCATTTTTATTTTCATTTCATATTTTTTCCATATTTTCTAAATAAATGTCATTTTAGATAGTTTCATTTCATGCATGATTTTATTAATTTTTGTTCTACTAAATGCTTTCATATTTTTTGTTCATTCTTTTTAGGGTGTTTAGATGAGATATTGAACTTGTAGAAACAATTTAGTTCCCTTTTTTAGAAATTAATTTTAGGTGCTTAATGTAGGCTTGAACAACATGAACAAATTAGGGTTTTTAGATAATGACTTAGGAAGTTCAATTCATTTCCCTTAGGACTTAGGATTTAACTAGATTAGTTATGGGACTATAGGGGCTATGGGTAGTTATTAGATCCCCTTAGAAAAAAGTCAGGATTTCCCTACTGCTATTAATAATGTCTGTATATCTGATTGACTGGTGTGGTGTGCCCTCTGGGGATTATTGCTTGCTTGCTTGGGTATTGGGTTTGTCTGGGGCCCTGGGAGAGCTGAAGACTTGAGGAGATGAAGGCCATTGGAGATCCAGATGTTGGAGATCAACTTCCAGAGTTGAAGAGAAGATTCTTGCTAGCAGATGCTGAGGAGGCTAGGGTTTAGGAGCTAGGCAGAGCTCTAGGTTAGAAAGTTTGTTTCTCAAACATGGATTGCCTTGTCTGCATCCATTCTTCTCTGTGATTCAGAGTCTCTCTAAGACACTCACCCCCTTCCTTTGGAAGGCTTGGTGATAGTGTCTAAGAGATAGAACTCTTGAGAGAAAATGTCTCTTGTGTTAGAAGCAGTCTGTTCACCACCCTTGGTAGTCAGCTGATTGCTTAACACCCAATTCACTCTTGTGACTGATCCCTCATCCTGGAGGTTTGAACTTGAAGAAAAGCCATTGCAGATAGAAGACTGATGATCAAAGCCCTTGCCTGAAGGCCATGAAGATGGAGATTGATGCTTGTTGAAGCCTGTAGCTGATTGGAGGTTACTGGAAGCTAGATGTTGAGTCAGAGCTGCTGATGCTGTTGTATTTCATTGCTGATGTATTGTTTGGATTTCCTGGTTGTATTGTTTGCTGTTTACCCTGTTGGGTTGAAAGTGAATCCTGTTCATTGTTGCCTATTGTTTTCTAGGTTCGAGGTTGAGTGGGACTCCCTTGCCTCGCTTGTACTGTTGCATCCATGCATTTTACTGTTTTACTGTATATATATCTGATATTGTTTCTGTTGCTGCCTATCCCGTAGGATCTCTGTTTCTCTCTGTGCAGGAGAGGAGCATGATAGACACTAGGTCTTAACCCATGCATGATAACATTAGGTTAGTTTGTTTCCCTTCGTAACCGTAGGTTAGAGTTCTGTCTCTTCTTCCTTAAAACAAACAGAAAAACACGTAAAGATTTCAAACTCAATAAAAGACACTTCTTCCGTAAAAGAATGTGAACTCATCAAAACGTCATTTTTGTCCGCCGGGACTGTTAATCAAGAAAACCTTTTTCAGAAGGAATAAAATCAATCAAGGACAAGCTTGTGTCGTACGTGGCCCGAACTACGTTTGCTCTGATCTTCCATGCCGTGTGGAAGTACGTAGGCATAGGATGCGATATCCTAGCGAGCAACCTTCCCCTCCTTTCCCGTAGGTAGGCGAACTACGTTGACTCTGATTTCTCGTTCCAGACGGGAATACGTAGGCATAAAGTGCGATACTTTGCCGAGTCATTTTTATTTTTCATTTTATTTTCTTTTAACCCCTGACCTGTAGAGTAGATAGAATAACAATCCATATCCGAAGACAAGCGTGGATCCCGTCGAGTACGACGGACGTGAGGGGTGCTAATACCTTCCCCTTGCGTAACCGACTCCCGAATCCAGGTTTTGGTTGCGACGACCATACCTTTCCCGTGTTGTGCGAGGTTTACTCTGAGCGTTTCCTTTCCCTCCCGTGGGATAAATAACGCACGGTGGCGACTCTTCTGTTCAGCCGGCGCCGATTTTCGCAGTAGCGACAGATAGTTAAACCAACCCGTCAGATAAACACAACAAGCATGGATCCCATCGAGTACGATGGACGTGAGGGGTGCTAATACCTTCCCCTTGCGTAACCGACTCCCGAACCCAGACAATGGTTGCGATGACCTTGTCTTATACCTTTTCGTCAGGTTTTTTCGATCGTTTCCTTTCCCGTTCTGAGGGATAAATAACCAAAGGTGGCGACTCTTCTGTTTTACCGGCACCTTATTTTCGCAGTAGCGACAGCTGGCGACTCTGCTGGGGACTTGATAGTTTCCTGGGATCCAACGTCCCCTGCGATAGTCAATCCTAGAGCTTGTATGTTTACTTGTTGGGTTGTGTTTATTTATCGCATTCATTTCCCGCACTTTATTTTCAGTATGATATGATTATCTATATTGTTGTGGGAGGGGCATTCTGATGAGTGAGAAGCCAGACCCAGGCTTGAGCGCTACATAGTATTAGAGTGGGTTAGTGGAGGACGTGCTTGCTTTGCTTGCAGCTATTCCCACGTAATCCACACTCAGACGAGGTTCTCTTTGATGGCTTCCTATCGGTCCTTTGGACTCGAGGGGTTGTTGGATCTGAGGATTGTCGACTCTAGGAACCGATCATTTAGAATTCAGCTAAGTGAGGCCGCTTCAAGAGACGATGATGCCACACCTCCTGGGTATCGTATCGTCATTTCTTGAAAGTCTGTGACGCTGATGACCGCATAGGATGCCGAACCTTTTCCGTGATTAGGTCCATACCTGTGAGCAGGGTCGGGTTATTGCAGGAAACCTTAACCTTCAGACTACCTGGTTTTCTTGACAGTAAATCAGTTTTGTTGGTATTTGAGGTTCTCATCATCAGATATATGGGTGCTCTTGACAGAGCAGATTTATGGTCTGGTGTTTGAGGTTCTCATCATCAGATACATGTGTGTTCTTGACAGAGCAGAATTATGGTCTTGTATCAGGGTTTTCTTTTCATCCGAAATATGGTTGTTCTTGACAGAGCAGTATTGTGGATACAGAGCCTTCATCTCCTCAACAGCACAGTCATCTTGATCTCCTGCTGCATGATTGCATTTTGCATTGTTTGCATCCTCATTTGCATGTCATTAACGTGTGTCTGTGTTGCAGGTGCATATTTCTCCCCTGGTTCTAGTGATCTTGATCCTCATGGCAGATATGGCATCTCTGAAGAAGACAGTGGCTTACAAGCTACCAACACCAGACATTCGAGAGTTACGGACTTTGATTTCTTTGGCTGACAAGACAGTGATGGAGAGTTTCAGAAAGAGTTATGGGAGACTTCTGAGTATCGTGTATAAGCTTCCTACATACGAGTTGAATGGCCTCTACGCCCTGCTGCAGTTTTACGACCACAACTCAAATGCTTTATGTTTCTAGACTATGTCCTAGCCCCGACCTTGGAAGAGTACTCTGACCTGTTGGGGGTGCCTTTGATGAATCAAATGCCTTACTACCTTGTGGAGGGTGAACCCAAATTGAGTAAGTTGACTGACGCTCTTCATGTAGATGAGTCTGAGTTGGAAGGGATGGTTTCCAGAAAGATTGGAGTTCATGGTCTCCTTTTGCATTTCCTGATGGAAAAAGTCTGAAAGTTTGCCGAGAAGGGTCGCTGGGATATATTTAATGCCTTCCTAGCCCTCTGTATCTATGGGATCGTGCTATTCCCAAGTCACCCGGACTTCATAAGCATGGATGCTTGCCATATATTTTCCTCCGGGAATCCAGTACCCACTCTCCTCGGAGATGTCTACCATTCAGTTCACAGCAAGAACGAAAACAGAAAGGGGAAGAACGTGGCATGTTGTGCTCCTTTACTGTATAAGTGGTTTGCTAGCCATCTTCCTAAGTCGGGGCCGTTCATTGATTCTGCTGAGTCTTCACCTTGGTCCTCGCGTTTGATGGGTTTGACTGCTGACAATATTATCTAGTTTGATAGAGATCTGCTGGGCAAAGATATTGTGTATAGCTGTTGTGGCTTTCCGAACGTCCCCCTGGTCGGAAGGAATGGATGTATCAACTACAATCCATCTTTGCTGGTACGATAATTTGGGTATGCACTATTAGGTCCTCCTAAAGAGGAAGAGATACAGGAATCTCTGTATCTCACAGGGTTGCTTGAAGGTGACACTTTGGTCAAGGTACAGTCTTGCTAGGAAAAAGCAACAACAAGGCCTTTGATCCGTATGTGACTTGGGTCCGAGAAAGAGCCGCCAAGTTTCTAATGTCGTTTCCTGCTGTGGAACCATTGTATCCTCTTGTGCACAAAGATCCTACTACAGTTGACATTATGAAATTCAACCAGGTACTCCAAGAGAAGGAAGAGCTCCGAAAAGCCAACGAAGAGTTGGAGAAAGAGATCGCTCAACTCCGGAGTGAGAAGAGTGAAGCCATTTATACCTGCAAGAAGCAGACAGAGATGATCAACCTTCTGGGATCCAACCTGACCAAAGAAACTGATGTTAGGGAACGTCTGGGGTTGGACCTGAAGTCAGTACATGGTGTGTTGACAACCAAGAAACAGGATCTGGACAGAGTGTACCAGAAGTTAACCCAATACGAGAGGGCCTGGAGCAGTACCCTAGCCAAATACAAAGAGCGGGAAGAAAAGCTGAAGCAGCAAGTAGCCGAGCTAGAAGCTCAGATTATGGTGAAAGACGAGAAGATAGAGGCCGAAGCCTCACTGCGACGAGACGTCCAGTATAGATTGGCTGAGGCCGAGGCGAATTTGCAAGATTTTCAACTCCGAGCTAATGCTAAATGGAGAAGAGCCGAGAACCGTTATGAAGAAGGTGTTTCTATGAGCGTTGCCGAGAACCTCCCAGAGTCCATCAGGCAGAGGGACCTGCTGGCCCAGGATTTGCTTACTCAGTCAGATCATCCCGCTACAAAGAAGTTGTTAGAAGATCTTCGTGCCCGTGGCCGCACCTGATCCTTTTGTATTTTCTTTATACATTTTATGCATTGATATGCTGATCACCGCCAGGTCTGTTGGTTGGGGTCATGCCTTGTTGCTTCAGTTGTGTGTGATTACAGTTGTACGCTACCCGAGCGGGCTTTTCAGATGAATATATGAGGATTTCTTTTCCATGATTGGATGATAGACTTTATTTGTCTCGGAAACTAGGATCGGGGGGAATCTCCCCAAGGCACAAACACACATTTGCATTTGCATGAAGCATTTGCATGACGAGCACCTTGTCGTTTTTTTCTAACCCTTTGTGTATGCAGGTTGTTCCAGGATTGATCGAAGACCGATCCACCGCTATCCAACTAGAGCGAATCAAGCTAGAGCAATGGAACAAGTGCAAACTGACGTCCATGAACTCCGAGAGAGGATGGACCGCTTCATGGAGCTCATGCAAGTGGTCGCCAACGGCCAAGACCAGCTTAGAACATTGGTCCAGCCTCTAATCTCAAGGGTTGACAGCAATGGTGTGCTTCATGGTGGGAGTGTTCCGACCCCTCCTCCTGTTGAAACTCCTCAGCGTGGCATCCCCGTGACCGGGGGGAATGGAAGTGGTAACGGCAATGTGATCACTAACATCGGGCTCAATGGTAATACGACTGGCGTCGGTAATGGAAACTTTGAGGCTAATGGCAACGCTGGACTGGGCAATGGCAACACAGGAGCTGGAAATCTGTATGGGCCTCAGCCATGGCAAGAAGATCGTCAAGAAGATTTATTCTCACAGAGGAGTGCTGAAGGAGAACTGACTGCTGAAGCACGTCTGAGGTTTAAGGCACTCGAGGACAAAATGAGGAATTTCGAGAACCTGAACACTATGGGGGTCGACATGACTAAATTGGGATTGATTTCTGATTTCAAGGTGCCTCCCAAATTCAAGGTACCTGACTTTGAGAAATACAAGGGCACCACTTGCCCTCGTGTCCACTTAAGGCCATACTACCGAAAGATGTCCGCTCACTCTGAAGACGAGAAGCTGCTGATGCACTTCTTTCAGGATAGCTTGTCCGGGCCATCCCTAGAATGGTACATGAGTTTGGAACCCACCAGTGTGCGCACGTGGAAGGAACTTGCTGAGGCCTTTACTCCCCACTTACCTTCTATCCTTGGGTGTTTTATCCCCCATGTACCTTTATCCCGGGTGTTTTATTCCCCGTTTACCAGATATTCCTGGGTTTACCTAACATCATGGTGTTTTACCCCCATTTGCTTTTTTTCTCCCTGAGGTCGTGTTTTACTCGCGTCTTACCTTGTGGGCAAAATTTATTTACTTGGCATCATGGGTGTTTTATCCCCATTTGCGTTTTTCTCCTGAGCTCGTGTTTTACCCGCGTCTTACCTTGCGGACAATTTCTAATTTACTTGGCACCTATCAACAATTATGTGTCGTGTCTACCCGACGTTCTTCCAGATATGACATGTCTTCTTCCCTAGTGCAATTCCTCGGTGGGTCATCCCCTGTGACGTTGTTTCGTTTGTATCCGTGCATTTGTCATTTTTATCGTACGCATCATATCAGATTCATATCATATTTAGCATTATAGTTCGTTTTGTTTTGTCCATATCATTGCATAGCACTGCGTCTAAAAGCAAAATTTTCGGTTATTTGTATTTAAATCCCTCCACCATGATTTCTCGAGTCTCCGTTGCTCAAATCACCCGGTGAAGTTATTTAAATAGGGGCAACTGTAATACCCCAAATTTTGCCCTAAGATTTGTCGTCGCATTTCATTGCATTTTTATTGCATTTAATCAATTACTAACAAATTTGTGTAGTCGTTTGACTTTTTGCAGGTAAATATCATATGGCATGCATTTTTTTCTAAAAAGTAAAAATGGCATAATTGGCAAGAGGACATGTGTAAAGAGTTGTGAGTGTGAGAGGTTGAGAGTTCGAATCTCACCTTTGTCACTTTTTGTTTTTTTATTATTTTTACTCTAAATTTTTCTATCTTTCATTAAAAAATAACAAAAATAGTTTTTTATTATTATTTAATTATTATTTTAGTATTTTAATTAAATCATTTTTTAAAATATTATTTTTTTCACTTTTTTCTAAATTATTCATAAAAATATCCAAAAAATCATAAAATAAAAAAATATTAGGAAAAATTTTGTTCTTTTTATAATATTTTTGATTTTAGGAATCAATAGGATTATTAGTTTTTATTTTAAGTTTATTTTAAATTATTTAAATTTTATTTTTTCTTAACTAATTATTTAGTTTGGGCTTTAAAATGGGCTTTAGGGACATTATTGACAATTGGGTGTTAACCCTAATTTGTTCCCTATATATACATGTGTTGCCTTGTTGGAAAGAGGGTCAGAAGATTTTCTTCAGAAAAGAGGAGAGAGAAAGGGAGAAACAAAGGAGATCCCCAGAGAAGAAAGGCGGTCGTTCCCACAACTCGTCAGAAGGATTGGAGCTCTCCAGTGTTCCCTTATTCAAACCTTTTTCACATTTTACCGAAGCAAACCTCCGCTTCGTAGGTTAAATTACTAAACCTTTTGCCTTTTCATGTTTATGTGCATATTTTGCCATGTTAATGTGTTTAGGTCCGTTAAATTATTAAACCTTTTGCTTTTTCATGTTTATGTGCATATTTTGCCATGTTAATCTCCATGTGTGTTTAGGTCCGTAGATTTTAATATCAAAACCCTTTTTTTATCAAAACCTTTTTTAAAAATCAAAACCCTTTTTATTTATTTATTATTAAAACCTTTTTTAGTAAGACCTTTTTTAAAAACTGAAAAGCCTTTTTGTTCCCAAGAAAAAAAAAAACCTTTTTGTTCCCAAAAACCTTTTCCCAAAAAAACTGAAAAGCCTTTTCCCAAAAAACTGAAAAGTCTTTTCCCAAAAAAACTGAAAAGCCTTTTTTTGGGATGAAAAACCTTTTAAACTTAATTTTTTTTATAATTTTAACTTAAATATTTTTTATTAAAAAATTAAAACTTTTTTTTTATAATTAAAATATTAAAAAATTAAAACCTTTTCGTAAGGAACTCCTGATGTTTGATGTGTCATTTTATGTACCTTTTATTACTTTTCTTTCTACTTTTCTTTCTTTGGGCATTTCATGTGCATGCTCGAGGTTGAGATGTGCTTGTGGTGGCCACAGCCCCACACTATTTTCCTCCCTCACTTCATTCTAAGTGTCATTACATATTTTCATATTCTTCATGTTTTCAGAAATGTTTCTTTGTTTCTTTATACCCTCTGCCTTTATTACTTTTCTTATTTTTGTACTTTAATTATTCCTCCATATAATGATTTGTCATATTTTCACATTTTTTTACAGTTTTATCCTTCCGAAGGATTAGGTCCAGCCTTTTGGCCGCCGAGTCAATAGCCTTACCCCTTTAATGGATCAAACCCTGTTTAGCCTAGGTGTCCCGCCGCGGACAAAATTGCTTTTATCCTAGTGTTAGGCCAAAATAGTCGTCGTACTCTGTTTTGAGGTTTTCCGCCGTGGAATCCCTAATTTAACCCTATTTTAATTTTAATTAATATTTTTTAACATAGAGATTGGAGTCTCTGAACAAACCTTGGCCACAGTCAAGACGTTTCTAACCTCCCTTTTGAGGGGAACTACAGTTACTCTGATTCCATTCCCGTAAGGATATGTAGGCACAAGATGCGATGTCTTGCCGAGTAAACTTAGAATTAACCCCTAGGTCTTTTTTAATTTTCAATCCTTTGTATATACCCTAAAGCAAAATAATTAATGAAATAAATAAAAAAATAAACAAAAGGTTCCCGTAGAGTACTACGGAAGTTTAGGGTGCTAATACCTTCCCTAATCTTAACCAACCCCCGAACCTTAGATCTCTCCCCTTTAGGTTTTTTCTTTCTTTAACCTTTCCTTCGGATAAATCAAAGACCGGTTGTAAATGAATTAAGATTCAAGTTAATCAATAGCTTGACATCCAAATTTCACCGCAACAGAAAATGGCGACTTCACTGGGGAGTCCTAACTATTGAGGGTTATCCCTATTTTGTTTATTTTTCTTTATATATTTGTTTTATTATATATTTTGCTCACTTGTATGTATATATTGGGGTACCTTACTTGGAGTTACTGTGTTGTGAGATAAGTCCTACACCCGGACTTGAGCGACCTTATGATAGGATGGCTGATATATTCGACGAGGCTTATAGGGAGTGAGTCCCGACTAAGCTAAATCGAGAATCACCGCTCAGTTGAGACACTTTTGAAAATGGTTCGGTTGATCGAGTGTAGTCGTGAAAACTTTTACCGTTATCGATTGGAGTCTGTGATACTGGGAACCGTAGTACCTTTACACCATCTTGGCCTTATCTAGGACGTAGTGCGGGAACTATGTGGGAGTAGTCCTACAATGGTTGCTACGCGATACTACACTCAAAAGAGGTTCTCTTGAGAATATTATCGACCCTCAAGTCAGTTGGGAAGTTGATAATATCCGAAGGATGGACTGATGACTTTAGGCACTTTTTAGAACCCTTGTTCTGCAGGTACAATTAATCTATAATACACACCACTTTGGGAAGGGTAGACCTTGACTCCATTCATTGTTCCTCTAAAATTAGGACCTTTGTTTGCTTATGTGCGTTTGTGCTTTGCATCCATAAAGTATCATATCATTTCTAGTTTCAAGGAATTCAAAAGTCCTTTGCAAATTCGAAAAGCCTTACATTTTAAAGTCTAAAATTTTTTCCAACTTTCTTAAAAGGCAATATTCGCAATCGACCGTTGAAATTCTTGAAACCATTGCATGGCATCAGCATCACATTTTTGCATTGCATTTGTCCCCCGGTTTCTCATTCTCGGTTCTCTCGTCTTCTAGTGTACCTTTGAGTCGTCAAGCTGATTCCTCGACACAGACATCAGACCAGAAACGGAACAGGAGTCACTTTGATCCTATTCTCATGACTTACACATAGCTATATCCTAACTTAGTCCGGCAAGGACTGATTACTACAAAGGCTTTACCACCTCCTCTTAATCCTCCAGTTGGATTTAGGGCTGATCTAAAGTGTGCTTTTCATGAGGGTGCCCCAGGCCATGACTTGGAGCATTGTTTTGCATTGAAGGCTAGAGTATGTGAATTGGTTAGAACTGGAATACTTGATTTTAGAGACAGTCATCCGGATGTTCAGAAAAATCCCTTGCCAGTACATCAGAAATGAAGTTTTGTCACTAGGCCTTTTGTTTCTCGTTGTTTGCACTTTCCTTATTTTGTTTAAGTTGTTTGCTTTCAATTATGTTTGTACTTTCATTAATGAAATAAGCATTGCGACTTTTGATTCAATTCATTTCCGTCCATTTATTTGCATCTTTATGCTTTATTTTTCAAATGTTTACTTCTTGTCCAAAATTTTGATATGCTAAGATCGGAGGGAGGATGACGAAAACGTTATACCCATAATTGCTGTCAGTATGCTTTCAATCAAACCTTGTTGACGATGTAAGGCATTGTTTCAATTCCCAAACACTGGAGAAATAAGGAGGTTAATCCCTCGTTACCCCCTTCGAGCCTAGAAGTTGGAGTTTCTTTCGTTACAAAAAAACCCACAATTTTAACCTTGGGATGGGTAGTTCTCAGTTAACTTGGTTGTGTGTTCATACGATACACCTTTCATTAACAAATTTTCCTTCGCACACGTCAAGCAAGTGTCGAAGATGTTTTCTAATCAAAAGGTCGATGATGGTTCACCGTAATCATTAAAATCAAACAGTCACTTTCCTTCACACAAAAAAAATAATATAAAAAAAGCAAAAGAAGCCCGCTAAGTCAAAACCTATGAAGGAGACTTAGGCAAAACTGGGGCATCCCGCTGACTGTAAACTCTAAAATAAACAGTTCAGGCAAAATTTAGGGATAATACAAAGAGATTTTTAAATCCTTATCTTGAAAATCCTCAATGTCAAAACAATCAAATGTTATAGGGGAGTAGTGGCTGCCTTTTCATAGGTCCCTTTGACTTCTGAATCATCACTGCGACGATCAATGAAATCCCTAACTTATGGGAACCTGAATGCATAGTATGAGTTAACTGAGCATAGGACTGAATATCATCACGTAGATTGGGTGGGTACAAATAAATTTTGAGCCTTTATCTTTTGTTTCATAAACCGTGAACCAGGCCACATTACAACCCTCAAAAGACCTAATTGAAGCAAGGTTATTTTGAAAGTATACTACAGCAAGGTTGCGTAACCTGACTCCAAAAGATCCTTGCGAATCATTTATTTTGGCAATACACTTTTATTTTAAACTTTGAGTGTCTTGAACCGCCTTGTTCTGACTAACGACTCATGTATTTTCCATCTTTCAAAAATAATTTTGATTTCAAAAGTCGCATGAACTTTGCATTACCATGTTTGTAGGAATATTTTTGTTTGCAAACTGGCTTTCCTCTAAGGAATTTTCAAACAATGAGAAACTTGGTCAAGTGATCTTATCGGGGGCAAGTTCCTTTTACATCCTGTCAAAGAATTAGTTCAAGATTTGTTCAAGGCAATATCTTCTCAGATTTGGTTTATCCAGAGAATTGTTCAAGACTCAGACTGGGGCAAGCCCTCCGAGGATACAGCAAAACAGTCGATTCCACGAATCAGACATCTGAAGCAATTATCAATTCATTTGACCTGGGGCAGTTTACTTGCATAATCCCCAAGCAGTTATTCATCATTCCTACAGTGACTATCAACTTGATACAGTTTAACAGAATGACAGTGATCTCCGTGTTGAGGAATCAGTCCTCCAGTTTTGTCATCTCACAGAAAGAGTCGAGTCTTGTCGTCGACGTCTGCATTTGCATTTGATCATATGTCATAGCATAATTCCTTTACATTTCTATCTTGGGTGCTTTATTTCCCATTTACCTCTCTATCTTGGGTGCTTTACTCCCCATTTACATTTTTATCTTGGGTGCTTTACTCCCCATTTACATTTCTATCTTGGGTGCTTTACTCCCCATTTATATTTCTATCCTGGGTGCTTTACTCCCCATTTACATTTATATCCTGGGTGCTTTACTCCCCATTTACATTTCTATCTTGGGTGCTTTACTCCCCATTTATATTTCTAGCTTGGGTGCTTTACTCCCCATTTACGTTTTTATCTTGGGTGCTTTACTCCCCATTTACATTTTTATCTTGGGTGCTTTACTCCCCATTTACATTTTTATCTTGGGCGCTTTACTCCCCATTTACATTTCTATCCTGGGTGCTTTACTCCCCATTTACATGTCTATCTTGGGTGCTTTACTCCCCACTTACCTTCTATCCTTGGGTGTTTTATCCCCCATGTACCTTTATCCCGGGTGTTTTATTCCCCGTTTACCAGATATTCCTGGGTTTACCTAACATCATGGTGTTTTACCCCCATTTGCTTTTTTTCTCCCTGAGGTCGTGTTTTACTCGCGTCTTACCTTGTGGGCAAAATTTATTTACTTGGCATCATGGGTGTTTTATCCCCATTTGCGTTTTTCTCCTGAGCTCGTGTTTTACCCGCGTCTTACCTTGCGGACAATTTCTAATTTACTTGGCACCTATCAACAATTATGTGTCGTGTCTACCCGACGTTCTTCCAGATATGACATGTCTTCTTCCCTAGTGCAATTCCTCGGTGGGTCATCCCCTGTGACGTTGTTTCGTTTGTATCCGTGCATTTGTCATTTTTATCGTACGCATCATATCAGATTCATATCATATTTAGCATTATAGTTCGTTTTGTTTTGTCCATATCATTGCATAGCACTGCGTCTAAAAGCAAAATTTTCGGTTATTTGTATTTAAATCCCTCCACCATGATTTCTCGAGTCTCCGTTGCTCAAATCACCCGGTGAAGTTATTTAAATAGGGGCAACTGTAATACCCCAAATTTTGCCCTAAGATTTGTCGTCGCATTTCATTGCATTTTTATTGCATTTAATCAATTACTAACAAATTTGTGTAGTCGTTTGACTTTTTGCAGGTAAATATCATATGGCATGCATTTTTTTCTAAAAAGTAAAAATGGCATAATTGGCAAGAGGACATGTGTAAAGAGTTGTGAGTGTGAGAGGTTGAGAGTTCGAATCTCACCTTTGTCACTTTTTGTTTTTTTATTATTTTTACTCTAAATTTTTCTATCTTTCATTAAAAAATAACAAAAATAGTTTTTTATTATTATTTAATTATTATTTTAGTATTTTAATTAAATCATTTTTTAAAATATTATTTTTTTCACTTTTTTCTAAATTATTCATAAAAATATCCAAAAAATCATAAAATAAAAAAATATTAGGAAAAATTTTGTTCTTTTTATAATATTTTTGATTTTAGGAATCAATAGGATTATTAGTTTTTATTTTAAGTTTATTTTAAATTATTTAAATTTTATTTTTTCTTAACTAATTATTTAGTTTGGGCTTTAAAATGGGCTTTAGGGACATTATTGACAATTGGGTGTTAACCCTAATTTGTTCCCTATATATACATGTGTTGCCTTGTTGGAAAGAGGGTCAGAAGATTTTCTTCAGAAAAGAGGAGAGAGAAAGGGAGAAACAAAGGAGATCCCCAGAGAAGAAAGGCGGTCGTTCCCACAACTCGTCAGAAGGATTGGAGCTCTCCAGTGTTCCCTTATTCAAACCTTTTTCACATTTTACCGAAGCAAACCTCCGCTTCGTAGGTTAAATTACTAAACCTTTTGCCTTTTCATGTTTATGTGCATATTTTGCCATGTTAATGTGTTTAGGTCCGTTAAATTATTAAACCTTTTGCTTTTTCATGTTTATGTGCATATTTTGCCATGTTAATCTCCATGTGTGTTTAGGTCCGTAGATTTTAATATCAAAACCCTTTTTTTATCAAAACCTTTTTTAAAAATCAAAACCCTTTTTATTTATTTATTATTAAAACCTTTTTTAGTAAGACCTTTTTTAAAAACTGAAAAGCCTTTTTGTTCCCAAGAAAAAAAAAACCTTTTTGTTCCCAAAAACCTTTTCCCAAAAAAACTGAAAAGCCTTTTCCCAAAAAACTGAAAAGCCTTTTCCCAAAAAAACTGAAAAGCCTTTTTTTGGGATGAAAAGCCTTTTAAACTTAATTTTTTTTATAATTTTAACTTAAATATTTTTTATTAAAAAATTAAAACCTTTTTTTTTATAATTAAAATATTAAAAAATTAAAACCTTTTCGTAAGGAACTCCTGATGTTTGATGTGTCATTTTATGTACCTTTTATTACTTTTCTTTCTACTTTTCTTTCTTTGGGCATTTCATGTGCATGCTCGAGGTTGAGATGTGCTTGTGGTGGCCACAGCCCCACACTATTTTCCTCCCTCACTTCATTCTAAGTGTCATTACATATTTTCATATTCTTCATGTTTTCAGAAATGTTTCTTTGTTTCTTTATACCCTATGCCTTTATTACTTTTCTTATTTCTGTACTTTAATTATTCCTCCATATAATGATTTGTCATATTTTCACATTTTTTTACAGTTTTATCCTTCCGAAGGATTAGGTCCAGCCTTTTGGCCGCCGAGTCAATAGCCTTACCCCTTTAATGGATCAAACCCTGTTTAGCCTAGGTGTCCCGCCGCGGACAAAATTGCTTTTATCCTAGTGTTAGGCCAAAATAGTCGTCGTACTCTGTTTTGAGGTTTTCCGCCGTGGAATCCCTAATTTAACCCTATTTTAATTTTAATTAACATTTTTTAACATAGAGATTGGAGTCTCTGAACAAACCTTGGCCACAATCAAGACGTTTCTAACCTCCCTTTTGAGGGGAACTACAGTTACTCTGATTCCATTCCCGTAAGGATATGTAGGCACAAGATGCGATGTCTTGCCGAGTAAACTTAGAATTAACCCCTAGGTCTTTTTTAATTTTCAATCCTTTGTATATACCCTAAAGCAAAATAATTAATGAAATAAATAAAAAAAAAAAAAAACAAAAGGTTCCCGTAGAGTACTACGGAAGTTTAGGGTGCTAATACCTTCCCTAATCTTAACCAACCCCCGAACCTTAGATCTCTCCCCTTTAGGTTTTTCCTTTCTTTAACCTTTCCTTCGGATAAATCAAAGACCGGTTGTAAATGAATTAAGATTCAAGTTAATCAATAGCTTGACATCCAAATTTCACCGCAACAGAAAATGGCGACTTCACTGGGGAGTCCTAACTATTGAGGGTTATCCCTATTTTGTTTATTTTTCTTTATATATTTGTTTTATTATATATTTTGCTCACTTGTATGTATATATTGGGGTACCTTACTTGGAGTTACTGTGTTGTGAGATAAGTCCTACACCCGGACTTGAGCGACCTTATGATAGGATGACTGATATATTCGACGAGGCTTATAGGGAGTGAGTCCCGACTAAGCTAAATCGAGAATCACCGCTCAGTTGAGACACTTTCAAAAATGGTTCGGTTGATCGAGTGTAGTCGTGAAAACTTTTACCGTTATCGATTGGAGTCTGTGATACTGGGAACCGTAGTACCTTTACACCATCTTGGCCTTATCTAGGACGTACTGATGACCGAAGGAATCTTGCAGTTTAGCCGAAGGGCCGAATGTAGATTTGGAGAGGTAGTACTAAAACAGGATGATGAGGTTGTCACCATCACCATCCCTCGCCAGACAATAACCATTTCTGCGCCCAGACCGCCCACAATTACCATCATAAAAGCTGGGCCGATACCTTTTGAAAGCGCCAACGCTGTCCCGTGGCATTATGGGGCAGACGTCTACTGTAACGGACAGAAATTGGAACTAGAACCATCTGGTCAGTCTGTGGATAACCTAGTGGGAATTGGCGGAATCACACGTAGCGGAAGAGTATTTGCTCCACCTGAGATTGTGGGGGACAAAGCAGACAAAGCTGAAGAAACTGATAAGGGAAAGAGTAAAGTCGTTGAGGAAACCCCTCGTGGGGTAGAGAAGGACTTACTTGTGAAGGACGCTGAAGAGTTCATGAGGTTGATCAAAAAGAGTGATTACAAGATCATTGACCATCTTCATCAAACACCCTCGAAAATTTCCATCCTGAATTTGTTGCTGTGTTCGGAGTCACATCGCAATGCGCTGTTAAAGGTTTTGAATGCAACGTATGTACCGAAGGAAATCTCGGTCAACCAGTTGGAAGGGGTAGTAGCCCACGTAAATGCTAGAAACGGGTTAGGGTTCACAGACCTGGAGCTGACGCCGAAGGGAAGAAACCACAACAGCGCCCTGCACATCTCGATAGAGTGTAGGGGAACAGTTATGTCCCACGTGTTGGTGGACACTGGGTCTTCACTCAATGTTCTCCCGAAGAAGGCATTGATGAAGTTAGATACTTGAGGATTGATTCGAACACCCAGTGATCTGGTTGTGAAGGCTTTCGATGGAACCAAGCGTCATGTCTTTGGAGAGGTAACTCTGCCAATCCAAGTTGGGCCGGAAACTTTCGACACAGTCTTCTACATTATGGACATCATGCCAGCCTACAGCTGTCTCTTAGGCCGACCATGGATCCATTCTGCTGGTGCCGTAACCTCCACGCTGCACCAGAAGCTCAAGTATGCTGTAGGGGGCAGTATTGTAACTGTATGTGGCGAGGAAGATATAATTGTGAGCCATTTGTCGTCCTTCAAATACGTTGAGATGGATGGGGAGATCCACGAAACCCTATGTCAGGCCTTCGAAGCTGTTAAGGTCAAGGACGTGACTCCTGTAATGATTGAGAAACCAGAGATGACTCTCTCTTCCTTCAAGGAAGCCCGGGCCGTCGTTCAAGCCGGATCTACCCCAGGCTCGGGGCAAATTCTAGAAATACCTAACAAACAGGACAAGTTCGGGTTAGGATACTCTCCTTCGGCTGAAGCCTCCTCTTCTCACAGTGCGTCGCGAGGTAAAGGGCCGATCCAGTTTACCAGTGGCAGGGTAATATTTGAAAATGTCAACGCAGTGTCTGAAGACGGCGAAGACAGCGATTGCGACCTAGACTCTTGGATCCAGCCAAGCAAACCAGGCCAGAGCCTCAACAATTGGTCCATCAGGGATACCATCCAAGTGACAGGCAAAGAGTAATGATTTACTTTCTCCAATTATTGTACAACCCTATGTCCTACCCGGGGCATAGTGGTTTTATTGTCAGGGCCTTGTTTGATTATTTACATGCATTTTACCAATAAATCAAAAGGCGTTTTTCTTTGTATTCAAATGTTGTGATCTCTGTTATTCCTGTTTTATATTTGTTTTGAAAAACAATAAAATGGCAATAGGGTTTGTGCAAACATGTATATCCTTGTCTTAAGCTTAACCCTTGTTATTGCAGGATCCGCATCGCAGATGACACCGACTCTGGACCTTCTACGACTCACTTCGACTTCGATTTCCCGATCTATCAAACCGAAGAAGAGATTGATGAAGACAAAGACCTTCCCGAAGAGTTGGCCCGCTTGTTGAAACAAGAAGAGAAAGTTATTCTGCCTCACGAGGAAGAGATTGAGATTGTGAATCTGGGTTCTGAGGAACTGGTCAGGAACGTCAAGATAGGGGCTGCATTGCAGAGTAATGTCAAGCAGAGATTAGTCAAGATGCTTCGAGAGTATAGTGATGTCTTTTCTTGGTCATACGAAGATATGCCCGGACATGATACTGACATCGTGGTCCATCACTTGCCGCTGCGAGAAGATTGTCCTCCCGTTAAGCAGAATCTTAGGAGGACACTACCAGATATGGCCGTTAAGATCAAAGAAGAAGTGCAAAAGCAGCTTGATGCTGGCTTCTTAGCGGTCACTACTTACCCTCCGTGGGTCGCCAACATAGTGCATGTACTGAAGAAAGACGGTAAGGTGCGAATGTGCATCGATTATCGGGATTTGAATAGGGTGAGCCCTAAAGATGATTTCCCGCTCCCTCATATTGATGTATTGGTCGACAATACAGCCCAGTTCTCCGTGTTTTTGTTCATGGATGGCTTCTCCGGCTACAATCAGATCAAGATGGCGCCGGAGGACATGGAGAAAACTACGTTTACTACACCCTAGGGAACATTTTGCTACAAGGTAATGCCTTTCGATCTGAAGAACGCAAGGGCCACTTACCAACGAGCAATGGTCACTTTGTTTCATGACATGATTCATCATGAAATTAAAGTCTACGTTGATGACATGATTGCGAAGTCCCAAACGGAGGAGGGACATCTGGTCAATTTGCTGAAGCCTTTTGAGAGGCTTAGGAAGTTCAGGTTGAGGCTGAATCCTAACAAGTGTACTTTCGGAGTACGGTCGGGAAAACTACTGGGGTTTATCGTGAGTGAAAGAGGCATTGAGGTTGATCCTGCAAAGATAAAAGCAATACAAGAAATGCCCACGCTAAAAACCGAAAAAGAAGTTCGTGGTTTCCTGGGCAGAATAAACTACATTGCAAGGTTTATCTCTCAGCTCACGGCCACGTGTGAACCGATGTTCAAACTGCTAACGAAAGATCAGGCGATTATCTGGAACGAGGATTGCCAGAAGGAATTTGATAAGATAAAACAGTATCTACAGGAACCTCCGATCTTGATACCCCCAGTGGCCGGAAGACCCTTAATCATGTACTTGACAGTTCTTGAAAATAGTATGGGGTGTGTTCTCGGTTAGCATGACAAGACGGGCAAAAAGGAGCATGCCATTTACTATTTGAGTAAGAAGTTCACAAACTGTGAATCCCGTTACTCAATGCTGGAGAAAACGTGTTGTGCACTAGCCTGGGCTGCCAAACGTTTACGACAGTACATGCTCAACCACACAACCATGCTAATTTCGAAGATGGATCCAATCAAGTACATCTTCGAGAAGCAAGCGCTTTCGGGAAGGATTGCCAGATGGAAAATGGTGTTGACGGAATATGACATTCAGTACGTTTCCCAGAAGGCCATCAAGGGAAGTGTATTGTCTGAATACCTTGCCGAACAACCGATCGAGGATTATCAGCCAATAAAATTTGAATTCCCTGATGAGGATATCATGTTTCTCAAAGCAAAGGATTGTGATGAACCGTTGCCCGGCGAGGGAGGGGCCAGATAGGAAATCCCAGTGGAAATTGATATTTGACGGGGCGGTTAATTCTTACGGAAGTGGCATTGGGGCGATCATCATGACTCCTCATGGATCCCACATCCCGTTCACGGCTAGACTGACGTTTTCGGTCACCAATAATGAAGCAGAGTACGAAGCATGCATCATGGGTCTAGAAGAAGCAATTGATTTGAGAATCAAGAACCTAGATGTATATGGTGACTCGGCACTTGTGATCAACCAGATTAAAGGGGAGTGGGAGACTCGTCAATCGAATTTGGTGTCGTGCATGAATTATGCCAGAAGGATGCTTCCGTTCTTCGATCGAGTGCAACTCTATCATGTGCCCAGAGCTGAAAATCAAATGGCTGATGCCTTAACCACGTTGGCTTCGATGTATAAAGTCAATTTTTGGAATGAAGCTCCAAGGATTGTCCTTTCTCGTCTTGATAGACCTGCATTCGTCTTTGCAATCGAGAAAGCCTCCGACGGCAAACCATGGTTCCATGACATCCAGACCTTCCTTATGACTAAGGAATATCCTGAGGGAGCGTCAGCCCAGGATAAGAAGACTCTGAGGAGGCTGTTTGGAAATTTCTATCTCAATCCTGATGGAGTTTTGTATAAAAGAAACCACGATCTCGTGCTACTCAGATGTGTAGATGAGAAAGAGGCGAGTATGCTCATGGAAGAAGTCCATGAAGGCACATGCCATGACAAGGAAGATCCTTAGAGCAGGATATTACTGGCTGACGATGGAATCGGATTGCTTTAAATTCGCGAAGAGATGTCATAAATGCCAGATTTATGCTGATAAGATTCATGTGCCGTCGTGCCCATTAAATGTCATGTCCTCCCCATGACCGTTCTCCATGTGGGGCATTGGCATGATAGGCAAAATCGAACCCACCACATCTAACGGGCATCGCTTCATTTTAGTAGCCATCGACTACTTCACCAAGTGGGTGGAGGCAACCTCGTATGCTAACGTGACCAAGCAGGTGGTGGCTAAATTCATAAAGAGGGACATCATCTGTCGTTACAGAATTCCCGAGCGGATCATTACTGATAATGGTTCGAATCTGAATAACAAGATGATGAAGGAGTTGTGCCAGAGTTTCAAGATTGAACACCACAACTCGTCTCCTTACCAGCCGAAGATGAATGGTTCCGTTGAAGCGGCCAATAAGAACATTAAGAAGACTGTACAGAAGATGGTTGTGACCTATAAAGATTGGCACGAGATGTTGCCATTTGCATTGCACGGTTATCGTACGACGGTACCCACATCAACCGGGGCAACTCCTTTCTCACTGGTGTACGGTATGGAAGTTGTCCTACCGTTAGAAGTTGAGATTCCTTCTTTACGAGTTTTGGTTGACGTGAAACTCGATGAGGTAGAATGGATTAAGAACCGACTAAACCAACTCAGCCTGATGGACGAGAAGAGGTTAGCATCGATTGCATATGGTCGTCTGTACCAGAGTCGAATGAAGAAAGCTTATGATAAGAAGGTGCGTCCTAGAAGATTTCAGACGGGTGATCTTGTCCTGAAGAAGATTCTTCCTCCACACTCCGATCACAGGGGCAAGTGGACTCCCAATTACGAAGGTCCGTACATCGTCAGCAAGGTCTTCTCGGGAGGAGCCTTGTTGTTATCCACAATGGACGGCAAAGATTTTGCATCCCCGGTGAACGCGGACGCAGTTAAAAAATACTTTGCTTAAAAATGACCCGCTGGAAAGAAAAAGAATATCCAGGCAAAAAGGGGGCATCCCGGCGAACCATAAAAAAGGAAAAAGGTTCGGGCAAAAATTAGGGATATAAATGGAAAAAATGTGCACCCGCAAAGTCGAAAACCTGGAAGGGCGACTTTGGCAAAAAAGGGTATCCCGGTGAATCGAAAACCCGGAAGGGCGATTCAGGCAAAAGTTAGGGATTTGAAAAAGCAAGTGACTGCATTCCGTGTATGGACTTTCATTGTTTAGTGGACCTGAGGGCCGTTTATCTGAATCAGTCTCTTCTGAAGCTGAAGCGTCGGAGAAGTCAAGTGGGTCATAGAGGGATCAACTCATGGTGTTCGTCTACGCCACATTGCCGACATTTGTATATACTGATGTATATTTATGTTTTTATGCTTGCCCAGCTTCCTCATTCCAGGAGCTTGCATCTGTTGTAAAATTTTTTTACCCATTCAGGGGTTCGTTATCAATGAAATATATACTATTCATCAATTCTGTTTGCTTGTTTAGCATTTATCTGTTTTGTTTGCGAAAA
Organism: Lathyrus sativus; assembly: GCA_963859935.3. NCBI lineage: Eukaryota > Viridiplantae > Streptophyta > Magnoliopsida > Fabales > Fabaceae > Lathyrus > Lathyrus sativus. The sequence goes on along the minus strand of OZ012736.1, from coordinate 185,227,835 downwards.
AGAACGCCGATGTTTTTGATAAAATGCGCATACATAAACTTACTGGCCTAGGCCATTAATTGTTGAAACAATGAATTACTTGAACTTTGTCGCAGGATGATAACTTTGATAGGTCCCTTTGAGAAGGGTATCTCGTCTGTTTGTTTGTGTTGTTGCAGGTATGGCATATTCCAGGCAGTACGCCGTATGCGTTCCCGAGAAGGATGATTCCTCCTTCCCCAGCAAGTTCAGCGGCGTCTCCTCACGGAGTTTGAACATGGGACCAAGAGCATTGATATGTCTCTCCAAGAAGAGAAAATTCTCTCCCTAATCCGATATATAATGAAGGATCATCATATCTCCAGCTAAGTCAGGCGCTGAAGCGTGTATTCATTCCTAGCACCGAGTCAGTGTACAGTTTTCTCATAGAAGACTATTCGCCAGTGTGTAATTTCCGATAATCCAGACCGAAGTCTCCAGCGGAATTGAAATTCCCCACGGAGTTTTACTCTCCCCAGCGAGCAGGATGAGTCCTTCTTCCCCAGTCGGGTTGGCCAATCCCCAAGAGAGTCGAGTCCTTGGAAGCCGTTGAAGCCATGATTGGTGCTCCCCAATAGAGTGTTGAATAGCTGATGCTGTATTTTCCCACCAGGGTCGTTATCTCCAAGAGAGTTTTAGCCGCGAAGGCCGCGCAGTTTATTTCTACGATTGACATTGTTTCCTCAGCAGTTTGTGGTTTGAATACCCGGTTGAGCGAGTCCAAGTTCTCGTAGAACTTCATTCCCCTGCAGCAGTCGTCTGGAGTTCGTTTCCCCTGGTTTTGTCCAATTGAGATTGGTGTGACTTCTTTTCCTCGGCAGGATGATTCCTCCTCTCCACCAGAGTGGTCCTTTCTCCTTGACAGGAGGATTTTCCCTTCAGCATTTATTTTGCTGATGGGGTCGTAACATTTTGCATGATTGCATAGCATTTATCCAAAAAATGCGTAGCATTTCCACCGTGTGGAGCATTACGCCATGGTCAAACATATGCATACGAAACATGAGCTAGGTCGTTACCGTTCTTGTTTTGTAGGTGTTCCTCCGTAGAATGTTTTGCTCAAGATGATTCTTGAATTCCCCAGCAAAGTTGTTTGCTTAAGATGATTCTTAAGATCCCCAGTGAATTCGCCAGAGTTGGTTGCTCAAGTTGATGCTTAGAATCTCCAGCAGAGTGTTTGATCAGGATGATTCCTGAAATCTCCAGCAGAGTTATTGGTTCAGGATGATTCTTGAAGTCCCCACGGAGTTATTTGTTCAAGATGATTCTTGATTTCCTCAGCTGAGTTTATTTGCCCTGAATGATTTCTGGATCCCCGAAGCAGAGTTACTTGATAGTTCTCCAGAATCCCCGGCGGAGATGTGTCATCCCCAACAGGTCTTAAACATAGAAGTTGAAATTTCCCTTGAAGACTTGATGATTGAAGTCTGGAAGTAGTGCCAAATTCCTGACTTACCGATGAAGTCCAACTACGAGGTCGAAGTAGTTCTCCTAGCTGACGCGGGGTGCCTGACGGCAGAAGAATATATATCCCTATTGGGCTCATGATTGACCGAGGATTCTATTTCAGACTTGCTGACGAAGTCCGGCTGATACCTGAGATGTTCTGTGAATGCCCGACGGCATAATTAACTTGATTGTTAAAAAGTTCCTAATGACCTGATGAGTCCCGAGGAATCCTTCTGCCGCGCCGCAGAATGCCTGACGGCAGTATCAGCTATGTATCGCCGGTTACCGAGTGACCAGTGATCCCTTTATGACTTGAGGACGAAGATCTATAGCAAAATCAGATAATCATCCTAACGGAGATTTGAGATTAGACCCTTCACCGGTTACCGTGTGACCAATTCCCCAGCAGAGTTGCAGTGCGACTGTCATGTTCAGTTTTGAAGATGTTCCTGCCAATCAGAGTATCGTTTACCTGTGCGGACGACAGATCTCCAGTTACCGTGTAACAAGTGATCCTTCGATGATTTGAGGACGCAATGATACCAGATAAACCAGAGAATCATCCTGACGGAGGTTCAGATCAGTATTTCTCCAGCTAGTTGCCGTGCAGCTATCATTTCAGTTCCGAAGATTTGTCCCCATCAGAGTACCGTGTACTTGTGCAGTTGGAAAATTTCCAGGTTTGTTGGTATTCAACCGTCTCGTACCTTGATTGTTTGAGAGCCGTTCGCTTCTCACCCAGTCAGGTCCAAGCCGTTTGAATAGGGGAAGCTGTTGCACCCCAAAATTTGCCCAACTTTTCTTTACCTAGCTTATGTTTCATTTCATTCACATTAGCATTATCATTTGCATTTCATTGGCATGTATGCAGGAGATCAAGAGGTATGATTACCAATCAAGATCTATACAAGGCTATCTAAGAAGGTTATTCAAGTGTTCAAGGGTTGATATCCTTGTCAGAGAAGTTAAAAGATCCTCAGAGAGAGTGATTGAAGCCAGGTGTGTAGGTCTCCTAACTTGAGAGTTGTGGGAAGATCATCAGATGATTCTGAGGCCATGAGGATGGACTTGAGGTCTTGAGAGAGCTCATGATAAGTGTTGAAGATCACTTTGAGGCCTAGACAGGTCATTGTGCAAGATTAAGAAGGCTCAGCCATGAGTGGTGCAGCTAGGGTTTGACTGGGTCAACCCTAAGTCAACTGAGGATTTGAAGGAGGTTGAGACTTAATTCAAGAGCCATGTGACCATGGATGGATGCATTAAGATGTTATAAGGATGATTCCAAGGTCAACTCATCATGATTGAAGATTTTGAGAAGTTTCAAGCTAGGGTTTCTAAGACTTGACAGTGTAAAATCCCCTAGTTTGACCCCTGTCTTCAAAACAATTTAACTCAAGATAGGATCTTCATCTCATCTTGACCCCAACATGATTGTTGTAGATCATGATCTTAGCTTTAATTTGAGTACTATAAGTCCTTGATAGGGTTTATAGAACTCAAGTTATGAGCCAGACAAGTTACAAGTCATCTGAGGTATGTGAATTTGGAGCTTGAAAGTTACCCAACTTGCATGATACTTTTGCCCAATAAGGATGATTCCTATGAACTTTTGGCCAACATGAATGTTGTTCCTTATTCTCTCAGATTTCTAGAGAGTATTAAAAGTCCTTGATAGGATTTGTATAACTCATGTTATGGCTTTGACAAGTCAAGGGTATTTTGGGAAGTTGTGATTATGGGTCATTTTTGGTTATAGGTCATTTTCACCAACTTAGACACCTCAAATGAAATTTTTTTCAACTTGAAAGTTGCTCAAAATGGGATTTTAACCTTGACCATGTATCAAGGAGGCATTGAAATTGCTCAAGGAGAGACTTGGTTCAAGAAGTGGTGAAAAGGGATGGATTAAAATGGATTAAATGACCAAAAATTGAAATAAATCATCTTGTGTGCAAATGGAGCAAAGTAATATCATTTTTTGAATGGAAAAGGCATTTTGGAAACTTTGGCAATATTAGAATTTTGATTTGAGTCCAATATCATGCCCTTTTTCTTTGTTTCTTCATGATGAAGCAACATGACATACATAAGCCATTGGATTGAAACAAGGGGAGAATCACCACCATTCATGTTCAAAATCTCATGAGAAGTTGAATGCAAGCTTGCTAAGGCCAAAACAGAGTGGGAATCGTGACTGGTGTAAGTGAGATTTTGGAGAGAATTTGAAAATCCAATTTCTCATTCTAAAGCTTTGAGAGAGTTCTAGATGATTCTAGTGAGTTCTATATAAGTTGGTAAGTGTGTTCAGCCATTTTTTTGGAAGGATTTGAAGCTGGTAGCAGAGAGAGCCATTGAAAATTCAGAGCTGCAAGTTGAAATCGAATTCTGAGTTTCAGGCTAAATCAAGAGGAATTGAAGGTTGCATTAGCTTCAGAAGGAGTTTTGGAGTGTATCTGCATCATCTTGGTGGTTGAAGTGATCAAGAACCCCTTCTGTTACACCTCTGAACACAGGTTGGTACATTTCATTTTTGTGCATAATCTAGGAGGAGATAGATAGAAATCTATAGGTGGTTAGGATCTTGATGATATATAGATGGATTTGAGATGATTAATTTGGGAATTAGAGACAAGTTAGGATGTGGATCATTTTCTGTTGAAGCTGAATTCTTGCAATTCTTGGATTGATAATCAAGATTCTATAGTGTAAATTAATCACCATGAGATGAAGAATATTTCTGTGCATTTAATTGAAGTTCTGAGGAGATTCAAGATTGAGGTGTATTTTGGAATAGCTATCGGGTTCGAAAATCCATGGAGATTTAGATGATTCTAAGGATGGATTCATGATCAACATAAAAAACTGGACAAGATGATGTATCGTTTTGCTATTTTTAATGACCTGTATATTTGTCTTCACCGGAGAAGACGGTGGCACCACTGCTCAGGCCACTGTCTGTAAATTCCCTCCATCTGAACATTTGAATGAAGAAGATGAGCTTTGAGCGTTGGATCATCACTGAAGCTTGACCAAGTCCATGGAATAGATGGCCACGATTGCTTTGAAAAGTCAGACTTGGACCCTTTGGCTGATACGCAACATTTCATTTAATTGAAGGACGTGGGCTTAGTAATTGGATTGATATCCACACCCCCCATCTGGCCTAATCCACATATTGAACTGATATTAATTGCTATTTGACATGCAACTTTTATTATTTCTTTGGTTTTTCTTTTAATTTCTTCATTTCATATTAGTTTGAAAATAATTCATGAAAAATAGGAAAATAGGTCAATTAATTCCAAGTTTTTTCCCCTGATTCATGGGTGAATCTAAAATTTTACTGAATAAAAATATTAGGAAAACCATGCATTTTCATTTTATGTGCATTTTTTACATTTTATTTGATAATAAAATTACCATGGTTGATACCTCTGTTTGGTGAATTTAGTGTGAGCATTTGGTGATGCCTTTTGTATTGATTTTTTGTTTGTGGTCAGCTTAGACATGTATTCTCCCCTAGTAGTTTTCTCATATTTTTGTGATGAAATTAGGTGGTGTTTTTAGGTTGAAACTTTAGGTGCTCCCTTTTAGGGTTTAAGCTTAGTACCTTGTAGTGTAGAATTTATTTCTAGGTCTAATTTGAGGATTTGATCTCTGGAATTAACATGGTAGAGTCATGATTGACATAGGTTCCCATAGTTATTTTTGTAGGATTTTATAATTGATTTTAGTATTTTAGTTAGAATTAACTTCAATACTAGGTTTTAGGTGATCCTAACTTGCTAACTCAACTAGAATGATTTTATTAGTTCCCTTAGAATGACCTTCCATGCTTCAACTAGTATGCTAACCTAACTTGCTGTGGAAGGCATGGTGGAGCTTGGACTTGAAGATTGCTCTCCTTTTGGTGTAGTTTGTTTAGGGTTAAGGATTAGGGTTTAGGGAGATCCCTTTAGAATAGACTTTCTTACTTCATGAAACATGGAAGGTGTTGATCACTTCCATTCCTCCCTATGATGTAAGGTCCCATTGTGAAGGCCCATCCCTCCTTTGGTAGGATGTGTGGCTCCTCACAAGTTGGTAGAACCTTTGAGGGTTCCTTTCCTTGATGGTGGAGTGCTTAGAGGTGACCTTTGGTCTTCACTTTGCTTCTCCCTATCCCCACCTTACTCTTGTTAGATGAATCTCTCTCCCTTGTTAGAGGATGGAGTTCCCTGCTAGAAGATTGAAGATGCTAGAGGATGGAGTTCCTTGTTAGGAGCTTGAAGATCAAGAAGAACAAGTTGACACTTGTGTGAAGCAGATCAATTTGAGAATGAAGAAAGAGCTTAAGCTTGAAGAAGATGAAGAACAAGTTGATACTTGTGTCTGATGCATTGAAAGCTTGAAGAAGCAAGTTGACACTTGCTATTGAAGAGGAAAATCCTTGAAGAACAGTTACAGACTGAAGACTGAGTTGCTGTCAGAGGATTGCTTTACTGTGAAGCTGTGGAAGTTGTTGATCTGCTTTCTCTCCTGTCTGTTTGCTTTCTGTGCAACTGTATTGTTGTGACTTGTTTGATTTGCTTGATGCATTAGAATTAGTTCATGTTTATATTGTGATAATCTAGGAGCATGATTGCACTAGAGGTTGATTTGCTCCCTCTGCTTGTATTTTTACTGTATCGCTTTGCTTGCGGGTATTCGGTAGAGCCCTGCTCCCTTGCCTATGTGGTTTGTGATTTGCTTGATGACATTTTATTTCCTGTTATGATTGCAATTATTCATATCTAGCTTGAGGTTGAGACGAGCTTGTGGAGGCTAATGCCCCACACACACTTCCTCCCTCACTTGCATTGCATGCATTTTACAGCTGATTCTGTATATCTGTTTACTGTTAAGCTGATGCTTTATCTGTTTCTGGTTATCATTGACATGATCCCTTAGGAATCTCACTTACTTTGATAAGGAAGTATTGATTAGAACTTTAGGTTGAAACCTTTGCATGATAACTTCTAGGAGGTCCCTGTTTCAAACCTCAACCATAGGATAAATCCTTGGCATGACAACAGTAGGATGCTTGATAGTCTCCCCTGTAGAGTCCTTTCTTCTCTTCTCATCTCAAACAACAGTAAAAAAACATAATAAAGGCAAGTTAGTACAAGCGCGTTACGAGCCTTAAGCTACTTGGGTAATGATGATTGAGCGGCCTCCTCTCAATCATCTAGAATTTTTAGTATACGTCCTTTGGACGATATGCGACGCATTCGTTCCCAGGTCATAGTCTCTAGTGCTGTACAAACTATAGACAAACAAAAAACAGTTCTTCCGTAAAAGACAGAAAACAAACTTCAAACCCTTTTTCCCCGTGGGCCCATAATTCAAAGGAAGCTTTTCTGAAGAAAAGAGTGTCGTTAACTCCCAGTTCTACCGCAAACGGTAACGCCTAAGTCTCCAAGGGTCGAGCTGCATACACCAAACTGCTGGAACTGTTTGTTAACCCTACTCGAAAAGACAGATGAATCTGAATCCCCGTAATCCGTATTATCCCGAACTACGTAAGCTCTGATCTCTCATGCCTGTTGAGAGTACGTAGGCACAATACTGATGTATTGGCAAGCCACCTTCCCCCGTCACCCGTAGTTAGTCGAACTACGTAGACTCTGATTTCTCATTCTCTGATGAGAATACGTAGGCATAAAGTGCGACGCTTTGCCGAGTCATTTTCTTTTCTTTTCAGACCAGCCTTGATAGGTAGATAGTTAAATCAACCCGTCAGATAAACACAACAAGCATGGATCCCATCGAGTACGATGGACGTGAGGGGTGCTAATACCTTCCCCTTGCATAACCGACTCCCGAACCCAGACAATGGTTGCGATGACCTTGTCTTATACCTTTTCGTCAGGTTTTTCCGATCGTTTCCTTTCCCATTTTGAGGGATAAATAACGAAAGGTGGCGACTCTTCTGTTTTGCCGGCACCTTATTTTCGCAGTAGCGACAGCTGGCGACTCTGCTGGGGACTTGATAGTTTCCTGGGATCCAACGTCCCTTATGCGAGTCAATCTGGGGATCCAACGTCCCCTGCGATAGTCAATCCTAGAGCTTGTATGTTTACTTGTTGGGTTGTGTTTATTTATCGCATTCATTTCCCGCACTTTATTTTCAGTATGATATGATTATCTATATTGTTGTGGGAGGGGCATTCTGATGAGTGAGAAGCCAGACCCAGGCTTGAGCGCTACATAGTATTAGAGTGGGTTAGTGGAGGACGTGCTTGCTTTGCTTGCAGTTGTTCCCACGTAATCCACACTCAGACGAGGTTCTCTTTGATGGCTTCCTATCGGTCCTTTGGACTCGAGGGGTTGTTGGATCTGAGGATTGTCGACTTTGGGAACCGATCATTTGGAATTCAGCTAAGTGAGGCCGCTTCAAGAGACGATGTTGCCACACCTCCTGGGTATTGTATCGTCATTTCTTGAAAGTCTGTGACGCTGATGACCGCATAGGATGCCGAACCTTTTCCGTGATTAGGTCCATACCAGCGAGCAGGGTCGGGTTATTGCAGGAAACCTTAACCTTCAGACTACCTGGTTTTCTTGACAGTAAATCAGTTTTGTTGGTATTTGAGGTTCTCATCATCAGATATATGGGTGCTCTTGACAGAGCAGATTTATGGTCTGGTGTTTGAGGTTCTCATCATCAGATATATGTGTGTTCTTGACAGAGCAGATTTATGGTCTGGTATCAGGGGTTTCTTTTCATCAGAGGTATGGTTGTTCTTGACAGAGCAGTATTGTGGATACAGAGCCTTCATCTCCTCAACAACACAGTCATCTTGATCTCCTGCTGCATGATTGCATTTTGCATTGTTTGCATCCTTATTTGCATGTCATTAACGTGTGTCTGTGTTGCAGGTGCATATTTCTCCCCTGGTTCTAGTGATCTTGATCCTCATGGCAGATATGGCATCTCTGAAGAAGACAGTGGCTTACAAGCTACCAACACCAGACATTCGATTGTTACGGACTTTGATTTCTTTGGCTGACAAGACAATGATGGAGAGTTTCAGAAAGAGTTATGGGAGACTTCTGAGTATTGTGTATAAGCTTCCTACATACGAGTTGAATGGCCTCTACGCCCTGCTGCAGTTTTACGACCCACAACTCAAATGCTTTGTGTTTCCAAACTATGTCCTAGCCCCGACCTTGGAAGAGTACTCTGACCTGTTGGGGGTGCCTTTGATGAATCAAATGCCTTACTACCGTGTGGAGGGTGAACCCAAATTGAGTAAGTTGACTGACGCTCTTCATGTAGATGAGTCTGAGTTGGAATGGATGGTTTCCAGAAAGATTGGAGTTCATGGTCTCCTTTTGCATTTCCTGATGGAAAAAGCCCGAAAGTTTGCCGAGAAGGGTCGCTGGGATATATTCAATGCCTTCCTAGCCCTCTGTATCTATGGGATCGTGCTATTCCCAAGTCACCCAGACTTCATAAGCATGGATGCTTGCCATATATTTGCCTCCGGGAATCCAGTACCCACTCTCCTCAGAGATGTCTACCATTCAGTTCACAGCAAGAACGAAAACAGAAAGGGGAAGAACGTGGCATGTTGTGCTCCTTTACTGTATAAGTGGTTTGCTAGCCATCTTCCTAAGTAGGGGACGTTCATTGATTCTGATGAGTCTTCACCTTGGTCCGCGCGTTTGATGGGTTTGACTGCTGACAATATTATCTGGTTTGATAGAGATCTGCTGGGCAAAGATATTGTGTATAGCTACTGTGGCTTTCTGAAAGTCCCCCTGGTCGGAAGGAATGGGTGTATCAACTACAATCCATCTCTGCTGGTACGACAATTTGGGTATACACTACGAGGTCCTCCTAAAGAGGAAGAGATACAGGAATCTCTGTATCTCACAGGGTTGCTTGAAGGTGACACTTTGGTCAAGGTACAGAATGCTTGGAGCAAAATTCACCGAAAGGGGAAAGTCTTGCTAGGAAAAAGCAACAACAAGGCCTTTGATCCGTATGTGACTTGGGTCCGAGAAAGAGCCGCCAAGTTTCTAATGCTGTTTCCTGCTGTGGAACCATTGTATCCTCTTGTGCACAAAGAGCCTACTACAGTTGACATTCAGAAATTCAACCAGGTACTCCAAGAGAAGGAAGAGCTCCGAAAAGCCAACGAATAGTTGGAGAAAGAGATCGCTCAGCTCCGGAGTGAGAAGAGTGAAGCCATTTATACCTGCAAGAAGCAGACAGAGATGATCAACCTTCTGGGCTCCAACCTGACCAAAGAAACTGATGCTAGGGAACGTCTGAGGTTGGACCTGAAGTCAGTACATGGTGTGTTGACAACCAAGAAACAGGACCTGGGCAGAGTGTACCGGAAGTTAACCCAATACGAGAGGGCCTGGAGCAGTACCCTAGCCAAATACAAAGAGCGGGAAGAAAAGCTGAAGCAGCAAGTAGCCGAGCTAGAAGCTCAGATTATGGTGAAAGGCGAGAAGATAGAGGCCGAAGCCTCACTGCGACGAGACGTCCAGTATAGATTGGCTGAGGCCGAGGCGAATTTGCAAGATTTTCAACTCCGAGCTAATGCTAAAAGGAGAAGAGTCGAGAATCGTTCTGAAGAAGGTGTTTCTAGGAGCGTTGCCGAGAACCTCCCAGAGTCCATCAGGCAGAGGGACCTGCTGGCCCAGGATTTGCTTACTCAGTCAGATCATCCCGCTACAAAGAAGTTGTTAGAAGATCTTCGTGCCCGTGGCCACACCTGATCCTTTTGTATTTTCTTTGTACATTTTATGCATTGATATGCTGACCACCGCCAGGTCTGTTGGTTGGGGTCATGCCTTGTTGCTTCAGTTGTGTGTGATTGCAGTTGTACGCTACCCGAGCGGGCTTTTCAGATGAATATATGAGGATTTCTTTTCCATGATTGGATGATAGACTTTATTTGTCTCGAAAACTAGGATTGGGGGGGAATCTCCCCAAGGCACAAACACACGTTTGCATTTGCATGAAGCATTTGCATGACGAGCACCTTGTCGTTTTTTCTAACCCTTTGTGTATGCAGGTTGTTCCAAGATTGATCGAAGACCGATCCACCGCTATCCAACCAGAGCGAATCAAGCTAGAGCAATGGAACAAGTGTAAACTGACGTCCAGGAACTCCGAGAGAGGATGGACCGCTTCATGGAGCTCATGCAAGTGGTCGCCAACGGCCAAGACCAGCTCAGAACATTGGTCCAGCCTCTGATCTCAAGGGTTGACAGCAACGGTGTGCTTCATGGTGGGAATGTTCCGACCCCTCCTCCTGTTGAAACTCCTCAGCGTGGCATCCCCGTGACCGGGGGGAATGGAAGTGGTAACGGCAATGTGATCACTAACATCGGGCTCAATGGTAATACGAATGGCGTCGGTAATGGAAACTTTGAGGCTAATGGCAACGCTGGACTGGGCAATGGCAACACAGGCGCTGGAAATCTGTATGGGCCTCAGCCATGGCTAGAAGATCGTCAAGAAGATTTCTTCTCACAGAGGAGTGCTAAAGGAGAACTGACTGCTGAAGCACGTCTGAGGTTTAAGGCACTCGAGGACAAAATGAGGAATTTCGAGAACCTGAACACTATGGGGGTCGACATGACTAAATTGGGATTGATTTATGATTTCAAGGTGCCTCCCAAATTCAAGGTACCTGACTTTGAGAAATACAAGGGCACCACTTGCCCTCGTGTCCACTTAAGGTCATACTACCGAAAGATGTCCGCTCACTCTGAAGACGAGAAGCTGCTGATGCACTTCTTTCAGGATAGCTTGTCCGGGCCATCCCTAGAATGGTACATGAGTTTGGAACCCACCAGTGTGCACACGTGGAAGGAACTTGCTGAGGCCTTTGTGCACCATTATCAGTATAACAATGACTTGGCTCCGAACCGGGTTCAACTGCAAAACTTGTCACAGAGGAACAACGAGGGGTTCAAAGAATACGCCCAGAGATGGCGTGAATTAGCAGCTAGGGTTCAGCCGCCGATGGTTGAACGAGAGCTTGTGGAGATGTTTGTAGCCACTCTCCCGGGGGTCTATTACGAGAAACTGGTTAGTGGTATGTCAGGGAGTTTCTCAGATCTCATCATTACTGGCGAGCACATCGAGAATGGGATCAAATTGGGGAAAATTCAAGGTGGTGATCTATCCTCAGCCGGAGGAGGAAAGAAACCGTACGGTAGCAAAAGGCGTGAAGGAGAGACGAGCGCCGTGTCCAACGCTCGAAGGAAGGGTAAAAGCCAGCGCCAGCAGGTGGCTAGCATAACCATCCCTGCTGTCCAACAACCCCAGCAGCCGCAGCAGCAGCAGCCAAATCAGCAAGGGTACAAAAAGTATCAGAACAGGGCACCTCTGTCAAGTCGTCACCTCGAGACGCCGCCCATGTATTATGCTCAGCTGTTATAAACTCTGCTTCAGTTACAACTAGTACAGAAAAGAACCCTGGCTCCCTTGACAGGGGCACCTCCGCAGGGTTATGATGCGAATGCAACATGTGATTTTCACTCAGGGGCACCTGGCCACACGATAGAAAACTGTAAAGCCTTCAAGCACAAGGTGCAAGATATGGTGGATGCTAAAATCATCAATTTCTCAGATAATGTGCCGAATGTCACAAAGAACCCTATGCCGAACCATAGGGGAGGTGGGGTCAATGCCATTTTTAAAGAAGAGAACTTAGATTTATTGACTGATGTCAAGGATCTGAAGACACCACTTAGCTTCGTTAAAGCCAAGCTGATGAAGAGAGGCTTCTTTCCTGGCTGTGGAGAACTGTGTATGGGCTGTGCGACTCGTCCTGATGGATATGAACAGTTGATAGTGGGGATTCAGAGTCTGATGACCGAAGGAATCTTGCAGTTTAGCCGAAGGGCTGAATGTGGATCTGGAGAGGTAGTACTAAAACAGGATGATGAGGTTGCCACCATCACCATCCCTCGCCAAATAATAACCATTTCTGTGCCCAGACTTCCCACAATTACCATCACAAAAGCTGGGTCGATACCTTTTGAAAGCACCAACGCTGTCCCGTGGCATTATGGGGCAGACGTCTACTGTAATGGACAGAAATTGGAACTAGAACCATCTGGGCAGTTTGTGGATAACCTAGTGGGAATTGGCGGAATCACACGTAGCGGAAGAGTATTTGCTCCACCTGAGATTGTGGGGGACAAAGCAGACAAAGCTGAAGAAACTGATAAGGGAAAGAGTAAAGTCGTTGAGGAAACCCCTCGTGGGGTAGAGAAGGACTTACTTGTGAAGGACGCTGAAGAGTTCATGAGGTTGATCAAAAAGAGTGATTACAAGATCATTGACCATCTTCATCAAACACCCTCGAAAATTTCCATCCTGAATTTGTTGCTGTGTTCGGAGTCACATCGCAACACGCTGTTAAAGGTTTTGAATGCCACGTATGTACCGAAGGAAATCTCGGTCAACCAGTTGGAAGGGGTAGTAGCCCACGTAAATGCTGGAAACGGGTTAGGGTTCACAGACCTGGAGCTGACGCCGAAGGGAAGAAACCACAACAGCGCCCTGCACATCTCGATAGAGTGTAGGGGAACAGTTATGTCCCACGTGTTGGTGGACACTGGGTCTTCACTCAATGTTCTCCCGAAGAAGGCATTGATGAAGTTAGATACTCGAGGATTGATTTGCACACCCAGTGATCTGGTTGTGAAGGCTTTCGATGGAACCAAGCGTCATGTCTTTGGAGAGGTAACTCTGCCAATCCAAGTTGGGCCGGAAACTTTCGACACAGTCTTCTACATTATGGACATCATTCCAGCCTACAGTTGTCTCTTAGGCCGACCACGGATCCATTCTGCTGGTGCTGTGACCTCCACGCTGCACCAGAAGCTCAAGTATGCTGTAGGGGGCAGCATTGTAACTGTATGTGGCGAGGAAGATATAATTGTGAGCCATTTGTCGTCCTTCAAATACGTTGAGATGGATGGGGAGATCCACGAAACCCTATGTCAGGCCTTCGAAGCTGTTAAGGTCAAGGACGTGACTCCTGTAATGATTGAGAAACCAGAGATGACTCTCTCTTCCTTCAAGGAAGCCCGGGCCGTCGTTCAAGCCGGATCTACCCCAGGCTGGGGGCAAATTCTAGAAATACCTAACAAACAGGACAAGTTCGGGTTAGGATACTCTCCTTCGGCTGAAGCCTCCTCTTCTCACAGTGCGTCGTGAGGTAAAGGGCCGATCCAGTTTACCAGTGGCGGGGTAATATTTGAAAATGTCAACGCAGTGTCTGAAGAATGCGAAGACAGCGATTGCGACCTAGACTCTTGGATCCAGCCAAGCAAACTAGGCCAGAGCCTCAACAATTGGTCCATCAGGGATACCATCCAAGTGACAGGCAAAGAGTAATGATTTACTTTATCCAATTATTGTACAACCCTATGTCCTACCCGGGGCATAGTGATTTTATTGTCAGGGCCTTGTTTGATTATGTACATGCATTTTACCAATAAATCAAAAGGCGTTTTTCTTCGTATTCAAATGTTGTGATCTCTGTTATTCCAGTTTTATATTTGTTTTGAAAAACAATAAAATGGCAATAGGGTTTGTGCAAACCTGCATATCCTTGTCTTAAGCTTAACCCTTGTTATTGCAGGATCCGCATCGCAGATGACACCGACTCTGGACCTTCTACGACTCACTTCGACTTTGATTGCCCGATCTATCAAGCCGAAGAAGAGATTGATGAAGATGAAGACCTTCCCGAAGAGTTGGCCCGCTTGTTGAAACAAGAAGAGAAAGTTATTCTGCCTCACGAGGAAGAGATTGAGATTGTGAATCTGGGTTCTGAGGAACTGGTCAGGAACGTCAGGATAGGGGCTGCATTGCAAAGTAATGTCAAGCATAGGTTAGTCAAGATGCTTCGAGAGTATAACAACGTCTTTGCTTGGTCATACGAAGATATGCTCGGACTTGATACTGACATCGTGGTCCATCACTTGCCGCTGCGAGAAGATTGTCCTCCCGTTAAGCAGAAGCTTAGGAGGACACGACCAGATATGGCCATTAAGATCAAAGAAGAAGTGAAAAAGCAGCTTGATGTTGGCTTCTTAGCGGTCACTACTTACCCTCCGTGGGTCGCCAACATAGTGCCTGTACCGAAGAAAGACGGTAAGGTGCGAATGTGCGTCGATTATCGGGATTTGAATAGGGAGATCCCTAAAGATGATTTCCCGCTCCCTCATATTAATGTGTTGGTCGACAATACAGCCCAGTTCTCCGTGTTTTCGTTCATGGATGGCTTCTCCGGCTACAATCAGATCAAGATGGTGCCGGAGGACATGGAGAAAACTACGTTTATTACACCCTGGGGAATATTTTGCTACAAGGTAATGCCTTTCGGTCTGAAGAACGCAGGGGCCACTTACCAACGAGCAATGGTCACTTTGTTTCATGACATGATTCATTATGAGATTGAAGTCTACGTTGATGACATGATTGTGAAGTCCCAAACGGAGGAGGGACATCTGGTCAATTTGCTGAAACTTTTTGAGAGGCTTAGGAAGTTCAGGTTGAGGATGAATCCTAACAAGTGTACTTTCGGAGTACGGTTGGGAAAACTACTGGGGTTTATCGTGAGTGAAAGAGGCATTGAGGTTGATCCTGCGAAGATAAAAGCAATACAAGAAATGCCCGCGCCAAAAACCGAAAAAGAAGTTCGTGGTTTCCTGGGAAGAATAAACTACATTGCAAGGTTTATCTCTCAGCTCACGGCCACGTGTGAATCGATGTTCAAACTGTTAAAGAAAGATCAGGCGATTATCTGGAACGAGGATTTCCAGAAGGCATTTGATAAGATAAAACAATATCTACAGGAACCTCCGATCTTAATACCCCCAGTGGCCGGAAGACCCTTAATCATGTACTTGACAGTTCTTGAGAATATTATAGGGGTGTTCTTGGTCAGCACGACGAGACGGGCAGAAAGAAGCATGCCATTTACTATTTGAGTAAGAAGTTCACAGACTGTGAATCCCGTTACTCAATGCTGGAGAAAACGTGTTGTGCACTAGCCTGGGCTGCCAAACGTTTACGATAGTACATGCTCAACCACACAACCATGCTAATTTCGAAGATGGATCCGATCAAGTACGTCTTCGAGAAGCAAGCGCTTTCGGGAAGGATTGCCAGATGGCAAATGGTGTTGACGGAATATGACATTCAGTATGTTTCCCAGAAGGCCATCAAGGGAAGCGTATTGTCTGAATACCTTGCCGAACAGCCGATCGAGGATTATCAGCCAATGAAATTTGAATTCCCTAATGAGGATATCATGTTTCTCAAAGCAAAGGATTGTGATGAACCGTTGCCCGACGAGGGGCCAGATAGGAAATCCCAGTGGAAATTGATATTTGACGGGGCGGTTAATTCTTACGGAAGTGGCATTGGGGCGATCGTCACGACTCCTCATGGATCCCACATCCCGTTCACGGCTAGACTGACGTTTCCGGTCACCAATAATGAAGCAGGGTACGAAGCATACATCATGGGTCTAGAAGAAGCAATTGATTTGAGAATCAAGAACCTAGATGTATATGGTGACTTGACACTTGTGATCAACCAGATTAAAGGGGAGTGGGAGACTCGTCAATCGAATTTGGTATCGTACATGAATTATGCCAGAAGGCTGCTTCCGTTCTTCGATCGAGTGGAACTCCATCATGTGCCCAGAGCTGAAAATCAGATGGCTGATGCCTTAGCCACGTTGGCTTCGATATATAAAGTCAATTTTTGGAATGAAGCTCCAAGGATTGTCCTTTCTCGTCTTGATAGACCTGCATTCATCTTTGCAATCGAGGAAGCCTCCGACGGCAAGCCATGGTTCCATGACATCCAGACCTTTCTTATGACTAAGGAATATCCTGAGGGAGCGTCGGCCCAGGATAAAAAGACTCTGAGGAGGCTGTCTAGAAATTTCTATCTCAATCCTGATGGAGTTTTGTATAAAATAAACCACGATCTCGTGCTACTCAGATGTGTAGATGAGAAAGAGGCGAGTATGCTCATGGAAGAATTCCATGAAGGCACATATTGTACGCACGCCGGCGGGCATGCCATGACAAGAAAGATCCTGAGAGTAGGATAGTACTGGCTGACGATGGAATCGGATTGCTTTAAATTCACGAAGAGATGTCATAAATGCCAAATTTATGCTGATAAGATTCATGTGTCGCCGTTCCCATTAAATGTCATGTCCTCCCCGTGGCCGTTCTCCATGTGGGGCATTGACATGATAGGCAAGATTGAGCCCACCGCATCTAACGGGCATCGCTTCATTTTAGTAGCCATCGACTACTTCACCAAGTGGGTGGAGGCAGCCTCGTATGCTAACGTGACCAAGCAGGTGGTGGCTAAATTCATAAAGAGGGACATCATCTGTCGTTACGGAATTCCCGAGCAGATCATTACTAATAATGGTTCGAATCTGAATAACAAGATGATGAAGGAGTTGTGCCAGAGTTTCAAGATTGAACACCACAACTCGTCTCCTTATCGGCCGAAGATGAATGGTGTCGTTGAAGCGGCCAATAAGAACATTAAGAAGACTGTACAGAAGATGGTTGTGACCTATAAAGATTGGCACGAGATGTTGCCATTCTCATTGCACGGTTATCGTACGACGGTATGTACATCAACCGGGGCAACTCCTTTCTCACTGGTGTATGGTATGGAAGCTGTCCTACCGTTAGAAGTTGAGATTCCTTCTTTACGAGTTTTGGTTGACGTGAAACTCGATGAGGCAGAATGGATTAAGAACCGACTAAACCAACTCAGCCTGATGGACGAGAAGAGGTTAGCATCGATTGCATATGGTCGTCTGTACCAGAGCCGAATGAAGAAAGCTTATGATAAGAAGGTGCGTCCTAGAAGCTTTCAGACAGGTGATCTCGTCCTGAAGAAGATTCTTCCTCCACACTCCGATCACAGGGGCAAGTGGACTCCCAATTACGAAGGTCTGTACGTCGTCAGCAAGGTCTTCTCGGGAGGAGCCTTGTTGTTATCCACAATGGACGGCGAAGATTTTGCATCCCCGGTGAACGCGGACGCAGTTAAAAAATACTTTGCTTTACTAATGACCCGCTGGAAAGAAAAAGAATATCCAGGCAAAAAGGGGGCATCCCGGCGAACCATACAAAAGGAAAAAGGTTCGGGAAAAAATTAGGGATATAAATGGAAAAAATGTGCACCTGCAAAGTCGAAAATCTGGAAGGGCGACTTTGGCAAAAAAGGGTATCCCGGTGAATCGAAAACCCGGAAGGGCGATTCAGGCAAAAGTTAGGGATTTGAAAAAGCAAATGACTGCGTTCCACGTATAGGCTTTCATTGTTTAGTGAACCTGAGGGCCGTTTATCTGAATCAGTCTCTTCTGAAGCTGAAGCGTCAGAGAAGTCGAGTGGGTCATAGAGGGATCTACTCATGGTGTTCGTCTACGCCATATTGCCGACATTTGTATATACTGATGTATATTTATGTTTTTATGCTTGCGCAGCTTCCTCATTCCAGGAGCTTGCATCTGTTGTAAAACATTTTTACCCATTCAGGGGTTCGTTATTAATGAAATATATAATATTCAGCAATTTTGTTTGCTTGTTTAGCATTTATCTGTTTTGTTTGCGAAAAAGAACGCCGATGTTTTTGATAAAATACGCATACATAAACTTACTGGCCTAGGCCACTAATTGTTGAAACAATGAATTAATTGAACTTTGTCGCAGGATGATAACTTTGATAGGTCCCTTTGAGAAGGGTATCTCGTCTGTTTGTTTGTGTTGTTGCAGGTATGGCATATTCCAGGCAGTACGCCGTATGCGTTCCCGAGCAGGATGATTCCTCCTTCCCCAGCAAGTTCAGCGGCGTCTCCTCACGGAGTCTGAACATGGGACCAAGAGCATTGATATGTCTCTCCAAGCAGAGAAAAGTCTCTCCCTGATCCGATATATCCTGAAGGATCATCATGTCTCCAACTAAGTCAGGCGTTGAAGCGTGTATTCATTCCCAGCACCGAGTCAGTGTGCAGTTTTCTCGTAGAAGACTATTCGCCAGTGTGCAATTTCTGATAATCCAGACCGAAGTCTCCAGCAGAATTGAAATTCCCCACGGAGTTGTACTCTCCCTAGCAAGCAGGATGAGTCCTTCTTCCCCAGCCGGGCTGGCCAATCCCCAAGAGAGTCGAGTCCTTGGAAGCCGTTGAAGCCATGATTGGTGCTCCCCAGTAGAGTGTTGAATAGCTGATGCTGTATTTCCCCACCAGGGTCGTTATCTCCAAGAGAGTTTTAGCCGCGAAGGCCGCGCAGTTTATTTCTGCGATTGACATCGTTTCCTCAGCAGTTTGTGGTTTGAATACCCGGTTGAGCGAGTCCATGTTCTCGTAGAACTTCATTCCCCTGCAGCAGTCGTCTGGAGTTCGTTTCCCCAGGTTTTGTCCAATTGAGATTGGTGTGACTTCTTTTCCTCGGCAAGATGATTCCTCCTCTCCACCAGAGTGGTCCTTTCTCCTTGACAGAAGGATTTTCCCTTCAACATTTATTTTGCTGATGGGGTCGTAACATTTTGCATGATTGCATAGCATTTAGCCCAAAAATGCGTAGCATTTCCACCGTGTGGAGCATTACGCCATGGCCAAACATATGCATACGAAACATGAGCTAGGTCGTTATCGTTCTTGTTTTGCAGGTGTTCCTCCGTAGAATGGTTTGCTCAAGATGATTCTTGAATTCCCCAGCAAAGTTGTTTGCTTAAGATGATTCTTAAGATCCCCAGTGAATTCGCCAGAGTTGGTTGCTCAAGTTAATGCTTAGAATCTCCAGCAGAGTGTTTGATCAGGATGATTCCTGAAATCTCCAGCAGAGTTATTGGTTCAGGATGATTCTTGAAGTCCCCATAGAGTTATTTGTTCAAGATGATTCTTGATTTCCTCAGCTGCGTTTATTTGCCCGGAATGATTTATGGATCCCCGAAGCAGAGTTACTTGATAGTTCTCGAGAATCCCCGGCGGAGATGTGTCATCCCCAACAGGTCTTAAACATAGAAGTTGAAATTTCCCTTGAAGACTTGATGATTGAAGTCTGGCAGTAGTGCCAAATTCCTGACTTACCGATGAAGTCTAACTACGAGGTCGAAGTAGTTCTCCTAGCTGACGCGGGGTGCCTGACGGCAGAAGAATATATATCCCTATTGGGCTCATGATTGACCGAGGATTCTATTTCAGACTTGCTGACGAAGTCCGGATGATACCCGAGATATTCTGTGAATACCCGACGACATAATTAACTTGATTGTTAAAAAGTTCCTAATGACCTGATGAGTCCCGAGGAATCCTTCTGTCGCGCCGCATAATGCCTGACGGCAGTATCAGCTATGTATCGCCGGTTACCGAGTGACCAGTGATCCCTTTATGACTTGAGGACAAAGATCTACAACAAAATCAGATGATCATCCTGATGGAGATTTGAGATTAGACCCTTCACCGGTTACCGTGTGACCAATTCCCCAACAGAGTTGCAGTGCGACTGTCATGTTCAGTTTTGAAGATGTTCCTGCCAATCAGAGTATCGTTTACCTGTGCGGGCGGAAGATTTCCAGTTACCGTGTAACAAGTGATCCTTCGATGATTTGAGGATGCAATGATACTAAATAAACCAGAGAATCATCCTGACGGAGGTTCAGATCAGTATTTCTCCAGCTAGTTGCTGTGCAACTATCATTTCAGTTCCGAAGATTTGTCCCCATCAGAGTACCGTGTACTTGTGCAGTTGGCAAATTTCCAGGTTTGTTGGTAGTCAACCGCCTCGTACCTTGATTGTTTGAGAGCTGTTCGCTTATCACCCAGTCAGGTCCAAGCCGTTTGAATAGGGGCAGCTGTTGCACCCCAAAATTTGCCCAACTTTTCTTTACCTAGCTTATGTTTCATTTCATTCACATTAGCATTATCATTTGCATTTCATTGACATGTATGCAGGAGATCAAGAGGTATGATTACCAATCAAGATCTATACAAGGCTATCTAAGAAGGTTATTCAAGTGTTCAAGGGTTGATATCCTTGTCAGAGAAGTTAAAAGATCCTCAAAGAGAGTGATTGAAGCCAGGTGTGTAGGTCTCCTAACTTGAGAGTTGTGGGAAGATCATCAGATGATTCTGAGGCCATGAGGACGAACTTGAGGTCTTGAGAGAGCTCATGATAAGTGTTGAAGATCACTTTGAGGCCTAGACAGGTCATTGTGCAAGATTAAGAAGGCTCAGCCATGAGTGGTGCAGCTAGGGTTTAACTGGGTCAACCCTAAGTCAACTGAGGATTTGAAGGAGGTTGAGACTTAATTCAAGAGCCATGTGACCATGGATGGATGCATTAAGATGTTATAAGGATGATTCCAAGGTCAACTCATCATGATTGAAGAGTTTGAGAAGTTTCAAGCTAGGGTTTCTAAGACTTGACAGTGTAAAATCCCCTAGTTTGACCCCTGTCTTCAAAACAATTTAACTCAAGATAGGATCTTCATCTCATCTTGACCCCAACATGATTGTTGTAGATCATGATCTTAGATTTAATTTGAGTACTAGAAGTCCTTGATAGGGTTTATAGAACTCAAGTTATGAGCCAGATAAGTTACAAGTCAAGGGTATTTTGGGAAGTTGTGATTATGGGTCATTTTTGGTTATAGGTCATTTTCACCAACTTAGACACCTCAAATGAAATTTTGTTCAACTTGAAAGTTGCTCAAAATGGGATTTTAACCTTTACCATGTATCAAGGAGGCATTGAAATTGCTCAAGGAGAGACTTGGTTCAAGAAGTGGTGAAAAGGGATGGATTAAAATGGATTAAATTACCAAAAATTCAAATAAATCATCTTGTGTGCAAATGGAGCAAAGTAATATCATTTTTTGAATGGAAAAGGCATTTTGGAAACTTTGGCAATATTAGAATTTTGATTTGAGTCCAATATCATGCCCTTTTTCTTTGTTTCTTCATGATGAAGCAACATGACATACATAAGCCATTGGATTGAAACAAGGGGAGAATCACCACCATTCATGTTCAAAATCTCATGAGAAGTTGAATGCAAGCTTGCTAAGGCCAAAACAGAGTGGGAATCATGACTGGTGTAAGTGAGATTTTGGAGAGAATTTGAAAATCCAATTTCTCATTCTGAAGCTTTGAGAGAGTTCTAGATGATTCTAATGAGTTCTATATAAGTTGGTAAGTGTGTTCAACCATTTTTTTTGGAAGGATTTGAAGCTGGTAGCAGAGAGAGCCATTGAAAATTCAGAGCTGCAAGTTGAAATCGAATTCTGAGTTTCAGGCCAAATCAAGAGGAATTGAAGGTTGCATTAGCTTCAGAAGGAGTTTTGGAGTGTATCTGCATCATCTTGGTGGTTGAAGTGATCAAGAACCCCTTCTGTTACACCTCTGAACACAGGTTGGTACATTTCGTTTTTGTGCATAATCTAGGAGGAGATAGATAGAAATCTATAGGTGGTTAGGATCTTGATGATGTATAGATGGATTTGAGATGATTAATTTGGGAATTAGAGACAAGTTAGGATGTGGATCATTTTCTGTTGAAGCTGAATTCTTGCAATTCTTGGATTGATAATCAAGATTCTATAGTGTAAATTGATCACCATGAGATGAAGAATATTTTTGTGCATTTAATTGAAGTTCTGAGGAGATTCAAGATTGAGGTGTATTTTGGAATAGCTATCGGGTTCGAAAATCCATAGAGATTTTGATGATTCTAAGGATGGATTCATGATCAGCATAAAAACTGGACAAGATGATGTATCGTTTTGCTATTTTTAATGACCTGTATATTTGTCTTCACCGGAGAAGACGGTGGCACCACTGCTCAGGCCACTGTCTGTAAATTCCCTCCATCTGAACATTTGAATGAAGAAGATGAGCTGTGAGCGTTGGATCATCACTGAAGCTTGACCAAGTCCATGGAATAGATGGCCACGATTGCTTTGAAAAGTCAGACTTGGACCCTTTGGCTGATACGCACCATTTCATTTAATTGAAGCACGTGGGCTTAGTAATTGGATTGATATCCACACCCCCCATCTGACCCAATCCACATATTGAACTGATATTAATTGCTATTTGACATGCAACTTTTATTATTTCTTTGGTTTTTCTTTTAATTTCTTCATTTCATATTTGGATTGATTTTTTGTTTGTGGTCAGCTTAGACATGTATTCTCCCCTAGTATTTTTCTCACATTTTTGTGATGAAATTAGGTGGTGTTTTTAGGTTGAAACTTTAGGTGCTCCTTTTTAGGGTTTAAGCTTAGTACCTTGTAGTGTAGAATTTATTTCTAGGTTTTATTTGAGGATTTGAACTCTGGAATTAACATGGTAGAGTCATGATTGACATAGGTTCCCATAGTTATTTTTGTAGGATTTTATAATTGATTTTAGTATTTTAGTTAGAATTAACTTCAATACTAGGTTTTAGGTGATCCTAACTTGCTAACTCAACTAGAATGATTTCATTAGTTCCCTTAGAATAGGGTTTTGCTTCTCTTGCTCTTGGATGATGATGAAGACTTGTGTGGGCTGCTGTGGAAGGCATGGTGGAGCTTGGACTTGAAGATTGATCTTCTTTTTGTGTAGTTTGTTTAGGGTTAAGGATTAGGGTTTAGGGAGATCACTTTAGAATAGACTTTCTTCCTTCATGAAACATGGAAGGTGTTGATCACTTCCATTCCTCCCTATGATGTAAGGTCCCATTGTGAAGGTCCCGTCCCTCCTTTGGTAGGATGTGTGGCTCCTCACAAGTTGGTAGAACCTTTGAGGGTTCCTTTCCTTGATGGTGGAGTGCTTAGAGGTGACCTTTGGTCTTCACTTTGCTTCTCCCTATCCCCACCTTACTCTTGTTAGATGAATCTCTCTCCCTTGTTGGAGGATGGAGTTCCCTGCTAGAAGATTGAAAATGCTAGAGGATGGAGTTCCTTGTTAGGAGCTTTAAGATCAAGAAGAACAAGTTAACACTTGTGTGAAGCAGATCAATTTGAGAATGAAGAAAGAGCTTAAGCTTGAAGAAGATGAAGAACAAGTTGATACTTGTGTCTGATGCATTGAAAGCTTGAAGAAGCAAGTTGACACTTGCTATTGAAGAGGAAAAGCCTTGAAGAACAGTTACAGACTGAGGACTGAGCTGCTGTCAGAGGATTGCTTTGCTGTGAAGCTGTGGAAGTTGTTGATCTGCTTTCTCTCCTGTCTGTTTGCTTTCTGTGCAACTGTATTGCTGTGACTTGTTTGATTTGCTTGATGCATTAGAATAAGTTCATGTTTAGATTGTGCTAAGCTAGGAGCATGATTGCACTAGAGGTTGAGTTGCTCCCTCTGCTTGTATTTTTACTATATGGGTTTGCTTGTGGGTATTCGGTAGAGCCCTGCTCCCTTGCCTATATGGTTTGTGATTTGCTTGATGGCATTTTATTTCCTGTTATGATTGCAATTATTCATATCTGGCTTGAGGTTGAGACGAGCTTGTGGAGGCTGATGCCCCACACACACTTCCTCCCTCACTTGCATTGCATGCATTTTACAGCTGATTCTGTATATCTGTTTACTGTTAAGCTGATGCTTTATTTGTTTCTGGTTATCATTGACATGATCCCTTAGGAATCTCATTTCCTTTGATAAGGAAGTGATGATTAGAACTTTAGGTTGAAACCTTTGCATGATAACTTCTAGGAGATCCCTGTTTCAAACCTCAACCATAGGATGAATCCTTGGCATGACAATATTAGTATGCTTGATAGTCTCCCCTGTAGAGTCCTTTCTTCTCTTCTCATCTCAAACAACATTAAAAAAACATAATAAAGGCAAGTTAGTACGAGCGCGTTACGAGCCTTAAGCTACTTGGGTAATGATGATTGAGCGGCCTCCTCTTAATCGTCTAGAATGTTTAGTATACGTCATTTGGACGATATGCGACGCATTCGTTCCCAGGTCATAGTCTCTAGTGCTGTACAAACTATAGACAAACAAAAAACAGTTCTTCCGTAAAAGACAGAAAACAAACTTCAAACCCTTTTGCCCCGTGGGCCCATAATTCAAAGGAAGCTTTTCTGAAGAAAAGAGTGTCGTTAACTCCCAGTTCTACCGCAAACGGTAACGCCTAAGTCTCCAAAGGTCGAGCTGCGTACACCAAACTGCTGGAACTGTTTGTTAACCCTACTCGAAAAGACAGATGAATCTGAATCCCCGTAATCTGTATTATCCCGAACTACGTAAGCTCTGATCTCTCATGGCTGTTGAGAGTACGTAGGCACAATACTGATGTATTGGCGAGCAACCTTCCCCCGTCACCCGTAGTTAGTCGAACTATGTAGACTCTGATTTCTCATTCTCTGATGAGAATACGTAGGCATAAAGTGCGACGCTTTGCCGAGTCATTTTCTTTTCTTTTCAGACCAGCCTTGATAGGTAGATGATTAAACCAACCCGTCAGATAAACACAACAAGCGTGGATCCCATCGAGTACGATGGACGTGAGGGGTGCTAATACCTTCCCCTTGCGTAACCGACTCCCGAACCCAGACAATGGTTGCGATGACCTTGTCTTATACCTTTTCGTCAGGTTTTTCTGATCGTTTCCTTTCCCGTTCTGAGGGATAAATAACGAAAGGTGACGACTCTTCTGTTTTTCCGACACCTTATTTTTGCAGTAGCGACACCCGTCACTACTTTCCACTCTAATGCTATGGTTATCCTCAAGCCTGGGTTTTGGCTCATCTCATAATGGAACACCTCTCCCCCCCCCCCCCACATCACAACAATAATGATATTCAACAATGCTGAAAGTAAAATGAAAAACTGCAATAAAAAGAACAAATGCAGCACACACTGCACATATATGCACACCCAAAGGTAAAACACACAGGCTCTAGGATTGACTTGCATAGGAAATGAGAACAAATCCCCAGCAGAGTCGCCAGTTGTCCCATCGCTGCAAAGAGAGAGGGCCAACAAAGACAGAAGAGTCGCCACCGCTCGTTATTTATCCCAAAAGAGGGAAAGGGAATGATCAGAGAAAACCTACGGAAAAGGGAAAAGACAGGTCATCGCAACCAAATCTTAGGTTCGGGAGTCGGTTACGCAAGGGGAAGGTATGAGCATCCCTCACGTCTGTTGTACTCAACGGGATCCACACTTGTTGTCTATCTACGGGTGTAAAAACTATCTAAACTCCAGGCTCATGGGAACAAAGAAAAGAAAAGAGACTCGATAGAGCATCGCCACTATATGCCTACGTATTCCCTCGTGCAATGGGAAAGTCAGAGTCAACGTAATTTGGAAAACTACGGGTGATAGTGGGGGAGGTTGCTCGCCAAGACATCGTCGTCTTGTGCCTACGTATCCTCATCTGGTATGAGAAATCAGAGCAAATGTGGTTCGGAACGACACGACCACAGGTTGGTTCAAGTGTTTTAACTGAGTCGGGTTAAACCTTCGTTCTAGCAGTTAGGTGTATTGTTGCTCGACCATTGGAGACTTAGGCGTTACCTGTTTGCGGTAGAACCAAGAGTTAACACACTCTTTCTGAAAATGGTTTTCAATTAATCCCGGAGGATAAAAAGGTTTGATGTTTTTGTTTTTGTTTTTTTTAAATAAGAAGTGAATTGAGTTAAGTTTGTAACTCATGTTGCACTAAAGACTATGACTTGAGAGCGAATGCGTCGCATATCGCCCAAAGGGCATATGCTAAACACTCTAGACAGTTGAGAGGAGGCCCCCCAACCATCATTCCTCAAGTACTTAAGGCTCGTAACGTACAACACATGTTATCCTTTATTAAATGTTTTGAATTGTTTAGGAGATGAGAAGAGAAAGACACAGACTAAGAGGAAACTGGACCCTAATGTTGTCATACACAATGCTCCTAAAGCTGGGATAAAAAGGGGGAAAATTATCCTAATGTTATCATGCAAAGGATTGAACACCTAATGTCTCTCCTACTCCCATCTTAAACAAAGAGACTAGGAATCATAGGGGGATCATGGCATGAGGCCAAGTAAACACAAGATAATTCACTCACAGATGAAATGGAAAATGAAAAGCAATTGAATTAAACAAGGCAAAGAACAATGCAAAAAAGAGATGCAATGATGCAAAGAAGAAATGCAAATACAAATGATGCAACAAATATGAAGCAAAAAGCTTAAACAAAAGGACTTAAACAAGTCCAAAAAAGATGAGATGAAATGGGAGAAGTAAACTCCTACAACCATAGGCCATCAATCATCAAAAGGGAATGATGTTATCCTAAGATGAAACAAAGAAAAGAGGGAAGAAAAAGTGTGGGGAATCCACCACAATAAGCACATATCAACCATACAATTCTTTGAAACAAGTAAAACAATGCAAACAAAACAATGCTAAACCAACACCAATGTTCATGACAAACTCCAAGTGTATACAATGTCACCAAATCATCATGAACAAGTGTCCAAACCCCATGGGTCAGAAGTAAATCATAATGGAAATGATCCAAATTCAAACATAAAACAAGAGGCAAAGCACAAGTACAATCATATGAAGTGAAGGAAACAAAGTCCTAACACAATCTCAACACTTGAAACAAGTGGAGAAGCATGATTCAAAAGTAACTTGTGAAACAAGTTAAACAAATGTATGACCTAAATAATGGAAGACCAGCACCTTGATCAAGTCATAGACAAGCAACAATACTCACAAGATGCACATGGGATCATTAAAAATTATTTCCCAAAGAAAACTAGGTCAAGTTACCTTGTATGAACACCCTCAAAAGTGACTTGACTTACAAGGTTCACTAAAAATAGAAGGAATGTTCAATAAATTCCAAGTAAAATGTTCAAGCAAGCTTGATCAATCTAGAAACAGCATGCAAAACCTCATGAGCAAAATCAACTCAAGGCACCATCAAATAAATCCAAGAAGGAGTGATGTTCCACCTTATCGAGTGCATGTCGAGGCTCAATAAAAAGTAAATTGAAACCAAATGAATCATGATCATGAACACTTCAAATCAACCCTCAAAACTTCCTCAACCCATCACCTAAGTGGGAGAGAAAGTTTGGTCCTAGGGGATTTAGCATTGAGGTTCAAATGGTCCATTCAAAATTAGGTAAACACTAAAATACAACTTGAAACTTTAATGTCCCGCCTCTGATATTCCTTCTGGTCGGCCGCCAGCTTGGCCCGAACCTCCTCGGACACCACAAGGTCTCTCTTGACAGCATCTAGGTCCTCCGAGGAGCACCCCGCCTCATTCAGCACATGGGTCGTCTCAAAGACCCTCACCATCGCCGCCAGATCCGCGAACATCATCTTCCTCCGAGCCTCCTTGCCCGCAGCCAAGATGCTCTTCGCCTCTTCCGGGGCCACCCCGGGATCGTTCCTCCCCGAAAAGAAATTCGGCCGGAGACAACAAGGGGGCAAGACGAACCCGCGATCCGGGGAACCGTCAGTGAGATCAATCCGAGGCGCCACTGACCGTACCTGACCAGAAGGGGATCTCTGACCTGCTACGTGTCGTTGATATGCTAGTTGCTCACCGAAGGTATGGAAGAGGAGGGGGTGTACGTGAAACACAATCTGATGCCAAAGTAAGTGACGGGCAGAGTGGAAGCAAGTACAAAAAGAGTAAGAGAGTTAAGTTACCTGACCCTCTGTTGAATAGGGTATTTATAGTGAGCCCCCAGCGCAGGGCCAACGGTTTCCTAGCACTGGGCTGGGCTGCCAGGCCCAATGTTAGTAACTGTTAGGGCTGACGTGACATTGTGAAGACCAGCACGTGGTCTTCGTCCTAGGATAATTGTTTCGCGCTATCCGGGAGGAGGAAGACCGAATCTCCAGAACGTGGGTAGTTACTTTATGGCGTGTCCCTGCGTGAGGGGCACATGGAGAACGTGGGGGGAGGCTCGAGGAGCTCCTCGGGCAGGTTGGACTCTGCCCGATGACGGAGGAGGAAGAGGCTGGCTGGTCGGCTGTGAGGGTCTTGCCCGACAGCTGTTGGCCTATGCTCGATGGGGGAGAGGTTGTGCTCGGAGGGGCTTCTGCCCATCAGCGTGGTACTCTTGGGCCTAACCTCATTGGAGTTTGGGTCTGCTTGGTTATGGGTTAAGCGTCGGTCTCCAGAACAATTTTATTTTTAAATTTAAAATAACGTTCCTTGTAATTTTAAAATAATGTTCTTTGTAATTTTAATTTGTATAAAATTTTATTTGAACGTTTCTTTTCAAGATGTTCCAAGAATCCTCGATACAACAAAAATAACAATTTTTTTTTACAATGAAAAAAAACATATTTAAATAATTTACATTTTAGGGATTTAATATTATTAAATTTATTTATTTTGGATGTGAATATTATTTAAAAATATTATGTTAAAAATAAATAAGTACCTTTGTTAATAAATACTCATATGAATTTTATTTTGAATGTTATTGAAATTAATTTTAATTTATTATTAAATGTATTTAAATAATATTTAAATATGACTTAGTAGGTATGATTTTTATTTGAAAATTTATGATCAAAATGTATTAAGTATTACTAACATGTAAAAAATTGGTAGTTGTATATTAATATCGGGTGCAAGAGCACATATTCGAACCACTGACATTTCCCTTGTTCTTCTTTAATAAGGTGGCTTTCGGTCATTAAATAATTTAAAATTTTAATATATATATATATATATATATATATATATATATATATATATATATATATATATATATATATATATATATATATATATATATATATATATATATATATATATATATATATATATATATATATATATATATATATATATATATATATATATATATATATATATATATATATATATTTAATTTATTAACAATATTTGACTCTGATGGTGAACTTAGATGTCTAGCAATCAAGACATTATTTATTCAAATTTTGATGGTGGCAAAATTTTTGTTTTTTTAATAATTATTTAAGACTAAATTAATTAAAAGAGAATATAAATATTATGTGAAATTTAAAATAATAAATAATAAATTCATGTCAACTTGACTTGTGTTAAAAAATTAAAAAATAAATGATCAATGCACCACATAAGTGTTTTTCTCTAATCAAATTGTTATATGATGTCAAACAACAATTGTAATTTTTTTTTTATTGGAGATAAAGTAAAAGTCGCTTATATGATAGGACTAAAATATGGATGGCAAAAAAATATGCAACTTTGGATATATTTGAATAAAATCCATCACGAACATGAGTTTGATGGCTTAATAGATATCTATGTGTAAAATTTATAAATATTTAATTACTGATTAATTCATGAGTATATATACAAATTTGATGATACTCATACCCGCAAATTTTTGTTAATTATTATTAAAATTACTTAGTTGATTTTTAAACTATTATTATTATTATTATTATTATTATTATTATTATTATTATTATTATTATTATTATTATTATTATTATTATTATTATTATTATAATATTGAATCTAGTATTGTGAAACTATTATTGTGTCAAAAAATAAATGAATAAAATGAATGTAATTGTTATTATTAATATGATTATATGTTAAATTTGAAACTATTTTTGTCTTTAAAAATACGATAAATTTTTTAGTTGATCATAACTTTTTTTTTAAAAATATTTAAATATTAATATCTATTAGTATTCGTAAATATTCACTGATATTTCAAAATTCACATATACCTATCTGTTGAATATTTACAGAGATATGAAAATGATACAAATACTATATTTATTGAATAGAGTGGATAGCGGGAGATTAGTGCCTGTACGGATATCAATTTTCATCTCTAAACAAAAATGATATTAACCTTAATATTAATTTAAATTAATATTATAAATTAAAATAAATCTAATATAAGTAAAATATTAATATATAAAACAAATATTTAAAATTTAATATAAGTTCTTGAAAGTTATATTATTAAAGTTAAAATTAAATGAACTACTTTTTCTATTAAAAAAAACTAGTAATTGTACCGTGCGATACACAAAAACTTAAATATTTTAATGAAAAATTATTATTAAATTGAATGTAGTATATATAATTAATCTGAAATACAGTAGCAATTGAATATTATTATAGACTTCAAAAGATTGAGAATTAAAAAATTAAAAACAAAATTCACATCTACATGTGTTATATTCATATTAAATAGCATGATGAAAGAATCAAATAAGAATTTCATTGTTTCATAATCGTGCAATAAATAAAAAATACCATAATAGACATTTTTATACATATAACTTATCTCAAATTCTGAAAATGATTTTTAAAAAAAAAATACATTGTAAGTTTTGTTGGAGATGTGATCTTCATTGTATATACGTAAAACAACAACATATAATTGACTATGTGAAAATATTTGTTTTATAAGTATCTCAATATTTTGAAGAGATCACAAATTAGACAATAGTAAAAAATTGTTTACATTGAAATGTGAATATAAATTTAAGTTGAGATAGCATCAAAGACATATAAACCATTTGTCCAACGTTATTTGTGATATGACATTTGTCTCAAGCACATAATTTCTCATTTGTGTAGTTATAAGTCAAGTACCATTATCTAACCTTGATTATTGATCAATATTTTTCAACAACATGAATGGAACTCCAATTTTGAATCTTAACTCATGAGTTGGTAGACTTGAAGAATTAATAATATTAAGAAATTGAAAAGTATGAATATCATATGGTCTATTATTGTTTCCACCACATGAACATGAATTATTGGTACTTAAGTTTGTTTCATCATCAACAAACCCATAATGTAATTGTTCAATGTATCAACAGCTATAAGTATTTCCTTAAACAATTTATCAACAAATTCAAACCAACGATTATGAATATATGAGATTCATCCAAAATAATAAGGTTTGACTTAACAAACATAGTGAATTTTAAATAGGTTGACTCTACTTTCCCATCTGGTACTTGAATATTATATTATAGTTTGAATGAACCATGAAGAAGAGAGAGTGAGATAAAGAAAAATAGAGAGTGAACTCAAGGTTTCCTTGAGTTGTGATTATGATTCATTGATTATAACAATTCATGAGAGTAGCTTATATATGCATGATACGCTCTTATTATGGTTAGTTACATGAAGCTAAAGTTAGTTACTAGATATCAAATAATTTTCCTATTATAACCACCATTATTCTAACTATATATGCATGATACACTTTGTCATACCTTAAATTTGTCCTATCATTTTTTAAATAGTTTTTGCATTTTTGTTCTTATTTTCAACTTTACATTGTCGGCTTATTTTCTTTTTATTTAGACACGTATTCACATGCAATTGGTTGATTTTCCAAATTTTATCCATTTTTTTGTTTAATAGAAGTGTGACACGTGGCCTAAATTTTTTTTTTTGAGAATTTTTATTCTATTATGTTTCATTTTTTTTCTTTTTTCTAAAACTTTAATAATTAATAAATATCTTAGTTTATATGTTAAATATATGAGTTTATAATAATAATAGTAATTATTTTTTTGTTTTTATAAATTTTAATTTGTTTTCATATATTGTTAATATTCAGTTAATTAGTATTGTATATGTGTTATTCATTTAGTAATGTTAATACTAATTTTTGGTTTTAATTAAGTGGTAAGAGATTTTAAAAAAAAAAGAGTCAGGATTTTTTTGGAAGAAAGGGGAGCGGATGAAGCTCATTAGTTGAGGGCCCATGAGTTTCAAACCGCAGCATATAAAGGAGGCGGAAATTCAACGAGAGAGGAGACCTAATTTGCTACTGTTCACCATCTCCAAAGAGGTGAAAACGACGCTCCAATCCTAATAGAAAACCCTACAAATTTCTCCACTGTTCATCGCCTTTCTCCCTCGAAGCAAAAAACGGTGCCGCACCATCAACCTTCCTCACCTTAACCAAAGCGCCGCCGAAAACCCTTATCTTTCTTCTTCTTCCCAACCAAACCCTTCACAAATCCTCCGTTTCCCACCTTTCATCACCGACAGTGCCACCATCTCAACTTCACCACCATCGTTTCCACACTCATCACCATTATCACTCCCTTTGACCTTCCTCTTCTGTTTCGATCCGCTGTGAACACATCATTGTCACATCATCAATGAAACTCAAACCCACCTTCAGCCCCAAATCCCTCAAACGAAACCCCCTTCCGCCGTGAAACCACCTTTTCAGCTTCATCATATCCGACTACCGCAACAAAAGGGGCTTCAATTAGTTCTATGTTTTCATCTCGGCAAAGGTAAACAGCGACGTAACGTTCCGATGACGTTTTCGGCAAGCATTCGCATGGTTTTGCACAACCGACGATATCGAGACATCATCGATTCAAGAAACTTGGTTCAAGCTACGGATTTTGCAACGAGTTCATTTTGTGAAGATTGCTCTGTTATCTTTTTTTTGTGTAGTTGTCTGTTATTTTATTTTTTGCATAGGTTTTCAGCGCAGTTTCACAACCTGTTCCGATGTTTTCCGTGGCTCACTGAGATTCAAAAGTGTCACAAATCCCTCAAAATAGGTATTATATTGCTGAGATTATTGTGAGCATTTTGAATATTTTTCCTGTTAATCTGGTGTTATTGAAGTGTTCACAGGGATTGATTGGGTTCCTGTCATAAGAAACCTACTGCAGTTGGAACCAGCGGCATTTGAGTTTTACAACGGAAAGTCGAGTAGCAGCAGCAAGATGATGATATCACTCGTGTCTTCTATTCAACTTTGTTTTCATCGATTATTATTTCTCTTAAGAGTTTGTTATTCTATTTGGGTTATGACTATTTTGTGCAGGTTGTAAATTTGGAGCAACGCCCAAATCTAGTAGCTGTTCTGAATATCTTCACCACAACAAATGATGCGACACAACAACAACATCGGCCTTGTTCCCCTCATACTTACGACGATGACGACGGTATATTGTGAGTTCTCCGCAATGGCAACGTCTCAACCATCCCCAAGCCATTAACTCTACAGCAATATCTGCATCCTCACGATGCAACTCTCAACAACCAACTCGCCGACGACTCACGTTTTTATTTCATGTTTAAGTTGTTTGAAAAGTTCTTTTTTTCTATATCGCAAAGCATTCAACGAATGTATTTTAGCAACAACACGAAGCAGAGAAGACTTGGATCTGTTTCAATTCCTCGCTACGATTATGGGATTCTGGTTCATTCTGGTTCAACGGTACCGACAGCATGCGCAGACACAAGCCTTGTAAGAGAGTTCTGCTTCGCGACATACTTGGCTGACGGTCTAACTTCAAGAAGAGCTGAATCTGCCATTCTGTTATCGATTTTGTGCGAATCTAGCTCTTGTCGTTTCCGGTCCTTATCCGACGTGAGCTATGGTATTTGTTTTTTTTACATCTGTCTTTTGGCTCAGTTTTCCCAATTGATGGTCTGTTCTATTATATTATTTGATATTTGATTGTTGCTTCCTACCTGATCCGTATTCTGTTCTATGATTCATGATGATGAACGTGCTGTGATGTGCTTGTAATTAAGTTTGTGCGCAGATTCTGTTAAGTGGTGATGATAGTTCAAAATTGCCATACCAAGTTATAGAAAGTTTGTGTCATTTTCATTTTTTCAACCTGTATGTTATGTTGTAATATTGGTATCATGATATAGCGATTTTCATGTGTATGCGGTGCTGATATTTGAATTGAAGTGGTACCGGTAACTTAACCAATGACGGATTCCACAGTTGCTCTGTTTGAGCTAGTAAACTTGTTGGTCCTGTAGAAAAAAAGCAACAACCATGACCTTGTGTTGGCGGCTCAAGGCGAACGCCAAAACTCAACAAAGATTTCTGTCGTGACTACGATTGGAGTGTGTTATCAAGTGCACATAGTGGTTTTATTAATTAATTTTGCTAATTATTTTTTTAATTAACTTAATTATTCAGTTTAGTGGAATAATTGTGATAATTAAATTTAATTAGCCTAATTAATCAATTAATTTATTTTTAATCATTTAATTTTATTAATTAATTTTAATTAATTTAATTATTTGATTTATTCGAATAATTTTAATAATTAATTCGGATTAATATAATTAAATAATTTAATAAACTTTGATCCACCTTGACTTTGTTGGATAAGTTTGGGTAAGTTTGGGTTAGGACCAAAAGATTCTAAAATTCGATTCGCTCTATTTCACTCCCATTCGATAACAAGGTACCCCTCTTCCTCCAAATATAATAGTTATTTTCTTACTTATGCTTTAATGCTTCAAAATCATTCTTAAAATTAAATTCTCGATTTATCGAGCTCTTTTTCATCCATGTAAGTCGAGTGCTTTCAAAGCCTCGCCATCGACCTTTGATCACCATACACAACATTTTAAAGCTTAATCCTGAGCTTTCTTATAGTGACACCTATTTGATCAATTATTTCTAGTTGGTCACTTAGAAGATTAGCCCACTTTGCTAGTGCACACGCTAAAAATTCAAATTCAAACCTCGACTCACCTCGAGTACTTTTTCAAATCAAACTAAATCCTTGAAGTATAGCACTTCTTGGGTTTTTGGACAATTGTTATTAAGGCGTACGCCTTAAGTAATGTATCGTTCGACATTTTAGTACGCTATTTTGGACAAAGAAATATCATAGGAATCTAGCATTCCGTGTGATATTTCCGTTGTTCATCCAAACATTTTTCGAATGAAAAAGGTGTTGTTAGGATCTAGCATCCAAATGATACCCCGATTAATTGATTGTGAGGCCTACGTCTCATTTACCAAATAATTGTCATTTCTCCTATACTTTTCAAATCCAATATCGTATTCTCACCTCTCATACCGCAAACTCTGCGTATACCCTCATTTCACTTCAAGTCATTTTCAAAACATCTCCTCAATTCAAACTTCGAAAGAAGGAGGTTCTTGGAATCTAGCATTCCTTGAATCTTCGAGTAAATAATTCTCGAGACACGCTATTGAATTATTATTTATTCAATCTTTCTACTTTTTTAAACCAAATCATTTTCAAACATTCTCCTAAGTCGAGTGCTCGTACGCATTCGCAACCGTCGACATTTCGCACACAATTCCTCGTGGTTTCGATATTAGGGGCACCCTTAGGGACTAATATCGTTTCTCATAATCTAACCCTTGACACGTCGTCAAACCGGTTCTTTTTTCATCAAATCCTCGACACGTCGTTGAGACGTTTTCAAACCAACATCCTCTTGTCTCGCATTCTATTTTCGATTCAGTCATTTACAAACATTTTTTTAAAACTTAAGAAAGAGAGATATTCTTAGAATCTAGCATTCTTTGAATATTCGAATGAGTAACCCTCGAGGCATGCCCTTGAGTTGTTATTAGTTCATTCTTTCGATTTCAAAACACCCAACTCTTTTCAACCCAATTTTCGAAAGAATTGAGTTTTTGAAATCTCGCATTCCTTGAATTCTTGAGTGACAAGCTCTTGAGACATGCTCTTGGGTTGCTTGTCAGTCATTCTTTCGTTTCTCAACTCAACTTCCAAACCAATTCAATCCCGTTTCCTTTTTGTGGTTGTTACCACGAACTACGACTGCTCTGATTCTTCATTCTCGTTTGAATGTAAGATACGTAGGCACAAGATCGCGATGATCTTAGCAAGCTACCTCCTCTCCATCTCCCCTTAAACCTCGTCTTTTCGTGGTTGTTACCATGAACTACGATTGCTCTGATTCTTCATTCTCGTATGAATGTAAGATACGTAGGCACAAGATTGCGATGATCTTGGCGAGCTACCTTCTATCCATCCTCCCTGTTTCCCGTTTCTTTTCGTGGTTGTTACCACGAACTACGACTGCTCTGATTCTTCATTCTCGTCTGAATGTAAGATACGTAGGCATAAGATTGCGATGATCTTGGCGAGCTACCTCCTCTCCATCTCCCCGTTAACCCCGTCTTTTCGTGGTTGTTACCACGAACTACGATTGCTCTGATTCTTCATTCTCGTATGAATGTAAGATACGTAGGCACAAGATTGCGATGATCTTGGAGAGCTACCTTCTATCCATCCTCCTTGTTTCCCGTTTCTTTTCGTGGTTGTTACCACGAACTACGGCTGCTCTGATTCTTCATTCTCGTATGAATTTAAGATACGTAGGCATAAGATTGCGATGATCTTGGCGAGCTACCTCCCCTCCATCTCCCCGTTAACCTCGTCTCTTCGTGGTTGTTACCACGAACTACGGACGCTCTGATTCTTCATTCTCATTAGAATGTAAGATACGTAGGAACAAGATTGCGATGATCTTGGCGAGCACGTTTCTACCTTTCTTCATTATTCCGTCCACATTTTCCCCATCCTTTCCCGTAGTCAAACTACGACGCTCTGATTTCTCATTCTCGTCCGAATGAGCATACGTAGGCACAATGACCCTAATCCTTGGCGAGCACCCTATCCTCTAACTACCCCTTTCCCCCTTAGCGTCTTTAACCTATTATCCTACCAATTCTACCTTTATCATCGAGAAGAAAAATAAGTAAACCTAAACAACGCTCACCATAAAATACCCTAAGAGGTTCCCGTTGAGTACAATGGACGTGAGGGGTGCTAATACCTTCCCCTCACGTTGTAACACCC
This sequence comes from Lathyrus sativus, assembly GCA_963859935.3. NCBI lineage: Eukaryota > Viridiplantae > Streptophyta > Magnoliopsida > Fabales > Fabaceae > Lathyrus > Lathyrus sativus. The sequence goes on along the minus strand of OZ012736.1, from coordinate 185,190,714 downwards.
CCTTCTATACCCCAAATAAATGCATATAAAACAATTAAGCACATACAAATTATCAGAGTAAAAAGGTTTTATAATAAGGTATAAAAGAAGAATGCCACAATTTCACCAACAAACCACTTCTACTATTTGCTCCATAAAATATGTAACATTTTCAATTTAAGCGGAAGATAAAATCATTTGATCGTTTTTCAAAATATTAATTCAAATGCACATAAGTCATCCAGATTAATACATCATGTCAGTTAGATTACAAAACCACATCAGCTGATACATCACAATGTATCACAAAAGAATGACTATACTAGTCTAACTACCCGGTGTTACATATCAGAGCAGCAGACTCAAAAGAATGAAGACTAACTTCACGAAAGGACTCCAGCATCCTAATCTGCAATGCCTCATAGAGCATTATAAAACAGCAGAAGGGTGAGAAATATAACCATAATAATCAAAGCATGAGATTATATATATATAGGTAGTCATATAGCACATATTCACATTTCTCACCACACCTCATTCTCATAGTCATAAATCATATCACGTTCATATATATCAACATTATGAACATTCACAAGCACATCCCTTCATGCTTAATTTCACAATCATTCACAAGCACATTTGTACAACAACAATATTATGCAATGTGACTCAACATATTCAATGCAACTCAATGCTATGCGGTACCGACTCTCGTTATCTTTTTTCGGTTTTCACTCTAAACCGGGTCCACCCTTCTAGACCGATAACTCGTTATCATTTTTCGGTTTTTACTTTAAACCGGGTCCACCCTTCTAGACCGATAACAACCAAGCCCGTCCCCTAGGCTTCAAACCCACCCTTCTAGGTTTGGGACAAGCCACTAGTTTCCACGAAACTAACGGACATTGCCTCTTGACTGAATGATGCATGTACAATCAACCAATCACAATAAATGCACTTAAGACCGTTCCCGCGTCTTAATCCCATGCATTCGAATAATTCACCCCTTCGAGAATTTCATCATGATTGCACATACAACATATATCAAACATTTATCAATGTATTCAGTTCACACATCATCATATTCAACAACAATGCACACATATCACATATGTTCCCATGCATTCATACAACAATCGCATACATATATGCACTCACAATTCATTAGACGATACACATACATTCCTCATTGTATTCCCATGTATCTCTAATTATCACAACAGGTCATATCCATATTCATATCATAAGGTATCCACCTATGTGAAACAACCAAACCATCTTCACAATGATCAACACAGCAAAAGAGAAATGCTGTCAAATTCGCCTTCATTCGCCTGGCGAACCCTCGCAGCGAACCTTCGCCTGGCCTTCGCCTGGCGAACTCTCTCAGCGAACACTCGCTAGGCTTCGCCTGGCGAGACTTCCCAGCGAGCCCAAGTCAGTAGCTACTGACTTCATTCGCCACCATTCGCCAGCACCTTCGCTGGGCGAGCCCTCGCTACTCAACTTCGCCTGGCGAACCCACCAGCGAAGTCCACTGGGACTTAAATATAATTATTCGCCAAAATTCGCTAGGCTTCGCCTGGCGAAGCTTTGCCTTCGCTCGCCTGGCGAGAGCCAGCGAACCTGCGCAGAACAGAACCCTATTCTGTCTTCTCCTTCACCAATCCATCATCAACCTTCTCTTACACGCCCAAATCAGTACAAATAGCATCAATACATGTTACCCGACTATTCTACGGTGTTATTGCTCAGTTTCAACCGATTAAATCATCAATCTACCGATTATTCCAACTTTTGCCCTAATTGGAAAGTGATGAAAACTCTACCAAAACCCCAACCCAACATACATAACATCATACAATGATCAAATAGAAACATTTCTCACCCTTACCTCGATTAATCGGAGCTTTGATGTTGGTTCTTGATGATTTCCACTTTTCCTCTTCTTCTCTTCTCTTTCTCTCCTTTCTTCTTCTTTCCTCTTTCTTTCCAAATGTTTTTCTATCTTTCTTTTCTTTTCTTTCTCTCTTATATAATTCCTTTATTTTCCTTCCTTCCAATTTCCTTCTCAATTCTCTATTAATCCCAATTAATAAAAATTAATTTCCAACATTAATAAAATCTCACTAAATAAATTAATTACTACAATTAATTATTTAATGAAATTTGGGCTGTTACAACTCTCCCCCACTTTAGGAATTTTCGTCCTCGAAAATGTTACCTGATTCAAACAGTTCTGGATAAGACTCTTTCATCCGACTCTCGAGCTCCCAAGTAACATCTCCACCAGCCGGTCCTCCCCAAGCGACCTTCACTAAAGCAATCTCTTTACCTCGAAGCTGCTTCAATTTCCGATCCTCTATCCGCATAGGTGACGTCTCAACAGTCAGGTTATCTCTCACCTGCACATCATCTATTTGGACTACATGAGACGGATCCGCAATGTATTTCCTCAACTGAGATACATGGAATACGTCGTGAAGATTAGCAAGCGACGGTGGTAAAGCCACACGATAGGCCACTTCTCCTATCCTTTGCAAAATCTGATAAGGACCAATGAAACGCGGTGACAACTTGCGCGACTTCAGTGCCCTACCAACACCCGTCATCGGAGTGACTCGAAGAAACACATGATCTCCCTCTTGAAATTCAAGTGCCTTCCTCCTCTTGTCATAATAACTCTTCTGACGACTCTGAGTAATTCTCATCATCTCTTGAATCATCTTGATCTTATCAGTAGTCTGTTGAACTAACTCGGGTCCAACAACAGAACTTTCTCCAGACTCGAACCAACACAATGGTGTCCTACACCGCCTACCATACAACGCCTCAAATGGTGCCATACCAATACTCGAATGGAAACTGTTGTTGTAGGTAAACTCAATCAAAGGCAAGTAGCTATCCCAAGCTCCTCCTTTTTCCAATACACAAGCTCTCAAAAGATCTTCAAGCGACTGAATCGTCCTCTCCGTCTGACCATCAGTCTGAGGATGATACGCTGAACTCAAACGCAACTTAGTACCCAAAGCACTCTGCAGGCTCTCCCAAAATCTCGAAGTAAACCGCGGATCTCTATCCGAAACAATACTTAACGGAATACCATGCAGACACACAATCCTCTCAATATACAACTTAGCCAACTTCTCCAAAGGGTAATCCATACGCATAGGGATAAAGTGAGCAGATTTAGTCAACCTATCCACGATAACCCAAATAGCCTCAAAATTACTCGGCGTCCTCGGCAAACCCGATACAAAATCCATGGAGATACTATCCCATTTCCACTCAGGAATAAACAACGGCTTCATCAAACCTGATGGCTTCTGATGCTCAATCTTCGACTTCTGGCAAGTCAAACAAGAATACACAAATTCCGCAATATCCTTCTTCATACTAGGCCACCAAAATACTTTCCTCAAATCCTGATACATCTTAGTAGCACCCGGATGAATACTCAATCCGCTACGATGTCCTTCCTCAAGGATGCTCTTCTTAAGCTCAACCATGTTCGGAACACAAACTCGATCCCGACATCTCATAATACCATTCTCATCAATCCGAAAATCACCACCTTGGCCTTGGTTGATTAAAGTCAACCGATCAACTAAGCTCAAATCCGATTTCTGTCCTTCTCGAATTTCGTCCAAAATACCACTCGTAAGCTTTAACATACCCAACTTAAATCCAAAAGAAGTTCTCTCACATACCAAACTCAGATCTCGAAATTGTTCGACCAATTCTAACTCTTTCACCATCAACGCCGACATATGCAATGATTTCCGACTCAATGCATCCGCTACAACATTCGCTTTACCCGGATGGTAATTCAAGCCAAAATCATAATCCTTCAAAAGTTCAAGCCATCTTCTTTGTCTCGCATTCAATTCCTTTTGATCAAAAAGATACCTCAAACTCTTGTGGTCACTAAACACTTCAAACCTCGCACCAAACAAATAATGCCTCCAAAGTTTCAACACGAACACAACGGCGGCCAACTCTAAGTCATGCGTCGGATAATTCTTCTCATGCACTTTGAGTTGCCTTGAAGCATAAGCCACAACTTGGTTATTCTGCATCAACACACCTCCTAAGCCCATCAAAGAAGCATCACAATACACAACGAATGGTTCTTCTGGATTTGGTAGAATCAAAACAGGAGCTGTCGTCAACCTTCGCTTAAGTTCTTGAAAACTCGCTTCACACTTGGCGTCCCAAACAAAGGCTTGACCTTTCCTAGTCAAGTGCGTCAACGACAACGATAACTTAGCAAATCCTTCAATAAACTTCCGATAATAACCGGCTAAACCAAGAAAACTTCTGATCTCAAAAACTGACTTCGGAGTCTCCCATTGCGACACCGCTTCAACCTTCGACGGATCGACCGCAATACCCCCACTCGAAATCACATGACCCAGGAAACTAACTTCCTTCAACCAAAATTCACACTTAGAAAGCTTTGCAAACAATTGCTTCTCTCTCAACACCGATAACACAATCTTCAGATGCTCGGCATGCTCTCCTTCGCTCTTCGAATAAACCAAGATGTCGTCGATAAACACCACCACAAACTTATCCAAATACGGATGGAAAATCCTATTCATGTACTCCATAAATACACCCGGTGCATTAGTCACACCAAATGGCATCACGGAATACTCATAGTGTCCATACCTCGTTCGGAAGGCCGTCTTCTGAATATCCTCAGCTTTCACACGGATCTGATGATACCCCGATCTCAAATCAATTTTGCTGAACACGCTCGCACCAACCAACTGATCCATCAGATCATCAATCCTTGGAAGTGGATACTTATTCTTAATAGTCACCTTGTTCAACTGTCTGTAATCCACACAGAGCCTCATAGAACCCTCTTTCTTCTTAACCAACAACACCGGTGCACCCCACGGTGACACGCTCGGACGAATAAACCTCTTTTCAAGCAAATCCTCAAGTTGACTCTTCAACTCTTTTAACTCCGAGGCCGACATACGATATGGAGCCATCGATATCGGACTAGTTCCAGGAATCAAATCTATCGAAAACTCCACTTCTCGCTCCGGCGGTAAATCCTTTATCTCTTCAGGGAATACTTCCGGAAAATCTCTAACAATGGGCACAACATCAATCTCTTCACTTTCACTAGTCCTCAAAGTTGCCATAAGCATAAATACCTTAGCCCCATCTTGTACCGATTCCTTCACTTGTTTCCTCGTCATAAACAATTCCCTTTCAACTTCCGAATCGGGAAAAATAACCGTTTTGTCAAAACAGTTAATATACACACGATTGAATTTTAACCAATTCATTCCAATAATGACATCCAGTTGATCCAAATGAAGACACACTAAATCAATCCCAAAATCTCTACCGAAAATACTCAACGGGCAATTCAAGCAAACATACGGTGTAGTTACCGAACCCATAGCAGGAGTATCAATAACCATACTGCCACCAATCACAGACAACTCAAGATTCAACCTTCTAACACAATCCAAAGAAATAAAAGAATGCGTAGCTCCGGTATCAATTATAGCGATCAAAGGTATACCATTAATAAAACACGTACCTCTGATCAATCGATCGTCGCTAGCAGTCTCAGATCCAGATAGAGCGAACACTTTCCCGCTCCCTTGATTCTTCTTCGGCTTATAACATTTTGTACTAATGTGTCCTTGCTCACCACAATTGTAGCAAGTCACACCCGTACCACTTCTGCATTCCAGAGCCTTGTGGCCTGGCTTGCCACACTTAAAACACGTCTTCTCAACACTTTTGCATTCAGGAGCACGATGTCCCTCTTCACCGCACCTATAACATCTCACCGGAGTAGAAACTCCCCCACTTGGCCTCTTGCCATAACCCATTCTCTGCTTCCCTTTGTCTACAGGAGTCACATAAGGTTTTCCTCTGAATTGACCTTTTCCTTTCTTATCACTTAGGCTCTTGTAGTGGCTGGATCTAGCCCTACTGTCTTCGTCATAAATTCTGCTCTTGTTAACCAACTCAGAAAACCGCCTGATTTCCTGGTACCCAATAGCTTGTCTAATCTCGGGTCTCAAACCGTTCACAAACTTGAGGCACTTAGACCTCTCAGCATTACCAGTATTATAGTGAGGACAAAATTTGATCAACTCCTCAAATTTCGCCGCATACTCAGCAACCGTCGAATTACCTTGCTTCAACTCAAGAAACTCGATCTCTTTCTTCCCCCGCACATCCTCTGGAAAATACTTCTCCAGAAAGGTTTCTCTAAACAAATCCCAAGTAATCACAATATCATCTTCCTCAAATCTTTGGCGAGTATTACCCCACCAATCTTCAGCTTCTTCTTCGAGCATATGAGTCCCAAACTGCACCTTCTGTGCATCCGAGCAATTCATAACTCGAAAAATCTTTTCCACGGCTTTCAACCAAATTTGTGCCTTGTCCGGTTCATGAGTTCCCTTGAAGACCGGAGGGTTATTCTTTTGGAATTTCCCCAAAGCACGGAATCCATCATCAGCATGATTCCCCACATTCACATTGGCCGGAGGATTCTGCCCAATTGCCCCCGCCAATCTCGTCAATGCCTCCGCAATCGCTTCGTCGTTCCTTCCTGCAACCATCTTACTAATTCCAACCACAGAACCACGTAAGAACAACCAATATTGATAATGCAACACACGCATATCAATAACACACAGGAAGAAAACACTCTAACAACTTGGCCGGACGGACCGACCTGCTCTGATACCACTATTGTAACACCCCCTTCTATACCCCAAATAAATGCATATAAAACAATTAAGCACATACAAATTATCAGAGTAAAAAGGTTTTATAATAAGGTATAAAAGAAGAATGCCACAATTTCACCAACAAACCACTTCTACTATTTGCTCCATAAAATATGTAACATTTTCAATTTAAGCGGAAGATAAAATCATTTGATCGTTTTTCAAAATATTAATTCAAATGCACATAAGTCATCCAGATTAATACATCATGTCAGTTAGATTACAAAACCACATCAGCTGATACATCACAATGTATCACAAAAGAATGACTATACTAGTCTAACTACCCGGTGTTACATATCAGAGCAGCAGACTCAAAAGAATGAAGACTAACTTCACGAAAGGACTCCAGCATCCTAATCTGCAATGCCTCATAGAGCATTATAAAACAGCAGAAGGGTGAGAAATATAACCATAATAATCAAAGCATGAGATTATATATATAGGTAGTCATATAGCACATATTCACATTTCTCACCACACCTCATTCTCATAGTCATAAATCATATCACGTTCATATATATCAACATTATGAACATTCACAAGCACATCCCTTCATGCTTAATTTCACAATCATTCACAAGCACATTTGTACAACAACAATATTATGCAATGTGACTCAACATATTCAATGCAACTCAATGCTATGCGGTACCGACTCTCGTTATCTTTTTTCGGTTTTCACTCTAAACCGGGTCCACCCTTCTAGACCGATAACTCGTTATCATTTTTCGGTTTTTACTTTAAACCGGGTCCACCCTTCTAGACCGATAACAACCAAGCCCGTCCCCTAGGCTTCAAACCCACCCTTCTAGGTTTGGGACAAGCCACTAGTTTCCACGAAACTAACGGACATTGCCTCTTGACTGAATGATGCATGTACAATCAACCAATCACAATAAATGCACTTAAGACCGTTCCCGCGTCTTAATCCCATGCATTCGAATAATTCACCCCTTCGAGAATTTCATCATGATTGCACATACAACATATATCAAACATTTATCAATGTATTCAGTTCACACATCATCATATTCAACAACAATGCACACATATCACATATGTTCCCATGCATTCATACAACAATCGCATACATATATGCACTCACAATTCATTAGACGATACACATACATTCCTCATTGTATTCCCATGTATCTCTAATTATCACAACAGGTCATATCCATATTCATATCATAAGGTATCCACCTATGTGAAACAACCAAACCATCTTCACAATGATCAACACAGCAAAAGAGAAATGCTGTCAAATTCGCCTTCATTCGCCTGGCGAACCCTCGCAGCGAACCTTCGCCTGGCCTTCGCCTGGCGAACTCTCTCAGCGAACACTCGCTAGGCTTCGCCTGGCGAGACTTCCCAGCGAGCCCAAGTCAGTAGCTACTGACTTCATTCGCCACCATTCGCCAGCACCTTCGCTGGGCGAGCCCTCGCTACTCAACTTCGCCTGGCGAACCCACCAGCGAAGTCCACTGGGACTTAAATATAATTATTCGCCAACATTCGCTAGGCTTCGCCTGGCGAAGCTTCGCCTTCGCTCGCCTGGCGAGAGCCAGCGAACCTGCGCAGAACAGAACCCTATTCTGTCTTCTCCTTCACCAATCCATCATCAACCTTCTCTTACACGCCCAAATCAGTACAAATAGCATCAATACATGTTACCCGACTATTCTACGGCGTTATTGCTCAATTTCAACCGATTAAATCATCAATCTACCGATTATTCCAACTTTTGCCCTAATTGGAAAGTGATGAAAACTCTACCAAAACCCCAACCCAACATACATAACATCATACAATGATCAAATAGAAACATTTCTCACCCTTACCTCGATTAATCGGAGCTTTGATGTTGGTTCTTGATGATTTCCACTTTTCCTCTTCTTCTCTTCTCTTTCTCTCCTTTCTTCTTCTTTCCTCTTTCTTTCCAAATGTTTTTCTATCTTTCTTTTCTTTTCTTTCTCTCTTATATAATTCCTTTATTTTCCTTCCTTCCAATTTCCTTCTCAATTCTCTATTAATCCCAATTAATAAAAATTAATTTCCAACATTAATAAAATCCCACTAAATAAATTAATTACTACAATTAATTATTTAATGAAATTTGGGCTGTTACACACGTAACCGACTCCCGAACCCGGAACTTGGTTGCGACAGCCCTGTTCCTATCCTTTCGTTTTAAGAGGTTTTCTCTATATTTTCCTCTCCCGTTTATTCGGGATAAATAAAGTTTGGTGGTGACTCTGTCGAACCGCATTTCTGCGCCTTTTAGGCGAGGGTCGTTTCTCCGAAATGTCTCCGTGATTTTTCGAGGTGCGACAACTGGCGAATCTGCTGGGGGCATTGCTCCATGCAAGAGAGAGTCGAGCCTATCTTTTGGTTTTGTGAGGAGTGTTGTTTTTATTTGTTTTTCTTTTTGTTTATGTATTTGTTCTCTTGTGCTTTTTTATTTATGCTTGTTATCTTGTTTGCATGTTGGTTCTTGGGATGACATCATTAGTAAAGCTCTACGCCCGAGCTTTGGTAAAAGCAGAGAGAACACATAGTTTAGAATTGGTAGTCGAGTAGTGTTAGTCTCCGAGGACTTGCTCCTTGTGTGCCTAGCATGAAAGCTCCTCCAGAGGAGACCTATTCGTGGATCTTGTTGTAACACAGCTAGCCTGTTGCATGACTTGATTAATGAAGGGTCCATGATTCTGGGAACCTTTTTTAGCACCAGTTCCGATATTGGTGGTCAGTGTTAGTCTCCGAGGACTTTCTCCTTGTGAGCCTAGCATGAAGACTCCGCTCAGGAGAGACCGTATCGTTATTATCATCGTAATACAGCTAGCCTGTTGCGTGACGCTGATATGATTAGTGTTCGTGATCCTGGGAACCAAATGTAGAAACCATCTCGTGAGTGGGTTTATGGGTAGAGTGTCTAGATCTTCCCGTATAGGGTTTACCTGTCAATTTTCTTTGAGCACGAATTATGGTTACCTACCTGTTACAATTATCAGCTTCAGAGTTGTTTGAACTGTGATACTGTGATCTTGGATCTTGTATCTTGCATTGCATCTCACATATCATTTGCATTGCATCTCATATGTTGTGCATTTTGCATTTCCAATCCTTCAGCAGAATCTTATGTCTCCTTCCTTCCTCTCCAGTAAATCAAGATGATTCCTCGACATCAGTACGCAACTAGAGCCAATACAAGACGAATGATGGAACAGATTCAATAAGAATAAGTGGCCTTCAGAGAAGAGTTGGACTCCATCAAAGGAAAAATTGACCAGATTCTCGAAGCCATCATCACAGCCAAAAGAGAGGAAGAACAGTGTGAAGCTTCTGCTGTCGTCAACAACAATGGTCAGGTGCAAGTGTCTACTTCAAGGCTCTCAGCTCCCGTCCCCAATACCTATGGAATGCCAATGGGTTTTGCTACCGCAACTGAAGGGACCACTTCTCAACCAATCCCTGCACCTGGAGTTATTGTTGGAGCTATCCCGCAGGCCCAACCTACTGTTGTTCAGATTCTCGTTCCTCATGCTAAAGATAACCTGATGGATCAGTATGATGACGTTCAGAGCTATCATGTTGCTATCCCCATTGCCAGTCCTGTTGCCGCCCAGGATTCAGAAGCTATGAAGATGTGTCAAGATCTGGCTGAGAAACTCCGAGTCATGGAGGGGCACAATTCAAATTCTTTTAGTGCTCTGGAGTTGTGTTTGGTGCCTGATGTTGTCATTCCTCACAAGTTTAAGGTTCCCGAATTTTCAAAGTACAAAGGCCTCAGCTGCCCGAACATTCATCTAAAGATGTACTGTCGCAAGATGGCTGCATATGCCAGAGATGAAAAGCTTATGATTCATTGCTTCCAAGACAGCTTGTCTGGGGCATCCCTCGAATGGTATATGCAGCTGGAACATACAGTGTGCACACTTGGGCTGAGCTAGCTGATGCATTTGTCAAGTAGTATAAGTACAACACTAATCTTGCTCCGAATCGTAATCAACTTCAGGGTATGACTCAGAAGGACAATGAATCTTTCAAGGAGTACACACAACGATGGAGAGATCTAGCCGCAAGGGTGCATCCACCTCTTGTTGACCGTGAACTTATTGACATTTTCATGGGTACTTTGCAAGGCCAGTACTATGAGAAATTGATCAGTAGTGTCTTCGCTGGATTCTTTGACTTGGTGATTGTCGGTGAGAGAATTGAAGAGGGGTTAAGGAGTGGAAAGATCCCAAGAGGTTCTAGTAGCCAGGCTAATGCTAAAAATCATTTCAACGGACACAAGAAGAAAGAGGGAGAAACAAACGTTATCTCTCTGCAGAAAGAGCAAGCTCCTCAACAAGCTCCTGCTCCTATGCCTTATCAAGTCCCTTGCTACCAGTATTCGTATGTTGCTGCTGCACAATATGCTCCAATGCCTTATCCACCAGCTGTTCAAGCAGTTCAAGCGCAAATTCCTCAGCAACAGGCTCCTCAGCAACAAGCCTATAATCAGCAAGGATATGAGTATCCTCCTCAGCAACAACAGCAACAAGGTGCTCGCCAACAATGTCTTCCAATGACATATGCTAAAATCTTTGCTCAGTTGATGGAGAAAAAGGCTATTGTTCCGCGAGATTTGGCTCCCCCAACTGTTATTCCTGCCGACTACGATGTGAATGCTCATTGTGAGTTTCATAAGGGTGCTCCAGGTCACACTATTGAGAACTGCAAGGATTTCAAACACAAGATTCAAGACATGATTGATAGGGATGCTATCAACTTCAATGGGAAGCCTCTTAATGTCCTCAACAACCCTATGCCATCGGCCAGCTAGTGCCAGCATCAGATCAAAGTCAAGTCAAGTCAAGTTCAGTTCCCCGAAGAAGGCAGTCATGTTGCCATTTCATTATTTGCTTTCTTGTATTTTGTCTTTGATTGTTTAATTATTGTATGCTTTGAACAATTTCCATTCGTATTTGGTTTTCATTAATGCATATTGTTTATGCATGTTTTGAATTAGTTATGTGGTATTCACTCATTTTCACTTGTCACCGACACTTTTATTCACTTCACTCTATCAACTGTTGTTTAGCATGATTTAAGGGAGGATGATGAAAACAAAATACCCATAATTGCAAACCGTATGCTTTCAGACAAAATCTCGTCAATGATGTACAGGCATTGCTTCAATTCCCCAAACACCGGAGATATAAGGAGTTAATCCCTAGTAAACCACTTCGAGCCTAGAAGTAGTAGTTTCCTTCGAATCTATAAACCCTTTCACACTTAACCTAGGGCAGGGTAGTGTTCAGTTAATCCAATCCCGCACTCGAATCAACAAAGAAAAATCCAGAAAACGGTTGTTCATCAATAATCCATGACATGGCAGTCACAATCCTCCAACAAAATCCAAAAAATCAAAAGCCTGCTAAGTCAAACACCTCAGAGGGGACTTAGGAAAAATCAAGGCAATCCCGACGGATCTGACAAGCAAAGTCAATCCATGCAAAAGTTAGGGATCAGAACAAAATCAAAAGGGGCCCTCGAAACCCTCAACAAAAACAAATAAGATTCAGTGGTCACCCAAATCAAAAGGGTCACTGACATCCGTCCATCAAAATAAGGTGACTGCCACGTCGAGCCAACCTTGGATCATCAAGCTTACACTGTCAAGACAAGTACAGAATTAACTGAGCGTAGGACTGAAGATCATTAAGAAGAAGGGGTGGGTACAAATCATACTTTGAGCCTAACATCCTTTGTTTCATAACCGTGAACTAGACCGCATTACAGCCCTCGAAAGACCTAATTGAGGCGATGTTTATTCTGAAAGCATACTCACAAGGTTGCGTAACCTGACTCCTCACATGATTTGCTAATCATCAGTATTGGTGTCATTATCCTTACTGCATCTTTTACACCAATCAAAGTTAGCACAACGTCTGGGCTAACAGTCCATTCGTCTCACACTATCACGACACATCAGTAAACGAAACTTTTTCAAAACTTGCACGAACTTTGCATTAATATTACCACTTGTGAATGTACAATTTTAATTGCAAAATAATGCTAGGTATTCAAAGATATTTCAACAAGAGGCATTCAAGGGAGAAACTTGACTTCCAGAGGTTGAAACAAAGCAAGATTACCTCAAAACCCACAGGCTGGGGCAGATCATTCAACAGCTCAAGAAGGGGCAAGTCATCTCTCAAGGCATCAAAGCTCAGCTTCAACTTCAGAACTGGTTAGTCAAGGGCAGACCATTAACAAGTTCAAACCGGGGCAAGACCAGGTCGTCCTGACTATGAAGCAGAATTACAATCTTCTTTGAAGCAAACACAACAAACCACCAAGTACCCAGACTTGGGGCATCCAGAGAATCTTCTTCTGCTCCAATCATGGCATCTTCTGTAAACTGCGTGTCGAGGAAATCAATCCCTCCCACCACCCAGAGTCCAATTTACATTGGCAACTACCAAAAGTTCACCAGGCTCGAGTCTCTGCCTGTATTTCCAATTACCTGTCTGCAATCATATGCATCATGTGCATCATAAGCATCACATTCAACATCATAAATGCATACCTAATCATATCATACATCCTCATCTTTTGCATTTCCGCACGTCAGCATTTGCATTTGCACTTCCATTCGTTATGGAACATCATTATCATCAAGCATTCGCATATGCAAGTCAAGGTCCAGGATCAATCTCGAAGATTTCTAAGACCATCATTAGCCCAATCAGGGGCATCTCCGCAAGACCGTGGGCGTTCCCCATGAAGTTGTTCAACCTTTTGTTGGGAAAATTCAAGAACTTCAAAGTAATCATCAGCCCAGCCAGGGGCATCTCCTGCAAAACCATGGGTTTCCCCATGAAATTCAAAGATATTCAAAGCGAGATTCAGCCCAGTCAGGGGCATTTTTTCAAGACCATGGGCGTTTCCCATGACATATTTTCAACCTTGTGGTTGATTAGATCTTCAAATCAACATACAACATAGGCAGGGGCATATCATTCAAGACTGTGGGCGTTCCTCACGAAGTTGTTCAACCTTTTGTTGGGCAAATCCAAGAGTTTCAGTGCAAGATTCAACCCAGTCTGGGGCATCTTCAGCAAAGTCGTGAGCATTCCTCACGAAGTTCTTCAACCTTTTATTGATCAAGCCAAGACGAAACATTTCAAGACAAACTCGGCCCAGTTAGGGGCATCCTTCTCAGAGTTCATGGGTGTTCCTCGTGAAATCATTTCAACAGAACTGTGACCTCCAAGCAAGACGTTTAGCGTACCCCGTCGATTCATTTCAATCCAATCTCCCTCTTGGGTGTTCCCCAATGAGTTGTATCCAGCAAGCGTGACCGTTGTCATTTGCCTTACTATCATCCTTTTGGTGATAGCCAACCTCATCGGTTTAACCTAGCCTGCATCCTTTTGGTGTCGGTAACCTTCAATTTGTATCGTCCTATCATCCTTTTGGTGATAGCAACCTGTGTATGTGAGTGTCGCTTCGTCATCCTTTTGGTGGGGGGTCTGTCATCTTATTGATGTCAGATTGTGCGATAGTGTTTATCCTATCATCCTTTTGGTGGTAGTGGCCGGTGTAAGTTTCTCTCCATCATCCTTTTGGTGGGGGGTCTGTCATCTTATTAATGTCAGATTGTGCGATAGTGTTTGTCCTATCATCCTTTTGGTGGTAGTGGCCGGTGTGAGTTTTGCTCCGTCATCCTTTTTGTGGTGGGGGGGGGGGGGGGGGTCTGTCATCTTATTGATGTCAGATTGTGCGATAGTGTTTGTCCTATCATCCTTTTGGTGGTAGTGGCCGGTGTGAGTTTTGCTCCGTCATCCTTTTGGTGGGGGGTCTGTCTACTTATTGGTGTCAGATTGTGCAATAGTGTTTGTCCTATCATCCTTTTGGTGGTAGTGGCCGGTGTGAGTTTCGCTCCGTCATCCTTTTGGTAGGGGTCTGTCATCTTATTGATGTCAGATTGTGCGATAGTGTTTGTCCTATCATCCTTTTGGTGGTAGTGGCCGGTGTGAGTTTCGCTCCGTCATCCTTTTGGTGGGGGGTCTGTCATCTTATTGATGTCAGATTGTGCGATAGTGTTTGTCCTATCATCCTTTTGGTGGTAGTGGCCGGTGTGAGTTTCGCTCCGTCATCCTTTTGGTGGGGGGTCTGTCACCTGGATTAGTGTTAGATTGTGCGATAGTGTTTTTCCTATCATCCTTTTGGTGGTAGTGGCCGGTGTGAGTTTCGCTCCGTCATCCTTTTGATGGAGGGTCTGTCATCTTATTGATGTCTGGTTGTGCAATAGTGTTTGTCCTATCATCCTTTTGGTGCTAGTGGCCGGTGTGAGTTTCGCTCCGTCATCCTTTTGGTGGGGGGTTTGTCATCTTATTGATGTCAGATTGTGTGATAATGTTTGTCCTATCATCCTTTTGATGGTAGTGGCCGGTTTGAGTTTCGCTCTGTCATCCTTTTGGTGGGGGGGGGGGGTCTGTCATCGTAATTGATGTCAGATTGTGCGATAGTGTTTCCACATGAATCATCGCTTCTTATGGGACCCTTCCCATCTCAAGTCTTTTACATGTAGGCTTCATCCATACACATGGGATAAATGAATGAATTCAGATTCAAGGTTACTTCGACATGAATCGTCACTTCCCATGGGATCCTTCCCATCTCAAGTATCATATTCATAGGCTTCATTCATTTAAGGGAACTCCTGCCAAAGTATTAGTGCGTACATCCCAAAGGAGCTCTACATAAGCATCAACTCTTGGGACGACACATCTCAAGGGATTTTTCCGACTACGTGATCAAATACACAAAACGTGATTGTATTCGACAATGACAAGGCAACACATTCACCTTAATCACAAATAAATACACTAACCATACATTTTCCATATAATGCATCTCATTCACAACTATGGTAACCATTCATCAATGACACTCACCTGGGTATCATAGCATGAATGTCACCTTATAGTGTCATCCAAGCCATACTTGCAACTTATTTCTCTTTTAAATCCATTTTCCTAGTTTTAAGCCCAAGATTCCTCACTTATCTTCATATTGTCTTAAGCATATTATCACACGATCAAACATATGAACATACACATATATCACGCATAAAACACGTATAATGACATAACAAGTCAAATATAATTGATGCGTACAAGGCATATGATCATCATAATAAATAGTACTTTCAGAGACAATCCCCTCACCAAAATAGGACTTTCGGAATAAACGTCCCTCACCAAAATGCCAAACTAATTCACATGGTACTCATCACAACTCTAGGGGTTCATCTTCACATGTTCACATATTATCCCACATTTAATCAATCCAAGACTATTAAATTAATCGAACATCTATAACCATATTTTTACTTTTTATCACGTAGAGCATTAGATTAGATTTCCAACGCTTCCAACCGTGCCTCGATCCGTGTTACAGTTCAAAAGTTATGAAGAAAACAAGAAACGGGAAAACATAATTTTGTCATGGTCGCTGTGTGACAGGAGAGCAAGGTTGATCGCTTTGAGTTCTATGTGCGAGCTTTAGGCAAAGCCTGGACAAAACCAAATCATGACCATGGTCGTTGTGCGAGCTCTAGGCGAGGAGCTAGCTTTCAACTTGTTGCGAGCTCGCAGTGCGACTCATGCGAAAATAGGATTTCCAACAGCACAAAGACAGATCATTCATGGCCAAAAACACCAAACCCACATGTTCATGAAGCATACAAACACTTACATAAACATAGTACAACATGATTAAGCATGAATTTCATCAAAACACTACAAACACAACAAATTCAACTTCAACACAAAACCTAACCCACCAATGTTTTCATTTTCTTCCCCTAATGCTATACTAACTAACGAAACTCACCTTGGAGATAAAAGTCGAGTTTTTTGGAAATATGAAAAAGTCGAATTTTTTTCGAAAATATGAAAAAATCGAGTTTTTTCATAAATATGAAAAAGTCGAGTTTTTTTGAAACACAAAATTTAATATTTTTTTTGAAAATACAAAAAATTGATTTTTTAAATGTGAAAAACGAGTTTTTTTTCAAAAATATGAAAAAAATCAAGTTTTTTCGAAAAAACGAGAAAAAACTTACTAACTGAATTTTTATTGAAATGATTATTGCAAACTAAACCAAACCATAAATGTGGTTCGGTTCAATGCAGTTCATGAACCATGAAGTACTTTATAAAATCACAGGTATTTAATCTGGTTTTGCTTGAAGGTTTAATTGATGAGAGTGGATTTTACTGCTTCAACAATCTTACTCTTGACTTTAACCACAACTCTTCTTTAAGTTGTTTTCTTTTTGTCGTGCATGTTGTCTAGGAAAATCACATGGGTTGCATCCCTCTTTAACTCATACCAAGTATGTATGAGTTAAAGGGGCATGCAACTCATGAAACCCCATATATTTGTATGAACCAATTAAAATGCATTGCTATACTTGGTATGGGTTAAAGGGGGATGCAACCCATGTGATTTTCCTAGACAACATGCATGACAAAAACTCTTAGAATTATTATTATTGAAATGGATATTACACAGTTTAAGCACTTGGTTTACTGCTTGAAGATTAGAATGCCCTAGCCTATAGTGCCACATTACAAGATTATCAACATTTGTGGACACACTATTATCTCAAGGACTAGCATTAGTATTATTAGCAAAAGAATACAACTGAGGAAAACTAGTTAAAGAAGAGTTGTGGTTGAAGTCAAGAGTAAGATTGTTGAAGCAGTACAATCCACTCTCATCAATTAAACCTTCAAGGAAAACCATCTTAGATACCTGTCATTTTATAAAGTACTTGTAAGTAGGGATGTTCATGGTTCATGAACTGCATTGAACCGAACCACATTTATGGTTTGGTTCAGTTTGCAATAATCATTTCAATAAAAATTTAGTTAGTAAGTTTTTTCTCGTTTTTCCAAAAAAACTTGATTTTTTCATATTTTTGAAAAAAAATACTCGTTTTTCACATTTAAAAAAAATTGATTTTTTGTATTTTCGAAAAAATATTGAATTTTCGTGTTTAAAAGAAACTCGATTTTTCTTATTTTTGGAATAAATCGATTTTTTTTGTATTTCCAAAAAAACTCGAATTTCTGTATTTCTGAAAAAACTCGACTTTTTCATATTTTCGAAAAAACTCGACTTTTTAATATTTCCAAAAAACTTGACTTTTTCATATTTTCGAAAAAAATCGGCTTTTTCATATTTCCGAAAAAAGTCAACTTTATCATATTTCTGAAAAAAAACGACTTTTCATATTTTAGAAAAAACTCGACTTTTTTATATTTTAGAAAAAAAACTCGATTTTTCATATTTCCCGAAAAACTCGAATTTTTCATATTTTTGAAAAAACTCTACTTTTTCATATTTTCAAAAAAAAAAACTCGACTTTTTCATATTTCTAAAAAACTCGACTTTCTCATATTTCCAAAAAAAACTCGACTTTTTTATATTTTTGGAAAAACTCAACTTTTTCATATTTCCAAAAAAACTCGAATTTTTCATATTTCCGAAAAAACTCGACTCTTTCATATTTCGAAAAAATCTCGACTTTTTCATATTTCTGAAAAAAACTTGACTTTTTCATATTTCCGAAAAAAAACTAATTAATTTATATAATTAAACTAGTTTATAAAATAAAATTGATTTTGAACCGGTTTTAAACTGAATTTGAGTTGTTTTAATTAAATGGTTCAGTTTTTTTATAGTGCAATACAGTTCAATTCAAGTATACAATTCAATTAATCATATTTTTTAACACTCCTACTTGTTAGCATGAAATTCAAAATAGACTCTATAGTCTTTAGCAAACTTTGAGACTGATAGGCGGTTCCTTGTGATATTAGGCACATGTAACAAACTGTTTAGAGCAAGTTGACATTTTGATAAGCATTTGGATTGAACTATGGATGAACCTATAAATTTCATTGTTAAACTATGTTCATTTCCTACGAACACTTCAGTAGGGTACACACATGCATGGATATTTTGAAGATTTGAACATAGGGAGTTATATGATGTGATGCATTTGAGTCTGCAAACCAAGTTTGAGTGTCCAGACCCAGTGGAACTTGGAGTGAATCCTTGTGAGCTAGAAGTGTTGTAGCCTGATTAACATTGGTGTCTTCACCTAGTTGTTACACATTGGCTTGTCCATTCCCAATTAAACTTGATGTCTGTCCATGATTCTTGCTTGGTGCAGGTACACAGTTCTCATCAAATATATGTCAGTAGTCCATGACACTATTTGATGTGAATATGGAAGTGGAAAAATGGTCTAGAGGGGGGGTGAATAGACCCAAATTAAAAAATTCAACCGTTGTTTTCCAAATCAGAGTGTTTTAAAAAATGATTTGCAAGCCAAAGGTTTGATGCGAAAATGAAAATTATACTATTCAAATATTCATAAAGTTAACATGAATCATTTCATAAACATCAAAGATTAATATGAATCGTTTGTATTGATTCCATGTGTAATGCACAAGAAGTGTTTACACAATGATTCAATAGATGGAATTCTAAGTTCAATTTGTTTTAGATTATTAATCATAGAACTAGTTTAACCAGTTATCCAATTCCAACAAAAACATAATTCTTTCGCAATAAATTGCTATCAATGAACAACAATATAATATGATGAAATTGAAGAACCTAAGCATGCAATTACTACGAAATTAAATACAAGAGGAAGAGAGATGACACTGATTTTTATTATGCTTTGGCATTCATCCTCGCTTTGCCTACGTGCACTCTTCAATGGTTTCCCATTGGTACCTGCATAATTCCTTGTTATTTGACAAATATTTCAAAGAGTACATACAATCACCAATCCACATTACAACTGAGAAAATAAATCTCCTATTTGGATCTTGACTTATATACAACACACTTTCCAAGTTCTTCTATGTAATCTTTACTTGAATTATGTTTCTTGAACATTCCAATATCACCAATTCTAATCTAAGCCTTCGTGTGTAGCTAACAATCCTTTGATCCTACCGATTCCTTAAGCGGTGAAATTGTCCAAAGATCTGAGAAGAACTGCGTGTTATCCGTAGCCTTCCATACAATCATTACTAAGGCAATTATGGAGAGAATAATCTACTTAT
Organism: Lathyrus sativus; assembly: GCA_963859935.3. Lineage (NCBI taxonomy): Eukaryota > Viridiplantae > Streptophyta > Magnoliopsida > Fabales > Fabaceae > Lathyrus > Lathyrus sativus. The sequence continues at coordinate 185,170,802 of OZ012736.1, read as the reverse complement.
TTTCAATGAATTTGTCACCACCATTGACAATCACCTCAATCTTGCTAACAACCTGAAAACTAAACAAGATCTCCAAGAAAGATTAGTTTAAAGGATGTGTCTCCTTCAATCAATTATAAAACTCTCATTATCAAGATCTGAACCAAAAGAAATTGAAGATGCAAGAATTTCGTTGCAAGACTTTGAACACTTAAAATAGAGGAAATAGTTTTTTTTTCTCACTAAAATCACACTGAAAAATTATGATCAGAATGATATATTTTATTTATAAATGATGACAAAAAGGTTTTATATATGCTTGAGATTAAGCACGGAAAATGGTTGAAAAAGTCAGTTGGATTCGAATCAAGAGCAATCTATGATTTGAATCAAATGAGCAACTGTATCAGAATAAAAGGAAAATAGAAATTTGAAAATTTGTCAGTTGATTTGAATCAAGGAAAGAGTGATTCAAATCATGAGCCATGTGATTCAAATCATGTACAAAATTGATTCGAATCAAATGCCACAGACTTGGCAGAGAAATATTGAAAAAGTGAATAATTTAAATCATGTTCAAAATTTGATTCGAATCAAATCAAACAGAAGTGGATATCAAGAAAATGGTTCGAATCAAGTGAAAAAAGTTATCTTAATCAAATGACCCAATTTTGCTTCTGTCCAATTTGATCATAATCATAAAATGTGTGTAAACACTATGATTTAAATCAAACATGTAAAGTCTCAAATTTTCACGTTTTTAAAAGTGTTTTGAAATTTTACTTTGAATCAAACTCAAGTAAAAAACGTAAAATATGTTCATTCCACTTGCTCATGCAATTGAACAAAATATACCATGATTAAGGTCAAACCTAACCAAATTTTTATACATGCTAAAAATGAATCTTTTCAAACTTGACTTCGAGAAGTGCAATCATGAAGGAGACTCAACAAATCAAAAGTAAATGAAAGAAGAAAGCAATAAGATAAGCAATAAAATAACCAGATATATATGCTCTCCCTAAATAAAGTAGGGACATGCAACTGCAGACATTATGGCCATATTTGTTGCAGATTTTGTGAGGGCAAAGTTCCTCATACTTAGCCATACTTATTTCAATGATGTCAAAACATACATAGGTATAAAAATTTACTTTGGACAGTATCATCAAGTCGCATATGCATACCTTATTTCTCTTGCGTCAAACATTGGTCAAAAACATGTTTAGGTACATGTATAAAAAGTACAATATGCGTTTCATACAGGTTTAATCATGTTGGTCAAGTTTGAGATATGTTAGGGTCTCTTAAAAGTAGCTAAATATATGAAAAAAAATGTGTTTTTGCATATTCTGAGTCTTCGAGTCGACTCATAACCTGTTTAGGCTGACTCATACACAAGTCATTTTTTCATGTATTGCTCTTAGGAGTGCTCGCGTCGACCTTCCGGTCGACTCATACTGTGTGCATTTGTGGTTGTCTAAATTTGTGTCATGTGCATCGATGCATGACCTGTTCCGGTCGATGCAAAGTGTTATTTTCACATAGTCTGAAATCGAGTGAGCTCAGGTCGACCCACTCCTTGCTGTAGGTCGACCGCTCGCGCGTTTTTCACCAAAATTCAGTTATGTGAAACTTTCAAAGTGTTTGTTAAGTAGGTTAATTGTTTTCACATTTGTATATATATTGAGTTAGATCATTCTTCACAAACTAACAAGAAAAGTGAAAATATACACTGACTTGGTTCTCATCATCTTCATCATCTTTCTTGCATTTTCTCAACAACTACACATAATCATTTTTGTTGTGTATTCTGCATCATCGAGGTGATAACGTCCAAACATAGGATTGGTGTAATCAGGTTTGGGTTGAGAAATCAGTGGGTTTTTCTTGAATAAAACTGTGAGGTTTTTGTCCTCCAAGGATCTTGGATTTTGGGGATTTTTGCACAAATCGGTCCTTCACAGATTCAGCCGAACGAAGGTAATTAAAGAATGCGAGGTTCTATCAGTTTAGTAGCGATAACCGAAGGATTTTGATAGGAAGATTTGGATTCGAATCGTTGGTGTTTGAAATTAGCCGGTCAAGATTTGAAGACCAGAGAGTTGTTCAAAGGGAGTGCCATAATCAAAGATTTACTCATCACGTTCGAAGGACTTGATTCAGCTTGAATAAAGGGAAGAGAATGCATAGGCTCTGCATCAACAATTGGGTTTGATTGTTTGAATTCTATTGCTTCTCTTGTAAACATTTGCAAATAGGTTATATATATATATATATATATATATATATATATATATATATATATATTCTATTGCTTCTCTTGTAAACATTTGCAAATAGGTTATATATATATATATATATATATATATATATATATATATATATATATATATATATATATATATATATATATATATATATATATATATATATATATATATATATATATATATATATATATATATATATATATATATATATATATATATATATATATATATATATATATATATATATATATATATATATATATATATATATATATATATATATATATATATATATATATATATATATATATATATATATATATATATATATATATATATATATATATATATAGGTCTCAATTCTATTTTTAGAATTGAGGGAAAACATACCCCGAGCGAGGACGACGGGGGAACTGCCTAAACAAATTGGTGTTCTCTCTTTACTTTTTCCATTGCTGAATTTTGAGTTTGTGTGCAAACAATTTAGTTGATTAAAATTCTAGTGTGTGTAGTGCTGAAACAATTTTAGAAACCTTATTACAATCCTTGATTATAATTGAATACTATAGCACTTCATTCATATATTGGAATTCAATTGAGGTTCCTTGCACACCAAGTGTTCGACTAATTGCGTGAACACAAATACTTGTGTTGTCTTTTCAATTAGGTTATATTTCACACGCATTGGAAACTGTCCGACCTTAAAGTGAACAAAATCTAGTTGATGTATGTTCAAATTAGTGATTCTAAATCTTGTCTTTATCGTATTCCATAGGCTTTGCATATATTTGATCTTTTTGGTAAAGGTTCGTTTAGACGAATATAGTTCCTTGGCCACTTCCGCTTAAAACCTTTTAAAAACCAAATATTGATAAGCGTTGACTCTATTTTCAATAAGTAATTTATTCAACCCCCCTTCTAGATCCGTGTCATCGTCTAACAAGTGGTATCAAGAGTACCGACTAATTCTGTGCTTCGTATATAACTTCTTAAAATATGGCAAACAAACCAAAAGGGGCTTACAATAGAGAACCTGTTTTCAACGGTGAGAACTATAGTTATTGGAAAGATTGTATGCATGTGCATATAAATTCCATTGACAGGAAGGTATGGAGCATTATATTGAATGGTCCTTTGGAAATAACCATGACCGATAAAAATAATGTTGTTGTGTCTAAGCCTGGAGCATAATGGAATGATGAAGATGAGAAAAAGTACAATTACGATTGGAAGGCTAAAAATATTCTGATCTCCTCCTTGGGAGTTGATGAATGTTATAGAGTTTCACATTGTAAGACTGCTAAAGCTATGTGGGACTCATTGCAAGTTACCCGTGGGGAACTGATGATGTCAAACTGGATAGAATCAATACTTTGACTCAAGAGTTTGATCTCTTTCACATGGAGCAAGGGAAAACCATTGCTGACATGCAAAAGAGATTTTCTCATTTAATCAATAGACTAAATTCACTTGGTAGACCAATTTCCAATGATGATGCTAAACACAAAGTCTTAAGATGTCTTACCAAGGAGTGGAAACCAAAGGTCACGACCATAAAGGAAGCAAATGATCTTATGACATTGGACCTTACGAATCTTTTTAGAAAGCTCCAGGAACATGAGCAAGTGCTTCTTAGTCTCGAGCAATTTGAGAAAAAGGAAAAGAAAGAAAAGACCAAAACTACGGAAAATAAGTTTATAGCTCTAAAAGTTTCTTGTTCAAAGTCATATGAAAAGGAGCTAAGTGATTGTGGCTCGAGTGATGACAAAGATGACAAAACAAATAAGGATATGGGGCTGTTCATGAAGCGATACAATCGCTATATAAAGAAAAGTGGTATCCAGCATTCCGAAAAGAATCTCGTCAATTTTAAAAGACAATCAAGGTCTTCTAAGAATGAAGGCAATAAAGGGAGTAGAGTTAGAGGGTCGTTCTTTAATTATGGAAAAGCCAGACACTACAAGCCAGATTGTCCGTTGGTGAAGAAGGGCAAAAGAAAGGAAAGCAATCGGTCACAAAAGAAACAAGGTAAGCCTAGATGAGCTTGCATTGCTTGGGAAAGCGATAGTGAGTCATCCGAGGATGATAGTTCAAATGACGAAGAAGAATCTGTCAACCTTTGTCTCTTCGCTCATCAAAAGAAGAAAAACAAAAAGGTACGACATGCTAAATATGAAAACTCTACTAGATTGTCTCATTCTGAATTACAAGTTGCCTTTGATATTTTCACCATGAAGCCAAAGAAGCCTTTAAATGACTGACCTCAAACAAACAAATTTTTACTCATTTGGAGTAAAAGATCCTCGATTCCGAAAAGAAATTGGAGGCTCTAAAGGCATCTATGGTGGAAGTAACAAATATGGATTGTGAGGAAGAAAGAAGTAGATGGGTAAACTTTGGGTGTGATACTTGTCATATTTGGCAAAAGGAGGTTAGAACTCTCAAGGCCAAACTTGACAAGGCTCTAGAACTGAAAATCATGTTTTTTTATTGATAGATCACATTTTAGAAAAACTATGATTAATCCTTATCAAAAATATACATATGTGATCAAAAATCAAGATAACAAAAGTGATACAAAGGTTAACCTTACTTGCTTGTATTGTTGCAAAAGGGGTCACACCATTGTTAAATGTCACTTTAGGAGATTCTTAGTTTCTAAAGGGGTTTATAAATGGTTGGCTAAATGCAACCAAGATTTCACTCACAACCAAGGACCCAATAAACAATTTGGTACCTATTTTCGTTGATTGTTTTTATAGGTACAAAGTCTTAAGCCTACTGAGAGAAGATGAGTTCTCGATAGTGGATGCTCAAGAGATATGACAAGAGACATATCTCTCTTCATTGACTTTGTGGCAAATAAGAAGGGATTTGTAACCTATGGAGACAATAACGAGGGAGTAATACTTGGAAAAGATAGTGTAGATATTCCCTCGTCTACTACTATCTCTGATGTATTGCTAGTTGAGGGCCTTGAACATGGTTGGTATCTTTGGATTCACCACAATCTTGTGAAGCTTGTGTGATAGAATCACACCTTCCACTTGTTGATTCCATAAAAAGAAAGTTGTTTTCTTGTAATGTGATGGAGATTTTCGGTGCAAATGTATTACTCGAGTGAGAATGCATCATTGTAGATGTCATTGGCTGCAAAGATTTTGGAACATCTAAAGAATCTTCTTGTACACTTCCTTGATCCGTCATTGTAGCTTCTTTGAAGCTTTCGCATGTCGACTATTACTATGTAACAAACTGTACTATGCAATGCGCAGGAGCACAAACCAATGGAGGATTCAAAGAAGTTGTGATATTGGTACTTAGCTGAAAATAGTCATTACTATGGCGATTAATACCATGTTAGAGTTTGAATGAACTATGAAGAAGAGAGAGTGAGATACATAGTGAACCCAAGGTTTTCTTGAGATGTGATTATAATTTATTACAATGCATGAGAGTAGCTTATATATGCATCATACATTCTTGCTATGGTTAGTTACATGAAGCTAAAGTTAGTTAGTAGATACTAACTAACTTTCCTATTATAACCATTAATATTCTAACTAACTTTTCACCCTTGTATAGTTACAAAGTATTAACCCAATATTAAACAACACCACCATTATAGTTGACATACACAAAGAGTTATTTTATGGAATGTAATTGGTTACACCACTCAATATTATGTGTACGTTCTATTTGAACAAAAGATGTTTGTTATATGGTACAACAATTTTGTTATTAATGAAAGAATCATTTTTTTTTGTTATATTCGTCGACCGAAAATTATTGAAATATTCTTTTAGAAAAAAATAAAGTTGAATTTTCAACTTCTCTTTGTTGAATTTAACTCTCTCCGTCCTATAATGAGTGACCCATTTGAAATAATAGAGTGTCCCAAAATGATTGACAAATTTTAATTACAATGCAAATTAATTTTTTTTCTTTCAATTGTACCCTTTAATTATTACCACTTTCATCACTCTCATACATGATAAATGATACTTTAAGAAAAAACTCATTTTCTCTCTTTAATTATAACACTTTTTTTTAATATGTGTGAAATGATAAATTAAATGACTCATTATAAGACGAAGAAAGTATAAATAAGAAATATTATCATTATTAAGGCTTAAGTTGTTATTTACAAAATTTTGATCATCTTAAAAATTTCTCCATGGTTCCTCAAGATCTACCCAATAAATTAAATGAAATGATTAAATATAAAAATATGAACATGGTAATGGCAATCATAAAATTAAAAGAGCTTATAGTTGAGACCATAAAATTAATAATAATATAATTATTAAAAAATTAGTAAATAAATTAATTCATGCTAGTTAATATATAAATAGGTAAAGATGAATTGGCTAGGTGTGATTTTCCTTAAATTATGAAATGAAAATAAATTTGTAAATAATGATTCACAATTATTTTTATATGCACAATTATTCAACCTAACGACTTTTTTCCCTTAAATTATGGAAAGAATTATAGCACCATGTTTAAAAATAATGGCTAGGTTTTGTTTTATAAAAATTGAAAGGAAAAAAAAACTAATAAATTTACGTGAAATAGTGTGATAAAATGGCTAAGTTTGGCTTCTTTTTATTTTTTTATTTTTAAGAAAGCTAGTAAGTTTATTTGAAATAAGTTTATGTAAATTTATGTTAACAAAGCTGGTAAACTTTTCTTAAATTGTGAATGAAAATAAATCAATAAATAACTATTTGATAAAAAAAGGTAAAAAAAATACTAATTTTGTTTTATAAATTTTAAAAAAAAGGTTAAGAAAATACTAATTTTGTTTTATAAATTTAAAAAAATGGGAGAAGTTAAAAATAATAAATAAGAATTAATAATAATTATAAGTTAATTAAAAAAATGACTAGTTAGTGGTTACTAATTAAAAGGTGATGTGAGAAATTTTTCTTAATAATAATTAATAAAATAAATAATAAATAAGAAAATTTTGATAAATAATAATAAATAAATTTTGACAAATAAATTAGAGAAAAAAAAGATATGCATTCAAATAATTTTATATTATCAACCAAATGTATTATGCTAAAATATTCTAAAAAATTTAAATTATTAATGTGACATAATGAATCCTCATAATTGTTGGTGCACAAGGTGAAAAATGATGAACAAAATGAGAGAATTATATGTATGCTCCGCAATTACGGCTACAAAAGTTGTAAGGAAGAAGATAATAAAATGACATTTACCACTAGTCTATTTATATAGAGAAAAACTAGAGCCACAAAGGCAACATACTAAAGTACTAAATTACCCTCTAACAAAATTAGTCACTAAGTTTTATAAAATATAAATTATTTCTAATACCATCCCTTAATTTATATTTACCCAAAACCGACAACACCAATTCCATCCCTTAAGCAAAGAAATTGATCAGTTTTGATAGCCTTCGTCAGAATATCTGCCAACTGCTTCTGTGTGCTACAGTGCACAACTTCTAGCACTCCATTTTGAACCTGATTTCTCAAAAAGTGATACTTAGCCTCAATATGCCTACTTCTCCCATGCAACACTGGGTTTCTGCCAAGATTGATTGCAGACTTGTTATCAATCATCAACTTCAGAGACTTGTTAACTTTGATCTTCAGGTCCTGCAGTAAGTTCAGAATCCACACAGCTTGACAAGCAGTCACAACGTCTGCGATATATTCAGCTTCATAAGTTGACAGCGCAACAACAAGTTGTTTCTTGGAACACCAACAAATAGGACCTCCCAGAAACTTAAACAAGTACCTAAAAGTACTTTTTCTGTCAACTTTGTCTCCACACCAATCAGAAGCTGAATAACTCAGAAGTTATAATTCAACCTTTTTTCCAGAAGGGAATATCACTCTATACTTCAAAGTTCCCTTGATACACCTCAAAGTTCTGACAACAACTTGGTAATGGGACCACTTAGGTTTACTCATGAACCTACTAAACATTCCAACTACATAACAGATATCAGGTCTGGTATTACATAAATACCTCAGAGAACCAACCAACTGTTTGAAGGTTGTAGCATCCACATCCTCACCATCAGAACCAGAATCCAATTTCTGATGTGTATTTACAGGCGTGATAGCAGCCTTACGATTCCGCAGCTTAAATCTCTTCAAAAGCTTAAGTTCATACTTCAATTAATGCAAAATGATACCCTTCTTAGAGTATATAAACTCCATCCCTAGAAAATATGTCATTTTTCCGATATCATTCATTTCAAACTCATTCATCAACACCTTCTTCAACTTAGTTATCTCTTGTTTAGAACTTCCTGTCAGCAGTATGTCATCAACATACAAACACACTAGAATCACATTGCCTTCAGAAGTATGCTGGACATAAACACCATACTCCATATCACATTTCTGAAACCCCTGCTCCTTGAAAAATGAATCAATCTTCATATTTCAGGCTTTGGGCGCTTGCTTCAATCCATACAAAGATTTATGTAATCTTACATCATCCCTTCCTGATTCCTTTTAACAAATCCAGGAGGTTGTAACATGTATACCTCTTATTGTAATGGACATTCAGAAATGTAGATTTCACATCTAAATGCATCAGAGGCCAATTCCTGTTAGCAGATATTGCAATCACTAGTCTGATTGATTCATGTCTTGCTACAGGTGCAAACACTTCAGAATAATCCAGCCCAGGTTTATGCAAAAATCCTCTTGGTACTAACCTTGCTTTGTGATTACCAATTGATCCATATGGCTTTAGCTTCTGCTTGAAAACCTATCTGACACTGATGGATTTCTTGTCCTTTGAAAGTTTTGTCAACTTCCAAGTCTTGTTCCTCTCTATGGCATCAAGTTCTTCTTTCATGGCCTTCAACCAAAGTTTCTGCTCAAGAGTCTCTCCTGTGCTTACGGGTTCAGAGTCTACTAACATGGCACACTGAATAACTTCTCCTTCAGAATTTACTTCAGTGTCTTGTAGCATGTCAAACTCTGCAAATCTTCTCAGAACGTTTTTTATTCTCTGTGGCCTCTGACCTTGTTCAGAATCTCCTTCGGATGCTTAAACTTTAGATGTTCTATCTTCAAAAGCTTCCCCTTCACAAGCTCTTGCTTTAGAAGTTTGACCTCCTCCATAACCTTGACCACCTTCAGAGTCTGGAATATTCCCAAAATATGAATCACCATCAGATTCTGGATCAAAATCATCTTCACCTTCTGAGTCTCCTTCAGATTCATAATGACCATTAGAGTCTGCTACAGCTTCAGAAACTTCTCCAATTTCTGACTTATCTTCAGAAACTTCTAATTATGAACTTTCTTCAAAAGTTCTCACATCAGAGTTCGATTGAGACTTATTCCAATGCCAAGTTTCTGATTCCTTTACAACGACGTCTCTGCTGAATTCAACTTTATTAGTTTCTGGGCAACCCTACTAGTAACATTACTTTTCTTCTTTCATCCAGCTTCTGTCTTCTCGCTTTTGGAACATGTTTGTTACATACAGAACCAAATACCTTCAGATGGCTAACATTTTGCTTATCTCCAATCCACTTCTGAATAGGAACTATTTCCTTCAACTTATTCGTTGGACATCTATTGAGCATATATGCTACGGTGGCAACAACTTCTCCCTATAAGGTATGAGGAAGCTTCTTCTCCTTCAGCATGCTTCTCGTCATATCAAGCAAAATACAATTTCTTATCTCAACAAGACCATTATGTTGAGGAGTATAAGGAGCAGTTACCTCATGCTCAATTCCATTCTCCTCACAAAACTTTATGAACTCAGTGGAGTTATACTCACCTCCACCACCGGTTCTAAGAATCTTCAGAGTCTGACCACTCTGATTCTCAGCCTTAATTCTGAACTTCTTGAATTCAGCAAACACCTCGTGTTTTAACTTTATAAGTATACCCATGTCATTCTTGTAAATTCATCAACAAATGACATGAAGTATTTATTCCCTCTAATCGGTGCTATTAGAAATAAACCACACACATCAGAATGCACTACTCCTAAGGCATGTTTTACTCTTGGAGCTACTTCGGACGCAAATGGCAATCTTGGTTGCTTTCCTTCCATGCACAATTTTCATGACTTCTCGGGCTTCTTAATTGTAGGGATTCCATTTACCAGCTTCTTTGAATTTAGATGCCTTAAACTTCTGAAATTCAAATGACCAAATCTTCTGCGCCACAACTCACTTTCCTTCACAACACTTGTTGCACTAAGACATTTAGAGTCTGTAGTTCTTGCATTCACCTTGAATGTTCTATTCCTTCCCTGTTCTGACTTCATAATCAGCTTCTGATTACAATCATACAACTTCAGAAGATTGTCCTTCATGGTAACTGAAAATCTTTTCTCAATTAGTTGCCCCACACTCATCAGATTGCTTTTCATGCCAGGTACATACCACTTTTTCTGAATCAATGTTGTTTTACCACTGCTCAGAACAACTCTGACATTTCCCATACCTTCAGGGCTATTTATCATTAGCACGCCTGATCTTTGTCCTCTGTTGTACCCCAAATTTTTTCCTTAGATCTTTTGATCTGTTTCATATCATCTTAAGTCAATCATTCATGCATGAGCTAACCGTTTTATCAGTTTTTGTCTGTTTTGTGAAGACAGGTTGCTAAAAAAGGGTTCAAAAGACAAGAAGACTCTGTGTGTGTTTTTTGTCTCCTACAAGTTGTGTTGAATTCCTGTAGAAACATGTGCCTTCATTCTCATGGATTCCCTATGGCATCCAAATTTGGTTCATAACATGGTGAATTCGAATAATTCAATTTGGCGGAATTAAAATTAGTGAGCATGCTAAATTTGGAATGACCATTTATGGAATTCTTTGAAAAAAACAAGTTATTAAGAGCAAGAACATACAAGTTTTAAATCTTGTGAATGTCTAAATCCAAAGTGAATCCCAAAGAATTTCAAAAGACACAAGGATTCATCATATAGAAATTCACATGGATTCACCAAGGACTCAAGTTACAAGTTTTATGTGATTTTCAAAACGCACTATTTGTCTTTAAGATTCATATTCAAAGTCAAGCTTTCCAAGGTTCATTTCAAGGTACACAAAGTGATTCCCATATTCAATTAAAAGCCCACATTGATTTCACGACCCATAATTTTAAGTACAAGGTTTAAGATATGAACACAAATTTAAGCATATGTTAATTCTAAGTTTAGGTATGTTTGAGTTCAAAAAGATTCAAGGTCCAACTTACTCTTAGTTTTTCTACCAAAATGCAAATGGAAATTTCATGGTGAGAAAGGTTCAAAGTATATAAGAGCGCATTGTAAGTCAAGTTCTCTCAAGGTTCATGTTACATGAAACTCTTTCAAAAGTACAACCTTTTATCATTTAATTAGGGTGAGATTCATAAAGGTCCAAAGAATTCGAGAAATTCACGTTATATCCAAAGAGGATTTTTAAATTCTTTATTCTAAGTACAAAACAAGTCCAAAATTAAAGGTGCAATACAATTTATATACAAGCTTTTATAAAAAGAGAAAGCATCTTAAAGTAAAAAATAATCAAGCTAGTTATTTTGTGGACTGCACGTCAAGCACATGGAGCGCCGTTAATCATAGCATGCCAAGCCCTGTATCTTTTCAATTCTGTCGAGCCTAGTTTTTTCTCCATGAACCGAAGTTGCACCGTCGAGAATCTTAGAAGAAATGCATTGAGGACGCCATGCTTTTGGCTGATCAAATTCTGCAGGTCAAGAGAAGTCATCATTTCATTATCTTCTCAATAAAGAATATTGTTCCATTAATAAGGTCCCTTTGGTTTGTAAATATTACAAACCTGAACCAAGTCGACTGGCTTCGGTTTTCGGAAAATTCAGCAATGATATCACATAACATGAACAATTAGGCAATGTCGTAAATAATTAAAGAAATTGTTAGTATTCACAATTCAAGATATTGCTGCATACCAAGTTTGATCAACCAAGTGTTACGACCATCTCAATCACCAATCAACCTCTTGTCGGGACTATTAGAAAAAAGAAAACACCAAAAGAAGATATCATGCTAAGGGAAGAAGTAATGAATAATGAAAAGAAATGAGCACAAGACCTAATGCTACTTGATTTGGGGATAAGTGAGGCTAGAAACATTTCCAAACTCAGTTGAAGAACTGAGCACCATTTCCATTTTATGCACATAATTTCTACATAAGGTTTAACAAGCTAGGATACATTACTGCTTGGTAAAATTAGCGGAGCACCGAAGGTTATAGCCATGAATTTTAATTGATCAGCATGACGAAGGCCATACAACAGCAGGTTCAGAAGTAGCAAGACGTGAGCCTAAAAGTACGTGAACAAAACGGAAATGAAAAATCTCCAGCATAATCATGAAAGTCATAACAAGTTTCTATAGAAAATCGAACAATTCACTATTGCACCCCAAATTTTGACCCCTTAGATATTCATCATCAATCTAGGATCATTTACATTTGATTATTTAACCTTAACCTAATTCAAGTTTTTCTTTGTTAAGTTACAGGTGAACCAGGGTTCCGTACAATCGGAAATCGAGGTTTCGACGGTTTAATCAGTCAAAGACTTGGATTGATTATCCGTGAATAAAGTATCTACACCATCAATAATACTCCATTGGGTCAAGCATGAGTCCAATTTGAGGTTGTCACACAAAGATCAGGAACAGTGCAGTTCAGGATCCCCGATTAGGGTTTTTGATCAGAAAAGTCAACTGTGGTTTGAATTTTGATTTAAAAGGGGTTATGATGATGGAATTATGGTCCATCAAGCTCATATGACTTATTCAAGTCCCCTCAATAAGTTTCAAGGCCTCAGAAGACCCAGAACAACAACAGTCGATCCGATCGTCATCGATCGATCGTTTCGTTGACCAAAAAGTAAACTCTCCAACTATAAGGAATTTGACCTCAAAGTGTGAATCAAAAATGTTCCTAATGTCATATTACACCTATCCATGAAGTTTCATGATCATTGGATCAAGGATTGGGAAACTACGGTTGCTCTGATTCCATTCCCGTCAGGATACGTAGGCACGAGATGCGATGTCTTCGCGAGCATACTTTACCAAACTTTATACATACTTTATACTTTAGATCTTTACCTTAGCACTTTTCCTTTAGAAAGAAAACTTTAGCAAACACAAATATTAACAAGATGTTCCTATAGAGTACTACAGATGTTTAGGATGTGAAATACCTACCCTAGGCATAACCAACCCTCGAACCTTTAGATATCTCTTTGCTTAGCTTTACGCCTTGCCTTTTGCTTTGCATTTTTATAGGTTTTTATTTCTTTAAACCTTTCCTTTTTGGATAAATGAAAGTCCGGTTGTGAATTTAAGAATTAAAGATTCAAGTTAATTCAATAACTTGGTATCACGATTCTCACCGCAACAGAAATGGCGACTTCACTGGGGACCACTGTTGGTGTAAGCCCTAGAGGCCAATACTTTTTGGTACTTGTATCGGATTATTCGTTTAATAATAAAAGGCATTTCTTTATTATGTTTGTCTTTCAGAATAATAAAGTCCCTAGAATAGTTAGTTTGTTTAATGAAATGTTAAGTGTGACTTAATCATGAGATCCCATTAAACATAAAGACATTATTCTTAAAATATCTGTAGTCAAGCTTTATTGCAAAGTGGGATAACATTAAAAGCATTGAGACTATTATGAAGATAGACTGATGATCACATCTCATGGATCATGGATAAAGAGTTATCAAGTCTTGACATAGGTATAAATATTAGGAGTAGTATTTATACCGGATTGACCCGCTATGAGAATACTACATAGTATGTTATGCAAAGTGTCATAAGTTATTCTCATGGTGATAATGGTGTATTACCACCCTTCGACCTGAAACCACTATGGACCCTAGATGTAGAGTCGGGTGCTTTATTGCTGATCAAACATTATCCGTAACTGGATGATCATAAAGACAGTTGATGGGCACTCCACGAAGCATGCTGAGGGACATGAGTGTCCTAGATGGAATTTGCCAATCCTGCATAACAGGAGAAATGTCTAAGGGCCCAATATTGAACTGGACAAGGATGACACAGTGTATGCCTTGTGTTCAATATAGACATAGGGGCAAAAGGGTAATTGTACAAACATATATTATCACGAAAAAGGTTTTGTCAGATCACATGACATTTTCGTGACTTGGGTAGCAGTGATGTGTTGCTAGATACCGCTTACTGTTTATTATGTTAAATATATAATTTAATATAATTACCAACGTTACGAAATCCTACAGGGTCACACACATAAGGACAGTTTGATGAGAGATAGAGAAATCAAAGGAACACCGTAAGGTACGGTGCACTTAAGTGAAAAATAGAAATTCGGATAATATAATAATAATTATTGTTATTTTATAATGGTTATAAAATAATAATAAAATAAATATATTTATTATAATAATAGTTATTATAATAATATATAATATTATTATGGATCATGTGAATTGGGTTTTTAGCCCGCAGCCCACAAGAGAGTCTATAAAAGGAACCCTTGTGATGAAGCTTTCACTTGATGCAATTTCGTTTTTGATTCTCTTTTCTCACTCAAATAATTCCGTTCGTAAGCAGCTAGCACTGTGACCGGAAGCTGTTCGTGTGGACTGAGTAGAGGCGTTGCACTTCATCAACGCTTGTGATTGCTGCATCAAAGATCTGAATCGCCATAAAGAGGTAACGATTCTATCACTGACCATGCTCATTCGTAAGGATCACTAAAGGAAATTTTTGTTTTCCGCTGCGTTTAGATCGCAATTTTCCTTCAACCACTCCCCTAAGAGGGTTAAGCCCACCTTGTTTATATTTGTGTTTGCTATATGTTTGATTGCTTGTATATTTGTATATATTTGTACATATATCTTTCTGTGCTTGGGTTTTCTGTATGCAGGGTTGTTACTTTGAGTGGTGAGGATAAAAGTCCTATACTCGGACTTGAGGTGCACTTATGATAGGAAGGTAGTATATTCAAGAAGGCTTATAGGGAGTTGATTCCCGACCAAGATGAATTGAGAAACCACTACTCAGTGGAGGCCCTCTTGGGAGTATTTTTGTTGAACGAGTATTCATGAAAACATTACTACTTTCAACCTAGGAGCATGTGACACTGAGGACTTTTAGTTACCTTTTACCCCCCACTTGGCCTTTTAGGACGTAGTGCGATGGCTATGAGGGAGTATTCCCGAAGTAGTTGATACGCGATACTACACTCAGACGAGACTCTCTTGAGAATATTATTAATTTCCAAGTAGTTGGTATGTCGATAATATTCGAAAGATGGGTCGAGGACTTTGGGAACTTTGTTAGAACCCGTTGTGCAGGTGCTTTACCCTAGTACACGCCCTATGGTTGGTTCGTTACCCAGACCTCATGCTGTGATCTTGAACCTTTGATCCTATTATGTATGTTTTGCATCCAGTCTTGCATAGCATTTCATTGCATTTGCATCTTTGCACAGTTTGTTGCATACCTCTGCTTGTCCAGTCGTTCATCTCCGGTTGTCTTCATCTTCCAATGTGCCGTTGAATCGTCAAACTGATTCCTCGACACTGATATCAGACTAGAGCTAATTATAGACGCAAGATGTCAGAGCAAGAAGTACACAACACAAAAGTCCGAATGGAGATCGATGAATTGAAATCAGGCATGACTAAGCTCACCGAGATGCTTCAAGTCTTGATGGCCAGAGGAGAATCTCAAAGGACTGTCATTCAGGAAGTTTCAAATGCTGATCCTGCTCATGTTCAATTGCCACCTTCAACTTGGCCAGAGTTTGGTTTACCTCCCAACTACTCTCCACCCCTTGCATCTGCTGCTATGATCGGTCCAACTGTCAGACCTGTTTTTCAAGCCCCCGTCTTTACAGAAGCCAGACCTGTGGTCCATACTGTTGCCCAGAATGGATGAACTCCCTTTGAGACTCCTTTCTTTGACTACCATGCTGCCAGTGCTCAAGAAGAAGACCATGAAGATTTTGTTGAGCCTGAGATTGTCCGTGAACATTTTCAGAACATAGACAAGAGACTCAAGGCTGTCGAGGGTATAGATTTCTTCAACATTGATACAGACAATATGTGCTTAGTTCCTGGCCTCGTTATGCCTGCTGTCATACCCCAAATTTGTCCTACTTCGGTATTTAAAGAATGTTTTATTGCTTCATGACGTCTGGCCATGACTCATTGAGACTTTGTTTTTAAAGACCATGTGTGTACACATTATGGTTATAACCCCTAACAATTTATGTTGAATTCTTATGGGAAGAGCGCGCCTCCAACCCCTTATACCCGAACTCATGCGTGTCCTCATTTTCACGATCAAATAAATATGATATGGAAAATAGCATCAAATACATGAATAGATCTATCTCGCAACATAACTGTCGGTTTTCAGGAGATTTAAACCATATCTCAACTTGATTTCAAACTTCTCTTTAAACGTTATGTAAGCCTCACTACAAGTTGCTTGTCACGATATGCATCTGATCCAAGTTGTTCAAAGGTACTTGCTTCTGGACACAGTCGATTTAACCTCAAGCATTGTTCGAATTGAATGCAAGCATCCAGCTATGTTTGGTTTCTAAATCAGTTTGTGACAAACTTAGATTTAGCTTGCAAATTTCAAGTTATAATTGAAGTAGAAAATCAGTTTGTGACAAATTTAGATTTAACTTGCAAATTTCAAGTCATGTGGAAATGTCATGCAATACATAATTTGAGTTTGTGTCAAGTTATAATGAGAGGGCCATAAGCGCCAAATCTTATCAAGCCATAAGCCAGGATGGGCGAGTGATCAATTCCAAAACGTAAACTTAATTTGTTGCAAGCCGTATCTTTCAAATCTAGTTGATTTCACGATGACGTGGGTGGTTTCAATTCATGTCTTAAAAGTTGGCGTAACTTGACTCAACCTATCATTTAAAGTAGCTTTAACGACATATATAGTTGTTATAAGGTATTGAGGGAGATTAGTGACGACGGTCGTAATTTTGCAAAGGATCCAACTCTACAAGACATTTTAGACGGGTCTAAGACATGGTTAAATTTCATCTTCACACTAATGATGGGCAATATTTTTACCAAAAAAAGTCGCAACTACATCGTTTTAAGTCATGATGTATGTTCAATTCATGTTCCATCCAGAACCAGTTCAAGCATAGGCTTCATAAACTAGTTTGAGTTGTTACAAAGGTTTAGTATCTGAAGTTGAAATTACAAATTCAAGTATTATTATAAAGAATCAATAGTTGAAGATTACAAATACTGGAAAGTTGGATGCTAGGATCGTTACAAGAAATCAACAGCTTTACGAGACCATTATTTTCTCGCCAATATTCGCTAAGGCTGTCTACCATGAAATTTCTTGTCGTAATTCATTCAAACTTCTACTTTAAAAAGAGCTTCCTCGACACAAACTCTTTAGAATACGTATGAAATAAGATACAAAATACAAAAGAAGAGAAGATACAAGCCATTAAGTGTTTCTCTATGGAAAGCCTACGTTCCATGATAAGAACTCTAAGCAAGATATCTCGTGGTTTTGTTTTTCCACACCAAGTCATATGGAAAGGCTCCCTCCACCACCTCTTTACCACTTAAGGGCAACTCAATAAGCCGCTTCGAAAATGCTTCATGACTCTTTCCATGTTAAACACCAAAGCAACAACTTCACAGTGATTTCGTAAACTTCAAAGCCTGCACAGCCAAAACACAAGTCGTGAATAAAGATATAAATATTGTCATATCAATTTAAATTAACAGCATAAGTTCAAAAGGGAAAGAAGGGAATGACATAGGGATTCAATAGCTGTCGTATCTTCTTTTCGTTTTTCCGTCTTCACCATTTTTACCCTGCACCAAAATACACATGAAAATAAAAATGTATCAGAGATCAGGATATGATGGAAAGAGAAGTTCAATTCACAGAGAAAATTCATAGACGACAGTAAGTTTCTAAGGGAATCCAAACAAATGTATAATGATAGGACTTAACAACAGCAACAACATTCCAAGATGCATAACATCACTAAACATTCAAAAGGCCCAACAGCAATTTGGGTCGCAGCAGTCTGGAATGGAAATCCAGCCATCTGCACCTATGACGGCTTTCGTTGATCCTCGACAGGAACTTCTGAACCATGCAGATTATGTCCAGATGCCTGCCCATATGGGATTCCCAAGTTCCCAGCTTATAGGTAGGCCTGGAACTATCTACTCTCAGCATCATTTTCATGATCATACTGCTGGTTATGTATCCCTATAGGTAATCCCTGCAGTGCAGATGACAGTGGCTCAGCCATCTTCTCATGCCGGTATAAGACCATGTGTTATTCAACCACGACCAGTCATGCAAGGACAACCAAACGGGTTTGAGCAGTTTTATGATGAAAATACTTCAGAGCTAAGGATGCACCACCAACTTGTTGCTGAGCAAAGTACAAAGCATATCCATATCAAGTCCCTTTAGGAGGTAATTATGGCTGGGTTCAGGTTTCTCCATCGGAGCATGTTATTTTTCACGATGGATTGTTACCTCAGCAACCCGTAGTGGTCCCTCAAAGAATGGAGGACTGTTATATGTGTCAGAAAAAACTACCTCATGCACATTCAGATCCTGTGGTACAGGATCAGCGTAATAGCTGCGCAGGTTTAATTCCTGATTCAATGGCAAGCTACAATAGCTTCCCAGTTGAGGATACTTTAAGACCTCAACCAACAAATAGGGTTTTGGTGACTGCACCAATGAGGGAAGGCAATGTTAATGTTGAACAAGCAAGTTGGGACTAGACCCAAGGTCATCATACCGTGTAGTGACACAAGTGGTCTTTCTGTGGAGGCTGAAGGTGACAGAAACTTTAGAGTGGATAGGCCTGATAATCCCAGAAATGCAGTAGTTATCCCGGAAATAGTGGAAAGAACAGGTGAAAAACAGTTGCCACAGGATGGGCTAACAGGAACAGCGCCGCTGTCTTATCTAGATGATTTTGCCCGCTAGCACGTGGTGCCAGTTGAAAACTGGGCCAAAGAGGACGTGGTTGTGAATAAGCCTGTTAACGAAATACCTTTAGTTGGTGGCACATCTGTTGAAACTTCGGAGAGTATGGTTCAAGAATCATCAACACAACATACTAATGAGCTTGCTAGTACAATTTCCAAAGCAGATGCAGTGGAGAATTGGATTGCACATGACCTGCTCAAACATATTGATGGAAGAATGGACAACCTCAAGATAAGCAACCCTGTAAATAGTGATAATTTAGATTACAGTAGTCAGCATGCGATAGAGTAAAACGATTTGGTTTTGGATAACAACACTGGCAGGTAAAAATTGATTGCTGATGGAAATCAAATTAAAATGATGGATACTCTTCCTAACTCCAATGTAGAAATTTCATATGGTAATAATTCTAGGCAAGTCGAGTACAATGAGGCCACATACCTGCCAGTTTGGGGCATTCCTGGAGTAAATCCTCAATCTAAGAATGGAATCCATCAGAAGGATGAAGCAGTTTTATCTTCAATTTCACAATCTGTTGGGTTTGGACATGTGCAGGATTCTTCAAACACACTATTTAGCAATCAAGATCCTTGGAATCTACACGGCACCTACTAGACCTGACAAAGTCGCATCAGAAAAAGAAACCTATTCTTTTATTGACCAGTTTGGGGTGAAATCGGGCGCCGAAGTGGAGGTGATAATGTTCTGGAGTGAGAGGTGCGGATTCTGCTGTACGGCAGGATACGTCTAGCTTGCAATTCACTTCTCCTTTATAACCTTGCCCATTAGAAACAGCAGTTCACCTTGGATTATACCGGTTGCCTCCACCTGCACATGTTAGGCCGAAATTTATTTTAGGATGAAAATGTGTCATATCACTCAAACACAATATGTGATGTATTCATACCAAGAAATATACAAACCATCCACAACCTGATTAATGCTTTCAATCACTTTCAAACTTCCTGTTCCTCCATCTCATCACCAAAGCCTACCGAAGTTTAAAGTGATCGAGCCATGAGAACAAATGTGATGCGAGGAGGCACGAATGATCCAATAACCGCTTTTACGCATAGAAGACTATACCTACCTCATGTGCTGCTGCATAAGAATAGAAGAAGTCAGACAGTATGATCACATAAGCCAAGAATTTTCAGCAAAAGTCTGATGAATTTAAAACATTGACTAAAGCAAGAACGATGTACTGGAGAAAAAACAATGAGGCCAAGGATACATGTCCAAGTTCATAAGTTTCAAATAATCCATATTCAAAAGCAATTGATTCAAATACAGTGTTAAAGCAAAAAGCTATATTTTTACGCGGTAAAAATCCCAAAAGTTTACACAGTAAAAAACTAGTGTAAAACTAGATATTTTTCTTCCTCACTACAGACAAAAACAAGGTCACTGTCAAGTCTCAGAAAAGCGGAAATCATGGTATTACCTCCTAGCAGAATTGTACTACCACAAAGGCACCTCATCGTCCTACCTCACACGAATCAAGCCTTTCCTTCAAAAATATTTGATTTTTTCACACGTATCAAAAACTCTAAAAATCCCCTATAAATATAACCCCAATCATTTGCAAAAGGGAAGAAAAAAACATAGCGAAGCTCTGCGAAATTCAATTCTCACGATACCTAAAATCACTCCAAAGTTCTGTCAAAAGGTTGATAGAGCTTCACATTGAAGCTCTAGCCAACTTGAACCTAGCCGCATCACTCAAATCCAGAAATAGGGCACAAGCAAAGAAGAGAAAGGTAAAGAAATATATAGCACGAACCAGTTACCTCAAGATTCGCCATTGGAGTAGCTCGAAGCTAGTGAGTTCCCTTTTCATTTGATTTTCGCTCGTCGTCATTTGAGCACTGTGATTTATCCATTGAAATATGTTTTGATTAGGTTCTGATTTGTGATTATGAGTGTGCTTGTTAGATGCGGGTTGGGATTAGGGATTTAGAAATTGATTTGGGGCTAGGATTCAGAAAGAATGAGGTTTGGTTGTGAATCGAGAGAGAAACTCAGTGGGTATGAGATGAGAGAGGGAGGCGAAAACACAGATGATAGAAAGGGAAGAGTTTTCATTACTTTTCACTTGGTATTGGGTAATATAAAACTTGTTTAATTTTTGCTGTGAAAAACTAAGTACATCGAGTTGTGTTTGGTTTTATTATCTGTATTAATGGACTGAAAATGAAAAGTGGGGATTGTTGCGCTACCTAGATTTTTAACGGTTATCTCCAACAGGTGTAAGACTCAAGGGTCTGTAGTTATCTTTTAAAATCTTTTATTTATTTATCTTTATTCTGTTTTTATATATATGTAAATACATAGAAAGAAAATTTGGATAGGGTATATGAATTGTGAGTTCCTTGAGTTGGTTTAGCATGTGATACCGCTGAGTGTTAGTATGTGACATCTGTCGCGCAGTAGGTTGTAGGAGCATGTGTAGTTGATCTTATATCCATTTAGTTCAAGTACATTACAATTGGGTTAGAGATTAATAATTAATTAAGATTGGGACAAAAAAAGAAACTTATTTTCATCTAGTAATAGGTTCGTAATTGATAAATTCTTTACCTCTAAACCAAATTTTTGTTATTAACTATTTATTCAGAATAAGTATTTATGGTACATTATTTCTTAAATTTAATTAAATACTAAATAATATATATATATTCTTTAATTGAGTCATGAGAATAATTATTTTCTTAATACAAACGACTAATAATTTTCTTATGAAAGTGGTGGACCCTTGGAGTCTAGCACTCTTTGGATCCTTAGACAACTACTCTTAAGGTGTACACCTTGAGTTGTAGTCGTTTCGTCTTTCATCGATAAAGCACCTCAACTCTATTTAAACCTCTTAAACTAGGAAAACCCTAATACGAACAATATGCTCACCTTAGTTTAACCCACCTACGTTATTATTTTCTTAAATTAAAATTACGAAAGAATCGAATTCTTGGAGTCGTGCATTCCTTGAATTCGAGAATGATTACTGTTGAGGCGTACACCTTGTATAGTGTGTCATTCAAATTTTCGTTCCTAAAATATTTCCATAATTATTTGGACAAGTATTCACTGTCCAACAAACTCTATTTCATAATTAATAGGATGAAAAAGATTGTCGTTGGGATCTAGCATTCCAATGATATCCCGACTAATTGGTTGTGAGGCCGACGTCTTGCTTATCAAATAGTCGTCATTCCTCCTAAATTTTCAACCCGTCTAACCTCGTTCCTCGCCTTCGTGCGGTCGAATCTAAACCCCAGTATGTCTCTAAACCATACGTCAAATTCAAAACTATTTTCTTGATTAAATTACGAAAGAATTGAGTTCTTGGAGTCTCGCATTCCTTGAATTCTTGAGTAACCACTCTTGGGGCGTACGCTTTAGGTTGTGGATCACTCGACCTTTTGTCTATAAAACACGTGCCCTAACTATTTGGACAAATATCGTCATTGTCCATTCAAATACAATTTCATAATTATTCGAATGAAAAAGGTGTTGTTGGGATCTAGCATTCCAGCAATATCCCGATTAATTGATTGCGAGGCCGACGTCTCGTTCATCGAGTAGTCGTCATTCTCCCTAAAATATTCAATCCAACTCTATTCTCCCGCCCCCGTGCGATTGAAACTTTCTCAAACACTAATTTCGAAGTTAGTTGAATGAAAAAGGTGTTGTTGGAATCTAGCATTCCAATAATGCCCCGAGTAATTGATTGCGAGGCCGACGTCTCGTTAATCAAATAGTCATCATTTTCTATCAAATTGCCTAACTAAACTCTTCTTTCTTGCCCCCATGCAATCGAAACCTTAAACCTATTCAAATATATCCTCTAACCAAAACATCCAATGCGATAAACACTAAATTCCTCGCCCTCGTGCGATCTCCAACCTAAATACTTTCTCAAAGAACATTGTTTAGTCCCTTCTTCCGTGCATAACAAACTCGAGCTTCAGCCTCCCCTAGCAAGCAGACAAGCCAACGTTTAGCAGTTAGAATGCGACCTAAACACTCGTTCACATACCAAACCTTTTTACCGTAGCCAGCCGAACTACGGCTGCTCTGATTTTTCATTCCCTCTTGAATGTAAGATACGTAGGCACAAGATTGCGATGATCTTGGCGAGCACAATCCCCTCCTTTTCCCGTAGTCCCACGAACTACGAATTCTCTGATTTTCCACTTCTTATAAGTGAAGATACGTAGGCACAAGGGCCCCAATCCTTGGCGATCACCCTATCTTAAAACCACCCATCCCCCATAGGAGAAACCTTAGAAGAAAACAAACAAGCATAGCTAACTTTACTCTCGAATCGATCAAGAGGTTCCCGTTGAGTACAACGGATATGAGGGGTGCTAATACCTTCCCCTCATGTAATCGACTCCCGAACCTAGAATATTGGTTGCGACGACCATGTTCTTGAAGGTGAGAAAATACTTAGAAGGGGGGGTTGAATAAGTATGACAGAAAATAATCAAAGATAAAAACTCAAGTATTTTTATCCTGGTTCGTTGAACTCAACTACTCCAGTCCACCCTTTTCAAGAGTGATTTGCCTTTCTCAACAAGGACTTAATCCACTATTCAAATCAACTGATTACAAATAGCAACACCTAAGAACAACTGTTCTTAGTCTTCTCAAGAGCTACTGATCTAACCTAGATCCTCTTAAGGGAAACTTCCTTTACAAATTAATGTAATACAATGTAAGAGTAATAAATTGCTTCTATGAAAGCTATAAACACAACTGTGTTATTTCTCTAAGTTTAGAACAAAGTATGAACTATAAAGAATATGAGAGCTTGAGAGTTTCTTCGCTTGAAAGTAAGTTAGTCAAAATTTTTTCTCACTGAAGAAAGTGCTATGATATCCTTTATATAGCCACTTGAATATTGGAGAGAATATAATACCGTTGGAGAAGATATTTCCAATATCAAATAGTACTGTCCTTTGTACTATTGCAGCAGAGAGACGGCGCACAAAATGTGGGTGTAGCAATTGTCTGCTGAGCTGTGAATTTACCATATATGGAATGTATCAGAGGAATAATCTTCTTGCAGAGATTTATGTCTATCCCAATTAAGGAAAGATTTGCTGGCATATTCCAACGGATATATTAAAATAATCTTCTTCAAATAATTCTTCAGATAGTTCAGATCAACAATCAATATCAGAGTCTTCAGTCTTCAGAATCTTCTGGAAACTTCAGAGCCTAAGATGTTCTTCAGATGTTGCTGAATCAGAGTCTGGTGCAGCTGTGTGCTTGAAGCGTAACATGCTCTTAGATCAGAGTCTTCACTCAGATCAGAGTCTTCTCTCATTCAGAGTCTCTTCACTCAGAGTCTTCTTTCATTCAGATTCTTGATAATATATGCAGCGTGTTGTATCTTCAGAATCTTGATGACTAAGCTCTTATACTTCAGATTCTTCTAATCTTCAGATGCTCTTGAGCCATTCAGAATTTATTGTTCACATCAAATTTGCTCTTTAAGATTAAAATCTTTTGTGCCTGTAGAAAACAGTTTAGAACAAATTTAGAGAGTATAATTCTTGTATACAAATTATCATTAATGTTATCATCAAAACATAGAGATATTACTAAGACACAATCTGTGCTCTTACAATCTCCCCCTTTTTGATGATGACAAAACATGAGAAATTTGTTCAATAAAAATATGAATTAAAATTACTCCCCCTGAGATTTACAGTCTCCCCTGAAATGAATACTCTAATGGAATTAGATACTTCCCTTTCTGGTTGAGTACATTTCAGATTCAGAGCCTGATTGAAGCCTGGTTGACATATGTTTGACTTCTAGAGTCAAAGCTTGATGCCATATTAAAGCTTGATGCCAGATGAACAACTTCAGAACACCTGGTTGTTTATCTTGCCATTTCCTGTCTTGAGTTATCTTTTAGATCATAGTACTCAAGGTTAGATATCAGAGTCTGGTCTACTCAGATTTAGCTATTTTTGATCAGGTTCTGAAAAGATAGATCTCAGGAAAAAACTTCAATGAAATTTGTCAGATTTTTTAATAATATCTGGGACACTTAAATTCAAAGAATGTTAGTAACATGTCTGACTTAGTTCAGATAATTGCTTATAGATTTGAACAATCAGATTCTATTTTGTTTCTCCCCCTTTTTGTCATAATCAAAAAGAATTTTAAAAGACAGTAAAGATGCAGAAGAAACATATATCCAGATAAGCAAAAAGATCATTGTCATTAAGTCAAGAGAACATCCAGATTCAGATAAAAGCATACAAAACATATCAGAAGAAAATCAAAACAAAGCAAAACATGAAAAACTTGTGCAAAACATCAAGTAGGTTTAGCAGATGAGGCTTGTTGAGAAGCAATGAGTTGCAGCAGTGCTGTAATCCTTTCTGAATTTTCATCTTGCTTAGCCATCCAAGTTTTCATTTCTTTATTTGTTTTCTTTTGATCAACCATAAAATCCTTAAGTTCTTTGACATCCTTCTGAAGATCTGTAGATTCTGAAACAGTAGATTCTGAAACAGTCTGAGTAACATCAGGTGCAGGAATTTCTGGAGGTGGAGGAGCTTCTAGAAGAAGAATAGGAGGAGTGTTTCTCTTAATCCGTTTTTGATAAGCAGCAAACCTTACTTTTGACAATCTAAGACATTGAGTCCTGATTTTCAAAGCCTCCCTATTCAGTCTGTAAAGATATTTCTTCCAAACAGCGTCAGCAGCCTCTTTGTCCATAGTAGTCATGCAAACATCCATAATGTCAGCAAAGTCTGAGACATTATCCTTATCAAAATCTCTTAACAGAGTATAAACACGTGATCCCAATTCTGCTTCATCAGGGATTCTGGGTTTTCTTGGTTGGGTTAGTTGTGTTTGTGGTGTTTGTTCAGAAGGTTGAGGTTGTGAAGATGGATGTTCAGATGTTTGTGGTTCAGAAGGTTGAGGATTGATTTGTGGTTCAGATGTTGGTTGGTTGGTTTGTGGTTCAGATGTTTGTTGGTCAGAATGTTGTGGTTGAGGTATTGAGGGAATTGGTTGGGTTTCTGTTGGTTGTGGAGTGTTTTGGATTTCAAGAGGTTGTGGAGTGAGAGTTTGAGTTGGGGAATTTTGTGGAGAAGGTGGATGTTCAGAAGTTGGAGATTTAAACAGCTGTTTCCAAACACTCTCAGAACGAGGTTGTTTGAGATCATTCAAGCATTCATTAATGTAACCAGATGATTCATCATCAGATGATGCATCAGAGTGGTTAGATTTTTCAGAAGTTGAAGATAAATTGACAGACTGGTTTAAAGGTGTGACATCTAATATCTCATCAGGATCAATGAGATATTCAGGTTGGTCAGAGTGTTCAGGGTGAACATCCTCTGGAATGGTATATTCTGGGATAGTGTTTTGTGGTTGTGGTGTTGTTTGTTGAGTTTGTTGTGGAATTTCTGTTTGTATGTTTGTTGGTTGCTTGGATTGTGGTGTATGAGGGGGGACAGAAGATGGTTTAGAGATAATAGTTTTAGAAGGTCTGGATCTTCTAAATCTAAGTGGGGAGTCAGAGGGTGTGGGGGTATCAGAATGATGAACAGGATTAGAATCAGTGTTAAATAACTGTTTCAGAGTATCTCTAATTTCTTCAAAAGTTGCTGCAGGAGGATTTGGTTGAACCTTCTTCAGCTTCTTCCTTTTCTTCTTCTTTTCAGCATCTGAATGCTTCCTTTTCTTCTGATGACCTTCACTATCAACTTTTCTCTTACGTCTTCTTTCCCTTGTCAAATCAGGAAGAACTTGGCCTTCCTTCTGCAAAAGATTGGCAGGAATCTCATCACCATCTCTTAGGCAGCGAGCAACATACTCAGCAATAACTTCTCTAAGTTCATCTGAGGTGAATAAAGGAAAATCCTTAACAGGAATCCTTCTTCCCCTAACTTCTTCAGAGTTAGTTTTCCTTGGTTTCTCAGATAAATCATCAACCAGTTTCATCCTTCTCAGAGTTAAACCGTTTATTTCAGAGCCAATGATATAAGTCAGATCTTCTGTCAACCCAGCATCTTGCAGATGCGCCACAAGTTGGTTTTCTATCAGAATATCTGAAATCAGCCTTCCCATAGGGATCCATGTTCTGACTTTTCCAGATTTATCTCTGGCTGTTTCCCTTGTTTCCTTGACGTGAGACACCAGATGATTAAACAACAAATATGGAAGATCAATCTGAATGTTTTGGTGTAAACAATACATGAAGTAAAGTTGTTCAGCATTAACATAATCAGAAGAGTTTGAAGAGGGTCTGTGAAAGATGGTGCTCATGAAAATCTTAGCCCATATCTTGTAAGTGGGTTTCAAGAACTTAACCTTCTTACAAGGTTCACCAGTAGTACAGATTTCTTGACATACATCTTTCAGGTCTTCACGCGCAGAAGACAGAGAGGTTACTCCATCAGTTGCCTTAAAACCTATGAGTTTCCTTATCAGGTTTTCAGTGATAACTATCTTTTTTCCCAGCACAGAGGAGTGAATGAACTTTGGAGTAGCATATGCATGGATCCAGAACTCCTTCACTAACGTTGGATACACATGACCCATAAGCCTGTCAAAGTAACCGTCCCAGCCTTGTGCTTTGATTGAAGAAATCAGATCAAACCCATGTTCAGCAAGATCTTCTAAGTCCACGAAACTTTCACACAGAACTTCTAGTGAATCAACAGCAGTTAGGAGAGTGCGTACTGGTTCTTTGAAAGTGGTAGCATTCTTGGTAGTAACAGCGTTTGAAGTAGATGCCATTGTTGACGATGATGAAGAAGATGAAGGTTTCTGAGTTCTTTTAGGGTTTGCAAAGAGAGAGAACAACAAACAAAAGCGCATATGTGTTTGAGAATGTGAAAAGTGTGAATGTGTTATGAGAATGGTTTATATAGACAAATAAAGCAAGCATGGGAAACACAACAGACACACATAGGACACATACGCACGTTTGCATTAAATGAAGAGTAATCATTTTTAATTATGATATGACGTTTGGGGGAAAATCAAGACAGATTGAGATTTTCAAAGCAATACCTTAAACGTCATAATCAGTAGGTGTACTCCATCTTTTCAGATTCTGAGTGACACGTGTTTGCTTGCATGTGATTCTATAACTCTTAAGAAATGAAACGTTTTCAACTTTCAGATCCTCTGAGATGGTCAGTTCAGAGTTTTACACAAAAAAAAATAATTCACAGATAAATTAAACAAGCAAGACAGATGAAATACTTCAGAGTGTTAAACACTTAGCATCTGAGAAGTTGACTCTGAGAAATATTACTCTGGACAAAAATCCATACAAATATTTTTCAGAATAAACTTAAACCTATCTTCAGCAAGGGGTTTTGTGAAAATATCTGCCCATTGATGATCTGTATCAACAAAGGCTAAATTTATTACACCCTTCTGAACATAGTCTCTGATGAAATGATGTTTAATCTCTATATGTTTGGCCTTAGAGTGTAAAATTGGATTTTTGGATAAACATATAGCAGAAGTATTATCACAGAAGATAGAAAGATTACTCTCATAGATTTGATAATCTTCTAGTTGACTCTTCATCCAGAGCATCTGAGTGGAACATCCAGCAGCAGCAATGTATTCTGCCTCTGTGGTTGATAGTGCAATTGTTGGTTGCTTCTTGCTGTACCACGAGATCAGATGACTTCCAAGAAACTGACAGCTTCCAGAAGTACTTTTGCGCTCAACTCTATCTCCAGCATAGTCAGCATCACAGAATCCAACTAGTGAATATTCGTCAGATCTTCTGTAACACAAACCAACATTAGCAGTACCTTTCAGATACCTTAGAATCCTCTTAACAGCAGTTAAGTGTGATTCTCTAGGATCTGATTGGAATCTAGCACATAAACAAACACTAAACAGAATGTCTGGTCTAGAAGCAGTCAAATAAAGAAGAGATCCTATCATACCTCTGTAGAGTTTCTGATCTACCTTCTTACTTACCTCTTCCTTACCTAGAGTGCTTGTAGGATGCATTGGAGTCTTTGCCATTTTGCTATCCAGCATGTTAAACTTCTTCAGAAGCTCTTTAACATACTTGGTCTGATGTATGTAGGTGCACTCTGGAGTCTGATTTACTTGGATTCCCAGA
Source organism: Lathyrus sativus (assembly GCA_963859935.3). Classification (NCBI taxonomy): domain Eukaryota; kingdom Viridiplantae; phylum Streptophyta; class Magnoliopsida; order Fabales; family Fabaceae; genus Lathyrus; species Lathyrus sativus. The sequence continues at coordinate 185,141,395 of OZ012736.1, read as the reverse complement.
AAGAATCTCAGTTCTCCCATCATGCTCATCTCAAATTCTGCCTGCATACATTTAGCAAACTCCTTTCCAAGCATAATATTTGTTGATCCAAAAATAATATCATCTACATAAATTTGACAAATCAACAAATCTTTCTTAATGGTTTTACAAAATAGTGTGGTATCCACTTTTCCTCTGATGAAATTTTTCTTCAGAAGAAAATTACTCAACCTCTCATACCAAGCTCTGGGAGCTTGTTTTAGTCCATAAAGAGATTTTTTCAGTTTGTAAACATGATCTGGAAAATTTTCATTTTCAAAACCAGGAGGTTGGTGGACATACACTTCCTCTTCTATAATTCCATTAAGAAAAGCACTTTTAACATCCATCTGATAAAGAGTGATGTTATGTTGTGCAGCAAATGAAATAAGCAAGCGTATAGACTCTAACCTTGCAACAGGAGCATATGTTTCTGTGTAGTCTATGCCTTCTTGTTGACTGTAGCCTTGAGCAACCAGTCTTGCTTTGTTCCTTTCAACTTCTCCTTTCTCATTAAGTTTATTTCTGAAAACCCATTTTGTTCCAATGACATTGAAACCTTTAGGTCTTGGAACCAGATCCCAGACTTCATTCCTTGTGAATTGATTCAGCTCCTCTTGCATAGCTAAAATCCATTCATTATCTTCCAGAGCCTCATCAACAGATGTTGGTTCTATAATTGGCACTAAGCCACAGAAGGAAGATTCAGAAGTTCTGAGAAATGCTCTTGTCCTTATTGGATCATCTTTCTTTCCAATTATCACATCCTCTGGATGAGAAGCTTTCATTCTGGAAGAAGATCCTCTGACTGTTGGTCTTTCAGAAATATGCAGATTGTCAAGTTGGGAAGTTAGAGGCGTAGCATCTGGGTTTGCTTCAGAGTCTTTGTCTTCAGTCTTGTCTGCCTCTGAGCCTTCAGAGTCTGTGAGAATAACTTCTCTATCTGCAGAACTTTCAACTTGCTTTGGCTTTTCAGAGCCAAGCTTATCATCAAATCTAACATGAATAGATTCTTCCACAATCTGTGTTTCAGTATTGAATACTCTGTAGCCTTTAGAGCGTTCAGAATAACCAAGCATGAAACACTTCTGTGCTTTGGAATCAAACTTGTTCAGATGATCTTTAGTGTTAAGCATATAACAAATACATCCAAATGGATGAAAATAAGCAATGTTGGGCTTTCTGTTTCTCCACAATTCATAGGGAGTCTTTTCCAGAAGAGGTCTTACAGACACTCTGTTCTGAATATAACATGCTGTATTTATTGCTTCTGCCCAAAAGTATTTTGCTAGATTTGTCTCGTTGATCATGGTTCTGGCCATTTCTTGCAATGTTCTATTTTTCCTCTCTACAACTCCATTTTGTTGTGGAGTTCTAGGACAGGAGAAATCATGTGCAATTCCTTTTTCAGAAAAATATTTTTCAAAATATTTGTTTTCAAATTCACCACCATGATCACTTCTGACTTTAATAATTTTGCATTCTTTTTCAGTCTGGACTTGATTGCAGAAGTCAATGAACACAGAATGAGACTCATCCTTGTGTTTTAGAAACTTTACCCATGTCCATCTGCTGTAGTCATCTACAATGACTAACCCATACTTCTTGCCTCTGATGGATGCAGTTTTCACTGGTCCAAACAGATCAATATGAAGTAATTCCAATAGTCTAGAAGTGGAAACAACATTTTTTGGTTTAAAATGAGATTTTGAAAATTTACCCTTTTGACATGCGCCACACAGAGCATCTGAATTGAACTTCAGATTAGGGAGTCCTCTGACCAGATTGAGTTTATTAATCTGAGATATACGTCTCATATTAATATGTCCCAATCTTCTATGCCAGACCCATTGCTCATCATTCACAGATAAAAGGCATTTTACATTTTGAACTTTAAGTTCTGAAAGGTTAATTTTGTAAATGTTGTTTTTCCTCTTTCCACTGAATAGGATTGAACCATTCTTTTGACATACAGCTTTGCAACATTTTTGATTAAAGATGATATCATAACCACTGTCACTTAATTGACTTATGGACAATAGATTATGTTTCAATCCTTCAACTAACAGAACATTAGAAATAGAGGGTAGGTTACCATTACCTATTGTACCAGAGCCAATGATCTTGCCCTTCTGGTTCCCTCCAAATTTCACGTCCCCTCCAGATCTAAGTTCCAGGCTTTGGAACATAGACCTTTCGCCCGTCATATGTCGTGAGCATCCAGAGTCCAGGTACCATGATTGGTGTCTGGATTTTGCTGCTAAGAACATCTGCAACAGGTATTATTTTACTTTTAGGTACCCAGATCTTCTTGGGTCCTTTGGGGTTAGATGTTCTGTGGTTTTGCCTAAACTTCTGTTTTTCAACATAGTGTTTATTCTGGCTAGCCCTTGGCTTAAACACATAAGTACTCTTTTCAGAGCTTGTATGTTTAATATCATTCAGATGACCAAACTTAAAATGAGAATACAGAGGAGTCTTCTTGATGAAGAGTTTATCAACAGATTTTGGATTGCTTCCAGAGGAAGATTCACATCCAATGCCTCTTCTGTTGTTCCCACTAACACCATAGATCATAGAAGCCATTTTGCTTCTGTCTATGCTTTTAGTGAGGAATCTTTTAAAACTGGAGTCATATTTTTCTAAAATATTTTCACTTGACTCTGTTTCAGTATCAGATTCTTGTTGAGTTGTTTCTAAATCATTTTTGAGTTTTAAATTTATTTCTTTCTGCTCAACAAGTTCTGTTCTCAGAAGATCAATCTCAGATTCAAGATTGCTTTTCAGCTTCTTGTATTTGAGTTTAATCTTGCTGTAGCTTTCCAACATGTCAGATAAACTTTCAACAAGTTCAGCTCTGGAGAGTTCAGAAAATACCTCTTCAGAGTCAGAGTCTGATTCTGACTCAGATTCAGATGATGACGTTCCTTCATCTTGATCATTTGTGTTGGCCATCAGCGCAACATTTGCACATTCTTCCTCAGATTCAGAAGATGATTCAGATTCATCTGAGTCATCCCATGTAGCCATCAGAACCTTTTTCTTTTTATCAAACTTCCTTTTGGGTTTTTCCTTTTGAAGTTTGGGACATTCACTCTTGTAGTGTCCAGGTTCTTTACATTCATAGCAAGTGACCTCTTTCTTGCCAGATCTTCTGTGTCCAGAAGATTCTCTCTTTTGATCAGATCTTCTGAAGTTGTTGAACTTCTTCCCTTTGTGCTTCCAGAGTTTGTTGATCCTTCTGGACAGCATGGATAGTTCATCTTCTTCTTCAGAAGAAGATTCCTCAGAGCTTTCTTCATTTACCTGCAAAGCTTTAACAGATTTGTTAGATTTAAAAGCTAAGGATTTACCTTTATCTTTCTTCTGGGGTTCATCTTCCTCCAGCTCAATCTCATGACTTCTCAAAGAACTGATGAGTTCTTCTAATGAGATTTTGTTCAGATCCTTGGCCAGCTTCAATGCAGTCACCATAGGTCTCCATCTGGTAGGAAGACTTCTGATGATCTTCTTGACATGATCAGATGTTGAGTAGCCCTTGTCCAGAACTTTCAACCCAGCTGTTAGAATCTGAAATCTGGAAAACATAGTCTCAATGTTCTCAGATTCTTCCATCTTGAACGCTTCATACTTCTGTATCAGCGCCAGAGCCTTTGTTTCTTTCACCTGAGAGTTTCCCTCATGAGTCATTTTGAGAGACTCAAACATATCATGAGCAGTGTCTCTGTTGGTAATCTTCTCATACTCTGTATGAGAGATTGCATTAAGAAGTATGGTTCTGGCTTTGTGATGATTCTTGAATTCTTTCTTCTGCTCCTCAGTCATTGATTTTCTATCAATCTTTTTGCCATCCTTAGTAGGATGTTCATATCCATCAATGACTAAATCCCAGAGATCAGCATCATACCCCAAGAAAAAACTTTCAAGTCTATCTTTCCAATAATCAAATTTTTCTCCATCAAACATTGGAGGTTTGGTGCTGATTCTGTCTCCTTCATATTTGTTGCTTGATGTAGGAATATCACCCATATTAGCAACCAAATAAATAACAGAGTATTCTTCTCACTGGATCTTTATCTGTCACGGTTAAGTGAATGCACACGCAGAACCGGAGCTCTGATGCCAACTGAAGGTGAGAAAATACTTAGAAGGGGGGTTGAATAAGTATGACAGAAAATAATCAAAGATAAAAACTCAAGTATTTTTATCCTGGTTCGTTGAACTCAACTACTCCAGTCCACCCTTTTCAAGAGTGATTTGCCTTTCTCAACAAGGACTTAATCCACTATTCAAATCAACTGATTACAAATAGCAACACCTAAGAACAACTGTTCTTAGTCTTCTCAAGAGCTACTGATCTAACCTAGATCCTCTTAAGGGAAACTTCCTTTACAAATTAATGTAATACAATGTAAGAGTAATAAATTGCTTCTATGAAAGCTATAAACACAACTGTGTTATTTCTCTAAGTTTAGAACAAAGTATGAACTATAAAGAATATGAGAGCTTGAGAGTTTCTTCGCTTGAAAGTAAGTTAGTCAAAATTTTTTCTCACTGAAGAAAGTGCTATGATATCCTTTATATAGCCACTTGAATATTGGAGAGAATATAATACCGTTGGAGAAGATATTTCCAATATCAAATAGTACTGTCCTTTGTACTATTGCAGCAGAGAGACGGCGCACAAAATGTGGGTGTAGCAATTGTCTGCTGAGCTGTGAATTTACCATATATGGAATGTATCAGAGGAATAATCTTCTTGCAGAGATTTATGTCTATCCCAATTAAGGAAAGATTTGCTGGCATATTCCAACGGATATATTAAAATAATCTTCTTCAAATAATTCTTCAGATAGTTCAGATCAACAATCAATATCAGAGTCTTCAGTCTTCAGAATCTTCTGGAAACTTCAGAGCCTAAGATGTTCTTCAGATGTTGCTGAATCAGAGTCTGGTGCAGCTGTGTGCTTGAAGCGTAACATGCTCTTAGATCAGAGTCTTCACTCAGATCAGAGTCTTCTCTCATTCAGAGTCTCTTCACTCAGAGTCTTCTTTCATTCAGATTCTTGATAATATATGCAGCGTGTTGTATCTTCAGAATCTTGATGACTAAGCTCTTATACTTCAGATTCTTCTAATCTTCAGATGCTCTTGAGCCATTCAGAATTTATTGTTCACATCAAATTTGCTCTTTAAGATTAAAATCTTTTGTGCCTGTAGAAAACAGTTTAGAACAAATTTAGAGAGTATAATTCTTGTATACAAATTATCATTAATGTTATCATCAAAACATAGAGATATTACTAAGACACAATCTGTGCTCTTACAGTTCTTATCCCTTTAAAGGTTTTATCAATATTTTCCTATTCCATCCTTGGAATGAATAAAGTTCGGTGGCGACTCTGTTTCGAACAGTATTTTCAGCGGCCATCGCGAGGATCGTATTTTTCGAGGTACGACAGATGGCGACTCTGCTGGGGAGTATGCATTGCCCTATGCAAGAGAGAGTCAAGCCTAACTTGACTCGATTTGAGAGTGTTGACTTTTTCTTAACCGATTTCTGTGTGCTTATGTTTTTTCTTTGTGCTTATATTCTCCTGTTTGTTTGTTTATTACTTTTTTCTTGCTATTATGTGTAATATATTACATTTGCTTGTTGGATTCTGGGAAAATATCACAAGTAAAGCTCTACACCCGAGCTTTGGAAAAAGAAGAGAGAAAACATAGTTTAGAATTGGTAGTAATTAGTGTTAGTCACCAAGGACTCGCTCCTCGTGTGCCTAGCATGAAAGCTCCTCCAGAATAGATCTTTTCGTAGATCCTATCGTAACACAGCTAGCCTGTTGCATGATTTGATTCATGAAGGGTCCATGACTCTGGGAACCGCTCTTAGAACCAGTTTCTATATTGGTAGTCGTGTAGTGTTGGTCCCCGAGGACTCGCTTCTTGTGAGCCTGACATGAAGACTCCTCTCAAGAGAGATCTTTTGGTATTACCGTCATAATGCAGCTCGCCTGTTGCATGACGATGATATCATTCATATCTATGACCTTGAGAACCCCGTCCGTCCACGTAGAAACTATCCCGTGAGTGGGTCATTTTGGGTAAAGAATTTAAAACTATCTTTATACCTATTAGGAGGGTGGGAGATACTTGTGATAGCCTGGATCCTGCACTGTTGCATTCATAAACATTTACATATGCATCATAACTTACACTAGTTTTTATTTTCAGGGAAGCATTTATATTGACATGTTGAAATACATTCACAAAAATGGTCGCAAGTTCAGAAAAGAGAAAGACTATTCAGCTTAAGGCACTCAAACCTGATGTTAGTGTGGTCATGAACTGTTTGAAAGAAATGCCTACCATCTTCAAGAAGACTCTGATAGGAAGGTTTGGCCAGGTGACCGATTTGCTGATGATTGAAGTACAAGTCCCTGCTATTACGGCTTTAGCACAATTTTATGATCCGCAAATGAAAAGCTTCCTATTTCAAGATTTCTACTTGACACCTGCTATTGAAGAGTTTGAGGGGTTCCTAGGTTTCCCGGTCAAGGGTAGGGCACCTTATACTATGATAGGGCAGGCTTCGGAAGTGGAAGAATTGGCTGATGCTCTCAAAATATCGATTTCAATAGCCAAAGCTGGTTGGAAGAAAAGAGAAGATTTCTATGGTTTTAGAAGCATTGTACTAGAGAAAGAAGCAATTAAGATGTTAAAGAACAAACAATGGGATGCTTTGGTGAATGTATTGGCTCTCCTCATCTATGGGCTAGTATTGTTTCCCACTTTCGAAGATTTTGTTGATTCTGCAGCTGCCAGCATATTTTGGGCCGTTTGGAAGAAGGAGCAAAGCCCGGTACACCCTCTCTTGGCTGATATTTTCTACACATTACACCTTCGCCATGAAAGAAAAGGTTCAGTGTTGACATTTTGTCTCCCTATCCTCTACAAATGGCTCATTTCTCACATACTCAAACGTCACGCCGCCGTCCCTACTTTAAACAGTGGGGAATGGGCTCAATTTCTAGCATCTATTTCTGAAAAGAACATTACCTGGTACCCGAACAAGTTGGAAGTAGGTGAAATCATCATGAGCTGTGGTAGTTTTTGCAACGTACCGTTGATCGGATCAAAGGTTGTATAAGCTATAACCCTATATTAGCCATACGACAATTTGAGTACCCAATGTTAGGGAAGCCTGAAGACAAAGAACTAGAAGAATTGATCCTCCATGAGAGAGGTGCCAAAGATCCCTCACTTCTCTGTCAGATTGTACGATCTTGGCAGAAAGTCCATACAAAAGGATCAGATTTGAGAAGAAGGGATGGTGTGACCAGGATGCCTTTTCGACAATGGGTTCTAGAGAGGGTCAAAATAGTTAAGCTCCCCTTTTCTATTGAGGCACCTCCTAAACTCACCACTCCGCAACCGGTACCTGTATCAGTCGAAGAAGTAGAAGAGATGAGAATCAAGATAGCCCAGCTAGGGAAAGAAAACGAAGATTTACAAGTCAAGCTTCAAAATGTGACTAATGAAAGGAATCACATGAGGTATGAGATCGAGAGAAAGGATAAGCGAATTTAAGAGATGGGAAGCAAGATTAATGAAGAAAAGGGTAAAAGGAAAAGGACCAAAGCATGTATCAACCAGGCTGACAGTTGCTTAGAATCCCTCAAAGAGCAACTGGACCACGCCCATAGAAAATGGCGAGAGAATGAACAGTGGTATCTTCTAGCCACTAAACAGAATAAGGAGATCAGGGAGACATTAGGAGCTGAAATCAAGACAGTTGGTGCTGCACTACGTCAATCAAGAGCTGACGGAGATATAGAACGTCAACTCAAGGAAGAAGCCCTAAACTCATCTTGGGTTAAGCCAGAAGATTGGTGTAAGATGTGTATTGACCTGGATGAGCTCAAGAAGTTTGTTAAGTATCAAGAGAATCAGATAGGAGCTATTAAGGAAGACCAAGCAATTTGGTCTGCTGCAAGAGACCAGTTAGCTCATGATGTTGCAGCATATGAGCAATCCATTCACATCATGAAAGATAACCGAGATGCATACCGCAACAAGCTAAATGGGTTGGTGGAATTTTGTAACTGGTTGGCCCAAGATCTGATATGGAAACATCGTGATGCTATGGAAGCCATAGATGATTCTACCGCTCCGGCTATTTATGAGTTCATATATGTATGCAAAGAAATGTTGGCAAGATTCAAGGAGGAGCTCAAGGAGCGTGAAGCAAGAAGAAATGAAGCTTGAAGTTTTCTTTGTTTTTTATTATTTTGTGCGAATTATATATTCCTGGATGGATTGTACTCTGTTTATGTTGGAACAGTTTAAATGAATGAGGAGTAGTCTTTTTTGATTTATTTGTTCTTGTGCTGTTTGAATGATTAATAAATAACCGTTGGTATAAATGCTTCCCTAAAAATATATATAATAATAAAAAATCATAATCATAAGCATAAACATAAGCATCTTTGCATCTTCACCCGACAGTACAACTCATTGGACTTTTCCTTTCTGCCTCTAGAATTTGAAAGCTGACTATTCGACATCGCTACGAGACCAGGCGCAACTTTCAAATGACGCTTGAACAAATGGAAGAGACTCAGAACACTATGAGGGGTGACATCGACGCTCTCAAGATGAAGATGGATCAGCTGCTGGAGACAATGCTGACGTTAGCCCAAAAGGAAAACAATGCTGAGACTTTTGCTGATGCCAAGAAGGCGGCCGACAACATAGGAACTTCGGGGATTGTTAAAACCCCCCACGTAGACCTTGTTGACCATTCCATATCCGCGCGTCAGGGTTCTGAAGCAGACCTGGACGAACAATACGATGCCTTCTACCAACCTCCACCACCTCCTCCTCAACATAATATGGGGGCTACTAATGACTTTGCTGCAGATAGACTACGAACTGTTGAAGAGAAAATCAAGTCATTGGAAATCAAGAAGACTCCAGGGTTGGATGCTGTTGACATGTGCCTAGTCTCGGGACTGGTGATACCGAAGAAATTCAAAGTCCCAGACTTTGAGAAGTACAAGGGGGTCAGCTGCCCCAAAACCCATCTCAGAGCGTACTGTCGCAAGATGGCGGCTCACATTGATAATGACTTGATCTTAATACACTACTTCCAAGATAGCCTCAGTGGGGCATCATTGGAATGGTATATGCAGTTAGAAAAAGGATAAATCAGCACGTGGAGAGATCTAGCAGATGCGTTTTCACAACATTATCAGTATAATACTGATTTGGCACCGAATCACACGCAGCTGCAAGATATGACTCAACGTAACAACGAGTCATTTAAGGAATATGCCCAAAGGTGGAGAGAGTTGGCTGCCCGTGTTCAACCACCATTGCTGACTAAGGAGTTAACTGACATGTTTATGGGAACTCTACAACTGCAGTACTTGGACCGCATGCTTGGGTCCAGTTTCCCTAACTTTGCTGAAGTGGTGTCAGTAGGTGAAAGAATCGAGAGCACTTTGAAAAAGAACAAGGCTGCGGTCCCGATGAATGGAGGAAGGAAGCCTTTTGTGAAGAAAAGGGAGGATGAAACTAACGTCGTGATGAGAGGACGAGGAGATAGAGCTCCAGTGAACATCCAATATCCACAGGTAGCTGCAGTAGCCCATGCTCCTTATCAACAACCAGCTCAACAGCAGAATCAACAACAGAATTATTAGAGAGTTCCTTCACCACAATATCAGAATGCCCCGGCTCAAAGACAACAAAGGCCGAGACAGCCAAGAAGACAACTTGACCCACTGCCTATGTCATATGGGCAGATCTTTGCTCAGCTAAATCAGAGTGGACACTTAACGTTGCGAGATTTACGTCCAGCAACCTTTCCGTACCCCCTGGGTACGACGCGAATGCCCATTGAGAGTTTCATAAGGGAGCCCCTGGACACTCCATAGATAACTGCTATGCATTTCAAAACAGGGTGCAAGACTTGATAGAGTCCAAAGATCTCACTTTTACACCTAGAGGTGCCAACATTACGAAGGATCCGTTATATAAACATGGAGGTCCTTCTGTCAATGCTGTGGAAGAAAATAGTAGTTTGAGACTGATTACGAATGTTGAAGATGTCTGTACCCCAATGGCCGTTATCGGAGAACAATTGAAGAAAAGTGGGATGATTCCCCAAAAAGAAGTGGAGAATTTGACTGACGAAGTGGTAAAAAAACATCTGCAAAGGTTCTTAGAGCATGGAATAATACAAATAGAACAAAGAGATTCGAACGTGTCTACTATTGATATTCAGTATGATGAAACAAGTGCTTATCCGACAAGGCGACTTCGACCAGCACCAGTAGTCTTACAGTATGATCCTTCGGAAGCCTTTCAACAGAGGCTCGCCCGACCAGCACCCGTGATTATGCAGTATGATGAAGATGACGTCAATAGACAAAGAGCAGCGCGACCAGCTCCAGTGGTAATAGAGTATTCTGTCGATGAATCTGAGCCCAAAGTTTTTAAACAGAGGCCAGAAAGACTAGTGATTGAGTATGACGCTGCCAAATGCGATGCAGTTGTGGGGCCTAGTGGGATGACCCGTAGCGGTCATTTATTTGCCGCCAAACCAGTGGAAGTGCCATCTAGAAGTAAAGAAAAAGCTACAATTGAACTACCAAGTGTTGAGCCACCTGTTGAGGTGTCATCACCAAAAGCAGCAGTAACACCAAAGGAAGCTGAGGAGTTTTTGAAGATCATCAGAAAAAGTGATTACAAAGTGATTGATCAACTAAACCAGACTCCTGCCAGAATTTCCATGCTCTCGTTGTTACTTAATTCAGAGTCCCACAGGTTATCTTTGATGAAGGTGTTGAGCGCGGCGCATATTGCTAAAGACATCACCGTAGCCCAGTTCGATGATGTGATAGCTAGCGTAACAACCGAAAACTTTCTCGGGTTTAATGATGATGACTTGACTGCAGAGAAGAGAAACCACAATAAAGCTCTCTATATTTCTATCAAGTGCCAAGACACATTGATATCCCAAGTCTTAGTGGATACAGGTTCTTCTTTGAATGTGCTTCCCAAGGTCACCCTGGAGAGAATGCCAGTAAAAGGAGTTAGCATGAAGCCAAGTGCTCTGGTAGTCAAAGCTTTTGATGGTTCCAGGCGTGCTGTGATTGGCGATGTGGACTTGCCAATAAAAATCGGGCCAACTGTCTTCACTATCACTTTCCAAGTAATAGACATTTATCCAGGGTACAGCTGTCTATTAGGAAGACCTTGGATTCATTATGCAGGAGCTGTTACCTCTACCCTTCACCAGAAGCTAAAATTTGTTAGTAATGACAAAGTAGTTCAGATTGGAGGAGAGGAGGATATCATGGTTAGCCACTTAACATCCTTCAGGTACATTGAAGTTGAAGGGGAAATGGTGGAAACGCCTTTTCAATCTTTTGAAATGGTGAATACATTAGCGGTGCAGCGAATTTCAGAGGGTCAGAGTTCAAGATCAGCAATGGCCTCTTATGAAGAAGCTAAGATGGTTGTAGACAAAGGAAACGCCCAAGGCTGGGGCAAAATGGTGGAAGTGGCTGAAAAGTTCGACAAATTTGGGCTAGGATACCATCCTTCATCTAACACTATGACGATTGCATATGGCAAGAAGCAGATTCCTCCTGTGGCAGAAGTTTTCAAGAGCGCTGGGCATATCTTCGACCATACCTCCGCCATGGTAATTGAAGATGGGATTGATGACAAAGAAGCCTCCGCAAGCTGGATCCGACAGGCCGAACCTGGTGAAGAATTGAAGAATTGGAAGACCATCGAAATACCCCAGCTTTCCCTCCTCAAAAGTAAAGTTTTAATTAATTTTCAAAAAAACCTACGCTCTGCCCAAGGCGTAGTGGAACTTTGTATCGGGCCCCCTGATGTTTCGAAGCATGTTTAACATGAATAAATTTTGATTTGCATTCAATTTTTGCTCATTTTCTTTTCTTTTTTTTTTCCTCATAATTAATGGCATTTCTTTCGCGCACTCACTTTCCTAAATAAGCTGCATAAATCATAAACATGCAGAGACACTACCGAGGTCCTTGATATCGACACTGCTGTAGGCCTTTATGATTTTGATTGTCCAATATACCGAGCGGATGAAGAAGACGAGAATGAGCTCCCCAACGAATTGGCTAGGTTGCTGCAGCAAAAGGAGAAGGTCATTATGCCGCATAAAGAGGATGTCGAGGTTATCAACCTGGGTTCAGAAGAAAATAAAAGGGAGATAAAGGTTGGAGCGTCTCTTAAAGATGTTGTCAAGGTAAAGTTGGTAGGGCTCCTCCGAGAATATGCTGATGTATTTGCATGGTCGTATCAGGACATGCCTGGTCTAGATACGAACATTGTTGTACACAAACTGCCACTCAAAGAAGAGTGTCATGCCGTCAAGCAGAAGTTGAGAAGAACTCGCCCTGATATGGCTCTGAAAATCCGTGATGAGGTCCAAAAACAATTCGATGCAGGTTTCTTAGCAGTGGCCAAATACCCGCAATGGGTTGCAAATATCGTTCCCGTACCGAAAAAAGATGGAAAGGTCCGTATGTGTGTGGATTACCGCGACTTAAACAGAGCAAGTCCTAAAGACGATTTTCCATTGCCTCACATTGATGTGTTGGTAGATAATACGGCACAGTTCTCTGTTTTTTCCTTCATGGATGGATTCTCTGGTTACAATCAAATTAAGATGGATCCAGATGACATGGAAAAAACCACGTTCATTACACCATGGGGCACATTCTGTTACAAGGTAATGCCATTTGGGTTAAAGAACGCTGGGGCAACATACCAACGTGCAATGGTAACACTCTTTCACGATATGATTCACAAAGAGATCGAAGTGTACGTTGATGACATGATTGCTAAGTCCCAGACTGAAGAGGAACATTTGGTTAATTTGGAAAAGTTGTTCGCCAGACTGAGGAAGTTCAAGTTGAGACTTAATCCCAACAAATGTACATTTGGGGTGCGATCTGGAAAGTTGTTAGGCTTTATAGTAAGCCAGAAAGGGATTGAGGTGGATCCTGACAAAGTAAGGGCGATTCAGGACATGCCTGCACCAAAGACCGAAAAGGAGGTCCGTGGATTTCTAGGGAGGTTGAATTATATCGCAAGATTTATTTCATATCTCACAGCCACTTGCAAGCCAATTTTTAAATTACTCAAGAAAGATCAGCCGGTTGTGTGGAATGATGAGTGCCAAGGGGCATTTGATGCAATTAAAGAATATTTGCAAGAACCACCGATCTTGATACCACCAGTTCCTGGAAGGCCGCTCATTATGTACTTAACTGTGCTAGAAGAGTCCATGGGTTGCGTATTAGGACAACAAGATGATATGTGCAAGAAAGAGCATGCTATATACTATCTCAGCAAAAAGTTTAACGACTGTGAGACTAGATACTCTTTGCTTGAGAAGACTTGTTGTGCACTTGCATGGGCTGCTAGACGGCTCAGACAATATATGCTGACGCACACCACATACTTAATCTCCAAGATGGATCCAATCAAATACATCTTTGAGAAACCTGCTCTCACCAGTAGGATAGCCTGGTGGCAAATGCTTCTATCTGAATACGACATCCAATACACCACTCAGAAAGCTATAAAGGGCAGTGTGTTAGCAGATCATTTGGCCCATCAGCCGGTGGAAGAGTACCAACCTTTGAGATTTGACTTTCCAGATGAGGATATCATGATGGCAATAGATTACGAAGAGCCAGGGCCAGATGAAGGGCCAAAACCAGGGGAGCGATGGACTCTTATGTTCGATGGTGCTTCTAACTCTTATGGACATGGAATTGGGGCAGTGATTACATCTCCCAAAAATTTTCACTTGCCGTTTACGGCCAAGCTCTGTTTCCCGTGCACTAACAATATAGCAGAGTACGAGGCATGTATACTAGGGCTAGAAGAAGCCATTGACTTGAGAATCAAAACTCTCGATGTGTTTGGAGATTCTGCTCTAGTAATTTACCAGATAAGAGGCGATTGGGATATCAAGTATGAAAACTTAATTCCATACCGGGATTATGTGGCCAAATTGCTTCCCCGATTCGATGATATCACTTTTGCTCACATACCTCGAGAAGAGAATCAAATGGCTGACGCTTTGGCAACTCTGGAATCCATGTACAAGTTGATATGGCCAAATCATAGACCATCTATTGATTTGCGCCGCTTTGAAAAGCCCGCACATTGTCTGACTGCTGATAAAGACGCAGATGAAAAGTCGTGGTTTTATGATATAAAGAGATATCTTGAAAAGCACGAATATCCTGAAGGAGCCATGGGTATCGACAAAAGAACTTTGCGAAGATTGGCATCCAACTTCTTCCTCAACGGAAATGTATTGTACAAGCGCAATAATGACACTGTTTTGCTTAGATGTGTGGAGAAACATGAAGCTGAACAGATTCTAAAGGACATTCATGAGGGCTGCTTTGGAACTCATGCGAATGGACATACCATGGCAAAGAAAATATTGAGGGCGGGCTATTATTGGCTTACCATGGAAGCAGATTGTTACCATCATGCCCGAACTTATCACAAGTGCCAAATATACTCTGATAAGATTCATGTACCCACCACTCCATTAAACGTCTTAACCTCACCATGGCCCTTCTCCATGTGGGGAATAGACATGATTGGGATGATTGAACCAAAAGCTTCAAACGGACATCGCTTCATACTTGTGGCTATAGACTATTTCACCAAGTGGATTGAAGCTGCTTCGTATACCAACGTTACTAAGCAAGTAGTCGCCCGCTTCTTGAAACACAACATCATATGCAGATATGGAGTGCCCAGTCGCATCATCACTGACAATGGGTCGAATCTCAACAACAAAATGATGGACGAGTTGTGCGCCAGTTTTAAAATAGAACACCATAACTCGACACCATATAGACCCAAAATGAATGGAGCCGTAGAAGCAGCCAATAAAAATATCAAGAAAATCATCCAGAAGATGGTGGTCACATACAAAGATTGGCACGAGATGTTACCCTTTGCATTACACGGCTACCGTACTTCAGTACGAACTTCAACTGGGGCAACTCCCTACTCGTTGGTTTATGGCATGGAGGCAGTTCTCCTGATAAAGGTCGAAATCCCTTCTCTGAGAGTTTTAATGGAAGCTCAACTTGATGAAGCCGAATGGGTAAAAACGAGGTTTGAATAACTTAATCTCATTGAGGAAAAGCGCTTGACAGCCATATGCCACGGCCAGCTTTACCAGAGAAGAATGAAGAGAGCCTTCGACAAAAGAGTGCATCCCAGGACATTCGCACAAGGAGACTTAGTACTCAAGAGGATCATGGCTATGTATAATGAATCTAGGGGCAAATGGACGCCAAACTACGAAGGCCCATATGTGGTAACAGAAGCATTCTCCGGTGGTGCCCTAAAGCTTGCAACCATGGATGGGGAGGAATTACCTTATCCAGTGAATGCAGATTTGGTCAAATGATACTTTGCCTAAAAAAGTGGAATAGTAGAGCCGCTAAGTCAAAAACCTGAAAGGGCGACTTAGGCAAAATTGGCTATCCCGGTGAACCGAAAACCCAAAAGGGCGGTTCAGACAAAAATTAGGGATAAAATAAGAATAGGCCTGCTGAGTTGAAAACCTGAAAGGGCGGCTCAAGCAAAAAGGGCGTCCCGGTGGATTGAAAACCCGAAAAGGCGATCCAAGCAAAAGTTAGGGGCAAAATTCCAAGACAAAGTATCCATTATGCATGATCACTTAACCCTAGTACATTATCAAGAAACATGATTAATCCGACCATTTTTTCCTATGAAGCAAGGTGTTGAAGACTTCCAAAGTTATAGGGACTATAGCAGTGTCAAAACTCAAAGGGGCTCTAATTTTTGCCATTATGTTTTTCTTGCACTGTAATCACCTCATTAAGGGATTACATCTTTGTATATTTACCCATTCAAGGGTCAAATCAATATAAAGAGAGATTTCTCATTAAATTGTGCTCACTCTTTTACTTTATCTGATTGTTTGCAAATTAATTTTATTTTTGATAATTTGTGTTCGAAACTTCAGCTAAAAAATAAAAATATAACTTTTAACAAGGTATAGAACTTGTTTTGATGTTCGAAGATATTGGGGAAAATAGATGGTCTCCAAGAAAAATGACAACAGGTAGAAGCATTGAATTAGTCGTCAGCTGCCCAAGCTTGCCATCATGAAAAGCTTTGCCTTTCTAAAAGGGTTTATATGGTGTGGTTCCCCCCCAGCATCGAGTTCAAGAACTAAACTGGGGCAATCAATTCCCCCGGACGTCATGGAGTATCTAAATTTGGGATGTCGAGTAGTCTAACCCTCTCACTACCCCACAGAAAGCCCAATCTTTTATTGGCAACATCAAAAAGCCACCCTAATTGGCGCCTTAAAATTCACCCTAAAAGTCCAGTCTTCATTGGCAACCACTAAAAGTCCACCCTCGTTGGCATCCTCAATAACCAAAGTCCAAACCATTTGGCGGCTACCGAATCCAATCCCTGGTGATGTTCCCGACAAGGATTTATCCCCAGCATACCTGATCATCCGCATTATCATAAGCACGACATACAACCTCATATCATAATCATATCAAGCATTAACATATCATTTGCATTCGCATCGTGCACTCCCTAGCAGTTACATCTTAGTTGCATGTTTGGGCATCATAAAACATTGCATTACATAACAATATGGCAGGATCCAGGATCAGTTCGCGAGCATCTTGGTCAGTCCTCCAGTGAAGTTGGCAGTATGGCTCTGAAAAGAGTTAATACCCCGCGAGTTCAGGGAATTCTACTCCCCAGCAAGTCATTCTTCAACCATGCAGTTGATGATGATAATCCTCAACAGCTGTTGCTCTGGTGATTCCCCAAGCAAAGGTTATCTTAGAGAGTTTGTTGAAGATTTCTCCCCTGCGGAGTTTGGACGACGTTGTTCCTTTAAATAGGATTTTTAGCTCAACTATTCCTCAGCAAAATTATCACTCGAGATACTGCTTTGGTATCATCGAATAACCTTATGGGATAAGGGACTGCTTCGACCACCCGAAGAATCTCAAATTTTGTTCAGAGATACTGCTTTGGTATTATCGAAGAACCTTATGGGATAAGGGACTGCTTCGACCACCCGAAGAATCTCAAGTTTTGATCAGAGATACTGCTTTGGTATCATCGAAGAACCTTATGGGATAAGGGACTGCTTCGACCACCCGAAGAATCTCAAGTTTTGATCAGAGGTACTGCTTTGGTATCATCGAAGACCCTTATGGGATAAGGGACTGCTTCGACCACCCGAAGAATCTCAAGTTTTGATCAGAGATACTGCTTTGGTATCATCGAAGAACCTTATGGGATAAGGGACTGCTTCGACCACCCGAAGAATCTCAAGTTTTGATCAGAGGTACTGCTTTGGTATCATCGAAGACCCTTATGGGATAAGGGACTGCTTCGACCACCCGAAGAATCTCAAGTTTTGATCAGAGGTACTGCTTTGGTATCATCGAAGACCCTTATGGGATAAGGGACTGCTTCGACCACTCGAAGAATCTCAAGTTTTGATCAGAGGTACTGCTTTGGTATCATCGAAGAACCTTATTGGATAAGGGACTGCTTCGACCACCCGAAGAATCTCAAATTTTGTTCAGAGATACTGCTTTGGTATTATCGAAGAACCTTATGGGATAAGGGACTGCTTCGGCCACCCGAAGGAGATTGTTTATACTACTCTGGTACCGCGAAGGACCTTAACAAATGAGGGACTGCTTCGACCACCCAGAGAATGTCAAATTATTTTGTTCATCTTTCGCATCCTGTCACCCCGTTCTGGTATATTTCACTGCAGTCTACTTGCTTATTGGACAAATTTCGGGGTCTTTTGTATCTAATTGACTTCCACCTTAAAATGAACATCATGCAACCGTTCATTCATTCAAGTTTAAGCCAATTAGATAGGGGCATCTGTCATACCCCAAATTTGTCCTACTTCGGTATTTAAAGAATGTTTTATTGCTTCATGATGTCTGGCCATGACTCATTGAAACTTTGTTTTTAAAGACCATGTGTGTACACATTATGGTTATAACCCCTAACAATTTATGTTGAATTCTTATGGGAAGAGCGCGCCTCCAACCCCTTATACCCGAACTCATGCGTGTCCTCGTTTTCACGATCAAATAAATATGATATGGACAATAGCATCAAATACATCAATGGATCTATCTCGCAACATAACTATGGGTTTTCAGGAGATTTAAACCATATCTCAACTTGATTTCAAACTTCTCTTTAAACGTTATGTAAGCCTCACTACAAGTTGCTTGTCACGATATGCATCTGATTCAAGTTGTTCAAAGGTACTTGCTTCTGGACACAGTCGATTTAACCTCAAGCATTGTTCGAATTGAATGCAAGCATCCAGCTATTTTTGGTTTCTAAATCAGTTTGTGACAAACTTAGATTTAGCTTGCAAATTTCAAGTTATAATTGAAGTAGAAAATCAGTTTGTGACAAATTTAGATTTAACTTGAAAATTTCAAGTCATGTGGAAATGTCATGCAATACATAATTTAAGTTTGTGTCAAGTTATAATGAGAGGGCCATAAGCGCCAAATCTTATCAAGCCATAAGCCAGGATGGGCGAGTGATCAATTCCAAAACGTAAACTTAATTTGTTGCAAGCCGTATCTTTCAAATCTAGTTGATTTTACGATGACGTGGGTGGTTTCAATTCATGTCTTAAAAGTTGGCGTAACTTGACTCAACCTATCATTTAAAGTAGCTTTAACGACATATATAGTTGTTATAAGGTATTGAGGGAGATTAGTGACGACGGTCGTAATTTTGCAAAGGATCCAACGCTACAAGACATTTTAGACGGGTCTAAGACATGGTTAAATTTCATCTTCACACTAAGGATGGGCAATATTTTTACCAAAAAAATTCGCAACTACATCGTTTTAAGTCATGATGTATGTTCAATTCATGTTCCATCCAGAACCAGTTCAAGCATAGGCTTCATAAACTAGTTTGAGTTGTTACAAAGGTTTAGTATCTGAAGTTGAAATTACAAATTCAAGTATTATTATAAAGAATCAATAGTTGAAGATTACAAATACTGGAAAGTTGGATGCTAGGATCGTTACAAGAAATCAACAGCTTTACGAGACCATTATTTTCTCGCCAATATTCGCTAAGGCTGTCTACCATGAAATTTCTTGTCGTAATTCATTCAAACTTCTACTTTAAAAAGAGCTTCCTCGACACAAACTCTTTAGAATACGTATGAAATAAGATACAAAATACAAAAGAAGAGAAGATACAAGCCATTAAGTGTTTCTCTATGGAAAGCCTACGTTCCATGATAAGAACTCTAAGCAAGATATCTCGTGGTTTCGTTTTGCCACACCAAGTCTTCCTGTACAAGCTGCAACCGTCGCCGAAACTCATATGGAAAGGCTCCCTCCACCACCTCTTTACCACTTAAGGGCAACTCAATAAGCCGCTTCGAAAATGCTTCATGACTCTTTCCATGTTTAACACCAAAGCAACAACTTCACAGTGATTTCGTAAACTTCAAAGCCTGCACAACCAAAACACAAGTCGTGAATAAAGATATAAATATTGTCATATCAATTTAAATTAACAGCATAAGTTCAAAAGGGAAAGAAGGGAATGACATAGGGATTCAATAGCTGTCGTATCTTCTTTTCGTTTTTCCGTCTTCACCATTTTTACCCTGCACCAAAATACACATGAAAATAAAAATGTATTAGAGATCAGGATATGATGGAAAGAGAAGTTCAATTCATAGAGAAAATTCATAGACGACAGTAAGTTTCTAAGGGAATCCAAACAAATGTATAATGATAGGACTTAACAACAGCAACAGCATTCCAAGATGCATAACATCACTAAACATTCAAAAGGCCCAGCAGCAATTTGGGTCGCAGCAGTCTGGAATGGAAATCCAGCCATCTGCACCTATGACGGCTTTCGTTGATCCTCGACAGAAACTTCTGAACCATGTAGATTATGTCTAGATGCCTGCCCATATGGGATTCCCAAGTTCCCAGCTTATAGGTAGGCCTGGAACTATCTACTCTCAGCATCATTTTCATGATCATACTGCTGGTTATGTATCCCTATAGGTAATCCCTGCAGTGCAGATGACAGTGGCTCAGCCATCTTCTCATGCCGGTATAAGACCATGTGTTATTCAACCACGACCAGTCATGCAAGGACAACCAAACGGGTTTGAGCAATTTTATGATGAAAATACTTCAGAGCTAAGGATGCACCACCAGCTTGTTGCTGAGCAAAGTACAAAGCATATCCACATCAAGTCCCTTTTGGAGGTAATTATGGCTGGGTTCAGGTTTCTCCATCGGAGCATGTTATTTTTCACGATGGATTGTTACCTCAGCAACCGGTAGTGGTCCCTCAAAGAATGGAGGACTGTTATATGTGTCAGAAAAAACTACCTCATGCACATTCAGATCCTGTGGTACATGATCAGTGTAATAGCTGCGCAGGTTTAATTCCTGATTCAATGGCAAGCTACAATAGCTTCCCAGTTGAGGATACTTTAAGACCTCAACCAACAAATAGGGTTTTGGTGACTGCACCAATGAGGGAAGGCAATATTAATGTTGAACAAGCAAGTTGGGACTAGACCCAAGGTCATCATACCGTGTAGTGACACAAGTGGTCTTTCTGTGGAGGCTGAAGGTGACAGAAACTTTAGAGTGGATAGGCCTGATAATCCCAGAAATGCAGTAGTTATCCCGGAAATAGTGGAAAGAACAGGTGAAAAACAGTTGCCACAGGATGGGCTAACAGGAACAGCGCCACTGTCTTATCTAGATGATTTTGCCCACCAGCACGTGGTGCCAGTTGAAAAATGGGCCAAAGAGGACGTGGTTGTGAATAAGCCTGTTAACGAAATACCTTTAGTTGGTGGCACATCTGTTGAAACTTCGGAGAGTATGGTTCAAGAATCATCAACACAACATACTAATGAGCTTGCTAGTACAATTTCCAAAGCAGATGCAGTGGAGAATTGGATTGCACATGACATGCTCAAACATATTGATGGAAGAATGGACAACCTCAAGATAAGCAACCCTGTAAATAGTGATAATTTAGATTACAGTAGTCAGCATGCGATAGAGTAAAAAGATTTGGTTTTGGATAACAACACTGGCAGGTAAAAATTGATTGCTGATGGAAATCAAATTAAAATGATGGATACTCTTCCTAACTCCAATGTAGAAATTTCATATGGTAATAATTCTAGGCAAGTCGAGTACAATGAGGCCACATACCTGCCAGTTTGGGGCATTCCTGGAGTAAATCCTCAATCTAAGAATGGAATCCATCAGAAGGATGAAACAGTTTTATCTTCAATTTCGCAATCTGTTGGGTTTGGACATGTGCAGGATTCTTCAAACTCACTATTTAACAATCAAGATCCCTGGAATCTACACGGCACCTACTAGACCTGACAAAGTCGCATCAGAAAAAGAAACCTATTCTTTTATTGACCAGTTTGGGGTGAAATCGGGCGCCGAAGTGGAGGTGATAATGTTCTGGAGTGAGAGGTGCGGATTCTGCTGTACGGCAGGATACGTCTAGCTTGCAATTCACTTCTCCTTTATAACCTTGCCCATTAGAAACAGCAGTTCACCTTGGATTATACCGGTTGCCTCCACCTGCACATGTTAGGCCGAAATTTATTTTAGGATGAAAATGTGTCATATCACTCAAACACAATATGTGATGTATTCATACCAAGAAATATACAAACCATCCACAACCTGATTAATGCTTTCAATCACTTTCAAACTTCCTGTTCCTCCATCTCATCACCAAAGCCTACTGAAGTTTAAAGTGACCGAGCCATGAGAACAAATGTGATGCGAGGAGGCACGAATGATCCAATAACCGCTTTTACGCATAGAAGACTATACCTACCTCATGTGCTGCTGCATAAGAATAGAAGAAGTCAGACAGTATGATCACATAAGCCAAGAATTTTCAGCAAAAGTCTGATGAATTTAAAACATTGACTAAAGCAAGAACGATGTACTGGAGCAAAAACAATGAGGCCAAGGATACATGTCCAAGTTCATAAGTTTCAAATAATCCATATTCAAAAGCAATTGATTCAAATACAGTGTTAAAGCAAAAAGCTATATTTTTACGCGGTAAAAATCCCAAAAGTTTACACAGTAAAAAACTAGTGTAAAACTAGATATTTTTCTTCCTCACTACAGACAAAAACAAGGTCACTGTCAAGTCTCAGAAAAGCAGAAATCATGGTATTACCTCCTAACAGAATTGTACTACCACAAAGGCACCTCATCGTCCTACCTCACACGAATAAAGCCTTTCCTTCAAAAATATTTGATTTTTTCACACGTATCAAAAACTCTAAAAATCCCCTATAAATATAACCCCAATCATTTGCAAAAGGGAAGAAAAAAAACATAGCGAAGCTCTGCGAAATTCGATTCTCACGATACCTAAAATCACTCCAAAGTTCTGTCAAAAGGTTGATAGAGCTTCATATTGAAGCTCTAGCCAACTTGAACCTAGCCGCATCACTCAAATCCAGAAACAGGGTACAAGCAAAGAAGAGAAAGGTAAAGAAATATACAGCACAAACCAGTTACCTCAAGATTCGCCATTGGAGTAGCTCGAAGCTGGTGAGTTCCCTTTTCATTTGATTTTCGCTCGTCGTCATTTGAGCACTGTGATTTATCCGTTGAAATATGTTTTGATTAGGTTCTGATTTGTGATTATGAGTGTGCTTGTTAGATGCGGGTTGGGATTAGGGATTTAGAAATTGATTTGGGGCTAGGATTCAGAAAGAATGAGGTTTGGTTGTGAATCGAGAGAGAAACTCAGTGGGTATGAGATGAGAGAGGGAGGCGAAAACACGAATGATAGAAAGGGAAGAGTTTTCATTACTTTTCACTTGGTATTGGGTAATATAAAACTTGTTTAATTTTTGCTGTGAAAAACTAAGTACATCGAGTTGTGTTTGGTTTTATTATCTGTATTAATGGACTGAAAATGAAAAGTGGGGATTGTTGCGCTACCTAGATTTTTAACGGTTATCTCCAACAGGTGTAAGACTCAAGGGTCTGTAGTTATCTTTTAAAATCTTTTATTTATTTATCTTTATTCTGTTTTTATATATATATGTAAATACATAGAAAGAAAATTTGGATAGGGTATATGAATTGTGAGTTCCTTGAGTTGGTTTAGCATGTGATACCGCTGAGTGTTAGTATGTGACATCTGTCGCGCAGTAGGTTGTAGGAGCATGTGTAGTTGATCTTATATCCATTTAGTTCAAGTACATTACAATTGGGTTAGAGATTAATAATTAATTAAGATTGGGACAAAAAAAGAAACTTATTTTCATCTAGTAATAGGTTCGTAATTGATAAATTCTTTACCTCTAAACCAAATTTTTGTTATTAACTATTTATTCAGAATAAGTATTTATGGTACATTATTTCTTAAATTTAATTAAATACTAAATAATATATATATATATATATATATATATATATATATATATATATATATATATATATATATATATATATATATATATATATATATATATATATATATATATATATATATATA
The DNA here is from genome assembly GCA_963859935.3 of Lathyrus sativus. Taxonomy (NCBI): domain Eukaryota; kingdom Viridiplantae; phylum Streptophyta; class Magnoliopsida; order Fabales; family Fabaceae; genus Lathyrus; species Lathyrus sativus. The sequence goes on along the minus strand of OZ012736.1, from coordinate 185,117,671 downwards.
TATATATATATATATATATATATATATATATATATATATATATATATATATATATATATATATATATATATATATATATATATATATATATATTCTTCAATTGAGTCATGAGAATAATTATTTTCTTAATACAAACGACTAATAATTTTCTTATGAAAGTGGTGGACCCTTGGAGTCTAGCACTCTTTGGATCCTTAGACAACTACTCTTAAGGTGTACACCTTGAGTTGTAGTCGTTTCGTCTTTCATCGATAAAGCACCTCAACTCTATTTAAACCTCTCAAACTGGGCAAACCCTAATACGAACAATATGCTCACCTTAGTTTAACCCACCTACGTTATTATTTTCTTAAATTAAAATTACGAAAGAATCGAATTCTTGGAGTCGTGCATTCCTTGAATTCGAGAATGATTACTGTTGAGGCGTACGCCTTGTATAGTGTGTCATTCAAATTTTCGTTTCTAAAATATTTCCATAATTATTTGGACAAGTATTCACTGTCCAACAAACTCTATTTCATAATTAATGGGATGAAAAAGATTGTCGTTGGGATCTAGCATTCCAATGATATCCCGACTAATTGGTTGTGAGGCCGACGTCTTGCTTATCAAATAGTCGTCATTCCTCCTAAATTTTCAACCCGTCTAACCTCGTTCCTCGCCTTCGTGCGGTCGAATCTAAACCCCAGTATGTCTCTAAACCATACGTCAAATTCAAAACTATTTTCTTGATTAAATTACGAAAGAATTGAGTTCTTGGAGTCTCGTATTCCTTGAATTCTTGAGTAACCACTCTTGGGGCGTACACTTTAGGTTGTGGATCACTCGACCTTTTGTCTATAAAACACGTGCCCTAACTATTTGGACAAATATCGTCATTGTCCATTCAAATACAATTTCATAATTATTCGAATGAAAAAGGTGTTGTTGGGATCTAGCATTCCAGCAATATCCCGATTAATTGATTGCGAGGCCGACGTCTCGTTCATCGAGTAGTCGTCATTCTCCCTTAAAATATTCAATCCAACTCTATTCTCCCGCCCCCGTGCGATTGAAACTTTCTCAAACACTAATTTCGAAGTTAGTTGAATGAAAAAGGTGTTGTTGGAATCTAGCATTCCAATAATGCCCCGAGTAATTGATTGCGAGGCCGACGTCTCGTTAATCAAATAGTCGTCATTTTCTATCAAATTGCCTAACTAAACTCCTCTTTCTTGCCCCCGTGCAATCGAAACCTTAAACCTATTCAAATATATCCTCTAACCAAAACATCCAATGCGATAAACACTAAATTCCTCGCCCTCGTGCGATCTCCAACCTAAATACTTTCTCAAAGAACATTGTTTAGTCCCTTCTTCCGCGCATAACAAACTCGAGCTTCAGCCTCCCCTAGCGAGCAGACAAGCCAACGTTTAGCAGTTAGAATGCGACCTAAACACTCGTTCACATACCAAACCTTTTTACCGTAGCCAGCCAAACTACGGCTGCTCTGATTCTTCATTCCCTCTTGAATGTAAGATACGTAGGCACAAGATTGCGATGATCTTGGCGAGCACAATCCCCTCCTTTTCCCGTAGTCCCACGAACTACAAATGCTCTGATTTTCCACTTCTTACAAGTGAAGATACGTAGTCACAAGGTCCCCAATCCTTGGCGAGCACCCTATCTTAAAACCACCCATCCCCCATAGGAGAAACCTTAGAAGAAAACAAACAAGCATAGCTAACTTTACTCTCGAATCGATCAAGAGGTTCCCGTTGAGTACAACGGATATGACGGGTGCTAATACCTTCCCCTCATGTAATCGACTCCCGAACCTAGAATATTGGTTGCGACGACCATGTTCTTATCCCTTTAAAGGTTTTATCGATATTTTCCTATTCCATCCTTGGAATGAATAAAGTTCGGTGGCGACTCTGTTTCGAACAGTATTTTCCACGGCCATCGCGAGGATCGTATTTTTCGAGGTACGACACCTGCTAAGTTTAAAACTCCTGAGTTCGTAAAATATAAAGGTCACTCATGTCCAAGACCCCATCTGGTCATGTACTTCCGAAAGATGGCAGCCTACACCAACAATCAGAAGCTGCTTATCCACTGCTTTCAGGACAGCTTGAGTGGTGCTTCTCTCAAATGGTATATGAACTTAGAGCATAACATCATTCACTGCTTCCAAGATCTCGCCAACGCTTTTATGAAGCAATACAAATATAATTTGGACATGGCTCCTGACCATCGTCAACTTCAAAATATGTCTCAGAATGAGAAAGAGTCATTCAAAGAGTATGCTCAGCGATGGAGAGAATTAGCTTCCCAGGTTGAACCCCCTCTAGTAGAGAAAGAATTAACTGGAATGTTCATGGATACTCTGTCCCCTATTTATTGGGAAAAGATGATAGGAAGTGTATCTTCAAGCTTTATAGATCTGGTGACTATTGGTCAAAGGTTAAAAGAAGGACTGAAAAATGGTAAGGTATCCAAAGTCGTTGAATCTTCAAGTGGTGCGAAGAAATCCTTTGGGGCCTTCCATAAGAAGAAAGAAGATCAAACCAACGCTGTCATGGTTGAAGTGAGAAATCCTCGTCCCCAACCAAGGTATAATCACTCTACTATTGCTGTCGTTACTGCTGCTGCTGCTCCACGACCAGCTCAGACTCCTCAACGTCCAACTGTAGGACATAACCAGTATCGAAATAGGAATCAATTTGATCCTATTCCCATGACATACACAGAACTTTATCCCGATCTGGTTCAACAAGGGCTGATCACTACAAAGGCTTTGCAACCTCCTCCTAATACTCCTCTAGCTGGATTTAGGGTTGATCTCTATTGTGCTTTTCATGAGGGTGCCTCAGGCCACGACTTGGAACATTGTTATGCACTGAAAGCCAGAGTGCGTGAGTTGATTAGAACTGGAATCCTTGATTTTAAGGATAACCATCCGAATGTCCAGAACAATCCCTTGCCAGTACATCAAAGGTGAAGATTCAGACTGACTTCAGCAGGCTGTCTTCCTAAACGCCAGTGTTTCAGACAAGATGGCTCATCCTTGTCCTGATTTAGTCACTAGGCCTTTTTGTTTCTCGTTGTTTGTACTTTCCTTCATTTTGTTTAAGTTGTTTGCCATCAAACTATGTTTGTACTTTTATGTTAATGAATGAGCATTGCAACTTTTGATTCAATTCATTTTGTCTAATATTTGCATCTTTATGCTTTATCTTTTAAAAATATACACCTTTTGTTCAAACTTTTGACATGCAAATATTTGATGGAGGATGATGAAAACGTTATACCCATAACTGTTATCGATATGCTTTCAATCAAACTTTGTTGATGATGTAAGGCATTGTTTCAACTCCCAAACACTGGAGAAATAAGGAAGATAATCCCTCGTTAAACCCTTTGAGCCTAGAAGTTGGAGTTTTCTTTCTTTACAAAAAACCCGCAATTTTAACCTTGGTGTTGCGGTGGAAATAGGATATCAAACTATTAATTAGTTTGAATCACAATTCTTAATTCACAACCGCTCTTTGATTTATCCGAAGGAAAAGGTCAAAAGAGGGAAAACCTATTTTTGCATCATAAACACAATGCGGGGAGAGACCTAGGTAAGGGGTTGGTTAAGCTTAGGGAAGGTACTAGCACCCTAAACTTCTGTAGTACTCTACAGGAACCTTTTGTTTATTGTATGCTTTTCATTTTTATTTATTATCTGCTTTAATATATATTGAGCTAAGGGATAGAGTGACCTAAAGACCTAAGGGTTAATCCTAAGTTTACTCGGCAAGACATCGCATCTTGTGCCTACATATCCTGACGGGAATGGAATCAGAGTAATCGTAGTTCCCCTCAAAAGGGAGGTTAGAAAGGTCTTGACTATGGTCAAGGTTTCAATGGGGAATAAACATATCTTAAGGACATGCTTACGTGGAGTCTTTGAAACTCCTATTTCTATGTTGAATTTGTTAATTGAAAATTTAGGGTTGAAATTAGGGATTCCACGGCGGGAAACCCTAAACAGAGTACGGCGACTCTTTGACCTAATGCTAGGGTAAAGGGCATTTTCGTCCACGGCGGGACACCTAGGCTAATTAGGATTTTGAAACGGTCAAAGGTTAGGGTTATTGACTCGGCGATCAAACGGCTAGACCTAATTCCTTCGGAAGGGAAAATAACGGTAAAACATGCAAACATGGCAAAATATCGTACGACAGAATTAAAATGCGGAAAGTAAATAAAGCGGTAAAGAACGCGTCGCGACAAACACTCGCGTAAATTACAAGTCCCAAAAAACTGCGAAATAAAAATAAATCGCGACCATGGCCTCGCGTAAATTACATCCATGGGACAAAAAAAGAATAAATGAAGTAATAATAAGCTGAAACAAACAACTTAACGAAGGTTAGACGAAAGTGAAACGGCTAAATCAAAACTTTACTTTTGCATTTTTTTATTAAAAGGAAAATTAATTGATTTTGTATTTACAAGAAAAATGTTTTTTTTATTTTATGGTTTTAACGTTTTTATTATTAAAACGAAACTTGTCTTTAATTTTATCATCCTTAATAAAGATGTTTTACGTTAACAAAAAAAGAAACTTTAACTTTAATGTTAATGGAATATTTTAACTCTAAATGAAAAAAATGATTTTAAGTTTTAATAAGGAGAAAAATGTTTTAAGTTTTATAAATGAAAAAATGTTTTAAGTTTTAATAAAGAAAAAAAATTTAAGCTTTAAAAAATGTTTTAATAGTGAAAATGGTTTAATTTTAAAAATATGATTTTAATTAAAAAAAATGTTTAATTTTCATTTATTAAAAGAGGGTCTACAGGATTTTAATTTTAAAAAGTGGTTTAAATTTGAAAAATATCTTTAAAAAAAGTTTTAGTTTTAAGAAAGAATTTTTTTTTATTTTAGAAAAAAAAGTCCTAACATTAAAAGAGATTAAAAGGGTTTTAATTTTTTTATTTAAAAAAGCTTTAATGTTTAATAAAAGGTTTTAATCTTAATAATAGGTTTTAATGTTAGAATACGATTTTTATTAAAAAAAAGATATCAATTTTAAAGAAAGGTTTTAGTTTAAACTATGATTTTAATAGGATTATGATTTTAAGATCAAACTTTACTATTATAAAGTTAAGAAAAGATTATGGTTTCCATTATAACATAATAATAATAATAATAAAATAAAAGAAAAAGAAAATTGAACGAATAAACTGGGGGAGGGGGTGCGTTTCACGCTGAAACAAATTTTTTAGGGTCTTCTTTTTCGTGAAAACCCCTCTTCTTCTTCGAAGAGGCCAACGGCGGCCATGGATTCCTTACTCTGAGTTTTTCTTTCATCATCTCCCTTGCTTGCATGTTGCTGCAATTGTTCTCCCTCCTGATTCCTGAAACACAAACTGAAAGAACAAAATGTCATGTAAAAATTGCTCACCTTTTGGGTTTGTAGAGATTTTAAATGATGACGAAGGGACGATGATGATGCTTCCTGAGTCCGGCCGTGGGTTTTTTCGTTTGGATCTGTCAGAAATCTTTCGGGCTGATGACGTTCCGAGTTGATGAAGTTCTTGTGACGTATTCGTTCGTAATTTTCACTTTATCCCGACGATGATGGAAACTGAGCTTGTGAATTTGGTTGGTGTTGGTTTATGGTGATGGTGATTTAAAGTTCATCGAACTCGTTTTTCACTGATGGCTCCCCTCTTTCCTTCTTTTGGTGTTGAACTTTATATCGTTGTTTTCTTGTGGGCTCGGGAGGATGATTTGTTATGACGAATTTGTCACCGATTTTGTTGCTTTTTTGATGGAGCATTTGTAGCATTTTCACGGTTTGTTGGCTGCAAAATTTACGGTTTGTTAGCTTGGTTACTATTTTTCAAGAGTTTTTGGTGGCTGAATCCACGAATTTCACGGTTGATTGGTTGTGTTGATTTTCCAGGAATGATGGGCTGGACCTGTTACGTTTAATTTTGATGGCTTGAGTTGAATTGTTTCAGGAATTTTGGTGTTGCTGTTTGATCCATGGCTTTGGAAATTTTGAGGGAAAATATGTTAGGAAAAAAAATGTAATTCTTATTTTTTTTGTTTTATTTTTTATTTTTGTATTTCCTTTATATACTTTTGTAAATAAATATCATTAATAATGAAATTCTTTATTTTTTCAAAATTAATGTAAACTAAAACATTCATGCTATTATTATTATTTTTATTATTTTTGATATCAAATGAAAAAGAAAAAAACAATATTGAAAATAACCAATTTAAAAATAAAATCTGATCTAGAATGAAATGAAAACAAATGACAAAAATGAAATAAAATGATTGATTTTTTTTAATGAAAAACGATGGATTTTAAAAAAATGAACTAATTTAAATGATGCCATGTGATTGAAAAACTGAAGTTAATTAGAAAAATGAAATGACATTGATTTAATCCATGAAATTAATCTAATCTATGAAATAAAATGATTTAACAATGAAAATGAAATAAAAATTGGTTTAACCATGAAATGAAATTAATTTAATTATGAAATAGCAATAAAAATCTTATAAAATTGGAAAGGGAAACACCACTAAAATCCTAAATTTTTTTTATAATTCCCGACTCATCCGATTTGTCCGACTAATCCTGCTTCCAACATAGCTCCAATCCTCCTCAACCAAACAATTCCAACTACACCTCGGCTCTGACTCACATCAACCAAATCAAACGGCCCAAATTTCCTGACTACCGCTCAAAATTCATAAATGGACAGCTGGCTGCAAACAAATGACCATTTTACCCTCCATGGACCAAAAGGCGCGCCGCATGATATTTTCCTGCAAAAATCAACCAACTGCACAACCCGTTAGTGGTTAGTCAAACACAATGCGAAATGAAATGGAATGCGAGGTGAATCGACTAATCTTAGGGCAAAATTTGGGGTATTATAGTTGCCCCTATTTAAATCACTTCACCGGATGATTTGAGCGACGGAGACTCGAGAAACCATGGTGGAGAGATTTAAATATAGATAACCAAAAATTTTGCCCTTAGATGCAGTGGTATGCAATGCTACGGACAAAACAAACAGACTATAATGCTGACAATGCCATGAATCTAGTGTGACACGTATGCTAGAATGAAAAATGCAAGGACGTAGACGACACGATGACTCAGGGGACAGACGCGACGAACGAACCATACTGTGGACTATGATGCACTGGGGAAACAACACGACACGGGGAATTCTAAAGTGATAGTCAATTGGTGCGAACACGACCAATTGTCACTTTTAGAAAAGGAAATAGTAAGAACGGGATCCTCAATGGAGATGGCACCGATGAGACGGCCTCCACTGGGGAAAATCTAGAAGTAATTGTTCAACAGGTTCATGCGTGACCGGCTGATGCTCTAGGGTAAAAGATAAAACTAGATCTACACGACTGTAGGATCGATTAACAAGATGTTGGAGCATTGAGCAAAGAATAACATCCGAGCTTCTGTAAACTTTCCCTCGTGACAGGATCAAACGGAATTTAGGAATCCGTAGAAAATATACAGGGTAAAATCGGCTGTATGCCAAAATAAATGGTCTTAAATGGGAAATGCCCTGATAAGCTTCTCGAGAGAGAACTGCCAGTTATCGTTGGAAGGGACTTAAATGCCAAACTAGATAAGCTCTCAAATAAAGAGGTTGTTGCTTATCTAATAAATAAACTTCTTCATATCTAAGGTCGACACCTTGGACATATGATTCAGATTCTTCTTTTAATAAAGGGTAAAATAAACTTCTTCATACTTCAAGATTCACACTCTCCTGAATATGATTCCGCTTCTTCTTTTACTAAAGGGTAAACTGAACTTCCTCATACTTCAAGATTCACACTCTCCTGAATATGATTATGATCCTTCTTTTACTAAAGGGTAAACTGAACTTCCTCATACTTCAAGATTCACACTCTCCTGAATATGATTCTGCTCCTTCTTTTACTAAAGGGTAAACTGAACTTCCTCATACTTCAAGATTCATACTCTCCTGAATATGATTCCGCTCAAACCTCCCCTTTCTTCAAAATGATATGGGAAATGGAAACCAAACTGCTCGCTGGAGATGGCCATTTGCTGCAAGTCATAACGAAGATAGGATAAGCTTCTCGGGCGATAAATGCCGCTTATTTACAAGAGTGGGAATAATAAGCTTCTCGGGTGAGAACTGCTTGTAGAAGTGGTAACAGGTAATGTAAATTGTAAAGAAAGTTGTGATGATGGCAAACATCTAGATCACTGAGTGATAGCAGGTAACATAAATTGTAAAGAAGGTCGTGATGATGGCAAACATCTAGGTCACTGAGTGATAGCAGGTAACATAAATTGTAAAGAAGGTCGTGATGATGGCAAACATCTAGATCACTGAGTGATAGCAGGTAAGGTAAATTGTAAAGAAGGTCGTGATGATGGCAAACATCTAGATCACTGTAATGTAAATAATGAGCTCCTTGTGTGAGAAGATCAATTGTAGAGTGTATTGTAAAGTGTAAGGTAGGTGATAAGCTCCTCGGCTGGGAACTGTTGCTTGGCTGTTGTGTAATGTAGGGATAAGCTTCTCAGGCGAGAACTGTCGCATATCTACAAAGGATTGTAAATACTTTTCTTGAGAGATAGTGCAAAATAAATGCACATCCAGGTATGTTCGGTGACCGACGGGACCGAAGTTCGATCTAGAATTGGGCTAGAAAGAACTAATAAACAAAACTCCATTGAGGAAACAAACTCGAATGGGGACTACCTTATCTTAACGCGGAAAGGTAACGGAAATAACCATCGTCCACGAGGGTTGAACTCTATGGGGAAACTGGAAACAAGTAGGTATTTTATGCTTAGGGCTGGCGATCTACTTGGAGAGAGCGGACAAACCCAGTTACTCGGCGGTAACGACAAGGATGACGATAAATAGCAAGCATGCAAATGCTAATGCGTATGCCAAAGTGTATACGAATGTGTATGTTCATGTGTATGACAATGAAATGAAAATGAGTATGTAATGCTCATGCTTATGTTTATGCTGACAAAACAGATGAGAGAGGAGACATGAGATGAAATAAACATCTCGACAGGAATACCCAGTGACCTCTGCAACAGTACATCTATTAGAAGATAGGAATAGTTGATGGTAAGACCGAATCTGGCTTCAAAGTTAAAATTTCCCTGGGGAGAAAATCTCATGACTTCTACATGGGGATACGATACGACTTCACCGGAGAGTATGATGCCCTGACTTCAACTGGGGATTCATGACCTCCGCATGGGGATAAGATGTCATGACTTCACGTGAGGGATTGCTATCATGAACCATAATCAGCTCAAGAACACTTGGATCATAGACTTTTGGGGATAAAATAAATATCCGCTTCGTGGGGAAAATGTGGAATTAGGCAACTTCATGGAGGTAGCGTAGCAACTTCCTGGGAAAAAATACTTCGGCTTCCTGGGGAAAAGGCATGTCCAACTGGGGATAAGGTATATCAAACTTCCCTGCGGATAGTTCATCATACTTACTGGGGAGAAATCAACATACATTCCTGAGGACAGTATCTTGACTTCTTGGAGAAACATGGCAATCTCCTGGGGAAAAATTCCTGAGGAAGGTAAGGCAGTTCACTGAGGAACAAATAATTCCGCTGAGAATGGGTTTTCCAGAACGCATATCACTTGGAGGATACCAGAGATGTATCTACAGTCTTGAGAGTCACTGGGGATTTATCGGATGGATCCCAAAAGTGTGGACAGCTTAAAGTCTCGCTGGGGACTATCACTGGGAAGATGCTAGTAACGAACAAATGTTTATGCAACAATGAGATTTACTGGGGACGAATAGATCCTTCACAAATTTCCATAAGTCAAAGTAACTTTCATTTCTAACTGTATTTTCGAGAAAATATATTTTAGTTTTGAAAGACACCTTTCATGTTCACAAATTATTAACAACAACATATTGCATAACAAAAATAAAATAGAGATAATGTGCACCAAGGTGTTGAAAAGCAAAAGGTAAATTTTTATTGAAGAATGGTAGCTTGCTAAAGGCATAGCTCCATGGGAAATTAAAAATTTGAAATTGGCAATATGGGAAAGGTTATATTGCAGCCAACGACCTATTGACCCTGACGACTGAGACTACCCACAACCTTGCTTCTGAAGAGAGTGATTGGATTTGAAATGGATTTCTGTAAAAGCATCTGCAATGCTCGGTGTCGTCCAACGCAGTGAAATGCCTTTGTCCCTAACTTTTGCCTGGACTGCCCTTTCGGGTTTTCAATCCACCGGGACGCTCATTTTTGCCTAAGCCGCCCTTTCGGGTTTTCAACTTAGCGGGCTGCATTTTTTCTTTTTGTTTCTTTTAGGCATAATATTTTCGGACTGCATCAGAGTTCACAGGATGGGCGAGCTCTTCACCGTCCATCGTAGTAAGAATTAGAGATCCTCCGGAGAAGACTGTCTTAACAACAAATGGGCCATCATAGTTGAGCATCCATTTCCCTCGCATGTCTTTGTGAACTGGCAAGATCTTCTTGAGTACAAGTTCTCCTTGTTGAAACTCACGAGTTCGGACTTTCTTGTCGAAGGCTCTCTTCATTCGTTTCTGATATAGTTGACCGTGGCACATAGCCGTCAGGCGCTTCTCATCAATGAGATTCAGCTGGTCATATCTGTCTTGAACCCAATCTGCTTCATATAACTTTGCTTCCATCAACACCCTTAAAGATGGCAACTCAACTTCAATGGGAAGAACGACGTCCATTCCATATACCAATGAGAAAGGTGTTGCCCCGGTTGAAGTCCGAACGGTGGTTCTGTATCCGTGCAAAGCGAACGGTAACATTTCATGCCAATCCTTGTAGGTCTTAACCATTTTTTGCAGGATCTTCTTGATATTTTTATTCGCAGCTTCCATAGCTCCATTCATCTTAGGACGGTATAGAGAAGAATTGTGATGCGCGATCTTGAAAGTATCACACAACTCCTTCATAGTCTTGTTATTTAGGTTGGTACCATTGTCAGTGATGATCCAACTCGGAACCCCATAACGGCATATAATCTCTTTCTTGATGAATCGAGCAACTACTTGTTTGGTCACATTGGCGTAGGAAGCAGCTTCCACCCACTTGGTGAAGTAGTCAATAGCGACGAGAATGAAACGATGACCATTGGAAGCTTTCGGCTCAATTGCCCCAATCATGTCAATGCCCCACATAGAGAAAGGCCACGGCGAAGTCAGAACATTTAATGGTGAAGGAGGAACATGCATTTTTTCCGCATAGATTTGGCACTTGTGACACTTCCTAGTGTATCGGATGCAGTCGGATTCCATAGCTAACCAGTAATATCCAGCCCTCAAGAGTTTCTTGGACATAGCTTAACCGTTGGCATGAGTTCCGAACGTCCCTTCATGAATCTCCTGGAGTAATATGTCCACTTCACGTCTATCCACACACCTAAGCAGAACCATGTCGTGGTTTCGTTTGTATAGTATGTCGTTGCTGATGAAGAACTTAGATGCTAGTCTTCTCAACGTCCTTTTGTCAAGATAAGAGGCGTCTGCTGGATATTCCCGCGTGAGCAAATAATTCTTGATATCATGAAACCAATGCTTTTCATCAATTTCACCTTCTTCAATCAACAGATAGTGGGCGGGTTCCCTTCTACGCTCGATTCGAATGAGTGGCGCTTCATTGACAAACTTGACCTTCCACATGGATGCTAGCATGGCTAAGGCGTCAGCAATATGATTTTCAGTCCTCGGAACATGTTCGAACTTGATCTCATCAAAGTACTTAATTAACTCCACAACGTAGGCTTTGTAAGGGACCAGCTTCTCATTCTTGGTTTCCCATTCACCTTTCACTTGATATATAACCAACGCTGAATCTCCGCTTACTTCGAGAAGTTTGATCCGGAGATCAATAGCTGCTTCAAGGCCAAGGATGCATGCTTCATATTCGGCGACATTGTTTGTGCACTCAAACTCTAACCTGGCTGTAAATGGGGTATAACCACCTTTTGGATTCATCAAAACGGCGCCTATGCCATGCCCACTGTAATTGGAGGAACCATCAAACATCATCTTCCACCAGAGACCCAGTTCGGGACCATCCTCGGGCTCTGGCTCGTCGAAATCATTTACCCACATAATGTCTTCGTCTGGAAAGTCAAACTTAAGGGGCTCATAATCTCCGACGGGTTGGTCTGCAAGATAATCTAATATACTTCCTTTGATAGCTTTCTAAGGTACGTATTGGATGTCATATTCTGACAACAACATATGCCAACGAGCAAGCCTCCCTGTCTGAGCAGGTTTTTCAAAAATGTACTTTATTGGGTCCATTTTCGAAATCAACAAGGTGGTATGACCCATCATATATTGCCTGAGACGCCTAGCATCCCATGCCAGCGCACAATAAGTCTTCTCCAACAGTGAATATCGGTTCTCACAATCAGTAAACTTCTTGCTCAGATAGTATATAGCGTGTTCCTTTCGTCCGGTCTCATCGTGTTGCCCAAGTACACAACCCATAGACTTCTCAAGAACAGTGAGGTACATAAATAATGGTCTTCCGTGAACAGGAGGCATCAAAATAGGAGGCTTTTGTAAGTAATCCTTGATCTTTTCAAACGCACGCTGACAATCTGGATTCCAATCAACAGTCTGACCTTTGCAAAGCAACTTGAATACCGGCTCACAAGTAGCAGTCAGGTTAGATATAAACCTGGAGATGTAGTTCAAACGTCCTAGAAAGCCTCTGACCTGAGTGTCGGTCTGCGGGGCTGGCATGTCTTGAATGGCTCGGACTTTATCAGGATCTACCTCGATTCCTCGTTGGCTAATGATGAAACCAAGTAGCTTTCCAGATCTGACGCCAAAAGTACACTTAGCAGGATTTAATTTCAACTGATATTTTCGGAGTCGTTCAAAGAGTTTCAACAGATGAATCAAATGCTCCTCCTCTTCATGAGATTTGGCAATCATATCATCCACATACACTTCAATTTATTTGTGCATCATGTCATGAAAGAGAGTCGTCATAGCACGCTGATAGGTTGCCCCTGCGTTCTTCAGACCGAAAGGCATAACTTTGTAACAGAAAGTCCCCCAAGGAGTGATGAATGTAGTTTTTTCTCTGTCGGCGGGATCCATCTTGATCTGATTATAACCGGAGAAACCATCCATGAATGAGAAAACTGCAAAACTAGCCGTATTGTCGACAAGTGTGTCGATATGCGGCAAAGGGAAATCGTCTTTTGGACTAGCCTTGTTCAGATCCCTGTAATCCACACACATTCTGACCTTACCGTCCTTTTTGGGCACGGGAACAATGTTGGCAACCCAATCAGGATACTTCGCAACCGCAAGAAAACCCGCATCCAACTGTTTCTTAACCTCATCTCGAATCTTCAAAGCCATGTCAGGTCTCGTTCTTCGAAGTTTCTGCTTGACAGGCGGACATTCTGGCTTAAGCGGTAGCTTGTGAACTACAATATCTGTGTCTAAACCGGGCATATCTTGATACGACCATGCAAACACATCGACATAATTCTTCAACAGCTTGACCAATCTCTGCTTGACTTCTGCCCCAAGTACTGCGCCAATCTTGACCTCCCTCTTATCTTCATTTGTGCCAAGATTAATCAAATCTACCCGCTCCTTGTGTGGTTGAAGCTCTGTGTACTCATACTCAACCAATCTAGTTAGTTCTGCGGGTACTTCAAAATCTTCTTCACCCTCCTCTTCAGCTTGATAAATGGGTGAATCCCAATCAGGAGAGACAATAGAGTCATTGGATTCAACAATGGTTGTAACATCACTGCATGTTTGAAAGGCTTATTTTATTAAATGTTCCATGAAAATGCAAAAGAAAATGACAACGTTTTTAGTTTGTTTTTGGAAAGATTGCCAATTTCATTTTAAAAGGTGAAAACGAAAAGACGCTTAGTGAAACAAAATGGAACGGAAACAAAATGCATTTATTAATAATCGTTTGAAATGAAAAGGTGACCCTACAAAGTGATCCAATAGCCTTGGGCAGAGCTATGGATTTGAAAACACAAAATGAAAAAATGAAAAATTACTTTGACAATGGAAAAATAACTGGAATATCTATGGCCTCCCAGTTGCTCAATGCTACCTCACTCTGAAACACCAAGTTGTTCAAATCTTCACCTTCGTCATAGTCGCCGATGGCATTGACCTGATAACCTCCACTGACGAACACCTCTTGGAAAACCTTCGGACGTCCTTCAACATGAGTTGGCTTGTAACCCAACCCGTAGCGATTAGTCTTTGCCTTGACGTTGATTACTTCTCCCCAACCTTCAGGAATGCCCCTGTCGATTGTCGATTTGGTACTCTTCAACGATGCAAAATATGGACTACTCTGGACTCCCGCAGTTTCTTCGACTTCCACTAGAACAGCATTGGCAATTTCAAGTGCTTGGAAAGAAGTCTCCAAAGCGTCTTCATCAACCTCAATGTACCGGAACGATGATAAATTACTAACCATTAAATCCTCTTCACCATGTATGATCACCAACTTGTCGTCAACCACAAACTTCATCTTTTGGTGCAAGGTAGAAGTTACTGCCCCAGCGGCATGAATCCAAGGTCTTCCTAGTAGACACCTGTAATTAGGATTAATGTCCATAACTTGGAAAGTGATTTGGAATACGTGTGGACCGATCAGAATCGGAAGGTCAACTTCTCCGACCACCGATCTATGCGAACCATCAAAAGCCTTGACAATTAAAGAAGTAGGCTTCACCACAGTATCCTTGTAAGCCATCTTGCTGAGAACCCTCATAGGTAGAACATTCAACGAAGAACCAGTATCCACAAGTACTCTTGCTAAATTATCTTCCTGACACTTCACGGATATATGCAAAGCACGGTTGTGATTTGGACCTTCTTTAGGTAATTCCTCATTACTGAAGCTGAGAGTATTACAAGCAGTAATGTTAGCAATTACACTGTTAAACTGGCCAGTAGTGATATCTTGAGCAACATGAGCTTGAGTCAAGACCTTCTGCAGAGCAGCTCTATGCGCGGGTGAGTTTAATAACAATGATAAGACAGAAATTTTCGAAGGAGTCTGGTGAAGATGATCGATAACTTTATAATCACTCTTCCTGATTATCCTCAAGAATTCAGCGTCTTCCTCGTTAGTAACAGCCCCTTTACCTGTATCTCCAGCCGACACAGCAGTATTGGTAGTTGTTTCCTTGGACGAAGCCTCATCAAAACAGGGTGTGTAGACACGACCACTGCGAGTCATCCTGCTTGCCCCAGCTATGTTGGTCACATTTTCACCATCAACTTTCACTTCTTCTCTTGGAATGACCTTCCCAGATTCCTTATCAATCGCGGTTACATCATACTTCCAAGGTACAGCTTTGGGATCACTGAATGGAAACGGACTCGGTTTCTGGATAATCAAGGGCTTAAGTTGGTCCACTGCAGGAGGAACAGGAATCGGTATGCTGAACATTGGCATGACAGACTTTGGCGTTGGAAGATTAAACACTGGCATCCTGCCCCTTGGTTCGGGCAAGTTGAAAGTAGGCTCAACTGCGGCTACTTCCTTCGCCTTGTCAACTACTTGTAGGAAGCCATCATCGATCAACCTCTGCACATCTTTCTGAACCATAGCGCACCCTTTATCACTTCCTTCACAACTTATACAGTCAATATGGGAAATAGATACCAACCCTACTTCAAACAGCTTTGCATGGAACGCCTTGAGAGGAGTCTTAATCTGGGATACATCACGAATAAAACTCTCGTAAGACGAATCATCAACAGCATTAACATTCGCATGTGTAGGCAGAGGATTGGTTTTAACATTGGGAGATGGATCATCGAACGACAAGATCTTCTTTTCCATCAGATCCCTCACAATATTTTTCAAAGCATAACAGTTCTCCAAGTCATGGCCCGGTGCACCCTCATGAAATAAACAATGAGCGGAAGCATTGTAGTTGGCTGGCAAAGGATTCGGAGGCGGTCCCAAAGCTCGGGTGGTGATCAAACCCCGTTGTACTAGGTAAGGGTACAACTCGGTGAACGTCATTGGAATCGGAGGACACGACTTGTATTGTCTCCTTGGAGCATTTGGTCGAGGTGTCAGATTCCTGTGTTGTTGATTAGCGGGAGCGTTGGGCGCTTGCTGGTAGCTAGGTGGAGGCTGATGATAAGCGGGAGGCGGGTAAACAGGAACCTGCTGCATAGGCTGATACGAAGGAGCTTGTGGGGCTTGCTGATTAAAAGATGGTGCAACAGCAGCCACATAGGGAGGCGGAGCATACTGAACCGGGTAACCATGAGGTTGAGCGTACGGTGGCGGATATTGATATTGGTGTTTTCCCCTTCTATCGGAATATACAGCATGAGTCTCTCCTTCCTTCTTTTTCTGAGAATTGAAAGAGGGCTTCTTAGTTTGGTCCTTTGAACTCGCACTGCCAGAACCACCCGACATCTTTCCATTTTTCATAGCTAGTTCAACTTTTACTCCAACAGCAACAATATCAGCAAAATTCGTGGTTACACTACCCACCATCCTCTCGTAAAATTCAGGGCGGACAGTGTCCACAAACCAATCAGCTAGTTCCTTGTCCGTCAACGGAGGCTCAACTTGAGAAGCAATCTCTCTCCATCGTTGGGCATACTCCTTAAAGGTTTCGGAACTCTTCTGTGTCATACTCAAAAGTTGTCTTCTGTCAGGAGCCAAGTCCATGTTGTACTTATAATGCTTAATGAAAGCATCAGACAAATCCTGAAAAGACTTGATGCGAGACTGGTCTAATGTTAAATACCACTTTGACGACGCACCTTTCAGACTGTCTTGAAAACAGTGAATCATCAACTTGTCATTTTCCACATGTGCAGCCATCCTGCGGTAGTACATTATCAAATGGATTTTCGGACAAGTAGTCCCTTCATAGTAGTCAAAGTTCGGAGTTTTGAACTTTGGCGGAATAACCAGACCGGAAACCAAACAGATATCTCTAGCAGCAGCACCAAAGATCTGGTCTCCTTCCATCTTTCTCAATCTTTTATCAATAGTAACCACCTCTTCGCGAAGCTTATCACATGGTTGGCATCCTCCATCATCATCATCCAGAATTTCATAAACAGGCTCATTGAGATAAGGCTGCACATGAGTGCGAACATTAGCTTGTGTGAAAGTAGGGACCACTTTGTGAGGCTCAGAAACTAAAGGCACAGTTTGTTGTACATTATGTATAATAGGAACCGCTTGCTGAACTGACGTAGTATTAGGAACAACCTGGTGAGCTGATGTAACAACAGGAGGATGCAAAAAATCTTGTGAGAGGCCCTAAGGAAACGGGTTTGGCGCAGAAACAACCGGAGGATCTACAGCAGCAGTAGCGTTAATCTCAGAAACCACGGTAGGCTGAGTATCCATCTTTGCATTCATGACGTGGAGTAATTCCATGATTGTTCCAACACTCCCTCGAAAGTCTGCTAGCTCGTCGTTAAAGCGATCCATCTCTTGAGCATGTTCTTCCATCCTTCTTCGAGCTTGAGCTCTGGTGTTGTATCGATTCAGGGTGACGAAACTCTGGAAGGCGAGAGAACCGAGTATGAGAAACCGAGAGGCACACGTAATGCAAAGATATGATGTGAAATGCGAATGACATGGCTTCATGGAATTCAAGTATTTATGAGCATTGCGGGATAACGAAACAATTTATTGATTGAAAAATGGATTACAAATAATATTCTTAAAAGAAAGATCTCGATGAAAATAACCAACTAAAATTCTAGGACCCTTAGGAAGCACTATTCATGATTTTGACGGTTAGGCGGAGAATCGGAGGAAAATAAATCCTCGTAGAGTCTTCTCTTCTTGTAGGAGAGTATCTCTTCATTCCTTGACTGAAGCCGTTTCTGAAGTTCGTCGTACTCACTGACCAACACCTGGTATTTGTCTTTCCATGTTTCTGCTTCGTGCTGAGCTTTCTTCAATTCAATCTTCAATGTTTTCGCTTCGGACATGAAGTACTGAACAGGTTCTTCTCTCGGAGGTAGAGGCTCTTGGCGAGGATAAGGCATCTTCAGCTTGATGGCTCTTTCTCGGACCCAACGAAGATAAGGTTCCATGGACATACAATTTGGCTTTCCTAGACTTGCTTTACCCTTCTTATGCAGATGACGCCAGGAAGAAACAATCTGGTCTTGAAGTTCTTTATTGTCTTTGAAAAAGATTTTCTCCACTTGGACACTTTTAGGCGGTTCCTTCAATGGATAACCTAGTTGTCGGCGAGCTAGGACTGGATTGTAGCTAATTCCTCCGTTAAAACCAAGTAAAGGTACGTTGGCAAAGTCCCCACGGCCGTCAATAATTAGTATTCCATCATACACCCGATTATACCAAACAATGTCCGAGTGCGTCAACGCCATGACCCTTGGTGACCAAAATCCCTTGTCAAGACTTAAAAAGGACCTGGGCAAGTGCGAAATAAACCACTTGTATAATAAAGGCACACAACAGGTGATCATTCCTCCACCATGAAAATTCCGGAGATGTACGAAGTGATAAGTATTACCCAATAAGGTTGGTACGGGATTATTCTTCATGAATATTTTGATGGCGTTAATGTCAATGAATCCTTCAAAACTTGGGAAGAGTAGCATTCCATAGATAAGCAAAGCAAGGATCGTCTCAAAGGTAGGCATGCTTAAATGATCGGCATAATATTGGGCTTTCTTGATTAAGAAATGCGTAGGTAACCCCACAGTTCCGACTTTGGTGATCATATTGCCTTTGATGTCGGACACCTTTAAGAATGTGGCTTTAGCAATGTCTTCCTCTTTAGGGTCCTCTTCTAAGAAAGGGAACCGAGACTTATCCAAAATAGGTAGCCCCACCAACTGAGAATATTCTTCTAAAGTAGGTAATAGCTGATAATCTGGGAACGTGAAACAGTGGTAATCCGGATCATAGAACTGTAGTAATGTAGAAAGAAGCCCATCCTTAACTTCGATTCTCAATAAGGATAACAGCCTTCCATACTTGTCCTTGAACCCCCTTTGATCTTCAACTAACGTTCCTAGCTTCCTTAGGTCATCCAACTTAAAATTCTTAAAAGAATATTTCAAAGTTTTTCTCTTGTTGTAATCCATGATATCCTGCGATGTTCATAAATAAATGCTTGAATTCCATGACATGTAATGCAATGTGATGCTTTATGGATGCAGATGCACATATACAAAGTCCTAGGTTAAAGGTATATGTCAGGAGTTAGGGTCTACCCATCCCCATAAGGTATGTACTAAGGTTAGTTGTACCTGTAGAACAAAGGTTCTAAAGAAGTTCCCAAAGTCATCAATCCATCTTTCGGATATTATCAATTTCCCAATTGACTCGGTGGTTGATAATATTCTCAAGAGAACCTCTTTTGAGTGTAGTATCGCGTAGCAACCATTTTGGAATTACTCCCTCATAGTTCCCACACTACGCCCTAGATAAGGCCAAAGTGGTGTTAAGGTACTACGGTTCCCAGTATCACAGGCTCCAATCGACCATGGAAAAGGTTTTCACGATTACTCGTTCAACCGAACCATTTTCGAAAGGGTCTCAACTGAGCGGTGATTCTCGAGTCAGCTTGGTCGGGATTCAACTCCCTATAAGCCTCATCGAATATATCTCCATCCTATAATAAGGTCACTCAAGTCCGGGTGTAGGACTTATCTCACAATAACGGGGTATCCCCCAAGCAAGGCACAATAATAATATATACAAGAGAATAAATAATGGAAAATATCATACAATAAACAAAATAGGGGTAACCCTTAAAAGTTATGGCATAGGCCCCAGTGAAGTCGCCATTTTCTGTTGCGGTGGAAATAGGATATCAAACTATTAATTAGTTTGAATCACAATTCTTAATTCACAACCGCTCTTTGATTTATCCGAAGGAAAAGGTCAAAAGAGGGAAAACCTATTTTTGCATCATAAACACAATGCGGGGAGAGACCTAGGTAAGGGGTTGGTTAAGCTTAGGGAAGATACTAGCATCCTAAACTTCTGTAGTACTCTACAGGAACCTTTTGTTTATTGTATGCTTTTCATTTTTATTTATTATCTGCTTTAATATATATTGAGCTAAGGGATAGAGTGACCTAAATATCTAAGGGTTAATCCTAAGTTTACTCGGCAAGACATCGCATCTTGTGCCTACATATCCCGACGGGAATGGAATCAGAGTAATCGTAGTTCCCCTCGAAAGGGAGGTTAGAAACGTCTTGACTATGGTCAAGGTTTCAATGGGGAATAAACATATCTTAAGGACATGCTTACGTGGAGTCTTTGAAACTCCTATTTCTATGTTGAATTTGTTAATTGAAAATTTAGGGTTGAAATTAGGGATTCCACGGCGGGAAACCCTAAACAGAGTACGACGACTCTTTGACCTAATGCTAGGGTAAAGGGCATTTTCGTCCACGGCGGGACACCTAGGCTAATTAGGATTTTGAAACGGTCAAAGGTTAGGGTTATTGACTCAGCGATCAAACGGCTAGACCTAATTCCTTCGGAAGGGAAAATAACGGTAAAACATGCAAACATGGCAAAATATCGTACGGCAGAATTAAAATGCGGAAAGTAAATAAAACGGTAAAGAACGCGTCGCGACAAACACTCGCGTAAATCACAAGTCCCAAAAAACTGCGAAATAAAAATAAACCGCGACTATGGCCTCGCGTAAATTACATCCATGGGACAAAAAAAGAATAAATGAAGTAATAATAAGCTGAAACAAACAACTTAACGAAGGTTAGACGAAAGTGAAACGGCTAAATCAAAACTTTATTTTTGCATTTTTTTATTAAAAGGAAAATTAATTGCTTTTGTATTTACAAGAAAAATATTTTTTTAATGGTTTTAACGTTTTTATTATTAAAATGAAACTTGTCTTTAATTTTATCATCCTTAATAAAGATGTTTTACGTTAACAAAAAAAGAAACTTTAACTTTAATGTTAATGGAATATTTTAACTCTAAATGAAAAAAATGGTTTTAAGTTTTAATAAGGAGAAAAATGTTTTAAGTTTTATAAATGAAAAAATGTTTTAAGTTTTAATAAAGAAAAAAAAAATTTAAGCTTTAAAAAATGTTTTAATAGTGAAAATGGTTTAATTTTAAAAATATGTTTTTAATTAAAAAAAATGTTTAATTTTCATTTATTAAAAGAGGGTCTACAGGGTTTTAATTTTAAAAAGTGGTTTAAATTTGAAAAATATCTTTAAAAAAAGTTTTAGTTTTAAGAAAGAAATTTTTTTTATTTTAGAAAAAAAAGTCCTAACATTAAAAGAGGTTAAAAGGGTTTTAATTTTTTTTTTTAAAAAGCTTTAATGTTTAATAAAAGGTTTTAATCTTAATAATAGGTTTTAATGTTAGAATACGATTTTTATTAAAAAAAAGAATAATAATTTTAAAGAAAGGTTTTAGTTTAAACTATGATTTTAATAGGATTATGATTTTAAGATCAAACTTTACTATTATAAAGTTAAGAAAAGATTATGGTTTCCATTATAATATAATAATAATAATAAAAAAAAAAAAGTTAAAAATAATAAAATAAAAGAAAAAGAAAATTGAACGAATAAATTGGGGGAGGGGGTGCGTTTCACGCTGAAACAAATTTTTTAGGGTCTTCTTTTTCGTGAAAACCCCTCTTCTTCTTCGAAGAGGCCAGCGGCGACCATTGATTCCTTACTCTGAGTTTTTCTTTCATCATCTCCCTTGCTTGCATGTTGCTTCAATTGTTCTCCCTCCTGATTCCTGAAACACAAACTGAAAGAACAAAATGTCATGTAAAAATTGCTCACCTTTTGGGTTTGTAGAGATTTTAAATGATGACGAAGGGACGATGATGATGCTTCCTGAGTCCGGCCGTGGGTTTTTTCGTTTGGATCTGTCAGAAATCTTTCGGGTTGATGACGTTCCGAGTTGATGAAGTTCTTGTGACGTATTCGTTCGTAATTTTCACTTTATCCCGACGATGATGGAAACTGAGCTTGTGAATTTGGTTGGTGATGGTTTATGGTGATGGTGATTTAAAGTTCATCGAACTCGTTTTTCACTGATGGCTCCCCTCTTTCCTTCTTTTGGTGTTGAACTTTATATCGTTGTTTTCTTGTGGGCTCGGGCGGATGATTTGTTATGACGAATTTGTCACCGATTTTGTTGCTTTTTTGATGGAGCTTTTGTAGCATTTTCACGGTTTGTTGGCTGCAAAATTTACGGTTTGTTAGCTTGGTTACTATTTTTCAAGAGTTTTTGGTGGCTGAATCCACGAATTTCACGGTTGGTTGGTTGTGTTGATTTTCCAGGAATGATGGGCTGGACATGTTACGTTTAATTTTGATGGCTTGAGTTGAATTGTTTCAGGAATTTTGGTGTTGCTGTTTGATCCATGGCTTTGGAAATTTTGGGGGAAAATATGTTAGGAAAAAAAATGTAATTCTTATTTTTTTTTTTGTTTTATTTTTTATTTTTGTATTTCCTTTATATACTTTTGTAAATAAATATCATTAATAATGAAATTCTTTATTTTTTCAAAATTAATGTAAACTAAAACATTCATGCTATTATTTTTTTATTATTATTTTTGATATCAAATGAAAAAGAAAAAAACAATATTGAAAATAACCAATTTAAAAATAAAATCTGATCTAGAATGAAATAAAAACAAATGACAAAAATGAAATAAAATGATTGATTTTTTTTTTAATGAAAAATGATGGATTTTAAAAAAATGAACTAATTTAAATGATGCCATGTGATTGAAAAACTGAAGTTAATTAGAAAAATGAAATGACATTGATTTAATCCATGAAATTAATCTAATCTATGAAATAAAATGATTTAACAATGAAAATGAAATTAAAATTGGTTTAACCATGAAATGAAATTAATTTAATTATGAAATAGCAATAAAAATCTTATAAAATTGGAAAGGGAAACACCACTAAAATCCTAAATTTTTTTTATAATTCCCGACTCATCCGATTTGTCCGACTAATCCTGCTTCCAACATAGCTCCAATCCTCCTCAACCAAACAATTCCAACTACACCTCGGCTCTGACTCACATCAACCAAATCAAATGGCCCAAATTTCCTGACTACCGCTCAAAATTCATAAATGGACAGCTGGCTGCAAACAAATGACCATTTTACCCTCCATGGACCAAAAGGCGCGCCACATGATATTTTCCTGCAAAAATCAACCAACTGCACAACCCGTTAGTGGTTAGTCAAACACAATGCAAAATGAAATGGAATGCTAGGTGAATCGACTAATCTTAGGGCAAAATTTGGGGTATTACACTTGGGGTGGGTAGTTCTCAGTTAACTTAGTTGTGTGTTCATACGAGACACCTTTCATATAAAGGTTGCATTCACAAGTTTTTCTTCGCACACAGCAAGTAAGTGTCGAAGATGTTTTCTCAAGCCAAAATCCGATGATGGTTCACCGTAATCATTAAAGCCAAACAATCACTCTCTTTCTTTCAAAAAAAAATCAATCAAAAGAAAAGTCCGCTAAGTCAAAACCTATGAAGGAGACTTAGGAAAAACTGGGACATCCCGCTGACTGTAGTCTTCGCAAGAAACAATTCAGGCAAAAGTTAGGGATAATAAAAAAGGGAGATCTTTAAAATCTTCACCCTGAAAATCCTCAATGTCAGAGTAACCAAATGTTGTAAAGAAGTAGTGACTGTTGTTTCAAGAGTCCTTGGACTTATGAACCATCATCATGGCTATAATCAGTGCAATTCATATAGGAACCTGAGTGTATATTCTGAGTTATCTGAGCATATGACTGAAGATCATCACGTAGATTGGGTGGACACAAATAAACTTTGAGCCTTTATCCTTTGTTTCTTAAACCGTGAACCAGGCCACATTACAACCCTCAAAAGACCTAACTGAAACAAGGTTATTTTGAAATCATACTACAACAAGGTTACGTAAACTGACTCCAAAAGATCTTTGCAGGTTATTTGTTTTGGCATCATACCTTTTTGCTTTACCTTTCACTTTTAAGTGTTGTGAACCACCGTGTTCTGACCAATAACTCGTTTATTTTGTATCTTTCAAAAATGATTTCAAAAGTTGCATGAACTTTACATTACCATGTTTGTATGAATACTTTTGTTTGCAAACTGGCTTTCCTCTCAAGGAATTTTCAAACATTGAGAAACTTGGTCGGCGATCCTATCAGGGGCAAGTTCTTTTCACATCCTGTCGAAGAATCAGTTTAATATTTGTTCAAGGTAAGGTTTTCTCAAATGTGGTTTATCCAAAAGATATTTCAATACTTAGACTGGGGCAAGCTTTTCAAGCACACAGTGGATCAGTCATCTTCAAGAAGCTGAAGCGATTATCAGTTTACCTACAACAGACAGCTAAACTGGGGCAGTTTACTTGAAGAATCCCCAATCAATTATTCATCCTTCCTACAAGGATCATAAATTTGACACAATTTACCAGTGTGGCAGAGATATGTTCAGCGGTAGCATCTTTAGTCCCCAAGAAGAATGGCAGTGATCTCCGTGTTGAGGAATCAGTCTTCCAGTCTTGTCTTCTCACCAAAAGAGTCGAGCCTTGTCGTCGGCGTTTGCATTTGCATTTTGATCATGTACCATCTGCATAATTCATATACATATGCATAACATGGGTGTTTCATCCTCATTTGCATTTTCCCCGAGGTCGTGTTTTATCCACGTCTTACCTTGTGGTCAAAGTCCATCTCACTTGGCACCTACCAAACAGATTTTTGTGTCGTGTCTATCTGATGTTCTTCCAGATATGAAATTTCTTATCCGATTGTTCTTCCGGATATGTTTGTTTCTATATACATCCAATACTATTCTCAGATACTATGTTTATACCTTTCATTCAAAGCCATTATTGGGTGTCTGGTTTCCTTTTATCTAACACTATTCTTGAATGTTACCTTTGTTTGTCTCTCTCTGATGTTTTTCCATATTGAATCTTTATTCTGATGTTCTTCCAGAACTTATCTGATGGTTTTCCAGATATTTACCTTGATTCTGATGTTTTTCCAGAATCTATCCGATGTTTTTCCGGATATGTTTCTCTATCTGATGTTTTTCCAGATTGAGTCTTTGTTCTGATGTATTTCCAGAACTTATCTGATGGTTTTCCAGATATTTACCTTGATTCTGATGTTTTTCCAGAATCTATCCGATGTTTTTCCGGATATGTTTCTCTATCTGATTTTTTTCCAGATTGAGTCTTTGTTATGATGTTTTTCCAGAACTTATTTGATGGTTTTCCAGATATTTACCTTGATTCTGATGTTTTTCCAGAATCTATCCGATGTTTTTCTGGATATGTTTCTCTCTCTGATGTTTTTCCAGATTGATTCTTTGTTCTGATGTTTTTCCAGATATTTACCTTGATTCTGATATTTTTCCAGAATCTATCCGATGTTTTTCGGATATGTTTCTCTCTCTGATGTTTTTCCAGTTTGAGTCTTTGTTCTGATGTTTTTCCAGATACTCCCCTTAAATTCTGATGTTTTTCCAGAATCTTTCCGATGTTTTTCCAGATATATATATCTTTTGTTCTGATGTTCTTCCAGAACTCCTTTGTTGCTTACCTGATGTTCTTCCAGATATGTCTTTAAATACCCTTCTAAAATGTTTCAGATGAACCTTCAAAATATATGTCTTCAATGTGCTTCTTTGATATGTTCCGGAGTTTATTCGATGTTTTTTCGAGTATCTCTGGTATATTTCCGAATTCATTCGATGTTCTTCCGAATGTCTCTGATGTTTGTTTCTGTGTCCCTATTGTATTTCTCAGGTTTCTCCTCACCTCATTCATTGATATTTTAAATGTTGTGACTCTTTTTCATCCAGTTCCGTTCATGGATGATGTCTTTTGTTTCCCCAGTGTGTCGGATCCCCTGTGAGTAATTACTCGTCGTATTGCCATTCTTTTATTTTTGCTCGTGTGTCTGCATTTGTCTTGCATCATAAATCATCATTTAGATTCATTGCATTTCAGAATTTTTCCTTTTGCATACCATCCGATCTAAGGGACAAAATTTCTGGTTTTCTATATTTAAATACCTTTCACTACGATTCTATGAGGATTATCATCTCTCATTGCCATCTGGTGAAGATATTTAAATAGGGGCATCTGTTGCACCCCAAATTTTGACCCCTTAGATATTCATCATCATTCTAGGATCATTTTCATTTGATTATTTAACCTTAACCTACTTCAAGTTTTTCTTTGTTAAGTTACAGGTGAACCAGGGTTCCGTACAGTCGGAAATCGAGGTTTCGACGGTTTAACCAGTCAATGCCTTGGATTGATTATCCATGAAGAAATTCTCTACACCATCAATAATACTCCATTGGGTCAAGCATGAGTCCAATTTGAGGTTGTCACACAAAGATTAGCAACAGTGCAGTTCAGGATCCCCGATTAGGGTTTTTGATTAGGAAAAGTCAACTGTGGTTTGAATTTTGATTTAAAAGGGGTTCCGATGATGGAATTATGGTCCATGAAGCTCATATGACTTATTCAAGTCCCCTCAAGAAGTTTCAAGGCCTTAGAAGACCCAGAACAACAACAGTCGATCCGATCGTCATCGATCGATCGTTTCGTTGACCAAAAAGTTAACTCTCCAACTATAAGGAATTTGACCTCAAAGTGTGAATCAAAAATGTTCCTAATGTCGTATTACACCTATCCATGAAGTTTCATGATCATTGGATCAAGGATTGGGGAACTACGGTTGCTCTGATTCCATTCCCGTCAAGATACGTAGGCACGAGATGCGATGTCTTCGCGAGCACACTTTACCAAACTTTATACATACTTTATACTTTAGATCTTTACCTTAGCACTTTTCCTTTAGCAAGCAAACTTTAGCAAACACAAATATTAACAAGAGGTTCCTGTAGAGTACTACAGATGTTTAGGATGTGAAATACCTACCCTAGGCATAACCAACCCCCGAACCTTTAGATCTCTCTTTGCTTAGCTTTAGACATTGCCTTTTGCTTTGCATTTTTATAGGTTTTTCTTTCTTTAAACCTTTAATTTTTGGATAAATTAAAGTCCGGTTGTGAATTTAAGAATTAAAGATTCAAGTTAATTCAATAGCTTGGTATCACAATTCTCACCGCAACATTCACCAAACAGTTTCTCGACATAATCACAGGGTCACCGTCCTTAACAATTTATTTCTCTAAAAACAGCAGCAACATCGTTCCAAACCTGTCAAAACATGTAATCAAAGGAGTTTGAGTGAAGGGAAAGATTGAATCAAGTTCAAATATGAGAGAATGGAAACGAAAATATGTCATCATAAAACCTTAACTGCACATTGGTCACCCCGTTAATGATTCATAAGGACCAAATTCGTTCATTGAATGGTGATAATTGCCGACATGATCTAGCAGCCTTTATCAATGATTTATAGCCTGTGTTTTTTCCTGAAATAATTTACAAACATAATCAAGACGGGAATCAGTAATATTCATTTTGAAATCAAACCCTTTAATGCCACAAAGCCTGTAAAGAGAGGAGAAATTCGAAGGAGAGGGGAACCAGATTCACACAAATTCAAAAGATTTCCCAACACAGAAACATAAACCCTAAAATCAGACACAAAAAATTACAACAACACGGAAAGAGAAAAAAGTGGGGGAAACTTATCTTTGTGTTTTTTAGACGTCGTCGTCTTCACCAAACACTAGCACCCCGCATTTCCGTTAGATCCGCCTCTGAATCGTCGTTTGCACTAAAAACGACGTCATCACCGTCACCGGAGTTGTGAAGCCGTTGTTGTCACCGTTAGGTTTGCGTCATCCTTTCATTATTGGTTTTTACGATTGATGTTCAATTTAATTGTTGTTGTTGAAATTTGTTGTTGAGAGAAAGCGAAAACGAGGAGAAGAAAAGAGAAGAAATGAAGGGGAAAGAAGGAGAGAGTTGGGAGAAAGAAGAAGAAAATTGAGACGAAGAAGGAGGGAAAGAATGGAAGAAGAGACGAAGAGAGAATAGAGGAGAGACGGACAGGTTGAAGAAGAAAAACGGAAGGAGATAGGAAGGAGAAGAGTGAGCGAGAGGGAGAAGAGAATAAGAAAGGGGCGGCTGATTTGGGGATTAGGGTTCCTCATTGGCACTTTAATTTAGGGTTTTTTTAGGTGGGTCGGGTCCGGTGGGTTGACCACCACAGGGCCATTGTTTTTTATTATTTTCCCTGCTTTTTTTTTGTATAATTGGGCTGGGCCTAGTTCCTGTTGTTTTATTTAATAAATAATAACTAATAAATAACCAACAATAAATAAATAACAAAAATACTTAAAATAAATAATAAATATAAACAAAATAATATAATAATAATAAAATATAAATAATAAACAAAAATAATTTAATTTAGTTTTCAATAATTTAGAATTTTAATAAAATAATATAGGATTTTCATAATTTAGATTTTAATACTTTAGTTTTAATTTTATCAATTTAATTTCCATTATTATAATTTTAGCAAATAAATATTAAAAATAAAAATAAAAATAATTTAAAAACATTTGGATTTTCTAGATTCATCTTATGACCTAATTCATTTTTAGATAATCAATTTCTTTAATTAGCGCTCTACTAAATTATGCGAATTTTAGAATTTCTAATCATTTCGATCTAATATTCAATTTCATTTCACTTATTTCCTTTAAGATTTTCTGGTTCCAGTTTCAATTCTCATTTTTTTTTATTTATGTTAACTTCATGCTTTATCTTTGACTAAATACTGTATATTCCGAAGGAAAGGTACTCCCCACTGTCTGTCATGTCATTTCCCCATACCTTCATCCTTTACGCTTTATCCTAGCCTTAGGATCTGAGTCGCCATACTCACACTTAGCGTCCCGCCGTGGACATTCACTGTTTCCCCCTTAATCCTAGCCTTAGGATCGGAGTCGCCGCACTCCACGTAAGTGCTTCCCTATGAACACTTACTACCCCTTGGAACCTTGGCCACAATCAAGAATTCCTCACCCTCTTTGAGTGGAACTACGAACACTCTGATTTCTCGATGAGAATACGTAGGCACGAGATGCGATGTCTTGGCGAGCCCAGTAACAACTAACTTCTTGTTAGCATTTGTATTGTAGGATTGGAGTCGCCGTGCTCCAGGTAGCGTCCCGTCGTGGACATTCTCTTCTACACCTTCATCTTAGCCTTAGAATCGGAGTCGCTGCACTCCACGTAAGTGCTTCCCTATGAACACTTACTTCCCCTTGGAACCTTGGCCACAGTCAAGAGTTCCTCACCCTCTTTGAGGGGAACTACGAACGCTTTGATTTCTTATTCATCAATAAGAATACGTAGGCACAAGATGCGATATCTTGTTAGTATTTGCAGCATAGGATTGGATTCGCCGTGCTTTAGGTAGCATCCCTCCATGGACATTCTCTTCTGCACCTTCATCCTAGCCTTAGAATCAGGAGTCGTCGTACTCCACGTAAGTTCCTGCCGTGGATACTTACACCTCCTTTCAACTTAACATTTCAACTTAGATTTGGAGTCGCCACACTCCAGGTAAGTGTCTCCCTAAGAACACTTACTTCCCCTTGGAACCTTGACCACAGTCAAGAAGTTCCTCACTCCTCATTGTCGTACCTCGAAAAATACGATCCTCGCGATGGGCGCGGAAAATACTGTTCGAAACAGAGTCGCCACCGAACTTTATTCATTCCAAGGATGGAATAGGAAAATATCGATAAAACCTTTAAGGAGATAAGAACATGGTCATCACAACCAATATTCTAGGTTCGGGAGTCGATTACATGAGGGGAAGGTATTAGCACCCCTCATGTCCGTTGTACTCAACGGGAACCTCTTGATCGATTCGAGAGTAAAGTTATCTACGCTTGTTGTTTTCTTCTAAGGTTTCTCCTATAGGGGGAATGGGTGGTTTTAAGATAGGGTGCTCGCCAAGGATTGGGGCCCTTGTGCCTACGTATCTTAACTTGCAAGAAGTGGAAAATCAGAGCATTCGTAGTTCGTGGGACTACGGGAAAAAGAGGGGATTGTGCTCGCCAAGATCATCGCAATCTTGTGCCTACGTATCTTACATTCAGAAGAGAATGAAGAATCAGAGCAGCCGTAGTTCGGCTAACTACGGTAGAAGGGTTTGGATTCGAACGAGTGTTTAGGTCGCATTCTAACTGCTAAACGTTGGCTTGTCTGCTCACTAGGGGAGGCTGAAGCACTAGTTTGTTATGCGCGGAAGAAGGGATTAAACAATGTTCTTGACAAAAGGTGTTTTGGTTGGAAATCGCACGAGGGCGAGGAATTTAGTGTTTATCGTGTTGGATGTTTTGGTTAGAAGGTATATTTGAATAGGTTTGTGGTTTCGATCGCACGGGGATGAGAGAGAGGAGTTTGGTTAGGTTATTTGGAGGGAGAATGACGACTACTCGATAAACGAGATGTCGGTCTCGCAATCAATTAATCGGGGTATTATTGGAATGTTAAATCCCAACCACACCTTTTTCATTCAATTAATTATGAAATTGTATTTGGATGGACAATGACGATATTTGTCCAAATAGTTAGGGCACATGTTTTATAGACGAAAGGTCGAGTAATCCACAACCTAAAGCGTACGCCCCAAGAATGGTTACTCAAGAATTCAAGGAGCGCGAGACTCCAAGAACTCAGTTCTTCCGTAATTTAATTAAGAAAATAATTTTACGTATGGTTTAGAAACAAACTAGGGTTTAGACTCGATTGCATGAAGGTGAGGAACGAGGTTAGAGAGGTTGTATGTTTAGGAGGAATGACGACTATTTGATAAGCAAGACGTCGGCCTCACAACCAATTAGTCAGGATATCGTTGGAATGCTAGATCCCAACGACAATCTTTTTCATCCCCTTAATTACAAAATATGTTTGTTGGACCGCAAATACTTGTCCAAATAATTAAAGGAGGTATTTTAGAAACGAAAATGTGAACGACACCATTCGAGGCGTACGCCTCAATAGTAGTCACTCTCGAATTCGAGGAATGCGCGACTCCAGGAACTCGATTATTTCGTTATTTGATTTAGAAAATAATTTGAATTGAATAGCGTACTCGGACTAGGCGCGCTAGGTATTCTAGAAAATAAGATCGGAAGGATCACAACTCAAAGTGTGCACCTCGAGAGCGGTCGCTTTAAAAATTCAAGGAAGGCGAGATCCAAGAATTTAATTGTTTTGAAATTTATTTTAGAAAGATTGTATAATTTGATTGAGAAAAAAAGTCTTAATTTTTATAAAATTAATTAATCAATTGTAAAGTTTTGATTTGGGAAAGTTTAATATTTTAGAAAAGTTTTAACTCAATTAATAAAGTATAGCTTTTCAATATTTAAAATGTTATTTGTTAATAGTTTTGAACTATATTTATTTAAAAAAAATAATAATTGGAAATTTCTTATAACAATATATAATCAAATAAAAATTGACTAATAATATCTTTTTAGAAATTTTAATTGAATTGAGTGAAAAACGGTTTTGAAAATCGAAAAACGGAACAACCACAACTCAAGGGCGTGCGCCTCGAGAGCGGTTGTTCAAGGACTCAAGGGATGCTAGACCCCAAGAGCCCACTACTTTTGTTATTTAATTAAACAAATAATTTGACATAACAATTTGAATCAAAATAATTTTAATCAAAACTGATATTTATAATTACTTTAGTTTCTTTAAAACTTTAGGCCTATTGTTGTTTCATTATTGATCCAAGCCACCCATGTCTTCCAACCACTTATATAAGTGCTCAAATCATACAATAAGCTCACATAAGCTTTAAAACTAAAACCTGGCGGTAACAGAACCAAACCGAAAATTACGCAAAATAAGAACGAAAGGTTAGCATAACTCAAATTCATCTGTTTACCGTAAGGCGATGTTAACCGTCTACTCGCAAATTCATGATACAAAACAGCATTAACCAAATACCAATTGACAAGAACCCCTAAGTTCACAAATTGTATAAATGACACATATATGCGGATGGATAGGCGATGAACAATCAAGCAATCATTAGAGTTTTCAAGATCAGAGCAGTAGTCATAATGATACATCAATTTATTAGCTAAAAAAAAAAAGACTAGCTCAAGTATTTTCCAAGATGGGCTACTGTAAAATAGAAACACCTCCACTATACAAATGGCAGTGACACACTACCAAACAGGATAATTGGTTCCTAAATTTACCGCAAAGATGAAGTATTAGTTGAATGGTTGGAGCTGGCGTCGAAACTATGACAATTTGTGTGAGCTGTGCAATGTCAAGTAGCACCGTTGAAGCTAATCGAAAGATGTTGTGGCTTTCGCTATATCACCTCATATGCTGTTGTTATTCTATGCTTCGATGCGTGCTGTCGTCGTTACAGTTAACGCCGTTGAGGATGCAACAAACCTTTTTCCACAGAGGCAACATAACAAATAGACAAAACAAGTTATACACATATTATGAATTGAATTGGAATTAGTGATTACCGCAAAACCCGAAGTCGTCTCTGAACTGAGTCCTTCATTATCAACTCTATCAGTAGCGAGATAACTGCTATCTATCATCAATTGATGTTGTAACTTATGAACCGAAACAGAAACAGCTTCCGCAGTCGAATTGTCGAAACTCTATTGTTGCTGGTTGTCATTACTCGTCTTCTCGTCGCAAAATTTCAAAGCTTTCCGAAATGAGGATGCAAACGTGGTGATGTTTGCTGCAAGTTGAGGGAATCTCAGCTATTGTCGTGTGACGCGACTTGGCAATGTCTCAACCGTGATGTTGAATGTGTTTCAAACTTCTCAATACTGTTGTCGGATTTTGTTGACTCGTTGTAGCCCACGCGACGAACCGATGTAGTTCCTAATAGATTTAGCCTTTAATCTGCACAAAATGGTCACCAAAACAGGAACGGACATCAAACAAAGCATAACTTTATGCACACGACTAACAGTATGACAATATAATGATGTAGTAAACCGCAGCTTTGACATGAAAATAAAACTATAGTAGCAATGACAGGAAAGTCAAATACGCACCGAACTTCTTCAACGCGAAACTGCAACAACCACAAATTACTCACTATGAACCAACTCGACATGTGTCTAAAACGTTTTAATCCTTTAACTCGACACAGTAGCAAACCGATTAACACACACAAATCTAGGCATAGTAGTGTCAACACAAAGGACCCAATATGTCCAGTTTCAGCCAAATTTTCACATTTGAGCACAACAACAGTGAATTTTTCAAACTACTCTACAAACATATGACAACATCCAAAACCAGAAACAAAAAAAATCGTAATAAAATCAACAGACAAGACAATAATACACAGAAAATGATCTTAATGTTACCGCCATGTTGAATAGGTAGGACCGCAATCTGGTTCTGTTGTTGCCGAGAAGGGAAGCTGAGCGGTGTCGGTGGCGCCAGAAAATACGATGCAGTGGGATTATTGCTTTTGTTGTTGTTGTTGATGAACTGCTATTGTACCGTAAAGTTTCTGGTACTCTGCTGGAACTCGGACCAGGGGAAGGCATCTGCCAGATAGTTCGAGTAACCTTATTAACTGACCCTTGAGACCATTTAAATCTCCAGGCTGTACCCATGTCTGGCAATCAGTATTTGTCGCTAGAAGGCATAGGTCCTCCAGCAACATCATTCAATCCAGTTGAAAGGCTGTATGATCTCATAGATGTTGGCAAGTGAGACATGTTTGGTGGGTTATATTCAGATAGAGATTGTGATACCAGCGAAAACTCTCTCGAGTTGTAATAGCTCTGTGACATCCCTCTATAAACTATTGCTTCCTCTTTATTTTGTCCATATGCAAAGACAAATTGATACAATGCAAACCGGTCGTAATCAACAAGCGAGTCATATATCAAAACAACATAAGCCAATGTCTCCTGTTGTGTTTTCGCTTCCTTCTGACTTGACGATGAATGATATACCCTTAGCCTCGAACCTCCGTGTTGACTTTGCGATGCCGAAAATTTTCCAAATTAACGCACCATGCTCCAAAACAGAAACCGCTTGTGCATAGGCTTCGACATGACATCAGTTGCGGTTGTTGTTGTTCTTCTGCTAGAGCATAGCTTGCCATTGAATTATTGCTGAATACTTGAATCGGATTCACAACCATTGCAGAGTTTAAATGCTGCTGGCTCCGACTGCTAGTGATGTCGCAACAAGATTCACGAGTCACTACTAGAACTGCTATTGCCAACAACTGTTGCTGCTTAGATTTGTTGTCGCCATCTTGTTGAGTCGAAAACAGCTTCTAGTATTAGAGTTTACGTCCGCCCATTATCAATATCGTATGGTCGATACAAGTTAATTCCCAGCAGTGTACATCATTACCTTCCTTGGCTCAGCATGAATACAACATTCTAATCTCGCAGCTGGTCATTGGTCCGGAATTTTGTTGAACGAAAAGTAGCACTGTCGAGTTTGCAAACATGACAGCAGCACAAGCATCAAAATAGCAGCAACGCAGCCGGCGGTTGAACGACCGCAATGGAAAGAAATTTCTAGCTTCAAATTGTTCCGAAACGACTTCGACGT
This sequence comes from Lathyrus sativus, assembly GCA_963859935.3. Taxonomy (NCBI): domain Eukaryota; kingdom Viridiplantae; phylum Streptophyta; class Magnoliopsida; order Fabales; family Fabaceae; genus Lathyrus; species Lathyrus sativus. Next base: position 185,082,989 of record OZ012736.1, on the reverse strand, counting down.
CCAGCCTGATTTCAACAGAAACATCTATGACGCTTTGGTTTTGCACATCCGACCCTTTTGTACACTTCTTCGAGACGCTCCACGGAACTGCTTTATACACTGAGCATTTTCCAAGTGAATGCCCGATTTCCCCACAGAAGAAGCAAATCCCCTCATCCTTAGAGAGGTATTTAAGCTTTTGGCATTGTTGAATTGTGTGACCGGTTTCCCGGCATGCCCAACATATCATAGAACTTATACCATGTTGATAATAAGGAGCATTAGTGACTTTGACTCTTTTAGTTCCCTGAACTGAGGTTTCAGCAGTTGAACCAGCATTGCATATATCAGATTCTAATGCTTTACTTTTGAGGCCACCTTTCATTTTCCTCTTTTTCTTTGAGGTCTTTTGTTCTGGAATTGCTGCGTCTACTAGGGGTGCAGCTGTTGAGCAAGCAGGGTCTATTGAGATCACTTGGTCTATGGGAACACCCGACGACACTGTTGTAGAGATTATCGATTCATGAGCTGGAGCTTCACTTTCACACAGCTTGCCATTGTGTTCTTCATTTTTTTTACCGTCACTTTCGTAGCTTTCACACTTCCTTTTCTTCTTCTTACATTTCTTTGCAATCTTCTGTTCTGCATCTGAAGGTGAGGGTGTTCGTTCGGTTGTGCCGAGTTTTCGTTGTTTTGATGATAGATCCATGGTGGCTCAGGCATAGATGGCGGTGTGACGAGTTTTAGGCTTTGATTCTGTGAGAGCTAAGAATTTTTTATCGCCACATTACTGATCTTGTGAGAGCCTTTAAGAAATCTTGTTCTTAATTGCTCCATATCAGTGTGATCCACCAAAAGAGATTGAAAGTCTTCGAACATTAATGCTGCAAATATTGACCCAAGACTGCTATTTCATAGGTACTTCGAATCTCATTTTGTATAACTCATCTTGCTAGCCATGAAGCACTAACATGTTCGTTGAAGAGCCTCATAGTTGTTGCACATCTTAACATCAGGGAGTTAGGAAGAACTTTGAATGCTTCAACAAATCTAAGTTATAGTTGTTTATTTGTTGAAGTTGAGGTAATTCCAAGGAAGATGGAAGTTTGAAGCGGACAAGATACCCAAGTTGGAGGTTGTTGCTACTGAGTTATGACTGCTATTCATTTGGTAACGAACATTCAGTATTTCCGAGAACTTAAACCACTCCATTCCTCTTAAATGCCCACTTTCACTACTAGAAATTTCAGCTATAACAGACTGCATAAATGCGCTTCAACTTCAGCTTTGAAAAAAAATAGAAATCCATTAAAAACATATGAACTATCCAGCATATTGAAAACAGAATTCCTGTAGAATTCATCCCAAAAATGGAAAACAGACTGCATCAGAACCAAACCAAATTTTTCTGTTGGATCTAGTGTAGCCACATTGTGTGGAGGATTCTGCACTAGGAGCCTGCACTGTCAACTTGTCCTGTGAAGTCTCGGAAGATTCAGCCAGTTCTTGCTTCGCAGGAAAAATCCTCCATTGGTACATCTCTTTACTCAGAATTCATTTGCTGCAAGTTCTCTACATTTAATCCACTATTACTAACAGGAGAAACTGAGCCAAGTATACTTTCTCCATGAATGTCTTGTCTAGAAACCGGAGTGGCATCTGTCATTGCAGCATAATAATGAGTTGGAAATGTGTTAAGCTGGTTGATATGGACGGTAATGATTGTTTTATTTTTCAAGAGAAAGACGAAGCAGGGTTTTAGTCGGATGGGAAGGAGAAGAAGACAAAGGTGAAGGTGTTTCGAGCGTGGCGGTTTCAGCGAGAAGGAGAAAATGAAAGGTTGAGTGCGGTTAAAGGGGAAAAGAGGCTGAGATGCGGTGGTGCGACGGATTAAGGAAGGTGGGTCGAAGAAAACGGAGAGGGGTAGGGTTTGCGCCGGAAGAGATGGAAATTGGAGTGGTTTTGTTGGGGAAGAAGAAGGTGATGAAAGTTGGTGAACGGCAGCTGGGTTTGTGAGAGGAAGAGGAAAACAATTAGGGTTTGGTAATTGGGGCTGACGGCTAGGGTTACCCTCGGGAATTGGGGATCCTGTGAACAGTGTAGGGTACCCTATTTATCCCAAAAAAATCCAACCCTAATCCAAATTGCTACCGTGTTTCATTTTCAATTCTTCTTCTATTTTTTCTTTTAATTAATTTTTTTTTAATAATAAACTAAATTAATAAACCTATTTCCTATTTAATTTAATTCTAACTATTAATTACAATTTTAAATCTAAGCTAATTAACTAAACTCTAATCTAATTTTTTAAAATAAATCCTAATTAAATTCTAACTCTATTTTTTAATCTATATTTTTTTTAAAATTAAAATTTCTAAATTATAATTAAGTTCTAAATTAAATCTATCTAATTAAAAAAACAAATTTAAATCCTAATTTCTAATTCAAAACTAATTAAAAAAATAAAAAAACATTATATTAACCTATCACGAGAAAAATGAAATTATATATAAAAAAAGATAGATATATATAAAAAACAAATGCCACGTGGCATACTCTTATTGGGCTAAAAAGCGAAAATGCCTGTTTTTGCTGAAAAATACGCTACGCTGTATAAGCGAGGTAAATTAAAAACAAAGTCGGGCAAATGAGAATTTTTAAAAAAGGTAGGACAAATTTGGGGTATGACAGATGTCCCTATCTAATTGCCTTGAACCTGAGAGAATGAACAGCTGCATGGCGTTCATTTTCAGGGTGGAAGTCAATTAGATACAAAAAGACCCCGAAATTTGTCCGACAAGCGAGTAAAAATGCAAAGAGATGGGATATACCTGAACGGGATGACAAGATGCAAAATAGATGAACGAGATAACCTGATATTCCCTGGGTGGTCGAAGCAGTCCCTTTCCCAATAAGGTTCTTCGCGGTACCTAGAGTGGTATAAATGATCCTCTTTGGGTGGTCGAAGCAGTCCCTCATTCGTTAAGGTCCTTCGATGATACCAAAGCGTATCTCGATCAAAACTTGAGATTCTTCGGGTGGTCGAAGCAGTACCTTATCCATTAAGGCTCTTCGATGATACCAAAGCAGTATCTCGAGCAAAACTTAAGATTCTTCGGGTGGTCGAAGCAGTACCTTATCCATTAAGGCTCTTCAATGATACCAAAGCAGTATCTCGAACAAAACTTAAGATTCTTCGGGTGGTCGAAGCAGTACCTTATCCATTAAGGCTCTTCGATGATACCAAAGCAGTATCTCGAACAAAACTTGAGATTCTTCGGGTGGTCGAAGCAGTACCTTATCCATTAAGGCTCTTCGATGATTCCAAAGCAATATCTCGAACAAAACTTGAGATTCTTTGGGTGGTCGAAGCAGTACCTTATCCATTAAGGCTCTTCGATGATACCAAATCAGTATCTCGAACAAAACTTGAGATTCTTCGGGTGGTCGAAGCAGTACCTTATCCATTAAGGCTCTTCGATGATACCAAAGCAGTATCTCGAACAAAACCTAAGATTCTTCGGGTGGTCGAAGCAGTACCTTATCCATTAAGGCTCTTCGATGATACCAAAGCAGTATCTCGAACAAAACCTGAGATTCTTCGGGTGGTCGAAGCAGTGCCTTATCCATTAAGGCTCTTCGATGATACCAAAGCAGTATCTCGAACGAAACTTGAGATTCTTCGGGTGGTCGAAGCAGTACCTTATCCATTAAGGCTCTTCGATGATACCAAAGGAGTATCTCGAACAAAACTGGAGATTCTTCGGGTGACCGAAGCAGTACCTTATCCATTAAGGCTCTTCGATGATACCAAAGCCGCATCTCGAACAAAACTTGAGATTCTTCGGGTGGTCGAAGCAGTACCTTATCCATTAAGGCTCTTCGACGATACCAAAGCAGTATCTCGAACAAAACTTGAGATTCTTCGGGTGGTCGAAGCAGTACCTTATCCATTAAGGCTCTTCGATGATACCAAAGCAATATCTCGAACAAAACTTGAGATTCTTCGGGTGGTCGAAGCAGCACCTTATCCATTAAGGCTCTTCGATGATACCAAAGCAGTATCTCGAACAAAACTTGAGATTCTTCGGGTGGTCGAAGTAGCACCTTATCCATTAAGGCTCTTCGATGATACCAAAGCAGTATCTCGAACAAAACTTGAGATTCTTCGGGTGGTCGAAGCAGCACCTTATCCATTAACGCTCTTCGATGATACCAAAGCAGTATCTCGAACAAAACTTGAGATTCTTCGGGTGGTCGAAGCAGCACCTTATCCATTAAGGCTCTTCAATGATACCAAAGCAGTATCTCGAGTGATAATTTTGCTGGGGAATAGTTGAGCTAAAATTCCTATTAGAGGAACAGCGTTGTGTGAATTCTGCAGGGGGAAAGCCTTCGAGAAACTTTTGAGATAACCTCTGCTTGGGGAGCCACCAGAGCAATAGTTGCTGGGGATTATCATTGTCAACTGCATGGCTGAAGAATGACTTGCTGGGGAGTAGAATTCCCTGAACTCGTGGGGTATTAACTCCTTTCAAGGTCATACTACCAACTTCATTAGAGGACTGACCAAGATGCTCACGAACTGATCCTGGATCCTGCCATATTGCTATGCAATGCAATGTTTTATTATGCCCAAACATGCAACTAAGATGTAACTGCTAGGGAGTGCACGATGCGAATGCAAATGATATGTTAATGCTTGATATGATTATGTATGTCGTGCTTATGATAATGCATCGACCAGGTATGCTGGGGATAAATCCTTTCGGGGACGTCACCAGGGATTGGATTCGGTAGTTGCCAAATGGTTTGGACTTTGGTTATTGAGGATGCCAACAAGGGTGGACTTTAATGGTTGCCAAATGGATTGGACTTTAGAATGATTTGCTAGACGAGAACTGTATTTTGAAGGTTTTGTTTCGGTTACAAAGCTCTGACATGTATCAGGTCCAGGCCGTGGGGGTAAAACCCAATGACAGAGAGGCTCTTTCAGGAGGTTAAGGTTATTTGGTGGGGTGATGGCATGATTCCCCGACACTCAACTTTTGCTGACGAGAATAAACTTGCTTGAGTAACTGCCCCAATGTTGTTCAACTTGCCCCAGTTTGGGTCTATGAAGGAATTTTCCTTGAACGGAAATTGGAAGCAATCATACCATGAGACGAACTCGAGATGGCTTGCCCCAGCATTCCAAGTCGTGAAAGGAAGTTAGAAACAATTGTACCATGAGATGAACTCGAGATGGCTTACCCCAGCATTCCACATCGTGAAAGGAAGTTGGAAGTTGTTGTACCATGAGATGAACTCGAGATGGTTTGTTCCAAAACTCCAAGTCATGAAAGGAATTCGGACGCAGATATACCATGAGATGATCTCGAGATGGTTTGTTGCAAATTTTAGTCAGGAAAGGGTTTTGACCTTGATTAACTGACCCTTGGGGTAATTGGCTTCAAATTATTCTTGAGGTATTCTTTTCCAGAATGAGTGTTGAAGCGACATGACTTGTGGTGATTGAGCGTTGGAGGGACTCTCCCTTAATCAAACGAAACTCTGGGTAGCCTGCCCCTTGTTGGATCCTTTGCAGAAGTGGTATACTCGTTCTGGTGAGAACCTAGCTTCTAGCTGATATACCATGACATCTTACAAATTATGAGCGTAGCGAAGTAACTAAAGCGTGTTGAATGTGCGAGCGTAGCGACTTAACCAATGTGTTTGGGTTGCGCGAGCGTAGTGACTTAACCAATACGTATTAGTCGTGCTTTTGCTCTGCCCCAAGGCCTTTGACGCTTGTTGACCTCCACCATAAGCTAGTTTGCCCCAAGTTCAACCAGTTTGCCCCAGTCTGCCGGGTGTTTGATGGACTTTCTTCTGGGATGAGAACTTTGGCGGTGATTATACCAGGATATGGCTTGAACCCCTTTGCCCCAGTGTCTGGACCTTGCAGTGGTCTGTCCCGGTTTAAACCTCAGAAGGACTTGCCCCAGATTCGTAAGGTTAGGAGAAAGTCTTAATTCAGGTCAACACCAATGAGTGTTCAAATTCCTCTTTGATTGCACTTTGTTGGAATTTCCATTATGCCAATTACTGATTTGCAGCTAGAATTGATTATTCAAAAATGGTAATTTTAATGTGCCATTCATGCGAGTTTTGAAAATATCATTTATTGGAGATGATGTGAAAATGTGTGACGAGCGGACTGTTAATCCAAACGCAGTGCTAATTTACTGGTGTGTGAAAGATATAGTAAGAGTATGACACCAATACAGAAGATTAGCAAATTTGTAGGAGTCAGTTTACTCAACCTTGCTGTAGTATGCTTTCAGAGTAAACCCCGCTTCAATTAGGTCTTTTGAGGGTTGTAACGCGGTCTGGTTCACGGTTATGAAAACAAAGGATATTAGGCTCAAAGTATTATTTGTACCCACCCCTTCTTCGTAATGATCTCCATACCTACGTTCAGTTAATTTTGCACCTGTTTGACGATATAAGCTAGATGGTTCAAGGTTCGCTCGAGATAGCAGTCACCTTATTTTGCTCTTTGATGGATGTCAGTGCCCCTTGATTTGGGTGGCCACTGAATCTTAATTTATTTTTGTCGTTGAGGGTTTGAGGACCTCTTTTGATTTTGCTTTTGATCCCTAACTTTTGCATGGACTGACTTTGCTTGTCAGATCCATCGTGATTGCCTTGATTTTTGCCTAAGTCTCCTTTTGAGGTGTTCGACTTAGCAGGCTTTTGAATTTTTTGAAGGATTATGACTGCCATGTCAAAGGGTTATTTATGAACAACCATCTTGTATTTGAGATTTTTGCTTTTTGAATACGTAATCAGGTTAACTGAACGCTACCCATTCCCCAGGTTAAATGTAAGGGTTTATAGATCCGAAGGAAACTCCTACTTCTAGGCTCGAAGTGGTTGACTAGGGACTAACTCCTTATCTCTCCAGTGTTTGGGGGTTCGAAACAATGCCTGTACATCATTAGCGAGATTTTATCCAAAAGCATACTATCAGCAATTATGGGTATTTTGTTTTCGTCATCCTCCCTCAAATCTTTGCTAAACAGCAGTGCGATGAAGGAAGTGGAGTGAGATTTTTTTTGTGATTTTGGCAATAAGTGAGAAAACATGAGTGGATACGAATGGATTTGATCAAAAGCATGCATAATCATCACATTAACAATACCATTAATAAGAAACCATGTCTAAAAGCAAGTAGCACTCAACATAAAGGAAATTACAAATGCACAAAAATGATAAGGAAACTGCCAGTATTGAGGAACTGAGCTCTTCTTTCTTGCTTCACAGTTGGGCTAACTTCTGGAAGCTGTTTCATCTTGCCTTCTGCGTTGTTCTCGTCTTTTCTTAGCTCCACTTGATTCTGTCTCAAGTGTTCCATGGTCTTCCATTACTAAGTCAAGTTCATTACTTGTGTCGGGAAATCAACCGCGGATTATGGATAAATGGTGGGTAGGCTTTTTTGGTTTTGGAAGACGATATGCAATGCAAATGAAATGCAGATGCAATGATATGCGGATGCAATGTAGGCATAAACAAAATCCAGGAAAACATAAGCAGGTCAAAGCGCCCTAACCGGTAGACTATACAAGGTAAGTTCTAGATTTTGTACCCACAGACCCACTCACGGGATAGCTTCTATGTTGACGGATAAGGTTCCCAGGATCACAGACACCGATCGCATCAACATTATGCAACAGGCTAGCTGTATTATAACAAGAGTACGATAGGGTCTCTCCCGAGCGGAGTCCTCATGCTAGGCACACGAGGAGCGGGTCCTCGGGGACTAACACTACACGACTACCCATATAGAAATTGGTTCTAAGAGCGGGTCCCAGAGTCACAGACCCTTCATGAAACAAGTCGTGCAACAGGCTAGCTGCGTTACGATAGGATCTACGAAAAGGTCTATTCTGGAGGAGCTTTCATGCTAGGCACACAAGGAGCGAGCCCTTGGGGACTAACACTAATTACTACAAATTCTAAACTATGTTTTCTCTCTTCTTTTTCCAAAGCTCGGGTGTAGAGCTTTACTTGCAATGCTATCCCCGAACCCAGCAGGCAGATGCAGGCAGATATAATAAACAGCATACGGTAGAAAGAGAAAATAAGTAATAAACAATAGGAGAAAATAAACATAAAGAAAAACAGTTAAGCAAAAGGTTAGTACTCTTGAATCGAGTCAGGTTAGGCTTGACTCTCTCTTGCATAGGGCAATGTGTATCCCCAGCAGAGTCTCCATCTGTCGTACCTCGAAAAATACGATCCTCGCGATGGCCGCGGAAAATACTGTTCGAAACAGAGTCACCACCGAACTTTATTCATTCCAAGGATGGAATAGGAAAATATCGATAAAACCTTTAAGGAGATAAGAACATGGTCTAGGCAACCAATATTCTAGGTTCGGGAGTCGATTACATGAGGGGAAGGTATTAGCACCCCTCATGTCCATTGTACTCAACGGGAACCTCTTGATCGATTCGAGAGTAAAGTTATCTACGCTTGTTGTTTTCTTCTAAGGTTTCTCCTATAGGGGGAATGGGTGGTTTTAAGATAGGGTGCTCGCCAAGGATTGGGGCCCTTGTGCCTACGTATCTTCACTTGCAAGAAGTGGAAAATCAGAGCATTCGTAGTTCGTGGGACTACGGGAAAAAGAGGGGATTGTGCTCGCCAAGATCATCGCAATCTTGTGCCTACGTATCTTACATTCAGAAGAGAATGAAGAATCAGAGCAGCCGTAGTTCGGCTAACTATGGTAGAAGGGTTTGGATTCGAACGAGTGTTTAGGTCGCATTCTAACTGCTAAACATTGGCTTGTCTGCTCGCTAGGGGAGGCTGAAGCACTAGTTTGTTATGCGCGGAAGAAGGGATTAAACAATGTTCTTGACAAAAGGTGTTTTGGTTGGAAATCGCACGAGGGCGAGGAATTTAGTGTTTATCGTGTTGGATGTTTTGGTTAGAAGGTATATTTGAATAGGTTTGTGGTTTCGATCGCACGGGGACGAGAGAGAGAGAGAGGAGTTTGGTTAGGTTATTTGGAGGGAGAATGACGACTACTCGATAAACGAGATGTCGGTCTCGCAATCAATTAATCGGGGTATTATTGGAATGTTAAATCCCAACCACACCTTTTTCATTCAATTAATTATGAAATTGTATTTGGATGGACAATGACGATATTTGTCCAAATAGTTAGGGCACGTGTTTTATAGACGAAAGATCGAGTAATCCACAACCTAAAGCGTACGCCCCAAGAATGGTTACTCAAGAATTCAAGGAGAGCGAGACTCCAAGAACTCAGTTCTTCCGTAATTTAATTAAGAAAATAATTTTACGTATGGTTTAGAAACAAACTAGGGTTTAGACTCGATCGCATGAAGGTGAGGAACGAGGTTAGAGAGGTTGTATGTTTAGGAGGAATGACGACTATTTGATAAGCAAGACGTCGGCCTCACAACCAATTAGTCGGGATATCGTTGGAATGCTAGATCCCAACGACAATCTTTTTCATCCCCTTAATTACAAAATATGTTTGTTGGACCACAAATACTTGTCCAAATAATTAAAGGAGGTATTTTAGAAACGAAAATGCGAACGACACCATTCGAGGCGTACGCCTCAATAGTAGTCACTCTCGAATTCGAGGAATGCGCGACTCCAGGAACTCGATTATTTCGTTATTTGATTTAGAAAATAATTTGAATTGAATAGCGTACTCGGACTAGGCGCGCTAGGTATTCTAGAAAATAAGATCGGAAGGATCACAACTCAAAGTGTGCACCTCGAGAGCGGTCGCTTTAAAAATTCAAGGAAGGCGAGATCCAAGAATTTAATTGTTTTGAAATTTATTTCAGAAAGATTGTATAATTTGATTGAGAAAAAAAGTCTTAATTTTTATAAAATTAATTAATCAATTGTAAAGTTTTGATTTGGGAAAAGTTTAATATTTTAGAAAAGTTTTAACTCAATTAATAAAGTATAGCTTTTCAATATTTAAAATGTTATTTGTTAATAGTTTTGAACTATATTTATTTAAAAAAAATAATAATTGGAAATTTCTTATAACAATATATAATCAAATAAAAATTGACTAATAATATCTTTTTAGAAATTTTAATTGAATTGAGTGAAAAACGGTTTTGAAAATCGAAAAATGGAACAACCACAACTCAAGGGCGTGCGCCTCGAGAGCGGTTGTTCAAGGACTCAAGGGATGCTAGACCTCAAGAGCCCACTACTTTTGTTATTTAATTAAACAAATAATTTGACATAACAATTTGAATCAAAATAATTTTAATCAAAACTGATATTTATAATTACTTTAGTTTCTTTAAAATTTTAGGCCTATTGTTGTTTCATTATTGATCCAAGCCACCCATGTCTTCCAACCACTTATATAAGTGCTCAAATCATACAATAAGCTCACATAAGCTTTAAAACTAAAACCTGGCGGTAACAGAACCAAACCGAAAACTACGCAAAATAAGAACGAAAGGTTAGCATAACTCAAATTCATCTGTTTACCGTAAGGCGATGTTAACCGTCTACTCGCAAATTCATGATACAAAACAGTATTAACCAAATACCAATCGACAAGAACCCCTAAGTTCAAAAATTTTATAAATGACACATATATGCGGATGGATAGGCGATCAACAATCAAGCAATCATTAGAGTTTTCAAGATCAGAGCAGTAGTCATAATGATACATCAATTTATTAGCTCAAAAAAAAAGACTAGCTCAAGTATTTTCCAAGATGGGCTACTGTAAAATAGAAACACCTCCACTATACAAATGGCAGTGACACACTACCAAACAGGATAATTGGTTCCGAAATTTACCGCAAAGATGAAGTATTAGTTGAATGGTTGGAGCTGGCGTCGAAACTATGACAATTTGTGTGAGCTGTGCAATGTCAAGTAGCACCGTTGAAGCTAATCGAAAGATGTTGTGGCTTTCGCTATATCACCTCATATGCTGTTGTTATTCTATTCTTTGATGCGTGATGTCGTTGTTACAGTTAACGCCGTTGAGGATGCAACAAACCTTTTTCCACACAGGCAACAGAACAAATAGACAAAACCAGTTATACACATATTATGAATTGAATTGGAATTAGTGATTACCGCAAAACCCGAAGTCGTCTCTGAACTGAGTCCTTCATTATCAACTCTATCAGTAGCGAGATAACTGCTATCTATCATCAATTGATGTTGCAACTTATGAACCGAAACAGAAACAGCTGCCGCAGTCGAATTGTCGAAACTCTATTGTTGCTGGTTGTCATTACTCGTCTTCTCGTCGCGGAATTTCAAAGCTTTCCGAAATGAGGATGCAAACGTGGTGATGTTTGCTGCAAGTTGAGGGAATCTCAGCTATTGTCGTGTAGTTGACGTGTGACGCGACTTGGCAATGTCGCAACCGTGATGTTGAATGTGTTTCAAACTTCTCAATACTGTTGTCGGATTTTGTTGACTCGTTGTAGCCCACGCGACGAACCGATGTAGTTCCTAATAAATTTAGCCCTTAATCTGCACATAATGGTCACCAAAATAGGAACGGACAACAAACAAAACATAACTTTATGCACACGACTAACAGTATGACAATATAATGATGTAGTAAACCGCAGCTTTGACATGAAAATAAAACTATAGTAGCAATGACAGGAAAGTCAAATACGCACCGAACTTCTTCAACGCGAAACTGCAACAACCACAAATTACTCACTATGAACCAACCCTTTAACTCGACACAATAGCAAACCGATTAACACACACAAATCTAGGCATAGTAGTGTCAACACAAAGGTCCCAATATGTCCAGTTTCAGCAAAATTTTCACATTTGAGCACAACAATAGTGAATTTTTCAAACTACTCTACAAACTTATGACAACATCCAAAACCAGAAACAAAAAAAAATTGTAATAAAATCAACAGACAAGACAATAATACACAGAAAATGATCTGAATGTTACCGCCATGTTGAATAGGTAGGACCACAATCTGGTTCTGTTGTTGCCGAGAAGGGAAGCTGAGCGGTGTCGGTGGCGCCAGAAAATATGATGCAGTGGGATTATTGCTTTTGTTGTTGTTGATGAACTGCTATTGTACCGTAAAGTTTCTGGTACTCTGCTGGAACTCGGACCAGGGGAAGGCATCTGCCAGATAGTTCGAGTAACCTTATTAACTGACCCTTGAGACCATTTAAATCTCCAGGCTGCACCCATGTCTGGCAATCAGTATTTGTCGCTAGAAGGCATAGGTCCTCCAGCAACATCATTCAATCCAGTTGGAAGGCTGTATGATCTCATAGATGTTGGCAAGTGAGACATGTTTGGTGGGTTATATTCAGATAGAGATTGTGATACCAGCGAAAACTCTCTCGAGTTGTAATAGCTCTGTGACATCCCTCTATAAACTATTGCTTCCTCTTCATTTTGTCCATATGCAAAGACAAATTGATACAATGCAAACCGGTCGTAATCAACAAGCGAGTCATATATCAAAACAACACAAGCCAATGTCTCCTGTTGTGTTTTCGCTTCCTTCTGACTTGACGATGAATGATATACCTTTAGCCTCGAACCTCCGTGTTGACTTTGCGATGCCGAAACTTTTCCAAATTAACGCACCATGCTCCAAAACAGAAACCGCTTGTGCATAGGCTTCGACATGAAATCAGTTGCGGTTGTTGTTGTTGTTCTGCTAGAGCATAGCTTGCCATTGAATTATTGCTGAATACTTGAATCGGATTCACAACCATTGCAGAGTTTAAATGCTGCTGGCTCCGACTGCTAGCGATGTCGCAACAAGATTCACGAGTCACTACTAGAACTGCTATTGCCAACAACTGTTGCTGCTTAGATTTGTTGTCGCCATCTTGTTGAGTCGAAAACAGCTTCTAGTATTAGAGTTTACGTCCGCCCATTATCAATGTCGTATGGTCGATACAAGTTAATTCCCAGCAGTGTACATCATTACCTTCCTTGGCTCAACATGAATACGACATTCTAATCTCGCAGCTGGACATTGGTCCAGAATTTTGTTGAACGAAAAGTAGCACTGTCGAGTTTGCAAACATGACAGCAGCACAAGCATCAAAATAGCAGCAACGCAGCCGGCGGTTGAACGACCGCAATGGAAAGAAATTTCTAGCTTCAAATTGTTCCGAAACGACTTCGACGTCCAGCCTGATTTCAACAGAAACATATATGACGCTTTGGTTTTGCACATCCGACCCTGTTGTACACTTCTTCGAGACGCTCCGCGGAACTGCTTTATACACTGAGCATTTTCCAAGTGAATGCCCGATTTCCCCACAGAAGAAGCAAATCCCCTCATCCTTAGAGAGGTATTTAAGCTTTTGGCATTGTTGAATTGTGTGATCGGTTTCCCGGCATGCCCAACATATCATAGAACTTATACCATGTTGATAATAGGGAGCATTAGTGACTTTGACTCTTTTAGTTCCCTGAACTGAGGTTTCAGCAATTGAACCAGCATTGCATATATCAGATTCTAATGCTTTACTTTTGAGGCCACCTTTCATTTTCCTCTTTTTCTTTGAGGTCTTTTGTTCTGGAATTGCTGCGTCTACTAGGGGTGCAGCTGTTGGGCAAGCAGGGTCTATTGAGATCACTTGGTCTATGGGAACACCCGACGACACTGTTGTAGAGATTATCGATTCCTGAGCTGGAGCTTCACTTTCACACAGCTTGCCATTGTGTTCTTCATTTTTTTTTACCGTCACTTTCGTAGCTTTCACACTTCCTTTTCTTCTTCTTACATTTCTTTGCAATCTTCTGTTCTGCATCTGAAGGTGAGGGTGTTCGTTCGGTTGTGCCGAGTTTTCGTTGTTTTGGTGATAGATCTATGGTGGCTCATGCATAGATGGCAGTGTGACGAGTTTTAGGCTTTGATTCTGTGAGAGCTAAGAATTTTTTATCGCCACATTACTGATCTTGTGAGAGCCTTTAAGAAATCTTGTTCTTAATTGCTCCATATCAGTGTGATCCACCAAAAGAGATTGAAAGTCTTCGAACATTAATACTGCAAATATTGACCCAAGACTGCTATTTCATAGGTACTTAGAATCTCATTTTGTATAACTCATCTTGCTAGCCATGAAGCACTAACATGTTCGTTGAAGAGCCTCATAGTTGTTGCACATCTTAACATCAGGGAGTTAGGAAGAACTTCGAATGCTTCAACAAATCTAAGTTATAGTTGTTTGTTTGTTGAAGTTGAGGTAATTCCAAGGAAGATGGAAGTTTGAAGCGGACAAGATACCCAAGTTGGAGGTTGTTGCTACTGAGTTATGACTGCTATTCATTTGGTAACGAACGTTCAGTATTTCCGAGAACTTAAACCACTCCATTCCTCTTAAATGCCCACTTTCACTACTAGAAATTTCAGCTATAACAGACTGCATAAATGCGCTTCAACTTCATCTTTGAAAAAAAATAGAAATCCATTAAAAACATATGAACTATCCAGCATATTGAAAACAGAATTCCTGTCGAATTCATCCCAAAAATGGAAAACAGACTGCATCAGAACCAAACCAAATTTTTCTGTTGGATCTAGTGTAGCCACATTGTGTGGAGGATTCTGCACTAGGAGCCTGCACTGTCAACTTGTCCTGTGAAGTCTCGGAAGATTCAGCCAGTTCTTGCTTCGCAGGAAAAATCCTCCATTGGTACATCTCTTTACTCAGAATTCATTTGCTGCAAGTTCTCTACATTTAATCCACTATTACTAACAGGAGAAACTGAGCCAAGTATACTTTCTTCATGAATGTCTTGTCTAGAAACCGGAGTGGCATCTGTCATTGCAGCATAATAATGAGTTGGAAATGTGTTAAGCTGGTTGATATGGACGGTAATGATTATTTTATTTTTCAAGAGAAAGACGAAGCAGGGTTTTAGTCGGATGGGAAGGAGAAGAAGACAAAGGTGAAGGTGTTTCGAGCGTGGCGGTTTCAGCGAGAAGGAGAAAATGAAGGGTTGAGTGCGGTTAAAGGTGAAAAGAGGCTGAGATGCGGTGGTGCGACGGATTAAGGAAGGTGGGTCGAAGAAAACGGAGAGGGGTAGGGTTTGCGCCGGAAGAGATGGAAATTGGAGTGGTTTTGTTGGGGAAGAAGAAGGTGATGAAAGTTGGTGAACGGTAGCTGGGTTTGTGAGAGGAAGAGGAAAAAAATTAGGGTTTGGTAATTGGGGCTGACGGCTAGGGTTACCCTCCAGAATTGGGGATCCTGTGAACAGTGTAGGGTACCCTATTTATCCCAAAAAAATCCAACCCTAATCCAAATTGCTACTGTGTTTCATTTTCAATTCTTCTTCTATTTTTTCTTTTAATTAATTTTTTTTGAATAATAAACTAAATTAATAAACCTATTTCCTATTTAATTTAATTCTAACTATTAATTACAATTTTAAATCTAAGCTAATTAACTAAAATCTAATCTAATTTTTTAAAATAAATCCTAATTAAATTCTAACTCTATTTTTTAATCTATATTTTGTTTAAAATTAAAATTTCTAAATTATAATTAAGTTCTAAATTAAATCTATCTAATTAAAAAAACAAATTTAAATCCTAATTTCTAATTCAAAACTAATTAAAAAAATAAAAAACATTATATTAACCTATCACGAGAAAAATGAAATTATATATAAAAAAAGATAGATATATATAAAAAACAAATGCCACGTGGCATACTCCTATTGGGCTAAAAAGCGAAAATGCCTGTTTTTGCTGAAAAATACGCTACGCTGTATAAGCAAGGTAAATTAAAAACAAAGTCGGGCAAATGAGAATTTTTAAAAAAGGTAGGACAAATTTGGGGTATGACACTCATTAAGGGGAACTACGAATGCTCTGATTCCATCCCCTACCCAGGATACGTAGGCACAAGATGCGATTTCTTGACGAGTATACTTAGCACTAACCCCTTAGGTCTCCTTTCAACCCTTTAGCAGACAGATAACAGATATATAACAAATAACACATATAAACAAGAGGTTCCTGTAGAGTACTACAGAGGCTTAGGATGCTAATACCTTCCCTAAGTTTAACCAACCCCTGAACCCTAGATCTCCCCGCATTGTGTTTACGATGCAAAATAGGTTTTTCTTTCTTTAACCTTTCCTTCGGATAAATCAAAGACCGATTATGAATACAAGATTTGTGATTCAAATCAATGAATAATTTGATATCCTATTCTCACCGCAACATCCTCTTACCAGAGTTAAAGTCAACCAGCCATTTCTTATTTCCAGTAAGATGATTTGAGCAGCCAGTGTCCATATACCACCAGTATGTCAAATTCGTATCATCAAATTCAGAAGCCATCAGTAGCACATATTCATCATCAGAACTTATGGCTATATTTCCTTCTTCTGACTTCCTTTCCTTGTTTGACCAACAATCAGCAGCAAAATGACCAAACTTCTCACAACAGTAGCATTAGATCTTCTTCTTATCATATCTCTCTTTTCCCTTCTGAGCGTTCTTCTGCCTATCAGAAGTTAAGGTTTCTGACTTCTGAACACCATCAGATCTTCTCCTGGCTTCTGACCAAGATGTTTTCTCATGCCTCTTACCAGAAACTGTTTTCAGAGCCTGCTACTTTACTTCCCTTTCAGAAGTTCTCTCAGTCAGACGCAAATCTTGTGCCTCTAGACTACTTTGCAACTCTTCAATTCTCATGGTGCTCAGATCTTTAGAGTGTTCTATTGCTACCACAATGTAATTGATAACGCGAAAATGTACATTATAATTGCCGTGTTTTTCATCTGTTAACTGTATGATTTCAACTTGAATCTGAATTATTCCGCGAGTTTGTTAAGTGTTTTTGCAGGTATCTCACGCTCACGCGCAAGGATGAGCAAGACATAGAAAGCATACAAGAAGAAGACAAAAAGGGGGAAAGAAACCAGAAAAACAGATTTTGGGGGTGTGACGGTCGTCACAGCTCCACCACGGTCGTCACGACCAACACAAACGTCACAAGACCAACACGATCGTCACGTTCAACATGCCAGTCAATAGAGGGCCACGACCGTCATGAACCAAATATCAGAATAACGTCCAAAATAGAACGTGCACACACAACAGAGAAAATCTAGGCATGACTACCCTGAGATTTCTCCCTCTTAGGTTCTTTTCCTTCGACATTTCCTCATGGATCCTCAACTATAAAAAGAGGACAGTTGGACCAAAGAAGGGGAGCTGCATTTGACGTATCGAAGTGCTGTCGAAATTTCTACTAAAGCCAATTTTAAATTCTTGCATTATTTCCTTTTCGTTTCCCTTTAATTCACAGTATTGTTGTATTCATTTTGTACCTTTATTTCTCGCTAAAGTAGAATCCTGCCAACATTGTGGAGGACTACTCAAGGATTCGAGATCAGTACGATTTGCAGGTTTTTATAAATTGAATTATTATTTTACTTCTGCCAGAATGCATGTTATATTGTTTTGCTGCCATTATTTATTTATGTTTGCATTAAGTATCATGTCTAGCTAAATGGCTATTATCGGTATGTAATTGAGTTAGTAGGACGGGATTCGATATTACGCGGTGCGCCTCACCTTTTAACAAACACTTTTTTGGCTGTGGTCTTTAATCTAATTTTGTAAATAAACCTTTGTCGCGACAGTGAGAAGCTATTTACAACGGTTTTTCCATGAGAGTGGGAAACTTATCAAGGTTCGAGTCGGCACGTGAAAGCGTGGGGTTTGAACCGGATAGTAAAAACTAGGCATTGATTTTAAACGCACCAAAAGCACTTTAAAAGAAATCAGGATTTATTTATTTTCAAAAAGTAATGTTAACCCCGAATAGGACAGCGAGAGCGTACATTCTGCCCTAGAATTATGACCATAGTCAACAACCATCGTGAGACAAAGGTCTTTAAACAAGTATTTTCTCCTGAAAACCATTTGCAAAAACTGAAAAGCACTAGTGACCTGTCGAATCCCCGACAACTAAAGCATTACATACCGATATCCTTTATTAGTATTTTTTAAAACTTATAAATTTTTTCCTTTACTAGCCTTTAATTTTGCATTTGCTTTCTTAAAAACATCTTCCGCCTTAGCTAAACATAGTAACACCCGATAACACTAGTTTGATTACGAGTCTCTATGGGATCGATATCTTTATTACTACGCGATAGACTGTGCCCTTGAAGTTAGTTCAGTTAGACTCAGAAAGTCGCGATCAAGTTTTTGGCGCCGTTGCCGGGGACCCGTTTAGTCAATAATGTAGTCTTCTGTTACATAGTATAGACTAAGGTAACTATTTTATTTCTCTTTTGTCGTTCGTCGATTGTATGCCAAGTACTTGCTCACAAAGAGACGTCTTATAACCAACAATCTCTTAACTAGAGTGCTTCTTACATCTAAGAAGGCGCATAATAGAATATCAACAAATACATAATATTCTTGATCTTCTCGCTCATGCTCCTGATCCTGTTGAAGAATCGAAAATGGCCGAAGGACCTCAAAACAGACCTCTGAAGTACTACGCTACCCCATCTCAACAAGAGCCTCATAGTAGCATTGTTGCCCCTGCGATCAATCGAAATGACTTCGAATTAAAATCATCATTGTTGTCAGCCATACAACAACACCAATTCTCGGGAAGTGGAACGGACGATCTGAATGAACACTTAACAAAGTTCGTGCAGTATGCAGACATAGTGAAGGCTAATGGAGTAACTCTAGACGCAATAAGATTACGTCTCTTTCCTTTCTCTCTTAGAGATAGAGCTTGGGCTTGGTTGCAATCCTTGCCATCTAACTCTGTTACTACGTGGGAATAGCTGAAGAACATCTTCTTAGCACGATACTTTCCGCCAAGCAAAATTGTTATGCTAAGAGCTCAAATTAACGGATTTCGACAAAAAGATTCTGAATCTTTCTACGAAGCATGGGAAAGATTCAAAGATACGATGAAAGCATGTCCACACCATGGTCTCAAAGACTAGGTGACTATTCATACCTTCTACAATAGGCTTTTGTACAATACCAGATTAATAGTAGACACTGCCGCAGGCGGTGCACTTATGGATAAGCCATACGACGAAGCCTATCAACTAATCGAAAACATATCTCAAAACCATTGCAAATGGGGAGGTGAGAGAACTACAGGGGAGAAAAC
Source organism: Lathyrus sativus (assembly GCA_963859935.3). Classification (NCBI taxonomy): domain Eukaryota; kingdom Viridiplantae; phylum Streptophyta; class Magnoliopsida; order Fabales; family Fabaceae; genus Lathyrus; species Lathyrus sativus. Next base: position 185,063,819 of record OZ012736.1, on the reverse strand, counting down.
CCAAAAAAAAGGTGGGATGTACAAGATCAGTAGTCTCGAAAAAGTCAACGCTAAGGTAGATGCCTTGACGCAAAAGATTGACAATCTAACCATAACGCCACTAGCAACCGTAGCTGCTGTAACTCTGAACTGCGAGTTATGTGGAATCACTGGTCATGCTGCACTCGAATATCAATTATTTACAGGAACCCCTACAGGCCAAGTGAACTATGCTCATGGAAATCCCTACTCGAACACCTATAACCCAGGCTGGAAAAATCATCCGAACTTTTCCTACAAAAGTGATAACGCACTGTATGCACCTAACAAAACACCTGTTGCACCAACAGGGTATCAAAAGCCATCCATAATTGCTCCTAATGCCCCTAGAAAATCCAATCTTGAACTGATGATGGAAAAATTCATAGTTACTCAAGTTTAGAATGTTGCACCCCAAAATTTGACCAACCATTTCTTGTACTTGGCTTATGTTTTCTTTGAATTTTTTGCATTTTGCATAGCATAGCATTTGTTCTCAAGGCATGGGATCAAGGTTTTCATATGGCTCAGGGTTTTCTCTGGTGCGAGAGACCAAACAGCAAGCATTAGAGGCTCCGACATTTATTTTGCACGACGATCGAGCGGTCGATTTTATTTTATTTTGCAGGATATTTTCATATCAAAAGACAGCATTCAGGCTATCTCAAGCATTCTCACGGTTATAGTATTCAAAGGCAAGGTTCAGAGGCTGAATAGAGCTCAAAACGTTTGAAAACGGGCAAATGTGCGTGTTTCCCTCCAAAAGGCGCCAAAATTCAAATTTTGAAGATGTTAATCGATTAACCAAAGCAAAATCAGGCCAAATTTGAATTTTTGAAGGTGTTAATCGGTTAACACATATGGTTAATCGATTAACTAGTAAAAATTTCTGCTTTGCACGTGAATTTCCAATTAAAGCCACTTTGGGGTCCATTTTTGATCACACGAGAAATTGATTTTACACCAAGGGAAGGATATAGAACCATTTTGAATTTTGGTTAATTTTCAAATTAATTAAAACTCCCTCCAAATTCACATTCCTAATTCCATTCCAATTTTCCCAAACCACATTCCAAACCTCATTTGGATCCAAACCTAAGGGGTATTTAAATGATTTTCTCCAAACCTCACACACACAATCCTCATAATTCCATTTTATTTTCAGAATTCACTCTAATTCTCTCAACTTTTCTTCCCACCAAAACTCCATTTAAGCTCTTTCTTAGAATTTCTTGATTCTCCACTGGAATCATTGAATTCTTGAGCTAAAACCTTCATCTTTCATCCTCTTCATCTCCAATTCTCCATTTAATTTTCGTGCAAGTTTGAATCTGAATTTTGAAGTTGATCTAGAGGAGCTTATTTGGATAATTCTTGCTTAATTTTGGTGGATCTTCATTTCTACTACAAGTACTCACTTGGATCTTGAAGGATTTCCGGATTTCTTGCTTGGATCTGCCAATTGAAGTAAATCAACATTTACCGAAGCAATTCTCTGCTTCATAGGTTGGAATTCTTGATTCGATTCTGTTTTTGAGCTTATTCGCATAATTATCATGTGGATCTTCATTTTTGATTGATTTGGATAAATTTGATTCATATGATCTATGATCTTGCTGGTTTAATGTGTTTACATGTTGTTTGGATCACTGTTTTCTGGTTTAAATTTGTGCATAAGTGGTTATGTGATCATCCAGATTATTGGATAAGTGCTTATTTGCTGAAAACGTTGTTTTTCTGCTTCTGGCACAGTGTTAACCAATTAACCAATGCGAATTTTCAAATTTTCAGGCATTTTTGACTGGTTAATCGATTAACCCCTGGTGTTAATCGATTAACACTATGCCAGCAGACCTGTTTTACTGTTTTTCATGCTTGTTTTGATGTCATTTCACTTCGAATTCTCATGGATCAGTATGATGCATTAGGAGTGAGATGTTTTAGATATATGTCGATGTTCTTGATTATTTAATCATGATTTCTTTGACGCGCGTTTCACTTTCCACTTGAATGCATACTCTCGTATATGTTGTTCGAAGTGATGTTTATCTTTGGTCTTGCTTGAGCATGAAGAATGATTTGGTTGAGATGTGCTTGTGGTGGTTATCACCCCATAATTTTTCCTCCCATTTTTCTTTGGTGATTGATTCTTGAATGGTTGTAGGAGTCATGACTTCTCCCATTGCAACTCACTTTTTGTTTGAACTTGTTTAAGTTCATTTGTTTGCATTTCTCATATTTGTTTTGCATATTGTTATTTGCTTGAAGAGGTTGAGATGTGCTTGTGGTGGTCGTTACCCCACACCTTTTTCCTCCCTCTTCACCTTTGTGTTGCATTGCATGTTTGCATACTTATCTTCTTTCTCATCCGTGCTCGCTTTCTTTTCTTTTGTTTTCCTTTGCCATATTCCCTTATGACCTCTAATCCTTCTTGTTCAAGATAGATCATGATAGACCTTAGGCTTGAACCCACGCATGATAACATTAGGGTAGCTTTCCCTTTTCATCCCAATCATAGGTGCACTTTGTATGAGAACATTAGGTTGAGTCTTAGTCTCCCTTTAGAGTGTGTCTCTATCTTCTCATCTTCAAACCCTTCTAAACACTTAATAAAGAATGATTTGTGTTGTACGCTACGAGCCTTAAGTACTTGGGGAATGAGGATTGGGGGGCCTCCTCTCAATTGTCTAGAGTGTTTAGCATATGTCCTTTGGACGATATGTGACGCATTCGCTCCTAAGTCATAGTCTTTAGTGCAACATGAATTACAAATCAAATTCAATTCACTTCTTCTCTAAAAAACACCAAAACAAACTTCAAACCTTTTTATCCCTCGGGATTAATTTGGAAACCTTTTTCATAAGGAGAGTTTTGTTAACTCTTGGTTTTACCGCAAACAGGTAACGCCTAAGTCTCCGATGGTCGAGCTGCATACACCTAACTACTAGAACTAAGTTTTAACCCTACTCGGGTCTAAAACACTTGAACCAACCTGTGGTCTTGTTAGCTCGAACTACGTTTGCTCTGATTTGTCATACCATATGAGGATACGTAGGCACAAGACGGTGATGTCTTGGCGAGCAACCTTCCCCACCTTCACCCGTAGTTTTCTGAACTACGTTGACTCTGACTTTCCCATTGCACGAGGGAGTACGTAGGCATAGAGCGGCGGTGCTCTATCGAGTCTCTTTTCTTTTCTTTTGTCCCTGTGGCCTGTAGCTATATAGTTCAACATCCTTTAGATAGACAACAAAGTGTGGATCCCATCGAGTACGACGGACGTAAGGGGTGCTAATACCTTCCCCTTGCGTAACCGACTCCCAAACCTAAGATTTGGTTGCGATGACCTGTCTTCTCCCGTTTTCGTTAGTGTTGCGGTGGAAATAGGATACCAAACTACTAATTAGTTTGAATCACAATTCTTGATTCACAACCGCTCTTTGATTTATCCGAAGGAAAAGGTCAAAAGAGGGAAAACCTATTTTTGCATCGTAAACACAATGCGAGGAGAGACCTAGGTAAGGGGTTGATTAAATTTAGGGAAGGTACTAGCATCCTAAACTTATGTAGTACTCTACAAGAACCTTTCGTTTATTGTATACTTTTTTTATTTTATTATCTGCTTTACGTATATATTGAGCTAAGGGATAGAGTGACCTAAAGACCTAAGGGTTAGTCCTAAGTTTACTCGGCAAGATTCACATCTTGTGCCTACGTATCCTGGATAGGGAATGGAATCAGAGTAATTGTAGTTCCTGTCGAAAGGGAGGTTAGAAACATCTTGACTTTGGTCAAGGTTTCAAGGGGAATAAACGTATCTTAAGGACACGCTTACGTGGAGTTTTGAAACTCCTATTTCTATGTTGAATTAAAATTAGGGTTAAATTAGGGATTCTACGGCAGGAAACCCTAAAACAGAGTACGGCGACTCTTTGACCTAATGCTAGGGTAAAGGGCATTTTCATCCACGGCGGGACACCTAGGCTATTAGGGTTTGAAATAGTCAAAGGGTTAGGGTTATTGACTCGGTGGTCAAACGGCTAAACCTAATTCCTTCGGAGGGAGGAAATTAACGGTAAAACATGCAAAATGACAAATTATTATATGACGGAAATTAAAGTGCGGAAAGTAAAGAAACAGTAAAGAAAGCGAAAATTACAAATCCCAAGACAAATGCGAAAATAAGAAAATAATTGAATAATTGAAATGTCGATAATAAGCTGAAACAAACAACCCAATGAGGTTAGACGAAATTGAAACGACTAGATTATGAATTCTTTTCTTTTTTTTGAATTTTTATTAAAAATAATTAATCTTAACTTCGAATTAAAACTAACTATAAGTGATACATAAAAAAAACTAACTATAAGTTATAAAAAAATTTACTAACTAGAAATTACTAAAATGTTTTTAATTATTAGTTATCAGAAAAAATAATTTTAAGTTGTTAAAAAAAAAAACTAAATATAAATTATAAAAAATGGTTTTTAATTGTAAATTTTATGTTTTTCTTCTTTTTTAAAAAAAACGTTTTTGTTAATTTTAAATAAAAATGGTTTTAAGGTTAGAAGTGATTTTAAATCTTAAGTTTTAAAGATGAGTTTTAAAAAAAAAAATTTAGAAAAAGTTTTAATTTAAGAAAAGTTTTAAGTTTTTTTTTACTTAAATTTTAATTTAAAAGGAGTTTCACATTAAGTTTAAATAAAAATCTTTGTTTAAGTTAAACATTTATTTTAAATTAAGTTTTAATAAACATTTGATTTAAAAAAAATTTGATTTGAATCCAAATCTAATAAAAGTTTTGATTTATATTCATTTTAAATTAAGTTTTAATAAACATTTGATTTAAAAAATTTTGATTTGCATCCAAATTTAATAAAAGTTTTGATTTACATTCATTTTAAATAATAATAATAAAAAAATCAATAAGTTTTAATGAAAAAAACTTGATTTACAGTAATTTTAATGAGAAATTTAAATTTACATTAAATTTTAAGAAGTTTTAATGAGGAATTCAAATTATATTAAATTTTAAGAAGTTTTTATGAGGAATTCAAATTTACATTAAATTTTAAGAAGTTTTAATGAAAGATTTAATTTACATTAAATTTTAAGAAGTTTGTTTTTATTTTTTGTTTTTTATTTAAAAAAAATAATTTTCAATTTAGAAAAATTTTTAAAGCCTTAGTGCAAGGGTCTTAAAAATATATTTTTTTAAAAGTTTCTTTTAAGGAAAAAAGAAATAGGGTCTTTAACCTCTTATGAAAAGAATAAATTTTTTTAATGTTTTTATGAAAAAAATAGCTTCATTTTTATTTTATGAAAGAATAGAGTTTTTAATTTTACATTTTATTTAAGAAAAAAAAAGGTTTTAAATTCATGTTTTAAGTTAGAAAATTGTTCTCTTAATTTTTGCATTTTTTATTTTTTATATAGAAAATGTTTTGATTTGGATGATGTTTCTATTAAGATAGAACAATGTTTAACTCTAATGATTTAATGAAATGAATTAACTTAGATTAAATTAGTAATTATTATAAAATTAAACAAATATTGCCCCAAATAATATATATATATATATATATATATATATATATATATATATATATATATATATATATATATATATATATATATATATATATATATATATATATATATATATATATATATATATATATATATATATATATATATATATATATATATATATATATATATATATATATATATATATATATATATATATATATATATATATATATATATATATATATATATATATATATATATATATATATATATATATATATATATATATATATATATATATATATATATATATATATATATATATATATATATATATATATATATATATATATATATATATATATATATATATATATATATATATATATATATATATATATAAATAAAATTCAGAAGACAACGACAAAAAACCGAGGGAGTTTCATTTGGCTTTCACTAAGGTTTCGTTAACTCATCTTCTTCTCTCCTTATATCGTCGCGGCGGCCATTGAAACCCTCTCGAAGCTCTCATGCGACTCTTCCCTTTCGGTTTGCATGTTTTTTCCTTCCTTTCCCGGTCACCTGAAACACGAACTCCGTTTCCCCTTTATGGATGATGATGAGGTCAAACTGCCTCTGAATCTCGTTGGATAGAGATGGTGCTTTGTGAGATTCAATGGGAAACTCCGGATCATGATGAAGAACCCTCGATGTTCTTCTGAATCCGTCCTATTCTTCTTCTTCTGGTTTCGTGAGGGTTGGGTGATGATGAAACCTCTAAGGTTTCTGAATCCGCCGCTGGCTTTTGTTTTCGTTTATGTTTTTAGGGTTTTTTCTTCTCTCTTCTGAATTTTTATGATGATATATTTATATGATCTTCTTTCGTGGGCTTTTGGCGTTTTTACTTGCAGGAGTTTCTGTTGTGACCGAGATTTTTCCAGAGCTTTTCCCGGATTCGCAGTTTGACTTGTTGCTGAAAAAAAACTGGGTTCATTATATTTGCTCGTTGGAACTTGGCTTGTTACTGGATTTTCGGTGATTCAATGGTTGGTTTGTTTGTTGGCTTTCTTAAAAACACGGTGACTGTACCTGGTTTGTTTGACCTTGTTTCGATCCGTTAGGTTCTGGAAAGCTGTTCATTTGACCGACTTCCTTGAACCGGTTGGAACTGGTTCAAATTGCTTTTGAATGGATTTTTGAACTGGTTTTATGAACCTGTTAGAACTGGTTTTATGAACCTGTTAGATTTGGTTTTTTCGAACCTATTAGAACTGGTTTTTGAACATGTTAGAACTTGCTTCTGGAACTGGCTTGAACTGGTTTTTCTGGAATTGATTTTTTTCGGAGGATTGGAGTTAAGGTCCCAATAGGGCAAACCGTCCTCCTGAGAAAAAATCACTTCTCAAACCGGCTTTTCAAATAAGCTCTTTTGGCCCACAGCTTATTTCGAAACCACTTTTCCTCTTCATCTTTCAGTGCCTTTAATAAGAACAGAAAGTTGCCGGATAGGCCATTGGCCGACACCCGATGATGATATCTCTGAGGGTGTCAGAACTAACTGATAAATTTTTCTTTGTTTGCTTGTTAATTTTGCTGGTTCGGAAATGGATAATCGGAAGAATGTCGGAGGAAGTCGGAAATTCAGATAGGACTTAGGAATTGTATTTTTTATATAATTTTATATTTTTATTTTCCTTGTAAAAAAACATATTATTATTAATAAAAAAATTTATTACCCCTTTTTTAATATTGTTATTATTTTTGATATTTTCCTTGATATGCAAATAAATAATAAAACAAAAGAAAAATAAAACTTAGCATGACATGAATGAAATTAAATTATTTAAAATGAAATGAGATAAAAATGAAATTATTTAAAATGAATGAAAAGAGCATAAAAATGAAATAGAAATTAATAATAACAACAATTGATTTAAAACGAGATTAATTTTAAGAATGCCATATGATTGACTAAAAAATCGGTGGAATTAAAAAAAGATGAACTATGATTGATTCTAAAATGCAATGAAATTAATTTAAGAAAATGTCATGTGCTGAATAAAAAAAAAAGACGTGTGATTGATGAAGTTAATTTAAAATAGAAATGAGAAATGAAATGAAAAACCATTTTTCCTATTAATTCCTAGTTATTCCGATTTAACCGATTAATCCCATTCCCGACATAACTTCCGATGAAACCTTCCGACCATTAAAATGAGCAATTTTATCCGGATAAATCCAACTGTCTGATTAAACTCAAATGATCACATTCTCCGACTAACTTCAGCTCACTAACTTGAATCGATTTATTTTCGAACATCTCCAACTACACCTCGGCCCCGATTTACATCAACAATCCAGCGGCTCAGATTTTCTGACAACAGTTCAAAATTCATAATTTGACGGCCGGTTGCGAGCAAATGACCATTTTACCCTTCATGAACCAAAGAGCGCACCACCTGATATTTCCCTGTAAAAATCGACCAACTACACAAACTTGTTAGTGACTAATTAAAATGCAATGCGAATGAGACGACGTGCGAAATGAAACTAAGAATCTTAGGGCAAAATTTGGGGTATTACAGTTAGGTTTTCTCTGATCGTTTCCTTTCCTTATTTTGGGATAAATAACGAACGGTGGCGACTCTTCTGTCCTTGTCGGCCCCTCTTCGCAGCGATGCGACAGCTGGCGACTCTGCTAGGGACCTCTGGTTCCCTATGCGAGTCAATCCTAGCGCTTGTTTGTTTATCTTTTGGGTGTGTATATATGTGTTGTACTTTATCTTTATTTGCATTTTACTTTCAGCATTGTATATATCAGTTTGATGTGTTGTTGTTGAAGGTGAGATAATACTTAGAAGGGGGGGTTGAATAAGTATGAAGATTAAAACTTAGAAATAAAAAAACTCAAGTATTTTTATCCTGGTTCGTTGAACTCAACTACTCCAGTCCACCCTTCCTATAGTGATTTTCCTTTCTCAATCAAGGACTTAATCCACTATTTAATCAACTGATTACAATAGAAAGCACTTAGAACAACTGTTCAAAGTCTTCTCAAGAACTACTGATCCTAACTGGATCTTCTTAAGGTTTACAATCAAATGTAATACAAATACAAGTGTTTAAGAATGCTTCTATAAAGCTTTATCACAACTGTGATTTTTCACTTAACTATTTAGAACAAAGAAAATAATTCTTAGAAAGAATATGAAATAGTATGAGAGCTTGAATGTTGATTTCTTTTCAATAATACGTCAACTGAAGAAATTGGTGAAGTCTTGCTTTTATAGGCAGCTGATGCAAGGTGAGCTTCACGTTGAGAAGAGTGTCCAAAAGGTCTGAGCCTTTTTGTCTTCACATCAAGTGACCTTTCCTAGAAAAAGAAAGCACAAAAAAATCCTTTTTGTCTATGTCTAGCATAAATGAGGAAAGAGACGTTTGGTTCACTCCAACGGATATAAACTTTGAATAATTCTTCTTCAGTTTTCAGCAAATTCATCAGAGTCTAAATAGATCAGAGCCTTCTGATGGTGATCAGAGTTTTGCTGAATCAGAGTCTTCTGCAGCAGGTGTGTTTTTAGCGTGTTTAAGATCATAGCATATTTGAGACAGAACTTCAGTACTGGCAGCTTTAGTACTTTCAGAATCTTCTGTAGAAACTATGCTTTGAAAAACTCTTCATACAGAATTCTTCTTTGGTTCAGATGCTTCTGACTTGCTTCAGATTCTTCTGGAGCTTCTGCTTCAGATCCTTCTGGAGCTTCTGCTTCAGATCCTTCTGGAGCTTCTGCTTCAGAATCTTCTGGAGGCTACACTCAGGATCTTCTGTTGGTAGCAATCAGAATCTTCTAATGGATGCATCTGGCGCTTCAGAGTTTAGCTAATTTCTTATGTTCAATTCTGATTTGCTTCTGGAGTGTTAATTTCATTACTATCTGCAGTAAAAATTCTCAAGCAAATTTTAGAGTATATAATTCTTAAATACAAAATTTCATACTAGTTATCATCAAAATATAGAGATATTATTAAGAACCAATCTGTGTTCTAACAATCTCCCCCTTTTTGATGATGACAAAAACATCAGAAATTTTGTTTAATTGAAAATATGATAATTATAACTCCCCCTGAGATGATGAATCTCCCCCTGAATTAATTACAAATAAGGAATATAAACTTCCCTTTTTGTCTTGAGTAATTTTCAGAGTTAGATCTTGATTGTTCTTTTAACATTTGAGAGTCAGAGTGTCTTGCAAATTTTAGAGTCAGAGTTTGATAATTGTCAAGTGATCTGAGAGTCTCAGAGTTTCTTTTACAGAGTGTACTTATCAAATGTTCTGAAATACTTAGATTTAATGTTAGATGAAATGGATATGTCTGAAGTTTCATTCTGGTGAAGTTAAATTAAACAGTTCGGATCTATATTTTCTCCCCCTTTTTTGTCATAAGCAAAAAGTAAAAACTTTTAAAAAGACAAATAAAAGGAAACAGTAAAGAAGATAAATCATGTGGAGAAAACTTTGAGATTTCATTCAATTCAGTTCAGAGCAAAAGTACATGCAACAGAAGATATTCAAAATACATAAGCAAACATCAGATGCAAAAACAACAGAATGAAAAACTAAGAGTGTTTTGACAAAAGCATCTTCGACAGATCCGTTATCTCAGAGGAGGACTGTTCTTGCTTTGACATCCACTTAGCCATTGTTTCATTCTTCTGATCCTGTTTTGACATCCACTATGTCATGTCTTCAGACTTTTTATCCTGTTTGGCCATCCAAGACTTGATCTCTGATTGACCAGCTTCCAGAGCAGCAATTTTATCCTCAAAATCTGGATGTTCTTTCTTAATCTCAGATGAAGAGGGTTGATCATTTTCTGGAGCTTGAACAGAGTCAATTTCCATAGGGTCTGTAGAGCTTGGAGCATTAGAGCCAGAAGGAAGTTCTACTATAGTCATGGCCAAAGGAATGTCTTCAGATGCAGATTCAATAGTTTCTTCTGATGATGGAGGAGCATCTGTAAGAAGTAAAGGTCCAGATCTCTTGACAGTCCAGAACAGACTTCTTGCAGCTTCAACAAATCTGAGCTTCGCATCATCAGAACATATGTTCTTCAGATTTGATGCTACAGAGTTGAATCTGTTGATGAATCCATTCCAGATGACATCAGATTCTTGTGCATCCATTGTTGCTAAACACTTCTTCTGTACAGTACCTAAATACAACTGTATTTCTTGCAAAAAAATTGAAATAAATGATCAACATTAAGTCTAGGTTTGGTATGTAACAAAGTTTCCAATGTTATTGGTTTTGGTTGGGGAGTAGGTGGAAAGATGGATTTCTGAATGGAGATCAGAGGAGGAGGGTAGTATGGTATGAAAGGAATTTCAGGGGCTTTGGGTTTGGATCTGTTTAAAGCATTTAACATATTTGGTTTTGCTCTGGTGTGATAAGAAACCACATCAAAGGGTTTATTTGAGTAAGGTTGGAAAGCAGATTTTGTAGGTTCATCAGAAGCAGCAGTTTTATCAGATGAAACAGGTGTAGCTGAAGTAACAGCTTTAGCAGAATATGATATTGTTGCTAATGAACCTACATCTGACATGGATTGAATATAGGTGAGAAGCACAGATGGTAGGGTAATTGTAAGTTTGGGTTTCAAGGGAGTGATAGGGTCAGATGGTTCAACTATGTCATAGAAGTCTTTGAGTTTGAAACCATAGGAAAGATTGTGAAACAGGGATGAGAGTTCTGCACATAAAATAGATGATATTGGGTTGGGATTTGGAATGAGGATTTCAGATGCCGGATTAGGTGTGGGAGTAGGATCTGGAATAGGAACTTTAGATGATACAGGGGGTTCTGGTTGGTTTACCTCAGAGTCTCTGTGAGAAGGAGAGATTAGAAAATCTGGATGAATGTCAGATTCTGAGGAGTTTGATGAAGTGGTTGGAGTGCAAGAAGTAGAAGACACTTGAAAAACAGTTTTCAGAGGTGTAACATCAAGAACTTCTGTCTCAGGGATGTTGGTTGATTCTGAGGGATTTTCAGAAGGTTTTGATGGGGGTTCTGAGGTGGGTGGATCAGAAGAAATTTTTACTGGTTCAGATGAAACTGGAACAGAGTCAGTGGGTTCAGATGTTTTGGATGGTGGATTATCTGATTGTGGTTGTTTCTCTTGCTGTTGTGTTTGAGGTTCAGATGATTTTGGTGGTTGATGTTCAGAGTCTTTTTCTTGTAGAGGTTCAGATGATTTTTCTGGTTGTTTTTCTTGAGGTTGGTGTTGTTGTTCAGATGGTTGTTGTTGTGCAGATGGTTTTGTTGTTTGTTGTTGTTCTGTGGGTTGTTTTTCTGATGGTTGTTTGTGTGGTACAGATGGTTTGGTTGGAACATCTGGTTGTGGAGTCTGAATTTTTTGTTTTGTTGTTGTTGGTTGTGGTACAGAGGGTTGTTGTACAGGTGATATGGAAATTGGATTAGAAGATTTTTGTGGAGATGGAGTAGAAACATGAGGTGGAGCAGTAACAGATTTATTTTGTGTAGAGGGTGGTTTTGGAATAGACTTAACATTAGAATCATTTATAACAATAGGAGTTGCAGAAGATACAGAAGTTTTAGTACCTTTGATTTTGATGCGTTTAGCTGGTACAGAAGGAGTGTCTCCAGATTCTTTCCTCTTTAGTAGCTTCTGTGGCTTTTCAGCAATCTTGAGCTTCTTCTAAACAGGTGCAGCTTTTGCTTCTGGTTGAGTCATCTTTCTTGGTGGTTCTTCTTCTTCTTCTACAACAGGCAATGGTTGTCTTGCTCTCTTTATAATGTCAGCAGGAATAGGCTTTCCTTCTTTCATGCACTCATCAATATACATTACAACAATTTCCCTTGGTTCTTCAGCATAGAACAGAGGGTAATCATCTATAGGAGTTCTCTTCTGACTCAGTTCAGAAATGTTCAGCTTCTTGGGAGCTGTTGTGAGTTCATCCACTATTTTAAGTCTCTGAAGACTTTTGGCATTCAAAGGCTTTCCCAAAATAAATTCCAATTCCTCTGTGACTCCAGCAGCGTACAGAGCAGTTACAAGTCCATTCTCAGTTAGAAGATCTGAGATTAACCTTCCAAAAGGAATCCAGGTTCTGATCTTCTGACCTTTTTCTTTCACATATTCTCTAGAGGCATTTATATGATTCCAAAGATGCATAAAGAGAATATATGGAGGATATACCTTGGTGCTCTGACTGAGGCAATACATAAAGTAGAGCTGTTCATTATTGACATAATCTGGAGAGTTGGTTGACTTCCTGTGATGAATGCATCCCATGAAGATCTTAGCCCAGATCTTGTAGTCAGGCTTCAGATCCTTGAACTTATTAGAAGCTTGTCCAACAGTCATCACTTCTGCATACACTTCATCCATATCAACACGCCCAGCTGGCAAGTGTGATACTCCATCTGTTTCCTCATAGCCAATGAGTTTTCTAATCAGATCTTCTGTTATGATAATCTCTTTGCCAAGAACAGAAGATAAAGTAAACTTGGGATATACAGAAGCATGGATCCAGAACTCTTTCACAAAAAGGGGGTAAACTGGTCCAAAAAGTCTATCAAAATACTTCACCCATCCTTGAGCATCTATAATGGAGCGAAATTCAAATCCATTCTCAGCAAGTGAATCAAATTCCACCATTGATTCACACAGAACTTCCAGCTTTTCAACAGGTGTTAGCAATGTTATTTTTGGTGGAGAATAAGGAGTTACGCCCATGTTAGCAGAGGTAACTGCAGCCATTGTAGATTGAAATTGTGCAGCAGTTGATGATGAAGTTGCCATTCAAGATGGTTTTGTCACACGCTTAGGGTTTTTATGCAGAGAGAAGAGAAGATGGAAATGCATAAAATGTCTGAGATGTGAAAAGTGTGAATGTGGAGAGAAGAGATGTATTTATACTAAAACACATAGGCTTACAAACAGTCAGAATATGGCACGTTTGAACAAAGCATTAAATGAAAAAGAATAAAATCATTTCAAGCATTTATTGCTTCTGACAATTTGGGGGGGGGGGGGGGGGAATCAAGATTTTCACTATTCAAACTTCACCTCAAACGTCTCTTCAGTAGTGTACACGCCACCTTTGCAGATTTGGAGTGACACGTGTTTGCTTGCATGTGTTATGAATTCTCTTGAGAAATGAAACGTTAACCAATGTTCAGATCCTCTAAGGATTGTTAGTTCAGAGTTTCACAAAATTTTTTTTAAAGAAAATAAATAATCAATCAGAAGAAATACTTCAGAGCATTAGGCATTTTTGCATCTGTAAAATTTTCTTCTGACAAATATCATTCTGGATAAAAATCCATACCAATATTTTTCAGAATAAATTTGAATCTATCTTCAACAATGGGTTTTGTAAAAATATCTGCCCATTGATGATCTGTATCAACAAAGGCTAAATTTATGATTCCCTTCTGAACATAGTCTCTGATGAAATGATGCTTAATTTCTATATGTTTTGCCTTAGAGTGTAAAATGGGGTTTTTAGACAAACATATAGCAGAAGTATTATCACAGAAGATAGAAATGTTACTTTCAAATATCTGATAATCTTCTAGTTGACTTTTCATCAAGAGCATCTGCGTGCTACATCCAGCAGCAACTATATATTCTGCCTCTGTGGTTGAAAGTGCAATTGTGGGTTGCTTCTTGTTGTACCAAGAGATTAGATTTCTTCCTAGAAATTGACAACTTCCAGAAGTACTTTTCCTTTCCACTCTGTCTCCAGCGTAGTCAGCATCACAGAATCCAACTAATTTGAAATCATCAGATTTTTTGTAACACAAACCCACATTAGAAGTACCTTTCAGATACCTTAGAATCCCCTTGACAGCTGTCAAGTGTGATTCTCTAGGATCTGATTGGAATCTAGCACACAAGCATACACTGAACAATATGTCAGGTCTAGAAGCAGTTAAGTAAAGAAGAGATCCTATCATACCTCTGTAGAGCTTCTGATCTACTTTCTTACTTACCTCTTCCTTGCCAAGTGAGCTAGTTGGATGCATGGGAGTCTTTGACAGCTTACTATCAGTCATGTTAAATTTCTTCAGAAGTTCTTTAACATATTTGGTCTGATGCACTCTGGAGTTTGATTGACTTGGATTCCTAGAAAGAATCTCAGTTCTCCCATCATGCTCATTTCAAATTCTGCCTGCATACATGTAGCAAACTCCTTTCCCGGCATAGTCTTGGTAGATCCAAATATTATATCATCCACATAAATTTGACAAATTAGAAGATCTTTCTTAATTGATTTACAAAAGAGTGTTGTGTCCACTTTGCCTCTGATGAAATTTTTCTCCAGAAGAAAATTGCTCAATCTCTCATACCAAGCTCTGGGAGCTTGTTTTAAACCATATAGAGATTTCTTTAATTTGAAAACATGATCTGGAAATTTTTCATTTTCAAAACCAGGAGGTTGGTGGACATAAACTTCTTCTTCTATAATACCATTTAGAAAGGCACTTTTAACATCCATCTGATACAGAGTGATGTTATTTTGTGCAGCAAATGAAATAAGAAGGCGTATAGATTCTAACCTTGCCACTGGAGCATAAGTTTTAGTGTAATCAATACCTTCTTGTTGATTGTACCCTTGAGCAACAAGCCTTGCCTTATTTCTTTCAACTTCTCCTTTCTCATTTAGCTTATTTCTGAAGACCCATTTTGTTCCAATTATATTGAATCCTTGTGGTCTTTGAACTAAATCCCACACATCATTTCTGGTGAATTGATTTAACTCTTCTTGCATGGCAATAATCCAATCATTGTCTTGCAGAGCTTCATCTACAGAAGATGGTTCAATTTCTGACACCAGTCCAAATAATGATGCTTCAGATGATCTTAGAAAGGATCTTGTTTTGATGGGATCATCCTTCTTTCCAATAATGACATTCTCTGGATGAGAAGCTTTAATTCTGGATGATGATCCTCTAACAGTTGATTCTTCAGAAATGTTTAGATTGTTCATCTGAGAAGTTAAAGGAATAGCATCTGGCGTTGCTTCTGGTTTCTTCGCTTGAGCTTTGTCTACCTCTGGGACTTCAGATTCTGTAAAGACTACTTCTCTATCTGCAGAGTTTTCAGACTGCTTTGGCTTTTTATTGCCAAGCTTATCATCAAATCTAACATGAATAGATTCTTCCACAATCTGTGTCTCAGTGTTGTATACTCTGTACCCTTTAGAGCGTTCAGAATATCCAAGCATGAAACACTTCATTTCCAATGGTGCCATATCCAATGATCTTGCCCTTCTGGTTCCCTCCAAATTTCACATCACCTCCAGATCTAAGCTCCAGGCTTTGGAACATAGACTTTTCTCCTGTCATGTGTCGTGAGCATCCAGAGTCCAGGTACCATGATTGGTGTCCTGACCTTGCTGCTAAGAACACCTGCAACAGGAATTATTTTACTTTTAGGTACCCAGATCTTCTTGGGTCCTTTAGGATTAGTGGTTCTGAAGGTTTGTCTAAACTTCTGTTTTTCAACATAAGGTTTATTCTGACTAGCCTTAGATTTAAACACATGAATATTCTTTTCAGAGCGTGTTTGTTCAATATCATTCAAGTGACCAAATTTAAAGTGTGAATATAAAGGAGTTTTCTTGATGATAATCTTATCAACAGGTTTTGGATTTAAATCCTTTCCAGAGGAGGATTCATATCCAATTCCTTTTCTGTTATTTTTGCTAACCCCATAGATCATAGAAGCCATTTTGCTTCTGTCTATGCTTTTAGCAAGAAACTTCTGAAAGCTATAATCATATTTTTCCAAAATATTTTTGCATTCAGATTCAGTTTCAGAATCAGAGTTTTGTTGAGCTAATTCAGAATCATTTTTCAATTTTAAATTCTTTTCATTTAGCTCAGTTACTTCTGATTTGAGAATATTATTCTCAGATACAAGATTGCTTTGACGCTTCTTGTATTTGAGCTTAATATTGTTATAGCTTTTCAAAACTTCTGATAACACTTTGATAAGTTCTTCTTTATTAAGTTTAGCCATTACCTCTTCAGCGTCAGAGTCAGATTCAGATCCTGAAGTTCCTTCCTCCTAATCTTCTATGTCTGCCATCAAAGCTACATTGGCACATTCCTCTTCTGACTCAGATTCAGATTCAGATGTATCTGAATCATCCCAGGTGGCCATCAGAACCTTTTTCTTCTTTTCAAAATTTCTTTTAGGCTTTTCTTTCAGCACCTTTGGACATTCATTTTTGTAATGTCCAGGTTCTTTACATTCATAACATACAACCTCCTTTTTGCCAGATCTTCTGTGTCCAGAAGATTCTTTTCTTTGGTCAGGTTTCCTGAAGTTTCTGAACTTCTTTCCTTTATGCTTCTAGAGTTTGTTTATTCTTCTGGACAGCATGGATAGTTCATCTTCATCTTCAGATTAGGATTCTTCAGAGCTTTCCTCTATTACCTGCAATGCTTTAGCAGATTTATTAGATTTTAAAGCAACAGATTTACCTTTCTTTTGAGGTTCATCTTCCTCAAGTTCTATTTCATGACTTCTTAGTGAACTGATCAATTCCTCCAAGGAGATCTTGTTTAGATCTTTAGCCATCTTCAGCGCTGTCACCATAGGTCTCCATCTGGTAGGTAAGCTTCTGATGATCTTTTTCACATGATCAGCAGTAGAGTATCCTTTGTCCATAACCTTTAGTCCAGCTGTAAGTATTTGAAATCTGGAGAACATAGCTTCAACAGATTCAGAGTCTTCCATCTTGAAGGCTTCATACTTCTGGATCAGAGCCAGAGCTTTTGTTTCCTTGACTTGAGAGTTTCCCTCATGAGTCATCTTTAAGGATTCAAACATATCAAATGCAGTTTCCCTGTTTGTAATTTTTTCATACTCAGTGTGGGATATTGCATTCAACAATATTGTTCTGGCCTTGTGATGATTTCTAAATTCTTTCTTCTGAGCATCTGTCATAGATTTTCTGTCTATCTTCTTGCCATTCCCATCAGTGGGATGAACATATCCATCTATGACCAGATCCCATAAATCAGCATCATATCCAAGGAAAAAACTTTCAATTCTGTCTTTCCAATAATCAAATTTCTCCCCATCAAACATAGGGGGTTTGGTGCTGACTCTGTCCCTTTCTTCATATTTGTTGTTAATGTTAGACATTGTATTATCAGCCATAGTAACAACCAAATATATATCAAAGTATTTCTCTCTGGATCTTTACTGTCACTGTTAAGTGGTAGCACACACAGAACCGGAGCTCTGATGCCAACTGAAGGTGAGATAATACTTAGAAGGGGGGTTGAATAAGTATGAAGATTAAAACTTAGAAATAAAAAAACTCAAGTATTTTTATCCTGGTTTGTTGAACTCAACTACTCCAGTCCACCCTTCCTAGAGTGATTTTCCTTTCTCAATCAAGGACTTAATCCACTATTTAATCAACTTATTATAATAGTAAGCACTTAGAACAACTGTTCAAAGTCTTCTCAAGAACTACTGATCCTAACTGGATCTTCTTAAGGTTTACAATCAAATGTAATACAAATACAAGTGTTTAAGAATGCTTCTATAAAGCTTTATCACAACTGTGATTTTTCACTTAACTATTTAGAACAAAGAAAATAATTCTTAGAAAGAATATGAAATAGTATGAGAGCTTGAATGTTGATTTCTTTTCAATAATACGTCAACTGAAGAAATTGGTGAAGTCTTCCTTTTATAGGCAGCTGATGCAAGGTGAGCTTCACGTTGAGAAGAGTGTCCAAAAGGTCTGATCCTTTTTGTCTTCACATCAAGTGACCTTTCCTAGAAAAAGAAAGCACAGAAAAATCCTTTTTGTCTGTGTTCTTGTGTCTAGCATAAATGAGGAAAGAGACGTTTGGTTCACTCCAACGGATATAAACTTTGAATAATTCTTCTTCAGTTTTCAGCAAATTCATCAGAGTCTAAATAAATCAGAGCCTTCTGATGGTGATCAGAGTTTTGCTGAATCAGAGTCTTCTGCAGCAGGTGTGCTTTTAGCGTGTTTAAGATCAGAGCATATTTGAGATAGAACTTCAGTACTGGCAGCTTTAGTACTTTCAGAATCTTCTGTAGAAACTATGCTTTGAAAAACTCTTCATACATAATTCTTCTTTGGTTCAGATGCTTCTGACGTGCTTCAGATTCTTCTGGAGCTTCTGCTTCAGATCCTTCTGGAGCTTCTGCTTCAGATCCTTCTGGAGCTTCTGCTTCAGAATCTTCTGGAGGCTACACTCAGGATCTTCTGTTGGCAGCAATCAGAATCTTCTAATGGATGCATCTGGCGCTTCAGAGTCTAGCTAATTTCTTATGTTCAATTCTGATTTGCTTCTGGAGTGTTAATTTCTTTACTATCTGCAGTAAAAATTCTCAAGCAAATTTTAGAGTATATAATTCTTAAATACAAAATTTCATACTAGTTATCATCAAAACATAGAGATATTATTAAGAACCAATCTGTGTTCTAACAGTTGTGTGGGAATGTTCCATTGAGTGAGAAGCCAAACCCAGGCTTGAGTATAACCCTAACATTACAAGTGGAAAGTAGTGGTGGACCTGTATGCTTAGCATGCACTAGTTCCCATGAAGTTCACGCTCAAACGAGATTCTCTTTGATGATTTCCTTTCCAGTCCGTAGGACTGTTGAGAGGATTTTAGATCTGAGGATTGTCGACTCTAGGGATCGATCATTTTGAAGTCAGCTAAGTGAGGCTGCTTCGTTAGACTATGATGCCAAACCAGACATGGTGAACGTATCATGGTTTCTCGAAAGTCTGTGACGCTGATGACCGCATAGGATGCTAGACCTTGTTAGTGATAGGTTCATACCTATGAGTGGGAGGGTTATGCAGGTAACTTTGACCTCCAACCTACCCTAGTTTTCTTGTCATAATGAACCTGCGAACTTGATACAGTGGGTCCTTATAATGGTGCTATGTTCTTGCTAAAGCAGAGCACTGGTTCTTCTCGATCAACAACACATCAATCTTGATCCCCTGTTGCATTTGCATTTGCATTTTCATATTGCATTTTTATTGACATGTATTTATGTTGCAGGTGCATATTTTCTCCTCGATTCTAGTGATCTTATCTCTTCTCAGACATGGAGCATACCTTGAAAAAGACAGTGGCTTACAAGTTTCCTACTACGGATATTGGATCTTTACTGAGGTTGATTTATGTGGCTGACAGGAAGGTGATGAAAGATTTCAAAGAATCTTATGGGAAGCTCCTGAGTGTTGTCTGCAAGCCATCAACATATGAGTTGGGTGGTCTCCAAAATTTGCTTTAGTTCTATGATCCTCAGCTGAGGTGTTTTGTTTCTAGATTATGTGTTGGCACCTACCCTTGAAGAGTTCTCTATGTTGTTGGGGGTACCCATATTGGATCAGATGTCATTCTATCACACTGACACTGAGCCTGATTTGGCTAAGCTTGTTGTTACTCTGCATTTGGATGTTTCTGAGCTGAAGGGGAAGTTGGCTAAGAGAAATGGGATGTCTGGATTTCCTTTATCTTTTCTGGTTGATAAGGCTCAACAGTTTGCCAAAGATGGTTATTGGGTTGTGTTTAATGTTATCTTAGCACTGTGTATCTATGGTATCATGTTGTTTCCTAACCTTCCAAATTTTGTAGACTTGGATGCATTCCACATATTTGCCTCAGGGAATCCTGTACCTACGCTTTTGGGTGATGTTTATCATTCTATGTACTAGAAGAATGAGAACCAGAGAGGGAAGAACGTGTCTTGTTGCGTGCCTTTGTTCTACAGGTGGTTTGTGATTCACCTTCCCAAATCAGGTTCATTTATTGATACTGCAAATACCCTAGAATGGTCAGAGAGGTTGATGGGATTGATGTCTGAGAATATTATCTGGTTTGATATAGACATGCTGGGTACTGAGATCATTTATAGTTGCGGTGGATTTCCTAACGTCCCGTTGGTCGGAAGGAAAGGATGTATCAACTATAACCCATCCTTAGTAGTCAGACAGTTTGGGTATGCTTTGAGAGATCCTCCTAAGGAAGAGGAGATATAGGAATCTCTGTATCTCACAGGTTTGCTGAAGGGTGATACTTGGGCTAGAGTGGAGCATGCTTGGAGTAGTATTCACAGGAAAGGGAAATTTTCATTGGGGAAGAGTAATAGTCGAGCCTATGACCCTTATGTTACCTGGATCCAGGAGAGAGCAGAGAGAGTATTGATGCCTTTTCCATCTCGTGAGCCTCTACATCTTCTGATGATTGAGGAGCCTACTACGGTCGACATCTAGAGGTATAACCAGTTGAGGTCTGAGAAAGAAGAGTTGCACATGGCTAATGAAGAGTTGGAGAAAGAGATTGCTCAGCTCCGGAGTGAGAAGAATGATGCTACTTATGCAGCTAAGAAGCAAACTGAGCTGGTGAACAAGTTGGGTACAGATTTGGCCAAAGCGATTCGCACTCGAGAATGTTTGGGTTTAGATCTGAAGGTTGTCAATGACGTTCTTACTTCTAAGAAGAAGGAGTTGGATATAGCTTATTTGGAGATCTCCAAGTTCAATGCACAGTGGAATGCTACTCTTACCAGCAACAAGGAGCGTGAGGATGGATTGAAGTCACAGATTGCTAAGTTGAAGACTCAGCTTACTTTGAAGGATGAAAAGATTGCATCAGAAGCCTCACTTCGACGTGATAGTGATTTTAGAGTGAATGAAGCTATTGCAACCTTGGAGGATTACAGGGCTAGAGCTGATATGAAAAGGTGCAAGCTTGAGGAGGTCTTTGGCGAGGGAGCCTGGGAGGATTACGCTCAAGGTTTACAGGACACGATTAGCCAGCGAGACTTACTCATCTAGGGGTTGCTCGTTAGACCAGATCATCCGGAGACGAGGGAGCTTTTAGAGGATTTCAGAGCTCGTCACCGTACTTGATGCTTTTCATTCTCTTTGTAGTCTGTTGCTATATTGATGTATGTTGACCATCACCAGACCTGTTGGCTGAGGTCACTGTTGATTCTATTGTACTCAGTGTTATACTTGTACATTGCCTTGTGGGCTCTTGTTTATGTATGAGGAGTTTTGCTCTATGCTTGTCTATGGGTTCTCCAGTGTTGTGCTGTTATCTCGGAACTAGAATTGAGGGGGAAATCTCCCTAATGAATTTATACATGTCTGCATTTTGCATCATTCTGCATCTTTGCATAGCAGGTGCATCAGAACCGTTAACCTTATTTCTTGTGGTTTGTAGTTTGTTTCAGGATAGACAATCAGACAGTTCACCATTACGGTACCAGAGGGAATCAACGCAAGGTCATGGAACAGATGCAGGCTGAGATGTAGGATCTTAGGGACAGGATGGCCCAATTTATGGACTTAATGTAGGGTGTGGCAAATGGCCAGGAGCAACTAAGGACCTTGGTGATGGTGTGCTTCACGGAGGAACTGCTGTTAATCCTCCTCGTGGTGATGGTACGCCAAATGCTCATGCTATTCCTACAACAGTTATCCCTCCGGGCGAAGGTAATGCAGGTGAAATCCCTGAGGTGGTGTGTGCTATGCATGGCAACAATGTTCCTCAGTGGGAGGAAGATCAGTAGGAAGATGCATTCTCTCTGTGCGATGTTGGTGTTGGATTGCCGCCTGAGACTGATAAGAGGATTAAGTTGATTGAAGAGAAGATGAAATCTTTTGAAAACCAGAACTCCATGGGACTGGACATGACCAATCTGGGGTTGATCCCAGACTTGAAAGTACCGTTGAAGTTCAAAGTTCCCGACTTCGACAAATAGAAAGGCACGACTTGTCCTCGGGTTCATCTGTGCTCTTATTATCGTAAGATGTCCACTTATTCAGATGTTAAAAAATTGTTGATGCATTTTTTCCAAGATAGCCTTTCTGGACGTTCTCTTGAGTGGTATATAAGTTTAGAACCGGTTAATATCCGCAATTGGAGGGACTTACCTGAAGCCTTTGTGAAACATTATCAGTACAATAGTGACCTTGTGCCAAACAGGGTCTGGCTGCAGAATCTTTCCCAGAAGAACATTGAGTGCTTCAAAGAGTACGCCCAGAGGTGGCGTGAGCTAGCAGCCAGGGTGCATCCTCCCATGGTGGAGCGAGAATTGATTGATATGTTTGTGTCGCTGCTGCGAAAATCGGCGCCGGATAAATAGAAGAGTCGCCACCGTGCATTATTTATCCTAACGGAGGGAAAGGAAACGCTCAGAGTAAACCTAACGCAAAACGGGAAAGAAATGGTCATCGCAACCAAATCCTGGATTCGGGAGTCGGTTACGCAAGGGGAAGGTATTAGCACCCCTCACGTCCGTCGTACTCGACGGGATCCACGCTTGTTTTCTAGTACGGATTGTTATTCTATCTACTCTACAGGTCAAGGGTTAAAAGAAAATAAAATGACTCGGCAAAGTATCGCACTTTATGCCTATGTATTCCCGTCTGGAACGAGAAATCAGAGTCAACATAGTTCGCCTACCTACGTGAAAGGAGGGGAAGGTTGTTCGCTAGGATACGACATCTTATGTCTACGTACTTTCATACAACATGAAAGATCAGAGCAAACGTAGTTCGGGCCACGGAAGACACAAATTTGTCTGACTGTTTTTATCTTTCTAAAAAGAGGTTTCTTCTGATTAGGAGTCCAAGCGGACAAAAATGACACTTTGATGTTTGTTTTCAGTCTTTTACGCAAGAACTGTTTTTTATGATGTTTGCAATCTCTGACACACTAGAGACTGTGATTTGAGAGTGACTACGTTGTATGTCACCCTAAGGGTAACACACTAAGCAGTCAGATGACTGAAGAGTGACCCTCCAGCAACCCTCTCTCAAATAGCTTAAGGCTTGTAGCGTACGACATCGATTATCCTTATTACTGTGTTTTGAATTGTTTTGAGATAGAAAGGAGAAAGTAATTCTAAAAACCTAGGGTTGAAAAGGGAATAAAACTAACCTAATGTTGTCATGCATGGGTTAAAACCTAATGTCTGTCATGTTTCTCTCTTGCAAAGAGGGAAACAGAGATCCTAGGGGATAAACGAAAAAGAAACAGATATATGCAGTAAACAGTAAACATGTATGCAATGCATCAATACAAGCGAGGCAAGGGAGTCCCACTCAACCTCGAACCTGGGAAAACAATAGGCAAAGTGAAACAGCTTCACTTCAAACCTAAGGGGGCAAGCTGTACCAGCCAACAATCAATACAGAAAAAGAAATAAAACCTAACACCAGCTCTGACAGCAACACCAGCTCCTTCAGCTACAGCTCAAACAACAACAGCTCTGACAGCTACAGTTGATTAACAGCAAAAAAGGTTGACAGTAACAACTTCAAGCAAGATCCCCTCTTCACTCTTCAATGATCCCCAAGCTTTAGATAAGCTCCTGTCTCCAAAAATCTCCAAGCTCTGGCAAGCATTGAACCCCAACAAGTAAGCAGCTTCAAAAAGCAGCAGGACCCTAACTCCAACAGATAACCAGCTTTGACAGGCACAGGCTATACCTTCACCACTCTTCAATGAACTTCATTCTTCAAGAGGTTCCCATCTTCAATGCCACCACTCCAGAAGAAAATCAACTAATGATAGATGAAGTTGAAATGTTAAGAGGCTCAGTGACAACCCAAGGAAATCACTAAGATCTTAACATAGCAAGTGAAAGGTATCCTCAAAGTTCTACCCAACCAAAGCATGCTCTACATCCCTCCTAAGGAGAGATGGAACTTCTTTGGGGGACCTTGTGTCATGGGATGGAATAGAGGCATAAGAAGCTCTCTATGTTTGCAAGAATAAACAAGACTACTCTAATGCTCTTCCTATGAACCCTAATCCCTAAGCCTCTGACAAGCCCTCTATCAAAAGAGAAGTCTTCAACTTCCAAGCTTCTTCAAGCCATCCAAAGCAACTTCATTTGATCTTCAAGTTCTCCAAGCAAAGCCCAAGCCAAAAGCACTCCAAAATAGCCCCCACACAAGCATAACCAAATCCAACATCCAAAGGAGAACCCCATAATCATCACACAAGTTGCAAAAATCAGATAAAATGCTAGAGCTTATCAGAAAATCCTAGATAAATTTCTAAGGGAACCTAACCCTATACCCAATACCCCATAGGAATCCCAAACCCTAAATAAACCATTCAAACCTCAAACTATGCACAACACTACAACTATATGTTTTGAAACCCTAATTCTAACCCCTCTCCTATTCACCTCTCAAACTAACCTAAATTTTATTCACAAAAATGTGATAAAATTTCTAAGGGTACATGCTTCCCTAACCTAATCAACCTCACAAGAATCAATCAAAAATCATGCACCAATCTCTCATACTAAATTCAGAAAAAAGAAGTATCAAACAAATGCAAAATAAAACCAATAAAATTGTAAAATATACCAAAAAATATAAAATGCAAAAAATTAATATTTTTATTATTTCACAATTTTCTAGAGTTCCTAAGGGAACTAAGGAAAAAAATCCCATCCTAAAATGATTTTTTTTCAATTTGTTATGAATTATTTACTAACTATGCTAAAACCATGAAATAAAAAGAAAACAGATGGAAAATGATAAAAGAGCGTGATGAATAGCAATAATATCCAGTACAAACTCAAAGATGGGCCCAGGGTGGGGTGCTAATATCAGGCGTGCCTTAAGCCCATTACTACTCAGAAAACAAATGAAAAAAAGAAAGAAAAAGGAAAATGCTCGGGATGAATAGCAATTAAAACAAGTGTTAATCCTAGTGGGCTTTCAACCTAGGGTGTCAATAGCACAAAGTGACTTAAGCCCAATGCACTCAGTTAAGTGAAATGGAGCGTTTAGCTCCTTCAGAGTTCCTTCACAAATTCTCATTCGCTCGTGGCCGTTGGATATGGATTTGGTCAATGGTCTTCTCATCATCCTAGGGTTATTAGTTCATCTTCCTCATTTGAAAGTGGGAGGGAAAGAAAAGCCATGGATGAACAGAGCTCCATACTTCATCTTCTCCATTCGTATTCTTCTAATATCTCACCAAAACTCAAACCTAAAAATTCTATCCTACTCGTTTTTTTCACCAGCAATCCAACCATGTCAACCAATTGTATTGGAACCTTCTCCTTCTCAAAACACGAATGGTAGTTCAGAAAATGCTCAAACAAAAATTCTCACCAAACCTAAAATTGAAAGGTCTAACATCATCACCACCTAACACTGAGTTAATTCCACTATCTAACTAGGTTTAATCCTCAAGACTCGTCAAGATATAGCCATGAACAGAAATGGTGCTCAACCTAATTTTGTCTCTAAATCGTGAAAATTGTTACCAGAAAGTTCCTAGCCACAATCTACAATGAGTTTAACCATCTAAAACCTAAAGAATCTACATGAATTATGCTACATGGTGAAGTTTACATACCTGCAAATTTTGGATGAACAGAACGATGAAAGCTTCAAATCAAGCTTCAAGATCTTCCAGATACCTTCACTAACACCAGATTGAACTTCTGTATGCAACAATTTGGATTGAATCTTCTTGAATCACCAGATGCGATTCTGAGTTGCAAGCTATGAACTCCAAATGCTATCTCACGATTCTTCACCAATCTTGACCAACAATCTATCTGGAATCACTCACACACTCAAGAGGAAACTTCTGAATGCAAGAAATTGGATTGAAATCGATCAAATTGTTGTAACCGTTTGTGATTTGCAAACTGAAAATTCAGAAATCAATCTCTCCAATATCTCTCAATTTCCACCAACCAATGCCTTGAATCAACCACAAACCTTATATAGAACCTGTAGGAATGCCCTAGAAACTTCAGGAATGATCTATGGGAGAAATTCAATATCTCTTGCATTTGAAATTACCATCTCATGCTTGTATGTGGCAGCTGAGTTCTAAGCTTGTTGTAACACTTGATTCTGATCCAAATTCTCCTCTAATGACAAATTGAATGGATTAGCAAGGGTTAAGGCCTTGGTTATGCTCTAAAGAATGGTTTTGCATATGTTACTTATGATGTAAGAAAGCCATTTCCAAAGCAACTCATGAAACCATGGCTCATCTCAAAATTGTAGAATTGCCAATGTGATTAAAATCCAATTTCTGATCAATTTGACTACCCATATGCCATGTGTATGCCTCATATCTCAAAAATCCCAATTTCCCTCCTTTGAATCATTTGAAAAATCTCCCTTTTTAGGCCATTTTGGGCAATTTTGTGATACAAGCCATTCCAATCACCCATGACTTCTTATCTGACCTAAAAACATCATTTTAAGCACATCTCATGTTGAACATTTTTCCATTTGAGGAGTGGAAGATAGAGATTTTGACCTATGTTGAAAAATGACCTATAATTCAACTTTCCCAAAATACCCCTGGATTGTCAAGACCATAACTTGAGTTCCACAAATCTTCTTGAGGACTTATAGTACTAAAATTAAAGCTAAGATCAAGCCCTACAATTATTATGTTGGCCAAGAATCCATTTGAAAACTCCTTGATGGGCAAAAGTTGCTTGGAAGTCAAGTGACTTCCACAGATAAATTTCAGTGTCCTCTGATGACCCATAACTTGCAAGAACCATAACTTGAGTTCTACAAATCTCCTTGAAGACTTATATTACTAAAATTAAAGCTATTGATAAGATCTACAAGTTTCATGTTGGCCAAGAATCCATTTGAAACTTTTATTTAGACTTGTGTGGCTTGGAAGTCCAGTGCTATACAGGGGATTTTACCCTAGGAACCCTGTCTCAAACACCTCCAACCACTCTTGATTCTCTTGTACTTGATCTTGAATCATCCAAACACATGCTTTAACATCTCAACCCATGACTTCCATGACTTAGAACTAGGTATTGGTGCCCTTTCCTTGCTCTCCTTGTCCTAGGGTTACCCAGATGAAACCCTACTTGTACACACCTCCACTGTGGTTCTTGACCTT
Source organism: Lathyrus sativus (assembly GCA_963859935.3). Taxonomy (NCBI): domain Eukaryota; kingdom Viridiplantae; phylum Streptophyta; class Magnoliopsida; order Fabales; family Fabaceae; genus Lathyrus; species Lathyrus sativus. The sequence continues at coordinate 185,036,291 of OZ012736.1, read as the reverse complement.
GATACCATGACTTGTCTAAGCTTCAATATGGCTCTCTAGGCCTCCCATGGGATCCATACGCACCTCAAATTCATAATTCCATGCTTCATACCCCATTGATGACCCTCAATACACCTCAAGTTAGGAGAGAAATCCACTTGTTGACACTCAAATCTCCTCAAAGCTTCAACCCATTCCTTGATGACTTGGATGTTCCTCGGCTTGAATAAGGCCCCTTGATGTGCTTCTTTAGATAAGGATGGCACTTGACCCCCTGTTAGATGACTTGCTATGTTATGATATGCAAATGATTGGACCATGTACACGATGTGACTATGCAAATGATAATGCGATTAAAACATAAACCAGGTGAAATAGGTTGAGCAAATTTTAGGGTGCAACAACTGTCCCTATTCAAACGGCTTGGACCCGAATGGGTGAAGAGCGAACGGCCTTCAAACAATCGAGGTACGAGACGGTTGAATACCAAGAATCCGGAAATTTGCCAACCGCAGAAATAAACTGCACAAACAGCTTGGGAACAATAACCAGAGGACCGAATCGGGTTGTTACGGCAACAACCGATCAGCCATCCACTATCAAAATCTGATTCAACGTCAACCGCCTGTGTAGCGCCACAGGCCGTTAACTCCCTCTTGTCAAAACACCCTGCCTTTTGTCCACGCTAAGACTCCGCATTCTGCCAATACGGAGAAAACAACTTAGCGACCACGCTGGGGATCATTTCTGTTTAATCACAGGGAACTCATCTGCCCATCCCTACAGGCACGTCATCTGTCTGAACACAGAAAACCCCATCCGAAAAGTCATCTGCATGATTACAGAAAACTCCATCCGCCTACTTCATACGGGAAAAGTCATCTGCCTGATTACCGGAAAATCCATCCGCCTGCTTCATACGGGAAAAGTCCATCTGTCTGAACACCGGAGAATCCATCCGCTTGCTTCATACGGGAAAAGCATCTGAATACCGTTTCTCTGCCTACCTCTACAGTAGCCAACTCCGTTGGTCCCAACCCACAAACGACTTTGAAGAGGACTCTACTGGGGACAGTAACACGAGGAAATCACGGCGAATTCCTTGGGGAAAATACTTTTGTCAAATATCGGAACACAACTCACATACTCTGTCTATCACGGGAAAATTATCTATCTGGATACCGGAAGATTCATCCACCTGCTTCATACGGGAAAATTCATCTGCCTGATTCTTACAGGAAAACCCATCTACCTGATTCTTATAGGAAAGTTCATCCGCCTGCTTCATACGGGAAAACACATCTGCCTGATTCTTACAGGAAAGTTCATCCGCCTGTTTCCTACGGGAAAATACGTCTGGCTGATTCTTACAGGAAAGTTCATCCGCCTGTTTCATACGGGAAAATACGTCTGCCTGATTCATACAGGAAAGTTCATCCGCTTGTTTCATACGGGAAAACACATCTGCCTGATTCATACAAGAAAGTTCATCCGCCTGTTTCATACGGGAAAAGTCATCTGCCTGATTCATACAGGAAAGTTCATCCGCATGTTTCATACGAGAAAATCCATTTGCCTGATTTATACAGGAAAGTTCATCCGCCTTTTTCATACGGGAAAAGTCATCTGCCTGATTCATACAGGAAAGTTCATCCGCCTGTTTCATACAGGAAAATACATCTGCCTGATTCATACAGGAAAGTTCATCCGCCTGTTTCATACGGGAAAATCCATCTGCCTGATTCATACAGGAAAGTTCATCCGCCTGTTTCATACGGGAAAATCCATCTGCCTGATTCATACAGGAAAGTTCATCCGCCTGTTTCATACGGGAAAATACATCTGCCTGATTCATATAGGAAAATCCCTCCTGGATATAGCTTCTTTGCCTATTCTTTGCAGTAGCTAACTCCACTGGGAATATTCTGAAAATAACTGCCCGACACCCGTTTTGACAACAAGTGACCACTTCTGAAATCTTGATTCATGAAACCCTGAAATGCTGCCGCGACAGCAAACCTGAAGAAAACACTCCGCTGGTCGGATAAGAGAAATTTCAAACAGTAACTCTGTGGGGAATGATAACAAGAATTACATCAACATATGTCTCACGGCAAGACCTTGATCATCTGGTAATAGATCTGAGTTGTAACTTCATACTCCTGCTGAGAAACACCTCTGAAAGCAAAAGGTTAATCAACCTGATTTATGTTTCAAAATGCGTATGTTTGGCAATGGCGCAATGCTCCACACGGCATGGAAATGCTACGCATTTTTTGGGTAGATGCAAACATGATAATGTATGCAAATGCACATGCAGGTTCAGGCTGCTGGGGAAGGCTCTGACAAGCTTGCTTCAACACGGCTGTTGAGGACGAATACCACCCTGTTGGGGATGAACGAGTATCGCAACGTATTCCGGCAAAATAAATGCCGGAAATACAACAAACTCTGTCGGGGAAAGATTACACATCGATTTCCACTGGGAGGAAAGAATAACACCTGCTGGGAAGATTAACACAGCTGGGGGAGAAGCAAACCTTCTGGGGGACGACTGTCTGGGTACAGTTTACAACTCAGAACTACCACTCTATTGGGAATAATCATCCTGACGAAGGCATGACGACCTGTGGGGAGAAAGAAAACCATCCTCGGTGGGGATAATCCTTCTGAACTTCTATCTTGGTTATGCGCCATGGAAATCCTCCCAGCTGGGGATTGAATGCGCACATACTCGGCTCTCTAGGGAGTATAACCTTTGCATGGGACACTGATCTTGTCTTGCTGGGGATATCCTGTGGACACTTCCATGGGGATACTCTTCTGGGAAAACTAATCCTTCCTTCGGTAAGGGATAACATCGTCTCAACCTTTGGGGGTGGGGTACGACCTGCTGGGAAATAAAGTCAAGTCCTTCTTCCAGGGCCTCTGGCTAGGGCCACCATTTTCTGATTGTCCGCTTCAAGGGCGAGAACCCTGCAAAACAAAAACGAGACAAAACAAATCTATACAACCAAATCTATTCGGGTTAGCGTCTGTGACATTACTTCAGTCAATTCGAAGTTTTAGCAATTATTGGCAAAGGCCAACAAAGTTATGCACATGCGAGTCCATCAAAAACATCAGCGTTTTCCACATACAAAACAGTAAAGCACAAACATCAAATACTGAATAACATGTTTTATTGATTGAGCCTGTAAATAGGCAAAGCTTTGTACATCGGATGCAACTCCTGAAAAGAGGAAGTTACGCATACACACATACATATATGCACAAAAAGCATTAAAAAACAAAACAATATTTGTATACATGTCGGCAACATGGTGCAGACAAACATCATGAGCTGATCCTCCTATGACTCGCCTGACTTTGGCGCTTTCCTGGTATTCGACTTTCGGAAGAGATTGTGTTGGATAAACGAACCCTCAGGTACTCCCAAACCACTAAGCAATGTAGTATCAAATCCGGACCACATTCATTTGCTTTTTCAATCCCTAACTTTTGCGTGAATCGCCCTTTGCGGGTTTTCAATTCACCGGGATACCCTTTTTTGCCGAAGTCGCCCTTTGCAGGTTTTTCGACTTCGCGGGTGTACATCTTTTTCAATTTTATCCCTAACTTTTGCCCGAACCTTTTTATTCATTTTTTACAGTTCGCCAGGATGCCCCATTTTTGCCTGGACTCTCTTTTTACTGTCCAGCGGGTCACTTTCAAGCAAAGTATTTTTTAACTGCGTCTGAATTCACAGGAGACGAAAAGTCTTCACCATCCATGGTAGATAGTAGCAAGGCTCCTCTAGAGAAGACTTTTCTGACAACGTAGGGACCTTCGTAATTAGGGGTCCACTTGCCCCTGTGATCTGTTTGGGGCGGGAGAATCCTCTTTAGCACAAGGTCGCCCGTCTGAAAGCTTCGTGGACATATCTTCTTATCGTAAGCTTTCTTCATCCGGCTTTGATATAACCGACCGTGTGCGAGAGAAGCTAGCCTCCTCTCATCCATTAAACTGAGCTGGTTCAGTCTATCTTTAACCCATTATGCCTCGTCAAGTTGGACATCTCGTAAAACCCTCAAGGAAGGAATCTCAACCTCCAACGGTAACACTGCCTCCATTCCGTATACCAATGAGAAAGGGGTTTCCCCGGTTGATGTGCGTACCGTCGTACCATAACCGTGCAAAGCGAAAGGTAGCATCTCGTGCCAGCCCTTATACGTCACAACCATCTTCTGGACAATCTTCTTTATGTTCTTATTGGCCGCTTCAACAGCGCCATTCATCTTGGGTCGGTAAGGAGAAGAGTTGTGATGTTCAATCTTAAAATTCTGGCACAGCTCTTTCATCATCTGGTTATTCAAATTCGAACCGTTGTCGGTGATAATCCGTTCAGGGATTCCATATCTGCAGATAATATCTCGTTTGATAAATCTGGCGACCACTTGTTTGGTGACATTGGCATATGACGCTGCTTCCACCCATTTGGTAAAGTAATTAATTGCCACCAAGATGAACCAGTGTCCGTTGGATGCCATAGGCTCGATCTTCTCGATCATATCAATTCCCCACATCGAGAACAGCCACGATGATGACATCACATTCAGAGGACTTGGGGGTACATGGACCTTGTCTGCATAAATTTGGCATTTATGACACCTCTTTGCAAACTTGAAACAGTCTGTTTCCATAGTTAGCCAGTAATAACCTGCCCGCAGCAGTTTTCTCGTCATAGCATGCCCACCAGCATGTGTACCAAATGTACCCTCATGTATCTCTTCCATGAGCAACTTCGTCTCTTTCTCATCTACACAGCGTAGCAACACCAAGTCGTGGTTTCTTTTATATAGGACACCGTCAGGATTCAAATAGAAATTGTTAGCCAATCTCCTGAGAGTCTTCTGATCTCGACTGGATGCCTCAGCCGGATACTCCTTGTTCTTCAGGAAATTCTGAATGTCAAAGTACCAGGGTTGACCATCGGGAACCTTGTCAATGGCAAATATGAATGCAGGCCTATCAAGCCGAGAGATAACAATCTGGGGAGCCTCCTTCCAGAAGTTAACTTTATACATTGAAGACAATGTCGCCAGGGCGTCAACCATTTGATTTTCCGCTCGCGGTACATGATGCAATTCCACCTTGTCAAAGAAAGGCAACAATCTTCGTGCATAGTTCATATATGGTATCAAATTGGGCTGACGTGTCTCCCATTCTCCTTTAATCTGATTCAACACTAGAGCCGAGTCTCCGTATACATCCAGATGCTTGATTCGCAAATCAATAGCTTCTTCCAGACCCATGATGCAAGCCTCATATTCAGCCTCATTATTGGTAACGGGAAAATTCAATCGGGCAGTAAAGGGGATGGGCGACCCCTGAGGAGTAGTGATAATTGTCCCTATTCCGCTACCATAGGAATTTACAGCTCCGTCAAATATTAACTGCCACTTGGAACCCAACTCCGGTCCTTCGTCTGGCAACGGTTCTTCACAATCTTTCATCTTCAGGTACATGATATCCTCGTCAGGAAAATCAAACCTCATCGATTGGTAGTCCTCAACAGGCTGCTCCGCGAGGTACTCTGACAAAACGCTACCTTTAATAGCCTTTTGCGAGACATACTGAATATCATATTTGGTTAACACCATCTGCCATCGAGCAATTCTTCCGGAGAGTGCTTGCTTTTCAAACACGTATTTGATTGGATCCATCTTTGAAATTAGCAGGGTTGTATGATTTAGCATGTATTGCCTCAAACGTTTGGCGGCTCAGGCTAGCGCGCAACACGTCTTCTCGAGCATTGAGTATCTAGACTCACAGTCAGTAAACTTCTTACTCAAATAGTAGATCGCATGCTCTTTACGTCTGGTCTCGTCGTGCTGACCGAGAACACAACCCATACTTTCCTCAAGAACCGTCAAGTACATAATCAGAGGTCTCCCGGCCACTGGGGGTATCAAAACAGGAGGTTTCTGCAAGTACTCTTTTATCTTGTCGAACGCCTTTTTGACAATTTTCATTCCAGGTCACAACCTGGTCCTTTTTCAACAACTTGAATAACGGCTCGCATGTCGCAGTTAAGTGAGATATGAACCGGGCGATATAGTTCAACCTCCCTAAAAATCCACGCACTTCTTTTTCTGTTTTAGGTGTCGGCATTTCTTGTATTGCTTTTATTTTCGCAGGATCAACCTCTATTCCTTTTTCGCTCACGATAAACCCCAGTAGTTTTCCCGATCTCACCCCGAAGGTGCACTTGTTAGGGTTCAGTCTCAACCTGAACTTCCTAAGTCTCTTGAACAGTTTCAGCAGATTAACCAAATGCTCCTCCTTCGTCTGGGATTTGGCAATCATATCATCAACATAAACCTCGATCTCTTTATGCATCATGTCATGAAAGAGAGTCGTCATAGCACGTTGATATGTTGCCCCAGTGTTCTTCAGTCCGAAGGGCATCACTTTGTAACAAAATGTTCCCCAGGGGGTAATGAAGGTAGTCTTCTCCATGTCTTCTGGAGCCATTTTGATCTGATTGTAACTCGAGAAGCCGTCCATGAAGGAGAATACGGAGAACTGAGCAGTGTTATCAACCAGCACATCGATGTGAGGAAGTGGAAAGTCATCTTTCGGGCTCGCTTTGTTCAAATCACGGTAGTCTACATACATTCGTACTTTACCGTCTTTCTTCGGCACTGGCATAATATTAGCGACCCATGAGGGATATTTTGTAACAGCTAGGAAACCAGCATCCTACTGTTTTTGAACTTCCTCCTTGATCTTCACAGCCATGTCCGGTCGGGTTCTTCTGAGCTTTTGTTTAATAGGCGGACATTCCTCTCGCAGTGGCAGACGGTGAACGACCATATCTGTATCCAACCCCGACATATCCTCATACAACCAAGCAAATATATCATTGTACTCTTTGAGCATCTCAACCAATCTTTGCTTGATGTCGCTCTGCAGCGCAGCCCCTATACAGATGTTTCTCACAACCTCTTCCGACCCCAAATTGATAATCTCAACGACTTCCTCATGAGGCAGAATGATTCTTTCTTCTTGTTTCAATAACCAGGTCAACTCTTCTGGTACGTCGCCATCTTCAACAATATCTTCCTCAGCCTGAAATACCGGGTACTCGAAGTCGAAGTGAGTCATAGGCGGTTCATAGATGTCATCTGAAATAGTAATCCTGCAAAGGAAATGGTTAAATGCTTCAAAACGCATACAAATCAAATAACCACATTGCCATTTTATTGTAAAACACAAAAACGGAAAAAACAGGGATCACAATATTTGTATATGAAAAACGCCTTTATTTTATGATTAAACAATGTAATGTACATAACCAAATGGCCCTAAGCAAAATCACTATGCCCCGGGTAGGACACAGAATTATTCAACAATTAAGAAAACAAATCATTACTGTTTAGTTGTCACAGGAACAGTTTCCCGGATAGACCAATTGCAGAGACTTTGTCCTGGCACGCTTAGCTTGATCCATGCGTCCATATCACAGTCGCTATCTCCGTTTTCAGCATCGGAAATAGCATTGATAGTCTCGAAGCTCACCCCATTTGGTGTAATGGTTATCGGCCTTCTGAACTTGGGCGCTCCTGAAGAGGATGCTGATGACGAAGGATGATACCCTAGCCCGAACTTGTCATTCTTCACGGGAATCTCCAATACCTGCCCCCAGCCCTTGGTTTTGCCTGCCTGCACTAGAGCCTGAGCCTCTTTGTAGGATGATACTGCCACGTCTGATATTTTGCTGGAACCCTGAGCTTTGTCTTTAATTCGCAACCCTTCGAAGGCTTGACACGGTGTTTCGTGTATTTCACCGTCGACCTCGACATATTTGAATGAAGACAAATGGCTAACCAGAATATCTTCCTCTCCACAAACGGTGACGACACTATCCCCAACCATATACTTCAGCTTTTGGTGTAACGTGGATGTGACTGCCCCGGCAACATGGATCCATGGGCGCCCAAGAAGACAACTATACGCTGGCTGGATGTCCATTATATAGAATTCGGTTTCAAATATTTCAGGCCCCACCTGCAACGGTAATGTTATCGATCCGAAAACTGACCTCCTCGTTCCATCGAACGCCCTCACCACTAAATCATTGGGCGTGCAAACAATCCCCCTGATATCCAACTTCATCATGGCTTTCTTCGGTAGCACATTCAGGGAAGATCCAGTGTCTACTAAAACATGGGACATGACCATGCCCCGGTATTCTACTGACACATGCAATGCCATATTGTGCTCTCGCCCTCTCGGAGTCAAATCAAAGTCTGTGAAGCCCAAACTGTGCCCCGCATTGACATGCGCCATCACCCCTTCTAACTAATTAACAGAAACTTCTTGAGGAACGAACGACGTGTCTAGAATCTTCAGCAAAGCGTTCCGATGGGCCTCGGAACATAACAGCAATGATAGGATAGAAATTTTTGACGGCGTTTGCTGGAGGTGCTCAACGATTTTGTAATCACTTTTACGAATGAGCCTCATAAACTCCTCCACATCCTTAAGTGACGTTTCCTTTTCATTCGACTGAGAAGGACCACCCTCAGTTACCTTGGCTTTGCCCTTGGCTAATCTTTCTGCCTCTACCTCGGGTGACGTGAAGATTCTTCCGCTTCTAGTCATACCCCCTGTTCCGACAACATTATCTACAACCCCAGTTGGTTGTCCATTGACTTCAATTCTCTCACCGTCGCAATATACCTCCAACCTGTAAGTCCACGACACTGCTTTAGTACTCTCAAAAGGAATCGGTCCTGCTTTGGTAATTGTGATCGTTGGCCGCTTGGCAGGTGCCGTTATCGTTATTGTTTTCCTCGGAATCGTTACCGTCGCAACATCGTTCAGCTCATCACACAACGCCTCTACAGGCTTTTCAACCGCGGTTCGATCAAACTGCAAGGTACCTTCATCCATCATAGCCTGAATACCCTGCTTCAACTCATTACAACCCTCTGGCTGGGTCCAACAATCCAAGGAGAATTCATCACAACCCGGGAATACACCCCCTTTTAACAGCGTGCTTTTAATCTCACCCAACGGTGTCTTCAGCTCATTGACATCCATCACTAGATTCAGATTCTCCTCTGTCAAGATAGCGTTTTCCCCATGATTGGGCATAGGCTGTTGTACTATATTTGGACCCACCTGTCCAAAGTTAATAGCTTTGCTATCCAATAAATCCTGAACTTTATGCTTAAATGCCTGACAAGCTTCTATATCATGCCCGGGTGCCCCGGAATGGAATTCGCAATGCTTGTTGGCGTCATACCCATAAGGGAGTACCGCCCCTGTAGGTGGTGCCAAAGTCCTCTTTTCAACCAAGTTCAACCCTAGCAGGGTCTGGAGGAGTTCTGCATACGTGGAAGGAGGTGCCTCAAATACTCTTTTCTGTCTCGCATTTTGTATCCTCCTCGGGCCAGGATTTTGTCCTTGCTGTTGCTGTGGTTGTTGTTGTTGTGGCTGCCTCTGTTGAGGAAAAGGGATAGTGACACTAGCTATCTGTTGCGGCTGAACATACTGATTTCTTCCTCTGCCCCTGCCCCTGCCACCAATCACGGCCCTAGTATCACCCTGTCGTCTACCCCCAAATGCTTTTCTGGCACCTCCTGTTGAAGTAGACTCCCCTGCTTGGAACCTTCCAACTTTAATCCTGTTCTCGATCATCTCCCCCATAAGAATCAAATCTGAGAAACTGCTCAATGACACACTAAACAATTTTTCATAGAACACCCCCGTAAATGTCCCAATGAACATGTCATTCATCTCCCTTTCAATTAAAGGAGGATGCACCCTCGCTGCCATATCGCGCCACCTTTGCGCATACTCTTTAAAACTTTCCCCGTTCTTCTGTGACAAACCCTGCAATTGGACCCGGTTTGGCGCCAGATCGCTGTTATATTTGTAATGTGTCACGAAAGCATCAACCAATTGCTTCCAGGTTTTAATCTGCGTGGGCTCCAGCCCCATATACCATTCAAGTGAAGGTCCTGATAAGCTGTCCTGAAAGAAATGCATGAGCATCCTTTCGTCATCTTAATATGCGGACATCCTTCTATAATAAGAGCGGACATGGACCTTAGGGCAGGTGTCCCCCTTGTATTTGTCAAAAGTGGGAGCCTTGAATTTCAACGGCACCCTTAGCCCTGGCACCAAGCCCATTGTAGTCATATCCAAACCGGTGGAGTTCTGATTCACTACCCCCTTCATCTGTTCTTCAAGCATTCTGATCCTCTGCACAGGATCAACAGGTCCTTCAAATCCCATGCCTCTTCCAGAAAAGGCGTCCTCCTGGCGGTCTTCGCCCCAATTCATATTTTCATTTCCATATCCGTCGTAACCAGTGTTGCGACCAAACCCTTGCTGATTGATCATGGGACCTCGTCCCCCGTTACCGAAACCCTGGTTGACCCTAACAGGTCCAAACCCAGTGTTGATAGGAATCACCCCAGCACCATTCATATTACCAAATCCACCATACCCCTGGTTAGCGTTACCAAAACCGTCGTAACCGAAACCCTGAGTATTGGAGCTGAATTTCCCGTCCTGATTGACGTAATCAAATCCCTGATCATTGTAGCCGAAGCCATTGTTGCCAAAACCATCACCGCCATTGTTGTTACCACCGCCTTGGTTGGCGTCCCCAAATCCAACATTGTTAACAACAGTCTCATTTCCATTCCCTGTGTTGCCATTGCCAGCGCCAACGCCATCGTTTACAACCACAACAGGTGGGGTCACCACAGGTGGAACCACAGGCGTAGGGGGCCCATCCTCCGGAATAGTTTCAACGTGTGCAGAATTGTGGTCATTGTTGCCATTTCCATTAGTCCGCGTCAGCAGCGGCTGTACCAAAGTCTGGAGGCTCTCCTGGCCCTTAGCAATGTTCTCCATTGCTTGCATGAACAGATTCAGCTTCTCGCGGATTTCCTGCATCTCCACTTGGACTTGATCCATGATTCTCTTGCAGTTGTTTCGGGTTGAGTAGCGGTGGACTCTTTGTTCGTCAATCCTGAAAAACCTGAAGATGCAGGAAATAAGATACAGATTCGAGAATATGGGTCATGCAATATGAATGCAGATGCAATTGTGTAAATATGCTACAGGTTATATTCCCCCCAATTCTAGTTTCGGAGAGAAGGCCATCATGACAATGGAGTCCCCATCAAGCAAGCAAGGAATCAGAAAAACCCTCATATATAAACACATGCCAAGAGGCTGAGTACAAGAGTACAACTGAATACAACTGAAGAGACCTCGACCAACAAGCCTGGCGATGGTCAAAATACAAGTACAAATAACAAAGGCAAGGCAAAGATAAATCAGGCCAAATGGCATGCTCTGACGTCTTCCAATATCCCCAGCGTCTCTGGACGACCCAGTCTGGAGATTAGCTCTTGTATCAGTAAGGCATGCCGCTCGGCAGTGGATCTCAACTTTTTGGCGTCGTCCTGGCAGGTTCCTTCGCCAGAACTCTAGTCAAGTCTGTACCTCTTGGAACCGGCCTTCACTTCATAACCTCTCAGCTTCTCGTCAAGGTTACTTACTCTAAGCTCAACAGCGCTCCTAAGTGATGTCTCTTCGGCAATCTTTGCGTCTTGGGCTCTAATCTGTGCCTCTAGCGTGGCAATCTGCAACTTCAGTTCGTCTTCACGCTCCTTCCGCTTGGTAAGCATGGCATTCCACAATGCTTCCCACTTGCTGAGGCGGGTATAAGCTTTGCTTAAAAGTTCCTTCTTGGAAGCAAGCACCTTGCTAACACCGTTCAAGGCTATTCCCACTTTTTCTTTCTTGTTGGTCTCTTCCGTTAACTCTGAACCCAACTTATTAATCAATTCAGTTTGTTCCCTCAAAGTGAAGGTAGCTTCATTCTTCTCATGACGCAACTGGAAGATCTCTTTCTCTAACTCATCATTGGCTTTCTTCAGTTCTTCGTTTTCAGCCAACAATTTGTTATACTTCTCACTCTCTACCGAAGTAGGTACCTCAATCATTGGAAGGTACAGGGGTTCCACAGCAGGATAAGGCATCAAGGAAATCCTAGCTCTCTCGCGGATCCAAGCCAAATAAGGATCATAAGCTCTGTTGTTGCTCTTACCGAGCAAAGCTTTCCCTCTCCTATGGATGTTAGCCCATGCATGTCTCAATCTGATCAGAACAGCCGTGTCTAATAAGCCCGTGAGATACAGAGATTCCTGTATCTCCTTCTCAATAGGAGCATCCCTCAAAGCATAACCGAACTGTCTTACCAGCAGTGAAGGGTTATAGTTAATACAGCTTTTTCGTCCAATCAAAGGGACATTCGGAAAGCCACTGCAACTATATACAATATCAGTGCCAAGCATACTCCTATCAAACCAAATGATATTCTCAGCAGACAGCCCCATCAACCGGGAAGACCAATCCACAGTATCCACAACATCAACAAAAGGTCATGTCTTCGGAAGATGCCCCTGGAACCACCTGTACAAGAGAGGAAGACAGCAGGAAACATTCTTGCCATGACGTTTCTCATTCTTGTAGTGAATAGAATGATAAACATCGCCCAAGAGAGTAGGAACTGGATTCTTCGAGGCAAGAATCAGGAAGGCATCTGAATCGAAAAAATCTGGCACATTAGGAAACAAGACAATCCCGTAGATGCAGACAACTAGAATGGCACTGAAGGCAACCCAACATCCACTCTTCGCGCACTGTGTAGCCTTCTCAACCAGGACAGACAAGTGAAAACCATAAGCTCCGTTCAGCTTGACCAAACCTCCGGGGAACTCAGAAGCGTCTAAATTGACAATCTCAGCGAGTGTAGCTAACTCAGGCTCGGCATCAACATGTATAAAGGGCATCTGGTCTAACACAGGAACTCCCAACATAGCAGAATACTCCTCCAAAGTGGGTGCCAAAATATAGTCGGGAAATAAGAAACATCTCAGCTGCGGCTCATAAAACTGCATCAAAGTATACACCCCAGTTGTCTCGAATGCTGAAGGTCTGTATAACAAACTAAACAATCTCCCATAAGATACTCTGAACTCAGCCCTCACTCTCTCATCTGCTAGAGCAACTAAACCCATCAAGGAACTGATATCTGGTGAATGCAACCGGTAAGCAACTGTCCTCTTCAGGGACTCCATGTCTGGCTAGAAGATATACTAGAATCAGAGGGGAATGATCACACCTGCAACATAAATACATGTTAATGATATGCAAGATGAGTATGCAATAATGCAATATGCAAAACTAATGCAGCGGGGATCAAGTGACATATTGTTGAGGAGATCCATCCATAATATCTGTCTTCATAGGCTCACAATACTGCTCAAACCCGGTCTCGACAGACCCAAAACAATGCTCCAACCTGGTCTTAATAGACCCATAGCAAAGCTCTGATGAAGGAACCCAGGTAACCACACATAGTGATCCAAAATCAAGAAAACCGGGTGATCTGGAGGTCAAGTTTCGTGCATGCCCCAATCCCCCTCACAGGTAGGTGTCCTATCAACTGACACAAGGTACGGCATCCTATGCGGTCGTTGACGTCACAGACTTTCAAGACTGATGATACGATACCCAGAAGGTGTGGCATCATGTCCTGAAGAGGCCTCACTTAGCCAACTTCCAATTGATCGGTCCCCAGAGTCGACAATCCTCGGGTCAGACAACTTGTCGAGCCCTAAGGGCCAGGCAAGAAGCATCAAAGAGAATCTCGTCCGAGCGCAGATTTCGCGGCTAGCTGGTGCAAGCTAAGCAAGCAGGCTAACCACTACTCTCTACTTCTAAGTCTAGGTGTAACCTCAAGCCCAGGTCCGACTTATCTCTCAACAGATCACCCCTCCCCACAACAGCAATAACAATATAAAGCTGACAATAAAATGCGGAAAGTAAATCTATACAACACCCACGACGGGAAAACAAGCGCTAGGATTGACTCGCATAGGGGATATTCCGGTCCCCAGCAGAGTCGCTAGCTGTCGCTGCTGCGAAAATCGGTGCCGGCTAAACAGAAGAGTCGCCACCGTGCGTTATTTATCCCAACGGAGGGAAAGGAAACACTCAGAGTAAACCTAACGCAAAACGGGAAAGGAATGGTCATCGCAACAAAATCCTGGATTCGGGAGTTGGTTACGCAAGGGGAAGGTATTAACACCCCTCACGTCCGTCGTACTCGACGGGATCCACGCTTGTTTTCTAGTACGGATTGTTATTCTATCTACTCTACAGGTCAAGGGTTAAAAGAAAATAAAATGACTCGGCAAAGTATCGCACTTTATGCCTACGTATTCCCGTCTGGAACGAGAAATCAGAGTCAACGTAGTTCGCCTACCTATGGGAAAGGAGGGGAAGGTTGCTCGCTAGGATACGGCATCCTATGCCTACGTACTTTCATACAGCATGAAAGATCAGAGCAAACGTAGTTCGGGCCACGGAAGACACATATTTGTCTGACTGTTTTTATCTTTCTGAAAAGAGGTTTCTTCTGATTAGGAGTCCAAGCGGACAAAAATGACACTTTGATGTTTGTTTTCAGTCTTTTACGCAAGAACTGTTTTTTATGATGTTTGCAATCTCTGACGCACTAGAGACTGTGATTTAAGAGTGACTACGTTGTATGTCACCCTAAGGGTAACACACTAAGTAGTCAAATGACTGAAGAGTGACCCTCCAGCAACCCTCTCTCAAATAGCTTAAGGCTCGTAGCGTACGACATCGATTATCCTAATTACTGTGTTTTGAATTGTTTTGAGATAGAAAGGAGAAAGAAATTCTAAAAACCTAGGGTTGAAAAGGGAACAAAACTAACCTAATGTTGTCATGCATGGGTTAAAACCTAATGTCTGTCATGTTTCTCTCTTGCACAGAGGGAAATAGAGATCCTAGGGGATAAACGGAAAAGAAACAGATATATGCAGTAAACAGTAAACATGTATGCAATGCATCAATACAAGCGAGGCAAGGGAGTCCCACTCAACCTCGAACCTAGGAAAACAATAGGCAAAGTGAAACAAATTCACTTCAAACCTAAGGGGGCAAGCTGTACCAGCCAACAATCAATACAGAAAAAGAAATAAAACCCAACACCAGCTCTGACAGCAACACTAGCTCCTTCAGCTACAGCTCAAACAGCAACAGCTCTGACAGCTACAGTTGATTAACAGCAAAAAAGGTTGATATTAAACACTTCAAGCAAGATCCCCTCTTCACTCTTCAATGATCCCCAAGCTTTAGATAAGCTCCTGTCTCCAAAAATCTCCAAGCTCTGGCAAGCACTGAACCCCAACAAGTAAGCAGCTTCAAAAAGCAGCAGGACCCTAACTCCAACAGATAACCAGCTTTGATAGGCACAGGCTTTATCTTCACCACTCTTCAATGAACTTCATTCTTCAAGAGGTTCCCATCTTCAATGCCACCACTCCATAAGAAAATCAACTAATGATAGATGAAGTTGAAATGTTAAGAGGCTCAGTGACAACCCAAGGAAATCACTAAGATCTTAACATAGCAAGTGAAAGGTATCCTCAAAGTTCTATCCAACCAAAGCATGCTCTACATCCCTCCTAAAGAGAGATGGAACTTCTTTGGGGGACCTTGTGTCATGGGATGGAATAGAGGCATAAGAAGCTCTCTATGTTTGCAAGAATAAACAAGACTACTCTAATTCTCTTCCTATGAACCCTAATCCCTAAGCCTCTGACAAGCCCTCTATCAAAAGAGAAGTCTTCAACTTCCAAGCTTCTTCAAGCCATCCAAAGCAACTTCATTTGATCTTCAAGTTCTCCAAGCAAAGCCCAAGCCAAAATCACTCCAAAATAGCCCCCACACAAGCATAACCAAATCCAACATCCAAAGGAGAACCCCATAATCATCACACAAGTTGCAAAAATCAGATAAAATGCTAGAGCTTATCAAAAAATCCTAGATAAATTTCTAAGGGAACCTAACCCTATACCCAATACCCCATAGGAATCCCAAACCCTAAATCAACCATTCAAACCTCAAACTATGCACAACACTACAACTATATGTTTTGAAACCCTAATTCTAACCCCTCTCCTATTCACCTCTCAAACTAACCTAAATTTTATTCACAAAAATGTGATAAAATTTCTAAGGGTACATGCTTCCCTAACCTAATCAACCTCACAAGAATCAATCAAAAATCATGCACCAATCTCTCATACTAAATTCAGAAAAAAGAAGTATCAAACAAATGCAAAATAAAACCAATAAAATTGTAAAATATACCAAAAAATATAAAATGCAAGAAATTAATATTTTTATTATTTCACAATTTTCTAGAGTTCCTAAGGGAACTAGGGAAAAAATCCCATCCTAAAATGATTTTTTTTTTCAATTTGTTATGAATTATTTACTAACTATGCTAAAACCATGAAATAAAAAGAAAATAGATGGAAAATGATAAAAGAGCGTGATGAATAGCAATAATATCCAGTACAAACTCAGAGATGGGCCTAGGGTGGGGTGCTAATATCAGGCGCGCCTTAAGCCCATTACTACTCAGAAAACAAATGAAAAAAAGAAAGAAAAAGGAAAATTCTCGGGATGAATAGCAATTAAAACAAGTGTTAATCCTAGTGGGCTTTCAACCTGGGGTGTCAATAGCACAAAGTGACTTAAGCCCAATGCACTCAGTTAAGTGAAATGGAGCGTTTTGCTCCTTCAGAGTTCCTTCACAAATTCTCATTCGCTCGTGGTCGTTGGATATGGATTTGGTCAATGGTCTTCTCATCATCCTAGGGTTATTAGTTCATCTTCCTCATTTGAAAGTGGGAGGGAAAGAAAAGCCATGGATGAACAGAGCTCCATACTTCATCTTCTCCATTCGTATTCTTCTAATATCTTACCAAAACTCAAACCTAAACATTCTATCCTACTCATTTTTTCACCAGCAATCCAACCATGTCAACCAATTGTATTGGAACCTTCTCCTTCTCAAAACACGAATGGTAGTTCAGAAAATGCTCAAACAAAAATTCTCACCAAACCTAAAATTGAAAGGTCTAACATCATCACCACCTAACACTGAGTTAATTCCACTATCTAACTAAGTTTAATCCTCAAGAATCATCAAGATATGGCCATGAACAGAAATGGTGCTCAACCTAATTTTGTCTCTAAATCGTGAAAATTGTTACCAGAAAGTTCCTAGCCACAATCTACAATGAGTTTAACCATCTAAAACCTAAAGAATCTACATGAATTATGCTACATGGTGAAGTTTACATACCTGCAAATTTTGGATGAACAGAACGATGAAAGCTTCAAATCAAGCTTCAAGATCTTCCAGATACCTTCACTAACACCAGATGGAACTTCTGTATGCAACAATTTGGATTGAATCTTCTTGAATCACCAGATGCGATTCTGATTTGCAAGCTATGAACTCCAAATGCTATCTCACGATTCTTCACCAATCTTGACCAACAATCTATCTGGAATCACTCATACACTCAAGAGGAAACTTCTGAATGCAAGAAATTGGATTGAAATCGATCAAATTATTGTAACCGTTTGTGATTTGCAAACTGAAAATTCAGAAATCAATCTCTCCAATCTCTCTCAATTTCCACCAACCAATGCCTTGAATTAACCACAAACCTTATATAGAACCTGTAGGAATGCCCTAGAAACTTCAGAAATGATCTATGGGAGAAATTCAATATCTCTTGCATTTGAAATTACCATCTCATGCTTGTATGTGGCAGCTGAGTTCTAAGCTTGTTGTAACACTTGATTCTGATCCAAATTCTCCTCTAATGACAAATTGAATGGATTATCAAGGGTTAAGGCCTTGGTTATGCTCTAAAGAATGGTTTTGCATATGTTACTTATGATGTAAGAAAGCCATTTCCAAAGCAACTCATGAAACCATGGCTCATCTCAAAATTGTGGAATTGCCAATGTGATTAAAATCCAATTTCTGATCAATTTGACTATTCATATGCCATGTGTATGCCTCATATCTCAAAAATCCTAATTTCCCTCCTTTGAATCATTTGAAAAATCTCCCTTTTTAGGCCATTTTGGGCAACTTTGTGATACAAGCCATTCCAATCACCCATGACTTCTTATTTGACCTAAAAACATCATTTTAAGCACATCTCATGTTTAACATTTTTCCATTTGAGGAGTGGAAGATAGAGATTTTGACCTATGTTGAAAAATGACCTATAATTCAACTTTCCCAAAATACCCCTGGATTGCCAAGACCATAACTTGAGTTCCACAAATCTTCTTGAGGACTTCTAGTACTCAAATTAAATCTAAGGTCAATCCCTACAATTCTTATGTTGGCCAAGAATCCATTTGAAAACTCCTTGATGGGAAAAAGTTGCTTGGAAGTCAAGTGACTTCCACAGATAAATTTCAGTGTCCTCTGATGACCCATAACTTGCAAGAACCATAACTTGAGTTCTACAAATCTCCTTGAAGACTTCTAGTACTCAAATTAAAGCTATTGAGAAGATCTACAAGTTTTATGTTGGCCAAAAATCCATTTGAAACTTGTATTTAGACTTGTGTGGCTTGGAAGTCCAGTGCTATACATGGGATTTTACCCTAGGAACCCTGTCTCAAACACCTCCAACCACTCTTGATTCTCTTATACTTGATCTTGAATCATTCAAACACATGCTTTAACATCTCAAACCATGACTTCCATGACTTAGAACTAGGTCTTGGTGCCCTTTCCTTGCTCTCCTTGTCCTAGGGTTACCCAGATGAAACCCTACTTGTACACACCTCCACTGTGTTTCTTGACCTTGATACCATGACTTGTCTAAGCTTAAATATGGCTCTCTAGGCCTCCCATGGGATCCATACACACCTCAAATTCATAATTCCATGCTTCATACCCCATTGATGACCCTCAATACACCTCAAGTTAGGAGAGAAATCCACTTGTTGACACTCAAATCTCCTCAAAGCTTCAACCCATTCCTTGATGACTTGGATGTTCCTCAGCTTGAATAAGGCCCCTTGATGTGCTTCTTTAGATAAGGATGGCACTTCACCCCCTGTTAGATGACTTGCTATGTTATGATATGCAAATGATTGGACCATGTACATGATGTGACTATGCAAATGATAATGCGATTAAAACATAAACCAGGTGAAATAGGTTGAGCAAATTTTAGGGTGCAACAGTTCGTTGCTATGTTGTCGGGCGTATATTATGAAAAGTTAATCAGTAGCATGTCAGGTAGCTTTTCTGATCTGATTATTACTGGGGAGAGGGTGGAGAATGGCATTAAGCTTGGTAAAATTCAGGTCGGCGAAGGATCCTCAACTGGAGGAGGAAGAAATCCGTTTGGCAATAAAAAGAAGGAAGGTGAGACTAACGCAGTGTCTAGTTCTCGGAACAAAAACAGAAATCAACGTCAGCAATATTGTCAGCAGCAGCAGGTTGCAAGTATCACAATACATCCGTACCACAACAACATCCACAACAACTGTAGAATCAACAAAATTATGCGCCCAGACAATTTCAGGATCGCAGGAGAACCGTCAATAGGAAGTTTGACGCTCCTCCAATGCCATATTCTTAATTTCTTCAGCATTTGTTACAGTTGCAGTTGATACAGAAGAGAACCCTAGCTCCTCTGACGGGTGCACCACCACCTAGTTACGATGCCAATGCTCATTGTGAGTTTCATTCTGGTGCACCGGGTCACAACATTGACAATTGTAAGGCGTTTAAACACAAAGTTCAAGACTTTGTGGATAGCAAAGCTATAAACTTTTCTCACGATGCGCCTAACATCATACAGAACCCCATGCCCAATCATGGGGCAGCCGGAGTCAGTGATATCATGGAAGATGAGAATTTGAATCTGGTGTCAGATGTCAATGAGTTGAAGACGCTGCTAAGCTTTGTAAAAGACAAGTTGTTGAAGGGAGGTGTATTCCCGGGTTGTGATGAGACTTGTGATGAATGTTTGAGCCATCCAGAGGGATGTGAGAAGCTGAAGGACCATATTTAGAGGATGATTAATGATGGAGTCTTGCAATTTGACAGGGTTGCTGAGAAACAGACTGAGGAAATAGTGACTAAAGAGAGGAATGGGGTTGCGACAATCTCGATTCTGTACAAGACTATTACAATTTTTGCGCCGTCGAGGGCGCCAACCATTATCATTACCAAAGCTGGTCTTGTGCCATATGAGAGTACCGTGGAAATTCCGTGGAATTACGAAGCAGAGGTATATTATAACGGGAAAAAACAGGAGTTGAAGAATTTACCGGTTGATTCTGTGGATAATCTAGTTGGAGCTGGGGGGGATTACTCGAAGTGGAAGAGTGTTTTCGTCACCTGAAGTCGTTGCTGACAGAGTTGATAAGGGGAAGAAAGTAGTGGTTGAAGAAACTTCTCGAGCTGGTGAGAAGGACTCTTGGGAGAAGGAAGCGGAGGAGTTCATGAGATTGATAAGAAAGAGTGATTACAAGATTGATGATCACTTGCAGCAAACTCCCTCCAAGATATCCATCTTGTCTTTGTTGTTGTGTTCGGAAGCGCACCGGAATGCTTTGTTGAGAATCCTGAATACAGCTTATGTACCCTATGAGATTTCGGTGAACCAACTTGAAGGGGTTGTAGCACATGTAAATGCAGGTAATGGGCTAGGATTCACGGATTTGGACTTGACCCCAAAGGGGAGGAACCATAAATGTGCGCTGCACATATCTATTGAATGTCGAGGAGCCATTCTGTCACACGTGCTGGTTGATACAGGGTCATCCTTGAATGTACTTCCGAAGAAGGTGCTGATGAAATTGGATACTTGTGGTATAACTGATAACACGAAATCGTATATATATATTGATGCATAATTCAACTGATGTTTAACTGTTTTCGATCCAATTTCGGGTTATTTCCGTGTTATTTGTCTGATGTTTTGCAGGTATCTGATAATCACGTCTAAACAAAGCAATATGAAGAAAAGAAGCAATCACAGATGAAATATGGACGAAAACCGGATGAAAACAACATGAAAAACGCAGAATGCATATTTTGCTGATGTGACGACCGTCACAGCTCCATGACGACCGTCACACACCGTGACGACCGTCATGCAGGCAAAAACACCCAACTTCAAATGCACGTGCAAGAAGAAGTTCCAAGTCCCAAATAGTGGACCACTACTCCCTGATATTTCTGCCTCAATGTCCACCTTCTTCAAGTTATAACCGTTAGAATTCTATTTCTATAAAAGGGGAAGGAGGGGAGCTGAGAAAGGGAGCCGCATTCAGACAACAAAGTGCTGCCCAATTTCATTTCCAGAGCAAAAGTTCAGTTTTATTTTCTTTCTATTTTTTGTTGCCTTTCATTTCTTCTGTAATTCTTATTTCCCTTGTACGATCAATTGGCACAAAGACCAGAATCCTGCCAACATTTGTGGAGGATCTGCCCAAAGGTCAATTGGAATATTTACAGGTTTCTAATTTTAATCGTAATTTTAGTTTTCATTATGATGCATGTTATTATTTACTGTTTTTATTTATGTTTTACCTTTCCCAAATCCATGTCTAGCTAAATCAAAGTAATCGATATGTAATAATAATTCGGAAGGGATTTGATAATAACCGGTTGAAAACTTTCTTTTTCAAAAGTTGTTTATGGTCTGAGTGTTTAAATTAATTTACTGAATAAACTTCGTCGCGAAAGCGAGAACTTATTTAAAAGTAGTTTTGCCACGAAAGTGGGAAATTAATTAAGGTACGAACCAACAAGCGAAAGCTGCGGCAAGACCAGATAGTAAACATTAGTCATTCGTTTTAATAACAGCGAAAGCACTTTAAAATGAATTAGAACTTAGAGATTTCCAAAAAATAGTTTTAACCCCGAATGGGACACGAAAGCGTACATTTGGCCCTTAGAATTATGATTAGCGTCAATAACCATCGTGAGACGAGAGTCTTCAGATCACTATTTTCTGCTTAAATGAACTCTGAAAAATATTTCATATACTGGTAACTTGTCAAATCCCCAAAGAACATAATTACTGCATATCGATTCACGTAATTATAATTTAAATAACATTTTTAGTTCCCTTTAGTGACAATCTTATTCCCTTAAACATTATCTACCTAGCTAAACATAGTAACTCCCGAGAACACTAGTTTGATTACGAGTCCCTGTGGGATCGATATCTATTATTACTACGCGATAGACTGTGCACTTGCAGTTAGGTTGTATTAGACATAGAAAGTCGCGATCAAGTTTTTGGCGCCGTTGCCGGGGACCCGTTTAGTCAATAGTGTAACCTTCTGTTACGCCGTATAGGCTAGGTTAACTATTTTCATTTTTCCTTTACTAGTGCTGTCGATTATATGCCAAGTAATCGCCCACAAGGCGATATCTTAAAACCTTCAGTCGCAGAACTAGAGCGCTTCTTACATTTAAGAAGTCGAATCATTGAGTACCAACTCAAACATAACATTCCCGATCCTCTCACTCCCATTCCCAAATCCGAAGAAAAATCAAAGATGGTTGAAGGACCTCCAAACAAACCGCTGGAGGCATACGCTACACCCTCTCAGATGGAGCCTAGAAGTAGCATTGCTGCCCCAGCTATTACTCGAAATGATTTTGAGCTGAAACAATCATTGCTGTCAGCTGTACAACAAAACCAATTCTCAGGAAATGCAACTGAGGACCCAAACGAACATTTAACGAAGTTTGTACAATACGCTGACACAGTGAAAGCAAATGGAGTAACTCCAGACGCGATAAGACTTCGTCTTTTCCCATTCTCTCTTAGAGACAGAGCGTGGACATGGTTACAATCTTTACCATCCAACTCTGTTACGACGTGGGAACAGTTGAAGAACGTCTTCTTAGCGAGATATTTTCTGCCAAGCAAAACTGCTATGCTTAGAGCTCAAATCAACGTATTTCGACAAAAGATACTGAATCTCTTTACGAAGCATGGGAACGATTCAAAGATATGATGAGAACATGTCCTCACCACGGTCTAGAAGACTGGGTGACAATCCATACTTTCTATAATGGGCTTTTATACAATACTAGATTGATAATAGACGCTGCCGCGGGCGGTGCACTTATGGATAAGCCATACAACGAAGCCTATCAACTAATCGAAAACATGTTTCAGAACCACTGCCAATGGGGAGGTGAACGCACTCCAACAGAGAAAACCACAGCGAAAGGTGGGATGTACGAGATCAGCAGCCTTGAAAAGTTCAACGCTAAAGTAGATGCTCTAGCACAGAAGATTGACAATCTGACCGTTAACCCCACTGCAATCGTCGCTGCCGTAACTCCAAACTGCGAGTTATGCGGAAGCACCACTCATAATGCACCCGAATGCCCATTGCTAGCCGGAATCCCACTAGACCAAGTAAATTATGCTCAAGGAAATCCTTACGCAAATACTTACAACCCAGGTTGGCGAAATCATCCAAACTTTTCTTACAAAAGCGATAATGCATTGCAAATGCCTACTGCTCCGCCAGGATATCAGAAACCAGCTGCTGCTCAGACTGCACCTAGGAAATCAAACCTCGAGTTGATGATGGAAAAATTCATAACTACTCAAGCTCAAACAAACAAAGAATTCCTTAATCAAAACATACACACTAGCGAGCAAATTAAACAGTTGACCGGAAAAGTAGACGCTTTAGCCACCCACAACAAAATGTTAGAAACACAGATATCACAAGTAGCTCAACAACAAGCCTCTGCTGCCGCACCCGCTGGCACATTTCCTGGACAACCCGAACAGAATCCAAAAGGCCAAGCAAATGCTGTAATACTAAGAAGTGGAAAAGAATTGGACGAACCGATCGATCCGAGGACCGAAAACTCAGCCATGCAACAAAAACCAACTGAACAAACAGAAAAGGAATCCGAGTTAGAGAAGAAGGAAGACAACGAGAAGGAGGATACCGCAAGTGAAAAAACTCAAGCACCTCCAGCGCCATATAAACCACCTATCCCTTATCCTCAAAGACTAATAAACTCTAAAACTTCAGGACAGTTCAAGAAATTTGTAGAGCTCCTTAAACAGTTGAAAATCACTATTCCTTTTACAGAAGCGATAAATCAAATGCCGTCATACGCTAAATTTCTCAAAGAAATCCTGTCCAATAAGAGAAAGATCGAGGATAACGAGACAGTTACACTTACTGCAGAGTGTAGCGCTATTATTCAAAACCGCATGCCTCCTAAATTAAAAGACCCAGGTAGTTTCTCCATACCCTGCGTCATAGGAAAGTTCGTAATAGACAAAGCTCTATGCGATTTAGGAGCCAGTATCAGTGTTATGCCTTTATCTATATGCAAAAAGCTGAATATGGGAGACCTGAGACCAACCAAAATGTCTGTATAATTAGCTGACCGATCAGTAAAATACCCCGTCGGAATACTGGAAAACGTTCCAGTACGCATAGGACAATTCTACATCCCAACCGACTTCATAATCATGGACATCAAAGAGGACTCTGTTACCCCATTTATCCTAGGAAGACCGTTCCTAGCTACAGCCGGAGCTATTATAGACGTGAAGAAAGGAAGGCTAACATTCGAAGTAGGAGAAGAAAAGATAGAGTTCATTCTCACCAAGTTCTTACAAGCACCAGCCATAGACGATACCTGCTATTTAGTAGATGAAATTGACGAATGCATAAGAGAACTTGAAAATGAAGAGGCCACATATTCAGAAATAATAAAGATTCAAATACCCGATATTTCTGAAGACGATGATTGGCGTAAACCGTATAAAGACGACAGCCTAAGCGAAAGCTTAGCACTGACTCCGAACCATATGCCAGGTCCGAAGAACCCATCTTTAGAACTTAAAACACTACCCAAAAACCTTAGATATGAATTCCTAGACGATGAACTAAAAAGACCAGTGATAGTCAACGCCGACTTAGGACAACCAGAAACTGAAAAGCTATTAGAAGTCCTAAAGAAGTACCCCACCGCGTTAGGCTACAACCAGAAACTGTATGCATCGAATTACAATAGAGGAAGACTCTAAAACCTCTAGAGAGCATCAGAGGAGACTGAATCCCATCCTAAGCACTGTAGTCAGAGATGAAGTAAAGAAATTGCTAGATGCAGGAATCATCTATCCAATCTCCGATAGTGAATGGGTTAGCCCAGTTCATGTCGTGCCAAAGAAAGGAGGAGTAACAGTAGTTAAAAACGAAAAACGCGAATCAATAACAAAAAGAGTCGTGATTGGAAGCAGGATGTGCATTGATTATAGAAAGCTTAACAAGGCCACACGAAAAGATCACTTCCCGTTACCCTTCATAGACCAAATGTTGGAAAGATTAGCCAAACATTCATATTTCTACTATCTAGATGGTTATTCAGGATTTTTCCAAATTCCCATTCATCCTGATGACCAAGAAAAGACTACATTCACTGTCCTTATGGTACTTTTGCTTACCGCCGAATGCCGTTCGGACTCTGTAATGCTCCAGCAACCTTCCAAAGATGCATGATGGCAATCTTCGCAGATTTCATAGACGACATAATGGAAGTATTTATGGACAATTTCTCGGTATGTGGACAAAGTTTCGAAGGATGCCTACAAAACTTAGAAATGGTATTAGAACATTGTGTAAAAGTGAACCTCGTCCTAAATTGGGAAAAATGCCATTTTATGGTCCGACAAGGAATAGTTCTAGGACATGTCATATCAAACAAATGAATTGAGGTCGACAAAGCTAAAATTGATATTATAAAAGATCTCCAACCTCCAAAATCCGTACGAGAAATACGGAGTTTTCTAGGACATGCCGGTTTCTACCGAAGATTTATAAAAGATTTTTCAAAAATCACAAAACCTTTGACTGGCCTGTTGATGAAAGATGCTGAGTTCGTCTTCAACGACGACTGTCTAAAAGCATTCGAAACATTAAAATCAGCCCTTATCACCGCACCGATTATGCAACCACCCGATTGGCGACTACCATTCGAAATCATGTGCGACGCGAGTGATTATGCCGTAGGCGCAGTTCTAGGACAAAGGAAGGACAAGAAACTCCATGCCATCTACTATGCCAGTAGAACCTTAGATCCTGCCCAAATGAACTACGCTACAACAGAAAAGGAACTTCTAGCAGTTATATTTGCGCTTGACAAATTTCGTTCTTACTTAGTAGGAGTAAAAATTATCATATACACAGACCACGCTGCCATTAGGTACCTAATAAGCAAAAAGGATGCCAAACCAAGACTATTAAGATGGATCTTGTTATTACAAGAGTTTGACTTAGAAATCAAAGATAAGAAAGGAACCAAGAACGTTGTTGCAGATCACTTATCCCGACTAGAAGGCATCAAACATGAACCAGTACCGATAAATGACGATTTCCCGTACGAACATCTGATAGCCAAATTAGAAAGTGACATGCCTAACTCAATCTCGGAAGATCCAGAATTCGAAAAAGCTGTAGAAGCCATCTATGCCCAAGTCACATTACCTTGGTATGCTGACATCGTTAATTACCTCGCTGCAGGCGTGCTTCCACCGGACCTCACTTATCAGCAAAAGAAGAAATTCTTCCACGATCTGAAACACTATTATTGGGACGAACCTCTACTCTTCAAGAGAGGGGCCGACAACATATACCGTCGCTGTGTCCCAGAGGAAGAAATAGAAAATATCATTTCCCAATGCCACTCAGCACCATATGGTGGTCATGCCAGTACATCCAAGACGTGCGCTAAGATTCTCCAAGCCGGCTTATTCTGGCCTAACCTCTGGAAAGACGTTCACATTGCTGTGCTAAAATGTGATAGATGCCAACGAACTGGCAACATCTCACGACGCGATGAAATGCCTCAGTAAGGAATCTTAGAGGTAGAAATCTTCGATGTATGGGGAATAGATTTCATGGGACCATTCCCACCTTCTTTCGGTAATAACTACATACTCGTCGCTGTAGACTATGTGTCTAAATGGATAGAAGCCATTGCTGCTCCAACAAATGACGCACGAGTAGTAATCAAACTCTTCAAAAACACAATCTTTCCTAGATTCGGTGTACCCAGGCTCGTCATTAGTGACGGCGGATCTCACTTCATATCGCGAATATTTGATAAACTTCTTTCTAAATATGGAGTCCGACACCGAGTAGCTACACCCTATCACCCGCAAACTAGCGGACAAGTAGAGGTCTCGAACAGAGAAATAAAACAGATATTGGAAAAGATTGTCGCTACCTCAAGGAAAGATTGGTCATCAAAGCTACATGAAGCTTTATGGGCTTATAGGACCGCTTTTAAGACACCAATAGGTACTACACCCTACAAATTAGTTTACGGTAAATCCTGTCATCTCCCTGTAGAATTAGAGCATAAAGCCTTTTGGGCCATTAAGACACTCAATTTCAACTACACTGAGGCAGGAGAAAAACGTATCTTGAACTTACACGAATTAGAAGAACTTCGGTTGGACGCTTACGAAAATGCCCGTATCTACAAAGAACGAACTAAAAAGTGGCATGATAAACGTTCAGTCAAGAAACAATTAAGTGTGGGAGACATCGTATTGCTATTTAATTCAAGATTAAAACTCTTCCCAGGTAAACTAAAATCTAGGTGGTCTGGACCTTATGAAGTGACTAAAGTACTTCAGAGTAGAGCTGTTGAAATTACCGATAAGACGAATGCACCGTTTATCGTAAAAGGGCAACGTCTAAAACATTATAATAAGAACGAAAACAACCCTCAAGTCTGCAGTATAGCATTGCTTGAGCTTCCAGCTCAAACACCCGAATAGCTTGTCACCAAGCTATCGTCAGGCTTTAGACGTTAAAAACAGCGCTTACTGGGAGGCAACCCAATTTTCCCGCATTTTTCCTCGTTACTGTATTTCATTCTCATTTTTATTTTTATTCTACTTTGAAACTTTAACAAAAATTCTAAACTAGAAATTGCTACTATTTTTCCTTTCTTTTATTTTCATATTTTTATTTTATTTTTCTCTTTTATCTTTTGTTTTTACCGCTTTTTGTTTTTAAAAATCCTGACTTCAAACTTCTGTTTTAAACTTTTCAGGATTTTAAAAGTCTTCAATACCTTCCTCCTGTTTTTCTCCGACTTACCTGAGAGTATGGCCGCGTACGACTTCACCAAGGTTCATTTTCGAGGACTAGCTCAAAAGGCAAGATTTGAAGCATTAACCGAGAGAGAACTAGCCTTAACGTTGTATTATGATAAGTCTACCATGGAGAAACTAGGAATCACTGATAGCATCCAATACCTGTTTAATCAACTGGGTTGGGAGAACACTGCTTTGAAAACCCGTTTTGCTACCTATAAGGACCTCACCTACGAATTCCTTAGTTCCTTCAGGTACCTACCCAACTATGGTTTTGGATCCAATATAGAGCTGATCACCTTTAGAATGTTTGGAATGGACCAAACCCATAGCCGGATGTCATTAGCCAACCTCCTAGGATTTCCTAGCGGACTGCATGTGTTCATCAGTGCAGAAGATGACGATATTGATTTTGAACTCGACCAATTCTGGGGTAGAATCATAGGCGACTATCACCCTGAACCAGACAGAATGTATAATGATGAGATTCATAACCCAACTTTCAGATACTTTCATAAGATACTAGCCCACACCCTTTTCGGGAAAGAAGAAAATATTACTACAGTATCTAAAGAGGAGTTATTTATCATGTTTTATGCTTCTCAGGGACGTACAGTGAATGCAGTACCTTTCATGATGAGATCTTTCCGACGCCTCACTTAGGACCCACAATCACCTATTCTAATAGGAGGCCTCGTGACGATGATTGCCCACGAGCTTGGCCTTAGATTCCACTTAAATGCAAGCACTAGTTTTGGCACCATCCGACCCATGAATATCCAGTTTTGCTTCAACAGGCGCATTTTAAGAACTATGGGACCTGGACCTTACGAGTACCTCATCAATGAAAAACTTGTCCAGCTATTCACATTGCCTAATCATCAGATGACAAGTATCCATAACAAGGACAACTGGCTTTATGAATTGGATGAGCCTATGGGACCTCCTTCACCTCAATCAACACCACAGAACTATATGTACGACAGTGATCACATCTCTGAGGCACACGATTATATGTACTATGAGGATGCTGTATCAGAAGCTGAAGTAGACCCTACGACTCCTCCGCATTACAACACCTATCCTGAGCCCATTCCTGAGGAGACCACTGACAAAATGGATACTGTTCTGCTCCGATTGGACAACGTTGATGCAGCTCTGACTACTGTAAAAGACGACATCGCAGGCATACACAGCGAACTCGTAGTCTTCATGGACTTAGTCTGTGACCAGCTCAACTACTACGCACGGAAGTTCGATGAGTTGAAGGCACGAAAAGACTAGATATTAGAATTACATTTAGTTTAGTTTAGTTTTTCTACTTTCCGTCCGTTTTCAATCATTTGGATTTTTGCATTGTTAATTTCCCTATGTATTACATTACAACAATTCTAATTACTTGTTATTTCAATTATAGTCTTTACTCATTTATTCTGTTTTTACGTATTTCTTTGTTTCTTGGTCGCTATAATGCATTGCCATATCATTTATAGGCCTAAAAGTCATTGCAAGAACACCCCCAAAGCAAAATTCTGCGTTCTGCAGATTTTACTGGTGTGACGACCGTCACAGAAGCGTGACGAGCGTCACACGGGTGACGACCGTCACAGATACGTGACGACCGTCACGAGCCCAAAACTATTATCTGATATAACAGGGGTTGCGTTTTCTCTCCCACTCATCTCCTTTCAACTTCCAATCATCAAGAACTCACACCCCACTCCCAATTTTCGTTTTCCCCACCTTGCACCATATATTCCAACTCCCATCTCAACTTCCTACTACACTGCTGTTACATTTTTCCACTCCACAGAACCAACTCAATCCTCCAACAATGGCGAGAAACAATGAAACCCCAGACCTCAGCAACATTGTGTTCAGCGACGGTGACTCAGGAGAAAGACAGCGAGCCAACTATATCGCCTTCCACCAACGGTCGCTCCAGCCGACCCATTATCCACATATCCCATCGCTCACGGAGCTCGGACTCCTTGAAGGCGTCACTTGGATGCTTCAAAGAGCCGGCATCTGGAACCTCTGCACCAATCCGCTGCCGACGTAAGAACAACTCACCCTCGAGTTCCTAAGTTCATTCACCTACGTCACTTCCAGCGGCGACCTCAGCCAACACTCCGGTGCCGCATGCTTCCGGATGTTCGGCACGAACTATCAAGTGAACCAGAACCAGATTGCCGCCATCTTAAAATTCCCTCGTGGCGACAATGCTCACCGCCGCCTCACCGATCAGTTCCAGCACGAAGCCTTCGCGCTCTGGTACCAGTTAACCGGCATCAATGCTTATGGTTGGGATTCTCTGCACGCAACGCATATCCACAACCCGACCATCCGGTATTTCCACCGAGCATTGAGCAACACCATCTTCGCCCGGGATAGCAACCATAAAGTGAACTCGAAAGAGCTCTTCTTTCTCCGTTGTATCTTCAACAACAAGCCCATAAACGCCGCTCCATTCCTCCTGGCCCACATTCAGGCCAACTGTAACCGTGGCTCTAAGCCATTTTACTTTGGCGGGATTGTCACTGCCATTGCACTTGGGCTGAACCTCGGTGACCGCCTCCAGCACCTCCATGCCATTCCCTCGGTGTTCCTCACCACCGACCACTGCAGAGCCTCTCACCTCATCCGTTCCAGAGCCGATGGCAAGTACCACCCGGTAGTGCGTGGTAAAACCGTCCGAAGCATCATCCTTCCATCACGCACCCGGATGCACCCAGAGGATCGTACCAACTGGCTATTTGACCTCACTGCCCCTCCTGCTGCCGCTGCTCCAACTCAGGACCACACCCAAGGTTCTGATGACGAAATCCAAGCTGAGTTGGACAGACCAGAGCAACCGGAGGCATCACAACCACTTCCTTCCGAAGGTACATCCTACCGCCGCCGCCGCCATCGTCCAGAGCCCGACTACTCAGAAGAAGACCTCCGCCGCTCTCTCGACCAGCAGGCCCAGATACTCGCTATGATGCAGCAGCAGAATCAACGAGCAGAGCAGTTCGAAGCTTGGCACCGGACCCAAATGCAACAACTCCAAACCGGCCAAGAAACCATTACTGAGAACTTGGCGAATCTGACCTTGCAGTTCGAAGGACTCCGCGACTACGTCTATCATACCGGAGCAATGAGTTTTAAGGACCGAGTCGACCAAGTCAGAGCCAGAGGACGCGAGCGAGGACGTGACCGAGGCAGAGGCCGTGATTAGTTACCATTTTCCTTATTTGTTTACTATATTTTCAGTTTCTTTGTACTTTCATTTCCGTTGTATCTCCCTCTCGCATTCTTTCAAATCAGTGGGGACACTGATTGAGATAGTGTGGGAGCGGAGCGTTTATTTTCCATTCCATTGTACTTTGAATTCCGTAATTTCTATTCAAACATTTTCACGTTCTAGCAAATAAAAGCTCGTTTATATATTCTTTTTCCGTTACACAAACATCCCCACGTTATTCGACGTAAACAAAAAAATTTCGTTCGTTCCTCAAAAGCAAAAGCATCACGAGAATGCGCCCAAGTTCAAACCAAGTTTTGAAACTCCGAGGAGACGACAATTCTAACAAAACTAGTACCGTCCTAACACCTTAGATCTCCGGTTTATGCGAGTCGGTTTCACTACCTACGTGTACCAAAGTTTCAAGTGTCTACGCAAACTCAGCCCCAAGTAGTTTATACTAGCAGTCAGCACCATCCTAAAACACTTCTAAGCGAGCGACCGATGCAAATAAGTGTATGATCTCCAAAAAGATGAAAAATCATGAAAAGAAAGCCATATAGCCAAAAATATAAAGACACGTTTCATTCTAAGTTAGGTGCTCCTCACCCGAGCATTTAGCCCAACGGCACGAAAACTCATTGAAAAATCAATGGTATAAGCTTATGATCAATGAAAAAGATCAAAACAGAAATGAGATCATATTCACTAACAGGTAGACTTGCCATGAAAGTGTATGGACAACGGGCTTAATGTGATTGCGCTAGAACAAACAGAGTGAGCTTGCTGCGAGAACCTTGACACCAAGCTACAGTAGCATGACTGAGACCGATTTGCATAAGAAGGAGACCTCCGAAGACTTATAGTCCAGTGTCGTCACCGTACTCGTTCTGTTCTTACTAAGAATCCCGGTTTTTCCCAACTTTGCGAACGAAGAAGCTGCCTCGTGCTTGCCGACTTTTTCCTGTTTTACTTGAGGACAAGCAAAGATTCAAGCTTAGGGGAGTTTGATAACACGAAATCGTATATATATATTGATGCATAATTCAACTGATGTTTAACTGTTTTCGATCCGATTTCGGGTTATTTCCGTGTTATTTGTCTGATGTTTTGCAGGTATCTGATAATCACGTCTAAACAAAGCAATATGAAGAAAAGAAGCAATCACAGATGAAATATGGACGAAAACCGGATGAAAACAACATGAAAAACGCAGAATGCATATTTTGCTGCTGTGACGACCGTCACAGCTCCATGACGACCGTCACACACCGTGACGACCGTCATGCAGGCAAAAACGCCCAACTTCAAATGCACGTGCAAGAAGCAGTTCCAAGTCCCAAATAGTGGACCACTACTCCCTGATATTTCTGCCTCAAAGTCCACCTTCTTCAAGTTATAACCGTTAGAATTCTATTTCTATAAAAGGGGAAGGAGGGGAGCTGAGAAAGGGAGCCGCATTCAGACAACGAAGTGCTGCCCAATTTCATTTCCAGAGCAAAAGTTCAGTTTTATTTTCTTTCTATTTTTTTGTTGCCTTTCATTTCTTCTGTAATTCTTATTTCCCTTGTACGATCAATTGGCACAAAGACCAGAATCCTGCCAACATTTGTGGAGGATCTGCCCAAAGGTCAATTGGAATATTTACAGGTTTCTAATTTTATTCGTAATTTTAGTTTTCATTACGATGCATGTTATTATTTACTGTTTTTATTTATGTTTTACCTTTCCCAAATCCATGTCTAGCTAAATCAAAGTAATCGATATGTAATAATAATTCGGAAGGGATTTGATAATAACCGGTTGAAAACTTTCTTTTTCAAAAGTTGTTTATGGTCTGAGTGTTTAAATTAATTTACTGAATAAACTTCGTCGCGAAAGCGAGAACTTATTTAAAAGTAGTTTTGCCACGAAAGTGGGAAATTAATTAAGGTACGAACCAACAAGCGAAAGCTGCGGCAAGACCAAATAGTAAACATTAGTCATTCATTTTAATAACAGCGAAAGCACTTTAAAATGAATTAGAACTTAGAGATTTCCAAAAAATAGTTTTAACCCCGAATGGGACACGAAAGCGTACATTTGGCCCTTAGAATTATGATTAGCGTCAATAACCATCGTGAGACGAGAGTCTTCAGATCACTATTTTCTGCTTAAATGAACTCTGAAAAATATTTCATATACCGGTAACTTGTCAAATCCCCGAAGAACATAATTACTGCATATCGATTCACGTAATTATAATTTAAATAACATTTTTAGTTCCCTTTAGTGACAATCTTATTCCCTTAAACATTATCTACCTAGCTAAACATAGTAACTCCCGAGAACACTAGTTTGATTACGAGTCCCTGTGGGATCGATATCTATTATTACTATGCGATAGACTGTGCACTTGCAGTTAGGTTGTATTAGACATAGAAAGTCGTGATCAATAACGTGTACGCCAAGGGATTTGGTAGTACGTGCTTTTGATGGGACTCGTAGGTCCGTATTTGGAGATTTGACGTTGCCAATTCAAGTTGGTCCTGAAGTGTTTGATGTTGTATTCTACATCATGGATATTCAGCCAACTTATAGTTGTCTACTTGGACGTCCCTGGATTCAATAGGACGAGCATCGTAACATCCACGCTGCACCAAAAGTTGAAATACATGGTGGGTGGCAGCGTTGTCACTGTATGTGGAGAGGAGGATATAATGATTAGTCATTTATCTTCATTCAAATACGTTGAGGTGGATGGCAAAATCCATGAGACTTTATGTCAAGCCTTTGAGACGGTACAGGTCAAAGATAAAGCACCGGTTGTGAGCAAGGCGCTCGAAGTGGCCATGTCGTCTTTCAAAGAGGCCCAGGAAATGGTGCAGGCTGGGGCATCACAAGGTTGGGGTCAAGTGCTGAATATACCCAACAAGCAGGACAAGTTCAGATTGGGATACAATCCATCTTCTCCCTCCTAGAGCGCACCACGCTACAAGGGGCCTATCCAGTTTACTAGCGGCGGGGTAATCTTCGAGCAGATTAACGCCATCTCAGATGAAGAAGGGGACATCGACTGTGATATAGAAGCTTGGGTTCGGCCATGCATCCCTGGACAAAGCCTCAACAACTGGTCTGTCGAAGAAGTCATCCAAGTGACGACAGAAGAGTAATAATTTGTTTTCCTGATTATTGTATAGCCCTATGTTCTACCCGGAGCATAGCGGCATTTGTCTTCAGGGCCTAATTGTTTATGCTTGAGCAATCTTTTATCAATCAATCAAAGGGCATTTTGTGCATTCAAATATTGTGATCCTTGTCTTTCCTGTTTTTATTTTAACAACAAAATGGCAATGTGGTTTGTGCTTGTTTGCATGTCATGTTAAGCATTTAATCATCATCATTGCAGGTTTCACTTTGCAGATGACACCGCTCCAGAATCGTCTATGACTCGCTTTGACTTTGATAATCCGATATTTCAAGCCGAAGAAGAGATTGATGAAGATGAAGACTTACCAGAAGAGTTAGCTAGATTGTTGAAACAGGAAGAGAAAATCATTCTGCCTCATTAGGAGGAAATTGAGATCATTAACTTGGGCTCTGAGGAAGTCAAGAGAAATGTCAGGATAGGGGCTGCATTGCAGAGTGATATCAAGCAAAGATTGGTTGAAATGCTCTGAGATTATAGTGATATATTTGCTTGGTCATATGAAGACATTCCCGGTCTTGACACAAACATCGTGGTTCATCGCTTGCCTTTACGTGAAGAGTGTCTGCCAGTCAAGCAGAAGCTCAGGAGGACGAGACCAGATATGGCTGTGAAAATCAAAGAAGAAGTCCAGAAGTAGTTGGACACAGGGTTTCTCACCGTAATAACTTACCCTCCGTTGGTCGCTAACATTGTGCCTGTACCAAAGAAGGACGGTAAGGTACGAATGTGTGTTGATTATAGGGATTTGAATAAAGCGATCCCGAAGGACGATTTCCCGCTCCCTCACATTGACGTATTGGTGGATAATACTGCGTAATATTCCGTGTTTTCCTTCATGGACGGTTTTTCTGGATATAACCAGATTAAGATGGCGCCGGAGGATATGGAGAAAACAATGTTCATTACACCATGGGGGACTTTCTGTTATAAGGTGATTCCTTTTGGGTTGAAAAACGCAGGGGCAACCTATCAGCGGGCAATGGTCACTTTGTTTCATGATATGATTCATCACGAGATTGAAGTATATGTTGATGACATGATAGCAAAGTCGCAAATGGAGGAGGAACATTTGGTAAACCTTCTGAAGTTGTTCGAAAGACTAAGGAAGTTCAGACTGAGGTTGAATCCAAATAAGTGCACTTTTGGTGTCAGGTCCAGAAAGTTCTTAGGGTTTATTGTCAGTGAAAAAGGAATCGAGGTTGATCCTGCAAAGATAAAAGTTATTCAGGATATGCCAGCGCCGAAAACGGAAAAAGAGGTTCGTGGTTTCTTGGGGAGATTGAACTACATTGCTAAGTTCATATCTCATCTCACAGCCACGTATGAACCCATGTTCAAATTGCTAAATAAAGATCAGGTGGTTGTCTGGAACGAAAATTGCCAAAGGGCATTTGATAAAATAAAAGAATACTTGCAGGAGCCTCCGATACTGATGCCTCCACAGTAGTTGGAAGACCATTGATAATGTATCTAACGGTTCTTGAGAACAACATGGGTTGTGTTCTCGGTCAACAGGACGAGACTGGAAGAAAAGAGCATGTGATATACTACTTGAGTAAGAAGTTCACAAATTATGAATCCAGGTACTCAATGTTGGAGAAAGTGTGTTGCGCACTCGCGTGGGCTGCCAAACGTTTGAGACAGTATATGCTGAACCATACAGCCATACTGATTTCAAAGATGGATCCAATTAAATACATCTTTGAAAAACAGGCACTTTCAGGGAGGACTGCCAGGTGGCAAATGGTTTTGACAGAGTATGATATTCAATATGTTTCCCAGAAAGCTAGCAAGGGGAGTATTTTGTCAGAATATCTTGCTGAACAGCCGATTGATGACTATCAACCTATGAAGTTTGAATTTCCCGACGAAGATATCATGTTCTTAAAGATGAAGGATTGCGATGAGCCATTACCCGATGAAGGTCCGGAGAAGGGTTCCCAATGGCAAATGATATTTGACGGTGCTGTTAACTCATACGGTAGTGGATTTGGGGCAATTATCACGACTCCCCATGGTACTCATATCCCATTCACTTCCAGGTTAACATTTCCTTGCACCAATAATGAAGCCGAATACGAAGCGTGCATTATGGGGGCTAGAAGAAGCCATTGATCTGAGGATCAAGAATCTAGATGTGTACGGCGATTCAGTGCTAGTTGTCAACCAGATCAAGGGAGAATGGGAAACCCGACAGCCTAATCTGATACTTTACATGAATTATGCAAGGAGGTTGTTACCTTTCTTTGATCGGGTGGAGTTTCACCACGTTCCTAGAGCAGAGAACCAGATGGCAGACGCTCTGGCGATGTTGTCCTCGATGTACAAGGTGAACTTCTGGAATGATGCTCCCAGAATAGTCATCTCTCGCCTTGATAGGCCGGCATTCGTATTCGCCATTGAGGAAGCTTCAGACGGCAAGCCATGGTATTATGATATCCATAATTTCCTTAAGAACCAAGAATATCCGCCAGGGGTGTCGACCTAGGATAAGAAGACTCTGAGGAGATTGGCTGGGAACTTTTATCTGAACCAGGACGATGTACTCTACAGGAGGAATTATGACTTAGTACTGCTAAGGTGCATGGACGAAAAAGAAGCTAGCCTGCTTATGGAGGAGGTTCACGAAGGTGCCTTTGGTACACATGCTGGTGGGCATGCCATGTCTCGAACGCTGTTGCGAGCAGGGTATTATTGGATGACTATGGACTCTGATTGCTTCAAGTACATTAAGAAGTGTCATAAATTCCAGATTTATGCAGACAAGATTCATGTGCCACCGAGCCCGTTAAATGTTATGGCGTCACCTTGGCCTTTTTCCATGTGGGGTATTGACATGATCGGCAAGATCGAGGCCACCGCATCCAACGGACATCGCTTCATCCTAGTAGCTATTGATTACTTCACCAGATGGGTGGAAGCAGCTTCGTACGCCAATGTTACTAAGCAAGTGGTAGCCCGGTTCATAAAGAGGGACATCATCTGTCACTATGGAGTGCCTGAGAGAATCATTACTGATAATGGTTCGAATCTAAATAACAAGATGATGAAGGAATTATGCCAGAATTTCAAAATCGAGCAACACAACTCATTGCCCTATCGTCCGAAGATGAATGGCGCTATTGAAGCGGCCAACAAGAATATCAAGAAGATAGTGCAGAAGATGGTTGTAACCTATAAGGATTGGCACGAGATGTTTCCCTTTGCTTTGCATGGATACCGTACTTCGGTACATACCTCAACTGGGGCAACTCCTTTCTCGCTGGTGTATGGTATGGAAGTTTTCCTACCATTAGAAGTCGAGATTCCTTCTTTGAGAGTCTTAGTCGATGTCAAGCTTGATGAGGCAGAATGGATAAGAAACAGATTGAATCAGCTCAGCCTGATGGACGAGAAAAGGCTAGTATCTATTGCATATGGTCGGTTATATAATAGTCGGATGAAGAAAGCTTTCGACAAGAAGGTGCGCCCTCGAAGCTTTCAGATGGGCGATCTAGTGTTGAAGAAGATCCTCCCACCACAAACAGATCATAGGGGCAAATGGACTCCTAACTATGAAGGTCCATATGTCGTGCGAAAGGTTTTCTCTGGAGGAGCCTTGCTGTTATCAACCATGGATGGTGAAGATTTCACATCCCCTGTGAACGCAGACGCAGTTAAAAAATACTTTGCTTAAAGAGACCCGCTGGAATGAAAAAAGAATATCCAGGCAAAAATGGGGCATCCCGGCGAACCATAAAAAGAATGGGTTCAAGCAAAAATTAGGGATATAAAAGAAAAAGATGTAAACTCGCAAAGTTGAAAACCTGAAAAGGAAACTTTGGAAAAAATGGGTATCCCGGTGAATTGAAAACCCAAAAGGGCGATTCACGCAAAAGTTAGGGATTGGAAAGGCAAATGGCTGTGGTCTGCGTATTGAGTTTCAGAGATTAGTGGATTGAGGGAGGACCTGAGGGCCGTTTATCCGAATCAATCTCTTCAGAGGATGAAGCATCGGGGAATCATCGAAGTCAGGCGAGTCATAGAGGAATCAGCTCATGGTGTTTGTCTGTGCCACATTGCCGACATTTTGTATATTTCTGTGCATTTCTGTAAACTTTTTGCGCAGCTTCCTCTTTTCAGGGGTTGCATATGTTGTAAAATCTGCCTATTTATGGGCCGCTTGTCAATAAAGCATATATTATTCAATAATTTGTTTGCATTGGTTTAGTCTTTACTATTTTGTTTGCGAAAAACGCCCGATGTTTTTGATAGAACTGCACATACATAAACTTGCAGGCTTTGGCCGACAATCAGTAAAACTTTGATTTATTTGAACAATTTCATGGATGATGAAAGAGATAGTTCCCGTTGTGTAGGATATCTTGTTGTTTGTTCATTGTTGCAGGGTCGTTATCCTTGGGGCATTTTCCAAAGATGTATACCTGGAAGGATCATCATATCCCCAGTTAAGTCGCCACAGAAAGAAGATGTGTAGTAGAGACTCATTCATCCCTAGCAAGCGGGATTTGTGCATCGTTATCCTTAGTAGAGTTTTGTTGCTACAAAATAGGATATACAGGTTGAGTGAGCGGTTAAGTGTGTGCGCTTATCCCCAGCAGTTAGTCAGTACACATTTAGCTCCAGCAGATTGTCTGTGTGCACTCATTCCTCAGCAGTTTAGACCGAGCTCGCCAGCGGAGTGAAATCCTCCCCGAAAGGTCGAGATTGATATCCTCATGCAGGTCAGGTAGGTGCCCGTATCCCCAATAGGTTGTAGGTATGTGCTTCCTCCTCAGCGAGTCAAGACAGATTTTCTCTCCATAGAGCTTAATCAGGTGGTGTTGTATCCCCTCAGAATTCAGATTGCTGACTTAATCCCCGGGCATAGGACGAGGTTGTTTCCCCTATTGTCTGTTTCCCAGCAAGGTCAGCAGAGTTGGTTTTTTCCTCAGCAGAGTAGTGCTACTTCCTAGCATAAGAGGGTTGATTCTCTATCCCCAGTGAAGTCAGCAAAAAGTGGTGATTCAGTCCCCGAGCATAGGGCGTTTGTTGTCTCCCGTATCGCCTAATCCCTAGTGGAATCAGTGAAGGAAGGTTCTCTTCCCCAGCTGAGTACCCCCGGTAGGATGGATTTTTCATCTCTAGCAGAGTGGAATATCTGGCAGGAGGTAGCTATTCCTCAGCAATAAACTCTAACTCCCCAGTAGAATCGTCTGGTTCCGCAGAGTTGCATTTTGGGAAGCCATTCAGGGCTATTTCTCCCCGGTAAGGTGAAGTTACTCGCATTGTTTGATTGTTATCCCCTTGTTGAGTCGTCTATTCCCCGAAATGTTATATTCTGGGCTGACTTCTCCAGTAGAGTACGATAAACCTTGGCGTTTGGTTGTACTTTCCCCACAGAGTCGTTGATTCCCCGATAGGTTAGATTCGTTTCCAGTGTCTAGCTGTCTTTCCTCAGCCGAGTCGTCTATTCCCCGCAGAGTTGTTTGTTGATTGGCCATTCAGGGCACTTTCTCCAGTAGAGTTGGCGGTGATTCCCAGTAGGGTTGTCTATTCCCCAGAAGGTTTGTATCCTGGAAGGTTGTTCATGGCATTTTCTCAGCAGGTTATAATTTGAATCCCCAGCGAGTAGATTCCCGTTCTTGTTAGAACATTGTCACTCAGGGATTTCCTTTTTCAGGAAGCCATCCAGGGCTTGTTTCCCCAGCTTAAGTCCAATCATGATTGGCATGTTCTGTCTTTCCCCAACAGGGTGGTGTTTTCTCTCCAGCATTTATTTTCCTAATTCGGTTTCGTTGCAGCTGCATTCGTGCATTGCATCCTCAAATGCGTAGCATTTCCATTTCGTATGGAGCATTACGCCATATTCAAACATATGCATGTAAAGCATAAGCCAGGTTGTTACCTCTTTGCTTTCAGGTTGTTTCTACAACAGGTGATTGTTGTTTTGTTTGCCCATATGGTGTTCAGACCGCGGAAATTTCCGTCAGCCCGCGTGGTATCCAGACCCCGACTTACGTTATTCCTCAGCGGTGTCGCCTGACTGTGGTCGGTGGTATTCTCATTAACCCGTGTGGTATCTAGACCCCGATTAATGACATTTCTTGAGCCCGTGTGGTATCCATACCCCGGCTCACACCGTTGTGTTTCATTAGCATGTGAGGTATCCAGACCTTGGCTAGTGATCATTCTCATTGGTATGTGTGGTATTCAGATCCTGACTGATGATGTTTTCTTAAGCCTGTGTGGTATCCAGACCCCGCTCACACCGTTGTGTTTCATTAGCATGTGAGGTATCCAGACCCTGGCTAGTGATCGTTCTCATTGGTATGTGTGGTATTCAGACCCTGACTGATGATGTTTTCTTGAGCCTGTGTGGTATCCAGACCTCGGCTCACACCGTTGTGTTTCATTAGCATGTGAGGTATCCAGACCCTGGATAGTGATCATTCTCATAGGTATGTGTGGTATTCAGACCCTGATTGATGATGTTTTTCTTTGAGCCTGTGTGATATCCAGACCCCGGCTCACACTGTTTGGTTTCATTAGTATGTGCGGTATTCAGACCCTGACTGATGATGTTTTCTTGAGTCTCATTAACCCGTGTGGTATTCAGACCTCGGTTAATGACTTTTATTGAGCCCGTGTGGTATCCAGACCCCGGCTCACACCATTTCATTCCATTGGCATGTGCGGCATCCAAGCCCTGGTTAGTGATTATTCCATTGGCATGTGCGGCATCCAAGCCCTGGCTAGTGATTATTCCATTGGCATGTGCGACATCCAGACCCTGGCTAGTGATTATCCCATTGGCATGTGCGGTATCCAGACCCTGGCTAGTGTTGGTTTATCGAGTCCGCGCGGTATCCAGACCCAACTAGATTTTTGATGAATGTGGTTATCTTATCACATTCTCTCCAACAGGGTTACTTGTTTAAGTTTCTCCTTACTCCCCATGCAGAGTTATTTGGATGCCTGATGATGATATCAGATGATTATTTCCGACTTAATATCGGCACCTGCACGTTAGCAGATGTTTCTTTTGACTGCGTGTCGAGGTTTTGGATTGGTAATCAGTTAGCTTGTTGCCGTTGTAACTACTAGATTCAGTTATCTCCAGAGATTTTTGTCCCCAGGAGGGTTTGCAGTTCTATTTCTGCGGTTGGAAAATTTCCGGGTTCTTTGTAATTCAACCGTCTTTTACCTAGATTGCTCGAAAGTCGTTCGCTTTTCACTCAGTCAGGTCCAAGTCGCTTGAATAGGGGCAGCTGTTGCACCCCAAAATTTGACCAACCATTTCTTGTACTTGATTTAT
The DNA here is from genome assembly GCA_963859935.3 of Lathyrus sativus. Lineage (NCBI taxonomy): Eukaryota > Viridiplantae > Streptophyta > Magnoliopsida > Fabales > Fabaceae > Lathyrus > Lathyrus sativus. The sequence goes on along the minus strand of OZ012736.1, from coordinate 184,994,478 downwards.
GTTTTCTTTGCATTTTTTTGCATTTTTTGCATTTTGCATAGCATAGCATTTGTTCTCAAGGCATGGGATCAAGGTTTTCGTATGACTCGGGGTTTTCTCTAGTGCGAGAGACCAAACAACGAGCATTAGAGGCTCTGGCATTTATTTTGCCCGGCGATTGAGCGGTCGATTTTATTTTATTTTACAGGATATTTTCAGATCAAAAGACAACATTCAGGCTATCTCAAGCGTTCTCACGGTTATAGTATTCAAAGGCAAGGTTCAGAGGCTGAATAGAGCTCAAAACATTTGAACACGGGCAAGTGTGTGTGTTTCCCTTCAAAAGGCGCCAAAATTCAAATTTTGAAGATGTTAATCGATTAACCAAATGGTTAACTGATTAACCAACGAAAAATCAAGCCAAATTTGAAATTTTGAAGGTGTTAATTGGTTAACACATATGGTTAATCGATTAACCAGTGAAAATTTCTGCTCTGCACGTGAATTTCCAAGTAAAGCCACTTTGGGGTCCATTTTTGATCACATGAGAAATTGATTTTACACCAAGGGAAGGATCTAGAACCATTTTGAATTTTGGTTAATTTTCAAATTAATTGAAACTCCCTCCAAATTCACATTCCTAATTCCATTCCAATTTTCACAAACCACACTCCAAACCTCATTTGGATCCAAACCTAAGGGGTATTTAAATGATTTGCTCCAAACCTCACACACACAATCCTCATAATTCCATTTCATTTCAGAATTCACTCTAACTCTCTCAACTTTTCTTCCCACCAAAACTCCATTAAAGCTCTTTCTTGGAATTCCTTGATTCTCCATTGGAATCATTGAGTTCTTGAGCTAAAGCCTTCATCCTTCATCCTCATCATCTCCAGTTCTCTATTCAATTTTCGTGCAAGTTTGAATCTGAATTTTGAAGTTGATCTAGAGGATCTTATTTGGATAATTCTTGCTTAATTTTGGTGGAGCTTCATTTCTACTACAAGTAATCACTTGGATCTTGAAGGATTTCCGAATTTCTTGCTTGGATCTGCTCAATTGAAGTAAATCAACATTTACCAAAGTAATTCTCCGCTTCGTAGGTTGGAATTCTTGATTCGATTTTGTTTTTGAGCTTATTTGCATAATTATCATGTGGATCTTCATTTTCGATTGATTTGGCTAAATTTGATTCATATGATCTATGATCTTGCTGGTTTAATGTGTTTACATGTTGTTTGGATCACTGTTTTCTAGTTTAAATTTGTGCACAAGTGGTTATGTGATCACCGAATTATTGGATAAGTGCTTATTTGCTGAAAACGTTGTTGTTCTGCTGTTTTTCTGCTTCTGGCACAGTGTTAACCAATTAACCAATTGGTTAACCGATTAACCAATGCAAACTTTCAAATTTTCAGGCATTTTTGATTGGTTAATCGATTAACCCCTGGTGTTAATTGATTAACATTGTGCCAGCAGACCTGTTTTGCTGTTTTTCATGCTTGTTTTGATGTCATTTCACTTCGAATTCTCATGGATCAGTATGATGCATTAGGAGTGAGATGTTTTGGATATATGTCATTGTTCTTGATTGTTTAATCATGATTGCTTCAACCCGCGTTTCTCTTTCCACTTGAATGCATACTCTAGTATATGTTGTTCGAAGTGATGTTTATCTTTGGTCTTGCTTGAGCATGAAGAATGATTTGGTTGAGATGTGCTTGTGGTGGTTGTTACCCCACACTTTTTCCTCCCACGTTTCTTCGGTGATTGATGCTTGAATGGTTGTAGGAGTCATGACTTCTCCCATTGCATCTCACTTTTTGTTTGAACTTGTTTAAGTTCATTTGTTTGCATTTCTCATATTTATTTTGCATATTCTTATTTGCTTGAAGAGGTTGACATGTGCTTGTGGTGGTTGTTACCCCACACCTTTTTCCTCCCTCTTCACCTTTGTGTTGCATTGCATGTTTGTATACTTATCTTCTTTCTCATTCGTGCTCGCTTTCTTTTGTTTTGTTTTCCTTTGCCATGTTCCCTTAGGACCTCTAATCCTTCTTGTTCAAGATGGATCATGATAGACCTTAGGCTTGAACCCATGCATGATAACATTAGGGTAGCTTTCCCTTTTCATCCCAATTATAGGTGCACTTTGTATGAGAATATTAGGTTGAGTCTTAGTCTCCCTTTAGAGTGTGTCTCTCTCTTCTCATCTTCAAACCCTTCTAAACACTTAATAAAGAATGATTTGTGGATTACGCTATGATCCTTAAGTACTTGGGGAATGAGGATTGGGGGGCATCCTCTCAATTGTCTAGAGTTTTTAGCGTATATCCTTTGGACGATATGCGACGCATTCGCTCCTAAGTCATAGTCTTTAGTACAACATAAATTACAAATCAAATTCAATTCACTTCTTCTCTAAAAAACACCAAAACAAACTTCAAACCTTTTTATCCCTCGGGATTAATTTGGAAACCTTTTTTCATAAGGAGAGTTTTGTTAACTCTTGGTTCTACCGCAAACAGGTAATGCCTAAGTCTCCAATGGTCGAGTTGCATACACCTAACTGCTAGAACTAAGTTTTCACCCTACTCGGGCCTAAAACACTTGAACCAACCTGTGATCTTGTTAGCCCGAACTACGTTTTCTCTGATTTTTCATACCAGATGAGGATACATAGGCACAAGACGACGATGTCTTGGTGAGCAATATTCCCCACCTTCACCCGTAGTTTTTTGAACTACGTTGACTCTAACTTTCCCATTGCACGAGGGAGTACGTAGGCATAGAACGGCGATGCTCTATCGAGTCCCTTTTCTTTTCTTTTGTCCTTGTGGCCTATAGCTAGATAACTCAACACCCTTTATATAGACAACAAAGAGTGGATCCTGTCGAGTACGATGGACGTGAGGGGTGCTAATACCTTCCCCTTGCGTAACCGACTCCTGAACCCAAGATTTGGTTGTGATGACCTGTCTTCTCCCGTTTTCGTTAGGTTTTCTCTGGTCGTTTCCTTTCCCTTTTTTGGGATAAATAACTAACGGTGGCGACTCTTCTGTCCTTTCCGGCCCCTCTTCGCAGCGATGTGACACAGACGAACAAGGAATTCCTGAATCAAAACATACACACCAGTGAGCAGATTAAGCAACTAACCAACAAAGTAGACGCTTTAACCACCCATAACAAAATGCTTAAAATGCAGATATCACAAGTGGCTCAACAACAAGCACCTGCTGCTGCACCCGCTGACACATTTCTTGGACAGCCAGAACCTAATCCGAAAGGTCATGTAAACGCAGTCATATTGTGAAGTGGAAAATAACTGGACAAACCGATTGATCCTAGGAGCCAAAACCCTGCCATGTATCAAAAACCTTTTAAACAGATAGAAAAGGAGTTTGAACCCAAAGAGAAGGAAGATAACGACCAAGAGGCCGTAGAAAAAGAAAAACTTTATGTGCCTCCACCACCTTATAAACCACAAATTCATTATCCTCAAAGACTAATAAACTCCAAAACTACCGGGAAATATAAGAAATTTGTTGAACTTCTAAAACAATTGAACATCACAATTCCTTTCACAGAAGCTATCACTCAGATGCCCTCATATGCCAAATATCTCAAAGAAGTCTTGTCTATCAAGAAAAAGATCGAGGATAACAAAACAGTTACACTTACCGCCGAGTGTAGCGCGATAATCCAAAACAACATGCCTCCATACCCTGTGTCATTAGAAAGTTCGTCATAGACAAAGCTCTATGCAACTTAGGAGCCAACATCAGTGTTATGCCCTTATCTATATACAAAAATCTAAATATGGGTGAATTAAGACCAACCAAAATGTTCGTTCAATTAGCTGACCGATCTGTCAAATATCTCGTTGGTATACTGGAAAATGTTCCAATACGCATAGGTCAATTCTACATCCCAACTGATTTTATAATCATGGATATTAAGGAAGATTCAGTCACCCCGATTATCTTGGGAAGACCTTTCCTAGCCACAACCGGAGCTATTATTGACGTAAAGAAAGGTAGGCTAACATTCGAAGTGGGAGAAGAGAAAATTGAATTCATCCTCACCAAGTTCCTACAAGAACCAACCATAGAAGATACCTGCTATCTAGTCGACGTCATTGACAAATGCATAAGAGAACTGGAGAAGGAAAAAACCACATATTCAGATATAATGAATATCCAAATCCCAAAGATTCGTGAAGATGACAATTGGCGTGCGCCATACCAAGATGACAATCTAAGCGAAAGCTTATCACTCACTCCTAATCATATGCCATGTCCAAAGAACCCAGCCTTAGAACTTAAAGTATTACCTAAAAACCTCAGATACGAATTCCTAGACACCGAACTCAAAAGACCAGTGATAGTCAACACCGACTTAGGACAATTAGAAATCAAAAAACTATTAGATGTCCTAAGGAAATACCCAACTGCGTTAGCTATAGCATCACTGATCTTAAAGGAATAAGCCCTTCTATCTGTATGCATCAAGTTATGCTAGAGGAAGACTATAAGACCTCTAGAGAACATCAGAGAAGAATAAACCTTATCCTAAGCACTGTAGTTAAAGACGAGGTAAAAAAGCTACTAGATGTAGGAATTATATACCCGATCTCCGACAGCCAATGGGTTATCCCAATGCATGTCGTACCCAAGAAAGGAGGCGTTACAGTGGTAAAAAAACTCGAAAGGTGAATCGATAACACAAAGAGTTATGACCGGAAGCAGAATGTGCATCGATTACAGAAAACTGAACAAAGCCACTCGAAAAGATCATTTCCCTTTACCTTTCATCGATCAAATATTGGAGAGACTGGCCAAACATTCCTATTTCTACTATTTAGACGGCTACTCGGGATTTTTCCAAATTCCCATTCACCCTGATGACCAAGAAAAAACTACATTTACATGTCCTTATGGAACCTTTGCGTACCGACGAATGTCGTTTGGATTATGCAATGCTCCCGCAACATTCCAGCGATGCATGATGGCAATCTTCGCAGATTTCATAGATGACATCATGGAAGTGTTTATGGATGACTTCTCTGTATGCGGACAGAGTTTCGAAGGATGTTTGTCAAACCTAGAGATGGTACTCGAAATATGTACGAAAGTGAATCTTGTTCTAAATTGGGAAAAGTGTCATTTCATGGTCCGACAAGGAATAGTGTTAGGACACGTAATATCTGACAAGGGGATTGAGGTCGATAAAGCAAAAATAGAAATTATAAAAGATCTTCAACCTCCAAAGACCGTGCGAGAAATACAAAGCTTTCTAGGACATGCCAATTTTTACCGACGATTCATAAAAGATTTCTCGAAAATTACAAAACCTCTAACCAGTCTATTAATGAAAGATGTTGAGTTCGTCTTCGACGAAAACTGCTTGAAAGCATTTAAAACTTTAAAAATAGCCCTTATCACCGCACCAATCATGCAACCACCAAACTGGCAACTGCCATTCGAAATCATGTGCGATGCGAGTGATTATGCCGTAGGCGCAGTTCTAGGACAAAGGAAAGACAAAATATTTCATGCAATATACTACACTAGTAGAACCTCAGATCCCACCCAAATGGACTACGCCACAACGGAAAAGGAACTTCTAGCGGTTGTGTTCGCTCTTGACAAATTTCGTTCCTACTTAGTAGGAGCAAAAATAATCACTTACACATACCATGCCGCCATTAGGTACCTGATAAGCAAAAAGGATGCCAAGCCAAGATTATTGAGATGGATGCTACTATTGCAAGAGTTTGATCTAGAAATCAAAGATAATAAAGGAATCGAGAACGTAGTGGCATATCACTTATCCCGAATAGAAGGCATTAAAAAAGAACCAGTGCCTATCAACGATGATTTCCCTTACGAGCGTCTGATAGACAAATTAGAAAGCGATAAGCCAGACCTAACCTTGAAAGAACCAAAATTAGAAGAAGCCGTGGAAGCTGTCTACGCACAGGCTACCTGGCCTTGGTATGCTGACATTGTCAACTACTTAGCCGCAGGCGTACTTCCACCGGACTTAACCTATCAACAAAAGAAGAAATTCTTCCAAGATTTAAAGCAATACTATTAGGATGAACCTCTGCTTTTCAAAAGAGGAGTCGATGGTATTTTCCGTCGATGTATCCCAGAGGAAGAAATAGAAGATATCATCTATCATTGTCACTCTACTCCTTATGGTGGGCATGTAAGTACTTCAAAGACTCGCGCTAAGATCTTACAATTCGGCTTATTCTGGCCCAACCTTTGGAAAGATGTCCACATTGCAATACTAAAGTGCGACCGGTGCCAACGCACTAGTAACATCTCAAGACGCGATGAGATGCCCCAAAAAGGTATTTTGGAAGTAGAAGTCTTTGATGTATTGGGGATTGATTTCATAGGACCTTTCCCATCTTCTTTTGGAAATAAATATATACTCATAGCCATCGATTGCGTATCCAAATGGATTGAAGTTGTAGCCTCTCCAACAAACAACACACGAGTAGTCATAAAACTCTTCAAGAACATAATCTTTCCCAGATTTGGTGTACCAAGACTTGTCATTAGTGACGGTGGTTCACACTTCATAGCAAGAATCTTCGACAAACTCTTATCGAAATATGGAGTCAAACACCGTGTAGCAACACCATATCATCCAAAGACTAGTGGACAAGTAAAGGTCTCAAACAGAGAGATAAAACAAATCTTACAAAAGACCGTTGCCACCTCTAGGAAGGATTGGTCATCCAAGTTACATGAAGCTTTATGGGCCTATAGGACAACCTACAAAACACCGATAGAAACCACACCATTCAAGTTAGTTTATGGAAAATCTTGTCACCTGCCAGTAGAACTAGAACATAAGGCCTATTGGTCTATTAAAACCTTAAACTTAAACTACACTGCCGCATGAGAGAAGCGGATCTTGAATCTGCATGAATTAGAAGAACTCAGACTATACGCTTATGAGAATGCCCGTATATATAAAGAAAGAACTAAAAATTGGCACAATAAGCGTTTAGTTCGGAAATAGTTCAATATGGGAGACGTCGTGCTCCTGTTCAATTCAAGACTAAAACTTTTTCCAGGTAAACTCAAACCTAGATGGTCTGGTCCTTTTGAGATAACGAAAGTTCTTCAAAGTGGGGCTGTTGAAATTAAATATAGAAACAATGACCCGTTCATAGTGAATGGACAATGCTTAAAGCATTACAATCTTACTGAAAATAGAGACTACGCGAGTAGTCTGCAACTGTTAGAGCAGCCCGCTCCTCCCCATAGCTAACTTATTATCAAGCTGTCGTAAGGTTTTCGACGTTAAAAACAACGCTGAATGGGAGGCAACCCACTTTTTCTTGTTTTTCTTCCTTAATTATCTTAATTATTTTCATTATTTGTTTATGTTTTTTATACTTTTCCTGCACTTATTTTCAAATTTCCTTTTTCTTTCTTTCATTACTTTATATCTCCTTCTGTCTCTAAAACATAATTTTTAATGAACTTGTTCTAAATTGTGTCCAGGAATTTTTAAAGCCTTCTTACCTTCTCCTCTCTCCTCTGACTAGTTTCTTCCGACTATTTTCCCCATCATGGATAACATAGACTATATGCACACCGTTTTTAGAGGTAAAGCTCAGAGAGATAGATTTGAAGCCTTGAGATAAAGAAACTTAGCTTTATCCATTTACTATGATGAACCTACCATGGATCAGCTAGGTATCCATGATAGTATCCTCTTCTTATTTAACCAGTTGGGGTGGGAAAAGGCTGCCATTAAGACTAGATTCGTTACCCATAGAGAGCTCACATTCGAATTCCTCATCTCCCTAGCTTACCTACCCGAACATGGATACGGATCCACTAAGGGGCTGATATGCTTTAGACTCTTTGGAACTGATTACACGTTCAACTGCAGCATGCTAGTAGACCTTTTAGGATTCCCTAGCGGACCCTTTGTTTACACCACCACCCAAGAGGAGGAAATGGATATTGAGCTAGACTATTTTTGGGGAACCATTACAGGAAACTACCACCCCGAGCCGAACGACATGCATTCTAATGAGATCCATAACCCTGCCATTTGCTATTTCCACAAAATGCTGGCCCACGCCCTATTTGGGAAGGAGGAAAACATTACCTCCGTCTCTAAGGATGAGTTGTTCATTTTGTACTGTGCTTCTCAGGGTAGGCCTGTTAATGTCGTTCCGTTCATGATGAAAGCATTTATCCAAATTAGTCAGGAACCAAATACCCCCATCATAATAAGAGGCCTTGTCACCATGATTGCTAACGCAATTGGGCTTAGGTACCAGCTGAACCGAGTGATACCATTAGGCACCATTCGCCAAATGAACTTACAGTTTTGTTTTAACAAGCGCATCATTGGAAACCTAGCACCTGCACCTTTCAAATACATTATTGCTAACGAAGTGGTCCATCTTTTTACATTACCAAACCATGAGTGTGCAAGTGTCCATAACAGAGATAACTGGCTGTATGAGTTGAATGAACCTATGGATCCCCCGTCACCTCTTGAAACACCACAATATTATATGTATTATGAGAACATCATATCCGATGCTGAAACTGACCCTAATACCCCTCCTGATTACCATGACTTCACTAGACCCGACCCTGACCAGAATGCTGACAATATAAATAATATCCTGAAGACCCTAGAAGAGTTCAAGACGGAAATTATAGCCGTGAAGGAAGAATTGAAGACCTTGCACCTGGACATGATAAATTTAATGGACATCACAGTAGAGCAACTCAGCTATATGACTCAAGCATTGGATAACTTGAAGAAGCAGAAGGACTGATATTTCATTTTATTCTTTATCACCTTTAAGAATTTTTACTGCATTGTTTTATTTGGTTTTGTTTTATCTTTTGTATTTCATTAAACACTCGCAAAATTACTAATTGTTAATGCTTTCTGAGTTTTAAATCAAACTTGTTTTTCTTAAGTTTCCATTGTCTTTATTTTCTGTGCATCATTGATACCCTGCGCTGATGTTCACTGTTTCTGAATTTCTACACGAACCCCATCAACAGATTCTGTCACAAGACATAATTTGTGTGTGTCACGATCGTCACCTGTCTGTCACGCGTCTTACGACCGTGACGCTACTGTGACGACCGTCATGATCCTTGAGTGTGCGTTCTGATATGACAGCAGACAACAGTCTCTTCCTCTTCTTTTCCACTAATTTCAGAAACCGCCCACTACCCACATTTATCTCATTCAAACTTCTCCATAACTCCATTCACCATTTCAACTACCCATAACTCTCATCTCTACATAAATCACGTTCCTTTCTCCATTATAGTCATCCTACCTGTACCATTTCTCTTGCTCCACCTCTTCTCTTTGCACGCACCATGGCAAGACATATCCGACAACTCCCCGATCTCACAACTATTAACTTCAGAGATGGAGAGCGAGGAAACCAACAACGAACTAATTACATTAGTTTCTACCAATGCTTTGTCCAACCAACCCGGTACGTTAATGTCGCATGCCTCACAGAGTTAGGAATCCTCAAAGGCGTCACATGTATGCTTCGAAATGCCGGCCTATGGCAGTTTTGTACTACACCCTAACCGACGTACGAAGCATTAATACTAGAATTCATGAGCTCCTTCACCTACATTACTCCGTCAGGAGAGAACAATCAGTTAACCGGTGTCTCCACCTTCTGAATGTTCGGTATAGAGTATGAATTAAACCAAAATCGAATTGCACAGATGCTCAACTTCCACAGTGGGGAGAATACCCACCGTCGAGTTCCTCCGGACCAGTTCTTCTAAGCCGCATTCTCCTTGTGGAATCAGTTAACCGGTACCAACGCTGATAGCTGGGACAGCCTAAACGCGACCTTCATTCATAACCCCGCCATCAGATACTTCCACCGAACACTTGGGAACACTATCTTTGCCAGAGACAACAACCACAAGGTGAACTCCAAAGAGCTCTTTTTCCTCCACTGTGTGTTTGCTCCAGAACATTTGAATGCCGCCCCGTTCCTATTGTTACACCCCGAAATTTGCCCAACCTTTTTCTAATTTGGTTTATGTTTCATCTCATTGTCCTAGCATTTGCATTTGCATATCATTGTTCATTTGCAGGGGATCAGGAGAGGTGTGTATAGTAAGAGAAGATTACCTAGGGTCTAAGCCTAAGCAAGAGTTTTTATTCAAGTTGCCAGGTGTTCATCATCCTCAGGAGGAGGTCAAAGTTCTTTGAAAGAGTGGATGGATAGTTATAGTTTATCTCCTATCTTAGAGGTCAGATGAAGATCATCAGAGGACCATGAGTCCAAAGTTATGGATGGAGAATGTTGTGAAAGCTCATTGAATGCTTTGAGATCCATTGTTGAGATTATCCAAGTGATTATATCCTGTATAAGAGGTTGCAGTCAGAAGATTGCACACCTAGGGTTTCATCTGCCTAGTGCAAGGTCAACTTGAGATTTGAAGTGGTTTGAGACTTAATTCCAAGTCATTGTGATCATGGAAAGTTGTGTTGAAGCATATAAGATGTTAGTTCAAGATCAATTCAAGAATAATCCAGAGTGTGAGAAGTTGCTAAATTAGGGTTTCTAAGCTTGTCAGTGTAAAATCTCCTGTTTAGTGCCTAACTTCAAGACCACATATCTCAAGATACAAGTTTCATATCACTTTGATGCCAACACGGTACTTGTAGAGCATGTTCTTAGCTTTCTTTTAAGTACTATAAATCATCCATTGGATTTCTAGAACTCAAGTTATGATGCTGACAAGTTATAGGTCCTCAGATGAATGTATTTTCAGTCAACCAAAGCCAACCAACTTCCAAGGCATTTTTGACCTAGAATCATGTTTCACCTCAACTTTTGATGAACATGAAAGTTTTTCCTTATGATCTTAGCTTTCCAAAAAGTACTATATGTCCTTCATCTGATTTGTAGAGCTCATGATATGAAGCTTGCAAGGCAGGGGTATTTTAGGAAACTTTGATTATAGGTCCTTTTCATGATTTTGTACACTTCAAATGGAACTTTTTCCAACATCAAACTTGCATAAAATGAACTCAATGTCACCATTAAACATTCACTTGTCATGGGTATGGCTGGTATGAGAGGATTGGTGAAGGAATTTCATGGAAAAAAGGCATTAAAGGCCATGATTTGAATTGAATTGATTTAAATCATTTCATACCATGTTTATGCATTTTTTGAGTCCCTTTAACATACCAAATACAATGCCAAAATCAGAATTGAGTTTTGATGAGTAAAAACATGTCATTTTTCAAGTTGCTTCATGTATAAGTTACATATGCAAAATCCACCATAGGATCTTTTCAATGGATCATTCTCCTCCATTGGATCACCCTACATGACAGGGAAGCTGTTTGAACCAAGTTCAGAGCCTTTGGAGCCAAAAACACTCGTGAATTTCAAGCTTTAAACTCAATTATGGATTTTTTTCATTTCCCATTAACAGGCCACAATTGGGCCTCCCTTTAATGCTAGATCCAAAATATAAAAGTCTCTGATGAAGAACAAAGGCTCAGAAGGGAAAATTGGTGGAAATTGGAGCTGGGAGCAGTTGGAAAAATCAAGAAGCAAGGTGAAATCGTGAATTCCATTTGAGAGCAATTCAAGCCAATTGAAGGTTGCCAATAGCTTCCTTGAAGATCATTGAAGGTTTCTGGATTGTTTCCCATGAGTTTAAGCATCAATTCAAGACCCAACGGAGGAGCTCCGTTAGGTAAACTCTCTTTCAAGATTACACTCTGTTTAGACATCCATCATGCGCCATTTTTATTGCACATTGAAGCCCTACCTTCCCTAGGCCATTTCTGGATTAGTTTGGTGTTTGTTCTTGATGATTTTTGATTTAACCTTGAAACTTGATTGCTTCGAATCTCACCATTTATGGATGATAAATGAAACAAATATTGGATTCTTAATGTCCGTAATGAGAGGATCATTATGGTATAAGAAATCATGTATTTTGGTCCAGTTTGACATCATCTTCTCCGGCGAGCCAAATGGAGAAGACGACTGGAAATACAGAGCCACCGTCTGGCTCGTCCCCTCTGTTTGCTTACGTGGCTGCCATGTGCGCCCTTGAACCATTTGACTGCTACTAGATCAACAACCTTTATTCCATCTGAGTGTTTCTTTGACTCGTTTGACCTGCCACGTAATAAATGAAACGGTAAGTTTCATTTACTCTCAGAGTTCGTTTGGGTTTGGGCTTCCCTAGCTATTCACACCCCCTTACTGCACAGCCCAACCATTTTAACTGAATAGAGTTTCTATTTGCACCACAACTTTATTTCTTTTTCTTTTTATTTTTGATTTGTATCTGTTTAGAAATAATTCAAAATAAAATACCTCTAACAATGAAAAAATTCCCCAAAAATAGTTTCTAGATACTTTGAGATGTCCTATGATTTTAGGGATTTTTATTTTATTTTTGGAAGTGTTTTTCAATTAAAAAAGAATTTATCAATGGGAGGTGTCTTAATTGAACTATGTCTTGACATTTTCTTGTTCATGATTTGTTTTTGAGTCATCCCTTTGATCCAATGGATGATTTTCTTTTCTCTTATTCATGATATGTTAAAGTGATTTTTCAAGACCATTTTACCCCTAGTTGGATTAATTTTGGGTGGGGTTTTAGGTTAGTTTTAATGACCCTCGATTCACCCTTGCATTTAGGGTATCTCTGTGGTTTTAACTTCTGTTTGCATAGTTTTATTTGGACTTTGTTCCCATACTTTTGACCCCTGGTTCCTAACACCTTAGGGGTCATCTAGAATTTTATTTGGCATTTTTTTGGATATTTTTTCTATTTTTAGTGTAATTTCCATTTTAGGGCATCCTTGTGTGATGTTTACATTATGAACTAGTTTGTGTTGTAAATGACTTTGGTGCATTAATTGAACCTCTAATTCTTGTGGATTCATGCTATAGACATATTGAAGTGTGTGTAGGTTCAATTATAAATCATAATTTGGTTTATAACTTGTTGAAGCATGCTTGTCTTTTAGGCCTTACATTAGGGTTTCTAATTGTGAATATGTGTGAATGTTCTCAATCTCTTACATGCTTTTATGTGCATTCTATTGTGTGTTTCTCTTTATTTACTTTGAGCATATTCTATCCTCATCTATACCTCTGTCCTATGACTTAAGGATCCTATTTATGAAGTCTTAGTCCCTCCTTAGGAGGAACTTGAAGCATGTCATAAATAATGAGCCTTTGAGGAACCTTTGTTTGATTTGCTTGCATATTGAATGTGGTGTTTGGTTGAGTGCCCTTATAAGTTCCTTAGGTTCTCATTTTGCCTCCCATATTCTCATTCAATTATGTCCTCTTCCCTTTTCACATGTGTGATTTCATTGGTGTGATTTCTCTCTCTTTCATTTTGTGCATTAATAAAGGTTGAGATATGCTTGTGGAGGTGTTTACCCCACACTCTTTCCTCCCTTGCTTGGGTGTTGTTTTCTCTTTTTGCATTGTTTTCTTGCATTAATAAAGGTTGATATGTGCTTGTGGAGGTGTTTACCCCACACTTTTTCCTCCCTTTGCTTGTATGTTGCATTGCATATGCATATTTGCATCTTTCATATCTTATGCCTTGATTATGCTTTCTTCTTTTGCTTTCTTTGCCATGTTCCCTTAGGATCTCTAATATCTTTGAGGTTATGATAGACCTTAGGACTTAAACCATGTATGACAACATTAGGTAGCATCCCTTTTACCTCAACTTTAAGGCCACTTTGCATGACAACTACTAGGTTTGAGTTAGTCTCCCTTTAGTTTGTCCTCTCTTCTTCCCATCTTCAAACAATTTCAAAACACTTAATAAAGGCTAATGAATGTTGTACGCTACGAGCCTTAAGCTACTTGGGGAATGGTGATTGAGTGGCTTCCTCTCAATTGTCTAGAGTGTTTAGTTTACACCCTTAGGGTGATATGCGGCGCACTCGCTCCTAAGTCATAGTCTTTAGTGCAACATGAGTTACAAATCAAACTCAAAACACTTCTTCTTCTTAAAAGACTTCAAAAACAAAGTTCAAACCTTTTTCATCCTTCGAGATCTTAATAACGGAAAACCTTTTCACAAGAAAAGAGTTTTGTTAACTCTTAGTTCTACCGCAAACAGGTAACGCCTAAGTCTCCAATGGTCGAGCTACATACACCTAACTGCTAGAACTAGTTGTTAACGCTACTCAGATAAAACATATGAACAAACCTGTGTTCTTATTAGCCCAAACTACTTTTGCTCTGATTTCTCATACCATATGAGAATACGTAGGCACAAGACGACGATGTCTTGGCCAGCAACCTTCCCCCAACTTTCACCCGTAGTTAGCCGAACTACGTTGACTCTGATTTTCCCATTGCAGGAGGGAATACGTAGACACAGAGCGGCGATACTCTACCGAGTCTCTTTTCTTTTCTTTTGTCCCTGAGTCCATTAGCGTAGATAGATAAACACCCTTTTAGATAGACAACAAGCGTGGATCCCGCCGAGTAAGACGGGCGTGAGGGGTGCTAATACCTTCCCCTTGCGTAACCGACTCCCGAACCCGAGATATGGTTGTGATGACCTGTCTTCTCCCGTTTTTGTCAAGTTTTCTCTGATCGTTTCCTTTCCCTCGTTGGGATAAATAACAAACGGTGGCGACTCTTCTGTCATTTCCGACACCTTTTTTCACATTAGCAACAGCTGGCGACTCTGCTGGGGACAGGAACATCCCCTATGTGAGTCAATATTAGCGCTTGTTTGTTTATCTTTGGGTGTGTACACATGTGTTGTACTTTATTTACTTTTTCATTTTACTTTCCGCATTGTATCATTATTGTTGTACTGTGGGGAGGGAATGTTCCAATGAGAGATAAGCCGGACCCGGGCCTGAGTACAAACATAGCACTAGTAGTGGAGAGTAGTGGTGGACCTGCTTGATTAGCAGGCATAAGTTCCCATGAAATTTGTGCTTAGACGAGATTCTCTTTGATGATTTCCTTTCCGGTCCTTAGGATCTGAGGGGATTTTGGATCTGAGGGTTGTCGACTCTAGGGACCGATCATTTGTGATTCAGCTAAGTGAGGCCTCTTCAGGAGATTTTGATGCCAAACCAGAAATGGTGAACGTATCATCGTTTCTTGAAAGTCTATGATGCTGATGAACGCATAGGATGTTGAACCTTATCCGTGGATAGTGTCGCAACTGCGAAAAACACCCGGCAGAAAACAGAAGAGTCGCCACATTTTGTTATTTATCCCAAAGAGAGGGAAAGGAAACGGTCGGAAAAACCTGACAAAAAGGGAAAGACAAGGTCATCGCAACCAAGTCTAGATTCGGGAGCCGGTTACGCAAGGGGAAGGTATGAGCACCCCTCACGTGCGTCGTACTCGACGGGATCCACGCGTTGTTGTATATCTAAAAGGGTGATTATCTATCTAGATAAAGGTCAAGGGACAAAATAAAAAATAAAAGAGACTCGGCATAGCATCGCCGCTCTATGCCTACGTATTCCCTCGTGCAATGGAAAAGTCAGAGTCAACGTAGTTCGGCTAACTACGGATGAAGGGGGAAAGGTTGCTCGCCAAGACATCACGTCTTGTGCCTACTTACTTTCATCTGGTATGAAAGATCAGAGCAAACATAGTTCGGGATAAAAAGACCACAGGTTGGTTCAAAAGTTTTTAGGCCCGAGTAGGGTTAACAAGTAGTTCTAGCAGTTGGTGTATGCAGCTCGACCATTGGAGACTTAGGCGTTACCGTTTGCGGTAGAACTAAAAGCTAACAATACTCTTTTATCTGAAAAGATTTTCCTCGATTAAAATCCCGAAGAATGAAAAAGGTTTGGAGTGTTTTTGTATTTTTTAGAGAAGAAGTGTTTTGAATTTGATTTATAACTCATGTCGCACTAGAGACTATGACCTAGGGGCGAATGCGTCGCATATCACCCAAAGGGTGTATACTAAACACTCTAGGCAATTGAGAGGAAGTCACTCAATCATCATTCCCCAAGTAGCTTAAGGCTCGTAGCGTACAACACTTGTCATTCTTTATTAGGTGTTTTATGAATGTTTGAAGATGAGAAGAGAAGAAAGAACCACTAATGGGAGACTAATCAATCCTAGAAGTTGTCATGCAAAGTGGACTTAAAGTTGAGATACACAAGGTAACTACCTAATGTTATCATGCATGGTTAAGCACCTAATGTCTATCATAACCTCTCTTGAAGAAGAGAGATTAGATATCCTAAGGGAAAGAGAGACAAAAGAAGAAGAAGAAGAAGAACAAAGAACATGCAAACGTAAGATGCACAAGTAGAATGAAAGTGGGAGGAAAATAGTGTGGGGAAGTAGCCTCCACAAGCTCATCTCAACCAAGCATGCATATGAGAAATGCAAAGAAGAAAGGAGAAGAAGATGCACAAAAAAGCAAACACACAAAAGCATCAAAAATGGGATGAAATGGCCTAAACCAAACAACATCAACCATAATGCAAAAAACCAAACACAAATGAAAGGTAAAGCAAGCCTAAAACAAAGTGAGGATGAGAGGCTATATGAGGACAACAAGGACCTCATAATATTCACTTAACCATAAGCATCACCAACCAAAAGCAAAGAAGCACAAAGAACACAAAGAAAGTCCTCAAGGATTCATCACTTTAGGTATGCTTCAAATACCTCCAAAGGAGGGACCAAGACACCTTAAATGAGACTCCAAGGTCATGGGACAAAATGGGAGATCAGAGAAGAGAGCTTAAAAGAAAAAGCAAACACATCCAAAGAGAATGCAAGCCTAAACACAAAGGAATGCAAGCAAAGAAAACATGGAAACCCTAATTGAAAACTCAAAAGAAAACAACCAAATGAGCAAGCAAAACATAATGTCATGACCTAAAAATGAGCAAGCATCATCCTTAACATGTTAGCAACATGAATCAAAAGGCATTGAGGGCTCAAAGGATCCATAAATGTCATCTCTAAGACAAACAAGGTCAATGTGTATGTATGAACCTCCCTTGGAGGTAACTTGACTTGCAAGTTACCTCAAAATTAGGAAAATGGTTCAAAAATGATCAAATAAAATGCAAACAGCACCTAAACATGTTGTCAAACAGAGGCCAAAAGATTACAATCAAAGTCACTTCACAAGACCACCAAAGAAATTGATTCACAAGGGTGTCCCATTGTGAAAGAGGATTGTCGAGGGTCAATGAAATGCAATCAAAACCAAACCAAAATTCAACCAAACAAGGGCAAAATGGTCCTCAAAAATTAATCAACTCATCATGGATATGAGGATTAATTTTTAGTCATTGGATCAAAAGAAAACAAGAGAAACAAATCAAGAACAAAGACATGTCAAGAATTAGGTCAAATAAAACATCTCCAATTAATAATTCCTTTTTTAAATGAAAAATAATCCAAAAAATAAAAATAAAAATTCTAAAAATAAAAGGACATTTCAAATTGCCCAAAAAATATTTTTGGGGAATTTTATTAATTGGAGAACTATTTTTAATTGAATTAATTCTAAACCAAAACAAAACAAAAAGAAAAAGAAAAAGAAAAAAGAAATAAACAAACTCATGGTGCAAACAGCAACAAAAACATGTGTAAAAGTTTGGGCCAGGCGTGAGGGGGGTGCCAAAAGAAAGGAAGCCCAATCCAATTCAAAGTTCAGTCAACCAATCAAAACTCAATCACAGCCCTACGTTCCAATTACCAGTCAAGCATCTAGTGGCTACAACCTATGACACGCGTACCTCATCAATGAAGTATAAAACGAAAACAAATCTCAACCTCACGATCTAAAGACCAGTCACACATCTGAGGGTTGTGGTGCGCGCATATGAAATGCACTGTTTCATTTAAGTAAGTCAGCAAGATCTTGGCCATCCATTATAATTTGAGTCATGTAATCCTAGAGAGGAAACATTGCCACGCAAGCTTCAGATTAATTAACATAAAATGAGATTAAATCAGGTCCGTGGGATGAGATGAAGGTCAAATTTTCTAGCCAGATCCAAAGGCTCCTATCAAGATACACGTGCACCTGAGCATTTAAATGAAAAAGGGAGGGAGAGTTGCAGACACCGAAGCACGGCGGCTCTAGTCGTCTTCTCCGGGAGGCATCAACAGTGGCCAGTTTTCAATTTCACTAAAACTCAACAAACTTTACACCAATCAAATCGTCTCACTTAGTACAACATGAATCCATGATTTATTTTTAGTTTTAGTTCATAATTAGGCCAAATCGCAAACAACAAGTTTGAAGCTCAGATCTCCAATCAACACCAATGCTAGTCCATTTTAGTTAGAATTCATCTACACAGTTCCTAGGTCATAATCATGCAAAAATGGCGTTCAGTTGGATCATAAATAGAGAGAAAAGTTGAATTGAAGGTTACCTAGTGGAGAGCTTCCACTGAGCCTTCTACACTTGAAGAAGCATGATGAAACTCTGCAGATCCACTCAAGGAAGCTTGAGGAAGATGAATTTGACCGTGAATTGCTTTGAAAACTCCTCAATTGTGATTCACGATTTTGGAATTTTTCTTGCTTGATCCAACTACGTTTTCTTCAATTCTCCACGAAAATGACTCTCCCTTTACTCAGAAATGACCTAAAGCTTTTATATGTTGGATACCTAAGCTCATGGAGGCCCAATTGCAACCTAATTGTGTGAATTTTAGAAATGCCCAAATTCAATTTGCCATGCTCATGCACACGTAAAAAGTGCACCAATTCCCTTGTTTTTTCATCCAAAATCCTTGCAGGGAACTTACTTTGATCATGTAGATAGGATTCAAACCTTGAATTGGTCAAACGGTTGAGATTTGATTACCAAAGTTTCCCTTGAAATGGCAAAGTGATTTCACATGAAAACATGACCAAAACTCAAATCCAATTTATGCATCTTGTTTATCTCATCTTTGTGACTCAAAAAATGCATAAACATGTTTTGAAATGATTAAGAATCAATTAATTGCCATTTCTCTTTTTTAAGCTTTCTTCATGAAAAAATCTCACACCAATTCTTTAATCCAAGCCAAATCCATGGTACTTTGATGTTTGATTTAGCACATGACCCCATTTGGAGCAAGTTTCATGTTGAGAAATGTTTCATTTGAAGTGTGCAAGATAGTGAAATGGACCTATAATGAAAATGACCTATAATCTTACTTTCCCAAAATACCCCTACATTGCAAGCCTCATAACTTGATTTCTACAAATCAGATGAAGGACTTCTAGTACTCTTTGGAAATCTAAGATCATGAGGAACAACTTTCATGTTTGGGTCAAAGTGAGGAGAAACATCCTTCTAGGTCAAAAATGTCTTGGAAGCTGGTTGACTTTTGTTGACTAAAATCAGACTCATCTGAGGACCCATAACTTGTCAGCATCATAACTTGAGTTCTAGAAATCAGATGAATGACTTCTAGTACTCAAACAAAATCTAAGAACAAGATCTACAAGTTTCATGTCCACATCCAAATGTGATTACACTTGTATCTTGAGATATGTGGTCTTGAAGTTAGGCATTAAACAGGGGATTTTACATTGAGAACCCTAATTTAGTAACTCCTCACACTCTTGATTCTTCTTGATTTGATCTTGGAATAACATCTAAAATGTATCAATCACAATATTCCATGATCATCATGACTTATAATTGAGTCTTAATCTCCTTCAACTCCACAGTTGACTTAGGGTTGACCAGATGAAAACCCTAGATGCAACACTCTTGACTGTGGCTTCTTCCACATGACACAACAACTTCAACAAGCTCCAACATGGCTCTCAAAGCACTCAATGAGCTTTCTCAACATCCCATATCCATAATGAATTCACAATCCTCTGATGATCTTCAACTGGTCTCCAAGTTAGGAGATATCCCACATACACCCATCAATTCTTTCACAAAACTTTGACCACTTCTTGGTGACTTGATGACCACTCATGCTTTAGTAAACCCCTTGCTTAGGCTCAACATTCTTGGTGACCCTCTCTTGCTATGCACAACCTCTTTATCCCCTGCTAAATGAACAATGTTATGCAATGCAAATGCTAGAAGAAAATGAAATGAAACATAAACCAGGTTAAGAAAAGGTTGGTCAAATTTTGGGGTGCAATAGCTGCTCCTATTCAAACGACTTGAACCTGAATGAGTGAAAAGCGAATGACTTTCACGCCATCAAGGTAAAAGGCGGTTGAATACCAAAGAACTCGGAAATTTGCCAACCGCAGAAATAAACTACAACTCTGATTGGGCACAAAAGTCTCAAGAAAAGCTGAATCCAATTGCAGCGGCAACAAGCTGACTGATCATCTGGTAAGACTACCTGACTAATAGTAGACAGGAAGAAAGACATACTCACATCGTTCAAAGGTAGACGGAAAGACACCCAATACTCACATCGTCTAAAGGTAGACGGAAAGACACCAAAACGTTCACATTGTCTAAGGATAGACAGAAAGAAAATCCAATACTCACGTTGTCTAAGGATAGACGGTAAGACACCAAAACGTTCATATTGTCTAAGGATAGACAGAAAGAAATCCATGAAATCACATTGTCTAAGGATAGACAGAAAGAAGAATCATTCAGCAAATTACAGAATCTTCTCGTCAATAGAAATCTTCTCGTCAATAGAAGACACTTCAAAACCATTCAGCAAATTACAGAATCTTCTCGTCAATAGAAATCGATGGAAATCAAAATATCTTCAAACGGCCACATCGTCAATAGGAATTGACAGAAAGAAAACCATCTTCAAAGAGCCATGTCGTCAATAGGAATTGACAGACAAGGGAAACAAACATTCTTCAAAGAGCCACAACGTCAATAGGAATTGACAACACGAAAACCCTCCTAAAATGCCATCTCATCCAATAAACGGAAAGAAAACCCTGTCCGAAACTCACATCGTCTAAGGATAGACGGAGAGAAAAACATATCCAAATCTTGCATCATCTAAGAATAGACGGAGAGAAAACCATATCCGAAACTCACATCGTCTAGGGATAGACGGAGAGAAAACCTGCTGGGGTAACACGTCGTCAATAGGGATTGGCGGAAAGAAAATCTACTTGGAGAAACACATTGTCAATAGGAATTGACGGAAAGAAAATATGTTGGGATGTCGTCATCAGAGGACTAATGGACAAAGCACCTCTGCTTGGGGATGTCATCATTAGAGGACTGATGGACAAAGCGTAACAGACGTATGATCTGAAACCCGAGTAAACCGATGAGCTGTCTGAATAAAGTTGCTGGACAAATGCCCCTGTATTGATTAAAGAGTGATTCAAGTTGCCACGGAAAGCTGATAGAAATCCTGGCTTATGCTTCGCATGCATATGCGTATGTTTGAATTTTTCTATGGCGTAATGCTCCATACGAAATGGAAATGCTACGCATTTGAGGATGAAATGCAACGATGATGCAAATATGATAACTATATGCAAAGATGCAAATGCAGGCTCAGGCTGCCGGGGAAAGCTGGATACAACAGAACCGCTCCAGCAAAATAAATGCTGAAGACGAAGCCAACTCCGCTGGGGATAACCGGATGTGCTAAGTATGATTGGACTATGCTGGAGAAAATAGACAAAGTTTTCCTGTGTACCAATTAGATTTTGGAATGATGCAAAGGGTCAGGTACGACTGACGCTGAAAAAATATCCTGCCTGAACTCAGGTTTTGGTTGAAGGGTCAAGGGATATTAGCACGACTTCCCGACATTTATCTTGAACTTGAAGGTTGACTGAACCTGCTTGAACAGCTCTGAGGATATGGAGAGGACACATCCTTCTACTTCCTTATTTGCCCCAGCCTGTGGGATCTATGTGGAGATATTCCTCGAAAGGAAAACTGAAATCTTTGCACCTCGATGTTTTGATATGAGCTGGCTAAGCATCTTGAACCTCGAAGAGGTGCTTCATATTAATTTCCCCACGGGCAAGAAATAGCTTATGCGCTCTTAGGGTGGCCTGCCCCAGCCTACAATGATCTTGCCCCTGATTGGCTGATTTGGAACAGTACCTCTGTCTACGAGAGATTTACAGAGTCTCGACCTGACTGCCTCAGATTAATTGACTTCTAGATGGCTGACTCCCATGCTGTGATCATTTGATATAACTTGCCCCAGTTCGATGGAGTATTCAGGCATTTCGCATTCTATCCTGATCAATCTTTCAATTGTGGATACTTTCCTGCTGTCAAGCATTTACTCGCAAGTAAAACAAATTGTTCTGCATAAAAGATATATTAAATACAATGCATATGCCAGCTTTAACATCCAAGCCTGTTCACTGGAAAAAAGTTTATGACATAAAATGAACAAATCAATTGTCAAAATGTCAACATTAATACAACGTTGTAAGAGGAATCCTTTTAGGAGTCAGTTTCGATGCGATCTTTACCGAAGTATGCTTTCGAAACAACACTGCTTCAATTAGGACTTTTAAAGGTTGTAACGTGGTCAGTTTCACGGTTTAAGAAAGAAAGGATAAAGGCTCAAAAATTTATTTTAACCCACTCATTCTCCTTGATGTTCTCCAATCCTAAGTTCATCTAATTCAACACGAGCGCTCACCTCTTAAAGGTTGAATGATAGGAGTGATGGTTCAGGAAACCACCTACTTTTGGGAGTGACAGTCATTCACTTTTCGTCTTTTGATGCCTTGAGTCACACGACTTATTCTTATTTGAGGATTTTTCTTTTGTACTCCTCTTCGCTTTTCGTTTTTTTCGTTTTCCCCCTAATTTTTGCCTGGACCCATTCTTTTGAATTTCTGATTTTGAAGTCCAACGGGATACCCTCATTTTTGCCTAAATCGCTTGTTCTCAAAATTCGACTTAGCGGGCTTTTTTTTTTTTTTTGAACAAATCGTGTGACACCGGTTTGTCTGACTTGTTTGAAAAGGGATTGTGATTGTTTCACTCCTTGGTTGATAAGGGATAACCACTGTGGTTTTTTAGGCACGACCTATAGGGGTGTGATTTATCCTCGAACGGGAACACTTCTTTCTCAATTTGGACGCTCGGTCAAATTAACTGACACCTACCCTGCCCCAGGTTAAGATTGAGGGTTTTTCATTTTCAGAAAGAAACTCCTACTACTAGGCTCAAAGGGGTTGACAAGGGATTATCATCCTTATATCTCCGGTGTTTAGGAATTTGAAACAATGCTTGTACATCATCAACAAGTTTTTTATTCAAAAGCATACATTTGGAAGCTTGCGCGTCTTTAAACTTCGTCATCCTCCCCAGATTCCGCTTAAACAAGCGTATAATATCTGTAAAAAGCAATTAGTGAACATGAATGGATTTAATCAAAACATGCATATTCATTTCATTAATATCAATCGAAAACAACAAGTTTTACAAATGAGTTTGCACTTTAACAGAAAAGAAATTACAAACGTAAAGAAATAACAGGATAAAATGAAAATTGTCAGCTTCTGGGAACTAGGCTTTCACACTGATTAGCTGTTGGGGCATGTGACCTTTGAAATCTTCAAACTCAATCAGACGAGCGATGTACGACCAACACTCCTCTTGGAAAGGATATGCACCTTCGGTCCATCAACTGTTGTACCCTCGCTTGAAAAGCCTCGCAATCTTTAGTAGAATGCCCTATGGATCCTCCATGATATCCATATTGAGCACTGGGATCATACCTGGGAGGGTAAGGTTCTGGCACCAGTTTGAGAGCTTTGGGCTCCACCAAAGAATTCCGAACTAGGTGCGGTAGCAGCTGACTGTATGACATAGGCACTGGACGAAGAGGAGCATTCCTTCTTTTCAAATTGTTGTGAGGCCTATTTTGATTCTGGTACTAATAGTTTTGCTGCAAGGAACCAAAAGGTCGTGGACTCTTAATAGCAGAAACGTCCGACGACTAGGTTTGGACTCTTGAGGACTCTCTTTGTTCAGGCGCTTTCATCCTTAAGTTTGACCCAGGGACAGGCAGCAGCTGTAGGCAGGGGGATTCTGACACCAAAGATTGTAGGATATACTCTTGACCTACTGCAACTTCAGGAATAGGAATAGGAGTATCCATCTCTTTTCCACGATAGGGAATAAATTCGCTTGATACATTCATGCCGCCCGATGTGAATTCAATTGTCTTCGAATCAATCAGGTCCTGAACTTTATGCTTAAAAGCTTTACAGTTTGTGATGTTGTGCCCCTGTCCCCCAAAGTGGAAATTGCAATGAGAATTGATATCAAAGCCCGGTGGTGGCTGGCCAGTAAATGGAGCCAAAGTCTGAGGCTTAACCAACTGAAGTTGGAGCAAGACTTGCAGCAATTGAGCATACGTCATGGGGATCTGATCGAACATTCTGTCTTGTGATTTTGTCCTTTGACCATATCTTCTAATCCTGGGATTCTCCTGAGAAACGGGACGCAGCTGATGACACGGGAATTTTGGAACCTCGGGTTGTGCAGAAGATTTCTGACACACATTATGCTCTGGTATAGGTTCCACAGACAAAAGTGGAACAAGCATCCTTGGTGCAGCCTCAGGCACTTTGTCACCTTCTTTTCTGAGCACGTTCCTTATCACTTCCATGATTAAGCCCATCTGGGTTTTCAACTTCTGGTTTTCCTCTCTGAGCGCATTCTGATCCAAGCACAACGCTTGCATGTCCATAATGAACTGCCCCATTTGGCCCTGGACTTTCTTCAGCTCTGCTTGAACTTGCTCCATAACTTTGCGGGGATTCCTGTGATCTATCTGATTGTATAACCTGCAACAAACTAGTGGAGTACATGAAGTCAGATTAACAGTTTCAAGGTACCTGGTATGCAAAAATAATATGCAAGATGCAGACAAGTATGCAACAGGGAAATTCCTCCTGGATAGCAACAAGACAAATAGGAAACCCAAGATCCGAACAAATATAACTGTCACACA
Source organism: Lathyrus sativus (assembly GCA_963859935.3). Lineage (NCBI taxonomy): Eukaryota > Viridiplantae > Streptophyta > Magnoliopsida > Fabales > Fabaceae > Lathyrus > Lathyrus sativus. Next base: position 184,969,533 of record OZ012736.1, on the reverse strand, counting down.
TATATGCACCATGCAAGAGTAACTGAATACAAACAGAGTGACCTCGACCAACAAGCCTGGTGATGGTCAGCATACAGTAATGAACAAATGCTACACAGGGATATAGCCCTCAGCTGAGTCTTCAGTTTGATACTCTTCTGAACAACTGCTCTCGGTGAATTCGTCCATAACATGAACTGATACACCCACTTGGCTGGTTGAAGGAAGATCATTGATTTGAATACCCTGAGGCGTGATTGAGATCCTATTGGAATCCAGTAGAGTCTGAACCTGGCTTCTAAGCACCTTACAGTCTTCAGTTGAATGCCCCTATGCCCCAGCATCGTACTAACAGCGTGCGCTGACATTAAAACCTGGCGGATATGGAGGAATCTCTGGATTAATCTTCTTCGGCACTATCAACCCATCTCTGATAAAATCCGGCAACACCTGACTGTATGATACTGGCAACTGAGTAAAATGCCTTTTTGGTTTCCTTGGTCTTCGTCTGGCGTGCTGACACGGCTGATGACGATAAGATTGTTGACTCTGGCGGGAAACAGTAACCTGATACACAGACCCAACAGATTGCTGACTCTGAACACTCGAAGTATCTGAAAACTGAATATAAGGTACAAGAGATTCCAGGATAACATTACTTCCTCTTTCCCATTTTTCCTGAGAACTGACAACTGATTCACCTTCATAAACTGAAGTATCTGAGATGTCTCGAATCTTTCCGCTCTTGATTCCACTCTCGATACGTTCACCCATTATCATCAAGTCAGCAAAGTTCGGCACTCTACCACTGATCATCTTGTCAAAGTAATGGCCTTTCAAGGTACCCATGAATAGGTCAACCAATTCTCTGTCCAGAAGTGGTGGTTGAACCCGAGCTGTAAATTCTCTCTATCTCTGCACATATGCTCTAAAGGATTCATTGTCCGCCTGAGATAGTTCTTGCAACTGCGTGCGGCTAGGAGCCATGTCAAGATTGTAGTTGTACTGCTTCACAAAGGCATTGGCTAAATCTGACCATGATCAGATGCAACCACTTTCCAACTGCATATACTAATTTAACGATGCTCCACTCAGACTGTCCTGAAAATAGTGAATCATAAGCTTGTCATTGTGGACATGTGAGGTCATTTCCTGCTGAACATTACCAAATGCTGCTTCGGACAACTATCCCCTTTGAACTTCTCAAAATTCAGCATTTTAAACTTTGGAGGCATCACAAGACCGGGTACCAAACACATGCTCGAAGCATTCATATTGAGAGTATCCTGGCCCATCAGGGCGTCCAGCTTTTCATCTAACAGGCGACAGTTTTCCATAAACTCAACAGTCTGTGGGTCCTTAGCATTAATCTTCGGAACAACCCTCTGAACATCTGGCACAGAGAATGTGAAGCTCTGATAGTCTGTGTCATGGAGAGAAGATGAATCTCTACCTCTGGCAATAGTACACTCTTGAACTTCGACAAGAATCTGCACAGGCTGAGCTTGAGCAACATTGTTTGCTGGAGTCCTCTGAATACCGGCCTCCCCTCTAGTCATAGTTGTCATGGCCTCCATGAGTTGATATAGCTGATTCTTCATCAATTCAAACTCCGCCCTCCTAACAACCTGATTCTGCTCTCCTGAGTTCATGATCCTTCCAGAAGCTAATTCAAGTTCAATGCGAATGTCGAGAAATCAAGTAACGAAGCATACAAAAGATGGGTAAGCTCCCTGCTCCGGCTGAGGATGGATATGCAAAATGAAATGCAAATGCAAAACAATGCTAATGCACACACAAGGGATCAAGATTATTGTGTTGTAAACTGACAAAGATCAAAGCTCTGCTTCAGCAAGAACATAGCACTACTCCGATAGAAACCAACTGATACCAATAATCCAGATTCAAACTGTAGAGAAAACTGGGTAATCTGAAGGTAGAAGTTTCCTGCATAACCCCAGTCCCACTCACAGGTATGGACCTATTCACTGACAAGGTTCGACATCCTATGCGTTCATCAGTGTCACAGACTTTCAAGAAATGATGATACGTTCACCATTTCTGGTTTGGCATCATCATCTCCCGAAGAGGCCTCACTTAGCTGAATCACAAATGATCGGTTCCCAGAGTCGACAACCCTAAGATCCAACATCCTGTCGAGCCCTAAGGGCCAGAAGAGAAGTCATCAAAGAAGATCTCGTCTGAGCGCGAATTTCATGGTGAACTGGTACGATCAAAGCAAGCACATCCACAACTAATCTCCACTACTAAATCTAAGTCTATACTCAAGCCTGGTTCTGGCTTATCACTCATCATAACTTCCCCTCCCCACAGCACAGCAATAATGATATATGATGCTGACAATAAATGCGGGAAAGTAAAATGCGAAAGTAAATAAAACACATATATACATCACCTAAAGATAAACAAACAAGCACTAGGATTGACTCGCATAGGGAACCATAGATTCTGGGTTCGGTCCCCGCCAGAGTCGCCAGCTGTCGCAACTGCGAAAAACACCCGGCGGAAAACAGAAGAGTCGCCACCTTTCGTTATTTATCCCAAAGAGAGGGAAAGGAAACGATCGGAAAAACCTAACGAAAAGGGAAAGACAGGGTCATCGCAACAAAGTCTGGATCCGAGAGTCGGTTACGCAAGGGGAAGGTATGAGCACCCCTCACGTCCGTCGTACTCGACGGGATCTACGCGTTGTTGTCTATCTAAAAGGGTGATTATCTATCTAGCTAAAGGTCAAGGGACAAAAAAGAAAAGAAAAGAGACTCGGCAGAGCATCTCCGCTCTGTGCCTACGTATTCCCTCGTGTAATGGGAAAGTCAGAGTCAACGTAGTTCGGCTAACTACGGATGAAGGGGGAAAGGTTGCCCGCCAGGACATCGCATCTTGTGCCTACGTACTTTCATCTGGTATCAAAGATCAGAGCAAACGTAGTTTGGGCTAAAAAGACCATAGGTTGGTTCAAAATTTTTTAGGCTCGAGTAGGGTTAACAAGTAGTTCTAGCAGTTGGTGTATGCAGCTCGACCATTGGAGACTTAGGCGTTACCGTTTGCGGTAGAACTAAAAGCTAACAACACTCTTTTATCTGAAAAGATTTTCCTCGATTAAAATCCCGAAGGATGAAAAAGGTTTGAAGTGTTTTTGTGTTTTTTAGTGAAGAAGTGTTTTGAATTTGATTTATAACTCATGTCGCACTAGAGGCTATGACCTAGGGGCGAATGCGTCGCATATCACCCAAAAGGTGTATACTAAACACTCTAGGCAATTAAGAGGAAGCCACTCAATCACCATTCCCCAAGTAGCTTAAGGCTCGTAGCGTACAACACTTGTCATTCTTTATTAGGTGTTTTATGAATGTTTGAAGATGAGAAGAGAAGAAAGAACCACTAATGGGAGACTAATCAATCCTAGAAGTTGTCATGCAAAGTGGACTTAAAGTTGGGATACACAAGGGAACTACCTAATGTTATCATGCATAGTTAAGCACCTAATGTCTATCATAACCTCTCTTGAAGAAGAGAGATTTGAGATCCTAAGGGAAAAAGAGACAAAAGAAGAAGAAGAAGAAGAAGAAGAAGAAGAAGAAGAAGAAGAAGAAGAAGAAGAAGAAGAAGAAGAAGAAGAAGAAAGAACATGCAAATGTAAACATGCAAACATAAGATGCACAAGTAGAATGAAAGTGGGAGGAAAATAGTGTGGGGAAGTAGCTTCCACAAGCTCATCTCAACTAAGTATGCATACGAGAAATGCAAAGAAGAAAGGAGAAGAAGATGCACAAAAAAGCAAACACACAAAAGCATCAAAAATGGGAGGAAATGGCCTAAACCAAACACCATCAACCATAATGCAAAAAAACAAACACATGAAAGGTAAAGCAAGCCTAAAACAAAGTGAGGATGAGAGGCTATATGAATACATAAAGGACCTCATAATATTCACTCAACCATAAGCATCACCAACCAAAAGCAAAGAAACATAAAGAACACAAAGAAAGTCCTCAAGGATTCATCACTTTAGGTATGCTTCAAATACCTCCAAAGGAGGGACCAAGACACCTTAAATGAGACTCCAAGGTCATGGGACATAATGGGAGATGAGAGAATAGAGCTCAAAATAAAAACCAAACACATCCAAAGAGAATGCAAGCATAAACACAAAGGAATGCAAGCAAAGCACACATGGAAACACTAATTGAAAACTCAAAAGAAAACAACCAAATGAGCAAGCAAAACATAATGTCATGACCTAAAAATGAGCAAGCATCATCCTTAACATGTTAGAAACATGAATCAAAAGGCATTGAGGGCTCAAAGGATACATAAATGTCATCTCCAAAACAAACTAGGTCAATGTGTATGTATGAACCTCCCTTGGAGGTAACTTGACTTGCAAGTTACCTCAAAATTAGGAAAATGGCTCAAAAATGATCAAATAAAATGCAAACAGCACCTAAACATGTTGTCAAACAGAGACCAAGAGATTACAATCAAAGTCACTTCACAACACCACCAAAGAAATTGATTCACAAGGGTGTCCCATTGTGAAGGAGGATTGTCGAGGGTCAATGAAATGCAATCAAAACCAAACCAAACTTCAACCAAACTGCGGCAAAATGGTCCTCAAAAATTAATCAACTCATCATGGATATGAGGGTTAATTTTTAGTCATTGGATCAAAAGGAAACAAGAGAAACAAATCAAGAACAAATACATGTCAAGAATTAGGTCAAATAAAACATCTCCAATTAATAATTCATTTTTTAAATGAAAAATAATCCAAAAAAATAAAATAAAAATTCTAAAAATAAAAGGACATTTCAAATTACCCAGAAAATATTTTTGGGGAATTTTATTAATTGGAGAACTATTTTTAATTGAACTAATTCTAAACCAAAACAAAACAAAAAGAAAAAGAAAAAGAAAAAAGAAAAAAAAACAAACTCATGGTGCAAAAAGCAACAGAAACATGTGTAAAAGTTTGGGCCAGGCGTGAGGAGGGTGCCAAAAGCAAGGAAGCCCAATCTAATTCAAAGTTTAGTCAACCAATCAAAACTCAATCACATCCCTACGTTCCAATTACCAGTCAAGCATCTAGTGGCTACAACCTATGACACGCGTACCTCATCAATGAAGTATAAAACGAAAACAAATCTCAACCTCACGATCTAAAGACCAGTCACACATCTGAGGGTTATGGTGCGCGCATATGAAACACACCGTTTCATTTAAGTAAGTCAGCAAGATCTTGGCCATCCATTATAATTTGAGTCATGTAATCCTAGGGGGGAAACGTTGCCACGCAAGCTTCAGATTAATTAACATAAAATGAGATTAAATCAGGTCTATGGGATGAAATGAAGGTCAAATGTTCTAGCCAGATCCAAAGGCTCCTATCAAGACACGCGTGCACCTGAGCATTTAAATGAAAAAGGGAGGGAGAGTTGCAGACACCGAAGCACGGCGGCTCCGGTCGTCTTCTCCAGGAGGCATCAACAGTGGTCAATTTTCAACTTCATTAAAACTCAACAAACTATACACCATCAAATCGTCTCACTTAGTACAACATGAATCCATGATTTATTTTTAGTTTCGGTTCATAATCAGGCCAAATTGCAAACAACAAGTTTGAAGCTCAAATCACCAATCAACACCAATGCCAGTCCATTTTAGTTAGAATTTCATCTACACAGTTCTTAGGTTATAATCATGCAAAAATGGCATTCAATTGGATCATAAACAGAGAGAAAAGTTGAATTGGAGGTTACCTAGTGGAGAGCTTCCACTGAGCCTTCTACACTTGAAGAAGCTTGATGAAACTCTGCAGACCCACTCAAGGAAGCTTGAGGAAGATAATTTGACCTTGAATTGCTTTTAAAACTCCTCAATTGTGATTCACGATTTTGGAATTTTGCTTGCTTGCTCCAACTGTGTTTTCTTCAATTCTCCACAAAAATAACTCTCCCTTTGCTCAGAAATGACCTAAAGCTTTTATGTGTTGGATACCTAAGCTCATGGAGGCCCAATTGCAACCTAATTGTGTGAATTTTAGAAATGCACAAATTCAATTTTCCATGCTCATGCACACGTAAAAAGTGCACTGATTCCCTTGTTTTTCATCCAAAATCCTTGCTGGGAACTTACTTTGATCATGTGGATAGGATTCAATCCTTGAATTGGTCAAATGGTTGAGATTTGATTACCAAAGTTTCCCTTGAAATGGCAAAGTGATTTCACATGAAAACATGACCAAAAATCAAATCCAATGTATTCATCTTGTTTATCTCATCTTTGTGACTCAAAAAATGCATAAACATGTTTTGAAATGATTAAGAATCAATTAATTGCCATTTCTCTTTTTTAAGCTTTCTTCATGAAAAAGTCTCACACCAATTCTTCAATCCAAGCCAAATCCATGGTACCTTGATGTTTTATTGAGCACATGACCCCATTTGGAGCAAGTTTCATGTTGAGAAATGTTTCATTTGAAGTGTGCAAGATAGTGAAATGGACCTATAATGAAAATGACATGTAATCTTACTTTCCCAAAATACCCCTGCCTTACAAGCCTCATAACATGAGTTCTACAAATAAGATGAAGGACTTATAGTACTCTTTGGAAAGCTAAGATCATGAGGAACACATTTCATGTTTGGGTCAAAGTGAGGAGAAACATCCTTCTAGGTAAAAAATGTCTTGGAAGTTGGTTGACTTTTGTTGAGTGAAATCACACTCATCTGAGGACCCATAACTTGTCAGTATCATAACTTGAGTTCTAGAAATCAGATGAATGACTTCTAGTACTCAAAATAAATCTAAGCACAACTCTACAAGTTTCATGTGCACATCCAGATGTGATTACACTTGTATCTTGAGATATGTGGTCTTGAAGTTAGGCACTAAATAGGGGATTTTAGACTTAGAACCCTAATTTAGTAACTCCTCACACTCTTGATTCTTCTTGATTTGATCTTGGAATAACATCTAAAATGTCTCAATCACAACATTCCATGATTATCATGACTTAGAATTGAGTCTTAATCTCCTTCAAGTCCACAGTTGACTTAGGGTTGACCAGATGAAAACCCTAGATGCAACACTCTTGACTGTGGCTTCTTCCACGTGACACAACAACTTGAACAAGCTCCAACATGGCTCTCAAAGCACTCAATGAGCTTTCTCAACATCCCATATCCATAATTATGAATTCACAATCCTTTGATGATCTTCAACTGGTCTCCAAGTTAGGAGATATTCCACATACACCCATCAATTCTTTCACAAAACTTTAACCACTTCTTGGTGACTTGATGACCACTCATGCTTGAGTAAACCCCTTGCTTAGGCTCAACATTCTTGGTGACCCTCTCTTGCTATGCACAACCTCTTTATCCCCTGCTAAATGAGCAATGTTATGCAATGCAAATGCTAGAAGAAAATGAAATGAAACATAAACCAGGTTAAGAAAAGGTTGGTCAAATTTTGGGGTGCAACAGATAGATCCATACCTGTGAGAGGGATTGGGTTATGCAGGAAACCTTGAATTTCAGACTACCCGGTTTTCTTTGCAGTGTGAATCTGTGTTCTTGATATCAGAGGTTCCTATTATCAGAGCAGTGTTATGTTCTTGCTAAAGCGGAGTGCTGGTTCTTCTCGATCAACAACTCAACAATCTTGATCCCCTGTTTGCATTTGCATTTGCATTTTCATCTGCATTTTCATTAACATGTGCTTATGTTGTAGGTGCATATTTCTTCCTCGATTCTAGTGATCTTTTTCCTTATTTATGACATGGAGCCCTTGAAGAGGACAGTGGCATACAGGTTTCCAACTCCCGATGTTAGTTCTTTGCGGAGTTTGATTGCCATGGCTGACAGGAAGGTGATGGAGGACTTTAAGCAGTCTTAGGGGAAGCTAATGAGATGTATCTGCAAGCCTTCAGCATATGAGATCAGTGGTGTCTATACTCTTCTGCAGTTCTATGACCCACATCTGAGGTGTTTTGTCTTTCCAGATTATGTTCTAGCACCTACTCTAGAGGAGTATTATGAGCTGTTAGGTGTTCCTATCTTAGACCAGATGTCATTCTACCACGTTGATGTTGAGCCTGATCTGGATAAGCTCGCTGCTGCACTGCATTTGGATGTTCCAGAGTTGAAGGGGAAGATGATCAAAAGGAGTGGTATGTTTGGTTTTCCTTTGCCTTTCCTGGTTGATAAGGCTCAACAATTCGCCAAAGATGGGTGTTGGATTGTGTTTAGCACCATCTTAGCTCTTTGCATCTATGGTATCATATTGTTCCCTTATCTTCCAGATTTTGTAGATACAAATGCTTTCTATATATTCGCTTCTGGGAATCCGGTACCCACGCTGCTAGGCGAAGTCTATCATTCTATTCACCACAAGAATGAGAACCGGAGGGGAAAGAATGTATCTTGATGTGTTCCTTTGTTATACAGGTGGTTTGCTAGTCATATGCCCAAGACAGGTCCGTTTGTTTCTACTGCTGGTACTTCAGAGTGGTCAGATAGGTTGATGGGTTTGTCTGCAGAGAATATTACCTGGTTTGACAGAGATATGCTCGGTACAGAGATCATCTATAGTTGTGGTGGATTTCCTAACATCCCTTTGGTCGGAAGGAAAGGGTGCATCAACTACAACCCAACTTTGCTAGTTAGACAGTTTGGATATGCCTTGAGAGGTCCTCCGAAGGATGAAGAGATATAGGAATCTCTGTATCTCACTGGATTATTGGAGGGTGATATGTTGCTTAGAGTTGAGCATGCCTGGAGCAATATCCACCGGAAAGGGAAAGTTATTCTCGGGAAAAGCAACAGTCGAGCCAATGAACCTTATCTGGCTTGGATTCATGAGAGAGCTGCGAAGTTTCTTATGCCTTTTCCTTCTGTTGAACCTCTGTATCCTCTTATGATTGAGGATCCTACCACTGTGGACATTCAGAAGTACAACCAGTTATGGTTCGAAAAAGAAGAGTTGCGGAAAACAAATGAGGAGTTGGAAAAATAGATTGCTCAACTTCGAAGTGAGAAGAGTGAAGCAACTTATTCCTTGAAGAGACAGACTGAGCTTGTGAACAGATTGGGTACGGATTTGACCAAGCAAACTAGTTCTCGAGAGCGTTTGGGCTGGGATCTCAAATTTGTTAGTGATGTTCTCGCTTCCAAGAAGAAAGAATTAGACAAAGCTTATTTGGAGATTTCGAAGTTCAATGAGCAGTGGAATGCAACTCTCACCAATAATAAAGCACGCAAAGATGGGTTGAAACAACAAATTGCCAAGCTGAAGGATTAGCTCAGAGCGAAAGATGAGAGGATTGCAGATGAAGTTTCACTCAGGCGTGATAGCGATTGCAGGCTGAACGAAGCACTTGCCAACTTGAAGGATTACAAGCTGAGGGATGACTCGAAGAGGTGCAAGCTAGAGGAAGTCTTTGGTGAGAGAGCCTGGGAAGACTATGCTGAGGGTCTACAGCGCACTATTAGCCAGTGAGAGCTATTCATCTAGGGGTTGCTCACTAGACTGGACCATCCTGAGACACAGAAGTTATTAGAGGAGTTTCGTGCTTGGCGTTACACTTGATGTCTTTTATTTCCTTGTAGCTTGTTGCTATTGTATTGACCATCACCAAGCTTGTTGGTTGAGGTCACTCTGTCTGTACTCAGTGTTATGCCTGTATGCTGCCTGTATGGCTGTTCATCTTTATATATGGGGTTCTTGCTCTATGATTGGTTGTTGGGGTTCTCAATTGTCATGTTGTTCTTCCGGAATTGGAATCGAGGGGGAAATTTCCCTGTTGCATACATACATGTCTGCATTTTTCATTTTTGCATCGCAGGTGCATCGAAACCGTTGATCTTATTTTCTTGTGGTCTGTTTGCTGGTTTCAGGATAAACAATCAGACCGTTCATCGGGGAATCAACACGAAGTCATGGAACTGGTACAAGCAGAGTTGAGGGAAGTCCGGAGCCAGATGGGGCAGTTCATGGCGAGTATGCAAACCTTGCGTCTGGAGCCGAAAACGCTTAAGGAGGAGGTTCAGCAGCTGAAGACCCAGATGGGCCTGGTCACAGAGGTGATAAGAAATGTGCTAAGAAAGGAGGGTGATCAGGTTCCTAAAGCTGCAGTAGAGATGCTTGTTCCACTTTTGTTCGTGGAACCTCTCCCAAGGCGTGATGTGCCTCGAAGACCTGCTGCACAACCTGAGATCCCAGATTTGCCACGTCAGCAGCTACCTCTTGCTCCCCAAGACAATCTTAAGACTAGGAGGTATGCTCATAGGCCAAAGCAGCACGACAGAATCTTCAACCAGATCCCTATGACTTATGCTCAGTTGCTGCAACTCTTGCTTCAACTTTGATTGGTTGAACTTTGGACTCTGGTTCCATTTACTGGCGAGCCACCACCAGGCTATGATGCAAGTTCCCACTGTGATTTCCATTCTGGGGCACCAGGGCATAATTTCTAGAGTTGCAAAGCTTTTAAGCACAAAGTTCAAGACTTAATTGATGCAAAGGCAGTTGAATTCGCGCCGGGCGGCGTAAGTGTACCAGGTGGTCTTGGTCCATTCACTGCAAAAGAGGTGATTGTTCCTCTTATTTCTCCTGAAACTACATCTGGTCAAGAGTGTGCCTTGCAATTTATGACTGCAGAATCTCCATGCCCACAGCTGTTGTCGGTTCTTAGGCCAAGCCTGGGGGTGAAAGTACTTGAACAAAGGAAGTCCCTGATATCTCAGACTCAGCCTCCAGATGCTTCAAATGCTCAGAGTCAACAATCTTTTGGGTCTTTGTATTAGATATCATTTTCTCGCTGGAGTCAATGGTCATGTCGTCATCATCCGCGTCAGCACGCTAGGCAAAGGCCAAGGAAGCCAGAGAGACACTTTACTCAGCTATCGATATCATACAGCCAGTTGTTGCCGAATTTGATCAAGGGTGGATTGATAATGCCAAAGAAGGTTAATCCCATGATTCCGCCGTATCCACCAGGTTTTGATGTCAACACCCACTGTGAGTACCATGCTGGGGCACAGGGGCATTCAACTGAAGACTGTAAGGTGCTTAAGAGCCAGGTTCAGACCCTGCTGGACTCCAACATGTTCTCAATCACGTCTCAGGGAATGCAGATCAACAATCTTCCTTCGTCCAGCCATGTGGGTTTAGCGGTTAAGGTTGTGGAAGAATTTACCGATGGCAGAGGTTTAGAAGAGTATCAGATTGACTTCGCCAAGCAATTCTGAAGGTGGCTGATTCAGAAACAAGTCAAGATTTGAAAGGCCAGTTCCCAGAAGATGGCAATCTTTTTTATCTTGCCATTTCTTTGCATTTGTAGTTTCTTTCCTGTTAAAGTGAGAACTTATTTGTAAACTTGTTTGTTTTCAATTAATATTGATAATGAAATGAATATGCAGGTTTTTGATTAAATCCATTTGTGTTCACTCAATGTTTTATTGATGTCAAACGCTTGTTTAAGCGAAATCCGGGGAGGATGACGAAATTGAAAGACGAAAACTTCTGATTGTATGCTTTTGAATAAAACCTGCTGAGGATGTACACTCATTGTTTTAAATCCCTAAACACCAGAGATATAAGGATGATAATCCCTTGTCAACCCCTTTGAGCCTAGTAGTAGGAGTTTCTTTCTGAAAACAAAAAAAACCCTTAATCTTAACTTGGGGCAGGGTAGATGTCAACTAATTTGACCGAGTGCCCAAATTACAAAAGGAGTGTTTCCGTTCGAGGGTCAATCACACCTGTATAGGTCGTGCCTAAAAAACCCACAACAGGTATCCATCACCGACCAAGGAGTGAAACAGTCACAATCCCTTTAACAAGTCAGACAAGTCGGTGTCACACGATTTGTTCAAAAAAGAAAAAAAAAAGGAAAAAAGAAGAGAACCAAAAAAAGAAGCTCGTTAAGTCGAAACTTGAAAATAAGCGACTTGGGTAAAAATTAGGGCATCCCGTTGGACTTCGAAATCAAAAGAAAAGAAGCTCAAAAGAGCCAGTCTAGGCAAAAGTTAGGGAAAAAAAAGCGAAAAGGATTACAAAAGAAAAATCCTAGAACAAAAAAGTTGTGTGACTCCAGGCACCGAAAGACAAAGAGCGAGTGACTGTCACTCCCAAAGACTTGTGGTTTCCCGAACCATCACTTCTGTCACTCAACCTTTGAAAGGTGAGTGCTTGTGTCGAATTATCCTAGCGTAGGATTGGAGAACATCAAGGAGAATGGGTGGGCTAAAATAAACTTTGAGCCTTATATCCTTTCTTTCTTATCCGTGAACCTGACCATGTTACAACCTTCAAAAGTCCTAATTGAAGCAGAGTTGTTTCGAAAGCATACTTTGATAAAGATCGCGTCGAAACTGACTCTTAAAAGGATTCCTCTTACAGCGTTGTATTAGTATTGATATTCTGATAAGTGATTCATTCACTATAGGTCACAATTTTTTCGAATGAACAAACTTGGATGTCAAAACTGCCATATGCATTGCATTAGTATATCTTTTGTGCAGAACAATTTGTTTTACTTGCGAGTAAGCGCTTGACGGCAGGAAAGTTTCCACAGTGGAAAGTTTGATCAGGATAGAATGCAGAGCGCATGGTACACCGGAGAACCGGGACAATGTATCAAATGTTTATATCATGGGAGTCAGCCATCTGAAAGATAGTTAATATGGGGCAATTAGGTCGAGATTCGGTAAATCTCTCGTAGGCAGCGATACTGCTTCACCAATCAGCCAATCAGGGGCAAAGTCGTTGCAAGTTTGGGGCATATTACCCTAAGAGCACGTGAGTTATTCTTGGCTAGAAGGAAATTAATATGAAGATGTTGTGTGGATCCCATGGGCTGGGGAAAAATTGGGGACGAATCCTTTCATGTTACAAATTCAGGGACAAGCCATCTCGAGGTCGTTTCATGACAAGCTTTTCTTTTCGTCCTAGAGGTTAGACTGGGGAAAATTGAACTACACTGGGAGCAGTTACTCAAGCAAGGTTATTCTCCCCAACCAAAGTTCGTCCTTAACAATTGGAGTTTGCATCCCTATCCCCAGTAAAGTTGTATGCAAATTAAGTGTGTATGTTATTCCCTAGTAGTTGGTGGGTACACATTTAATCCCCGCAGATTGCAGATATGTGCTTACTATCCAGCAAGTCAGGATTGGATTTCTTTCCACCAAGCAGGTGTGGAATCTTCCCCAGTAGTTAGTCAGTACACATTTAGCTCCAGCAGATTGTCTGTGTGCACTCATTCCTCGGCAGTGCAAGATTGGCTTATTCAGCAGAGTAAGTAATCCCCACAGAGTCTGAGCAAGTGATTTTGTATCCCCTCAGAGGTTAAGTTATCATTGATGAGTCCATTCCTCATCTCCCCAAGCAGAGGTTGATGTTGATTCCCTCATTGCGTTATCCCCGGTGGAGTCGGAGGGGAAACGTCTCTTCCCCAGCTGAGTACTCCCAGTATATTGGAGTTAGGTCTTCGCAGTTTGTGTCGTTTCTCCAGCAGAGGTGCCTGTTCCCCAGAATGTTATATTTTGGCAGGCTATTTAGGGCTGATGTCCCTAGTAGAAAGCGGTCAATCTCGGGAGGTGGGTCGTTATCCCTCACAGATTCGTTGATTCCCCATCAGGCGGACGGGTTCCCGTGTGTGGTTCTTTTTCCCTGAGAGGGTCGCCTATTCTCCAGAAGGTTTGTATGCTGGAAGGCCATTCATGGCGTTTTCCTCAGCAAGATTTGATACAATCCCCAGCAGAGTAGAATTACTGTCTAGCAGATTGTTCTATCTCTATAGCAGGTTCGTTTGCTATGCAGGAAATTTCTTTCAGGAAGCTATTCAAGGCTTGCTTCCCCAGCTTAAGTCTAATTTACTGGCATGTGCTAACTATTCCCAGCAGGGTGGTTTCTGTATCTCCAGCATTTATTTTGCTGAGTTGGTTCCATTGTATCTGCATGCGTGCATAACATCCTCAAAAACGCGTAGCATTTCCAGTTTGTATGGAGCATTATGCCATTTTCAAACATATGCATTTGAAACATAAGTCAGGTTGTTACCTCTTTGCTTTCGGGTGTATCTCCAACAGATGGCTAATTTCTGTATCCCCGTGGTGTTCGAAATGTAGCAAGTTGTGGTATCTTTGTTTCTATAAGTCTGTACAGGTGTTCAGACCTCGGCAGAAGATTTGTGATAGATGTGTTCATCCTATCATGTACTCCTCGTCAGAGCTACTTAGTTGGGTTTCTCTTTTCCCCAACAAAGTTGTTTGGTGAACTGATGTTCCTTGACAGAGTCGTGTGTTTGAACCTCTCTTTCCATGTCGGGGCTTTCATTGCCAAGTGTGAGTTGGTTGATTCTGTTGCTTGCATATTCCGGGTGCGTTATCCCAACTTTTGGTTGGTAATCACCGGCATAGTCCGAATTATAGTGCTTGGTATTCCAACTTTTGGTTGGTAATTTTAGGATGATTTATCCCAACTTTTGGTTGGTAATCTCTGGTTCCCCCCTCGCAGAGTCTTGGCTCCAACTTTTGGGTGTAATCTTTGTTTCATTCCAACTTTTGGTTGGTGAACTGTTGGCGTTTGGATGCAATTCCAACTTTTGGTTGGTAATCCTCGTTTCTTCAGGAAGTCAGATATTCCATCTTTTGGTTGGTAATCCTCGTTTCTTCGGGAAAGTCGGACATTCCATCTTTTGGTTGGTAACCTTTGTTGTGGCTAGTTCGCTCTCGTTCAGCGTTTCCGGCGATTCTAACTTTTGGTTAGTAGCCTTTTATTCCAACTTTTGGTTGGTAATCTCGGATGATCGTCCCAACTTTTGGTTGGTATTCAGCTTTGAAGGTGTGAGAAAAACACAAGAAAAAGGGGGGGTTGAATTGGGTTTTCACCTAAATAAACTTTTTCGCCTCTTCACTAGTTGCTTTACGTGATTCTATAAGATGCATTGCGGAAGCATAAATGATCAAGAATAATACAAGTAAAGAACACATGATATATCCTGGTTCACTTGAGCAACTCTCAAGCTACTCCAGTCCACCCTTCCAAGGTGATTTTGCCTTACTCAATCAAGGACTTAATCCACTATAGCCAAACTGATTACAGATGCACAAGCAAACTGTTGGTGACTAACAATCAGACAATGACACGTTCAGTGATCCTTTCAGATATAACGTTCATTGAGCTAACAGAATCCGATCCCTCAAGATCTCCTGTTAGGATTTTAATCACGATGACAGCAGCCACTCATCTTCTCAAGTATTATGATCTTCACTTGATCACTTGAGGAACCACCAATTCAAAATTGAATTTGTGTTGCCGGAGATTACATGAGTGCTTCTTATCAAGAAGATAACTCCTAATTAAAGTACATGGCAAGTATTGAGCAACAGCTCCTTGCTTCTTAATACAGAAACTATTCTAAAGATAAATCTCTATGAGATTATTAAAACAGTAGTTTCCATATTGCTTAAATGCTCGCAACATGCTTAATTGCTTTATGCATGCTAACATTTGAATGAATCAAATGATCTTCTTTTATAGTGCATCCAAGAGAGTCGTTGTGAGGGTAGAAATGTCCTTTTAAATTCCAACGGTCATTTCCCAACGGATAGAATAGGCACGTGTTGGATAGTACAGTGACATCACTTTCTTTGTCATTTTGTTGTGACGTTAATATATCATTGTGGGAGACAGCTCTTATCCACAAATGATGTGATCTTCATTTATCAGCTTGGACAGATCAGCTTTTGGCTTTGGTTCTTTTAATGATGTATCTGATGAGTAGTTCAGAAATTACTTTTGTATGATAGCATAATAACATCAGAGTTGTTTGACTTCAGCACCTTGTTTATCAGAGTGGATAGCAACAGCTTATCTGATTAACAAGTCTTTGTCTGGGTGAAGCTATATAATCTTCAACTTCAGAATCTAGTCTTCAGAGTCTTTTTGCACTTGGTCTTCAGAGCCTTCAGCCTTCAGAGCTTCAAGTCATCAGAGTCTTCAGCACGTAGTTCTTCAGAGGATTATATCTTCAGAGTCTTCAGAGTCTTGATCTTCAGAACCCTTAAGTCTTCAGAGTCTTTCTGCACTTGGTCTTCAGAGCCTACAACCTTCAGAGCTTCAAGTCATTAGAGTCTTCAGAGCTTGGTTTGTTAGAGGACTATATCTCAGATACATTGTTAGCTTCCAGATCAGATACACATCTCATAGCAGAATCCACAGGAGCATTGCAACCGCAATATCCAGCATCCTTGGATCTTACTGATCGTGATCAGATACAGAGGCAAACTTGCTTCTTCAATATGCTTTGTTTTCTTTCAGATCAGATGCACTTCTCAGAGCATAATCCACAGGAGCATTGCAACAACAATATACAACATCCTTGGATCTTTCTGATCGTGATCAGATACAAATGCAAACTTGCTTCTTCAATAAGCGCTTTATGACACGTCGCACATAGGAACTTTCATATTATATTAAATGCACATCTTGATATTGTTTGTTTGATCTGATATCTTTAATTAACGTGATCTGCACACAACAAACATTAGAACATAAAATGGTTCTTTCACAAATACTTAATTGTTATCATCAAAACATAGAGATAACTTGCAGAAACAATTCTTGTTCTTACAATCTCCCCCTTTTTGATGATGACAAAAACATGTATTTTGATAGAACATTTTATACAGGGTAAACACCAAGCATAACATATTCAGAGTTTCAAGCAACAGCTCCCCCTGAATGTGTTAACCTCAAAAATCCATTTTTGCTTGTTCAGAGACATTCTCTGATCCCAAGACTCACAAAATAGAAATTTTGAAGGAACAAAATATATAGAAGAAAAGGAATACTTCCCTACGATCTAAAAGAGCATAAGTCTTTAGCATCTAGACTCGTTCAGCAGAACTTCCATCTTTAGATCTTTAGACTTTGTTTTCTTTAGACATCCTGTCAAAGCCATATAACTTCAGATCCTTTTAAAGCACTTGCTACTGTTCATCAGAACAACTGTAGCACAGAGACAAAACAATTCTTTTCTAATAACTTAGCCATGCTATTTATCAGAAGCAGAACTTGTTTTTCAGATGAGAAACTCCCCCTGAGTTTCAGACTGGGTGAAAATCAAATATTCTGACTTGTGAACCTTTCTGGGTGAACTCCCCCTGGGTACAATATGTCAAATATTAAGATCTTCAGAACTTGATACAGTCTTCAGATTTGTCATTACAAACTTGCTTTTTCAGAGTTAGACTAAAACATAGGTCTTCATTTCAGACTCTTAGTTCTATCAGAGCTTGAAGCATTAATCAGATTTGATTCTTGATCAATTGAAAGTAATTGATTCTGAGTCTGATATTAGTAAGCTTAATTCTGAATCTGATACTAATTCTTATCTGAGTTTGAAACCAATTCTTGCTTTTATGAAGATTTCTGATTCTTATGATCTGATTATCATATTTACAGACAGTTTACATCTTCTGAACATTATGATTCCAGATGACTTTAACTTTCAGAGATATTTTAACCTCTGAATAGTATTGGGTCCATCTGATTCTGAACATATGTTCACGAAGTGTATAACTTCGATTATATGAACAACCAGATCGTTTGAACTTAGAGTTCTTTCATTTGACCTGTTCAGAGAATGCCTAGTGAACTTGTTCAGAGTTCCTCAATAAAACATCAAACACATGGTTAGTAGTAAACGCAGTTTATATCTGAGTTGATGTTTTGCATTCTCTTTAGGTTATATCAAAATCATATTCTATTTCTCCCCCTTTTTGACATCATCAAAAAGGTGAATTTTCATTTAAATAACAAGATAAAAAACAAAGACCTTAAAACTTAGAGGTTGACATCTTTACCAGAGTTTGTTTAAGCATGCTCTGAAGAGAGTTGTTGACAAGTTTATGTTCATCAGAGCTTTCTCTAAAAACTTGTTGTTATTTCTTCATAGCTTGTTGATCTCCTCGAATCTCACTAATGGCACGTTCTGAACGTACAACAACAGTTTCAGAAGAAAAACCAACTATAACAGCTTGCTTAACCTTCTCAGCATCTTCAGCTTTTCATGCCAATCTGGCAATTTCTTTTCTGGAATCTTTCTTTGCTATAATTGTCGTTTCTTCAGCATCTCTATGCAGTTATTGCTTGAGATTCAAATATCTTTACAGTGATTCTTTATCTGAGTGCTTTCCATTCTGACTTTTATCTTTCTTCATTCTGCTGCAGTCTTCATATGAATCATAATGACTTCTTCAGCTTCCTTTCATCTGGATAGAAACACATCTCCTCTAATTTTTGTTTCATCTTGATCAATAGTTATGAATTCCAGATTCTTTCTTTGGTCTTCATTTTCTGATCATCCATCTTTTGTCATTACAAATGATCACGCCTCTTTATTTTCCATATGACTTGTTTCCAGATGGTCGCTAGTTTATCAGTATAAGCATAATCTTCAAAAAGGTTATGTGTTGAGGAAACTTGTTGACTTCTTGCATCCTGAGAATTTATTCTCTAAATAGACGCAATTGTTCACCACAAACAGTCATCAAACCAAGATGTATTTCTTGAAACGATTTGAATGACAATCTTGTTCTTATCAACCAGTATCAATTCATCTGATGGTAACTTCTTCTTCTTCTTCTGCTAATCCGCCTTTGGTTTCTGATTCTAAGCTTGTTATCAAATCAATCATGACTTAAATTCCAGCGACGGTGCTTCAATTTTGAGTACTTGGTAGCTTTTGGACTTACAGAGTTAAGATGTATCATGATAGATACTAATTGCCGTCGGTTCTGAGTAATCATTCTGACTACTGTATAGAATGCTTTCATCATTCATGAATACATACATTTCTTTTGAAGTTTGTTCTTTCTTCAATATCTGTACTTGATTGTGAAGAGCTAGAACGTTAGATACTTCTTTCCTTTCTGATTTGTCTTCAGAAAACTTCAAAGCTTCTGCTTTATCTTCTGGAGAGATTCTCTACATCAGACTTTCTAACCATGACTATTAGTTCCTTCTTGTCATCAACATTCAGTTTTTGCCCAGAGTAGCTTCATCAATAGATGTTAGCTCAAATAATGACATCAAGCCCAGAAGTGTTTCTTCAGAGGGTTGGAGACTAATATGGTTCAGATACTAAATTTCACTAATTTTCATAATAGATTCTTCTAACAGTAAAGTTGCAACTCTTCTTTTCTTGTATCAGAACCTCTGATGAAGTTTCATTTTCTTCTAATCAGAGTAAGCTTTTTCCAGAGGAACACTTCAGATCATAGCAGATATTTGCTCTTCAGAAATTCTTTGTTGTTGACGCTTCAGAGCCATGTGTGATCTGATTCTTAGAGCCTCTGCAACTGCAGCGTTGAGTTTAGTACTCTCAGAGTCTTCTGAAACTTTGCCTTATACTCTTCACTCAGAGTCTTCTGTAGTTTCGCTTAATATTTCAGAGGAATATGTAGCTTAGCTCTCTTCGTTCAGAGTCTTATCTTATTTTCCCAGAGTGCTAGACGGATGCATGGGTGACTTAGCTGACTTACTTTCTGTCAGATTAAACTTCTTCAGAAGCTCCTTCACATACTTCGTCTGATGTATGTAGATGCCTTTTGAAGTCTGATTAACTTGAGTGCCCAGAAAGAGTCTTAGCTTTCCATCATGCTCATTTCATCCTCTGCCTGCATACACTTAGCAAACTCCTTTCCAAGTGAAATATTTGGTTCCAAAGAAAATATCATCAACATAAATCTAACAGATTAAGATATCTTTCTTAATTGATTTATGAAAAGGAGTAGTTATCAACCTTTCCTCTGATAAAATTATTTTCCAGAAGAAAATTACTCAGCCTTTCATACCAAGCTCTGAGAGCTTGTTTTAGGCCATAGAGTGATTTAACTAAAAAACGTACTCTGGACATCTTTCATTTTTTTTATTTTTTTTAAATCCAGGAGGTTGATGAACATATACTTCTTTTTCTATTAAATCATTTAAGAAATCACTTTTAACTTCCATCTGAAAATAGAGTGATGTTATTCTATGCAGCAAAAGAAATAAGCAAACGTATATATTCTAACCTTGCCACAGAAGCATATGTCTATGTGAAGTCAAAAACCTTCTTGCTGACTGTAGCCTTGAAGATATGAGGAAGGATCTTGTTCTTATGAGATCTTTCTTATTTCCAGAGAAAAACATCTCCTCTAGAAGAGAAGATTTGATTCTGGAGGATCCTTTCAGAGTTGGTTCTCCAAACACAGCTAATGGAGTGGCATCTGGAGTTGCTTCTGAAAAACTCTTCAGAGCTGATCTCATATCCTTCAGTTGCGTTCTGCAGCATCTTTATCAACAGATCATCATCTGATTTCTGAGAGACATCTTTAGAGCACAGATAAACTAGTCTTCATGATTAGAGCATCTAACTTTCATCAGGCTTCATCTTCTGATTTTGTTTGCTTGAATCAAACACAGATCCAGTCTTGATACAATTATCATCAAACTTATATGCATCAAATGACACATTCTAACTGACAATTTTGTTCTTACAATGTTGAGCTAACTTTTATAGAGTTAGTTCATCAAGAGCTGACAGTGCATTTGCTTCTGAAAGAGGATGTCTACTGACTTATTCATTCTGAATAACACCAGAGACTTAAATCCCTTTTAAATCAGACTAAATGACTTCTATCATAGTATCTTCAGAATAACTTGATTTCAAGATTCATTCATTATGAATTTCTGATAATAATGTCTGATAACATTTGACCAATTACTGTTTGTTCAACTGAGATAAAATCCCAAGTTAACAAAACTTAATTGTCCATGCTACTTCTATTAAGATTTCATAATTCATCTTTCATCAAATTCCTGATGAGTTAATGATCTTCCTTTCTTGAAACCTCTACAGATTTCTTTGAAGCTTTTCAAGGAAAGCAGCTTTCAACTGCCTTGACTTAGAAGGATCATTTCTTCAAGATTTGAACTTTCTCTGTTCTTGCCCTTTTCTGCAGACTTCATTCTGATGTTCTTAAGAATCAAATTCGTTAGTCAACAATATTTCTTTTCTTACTTAAGATAATTCCCAATGAGCTTTTCATGAGAAAGTCAAGAGTGGACTAATCCGTTTCTTGAAAATATCTCATACTCACATAAAATTAATCTTCAGCAAAACAAGATTTCTTGCTCTTTGATGATTTGATCTTTGAGCGAATATGTTGTTTATCCACACGTATTTTAAGATAGACATTCAACATATATAACTTCTTATCTGATGATTCTATCTTGTCATCTGATTCTTCAATCTTCTGAAGATTTAATGGAGGAGATTTTGTTGTTGATAACTTCAAACTTCAAACTTCAAGGAATCAGTGACTTGCTCAAGGTAACCCAATAGATTACAATTTTAGTACTCATCTTCATCAATATCTGATATGAGACTAAAATTGTAAGAGAAGTGAAAAATCCCTAATAGTATTTTTTCACATAACTTTTGGATCTTTATCTGACACTGTTAGGTGTTTGATATCCATCAATAATAGAACCGGAGCTCTGATACCAATTGAAGGTGTGAGAAAAACACAAGAAAGGGGGGTTTGAATTGGGTTTTCACCTAAATAAACATTTTCGCCTCTTCACTTGTTGCTTTATGTGATTCTATAAGATGCATTGCGGAAGCATAAATGATAAAGCATAATACATGTAAAGAACACGTGATATATCCTGGTTCACTTGAGCAACTCTCAAGCTACTCCAGTCCACCCTTCCAAGGTGATTTTGCTTTACTCAATCAAGGACTTAATCCACTATAACCAAAATGATTACAGATGCACAGGCAAACTGCTGGTGACTAACAATCAGACAATGACACGTTCAGTGATCCTTTCAGATATAACGTTCATTGAGCTAATAGAATTTGATCCCTCAAGATCTCCTGTTAGGATTTTAATCACGATGACATCAACCACTCGTCTTCTCAAGTATTCTGATCTTCACTTGATCACTTGAGGAACCACCAATTCAAAATTGAATTTGTTGCCGGAGATTACATGAGTGCTTCTTATTAACAGATAACTCCTAATTAAAGTACATGGCAAGTATTGAGAAACAACTCCTTTCTTCTTAATACAGAAACTATTCTAAAGATAAATCTCTATGAGATTATTAAAATAGTAGTTTCCATATTGCTTAAATGCTTGCAACATGCTTAATTGGTTTATGCATGCTAACATTTGAATGAATCAAATGATCTTCTTTTATAGTGCATCCAAGAGAGTTGTTGTAAGGGTAGAGATGTCCTTTTAAATTCCAACGGTCATTTCCCAACGGATAGAATAGGCACGTGTTGGATAGTACAATGACATCACTTTCTTTGTCCTTTTCTTGTGATGTTAATATATCATTGTGGGAGACAACTCTTATCCATAAATGATGTGATCTTCATTTATTAGCTTGGACAGATCAGCTTCTAGCTTTGGTTTTTCTGATGATGTATCTGATGAGTAGTTCAGAAACTACTTTGGTATGATAGCATAATAACATCAGAGTTGTTAGACTTCAGCACCTTGTTTATCAGAGTGGATAGCAACAGCTTATCTGATTAACAAGTCTTTGTTTGGGTGAAGCTATATAATCTTCAACTTCAGAATCTAGTCTTCAGAGTCTTTCTGCACTTGGTCTTTAGAGCCTTCATCCTTTAGAGCTTCAAGTCATCAGAGTCTTCAGCACGTAGTTCTTCAGAGGATTATATCTTCAGAGTCTTGATCTTCAGAACCCTTAAGTGTTCAAAGTCTTTCTGCACTTGGACTTCAGAGCCTACAGCCTTCAGAGCTTCAAGTCATTAGAGTCTTCAGAGCTTGGTTCTTCAGAGGACTATATCTCAGATACATTGTTAGCTTCCAGATCAGATACACATCTCATAGCAGAATCCACAAGAGCATTGCAACCGCAATATCCAGCATCCTTGGATCTTATTGATCGTGATCAGATACAGAGGCAAACTTGCTTCTTCGATATGCTTTGTTTGCTTTCAAATCAAATGCACTTCTCAGAGCAGAATCCACAGGAGCATTGCAACAGCAATATACAACATCCTTGGATCTTTCTGATCGTGATCAGATACAGATGCAAACTTGCTTCTTCAATAAGCGCTTTATGACACGTCACACATAGTAACTTTCATATTATATTAAATGCACATCTTGATATTGTTTGTTTGATCTAATATCTTTAATTAACGTGATCTGCACACAACAAACATTAGAACATAAAATGGTTCTTTCACAAATACTTAATTGTTATCATCAAAACATAGAGATAACTTGCAGAAACAATTATTGTTCTTACAAGCTTTGTTCAACACCTCCCGCGATCCTCACTTTTGGTTAGTAGCCTTTTATTCCAACTCTTGGTTGGTAGTTCCGGATGATCATACCAACTTTTGGTTGGTAATCTTCTATGGTGGAGTCAGCTTCGTTTAGCGTCCCCGGCGATCCTAACTCTTGGTTAGTAGCTCTTGTTCCGAGTTTTGGTCGATGAGGATTTTTCCTGGCGATCCTAACTTTTGGTTAGTAGCTCTTGTTCCGACTTTTGGTCGATGGTGATCTTTTCATAATGATTCTAACTTTTGGTTAGTAGCTTTGTTTCCCAACTCTTGGTTGGATGTTATCCCCTGTAGTTGTTATCCCAACTTTTGGTTGGTAGTCTGTCGCTTGATTGGATGTTATTCCAACTTTTGGTTGGTAGTCTGTTGTTTGATTAGTTATTGTTCCAACTTTTTGTTGGTAGTCCTCCTCTATTCCTCAGCGGAGTTGTTATCCCAACTTACGGTTGGTAATTGGTGACTTGACAGGTGTTTGTTCCCAACTTTTGGTTGGTAACTTTTGCTGCAATTCCAACTTTTGGTTGGTACCCTTCAGTTGTTATCCCAACTCATGGTTGGTATCTGTTGGCTGTTTCATCCCAACTCTTGGTTGGTATCCAGGGTTTGTTATCCCAACTCTTGGTTGGTATTCCTTGGTTCGTTATCCCAACTTTTGGTGACCCTTCAGTTGTTATCCTAACTCTTGGTTGGTATCTATTGGTTGTTTCATCCCAACTCTTGGTTGGTATCCAGGGTTTGTTATCCCAACTTTTGGTTGGTACCCTTCAGTTGTTATCCCAACTCTTGGTTGGTATCTGTTGGTTGCTTCATCCCAACTCTTGGTTGGTATCCATTGGCTTTTATTCCAACTCTTGGTTGGTATCTTTTCGTCGTTATCTCAACTTTTGGTTGGTGTGCCTTGCTTTATCCCAACTCTTGGTTGGTATCTTTTGGGAGTTATTCCAACTCTTGGTTGGTATTCTCTGTTTGTTATTCCAACTCTTGGTTGGTATTCTTTGGGTATTATTCCCAACTTTTGGTTAGTACCCTTCTGTTTGTTATTCCGACTCTTGGTTGGTATCCTTTGGGCGTTATTCCCAACTCTTGGTTGGTATCTAGGGTTTGTTGTTCCAACTCTAGGTTGGTATCCTTTGGGCGTTACTCCCAACTCTAGGTTGGTATCTTTTGGGCGTTACTCCCAACTCTTGGTTGGTATCCTTTGGGCGTTACTCCCAACTCTTCGTTGGTATCTGGTGTCCGTTCTCCCAACTCTTGGTTGGCATCCTTTGATTGTTATCCCGAATCTTGGTCGACATCTTTTGGATGAAGTTCTGTTCATATTGGATTGTTATCCCCAGTGTGTCGTATTCCAACTCTTGGTTGGTATTCGCTGTTTCGCATCCCTGCAGGGTGCAAATTTCTGGGTTCTTTTGTATTCAATCACCTTATACCTTGGATGTTTGAAAGTGATTGTTTTTCCTCCCTTCGGGTCCAAGTTGTTTGAATAGGGGCAGCTATTGCACCCCAAAATTTGCCCAACCTTTTTCTAATTTGGTTTATGTTTCATCTCATTGTTCTAGCGTTTGCATTTGCATATCATTGTTCATTTGCAGGGGATCAGGAGAGGTATGCATAGCAAGAGAAGATTACCCAGGGTCTAAGCCTAAGAAAGAGGTTTTATTCAAGTGGCTAGGTGTTCATCATCATCAAGAGGAGGTCAAAGTTCTTTGAAAGAGTGGATGGATAGTTATAGTTTATCTCCTATCTTGGAGGCCAGATGAAGATCATCGACCATGAGTCCAGAGTTATGGATGGAGAATGTTGTGAAAGCTCATTGAATGCTTTGAGAGCCATTGTTGAGATTATCCAAGTGATTATATCATGTATAAGAGGTTGCAGTCAGAAGATTGCACACCTAGGGTTTCATCTGCCTAGTGCAAGGTCAACTGGAGATTTGAAGTGGTTTGAGACTTAATTCCAAGTCATTATGATCATGGAAAGTAGTGTTGAAGCATATAAGATTTTATTTCAAGATCAATTCAAGAATAATCCAGAGTGTGAGAAGTTGTTGAATTAGGGTTTCTAAGCTTGTCAGTGTAAAATCCCCTGTTTAGTGCCTACCTTCAAGACCACATATCTCAAGATACAAGTTTCATCTAACTTTGATGCCAACACGGGACTTGTAGAACATGTTCTTAGCTTTCTTTTGAGTACTAGAACTCATCCATTAGATTTCTAGAACTCAAGTTATGATGCTGACAAGTTATAGGTCCTCAGATGAATGTATTTTCAGTCAACCAAAGTCAACCAACTTCCAAGGCATTTTTGACCTAGAATCATGTTTCACCTCAACTTTTGATGAACATGAAAGTTTTTCCTTATGATCTTAGCTACTAGATGTCCTTCATCTGATTTGTAGAGCTCAAGATATGAAGCTTGCAAGGCAGGGGTATTTTGGGAAACTTTGATTATAGGTCCTTTTCCTTATAGGTCCTTTTCATGACTTTGTACACTTCAAATGGAACTTTTTCCAACATCAAACTTGCATAAAATGAACTCAATTTCACCATTAAACATTCACTTGTCATGGGTATGGCTGGTATGAGAGGATTGGTGAAGGAATTTCATGGAAAAAGGGCATTAAGGCCATGATTTGAATTGAATTGATTTAAATCATTTCATACCATGTTTATGCATTTTTTGAGTCCCTTTAACATACCAAATACAATGCCAAAATCAGGATTGAGTTTTGATGAGTAAAAACATGTCAATTTTCAATTTGCTTCATGCATAAGTTACATATGCAAAATCCACCATAGGATCTTTTCAAGGGATCATTCTCCCCCATTGGATCACCCTACATGACAGGGAAGCTATTTGAACCAAGTTCAGAGCCTTTGGAGCCAAAAACACTCGTGAATTTCAAGCTTTAAACTCAATTATGGATTTTTTCATTTCCCATTAATAGGCCACAATTGGGCCTCCATTTGATGCTAGATCCAAAATATAAAAGTCTCTGATGAAGAACAAAGGCTCAGAAGGGAAAATTGGTGGAAATTGGAGTTGGGAGCAGTTGGAAAAATCAAGAAGCAAGGTGAAATCGTGAATTCCATTTGAGAATATTTTAATTATTTGATTTAATTGAGAATATTCAATTTCGGTGTTTTTCGGTGGCTTTGTGAATTATTGAGGAATTATGCTTTGTGGAGTATTTATTTTGGAATAATAGTATGTAATATGGATTTGTTAATATTATTATGAATAAAAATAAATATAAGAGGAATAAGGGTAATTTGGACATTTGGAGGAGTTAGTAAGGGTAATGAGGGAAAAGCCCAATTTGTGAGGCCCAAGACTAGGTTTGGCAAAAATTGAGTTCTGAAGGGAAATTAGAATTCCTTTGTGTTAACCGTGAAAGTTTTGTGGCCAGAGCTCTGAAGGAAAGGTTGGAGGCAGAAGATCCCAAAGTTAATCGTGAAAGCTGCGAATCGACTAAGGTATGAGGAGTATCGCTGTTCATGATTTTCTATGTATGCCTTTAGATGTGTTTATGGTCGGTTTATGATTTAAGGTATTTTGGGGTTGATTTGGGAGAATTAGGGAAATTGACTGTACTACTCTGAGATTATGGCTAGTGGTATGTAACACTGAATATTGATATGAGAAAGGTAAACCTTAGGCCTTCGTGGCCAAAACCTTGGATTGTTATGTGTTTGACCCTGTAGGAATAGGAATGTTCAAATGTGAGTAGCTCTGATGCACTCAGAGCAATTGCAGGGAAATAGTGATTTAGGAAGTGCAAATGTTGTTGGGTTGGCCTAACAAACCATAGATTTTGTGTCGTTATCGCCGTATAACCTTAGGGATGATTTAGGAATGTTTTGGGGCCATTGGGTAAGTGAATCGTATGAGTATTTGGGTAAAAATCAGTTCTGGTCATAGCAGATTTTGCTGTCATCACACTGTTCGCCTAGCGAGCATGCTAGTGAAGACTCGCTACCGACTCGCCTAGCGAGCAAGCCAGTAAATGTAACAGAGTTCGCGAAATTTGATCGTTTTGCAGCCATGCCTTGATGTTTGATTCTGAGATTTCTGATATGAGTTAACATGAGTATGACAGTGAGGAATTATGTGATTGATAGGCGATAATGTAAGTATTACCGCAAGTATAATTTGAGGAATTAATATAGGATAATATGGGGTAGTATTATGAATTAATATGTGATAATATGTGATAATATGATGGGCTAACATGAGGATGACTATGAGCTAATATGTGATTGGTACGTGATTATTATGATGAATTATATGATGATTTAGGTGGTGATGATGATTATTATCATGAATTATGTGATAACATGAGATATGATGAATTATGTGATGATGATGATTATTATGATGAATTATGTGATAACATGAGATATGATGAATTATGTGATGACGATGATTATTATGATGAGTCATGTGAAATATGATGATTTATGCGATGATGATGAATATGACGAATATGATGAATGATGATGCACCTATGGTGTTATTATGAGGATTATTGTGACATGTGCATTATGCATTTATATGCATCCGGACTTAGGTTCAGGACCTCGATTACTTTGGCTTCAATCCCACTGTGTGAATGTGAAGTATTTGATGTGCTCCCGTTCTCTAGTAGAATCGATCCTATTGATGGGGATCTATGGAGGGTTGATGGCCCAGTGTCCATCACGCTGTGATGATTGGTACCACATGCATTGAGTTGTGTCGCATTGCATTTATGAGTCTTTTTGTATGAATTGTGACATTGTGGCCTTCAAGGCAAATTTGAGGATATGAATGTCTTGAATATAATTATGATGTCGTTTATGCATTAATTGTTATACATTGACTATTATGAGTTGTTTTACTCACCCTGCCTGTTTGAATGTTACCTTCACGTGGGTAACGTGCAGATGATCCAGTTTAGCTGTGGATGTCGTCGAGGAGTATTTTGAAGTTTTTTAGTGTTTTAGTCTTTTGGTCAACTTAGAGGGTCTTGCTCTGATATGTAACATCGGGTTGGGTTCTTGAGTTGATTTTATATTGTTGGAGTTATTTTGATTAATGTCCCGTTTTGAGGAAAACTATGGTTTATGTTTTGAGTTCGGCTGTTTTATGATGTTTTGATGTATTTTGAGAAAACCTGTGTTTTACGGAGTATTGACCTATTTTGATGACTTAGAAATGTACGCCCTTTCGTGGCTTTTTAATGAGATTTATTTATTCACTCTAATTTTTGTGTTACTTTACCTTAATAATTTTGGGGTAGAAAAAGGGTGTTACATTAGTGATATCATAGCAAGTCGGTCCGTCCGGCCAAGTTGTCTAATGTTGGTTGTTCCCTTGTATGCGACATGTGTGTGAAAACACTGTCGGTACATGTTTGTTGTCTAACCTTTGTCTGCAGAAGTGGGAATGAATTAAGTGGGGGAGAAGCTTGTGTTTCTCCAGGATGCTGCGAGTTTGGTGTGGTGGCTCAGTGTGTCGATGAATGCTCTCATAGTTTGGTAAAGATGGTTTGTACCCCATCATGATTTTCGGCTGTCTGTTGACAAATTGAGGAACTGATCACCCTTAATCTCTTATTGATAGTAGACGGGGTCATGTTAGATGGGATAGACGTGTCTTGCAAGCTTAGATGGCGGGTGCAGAGAATTGTTTGAGTTAAGCTAAGTGCTTACGAATTGTTTTGATGAGTTGGTGCAGGACGGTGTTGAGATGTTTAATTTTGATGGGAATTTTGAGTGTTAAGGAGAGTGGGGAAGTTGGTGGTTTGCCGATTAATTATGGTCGTCTGGAAGTTATCCTGACAAGATAGTGATATACAGCCAGAACTTGAAGTGGAGTTGTGATCGACTTAGTTACGAAAACTAGTCTGATATTGAGAGCTCCATATTATATGTCTGTTTGGATGGTCAAGGAATTAAATTGATTGAGTAGTTTTAAGACTTGTGTCTTGTGTGTGTGTTGAGGCAACAGATTGTGAGGTCGAGTATATTAAAGGTGGACAGTGATTTCTGGTGATTATTAGAGAAAGTCAGATGTGGAATGCAATATTGGTATAATTAAGCCTTTAAATATTTCCAAGTTGAAGATGTGTTGAATGGCCTCCTTAGTTTGAAATTGTTGTTGTACGTCGAATTCCGAGATCACAACTTTTTATGGAATCGAAATCAGACACCCGGAAGTCATGTAACGGTCAAAAATAGAATTTCGGACTGTCAGGTTCGCTAGGCAAGCAATATCCTTCGCCTAGCGAACAGCTCCAGGAGGAAGTGGCCGCTCGCCTCTGTGTTCGCCGGGCGAAATGTCCTGGGGTAGAAGAATGTTGTTTTCGTATTTTTGTCGTAACGGGAGAACCGTAACTCAGAATGACGCACAGTTCAAAGCGTTGGAAAGCTATTCTAATGATCTATGTGATGGTGAAGCAGTGGCATGGAATTAAGTTATTTATTGATGGACTATGTTTGGATTTTGTAGTAAGTGCGGAAGTACAGTTCGTGTTCCCGCCATAACTCACAAATTGAGTGTCTGTTTGGCATGGGGCTTCCGAAGGAGGATGGATTTGGGTTGAATTACCATCCAGGTAAAGCGGAAGTGGTAGCTGATATATTGATTTGGAATTCTTTGCATATACCGATGACGATGGTAAAAGAGTTAGAACTGATTGAGCAATTTTGTGATATGAGTTTGGTTTGTGAAGAGACTCCTAACAGTGTGAAATCGGGTATGTTGAAGCTGACTAATGGTATTCTCCAAGAGATCATAGAAGGTCGGAAATCTGGTTTAAGTTGGTATATTGGTTGAATTTGATAAATTAAAGTCGAAAGGTTGTTTTCAGATTAATGGAAATGGTATCATGAGATGTCGTGATAGAGTTTGTGTTATAGATATTATTGAGTAGAATAAGAGTATTCTTGAAGAAGGACATTGAGGTAGATGGAGTATCCATCCCGGTGCTATGGAGATGTAATCGGATTTGAGGAAATTATTTTGGTGGCCATAGATGAAGAGAGAAGTGGTTGAGTTTGTATATGTTGGTTAAACTTATCGGAAGTCAAAGATTGAACATCAGAGACCGTTGGGTCTGATGCAACCGTTGAATATTCCAGAGTGGAAATCGGATAGTATTTCCATGGATTTTGTGTCGGGTTTTTCAAAGAATTTGAAAGGATATGATTCAATTTGGGTGATTTTGGATAGATTGACTAGAGCAACTCATTTTATACTGATGAGGATTAACTATTCTATGTTGAAGCTAGCTGAGATGTATACTGAGGGAGTTATGAAGTTGTATGAGATACCGTTGAATATCGTTTCTGATAGAAATCTGAGATTTGCATTGAGATTTTGGGAGAGTTGCAGACGCTTTGGGTACCATGTTGAAGTTGAACTCTGCCTATCATCCGTGGACGGATGGACAGACAGAGAGAACTACCCAGTCTTTAGAGGATTTGTTGAGAGCTTATGGGTTGGATCAAGGTGGATCGGGGGATAGTTAGTTACCGTTGGTTAAGGTTACCTACGATAATAGTTACCATTCTAGTATCGGAATGGCACCGTATGAGGCTTTGCATGGTATAAGGTGTAGGACTCCTTTGTATTGATATGAGTCAGGCGAGAGTGTTGTACTCAGACCTGAGATTGTGCAAGAAACGACTGAGAAGATCAAGAGGACCCAAGAAAAGATGGATGTTTCGTAGGGTCGTCAGAAGAGTTACCATGATAAGAGGGGGAAAGCACTTGAATTTCAAGAGGAAGATCTCGTGTTTTGAGAGTTACGCCGGTAACTGGTGTTGGTTGAGCTTTGAAGTCTCGGAAGCTCACACCGTGCTTTGTTGGTATGTATCAGAATAGTGCATCGGAAGCATGGGGGAAGTACCATGTTAGATTGTTTTATTGTTGTCGCTCGTGAAATTGCATGATGTGTTTCATGTGCCTAAGTTGAAGAAGTACATTGATTCAGATAAATGATGTACAAGTGAGAGATGATTTGACTATTGAGGTATTGCTAGTTCGGATTAGTGAACGAGAAGCAACTTTGAGGTAAAGAAATTGCCTTAGTAAAGGTAGTTTTGAGAGGACCAACTAGAGAAAGTTGGATTTGGGAGTGTGAAGATCAGATGAGGGAGTCATATTCGATTCTGTTTACTTGAGGCAATTTTCGAGGGAAAAAATTCTTTTAAGTGGGGGAGAGTTGTAACACCCCAAATTTTAATTTGAATATTTTAATTAATTGATTTAATTGAGAATATTCAATTTCGGTGTTTTCGGTGGCTTTGTGAATTATTGAGGAATTATGCTTTGTGGAGTATTTATTATGGAATAATAGTATGTAATATGGATTTGTTAATATTATTATGAATTAAAATAATATAAGAGGAATAAGGGTAATTTGGGCATTTGGAGGAGTTAGTAAGAGTAATGAGGGAAAAACCTAATTTGTGAGGCCCAAGACTAGGTTTGGCAAAAATTGAGTTCTGAAGGGAAATTAGAATTCATTTGTGTTAACCGTGAAAGTTTGGTGGCCAGAGCTCTGAAGGAAAGGTTGGAGGCAGAAGATCCCAAAGTTAATCGTGAAAGCTGCAAATCGACTAAGGTATGGGGAGTATCGCTGTTCATGATTTTCTATGTATACCTTTAGATGTGTTTATGGTTGGTTTATGATTTAAGGTATTTTAGGGTTGATTTGGGAGAATTAGGGAAATTGACTGTACGAATCTGAGATTATGGCTAGTGGTATGTAACACTGAATATTGATATGAGAAAGGGAAATCTTAGGCCTTCGTGGCCAAAACCTTGGATTGTTATATGTTTGACCCTGTAGGAATAGGAATGTTCAAATGTGAGTAGCTCTGATGCACTCAGAGCAATTGTAGAGAAATAGTGATTTAGGAAGTGCAAATGTTGTCGGGTTGGCCTAACAAACCATAGATTTTGTGTCGTTATCGCCGTATGACCTTAGGGATGATTTAGGGATGTTTTGGGGCCATTGGGTAAGTGAATCGTATGAGTATTTGGGTAAAATCAGTTCTGGTCGTAGCAGATTTTGTTGTCATCGCACTGTTCGCCTATCGAGCATGCTAGCGAAGACTCGCTACCGACTCGCCTAGCGAGCAAGCCAGCGAACATAGCAGAGTTCGCAAAATTTGATCGTTTTGCAGCGATGCCTTGATGTTTGATTCTGAGATTTCTGAGATGAGTATGACAGTGAGGAATTATGTGATTGATAGGCGATAGTGTGAGGATTACCGCGAGTATAATTTGAGGAGTTAACATGGGGTAGTATTATTAATTAATATGTGATAATATGATGGGCTAACATGAGGATGACAATGAGCTAATATGTGATTGGTACGTGATTATTATGATGAATTATATGATGATTTATGTGATGATGATGATTATTATGATGAATTATGTGATAACATGAGTTATGATGAATTATGTGATGGTGATGATTATTATGATGAATTATGTGATAACATGAGATATGATGAATTATGTGATGACGATGATTATTATGATGAATTATGTGATAACATGAGATATGATGAATTATGTGATGACGATGATTATTATAATGAGTTATATGAAATCTGACGATTTATGCGATGATGATGACTATGTGGATGAGTTATGACGTTTGATGAATTTGATGAATATGACGAATATGATGAATGATGATGCACCTATAATGTTATTATGAGGGTTATTATGACGTGTGCATCATGCATTCATATGCATCCGGACTTCGGTTCAGGACCTCGATTACTTTGGCTTCAATCCCACAGTGCGGATGTGAAGCACTTGATGTGCTCCGGTTCTCTAGTAGAATCGATCCTATTGATGGGGATCTATGGAGGGTTGATGGCCCAGTGTCCATCGTGCTGTGATGATTGGTACCACATGCATTGAGTTGTGTCACATTGCATTTATAAGTCTTTTTGTATGAATTGTGACATTGTGGCCTTCGAGGCAAATTTGAGGATATGATTAGCCGTGGATGCCGCCGAGGAGTATTTTGAAGTTTTTGAGTGTTTTAGTCTTTTAGTCAGCTTAGAGGGTCTTGCTCTGATATGTAACATCGGGTTGGGTTCCTTGAGTTGATTTTATATTGTTGGAGTTATTTTGATTAATGTCCCGTTTTGAGGAAAACTATGGTTGATGTTTTGAGTTTCGTTGTTTTATGATGTTTTGATGTATTTTGAGAAAAACACGTGTTTTAAGGAGTATTGACCTATTTTGATGACTTAGAAATATACACCCTTCTGTTTGCGTACTTTTGTTTAGGCTTTGTTCCCATACTTTTGACCCCTGGTTCCTAACACCTTAGGGGTCATCTAGGATTTTATTTGGCATTTTTTGGATATGTTTGCTATTTTTAGTGTAATTTCAATTTTAGGGCATCCTTGTGTGATGTTTACATTAGTGCGTGAACTAGTTTGTGTTGTAAATGACTTTGGTGCATTAATTGAACCTCTAATTTATGTGGATTCATGCTATAGACATGTTGAAGTGTATGTAAGTTCAATTATAGATCATAATTTGGTTTATAACTTGTTGAAGCATGCTTGTCTTTTAGGCCTTACATTAGGGTTTCTAATTGTGAATATGTGTGAATGTTCTCAATCTCTTACATGCTTTTATGTGCATTCTATTGTGTGTTTCTCTTCATTTACTTTGAGCATATTCTATCCTCATTTATACCTCTGTACTATGACTTAAGGATCCTATTTATGAAGTCTTAGTCCCTCCTTAGGAGGAACTTGAAGCATGTCATAAATAATGAGCCTTTGAGGAACCTTTGTTTGATTTGCTTGCATATTGAATGTGGTGTTTGGTTGAGTGCCCTTATGAGTTCCTTAGGTTCTCATTTTTCCTCCCATCTTCTCATTCAATTATTTCCTCTTCCCTTTTCACATGTGTGATTTCATTGGTGTGATTTCTCTCTCTTTCATTTTGTGCATTAATAAAGGTTGAGATGTGCTTGTGAAAGGTGTTTACCCCACACTCTTTCCTCCCTTGATTGGGTGTTGTTTTCTCTTTTTGCATTAATAAAGGTTGAGATGTGCTTGTGGAGGTGTTTATCTCACACTTTTTCCTCCCTTTGCTTGTATGTTGCATTGCATATGCATATTTGCATCTTTCATATCTTATGCCTTGATTATGCTTTCTTCTTTTGCTTTCTTTGCCATGTTCCCTTAGGATCTCTAATCTCTTTGAGGTTATGATAGACCTTAGGACTTAAACCATGTATGAAAACATTAGGTAGCATCCCTTTTACCTCAACTTTAAGGCCACTTTGCATGACAACTACTAGGTTTGAGTTAGTCTCCCTTTAGTTTGTCCTCTCTCCTTCCCATCTTCAAATAATTTCAAAACACTTAATAAAGACTAATGAATATTGTACGCTACGAGCCTTAAGCTACTTAGGGAATGGTGATTGAGTGGCTTCCTCTCAATTGTCTAGAGTGTTTAGTGTACACCCTTAGGGTGATATGCGACGCATTCGCTCCTAAGTCATAGTCTTTAGTGCAACATGAGTTACAAATCAAACTCAAAACACTTCTTCTTCTTAAAAGACTTCAAAAACAAAGTTCAAACCTTTTTCATCCTTCGGGATCTTAATAACGGAAAACCTTTTCATAAGAAAAGAGTTTTGTTAACTCTTAGTTCTACCGCAAACAGGTAACGCCTAAGTCTCTAATGGTCGAGTTGCATACACCTAACTGCTAGAACTAGTTGTTAACCCTACTCGGATAAAACATATGAACAAACCAGTGTTCTTATTAACCCGAACTATGTTTGCTCTGATTTCTCATACCAGATGAGAATACGTAGGCACAAGACGGGGATGTCTTAGCGAGCAACCTTCCCACATCTTTCACCCGTAGTTAGCTGAAATATGTTGACTGTAACTTTCCCATTGCAAGAGGGAATACGTAGGCACAGAGCAGCGATGCTCTGCCGAGTCTCTTTTCTTTTCTTTTTTCCCTGAGGCCATTAGCGTAGATAGATAAACACCCTTTTAGATAGACAACAAGCGTGGATCCTGTAACACCTCGTTTCCCAAAAATAAAATAAATGCAATTTAAATTAAAACAATTATCAGAGTTGCCACACCAAAACGGGATATCACAAAAGAAAACTCCAACATAACGCTTCATTAAATGAATTCAACAATTAACAACGAAAAAAAAAAAATATATATATATATATATATATATATATATATATATATATATATATATATATATATATATATATATATATATATATATATATATATATATATATATATATATATATATATATATATATATATATATATATATATATATATATATATATATATATATATATATATATATATATATATGTACATGTATATATATATATATATATATATATATATATATATATATATATATATATATATATATATATATATCATATACATCATATTCGGCCATCCGTCCAAAATATACAAAACATCATCAATGGATCCATCAAAACATGATACGACACGAAGTAAAAACAAAATCATCAGCTAAACAATAAACTCCCCAAAGCTCTGTGTTACATATCAAAGCATCCTTACGACTCGACTAGCCACTATCCAAGCTAGTTACGCACCTGGATTATCTGTACTTCCGAAGAAGCACAGACCACAACAACAACAACAACAACAACAAGGGGTGAGAAATCATGATCAAAATATAGCGGTAATAATGTACATGAATTAAAAGGTAGTAACTAATGCAATTAGCATTCAACATATATCAATCCGGACCTGCTGTCCAACACCAACACAACACACAAGCCAATGAAACCATATGCAACACAACACCATGATATGCAGTACCGACTCATTGGTTCATTCGATCGAACCCGGATAGATCGCATACACCCACCAATGGAAACGATTTATCCCCACTATGCTCCCCTTCGGAGTACGGGCAATCAAACCTAGATAGATCACATACACCCACCAATGGCAATGATCTACCCTCACCAAGCTCCCCTTCGAAGTACGGGCAATCAAACCCGGAATAGATCATATACACCCACCAATGGCAATGATCTATCCATATCATGCTATGCACAACAACAATCCAAACACACAAGGTGCACACGATCCATCCGATCACATCACCCAACATCATATATATTACACAACAAATAAACACAAGCACACTAAGTGCACAACAATTAACTCAAGTAAATAATCAATAAATCATATCAATAGATCCATGGTTTAGTTAATATTTACTTAAGCAATGACTCCCCAAACATATTAGATATAAAAATATTTGGCAACTAATTATATTGTCTATACTATGATATAGATCTATTCATTAGCTTTTCAACACTTCGAACGGGGACTAAAACAGACTTACGGATTAAAAGTTATGGCCAAAATCGTCGGAACAGAAATTTCCAATTTTCAGCTTTTATACAGCATGCAATCGATTGTTGTATTAGTGCAATCGATTGCTGTATTAGTGAAATCGATTGCTTGAATCAATTTTTCACATTTTATCCACTGTTTTGATGTGCAATCGATTGCTCACTTGGTGCAATCGATTGTTTACTGTAGGTTTTCGAAAAATTATGCAAAAAATTGTATTTTTCACCAACCATTCCCTCTTTGCTACCAAAATCAATCCCCACATGTTAGGGTATTTACCAAACTCGAAAATCCACTAAATCATGCATATTCTATGGGTTTCCTTCCTACATAAACTTCAATTATTCAGAATCGGCAATACTCTCTGAAATCATCCAATTTCACCCAAACAAGTTCCCACAGCACCAGACTAACATTCCACGACTTAGCTACAAAATCTATTCTAGATTCTACCCAATAAAACCTCAGCTCTACTAATTTAATCATTTCGGCTTAAGATTGCAAACTACTCGAAACCCCCCCAAATCATCCGAACAATTACTCTACCATCACATGCAACAAGTTCAACATATCAGTAACCATTCAGAATCATAACAATATCTCAATTATGTTCATCAAAACCTATGGGGTTAGGGAAATCCCCTCTACCTAGAATTCATGCAACATACCGAATTCGACCCGTTCCCCCCCCCCCCTTTACCTCGATAACTCAATCAGATGCTGAAAACTCTTGAAGAGAAATCTTGGCCTCCTCTCTTCTCCTCTTTGATTCTCCTCTTCACTCTTGTTCTTGTTCTTCTTCCTCACTCTTATCCCAATAGACCGTGTTCTTATTTTTCCTCTCTTTCCAAACTCACAAGTACCCCTTATAACCCTTAAATCCTTATTTCTTTTATTCCAATAATTATAATACCAATAATAATAATAGTAATAATAATAATATTATTACTATTAAATATCAAATTATTATCATTATTAATTATATTAATATTAAACTCCAAAATCATTAAATAATCTCCATAAAGACACACCGAAAATAGAATAACACCAGAAAGGCTAAATAATTAAAAATGGGTGTTACAACTCTCCCCCACTTTAATTATTTTCGTCCTCGAAAATTACCTGGTGGAAACAATTCCGGATACGCTTCCCGCATCCTGCTTTCCAATTTCCAGGTCACACTGCCTCCTGCAACACCATCCCCAAGCCACTTACACCAAGGATATTTCCTTCCCTCAGAGTTGTTCCTCGTTCAACAATTCGCACTGGGAGTGCCTCAACAATCAAATTATCTCTCACTTGCATCCCATCCGATTAAATCAAAGTACCTCCTCGGCTTAGACACATGAACACACCCTGTAGTTTTCACAAACAATAGCGGTAAAACAGCATAACATGCTATTTTCCCCATGCTTCCGCTGCACTACTCTGATACGGATAAACAAAGCATAATGTGTGCTTTCGAGACTTCAAAGCTTGACCAACCCTAGTTACCATCATAACTCTCAACACACGTCTTTCCTTGGATCCTTTTGATCTTTCCAGTCCCCTCTTGCACAATTTCATCGTAAACTCAGATTCCCATCTGACACAATATTCGACGGTATCCCACACTACTTCGCAACTTCCTCGCTATACATCTTAGCTACCTCCAGCATAGAATGATTCATCCTCATTGGTCAGAAATGGGTTAATCCTTTCAATCCATTCTTAACTACTCAAATCAAATCTTATTCCCTTAAATTCTTCAGAAAACCCGACATAAAATCCATGGAAACACTATTATATTCCACTCAGAAATATACAACAGTTGCATCAGGACCAACAGTTCCCGTTGTTCCAACTTCGACTTTCCACAAGTCTAATCAGCATACACAACCTCAACTCTCTCTCTCTCTCTCCCCACCTATGGCCACCAAAACAATCTCCCACATTTGGTCACATCTTCATAGCACTTGGATAGGTATTCAATTCACCTTAATGTCCTTCTTCCAGGGTACTCTTATCCAACCCACAATACTGGAGCACAACCTCTATCACGACATCTCATGGCACCATCTCCATCAATCCGAAAATCAGCTCTTCGACTCAATTTATTGAGTTCAACCAGTCTACTAGCTCCAATTAGAATTCCAACTCCTCGACTCTCATCAAGATTACCCATAGTCAGCCTCAACATACATAGCTTAACTCCATAAAAAGTCTCTTCATAGACCACACTCATATCTCGAATTTTCTTAATTAGTGCTAACTTCTATACCCTCATCATCGGTATATACCCAAAAATCCTCCAAATCGATACATTAGCTACCACGTCGTCTCACCCGAATGGAAAATCAACCCAAGACATACTCCTCCATAAGTCCCAATTATTTCCCCTATCTCATATCCAACTCTTTCAAATCAAATAAATACCTTAAGCTCTTAAGATCACCAAGTGTTGCACCCTAAAATTTGCCCAACCTTTTCTTAACTTGGTTTATGTTTCATTTCATTTCTTGCTAGCATTTGTATTGCATGGCCTTTTTCATTGAACAGGGGATCAAGAGTTTGTGCATAGTAAGAAGAGTCTACTCAGAGGGTTGAGCCCAAACAATGGGTTTTACTCAAGTTTGGATGGTCATCAAGAAATGGACATTGGTCTTGTGAAAGAAAGGATAGATGTATGTGGGTCAGCTCCTAACTTGGAGGCCAGTTCAAGATCATCAGAGGATTGTGAATTTATTGTTATGGGCATAGGAGGTTGAGAGAGCTCATTGAGTTCCTTGAGGGTCATTGTGGAGCTCATCCAAGTGTTTGTGCTAAGTGTGAAAGGTTACAGTTGAAGGTGTTGCAATTAGGGTTTCATCTGGCTAGTCTTCAGTCAACTGTGGAATTGAAGGAGATTAAAACTCAATTCAAAGTCTCTATATGGTCATGGGATTTTGTGTTAGGATATATGAAATATCATTTCAAGTTCAATTCATCAAGGATCAAGTGTGTGAGAAGTTACTAAATTAGGATTCTCAGGGTAAAATCTCCTATTTAGTGTCATACTTCAAGACCACCTATCTCAAGATACAAGTTTCATATCAACTTTTGACCAACATAGAACTTGTAGAGCATGTTTTTAGATTTATTTTGAGTACTAGAAGTCCTTGATTGGATTTATATAACTCAAGTTATGATCCAGACAAGTTACAAGTCATCAGAGGGATGTGATTTTGGTCAACAAAAGTCAACCAACTTCCAAGCCATTTTTGACCTAGAAGAATGTTTCTCCTCAACTTTTGGTCAACATGAAAGTTGTAGATCTTGGTCTTAGCTTTCCAAAACATACTATAAGTAATTCATCTAATTTGTATAACTCAAGTTATGAGGTTTACAAGTCAAGGGTATTTTGGGAAAGTAAGATTATAGGTCATAAAATTATAGGTCCATTTCACCAACTTGCACACTTCAAATAAAGATTTTTCCAACATCAAACTTACTCCAAATGGTGTTATTTGCTTATTCAATCATTGAGAAGCAATGTTTTATGCTTGGAATGAAGATTGGATATGTGAAATTTCATGGAAAAAGGTTTAAAAGGGCAAAATGGGAATTAATTCATTATTGATCATTTTGGTGCAAATGGGTACAATTTTTGAGTGCAAACAACATTTTAAACACATTGGCAATTTTAGATTTTGAATTTGAAGTGTTTAAGTGAGTCATTTTCAAGGTTTCTTCATTATGAAGTTACACAACAAATCTCACCCATTGAGATTAGACAAGGCTTTAATCCTAGCCATTCACATCCCATGTGGTACCAACAAGCATTTTCAACCATTTTGGAGCCAATTTGGTGGAATTTTCGTGTGCATTAGTGAGCTCCAATTTCAATTCCTTGGATTTTCAAATGGGTTGTTAGAGGCTGAGATTGGGCTCAATTCTTGTTAAGATCCATCACATATAAGGTTTTGGCCATGAAAAAATGATCAAAAGTGAGATTTGGAGCCAAATTGATCAAGAACAATTTTCAAAAAGTGGTGGAAATTCAAAATTCAAATTCGGAGAAAGAGGCCATTTCAAGCCAAATTGTCAATTGCAAAAGCTCTATTGAAGTTTATTGAACGATTCTGAATATTTCTCTGCAAGCTTAAGCTCCATTTGAAGGCTCAGTGGAAGTTCTCCACTAGGTAATTACATTTCAACATTACACTCTGGTTATGCATCAATTCACTGCCATTTTTGCATATTTGAGACGTAGAAACAATGTAGATCATTAATATGTAAAACGAACTGGCATTGGTGTTGATTGTTGGATGATACTCAAAAATGTTTGGATCTGTTTTGGCTTGTTTATGCGTGTTCTTGCTTGTTTGATGCTTGATCTGTAATCTACACAACTTCTAGATGAGTTTTAGACCAAATTGGAGAGGCTTTGATGAACTTTGGATTTTTGTGCACAATCTTGTTGGCTTCGGGTTGGGTTTATTACGCATGATTAGTGATTTTTGAGACTGGATTTGAGATCCTCTTGATCTTTAGATGAATTTTGGTATAAAATTCATGCAATTTGGTTGAGTGTGGATGATACACGTTGTTGTTGCTCTATTCACGGTGGGGGATGGCCGGAGAAGACGATGAACAATGATCTCCGGCCGGTGACTGGTTTTTCCTTTTGTTTTGGTGAAGAAGCCGCTGAGGTGTCCTGGTGTGGCGTGCATGATCTGATGACTTTCCATTCCAATGATGGAGATTAAGACCTGCGGTGGTCTATGTTTGACTAAAACCATGGAATCTCATTTAAACTTTCATTTATTTGCTGGCATGTTCGTGACCCTCTGATGTGATTACCACTAGATCATACGCTCCTGATTGAATTCCATGGTATACCTTGTTTGACCTTGTTCCATTTAATCACCAGGTTTTTATTTCTTTTTGTGGATTTTCTGATGGGCCTGGTATGCGCTTGCTAAGCGCACCCCTAGCTTGGGCCCAGTTCCTTTTTGTGCTGAATTTAATTGCTATTTGCCACGCTGTTTTTTCATTTTCATTTTATTTTCTTTTTTTTTAATTTTATTTTCTGTTTAGAATTTAAATCATTAAAAATAACTCCAATATGTTAAAAATTCACCAAAACTATTTTTTATCAACTTTGAAATGTCTACTTTTTTTTGGATATTTTTATTTTATTTTTCAGTTTTATTTTCAATTAAAAAATGAATTAAATATTGGAGTGGTTTTAGATGGTTTAAATTTTAACCTTGTTTACTCTTGCATTTATTTCTCTCATTCCTTTTTGATCCAATGATTGAAAATTGATCCTCATCTCAATGATGAGTTGATCAATTTTAGAGGACCATTTTGCCCCTGGTTGTTGACTTTTGGGTTGACTTTTGTGGCTTTTCTTTTTGCCTTTGTTTCTCCCATTTCAAAGTGGTACATCTAAATGAATTGTTTCTTTTGATGGTGCTTTGAGGGGATATTTGTTTTGATTTCTTGGCCTCTGGTTGCCAACATGTTTAGCTTCTTTGTGTATTTTATTTGATATTTTTTTAGCCCTTTTCCTATTTTTGAAGTGACTTGCAAGATAGGTCATCTCATAGGACAGCTCACACAAGTGCATGACCTAGTTTGGATTGGAAATGACCTTTCTGGATACAATAAGCTCTCAACTCTTCTTGTTTCACATTTTAGACATGTTGAGCTTTCTGTATGTTCATTTTTAGGTCAAAATTATGTTCATTACTTGTTGATTGATGCTTTTCTTTTTGTACTTTCAACTCGAACTCCGAAGTGATGTGTGCTTGCTTCCTTTGTGCTCTTACTTGCATTTCTTCTTGTTTTGTTTTGATATTGCTTTTGAGATCTCTTTTCTTCATCTCCCTTCTGTCCAATGACCTTGGAGTGTCATTTAAGGTAGCTTGGTGCCTCCTTAGGAGGAATTTGAAGCTTACCTAAAGTGATGAATCCATGAAGATTTTTTCCTTTGTGTTTTGTCACTTGTGTGCTTACTTTTGATGCATCTATCTCCTTCTTCTTCTCTTTTCTTGCATTTCCATATGCATGCTTGGTTGAGATGAGCTTGTGGTGGCTACTTCCCCACACTATTTTCCTCCCACTATCATTCTACTTGTGCATTCTATGTGTGCATCTTTTCATTTGCATATGCATTCTTCTTCTTCTTCTTCTTCTTCTTCTTCTTCTCCTTCTTCTTTTGCTTTTCTTTGCCATGCTCCCCATAAGTTCTCTAACCTATTGAGGTTATGATAGACATTAGGTGTCTAACCATGCATGATAACACTAGGTAGTTCCCTTTTCAAACTCAACTTTAAGTCCACTTTGCATGATAACTTCTAGGATTGATTAGTCTCCCATTAGTGTGCCTTCTTCTCTTCTCATCTTCAAACAATCTTAACATACTTAATAAGGATAATGAATGTTGTGGCATGAGACTTATACTTGGGAAATGGTGATTTAGGGGCCACCTCTCAATTACCTAGTGTTTAGTATACGTCCTTAGGACGATATGCGAATTATTCGATCCTAGGTTTTAGACTTTGTTACAACATACATTATGAACACCCTAATTCAAAACATTTCTTCTCTAAAAAACATAAAAACATTTCAAACATTTTTCACCCTTTGGGGTTCTTAATCAAGGAAAATCTTTTCACAAAAAGATTGTCGTTAACTCTTAGTTCTACCGCAAACAGTAACGCCTAAGTCTCCAATGGTCGAGCTGCACACACCAACTGCTAGAACTACTTGTTAACCCTACTCGGACTAAAAACTTTTGAGCCAACCTGTGGTCCTTTTAGCCCGAACTACATTTGCTCTGATCTTTCGTACCAACCAAAAGTACATAGGCACGAGACACGATGTCTTGGCAAGCAACCTTCCCCCCTTTCTTTACCCGTAGTTAGTCGAACTACGTTGACTCTGACTTTCCCATTGCACGAGGGAATACGTAGGCACAGAGCAGCGATGCTCTGCCGAGTCATTTATCTTTTCTTTTTCTTTTGTCCTTAAGCCTTTAGCTAGCTAGTATCAACACACCCTTTTAGATAGACAACAATGCATGGATTCCGTCGAGTACGACGGACGTGAGGGGTGCTAATACCTTCCCCTTGCGTAACCGACTCCCGATTCCAGAAATGGTTGCGATGACCTTGTCTTTTCCCTTTTTCTTTAGGTTTTTGCGATCGTTTCATTTCCCTCTCTTTGGGATAAATAACAAAAGTGGCGACTCTTCTGTTTTTCTGCCGGTTGTTTTTCGCAGTTGCGACACCAAGCATCTCATATATCAACTAAACAATTAAGGCCTCCAAACTTCG
The DNA here is from genome assembly GCA_963859935.3 of Lathyrus sativus. Lineage (NCBI taxonomy): Eukaryota > Viridiplantae > Streptophyta > Magnoliopsida > Fabales > Fabaceae > Lathyrus > Lathyrus sativus. The sequence continues at coordinate 184,925,420 of OZ012736.1, read as the reverse complement.
GCACAACACACGACATCAACCAACTCTACACCATCGGTCAAATAATTCCTCTTATGTACTTTAAGTTGCCTTAAAGCATGACTAACATTTGCTGATGTTACACTTAATATATCTCCCAATCATCTCAACAAAGCATCCCAAAACACAACAGATAGTTCCATCAGATACGGCAAAACCAACACACGAACTCTTTGAACTTTCTTCACAGAGGCATACCGTCGTTTCTTCTCCAACATCGATAACTCAAGTTCCCGATGCTCAACATAATCCTCTATACTCTTTGAACATAACAAAATATCATCCGTTAACACAACCATTGACTCGCTCACTTAAGTATGGAAAGTCCCATGCCAACGGACACTCAAATTTGCGAGTTATGGCGAAAACAAGAACTGCACCTTCCATACTTACTACAACATCCAAACATATTCCATCAATAAATATCTTAATCCCATGCCGCTACTTCACCATCACCTATAGAATTGTAAAAACTTCCAACACTCCGAACCGTGCGTCATTCTGAGTTATGGTTCTCCCGTTACGTCAAAAATACGACAACAACATCTTCACACTTGAAAGGCCATTCAACATACCTTCAACTCTTGAAATGTTTAAAGGTCTAATTATATCAATATTGTATCCTAAATTCTTACTTCCTTTAATATTCACCAGGAGTCACTATCCATCCTTTACATACTCGACCTCACAATTTGTTACCGTAGCACATCCACCAGACACGAATCTCAAAACTACTCACTCAAATTAATTCCTTGACCATCCAAACAGACATACAATACGGAGCTCTCAATATCAGGCTAGTTTCCGCAACTAAGTCGATCACAACTCCACTTCACGTTCGGACTGTATATCACTGTCTTGTCAGGATAACTTTCAGACAACCACACTTAATTGACAACCTGCCAACTTCCCTACTTTCATCCACACTCCAAATCTCCCTCAAAATTAAACATTTCAACATTGTCCTGCGCCGACTCGCCAAGACAACTCTCAAGCATTTGGCTTAACTCCAAACAATTCACTGTACACACCATCTAAGCCCGCAAGACACACTTATTCCCTCCAACATGATCCCGTCAAACTATAATAGCGTCTAACAACACACTTTAAGCATCTTGGAGAAGCATAACCTTCTCCCCCACTTATTTCAATCCCACTCCTGCAGTCTCCAGTCTCTGGCGACTGTTGTCCCACCAAGCCTCAGTTTCTCCTTCCAGTATGTGAGTACCAAACCTCACCTTTTTGCTCATCACTACAACCCATTGTCCTGAAAATTTTCTCAATCGCCTTCAGCTACTTCTGCGCAGCTTAAGGATCCAAAATTCCTCCTTCAAATGTTGGCGGCTTGTTACTCCAAAACTGTGTCAAATCCCCAAATTGTGCACCCGCAGCTTGGTTCTGATTAGCAACCACCTGCACCGTCGCTTGCATAACGGCAACCAAAGCAGCATCATTCCTTCCTGCCATACTCCTCAACCATAACAACACCAGGTTAAAAGACACACAACCCCTATCCTAAGGACAGACTCAACTACTACACTGGCCGGACGGTCCGACCTGCTCTGATACCAACTTGTAACACCTCGTTTCCCAAAAATAAAATAAATGCAATTTAAATCAAAACAATTATCAGAGTTGCCACACCAAAACAGGATATCACAAAAGAAAACTCCAACAGAACGCTTCATTAAATGAATTCAACAATTAACAGCAGAAAATGTTGCACACACACATACACACACACACACACACACTCACACACACACACACACACACACACACACACACACACACACACACACACACACACACACACACACACACACACACACACACACACACACACACACACACACACACACACACACACACACACACACATATATATATATATATATATATATATATATATATATATATATATATATATATATATATATATACATCATATACATCATATTCGGCCATCCGTCCAAAATATACAAAACATCATCAATGGATCCATCAAAACATGATACAACACGGAGTAAAAACAAAATCATAAGCTAAACAATAAACTCCCCAAAGCCCCGTGTTACGTATCAGAGCATCCCTACGACTCGACTCGCCACTATCCAAGCTAGCTACGCACCTGGATTATCTGTACTTCCGAAGAAGCACAGACCACAACAACAACAACAAGGGGTGAGAAATCATGATCAAAATATAGCGGTAATAATGTACATGAATTAAAAGGTAGTAACTAATGCAATTAGCATTCAACATACATCAATCCGGACCTACTATCCAACACCAACACAGCACACAAGCCAATGCAACCATATGCAACACAACACCATGATATACGGTACCGACTCACTAGTTCATTCAATCGAACCCTGATAGATCGCATACACCCACCAATGGTAACGATCTATCCCCACTATGCTCCCCTTTGGAGTACGGGCAATCAAACCCGGATAGATCACATACACCCACCAATGGCAATGATCTACCCTCACCAAGCTCCCCTTTGGAGTACGGGCAATCAAACCCGGAATAGATCACATACACCCACCAATGGCAATGATCTATCCATATCATGTTATGCACACACCAATGCACAACAACAATCCAAACACACAAGGTGCACACGATCCATCCGATCACATCACCCAACATCATATATATTACACAACAAATAAACACAAGCACACTAAGTGCACAACAATTAACTCAAGTAAATAATCAATAAATCATCTCAATAGATCCATGGTTTAGTTAATATTTACTTAAACAATGACTCCCCAAACATATTAGATATAAAAATATTTGGCAACTAATTATATTGTCTATACTATGTTATAGATCTATTCATTAGCTTTCCAACACTTTGAACGGGGACTAAAACCGACTTACGGATTAAAAGTTATGGCCAAAATCGTCGGAACAAAAATTTCTAATTTTTAGCTTTTATACAGCATGCAATCGATTGCTGTATTAGTGCAATCGATTGCTTGACTCAATTTTTCACATTTTAGCCACTGTTTTGATGTGCAATAGATTGCTCACTTGGTGCAATCGATTGCTTACTGTAGGTTTTCAAAAAATTATGCAGAAAATTGTATTTTTCACCAACCCTTCCCTGTTTGCTACCAAAATCAATCCCCACATGTTAGGGTATTTACCAAACTCGAAAATCCACTAAATCATGAGTATTCTATGGGTTTCCTTCCTACATAAGCTTCTACTATTCAGAATCGGCAACACTCTCTAAAATCATCCGATTTCACCCAAACAAGTTCCCACAACACCAGACTAACATTCCATGACTTAGCTACAAAATCTATTCTAGATTCTACCCAATAAAACATCATCTCTACTAATTTAATCATTTCGGCTTAAAATTGAAAACTACTCGAAACCCCCCCAAATCATCCGAACAATTACTCTACCATCACATGCAACAAGTTCAACATATCAGTAACCATTCAGAATTACAACAATATCTCAATTATGTTCATCAAAACCTATTGGGTTAGGGAAATCCCCTCTACCTAGAATTCATGCAACATACCGAATTTGACCCGTCCCCCCTCCCCCCCCCCCCCCCCCCCTTACCTCGATAACTCGATCAGATGCTGAAAACTCTTGAAGAATCAAAAATCTTGGCCTCCTCTTTGATTCTCCTTTTCACTCTTTTTCTTGTTCTTCTTCCTCACTCTTCTCCCAATAGACCGTGTTCTTCTTTTTCCTCCCTTTCCAAACTCACAAATACCCCTTATAACCCTTAAATCCTTATTTCTTTTATTCCAATAATAATACCAATAATAATAATACCAATAATAATAGTAATAATAATAATAGTAATAATAATAATAATAATAATAATAATATTACTATTAAATATCAAATTATCATCATTATTAATTATATTAATATTAAACTCCAAAATCATTAAATAATCTCCACAAAGACACACCGAAAATAGAATAACACCAGAAAGGCTAAATAATTAAAAATGGGTGTTACAGATCCCGTCGAGTATGACAGACGTAAGGGGTGCAATATCTTCCCCTTGCGTAACCGACTCCCGAACCCGAGATATGGTTGCGATGACCTGTCTTTGAAGGTGAGAAAATACTTAGAAGGGGGGGTTGAATAAGTATAGAGAAATTATTATGGCAATAAAAACTCAAAGATTTTTATCCTGGTTAGTTGAACTCAACTACTCCAGTCCACCCTATCAAGAGTGATTTTCCTTTCTCAACAAGGACTTAATCCACTATTAATCAAACTTATTACAATAGCAAGCACTAAGAACAACTGTTCTTAGTCTTAAGAACAACTAATCACAACTGGATCTTCTTAAGGACTTTTACAATCAATATGTAAAACTAAACAAGTGTTTAAATGCTTCTAAGTAAGCTATATCACAACTGTGATTTTACACTTAAGTTTAAGAATAATGAAATAAATTCAGCAATGAGAATAAGTTGTATGAGAGCTTTCTTTGAATTCTTTCAATATTTTGTCAACTGAAGAAGAGTGATGGAGTCTTGCTTTTATAGGCACAGAGGTCCAAGTGGTTTTCACGTTGAAGGTTGTGTACTGAAAAAGTCTGTAGCCTTTTTGTCTTCACATCACATGACCTTTCCTAGAATTAGAATGCACAAAGAAATCCTTTTTGTCTATGTTCTTGTGTCTAGCATAAATGAGGAAAGAGTCGTTTGGCCAAACCAACGGACATAACTTTGAATTCTTCTTCAACAAGTTTCAGCAAATAACATCAGAGCCTTGAGTGATCAGAGTCTCCTGATGGTCATCAGAGTTTGCTGAATCAGAGCAATGCAGTAAGTGTGCTTTCAGCGTGTAAGTTCATTAGAGCAGAGTTTTAGGATCAGATCCTCAGTACTGGCTGCGTAGTACTATCAGAGTCTTCTGAAATAAACTAAGCTTGAAACTCTTCATACAACATTCTTCAATGCTTCAGATGCTTCTGTAGCTTCTGCTTCAGATGCTTTTGTAGGTAGCACTCAGAATCTTCTGTAGACAACATTCAGATGCTTCTGACGCTTCAGAGCCTTGCATAATTCCATGTTCAGATCTAATTTTATTTCAGAATAATATTCACCTTAATATCTGCAGCAAACATACTTGAAGAATTTTTAGAGTATATAATTCTTTAATACAAAATTTCATAAGAGTTATCATCAAAACATAGAGATATAATTAAGAACCAATCTGTGATCTAACAATCTCCCCCTTTTTGATGATGACAAAAACATAAGAAATTTTGTTCAACAAAAAAAATATAATTATAACTCCCCCTGAGATTGAGAATCTCCCCCTGAATTGAATACTTAGAAGGAATAGAAACTTCCCTTTTTGCATGAGTATTTTTTTCAGAATCAGGGCCTGATTGTTCCAAAAATTAGATCTTGACTTTGGATGCACGTTTCAGAATCAGAGCCTGATAGGTTAAAACTTGATATGGGGTTCTCAGAGTAACTTTTAAAGAATTTTTCAGATTTTTCAAATGTTCTGAAATACTAAGATTTCACGTTAGTTATAATTAGATATGTCTGAATTTCATTTAGGTAGAGTTTATTTGAACAGTCAGATCCATTTTCTCCCCCTTTTTTGTCATAATCAAAAAGTAAAACTTTTAAAGACAAATAAAAGGAAATACAGAAAAGATGCATTCATGTAGAGAAAACAGCAGAGTCATTCATTCATATTAAAAACAGACAAATCATCAGATAAATTCAAGTACATGTGCACAAACATCAGATACAGAAAAACAAAAACTAGGTTTGCTTGGACATAATCATCTTCAAAAGTTGAGTGATCTCAGATGAAGATTCTTCTTGCTTTGTCATCCATTTTTCCATGTTCTCATTCTTCTGATCTTGCTTAAACATCCATTGTGCCATGTTTTCAGTCTTCTGGTCTTGCTTGGCCATCCATGACTTGATCTCAGATTGCCCAGCTTCCAATACTGCAATCTTATCTTCTAAATCAGGATTTTCTTTCTTGATCTCAGTAGAGGTAGATGGAGCAGATTCTGATGCTGGTGCAGAGTCAATTTCCATTGGAGATGCAGAGCCAGGAGCAACAGATCTAGAGGGATTTTCCACAATTGTCATAGCCAGTGGATTTTCTTCAAAAGCAGATTCAGCAAAGACTTCTGCAGCAGATACTTCAGAAGATAAAGATACATCTTCAAGAAGCAAAGGTGCAGATCTTTTCACATTCCATATCATGCTTTTGGCAGTCTCAGCAAATCTGAGCTTCGCATCATCAGAACATACATTCTTCAGATTTGAGGCAACAATATTGAATCTGGTAATGAAGGTATTCCAGATAGCATCAGATTCATTTGCATCCATGGTTGACTAGCATCTCTTCTATACAGAGCCTAAATTCATCTTTATCTCTTTCAGAAAATTACCAAATAAAGTATCAATGTTAAGCCTAATTTTTGGTTTGAGAAGGGTTTCCAAAGTGAATGGCTTGGGTTGAGGTGGTGATGGTATGGTAAATTTTGGAATGATGACCAGAGTACGAGGGTAGAAAGGAAAAGATGGATGGTCAGATGAAGTGGTAGTTTTGGATCTGGATAAAGCATGAACCAGAGATGGTTTTACAGGTGATGCAGAGGGAACGACATCAAATGTAGTGGAAGTGTATGGAATGAAAACAGATTTATCAGAAAACAGAGGTTCTGATAAACTGATATCTGGCAGTTATTTTAAATAGGTTTGAAGAACAGATGGTAAAATGGTTGAAGATTTAGGTTTAAATGGAGTGATTGTGTCAGATGGTTCTATTCTGGTATAGAAATGTTTAAGCTTTAAACCAGAAGGAAGTGGATCAGAGGGATGTGGTTTAAAGGAAGCAAATGAAACAAACTCAGATGTCCTGGGTTTAGGTTTTGGAGAGGGTGTAGGAATGAGAGTTTCAGATGAAACAGGTAGATCTGGTTGTTTAGATTCAAATTCTCTGAGAGAGGGAGGTGAAATGACATATGGATGCACATCAGATTCAGAGGAATCAGATGAGGTGGTTGGGGTACAAGATGTAGAAGATACTTCAAATACAGTCTTGAGAGGTTGAACATCCAGAATCTCAGAGTCAGGTATATTTGATTCAATAGGATTGGATGGTTCTGGTTGAGGATCAGGTACAACTGGTTCATATGCAACTTGTTTAGATGCAATATGTTTAGATGTAACTGGGTCAGATTGTATGGGTTCAGATGCAGCTGGTTGTTGAGTTTCAGGTTGTTGTTGTATTGTAGGTTGTTCTGTTGGTTTTGTTTGTGGTTTTGATTGTGGAATATCAGATGAATTATGTGGAGTAGTGGAAACAAGATCAGAATGAATTTGTAATTCAGAAATTTTTGGTGGTTCAGATGTTTGAGATGGAGCAGGAATTGTTTGATTTTGAGTGGGAGGAGGTTCAGGCATAGAACTATTTGTTGATACATCTAATGCAATTTTAGAAAGAGAAGGTAAAGATGTTTTAGTACCTTTAGTCTTGATGCGCTTGGTGGGAACAGAGGGAACTTCTCCAGAAGCGTTTCTCTTGATCTGCTTCTGTGGTTTTTCAGCAACTTTTTGTTTCTTCTGAGCAGCAGCTTCTTCTGCTTCTAATTGTTTTCTTTTCCTCATGTTCTCTTCATAGACATCTGGCATAGGTTCTCTAGCACGAATCAGAATATCAGCAGGAAAAGGTGTTCCATCTGCTTTGCACACTTCAATATACCTAAGAATAATATCCCTAGGTTCTTCAGCACCAAAGATTGGAAAGTCTTGAACTGGAATCCTTCTCTGACTAACTTCAGAAACATTTAGCTTCTTAGGAACAGTTGTGAGTTCATCCACAACTTTTAGCCTCTGAAGAATCTTTTCATTCAAAGGTTTACCAACTATTGTCTCAAGCTCTTCTTTAACTCCAGCTTCATAAAGAGCAGCTACCAGACCATTCTCTATTAGAATGTCTGAGATCAATCTTCCAAAAGGAATCCACGTCCTGATCTTCTGTCCCTTATCCTTTATGGATTCTCTGGATGCATTGATGTGATTTCATAGATGCATAAAGAGAATGTATGGAAGATCTACCTTTGTACTCTGACTCAAGCAGTACATGAAATAGAGTTGTTCATTATTCACATAATCTGGAGAATTTGTGGATTTTCTATGATTGATGCATCCCAGAAAAATATTTGCCCAGATTTTGTAGTCAGGTTTCAGATCCTTAAATTTGTTAGAAGCCTGTCCAGATGCAATAACTTCCTCATACACTTCTTCCATGTCAACACGCTCAGCTGGCAGATGACAAACTCCATCAGTTTCCTTATACCCTATGAGTTTCCTGATGAGATCTTCAGTGATTATGATCTCTTTTCCCAGAACAGAAGAGAGGATGAACTTTGGATAAATAGAAGCATGAATCTAAAATTCCTTCACCAAGTGTGGATACACTGGACCAAAAAACCTGTCAAAATACTTAACCCATCCTTGTGCATCAATAATAGAACGCAAATCAAACCCATTGTCAGCCAGAGAGTCAAATTCCACCATGGATTCACAAAGAACTTCAAGCTTGTCCACAGGGGTTAACAATGTTCTTTTAGGTTCCTTAAAGGGAGTAGCACCCATGTTTGATGATGCAACTGCAGCCATAGATGATTGAAACTGAATTGATGTTGAGGATGATGTTGCCATTGTTGAAGATGAAGAAGATTTGGATGAAGGTTTAGGGTTTTGATGAAGAGCAAATAGCAAACAGAATTGCATATAATGTTTGTGAAGTGAAAAGTGTGAAATGGTGTGATTTGTGGTATTTATAGAGAAAGAAATTAGGGCATTCAAAAAGACACATTCAGCACGTTCCACTTAGCAATTAATAGCATTTAATGAAAAGAATAAAAAATCATTTCAAAGCATTAATTGATTCTGACAATTTGGGGGGAAAACCAAGATTTTAACTATTCAAACAATACCTCAAATGTCTCTTCAGTAATGTGCACGCCATCTTTTCAGATTCAAAGTGACATGTGTTTGCTTGCATGTGCTTCTGAATTCTCTTGAGAAATGAAACGTTAGCCAACATTCAGATCCTCTAAGATTGGTTAGTTCAGATACACACAAATAATAAGAATAATAACTCAAGAAATTAAATAATTGACAAATGAAATACTTCAGAGTTTTAAACATTTTACATATGAGCAATTGCTTCTGATAAATATCATTCTGGACAAAAATCCATACCAATATTTTTCAGAATAAACTTGAACCTATCTTCAGCAAGGGGTTTTGTGAAAATATCAGCCCACTGATGATCTGTATCAACAAAGGCTATGTTTATGATACCCTTCTGAACATAGTCTCTGATGAAGTGATGTTTAATTTCTATATGTTTTGCCTTAGAGTGTAAAATAGGGTTTTTAGACAAACATATAGCAGAAGTATTATCACAGAAAATAGAAATATTACTCTCAAAGATCTGATAGTCTTCTAGTTGACTTTTCATCCAGAGCATCTGCTTGCTATATCCAGCAGCAGCAATATATTCTGCCTCTGTAGTTGATAGCGCAATTGTAGGTTGCTTCTTGCTGTACCAGGAGATTAAATTTCTTCCTAGAAATTGGCAACTTCCAAAAGTACTTTTTCTTTCCACTCTGTCTCCAGCGTAATCAGCATCACAGAATCCAACTAATTTGAAATCATCAGATTTTCTGTAATACAAACCCACATTAGAAGTACCTTTCAGATACCTTAGAATCCTCTTAACAACTGTTAAGTGTGATTCTCTAGGATCTGATTGGAATCTTGCACACAAGCATACACTAAATAAAATATCAGGTCTAGAAGCAGTTAAGTAGAGAAGAGATCCTATCATACCTCTGTAGAGTTTCTGATCTACTTTCTTACTTACCTCTTCCTTACCAAGAGTACTTGTTGGATTCATAGGAGTCTTTGCCATCTTACTATCAGTCATGTTAAACTTCTTTAGAAGCTCTTTAACATATTTGGTCTGATGAATGTAAGTGCAATATGGAGTTTGGTTGACTTGAATTCCCAGAAAGAATCTCAATTCTCCCATCATGCTCATCTCAAATTCAGCCTGCATACATTGAGCAAACTCCTTTCCCAGCATAACATTGGTAGATCCAAATATAATATCATCCATATATATTTGGAAAATTAACAGATCTTTCTTAAATGTTTTACAAAAGAGTGTTGTGTCCACTTTGCCTCTGATAAAATTTTTCTCCAGAAGAAAATTGCTTAATCTCTCAAACCAAGCTCTGGGAGCTTGTTTTAAACCATAAAGAGATTTCTTTAGTTTAAAAACATGTTCTGGAAATTTTTCACTTTCAAAACCAGGAGGTTGGTGAACATAAACTTCTTCTTCTATAATTCCATTTAGAAAGGCACTCATAACATCCATCTGATATAGAGTGATGTTTGTCGCTTACGCGAAAGTAAGGTGTCGGCACAACAGAAGAGTCGCCACCTTTCGTTATTTATCCCTCAGAACGGGAAAGGAAACGATCGGAAAAACCTGACGAAAAAGGGTAAGACAAGGTCGTCGCAACCATTGTCTGGGTTCGGGAGTCGGTTACGCGAGGGGAAGGTATTAGCACCCCTCACGTCCGTCGTACTCGACGGGATCCACACTTGTTGTGTTTTACTAGACGGGTTGGTTTTATCTATCTACCTATCAAGGTTGGCTTAAAACAGAAAAGAAAATGACTCGGCAAAGCGTCGCACTTTATGCCTACGTATTCTCATCAGAGAACGAGAAATCAGAGTCAACGTAGTTCGACCTACGACGGGTTATGGGAAAGGTAGCTCGCCAATACATCAGTATTGTGCCTACGTACTCTCAACAGGTATGAGAGATCAGAGCTTACGTAGTTCGGGACACTACGCATTATTTTCTGTCTTTTACGGAAGAAGTGTTTTTTATTGTGTTTGCAATCTCAATCGCACTAGAGACTATGACCGGAGAGTGAATGCGTCGCATGTCACCCAAAGGGTACCATACTAAACATCCAGACTGTGGAAAAGAAACTCTCCCACAATCTTTTCTCAGATAGCTTAAGGCTCGTAACGTACGAAAGAAATCATTCATGATTACTGTATCTTAAGCTGTTTTGAGATGAGAAGAGAACAGGCTCAACTAGGAGGGAGACTATCAAGTCCTACTGTTGTCATGCCAAGGATTCATCCTATGGTTGAGGTTTGAACAGGGAACTCCTAGAAGTTATCATGCATAGGTTTCAACCTAAAGTTCTATCATCAATTCCTTATCAAAGGAAATGAGAGTCCTAAGGGATCATGTCAATGATACACCGAAACAGACAAAGCATCAGCTTAAACAGTAAAATGCATGCAATGCAAGCGAGGGAGGAAATGTGTGTGGGGCCTCAGCCTCCACAATCTCATCTCAACCTCAAGCCAGAATGAATAACAGCGATCATACTGAAAGATAAAACATGCTATCAAGCAAAATACAGTAAACTGCAATCATACAGAAGAAATAAGGTCATGCTATCAAGAAAAACAAACCACATGGGCAAGGGAGCTGGGCTCTACCGAATACCCGCAAGCAAAGCCATACAGTAACAATACAAGCAGAGGGAGCACCTCAACCTCTAGTGCAATCATGCTCCTAGATTCTACCTAGTCTAGATATGGACTTATTCTAATGCATCAAGCAAGTCAAACAAGGCACATCAATACAGAAAAGAAAACAGAAAAGAAAGCAGATCAACTCCTCTCTCAACTCCAAGCTTCAGCTCTTCCAACAGCAACTCAGCCTTCAGACCTCAATCACTCTTGACAAATATCAATTTGCTTTTCCAGGTTTCAACCCTTCAACATAAGTTTCAACTTATTCTCTCTTCTCCAAGCTTCAGCTCCTTAATCAGTTCCACCTTCAGGCTTCACCAATAACCACAAGTATCAACTTGATTCCTTCAGGATCTCCAAGCATCAAAGTAAGTATCAACTTCCTTTGTTCTTCAAGCTTCAGCTCTTCAGTCAATCTCAATTGAATCCTCTTCCTAAGTATCAACTTAGTCTTCAAGCTCTCCTTGCTCTCTTTGCTTTACCAGTCTCAACTTGGTCTTCTCTTCCTGCAAGCTTCAGCTTCTCAGAGTAACCTTTAATCACTTAGAAGTATCAACTTCATCCTTCAGTCTTTAAGCCTCAGCTCTTCATTCGGTCTTTACTGGATCTTCATGGGGTCTTCAAGTATCAACTTGCTCTTGTTGCTCTTCAAGCTTCAGCTGGAATGGCAATGCTCAAGGAATCATCCTCTTCCACATTCTTCAATGAAGTCTTCATCTTCACACTCAAGCTCAACATCTCTCAAGATACTCAAACCAGAGGAAATCACTTAACTGGATAAGCTAGGGTGTTAAACTGCTTATTGACCACCAAAGGTGACCTATAAGGGTTCAACATCAAAGGAAGGGTTCCCTCAAAAGTTCTACTTCCTAGGTACAATCAATTATCCCTCCAAAGGAGAGAGGTGAATACCATGGAAGGACTTTGAATCATGGGGAGGAATGGAGGTGAAAGATACCATCCATGTTTAAGAAAGAAGTTAACTAGGTCTAAACTCTTCCTAATTCCTAACCTTAAAACAACAACAAAACAAACAAGATTCTAAAGCTCTCAAGCTCCTAAATCAATCTCCAAGTCTTCTACTATGCTCCTCCATGCTCCTCAAAGCAAGACCAAGCTCTCCAAGCCCACAAAGCAAAGCAAACAAAAATACAAGCCCACAAGGGCAACACAAACAATCATCAACTACAACAATCACTTAAAAATAGTATGCTATTATATTAAAACCTAATATAATTTCTAAGGGATCCTATATACCTACCCTTAATACCCTATATGTCCCAATAGCTATCTTGACCTAGAAACCCAAAATTCTAGTGTCATTGTGGACCTATGTTAAGGATTGACCTAATTCTACACAACCTAAAATCATCTAAGCAAAACTAATCAAAAATTAATAAAAAAATTATGGAATAAATCCAGAGGGGAGCTAGAGTCCTAATCTAACTATCCTAAAAAGAATGGCCTAAAAATATGAAGGGAAATAGCTAAACAAAATTCTACAAAACAATGTATCAACATAAAAGAATTAAAATGCTATTAAAACAGAAAATACACAAAAAATATTAAAAATGCATGAAATGCAAATATTTTGATTTTATAATTTTATAGACATGAACATGAAATGGGAGAAAAAATCCCCATGCAAAAATCATTAATTTTCTATTTGTTATGATTTTCCAAAGATTAATGAAAAATGGAGAAAAAGAAATTAAAATATGAAATATTTGGTGTGAATAGCAAGTATATGCAGTTCAATTCATGAATGGGCTCAAAATGGGGGTGCAGTTAGTAAGGTGCGCTAGGCCCAATTTCCATCAGAAAATCAATAAAAAAAACATAAAGAAAAAGAAAAGGATACGGTGCAGAAAGTAATGAAAAGCAGTTCAAAATCCAAGTGGCCCATGATCTGGGGTGTGGTTAGCAACTGAGCCCAATCCCCCTTTTAATGAAACGACGCGTTTCAAGGTGTCTTCAGACTTCCCTCTCCAAATGAAATTGAATCTCAGCCGTGGGATCCAAGTCTCAGTCAATGGGTCTTGCTTCATCCAATGGCCACGCATTCGCCTTCTTCCTCCAGCTAGGGTCCAAACTGAAGAATCCATGGAAGCAGAGCTTCAAGCTCTATCTTCACCAAACTCGTATCACCTCAAATCTCCATGGAAAATTAAAATTCCAAACCCTAACCTGTCCAGAATTTCACCCTGAATCTAACCATGGCCTTGAAATCAATTGAATCATCCTAAATCTTCAAACCCGATCCAAGATAAAAAATAAGCTCAGACATCAACTTCAACAATTCTTGCAATTAGCTACCTCAGAATGATCACCACCTCACCCTGATTAATTCTTGATATCTAAATTATGCCATAGCTCACTATAACTCGAGTTCTTGGTCCAAACAAAAATGGTGTCATCCACTGAAACTTCACCAATTGCTCCCAAACTTCCCAGAATCCATCACCTAATTGTCTCTAACCGTTCTAACCTAACAATTCTTGCTAATCATGCCTAAATCATGGTGTAGAAGAAAAGTTACTAACCTGCTGAATCTTGATTAACAGATGGGGTAAACCTTCACTTCAAGCCTTCAAACTCTTCAGAATCAATCCTTGAATGATGATCTTGCTACTATTTGCAAAAGATTGGACCAAGAAAGCTTCAATCTCCAAAACCGATTATGACTTGAAACCTTCAAAATCCAAAAGCTATCTCTTCAAATCTACATGGTTTTGCATTCAATTTGGTCTGCACAACTTCAATATGATCAGAGGAATGTGTTTAGATTGAAAGAATGTATGGAATTGAATCAGAATGTGGAATTTGATTTCAACTTGCAATGGAAGCAAGTGAAATGGCTATCTCTCTCTTCTCTCAAATCTCTCACCGACCTTGCATCTGAGCAAGTTCTATATCATATATAGAATGGTTTAGACTCATCTAGAACCATCTGGAACCATCCAATGAGAAATTGGAATTCTCATGTCATAAGTTTATGGCTTCATCTCATCTCATGCCTCACCTCATGCCAAGCCTCTTGCAGCAACTTGCCTTGACCTTAAATTCTCCTTAAATGAGATATATGGTGTGTTAAAACCCTTAGCAAGTTTGTACATTGCCTTTCCTTGAGTTTTGCATTTGTGCCTTATTTTGCAAGCAAGCATTTTCCAAAGCAACCCCATGATCTAGGCCTCAATTCAAAAAAGTGGTTGAACCATTGTTTTTAGAATGTCTTTTAGAGTCAAAATGACCTATTATATGCCATGGTTCGGATGTGTAACTTGGAAATTTCAATTTCCAACTTGAAATTATTTAACTTATGCCTCCATTTTAGGTCATTTTTATCACTTTTTGCTACAAGCCTTTTCAACATCTCATGACCTCCCTACTAGCCTTAAAACATCATTCTAAGCAAGTTTGATGTTGAATATTTTTCCATTTGAAGCTTGGAAATAGGAGATATGACCTTATGCTTGAAATGACCCATAATCTCCAAATGACCAAAATGCCCTTGACTTGTCAAAGCCATAACTTGAGTTCTACAAATCCTATCAAGGACTTCTAGTACTCTCTAGAAAGCTAAGAAGATGATGAACAACATTCATGTTGACCAAGAGTTCATAGGAATCATACTTTTTGGGCAAAAGTTGGATGCAAGTTGGGTGACTTTCAAGGCCCCAGATTCACATACCTCAAATGACCTGTAACTTGCCAAAGTCATAACTTGAGCTCTACAAATACTATCAAGGACTTCTAGTACTATCTAGAAATCTAAGGACAAGCTCTACAACATTCATGTTGGGGGTAAGATGAGATGCCAATCACATCTTGAGCTAAACTGCCTTGAAGATAGGGATCAAACTAGGGGATTTTACACTGTCAAGCCTTAGAAACCCTAGCTTAAAACTTCTCAAACTCCTCAATCATGATGAGTTGGTCTAGGAATCATCCTTATAGAATCTCAATGCATCAATCCATGATCACATGGCTCTTTTATTAGGTCTCAACCCTCTCCAAATCATCAGTTGACCTAGGGTTGACCCAGTCAAACCCTAATTATACCACTCATGGCTAAGTCTTCTTAAACTTGTACAATGACCTCTCTAGGCCTCATGATGGCTTTCAAGACATCCCATAAGCTCTCTCAAAGCTTATAGTCCATCCTCATAGCCTCAGAATCATCTGAGGGGCCCCCACAACTCTCAAGTTATGAGGCACACAACCTTGGTTTCAACCAATCTTTCTGAGGATCTCTTAACTTTTCTGACAAAGGTATCAACCCTTGAACACCTGAGTAACCTTCTTGGCTAGCTTCAAAGTCTTGTGGTGCTCTTGATTGGTAATCATACCTTTTTATCTACTGCACACATATCAATGAAATGCAGATGATAATGCTAGTGATGAATGAGATGAACCACAAGCTAGGTAGAGAAATGTTGGTCAAATTTTGGGGTGCAACAGCTGCCCCTATTCAAACGGCTTGAACCTGACTGGGTGAGGAGCGAACGACTCTCATCCAATCAAGGTGAGAGACGGTTGAATACCGATAAACTCGGAAATTTGCCAACTGCACAAGTACACGGTACTCTGCCGGGAACAAATCTTCGAGAACCGAAATAATAGCTGCACGACAACTAGCTGGAGAATTGGTCACACGGTAACCGGTAATACATGGTCGATCATGCCATCAGGCATCACGATTCCACGGGACTCATCAGGTCAACCATCAGGTTGATCACGTTAAATCATGCCGTCAGGCATTCAAAGAAAATTGTCGGGCATCAGCCGGACTTCATCAGCAAGTCGGGAATAGAATTCTTGGTCAATCATGAACCAATTGGGAATATCCAAACCTCTGCCATCAGGCACTCCACATCAGCTGAGAGAACTGCTTCATTAACACGGTCGAACTTCAATCATGAAGTCTTCGAGGGAAGTTTCAACTTCGCTGCTCAGAAACCTGCTGGGGATGGCGCATCTCCGCTGGGGATTCTGGAGAACTATCAAGTAACTCCGCTTCGGGGATCCAGAAATCATTCTGGATGAATCAACTCTGCTGAGGACTTCAAGAATCATCTTGGACAAATAACTCCGCCGGGGGCCTTAAGAATCATCTTGAACCGATAACTGTGCTGGAGATTTCAGGAATCATCCTGAGCAACACTCTGTCGGGGACTCTAAGTATCAACTTGAGCAACCACTCTGACGACTGCACTGGGGATCTTAAGAATCATCTTAAGCAAACGACCCTGCTGGGGAATTCAAGAATCATCTTGAACCGAAGACTTCGCTGGGGACTTCAAGAATCATCTTGAGCAAGCGACTTCGTTGGGGAGATTTCAGGAATCATCCTGAGCAATCAATTCTGCGGCGGAACACCTGCAAAACAAGAACGATAACAACCTAGATCATGTTTATTATGCATATGCTTCGGCAATGGCGCAATGCTCCACACGGTGGAAATGTTATGCGTTTATGATAAATGCTATGCAGTCATGCAAAATGATGCGATCCCGTTAGCAAAATAAATGCTGAAGGGAGAATCCTCCTGTCAAGGAGAAAGAACTACTCAGATAGAGGAATCATCCTGCTGAGGAGAACAAGGTCACGCCAATCTCAATTGGACTCCGCAGGGGACACAACTTCAGTTGACTGCTGCGGGGGAACGAAGCTCTACGAGAACCTGGACCTGCTGAGGGAAAGCGATGTCAATCGCGAGAGTAAACTGTGTGGCCTTCACGGCTACTTCCCTGGAGATAACGACTCTGGTGGGGAAACATAGCATCAGCTATTCAACACTCCACTAGGGAAAACTAATCATGGTCTGAGCAGCTTCCAAGGATTCGGCTCTCTTGGGGGTCTGCAAACTCGGCTGAGGAAGTAGAAATCATTCTGCTTGCCGGGGAGAGTACGACTCTGGTGGGGAATCTCAATTCCGCTGGAGACTTCAGTCTTGAACCATCAGTTGCTGCACACTTTGGTGTGACTCAGCTGAGGAGATGACATTCCTTCAGGATGCGTCTGATTGAGGGAGAATCTCCTCTGCCCGGGGAGACATATCAATGCTCACGATCTCGCATTCAGACTCTGCGGGGAGAAGCTTCTAAACTTTGCTGGAGAAGGAGGAATCATCCTACTTGGGGATACACACGGCGCACTGTTTGGAATATGCTACACCTGTAACAACACAAACAAACAGACAAGATACCCTTCTCAAAGGGACCTATCAAGGTTATCATCTTGTGACAATGTTCAAGTAATTCATTGTTTCAACAATCAGTGGCCTAGGCCAGTAAGTTTATGCATGCGCATTTTATCAAAAACATCGGCGTTCTTTTTCGCAAACAAAACAGATAAATGCTAAACAGACAAACAGAATTGTTGAATAGTATACATTTTATTGATAACGAACCCCTGAATGGGTAAAAATGTTTTACAACAGATGCAAGCTCCTGGAATGAGGAAGCCGCGCAAAAATAAAACATAAATATACATCAGTATATACAAATGTCGGCAACGAGGCGTAGACGAACACCATGAGTTGATCCCACTATGACCCACTCGACTTTGATACTTCTCCGACGCTTCAGCTTCAGAAGAGATTGATTCAGATAAACGGCCCTCAGGTCTTCCAAACCACCAAACAAAGAAAGTCCACACGCGGAACGCAGTCATTTGCTTTTTTCAAATCCCTAACTTTTGCGTGAACCGCCCTTTGCGGGTTTTCAGTTCACCGGGATACCCTTTTTTGCCAAAGTCGCCCATCCGGGTTTTCGACTTTGCAGGTGTACATTTTTCAATTTATATCCCTAATTTTTGCCCGAACCTTTTTCCTTTTTTATGGTTCGCCGGATGCCCCATTTTTGCCTGGACTCTCTTTTTACTGTCCAGCGGGTCGCTTTCAAGCAAAGTATTTTTTAACTGCGTCCGCGTTCACCGGGGATGCAAAATCTTCACCATTCATCGTGGATAACAACAAAGCTCCTCCTGAGAAGACCTTGCTGACGACGTACGGACCTTCGTAATTCGGAGTCCACTTGCCCCGGTGATCGGAGTGTGGAGGAAGAATCTTCTTCAGGACGAGATCACCCGTCTGAAAGCTTCTAGGACGCACCTTCTTATCATAAGCTTTCTTCATCCGGCTTTGGTACAGACAACCAAATGCAATCGATGTTAACCTCTTCTCGTCCATTAGGCTGAGTTGGTTCAGTCGGTTCGTAATCCATTCTGCCTCGTCGAGTTTCACATCAACCAAAACTCGCAAAGAAGGGATCTCCACTTCTAACGGTAGGACAGCTTCCATACCGTACACCAAGGAGAAAGGAGTTGCCCCGGTCGACGTACGTACCGTCGTACGGTAACCGTGCAGTGCAAACGGCAGCATCTCGTGCCAATCTTTGTAGGTCACAACCATCTTCTGAACAATCTTCTTTATGTTCTTGTTGGCCGCTTCAACTGCGCCATTCATCTTCGGCCGGTAAGGAGATGAGTTATGGTGTTCAATCTTGAAACTCTGGCACAGCTCCTTCATCATCTTGTTATTCAGATTCCAACCATTATCAGTAATGATCCGCTCGGGAATTCCGTAACGACAGATGATGTCCCTCTTTATGAATTTAGCCACCACCTGCTTGGTCACATTAGCATATGAGGCTGCCTCCACCCACTTGGTGAAGTAGTCGATAGCTACCAGAATGAAGCGATGACCGTTAGATACAGTGGGCTCGATCTTGCCTATCATGTCGATGCCCCACATGGAGAACGGCCACGGGGAGGACATGACATTTAACGGGCACGGTGGCACATGAACTTTATCAGCATAAATCTGGCATTTATGACATCTCTTCGCGAATTTAAAGCAATCTGATTCCATCGTCAGCCAGTAGTATCCTGCTCTCAGGATCTTTCTTGTCATGGCATGCCCACCGGCGTGCGTACCAAATGCACCTTCATGGACTTCTTCCATGAGCATACTCGCCTCTTTCTCATCTACACATCTGAGTAGCACGAGGTCGTGGTTTCTCTTATACAAAACTCCATCAGGATTGAGATAAAAATTTCCAGACAGCCTCCTCAGAGTCTTCTTATCCTGGGTTGACACACCCGCAGGATACTCCTTAGTCATAAGGAAGGTCTGGATGTCATGGAACCATGGCTTGGCGTCGGCGGCTTCCTCGATTGCAAATACGAATGCAGGTCTATCAAGACGAGAAAGGACAATTCTTGGAGCCTCATTCCAAAAATTGACTTTATACATCGAAGCCAACGTGGCTAAGGCATCAGCCATCTGATTTTCTGCTCTGGGTACATGATGGAGCTCCACTCGATCAAAGAACGGAAGCAGCCTTCTGGCATAATTCATGTACGGCACCAAATTCGATTGACGAGTCTCCCACTCCCCTTTAATTTGGTTGATCACAAGCGCCGAGTCACCATATACGTCTAGGTTCTTGCTTCTCAAATCAATTGCTTCTTCTAGACCCATGATGCATGCTTCGTACTCCGCCTCATTATTGGTGACTGGAAACGTCAGTCTCGCAGTGAACGGGATGTGGGATCCGTGAGGAGTCGTGATGATCGCCCCAATGCCACTTCAGTACGAATTAACCGCCCCGTCGAATATCAATTTCCACTGGGATTTCCTATCTGGCCCCTCGTCGGGCAACGGCTCATCGCAATCCTTCGCTTTGAGAAACATGATATCCTCATCAGGGAATTCAAATTTCATCGGCTGGTAATCCTCGATCGGCTGCTCGGCAAGGTAATCAGACAATACGCTTCCCTTAATGGCCTTCTGGAACACGTACTGAATATCATATTCCGTCAACACCATTTGCCATCTGGCAATCCTGCCCGAAAGAGCCTGCTTCTCGAAGACGTACTTGATCGGATCCATCTTCGAAATTAGCATGGTGGTGTGATTGAGCATGTACTGTCGTAAACGTTTGGCAGCCCAGGCTAGTGCGCAACACGTTTTCTCCAGCATCGAGTAACGAGATTCACAGTCAGTGAACTTTTTACTCAAGTAGTAAATGGCATGCTCCTTTCTGCCCGTCTCGTCGTGCTGACCGAGAACACACCCCATACTATTCTCAAGAACTGTCAAGTACATGATTAATGGCCGTCCAGCCACTGGGGGTATCAAGATCGGAGGTTCCTGAAGATACTGCTTTATCTTATCGAATGCCTTCTGGCAATCCTCGTTCCAGGTAATTGCCTGATCTTTCTTTAAAAGCTTGAACATCGGTTCACACGTGGCCGTGAGCTGAGAGATAAACCTTGCAATGTAGTTTATTCTGCCCAAGAAACCACGAACTTCTTTTTCTGTTTTTGGCACTGGCATTTCTTGTATGGCTTTTATTTTCGCAGGATCAACCTCGATGCCTCTTTCACTCACGATAAACCCCAGTAACTTTCCGGACCGTACTCCGAAAGTACACTTGCTAGGATTCAGCCTCAACTTGAACTTCCTAAGCCTCTCAAAAAGCTTCAGCAAATTGACCAGATGTCCCTCCTCCGTTTGGGACTTCGCAATCATGTCATCAACATAGACTTCAATCTCATGATGAATCATGTCATGAAACAAAGTTATCATTGCTTGTTGGTAAGTTGCCCCTGCGTTCTTCAGACCGAAAGGCATTACCTTGTAGCAAAATGTTCCCCAGGGAGTGATAAATGTCGTTTTCTCCATGTCCTCCGGCGCCATCTTGATCTGGTTGTAACCGGAGAAGCCATCCATGAACGAAAACACGGAGAACTGGGCTGTGTTGTCGACCAACACGTCGATATGAGGCAGCGGGAAATCATCTTTAGGGCTCGCCCTATTCAAATCCCGATAATCGACGCACATTCGTACCTTACCGTCCTTCTTCGGTACAGGCACTATGTTGGCGACCCACAGAGGGTAAGTAGTGACCGCTAAGAAGCCAGCATCAAGCTGTTTCTGCACTTCTTCTTTGATCTTAACGGCCATATCTGGTCTCGTCCTCCTAAGCTTCTGCTTAACGGGAGGGCAATCTTCTCGCAGCGGCAAGTGGTGGACCACGATGTCCGTGTCAAGTCCGGGCATATCTTCGTATGACCAAGCAAAGACGTCACTATACTCTCTTAGCATCTCGACCAATCTCTGCTTGACATCACTCTGCAGTGCAGCCCCTATCCTGACGTTTATGACGAGCTCTTCAGAACCCAGATTCACGATCTCAATTTCCTCTTCATAAGGCAGAATAACTTTCTCCTCTTGTTTCAACAAGCGGGCCAACTCTTTAGGAAGGTCTTCGTCTTCATCAATCTCTTCTTCGGCTTGATAGATCGGGCAATCAAAGTCAAAGTGAGCCGTAAAGGGTCCAGAGTCGATGTCATTTGTTATGTGGATCCTGCAATAACAAGGGTTAAGCTTAAAACAAGGATATGCAGGTTAGCACAAACCCCATTGCCATTTTATTGTTTTTCAAAACAAATATAAAACAGGAATAATAGAGATCACAATATTTGAATACGAAGAAAACGCCTTTGATTTATTAACAAAATGCATGTACATAATCCAACAAGGTCCTGACAATAAAACCACTATGCCCCGGGTAGGACATAGGGTTGTACAATGATTGGAAAAAAGTAAATCATTACTTTTCGCTTGTCATCTGGATGATATCCTTGACGGACCAATTGTTGAGGCCTTCGCCTGGCTTGCTTGGCTGGATCCAAGAGTCGAGGTCACAGTCGCTATCTCTGTTGCCTTCAGACACCACGTTGATGCTTTCGAAAATTATTTTGCCACTAGTAAACTGGATCGGCCCTTTACCTCGAGACGCACCGCTAGAAGAAGAAGAAGCTTCCGCTCCAGGAGAATATCCCAACCCAAACTTATCTTGCTTGTTAGGTATCTCCAAAATTCGCCCCCAACCTGGGGTAGATCCGGCTTGGACAATGGCCCGAGCTTCCTTGAACGAGGAGAGAGTCATCTCTGGCTTTTCTGTGACTACAGGAGCTACGTCCTTCACTTTGACAGCTTCGAACGCTTGGTACAGAGTCTCATGGATTTCGCCATCCATTTCCACATACTTGAAGGACGACAAATGGCTCACCATTATGTCTTCCTCGCCGCACACGGTTACGATGCTTCCCCTGACAGCATATTTGAGCTTTTGGTGCAAAGTGGAGGTCACGGCACCAGCAGCATGGATCCACGGCCGGCCCAAGAGACAACTGTAGGCAGGCATGATGTCCATAATATAAAAGACCGCGTTGAATGTTTCCGGACCGACTTGGATCGGCAGGGTCACCTCCCCAAAAACGTGGCGTTTAGTTCCGTCGAACGCCTTCACAACCAGATCATTGGGTATGCAGATCACTCCACGAGTATCCAACTTCATTAATGTGTTCTTCGGAAGAACATTAAGTGACGAACCCGTGTCCACCAACACGTGCGACATGATCGTGCCCCTACACTCTACCGAGATGTGCAGAGCGCTATTGTGATTCCTCCCTTTTGGCGTCAGCTCCAGGTTTGTGAAACCTAGCCCATTTCCGGCATTTACGTGGGCTACAACCTCTTCTAGCTGATTCACCGATATTTCTTGCGGTACATATGTGGCGTTCAACACCTTCAGTAGTACGTTGCGGTGTGCTTCAGAACACAACAACAGATTCAGGATGGAAATCTTCGAGGGCGTCTGATGGAGATGATCCACAATCTTGTAGTCACTCTTTTTAATCAACCGCATAAACTCCTCGGCATCTTTGACAAGCAAGTCTTTTTCTACCCCACACGGGACCTCTTCAACGACTTTACTTTTACCCTTATCGGCCGCATCAGCTCTGGCCGCTTTATCTGCCACAACCTCTGGTGGTGCAAACACTCTTCCGCTGCGAGTAATGCCACTGATTCCCGCAAGGTTCTCCACAGTCGACCCATACGGTTCTAGCTCCAACCTCTGTCCGTTGCAGTAGACTTCAGCCCCATAATGCCACGGAACAGCGTTAGTGCTCTCGAAGGGTATCGGCCCAGCTTTGGTGATAGTAATTATGGGAGGTCTGGGCGCAGAAATAGTTATTGGCCGGCGAGGGATGGTGATGGTGGCAACTTCATCGGCCTGCTTCAGCACTACCTCTCCTGATCCACTTTCATCCCTCCGACTAAACTGCAGAATCCCTTCAGTCATCAGACTTTGGATTCCTTCTACCAACTGCTCACATCCATTAGAACGTGTGGCACAGTCCATACATAGCTCTCCGCAACCTGGAAAGAACCCTCTTTTCAACAACTTAGCTTTAACGAAGCTAAGCGGCGTCTTCAGATCTTTGATGTCAGTCAAAAAATTTGCACTCTCTTCTTCGATAATGGCGTTCACTCCGCCTCCCCTATGATTCGGCATAGGATTCTTCGTGACATTGGGCACATTATCGGAGAAGTTGATGATCTTGGCATCCACCATGTCCTGCACCTTATGCTTGAAGGCTTTGCAGTTCTCTACTGTGTGGCCTGGTGCCCCTGAATGAAACTCACAAGTTGCATTTGCGTCGTACCCTGGCGGAGGTGCCCCTGTTAAGGGAGCCATCGTCCTCTTCTGGATCAATTGTAGCTGAAGCAAAGTCTGTAATAATTGCGCATACGACATGGGCGGTGTCTCGAAGTGACGGTTTGCCAAAGATGCCCGATTCTGATACTTCCTGTATCCCTGTTGATTCGGTTGCTGCTGCTGCTGCTGCGGAGCTGCCGGGATATTTATACTGGCCACTTGCTGCTGAGGACCTTTACCCTTCCTTCGAGCATTGGTCACAGCACTCGCTTCTCCTTCTCGCCTTTTGCCAGCATAAGGTTTCTTTCCGCCTCCCCCGGCTGAGGATGACTCACCTTGAATTTTCCCGATCTTGATCCCGTTCTCGACGTGCTCACCCGTGATAATGAGATCTGAGAACGTCCCAGACATACCGCTGACTAACTTTTAATAGTAAACCCCTGGGAGGGTGGCTACAAACATCTGCACGAGCTCTCGTTCAACCATCGGCGGCTGAACCCTGGCTGCCAACTCACGCCACCGCTGGGCGTATTCCTTAAACCCTTCATTATTCCTCTGCGACAAGTCACTATTGTATTGGTAGTGGTGCACAAATGCTTCAGCAAGATCCTTCCATGTGCGCACACTAGTGGGCTCCAGACTCATGTACCACTCAAGGGACGGCCCGGAAAGACTGTCTTGGAAGAAGTGCATCAGCAACTTCTCGTCTTCGGAATGAGCAGACATCTTCCTGTAATACGATCTCAGGTGGACACGAGGGCAAGTGGTGCCCTTATACTTCTCAAAGTCAGGTACCTTGAACTTGGGAGGCACCTTGAAATCAGCAATTAATCCCAGCTTGGACATATCAACGCCCAAAGTATTCTGATTCTCGATATCTCTCATTTTATCTTCAAGTGCCTTGAATCTAAGTCGTGCTTCAGCATTCAGCTCCCCTTCAGCACCTCTCTGAGAGAACACATCATCCTGACGATCCTCTAGCCATGGCTAAGGCACAAATAGATTCCCGACACCTGCATTGTCATTGCCCGGCCCGACATTGACATTAGCTCCCAGACTCCCATTACCGACGCCCGTCGTGTTGAGTCCGATGTTGGCCATCACATTGCCATTAGCACTGCCGTTTCCCCCGGTCACGGGGACACCATTATGCGGAGTTTCAACTGGTGGAGGAGTAGGCACAGTCCCACCATGGAGTATGCTGTTGCTATCAACCCTGGAAATCAAAGGCTGAACCAAAGTTCTGAGCTGATCCTGGCCATTGGCGACCGCTTGCATGAGCTCCATGAAGCGATCCATCCTTTCGCGAGGTTCCTGAACATCAGTTTGCACTTGCTCCATGATCCTGTTCTGATTAGCTCTAGTTGGATAGCGGTGAATAGGTCTCTGATCAATCCTGGAACCACCTGAAACAACCTGGAACAGCCTGAAAAAACCTGCGGCAACCTGTGACAACCTGTAAACACAAAAGGGTTAGGAAAAACAACAAAATGCTTGTCATGCAAATGCTTCATGCAAATGTATGTGTGTGTCTGTGTGTTTGGGAGATCTCCCCGATCCTAGTGCCTGAGTGCCAGTGCTGATAATAAGTAGAAGTCTGAGTCCAATCATGGAAATAACAATCTCATATATAAAGAAAGCCCATCAAGGCAGTACATAGCATCAGCGAGTACAAGATGAATCAACAGCATGACCTCATCCAACAAGCCTGGTGATGGTCAGCCTACAACAATGATCAAAACAAAAGGAATACAAATAGTCAAGTACGGCCACGGGCGTGATACTCTTCTAACAACTCCTTCGTTTCTGGATGATCAGGCAGAGTGAGCAACCCCTCGACGAGCAATTCCCTCTGCACAATGGTGTACTGAAGTCCTTCGACCGAACCTTCCCATGCTCCTTCGCCGAAGAAATCTTCTAACTTCCGCTTCTTGGACTCAAACGTCAGCTTGCGCTCCTTCAGGTTAGCGAGAGCTTTGTTGAGCTGGCCTTCGGCGGCGTATCTGCGAGTGGTTTATTTATCAAACCTCTCCTCACTGTCTTTCACCTGGGCTTCCAGCTTGGAGATCTGCAGCATCAGCTTATCCTCCCGCTATTTCCTGGTGGCCAGGGAAGCCTTCCAGTGCTGGTTGAACTTGGATATCCTCCGGTATGCTTCGTCCAAGTGCTGCTTCTTCGTAGCCAGTACGTCGTTGACAACTTTGAAGTCTTGACCCATGCGCTCACGCTCGGCTATCCGCTTAGTCAGGTCTGTACCTAGCTGATTCACCAGCTCTGTTTGCCTTTTGAAAGAATGAACGGCTTCGTTCCTCTCGCTTCGGAGCTGAGCCAACTCTTTCTCCAGTTCCTCATTTGCCCGCTTCAATTCATCTCGCTCAGCTAACAGCTGATTATGCTGCTGAATGGGCACAATAGTAGGTTCTTCAATCATTGGAGGGCTTTTTGGCTTGGCACGAGGAAACGGCATCCCTATAGCATCTGCTCTGGCTCTGATCCAAGTCACATACGGAGGGTAGGCTTGATTGTTGCTTCTTCCCAGCAATGGTTTTCCTCGCTTACTGATACCATTCCATGCGCACTAAAGCATGGACAACATATCCCCCTCTAGAAGACCAATGAGGTACAGAGATTCCTGCACCTCTTCATCCTTCGGCGGAGCTCTCAAAGCATACGCGAACTATCGGACCAACAACGACGGATTGTAGTTTATACAGCCCTTCCTACCTATCAAAGGCACGTTTGGAAACCCGCTGCAACTGAAGATCACCTCAGTACCCAACCTATCTCTGTCTAACCAATCGATATCCTCTGTAGATAAACTCATCAGACGCTCGGACCACTCATTTGTGGCTGCAGACGAGACAAAAGGACCTCTTTTGGGCAGATGACTATCAAGCCATTTATAAAGCAAGGGTACGCAGCACGAGACATTCTTGCCCCTCCTGTTCTCGTTTTTGTAGTGGATAGAATGGCAGACATCTCCTATCAAGGTAGGGACTGGATTCCCTGAAGCAAAGATATGAAACGCATCGAAGTCTACAAAATCGGGCATGTTGGGAATAGAATAATGCCATATATGCACAGAGCAAGGATGGCGTTGAATGCGACCCAACATCCGTCTTTGGCGCACTGCTGAGCCTTTCCCGCTAAAAACTGCAACGAGAAACCAGGAACCTTGTTCCAACTAGTCAACACCAACTCGGAGGCATCCAGATGAAGTGAAGGAGCTAAACCAGCCAGATCAGGCTCAGCATCCATATGAACAAAAGGCATCTGCCTTCTGATAGGCACACCTAGCAAATCAGCATATTCCTCTAGCGTGGGTGCGGGAACAAAATCCTGGAAAGTGAAACATCTTAGTGGAGAGTCGTAGAACTGCAGCAGAGCGTGCAACCCATTCAGCTCGAACGCAGAAGGTTTATGAACCAAACTGCGCAACCTGCCGTAAGATTTTCTGAACTCATCCCTGACAGAATCATCTGCTAAAGCTATCAAACCAGTCAACTTAACCACCTCAGGGGCCGAGAACTTGTAAGCCACGGTCTTCCTCAGAGAACCCATAACAATACAATAGGAGGCAAGAAATCCTGGATCGGGGAAAACGGTACCTGTAACACAGACACACGTTAATGAAATGCAAATGTATGCAAAATAATGTAAAATGCAATCATGCAGCAGGAGATCAAGGCAACTGTGTTGTGGAGATTTTGTATCAACAAAACCATAATCCTGCTCTATCAAGAACAACCACTGATAAGAAGAGAACCCCGGTATCGGACCACAAATCTCCTCTGTCAAGAACAACCATCTGATAGGGCCATATACACAAGATCATAATTCTGCTCTGTCAAGAACAATCATCTGATAACAAAACTTTGTTCTATCAATAACAAACATACAATTGCTGATGAGATCTTCAGACCCCAATCATAAATCTGCTCTATCAAGAACAATCATCTGATAATAAAACTCTGTTCTATCAAGAACAAACATGCATCTGCTGATGAGATCTTCAGACCCCAATCATAAATCTGCTCTATCAAGAACAAATACAAATCTGATGATAAGATCCTCTGATCAAAACCTGTTCTATCAAGAACAAACATACATCTGATGATAAGATCCTCTGATCCCAACAAAACTGATTCGCTGTCAAGAAAACCAGGTGGTCTGAAGGTCAAAGTTTCCTACCATGAACCCAACCCTGCTCACAGGTATGGACCTAAACTGACTCAAGTTCGGCATCCTATGCGTTCATCAGCGTCACAGACATTCAAGATGGGTGATACGATACCCAGAAGGTGTGGCACCACCAGCTCATGAAGCGGCCTCACTCGGCTGAATCACAAATGATCGGTCCCTAGAGTTGACAATCCACCAAACCAGCTACCGTCTCAACCCAAAGGGTTGAAAGAGAAGCCAACCGGGAGAACCTCGTCTGAGCGTGGATTTCATGAGACACTAGTGCCTGCAAAGCAAGCACGCGCCCACTAATTTCCACAACTAATGATATGGTGCACTCAAGCCTGGGTCTGGCTTCTCACTCATCAAAATACCCCTCCCAGAACAGCACAGATAATCATATCATACTGAAAAATAAATTGCGGGAAGTAAAATGCGAGAAATAAAATGCGATAAATAACCACAACCAAACAAGTAATCATACAAGCGCTAGGATTGACTCTCGCAGGGGAACCGGAGAACCAGAGATTCTGGGTTCGATCCCCAGCAGAGTCGCCAGCTGTCGCTTACGCGAAAGTAACGTGCCGGCACAATAGAAGAGTCGCCACCTTTCGTTATTTATCCCTCAGAACGGGAAAGGAAACGATCGGAAAAACCTGACGAAAAAGGGTAAGACAAGGTCGTCGCAACCATTGTCTGGGTTCGGGAGCCGGTTACGCGAGGGGAAGGTATTAGCACCCCTCACGTCCGTCGTACTCGACGGGATCCACGCTTGTTGTGTTTTACTAGACGGGTTGGTTTTATCTATCTACCTATCAAGGCTGGCTTAAAACAGAAAAGAAAATGACTCGGCAAAGCGTCGCATTTTATGCCTACGTATTCTCATCAGAGAACGAGAAATCAGAGTCAACGTAGTTCGACCTATGACGGGTTATGGGAAAGGTAGCTCGCCAATACATCAGTATTGTGCCTACGTACTCTCAACAGGTATGAGAGATCAGAGCTTACGTAGTTCGGGACACTACGCATTATTTTCTGTCTTTTACGGAAGAAGTGTTTTTTATTGTGTTTGCAATCTCAATCGCACTAGAGACTATGACCGGAGAGTGAATGCGTCGCATGTCACCCAAAGGGTACCATACTAAACATCCAGACTGTGGAAAAGAAACTCTCCCACAATCTTTTCTCAGATAGCTTAAGGCTCGTAACGTACGAAAGAAATCATTCATGATTACTGTATCTTAAGCTGTTTTGAGATGAGAAGAGAACAGGCTCAACTAGGAGGGAGACTATCAAGTCCTACTGTTGCCATGCCAAGGATTCATCCTATGGTTGAGGTTTGAACAGGGAACTCCTAGAAGTTATCATGCATAGGTTTCAACCTAAAGTTCTATCATCAATTCCTTATCAAAGGAAATGAGAGTCCTAAGGGATCATGTCAATGATACACCGAAACAGACAAAGCATCAGCTTAAACAGTAAAATGCATGCAATGCAAGTGAGGGAGGAAATGTGTGTGGGGCCTCAGCCTCCACAAGCTCATCTCAACCTCAAGCCAGAATGAATAACAGCGATCATACTGAAAGATAAAACATGCTATCAAGCAAAATACAATAAACTGCAATCATACAGAAGAAATAAGGTCATGCTATCAAGCAAAACAAACCACATGGGCAAGGGAGCTGGGCTCTACCGAATACCCGCAAGCAAAGCCATACAGTAACAATACAAGCAGAGGGAGCACCTCAACCTCTAGTGCAATCATGCTCCTAGATTCTACCTAGTCTAGATATGAACTTATTCTAATGCATCAAGCAAGTCAAACAAGGCACATCAATACAGAAAAGAAAACAGAAAAGAAAGCAGATCAACTCCTCTCTCAACTCCAAGCTTCAGCTCTTCCAACAACAACTCAGCCTTCAGACCTCAATCACTCTTGACAAATATCAATTTGCTTTTCCAGGTTTCAACCCTTCAACATAAGTTTCAACTTATTCTCTCTTCTCCAAGCTTCAGCTCCTTAATCAGTTCCACCTTCAGGCTTCACCAATAACCACAAGTATCAACTTGATTCCTTCAGGATCTCCAAGCATCAAAGTAAGTATCAACTTCCTTTGTTCTTCAAGCTTCAACTCTTCAGTCAATCTCAATTGAATCATCTTCCTAAGTGTCAACTTAGTCTTCAAGCTCTCCTTGCTCTCTTTGCTTTACCAGTCTCAACTTGGTCTTCTCTTCCTGCAAACTTCAGCTTCTCAGAGTAACCTTTAATCACTTAGAAGTATCAACTTCATCCTTCAGTCTTTAAGCCTCAGCTCTTCATTCAGTCTTTACTGGATCTTCATGGGGTCTTCAAGTATCAACTTGCTCTTGTTGCTCTTCAAGCTTCAGCTGGAATGGCAATGATCAAGGAATCATCCTCTTCCACATTCTTCAATGAAGTCTTCATCTTCACACTCAAGCTCAACATCTCTCAAGATACTCAAACCAGAGGAAATCACTTAACTGGATAAGCTAGGGTGTTAAACTGCTTATTGACCACCAAAGGTGACCTATAAGGGTTCAACATCAAAGGAAGGGTTCCCTTAAAAGTTCTACTTCCTAGGTACAATCACTTATCCCTCCAAAGGAGAGAGGTGAATACCATGGAAGGACTTTGAATCATGGGGAGGAATGGAGGTGAAAGATACCATCCATGTTTAAGAAAGAAGTTAACTAGGTCTAAACTCTTCCTAATTCCTAACCTTAAAACAACAACAAAACAAACAAGATTCTCAAGCTCTCAAGCTCCTCAATCAATCTCCAAGTCTTCTACTATGCTCCTCCATGCTCCTCAAAGCAATACCAAGCTCTCCAAGCCCACAAAGCAAAGCAAACAAAAATACAAGCCCACAAGGGCAACACAAACAATCATCAACTACAACAATCACTTAAAAATAGTATGCTATTATATTAAAACCTAATATAATTTCTAAGGGATCCTATATACCTATCCTTAATACCCTATATGTCCCAATAGCTATCTTGACCTAGAAACCCAAAATTCTAGTGTCATTGTGGACCTATGTTAAGGATTGACCTAATTCTACACAACCTAAAATCATCTAAGCAAAACTAATCAAAAATTAATCACAAAATTATGGAATAAATCCAGAGGGGAGCTAAAGTCCTAATCTAACTATCCTAAAAAGAATGGCCTAAAAATATGAAGGGAAATAGCTAAACAAAATTCTACAAAACCATGTATCAACATAAAAGAATTAAAATGCTATTAAAAGAGAAAATACACAAAAAATATTAAAAATGCATGAAATGCAAATGTTTTGATTTTATAATTTTATAGACATGAACATGAAATGGGAGAAAAAATCCCCATGCAAAAATCATTAATTTTCTATTTGTTATGATTTTCCAAAGATTAATGAAAAATGGAGAAAAAGAAATTAAAATATGAAATATTTGGTGTGAATAGCAAGTATATGCAGTTCAATTCATGAATGGGCTCAAAATGGGGGTGCAGTTAGTAAGGCGCGCTAGGCCCAATTTCCATCAGAAAATCAATAAAAAAACATAAAGAAAAAGAAAAGGATACGGTGCAGAAAGTAATGAAAAGCAGTTCAAAATCCAAGTGGCCCATGATCTGGGGTGTGGTTAGCAACTGAGCCCAATCCCCCTTTTAATGAAACGACGCGTTTCATGGTGTATTCAGACTTCCCTCTCCAAATGAAATTGAATCTCAGCCGTGGGATCCAAGTCTCAGTCAATGGGTCTTGCTTCATCCAATGGCCACGCATTCGCCTTCTTCCTCCAGCTAGGGTCCAAACTGAAGAATCCATGGAAGCAGAGCTTCAAGCTCCATCTTCACCAAACTCGTATCACCTCAAATCTCCATGGAAAATTAAAATTCCAAACCCTAACCTGTCCAGAATTTCACCCTGAATCTAACCATGGCCTTGAAATCAATTGAATCATCCTAAATCTTCAAACTCGATCCAAGATCAAAAATAAGCTCAGACATCAACTTCAACAATTCTTGCAATTAGCTACCTCAGAATGATCACCACCTCACCTTGATTAATTCTTGATATCTAAATCATGCCATAGCTCACTATAACTCGAGTTCTTGGTCCAAACAAAAATGGTGTCATCCACTGAAACTTCACCAATTGCTCCCAAACTTCCCAGAATCCATCACCTAATTGTCTCTAACCGTTCTAACTTAACAATTCTTGCTAATCATGCCTAAATCATGGTGTAGAAGAAAAGTTACTAACCTGCTGAATCTTGATTAACAGATGGGGTAAACCTTCACTTCAAGCCTTCAAACTCTTCAGAATCAATCCTTGAATGATGATCTTGCTACTGTTTGCAAAAGATTGGACCAAGAAAGCTTCAATCTCCAAAACCGATTATGACTTGCAACCTTCAAAATCCAAAAGCTATCTCTTCAAATCTCCATGGTTTTGCATTCAATTTGGTCTGCACAGCTTCAATATGATCAGAGGAATGTGTTTAGATTGAAAGAATGTATGGAATTGAATCAGAATGTGGAATTTGATTTCAACTTGCAATGGAAGAAAGTGAAATGGCTATCTCTCTCTCTTCTCTCAAATATCTCACCGACCTTGCATCTGAGCAAGTTCTATATCATATATAGAATGGTTTAGACTCATCTAGAACCATCTGGAACCATCCAATGAGAAATTGGAATTCTCATGTCATGAGTTTATTGCTTCATCTCATCTCATGCCTCACCTCATGCCAAGCCTCTTGCAGCAACTTGCCTTGACCTGAAATTCTCCTTAAATGAGATATATGGCGTGTTAAAACCCTTAGCAAGTTTGTACATTGCCTTTCCTTGAGTTTTGCATTTGTGCCTTATTATGCAAGCAAGCATTTTCCAAAGCAACCCCATGATCTAGGCCTCAATTCAAAAAAGTGGCTGAACCATTGTTTTTAGAATGTCTTTTAAAGTCAAAATGACCTATTATATGCCATGGTTCGGATGTGTAACTTGGAAATTTCAATTTCCAACTTGAAATTATTTAACTTATGCCTCCATTTTATGTCATTTTTATCACTTTTTGCTACAAGCCTTTTCAACATCTCATGACCTCCCTACTAGCCTTAAAACATCATTCTAAGCAAGTTTTATGTTGAATATTTTTCCATTTGAAGCTTGGAAATAGGAGATATGGCCTTATGCTTGAAATGACCTATAATCTCCAAATGACCAAAATGCCCTTGACTTGTCAAAGCCATAACTTGAGTTCTACAAATCCTATCAAGGACTTCTAGTACTCTCTAGAAAGCTAAGAAGATGATGAACAACATTCATGTTGACCAAGAGTTCATAGGAATCATCCTTTTTGGGCAAAAGTTGGATGCAAGTTGGGTGACTTTCAAGGCCCCAGATTCACATACCTCAAATGACCTGTAACTTGCCAAAGTCATAACTTGAGCTCTACAAATCCTATCAAGGACTTCTAGTACTCTTTAGAAATCTAAGGACAAGCTCTACAATATTCATGTTGGGGGTAAGATGAGATGACAATCACATCTTGAGCTAAACTTCCTTGAAGATAGGGATCAAACTAGGGGATTTTACACTGTCAAGCCTTAGAAACCCTAGCTTAAAACTTCTCAAACTCCTCAATCATGATGAGTTGGTCTAGGAATAATCCTTATAGCATCTCAATGCATCAATCCGTGATCACATGGCTCTTGGATTAGGTCTCAACCCTCTCCAAATCATCAGTTGACCTAGGGTTGACCCAGTCAAACCCTAATTATACCACTCATGGCTAAGTCTTCTTAAACTTGTACAATGACCTCTCTAGGCCTCATGATGGCTTTCAAGACATCCCATAAGCTCTCTCAAAGCTTCAAGTCCATCCTCATAGCCTCAGAATCATCTGAGGGCCCCCCACAACTCTCAAGTTATGAGGCACACAACCTTGGTTTCAACCAATCTTTCTGAGGATCTCTTAACTTTTCTGACAAAGGTATCAACCCTTGAACACCTGAGTAACCTTCTTGGCTAGCTTCAAAGTCTTGTGGTGCTCTTGATTGGTAATCATACCTCTTGATCTACTGCACACATATCAATGAAATGCAAATGATAATGCTAGTGATGAATGAGATGAACCACAAGCTAGGTAGAGAAATGTTGGTCAAATTTTGGGGTGCAACAATGTTATTTTGTGCAGCAAAAGAAATGAGTAAACAAATAGACTCTAACCTGGCTACAGGAGTATAAGTCTCTGTATAATCAATTCCTTCTTGCTGGATATAACCTTGAGCAACAATCCTTGCTTTATTTCTTTCAACTTCTCCTTTTTCATTTAACTTGTTTCTGAAGACCCATTTAGTTCCAATTATGTTGAATCCTTTTGGTCTTGGAACCAAATCCCAAACATCATTTCTTGTGAACTGATTGAGCTCTTGTTGCATGGCAATTATCCAGTCATTGTCTTGTAGATCTTCATCCACAGAAGTTGGTTCAATAACTGACACCAACCCAAATAATGATGCTTCAGATGATCTGAGGAAGGATCTTGTTCTTATTGGGTCATCTTTCTTTCCAATGATCACATCCTCTGGGTGAGAGGCCTTGATTCTGGAAGATGATCCTCTAACATTTGATTCTTCAGAAATGTTCAAGTTGTTCATTTGAGAAGCTAAAGGAATTGCATCTGGCGTTGCTTCTGATTCCTTTACTTGAGCTTTGTCTGCCTCTGAGCCTTCAGAGTCTATGAGAATTACTTCTCTATCTGCAGGACTTTCAAACTGTTTTGGCTTTTCAATGCCAAGCTTATCATCAAATCTAACATGTATAGATTCTTCCACAATCTGTGTTTCAGTATTGTATACTCTGTAGCCTTTAGAGCATTCAGAATACCCAAGCATGAAACACTTATGTGCTTTAGAATCAAACTTGTTAAGATTCTCTTTTAACATATAACAAATACATCCAAAAGGATGAAAATAAGAAATGTTGGGCTTTCTGTTCCTCCACAATTCATAGGGAGTCTTTTCCAGAAGAGGTCTTACAGACACTCTGTTCTGAATGTAACAAGTTGTGCTTATTGCTTCTGCCCAAAAATATTTTGCCAGATTAGTCTCGTTGATCATGGTTCTGTCCATTTCTTGCAGAGTTCTATTTTTCCTCTCTACAACTCCATTTTGTTGTGGAGTTCTAGGACAGGAGAAATCATGAGCAATGCCATTTTCATTAAAATATTTTTCAAAATATTTGTTTTCAAATTCACCACCATGATCACTTCTGACTTTAAAAATTTTAAAATGTTTTTCATTCTGGACTTGTTTGCAGAAGTCAAAGAACACAGAATGTGACTCATCCTTGTGTTTTAGGACCTTTACCCATGTCCATCTGCTGTAGTCATCAACAATGACTAACCCATACTTCTTGCCTCTGATGGATGCAGTTTTCACTGGTCCAAACAGATCAATATGAAGTAATTCTAATGGTCTTGAGGTTGAAACAACATTCTTAGATTTAAAAGAAGATTTTGAAAATTTTCCTTTTTGACATGCTTCACAAAGAGCATCTGAGTTGAACTTCAACTTAGGAAGTCCTCTGACCAGATTGAGTTTATTAATCTGAGATATACGTCTCATATTAATATGTCCCAATCTTCTATGTCAGACCCATTGCTCATCATTAACAGACAAAAGGCATTTAACATTTTGAACCTTAAGTTCAGAAAGATTGATTTTGTAAATGTCGTTCTTCCTCTTTCCATTAAATAGGATTGAGCCATCCTTCTGACTAACAGCTTTACAACATTGTTGATTAAAGATAATATCATAACCATTGTCACTTAATTGACTTATGGACAATAGATTATGCTTTAATCCTTCTACAAGAAGAACATTAGATATAGAGGGAAGGTTACCATTGCCAATAAGCTTGCCCTTCTGATTCCCTCCAAACTTCACTTCTCCTCCAGATTTAAGCTCTAGGCTTTGGAACATAAACCTTTCTCCCGTCATGTGATGTGAGCAGTCAGAGTCCAGGTACCATGACTGGCGTCTTGACTTTTCTGCTAAAAACATCTGCAACAGGGATTATCTTATCCTTAGGTAACCAGATCTTTTTGGGTCCTTTTGGGTTAGTTGCCTTGAAAGTTTGTCTGAACTTCTATCTTTTTACAACAGTTTTGTTCTAACTGACTTTTGGCTTAAACATATGAACGTTCTGATCAGAACGTGTGTGTTTGATATCATTCAGATGACCAAACTTGAAATGAGAGTATAAGGGAGTTTTCTTAATTAAAAGTTTATCAAAAGGTATTGGATTTAAATCCTTTCTAGAGGAAGATTCGTATCCAATTCCTTTCCTGTTGTTTCTGCTAACCCCATAGATCATTGAAGTCATCTTGCTTCTATCTGTGCTTTTAGCTAAAAACTTCTGAAAGCTGAAGTCATATTCTTCTAAAATGTTTTTGCATTTAGACTTAGTTTCAGACTCAGAGTCTTGTTGAGCTTTTTCAAAATTAGTTTTCATTTTTAAATTGTTTTCTTTTAGCTCAGCAACTTCTGACTTTAACAGATTATTCTCAGATTCAAGATTGCATTTAAGCTTCTTGCATTTGAGCTTAATCTGGTTATAGTTTTTCAGGACTTCTGATAAGACTTTAATAAGCTCTTCCCTAGTGAGATCAGAAAGTACCTCTTCTGAGTCAGATTCAGAATCAGACTCAGATCCAGATGATCCTTCATTCTGATCTTCAATGCCTGCCATCAGAGCCATGTTGGCGCATTCATCTTCAGATTCTGATGAGGATCCAGATTCATCTGAATCATCCCATATAGCCATTAGAACCTTCTTCTTATGCTCAGGCTTTCTTCTAGGTTTTTCTTTCTGAAGCTTTGGACATTCATTTTTTAATGGCCAGGTTGTTTGCATTCAAAACAAACAACTTCCTTCTTTCCAGATCTTTTTGGTCCAGAGGACTCCTTGCGCTGATCTGGCTTCTTGAAGTTCTTGAACTTCCTCTTTTTGTGCTTCCAGAGTCTGTTGATTCTTATAGACAACAAGGACAGTACATCTTCTTCTTCAGAAGAAGACTCTTCAGAACTCTCTTCTAATACCTGCAAAGCTTTCACAGATTTGTTAGATTTTAAGGCAATTGACTTACCTTTCTTTTGAGGCTCATCTTCCTCAAGTTCAATTTCATGGCTCCTTAGTGAGTTGATTAGTTCCTCCAAAGTGATCTTGTTCAGATCCTTGGCAAGCTTCAGAGCAGTGACCATAGGTCTCCATCTGATAGGCAAGCTTCTGATGATCTTCTTCACGTGATTAGTAGTTGAGTAGCCTTTGTCCAGCACTTTTAGACCAGCTGTAAGGATCTGGAATCTAGATAACATAGTTTCTATAGACTCAGATTCTTCCATTTTGAACGCTTCATACTTCTGTATTAGCGCCAGAACCTTGGTCTCTTTAACTTGAAGGTTTCCTTCATGTGTCATCTTCAAAGACTCAAACAAGTCAAATGCAGTTTCTCTGTTTATGATCTTCTCATACTCAGTATGAGATATTGCATTTAACAAGATTGTTCTAGCTTTGTGATGATTTCTGAACTCCTTCTTTTGAGCTTCAATCATTGATTTTCTATCAACTTTCTTGCCATCCCCATCAGTGGGATGAACATACCCATCAATGACCAAGTCCCATAAATCAGCATCATAACCAAGGAAGAAACTTTCTATCCTGTCCTTCCAATAATCAAATTTCTCTCCATCAAACATAGGGGGTTTTGTGCTTATTCTTTCCCTTTCTTCATATCTATTGTTGTTGTTAGATGTTGAAGTTTCAGCCATAATAACAACCAAATATATATCAAAGTTTTCTCACTGAATCTTTTCTGTCACGGTGAAGTGGTAGCACACATAGAACCGGAGCTCTGATGCCAACTGAAGGTGAGAAAATACTTAGAAGGGGGAGGGGGTTGAATAAGTATAGAAAAAATATTATGGCAATAAAAACTCAAAGATTTTTATACTGGTTCGTTGAACTTAACTACTTCAGTCCACCCTATCAAGAGTGATTCTCCTTTCTCAACAAGGACTTAATCCACTATTAATCAAACTGGTTACAATAGCAAGCACTAAGAACAATTGTTCTTAGTCTTCTTAAGAATAACTGATCACAACTGGATCTTCTTAAGGACTTTTACAATCAATATGTAAAACTAAACAAGTGTTTAAATGCTTCTAAGTAAGCTATATCACAACTGTGATTTTACACTTAAGTTTAAGAACAATGAAATAAATTCAGCAATGAGAATAAGTTGTATGAGAGCTTTCTTTGAATTCTTTCAATATTTTGTCAACTGAAGAAGAGTGATGGAGTCTTGCTTTTATAGGCATAGAGGTCCAAGTAGTTTTCACAATGAAGGTTGTGTACTGAAAAGGTCTGTAGCCTTTTTGTCTTCACATCACATGACCTTTCCTAGAATTAGAATGCACAGAGAAATCCTTTTTGTCTGTGTTCTTGTGTCTAGCATAAATGAGGAAAGAGTCGTTTGGCCAAACCAACAGACATAACTTTGAATTCTTCTTCAACAAGTTTCAGCAAATAACATCAGAGCCTTGAGTGATCAGAGTCTCCTGATGTTCATTAGAGTTTGCTAAATCAGAGCAATGCAGCAAGTGTGCTTTCAGCGTGTAAGTTCATTAGAGCAGAGTTTTAGGATCAGATCCTTAGTACTGGCAGCGTAGTACTATCAGAGTCTTCTGAAATAAACTAAGCTTGGAACGCTTCATACAACATTCTTCAATGTTTCAGATGCTTCTGTAGCTCCTGCTTCAGATGCTTCTGTAGGCAGCGCTCAGAATCTTCTGTAGACAGCATTCAGATGCTTCTGAAACTTCAGAGCCTTGCATAATTCCATGTTCAGATCTAATTTGCTTTCATAATAATATTCACTTTAATATCTGCAGCAAACATACTTGAACAATTTTTAGAGTATATAATTCTTTAATACAAAATTTCATTAGAGTTATCATCAAAACATAGAGATATAATTAAGAACCAATCTGTGTTCTAACAGTCTTCTCCCATTTTCGTCAGGTTTTCTCTGATCGTTTCCTTTCCCTCGTTGGGATAAATAACGAATGGTGGCGACTCTTCTGTCATTGCTGACACCTTTTTTTGCAGTAGCGACACCTATTAGCGCATATTCAGGCCAACTGTGGTCCCGACTCAAAACCTTTCTATTTCGGAGGAATCATCACATCCATTGCTCTGGCCCTGGACCTTGGTGACCGACTTACCAATCTCCCATCACTGCATCCCGTCTTTCTGGACATCGACTATTGTCGCTCCTCCCACCTCATCAAAGTTCGAGCAGACGGCAAGTACCATCCAGTGATCGGAAACCGTACGGTTCGCAGCATTGTTATTACCTGCCGGATCCGCATTGATCCCCAGAGTCGAGCCAATTGGCTCTTTGATCTAGCTGCTCTTGAAGCAAATGCAGCCGCCCCTAATGTTGAAGATCATGCGCCCACAGATGAGATTGGGGAAGAAATGGACCAAGCTGCTCAAGAAGAGACACAACCTCCTCCAGCTCAAGAAGGTACGTCTTCCAGACGTCGATGCCGCCCTGATCCCGAGCCCACTAATGAAGAAATCCTACGAGGGATTTGGCAACAAAATCAGCTAGCCGCACAACTAGAAGCATGACAGCAAGAGCAACATCTCTAGATGATGACTCTATTGCAGCAAATCCAGCAAGGCCAGGTAGCCCAAGGCGAGCGGCTCGACAACGTAGTTGATGAGATGGCTGCCCTCACACTTCGCATGCAGGACCTCCACGAATACATCCATCATATTGGCCTTCACAATCTTGCGACACGACATGGTCTAGGACGAGCCAGAGGCAGAGGCAGAGAACAGGGACCTAAGTAGTTTTAGATTTTCATTTTGTACTGTCGCACTTGTATTTTTGTTGTTTCCCTACCGCGTTTATATCAAAACATTGAGGACAATGTCCGATATAGTGTGGGAGAGGTACATTATTTCCCTTTTCCATTT
Source organism: Lathyrus sativus (assembly GCA_963859935.3). Lineage (NCBI taxonomy): Eukaryota > Viridiplantae > Streptophyta > Magnoliopsida > Fabales > Fabaceae > Lathyrus > Lathyrus sativus. The sequence goes on along the minus strand of OZ012736.1, from coordinate 184,885,014 downwards.
TCGTGTATTTTCCCTTTCAGCATTTTCCATCAAATAAAGCGAACTTTTATATGTACTTTTCTCCATTGCACGAATTCCCCCTCTTTATTCAGCTATACGAAAACGTTTCACTTACTTCTGATCGATGCATAACTTGACACACCGAGATAAAGGCCGAGTTAGGAAATCTCAGAAAGAATTCTAACAAGACCAATACCGTCCTGAGATCTTGGACCCCCCTGTTTATACGAGTCAGTTTCAATACCTATTATACTGAAGCCTTAAGTTTCAGCCCGAACGTAGCCCCTAGTAGTTTATACAAGCAGTCAGCACTGTCTTAAGCACAAACCGCATGGAAAGCCGATGAAAATAAGTGATTGATACCTAATCATAACAAAATCGTTCCGCGACTATGTAGTGATTTTCACTTCTGCAATCCAGAAAAACAAAAAGCAAAGTAAAGAAAAAGAAATCTGTTGTCAGTTGGTCCATAGGTTCCTGGTTATGGACTTGGTAGGGCGAATTACGATTTGATCCCCCACAACTTACAGATAGGATATATTGAAGGGTACTGCACTCGTGCACCAGACCCCACACAAAAAAGGATCAAAATCACTAACCGGCTGTTCCACTACGTGCGTGTAAAGGAAAAAGGCTTCATGTGATTGCGCTAGAACGAAACTGGGTGAAATTTGATGCGAGAAACTTTATGTCGAGCTACAGTAGAATGATTGGAACTAGCTTGCATAAGAAGGAGGCCTTCGAGCATACTTACTGCTTCGTGTCACCACCATATACGTGTTGCTTTAATTTAATCTCTGACATCCCAACAAAACGCCTCAAAAGCATTTTGAGAAAAACGTAAAAGGGTGGGCCACGTGTCTGCATTGATTTTTCCGACTATTTGCTTGAGGACAAGAAAAAATTCAAGTGTAGGGGAGTTTGATAGTGCGAAAATGTACATTATAATTGCCATGTTTTTCATCTGTTAATTATATGATTTCAACCTGAATCCGGATTATTCAACGAGTTTGTTAAGTGTTTTTGCAGGTATCTCACGCTCACGCGCAAGGATGAGCAAGACATAGAAATCACACAAGAAGAAAACAAAAAGGGGGAAAGAAACCAGAAAAGAACAGAAAAATAGATTTTGGGAGTGTGACAATCGTCACTGTAACACCCATTTTAATTATTTAGTCTTTCTGGTGTTATTTTATTTCGGCGTGTCTTTTGTGGAGATTATTTAATGAACTATGGACTTTAATATTAATATAATATAATTAATAATGATAATAATTTGATAATTAATATTATTATTATTAGAGTAAGTAATTTAAGAGGGGTATTAGGGAGTTTTTGGAAAGGAGAGGAGAGAAAACACGGTAAAGAAGAAGGAGTGAAAACACGATCAAGTGGAGAGAAAGATTGAGGAGGAAGAACAAGAGGAAGAGGAAGAAGGCTAAGGTTGTTGGATTCTTGGGGGTTCTTCATCAATCGAAGCGATTAATCGAGGTAAGGGGGGAGAAACTGATTGGGATTGGTAATTGCATGAATTGGGTAGAGGGGATTCCTTAACCCCATAGGGATTTGATGAATATGATTAGTATGTTGTTGTGTTTCTGATCATTTTTGTCATGGTGAACTTCTTGCATGTGGTCGTATAAGGATTGTTTGGGTGATTTTGAGTAGTTTACCGTTTTAGGTCGAAATTGATATAATCGGTAGAATTGATGTTTTATCGAGTAAAATCTGGAATAAGTCGTGTAGTTTAGTCGTAGAATGTTAGGCTAAGACTACAGGGACTGGCTTGGTGAGAATCGAATGATTTTTGAGCTTCTGATTAATTTTTAGACAGAGAGGGTTTTGTGAAATCGCAAACGTTCGCCAGCACCTTCGCTAGGCGAGCTAGTAGCGAGCATTCGCTAGGCGAGTTGGGTAGCGAACACTTCCAATAGCCGTTGTCCGCCTTCGCTAGCAAGTTCTCTTGGCGAGTGAGGCAATGAGCGTTCGCTGAGGCCTCGCTAGGCGAGTGGGCCAGCGAGCATGACAACAAATTGTGATTTTGTGCTGTTTTAATTTGTCCTTTCGTTCCGTAGGGCCCCTTTTGGCCATGGTGAGTATAGGAATGGTGTGAATGGTGAAGAGCATATATTTGGTGTTCGATTGTGATTTCCCTATTATTCATTTTAATTGACATAATTGATTGGTGTGTGTGTGTATGTGTATATATATATATATATATATATATATATATATATATATATATATATATATATATATATATATATATATATATGTATATATATATATATATATATATATATATATATATATATATATATATATATATATATATATATATATATATATATATATATATATATATATATATATATATATATATATATATATATATATATATATATATATATATATATATATATATATATATATATATATATATATATATATATATATATATATATATATATATATATATATATGTATATATATATATATATATGTATATATATATATATATATGTATATATATATTTATATATATATATATATATATATATATATATATATATATATATATATATATATATATATATATATATATATATATATATATATATATATATATATATATATATATATATATATATATATATATATATATATATATATATATATATATATATATATATATATATATATATATATATGTATGTATGTATATATGATGTATGGTGATGTGATCAGGAGGATCGTGTGCACTTAGTGTGCTTGAGTTGTGTGTTGTGCATTTGGTGTTGTGCATATCATGGTGTTATGGTGGGGTTGAATCATGTCTCAGGAGGAGCGTAAGTGATTTACCCGTACTCCCTTATGGAGAATGGTGGGGTTGAATCGTGTCTCAGGAGGAGCGTAAGTGATTCACCCGTACTACCTTGTGGAGAATGGTGGGGATAGATCATGTCTCAGGAGGAGTGTAAGTGATCTATCCGGAGTTCGATTGAATGAACCAACGAGTCGGTACCGCATGCATGGTGTTAAGTTGCATTCTTGCATTATTGTATGTTGTGTTGATGATTGGACAGTAGGTCGTGTTTGATGTTGGTGGGGTGATGATTTGGTTATTTACTGCCTTTTATTCATGTATCTTATTACCGATAATTTTGATCATGTTTTCTTACCCCTTTGTTGTTGTTGTGGTCTGTGCTTCTTCGGAAGTACAGATAATCTAAGTACATAGCTAGCTTGGATAGTGGTGTGTTGGTCGAGTCTTAGGATGCTCTGATATGTAATACGGGACTTGGGTGTTTACTTTTATTATGATTGGATTTGTTGTATTCCTGTGACGTATCTTATTTTGGTGAACCTTGATGATTAATGAAAGTTTTATGTAAATTGGGGGATGGCCGAGAATGATGTACTAATGATGATTTCCGCTGTTTATTTTGAAAACCATCTAATGAAGTGTTTTGTTGAATTTTGTGAATGTGATATCCCACTTTTGAAGGGAAATTCTGATATTTATTTGATTTAATTGTATTTTATTTAATTTTGGGAAGTGGGGTGTTACAATTGGTATCAGAGTAGGTCGGCCCGTCCGGCCAGTGTAGTAGTTGAGTCTGTCCGTAGAATAGAGGTTGTATACCTTTTAACCTAGTATTGTTATGGTTGAGCAGTATGGCAGAGAGGAATGATGCTGCTTTGGCTGCAGCTATGCAAGCGATTGCGCAGGTGGTTGCTAATCAAAACCAAGCTGCGAGTACGCAATTCAGAGATTTGGCACAATTTCAGAGTAACAAGCCACCGACGTTTGAAGGAGGAATTTTGGATCCTGAAGCTGCACATAAATGACTGAAGGCAATTGAGAAAATTTTCAGGACAATGGGTTGTAATGATGAGCAAAAAGTGAGGCTTGGTACTCACATGCTGGAAGGTGAAGCTGAGGCTTGGTGGGACAATAGTCGCCAGAGATTGGAGACTGCGGGAACTGCGATTACTTGGGATGTGGTTGTTGCACCCCAAAATTTGACCAACATTTCTTTACCTAGCCTGTGTTTCATTTCATTCACATTAGCATTATCATTTGCATTTCATTGACATGTATGCAGGAGATCAAGAGGTATGATTACCAATCAAGAGCTATACAAGAGTTTGAAGCTATCCAAGAAGGTTATTCAAGTGTTCAAGGGTGGATACCTTTGTCAGAGAAGTTAAAAGATCCTCAGAGAGAGTGGTTGAAACCAAGGTTGTGTGCCTCCTAACTTGAGAGTTATGGGAGCCCCTCAGATGATTTTGAAGCCAAGAATGTGGACTTGAAGCCTTGAGAGAGCTTATGAGATGTCTTGAAAGCCATCATGAAGCCTAGACAGGTCATTGTGCAAGATTAAGAAGACTCAGCCATGAGTGGTGCAATTAGGGTTTGACTGGGTCAACCTTAGGTCAACTGATGATTTGAACAAGGTTGAGACCTAATTCAAGAGCCATGTGATCATGGATGAATGCATTGAGATGTTATAAGGATAATTCCAAGGTCAACTCATCATGATTGAAGAGTTTGAGAAGTTTCAAGCTAGGGTTTCTAGGGCTTGATAGTGTAAAATCCCCTAGTTTGACCCCTATCTTCAAGGCAGTTTAGCTCAAGATGTGATTGTCATCTCATCTTACCCCCAACATAAATGTTGTAGAGATTGTTACTATATTTAATTTGAGTACTATAAGTCCTTGATAGGATTTGTAGAGCTCAAGTTATGACTTTGACAAGTTACAGGTCATCTGAGGTATGTGAATCTAGGGCCTTGAAAGTTACCCAACTTGCATCCAACTTTTGCACAAGAAGGATGATTCCTATGGACTCTTGGTCAACATGAATGTTGTTCCTTATCTTCTTAGAGTTCTAGAGAGTACTATAAGTCCTTGATAGGATTTGTAGAACTCAAGTTATGGCTTTGACAAGTCAAGGGCATTTTGGTTATTTGGAGATTACAGGTCATTGCAAGCATAAGGCCATAACTCCTATTTCCAAGCTTTAAATGGAAAAATCTTCAACATCAAACTTGCTTAAAATGATGTTTTAAGGCTAGTAAGGAGGTCATGAGATGTTGGAAAGGCTTGTAGCCCAAAGTTGCAAAAATGACCTAAAATAAAGACATAAGTTAAATAAACCAAAGTTGGAAATTGATATTTTCAACCTACACATCCAAACCATGGCATGTAATATATCATTTTGACTCTAGAAAACATTTTAAAAACAATGGTTTAGCCACATTTTTTATTTGAGATTCAATTCATGGACTTCCTTTGAAAAACACTTGCTTGCATATTAAGTAACATATGCATAACTCAAAATTAAGGCATGGACAAGGAACTTGGCAAGCTAAACACCTCTAATATCTCACTAGGGGAGAAATTAAGAGTGAATGGGATGAATTCCAAGCTGTTTGCAAGGGATGTACATGTCATGATAAGTGATTCAAAATCTCATGACATGAGATGTGGAAAATCTCATTGGAAGGATCTAGAGGGTTCTAGATCATCCAAACCTCATCTATATATTGAGTTGAATGGATCCATGGCAGAGGTTGGTGATCATTGAAGGTTTGAGCATAGTTTGAGATTGAGTTTTCATAGCTTGCAAGTGCCATCGGTTTCACCAAATTCCTCCATTTCCTTCCATTTTCTTGATTGATTCTTCTTCCATGAGTATCAAGGATTGATTCCAGATCATTTCCAAGAAGAATTGGTGGCTAAATCGTGTGGGAGCAAGTGATTTTCAGCACCTACAACTCAGCATCGTGTTTCAAGATTGAATCACTTTCCATTGAATCTTTTGCATACAGAAGCAAGGAGGAGGTTCAGTGATCGTGTCTAGAAGATTTGAGGGCTTGCAGTGAAGATTTGGTGCATCTGTTATTCAAGAATTTCCAGGTTGGTAATCTTCTTCCTATAGCATGATTTAGGTAGAATTAGGTTGAATTAAGGTGCTAGATTAGTTGTAGAATGGCCTAGGATGGATTTCAGATGGTTAATTGCTGAATTAGAGACAAAATAGGAAGATCACCATTTTCGGTTGAGATTGGGAGATGTTGATTCTTGGGGTTTCAGAGGAAACTATGGGCATGGTTGAGTTCGTGGCAAGATTTGGAGTGTGTTTCATGTTTTGACCTCTTGGATTGGAGGCCTCTAGGAAGAACTAGGGTTGAAGGGGACGATCGGAGCTCCACCGGCGGTGGCCGGAGCTGGGCACGAAGCTCAGAGTTTTGAAATGGAGAAGATGAAGTTCTCACCATTGGATGATGGATTGACCATTGACTGGGAGAAGATCCAAGGGCCACGTTTTAATTCTGAGTTGTGATGGGTTTCTGAAGGAAACGCTGCGTTTCATTTATTTGGTGCTTTGGGCTTAGTAATCTGAATGTTATCCACACCCCCCAGCGAGCCCAATCCATGTTTTAAACTGAAAATGTTTACTATCTGCACCGCGCGCTTCATTATTTTTATTTGATTTTCATTTAATTTCCATTTAATTCATGGTTTTTGTAAAAATCATAACTAATTGAATATTAATCCAATCACACCCATTCTTTTTGCATATTACTCATGATTGAGTCTATTATTTTTTAGAGAAAAAATATTTTAATTTCATGTAATTTATGATTTAATTGGAATTTTGTATTTTAATTGATATTAAAATGTTCATGTTTGATGCACTTTTTTGTGGAATTTTGTTTGATCTCATGGTGATGATTTTAAGCCTAATTTTTTGTGTGTGATTAGGTTAGACATGTATGATCCCATATAATTTTTCTCACATTTTTGTGATGAAAATAGGTGTGCTTTCTAGATTGATGTTTAGATGCTTCCTTTTTAGGGTTTTAGGTTGATGCCTTAGAATGTAGAATTTAGTTCTAGGTCCAATTTGATGGTTTGATCTTTGAAACTAATGTGATAGAGTCATGATTGACCTAGGTTCCTATAGTAATTTTTGTAGGATTTTACAATTGATTTTAGTATTTTAGTTAGGACTAACTTTAGTACTAGGTTTTAGGTGATCCTAACTTACTAATTCAACTAGTTTAACTTCCCTAGTTCCCTTAGATTAGGGTTTGTGCTTGGTTTTCCTTTGGTTGAGGTTGAAGACAAGTTGAAGACAAGAGGAGGATGCTTGAAGTTGCGGTTGAGGTTGAAGACAAGTTGAATACAAGAGGAGGATGCTTGAAGTTGCTTGGAGCTTTGGATTTGTTGGTGCCTGAAGGTGTCTGATGGAGATTAGGAGATAGGACATAGGGAGAGCCTTGTAGTTAGAATGATTTATTTCACAAACATGGAAAGCATCTTGTGCTTCCATTCCTCCCAATGACTAAAAGTCCTTCTTAGATATTCACATCCCTCCTTTGGAAGGATGAGTGGCTTTATCTGGGAAGTAGAACTTTGAGGGAACCAGTCTCTCATAATGATAAACCCTTACAGGCTTCCTTTGGTTGTCAATAAGTTGTTTATCATTTCCACTCATCCTGTTCAATCAATTGTCTTCTGGTTTGAGTATCTTGAAAGATGTTGGACTTGAGTTTGAAGATGAGGACTTCATTGAAAAGTGTGGTAGAGGATGATTCCTTGAGCATTGCCATTGCAGTTGAAGAGCAAGAAGAACAAGTTGATACTTGAAGACCCAATGGAGATTGAGTGAAGAGCTGAGGCTTGAAAGATAATTGAAGGATGAAGTTGATACTTCCATAATTGAAGACTACTCTGAGAAGCTGAGGCTTGTAGATGAAGAAGACCAAGTTGAAACTGGTAAAGCAAAGAGAGCTGAAGCTTGAAGACTAAGTTGGTACTTGTGAAGAGGATTCAATTGAGATTGAGTGTAGAGCTGAGGCTTAAGGAATAAAGGATGAGTTGATACTTACACTAAGACTTGAGTGCCTGAAGGAATCAAATTGATACTTGTGGTTAAGAGCAAAGCCTGAGGGTGGAGTTGACTGGAAAGCTGAAGCTTGAAGAAGAAGATTAAGTTGAAACTTATGTTGAAAGGTTGAAACTTGGAGAAGCAAATTGATATTTGTCATGAGAGAGGATAGCCTTGAAGGGTGGTTGAAGTCTGAAGACTGAGTGGCTGTCAGAAGAGCTGAAGCTTGGAGTTGAAAGAGGGGTTGATCTGCTTTCTTTCTTGTTTGTTTTCTCTGTTGTATTGTTGTGCCTTGTTTGACTTGCTTGATGCATTAGAATAAGTCCATATCTAGACTAACTTTAATCTAGGAGCATGATTGCACTAGAGGTTGAGTTGCTCCCTCTGCTTGTATTGTTACTGTATGGCTTTGCTTGCGGGTATTCGGAAGAGCCCTGCTCCCTTGCCCATGTGGTTTATTTTTCTTGATAGCATGATTTTATTTTATCTGTATGATTGCAGTTTACTGTATTTTGCTTGATAGCATGTTTTATTTCTTCAGTATGATTACTGTTATTCATTCTGGCTTGAGGTTGAGATGAGCTTGTGGAGGCTGCTGCCCCACACACATTTCCTCCCTCACTTGCATTACATGCATTTTACTGTATATCTGTTTACTGTTTAAGCTGATGCTTTACCCGTTTCTGTTTATCATTGACATGATCCCCTAGGAATCTTACTTCCTTTGACAAGGAAGTGATGATAGAACTTTAGGTTGAAACCTATGTATGATAACTTCTAGGAGTTCCCTGTTTTAAACTTCAACCGTAGGATGAATCCTTGGCATGACAACAGTAGGATTTGATAGTCTCCCCGTAGTTGAGCATGTTCTCTTCTCATCTCAAACAGCTTAAGATACAGTAATGTTGAATGATTTCTTTCGTACGTTACGAGCCTTAAGCCATCTGAGAAAGGATTGTTAGAGAGCTTCTTTCCAACAGTCTGGATGTTTAGTATGGCACCCTTTGGGTGACATGCGACGCATTCACTCTCAGGTTATAGTCTTTAGTGCGATTGAAATTGCAAACACAATAAAAAACAGTTCTTTCGTAAAAGACAGAAAACAAACTTCAAACCTTTTTGCCCCGTGGGCCCATAATTCAATGGAAGCTTTTCTGAAGAAAAGAGTGTCGTTAAACTTCAGCGCCAACGTAAACAGGCTTTGTCCCTAACTGCTGGAACTGTTGTTTAACCCTACTCGATAAAACAGATGAATCTGAATTCCCGTAATCCGTAGTATCCCGAACTACGTAAGCTCTGATCTCTCATACCTGTTGAGAGTACGTAGGCACAATACTGACGTATTGGCGAGCCACCTTCCCCATAACCCGTAGTTAGTCGAACTACGTTGACTCTGATTTCTCATTCTCTGATGAGAATACGTAGGCATAAAGCGCGACGCTTTGCCGAGTCATTTTCTTTTCTGTTTAAGCCAGCCTTGATAGGTAGATAGATAAACCAACTCGTCCAGTAAACACAACAAGCGTGGATCCCGTCGAGTACGACGGACGTGAGGGGTGCTAATACCTTCCCCTTGCGTAACCGACTCCCGAACCCAGACAACGGTTGCGACGACCTTGTCTTACCCTTTTTTCGACAGGTTTTTCCGATCTTTTCCTTTCCCGTTCTGAGGGATAAATAACGAAAGGTGGCGACTCTTCTGTTTTGCCGGCACCTTATTTTCGCGGAAGCGACAGCTGGCGACTCTGCTGGGGACTTGATAGTTTCCTGGGATCCAACGTCCCGTATGCGAGTCAGTTTGGGGATCCGACGTCCCCTGCGAGAGTCAATCCTAGCGCTTGTATGATTACTTGTTAGGTTGTGTTTATTTATCGCATTTTATTTCCCGTACTTTATTTTCAGTATGATATGATTATCTGTGTTGTTGTGGGAGGGGCATTCTGATGAGTGAGAAACCAGACCCAGGCTTGAGTGAACATAACATTAGTTGTGGAAATTAGTGGGCGCGTGCTTGCTTGGCAGGCACTAGTGTCTCATGAAATCCACGCTCAGACGAGGTTCTCCCGGTTGGCTTCTTTTTCAACCCTTTGGGTTGAGGGGGTTGTTGGTTTGGAGGATTGTCGACTCTGGGGACCGATCATTTGTGATTCAGCCGAGTGAGGCCGCTTCATGAGCTGGTGATGCCACGCCTTCTGGGTATCGCATCACCCCTCTTGAATGTCTGTGACGCTGATGAACGCATTGGATGCCGAACTTGAGTCAGTTTAGGTCCATACCTGTGAGCAGGGTTGGGTTTATTGCAGGAAACTTTGACCTTCAGACTACCTGGTTTTCTTGACAGTGAATCAGTTTTGTTGGTACCAGAGGTTCTCATCATCAGCTACATGATTGTTCTTGACAGAGTAGAGCTGTGGTCCTGTATCAGAGGACCTTCTCTTCAGAGATGTATTTTTGTTCTTGACAGAGCAGGTTTATGATTGGGATCTGAGGATCTCATCTGCAGATGTATGTTTGTTCTTGACAGAGCAGAGTTTTGGTCCTGTATCAGAGGTCCTGTATCAGATGTTTGTTCTTGACAGAGCATATTTTTTGGTCCTGTACCAGAGGTCCTTATTATCAGAGGTGTTCTTGACAGAGCAGATTTATGGTTCTATGTGTGTGTGTTCTTGACAGAGCAGATTGGTGGTCCGATACCAGGGTTTTTCTTCTTATCAGATACAGTGGTTGTTCTTGATAGAGCAGGATTATGATTTTGTTGATGCAGAATCTCCACGGCACAGTTGCCTTGATCTCCTGCTGCATGATTGCATTTTACATTGTTTTGCATACGCATGTGCATTTCATTAACGTGTGTCTGTGTTGCAGGTACCGTTTTCCCTGATCCAGGATTTCTTGCCTCCTATTGTATTTGTTATGGGTTCTCTGAGGAAGACCGTGGCTTACAAGTTCCCTGCCCCTGATGTGGTTCAGTTGACTGGTTTGATTGCCTTAGCAGATGATTCTGTGAGAGACGATTTCAGAAAATCTTACGGCAAATTGCTCAGTTTGGTTCGTAAACCTTACGCGTTCGAGTTGAATGGGTTGCACGCTCTGCTGCAGTTCTACGATCCTCCGTTGAGATGTTTCACTTTCCAGGATTTTGTTCTCGCACCCACGCTAGAGGAATATGCTGATTTGTTAGGTGTGCCTATCAAGAGGCAGATGCCTTTTGTTCATATGGATGCTGAGCCTGATCTGGCTAGTCTAGCTCCTTCACTTCACTTGGATGCCTCCGAGTTGGTATTGTCTAATTGGAACAAGGTTCCTGGTTTCTCCTTGCAGTTCTTAGTGGGAAAGGCTCAGCAGTGCGCCAAAGACGGATGTTGGGTCGTGTTCAACGCCATTCTCGCTCTGTGCATATATGGCATCATTCTGTTCCCCAATATGCCCGACTTTGTAGACTTCGATGCATTTCGCATCTTTGCTTCAGGGAATTCGGTCCCCACCTTGATAGGAGATGTCTACCATTCCATCCACTACAAAAACGAGAACAGAAGGGGCAAGAATGTCTCGTGTTGTGTGCCCTTGCTCTATAAATGGCTTGATAGTCATCTGCCCAAGAGGGGTCCCTTTGCTTCGTCTGCAGCCACAGCTGAGTGGTCCGAGCGTCTGATGAGTTTATCTGCAGAGGATATTGACTGGTTTGATAGAGATAGGTTGGGTACCGAGATTATCTTCAGCTGCAGCGGGTTTCCGAACGTGCCCTTGATAGGCAGGAAGGGCTGTATAAACTATAATCCGTCTTTGCTGGTCCGACAGTTCGCCTACACTTTGAGAGATCCGCCGAAGGATGAAGAGGTGCAGGAATCTCTGTACCTCACTGGTCTTCTAGAGGGGGATCTGTTAGCTAAGCTTCAGCGCGCATGGAATGGTATCAGTAAGAGGGGAAAACCATTGCTGGGTAGAAGCAATAGTCAAGCCTACCCTCCGTATGTGACTTGGATCAGAGCCAGAGCAGATGCTATAGGGATGACGTTTCTTTCGGCCAAGCCAGAAAGCCCTCCAATGATCGAAGAGCCTACTACTGTGCCCATTAAGCAACATAATCAGGTGTTAGCTGAGCGAGATGAATTGAAGCGGGCAAATGAAGAACTGGAGAAAGAATTGGCTCAGCTCCGAAGCGAGAGAAACGAAGTCGTTCATTCCTTCAAAAGGCAGACAGAGCTGGTGAACCGGCTAGGTACAGACCTGACTAAGCAGATAGCTGAGCGTGAGCGCATGGGTCAAGACTTCAAAGCTGTCAATGACGTACTGGCTATGAAGAAGCAGCACTTGGACGAAGCATATCAGAGGATATCCAAGTTCAACCAGCACTGGAAGGCCTCCCTAGCCACCAGGAAAGAGCGGGAGGATAAGCTGACACAACAGATTTCCAAGCTGAAAGCCCAGGTGAAGGCTAGTGAGAAGAGGTTTGATGAAGAAACCGCTCGCAGATATGCCGCTGAAGGCCAGCTCAACAGAGCTCTCACTAACCTGAAGGAGCGCAAACTGACGTTTGAATCCAAGAAGCGGAAGCTAGAAGATTGTTTCGGCGAAGGAGCATGGGAAGATTCGGTCGAAGGTCTTCAGTACACCATTGTGCAGAGGGAATTACTCGTCAAAGGGCTACTCACTCTGCCTGATCATCCAGAAATGAAGGAGTTGTTAGAAGAGTATTGCGCCCGTGGCCGTGCTTGACTGTTTGTATTCCTTTTGTTTTGATCATTGTTGTATACTGACCATCACCAGGCTTGTTGGTCGAGGTCATGCTATTGATTCTGCTTGTACTCACTGATGTTGTGTACTGCCTTGATGGGCTTTCTTTATATATGAGATTGTTATTTCCATGATTGGACTCGGGCTTCTTATTATCAGCACTGGCACTCAGGCACTAGGATCGGGGGAGATCTTCCTAACGCATAGACACACATTTGCATTTGCATGAAGCATTTGCATAACGAGCACTTTGTCGTTTTTTCCTGACCCTTTTGTGTTTCCAGGTTGTTTCAGGTCGTTCCAGGATTGATCAGAGACCTATTCACCGCTATCCGACCAGAGCTAATCAAACCAGGTCATGGAGCAAGTGCAAACTGATGTTCAGGAACTCCGCGAAAGAATGGATCGCTTCATGGAGCTCATGCAAGTGGTCGCCAATGGCCAGGATCAGCTCAGAACCTTGGTTCAGCCTCTGATTTCAAGGGTCGATAGCAATGGCGTACTCCATGGTGGGACTGTGACTACCCCTCCACCAGTTGAAACTCCTCAGAATGGCGTCCCCGTGACCGGGGGAAACGGCAGTGCCAACGACAATGTAATAGCTAACATGGGACTCAATGGTAATACGACGGGCGTCGGTAATGAGAGTCTTGAAGCTAATGTCAATGTTGGGCTGGGCAACGGCAACGCAGGTGTCGGGAATCTGTTTGGGCCTCAACCGTGGTTAGAAGATCGTCAAGACGATGTGTTCTCTCAGAGAGGTGCTGAAGGTGAGCTGACTGCTGAAGCACGGCTTAGGTTCAAGGCACTCGAGGATAAGATGAGAAATATCGAGAACCAGAACACTTTGGGCGTTGATATGTCCAAGTTGGGACTGACTTCTGATTTTAAGGTGCCTCCCAAGTTCAAGGTACCCGACTTTGAAAAGTATAAGGGCACCACTTGCCCTCGCGTCCACCTGAGATCGTATTACAGAAAAATGTCCGCTCATTCTGAGGACGAGAAGTTGCTGATGCACTTCTTTCAAGACAGTTTGTCCGGGCCATCCCTCGAATGGTACATGAGTCTGGAGCCTACCAGTGTGCGCACGTGGAAGGACCTTGCTGAAGCATTTGTGCACCATTACCAATACAATAGCGACTTGGCCCCGAACCGAGTCCAACTGCAGAATCTGTCGCAAAGGAACAATGAAGGGTTTAAGGAATACGCCCAGCGGTGGCGTGAATTGGCAGCCAGGGTTCAGCCGCTGATGGTTGAACGTGAGCTTGTGCAGATGTTCGTAGCCACCCTCCCAGGGGTTTACTATGAGAATTTGGTCAGCGGTATGTCTGGGACCTTCTCAAATCTCATTATCACGGGTGAACACATTGAAAATGGGATCAAACTCGGGAAAATTCAAGGTGAGTCATCCTCAGCTGGAGGAGGTGGAAAGAAACCTTATAGTGGTAAAAGACGGGAAGGAGAAACGAGCATTGTGTACAACGCTCGAAGGAAGGGTAAAGGTCCTCACCAGCAGGTGGCCAGCATAACTATCCCGGCAGTTCAACAGCCACAGCAGCAGCAGCAGCAGCAACCGAATCAACAAGGGTATAGAAAGTATCAGAATCGGGCACCTCTGTCGAGCCGTCACCTCGAGACACCGCCCATGTCGTACGCGTAACTATTGCAGACTTTGCTTCAGCTACAGTTGATCCAGAAGATAACCTTGGCTCCCTTGACAGGGGCACCTCCGCCAGGTTATGACGCTAATGCCACTTGTGAGTTTCACTCAGGGGCACCAGGCCACACAATAGAGAACTGCAAAGCCTTCAAGCACAAGGTGCAGGACATGGTGGACGCTAAGATCATCAACTTCTCAGATAATGTGACAAATGTCACGAAGAATCCTATGCCGAATCATAGGGGAGGTGGAGTAAACGCCATTATTGAGGACGAGAGTTTGGATTTATTGAATGACGTCAGAGATCTGAAGACGCCGCTTAGCTTCGTTAAAGCTAAGCTGATGAAAAAAGGTTTCTTCCCAGGTTGCGGAGAGCTGTGCGTGGACTGTGCCACTAGTCCTGATGGATGTGAACAGTTGGTAAAAGGAATTCAAAGTCTGATGAATGAAGGGATTTTACAGTTCAGCCGGAGGGCCGAAAGCGGATCGAGAGAGATAATGCTGAAGCAAGATGATGAGGTTGCCACCATCACCATCCCTCGCCAGACGATAACTATTTCGGCACCCAGGCCGCCCACGATCACCATCACCAAAGCTGGGCCGATACCGTTCGAAAGCACTAATGCTGTCCCATGGCATTATGGGGCTGAAGTCTACTGCAACGGACAAAAGTTGGAGCTAGAACCATTTGGGTCGTCTATGGAGAACCTTGCGGGAATTAGTGGTATTACTCGCAGCGGAAGAGTGTTTGCACCACCAGAGGTCGTGGCGGACAAGGCGGTCAGAGCTGACGCAACTGATAAAGGTAAAAGTAAAGTCGTTGAAGAGACCCCGCGTGGGGCAGAAAAAGACTTACTTGTTAAAGACGCCGAGGAGTTTATGCGGTTGATTAAAAAGAGTGACTACAAGATTGTGGATCATCTCCATTAGACGCCCTCAAAGATTTCCATTCTGAACTTGTTGCTGTGTTCTGAAGCACACCGCAACGCACTGCTGAAGGTGTCGAACGCCGCATATGTACCGCAGGAAATATCGGTAAACCAACTAGAAGAGGTCGTAGCCCACGTAGATGTTGGAAATGGGTTAGGGTTCACTGACCTAGAGCTGACGCCGAAAGGGAGGAACCACAATAGCGCCCTGCACATCTCGATAGAGTGTAGGGGAACGATTATGTCGCACGTGCTGGTAAACACGGGTTCGTCACTTAATGTTCTTCCGAAGAAGGCATTAATGAAGTTAGATACTCGCGGAGTGATTTGCACACCCAGTGATCTGGTTGTGAAGGCGTTCGATGGAACCAAACGCCATGTTTTCGGGGAGGTGACGTTGCCAATCCAAGTCGGGCCGGAAACGTTCGACGCGATCTTTTACATTATGGACATCATGCCTGCCTACAGTTGTCTCTTGGGTCGGCCGTGGATCCATGCTGCTGGAGCCGTGACCTCCACGTTGCACCAGAAACTCAAATATGCTGTCGGAGGTAGCATAGTGACCGTTTGCGGCGAGGAAGACATAATGGTGAGCCATTTTTCGTCCTTCAAGTATGTGGAGATGGATGGGGAAATCCACGAAACTTTATGCCAAACGTTCGAAGCTGTCAAAGTTAAGGACGTAGCTCCTGTAGTCACTGAGAAGCCAGAGATGACTCTCTCCTCATTCAAGGAAGCTCGGGCCGTTGTCCAAGCCGGATCTACCCCAGGCTGGGGGCGAATTTTGGAGATACCTAATAAGCAAGATAAGTTTGGGTTGGGATATTCTCCTGGAGCTGAAGCTTCTTCTTCTTCTAGTAGTGCGTCGCGAGGTAAAGGGCCGATCCAGTTTACCAGTGGCGGGGTGATATTTGAAAGTATCAACGCGGTGTCTGAAGACAGCGGAGATAGCGACTGTGACCTCGACTCTTGGATCCAGCCAAGCAACCCAGGCGAGGGCCTCAACAATTGGTCCGTCAAGGATATCATCCAGATGACAAGCGAAGAGTAATGATTTACTTTTTTTCCAATCATTGTACAACCCTATGTCCTACCCGGGGCATAATGGTTTTATTGTCAAGGCCTTGTTGGATTATGTACATGCATTTTATTAATAAATCAAAGGCGTTTTCTTCGTATTCAAATATTGTGATCTCTGTTATTCCTGTTTTATATTTGTTTTGAAAAACAATAAAATGGCAATGGGGTTTGTGTTAACCTGCATATCCTTGTTTTAAGCTTAACCCTTGTTATTGCAGGATCCACATAACAGATGACATCGACTCTGGACCTTCTACGACTCACTTCGACTTCGATTGCCCGATCTATCAAGCCGAAGAAGAGATTGATGAAGACGAAGACCTTCCTGAAGAGTTGGCCCGCTTGTTGAAACAAGAGGAGAAAGTTATTCTGCCTCATGAAGAGGAGATCGAGATTGTGAATCTGGGTTCTGAAGAACTCGTCAGGAACGTCAGGATAGGGGCTGCATTGCAGAGTGATGTCAAGCAGAGATTGGTCGAGATGCTAAGAGAGTATAGTGACGTCTTTGCTTGGTCATACGAAGATATGCCCGGACTTGACACTGACATCGTGGTCCACCACTTGCCGCTGCGAGAAGATTGTCCTCCCGTTAAGCAAAAGCTTAGAAGGACGCGACCAGATATGGCCGTTAAGATCAAAGAAGAAGTGCAGAAACATCTTGATGCTGGCTTCTTAGCGGTCACTACTTACCCTCCGTGGGTCGCCAACATAGTGCCTGTACCGAAGAAGGACGGTAAGGTACGAATATGCGTCGATTATCGGGATCTGAATAGGGCGAGCCCTAAAGATGATTTCCCGCTGCCTCATATTGATGTGTTGGTCGACAATACAGCTCAGTTCTCCGTGTTTTCGTTCATGGATGGCTTCTCCGGTTACAATCAGATCAAGATGGCGCCGGAAGACATGGAGAAAACTACGTTTATCACTCCTTGGGGAACATTCTGCTACAAGGTAGTGCCTTTCGGTCTGAAGAATGCAGGGGCCACTTACCAACAAGCAATGGTTACTTTGTTTCATGATATGATTCATCATGAGATTGAAGTCTATGTTGATGACATGATTGCGAAGTCCCAAACGGAGGAGGGACATCTGGTCAATTTGCAGAAGCTTTTTGAGAGGCTTAGGAAGTGCAGGTTGAGGTTGAATCCTAACAAGTGTACTTTCGGAGTACGGTCCGAAAAGTTACTGGGGTTTATCGTGAGCGAAAGAGGCATCGAGGTCGATCCTGTGAAAATAAAAGCGATATAAGAAATGCTAGTGCCAAAAACAGAAAAAGAAGTTCGTGGTTTCTTGGGCAGAATAAACTACATCGCAAGGTTTATCTCTCAGCTCACGGCCACGTGCGAACCGATGTTCAAGCTGTTAAAGAAAGATCAGGCGATCATCTGGAACGAGGATTGCCAGAAGGCATTCGACAAGATAAAGCAGTATCTCCAGGAACCTCCGATCCTGATACCCCCAGTGGCTGGACGACCTCTAATCATGTACTTGACAGTTCTTGAGAATAGTATGGGGTGTGTTCTCGGTCAGCACGACGAGACGGGCAGAAAAGAGCATGCCATTTACTACTTGAGTAAAAAGTTCACTGGCTGTGAATCCCATTACTCGATGCTGGAGAAGACGTGTTGTGCACTAGCCTGGGCTGCCAAACGTTTACGACAGTACATGCTCAATCACACCACTATGCTAATTTCGAAGATGGATCCGATCAAGTACGTCTTCGAGAAGCAAGCGCTTTCGGGCAGGATTGCTAGATGGCAAATGGTGTTGACGGAATATGATATTCAGTACGTGTCCCAGAAGGCCATCAAGGGCAGCGTACTGTCTGATTACCTTGCCGAACAGCCGATCGAGGATTACCAGCCGATGAAATTTGATTTCCCTGATGAGGATATCATGTTTCTCAAAGCGAAGGATTGCGACGAGTCGTTGCCCGACGAGGGGCCAGATAGGAAATCCCAGTGGAAATTGATATTTGACGGGGCGGTTAATTCCTACGGAAGTGGCATTGGGGCGATCATCATGACTCCCCACAGATCCCACATCCCGTTCACTGCGAGACTGACGTTTCCAGTCACCAACAATGAAGCGGAGTACGAAGCATGCATCATGGGTCTAGAAGAGGCAATTGATTTGAGAATCAAGAACCTAGACGTATATGGTGACTCGGCGCTTGTGATCAACCATATTAAAGGGGAGTGGGAGACTCGTCAATCGAATTTGGTGCCGTACATGAACTATGCCAGAAGGCTGCTTCTGTTCTTTGATCGAGTGGAACTCCATCATGTGCCCAGGGCCGAGAATCAGATGGCTGATTCCTTAGCCACGTTGGCTTCGATGTATAAAGTCAATTTTTGGAATGAAGCTCCAAGAATTGTCCTTTCTCGTCTTGATAGACCTGCATTCGTTTTTGCGATCGAGGAAGCCGCCGACGGCAAGCCATGGTTCCATGACATCCAGACTTTCCTGATGACTAAGGAGTATCCTGCGGGAGCATCAACCCAGGATAAGAAGACTCTGAGGAGGCTGTCTGGGAATTTTTATCTCAATCCTGATGGAGTTTTGTATAAGAGAAACCATGATCTCGTGCTACTCAGATGTGTAGATGAGAAAGAGGCGAGTATGCTCATGGAAGAAGTCCATGAAGGCACATTTGGTACGCACGCCAGCGGGCATGCTATGACGAGAAAGATCCTGAGAGCAGGATATTACTGGCTGACGGTGGAATCAGATTGCTTTAAATTCGCAAAGAGATGTCATAAATGCCAGATTTATGCTGATAGAGTTCATGTGCCGCCGTGCCCGTTAAATATCATGTCCTCCCCGTGGCCGTTCTCCATGTGGGGCATCGACATGATAGGCAAGATTGAGCCCACTGCATCTAACGGTCATCGCTTCATTCTAGTAGCTATCGACTACTTCACCAAGTGGGTGGAGGCAGCCTCATATGCTAATGTGACCAAGCAGGTGGTGGCTAAATTCATAAAGAGGGATATCATCTGTCGTTACGGAGTTCCTGAGCGGATCATTACTGATAATGGTTCGAATCTGAATAACAAGATGATGAAGGAGCTGTGCCAGAGTTTCAAGATCGATCACCGGGACAAGTGGACTCCCAATTACGAAGGTCCGTACGTCGTCAGCAAGGTCTTTTCGGGAGGAGCTTTGTTGTTATCCACGATGGATGGTGAAGATTTTGCATCCCCAGTGAACGCGGACGCAGTTAAAAAATACTTTGCTTAAAAATGACCCGCTGGAAAGAAAAGGAGTATCCAGGCAAAAAGGGGGCATCCCGGCGAACCATAAAAAAGGAAAAAGGTTCGGGCAAAAATTAGGGATATAAATCGAAAAAATGTACACCCGCAAAGTCGAAAACCCAGATGGGCGGCTTTGGCAAAAAAGGGTATCCCGGTGAACTGAAACCCGCAAAGGGCGGTTCACGCAAAAGTTAGGGATTTGAAAAAAGCAAATGACTGCGTTCCGCGTGTGGACTGTATTTGTTTAGTGGTTTGGAAGACCTGAGGGCCGCTCATCTGAATCAATCTCTTCTGAAGCTGAAGCGTCGGAGAAGTATCGAAGTCGAGTGGGTCTTAGAGGGACCAACTCATGGTGTTCGTCTACGCCTCGTTGCCGACATTTGTATATACTGATGTATATTTATGTTTTATTTTTGCGCGGCTGCCTCATTCCAGGAGCTTGCATCTGTTGTAAAACATTTTTACCCATTCAGAGGTTCGTTATCAATAAAATGTATACTATTCAGCAATTCTGTTTGTCTGTTTAGCATTTATCTGTTTTGTTTGCGAAAAAGAACGCCGATGTTTTTTACAAAATGCGCATACATAAACTTACTGGCCTAGGCCACTGATTGTTGAAACAATGAATTACTTAAACATTGTCACAAGATGATAACCTTGATAGGTCCCTTCGAGAAGGGTATCTTGTCTGTTCGTTTGTGTTGTTGTAGGTGTAGCATATTCCAGGCAGTGTGCCATATGCGTTCCCCAAGCAGGATGATTCCTCCCTCTCCAGCTAAGTTCAGCAGCCTCTCCCCGCAGAGTCTGAACGTGAGATCGTGAGCATTGATATGTTTCCCCAAGCAAAGAGGATTCTCTCCCCAGTCGGATGTATCCTGAAGGAACGGCATCTCCCCAGCTAAGTCATACCGAAGCGTGACACAATTGATAGTTCAAGACTGAAGTCTCCAGCGGAATTGAGATTCCCCACAGAGTCGTACTCTCCCTAGCAAGCAGGATGATTCCTTCTTCCCCAGCCGAGTTTGCAGATCCCCGAGAGAGTCGAGTCCTTGGAGAGCAGTTCGGGCCATGATTGGTTTTCCCCAATAGAGTGTTGAATAGCTGATGCCGTATTTCCGCGCCGGAGTCGTTATCTCCAGGAGGGTTTAGACGTGAAGGTCGTGAAGTTTATTTCCGCGATTGACATCGCTCTCCTCAGCAGGTCCAGGTTCTCGTACAGCTCCGTTCCCCTGCAGCAGTCAACTGAAGTTCATTTCCCCATGCAGAGTCCGATTGAGATCGGCGTGACCTTTTCTCCACCAGAGTGGTTCTTCCGCCTTGACAGGAGGACTCTCCCTTCGGCATTTATTTTGCTGACGGGACCGTAGCATTTTGCATGATTGCATAGCATCTATCATAAACGCGTAGCATTTCCACCGTGTGGAACATTGCGCCATTGTCAAAGCATATGCATAATAAGCATGAGCTAGGTCGTTACCATTCTTGTTTTGCAGGTGTTCCTCCACGGAGTCGTTTACCCAAGATGATTCTTGAATTCTCCCCAACGGAGTCGTTTACCCAAGATGATTCTTGAATTCTCCCCAGCAAAGTCGTTCGTTTAAGATGATTCTTAAAATCCCCGGTGAAGTCGCAAGAGTTGGTTGCTCAAGTTGATGCTTAGAGTCCCCGGCAGAGTGTGCTCAGGATGATTCCTAAAATCTCCGGCAGAGTGTTTGCTCAGGATGATTCCTGAAATCTCCAGCGGAGTTATTGGTTCAAGATGATTCTTGATTTCCTCAGCAGAGTTGATTCACCCAGAATGATTTCTAGATCCCCGAAGCAGAGTTACTTGATAGCTCTCCAGAATCCCCAGCGGAGATGCGTCATCCCCAGCAAGTTGCTGAACAATGAAGTTGAAACTTCCCTCGAAGACTTGATGATTGAAGTCCAACCGTATTGACGAAGCAGTTCTCCCAGCTGATGCGAAGTACCTGATGGCAAAAGTTTGGATATCCCCGAGCGGTTCATGATTGACCGAGAATTCTATTCCCGACTTACTGAAGAAGTCCGGCTGACGCCCGAAAGTCCTCTTTGAATGCCCGACGGCATGATTAACTTGATTGTAGAACTGATACCTGACGACATGATCGACCATGTATCACCGGTTACCGTGTGACCAATTCCTCAGCCAGTTGCCGTGCAGCTAATATTTCAGTTTTCGAAGATTTGTTCCCATCTGAGTACCGTGTACTTGTGCAGTTGGCAAATTTCTGGGTTTGTCGGTATTCAACCGCCTCGTACCTTGATTGTTTGAGAGCCGTTCGCTTCTCACCCAGTCAGGTCCAAGCCGTTTGAATAGGGGCAGCTATTGCACCCCAAAATTTGACCAACATTTCTTTACCTAGCTTGTGTTTCATTTCATTCACATTAGCATTATCATTTGCATTTCATTGACATGTATGCAGGAGATCAAGAGGTATGATTACCAATCAAGAGCTATACAAGAGTTTGAAGCTAGCCAAGAAGGTTATTCAAGTGTTCAAGGGTGGATACCTTTGTCAGAGAAGTTAAAAGATCCTCAGAGAGAGTGGTTGAAACCAAGGTTGTGTGCCTCCTAACTTGAGAGTTATGGGAGCCCCTCAGATGATTCTGAAGCCAAGAATGTGGACTTGAAGCCTTGAGAGAGCTTATGAGATGTCTTGAAAGCCATCATGAAGCCTAGACAGGTCATTGTGCAAGATTAAGAAGACTCAGCCATGAGTGGTGCAATTAGGGTTCGATTGGGTCAACCCTAGGTCAACTGATGATTTGAACAAGGTTGAGACCTAATTCAAAAGCCATGTGATCATGGATGGATGCATTGAGATGTTATAAGGATGATTCCAAGGTCAACTCATCATGATTGAAGAGTTTGAGAAGTTTCAAGCTAGGGTTTCTAGGGCTTGACAGTGTAAAATCCCCTAGTTTGACCCCTATCTTCAAGGCAGTTTAGCTCAAGATGTGATTGTCATATCATCTTACCCCCAACATGAATGTTGTAGAGCTTGTTCCTATCTTTAATTTGAGTACTAGAAGTCCTTGATAGGATTTGTAGAGCTCAAGTTATGACTTTGACAAGTTACAGGTCATCTGAGGTATGTGAATCTGGGGCCTTGAAAGTTACCCAACTTGCATCCAACATTTGCCCAAGAAGGATGATTACTATGGACTCTTGGTCAAAATGAATGTTGTTCCTTATCTTCTTAGCTTTCTAGAGAGTACTACAAGTCCTTGATAGGATTTGTAGAACTCAAGTTATGGCTTTGACAAGTCAAGGGCATTTTGGTCATTTGGAGATTACAGGTCATTGCAAGCATAAGGCCATAACTCCTATTTCCAAGCTTCAAATGGAAAAATCTTCAACATAAAACTTTCTTAAAATGATGTTTTAAGGCTAGTAAGGATGTCATGAGATGTTGGAAAGGCTTGTAGCCCAAAGTTACAAAAATGACCTAAAATAAAGACATAAGTTAAATAAACCAAAGTTGGAAATTGATATTTTCAACCTACACATCCAAACCATGGCATGTAATATATCATTTTGACTCTAGAAAACATTTTAAAAACAATGGTTTAGCCACATTTTTGAGTTGAGATTCAATTCATGGACTTGCTTTGAAAAACACTTGCTTGCATATTAAGTAACATATGCATAACTCAAAATTAAGGCATGGACAAGGAACTTGGCAAGCTAAACACCTCTAATATCTCACTAGGGGAGAAATTAAGAGTGAATGGGATGAATTCCAAGCTGTTTGCAAGGTATGTACATGTCATGATAAGTGATTCAAAATCTCATGACATGAGATGTGGAAAATCTCATTGGAAGGATCTAGAGGGTTCTAGATCATCCAAACTTCATCTATATATTGAGTAGAATGGATCCATGGCAGAGGTTGGTGATCATTGAAGGTTTGAGCATAGTTTGAGATTGAGTTTTCATAGCTTGCAAGTGCCATCGGTTTCACCAAATTCCTCCATTTCCTTCTATTTTCTTGATTGATTCTTCTTCCATGAGTATCAAGGATTGATTCCAGATCATTTCCAAGAAGAATTGGTGGCTAGATCATGTGGGAGCAAGTGATTTTCAGCACCTGCAACTCAGCATCGTGTTTCAAGATTGAAGCACTTTCCATTGAATCTTTTGCATACAGAAGCAAGGAGGAGGTTCAGTGATCGTGTCCAGAAGATTTGAGGGCTTGCAGTGAAGATTTGGTGCATCTGTTATTCAAGAATTTCCAGGTTGGTAATCTTCTTCCTATAGCATGATTTAGGTAGAGTTAGGTTGAATTAAGGTGCTAGATTAGTTGTAGAATGGTCTAGGATGGATTTCAGATGGTTAATTGCTGAATTAGAGACAAAATAGGAAGATCACCATTTTCGATTGAGATTGGGAGATGTTGATTCTTGGGGTTTCAGAGGAAACTATGGGCATGGTTGAGTTCGTGGCAAGATTTGGAGTGTGTTTCATGTTTTGACCTCTTGGATTGGAGGCCTCTAGGAAGAACTAGGGTTGAAGGGGACGATCGGAGCTCCACCGGCGGTGGCCGAAGCTGGGCGCGAAGCTCAGAGTTTTGAAATGGAGAAGATGAAGTTCTCACCATTGGATGATGGATTGACCATTGACTGGGAGAAGATCCAAGGGCCACGTTTTAATTCTGAGTTGTGAAGGGTTTCTGAAGGAAACGCTGCGTTTCATTTATTTGGTGCTTTGGGATTAGTAATCTGAATGTTATCCACACACCCCAGCGAGCCCAATCCATGTTTTAAACTGAAAATGTTTACTATCTGCACCGCGCGCTTCATTATTTTTATTTGATTTTCATTTAATTTCCATTTAATTCATGGTTTTTGTAAAAATCATAACTAATTGAATATTAATCCAATCACACCGATTCTTTTTGCATATTACTCATGATTGAGTCTATTATTTTTTAGAGAAAAAATATTTTCATTTCATGTAATTTCCGATTTAATTGGAATTTTGTATTTTAATTGATATTAAAATGTTCATGTTTGATGCACTTTTTGTAGAATTTTGTTTGATCTCATGGTGATGATTTTAAGCCTAATTTTTTGTGTGTGATTAGGTTAGACATGTATGATCCCATATAATTTTTCTCACATTTTTGTGATGAAAATAGGTGTGCTTTCTAGATTGATGTTTAGATGCTTCCTTTTTAGGGTTTTAGGTTGATGCCTTAGAATGTAGAATTTAGTTCTAGGTCCAATTTGATGGTTTGATCTTTGAAACTAAAGTGATAGAGTCATGATTGACCTAGGTTCCCATAGTAATTTTTGTAGGATTTCACAATTGATTTTAGTATTTTAGTTAGGACTAACTTTAGTACTAGGTTTTAGGTGATCCTAACTTACTAATTTAACTAGTTTAACTTCCCTAGTTCCCTTAGATTAGGGTTTGTGCTTGGTTTTCCTTTGGTTGAGGTTGAAGACAAGTTGAAGACAAGAGGAGGATGCTTGAAGTTGCTTGAAGTTTCTTGGAGCTTTGGATTTTTTGGTGCCTGAAGGTGTCTGATGGAGATTAGGATATAGGACATAGGGAGAGCCTTGTAGTTAGAATGATTTCTTTCACAAACATGGAAAGCATCTTGTGCTTCCATTCCTCCCAATGACTAAAAGTCCTTCTCAGATATTCACATCCCTCCTTTGGAAGGATGAGTGGCTTTATCTGGGAAGTAGAACTTTGAGGGAACCAGTCTCTCATAATGATAAACCCTTACAGGCTTCCTTTGGTTGTCAATAAGTTGTTTATCATTTCCACTCATCCTGTTCAATCAATTGTCTTCTGGTTTGAGTATCTTGAAAGATGTTGGACTTGAGTTTGAAGATGAGGACTTCATTGAAGAGTGTGGTAGAGGATGATTCCTTGAGCATTGCCATTGCAGCTGAAGAGCAAGAAGAACAAGTTTATACTTGAAGACCCAATGGAGATTAAGTGAAGAGTTGAGGCTTGAAAGATAATTGAAGGATGAAGTTGATACTTCCATAATTGAAGACTACTCTGAGAAGCTGAGGCTTGTAGATGAAGAAGACCAAGTTGAAACTGGTAAAGCAAAGAGAGCTGAAGCTTGAAGACTAAGTTGGTACTTGTGAAGAGGATTCAATTGAGATTGAGTGTAGAGCTGAGGCTTGAGGAATAAAGGATGAGTTGATACTTACACTAAGACTTGAGTGCCTGAAGGAATCAAATTGATACTTGTGGTTAAGAGCAAAGCCTGAGGGTGGAGTTGACTGGAAAGCTGAAGCTTGAAGAAGAAGATTAAGTTGAAACTTATGTTGAAAGGTTGAAACCTGGAGAAGCAAATTGATATTTGTCATGAGAGAGGATAGCCTTGAAGGGTGGTTGAAGTCTGAAGACTGAGTGGCTGTCAGAAGAGCTGAAGCTTGGAGTTGAAAGAGGGGTTGATCTGCTTTCTTTCTTGTCTGTTTTCTTTGCTGTATTGTTGTGCCTTGTTTGACTTGCTTGATGCATTAGAATAAGTCCATATCTAGACTAACTTTAATCTAGGAGCATGATTGCACTAGAGGTTGAGTTGCTCCCTCTGCCTGTATTGTTACTATATGGCTTTGCTTGCGGGTATTCGGTAGAGCCCTGCTCCCTTGCCCATGTGGTTTATTTTGCTTGATAGCATGATTTTATTTTATTTGTATGATTGCAGTTTACTGTATTTTGCTTGATAGCATGTTTTATTTCTTCAGTATTGTTGCACCCTAAAATTTGCTCAACCTTATTCATTTGGTTTATGTTTCAATATCAATAGCATTTGCATATAGAGTCATGTACATAGTCTAATCATCTGCATAGCATAAGCATAGCAAGTCATCCAACAGGGGACCAATCATTATTCTCATCTCTAGAGGCCTATCAAGAGGTTATTATTCAAATTCAATCTCATTCAAGTCATCAGAAAGAATTTGAAAGCTGGGAAGTCAATGGATCAAGCAGTTCATCTATCTCCTATCTGAGGGTACCTAGGGATCATCAAGGAAAGTATGAGCTGTGAATTGAAGGCATGGGGAGTATCTAGACATCTTGGAGGACTTAGAAAGTCATTTGGAGAAGGAGGCAAGTCATTGGTGTAGTCACAAGAGTTGTGGAGGAAGACAGTCAACTAGGGTTTCACCTGGGTCAACCCTGGGTCAACTCTAGGTCAATTGACTGATTGAGAGGCATTAAAGGCTATTGGAGATATGTGGGGTTCATCATTTGACATGAATAAGAAGGATATGTTGTTATGCTAAGAAGAAATCAGGAGAAATCAAGGAGAAGAGGAGTTTCTAAATTAGGGTTTCTGTGTAAAATCCCCTAGTTTAGGTCAAATTTCCAAGCAAGATAAGTCAGAATGCAAGCTTCAAATGGATACTTGGATAACATGGAACTTGTAGAGGGTATAAAGACCTTTAATTTGAGTGGTGGAAGACATTAAGGAGATTCATAGAACTCCAGTTATGGTCCTTGCAAGTTACAGGTCATCTGAGGTATCTGAACTTTTGTCTGTGAAAGTGACTTGACTTCCAAGCTATTTTTACCCCTCAAGGAGATTCCAAATGAATTTCTGGTAAACATAAGAATTGTTCCTCATTGTCTTAGCTTTCTATAATGGTATAGTATGCCTTCATATGATTTGTGGAACTCTACTTATGGTCTTGTCAAGCAAAGGGTATTTTGGTCATCTGAGGATTACAGGTCATTCTTAGCCTATGCCTAAAACTCATACAAGGGAGCTTCAAATGGAAAACTTCCCAACATCAAAGTTGCTCAAAATGCCATTTAAAGTCTATAAAAGAAGTCATGAAAGCTTGGAAATGCATAGAATTAGACTTGACCAAAGTTGGTGAAAAATGGCCTAAAAAAGGCATATAACTTGAAAAAGTTCAAGTTGGAAAATGGTTTGAGAGATCTACAAATCCAATATGGGTCATC
Source organism: Lathyrus sativus (assembly GCA_963859935.3). NCBI lineage: Eukaryota > Viridiplantae > Streptophyta > Magnoliopsida > Fabales > Fabaceae > Lathyrus > Lathyrus sativus. The sequence continues at coordinate 184,857,488 of OZ012736.1, read as the reverse complement.
CAATATACCAAATTGATTCCCAGCATCATTTTAGAGACATTGGTTCAGCCACATTTTTGAGTTTAGGCTTAAAAATTGGACTTCCTTTGTAAAGTTGTTTCTTGCATCATAAGGCAACATGGCAAAACTTAACATAAGGCAAGGAAAAGCTTGGTTTTTCATACATACACTCCTAATATCTCATGAAAGGAGATTTTCACACAAGTTTACCCAAGGTGCAAGCATGATATGAGATGATTCAAAATACCAACAAATGATAAGTTCATGAAAGTTCCACAAGTTTCTAGATCCCTCTAGGACCAATCTAGAAGCTTCTCATTCTGTTAATCCTCACCTACATAAGGAAATGAAGCCATTTGTGCATTGGTTGGTGATTCTTTGAGCTTGCAAACACTACTTTGATTCCTTCACTCCCATTTGCATTTTCTCTTCAAACTCCATTGAAGCTTCATCAATCATCTTAATTTCTGTTATCATCATCATCCACCATTATCATAGAGTAATTGGCAAAGGAAATTGAGAGGAATTCGTGGCTGGTTAGGGTGATCCAAGTTTACACTCCAACTTGCATGAAGAGGGGGATAAGGTCATTCAAGAAGATTTAGCCACAACCCTTGCAAACAGTAGAAAGCACACCATTGGAGGAGCATCTAGAAGCCATTACAAGTCTTGAATTGCAGCACAACTACACCTACCATCATCACTTGCAAGGTAGGCATTTCCCTTCGAATCTCCTTATTTATTCAGTTATAAATCATATGGTTAGGATAAAGATGCTTAGAGACCCTAGGGGATTGAATTCTGAGAATTATGGAGACTTCTATGAAGTTCCATGGCAGGTCACCATTTCTTTAAGTTCCAAGAACAAGCTGTGCATTAGGTTGTAATTGATATGGGATAGCATGGAATGATGAGGGTAGCATGTAGAACAGTTTTAGATCATTAGGATTGAGTTCTAGCAAGGTTGATGTCAGAAGAGCATGGTGAAACCCTAGCTTTCGTGCCCTCTGTTTGGGATCTACAAGGAGAGTTAGCAAAAACTAAGATCAAGAATGGATTCCCTGTGATTAGTAGATCATTTTAGGGTTTTGAATTTTTCATTTTCATCAAGTGATCATGGAGAACGATCTGGTTGAATTTTCGTGCATGAAGTATGTTCTGCTGAAACCCTAATGGTTGGAGGAAGACGATGGCCAATGGCCCTTGGATCTGATGAGAAGTCTTGACTTGACCAAGGATCTAACGCTCCACATTCAATCTGAGTTTTGGAGGCAAATTTCAAAAGAATGAAACGATGCGTTTCATTAACGTGTACTACTGGGCCGTTTTTGTTATCCGTACCCCCACTCTTGCTGGGCCCAACGTGTATCCATTATTTTTCTTACTCTTCATACCCCCTGCCTTTTATTTCATTTTAACTTTCTTTTCATTTTCATGCATTTTATAAAAATCATAATAAATCATAAATTTCATATTTTTTAATGGTTCTTTTTGCATTAATTTCTTCAAAATGTCTAGAAAATTATAAAAAATAAAAATTGCATTTTATTTTTTATTTGATATTTTTCCCATATTTTCCAAATAAATGCTTATTTTAGGTGTTCCATTTCATACATGATTTTGTTAATTTTTGTTCTAATAGTTGCTTTAATATTTTTCACCCATTCTTTTTAGGTTGATTAGTAGACATTGTTAGCTTGTACATACAATTTAGTTCCCATTTTTAGAAATTAATGTCATGTGATTAGTTTAGGTATGAATAACATGAACAAAATTAGGGTTTTAAATCAACTTAGGTGAGATAGTTTAATTCTTTTAGGAAATTTTCATTTGATTTTGGGGGTATGGGCTATAGGGGTTATGGGTATAGGATAGATCCCCTTAGAAATCACTAGGATTCCCCTACTGCTATTAGTATATACTACTATATTTGATTGATTGGTGTGGTGTGCCCTCTGGGGATTATTGATTTGTCTGTGTGGGTATTGGGATTGCCTGGGGATTGGGGAAGCTGAAGACTTGTGATGATGAAGCCATTGGAGATCCAGAGCTTGAAGACCAACTTCCAGAGTTGATGAGGAGATTCCTGCTAGCAGCTGTTGAGGAGATTAGGGTTTAGGAGCTAGGCAGAGCTCTAGATTAGAAAGTTTGATTCTCAAATATGGAAGGTTTTGACTGCCTTCATTCCTCTCTGTGATACAGAGTCTCTCTAAGACACTCACCCCCTTCCTTTGGAAGGCTTGGTGCTACTGTCTAAGGGATAGAACTCTTGAGAGAAAATGTCTTATGTGTTAGTAGCAGTTGGTTTGCCACCCTTGGTAGTCAACTAATTGCTTAACACCCAATTCACTCTGGTGATTGATCCCTCAGCTTGGAGGATAGGACTTGAAGAAAAGCCATTGTAGACTGAAGATTGATAACCAAAGCCCTTGCTTGAAGACTGTGGAGATGGGGACTGATGCTTGCTGAAGCTTGTAGCTGTTTGGAGATGACTTGAAGATAGATGTGGTGCAGAGCTGCTGTGGCTGTTTACCTTTCTGCTGTATTTCATTTCTGATGTATTGATTGGTTTTCCTGACTGTATTGTTTGCTGTTTACCCTGTTGGGGTTGAAAGTGAATCCTGTTCACTTTTGCCTATTGTTTTCTAGGTTCGAGGTTGAGTGGGACTCCCTTGCCTCGCTTGTATTGCTGCATCCATGCATTTTACTGCTTTACTGTATATATCTGATGTTGTTTCTGTTTTCGTCTATTCCCTTAGGATCTCTGTTTCTCTCTGTGCAAGAGAGGAGCATGATAGACACTAGGTCTTAACCCATGCATGATAACATTAGGTTAGTTTGATTCCCTTCGCAACCGTAGGTTAGAGTTCTGTCTCTTCTTCCTCAAAACACACAGAAAAATACAATAAAATTTCAAACTCAATAAAAGACACTTCTTCCGTAAAAGAATGTGAACTCATCAAGACGTCATTTTTGTCCGCTTGGACTGTTAATCAGAGAAACCTTTTTCAGAAGGAATAAAATCAATCAAGACAAGCTTGTGTCATACGTAGCCCGAACTACGTTTGCTCTGATCTTCCATGCAGTGTGGAAGTACGTAAGCATAGGATGCGATATCCTAGCGAGCAACCTTCCCCCCCTTTCCCGTAGGTAGGCGAACTACGTTGACTCTGATTTCTCGTTCCAGACGAGAATACGTAGGCATAAAGTGCGATACTTTGCCGAGTCATTTTCTTTTCTTTTAACCCTTTGACATATAGAGTAGATAGAGTAACAATCCATACCCGAAAACAAGCGTGGATCCCGTCGAGTACGACGGACGTGAGGGGTGCTAATACCTTCCCCTTGCGTAACCGACTCCCGAATCCAGGTTTTGGTTGCGACGACCATACCTTTCCCGTGTTGTGCGAGGTTTACTCTGAGCGTTTCCTTTCCCTCCCGTGGGATAAATAACGCACGGTGGCCACTCTTCTGTTCAGCCGACGCCGATTTTCGCAGTAGCGACAGCTGGCGACTCTGCTGGGGATCCAACGTCCCCTGGCTGCTAAGGACTGTGATAGTTCTTATGCATTTGGGATCCAACGTCCCTTAAGAGAGTCACTTCGACTTCGATTGCCCGATCTATCAAGCCGAAGAAGAGATTGATGAAGACGAAGACCTTCCTGAAGAGTTGGCCCGCTTGTTGAAACAAGAGGAGAAAGTTATTCTGCCTCATGAAGAGGAGATCGAGATTGTGAATCTGGGTTCTGAAGAACTCGTCAGGAACGTCAGGATAGGGGCTGCATTGCAGAGTGATGTCAAGCAGAGATTGGTCGAGATGCTAAGAGAGTATAGTGACGTCTTTGCTTGGTCATACGAAGATATGCCCGGACTTGACACTGACATCGTGGTCCACCACTTGCCGCTGCTAGAAGATTGTCCTCCCGTTAAGCAAAAGCTTAGAAGGACGCGACCAGATATGGCCGTTAAGATCAAAGAAGAAGTGCAGAAACATCTTGATGCTGGCTTCTTAGCGGTCACTACTTACCCTCCGTGGGTCGCCAACATAGTGCCTGTACCGAAGAAGGACGGTAAGGTACGAATATGCGTCGATTATCGGGATCTGAATAGGGCGAGCCCTAAAGATGATTTCCCGCTGCCTCATATTGATGTGTTGGTCGACAATACAGCTCAGTTCTCCGTGTTTTCGTTCATGGATGGCTTCTCCGGTTACAATCAGATCAAGATGGCGCCGGAAGACATGGAGAAAACTACGTTTATCACTCCTTGGGGAACATTCTGCTACAAGGTAGTGCCTTTCGGTCTGAAGAATGCAGGGGCCACTTACCAACAAGCAATGGTTACTTTGTTTCATGATATGATTCATCATGAGATTGAAGTCTATGTTGATGACATGATTGCGAAGTCCCAAACGGAGGAGGGACATCTGGTCAATTTGCTGAAGCTTTTTGAGAGGCTTAGGAAGTGCAGGTTGAGGTTGAATCCTAACAAGTGTACTTTCGGAGTACGGTCCGAAAAGTTACTGGGGTTTATCGTGAGCGAAAGAGGCATCGAGGTCGATCCTGTGAAAATAAAAGCGATATAAGAAATGCTAGTGCCAAAAACAGAAAAAGAAGTTCGTGGTTTCTTGGGCAGAATAAACTACATCGCAAGGTTTATCTCTCAGCTCACGGCCACGTGCGAACCGATGTTCAAGCTGTTAAAGAAAGATCAGGCGATCATCTGGAACGAGGATTGCCAGAAGGCATTCGACAAGATAAAGCAGTATCTCCAGGAACCTCCGATCCTGATACCCCCAGTGGCTGGACGACCTCTAATCATGTACTTGACAGTTCTTGAGAATAGTATGGGGTGTGTTCTCGGTCAGCACGACGAGACGGGCAGAAAAGAGCATGCCATTTACTACTTAAGTAAAAAGTTCACTGGCTGTGAATCCCATTACTCGATGCTGGAGAAGACGTGTTGTGCACTAGCCTGGGCTGCCAAACGTTTACGACAGTACATGCTCAATCACACCACTATGCTAATTTCGAAGATGGATCCGATCAAGTACGTCTTCGAGAAGCAAGCGCTTTCGGGCAGGATTGCTAGATGGCAAATGGTGTTGACGGAATATGATATTCAGTACGTGTCCCAGAAGGCCATCAAGGGCAGCGTACTGTCTGATTACCTTGCTGAACAACCGATCGAGGATTACCAGCCGATGAAATTTGATTTCCCTGATGAGGATATCATGTTTCTCAAAGCGAAGGATTGCGACGAGTCGTTGCCCGACGAGGGGCCAGATAGGAAATCCCAGTGGAAATTGATATTTGACGGGGCGGTTAATTCCTACGGAAGTGGCATTGGGGCGATCATCATGACTCCCCACAGATCCCACATCCCGTTCACTGCGAGACTGACGTTTCCAGTCACCAACAATGAAGCGGAGTACGAAGCATGCATCATGGGTCTAGAAGAGGCAATTGATTTGAGAATCAAGAACCTAGACGTATATGGTGACTCGGCGCTTGTGATCAACCATATTAAAGGGGAGTGGGAGACTCGTCAATCGAATTTGGTGCCGTACATGAACTATGCCAGAAGGCTGCTTCTGTTCTTTGATCGAGTGGAACTCCATCATGTGCCCAGGGCCGAGAATCAGATGGCTGATTCCTTAGCCACGTTGGCTTCGATGTATAAAGTCAATTTTTGGAATGAAGCTCCAAGAATTGTCCTTTCTCGTCTTGATAGACCTGCATTCGTTTTTGCGATCGAGGAAGCCGCCGACGGCAAGCCATGGTTCCATGACATCCAGACTTTCCTGATGACTAAGGAGTATCCTGCGGGAGCATCAACCCAGGATAAGAAGACTCTGAGGAGGCTGTCTGGGAATTTTTATCTCAATCCTGATGGAGTTTTGTATAAGAGAAACCATGATCTCGTGCTACTCAGATGTGTAGATGAGAAAGAGGCGAGTATGCTCATGGAAGAAGTCCATGAAGGCACATTTGGTACGCACGCCAGCGGGCATGCTATGACGAGAAAGATCCTGAGAGCAGGATATTACTGGCTGACGGTGGAATCAGATTGCTTTAAATTCGCAAAGAGATGTCATAAATGCCAGATTTATGCTGATAGAGTTCATGTGCCGCCGTGCCCGTTAAATATCATGTCCTCCCCGTGGCCGTTCTCCATGTGGGGCATCGACATGATAGGCAAGATTGAGCCCACTGCATCTAACAGTCATCGCTTCATTCTAGTAGCTATCGACTACTTCACCAAGTGGGTGGAGGCAGCCTCATATGCTAATGTGACCAAGCAGGTGGTGGCTAAATTCATAAAGAGGGATATCATCTGTCGTTACGGAGTTCCTGAGCGGATCATTACTGATAATGGTTCGAATCTGAATAACAAGATGATGAAGGAGCTGTGCCAGAGTTTCAAGATCGATCACCGGGACAAGTGGACTCCCAATTACGAAGGTCCGTACGTCGTCAGCAAGGTCTTTTCGGGAGGAGCTTTGTTGTTATCCACGATGGATGGTGAAGATTTTGCATCCCCAGTGAACGCGGACGCAGTTAAAAAATACTTTGCTTAAAAATGACCCGCTGGAAAGAAAAGGAGTATCCAGGCAAAAAGGGGGCATCCCGGCGAACCATAAAAAAGGAAAAAGGTTCGGGCAAAAATTAGGGATATAAATCGAAAAAATGTACACCCGCAAAGTCGAAAACCCAGATGGGCGGCTTTGGCAAAAAAGGGTATCCCGGTGAACTGAAACCCGCAAAGGGCGGTTCACGCAAAAGTTAGGGATTTGAAAAAAGCAAATGACTGCGTTCCGCGTGTGGACTGTATTTGTTTAGTGGTTTGGAAGACCTGAGGGCCGCTCATCTGAATCAATCTCTTCTGAAGCTGAAGCGTCGGAGAAGTATCGAAGTCGAGTGGGTCTTAGAGGGACCAACTCATGGTGTTCGTCTACGCCTCGTTGCCGACATTTGTATATACTGATGTATATTTATGTTTTATTTTTGCGCGGCTGCCTCATTCCAGGAGCTTGCATCTGTTGTAAAACATTTTTACCCATTCAGAGGTTCGTTATCAATAAAATGTATACTATTCAGCAATTCTGTTTGTCTGTTTAGCATTTATCTGTTTTGTTTGCGAAAAAGAACGCCGATGTTTTTTACAAAATGCGCATACATAAACTTACTGGCCTAGGCCACTGATTGTTGAAACAATGAATTACTTAAACATTGTCACAAGATGATAACCTTGATAGGTCCCTTCGAGAAGGGTATCTTGTCTGTTCGTTTGTGTTGTTGTAGGTGTAGCATATTCCAGGCAGTGTGCCATATGCGTTCCCCAAGCAGGATGATTCCTCCCTCTCCAGCTAAGTTCAGCAGCCTCTCCCCGCAGAGTCTGAACGTGAGATCGTGAGCATTGATATGTTTCCCCAAGCAAAGAGGATTCTCTCCCCAGTCGGATGTATCCTGAAGGAACGGCATCTCCCCAGCTAAGTCATACCGAAGCGTGACACAATTGATAGTTCAAGACTGAAGTCTCCAGCGGAATTGAGATTCCCCACAGAGTCGTACTCTCCCTAGCAAGCAGGATGATTCCTTCTTCCCCAGCCGAGTTTGCAGATCCCCGAGAGAGTCGAGTCCTTGGAGAGCAGTTCGGGCCATGATTGGTTTTCCCCAATAGAGTGTTGAATAGCTGATGCCGTATTTCCGCGCCGGAGTCGTTATCTCCAGGAGGGTTTAGACGTGAAGGTCGTGAAGTTTATTTCCGCGATTGACATCGCTCTCCTCAGCAGGTCCAGGTTCTCGTACAGCTCCGTTCCCCTGCAGCAGTCAACTGAAGTTCATTTCCCCATGCAGAGTCCGATTGAGATCGGCGTGACCTTTTCTCCACCAGAGTGGTTCTTCCGCCTTGACAGGAGGACTCTCCCTTCGGCATTTATTTTGCTGACGGGACCGTAGCATTTTGCATGATTGCATAGCATCTATCATAAACGCGTAGCATTTCCACCGTGTGGAACATTGCGCCATTGTCAAAGCATATGCATAATAAGCATGAGCTAGGTCGTTACCATTCTTGTTTTGCAGGTGTTCCTCCACGGAGTCGTTTACCCAAGATGATTCTTGAATTCTCCCCAACGGAGTCGTTTACCCAAGATGATTCTTGAATTCTCCCCAGCAAAGTCGTTCGTTTAAGATGATTCTTAAAATCCCCGGTGAAGTCGCAAGAGTTGGTTGCTCAAGTTGATGCTTAGAGTCCCCGGCAGAGTGTGCTCAGGATGATTCCTAAAATCTCCGGCAGAGTGTTTGCTCAGGATGATTCCTGAAATCTCCAGCGGAGTTATTGGTTCAAGATGATTCTTGATTTCCTCAGCAGAGTTGATTCACCCAGAATGATTTCTAGATCCCCGAAGCAGAGTTACTTGATAGCTCTCCAGAATCCCCAGCGGAGATGCGTCATCCCCAGCAAGTTGCTGAACAATGAAGTTGAAACTTCCCTCGAAGACTTGATGATTGAAGTCCAACCGTATTGACGAAGCAGTTCTCCCAGCTGATGCGAAGTACCTGATGGCAAAAGTTTGGATATCCCCGAGCGGTTCATGATTGACCGAGAATTCTATTCCCGACTTACTGAAGAAGTCCGGCTGACGCCCGAAAGTCCTCTTTGAATGCCCGACGGCATGATTAACTTGATTGTAGAACTGATACCTGACGACATGATCGACCATGTATCACCGGTTACCGTGTGACCAATTCCTCAGCCAGTTGCCGTGCAGCTAATATTTCAGTTTTCGAAGATTTGTTCCCATCTGAGTACCGTGTACTTGTGCAGTTGGCAAATTTCTGGGTTTGTCGGTATTCAACCGCCTCGTACCTTGATTGTTTGAGAGCCGTTCGCTTCTCACCCAGTCAGGTCCAAGCCGTTTGAATAGGGGCAGCTATTGCACCCCAAAATTTGACCAACATTTCTTTACCTAGCTTGTGTTTCATTTCATTCACATTAGCATTATCATTTGCATTTCATTGACATGTATGCAGGAGATCAAGAGGTATGATTACCAATCAAGAGCTATACAAGAGTTTGAAGCTAGCCAAGAAGGTTATTCAAGTGTTCAAGGGTGGATACCTTTGTCAGAGAAGTTAAAAGATCCTCAGAGAGAGTGGTTGAAACCAAGGTTGTGTGCCTCCTAACTTGAGAGTTATGGGAGCCCCTCAGATGATTCTGAAGCCAAGAATGTGGACTTGAAGCCTTGAGAGAGCTTATGAGATGTCTTGAAAGCCATCATGAAGCCTAGACAGGTCATTGTGCAAGATTAAGAAGACTCAGCCATGAGTGGTGCAATTAGGGTTCGATTGGGTCAACCCTAGGTCAACTGATGATTTGAACAAGGTTGAGACCTAATTCAAAAGCCATGTGATCATGGATGGATGCATTGAGATGTTATAAGGATGATTCCAAGGTCAACTCATCATGATTGAAGAGTTTGAGAAGTTTCAAGCTAGGGTTTCTAGGGCTTGACAGTGTAAAATCCCCTAGTTTGACCCCTATCTTCAAGGCAGTTTAGCTCAAGATGTGATTGTCATCTCATCTTACCCCCAACATGAATGTTGTAGAGCTTGTTCCTATCTTTAATTTGAGTACTAGAAGTCCTTGATAGGATTTGTAGAGCTCAAGTTATGACTTTGACAAGTTACAGGTCATCTGAGGTATGTGAATCTGGGGCCTTGAAAGTTACCCAACTTGCATCCAACATTTGCCCAAGAAGGATGATTACTATGGACTCTTGGTTAAAATGAATGTTGTTCCTTATCTTCTTAGCTTTCTAGAGAGTACTAGAAGTCCTTGATAGGATTTGTAGAACTCAAGTTATGGCTTTGACAAGTCAAGGGCATTTTGGTCATTTGGAGATTACAGGTCATTGCAAGCATAAGGCCATAACTCCTATTTCCAAGCTTCAAATGGAAAAATCTTCAACATAAAACTTTCTTAAAATGATGTTTTAAGGCTAGTAAGGAGGTCATGAGATGTTGGAAAGGCTTGTAGCCCAAAGTTACAAAAATGACCTAAAATAAAGACATAAGTTAAATAAACCAAAGTTGGAAATTGATATTTTCAACCTACACATCCAAACCATGGCATGTAATATATCATTTTGACTCTAGAAAACATTTTAAAAACAATGGTTTAGCCACATTTTTGAGTTGAGATTCAATTCATGGACTTGCTTTGAAAAACACTTGCTTGCATATTAAGTAACATATGCATAACTCAAAATTAAGGCATGGACAAGGAACTTGGCAAGCTAAACACCTCTAATATCTCACTAGGGGAGAAATTAAGAGTGAATGGGATGAATTCCAAGCTGTTTGCAAGGTATGTACATGTCATGATAAGTGATTCAAAATCTCATGACATGAGATGTGGAAAATCTCATTGGAAGGATCTAGAGGGTTCTAGATCATCCAAACTTCATCTATATATTGAGTAGAATGGATCCATGGCAGAGGTTGGTGATCATTGAAGGTTTGAGCATAGTTTGAGATTGAGTTTTCATAGCTTGCAAGTGCCATCGGTTTCACCAAATTCCTCCATTTCCTTCTATTTTCTTGATTGATTCTTCTTCCATGAGTATCAAGGATTGATTCCAGATCATTTCCAAGAAGAATTGGTGGCTAGATCATGTGGGAGCAAGTGATTTTCAGCACCTGCAACTCAGCATCGTGTTTCAAGATTGAAGCACTTTCCATTGAATCTTTTGCATACAGAAGCAAGGAGGAGGTTCAGTGATCGTGTCCAGAAGATTTGAGGGCTTGCAGTGAAGATTTGGTGCATCTGTTATTCAAGAATTTCCAGGTTGGTAATCTTCTTCCTATAGCATGATTTAGGTAGAGTTAGGTTGAATTAAGGTGCTAGATTAGTTGTAGAATGGTCTAGGATGGATTTCAGATGGTTAATTGCTGAATTAGAGACAAAATAGGAAGATCACCATTTTCGATTGAGATTGGGAGATGTTGATTCTTGGGGTTTCAGAGGAAACTATGGGCATGGTTGAGTTCGTGGCAAGATTTGGAGTGTGTTTCATGTTTTGACCTCTTGGATTGGAGGCCTCTAGGAAGAACTAGGGTTGAAGGGGACGATCGGAGCTCCACCGGCGGTGGCCGGAGCTGGGCGCGAAGCTCAGAGTTTTGAAATGGAGAAGATGAAGTTCTCACCATTGGATGATGGATTGACCATTGACTGGGAGAAGATCCAAGGGCCACGTTTTAATTCTGAGTTGTGAAGGGTTTCTGAAGGAAACGCTGCGTTTCATTTATTTGGTGCTTTGGGATTAGTAATCTGAATGTTATCCACACACCCCAGCGAGCCCAATCCATGTTTTAAACTGAAAATGTTTACTATCTGCACCGCGCGCTTCATTATTTTTATTTGATTTTCATTTAATTTCCATTTAATTCATGGTTTTTGTAAAAATCATAACTAATTGAATATTAATCCAATCACACCCATTCTTTTTGCATATTACTCATGATTGAGTCTATTATTTTTTAGAGAAAAAATATTTTCATTTCATGTAATTTCCGATTTAATTGGAATTTTGTATTTTAATTGATATTAAAATGTTCATGTTTGATGCACTTTTTGTGGAATTTTGTTTGATCTCATGGTGATGATTTTAAGCCTAATTTTTTGTGTGTGATTAGGTTAGACATGTATGATCCCATATAATTTTTCTCACATTTTTGTGATGAAAATAGGTGTGCTTTCTAGATTGATGTTTAGATGCTTCCTTTTTAGGGTTTTAGGTTGATGCCTTAGAATGTAGAATTTAGTTCTAGGTCCAATTTGATGGTTTGATCTTTGAAACTAAAGTGATAGAGTCATGATTGACCTAGGTTCCCATAGTAATTTTTGTAGGATTTTACAATTGATTTTAGTATTTTAGTTAGGACTAACTTTAGTACTAGGTTTTAGGTGATCCTAACTTACTAATTTAACTAGTTTAACTTCCCTAGTTCCCTTAGATTAGGGTTTGTGCTTGGTTTTCCTTTGGTTGAGGTTGAAGACAAGTTGAAGACAAGAGGAGGATGCTTGAAGTTGCTTGAAGTTGCTTGGAGCTTTGGATTTTTTGGTGCCTGAAGGTGTCTGATGGAGATTAGGATATAGGACATAGGGAGAGCCTTGTAGTTAGAATGATTTCTTTCACAAACATGGAAAGCATCTTGTGCTTCCATTCCTCCCAATGACTAAAAGTCCTTCTCAGATATTCACATCCCTCCTTTGGAAGGATGAGTGGCTTTATCTGGGAAGTAGAACTTTGAGGGAACCAGTCTCTCATAATGATAAACCCTTACAGGCTTCCTTTGGTTGTCAATAAGTTGTTTATCATTTCCACTCATCCTGTTCAATCAATTGTCTTCTGGTTTGAGTATCTTGAAAGATGTTGGACTTGAGTTTGAAGATGAGGACTTCATTGAAGAGTGTGGTAGAGGATGATTCCTTGAGCATTGCCATTGCAGCTGAAGAGCAAGAAGAACAAGTTTATACTTGAAGACCCAATGGAGATTAAGTGAAGAGTTGAGGCTTGAAAGATAATTGAAGGATGAAGTTGATACTTCCATAATTGAAGACTACTCTGAGAAGCTGAGGCTTGTAGATGAAGAAGACCAAGTTGAAACTGGTAAAGCAAAGAGAGCTGAAGCTTGAAGACTAAGTTGGTACTTGTGAAGAGGATTCAATTGAGATTGAGTGTAGAGCTGAGGCTTGAGGAATAAAGGATGAGTTGATACTTACACTAAGACTTGAGTGCCTGAAGGAATCAAATTGATACTTGTGGTTAAGAGCAAAGCCTGAGGGTGGAGTTGACTGGAAAGCTGAAGCTTGAAGAAGAAGATTAAGTTGAAACTTATGTTGAAAGGTTGAAACCTGGAGAAGCAAATTGATATTTGTCATGAGAGAGGATAGCCTTGAAGGGTGGTTGAAGTCTGAAGACTGAGTGGCTGTCAGAAGAGCTGAAGCTTGGAGTTGAAAGAGGGGTTGATCTGCTTTCTTTCTTGTCTGTTTTCTTTGCTGTATTGTTGTGCCTTGTTTGACTTGCTTGATGCATTAGAATAAGTCCATATCTAGACTAACTTTAATCTAGGAGCATGATTGCACTAGAGGTTGAGTTGCTCCCTCTGCCTGTATTGTTACTATATGGCTTTGCTTGCGGGTATTCGGTAGAGCCCTGCTCCCTTGCCCATGTGGTTTATTTTGCTTGATAGCATGATTTTATTTTATTTGTATGATTGCAGTTTACTGTATTTTGCTTGATAGCATGTTTTATTTCTTCAGTATTGTTGCACCCTAAAATTTGCTCAACCTTATTCATTTGGTTTATGTTTCAATATCAATAGCATTTGCATATAGAGTCATGTACATAGTCTAATCATTTGCATAGCATAAGCATAGCAAGTCATCCAACAGGGGACCAATCATTATTCTCATCTCTAGAGGCCTATCAAGAGGTTATTATTCAAATTCAATCTCATTCAAGTCATCAGAAAGAATTTGAAAGCTGGGAAGTCAATGGATCAAGCAGTTCATCTATCTCCTATCTGAGGGTACCTAGGGATCATCAAGGAAAGTATGAGCTGTGAATTGAAGGCATGGGGAGTATCTAGACATCTTGGAGGACTTAGAAAGTCATTTGGAGAAGGAGGCAAGTCATTGGTGTAGTCACAAGAGTTGTGGAGGAAGACAGTCAACTAGGGTTTCACCTGGGTCAACCCTGGGTCAACTCTAGGTCAATTGACTGATTGAGAGGCATTAAAGGCTATTGGAGATATGTGGGGTTCATCATTTGACATGAAGAAGAAGGATATGTTGTTATGCTAAGAAGAAATCAGGAGAAATCAAGGAGAAGAGGAGTTTCTAAATTAGGGTTTCTGTGTAAAATCCCCTAGTTTAGGTCAAATTTCCAAGCAAGATAAGTCAGAATGCAAGCTTCAAATGGATACTTGGATAACATGGAACTTGTAGAGGGTCTAAAGACCTTTAATTTGAGTGGTGGAAGACATTAAGGAGATTCATAGAACTCAAGTTATGGTCCTTGCAAGTTACAGGTCATCTGAGGTATCTGAACTTTTGTCTGTGAAAGTGACTTGACTTCCAAGCTATTTTTACCCCTCAAGGAGATTCCAAATGAATTTCTGGTAAACATAAGAATTGTTCCTCATTGTCTTAGCTTTCTATAATGGTATAGTATGCCTTCATATGATTTGTGGAACTCTACTTATGGTCTTGGCAAGCAAAGGGTATTTTGGTCATCTGAGGATTACAGGTCATTCTTAGCCTATGCCTAAAACTCATACAAGGGAGCTTCAAATGGAAAACTTCCCAACATCAAAGTTGCTCAAAATGCCATTTAAAGTCTATAAAAGAAGTCATGAAAGCTTGGAAATGCATAGAATTAGACTTGACCAAAGTTGGTGAAAAATGGCCTAAAAAAGGCATATAACTTGAAAAAGTTCAAGTTGGAAAATGGTTTGAGAGATCTACAAATCCAATATGGGTCATCCAATATACCAAATTGATTCCCAGCATCATTTTAGAGACATTGGTTCAGCCACATTTTTGAGTTTAGGCTTAAAAATTGGACTTCCTTTGTAAAGTTGTTTCTTGCATCATAAGGCAACATGGCAAAACTTAACATAAGGCAAGGAAAAGCTTGGTTTTTCATACATACACTCCTAATATCTCATGAAAGGAGATTTTCACACAAGTTTACCCAAGGTGCAAGCATGATATGAGATGATTCAAAATACCAACAAATGATAAGTTCATGAAAGTTCCACAAGTTTCTAGATCCCTCTAGGACCAATCTAGAAGCTTCTCATTCTGTTAATCCTCACCTACATAAGGAAATGAAGCCATTTGTGCATTGGTTGGTGATTCTTTGAGCTTGCAAACACTACTTTGATTCCTTCACTCCCATTTGCATTTTCTCTTCAAACTCCATTGAAGCTTCATCAATCATCTTAATTTCTGTTATCATCATCATCCACCATTATCATAGAGTAATTGGCAAAGGAAATTGAGAGGAATTCGTGGCTGGTTAGGGTGATCCAAGTTTACACTCCAACTTGCATGAAGAGGGGGATAAGGTCATTCAAGAAGATTTAGCCACAACCCTTGCAAACAGTAGAAAGCACACCATTGGAGGAGCATCTAGAAGCCATTACAAGTCTTGAATTGCAGCACAACTACACCTACCATCATCACTTGCAAGGTAGGCATTTCCCTTCGAATCTCCTTATTTATTCAGTTATAAATCATATGGTTAGGATAAAGATGCTTAGAGACCCTAGGGGATTGAATTCTGAGAATTATGGAGACTTCTATGAAGTTCCATGGCAGGTCACCATTTCTTTAAGTTCCAAGAACAAGCTGTGCATTAGGTTGTAATTGATATGGGATAGCATGGAATGATGAGGGTAGCATGTAGAACAGTTTTAGATCATTAGGATTGAGTTCTAGCAAGGTTGATGTCAGAAGAGCATGGTGAAACCCTAGCTTTCGTGCCCTCTGTTTGGGATCTACAAGGAGAGTTAGCAAAAACTAAGATCAAGAATGGATTCCCTGTGATTAGTAGATCATTTTAGGGTTTTGAATTTTTCATTTTCATCAAGTGATCATGGAGAACGATCTGGTTGAATTTTCGTGCATGAAGTATGTTCTGCTGAAACCCTAATGGTTGGAGGAAGACGATGGCCAATGGCCCTTGGATCTGATGAGAAGTCTTGACTTGACCAAGGATCTAACGCTCCACATTCAATCTGAGTTTTGGAGGCAAATTTCAAAAGAATGAAACGATGTGTTTCATTAACGTGTACTACTGGGCCGTTTTTGTTATCCGCACCCCCACTCTTGCTGGGCCCAACGTGTATCCATTATTTTTCTTACTCTTCATACCCCCTGCCTTTTATTTCATTTTAACTTTCTTTTCATTTTCATGCATTTTATAAAAATCATAATAAATCATAAATTTCATATTTTTTAATGGTTCTTTTTGCATTAATTTCCTCAAAATGTCTAGAAAATTATAAAAAATAAAAATTGCATTTTATTTTTTATTTGATATTTTTCCCATATTTTCCAAATAAATGCCTATTTTAGGTGTTCCATTTCATACATGATTTTGTTAATTTTTGTTCTAATAGTTGCTTTAATATTTTTCACCCATTCTTTTTAGGTTGATTAGTAGACATTGTTAGCTTGTACATACAATTTAGTTCCCATTTTTAGAAATTAATGTCATGTGATTAGTTTAGGTATGAATAACATGAACAAAATTAGGGTTTTAAATCAACTTAGGTGAGATAGTTTAATTCTTTTAGGAAATTTTCATTTGATTTTGGGGGTATGGGCTATAGGGGTTATGGGTATAGGATAGATCCCCTTAGAAATCACTAGGATTCCCCTACTGCTATTAGTATATACTACTATATTTGATTGATTGGTGTGGTGTGCCCTCTGGGGATTATTGATTTGTCTGTGTGGGTATTGGGATTGCCTGGGGATTGGGGAAGCTGAAGACTTGTGATGATGAAGCCATTGGAGATCCAGAGCTTGAAGACCAACTTCCAGAGTTGATGAGGAGATTCCTGCTAGCAGCTGTTGAGGAGATTAGGGTTTAGGAGCTAGGCAGAGCTCTAGATTAGAAAGTTTGATTCTCAAATATGGAAGGTTTTGACTGCCTTCATTCCTCTCTGTGATACAGAGTCTCTCTAAGACACTCACCCCCTTCCTTTGGAAGGCTTGGTGCTACTGTCTAAGGGATAGAACTCTTGAGAGAAAATGTCTTATGTGTTAGTAGCAGTTGGTTTGCCACCCTTGGTAGTCAACTAATTGCTTAACACCCAATTCACTCTGGTGATTGATCCCTCAGCTTGGAGGATAGGACTTGAAGAAAAGCCATTGTAGACTGAAGATTGATAACCAAAGCCCTTGCTTGAAGACTGTGGAGATGGGGACTGATGCTTGCTGAAGCTTGTAGCTGTTTGGAGATGACTTGAAGATAGATGTGGTGCAGAGCTGCTGTGGCTGTTTACCTTTCTGCTGTATTTCATTTCTGATGTATTGATTGGTTTTCCTGACTGTATTGTTTGCTGTTTACCCTGTTGGGGTTGAAAGTGAATCCTGTTCACTTTTGCCTATTGTTTTCTAGGTTCGAGGTTGAGTGGGACTCCCTTGCCTCGCTTGTATTGCTGCATCCATGCATTTTACTGCTTTACTGTATATATCTGATGTTGTTTCTGTTTTCGTCTATTCCCTTAGGATCTCTGTTTCTCTCTGTGCAAGAGAGGAGCATGATAGACACTAGGTCTTAACCCATGCATGATAACATTAGGTTAGTTTGATTCCCTTCGCAACCGTAGGTTAGAGTTCTGTCTCTTCTTCCTCAAAACACACAGAAAAATACAATAAAATTTCAAACTCAATAAAAGACACTTCTTCCGTAAAAGAATGTGAACTCATCAAGACGTCATTTTTGTCCGCTTGGACTGTTAATCAGAGAAACCTTTTTCAGAAGGAATAAAATCAATCAAGACAAGCTTGTGTCATACGTAGCCCGAACTACGTTTGCTCTGATCTTCCATGCAGTGTGGAAGTACGTAAGCATAGGATGCGATATCCTAGCGAGCAACCTTCCCCCCCTTTCCCGTAGGTAGGCGAACTACGTTGACTCTGATTTCTCGTTCCAGACGAGAATACGTAGGCATAAAGTGCGATACTTTGCCGAGTCATTTTCTTTTCTTTTAACCCTTTGACATATAGAGTAGATAGAGTAACAATCCATACCCGAAAACAAGCGTGGATCCCGTCGAGTACGACGGACGTGAGGGGTGCTAATACCTTCCCCTTGCGTAACCGACTCCCGAATCCAGGTTTTGGTTGCGACGACCATACCTTTCCCGTGTTGTGCGAGGTTTACTCTGAGCGTTTCCTTTCCCTCCCGTGGGATAAATAACGCACGGTGGCCACTCTTCTGTTCAGCCGACGCCGATTTTCGCAGTAGCGACAGCTGGCGACTCTGCTGGGGATCCAACGTCCCCTGGCTGCTAAGGACTGTGATAGTTCTTATGCATTTGGGATCCAACGTCCCTTAAGAGAGTAAATCCTAACGCTTGTTTTCCCGTCGAGGATTTTGTATGGATTTATATTTCTGACCTTTATTTTCAGCATTATATATATTGATTATTATTGCTGTATTGGGGTGTGACGGGTGTTCTGATATTGAGTGAGAAGCCGGACCTGGGCTTGAGTGCACCCTAGAATTAGAGTAGAGATTAGTTGGCGCCCGCTTGCTTTGCTTGCCTTGGTGTCCCGCGAAATCTACACTCAGACGAGGTTCCTCTGGTTGGCCTCCTGCCCCTTCCTTTGGTTGGCGTGGGTTGCTGGTTAGTTGAATTGTCGACTCTGGGGACCGATCATTTGGAAGTTGGCTAAGTGAGGCCTCTTCAGGATTTGATGATGCCACTCCTTCTGGGAATCGTATCATCAACCCTAAAAGTCTGTGACGCCGACGACCGCATAGGATGCCATACCTTTGTCAGTTACTAGGACATCCACCTGTGAGAGGGTTTGGGGATATGCAGGTAACTAGACCTTCAGATACCGGTTATTTCTTGATCAGAGATCCTGGGTATTTATGAGTTATGAGGTCTGTCAGAGACCATTTTGGAGATGTGTTATGAGGTCTGTCAGAGACCAGTTGAGGAGTTCTGAGGTCTGCCAGAGGCCTATTGGAGTTATGATTTGAGGTCTATCAGAGACCAGCCAGAGTTATGCTGTAGGTCTGTCAGAGACCATTGTTGGAGCTTTGTTTTAGGTCTATCTGAGACCAGGGTTTGAGGCCTTCTAGAGAATCTATCTGAGACTTCTTGATATGGTTCAGGCTATTCAGCTACGACAGTTGGTCCCCGTTGCATGTTACTTGCATTGCATTTGTTTGCATACTCATCATCATTGCATCCTACTAACGTGTGTCTGTGCTGCAGGTGCATTTGCATTTCCCTAGTTCTAGTGTCCGGATTTCTGAGTGATTGGTCATGGCCAGCTTAAGAAGGACAGTTGCTTACAAATTGCCCACTCCTGATGTTGTTCCCCTGCTTGGGTTGATCTCTCTGGCTAATGAGGACGTTCGTAGGAGCTTCAGAATGAGCTATGGAAGACTATTGAGATTGGTGCGCAAACCCACGGAGACAGAGCTAGATGGGTTGTACGCTTTGATGCAATTCTATGATCCCGCATTGAGATGTTTTACGTTTGCTGATTTCATTATGGGGCCTGCCATTGAGGAGTATGTGGAGTTTACTGAGTTACCCGTGCAAAACCAGGTTCCATTCATTCATTCTGGCATTAAGCCCAAGCCAGAAGACTTGGCAAAAGCTTTGCATGTGGATGCTTCCGAACTGTTGACTACTGTTTCCCGTGGAGTGCCAGGCTTCTCGCTCCAGTTCTTGATTGGTAAAGCCCAGGAGTACGCTAAGAGCGGGTGCTGGATTGCCTTCAATGTTGTGCTGGCTCTGTGCATTTACGGCATAATATTGTTTCCCAATGTACCGGATTTTGTGGACTTCGATGCCTTCTACTTGTTTGCCGCTGGTAATCCTGTACCGACCTTGCTCGGAGATTTCTACCACTCACTGCATTACAAGAATGAGAAGGGAAGAGGAAAGAATGTTCATTTCTGTGTACCATTGCTGGATATGTGGTTTAAAAGCCACCTTCCCATGAAGGGACCTTTTGTGAAGAGTGCAACCATAGCTAGTTGGTCAGAGCGCCTAATGAGGCTATCTTCCGAAGATGTTGAGTGGTTTGATCAAGACCTGCTAGGATCTGAGCTTATATTCAGTTGTTCTGGGTACCCTAATGTTCCGCTGATAGGAAGAAAGGGGTGTATCAATTACAACCCTTCTCTGTTCGTCCGTCAGTTCGGATATGCGCTGAAGAACCTGCCAAAGGAGGAAGAAGTACAAGAATCTCTGTACTTCACCGGAGATTTGAAGGGGGGGTTATTGGCCAAGCTGCAGCATGCCTGGACGCGTATTAACCGAAGAGGGAAGCCGTTGTTAGGGAAAAATGACTGTCAGGCCTATGCACCTTATAAAGTTTGGATTCAAGAGAGAGCAAGTCAGTTGCGGATGCCATTTCCAGATGCACCAGCCTTTGTTCCTGTTCCGATAGCAGAGCCAACTACTGTTTCTAGGGAAGCCTACGAGCAAGTCATGAAAGAAAAAGAAGCCTTGATGAAGGTCAACGAAGGGTTAGAGCAGGAGCTGGCCCAGATACGCAGCGAGAAAAACAAGGCCGTCCATGCTTTCCAACAGCAGATTGAGCTAATGAACAGACTAGGGGCTGAGTTGATTGAGGAAAAGAAGAAGCGCGAACGTCTGGGGCAAGAGTTCAGAAGCTCCCATGGCATGCTTGAATCCAAGAAGAAAGCGCTTGACATCGCTCACCGAGAGATCTCTTCTTGCAATAAGACTTGGAATGCTACGCTCACCAACAATAAGAAGAGGGAGGATAAGTTGAAGCAGCAAATTTCCGACCTCGAAGAGCAGTTGAAGTCCGGCATCAAGAAGTGTGAAGAAGAAGTGATGACCAGGTATAGCCTCCAGAACGCCCTAAACAAGGCCATCAAAGGCAGAGATGAAGCTGTGTCTCAGAAGCGTAAACTAGAGGATCGCTTCGGAGAGGGGGCATGGGAAGAAACTGCTGAAGACGTGCGACGTGTTCTTAAGAAAAGAAACCAACTTGTTGAGGGGCTGCTTGATCGACCAAGCCATCCGGAGACCAAGAAGCTGCTAGAAGAGTACCAGACTTATGGGAGGATTTGATCATTTCATGTAGTAACTTGTATGCTTTATTTGCATAGTGCTGACCATCACCAGGATTGTTGGTTGAGGTCATGCCTTCTTGTTGTATTCTCAGTGATATTGTATTCCGGGCTTATTGATTTCTCTGCAATATATGAGGCTTTCTGTGATTCAGCTCCGATCTTTATATTGATAGCACTGTCACTGCACCGGCACCTTCACACTAGAATCGGGGAATGGATTTCCCTAATGCACAGACACACATTGCATTGCATTCATATTCATATTGCATTACAGGTAATCTTTGGATGGTGTCTTATTTCCTGCTCTGTACCAGGTATTTTCAGGATTGCAGATCAGCACCCGCACCGCTATTCTACTCGCACCAACTGTCGAAGAATCATGGATCAAATGCAGAACGAGATGCAAGATGTGCGCAAGAAGCTAGCTCTCTTTATGCAGACCATGGAAGCTATTGCAAAAGGTCAGGAGAATTTGCAAGCCATGGTGCAACCTCTGTTGGCCCGAAATGCTGGACACGGTAATGAGGATCATCAGTCTGTGCGAGTCGATACTGTTCATGGAGATGGCACTCCCACGCCAGTGGCTCCGCCTGTAGTCAATATACCTGCCGCTAATGTCAACAACGCTACTGCCGCTGGGAACGGTAACGTCGGAGTTGGGAACGAGACTGTTGTCCATAACGTTGGGCTTGGTGATGTCAACTTGGGTGATAATATGGGAGGCAACGACTTTGTCAATGCGGGATTCGGGTTCAATGATCAGGGATTCAATAATGCTGGGAAATACGGTTTCAATGCTCAAGGCTTTGGGCAAGATGGTTATGGTGTGGCCAATCAGGGTTACGGAGGTTTTGGAAATGGAAACGGCGCTGGGTTAATGGCTTTTGGGCCTGCTGGAGGTGTTCAGGGATACGACAACAGAGGCCGAGGTCCGACGATGAATCAGATTATAGCTGGCCGCAATAATGGATATGATGGGTATGGAGCTGGGAATGGTATGTGGCAAGAAGATCAGCAGGAGGACGCTTTCTCCGGCGGAGGTTTCGAAGGGCCGATGGATGACTCCCAAAAGATCAGAATGCTAGAAGAGCAGATGAGGAGGGTCCTGAAACAAAGTGTTGTGGGCTTAGACATGGCAACAATGGGTCTGATACCTGGCTTGAGGGTGCCAATCAAATTCAAAGCTCCTGCGTTTGATAAGTATAAAGGGGACACATGTCCGAAAGTGCACGTGCGGGCTTATTACAGAAAGATGTCTGCATACTCAACTGATGAGAGAATGCTAATGCATTTCTTTCAAGATAGTCTGTCGGGTCCTTCCCTAGAGTAATATATGGGATTGGAGCCAACTAATATCAAGACATGGAAGCAATTAGCAGAGGCATTTGTATCTCACTACAAGTATAACAGCGACTTGGCGCCCAATCGGGTCCAATTGACCGGGCTGTCGCAGAAGAAGGGTGAGAGCTTTAAAGAGTACGCGCAAAGGTGGCGCGATATGGCTGCCAGGGTCCGCCCTCCCTTAGAGGACAAGGAAATGAATGACATGTTCGTCGGCACATTCACAGGCTTGTTTCATGACATGCTGTTTCATACATCTCTGGCCAGTTTCTCAGACTTAATTCTGATGGGAGAAAAGATTGAACGCAACATTAAGCAAGGAAAATTCCAGGCTGAGGAATCAACTGCATCTGGCAGTAATAGGAAGGCTTTTGGTGGGCGCCGTCAGGGCGAGGCAAGCGCAGTATTTGGAGGCCGAGGCAGGGGATGAAACCAATATCATCAGCCGCAGCAGGTGGCGAGTGTTACTATCCCGTATCAGCAACAACCACTTCAACCACAACAACCGTTTCAACAGCAGCCAATGCAGCAACAACAGCAACAGCAGCAGCAGCCACAGCAGGGAGCACAACAGGCTCAGCGAAGATTCCAGGGTGGTAAACCAAGAAGAGTGTTTGAGAAGCCTCCCTCAACATATGCAGATTTGTTGCAGACGCTGTTGGGTCTAAACCTGGTAGAGAAGAGAACTCTGGCACCGATAACGGGAACTCCTCCGTATGGTTATGATGCGAGCAGGCACTGTGAGTTTCATTCTGGGGCTCCGGGCCACGATATAGAGGGTTGCCATGCTTTTAAGCACGTTGTGCAGGATCTTTTGGACAATAAGACTATCAATTTCAGAACAGCAGGTCCGAATATAGTGCAGAAACCCATGCCTAATCATGGGGCAAACGCCATTCTGACTGAGGAAGGGTTGAATCTGATTATGAATGTCGACGATTTAAAGACGCCGTTGAGCGAGATAAAAAGCAGATTGTTGCAAGGGGGTGTTTTTCCAGGATGTGACGAGTATTGCTTAGAATGCTGGACCCTAGCTGGGGGGTGTGATGATTTGAAGAAAGGCATTCAGGCTTTAATTGATGGAGGCACATTGCAGTTTGACCGAGCAGCAATTGAAGAGCCTGCAGGGGCGGTAGCAGATGATCAGAGTGATATGGCCACTGTAACGATTCCTCGAAAGACAATCACTATTGCAGCACCGGTCCAACGACCACTGATCACCATAACTAAAGCCGGACCGTGGTCATATGGGTTGGAGGTGTATTGTGACGGGATAAAGATTGATGTTAACAAGCAGCCAGCTGAGACTGTAGATAATGTTGTTGGTTCAGGAGGTATGACAAGGAGTGGTAGGATCTTTATATCACCTGAAGTGGAGGCCGAAAGACTAGCAAAAGGAAAAGGGAAGATGGTTGAGAATGTCCCAGTGCAAGCAAGCGACAAAGAAGCGGCATCGAAGGATGTAGAAGAGTTCATGCGCTTAATTCGAAAAAGTGATTATAAGATTGTGGAGCATCTGCAACAGACGCCGTCCAAAATATCTATACTGTCGTTGCTACTGTGTTCTGAAGCTCACAGAAATGCTTTGTTGAAAGTCCTGGATACTTCCTTTGTATCCCAAGACGTCTCTGTAAATCAGCTGGAAGGAGTACTGGCACACGTGAATGCAGGCCACAGCTTGGGCTTTACCGACTTCGATTTGACCCCGAAAGGGAGAGATCATAATATGGCGCTGCACATATCTGTCGAATGTAGAGGATCAGTAATGTCGCATGTATTGGTCGACACCGGATCGTCTTTGAATGTGCTGCCCAAGAAGGCGATGATGAAGCTAGATGTCAGAGGAATCCTGTGCATGCCCAGTGACTTGGTAGTCAGAGCGTTTGATGGCATGCGAAGAACAGTCTTTGGATCGATAACATTGCCTCTGCAGGTGGGGCCGGAGGTGTTCGCTACGGAATTTTATATCATGGATATACAGCCTGCATACAGCTGCTTGCTTGGAAGACCTTGGATTCACGGGGCTGGGGCAGTCACGTCTACCCTGCACCAGAAGTTGAAATATATGGTCGGAGACAGCGTAGTCACCGTGTACGGAGAAGAAGACATCCTGGTCAGCCATCTGTCGTCATTTAAATATGTGGAGGTCGACGAAGAGATCCACGAAACGCCCTGCCAGGCATTTGAAGGTTTGCGTATCAAGGACAAAGGTCCCGGGCCGAGCAAAGTGTCAGAGATAGCCGTCTCATCGTATAAAGAAGCTCAAGCTCTAGTGGAGGCCGGAGAAGCAAAGGGCTGGGGAAAAGTGCTGGATATTCCTGTAAAGATGGACCGGTTCGGGCTGGGATACCAACTGTCGTCGTCAACACCTGCTGTGGGGCCACCCCGTTTCAGAGGGCCAATAACTATCTCTGCCAGTGGAGTATGTCATGAAACCATCAATGCTGCTTCGGAGTCTGACGAAGGAGACAGCGACTGTGATATGGATGCCTGGATTCAGCCAAGCACGCCAGGACAAGGACTGTGCAACTGGTCTATTCAGGAGCTTGTTCCTGTGACTCTTAAACAGTAATGCTTTGCTTTATTAATTGTTGAATAATCTGATGTCTTGCCCGGGGCATCGTGATTTGCTTAGGGTTGTGTTGTTATGAACATTGCGTGTTAATCATTAAATAAATGGCGTTTTTTTCATGTGCAAATACTGTAATCTCTGTCTTTCTTGTTTTGTATTTTTCAATAAAATGGCAACATAGTTATTCGCTTTATACACATTTTGAAGCACTTAACCATTCCTTTTGCAGGATAACATTTTCAGATGACATCCTTGAACCACCTATGACTCGTCCCGACTTTGAGCATCCGGTATTTCAGGCCGAAGAAGAGGTTGTCGAAGATAGTGACGTTCCTGAAGAACTGTCTTGGTTGGTAAAGCAAGAGGAAAGAGCCATTCTGCCTCACGACGAGGTCATCGAAATTATCAACTTGGGGTCGGAAGGGGTTGAGAAGAATATTCGTATCGGAGCCGCACTGCAGGGCGATATCAAGCGAAGACTGGTTGAAATGCTCAGGGAGTATAATGATGTATTCGCTTGGTCGTATGAAGATATGCCAGGGCTCGATACAGATATGGTTGTGCACCGTCTGCCACTGAAAGAAGAATGCCCGCCGGTCAAACAAAAGCTTCGCAGAACTCGACCAGATATGGCAGTGAAGATCAAAGAGGAAGTTCAAAAACAGTGGGACGCTGGTTTCCTGGCTGTGACAAAATATCCCTCGTGGGTTGCTAACATCGTACCAGTGCCAAAGAAAGACGGCAAGGTTCGAATGTGCGTGGATTATAGAGATTTGAATAAAGCAAGCCCAAAAGACGATTTTCCACTTCCTCATATTGACGTGCTAGTTGATAATACTGCTCAATACTCCGTATTCTCCTTCATGGATGGCTTTTCAGGCTATAACCAGATTAAAATGGCGCCAGAGGACATGGAGAAAACTACTTTCATAACGCCTTGGGGAACATTTTGCTACAAAGTGATGCCCTTTGGTTTGAAAAATGCTGGGGCAACATATCAGCGTGCGATGACGACTCTTTTCCATGATATGATGCATAAAGAGATCGAAGTTTATGTTGACGATATGATTGCCAAATCCCAGACGGAGGAAGAGCATCTGGTGAATCTGCTGAAGTTATTTAAAAGGCTTAGGAAGTTCAGGATGAGGCTGAACCCTAACAAATGCACCTTCGGGGTGAGATCGGGTAAACTACTGGGGTTTATCTTAAGCGAAAGAGGAATAGAGGTCGATCCTGCTAAAATAAAAGCGATTCAAGAAATGCCGACGCCTAAAACAGAGAAAGAGGTGCGCGGGTTTTTAGGGAGGGTGAACTACATCGCTCGGTTCATATCTCACCTAACGGCCACGTGTGAACCATTATTCAAGCTGTTGAAGAAAGATCAAGCTGTAACGTGGAACGAAAACTGTCAAAAGGCGTTCGATAAAATAAAGCAGTATTTGCAGGAGCCTCCTATTTTGATACCCCCAGTGGCGGGCAGACCCTTGATCATGTATTTGACGGTTCTTGAGGGAAGCATGGGTTGTGTTCTCGGTCAACACGACGAGACAGGAAGAAAAGAGCATGCGATCTACTACTTGAGTAAGAAATTTACAGATTGTGAATCTCGATATTCAATGCTTGAGAAAACTTGTTGCGCGCTAGCCTGGGCCGCCAAGCGTTTGAGGCAATACATGCTGAATCATACAACCATGCTCATCTCGAAGATGGATCCTATCAAATATGTATTCGAAAAGCAGGCGTTATCAGGGAGAATTGCCCGTTGGCAGATGGTCTTGACTGAATATGACATCCAATACATCTCACAAAAGGCTATAAAGGGGAGCGTGTTGTCGGAGTATCTGGCGGAGCAGCCCATTGAAGATTACCAATCGATGAGGTTTGATTTTCCTGACGAGGATATCATGTACCTAAAGATGAAAGATTGTGAAGAGCCGTTGCCAGACGAAGGACCGGAGGTGGGTTCCAAATGGAAGATGATATTTGACGGAGCTGTGAATGCTTACGGTAGCGGAATAGGGGCAATCATCACTACTCCACACGGGTCGCACATCCCGTTCACTGCCCGATTGACCTTTCCAGTTACCAACAATGAGGCCGAATACGAAGCTTGTATAATGGGGCTTGAAGAAGCCATTGATTTGCGAATCAAGAATTTAGACGTATACGGAGACTCAGCTCTGGTGGTGAATCAGATAAAAGGGGAATGGGAGACACGTCAGCCCAACTTGATACATTACATGAACTATGCAAGGAGATTGTTGCCTTTCTTCGACAAGGTTGAGTTGCATCATGTGCCGCGGGCCGAGAATCAAATGGCTGACGCCCTCGCCACTTTGTCTTCCATGTACAAAGTCAACTTCTGGAACGAGGCCCCCAGAATCGTTATCTCTCGGCTTGACAGACCAGCTTACGTATTTGCTATTGATGAAGCATCTGACGACAAACCGTGGTATTTTGATATCCTTAATTTTCTGAAGAATAAAGAGTATCCGGCTGGGGCATCCAGTCAAGATCAGAAGACTCTCAGAAGATTAACGGGTAATTTCTATTTGAATCCGGATGGCGTCTTATACAAAAGAAACCACGACTTGGTGCTATTGCGTTGTGTAGATGAAAGAGAGGCAAAGCTGCTCATGGAGGAAATACACGAAGGTACATTTGGTACGCATGCTGGTGGGCATGCTATGACGAGAAAATTGCTGCGGGCAGGTTATTTTTGGCTGACGATGGAAACTGACTGTTTCAAGTTTGCGAGGAGGTGCCACAAGTGCCAAATCTATGCTGATAAGATCCATGTGCCTCCGAGTCCCCTAAATGTGATGTCATCACCATGGCCATTCTCGATGTGGGGAATCGACATGATTGGAAAGATCGAGCCGACAGCTTCTAACGGGCATCGATTCATCCTAGTAGCAATCGATTACTTCACCAAGTGGGTGGAAGCGGCGTCTTACGCAAATGTAACGAAGCAAGTGGTGGTCAGATTCATCAAGAGAGATATCATTTGCAGATATGGAATCCCCGAACGGATAATCACGGACAACGGTTCGAACCTGAACAACAAAATGATGAAGGAGCTCTGTCAGAATTTCAAGATCGAACATCACAACTCCTCCCCTTACCGACCCAAGATGAATGGCGCTGTCGAGGCGGCCAATAAGAATATCAAGAAGATCGTTCAGAAGATGGTGGTGACCTATAAGGATTGGCATGAGATGCTACCTTTTGCTTTGCACGGTTATCGTACGACGGTACGCACATCAACCGGGGCAACCCCGTTCTCGTTAGTATACGGAATGGAAGCGGTATTACCATTGGAAGTTGAGATCCCTTCTCTGAGGGTATTGTGAGACGTTCAGCTGGACGAGGCAGAATGGGTGAAAGACAGGTTGAACCAACTGAGTTTGATGGATGAGAAGAGGCTAGCTTCTCTAGCATACGGTCGTTTGTATCAGAGCCGAATGAAGAAAGCATATGACAAGAAGATACATCTGCGAAGCTTTCAGACGGGCGACCTTGTGCTGAAAAGGATTCTCCCGCCGCAAGCAGATCACAGGGGCAAGTGGACCCCCAACTACGAAGGGCCATATGTTGTCAAGAAAGTATTTTCAGGAGGAGCTTTATTATTGTCCACCATGGACGGTGAAGACTTTACATCGCCTGTAAATTCGGACGCAGTTAAAAAATACTTTGCTTAAAATTGACCCGCTGGACAGAAAAAAGAGAGTCCAGGCAAAAACGGGGCATCCTGGCGAACCAAAAACAGAATGAAAGGTTCGGGCAAAAGTTAGGGATAAAATTGAAAAAATGTACACCCGCGAAGTTGAAAACCTACACTGGGCGGCTTCGGCAAAAAAGGGTATCCCGGTGAACTGAAAACCCGTAAAGGGCGGTTCACGCAAAAGTTAGGGATTTGAAAAGCAAATGAATGCGGTCCGAATTTGATACTGCGGTGAGCATCAGTGCGGGAGAATACCTGAGGGGTCAATTATCAGATACAACCGCTTCGGAAGTATGGATACCGGGAAAGCATTGGAGTCGGGCGAGTCATAGGAGGATCAGTTGGTGGTGTTCGTCTGCACCCTGTTGCCGACATGTGTACAAATTTAATTTGTCATTATATTTATGCTTCTTGTGCATACTTGTATATTTGTTGTGCGTAGCTTCCTCTTTTCAGGAGTTACATCCCGTGTACAAAACTCTGCCCATTCAGGGGCCCAATCAATAAAATGTGTTATTCAGTATTTGATGCTGGTTCTTTACTGTTTTGTGCATGATAAACACCTAGGTTTGATGAAACTAGCAAGTGCATAACATCGCTGGCCCTTGCCAACAGTTGCTAAAACTTTGAATTAACTGAAAATGATGCCACTAACACTAACCTGAATAGATTTGGTTGTGTAGACTTGTCTTGTCTTGTTTGTGTTGTTGCAGGGTTCATAGCCGTATGAAGAGGATGATCAAAAGATTGCAGTAACGAAAGACTCGATCCCCACGCAGGTCGCGATTCCGAGATGACAATGTTCCTCACTGAAGAAGGATCAAATTCCCCAGCTAGTCATAGCTTATTCCAAAGGGCATTCTCCAGCAGAGTCGTTTACTCTCAGCAGAATTGGCGATTCCAAGATTGTAGGTTGTACTCAAACAGTGCATCTCAAGCAGAGTGGTTCAGCCTCAGAAGAAGATTAATATTTGTGAGCTGTATTCAGGCAGTTTACCTTTCCCCGCAGGGTCATTTACTCTCTCCCCCAGTGGGGTCAGTTAATTTCCCCCAAGAGAATCATCCCATCCTCAGTGGAGTTCTCTTTTCCAGCAAGTGTTTTCATTCCTCCCAGTGGAACTCGAAGATTAAGACTCTCCCCGGAAGAGTTGGTGTGGGTCCGGGCATGTATTTTGTCAGAATACCGTGTGATATCCGTTCACTCTCCAGCAGAAGTTCAATCATACCAGGCGCACCTGCTATTCTCTAGCAGAGTTATATCCCCCAGCAGAGTGTTACTTCAGTGAGGTGATTGGTATTGAGTTCCCAATTTCCCAGCTGAGGCGACTTCACTCTCCCAGCATTTATTTTGCTGGGATAGTTATGTAGCATCTGGCTATCCCCAGCGGAATTGGCATTATCTTCAGCATTTATTTTGCTGAAGCAGTTTCTGTACCCAGCAGTTCGAGTCTGCAATTGCATTGGCATATAGTGTCACACTTGCATCCACCAAATAAAAGCGTAGCATTTCCATGTCGAATGGAGCATTGCATCATTGTCGAACGCATGCATTTTGAAACATAAACTCGGTTGGCTGACCTTTTGTTTCAAGTATTGTTTCTCTTGCAGGTAGAGAGAGCTCTTGCTCAAATGAATTACCTAAACATTCAAGATCTCGACGTGAGACATTCAGCGAAAGTGTCAGCTTTGGCACTACTCCCCACAGAGTCAGCAGGATAAGTTTCTCTTTGTCCCTAAGCAGAGTTACTTATTTCCCCGCCAGGGTTCTTGTTGAAGTTTCTCTAGTCCGATCAGCGGATTGTTTCCTTCAAAGTTGTTGTTACGTCAGCATTAAAAGGTTTCATGAACCAGAATTTCAGAGGCTACCGCCGGTTATCAGAGCAGGCATCCAGTAGTTTGGTTTTCAGATATCCCCAGTAGAGTCGGCTCCGAAGTTGCTGTCACGTTTGTGGTTTGGGATCAATGGAGAAATGAGTCTTGACGTGGACAATTTTATTGACGGGATTTCTTCGTGCTAGAGAAGTGAGTGTCCTAACGTGGACAGATTTATTTCCTCGGATTGATGGGAGGTGTTAGTCCTAACGTGGGCAGGTTCGATTTCTCAGATTGTTGGAATGTGGAGGCCTGACATAGACATTTCCTCAAGTTGACGATGTGTGCTAGTCCTAACGTGAACAGAATCGAGCTCTCGGTGTGGATTGAATGTGAGGTCATAACGTTAACAAGATTGATTACTCTTCGTGTTGGAGTCCTGACGTGGACCATTTATTTCCAGCAGATAGCTTTATTCGTAATGGTGAAATGTGCGTCCTGACGTAGACCAGTTTGTAGTTCTTTGTGATGACAAGATACGAGAGTCTTGACACAGACAAATTTATCCTTCATCGTGTTGTTGGCAAAGTATGAGTCCTGACGTGGACAAAGTCTTATTCCCCAGCAAGTCGAAGACGCGCAAGTCCTGACGTGGACAGGTCCTATTGCTTCAACAGGTTGAGATGTGAGTCCTGACGTGGACAAAGCCTCACTTCCCCAGTGGGTCAAAGGGGCATGAGTCCTGACGTGGACAAGTTTTTATCCTCAGCGAGTCGAGTGGTGAGTCCTAACGTGGACAAATCAAGACGAAAAGCGTTTCCTTACGTGGAAAGGTTGGAGTCCTTACGGGGACAGATAAAGGAGTGTTCCTTACGTGGAACGATGGAGTCCTTACGTGGACAAATCAAGAAGATTATCATTCCTAACGTGGAAAAGTGGGTCCTAACGTGGACGATGTAGTCCTTACGTGGACATATCAAATTGTTTTCCTTACGGGGAAAGTTTGTATTCCTTACATGGAAGAAGAGATGATGATTCCTTACGTGGAAAAATGATTCCTTACGTGGAAGAAAAACGGTTTCCTTACGTGGAAAGATGAGTGTATTCCTTACGTGGAAAGCTTAGAGTCCTTACGTGGACAGATCAAGAATTTTATTCCTTACGGGGAAAAGAGGTGGTTTCCTTACGTGGAAAGATGATATACTCCTTACGTGGAAAGATTGAGTCCTTACGTGGACACCTCAAGTGGGAGTCCGGACGTGGACAGATCAAAGTTTGATTCCTAACGTGGAAAGATTAGAGTCCTTACGCGGACATATCAAGATTTATTCCTGACGTGGAAAGATAGTATTCCTTACGTGGAAAGAGGCTGGTATTCCTGACGTGGAAAGAAAGAGTGTATTCCTGACGTGGAAGGGTTTAGTCCTGACGTGGACAGATTCAAAAGAAGACGTATTCCTTACGTGGAAGAGTTTGACGAAGTAGAAGTTCATTCCTTACGTGGAAAGGTGAGTCCTAACGTGGACGGTGTTATTCCTAACGTGGAACGGTTATTCCTTACGTGGAAAGACGAGTCATCCCCAGCGAAGTCGCCGAGATTTTTCGTGTTGACGACAGGTGGAGTCCTAACGGGGACAGGTGTAGTTGAGATTTCTTTGATGATAGAATCTTTTTCGGGCTGATGAAAATAATCCCCAGCACGGTCGCTAATGGAGCAATCGGTTGTCGTAGCAGTCAGATTCAGCTGATGAGTGTCATTCCCCAAGCAGTGGTGCAGTTTATTTCTGCGGTTGGCAAATTTCTGGGTTCCTAGTATTCAACCGTCTCGTACCGCGAATGTCTGAAGGCTCCGGGCTCTTCACCCAATCGGGTCCAAGTCGCTTGAATAGGGGCAGCTGTTGCACCCTAAAATTTGCTCAACCTTATTCATTTGGTTTATGTTTCAATATCATTAGCATTTGCATATAGAGT
This sequence comes from Lathyrus sativus, assembly GCA_963859935.3. NCBI lineage: Eukaryota > Viridiplantae > Streptophyta > Magnoliopsida > Fabales > Fabaceae > Lathyrus > Lathyrus sativus. The sequence continues at coordinate 184,825,184 of OZ012736.1, read as the reverse complement.
CATGTACATAGTCTAATCATCTGCATAGCATAAGCATAGCAAGTCATCCAACAGGGGACCAATCATTATTCTCATCTCTAGAGGCCTATCAAGAGGTTATTATTCAAATTCAATCTCATTCAAGTCATCAGAAAGAATTTGAAAGCTGGGAAGTCAATGGATCAAGCAGTTCATCTATCTGCTATCTGAGGGTACCTGGGGATCATCAAGGAAAGTATGAGCTGTGAATTGAAGGCATGGGGAGTATCTAGACATCTTGGAGGACTTAGAAAGTCATTTGGAGAAGGAGGCAAGTCATTGGTGTAGTCACAAGAGTTGTGGAGGAAGACAGTCAACTAGGGTTTCACCTGGGTCAACCCTGGGTCAACTCTAGGTCAATTGACTGATTGAGAGGCATTAAAGGCTATTGGAGAGATGTGGGGTTCATCATTTGACATGAAGAAGAAGGATATGTTGTTATGCTAAGAAGAAATCAGGAGAAATCAAGGAGAAGAGGAGTTTCTAAATTAGGGTTTCTGTGTAAAATCCCCTAGTTTAGGTCAAATTTCCAAGCAAGATAAGTCAGAATGCAAGCTTCAAATGGATCCTTGGCTAACATGGAACTTGTAGAGGGTCTCAAGACCTTTAATTTTAGTGGTGGAAGACATCAAGGAGATTCATAGAACTCAAGTTATGGTCCTTGCAAGTTACAGGTCATCTGAGGTATCTGAACTTTTGTCTGTGAAAGTGACTTGACTTCCAAGCTATTTTTACCCCTCAAGGAGATTCCAAATGAATTTCTGGTCAACCTAAGAATTGTTCCTCATTGTCTTATATTTCTAAAATGGTATAGTATGCCTTCATATGATTTGTGGAACTCTACTTATGGTCTTGGCAAGCAAAGGGTATTTTGGTCATCTGAGGATTACAGGTCATTCTTAGCCTATGCCTAAAACTCATACAAGGGAGATTCAAATGGAAAAATTCCCAACATCAAAGTTGCTCAAAATGCCATTTTAAGTCTAGAAAAGAAGTCATGAAATCTTGTAAATGCATAGAATGAGACTTGACCAAAGTTGGTGAAAAATGGCCTAAAAAAGGCATATAACTTGAAAAAGTTCAAGTTGGAAAATGGTTTGAGAGATCTACAAATCCAATATGGGTCATCCAATATACCAAATTGATTCCCAACATCATTTTAGAGACATTGGTTCAGCCACATTTTTGAGTTTAGGCTTAAAAATTGGACTTCCTTTGTAAAGTTGTTTCTTGCATCATAAGGCAACATGGCAAAACTTAACATAAGGCAAGGAAAAGCTTGGTTTTTCATACATACACTCCTAATATCTCATGAAAGGAGATTTTCACACAAGTTTACCCAAGGTGCAAGCATGATATGAGATGATTCAAAATACCATCAAATGATAAGTTCATGAAAGTTCCACAAGTTTCTAGATCCCTCTAGGACCAATCTAGAAGCTTCTCATTCTGTTAATCCTCACCTACATAAGGAAATGAAGCCATTTGTGCATTGGTTGGTGATTCTTTGAGCTTGCAAACACTACTTTGATTCCTTCACTCCCATTTGCATTTTCTCTTCAAACTCCATTGAAGCTTCATCAATCATCTTAATTTCTGTTATCATCATCATCCACCATTATCATAGAGTAATTGGCAAAGGAAATTGAGAGGAATTCGTGGCTGGTTAGGGTGATCCAAGTTTACACTCCAACTTGCATGAAGAGGGGGATAAGGTGATTCAAGAAGATTTAGCCACAACCCTTGCAAACAGTAGAAAGCACACCATTGGAGGAGCATCTAGAAGTCATTACAAGTCTTGAATTGCAGCACAACTACACCTACCATCATCACTTGCAAGGTAGGCATTTCCCTTCGAATCTCCTTATTTATTCAGTTATAGATCATATGGTTAGGATAAAGATGCTTAGAGACCCTAGGGGATTGAATTCTGAGAATTATGGAGACTTCTATGAAGTTCCATGGCAGGTCACCATTTCTTTAAGTTCCAAGAACAAGCTGTGCATTAGGTTGTAATTGATATGGGATAGCATGGAATGATGAGGGTAGCATGTAGAACAGTTTTAGATCATTAGGATTGAGTTCTAGCAAGGTTGATGTCAGAAGAGCATGGTGAAACCCTAGCTTTCGTGCCCTCTGTTTGGGATCTACAAGGAGAGTTAGCAAAAACTAAGATCAAGAATGGATTCCCTGTGATTAGTAGATCATTTTAGGGTTTTGAATTTTTCATTTTCATCAAGTGATCATGGAGAACGATCTGGTTGAATTTTCGTGCATGAAGTATGTTCTGCTGAAACCCTAATGGTTGGAGGAAGACGATGGCCAATGGCCCTTGGATCTGATGAGAAGTCTTGACTTGACCAAGGATCTAACGCTCCACATTCAATCTGAGTTTTGGAGGCAAATTTCAAAAGAATGAAACGATGCGTTTCATTAACGTGTACTACTGGGCCGTTTTTGTTATCCGCACCCCCACTCTTGCTGGGCCCAACGTGTATCCATTATTTTTCTTACTCTTCATACCCCCTGCCTTTTATTTCATTTTAACTTTCTTTTCATTTTCATGCATTTTATAAAAATCATAATAAATCATAAATTTCATATTTTTTAATGGTTCTTTTTGCATTAATTTCTTCAAAATGTCTAGAAAATTATAAAAAATAAAAATTGCATTTTATTTTTTATTTGATATTTTTCCCATATTTTCCAAATAAATGCCTATTTTAGGTGTTCCATTTCATACATGATTTTGTTAATTTTTGTTCTAATAGTTGCTTTAATATTTTTCACCCATTCTTTTTAGGTTGATTAGTAGACATTGTTAGCTTGTACATACAATTTAGTTCCCATTTTTAGAAATTAATGTCATGTGATTAGTTTAGGTATGAATAACATGAACAAAATTAGGGTTTTAAATCAACTTAGGTGAGATAGTTTAATTCTTTTAGGAAATTTTCATTTGATTTTTGGGGTATGGGCTATAGGGGTTATGGGTATAGGATAGATCCCCTTAGAAATCACTAGGATTCCCCTACTGCTATTAGTATATACTACTATATTTGATTGATTGGTGTGGTGTGCCCTCTGGGGATTATTGATTTGTCTGTGTGGGTATTGGGATTGCCTGGGGATTGGGGAAGCTGAAGACTTGTGATGATGAAGCCATTGGAGATCCAGAGCTTGAAGACCAACTTCCAGAGTTGATGAGGAGATTCCTGCTAGCAGCTGTTGAGGAGATTAGGGTTTAGGAGCTAGGCAGAGCTCTAGATTAGAAAGTTTGATTCTCAAATATGGAAGGTTTTGACTGCCTCCATTCCTCTCTGTGATACAGAGTCTCTCTAAGACACTCACCCCCTTCCTTTGGAAGGCTTGGTGCTACTGTCTAAGGGATAGAACTCTTGAGAGAAAATGTCTTATGTGTTAGTAGCAGTTGGTTTGCCACCCTTGGTAGTCAACTAATTGCTTAACACCCAATTCACTCTGGTGATTGTCGCTACTGCGAAAATCGGCGCCGGCTGAACAGAAGAGTCGCCACCGTGCATTATTTATCCCACGGGAGGGAAAGGGAACGCTCAGAGTAAACCTCGCACAACACGGGAAAGGTATGGTCATCGCAACCAAAACCTGGGTTCGGGAGTCGGTTACGCAAGGGGAAGGTATTAGCACCCCTCACGTCCGTCGTACTCGACGGGATCCACGCTTGTTTTCGGGTATGGATTGTTATTCTATCTAAACTATAGGTCAAGGGTGAAAAAGAAAATAAAATGAAAATAAAAATGACTCGGCAAAGTATCGCACTTTATGCCTACGTATTCCCGTCTGGAACGAGAAATCAGAGTCAACGTAGTTCGCCTACCTACAGGAAAGGAGGGGAAGGTTGCTCGCTAGGATATCGCATCCTATGCCTACGTACTTTCATACAGCATGAAAGATCAGAGCAAACGTAGTTCGGGCCACGTACGACACAAGTCTGTCTTGGTTGGTTTTATTCCTTCTGAAAAAGGTTTTTCTGATTAACAGTCCCAGCGGATAAAAAATGACGTCTTGATGAGTTCACGTTCTTTTACGAAAGAAGTGTCTTTTATTGTGTTTGAAATCTTTATGTGTTTTTCTGTTTGTTTTGAGAAAGAAGAGACAGAACTCTAACCTACGGTTGCGAAGGGAAACAAGCTAACCTAATGTTATCATGCATGGGTTAAGACCTAGTGTCTATCATGCTCCTCTCTTGCACAGAGAGAAACAGAGATCCTACGGGATAGGCAGAAACAGAAACAATATCAGATATATACAGCAAAACAGTAAAATGCATGGATGCAACAGTACAAGCGAGGCAAGGGAGTCCCACTCAACCTCGAACCTAGAAAACAATAGGCAAAAGTGAACAGGCTTCACTTTCAACCCAACAGGGTAAACAGCAAACAATACAGTTCAGAAAACCAATCAATACATCAAAAATGAAATACAACAGCAGAAGAAACAGCATCAGCAGCTCTGAATCAACATCTGGCTTCAAGTAATCTCCAATCAGCTATGGGCTTCAACAAGCATCAATCTCCATCTGCATGACCTTCAGGCAAGGGTCTTGATCATCAGTCTTCCATCTGCAATGGCTTTTCTTCAAGCTCAAACCTCCAGGATGAGGGATCAGTCACAAGAGTGAATTGGGTGTTAAGCAATCAGCTGACTACCAAAGGTGGTGAACAGACTGCTTCTAACACAAGAGACATTTTCTCTCAAGAGTTCTATCTCATAGACACCATCACCAAGCCTTCCAAAGGAAGGGGGTGAGTGTCTTAGAGAGACTCTGAATCACAGAGAAGAATGGATGCAGACAAGGCAATCCATGTTTGAGAAACAAGACTTCTAATCTAGAGCTCTGCCTAGCTCCTAAACCCTAGTCTCCTCAGCATCTGCTGGCAAGAATCTCTTCTTCAACTCTGGAAGTTGATCTTCAACATCTGGATCTCCAATGGCTTCTCCTCCACAAATCTTCAGCTTCCCCAGGGCCCCAGACAAACCCAATACCCATACAAACAATCAATAAACCCCAGAGGGCACACCACACCAAACAACAGATATACAGACAGTAATAATAGCAGTAGGGGAATCCTAACTGTTCTCTAAGGGATCTAATAACTACCCATAGCCCCTATAGTCCCATAACTAATCTATTCAAATCCTAAGTCCAAAGGGGAATGACATCAAACTCCTAAGTTGTCACCTAAAACCCTAGTTTTGTTCATGATATTCAAGCATTTATTAATCACCTAAAATTAACCTCTAAAAATGGGAACTAAAATATTTCTACAAGTTTAACATCTCATCTAAACAATATGAAAAGAATGATCAAAAAATATCAAAGCATGTGAGAGAACAAAAATCATAAAAATAATGCCTGAAATGAATCTATTTAATATGACATTTATTTAGAAAATATGAAAAAAATATGAAATAAAACTAAAAATGAAATTTTATTTTCCTATAATATTCTAGCCATTTTAATGAAAATATGGTAAAAAGAATGGATTAAAAAGCATTTTTTATGAATTATTTATGAATTAATGAAATTGGTAAAATATTAAAATGAAATAAGAAAATTAAAATTGAATTAAATGAGGGAGGGGGGTATGAAGAGTAACTCGCCCCAGTTCAAATCTGGATGGGCCTCATAAAGGGGTGTTGGTAGCGTTTTGGACAAGGCCCAATAACAATCAGAATTGAAGAAATAACCAAAGAGCGCTGGGGGGTGAAACTAGCAACAGATCCACGTGCAAATTGGAAATGGGCTTAAACCTGGGGGTGGGGATAACAAAAGAGACTCAGGCCCGCCCGTTTCATTTAATGAAACGGTGCGTTTAGAGCCAAGGTCATTCCCTCCAAATCTGAAATTAAACGTAAGCCATTGGATCGCTATAATAGTCAAAGGTCCAAACCATAATGAACGGCCCTGATTTCGTCTTCCCCAAACGACCTGCAATTAGGGTTTCACTTCACCACGAACATCCATGCACGAACAACTTTCCTCCTCTCTGTTCTCACTTTACACGCCACGAATCCACATGCCATAAACATGAAATCTGCTCCAAATCTCTCCCTCTACAATCCTAGGGCATCAATTCATCTTGAAACTCACCACAACAACAAACACGATTGGATCAACATTCGGCCTCCATTGAAATGCACTGATATGGACCATCACCAATCTTCCCCAGACTTAGCCTAAACTAAACTACACCTAATGGAGATTAACATATGCTATCAAGCCACAATTATAACACACTAATCTGAGAGATATGAACACTAACAGTTTATGGCACCTGTCACTAACCATCACCAAATCGTTCCAAATTCATCTAACTTAATCTCCTAACCACCTAGATCAATTCTACACTAACAAAATCATGCCTAACTAACTGGATCAAGCAGTTTGAATGAAAACTTACCTTGTGCAAAATCTTGCAAACAGCTATGGAGATTGATGATTTGAGGCTTTTGAGACTTGGATCTTGATCAATCCTTGATGAACTTGATTCTGTATGCAAGCTTTGGATGAGATTTGGCCAGAATTATGCTATCCACTTGAATTGGCAACTTTGATATCCTTGCAAAAAGCACTCGAAAATGGATGATAACCACCTTGTTCTTGATTGAATTATACTATATGATGATGAATCAGTATGAGAAGGTTGATTATGATGAAGATTGATGAAGGTTTTGAGAGAATTGGAATGAAACTTCAATGTAAAAGAATGAGAAATCTTGTGAAATTCTTGGTGCAAATGAGGCCAACCCTTGATCAATGCCCATTTCATGAATATATAGACCCCAAATGAACATTCTAGATCCATCTTGCACATTCCCTTGCTTTCCAACTTTGGCTCATTTTGATTATGTTTCTTAAAAGGTAAGCAACCATGGATAACTTCATTTTTTCCTTCTAAACTCAAAAAAGTGTGTGAACCATTGTTCTTAGAATTGTTTTTCCATTCAAAATCATATATTGGAAGTCTCCATTTGGACTTGTAAATCTCCCAAACCATTTTTCAACTTGAAATTATTCACTTTATAAGCCTTTTTAGTTCATATTTTGACCAATTATGCAACATCATGCTATGAGCTTCTCCAATAACTTGTGACCTTCTTTCTAGACTTAAAATCCCATTTGGAGCAAGTTTGATGTTGTAAGTTTTTCCATTTGAGGCCTCCTTGTATGAGTTTTGGACATAGGTTAAAATGACCTGTAATTCACAAATGCCCAAAATACCCTTTGCTTGTCAAGACCATAAGTTGAGTTCTCCACATCATATGAAGGCATGCCATACCATTCTAGAAAGCTAAGACAATGAGGAACAATTCTTATGTTGACCAAGAATTCATTTGAAATCTCCTTGAGGGGCAAAACTAGCTTGGAAGTCAAGTCACTTTCACAGACAAAAATTCAGACACCCCAGATGACCTGTAACTTGCAAGGACCATAACTTGAGTTCTATAAATCTCCTTGAGGTCTTCCACCACTCAAATTAAAGGTCTTGAGATCCTCTACAAGTTTCATGTTGGCCAAGAAGCCATTTGAAGCTAGCATTTTGACTTATCTTGCTTGGAAATTTGACCTAAACTAGGGGATTTTACAGAGAAACCCTAATTTAGTAACTCCTCTTCTCCTTGATTTCTCTTGAATTCTCCTTGTCATATCTCCATATCCTTCTTCATATGTTCAATGATGATCCCCACATCTCTCCAATAGACTTGAATGCCCTCTTAAGTCAGTCAATTGACCTAGGGTTGACCTAGGGTTGACCCAGATGAAACCCTAGTTAACTGTCTTCCACTATAGCTCTTGTGCTTTCATCAATGACTTGCTTTCTTCTCCAAATGACTTTATAAGTCTCTCAAGATGTCTAGATGCTCTCCATGCTTTCATTTCACATCCCACAACCCTCTTGCTGATCCTCAGATATCCTCAGCTAGGAGGTAGACTCAAGGCTTGCTCTGCTGAACTCTTTGCTTTCAAATTCTTTCCTGATGACTTGAGTAGGGTGGAATTAGGATAATAACCTCTTGCTAGGCCTCTAGAGATGAAAATAATGATTGGTCCCCTGTTGAATGACTTGCTATGCTTATGCTATGCAGATGGTTAGTCTATGTACATGACTCTATATGCAAATGCTAATGATAATGAAACATAAATCCAAGGAATAAGGCTGGGCAAATTTTAGGGTGCAACAGCTGCCCCTATTCAAGCGACTTGGACCCGATTGGGTGAAGAGCCCGGAGCCTTCAGACATTCGCGGTACGAGACGGTTGAATACTAGTGAAACCAGAAATTTGCCAACCGCAGAAATAAACTGCGCTCCTGCTTGAGGAATAACATTCGTCAGCTGAATCTGACTGTTACGATAACCCACTGATCTTGCGCGACCGTGCTGGGGATTGTCTTCATCGTTCTGAAGAGGATTCTGTCATAACAGATTGCTTGCTTGTCCACGTTAGGACTCTGTCTGTCGTCGATACGAAGAAATCTCAACTAAAACTTGTCCACGTTAGGACTCCACTTGCTGTTAACCCAGGAAAATCTCGGCAACTCCGCTGGGGATAATTCACCTGCATTTCCGTAAACTGAATCGCCCACGTTAGGAATAACACTCTTCCACGTTAGGAGTAACACCTGTCCACGTTAGGAATCACATCATCCACGTTAGGAGTACCGCTTTTATCTTTCCACGTTAGGAAGCAATCTTCTTTCCACGTTAGGAAACTATATCAATCTGTCCATGTAAGGACTCCAATGCCACTTGATATGTCCGCGTCAGGACTCCGATCTTTCCACGTAAGGAATACAACTATTTCTGAACTTGTCCACGTCAGGACTCTACTTTTCTTGCATCTGTCCACGTAAGGACTAACTTCCTTCTTCCACGTTAGGAATATCTTCTTTGATCTGTCCGCGTCAGGACTAAACTCTCTTTCCACGTCAGGAATAATCCATTTCTTTCCACGTCAGGAATCAATCTTGATATATCCGCGTCAGGACTTAATCTTTCCACGTAAGGAATAAGCTCGTCTTTCCACGTAAGGAAACCATTTTTCTTCCACATAAGGAATGCTCTTGATATGTCCACGTAAGGACTCTGATCTTTCCACGTAATGAATACCAACTTCTTTCTGATTTGTCCGCGTCAGGACTCATTTTTCCACGTAAGGAATGCCATCTTAACCTGTCCACGTAAGGACTCTCTTTTTTCCACGTTAGGAATACTGTCACTTCCACGTTAGGAATCACTTCTGATACGTCCGTGTATGGACTCCATCTTTTCCGCGTTAGGAATCTCCGTCTTTCCACGTTAGGAATCACTTCTGTTGATATGTCCGCGTAAGGACTACATCTTTCCACGTTAGGAATAATAATCTCTTTGATCTGCCCGCGTTAGGACACTGATCTCGTCTTGATTCGTCCACGTTAGGACTCAGGCATCTTCGACTCGCTGAGGAAATAACTTGTCCGCGTAAGGACTCACACGTCTTCGACTTGCTGGGGAAATACCCGCGTTAGGACTTACACCTTGCCAACAACACGAAGAAGGATAAATTTGTCCACGTCAGGATTCTTGTATCTTGTCATCACAAAGAACTACAAACTGGTCCACGTCAGGACGCACATTTCACCATTACGAATAAAGATATCTGCTGAAAACAAAATGATCCACGTCAGGATACCAACACGAAGAGTAACCAATCTTTTTGTCAACGTCATGACCTCCCTTTCTCCAAATTTCGAGAGACCGAATCTATCCACGTCAGGATTAACGCACCTTACCAATCCGGTAAAACAAACTTGTCCACGTTAGGACGCCCACCTCTGAAGAAATCCCGTCATTCTAGGAGTAAATGGTCCACGTCAGGACTTAATTCTTCAATGATCCTTACCTACAAACTTCTTAGCACTGACGTGACAGCGACTTCGAGATGAACTCTACTGGGGATGTCTGAAAACTAACTATCGGACACCTGCTTCGAAATTCTGATTCATGCGACTCGTTGATGACAAACGAACTTTGCTTGGAGATTCTTATCCTGGCCACTCTGGCTGGGGAAAATCAGATACATTTGCATAAATGACTCTGCTGGAGACAAAGAGAGTTTTATCACGATAACTCTGTGGGGAATACCGCCGAAACTGACATTATCATTGAATATCTCCTGCCGAGATCTTGAATGTTTGGTAATTTATTTGAGCAAGAGCTCTCTCCACCTGAACTACTAGAGTACAGAAACTGCTTCAGCAAAAGAAATGCTGAAGATAATGCCGACTCCGCCGGGGATAGCCAGATGCTACAGAATTATTCCAGCAAAATAAATGCTGGAAGGGTGAAGTCAACCCTGCTGGGAAATTGGGAACTCGAACCACACGTCTTGTTGAAGTAACCCCCTGCTGGGGAATATAACTCAAACCAGACACCTTGCTGAGGTAACCCCCCCCTGCCAGGGAATATAACTCTGCTGGGGAATGGCAGATGCACCTGGTATGATTGATCTTTCTGCTGGAACGTGAACTGATATCACCGGTATCTCTGACAAAATAAATGACAGGACCCACCCTCAACCCTGCTGGGGAGAGTCTTGATCTTCGGATTCCACTGGAAGGAAAGAACACTTGCTGAAAAGAGAACTCCGCTGGGGATGGCTGGATTCTCTTGGGGAAAATTAACTGACTCCACTGGGGGAGAATGCATGACCCTGCGGGGGGAGATGAACCTGTCTGAATACAGCCTTACGATCTTGGAATCGCCAAACTCTGCTGAGAACGAGGAACTTTTCTGGAGCACGTCCTGCGTGGGGATCAAGTCTTTCGTCATCGCAATCTTTTGATCATCCTCCTCGTATGGTTATGAAACCTGCAACAACACAAACAAGACACGACAAGCCTGTGCAATCACATCAATTCAGGTTAGTGACGTTACACTCAGTTAATTCAAAGCTTTAACAACTGTTGGCAAGGGCCAATGATGTTATACTCATGTTAGTTTCATCGAACTTAGGCGTTTTGTCATGCGCAAAACAGTAAAGAACAGGCATCAAATACTGAATAACACATTTTTATTGATTGGGCCCCTGAATGGGCGGAGTTTTTGTACACGGGAGGTAACTCCTGAAAAGAGGAAGCTACGCAAAGCAAATATACAAGTAGTCAAGTATTCACAAGAAGCATAAATATTGACAAATTAAATTTTGTACACATGTCGGCAACTGGATGCAGATGAACACCACGAACTGATCCTCCCATGACTCGTCCGACTCTTATACTTTCCCGGTATCCCCACTTCTGAAGAGGTTGTATCCGATAACTGACTCCTCAAACATATTCTCCCGCACAGATGCTCGTTGAATTCGAATTCGGACCGCAGTCATTTGCTTTTCTCATCCCTAACTTTTGCGTGAACCGCCCTTTACGGGTTTTCAGTTCACCGGGATACCCCTTTTTGCCGAAGCCGCCCAGTGTAGGTTTTCAACTTCGCGGGTGTACATTTTTTCAATTTTATCCCTAACTTTTGCCCGAACCTTTCATTCTGTTTTTGGTTCGCCAGGATGCCCCATTTTTGCCTGGACTCTCTTTTTTCTGTCCAGCGGGTCTATTTTAAGCAAAGTATTTTTTAACTGCGTCCGAATTCACAGGTGATGCAAAGTCTTCCCCGTCCATGGTGGACAACAATAAAGCTCCTCCTGAAAAGACCTTACTGACAACGTATGGCCCTTCGTAATTGGGGGTCCACTTGCCCCTGTGATCTGCTTGCGGCGGGAGAATCCTTTTCAGCACAAGGTCGCCCGTCTGAAAGCTTCGCGGAAGTATCTTCTTGTCGTACGCTTTCTTCATTCGTCTCTGATACAAACGACCGTATGCCAGAGAAGCTAGCCTCTTCTCATCCATCAAACTCAGTTGGTTCAATCTGTTCGTTACCCATTCTGCCTCGTCCAGCTGAACGTCTCGCAATACCCTCAGAGAAGGGATCTCAACTTCCAATGGTAATACCGCTTCCATTCCGTATGCCAACGAGAACGGCGTTGCCCCGGTTGATGTGCGTACCGTCGTACGATAACCGTGCAAAGCGAAAGGTAGCATTTCATGCCAATCCTTGTAAGTCACCACCATTTTCTGGACGATCTTCTTGATATTTTTATTGGCTGCTTCGACAGCGCCATTCATCTTGGGTCGGTAAGGGGAGGAGTTGTGATGTTCGATCTTGAAATTCTGACAGAGCTCCTTCATCATTTTGTTGTTCAGATTAGAACCATTATCCGTGATTATCCGCTCGGGAATTCCGTATCGGCAAATGATATCTCTCTTGATGAATCTAGCCACCACTTGCTTCGTTACATTTGCGTAAGACGCTGCTTCCACCCACTTGGTGAAATAATCGATTGCTACGAGGATGAACCGATGCCCGTTAGAAGCCGTCGGCTCGATCTTTCCAATCATATCGATTCCCCACATTGAGAATGGCCATGGAGATGACATCACATTTAGAGGACTCGGAGGCACATGTATTTTGTCAGCATAAATTTGGCACTTGTGGCACTTCCTTGCGAACTTGAAACAATCAGTTTCCATCGTCAGCCAAAAGTAACCTGCCCGCAGCAGTTTTCTCGTCATAGCATGCCCACCAGCATGCGTGCCAAATGCACCTTCGTGAATTTCCTCCATGAGAAGCTTTGCCTCTTTCTCGTCTACACAACGCAACAACACCAGGTCGTGGTTTCTTCTGTATAAGACGCCATCCGGGTTCAAATAGAAGTTACCCGCTAATCTCCTGAGAGTTTTCTGATCTTGACTGGATGCCCCAGCCGGATAATCTTTATTCTTCAGGAAGTTAAGGATATCAAAATACCACGGTTTGCCATCAGACGCTTCATCAATAGCAAATACATAAGCTGGCCTGTCCAACCGAGAGATAGTGATTTGGGGAGCTTCGTTCCAGAAATTGACCTTGTACATGGAAGACAAAGTGGCAAGGGCGTCAGCCATTTGATTTTCTGCCCGTGGCACGTGATGCAATTCAACTTTGTCGAAGAAAGGCAACAATCTCCTCGCATAATTCATGTAATGTATCAAATTGGGCTGACGTGTCTCCCATTCCCCTTTGATCTGATTCACTACCAGAGCTGAGTCTCCGTATACGTCTAAATGTTTGATTCGCAAATCAATGGCTTCTTCAAGCCCCATTATACAAGCTTCGTATTCGGCCTCATTGTTGGTAACGGCAAAGGTCAATCGGGCAGTAAACGGGATGTGCGACCCGTGCGGCGTAGTGATAATTGCCCCTATTCCGCTACCGTAAGCATTCACAGCTCCATCAAATATCATCTGCCATTTGGACCCCGGCTCTGGTCCTTCGTCTGGTAACGGCTCTTCACAATCCTTCATCTTGAGATACATGATATCCTCATCAGGAAAGTCAAATCTCATCGATTGATACTCTTCAATAGGCTGCTCCGCCAGATACTCAGACAACACACTCCCCTTTATTGCCTTTTGCGAGACGTATTGAATATCATATTCGGTCAAGATCATCTGCCACCTGGCAATTCTACCTGACAACGCCTGCTTTTCGAATATATATTTGATCGGATCCATCTTCGAGATGAGCATGGTCGTATGATTCAGCATGTACTGCCTCAAACGCTTGGCGGCCCAGGCTAGCGCGCAACAAGTTTTCTCCAGCATTGAGTATCGAGATTCACAGTCCGTAAATTTCTTACTCAGATAATAGATTGCATGCTCTTTTCTCCCCGTCTCGTCGTGTTGACCGAGAACGCAACCCATACTCCCCTCAAGAACCGTCAAATACATTATCAAGGGTCTCCCTGCCACTGGGGGTATCAAAATAGGAGGCTCCTGCAGATACTTCTTTATTTTATCGAACGCCTTTTGACAATTATCGTTCCACGTTACAGCTTGATCTTTCTTTAACAGCTTGAATAATGGTTCACACGTGGCCGTTAGGTGAGATATGAACCGAGCGATGTAGTTCAATCTCCCCAAAAACCCGCGCACCTCTTTCTCTGTTTTAGGCGTCGGCATTTCTTGAATCGCTTTTATTTTAGCAGGATCGACCTCTATTCCCCTTTCGCTTACGATAAACCCCAGGAGCTTACCCGATCTCACCCCGAAGGTGCATTTGTTAGGGTTCAGCCTCAGCCTGAACTTTCTAAGTCTTTTAAACAACTTCAACAGATTCACCAGATGCTCTTCCTCCGTCTGGGATTTGGCAATCATATCGTCAACATAAACTTCGATCTCTTTATGCATCATGTCATGAAAGAGAGTCGTCATTGCACGCTGATATGTTGCCCCAGCATTTTTCAAACCAAAAGGCATCACTTTATAGCAAAATGTTCCCCAAGGCGTTATGAAAGTAGTCTTCTCCATATCCTCTGGCGCCATTTTGATTTGATTATAGCCTGAAAAGCCATCCATGAAGGAGAATACAGAGTATTGAGCGGTATTATCAACTAACACGTCAATATGAGGAAGTGGAAAATCGTCTTTTGGGCTTGCTTTATTCAAATCTCTATAATCCACGCACATTCGAACCTTGCCATCTTTCTTCGGCACTGGCACGATGTTAGCAACCCATGAGGGATACTTCGTCACAGCCAGGAAACCAGCGTCCCACTGTTTCTGAACCTCCTCTTTGATCTTCATTGCCATATCTGGTCGAGTTCTGCGAAGTTTTTGTTTGACAGGCGGGCAGTCTTCTTTCAGTGGCAGACGATGCACAACCATATCTGTATCGAGCCCTGGCATATCTTGATACGACCAAGCGAATACATCATTATACTCCCGGAGCATTTCAACCAGTTTTCGCTTGATATCACTCTGCAGTGCGGCTCCGATACGAATATTTTTCTCAACCCCTTCCGACCCCAAATTGATAATCTCGATAACCTCGTCGTGAGGCAGAATGGCTCTTTCCTCTTGCTTCACCAACCAAGACAGTTCTTCAGGAACGTCGTTATCTTCAACAACCTCTTCTTCGGTCTGGAATACCGGGTGCTCGAAGTCGGGACGAGTCATAGGTGGTTCAAGGATGTCATCTGAAAATGTTATCCTGCAAAAGAAAGGGTTAAGTGCTTCAAAATGCGTATAAAGCGGATAACCACGTTGCCATTTTATTGAAAAATACAAAACAAGAAAGACAGGGATTACAGTATTTGCACATGAAAACGCCATTTATTTAATGATTAACAAAGCAATGTTTATAACAACACAGCCCTAAGCAAATCCTGATGCCCCGGGCAAGACATCAGATTATTCAACAATTAATAAAGCAAAGCATTACTGTTTAAAAGTCACGGAAACAAGCTCCTGAATAGACCAGTTGCACAGTCCTTGTCCTGGCGTGCTTGGCTGAATCCAGGCATCCATATCACAGTCGCTGTCCCCTTCATCGGACTCCGAAGCAGCATTGACAGATTCATGGCATACTCCACTGGCAGAGATGGTGATTGACTTTCTGAAATGAGGGGCCCCCACAGAAGGAGTTGATGACGACGGTCGGTACCCCAGTCCGAACCGGTCCATTTTCACCGGAATGTCCAATACTTTGCCCCAGCCTTTGGCTTCTCCTGCCTTCACTAGCGCCTGGGCTTCTTTATACGAAGAAACGGCTATCTCTGGCACTTTGCTTGGCCCGGGACCCTTGTCCTTAATGCGCAAACCTTCGAATGCTTGGCATGGCGTCTCGTGGATCTCCCCGTCGACTTCCACATATTTAAACGAAGAAAGATGGCTGACCAGGATGTCTTCTTCTCCGCACACGGTGACTACACTGTCTCCGACCATATACTTTAACTTCTGATGCAGGGTAGACGTGACTGCCCCTGCCCCGTGAATCCAAGGTCTTCCCAGCAAGCAGCTGTACGCAGGCTGTATATCCATGATATAAAACTCCGTTGCAAACACTTCCGGCCCCACTTGCAGAGGCAAGGTAATTGATCCGAAGACTGTTCTACGCGTGCCGTCAAACGCTCTGACTACCAAATCACTTGGTGTGCACAAAATTCCTCGAACATCCAGCTTCATCATAGCCTTCTTAGGCAGCACATTCAAAGACGACCCGGTGTCAACCAATACGTGCGACATTGTCGACCCTCTGCACTCAACAGATACATGCAATGCCATATTATGATCCCTTCCTTTCGGAGTCAAGTCGAAATCAGTAAAGCCCAGACTGTGGCCCGCATTTACATGTGCCAATACCCATTCTAGCTGGTTCACGGAGACATCCTGTGGTACAAAAGAAGTGTCCAGGACTTTCAGCAAAGCATTTCGGTGAGCTTCCGAACACAACAGCAATGACAGAATAGATATTTTGGATGGCGTTTGCTGCAGATGCTCCACAATTTTATAATCGCTTTTCCGAATTAAGCGCATGAATTCTTCGACATCCTTAGATGCTGCTTCTTTTTCATTTGCTTGAACCGGAACATTCTCAACCGCTTTCCCCTTTCCTTTCGCTAGCCTTTCGGCTTCCACTTCAGGAGATATAAAGATCCTGCCGCTCCTCGTCATGCCTCCTGAGCCCACAACATTATCCACAACCTCCGCTGACTGCTTGTTAACATCGATTTTAATCCCGTCACAATACACCTCTAGCCCATATGACCATGGGACCGCCTTCGTGTTCTCATACGGGATTGGCCCGGCTTTAGTTATAGTAATCGGTGGTCGCTGAGCTGGTGCTGAAATAGTGATCGTCTTCCTAGGAATTGTCACTGTGGCAACATCACTCTGATTATCCATTACTGCCCCTGCCGGCTCATCAGTTGCTGTTCTATCAAACTGCAATACACCTTCATCAATTAAGGCCTGAATGCCTTTCTTCAGATCCTCACACCCCCCAGACAGGGCCCAACAATCTAAGCAGTACTCATTACAACCCGGGTAAACACCTCCTTGCAACAGTCGGCTTTTTATTTCGCTCAGCGGCGTCTTTAAATCCTCAACATTCATAATCAGATTCAGACCTTCCTTAGTCAGCACGGCGTTCGCCCCATGATTAGGCATGGGTTTCTGGACTATATTCGCACCGGTCGTTCCGAAGTTGATAGACTTGTTGTCCAAGAGATCCTGCACAACGTGCTTAAAAGCATGACACCCTTCTATATCATGGCCCGGGGCCCCAGAATGAAACTCGCAGCGCCTATTTGCATCATAGCCGAACGGGGGAGTTCCCGTTATCGGTGCCAAGGTTCTTTTCTCTACCAGATTCAATCCCAACAAGGTCTGCAATAAATCAGCATAGTTAGAGGGAGGCTTCTCGAACACCCTTCTCGGCTTACCACCCTGGAATTTTCTCTGAGCTTGCTGTGCCCCCTGCTGAGGCTGCTGCTGCTGTGGCATTGGTTGCTGCTGAACCTGTTGTTGTTGCTGGATTGGCTGCTGTTGATACGGGATGGTGACACTCGACACTTGCTGCGGCTGACGATATTGATTTCTTCCCCTGCCTCGGCCTCGGCCTCGGCCTCCAAATACAGCACTAGCTTCGCCCTGACGGCGCCCACCATAAGCTTTCCTATTACTGCCAGATGCAGCTGACTCGTCAACTTGGAACTTTCCTTGCTTAATGTTCCGCTCAATCTTTTCGCCCATCAGAATCAGATCTGAAAAACTAGCCAGAGACGTATGAAACAACATATCATGAAACAGCCCGGTGAATGTGCCGACAAACATGTCGTTCATTTCTTTATCTTCCACAGGGGGACGGACCCTGGCAGCCATATCGCGCCACCTTTGCGCGTATTCTTTAAAACTCTCCCCCTTCTTCTGCGAAAGCCCGGCCAACTGGACCCGATTGGGTGCCAGGTCACTGTTATATTTGTAATGGGCTACGAACGCCTCCGCTAATTGCTTCCAAGTCTTGATATCAGTGGGCTCCAACCCCATGTACCACTCTAAGGAAGGACCCGATAGGCTATCCTGAAAGAAATGCATGAGCATTCTTTCGTCAGTGGAGTATGCAGACATCTTTCTGTAATAAGCTCGTACATGAACTTTCGGGCATGTATCTCCTTTGTACTTATCGAACGCAGGCGCTTTGAATTTAATGGGCACCCTCAAGCCGGGTACCAAGCCCATAGTTGCCATGTCCAGACCCACAGCACTCTGGTTTAGGACTCCTTTCATTTGCTCTTCCAGCATTCTAATCTTTTGAGAATCATCCATCGGCCCGTCAAAGCCCCCTCCAGAGAAGGCGTCTTCCTGCTGATCCTCTTGCCACATACCGTTTCCAGCCCCGTATCCGTCATACGCATTATTACGTCCAGCTCTGACCTGATTCATCCCCGGAACTCGGCCTCTGTTGCCATACCCTTGAACTCCTCCAGCAGGACCACCAGCCATAAAACCAGCACCGTTTCCGTTTCCAAAACCTCCGTAGCCCTGATTGACCATACCATAACCATCTTGTCCAAAGCCTTGAGCATTAAAGCCATACTTGCCAGTATTGTCGAATCCCTGATCGTTGAATCCGAACCCAGCGTTGACAAAGCCATTGCCTCCGAGATTATCTCCCAAATTAACATCACCTAGCCCAGCGTTGTGGACAGCAGTTTCATTTCCACCTCCGACGTTACCATTCACAGCAGCGGTAGCGTTGTTGACGTTAGCAGCATTCACATTGACGACAGGCGGAGCCACTGGCGTTGGAGTGCCATCTCCATGAGCAGTATCAACCCGGACAGACTGATGATCTTCGTTACCATGCCCAGCGTTGCGAGCCAACAGAGGCTGGACCATGGCCTGCAAATTCTCTTGCCCTTTTGCTATAGCCTCCATGGTCTGCATGAAGAGGGCGAGCTTCTCGCGTACATCCTGCATCTCATTCTGAATCTGGTCCATGACTTTCCGACAGTTGGATCGTGTAGAATAGCGGTGCGGATGTTGATCTGGAATCCTGTTAAGTACCTGGTACAGAGCAAGAGATAAGACACCATTCAAAGATTACCTGTCATGCAAGATGAATATGAATGCAATGCAATGTGTCTGTGCATTAGGGAAGTTCATTCCCCCAGTTCTAGTGCGAAGGTGCCGGTGCGGTGACAGTGCTGACAATAAGAATACCGGAGCTGAATCATAGAAAGCCTCATATATAACAGAGAGAATCAATAAGCCCAGGGTACAATATCACTGAGAGTACAAAGATGGCATGACCTCAACCAACAATCCTGGTGATGGTCAGCACTATGCAAATAAAGCATACAAATAATGGAATGATCAGATCCTCCCAAAGGTCTGGTACTCCTCTATCAACTTCTTGGTCTCCGGATGGCTTGGTCGATCGAGCAGCCCTTCAACAAGCTGGTTTCTCTTCTTAAGGACACGGCGTACGTCTTCAGCAGTTTCTTCCCATGTTGCTTCTCCGAAACAATCTTCTAACTTTCGCTTCTGGGACACTGCTTCATCTCTGGATTTGATTGCCTTGTTCAGTGCATGCTGGACACTATACCGGTTCATCACTTCCTCCTCACACTTCTTGATGCTAGACTTCAACTTCTCTTCGAGGTCGGAAATTTGCTGCTTCAGCTTATCTTCCCTCTTCTTGTTGTTGGTGAGTGTAGCATTCCAAGTCTTATTGCAAGAGGATATCTCTCGGTGTGCTGCGTCGAGCGCCTTCTTTTTGGCTTCCAGCATGTCATGGGAACTTCTGAACTCTTGCCCCAGACGTTCGCGCTTTTTCTTTTCCTCGGTCAACTCAGATCCTAACCTGTTTACCAGCTCAATCTGTTGTTGGAAAGCATATACGGCCTTGTTTTTCTCGCTGCGTGCTTGGGCTAACTCTTGCTCTAACCCTTCGTTAATCTTCATCAGGGCTTCTTTCTCCTTCACAACCTGTTCATATGCTTCTCTAGAAACAGTAGTCGGCTCTTCTACCGGAATAGGATCAAGAATTGGTGCATCTGGAAACGGCATCTTCAACTGACTAGCCCTCTCTTGAATCCAAGCTCTATAAGGTGCATAGGCCTGACAGTCATTCTTTCCTAACAACGGCTTCCCTTTGCGGTTAATGCTCGTCCAGGCATGTCGCAACTGGGCTAATAACTCCCCCTTCACGTCACCGGTGAAATACAGAGATTCCTGTACTTCTTCCTCTTGAGGTGGATTCTTCAGCGCATATCCAAACTGGCGAATGAATAGAGAAGGGTTGTAATTGATACACCCTTTTCTTCCTATCAATGGCACATTAGGGTAACCAGAACCACTGAAGATGAGCTCCGATCCCAACAAATCTCTATCAAACCACTCCATATCTTCCGACGATAACCTCATCAAACGCTCCGGCCAACCAACTGGAACTGTAGTCTCTGCAGCAGATCCTCTCTTAGGAAGGTGACTCTCAAACCACATACTCAATAAGGGCACACACAGATGAACATTCTTCCCTCTTCCCTTCTCATTCTTGTAATGCAGCGAGTGGTAGAGATCTCCGAGCAAAGTAGGCACAGGATTACCAGCGGCAAACAAGTAGAAAGCATCGAAGTCCACAAAATCCGGTATATTGGGGAATAAAACTATGCCATAAATGCACAAGGCCAACACAGCATTGAAAGCAACCCAGCACCCATTCTTGGCGTACTCTTGGGCTTTACCCACTAAGAACTGAAATGAGAATCCTGGAACTCCACGGGAAACAGTAGTCACAAGTTCAGAAGCATCAACATGCAAGGCTTTTGCCAATTCCTCCGGCTTGGGTTTGGCATCACAATGAATGAATGGAACCTGGTTCTGCACAGGCAGCTCCACATACTCAGCGTATTCCTCCAAGGTTGGTCCCATAATAAAGTCAGAGAACGTGAAACACCTCAAAGCAGGGTCATAGAATTGCATCAAAGCATACAGCCCATCTAACTCTACCTCTGTAGGTTTGCACACCAATCTCAGTAATCTACCATAGCTCATCCGGAAACTCCTACGAACACCCTCATCAGCAAGAGAGATCAACCCCAATAAAGGAACAATATCAGGCGTAGGCAATTTGTAAGCAACCGTTCTCCGTAGGCTAGTCATGATCAAATACTCAGAAGTCTGGGCACTAGAACTAGGGAAATGCAAATGCACCTGCAGCACAGACACACGTTAGTGAAATGCAAATGATAATGTATATGCAGGGATGCAATGCAAGTAACATTCAACAGGGACCAAAGCTGCAGCTGAATAGCCTAAACCCAATCAAGAAAGGTCTCAAATAGACCGTCCAGAAGTCATCAAACCCTGGTCTCAGATAGACCTAAAAATAGAACTCCAACACTGGTCTCTGACAGACCTCAAACCATAACTCCAACTGGTCTCTGATAGACCTCAAATCACATCCATAATTGGTCTCTGACAGACCTCATGACTCTCCAACTGGTCTCTGACAGACCTCATAGCTCTCCCAATGGTCTCTGACAGACCTCAGAATAAATCTCCAAGTGGTCTCTGGCAGACCTCATAACTCTCCATAAATAACCCGGATCTCTGATCAAGAAATAACCGGTAATCTGGAGGTCTAGTTACCTGCATAACCCTGAATCCCCTCACAGGTGGGTGGCCCTATAACTGGCACAAGGTACGGCATCCTATGCGGTCGTCGGCGTCACAGACTTTCAGGGTTGATGATACGATTCCCAGAAGGAGTGGCATCATCAATTCCTGAAGAGGCCTCACTCAGCCAACTTCCAAATGATCGGTCCCCAGAGTCGACAATCCAACTAACCAGCAACCCACGCCAACCAAAGGAAGGGGCAGGAGGCCAACCAGAGGAACCTCGTCTGAGTGTAGATTTCATGGGACACCAAAGCAAGCAAAGCAAGCGGGCGCCCACTAATTTCTACTCTAATTCTAGGTGCACTCAAGCCCAGGTCCGGCTTATCTCTCAATATCAGAACACCCGTCACACCCCAATACAGCAATAATAAACAATATATAAAGCTGAAAAATGCAGGGTTAGAAATATAAAATAACTCCATACAAAATCCTCGACGGGAAAACAAGCGTTAGGATTGACTCTCTCAAGGGACGTTGGATCCCAAATGCATAAGAACCATCGCAGTCCTTAGCAGCCAGGGGACGTTGGATCCCCAGCAGAGTCGCCAGCTGTCGCTACTGCGAAAATCGGCGCCGGCTGAACAGAAGAGTCGCCACCGTGCGTTATTTATCCCACGGGAGGGAAAGGGAACGCTCAGAGTAAACCTCGCACAACACGGGAAAGGTATGGTCATCGCAACCAAAACCTGGGTTCGGGAGTCGGTTACGCAAGGGGAAGGTATTAGCACCCCTCACGTCCGTCGTACTCGACGGGATCCACGCTTGTTTTCGGGTATGGATTGTTATTCTATCTAAACTATAGGTCAAGGGTGAAAAAGAAAATAAAATGAAAATAAAAATGACTCGGCAAAGTATCGCACTTTATGCCTACGTATTCCCGTCTGGAACGAGAAATCAGAGTCAACGTAGTTCGCCTACCTACAGGAAAGGAGGGGAAGGTTGCTCGCTAGGATATCGCATCCTATGCCTACGTACTTTCATACAGCATGAAAGATCAGAGCAAACGTAGTTCGGGCCACGTACGACACAAGTCTGTCTTGGTTGGTTTTATTCCTTCTGAAAAAGGTTTTTCTGATTAACAGTCCCAGCGGATAAAAAATGACGTCTTGATGAGTTCACGTTCTTTTACGAAAGAAGTGTCTTTTATTGTGTTTGAAATCTTTATGTGTTTTTCTGTTTGTTTTGAGAAAGAAGAGACAGAACTCTAACCTACGGTTGCGAAGGGAAACAAGCTAACCTAATGTTATCATGCATGGGTTAAGACCTAGTGTCTATCATGCTCCTCTCTTGCACAGAGAGAAACAGAGATCCTACGGGATAGGCAGAAACAGAAACAATATCAGATATATACAGCAAAACAGTAAAATGCATGGATGCAACAGTACAAGCGAGGCAAGGGAGTCCCACTCAACCTCGAACCTAGAAAACAATAGGCAAAAGTGAACAGGCTTCACTTTCAACCCAACAGGGTAAACAGCAAACAATACAGTTCAGAAAACCAATCAATACATCAAAAATGAAATACAACAGCAGAAGAAACAGCATCAGCAGCTCTGAATCAACATCTGGCTTCAAGTAATCTCCAATCAGCTATGGGCTTCAACAAGCATCAATCTCCATCTGCATGACCTTCAGGCAAGGGTCTTGATCATCAGTCTTCCATCTGCAATGGCTTTTCTTCAAGCTCAAACCTCCAGGATGAGGGATCAGTCACAAGAGTGAATTGGGTGTTAAGCAATCAGCTGACTACCAAAGGTGGTGAACAGACTGCTTCTAACACAAGAGACATTTTCTCTCAAGAGTTCTATCTCATAGACACCATCACCAAGCCTTCCAAAGGAAGGGGGTGAGTGTCTTAGAGAGACTCTGAATCACAGAGAAGAATGGATGCAGACAAGGCAATCCATGTTTGAGAAACAAGACTTCTAATCTAGAGCTCTGCCTAGCTCCTAAACCCTAGTCTCCTCAGCATCTGCTGGCAAGAATCTCTTCTTCAACTCTGGAAGTTGATCTTCAACATCTGGATCTCCAATGGCTTCTCCTCCACAAATCTTCAGCTTCCCCAGGGCCCCAGACAAACCCAATACCCATACAAACAATCAATAAACCCCAGAGGGCACACCACACCAAACAACAGATATACAGACAGTAATAATAGCAGTAGGGGAATCCTAACTGTTCTCTAAGGGATCTAATAACTACCCATAGCCCCTATAGTCCCATAACTAATCTATTCAAATCCTAAGTCCAAAGGGGAATGACATCAAACTCCTAAGTTGTCACCTAAAACCCTAGTTTTGTTCATGATATTCAAGCATTTATTAATCACCTAAAATTAACCTCTAAAAATGGGAACTAAAATATTTCTACAAGTTTAACATCTCATCTAAACAATATGAAAAGAATGATCAAAAAATATCAAAGCATGTGAGAGAACAAAAATCATAAAAATAATGCCTGAAATGAATCTATTTAATATGACATTTATTTAGAAAATATGAAAAAAATATGAAATAAAACTAAAAATGAAATTTTATTTTCCTATAATATTCTAGCCATTTTAATGAAAATATGGTAAAAAGAATGGATTAAAAAGCATTTTTTATGAATTATTTATGAATTAATGAAATTGGTAAAATATTAAAATGAAATAAGAAAATTAAAATTGAATTAAATGAGGGAGGGGGGTATGAAGAGTAACTCGCCCCAGTTCAAATCTGGATGGGCCTCATAAAGGGGTGTTGGTAGCGTTTTGGACAAGGCCCAATAACAATCAGAATTGAAGAAATAACCAAAGAGCGCTGGGGGGTGAAACTAGCAACAGATCCACGTGCAAATTGGAAATGGGCTTAAACCTGGGGGTGGGGATAACAAAAGAGACTCAGGCCCGCCCGTTTCATTTAATGAAACGGTGCGTTTAGAGCCAAGGTCATTCCCTCCAAATCTGAAATTAAACGTAAGCCATTGGATCGCTATAATAGTCAAAGGTCCAAACCATAATGAACGGCCCTGATTTCGTCTTCCCCAAACGACCTGCAATTAGGGTTTCACTTCACCACGAACATCCATGCACGAACAACTTTCCTCCTCTCTGTTCTCACTTTACACGCCACGAATCCACATGCCATAAACATGAAATCTGCTCCAAATCTCTCCCTCTACAATCCTAGGGCATCAATTCATCTTGAAACTCACCACAACAACAAACACGATTGGATCAACATTCGGCCTCCATTGAAATGCACTGATATGGACCATCACCAATCTTCCCCAGACTTAGCCTAAACTAAACTACACCTAATGGAGATTAACATATGCTATCAAGCCACAATTATAACACACTAATCTGAGAGATATGAACACTAACAGTTTATGGCACCTGTCACTAACCATCACCAAATCGTTCCAAATTCATCTAACTTAATCTCCTAACCACCTAGATCAATTCTACACTAACAAAATCATGCCTAACTAACTGGATCAAGCAGTTTGAATGAAAACTTACCTTGTGCAAAATCTTGCAAACAGCTATGGAGATTGATGATTTGAGGCTTTTGAGACTTGGATCTTGATCAATCCTTGATGAACTTGATTCTGTATGCAAGCTTTGGATGAGATTTGGCCAGAATTATGCTATCCACTTGAATTGGCAACTTTGATATCCTTGCAAAAAGCACTCGAAAATGGATGATAACCACCTTGTTCTTGATTGAATTATACTATATGATGATGAATCAGTATGAGAAGGTTGATTATGATGAAGATTGATGAAGGTTTTGAGAGAATTGGAATGAAACTTCAATGTAAAAGAATGAGAAATCTTGTGAAATTCTTGGTGCAAATGAGGCCAACCCTTGATCAATGCCCATTTCATGAAT
Organism: Lathyrus sativus; assembly: GCA_963859935.3. NCBI lineage: Eukaryota > Viridiplantae > Streptophyta > Magnoliopsida > Fabales > Fabaceae > Lathyrus > Lathyrus sativus. The sequence continues at coordinate 184,799,708 of OZ012736.1, read as the reverse complement.
ATATAGACCCCAAATGAACATTCTAGATCCATCTTGCACATTCCCTTGCTTTCCAACTTTGGCTCATTTTGATTATGTTTCTTAAAAGGTAAGCAACCATGGATAACTTCATTTTTTCCTTCTAAACTCAAAAAAGTGTGTGAACCATTGTTCTTAGAATTGTTTTTCCATTCAAAATCATATATTGGAAGTCTCCATTTGGACTTGTAAATCTCCCAAACCATTTTTCAACTTGAAATTATTCACTTTATAAGCCTTTTTAGTTCATATTTTGACCAATTATGCAACATCATGCTATGAGCTTCTCCAATAACTTGTGACCTTCTTTCTAGACTTAAAATCCCATTTGGAGCAAGTTTGATGTTGTAAGTTTTTCCATTTGAGGCCTCCTTGTATGAGTTTTGGACATAGGTTAAAATGACCTGTAATTCACAAATGCCCAAAATACCCTTTGCTTGTCAAGACCATAAGTTGAGTTCTCCACATCATATGAAGGCATGCCATACCATTCTAGAAAGCTAAGACAATGAGGAACAATTCTTATGTTGACCAAGAATTCATTTGAAATCTCCTTGAGGGGCAAAACTAGCTTGGAAGTCAAGTCACTTTCACAGACAAAAATTCAGACACCCCAGATGACCTGTAACTTGCAAGGACCATAACTTGAGTTCTATAAATCTCCTTGAGGTCTTCCACCACTCAAATTAAAGGTCTTGAGATCCTCTACAAGTTTCATGTTGGCCAAGAAGCCATTTGAAGCTAGCATTTTGACTTATCTTGCTTGGAAATTTGACCTAAACTAGGGGATTTTACAGAGAAACCCTAATTTAGTAACTCCTCTTCTCCTTCATTTCTCTTGAATTCTCCTTGTCATATCTCCATATCCTTCTTCATATGTTCAATGATGATCCCCACATCTCTCCAATAGACTTGAATGCCCTCTTAAGTCAGTCAATTGACCTAGGGTTGACCTAGGGTTGACCCAGATGAAACCCTAGTTAACTGTCTTCCACTATAGCTCTTGTGCTTTCATCAATGACTTGCTTTCTTCTCCAAATGACTTTATAAGTCTCTCAAGATGTCTAGATGCTCTCCATGCTTTCATTTCACATCCCACAACCCTCTTGCTGATCCTCAGATATCCTCAGCTAGGAGGTAGACTCAAGGCTTGCTCTGCTGAACTCTTTGCTTTCAAATTCTTTCCTGATGACTTGAGTAGGGTGGAATTAGGATAATAACCTCTTGCTAGGCCTCTAGAGATGAAAATAATGATTGGTCCCCTGTTGAATGACTTGCTATGCTTATGCTATGCAGATGGTTAGTCTATGTACATGACTCTATATGCAAATGCTAATGATAATGAAACATAAATCCAAGGAATAAGGCTGGGCAAATTTTAGGGTGCAACAGTGATTGATCCCTCAGCTTGGAGGATAGGACTTGAAGAAAAGCCATTGTAGACTGAAGATTGATAACCAAAGCCCTTGCTTGAAGACTGTGGAGATGGGGACTGATGCTTGCTGAAGCTTGTAGCTGTTTGGAGATGACTTGAAGATAGATGTGGTGCAGAGCTGCTGTGGCTGTTTACCTTTCTGCTGTATTTCATTTCTGATGTATTGATTGGTTTTCCTGACTGTATTGTTTGCTGTTTACCCTGTTGGGGTTGAAAGTAAATCCTGTTCACTTTTGCCTATTGTTTTCTAGGTTCGAGGTTGAGTGGGACTCCCTTGCCTCGCTTGTATTGCTGCATCCATGCATTTTACTGCTTTACTGTATATATCTGATGTTGTTTCTGTTTTCGTCTATTCCCTTAGGATCTCTGTTTCTCTCTGTGCAAGAGAGGAGCATGATAGACACTAGGTCTTAACCCATGCATGATAACATTAGGTTAGTTTGATTCCCTTCGCAACCGTAGGTTAGAGTTCTGTCTCTTCTTCCTCAAAACACACAGAAAAATACAATAAAATTTCAAACTCAATAAAAGACACTTCTTCCGTAAAAGAATGTGAACTCATCAAGACGTCATTTTTGTCCGCTTGGACTGTTAATCAGAGAAACCTTTTTCAGAAGGAATAAAATCAATCAAGACAAGCTTGTGTCATACGTAGCCCGAACTACGTTTGCTCTGATCTTCCATGCAGTGTGGAAGTACGTAGGCATAGGATGCGATATCCTAGCGAGCAACCTTCCCCCCCTTTCCCGTAGGTAGGAGAACTACGTTGACTCTGATTTCTCGTTCCAGACGAGAATACGTAGGCATAAAGTGCGATACTTTGCCGAGTCATTTTCTTTTCTTTTAACCCTTTGACCTATAGAGTAGATAGAGTAACAATCCATACCCGAAAACAAGCGTGGATCCCGTCAAGTACGACGGACGTGAGGGGTGCTAATACCTTCCCCTTGCATAACCGACTCCCGAATCCAGGTTTTGGTTGCGACGACCATACCTTTCCCGTGTTGTGCGAGGTTTACTCTGAGCGTTTCCTTTCCCTCCCGTGGGATAAATAACGCACGGTGGCGACTCTTCTGTTCAGCCGGCGCCGATTTTCGCAGTAGCGACAAGTATGATTACTGTTATTCATTCTGGCTTGAGGTTGAGATGAGCTTGTGGAGGCTGCTGCCCCACACACATTTCCTCCCTCACTTGCATTGCATGCATTTTACTGTATATCTGTTTACTGTTTAAGCCGATGCTTTACCCATTTCTGTTTATCATTGACATGATCCCCTAGGAATCTTACTTCCTTTGACAAGGAAGTGGTGATAGAACTTTAGGTTGAAACCTATGTATGATAACTTCTAGGAGTTCCCTGTTTTAAACTTCAACCGTAGGATGAATCCTTGGCATGACAACAGTAGGATTTGATAGTCTCCCCGTAGTTGAGCCTGTTCTCTTCTCATCTCAAACAGCTTAAGATACAGTAATCATGAATGATTTCTTTCGTACGTTACGAGCCTTAAGCCATCTGAGAAAGGATTGTTGAAGAGCTTCTTTCCAACAGTCTGGATGTTTAGTATGGCACCCTTTGGGTGACATGCGACGCATTCACTCTCAGGTCATAGTCTTTAGTGCGATTGAAATTGCAAACACAATAAAAAACAGTTCTTTCGTAAAAGACAGAAAACAAACTTCAAATCTTTTTGCCCTGTGGGCCCATAATTCAATGGAAGCTTTTCTGAAGAAAATAGTGTCGTTAAACTTCAGCGCCAACGTAAATAGGCTTTGTCCCTAACTGTTGGAACTGTTGTTTAACCCTACTCGATAAAACAGATGAATCTGAATTCCCGTAATCCGTAGTATCCCGAACTACGTAAGCTCTGATCTCTCATACCTGTTGAGAGTACGTAGGCACATTACTGACGTATTGGCGAGCCACCTTCCCCATAACCCGTAGTTAGTCGAACTATGTTGACTCTGATTTCTCATTCTCTGATGAGAATACGTAGGCATAAAGCGCGACGCTTTGCCGAGTCATTTTCTTTTCTGTTTAAGCCAGCCTTGATAGGTAGATAGATAAACCAACTCGTCCAGTAAATATAACAAGCGTGGATCCCGTCGAGTACGATGGACGTGAGGGGTGCTAATACCTTCCCCTTGCGTAACCGACTCCCGAACCCAGACAACGGTTGCGACGACCTTGTCTTACCCTTTTTTCGACAGGTTTTTCCGATTGTTTCCTTTCCCGTTCTGAGGGATAAATAACGAAAGGTGGCGACTCTTCTATTTTGCCGGCACCTTATTTTCGCGGAAGCGACAGTGGTTCGAACTGGTTTTTTGGAAAAATATTTTCCGGAAGATATACGAAGTGCTAAGGAGATAGAGTTTTTGGAGTTGAAGCAGGGTAATCTGACTGTAGCAGAGTATGCTGCTAAATTTGAAGAGCTGGTACAGTATTGTCCTTATTATAATACTGAAGCGGCAATGACTTCCAAGTGTTTGAAGTTTGAAAACGGGATGCGTTCGGAGATTAAGATGGGGATCGCTTGTCAGAAGATCAGAAATTATCCTGAGCTGGTAAGCAGAAGCAGAATTTATGATAATGATAACCGGACCAGGATTGCACACTATAAGGCTGTAAATGACCGTAAGGGTAAGCAAAGATTTGGTGGTACTCCTTACTGTGTTCCTGCTGATAAGGGAAAACATAAGGCTGCTGCTGATAAGAAGCCCAGAGAAGGGAGAGCGTCTGCTGGTGTGAAATGTTTCTGATGTGATGGTGTGGGGCATTGTGCTAATGATTGTCCTAACGAGGTAAAGAAGTGTTTCAAGTGTGGTAAGCCAGGCCATGTGGTAGCTGATTGTCGGGTTGCTATGCCTACCTGTTATAACTGTGGTGAGAAAGGTCATATCATCACACATTGTGAGAAGCCGAAGAAGTCTCAAGCGCCTCAGGCCAGCGGTAAAGTATTTGCTATGGTAGGAACTCAATCGGCCAGCAAGGAGCGTTCTATCAAAGGTACTTGTTTCATCAATAATATTCCTTTGACTGCTATGATTGATACGGGTGCAACCCACTCGTTCATTTCTGTTGATTGTGTGAAGAGATTAGGATTTGTTCCGTCTACTCTTGAGCAACGGGTGACTATTGAAACTCTCTCTATTGGTTCAGTGACTACTTCTTTGGTGTGTTTGAAGTGTCCAATGACTATTTTCGGTAGGGATTTTGGAGTGGATCTGATTTGTCTGCCACTTGGTAAGCTGGATGTTATTCTGGGTATGAACTGGTTGGAGTTCAACCGAGTCTACATCGATTGTTTTTGGAAGGTGTTGTTGTTCCTTACTCTAGAAGAGGAAGCATTGGCGAATTCCTTGTCTAATAAGGAATTGAGGACCTTGTTAGAGGACGAAGCTAAAATGTTTGCTTTATTTGCATCATTATCTATTGACAGTAAGACATCAATGAATGAGTTGGCGGTGGTGAATGAATTTCCCGAAGTGTTCCCTGATGATATTACAGAATTACCTCCGACGAGAGAAGTTGAATTTAGCATTGATCTTGTTCCTGGTACGAGACCTATATCTATGGCGCCGTACAAGATGTCGGCAGTGGAATTGGCTGAACTGAAATCTCAGATTGGAGAATTGTTGGATAGAAAGTTTATCAGACCGAGTGTGTCGCCGTGGGGAGCTCCAGTGCTGTTGGTAAAGAAGAAGGATGGTAGTATGCGCCCGTGCATCGATTACCGTCAGTTGAATAAGGTGACCATTAAGAATAAATATCCTCTTCCAAGGATTGATGATTTGATGGATCAGTTGGTGGGAGCTCGTGTGTTTAGAAAAATTGATTTGAGGCCGGGTTACCATCAGATCAGAGTGAAAGAAGGTGATATTCAAAAGACAGAATTTAGAACCCGTTATGGACATTACGAATATACTGTAATGCCTTTTGGGGTGTCTAATGCGCCAGGAGTGTTTATGGAGTATATGAACAGAATATTCCATTCTTATCTGGATTAGTTTATTATTGTGTTTATTGATGATATACTGATTTATTCTAAGTCTGATTAAGAGCATGCAAGACATTTGAGAATTGATTTGCAAGTGCTGAAAGATAATAAGTTGTTTGCTAAACTATCAAAGTGTGAGTTCTGGATGAAGACGGTGAGTTTCTTGGGGAATGTGATATCTGGTGACGGTGTAGCGGTGGACCCATCGAAAGTGAGTGCAGTGTTGCAGTGGGAACCGCCGAAGACAGCAACGGAAATCAGAAGCTTTTTGGGTTTGGCAGGATATTACTGAAGGTTTATTAAGGGGTTTTCTAGTTTGGCGCTGCCATTGACCTAGTTGACGAGGAAGGATCAAGTTTTTATGTGGGATGCTGCTTGTGAAGAAAGCTTTGAGGAACTGAAAAAGAGATTGACTACGACACCGGTGTTAATATTGCCAAACCCGAGTGAACCTTTCTGGTGTACTGTGATGCGTCTAAGATGGGATTAGGCGGGATTCTTATGCAGAATGGTAAGGTGGTGGCGTATGCTTTGCGAAAACTGAGGGCGCATGAAAGGAATTACCCTACCCATGACCTTGAATTGGCTGCGGTAGTTTTCGTGTTAAAGATCTGGAGGCACTATTTGTATGGTTCGAGATTTGAGGTGTTCAGTGACCATAAAAGTCTGAAATATCTGTTTGATCAGAAGGAGCTAAATATGAGACAAAGAAGATGGTTGGAATTCTTGAAGGATTATGGTTTCAGCTTGAGTTATCATCCAGGAAAGGCGAATGTAGTAGCCAATGCCTTGAGCAGAAAAACAATTCATGTGTCGGCTTTGATGGTAAAAGAAATGGAGCTAATTGAGTAGTTCAGAGATTTGAGCATGGCTTGTGAAATTACGGCAGGTGGTGTGATGTTGGGCAAGCTGCAAGTGAACAATGATTTCTTGGATATGATTCGAGATAACCAAAAGTTAGATGTGAAGTTAGTGGATTTGATGCTTGGAGTAGGAAATGACTCCGATAGTGATTTTAAGTTGGATAATAAAGGTGTGTTGAGATTCAGAGGCAGGATTTGCGTGTCGGATAATGACGAGCTGAAGAAGTCAATTCTGAGTGAAGGACATCGTAGTAGTTTGAGTATCCATCCGGGAGCTATAAAGATGTACCACGATTTAAGGAAGATATTTTGGTGGTCCGGTATGAAAAGGGATATAGCTCAATTTGTTTACGCCTGTTTGGTATGTCAGAAGTCGAAAGTGGAACATTAGAGACCCTCTGGAATGATGCAACCGTTGGAAGTTCCGGTTTGGAAATGGGATTGTATAACTATGGATTTTGTTACGGGTTTGCCGAATACAACGAGAGGATTTGATGCTATTTGGGTAATTGTGGATCGACTTACAAAGTCTGCACATTTTGTACCAATCAATATCAGTTTTCCGTTGGAGAAGCTGACAGAGATTTACATTCGAGTAACTGGGAAGCTACATGGTGCTCTGTCGAGTATCGTGTCGGATAGAGATCCGAGGTTTACTTCAGAATTTTGGAGGAGTTTACAGGAAGCTTTGGGTACTAAGTTGAAGATGAGTTCAACTTACCATCCGCAAACTGATGGTCAGTCAGAGAGGACTATTCAGTCGTTGGAGGATTTGGTAAGAGCTTGTGTGTTGGAAAAGGGTGGTGTGTGGGATACTCATTTACCGTTGATCGAGTTCACGTACAACAATAGTTACCATTCTAAAATCAGAATGGCACCGTTTGAAGCTTTATATGGTCGAAGATGCATAACTCCTCTGTGTTGGTATGAGACGGGTCAAAATTTAGTATTGGGACCAGAAATTGTGCAACAGACTACTGAGACAATTCAGATGATTCATGAGAAAATGAAAGCGTCTCAGAGTAAGCAGAAAAGTTATCATGATAACCGAAGAAAAGAACTAGAATTCAGTGAAGGTGATCATGTGTTCCTGAGAGTTAACCTAGTGACTGGTGTGGGTCGTGCGTTGAAGTCCAAGAAGTTAGATCCTAAGTTTATTGGGCCGTATCAGATTTTGCAGAGAATCGGTGTTGTAGCTTATAGGGTGGCGTTGCCGCCTGAACTGTCGAATTTACATGACGTGTTTCATGTGTCGCAACTCCGAAAGTATGTCTCGAACCCATCTCATGTGATTCAGAGAGATGAAGTTCAAGTCAGGGAGAATCTTACCGTTGAGACGATGTTGTTGAGGATCGAGGATCGTAAGATGAAACAACTCCGAGGGAAGGAGATATCTTTGGTGAAAGTGGCGTGGGGAGGTGCTGCAGGAGGCAGTATGACCTGGGAATTGGAAAGCAGGATGCAGGAAAGCGTATCCGGAATTGTTTCCATCAGGTAATTTTCAAGGACGAAAATAATTAAAGTGGGGGAGAGTTGTAACACCCATTTTAATTATTTAGTCTTTTTGGTGTTATTTTATTTCGACGTGTCTTTTGTGGAGATTATTTAATGAACTACGGACTTTAATATTAATATTAATATAATTAATAATGATAATAATTTGATAATTAATAGTAATATTATTATTATTATTAGATTAAGTAATTTAAGAGGTGTATTAGGGAGTTTTTGGAAAGGAGAGGAGAGAAAACACGGTAAAGGAGAAGGAGAGAAAACACGATCAAGTGGAGAGAAAGATTGAGGAGCAAGAACAAGAGGAAGAGGAACAAGGCTAAGGCTGTCGGATTCTTGGGGGTTCTTCATTAATCGAAGCGATTAATCGAGGTAAGGGGGAGAAACTGATTGGGATTGGTAATTGCATGAATTGGGTAGATGGGATTCTTTAACCCCATAGGGATTTGATGAATATGATTAGTATGTTGTTGTGTTTCTGATCATTGCTGTCATGGTGAACTTCTTGCATGTGGTCGTATAAGGATTGTTTGGATGGTTTGGGTGATTTTGAGTAGTTTACCGTTTTAGGTCGAAATTGGTTTAATCGGTAGAGTTGATGTTTTATCGGGTAAAATCTGGAATAAGTCGTGTAGTTTAGTCGTAGAATGTTAGGCTAAGACTACAAGGATTGGCTTGGTGAGAATCAAATGATTTTTGAGCTTCTGATTAATTTCTAGACAGAGAGGGTTTTGTGAAATCGCAAACGTTCGCCAGCACCTTCGCTAGGCGAGCTAGTAGCGAGCATTCGCTAGGAATTTGCTAGGCGAGTTGGGTAGCGAACACTTCCAGTAGCCACTGTCTGCCTTCGCTAGCAAGTTCTCTAGGCGAGTGAGGCAGCGAGCGTTTGCTGAGGCCTCGCTAGGCGAGTGGGCCAACGAGCATGACAACAAATTATGATTTTGTGCTATTTTGATTTGTTCTTTCGTTCCGTAGGGCCCCTTTTGGCCATGGTGAGTATAGGAATGGTGTGAATGGTGAAGAGCGTATATTTGGTGTTCGATTGTGATTTCCCTATTATTCATTTTAATTGACATAATTGATTGGTGTGTATATATATATATATATATATATATATATATATATATATATATATATATATATATATATATATATATGTATATATATATATATATGTATATATATATATATATATATATATATATATATATATATATATATATATATATATATATATATATATATATATATATATATATATATATATATATATATATATATATATATATATATATATATATATATATATATATATATATATATATATATATATATATATATATATATATATATATATATGATGTATGGTGATATGATCAGGAGGATCGCGTGCACTTAGTGTGCTTGAGTTGTGTGTTGTGCATATCATGGTATTATGGTGGGGTTGAATCATGTCTCAGAAGGAGCGTAAGTGATTCACCCGTACTCCCTTGTGGAGAATGGTGGGGTTGAATCATGTCTCAGGAGGAGCGTAAGTGATTCACCCGTACTCCCTTGTGGAGAATGGTGGGGATAGATCATGTCTCAGAAGGAGCGTAAGTGATCTATCCGGGGTTCGATTGAATGAACCAATGAGTCGGTACTGCATGCATGGTGTTGAGTTGCATTCTTGCATTATTGTATGTTGTGTTGATGATTGGACAGTAGGTCGTGTTTGTTGTTGGTGGGGTGATGATTTGGTTATTTACTGCCTTTTATTCATGTATCTTATTACCGATAATTTTGATCATGTTTTCTCACCCTTTTGTTGTTGTTGTGGTCTGTGCTTCTTCGGAAGTACAGATAATCCAGGTACATAGCTAGCTTGGATAGTGGTGTGTTGGTCGAGTCTTAGGATGCTCTGATACGTAACACGGGACTTGGGTGTTTACTTTTATTATGATTGGATTTGTTGTATTCCTGTGACGTATCTTATTTTGGTGAACCTTGATGGTTAATGAATGTTTTATGTAAATTGACGGATGGCCGAGAATGATGTACTAATGATGATTTCCGCTGTTTATTTTGAAAAACATCTAATGAAGTGTTTTGTTGAATTTTGTGAATGTGATATCCCACTTTTGAAGGGAAACTCTGATATTTATTTGATTTAATTGTATTTTATTTAATTTTGGGAAGTGAGGTGTTACAGTCACAGCTCCACCACGGTCGTCACGACCAACACGGACGTCACAAGACCAACACGGTCGTCACGTTCAACACGCCCGTCACAAGAGGGCCACAATCATTATGAACCAAATATCAGAATAACGTCCAAAACAGAATGTGCACACGCAACAGAGAAAATCCAGGCATGACTACCCTGAGATTTCTCCCCATCAACTCCTTTTCCTCCGACATTTCCTCATGGATCCTTAACTATAAAAAGAGGACAGTTGGACCAAAGAAGGGGAGTTGCATTTGACGTATCGAAGTGCTGCCAAAATTTCTACTGAAGCCAATTTTACATTCTTGCATTATTTCCTTTTCGTTTCCCTTTAATTCACAGTATTGTCGTATTCATTCTGTACCTTTATTTCTCGCCAAAGTAGAATTCTGCCAACATTGTGGAGGACTACTCAAGGATTTGAGATCAGTATGATTTGCAGGTTTTTATAAATTGAATTATTATTTTATTTCTGTCAGAATGCATGTTATATTGTTTTGCTGCCATTGTTTATTTACGTTTGCATTAAGTATCATGTCTAGCTAAACCGCTATTATTGGTATGTAATCAAGTTAGTAGAACGAGATTCGATATTACCCGGTGCGCCTCACCTTTTTACAAACAATTTTCTGGCCGTGGTCTTTAATCTAATTTTCTAAACAAACCTTTGTCACAACAGTGAAAAGCTATTTACAACGGTTTTGCCATGAGAGTGGGAAACTTATCAAGGTTAGAGCCGGCACGTGAAAGCGTGGGGTTTGAACCGGATAGTGAAAACTAGACATTAATTTTAAACACAGCGAAAGCACTTTAAAAGAAATCAGAATTTATTTATTTTCAAAAAGTAATTTTAACCCCGAATGGGATAGCGAGAGCGTACATTCCGCCTTAGAATTATGACCAGAGTCAACAACCATCGCGAGACAAAGGTCTTTAAACGAGTATTTTCTCCTGAAAACCATTTGCAAAAATTGAAAAGCACCGGTGACCTGTCGAATCCTCGACAACTAAAGCATTACATACCGATATTCTTTATTAGTATTTTTAAAACTTATAAATTTTTTCCTTTACTAGCCTTTAATTTTGCATTTGCTTTCTTAAAAACATCTTCCGCCTTAGCTAAACAAAGTAACACCCGATAGCACTAGTTTGATTACGAGTCTCTGTGGGATCGATATCTTTATTACTACACGATAGACTGTGCACTTGCAGTTAGTTCAGTTAGACTTAAAAAATCGCGATCAGTAATCAAACTAAAGGGTAAAGGATCTCCATACCTTCTCAATGATTACTTGTTCAAAAAGGGTTTCTCTACAAGCTTTCATCTCATTAGTGATCATAATCACTCTAGAGATGTACTCATATACCTTCGCATTGTTCTTCATGTTGAGATTCTCATACTGCTTTCGTAGGGACTAAAACTTCACCTTCTTCACTGATGCGTCACCACCATAACACCTAACCAGTGTATCCCACGCAGCCTTCGCCGTCATTGAATCAACGATTTTCTCAAACACATTTGCATCCACACACTGATGGATGTAGAACAATGCTTTCTGATCTTTATTCCTCGTATCTTTCTGCGCGTTCTTTTGTTCCTCCGTTGCATTTGCTGCTACTGGAACGTAACCTTCAGTGACAAGATCAAGCACATCTTTAGCACTGAATAATACACGCATCTGAATCATCAAACAAGTCCAGTTTTTTCCATCAAACACTGGAAGCTTGGTGCTCAGACCACCGTTCCCGTTCATCTTCAACCTTGTGCAATCACTCAGATCTCACCAAACACAGTGTTTCTCAATCCCACATAATCAGAAAATGTGATTCTGTGACGATTCCGTTCAAGATTCAACACGAATTCAAGAAACGAAATCAACCACACAACGCCTCACCGTTTCACTCGTGTTTTCCGTGTTTTACCGTGGATCCGAACCAGAGCTCTAGATACCAATTATTAGTTCACAAGGTGAAAAAGGATGAACAAAATGAGAGAATTATATTTATACTGTGCAATGACGGCTACAAAAGCTATAAGGAAGAAGATAATAAAATGACATGTACCACTAGTCTATTTATACACAGAAAAATTAAGACCACAAAAACAACGTATTAAAGAATTAAATTACTCTCTCACAAAACTTAGTCGAAATTATTTGTAACAATAATAGTGGAAAACGGTTATACACTAATTAGTTTTAGGTTTGACACCAACATTTATTTCAATAACTTACTCATTTTTATTTTTATATATAAGATTGCGTGGTTTAATGAATTTTAAAAAAATTTAAAGATGAGATTCAACATCTAGAAGAGTGTTCTTACACTTAAACTTACAAGATGTGTGACGGGAAAAAAAAAGATTATAGTAACTTAAACGTTAAAAAATTGTAGGGAAAGAAGAAAAAAACGTGAAAGTTGAAAAAGACAAATGAGTTGTTGTGATTGAAATTAATTGAAGGACATGAGCTACCCGCCGCTGACAACTAATGTACTTTGTTATTTACTTTAGCAACAAGGGTTGCCTGTTTGTTTGTTCGGGATGCCAATGGATTCTTTTCAACAACTCACTTCCGTTGACTGGCAACAACAATCCTACCCTACCATCCATGATTTCTTCGTTCTTCCTTTCTTCGCTCTCTTCTTCCCTTCCCTTCGCTTCCTTCTTGACAGGTTCATTTTCCAGGTACCTTTGATTATTCACTCTGCTGCTTTACTGTTCTTTCTTTATATGCTCTTTCCAACTTTTTTTTCTTTCTACTTTTGTAATATTGTATTATTATAACTGCGATTTGTGTGTTAGCTCAACGAAAGTTCAAACCCTCTCTGTTTCCCCAATTTGTTTTTTTTTCATTACTCTGAGTTGATAACATTATACTCCAACAAGAAATTCTTCGAGTTGCCTATTTGAGAAGTAGTCAAAATTTGAGTCAAAAAATTAATCAAATGTTTAGTTTCCAATTTGAGAATTAGTCCCATTACGGTTAGGAATATCTTGCGGCACCTTTATTGTGGTCAATTTTTTTTGATTAAGGTGTGTGTTAGAGAAAAATTACAAGTGGGATTTATTGGGAAAATAATAATGGAGAGGAATGGATCAAAATTTGTAAAAGCTTCTTTTGGTTTTGTACTTGAAAAATAATACATCTTTGTAACTCTACTATCAAGGAGCCATTAAAGCCTTAGTTTGTGAGAATTTGGAATGACTTGCCTTCTTCGTTCCTCTGTCCTGTCTGCATGATTAAGGTTGATTTATGGTCATCAATAATATTCTTTGTCCGAGGCTCGTCATTATTATCATAAATCTGCCTTTAAATGCTTTGTTTAAGTTTTTAAGACCTTTTAATATGCCATTTTATCCGTGTAAGTGTTGAGTCACCAGGGCCAAGCTGGTCTCTTAGCTTAATGTTGTGCTGACCTTGTAGGGGCAAAGTGCTTTAATAGAAGTCTCAACATTACACAGTTCTCCCAAGCACAAAGCGTGTAGGGGCGAAGTGTTTTAACTCAAAACAAACATGGCCGTTCACAGTCCCTCAAGCATGAGACTTAAAAGGACGAAGTACTTCAATAGAAGTCTTGGTATTACACAGTCCCTCAAGTATAAGGCGTTTAGGGGCAAAGTGCTTTACTAAAATAACCCTGATATTACGGAACAGTCTCCCAAGCACGAGGCGTGCAAGGGTGAGGTGATTAAGTCAAAAGAATTATCCTTTTGAGCAACAGCTTAAAGAGAGTAAGTTACTCATGAAGCAACAGCTTATCCACTTTACCCTCCATTTGAAAAAACAGAAGCTTCTCATGTGGTTTGCTATTTAATATGCTTCAATTCATATATTAACAAACTTTCAGAATGTTAAAAAATATACTTTTGATGCCTTAAATGTAGCCATGTGCATCTTAAGTTCCAGTCTTTGAGGAGTAGAATAAACTCCTTGTTTGAAGAAAACCTTCACTTCAATAGCTAATGTCGAACATAATGGAGTCATTAAATTAATCTGGTAATTCCATTAAAAAATAATAAAATAATTGGTTCACGTCAAGTATGTTTCACCTTCATTAAATAGGTAAAACACTACATTTGTTTAATCAATATTTAAGAAAACAAACCTCTCTCAAACACTCTTTCAAATGATCATCATGAGTATTCTGTACTGATAAACTTTGACAGCAACATCCTCTCTCAAAAACATGCTTCCGCCGGATTGATCATGTACAAGCTTGTTAGAAACTAAGCTAGATGAAGATTCAATTTCTGTTTTCATTCTATAACAAAATTCTGTTATTTGCAAGAGGTTAATTACAAAGTGTTGACACCTTGTTACTTTAACAAGGTGATTTGCTATAGCAGGCGACCTATACCTCTAGGACTGATAGATGTCATTACAACTACTCTAATAAGCTGAATTCTATATTTATTCTAATACCCCATAAACTCATGCGGTGGTCACAACCCTGAGTTTGTGCCTTAGAGCTAGAAAAGCAGTAGAAGCCAATGGTTTTGTGAGCACATCAACCCACTGATCAACCACTGATCAGTGCTTGGAACATGAATCACTTGCACTTGCTTGGCCAAAACTTTTTTTCTGACAAAGTAGAGATTAATCTCCATGGTTTGGCTTTAGTGTGCTTGACTGAGTTGTGAGCAAGAGGAACTGCTGATTGATTGTCACAGAGAATATGAGAGACTTTGGTAGCAATGTGCAGTTCCTTGAACAGAGTTTGAATCCAAAGCAAGTTTGCAGGGGCTTGTGTTAGACTTCTGAACTCTAATTCAGTGCTGGATCTAGAGGTGGCAAAATTGGCCGCCCGCCTAAAACCTGCCAAAAAAAGAAACGGGACGTGCCCGCCAAAAAAGAAACAGGACGGGCATGCCCGCCAAATTGATATGGGCATGATTATCTAGCTCGTCCCACCAAGGCGGCGGGTTGGTAGACGGCAGGCTTGCCCACCTTTATGTTATTTTTTAAAAAAATTAAAAGGTTTTTATTTTTTATTTTTAATTTTTTTAAATTTTTTTTACATTTCAATAAAAAAGCATCAAACCAACAATTAAAAAGTATAAATGACAAAAGACTAAAACCATCAAAATATTAACCTTCAATCAAAAATAAAACTTTCGACAAGTATTCACCTACAATAGAAGTAGAACCATCAACAAGTATTAACTTTCAACCAACCAAAATAAATATTAAGTTAAACCATCAAACAACCATTAACTTTAACCATCAAGCAACCAAAGTTTAAGTTCAACCAAACAAAACCCTAATAAGTATTAAATACAACATCAAAATTTAAGTTCAACCAACCAAAACAATAATAACATTGCCTAACAAAACAAGAGTGAAACATTCTAAAATCTAAATCCTAATCATTAAGGTCAAGAATATTAGATGCACTCTTAGAACAAATTAGACCCTCTTTTTCATCTTCATTGTCATCATCATTTCCATCTACATTACAAAACAATGAAATAAATTCAATGGTTAGTAAACAATATATTGTAAAATATTTCACTGATAGAATTAAAAGTTCTATTTACAATGTTGCAACTACATGCTTTAAATAAGAGAGAATAGAAAACCTAATGGGTTTTGACTAATGGGCCTCATTACTAATACTACTAATTACTATTTACAGTCTAATATTTACAACACTCCCCCTCAAGCTGGTGAATGGATATCTATCATTCCCAGCTTGCAAGTAAGTTGTTTGAATCTTTCTGTTGGTAAGCCTTTTGTTAACACATCTGCGAGCTGATGCCCAGAAGGAACGTAAGATGTAGTTATCAGTCCACTATCCAACTTCTCTTTGATAAAATGTCGGTCAATCTCAATGTGTTTAGTCCTGTCATGCTGAACAGGATTATGAGCAATACTAATAGCCGATTTATTGTCACAACAATTTCATAGGGCCTTCACACTGTATCTTCAAGTCTTCTAGAACTTGTTTCATCCACAATAGTTCACAAATTCCTAGTGCCATAGCTCTAAATTCTGCCTCGGCGCTTGATCGAGCAACTACACTTTGCTTCTTACTCTTCCAAGCTACAAGGTTACCACACAGAAAAGTACAATAGCCTGACGTAGATCTTCTATCACTCACTGAGCCGGCATAATCCGCATCAGTGTAAGTCTTCATAGCTAAATTCTCACCTCTTTTAAACAAAAGTCCTCTCCCTGGAGTTGCTTTAAGATATTGTAGGACGCAGTCTACAGCCTGCAAATGTCTCACCCTCGGATCATGCATGAATTGGTTCACCACACTGACTGCATATGCTAAATCTGGTCTAGTGTGTGCCAAGTAAATCAATTTTCCCACTAATCTCTGATATTGACCCTTGTCAACTTTGTCACTTTCCTCCTCAAAGCTTATCCTGTGATTTTGTTCAATGGGAACACTTGCAGGTTTGCATCCAAGTTTGCCAGTTTCCTGCAAAAGATCAAGAACATACTTCCTTTGAGAGATAAAGATGCCTTGCTTTGAGTAGGCTACCTCAATTCCCAAGAAATACTTGAGTTGTCCAAGGTCTTTCATCTCAAACTCTGCCGATAATTTCTCTTTGAGCAAATGTCTCTTAGTCAAATCATCTCCTGTAACAATAATATCATCAACATAAACAAGAAGTACAGTCAATTTTCCTTCCTGTGAATGTTTAAAAAATAAAGTGTGGTCTCCTTGACTTTGCTTATAGCCCAAACACACCATTGCCTTTGTGAATCTTCCAAACCATGCCCGAGGGGATTGCTTTAGTCCATATAAGGCTTTCTTCAATTTACACACCTTGTTAGCTTCATTTGTTATGCCAACACCCGGTGGAATCTCCATATACACTTCTTCCTCTAAGTCTCCATGCAAGAATGCATTTTTAACATCAAATTGTTGCAATTCCCATCCACATGAAGCAGCAAGAGATAGTAAAATTCGAACAGTGTTCATTTTTGCCACTGGGGCAAATGTCTCCTCATAATCAATACCATATGTCTGAGTATAACCTTTTGCCACTAGTCTTGCCTTGTACCGATCAAGTGTGCCATCAGATTTATACTTTACGGTATAGATCCATCTGCATCCAACCGACTTTTTGTCTCTTTGCCTTTCAATAATCTCCCAAGTACCATTTTTTTCAAGTGCTCTCATTTCCTCATCCATAGCTTGGACCCAATTTCTATTTTGCAATGCTTCTTCAACTGATAATGGGATTTTCACAGAATCAACAGCTGCAATAAAACTTTGATATTGTGTGGAAAGATGTTTAGTGGAGACATATTGAGAGATAGGGTGTCGATATAAGGAGGGACAAGATCTTTTATCCTTCCTCAAAGCAATGGGTAAATCAACTGGATTAGTGTCACAAGTATCAGAAATAGAACAATCATCATTTGAGGAATCATTTTCAGTACTTACCTCCGGTTCAGACGATTGAATTTGTTTCTGGAGAAGGTCAGATTTACTTCTTCTCTGATATACTAGAGTTGGTGCTGAAGGTGCTGATTCCTGTGGAACATAAGGCATTGAAGGACCAGGAACAATTACTGACTCAGATTCAGGTGTTGAACTAGGACTCAAACTCAAACTAGGTGACAACTCGGGTTCAAGAGAGGGAACACTGACAGGTGTTCTCGGGAGGCTAGGACCAAGGATCAGAAACTCGGACTCAGACTCTAAGTCACTCATGTTCTCCCCCTGAGACTGAGAATGAGTGAAGTATGACACATTTTCATGAAAGGTGACATCTTTGGAGACAAAGAATTTCCGACTTGGAGGATGATAACATTTGTACCCTCTTTTATTGGGTGCATAACCCAGAAAGATACATCTGACATCACGGGGATCCAACTTGTTGCGATATTGTTTGTGAACATGAACAAAAGCAACACAACCAAACACGCGAGACTCAAGATTATGTAAGATAGGAACAAAGGGAAAACGTGAGAGCATAAATTGAGCAGGACTAATATTACCTAACACTCGAGATGGGACCCGATTAATCAGATAGGCAGCAGTAAGAACTGCCTCCCCCCAATAAGAGGTGGGAACAGACATTTGAAACAGGAGAGATCGAGCAACTTCAAGTAAATGACGGTTTTTTCTTTCTGCGACACCGTTTTGTTGTGGGGTGTCAACACATGTGAATTCATGAAGAATGCCATGTTTACTAGTGAAGTTGGAGAAGGTATGATTGACATATTCTTTACCATTGTCAGAACAAACTCTTTTTATACATTTCCCAAATTGTGTTTGTACCATATTATAAAATTGGATAAATATTTGTGGTACTTCGGATTTAGTATTCATCAAGAAAATCCAAGTTACCCGAGTACAATCATCAATAAATGAAACAAACCATTTTGCACCAAAAATATTAGAGGTAGGGGCAGGTCCCCAAACATCAGAATGAATCACATCAAAAGGTTCAGCACTTTTATTAAAACTGGAAGGAAAAGTTACACGATTGTGTTTTGCCAACTGACAAACATCACACTTAAAAGACTCAACAGAATGGTTTAAAAACAATGACGGAAACATAGACTTAATGATATAAAATGGAGGGTGACCGAGACGCTTGTGCTGAAGCCAAATGTGTGAGGCTGAAGAGGAAGACTGAGACTGGAGACAGGAGGACAACACCTTTGGATGGTCATCAGAGAAGTAGTATAACCCTTCCTTTTCCTTAGCAATTCCAATCGTCTTCCCCGTGGTAAGGTCCTGAAAAATACAATGGGACATAAAAAACGTTACTTTACAATTTAGATCACGGGTAAGCTTATGGATGGAAATCAAATTGTGGGAAAGTGTGGGAACATGAAGCACGGATTGCAATTGAAATGGAGGTTGCAAGTCAATATTTCCAGTGCCAACAACACAAGCCTGAGAGCCATCAACAACAGTGATATAAGGAATACTCGAAGGTGTGGTATAAGAGCATAATAATGTGGAATCAAATGTCATATGATTAGTAGCACCAGAGTCAAAAATCCACGCATTCTTAGGGATATTACCACAAACAGTAAAAGATCGGGAACACAAACTCTTACCGGTAACTGCTAGAGACCCAGAACCAGAAGGCTTACTCATGGAGTCAAGCATAGACTTCAACCGTTCCACGTCATTCTGGCTGAAGGAGGAAAGATCAGTTCCCTCTTTTTCAAATCTGTCAGTATCATGGGCATGTGTGACAACATGTGCCTGATGCTGGTGCATGTTGCGAGAACTACCTCCTCGGCTAAGAACCTGTTCCCTTCCATGTAGTTTGAAACACCTATCCTTTGTATGCCCTGATCGGTTGCAATGCTCACAATAGAATTTGTCACGACCATTCTTAGATGATGACGATGGTGGTCCTTGTCTTGTTGTTTTTCTAGCTACTAGTGCTGACACATCCGGGGGCTGTTCATGAAGCATAGTTTGACGATGGGTCTCCTCACTACGAATAGTGTAAAAAACTTCATTAAGATCAGGAAATTTTTCCTTACCCAAAATCTGCACCCGAATGGGGTCAAATTCAGCATTAAGGCCGGCTAAGAAATCAAAGATCCTATCCCGCTCAACAACAGTATTCAAGGTGGCAGTATCCTTGCTGCACTCCATCTTCAAATTCTGATATTGATCCAACTCAATCCAAAAACCATTGAGAACTCCAAAGTAATCGTTGACCGAAAGACTTCCCTGCTTAGTGTTGAATATTTTCCTCTTTAAATCATAACAAGCAGACATATCTTGTTTCATGGAATAACTTCGACGAAGATAATCCCAAACTGCCTTTGCACTTGAGAGATACATGCAATTTCTACTAATTTCTGGAGATATGGAGTTCCAAAGCCAAATAATAATAGCAGAATCATCTTTATCCCAGGAAGAGAAATTAGGAGCAGTAACCAGAGGAGGATTGCCTTCAATATGATCTAGCATGTCACAACATTTTAGAGTGTGTCTGATGAACTGAGACCATTGAAAATAATTTTTTCCGGTAAGCCAGTAACCTTTTTGAACGACAAAATCCTTAGCATTAAATGGGACTGGTGGATTTGTGGGAGGTGGAGGCGGAGGTGGTTGTTGGTTAATAATCTCGGCCATTGAAGGGACAATCGAGAGGAACAAACAGCAGATATGTATTGAATCACAAAGAAAAAATACAAAGAAACCAAAAAACAAGCAGTAGGGTTGCAATAGAACTGCAATAGAATGAAAAAACAACAATGATCCAAACACCCAAAAAAAAACTGCAAGGATGACCGGCAGTGAAAAAAAGAAAAAAAACACCGTTACAACGGCGGCTAGGGTTTATGCGGAAGCGAGACCCCCAAAAAACAGGAGCTGTGATACCATATTGTAAAATATTTCACTGATAGAATTAAAAGTTCTATTTACAATGTTGCAACTACATGCTTTAAATAAGAGAGAATAGAAAACCTAATGGGTTTTGACTAATGGGCCTCATTACTAATACTACTAATTACTATTTACAGTCTAATATTTACAACACAATATATTAGAAAAATAGTAGATAACCATATTCATACTAAAAATAATTACCATCATCAAAGGCATGCAACCAATTGCGAGAACAAAGCAATGCTTCAACATTTTCAGACAATAGTCGATTTCTATACTTGTTAAGTACTCTAGAATCAATACTAAAGGAAGATTCGGATGTAATAGTGGTAATAGGAATACTTAACAAGTATCGAGCCATTACTGAAAGTTCGGGAAATTTAAGTCTAGTGTTCTTCCACCATTGTAGTACATTCAAATGTTCTATGTAATCAAGATCCAAAGCCAGCTATTCCAAATACATGTAAAACTGACTTTGACCATTTCTTTTAGCTGTACTAGATTGTTGTCTATCCAATCTAATTTCTTAAAATTATGACAATTGAATAATAATATAAAATTAAATGAAACCAATTAGTAAATCATGTTTTTATATTATTGGTAAAGAAACCAATTAGTAAATCATGAACAAAAAACTTACATCAAATAGGCTTGGTTTAGTTGATATAGTTGAAGAGGTAGTAAGAGAAATACTTGAAGCATTGGAAAAAGAAATAGAATATTCTGCAACCAGCTTGTACAATTTCAACTTTATGTTTTCCAACTTCAATTCTCAATTTAGTGGATCAATCACTTTATAACAATATCCCAATGAGTCTAACTTCATTCTTCGATCTAAGACAATCCCAAATGCAAGAACAACACTATATTCATCCCAATACTTCTCAAATTTTAAAATCATGCTTTGAGCAATGTTTTTTATAATTCTATCTACATCTTTCTAATTGTCTATCAAAAGATGTTGAATTTTTCAAATTTGCAAGAAGTACAAATTGGAAGTGAGATAGCTTGTTCCAGATATTAAAGTGGTAATTTCATTAAATAGCAACAAGAACCTACTCATGTTTTCAAGTCTCACCCACTATTCTTTTGAAGGATTACTTGTATAATTTACATCATAACAATGAAGGTTTTCAAATGCACGTTGATATTTAAGAGCACTTTTAAGAATCAAATATGTTGAATTCCATCTTGTAGGCACATCTGTAACCAACCCACTTGATACATCAATGCTTTGCTTAAATTTTACCATCCTACTCTATGAACCTTTCACATTTTTGATACTTTCCCTAATCTTTTGCAAAGCACCAAAAGCTACTTTAAGACCCTCTTGCGTAATTAGATGTAAGATATATGCAGAACAACAGCATGAAAGAACTCCCCTTTAGATAACAACCAATTTTGCAAGGCTAGTTGACTCTTCAAAGTTTGCTGCATAACTAACAAACTTCAAGATGACGTTTTAGAGAAGTTGTCCCATATCATTTTCCTCCACATGCATATGATGTACCACACACATTGCATTTTACTCTTTGCCTTTCTTCATTATCTAACCCTGCTATCATAGTAAAAAAACTCTCAGACCTGATATTTCTGCTTTCACTTAGTGTTCTTCATTTTACTAGGTTCCCTTAACACATTACTATTTAGTTACACTGACTCACAATCTTGTTCAACAGTTAGGTCCAAATCTACATCATCACTCTCATCAATTGGAGTTAAAAAATTCATATTCAAATTAAGTCCTAAAACACAATAAACACAAAATTAAATATTAAAAAATCACTTATTAATTCTAATATATTATTTTAAAGTGTAAGCATGGAACAATACAAGAGTATTATATATATATATATGAAAAAGTACAATATATATTTTAAAGTGTAAGCTAATATATTATAAACTACATGATTAATATATATTTTAAAGTGTAAGCTAATATATTATAAACTACATGATTAATATATATTTTAAAGTGTAAGCTAATATATTATAAACTACATGATTAATATATATTTTAAAGTGTAAGCTAATATATTATAAACTACATGATTTTATATATATATATATATATATATATATATATATATATATATATATATATATATATATATATATATATATATATATATATATATATATATATATATATATATATATATATATATATATATATATATATATTATTGGAAGAAATAGATAAAAGCTATTTTAATTTTATTCCTCAGCCAAAAGCTGGTTTATATAATGAAAATACAATAAAAATATTTAATTATCTCTTTAATGGAGAATTAAAGAAAATAAATGACAATAAATGTAAACAATTAAATATGGAAATAAAATATTTTCCAACACCCCCTTCAAGTTGGTGCATAGATATCTATCATGCCCAACTTGTCTATCAAATGCTCAAAGGTAGGTCTTGCCAAACTTTTGGTCAGGATATCCGTAGTTTGCTGACTTGAAGTCACGAAAGGTAGACATATAATTCCAACATTTAACTTCTCCTTTATGAAGTGTCGATCAATCTCAATATGTTTGGTTCTGTCATGTTGAACTGGATTATGAGCTATGCTAATAGCGACTTTACTGTCAGAGTACAATTTCAATGGAAGCTCAACTTTCATCTTAAGTTCTTCTAAGACTCTAAGGATCCATAATCCTTCACAAATACCTTGAGACATGACTCTAAACTCGGGTTTTGCACTACTCCTTGCTACAACGTCTTGCTTCTTACTCCTCAATGTCACAAGATTACCCCAAACATAAGTACAATATCCAGAGGTTGATCTTTTATCGGTGACTAAACCTGCCCAATCAACATCGGTGAAGATAGACACATTCCTTTCACTAGTCTTCTTAAAAAATAATCCTTTTCCAGGATTTTCCTTCAGATATCTCAGTATCCTATAGACTGCCTCAAGATGTTCTTCGAAAGGAGAATGCATAAACTGACTCACTACATTGACTGAGAAAGCAATATCAGGTCGGGTATGTGACAAATAAATCAGTTTCCCAACCAATCTCTGATATCTTCCAGTATTAACAGAAACATTACCTTCTCCCCAAAGTTTAGCATTAGGATCCATAGGGGTATCTGCAGGACGACATCCACTCATTCCTGTTTTTTTCAATAAGTCTAGAATGTATTTCTGCTGTGAAACCACAATACCATTCTTTGACGAGCAACCTCCATGCCTTGAAAATATCTCATGAATCCCAAGTCCTTGATTTCAAAGTCTACTGCCAATTTCTCTTTTACCCTTGTCATTTCCACTGTATCGTCTCCAGTAAGGACAATATCATCAACATAAACAATCAGAACAACAACTTTCCCATCGTTGGAGAATTTTGTGAACAAGGTGTGGTCAGCCTGTCCTTGAATGTACCCTTGATTCTTCATGGACTTAGTGAACTTTTCAAACCAAACTCTGGGATACTGCTTTAATCCATACAAAGACTTATTTAGTTTGCATACATTTGATCCAAATTTGTTTTCAAAACCAGGAGGAATGTCCATATATACTTCTTCTTCTAGATCACCATTAAGAAAAACATTCTTAACATCTAACTGATGCAGGGGTCAATCCAGGTTAGCACCAAGCGAGCCTTGTACCTTTCAATTGACCCATCTGAATTATACTTCATAGTAAACACGCATTTGCATCCAATTGTCTTCTTGCCATTTGGTAGCGACGTAACACTCCAAGGTTTGTCCTTTTCAAGAGCTTTCATCTCCTCAAGTACAACTTCCCTCCACGTTGGAATTTCTAGAGCAACCTGTACACTTTTTAGAATTTCTACACTAGGCAATTTTGAGGTGAAGGCAGACATAGATGAAGACAAATTTGAATATGAAATAAAATTGGACATGGGGTGTTTAGTGCAAGATCTGACAGGTTTTCTAATGGCAACAGGATCATCTATATCAGGATACAAAATACGACTCTCAAAAACAGAGATAGACTTACCTTTTCTTTTGTTAGGAGGTTGATCATTCCCTAGTTCAGATTTCTGGCAGTGTTGAGAAGTGGACTCGTCCCTTCGTTTATGGTGCTTTTTCATAAAAACCTTCTCTTTTCAAGTCCTGTTTCCTAATTCGAATATGTTTTCTTGAAGTGACTCATTATTTTGTGGCATTTCGATTAGATCATCATTATCATCGTTTTCAAGATTCTCATTGTTTTCTACAAGAGAAAATGTAGGCTTGGATTCACAAGGCTCCTTACTCATATTAGGAGTAGGATCAGATACAAAATCATGACCATTTTCTGTTGGTGCAAATGTAAAAGTCTCGGAATTTTGTGGTATAGGCAAAGATAAATTTTTCAAAACACTCATATCCTCAATTTGAAACGAGTCTTCCTTTATCTCTCCCCCTTGAAGATAAGTGTCATCAAAGAAAAGTTTATTTTCAAAAAATGTAACATCCATAATGACAAAATTTTCTTGTTTTTTGGATCAAAACGTTTATATCCTTTTTGGGTTGGGGAGTATCCAACAAAGACACATTTTATAGCACGTGGCTCAAGTTTTCCAACATTTTTATGTTCATGAACAAAAGTTGTGCAACCAAAGATTTTTAAAGTCAAATCAGTTAAAACACGAATTAGGAAAACATTCTTTGAAGACATTAGTTGGAGTTTGAAAATTGAGAATTTTGGAGGGCATCTGTTAATTAAATACACAGCTGTTAAAACGGATTCGTCCCATAAATAATTTGGTACTTTATTCGAAAAAAGTAGAGCTCTAGCAACCTCTAATAAATGTATATTTTTCCTTTCGGCCACTCCATTTTGTTGAGGAGTATTAAGACATGAACTTTGATGTACAATCTCATTTTTTAGAAAAAGATCATACAGGATAGTGTTAAAATATTCTTTTGCCATTATCACTTCAAAAAACTTGGATATTTGTTTGAAATTAGTTCTGCACCATTGAAAAAAAAATTCTTTATAGCCTGGCAAACATCTGATTTCTCCTTTAACAAGCACACCCAACATACTCTTGTATGGTCATCTATAAATGTGATAAAACATTTTTTGAGAGAGAGTGTACTAGTACGGTTAGAGCCGCAAACATCACCGTGAATAATAGAAAACAGTTTTAATGGTTTATAAGGCCGTATTGAAAATTGGGAACGATGATGCTTTGCAAACTCACATGCTTCACATTTAAACGAATAAAAATTCTTATTGTGAAATAACTTAGGAAACAAGTGTTTTAAGTAACGAAAACTAGAATGACCTAATCTTAAATGCCATACCATAATGTTGTCATCTTTATTATTCAAAACAGAAAAAGACTCAAAGCAGGAACTTATTGTTAAAGGTAGTTGTGATGCAGATCCAATGTCAAGGTAGTAGATCCCTCCACTCTCCTTAGCACTGCCAATCATCTTCCCCGAGTTCAAATCCTGAAAGACACAGTGAGATCGGAAAAAACTAGTTTGACAATTTATATCTTGGGCTAATTTACTGACGGACATTAAATTACACGATAAGTTTGGAACATGAAGGACATTTTTAAGAGTTAATATTGGAGACAACACAACTGACCGTTTACATGCAATGGGTGAAAAAGAGCCATCTGTTATTTTTATTTTTTGATTACCTGCACATGGACTATATGAAGAGAACAAAGTAGATTCACCTGTCATGTGATCAGAGGTACCTGAATCTACTATCCAAGTATGACTGGGACTGACACTAAGAAATGCAGAATTACTTTTTGTTGCTATAGAGCAAGAAGGGGTTGGAGACTCGAGGAGTTTGTACAGTCTGTCTTGTTGTTCCATAGTAAGTGAAAGTTGAGTTGTAAGGGATTGCTGCCCTTGATCAGAATTACTAGCCTGAAATGTACGACCACCTTTCTTCTTCCAGTTCGGAGGTTTGCCTTTGAGCTTTCAACAGGTTTCAGGTGTATGCCATTCGCGCTTGCAGTGATCACACCAAGGAACTTTATCTGACCTTCTTCCCTCGTCAATGTTCCTAGTAGTTAGAGCCGAACCTTCAGATTCAGAGCTTCGTTGTGTCTTGCCCATCATAATTTTTTGTCGTGCCTCCTCCCTTCTTATTTCTGCAATGGTATTTTTCCTAAAACTCTACCTCTTACCTCATCAAGGTCTTTATTGAGTTCAGCGAGAAACATGAATACACGATCATTTTCTTGCCTCTTGAGAAACAAAACACTGTCTTCTGTACACCTCCAATTGTCATCCTAACAAAGATCCAACTCTTGCCACAATGTCAACAACTCATTGTAATAAACAGTTACACTCTTGTCACCTTGTTTCGCATGCCATAACTTTGATTTTAAACCAAAAATTTGGGAGAAGTTTTGAATATCAGAGTATGTTTCCTTAACAGCTTCCCACACATCCCTTGCGGAAGGAAAAAATATGTAAGGCTTACCTATTCCAATTTCCATGGAGCTTACCAGCCACGCAATAACGAGGATCTCCTGATGCCGGTTCAGCTACTGCTCCTGTTAAGAAACCAAGTTTCCCTTTGCTATCCAACACCAACCGAACGGTTTGAGCCCATTAATTATAGTTATTCCCATTCATTTTAGGGATATTGACCTTGAGGGATTATGAGAACCCTTTTGATCATTACCATCTACGTTGGAATAACTATCACCAAAGGCAATGTTTTTGTTTCCATTGTTGACGTCATTACTGCCAAAAACAATGTTGTTAATGTCTTCATTATTGCCGTCATTCCTGCCATTATTTGTGACCACTGACGGTTCCTCTTGTTCGCCATCTCCGCGACCACTTCCGTTTCACCGGCCGCTGCCGTTTCTGCGACCACCTCCGCGACCACTGCCGTTTCACCGGCCGCCGCCGTTTCTGCGAACACCTCTGTTGCTGCGGTCACCGCCGTTGCCGCGACCACCACAGTTTCCGCGGCCGACGCCCGACTCAGATTGCGGTTGTTCGCCATGGTTGGATCCGATGTAGGCCTGTGATGGGGAAGGCCACTTGTTGTTGTTATCCTGAAGACTCATTTGCTGCCAATGGCCTGTCTCTGAGGAGGAAGAGGGACTAGAGTCCATGTATTATTGCTCATGAGAGCACCATACTCTGCTTGCATGGCTGCTTTTCACTACAAGTCAGCAAATGCATGCTTAACTGTCTTAGGTTCAGAGAGAGTGAGTAATAGCTTAGGTTCTAGTCTAGGTTAGGAAAAGCTAGTTTTGGCTCTAGTCTGCATAGCATTACTGTTGACTGGTCTAACATCAATTGGAACAACCTTAGGAGGGATAACAACATGATTAGTGGAATCTGAACCAGTGGAGCTAGAAGACTCAACATGAGACATAGACTGGGTGGAATCTGAACCAGGAGAAACAGATGTAAAGTCTGAGGGAGGGGGGACAAACTCTTGTAGGAACTCTATCAGCGGAAGCTGAGGAAGTACTGGGACTTTCAGTATGTGAATTAGTGGATATTCTGGCATGACTAGAAGACTCAGAGGGACTATTGGCATCTGTAGTGGGAGTTGGAGAAATGTTTTGAGTAGAGCTGAAAGAGGAACTAGGAATTGAAACTGAAGGAGGATAGGTGAAGCATGGTAGGGGAGAAAGGGAAACAACAGGAGAGGAATTATGTGTGACAGTTGGGGTGGGAGATTGAAAGAGTCAACGTAAGGGAACCTTAACTCATTAAATAACACATCTTTAAAAATATAGAGCCTACCATTAGAGGCTAGGCACCTATATCCTTTGTGAGAGGTGGAGTAACCAAGAAAAATGCACTCGAGACCTAAAGTCAAGCTTATGATTGGTATATGGTCTAAACAAAGGAAAACACGCACACCTAAACACTTTGAGAAAGGAATAGTCAGGCCTATGTTAAACAAGAGAGAATAAGGAATTTGAAAATTAATGGAGGCTGAAGGAAGTCTATTAATGAGGTAAACAACAATAGAGAAGGCAAAATCTCAGTAAGTGAGAGGCAGGGAGGCTTGGCTGAGCAAAGTGAGACCTGTGTTAACTATGTGCCTATGCTTCCTCTCTATCACACCATTTTGATGATGCATGTGAGGGCAAATGACTCTGTACAAAATACCTAGCTCAGACAATTACTTGTTGAATGGTCTAAATTCCTCACCCCAGTCAGACTGACAGGCTTTAATAGGCAAACCATGTTGTAATTCAAGCATGGTCTTAAAATTGTTTGAAGGTAGATAAGGCATCAAACTTGTTTTTAAGAAAGTAAATCTAGGTGAACTTAATGTAAGCATCAACAAAAGACATATAATATTTGAAGCCTAAGGTAGATGCATTAGGGGAAGGTCCCCATAGATCACCATAAATTAATTCCAATGGTCTGGAGTGTGTTGTGTGTGATGGTGAGGATAGAATTCTATGAGACTTTCCCATACAACAAGCTGAACAAAATGAAACACAATCTTTATTATTGAATGAAACATTACAACAGTGTAATACAAGTTTGAGGGCATGCATACTGAGGTGTCCTAACCTGAAATGCCATATAGTGGTAGGAATAGCACTAACAAATATAGAATTAACACTAGGAAACAATGAATTAGAAGACACAGTATTGGGAGCAATCTTAGGACTAGAGCTTGAAAGGTTGATAGAAGAAAATTCATACAGTACATCAGTTCCAACAGCACCATCTAGTAACACCCCATGGGAAGCCTGAGATTTGACAAGACACTTATCAGAGGTAAATAAAACATAGACTCAATTGTCACGACAAAATTGATTGACACTGATTAGATTCTTAGTAATAGAGGGAATAAGTAAAAGGTTATTCAGAGTGTGAGGTGTGTGAGGGTGAGTAGTGGATGAACAAGTACCAGAATCAGGTGAGTTGATTTGCAAACCTTGACCATTGCCAATGAAGATCTGATCAGGACCTTCAAATGGTGTCACCTATTGCAGATTCCTTGATTCGTTTGTGCCATGATAGGAGGCTCTAGAGTCTGGATACCAAGATGAGCTTGGAGAAGTAGATTGCTGAGAGTTGGCAACAAAGGCACTAGGCACAGTCAGTGGTGGAAGGGTTCTGTTGGTTGAAGGAGGTCTAGTCCACACATTTGCAGTCTGCATATCAAAGGGATTTAGAAAAGCATTCCAAGGTTGATGGAGGTAAGCAGATCCAAAATTTGAAGTAGGTTGAAAATGTTGATTAAACCTGTGCCAGCAATTGAGAGCTGAGTGGCCTACTTTTGAACACAGCTGACACTGCATAGTGGAGAACCTACCACCTCTGCCACGACCTGGACGACCACCTCTTGAACCTCTGCCACCACGAAACTGGTGAAAGTTAGTATCAGAATCTTGTGCAACCACCAGAGGAACTGGATCAGGTGCAGAGGAATTGTTTTCCTCAGTGTTGGAACCTGTGGAACCAGCATGTGTGAGATTGAGAGACACCAGATCAGTAGGGAATTGCTTCTTAAACTTAGTGAGACGCAGTTCATGTGCAAGGAGAAGAATCTCCACTTCATCAAGATCCATTAAACCAAACTTACTCTCAATGACTGAGACAACAGGTGCAAATTCAGAAGGTAAACCTTCTAGAATAACATCAATGTGATATAAACTAGGAATTGGATCACCAATTGATGCAAGTGCATCAACTATATTGCGAATTTTGAGCAAATACTCTTGCACAGTGGAATTCTCAAGTGTTAGGTTACGAAGCTCAACACGCAGCTGTCTTGCTCTGGCATGAGTTTGTTTTTGAAAATAGTTGAACAATCGATCCTGTTAAGAGTCCCACATTGGACAATATATGGCATGAACATGTGTTTATAAGTGACGGTAATCCTCACCTTACCAACCGGTTTTGTAGGGTTGAGTTAGGCTCAATCACATTTCTTAACATGGTATCAGAGCCTAGTTTACGATTCGGTGGGCCACCTTCTATGGTTTCCGCTATCGGGCCACCCACCATTTATTTCCACGCTTCAGTTGTTCAGTCCTGAGCATGAGGGGGTGTATTAAGAGTCCCACATCGGACAATATATGGCATGAACATAAGTGGGGGCAATCCTCACTCTACCAACTGGTTTTGTAGGGTTGAGTTAGGCCCAACCACATTTCTTAACATGGTATCAGAGCCTCGTTTAAGATCCGGTGTGGCACCTTCTATGGTTTCCGCTATCGGGCCATCCACCATTTATATCCACGCTTCAGTTGTCTAGTCCTGAGCGTGAGGGGGTGTGTTAAGAGTCCCACATCGGACAATATATGGCATGAACATGTGTTTATAAGTGGGGATAATCCTCACTCTACCAGCCGGTTTTGTAGGGTTGAGTTAGACCCAACCACATTTCTTAACAGATCCCATAGCTGATGAGCACGAGTGCAGCCAAGAACGCGTGAGAGTATTTCACTCGATAACGTCGATTGCAGCCACAACAACAACATCTGACCTTTCTGCAACCAACGAGTGTAGTCAAGGTTAACTACACCAGAAGTAAGAGCTTCATCATCAGCAAACTGAGGCGGAATGCATGAGCATACAACGAACTCTGTGAGATTGTGAGCGTTAATGTACGACTCGATTTGTTGACGCTACAAGTGAATGTTCTTCTCATCGAGTTTGTGCGCGATCTTGAGCAAAAACTGAAGATGATTCGAATCATCTGATGGTTTTGACACTTCCGGCACAGTTGTACTGGAGATCTGAGCGGAAGCCGACGGTGAAGGCACCGGTGACGATGGTGGTTCCGTCATCGCAGGACCTAGATTGGTGGCTTAAACTGATACCATGTTAGAAACTAAGCTAGATATTAAATTTAGAAGAAATAATATTCTTATTATATTTCTGTAGAAATATGGAAATGTTTTATATATCTTGTAAAGAATACATAAGAGGTATTTATAAACTATACATCTATCTAAATAAGGGTGTAATTATTCTCTCTATAAATGCTAATTATTCATAATAAATTGTATAGGATAGCAGCTCATAATGAGCTGTATGATATTCAACATATTCTAATAATAGTAATACTAATATTACAATACTCCCCCTCAAGTTGATGAATGAATATCTATCATCCCCAGCTTGCAAGTAAGATCTCAAAACCGCTCCAATGGGAGTCCTTTGGTGAGCACATCAGCTAACTGGAGTCCTGATGGGACGTACTGTGTAGAAATAAGACCACCATGCAATTTCTCTTTGATGAAGTGTCGGTTTATCTCTATATGCTTTGTTCTGTCATGTTGGACCGAATTGTGAGCAATACTAATTGCAGACTTATTATCACAGAAAAGTCTCATAGGAGCTTCATATTTTATTTTCAAGTCATCTAGAATGATCTTCATCCACAACAATTCACAAACTCCTTGAGCCATGGCTCTAAACTCTGCCTCTGCACTTGATCTGGCAACTACATTCTGTTTCTTGCTCCTCCATGTCACTAAGTTTCCACCTAAAAACATACAATATCCAGTGGTGGATCTCCTGTCAACAATCGACCCTGCATTATCTGCATCAGTATAGACCTCTATAGACAACTGCTCACTTTTCTTGAACAATAGACCTCTTCCTGGGCTCATCTTTAAATACTGCAGGATTCTATCCACAGCCTGTAAGTGCCTCTCCTGTGGATCATGCATGAATTGACTGACAACACTAACCGGATAAGCTATGTCAGGCCTGGTGTGAGATAGATAAATGAGCTTTCCCACAAGTCTCTGGTATTGAGCTTTATCAACCCTTGGACTTTCCTCATCACTCCCAATCCTGTGGTTTTTCTCTATAGGCACTCTGCTGGATTTACAACCCAACTTGCCAGTCTCTTTGAGAAGGTCAAGGACATATTTTCTCTAAGAAATGAAAATGTCTTGTTTTAAGTATGCTACTTCCATACCTAGGAAACATTTCAACTTTCCAAGATCCTTCATTTCAAACTGAGCTGCCAACTCCTTCCTCAAGTTCATCTTCTCAAATTCATCATTACCTGCTATGATCATATCATCTACGTAGACTAACAAAAGAGTGAGTTTACCATTTTGAGAATGCTTTATAAAGAGAGTATGATTGCCTGCTATGATCATTACCTTGGCTTTGTTTATAACCCAAGGACACCATAACATGAGTGAGCCTTCCAAACCAAGCTCGAGGTGATTGCTTGAGCCCATATATGGCCTTCTTTAATCTGCAAATCTTATTACTTCCTGAAGTAGGGTCATATCCAGGTGGGATCTCCATATACACCTCTTCCTCCAAATCTCCATGCAACAAAGCATTTTTCACATCAAACTGTTGCAACTCCCAATCAAAGTGAGCTGCCAAGGAAAGAATGATTCTTACAGTGTTCATTTTTGTTACTGGAGCAAATGTCTCTTCATAATCAATTCCATAGGTCTGGGTGTATCCCTTTGCAACTAGCCTCGCCTTATATCTGTCCAGTGTGCCGTCGGATCGGTATTTTACCGTATATATCCATTTGCAACCTATTGGCTTCTTGTCATTTGTCTTCTCAATAATCTCCCAAGTCCCATTTTTCTCTAGTGCATGCATCTCTTCATTCATGGCTTGAATCCAGTTCTTATCCTTTAATGCTTCTTGTACTGCTGTAGGGACTCTAATAGAGTCAATAGCTGAACTCTGATGCTGCACAGAAAGTTTTTCAGTAGACACAAACTGAGATATAGGGTATTTAGTACAAGACCTTTCTTCTTTTCTCAAAGCAATAGGTAGGTCATCAAAGTTCAATAGGTAGGTCATCAAGGTTCAGCTCACAAGAATTACTAGGCTCAGGGTTAGGAACACTTACCTCAGGTTCAGACGATTGGACTTGTTGGGGCAGAACGAGTTTACCTTTCCACCTTTTTCGCTGGAACTGTAACTTGTATCTGTCAACATTATTATGCACCGGTATTGGTACATCGCCACCATCCTCATCATTATTATGCACCGGTATTGATACATCACCACCATCCTCATCATTATTATGCACCGGTATTGGTACATCACCACCGTCCTCATTAGGCATCAAAGGCTCTTGCATTACAGGAATAACAGACAATTCAGGAGACGGCTCTGGGTCCTGTATTAGAGGAATAACAGGAAGAATAGACAACTCTGAAGACTCAGCTTCTTGATTATTCTCCCCTTGAAGCTGAGGACTGGGATAAAAAGACTCTGATTCCTGAAAAGTAACATCCATGGATATATAGACACGACGACTAGGAGGATGATAACACTTGTACCCCTTTTTATCTGAAGCATATCCTATGAAAATACATTTAATAGCCCGAGGGTCTAACTTACCCCGATGAGGGCCATGAATATAGACAAAGGCAGAACAACCAAAGCCACAATTCTGAAGACTTGACAAGATGGGCACGGACGGAAAGAATCGAGTCAGGACCTGCACAGGACTAACACCAGATAACACCCTAGAAGGTAACCTATTGATTAAATAAGCAGAGGTCAAGACAGCTTCCCCCCAATAAAATTTAGGAACATTCATTTGAAAGCGTAATGCTCGGGTGATTTCAAGAAGATGACGATTTTTTCTTTCAGCAACTCCATTTTGTTGTGGAGTGTTAACACAAGTCAACTCATGAACAACACCATTAGTTTTGAGAAAATTGCAAAAATTTTGGTTTACATACTCCTTACCATTGTCTGACCGTAACCGTTTAATAGGTTTCCCAAACTGTGTTTTGACCATTTGAAAAAAGTTAACAAACAATTGACACACTTCAGATTTATCTTTCATAAGAAAAACCCATGTAACCCGAGTACAATCATCAATAAAGGTAACATACCATTTTGCCCCAGAAATATTGGAAATGGATGAAGGCCCCCATACATCAGAATGAACGAGATCAAAGGGTTTGACACTCCTAGTAT
This sequence comes from Lathyrus sativus, assembly GCA_963859935.3. NCBI lineage: Eukaryota > Viridiplantae > Streptophyta > Magnoliopsida > Fabales > Fabaceae > Lathyrus > Lathyrus sativus. The sequence goes on along the minus strand of OZ012736.1, from coordinate 184,765,492 downwards.
TACTAGGGGAATAGGTTGCTCGATGAGATTTGGAAAACTGACACACATCACAATGAAAGGAATCAACAGACACTTTGGTAAATAAGTGAAGGAATAGAGACCTGAGCATCTGGAAAGGAGGATGTCCAAGACGCCTGTGTTGGAGCCATATTTGAGTATTTGCCCATGACTCTGAACGAGCCTGATGACACTTACTTTCCTTATGCGGCAGACAATATAACCTGTTCTGTTCCTCAGCAATTCCAATCGTCTTACCTGTGGTCAGGTCCTGAAAAACACAATGAGAATGAAAAAAGGTTACTACACAGTTCAAGTCTTTAGTGAGTTTATGGATGGACAACAGATTGTTAGAAAGCTTAGGGACATGAAGCACATTATTTAGGTGGAGAGATGGGCTTAGGTGGATGTTACCAGATCCGACAATCGGGGTTTGAGACCCATTTGCAACGGTAATATGGCGTTTATTAGGTAAAGGTGAATAAGAAGAGAGATATGACATGTATGGAGTCATGTGATCAGTTGCACCAGAGTCAATAATCTAGATATCTTTAGAACAAGAGGCATTAAAAGCTAAGGAGCTAGAGTTCATATCCATCATGGTCAGAGAACTAGTGTTAGAGAACTTACTAAAGGAGTCCATAGAGAGAAACAAACCGTCTCGAACCAGGAGAGGATCGAGATCTACTGTTAGGAGAGGATCGAAGGGCTGCCAATTAGAAACACCAACAACGATGACAACCGAACAATCAAGGGCTGCAAACCGCAAGTAAATAGAGGTACAACAATGAAGGCTGTCCTGAAAAAAAAGATGAAGGTGAAAACGTCCGGATCTGCAACGGCGGTTGAGCGGTGCACGATGGCTGCAAAGTCACCAAGATCACTAGGGTTCCAAGAGGAAGGGAACCTTGACAAAAAAGAAGGACCGTAATATAAGAACGGCTAGTGTTTTGAGCGCGGAAGCAGAGCCCCTAGAATCGGGAGCTCTGATACCATGTAGAAATATGGAAATGTTTTATATATCTTGTAAAGAATACATAAGAGGTATTTATAGACTATACATCTATCTAAATAAGGGTGTAATTATTCTCCCTATAAATGCTAATTATTCATAATAAATTGTATAGGAAAGCAACTCATAATGAGCTGTATGATATTCAACATATTCTAATAATAATAATACTAATATTACAATAATTTCTTATGAGGACACAGGACCTATATATATACATGAGCCTGCAGTCTATTTTAGGAAATATGGAGAACTAGTTCTAAGGAAACAAATCCTTGTGATTATGGGATTGATCCTAAATAAATAAACTTAATAATTAGCAAGATACAACTGTTACATTACAAAATTACTACAAATATAATCCTTCCTAAAATACACAAAACCAATCACTGTTTTGACACTCCTCCTCAAGCTGGTGAATAGGTGTTTTCCATTCCCAGCTTGGATATAATTCTTTCAAAGTTAATGCAGTTCAGCCCCTTGGTGAGTATGTCTGCAAGTTGATTCTGAGTGGGTACATATGGTGTGCAAATCATGCCACTTTCTAGTTTTTTCTTGATAAAGTGTCTGCCAACCTCGATATGTTTAGTTCTATCATGCTGCACCGGGTTGTGGTCTATACTAATTGCAGACTTGTTGTCACAATATAACCTCATAGGTTCATACCATCTTATCTTCAAGTCTTCCAATATAATCTTCAGCCATAGAAGCTCACATATTCCTTGGGCCATTGCCCGAAATTCTGCTTCGGCGCTCGATCTAGCCACTACACTCTGTTTTTCGCTCTTCCAAGTCACGAGGTTTCCACTAAGGAAGGTGCAGTATCCTGTAGTTGACCTCCTATCTACCACTGACCCCGCATAGTCCGCATCCGTATATGCTTCAAGACTTATACTCTTGTTTCGTTTGAACAAAATCCCTCTCCCTGGGGTCCCTTTCAAATACTGGACAATTCTAAGAGCAGCTTGTAAATGTGCTTTTTTTGGTTGGTGCATAAACTTGATGACTAGACTTACAGCAAAAGCAATGTCTGGTCTAGTGTGAGATAAGTAAATAAGTCTACCAACAAGCCTTTGATACATTTCTTTGTCCACGACAATATCCTCCTCTGCACTTCCCAACTTTATATTTGGGTCAACTGGGGTGCTTGCTGGTCTGCAGGCTGTCTTACCTGTTTCTTTAAGCAAGTCAGTAATATACTTTTGTTAAGATATGAAGATTCCTTTCTTGGAATGGGCCACTTCAATTCCCAAAAAATATTTAAGTCTCCCTAATGTCTTGATCTCGAATTCAGTGGCAAGGCATTCACTTAACACTTGCTGCTCCTTTTTGTCATCCCCACTTACTATAATATCATCTATATACACCAATAAAATTGTTACCCCCCCTGAAACTAAATGTTTGATAAATAATGTGTGATCCCCTTGCCTCTGTTTGTAGCTCAGACCTGTCATAACTTTGGTGAATCTTCCAAACCACGCTCTTGGGGATTGTTTCAGCCCATATAAAGCCTTTCTTAACTTACAAACAGTTCCAGCAGCAACCTGTCCATTGTAACCAGGTGGCAACTCCATGTATATTTCTCCTTCAAGGTCTCCATGTAACAAAGCATTCTTCACATCAAATTGCTGCAGGTCCCAATCATGATTTGCTGCTAATGACAATATTACTCTGACCGTGTTCATCTTAGCAACCGGGGAAAAGGTCTCCAAGTAATCAATTCCATAGGTTTGAGTGAAGCCTTTGGCCACTAATCTTGCCTTATAACGTTCAATGGTCCCATCAGCCCTGTACTTTACTGTATATACCCACTTGCATTCTACTGGTTTTTTTTCAATTGGTAGGGTGACAAGTTCAAGTCCTATTCTTGCTTAACGCCTCCATTTCCACATCCATGGCTTGTTTCCATTTCCTGTCAGATAATGCTTCAAATACAGAGGAAGGTGTGTGTGTGGAGTTGATGTTTGTGAGGAAGGTTTTATGGGTAGGTGAGAATTTTTCAAAGGATAAGAAATTTGACAGTGGGTAAAGTGGTTGTTGGGTGCATGTTCTAGTTCCCTTTCTAAGAGCAATGGGTAGGTCTAAATTTTGGTCCACCCGTGCTTCTAAATTTTCAGAAACAAACTCATTAGAGTTTATAGGATTCGAAAGTGTTACCTCATGCAGTGATGATGGGCTGGACTCTTGGACATTGCCAGACTCTAGAATGGCCTTTTCTCTCCTTGAATATACCAGATTTTTCCCAAATCTTCCACCATTAAGTGCCGGTTCAGGTGCAGGTCTTGCTGTTGGTACAGGTTCAGGTGTAGGTGTAGGTCCTACCACCGTTGTTTCAAGTGCAGGTCCTGCTGTTGTTTCAAGTACAAGTTCTGCTCTTCTCTCAATTTCAGGGACAACAATGCCATTTGTCCCAATTTCAGATCCAAATGTCATATTTGGAGGCATGAGAGTCTCATCTTCCTCTCTTACATTCTCCCCCCGAAGATGAGGCTGCTTGAAGTAACTCTCTTATTCGTTGAAGGTCACATCTCTCGACACATAGAATTTTTTTGATAGAGGGTGAAAACATTTGTATCCCTTTTGTGTGGTAGAGTACCCTAAAAATACACATTTGACAACCCTAGGGTCTAATTTTCTCCTTTCATTACTATGAACATGCACAAAGGATACACACCCAAATATTCTAGGTTGGAGTTTATTTGTAGGATCCAAGTGTGGGTAGAATGAGGATAGGACTTCCATGGGGCTTTTAGTGTCTAAGGTTTTAGTGGGTAACCTATTGATTAGATAGGTGGCAATAAGAAGGGCTTCCCCCCAAAATCTCTTAGGGACATGGTTTTGAAAAAGTAGAGCTCTAGTTTGATTTAATAGGTGCCCATTTTTCCTTTCTGCAATCCCATTCTGTTGGGGTGTGTTCACACATGAGGACTCATGGATTATCCTTTCCTTTTGGCAAAAAGAGTTTAGTACAAGGTTAAAATAGTCCTTGGCATTATCAGACCTAATTCTTTTGATACCGACCCCAAATTGATTTTTAATCATTGAGACAAATTGAAAAAACACAGAGCTAACTTCAGATTTTTGTTTTAATAGAAAAATCCAAGTCACCCGGGTACAATCATCTATGAAGGTTAAAAACCATTTAGCACCTGAGATATTAGGAACGTAAGCAGGACCCCATACATCAGTGTGAACAAGAAAAAAAGGGAAATGACTCATCTTATTGTTAATGGGAAAAGGTACACGCTTGTGTTTAGCAAGCTCACACACATCACAATGGAGACTTTCCACATTTAAATTTTTAAACAAGAAAGGGAAAAACACTTTTACAACTCGAAATGAAGGGTGTCCTAGCCGGCAATGGTATAGTTGCACTTTCTCTTTGTTGGTCATGATGGATTCAGATATGAGAGAGCAGCTCCTGGTAGGCAGATTAGGATCCTCCATGTAGTATAGGCCATTCCATTCTCTAGCATGTCCAATCGTCCTCCCCGAGTTCTTGTCCTACAGTATACAAGAGTTGTTATGAAAAACAACATTACATGAGAGATCTTTTGTGAGTTTTTGTATAGAAATCAGATTGGTGGACAATTTAGGGACATGAAGGACATTTTTTAATGTTATGGATGGGTTTATTTGGACCTCTCCTTGTCCTGCTGCAGTCATAAGGGTTCCATCTGCTGTGGAAATTTTCTTGTTGCTATGACATGGGGAATATGTGGAGAAATATTTGGGTAGAGGGGTCATATGGTCAGTGGCTCCAGAGTCTAATATCCAGTAATGTGTAAATGGTGTATCTGAAACATTAAGCCCAAAAGAAAGTGGAAACTTACCAGAATATGTTAAGGAGCATGTACCTGTGGGCTTCTCCAATTTACTAAGGAATGATCTTACCCGTTCTATCTCTTCATGATTCAGCTGGTCAGATCCTTCACTTTGTCCATGACTGATGTGTGCTTGCCCTTGTCCTCCCTTTTTTGGAGGGCCTCCTTTCGGCCCCCATTCTCGACTTGGGGGCTTCCCATGTAATTTCCAGCACTTCTCCCTTGTGTGGCGCGGCTTGTTACAGTGGGTACACCAGATATCCTCATGTTTTTTCTCCATATTGGGAACCCCGCTTCTCCGTTGGTTAGCAACCATGATTGTTCCACCTTCAGCTATCATTGCAGAACTTTCAGTTATTGAGGTCTCCAGCATCAGTCCTCTCCTGCTTTCTTCACTCCAAATAATGACTACCACTTCATTAAGCCCTGGGACTTTCTCTTTTCCCAGGATTTGGATACGGACCTGGTCATATTCAGGATTTAAACCTACCAAAAAATCATAGACTTTATCTTGTTCAATATACTCCTTAAGGATTGCTGAGTCTTCCGAACATTTTGCTTTTATAACTCGATAGTGGTCCAATTCCATCCATAGAGACTTGAGTTGATTAGCATATTCTGTAACAGATCTGTTTCCCTGTTTGGCAGCCACGGTTTTCACCTTTACATCATAAATTTGAGTAGCATCCTTGGCCTTAGAATAAGTTTGTTCTACTGCCTCCCAAATTTCCTTTGCTGATTTAAGGAACATGCTGGTATCACTAATTTCTGGGACCATTGGATTCCACAGCCACGCCATGATCATGGAGTCTTTTTCATCCCATGATTTGAACTTGGGATCTGTTTCAGCAGGTGGACTATCAGTCAGGTGACTGACCTCTCCTTTTCCTTTCAAGATGGTCTTAATGAGTTGAGACCATTTGAGATAATTCTTCCCATTTAACCGATAAGCAGAATGAACATTCTGCAACTCTCCAGCAGTTTGGGGTCTGCCCCCAATTTCCAGAATAGGATCCACGATCTCAGTCATGACCAGCTGCGATCAAGGTAGAGAGGGTTGCGCCGCAATGAAAGTTGCGACAAGGTTTAAAGGTAGCGCAGCAATGAAGGCTGCAACTTAGGGTTTATAGGCACGGTCAGAGACTCCCAAGGATCGGGAGCTCTGATACCATATTAAATTTAGAAGAAATAATATTCTTATTATATTTCTTATGGACAGCTATTTTAGGAAATATGGACAACTAGTTCTAAGGAAACAAATCCTTGTGATTATGGGATTGATCCTAAATAAATAAACCTAATAATTAGCAAGATACAACTGTTACATTACAGAATTACTACAACTATAATCCTTCCTAAAATACACAAAACCAATCGCTGTTTTGACACTAGATGAAGATTCAATTTCTATTTTCATTCTATAACAGAATTCTGTTATTTGCAAGTTAGTTACAAAGAGTGTTGACACCTTGTTACTCTAGAGTAACAAGGTGACTTGCTATGTAGCAGGTGACCTACACTTCCAGGACTGACAGATGTAGTTACAACTACTCTAATAAGCTGCATTCTATATTTACTCTAATAAAGCTCACATAGTGCGAGTTCTGTACAAGTGATCAACGCTCCGGCTAGTGTTAGGCATTTAGCCCCACATGTTGTTGATAGTGATTTCACAGTTGACACTGTAACATAATTTTAATGCTGTCTCAAAAGCTTCTTGGCTATCGAGCATGTTGGAGAGGGCCGGTGAGAGCACTCTCATTTGACTCTACTTGTGAAATATTCTTCTTGCTTCAGAGTGTATCGGTATGTATCAGGTATGATTCAGTAGAGATTTTAGAATTCTGAATGAGGTGACAGAATTGGTGGAAATTCTTGTTGAATCAATATCTCGCTTTTTTCCTCCTGAACATGGTGGAAATTCACGTCTTTTTTCTGTTTTTTTTTATTAGTAGAATATCCAAATTGTTAATTAACCCATTTGCCTATTGACCCAGGGGTTCTCATTTTTTCGGATGGAAGTTGTTATTAGGATAAAAAATAAATGGGAGTTCAACTAGTTAGTGAGTTACAAAGACATCACCGTGTCTAAATAGAGAAATAAGGAGTTATTAAGAATCATTATGTTCATTTGATAGTCTTTCTTTAAATCTATCAATTTTTTGTGGATATTTTGATTTTGTTTAATCAATCTGAAGTAAATGGAATTTGCAGAAAATGGCCATACGATTGATTTTTGGAAAGAGACACGAGGTGCTTGACTTTCAGGCAGATGATAGGAGAAAGAAAATTAGCAAGTTTAAGGAATCAGCGTGGAAATGCGTTTATTTTCTATCGGCAGAAATTTTTGCTTTGTCTGTAACATATGATGAACCTTGGTTTACTGATACAAAATATTTTTGGATCGGGCCAGGGAATCAGATATGGCCAGATCAAAAGATTAAGTAAGATTATAATTCTTGTTTTGTTTCTCAGTTTCAATGTTAATTTATTCTTGTTATCATGAACTTTAGTCGGTCAATTGAATGGAAACCATTTACAAATTTCAGATTGAAATTGAAGGGGCTGTATATGTATGGTGCTGGATTTTATTCATACTCCATACTTGCTTTAGTATTCTGGGAAACAAGGCGCTCTGACTTTGGGATTTCCATGACACATCATGTTGCTTCTCTCACTCTTATTGTCCTATCCTACATTTTTAGGTACTGTCTTGTATTTGTTTAATTTGTTTGAATGTAATTCATTTTGAACTCATTATCTATCAAAAGAGTGAAGTCTGTCAAAATGTAAAACGTTAAGGAAATTGTTACCGTGTCTACAGAAATTGCTTTTATGAACACATTTTGCACTGTTTTTTTTAGCTGATTAGTTCAATACACTCAGGTTTGTTCGAGTTGGATCGGTTGTTTTAGCCCTTCATGATGCTACTGATGTGTTTTTGGAGATAGGGAAAATGTCAAAATACAGCAGCGCTGAAACAATGGCTAGTTTTGCTTTTGTTCTTTTTGTTTGGTCTTTCACCATACTACGTGTCATTTACTTCCCATTCTGGGTTCTTCGAAGTACAAGGTTTGTGTTAAATCTGTTCACAGTATACGTTTTCTTTTCTTTCTTAACCTGTTAAAATTTACCACTTTTGCGTATAATTTCATTCCTCAGTTTAATTGTTTTCTTCTTTCTTGTAGCTATGAAGTTGTTAACACCTTGAAATTGAAAGAGAATTGGGTGGATGGTTCAATATATTATTATGTATTCAATACTCTTCTACTCTGCTTGCTTATTCTTAACATTTATTGGTGGGTGCTAATGCTTCGGATGCTTGCTGGTCAAATTCGAGCAAGAGGAAAAGTTAGTGAAGATATTCGATCTGGTAAGTTGAAATACTTATTACATATATGGTTTTCTAATTCGACTTAAAATGATACCAATTGCAATAATCGATCCCTCTTGGTGTGGAACACCAATCTACACAGCCATATTTTTAGGAATGTCTTTGGTCCGTAGAAAATTTAACTGGTGGTTCGATTGTAAACTGCTGCCTTTCACATTTGATTTAATATGCAGATTCTGAGGATGAAAATGAACATGAAGATTGAGCATGAAAACAAGATTGACAATTGTCACACTTTTTCTGAAATGGTAACAAATTTTTACTCGCGCCTAGGTATGTGATGTATTGTTGCATTTTATGTGATGACAATGTAAAATTCATCAAAACTAGTGTATATAAACTAGAAACTCTTTGTACAGATTATTTCAGCTAGCATTACATCATAAACTAGAAACTTTTCATAGAATATTGTAAAAATGTTCCATCCAGATCAAAACTCGAGCCTCTCTTTTTATCAAAATCAATCAATGTCAATAATTTATTGAGCTAGCATTACATCATATTGTTGGCTCACTGCAATTTAATGCAAATGATATAATTTGAATTTCTTATTAGTCCTTTGAGATAAAAATTGGCAGAGAGGATAGTGTGGAGGTGGATAGAAAAATGAGTTGCAACTAATAACTAACTAACAAGGTGGTACAAACCCATGAAATTCAACTAGGTTTGTGCCAATACTGCCATCACAGATATGCATCATGACCCTAGCAAAATGGCTCATATGACCAAATCTGAATTTCATTATTACAAAAACAACCAAGCTTTATCCTATTAGTTGAAGTCAACTATATGCACCATGGGAGATTTATTCACTTGGAGGAAGAGTGCTCGGTAAGGTGTCCATATTCGCAAAGCTAGATAGATACCTGATGTGGATTCGAGGCTCATTTTTCCTCACTCTCTATCTGAGTTATAGCTACTCATGATTCAAATAAAAAATTCTATTTTGTTTAGTTATATAAAATCTAATAGTAAACGGTCTAATCCTTTTAATTTTTAGGAAGCTCGGCTTCAACATCTCGTTTCCGAACCTTTTAGTTCATGCGTCCTATATATTTCTAATGCACCATGTGGATTTTCACACATTCTCCCTGATTCTGAAAATACATCTTCAGACGCACTTATTTCTAAATAAACGTTGACATATTTCGGAGATACATCTTCGAAATCATTTTAAACATTCAGAATAAGCACCTATAAATCATTTACATTTGAATTGCTTCGGAGATGCATCTACAGTAATTTTTTGGAGTTACATCTCCGAAGTGTATCAGAACAGGTTGTTTTTTGCTTTAAGATATGTGTTTGTTTTCAGATGAAGTATAAAGTACGAACTTGAATAAAAAAATAGATGTACAAAATAATAAGAGACTAATATAGGGTGTGTTGAAAATAATATAACAATATAATAAGAAAATATCGTACAATCGAGATCCAAAATGTAGTAACTGTCATACCTCAAAAAATACGATCATTCGTGATGGTCGTGGAAAAATAGTTCGAACAGAGTCGCCACCAAATTTTATTTATCCCAATGAAAAAAATAAGAAAATATCGATAAAACCTTTAAAATAGGATAATGGTCGTTGTAACACCCCCTTTCTATACCCCCAAATTAATACATTTAATCAATTAGGCACTTAGAAAATTTATTTCATCAGAGTTTAATTAAAACATGGTATATAAGAGGCGCATCACATTATCATGAAACTAAACACATATGATACCTGCTCAAAATAGATATGCAACAATGGGTAACCCACATCTCAATATTTAGAATAAAAGCGGAAACATCCAAATATTGAATCGATCACATTCATAAAAGTATATACAACCATCAGTTAATTCATGCTTTACAACATATCCACAACAGATACATACACATATGTATCACAAAAGAATCAAACCAAAATAGCTTCAAAAGAGCCTAAAGCTTCCCAACTACCCATATGTTACATATCAGAGCCATTGACCAAAAAGAATGAAGACATCGCTTCACAAAAAGAACCTCCAGCTTCCTACTCTGCAATGCCTCATAGAGCATTATAAAACAGCAGAAGGGTGAGAAACAATATCATAACAGTTAATGCATAAAATTGTATATATACATATACTCACATTTGTACAAGTTATACTCAAATTATGTTCTCACCACGTTAAACATATACAAATAATCATGCCTCTACACATGCTTATGAACATTCACAATATGTTCCTCCAAACAATCATATATAACATACACAGTTATATTCATTCAACCAATGCATCATACACAGATGACTCATGCAACTCATAGAGACCGACACACAACTCTATGCAGATGCAAATGCGGTACCGACTCATTCAACAGTTTCTCTAAGGAATCGAGTATTCAGCAGATCCTCCACGGGATCAAGTACTCAGCAGATTCTCCACGGAATCAAATATTCATCAGATTCTCCACGGAATCGAATATTCAGCAGATCCTCCACGGGATCAAGTACTCAGCAGATTCTCCACGGAATCAAATACTCTAGCCAATCCTCCACGAGATTACATGTTATGACCGATTCTCCGAGGAATCACACAATGCAACCGATTCTCCAAGGAATCTAATATAACCATCGTATCATACGAGGTTCTGCAAATCCTCCGAGGGATCATTCAACACAAAAATGCATACTATGCTCACAAACATACTCATTGCATTTATCACAGACATCGCATATATCTATCATGCATTCACATTATGCACCATTTCACACATGGTTTACACACATATCAGCCTATCAATGCGTTTCTATTCAATTCGAGCAAATACACAAGATTATCAAATATTCAAGATTCACCATTTACTCTATAATCTAGGATTCACGCCTTTCGGCCACCCACAGCACGACATGTCAAAACAATTCACACATCAATCATTCATATAGGCATTAATCATAATTGAATCAACCAAACATCATGCTATGAACAAAACAGCAAAACAAATAACACTGCCAGGTTCGCTAACCTTCGCCTGGCGAAGCCACGCAGCGAATGCTCGCTGGCCTTCGCCTGGCGAACTTCCCAGCGAAGTCCACTGGGAGTAATTCTGGAATTACTCGCTGAGGCTCGCTACCCACTCGCCTGGCGAACCTTCGCCAACTCACCTCGTCTGGCAAACTTGCCAGCGAATACAGGGTGTTAGCTTCTGACTTGCTTCGCTACAGCTCGCTGGGCTTCGCCTGGCGAAGCTTCGCTGCCATTCGCCTGGCGAGCCTACGAAGACAGAACTTCCATGGCTGTCTCAAGAGCCCAAACTCCCCAAAATCAACCGATTAAATCCAAACCAGTCTCAGTAGCGCAACCCAACCATCACCCGACTAAACTACATCGTCTAATCCGAGTTCTAACTGATTAAAACCTCATTCTACTCACAAAACCAACTTCTAACCTAAGTGGAAAAAGAGTAGAAACCCTACACAATCCAAACACATACACATACAATCATACACATTAAAGAGATGATGGAGTTTCACACTCTTACCGATCGATTGCAAGCTTTGGTGATGATCCCTTGATGATTCTAGGTTTTCCTCTCCACTTTCTCTTCTCTTTCTCTTCTCCTCTTTTCTTTCTCTTGTTTTTCTTCTTATGTTACTATCTTTCTTTCTTTTCCTATCTTATTCTATTTCTATCTCTATTTCTTTCCTCTCAAGTTCTTTCCAACACTTACCAATCAATTCTCACACTAAAGTGCTAAAATGTCTAAAATGCCCTTTTTATTCTAATTCCCCGAAAACTCTCCGAATCGGTAAAAATAGATAAAATAAGCAAACACCACATAGCAATATATAATTTCTCAATTTAAAACAAACATCAAATAAATAAATTAAAAGACTCAACAATTAATGGGAATTCAGAATCGGGGCGTTACAACTCTCCCCCACTTTAGAAATTTTCGTCCTCGAAAATATCACCTGATTCAAACAACTCTGGATGCGATTCTCGCATCTTGCTCTCCAATTCCCAAGTCATGTTGCCTTCCGCGGCACCTCCCCAGGACACTTTCACGAGCGCAATATCCTTGCCTCTTAGTTTCTTAACTTCACGGTCCAAAATACTAACCGGTAAAACTTCAACTGTAAGGTTATCTCTTACTTCCACTTCATCCATTGGAATAACATGTGACGGATCCGGAACATACTTCCGAAGTTGCGAGACATGGAATACATCATGCAAATTCGAAAGATTCGGAGGCAACGCCACACGATAAGCCACAACACCAACTCGTGCGACAACCTGATACAGACCAATAAAACGAGAAGTCAACTTTCTCGACTTCAAAGCACGACCCACACCCGCAACCGGTGTAACTCTCAAAAACACATGGTCGCCCTCTAGAAACTCGAGATCCTTTCTCCTTCTATCATGATAACTTTTCTGTCTACTCTGAGAAGCTCTCATCTTTTCCCGAATAAATTTCACCTTTTCCGTCGTTTGCTGTACCATTTCCGGACCAACTACCGACTTTTCACCTGTCTCATGCCAACACAGAGGTGTTCGACATCTCCGACCATATAAAGCCTCAAATGGCGCCATACCAATACTCGAATGGAAACTGTTATTATAGGTGAACTCAATCAACGTTAAATAACCGTCCCACGCACCACCTTGCTCAAGTACACAAGCGCGCAACAAGTCTTCTAACGATTGAATCGTCCTCTCGGTTTGACCATCTATTTGCGGATGATATGCCGAACTCAATCTCAACTTAGAACCCAAGGCACCTTGCAAACTCTCCCAAAATCTTGAAGTAAATCTAGGATCTCTATCCGACACAATACTCTTAGGAACTCCATGAAGCTTCACAATAGTGCCAACATAAATCTCGGCCAACCTTTCCAAAGAATAAGTAATATCAATCGGAATAAAGTGAGCCGATTTAGTAAGCCTATCAACAATCACCCAAATAGCATTATGTCCTCTTTGCGTATTCGGCAATCCCGTAACAAAATCCATCGATATACTATCCCATTTCCATTCCGGAATATCCAACGGTTGCATCAATCTACTAGGCTTCTGATGCTCCACCTTAGACTTCTGGCAAGTCAAACACGAGTACACAAAACGAGCAACATCGTTTTTCAATCCAGACCACCAAAAGATCTTCTTCAAATCCTGATACATCTTATTCGCTCCCGGATGAATACTTAAGTTACTCCGATGTCCCTCTTCCAATATCATCTTTTTCAAATCCGCATCATCGGGAATACAAATACGGCCTCGAAACCTCAAAACTCCTAATTCATCAACTTTGAAATCTTCATTTCCATTCGTCATCAAATCCACAAATTTCAAATCCAACTTTTGCTTTTCACACACCGTAGTAAGGAAATCATTCGTGACATGAAACATACCAAGCTTCACACTACTCGGCGTTAACTCACAAACCAAACTCAAATCTCTAAAGTTCTCCAAGAGTTCCCACTCTCTAACCATCAAAGTAGACACGTGCAACGACTTCCGACTTAAGGCATCGGCTACCACATTCGCCTTACCCGGATGATAATTTAAACCAAAATCATAGTCCTTCAAAAGTTCTAGCCATCTCCTGTGCCTCATATTCAATTCTTTTTGATCAAACAAATACTTCAAACTCTTGTGATCGCTAAAAACTTCAAATCTTGCACCATAAAGATAGTGCCTCCAAATTTTCAAAACGAACACTACGGCCGCTAACTCCAAATCATGAGTAGGATAATTCTTTTCATGCACTCTCAACTGCCTAGAAGCATACGCCACGACCTTCCCATCTTGCATCAATACACCACCCAATCCTGACAAAGAAGCATCGCAATAAACCACAAAAGGTTCCGTAGGATTCGGCAAAATCAAAACTGGCGCTGTTGTTAACCTTCTCTTTAATTCCATGAAACTCTCTTCACAATTAACATCCCAAATAAAAGCCTTTCCTTTACAAGTCAACTGCGTTAACGGAAGTGCTAACTTTGAAAATCCTTCGATAAACCTCCGGTAGTAACCGGCCAAGCCCAAAAAGCTTCGAATTTCCGTAACCGATCTTGGAGTCTCCCATTGCATTACCGCATCGATCTTGGACAGATCCACACTAATACCATTGCCGGAAATAATATGCCCAAGAAAACTCACCTCCGACAACCAAAACTCACACTTAGACAACTTTGCATACAACTTCTTCTCTTTCAAAATCCGCAACACAATCCTTAAATGTTCTTCGTGTTCCTCTCGAGACTTAGAATAAATCAAAATGTCATCGATAAACACTACCACAAAACGATCCAACTGCTCGTGGAAGATACGGTTCATATATTCCATGAAAACACCCGGCGCGTTAGAAACTCCGAATGGCATCACCGTAAACTCATAGTGACCATATCGTGTTCTAAAAGCCGTCTTCGAAATATCTTCTTCCTTAACCCGAATCTGGTGATAACCGGATCTTAAATCAATCTTACTAAAAACACGGGCTCCAACCAATTGATCCATCAAATCATCAATTCTTGGAAGCGAATACTTGTTCTTAATTGTCACCTTATTCAACTGCCGATAATCAATACACAATCGCATACTACCATCCTTCTTCTTTACCAACAATACCGGCGCACCCCAAGGAGAAACACTTGGTCTTACAAATCTCTTATCCAACAAATCATTCAACTGCTTCTTCAATTCCACCAACTCCGATGCCGACATCCGATACGGGGCCATCGAAATCGGTCTAGTACCCGGAACTAGATCAATAGAAAATTCAACCTCTCTCTTTGGCGGCACATCCGCAACATCTTCCGGAAACACTTCAGGAAATTCACAAACCACAGGAAACACGTCGAGCTCAACTTTGCTCTCCACCGACAACGATGCAAACAAACCAAACAACTGAGCTTCGTCCGCTAAAAGTTTCTTCAACTCTTTAGTGGAAAGAAAACTCTCGTTTTCACCATCTTCCAAAGAAGGAAACCTTACTAACTTGTGATAGCAATCCAGATGAACTCTATTAAATTGCAACCAGTTCATACCCAAGATTACGTCCAAACCTTCCAACGGCAAACACACTAAATCCATAACGAAGTCCTTACCATACATGGTCAAAGGACAACTTGCAAACACCAAAGAAGTAGTTACCGACCCCGAAGCGGGAGTCCCAATAACCATACCACTACTCAAAGAAACCATACACAAATCCAACCGCTTAGCACACACAAGAGAAATGAACGAGTGAGTCGCTCCAGTATCAATAATAGCAACTAAAGGCATATCATTAATAAAGCATGTACCTTTAATCAAACGATTCGCCGCATTAGTAGCGTCTGAACCTGCTAATGCAAAAACTTTTCCGCCCGCCTGAGCTTGCTTCGGTTTGGTACAATTCGGGCTAATGTGACCCACCTCGCCACAATTAAAACACTTCACAGCATTCTTTCTACACTCTGCTGCATCATGTCCAAGGAGTCCACAGTTGGAACACTTCGCCTTGAACTTTCCACAATCATAAGACTTGTGGCCCATCACGCCACACTTAAAACATTTGATCGCACCGGAACCTCCTCCGGGTCTCCTATCAAAGTTTCCCCTATGTTTGCCCTTATCAGCAGGCGTCACATAAGGTCCGCTTCGTACTTGCTGCTTCCCTCTCCTCTCGCTCAAACCCTTATAATGAGTAGAACGAGCTCTACTGTCTTCTTCATAAATCCTACAGCACTCGGTCAAATCCGAAAATCTTCGTATCCTTTGATAACCCACCGCTTGCTTTATCTCAGGACGCAAGCCATTCTCATACTTGATACATTTGGAAAATTCCGCCGTAACCGCATCATAGTGAGGGTGAAACTTCACTAACTCAGTAAACCTAGCGGTGTAGTCCACCACCGACATATTACCTTGTTTCAACTCCAGAAATTCCATTTCTCTCTTCCCTTTAACACTTTCGGGATAATACTTCCTTAGAAACTCAGTACGAAATAAATCCCACGTAATCTCCTCATCGTCGACCTCAAGAACTTGCCTCACGCTGACCCACCAGTCATCAGCCTCTTCTCTCAACATGTGAGTCCCTAGTCTCACCTTGTTCCCTTCAGCACAATCCATCACCCTAAAGATCCTCTCAATTTCCTTTAACCATATCTGAGCACCATCCGGATCAAATCTCCCTTTGAACACCGGTGGTTGGTTCTTCCTGAACTCATCATTCGCATTCACGTTAGGTGCACCCTGCACAGCTCTGGCCATAGCCTCTAACGCCGCTGCCATAGCGTTGTCATTACGACCTGCCATATTCTGAGGATTCCCAAAAATAACAACAAGGTTAAACAACCGTTCAACCAACACAACAACAAGACAGACACGACTGACTCAACACTGGCTCTGATACCACTTAATGTAACACCCCCTTTCTATACCCCCAAATTAATACATTTAATCAATTAGGCACTTAGAAAATTTATTTCATCAGAGTTTAATTAAAACATGGTATATAAGAGGCGCATCACATTATCATGAAACTAAACACATACGATACCTGCTCAAAATAGATATGCAACAATGGGTAACCCACATCTCAATATTTAGAATAAAAGCGGAAACATCCAAATATTGAATCGATCACATTCATAAAAGTATATACAACCATCAGTTAATTCATGCTTTACAACATATCCACAACAGATACATACACATATGTATCACAAAAGAATCAAACCAAAATAGCTTCAAAAGAGCCTAAAGCTTCCCAACTACCCAGATGTTACATATCAGAGCCATTGACCAAAAAGAATGAAGACATCGCTTCACAAAAAGAACCTCCAGCTTCCTACTCTGCAATGCCTCATAGAGCATTATAAAACAGCAGAAGGGTGAGAAACAATATTATAACAGTTAATGCATAAAATTGTATATATACATATACTCACATTTGTACAAGTTATACTCAAATTATGTTCTCACCACGTTAAACATATACAAATAATCATGCCTCTACACATGCTTATGAACATTCACAATATGTTCCTCCAAACAATCATATATAACATACACAGTTATATTCATTCAACCAATGCATCATACACAGATGACTCATGCAACTCATAGAGACCGACACACAACTCTATGCAGATGCAAATGCGGTACCGACTCATTCAACAGTTTCTCTAAGGAATCGAGTATTCAGCAGATCCTCCACGGGATCAAGTACTCAGCAGATTCTCCACAGAATCAAATATTCATCAGATTCTCCACGGAATCGAATATTCAGCAGATCCTCCACGGGATCAAGTACTCAGCAGATTCTCCACGAAATCAAATACTCTAGCCAATCCTCCACGGGATTACATGTTATGACCGATTCTCCGAGGAATCACACAATGCAACCGATTCTCCAAGGAATCTAATATAACCATCGTATCATACGAGGTTCTGCAAATCCTCTGAGGGATCATTCAACACAAAAATGCATACTATGCTCACAAACATACTCATTGCATTTATCACATACATCGCATATATCTATCATGCATTCACATTATGCACCATTCCACACATGGTTTACACACATATCAGCCTATCAATGCGTTTCTATTCAATTCGAGCAAATACACAAGATTATCAAATATTCAAGATTCACCATTTACTCTACAATCTAGGATTCACGCCTTTCGGCCACCCACAGCACGACATGTCAAAACAGTTCACACATCAATCATTCATATAGGCATTAATCATAATTGAATCAACCAAACATCATGCTATGAACAAAACAGCAAAACAAATAACACTTCCAGGTTCGCCAACCTTCGCCTGGCGAAGCCACGCAGCGAATGCTCGCTGGCCTTCGCCTGGAGAACTTCCCAGCGAAGTCCATTGGGAGTAATTCTGGAATTACTCGCTGAGGCTCGCTACCCACTCGCCTGGCGAACCTTCGCCAACTCACCTCGCCTGGCGAACTTGCCAGCGAATACAGGGTGTTAGCTTCTGACTTGCTTCGCTACAGCTCGCTGGGCTTCGCCTGGCGAAGCTTCGCTGCCATTCGCCTGGCGAGCCTACGAAGACAGAACTTCCATGGCTGTCTCAAGAGCCCAAACTCCCCAAAATCAACCGATTAAATCCAAACCAGTCTCAGTAGCGCAACCCAACCATCACCCGACTAAACTACATCGTCTAATCCGAGTTCTAACCGATTAAAACCTCATTCTACTCACAAAACCAATTTCTAACCTAAATGGAAAAAGAGTAGAAACCCTACACAATCCAAACACATACACATACAATCATACACATTAAAGAGATGATGGAGTTTCACACCCTTACCGATCGATTGCAAGCTTTGGTGATGATCCCTTGATGATTCTAGGTTTTCCTCTCCACTTTCTCTTCTCTTTCTCTTCTCCTCTTTTCTTTCTCTTGTTTTTCTTCTTATGTTACTATCTTTCTTTCTTTTCCTCTCTTATTCTATTTCTATCTCTATTTCTTTCCTCTCAAGTTCTTTCCAACACTTACCAATCAATTCTCACACTAAAGTGCTAAAATGTCTAAAATGCCCTTTTTATTCTAATTCCCCGAAAACTCTCCGAATCGGTAAAAATAGATAAAATAAGCAAACACCACATAGCAATATATAATTTCTCAATTTAAAACAAACATCAAATAAATAAATTAAAAGACTCAACAATTAATGGGAATTCAGAATCGGGGCGTTACAACTCTCCCTCACTTTAGAAATTTTCGTCCTCGAAAATATCACCTGATTCAAACAACTCTGGATGCGATTCTCGCATCTTGCTCTCCAATTCCCAAGTCATGTTGCCTTCCGTGGCACCTCCCCATGACACTTTCACGAGCGCAATATCCTTGCCTCTTAGTTTCTTAACTTCACGGTCCAAAATACTAACCGGTAAAACTTCAACTGTAAGGTTATCTCTTACTTCCACTTCATCCATTGGAATAACATGTGACGGATCCGGAACATACTTCCGAAGTTGCGAGACATGGAATACATCATGCAAATTCGAAAGATTCGGAGACAACGCCACACGATAAGCCACAACACCAACTCGTGCGACAACCTGATACGGACCAATAAAACGAGAAGTCAACTTTCTCGACTTCAAAGCACGACCCACACCCGCAACCGGTGTAACTCTCAAAAACACATGGTCGCCCTCTAGAAACTCGAGATCCTTTCTCCTTCTATCATGATAACTTTTCTGTCTACTCTGAGAAGCTCTCATCTTTTCCCGAATAAATTTCACCTTTTCCGTCGTTTGCTGTACCATTTCCGGACCAACTACCGACTTTTCACCTGTCTCATGCCAACACAGAGGTGTTCGACATCTCCGACCATATAAAGCCTCAAATGGCGCCATACCAATACTCGAATGGAAACTGTTATTATAGGTGAACTCAATCAACGCTAAATAACCGTCCCACGCACCACCTTGCTCAAGTACACAAGCGCGCAACAAGTCTTCTAACGATTGAATCGTCCTCTCGGTTTGACCATCTGTTTGCGGATGATATGCCGAACTCAATCTCAACTTAGAACCCAAGGCACCTTGCAAACTCTCCCAAAATCTTGAACTAAATCTAGGATCTCTATCCGACACAATACTCTTAGGAACTCCATGAAGCTTCACAATAGTGCCAACATAAATCTCGGCCAACCTTTCCAAAGAATAAGTAATATCAATCGGAATAAAGTGAGCCGATTTAGTAAGCCTATCAACAATCACCCAAATATCATTATGTCCTCTTTGCGTATTCGGCAATCCCGTAACAAAATCCATCGATATACTATCCCATTTCCATTCCGGAATATCCAACAGTTGCATCAATCCACTAGGCTTCTTATGCTCCACCTTAGACTTCTGGCAAGTCAAACACGAGTACACAAAACGAGCAACATCGTTTTTCAATCCAGACCACCAAAAGATCTTCTTCAAATCCTGATACATCTTATTCGCTCCCGGATGAATACTTAAGTTACTCCGATGTCCCTCTTCCAATATCATCTTTTTCAAATCCGCATCATCGGGAATACAAATACGGCCTCGAAACCTCAAAACTCCTAATTCATCAACTTTGAAATCTTCATTTCCATTCGTCATCAAATCCACAAATTTCAAATCCAACTTTTGCTTTTCACACACCGTAGTAAGGAAATCATTCGTGACATGAAACATACCAAGCTTCACACTACTCGGCGTTAACTCACAAACCAAACTCAAATCTCTAAAGTTCTCCAAGAGTTCCCACTCTCTAACCATCAAAGTAGACACGTGCAACGACTTCCGACTTAAGGCATCGGCTACCACATTCGCCTTACCCGGATGATAATTTAAACCAAAATCATAGTCCTTCAAAAGTTCTAGCCATCTCCTGTGCCTCATATTCAATTCTTTTTGATCAAACAAATACTTCAAACTCTTGTGATCGCTAAAAACTTCAAATCTTGCACCATAAAGATAGTGCCTCCAAATTTTCAAAACGAACACTACGGCCGCTAACTCCAAATCATGAGTAGGATAATTCTTTTCATGCACTCTCAACTGCCTAGAAGCATACGCCACGACCTTCCCATCTTGCATCAATACACCACCCAATCCTGACAAAGAAGCATCGCAATAAACCACAAAAGGTTCCGTAGGATTCGGCAAAATCAAAACTGGCGCTGTTGTTAACCTTCTCTTTAATTCCATGAAACTCTCTTCACAATTAACATCCCAAATAAAAGCCTTTCCTTTACAAGTCAACTGCGTTAACGGAAGTGCTAACTTTGAAAATCCTTCGATAAACCTCCGGTAGTAACCGGCCAAGCCCAAAAAGCTTCGAATTTCCGTAACCGATCTTGGAGTCTCCCATTGCATTACCGCATCGATCTTGGACAGATCCACACTAATACCATTGCCGGAAATAATATGCCCAAGAAAACTCACCTCCGACAACCAAAACTCACACTTAGACAACTTTGCATACAACTTCTTCTCTTTCAAAATCCGCAACACAATCCTTAAATGTTCTTCGTGTTCCTCTCGAGACTTAGAATAAATCAAAATGTCATCGATAAACACTACCACAAAACGATCCAACTGCTCGTGGAAGATACGGTTCATATATTCCATGAAAACACCCGGCGCGTTAGAAACTCCGAATGGCATCACCGTAAACTCATAGTGACCATATCGTGTTCTAAAAGCCGTCTTCGAAATATCTTCTTCCTTAACCCGAATCTGGTGATAACCGGATCTTAAATCAATCTTACTAAAAACACGGGCTCCAACCAATTGATCCATCAAATCATCAATTCTTGGAAGCGAATACTTGTTCTTAATTGTCACCTTATTCAACTGCCGATAATCAATACACAATCGCATACTACCATCCTTCTTCTTTACCAACAATACCGGCGCACCCCAAGGAGAAACACTTGGTCTTACAAATCTCTTATCCAACAAATCATTCAACTGCTTCTTCAATTCCACCAACTCCGATGCCGACATCCGATACGGGGCCATCGAAATCGGTCTAGTACCCGGAACTAGATCAATAGAAAATTCAACCTCTCTCTTTGGCGGCACATCCGCAACATCTTCCGGAAACACTTCAGGAAATTCACAAACCACAGGAAACACGTCGAGCTCAACTTTGCTCTCCACCGACAACGATGCAAACAAACCAAACAACTGAGCTTCGTCCGCTAAAAGTTTCTTCAACTCTTTAGTGGAAAGAAAACTCTCGTTTTCACCATCTTCCAAAGAAGGAAACCTTACTAACTTGTGATAGCAATCCAGATGAACTCTATTAAATTGCAACCAGTTCATACCCAAGATTACGTCCAAACCTTCCAACGGCAAACACACTAAATCCATAACGAAGTCCTTACCATACATGGTCAAAGGACAACTTGCAAACACCAAAGAAGTAGTTACCGACCCCGAAGCGGGAGTCCCAATAACCATACCACTACTCAAAGAAACCATACACAAATCCAACCGCTTAGCACACACAAGAGAAATGAACGAGTGAGTCGCTCCAGTATCAATAATAGCAACTAAAGGCATATCATTAATAAAGCATGTACCTTTAATCAAACGATTCGCCGCATTAGTAGCGTCTGAACCTGCTAATGCAAAAACTTTTCCGCCCGCCTGAGCTTGCTTCGGTTTGGTACAATTCGGGCTAATGTGACCCACCTCGCCACAATTAAAACACTTCACAGCATTCTTTCTACACTCTGCTGCATCATGTCCAAGGAGTCCACAGTTGGAACACTTCGCCTTGAACTTTCCACAATCATAAGACTTGTGGCCCATCACGCCACACTTAAAACATTTGATCGCACCGGAACCTCCTCCGGGTCTCCTATCAAAGTTTCCCCTATGTTTGCCCTTATCAGCAGGCGTCACATAAGGTCCGCTTCGTACTTGCTGCTTCCCTCTCCTCTCGCTCAAACCCTTATAATGAGTAGAACGAGCTCTACTGTCTTCTTCATAAATCCTACAGCACTCGGTCAAATCCGAAAATCTTCGTATCCTTTGATAACCCACCGCTTGCTTTATCTCAGGACGCAAGCCATTCTCATACTTGATACATTTGGAAAATTCCGCCGTAACCGCATCATAGTGAGGGTGAAACTTCACTAACTCAGTAAACCTAGCGGTGTAGTCCACCACCGACATATTACCTTGTTTCAACTCCAGAAATTCCATTTCTCTCTTCCCTTTAACACTTTCGGGATAATACTTCCTTAGAAACTCAGTACGAAATAAATCCCACGTAATCTCCTCATCGTCGACCTCAAGAACTTGCCTCACGCTGACCCACCAGTCATCAGCCTCTTCTCTCAACATGTGAGTCCCTAGTCTCACCTTGTTCCCTTCAGCACAATCCATCACCCTAAAGATCCTCTCAATTTCCTTTAACCATATCTGAGCACCATCCGGATCAAATCTCCCTTTGAACACCGGTGGTTGGTTCTTCCTGAACTCATCATTCGCATTCACGTTAGGTGCACCCTGCACAGCTCTGGCCATAGCCTCTAACGCCGCTACCATAGCGTTGTCATTACGACCTGCCATATTCTGAGGATTCCCAAAAATAACAACAAGGTTAAACAACCGTTCAACCAACACAACAACAAGACAGACACGACTGACTAAACACTGGCTCTGATACCACTTAATGTAACACCCCCTTTCTATACCCCCAAATTAATACATTTAATCAATTAGGCACTTAGAAAATTTATTTCATCAGAGTTTAATTAAAACATGGTATATAAGAGGCGCATCACATTATCATGAAACTAAACACATACGATACCTGCTCAAAATAGATATGCAACAATGGGTAACCCACATCTCAATATTTAGAATAAAAGCGGAAACATCCAAATATTGAATCGATCACATTCATAAAAGTATATACAACCATCAGTTAATTCATGCTTTACAACATATCCACAGCAGATACATACACATATGTATCACAAAAGAATCAAACCAAAATAGCTTCAAAAGAGCCTAAAGCTTCCCAACTACCCAGATGTTACATATCAGAGCCATTGACCAAAAAGAATGAAGACATCGCTTCACAAAAAGAACCTCCAGCTTCCTACTCTGCAATGCCTCATAGAGCATTATAAAACAGCAGAAGGGTGAGAAACAATATTATAACAGTTAATGCATAAAATTGTATATATACATATACTCACATTTGTACAAGTTATACTCAAATTATGTTCTCACCACGTTAAACATATACAAATAATCATGCCTCTACACATGCTTATGAACATTCACAATATGTTCCTCCAAACAATCATATATAACATACACAGTTATATTCATTCAACCAATGCATCATACACAGATGACTCATGCAACTCATAGAGACCGACACACAACTCTATGCAGATGCAAATGCGGTACCGACTCATTCAACAGTTTCTCTAAGGAATCGAGTATTCAGCAGATCCTCCACGGGATCAAGTACTCAGCAGATTCTCCACAGAATCAAATATTCATCAGATTCTCCACGGAATCGAATATTCAGCAGATCCTCCACGGGATCAAGTACTCAGCAGATTCTCCACGAAATCAAATACTCTAGCCAATCCTCCACGGGATTACATGTTATGACCGATTCTCCGAGGAATCACACAATGCAACCGATTCTCCAAGGAATCTAATATAACCATCGTATCATACGAGGTTCTGCAAATCCTCCGAGGGATCATTCAACACAAAAATGCATACTATGCTCACAAACATACTCATTGCATTTATCACATACATCGCATATATCTATCATGCATTCACATTATGCACCATTCCACACATGGTTTACACACATATCAGCCTATCAATGCGTTTCTATTCAATTCGAGCAAATACACAAGATTATCAAATATTCAAGATTCACCATTTACTCTACAATCTAGGATTCACGCCTTTCGGCCACCCACAACACGACATGTCAAAACAGTTCACACATCAATCATTCATATAGGCATTAATCATAATTGAATCAACCAAACATCATGCTATGAACAAAACAGCAAAACAAATAACACTTCCAGGTTCGCCAACCTTCGCCTGGCGAAGCCACGCAGCGAATGCTCGCTGGCCTTCGCCTGGAGAACTTCCCAGCGAAGTCCATTGGGAGTAATTCTGGAATTACTCGCTGAGGCTCGCTACCCACTCGCCTGGCGAACCTTCGCCAACTCACCTCGCCTGGCGAACTTGCCAGCGAATACAGGGTGTTAGCTTCTGACTTGCTTCGCTACAGCTCGCTGGGCTTCGCCTGGCGAAGCTTCGCTGCCATTCGCCTGGCGAGCCTACGAAGACAGAACTTCCATGGCTGTCTCAAGAGCCCAAACTCCCCAAAATCAACCGATTAAATCCAAACCAGTCTCAGTAGCGCAACCCAACCATCACCCGACTAAACTACATCGTCTAATCCGAGTTCTAACCGATTAAAACCTCATTCTACTCACAAAACCAATTTCTAACCTAAATGGAAAAAGAGTAGAAACCCTACACAATCCAAACACATACACATACAATCATACACATTAAAGAGATGATGGAGTTTCACACCCTTACCGATCGATTGCAAGCTTTGGTGATGATCCCTTGATGATTCTAGGTTTTCCTCTCCACTTTCTCTTCTCTTTCTCTTCTCCTCTTTTCTTTCTCTTGTTTTTCTTCTTATGTTACTATCTTTCTTTCTTTTCCTCTCTTATTCTATTTCTATCTCTATTTCTTTCCTCTCAAGTTCTTTCCAACACTTACCAATCAATTCTCACACTAAAGTGCTAAAATGTCTAAAATGCCCTTTTTATTCTAATTCCCCGAAAACTCTCCGAATCGGTAAAAATAGATAAAATAAGCAAACACCACATAGCAATATATAATTTCTCAATTTAAAACAAACATCAAATAAATAAATTAAAAGATTCAACAATTAATGGGAATTCAGAATCGGGGCGTTACAACTCTCCCTCACTTTAGAAATTTTCGTCCTCGAAAATATCACCTGATTCAAACAACTCTGGATGCGATTCTCGCATCTTGCTCTCCAATTCCCAAGTCATGTTGCCTTCCGCGGCACCTCCCCATGACACTTTCACGAGCGCAATATCCTTGCCTCTTAGTTTCTTAACTTCACGGTCCAAAATACTAACCGGTAAAACTTCAACTGTAAGGTTATCTCTTACTTCCACTTCATCCATTGGAATAACATGTGACGGATCCGGAACATACTTCCGAAGTTGCGAGACATGGAATACATCATGCAAATTCGAAAGATTCGGAGGCAACGCCACACGATAAGCCACAACACCAACTCGTGCGACAACCTGATACGGACCAATAAAACGAGAAGTCAACTTTCTCGACTTCAAAGCACGACCCACACCCGCAACCGGTGTAACTCTCAAAAACACATGGTCGCCCTCTAGAAACTCGAGATCCTTTCTCCTTCTATCATGATAACTTTTCTGTCTACTCTGAGAAGCTCTCATCTTTTCCCGAATAAATTTCACCTTTTCCGTCGTTTGCTGTACCATTTCCGGACCAACTACCGACTTTTCACCTGTCTCATGCCAACACAGAGGTGTTCGACATCTCCGACCATATAAAGCCTCAAATGGCGCCATACCAATACTCGAATGGAAACTGTTATTATAGGTGAACTCAATCAACGCTAAATAACCGTCCCACGCACCACCTTGCTCAAGTACACAAGCGCGCAACAAGTCTTCTAACGATTGAATCGTCCTCTCGGTTTGACCATCTGTTTGCGGATGATATGCCGAACTCAATCTCAACTTAGAACCCAAGGCACCTTGCAAACTCTCCCAAAATCTTGAAGTAAATCTAGGATCTCTATCCGACACAATACTCTTAGGAACTCCATGAAGCTTCACAATAGTGCCAACATAAATCTCGGCCAACCTTTCCAAAGAATAAGTAATATCAATCGGAATAAAGTGAGCCGATTTAGTAAGCCTATCAACAATCACCCAAATATCATTATGTCCTCTTTGCGTATTCGGCAATCCCGTAACAAAATCCATCGATATACTATCCCATTTCCATTCCGGAATATCCAACAGTTGCATCAATCCACTAGGCTTCTTATGCTCCACCTTAGACTTCTGGCAAGTCAAACACGAGTACACAAAACGAGCAACATCGCTTTTCAATCCAGACCACCAAAAGATCTTCTTCAAATCCTGATACATCTTATTCGCTCCCGGATGAATACTTAAGTTACTCCGATGTCCCTCTTCCAATATCATCTTTTTCAAATCCGCATCATCGGGAATACAAATACGGCCTCGAAACCTCAAAACTCCTAATTCATCAACTTTGAAATCTTCATTTCCATTCGTCATCAAATCCACAAATTTCAAATCCAACTTTTGCTTTTCACACACCGTAGTAAGGAAATCATCCGTGACATGCAACATACCAAGCTTCACACTACTCGGCGTTAACTCACAAACCAAACTCAAATCTCTAAAGTTCTCCAAGAGTTCCCACTCTCTAACCATCAAAGTAGACACGTGCAACGACTTCCGACTTAAGGCATCGGCTACCACATTCGCCTTACCCGGATGATAATTTAAACCAAAATCATAGTCCTTCAAAAGTTCTAGCCATCTCCTTTGCCTCATATTCAATTCTTTTTGATCAAACAAATACTTCAAACTCTTGTGATCGCTAAAAACTTCAAATCTTGCACCATAAAGATAGTGCCTCCAAATTTTCAAAACGAACACTACGGCCGCTAACTCCAAATCATGAGTAGGATAATTCTTTTCATGCACTCTCAACTGCCTAGAAGCATACGCCACGACCTTCCCATCTTGCATCAATACACCACCCAATCCTGACAAAGAAGCATCACAATAAACCACAAAAGGTTCCGTAGGATTCGACAAAATCAAAACTGGCGCTGTTGTTAACCTTCTCTTTAATTCCATGAAACTCTCTTCACAATTAACATCCCAAATAAAAGCCTTTCCTTTACAAGTCAACTGCGTTAACGGAAGTGCTAACTTTGAAAATCCTTCGATAAACCTCCGGTAGTAACCGGCCAAGCCCAAAAAGCTTCGAATTTCCGTAACCGATCTTGGAGTCTCCCATTGCATTACCGCATCGATCTTGGACAGATCCACACTAATACCATTGCCGGAAATAATATGCCCAAGAAAACTCACCTCCGACAACCAAAACTCACACTTAGACAACTTTGCATACAACTTCTTCTCTTTCAAAATCCGCAACACAATCCTTAAATGTTCTTCGTGTTCCTCTCGAGACTTAGAATAAATCAAAATGTCATCGATAAACACTACCACAAAACGATCCAACTGCTCGTGGAAGATACGGTTCATATATTCCATGAAAACACCCGGCGCGTTAGAAACTCCGAATGGCATCACCGTAAACTCATAGTGACCATATCGTGTTCTAAAAGCCGTCTTCGAAATATCTTCTTCCTTAACCCGAATCTGGTGATAACCGGATCTCAAATCAATCTTACTAAAAACACGGGCTCCAACCAATTGATCCATCAAATCATCAATTCTTGGAAGCGGATACTTGTTCTTAATTGTCACCTTATTCAACTGCCGATAATCAATACACAATCGCATACTACCATCCTTCTTCTTTACCAACAATATCGACGCACCCCAAGGAGAAATACTTGGTCTTACAAATCTCTTATCCAACAAATCATTCAACTGCTTCTTCAATTCCACCAACTCCGATGCCGACATCCGTACGGGGCCATCGAAATCGGTCTAGCACCCGGAACTAGATCAATAGAAAATTCAACCTCTCTCTTTGGCGGCACATCCGCAACATCTTCCGGAAACACTTCAGGAAATTCACAAACCACAGGAAACACGTCGAGCTCAACTTTGCTTTCCACCGACAACGATGCAAACAAACCAAACAACTGAGCTTCGTCCGCTAAAACTTTCTTCAACTCTTTAGTGGAAAGAAAACTCTCGTTTTCACCATCTTCCAAAGAAGGAAACCTTACTAACTTGTGATAGCAATCCAGATGAACTCTATTAAATTGCAACCAGTTCATACCCAAGATTACGTCCAAACCTTCCAACGGCAAACACACTAAATCCATAACGAAGTCCTTACCATACATGGTCAAAGGACAACTTGCACACACCAAAGAAGTAGTTACCGACCCCGAAGCGGGAGTCCCAATAACCATACCACTACTCAAAGAAACCATACACAAATCCAACCGCTTAGCACACACAAGAGAAATGAACGAGTGAGTCGCTCCAGTATCAATAATAGCAACTAAAGGCATATCATTAATAAAGCATGTACCTTTAATCAAACGATTCGCCGCATTAGTAGCGTCTGAACCTGCTAATGCGAAAACTTTTCCGCCCGCTTGAGCTTGCTTCGGTTTGGTACAATTCGGGCTAATGTGACCCACCTCGCCACAATTAAAACACTTCACAGCATTCTTTCTACACTCTGCTGCATCATGTCCAAGGAGTCCACAGTTGGAACACTTCGCCTTGAACTTTCCACAATCATAAGACTTGTGGCCCATCACGCCACACTTAAAACATTTGATCGCACCGGAACCTCCTCCGGGTCTCCTATCAAAGTTTCCCCTATGTTTGCCCTTATCAGCAGGCGTCACATAAGGTCCGCTTCGTACTTGCTGCTTCCCTCTCCTCTCGCTCAAACCCTTATAATGAGTAGAACGAGCTCTACTGTCTTCTTCATAAATCCTACAGCACTCGGTCAAATCCGAAAATCTTCGTATCCTTTGATAACCCACCGCTTGCTTTATCTCAGGACGCAAGCCATTCTCATACTTGATACATTTGGAAAATTCCGCCGTAACCGCATCATAGTGAGGGTGAAACTTCACTAACTCAGTAAACCTAGCGGTGTAGTCCACCACCGACATATTACCTTGTTTCAACTCCAGAAATTCCATTTCTCTCTTCCCTTTAACACTTTCAGGATAATACTTCCTTAGAAACTCAGTACGAAATAAATCCCACGTAATCTCCTCATCGTCGACCTCAAGAACTTGCCTCACGCTGACCCACCAGTCATCAGCCTCTTCTCTCAACATGTGAGTCCCTAGTCTCACCTTGTTCCCTTCAGCACAATCCATCACCCTAAATATCCTCTCAATTTCCTTTAACCATATCTGAGCACCATCCGGATCAAATCTCCCTTTGAACACCGGTGGTTGGTTCTTCCTGAACTCATCATTCGCATTCACGTTAGGTGCACCCTGCACAACTCTGGCCATAGCCTCTAACGCCGCTGCCATAGCGTTGTCATTACGACCTGCCATATTCTGAGGATTCCCAAAAATAACAACAAGGTTAAACAACCGTTCAACCAACACAACAACAAGACAGACACGACTGACTCAACACTGGCTCTGATACCACTTAATGTAACACCCCCTTTCTATACCCCCAAATTAATACATTTAATCAATTAGGCACTTAGAAAATTTATTTCATCAGAGTTTAATTAAAACATGGTATATAAGAGGCGCATCACATTATCATGAAACTAAACACATACGATACCTGCTCAAAATAGATATGAAACAATGGGTAACCCACATCTCAATATTTAGAATAAAAGCGGAAACATCCAAATATTGAATCGATCACATTCATAAAAGTATATACAACCATCAGTTAATTCATGCTTTACAACATATCCACAGCAGATACATACACATATGTATCACAAAAGAATCAAACCAAAATAGCTTCAAAAGAGCCTAAAGCTTCCCAACTACCCAGATGTTACATATCAGAGCCATTGACCAAAAAGAATGAAGACATCGCTTCACAAAAAGAACCTCCAGCTTCCTACTCTGCAATGCCTCATAGAGCATTATAAAACAGCAGAAGGGTGAGAAACAATATCATAACAGTTAATGCATAAAATTGTATATATACATATACTCACATTTGTACAAGTTATACTCAAATTATGTTCTCACCACGTTAAACATATACAAATAATCATGCCTCTACACATGCTTATGAACATTCACAATATGTTCCTCCAAACAATCATATATAACATACATAGTTATATTCATTCAACCAATGCATCATACACAGATGACTCATGCAACTCATAGAGACCGACACACAACTCTATGCAGATGCAAATGCGGTACCGACTCATTCAACAGTTTCTCTAAGGAATCGAGTATTCAGCAGATCCTCCACGGGATCAAGTACTCAGTAGATTCTCCACGGAATCAAATATTCATCAGATTCTCCACAGAATCGAATATTCAGCAGATCCTCCACGGGATCAAGTACTCAGCAGATTCTCCATGAAATCAAATACTCTAGCCAATCCTCCACGGGATTACATGTTATGACCGATTCTCCAAGGAATCACACAATGCAACCGATTCTCCAAGGAATCTAATATAACCATCGTATCATACGAGGTTCTGCAAATCCTCCGAGGGATCATTCAACACAAAAATGCATACTATGCTCACAAACATACTCATTGCATTTATCACATACATCGCATATATCTATCATGCATTCACATTATGTACCATTCTACACATGGTTTACACACATATCGGCCTATCAATGCGTTTCTATTCAATTCGAGCAAATACACAAGATTATCAAATATTCAAGATTCACCATTTACTCTACAATCTAGGATTCACGCCTTTCGGCCACCCACAGCACGACATGTCAAAACAGTTCACACATCAATCATTCATATAGGCATTAATCATAATTGAATCAACCAAACATCATGCTATGAACAAAACAGCAAAACAAATAACACTTCCAGGTTCGCCAACCTTCGCCTGGCGAAGCCACGCAGCGAATGCTCGCTGGCCTTCGCCTGGAGAACTTCCCAGCGAAGTCCATTGGGAGTAATTCTGGAATTACTCGCTGAGGCTCGCTACCCACTCGCCTGGCAAACCTTCGCCAACTCACCTCGCCTGGCGAACTTGCCAGCGAATACAGGGTGTTAGCTTCTGACTTGCTTCGCTACAGCTCGCTGGGCTTCGCCTGGCGAGCCTACGAAGACAGAACTTCCATGGCTGTCTCAAGAGCCCAAACTCCCCAAAATCAACCGATTAAATCCAAACCAGTCTCAGTAGCGCAACCCAACCATCACCCGACTAAACTACATCGTCTAATCCGAGTTCTAACCGATTAAAACCTCATTCTACTCACAAAACCAACTTCTAACCTAAATGGAAAAAGAGTAGAAACCCTACACAATCCAAACACATACACATACAATCATACACATTAAAGAGATGATGGAGTTTCACACCCTTACCGATCGATTGCAAGCTTTGGTGATGATCCCTTGATGATTCTAGGTTTTCCTCTCCACTTTCTCTTCTCTTTCTCTTCTCCTCTTTTCTTTCTCTTGTTTTTCTTCTTATGTTACTATCTTTCTTTCTTTTCCTCTCTTATTCTATTTCTATCTCTATTTCTTTCCTCTCAAGTTCTTTCCAACACTTACCAATCAATTCTCACACTAAAGTGCTAAAATGTCTAAAATGCCCTTTTTATTCTAATTCCCCGAAAACTCTCCGAATCGGTAAAAATAGATAAAATAAGCAAACACCACATAGCAATATATAATTTCTCAATTTAAAACAAACATCAAATAAATAAATTAAAAGACTCAACAATTAATGGGAATTCAGAATCGGGGCGTTACAACTCTCCCTCACTTTAGAAATTTTCGTCCTCGAAAATATCACCTGATTCAAACAACTCTGGATGCGATTCTCGCATCTTGCTCTCCAATTCCCAAGTCATGTTGCCTTCCGCGGCACCTCCCCATGACACTTTCACGAGCGCAATATCCTTGCCTCTTAGTTTCTTAACTTCACGGTCCAAAATACTAACCGGTAAAACTTCAACTGTAAGGTTATCTCTTACTTCCACTTCATCCATTGGAATAACATGTGACGGATCCGGAACATACTTCCGAAGTTGCGAGACATGGAATACATCATGCAAATTCGAAAGATTCGGAGGCAACACCACACGATAAGCCACAACACCAACTCGTGCGACAACCTGATACGGACCAATAAAACGAGAAGTCAACTTTCTCGACTTCAAAGCACGACCCACACCCGCAACCGGTGTAACTCTCAAAAACACATGGTCGCCCTCTAGAAACTCGAGATCCTTTCTCCTTCTATCATGATAACTTTTCTGTCTACTCTGAGAAGCTCTCATCTTTTCCCGAATAAATTTCACCTTTTCCGTCGTTTGCTGTACCATTTCCGGACCAACTACCGACTTTTCACCTGTCTCATGCCAACACAGAGGTGTTCGACATCTCCGACCATATAAAGCCTCAAATGGCGCCATACCAATACTCGAATGGAAACTGTTATTATAGGTGAACTCAATCAACGCTAAATAACCGTCCCACGCACCACCTTGCTCAAGTACACAAGCGCGCAACAAGTCTTCTATCGATTGAATCGTCCTCTCGGTTTGACCATCTGTTTGCGGATGATATGCCGAACTCAATCTCAACTTAGAACCCAAGGCACCTTGCAAACTCTCCCAAAATCTTGAAGTAAATCTAGGATCTCTATCCGACACAATACTCTTAGGAACTCCATGAAGCTTCACAATAGTGCCAACATAAATCTCGGCCAACCTTTCCAAAGAATAAGTAATGTCAATCGGAATAAAGTGAGCCGATTTAGTAAGCCTATCAACAATCACCCAAATAGCATTATGTCCTCTTTGCGTATTCGGCAATCCCGTAACAAAATCCATCGATATACTATCCCATTTCCATTCCGGAATATCCAACGGTTGCATCAATCCACTAGGCTTCTGATGCTCCACCTTAGACTTCTGGCAAGTCAAACACGAGTACACAAAACGAGCAACATCGCTTTTCAATCCAGACCACCAAAAGATCTTCTTCAAATCCTGATACATCTTATTCGCTCCTGGATGAATACTTAAGTTACTCCGATGTCCCTCTTCCAATATCATCTTTTTCAAATCCGCATCATCGGGAATACAAATACGGCCTCGAAACCTCAAAACTCCTAATTCATCAACTTTGAAATCTTCATTTCCATTCGTCATCAAATCCACAAATTTCAAATCCAACTTTTGCTTTTCACACACCGTAGTAAGGAAATCATTCGTGACATGCAACATACCAAGCTTCACACTACTCGGCGTTAACTCACAAACCAAACTCAAATCTCTAAAGTTCTCCAAGAGTTCCCACTCTCTAACCATCAAAGTAGACACGTGCAACGACTTCCGACTTAAGGCATCGGCTACCACATTCGCCTTACCCGGATGATAATTTAAACCAAAATCATAGTCCTTCAAAAGTTCTAGCCATCTCCTTTGCCTCATATTCAATTCTTTTTGATCAAACAAATACTTCAAACTCTTGTGATCGCTAAAAACTTCAAATCTTGCACCATAAAGATAGTGCCTCCAAATTTTCAAAACGAACACTACGGCCGCTAACTCCAAATCATGAGTAGGATAATTCTTTTCATGCACTCTCAACTGCCTAGAAGCATACGCTACGACCTTCCCATCTTGCATCAATACACCACCCAATCCTGACAAAGAAGCATCGCAATAAACCACAAAAGGTTCCGTAGGATTCGGCAAAATCAAAACTGGCGCTGTTGTTAACCTTCTCTTTAATTCCATGAAACTCTCTTCACAATTAACATCCCAAATAAAAGCCTTTCCTTTACAAGTCAACTGCGTTAACGGAAGTGCTAACTTTGAAAATCCTTCGATAAACCTCCGGTAGTAACCGGCCAAGCCCAAAAAGCTTCGAATTTCCGTAACCGATCTTGGAGTCTCCCATTGCATTACCGCATCGATCTTGGACAGATCCACACTAATACCATTGCCGGAAATAATATGCCCAAGAAAACTCACCTCCGACAACCAAAACTCACACTTAGACAACTTTGCATACAACTTCTTCTCTTTCAAAATCCGCAACACAATCCTTAAATGTTCTTCGTGTTCCTCTCGAGACTTAGAATAAATCAAAATGTCATCGATAAACACTACCACAAAACGATCCAACTGCTCGTGGAAGATACGGTTCATATATTCCATGAAAACACCCAGCGCGTTAGAAACTCCGAATGGCATCACCGTAAACTCATAGTGACCATATCGTGTTCTAAAAGCCGTCTTCGAAATATCTTCTTCCTTAACCCGAATCTGGTGATAACCGGATCTCAAATCAATCTTACTAAAAACACGGGCTCCAACCAATTGATCCATCAAATAATCAATTCTTGGAAGCGGATACTTGTTCTTAATTGTCACCTTATTCAACTGCCGATAATCAATACACAATCACATACTACCATCCTTCTTCTTTACCAACAATACCGGCGCACCCCAAGGAGAAACACTTGGTCTTACAAATCTCTTATCCAACAAATCATTCAACTGCTTCTTCAATTCCACCAACTCCGATGCCGACATCCGATACGGGGCCATCGAAATCGGTCTAGCACCCGGAACTAGATCAATAGAAAATTCAACCTCTCTCTTTGGCGGCACATCCGCAACATCTTCCGGAAACACTTCAGGAAATTCACAAACCACAGGAAACACGTCGAGCTCAACTTTGCTCTCCACCGACAACGATGCAAACAAACCAAACAACTGAGCTTCGTCCGCTAAAAGTTTCTTCAACTCTTTAGTGGAAAGAAAACTCTCGTTTTCACCATCTTCCAAAGAAGGAAACCTTACTAACTTGTGATAGCAATCCAGATGAACTCTATTAAATTGCAACCAGTTCATACCCAAGATTACGTCCAAACCTTCCAACGGCAAACACACTAAATCCATAACGAAGTCCTTACCATACATGGTCAAAGGACAACTTGCACACACCAAAGAAGTAGTTACCGACCCCGAAGCGGGAGTCCCAATAACCATACCACTACTCAAAGAAACCATACACAAATCCAACCGCTTAGCACACGCAAGAGAAATGAACGAGTGAGTCGCTCCAGTATCAATAATAGCAACTAAAGGCATATCATTAATAAAGCATGTACCTTTAATCAAACGATTCGCCGCATTAGTAGCGTCTGAACCTGCTAATGCGAAAAATTTTCCGCCCGCCTGAGCTTGCTTCAGTTTGGTACAATTCGGGCTAATGT
Organism: Lathyrus sativus; assembly: GCA_963859935.3. NCBI lineage: Eukaryota > Viridiplantae > Streptophyta > Magnoliopsida > Fabales > Fabaceae > Lathyrus > Lathyrus sativus. Next base: position 184,729,524 of record OZ012736.1, on the reverse strand, counting down.
GACCCACCTCGCCACAATTAAAACACTTCACAACATTCTTTCTACACTCTGCTGCATCATGTCCAAGGAGTCCACAGTTGGAACACTTCGCCTTGAACTTTCCACAATCATAAGACTTGTGGCCCATCACGCCACACTTAAAACATTTGATCGCACCAGAACCTCCTCCGGGTCTCCTATCAAAGTTTCCCCTATGTTTGCCCTTATCAGCAGGCGTCACATAAGGTCCGCTTCGTACTTGCTGCTTCCCTCTCCTCTCGCTCAAACCCTTATAATGAGTAGAACGAGCTCTACTGTCTTCTTCATAAATCCTACAGCACTCGGTCAAATCCGAAAATCTTCGTATCCTTTGATAACCCACCGCTTGATTTATCTCAGGACGCAAGCCATTCTCATACTTGATACATTTGGAAAATTCCGCCGTAACCGCATCATAGTGAGGGTGAAACTTCACTAACTCAGTAAACCTAGCGGTGTAGTCCACCACCGACATATTACCTTGTTTCAACTCCAGAAATTCCATTTCTCTCTTCCCTTTAACACTTTCGGGATAATACTTCCTTAGAAACTCAGTACGAAATAAATCCCACGTAATCTCCTCATCGTCGACCTCAAGAACTTGCCTCACGCTGACCCACCAGTCATCAGCCTCTTCTCTCAACATGTGAGTCCCTAGTCTCACCTTGTTCCCTTAAGCACAATCCATCACCCTAAAGATCCTCTCAATTTCCTTTAACCATATCTGAGCACCATCCGGATCAAATCTCCCTTTGAACACCGGTGGTTGGTTCTTCCTGAACTCATCATTCGAATTCACGTTAGGTGCACCCTGCACAGCTCTGGCCATAGCCTCTAACGCCGCTGCCATAGCGTTGTCATTACGACCTGCCATATTCTGAGGATTCCCAAAAATAACAACAAGGTTAAACAACCGTTCAACCAACACAACAACAAGACAGACACGACTGACTCAACACTGGCTCTGATACCACTTAATGTAACACCCCCTTTCTATACCCCCAAATTAATACATTTAATCAATTAGGCACTTAGAAAATTTATTTCATCAGAGTTTAATTAAAACATGGTATATAAGAGGCGCATCACATTATCATGAAACTAAACACATACGATACCTGCTCAAAATAGATATGCAACAATGGGTAACCCACATCTCAATATTTAGAATAAAAGCGGAAACATCCAAATATTGAATCGATCACATTCATAAAAGTATATACAACCATCAGTTAATTCATGCTTTACAACATATCCACAGCAGATACATACACATATGTATCACAAAAGAATCAAACCAAAATAGCTTCAAAAGAGCCTAAAGCTTCCCAACTACCCAGATGTTACATATCAGAGCCATTGACCAAAAAGAATGAAGACATCGCTTCACAAAAAGAACCTCCAGCTTCCTACTCTGCAATGCCTCATAAAGCATTATAAAACAGCAGAAGGGTGAGAAACAATATCATAACAGTTAATGCATAAAATTGTATATATACATATACTCACATTTGTACAAGTTATACTCAAATTATGTTCTCACCACGTTAAACATATACAAATAATCATGCCTCTACACATGCTTATGAACATTCACAATATGTTCCTCCAAACAATCATATATAACATACACAGTTATATTCATTCAACCAATGCATCATACACAGATGACTCATGCAACTCATAGAGACCGACACACAACTCTATGCAGATGCAAATGCGGTACCGACTCATTCAACAGTTTCTCTAAGGAATCGAGTATTCAGCAGATCCTCCACGGGATCAAGTACTCAGCAGATTCTCCACGGAATCAAATATTCATCAGATTCTCCACGGAATCGAATATTCAGCAGATCCTCCACGGGATCAAGTACTCAGCAGATTCTCCACGAAATCAAATACTCTAGCCAATCCTCCACGGGATTACATGTTATGACCGATTCTCCGAGGAATCACACAATGTAACCGATTCTCCAAGGAATCTAATATAACCATCGTATCATACGAGGTTCTGCAAATCCTCCGAGGGATCATTCAACACAAAAATGCATACTATGCTCACAAACATACTCATTGCATTTATCACATACATCGCATATATCTATCATGCATTCACATTATGCACCATTCCACACATGGTTTACACACATATCAGCCTATCAATGCGTTTCTATTCAATTCGAGCAAATACACAAGATTATCAAATATTCAAGATTCACCATTTACTCTACAATCTAGGATTCACGCCTTTCGGCCACCCACAGCACGACATGTCAAAACAGTTCACACATCAATCATTCATATAGGCATTAATCATAATTGAATCAACCAAACATCATGCTATGAACAAAACAGCAAAACAAATAACACTTCCAGGTTCGCCAACCTTCGCCTGGCGAAGCCACGCAGCGAATGCTCGCTGGCCTTCGCCTGGAGAACTTCCCAGCGAAGTCCATTGGGAGTAATTCTGGAATTACTCGCTGAGGCTCGCTACCCACTCGCCTGGCGAACCTTCGCCAACTCACCTCGCCTGGCGAACTTGCCAGCGAATACAGGGTGTTAGCTTCTGACTTGCTTCGCTACAGCTCGCTGGGCTTCGCCTGGCGAAGCTTCGCTGCCATTCGCCTGACGAGCCTACGAAGACAGAACTTCCATGGCTGTCTCAAGAGCCCAAACTCCCCAAAATCAACCGATTAAATCCAAACCAGTCTCAGTAGCGCAACCCAACCATCACCCGACTAAACTACATCGTCTAATCCGAGTTCTAACCGATTAAAACCTCATTCTACTCACAAAACCAACTTCTAACCTAAATGGAAAAAGAGTAGAAACCCTACACAATCCAAACACATACACATACAATCATACACATTAAAGAGATGATGGAGTTTCACACCCTTACCGATCGATTGCAAGCTTTGGTGATGATCCCTTGATGATTCTAGGTTTTCCTCTCCACTTTCTCTTCTCTTTCTCTTCTCCTCTTTTCTTTCTCTTGTTTTTCTTCTTATGTTACTATCTTTCTTTCTTTTCCTCTCTTATTCTATTTCTATCTCTATTTCTTTCCTCTCAAGTTCTTTCCAACACTTACCAATCAATTCTCACACTAAAGTGCTAAAATGTCTAAAATGCCCTTTTTATTCTAATTCCCCGAAAACTCTCCGAATCGGTAAAAATAGATAAAATAGGCAAACACCACATAGCAATATATAATTTCTCAATTTAAAACAAACATCAAATAAATAAATTAAAAGACTCAACAATTAATGGGAATTCAGAATCGGGGCGTTACAGTCGTCGCAACGATATCCAAGTTCGGGAATCGATTACATAAGGAGAAGATATTATCACTCCTTATGTCCGTTGTACTCAACGGAAACCTCTTAGTTAGATTTGCGATTTGAATGTTAACTATTGTTATTTGTTTTCTCGAGTGATAAGAGATGTAAAAGGGAAAAAAGAAAAAGAAAGGAAACCGCAAAAAGTTTTATAAAAGGGGGGTTTGACAAGATTGCGGGTTTTGCTTCTAAGTATTTCTAGGTGCAATAGATAATTAAAGGCTACATAGTTATGAGAAATGTTACGGTTGTTGGTTGATGTTTTTTTTAATGAACAAATGTTTAGATCGTATTTTAACGGTTAAACATTGGCTTGTCTACTCTTGGGGGAGGCTTAAACGCTAGTTTCTATACGCATTAGAACGAACTAAACAATGTTCTTATATAAATGAGTTTGAAATTCATCGCATAACGGCGAGGAAAAAGAGTTTGATGTGTTGGATATTTTTAGGTGATTGACGGATATTCAAATGGTAGGCTAAGTGCGGCCATCACATGAATATTCAGGAACGGAGAAGAAAACCGCTTTCATCCTAATTTTTTCAATCAATTAGTTAAGAAATTTGTGTGGCGAATCAAGTCATATATCTTTAACAGACGACAAGTATTCAAATGGTAGGCTAAGTACGACCATCACACGAATACTTTAGAAAGGAGAATAAAATTGCTTCCACCCCTATCTTTTTATCCATAAAAGAACCAACTTAATTCGTTTATTTAAGAGTGTTTTAAAGCGATTGACAAATGTTTAAACGATAGGCTAAGTGCGACCATCACATGAACATTCGAGAAAGGAGAAGAAAATTACTTCCACCCCTATCTTTTTCAATAAGTTTTTATTGAGGAATGATTTTAACGGATAACTTGCATTTGGATCAAGCGTTTGAAATTAATTACAAAATGGTTTGGAAAAGAGTTTGAAAATAATTTGATTTGAGAAAAGTGGGATAGTCGAAATGATTTGAAATGATATGAGGTGTTTATTAAAGAAAAAGACTTGTTGTTTACCAAGTTGATTTTTTTTCAAAAGATTATTTTTATTTGTGAAGGTTAATGGATGTTAAACGATTGATTTCAGTTTGAAAAAGTTTTGGTGTGATTTTGAAAAATATACTTGATGTTGATCAAGCACTTTTGATTTTAGTATTTTGAAAAGGTTAATTTTAAAGACCATGTTATCTTTTTGAATTAACAATCATGCATCAATTAAAAGAAATAAAATATACTAAAAAAACAATAATAATAAAAAAAATAAAAGAAATAATAAAAGGGAGGAGACACAATATCAATACAAGAGGTAAAAGAATTAAAAAAACTAAAGGAAATAAAAAAGATGTGTTGTGAATCAGATGTCTTGAAACAAAATATAAGTGGTTTCTTTATGATCAATAAACACACAAGGGTTAGAGTTAACAAAAAAACAAGGTAAAACAACAAGGAACAACAAAGATTGGTTATAAACTGCTTTTCTTTCCTTTCTCTTAGAAACAAGATTACAAGTATACAAAAATAACAAAATAAGCTCTCTCTTAAAATTAGGATTTTATCTTCCTATTTTTTCTTATGCCAAAATGAGAGACTAGCATGCTATTTATAAGAAAATTAGCACACTAACCTAATGGGCTTTTTAACAATTACCCATTACAAGCTAACTTAGGGTACAAGCTAACTTAAACAATTGAACTTACAAGCAATGCCCAATTCAACATGCTAAAAAACCTAACAATATTGACTAATGCATGTTAGAACAACCTTCGACTACAACACGCATTACTCCGACAACACCTTGCAAACAGACTTCGACCTCATGCTTAATTCCTGTTGAACCCAAAGCTACTCTTCAACCATACTAGAGTTCGATCCAATATTTCACAAATCTCCACCTTGGATCTAACTCTATAACATCAATAAACTAGCTTTCTTCATGCAGCTTTATCAATTGCATATAGTGGAAAAACTTACAACTGAACAACGTCTTAGTGATCATATCAGCAACATTATGATTTGTCGAAACCTTCAGCACTTGGACTTCTTCATGCTCGATTACCCCTCTGACGAAATGCAGCCTCACATCAATGTGCTTGATTCACTCATGATAGGCTGAATTCTTCGACAGGTGTATTGCACTTTGACTATCACATTTAACAATGATAATTCGACCTTGAAGTTTTAGCTCCTTTGCAAAACCTTCAAGCCACAATGCTTCCTTCACAACTTTAGTTAGGACGATATATTCCACTTCAGTAGTTAATAAGGCAACAACCTTCTGAAGTGTATCTTTCCAACTGATTGTTGTCCCAAACATAGTGAACACATATCCAGAAATAGATTTTTTGGAATCCATACAACCTGCAAATGAGAGTCGACATATCCTTCAATTTCTGCTTTACTATCTTCACCCAAGGCTCCACCATAAATTAGGACTCTATTCAGAGACCCATTTACGTACCTTAGAATCCACTTCAATGCTTTCCAGTAAGCCTTTCCAAGATTCGCCATGTAATTGCTTACAAGACTTACTGCATATGCTATGTCAGGTCTAGTACAAACCATAACATACATTAAAGAACCCACTATATTAGCATATGCAATTCTATTTATATTAGCTCTTTCGACATCAGTACTGGGACACTGATCTATACTCAGCTTGAATTGAGGGTTTGTTGGAGTCACAACAGGCTTTAAATCGACATACCATACTGTTGCAGTGAGAATCGTGATACCAAGCTCAAATTAACTTGAATCTTAATTCTTAAATTCACAACCGGACTTTGATTTATCCAAAGGAAAGGTTAAAGAAAGAAAGACCTTTTTGCACGATGTAACAACAACGCTAAAGATTCGGGGATCAGGGGTTGGTTATGCCTAGGGTAGGTATTTCACATCCCAAACATCTGTAGTACTCTACAGGAACCTTTTGTTTGTTTGCATGCTAATACTTGCTAAATGTTTGCTTATGGCTTGGGATTGAGTATAAGGTTAAGGTAAAGACCTAATGATAGTTTCTAAGTTTGCTCGCAAGGATATCACATCATCTGCTTACGTATCCTAACTAGGATAGAATCAGAGCAATCATAGTTCACCTCACTATGGATAAAGAACACTTGATTATGATCAAGGTTCAAAGAGGAACAAACATAACAATGTTTGTGTAGAGTTTAACAAAACTCTCTAATCTAAGTTAAACACTCGAGAAAAAGGAGTAAGTAATCATTACTATGACTCTTACATAGAGTTAACAAACTCTATCTTAAAGTTCTAGTTGAAGATACTCCTAACAAGGGGTAGGTCTTCTAGACTTTTAAGAAAAGTCTAGTGGCTTGGTTATAACTTAACTAAGAGGGAGATGTTAACAAAGTCAAGAGAAGTGTTATGAGCTATCCATGACCTTGAGGGTCAACAGAGAGGCTTTCCTTTGGAAAGGAAAAAAATTTAGACAACTTGGATGAGAGCTAAAGAGTTTCATCTCTTGGGGAGATAACTTGACAAAACAATAATCATTCAAACATGATGAAGATAAAACGCATGGTTACAACCAAGAATAAGCAAGCATATTACAATATCAAGAAATGATTTCAATCAAGATAAATGGTTACAACCAAAGCAAATATTGAGATATTACAATATCAATGATTTCAATCTAGATAAATGGTCACAACCAAAGCAAACATCAAGATATTATAATATCTAAAAGGGGGTAAGTTCTTTCAAGACTTAGAGATGAGGGGTAAAAACCAATGGCATATATTAACAAAGTCGGGGATATCTCTTAACAAAGATGGAAGGGGATCTTAACAAAGATAAATATGTAACTTGACAAAGATGTGGTCTTTAAAGTTAAAAAGTGTCACATGTATTCACAATCACCAAGTACAATTAGATAATGTTACAACAAAATGTGAGACAAAAGTTCAAAACTTCATGGGGAAAACTTTCAAGTTTTAAGAAAAGATCAAACACAAATGCTTACAATCAATGAGTTTAAGTAGAACTCAAGTACACAAGTATTCTAACAAGCCAAAATCCACAACTTTAAAATAAAACTCAAAAGAGAATGAAATTAAAGTTGTAAATGAGAGAGGAAAGGTAAGAGGGTGAAAACCCTAAAATGAATCGTAAATTCCTCATAATGCAAAGTATTTCTAAAATAAAAATTTTATAATTCTTTAAGCATCATATGAAAATATTCATTAATACAAGAATTTAGAAAAAAGAATCACTCAAAAAGGATAAAAAATGAAGGAGTTATGAATTTTTGAATTTTAATGACAATCAAAATAAAAATAAAATAAAACCAATTACTAAAAAGAAAGGAAATGCCACCCCAAGACTTGAACCCAAGACCTTGGGGCCATAGGCTCGAAACATGACCATCCCAACCACCAAACGCGTGTGAATATGGAGTAGGGAAAGGAAGAAAAATAGTGAACACATTGAAAATCATAAAAATGCAAAAAAAAAGCCCTCGCTGAGGGTCGAACTCGGTAACACACGCATGGTAAGTTCTTAAGGCAAGGAAAACAACCACTAGGGTGACGATACATCCATTGTATCAACCCACCCCATTGAAACATATACCACCCATGTGCATATTTCTGGGCATTCTCATGGCAAAATCAAGTGAAACAAATCCAAAAACGATTTCAACATAACTTCTTCAATTCTCAACCAAATTTCGTGAAAGTTTAGTCTAAATCACTTGATTTTTCATGAGGATCATGATGGTACCACCCAAATTTTCAAAAGACATATACACAATAAAATTCGAATGAAAGTGCAATAGTGAAGTTTTGAAATGCATTTGAGTTTCATGGATCAAAACAAATGCTCTTGGAGATATGTAAAGGTCTGATCACGTTTCAAATATAGTATGGGATGAGTTCCAACAGGAAATTTGTTCAAAAGACATTAGAACACAAAAAATGGTATGTGAGTTGTAATTGTGCATTTTGAAAATCATTTTGCAGTGGTAAGATCAAGACAGATGTAATTATGCATAAGTAGAGGCCTGCTCAAGTTTTAAATGTAATATAAAGTGAGTTCCAGCAAAAAAATTTGTTCAAAAGACTTAGAGCACAACGTTGGTAAGTAGGTGAAATTGGTGGTAATTGAGATTTCTTCACTTTCAAAATCCAAGACAGCACCACTAACATGACAGTGAGCTTAAGAAAATAACAATGTTCTAATATTCTAACTCAATCTCAATACAGTCCAGGATCCATACAAACCATAGTAATGATGAACTCCCAAAAACAACTCTGTACACAAGATCATGTTGATCATCACAATCACCATGTAGATCATTTCAACAGAAATCAAAGACACCAATACATTGTGGCAAACTGGCAGCTAATGGTTCACAAAATGAGAGTTCTTGACAAGAAATGAAGACCTATGATGTTAACTAGCAACTCAAGGCAGAATTCAAGCATAAATAGTCAACAAGCAAAGCACATATATGCATTCCAACAGTTGATGCAATACAAGGATATATAAAAAACAATTGGTATTATATAGAAGAAACTGAGCAGTCCTAAACATCAGGCTCAAAACATCCTATATTAAGGGCCTCTAATGCATATGCTAAGACCTAAACCAACACAAAGTTATCACAAAATGGTTAAGAACTTGATGAATTAGAAGTTAACAAACTTAGAGCAAAGCATGACAACAACAGGTGCACCAAAGGGTTCAAGACAGCTTGTCAAAGCTAATGAGCTTAAATGCAGAATGTAAACCAACAACCCAATCAAGCATGCCATGAGTTGATCCAAGTTATACTTTGAATGGCCAATAATCAAGCTCTTACAATGACAAATAAAATGAGATAAATGTAAAACAAAAGTTGCATTGTGATGCCAACAGTGAGTTATGTATGGGTGGGACAACTTCATCTCAAACATAAAAGGATCATCATGTTCTTGGTATTTCAACCATATCCACTGGTGAATTGCGAACATTGTGCTTTTGCAAGGACACAACTAAAACAACAACTTGTGAAGACAAGATCATAATATAGATCAACAATGGTTTTTTTTAAAAGAAAACTACAAGCCTTGACATCATAAAGTGCAAGAGAACAAATGACAGTCCAAGGTCTTGTACTACTAAAAGTTAGTTTATTTTGGTATTTCAATCAATATTTATTGATGAATTCCAGTCAACATACCCTTTTAACGACATAACCATGACAATCACCTTGGAAGAGATCCAGATAACTTAAACAAAAAACTTGCTTAGAACACAAACATCAAGACTTGACACTATAATAACCAACAACAGTCCACAACCTTCATACTAAACCAAACACACAAGCTTAAAAACATGATTTGACCTAAAACAGATTTCAAAGCAGTCTAAGTCATTATAGATTCAACCATGACTATGTTGATCCTCAACAACCCAATATGAATCCTTTCATCATAACTGAGCAAATTGACAGCAGTCCTCTTGTAGCATAACATAAATCAAACAATGAGGAATTAGCTTTGTAGTAAGGCATCCATGTTCTTACCAAGACCACTTACATAACTCCACCAAGCAACTCAACACAAAGTGATTAAGAACCTTTCAATATAAGACCAAGAATTTGCAAACAGACAGTAACACAATTTGTGGTATTTCAACCAGACACTTTGGTGAATTCCAATTGTCATGCCTCTCTAAAAATATGACTCCAACAACAAATTACATAGATCAACGATGATTGTATTGTAAGCAAACTTGGATATTCATATTTACAAGAAATCATTCAACAGTCTAGAGTCTTGACAGTCATCAATTCACATAAGCAATGTTAAATGTGAAACCAGCCCTAACAGTAATTAAGTCATGAGTTGACAAACTCCACAATCAAAAGTGACAGTCTTGATCATTACAATTCCACATAATTAAATACTAAACCATTAAGACAGTCACAACCTCAAATTGAAAACTATCAAGCCAATGTTTAAAAGTCAACAAACTTCATCTTAGTAACACACACAAGCTTAAATCAGCAATAGTTATGAGCTTACCAATACAACTTTCAAGACAATTTGACAGCATAGCCACAATTTAGCATAACAATGCCTAAATCATCTAACAACCTAAAAACATAAACATGATGCATAATGATGAGGTTTAGGTCTACATACCTCTTGTAGACCTCCAAAGTCTAGCTAGCAGCAAAAGCAAAGTACTCCCCCTCCTTTGAGCAAGCCTTTGAAATTTCTTCCTTTTGAAGCAACAAGTGATCTTTTGGGACAGATCTAGCAAGTGAGGTTCTAGTTGCTCTTTAAGGTTTTAGACAGTTGAAACAACATAAAGGGAAGGTGTTCAAAGTGTCACAATGATGGAAAATGGTTTATGTAGTGATTTGGCTTGAAATGTGCATAAAAGTCAAAGTGAGGTGTATGAAAAGTTAACTTTTTGTTCTAAGTGTTTTTTGAGGAAACCAATGGTGGGAGCAGCTTCAAATGATCATTTTTAGGGTGTGTATATAGTCTTTGAAGTGTTTTTGGATTGGAAACAAGAACTGGTGTGAAAAATGCAAAGTGGAGAAATTGGTGGTTTTGTGAGATTTCTTCACTTTCAAGCAAAGGGAGAAAGAAAGAAAGCTATGTATATGTGATGTTTTTGATAGCTCTGGTGTCCTCAATACAATGGGATGAAGCCTCTATTTATAGGCTAAGGGAAGAGTTTGGGGCAGATTTGATTTTTTGCCTTTGGAGGGAAGTTTTGGAAGAAAATCCATCCAAGATCAAGTGGTAGCTGTGCATATTAGTTCCTTGGCTCAATGCAGGGCAAAACTCAAGTGAAATGAAGGACTTGGAGGTGACTGAAGTGAGGCTAGTTGTTGCACCCCAAAATTTGACCAACCGTTTCTCGTTTTTGGCTTATGTTTCGTTTCATTCGCATTTGCATCTGCATGCCGCATACTGTGCATTTTTTTGCAGCCGGATTGATTTAATCGGGATTACAGCCCTTCCTGTCGTGTTCCAGACATTTCAAACTGTTATGGAATTTGCGCTCGGCCCGGTGATTCAGTCTACGCTGTTGGTTTCGGTGGTATTTCGGCATCAGGTTTTTCTGACTGTTTATTTTGTCGTATTCTCGCATTTTATCGCTCACTGATTTTATTCTATTTTTCTAGATTTGTTTCCTATTTTCGGCACTTTTTTTTGGATTTTTAAATATGTTTATTTTTATTTTTTAGAGGTTTTTAGAATTTATTAGAATATTAATAGATTTAATATATATTTTATTTTATTTTTTAGATTTTTAATTATTTTATTATTCTTTTTAATTGATTTAAATTTTTAATTAATATTAATTAATTTTGGTTATAATTTTCTATTTTAGATTTTATTTCTTAATAGATTTTTCTAGATTATATTAGTAATTTCTTTTTATTTTAATTAGCTTTAATTAAATTAGTTAGTTTAATTTGAATTCATTAAGTGTTAATTTTCGTTCCAGCATTAATTAATTAGGTTTTTGCCTTTAATTGTTTGATATTAGTATTAGTTTAATTATTCTGCCAATTTTATTTAATTAAGTCTTCATTAGCTTTATTAATTAATTAATCAGTTTTAGTCAAATGTTGTAGTCCATTAATCATTTTCGCAGGTCCATGTGTCATCTTTTGCAGGCCCAATACAGTGCAGGCTGACAAGTGTCATCTTTTGCAGGCCCAGATTTCGCAGGTCCATGTGTCATCTTTTGCAGGCCCAGATTGTAACCAATCTTCAGATCTCGAACCAAATTGCTTCAAATCGCCAGATCTTCAACATGCAAACATCTCCGTCTTCAGTGATCTTGAACTCACCTCAAGAACACAAACAAGTTTCTGCTCGCGATCTTCCCCGAGATTCGAGAAGTCTTTTGTTTTGTTTCGATTTAGTGGATTTGTCACTTCGTCTGGTTTTGGTAGGTCATGCATCAGAGATGGATGTGCTGGAACAAAATGAAGCGTAAACAGTTGGAAGGGATTTAGAACAATAAGGATAGAGGGGAGCGAAATGAGAGAGATGGAGGTGATAGACGTGGAAGAGGTTTGAACGGAGGGGTTTGTTTGCGAAAACGGCGAAAGTGAAGTGGAAGATGGAGAGAGACGGACGTGATGTGGAAGGGGACAGCGACCATGTGAGTTAGGGTTTCTTTTGGCCAAGTGCAGAGGAAGGAGAAGAGTCTCGTGGACTCCCTGGTTCGGTTAGTGGGCCGTAAGGCCCAACCCTTTTCTTTAGGTCACACCCCCCTTTATCTAATACACCCCCGTTTCCTTATTATTTTTTTTTGGCTGCGTGTGATGTTTGGCTCAAGGCCCAACCAGTTTATTTCCTGCACTCCCGTTTCCCGTTTTTCCCCACTGCGTGCTGTTGTTTTGTGATTTGGGCTAAGCCCATTGTTTTTTTTTAAATTAGTTTTGCTTACCATCCTCCCTGTTTCCCCTCCGCACCCCCTATGTTATTTCATATTTTTTTGTATTTACCTTATATATTATGTATAAATACCACCTTGTTATTTTTCTTTTTTTAGAAATTTATTGTATACATTAAGTATATATAGTTTTTATATTTTAAATTTATCTTCTATATTTTCATTTATATTCTATTTCCTTTATTCATTTTCTTTTGATATTTCTCATGGATTTATTTTCTTTTAAGAAATCATTTTCTCTTAAAGTTGAGTTCCTATCCCTTTTATTATTGGATTTTTCTCACCATTTCATTTTTGTAGGTCGATGACGAGACCTCCATAATGCGTTATTAATCAGAATATTGATGGATAATGTAGGATCCGAGACCGTTTTTTCTCTCCTCATCTTTTCTTCTTCTTCTGATTTTATTTTTCCTTTCTGTTGTGCTGGCCGTGTGACATGATTTAATCGGGGAATGATTCTCAATATCATTTCTCCATCTTGTCTTTGACACGGATATCAATATGCTACCTCTTGGGGTTTGACTTCTTTTATAAGTCGAATTATGACGGTTCAGCGTCACATTGGTTCTGGTTCGAATATCATCATCAAGGATAAAAGAGTAGAGCTTGGAAATGGAGCTCGCACGCACAAGTCAAGGGTCAACGGAACCACTCCGTTCGGTAACATTGTTTTTATTTCACTTCTTTCATCTCTTTCTTTTCACCCTTCGAGCGTTGTGAGCCGTAGGCTTTAGATATGTGGGAAATGATGAGTGGGTGGCTGCCTCTCACTCGTCTAGGGTTTTTAGCGTATGTCCTTTGGATAATATGCGACACATTCGCTCCTACATCTAGGACTTCGCGTGTGCGTCCTGTTCCGACCCTTTTCTCTCGTATCCTGGCGATTGAGACTTCTCCCTTTACTCTCGCGTTCTGGCGATTGAGACTTCCCCCTTTTCTCTCGCGTCCTGGCGATTGAGTTCCGTTATCTTGTCCCCGTGCAATCGAGACTGTTTTCCGTAGTTGGCTGAACTACAACTGCTCTGATTTCTCGTACCAGACGAGAATATGTAGGCATAGGATGCGATATCCTAGCGAGCACACTAACAACTAACTTCTCTGTTCTCTCGCTGTCGTGCGATCGAGACTTTCCCGCTAATGACCAATCTTTCCCTTTCTCTTGTCCTAGCGCAATTGAGACCAAACCGTAGTTCTAGTTCTCGTAGGTTCCCGTACCTTTAAGTTCTACCGCAAACAGGTAACGCCTAAGTCTCCAATGGTCGAGCAACATACACCTAACTGCTAGAACGCGCACGCTAGTATTGTCAATCTTTTCTCTCACCCCCGTGTGATCGAGAACACCCCTGTTTACCCGTAGTTAGGCTGAACTACAGCTGCTCTGATTTCTCGTACCAGACGAGAATATGTAGGCATAGGATGCGATATCCTAGCGAGCATACTAACAACTAACTTCTCTGTTCTCTCGCTGCCGTGCGATCGAGACTTTCCCGCTAACGACTAATCTTTCCCTTTCTCTTGCCCTAGCGTAATTGAGACCAGACCGTAGTTCTAGTTCCCGTAGGTTCCCGTACCTTTAAACCCTAACATACTACGTCCGTTCTACCGCATACAGGTAACGCCTAAGTCTCCAATGGTCGAGCAGCATACACCTAACTGCTAGAACGCACACGCTAGTATCGTCAATCTTTTGTCTCACCCCCGTGTGATCGAGAACACCCCTGTTTACTCGTAGTTAGCCTGAACTACGTTTTGCTCTAATTTCTCATGCCAGATGAGAATACGTAGGCACGAGACGCGAGGTCTCGGCGAGCAATCTCCCCCCGTAGTTTCCCGAACTACGTTGACTCTGAATTTCCCATTGCACGAGGGAATACGTAGGCATAGAGCGGCGATGCTCTATCGAGTCAGTTCTTTCTGTTTAGCTTTAGCAGTCGTAGATAGATTTTTTTTCACCCATAGACTAGACAACCCAAGCGTGGATCCCGTCGAGTATGACAGACGTGAGGGGTGCTCATACCTTCCCCTTGCGTAACCGACTCCCGAACCTAGGACTTGGTTGCGATGACCTCGTCTTGTCCCATTTTCCTCAGGTTTTTTCCGATCGTTTCCTCTCCCTTTGGGATAAATAACGATAGGTGGCAACTCTGTTAGTCATTGCTGGCCTCTCTTTTTTTCGAAGTAGCGACAGCTGGCGACTCTGCTGGGGACAGGAACATCCCCTATGCGAGTCAATCCTAGCGCTTGTCTGTTTGGTTTGTGGGTGTTTTTTTTTGTGTTGTATCTTTTATATTATTGTATTTACATTTTCCGCACTATTTTTATCTGTTGCTGTTGGGCTGTTGGGTGGTTGTTCCTTTGAGAGATAAGCCAAAACCCAGGCTTGAGTATGAACGTAGCATTAGAAGAGGAAAGTAGTGGTGAACCTGTATGTTAGGCATGCACTAGTTCCCACGAAATTCGCACTCAGACGAGATTCTCTTTGATGACTTTCTTTCCATCTCAGTGGGCCGTTGAGAGAATTTCAGATCTGAGGGTTGTCGACTCTGGGAACCGATCACTTGTGAGTCCGCTAAGTGAGGTCTCTTCAGGAGACGATGATGCTAAACCAGAAATGTTGAACGCATCATCATTTCTTGAAAGTCTGTGACGCTGACGAATGCATAGGATGCCGTACCTTGTCAGTTTAGGTCCATACTCGTGAGTGGGAGGGTTTTTGCAGGAAAATTAACTTCCAGCCAACCCGGTATTTTGGTTTTCTCTTCAGAGCGAACTTACTCAGTCAGCAACGCAACAATATTCAAAGCTTTGTGGGGGCTGTAATCCCATGTTTGCTGCATCTTGCATTGCATTTGCATAAGCATATTTGCATCATTTTGCATAACATTTCTCCAGCTAGCCAGAGCTCTTATCCAGCCTTTGTTTTGCTTCAGAAGGTGATTCTCCGGTGACCGTTTTGAGCAAGTGTTGATTGTGGGAAGACGACCAAGGGGTTGAAGCAGAATCAAGCAGTGTCAAGCAGTGAAGTCAGTTGAAAGTTGTTGATATCTATGTCAGGGAACGACCTCCGAAATGTTGATACCTTGTCAGGGTTTACTGTGATGTCTAATCCTCTGTATGGTTCTCTGCTCGATGAAGATTTTTCGCAAGTGAACAACCTGACTGCAGCTCATCCTGTGCAACTGTGTGTTGAAGACTGAGATGAGCATGAACAGTCTGTTTCCCGAAGTGAGCGTTCTTCTTCTCTTGATACCTCAGATTATCATGACGCTGGGTCCTCTGTGTTGATTTCCCGAAGAGAGGTTCCGGTAGCAAAGAATGAAGACCCAAGAGCTTTTGAGTATGCTAAGAGGTTGCATGCGTTGGACGAAAAACTCAAAGCCTTGGAAGTTAAAGATATTGTTGGTCTCAATGCTTCAGATATGTGCCTGGTTTCTAGCCTAGTGTTACCTCCGAATTTCAAAGCACCGAGGTTTGAAAAGTACAAAGGGGATAGCTGCCCGAGGAAACATTTGGTGATGTTCTGCAGAAGAATGACTTCGTTTGTGGATGATGACAGGTTTGTGATTCACTGCTTTCAAGACAGTCTGATTGGGGCATCTCTGAGTTAGTATATGCAGTTGGAGAGTAATCAGATCCAATCGTGGGTGAACTTAGCCAAGGCTTTCATGAAGCAGTATGACTATAATCTGGATATGGCTCCCAGTCGCATGCAGTTGCAAGAATTGTCGCAAGAGAACAATGAACCTTTCAGGAAGTATGTTCAGAGATAGAGAGAATTTGCTTCCAGAGTGCAACCACCACTTCTAGATCGAGAGTTAACAGACACATTCGTAAACTCCTTGCAGAGCCCGTACTTCGAAAGAGTGATTGGGATTGCACCAAATTTCTCTGGATTGGTAAGAGCAGGAGAACGTATTGAGTATGGTGTAAAAACTGGAAGAATTCAGAATGTTTCAAGCAGTCAGGCTAGTGAAACCGAATCTTTCTGTAGCTTTCAAGCTGAAGAAGAAACTGTGGTCAATGCAGTCATGACAGATGTTGGGTATTCTCGAGATGAATAAGTGAAATCTTTTGGTTCTTCATCTTCTCAGCGGTCAGTATCTTCTGTGTCTCGTTATTCTGGACAGGCAACTGTGTCTAGGGCACCACATCAGATACCTCGGGTCACTCCTCATGCAAATCACCAAGCCCGTGGCCAAGGTTATCAGAATCAGCGTCAGAATCAGAACAGGCCTCGTAACAATTTGGAACGAAGGAATGCTCCTTTTCATCCAGTTCCTGTGCCGTATAGCCAGTTGTTGCCACACTTGATTCAGAATTCTTTGGTGGAACCTAAAGCTCTTAAGCCAGTGCCAGAACCTTACCCTCCAAGGTACGATCCCCATGCTCACTGTGGATATCATGGCGGATCTATAGGGCATTCAACCGAAGATTGCAAAGCTTTTCAGGCAAAAGTGCAACAGTTGATTGACGAAGGGTGCATTTCCTTTCCAGAGGGAATTTTGGTTGTTCATGTCAACCTCTCAGCTGTCTAAGCTCACAGATTCAAAGTTGTATTTCCAGAAGCCAGTGGTCTAGACAGGCAGACATCCTCAGCATTGGCAGTCCTCAGACTTTTTATCATTTGCATTTGTAGTTTCTTTTATGTTAGTTGCTACTTGTTGTTAAACACTGTGTTCTGAATGGTAATATTAATGAAGTGGCTTTGCATTTTTCTAAATTAATCATGTCGCTTTCGCTCATTTATTGCACAGCACATACACATGCACATTTTATCCACTCCACTCTATCACTGTTGATTAGCAAGGAGGGAGGATGATGAAAACTGAATAACCATAACTGATGATCGTATGCTTTCGGATAAAACCTTGTTGATGATGTACATGTGTTGTTTCAAATCCCCTAAACACTGGAGATATAAGGAGTTAGTCCCTAGTTAACCACTTCGAGCCGAGAAGTAGGAATTTCTTTTGGACTTTTCAAACCCTCACATCTTAACCTGGGGCAGGGTAGTTTTCAGTTAGCTTGACCGAGCGTTCAACTTTCATAGAGGAGTGTCCCCATTCGAGGATCAATCATGCTCTCAAAAGGTCGTACCTCATTAGCCGCAATGGTTAAACCTCACTAGTCAGGAGTGATACAGTTATAATCCCTTCGGATAAATCAAGACAACCGGTGTCACACGACTTGTTTCAAGAAAAAAAAAGAGGAAGAAAAAGAAAACCCGCTAAGTAAAAAGAAATGAAAAGCTGGAAAGCAAATACTTAGGCAAAAATCAGGGCATCCCGCTGGACTTCAAAATTGAAAAGAACTCAAAAGAGTCAGTCCAGGAAAAAATTAGGGAATCAAAAGAATGAAAATGAAAGGATCTCAAGAGAAAAATCTTCAAACAAAGACAAAGTCGTGTGGATACAGACACCGAAGACGAAGAGGAGTAACTGTCACTCCGGAAACCTTGTGAGTTCCATAACCATCACTCCTACCATTCATTAAACCTTTTGAGAGGTTAGCGCTTGTGCCAAGTTAATTGAACTTAGGATTGGAGATCATCACGTAGAAGGGGTGGGTACAAATCAAACTTTGAGCCAAATATCCTTTGTTTCACGAACCGTGAACCTGACCACGATACAACTCTTAAAAGACCTAATTGAGGCAGGGTTTAATCTGAAAGCGCATTAAGTTAAGGTTGAGTAACCTGACTCCTACATGATTTGCTAATCATATCCTTGCTGTATCTTGCACTAATCAAATCAGCACTACGTTTGAACTTTTGGTTCATTCGTCACTCACTATCACGACACTTGATAAGTGACATTTTTCAAAATCTGCATGAACACCGCATTAAAATTACCATTTAGGGACAAACAATATTAATTGCAGGTCAATGGTTGACTTGGAGGAAATTTCAATAGGGAATAATCGAATAGGACTTGATCGTTCAGCAGTCTGAATCAGAATTGTGTATACTTTGAACCCTGTGAATCTGGGGCATTGACATCCAGTGAGTTTGGATTTAATCAGTCTGAGGACAAGTCCCGAAGCGTCGTTTGATTATGGGACAGTATATTCAAGAAGTAGTTGATCACAGTGAGTCATCTCGAAACCCAATCAGGGGAAATCACCCAGAGTTTCTGTAAGTTGAGGGCAGATCCCTCAGGTATTCAATCAGATCAGGTTAAGTCGCTTCAACGCTCATTCAGGGGCAAGCCATTTCAAGAGTATATTGAAACCAACCGTGCTGAGAGTTGTTTAATCAAGGATGAATCCTTTTGTGGTACGGATGCTGGGGAAAGCCATCTCGAGGTCGTCTCATGGCAAGCTGTTTTCTTCTCAGGGTGAACTTTCCCAGAGATCAGACCGGGACAAGTTGAGCTATACTGGGGCAAGTTATTCAAGCTAGCTTGCTCTCCCCAGCAAGAGTTGAGTGTCAGGGAATCGTGTCATTACCTTCATCAAATAACCTTAACCTTCCGAAAAAGCCTCGCTGTCAGGGGATCGTTATCCTACAGCCTAAACTTGTCACCTACCATGTAACCAAAGTCATCTCTAAAGCCCAGTTTTTGTCTGGCAAGCCTCTAAAAGCCCAGTTCTCGTCTGGCAAACCGGTAACTAGTTCTCGTCTGGTCCACCTTTCTTAGAATACCATTCCTCGTTGGTACCTGTCATCTTTTAACTAGTTCTCGCCTGGTCACCCTTTCCTTAACCACCAGTTCTCGTCTGGTGCATGTCAGCTTTTAAGCCAGTTCCCGTCTGGTCACCTTTTCCTTGACCCACTGTTTAACCAATCCTCGTCTGGCTAACGCAGTTTTAAAGTCCAGTTCTCGTCTGGCAAACCAGAAATCAGTTCTCGTCTGATACCAAAACCTAGAAGTCAGTTCTCGTCTGATAACTTAAACCCTTGTACCACCAGTTCTCGTCTAGTAGTCTACCCTCGAATGCTAGTTCTCGTCTAGTATTTCTTCCTCAAATCCATTTTGTCAGAAACCAGAAATAAATCCTTATCACCATAAACCTATCCCTAAACCAGAAAAAGCCTAATATACCTGGCACGACAATTCCCAATGGTTCACATGTGTTATCATGTTCCCTGACACGAGGCTCGAATGATCTCAGTTCTCCATGATTGGTGTTCTGTATTCCTTTAGGGGGTGATGTTATTAAATCAGGAAGATTTTCTTCAGCAGAGATGTGCAGTTAAGATTGGTTCTCCTCAGCTATTTGAGATTGCAGCAAGTTGAGATGGCACTTGTCCTTTATCAGAGCAGGATCAAGATTATCCTCAGTAGGTCGAGATTGATATCCCCGGTAGAGTGTAGCCATCCCCGGCGAATTGATTGTGTATTCCCAGTGGGTTGAGATTGAAGTTTTCCCTGACAAGCGGATGTGGGTTTATTTCCCCAGCAGTGGGACGAGTGCAATGCTGTATTCCCACAGAGTCCAAGTGTTTGGCTCCTTCACCCTCCGAGTCTAGGTTACTGACTTATTCCCTAATCAGAGGTGGATATTGATGAATTTAATCCCCAAGCAGAGGTCGGTACCGATTTTATCTTGGGGAAATCTATAGCAGAGGTAGATTGTTCCCCAACCGAGTATCCCCGACAGGTTGGATTTGGATTCCCCCCAGTGAAGCTGTTACTTGCAGATGAGTATTGGGTACCCTAGAAGGATTTTGGTATCCTAGGAGGCCGTTTAGGGTCGTTTTCCTCGGTAAAGCGAGATTCAATTGCAGTGATTGATGGTTATCCCCTGCAGAGTTTTAATTCCCCCGTAGAGTGGGAATGATTCCTCCAGCTGAGACGTTTGTTTCCCAGAAGAGCCGTATTCTGGTGTGCCATCCAGGGCGTTTTCCTCAGCAAGGTTGTGGTTGGATCCTCGGTGGAGTTGGCTTTCTTCTCTCCAGCATTTATTTTGCTGGATCGGTTCCCTTGCATTTTGCATCATGCATAGCATTTACCTAAACGCGTAGCATTTCCATCTTGTATAGAGCATTACGACATTCTCAAACATTTGCATTTGAAACATAAGCCAGGTGGTTACCGCTCTGTTCTCAGATGGTTTTCAGCAGATGGTTGAATTATGTTGCCCGCATGGTATTCAGACCTGGAAGATTTTGGTTGATATTTGTGCCTATATGGTATCCAGACCATGGCAAGTGGAGGAATGGTATCCAGACCATATTACTTTTTGTTAGCCCACGTGGTATCCAGACCCCGGCTTATGTTTCGTCCCAGCAGCGTCGTCGAACTTTGGTTGATGATTTTGTTTCTAGCCCTATATGGTATCCAGACCATGGCAAATTGATGTTCCCGTTAGCCTGCATGGTATTCAAATCTGGCTTCTTATTTTCTCCTACAGTTAGTCATCTCTGCCGGTGTGGTATCCAGACCATGGCAGTTCCTGATCTGTTTCGTCCGTTGAGTATCCAGACTCCGGTAAAGTCAGTTGGGTATCCAGACCCTGATGAATCTTGTTTGTACCTGCTCCGTCGAGTATTCAAACTCCGGTAAAAGTAGTTTTGGTATCCAGACCATATTAGTTTATCTGATGCACCGTGATATCCAAATCACAGTAATTGTTATTATCTTCGGCCGCCATGTGGTATCCAGACCTTGGCACCTAATGTTTTCTCAACCTACGTGGTATCCAGACCACAACTTGTTTTATTTCCCAACAACGTCGTTTGACTTAAACTTGTAGGATGTCCAGATCCTGATGAATATATTTCTTCTGCATTGAGTATCCAGGCTCCAGTTTTTGAGTATTCAGACTCAGATTTATTAACCGAGTATCCAGACTCAAGTTATTCGCATAGAGCATCCAGGCTCAGATTGCATTGAGCATCCAGGCTCTAGATTATTGAGTATTCAGACTCAGATTTATTAACCGAGTATCCAGACTCAGGTTTCTTGCATAGAGCATCCAGGCTCAGAAGTGTATTGAGCATCTAGGCTCCGATTATTGAGTATCCAGACTCAGGTATATATGCTTTGAGCATCCAGGCTCCGATTTCCCTCGAGTATCTAGACTTTGATAACATGAATGTTACCATTCAGCCAATATGGTATCCAGACCATGGTGCAACTTTTGATGAATGTGTTCATCTTATAATGTGTTATCCAACGAAGTTACTTGGTTAAGTTTCTCTCGTTTTCTCCCTGCCAGAGTTGTTTGGTTAAGCTTCTCTTCCCCAGCGGAGTATTTTTGTGATCAGTTCAGCTATCTTCCGGAGATCTTTGTTCCAATATATCAGAGTTTGCAGTTCTGTTTTTTTGCGGTTGGCAAATTTCCGGGTTCTTTGGTATTCAACCGTCTTTTACCTTTGAATGTTTGAAAGCTGTTCGCTTTTCAACCCTTTAGGTCCAAGTCGTTTGAATAGGGGCAGCTGTTGCACCCCAAAATTTGACCAACCGTTTCTCGTTTTCGGCTTATGTTTTGTTTCATTTGCATTTGCATCTGGATGCCGCATACTGTGCATTTTTTGCAGCCGGATTGATTTAATCGGGATTACAACCCTTTCTTTCGTGTTCCAGACATTTCAAACTGTTATGGAATTTGCGCTTGGCCCGGTGATTCAGTCTACGCTGTTGGTTTCGGTGGTATTTCGACATCAGGTTTTTCTTACTGTTTATTTTGTCGTATTCTCGCATTTTATCGCTCACTGATTTTATTCTATTTTTCTAGATTTATTTCCTATTTTCGGCACTTTTTTTTTTGAATTTTTAAATAGGTTTATTTTTATTTTTTAGAGGTTTTTAGAATTTATTAGAATATTAATAGATTTAATATAGATTTTATTTTATTTTTTAGAATTTTAATTTTTTTATTATTCTTTTTAATTGATTTAAATTTTTAATTAATATTAATTAATTTTGGTTATTATTTTCTATTTTAGATTTTATTTCTTAATAGATTTTTCTAGATTATATTAGTAATTTCTTTTATTTTTATTTTAATTAGCTTTAATTAAATTAGTTAGTTTAATTTGAACTCATTAAGTGTTAATTTTCGTTCCAGCATTATTTAATTAGGTTTTTGCCTTTAATTGTTTGATATTTGTATTAGTTTAATTATTCTGCCAATTTTATTTAACTAAGTCTTCATTAGCTTTATTAATTAATTAATCAGTTTTAGTCAAATGTTGCAGTCCATTAATCATTTTCGCAGGTCCATGTGTCATCTTTTGCAGGCATAATACAATGCAGGCTGACAAGTGTCAGTAGTATAAATACCCTCATTAGTGAGGTGACACGGGTCCCAACACCTACCACCGGCCATGCAAACCACCGGCACACTCGCCGAACAAATCACACGGCCAAAATCCCTTGCCGAAACATCGCCGAAAAATTCATCATTCTCCAGAAATCCCAGTGTTCATCCAAATTCATACCAAGTTCATCACGACCTTTCTAGAAATTCATTCAAATATTCAATGTTCATTACCAATTTCCCAGGATTCTTCATGAACACTCATCGTGTTCATCCAGATGTTCATCTGTTCATACAAGATTTTCCCAGATTCTTCAAATTTATCTCCAGAAACACATGAGTATTCATCACCTTCATCAATTTCCAGAAAACGTTCTTCAAACATTCATACATGAATTTCTAGAAACACTACAATGTTCAAATCTTCATTGTGAGCATGTGAAATCCACCAGATCCAAACACCAGATCACCAGATCCAAATGCAAAACCTAGATCTAACCAACTTCGTCTGAACCGCTACCAGATCCATCCTCAATCATCTTCATATCTCCATTAGATTTTAACCGAAAACCGTAGATCTTCATAGAGCAATCCAGATCTGAGGATTTTCCACCAAATCGCCATGAACGGGCATTTCCACGAACACAACAAAGCTCCAGATCTTAAACATTCAACCGCCTTCGTGTTTTTTTTGGATTTCTTCATCGAACCATCTTCAATGTAACACCCCATTCTATACCCCAAATAAATGCATATAAAACAATTAAGCACATACAAATTATCAGAGTAAAAATGTTTTATAATAAGGTATAAAAGAAGAATGCCACAATTTCACCAATAAAACACTTTCACATTTTTCTCCACAAGATATGTAACATTTTCAAAATTAAGCGGAAGATCAAATCATTTAATCTTTTTCAAAATATTAATCCACGTACACACAAGTTAATCCAAATTAATACATCATATCAGTTAGATTACACGATCACATCAACTGATACATCGCAATGTATCACAAAAGAATGACTATACTAGTCTAACTACCCGGTGTTACATATCAGAGCAGCAGACTCAAAAGAATGAAGAATACTTCACAAAAGGGACTCCAGCATCCTAATCTGCAATGCCTCGTAGAGCATTATAAAACAGCAGAAGGGTGAGAAATATTACCATAATAATCAATGCATAAGATTATATATATATATATACAGGTATCACATAATTACATTCTACATTTCTCACCACAAATTCATTTCATAGTCATATTTATCATGTTGTAAATATAAACAAATATGAACATACCCAAACATATCCCTTCATACATATTCCCCAATCATCCAAAACCCATCATATTCACTAGCATACTTCATATGCCCATGACATTTATGCTATTACCACATCATCAAACAATGCACACATATCCACGATATGTTCCCATGCATTTCTCACAATTATTAACGATGCACACATATCCATGATATGTTCCCATGCATCTCTCACAATTATTAACGATGCACACATATCCACGATATGTTCCCATGCATCTCTCACAATTATTAACGATGCACACATATCCACGATATGTTCCCATGCATCTCTCACAATTATTAACGATGCACACATATCCACGATATGTTCCCATGCATCCCATACATTTATTAACGATGCACACATATCCACGATATGTTCCTATGCATACTCATCACATAATTGTATACCCATTAAGCATTCTCAAGTTCATTAGACAATACACATACATTCATCATTGTATTCACATGTATTTCTATTTATCATAATTAATACGCATCGCACATCAACTAGGATTCACGCCCGGAGGCTACCCACAGTACACATCATCACAATTCATCATATCTATATCATATCATAGAGGTATTAACCTATGTGAATCAATCAAACAATCACCACATGAGCAACACAGCAAAAGAAAAATGCTGTCACATTCGCCTTCATTCGCCTGGCGAACCCTCGCAGCGAACCTTCGCCTGGCCTTCGCCTGGCGAACTCTCTCAGCGAACACTCGCTAGGCTTCGCCTGGCGAGACTTCCCAGCGAGCCCAAGTCAGTAGCTACTGACTTCATTCGCCACCATTCGCCAGCACCTTCGCTGGGCGAACCTTCGCTATCCAACTTCGCTTGGCGAACTCGCCAGCGAAGTCCACTGGGACTTAATCATAATTACTCGCCAGCATTCGCTAGGCTTCGCCTGGCGAAGCTTCGCCTTCGCTCGCCTGGCGAGAGCCAGCGAACCTGCGCAGAACAGAACCCTATTCTGCCTCTCCTTCATCAATCCATCATCAACCAAACCTTGAACATCTAAATCAGTACAAATAGCATCAATACATGTTACCCGACTATTCTACGGCGTTATTACTCAATTCCAACCGATTAAATCATCAATCTACCGATTAATCCAACATTTGCCCTAATTGGAAAGTGATGAACACTCTACCAAAACCCCAACCCAACATACATAACATCATGCAATGATCAAATAGAAACATTTCTCACCCTTACCTCGATTAATCGGAGCTTTGATGTTGGTTCTTGATGATTTCCACTTTTCCTCTTCTTCTCCTCTCTTTCTCTTCTTTCTTCTTTCTTTCCTCTTTCTCTCCAAATGTTTCTAACTTTCTTTTCTTTTCTTCCTCACTTATATATTCCTTTTATTTCTTTCCTTCCAATTTCCTTTCAATTCTCTATTAATTCCAATATTAACATAAAATCCCACTAAATCAATTAATTACTACAATTAATTATTTAATGAAATTTGGGCTGTTACATTCAAAACTGCAAATCTCCAGAAAACTCCACAGACTTCCATGAACAAACCTCCAGATCGTTTCCAGATTTCAACCAATCTTCATATCTCGAACCAAATTGCTTCAAATCTCCAGATCTTCAACATGCAAACATCTCCGTCTTCAGTGATCTTCAACTCACCTAAAGAACACAAACAAGTTTCCGCTCGTGATCTTCTCCGGGATTCGAGAAGTCTTTTGTTTTGTTTCGATTTAGTGGATTTGTCACTTCGTCTAGTTTTGGTAGGTCATGCATCAGAGATGGAGGTGCTGGAACAAAATGAAGCGTAAACAGTTGGAAGGGATTTAGAACAATAAGGATAGAGGGGAGCAAAATGAGAGAGATGGAGGTGATAGACGTGGAAGAGGTTTGAACGGAGAAGAGTCTCGTGGACTTCCTGGTTCGGTTAGTGGGCCGTAAGGCCCAACCCTTTTGTTTAGGTCACACCCCCTGTATCTAATACACCCCCCGTTTCCTTATTATTTTTTTTTGGCTGCGTGTGATGTTTGGCTCAAGGCCCAACCGGTTTATTTCTTGCACCCCGGTTTCCCGTTTTGCCCCACTGCGTGCTGTTGTTTTGTGATTTGGGCTAAGCCCATTGTTTTTTTTTAAATTAGTTTTGCTTACCATCCTCCCTGTTTACCCTCCGCACCCCCTATTTTATTTCATATTTGTTTTGTATTTACCTTATATATTATGTATAAATACCACCTTGTTATTTTTCTTTTTTTAGAAATTTATTGTATATATTAAGTATATATAGTTTTTATATTTTAAATTCATTTTCTATATTTTGTTTTATATTCTATTTCCTTTATTCATTTTTTTTTGATATTTCTCTTGGATTTATTTTCTTTTTAGAAATCATTTTCTCTTAAAGTTGAGTTCCTATCCCTTTTATTATTGGATTTTTCTTACCATTTCATTTTTGTAGGTCGATGACGAGACCTCCGTAATGCGTTATTAATCAGAATATTGATGGATAATGTAGGATCCGAGACAGTTTTTTTCTCTCCTCATCTTTTCTTCTGATTTTATTTTTCCTTTCTGTTGTGCTAGCCGTGTGACATGATTTAATCGGGGAATGATTCTCAATATCATTTCTCCATCTTGTCTTTGACACGGATATCAATACGCTACCTCTTGGGGTTTGACTTCTTTTATAAGTCGAATTATGACGGTTCAGCGTCACACTGGTTCTGGTTCGAAATATCATCATCAAGGATAAAAGAGTAGAGCTTGGAAATGGAGCTCGCACGCACAAGTCAAGGGTCAACGGAACCACTCCGTTCGGTAACATTGTTTTTATTTCACTTCTTTCATCTCTTTCTTTTCACCCTTCGAGCGTTGTGAGCCGTAGGCTTTAGATATGTGGGAAATGATGAGTGGGTGGCTTCCTCTCACTCGTCTAGGGTGTTTAGCGTATGTCCTTTAGATAATATGCGACGCATTCGCTCCTACATCTAGGACTTCGCGTGTGCGTCCTGTTCCGACCCTTTTCTCTCGTATCCTGGCGATTGAGACTTCTCCCTTTTCTCTCGCGTCCTGGCGATTGAGACTTCCCCCTTTTCTCTCGCGTCCTGGCGATTGAGTTCTGTTCTCTTGCCCCCGTGCAATCGAGACTGTTTTCCGTAGTTGGCTGAACTACAACTGCTCTGATTTCTCGTACCAGACGAGAATATGTAGGCATAGGATGCGATATCCTAGTGAGCACACTAACAACTAACTTCTCTGTTCTCTCGCTGCCGTGTGATCGAGACTTTCTCGCTAACGACTAATCTTTCCCTTTCTCTTGCCCTAGCGCAATTGAGACTAGACCGTAGTTCTAGTTCCCGTACCTTTAAACCCCGACATACTACGCCTGTTCTACCGCAAACAGGTAACGCCTAAGTCTCCAATGGTCGAGCAACATACACCTAACTGCTAGAACGCGCACACTAGTATCGTCAATCTTTTCTCTCACCCCCGTGTGATCGAGAACACCCCTGTTTACCCGTAGTTAGACTGAACTACAGCTGCTCTGATTTCTCGTACCAGACGAGAATATGTACACATAGGATGCAATATCCTAGCGAGCACACTAACAACTAACTTCTCTGTTCTCTCGTTGCCGTGCGATCGAGACTTTCCCGCTAACGACTAATCTTTCCCTTTCTCTTGCCCTAGCGCAATTGAGACCAGACCGTAGTTCTAGTTCCCGTAGGTTTCCGTACCTTTAAACCCCGACATACTACGTCCGTTCTGTCGCAAACAGGTAACGCCTAAGTCTCCAATGGTGGAGCAACATACACCTAACTACTAGAATGCGCACGCTAGTATCGTCAATCTTTTCTCTCATCCCCGTGTGATCGAGAACACCCCTGTTTACCCGTAGTTAGCCTGAACTACGTTTTGCTCTGATTTCTCATGCAAGATGAGAATACGTAGGCACGAGACGTGAGGTCTCGATGAGCAATCTCCCCCCGTAGTTTCCCGAACTACGTTGACTCTGACTTTCCCATTGCACGAGGGAATACGTAGGCATAGAGCGGCGATGTTCTATCGAGTCAGTTCTTTCTGTTTAGCTTTAGCAGGCGTAGATAGATTGTTTTTCACCCATAGACTAGACATCCCAAGCGTGGATCCCGTCGAGTACGACGGGCGTGAGGGGTGCTCATACCTTCCCCTTGCATAACCAATTCCCGAATCTAGGACTTGGTTGCGATGACCTCGTCTTTTCCCGTTTTCGTCAGGTTTTTTCCGATCGTTTCCTTTCCCTTCTTTGGGATAAATAACGATAGGTGGCGACTCTGTTAGTCATTGCCGGCCTCCCTTTTTTTCGCAGTAGCGACACTAGTGTGTAGGGGACTGCAGCTGTATGTTTTCCCTTATAAAGTTTCTCTTTCCTCCTTGTTTTTGAATAAAATAATGACAACTTGCTTGCAACTTACAAAGCTCTCAAAATATCATTCTTTCTGCATTTTCTAACCATCATCCTCTCTAAATATCAGATCAAGACATGATCCAATGGTTGAGAATGATTCAAGTGGCTGAAAAGTGAATTTGTGGAAAAGTTGAAATGGTGCATTCAAATGTTGAAACCCCAACTTGCTGGATCCATAACTCTCAACTCACAAGGGTTATGGAGGAGTTCTATTACTTTTTAGAAATCCATCATGGAGCTCTACAACTTTCATGTTTTCATGATCTTCATATTCCAAGTGGAACTAGGTCAAAAAACTCCTCATAGTTGGCTGAAAACATGATTTGAAAGGCCAGAAACTTAGAAATTTTGTAAATGTTTTCTCCCTCTTGTGATGATTTTGGCTATAACTCCAAATCTATGCATTTTTTCCTATGGGTCAGTTTTACACATTTGTAGGGCTTTCCAAGACCTTTCCAACAAGATTTGAACCAACTCATTTGGATGTGTGGTTAGGGAGTTATGGTTTTCCCCCTTTCAAAATCCTAATTCCCGAATTTTTCAATTACTCCCCAATCCTTGATCCAATGGTCATGGAACTTCATGTATTGGTTTAATATGTTATTAGGAACATTTTTTCTTCACACTTTGAGGTCAAATTCCTTATGGTTGAAGAGTTGACTTTTCGGTCAACCGAAGATCGATCGATGACTACCGCGTCGACTGTTGATGTTCTGGGTATTCTGAGTCCTCCATAACCCATATGAACTTCATGGACCACAATTCCATCATTGGAACACCTTTTAAATCAAAATTCAAACTGCGGTTGACTTTTCCTGATTGAAAACCCTAATCGGGAATCCTGAACTGCACTGTCCTTAATCTTTGGGTGACAACCTCAAATTGGATTCATGCTTAACCCAATGGAGCATCTTTGATGATGTGGATATTGTTTTCATGGAGAATAAATCCGATACATTGACTGATTAAACAATCGAAACTTCGATTCTCGACTGTACGAAACCCTAATTCACCTGTATCTTAACAAAGACAAAATTGAAATAGGTTATGGTTAGATAATCAAATGAAAATGATCCTGGAATGATGATGAAGATCTAAGGGGTCAAAATTTGGGGTGCAATAATTGTCCCTATTTAAATATCTTCACTAGATGGCAATGAGAGATGATAACCCTCATAGAATCGTAGTGAAAGGTATTTAAATATAACAAATAAAAAAAGTTGTCCCTTAGATCCGATTGTA
Organism: Lathyrus sativus; assembly: GCA_963859935.3. Lineage (NCBI taxonomy): Eukaryota > Viridiplantae > Streptophyta > Magnoliopsida > Fabales > Fabaceae > Lathyrus > Lathyrus sativus. The sequence continues at coordinate 184,699,555 of OZ012736.1, read as the reverse complement.
TGCAAAAGGAAAAATGCTAAAATGCAATGAATCTAAATGATGCTTTTATGATTCTTCAGTGCAAAACAGATGCAGACACATGATCAATGTAACAACCCAATTTTCAATAACTGATTAATGGTACTAGTTAATTGGTTTGTATGATTTAAGTGAATTATTGGATTTAACTGATTTATTCTATTTGGTATAATAATGTGGACTTACTAGATATTCTCTAATTAAGAATGAGACGAGATATTTTATGAGGAAATGAATTGGTAAATATTTTGAGAGAAGAAATAAATTGGAGAGAAATAAAAGGGAAAGATATATGAAGGGAAGTGGAACGAAAATGTAAATAGAAAACATGAAAGAAAAGTGGAGGAAGAAGAGAAAGTAGAAGGAAAAAGAAGGGAAAGCTTGGAAAGCTCAAGAACGACTTCTAGATCCCAATTAATCAAGGTAAGGGTGTGAAATATTGTTATCTTACCAATGTATATGATTATGTATGGATTGTTTGGATTGGTTTGGTTGTTTCCCCGCATCTTCCATTCTAGGGCATAAATGAGTTTAATCGGTAGAAACCGAGTTTTAGCGGTTAAAAAATAAGGATAAGTGGTAGAGTTTAGTCGAGGGATGTTGGGCTAAGGCTACTGAGACGAGTTGGAATTGAGTCGGTTGGTTTTGGATGAGTTTCGGATTTTTGGACAGTTGGGAATTCTGAGTTCGCAGACCTTCACTAGCTTGTTTGCTAGGCGAGCAGGTTGCAAGCATTCGCTGTGGTGAGCCAGTAGCGAACGGTCCCAGACTTGGGCAGAATGGTTTTGGGTGTTCTTCGCTGGTAGCGAAAGGGGTGGCGAGCGTTCGCTAGGCCTTCGCTGAGCAAGCGAGGTAGCGAATCAAGTCAATGGCTTCTGTTTGCCTTCGCGAGCTTGTTCGCTAGGCGGATAGGTAGCGAGCACTCGCTAGGAGCTCGCTAGGCGAGCAAGGTAACGAGCGTGACAACTTGTTGTTTTCTTGTGTGTTCCATCCAATGGTTAATTGTTTGGTTCAATGATGTTAATTATATATATTTGTGAATAGTTTGTGCATTATTAAGATGAGACGTGTTGTGGGTAGCCATATGGCGTGAATCCTAGATTGTGTAATATGACCTTTTGGCAATTATAGGCATTGTTTGAATTAAACATAAATGCATGATGAATATGATAATGATGTTGAGAATATGTTAACATGCGAGATTCTTACTCACTGGGGTAGAATGACAAGGTGTCGTTCCTAGTGTAGTGATCACCGGGGTAGAATAACTGTGGAGTTGTTTCTGGTGGGGTATAAGCGATGTACCCATAATCCAAATGGGGATTTGCGAGAGTTGTTGAGTTTGTATGAGTCATATGGTATGTGTAGGTGATTGTTGTATGAAAGTGTGAGATGTGGTTGTTTGATAATTATGTGTATAATTGTACGTACTTGTGTGAGGTGTAATGCGTAATTATATATATTTGTGAATTTGTATGCATTTCAAGAGTGTGTGGAGTCGTTTTGCATGTGAAGCATCATGACTGCATTCTTGTGTCTTGATCCCGTGGAGGATCTGCAGAAACCTCGTGTGCCCTTGTGGGGTGTGAGCGATGGTTTATTCTTGATCCCGTGGAGGATCTGTAAAAACCTCGTGTGCCCTTGTGGGGTGTAAGTGATGGTTTATTGTTGATCCCGTGGAGGATCTGCAGAAATGATCGTCTGCCCCTGTGGGGTGTGAGCGATAGTTTATATTTGATTCCGTGGAGAATCTGCAGAATGATTGTGTGCCCTTGTGGGGTGTGAGCAATCTTGAAATATCGTGTCCCCATGTGGTGTGTGAGCGATGGGTGAACATCGTAGGCCCGACGGGGAGTTACTTCGGTAACGAGCGATGGTTCCTTTGGTTCTTCAATTGAACCTGCTGAATGAGTCGGTACCGCATTTGCATCTGTATAGAGTCGTGAGTCGGTCTCTATGAGTTGCACTATCATCTTTATATGATGCATTGGTGAAATAAACATGAATATAGATGTTTATGTGAATTGGTGGAATAAACATGTTGTGTGTGTTTATGAGAATTGATGAATGTGCTTAATTAGGTAGACGTATTTTGTGACGTATATGACGTTTATAATGTATTGTGGTGAGAAAATGTGGAATATATGTATTCTGTGCTTGTGCATTTATACATGATTATATGCATTGTTATTATGATAATATTTCTCACCCTTCTGCTGGAATGATGTCCTTCATGACATCGTGCAGGTATCAAGGTGTAGTACGGCTTGTAGTTGCGAGGTCGCTATTGGTGTAGCTGTTTAGTGATTTAATTGTATTGGGTCGAGTCGTGCTCTGGTCGTGTAACACTTGGATCGTTTGGGTTACGTTTTGGATGTATTTTGTGTTGTTGGCCTCAGTGCCTAAGTAAGTTTGATTTATGTGATAAATGCAAATATTTATTTTATGAAAAATATGTGATGTAAATGAATCCGCTATTACATGCAAATGAAATTTTGTAAAGTATGATTATTTATTTCAGTGTTATTGAGCATGACAAATGGTTTTTAGTAATCTGGAAGTATATGTGTGACACCCTTTGTGAATGCATATTACTTTTACTCTGATTATGCTTATTTTCCGTGGGGTTTAGAAGGGTGTTACATTAGTGGTATCAGAGCAGGTCGGTCCATCCGGCCAAGTTGTCTAATATCGTTTGTTTTCTTGTATGCGACATGTGTGTGAAAACACTGTCGCTACGCGTTTGTTGTTCTAAACCTTGTCTGCAGGAGTGGGAGTGATCCAAGTGGGGGAGAAAGTTGTGCTTCTCCAGGATGCTGCAAGTGTGTGGTTGAACGCTCCTATAGTTTGGTAAAGATGGTTTATGCCCCCATCATAAGTTAGACTATTTATTGGCAAATTGAGGAACTGATCACCCTTAATCTCTTGTTGATAGTAGTTGGGATTGTGTTGGATGGGATAGACGTGTCTTGCAAGCTTAGATGGCTTAGGCAGTGAATTGTTTGGAGTAAGGCCAATTACTTGGGAGTTTTGTGTATTAACGAAAGTGGAAATTTGGCGGTTTACCGATTAGTTGTGAATGCCTGGAAGTTGTCCTGACAAAGTAGTGATACACAGCTAGGGCTTGAAGTGGAGTTGTGATCGACTTAGTTACGGAAACTAGTCCGATATTGAGAGCTCCATGTGTATATGCCTAATTGGTTCGCCAAGGAATTAATTTGATGGAATAATTTTGAGACTTGTGTCTGTGTGTGTTACGACAACAGTTTATGAGGTCGAATATATAAAGGGTGGATGGTGATATCTGGTGATTATTAAAGGGATTAAGAGGTGGAATACAATCTTGGTATGATTAGGCCTCTAAGTATTTCAAGAGTTGAAGATGTGTAAATGGTCTTCTGAGTGTGGGAATGTTGTTTTCGTATTTTGTCGTAATGAGAGAACCGTAACTCGGAATGACGCAGGATTGGAAGCATTGGAAGTTGCTACAATGCTCTATGTGATGGTGGAGTAGTAACATGGAATTAAGTTATTTCTTGATGGAGTACGTTTGGATGTTTTAGTAAGTACGGGATGTGTGGTTTGTGTTTCCGCCATAAACTCACGAATTGAGTGTCCGTTTGACATGGGATTTTCCATACTTAATTGAGTGAGTGAATAGTTTTGTAGCTGATGATATTTGGATATTCGAGGAGTATAGAGGATCATGTTGAGCGTCAGAGACTTGAGTTATCAGTGTTTGAGAAAGAGTAGTGATATTCCAGTGGAAAGAAGTTTAAAGAGTTTTTGGGAGAAGCTGTCAATAACTCGTGTATTGGTTGGCCAAATCTGACAGAACTACTTGTTGTGTTTCGTGATGTTTGGTTGATATGATTGAGAGATATCTTAAGTACAGCATCAACGTGTTTTGGTTATGCTTTAAGGAAACTTAAGATACATAAAGGAATTGCCTGACAAGTAATTTGGAATTGGTTGTTGTGTGTCTGATCGGAGTTTGGAGACCTCAATTGTTTAGTTGAGATTTGAAATGATTGCCGACCTTAAGAGCTTGAGTTGTTTGTTTGATTTGGGAAAGTTGGATATGAGGCAGAGGAAATAGTTGGGACTTATGAAGGAATGTAGTTTTGGTTGAATTACCATTTGGGTGAGACGAGGTGGTGGCTGAGATATCAAATGGGAAATTCCTGTATATACTGATGACGATGGTATTGAGCTAGAACTGAGGAAACAAATTCGGGATATGAGTTTGGTATGTGAAGAGACTTCTTATAGGGTTGAGCTTTGTATGTTGAGACTGACTATTGGTATTCCCGACGAGATCCGAGAGAGTCGAAATTCATTTGAGTTAATAGATTGATTGAATTTAATAGATAAAAGTCAAAGAGCTGATCTTCGCATTGGTGGAAATGGTACCGTGAGTGCCGTAATAAAGTTTGTGTTTCCAATAGTGGGAGTTGGATAAGAGTACCCTGGGAGGAGGACGTTGAGATAAATTGAGTATCCATCCAGGTACTGTGAGGGTATGACCGAATTTGAGGAATCTTCTTGTTAACCATAGATGAAGAGAGAAGTGGTCAAAGTTGTGTATGTTGATTATACTTGTTGAAGGTCGAAGTGTGAACATCAGAAACTATTGGACCTGGTACAACTGTTGAATATTTCTGAGTGGCATGGGATGGTATCCCCATGGATCTTGTGACGAGTTTTCCGAAGAATTTGATGGGATATGATTCGATTTGGATAGTTAAGAATGGATTAACAAGAGTAACTCGTTACTTACCAGTAAGGATGAATCGTTCTGTTGGATGGGAATCTGAGTTCTTCGTTGAGATTTTGGAAAGGTTTGTAGGTACTTCGGGGTGCCACGTGGTTGTTGAACTCTGACTAGCGTCCGTGGAAGGAATAGACAAACAAAGAAGATTACCCAGTATGTAGAGAATCTGTTGGAAAGCTTATGTGATTGGACAAAGGTGGATCATGGGGTAGTTATTCGTTGTTGATGGAGTTTACCTACGATAATTGCTATCATTCTAATATCGGAATGACATCGTATGCGGCTTTGTTTAGTAAGAGGGTGTAAGGCTCCTTTGAGTTGATGTGTGTCTGGAGAGAGAGTTGTACTCGGATTTGACATTGTGCGATAGGCAATCCGATTGTGGAGACATTGCTAAGTTCAGGTGGGTGAATGAGAAGCAACTTCGAGGTAAAGGGATTCCGTTGGCGGAATTAGTTGGGAGACTGAGACGCGAGAGTCGTATCCAAAGTTATTCGAGTTGGATAACATTTTCGAGGACGAAAATTCCTAAAGTGGGGGAGAGTTGTAATAACCCAATTTTCAATAACTGATTAATGGTACTAGTTAATTGGTTTGTATGATTTAAGTGAATGATTGGATTTAACTGATTTATTCTATTTGATAGAATGATGTGGACTTACTAGATATTCTCTAATTAAGAATGAGACGGGATATCTTATGAGGAAAGGAATTGGTAAATATTTTGAGAGAAGAAATAAATTGGAGAGAAATAGAAGGGAAGGATATATGAAGGGAAGTGGAACGAAAATGTGAAATAGATAACATGAAAGAAAAGTGGAGGAAAAAGATAAAGTAGAAGGAAAAAGAAGGGAAAGCTTGGAAAGCTCAAGAACGACTTCTAGATCCCGATTAATCGAGGTATGGGTGTGAAATATTGTTATCTTACCAATGTATGTGATTATGTATGGATTGTTTGGATTGGTTTGGATATTTCCCCTCATCTTCCATTCTAGGGCATAAATGAGTTTAATCGGTAGAAACCGAGTTTTAGCGGTTAACAAATAAGGATAAGTGGTAGGGTTTAGTCGAGGGATGTTGGGCTAAGGCTACTGAGATGAGTTGGAATTGAGTCGGTTGGTTTTGGATGAGTTTCAGAGTTTTAGACAGTGGGGAATTCTGAGTTCGCAGACCCTCGCTAGCTTGTTCGCTAGGCGAGCAGGTCGCGAGCATTCACTGTGGCGAGCCAGTAGCGAACGGTCCCAGACTTAGGGAGAATGGTTTTGGGTGTTCTTCGCTGGTAGCAAAGGGGTGGCGAGTGTTCGCTAGGCCTTCGCTGAGCGAGCGAGGTAGCGAATCAAGTCAGCGGCTTCTGTTTGCCTTCGCGAGCTTGTTCGCTAGGTGAACAGGTAGCGTGCACTCGCTAGGAGCTCGCTAGGCGAGCAAGGTAGCGAGCGTGACAACATGTTTTTTTCTTGTGTGTTCCATCCAATGGTTAATTGTTTGGTTCAATGATGTTAATTATATATATTTGTGAATAGTTTATGCATTATTAAGATGAGACGTGCTGTGGGTAGCCTTATGGCGTGAATCCTAGATTGTGTAATATGGCCTTTTGGAAATTATATGCATTGTTTGAATTAAACATGAATGCATGATGAATATGATAATGATGTTGAGAATATGTTAACATGCGAGATTCTTACTCACTGGGGTAGAATGACAAGGTGTCGTTCCTAGTGTAGTGATCACCGGGGTAGAATAACTGTGGAGTTGTTCCTGGTGGGGTATAAGCGATGTACCCATAATCCAAATGAGGATTTGCGAGAGTTGTTGAGTTTGTATGAGTCATATGGTATGTGTAGGTGATTGTTGTATGAAAGTGTGAGATATGGCCATTTGGCAATTATGTGTATGATTCTACGTACTTGTGTGAGGTGTAATGCGTAATTATATATATTTGTGAATTTGTATGCATTTCAAGAGTGTGTGGAGTCGTTTTGCATGTGAAGCATCATGATTGCATTCTTGTGTCTTGATCCCGTGGAGGATCTGCAGAAACCTCGTGTGCCCTTGTGGGGGTGTGAGGGATGGTTTTTTCTTGATCCCGTGGAGGATCTGCAGAAACGATCGTGTGCGCTTGTGGGGTGTGAGCGATAGTTTATATTTGATTCCATGGAGAATCTGTAGAACGATTGTGTGCCCTTGTGGGGTGTGAGCAATCTTGAAACATCGTGTCCCCATGTGTAGTGTGAGCGATGGGAGAACATCGTAGGCCCGACGGGGAGTTACTTCGGTAACGAGCGATGGTTCCTTTGGTTCTTCAATTGAACCCGCTGAATGAGTCGGTACCGCATTTGCATCTGTATAGAGTCGTGAGTCGGTCTCTATGATTTGCACTATCATATTTATATGATGCATTGGTGAAATAAACATGAATATAGATGTTTATGTGAGTTGGTGGAATAAACATGTTGTGTGTGTTTATGAGAATTGATGAATGTGCTTAATTAGGTAGACGTATGTTGTGACATATATGACGTTTATAATGTATTGTGGTGAGAAAATGTGGAATATATGTATTCTGTGCTTGTGCATTTATACATGATTATATGCATTGTTATTATGATAATATTTCTCACCCTTCTGCTGGAATGATGTCCTTCATGACATCGTGCAGGTATCAAGGTGTAGTACTGCTCGTAGTTGCGAGGTCGCTATTGGTGTAGCTGTTTAGTGATTTAATTGTATTGGGTCGAGTCGTGCTCTGGTTGTGTAACACTTAGATCGTTTGGGTTACGTTTTGGATGTATTTTGTGTTGTTAGCCTCAGTGCCTAAGTAAGTTTGATTTATGTTATAAATGCAAATATTTCTTTTATGAAAAATATGTGATGTAAATGAATCCGCTGTTACATGCAAATGAAATTTTGTAAAGTATGATTATTTATTTCAGTGTTATTGAGCATGACAGATGGTTTTTAGTAATCTGAAAGTATATGTGTACACCCTTTGTGAATGCATGTTACTTTTACTCTGATTATGCTTATTTTCCGTGGGGTTTAGAAGGGTGTTACATTAGTAGTATCAGAGCAGGTCGGTCCATCCGGCCAAGTTGTCTAATGTTGTTTGTTTTCTTTTATACGACATGTGTGTGAAAACACGGTCGATACGCGTTTGTTGTTCTAAACCTTGTCTGCAGGAGTGGGAGTGATCCAAGTGGGGGAGAAAGTTGTGCTTCTCCAGGATGCTGCAAGTGTGTGGTTGAACGCTCCTATAGTTTTGTAAAGATGGTTTATGCCCCCATCATAATTTCCGCTATTTATTGGCAAATTGAGGAACTGATCACCCTTAATCTCTTGTTGATAGTAGTTGGGATTGTGTTGGATTTGATAGACGTGTCTTGCAAGCTTAGATGGCGTGAGCAGTGAATTGTTTGGAGTAAGGCCAAGTACTTGGGAGTTTTGTGTATTAACGAAAGTGGAAAGTTGGCGGTTTACCGATTAGTTGTGAATGTCTGGAAGTTGTCCTGACAAAGTAGTGATACACAGCCAGGGCGTGAAGTGGAGTTGTGATCGACTTAGTTACGGAAACTAGTCCGATATTGAGAGCTCCATGTTATATGCCTAATTGGTTAGCCAAGGAATTAATTTGATGGAGTAGTTTTGAGACTTGTGTCTGTGTGTGTTACGACAACAGTTTATGAGGTCGAATATATAAAGGGTGGATGGTGATTTCTGGTGATTATTAAAGGGATTAAGAGGTGGAATACAATCTCGGTATGATTAGGCCTCTAAGTATTTCAAGAGGTGAAGATGTGTAAATGGTCTTCTCAGTGTGGGAATGTTGTTTTCGTATTTTGTCGTAATGAGAGAACCGTAACTCGGAATGACACAGGATTGGAAGCATTGGAAGTTGCTACAATGCTCTATGTGATGGTGGAGTAGTAACATGGAATTAAGTTATTTCTTGATGTAGTACGTTTGGATGTTGTAGTAAGTACGGGAAGTGTGGTTTGTGTTTCCGCCATAAACTCACGAATTGAGTGTCCGTTTGACATGGGATTTTCCATACTTAATTGAGTGGGTGAATAGTTGTGTAGCCGATGATATTTGGATATTCGAGGAGTATAGAGGATCATGTTGAGCGTCAGAGACTTGAGTTATCAGTGTTTGAGAAAGAGTAGTGATATGCCACTGGAAAGAAGTTTAAGGAGTTTTTGGGAGAAGCTGTCAATAACTAGTGTATTGGTTGGCCAAATCTGACAGAACTACTTGTTGTGTTTCGTAATGTTTGGTTGATATGATTGAGAGATATGTTAAGTACAATATCAACAAGTTTTGGTTATGCTTTAAGGCAACTCAAGATACATAAAGGAATTTCCCGACAAGTAATTTGGAATTGGTTGTTGTGTGCCTGTGTCGGAGTTTGGAGACCTCAGTTGTTTAGTTGAGATTTGAAATGATTGCCGACCTTAAGAGCTTGAGTTGTTTGTTTGATTTGGGAAAGTTGGATATGAGGCAGAGGAAATAATTGGGACTTCTGAAGGAATGTAGTTTTGGTTGAATTACCATTTGGGTGAGACGACGTGGTGGCTGAGATATCAAATGGGAAATTCCTGTATATACTGATGACGATGGTATTGAGCTAGAACTGAGGAAAAAAATTCGGGATATGAGTTTGGTATGTGAAGAGACTTCTTATAGGGTTGAGCTTTGTATGTCGAGACTGACTATTGGTATTCCCGACGAGATCCGAGAGAGTCGGAATTCATTTGAGTTAATAGATTGATTGAATTTAATGGATAAAAGTCGAAGAGCTGATCTTCGGAATGGTGGAAATGGTACCGTGAGTGTCGTAATAAAGTTTGTGTTTCCAATAGTGGTAGTTGGATAAGAGTACCCTGGGAGGAGGACGTTGAGATAAATTGAGTATCTATCCAGGTACTGTGAGGGTATGACCGAATTTGAGGAATCGTCTTGTTAACCATAGATGAAGAGAGAAGTGGTCAAAGTTGTATATGTTGATTATACTTGTTGAAGGTCGAAGTGTGAACATCAGAAACTATTGGACCTGATACAACTGTTGAATATTTCTGAGTGGCATGGGATGGTATCCCCATGGATCTTGTGACGAGTTTTCCGAAGAATTTGATGGGATATGATTCGATTTGGATAGTTAAGAATGCATGATGAATATGATAATGATGTTGAGAATATGTTAACATGCGTGATTCTTACTCACTGGGGTAGAATGACAAGGTGTCGTTCCTAGTGTAGTGATCACCGGGGTAGAATAACTGTGGAGTTGTTCCTGGTGGGGTATAAGCGATGTACCCATAATCCAAATGAGGATTTGCGAGAGTTGTTGAGTTTGTATGAGTCATATAGTATGTGTAGGTGATTGTTGTATGAAAGTGTGAGATGTGGCCATTTGGCAATTATGTGTATGATTGTACGTACTTGTGTGAGGTGTAATGCGTAATTATATATATTTATGAATTTGTATGCATTTCAAAAGTGTGTGGAGTCGTTTTGCATGTGAAGTATCATGATTGCATTCTTGTGTCTTGATCCCGTGGAGGATCTGCAGAAACCTCGTGTGCCCTTGTGGGGTGTGAGCGATGGTTTATTCTTGATCCCGTGGAGGATCTGCAGAAACGATCGTGTGCCGTTGTGGGGTGTGAGCGATAGTTTATATTTGATTCCGTGGAGAATCTGCACAACAATTGTGTGCCCTTGTGGGGGTGTTAGCAATCTTGAAACATCGTGTCCCCATGTGGGGTGTGAGCGATGGGTGAACATCGTAGGCCCGACGGGGAGTTACTTCGGTAACGAGCGATGGTTCCTTTGGTTCTTCAATTGAACCTGCTGAATGAGTCGGTACCGCATTTGCATCTGTATAGAGTCGTGAGTCGGTCTCTATGAGTTGCACTATCATCTTTATATGATGCATTGGTGAAATAAACATGAAAATAGATGTTTATCTGAATTGGTGGAATAAACATGTTGTGTGTGTTTATGAGAATTGATGAATGTGCTTAAATTAGGTAGACGTATGTTGTGACATATATGACGTTTATAATGTATTGTGGTGAGAAAATGTGGAATATATGTATTCTGTGCTTGTGCATTTATACATGATTATATGCATTGTTATTATGATAATATTTCTCACCCTTCTGCTGGAATGATGTCCTTCATGACATCGTGCAGGTATCAAGGTGTAGTACTGCTCGTAGTTGCGAGGTCGCTATTGGTGTAGCTGTTTAGTGATTTAATTGTATTGGGTCGAGTCGTGCTCTGGTCGTGTAACATTGGGATTGTTTGGGTTACGTTTTGGATGTATTTTGTGTTGTTGGCCTCAGTGCCTAAGTAACTTTGATTTATGTGATAAATGCAAATATTTCCTTTATGAAAAATATGTGATGTAAATGAATCCGCTGTTACATGCAAATGAAATTTTGTAAAGTATGATTATTTATTTCAGTGTTATTGAGCATGACAGATGGTTTTTAGTAATCTGGAAGTATATGTGTGACACCCTTTGTGAATTCATGTTACTTTTACTCTAATTATGCTTATTTTTCGTGGGGTTTAAAAGGGTGTTACAATCAACAATAAAAGAACGACAATACAATGAGTAACTACTCACAGGGGCCCTACACACTAGGGAAAGAGAACACGCTACACTGGGGAAGAAGACAACTTTCCACCGGGGAAGCGAAAGACCAGAGACACGACCCTCACTGGGGATAACCAAATGAGGGATTTCCTATAACAAAGAGTTCGAACGAGATCTTCAGGAAAAGATTGAAAGCAAGACCAGACGCACCGAGGATGCTAGTAACCACTAGATCCTCAAGACTCGATTGGGAAAGCAAAGGTTTTGCTGGAAATACTGGTGTCAACCAGATTTAACAAACCGTTCAAACGGTGCTAGTAACTACTAGATTTCCTAAGAGTGATGGTGACGACCAAACCAGAGTTCCAATGACAATTGGGATTCCCAAACAAACATTGGCAAAATACATAACTTTAGCTGAGGGAATTGGTAACAACCAACTCACGGTACTGATAACAATAGTTTTCAAGCAATGCCAGTAACCACTGGACTTTAGAAAGGACTGGTGATAACCAAATTGGGGTACACCAATATCAATTGGTTATGATAGTGCTAGTAATCACTAAACTTAAATGGGAGGATTGGTAACATCCAACTCCAATATCAATAACCATTGGATTTGAGCAATACTAGTAATCACTGAATTTTCAAAGGGTTTGGTGACAACCAGATCAAAGTACCAATAACAATTGGGTTAAGAGGTTCCTGTAACTACCGGGCTTCAATGGGAAAACTGGTAATGACCAACTCAGAGTGCCGATAACAACAGACTTCAAGCGATGTCAATAGTTATTGGACTTAGACAGATTGGTGATGACCAAATCAAAGGTATACCAATAATAACTGGTTTTTGCCAATGCTAATAACCACCGGGCTTTCTGAGGGAATTAGTAACCACTAAATCAAATACCAATAGCCATTGGATATTCAAACAATGCTAGTAACTACTAGACTTAGAATGAGTAGTAACAACTGAGTCTAAAGGTACCAACAACGATTGGGTTTAAGCGATGCCAATAACTATTGGACTTATTGGGAAAATTGGTAACAACCAACTCAAATACCAATGACCATTGGATTTGAAAGCAATACTAGTAACCACTAGATTTCAACAAAGATTGGTAATAACTAAATCAAAGGGATTCCAATAACGATTGGTTTTAAACAGAGCCAGTGACTACTGTTTTTTGAAAGATTATTAGTGACGACCAAACCAAAGTACCAATCACAATTGGTATCAAATAATGCTAGGGACTACTAGACTTTCAAGGTTTATCAGTGACAACCAAATTAGAGATAAAATTTAGTAACAACTAACTGTTGCACCCCAAAATTTGCCCAATCTTTTCTTTAACTGGCTTTTGTTTCATTGCATTCATAGCCTTAGCATTATCATTAGCATTTTCATATCACATCCTATTTGTAGGGGATCAAGGGGATGTGCTCATCAAGAAGAGGTTATCAAAGTCTAAGCCTAATCAAGAAGCTTCATTCAAGCTATTCAATAGCTCACCACCATCAGAAAAAGTCAAAGAGCAGGTGAATGTATGTGGTTGTATCTCCTATCTTGAGGGTCAATAAGGTCATCAGGAGGCTATGAGTCCATGGTTATGGATAAAATCTATTGGGAGAGCTCATGTGATGTCTTGAGAGTCATCATGGAGTTTATGCAAGTCATTGATCAAAGTACAAGAGACCCCAGTCAAAGTTGGTGCAACTAGGGTTTCCTCCTGGTCAACCCTCAGTCAACTGTGAGTCTTGAGAGGATTAAGACTCAATTCCAAGCCACTATGATCATGGAAGATGTGTTGAGACACTTAATAGATCATTTCAATATCAATTCATCAATATTCAAGAGTGTGAGAAGTTATTGAGCTAGGGTTTCTAAGCTTGACAGTGTAAAATCCCCTATTTCAGTGCCCAACTTCAAGACCACATAACTCAAGATACAGGTTTCATATCATCTTGACATCCATATAAGACTTGTAGATCATGTTCTTAGCTTTCTTTTGAGTATTAGAAGTCATTCATTGGATTTCTAGAACTCAAGTTATGAAGCTGACAAGTTACAGGTCATCAGATGAATGTGATTTTGGTACTTGAAAGTCAACCAACTTCCAAGACATTTTTGAGCTAGAAGGATGTCTCTCCTTGTAACACCCTAAATTTAATCGGAATATTTTAATTAAGTATTTAATTAAGAATGTTCAATTTCAGTGATTTTGAGTTGACTAATGAAGTATAGGAAATAATGTGCATTTTGGAGTGTTTATTTTGATTAATAGCATATAATATTAATTTATTAATATTATTATTAATTAAAATGAAAATAAGGAGAATAAGGGTAAAATGGGCATTATGAAGAGTTAGTAAGGGTAATGAGGGAAAATCCCAATGTGTAAGGCCCAAAGCTAGGTTTGACAAAACTGAGTTCTGAAAGGAAAAGGAAATTCATTTTGGTGTTAACCGTGGAATTGTGGCCAGAGCTCTGAAGAAAGGTCGGAAGCAGAAATCCCAAGTGATCGTGAAAAGCTGCAGATTCGACTAAGGTATGGGGAGTATTACCTTTCATAGTTTTCTATGTGTATCTGTCGATGTGTATGGTGAGATTAAACTTTGGGATAATTTGGGTTACTTGTGGGAAAAATTAGGGAAACTGATAATACGACTCTGAGATTATGATCGATGGTATGTATCGCTGAATATTAATATGAGAAGGGAAACCTTCGGGCTTGTGGCCAAACCTTTGAGACTGTGATGTTCTGACCTTGTAGGAATACCGAGGTTTAATATGAGTAACCCTGATGTACTCAGAGTAAATTGGGAAAAATAGTGTTTTAGGTGTTGCAAATGTCGCCAGTTTAGCCTAATAAACCAGAGATAGAGTACAGTTATTGCCGTATGACCTTAGGGATGACTTGATGATGTTTTAGGAGCATTGAGAAGTTGAATTGTATGAGAATTTGGGCAGAAAACAGTTCTGACCGTAGCAGGTTTTTGATGTCATCGCAGCATTCGCTAGAGACTCGCCTAGCGAGCAGTCAGCGAGTATTCGCTAGAGACTCGCCTAGCGAGCGGTCAGCGAGCATTCGCTAGGGACTCACCTAGCGAGCAGTCAACGAACGTAGCAGAGTTCGTGAAATGTGATCCTTGTGCAGCGATGCCTTGTTGTTTGATTCTGGGATTTTAGTGATGAATTACTGGGAATATGGAAGTGAGTTTTGGGTGATATGTACATGATGCTATGATGGTTTCTATGATGTATTGATTGAATTAATATGATGAAATAATATGAGGAATGATGGACTATGTGATAACATGATGAATGATGAATTATGTGATAATATGATGAATGATGATGCACCATATGCTGTATTGTGAGGATTATTATTGTAACGTGTGCATCATACATTCATTTTCATCCGGACTTCGGTTCAGGACCTTGATTATTATGACTTCAATCCCATTGTGTGGATGTGAAGTGTTGTGACGTGCTCCGGTCCTATTGATGGGGATCTATGGAGGGTTGATGGCCTAGTGTCCATCGAGCTGTGATGATTGGTACCACATGCATTGGGTTGTGTTGCATATTGCATTCATGAGTTCTTCTGTGTGAATTATGAAGTTGTGCCTTCGAGGCGTATTTTAAAAGGGTATCAACGTGTTGAATATAAATATGACACCGTTTATGCATTAATTGTTATACATTGATTATTATGAATTGTTTTACTCACCCTGCATGTTTGAATGTTACCTTCACGTGGGTAACGTGCAGATGATGCAGTTTAGCTGTGGACGCCGTTGAGGAGTACTTTTGAAGTTTTTGAGTGTTTTAGCCTTTTGGTCAGCCTAGAGGGTCTTGCTCTGATCTGTAACATCGGGTTGGGTTCCTTGAGTTGATTTTATACCGTTGAAGTCATTTTGATTTAATTTCCCTTTTTAGGAAACTTTGATTTATGTTTTGAGTTCCACTCTTTATGATGTTTTGATGTACTTTGAGAAAACCCGTATGTTACGGAGCAGTGACATGTTTTGTTGACTTTGAGAAATGTTCACCCTTTCGTGGCATTTTTAATGAGATTTATTTATTCACTCTGATTTACGTGTTATTTTGCCTTATTATGTGTTGGGGTAGAAAGGGTCTTACACTCCTCACCTTGACCCAAACATGAATGTTGTTCCTCATCATCTTAGCTTTCCAAAGAGTACTAGAAGTCCTCATTTGGATTTGCAGAACTCAAGATATGAAGCTATCAAGGCAAGGGTATTTTGGAAAACTAAGATTACATGTCATTTTCATTATAGGTCAAGTTCACCACTTTGCATACCTCAAATGAAACTCTTTCCAACTTCAAAGTTGCTCCAAATGGGGTCATTTGGTCAACCAAACCTCAAGGGATCATTGATATGGCATGGATAGGAAAATGCATGAAGAAACTTTCATGAAGGAAGCTTTAAAGGCCCTTAAAAATCAAGAATTCAAATCAATTCATTTTGGAACCAATTCATGCCATATTTGTGCTTGTTTTGAGTCTAAATGATATTTTAAGAACAATGGCAACATTAGAAATCAAGTTTGAAGTCATTTGCTATGCCAAATTCATGGTTTCTTCACCTTTAAGTAACATATTCCAAATCTACCATAGATTCATTTCCAAGGAGCCAATATTGTCCACACATATTCCTTACATCACAAGCAAGGCAATTGAAGCAATTCACAAGCTGTTTGGCTCTGTTTTCACCATAACATAAAAGCTTCAAACATGAAAATGTGAATTTTCAATTGGGTTGTTATGGATTTCAATTGGGCTTTCTATCACTCTAGGTCCATTCTATATATTCATATGATCATTCTCCAACTGCCATAACGGATTTTGGAGCAAGCATAACAGAATTCAGTTAAGAAAAAAACTCAAGAAAATTGAAATTCAAATTCTGCAATTGAAGGAGTTTCAGTCCAAACCAAGATTGCTAGAGGCTCAAGGGTGAATCAGTGAAGGATTTTGCAGCTTTTCCTTGAGTTTCAGCACCATCTGAAGGCCCATTGGAGGTGCTCTAATAGGTAATTTAAAATTCACCAATACTCTCTGTTCTTGATGCAAACACATGCCATTGTTGTAGATTTACAATCCCCTAGGTGCTTAGAACGATTTAGGATAGTTTTGGTGAGCAATCGTGACATTTCTTGATAGAGCATCAAACCTTGGTAGCTTTCGTTTTAGGTGAGAAAAATGGAAATAATTGATAGATTCTTGATGTACGTGAATAAACGATTCAATTGGTGTATAAAATTTTAAGTTTTGATGAACTTTTGAGATTGGCACTGTTCAGTTGTGAGGTTGAAGATGACCGGAGCAAGTCCGGCCACCGTCCCCTCCACCGTCTGCAATGTTTCCCTCTGTTCCAGTTTGAATATCCAGTTTCAATCGTGACCCATGGATCTGTGGACTTGCTTGACTTAGTAAGCTCATCCAACGCATGAGATGGAGTTTCAATTAGGGTTGTGACTTTTTAGTTACGTGGCAAGGTGATGAACTGTTGGATTAGCTTACTAAAATAATACACGCGTGTGATTAAGACCCACAATAGTCATGTGTTGACTGCAACACACGTGAGAGCTCAGATTTTCATTTAGTTTGGATTGGATTGGGCCCAACTTGCTCTTCCCACCCCCTCATGCGCTGGCCCAATACAATTACAACGTAAATCCTCTGCTAACTGCACCTCTGGCCCTTTTCCCTTTCTTTTTTTTTTATTTTCTTATTTCACATTTGATTTTCTGTTTCACTTTTAATTCATTTTAAATAGAAAATAAATTCATAAAATCATGGAAAAATATGTGTTAGATAGTTTAACATGTGATGCAATTTTTCATATTTTTTATTTTGATTTTCCATTTCTTTTTCAATTAATTGCATATTTTCTCTTTTAATATGTTTTTAATAGTTGAAAAATGACATGCCTTGCTTTGTGATTTTCTTTCTCTTTCAATAATCCAAATAAATGCCTGATTTTTTCTATGATGATTGTTGATACATTTAATAATATTTTAGTATTTTTATTGCATTTTTTAGATTCCATTTGGATAGGTTTTGAAGCACATCTTTAGAGCCTTCCCAATTTGAGCTTTCCATAGCACACATCTAGGTTTAGAATCTGGTTAGTGCCCTTAGACTTAGAATTTGGACTTGAAATTTTTACCATGACTTCATAACATCCTTAGGGACCACTGGAGTTTTTACTAGATTTTTTAGGATAGATTTCCTATTTTTACCCTATTTTACATTCTGACTAGCATTAAGGTAGCCTTATGGAATCCTTCCACCTAGCCTTCCCATTTAGTGAACTTTGTTGAAAACTTTAGGTACCTAATCTTCACATTATACCTTAGTTCATAGGTTGATACTTCTTTACGGTGATCCTCAAACACTTAAAATGCAATTAAGCTCCCTTAGGTGGGATTTCCTTAGAGCTAAACATTGAAGGTTTTCTTTAGAAGTTTGTGTGATGATTTCTCTCCCCTGTGTGGCTTCTTTGCTTGGCTTTGCCCTGTCCATTCATTCAACTAGTCCTGATGAGGATCCCTCTTGGGAGATCCTAATCCTTCTTTTGGTTGGATTCTGTGCATTCCTCAAGAGGTTGAGCCTTGGATAGACATTCAATGGCATAGTATATTCCTTTGGTTTATACTATCTTCCTTCTACTAGTCCTATTCCTAGGATCCCTCTTAGGAGAGCCTAATCCTTCCTTTGGTTGGATTCTATGCATTCCTCAAGAGGTTGAGCCTTGGATAGACATTCAATGACATAGTATATTCCTTTGGTTTACATTATCTTCATTCTCCAAGTCCTGATGAGGATCCCTCTTGGGAGAGCCTAATCCTTCCTTTGGTTGAATTCTGTGTGTTCCTCAAGAGGTTGAGCCTTTGATGGACATTCTATGTTGATACACCTTAACCAGATGCCTTAGATTGACATCTAGGTTCCACCATTCTCATCTGTCCTATATTCTGAGGATCCCTCTTGCGAGAGCCTAATCCTTCCTTTGGTTGGATTCTGTGCATTCCTCAAGAGGTTGAACCTGAGATGGACTCTTGTGTTAACACACATCTAAACTTGATGTAGCCTGGGATGATCTCCTTGTTGCTCATCTTGTTTACCCCTCTCCTCCCAGTTTGCCTGTTTGCTGTGTTGCATTAGGATAAAATTGCATGAGGAGATTCTTTTGTTTAGGTGCATGTTTGCATTAAAGGTTGAGTTTGTCTCCCTTTGCTTGATTATTTCTCTACTTTCATACCTGTCATGTCTACATTGAAGGTTGAGCTTGTCTCCCTTTGCTTGTGTGTTTTCTCTGTGCATCTCTGTTTGCATCCCATGTTTGCATTTAAAGGTTGACCTTGTCCCCCTTGCTTGTACTGTTGCATTGCATCTGCATCTAGTTACTTTATGTTTCATCTTCTTAATAGATGTGTTTCTTTTCCCCCTCTTACATGTTCCCTTAGGGTCTCTAACCTCTCTTCTTCAAGAGAGGTTATGATAGACGTTAGGATGAATCCATGCATGATAACATTAGGGTAGATTCCCCTTCAAACTCAATCATAGGGCCATATTGCATGACAACAGTAGGATGCTTGATAGTTTCCCCTGTAGAGTCCTTTTCTCTCTTCTCATCTTCAAACAATAACAAAACATCGTAATAAAGGCTAATGAGTATCGTACGCTACGAGCCTTAAGCCACTTGGGAAATGATAATTGAGCGGTCTCTCCTCAATTACCTAGAGTGTTTAGTATACGCCCTTAGGGCGATGTGCGATGCATTCATTCCTAAGTCATAGTCTCTAGTGTAGTATAAATTACAAACATTCATAAAAAACACTTCTTCTATGATAAAAGACAAAAACAAACATCAAACCTTATTTTGCCCTTTGGGCTCCTTTAATCAGGAAAACATTTTCAGAAAAAAGAGTGTTGTTAACTCTCAATTCTACCGCAAACGGTAACGCATAAGTCTCCAATGAGCGAGCTGCATACACCAACTGCTGGAATTGTTTATTAACCCTACTCGGATAAAAACAGATGAATCCAGCCTGTGTTCCGTTTTATCCCGAACTACGTTTGCTCTGATTTCTCTGACGAGAATACGTAGGCACAAGACGCGATGTCTTGGCGAGCAACCTTCCCCCATCATCTGTAGTTAGCCAAACTACATTGACTTTGACTTTCCCATTGCACGAGGGAATACGTAGGCACGGAGCGTGATGCTTTGTCGAGTCACTTTTTCTCCTTTCTTTTTCTTTTGAGCCAGCCTTGATAGGTAGATAGTTAAACAACCCTTTTAGATAAACCAACAAGCGTGGATCCCGTTGAGTACAACGGACGTGAGGGATGCTAATACCTTCCCCTTGCGTAACCGACTCCCGAACACAGAGACTTGGTTGCGATGACCTGTCTTTTCCTTTTCGTTAGGTTTTTTCCTGATCGTTTCCTTTCCCTCCTTTTGGGATAAATAACGATAGGTGGCGACTATCTGTCTTTATCGGCACCCTTTTTTCGCAGTAGCGACACTAACCATCTTAGTAATTCAGATATTTCTAGTCACAACTAGCTTTCCAGTGTAAAAGCTAGTAATCCCAGGATTACCGACAACAATAAGGTATCATCCGTAAAGCGAAAGTCGTGGAAACAGATCAAAGAGCGAGGTAACTACCAAAGGATCTGAAAGGCAAAAGTTGAAACAACAAGGCCCAAAGCAAATGCAAACAAATGCGCATGCTGATATGATGCTGTATGTAAAATACAGAACAACCCACGAGAGAGGAGGACAGAGCAAAACAAGGAAAACAAAGAGGGGACCCATCACGCTGAGTCTCAAATGTTTCAAGCTGGATGGCGCTTCCTTCGGGATAGATAACAATCTTCCAAGATAAACAATATCCTTGCAAACCGGTAGAGGAGAAGTCCTTGCTTAAGAGAGGGGATTGGTGTTGGACGCATCTTGTTTGGTTAGAGGCGACAACAAGCTTTTACGGTTCTGAGAGCTGTGTAATATTGTCAGATTACCTCTAGAGTTCTTCAATTATGTTTTGTCAAATTAGTTTTCTTTAAAACAAAATTTAAGTTTTTCAAAACACTTTGCTTTTTGAAAGAATCTTTATTAACAAATAAGTGAAATTGCATAACAAAAACAGAAGATCATAACAATGATTGGCCCAAAAATCTGATTTCATTAATAGACGAGGACTTTACAAAGGGTAAAGTCTCGGGAACAAATACATTTTGGAAAAAAATGACAACAAAAGGGTTACAGAATCCCACAATGATCCAGTCCTACTAACTAGCAGTCCATTCACTTCATTGCTTCTGACGAAAATGACAGATGTTGATTTTAAACTAGCACTTTGCACAAGGCTTTGCCCCTGCGTTTGTCGGCTTTTACTCTTCAGGCTTCTGCCTTCTTGAAGTGTTGACCCACATTTCTAGGCTTCCCATTTAGGCGTAGTACCTTCTCACTGCATCTGAGTTGATAGGGTACTTGAGTTGTTCGCCGTCCATGGTCTCAAGAATTAGAGATCCTCCAGAGAAGACGGTCTTCACAACGAAAGGTCCATCATAATTGGGCATCCACTTGCCGCGCATGTCCTTCTGTGTTGGTAGAATTTTTCTAAGCACCAGCTCTCCTTCTCTATACTCTTTAAGATGAACCTTCTTGTCGAATGCTCTTATCATCCTTTATTGATAGATCTGGCTATGACACATGGCCGTCATCCTTTCCTCATCTATGAGGTTCAATGGATCAAACCTTTCTTTTATCCATTCATCTTCTTCGAGCTCTGCTTCTGTTAAGATTTTCAAAGAAGGTATCTTAACCTCGATGGGTAGCACGACGCCATCCCATACACCAAGGAAAAAGGGGTTGCCCCTGTTGAAGTTTGCACTGATGTTCGATACCCATGTAAAGCAAATGGTAACATCTCGTGCCAATCTTTGTAAGTTACCACCATCTTCTGTATTATCTTCTTGATATTCTTGTTTGCAGCCTCGACTACGTCATTCATCTTGGGTCTGTAAGAAGACAAATTATGATGCTTGATCTTGAAGTTATCACAAAGTTCCTTCATTGTTTTGTTGTTCAGGTTTGACCCATTCTCGGTGATGATCTGGTCCGGGATACCATATCGACAGATGATTTCCTTTTTGATGAAGCGGGCGACCACTTGTTTTGTTAAGTTTGCATACGATGCTGCTTCTACCCATTTGGTGACGTAATCAATAGCAACAAGGACAAAACGATGGCCGTTAGAAGATTTCGGCTCTATTGCCCCAATCATGTCTATGCTCCATATTGTGAATAGCCTCGGTGATGTCATTACATTGAGAGGATGTGGAGGAACATGCACTTTATCAGCATAGACCTGGCAATTATGGCATTTTCGAGCAAAGAGGGTGTAGTCCGTCTCTAGAGTTAACCAAAAGTAACCAACTCTTAAAATCTTCTTAGCCATGGCGTAGCCATTGGCATGAGTACCGAACGTTCCTTCATGCACTTCAGTCATAATGAGACTTGCTTCATTTTCATCGACACATCGAAGCAAAACCATGTCGTGGCTTCTCTTGTAAAGGATGCCATTGCTGATGAAGAACTTAGATGACAATCTTCGTATGGATCTTTTATCAGTCATGGATGTGTCAGCTAGATACATCTGATGTTGAAGAAAGTTCTTGATGTCATGGAACCAAGGTTTCTCATCAGATTCTTCTTCTATTGTCATGACATATGATGGTACTGTTCTTCTTTCGATGCGAATCAGAGGCGCCTTGTTAACAAACTGGACCTTCCACATTGATGCCATCATGGCGAGAGCATCAGCAATGTGATTTTCCGCTCTCGGCACATGCTTGAAAGTGATTTCATTGAAGTATTCAACCATCTCGAGGATGTGAGTTTTGTAAGGGATCAACTTCTTATCTCGGGTTTCCCATTCTTCTTTGAGTTGATAGATCACCAAAGCAGAGTCGCCGATCACTTCCAGGATTTTGATACAGAGATCAATGGCAGCTTCCAACCCTAGGATACAAGCTTCGTACTCGGCTATGTTGTTAGTACATGAGAAATAAAGTCGAGCTGTGACATCAGTATACCCTCCGGTTGGATTTTTCAAAACAGCTCCAATACCATGTCCGTTTTTGTTTGACGCTCCATCAAACATCATTTCCTATCGGGACCCAGGCTCGGGACCTTCTTCAGGACCACGTTCTGGTTTCATACGTTGAATGTACATCACATCTTCATCAGGGAACTCAAACTTGAGTGGATGATAATCTTCTACGGGATGCTCTGCAAGGTATTCTGACAAGACACTACCTTTGATAGACTTTTGAGTAACATATTGAATATCATACTCTGACAAGAGCATATGCCATCTGGCCAATCTTCCAGTTTGAGCTAGTTTTTCAAAGATGTACTTGATGGGGTCCATCTTAGAAATCAGCATTGTGGTATGGCAGATACTGTCTTAGGCGCTTGGCGGCCCATGCTAAAGCACAACAGGCTTTCTTTAGCAGGGAGTAGCGACTCTCGCAATCAGTGAACTTCTTGCTTAGATAGTAAATAGTATGCTCTTTCTTTCTCGACTCATCAATTTGGCCCAAGACACAACCCATCGAATCTTCTAATACTGTCACGTACATGAACAATGGTCTTCCATGCACTAAAGGAATCAATACCGGAGGTTCTTGTAAATACTGCTTGATTTTCTCAAATGCCGACTGGCAGTTTTCATTCCACACCACCGTCTGATCTTTTCATAACAACTTAAAGATCGGTGTGCAAGTGGGAGTTAGGTTGGAGATAAACCGGGAGATGTAATTCAAACGTCCAAGGAAATCTCTGACCTATTTATCTGTTTTAGGAGTAGGCATCTCTTGGATTTCTCTGACCTTATCAGGACCTACATCAATTCTATGTTGACTAACAATGAAACCGAGTAATTTTCCTGAGCGAACCCCAAAGGTGCATTTAGATGGATTTAGCCTTAGTTGGTACTTTCAGAGTCTCTCAAATAGCTTTAACAGATGATCTAAATGGTCTTCTTTGGTTCGAGACTTTGCGATCATGTTGTCCACATATACTTCAATCTCTTTGTGCATCATATCATGGAAGAGTGTGACCATGGCCCTCTGATAGGCTGCCCCTGCATTTTTCAAACCGAAAGGCATGACCTTATAACAATAGGTTCTCCAGGGTGTGATGAAGGTCGTCTTCTCCATGTCGTCCGGATCCATCTTTATCTGATTATAACCAAAAAATCCATCCATGAATGAGAACACTGTGAAACTAGCTGTATTATCCACCAAAGTGTCAATATGTGGTAGAGGGAAATCGTCCTTCGGACTAGCCTTTTTTAGATCCCTATAGTCGACGCACATTCTGACTTTTCCATCCTTCTTTGGAACTGTCACGATGTTGGCCACCCATTCTGGATATTTGGATACCGCTAAAAAGCCTGCATCGATCTGTTTCTGGACCTCATCTCTGATCTTGAGAGCCATATCAAATCTTGATCTGCGAAGTTTCTGCTTGATTGGAGGACATTCTGGTCTCAGGGGGAGCTTGTGCATAACAATGTCGGTGTCTAACCCTGGCATATCTTGATAAGACCAAGCGAATATGTCAACATAGTCTCTGAGAAGTGCTGTCAGCCTGCTTTTGACTTCTGGCCCTAATGATGCCCCAATCTTCACTTCTCTTTTCTCTTCTTCGGACCCCAAGTTGATGACCTCAATCTGCTCTTTGTATGGCTGGAGATAAGCATCTTCATACTCAGTCATCCTCTTCAATTCTTCTGGGACCTCTGAGTCTTCATCACTCTCTTCTTCCGCTTGGAAGACAGATGAACCACTAGTAGAAGGAACCGAAGGATCACGGGATTCTATGGGTAGTGGAGGTTTTCTGCATGTTTTTATATTTTTAGGAGTGATTAGACACACACACATAAAGATGCAAATGAGGGTTGTTTTTACATTTTCAAAAAGAGTTGCCATTTTTCCTTTTAACAAAAAGAGTGAAAATGATAAGCAGGAAATAAACAAGAGTTTTAACAAAAACACTTTTCATTCATAGATTTTCCAGTTTGCAAAGTGGCTCATACAAAATAATTCGCAGGCCTCGGGTAAGACCAGGAATTCTTAAAGAAAACATAAAACTAACAAGCAAAATGAATTACTCTAATGGTAAAAAGATAGGAATTTCCACATCCTCCCAATTGCGTAGAGCTGCCCCTCCTCAAATTATCATACAATCAAGATCATAATCCTCCTTCTCGACAATGATAGCGTTTATGTGTAGTCCGCCACTGGAAAAAATCTCTTTCAAGGACTTATTTCTCATGACGCGTTCTTCAGGCTCGTTTTTGAGAGTTGGTTTATAACCCAACCCTTGTCTGCCGTTCTTCGCTCGAGCGTTGACTTCGATCACTTCTCCCCATCCCAATGGGAGTCCGGTTTTCAGCGCAGCCTTGATACTTTGAACAGAAGTGAAGGATGAACCACGAGTTATAGCCGACTCATCAACTAGAACAACATGGGCTATCTCTAGCGCTTGGAAAGTTGTTTCAAGGGAATCTTCATCTGCCTCGATGTATCGGAATGAGGATAGGTTGCTCACCATCAGATCTTCCTCTCCATGAATAATAACCAGCTGGTCGTCAAAAATGAATTTCATTTTCTGATGAAGGGTGGAGGTTAGAGCGCCTGCTGCATGTATCCAGGGCCTCCCCAATAAACAGTTGTAAACTGGATTGATATCCATCACCTGAAAAGTGATCTTAAAGATTTGTGGGCCTATCATGATAGGTAGGTCGACTTCTCCAATCACAGTTCTTCTGGAACCATCAAATGCCTTCACCACAAGAGATGTAGGTCTCATATCAGCGCCTTGATAAGCTAGTTTAGATAACATTCTCTTTGCATCACATTGAGTGCAGATCCTGTGTCTATAAGCACCCTAGCCAATGTATCTTCCTAACACTTGATTGACACGTGCAGAGCACGATTGTGCTTGAGTTTTTCAGCTGCCAAGTCGTTGTCATCAAAGCTCAAGGTATTACAAGCTGTGATGTTTGCCACCACAGAGTCAAACTGCCCCGCTATGATGTCCTTAGTCACTTGAGCTTGTGTTAGGAATTTTGGCAGAGCTTGGCGATGTGCCGGAGAGCTTAACAGTAATGATAAGATGGAAATTTTGGGTGGCGTTTGGTTTAGTTGGTCTACCACTCGGTAGTGTAGCACCCCAAAATTTTCCCTTCTGTTTTAACCTGGACTGGCTTTTGTTTCTTTTCATTTTCGCATTTCTGCATATCATAGCATCTGTTCTTAAGGCGCGAGATTAAGGTTTTTCTGTGGCTCAGGTCCTTTTAGTGCAAGAGACTGAACAACGAGCATTAGGAGCTCCGACATTTATTTTGCCTGACGATCGAGCGGTCGATTTTATTTTATTTTGCAGGTTATTTTCAGCTCAAGAGACAACACCCAAGCTACCTAAGGTATTTTCACAGTTATAATATTCAAGAGCAAGTTTCAGAGGCTGGACATGGCTTAGAACGAATGAAAATGGACAAATATGCAGGTTTCCCTCCAAAAAGCGCCAAAATTCAAATTTTCAAGGTGTTAATCGATTAACCCAAATGGTTAACCGATTAACCAAGTCAAAATCAGGTCAAATTTTAATTTTTAAAGGTGTTAATCGATTAACCCATATGGTTAACCGATTAACCAAGGCAATTTTCTACTCTGCACGTGAATTCTTAATAGAATTCACTTTGGGGTCCATTTTGATCACATGAGAATTTGATTTTACACCAAAAGAAGGATCTAGAACCACTTTGAATTTTGATTAGTTTTCAAATTAATTCACATTCCCTCCAAATTCCCATTCCTAATCCCAAACCAAGTTTCCAAAACCATGCTCCAAACCACATTTGGATCCTAACCAAGAACATATTTAAATGATTTACTCCAAACCTCACACACATAATCCTCATGATCTCATTTCATTTTTAGAATTCGCTCTCATTCTCTCAATTTTTCTCTCAACTTTTTCACTCCAAAACTCCACTGAAGCTCTTCTCACCTTGAATTCTTTGATTCTCCATTAGAATCATTGAATTCTAGAGCTAAAACCTTCATCCTTCATCCATATCATCTTCAATTCTATTCAAATTTCGTGCTATTGTGGATCTGAATTTCGAAGTTGATCTAGAGGAGCTTATTTGGATAATTCTTGCTTAATTTTGGTGAATCTTCATTTCTACTACAATAACTCACTTGGATCTTGAAGGATTTCCGGATTTCTTGCTTCGATCTGCTCAATTAAGGTTGAATCAACAATTACCAAAGAAAATCTCCGCTTTGTAGGTTGGAATTCTAGATCCGTTGCTATTTTGAGCTTATTTTGCATATTCAATGTGGATCTTCATTTTTTATTGACTTTTGGTTGATTTGATCCATGTGATTCATGATCTTGTTATTTGAACATGTTTACATGTTGATTAGATCGCTGTTTTCTGGTTTAAATTTGTGCATAAGTGATTATACAATCATATGGATTATTGAAGAAGTGATTAATTGCTGAAAAGTGCTTTTGAGCTGCTGTTTTCTGCTTCTGGTACAGTGTTAATCGGTTAACCAAATGCAGTACAAACTGGTTAATCGATTACCCGTGCGAATATTCAAATTTTCAAACATTTTCAACTGGTTAATCGGTTAACGCCTGGTGTTAACCAATTAACACTGTGCTAGCAGGCCTGTTTTGCTGTGTTTCAAGGTTGCTTTGTAGTTATTTCACTTTAATTTCTCATGGATCAGTATGATGCATTAGGAGTGAGATGTTTTGAATATTGTGTTGTTGTTCTTGATTGTTTAATCATGATCTCTTCGACACGCGTGTTCGATTTCCACTAGAATGCATGCTTATGGATGTGCTTCAAAGTGATGATCATTTGCATTGTTTCCTTTGCTTGAATTGCTTGGTTGAGATGTGCTTGTGGTGGTTGCTGCCCCACACTTTTTTTCCTCCCTCTTTTCTTTGTGTTGCATTCCATGTTTGCATCCCTTTATTCTCTTTCACTTGTGATTGATTTATCTTGTGTTTCCTTGGTTCCGTTGCCATGATCCCTTAGGATTCCTAGTCCCTTTGGGGAGTAGAAGAGACATTAAGTGTTCAATCCAAGCATGCTAACATTAGGGTAGATTTTACCCTCTTAATCTCAACTTTAGGACCACTTTGCATGACAACGTTAGGGCCGAGTTTCCCTTAGACCTTCCGTGGGTCTCTCTTCTCATCTCAAAACACATTCTAACTCATTTAATAAATACGATGAACATTGTACGCTACGAGCCTTAAACACATGGGAAATGATGAGTGAGGGTTCACCTATCGCTTTTCTAGAGTGTTTAGTGTACATCCCGTTTGGGGGCGATACGCGACGCATTCTGTTGTACCCCAAAATTTGCCCAACCTTTTTCTTTACTTGGCTTGTGTTTCATTTCATTCTTTAGCATTTGCATCTGCATGGCATTGTCTTTTGCAGGGGATCAAGGAAGGTGTGCCATTCAAGAGAAGAGTCTCAAAGGGTTTCAAGCTCAAGCAAGAGGGGTTAGTCAAGTTATCCAAGGCTTATACTCACCAAGAAGAAGTCAAAGTTCTCTGAGGGAGAAGATTGACAAATGTTGCTTATCTCCTATCTTGGAGGTCAACTGAAGATCATCAGGGGTTCTCAAGGCCATGGTTATGGACAAGAGATGTTGGAGAAGCTCATTTAATGCTTTTAAAGTCATTAAGGAGCTTATATAAGTGGTCATATCACTTGCAAGGGGTTACAGTCAAGGTTTGTGCATCTAGGGTTTCATCTGCCTAGTGCAAGGTAAACTGTGGACTTGAAGGAGTTTGAGACTTGGTTCTAAGTAATTAGAGTCATAGGAAGTCATGTTGAGACATCTAGGATGTTATTTCAACTTCAAATCAAGAAGAATCAAGAGTGTGAGAAGTTACTAAATTAGGGTTTCAGATGGTTGTCAGTGTAAAATCCCCTGTTTAGTGCCTAACTTCAAGACCACATATCTCAAGATAAAAGTTGAATCTCATTTTCTTATAAACATGAGACTTGTAGGGAATGTTATAAGATTTCTTTTGAGTACTATAACTCATCCATTGAGTTTGTTGAACTCAAGTTATGATGTCATCAAATTATGGGCCTCAGATGAACATATTTTTCAGCCAACAAAAGTCAACTCACTTCCAAGGCACTTTTGACCTAGAATAATGTTTATCCTTAACTTTTGATGAACATGAAAGTTTTTCCTAATGATCTTAGCTTTCCAAAACGTCCTAGAAGTCCTTCATATCATTTGTAGAACTCAAGTTATGAAGCTTTCAAGGCAAGGGTATTTTGGGAAACTTTGTTTATAGGTCATTTTCCTTATAAGTCATTTACATGCCTTTAAGTACTTCAAATGGAACTTTCACCAACATGAAAGTTGCTCCAAATGACCTCAATTCAATCATTTGTAGAACTTAAGTTATGAAGCTTGCAAGACAAGGGTATTTTGGGAAACTTTGATTATAGGTCATTTTCATTATAGGTCATTTACATGCCTTTAAGTACTTCAAATGGAACTTTCACCAACATGAAAGTTGCTCCAAATGACCTCAATTCCATCATGGAACTCAAGGTTGGAATGAATTATGAATGGTTAGAGACATTGGTGAAGAAATTTCAAGTAAAAATGAGCTTTAAATCATGAATTCAATTGGATTAGTTTTAGGACTTTTTCATGCCATGTTTGTATTCAAAATGATTCACAATGTACCAACAAACAAGATGCACAAAGAAACTTTGGTGTATGCAAGGAAAAACACGTGAAAATGAAGGTTGATTCACAAAGAAGTTTTCATTCCAATCTTCATAATTGGACCAATTCAATGCCCATATTCAATCCACATGAGCAATCTAGGTTCCCAGCTAAAGAATAAAGCAAAATTCAAGTGTGTATGAGCTGAATATCACGTGTGCATGGACATGAATTTCAAATTGGGCATTTTCAAATTTCATCACAACAAAGCCTCATTGGACCTCCAATTCATCAGATATCCATAATATATAAGTTCAAAATCAAGTTTGAGAGCTCAGAGGGTGAAATTAGTGGAGAGAGCTCAGAGTTCAAATTTGGAAAGTGGAGTGAAATTTGAAAATCGTGAATCAAGATCCAAGACATTTCAAAGCAAATTGAAGAAATATTCTTCTTCCTTGAGCTTAGTGGAGTGGATATGCACCTTTTGAACCAAGG
This sequence comes from Lathyrus sativus, assembly GCA_963859935.3. Classification (NCBI taxonomy): domain Eukaryota; kingdom Viridiplantae; phylum Streptophyta; class Magnoliopsida; order Fabales; family Fabaceae; genus Lathyrus; species Lathyrus sativus. Next base: position 184,669,821 of record OZ012736.1, on the reverse strand, counting down.
AATCAAGCTGTAGAAGCACCAACGGAGTGTCTCCGTTAGGTAATCTTCAATTCCAAATTTCTCTCATGCTAGGCATTAAAATAAGGTCATTGTTGGTGCATCTAAAGTCCTATATCTTGTAGGCAATGTTTGACATCTTAATTGCTATGTTTGACGAGATTTCAGTTATGCACTCAAATTTTCAACCGTTGGATTCTCTTTTGTTATGCTTGTTTAAGATAATTGGAGCTTAGATTTGGATTGTGCATAACTTCAACTTTAATTTGATATAAAGTTTGCTAGGTTTGGTGAAGGTTGAGGTCAATTAAAAATAGTTCCAATCATTTAAAAATTCCACAAAAAAAGTTTTCTAACACTTTAGTCTGTTAATTAATTTTCTTAAATTTTTAAATTCATTTTTATTTTATTTTTCAATTAAAATGGAATTAAATGATTGGAAAGGTTTTTAAATGATTTTTTACTTGTTCTTATTTGTTTCATGCTTGATGCTTGACCAATTGATACCTCCAATGAGTGAGACTTTTTCCTCATTTGAATGATGAGTTGAAGAGTCTTAGAGGATGGTTTTGGCCCTGGTTTGATTTATTTTTGGTTGACTTTCAAGTCCTTTTGTTTGACCCTCGACAACCCTCCTTCAAAATGGAGCACCCAAGTGGATCAATTCCTATGGTGATGTTTTGAATGGACTATGGTTTTGTGCTTTTGGCCTCTGGTTGCCAACATCTTTATGAGCTTCTATCATTTTATTTGGATTTGTTTGAGCTATTTTCCTATTTTTGGAGTAACTTGCAAGTCAAGCTACCCCTAAGGAGGGTTCATACACACACTTGACCTAGTTTTGATGGGAAATGACCTTTGTGGATCCCAAATGCTTCCAACTCTTTTTGATTCACATTCATAACATGTTGAAATTGTTGGATTCCAATTTATAGGTCATAAAGTTTTTTGGTTCTTGTGCTAAGTTGCATTTTTTTAGGATTTCCATTTGATGTTCAATGTTGAAAGTGTTTAGGACCTAGGTCCTTTACCATGCCTTTTGTTGCAACTTGTGTTAGCTTGCTTCCTTCTTGCATTTGCCTATTCTCTTCTCTTGCTCTCACTTCTGTCCTAGGACTTTGGGGACTCATCCAAGTTAATTTGGTGCCTCTTGGTTTCCCTTTGAGTTTGACTTGGATGAGAGGCCATTTTGAGAACTTCCTTTTGTTTTTTCTTGCATGATCATGGTGATGCCTTTGGTTGAGTTCCATTTTGTGTTTCTTGCTTCCCAAGCCTTATCTCCCATCTTCATCTTGATCATGTCTTCTCTTTTTGCTTGTTTTCTTTGCCTTGGTTAGTGATTGATGTACAAGTGGTTGTAGGAATTCTATTTCTCCCACTTCATCTCACTTTTGGCTTGAACTTGTTTAAGTTCTTTGGTTTGCAGTTCTTCTTTGTTTTGCATATTTTTGTTTGCTTGAAGAGGTTGAGATGTGCTTGTGGTGGTTGTCACCCCACACCTTTTTCCTCCCTCTTCATCTTTGTTTTGCATTGCATGTTTGCATCTTCTTTCTTCTTTCACTTATGCTTTCTTCTTCTTCTTCTTCTTCTTCTTTTATCTTCCTTTGCCATGTTCCCGTAGGACCTCTAATATTTCTTGTTCAAGATTGATTATGATAGACATTAGGTTTGAACCCATGCATGATAACATTAGGATAGTTTCCCCTTTTCATCCCAATCATAAGTACACTTTGCATGGGAACATTAGGTTAAGTTTAGTCTCCTTTTTAGTGTGTCTTTCTCTTCTCATCTTCAAACATCTTCAAGACATTTAATAATGGATAATGAGTGTTGTATGCTACGAGCCTTAGGCTTTTGGGAAATGATGATTGGGGGGCCTCCTCTCAATTGTCTAGAGTGTTTAGCGTGAGTCCTTTGGATGATATGTGACACATTGGATCCTAAGTCATAGTCTTTAGTGCAACATGAATTACAAACCAAATTCAATTCACTTCTTTCATAAAAGACTTCAAAAAAAAAACATCAAATCTTTTTATCCTTCGGGATTAATTGGAAACCTTTTTCATAAGGAGAGTTTTGTTAACTCTTGGTTCTACCGCAAACAGGTAACGCCTAAGTCTCCAATGGTCGAGCATCATACACCTAACTGCTAGAACTAAGTTTTAACCCTACTCGGGTAAAACACTTGAACCAACCTGTGGTCTTGTTAGCCCGAACTACGTTTGCTCTGATTTCTCATACTAGACGAGGATACATAGGCACAAGACGACGATGTCTTGGCGAGCAACCTTCCACACCTTCACTCGTAGTTTTCCGAACTGCGTTGACTCTGACTTTCCCATTGCACGAGGGAGTACGTAGGCATAGAGCGGCGATGCTCTATCGAGTCTATTTTTTTCTTTCTTTCCTTTTGTCCCTGTGGCCTGTAGCTTAGATAGATAAACACGCTTTTAGATAGACAACAAGCGTGGATCCCGTCGAGTACGACAAACGTGAGGGGTGCTAATACCTTCCCCTTGCGTAACCGACTCCCGAACCCAAGATTTGGTTACGATGACCTGTGTTCTCCCTTTTTCGTAGGTTTTTTTTATTGTTTCCTTTCCCTCTTTTGGGATAAATAACAAGCGTTGGTGACTCTTCTGTCCTTACCGGCCCCTCTTCGCAGCGATGCGATAGTTGGCGACTCTGCTGGGGAATCTTTCCTGATCCCCTATGCGAATCGATCCTAGTGGTTGTGTGTTTATCTTTGTGTGTGTATATATTGTTGCACCCCAAAATTTGCCCAACATTTCTTTACCTAGCTTAGGTTTTATTTCATTCACATTAGCATTATCATTTGTATTTCATTGACATGTATGCAGGAGATCAAGAGGTATGATTACCAATTAAAAGCTACACAAGACTATGAAGCTAGCTAAGAAGGCTATTCAAGTGTTCAAAAGGTTGATATCCTTGTCAGAGAAGTTAAAAGAGCCTCAGAGTGATTGAAACCAAGAGGGTGTGTCTCCTAACTTGAGAGTTGTGGAAAGCCATCAGATGATTCTGAAGCCATGAAGTTGGGCTTGGTGTCTTGAGAGAGCTCATGAGAATAGTTGAAGATCACTTTGAGGCCTAGACAGGTCATTGTGCAAGACCAAGAAGCCTCAGCCATGATTGGTGCAGCTAGGGTTTGACTGGGTCAACCCTAAGTCAACTGATAATCTGAAGAAGGTTGAGACTTAATTCAAGAGCCATGGGATAATGGATTGATACATTGAGATGTTATAAGGATGATTCCAAGGTTAACTCATCATGATTGAAGAGTTTGAGAAGTTTCAGGCTAGGGTTTCTAAGACTTGACAGTGTAAAATCCCCTGGCTTGACCCCTGACTTCAAGACTATTTAACTCAAGATATGATTGTCATATCATCTTGACCCCAACATGATTGTTGTAGGGAATGATTTTAGATTTAATTTGAGTACTAGAAGTCCTTGATAGGGTTTATAGAACTCAAGTTATGAGCCGGACAAGTTACAAGTCATCTGAGGCATGTGAATTTGGAGCTTGGAAGTTACCCAACTTGCCTGACATTTTTGCCCTAGAAGAATGATTCCTATGAACTTTTGCTCAACATGAAAGTTGTTCCTTATCCTCTTAGATTTCCATAGAGTACTAGAATTCCATGATTGGATTTGTAGAACTCAAGTTATGGCTTTGACAAGTCAAGGGTATTTTGGGCATTTGGACATTACAGGTCATTTTGAATTATAGGTCAATTTCACCATCTTGCAAGCTTCAAATGGAGTTTTGTTCAACATGAAAGTTACTCAAAATGATGTTTTTAGCTTAGCCAAGTATGAATAGTCCATTGATATGGATTAGAACAAGCATTGGTTGAAGAAATTTCACAAAAGACCATTTTAATGAATTAAAAGGGGAAAATTCAAAACAATTGATAATTGAATGATTTCAAGCCAAATTTGTGCTCATTTCGATTGGAAAATAAGTTCTAAACACTTTGGCATTATTAGAATTTTCATTTGGGGCTTGGTTCATGGTGTTCCAATTTGTGACTTCATGAATAAGCTACACATCCAAAATCATACCATTAAGCTCCAAACCAATTTTCACAAGCCAAAGTCCAAAACTTACCTTGGGATCCAAGCCTAAGGAGTACTTAAGTGATCTACTCCAAACCAAAAAGAAAAAATCCTCACAATTTTCATTTTTCATTTTCAAGAATTCTCTCACTCTCTCAATTCTCTCAATTTCTTCATTCTCCAAACCCTTACCCATAGCTCCTTGTCATCGGATCCATTGATTTTTCATTGAAATCAATGGAATCTTGAGCATAAACCTTCACTCATCATCATTATCAGATGAAGTTTCGTAATCAATTTTCGTGCAAATTGAAGTTGGATATTAGAGCGTAAGTTGGAAGCACTTATTCGGAGCAATTCGGATTTGAAGTGTTCGATCTTCATCTTCTTGCAAGAATTATTGTCGATCTTGAAGTTTTCTGTCAAATCTTGTTCGGATCTTTGAAAATTCACTTGATCAACAATCACCGGATCAAATCTCCGATCCGTAGGTTGGTTTTCCTATTTAATTTAACCATTTGATTGTTATTTTTTAATGGCATTAAAATTCTGTTTTGTGTGTTGTTTGATTTTAATTGATATAAAATAGCAAGAATACTTAGAAAAATATGAAAAAATTCGTGGATGATCCTTATCATGTCTATGATCTTTGTGAGCAATTGTATTTTAGTTTCATTTAATTTTCAATTTGATTTCGTTTTTCTCCTTTAGTTGGATAATAAAATGTCAAAAACTGCATAGTTTCTTGCCGATTTTTATTCTGGAGTTTGGTATAGAATTTGGACTTAATTCTTTGCGGGTTTGTTATAGACATATTAAGGAACTCCCAGAAATTTTTAGGTTAATTTTTAGGTAGCTTTAGGTTCTTTTTTGAACTAGATCTTTAGAGGCTTCCCCACTTGATTTCCCTTTTGACCACTTTTGGTGTGTGATTTCTTTAGTACCTTTAAGCATAGTTTTAGGCTCTGGTTTTTCTACTATAGATACCTAACATGTTTAGGTTCCCCTATAAATATTCCTAAAATTTTAGAATTAGTTTTGATATTTTAGATTTAATTAATACTTAGGCTAGTCTTAACATGTTCATAACATAGCCTTTCCTTTTGATTGATTTCATTGATGACTTTTAGCATGAGATAAACTTTTCATTCTTTTTGATTATTGTTATATACATGTTGATGATGTTGTGTAATTTTTGTAATGATTTTTTAGATGATTTTAAATAAGGTTTTAGGATAGTTGTTTAGGAGTATTCATGATTGGATCCCTTTAGTGTACCCTTGAAGTTTTAGATTTCATTTGAGCCTTTTGACTTAGGTTTAACCCCTGATTTTTGGACTATAGCATGTTGATACATGTAGGATAATGTGGTATTTTCCATCGAATTTTTAGGAATGATTTTCAATTAGTTCCCCATTTTACAAATTAACTTTAGTTTAGGTGATCCTAACTTAGAGAACTTCATAGGTTAACCTTGTAATTGGCCCTTAGATGATTCTAAGTAGTGTATTCCTTCTTGATAGAATGGAAAGTAAGTAGATACCTCATTAGGGTTTAGGAAGAGTCCTAGAGAGTGTTTTCTTTCTTCAAACAAACATGGCTTGCTTTGTGTGCATGCCATTCCCATCCTATGATTCAAAGTCCTCATGTGAAAGCCCATCTCTCCTTTGGAGGGATGTATGGCATGTCATAATGAGTAGAACTTTTGAGGATGCCTTTCATTCATGCATGGTTGAGTGTCATGATGGATTCCTTAGGTTTTCATCATGCTTCCCATCATCATGTACTCATCTCGTTGACTCTCTTCTCTTTTGTTGAAGCATGAAGATGAAGACCTCTCTTGAAGATGGCTTGAGCTTGGAGTTTGCTTATAGCTGTTTGGTTGTTTGTTGTTTATCTGCTTTGCTGTTGAGCTATTTTGTCTGCTATTTGGTCTGCTACTCTTTCTGTTTGACTGTTGCTTGTGTAACTTGCTCTTGTTGCATTTCTTTCTTCCTTTATCTTTGCAATTATTCATACTTGGCTTGAGGTTGAGATGGGCTTGTGTAGGCTCCTTCCCCACACATATTTCCTCCCTCACTTGCATATGCATCTCTACTGTTTATCTGTTTACTGTTTAGCTGATGCTTTATCTTTTTCTGTATCCCATTGACATGATCCCCTAGGAATCTAACTTCCTTTGATAAGGAAGTGATGATTAGAACTATAGGCTGAAACCTATGCATGATAACATCTAGGAGATCCCTGTTTCAAGCCTCAACCATAGGATGAATCCTTGGCATGACAACTATTAGGACTTGATAGTCTCCTCTTAGTTGAGCATGTTCTCTCTTCTCATCTCGAAACAAATCAAAATACAGTAATAAAGGTTAACTGATGTCGTACGTTACGAGCCTTAAGTTACTTCGGAAATGATTGTTGAAGGGTCACTCTTCAACAGTCAGGATGTTTAATATGGTACCCTTAGGGTGACATGCGACGCATTCACTCTCAGGTCATAGTCTCTAGTGCGATATTAGTTGCAAACAACCATAAAAAACACTTCTTTCGTAAAAGACAGAAAACAAACTTCAAACCTTTTTGCCCCGTGGGCCCATAATTCAAAGGAAGCTTTTATGAAGAAAAGAGTGTCGTTAACTCTCAGTTCTACCACAAACGGTAACGCCTAAGTCTCCAAGGGTCGGGCTGCGTACACCAAACTGCTGGAACTATTTGTTAACCCTACTCGGAAAAACAGATGAATCTGAACCCCCGTAATCCGTATTATCCCGAACTACGTAAGCTCTGATCTCTCATACCTGTTGAGAGTACGTAGGCACAATACTGATGTATTGGCGAGCCACATTCCCCGTATCCCATAGTTATCCGAACTACGTAAGCTTTGATCTCTCATATCTGTTGAGAGTACGTAGGCACAGTACTGACGTACTGGCGAGCCACCTTCCCCGTATCCCGTAGTTAGCCGAACTACGTTGACTCTGATTTCTCATTCTCTGATGAGAATACGTAGGCATAAAGTGCGATGCTTTGCCGAGTCATTTTCTTTTCTTTTCAGACCAACCTTGATAGGTAGATAGATTAAACCAACCCGTCAGATAAACCCAACAAGCGTGGATCCCATCGAGTACGATGGACGTGAGGGGTGCTGATACCTTCCCCTTGCATAACCGACTCCCAATCCAGCAATGGTTGCGATGACCTTGTCTTATAACTTTTCGTCAGGTTTTTCCGATCGTTTCCTTTCCCGTTCTGAGGGATAAATAACGAAAGGTGGCGACTCTTCTGTTTTGCCGGCACCTTATTTTCGCGGTAGCGACATATATGTGTTGTATTTTATCTGCATTTGAATTTTACTTTTAAGCATTGTATATTATCATTATGCTGTGCTGTTGGGGGGAATGTTCCACTGAGAGATAAGGCAAACCTAGGTTTGAGTACAACCATAGCATTAGAAGTGGAAATTAGTGGTGAACTTGTATGTTTGGCATGCACTAGTTTCCATGAAATATGCGCTCAGACGAGATTCTCTTTAATGACTACCTTTCCAGTCCGTTTCGGATAGTTGAGAGGTTGTTGGATCTGAGGATTATCGACTCTGGGGAACAATCATTTGGGAGTCATCTAAGTGAGGCCGCTTCGTTAGACTATGATGCCAAACCAGAAACAGTGAACGTATCATTGTTTCTCGAAAGTCTATGACACTGACAACCGCATAGGATACCGAACCTTATCAGTGATAGGTCCATACCTGTGAGAGGGATTGGGTTATGCAGGAAACTTTGACCTCCAACCTACCCGGTTCTTGTCAGTGTGAACCTGTGACTTTGATGCAGAGGGCCCTTATGATGATGCTATGTTTTTTCCAAAGCGAAGCGCTGATTCTTCTCAATCAACAACGAAACAGCCTTGATCCCCTGTTGCATTTGCATCTGCATTTTTCATCTGCATATTAATATTGACATGTATTTATGTTGCAGGTGCATATTTTCCCTTCGATTCTAGTGATTTGTTTCTCTGCTGACATGGAGCCTAGCTTGAAGAAGACAGTGGTATATAAGTTCCCTACTCCAGACATTGGATCTCTACTTAGTTTGATCTCTGTGGCTGACAGGAAGGTGATGGAAGATTTCAAGCAATCCTATGGGAAGCTTTTGAGTTGTGTCTGCAAGCCCTCAGTTTATGAGTTGGGTGGTCTCCATACTCTGCTGCAGTTCTATGATTCCCAGTTACGGTGTTTCACTTTTCCAGGCTATGTGTTACTGCCTACTCTAGAGAAGTTCTATATGCTACTTGGAGTGCCTATCTTGCACCAGATGCCACTATATCACATTGGTGCTAAGCCTGATCTGGCTAAACTTGCTAAGACCCTTAATTTGGATGCTTCTGAGCTAAAAGGGAAGTTGGTCAAGAGAAATGGAATGCCTGGATTTCCACTACCTTTTCTGGTTGCTAGAGCTCAACACTTTACGAAGGAGGGTTGTTGGGTTGTGTTTAATGCCATCCTGGCACTGTGCATTTAAGGTATTATGTTGTTTCCTAATGTTCCAAATTTTGTGGATCTGGATGCCTTCCATATTTTTGCTTCAGGGAATCCTGTACCTACGCTTCTGGGCAACGTCTATCATTCTGTGCATTACAAGAATGAGAATTGGAGAGGGAAGAACGTGTATTGTTGCGTACCTTTGTTGTATCGGTGGTTTGTTAGTCACCTTCCCAAATCCGGTCCTTTTGTTGATACAGCTGGTACCTCAGAGTGGTCAGAGAGATTGTTGGGCTTGACTTCCGAGAATATCATTTGGTTTGATAGAGATCAGCTGGGTACAAATATTATCTACAGTTGTGGTGGTTTTCCTAACGTCCCGTTGGTTGGAAGGAAAGGATGCATTAACTACAACCCATCCCTTGTAGTGAAGTAGTTTGGGTATGCCTTGAGAGAGCCTCTGAGAGAAGAGGAAATACAGGAATCTTTGCGTTTCACGGGTTTGCTGGAGAAGGATACCTTGGCTAAAGTCGAGAAGGCCTGGAATAAAATTCATCGCAAAGGGAAAGCTTTTTTGGGGAAGAGTAACAGTCGAACTTACGATCCTTATGTGACTTGGATTCGGGAGAGAGCTGAGAGAATGTTGATGCCTTTTCCATCTCGTGAGCCTTTATATCCTCTGATGATTGAGGAGCCTACTACTGTTGATATTCAGAGGTATAATCAGTTGTGGTCTGAAAAAGAGGAGTTGCGCAAGGCAAATGAAGAGTTGGAGAAAGAGGTTATTGAGCTCCGAAGTGAAAAGATTGAAGCTACTCATTCATACAAAAGGCAAACTGAGGTGTTAAGCAAGCTGGGTACAGATCTCACCAAAGAGATTCGCGCTCGTGAGCGTTTGGGTTTATATTTGAAGGTTGTCAGTGATGTCCTTACTTCTAGGAAGAAGGAGTTGGATAGAGCTTATCTAGAGATTTCCAGATTTAATGATCAGTGGAATGCTACCCTCACTAATAACAAGGAGCGGGAAGATGTATTCATACAACAGATTGTCAAGCTGAGATCTGAACTCCAAGTGAAGGATGAGAAGATTACAGCTGAAGCCTCACTCCGACGTGACAGTGGTTGTAGACTGAACGAAGCGCTTGCAACGTTGGATGATTACAAGTCTAGAGCTGATGTGAAGAGGTGTAAGCTTGAGGAGGCTTTTGGTGAGGGTGCCTGGGAGGACTATGCTCAAGACTTGCAGACCACTATCAGCCGGAGAGAGATGCTTATCAGGGGATTGCTTGTCAGGCCTGTCGCAACTGCGAAAAATAACCGGCGGAAAAACAGAAGAGTCGCCACCTTTCGTTATTTATCCCAAAGAGAGGGAAAGGAAACGATTGGAAAAACTTGACGAAAAAGGGAAAGACAAGGTCATCGCAACCAAGTCTGGATTCAGGAGTCGGTTACACAAGGGGAAGGTATTAACACCCCTCACGTCCGTCGTACTTGACGGGATCCACGCATTGTTATCTATCTAAAAGGGTGTGTTGAGACTATCTAGCTAAGGCTTTAGGGACAAAAGAAAAGAAAAAGGAAGACTCGACATAGCATCGCTGCTATAGGCCTATGTATTCCCGTTTGGAACGAGAAATCAGAGTCAACGTAGTTCGATTAACTACGGGCGAAAGGGGGAAGGTTGCTCGCCAAGACATTGCGTCTTGTGCCTACGTACTTTCATCTGGTATGAAAGATTAGAGCAAGCACAGTTCGGGCTAAAAGGAACACAGGCTGGTTCAAAATTTTTTTAGGCCCGAGTAGGGTTAACAAGTAGTTCTAGCAATTGGTGTATGCAGCTCGAGCATGGGAGACTTAGGCGTTACCGTTTGCGACAGAACTAAGAGTTAACAACACTCTTTTTTTGAAAAGATTTTCTTGATTAAGATCCCGAAGTATGAAAAAGGTTTTTGTGTTTTTGTGTTTTTTAGAGAAGAAGTGTTTTGACCTTGATTTGTAACTCATGTCGCACTAGAGACTATGACCTAAGAGCGAATGCGTCGTATATCACCCAAAGGGTGTACACTAAACACTCTAGGTCATTGAGAGGAAGCCCCCAATAACCATTTCTCAAGTAGCTTAAGGCTCGTAGTGTGCAACACTTGTCATTCTTTATTACATGTTTTATGGGTGTTTGAAGATGAGAAGAGAAGAAAGGACACTAATGGGAGACTAATCAATCCTAAAAGTTATCATGCAAAGTGGACTTAAAGTTGGGATTCAAAGGGAACTACCTAATGTTATCATACATGGTGAGGCACTTAATGTTTATCATAACCTTAAGAGGTTAGAGAACTTATGGGGAGCATGGCAAAGAAAAGCAAAAGAAGAAGAAGAAAAAGAAAGCACATGCAAATGAAGATGCAAACATAAGATACACAAATAGAATGAAAGTGGGAGGAAAATAGTGTGGGGCAGTAGCCTCCACAAGCTCATCTCAACCAAGCATGCATATGGGAAATGCAAAGAAGAAAGGATGAGAAGAAGTGCATAAAAAGAAACCACACAAAAAGGGATATCACACAAACAAAGCAAGCATAAGACATATGGAAATCCTAAATGGAAGCAACAAAAGGAATGCACAAACCAATAAGCAATAAACATAATTTTGACCTAAAAATGAACATACAACAAGCTCAACATGTCTAATATGTGAAACAAGAAGAGTTGAGAGCTCAATGGATCCACAAAGGTCATTTCCAATTCAAACTAGGTCATGCACTTGTATTAGCCACCTTATGAAATGACCTAACTTGCAAGTCATCTCAAAATTAGGAAAAAGGCTCAACAATTACCAAATAAAATACAAGAGGTGCACAAACAAGTTGGCAACCAGAGGCCAAAAGCTCAAAGCAAATATCCCCTCAAAGCACCATCAAAAGAAAATAATATTCAAGATGTACCATTTTGTAATGGGAGAATCGAGGGTCAAAAGAAAAGCACCCAAAGTCAACCCTAAAGTCAACAACACAGGGGGAAAATGGTCCTAAAAAATTGATCAACTCATCATTGAGATGAGGATCAATTTTCAATCATTGGATCCAAAAGAATGGAGAGAAACAAATCAAGAAGCAAGGAATGTCACAATTTAACTCATTCAGAACAACTCCAATGTTTAATTCCAATTCTAATTGAAAATAAAACCAAAAAATAAAATAAAAATATCCTAAAAATAGAGGACATCTAAAAGTTTCTAAAAACTATTTTTGTGGAATTTTTGGAACATCAGAACTATTTTAAATGAATTAAATTTAAACAGATAACAAAACAAAAATGAAAAGAAAATGAGAAACAAAAGGTTCAAATAGCAAAGAAGTCACGTTCAAAATGGCAATGGGCTCAGCAGGGGGGCGTGATTAGCAATGAGAGCCCAGGTCCACAAGCGAATAAGACAAAAATAAAAGTAAATCTGGTAATCATGTGTGGAGGGGTCAACGAAGGACCAAGGTGGAATGCAGCCAGATTCGCTTGATCAGAAAGTATGTGCATCAGAAGGCACACAAAGCGCCAAGCCAATTAATGAATTTCAAACGTAATCACGTGTGTGCAGTCAAACAAGGTGTAGCATGGGTCTTAATCGTGACCGTGAGTGCAAAAAGTAAGCAGATCGCGTGGATGCAAGCGTGACACATCATCATCCTCAACCTTCAAACTGGGAGGGAAACCAGACGGCCGGAAAACGCCTCCGGTCGTCTTCTCCAAAACTCCGGCCACCACAACAGTGCCACCAAAACACACAGTCATCAAAACTGAACCAAATTTGACAAAATTTATATCCAAATTCATCTACTCATCACGTAGAAGCCAAATCCATGATCCATTTCCATTAATTGTGCACACATAATCGAAATCGAATCAAAACAGTTTGATGCATCAAATTCAAAAGTTCACAAACATCAACCAATTGTATCCAAACATCATCTACACATTACATAGAACATGAATCAAGCAACATTTAAGCATGAAAGCTCAGGAATAGATCAAATCGTGCCAAAACAATTTGGAGCTCCAACCAACAATCATCACAAATGCCAGTTCATTTTAGTTATTAATGATCTACATGCTTCCTAGGTCTTAAATATGCAAAAATGGCAAGAAATCATGGCATAAACAGTGAGATAAGTTGAATTGAAGATACCTAGTGGAGAACTTCCACTGAGCCTTCAAATGTTGTTGAAGCTTACAAAAAATCAACCAGAAACGTTCCACAATCCTCAATAAAGCTTTTGCAATCCTCAATTTTGCTTGAAATGGAGTAAATCTCAGAATTCGTATTTCAAATTTTCTTCACTTTTTCAAAGTTGCTCTTGAGCCAATTCTGCACCAAAACGTATTCTGAGGCATTGTTCATGATATAAAACTTTTATATGATGGATTGTGATAGAAAGAAAGCCCAATGGCAGCCTATACAACCCAATTGAAAATCCATGAAATTTGAGTTTTTGCTTTGTTCATGTGCACGAATTTGCTTCCAAAACAACTTCAAATTGAATCCTTCAGGTTGCTTGAGGTGTAGGGAACATGAGTGGCCAAGATTAGTCCCTTGTTTGATCTTAATGGTGAATATTGAAAGTGTAACTTAAGCTTGAAGTAACTTTGGAAATGGCCTACCAAAACTCCTCAAATCAAAATTTTATAAATTCCATTGTGTTTGAAATATTTTTTGCACTCAAAATATGCACTCACTTGCACAAAATTGATCCAATATGAATTAATTGCATTTTTGTGCTTTAAAGCTTTTTCCATGAAAATTTCTCCACCAATTTTCCATTCCAAGCCAAATCCATGACTTCTTAATGTTTGGTTTAGAAAATGACACCATTTGGAGCAAGTTTGATGTTGGAAAATTCTCCATTTGAAGTGTGCAAGTTGGTGAAATGGACCTATAATTTTATGACCTATAATCTCACTTTCCAAAAATACCCTTGCATTGCCAAGCTCATAACTTGAGTTCAACAAATTAGATGAAAGACTTCTAGTACTATTTGGAAAGATAATATCATGAGGAACAACTTTCATGTTCACCAAAAGTTAAGGAGAAACATCCTTCAAGGTCAAAAAAGGCTTGGAAGTTGATTGACTTTTGTTGACCAAAATCACATTCATCTGAGGACCCGTAACTTGTCAGCATCATAACTTGAGTTCTAGAAATCATATGAATGACTTATAGTACTTAAAAGAAATCTAAGAACATGCTCTACAAGTTTCATTTTGGGGTTAAGATGAGATGAAACTTCTATCTTGAGAAAGGTGGTCTTGAAGTTGGGGACTAAACAAGGGATTTTACACTGAGAACCCTAATTTAGCAACTTCTCACACTCTTGATTCTTGATGAATTGATCTTGAAATGATATGCTAGACATCTCAACACAACATCCTATGACCATAGAGACTTGTAATTGAGTCTTAATCTCCTTTGATTTCACAGTTAACTGAGGATTAACCAGATGAAAACCCTAGATGCAACATTCTTAACTATGGCTTCTTCCACATCACACAACAACTTGAATAAGCTCCAACATGGCTCTCAAATAACTCAATGAGCTATTTCAACATCCCATATCCATAATCATGAATTCAAAATCCTCTGATTATCTTTAACTGGCCTCCAAGTTAGGAGCTGACCCACATACATCCATCCATCCTTTCACAAGACTATTGACCACTTCTAGATGACCTGATGACCATTCAAACTTGAGTAAAACCTCTTGCTTGAGCTAAATACTCTGGGTAACCTCCTCCTGCTAGGCACACCCTCTTGATCCCTTGCTAAATGAACAATGATATGCAATGCAAATGCTAGAACAAAACGCAAAGAAACAAAAGCCAGCCAAAGAAAAAGGTTGGGCAAATTTTGGGGTGCAACAGCTGCCCCTATTCAAACGACTTGAACCTGATTGGATGAAAAGCGAACAACTTTCAAACAATCAAGGTAAAAGACGATTGAATACCAAAGAACCCGGAAATTTGCGAACCGCCGAAATAAACTACACACTCTGATTGGGGAACACAAATCCGAAAAAACTGAATACGAACAGTTGCAACGGCAACCGGCTGAATGATCATCTGATAAAGAACACCTGACATCACTGCCAGTCATCTGTGTAATGCCACAGACATCAAAACCAAAGGCTAGATCAACACGCAGTTGGTAACTTCTCCTCAGGAAGAGAATAATACTCACATAGTCTAAAAGTAGATGGAAAGGCACCAAATAAAGGTTCGCGCTGTCTAAGGATAGACAGAAAGAAATATCAATACTCACATCGTCTAATGGTAGACAAAAAGACACCAAATACTCACATCGTCTAAAAGTAGATGGGAAGACACCCAAATACTCACATCGTCTAAAAGTAGACGGGAAGACACCCATGAAAGGTCCACATTGTCTAAGGATAGACATAAAGAAATATCAATACTCACATCGTCTAATGATAGACGGAAAGACACCAAATACTCACATCGTCTAAAAGTAGACGGGAAGACACCCAAATACTCACATCATCTAAAAGTAGACAGGAAGACACCCATGAAAGGTCCACATTGTCTAAGGATAGACAGAAAGAAATATCAATACTCACGTCGTCTAATGGTAGACGGAAAGACACCAAATACTCACATCGTCTAAAAGTAGACGGGAAGACACCCATGAAAGGTCCACATTGTCTAAGGATAGACAGAAAGAAATATCAATACTCACGCCGTCTAATGGTAGACGGAAAGACACCAAATACTCACATCGTCTAAAAGTAGACGGTAAGACACCAACACCGCACTTCAAAACCGTTCATCGAATTGCAGAATTCTTTCGTCCATAAGAGTTGATGGAAAGAAAATATCTTCAAAGGGACACATCGTCAATAGGAATTGACAGAAAGAAAACTGTCTTCAAAGAGCCATGTCGTCAATAGGAATTACCAACAAGGGAAACCAATCATTCTTCAAAGAGTCACAACGTCAATAGGAATTGACAACACAAAACCCTCCTAAAACGCCATCTCATCGAATAAACGGAAAGAAAACCACGTCCGAAACTCACGTCGTCTAAGGATAGACGGAGAGAAAAGCCTGCTGGGGAAGCACGTCGTCAATAGGAATTGACAGAAAGAAAATTTGCTTGAGGGTGTCATCATCAGAGGAGTGATGGACAAAATCATAACCGACGGATGATCTGAAACCCAAATAAACCGTTGAGCTGTCTGAACAAAGCTACTGGATACATGCCCTTATATTGATTGCGAAGTGATTCAAGTTGCCACGGAAGGCTGACAGAAACTGGCTTATGCTTTGAATGCATACGCGTATGTTTGAATATGGCGTAATGTTCCATACGAAATGGAAATGCTACGCATTTGAGGATGAAATGCAAGGATGATGCAAATATGATAACTACATGCAGAGATGCAGATGCAGGCTCGGGCTGCCGGGGAAAGCTGGATACCACAAAACCGCTATAGCAAAATAAATGCTGAAGACGAAGCCAACTCCGCTGGGGATAACCAGATGTGCCAAGTATGATTGGACTCTACTGGGGATAGCTTACACGTGCCAATGATGATTGGAATTTTGCTGGAGAAAAGAAACGAAGTCTTCCGACGTACCAAAGGGAATTGGATTTGCAAAGGATCAGGTACGACTGATGCTGGAAAAAATATCCTGTCTGAGCTCAAAGGTTTTTGGTTAAAGGGTCAAGGGATAGTAGCATGACTTCCCGACATTCGTCTTGCACTTGAAAGTTAGCTGAACCTGCTTGAACAACTCTTGAAGACATGGAGAGGAACAATTCCTGCGCTTCCAAATCTGCCCCAGCTCTGGGGACCTTTGTGGGGATATTCCTCGAAAGGAAATCTGAGATCTCATGTTCCGATGGTTTGAAAAGAACTTCCCAAACATCTTAAACCTCGGAAAGGTGCTTCACATTAATTTCCCCACGGGTAAGGAATAGCTCCTGCGTCCTTAGGGTGGCCTGCCCTAGTCTGTAATGACTTTGCCCCTGATTGGCTGATCTGTGGGGAAAATGCTTCTTGGCTGTGAGAGATTCACCGAATCTCGACTTGACTACTTCAGATTAATTGACTTCTGGATGGCCGACTCCCATGCTATGATTGTTTGATATAACTTTCCCCGGTTCAACGGAGTATTCAGGCATTCCGCATTCTATCCTGATCAATCTTTCCATTGTGGAAACTTTCCTGCTGTCGATCGCTTACTTGCAAGTAAAAAAAGTTGTCTTGCATAAACGATATATCAAATGCAATGCATATGACAGTTTTGAAATTCCAATCTGTTCACTGGAAAAAAATTGTGACATAAAGTGAATAAATCATTTATCAACATGTCAACATTAGCACAACACTGTAAGAGGAATCCTTTTAGAAGTCAGTTTCGATGCGATCTTTACCGAAGTATGCTTTCGAAACAAACCTGCTTCAATTAGGACTTTTTCAGGTTGTAACTTGGTCAGGTTCACGGTTTACAAGGAAAGGATAAAGGCTCAAAGTTTATTTTAACCCACCCATTCTCCGTGATGTTCTCTAATCCTATATTCAGCTAATTCGACACTAGTGCTCACCTTTCAAAGGTTAAGGACAGGAGTGATGGTTCGGGAAACCACAAGTTTTTGGAGCGACAGTCACTCACCTTTTCGTGTTTGGTGCCTGAATCACACGACTTATTTTTCATCATCATTTTTTATTTCCCTAACTTTTGCCTGGACTGGCTCTTTTGAGATTCTTTTGATTTCAAAATCTAGCGGGATGCCCTCATTTTTGCCTAAGTCGCTTATTTTCAAGATTCGACTTAGCAGACTTATTTTTCTTTTCTTTTTTTTTTTATTCTCTTTTTTTTGTTGAACAAATCGTGTGACACCGGCTTGTCTGACTTGTTGAAAGGGAATGTGACTGTTTCATTCCTTGATCGGCAAGGTTTAACCATTGAGGTTCTTTAGGCATGATCTATACAGGTGTGGCTGATCCTCGAACGAGAACACTCCTATTGCAATTTGGATGCTCGGTCAAATTAGCTGACACCTACCCAACCCCGGGTTAAGATTGAGGGTTTTTCGTTTTTAGAAAGAAACTCCTACTATTAGGCTCAAAGGGGTTGACAAGGGGTTATCATCCTTATAGCTCCGGTGTTTGGGGATTTGAAACAATGCATGTACATCATCAGCAGGTTTTATTTCAAAAGCATACAATCGAAAGCTACTGCGTCTCTAAACTTCGTCATCCTCCCCGAACTCCGCTTAAACAAGCGTATAACATCTATAAAAAGTAATTAGTGAACACGAATGGATTAAATCAAAACATGCATATTCATTTCATTAATATCAATCGAAAACAACAAGTTTTACAAATGAGATTGCACTTTAAACAGGAAAGAAAATTACAAACATAAAGTAATAACAGGATAAAACAAAAATTTCCAGCTTCTGGGAACTGGGCTTTCACACTGATTAGCTGCTTAGGGAGATGCGACCCTTGAAGTCTTCAAACACAATCAGACGAGCGATGTGACATAGGCACCGGACGCAGAGAAGCATTCCTTCTTTTCAGATTGTTGCGAGGCCCATTCTTATTCTGGTACTGATAGTTTGGCTGCAAAGACCCAAAAGGTTGTGGACTCTGAACAACAGAAATGTCCAGTGTAACACCCCGTTTCCCCAAAAATAAACTAAACGCAATTTAAATCAAAACAAATATCAGAGTTGCCACCAACACAGGATGTCACAAAACAGAAACTCAACAAAACATTTCATTTATATGAATTCAATAATAAGCAGCGGAAATCATCATATAGATATATACATATAAACATCATGTACATCAATATTCGGCCATCCGCCCAAAATATACAAAATATATCCACCAAAAAGGATTCATCAAAACATGATACGACACGGAGTCAAAACAAAAATCATCAGATAAACAAATAACTCCCAAAAGCCCCGTGTTACGTATCAGAGTATCCCTACGACTCGACTCGCCACTATACAAGCTAGCTAAGAAACTGGATTATCTGTACTTCCGAAGAAGCACAGATCACAACAACAAAAAGGGGTGAGAAATCACGATCAAAATATAACGGTAATTATGTACATGAATAAAAGGCAGTAAACAAACAAACATCAACCCAGACTTACAGTCCCACACCGACACAAAACACATAACAATGCAAACATATGCAACTCAACACCATGATATGCGGTACCAACTCAACAACAACGATGGACACTTGGCCATCAACCCTCCAAAAGGGAGCACCGGATGAATCGCATACACTCTACCTTGAGCAACGATTCATCCCACCAAGACATCATGATATACACGACACCAATGCACATAACAACATAAGCACCCATGGTGCACACGATCCTCCTGATCACATTTCATCACACATCATATATATATATATATATATATATATATATATATATATATATATATATATATATATATATATATATATATATATATATATATATATATATATATATATATATATATATATATATATATATATATATATATATATATATATATATATATATATATATATATATATATATATATATATATATATATATATATATATATATATATATATATATATATATATATATATATATATATATATATATATATATATATATATATATATATATATATATATATATATATATATATATATATATATATATATATATATATATATATATATATATATATATATATATATATATATATATATATATATATATATATATATATATATATATATATATATATATATATATATATATATATATATATATATATATATATATATATATATATATATATATATATATATATATATATATATATATATATATATATATATATATATATATATATATATATATATATATATATATATATATATATATATATATATATATATATATATATATATATATATATATATTTCACACATCACCACATCCATGTATAATAACATACACCCATTGAATTATTGTAATCAAACGAATATCAAGGAAATCATGTTCCACACCATACATACACTCTCCACAGTTCACTATCAATCTCATATTCAGTCATGACCAACAAGGGTCCAATAACACTAGAGAACAAAACAGAAGAGCACCAAAAACACAACTACTGTCATGCTCGCTGGCTCACTCGCCTAGCGAAGCATCAGCGAAGACTCGCTACTCGCTCGCCCAGCGAACTCCCTAACGAAGACAGACAGTGGCTACTGGAAGCACTCGCTACCCAGTTCGCCTAGCGAAGCATCAGCGGATGCTCGCTATTCGCTCGCCTAGCGAAAGTGCTGGCGAATGTCTGCGATTTCTCAAAAACCCCACTGTTCAGAATCGACGACACTCTCCAAAATCGCCTGATTTTACTCAAACCAGTTCCCACAACACTAATGCAACTTAGCTACATAATATATCCTAAATTCCACCCGATAAAACTTTAGCTCTACCGATTAACTCATTTCCGGCTTAAAATGATGAACTACCCAGAACCCCAAATCATCCCAACAATCACATGCAACAAACCTATCTTACCATCAACAAATTCAGAATCACAACAACATAACAATTCAGTTCATCAAATCCTATGGGGTTAGGGAAATCCCTTCTACCTAGAATTCATGCAAATACCAATTTCGACCCGATTCTCCCCCCTCACCTTGATAACTCGATCAGATGATGAAACTCTTCGAAGAATCGATAACCTAAGCTCTTCTTCTTCCTCCTTGATTCTTCTCCTTCAATTTCCCTTCCAATTGGCCTTGCTCTTCTTCTTGTTCTTTCCCCCAAATTGATCGTGTTCTTCTTTCTTCCAATTCCTCTCCTTCCTTCACGTGTTCTTTCTTCCCTTCTCACTCTTGCCAAAAATACCCCTTATTCCAAATTCCTCTTATTTTAATAATAATAATAATATTATTAATAATAATAATAATAACAATACTATTATTAATTAAATTATTATGACTAAATATTATTACTAATACCAACGTCCAAAATTATTAAATAAACTCTAAGTTAAGGGCTACTCACTATCGCACTCGAACACACCCCCACGAAACACACCGAAATTAAAATAACACAAAAAAACTAGATAATTAAAATGGGCATTACAACTCTCTCCCACTTTAATTATTTTCGTCCTCGAAAATTACCTGATGGAAACAATTCCGGATACGTATCCCGCATCCTGCTTTCCAATTCCCAGGTCACACTGCCACCTGCAGCACCTCCCCAAACCACTTTCACCAAAGCTATCTCCTTCCCTCGGAGTTGCTTCATCTTACAATCTTCGATTCTCAACGGCATCGCCTCAACGGTAAGATTCTCCCTGACTTGCACTTCATCTCTCTGAATCACATGAGATGGATCCGCGACATACTTCCGAAGTTGCGACACATGAAACACGTCATGTAAATTCGAAAGCTCAGGCGGCAACGCCACCATATATGCCACAACACCAATTCTCTGCAAAATCTGATACGGCCCAATGAACTTCGGATCCAGCTTCTTGGATTTCAATGCACGACCCACACCGGTCACTAGGTTAACTCAAGAACACGTGATCACCTTCACTGAATTCCAACTCTTTTCTCCGGTTATCATGGTAACTTTTCTGTCTACTATGAGACGCCTTCATTTTCTCACGAATCATCTGAATGGTCTCAGTAGTCAGCTGCATAATTTCTGGTCCCAATACCACATTCTCACCCATCTCGTACCAACACAGAGGAGTCCTGCACCTTCTACCATATAAAGCCTCAAAAGGTGCCATCCCAATACTAGAATGGTAACTGTTGTTGTACGTGAACTCGATCAATGGTAAATGAGTATCCCACACATCACCTATTTCCAACATACAAGCCCTAAGCAAATCCTCCAACGTCTGAATAGTCCTCTCTGACTGTCCATCAGTTTGTGGATGATAAGCTGAACTCAGCTTCTACTTAGTACCCAAAGCTTCCTGCAAACTCTTCCATAATTCTGAAGTAAACCTCAGATCTCTATCCAACACAATACTCGCCGGCACACCATAAAGCTTCACAATCACCCGAATATAAATCTCTGCCAACTTCTCCAACAGAAAACTTATACTGACCGGTACAAAATATGCAGATTTCGTAAGTCGATCCACAATTACCCAAATAGCATCAAATCCTCTCGCCGTGTTCGGCAATCCCGTAACAAAATTCATGGTGATACAATCCCACTTCCAAACCGGAATTTCCAACGGTTGCATAAATACAGAGCGTCTCTGATGTTCCACCTTCGATTTCTGACACGTCAAACATGCGTAAACAAACTGAGCTATATCCTTTTTCATACTCGACCACCAAAACATCTTCCTTAAATCGTGGTACATCTTAGTAGCTCCCAGATGAACACTCAGACTACTACGATGTCCCTCGCTCAGAATTGACTTCTTCAGCTCGTCATTATCCGACACACAAATCCTGCCTCGAAATCTCAGCACACCTGCACTATCCAACTTAAAATCACTATCGGAGTCACTTCCTACTTCAGACATCAAATTCACTAGCTTCACGTCTAGCTTTTGGCCTTCTCTAATCACATCCAAGAAGTCGTTGTTCACTTGCAATTTGCCCAACATCACGCAATCTTCCGTAGTCTCGCAAACCATGCTCAAATCTCCGAACTGCTCAATAAGTTCCATTTCTGCTCAAAGCATCTTCTACTACATTTGCCTTTCTTGGATGATAACTCAAACTGAAGTCGTAATCCTTCAAAAATTCCAACCATCTTCTCTGTCTCATATTTAGCGCTTTCTGATCAAACAGATACTTCAGACTCTTATGGTCGCTGAACACCTCAAACCTTGAACCATACAAATAGTGCCTCCAGATCTTCAACACAAAAACTACCGCAGCCAATTCAAGATCATGAGTAGGATAATTCCTTTCATGCACCCTCAGTTTCCGCGAAGCATACGCCACCACCTTACCGGTATGCATAAGATCTCCGCCTAATCTCATCTTAGACGCATCACAGTACACCACAAACGGCTCGCTCGGAGTCGGCAACACTAACACCGGTGCCGTAGTCAATCTCTTCTTCAATTCTACAAAGCTCTCTTCACAAGCAGCATCCCACATAAAAACTTGGTTCTTTCTCATCAACTGAGTCAATGGCAATGCCAAAGTAGAAAAACCTTCGATAGTACCCTGCTAAACCCAAAAAGCTTCTAACTTCCATTGCTGTCTTCGGCGGTTTCCACTGCAACACTGCACTCACCTTTGATGGGTCTACCAATATACCATCACCAGATATAACATGGCCCAAGAAACTCACCGTCTTCAACCAGAATTCACACTTAGATAATTTCGCAAGCAACTTATTATCCTTTAGTACCTGCAAGGCAATTCTCAAATGTCCTGCATGATCTTCCTCCGACTTCGAATAAATCAGTATATCGTCAATGAACACAACAATAAACTGATCCAAATAAGAATGGAAGATTTGGTTCATATACTCCATGAACACTGCCGACGCATTAGACACTCCAAATGACATTACCGCATATTCTTAATGTCCATAACGGGTTCTAAATGCGGTCTTCTGAATATCACCTTCTTTCACTCTGATCTGATGGTAACCCGACCTCAAATCAATCTTACTGAACACTCGAGTTCCCACCAACTGATCCATCAAATCATCAATCCTTGGAAGAGGATATTTGTTCTTAATGGTCACTTTATTCAACTGACGGTAATTGATGCACATACGCATACTACCATCCTTCTTCTTTACCAACAGTACTGGAGCTCCCCAGGGTGACACACTCGGCCTGATAAACTTTCTATCCAACAACTCTCCAATCTGAGACTTCAATTCGGCCAATTCCAATGCCGACATCCTGTACGGCGCCATAGAGATAGGCCTCGTACCAGGTACAAGATCAATGCTAAACTCATCTTTTCTCTTCGGAAGTAACTCTGTAATATCATCAGGGAACACTTCAGGAAATTCATTAACCACCACCAACTCCTTCAATGATGATTTTCCGTCAACAACTAATGATGCAAATAAAGCAAACATTTTAGCTTCATCCTCCAACAAGATCCTTAATTCCCTACTAGACAAGGAATCCACCAAAGCTTCTTCTTCTGGCGTGAGAAACAACAACACCTTCCGAAAACAATCAATGTAGACTCGGTTGAACTCCAACCAGTTCATACCCAGAATAACATCCAACTTATCAAGGGGCAAGCAAATCAGATCCACTCCAAAATCTCTACCAAAAATAGTCAGCGGACACTTCAAACATACCAAAGAAGTAGTCACTGAACCACTAGAGGGAGTTTCAATAGTCATCCACCGCTCAAGAGTAGTCGACACCAAACCTAACCTCTTCACACAATCAACAGAGATGAACGAGTGGGTTGCACCCGTATCAATAATAGCATACAAGGGAACATTATTGATGAAACAAGTACCTTGGATCGAACGTTCCTCACTGGCAGCTTGAGTTCCCACCACCGCAAACACTTTACCACTGGTCTGAGACACCTGAGACGTCTTCGGCTTCTCGCAATGCATACTGATATGACCCTTCTCACCACAGTTATAACAGGTAGGTATAGCAACCCGACAATCAGCTACCACATGGCCCGACTTACCACACTTGAAACACTTCTTCAATTCATGAGGACAATCATTGGCACGACGGCCCGCGCCACCACACCGAAAACATTTCCCACCAGCAGGCGCTCTCCCTTCTCCGGGCTTCTTATCAGCAGCAGCCTTAAACTTCCCCTTATCAGCAGGAACACTATAAGGAGTACCACCAAACCTCTGCTTACCCTTACGGTCATTTGCAGCCTTGTAATGTGAAATCCTATCCCGGTTATCATTATCATAAATCCTGCTTCTGCTTATCAGCTCAGGATAATCCCTGATCTCCTGACAAGCGATCCCCATCTTAACTTCTGGACGCAGCCCATTCTCGAACTTCAAACACTTGGAGGTCATCGCTCCATCAGTATTTTAATGAGGACAATACTGCACCAACTCTTCAAACTTAGCACAATACTCAGCCACCGTCATATTGCCCTGCTTCAGCTCCAGAAACTCTATCTCCTTAGCACTTCGAATATCCTCCGGAAAATACTTCTCCAGAAAGCCAGTTCGAACCACCTCCCAAGTAATCGCAGTCCCTGCAGTCTCCAATCTTTGGCGACTGTTGTCCCACCAAGCTTCCGCTTCACCTTCCAGCATGTGGGTACCAAACCTCACTTTCTGCTCATCGCTACAACCCATCGTCCTGAAGATCTTCTCAATCGCCTTCAACCACTTCTGAGCAGCTTCGGGATCCAAAATTCCACCTTGAAACATCGGCGGCTTGTTACTCTGAAACTGCGCCAAATCGCTGAATTGCACACCCGCGCGCTTGGTTCTGATTAGCAACCACCTGCGCCATCGCTTGCATAGCTGCAGCCAACGCAACATCATTCCTTCCCACCATACTGCTCAACAACAACAACACCAGTTTAACAGAAAAACAAACTCTATCCTACAGACAGACTCAACTACTACACCGGCCGGATGAACCGACCTGCTCTGATACCAAGTGGTAACACCCCATTTCCCCAAAAATAAACTAAACGCAATTTAAATCAAAACAAATATCAGAGTTGCCACCAACACGGGATGTCACAAAAAAGAAACTCAACAAAACATTTCATTTATATGAATTCAACAATAAGTAGCGGAAATCATCATATAGATATATACATATACACATCATGTACATCAATATTCGGCCATCCGCCCAAAATATACAAAATATATCCACCAAAAAAGATTCATTAAAACATGATACGACACGGAGTCAAAACAAAAATCATCAGATAAACAAATAACTCCCGAAAGCCCCGTGTTACGTATCAGAGTATCCCTACGACTCGACTCGCCACTATCCAAGCTAGCTACGTACCGGGATTATCTGTACTTCCGAAGAAGCACAAACCACAATAACAACAAAAAGGGGTGAGAAATCACGATCAAAATATAAAGGTAATAATGTAGATGAATAAAAGGCAGTAAACAAACAAACATCAACCCGGACCTATAGTCCCACACCGACACATCACATATTACAATGCAAACATATGCAACTCAACACCATGATATGCGGTACCGACTCAACAACAACGATGGACACCTGACCATCAACCCTCCACAAGGGAGCACCGGATGAATCGCATACACTCCACCTTGAGCAACGATTCATCCCACCAAGACATCATGATATGAACGACACCAATGCACATAATAACACAAGCACCCACGGTGCACACGATCCTCCTGATCACATTTTATCACACATCACACACACACACACACACAAATATATATATATATATATATATATATATATATATATATATATATATATATATATATATATATATATATATATATATATATATATATATATATATATATATATATATATATATATATATATATATATATATATATATATATATATATATATATATATATATATATATATATATATATATATATATATATATATATATATATATATATATATATATATATATATATATATATATATATATATATATATATATATATATATATATATATATATATATATATATCACACATCACC
The DNA here is from genome assembly GCA_963859935.3 of Lathyrus sativus. NCBI lineage: Eukaryota > Viridiplantae > Streptophyta > Magnoliopsida > Fabales > Fabaceae > Lathyrus > Lathyrus sativus. The sequence goes on along the minus strand of OZ012736.1, from coordinate 184,643,532 downwards.
ACATCCATGTATAATAACATACACCCATTGAATTATTCTAATCAAACGAATATCAAGGAAATCATGTTCCACACCACACATACACTCTCCACAGTTCACTATCAATCTCATATTCATTCATGACCAACAAGGGTCCAATAATACCAGAGAACAAAATAGAAGAGCACCATAAACACAACTACTGTCATGCTCGCTGGCTCACTCGCCTAGCGAAGCATCAGCGAAGACTCGCTACTCGCTCGCTGTTGCACCCCAAATTTTGGCCTCTTATATCCTCATCATCATCTTAGGATCATTTCCATTTTGATTATCTAACTATAACCAGTTTCTAGTTTGTCTCTGTTTAGTTACAGGTGAATAGGATTCCGTACATTTGCAAATCGAGGGTTCGACAGTTTAATCAGTCAATGCATTGGATTGTTTCTCCATGAAGAAAATCTCTAAACCATCAAGAATACTATATGGGGTAAGGAATGAATCCAATTTGGGGTTTTCACACAAAGATCAGGAGCAGTACAGTTGATGGATCCCCGATTAGGGTTTTTGATCAAGAAAAGTCGACTGTGGTTTGACTTTTGTTTTTAAAGGTATTCCAATGGTGGGTTTGTGGTTCATTAAGCTCATATGGCTCAGGGAAGTTCACTCAAGAAGTCTTAAAACCTCAGAGGACTCAGAACGTCAACAGTCGACTCGTCAGTCATCGTCGATCGTTCGGATGACCGAAAAGTCAACTCTTCAACAATAAGGAATCTGACCTCAAGATGTGAATAAAAAATGTTCCTAATGACATATTGCATCTACCCATAAAATTTCATGACAATTGGATCAAGGGTTCAGGAGTAATCGTAAAAGTCGGGAATTAGGGTTTCGAAAGGGGCAAGACCATAACTCCTTAACCACACATCCAAATGAAGTGGTTCAAAGGTCATTAGAAAGCTCTTGACAAATCCTACAAAAGCCTCAAAGTGGTCCATAATCATAAAATGCATAGATTTGGAGTTATGATCAAATTCATTTCAAGAAGGGAAAATGACTTAGAGAAATTTCACTTTTAAGCTTGTTTTTTAGCAACTTTGAGAGGCTTTTTGGCCAAGTTCCTTTGAGAATTTGAAACTCATGAAAACATGAATGTTTTAGAGCTATTTTAGGGCTTTCTAAAAAGTAATAGAACATCTCAGTGGTATTTGTGAGTTGAGAGTTATGGGTTAGTGAAGTTGGGACTGTCACACTCGAAACACAAAATTCTGGTTTTTCCACAAGTGAGATTTTCATCAAGATGGACCATTCTCAGCCCTTAGATCTTGTTATTTCTGATATTGGGATGTTTTGAAATGTAGAAGTGTGGAAATTATGCAGAGAAATGAAAATTTTGAAGCCAAGGCAAGTGGCTTGCAAGTTGCAAATGCAACTTGCATTATAATATTCAAAATACAAAAAAGGTGGAAAGTGAAAATCTGCAGCCAGCCATGTCCCTACTCTCCCTAGCCTCACTTCAGCCACTTTAAATCCATCATCACACTTGACTTTCAGCTTACCTCCAAGCCAAGAAAACACTTTTGGAAGATTAAAGCCAAAATCCCACTTTTCCCTCTTATGAAGGAAATCTCTCAATCTGTCCTTACCCTCTCATTTCCCTATAAATAGAGGCCTTCCCTACCTCATTCCACACACAAGAGTACTCTCAAAAACCAGAGAAATCCAAAGTTCTTACTCTTTCCCTCTTTACTTCAAATTCACAAAATCTCAAAAATCACAAAAAACACCAAAAAACTGTCTTGGCAGCCCAGCCCCTAAACTCATTTCCACACATTCAAACTCATCAAAAAGCATCCACACAATCCATAAATATGGTATAGAAGGTGTCCAAGCCTTTAAACCACTCAAAAACACCATCCTCCCAAAAGTTGACTTTCATACCAAGCAACTTTGACCACAGTGCACAAAATCTGCCAAATTCTTACCTAGGCTTATTCTTGCTGTTTTAATCACTCATACACCTCATATATATCATTTTGCAACTGTTCAAAACATCAAAGATCAGTTGGAATTGAGTTTACACCAACTATCACAAAAGTTGTATTTTGCTTCAAAAGGAAGAAAGGTTTCAAAGCTAGGTTGTGCTAGAAGATTCTCTAGTTTTCTTGGCTCTTTTGCTTGTTCAAGACTATCTACAAGAGGTATGCAACATTAAACCTCATCTCATACATTACATTGCCATGTTGTATAAATTTGAGATCATGTGTTGAAATGTACTCATGCTGTCCCAAACTGTTTCATATTTCAAACATCATATCATGATTCTGCCCCCAATTGCTATGGACCTGTTTTCAATGGATCATCATTTTCTTTAGCATGTTTATGATGAATGTATGTTGTATCTTGGCTTAAAACTCATTACCTAAAAAAATCACTTGCTGCCAAAGTCTTGCCAAGGCAGATTTTTCTAACACACACACACACACACCATTTGGTTCCTGCTTGAGTCAAGATTCATGATCATTAACTTTAGAGTTGGTTAGGCCTATTTTGAATTTGCTTGTGATATGTATGTGTGATATGAGCCCTATCCTACATTTTGGCAGCCTGCATCTTTATGTTAAACTTGCAATCTATGTTTAGGATTTGGCATCCCTTGAAATTCACAATTCCCAAGCTAACAGTAGGATTAGAATTTGGATTCATTTCTGTTTAGCACTTCTTGACCTAGGTATTAAACTGCCATAGGCCTCATTTTATCTTGGACCCCTTGTGAGGCTGTCTTGGCTTGGTTATCTGCTAGGAGGGATTTATGTCTTGAACCTCAATATTGGTGCAGAGCTTTGGTTTAGTTTTGTTCTGGCTAACTGACTAGATATAAGTGCTGGCATAGGATTGTAGGTTATCTTTCGTTGTTGGTTTGCTTTTGGGATGTTAGGCTGTTGGTTGACAGTTTGGTTTGATCCTGGGGCTGTTGTCTAGTCTTAGCTATCATTTTCAAAATTACTCATCATTTGTACTTTGGCATTTTGAGGCCTGTTGGGATTTAGTGAGTGTTATTGGAGCAGGATAATCCATTTGAACATTTTCATTTCTTGAAATCCAGCTTGTGAATCTTGTGGCCTTGGCTTTCACACAATTTTTTCTAACCTATTTATTAAGATTGCAGCTTGACAGTTTTTTGTTTCATGACAGCAGTGAGTTTATTCCCTTAGAACTCATCATGAGTTTGATGTTCCAAGAATGAGCAGACCTGTGTTGGTCTTGGACTCACACTCTTTGTTTGTTTTGTTTTGGTACATGCCCAACTCATATTCATCTTGACAACTCCCATACCAGTTTTTGCTCCATTGATGTTTTGGATGAACCTCTTGTTACAATTCATTCAAAAACATATTCAAGACATGGGCAAAACTTTGTTTGATCATAATTACATCTGTTTCAGCCCATAAAATCCAAAATGCTCTTCAAAACTCATGCTTGCGTGTTCATTCCAATTCTGTGATGTGTGTATTATTTCGAGACATGTTTGTTACCATCCTGTTCTACATTAAATTTCAAGCATGATAGAATCAATTTTTGTAAGATTTGGTGTGGTTTTGATCCAATCCGCATTGGCCATTGTTTTGCTTGATTTGTCCTGGCCCAGGATGTTCATTTGTAAGGTTATGTATTTTTAGGGGTGGCATAATACTTGGATGTATCGCCACCTCAGTGGTTAAGCATTAGCCCTTAAGTCACTTGCCTCGCCCTTGGTCCTTGGTTCGATCCTCAATGAGGACATTTTTTTGGCATTTTTGTGTTTTTTCATAGTTTTTACTATTTTATTTTCTCTATCCATCAAATTAACACGCGCGCAATTTGGTCTAGTGGTAAAGGTCTGGCATTGATAAGTCCCAAGGTGGTGGGTTCAACACCCACCTGGTGCACTTTTTATTACTTATGTGTTTATTTTTATATTTTCTTCACAAATTCAAACATTCATAACTTTTTCGTTTCTAATCCTTTCTTGGTGATTCTTTTTGCCAATTTCTCGTATTAATGTATATTTTTCACCTTGTATTGTTGTGGCATTGATTGTCGTTACTCTTTAATTTGTTATCCTAGCCTTAGGATTTGAGCCTCCATGCTCATGTTTACCGTCCCGCCGCGGACAACCCTTACCCTTTTATCCTAGCCTTAGGATCTGAGCCGCCGTGCTCATGTTTACCGTCCCGCCGCGGACATCGTCTACCTCCCTTTATCCTAGCCTTAGGATTTGAGTCGCCGTACTCATGTTTAGTATCCCGCCATGGACATTCTCTACCCTAACAATCTCAACTTAGAAGAGGAGTCGTCGCACTCCATGTAAGTACTTCTCTATGAATGCTTACATCCCTTTGGAACCTTGACCACAGTCAAGAGTTCCTCATCCCTAGCTTGGGGAACTACGATTGCTCTGATTCCATTCCCGTCAGGATACGTAGGCACGAGATGCGATGTCTTCGCGAGCAAACTTGTACATACTTTATACTTTAGTTTTTTACCTTAGCACTTTTTTTCCTTAGTAAGCAAACTCTAGCAAACACAAATATTAACAAGAGGTTCTTGTAGAGTACTACAAATGTTTAGGATGTGAAATACCTACCCTATGCATAACCAACCCCCGAACCTTTAGATCTCTCTTTGCTTAGCTTTAGGCCTTGCCTTTTGCTTTGCATTTTTGTAGGTTTTTCTTTCTTTAAACCTTTCCTTTTTTGGATAAATTAAAGTCCGGTTATGAATTTATGAATTAAAGATTCAAGTTAATCAATAGCTTGGTATCACGATTCTCACCGCAACACTCGCCCAACGAACTCCCTAGTGAAGACAGACAGTGGCTACTGGAAGCACTCGCTACCCAGTTCGCCTAGCGAAGCATCAGCTAATGCTCGCTATTCGCTCGCTTAGCGAAAGTGCTGGCGAATGTCTGCGATTTCACAAAAACCCAACTGTTCAGAATCGGCGACACTCTCCGAAATCGCCCGATTTTACTCAAACCAGTTCCCACAGCACTAATGCAACTTAGCTACATAATATATCCTAAATTCCACCCGATAAAACTTCAGCTCTATCGATTAACTCATTTTCGGACTAAAATGATGAACTACCCGGAACCCCAAATCATCCCAACAATCACATGCAACAAACCTATCTTACCATCAACAAATTCAAAATCACAACAACATAACAATTAAGTTCATCAAAGCCTATGGGGTTAGGGAAATCCCTTCTACCTAGAATTCGTCCAAATACCAATTTCGACCCGATTTCCCCCCTTACCTTGATAACTCGATCAAATGATGAAACTCTTCAAAGAATCGATAACCTAAGCTCTTCTTCTTCCTCCTTGATTCTTCTCCTTCAATTTCCCTCCCAAATGGCCTTGCTCTTCTTCTTGTTCTTTCCCCCAAATTGATCGTGTTCTTCTTTCTTCCAATTCCACTCCTTCCTTCACGTGTTCTTTCTTCCCTTCCCACTCTTTCCAAAAATACCCCTTATTCCAAATTCCTCTTATTTTAATAATAATAATAATATTAATAATAATAATAACAATACTATTATTAATTAAATTATTATGACTAAATATTATTACTAATACCAAAGTCCAAAATTATTAAATAAACTCCAACTTAAGGGCTACTCACTATCGCACTCGAACACACCCCCACGAAACACACCGAAATTAAAATAACACAGAAAAACTAGATAATTAAACTGGGCGTTACAACTCTCCCCCAATTTAATTATTTTCGTCCTCGAAAATTACCTGATGGAAAAAATTCCGGATACGCATCCCGCATCCTGCTTTCCAATTCCCAGGTCACACTGCCACCTGCAGCACCTCCCCAAACCACTTTCACCAAAGCTATCTCCTTCCCTCGGAGTTGCTTCATCTTACGATTTTCGATTCTCAACGGCATCGCCTCAATGGTAAGATTCTCCCTGACTTGCACTTCATCTCTCTGAATCATATGAGATGGATCCGCGACATACTTCCGAAGTTGTGACACATGAAACACGTCATGCAAATTCGAAAGCTCAGGCGGAAACGCCATCCTATATGCCACATCACCAATTCTCTGCAAAATCTGATACGGCCCAATGAACTTCAGATCCAGCTTCTTGGATTTAAACGCACGACCCACACCGATCACTGGGTTAACTCTTAGGAATACGTGATCACCTTCACTGAATTCCAACTCTTTTCTCCGATTATCATGATAACTCTTCTGCCTATCTTGAGATGCTTTCATTTTCTCACGAATCATCTGAATGGTCTCAGTAGTCTGCTGCACAATTTCTGGTTCCAATACCACATTCTCACCTGTCTCGTACCAACACAAAAGAGTCCTGCACCTTCTACCATACAAAGCCTCAAAAGGTGTTATCGCAATACTAGAATGGTAACTATTGTTGTATACGAACTCGATCAATTGTAAATGAGTATCCCACACATCACCTTTTTCGAAAACACAAGCCCTTAGCAAATCCTCCAACATCTGAATAGTCTTCTCTAACTGTCCATCAGTTTGTGGATGATAACCTGAACTCAGCTTCAACTTAGTACCTAAAGCTTCCTGCAAACTCTTCCATAATTCTGAAGTAAACCTCGGATCTCTATCCGACACAATACTCGCCAGCGCACCATGAAGCTTCACAATCACCCTAATATAAATCTCTGCCAGCTTCTCCAACGGAAAACTTATATTGACCGGTACAAAATGTGCAGACTTCGTAAGTCAATCCACAATTACCCAAATAGCATCAAATCCTCTCGCCGTGTTCGGTAATCCCGTAACAAAATCCATGGTGATACAATCCCACTTCCAAACCGGAATTTCCAACGGTTGCATAAATCCAGAGGGTCTCTAATGTTCCACCTTCGATTTTTGACACGTCAAACAGGCGTAAACAAACCGAGCTATATCCTTTTTCATACTCGACCACCAAAACATCTTCCTTAAATCGTGGTACATCTTAGTAGCTCCCGGATGAACACTCAGACTACTAGGATGTCCCTCGCTCAGAATTGACTTCTTCAGCTCGTCATTATCCGACACACAAATCCTGCCTAGAAATCTCAGCACACCTGTAATATCCAACTTAAAATCACTATCGGAGTCACTTCCTACTCCAGACTTCAAATCCACTAGCTTCACGTCTAGCTTTTGGCCTTCTCTAATCACATCCAAGAAGTTGTTGTTCACTTGCAATTTGCCCAACATCACGCAATCTTCCGTAGTCTCACAAACCATGCTCAAATCTCTGAACTGCTTAATAAGTTCCATTTCTTTCACCATCAAAGCCGACATATGAATCGCTTTTCTGCTCAAAGCATCTGCTACTACATTTTCCTTTCCTAGATGATAACTCAAACTGAAGTCATAATCCTTCAAAAATTCCAACCATCTTCTCTGTCTCATATTTAGCTCTTTCTGATCAAACAGATACTTCAGACTCTTATGATCACTGAACACCTCAAACCTTGAACCATATAAATAGTGCCTCCAGATCTTCAACACAAAAACTACCGCATCCAATTCAAGATCATGAGTAGGATAGTTCCTTTCATGCACCCTCAGTTGTCGCGAAGCATACGCCACCACCTTACCGTTCTGCATAAGAACTCCGCCTAATCCTATCTTAGACGCATCACAGTAAACCACCTGATGGTAACCCGACCTCAAATCAATCTTATTGAACACTCGAGTTCCCACCAACTGATCCATCAAATCATCAATCCTTGGAAAAGGATATTTGTTCTTAATGGTCACTTTATTCAACTGACGGTAATCAATGCACAAACGCATACTACCATCCTTCTTCTTTACCAACAGTACTAGAGCTCCCCATGATGACACACTCAACTTGATAAACTTTCTATCCAACAACTCTCCAATCTGAGACTTCAATTCGGCCAATTCCACTACCGACATCCTGTAGGGTGCCATAGAGATAGGCCTCGTACCAGGTACAAGATCAATGCTAAACTCAACTTCTCTCTTCGGAGGTAACTCTGTAATATCATCAGGGAAGACTTCAGAAAATATTTTAGCTTCATCCTCCAACAAGATCCTTAATTCCGTACTAGACAAGGAATTTGCCAAAGCTTCTTCTTCTGGCGTGAGAAACATCAACACCTTCCGAAAACAATCAATGTAGACTCGGTTGAACTCCAACCAGTTCATACCCAAGGGCAAGCAAATCAGATCCACTCCAAAATCTCTACCAAAAATAGTCAGCGGACACTTCAAACATACCAAAGAAGTAGTCACTGAACCATTAGAGGGAGTTTCAATAGTCATCCGCCGCTCAAGAGTAGTCGGCACCAAACCTAACCTCTTCACACAATCAACAGAGATGAACGAGTGGGTTGCACCCTAAATTTTGACCCCTTAGATATTCATCATCATTTTAGGATCATATTCATTTGATTATCTAACCTTAACCTATTTCAAGTTTGTCTTTGTTAAGATACAAGTGAATTAGGGTTCCGTACAGCCGAGAATCGAGGTTTCGATGATTAATCATTCAATTTATTGGATTTATTCTCCATGAAATAAGTCTCCACATCATCAAATATACTCCATTAGGTCAAGTATGAATCCAATTTGAGGTTGTCCCACAAAGATCCAGGACAGTGCAGTTCAGGATACCCGATTAGGGTTTTCGATCAGGAAAAGTCAACAGTAGTTTGACTTTTGATTTAAATGGTGATCCAATGGTGGGATCATGATCCATGAAGTTCATATGGCTTAGTGAAGTCTACTCAAGAAGTTTCAAGGCCTCAAAAGACCCGAAACATCAACAGTCGACTCGGTAGTCATCGATCGATCGTTTGGTTGACCAAAAAGTCAACTCTTCAATCATAAGGAATTTGACCTCAAAGTATGAAGAAAAAATGTTCCTAGTAACATATTACACCTACCCATGAAGTTTCATGACCATTGGATCAAGGATTGAGGAGTAATCAAAAAATCGGGAAATTAGGATTTTGAAAGGGACAAGACCATAACTCCCTAACCACATATCCAATTGAGTTGGTTCAAAGCTCATTGGAATGGTCTTGACAAGTCCTACAAAAGTCCCACAGTGGTCCATGAGCAGAAAATGCATAGATTTGGAGTTATGGCCAAAGTCATTACAAGAGGGAAAAAACACTTGGAAAAATTCTAAGTTGCTGGCCTTTTTAGGCATGTTTTTAGCCAACTTTGAGTGGATTTTTGACCTAGTTCCACTTGGAACCTGAAGATCATGAAAACATGAAAGTTGTAGAGCTTCATGAGGGCTTTCCAAAATGTACTAGAACTCCTCCATAGCCCTTATGAGTTGAGAGTTATGAATTCAGCAAGTTGGGATTTCAACACTTGAGTTCATCATTTTCACTTTTTCACAAACTCACTCTTTAACCACTTGAGCTATTCTCAGCCATCTGATCATGTTTCTATCTGTTAATTAGAGAGTGTGATGAGTAGAAGTGTAGAAAATGAATGGATTTAGTAAGCCTTGCAAGTTGTATGCAAGTGGCATTATTTTAATCAAACAAATCAAGGAAAGAGAAACGTTTCATGAAGTAACTTGCAGCTGCAGTTCCCCTACTCCCTAGCCACACTTCAATCACTTCCATGTCTTCCTTGCCACTTGATTTGTGCATCATCTTGAGCCAAGAACTTGGACTTGCAGCTACAACAAATCTTGAACAAAGATTGCATTTACGAAACTCCCTCCAAAATGCCAAAAGACAAATCTGCCCCAAACCATTCCTTGGCCTATAAATAGAGGTTTCCTCTATGTTGAAACATACACAAGAGCAATCTAAAACCCAAGAGAAAACCATATCTCTCATCTTACCTTGCTTTGCTTATAAGTGAAGAAATCATTCCAAAACTTCTCAAAAAATCTGCCTTGAGCATTTAGCCTTCCAAAACCATTTCCACCCACTTAAAATCATCACAAACCATCCATACAATCAACAAATAATGTGTGGGAGGCGTTCAAGCTTTTAAACCAGACAAAAACTTCATTTTCTTAAAAGTCAACTTTCAACCAAGCAAAGTTTGACTTCACACACAAAATCTGATAAATCACTGCTCAGGTCTGTTTTGATCATTTTAAACCTCCAAACACCTTAGGTTTATGATGTACCAACTGTCCATAACCTAAAATACCATCATCATCACTTATTTTGAGTTCGTCCTAAAGTTCACTTGTTTACTTCAAGTGCAAGAAAAGCTGCATTTTCATCAAGGCATTGGTTGGAGCTTATTTGGGAGTCTTCAAGTTTTCCCTACTATATTAGCTTTCTTGGAGGTCTACAAGAGGTTGTTAGTCACTATCCTCATCTTAAACTGTCATGAGTATGTTTAATGTGCATTAGTTGGATTGAGTTTAAATGCAATGTGCAGTTCATGTTTGAATCTGCCATATTTTGCTTGTTTTGCTCATTAATGTGTATTTCTCTTATGATCATCATACAATATGGTTTATTGTTGTGTTTATGCTTTGGAAGCTCTCTTAAATGCTACTCTATGTCATGTATGAACATATGAAATATTGTTGGCAACTGTTATGAAGTTTGATGTTGTTTTGATTTTGTTCAGTATATGAATGATGTTGACTTGGTTCTGTTGCAAACAACATCCTTGGATATTGATCTTGTTTGTTTGCATTTTGAATTAGAAGTCCCTATATGTTTGATTCATGTGATGTTTGTATTATTTGAAACTGGTTTGGTTTTGGATCTGCACCATTCTGTTCTTGCCTTTTTCAACTCATATGCATTTTTTCAACTCAGAGGTCATTTTTAATTCTAGCACATTTTGGATCATCCTTGTGTTTGAACTTGTTCTATAACATGTTTTGAATGTGTTTGTAAGTTGTATGGTCTTGTTAGATTTGTTAAAGAATCATTGGGATGATTCATGTGACTGTGAGGCCTGTTTCAAAGTCATGATGACCAATACTTTGCTTGCTGTCATAGGGTCATAACCATCATATGCCATATGCATTGAGTTTGTTGCTTGCCATTGTCATGCTAAGTGAATATCTGTGATAACTTTAACTATTGCTGTGTGTTTGATCTATGTTTGTTAACATGAGAATCTAGTATCATTGAATCATGTTTTGTCTAGATAATTGACATTATCATTTTTTTGCATCAGTTGATGTTTTAGGGCTGCTTCTAATCATGATTTGTCCATATCTGGTTTGTGTAGTCATTTGTGATAAGCCTATATGTATGTTTTGATGTCTTATGAATCATGTTTGGATTCTATCTTGAAATTGCTTGTAAGCATCATTGGTAAATGAATTGAATGGTTGCATTAGCATGTCATACCTTTTCTGTTACAAGTTCAAACTGCCATTTAACCCTAGCACTATTGTTATAGGATGCATATTGTCATTAAACTTGTAAGTTGTCATGAGCATTGAGGCATTAAGACTAATTGTTGATTATGCTAGCATTGTCATGTTAGAATTCACTATGTTGCTGCTATAACTGTCTAATTTGAACCACTGCCATATGCTTGCAAATTGTTATGTGCATTAGGTGCTTTAGGGCTAATTGTGGTTTAATGCTAGCATTGTCATGTTAGAGCTCACCACGTTGCTGTCATAACTGTTTGATTCATGAACCACTATGTAATGCTGCTACCTACTTTGCTTCCAACCATTACCATTTTTGTTGTTTATGCTTGCTTGTAAGCAAGAACATGTTTGTTTAATGTTAATTGTCATGTTGCATATGTTGCTGCTAGAACTAGGCTTTTCATGCTAGACTTGGTTTGTGTTCATTACCATAGAGTTGTGACCCTCATTTTAAGGCATGTTTTGAATTAATGTTGGATTGGTATTGTAATAACCAAAAACTTGCTGTCAAACTTGTGTTTTGAGGTTTTCACCTCTTGTGTTATCAATTACTTTGTTGAGTTTTCTTGCGAGCTGCTTTGAGTTCATGTTTTGATGTGTGTGAATCACTTTATGTGTGTTGATTGAGTTAAAGCATGTAGGCTGCAATATGATTGTTCTTATTTTCCAAACAACATTTCAAGCATTTTTGTTCAATAATTGCCACTAGCATACCAGTTTCTGTTTTGGTTGATTTTTGAATGTTCTTTGCTTCTAGAATCCATAGGCTATGTATTTGAAGTTTGTGCATGCCTTCATCTGATCCTAATCACTTCTGTCTTGAGCTATAGCTTCCATAATGCATATCCAAGCTTCCATCTGCAATTGCCATCGTGTTTTAATTTGTGTGCTTCATCTTGAAAAAATAATGATGCCATCGTGTTCCTTGTTGAATTTCACATGAGATAGACCCAAATTTTGTTAAATTTGTTTGTGTTTTGAAAGATTTACGATGAAACTGTTTCCATGTCAACCTGCCTTGTTTGCTTATCTTGCCTTGCCCAAAATGCTTGCTTTGTTAGGTCTATGTATTTATTGGGGTGGCATAATACACGGATGTATCGCCACCCCAGTGGTTATGCCTTGCTCTCATATTGCCTTGTCATGTTACCTGACCTGAGTTCGATCTGTGTGGAGATCAACTCTTTTGGTCATTTTTCATATTTTCCTTGTTTTCACATTTTTTTCTATCTTTTTCCTTCAATTGTCACGCGCGCGCCTCTGGCTGGTTTGGCCATGTTTTGAAATTATATTCACAAGGTGGTGGGTTCAACACCTACCAAGCGCACATCCTTATTTTTAATTACTATGTTTGTTTGATTTTTCTTTAAATTTCAAAATAGCATGACTTTGTCAATTTTTGTCATTTTTGATTGATTCTTTTTGCAATTGTCTTGTATTTTTGCATAGTTTCATATGGTATTTTAAAAACGTAGAATTGTCATTTTAGAAACATTTTGCATTAAAAAAGAAGTCATGCTTCATTTTTAGGGTTTTCACCCTTCCCTCTTGCAATCTCCCTTTCAAACTTTTGATTCCTCTTTCTTAAGCTTGATGTTTGTCAACTCTTTTGTGTGTGTGATTTTTGATTTCAACTTTTGCTTGTGAGCATTATGTTTGTTTCATCTGATTTCCATTTAAAATCCCCATGAAATTTTAACTGTCCATCAAGTTATAACTTGTTTGCATTGGTTGTTAGCGTTATCTTTGTCAAGATATGTCTTTGGTTTTCACCCTTTGTGTTTAAGTCTTATAAGAACTTATCCTTGCTTGATATTGTAATATGATTGCATGTTCTTGGTTGTGACCATCTATCTTGATTGTAATCCTTGCTTGATATTGTAATATGCTTGCATGTTCTTGGTTGTGACCATCTATCTTGTTTGAAATCTTTGATATTGTGATATCCTTATGCATGTTCTTGGTTGTAACAATTCATCCTGTTTGAAATCCTTGCTTATTGTAATATGCTTGTTTATTCTTGGTTGTAACCATATCTCTTTGTATTCATCATGTTTGATTGATTGTTGCTTTGTTAAGTTTGTTTCACCCAAGTGATGAAACTCTTTAGTTCTCATCCAAGTTGCCTCATCTTTTCCCTTCCAAAGGAAAGTCTCTATATTGACCTTTGGGTCATAGATAACTCATTACCCTCCCTTGACTTTGTAAAGTCATCTATACACTTAGTTAAGTTAGAACCTATCCATTGGACTTTGCTTGAGTCTAAAAAGCTTACCCCTTGTTAGGAGTGCTCTTTCAATTAGAAATTCAGATTAGAGTTGGTTAACTCTTTGTAAGAATCATGGAGATGATTACTTACTCCCCTTTCTTGAGTGTTCAATGTAGATTTAGAGAGTTTTCTTAAACTCTACACAAGTATTGTAATGTTTGTTCCCCTTTGAACCTTGATCATAATCAAGTGTTCTTTATCCCTAGTGAGGTGAACTACGATTGCTCTGATTCTATCCTAGTAAGGATACGTAGGCAGAGGACGCGATGTCTTTGCGAGCAAGCTTAGAAACTATCTTTAGGTCTTAACCTACACCCTTTTACCCAATCCCAATCCATAGCAAACATTTAGCAAGCTTAGCATACAAACAAACAAAAGGTTTCTATAGGGTACTACAGATGTTTAGGATGTGAAATACCTACCCTAGGCATAACCAACCCCCGATCCCCGAATCTCTTAGGGTTGTTGTTACATCGCGCAAAAGGTTCTTTCTTTCTTTAGACCTCTCCTTTGGATAAATTAAAGTCCGGTTGTGAATTTAAGAATTAAGATTCAAGTTAATCAATAGCTTGGTATCATGATTCTCACTACAACAACACCCATATACATAATAGCAGACAAGGGAACATTATTGATGAAACAAGTACCTTGGATCGAACGTTCCTCACTGGCAGCTTGAGTTCCCACCACCGCAAACACTTTACCACTGGTCTGATATGGCTTCGGCTTCTCTTAATGCGTACTGATATGACCCTTCTCACCACAGTTATAACAGGTAGGTGTAGCGACCCGACAATCAGCTACCACATGGCCCAGGTTACCACACTTGAAACACTTCTTCACCTCATGAGGACAATCATTGGCACGATGACTCGCACCACCGCACCGAAAACATTTCCCACCAGTAGACGCTCTCCCTTCTCTGGGCTTCTTATCAGCAGCAGCCTTAAACTTCCCCTTATCAGCAGGAATACTATAAGGAGTACCACCAAACCTCTGCTTACCCTTACGGTCATTTGCAGCCTTGTAATGTGCAATCCTAGCCCGGTTATCATTATCATAAATCCTGCTTCTGCTTATCAGCTCAGGATAATCCCTGATCCTGTGACAAGCGATCCCCATCTTAACTTCTGGACGCAGCCCATTCTCAAACTTCAAACACTCGGAGGTCATCGCTCCGTCAGTATTGTAATAAGGATAATACTGCACCAACTCTTCAAACTTAGCAGCATACTCAGCCACCGTCATATTGCCCTGCTTCAGCTCCAGAAACTCTATCTCCTTAGCACTTCAAATATCCTCCGGAATATACTTCTCCACAAAGCCAACTCGAACCACCTCCCAAGTAATCGCAGTGCCTGCAGTCTCCAATCTTTGGCGACTGTTGTCCCACCAAGCTTCCGCTTCACCTTCTAGAATATGGGTACCAAACCTCACTTTCTTCTCATCGCTACAACCCATCATCCTGAAGATCTTCTCAACCGCCTTCAGCCACTTCTGAGCAGCTTCGGGATCCAAAATTCCACCTTGAAACATCGGCGGCTTGTTACTCTGAAACTGCGCCAAATCCCTGAATTGCGCACCCGCAACTTGGTTCTGATTAGCAACCACCTGCGCCATCGCTTGCATAGCTGCAGCCAACGCAACATCATTCCTTCCCGCCATACTGCTCAACAACAACAACACCAGGTTAACAGAAAATCAAACTATATCCTACAGACAGACTCAACTACTACAATGGCCGGATGGACCGACCTGCTCTATTACCAACTTGTAACACCCCGTTTCCCCAAAAATAAACTAAACACAATTTAAATCAAAACAAATATCAGAGTTGCCACCAACACGGGATGTCACAAAACAGAAACTCAACAAAACATTTCATTTATATGAATTCAACAATAAGCAGCGGAAATCATCATATAGATATATACATATAAACATCATGTACATCAATATTCGGCCATCCGCCCAAAATATACAAAATATATCCACCAAAACATGATACGACACAGAGTCAAAACAAAAATCATCAGATAAACAAATAACTCCCAAAAGCCCCGTGTTACATATCAGAGTATCCGTACGACTCAACTCGCCACTATCCAAGCTAACTACGCACCTGAATTATCTGTACTTCCGAAGAAGCACAGACCACAAAAAAAAAGGGGAGAGAAATCATGATCAAAATATAACGGTAATAATGTACATGAGTAAAAGGCAGTAAACAAACAAACATCAACCCGGACCTACAGTCCCACACCGACACAACACACATAACAATGCAAACATATGCAAATCAACACCATGATATGCGGTACTGACTTAACAACAACGATGGACACATGGCCATCAACCCTTCACAAGGGAGCACCGGATGAATCGCATACGCTCCACCTTGAGCAACAATTCATCCCACCAAGACATCATGATATGAACGACACTAATGCACATAATAACACAAGTACCCACGGTGCACACGATCCTCCTAATCACATTTCATCACCCATCACACACACACACACACACACACACACACACACACACACACACACACACACACACACACACACACACACACACACACACACACACACACACACACACACACACACACACATACACACACACACACACACACACACACACACACACGCACACACACACACACACACACACACACACACACACACACACACACACACACACACACACGCACACACACACGCACACACACACACACACACACAGATATATATATATATATATATATATATATATATATATATATATATATATATATATATATATATATATATATATATATATATATATATATATATATATATATATATATATATATATATATATATATATATATATATATATATATATATATATATATATATATATATATATATATATATATATATATATATATATATATATATATATATATATATATATATATATATATATATATATATATATATATATATTTCACACATCACCACATCCATGTATAATAACATACACCCATTGAATTATTCTAATCAAACGAATATCAAGGAAATCATGTTCCACACCACACATACACTCTCCACAGTTCACTATCAATCTCATATTCAGTCATGACCAACAAGGGTCCAATAACACCAGAGAACAAAACAGAACAGCACCAAAAACACAACTACTGTCATGCTCGCTGGCTCACTCGCCTAGCGAAGCATCAGCGAAGACTCACTACTCGCTCTCCCAATGAACTCCCTAGCGAAGACAGATAGTGGCTATTGGAAGCACTCGCTACCTAGTTTGCCTAACGAAGCATCAGCGAATGCTCGCTATTCGCTCGCCTAGCGAAAGTGCTGGCGAATGTCTGCGATTTCAAAAAAACCCCACTGTTCAGAATCGGAGACACTCTCCGAAATCGCCCGATTTTACTCAAACCAGTTCCCACAGCACTAATGTAACTTAGCTACATAATATATCCTAA
This sequence comes from Lathyrus sativus, assembly GCA_963859935.3. Classification (NCBI taxonomy): domain Eukaryota; kingdom Viridiplantae; phylum Streptophyta; class Magnoliopsida; order Fabales; family Fabaceae; genus Lathyrus; species Lathyrus sativus. The sequence continues at coordinate 184,626,403 of OZ012736.1, read as the reverse complement.
ATTCCACCCGATAAAACTTCAGCTCTACCGATTAACTCATTTCTAGCTTAAAATGATGAACTACCCGGAACCCCAAATCATCCCAACAATCACATGCAACTAACCTATCTTACCATCAACAAATTCAGAATCACAACAACATAACAATTCAGTTCATCAAAACCTATGGGGTTAGGGAAATCCCTTCTACCTAGAATTCATGCAAATCCCAATTTCGACCCAATTCTCCCCCCTTACCTCGATAACTCGATCAGATGATCAAACTCTTCGAAGAATCGATAGCCTAAGCTATTCTTCTTCCTCCTTGATTCTTCTCCTTCAATTTCCCTTCCAATTGGCCTTGCTCTTCTTCTTGTTCTTTACCCCAAATTGATCGTGTTCTTCTTTCTTCTAATTCCTCTCCTTCCTTCACGTGTTCTTTCTTCCCTTCCCACTCTTGCCAAAAATACCCCTGATTCCAAATTCCTCTTATTTTAATAATAATAATAATAATAATAATAATAATTATTATTATTATTATTATTATTATTATTATTATTATTATTATTATTATTATTAATAACAATACTATTATTAATTAAATTATTATGACTAAATATTATTACTAATACCAAAGTCCAAAATTATTAAATAAACTCCAACTTAAGGGCTACTCACTATCGCACTCGAACACACCCCCACGAAACACACCGAAATTAAAATAACACATGAAAACTAGATAATTAAAATGGGCGTTACAACTCTCCCCCACTTTAATTATTTTCGTCCTCGAAAATTACCTGATGGAAACAATTCCGGATACGCATCCCACATCCTGCTTTCCAATTCCCAAGTCACACTGCCACCTGCAGCACCTCCCCAAACCACTTTCACCAAAACTATCTCCTTCCCTCGGAGTTGCTTCATCTTACGATCTTTAATTCTCAACGGCATCGCCTCAAAGGTAAGATTCTCCCTGCCTTGCACTTCATCTCTCTGAATGACATGAGATGGATCCGCGACATACTTCCGAAGTTGCGACACATGAAACACGTCATGCAAATTCGAAAGCTCAGGCGGCAACGCCACCCTATATGCCACAACACCAATTCTCTGCAAAATCTGATACGGCCCAATGAACTTCGGATCCAACTTCTTGTATTTCAACGCACAACCCACACCGGTCACTGGGTTAACTCTCAGGAACACGTGATCACCTTCACTGAATTCCAACTCTTTTCTCCGATTATCATGATAACTCTTCTGCCTATCCTGAGATGCTTTCATTTTCTCACGAATCATTTGAATGGTCTCACTAGTCTGCTGCATAATTTCTGGTCCCAATACCACATTCTCACCCGTCTCGTACCAACACAGAGGAGTCCTGCACCTTCTACCATACAAAGCCTCAAAAGGTGCCATCCTAATACTAGAATGGTAACTGTTGTTGTACGTGAACTCGATCAATGGTAAATGAGTATCCCATGCATCACCTTTTTCCAACACACAAGCCCTCAGCAAATCCTCCAACGTCTGAATAGTCCTCTCTGAATGTCCATCAGTTTATGGATGATAAGCTGAACTCAGCTTCAACTTAGTACCCAAAGCTTCCTGCAAACTCTTCCATAATTCTGAAGTAAACCTCAGATCTCTATCCGACACAATACTCGCTGGCACACCATGAAGCTTCACAATCACCCGAATATAAATCTCTGCCAGCTTCTCCAACGGAAAACTTATATTGACCGGTACAAAATGTGCAGACTTTGTAAGTCGATCCACAATTACCCAAATAGCATCAAATCCTCTCGCCGTGTTCGACAATCCCGTAACAAAGTCCATGGTGATACAATCCCACTTCCAAACCGGAATTTCCAACGGTTGCATAAATCCAGAGGGTCTCTGATGTTCCACCTTCGATTTTTGACACGTCAAACAGGCGTAAACAAACTGAGCTATATCCTTTTTCATACTCAACCACCAAAACATCTTCCTTAAATCGTGGTACATCTTAGTAGCTCCCGGATGAACACTCAGACTACTACGATGTCCCTCGCTCAGAATTGACTTCTTCAGCTCGTCATTATCCGACACATAAATCCTGCCTCGAAATCTCAACACACCTACACTATCCAACTTAAAATCACTATCGGAGTCACTTCCTACTCCAGACATCAAATCCACTAGCTTCACGTCTAGCTTTCGGCCTTCTCTAATCACATCCATGAAGTCGTTGTTCACTTGCAATTTGCCCAACATCACGCAATCTTCTGTAGTCTCGCAAACCATGCTCAAATCTCTGACCTGCTCAATAAGTTCCATTTCTTTCACCATCAAAGCCGACATATGAATCGCTTTTTTGCTCAAAGTATCTGCTACTACATTTGCCTTTCCTGGATGATAACTCAAACTGAATTCATAATCCTTCAAAAATTCCAACCATCTTCTCTGTCTCATTTTTAGCTCTTTCTGATCAAACATATACTTCAGACTCTTATGATCGCTGAACACCTCAAACCTTGAACCATACAAATAGTGCCTCTAGATCTTCAACACAAAAACTACCGCAGCCAATTCAAGATCATGAGTAGGATAGTTCCTTTCATGCACCCTCAGTTGCCGCGAAGCATACGCCACCACCTTACCGTTTTGCATAAGAACTCCGCCTAATCCCGTCTAAGACGCATCATAGTACACCACAAACGGCTCGCTCGGAGTCGGCAACCCTAACACCGATGCCGTAGTCAATCTCTTCTTCAATTCTATAAAGCTCTCTTCACAAGCAGCATCCCACACAAAAACTTGGTTCTTTCTCGTCAACTGAGTCAATGGCAACACCAAAGTAGAAAAACCTTTGATAAACCTTCGATAGTACCCTGCTAAACCCAAAAAGCTTCTAACTCCCGTTGCTGTCTTCGGCGGTTCCCACTGCAACACTGCACTCACCTTTGATGGGTCTACCGATATACCATCACCAGATATTACATGGCCCAAGAAACTCACTGTCTTCAACCAGAATTCACACTTAGACAGTTTCGCAAACAACTTATTATCCATTAGTACCTGCAAGGCAATTCTCAAATGTCCTACATGCTCTTCCTCCGACTTTGAATAAATTAGTATATCGTCAATGAACACAACAATAAACTGATCCAAATAAGAATGGAAGATTCGGTTCATATACTCCATGAACACTCCCGGCACATTAGACACTCCAAACGGCATTACCGCATATTCGTAATGCCTGTAACGGATTCTAAATGCGGTCTTCTAAATATCACCTTCTTTCACTCTGATCTGACGGTAACCCGACCTCAAATCAATCTTACCGAACACTCGAGCTCCCACCAACTGATCCATCAAATCATCAATCCTTGGAAGAGGATATTTATTCTTAATGGTCACTTTATTTAACTGACGGTAATCGATGCACAGACGCATACTACCATCCTTCTTATTTACCAACAGTACTGGAGCTCCCCATGGTGACACACTCGGCCTGATAAACTTTCTATCCAACAATTCTCCAATCTGAGACTTTAATTCGGCCAATTCCACTGCCGACATCCTGTACGGCGCCATAGAGATAGGCCTCGTACCAGGTACAAGATCAATGCTAAACTCAACTTCTCTCTTCGGAGGTTACTCTGTAATATCATCAAGGAACACTTCAGGAAATTCATTCACCACTGCCAACTCCTTTAGTGATGATTTTCCGTCAACAGCTAATGATGCAAATAAAGCAAACATTTTAGCTTCATCCTTCAACAAGATCCTTAATTCCCTACTAGACAAGGAATCCGCCAAATCTTCTTCTTCTGGCGTGAGAAACAACAACACATTCCGAAAACAATCAATGTAGACTTGGTTGAACTCCAACCAGTTCATACCCAGAATAACATCCAACTTATCAAGGGGCAAGCAAATCAGATCCACTCAAAAATCTCTACCAAGAATAGTCAGCGGACACTTCAAACATACCAAAGAAGTAGTCACTGAACCACTAGGGGGAGTTTCAATAGTCATCCGCCGCTCAAGAGTAGTCGGCATCAAACCTAACCTCTTCACACAATCAACAGAGATGAACGAGTGGGTTGTACTCGTATCAATAATAGCAGACAAGGGAACACTATCGATGAAACAAGTACCTTGGGTCGAACGTTCCTCACTGGTAGCTTGAGTTCCCACCACCGCAAACACTTTACCACTGGTCTGAGACACCTGAGACGGCTTTGGCTTCTCGCAATGCGTACTGATATGTCCCTTCTCACCATAGTTATAACAGGTAGGTATAGCGACCCGACAATCAGCTACCACATGGCCCAGCTTACCAAATTTGAAACACTTCTTCACCTCATGAGGACAATCATTAGCACGATGACCCGCGCCACCGCACCGAAATCATTTCCCATCAGCAGACGCTCTCCCTTCTATGGGCTTCTTATCAGCAATAACCTTAAACTTCCCCTTATCAGCAGGAATACTATAAGGAGTACCACCAAACCTCTGCTTACCCTTACGGTCATTTGCAACCTTGTAATGTGCAATCCTAGCCCGATTATCATTATCATAAATCCTGCTTCTGCTTATCAGCTCAGGATAATCCCTGATCTTCTGACAAGCGATCCCTATCTTAACTTCTAGACGCAACCCATTCTCAAACTTCAAACACTTGGAGGTCATCGCTCCGTCAGTATTGTAATGAGGACAATACTGCACCAACTCTTCAAACTTAGCAGCATACTCAGCCACCGTCATATTGCCCTGCTTCAGCTCCAGAAACACTATCTCCTTAGCACTTCGAATATCCTCTGGAAAATACTTCTCCAAAAAGCCAGTTCGAACCACCTCCCATGTAATCGCAGTCCCTACAGTCTCAAATCTTTGGCGACTCTTGTCCCACCAAGCTTTTGCTTCACCTTCCAGCATATGGGTACCAAACCTCACTTTCTGCTCATTGCTACAACCCATCGTCCTGAAGATCTTCTCAATCGCCTTCAGCCACTTCTGAGCAGCTTCGGGATCCAAAATTCCACCTTGAAACGTTGGCGCCTTGTTACTCTGAAACTGCGCAAAATCCATGAATTGCGTACCCGCAGCTTGGTTATGATTAGCAACCACCTGCGCCATCGCTTGCATAGCTGCAGCCAACGCAACATCATTCCTTCTCGCCATACTGCTCAACAACAACAACACCAGGTTAACAGAAAAACAAACTCTATCCTACAGACAGACTCAACTACTACACTGGCCGGACGGACCGACCTGCTCTGATACCAACTTGTAACACCCCGTTTCCCCAAAAATAAACTAAACGCAATTTAAATCAAAATAAATATCAGAGTTGCCACAAACACGGGATGTCACAAAACAGAAACTCAACAAAATATTTCATTTATATGAATTCAACAATAAGCAGCGGAAATCATCATATAGATATATACATATAAACATCATGTACATCAATATTCGGCCATCCGCCAAAAATATACAAAATATATCCACCAAAAAGGATTCATCAAAACATGATACGACACGGAGTCAAAACAAAAATCATCAGATAAACAAATAACTCCCAAAAGCCCCATGTTACGTATCAGAGTATCCCTATGACTTGACTCGCCACTATCCAAGCTAGCTACGCACCTGGATTATCTGTACTTCCGAAGAAGCACAGACCACAACAACAACAAAAAGGGGTGAGAAATGACGATCAAAATATAACGGTAATAATGTACATGAATAAAAGGCAGTAAACAAATAAACATCAACCCGGACCTACAGTTCCACACCGACACAACACATATAACAATGCAAACATATGCAACTCAACACCATGATATGCGGTACCGACTCAACAACAACGATGGACACCTGGCCATCAACCCTCCACAAGGGAGCACCGGATGAATTGCATACACTCCACCTTGAGCAACGATTCATCCCACCAAGACATCATGATATGCACGACACCAATGCACATAACAACACAAGCACCCACGGTGCACACGATCCTCCTGATCATATTTCATCACACATCACACATATATGTATATATATATATATATATATATATATATATATATATATATATATATATATATATATATATATATATATATATATATATATATATATATATATATATATATATATATATATATATATATATATATATATATATATATATATATATATATATATATATATATATATATATATATATATATATATATATATATATATATATATATATATATATATATATATATATATATATATATATATATATATATATATATATATATATATATATATATATATATATATATATATATATATATATATTTCACACATCACCACATCCATGTATAATAACATACACCCATTGAATTATTCTAATCAAACGAATATCAAGGAAATCATGTTCCACACTACACATACACTCTCCATAGTTCACTATCAATCTCATATTCAGTCATGACCAACAAGGGTCCAATAACACCAGAGAACAAAACATAACAGCACCAAAAACACAACTATTGTCATGCCCGCTGGCTCACTCGCCTAGCGAAGCATCAGCGATGACTCGCTACTCGCTCTCCCATCGAACTCCCTAGCGAAAACAGATAGTGGCTACTGGAAGCACTCACTACCCAGTTCGCCTAGCGAAGCATCAGCGAATGCTCGCTATTCGCTCGCCTAGCGAAAGTGCTGGCGAATGTCTGCGATTTCACAAAAACCCCACTGTTCAGAATCGGCGACACTCTCCGAAATCACCCGATTTTACTCAACCCAGTTCCCACAACACTAATGCAACTTAGCTACATAATATATCCTAAATTCCACCCGATAAAACTTCAGCTCTACCGATTAACTCATTTTCGGCTTAAAATGATGAACTACCCGGAACCCCAAATCATCCCAACAATCACATGCAACAAACCTATCTTGCCATCAACAAATTCAGAATCACAACAACATAACAATTCAGTTCATCAAAACCTATGGGGTTAGGGAAATCCCTTCTACCTAGAATTCATGCAAATACCAATTTTGACCCGATTCTCCCTCCCCTTACCTCGATAACTCGATCAGATGATGAAACTCTACGAAGAATCGATAGCCTAAGCTCTTCTTCTTCCTCCTTGATTCTTCTCCTTCAATTTCCCTTCCAATTGGCCTTGCTCTTCTTCTTGTTCTTTCCCCCAAATTGATCATGTTCTTCTTTCTTCCAATTCCTCTCCTTCCTTCACGTGTTCTTTCTTCCCTTCCCACTCTTGCCAAAAATACCCCTTATTCCAAATTCCTCTTATTTTAATAATAATAATAATAATATTAATAATAATAATAATAACAATACTATTATTAATTAAATTATTATGACTAAATATTATTACTAATACCAAAGTCCAAAATTATTAAATAAACTCCAACTTAAGGACTACTCACTATCGCACTCGAACACACCCCCACGAAACACACCGAAATTAAAATAAAACAGAAAAACTAGATAATTAAAATGGGCGTTATGGGTTTGGACTCTTGAGGACTCTTTCTGTTCAGGCGCTTTCATCCTTAAGCTTGACCCAAGAACAGGCAACAACTGTGGGCAAGGAGATTCTAACACCAAATATTGTAGGATATACTCTTGACATACTGCGGCTTTAGAAATGGGAATAGGAGTATCCGTCTCTTTTTCACGACAGGGAGCAAATTCGCCTGATACCTTTATGCCGCTCGACGTGAATTCAATTGCCTTCGAATTAATCAGGTCCTAACCTTATACTTAAAAGCTTTACAGTTCGCGACGTTATGCCCCTGTCCTCCGGAGTGGAAATCACAATAAGCATTGATGTCAAAGCCCGGTGGCGGTTGGCCAGTAAGTGGAGCCAAAGTCCGAGACTTAACCAACTAAAATTGGAGCAAGAGTTGCACCAACTAAGCATAATCCATGGGGATCTGATCAAAGATTCTATCTTGTGATTTTATCCTTTGACCATATCTTCTAATCCTAGGATTCTCCTGAGAAACGGGACGCAACGGATGGCACAGAAATTTCGGAACCTCCGGTTATGCAGCAGACTTTTGATACACTTTACGCTCTGGTAAAGGCTCCACAGACAAAAGTGGAACAAGCATCTTTGCTGCAGCCTCAGGCATTTGATCACCTTCTTTTCTGAGCACGTTCCTTATCACTTCCATGATTAAGCCCACCTGAGTTTTCAACTGCTGGTTTTCCTCTTTGAGCGCATTCTGATCCAAGCACAATGCTTGCATGTCCGCAATGAACTGCCCCATCTGGCTCTTGACTTCTCTCAACTCTGCTTGAACTTGCTCCATGACTTTGCGGGAATTCCTGTGATTTATCTGATTGTGTAACCTGCAACAAACTAGTGGAGTACATGAGGTCAGATTAACAGCTCTGAGCTACCTGTTACACAAAAATAAAATGCAGAATGCAAATAGGGAAATATCAGAATAGCACCAAGGCAAAAAGGAACCCAAGATACAAACAGGGATAACCATCACACATATATGCACCACACAGGAGTAACTGAATACAAACAGAGTGACCTCGACCAACAAGCCTGGCGATGGTTAGCATATAGTAATGAACAAACCCTACACAGGGATACAACCCTCAACTGAGTCTTCAATTTGACACTCTTCTGAACAAGTACTCTCAGTGAATTCCTCCATAACATGAACTGATACACCCACTTGACTAGATAAGAGAGGATCATTGATTTGAACACCCTGGAACGTGACTGAGATCCTGTTGGAATCCAACAAAGCCTGAACCTGGCTCCTAAGCACCTTACAATCTTCAGTCGAATGCCCCTGTGCCCCAGCATGGTACTCACAGCGGGCGTTGACATGGAAGCCTGGCAGATATGGCGGAATCTCTGGATTAATCTTCTTCGGCACTATCAACCCACCTCTGATCAAATCCGGCAACAACTGATTGTATGATACCGACAACTGAGTAAAATGCCTTTCTGATTTCCTGGGTCTTCGTTTGGCGTGCTGACGCGGTTGACGATGGTAAGACTGTTAACTCTGGACACTCGAAGTATCTGAAAACTGAACTTGAGATATAGGAGATTCTGAGAGAACATCACTTCCTTTTCCCATTCTTCCTGAGAACTGACAACTGATTCATTCTCCTCACTAATATGCAGGGGATGTTTCGAATCTTTCCGCTCTTGAGTCCACTCTCAATACGCTCACCCACTATCACCAAGTCAGCAAAGTTTGACATTCCACCACTGATCAACTTGTCAAAGTAATGGCCTTTTAAGGTACCCAAGAATATTGCCACTAACTCTTTATCTTGAAGTGGAGGTTGAACACGAGCAGCTAACTCTCTCCATCTTTGCACATATCCTCGGAAGGATTCATTGCCCGCTTGAGATAATTCCTGCAACTGCACGCGACTAAGAGCCATGTTGAGATTGTAGTCGTACTGCTTCACGAAGGCATTGGCTAGATCTGACAATGATCGAATACAACCACTCTCCAACTGCATATACCAACTTAGTGATGCTCTACTCAGACTGTCTTGGAAATAGTGAATCATGAGCTCATCATTATGGACATGTGAGGTCATTTTCCTGCAGAACATTACCAGATGCTGCTTCGGACAATTATCTCCTTTGAACTTCTCAAAATTCTGCATTTTGAACTTCAGAGGCATCACAAGACCGGGCACCAGACACATGCTCGCAACACTCAAATCAAAAGTATCCTGACTCATCAAGGCCTCAAGCTTTTCCTCCAACAGCTAACATTTTCCGATAAATTCAGCAGTCTGCGGGTCTTCAACATTAGCCTTGGGAACAGTCCTTTGAGAATCTGGCACAGGGAAAGTGAAACTCTGATAGTCTGTGTCATGGAGAGAAGAAGAATTTCTATCTCTGGCAATGGGATGCTCTTCAACAGGAACCGGCACAGGCTGAGCTTGAGCAACATTGTTCACTGGAGTCCTTTGAATACCGGCCTCTCCTCTAGTCATAACTGACATGGCTTCCACAAGCTGACTCAACTGATTCTTCATCAATTTAAACTCTGCCCTTGTCACAACCAAGTTCTGCTCTCCTGAGTTCATGATCCTTCCAGAAGCTAACTCAAGTCCAATACGAATGTCGGGAAATCAACTGACGAAGCAGACAAAAGACGGGTAAGCTCCTTGTTCCGGCTGAGGATGGATATGCAAAAATGAAATGCAAATGCAAACAATGCTAAATGCAAAATGCTAATGCACACACAAGGGATCAAGACTGTTATGCTGTAGACTGAGGAAGATCAGAGCTCTGCTTCAGCAAGAACATAGCACTGCTCCGATAGAAACCAACTGATACCAATAATCCATATTCAAACTGTAGAGAAAACCGGGTGATTTGAAGGTAAAAATTTCCTGCATAACCCCAGTCCCACTTACAGGTATGGACCTATTCACTGATAAGGTATGGCATCCTATGCACTCATCAGCGTCACAAACTTTAAGAAATGATGATATGTTCACCATTTTTGGTTTGGCATCATCATCTCCCGAAGAGGCCTCACTTAGCTGACTCACAAATGATCGGTCCCCACAGGCGACAACCCTCAGATCCAAAATTCCTTCGAGCCCAAAGGGCCAGAAAGAAAATCATCAAAGAGAATCTCGTCCGAGCGCAAATTTCATGGTGAACTAGTACGAGCAAAGCAAGCACATCCACCACTACTTTCCACTACTAATGCTAGGTTTGTACTCAAGCCCATGTCCGACTTATCACTCATCAGAGCTTCCCTCCCCACAGCACAACAATAATATGACATATGATGCTGAAGATAAATGCGGGAAAATAAAATGCGGAAGTAAATAAGGCACATATGTACAACACCCAAAGATAAACAGACAAGCGCTAGGATTGACTCGCATAGGGAACCAAAGTCCCCGACAGAGTCGCCAGCTGTCGCAACTGTGAAAAACAACCGACGGAAAAACAGAAGAGTCGTCACCATTCGTTATTTATTCCAAAGAGAGGGAAAGGAAACGATTGGCAAAACCTGACGAAAAAGGGAAAGACAAGGTCATCGCAACCAACTCTGGATTCGGGAGTCGGTTACGCAAGGGGAATGTATTAGCACCCCTCACGTCCGTCGTACTCGACAGGATCCACGCATTGTTGTCTATCTAAAAGGGTGTGTTGAGACTATCTAGCTAAGGCTTTAGGGACAAAAGAAAAGAAAAAGGAGGACTCGACATAGCATCGCTGCTATGGGCCTACGTATTCCCGTCTGGAACGAGAAATCAGATTCAACGTAGTTCGGCTAACTACGGGTGAAAGGGGGAAGGTTGTTCGCCAAGACATCGCGTCTTGTGCCTACGTACTTTCATCTGGTATGAAAGATCAGAGCAAACGTAGTTCGGGCTAAAAGGAACACATGCTGGTTCAAAAGTTTTTTAGGCCCGAGTAGGGTTAACAAGTAGTTCTAGCAGTTGGTGTATGCAGCTCGAGCATGGGAGACTTAGGCGTTACTGTTTACAATAGAACTAAGAGTTGACAACATTCTTTTCTGAAAAGATTTTCTTGATTAAGATCCCGAAGGATGAAAAAGGTTTGAAGTGTTTTGTGTTTTTTAGAGAAGAAGTGTTTTGAACTTGATTTGTAACTCATGTCGCACTAGAGACTATGACCTAAGAGCGAATGCGTCGTATATCACCCAAAGGGTGTACACTAAACACTCTAGGTCATTGAGAGGAATCCCCCCAATCAACATTTCTCAAGTAGCTTAAGGCTCGTAGCGTGCAACACTTGTCATTCTTTATTATATTTTTTATGGGTGTTTGAAGATGAGAAGAGAAGAAAGGACACTAATGGGAGACCAATCAATCCTAAAAGATATCATGTAAAGTGGACTTAAAGTTGGGATTCAAAGGGAACTACCTAATGTTATCATACATGGTGAGGCACTTAATGTCTATCATAACCTCAAGAGGTTAGAGAACTTATGGGGAGCATGGAAAAGAAAAGCAAAAGAAGAAGAAGAAAAAGAAAGCACATGCAAATGAAGATGCAAACATAAGATGCACAAATAGAATGAAAGTGGGAGGAAAATAGTGTGGGGCAGTAGCCTCCACAAGATCATCTCAACCAAACATGCATATGGGAAATTTAAAGAAGAAAGGATGAGAAGAAGTGCATAAAAAGAAACCACACAAAAAGGGATATCACACAAATAAAGCAAGCATAAGATATATGGAAATCCTAAATGGAAGCAACAAAAGGAATGCACAAACCAACAAGCAATGAACATAATTTTGACCTAAAAATGAACATACAGCAAGCTCAACATGTCTAATATGTGAAACAAGAAGATTTGAGAGCTTAATGGATCCACAAAGGTGATTTCCAATTCAAACTAGGTCATGCACTTGTATGAGCCACCTTGTGAAATGACCTAACTTGCAAGTCATCTTAAAATTAGGAAAAAGGCTCAAAAATTACCAAATAAAATACAAGAGGTGCACAAACAAGTTGGCAACCAGAGGCCAAAAGCTCAAAGCAAATATCCCCTTAAAGCACCATCAAAAGAAAATAATATTCAAGATGTACCACTTTGTAATGGGAGAATCGATGGTCAAAAGAAAAGCACCCAAAGTCAACCCTAAAGTCAACAACATAGGGGCAAAATGGTCCTCAAAAATTGATCAACTCATCATTGAGATCAGGATCAATTTTCAATCATTGGATCCAAAAGAATGGAGAGAAACAAATCAAGAAGCAAGCAATGTCACAATTTAACTCATTCAAAACAACTCCAATGTTTAATTCCAATTTTAATTGAAAATAAAACCAAAAAATAAAATAAAAATATCCTAAAAATAAAGGACATCTCAAAGTTTCTAAAAATATTTTTGTGGAATTTTTGGAACATTGGAACTATTTTAAATGAATTAAATTCAAACAGATAACAAAACAAAAATGAAAAGAAAATAAAAAGAAAATGAGAAAACAAAAGGTTCAAATAACAAAGAAGTCACGTTCAAAATGGAAATGGGCTCAGCAGGGGGCGTGATTAGCAATGGGAGCCCAGGTCCACAAGCGAATAAGGCAAAAATAAAAGTAAATCTGGTAATCATGTGTGGAGGGGTCAACGAAGGACAAAGGTGGAATGCAGCCAGATTCGCTTGATCAGAAAGTATGTGCATCAGATGGCACACAAAGCGCCAAGCTAATTAATGAATTTCAAACATAATCACGGGTGTGCAGTCAAACAAGGTACAACGTGGGTCTTAATCGTGACCGTGAGTGCAAAAAGTAAGTAGATCACGTGGATGCAAGCGTGACACATCATCATCCTCAACCTTCAAATTGGGAGGGAAACCAGATGGCCGGAAAACGCCTCCGGTCGTCTTCTCCAAAACTCCGGCCACCAGAACAGTGCCACCAACACACACAATCATCAAAACTGAACCAAATTTGACAAAATTTATATCCAAATTCATCTACTCATCAGGTAGAAGCCAAATCCATGATCCATTTCCATTAATTATGCACACATAATCCAAATCGAATCAAAACAGTTTGATGCATCAAATTCAAAAGTTCACAAACATCAACCAATTGTATCCAAACATCATCTACACATTACATAGAACATGAATCAAGCAACATTTAAGCATGAAAGCTCAGGAATAGATCAAATCGTGCCAAAACAGTTTGGAGCTCCAACCAACAATCATCACAAATGCCAGTTCATTTTAGTTATTAATGATTTACATGCTTCCTAGGTCTCAAATATGCAAAAATGGCAAGAAATCATGGCATAAACAGTGAGATAAGTTGAATTGCAGATACCTAGTGGAGAACTTCCACTGAGCCTTCAAATGTTGTTGAAGCTTATAGAAAATCAACCAGAAATGTTCCACAATCCTCCATAAAGCTTTTGCAATCCTTAATTTTGCTTGAAATGGAGTAAATCTCAGAATTCGTATTTCAAATTTTCTTCACTTTTTCAAAGTTGCTTTTGAGCCAATTCTGCACCAAAATGAATTCTGCGACATTGTTCATGATAGAAAACTTTTATATGATGGATTGTGATAGAAATAAAGCCCAATGGCAGCCTATATAGCCCAATTACAAATCCATGAAATTTGAGTTTTTGCTTTGTTCATGTGCACAAATTTGCTTCCAAAACAACTTCAAATTGAATCCTTCAGGTTGCTTGAGGTGTAGGGAACATGAGTGGCCAAGATTAGTCCCTTGTTTGATCTTAATGGTGAATATTGAAAGTGTAACTTAAGCTTGAAGTAACTTTGGAAATGGCCTACCAAAACTCCTCAAATCAAAATTCTAGAAATGCCATCGTGTTTGAAATATGTTTTGCACTCAAAATATGCACTCACTTGCACAAAATTGATCCAATATGAATTAATTGCATTTTTGTGCTTTAAAGCTTTTTCCATGAAACTTTCTCCACCAATTCTCCATTCCAATCTAAATCCATGACTTCTTAATGTTTGGTTGAGAAAATGACACCATTTGGAGCAAGTTTGATGTTGGAAAAAGCTCCATTTGAAGTGTGCAAGTTGGTGAAATGGACCTATAATTTTATGACATATAATCTCACTTTCCAAAAATACCCTTGCATTGCCAAGCTCATCACCTGAGTTCTACAAATCCGATGAAAGACTTCTAGTACTCTTTGGAAAGCTAAGATCATGAGGAACAACTTTCATGTTCACCAAAAGTTGAGGAGAAACATCCTTCTAGGTAAAATATGGCTTGGAAGTTGATTGACTTTTATTGACCAAAATCACATTCATCTGAGGACCTGTAACTTGTCAGCATCATAACTTGAGTTATAGAAATCAGATGAATACCTTCTAGTACTAAAAATAAAGCTAAGAACATGCTCTACAGGTTTCATGTTCGGGTCAAGATGAGATGAGACTTCTATCTTGAGAAAGGTGGTCTTGAAGTTGGGGACTAAACATGGGATTTTACACTAAGAACCCTAATTTAGAAACTTCTCACACTCTTGATTCTTGATGAATTGATCTTGAAATGATATACTAGACATCTGAATACAACATCCCATGAGCATAGAGACTTGGAATTGAGTCTTAATCTCCTTTGATTTCACAGTTAACTGAGGATTAACCAGATGAAAACCCTAGATGCAACATTCTTGACTGTGGCTTCTTCCACATCACACAACAACTTGAATAAGCTCCAACATGGCTCTCAAAGCCCTTAATGAGCTCTCTCAACATCCCATATCCATAATCATGAATTCACAATCCTCTGATGATCTTTAACTGGCCTCCAAGTTAGGAGGTGACCCACATACATCCATCCATCCTTTCACAAGACTATTGACCACTTCTAGATGACCTGATGACCATTCAAACTTGAGTAACACCTCTTGCTTGAGCTCAATACTCTGGGTAACCTCCTCCTTCTAGGCACACCCTCTTCATTCCCTGCTAAATGAATAATGATATGCAATGCAAATGCTAGAACGAAATTCAAAGAAACAAAAGCCAGCCAAAGAAAAAGGTTGGGCAAATTTTGGGGTGCAACAAGGCCAGACTATCCAGAGACGAAGGAGCTGTTAGAGGATTTCCAGTCTTGTTGTTGTACTTGATTGTATTTCTTTTCAGTCTGTTGTTTTGATGTATGTATTGACCATCACCAGACCTGTTGACCGAGGTCATTTTGGTTCTATTGTATTGTTGTATCTGACTCTTGGCTCTCATTTTGGTTATGAGGAGTGCGCTTGTTGCTTATCAGTTAGCTCTCCATAGTCGTGCTGTCCTCATGGAACTAGAATCGAGGGGGAAATATCCCTAATTCATATATAAATGCCTGTACACTGCATCATTTTGCATTCTTGCATCGCAGGTGCCTGGGACCGTTAACCTTATTTCCATGGTTTGTTAGTTTGTTTCAGGATTGACAACCAGACTACTCACCGGTACGCTACTCGGGGAAATCAACGTAAGATCATGGAGCAGATGCAAGCCGAGATGCAAGAACTTTGGGACAGGATGGCCCAATTTATGGATTTGATGCAGTGTGTGGCAAATGGTCAAGAGCAATTGAGGACTCTGGTGCAGCCACTAATTGCAAGGGTTGATGGTAATGGTGTAATTCACGGGGGAGCTGCTGCTAATCCTCCTCGTAATGATGGTGGTACACCACATGCAAATGTTATTCCTCCAGTTGTGATCCCTTCAGGCGGAGGTAATGTAGGTAGAATCCCTATGTCTGAAATGGCGTATACTGCGCATGGCAACAATGTTCCTCAATGGGATGAAGATCAGCAGGGAGATGCATTCTCTCTGTGGGATGTTGGTGCAGGGTTGCTGTCTGAGGCTGATAAGAGGTTTAAGCTTATTGAAGAGAAGATGCTGAGCTTTGAGAATCAGAACTCCATGGGATTGGACATGACTAATCTAGGGTTGATCGCAGACTTGAAAGTACCTCTAAATTTCAAAGTTCCTGATTTCGACAAATACAAAGGTACTACTTGTCCTAGGGTTCATCTGCGTTCCTACTATCACAAGATGTCCGCCTACTCAGATGATGAAAAATTGCTGATGCATTTTTTCCAGGACAGCCTCTCTGGTCCTTCTCTTGAATGGTACATGAGCTTAGAACCAGTCAATATCCGATGCTGGAGGGATTTGGCTGAGGCCTTTGTTAAGCACTACCAATATAACAACGACCTTGCGCCAAACAGGGTCCAATTGCAGAATCGGTCTCAAAATAATGGTGAATACTTCAAAGAGTACGCCCAGAGGTGGCGTGAGCTGGCATCTAGGGTGCAACCTCCCATGGTGGAAAGGGAGTTAATTGATATGTTTGTTGCCACACTACCAGGTGTATACTATGAGAAGCTGATCGATAACATGTCTGGAAGATTTTCTGATCTGATTATGACTGGGGAGAGGGTCGAGAATGGCATTAAGCTAGGAAAGATTCAAGCTGGCGAAGGGTCCTCAGTAGGAGGAGGAAACATAAAGGTTTTTGGCAAAAAAAGCGAGAAGGAGAAGCTAATGCAGTAGCTGGTTCCCGGGGTATGAACAGGAATCAACATCAACAATATCGGCAGCAGCAGCAGGTCGCAAGCATCACAATACCTGCGGTACAACAACAACAATCACAACTGAATCAACAAAATTATGCTCCCCGTCGTTTTCAGGATCGGGGCAGGGTGGTAAATAGACAGTTTGACGCGCCTCCAATGCCATATTCTCAATTACTTCAACACTTGTTGCATTACAGTTGATACAGAAGAGAACTTTAGCTCCATTGACAGGTGCACCGCCACCTGGTTACGATGCTAATGCTCGATGTGAGTTTCATTCTGGTGCTCCGGGTCACAATATTGACAACTGTAAGGCGTTTAAGCCTAAAGTTCAGGATCTCATAGACAGTAAGGCTATAAACTTTTCTCACCACGCGCCCAATGTCGTGCAGAACCCCATGCCTAATCATGGGGCAGCTGGGGTCAGTGCTATCCTTGAAGACGAGAGCTTGAATTTGGTGTCAGATGTAGACGCTTTTGATTGGCTGCATTTTGTGGAAAAACATTAGACTGTATATGAATGTCATGACTGGTGTTATGACATACACTAAGAGTATTCTGCAGGGTAAGTGAAGTTGAATGTCATGACTAAATGTTATGACATTGATCGTATGACATCAGGGCGCACAAGGTTTGTTTTTATGTTATTAGCTCAGGCTATACTTCAGGAAACAATCAGGGAAGCATAGTTATTTTAGGCGACATAACATGCATTGCTGAGGATAACATAGAAGACTCCTGACCTGATGATAAGTGCGCAGCTTCATGAAGAGAGGTTTATCTTGGGTAAACCTAGTTTCTCCATCAAGGCCCAAAGCAAGTCTGTTGCTATAAATAACAGAAGGATCATTCCAAATAGGAAGAGCTTGAAGAGAGAGCTCCAAGACAGAGATTGGAGAGTGTGGTTTGTGAGTGAAGAGAGTTGCTCTTCACATGTGTCTAGGAATGATTCCTTGTGTGCCAAATAATTGTATGCTGTATAATTGCTTTGGTTATTGTGTATGAACATGTGTGTTCACTGTGTCACTCAAAGCTTTTAAGCAAGAGTGTTGTGTCTCTTGATCAAATCTGTGAAGCAAGATCAAGGTGTGTGTCTTCATATATCCACTGTAATTGTGAATTGGTTTATATTACTATGGTGATTGAGGGGGAGTGAGTGGGTATACTCAGGTCTAGTGGTTTCTAGGCTGAAGTGTCATTGGGTAGGTCTTAAGTGAAGAGTGCAAACTGGGATTGTTTGACTCTGAATTAATTCTACTGATAGTGAATTTCCTCCCTGGCTTGGTAGCCCCCAGATGTAAGTGTGGTTGACACTGAACTGGGTGAACAATTACTTGTGTTATTTACTGCTTCACATTTACAGCTTATTATTAAGTGCAACAGTGTATGTTACAACGTATGTCATAACATCTGTGATGACATCCATCGTGTGCTTGCCAGAATTTCAATTGGCATCAGAGCAGGCACCCTGCCTATTATTTTCTGGGTGAGATCTAGGGAAGATAAATTCTGGTACTATGGATAAAGACATAGGATTCACAAATAGACCACCAATTCTAGATGGCTCTAATTATGACTATTGGAAATCTAGGATGATTTCCTTAAAGTCTTTAGATAGCAAGGCATGGAGAGCTACAAACTCTGGCTGGGAACATCCAGTGAAGACTGATAAAGATGGATTATCTGTGCTTATACCTAAAGAAGAATGGACCATATAGCAAGAATCCTTGTCTCTTGGGAATTCTAAAGCTTTGAATGCATTATTCAATGGTATAGACAAGAACATTTTCAGACTGGTGCATCATTGTGAGCTGGCTAAAGAGGTTTGGGATACTCTCAAAACAACTCATGAGGGAACCTCTAAAGTCAAGATGTCAAGGCTACAAATGTTGACAACCAAGTTTGAAAGTATGAAGATGAAGGAGGATGAGACTATTCATGACTTCTACATGAATATACTTGAGATTGCAAACACCTCAGGAGCCTTGTGAGAAAAGCTTGTGAGGAAAATTCTCAGATCTTTGCCTAAAAGGTTTGCCATGAAAGTCACTGCCATTGAAGAAGCTCAAGACATATGCAATATGAAGGTGGATGAACTCATTGGTTCTATCCAAACCTTTGAGATGGGAATGTGGGATCAGGCTGAAAAGAAGAAAAGCATAGCTTTTGTGTCAAAGGCTGAAGAAGACAATGGTGAAAGTGAGGAGAATTTATCAAAAGCAATTGCCTTGCTTGGTAGACAATTCAACAAACTGATCAAAAGAATAGACCATAAGTCTAAGCTTTATGTCAAGAACAACTCCTCTGACACCAACAAAAGGGAAAAATCTGAAGATACATCTAACCAAGGCAAAGGAGTTCAGTGTTATGAATGTGAGGGTTATGGTCACATTAAAACTGGGTGTCCAACATATCTTAAGAAGCAAAAGAATGGCCTAGCAGTCACTTGGTCAGATGGGGAGTCTGAAAGTGGATCAGAAGAAGAATGTGCTAAACATGTCACTGTTCTGAACAGTGTATGTATATTTGATGATGACTCAAGTGAAGATGAGTTAACCTTTAATGAGCTTGCAACCTCATATCAAAAGCTTCACATCAGAAGTACAGAATTGTCTCAGCAAGGAGAGCAACAGAAAGAGATCATAATGGAATTAGAGGCTGATAAGATAGAGCAGTTAGCAACAATAGACTCACTCAAAAGTGAGGCAAGTTTGTTGGAATCCAAGATGGAGCAGATGTCAAAATCCCTAAGGATTCTAAACCTTGGGACTGACACTCTAGAAAGGATTCTACAGAGTTGTTAGAGAGCTGGAAACATGAATGGACTGGGATTTGTTGGTGAACAGAAACCCATATTGGAGCTCAAAAGACCAAAGCCTGAAACTCAGAGGTCAAAATGGATGTCACGACCAATGTCACAACATCCAAGAAACAGAAGCTGGAACCAAACCAAGAAAAAGTTCCAAGGGTATAGGTGTTACTACTGTGGTAAACTTGGGCACATTAAACCTTTATGTTTCTGGCTGCATGAATTTCCTAGTCATCCTCATCAAGGCAAATCCAAACAGGGTGCTCATGTCAAGAAACAACATCATGCTAAGCTCAAGAAGGTTGTCCTTGCCAAGAAAAAACAATGGATTACCAAGGAGGTTGCTCTAGTAGCTTATCTTAGGATGCCTACCAAAGGAGACTGGTATTTTGACAGTGGCTGTTCTAGACATATGACTGGAACAAAGGACTTGTTGGTAAACATCAAACCTCTTACCTTAAGTCATATGACCTTTGGTGATGGATCTAGAGGAGAGATCAAAGGGATTGGACCACTAGACTGTCCTGGTGCTCCAAAACTAGACAATGTCTTGTTGGTTAAAGGACTGAGTATAAATCTTATCAGTATCAGTCAGCTCTGTGACTAAGGACTTAGTGTCAAATTCACTAAGGAGACATGTGTGGTGGTAAATAAAGAAGATGAGGAAGTCATGAGGGGTAATAGAGCTCAGAATAACTGTTATTTGTGGGAGTCTAAAAGTAACCTCAATAACTGTACTATGACTCAAGAAGCGAAGAAGGATCCAATATGGTTGGAGAAAGGTAGACTTCCTCACAGGATGAAGAAGACCATAACCAAGGAATCAGTAAGAGGAACTACTAAATTTCCTCTAGATGGAAGAAGAGGCTGTGGTGAATGTCAGGTTGGCAGGCAAGGCAAGATAGCATATCCAAAAAAGGGACATCACAGAAACCTGGACCTGTTATACTAGAATCTGATGGAGTCCATGACAAGTAATCGTTATAAAGGAAAAAATGTCACTCAGGATGTTATGACATTATTTTGTGACACTCACAGTAACTTCAATATGAACTCCATTCAGTTTAAGAGAACCATGCACAGGGATGACATGGATCAATTTGAAAAGGATTGTGTGAAGCATGGTGATTCTGACCAACAAAGGGATAACACGGTGACAAGAAGTCTCAAGGATATCAATGATGAAGAAGCCACGAAAATCCACTCCACCATTGCCAACTTGGTTACCAGGGTTTTGATTGAGCCAAATGATGTGCCAAGAATATCCATTCCCCCTAGCACTAAGGAAGAAGCTGATGTCACTCACAATGTTGAAACCTTGGAAGCAACGTCTCCAAAGGACAATGACAAGGATCAAGTCTTTGAAGACAATGAACACATGCTAAGTAAAGAAAATGATGCTAATGAGTCTTCACACAATGAGTTGATAGCCACAGTGAACCCTAGCATAGCCAAACGGCCCATGACGAGGAAAGGGAAGAAGGAAGATGTCCAGAGTAACCCCAAGAAGAAGACTGTGACCAAAAGAACTCAGGTTGGCCCTACCAAAGCTTGGAGTAAGGTAGTACCAAAGAAGAGGAAAGTTGAAACTAGTACAGAATCAGATTCTAATGTTGCCTGTGATGCCACTGACATCCAACCAAAGAAGAAACCAACAACTAGCAAGCTTGCTGCGAGTGTCCCAGATGCTCCTATTGACAATGTCTCATTCCACTATCCATCAAGTGTCAACAGATGGAAGTATGTCTATCAAAAGAGGTTGGCCTTGGAGAGAGAGCTAGCTCAAAATTCTCTTGAAAGCAAGGAGATAATGGCTCTTATCCATGATACTGATTTGGTGAAGACTGTGACTCAGTTCTCACAATGCTATGAAACACTTGTCAAGGAATTCATAGTAAATCTGTCAAATGAATGTGCTGACAGAAATCTGCTGAATGTGGTAAAGTTTATGTTAGAGGAAAATGTGTCACCTTCTCCTCCACTACCATTAACAACCACCTTGGAAGATCAGATGAAGCTTAATCTGATATAACTTCCTGTGAAAACAAACAGTGTCAAGTAATTACTGGCAACCAATTCAAAAGTTGGCCATCAAAAGGAAAGCTAGTTGTCAGCAAACTGAGTGTAAAATATGTTGTGCTACACAAGATTGGTGCTGCAAATTGGGTGCCCACTAATCATAAATCAACAGTGGAAACTATTCCGGGAAGGTTTATCTATGCTGTTGGGACCATGAAGCATGCAGGAAATTATAGTGTCAAAGGCCCCATTGCATTTCCCTCACTCATTTGTGGCATTATATTGAATCAGTATCCCAACATCCTCAAAGAGAATGATTTTGCAAGCAAGAGAGAGAATCCTATGTCATTCCATCACAAGTTGTTTCAAGGAACTCATGTTCCAGACATTGTCATGACATCAGCTGAAACATCCAAGAGGAGTGCCAAGACAAGAAAAGCTGAGGTGATTGTTGTTGCACCTCAAAATTTGCCTAACCTTTTTCTCACTTGGCTTTTGTTTCATTGCATTAGCATTGCATTGTTCTAGCATTGGCATAGCATAGAATTATTCATTTAGTGTTGCACCCTAAAATTTGACCAACCAATTCTCCTATCTGACTCATGGTTTAATTTCATATTCACAGCTCAGATGTATGATTTTTGTGCGCAAGCAGGGGATATCAGAGTTTACAGCTTGATTTTTGTCTATCAGATACGGCAGACCCAGTCCAGATCACCAGGGTTTTATTTTCGGGAAATTGTGCGCTCCTCGGTGATTTTTCAGTGATTTTGGGGATATTCTGATGCCCGGGGATCTCCGTTCGATTCAATCTGGTCTCGTGCGCTTTTATGGGAGTCATTTGTGCATTCATCTGCATTTTTAGGAATTTTTATAGGCTTTTGTGAATTTTTATAGGCTTTTGGGAATTTTTAATAGGCTTTATAATTTTTTCTGGAATTTAAATAGGTTATAGAACATTTTTATAGTTTAATCTCTTTTTTAGGATTTTATAGATTTTTTAAATAGATTTTAATCATTTGTAGAATTTTAATAATAGAATTTAGATAGTTTTATCATTTTAGAATAATATAGTTTTCTTTTATTAATAATAGGTTTAATTGTTTCATTTTTAGAATTTTAATAGAAAATTAGGATAATATAGAATTAGTTAGACTTTTAATATTTTTGAGTTTAATTAGGTTTATTGTTTTTTTAGATTTTATTAGAATTAATCATTAGTTAATTAGGTGTTAGTTGTTTTGATTAAGTAATTAGGATTAATTGTTTTTATTAATGCAGTTTTGTTTACAGTTTTTTATTCCTTTTTCGTATTGGGCCAAAGTCCAGCTTTTTGGGGCCCAATTCAATCAGAAGTCCAGAAAAATGATCCAAAGCAGTCCAACTCGTCCAGCAAATTCTCAGAGGAGTCCAGAAGTGTCTAGAAGGATCCACGTGTTTCAGTGGTATAAAGGCTGACACGTGTTGCAGAATGAAAGGCCCCACACGTCTTCTCAGAATTCACGCCACGCCACACCAGACGTCCCCACCTGTCCCCCACTATCTCTCCCTCTCTCTCCACGCCACCACACGTGGCACCCATGCAAACCCTTCCCTGCCACCTGCCCTGACCACTTGTCACACCCCTAGCCTCGCCGGAACCTCCCACCGCCGGGCATGCAAACGCCCTAGCAACGCCGCCGGCCACCGTCCAACTCCGGTCACCACCGGAATCTGCAAACACCAGAAAATCAGCAGAAACCTCCTATCTTCTTTCTCCCCAGACCTCCTCCGTCACCGTCATCAGCGCATCACCGGAAACTTCAAAGAACTCCAGAAACCGTCTTCCTCCTCCAACTAAAACCTTCATCGTCTCCATCTATTTTTCCAGAAATCGTCCTAACATTCATCCAGCTTCAAGCAACATTTCCAGAATCTTCAAACGGCGTTCAAACCTTCAAGAAGATTCCCAGAAACCTAACATTCAAGATCTTCAACAGTATCCAGAGGCACACTCCTCCACTCAGGATCCTTGGAACCTCGTCAAATTCTTCAGCAAGCGACGGATCCATCATCAGAAATCACCTCCACGCGAAGATCTTCAGCGAACGATCCAAAGAACCTCAACTAACATCCGTCGTTCCAGGTTTTTACAGCTTTCTTCCTTAAACTCATCTATTTGCATGTGCGTGTTAGAGTTTGTAGGCGTAAGATCTTGAGCGATGATTTCTTGTGAGGGATTGAGGTGTTTGGGTGAGATCTGGTTTCGTTTAGGGTTTGCTGGGTTGAGTGAGTTGCAGAGAGAATAGAGTGAGGGAGATGAACGAGAGGGAGCGGCGCTAGGTATTGGGATGAACAGTACCCTGAGAGGTTAGGAGGAAGAATAATTTTGTTAGGGTTCGTTCTGGATTAGGGTTTGATCGGACTGGGCTTAGGCCCAAGTGTGTTTGCTGCGCATACACTCCAATTGCTTCCCCACCCCCTGTTTGAGAGTCTGAATGGGTAAATTGGGCCTTAGGCCCTATTCCTTTCTGCACCCCCTCGTTGGGGCCCATAGGCGAAATAAACTGAGAATTTACTAGTCTGTACCCCCCAGCTGTTTTGGTTTTCTGATTGTTTGATATTAAGTCCTGGGCCCTGCGCCCAACTGCTGTTGGCACCCCCCAATCAGGGCCCAGCTAGAAATCCTTCATAAGTCTCTTGCTGTTTAAACCTCCCATGTTATTTCTTTTTTTTTTCTTTTATATTTTTCTTTGCATATTAAATAATTCATGAATAAATGTAAATAAATGATTTTTTTTAATTCTTCCTTGTTATTCCATTTCATGAAAAATGTTTAGAAAATTAAATAAAAATAAAAGTGACATTTTATTTTTGTTTGTTATATTTTGCATATTTTTCAATTAATTGATTTGTTTTTAATATTTTCAATGCATGCATATCATTAGAAAATTCATAAAAAATGGTAGAATTAGTCAAATAATTCCGTTCTTTTTTCTGTAGACTCGTAATTCAGTGTAGAATTTTATAGCATAAAAATATTAGCTTAATCATGCATTGTCATTTTAATTGCATTTTTTCACTGTTATGGCTGTTGAATAAATTGGTCTGTGGATATGTCTGTGTTGCTGATTTTATTTCTTTCATCTGGTGTTGAATTTTGATCTGATTTTTTAGTATGTTATCCTAGAGCCACGTAGGTCTCCCATTAGATTTTTGATAGATTTTTGTAGGGTGTTCTGCTGTGATTTGTCTGAGCCTGAAAATAGGAGAAGTTTTGATGACTTCTGACTGTGAAGTTCAACTGTGGTTGAACTTCAGAGATAGTCTCCTGTGGTTTGTTGGCCTGTGGGTTCTTCTTGAAGGTGGGAGCTGATGGAGGTCCTGCTGGGGCTTGCAAGGATGCAGTAGATTGAGGCTTAGTCTAGGAGCTTGTTGTCTGTTTGTGAGGTTCGAGATCCTGAAGTTTGAAGGGAGTTTATGGTACTTTCCTGAGGAAGGCACTATGAATGACTTTCATCCTTCCTTCTCACCTCTTTCGTAAGTATCCAATGATGTCGGAGCCGACTTGTGAGTTTAATTCCCCCTGAGGAGGAATGTAAACTGATCACATGTTGTTGAGCCACATGGGATACGATTCCTAAGTGTTAGCCTCCTAGTACTTTCCTGAGGAAGGTCCTAGGGGTCTATTCACTTAGTTCCATTAGTTTATCTAGGATTTCGTAAGTATCCAGTGATGTTGGAGCCAACTTGTGAGTTTAATTCCTCCTGAGGAGGAATGTAAACTAATCACAGTTGTTGAGCCACGTAGGATACGATTCCTAAGTGTCAGCCTCCTAGTACTTTCCTGAGGAAAGTCCTATGAGTCTGTTCACTTAGTTCCCTTAGTGCATATAGGTTCTTTCCCAAATATCCAGTGACGCCGGAGCCTTCATGTGAGTTTAATCTCTCCTGAGGAGGGATGTAAACTGATCACAGTTGTCGAGCCGCATAGGATATGACTCCTGAGTAGTAACCTCCTGGTACTTTCCTGAGGAAAGCACTATGAGCTTGTCTGCTTAGCTTCCTTTCTCTGGTAAGCTTGTTCTGAAGCTTGGAGACTGGGATTGATTCCTCTTGCCTAGGAGTTTGTTTAGATCCTTGCTTAGGGTTTTGATTAGAGTTGTTGCTTAGATCCCTGCTTAGGGTATTGTATAGAGTTTTGTTAGGAGAGTTATTAGGAGCTTGTTTCAGGTTTGTTTGAGGCCCTGCTTAGGGTTAGTCTCTTTGTATTGCTTGACTTGTGTGATATTGTGTTGCATTAGACTTAGGTGTTCATCTAGATAGTTCTGAATAGGTGCATCTTAGAAGTAGACTTTGTGTGCATGAGAAGTTGAGGTGGTCCTCCTTCTGCTTGTTTGTTATTGCGTGGCTTTGCTTGTTGGTATTCGGTAGAGCTGAGCTCCCTTGCCTCTGTGCCTTGTTCGTCTAGTTGTTGCATTCATGCATATTTTCAGTATTCCTTTACGTTGCAGTTTCTTGTGTGTAGTTTAGTCCTGTTGCCATGATCCCTTAGGAGCTCTGACTTCTCCGCTGCGGAGTTGTTATGATAGACATTAGGATGGTCAACCAGGTGTGATAGCAGTAGGTAGATTCCCCTTTCTCAGCTATAGTTCTAGGGTTTCCCTTTCCTTTCTGTAGGAGCTTTTGAGTAGCTTGATCCGTAGTTAGCTGAACTACAGCTGCTCTGATTCTTCGTTCCAGACGAAGATATGTAGGCATAGGATGCGATATCCTAGCGAGCACGCTAACGACTAACCTTTGTTCTCTCGCGGCTGTGCGATCGAGACTTTCCCGCTAACGACTAATTGTTATCCCTTTCTCTTGCCCGAGCGCATTTGAGACCAGATCGTATTTGTAGGTTCCCGAGCCTTTAGGACCAGTTTGTTTTCTCACTGCTGTGTGAGAGCCCCTGTTTACCCGTAGTTAGCCGAACTACGTTTGCTCTGATCTTTCATTCCCGATGAAAGTACGTAGGCACAGGATGCGATGCCCTGGCGAGCAACCTTTCCCCTGTTTAGTCGTAGGAAGTCGAACTACGTTGACTCTGACTTTCCCATTGCACGAGGGAATACGTAGGCCCAGAACACCGTATGTTCTGTCGAGTCCTGTCCTTTTATTTTCTTTTCAGACCAGCCATTAGCGTAGATAGATAATACACCCTTTTACCTATAAACACCAAGCGTGGATCCCATCGAGTACGATGGACGTGAGGGGTGCTAATACCTTCCCCTTGCGTAACCGACTCCCGAATCCAGGTTTTGGTTGCGATGACCATACCTTTTCCCGTCTTTGCGAGGTTTACTTCGAGCGTTTCCTTTCCCGCTCTGAGGGATAAATAACGCACGGTGGCGACTCTCCTGTCAAGCCGGCGCCGATTTTCGCAGTAGCGACAGCTGGCGACTCTGCTGGGGACTTATAGCATCTAGGGATTTTCCCATCCCTTATGCTGGGACCGTTTCCCATCCCCTACGCGAGTCAATCCTAGCGCTTGGATGGTTATTTGTTGGGTGTTGTGCATATTGTATTTTACTTTTCTGCACTTTACTTTTCTGTACCTTTACCTTTCCGCATTTATTTTCCAGCATTACATTATTATGATTATTGCTGTGGGCAAAGGGAGGTTACTGTGAGTGGAAAGCCGAACCTGGGCTTGAGTACACACCTAGATATAGTTGTGGAGAAGTAGTAGACGAACCTGTCTGCTGAGCAGGCACAGTTCCCTACGAAAATCTGCGCTCAGACGAGATTCTTGCAGAGGTGCTCCTTTCCGGTCCTGAGGATCTGAGGGGAGTCCAGACGTGAGGGTTGTCGACTCTGGGGACCGATCATTTGGAAGTCAGCTAAGTGAGGCCTCTTCATGACTTGATGATGCCACTCCTTCTGGGAATCGTATCGTCACTCATGAAAGTCTGTGACGCTGACAACCGCATAGGATGCCGTACCTTTGTCCGTGGATTAGGTTTATCCTACCTGTGAGAGGGACCGGGTTATTGCAGGAAAACTGGCCTTCAGAAACCATGATTCAGTACCTTTATCAGATGGTGTTCTTGATTCATCTCCAGGTGTGTTGTCTGGGTCAGATGGGTTTCTTATCTGAGGTTGAGGCTATTATCAGATGGTATTTTCGTCAGATACAGAGGGTCAGATGGTTTTCTTACCAGGGGATTGATATTTTGAGTATCAGATGATAGTTAGTGGCATGAGGTTCTGGTGACCGTGATGGTTGTCTGTTCTTGATCACAGAGATATTCCCCTTCAGGCTACAGCATAGCCCCTGTGTTCGCAGATTGCATTATTTATCATATTGCATCATTGCATTACCATCTGCATTTAACTAACGTGTGTGTATTGCAGGTACATATTTTCCCTTCCAGTCCTGGTGTTCGTTCCTAGCAAGACATGGAAAACCTGAAGAGAGTATTGCCCTATAAGTTTCCGTCGCCGAATATCAGTCTATTGTTAGAGTTGATGGCTATTGCTAAGAAGAGAGGAATGGGTGACTTCAGAAAGAGATATGGGAGGATTCTGACATACGTTTATCAGCCATCTGTCTACGAGACCAGCGGCATCTATACTCTGTTACAGTTTTACGACGCGGAGCTCAGGTGTTTTGTATTTCCCGACTTTGTTTTGGCTCCTACCCTGGAGGAGTACTCTGCACTTCTGGATATACCGATCCGTGATCAGATGCCTTTTTATCGTCCGGACGCTGAGCCTAAGCTGGCTGAGCTTTCTACCATCCTGTGCTTGAAAGAGTCTGAGCTGTCTGGGAAGATGATCAGAAGAGGAGACGTATGGGGATTTCCGTTGGATGTCTTAGTGGATAAGGCTCGAGAATATGCCCAGAAGGGTAAATGGGATGTTTTTGACGTTATCCTTGCTGCATGTGTGTATGGCATCGTGTTGTTCCCGAATATTCCTGATTTCGTTGATTCAGATGCCTTCTATATTTTGGCTGCGGGAAACCCAGTTCCTACTTTGCTGGGAGATATCCACCATTCAACTCATTACCAGAATGAAAAGCGACGAGGAAGGAATGTGTCTTGCTGCGTACCTCTCCTATGCAGGTGGTTCACCAGTCATTTGCCTAAGTCAGGCCCGTTTGTCACGTCTATCAATTCTCTAGGATGGCCCGAGCGCTTAATGGGATTAACTGCTGAGAACGTGGTATGGACCAATAAAGAGGTATTTGGAGCTGAAGTCATACTCAAAGGCGAAGGATTCCCGAATGTTCCGTTAATCGGAAGGAAAGGTTGTGTCAACTATAACCCTTCCTTATTGATCAAGCAATTTGGGTACATACCTCAAGGAGCGCCAAAGCCCGAGGAGATACAGGAATCTCTGTATCTCACCGGGGCAATTGGGAAAGAGATGCTGACTAAACTTGAGAAAGCCTGGAAAAACTTGCACAAGAGAGGGAAGCTTTCAGGTAGCAGAGGGGATACTCGAGTTCCTAGCCCATATGAAGAATGGATTCGTGAGCGAGCTGTGAAGTTCCTTATGCCGTATCCAGCGGTTCAGCCATTGCATCCTCCGGTAGAGGAGCCTACCACTGTGGACATTCAGGTTTACAAGCAGCTGATGGCGGAGAAAGAAGAGCTGGCAAAGACTAAAGAGGCTTTAGAGCAGGAGAATGCCAAGCTTCGGCATGAAAATATTGAAACAGAATATATTTCTAAGCAACAGGATGAAACTCTGAAACATCTGAAGGCTACGTTATTGGAATTGACGGAAACCAAGAAGCGTCTAGAGTTAGATGTGGACTCCGTTAGTAGTGTGTTGGCCACCAAGAAGCAAGAGCTGGAAAGGGCCTACACCAAGCTAGCCAAGTTCAGAGAGCACTGGGATCTCACTATGACCAAGCGCAAGGAGCGAGAAGGAGAGCTGAAGACACAGATTGCTCAGTTAGAAGAACAGGTCAAAGTGAAGAACGAAGAGCTTGAAGAAGAAGCCTGTCGCCGATACGAGGCCGAGCACAAGTTGATAGATGCCATGAAGAACTTGGAAGATTTCCAGCATAGAGCAGATGCCAAGAGACCCAAACCTGGGGGCGGTGCCAATGATAAGGCTTGGGAAGACTTTGTCAGAGACATCCAGGGGACGGTCAGGAAGAGGGATCGACTGATAGAAGGTTTGATTTATCAACCAGATCACGCAGAGACAAAGAAGATGGTCGAGGACTTCCGCAACCGTACCCGTATTTGATTTCTCTTGTATTCTGTATGTTGAGATCACCACCAGGCATGTTGGCTGGGATCTTCATTGTCATATCAGCTGTATGGAGCATAGTTATGTAACTTCTTGACAAGACTGTTATTCTAATCAATATATAAGGGTTTTTCCAAATATTGTCTCTATGGTTTATCTCGTCTTGCTACCACTGACACTGGAATTGGAGGGAAAATATCTCCAATGCACACATGCACGTTAGCATTTTTGTATTTCTGTTTGCATAAATCATATTGCATAGCATTTAGCAGGTCAGAACACTTATCCAGCCTTTATTTTCACCAGAAAGTGATTCTCGGGGAACTATTTGAGGCAAGAGCAGAGTGTTGAAGACGACCAAGGGGCTGAAGCGGATTTGAGCAGAATCAAGCAGCATAGTCGGTTACCGGTAATTGGTGGCTATGTCTGAAGGCAATTTCCAGTTTCCTGACACCCAGGCAGGGTTTACTGTGGCGTCCAACCATCAGTATGATTCTATGGAAGGCTCCCCGCAAGCGAACAATCTAACTGCAGACCAAGTGGTGCAGCCAACTGTTGAGAACCGAGATCAGCATGAGCAGTTTATTGCCCAAAAGGAACACTATCCTCCTGTTAACAATCAATGTGTTGCTTTCCCTGCGATGAATTACCGGAGAGATATTCCAATGACCGGGTTAGTAGATCCAAGAGCTCTTGACGATGGTAGAAGACTCCGAGTGTTGGAGGAGCAAATGAAAGCCTTGGAAGCGAAAGATGCCGTTAACCCGGATGCTGTAGCCATGTGCTTGGTCCCTGACCTCGTGATGCCGCACAAGTTCAAAGTGCCGGAATTTGAGAAATACACAGGAGATAGCTGTCCAAAATTGCATTTGATGATGTTCTGCCGAAGGATGACTTCGTTTGTGCGAAATGACAAATTGATGATCCATTGCTTTCAGTATAGCCTGACTGGGGCATCGTTGAGATGGTATGTGCAATTGGAAAGTAACCAGATTCGATCATGGGTGGATTTAGCCAGAGCTTTCATAAAGCAGTATGATTATAACTTGGATTTGACTCCTAGTCTCGTAGATCTGCAAGAATTGTCTCAGGCAGAGAATGAATCGTTCAGAGCGTATTTGCGAAGGTGGAAAGAATTGTCTGCTAGTGTTCAACCACCGCTTCCGGAAAGGGAACTGGTTGACGTCTTCTTGGGGACTCTGAAAGGCCATTACTTTGACAAATTGTTCAGTTGCACAAGCTTTGTGGGCCTGATGAGGCTGGGAGAGATTGTTGAGAGAGGACTCAGGAGTGGAAAGTTTCGAGGTGTTCCTTACGTCCCAGTTAATAAGATTGAGTCAGTTGTCAGTTCTCAAGAAGAGTGGGAAGGAGATGACGTCACCTCAGAATCTCTAGCATCTCAGGATCAGTTTTCAGACACTTCAAGTCAACGGTCATCCTATCACCGATCGCGTCAGCATGCTCCACGAGGACCAAGGAAGCCTGAAAGGCAGTTTACTCAGCTACCGGTGTCATACGGTCAGTTGTTGCCAGATCTGGTCAGAAGTGGATTGATAGTACCGAAAGAGACTAAGCCGGTGATTCCACCGTATCCTCCGGGTTTTGATGCCAGCGCCCGCTGTGAGTACCATGTTGGGGCACAGGGGCATTCCACCAATGATTGTAAAGTGCTTAGAAGTCAGATTCAGGATCTGTTAGACTCTAGCCGTATTTGCATCACGCCTCAGGGTTGTGTTCAGATTAATGATTTTCCATCTTCTAGTTGTGGGGGTTCGTCAGTTAATGTCATGGAAGACTCCACAGGAAGTGTGTGCTCTGAAGATTATCAATCAGAGAGTTCAGTTGAATATGGGGGAAGTTTCTAGAGGTTTCTGTGCCGGGTGTCGCATCTGTTTTCTCTGCTTAATCCGTTTAGCTTTTGTGCATCAGTATTTGTCGACCACCACCAGGATTGTTGGATGGGGTCGTTATATTCAGACTCATTTGTGCTTACCTGCTGATTTTGTTGGTTGTACATGTGTGGGAGATATTCATCTGTGTGCTTATAGCTTGAGTTTCCCTTTGTCTCGTTGTGAATATGTGTTTGCTTTCTGCGCTGCATTATCATTTAGCAGGTATATCAGAACTGTGGGCCTTATTTCCTCATCATCCAGTTTATTGCAGGAATTCCTTCAGAGATATGGAACAGAATCAGTTTGAATTGATTGAAGTCCGAAGCCAGCTGGGGCAGATGATGAAAGACATGCAAGAGATGCGTTCAGAGCAGAAGATTCTCAAAGAGGAGAACAGTCAGCTGAAGACCCAAGTGAGCTTGATCATGGAGGTAGTCAAGAATGTGCTTAGAAAAGAAGACGATCAGCTATTCGAAGCCGCAATGAAGAAGCTCGTGCCACCTGTGCATGTGGAACCTGAGCAGCAGCAACAGAGGATACATCCGGCTCAACAGAGGATCCAGGAAGGGAAGCCAAGGAGAATATTTGAGGCACCACCTATGGCCTATGCTGAGCTCTTGCAGATCTTACTGAGGTTTAATCTGGTTGAGAAAAGAACGTTGTCGCCACCAACGAAAGCGTTTCCTCAAGGGTACGATGCCAATAAGCAATGTGAATTTCATTCCGGGGCATTCGGACATGACATCGAGGGTTGTCATGCTTTCAAGCACAACGTTCAAGACCTGATTGACTCGCACGATATTGAATTCACGCCGGGCGGCGTAGCTGTGCATATTGCTCCTGTCTCAGTCGATGCTAAGATGACAGATGTTTCCAAAGCTGCAGTGGGTCAGAAGCGTATCCTGGATTCCATAGTGTCAGAATCTCCAGGCCCACAACTGTTGCCTATTCCTGGGGCAGATCTGAGAAAGAAAATGGTTAAGCATAAGGAGAGTGTTCAGTACATTGAAGGTCAAGAAACCAATGTTGCATTTGATACAAAGGGTGTTCAAGGGTCAACCCGATACCAGCAGCAGCAGCCTCAGCAGGGGGCACAGCAGGCTCAGCGACGATTCCAGGGTGGCAAGCCGAGAAGAGTGTTTGAGAAGCCTCCCTCAACATATGCCGAGTTGTTGCAGACATTGTTGAGATTGAATCTGGTAGAGACAAGAACTCTGGCACCAATAACGGGAACTCCCCCGTTTGGTTATGACGCAAGCAAGCACTGTGAGTTTCATTCTGGAGCCCCGGGTCACGATATAGAAGGCTGCCATGCTTTTAAGCACAAAGTGCAGGATTTGCTTGACAGTGCAGCAATCAGCTTCGGGCAGAGAGGTCCCCAAATCATCTGAATGAAGGAGAAAGGGCTCTATAATTTGTTTGAGTCGATTGAAAGCAGATCAGGACAGCATGGGATTGCCTTTAATAAAGATAGCTGGTTCAGCAGCAGGGCAGACGTGAAAGCCCAGTTCTCGGAAGCTAGCATATTTCCTTTGTTTTAGCTTGTCATTTCTTTACATTTGTAATTGCTTTCCTGTTTGAATTTGTAAACTTGTTTGTAAAACTCGTTGTTTTCATTCAAATTGATGATAATGAAATAAATGTACATGTTTTGATTGAATCCATTCGTGTTCACTAACTGTTTTGCAAATATCCACCACTTGGTTAAGTAGAATTTGGGGAGGATGACGAAAATGACCGACATGCAAATTCCGATATTGTATGCTTTTGAAATAAAACCTGCTGATGATGTACAGGCATTGTTTCAAACCCTTAAACACCGGAGATATAAGGAAGATAATCCCTTGTCAACCCCTTTGAGCCTTGTAGTAGGAGTTTCTTTCTGTGAACGAAAAAACCCTCAATCTTAACTTGGGGCAGGGTAGGTGTTAGCTAATTTGACCGAGCGTCCAAATTGCAAAAGGAGTGTCCGTTCGAGGATCAATCACACCCCTAGAGGTCGTGCCTAAAAGACCACAATGGTTCAATCAGGAGTGGGACAGCCACATCATTCCCAAAGAGTCAGGCAACCAACGTCACACGACTTGTTCGAAAAAACAAAAAAGGAAGAGTCAAAAGCCCGCTAAGTCAAGAAAAATTCAAAACAAATGACTTAGGCAAAAATGAGGGCATCCCGCTGGACTAAAAAATCAAAAGAAACTCAAAAGGAGTCAGTCCAGGCAAAAGTTAGGGATATGAAGAGAAAGAGATGAAAAGGATCAAAAGAAAAATCCTCGATGAAAATACAAGTTGTGTGACCACAAGTGTCAAAGACGAAAGGTGAGTGGCTGTCACTCCCAAATCCAAAAGTTTCTCGAACTATCACTCCTATCTTTCAGCCTCTGAGAGGTGAGCGCTAAGGTCGAGTTAGCTGAACGTAGGATGGGAGAACATCAAGGAGAATGGGGGGGTTAAAGTAAACTTTGAGCCTTTATCCTTTCTTTCAAAACCATGAACCTGACCACGTTACAACCTTCAAAAGTCCTAATTGAAGCAGGTTGTTTCGAAAGCATACTCCGGTAAAGATCGCGTCGATTCTGACTCCTAAAAAGTTCCTCTTACCATGTTGATACTGATGTCGACAAATGTTTTGTGCATTATATGCCATAAACTGTTTTTCTTTTTTCCAGTGAACAGATTGGATGTCAAAGCTGTCATATGTGTTGCATTAATACATCATTTATGCAGAACAACTTGTTTTACTTGCGAGTAAGCGCTTGACAGCAGAAAAGCTTCCTACAATGGAAAGTATGGTCAAGATAGAATGTGGAGCGCCCGAATGTTCCGAGAGCAGGGGCAAGCTTTATTATAATCCCCAGTCAGGGCAGCTTTTCGAAGTCGGTTATTTTGGGGCAATCAAGTTGAGATTTGGTGAATACGGCATAGTCAGAAGGTGCTACTCTGAATCAGATAATCGGAGCAAGGTCATTGCAGTCAGGGGCAGACCATTTTAAGCGCGCAGAAGTTACTCGAGAAGCATTCGAGGTGAAGTGTCTCTCAGGAGTTCAGAACGCTGAGGCATGTTGTATCAGACCATCAAGGAACAAATTTGCAGATTTCCTTTCAAGGACTATCCCCACAGAGGTCCCGTAGGCTGAGGCATATCAGAAGCGAAAGGATTGTTGTTCTCCGTACCTACAAGGCCATTCAGAGTTATTCGAGCAGATGCGGTCGATTTTCGAGAGCGAGATGAATGCGGGAAGTTGTGTCACCATCCCTTGACCCTAAAAGGCTGTGTATTCAGGAAGAATATTTTCCAGCGGCAGTTGTATCTGACCCAGTAAGATAAGCTTAAGAGCTCAAATCCATGTTTGCGGTTACTGTGAAGACCATCCGTGTTGGTGCATCAATTTCCGGATCCGAGCTTCATCAGCGCACAGAAGGACTCCCTCCATTTTCTCCAGCAAAGTCAAATTGGTCATTGGTATGGGTAAGCTATTCCCAGAGGAGTCTAATCATATTCAGCACGTCTGCTATTTTACAATGGAGTTACATTCCCCAGCAGGGTATTACTTCGTCGAGGTGTTCGGTTAAGTTCCCAATATCCCCAGCAGAGTTGATTTCACTCTCCCAGCATTTATTTTGCTAGGACGATTCAGTGATATCCGGGTTATCCCCAGCGAAGTTGGCCTCGCCTTCAGCATTTATTTTGCTGAAATGGTTTTCTGTACCCGGCTTTCTCCGGCAGCTCGGGCCTGCACTAGCATATTGCATGCATCATATTTTGCATCATACTTGCATATCATTGTCAAAATGCGTAGCATTTCTATCCAGAATGGAGCATTACGCTGTAGAAAGACTAAAGCATTTGCATAGGCATACGAAGCATAGGTCAGGTTCTCTATCAGCCTCATATGGCGTGTGAATTACTCTGTGATCAGCTCAGGGGCATGTATCCAGCAACAGTATTCAGACAGTTCAGCAGGTTATTTGTATCAGATCAGGCAGCAATTATGCTTTAAGCAAGCAGTCATCTGATGTTGACAAGCTTTTCTTCCCGTCAATTCATATTGACGATGTGTTCCTCCAATAAGTGGATTTCTCCGTCTATCATTAGACGTCTTGAGTACGAATGTGGTTTTCTTTCCGTCTATCCATAGACGATGTGAAGTTGCGGGTGATCGCAGTAAGGTTTCAAGAAGGGGTTTCCCCAAGAGATGCTTTCCTTTCCGTCTATCAGTAGACGATGTGAAGTTTCAGGCAATCTTCAATGGAGTTCAAAATAGAGCTTTTCTAGCAAGTAGCTTTCCTTTCCGTCTGTCAGCAGACGATGTGAAGTTTCGAGCTACTGTTCAGCGGGTTTCTTATTGCCAGATCATACATATGATGAGGTGTTTCCCCAGCGAGTCTTCTCCGGCTATCCTTAGTTGTTGAGGGGTTTCAAAATGATTTTGGATATTGGTTCTCTTTCCGGTTATTGGATATGATGACGTTCAAGAGAGACTTTTCTGACCATCAATCCCTATTGATGTCGAAGCTCTCCGAAGAATGTTCAGTTTTCGCGATTGTCAATTCTTATTGACGACATGTTTCTTGAAAGGTGGTTTTTCTTCCCGTTAGTCCATACTGACGATGTGGCCCCTTCAAAGATGTTGATCTTTCCATCAATTCCCGTAGACAGAAGGATTCTGAAATTCAAAGGAGGGTGTTGAATTGCGTTATGGTGATTTCCCGTCTATCTTTAGACGGTGTGAACATGGAGATAATGGTGTCTTTCCGTCTATCCTTAGACGATGTGAGTATGCGTTCAGGCTTTGTTTCCGTCTATCCTTAGACGATGTGAATGTTGATCAAGATAATGCCGTCTACTCTTAGACGATGTGAGTTTGGAGATTAATAATTCCTTTCCGTCTATCCTTAGACGATGTGTGTATGGAGATTAAGAATTTGATCCCGTCTACCCTTAGACGATGAGAATATTAAGTTGTTCATCAATCAGGATGATCCCGTCTACCCTTAGACGATGAGAATATTAAGTTGTTCATCAATCAGGATGATCCCGTCTACTCTTAGACGATGAAAATATTGATTTGTTTTATCAATCAGGATAATTCCGTCTACCCTTAGACGATGTGAAGATGGAGATTATGGTGATACCGTCTACCCTTAGACGATGTGAAGATGGAGATTATGGTGATACCGTCTACCCTTAGACGATGTGTATGGAGATTAAGAATATGATCCCGTCTATCCTTAGACGATGTGAATTCGGAGAATTATTTCTTCCCGTCTATCCTTTAGACGATGTGTGTATGGAGATTGAGTATTTCCGCCGTCTACCCTTAGACGATGTGAATTTAGAGATTAATGGTGCCTTCCCGTCTACCCTTAGATGATGTGAATGTGGAGATTATGGTGACTTTCCGTCTATCCTTAGACGATGTGAATTTGGAGATTAATGTTGTCTTTCCGTCTATCATTAGACGAAGTGAGTATTCAATCAGGGTGTCTTCCCGTCCATCTTTGGGCGATGTGAGTATATTTCTCTTCCTGCCTATCAGTAGGCAATGTGAAAGAATCAAGTATGATCAGGGTTTGTTACATGGGGTATCACAAGCAACGGGTATTCAAGTCAGGAGTTCTCTATCGGATGATTAATCATTTTGGTGCCGCAATGACTGGACTCGGTTTTCTGGACTCTATTCTCCAAGCAGTTAACAGTATATGCTCGCGGTTGGCAAATTTTCGGGTTTTATTTGTATTCAACCGTCTCGTACCTCTGAATGTTTGAAGGCTGAGCGCTCTTCAAACCCTTCAGGTCCAAGTCGCTTGAATAGGGGCAGCTGTTGCACCCTAAAATTTGACCAACCAATTCTCCTATCTGACTCATGGTTTAATTTCATATTCACAGCTCAGATGTATGATTTTTGTGCGCAAGCAGGGGATATCAGAGTTTACAGCTTGATTTTTGTCTATCAGATACGGCAGACCCAGTCCAGATCACCAGGGTTTTATTTTCGGGAAATTGTGCGCTCCTCGGTGATTTTTCAGTGATTTTGGGGATATTCTGATGCCCGGGGATCTCCGTTCGATTCAATCTGGTCTCGTGCGCTTTTATGGGAGTCATTTGTGCATTCATCTGCATTTTTAGGAATTTTTATAGGCTTTTGTGAATTTTTATAGGCTTTTGGGAATTTTTAATAGGCTTTATAATTTTTTCTGGAATTTAAATAGGTTATAGAACATTTTTATAGTTTAATCTCTTTTTTAGGATTTTATAGATTTTTTAAATAGATTTTAATCATTTGTAGAATTTTAATAATAGAATTTAGATAGTTTTATCATTTTAGAATAATATAGTTTTCTTTTATTAATAATAGGTTTAATTGTTTCATTTTTAGAATTTTAATAGAAAATTAGGATAATATAGAATTAGTTAGACTTTTAATATTTTTGAGTTTAATTAGGTTTATTGTTTTTTTAGATTTTATTAGAATTAATCATTAGTTAATTAGGTGTTAGTTGTTTTGATTAAGTAATTAGGATTAATTGTTTTTATTAATGCAGTTTTGTTTACAGTTTTTTATTCCTTTTTCGTATTGGGCCAAAGTCCAGCTTTTTGGGGCCCAATTCAATCAGAAGTCCAGAAAAATGATCCAAAGCAGTCCAACTCGTCCAGCAAATTCTCAGAGGAGTCCAGAAGTGTCTAGAAGGATCCACGTGTTTCAGTGGTATAAAGGCTGACACGTGTTGCAGAATGAAAGGCCCCACACGTCTTCTCAGAATTCACGCCACGCCACACCAGACGTCCCCACCTGTCCCCCACTATCTCTCCCTCTCTCTCCACGCCACCACACGTGGCACCCATGCAAACCCTTCCCTGCCACCTGCCCTGACCACTTGTCACACCCCTAGCCTCGCCGGAACCTCCCACCGCCGGGCATGCAAACGCCCTAGCAACGCCGCCGGCCACCGTCCAACTCCGGTCACCACCGGAATCTGCAAACACCAGAAAATCAGCAGAAACCTCCTATCTTCTTTCTCCCCAGACCTCCTCCGTCACCGTCATCAGCGCATCACCGGAAACTTCAAAGAACTCCAGAAACCGTCTTCCTCCTCCAACTAAAACCTTCATCGTCTCCATCTATTTTTCCAGAAATCGTCCTAACATTCATCCAGCTTCAAGCAACATTTCCAGAATCTTCAAACGGCGTTCAAACCTTCAAGAAGATTCCCAGAAACCTAACATTCAAGATCTTCAACAGTATCCAGAGGCACACTCCTCCACTCAGGATCCTTGGAACCTCGTCAAATTCTTCAGCAAGCGACGGATCCATCATCAGAAATCACCTCCACGCGAAGATCTTCAGCGAACGATCCAAAGAACCTCAACTAACATCCGTCGTTCCAGGTTTTTACAGCTTTCTTCCTTAAACTCATCTATTTGCATGTGCGTGTTAGAGTTTGTAGGCGTAAGATCTTGAGCGATGATTTCTTGTGAGGGATTGAGGTGTTTGGGTGAGATCTGGTTTCGTTTAGGGTTTGCTGGGTTGAGTGAGTTGCAGAGAGAATAGAGTGAGGGAGATGAACGAGAGGGAGCGGCGCTAGGTATTGGGATGAACAGTACCCTGAGAGGTTAGGAGGAAGAATAATTTTGTTAGGGTTCGTTCTGGATTAGGGTTTGATCGGACTGGGCTTAGGCCCAAGTGTGTTTGCTGCGCATACACTCCAATTGCTTCCCCACCCCCTGTTTGAGAGTCTGAATGGGTAAATTGGGCCTTAGGCCCTATTCCTTTCTGCACCCCCTCGTTGGGGCCCATAGGCGAAATAAACTGAGAATTTACTAGTCTGTACCCCCCAGCTGTTTTGGTTTTCTGATTGTTTGATATTAAGTCCTGGGCCCTGCGCCCAACTGCTGTTGGCACCCCCCAATCAGGGCCCAGCTAGAAATCCTTCATAAGTCTCTTGCTGTTTAAACCTCCCATGTTATTTCTTTTTTTTTTCTTTTATATTTTTCTTTGCATATTAAATAATTCATGAATAAATGTAAATAAATGATTTTTTTTAATTCTTCCTTGTTATTCCATTTCATGAAAAATGTTTAGAAAATTAAATAAAAATAAAAGTGACATTTTATTTTTGTTTGTTATATTTTGCATATTTTTCAATTAATTGATTTGTTTTTAATATTTTCAATGCATGCATATCATTAGAAAATTCATAAAAAATGGTAGAATTAGTCAAATAATTCCGTTCTTTTTTCTGTAGACTCGTAATTCAGTGTAGAATTTTATAGCATAAAAATATTAGCTTAATCATGCATTGTCATTTTAATTGCATTTTTTCACTGTTATGGCTGTTGAATAAATTGGTCTGTGGATATGTCTGTGTTGCTGATTTTATTTCTTTCATCTGGTGTTGAATTTTGATCTGATTTTTTAGTATGTTATCCTAGAGCCACGTAGGTCTCCCATTAGATTTTTGATAGATTTTTGTAGGGTGTTCTGCTGTGATTTGTCTGAGCCTGAAAATAGGAGAAGTTTTGATGACTTCTGACTGTGAAGTTCAACTGTGGTTGAACTTCAGAGATAGTCTCCTGTGGTTTGTTGGCCTGTGGGTTCTTCTTGAAGGTGGGAGCTGATGGAGGTCCTGCTGGGGCTTGCAAGGATGCAGTAGATTGAGGCTTAGTCTAGGAGCTTGTTGTCTGTTTGTGAGGTTCGAGATCCTGAAGTTTGAAGGGAGTTTATGGTACTTTCCTGAGGAAGGCACTATGAATGACTTTCATCCTTCCTTCTCACCTCTTTCGTAAGTATCCAATGATGTCGGAGCCGACTTGTGAGTTTAATTCCCCCTGAGGAGGAATGTAAACTGATCACATGTTGTTGAGCCACATGGGATACGATTCCTAAGTGTTAGCCTCCTAGTACTTTCCTGAGGAAGGTCCTAGGGGTCTATTCACTTAGTTCCATTAGTTTATCTAGGATTTCGTAAGTATCCAGTGATGTTGGAGCCAACTTGTGAGTTTAATTCCTCCTGAGGAGGAATGTAAACTAATCACAGTTGTTGAGCCACGTAGGATACGATTCCTAAGTGTCAGCCTCCTAGTACTTTCCTGAGGAAAGTCCTATGAGTCTGTTCACTTAGTTCCCTTAGTGCATATAGGTTCTTTCCCAAATATCCAGTGACGCCGGAGCCTTCATGTGAGTTTAATCTCTCCTGAGGAGGGATGTAAACTGATCACAGTTGTCGAGCCGCATAGGATATGACTCCTGAGTAGTAACCTCCTGGTACTTTCCTGAGGAAAGCACTATGAGCTTGTCTGCTTAGCTTCCTTTCTCTGGTAAGCTTGTTCTGAAGCTTGGAGACTGGGATTGATTCCTCTTGCCTAGGAGTTTGTTTAGATCCTTGCTTAGGGTTTTGATTAGAGTTGTTGCTTAGATCCCTGCTTAGGGTATTGTATAGAGTTTTGTTAGGAGAGTTATTAGGAGCTTGTTTCAGGTTTGTTTGAGGCCCTGCTTAGGGTTAGTCTCTTTGTATTGCTTGACTTGTGTGATATTGTGTTGCATTAGACTTAGGTGTTCATCTAGATAGTTCTGAATAGGTGCATCTTAGAAGTAGACTTTGTGTGCATGAGAAGTTGAGGTGGTCCTCCTTCTGCTTGTTTGTTATTGCGTGGCTTTGCTTGTTGGTATTCGGTAGAGCTGAGCTCC
This sequence comes from Lathyrus sativus, assembly GCA_963859935.3. Taxonomy (NCBI): domain Eukaryota; kingdom Viridiplantae; phylum Streptophyta; class Magnoliopsida; order Fabales; family Fabaceae; genus Lathyrus; species Lathyrus sativus. The sequence continues at coordinate 184,584,698 of OZ012736.1, read as the reverse complement.
CTTGCCTCTGTGCCTTGTTCGTCTAGTTGTTGCATTCATGCATATTTTCAGTATTCCTTTACGTTGCAGTTTCTTGTGTGTAGTTTAGTCCTGTTGCCATGATCCCTTAGGAGCTCTGACTTCTCCGCTGCGGAGTTGTTATGATAGACATTAGGATGGTCAACCAGGTGTGATAGCAGTAGGTAGATTCCCCTTTCTCAGCTATAGTTCTAGGGTTTCCCTTTCCTTTCTGTAGGAGCTTTTGAGTAGCTTGATCCGTAGTTAGCTGAACTACAGCTGCTCTGATTCTTCGTTCCAGACGAAGATATGTAGGCATAGGATGCGATATCCTAGCGAGCACGCTAACGACTAACCTTTGTTCTCTCGCGGCTGTGCGATCGAGACTTTCCCGCTAACGACTAATTGTTATCCCTTTCTCTTGCCCGAGCGCATTTGAGACCAGATCGTATTTGTAGGTTCCCGAGCCTTTAGGACCAGTTTGTTTTCTCACTGCTGTGTGAGAGCCCCTGTTTACCCGTAGTTAGCCGAACTACGTTTGCTCTGATCTTTCATTCCCGATGAAAGTACGTAGGCACAGGATGCGATGCCCTGGCGAGCAACCTTTCCCCTGTTTAGTCGTAGGAAGTCGAACTACGTTGACTCTGACTTTCCCATTGCACGAGGGAATACGTAGGCCCAGAACACCGTATGTTCTGTCGAGTCCTGTCCTTTTATTTTCTTTTCAGACCAGCCATTAGCGTAGATAGATAATACACCCTTTTACCTATAAACACCAAGCGTGGATCCCATCGAGTACGATGGACGTGAGGGGTGCTAATACCTTCCCCTTGCGTAACCGACTCCCGAATCCAGGTTTTGGTTGCGATGACCATACCTTTTCCCGTCTTTGCGAGGTTTACTTCGAGCGTTTCCTTTCCCGCTCTGAGGGATAAATAACGCACGGTGGCGACTCTCCTGTCAAGCCGGCGCCGATTTTCGCAGTAGCGACATTTAGCAGGGGATCAAGTGTGGTTTCTATCAAGAGGATCCTATCTAGAGGTCTTATTCAAGCTTGAGATGTCACCAAGGTCATCAGAAAGTAGGTTGTGTTCTTGAGAAGTTTGGATGTTTGTATGTGGTTCATCTCCTAACCTGAGGACCAATTGAACACCATCAATGAGTTGTGGAGTCTTGATCATAGATAGAGTGTGGATATAGCTCATGGAGTGCCTTGAGGGTCATGGTAGAGCTTAGTCAAATCATTATGCCAAGTGTGAAGAGCCACAGTTGAGGGTGTTGCAATTAGGGTTTTCATCTGAGTAACCCTAAGTCAACTGTGTAATTGAAGAGGATCAAAACCTATGTCAAAGTCTTTGTAATCATGGAAAGTTGTGTTAAGATACATGAGGTGTCATTCCAAGATCAATTCAAGAAGAACTCAAAGTGTGAGGAGTTGCTAAACTAGGGTTCTCAGGGTAAAATCCCCTATTTAGTGCCTGACTTCAAGGCCACTTATCTCAAGATACAAGTTTCATCTCAATTTTTGGCCAACATGGAACTTATAGAGCATGTTCATAGCTTTAATTTGAGTACTATAACTCCTCCATTGGATTTATAGAACTCAAGTTATGCTCCAGACAAGTTACAGGTCATCAGATGAATGTGAAATTTGCCTGCAAAAGTCAACCAACTTCCAAGGAACTTTTGACCTAGAAGGGTGTTTCTCCTTAACTTTTGGCCAACATGAAAGTTGTAGGTGTTGATCTTAGCTTTCCAAATTGTACTAGAAATCTTTCATCAATTTGTAGAACTCAAGTTATGAGGTTTACAAGTCAGGGGTATTTTGGGAAAGTGAGATTATAGGTCATTTGGAATTATAGGTCATTTTCACTATCTTGCACACTTCAAATGGAGTTTTGTCCAACACAAAACTTGCTCAAAATGGGGTTTTTAGGCTGACCAGTTATCCATGAGGCTTTGATTTAGCTTAGGGTGAGACATGGTTTGAAGGAATTTGATAAAGGGAATATTTAAAGGCATTTAAGTTGGAAAATCCAAATTAAATCATGTGTGTTCAAACAAGACCAAATGAGTGCTCATTTTGAACAAAAAAATCATTTTGAACACAATGGTAATATTAGAAAGTCAATTTGGGGCATATTTCATGACATTTCACTTTGTTACTTCATGAATAAGTAACACATCAAAGGTTGGTCATATGGTGCAAATAAGGACTCAATTTGATCCATGCACTCTCAATAGTTCACAGGCAAGGCATGAGAAACTTCTTGGAGAAGGAATTGAGAGAAAACCGTGTACACCATGATTGAACTTTCAAGAAAAAATTGAAATTTGGATATCTCTGTTTGGGCTTTCCATGGGCCTCTAGAATCTTCCAGTCACCTCTATATAAGTTTAGAAGAAGGTTCAGTGCAAGGTTGGTGATCATTTGCAGTTGTAGCCAAAGATTGCAGAGGGAACTTTCAAGCCAAAACTGAAAATCGTGTTTGGAGTTTGAGAGCTTTTCAGAGCAAATCAAGATTTCCAATAGCATTATCCTTCATCAAAGAACGATTCTGCATCATCTGGAAGGAAGAATCACAGTGGAAGTACCTCAATTCGAAGCTACAAACCAGGTATGCACATTTCAAAATTGCACCGATTCTAGGTTGATTTAGTTAGATTTGAAATGGGGTTAAGCTTTAGGAAGATGCCTGGAACGTTTTAGGATAGGAATTGTAGAGTTTGATGATGATTCAAGGTGTGAGCAACTTTTTGTTTGGATGCGAATCTCTCTGATCATGAGGAGTTAGCTTGATCTAGATAGTTTAGGATGATCTATGATGAATGAAGAGAAGATCTGTGGCTTAATTTTGAGGTTTGGTGATGATCCATGACTTGATGTATTTTAGATTCTTGATCGGGTTTTGAAATCTAGTGAGAATTAGGAGAAATGGAGATGAGATTTAGATTCAGCATGAAAAATGGAGAAGATTGATGTAAGGTTTGACATGTTTGGATGACCTGCAACTAGTGCCTCACCGAAGAAGACGGTGGCGCGGCCACCGGACCACCGTCTGGTTCGCCTGAGTGTTTTTCCCTCCATCAGAGTTTCAAACGGAGAAGATGAGCCTTGGCCCTTGGATCTGAGGAATTTGAAGACTTAGTAACCCAATCCAACGCTTGTGACTTAATCTCAGAATTGAACTTTGACCAAGTGAAACGCTGCGTATCATTTATGCGCTGGCAAGCCCTAAGCCATTGGATGCTTTGACAAAGTCCGTAGATCCAACCGCCCTCTTATTTTCTGGCATTTTATTTTCTTTAATTGATTTTTGGATTTATTTTAATTGCTTTTCCATTTTTAATTCATAATAATTTCAATTTTGATCAGAAAAATAAAATAAAAATATGTGCATGCTCTGGATTTTATTTCTGATTTTCTGGTGCTTTTAGATTTTATTTTCATGCAATTTTCAATTTAATATGATTTGTTGCATTTTATTTAATTCTTTAATTTTGGCATATTTCTTCATGTTTTTGCTGATTTTTGTATGATCAATTGGTATGGAATTTGAGTGAGATTTTTGGCTGGCTGCTAGTATAGAGATTCATGATCCCTTAGGAATTATTTCATGATTTTTAGATAATTTAGGTGCTGTTTTGGATTAGGTTCCCATGACCTTCCATTTTTAGGGTTTCCATTTGACACTTGGTGATTTAGGAATACTTTAGTGCCTTTAAGAATAGATTTAGGCCCTGATTTTTCTACTATAGATACTTAACACTGTAGGTTCCCTAAGAAAATTTTATAGGATTTTAGAAGTAGTTTTGGTATTTTAAATAGATTTAAAACTTAGGCTAGTTTTAATATGCTTCTAACATGACTTCCCCTTTAGAATGACTTCAATGGTGGCTCATAGCATAAGATAAATTTTCCATTCCTTTTGATGGTGTTTTAGACATATAGAGGCTTCTGTTTGCTTGATTGTGGTGTTTGGATTTGGTGTTTAGACCTCCTTTTAGTAGCTTTCTTGTAGCTTAATTAATTAGGGTTTAGGAAGAGCTTTAGTTTGATTTCTCTTTCTTCAAGAGGTAGAACCTTAGAGGATGCCTATCTCAGATGTATGGTTGAGTGCCATGATGGATTCCCTTGGTTTCCATCATGCTTCCCATCATCATTCAATCATCTTGATGTTGATTCTCTTCTCTCTTGGTGGATCATGTGAAGCTTGAAGATAGCTTAGACTTGAGGCTGACTATAGATTGTTGATTGTTTTGCTGTTAATCTGCTTTGCTGTTGAGTTGCTTGTCTGTTGTTTTGTTTGCTGTATTTTCTGATTGCTTTGCTTTGCTTGTGTGACTGCTTGGTGTGTTGCATTAGACTAGGCCTCATGTAGATGATTCTAGGCCTAAGAGCATCCTAAAGGTTGAGTTTCTCCCTTTGCTTGTCTGCATTAGAGGTTGAGTCTGTCTCCCTCTGCTTGTCTGTTACTGTTTGGCTTTGCTTGCTGGCCGAAGGTTGAGTTTGTCTCCCTTGCCTGTATGGTGTGTTGCCTCTGGCTTGCTTGCTCTAGAAGTTGAGTTTGACTCCTTCTGCTTGTATTGTTGCATTGCATGCATTTTATTTACAGTCATTTCTTTTCAGTTATTTCTGTTGTTGTTGCTTTCCTTTGCCATGTTCCCCTAGGAACTCTAACTTCTCTTGTTCAAGAGAAGTTATGACAGACATTAGGGTTCTAGCCATGCATGATAACATTAGATAGTTCCCTCCTAATCTCAATCATAGGATCAACTTTGCATGACAACTTCAGGATTGGATTAGTCCCCTTTAGTGCATCCTTTCTCTTCTCATCTTCAAATAAATCAAGATACAATAATAAAGGTTAATTGATGTCGTACGCTACGAGCCTTAAGCTACTGGAGAAAGGGTTGTTGGAGAGTTTCTTTTCAACAGCTTGGATGTTTAGTATGGCACCCTTTGGGTGACATGCGACGCATTCACTCTCAGGTCATAGTCTCTAGTGCGATATCAGTTGCAAACATCCATAAAAAATACTTCTTCTAAAAAACAGAAAACAAAGATCAAGCATCTTTTTGTCCTCTTGGACCTTTAATCCTGGGAAACCCTTTTCAGAAGGAGAGTTTTGTTAATTCTCGGTTCTACCGCAAACGGTAAACGCCTAAGTCTCCGTCGAGCGAGCTGCATACACCAACTGCTGGAATCGTCTGTTAACCCTACTCGGATAAAAAAGACAAACCCGTGTCTCTTGTTGGCCCGAACTACGTTTGCTCTGATCTTTCACGTTGTGTGAAAGTACGTAGGCACGAGATGCGATATCTCGGCGAGCAACCTTCCCCCGTAACCCGTAGTTAGGCGAACTACGTGGACTCTGATTTCTCGTTCCATATGGGAATACGTAGGCATAGAACTGTTGTGTTCTGCCGAGTCATTTTCTTTCTTTTCAGACCAGACTTTTAGCGTAGATAGTTAAATCAACCTGTCAGATAAACACAACAAGCATGGATCCCATCGAGTACGATGGACGTGAGGGGTGCTAATACCTTCCCCTTGCATAACCGACTCCCGAATCCAGACATGGTTGCAATGACCTTGTCTTATACCTTTTCGTCAGGTTTTTCCGATCGTTTCCTTTCCCGTTCTAAGGGATAAATAACGAAAGGTGGCGACTCTTCTGTTTTACCGGCACCTTATTTTCGCGGTAGCGACAGCTGGCGACTCTGCTGGGGACTCTGGTTCCCTATGCGAGTTAATCCTAGCGCTTGTGTGTTTACCTGTTGGGTTTTATTTATAGCACCTTACTTTCTGCGTTTTATTTTCAGTATGATATCATTATTGTGCTGTTGTGGGAAGGGGCTCTGATGAGTGAGAAGCCAGACCCAGGCTTGAGTGCACCTAGCATTAGTTGTGAAAATAGTGGGCGCGTGCTTGCTTTGCAGGTACTAGTGTCTCACGAAATCCACGCTCAGACGAGATTCTCCCGGTTAACTTCTTTTCCGGCCCTTTGGGCTTGAGGGGTTGTTGGTTTGGAGGATTGTCGACTCTGGGAACTGATCATTTGTGACTCAGCTGAGTGAGGAGACTTCAAGAGATGATGATGCCACACCTTCTGGGTATCGTATCATCGTTTCTTGAAAATCTGTGACGCTGGGAAACGCATAAGATGCCATACCTTTCAGTGACTAGGTCCACACCTGTGAGCGGGGTCGGGTTATTGCAGGAAACCTTAACCTTCAGACTACCTGGTTTTCTTGACAGTGAATTAGTATTGTTGGGTTCAGAGGGTTCTTATCATCAGAGATATGGTTGTTCTCGATAGTGCATAATTATTGGTCCTCTTCAGGGTTGTATTATCAGAGCAGTGTTGTGGTTGTGTTGAAACAGAGCCTCGGTCTCTTCAGCAGCACAATCTTGATCTCCTGTTGCATGATTGCATTTTGCATTTTGCACACTCATTTCCATATCATTAACGTGTGTTTGTGTTGCAGGTGCATATATTATCCCCTAGTTCCGGTAATTCTTGCCTTCTGTTGTGCTAGCATGGGATCTCTAAAGAAGAATGTGGCCTATAAGCTCCCTACCCCAGATGTTGCTTTGCTGTCTTGTTTGATTGCCTTGGCAGATGATACATGAGAGGGGAATTCAGGAAATCTTATGGGAAGCTGCTAAGTCTGGTTCGTAAACCTTCGGTAGATGAGTTGAATGGGTTGTATGCCTTGCTACAGTTCTATGACCCTCCTTTGAGATGCTTCACTTTTCCGGACTTCATTCTTGCACCTACATTAGAGGAGTATGCTGAGTTGTCGGGTGTCCCTATAAAGAATCAGATGTTGTTTGTTCACATGGATGCTAAGCCTAATATGGCTAATCTAGCTCTTGCTCTTCACCTGGATGCTTCTGAGTTGCTTCTGTCCAGTTGGAATGGGGTTCCTGAATTTTCTCTGTAGTTTCTGGTTGGGAAAGCCCAATAGTGTGCTAAAGACGGTTGTTGGATCGTGTTCAACTCCATTCTTGCCCTCTGCGTATATGGCATCATTTTGTTTCCCAACATGCCTGATTTTGTAGACTTGGATGCCTTCCATATCTTTGCGTCAGGGAATCCAGTTCCTACCTTGATTGGCGATGTGTATCATTCCGTCCATTACAAGAACGAAAATAGAAGGGGTAAGAATGTATCGTGCTGTGTGCCCTTACTCTACAGAGGGTTTGATAGTCACCTGCCCAAGAAGGGTCTCTTTGCTTCATCCGCAGCCATAGCTGAGTGGTCTGAGCGCTTGATGGGTTTATCAGCAGAGAGCATTGTTTGGTTTGATCGAGATATGTTGGGCACTGAAATCATCTTCAGCTGCAGTGGTTTTTCGAATGTGCCTTTGATTGGAAGAAAGGGTTGTATCAACTACAACCCCTTTCTACTTGTCAGACAGTTTGCATATGCCTTGAGAGGGCTGCCAAAAGACGAAGAGGTGCAGGAATCTCTGTACCTCACAGGGCTCCTAGAGGGGGATATGTTAGCCAAGCTTCAGCATGCCTGGAATGATATCAGTAGACGAGGAAAATCATTGTTAGGTAAGAGCAATAGTCAGGCTTATGCTCCTTATGTGACCTGGATTAAGAGCAGGGCAGAGACAATAGGGATGCCTTTTCCACCTACCAAGCAAGAGTACCCTCCAGTGGTTGAAGAGCCTACTACCGTGTCTGTTCAGCAGTATAATCAGGTGTTAGCTGAGAAGGAAGAGCTGAAAAAGGCCAACGAGGAGTTGGAGAAAGAGCTGGCACAGCTTAGAAGCGAGAGAAATGAAGTCGTCCACTCCTTCAAAAAGCAGACAGAGCTGGTGAACCGGTTAGGCACGGACCTAACCAAACAGATAGCTGACCGTGAACGTTTGGGTTTGGACTTCAAATCTGTCAACGATGTGCTTGCCACCAAGAAGCAGAATCTGGATGAAGCATACCGGAGAATCTCCAAATTCAACCAGCAGTGGAACGCCACTATAGCCAGCAACAAAGAGAGGGAAGACAAACTGAAATAGTAGATCTCCAAATTAAAGGCTCAAGTGAAGGCCGACGAGAAGAAGTTTGATGAGGAAACTGCTCGCAGGTATGCCACTGAAGACATGCTAAACAAGGCTATCGCTAACCTGAAAGATCGCAAGCAGATGTTCGAGTCTAAGAAGCGAAGGTTAGAAGACTATTTTGGCCAGGGAGCGTGGGAAGATTCTGTTGAAGGTCTCCAGTGCACTATCATGCAGAGGGAGTTGCTTGTTGAAGGGTTACTCACTCGGTCTGATCACCCCAAGACGAAGGAGTTGCTAGAAGAGTTTCGCGCCCGTTGTCGCACTTGACTATCTTTGTAACCCTTTTTATTTTCTGATCTTTGCTGTACGCAGACCATCACCAGGCTTGTTGGTCGAGGTCATGCTATTGATTCCCCATGTATTCAATGACCTTGTATTGCTGCCTTGTTGGGCCCTATATATATATATATATGAGATGTTATTTCAATGACTGGATCCAGACTTCTTATTATCAGCACTGGCACTCTGGCACTAGAATCGGGGGAGAAATCTCCCTAAAGCACAGACACACATTTGCATTTACATAAATCATTTGCATAGCAGGTACCTTGAGCTATTCTCCTAACCCTCTGTCGATGCAGGTTTCAGGATTGCCGATCAGCGAATTCATCGCTACTCTACGAGAAGTAATTGCAAGAAAGTCATGGATCAAATGCAAACTGAGATGCAGGAGATGCGCGACAGGATGGCACAGTTCATGCAGGTTATGGAAACTGTGGCCAAGGGCCAAGAGCAGCTTCAGACTCTGGTGTAGCCTCTGATTGCATGAGTCGATGGTAACGGTGTGCTACATGGTGGGTTTGCTACGGATCCTCCTCATGGCGAGACTCCCCTAGCGGGTGATGCTGTACCAGTGATTGTCCTTAATACCATTGAGAACGGTAACAGAGCTAGGAATAGGAATGTGACTGGTAATGGTAATGGGCATGTGGAAACCAACAGAAATGTTGGAGCGGGAAATGCTGGTTTTAATGTTGGAACTGGGAATGCTGGTTTTGGTGTTGGTGCTGGAAACACTGGTATAGGTATTGGTATTGGCAATGCTGGGTTTGGTGGTGCCAATTAGGGTTATGGCAATCAGGGTTATGGCAATTAGGGCTATGGCAATCAGGGCTTTGGTAACACAGGTTTTGGCAACACAAGCAACAATGGTGTTGGAATGGGTGCCTACAACCCTGGTTTTGGTTTAGGTGCTGGCAATCAGGGTTTTGGTAATGTGGGGTATGGGCCCAGGTTCAATCAGAATGACTTTGGTCCTAATGCTGCTTACGCTGGGTATGATAATGGGGATTCTCATTGGGGTGAGGATCGTCAAGAAGATGCTTTCCCTCCGCCAAGTAGGGATCTTGAGATGCCCACAGACAATGACCGAAGGTTCAAGATGTTGGAGGAACAAGTGAGAGGTCTGGCCAATCAGAATGCCATGGGGTTGGACAAGGCCAATATGGAATTGGTTCCTGGCTTGAGGGTGCCACTCAAGTTCAAAGCGCCTACTTTCGACAAGTATAAGGGAGATACTTGCCCAGGAGTTCATGTACGGTCCTATTATCGGAGAATGTCCGCTTATTCTGATGACGAAAAGATGCTGATGCATTTTTTCCAAGATAGCTTGTCGGGACCGTCATTGGAATGGTATATGGGGTTAGAGCCCACTCAGATTGGTAGCTGGAAACAATTGGCGGAAGCCTTTGTAAAGCATTACCAATATAACAGCGACCTTGCGCCAAACAGGGTCCAACTCCAAAATCTTTCTCAGAAGAATGGCGAGAGTTTTAAAGAGTACGCCCAGAGGTGGCGTGAGCTTGCAGCTAGGGTGCACCTACCCATGGTAGAGGGTGAGTTGGTGGATCTTTTTGTGGGCACTTTCTCTGGTTTGTATTATGACAGGCTTCTCAATTGTACGACGGATAGTTTTTCTGATATGATACTCTTGGGAGAACGTATAGAGAACGGCGTCAAGATCGGTAAGATTCAAGCAGGAGAATCTACCTCAGCTGGAGGTGGTAAAAAGGTTTTTGGGAACAAGAAGCAGGGGGATACTAATTCAGTATACAACTCCCGAGGAAGAGGTAGAGGTCGAAACCAATACTGTCAGCAACAGATTGCTAGTGTGACAATTCCCGTACCTCAACAACAACAACAACAGCAGCAGAGCCAGCAACATCCTGCTCAACGAAGAATTCAGGATAGAGATAGGGCCGTGAAAAGAGTATTTGATGTGCCTCCACTACCGTATGCTCAGCTTCTTCCAACTTTATTACAATTGCAACTTGTTGAGAAAAGGACGCTAGCTCCGCCGAAGGGCACGCCTCCTTTTGGCTATGACGCCAATGCACGTTGTGAATTCCACTCCGGAGCACCCGGTCACAGCATAGAGAATTGCCACGCATTCAAGAATAAGGTGCAGGATTTGATAGATAGTAAAGCTATAAACTTTGGTAATGAGGCACCCAATATTGAGAAAAATCTGATGCCGTCTCACAGATCTGCACAGGTGGGTGCAATCTTAGAGGATGCCAATTTGAATTTGGTTATGAATGTAGATGAATTAAAGACGCCTCTCGGTTGTGTAAAGAGCACGTTGCTGAAAAGGGGAGTGTTCCCTGGTTGTGATACAAATTGTGTTAACTGTTTAGCCCGACCTGAGGGTTGTGATAGCTTAAGAAGAGGTATTCAAGGGCTGATTGATGAAGGAACGCTGCAATTCGACCGTGCTGCTGAGGAGAAGCCTGTTGAGGCAATAGCTGAAAGGCAGGGCGAAGTTGCAACGGTTACGATCCCGTTTAAGACTGTCACGATATCGGCGCCTCCCAAGAGGCCGACCATCACCATAACCAAAGCTGGACTCATTCCATATGAAAGCACTAAAGCCATCCTTTGGAATTATGGGGCGGAGGTTTACTGCAATGGAGAAAAGATTAACCTGGAAAGCCTGCCGGTAGGGTCAGTTGATAACCTTGTGGGGGCGGGGGGCATAACCCGCAGTGGTAGGATTTTTGCGTCACCAGAGGTAGAAGCTGAGAGAATTGCCAAAGGGAAGGGTAAAGTCAATGAAGAAGGACCTTCTCAAGAGAAGGAAAAAGAGTCTTTGACTAAATATGTGGAAGAACTTATAAGATTAATTCGGAAGAGTGATTATAAAATTGTCGATCATCTGCAGCAGACGCCTTCCAAAATCTCGATTTTGTCATTGTTGCTTTGTTCCGAGGCCCATCGGAACGCTTTTCTGAAAGCTCTTGACACTGCTTATGTACCCCAGGAGATATCCGTTAATCAGCTCGAAGGAGTGATTGCACACGTGAACACGGGGCATGGCCTTGGCTTTACAGATTTTGATTTAACACCCAGGGGCCGCAACCACAACAGTGCGTTGCATATTTCAGTTGAGTGTAGGGTGTTGCACCCTAAAATTTGCCCAACATTTCTTTACCTAGCTTATGTTTCATTTCATTCACATTAGCATTATCATTTGCATTTCATTGACATGTATGCAGGAGATCAAGAGGTATGATCACCAATCAAGATCTATACAAGACTATGAGGCTAGCTAAGAAGGTCATTCAAGTGTTCAAGGGTTGATATCCTTGTCAGAGAAGTCAAAAGATCCTCAGAAAGAGTGGTTGAAACCAAGTGTGTAGGTCTCATAACTTGAGAGTTGTGGAAAGTCATCAGATGATTCTGAAGCTATGAAGTTAGACTTGAGGTCTTGAGGGAGCTCATGAGAAGTGTTTAAGATCACTTTGAGGCCTAGACAGGTCATTGTGCAAGGTTAAGAAGCCTCAGCCATGAGTGGTGCAATTAGGGTTTGACTGGGTCAACCCTAAGTCAACTGATGATTTGAAAGAGGTTGAGACCTAATTCAAGAGCCATGTGATCATGGATTGATACATTGAGATGTTATAAGGATGATTCCAAGGTTAACTCATCATGATTGAAGAGTTTGAGATGTTTCAGGCTAGGGTTTCTAAGACTTGTCAGTGTAAAATCCCCTAGTTTGACCTCTGATTTCAAGACAATTTAACTCAAGATATAATTGTCATCTCATCTTGACCCCAACATGATTATTTTAGGGCATGATATTATCTTTAATTTGAGTGCTATAAGTCCTTGATAGGGTTTGTAGAACTCAAGTTATGACTTTGACAAGTTACAAGTCATCTGAGGAATGTGAATTTGGAGCTTGAAAGTTACCCAACTTGCATGACACTTTTGTCTAAGAAGGATGATTCCTATGAACTTTTAGTTAACATGAATGTTGTTCCTTATCCTCTTAGCTTTCTAGAGAGTACGAGAAGTCCTTGATAGGATTTGTAGAACTCAAGTTATGGCTTTGACAAGTCAAGGGTATTTTGGACATTTGATGATCATAGGTCATTTGTGATCATAGGTCATTTTCACCAACTTAGAGGCTTCAAATGAAGTTTTGTTCAACTATAAAGTTGCTCAAAATGGGGTTTTAACCTTGACCATGCATCGAGGGGGAATTGAAATGGCTCAAGGAGAGACTTGGTTCAAGAAACTTTGAAAAAGGAAGAATTAAAAGGATTTAATGGTCAAAAATTCAAATAATTCATTTGGTGACCAAATGAGACAAACTTATAGGTCATTTTGATTGGAAAATACATTTTAAAGACAATGGAAATGTTGGTTTTTTCATTTGAGGCCCAATTCAAAGATTTGCATTTGATTGCTTATGATGTAAGTTACATAAACCAAACTATGCACAAGATCAAAACCAAAGTACCAATCCATCCAAATACATTCAGAATCTCATTTGAGGAGAAATTGAATCATGATCAAGGTGATAAACAAGCTGCAAGCAGGTCTGTCATGGATGAGCATGAGATGAGAAATTCAAGAGCAAGAGATATTGGATATCTCATATAGATGGTTCTAGGAACTTCTAGATCATTCCTGCTGGTTCTATATAAGCTTTAGAACTTGATTCAAGCCAAGGTTGGTGGAAATTGAGAGAGAATAGAGAGATTGCAAACTGAATTTTCTTCTTGCAAATCAAATTCAGTTACACGGTTTTGATCCATTTCAGTCCAAATTCTTGCTTTCAACATCTTCCGCTTGAGTGTGTGAGTGATTCCAGATAGAATTCAAGCCAAGATCATAGCAAAATCGTGAGCGAGCACCTTGAGTTCATAGCTTGCAAGTCAAAATCGAATTCAAGGATTCAGAGAGTTTCAATCCAGTTTGTTGCATACAGAAGTTTCCTTTGGTGTTAGTGAAGGTATCTGGAGATTCTTGGAGGTTGATTTGAAGGTTTCAGTGCTTTGTGCATTCAAGTTTTGCAGGTATGTAATTCTCATCGTGTAGCATGATTTATGTAGTTTGGTTAGGTTTTGATAGGCTAGAATCATTGTAGATCATTGCTAGAAGCTTTCTGGATCATTAATTTGAAGATTAATGACAATTTAGGGATGATGCCATTTTCGGTTGAGATGGATATTTTTTGATCCTGGCGTTTTTAGCACGATTGGTTAGTATAGGTGGATTCCTGGTGAAATTTAGGACAAGATTCGTGTAGAAATCGTGTGCAATGGTGGCTTGTAGAGGGAGTTAGGGTTGCTTGATGGTGACCGGAAAAGCCACCGGCGGTGACCTTCGCGCGCGCAGGTGGAGAAGTTTCAGAAATTTGAATTGGGGAAGACATAATCTAGAGCGTTCATTCACGTGGTAGACTTTGACTCAGACCTGGATCCAAGGCTCCTCATTGCGCCACATACCCCCCCCCTTAAACGCGTCATTTTGTTTAGTAGCCCGATGAGTTTCGCTGCATGGACCAAAGGGCACGGGTTCGAATCATGGTTCTTGTATGTTTCTTTTTTCATTCTAATTGCTGAAGAAATACAAATGGATCCAAGCGCCTGGGCCTATGAAATCATTTCTCTTCACACCCCCTTTCTGGCCCAAACATGGAAATGAACTAGTTATTTTTGCTACTTACCACACTTGTTTATCAATTTCTCTTATTTTCCTTTATTTTTCATCATTTTATATGGCTTAGTAAATAATTCATAAAAAATTGAAGACTAACTCAATTAATTCCATTCTTTTTTCCATTTATTCATGATTGAATCTAGTTTTTTTTAGATAAAAAATATTAATATTTGATGCATTTTTTTATTTTATTTACATTTGTTGAATTTTAATTGATATTAAAATAACTATGGTTTATGCTTTGTTTTGATGAATTTGGTTTGAGCACTTGGTGATGATTCTTGCCTTGAATTTTTGTGTGTAGCTAGCATAGATATGCATGTTCCCTTTAGATTTTTCTCATATTTTTGTGATGAATGTAAGTGGTAGTTTTGAGTTGAAACTTTAGGAGCTTCATTTTTAGGGTTTATGGTTAGTACCTTATGATTTAGGTTTTATTTCTAGGACTTGGTGGATGATTCCACCCCTGAATTTTGTATGGTATATTCATGATTGAATTTTTGTAGGAATTTATAATGTAGTTTAATATTTTAGTTTGATTTTAGTTTAGGTGCTAACTTTGGATGATTCTAATGCACTAATTTGACTAGATTAACCCCTTAGGTTCCCTTAGAGTAAGCTTGTGGTGTTTTTACCCTTGGTTGAAGATGAAGGCAAGTTGAAGATGCAATGGAATGATTGAAGAAGTTTGGATGTGAAGATCTTCCTTTCTTTTGGTGTAGTATTGATTAGGTGTTGAGATTAGGGTTTGTAGGCAGAGCTTATAAATAGATTCTCTTCCTTCATAAACATGGAAGATGTTGATCACTTCCATTCTTCCCTATGATGTAACGTCCCCTTGTAAAGGCCTCATCCCTCCTTTGGTAGGATGTGTGGCTCTTCACAAGCTGGAAGAACCTTTGAGGGTCCCTTTCTCTGATGACAGGATGCTTAGTGGTGACCTTTGGTCTTCACTCTGCTACCAATTATCCAATCTTGCTCTTGTTAGATGAATCTTTTTCCCTTGCTAGAGGATGGAGTTCCTTGTCAGAAGATTGAAGATGCTAGAGGTTGACACTTCTCTGTATTTGAAGACTGCCATAGGAGCTGAAGCTTGAAGAAGAAGAAGAACAAGTTGACACTTGTGAAGGGAACCCAGTTGAGATCAGATGAAGAAGCTGAAGCTTGAATTTGGAGAATAAGTTGATACTTACTTTGGAGCTAAGGCTTGAAGAAGGAGGATAAGTTGATACTTATGTGGGATGTATTGAAAGCTTGAAGAATCAAGTTGACACTTGCTATTGAAGATGATAGCCCTGAAGAGCTGTTGAAGACTGAGGACTGAACTGCTGTCAGAGGATTGCTTTGCTGTGAAATTGTAGGAGTGGTTGATCTGCTTTCTTTTCTGTATGTTTGCTTGCTGTGCAGCTGTATTGATGTGACTTGTTTGATTTTCTTGATGCATTAGAATAAGTTCATATTTAGACTGATGTCAGCTAGGAGCATGATTGCACTAGAGGTTGAGTTGCTCCCTCTGCTTGTATTTTTACTGTATGGCTTTGCTTGCTTGTATTTGGTAGAGCCCAGCTCCCTTGCCTGTGTGGTTTGTGTTTTGCTTGATAGCATGTTATTTCCTCTGTATGATTGCAGTTATTCATATCTTTCTTGAGGTTGAGACGAGCTTGTGGATGTAACACCCCCTTCTATACCCCAAATAAATGCATATAAAACATTTAAGCATAAACAAATTCATCAGAGTAAAAGTTTTAGAATAAGGTATAAAAGAAGAATGTCACAACTTCACCAATAAAACACTTTAACATTTTTGCTCCATAAAATATGTAACGTTTTCGTAGTTTTAGAAATCACATTTCAACATTTAAATTTAAGCGGAAGATACGATCATTTAATCAGTTAGTTTACAAAACCGCATCAGCTGATGCATCGCAATGTATCACAAAAGAATGACTATACTAGTCTAACTACCCGGTGTTACATATCAGAGCAGCCGAATCAAAAGAATGAAGATAACTTCACAAAAAGGACTCCAGCATCCTAATCTGCAATGCCTCATAGAGCATTATAAAACAGCAGAAGGGTGAGAAATATAACCATAATAATCAAGGCATAAGATTACGTATATATAGGTATCATATAACACATATTCACATTTCTCACCACACTTCATTCTCATAATCATAATCATATCACGTTCACATATATCAACATTATGAACATCCACAAGCACATCCCTTCATGCTTGACTTCACAATCATTCACAAGCACATTTGTACCACAACAATATTATGCAATGTGACTCAACATATTCAATGCAACTCAATGCTATGAGGTACCGACACTCGTTATCTTTTTTCGGTTTTCACTCTAAACCGGGTCCACCCTTCTAGACCGATAACTCGTTATCATTTTTCGGTTTTTACTTTAAACCGGGTCCACCCTTCTAGACCGATAACAACCAAGCCCGTCCCCTAGGCTTCAAACCCACCCTTCTAGGTTTGGGACAAGCCACTAGTTTCCACGAAACTAACAGACATTGCCTCTTGACTGAATGATGCATGTACAATCAACCAATCACAATAAATGCACTTAAGACCGTTCCCGCGTCTTAATCCCATGCATTTGAATAATTCACCCCTTCGAGAATTTCATCATGATTGCACATACAACATATATCAAACATTATCAATGTATTCATTTCACACATCATCATATTCAACAACAATGCACACATATCACATATGTTCCCATGCATTCACACAACAATCGCATACATATATGCACTCACAATTCATTAGACGATACACATACATTCCTCATTGTATTCCCATGTATCTCTAATTATCACAACAATCAAGGTATTCACATCGCAATACCAATCATACAATTATAAGTTATGCACACATATTCAAAATGTTCTCATGCATACTCATTACATAATTGTATACCCATTAAGCATTCGCAAGTTCATTGGACAATACACATACATTTATCATTGTATTCACATGTATTTCTATTTATCATAATTAATACGCATCGCACATCAACTAGGATTCACGCCCGGAGGCTACCCACAGTACACATTATCACAATAGATCATATCTATATCATATCATAGAGGTATTAACCTATGAGAAGCAACCAAACCATCTCCACATGAACAACACAGCAAAAGAAAAATGCTGTCACATTCGCCTTCATTCGCCTGGCGAACCCTCGCAGCGAACCTTCGCCTGGCCTTCGCCTGGCAAACTTTCTCAGCGAACACTCGCTAGGCTTCGCCTGGCGAGACTTCCCAGCGAGCCCAAGTCAGTAGCTACTGACTTCATTCGCCACCATTCGCCAGCACCTTCGCTGGGCGAACCTTCGCTATCCAACTTCGCTTGGCGAACTCGCCAGCAAAGTCCACTGGAACTTAATCATAATTACTCGCCAGCATTCGCTAGGCTTCGCCTGGCGAAGCTTCGCCTTCGCTCGCCTGGCAAGAGCCAACGAACCTGCGCAGAACAGAACCCTATTCTGCCTCTCCTTCATCAATCCATCATCAACCAAACCTCAAACATCCAAATCAGTACAAATAGCATCAATACATGTTACCCGCTATTGTACGGCATTATTGCTCAGTTCCAACCGATTAAATCATCAATCTACCGATTAATCCAACATTTTCCCTAATTGGAAAGTGATGAAAAACATCCACAAACCCAAACCCAACATACATAATAGCATACAATGATTAAATAGCAATGTTTCTCACCCTTACCTCGATTAATCGGAGCTTTGATGTTGGTTCTTGATGATTTCCACTTTTCCTCTTCTTCTCTTCTCTTTCTCTTCTTTCTTCTTTCTTTCCTCTTTCTCTCCAAATGTTTCTAACTTTCTTTTCTTTTCTTCCTCACTTATATATTCCTTTTATTTTCTTTCCTTCCAATTTCCTTTCAATTCTCTATTAATTCCAATTAATAAAAATTAATTCCAATATTAACATAAAATCCCACTAAATCAATTAATTACTACAATTAATTATTTAATGAAATTTGGGCTGTTACAACTCTCCCCCACTTAGGAATTTTCGTCCTCGAAAATGTTACCTGATTCAAACAGTTCTGGATAAGACTCCTTCATCTGGCTCTCAAGCTCCCACGTAACATTTCCACCAGCCGGTCCTCCCCAAGCGACCTTCACTAAAGCAATCTCTTTACCTCGAAGCTGCTTCAATTTCCGATCCTCTATCCGCATAGGTGATGTCTCAACAGTCAGGTTATCTCTCACCTCCACATCATCTATTTGGACTACATGAGACGGATCCGCAATGTATTTCCTCAACTGAGATACATGGAATACGTCGTGAAGATTAGCAAGCGACGGTGGTAAAGCCACACGATAGGCCACTTCTCCTATCCTTTGCAAAATCTGATAAGGACCAATGAAATGCGGCGACAACTTGCGCGACTTCAGTGCCCTACCAACACCTGTCATCGGAGTGACTCGAAGAAACACATAATCTCCCTCTTGAAATTCAAGTGCCTTCCTCCTCTTGTCATAATAACTCTTCTGACGACTCTGAGTAATTCTCATCTTCTCTTGAATCATCTTGATCTTATCAGTAGTCTGTTGAACTAACTCGGGTCCAACAACAGAACTCTCTCCGGACTCGAACCAACACAATGGTGTCCTACACCGCCTACCATACAACGCCTCAAATGGTGCCATACCAATACTCGAATGGAAACTTTTGTTGTAGGTAAACTCAATCAAAGGCAAGTAGCTATCCCAAGCTCCTCCTTTTTCCAATACACAAGCTCTCAAAAGATCTTCAAGCGACTGAATTGTCCTCTCCGTCTGACCATCAGTCTGAGGATGATACGCTGAACTCAAACGCAACTTAGTACCCAAAACACTCTGCAGGCTCTCCCAAAATCTCAAAGTAAACCGCGGATCTCTATCTGAAACAATACTTAACGGAATACCATGCAGACACACAATCCTCCCAATATACAACTTAGCCAACTTCTCCAAAGGGTAATCCATACGCATAGGGATAAAGTGAGCAGATTTAGTCAACCTATCCACGATAACCCAAATAGCCTCAAAATTACTCGGCGTCCTCGGCAAGCCTGATACAAAATCCATGGAGATACTATCCCATTTCCACTCAGGAATAAACAACGGCTTCATCAAACCCGATGGCTTCTGATGCTCAATCTTTGACTTCTGGCAAGTCAAACAAGAATATACAAATTCCGCGATATCCCTCTTCATACTATGCCACCAAAATACTTTCCTCAAATCCTGATACATCTTAGTAGCACCCAGATGAATACTTAATCCGCTACGATGTCCTTCCTCAAGGATGCTCTTCTTAAGCTCAACCATGTTCGAAACACAAACTCGATCCCGACATCTCATAATACCATTCTCATCAATCCGAAAATCACCACCTTGGCCTTGGTTGATTAAAGTCAATCGATCAACTAAGCTCAAATCCGATTTCTGTCCTTCTCGAATTTCATCCAAAATACCACTTGTACGCTTTAACATACCCAACTTAAATCCAAAAGAAGTTCTCTCACATACCAAACTCAAATCCCGAAATTGCTCAACCAATTCTAACTCTTTCACCATCAACGCCGACATATGCAATGATTTCCGACTCAATGCATCCGCTACTACATTCGCTTTACCCGGATGGTAATTCAAGCCAAAATCATAATCCTTCAAAAGTTCAAGCCATCTTCTTTGTCTTGCATTCAATTCCTTTTGATCAAAAAGATATCTCAAACTCTTGTGGTCACTAAACACTTCAAATCTTGCGCCAAATAAATAATGCCTCCAAAGTTTCAACACGAACACAACGGCAGCCAACTCTAAGTCATGCGTCGGATAATTCTTCTCATGCACTTTGAGTTGCCTCGAAGCATAAGCTACAACTTGATTATTCTGCATCAACACACCTCCTAAACCCATCAAAGAAGCATCACAATACACAACGAATGGTTCTTCTGGATTTGGCAGAATCAAAATAGGAGCTGTCGTCAACCTTCGCTTAAGCTCTTGAAAACTCGCTTCACACTTGGCGTCCCAAACAAAGGCTTGACCCTTCCTAGTCAACTGCGTCAACGACAACGATAACTTAGCAAATCCTTCAATAAACTTCCGATAATAACCGGCTAAACCAAGAAAACTTCTGATCTCAAAAACTGACTTCGGAGTCTCCCATTGCGACACCGCTTCAACCTTCGACGGATCGACCGCAATACCACTACTAGAAATCACATGACCAAGGAAACTAACTTCCTTCAACCAAAATTCACACTTAGAAAGCTTCGCGAACAACTGTTTCTCTCTCAGCACAGATAACACAATCTTCAGATGCTCGACATGCTCTCCTTCGCTCTTCGAATAAACCAAGATGTCGTCGATAAACACCACCACAAACTTATCCAAATAAGGATGGAAAATCCTATTCATGTACTCCATAAATACACCTGGTGCATTAGTCACACCAAATGGCATCACGGAATACTCATAGTGTCCATACCTCGTCCGAAAGGTCGTCTTCTGAATATCCTCAGCTTTCACACGGATCTGATGATACCCAGATCTCAAATCAATCTTGCTGAACATGCTTGCACCAACCAACTGATCCATCAGATCATCAATCCTTGGAAGTGGATACTTATTCTTAATAGTCACCTTGTTCAACTGTCTGTAATCCACACAGAGCCTCATAGAACCCTCTTTCTTCTTAACCAACAACACCGGTGCACCCCACGGTGACACGCTCGGACGAATAAACCTCTTTTCAAGCAAATCCTCAAGTTGACTCTTCAACTCTTTTAACTCCGAGGCCGACATACAATATGGAGCCATCGATATCGGACTAGTTCCAGGAATCAAATCTATCGAAAACTCCACTTCTCGCTCCGGCGATAAATCCTTTATCTCTTCAGGGAATACTTCCGGAAAATCTCTAACAATGGGCAAAGCATCAATCTCTTCACTTTCACTAGTCCTCAAAGTTGCCATAAACATAAATACCTTAGCCCCATCTTGCACCGATTCCTTCACTTGTTTCCTTGTCATAAACAAATCCCTTTCAACATCCGAATCGGGAAAAATAACCGTTTTGTCAAAACAGTTAATATACACACGATTGAATTTTAACCAATTCATTCCAAGAATGACATCCAGTTGATCTAAATGAAGACACACTAAATCTATCCCAAAATCTCTACCGAAAATACTCAACGGGCAATTCAAGCAAACATACGGTGTAGTTACCGAGCCCATAGCAGGAGTATCAATAACCATACCGCCACCAATCACAGACAACTCAAGATTCAACCTCCTAACACAATCCAAAGAAATAAAAGAATGCGTAGCTCCGGTATCAATTATAGCGATCAAAGGTATACCATTAATAAAACACGTACCTCTGATCAAGCGATCGTCACTAGCAGTCTCAGATCCAGATAGAGCGAACACTTTTCCGCTCCCTTGATTCTTCTTCGGCTTATCACACTTGGTACTAATGTGTCCTTGCTCACCACAACTGTAGCAAGTCACACCCACACCACTTCTGCATTCCAGAGCCTTGTGGCCTGGCTTGCCACACTTAAAACACGCCTTCTCAACACTTTTGCATTCCGAAGCACGGTGTCCCTCTTCACCACACCTATAACATCTAACTGAGGAAGAAACTCCCCCACTTGGCTTCTTGCCAAAACCAACCTTTTGTTTCCCCTTATCAGCAGGAGTTACGTAAGGTTTTCCTCTGAATTGTCCTTTTCCTTTCTTATCACTTAGGCTCTTGTAGTGGCTAGACCTAGCCCTACTGTCTTCGTCATAAATTCTGCTCTTGTTAACCAACTCAGAAAACCGTCTGATTTCCTGGTACCCAATTGCTTGTCTAATCTCGGGTCTCAAACCGTTCACAAACTTGAGGCACTTAGACCTCTCAGCATTACCAGTATTATAGTGAGGACAAAATTTGATCAACTCCTCAAATTTCGCCGCATACTCAGCAACCGTCGAATTACCTTGCTTCAACTCAAGAAATTCGATCTCTTTCTTCCCCCGCACATCCTCTGGAAAATACTTCTCCAGAAAGGTTTCTCTAAACAAATTCCACGTAATCACAATATCATCTTCCTCAAATCTTTGGCGAGTATTACGCCACCAATCTTCAGCTTCTCCTTCGAGCATATGAGTCCCAAACTGCACCTTCTGTGCATCCGAGCAATTCATAACTCGAAAATTTTTTTCCACAGCTTTCAACCAAATTTGTGCCTTGTCCGGTTCATGAGTTCCCTTGAAGACCGGAGGGTTATTCTTTTGGAATTTCCCCAAAGCACGGAATCCATCATCAGCATGATTCCTCACATTCACATTGGCCGGAGGATTCTGCCCAATTGCCCCCACCAATCTCGTCAATGCCTCCGCAATCGCTTCGTCGTTCCTTCCTGCAACCATCTTACTAATTCCCACAACAGAACCACGTAAGAACAACCAATATTGATAATGCAACACACGCATATCAATAACACACAGGGAAAAAAAACACCCTAACAACTTGGCCGGACGGACCGACCTGCTCTGATACCACTATTGTAACACCCCCTTCTATACCCCAAATAAATGCATATAAAACATTTAAGCATAAACAAATTCATCAGAGTAAAAGTTTTAGAATAAGGTATAAAAGAAGAATGTCACAACTTCACCAATAAAACACTTTAACATTTTTGCTCCATAAAATATGTAACGTTTTCGTAGTTTTAGAAATCACATTTCAACATTTAAATTTAAGCGGAAGATACGATCATTTAATCAGTTACTTTACAAAACCGCATCAGCTGATGCATCACAATGTATCACAAAAGAATGACTATACTAGTCTAACTACCCGGTGTTACATATCAGAGCAGCCGACTCAAAAGAATGAAGATAACTTCACAAAAAGGACTCCAGCATCCTAATCTGCAATGCCTCATAGAGCATTATAAAACAGCAGAAGGGTGAGAAATATAACCATAATAATCAAGGCATAAGATTACGTATATACAGGCATCATATAACACATATTCACATTTCTCACCACACTTCATTCTCATAATCATAATCATATCACGTTCACATATATCAACATTATGAACATTCACAAGCACATCCCTTCATGCTTGACTTCACAATCTTTCACAAGCACATTTGTACCACAACAATATTATGCAATGTGACTCAACATATTCATTGCAACTCAATGCTATGCGGTACCGACTCTCGTTATCTTTTTTCGGTTTTCACTCTAAACCGGGTCCACCCTTCTAGACCGATAACTCGTTATCATTTTTCGGTTTTTACTTTAAACTGGGTCCACCCTTCTAGACCGATAACAACCAAGCCCGTCCCCTAGGCTTCAAACCCACCCTTCTAGGTTTGGGACAAGCCACTAGTTTCCACGAAACTAACAGACATTTCCTCTTGACTGAATGATGCATGTACAATCAACCAATCACAATAAATGCACTTAAGACCGTTCCCGCGTCTTAATCCCATGCATTCGAATAATTCACCCCTTCGAGAATTTCATCATGATTGCACATACAACATATATCAAACATTATCAATGTATTCATTTCACACATCATCATATTCAACAACAATGCACACATATCGCATATGTTCCCATGCATTCACACAACAATCGCATACATATATGCACTCACAATTCATTAGACGATACACATACATTCCTCATTGTATTCCCATGTATCTCTAATTATCACAACAATCAAGGTATTCACATCGCAATACCAATCATACAATTATAAGTTATGCACACATATTCAAAATGTTCTCATGCATACTCATTACATAATTGTATACCCATTAAGCATTCGCAAGTTCATTGGACAATACACATACATTCATCATTGTATTCACATGTATTTCTATTTATCATAATTAATACGCATCGCACATCAACTAGGATTCACGCCCGGAGGCTACCCACAGTACACATCATCACAATAGATCATATCTATATCATATCATAGAGGTATTAACCTATGAGAAGCAACCAAACCATCTCCACATGAACAACACAGCAAAATAAAAATGCTGTCACATTCGCCTTCATTCGCCTGGCGAACCCTCGCAGCGAACCTTCGCCTGGCGAACTCTCTCAGCGAACACTCGCTAGGCTTCGCCTGGCGAGACTTCCCAGCGAGCCCAAGTCAGTAGCTACTGACTTCATTCGCCACCATTCGCCAGCACCTTCGCTGGGCGAACCTTCGCTATCCAACTTCGCTTGGCGAACTCGCCAGCGAAGTCCACTGGGAGTTAATCATAATTACTCGCCAGCATTCGCTAGGCTTCGCCTGGCGAAGCTTCGCCTTCGCTCGCCTGGCGAGAGCCAGCGAACCTGCGCAGAACAGAACCCTATTCTGCCTCTCCTTCATCAATCCATCATCAACCAAACCTCAAACATCCAAATCAGTACAAATAGCATCAATACATGTTACCCGACTATTTTACAGCATTATTGCTCAGTTCCAACCGATTAAATCATTAATCTACCGATTAATCCAACATTTTCCCTAATTGGAAAGTGATGAAAAACATCCACAAACCCAAACCCAACATACATAATAGCATACAATGATTAAATAGCAATGTTTCTCACCCTTACCTCGATTAATCGGAGCTTTGATGTTGGTTCTTGATGATTTCCACTTTTCCTCTTCTTCTCTTCTCTTTCTCTTCTTTCTTCTTTCTTTCCTCTTTCTCTCCAAATGTTTCTAACTTTCTTTTCTTTTCTTCCTCACTTATATATTCCTTTTATTTTCTTTCCTTCCAATTTCCTTTCAATTCTCTATTAATTCCAATTAATAAAAATTAATTCCAATATTAACATAAAATTCCACTAAATCAATTAATTACTACAATTAATTATTTAATGAAATTTGGGCTGTTACAGTGGAGGCTGATGCCCCACACACATTTCCTCCCTCACTTGCATTGCATGCATTTTATTTACAGTTATTTCCTGTACTGTTTACTGTTTAAGCTGATGCTTATCTGTTTCTGTTTACCCTGGCATGATCCCCTGGGAATCTCACTTCCTTTTATAAGGAAGTGATGATTAGAACTTTAGGTTGAAACCTATGCATGATAACTTCTAGGAGTTCCCTGTTTCAAACCTCAACCATAGGATGAATCCTTGGCATGACAACATTAGGACTTGATAATCTCCCCATAGTGTTCGTTCTCTTCTCATCTCAAAACAAATCAAAATATAGTAATAAAGGTTAACTGACATCGTACGTTACGAGCCTTAAGCTATCTGAGAAAAGATTGTTGGAGAGTTTCTTTTCAACAGTCTGGATATTTAGTATGGCACCCTTTGGGTGACATGCGACACATTCACTCTCAGGTCATAGTCTCTAGTGCGATACTGGTTGCAAATATAAAAAAACAGTTCTTCCGTAAAAGACAGAAAACAAACTTCAAACCTTTTTGCCCCGTGGGCCTATAGTTCAAGGAAGCTTTTCTGAACAAAAGAGTGTCGTTAACTCCCAGTTCTACCGCAAACGGTAACGCCTAAGTCTCCAAGGGTCGAGCTGCGTACACCAGACTGCTGGAACTGTTTGTTAACCCTACTCGATAAAACAGATGAATCTGAATTCCCGTAATCCGTATTATTCCTGAACTATGTAAGCTCTGATCTCTCAAGCCAGTTGAGAGTACGTAGGCACAATACTGATGTATTGGCGAGCCACCTTCCCCGTAACCCGTAGCTAGGCGAACTACGTTTACTCTGATTTCTCATTCTCTGATGAGAATACGTAGGCATAAAGTGCGACGCTTTGCCGAGTCATTTTCTTTTCTTTTTAAGCCAGCCTTGATAGGTAGATAGTAAAACCAACCCGTCAGATAAACACAACAAGCATGGATCCCATCGAGTATGATGGACGTGAGGGGTGCTAATACCTTCCCCTTGCGTAACCGACTCCCGAACCCAAATAATGGTTGCGATGACCTTGTCTTATACCTTTTCGTCAGGTTTTTCCGATCGTTTCCTTTCCCGTTCTGAGGGATAAATAACGAAAGCTGGAGACTCTTCTGTTTTGCCGGCACCTTATTTTCGCGGTAGCGACAGCTGGCGACTCTGCTGGGGACTTGATAGTTTCCTGGGATCCAACGTCCCTTATGCGAGTCAGTTTGGGGGATCCAACGTCCCCTGCGAGAGTCAATCCTAGGGCTTGTATGATTACTTGTTCAGTTGTGTTTGTTTATCGCATTTTATTTCCCGCACTTTATTTTCAGTATGATATGATTATCTGTGTTGTTGTGGGAGGGGCATTCTGATGAGTGAGAAGCCAGACCCAGGCTTGAGTGTACTTAGCATTAGTTATGGAAATTAGTAGCACGTGCTTGCTTTGCAGGCACTAGTGTCTCATGAAATTCACGCTCAGACAAGGTTCTCCCGGTTGACTTCTTTTCCGGCCCTTTGGGCCTGAGGGGTTGTTGGTTTGGAGGATTGTCGACTCTGGGGACCGATCACTTGGAATTCAGCTGAGTGAGGCTGCTTCAGGAGACGGCGATGCCACACCTTCTGGGTATCGTATCACCCCTCTTGAATGTCTGTGACGCTGATGACCGCATAGGATGCCGAACTTGTGTCAGCTTAGGTCCATACCTGTGAGCAGGGTTGGGTTTGTCGCAGGAAACCTTAACCTTCAGACTACCTGGTTTTCTTGATAGTGAATCATCTTTGTTGGTATCAGAGGTTCTCATCATCAGATATATGATTATTCTTGATAGAGCAGATTTATGGTCCTGTATCAGAGGTCCTTATTATCAGATATATGATTGTTCTTGATAGAGCAAATTTATGGTCCTGTATCGGAGGTCCTTATTATCAGATGTTTGTTTGTTCTTGATAGAGCAGATTTATGGTCCTGTATCAGAGGTCCTTATTATCAGATGTGTGTTTGTTCTTGATAGAGCAGATTTATGGTCCTGTATCAGAGGTCCTTATTATCAGATGTGTGTTTGTTCTCGACAGAGCAGATTTATGGTCCGATATCAGGGTTACTTCTCATCAGAGATAGGATTGTTCTTGACAGAGCAGTATTGTGGTTTTGTTGATACAAAATCTTCACCTTCATCTCCTCAACAACACAGTCGTCTTGATCTCCTGCTGCATGATTGCATTTTGCATTGTTTTGCATCCGCATTCGCATTTCATTAACGTGTGTCTGTGTTGCAGGTACCGTTTCCCCCGGTTCAGGTTTTCTCGCCTTCTATTGTGCTATTATGGGTTCTCTGAGGAAGACTGTGGCCTACAAGCTCCCTACTCCTGATGTTGTTCAGCTGACTGGTTTGATTGCTTTGGCAGATGATTCTGTGAGAGGTGAATTCAGAAAGTCTTATGGGAAACTGCTCAGCTTGGTTCGTAAACCCTCTGTGTTTGAGTTGAATGGGTTGCACGCCCTGCTGCAGTTCTACGATCCTCCTTTGAGATGCTTTACCTTCCAAGACTTTATTCTCGCACCCACACTAGAGGAGTATGCTGATTTGTTAGGTGTGCCTATCAAGAGTCAGATGCCTTTTGTTCATATGGATGTTGAGCCTAATTTGGCTAGTCTAGCCCCTTCACTTTATCTAGATGCCTCCGTGTTGGTCTTGTCTAGTTGGAACAGGGTTCCCGGTTTCTCCTTGCAGTTCTTAGTGGGAAAAGCCCAGCAGTGCGCCAAAGACGGATGTTGGGTCGTGTTCAATGCCATCCTTGCTTTGTGCATATACGACATCATTATGTTCCCCAATATGCCCGACTTTGTAGACTTCGACGCCTTCCACATCTTTGCATCAGGGAATCCAGTCCCTACCTTGATAGGAGATGTCTATCATTCTGTCCACTACAAAAACGAGAACAGAAGGGGTAAGAACGTCTCGTGTTGTGTGCCCCTGCTCTATAGATGGCTTGATAGTCACCTACCCAAGAAGGGCCCCTTTGCTTCGTCTGCAGCCACAGCTGAGTGGTCTGAGCGTTTGATGAGTCTATCAGCGGAGGATATTTCCTAGTTTGATAGAGATAGGTTGGGTACTGAGATCATCTTCAGCTGCAGTGGGTTTCCGAATGTGCCTTTGATAGGCAGGAAGGGATGTATCAACTATAATCCATCTCTGCTGGTCCGACAGTTTGCTTATGCTTTGAGAGCTCCGCCGAAGGATGAAGAGGTGCAGGAATCTCTGTACCTCACTGGTCTTCTAGAGGGGGATATGTTATCTAAGCTTCAGCACGCTTGGAATGGTATCTGTAAGCGGGGTAAGCCGTTGCTAGGGAAAAGTAATCGCCAAGCCTACGCTCCTTATGTGACCTGGATCAGAGCCAGAGCAGATATTATAGGGATGCCGTTTCCTCCTGCCAAGCCAGAAAGCCCTCCAGTGATTGAAGAGCCTACCACCGTGCCTATTCAGCAGTACAATCAGGTGTTAGCTGAGAGAGATGAGCTGAAGAAGGAAAATGAAGAACTGGAGAAAGAATTGGCTCAACTCAGAAGCGAGAAAAGTGAAGCCGTCCATTCCTTCAAGAGGCAAACAGAGCTGGTGAACTAGTTAGGGACGGATTTGACTAAGCAGATGGCCGAGCGCGAGCGTTTGGGTCGGGACTTCAAAGCTGTCAATGACGTATTGGCCACTAAGAAGCAGCACTTGGATGAAGCGTACCGGAGAATATCCAAGTTCAATCAGCATTGGAAGGCCACCCTAGCCAACGACAAGGAACGGGAGGATAAACTGAAGCAGCAGATCTCCAAGTTGAAAGCCCAGGTGAAGGCTAGTGAGAAGAGGTTTGATGAAGAAACCGCTTGTAGATACACCACTGAAGGCCTGCTAAACAAGGCTCTTGCTAACCTGAAGGAGCGCAAACTGAGGTTTGAATCCAAGAAGCGGAAGTTAGAAAATTGTTTCGGCGAAGGAGCATGGGAAGACTCAGTTGAAGGACTTCAATACACTACTACGCAGAGGGAGTTACTCGTCGAAGGGTTGCTCACTCGGCCTGATCATCCAGAGACGAGGGATCTGTTAGAAGAGTTTCGAGCCCGTGGTCGTACTTGACTATATTTGTAATCCTTTTGTTTTGATCATTGCGGTATGCTGACCATCACCAGGCTTGTTGGTCGAGGTCATGCTATTGATTCTGCTTGTACTAAGCGACATTGTATACCGCCTTGATGGGCTTTCTTTATATATATGAGATGCTATTTCCATGACTGGACTCAGACTTCTTATTATCAACACTGGCACTCAGGCACTAGGATCGGGGGATACCTCCCTAACGCACAGACACACGTTTGCATTTGCATGAAGCATCTGCATAACGAGCATTTTGTCATTTTTTCTAACCCTTTTGTGTATACAGGTTGTTTCAGGTTGGTCCAGGATTGATCAAAGACCAATCCACCGTTACCAGACCAGAGCAAATCAAGCCAGAGCAATGGAGCAAGTGCAGACTGACGTTCAAGAACTCCGAGAGAGGATGGACCGCTTCATGGAGCTCATGCAAGTGGTTGCCAACGGCCAAGGCCAGCTCAGAACTTTGCTCCAGCCTCTGATTTCAAGGGTTGACAGTAATGGTGTACTCCATGGTGGGACGGTTCCAACCCCTCCACCTGTTGAAACTCCTCAGAATGGCGTCCCCGTGACTGAGGGGAACGGTAGTAACAACGGCAATGTGATCGCTAACATGGGGCTCAATGGTAATACGACTGGCGTCGATAATGGGAATTTTGAAGCTAATGTCAATGTTGGACTGGGCAACGGCAACACAGGTGTTGGGAATCTGTATGGGCCTCAGCCATGGTTAGAAGACCGTCAAGACGATTTGTTCTCACAGAAAGGTGCTGAAGGAGAGCTGACTGCTGAAGCACGTCTGAGGTTTAAGGCACTCGAGGACAAGATGAGGAATTTCGAGAACCTGAACACTATGGGTGTTGACATGTCCAAGTTGGGACTGATTGCTGATTTTAAAGTGCCTCCCAAGTTCAAGGTACCCGACTTTGAGAAGTACAAGGGCACCACTTGCCCTCGCGTCCACCTGAGATCATACTACCGGAAAATGTCCGCTCACTCTGAAGACGAGAAGTTGCTGATGCACTTCTTTCAGGATAGCTTGTTCGGGCCATCCTTGGAATGGTACATGAGTCTGGAGCCTACCAGTGTGCGCACGTGGAAGGAACTTGCTGAGGCATTCGTGCACCATTACCAATATAACAGCGACTTGGCTCCGAACCGAGTCCAGCTGCAAAATTTGTCACAGAGGAACAACGAAGGGTTCAAGGAATACGCCCAGCGGTGGCGTGAATTGGCAGCTAAAGTTCAACCGCCGATGGTTGAACGAGATCTCGTTGAGATGTTTGTTGCCACTCTCCCAGGGGTTTATTACGAGAAATTGGTCAGCAGTATGTCTGGAAGCTTCTCAGATCTCATCATCACGGGCGAGCACGTTGAAAACGGGATCAAACTGGGGAAAATTCAAGGTGACCTATCCTCAGCTGGAGGAGGAAAGAAACCGTATGATGGTAAAAGACGGGAAGGAGAGACGAACGCCGTGTCCAACGCTCGAAGGAAAAGTAAGGGCCAGCACCAGCAGGTGGCTAGCGTAACTATCCCCGCTGTCCAACAACCCTAGCCACAGCAGCAGCAGCCGAATCAGCAAGGGTACAGAAAGTATCAGAACAAGGCACCTCTATCAAGTCGTCACCTTGAGACCCCGCCCATGTCTTATGCTCAGCTGTTACAGACTCTGTTTCAGTTACAGCTAATCCAGAAGAGAACCCTGGCTCCCTTGACAGGGGCACCTCCGCCAGGTTATGATGTGAATGCAATATGTGAGTTTCACTCAGGGGCACCAGGCCACAGAATAGAAAACTGCAAAGCCTTCAAGCACAAGGTGCAGGATATGGTGGACGCTAAGATCATCAACTTCTCAGATAACGTGCCAAACGTCACGAAGAACCCTATGCCGAATCATAGGGGAGGTGGGGTAAATGCCATTATTGAAGACGAGAGCTTGGATTTGTTGACTGACGTCAGAGATCTGAAGACACCGCTTTGCTTCGTTAAAGCCAAGCTGATGAAAAGAGGTTTCTTCCCAGGTTGTGGAGAACTGTGTATGGGCTGTGCGACTAGTCCTGATGGATGTGAACAGTTGATAGAGGGGATTCAGAGTCTGATGACCGAAGGAATCTTGCAGTTTAGCCGAAGGGCTGAGTGTGGATCTGGAGAGGTAATGCTGAAGCAAAATGATGAGGTTGCCACCATCACCATCCCTCGCCGGACGATCACTATTTCTGCACCTAGACCGCCCACGATTACCATCACCAAGGCTGGGCCGATACCTTTTGAAAGCACCAATGCTGTCCCGTGGCATTACGGGGCAGACGTCTACTACAACGGACAGAAGTTGGAACTGGAACCATCTGGGTCATCTGTGGATAACCTAGTGGGCATTGGCGGAATCACTCGCAGCGGAAGAGTATTTGCTCCACCTGAGATCGTGGCGGACAAAGCGGACCAAGCTGATGTAACCGATAAGGGAAAGAGTAAAGTCGTTGAAGAAATCCCTCGTTGGGTAGAGAAGGACTTACTTGTTAAAGACGCCGAAGAGTTTATAAGGTTGATTAAGAAGAGTGACTACAAGATCGTGGATCACCTCCATCAAACACCCTCGAAAATTTCCATCCTAAATTTGTTGATGTGTTATAAGGCCCATCGTAACGCGCTGCTAAAGGTTTTGAATGCCACGTATGTGCCGCAGGAAATATCGGTCAACTAGTTAGAAGGGGTCGTAGCCCACGTGAATGCTGGAAACGGGTTAGGGTTCACTGACCTGGAGCTGATGCCGAAGGGAGGAAACCACAACAGCGCCCTGCACATCTCGATAGAATGTAGGGGAACGATTATATCTCATGTGTTGGTGGACACGGGGTCGTCACTCAATGTTCTTCCGAAGAAAGCATTGATGAAGTTAGATACTCGAGGATTGATTTGCACACCCAGTGATCTGGTTGTGAAAGCGTTCGATGGAACCAAACGTCATGTTTTCGGGGAGGTGACGCTACCAATCCAAGTCGGGCCAGAAACATTCGACGCAGTCTTCTACATCATGGACATCATGCCTGCCTACAGTTGTCTCTTAGGCCGGCCATGGATCCATTCTGCTGGCGTCGTGACCTCCACGTTGCACCAGAAGCTCAAGTATGCCGTCGGAGGCAGCGTCGTGACTGTATGTGGCGAGGAGGATATAATGGTGAGCCATTTGTCGTCCTTCAAATATGTTGAGATGGATGGGGAAATACACGAAACCCTATGTCAGGCGTTCGAAGCTGTTAAAGTCAAGAAAGTAGCTCCTGTAATCACTGAGAAACCAGAGATGACTCTCTCTTCCTTCAAGGAAGCCCGAGCCGTTGTTCAAGTCGGATCTACCCCAGGCTGGGGGCGAATTCTGGAAATACCTAACAAACAGGACAAGTTTGGGTTGGGATACTCTCCTACGGCTGAAGCCTCTTCTTCTCACAGTGCGTCGCGAGGTAAAGGGCCGATCCAGTTTACAAGCGGCGGAGTGATATTTGAAAGTGTCAACGCGGTGTCTAAAGACGGCGAAGACAGCGACTGCGATCTGGACTCTTGGATCCAGCCAAGCAAACCAGGAGAGAGCCTCAACAACTGGTCCATCAGAGATACCATCCAAGTGACAGGAAAAGAGTAATGATTTACTTTCTCCAATCATTGTACAACCCTATGTCCTACCCGGGGCATAGTGGTTTTATTGTCAGGGCCTTGTTTGATTATGTACATGCATTTTACCAATAAATCAAAAGGCGTTTCCTTCGTATTCAAATGTTGTGATCTCTGTTATTCCTGTTTTATATTTGTTTTGAAAAACAACAAAATGGCAATGGGGTTTGTGCTAACCTGCATATCCTTGTTTTAAGCTTAAACCTTGTTATTGCAGGATCCACATAGCAGATGACATCGACTCTGGACCTTCTACGACTCACTTCGACTTCGATTGCCCGATCTATCAGGCCGAAGAAGAGATTGATGAAGACGAAGACCTTCCCGAAGAGTTGGCCCGCTTGTTGAAACAAGAGGAGAAAGTTATTCTGTCGCACGAGGAAGAGATCGAGATTGTGAATCTGGGTTCTGAAGAACTGGTCGGGAATGTCAGGATAGGGGTTGCATTGCAGAGTGATGTCAAGCAGAGATTGGTCGAGATGCTAAGAGAGTATAGTGGCGTCTTTGCTTGGTCATACGAAGATATGCCCAGACTTGATACTAACATTGTGGTCCACCACTTGCCGCTGCGAGAAGATTGTCCTCCCGTCAAACACAAGCTTAGGAGGACACGACCAGATATGGCCGTTAAGATCAAAGAAGAAGTGCAAAAGCAGCTTGATGCTGGCTTCTTAGCGGTCACTACTTACCCTCCGTGGGTCGCCAACATAGTGCCTGTACCGAAGAAGGACGGTAAGGTGCGAATGTGCGTCGATTATCGGGATTTGAATAGGGCGAGCCCTAAAGATGATTTCCCGCTCCCTCATATTGATGTGTTGGTCGACAATACAGCTCAGTTCTCCGTATTTTCGTTCATAGATGGCTTCTCCGGCTACAATCAGATCAAGATGGCGCCGAAGGACATGGAGAAAACTATGTTTATTACGCCTTGGGGAACATTTTTCTACAAGGTAATGCCTTTCGGTCTGAAGAACGCGGGAGCCACTTACCAACGAGCAATGGTTACTTTGTTTCATGATATGATTCATCATGAGATTGAAGTCTATGTTGATGACATGATTGCGAAGTCCCAAACAGAGGAAGGACATCTGGTCAATTTGCTGAAGCTTTTTGAGAGGCTTAGGAAGTTCAGGTTGAGGCTGAATCCTAACAAGTGTACTTTCGGAGTACGGTCGGGAAAACTACTGGGGTTTATCGTGAGTGAAAGAGGCATCGAGGTTGATCCTGCGAAGATTAAAGCAATACAAGAAATGCCAGCGCCAAAAACAGAAAAAGAAGTTCGTGGTTTCCTGGGCAGAATAAACTACATTGCAAGGTTTATTTCTCAGCTCACGGCCACGTGTGAACCGATGTTCAAACTGTTAAAGAAAAATCAGGCGATTATCTGGAACGAGGATTGCCATAAGGCATTTGATAAGATAAAACAGTATCTGCAGGAACCTCCGATCTTGATACCCCCAGTGGCCGGAAGACCCTTAATCATGTGCTTGACTGTTCTTGAGAATAGTATGGGGTGTGTTATCGGTCAGCACGACGAGACGGGCAGAAAGGAGAATGCCATTTACTATTTGAGTAAAAAGTTCACAGAATGTGAATCTCGTTACTTGATGCTGGAGAAAACATGTTGTGCACTAGCCTGGGCTGCCAAATGTTTACGACAGTACATGCTTAATCACACAACCATGCTAATTTCGAAGATGGATCCGATCAAGTACGTCTTCGAGAAGCAAGCGCTTTCGGGCAGGATTGCTAGATGGCAAATGGTGTTGACGGAATATGACATTCAGTACGTTTCCCAGAAGGCCATCAAGGGTAGCGTATTGTCTGAATACCTTGCCGAACAGCCGATCGAAGATTATCAGCCGATGAAATTTGAATTCCCTGATGAGGATATCATAATTCTCAAGGTGAAAGATTCTGATGAACCGTCGCCCGACGAGGGGCCAGATAGGAAATCCCAATGGAAATTGATATTTGACGGGGCGGTTAACTCTTATGGAAGTGGCATTGGGGCGATCATCACAACTCCCCATGGATCCCACATCCCGTTTGCCGCGAGACTGACGTTTCC
Organism: Lathyrus sativus; assembly: GCA_963859935.3. Classification (NCBI taxonomy): domain Eukaryota; kingdom Viridiplantae; phylum Streptophyta; class Magnoliopsida; order Fabales; family Fabaceae; genus Lathyrus; species Lathyrus sativus. The sequence continues at coordinate 184,549,798 of OZ012736.1, read as the reverse complement.
GGTCACCAATAACGAAGCGGAGTACGAAGCATGCATCATGGGGCTAGAAGAAGCAATTGATTTGAGAATCAAAAACCTAGATGTATATGGTGACTCGGCACTTGTGGTCAACCAGATTAAAGGGGAATGGGAGACTCGTCAATCGAATTTGGTTCCGTACATGAACTACGCCAGAAGGCTGCTTCGGTTCTTTGATCGAGTGGAACTCCATCATGTGCCCAGGGCTGAAAATCAGATGGCTGATGCCTTAGCCACGTTGGCTTCGATGTATAAAGCCAATTTTTGGAATGAAGCTCCAAGGATTGTCCTTTCTCGTCTTGATAGACCTGCATTCGTCTTTGCAATCGAGGAAGCCTCCGACGGCAAGCCATGGTTCCATGACATCCAGACTTTCCTTATGACTAAGGAGTATCCTGCGGGAGCGTCAACCCAGGATAAGAAGACTCTGAGGAGACTGTATGGAAATTTTTATCTCAATCCTGATGGAGTTTTGTATAAAAGAAACCACGATCTCGTGCTACTCAGATGTGTAGATGAGAAAGAAGCGAGTATGCTCATGGAAGAAGTCCATGAAGGCACATTTGGTACGCACGCCGGCGGGCATGCTATGACAAGAAAGATCCTGAGAGCAGGATACTACTGGCTGACGATGGAGTCGGATTGCTTCAAATTCGCGAAGAGATGTTATAAATGCCAGATTTATGCTGATAAGATTCACGTGCCACCGTGCCCGTTGAATGTCATGTCCTCCCCGTGGCCGTTCTCCATGTGGGGCATCGACATGATAGGCAAGATCGAGCCCACTGCATCTAACGGTCATCGCTTCATTCTAGTAGCTATCGACTACTTCACCAAGTGGGTGGAGGCAGCCTCATATGCTAATGTGACCAAGCAGGTGGTGGCTAAATTCATTAAGAGGGACATCATCTGTCGTTACGGAATTCCTGAGCAGATCATTACTGATAATGATTCGAATCTGAATAACAAGATGATGAAGGAGCTGTGCCAGAGTTTCAAGATTGAACACCATAATTCATCTCCTTACCGACCGATGATGAATGGCGCCGTTGAAGCGGCCAATAAAAACATCAAGAAGATTGTACGGAAGATGGTTGTGACCTATAAGGATTGGCCCGAGATGATTGCCAAATCCCAGACGGAGGAAGAGCATCTGGTGAATCTTCTGAAATTGTTTGAGACTTAGGAAATTCAGGCTGAGGCTGAATCCTAATAAGTGCACCTTCGGGGTGAGATCTGGAAAGCTACTGGGGTTCATTGTTAGTGAAAGAGAAATTGAGGTTGATCTTGCAAAAATAAAAGCGATACAAGAAATGCCCGCGCCAAAAACAGAGAAAGAGGTTCGTGGCTTTTTGAGGAGGTTGAACTACATTGCCCGGTTCATATCTCACCTCACGGCCACGTGTGAGCCAATGTTCAAACTGTTGAAAAAAGATCGGGCGATTATCTAGGATGAAAATTGTCAAAAGGCGTTTGAAAGAATAAAAGAATACTTGCAGGAACTCCGATATTGATACCCCTAGTAGCCGGGAGACCACTGATCATGTACTTGACGGTTCTTGAGAACAACATGGGTTGTGTTCTCGGTCAACATGACGAGACTGGACGAAAAGAGCATGCGATCTATTATTTGAGTAAAAAGTTCACAGATTATTAATCTCGTTACTCAATGCTCGAAAAGACGTGTTGTGCACTTGCTTGGGCTGCTAGATGTCTGAGACAATACATGCTAAATCAAACAACCATGTTGATTTCGAAGATGGATCTGATCAAATATGTCTTCAAAAAGCAGGCGCTTTCAGGAAGGATTGCCCGATGGCAAATGGTACTGACCGAGTACGATATACAATATGTTTCGCAAAAGGCTATCAAAGGTAGCTTGCTGTCAGAGTACCTGGCCGAGCAGCCGATCGATGATTACCAGCCAATGAAGTTTGATTTTCTTGACGAGGATATCATGTACCTAAAGATGAAAGACTACGAGGAGTCGTTGCATGGTGAAGGTCCTGAACGGAGTTCCCAATGGCAATTGAATTTTGACGGTGCTGTTAATTCATACAGAAGTGGAATTAGGGCAATCATTACGACTCCCCATGGGACGCGCATCCCGTTCACTGCCAGATTGACATTTCCAGTTACCAACAATGAGGCTGAATATGAGGCGTGTATCATGGGTCTCGAGGAGGCTATTGATTTGAGAATAAAAAATCTTGATGTGTATGGAGACTCTGCACTAGTCGTGAACCAGATCAAAGCAGAATGCGAGGCTCGTCAGCCTAATCTGATACCGTACATGAATTATGAAAGGAGGTTGTTGCCTTTCTTTGACAGAGTAGAATTTCACCATGTGCCACGGGCAGAAAATCAGATGGTTGACGCTCTTGCGACATTGTCTTCAATGTACAAAGTTAACTTCTGGAATGATGCTCCCAGAATAGTTATTTCTCGCCTTGATAGGCCCGCATTCATATTCGCTATTGAGGAAGCTTCCGATGGCAAGCCGTGGTGTTTTGATATCCAGAATTTCCTAAAGAACCAAAAGTATCCGACTGGGGAATCCAGCCGCCATAAGAAGAATCTTAGGAGATTGGCTGGCAATTTCTACATGAATCCAGATGGTGTTCTATACAGGAGAAACCATGATTTGGTGCTATTGCGATGTGTAGATGAGAAAGAAGCTAATCTGCTCATGGAAGAGGTCCACGAAGGAACCTTTGGCACTCACGTCGGCGGACATGCTATGTCTCGAAAATTGTTGCGAGCAGGGTATTATTGGCTGACGATGGAAAGAGACTGTTTCAAGTTTGCGAAGAAATGCCATAAATGCCAGATTTATGCAGACAAGATTCATGTGCCACCGAGCCCTCTGAATGTTATGGCGTCCCCGTGGCCTTTCTCCATGTGGGGCATTGATATGATTGGCACAATTGAGCCCACCGCATCCAACGGACACCGGTTCATCTTGGTAGCTATAGATTACTTCACCAAATGGGTTGAAGCCGCGTCTTACGCTAATGTTACCAAGCAAGTAGTAGCCCGGTTTATAATAAAGGATATCATCTGTCGTTACGGAATCCCCGAAAGAATCATTACTGACAATGGTTCGAACTTGAATAACAAGATGATGAAGGAATTGTGCCAGAATTTCAAGATTGAGCATCACAACTCATCCCCCTATCGGCCCAAAATGAATGGCGCTGTCGAAGCGGCCAATAAGAACATCAAGAAGATGGTTGTAACATACAAAGACTGACACAAGATGTTTCCCTTTGCATTGCACGGTTATTGTACGACAGTACGCACATCGACCGGGGAAACACCTTTCTCGCTGGTGTATGGTATGGAGGTTGTCCTACCATTGAAAGTTGAGATTCCTTCTTTGAGAGTATTGCTCGATGTCCAACTTGATGAGGCAGAGTGGATAAAGAATAGGCCGAATCAACTCAGTTTGATGGATAAGAAGAGACTTGCATCTATCGCATATGGTCGGTTATACCAGAGCCGGATGAAGAAAGCTTTCGACAAGAAGGTGCGCCCTCGAAGCTTTCAGACGGGCGATCTTGTGCTGAAAAAGATTCTCCCACCACAATCAGATCACAGGGGAAAATGGACTCCCAACTATGAAGGTCCATATATCGTTCGAAAGGTCTTCTCTGGAGGAGCCTTACTGTTGTCCACCATGGATGGCGAGGATTTTACGTCCCCTGTGAACTCGGACGCAGTTAAAAAATACTTTGCTTAAAGAGACCCGCTGGACAGAAAAAAAAGAAAGTCCAGGCAAAAATGGGGCATCCCGACGAACCAAAAAGAAAAAGAGAAAAGGTTCGGGCAAAAATTAGGGATAAAATTGAAAAGATGTACGCCCGCAAAGTCGAAAACCTGAAAAGGCGGCTTCGGCAAAAAAGGGTATCCCGGTGAATTGAAAACCCGAAAGGGCGATTCAGGCAAAAGTTAGGGATTGAAAAAAGAAAATGACTGCGGTCCAAGTTTGATACTGCCTTGGTTAGTGGTTTAGGAGAACCTGAGGGTCGATTGTCCAAGTCAATTTCTTTCGAGGACGGAGTATCGGGAAAGCGTCGGAGTCAGGCGAGTCATAGGGGGATCAGCTCATGGTGTTTGTCTGTACCACGTTGCCGACATGTATACAAACTCCTTTGTACCTATGTACATATTTGTATTTATTCTTGTAGCTTCCTCTTTTCAGGAGTTGCATCCATTGTAAAAACTTTGCCTATTTATGGGCTCGTTATCAATAAACGCATACTATTCAGTACTTGATGCTGGTTTCTAGTTTTTAACTTCTACTGTTTTATTTGTGGAAAACGCCGATGTTTTTGATAAACTTGCACGTGCATAAACTTGCAGGCCTCGTCCTATAATTGTTAAAATTTTGAATTAACTGAACAATTGTCACGGATACTGACCAAGATAGTTCCTTTTGTGTAGAATTGTCTTGTTTTGTTCATATTTTACAGGGTCGTTACCTTTGAAGCAAACGGCCAAGGGATCGTATTTCCCCAGCCAGAGTCCCTTAACGTAGGAGCAGGCTCTAAGTGACCTTATTCCTCCCATGTAGATGGAAGTTGCATTTTTTATCCCCAGAAGAGTTGGATGCGACTTAGCAGGTAGTCAGGCAGTGATATGCATTCCCAGCAGTCGATCATGTGCACGGTTAATCCCCAGTGAAGTCTGCACAGGGTACAACCAGGTTGTCATCGGTTTGAAAGGATCATCCCCACGCAGGACCTTCCTTTCTATTCCCCAACAGGTTGTATTTCCTCCAATAGGGTTGATCATCCTCTGCAGAGTCTGTGACTCCGGGTTTGTTGAGATATTCCCCAGCAGTATTGTTTCTTCCCCCAGTGGAAGTTTGGTTTCGTTCCTCCAGCATTTATTTTTCCGGAGCACCCTCTTTGCATTTGCATCATGCATGGCATCTACCCAAACGCGTAACATTTCCATTCCGTATGGAGCATTACGCCATTTTCAAACATATGCATTTTGAAACATAAGTCAGGTTGGTTACCGCTTTGTTTTCAGGTGTTTTTCCCTGCAGGTAATTGGAATTCTTGTTCAGGATGGTTTTCGGATATTCAAATTCTTGGCATGAGATATGTGATGATAACGTTCGTCCTGTCATGTGTGCTTTTATCAGAGTTGCTTGATTAAGTTTATCTTCTTCCCCAGCGGAGTTTTCCTCAGATTGCTGTTACGTCAGCGTTAAAAGATTTCAGGGATTAGACCTTTGAAGTCGTTACTTGTTGTCAAAGTAAGTACCTGGCAGTTGACGTCAGAATTTCCCTAGTAGATTTTTCCTCGGATTGCTGTTATGTCAGCGTTAAAAGATCTCGTAGATTAAACCTTTGGAGATGTTACCCGTGTTGACGAAGTTGTTACTCGTGTTGACGGAGTTGTTACCCGTGTTGACAGAGATGTTACCCGTGTTGACGGAGTTGTTACCCGTGTTGACGGAGTTGTTACCCGTGTTGACGGAGTTGTTACCCGTGTTGACGGAGATGTTACCCGTGTTGACGAAGTTATTACCCGTGTTGACGGAGTTGTTACCCGTGTTGACCGAGTTGTTACCCGTGTTGACCGAGTTGTTACCCGTGTTGACCGAGTTGTTACCCGTGTTGACGGAGTTGTTACCTGTGTTGACGGAGATGTTACCCGTGTTGACGGAGTTGTTACCCGTGTTGACGGAGTTGTTACCCGTGTTGACGGAGTTGTTACCCGTGTTGACGGAGTTGTTACCCGTGTTGACGGAGTTGTTACCCAAGTTCGCGCTTCACGTAGCGCAAATACCGGTAGTGTCAGAAATGTTCCCCGCAGAGTTGTTCGTTCAAGTCTTCGGATGCCAGATTAGCAGTTTTTATTTAGTTCTTCGCCCGTTTCCGCGGAAATGGGAGGTAAAGGATAGTACATTGACCACTCGCGCTTTACGTAGTGCTTGCCCGTCCCTTCGGAGATAGAAAGTCAAGGACAATGTTTTCATATGGTCCTGTGACTCGATTCCTGCTTATTGTAGCGTATAATGTGGATTCAACGCCTGTGGCGTCACACAAGTGGTTGATGTTGAAATCAGGTTCTTTATCAGATGATTAATCAGTTGTTGTCGTGACAACCAGATTCAATTTTCTGGACATTTTTCCCCAAGCAGTTTGAGCAATTTATTTTTGTGGTTAGCAAATTTTCTGGTTCTTCGGTATTTAACCGTCTTCTACCTCGATTGGCTGAAATTCGTTCACTTTTCATCCAGTCAGGTTCAAGCCGCTTGAATAGGGGCAGCTGTTGCACCCCAAAATTTGCCTAACCTTTTTCTCACTTGGCTTTTGTTTCATTCTATTAGCATTGCATTGTTCTAGCATTGGCATAGCATAGCATTATTCATTTAGCAGGGGATCAAGTGTTGTTTATATCAAGAGGAGCCTATCTAAAGGTCTTATTCAAGCTTGAGATGTCACCAAGGTCATCAGAAAGTGGGTTGTGTTCTTGAGAAGTTTGGTTGTTTGTATGTGGTTCATCTCCTAACCTGAGGACCAATTGAAGACCATCAGTGAGTTGTGGAGTCTTGATCATGGATAGAGTGTGGATAGAGCTCATGGAGTGCCTTGAGGGTCATGGTAGAGCTCAGTCAAATCATTATGCCAAGTGTGAAGAGCCACAATTGAGGGTGTTGCAATTAGGGTTTTCATCTGAGTAACCCTAAGTCAATTGTGTAATTGAAGAGGATCAAAACCTATGTCTAAGTCTTTGTGATCATGGAAAGTTTTGTTGAGATACATGAGGTGTCATTCCAAGATCAATTCAAGAAGAATTCAAAGTGTGAGGAGTTGCTAAACTAGGGTTCTCAAGGTAAAATCCCCTATTTAGTGCCCGACTTCAAGACCACTTATCTCAAGATACAAGTTTCATCTCAATTTTTGGCAAACATGGAACTTTTAGAGCACTAGACGTCTTCCATTGGATTTATAGAACTCAAGTTATGATCCAGACAAGTTACAGGTCATTAGATGAATGTGAAATTTGTCTGCAAAAGTCAACCAACTTCCAAGGAACGTTTGACCTAGAAGGGTGTTTCTCCTCAACTTTTGGCCAACATGAAAGTTGTAGGTCTTGATCTTAGCTTTCCAAATTGTACTAGAAGTCTTTCATATGATTTGTAGAACTCAAGTTATGAGTTTTACAAGTCAGGGGTATTTTGGGAAAGTGAGATTATAGGTCATTTGGAATTATAGGTCATTTTCACTATCTTGCACACTTCAAATGGAGTTTTGTCCAACTCAAAACTTGCTCAAAATGGGATTTTTAGGCTAACCATGTATCCATGAGGATTTGATTTAGCTTGGGATGAGACTGGGTTTGAAGGAATACGGTAAAGGGAATTTTTAAAGGCATTTAAGTTGGAAAATCGAAATTAAATCATGTGTGTTCAAACAAGACCAAATGAGTGCTCATTTTGATCAGAAAAATAATTTTGAACATAATGGCAATATTAGAAAGTCAATTTGGGGCATATTTCATGACATTTCACTTTGTTACTTCATGAATAAGTAACACATCAAAGGTTGGTCATATGGTGCAAACAAGGACTCAATTTGATCCATACACTCTCAATAGTTCACAAGCAAGGCATGAGAGACTTCTTGGAGAAGGAATTGAGAGAAAATCGTGTACACCATGATTGAACTTTCAAGCAAAAATTGAAATTTGGATATCTCTGTTTGGGCTTTCCATGGGCCTCTAGAATCTTCCATTCACCTCTATGTAAGTTCAGAAGAAGGTTCAGTGCAAGGTTGGTGATCATTTGCAGTTGGAGCCAAATATTGCAAAGGGAATTTTCAAGCCAAAACTGAAAATCGTGTTTGGAGTTTGAGAGCTTTTCAGAGCAAATCAAGATTTCCAATAGCATTATCCTTCATCAAGGAACGATTCTGCATCATCTGGAAGGAAGAATCACAGTGGAAGTGCCTCAATTCGAAGCTACAAACCAGGTATGCGCATTTCAAAATTGCACTGATTCTAGGTTGATTTAGTTGGATTTGAAATGTGGTTAAGCTTAAGGAAGATGCCTGGAACATTTTAGGATAGGAATTGTAGAGTTTGATGATGATTCAAGGTGTGAGCAACTTTCTGTTTGGATGTGAATCTCTTTGATCTTGAGGTGTTAGCTTGATCTAGATAGTTTAGGATGATCTATGATGAATGAGGAGAAGATCTGTGGCTTAATTTTGAGGTTTGGTGATGATCCATAACTTGATGTATTTTAGATTCTTGATCGGGTTTTGAAATCTAGTGAGAATTAGGAGAAATGGAGATGAGATATGGATTCAGCGTGAAAAATGGAGAAGATTGATGTAAGGTTTGACATGTTTGGATGACCTGCAACTAGTGCATCACCGAAGAAGACGGTGGTGCGGCCACCGGACCACCGTCTGGTTCGGCTGAGTGTTTTTCCCTCCATCAGAGTTTCAAACGGAGAAGATGAGCCTTGACCCTTGGATCTGAGGAATTTGAAGACTTAGTAACCCAATCCAACGCTCGTGACTTAATCTCAGAATTGAACTTTGGCCAAGTGAAACGTTGCGTATCATTTATGCGCTGGCAAGCCCTGAGCCATTGGATGCTTTGACAAAGTCCATAGATCCAACTGCCCTCTTATTTTCTGGCATTTTATTTTCTTTAATTGATTTTTGGATTTATTTTAATTGCTTTTCCATTTTTAATTCATAATAATTCAATTTTGATCAGAAAAATAAAATAAAAATATGTGCATGCTCTGGATTTTATTTCTGATTTTCTGGTGCTTTTAGATTTTATTTTCATGCAAATTTCAATTTAATATGATTTGTTGCATTTTCTTTAATTCTTTAATTTTGGCATATTTCTTCATGTTTTTGCTGATTTTTGTATGATAAATTGGTATGGAATTTGAGTGATATTTTTGGCTGGCTGCTAGAATAGAGATGCATGGTCCCTTAGGAATTATTTCATAATTTTTAGATAACTTTAGGTGCTGTTTTGGATTAGGTTCCCATGACCTTCCATTTTTAGGGTTTCCATTTGACACTTGGTGATTTAGGAATTCTTTAGTGCCTTTAAGAATAGATTTAGGCCCTAATTTTCTACTATAGATACTTAACACATGTAGGTTCCCTTAGAAAATTTTATAGGATTTTAGAAGTAGTTTTGGTATTTGAAATAGATTTAAAACTTAGGCTAGTTTTAATATGCTTCTAACATGACTTCTCCTTTAGAATGACTTGAATGGTGGCTCATAGCATAAGATAAATTTTCCATTCCTTTTGGATGGTGTTTTAGACATATAGAGGCTTCTGTTTTCTTGATTTTGGTGTTTGGTTTTGGTGTTTAGACCTCCTTTTAGTAGCTCTCTTGTAGCTTAATCAATTAGGGTTTAGGAAGAGCTTTAGTTTGACTTCTCTTTCTTCAAATAAACATGGATTGCCTTGATTGTTTTCCATTCCCATCCTATGATTCAAGGTCCCTATGTGTAAGCCTCATCCCTCCTTTGGAAGGATCTGTGGCATATCACAAGAGGTAGAACCTTAGAGGATACCTATCTCAGATGTATGGTTGAGTGCCATGATGGATTCCCTTGGTTTCTATCATGCTTCCCATCATCATGCAATCATCTTGATGTTGATTCTCTTCTCTCTTGGTGGATCATGTGAAGCTTGAAGATATCTTAGACTTGAGGCTGACTATAGATTGTTGATTGTTTTGCTGTTAATCTGCTTTGCTGTTGAGTTGCTTGTCTGTTGTTTTGTTTGCTGTATTTTCTGATTGCTTTGCTTTGCTTGTGTGACTGCTTGGTGTGTTGCATTAGACTAGGCCTCATGTAGATGATTCTAGGCCTAAGAGCATCCTAAATGTTGAGTTTCTCCCTTTACTTGTCTGCATTAGAGGTTGAGTCTGTCTCCCTCTGCTTGTCTGTTACTGTTTGGCTTTGCTTGCTGGCTGAAGGTTGAGTTTGTCTCCCTTGCCTGTGTGGTGTGTTGCCTCTGGCTTGCTTGCTCTAGAAGTTGAGTTTGACTCCTTCTGCTTGTATTGTTGCATTGCATGCATTTTATTTACAGTCATTTCTTTTCAGTTATTTCTGTTGTTGTTGCTTTCCTTTGCCATGTTCCCCTAGGAACTCTGACTTCTCTTGTTCAAGAGAAGTTATGACAAACATTAGGGTTCTAACCATGCATGATAACATTAGGTAGTTCCCTCCTAATCTCAATCATAGGATTAACTTTGCATGACAACTTCAGCATTGGATTAGTCCCCTTTAGTGTGTCCTTTCTCTTCTCATCTTCAAACAAATCAAGATACAATAATAAAGGTTAATTGATGTCGTACGCTACGAGCCTTAAGCTACTTGAGAAAAGGTTGTTGGAGAGTTTCTTTTCAACAGCTTAGATGTTTAGTATGGCACCCTTTGGGTGACATGCGACACATTCACTCTTAGGTCATACTCTCTAGTGCGATATCAGTTGCAAACATCCATAAAAAGATACTTCTTCTAAAAAACAGAAAACAAATATTAAACATCTTTTTGTCCTCTTGGACCTTTAATCCTTGGAAACCCTTTTCAGAAGGAGAGTTTTGTTAACTCTCGGTTCTACCACAAACGGTAAACGCCTAAGTCTCCGTCGAGCGAGCTGCATACACCAACTGCTGGAACCGTCTGTTAACCCTACTCGGATAAAAAAGATAAACATGTGTCTCTTGTTGGCCCGAAATACGTTTGCTCTGATCTTTCACGCTGTGTGAAAGTACGTAGGCACGAGATGCGATATCTCGGCGAGCAACCTTCCCCCGTAACCCGTAGTTAGGCGAACTACGTAGACTCTGATTTCTCGTTCCAGACGGGAATGCGTAGGCATAGAACTGTTGTGTTCTGCCGAGTCATTTTCTTTCTTTTCAGACCAGACTTGTAGCGTAGATAGTTAAATCAACCCGTCAGATAAACACAACAAGCGTGGATCCCATCGAGTACGATGGACGTGAGGGGTGCTTATACCTTCCCCTTGCATCACCGACTCCCGAATCCAGACATGGTTGCGATGACCTTGTCTTATACCTTTTCGTCAGGTTTTTCCGATCGTTTCCTTTCCCGTTTTGAGTGATAAATAACGAAAGGTGACGACTCTTCTATTTTGTCGGCACCTTATTTTCGCGGTAGCGACAATTGCAATGCTCAAAGAAACTTGCAATGAGTTGGCCACAAGGAAGAAAAATCTTGAAAATTTAATCAAGTCTCTTGAATAGGATGAGGATCCTAAATTCACTGACGCTGATGGAGAGAAAAAGGATGATGATTCAAGAGAGGATGGTGACCAGGATGCTGCATCAGAAAAAGCTGATAACAGGTATAAGGAAGCCAGTAATGAAGATGCTGAAAAGGCTAGTGACAATTTTGAGAAAACCAATGATGGGGATGCGGAAGAAGCTAGCTCTAGTTCTGCCTCTGAGGAGGAAGAATGATATATGCTGATAGACTGTTGTGGGGCTCAGTCTGCTGGTTGTTGAGCTAATGACATGTGCTGCTGGTTTGAGTATTTCATTGTTTTTGCTTTGACTATTGTAACAGATTGAATTTGTGATGCTCTTTATGAGCAGTTTTTGTTTGTTATGACCCCAAACATGTGTAATGCTACTCATTATGATCCATACTATTTTATTAATTTGATCTTAATTTATGGCTAAAAAGGGGGAGAGAGTGTTGTCAAATAACAGCAGGTAGTGACAACAGGTTAGAGAAGTGTATCTTTCACAGGTGGAAGACTTGGCTGAATTGCTGCTACAAGTGTGTTGCAAGGTGCTACTGCAAATATGCAGGTGTGCTAACAGCTGATGTTGTTAGTGATGTGTGTGTTCCTTGATGGAACCTAGTAGTATTGCAGCTGCTAGTAGGGTGTGTTTCTGCAGGGTGTCTGCAGAATGTAAGTGTTGTGCACTTCTTCAGGGGGAGTAGCACAAGATGGTCCACAGAGAGTGTAACATTTGTAGTCTAGGCTAACAAGTGATGGAATGTAATGTTATGGAAGTGATATGACTCAGGATGTCATACTGAATGTCATAACATCCAAAAAAGCCTGAATGATTTATGTGTGACTGCAGGTTGATCCTAAGAAGCTGAGAGCTAACTGTGTAGACAACTCTTATAATGCTTAGCTAGTAACTTTCCTGCATGACAGGTTATCTGTTAGACTTCTACTGCTTGTAAACTCTAATATGTTAACAGGGTGTTTTAGCCAAAAATTTGCCAAAGGGGGAGTTTGTAGATGCTTTTGGATGGCTGCATTTGTGGCAAAACATTAAAGTGTATATGAATGTCTTGACTGATGTTATGACATACACTAAGAGTATTCTGCAGGGTAAGTGAAGTTGAATGTCATGACTGAATGTTATGAGATTGATCGTATGACATCAGGGCACGCAGGGTTTGTTTTTCTGTTATTAGCTCAGGCTATACTTCAGGAAACAATCCGGGAAGCATAGTTATTTTAGGAGACATAACAGACATTGTTGAGGATAACATAGAAGACTCCTGACCTGATGATAAGTGCGCAGCTTCATGAAGAGAGGTTTATCTTGGGTAAACCTAGTTTCTCCATCAAGGCCCAAAGCAAGTATGTTGCTATAAATAACAGAAGGATCATTCCTAATAGGGAGAGCTTGAAGAGAGAGCTTTAAGATAGAGATTGGAGAGTGTGATTTGTGAGTGAAAAGAGTTGCTCTTCACGTGTGTCTAGGAATCTTAGGATTCCTTGTGTGCCAAGCAATTGTATGTTGTATAATTGCTTTGGTTATTGTGTATGAACAGGTGTGTTCATTGTGTCACTCAAAGCTTTTAAGCAAGAGTGTTGTGTCTCTTGATAAAAGCTGTGAAGCAAGATCAATGTGCGTGTCTTCATATCTCCACTGTAATTGTGAATTGGTTTATATCATTGTGGTGATTGAGGGGGAGTGAGTGGGTATACTCAGGTCTAGTGGTCTCTAGGATGAAGTGTCATTAGGTAGGTCTTAAGTGAAAAGTGCAAATTGGGATTGTTTGACTCTGAATTAATTCTACTGATAGTGAATTTCCTCCCTGGCTTGGTAGCCCCCAGATGTAAGTGTGGTTGACACTGAACTGAGTGAACAATTACTTGTGTTATTTACTGCTTTACATTTACAGCTTATGATTAAGTGAAGCAGTCTATGTTACAGTGGATGTCATACCATCTGTGATAACATCCATCGTGTGCTTGCCAGAATTTCGTCGGATGTTGATGAGTTGAAGATGCCGCTGAATTTTGTAAAGAACAAGTTATTGAGGGAAGGAGTATTCCCAGGTTGTAATGAAGCTTGTGTTGAATGTTTGAGCTATCCCGAGGGATGTGAGAAGCTGAGAGACCATATTCAAAGGCTAATGAATAATGGTGTCTTACAATTTGATAGATTCGTTGAGGAGAAAAATGAGGAATTAGTGGTTGAAGAGAGGGATGAGGTTACAACAATCTCGATTCTTTACAACACTATTACTATTTCTGCACCCCCGAGGCCACCAACCATTATCATAACCAAAGTTGGTCCTGTATCGTATGAAAGTACTAAGGAGATTCCGTGGAATTACAGAGCTGAAGTATACTGCAACGGATAGAAGCAGGAGTTGAAAAATTTACCGGTGGATTCTATGGAGAACTTAGTGGGAGCTGGTGGAATTACTCGGAGTGGAAGAGTGTTTTCGTCACCTGAAGTGGTCGCTGATAAATCTGACAGAGGGAAAAGTAAAGTAGTGGTTGAAGAGACTTCTCAAGCTGATGAGAAGGATTCCTTGTTGAAGGAAGCGGAGGAGTTATGCGTTTGATAAGAAAGAGTGATTACAAGATTGTTGATCACTTACAACAAAAATCCGTCCAAGATATCCATTTTTTCCTTGTTATTGTGTTCGGAAGCGCACAGGAACGCTTTGTTGAGAATCCTGAATACAACTTATATGCCACAGGAGATTTTTGTGAACCAACTCGAGGGAGTGGTGACACATGTAAATGCAGGAAACAGGCTGGGCTTTACAGATTTGGACTTGACACCCAAGTGGAGAACCATAACTGTGCGCTGCAAATTTCTATTGAATCTCGAGGAGCCGTTTTGTCGCACGTGCTTGTTGATACAGGGTCATCCCTGAATGTGCTTCCCAAGAAAGCGCTGATGAAGCTGGATACCCGAGGTATAATGTGTACTCTATCACAACCTAATTTTTTACCTTAAGATTTCACCTCCTTGTGTGTTTTCTTACGTGTTATCTTTTTTGCTCTTGTATACATGTTTATCAGAACTAACGAGTGTGTGCAGGACAATTTTGCTTTAAAGACCTCTCAGGTGGATTCTCATGACCACGCGCTCTTTAATCAAAGTTTTGACCCTTCTCAAGGTTTCTTCCTCTCTATCAAGAAGGCTCGTCAAAGTGAGAGATGAGACCACGGGCTCGTGGACGTTTAAGTGGCGTATGTTGGCATCGATTTTAGTTTCTGTTTGTTTTGGATTCAAGTGGTCCGAATTTTGGAGATTAGGAACTAAGCATATCAAGTTTGGAAATCATGTGTGTTTCTTGAGACACTTAATCCACATTCGAGATCCAAAGAACACCATGCAAGAATATTTCAAGACTGTGCTTCATCCCATTGTTCAAGGCTAGGATCCACGCCAATTTGCAATATCACCACAAATCCAAATGTTGCTATGAAGGCCCGTTTCAGGAAATTAGAGTCTTCATTAAACCATTTAATTCAAAAAAGGTTCAAATATGAGGTTCGCGGTTCATTATTGAAAGTCGGAGTTTAGATCCATACGAAGAGATTTTGATTTAAATGCTACCACCCAAGCTACATGCTTATCTTCAAATCAAAGGAAAACAAGCCACCATATCTTGTGGATTTATTTTTATAAGATTGAAACACAATTCAATCCACACCCATATTTTCCATGATTATTATTCATGCATGAATGTCATTTTAAGATCCAAGCTTTAAGCCCTATTTAATTAAGAGAAACTATATTTCATGTTACATAAGGAAGAGAGTTGTAAGAAGTTCATGCCCATTATACAAGACTTTGGATTCTTACAAGATTTTCAAAAAGAAACATTCCTCGAAGGTTTTACAAAAGATGATCATGATAAAGGGAACTTTTGTGTTCCTAAAAATTATTCGTCTTTAAACCAAGACAACGGCGGTACATTTTCTGAGTGCACAAGAGGACATAGACAATTGAAGTTTAAATTCTCATCACGGAACATTCGGTTTTATTGAAAGTAACCAAATACGCTATGGAAGTTCGACTCTACAAGATTCCCAATACAAGAATACCATCCACTTTTACCTAAGAGAAAAACAACAGGGAAGCACACGAGGTTGCTAACCAACATCAGGTCCAAAACCTTCTAAACAATCCTCTTGTGGGAATTTGAACTCTTATCGTTGACTTCGTCGCCCACGAATCGAGGAAGCTTAGACAACCGAGAATCCCGACATTAAGCAGACACCATTTACTGAACTTGTCGAGGCTTGCGTCATCTTCGCTCAATGACAGTCCGGAAGATTGCATTGTTGAGAGAAAACCACGAGCTCACCTACAAAATTAAACCGTGATGTAACCGCAATAACAATTTGCTCTACCCGAAGACCACAACTTTGGCTTAGAACACTTACCAACGAAGATGGTTTTTCACCAAACATTGAAACCAACAAACCTTCCATCCACAGACTCCACCGCGAGACCATCCGGAAGTTACCGCCAGAATCATCGCAAAAAACCCCTCGCGCTTGCAAAACCCAATCGCCACCTCAAACCACCACACCTGCGGAAGAAACCATTAAATCGTAAGACGTTTTTCTCTAACATTTAAATTTTTGTTTGATTTGTGTAGCGTAGAGAAAGCCGCGATGATAAGAGAAAGAAGAAGAAAGCAGTCGTGATGAGAAGAGAAAGAAGAAGAAAGTAGTTGGAGAAATGGGAGGGAAGAAGAGGTAATCGGTGCAGGGGGAGGGGAAGAAATTGGGATTAGGGTTTTTTTTCAATTTTGTTTTATATCGTTGTAATCTTGTATTTGCACACACACACACACGTATGATACACCCTACACACACGGCCCTCTGATCTCCAACGGATCAGATCGGGCGATCCTCAGCGCAGCTCCATCGTAAACCTTCGAAATTTACCCACACTCAACAAATATGCCTTTCCTTTCCCCTAATTAATCATTTAATTAATTCCCTTTAATCAATTAATTAACCCCTTTAACCCATTAATCACTTTTTAAACCATTAATCTGCCACTTAACTTAATCATTTTAGCTTAATACTAATTTAATTAATTAAATAATTAATCAACTCTTTTCAAAATCAACCCTTTTCTTTAAATTAAAACAATTAATAAATTTTCAGTTTCATTAGGTTATTTATTTATTTTTTTCCAATTTTAATACTTTTTTCTTAATAACATAATTTGTTTAAAACCCATTTTCACATTTTAAATAACTTTACAACTTAGACAAACACATTCAACAACTCAATATCAAAATATTCAAACATGTTAGGGAATAAGATGTTAATCATCTTAAGCGAGATAAAAACTTCTACCCCATAACAATTCAATCAATATGTAGGGACTTTGCCTTAGGAAAGATAGAGGTGTACTTGTTGACAATCCGAGTACTTGAGCCGTTCTCTTAAGACGATGCAAAGACTATTTTCCTACAAAGTTGTGGTGGTTAAATCAAGTAATCTCCCTTAAAATTATAACTCATCTTTTCTCCTAAAATCAATCAATCAACTACCCTAATCCCGTAGGAACTTTTACCACAGTCAAAGAACTCCTTAAACCCTTTAGGGGAACTACACATACTCTGATTCCACTCCCGTCAGGATATGTAGGCATAAGATGCGATATCTTATCGAGTATACTTAGAAATAAACCCCTAGGTCTTTCATCCTTAAGCAGATAATCCTTAGCAATAAACAACATCAAAACAAAAGGTTCCTGTAGAGTACTAGAAAAACTTAGGATGCTAGCACCTTCCCTAAGTTTAACCAACCCCGAACCTAAAACTCTCTAGCTTTTTCATTTGCATTGCATTGTGGGTAATTCGATCTTTTTCCCTTCCTTTGGAGAAATTAAAGTTCGGTTGCAAATGAATTAAGATTCAAGCTCATCAATAGCTTGGTATCCAAATTTCACTGCGACATACTCCAAGTGACTTGGAGGTACGAACGTTTGACGAGACTAGAAGGTCCGTGTTTGCGGAGTTGACTTTGCCAATTCAGGTCGGTCTTGAGGTGTTTGATGCGGTGTTCTACATCATCGATATTCAGCCAGCTTATAGCTATCTACTAGGACGTCCTTGGACACATTCGACGGGCGTCGTAACCTCTACGCTGCACTAAAAATTGAAGTACATGGTAGGTGGCAGTGTCGTCACTGTTTGCGGGGAAGAAGACATAATGATTAGTCATTTGTCTTCATTCAAGTATGTCGAGGTTGATGGCGAAATCCATGAGACTTTATTTCAAGCCTTCGAAACTGTGCAAATCAAGGATAAAGCATCGGTCGTAAGCAAAGCGCCTGAAGTCGCCATGTCATCCTTCAAGGAAGCCGAAGCAGTTGTGAAGGCTCGGGCATCACAAGGTTGGGGCCAAGTGCTGAATATCCCCAACAAGCAAGAAAAATTTGGTTTGTGATACAACCCATCTTCCTCCTCCCAGAGTGCGCCATACTATAAGGGGCCCGTCAAGTTTACCAGCGATGGGGCAATCTTTGAGCAGATTAATTCCATATCTGATGAAGACGGTGACATCGATTGCGACATGGACGCATGGATTCGGCCATGTACTCCAAGACAAAGCCTAAACATATGGTCTGTCGAAGAAATCATCCAAGTGACGACAAAAGATTAATAATTTGTTTTTCTGATTATTGTATAGCCCTATATTCTACCCGGAGCATAGCGGTATTTGTCTTCAGGGCCTAATTGTTTATGTTTGAACAATCTTTTTATCAATCAATCAAAGGGCGTTTTTCTGCATTCAAATATTGTGATCCTTGTCTTTCCTGTTTTATTTTTAACAATAAAATAGCAATGTGTTTTGTGCTTGTTTGCATATCATTTTAAGCATTAAATCATCATCATTGTAGGTTTCACATTGCAGATGACACCGCTCTAGAGCCGTCTATGACTCGCTTTGACTTTGATAATCCGATATTTCAAGCCAAAGAAGAGATTGATGAAGATGAAGACCTGCCAAAAGAGCTAGCCAGGCTTTTGAAATAGGAAGAGAAAGTCATTCTGCCTCATCAGGAGGAAATCGAAGTCGTCAACTTGGGGACTGAGGAAGCCAAGAAAGAGGTCAGGATAAGGGCTGCATTGCAGAGTGATATCAAGCAAAGATTGGTTGAAATGCTCCAGGAGTACAAGGATATCTTTGCTTGGTCGTACGAGGATATGCCTGATCTTGACACCGATATCGTGGTTCATCGTTTGCCTTTGCGTGAAGAATGTCCGCCTGTTAAGCAGAAGCTCAGAAGGACCAGACCAGACATGGCGGTAAAAATTAAAGAAGAAGTCCAGCACCAGTTGGACGCAGGATTTCTCGCCATAACAACTTACCCTCCGTGGGTCACTAACATCATACTTGTACCAAATAAAGATGGTAAGGTACGGATGTGCATTGATTATAGAGATTTGAATAAAGCGAACCCGAAGGACGACTTCCCGCTCCCCCACATTGACATATTAGATGATAATACTGCACAATATTCCGTGTTTTCATTCATGGACAGTTTTTCCGGATATAATCAGATTAAGATGGCGCCGGAAGATATGGAGAAAAAAACATTTATTATACCGTGGGGGACTTTTTGTTATAAGGTAATGTCTTTTGGGTTGAAAAACCCAAGGGCAACCTATAAGCGGTCAACAATCACTTTGTTTCATGACATGATTCATCATGAGATTGAGGTATATGTTGGTGACATGATAGTAAAGTCGTAAACAGAGGAGATACATCTGGTAATCCTTCTGATGTTGATCGAAAGGCTGAGGAAATTCAGACTGAGGTTAAATCCGAACAAGTGCACTTTTGGTGTAAGGTCGGGAAAGTTGCTGGGGTTCATTGTTAGTGAAAAAGGAATCGAGGTCAATCCTGCAAAGATAAAAGTTATTCAAGATATGCCAGCGCCAAAAACGGAGAAAGAGGTTCGTGGTTTCTTGGGTAGATTGAACTACATTGCTCGGTTCATATCTCACCTCACAGCCACGTGACCCCATGTTCAAATTGTTGAAGAAAGATCATGCGGTTGTCTGGAATGAAAATTGACAAAGGGCATTTGATAAAATAAAAGAATATTTGCAGGAGCCTCTGATACTGATACCTCCAGTAGCTGGAAGGCCATTGATTATGTATTTAACGGTTCTTGAGAACAACATGGGTTGTGTTCTCGGTCAGCACGACGAGACTGGAAGAAAAGAGCATGTAATATACTACTTAAGTAAAAAGTTCACAAATTGTGAATCCAGGTACTCAATGTTGGAGAAAACATGTTGCGCACTCGCTTGGGCTGCCAAACGTCTGAGACAGTATATGCTAAATCATATAACCATGCTGATTTCGAAGATGGATCCAATTAAATACGTCTTTGAGAAACAAGCACTTTTAGGGAGAATATCCAGATGGCAGATGGTCTTGATAGAGTATGATATTCAATATGTTTCCAAGAAAGCTATCAAAGGGAGTATTCTGTCAGAATATCTTGCTGAACAACCAATTGATGATTATCAACCTATGAAATTTGAAATTCTCGATGAAGACATCATGTTCTTAAAGATGAAGGATTCTGATGAGCCATTACCCGATGAAGGTCCGGAGAAGGGTTCTCAATGGCAGATCATATTTGATGGCGCTGT
The DNA here is from genome assembly GCA_963859935.3 of Lathyrus sativus. Taxonomy (NCBI): domain Eukaryota; kingdom Viridiplantae; phylum Streptophyta; class Magnoliopsida; order Fabales; family Fabaceae; genus Lathyrus; species Lathyrus sativus. The sequence continues at coordinate 184,529,829 of OZ012736.1, read as the reverse complement.
TAACTTATACGGTAGTGGAGTTGGGGCAATTATCACGACCCCCATGGTTCTCATATCCCTTTCACTGCCAGGTTAACATTTCCTTGCACTAATAATGAAGCCGAATACGAAGCATGCATTATGGGGTTGGAAGAAGCCATTGATCTAAGGATCAAGAATCTAGATGTATATGGCCATTCAACGTTAGTTGTCAATCAGATTAAGGGAGAACGGGAGACCCGACAGCCTAATCTGATACCTTACATGAACTATGCAAGGAGGTTGTTACCTTTCTTTGACTAGGTAGTGTTGCACCCCAAATTTTGACCCCTTAGATCTTCATCATCATTTTAAGATCATATTCATTTGATTATCTAACCTTAACCTATTTCAAGTTTGTCTTTGTTAAGATACAGGTGAATTAGGGTTCCGTACAACCGAGAATCGAGGTTTCGATGGTTAATCAGTCAACGTATTGGATTAATTCTCCATGAAATAAGTATCCACATCATCAAATATACTCCATTGGATAAAGTATGAATCCAATTTGAGGTTGTCACCCAAGGATCAAGAACAGTGCAGTTCAGGATACCCGGTTAGGGTTTTCGATTAGGAAAAGTCAACTGTAGTTTGACTTTTGATTTAAATGGTGCTCCAATGGTGGTATCATGGTCTATGAAGTTCATATGGCTTAGTGAAGTCTACACAAGAAGTTTCAAGGCCTCAAAAGACCCGGAACATCAACAGTCGACTCGATAGTCATCGATCGATCGTTCGGTTGACCAAAAAGTCAACTCTTCAATCATAAGGAATTTGACCTCAAAGTATGAGGCAAAAATGTTCCTAGTAACATATTACACCTATCCATGAAGTTTCATGATCATTGGATCAAGGATTCAGAAGTAATCAAAAAATCGGGAAAATTAGGGTTTTGAAAGGGGCAAAACCATAACTCCCTAACCACACATCCAATTGAGTTGGTTCAAATCTCATTGGAAAGCTCTTGAAAAGTCCTAAAAAATTCCCAAAGTGGCCCATGAGCGGAAAATGCATAGATTTGGAGTTATGGCTAAAATCATTACAAGAGGGAAAAATAACTTAGAAAATTTCTAAGTTATTGGCCTTTTTAGGCATGTTTTTAGCAACTTTTAGAGGATTTTTGAGCTAGTTCCATTTGGAATCTGAAGATCATGAAAACATGAAAGTTGTAGTGCTTCATGAGGGCTTTCCCAAATATACTAGAACTCCTCCATAGCCCTTATGAGTTGGGAGTTATGAATCCAACAAGTTGAGGTTTCAACATTTGAGTTCATCATTTCCATTTTCCACGAACTCACTCTTTAACCACTTGAGCTATTCTCAGCCATTGGATCATGTTTCTATATGATATTTAGAGAGTATGATGAGAAGAAATGCAGAAAATGAATGGATTTGGCAAGCCTTGCAAGTTGGAGGCAAGTTACATTATTTTAATCAAAGAAAATCAAGGAAAGAGAAACTTTTCATAAAAATCTTGCAGATGCAGTTCTCCTACTCCCTAGCCACACTTCAGTCACTTCCTTGTCGTTCATTCCACTTGATTTATGCATAATCTTGAGCCAAGAACTTGGACTTGCAGCTGCAACAAATCTTGAAGAAGATTGCATTTTCAAAACTCCCTCCAAAAGTGCCAAAGTACCAATCTTCCCCAAGCCTTTCCTTACCTATAAATAGAGGTTTCCTCTATGTTGAGAGACACACCAGAGCACTCTAAAACCTAATAGAAAACCATAGCTCTCATCTTACCTTGCATTTTCTTACAAGTGAAGAAAACCATTCCAAAACCTCTCAAAAATCTGCCTTGAGCATTTACCCTTCCAAAACCATTTTCACCCACTTAAAATCATCACAAACCACCCACATAATCCACAAATGATGTGTGGGAGGTGTTCAAACGCTTAAACCAGTCAAAAACCTCATTTTCCCAAAAGTTAACTTTCGATCAAGCAAAGTTTGACTTCACATACAAAATTTGCTAAATCTCTGCTCAGGCCTGTTTTGATCATTTTAAACTTCCAAAAACCTTAGGTTTATGATGTACCAACTTTCCATAACCTAAAATACCATCATCATCACTTGTTTCAAGTTCCGGTCCAAGATTCACTTGTTTACTTCAAGTGCAAGATATGCTACATTTTCACCAAGGCATTGGTTGGAGCACATTTGGGGAGTCTTCAAGGTTTTCCCTTTCTATACTAGCTTGCTTGGAAGTCTACAAGAGGTTGGTAGTTACTATCCTTTTTTTAAACTGTCATGAACATGATTAGTGTACATTAGTTGTTACAATGTGTTTTATATGTAAGTGCATTTCATGTTTGAATCTGCCATATCTTGCTTGTCTTGCTCATTAATGTATATTGTTCTTATGATATGTTATGTTGCTGTGTGTTAAGCCTTGAGGTCTCTTAAGTGCTATTCTATGTCATGTATGAACATATGAATGTTTGTTTTCCACGGTTAAGAAGTTTGATACTGTTTGAATCTGTTTCTGATTGTGAAAGATGATGATTTGCTTCTGTTACAGCAACTCTTTTAGATCTTGATCTGTTTGTTAGTATTTTGAGGTAGAAACCCTTATGTATTGATTCATGTGATGTTTAACATTGTACCATTTGAAAATATGTTTGATCTGCACATTTATGTTCTTGCCATTTTTCAAACCATGTGTATTTTTCAACTCATAAGTCATTTTCCATGCTAGTACATTTTTGGAGCATATTTATGTTTGAACTTTGTCTATAGCATGTTGTGAGTGTGCTTGTAAGTTGTTTGATTCTGTTGGACCTAGGATGACTCTTGTGGCTTGTTGACGCTTGTTGATGACCATACCTTATTTTGCTGTCATAATATTTGTAACTATCATGATATTTGCCCTTAAATTTGATACTTGCCATTGTCATGCTAAGTATGCCTATATGTTGATTTGAACTGTTGTTTGTGTTTGATCTATGTTTGTTAACATGAGATTGTGTTTTGAATCATGTTTGCTAGATAGTTGGCATTGTCTTCTTGCATCAATTGTTGTCATCACTTAGGCATTATAGTAGGGCTGTAATCATGATTTGTCCATATCTTGCTTGCATTTGTCAATTGTGATGAACTTATATGTATTGTGTTGAAGTTTTGAAAGTCATGTTTGCATTCTGTCATAAAATTGCTTGTAAGCATCATTGATGCATGTTTTGATGGTTTGTGTTAACCTGCCATGCTTTTTTGTTGTAACTCCAAACTGCCTTAGCCCTATTGATATGTGTTGCTAATTATCATTGGCCTGAAGTTGTTAGGACTATCTGTTGAGAGTATTAGCATTGTCATGTTAGAGCTCACCATCTTGCTGTTAGAACTGTCTAGGTCTTAACCACTGCCATGCTGTTATGCTTTGTGTCCAACTTTGTCAAGTTTTGTTGTTATGATTTATTTGTAAATAGAAAATGTTGTTTGATGCTAATAAACATTCTTGCATCTGTGGCTGCTAGAAATAGGTTTTTTCTGTTAGAACTTGTTTGTATTCATTACCATGGTGTTGTAACTTTCATTGCAAGGCATGTATTGATTGATGTGTGTGACTTGGTATTGTAATAACCAAGACTGGCTGTTGCTTCTGTTGTTATGTTTTTTGTGCAAAACCATTTTACCATGATTAGCTTGTTATGCTATTTTGCTCAAGGTCAAGTTGTCTTAATGTGAAAAACCATATATGTATGCATATGCTGTTTTGGCAAGCATGCTTGCTGCCAGTTTCTGTTTTACCTCATGTGCTATCAATCACTATGTTAAGTCTTTCTTGCAATTTGTGTTTAGAATTCAGGCCTTGATGTATGTGAATCATCTATGTGTATTAATGCTTTAAATTATGTATGTTGTATCATGAATTGTTCTGATCTTCCCAAAACAGCATTTTAACATTTTTGTTCCATCCTTGCAACCAGCATATCAGTTTCTGTTTGGAGTTATTTCTGACTGATCTTTGCATCTAGAATCCATGAACCATGTATTTGAAACTTGTGCATAGCTTTATCTGATCATAATCATTTTTGTGTTGAGCTATGGCTGCCATATTGCATTTCCTAGCTTCCATTTGCGATTGCTATCGAATTTTATTTTATGCACCTCATCTTAAAAAACCAATAATGCCATTGTGCTCCTTATTGAATTTCACACAAGATAGACCTAAATTTTGTGAAAATTGGTTGAGTTTTGAAGGATTTATGATGTAACCGTTTCCATGTCAACTTGCCTTGTTTGCTTGCCTTGCCTTGGCCCAGAAATGCTAGCTTTTTCAAGTATATGTATTTATTGGGGTGGCATAATACACGGATGTATCGCCACCCCAGTGGTTATGCCTTGTTCTCATATTTGCCTTGACCTGGGTTCAATCCGTGTGGAGATCAACCCTTTTGTTTATTTTCCAACATTTTCCATGTTTCACATTTTAATCTTTTTCTCCTCCAACTTGCACGCGCGCGCCTCTGGTTGGTTTGGCCAGATTTTGAAATAGTGATCATGAGGTGGTGGGTTCAACACCCACCAAGCGTATCCCTCCTTTTTTTATTACTATGTTGGTTTGATTTTTCTTTAAATTTCAAAATAACATAACTTCACCATTTTTTATCATTTGTGAATGATTCTTTTTGCAATTATCTTGTATTTTTGCTTTTTTTCATATGGCATTTAAAAAGTCCAAGAATTTTCATTTTGGAAAACACTTTGCATTGAAAAATATCATGTTTCTTTGTTAGGGTTTTTACCCTCCTTTACATTTCAAAATTGTTGATTCTTTTGAGTTTAATTTTGCACTTGATGTGAGCATTTGTTTGTCAACCCTTTTGTGTATGTGATTGTAATTACTTTTTCTTGTAAGCATCATGATTGTTTCATCTGATTTCTACTTAAAATCCTCATGAAGTTATAACTTGTTTGCATTGGTTGTTACCTTCATCTTTGTCAAGATATGCTTTGGGTTTTACCTTTTATTTAGTCTTGTAAGAACTTTCCCCTTTCATGATATTGTAATATCTTGATGCTATGCTTACATGTTCTTGGTTGTGACCATCTATCTTGTTTAAAGTCATTGATATTGTGATATGCTTGTACCTTAATTTTGGTTGTAACCATTCCTCTTGATTGTAATCCTTGCCTATTGTAATATGCTTGCCTGTTCTTGGTTGTAACCATGTCTCTTGGACTCATCATGTTTGATGCTTATTGCTTTGTTAAGTTTACTTTCCCCAAGTGATGGAACTTTTTATTTCTCATCCCAGTTGCCTCCTCTTTTCCCTTTCAAAAGAAAGTATCTCTATTGACCCTTGGGTCATAGATAGCTCATTAAATCATAGGTCTGGATAGAACCTTCTCCCTTTTGGTCTGGATAGAACCAATAGGATTTAAACTCATAGGTCTGGATAGAACCTTCTCCCTCTTTTGGTCTGGAAAGAACCAATTGATTCTTATTCTGTAGTTCGTGCCCGAACTACGACCGCTCTGATTTCTCAGTAGACAATGAGAATACGTAGGCACAATATGCAATATCTTGACGAGCAACCTCCCCCCCTTCTTCCTCTTTTTGGTCTGGATAGAACCAATTGGTCTTACAACATAGAGTTAGGTAGAGTTTTGTTAACTCTATGTAAGAATCATGGAAATGATTACTTACTCCCTTTTCTTGAGTGTTCAATGTAGATCTAGAGAGTGTTCTTAAACTCTACACAAGCATGGATATGTTTATTCCCCTTGGAACCTTGATCATAATCAAGTGTTCTTCATCCCTAGTGAGGTGAACTACGATTGCTCTGATTCTATCCTAGTTAGGATACGTAGGCAAAGGACGTGATGTCTTTGCAAGCAAACTTAGAAACTATTCTTAGGTCTTTACCTACACCTTTTACCCAATCCCAATCCCAATCCATAGCAAACATTTAGCAAACTTAGCATACAAACAAACAAAAGGTTCCTGTAGGGTACTACAGATGTTAAGGATGTGAGATACCTACCCTAGGCATAACCAACCCCCGATCCCCGAATCTCTTAGCGTTGTTGTTACATCGCGCGAAAGGTTCTTTCTTTATTTAGACCTTTCCTTTGGATAAATTAAAGTCCGGTTGTGAATTTAAGAATTAAGATTCAAGTTAATCAATAGCTTGGTATCACGATTCTCACCGCAACAGAAATGGCGACTTCACCGGGGAGGATACTTAAACTTGAGGGTTTAGCCTATTTTGTTTGATTGCATGCTATTTGTAAATATTTGCTTAACATGTATATTTGTCAATATATTTTTGTGTGGAATGTTGGGTGCTTTGAGTGGTGAGGAAGTCCTATACCCGGACTCGAGTGCACTTATGATAGGATGGTGGTATATTCAAGAAGGCTTATAGGGAGTTGATTCCCGACCAAGCTAACTTGAGAAACCACCGCTTAGTGGAGGCCCTTTTAAGAGTAGTTTTGTTGAACGAGTATTCGTGAAAACATTACTACTTTCAACCTAGGAGCCCGTGACACTGTGGACTTTTAGATTACATTTTCCCCACTTTGGCCTTATTAGGACGTAATGCGATGGCTATAAGTATTTCTGAAATAGTTGATACGCGATACTACACTTGGACGAGACTCTCTTGAGAATATTATCGATTACCGGGTGATTTGGGAAATTGATAATATCCGAAAGATGGGTTGTTGACCCTGGGAACTTTATTAAGAACCCGTTCGACAGGTACAAATTAACCCATAGTACAAATCCTTGGGGATGGGTAAAATTTTTTGACTCCATTGCTTGGGCTTCAAGCCTAGGGAGTCTCTGTGTGTGTAATGCATTTGTATTTGTGAATATTTTGCTTACATGTATATTTGTCAATATATCTGTTTGTGTGTTATGGACATTGGGTGCTTTGAGTGGTGAGATAAATTCTAACCCGGATTTGAGTGACCCATGAGATAGGATTATGATATGATCAATAGTTGGGCTATTGGGAGTAGTCCCAGTATGTCTAACATATGATGTAATTGCGCTCAGTGGAGACTCTTTGAGATGGTTAGTAATGCATGAGTAGTCGTATATTCACTAATTGTTTCAATATGAGTCCGTGACACTGTGGACCTTTAGATCACATTTTACCCCACTTGGTCTTTTTAGGACGTAGTGCGGAAACTGTTAGGGACTAGTCCCTCAATAGTTGTCACGTGGTGCTACACTCAGACGAGTTTATCTTGAGGATATTATTGACTCACGTGAGTAGTCGCGTTAGTTGGCAATATCCGAAGGATTTACTATGACTTTGGGAACTCTGTTAGAACCCGTTTGGCAGGTACAAACAACTCATATTACAAATCCTTGGGTATGGGTAGACCTTTGACTCCTTGCTTTGATCTTGAGCCTAGGAGGTCTTTGTGTGTGCATGTATTTGTGAATATTTGCCTTTATGTTATGTGTAAATCATCCCATCATATCACCATAAGCATATCATGTCGCAACTGGTTTTGTAAAGCTCAGTCGGTTTCTGGTATTTTTAAAAAAGTTGTAACTTTTCCCAACGATTAATGAAACGATGGTTTGACCTAATCAATCTTCTGAGTTTTGTAAAACCAGTTGCATTTTTTGCACTTGCATCAGCATTTTTCATATCATACTTCATTGCGTTGGTCTTTTGGTTCATTATGTGTTTCGTTGATATCAAAGAGAGAGAGAGAAGAAAGAGGGAGAGAGTATAACACAAGGGCTAGCACTCAAAAGATGATGGTCTGTCTTGAGCAAGAAAATCAAGCACTCCAAGAAGAAGTTTCTCGTTTAAAGAATAACACAGAGGCATTCGCCGCTGCTGTTAAAGATATGATGGATACCCAAGAGCATGAGAATCAGAAGCTCAGTGACGAGCTAGCAAAGGTGAAGCGTTCCAAAAAGAGTTTGACAAAATTTGTCAAAGATTTGATCTTATCCCAATGACAAGAAGGCTCATCTTCGTCTACCAATCAACCATCCGAGCAAACTGGTGGATCCCGGGGTATTCCTATACCTTATGCACGGTTGTTCCCTATACTCTTGCAAAATGGTTTAGTCCAGAAGGAGATTCCGCCCATTATCCCTCAACCCCATCGGATTTATTTCACGACCGATGCTTTCTGTGCCTTCCACCATGGAGCGCCTGGTCATGATATTGAAGAATGCTACATCCTCAAGGGCAAGGTGAAAGAAATGATCGAAGCAGGGGTCATTTCTTTCAAGTTATGCAAACCTTAAGTACAAGTTAACCTTTTGCTTGACAATGAAGCAATCCATTCCCTGCATATGATGGACTAAAAAAAAAAGAAGACCCCAGACTCATGATGTCAGAGGATAGTGCTTTTTTATGTTTTGTTAAACAAATTTTAATTCCCTAAGACTGGCAGCTGTAGACTGTTTCAGCATTGTGTTGTATTTTCTTTGCATTTGAGTTGCTTGTAAGCTGTTGTTCATTTTGAATTGGCAATATTAATGAAATGTTTGTGCATCTTTTGATTAAGTCCATTCGTTTCACTCTTTCTCTTTCCTTTCATTGTTATGAGATGATGAAAAATCCAAAAATTTCTTTTCTTTACTAAACTGTTGTTTAAAGCAAAGATTGGGGAGGATGATGAAAACTATATCCGTAACTGCTGTTGATATGCTTTCAATTTGACTTTGGTGATGATGTAAGGCATTGTTTCAATCCCTAAACACTGGAGAAATAAGGAAGATAATCCCTCGTTAACCCCTTCGATAGAAGTAGGAGTTTTCTTTCTTTGCAAAAACCCTTAAAATCTCAAACCTGGGGCGGGTAGTTCTCGGTTAACTCGGATATATGTGCATACAAGACACTTTTCATATAAATGTGGTGCACTCAGGTTTTTCTTCGCACACAACAACCAAGTGTCGAAGTTTAAAAGACGATGATGGTTCACCGTAGCCATTAAACTAGGTAGTCACCTCCTTTCTAAAAAAAAAAGAGAAGAAGAAAAAAAGAAAATTGAAAAGCCCGCTAAGTCAAAACCTATGAAGGAGACTTAGGCAAAAATGGGGCATCCCATTGATTGTATATTCGAACAAAACAGTTCAGGAAAAAGTCAGGGATAACAAAAGAGAGGAATTCTATAAGAGTTATCACTCTTAAAAATCCTCAAATAGCAAAAACGTTATCAAATACTATAAGGGAGTTGTGACTACCCTTGGTTTGAAAGCCATCACCAACTATCATCAGTTCAATTTTTAAGTCTGTAAGAACTTGAATGTATAGTTTGAGTTAACTGAGCGTAGGATTGGAGGTCATCATGGAGAATGGGTGGGACAAATAACTTTGAGCCTTTATCCTTTGTTTCATGAACCATGAACCGAGATACGTTACAACCCTTAAAAGACCTAATTGAAGTAAGGTTGTTTTGAAAGCATATTACAGCAAGGTTGGATAACCTGACTCCTAATGATCTTTGAGGTTTATGTGTGTTAATCACTTTATCCATCATTTGTAAAATGATTGGATCACTTTCACTTTGATCACTTGATCACTCCGCGATGTATGTTTCATCAAAAATGTTTTCAAAAGATTGCATGAATTTTACATTGAAAATTGTCGACTTTTAATGAACAACATGGTTTGCTAAACAACCCAATGTCAAAGGAATCCCAATAAGAGCTGCCAGCTAGGTAATTCGATTTGATAAAGGAAGCTCAGCATGGGACAACCAAGTTGAAGGATTCGTTAATCATTTGTCACAATGTTCAGCTAATCATCAGGTCAAGATCAGTTGAATCTCTTAAAAGAGCAGTTTAGCCTGGGGCAATTCTGTTGCAGTTAACAGCTAGTAGGGGCAAGTTTGTTACCCAGTCGTTACTTCCACAGTATGAGACTTTGTTGTGCAAGCACCGTTAAGCTGGGGCAATCACGTCGAGATTTGTAAATCTCTCTCTATAAGAGTTTGAAGACATTGAAGCATCTTTATGCCGATTCTTTTATAAAATTCTCTTGATGGTTTCTTCCCATAGACCATGTAATCTAGGGCAGAAAAGTTTGAAGACTGTTTGTCGCAAGAGCCATTGCTCACTTGAAGAGGATTGTTATACTATCATGGGGCAGAAGTGTTATGTTCTCATGATACCTTTTTGACAGCTCTTCGATTAAGTTATTACTTCGGTTGATCTTGGAATTTCCCTTGGTGATTTTTCCTTCAACAAAGAAATCAAGCTCATGATGGCTATCCAAGTGAAGTCATGACGTTGTGTCCTAAGTAGATTACTCTCTCCCAGAAAAGGTTGTAAGTTTGAGGTGGAACTGTTGATCCTTATGATCATCCCCGTTGATGTCCAATTTTGGTGAAGTTGGCTGGGTATCCGTGTCGAGATGTTTATTTCATCTCCTGTGTTATTTTTTCTATTTTGTCAGCATAAACATAAGCATGGCATAAACCATATGCATAGCATCCATGCATTTTTGCTATCTCTGGTTATTACCTGTTCCTGTTTCACTTTGGTGTTTTTCACCAAGTGACTGGGTGTGTTGTCTCTCTCCAATAGAGTTGTCAGCCCTTAAGCATAAAATGTCCATCCTTTCTTAATTCCCCACAAAGTTTAATCCTCGTGGATGATGGTTGCTTCAGTTATCTTTTTCCATGATTGGATAAGAGGTGTCCCCATTGGAGTTCATTTCTCAATGGTTGGAGTCTTGTTTGACAGTTTCTTTCTAGCATGGTTCTAGATTGAACTTCGGTCCCTGTCGGTCGCTGAACCTACCTGGATGTGCATTTATTTTGCACTATTTATCAAGAAGAGAATTTACGTTGCCTTACAACAATAAGTGGGAGTCTCTGCAGAGAAGCTTATCCATAAGTGGCAATCTCTGCAGAGAAGCTTATCCATAAGTGGCAATCTCTGGCGAGAAGCTTATTCAGCTTATCCATAAGTGGCAGTCTCTGTAGAGAAGCTTATCCATAAGTGGAAATCTCTGGATTGAAGCTTATTCATATACAACGATAAGTGGAAATCTCCGTAGAGAAGCTTATTCATTTTCAACGATAAGTGGCAGTCTCTGTAGAGAAGCTTATCCATAAGTGGCAATCTCCGTAGAGAAGCTTATTCATCTTCAACAACAAGTTGCCGTCTCCCTCGAGAAGCTTGTTTCCAATATGTTTTCCAGATAAGTGACAGTCTCTACAGAGAGGCTTATCAATTTATTCGTACCCCCCAGATAAGTGGAAGTCTCCCATCAGAAGCTTATCATCGTTATCTTTTCAGATAAGTGGCAGTCCCATGAGAAGCTTATCTTAGGGACGTTGAGGCACGGTTGTGACCAGTATTGTTTGAAAAATACAGTGGATACTGGTATAGTTAATTTGGTGGTAACCAATCATGTTTCAAGTAAGGCCAGTTGGTAATGGGCATTGAGAAAATCCATGGGTAACAGGTACTGACGATTTGGTTGTGTATCATTCCAAGTAAAAGTCATGTTTCATTCCATCCCAAGCTCAGGTTTCATACCTTTGGATATGTTTGTTTCCAAGATCAGGTTGTTCACCTATGGAAGTGTTTGTTTCTATCCCAAGCTCAGGTTTTATACCTTTGGAGATGTATACTTTAGATTCCGAGTTCAGGAATTTCCAGAGACTCGATTGTTGCATTTGCATGAAATCTTTGATGTATCCTAATGCTTTGAGGATATTTGACTGTTGTTCCTAAGGTTTTGAGGGATATATCTATACTTCTTGTTTGAAAATTTGGTCGTCACCAAATCATTTAAAGAGCCCGGTGGTTACTGGTATTGCCTAAAACCAATTGTTATTTGGTACCTCGATTTGGTCGTCACCAACAATCTTTTCAAACTCAGTAGTCACTGGCTCTATTAAGAAAGAAACCAATCGTCATTGGAGTCCCTTTGATTCAGTTATTACCAATCTTTGCCAAAATCTAGTGGTTACTAGCATTTGTTTTTCTAAAACCAATGGTCGTTGGTACTTGAGGTGGTGGTTACCGAGTTTCCTAAAAGTCCAATAATTATTGGCATCGCTCAGACCCAATCATTGTTGGTACCCGTCAGCTCAGTTGTTACCGTTCATTCTAAATCCAGTGGTTACTAGCATTGTTGGAAAATCCAATGGCTATTCGTGTTTGATTTAGTTGTTACTAATCTTATCCAATCTAGTGGTTACTAGTATTGGTAAAACCAGTTATTTTTGACATACTTTTGATTTGGTCGTCACCAGTCTGTCTAAGTCCAATGATTATTGGCGTCGCTTGAAGTCAGTTGTTATTGACACTCTGAGTTGGTTATTACCAATTCTTTCCCTTTAAAGCCCAGTGGTTACAGGCACTTCTTAACCCAATTGTTATTGGTATACCCCGATTTGGTCATCACGAGTCCCTTCTAAGACCAGTGGTTACTGGCATTGCTTGAAAGCTAATTGTTATTGATACCACGAATAGGTTGTTACCAACTTCCTCAGCTGAAGTCCTATATTTCACCAATGCTGTTTGAAATTCCCAATTAATTGTAACTTTGGTCGTCATCATCACCCCCAGTAAGTCTAGCGGAAACTAGCACGCTTGAAACTATTAATTGTAACTTTGGTCGTCACCGATGTTCCCAGCAAAGTTGTCGCTTTCCCCGTTCGAGTCTCGGAGATCTAGTGGATGCTAGCATCCCCAGTGCATCTTGTCTTGTTTCTGACCTTTTCTTGAAGATCCTGTTCGAACTCTTCGTTATAGGAAATTTCTCATTTGGTTATCACCAGTGAGGTTTGCGTTTCTGATCTTTTGTTTCCCCGGTGGAGAATTGCCTTCTTCCCCATTTTTGTGTGTCCCCTTTTCCCCAGTGAAGATTTGTCTTCCCCGGTGGAATTTGCTTCCCCTGTGTGAAAGGTTCCCCTTGAATAGCATCGTTAGTCATGATTTAACTATTTTGCTTGCTTTGCCTTGGATCTTTCCCCAGTGTGTTGGGTCCCCCGTGAGTAGTTACTCGTTGTCTGGTCGTTCTTTTATTTTTGCTCGTGTGTCTGCATCTGTCGTGCATTCAAGCATCATAAAGCATCATTTAGATTCATGGCATATTCGAATTTGTCCTTTTGCATATGATTGGATCTAAAGGACAAAATTTCTGGTTTGCTATATTTAAATACCTTTCACTACGATTCTATGAGGATTATCATCTCTCATTGCCATCTAGTGAAAATATTTAAATAGGGACAAATGTTGCACCCCAAATTTTAACCCCTTAGATCTTCATCATCATTTTAAGATCATATTCATTTGATTATCTAACCTTAACCTATTTCAAGTTTGTCTTTGTTAAGATACAGGTGAATTAGGGGTTCCGTACAACTGAGAATCGAGGTTTCGATGGTTAATACGTCAACGTATTGGATTGATTCTCCATGAAATAAGTCTCCACATTATTAAATATACTCCATTGGATCAAGTATGAATCCAATTTGAGGTTGTCACCCAAGGATCAAGAACAGTGCAGTTCAGGATACCCGATTAGGGTTTTCGATCAGGAAGAGTCAACTGTAGTTTGACTTTTGATTTAAATGGTGCTCCAATGGTGGGATCATGGTCCATAAAGTTCATATGGCTTAGTGAAGTCTACTCAAGAAGTTTCAAGTCCTCAAAAGACTCGGAACATCAACAGTCGACTCGGTAGTCATCGATGGATTGTTCGGTTGACCAAAAAGTCAACTCTTCAATCATAAGGAATTTGACCTCAAAGTATGAAGCAAAAATGTTCCTAGTAACATATTACACCTACCCATGAAGTTTCATGACCATTGGATCAAGGATTGAGGAGTAATCAAAAAATCGGGAAATTAGGGTTTTGAAAGGGACAAGACCATAACTCCCTAACCACAAATCCAATTGAGTTGGTTCAAAGCTCATTGGAAAGCTCTTGGCAAGTCCTACAAAAGTCCCACAGTGGCCCATGAGCAGAAAATGAATAGATTTGAGAGGATTTTTGACTTAGTTCCATTTGGAATCTGAAGATCATGAAAACATAAAAGTTATAGAGCTTCATGAGGGCTTTCCAAAATGTACTATAACTCCGCCATAGCCCTTATGAGTTGGGAGTTATGAATCCAATAAGTTGAGGTTTCAACACTTGAGTTCATCATTACCATTTTTCACAAACTCACTCTTTAACCACTTGAGCTATTCTCAGCCATTGGATCATGTTTCTATCTGATATTTAGAGAGTATGATGTGAAGAGATGTAGAAAATGAATGGATTTGGCAAGCCTTGTAAGTTGGAGGCAAGTTGCATTATTTTAATCAAAGAAAATCAAGGAAAGAGAAACTTTTCATGGAAATCTTACAGCTGCAGTTCTCCTACTCCCTAGCCACACTTCAGTCACTTCCTTGTCATTCATTCCACTTGATTTATGCATAATCTTGAGCCAAGAACTTGGACTTGCAGCTGCAACAAATCTTTAAGAAGATTGCATTTTCAAAACTCCCTCTAAAAGTTCCAAAGTACCAATCTGCCCCAAGCCTTTCCTTGCCTATAAATAGAGGTTTCCTCTATGTTGAGAGACACACCAGAGCACTCTAAAACCTAATAGAAAACCGTAGCTCTCATCTTTCCTTGCATTTTCTTACAAGTTAAGAAAACCATTCCAAAACCTCTCAAAAATCTGCCTTGAGCATTTACCCTTCCAAAACCATTTTCACCCACTTAAAATCATCACAAACCATCCACACAATCCACAAATGATGTGTGGGACGTGTTCAAACTCTTAAACCAGTCAAAAACCTCATTTTCCCAAAAGTCAACTTTCAATCAAGCAAAGTTTGACTTCACATACAAAATTTGCTAAATCTCTGCTCAGGCCTGTTTTGATCATTTTAAACTTCCAAAAACCTTAGGTTTATGATGTACCAACTGTCCATAACCTAAAATATCATCATCATCACTTGTTTCAAGTTCTGGTCCAAGATTCACTTATTTACTTCAAGTTCAAGAAAGGCTACATTTTCACCAAGGCATTGGTTGGAGCACATTTGGGGAGTCTTTAAGGTTTTCCTTTTCTATATTAGCTTGCTTGGAAGTCTACAAGAGGTTGGTAGTTACTATCCTTTTTTTAAACTGTCATGAACATGATTAGTGTACATTAGTTGTTACAATGTGTTTTATATGTAAGTGCAGTTCATGTTTGAATCTGCCATATCTTACTTGTCTTGCTCATTAATGTATATTGTTCTTATGATATGTTATGTTGTTGTGTGTTAAGCCTTGAGGTCTCTTAAGTGTTATTCTATGTCATGTATGAACATATGAATATTTGTTTGCCACTGTTAAGATGTTTGATACTGTTTGGATCTGTTTCTGTTTGTGAAAGATGATGATTTGCTTCTGTTGTAGCAACTTTTTTAGATCTTGATCTGTTTGTTGGTATTTTGAGGTAGAAACCCTTATGTATTGATTCATGTGATGTTTAACATTGTACCATTTGAAACTATTCTTGATCTGCACATTCCGGTTCTTGCCATTTTTCAACTCATGTGCATTTTTCAACTCATAGGTCATTTTCCATGCTAGTACATTTTTGGAGCATATTTATGTTTGAACATTGTCTATAGCATGTTGTGAGTGTGCTTGTAAGTTGTTTGATTCTGTTGGACCTAGGATGACTCTTGTGGCTTGTTGACGCTTGTTGATGACCATACCTTATTTTGCTGTCATAATATTTGTAACTATCATGATATTTGCCCTGAAATTTGATACTTGCCATTGTCATGCTATGTATGCCTATATGTTGATTTGAACTGTTGTTTGTGTTTGATCTATGTTTGTTAACATGAGATTGTGTTTTGAATCATGTTTGCTAGATAGTTGGCATTGTCTTCTTGCATCAATTGTTGTCATCACTTAGGCATTATAGTAGGGCTGTAATCATGATTTGTCCATATCTTGCTTGCATTTGTCAACTGTGATGAACTTATATGTATTGTGTTGATGTTTTTAAAGTCATGTTTGCATTCTGTCATAAAATTGCTTGTAAGCATCATTGATCCATGTTTTGAAGGTTTGTGTTAACCTGCCATGCTTTTCTGTTGTAACTCCAAACTGCCTTAGCCCTATTGATATGAGTTGCTAATTGTCATTGGCCTGAAGTTGTTAGGACTATCTGTTGAGAGTGTTAGCATTGTCATGTTAGAGCTCACCATCTTGCTGTTAGAACTGTCTAGGTCTTAACCACTGCCATGTTGCTATGCTTTGTGTGCAACTTTGTCAAGTTTTGTTGCTGTGATTTGTTTGTAAACAAAACATGTTGTTTGATGCTAATAAACATGCTTGCATCTGTGGCTGCTAGAAATAGGTTTTTTCTGTTATAACTTGTTTGTATTCATTACCATGGTGTTGCAACTTTCATTGCGAGGCATGTATTGATTGATGTGTGTGACTTGGTATTGTAATAACCAAGATTGGCTGTTGCTTCTGTTGTTGTGTTTGCTGTGCAAAACCATTTTACCATGATTAGCTTATTAGGCTATTTTGCTCAAGGTCAAGTTGTCTTAATGTGAAAAACCATATATGTATGCATATACTGTTTTGGCAAGCATGCTTGCTGCCAGTTTCTGTTTTACCTCATGTGCTATCAATCACTATGTTAAGTCTTTCTTGCAATTTGTGTTTAGAATTCAGGCCTTGATGTATGTGAATCATCTACGTGTGTTAATGCTTTGAAGTATGTATGTTGTATCATGAACTGTTCTGATCTTCCCAAAACAGCATTTCAACATTTTTGTTCCATCCTTGCAACCAGCATATCAGTTTCTGTTTGGAGTTATTTCTGACTGATCTTTGCATCTAGAATCCATGAACCATGTATTTGAAACTTGTGCATACCTTCATCTGATCATAATCATTTATGTGTTGAGCTATGGTTGCCATATTGCATTTCCTAGCTTCCATTTGCAATTGCTATCGAATTTTAATTTATACACCTCATTTTAAAAAACCAATAATGCCATTGTGTTCCTTATTGAATTTCACATAAGATAGACCTAAATTTTGTGAAAATTGGTTGAGTTTTGAATGATTTATGATGTAATCGTTTCCATGTCAACTTGCCTTGTTTGCTTGCCTTGCCTTGGCCCAAAAATGCTAGCTTTTTCAAGTATATATATTTATTGGGGTGGCATAATACACGGATGTATCACCACCCCAGTGGTTATGCCTTGTTCTCATATTTGCCTTGCCATTGCCTTGACCTGGGTTCGATACGTGTGGAGATCAACCCTTTTGTTTATTTTCCAATATTTTCCATGTTTCACATTTTACTCTTTTTCTCCTTCAACATGCACGTGCGCGCCTCTAGTTGGTTGGCCAGATTTTGAACTAGTGATCATGAAGTGGTGGGTTCAACACCCACCAAGCATATCCCTCCTTTTTTATTACTATGTTGGTTTGATTTTTCTTTAAATTTCAAAATAACATAACTTCACCATTTTTTATCATTTGTGAATGATTCTTTTTGCAATTATCTTGTATTTTTGCATATTTTCATATGGCATTTAAAAAATCCTATAATTTTCATTTTGGGAAACACTTTGCATTAAAAAATATCATGTTTCTTTGTTAGGGTTTTTACCCTCCTTTACATTTCAAAATTGTTGATTCTTTTGAGTTTAATTTTGCACTTGATGTGAGCATTTGTTTGTCAACCCTTTTGTGTATGTGATTGTAATTACTTTTGCTTGTAAGCATCATGATTGTTTCATCTGATTTCTACTTAAAATCCCCATGAAGTTATAACTTGTTTGCTTTGGTTGTTACCTTCATCTTTGTCAAGATATGCTTTGGTCTTTACCTTTCATTTAGTCTTGTAAGAACTTTCCCCTTTCATGATATTGTAATATCTTGATGCTATGCTTACATGTTCTTGGTTGTGACCATCTAACTTGTTTAATGTCATTGATATTGTGATATCCTTGTACCTTAATTTTGGTTGTAACCATTCCTCTTGATTGTAATCCTTGCCTATTGTAATATGCTTGCCTGTTCTTAGTTGTAACCATGTCTCTTGTACTCATCATGTTTGATGCTTATTGCTTTGTTAAGTTTACTTTCCCCAAGTGATGGAACTTTTTTGTTCTCATCCCAGCTGCCTCCTCTTTCCCCTTCCAAAGGAAAGTCTCTCTATTGACCCTTGGGTCATAGATAGCTCATTAACTCATAGGTCTAGATAAAACCTTCTCCCCTTTTGGTCTGGATAGAACCAATAGGATTTAAACTCATATGTCTAGATAGAACCTTCTCCCTCTTTTGGTCTGGAAAGAACCAATTGATCCTTATTCTATAGTTTGTGCCCGAACTACGACCGCTTTGATTTCTCATTGGACAATGAGAATACATAGGCACAAGATGTGATATCTTGACGAGCAACCTCCCCCTCTTCTTCCTCTTTTTGGTCTGGATAGAACCAATTGGTCTTACAACATAAAGTTAGGTAGAGTTTTGTTAACTCTATGTAAGAATCATGGAAATGATTACTTACTCCCCTTTTTTGAGTGTTCAATGTAGATATAGAGAGTTTTCTTAAACTCTACACAAGCATGGATATGTTTGTTCCCCTTGGAACCTTGATCATAATCAAGTGTTCTTCATCCCTAGTGAGGTGAACTACGATTTCTCTGATTCTATCCTAGTTAGGATGCGTAGGCAGAGGACGCGATGTCTTTGCGAGCAAACTTAGAAACTATCCTTATGTATTTACCTACACCTTTTATACCAATCCCAATCCTAATCCATAGCTAAAATTTAGAAAACTTATCATATAAACAAACAAAAGCTTCCTGTAGGGTACTACAAATGTTTAGGATGTGAGATACCTACCCTAGGCATAACCAACCCCTGATCCCCGAATCTCTTAGCGTTGTTGTTACATCGCGCAAAAGGTTCTTTCTTTCTTTAGACCTTTCCTGTGGATAAATTAAAGTCCGGTTGTGAATTTAAGAATTAAGATTCAAGTTAATAAATAGCTTGGTATCATGATTCTCACTGCAACAAGTAGAATTTTACCATGTGCCTAGAGCAGAGAATCAGATGGCGGATGCCTTAGCCACTTTATCCTCAATGTATAAGGTGAATTTTTGGAATGACGCTCCAAGAATAGTTATATCTCTCCTTGATAGGCCGACATTTGTATTCGTCATTGAAGAAGCTTCGGACGGCAAGCCATGGTATTATGACATCCAGAATTTCCTCAAGAACCAAGAGTATCCGCTAGGGGCGTCGACCCGGGATAAGAAGACTCCGAGGAGGTTAGCTGGGAACTTTTATCTGAACCAGGATGGTGTACTCTACAGGAGGAATTATGACTTGGTGCTTTTACGATGCGTGGACGAAAAAGAAGCAAGTCTTCTTATGGAAGAGGTCCACGAAGGTGCCTTTAGTACACATGCCGGTGGGCATGCCATGTCTCAGAAGCTGTTACGAGCAGGGTACTATTGGTTAACTATGGAGTCAGATTTCTTCAAGCATGCAAACAAATGCCATAAATTCCAGATTTATGCTGATAAGATTCATGTACCGCCGAGTCCGTTGAACATCATGGCGTCTCCTTAGCCCTTTTCCGTGTAGGGCATTGACATGATTGGCAAGATCGAGTCGACCGCATCTAATGGACATCATTTTATCCTGGTAGCCATTGATTACTTCACCAAGTGGGTGGAAGCAGCTTCCTATGCTAATGTCACTAAGCAAGTGGTAGCCCGATTTATCAAGAAGGACATCATCTGTTGTTACGGAGTGCCCGAGATAATCATTACTGATAATGGTTCGAACTTGAACAACAAGATGATGAAGGAATTGTGCCAGAATTTTAAAATCGAGCATTACAACTAATCTCCCTATCGTCCGAAGATGAACAACGTTGTTGAAGCAGCCAATAAGAATATCAAGAAGATAGTGCAGAAGATGGTTGTAACCTACAAGGATTGGCACGAGATGTTACCCTTCACTTTGCATGGATATCATACTTCGATATACACCTCAACTGGGGCAACTCCTTTCTTGCTGGTGTATGTATAGAAGTTGTCCTACCATTAGAAGTCGAAATTCCTTCTTTGAGAGTCCTGGTCGACGTCAAGCTTGATAAGGCAGAATGGATAAGAAATAGATTGAGTCAGCTTAGCCTGACGGACGAGAAAAGGCTGGCGTCTATTGCATATGGTCGGTTGTATCAGAGCCGAATGAAGAAAGCTTTTGACAAGAAGGCGCGCCCTCGAAGCTTTCTGACAGGCGAGTTAGTATTGAAGAGGATTCTCCCTCCACAAACAGATCACAGGGGAAAATAGACTCCCAACTATGAAGGTCCATATGTCGTACGAAAGGTTTTCTTCGGAGGAGCGTTGCTGTTATCAACCATGGATGGTGAAGATTTCACATCCCCTGTGAACGCAGACGCAGTTAAAAAATACATTTCTTAAAGAGACCCGCTGGAATGAAAAAAGAATATCCAGGAAAAAATGGGGCATCCCGGTAAACCATAAAAAGAATGGGTTCGGGAAAAAGTTAGGGATATAAAAGAAAAAAGATGTAAACCTGCAAAGTTGAAAACCTGAAAAGGCGACTTTTGCAAAAATGGGTATCCCAGTGAATTAAAAACCCGAAAGGGCGATTCAGGCAA
Organism: Lathyrus sativus; assembly: GCA_963859935.3. NCBI lineage: Eukaryota > Viridiplantae > Streptophyta > Magnoliopsida > Fabales > Fabaceae > Lathyrus > Lathyrus sativus. Next base: position 184,509,192 of record OZ012736.1, on the reverse strand, counting down.
AAGTTATGGATTTGAAAAGCAAATGACTGTGGTCTGCATATTGATCTTCAGAGTATAGTGGATTGAGGGAGGACTTGAGGGTCGTTTATCCGAATCAATCTCTTCAGAAGACAAAGCGTCGGGGAATCATCGAATTCAGGTGAGTTATAGATGGATCAGCTCATGGTGCTTGTCTGTGCCACATTGTCGACGTTCTGTATATTTATGTGCATTTCTGTAATTTTTTGCGCAGCTTCCTCTTTTCAGGGGTTGCATCTGTTGTAAAATCTGCCTATTTACAGGCCATTTGTCAATAAAACATATATTATTTAGTAATATGTTTGTCTTGCCTCTTTACTATTTTGTTTACGAAAAACGCCTGATGTTTTTGAGAAAATTACGCATACATAAACTTGCAGGCTTTGGCCGAAAATCATTAAAACTTTGATTTATTTGAACAATGTCACAAATGATGACCGAGATAGTTCCCTTTATGCAGGATATCTTGTTGTTTGTTCTTTTGCAGGGTCGTTACCCTTGAGGCAAATTTCCAGAGGTGTATCCCCGGTAGGATCACTGTTCCCCCAACAAGTGGGGGTTGTGCGTCTCCATCCCTAGGAAGGGTCTATCTCTTTCTAAGTAGAGGGTATTCACTCCTCCCCAGCAGATCGCTTGTATACACTCCAGAGTTGCTTGGTTAAGTTTCTCTTTTCTATCCCTGCCAAAGTTGCTTGTTTAAGTTTCTCTTTCCCTAGCGGAGTTATCTTTTTGGATTGTGAATCGATAGATTCTCCTCTCAAATTCGTGTTGATTCGGCCTTCGGGTTCGATTCTCGCTTTTACTTAGAGAATGCCTGCTGGTTAGCAGATGTTCTCAACTTCTTGTTGAGCCGGCCTTCGAGTTCGATGCTTGTTTTTATTTAGAGAATGCCTGCTGGTTAGTAGAAGTTTCTCAGCTTCGGGTTGAGCCTGCCTTCGGGTTCGATGCCTGCTTTTATTTAACAGATACCTGACGGCGAGGTCAGATGATGTTTTCTCAGCTTCAGGTTGAGCCAGCCTTCGGGTTCGATGCCTGTTTTTATTTAATAGATGCCTGATGGTGATGTCAAATGATCTCAACTGCGTGTTGAGCCGGCCTTCGGGTTCGATGCCTACTTTTATTTAACAGATGCCTGGCGGTGACGTCAGATGTTTCTTCTCAGCTGCGTGTTAAGCCGGCCTTCGGGTTCGATACCTATTGTCGCAATAGATGCCTGATGGTGATATCAGATGATCTTTCTGACTTAATGTCGTTGCATGCATGTTAGCAGATGATTCTGCCGATTGCGCGTCGATGCTTTCTGATTGGTAATCAGTTAGTTTTGTTGTCGTTGCAACTATCAGATTTCGTTATTTGCGGAGATTTTTTGTCCCCAGGAGGGTTTGCAGTTCTATTTCTGCGGTTGGCAAATTTCCGGGTTCTTTGGTATTCAACCGTCTTTTACCTTGATTGTTTGAAAGTCGTTCGCTTTGCACTCATTCAGGTCCAAGTCGCTTGAATAGGGACAACTGTTGTACCCTAAAATTTGCCCAACCTTTTTCTTTACATGGCTTGTGTTTCCTTTCATTCTTTAGCATTTGCATCTGCATGGCATTGTCTTTTGCTGGGGATCAAGGAAGGTGTACCATTCAAGAGAAGAGTCTCAAAGGGTTTCAAGCTCAAGAAAGAGGGGTTACTCAAGTTATCCAAGGCTTATACTCACCAAGTAGAAGTCAAAGTTCTCTGAGGGAGAAGATTGACAAGTGTTGCTTATCTCCTATCTTGGAGGTCAACTGAAGATCATCAGGGGCTCTCAATGCCATGGTTATGGACAAGATATGTTGGAGAAGCTCATTGAGTGCTTTTGAAGTCACTGAGGAGCTTATATAAGTGGTCATATCACTTGCAAGGGGTTGCAGTCAAGGTTTGTGCATCTAGGGTTTCACCTGCCTAGTGCAAGGTCAACTGTGGACTTGAAGGAGTTTGAGACTTGGCTCTAAGTCATTAGAGTCATGGGAAGTCATGTTGAGACATCTAGGATGTTATTTCAAGTTCAAATCAAGAATAATCAAGAGTGTGAGAAGTTACTAAATTAGGGTTTCAAAAGGTTGTCAGTGTAAAATCCCCTATTTAGTTCCTCACTTCAAGACCACATATCTCAAGATACATGTTGAATATTGTCGCTACCGCGAAAATAAGGTGCCGGTAAAACAGAAGAGTCGCCACCTTTCATTATTTATCCCACAGAAAGGGAAAGGAAACGATCGGAAAAAACTTGGCGAAAAGGTATAAGACAAGGTCGTCGCAACCATTGTCTGGGTTCGAGAGTCGGTTACGCAAGGGGAAGGTATTAGCACCCCTCACGTCCATCGTACTCGATGGGATCCACGCTTGTTGGTTTGTCTACGGGTGAAAAACAATCTAGCTACGGCTTCTAGGGCTAAACGGAAAGAACTGACTCGATAGAGCATCGCGCTCTATGCCTACGTATTCCCTCGTGCAATGGGAAAGTCAGAGTCAACGTAGTTCGGGAAACTATGGATTACCAGGGTGTTCTCGATCACACGGGGGTGAGAGAAAGGATTGACGATACTAGCGTACGCATTCTAGCAGTTAGGTGTAGGCTGCTCGACCATTGGAGACTTAGGCGTTACCTGTTTGCGGTAGAACGGACGTAGTATGTCGGGGTTTAAAGGTATGGGAACCTACGGGACTTAGAACTACGATCCGGCCTCAATTGCGCTAGGGAAAGAGAAAGGGAAAATCAGTCGTTAGCGGGAAAGTCTCGATCGCACGGTAGCGAGAGAACAGAGAAGTCAGTTGTTAGTGTGCTCGCTAGGATATCGCATCCTATGCCTACATATTCTTGTCTGGTACGAGAAATCAGAGCAGCTGTAGTTCGGCTAACTACAGCAAAAAGGGAAAAGGGAGAAAGGGAGCTCGCTAGGATCATCGCAATCCTATGCCTACGTACTCTCGTATGGTACGAGAGATCAGAGCAAACGTAGTTCGGCGCACTACGGAAAACAAGTCTCGATTACACAGGGGCAAGAGAAGGGGTCTCAATCGCCTGAATGCGAGAGAAAAGGGTTTCGATCGCTGGGGGCAAGAACAAAGAGGAAGCAGGCCTAACACGCCTAAGCGGGAAGGAACTCGGGACACACACGCAAGAACCTAAGGCGTAGGAGTTATTGCGTCGTATATCACCCAAGGGACATATACTTAAACACTCTAAACAATCGAGGGGAGACCGCTCGATTGTTATTTCCCACGTATCTAACGCTACAGCTCACAACACTCGACGGTTGCACGAAGACTTGAATAAGAAAGATGTTGATCGAACGAAGTGGCTCCGTTGGCTCTTGACATGTGTGCAAGCTCCATTCCAATCTTCTCCTCTCTGGATCCTTGATGATGACGTTTGAATCAGAACCAATGTAACGCTTAGACCGTCATGATTTGACTTATATGATAAATCAAACTCTAAGAGGTAGCGTATTGATATTCGTGTCAAAGAAAAGATAGAGAAATGACATTGAAAATCATTCTCGAATTGAATCATGTCACACGGCCAGCACATAATAAAATCCAAAATAAAATCAGGTAGCAGAAGGAAGATGAGGAGTGAAATCCACTACCAAATGGAAATAAAATTCTACTCCAAAAACAATCAAATAAATCCCAAATAGAAAATCCTCTAAAGAAATATTAAAAGGAAATTGCGTATGAAAAATAACCTGAAAATTGTATATAAAACTCTATAATATCCTAAAAAGAAAATAGAAATGAAAATTCTATATACAATGCATAATATTCTGTAATATCCTAAAAAGAAAATAGAAATTAAAATTCTATAAACAATGCATAATATTCTGAACTATAATTCCTAAGGAGAAAAATAGTACTTAACAAAATAGGATATAAATTCTATGCTAAAATATGCTAAGAATATTCTAAAGGAAACTATAATTCCTAAAAAAAAAAATAGAAAGTAAAACTAGCAAGCTATTACAAGCACATATCCAATACAAAGCAAAAATTAAAATAAAGGGAAAGGGGTACAGCCTGAATAGGGGTGTAAATGCAAAAAAAAACCAACTGGGCTTGAGCCCACAATACAATATCCAAACAAACAAACAAAATTGGACGGGGGCTGTGAACATGGAACCGGAGGTGCATTCAGAAGCTCGTTGGGCCCAGCCCAACAACTAGCAACCAAACAGAACCAGGGGGGTGCGAAATGGAAAATGAAAGGTGCAGACTAACAAAAACAACTGGGCCATGAGGCCCACGAAACCAATTCAGCAAGCCCATAATACAATCATCTTCCCTCTCTCTCCATGCAAAAAAAAACCTAGGGTGCTTCTCCTTCAATCTTGCCACCGCTGTTACCTCACCTCACCATCTCCTTCCCACTTTCCTTTGTCAACACCTTCGTTCCACATCCCCTAACCTCTCCCTTTCCCAACCTCCATTTCCTTTCAACCTTCTTTTGACGAACCTTCCGGTCACACTCTCTCCCTTCTATCTAACATTCTTCCACCTGAACTGAAGAGTTTGGTGACCGTGAACGAAGATGGATCTGAAGAACTGGTCGTGAGATTTGAAGGTCTGGGGTGAAGTTCTGTGATGTTTCCGGAGAACGGTTGGAGTTTCTTGGATTTTGGACGAAGATTGATTAAGATATGGATGTTCACGACCGTTTGCACGTTGAAGTGGAGTTAGATCTAGAGAAATCTTGAAGAAATGATGAAGACGGAAGCTTCTTGAGTGTTCTCGGACGAAAACGGAGGATGCAGATTTTCTGGAAAAATCCTGAACGAGATTGAGACATTCTCGCCGGAAAAAAGTTGTTGAAGGTTTATGGATCTTCGAAGAATTTGTTGTATGTTCTTGAAGGTGGATGAACAGCGGTGAAGTTTCTGGGTTTGCGATGGATCTTGAGGTTCTTGCTAGGAACATTGATGGTTGACTGTTCTTGAAGAACGAAGGTCTGGAAAATCTTGAGAGTCTTCACGAGGAAGATGAAGATCTTGAGGATCATTGAATAAATTTGGAAATTCCAGATGGTTTGATGAACGGACGGTAGTGATTTCTGGAAAACGGTTGTGGATCTTGATGAACATGATAATGATCATGGAAAAATTGGATGAAGATGATGAACTTCGTTGAGCGTTGCAGTTTCCGGCGGGTAGTTACGGTGGTTCTGGCGACGGTTATGGAGAGGATCTGGGTGGCTTTGGATTTCTCCGGCGAAGGGTCGCCGGTGTTTGCATGCCAGCCGGTGAGGGAAGAGTGAGTGGGACGCGTGGCAAAACGCATGGGAGAGATAGAGGGTGAGGTGGCACGTGGCTTGTGATGTGCAAGCTCGTGGTGAAAATGAGGTGGCGTCCTGTGAGGATGAAACGTGGCGAGCTTTATATACTATGACAAGTGGCAATACATGAATTCGGCCTCCAGAAAAACACACGGCCCACGAAACTCAGACTAATGACTCAATATGATAACAAAACTCAATTAATTCTGCAATTGAAACACTAATGATGATTAAAAATGATGATTAAGGCTAAAAGACTCAATTAATTTGTTAAAAACAAAAACCAAAGCTAATTGATTAAAAAGCTGCTAATTAATACCTAATAAATTTGATTAAAACCCAATTATCATCTAGAAATTTAAATCTATTAAACTCTAAACCAAATTAAATCTAAAAAAAGATTAAATCTATTAAACTCTAAACCAAATTAAATCTAAAAAAGAGATTAAATCTATTAAACTCTAGAAATAAAAATCTATTAATTTCTAAACCAAATTAAATCTAAAAAAAGATTAAATCTATTAAACTCTAGAAATAAAAATCTATTAATTTCTAAACAAACCAGTTAATATCTATATTAAAATCTAAAAAGAAATAAAACCTATTAATTTCTACAACCAATTAAATCTAGAAATTAAAATCTATAAATTTCTAAAAGAATTAATATCTAGAAAATGAATTAAATCTGTTAAAATCTAAACAAATCAATTAATATCTAAAAAGAAATAAACCTAGTAATTTCTAACAAACAATTAAATCTAGAAATTAAAATCTATGAGAAAAAGAAAAACTATTAATATCCTAGAAAAACAAATAGCCTATTCAAAATCTATTTAAAATTCTAGAAATTAAGGGTAAAAATCTAGAAAATGCAATAAAAGCCAATTAAATCGATTAAAAAAAATGTGAGAACACAGCGAAATAAACGGTAAGAACCGGACACCGAAATGTCCTCAAAACAACAGCAAATGCTGAAAACACCGGGACAGGCAAAAATTCCACATCAAAACTTGCTTATTCGAACTGGTTAGCCTTGCCTGAAACGTCAGGGGAGGGCTGTAATCCCGATAAAGTCGATCTAACTGAAAAAATGCAATGTACGCGGTATGCAAATGCAAAATGCAAAATGAATCGAAACATAAGCCAAATACAAGAATTGGTTGGTCAAATTTTGGGCTGCATCAAATATCATTTTCTTATAAACATGCGACTTGTAGGGCATGTTCTAAGCTTTCTTTTGAGTACTAGAACTCATCTATTGGGTTTGTGGAACTCAAGATATGATGCCATCAAGTTATGGGTCTCAGATGAACATATTTTTCAGTCAACAAAAGTCAACTCACTTCCAAGGAACTTTTGACCTGGAATAATGTTTCTCCTTAACTTTTAATGAGCATGAAAGTTTTTCCTCATGATCTTAGCTTTCCAAAAAGTCCTATAAGTACTTCATATCATTTGTAGAACTCAAGTTATGAAGCTTAGAAGGCAGGGATATTTGGGGAAACTTTGATTATAGGTCATTTTCATTATAGGTCATTTACATGCCTTTAAGTACTTCAAATGGAACTTTCACCAACATGAAAGTTGCTCCAAATGACCTCAATTCCATCATGGAACTCAAGGTTGGCATGAATTATGAATGGTTTGAGACATTGGTGAAGAAATTTCAAGCAAACATGAGCTTTAAATCATGAATTCAATTGGATTAGTTTTAGGACTTTGTCATGCCATGTTTGTATTCAAAATGATTCACAATGTACCAACAAACAAGATGCACAAAGAAACTTTGGTGTATGCAAGGAAAAACACGTGAAAATGAAGGTTGATTCACAAAGAAGTTTTCATTCCAATCTTCATAATTGGACCAATTCAAAGCCGATATTCAATCCAGGTTCCCCGCTGAAGAATGAAGCAAAATTCAAGTGTGTATGAGCTGAATATCACGTGTGCATGGGCATGACTTTCAAATTGGGTGTTTTCAAATTTCATCACAACAAAGCCTCATTGGGCCTCCAATTCATCAAATATCCATAGTATATAAGTTCAAAATCAAGTTTGAGAGCTCAGAGGGTGAAATTCGTGGAGAGAGCTCAGAGTTCAAATTTGGAAAGTGGAGAGAAATTTGAAAATCTTGAATCAAGATCCAAGCCATTTCAAAGCAAATTGAAGCAATCTTCTTCTTCCTTGAGCTTAGTGGAGTGGATCTGCACCTTTTGAACCAAGGAATCAAGCTGTAGAAGCACCAACGAAGTGTCTCGGTTAGGTAATCTTCAATTCCAAATTTCTCTCATGCTAGGCATTAAACTAAGGTCATTGTTGGTGCATCTGAAGTCCTACATCTTGTAGGAAATGTTTGACATCTTAATTGCTATGTTTGACGAGATTTCAGTTGTGCACTCAAATTTTCAACCATTCGATTCTCTTTTGTTATGCTTGTTTAAGATAATTGGAGCTTGGATTTGGATTATGCATAACTTCAGCTTTAATTTGATATAAAGTTTGCTAGGTTTGGTGAAGGTTGAGGTCACTTGATCTATGGCCAGTTCGCCAGAGAAGACGATTGTAACACCCTTATTCTACCTCACAGATATCACGGCAAAATAACACGGATTTCAGAGTAAAATATTAACTTTCATTAAAAGCCACAAACGGGCGTACATTTCTCAAAGTCAACAAAGATGGTCAATACTCTGTAACACACGGGTTTTCTCAAAATACATCAAAACATCATATACAGCGGAACTCACAACATAACTCAATGTTTTCCTCAAAAGGGAACATCAGTAAAATAACCCAATGATATACAATCAACTCAAAGAACCCAACCCGATGTTACATATCAAAGCAAGACCCTCTAAATTAACCATAAACGCTAACGACTCTAAAACTTCAAAATACTCCTTGATGGCGTCCACGGCTAAACTTGCTCATCTGCACGTTACCCACGAGGAGGTAACATTCAAACAGGCAGGGTGAGTAAGAAAATTCATAATTATCAATGTATAACAATTAATGCATAAACGGCATATTACTCATAGTTATATTCAACACATTGATATCCTTCAAAATATGCCTCAAAGGCCACAACATCATAATTTATACACAAAGGCTCATAAATGCAAATGCAACATAGACTCAACGCATGTGGTACCAATCATCACAACGCGATGGAAACTGGGCCATCAACCCTCTATGGATCCCCATCAATAGGATCAGAGCACATCAAAATACTTCACATCCACACAGTGGGATTGAAGCCAAAGTAATCGAGGTCCTGAACCGAAGTCCGGATGCACATGAATGCATGATGCACACTTCAGAAATCATCCTCATAATAACATCATGGTGCATCATCATTCATCATATTCATCATATTCATCATATTCATCATGTCATCACAGCACATCATATTAATTCATCATATTAATCTTCATACAACATATCATCATAATTCACCATATTAATCATCATACAACATATCATCATAATTCATCATATTAATCATCATACAACATATCATCATAATTCCTCATATTACTCATCATATAACATATCATCATAATTCATCATACTAATCAATCCCACACATCATGTCATCATATAATCACGTATAAATCATATATTAGCTCATAGTCATATTATCCCATATAATCCCATATTAATTCATCAAATTATACTCACGGTAATCCTCACACTATCGCCTATCAATCACATAAACTTCATAGTTCTACTCATGTTAATTCGTCATATTATCACATAGTATTCACATATTAATCCCTAATATCATCTCACATTGCCTCATATTAATTCATCACAATTACACTTGCGGTAATTCTCAATACTCTCACTTATTATTCACGCAACCTCACTGTCATACTTATAGTAACTAATCACAAGAATCCCAGAATCAAACATCACGGCAATGCTGCACACGATCAACATTCACGAATTCTGCTACGCTCGCTGGCTTGCTCGCTAGGCGAGCCTATAGCGAATGCTCTCTAGCTTGCTCGCTAGGCGAGTATTGTAGCTAACCTTCGCTGGCTTGCTCACTAGGTGAACAGTGCGATGACAGCAACTTCTGCTACACGCCAGAACTGATTTCCACCCAAAAACTCATACGAAACATTCACCCAATTCCCCCAAAGTATCCCTAAATCATCCCAAAGGTTATACGGCAATAACGACATAATATCTATAGTTTATTAGGCCAATCTGGCAACATTTGCACTGCCTAAAATACTATTTTCTTGCAATTGCTTTGAGTACATCAGAGTTACTTCACATTTGAATATTCCTATTCCTACAGGGTCAAACATATCACAATCCAAGGTTTTGGTTTCCCAACTCACATTAATATTCAGTGATTCATACCATAACCCACATTCCCAGAGTTCTATAATCAACTCCCTTAGTTTCCCCAATTCAACTCATAAACTTTCAAATCTTAAATCCACCATGAATACATCTAAAGGCATACATGGAAAATCATGAACAGAAATACTCCCCATACCTTAGTCGATTCGCAGCTTTCACGATTAATCTTTGGAATCTTCTGCTTCCAGCCATTCCTTCAGAGCTCTCGCCACCAACTTTTACGTTAAACACAAAATGAAATCTAATTTCCTTTCAGAACTCAATTTTGTCTAACTTAGTCTTGGGCCTCACAAATTGGGCTTTTCCCTCTTTACCCTTACTAACTCTTCATAATGCCCAATTTACCCTTATTTCACTTATATTCATTTTAATCAATAATAATACTAATATTCTCATATAGTATACTGTTAATTAAATGAATAGTCCAAAATGCACATTTTCTCAATAATTCAAAAAGCCACCGAAAACACTCAAAACACCAAGATACGAATATTCTCAATTAAATCAATTAATTAAAATATTCCGATTAAATTCGGGGTGTTGCAACGACCGGAGGATGGTTTTGGCCCTGGTTTGATTTATTTTTGGTTGACTTTCAAGTCCTTTTGTTTGACCCTCGACAACCCTCCTTCAAATTGGAGCACCCAAGTGGATCAATTTCTATGGTGATGTTTTGAATGGACTATGGTTTTGTGCTTTTGGCATCTGGTTGCCAACAACTTTATGACCTTCTTTCATTTTATTTGGATTTATTTGAGCTATTTTCTTTTTTTTGGAGTAACTTGCAAGTCAAGCTACCCCTAAGCAGGGTTCATACACACACTTGACCTAGTTTGGATGGGAAATGACCCTTGTGGATCCCAAATGCTTCCAACTCTTTTTGATTCACATTCATAACATGTTGAAATTGTTGGATTTCAATTTATAGGTCATAAAGTTGTTTGGTTCTTGTGCTAAGTTGCATTCTTTTTAGGCTTTCCATTTGATGTTCAATGTTGAAAGTGTTTAGGACCTAGGTCCTTTACCATGCCTTTTGTTGCAACTTGTGTTGGCTTGCTTCCTTCTTGCATTTTCCTATTCTCTTCTCTTGCTCTCACTTCTATCCTAGGACTTTGGGGACTCATCCAAGTTAATTTGGTGCCTCTTGGTTGCACTTTAAGTTTGACTTGGATGAGAGGCCATTTTGAGAACTTCCTTTTGTTCTATTCTTGCATGATCATGGTGATGCCTTTGGTTGAGTTCCATTTTGTGTTGTTTTCTGCCCAAGCCTTATCTCACATCTTCATATTGATCATATCTTCTCTTTTTGCTTATTTGCTTTGCCTTGGTTAGTGATTGATGTACAAGTGGTTGTAGGAATTCTATTTCTCCCACTTCATCTCACTTTTGGCCTGAAGAGGTTGAGATGTGCTTGTGGTGGTTGTCACCCCACACCTTTTTCCTCCCTCTTCATTTTTATTTTGCATTGCATGTTTGCATCTTCTTTCTTCTTTCACTTCTGCTTTCTTATTCTTCTTCTTTTGTATTCCTTTGCCATGTTCCCTTAGGACCTCTAATCTTTCTTGTTCAAGATTGATTATGATAGACATTAGGTTTGAACCCATGCATGATAACATTAGGATAGTTTCCCCTTTTCATCCCAATCATAAGTGCACTTTGCATGAGAACATTAGGTTGAGTTTAGTCTCCTTTTTAGTGTGTCTTTCTCTTCTCATCTTCAAACATCTTCAAGACATTTAATAATGGATAATGAGTGTTGTACGCTACGAGGCTTAAGTAATTGGGAAATGATAATTGGGGGGCCTCCTCTCAATTTTCTAGAGTGTTTAGCGTATGTCCTTTGGACGATATACAACGCATTCGCTCCTAAGTCATAATCGTTAGTGTAACATGAATTACAAACCAAATTCAATTCACTTCTTTCATAAAAGACTTCAAAAACCAAACATCAAATCTTTATATCCTTCGGGATTAATTAGAAACCTTTTGTATAAGGAGAGTTTTGTTAACTCTTGGTTCCACCGCAAACAGGTAACGCCTAAGTCTCAATGGTTGAGCAACATACACCTAACTTCTAGAACTAAGTTTTAACCCTACTCGGCATCGTCCCTAACTGCTGGAATGAAGGTTTAACCCTACTCGATTAAAACACTTAACCAAATTGTGGTCGTGTCAGCCCGAACTACGTTTGCTCTGATTTCTCGTACCAGATGAGGATACGTAGGCACAAGACGATGATGTCTTGGCAAGCTACCTTCCCCCACCTTCACCCGTAGTTTTCCGAACTACGTTGACTCTGACTTTCCCATTGCACGAGGGAATACGTAGGCATAGAGCGGCGATGTTCTATCGAGTCTTTTTTCTTTTCTTTTGTCCCTGTGAGCCTGTAGCTTAGATAAATTAACACATCCTTTGATTAGACAACAAGCATGGATCTCGTTGAGTACAACGGACGTGAGGGGTGCTAATACCATCCCCTTGCATAACCGACTCCCAAATCCAAGATTTGGTTGCGATGACCTGTCTTTTCCCTTTTCGTAGGTTTTCTCTGATTGTTTCCTTTCCCTCTCTTTGGGATAAATAACGAACGGGGGCGACTCTTCTGTTTTACCGTCGGGTGTTTTCACAGTTGCGACAGGTAGCCGCTTCTACGGATAATCCTTAGGAATTCCTCTTCATCATCCTTAAGGGGATCCTTCCCTTTGTTGGTAGGTTCTTCAGTGACGACCTCTCTTGGAATAGGTCCCTTGACCACAACTTCTTTTGGAATAGATCCCTTAGCGACAGTGGCTTTGGGAGTGGGAACCACTGGCGGAGGAACTACATTGTTTGTTCATGGTTGATACACGCGACCACTTCGGGTCATTCTACTCCCACCTGCAATATTAGCTATATTCCCTTGTTTTCTTTCCCTGAAGATACTTTCACACCCTGAATAGTCTTCTTTTGGTGTTATGGCTCTGGGATGAGGTCTAGATCCTCTTCTTGGTTCGAATATGGACTGATCCCTCCCGAATCTGGGTGTCGCATCGTCGCGGAATACAGGCCAGACGTTTATGCTTCCATTCATATTGTTGTTGTCGAGATTTCTGAATACAACCCTCTTGCAGGGTTCCTCAGGCATATTGAAAACATGTTCAATGATTGCTATATCCTCTTTCTTTTTTCGGCGACTTATTTCCAGCATTCCTTGATCCAGTAATGCTCGAACATCCTTCTGTACAAGGTCACAACCATGTGGATTCAGCATGCACTGTTCGCAATTCTCATGAGATGTCTTGAGCGCCCAGGCTTGAGCGAGACGTTTGTGTAATTCTACCAATGGTACCTTGATCTCTCCAACGGTAGTGACAATCTTTATTTCTGACCCTTCACCTTCCTCAGTGATAGCGTTTACTCCTCCATGATTTGGTAGGGGGTTATTCTTCACATTCGGATGGTCGTCTTCAAAAGACAGGATCTTCTTTTCAATTAGTTCACGAACTAAGTGTTGGAGTGCAAAGCAACCTTCCAAGTCATGTCCTAGAGCGTTCTCGTGGAATGAACAACATGCGATAGCATTGTAGTAATATGGCAAAAGGTTAGGAGGAACACCTAATTTTTTTGTTTTGACCAATCCTCTCTCCATTAGCATTGGGAATAATTCGGTGTAACTCATCGGGATAGGCTGTACCTTTGCCCGACTTCCTTGGTGATTAGCCCTTGGAGCCCAAGCTTGAGGTTGCTGGCCTTGCTGACGGTATTGCTGATTTTGACTTGGTCCCCCTTGTTGAGTACCCTGCTGAGCTGACTGCTGAAAAACAAGTGTTACAGCTGCCACATAAGGAGATAGTTGATAGTATTGTTGACGATGATTCATTGAATTCTGCGCCCTTTTCCCATACGTCACAACGCTTACCTCACCTTCCTTTTTCTTGTGAAAGTTGTTGGCTGTCTTCTTGTCAATGCTGGCACTAGAGTTGGCGTTTGTAGTCGTTACCTTTCCACTTTTCGAACCAACTTCGACTTTGACTCCTACTGCGACAGTGTCAGAGAAGTTAGAAGTAACGCTGTTGATCAGTCTTTCATAGAACTCTGGCCTGATCGTGTCTATGAACCAGACTGCGAGCTCTTTTTCAGTGAGAGGTGGCTCGACCTGAGCAGCAGTTCCGCACCATCTCTGCGCGTACTCTTTGAAGGACTCGGTGCTCTTTTGCCTCATGCTAAGAAGTTGATGACGGTCTGGAGCCAGATCCATGTTATATTTGTACTGCTGGATGAAAGCATCTGATAAGTCTTGGAAACTCTGAACCTTTGCTTGGTCCAAGCTTAAATACCACTTGGCTGATGCTCCTTTGAGACTGTCTTGGAAGCAGTGTACCAACAATTTTTCATTTTCAATGTGCGGAGCCATTCGCCTGCAATACATTATTAGGTGTACTTTGGGACATGTAGTTCCCTCGTACTTATCGAACATGGTCATCTTGAACTTCTGCGGGAATACCAATCCAGATACCAAGCACATGCCCTTGGCATCGGACCCAAAGGCATTACTTCCTTCAATGGCTATCATTCTTTTGGCCATGATATCCATTTATACTCTCAACTTTTCATGTTTCTAATCTTCGACTTCGGAACCGCCAGGTATGTCGAAGATGGGCTGCTGCTGGTTAAAGGTAGGTCAGACCTAAGTTGGTCCCCCTGCTTGAGTAAATATAGGGTTTATAGTTGTTGAATCAAACTGTGGCTGAAAACCGGAGGATTGCAAATTGTTGACTTGTGGCAAGAAATCCCTAGATATGCCAAATGGGAACTTCGCAGTGGTAACTGGAGCTGTTGGGAGATTTGCTGCTGCTGTGGTGTCTTCAAAGACCACTGTAGCTTGTGTGTCTATCATAGCTTTGATCATATTAAGGACTTCCATGATTTGGCTAACGTTACCCTTCATCCCCTCAATATCGTTGTTAATCTGGTCGATTCTTCAATTATTGTCTGCCATCTTTCGCTGCGCTTGAGCACGAGTGTTGTATCTGTGTGGATTCAGCGTGACTTCCCCTTTTTGACGAACAAGAACAACGGATGAGCTGCATAACTCGAATGCAAGACCAATGCAGGATGAGATGCGGATGCAGATGCAAATGTACAGACCATTCAAGGAAAAACAATTTTTCGTTTACAAATAAAAAAAGGAACAACACGTAACGACGTGCTTTAAAAGCGATTTTTTCATTGATTATTTGAAATCTGTTACAATGGATGGATCTTGCTAAAAAGAAAGACCTTTCTTACAACAAAAGTAACAAAAGTAAATGCGACAAAAGTAAATGCAACATAGGATTATAAATCCATTTTAGGGAAAACAGGAAATGGTGAAACATTGATCATTCGATGAAGATGATCCTTCCCTTTCTCTGGGCCTAGCTTGATATTGGCGAATGATCTCCCATAGGTCTTTATTTTCACATTGAGCTTTGACTAGGGCATACCTCATCTCCTCCCTAAGCATGGGAACTTCAGGTTTCGTTTTTATCTCATAGTCTTGAGTGTAGAACATTGTCAAAGCTATTTCTTTTGACCAAAGCAAATAAGCTCGAGTAGGTAGACGACTTATATTCTCCACGGCGGTCATTCCTTGTATGTTAGGATACTTCCAAGCGTATCTAACTTGAGCCTCTAGTTCCTGGTTACTACCCATTTCGCAAAAGAGAGTTCTCAGGAAATCTGGTTCTTGCTCTGGCCCGGTTGTGTACCCAAGCTGGCGTCGAGCGAGGATTGGACTGTAACTAATGACCCCCTTTGTACCAATAAGAGGTATGTTGGAGAAGTCCCTATAGCTGTGAATCATGGGAATGCCCCCAATCTGGAGATCATACCAATTAATGTCATAGTGGCTGAGAATTGTTAATCTCGCCACCCAATCTTCTTTCGAGTCGAGGTTCCATAGTACATGAGTTTTGGGCAAGTGGGAGGTGAACCACTTGCCGAGCAATACGGTACAGCATGTGAACATTCTGATACTATACAATGTGTGGCGGTGAATGACAAGATAAGTATCTGCTAGCAATGCATTCACAGGGTTTTGGTCGATGAAGAGCCGGATAGCCTCTTCGCTGATAAATTCATCGCTACATTGGAAAAGGTACAGGACGTATATCAAAAATGCTAAGATTGCCTCAAAAATTCCCTAATTCTTATTCTCATGGTGAAATTCAGCCATCTCCATTAGTGGTTTTGCCTCCATCCCATAGAAGCCACCCTTGGCTCTCATAGCAGGTAAATCTTCTGGCCTAAGGGGTAGTTCCCTAGAAAGGTCTCTTCTTTTTGGCTTCCCAAGGGTAGGCTTGAAAGAATAAGGAAGTTTTTGGTAAGCCATGTATTCTTCAATGGTTGGAAGTAACTGGAAATCCTGGAAGATGAAACAATGGTACATTGGGCTGTAAAACTCAGCGAGGGAATGCAACATGTGTCCATCATTCTGAGTGTTAAGTAATGGTAAAAGATCTCTGTTGCGGTGAAAATTGGATATCAAGCTATTAATTTAACTTGAATCTTAATTCTTTTACAACCGAACTTTATTTTATCCAAAGGAAAGGTCTAAAGAAAGAAAAACCCTTTTCGCGATGTAACGACAACGCTTAAGAGATTCGGGGATCGGGGGTTAGTTATACCTAGGGAAGGTGTTAGCACCCTAAGCATCTGTAGTACTCTACAGGAACCTCTTGTTTGATTGTTTGCTAAGTTTGTGAAATGTGCTAAGATTTGGGATTAGGATTAGGTAAAGTTGAAACCTAAAGTTATATACACTAAGTTTGCTCGCAAAGACATCGCATCTTCTGCCTACGTATCCTAACTAGGATAGAATCAGAGCAATCGTAGTTCACCTCACAAGGGATAAAGAACACTTGATTATGATCAATGTTTAAGAGGGGAACAGACATGACAATGTTTGTGTGGAGTTTGACAAAACTCCCTATTCTAAGTTGTAATATTCAAAAGGGGAAGTAAAAAATCATGACGATGATTCTCACATAGAGTTGACAAACTCTATCCTAGGGTTCTAGTTGAAGAACTCTCCTAGTACAGGTGGGTCTTTTAGACTTAAAGCAAAGTCTAATGGTTTCTAAACTAAGGTTAAAGTGACTTAACAAAGTCAAGGTAAAGGGTGAATGAGTTATCCATAACATAAGGGTTAATGGAAAGATCTTTTCCTTTGGAGGGGGACAGGAGAGGCAACCTGGATAAGAGCTAACAAACTTCATCACTTGGGGGAAAGAAAATTTTGAACAAGATAAAAAAATAATAAATATGCATTCAAGGTGACAACCATTAAGTGAGCACGTGAAATGATAAAAATGAAAATGCATTGATGACAACCAAAGCAGTTGATTAAGCAGGAAGTGTGACGACAAATCAAGCTTCAGTGTATTTAGCAGATGAAGTAAAGTGAACATGGTAACAACCAAAGATGAAGTCCTAGCATGTTAGCTAACATTTAAGGACATGAATGCAAATAAGTATCACAAACAATCACAAGTATATCAAAAGAAAAAATTCATCTGCATACGTGAAAACGATCACAGAACGTACATAACTTTCACAAAGTCAAAAGAGATGAAAAATTAGGCAAACATGGAAATAAAAAATATGACATGCAAGTAGATATCAAGATGAACAAAATGAAAAAAGAATGGGTGAAAAATGATTAAAATTGAAAGAGATATGAATTTTTGAAGTTTGGTTAAAAAATGACAAAAATTAACAAAAGGGTTGCCCTCCTCAGGGGTCGAACCCAGGTATGCAAAGTAAGAGGCACTTAAGTGACAAAGTGACTACCACTGGGGTGGCTATACATCCGTTTGTAAATTCCACCCCATAAATATATATGGGATACCCTTATGAAATTCTGGGCAACAAAAACACAAGCACAAAACTGAAATGCAAAACCATGTGTAACTTTGTCAATTCCCAACCTTTCCCAATGAAATTTAAGTCTAACTTGTGTGTTTTTAAATGAGGAACATGATGGAAATATTAGTTTTTTGAAATTCTCTCTCTATTTGAAAACTCGATAGCACATGTATGTTGAAGTTTTGAAAATGCATTTTGATATGTAAAACCTGTTCTAAACATTTCCAACTCAAACCAAACATACACACACACTATAAACATAATGATGGATGATTTTGAATACCAAGATTGAGCCTAAACAAACTGTGACAGAAAGTGAGGTTCAAGTTGCAACTTTGTGTTTGTGGTGTGCATGAAGATATGAAGTTCTTATCCTAGGCACATACAAGCCAAATAAACTATGTATACATATCAAAAATATGTTGATGACTGCACTTAAACAAAAGAAATGATCATGATATGACTGTGGGGAGAAATGGTATGCAAATTACAATTTGTTATGAATGAAATGCAAGTTGATGTCCAGTTTTAATTCCAAACATTTTTAGGTCAATTGAAACATACACACACCTTTCATACATGTTATTGAATGATGTTAGGCACAAGAGTGAATTCAAAACAGGCTGGTGTGAAAAGTGGTGTTCATGCTGAAATTTTGGGTGTTTGTGAAGTGCAGTAGGATGTCAACTCAAGTTTGAATACAAAATTATGTAGAACAAAAGATACCTACAGCTGGTACATATGATAACAAATGAATTGATCATGGAAATTGGTTCAAAGTAGACTGATATGCAAACTGAGGGGTTAAAATGCAACATGATGCTCTTATGTACAAGTTGAATGACCAGTTCATGTTTTATGCAAAATTAAGGCAGGCAAACCATGTGCACAAACTACATATATGTTGTTAAGTGATTTCAAGCAAAAGTAGTGGTCTGAAATAGTTTGGAATAAAAATGACATTCAAGTTGCATTTTGGTATTTTAACAAGGCATGAAGAGATTCAAAACAGTTTCCATGTACATTCAAGTCAAACAAATTGTGCACCCCCTTTTCAAATATGCTAACAAATGAGTTCAAGCACAAGAATGGTTTCAAAATAGGTTGTGGCAAAATATGACCTTCAAACTGCCCTTTGGTGTTTTGATGAATACATGAAAAGTTCAAAATCAAGTTTAATGCATATTTAAGTCAAACAAACTACATACACAACTCATGTACATGTTAGCCAATGACTTTAAACACGAAGATCATCTATAAAGTCAATTGAAATTAAAATGGCATGCTTGATGCAAGTAATGCATGATATAATGCAGTTGGAGAATCAAGTCAGAATTGATGCAAAATTAGGTCATGTAAACAATATGTACATCTCACATATTTGATAATGAATGAGTGCAAACAAAGAAACCAGACCAGAATGCTTTGGAATGCAAAGTGAGGTGTGTGCTGTAGATTGGCATTTATTGTGATGCAGCAGGATGTTCAAATTCAAATTCAAGCACATTTTGACCATATGAATCACATACACATCTCTCATATATACAAACAAGTGATTTCAAACAAGGAAAATGGTTCAAACAGGGCTGTTATGAAACTTGGTGAGTTGAGTGTAAGTTTTTGGCAAGTGAAAAGCAACATGATGTTCAGTTTTGATCCTATTCACATATTGACCAATCTAGTCATGCACACAAGTCATATGTATGAGGATGAGTGTGTTCAAACATAAAATAGAACTCAAATTGTGCTATAGTGAAAATTGGTTGTCAAGTTGCAAAATTATGTTATGATATGCATGAAGATACTCAAATTCAAGTCCAAACATTTCTAGACTGAAGTAACCATATGCACACCATTCATACATGATATTGAATAAGTTCAAACACAATTTGGGGCTAACAAAGGACTGTCATGAAAAATGAGGGTTTGAGTTGCAAATTGGTCATTTTGATGCAAGACATGAAAAAGTGCAATTCAACATTTTAAGAACTATTGACCAAGTTAACTCCACACATATATTAAATACATGATGTTGGATGAATTTGAGCACAAATTTAACCATCTCTAGGCCTGAGATCACAGCTGGTATATTCATGGTAGAGTTTTGATACAAGACATAGCATACTTCCAACATAATGAACCAAAAATGCTAAAACATGAAATTATGGTGTAAAGCAAAGATGGAGTGTTTGCATACCTCTAGTGGACTGTGTTGAGTAGGTTAGAACACCAACAAACCCAGAGAGACTTCCAAATAACACTAGCTTTGAAGCTTTCTTCTTTTTGAAACAAGAATGCAATCTTTGAGACAGTTGGAGAAATAAACTCCACCGATGATCTTTCACACTTTAGACAGTTGAGAAATGATATATGAGAGGTGTTTGAGTGATTAGAACACCAAGAAAATGCATAGAACCAGTTTTGGCTGATTTTGTGGTTTTGGTCAAAGTAACTTGGTATGGAAGTTGACTTTTTGAATGGTGAGGTTTTTGAGTGGTCTAAGGTCTTGTACACCTTCTATATCATATTTAGAGATTGTGTGGATGATTGTTGGGGTGTTTGAATGTAGAGAAATGATTTTGGCATCAAATATACCAAGACCAATTTTTGGTGGTTTTTGACAATTTTGTGATTTTGTGATTTTTGGAGTAAGGTGTGAAAGAGACAAGGCTTGGGTTTTCTATGGTTTTTAGAATCAATCTTGTGTGTAAAATGAAGTGATGAGGGATCCCTTTTATAGGCAAATGAAGAGAGGGGGCAGATTTGGAGATTTCTTCACATGAAAGAAAGGTTTTACACTTTTGGATCAAACCTCCACAAAGGGGTTTTCTTGGCAGCTAGGTAAGCTTGAAGTCAAGCTTCGTGATGAGTTTGAAGTGGCTAAAGTCAGGCTAGAGAGTGTAGGTTGATGGCTGTTTGCAGAACATACTTTGCACCTCTTGCTTGTTAATAATTTTTTAATGCAAGTTGCAAGCCAACCTGCAAGCCAACTTGTCAAAGCCTCCAATTTCCATTCTCTGCATAATTCTTCACATTTAAATGCTTCAAAACATCCAAATATCAGAAATAATAAGATTCAAAGGCTGAGAAATGATCCAAGTGACCAAAGGATGAATTTATGAAAAACCACCAATGTGGGATTCAAGTATGAAAACACCATCTTGCCAAATCCATAACTCTCAGCTCGCAAATGCTATTGAGCTGTTCTAGTACTTTTTAGAAAGCCCTCAAATATCTATAAAACATTCATGTTTTCATGAGTTTTAAATTCCTAAAGGAACTTGGTCAAAAAGTCTCTCAAATTTGCTAAAAAATGAACTTAAAAGTGAAATTTCTCTAAGTCTTTTTCCCTTCTTGAAATGAATTTGACCATAACTCCAAATCTATGCATTTTCTGATCATGGACCACTTAGGGACTTTTGTAGGATTTGTCAAGAGCTTTCAAATGAACTTTGAACCACTTCATTTGGAAGTGTGGTTAAGGAGTTACAGTTTAGCCCCTTTCAAAACCCTAATTTCCCGATTTTTCGATTACTCCTTCATCCTTGATCCAATGGTCATGAAAATTGATAGGAAATTGATATATAATATAAGGAACATTTTTGATTCACACTTTGAAGTCCAATTCCTTAAATTTGAAGAGTTGACTTTTTGGTCAACCGTACGATCGATCGGTGACTACCGAGTCGTCTGTTGACACTTTGGACCTCCTGAGACTTTGAAACTTCTTGAATGAACTTTATTAAGCTATATGAACTTCATGGATCATAATCCCACCATTAAAACACCTTCCAACATAAAAGTCAAACTATAGTTGACTTTCACTGTTCAAAAACCCTAATCGGGTGCCCTAACATACATTGTTCTTGACCCTGGGTAACAACCTCAAATTGGATTCTCAATTGACATCATATGATACCCTTAATCTTGTTTCATGATTGAATTAGCCTAAAACTTTGATTGATCACAAACCTTGAAGCTTCGATTTGACTGTACAAAACCCTGATTCATCTGTAACTTGACAAAAACAAACTTGCACTGGGTTAGGGTTAGATAATTCATGAGTACGCTCCTAAAATGATAATGAGAATCTAAGGGGTCAAAGTTTGGGGTACGATAGTTGCCCCTATTTAAATATCTTCACTAGATGGAACTGAGAGATGACAATCCTCGTAGAATCGCAGTGAAAGGTGTTTAAATATAGAAAACCAAAAATTTTGTCCCTTAGATCCGATGATATGCAAAAGGACAGGTTATGATATGCTATGAATTCTAAATAATGCTTCATGATGCTTGGATGCAAGACATGTGCAGAGGACAGAAAAACAAAACAACGAGTAACTACTCATGGGACCTGGTGTCGCGGTGAAATTTGGATACCAAACTATTAATTAGCTTGAATCTTTAATTCATTTGCAACCGTCTTTGATTTATCCAAAGGACAGGTTAAAGGAAGGAAAACCTATTTTGCATTGTAAGCACAACGCGGGGAGAGATCTAAGGTTCGGGGGTTGGTTAAACTTAGGAAAGGTACTAGCATCCTTAGTTTCTGTAGTACTTTACAGGAACCTCTTGTTTTAATTTGCTTATTGCTAAAGTTATCTGCTTAAGGGTAATGCTAAGGGTTAAAGGTAAATAGAAAGACCTAAGGGGTTAGTCCTAAATATACTCGCCAAGACGTTGCATCTTGTGCCTACATATCCTGACGGGAATGGAATCAGAGTATCTGTAGTTCCCCTCAAAAGGGAGGTTAGAGACTTCTCGACGGTGGTCGAGGTCTCAAGGGGAATAAACGCATCTTAAGGACACGCTTACGTGGAGTGTAGAAAACTCAAATATCTATGTTGAGTTGTTAAGTTGAATTAGGGTTAGGTTAGGGATTCCGTGGCGGGAAACCCTAAAACGAGTGCGGCGACTCTTTGACCTAAAGCTAGGGGTAAAACTGTAATTTTGCCTGCGGCGAGGCATTTGAGAAAATTAGGGTTTGAACTTTGTAGTTTTGAGGGTTTGAGGACTATCGGCGCGGCGGCCAAACAGTTAGACCTAACCTCCGGAGGTGTGCAACGTGACGTAATAACGGTAAAAGTTTGAGGAATTAAACCATACAACAACAGAAATTTAAATGCGGAAAAGTAAACGCGATTATTAGGTTCGTGAGGTTACATGTGAGAAACAAATACAACTACAATGTGGTTTGAATTAAAAGTACAAAGATAAACGGCGACAACATAGTAAGCTGCAAAAATAAACGAACAGTGTTAGTAGACAGAGTTATACAAGTTACCAGACGAGTCGTGAAACGGAAGTGCGAAATTATGAACATTTTTTGTGGTTTTATTTTGTGATATATAAAAAGCTTTCAATTTAAATTAAAATAAGAGTTTTAATATTAGTAAATAAATCTAAATTTAATTTTCAAAAATTGTTTTAACTTAATTATCTAAAAGAAGGAGAGTTTTATTTTTTTATCAAAAGTTAATATTAGTATTTAGTTATTATTTTTTTTTAAAAAAGTGTTATTATTTAAAAAATATTTTTTCATTACTATTCAAAAAAGGTTTTTAGTTGTTATTTTAAAAGAAGTTTTAATTATTTTTCTGAAAAAAGTTATATATTTTATTATTTAAAAAAACTAATATTAATTAAAAAAAAGTTAATGATTATTACAAAATAATTTAAGTTTTAATTACCTTTTTTTTATCAATTAAACAAAATGACCAATTAATAATTAAAATAAGTAATAAAAGCAAAATAAAATAAGAAGGATAGGATGGTTGGGCCGGTCATCACCCCGGACCCAACCCATTGTCACTGATGCATCTTGAAACTCTTAGGGTTTGGGGGAATTCCTTCGAACGGTGCCGACCATTTTCCTACTTTCGTTTTCTCTCGTTTTTCTCTTCTGCTTCGCGTGCTCCGATTTCCTCTTTATCTCTTTCGTTCTCTATGATGGAATCCCTGAAATCGAACACAACAACATTAAATGTGGAATTAACATACGTTTTCCACTCACGTTTTCGGTTGCGATGATGGTAGTTTCTTCGAGGCGATGATGTGAGAAACTGAGCCTCAGGAATGAGGTTTGCTCGTCGTTGGAATGAACGGCGCCGGTGAACCCTCGTCCCTGGCTATTTTGCGTTTTGGTGAGGAATTTCGATGATCTCTTTGTCGCCGCTCTTGCGCTATCGCTCGCTTCGTCTAGGGTTTTCAAAGGTGGTATCCTTCCTTCTTATATCCTCTTCTCATTTATTGGGATTTTGACGATTTTTGGATATACATTTTTATGGATGTTAATTTTGTCCTGATTGGGACCCTTTTTTACATGATTTGATTCTATTGGACTCATGATTTCGATTTCTTTCCTTTTCTGGATTTGAATTCGCTTTGATTGGATCTCATTGGATTTTTATTTGATTTGTTTGATAACTGGATTGATTTGGTTTTTCAGATGTGGATACTTGGTTCTTTCCTATTCAGGGATTTCGAACTGTTTTCTTCTTGATACCTTTTTGGTTTAGACATCTGGTTTAACTGCAATTCGGATTCGGTTTCTGATCCAGTTTGGATTATTTGCTGAGGAGCTGGTTTCTGTTTTGATCATACACTAACTTTTCTTCTTCTTCTTTCAGAGAGAACTGGTGATTCGGGTATTGTCGGATCAGTGCCACCGAGAAAGGTTTGACGCGGTGATGAAGACATTTCAGTCTGAACCGTCGAGAAAGATTGCTGCCATTTGCCTTCGATTGTGTTGCCTTCAATTATGTTGCCTTCGATTATGTTTGACGGCTTCGAGAGCTGTTGATAATTTGTCCCAAATCGTTGTATGCTTTCAATTCGACGTTCGGTAGGGAGTTGGTAACGAGCTTCGGTCGTGGCTCCCAGCCGCTCGAATTTTCACGCCCAATGATGAGTAAAATGAGGGCTGAATTTCTTTCCATTCATTTTACATTTGCTTTTGATTCATGTTTCTCAATGGTACTCATTGCTGGCTATTTTTCTTATCTTAACAGGTTGGACCGCGGTGCCGGCGAAACATTGGCCTCAGCATGGTGTATCAATACTTAGAAGAAATGGAATAAGGCGAGATCCTCTGTGAGTAGGTTTTGGACCGAAGATTGACACGCCGGCGGCTGCCACAATCACTGCAAGGCAAGAAGAAAGGCCCATATTGTTGGTTCTTGGTGAACACGCCTTCTTGATGTTGTAAAACCGCTAGCTTCTCAATTACTTCTCTTAAATTCAAATCGGGAAAAATCCGTTGTTTTGTGATAGAATAGCCTTAGCTTGACATTCTTGGCTTTAGTGTGTGAACAGGCCTCCTAATTTGTATAAACTTGTCAGTTATTCATGTTTGAAACTATGTCTGTACTTCATACCTTATATTCAATAAATAACTTCAAACAATTTGTGTAATGTCGATGCACTAATTCAATAATTTGTATGTGATAAAGCTGACAAAGCTGATGCACCTCCAGTTATGTACTGAACTTCCATAATTTCAAAACCAATAATTAATCTTGGGTTTCCACCAGACTTTATTTGATTTATTTGTGCACTTGGATGCACCGTGGATCACTTAATGAAACAAGCGTTTTGGCCAACCTTGTAACAGAACTACGTGCTTTTGAGAACTTGCAGCTTTGATTTTAACAAATTATGTATCATTTGTAGCCTTGTACTGGTTAGCACCATATTGAAGGGTCAATCCTCTATTTTTCTTAGAAATTCCATCTCTAATCCTCAATGAAGAATAAAATTGTACCCCAACCTAATACTTTTGCTTGTGGAAATTTAACTGGAGTTATTTCAATAAGCAGTAGAACCATCAGAGGCTGATTATTTCCTGTATTATCCACAGTGATAGTTGAAGAACTTTAACTTTCTTTTTCTTTGCAATGCATGACATGCTCGTTCACTGAACTTAATTAATAATCAAGTTTGACATAAGAAGTATGAACCCTCAATATTTAGAATATGTAATGGAATAAGTAAATGAACCAGGATTGCATTCTTGGATTCGCAACTTGTCTTTCACAAAATTTAATTAAAGCGGTAATTTGAGTAGGGGTCTTGAACGGCTTTAAAATAGATAAGAAGAATGGGGAAAATTCCTCAACCATAAAGTAGAAATATACTCTGTGCCAAAGAAATCCAATTGTGTTCCGTATCTCGACCTTCTCAAAAAAACTGGCGACAGCTCATCTTCAACAATTATCAGCAACAACGTGAGAATGACCGTTTTGCCCTTTACCAACTAAAATGCACTAGACATGATTCCTGCAAAACAAACAGACTATGTAGCCCGTTAGTGGTTAGTTGATGCAAAAAAAAAATGAGATGCTATGCGATATGAATCGGCTAAATATAAGGGTAAAATTTTGGGGTATTATGTGAACTATAGTGGTTTCAACAGCAAAGAGGTGGGATCTTAAGGTCAAAAATTAGGGTGCAACAGATGCCCCTATTTAAGTTACTTCTATTCGGAGATATGAAGATTGAAATCTTCGTCTCGACGAGATAGGGGGGACTTAAATACAAACATTGTACGAATTTTTGGCCATAAGAAGCCACCGAATGCAAATTATATGAAATGATATGAAATGCAGGACAAAGAGGGTCCTGTGGATTAATGGCGCCACAGGGGAGAAAACTAGACTTGGCATGCGAGAAGCAAATGAGTAACAGACTCAACGAAGTAGGACTCCACAGGGACGAGATACAACCACTAATGGGAAATCTCCAAAGTGTAACGGCAGCGCATACGCCAAGAATATGGTGTTTTAACAACAGGTGAGAAACTTGTAATCGAAGGATAACCACGAAGCAATCCAGATGATGGTAATACCCAAAGTGAATTCTTTGATCGAATCAATAATTCAGTCTGTTTTCTTTTTTCTTTTTTCTTTTTATTTTATTTTATTTATTTATTTATTTTATTTATTTTATATTATTTTCTTTTTCTTTTGAAATCCAACTAGAAATAGTAAAATGTATAACCTCCCCGAACGTCATGATAAGGGTACCATGAGCTGGTCTCAGTCTCTGCCTGAAATGTCAAGATTTTGTAGGTGGTAGAATTGCTGTAGTTTGTAGATGTAGGTGTAAATGTCGTTGTAAATGTTGTTGTAGTTGTAGAACTTCCCCGAGCATCATGGTATGGGAACCATGAACTGGTCTCAGTCTCTGATGTAGAGCTTCCCCGAGCATCGTGGTATGAGAGCCACAAACTGGTCTCAGTCTCTGATGTAGAACTTCCCCGAGTATCGTGGTATGGGAGCCACGAACTGGTCTCAGTCTCTGATGTAGAACTTCCCCGAGCGTCATAGTCTGGATGCTATGAGCTGGTCTCAGTCTCTTCCCAAAATGATGAAAACTCGTGAGAGCATTTTCACAGGGGTCGTAAATTTTTTGTAGATTGTAGATGTCATTGTAAACTGTAGATGTTACTGTAGACTGTAGATGTCGTTGTAGATTGTAAATTGTTGTTGTAGAACTATGTAGGATTTCTTGGTTGTGAGCCATGATGTTTTGTAATTGTCAGTGTGGACGGTAACTGTTGATGTAACTTGTGGAACTTTGTAAATGTACCTTGTAGATGTAAAACATGTAGCTGTGAATTGTAGATTGCAAAACCTCATCGGGGATCTTCATAAATAAAGAGAGATGACTTGTAGTGTCTTTGGCAAACTTCTCGAAGAGAGGCCATTTAGACTTGTGCAGCGAACTCACTGGGGAAATACATTCCTGAGGTGCATCCTAGCTGTTGTAAGGTTTTCCATTTACCAAGTCGGTAATTACTGGGGATGGACAAACTGTCTTGTGGAGATTGTCATGTGTCGTTTTGAATAGAGTCTTGGTCAAAACGAGTTGCTCAAATAAAGAGATCACTTGCAGTCTAGGTATAAATTTCCGGGAAGATCTTGTAATACTGCTGGAGAAAGTATCTTATCTTTGCCGATGATCTTCATAAAATTCTTCTTTGGAGAAAAAATGCAAAATAAATGCACGCTTAGTCCATGTTCAACAGTCGGAGATATCCAAAAATGTGGTTGTCAGGGACCGAAGTTCAATTCAGGAAATAACTGAGGAGAAGCTGTCGAGCAAGACTCGACCATTGAGGTATGAACTCGAATGGGATTTAACTAAAGCAACCGTGTTCCACGAGGATCGAACTCTATGGGGAAATAGAAATATTGTGCTTTTTCTGCTTAGGGATGACAATTCTACTTGGAAGGAGAAGACACAACCCAGTCCTTGGGGATAAACGCGACCAAAGTGACAGAACAAACAGACATAAAGATGCAAAATGCATATGCCATGCTATCTATTTATATGCTATGCGTATGCTATATGCCGACGTTGACACAACCAGTGGAAAGAGGAAACCAGAGATGAAATAAACATCTCAGAACAAACATTCGACCAATCTTCAAAGATAGGAGCACCGTTGGGGATAGGTGAAGAACTAGATACAGGATCACACTCCTGCTTCAGGACTTCAGAATTCCTCTTGAATAAATCGGAGTCGAAACTTCATGGGGATGAAATAAACATCCACCTTGCTGGGGAAAACTGGGGTTGTAAAAGATTTACTGAGGAGGGAAATAACGTTCACTTCATTCGGGAAGGTGAAGTTCGAGAAGATTCGCTGAGGATTCTCAAGTCACCCATTGGAGATTTCTTGTATTGATCATCACTGCTTGAAATAGAGATCCATTAGAGGAATCACGACCACTTGAAGTAAGATGCATCGGAGACATGAAGAATGTTATGAAACCAAAGCAGTTTTGTAGTAGTCGCCATCTTGGACAATAGGTGTTGTGAGTGGGTGATGTGCTTCTTCATTTCTCAAATGCCCCAGAGTACATGCTTTATGAGAAAAAGTCATTCCAAAAGGATTTTACCGAGAACATGGAGTTCAATTGCCCCATTGTTTTCAAACTCTTGGAGAGATTCGTTGAATCTCGACATAACTGACCCGGATTGACGGTGTTATGGATGAGTCTCCGAGAAATTTGCTCCTGAGAAAGTCGGAACTTGCGTTAGCGGGAAACAGAGAAACAACTTGCCTCTGTTCAGCATAATCTCCAAATTTCATCATCGATGTCTATATGTAAACTTTCTAATATATTAGGAAAAATCAACACGCATGAAATGTTAATCCTGAAACTGTTAACGCAACATATATGTTTGTCTTGAAGTTTTCTCCTTTTTTTTTTGTTGAAAAAGATATCACAATAACTTATGACCGAATCACTAGCTAGGATACAAATTTAATTTATAAAGCCAACATCGAATTGAGCATAGCTCATAGGAGTCAGGAAACGTCATCTCATCGAGTATGCTTTCAAAATAAACCCTACTTCAATTAGGTTTTTTAAAGGTTGTATCGTGGCTTGGTTCACGATTTAAGAAACAAAGGATAAAGACTCAAAGTTTATTTGTACCCACCCATTCTTCATGATGTTCTCCAGTCCTACATTCAGTTAAACTTGATACGAGCGCTCATCTCTCAAGAGGATTTTGATATGCTCGAGAATCCGTCGAGGCTTTGGACATGGCAGTCACTCACCTATTTTATTTTGATGTTTGATCACACAACTTCGTTCTTTACTAAGGATTTTTCTTTGTAATCCTTTGTTTTTTTCTTTTCGCATTTTTCATTCCCTAACTTTTGCCTGGACGAAGTCTTTTGAATTTTGACTTTGAAGTCCAGCAGGATGTCTTAATTTTGCTTAAGTCTCCTTCACAGGTTTTGACTTAGTAAACTTTCCTTTTCATTCATTTTTCATCATTTTGAACAGGTCGTGTGATCCTAAGTCATTTTGATCTTTTTGAAAGGATTGTGACTACCCCACTCTTTGGATAGTTGAGGGGTACTTGTTTGTGTCTTTTGACTTCTAGCCTCCTAATATGTTAGGAATAGATATAGTGGTTTCTCGAAGGTTCACTCCTCCTTTTTGAGAGTCTGATTGCTCGATCAGCTTAACCGAAAAAAAACTACCCTGCCCCAGGTTAAAATTGAGGGTTTTTATTTGGAAAAAGAAAACTCCTACTTCAAGGCTCAAAGGGGTTAAAGAGGGATTATCTTCCTTATATCTCCAGTGTTTAGGATTTGAAACAATGCCTTACATCATCAGTAAGGTTTCATTCAAAAGCATACGACAGGAAATGTTTTACGTTTTTATTCGTCATCCTCCTCCCAATTCTCTGTCAAAGCAAGAGATTGGATAAAGTTGGCATTATAAATTATGAAAAATAATTTTATGAGTGAAACAAATGGATTTCTTCAAGACAAACATGTTTAATGCATTATCGTTCAAGGAAAACAAATTCCTACATGCCAATTATGCTTTTATAATCAGAGAAGTAAATACATATAAGCAAACAAGACGAACTGCATGACAAGCCCTTCTAAAGGATTTTATCAACATAACAATGTTTCATTCAAGACCGAGCTTCCTCTCCTGAAGGTCAACAATTTGTCGTCGATTATCTCTTGAACTTTTTCTTGGAAAACTTTTCACTCTTCAATCGAATGCCCCACTACTCCATCATGAACTTCATAGCTGGTGCTCGAGTCGATCCTCTTAACATGAATAACCTGAGGATGTGGTATACACCATGGAAACTGGGATTTCTTTCATCAACTCGAACACACAGGTTATCTGGCACAGGCTGATATTGTATAGGAACATCCACTTGTTGAACATTGTCATTAGAGAGAATATCAAATTAATCATTACCCTGAAACCGGTCATGAGATCCATATCCTTTGTTCTTTTTACTATCCTTCAATGATCGCTTCGAGTTTGGTTGGATGGTCAAGATGTCAATTGACAGACAAAGACAGAAGACCAGAGGAGCCACACCAGAGATACATGCATGTGCAAATGCTAAATGAAGGATGCTAAAGTGCAGGAATGCAGATGCAGGATGAGTAGGACTTCATGGGATTCCTCTATTTATGAGCATTACAGTAGAAAGAAACGTTTTATTAAATTGAAACGGATTACCAAAATAAAATCCCAAATAAAGCTAGTAAAGACACTAAAGGAGTTTCAAATTCTGCTGTTTGAGCTGCTCCTCCAACTGAGCCTTCTCACGGGTGAGATTTTCCACAATCATCTTCCAGACAGTACACTGAGAGTCGGAGGAAAATAAATCCTCCAACACCTTCCTTCTCTTGTAGGGGAGTAACTCTTCATCCTTCAACTGCAGCTGCTCCTGAAGCTCAACAATCTGTCTCTGAAGTCCAGCATTCTGTTTCTGATATTCATTACTCTGTTTCTGAAACTCATTACTCTCGGCGACAGACACTTGATACTTGTTCTTCCACGCGTCTGATTCATGTTGTGACTTTCTCAAGGCAACCCCCAACTTCTCGGTGTCATTCATAAAAACATACGCAGGCTCCTCTCTGGGAGGTATAGGATCTTGACGAGAATAAGGCATCTTCAGCTTGATTGCCCTGTTCCTGACCCACTGAAGATACGGTTCTAAAGACACACAATTGGGCCGTCCCAAGCTGTTCCTATCTTTCTTATGCAAATGTTTCCAAGCCGCCACAATATTCTTTCGAAGTTCTCGGTCATCTTCGAAGAAAATGCTCTCAACTTGTATGCTCTTAGGCGGTCCCTTCAACGGATATCCCAATTGCCGACGAGCTAAAACTGGGTTATAATTGATCCCTCCACCAAAGCTGAGCAATGGTATGTTAGCAAAATCTCTACATCCATCAATGATTAGAATCCCATCATACTCACGGCTGTACCAATCAATGTCAGAATGAGTCAAAGCCATAATCCTTTCTGACCAACGCCTATCATTAAGATGCCAAAAGGAAACATGCTTGGGCAAGTGTGTAAGGAACCATTTGTATAATAAGGGCACACAGCAAGTAATCATTCCTCCACCACGAAGGTTTCGGAGATGTATAGAGTGATAGGTATTTCCCAATAGAGTCGGCACTGGATTGTTCTTCATGAAAATCTTGATTGCATTGAGATCGACAAACCCTTCAAAACTTGGAAATAAAAACATCCCATAAACTAGTAGGGCGAAGATTGCCTCGAATGGATCCTTGTTTGTAAAATCATTATAGAACAAGGCCTTCTTGAATAAAAAATTTGTAGTCAAACCAAAAGTTCCATTTTTAACAACCATGTTGTCCTTGTCATCAGATACTTTGAGGGAAAGGGCCTTAGCAATGTCTCTTTCTTCGGGGTCCTTCTCCAAGAAGGGAAAATGAGATTCTTCTAGAATAGGTAAACCTACCAAAAAGGAGTACTCTTCCAAAGTCGGTAACAACTGATAGTCTGGGAAAGTAAAACAGTGGTACATTGGATCATAAAATTGTAACAAAGCAGAAAGGAGATCCTCATTTGCCTTACGTCTCAACAAAGATAGTAACTTCCCATATTTACGCTTTAACTTCTCTTGGTCTTTAATCAAAGTTCCCAACTCCCTTAGGTCATCCGACTTGGGACTCTTAAAAGTATATCGCAAGGTATTTCTTTGGTTAGGATCCATACTTCCCTACAATGTTCATAAACAAAGGTAAATCCCATGAAGCCCAATGTAATATGATGCTATATGAATGCAGCAAACACAAGTAAGCATATAAGGACACACAAAGACAAAGGTCCTAGGTTTGCAACGAGCATGGAGCCAAGGGTATACCCATTCCCAAAGGATGTGGACTAAAGGTTGTTTGTACCTGCAGAACAAGGTTCTAAAGAGGTTCCCAAAGTCATCAGCCCATCTTTCGGATATTATCAATTTCCCAACTAACTCGGGGATTAATAATATTCTCAAGAGAACTTCTTTTGAGTGTAGCATCGCGTAGCACTATTTCGGGACTTACTCCCTCATAGCCTCGCACCACACCCTAATAAAGGCCAAAGTGGGGTTAAAGGTAACTACGGTCCTTAGTATCATGGACTCCAATTGAGAATAGTAAAAGTTTTCACGACTAAACTCGTTCAACCGAACCATTTTCAAAAGGGTCTCAACTAAGCGGGATTCTCGAGTCAACTTAGTTGGGACTCACTCCCTATAAGTCTCATCGAATATATCACCATCCTATCTTAATTTCTCTCAAGTCCGGGTGTAGGACTTTGTCTCACCACTCAAGGATAACAACCCAAAAGAAATAAAGAATAAAAAAATAAGCAAATAAGCAAGTATGAAAATATATAAAGCAATAAAGAGACAAAACAAGATAGGGAGACCCACTGAGAGTCCCCAGTGAAGTCGCCATTTCTGTCGCGGTGAAATTTGGATACCAAACTATTAATTAGCTTGAATCTTTAATTCATTTGCAACCGTCTTTGATTTATCCAAAGGACAGGTTAAAGGAAGGAAAACCTATTTTGCATTGTAAACACAAGGCGGGGAGAGATCTAAGGTTCGGGGGTTGGTTAAACTTAGGGAAGGTACTAGCATCCTAAGTTTCTGTAGTACTCTATAGGAACATCTTGTTTTAATTTACTTATTGCTAAAGTTATCTGCTTAAGGGTAATGCTAAGGGTTAAAGGTAAAGAGAAAGACCTAAGTGGTTAGTCCTAAATATACTCGCCAAAACGTCGCATCTTGTGCCTACATATCCTGACGGGAATGGAATCAGAGTATCTGTAGTTCCCCTCAAAAGGGAGGTTAGAGACTTCTCGACTGTGGTCGAGGTCTCAAGGGGAATAAACGCATCTTAAGGACACGCTTACGTGGAGTGTAGAAGACTCCAATATCTACGTTGAGTTGTTAAGTTGAATTAGGGTTAGGTTAGGGATTCTGTGGCGGGAAACCCTAAAACGAGTGCGGCGACTCTTTAACCTAAAGCTAGGGGTAAAACTGTAATTTTGCCTGCGGCGAGGCATTTGAGAAAATTAGGGTTTGAACTTTGTAGTTTTGAGGGTTTGAGGACTATCGGCGCGGCGGCCAAATAGTTAGACCTAACCTCCGGAGGTGTGCAACGTGACGTAATAACGGTAAAAGTTTGAGGAATTAAACCATACAACAACATAAATTTAAATGCGGAAAAGTAAACGCGATTATTAGGTTCGCGAGGTTACATGTGAGAAACAGATACAACTAGAATGCGGTTTGAATTAAAAGTACAAAGATAAACGGCGGCAACATAGTAAGCTGCAAAAATAAACGAACAATGTTAGTAGACAGAGTTATACAAGTTACCAGACGAGTCGTGAAACGGAAGTGCAAAATTATGAACATTTTTTGTGGTTTTATTTTGTGATATATAAAAAGCTTTCAATTTAAATTAAAATAAGAGTTTTAATATTAGTAAATAAATCTAAATTTAATTTTCAAAAATTGTTTTAACTTAATTATCGAAAAGAAGGAGAGTTTTATTTTTTATCAAAAGTTAATATTAGTATTTAGTTATTATTTTTAAAAAAAAGTGTTATTATTTAAAAAATATATTTTCATTACTATTCAAAAAAGGTTTTTAGTTGTTATTTTAAAAGAAGTTTTAATTATTTTTCTGAAAAAAGTTATATATTTTATTATTTAAAAAAACTAATATTAATTAAAAAAAAAGTTAATGATTATTATAAAATAATTTAAGTTTTAATTACCTTTTTTTTTATCAATTAAACAAAATGACCAATTAATAATTAAAATAAGTAATAAAAGCAAAATAAAATAAGAAGGATAGGATGGTTGGACCGGTCATCACTCCGGACCCAACCCATTGTCACTGATGCATATTGAAACTCTTAGGGTTTGGGGGAATTCCTTCGAACGGCGCCGGCCCTTTTCCTACTTTCGTTTTCTCTCGTTTTTCTCTTATGCTTCGCGTGCTCCGATTTCCTCTTTATGTCTTTCGTTCTCTATGATGGAATCCCTGAAATCGAACACAACAACATTAAATGTGGAATTAACATACGTTTTCCACTCACGTTTTCGGTTGCGATGATGGTAGTTTCTTCGAGGCGATGATGTGAGAAACTGAGCCTCAGGAATGAGGTTTGCTCGTCAGTGGAATGAACGGCGCCGGTGAACCCTCGTCCCTGGCTATTTTGCGTTTTGGTGAGGAATTTCGATGATCTCTTTGTCGCCGCTCTTGCGCTATCGCTCGCTTCGTCTAGGGTTTTCAAAGGTGGTATCCTTCCTTCTTATATCCTCTTCTCATTTATTGGGCTTTTGACGATTTTTGGATATTCGTTTTTATGGATGTTAATTTTGTCCTGATTGGGACCCTTTTTTACATGATTTGATTCTATTGGACTCATGATTTCGATTTCTTTCCTTTTCTGGATTTGAATTCGCTTTGATTGGATCTCATTGGATTTTTATTTGATTTGTTTGATAACTGGATTGATTTGGTTTTTCAGATGTGGATACTTGGTTCTTTACTATTCAGGGATTTCGAACTGTTTTCTTCTTGATGCCTTTTTGGTTTAGACATCTGGTTTAACTGCAATTCGGATTCGGTTTCTGATCCAGTTTGGATTATTTGCTGAGGAGTTGGTTTCTGTTTTGATCATACACTAACTTTTCTTCTTCTTCTTTCAGAGAGAACTGGTGATTCGGGTATTGGCGGATCAGTGCCGCCGAGAAAGGTTTGACGCGGTGATGAAGGCATTTCAGTCTGAACCGTCGAGAAAGACTGCTTCCATTTGCCTTCTATTATGTTGCCTTCGATTATGTTTGACGGCTTCGGGTGTTGTTGATAATTTGTCCCAAATTGTTGTATGCTTTCAATTCGACGTTCGGTAGGGAGTTGGTAACGAGCTTCGGCCGTGGCTCTCCCAGCCGCTCGAATTTTCATGCCCAATGATGAGTAAAATGAGGGCTGAATTTCTTTCCATTCATTTTACATTTGCTTTTGATTCATGTTTCTCAATGGTACTCATTGCTGGCTATTTTTCTTATCTTAACAGGTTGGACCGCGGTGCCGGCGAAACATTGGCCTCAGCATGGTGTATCAATACTTAGAAGAAATGGAATAAGGCGAGATCCTCTGTGAGTAGGTTTTGGACCGAAGATTGACACGCCGGCGGCTGCCACAATCACTGCAAGGCAAGAAGAAAGGCCCATATTGTTGGTTCTTGGTGAACACGCCTTCTTGATGTTGTAAAACCGCTAGCTTCTCAATTACTTCTCTCAAATTCAAATCGGGAAAAATCCGCTGTTTTGTGATAGAATAGCCTTAGCTTGACATTCTTGGCTTTAGTGTGTGAACAGGCCTCCTAATTTGTATAAACTTGTCAGTTATTCATGTTTGAAACTATGTCTGTACTTCATACCTTATATTCAATAAATAACTTCAAACAATTTGTGTAATGTCGATGCACTAATTCAATAATTTGTATGTGATAAAGCTGACAAAGCTGATGCACCTCCAGTTATGTACTGAACTTCCATAATTTCAAAACCAATAATTAATCTTGGGTTTCCACCAGACTTTATTTGATTTATTTGTGCACTTGGATGCACCGTGGATCACTTAATGAAACAAGCGTTTTGGCCAACCTTGTAACAGAACTACATGCTTTTGAGAACTTGCAGCTTTGATTTTAACAAATTATGTATCATTTGTAGCCTTGTACTGGTTAGCACCATTTTGAAGGGTCAATCCTCTATTTTGCTTGGCAATTCCATCTCTAATCCTCAATGAAGAATAAAATTGTACCCCAACCTAATACTTTCGCTTGTGGAAATTTAACTGGAGTTATTTCAATAAGCAGTAGAACCATCAGAGGCTGATTATTTCCTGTATTATCCACAGTGATAGTTGAAGAACTTTAACTTTCTTTTTATTTGCAATGCATGACATGCTCGTTCACTGAACTTAATTAATAATCAAGTTTGACATAAGAAGTTTGAACCCTCAATATTTAGAATATGTAATGGAATAAGTAAATGAACCAGGATTGCATTCTTGGATTCGCAACTTGTCTTTCACAAAATTTAATTAAAGCGGTAATTTGAGTAGGGGTCTTGAACGGCTTTAAAATAGATAAGAAGAATGGGGAAAATTCCTCAATCATAAAGCAGAAATATACTCTGTGCCAAAGAAATCCAATTGTGTTCCGTATCTCGACCTTCTAAAAAAAACTGGCGACAACTCATCTTCAACAATTATCAGCAACAACGTGAGAATGACCGTTTTGCCCTTTAGCAACTAAAATGCACTAGACATGATTCCTGCAAAACAAACAGACTATGTAGCCCGTTAGTGGTTAGTTGATGCAAAAAAAAAATGAGATGCTATGCGATATGAATCGGCTAAATATAAGGGTAAAATTTTGGGGTATTATGTGAACTATAATGGTTTCAACAGCAAAGAGGTGGGATCTTAAGGTCAAAAATTAGGGTGCAACACCTGGTTTTGTGAATCCGACACTGGGGAAAACTGAGATATAACAATCAATAGTTCAAACATGACTAGTGATAACTGAGAGGAAAATTTCACATGAGGATGCACAAAATCCAATGAAGATGACAATCTCACTAGGGATGAGCAAACGCCCCACTGGGGAAAGGGATAAATTTCCATCGGGGAAATGAGCAACTTTCTACTGGGGAAATGAAGAACTAAAACACGAACCTCACTGGGGATGATCAGATGAGGAACTTCCTATAGTGAAGAGTTCAAACGGGATCTTCAGGAATGGACTAGAAACGAAGACAAAACATATTGGGAATACTAGTGACGACTAGATCTCCGAGACTTGCCTGGGGAGGAAGATTTCACTGGGGATAATGATGTCACCCAGTTTTGACAGATGGTTCAACACAGTGCTAGTAACCACTAGACTTTCCAGAGGTAATGGCAACGACCAACCTGAGATAATAACAAATGAGATTTCTCAAATTCAATCGAAAATACGTAAGATTTCGACTGGGGGAAATTGGTGATGACCAAATTTCAAGTGATGCCAGTAACTACTGGACTTTAAAAGATTAGTAACGACCAAGTCCAGGTACCAATGACGATTAGGTTTCAAGTAATGCCAATTACGACTGGACTTTGAAAGAAAACATGGTGACGACCAAATCAGGGTATACCAACGCATGAGGTAATGAGAATGCTAGCAAGCTACTAGGCTTTAGCTGGGGAGGTTGGTAACAACCAAACCAAAATATACCAATAACGATTGGATTCCAAGTGACGCCAGTTACGACTGGACTTCCATGGGGAAGGTTAGTAAAGACCAACAAGATATTAATGCCGATAGGGCTTCACAGGGGATTTGCTAGTGACGACTAGACTTCAGAGGGAAAAGGTTGGTAACAACCGAACCAAAAGATAATAACGAGTGAAGTTAAGACAATGCCAGTTACGTCTGGACTTGAAAGGAGAAGGTGGTGACGACCGAATCAAAAGATACCAACGAGTGGAGTTTAAGACGATGCCAGTTACGACTGGTCTTAACAAGAAATATGGTGACGACCAAAAGGATACCAATAACGATTGGCTTCTATAACAATGCCAGTTACAACTAAACTTTAGATGGAGATTCACTAGCAGTGACTAGGCATTAACGGGAAATCAGCAAATAGCACATCGACCTGAGAGACAAAATGAATCACACCGAACCCAGGCTGAAGGGTGTATGTTGTAACACCCATTTTAATTATTTAGTCATTTTATTTTAATTATTATGTGTTGGTGTGCCCTTTGGTGGGGGTGTGTTGGATGATGATTGGTGGGTGTCCCTGATATGGGAGGATTATTGGTGGTGTTTTGGTGTGGATATAATAATATAATAAATAATAGTAATATTGGTGGTGATATTATTATTATTATTATTATTATTATTATTATTATTATTATTATTATTATATTTGTTATTATTATTAATATTATTATGACTTTTGGTGAGTTAATAATATTACTACTACTATTATTATTATTATTAGTATTATTACGATTAGTATTATTAATATTTAGTAATATTATATATTATTATTATTATTACTTGGGATTAGAATATATAAAATAAAATAGAGGAATAAGAGGGGGAGTTAGAACGTGAGAAGAGAAAAGGACGATGGAAGTGAGAAGAACGAGAAAGAGAGCGAAGAACGAAGGAGAAGAGGGAAAGTCAAAATTGGCCAAACTTGGAGGATTTCTTCACTGATCAGATCGATTAACAATGTAAGGGGGGAGAAAATTGATTGGGAATGGTATATACATGTATAGGGTAGAGGGGATTCCTTAACCCCGTAGGAATGTATCGGTGTATGAAGTTTTATGTTGACATGCCTATAATTGTTGATTGATGTTGAGAATTGGTATTTGACAAACCAATGAGGAATTGATATATGTCGATGTTGATGAATTTTTGTTTTTGGTGAGTTTGGGGTATTGGTTGGGTTTACGGTTTTAGGTAAGTTCTGTGTAATCTTTTTGATGTATCGATAAAATGTTTAAGTGTTGATTCTGGAATATGGATTAGGGAGTGATTGGTTGGAATTACGTGCACTATTGATACTGAGAATAAGATGAGGATTAAAGTTGGAATGTTAGGCTTGAATTTGGCTCTGGTAGCACTTCAGA
Source organism: Lathyrus sativus (assembly GCA_963859935.3). Taxonomy (NCBI): domain Eukaryota; kingdom Viridiplantae; phylum Streptophyta; class Magnoliopsida; order Fabales; family Fabaceae; genus Lathyrus; species Lathyrus sativus. Next base: position 184,470,085 of record OZ012736.1, on the reverse strand, counting down.
GCAGTAGAAAATTTGGTGGATCGCAGCATTCACTGGGTTTCGCCTGGCGAATGAAGGCGAGTATTCGCCTGGCAAACTGTGGCGAGTAGTAGCAAATAATTCTGAATTAAATCCCAGACCAAAAGAGTAGGAACTTCGCCTGGCGAATGCCAACAAAGGTTCGCTACGGGGATTCGCCTGGCGAATGTCCCAGCGAACGTAGCAGAAAAATGTGACTTTTGTGACGTTTGGCCTTGAGCTTTGATCTTGTGTGATCCCTTGGGCCATGATGAAGTGATAGAGTGGTGATTGTAGGATTTAATTGGAGTACTTGGTGATAGTAAGTGATCCCTTGATATTTTATTTTAAGTGGATGATTAGTTGGTGTATTCCCGAGTGGTGGGATGTGTTTATACTTGGTGTTAGAATGTGAGATTGCTCACTGTGTGACTTGAATTATATGATATTAGTGTGTAATATATCTATACCTATATGCATTGACGTATGATGATATGATCAGGAGGATCGTGTGCACTTAGTGTGCCTGAATATAATAGTTATGCATTGCTGTCGTGCATATCATGGTGTTTGGTGGGATGAATCATATCTCAGGAGGAGCATAAGTGATTCATCCGTACTCCTTGTGGAGAATGGTGGGAGATAGATCATATCTCAGTAGGAGCGTAAGTGATATGTCGGGGATAGATCATATCTCAGGAGGAGCGTAAGTGATCTGTCCAAGGTTCAATTGAATGAACCAATGAGTCGGTACCGCATGCATGGTGTTGAGTTGCATATTTGCATTATAATATGTTATATTGTAATTTGAACAGTAGGTTCGTGATTGGTGTTGTGGGGTGAATATTGGGGTGATGGTGTGTTTTACTACCTTGTTTACATGTATTACATTACCAATATATTTTTGATCATGTTTTCTCACCCCTTTGTTGTTGTTGTGGTCTGTGCTTCTTCGGAAGTACAGATAATCCAGGTACTTAGCTAGCTTGGATTATGGTGTGCCAGTCGAGTCTAGGATGCTCTGATACATAGCACGGGACTTGGGTGTTTTTATTTGTTTTATGCTGAACTTGTATTTTGTTCCTGTGAACGTATCAAAAACCTTTGTTGGATTTTACTATTTAATATTCCGTTGTATTTGGAGAAAAACCTTTTTATAAGGAAATGTTGGTTTTGCTATGTGATATCCCACTTGGGAAGAAAAACTCTGATGTTTATTTATAATGTTTATTATTTTAATTTTTTTTGGGAAGTGGAGTGTTACAATTGGTATCAGAGCAGGTTGGTCCGTCCGGCCAGTATTGTTGAGTCGAGTTGAGTCTGTCCTTTAGGATAGAGTTGAGTATCTTTTAACCTGGTGTTGTTATTTTTGAGCAGTATGGCAGGAAGGAACGATGTTGCGTTGGCTGCTGCTATGCAAGCAATGGCGCAGGAAGTTGCTAATCAGAACCAAACTGCAGATGCCCAATTCAGGAGTTTGGCGCAGTTTCGGAGCAACAAGCCGCCGACGTTTGAGGGAGGAATTCTGGATCCTGAAGCTGCACAGAAGTGGCTGAAGGCAATTGAGAAAATTTTCAGGACTATGGATTGTAATGATGAGCAAAAGGTGAGGTTTGGTACTCACATGCTGGAGGGTGAGGCTGAAGCTTGGTGGGACAACAGTCGCCAAAGATTGGAAGCTGCTGGAACTGCCATTACTTGGGAGGTGGTTCGGAAAGGTTTTCTAGAAAAGTATTTTCTGGAAGATATTCGAAGCGCTAAGGAGATTGAATTTTTAGAGCTGAAGCATGGTAGTATGACTGTAGCAGAGTCCGCTGCTAAGTTTGAGGAGCTGGTGCAGTATTGTCCTCACTACAATATTGAGGGGGCGATGACGTCTAAGTGTTTAAAGTTTGAGAATGGACTGCGTCCAGAGATTAAGTTAGGGATTGCTTGTCAGAAGATCAGGAGTTATCCTGAGCTGGTAAGCAGGAGCAGAATTTATGATAACGATAACCGGGCAAGGATTGCGCACTACAAAGCTGTTAATGACCGTAAGGGTAAGCAGAGGTTCAGTGGTACTCCTTATAGTGTTGCTGCTGATAAGGGAAAGCGTAAAGCTGTTGTTGATAAGAAGCCCAAAGAGGGGAGAGCATCTGCTGATGGGAAATGTTTTCGGTGCTGTGGCATGGGACACCGTGCTAATGATTGTCCTAATGAAGTAAATAAGTGTTTTAAGTGTGGGAAGCCAGGTCATGTGATAGCTGATTGCAGAGCTACTATGCCGACCTGTTATAACTGTGGTGAAAAGGGTCACATCAGTACCCATTGTGAGAAGCCGAAGAAGCCTCAGACATCTCCGGCTGGTGGGAAAGTGTTTGCTTTGGCAGGAAATCAAGCTGTCAGTGATGAGCGAGTTATCAAAGGTACTTGTATTATCAATAATATTCCTTTGACTGCTATTATTGATACAGGTGCATCCCACTCGTTTATTTCTGTTGACTGTGTGAAGAAGATAGGATTGGTGCCGTCTACTCTTGAGAGACGAATGACTATTGAGACACCCTCTATTGGCTCAGTGACTACTTCTCTAGTATGTTTGAAGTGTCCGTTGACTATTTTCGGTAGAGAATTTGGAGTGGATCTGATTTGTCTACCACTTGGTAATTTGGATGTTATTCTGGGTATGAACTGGTTAGAGTTCAACAGAGTCTACATCGATTGTTTTCGGAAGGAATTGTTGTTCCTGACTCCAGAAGAGGAAGCTTTAGCAGATTCTTTGTCTAGTAAAGAATCGAGGACCTTGCTGGAAGATGAAGCTAAAGTGTTTGCTTTATTTGCATCATTATCGGTGGATAGCAAAGCGTCAATGGAGGAATTGGCTGTGGTGGATGAATTTCCGGAAGTGTTTCCTGATGACACTACGGAATTTCCTCCGACGAGGGAAGTTGAATTTAGTATTGATCTTATTCCTGGTACGAGGCCTATTTCTATGGCGCCGTACAGGATGTCTGCAGTGGAATTGGCTGAGTTGAAGTCTCAGATTGGAGAATTGTTGGATAGAAAGTTTATTAGACCGAGTGTGTCGCCGTGGGGGGCTCCAGTGTTATTGGTGAAGAAGAAGGATGGTAGTATGCGTTTGTGCATCGACTACCGTCAGTTGAATAAAGTGACTATTAAGAATAAGTATCCTCTACCAAGGATTGATGATCTGATGGATCAGCTGGTGGGAGCTCGTGTGTTCAGTAAGATCGATTTGAGATCGGGTTACCATCAGATAAGGGTGAAAGAAGGTGATATTCAGAAGACTGCTTTTAGGACTCGATATGGACATTACGAATATGCTGTAATGCCGTTTGGAGTGACTAATGCGCCGGGAGTATTTATGGAGTATATGAACAAAATTTTCCATTCTTATTTGGATCAGTTCATTGTGGTATTTATTGACGATATATTAATTTATTCTAAATCTGATGAAGAACATGCAGGACATTTGAGGATTGCCTTGCAGGTGCTGAAAGAAAATAAATTGTTTGCTAAACTGTCGAAGTGTGACTTCTGGTTGAAGAAAGTGAGTTTCTTGGGGCATGTAATATCTGGTGATGGCATAGCGGTGGACCCGTCAAAAGTAAGTGCAGTGTTGCAGTGGGAACCACCAAAGACAGCAACGGAGATTAGAAGCTTTTTGGGTTTGGCAGGTTATTACCGCAGATTTATTGAAGGGTTCTCTAATTTGGCATTTCCATTGACTCAGTTAACGAGGAAGAACCAAGTTTTTGTATGGGATACTGCATGTGAAGAAAGCTTTGAAGAGCTGAAGAAGAAATTGACTACGACACCAGTGTTAGTGTTGCCGACTCCGAGTGAACTGTTTGTGGTGTACTGTGATGCGTCTAAGATGGGATTAGGCGGAGTTCTTATGCAGAATGGTAAGGTAGTAGCATATGCTTCACGGCAACTGAGGGTGCATGAGCGAAATTATCCTACTCATGATCTCGAATTGGCTGCGGTTGTTTTTGTGTTGAAAATTTGGAGGCATTATTTATATGGTTCGAGATTTGAAGTGTTTAGTGATCATAAGAGTCTGAGATATTTGTTTGATCAGAAAGAGATGAATATGAGACAGAGAAGATGGTTGGAATTTTTGAAGGATTATGACTTCAGTTTAAGTTATCATCTAGGAAAGGCCAATGTAGTGGCGGATGCTTTGAGTAGGAAAGCAATTCATATATCGGCTATGATGGTGAAAGAAAAAATTGAGTTAATTGAACAGTTCAGAGATTTGAGTATGGTTTGTGAGACTACTGCAGATAGTGTAATGTTGGGTATGTTACAGGTGAATAACTACTTCTTAGATACGATTAGAGAGAATCAGAAGTTGGATGTGAAATTAGTGGATTTGATACCTGGAGTAGAAAGTAACTCCGATAGTGACTTTAAATTAGATAGTACAGGTGTGTTGAGATTTAGAGGCATGATTTGTGTACCAGATGATGAAGAATTGAAAAAGTCAATTTTAAGTGAAGGACATCGTAGTAGTTTGTGTATCCATCCGGGAGCTACGAAGATGTATCATGATTTGAAGAAATTATTTTGGTGGTCTGGTATGAAAAGAGACATTGCTCAATTTGTGTATGCCTGTTTGACGTGTCAGAAGTCGAAGGTGGAACACCAGAGACCTTCTGGATTTATGCAACCATTAGAGATTCCGGTTTGGAAATGGGATTGCATTACTATGGATTTTGTTACAGGTTTGCCGAATACGGCGAGAGGTTTTGATGCTATATGGGTGATTGTGGATCGATTGACGAAGTCTGCACACTTTGTGCCGATCAATATTAGTTTCCCATTGACGAAGCTGGCGGAGATTTATATTCAGGTAATTATAAAGTTACATGGTGTTCCGTCCAGTATTGTGTCGGATAGAGACCCGAGGTTTACTTCGGAATTTTGGAAAAGCTTGCAGGAAGCTTTGGGAACTAAGTTAAAGTTGAGTTCAGCTTATCATCCGCAAACTGATGGTCAGTCAGAGAGGACTATTCAGTCGCTTGAGGATTTGCTGAGAGCTTGTGTGTTGGAAAAGGGTGGTGCGTGGGATACTCATTTACCATTGATTGAGTTCACATACAATAACAGTTACCATTCGAGTATTGGAATGGCACCGTTTGAAGCTTTGTATGGGAGGAGGTGTAAGACTCCTCTGTGTTGGTATGAGACTGGTGAGAATGTGGTGCTTGGACCAGAAATTGTACAGCAGACTACTGAGACAATTCAGATGATTCGTGAGAAAATGAAAGTGTCTCAGAGTAGGCAGAAGAGTTATCATGATAATTGGAGGAAAGAGTTGGAATTCTGTGTGGGTGATCACGTATTCCTAAGAGTTAATCCAATGACTGGTGTGGGTCGTGCGTTGAAGTCCAAGAAGCTGGATTCTAAGTTTATTGGACCTTATGAGATTTTGCAGAGAATTGGCGATGTGGCTTATAGGGTGGCGTTGCCGCCTGAGTTGTCGAACTTACATGATGTGTTTCATGTGTCGCAATTGCGAAAGTATGTTTCTGATCCATCTCATGTGATTCAAAGAGATGATGTTCAGGTTCGGGAGAATCTCACTGTTGAAATGATGCCGTTGAGGATCGAGGACCGTAAAATGAAACAGCTCCGAGGGAAGGAGATACCTTTGGTGAAGGTATCTTGGGGAGGTGCTGCAGGAGGCAGTGTGACCTTGGAGTTGGAAAGTAGGATGCGAGAAGCGTATCCGGAACTATTTCCATCAGGTAATTTTCGAGGACGAAAATAATTAAAGTGGAGGAGAGTTGTAACACCCATTTTAATTATTTAGTCATTTTTTTATAATTTTAATTATTATGGGAATGGTATATACATGTATAGGGTAGAGGGGATTCCTTAACCCCGTAGGAATGTATCGGTGTATGAAGTTTGATGTTGACATGCCTATAATTATTGATTGATGTTGAGAATTGGTATTTGACAAACCAATGAGGAATTGATATATGTCGATGTTGATGAATTGTTGTTTTTGGTGAGTTTGGGGTATTGGTTGGGTTTACGGTTTTAGGGAAGTTCTGTGTAATCTTTTTGATGTATCGATAGAATGTTTAAGTGTTGATTCTGGAATATGGATTAGGGAGTGATTGGTTGGAATTACGTGCACTATTGATACTGAGAATAAGATGAGGATTAAAGTTGGAATGTTAGGCTTGAATTTGGCTCTGGTAGCACTTCAGAGCAGTAGAAAATTTGGTGGATCGCAACATTCGCTGGGCTTCGCCTGGCGAGTGTTGGCGAAGCTTCGCCTGGAAAATTGTGGCGAGTAGTAGCGAATAATTCTGAATTAAATCCCAGACCAAAAGAGTAGGAACTTCGCCTGGCGAATGCCAGCGAAGGTTCGCTACGGGGATTCGCCTGGCGAATGTCCCAGCGAACATAGCAGAAAAATGTGACTTTTGTGACGTTTGGCCTTGAGCTTTGATCTTGTGTGATCCCTTTGGCCATGATGAAGTGATAGAGTGGTGATTGTAGGATTTAATTGGAGTACTTGGTGATAGTAAGTGATCCCATGATATTTTATTTTAAGTGGATGATTAGTTGGTGTATTCCCGAGTGGTGGGATGTGTTTATACTTGGTGTTAGAATGTGAGATTGCTCACTGTGTGACTTGAATTATATGATGTTGGTGTGTAATATATCTATGCCTATATGCATTGACGTATGATGATATGATCAGGAGGATCGTGTGCACTTAGCGTGCCTGAATATAATAGTTATGCATTGGTGTCGTGCATATCATGGTGTTTGGTGGGATGAATCATATCTCAGGAGGAGCGTAAGTGATCCATCCGTACTCCTTGTGGAGAATAGTGGGAGACAGATCATATCTCAGTAGCAGCGTAAGTGATCTGTCGGGGATAGATCATATCTCAGGAGGAGCGTAAGTGATCTGTCCAAGGTTCGATTGAATGAACCAATGAGTCGGTACCGCATGCATGGTGTTGAGTTGCATATTTGCATTATAATATGTTATATTGTAATTTGAACAGTAGGTTCGTGATTGGTGTTGTGGGGTGAATATTGGGGTGATGGTGTGTTTTACTACCTTGTTTACATGTATTACATTACCAATATATTTTTGATCATGTTTTCTCACCCCTTTGTTGTTGTTGTGGTCTGTGCTTCTTCGGAAGTACAGATAATCCAGGTACTTAGCTAGCTTGGATTATGGTGTGCCAGTCGAGTCTAGGATGCTCTGATACATAGCATGGGACTTGGGTGTTTTTATTTGTTTTATGCTGAACTTGTATTTTGTTCCTGTGAACGTATCAAAAACCTTTGTTGGATTTTACTATTTAATATTCCGCTGTATTTGGAGAAAAACCTTTTTATAAGGAAATGTTGGTTTTGCTATACGATATCCCACTTGGGAAGAAAAACTCTGATGTTTATTTATAATGTTTATTATTTTAATTGTTTTTGGGAAGTGGGGTGTTACATATGTCATCTTGAAAATAGATCCACTCTTAATAGGGGAACGGAGCTTTAAACTAGCTAGTCAGAGATGATGAAGCAAATTTAAAAATGCTCAGAAGTCTTCTACTGGGGATGAGTCCTCATATCATCATAAGAGGTTCTGAGAGGAAGTCTTCCAACTTGATACTCACACATGACCAAAGGAGACTCAGCAGTTCAACGTGCTTACACTTCACCAAGGAGTGCGATAGGATTGCGTATCAAAGTTTCTGCTGCCCTGAGGTTTTGGGGAAATATGATTTTCCTCGACTCTTTTCCATGAGTTGAAGTTTTTATGTTTGTTAATCTTTTCAAGTTTTATTCAATAATTTGACCCCTAATGCTTTCAAAATTATCGTTGATCAACGAACAATATTTTGCATAACAACGAAAATAAAGGAAATGATAAATTTGCAAAAGAAAGAATGGCTCAAAACTGACTTTATTCAAGGATGAAATCTTGCAAATGAAAAATTCCATAGAAATTTACAAGTGAAAAATGGCAAAGTGGACAAGGATACATTGAATCCCCTGACCAACTATCCCTAAAGACTAAAACTCCCCAAAATCCTCGCTTCTGACAAGAGCGGTTGAGATGGTTTCTTTGTAGAATCTTCTGCGGTAGTGACAACTCATCTGATGCAGTGAAACGCCTTTGTCCTTAACTTTTTCCTGAATCGCCCTTTCAGGTTTTCAATCCACCAGGACGCTCATTTTTGCCCAAGCCGCCCTTTCGGGTTTTCAACTTAGCGAGCTCTTATTTTCTTTTTCTTTTTCTCTTCTTTTCTTTTTCTCAACCCTAACTTTTGCATAAGCCGCTCCTTTGAGTTTTCGGCTTATCGGGTTCTTTTAGGCGTAATATTTTTGTATTGCATCAGAATTCACTGGATGTGTAAGTTGCTCTCCATCCATGGTTGTGAGAATCAATGAGCCTCCTGAGAAGACTGTTTTCACAACAAACGGGCCGTCATAATTAGGCATCCATTTTCCCCGTGCATCTTTATGAACTGGTAAAATCTTTTTGAGTACAAGCTCCCCTTCTCGGAATTCTCGGACACGAACTTTCTTGTCAAAGCCCTCTTGATCCTTTTCTGATATAACTACCTATGACACATCGCAGACATGCGCTTCTCGTCGATAAGATTCAACTGATCAAACCTTTCTCTCGCCCATTCTGCTTCTTCAAGCTTGGTTTCCATTATGACTCTCAAAGAAGGTATCTCGACCTCTATGGGAAGTACCGCATCCATTCCATATACCAAAGAAAAAGGGGTTGCCCCTGTTGAAGTGCGGACAGACGTTTTGTACCCATGCAAGGCAAATGGTAGCATCTCATGCCAATCTTTGTCAGTTTTCACCATCTTTTGCAAAATCTTCTTGATGTTTTTATTTGCAGCTTCTACATCTCCATTCATCTTGGGACGATAAGGAGAAGAACTGTGATGCTCAATTTTGAAGTCATCGCACAACTCTTTCATGATTTTGTTGTTCAAGTTGGTACCATTGTCCGTTATGATCCTGCTTGGAATTCCGTAACGACAGATAATCTCTTGATAAAACGGGCCACCACTTTCTGAGTAACATTAGTGTAGGATGCGGCTTCAACCCACTTCATGAAATAATCAATTGCAACCAGAATAAATCGATGTCCATTAGAAGCTTTTGGCTCAATTGCCCCAATCATATCAATGCCCCACATAGAGAAAGGCCACGATGATGACAACACATTTAGCAACGTCGGAGGTACATGCATCTTGTCCGCATAAATCTGACATTTGTGAAATTTCCTGGCATATTGAATACAGTCAGTTTCCAAGGTCAACCAGTAATAACCAGCCCTCAAGATCTTTTTAGACATGGCATATCCATTGGCATGAGTACCAAACATTCCTTCGTGAACATCTTGCATTAACAACCCTGTTTCTCGTCTGTCGACACATCTGAGCAGGATCATATAATGATTTATTTTGTAAAGCACATCATTGCTGAGAAAGAACTTGGATGCTAATCATCTTAGAGTTTTCCTGTCAAGTGACGTAGCATCTGCTGGATACTCTTGTTTTAACAGGTAATTCTTTATGTCGTGGTACCAAGGCTTATCATCAGTTTTTTCTTCAACCATCTGACAGTAAGCGGGCTCGGTCTTGCGCTCGATTCGAATGAGAGTGGCCTTATTGACATCCCTGACTTTCCACATTGAGGCTAACATGGCTAGGGCATCAGCGATGTTATTCTCAGATCTCGGGACATGCTTGAAAGTGATTTCATCGAAACACTCCATCATCTTGACGATGTAGGCTCTATAAGGGATCAAATTCTCATGTCTAGTTTCCCATTCTCCAGTAACCTGATAAATAACCAAAGCTGAATCCCCGCTGACTTCAAGAAACTTGATTTTGAGGTTGATAGCTGCTTCGAGGCCGAGAATGCATGCTTCATATTCGGCGATATTGTTTGTGCAGTCAAAATCCAACCTGACTGTGAATAGGGTGTAACCACCCTCCGGATTCATTAAGACGGCGCCTACGCCATGCCCACTGTAGTTGGAGGAACCATCAAACATCATTTTCCACCAAAGACCTTCCTGCGGATCCTCATCAAGACTTGGCTCTTCATAATCTTCTACCAACATGATGTCTTCATCTGGGAAATCAAATTTGAGGGACTCATAATCTTCCACTGGTTGATCTGCAAGATATTCTGACAAAACACTACCCTTGATAGACTTCTGGGCTACATACTAGATGTCGTATTCTAATAATAACATATGCCAACGGGCGAGTCTTCCAGTCTGAGCAGGCTTCTCAAAAATATACTTTATTGGATCCATTTTTGAAATCAACAAAGTGGTATGACAAATCATGTACTGCCTCAAATGTCTGGTAGCCCATGCTAAAGCACAACAAGTTTTCTCCAGGAGTGAATATCGACTTTCACAATCAGTAAAGTTCTTACTCAAATAATAGATAGCATGTTCTTTTCATCCGGACTCGTCCTGCTGACCTAACACACAACCCATTGAATTCTCAAGCACTGTCAGATACATGACGAGAGGCCTTCCTGGAACAGGAGGTATTAAGATTGGAGGCTCTTGAAGATAGCCCTTAATCTTATCAAATGCTTGCTAACAATCTGAATTCCAAACAATCGTCTGGTCTTTTCGTAACAACTTGAAAATGGGCTCACAAGTAGGAGTCATATTGGAAATAAATCTAGGATATGTAATTCAATCTTCCAAGAAAACCTCTGACTTGCTTCTCAGTTTGTGGAGCTGGCATATCTTGAATGGCTCGGACTTTATCTGGATCCACCTCAATCCCTTGGTGACTGACAATGAAACCGAGTAACTTTCCAGATCTTACTCCAAAGGTACACTTGGCTGGATTCAGTTTCAACTGATATTTTCTGAGTCTCTTAAATAATTTCAAAAGATGTTCCAAATGGTCCTCCTCGCTTTGGGATTTGGCAATCATATCATCAACATATACCTGTATCTCCTTGTGCATCATATCATGAAATAAAGTTACCATGGCCCTTTGATAGGTAGCACCTGCGTTCTTCAGACTGAAAGGCATAACTTTGTAACAGTAAGTCCCTTACGGAGTAATGAAAGTAGTTTTTTCCATGTCATCAGGATCCATCTTAATCTGATTGTAACCGGAGAACCCATCCATAAATGAGAAAACTACAACATAAGTCGTATTATCCACCAACGTATTGATATGCGGAAAAGGGAAATCATCCTTCAGACTGGCCTTGTTTAGATCCCTGTAATCCACACACATTCTGACTTTCCCATCCTTTTTCGGCACAGATACAATATTGGCTACCCATTCGGGGTATTTGGACATTGCTAAGAAACCCGCATCAATCTGTTTCTTCACCTCATCTCGAATCTTGAGAGCCATGTCAGGTCTTGTTCTTCGGAGCCTTTGCTTAACCGGTGGGCATTCTGGTCGAAGTGGTAATTTGTGAACCACTATGTCAGTGTCTAAACCCGCCATATCTTGGTACGACTAAGCAAATACATCCACATATTCTTTCAAAAGTTCTTCTAATTGCAGCTTGACTTCTGCCCCTAGAGCCGCCCCAATCTTGACTTCTTTCTTGTCTTCTTTGGTGCCAAGATTAATGACTTCTACCTGTTCTTTGTAGGGTTGAAGCTCTGCATACTCATGGTGTGCCAATTTTACCAGTTCATCAGGGATTTCGAAATCTTCATCCTCATCTTCAGCTTGGTATATTGGTGAATCAAAGTCAGGAGGGAATGCAAAGTCATAGGATTCAATGGGTTTTAGGACGTCACTGCACGTTGGAATGACTTAATTTATTAAAATACACAAAGACAAATGCAGCACACAAAAGAGAAATTTTTTTTGGGTTTTTTAAGATTGCCATTTTTCTTTTAAAATGAAAGCAAAAGCAGTAAAGGAAATAACACAAGGAAATTAACAAAATAGTTCGTTTTTCATTGATTTTCTTGAAAGCTCGGCGCCCTTACAAAACGTTCATGTAGCCTTAGGCATGGCTATGGAGATTTAAAACAAGAACAAGAAAAGACAGACAAACAAATTACTTTAACTCAGGGACAACCAAAGGAATCTCAATAGCTTCCCAGTTGCTCAAGGTAGTGTTGCAATGATACACTAATTGTTCAAGGTCTTTATCTTCAGAATCTTTTTCCACAACATTAACTTGGAATCCTCCACTGATGAATACTTCTTGTATAGTCTTTGGGCGTCCTTTGTCATGTGTCGGCGCTTCATTATGAGTTGGTTTGTAACCCAACCCTTGGCGATCCATCTTTAGCTTCACTTCAATAACTTCTCCCCAACCTGCAGGAGTACCTTCTTCCAGTGTATACTTGATGCTCCGAGCGGATGCAAAAGATGGACCACTGCATTAGCTATCTCGAGTGTCTAAAAGGATGTTTCTAATGCGCCATCATCTGCTTCAATATACTTGAATGATGACAGATTGCTCACCGTTAGGTCCTCTTCACCGTGTACAATCACTAACTTATTATTCACAACAAATTTCATTCTCTGATGTAAGGTGGAAGTCACTGCCCCAGCGGCGTGAATCCACGGTCGTCCCAACAAACAACTATAAGCTGGGTTAATGTCCATGACCTGGAATGTAATGTCGAACACGTGAGGTCTGATCAGGATTGGCAATTCTACCTCTCCAACAACCATTCTTCTTGAACCGTCAAAAGCTTTTACAATTAAAGACGTCGGTCTCATTTCTGCCCCTGCATATGCTAACCTTGCGAGCGACCTTGCGGGCAATACATTCAATGAGGATCCAGTATCGACTAAAACTCGTGCCATTGTGTCTTCTTGGCACCTGACAGATATGTGCACTGCACGGTTGTGATTGCGCCCTTCATTCGGCAACTCTGGATAATTAAGGTCAGGGTGTTACAGGCTGTAATATTGGCTATTACTGAATCAAATTGTCCGAGAGTTATGTCTTTTGTCACATGTGCCTGCTTCAATACTTTTTGCAGAGCCTCTTTGTGAGCTGGAGAGTTCATCAAGAGAGACAAGATCGATATCTTTGATGGGGTTTGGTGAAGCTGATCAATAACCCTGTAATCACTTTTCCGAATAATCCTTAAGAATTCCTTGTCGTCTCCCTCATTACTCGGTACCTCTTTTTCTTTTGTCGCAGCGGGGGTAACCTCTTTTGGAGCGGCTACTGTTATCTTTGGCTGATAGATTCATCCACTACAGGTCATTTTGCTGGTACATGTAATGTTGGTTACGTCCACTTGGTCGTCTTTTACTGTCTCTTTTTGACTAAACTTCCCAGATCCTTGGTCTGCCACAGTCACGTCATATTTCCAGGGAATGACCTTTGTGCTTTCAAAAGGAAACGGTATTGGTTTCTGAATAATAACTGGTTGAGGTTGATCGATAGCCGACTTGTTGAAAACAGGTTTCATACTTTTGTTGGTCGTTTTAAACACTAGAACTTTCTCACCTTTCTTCGGTAAATTAAAAACAGGCTCAATTACTAAAACTTCTTCTTTCCGCACCTTACTACATACTTGCAATACTCCTTCATCAATCAACCTTTGTATATCTCCTCGTACCTCATCACACCCTCGAGAATCATTAGAACATTCTTTACAATCATTATGGGTATCCTCTATCAATCCTGCCTTCAGTAGTTTCTCGTGAAGTAACCCCAACAGGGTTTTGATCTCTGACACCCCTCGGACCATCCTTTCATCCGACACTTCTTCTATCGCATTAACCCCTCCATGATTTGGCAATGGATTACTTTTAACATTTGGGGGGTACATCATCAAAAGACAAGATCTTCTTTTCCATCAACTCCCTGATAAGATGTTTTAAAGCAAGACAACCTTCTAAATCATGACCGGCAGCGCCTTCGTGAAAGGCACAATGAGCATTTGGATTATAGTGAGGAGATGTAGTGTCTGGATTTAATGGTCGTGTTGTTACCAATCCTGCTGCACTAAGGAGGGGTACAACTTCGTGTAAGTCATCGGTATCTGAGGAAGTGGAGGTTTTGTTGCTGGCCTCCGATTCTGGTAGTTTTGTCTGGGTGCCTGAGCTCTAGGCTGATGATGTTGCTGATAGGGTGGAGCATTGGGCGCTCGTTGATACCCTTGTTGAATTGGCTGATATACAGGTGCTGGCTGCACTGTCTGATAACCGGGACCAGGGTGATTAAAAGCCGGAGTTATAGTTGCCACATATGGTTGTTGGGCATACTGCAACGGATACATTGGTCATTGTTGCTGGGATTGCTGAACATAACTTGCTTGAGGCTGCTGAACAAAGCCTTGCTGAGGTTGTTGAACATAACTCTGTGGGTACTGTTGATAAGGGGGTTTCCAAGTGCGACTCTTCCATCCCACGGTTACTGCATTTGTCTCTCCTTCCTTCTTTTTATGAAAATTATTGCTGAACTTCTTGACATTGTTGTTACCAGAATTGCTGGAACTACTAGCCACCTTTCCATTCTTCATTCCTAACTCCACTTTCACCTCCACTGCTACTATATCAGAAAAACTTGCGGTTACACTACTGATCATCTTCTCATAGAACTCCGGTCTCACTGTATCGACGAACCAATCTGTCAACTCTTTTTCACTCAAAGGAGGTTCCACCTGAGAGGAGGTTTCCCTCCACATTTGTGCATACTCTTTGAAAGATTCTGAACTCTTTTGTGACATACTCAGTAACTGTCTTCTATCAGGGGCTAAATACATGTTGTACTTGTAATGTTTCACAAAAGCATCGGCCAAGTCTTGGAAACTGTGAATATGAGACTGATCCAAACCCAAATACCATTTAGCAGGAGCTCATTTCAAACTATCTTGGAAACAGTGAATCATCAACTTGTCATCTTCCACGTGAGCGGCCATTCTTCGGTAATACATAATCAGATGCGTCCGAGGACAAGTAGCCCCAGAATACTGATCAAAATTGGGAACTTTGAATTTCGGCGGAATCACCAACCCAGATACTAAGCACATATCTTTGGCATCTATACCAAAGATGTCATTTCCTTCCATTGCTCTGACTTTCTTGCCGATAGTCTCTACACTTTCTTTCAACTTATCATGTCGTCCACTCTCTTCTTCATACCCATCAAGACCTTTGTACACTGGTGGAGGATTATGAAAAACAAGGTGTGCTTGAATCTGAACAGAAGGCTGAGTGTAAGTAGGAATAGCTTGAGGAAGCTCTGCCCCTAGGGTAACTGCTTGTTGATTGACTACTGGTGGAGGTACGAAACCAGGTGATAATCCATATGGTGGAACATTTGCAACAGTGACTGCAGTTGGGATCGGCTCTACAGCTATGCCAGTGATTTCAGAAACAACAGTGGCTTGAGTGTCCAACTTTGCACGAATGACTTGTAGGGCTTCCATGATCTGCCCCATGTCTCCTCGTAGCTCTCCGAGTTCATTATCAATCCTGTCCACATCCAAATTCTGTCCTTCCATTCTTAGGCGAGCTTGGGCTCGAATGTTGTATCGGTGTTGAGGATTTAGTGTGATTTTTTCTGGAGACGAGACAGCGAGATGAGACACAACACAAGAACATGCACATGAAATGCTTATGAATGCAAAATGCAACAATGTAAAATTAATCATTCAAGGAATCCAAAGAAATATTTGCAAAAAATTATAACAATGGGGAAATAAGCAAATTCAAAAGTCTTCATAGATTAACAACTGGGAGTTTTACAACAACGATTCTGAAACTGAAATACAAGTCTTTAATACAGATACATGATGAAATAAAACGGAAAACAAAAGGATTTCAGATCTTCTGGTTGGATGGCCCTTCGTCTTCTGGCTGACTTCTCTTTTCATCTTGACGGATCAACTCCTGAAGTTCTTCCTTCTCTTGCATAGCCTTGAAATACTTATCCCTCCAAGTCTTTCCTTCTTTTTCAGCTTTTGCTAAAACAACTTTCAATTCTTCTACGAGAGTAGGCTTGGGTGAGTCAGGCTCAAAGCGAGTATAGAACATCTTCAACGCTGCTTCTTTTACCCATGATAAGTAAGATTCTGAAACAGTAGTGTCGTGGTATCCTAAGGCAGTTACTCCCCTCGTGTGGACATAACGCCAAGCATACACAATTCGAGCCCTGTAAGTGGGATTCTTCCCCTCTTCAATGTAGAAGCTTCTCAAAAAGTCTGGGTCTGGTTCATCCTCCATTGGGTGCCCCAACTGGCGACAAACTAAAGTAGGATTATAGCTGATGCAACCATTAACACTGATAAGCGGTACATTCGGGAAATCTCCACAGCTTTGGATCATGGCAATCCCTCCATACATAGGGTCATACCACTTAATATCTGAGTGTTTGAGCAATAGCAGCTTTTATGTCCACGAGAGCCCATTTTGCTTATCCCAGAGGGCTGGAATTTTTGGCAAGTGCGAAATAAACCACTTGTGCAGGAGAACGGTGAAACACTCAATCCGTCCAACTCCATAACGGTTCCTATGGTGGATGGTAAAGTACATATCAGCCAACAAGGTAGGTACAGGATTTTTGATTAAGAAAAGGTTGATTGCATTTGCGTCCACAAAATCATTAGCAGTCGGGAACAAGAACAGTCCGTAAATTAGTAAAACCAGGATGGCCTCAAATGCTTCAATATTCTTTGACAAGGCATAGCTTTGAGCTTTTTCATACAGGAACATAGCTGGAAACCCATACAACCCTCCCCTAGCAATCACATGAGATCGTACCTCATCCACCTCCAAATATGCGGCCTCTGCAACTGCTCTTTCATTAGGAGACCCTTCTCTTCCAGAAAATGGTCTGGGAGTGACGCCTACTCCCATCAGGGGGGAATATTCTTCCAAGGTTGGCAGCAACTGATAATCTGGAAAGGTGAAACAGTGATAGGTTGAATCATAGAACTGCACGAGTGCGGACAACATCTTTTCATATATTTGAACTTCAATCAAAGACAACATATTCCCATACTTCTCTCTGAATGCCTCGGGGTCTTGTACTAAACTTCCCAGTTTCTTCAAGTTCTCCAATTTTGGTCTTTGGAACACAACCTCTGTTTTCTTTCCAGAATCCATCCTATAATATCTGCAAAACAATCTTTAGTTCCTTGAATGATTAATTAATGTAAATGCAAATGCAAAGGTTTCATGGAACTCAGATCAAAACATCGTTTCTTTTCATTGATTTTCAAGTTTTGCATTACAAAATATCCAGTACATTTTACAAAAGTCCTAAATATAAGGCTGACAGTATTCTAAATAAAATTCCTCTTTTGCTTTGAGCTTCTTGATTTCTTCTTCCATCTGAGTCTTCTCAAGAATGAGTTTGTCCACGACTAGCTTCCATGGAGTTGACTGAGAGCTGGAAGAAGATAAACCTTCCCGTATCTTCCTCTTCTTACAAGCAATCATTTCTTCATCCTTTGACTGGAGTTGTCTACGGAGTTCATCATTCTCTTCCATGGCCACTTGGTATTTGTACCTCCAGGCTACTTCAGTTTGTTGTGATTTACTCAAAGCAATCTTCAACTTCTCCTCTTCAGATATAAAGATCATCGGGTGTTCCTCCTCTAAAACCATGGGTTTCTGCTGAGGATAAGGCATCTTCAGCTGAATAGCTCTCTTTCGGACCCATTGGAGATAAGGTTCGAGAGAGATGCAATTAGGTTTCCCTAAGTCTTCTTTTCCTTTCTTGTGTACATGACCCCAAGCTTTTAGAATTTCTCCTTTTAATTCTGAACTTCCCTTAAAGAAAATATTCTCCACATGAGCGCTATTTGGTTTGTCCTTCAAAGGATATCCAAGCTGTCGGCGAGCGAGAACAGGGTTGTAATTGATTCCTCCATTTGTACCTAGAAGAGGTACGTTGCCAAAACTTCCACAATTGTCAATGATCTTTATCCCATCATAATTACGGCTGTACCAATCAATACCAGAGTGAGTAAGAGCCATAACCTTCTGAGACCACCAACCTTCCTTCCAAAAAGCATGAGCTTTAGGTAAGTGAGAAATAAACCACTTGTATAGTAAAGGGACACAACAGGTAACCATTCCTCCTTTATGAAGATTCCTCAAGTGAACAGAATGATAGGCGTCAGCTAGTAAAGTAGGCACAGGGTTTTTCTTCAAGAAAATCTTAATGGCGTTGAGATCCACGAAATTATCAAGACTTGGAAACAAGAAAATCCCATAAATGAGTAAGGCAAGGATAGCTCCGAATGCATCCATACTCAAATGATCAGCATAGTATTGTGCTTTCCCAACCAAGAACTCGGCAGTCAAACCAAATACTCCTCCTTTAGTAACAATATTTTTCTGAATATCCACCAATCCCAAACGTGTAGCTTTAGCAATTTCTTCTTCCTTAGGGTCCTTCTCCATGATTGGAAAAGGAGAGTCTTCAAGAATAGGCAAACCAATCAAGCAAGAATATTCCTCAAGTGTAGGTACCAGCTGATAATCGGGAAAATTGAAACAATGATAGAGTGGATCATAAAACTGGAGAAGTGTGGAGAGAAGTCCCAGATCCATCTTCCTTTTTACCCTCAACAATGACAATAAGTTCCCATACCTGCTCTTGAATCCTTCTAGAACTGTTATCAAAGTGCTCAACCTTTCTATGTCATCCAAGTTAGGACTTTTGTAAGTGTACTTCATAGTTTTCTTTTTTCCACTGTCCATGATGATCCTAATGTTTACAAAAAAGATCTGAGTTCCATGAAACCTTTATAATATGATGTTCATGAATTCATGAATTCACAAACACAGGTAAGCACGGATTCACATATACACATGGGTAAACAGATAAAGGTTTTGGTTTGGAGAACACGAGCATGGAGTCAAGGTCTACCCACCCCAAAGGTATGTACTAAGGCTTTCAAAATCTGCAGAACAAGGTTCTAAAAGAGTTCCCAGAGTCCTCAACCCATCTTTCGAATATTATCAATTTCCCAAATACTTGGTGGTCGATAATATTCTCAAGAGAGTCTCGTCCAAGTGTAGTATCGCGTATCATAAGGAGAAGGAGTGGGAATAGGGTCATAAGGAGGAGGAGGTTCAAATGTTGGTGTTTATGTTACTTGTTATGAAATAGAATATAAATTTGCAGAAGGGTTACCTTTCAGCTTCTTGAAGCGTTTTGGCTTTGCAGAAGATGCTTCTCTAGAAGCTTTCCTCTTGGGCTTCGAAGATCCTTCCTCTAAGACCTTTCTTCTCTTTCTCTTGTTCTCTCCATAGAAATCTGGTCCAGGTTCATTTGCTCTTTTGATCAAATCTGGTGGCAAGGGGGTTCCATCTGCCAAGCATGCAGCAATGTAGTTCAGAAGAATTTCCTTTGGTTCTTCAGCAGTGAACATAGAAAAATCATCTAAAGGAATTCTTCTCTGTCTTACTTCGTCAATGTTGATCTGAACTGGTGTAGAAGTAAGTGCTTCCACTATCCTCATCCTCTGTAGACTCTTTCCATTCAGAGGCTTTCCAATAATTGAAGCTAACTCTTCTGTCTGACTAGACTCTGTCAGATGAGCCACTAATCCATTTTTAGTCAGAATATCTGAGATCAATCTTCCCATAGGGATCCAGTTTCTGACCTTCTGATGCTTTGTTTTGACAGATTCTCTGGACATTTTTACATGTCCCCACAGATGAGTAAAAAGTAAGTGAGGCATATCCACCTTGATGCCTTTACCCAGACAGTACATGAAATACATTTGATCTGTGTTGATGTAGTCAGGAGAATTAGAAGATTTCCTGTGATGTATGCAGCCTAAAAAGATCTTTGCCCAGATCTTGTAATGAACCTTTAAATCCTTTATTTTGTTTGAAACTTCCCCAGAAGTGAAAACTTCACTGTACACCTCATCCATTTCAATACGACCTACTGGCAGATGAGTAACACCATCTGTTTCTTGACATCCTATCAACTTGGGAATCAGATCTTCAGTGATGATAATCTCTTTACCCAAAACTGAAGAAACGATGAATTT
This sequence comes from Lathyrus sativus, assembly GCA_963859935.3. NCBI lineage: Eukaryota > Viridiplantae > Streptophyta > Magnoliopsida > Fabales > Fabaceae > Lathyrus > Lathyrus sativus. Next base: position 184,450,080 of record OZ012736.1, on the reverse strand, counting down.
GGGGTAAACGGTTGCATGGATCCAAAATTCTTTGACCAAGCAATGATAAACTGGACCTATCAGTCTATAAAAATACTTTGACCATCCTTGTGATGACACAGTTTGACGCAAATCAAAACCATTCACAACAATACATTCAAAATCTACCAAGAACTCACATAAAACTTCCAGTTGATTAACAGGTGTGAGAAGAGTTCTTACAGGTTCTTTAAACGGAGCAGGACCCATATTAGAAGATGAAACAGCAGCCATTGTAAATTCAAACTATTGAGAGGTTGAAGATGAAATTGCCATTTCTGATCTTGAGAGATAACAAGTTCTTCTTTGAGGTTTGGGTTTGAAAGAGAAGATGAAGCAATGAAGCAAACAGAAACGCATATAGGTGTGAGAGAGAGTGAAAATGTGAGAAGTGTTGTGTTGTGGAATATATAGGGGCAAAAATTAGGGCACACATTTGTTGCACCCCAAATTTTGACCCCTTATATCCTTATCATCATGGTAGGATCATATTCATTTGATTAACTAACCTTAACCCATTTCAAGTTTATCTTTGTTAAGATGCAGATGAATCAGGGTTCCGTACCATCAAAATCGAGGCTTCGATGGTCTGATCAATCAATGTTTTGGATTGATTCAACTATAAACAAGATCAATAATACTACATTGGGTAAAGTATGAAGTCAATTTGAGGTGGTCACCCAGGAATTGAGAACAGTGCAGTTCAAGATACCCGATTAGGGTTTTCGATTTGAAAAAGTCATTTGTAGTTTGACTTTTGATTTAAAAAGTGTTTCAATGGTGGGAACATGGTCCATTAAGCTCCTATGGCTTAGTAAAGTCTATCCAGAGAGTTTCAAGTCCTCAAAATATCTGGATCATCGACAGTCGACTCGGTAGTCACCGATTGATCGAACGGTTGACCGAAAAGTCAACTCTTCAACAATAAGGAATTTGACTTCAAGATGTGAATAAAAAATGTTCCTTATGTCATGTTACACCTTCCCATAAAGTTTCATGACCATTGGATCAAGGGTTAAGAAGTAATTGCAAAAATCGGGAATTAGGGTTTCAAAAGGGGAAAAACCATAACTCCTTAACCACACATCCAAATGAAGTGGTTCAAAGCTCATTGGAAATCTCTTGAAAATTCCTACAAAATCCTAAAAGTGGTCCATGATCAAAAAATGCATAGATTTGGAGTTATGACAAAATTCATTTCAAGAAGGGAAATAACTTAGAAAAATTCTAAGTTATTTAGCTTTTTTAAGTGATTTTTTCAGCAACTTTGAAGGGTTTTTCAACCTAGTTCCATCTAGGATTTGGAAATCTAAAAAAAAAATGAAAGTTATAGAGCTACTTAAGGGCTTTCTAAATTGTGGTAGAACTCCTCAATAGCATGTGTGAGCAGAAAGTTATGGATCATGAAAGTAAGGGTTGCCACACTTGAGATGACCAATCCAACACTTCTCAAAGTTCAGATTTCCATAACTTGAGCTATCCTTGACCCTTGGATTATGATTCAATATGATAATTAGAGGTGTGGATGAGTGAAAATGCAGAAAACTGAGAGATATGAAGAGAGAGGCAAGTTGCAAGCAACTTGTAATAAAATAATCAAATGTGTAAGAGGAAAGAGAAATGTTTCTCCTAAGAAAACTGTAGCAGCTGCAAGACTCATCACTCTAAGCTCTATGCAGTCACTTCATGCATCATTCCACTTGATTTTCTGACCTTCCTTGAGCCATGGAACTGATATGTAGAGATCTTGGCAAGATTCATTTCAAAAACTTCATAATATCCCTCCAAATGTGGAAGGTCCAGTTTGTCAATGAGGCGCCTCTGATTCACATTGAAAGAAGGACAATACCTGCATATGTCATGATGATAGATGAAGAATCTGATGAGAAACCGTGGTTCCACGACATTAAAAACTTTCTTCAAAATCAAGAATATCCAACTGACGCGTCCAAAATTGACAAAAGAGCCATACGAAGATTATCGGATAAATTCTTCATCAACAATGGTACCTTGTACAAAAGAAACCACGACATGGTTTTACTCCAATGTGTCAACGAAAGAGAGGTGAATCTCATAATGACTGAAGTACACGAGGGAACCTTTGGCACCCATGCCAACGACCACGCTATGGATAAGAAAATCTTAAGAGCAGGCTACTTTTGGCTAACTTTGGAGACGGACTGCATCCTTTTCACTCGAAAATGCCATAAATGCCAAGTCTATGCTGATAAAGTGCATGTCCCTCCACATCCTCTCGATGTGATGACGTCACCATGGCCTTTTGCAATGTGGGGCATAGACATGATTGGGGCAATAGAGCCAAAAGCTTTCAATGGCCATCGCTTCATCCTTGTTGCAATTGATTACTTCACCAAATGGGTGGAAGCAGCGTCGTATGCGAACGTGACAAAACAAGTGGTTGCTCGCTTCATCAAAAAGGAAATCATCTGTCAATACGGTATTCCTAACCAGATCATTGCTGACAATGGGTCGAATCTAAACAACAAAACGATGAAAGAACTCTGTGACGATTTCAAGATCAAACATCACAATTCGTCTCCTTACAGGCCCAAGATAAATGGCGCAGTCGAAGCTGCAAATAAAAATATCAAGAAAATAGTACAAAAGATGGTCATAACCTACAAGGATTGGCACGAGATGTTACCATTTGCTCTACATGGATACCGAACATCAGTGCAGACTTCAACAGGGGCAACTCCCTTTTCCTTAGTATATGGATGGACGTTGTGCTACCCATCAAAGTCAAAATACCTTCTCTTAAGATCTTGATGAAAACCAAGCTTGAGGAAGAGGAATGGATAAAAGAAAGGTTCGACTCATTGAACCTCATTGATGAGAAAAGAATGACGGCCATGTGTCATAGTCAAATCTATCAACAAAGAATGATAAGAGCGTTCAACAAGAAGGTTTGTCCGAAAGAGTATAGGGAAGGAGAGCTTGTGCTCAGAAAAATCCTACCAACTCAAAAGGATATGCGTGGCAAGTGGATGCCCAACTATGATGGCCCCTTCATTGTAAAAATTGTCTTCTCCAGAGTGTTAGAACACAAATTGGTTCTTAATAATAACTCTTTGTTTTGATGATAACTGTTAGGAAATTTATATTTAAGAATTATATACTCTAAAATTCGTTTGAGAGTTTTACTGCAGATTGAAATGAAATTAACTCTCTAGAAGCAAATCTGTTTTGGATACAAGAAGTTATCCTGACTCTGAAGCGCCAGATGCATCTTACAGAAGAATCTGATTGCTCTTTACAGAAGATCCTGAGCGTAGTCTCCAGAAGGATCTGAAGCAAGAAGCTCCAGAACATTCTGAGTCAGAAGCATCTGAAGATAGTCAGAAGCATCTGAAGCTGAAGCATCTGAAGCAAAGAAGAATATTGATTGAAGAGTTTCTCAAAGCATAATTCTACAGAAGTTTCTGAAAGTACCAACGCTGCCAAGTACATAAGTTATGTGTCAAATATGCTCTGATGATCAACACGCTGAAAGCACACATGCTGCAGAAGACTCTGATACAGCAAAGTTCTGAATATCATTAGAAGACTCTAATCCATTCAGACTCTGAAGAACTTGCTGAAAACTGAAGAAGTAATATTCAAGAATATATCCGTTGGAGTTTTTCAACGTCTCTTTCCTCATTTGTGCTAGACACACTTACACAGACAAAAAGGATTTTTCTGTGCCATCTACTTCTAGGAAAGGTCACTTGATGTGAAGACAAAAAAGGCTCAGACCTCTTTGGGACTCTCTTTTCAACGCTCAGCATCCTTGGATCAGCTGCCTATAAAAGGAGAACTTCACCACATTCTTCAGTTATACAATTTGCTGAAAAGAAATCATATTATTCTAAGCTCTCATTCTTTCATATTCTTCTTAGAATTTATTGTACTTAAACTTAAGAGAAAAATCACTGTTGTGATAAAAGCTTTATAGAAGCATTAATACTCTTGTATTTAATTTACATTGATTGTAAAGGTTATTCCTTAAGAGGATTCAGTTGGAATCAGTTGCTCTTGAGAAGACTAAGAACAGTTGTTCTTAGGTGTTACTATTGTAATCAGTTTGATTTAATAGTGGATTAAGTCCTTGTTGAGAAAGGAAAATCACTCTAGGAAGGGTGGACTAGAGTAGTTGTTTAAACGAACCAGGATAAAAATAATTGTGTGATTATTTTAAGTCTTAATCTTTCATACTTATTCAACCCCCCTTCTAAATATTATCTCACCTTCAGTTGGCATCAGAGCTCCGGTTCTGAGTGTGCTACCACTTAACAGTGTCAGTAAAGATCCAGAGAGAAATACTTTGATATATATTTATTTGTTACCATGGCTGATAATTCAATGTCCAATATTAACAATAAATATGAAGAGAGGGATAGGATCAGCACCAAACCCCCAATGTTTGATGGGGAGAAATTTGACTACTGGAAAGACAGAATTGAGAGTTTTTTCCTAGGATATGATGCTGATCTATGGGATCTAGTCATAGATGGATATGTACATCCCACAGATGGGAATGGCAAAAAGATTGACAGAAAATCTATGACAGATGCTCAGAAGAAAGATTTCAGAAATCACCACAAAGCCAGGACTATATTATTGAATGCAATTTCACATACAGAGTATGAGAAAATTACAAACAGGGAGACTGCTTTTGATATGTTTGAATCCCTAAAAATGACTCATGAGGGAAATTCTCAAGTTAAGGAGACAAAAGCTCTGGCTCTGATCCAGAAGTATGAGGCTTTCAAAATGGAAGACTCTGAATCTGTTGAAGCCATGTTCTCCAGATTTCAGATACTCACTGCTGGGCTGAAAGTTCTGGACAAGGGATATTCTACATCAGATCATGTAAAGAAAATCATCAGAAGTCTGCCTACCAGATGGAGACCAATGGTGACTGCCTTGAAGATGGATAAAGATCTGAACAAGATCTCTCTAGAAGAACTCATCAGCTCACTGAGGATCCATGAGATAGAGCTTGAGGAAGATGAACCTGAGAAGAAAGAAAAAGGTAAATCTGTTGCATTAAAATCTAACAAAACTTCTAAAGCTTTGCAGGTCATTCAAGAAAGCTCTGAAGAATCTTCTTCTGAAGAAGAAGATGAGTTATCCATGCTGTCCAGAAGGATTAACAAACTCTGGAAGCACAAGGGAAAGAAGTTCAACAACTTCAGAAGATCTAATAACAGAAAGGAATCTTCTGGACACAGAAGATCTGCCAAGAAAGAAGTTGTGTGCTATGAGTGCAAAGAACCTGGGCACTACAAAAATGATTGCCCCAAACTTCAGAAAGAAAAACCCAAGAAGAAGTTTAACAAAAAGAAGAAGGTTCTGATGGCAACATGGGATGACTCAGATGAATCTGAATCATCTTCTGAATCAGAAGAAGAATGTGCAAATGTTGCACTGATGGCCAGCACAGAGGATCAAGAGGAAGGTACCTCAGGATATGAATCAGAATCAGAATCTGATGATGATGCAGAAGAGGTAATGGCTAAACTTACCAAAGAAGAACTCATTAAAGTTTTAACAAAAGTTCTTAAAAGTTATAACAATATCAAACTCAAATACAAGAAGCTGAAAAGCACTCTTGAATCTGAGATTGATCTTCTGAAAACAGAACTTGTTGAGCAAAAAGAAATAAATCTGAAAATCAAAAATGACTTTGAAATAACTCAACAAGAATCTGAATCTGAGACTAAGTCATGTGAAAATATTTTAGAAAAATATGACTCTAGCTTTCAGAGATTTCTCACTAAGAGCATAGACAGAAGCAAGATGGCTTCTATGATCTATGGTGTTAGTGGAAACAACAGAAGAGGTATTGGATATGAATCTTCATCTGGAAGCAATCCAAAACCTGTTGACAAACTTTTCATCAAGAAGACACCTCTGTATTCTCAATTCAAATTTGGTCACTTGAATGACATTAAACACACAAGCTTTGAGAAGAATACTTATGTGTTTAAACCCAAGGCAAGTCAGAATAAACATTATGTTGTAAAACAGAAGTTTAGAAAAACCTACAAACCAACTAACCCTAAAGGACCCAAGAAGATCTGGGTACCTAAAAACAAAATAATTCCTGTTGCAGATGTTCTTAGCAGCAAGGTCAGGACACCAATCATGGTACTTGGACTCTGGATGCTCACGACACATGACAGGAGAAAAGTCTATGTTCCAAAGCCTGGAACTTAGATCCGGAGGTGACGCGAAGTTTGGAGGGAACCAGAAGGGCAAGATCATTGGATCTGGCACTATTGGAAATGGTAAACTTCCCTCTATTACTAATGTTTTACTTGTTGAAGGGTTAAAGCATAACTTATTGTCCATAAGTCAATTAAGTGACAATGGTTATGATATTACCTTTAATCAAAAATGTTGTAAAGCTATTAGTCAGAAGGATGGCTCTATCCTATTTAGTGGTAAGAGGAAAAACAACATTTATAAAATAAATCTTTCAAAACTTAAAGCTCAAAATGTTAAATGCCTCTTGTCTGTTAATGAAGAGCAATGGGTCTGGCACAAAAGATTGGGCCATATTAATATGAGACGTATATCTCAGATTAATAAACTTAATCTTGTCAGAGGACTCCCTAATCTGAAGTTCACTTCAGATGCTCTTTGTGAAGCATGCCAGAAAGGGAAGTTTTCAAAAACATCTTTCAAATCAAAAAATGTTGTTTCTACTTCTAAACCACTAGAACTACTTCATATTGATCTGTTTGGACCAGTGAAAACTGCATCCATCAGAGGCAAGAAGTATGGATTAGTCATTGTTGATGACTTTAGCAGGTGGACATGGGTAAATTTCTTAAAACACAAGGATGAGTCACATTCTGTGTTCTTTGACTTCTGCAAGCAAGTCCAGAATGAAAAGAATTTCAAAATTATAAAAGTCAGAAGTGATCATGGTGGTGAATTTGAAAATAAATATTTTGAAAAATATTTTTCTGAAAATGGCATTGCACATGATTTTTCCTGTCCTAGAACTCCACAACAGAATGGGGTTGTAGAGAGGAAAAACAGAACTTTGCAAGAAATGTCCAGAACCATGATCAATGAGACAAATCTGGCAAAACATTTTTGGGCAGAAGCAATCAATACAGCATGCTACATTCAGAACAGAGTGTCTGTTAGACCTCTTCTGAAGAAGACTCCTTATGAACTGTGGAAGAACAAAAAGCCCAACATTTCATATTTTCATCCTTTTGGATGTATTTGTTATATGTTAAACACTAAGGAAAATTTGAGCAAGTTCGATTCCAAAGCACATAAGTGTTTCATGCTTGGATATTTTGAACGCTCTAAAGGCTACAGAGTATACAACACTGAGACACAGATTGTGGAAGAATCCATTCATGTCAGATTTGATGATAAGCTTGGCTCTGAAAAGCCAAAGCAGGTTGAAAACTCTGCAGATAGGGAAGTAGTCTTTATTGACTTTGAAGTTCCAGAAGCAGACAAAACTCAAGTGAAGGAACCAGAAGCAACTCCAGATGCTACTCCCTTAACTTCTTAGATGAATAATCTAAACATTTCTGAAGAGTCAACTATCAGAGGATCATCATCCAGAATTAAAGCTTCTCATCTAGAGGATGTTATTATTGGAAAGAAGGATGATCCCATCAGAACAAGATCCTTTCTAAGATCATCTGAAGCATCACTATTTGGACTAGTGTCAGAAATTGAACCATCTTTTGTAGAAGAAGCTCTGCAAGACAGTGATTGGATTATTGCCATGCAAGAAGAGCTAAATCAATTCAGCAGAAATGATGTATGGGATCTAGTTCAAAGACCTCCAGGATTTAATATTATTGGTACAAAATGGGTCTTCAGAAATAAGCTAAATGAGAAAGGAGAAGTTGAGAGGAATAAGGAAAGGCTGGTTGCTCAAGGGTACAGTCAGCAAGAGGGTATTGATTACACGGAGACATATGCTCCAGTGGCAAGGTTAGAATCTATACGACTTCTTATTTCCTTTGCTGCACAACATAACATCGCTCTGTATCAGATGGATGTTAAAAGTGCCTTTCTTAATGGTATTATAGAAGAAGAAGTTTATGTCCACCAACCTCCTGGTTTTGAAAATGAAAAATTTCTAGATCATGTTTTCAAATTAAAGAAATCTCTATATGGATTAAAACAAGCTCCCAGAGCTTGGTATGAGAGATTGAGTAATTTTCTTCTGGAGAAGAATTTCATTAGAGGCAAAGTGGATACAAATTTATTCTGTAAAACAATTAAGAAAGATCTTCTAATTTGCCAAATTTATGTAGATGATATTATTTTTGGATCAACAAATATTATGCTTGGAAAGGAGTTTGCTACATGTATGCAGGCAGAATTTGAAATGAGCATGATGGGAGAACTCAGATTCTTTCTAGGAATCCAAGTTAATCAAACTCCAGAGTGCACCTACATACATCAGACAAAGTATGTTAAAGAACTTCTGAAGAAATTCAACATGTCTGACAGCAAGCTGGCAAAGACTCCAATGCATCCTACTAGCTCACTTGGCAAAGAAGAGGTAAGTAAGAAAGTAGACCAGAAGCTCTACAGAGGTATGATTGGCTCTCTTCTTTATCTTACTGCTTCTAGACCTGACATATTGTTCAGTGTTTGTCTGTGTGCTAGATTCCAATCAGATCCTAGAGAATCACACTTGACAGCTGTCAAGAGGATTCTAAGGTATCTGAAAGGTACTTCTAATGTGGGTTTGTGTTACAGAAAATCTGATGATTTCAAATTAGTTGGATTCTGTGATGCTGACTACGCTGGAGACAGAGTGGAAAGAAAAAGTACTTCTGGAAGTTGTCAATTTCTAGGAAGAAATCTAATCTCCTGGTACAGCAAGAAGCAACCCACAATTGCACTTTCAACCACAGAGGCTGAATACATTGCTGCTGCTGGATGTAGCACGCAGATGCTCTGGATGAAGAGTCAATTGGAAGATTATCAAATTTTTGAGAGTAACATTTCTATCTTTTGTGATAATACTTCTGCTATATGTTTGTCCAAGAATCCCATTTTACATTCTAAGGCAAAACATATAGAAATTAAGCATCATTTCATCAGAGACTATGTTCAGAAGGGAATCATAAATTTAGCCTTTGTTGATACAGATCATCAATGGGCAGATATTTTTACAAAACCCCTTATTGAAGATAGATTCAATTTTATTCTGAAAAATATTGGTATGGATTTTTGTCCAGAATGATATTTATCAGAAGCAAATTGTTACAGATGCAAAAATGCTTAAATGATCTGAAGTATTTCTTCTGTTTCTTTATTCTATTCTGATCAATTTTTCTGATGTGAAACTCTGAACTAACCATCTTTAGAAGATCTGAACGTTGGCTAACGTTTCATTTCTTAAGAGAATTCAGAACAACATGCAAGCAAACACGTGTCACACAAAATCTGAAGAGGTGGCGTGTACATAACTGAAGAGACGTTTGAGGTGAAATTTGAATAGTAAGAATCTTGGTTTTCCCCCCAAATTGTCAGAAGCATTTAATGTTTTGAAATGATTTTATTCTCTTCATTTAATGCTTGCTCAAACGTGCATTTTTCTGACTTTTGATGTGCCTAAGTGTTTAGTATAAATACTTGTCTTGTATTCACTTTCACACTTTTCACTCTCAGAATTTACATGCGTTTTCATCTCCTATTTTCTCTGCATAAAAACCAAAAACCTAAGTGTTTGAAAAAGCATTCTTCAATGGCGTCTTCTTCATCAACAACTGCTCAGTTTCAATCTACTATGGCTGCTGTGACTTTAGAAAACTTGGGTGTTGCTCCATATTCTCCTCCCAAGAGAACACTTCTAACGCCTGTTGATAAACTAGAAGTTCTGTGTGAATCTATGGTTGAGTTTGATTCTCTGGAAGATAATGGGTTTGATTTTCGTTCCATTGTTAGAGCACAAGGATGGGTTAAGTACTTTGATAGGTTGTTTGGACCAGTTTACCCTCTCCTTGTGAAAGAATTCTGGATTCATGCATCAGTTTATCCCAAGTTCATCTTATCATCTGTGCTGGGAAAATAGATTATCATCACAGAGGATCTGATAAGAAGATTGATAGGTTATGAAGAAACAGATGGTGTTTCCCACTTGCCAGCTGGGCGTGTGGACATGGAAGAGGTTTATGAGGAAGTTATGACTGCTGGTCAAGCTTCTAACAGATTCAAAGATCTGAAGCCTGATTACAAGATCTGGGCCAAGATCTTCATGGGATGCATCCACCACAGGAAATCAACCAATTCTCCAGATTATGTCAACAATGAACAGATCTATTTCATGTACTGCCTTAGTCAGAGCACCAAGGTAGATCTTCCATACATTCTGTTCATGCATCTGTGGAATCATATCAATGCATCTAGAGAATCTGTGAAAGAGAAAGGCCAGAAGATCAGGACTTGGATCCCCTTTGGAAGGTTGATCTCAGATCTTCTCACTGAAAATGGTTTAGTGACTGCTCTGTACGCTGCTGGGGTTACAGAGGAATTAGAGTTTATTATGGGAAAACCTCTGAACGCTAAAAGTCTTCTGAGACTCAAAATTGTTGATAAACTCACTACTGCTCCAAAGAGGCTGAATATGTCTGATTTGAATAAGAGGGTTCCTGTAGCTGACTTTCCTCTATTCTTTGCTGAAGAAACCAGACATATAGTGCTTATGTATATAGAAGAATGCAAGAAGGAAGGAATACCTGTTCCAGGTAATGTGTTTCAGCTTGTCAAACAACCACTACCAGATGCAGGAGAAGAAGAAGAAGTACCACTTCAGAGGAAAAGGACTCAGCTTGTAGAAGAATCTGAACCTGTCCAGAAGAAGGTCAAGATTGCTGAGAAGCCCAAGAAGCTCTTGAAGAGAAAGGATTCTGAAGAAGCTGCTTCTGTACCTGCCAAGAGGATTAAAGTAAAAGGTACTAAAACATCTGTCACTTCTGCAAATATTGTTATTAATGATTCAAATATTAAGTCTGTTCCAAAACCACCTGTTACTCAAACAACTTCTGTTACTGCCCCCAGTTCTGTTTCACCTCAAAAACAAACTACTGCTTCTGTATCAAAACCATCTCAACCCAAAATACACATCAAACACTTTGTTCCACGTCCATCACCATCAGAATCACAACCAACAGAACCACAACCATCAAACCAACAACCATCTGAAAAACAAAAATCTGATCAACCACAAACCTCTGAACATCCAGAAAACCAACCAAAAGAAGTTCAACCAGAAATAGCCTCTGACAATCCACCATCAAATAATCCACCTTCTGAACCTATTGCACCTGTTACTTCTGAACCTATAAAAGTAACTTCTGCTCCTGTTTCATCAGAACCACCATCCAAACAATCTGACATTCCTTCAGAACCTACCAACTCATCTGAACCTCACATCCCTGAGACAGAAGTTCTTGATGTCACTCCTCTAAAAACAGTGTTTCAAGTATCTTCTACCTCTTGTACACCTTCAACATCCTCCAACTCATCAGAATCAGAAATCCACCCAGATTTCCTAATTTCTCCATCTGACAAATACCCTGTACCTGAACCTGAACCTGAATCAACCATACCTTCTAAAACTCCCATTCCAGATCCTATGCCTCCACCTGCACCATCATCTGAGATGATAGTTCCCAATTCCAATTCATCATCATCTGGTATATCTTGTGCCCAAGTTTCTTCTCTTTATCATAATCTATCTTATGGTTTCAAACTAAAAGATTTTTATGATAGAGTTGAACCTTCTGAACCCCTGAACCCTCTGAAACCAAAACTCAGACAGGCTCTTCCATCTGTGATCCTTTCATATATTCAATCAATGAACAATGTAGGATCCTTAGCAACAATATCTGGAACCTCTGGTAAAGCTGTTGTTTCAGCTCTGCAACCTGCATCTGATAACACAGTTGCATCTGTTGAACCACCAACATCTGCTTTCATACCATACTCTAATGAACCCTTTGATGATGTCTGCCCACGCACAAGACCAAAACCTCATCTGCTTAATGCCTTAAACAGATCCTTACCTCAAAAACCATAAATTCCTTTCATTCCTTATTATCCCCCTCCTCTGATTTCCATCCAAAAATCACTTTTACCACCAACTCCCAAACCTAAACATATGACTCTTGAAACCTTGCTAAAACCACAACCCAGACTTAATATTGATCATTTATTTCAAACGTTTTTGCAAGAAATACAGATGTCTTTAGGTACTGTTCAGAAGAGATGCTCTGAAACAATGGATGCAAATGAATCTGACATCATCTAGAAAGGATTCATCAATAGATTCAACACTGTAACTTCAAATCTGAAGAACGTCTGTTCTGATGATGCAAAGCTCAGAGCTGAAAGGACTCTATTCTGGACTGTCAACAAAACTGAACCTCTGCTTCGTTTAGATGCTCCTCCACCTCCAACAGAATCTACTGCCAATGCATTGACTATGACTCTGGTAGAACCCTCTTCAGGATCTACAGAACCTATGGCAATTGACTCTGTTCAGGATGCAGAACCTCCACCTTCTTCATCAGAGATAAAGACAGAACATCCAGACTTTGAAGACAAGATTGCTGCTCTGGAGGCTGGTCAGTCAGAAATAAAATCCTGGATGGCTAAGAAAGATAAGAAGTCTGAGGATATGACAGAATGGATGTCAAAACAAGATGAGAAGAATGAGACCATGACTAAGTGGATGTCAAAGCAAGAGCAATCCTCATCTGAGATTACAGATCTATTGAAGATGCTTTTGTCCAAACACTCTTAGATTTTTTTTCATTCTACTGTTTTTGCATCTGTTGTTTGCATCTGAATTTTATTGTTATATCTTCTGATGTTTACTTATGTGCTCTTGCTCTGTTATTTTGAATGAATCAGTTTTCTCTATTGAATTATCTTATTTATTGTTCCTTTTATTTGTCTTTTTTAAAAGTTTTTACTTTTTGCTTATGACAAAAAAGGGGGAGAAAATAAAGATCTGAACTGTTTAATATAACTTCACTAAGATGAATCTTCAGACATTTCTATTTTATCTAATATTTAACTTGACTATTTCAGAACTTTTGATAAGAACACTCTATAAAAGAATCTCTGAGTCTCTCAGATCATTTGTCTATTATCAAACTCTGAATCATATATCTGCAAGACATTCTGACCCTAAATTGTTATAAGAACAAACAAGATCTAACTCTGAAGATTACTCAAGATAAAAGGGAAGTTTCTATTCCTTTCTCATATTTAACTCAGGGGGAGATTCATCATCTCAGGGGGAGTTATAATTCTTTATGTTCAGTTAAATAAAATTTCTGATACTTTTCGTCATCATCAAAAAGGGGGAGATTGTTAGAACACAGATTGGTTCTTAATAATAACTCTTTGTTTTGATGATAACTGTTAGGAAATTTATATTTAAGAATTATATACTCTAAAATTTGTTTGAGAGTTTTACTGCAGATTGAAATGAAATTAACTCTCTAGAAGCAAATCTGTTTTGGATACAAGAAGTTATCCTGACTCTGAAGCGCCAGATGCATCTTACAGAAGAATCTGATTGCTCTTTACAGAAGATCCTGAGCGTAGTCTCCAGAAGGATCTGAAGCAAGAAGCTCCAGAACATTCTGAGTCAGAAGCATCTGAAGATAGTCAGAAGCATCTGAAGCTGAAGCATCTGAAGCAATGAAGAATATTGATTGAAGAGTTTCTCAAAGCATAATTCTACAGAAGTTTCTGAAAGTACCAACGTTGCCAAGTACAGAAGTTCTGTGTCAAATATGCTCTGATGATCAACACGCTGAAAGCACACATGCTGTAGAAGACTCTGATACAGCAAAGTTCTGAATATCATTAGAAGACTCTGATCCATTCAGACTCTGAAGAACTTGCTGAAAACTGAAGAAGTAATATTCAAGAATATATCCGTTGGAGTTTTTCAACGTCTCTTTCCTCATTTGTGCTAGACACACTTACATAGACAAAAAGGATTTTTCTGTGCCATCTACTTCTAGGAAAGGTCACTTGATGTGGAGACAAAAAAGGCTCAGACCTTTTTGGGACTCTCTTTTCAACGCTCAGCATCCTTGGATCAGCTGCCTATAAAAGGAGAACTTCACCACATTCTTCAGTTACACAATTTGCTGAAAAGAAATCATATTATTCTAAGCTCTCATTCTTTCATATTCTTCTTAGAATTTATTGTACTTAAACTGAAGAGAAAAATCACTGTTCTGATAAAAGCTTTATAGAAGCATTAATACTCTTGTATTTAATTTACATTGATTGTAAAGGTTATTCCTTAAGAGGATTCAGTTGGAATCAGTAGCTCTTGAGAAGACTAAGAACAATTGTTCTTAGGTGTTACTATTGTAATCAATTTGATTTAATAGTGGATTAAGTCCTTGTTGAGAAAGGAAAATCACTCTAGGAAGGGTGGACTGGAGTAGTTGTTTAAACGAACCAGGATAAAAATAATTGTGTGATTATTTTAAGTCTTAATCTTTCATACTTATTCAACCCCCCTTCTAAGTATTATATCACCTTCACAGAGGATCTTTAATTCTGGAGACTATGGATGGCGAACAACTCAAGTATCCCATCAATTCAGATGCAGTGAGAAAGTACTATGCCTAAAAGCAGAAAACTTAGAAAGGGGTTTCCAGTGCTTCAGCAAGACAAAAGTCTAAGAATCGAAAGCTGACAAACGTCGGGGAAAAAGTCTTGCACAAGGTGTTAGAAGAAAGATCAACGTATGTCATTCTCGTCAGAAGCAGCGAAGCAAGTGAACTGACAGTTAAAAGGACCGGATTATTATGGGATTCTGTAACCTTTTCTGTTTGCCATTTTTTCCAAATGTATAAGTTTCCCGAGGCTTTTCCCTTTGTAAAGTTCTTGTCTATCAATAAAATCATATTTTGGCCAATCATCGTTATGATCCTCTGTTTTTGTTATGCAATTCCACATATTCGTTAATAAGGATTTCTTCGAAAGCAAAGTGTTTTGGAAAATTTAAAATCTTGTTTTAAAAAGAAAACACAATATGACAAAATGATTGAAGAAATCTAGAGGTAGTCTGATAACATTACGCAGTTTCTCAAGCCGTGAAAGTCTGCTATCACCTTTGACCGAACTGGATGCGTCCGACAGCAATTCCGACTTTTAAGCCAAGACTTCTCCTCTACAGGATTACGAAGATTCTATCTGGGAAGATTGTTATCTACGCCAGAAGAAAATGTCACCTAACTTGAAGCATCTGAGACTCAGCATGACGAGTTCCCTCTGTGTTTTCCCTGTTTTACTTTCCTTTGTTCCTGCGGGTCGGTCTGCATTTTACATACAGCATCGTACCAGCACACGCATTTGTTTGCATTTTGGTCTTGGTCTCTGTTGCCTTTGAGATCCTTTGGTCGTTACCTTTATCTTTGATCTGTTGCTGCAATTTTGCTTCGAAGTTGACATCATGGAATTACTATCTTCTCTGGGAAGCCGGTGGTAACTAGCAGTATCTGATTTACACAAATGGGCGGTTGTTACCAATGTTTATCTCTGATTTGGTTGTCACCAATAATCTTTGAAAGTCTAGCAGTCACTAGCATTTGTTCAGAACCAATTATGTTTGGTGTCTCGATTTGGTCGTCACCAACAATTTTCCAAAACTAGTTGTCATTGATCCTGTTATAAAGCCAACCAATCATTATTGGAGTCCTTTTGATTCGGTTATCACCAATCTTTGCTAAAACCTAGTGATTACTAGTATTGTTTAAAACCAATGGTCCTTGGTACTTGAGTTAGTCGTCACCAAAACTCCTTAAAAAAGTCTAATAATTATTGGCATCGCCTGGAACCAGTTGTTATTGGTACCTTTTTGGTATGGTTATTACCAATCTTCTTGAATCTAGTGGTTACTAGTATTACCTTCAGATCCAATTGTTATTGGTGCCTTTTGATTCGGTTATTACCAATCTTTCTAAGTCTAGTGGTTACTAACATTGTTTGGAAAATCTAGTTTTCACTAGCATTATCTTGAACCAGTTGTTATTGGTATACCTGATTTGGTCGTCACCAATAGGCCTAAGTCCAATAGTTATTGGCACCGCTTAAATCAGATTGTTATCATTACTTTGGTCTGGTCGTTACCAAACTCTTTGAAAATCCAATGGTCATTGGTCTCCTTGGACTCGGTCATTACCAATTTCTCCAGTTAAGTCTAGTGGTTACTAGCATTATCCAGAATCAATTGTTATTGGTATATCCTGATTTGGTCATCACCAGTCCCCTCTAAGTCTAGTAGTTATTGGCCTTGCTTGGAAACTAATCGTTATTATCCTTGTTGTTACCAATTCCCCTAGTTGAAGTCCTGTTGTTTTATCAATGTTGTTCGGAGTTCCCAATTGTAATCCGAACTTCGATTTGGTTGTCACCATATCCCCAGGAAGTCTAGTGGTATTTAACACTTTTTGGGGAACCGAACTTTGATTTGGTCATCACCATCCTCCCTAGTAAGTCTAGTGGAAACTAACACTGGTTGAAACTATTGGTTGTTCTGGTCGTCACCGGTATCCTCCATTGAAGCTTTGCTTTTCCCAGTCGAGTCTTGGAGATATAGTGGATACAAATCTCCCCGGCGCGACCGGTCTTGTTTCTAACCTTCTCCTGAAGATCCCGTTTGAACTCTTCGTTATAGGAAATTTCTCACCTGGTTATCCCCAGTGAGATTCGTGTCTTCGTTCCGTCTTTTCCCCGGTGAAGTTGTGCTTCCCCAGTGGATTTGCTCCCCAGCAAAGTTTTCCCTAGTGGGTTTCTTCCCCAGTGTGGTTTGCTTTTCTTTTCTTTCGTTTCCCCAGTGAAGAATTGTCATCTTCCCCGATAGGCTTCCTCATCTGGTTATCCTCAGTGAGGTTTGTGTCTTCTTTCCCCAGCGAAGATGTGTCTTCCCTGGTGGAATTTGTGTCCCCTGTGTGAAAGATTTCCTTGAACAACATCTTTAGTCATGTTTGAACTATCTTGTTTACTTCACTTTGAATCTTTCCCCAGTGTGGTGGGTCCCCGTGAGTGTTTACTCGTTATCTTGCCGTTCTTTTATATTTACTCGTTTGTCAGCATCTGTCTTGCATTCAAGCATCATAAAGCATCATTTAGATTCATGGCATATTTGCACTTGTCCTTTAGCATACCATCGGATCTAAGGGACAAAATTTCTGGTTTGCTATATTTAAATACCTTTCACTGCGATTCTATGAGGATTGTCATCTCTCATTGCCATCTAGTGAAGATATTTAAATAGGGGCATCTGTTGCACCCTAAATTTTGACCCCTTAGATCCTTATCATCATGGTAGGATCATATTCATTTGATTAACTAACCTTAACCCATTTCAAGTTTATCTTTGTTAAGATGCAGATGAATCAGGGATCCGTACCATCAAAATCGAGGCTTCGATGGTCTCATCAATCGATGTTTTGGATTGATTCAACTATAAACAAGATCAAGAATACTACATTGGGTCAATTATGAAGTAAATTTGAGGTGGTCACCCAAGAATTAAGAACAGTGCAGTTCAAGATACCCGATTAGGGTTTTAGATCAGAAAAAGTCAACTATAGTTTGACTTTTGATTTAAAAACTGTTTCAATGGTGGGATCATGGTCCATTAAGCTCCTATGGCTTAGTAAATTCTATCCAGAGAGTTTCAAGTCCTCAGAATATCCGGATCATCGACAGTCGACTCGGTAGTCACTGATTGATCGAACGGTTGACCGAAACGTCAACTCTTCAACAATAAGGAATTTGACTCCAAGATTTGAATAAAAAATGTTCCTTATATCATATTTCACCTTCCCATAAAATTTCATGACCATTGGATCAAGGGTTAAGAAGTAATTGCAAAAATCGAGAATTAGGGTTTCAAAAGGGGCCAAACCATAACTCCTCAACCACACATCCAAATGAAGTGGTTCAAAGCTCATTGGAAAGCTCTTTACAAGTCCTACAAAAGCCTTAAAGCGGTCCATGATGAAAAAATGCATAGGTTTGGAGTTATGACAAAATTCATTTCAAGAAGGGAAATAACTTAGAAAAATTCTAAGTTATTTAGCTTTTTAAAGTGATTTTTTCAGCAACTTGGAAGGGTTTTTCAACCTAGTTCCATCTAGAATTTAGAAATCTCAAAAAAATGAAAGTTATAGAGCTACTTAAGGGCTTTCTAAAATTTTGGTAGAACTCCTCTATAGCATGTGTGAGCAGAAAGTTATGGATCATGAAAGTTTGGGTTGCCACACTTGACATTACCAATCCAACACTTCTCAAAATTCAGATTTCCATAACTTGAGCTATCATTGACCCTTGGATTATGATTCAATCTGATAATTAGAGGTGTGGATGAGTGAAAATGCTGAAAAATGAGAGATATGAAGAGAGAGGCAAGTTGCAAGCAACTTGTAATAAAATAATCAAATGTGTAAAAGGAAAGAGAAACTTTTCTCCTAAGAAATATGTAGCAGCTGCAAGACTCATCACTCTAAGCTCTATGTAGTCACTTCATGCGTCATTCCACTTGATTTTCTGACCTTCCTTGAGCCATGGAACTGATATGTAGAGATCTTGGCAAGATTCATTTCAAAAACTTCATAATCTCCCTCCAAATGTGGAAAATCCAAATCTTCCCTCACCCTTTCTCTCCATATAAATAGAGGCACTCTTTATGATGTTAAACACACCAGAGCACTCTTAGAAACCAAGAGAAACAACAGCTCTCAACTCTCCACCATTTTCTCAAAAGCTTCCTTTTTCAAAAACTTCAAGTTTCACTAAAAAACTGTCTTGAGTAAACCTCTGCTCAAACTCAGTTCCACCACTTCCAAGCCACTCAAAACCATTTACACAATCCATAAACATTGTGTAGAAGGTGTCCATACACTCAAACCACATAAAAACATCATTTTCCTAAAAGTAAACCTTCACACCTTAGTATGTTGACTTTCATGGACTTTGGAAGCCAAATCTTTACTTGAGGCATTTCCCACCATTCCAACACTCCCAACACCTCATATATATCTTACCTCAACTGTCCAAACTCACAAAAAACCAGCTGGGAGGTACACAACTCAAACTGTCTTGAAAGATAGCTTGATGCTTCAAGAGGAAGAAAGCTCTAAATCCTTGCCAAAGAAGAAGGTCTCTGGGTTTCTTAGCTTTTTAGCTTGCTCAAGATTTGTCTGCAAAAGGTATGTAATGTCCAATCTCTTTATTATCCATTCATTGTCATGCTTTACCATTTTAAGATGCTTGTTGTGAAATATAGCCATTGTTGTCCCATTTTGGTTCTTTATCAAGAACTTATGTTTTGTGGTCATGATGCTTGCTTTTGTTAAGATATTTTATTCATGAATGATATGTTGATGATGTGTTACTAATATTGAGTTTTGTCATTGTGTATAACTTCTTTTTGAAGATTTTTTCTATATGGTAGTTTTAGGGATCCAACATTGAAATGTTGATATGCTTGCCCTAGATCTGTTAATCTTAGTTCATTAGTGATATTTAAATGACTCGTAAGTTATTTCATGAGATCCCCCTGCCCTAGATCATGTTTGAATCTAGTTTAGCTCTTGTTTTCACATTTGTGTTATTTTGTGTCATTATTGCTTTACCATTACCATGAATCTTGTGCCAAGATGCTTGTGCTTGCCTTATTGTGTCTCAAGTGTTTAAAAATGTTGACTTGTTATGTTTTGGTTATGATTATATCATTGAAAGTTTTGAAAGCATGAAGTTTAGTTGTTAGGGCCAGCTGTGAGATTTTTTTGTTTTGCTGTCACAAGTTTGGATCAGCATACCAGTCCTTATTTTGAGCAGCTTTTGTTTGATTTTAAATTGTAGATTCACTTGTTAGCATGATTGATGAATGTATGTTGTACTTGTAAGTTCAAACTGGCACATTTGCTCAAAACTGTTGTTCATTCTCAACCTTGCATTTTTCAAGACCTCATGATACCATAGCATACCATATTCTGCCTCAACCTGTTTTTACTTTATCCATATGCCTAGAATCATTATCCTACTTGTTTTAAACTTGTATGTGATACTCAACTGCCCCAACTGCCATGAATTTGTTTGCTGCCTAAATGAGTTGTTCTTTTGCATTTCATGAGTTTCACAATGCCATATTCTGTTTGGTGATGATTTGATCCATTTCTTGAGCATAATCTCATCTATTAGAAAATTTATGGTATGTGTATGTCATTTGTTTCATCATAAATCTCATTGCCTTGAAAGTGCTCTGCTGTGCCAAGTTTGTGTCAAGACAGTTTTGCACTTCTTACCAGAACATGCCAAATTTTGCTCCAACTGTCATATGCTTAAACTTTGAGTTAAAACTCATCCATTTTCATGATTTTAATGTGTTTATATTGTTGGTTTGATCTATGTTTACTTGTTTCTTCATCTCATTTTCAAAATTGCTTTTTCAATACCAAGTATGCCATGACCATGCCAAGTTCTTTTCTGTTTGCAAAATGTTTGTTTTCTGAGTTGAAACTCCTTCATTGTCATATATATGATGTGTATATGCTATGAATTAACATGAGGCCACCTACTTTCTACTTGACCTGTTTAAAACCATTGCTGCCAAAACTGTTTGAAACCACATCTGCATTTCATCATGCTATTTGTCTTGATTCATTCCATGAAGCATTAGACCTCTAAATAAGTGTTTAGGATTTGTATGTACATAATCCATCTTTGTGTATGCTATACCTCTCTGCTTGACAACCTGCCTCACCTATGTGTTACAATTGCAGTTTGAGAACCTTTTTTTGTTATATGCATTTCATGACTAATCTTAAGTGCTAGAATCATTCCTTAATGTATTTGAGACTTGTGTGTGATGTCTTTTTAATCTCAATCTGTTCCAATCATGTTTGCCTCCAATTATGCATTTTCATGCCTAAGTGAGCAGTTGGTATGTGATTTCCTTTTCTATGTTGTTTGTGGCTAATTTTGAAGTATAGACACACTTAATATCATGATTTAAGTTTGTGTGTGAAGCCTATTCAATTTGTTTATGCTTATTCCATGATCTTGCCTTCAACTTGCATTTTTCTCCAAATTTTACTTGGCATGATAGTTGTGTCTTGAGTTTGAGTTTGGCATTTTGATTGTGATGTTCTTGTTCTTTTATTGCATTCTATATGTTTTTATTTCATGCTTGCATTGGTTCTGATATGATCAAATTGAAGTTTCACCTATACTGCCTTGTGTTTGAGTTCTGGTGCAGCAGGGCCACTTTGGCCCTGGCCTGCAGCTTGGCTGCTATGCTCATCATTCTTGCCTCTTCCATTATCACTTTTTGATTAGCCATAGCTATACATGATACAACTACTTGTTTGTGCTAATTTTCAAAAATTTGGTTTTGACTTGAAAGTCATTTCATCATTATGGTTTTGAAAGCAAATTCACCATTTTTTCACAAGTTCATCAATATGTTGCCATGCTTCTTTCCTCTGCCTGTGCATTGATGCTTGGTTTGTAAACTTTTAAAGACATTATTAACATGCTTAGAACCCATAGGCCATATGTTTTGATTTGAATCTTTCCACCTGTTTTGACAGCTTGCCCTCATTTTCATGTTATCATTGTAATTCATGTGCCACTTTCCATTCTATTGGTTTATGCTTGAGCCCTAAATATACAATACCTCTGTTATGATATGTATGTGTTGTGTGCAATGCCCATTTGATGTATTTGAACTCATAGCTGGTGTTAGTTTTCAAAATGAAACTCATGTTACCAATTATGCATCTTCAATCGTGTTTCAATTTAGAGACATCATTTCAAAATTGTGTTGATACCATCATATTCCTCATTAAAAAACAGTCATGTTTGACTAAAATTTCACAAAAAAAGGTTAAGATTTGACCAAGTTTGGAATCTTCACGTTTTGGTTTGGTTGGCTTGTTTTCTTTTGCCCAGAAATCCACCATGAGTAGTGTTATCTATTTATAGGGGTGGCTTTATACTTGGATGTATAACCACCCCAGTGGTAAGCAACTTGCGCGCATATCACCTTTTCACTTGCCAGTCCTGAGTTCGATCCTTGGGTATCAACTCGTTTTGGCATTTTATTTTCAATTGTAATTGACTCATTTTCTTCATTTCTTCCATTTTTCCTCTAGCGCGCGTTTAGTGGCTTAATGGTTAGGGAGTTGTGTTGGTAAACATAAGGGCATGGGTTCAATCCCTACCCATGCCACTTTCTTTTTTTTTATGTGTGCTTGTTTATTTTATTTTTTAAAATCAATGAAACTTCAAAAATTCCTAACTTATTCATAGTTCATCATTTTCAACCCGTTCTTTTTGCGAATTGTTCGTCGTAATGTCTAGTTTCATTTAATGGATTGAAATTTCAAATGGCTTGTATTTACATTGTTTTTTCCTACTTGTTAGTTGGTTCGTTCTTAGGTTGTTACCTTACGTCTTGATTAAGTTTTATCTTGAAACATGTTTGTTTTATCTCGTAAAATTTGTTTGAATGTGTTTCCTATGTGTTAGTTAACATGTTAGGTTTGCCTTTCTTGTTGGTGGTTACCATAAAATTATTGTCCTCTTCCTAAAATCTTGAGTTTAACTGTTGTGATTGTTCTTTACATATTTGATTGTCATCAATGCCTAAATGTTGTTACCTTTGATACACTTTGAATTTATAACATGATCCTTTTAAGTTGTGACTTACTTGCATGATTATTGTTTCCATCTTTGTTAAGATATTTGATTCTCGGTCGTAACCATTTGTATTATCTGATTCTTGCCTATTGTGATATGCATGCTTGCTTGGTTGTAACCATATTCATTATTCTTCTTGCTTATTTGTTGATTGCTTTGTTATGTATTTCTTCCCCAAGTGATGGAACTTTTTAGTTCTCATCCAATTGCCTCTCCCTTTCCTTCCAAAGGAAAAGTCTCTCGATTTACTCTTGTGTTATGGATAGCTCATTCTCTCCCTCGACTTTGTGAAGTCATCTTGAACCTTAGTATAAGCCTTAGACTTCTCCTTAAGTCTAAAAGACCCACCTTTACTAGGAGTGTTTCTTCGACTAGAACCCTAGGATAGAGTTTGTAAACTCTATGTAAGAATCATAGTAATGATTACTTACTCCCCTCTTGAGTGTTATAACATAGATCTAGAGAGTTTTGTTAAACTCTATACAAACATGGTTTTGTTTGTCCCCCTTTGAACCTTGATCATAATCAAGTGTTCTTCAACCCTAGTGAGGTGAACTACGATTGCTCTGATTCTATCCTAGTTAGGATACGTAGGCAGAGGACGCGATGTCTTTGCGAGCAAACTTAGAAACTATCTTTAGGTTTTAACCTACACCCTTTACCCAACCCCAAACCTTAGCAAACATTTACAACTTAGCATGTAAACAAACAAAAGGTTCCTGTAGAGTACTACAGATGTTTAGGATGTGAAATACCTACCCTATGCATAACCAACCCCCGATCCCCGAATCTCTTAGCGTTGTTGTTACATCACGCAAAAGGTTCTTTCTTTCTTTAGACCTTTCCTTTGGATAAATTAAAGACCGGTTGTGAATTTAAGAATTAAGATTCAAGTTAATCAATAGCTTGGTATCACGATTCTCACTGCAACAACATTCACATGTTTAGCATTTAATTCAATTAATTTAAAACAAAAAGTCACATCAAAAAGAATAATGATTTAAGAGCATTAAATGATTCTGACAAGCGTGGGGAGGAAAAACGAGAAATTGAGAATTCAAACAGTACCTTTAAACGGTGTCTCATTGTTTACACTCCACCTTTTCAGATTTCATGTGACACGTGTTTGATGTTGATGTGCCTCCGAATCTCTTTAGAATAAGAAATGTTAATCAACGCTCAGATCTTCTGAGACTTGTTAGATCAGAGTTTCACAAAAAATAAATAACGTACCAAAAGAAATAATCAGATGAATTACTTTAGCGCATAGACATTAATCATATTTCATTTGAATAAATTAGCTTCTGAATAATAGTTTTATTCTGGACAAAAATCCATACTAATATTCTTCAGAATAACTTTAAACCTATCTTCAGCAAGGGGTTTTGTGAATATATCAACCCATTGATGGTCTGTATCAACAAAATTCAAACTTATAATTCCCTTCTGAACATAGTCTCTGATGAAATGATGTTTAATTTCTATATGCTTTGCCTTAGAATGTAAAATAGGGTTTTTAGATAGGCAAATAGCAGAAGTATTATCACAGAAGATAGAAATGTTATTCTCATGTATCTGATAATCTTCTAGTTGACTTTTCATCCAGAGAATATGTGTGCTACAACCAGCAGCAGCAGTATATTCTGCTTCTGTTGTTGAAAGTGCTATTGTGGGTTGCTTCTTGCTGAACCATGAGATCAGATGACTTCCCAGAAACTGACAGCTTCCAGAAGTACTTTTACGTTCTATTTTGTCTCCATCATAATCAGCATCACATAATCCAACTAATTTGTATTCATCAGTTCTTCTGTAACACAAACCTACGTTAGTAGTACCTTTCAGATACCTCAGAATCCTCTTAACAGCTGTTAAGTGAGATTCTCTAGGATCTGATTGGAATCTAGCACATAGACAAACACTAAAGAGGATATTAGGTCTAGAAGCAGTCAAGTACAAAAGAAAACCAATCATACCTCTGTAGAGCTTCTGATCTACCTTTTTACTTACCTCTTCTTTACCTAGAGTGCTTGTTGGATGCATTGGAGTCTTTGCTAGCTTACTTTCTGTCATGTTGAATTTCTTCAGAAGCTCCTTTACATACTTTGTCTGATGTATGTAGGTGCCTTTTGGAGTTTGATTCACTTGAATTCCCAGAAAGAATCTGAGTTCACCCATCATGCTCATTTCAAATTCTGCCTGCATAGATTGAGCAAACTCCTTTCCAAGCGTAATATTGGTAGTTCCAAAAATAATATCATCTACATAAATTTGACAGATTAAAATGTTTTCTTAATTGATTTATGGAATAATGTAGTACCAATTTTTCCTCTGATAAAATTATTTTCCAGAAGAAAATTACTCAGCCTCTCATACCAAGCTCTGAGAGCTTTTTTTAAGCCATAGAGTGATTTCTTCAGTTTAAAAACGTGTTCTGGAAATTTTCCATTTTCAAAACCAGGGGGTTGATGAACATAAACTTCCTCTTCTATAAAGCCATTTAAGAAAGCACTTTTAAGATCCATCTGATACAGAGTGATGTTATTTTGTGCAAAAAAAGAAATAAGCAAGCGAATAGATTCTAACTTTGCCACATGAGCATATGTCTCTGTGTAATCTATACCTTCTTGTTGACTATATCCTTGGGCAACCAGCCTAGCCTTGTTTCTGATAACCTCTCCTTGCTCATTCAGCTTGTTTTTGAAAACCCATTTTGTTCCAATGATATTGAATCCATTTGGTCTTGGAACTAGATCCCAAACATCACCCTTGTGAATTGGTTAAGCTCCTCTTGCATAGCAAGTATCCAATCATTATCTTGCAGAGTCTGTGAGAAGGACTCTGATTCTGATTCTTCAGAGTCTGTGAGAAGGACTTCTCTATCTGCAAAAATTTCAACCTGCTTTGGCTTTTGATTGCCAAGCTTATCATCAAATCTAACATGAATTGATTCCTCTACAATCTGTGTCTCAGTATTGTATACTCTGTAGCCTTTAGAGTGTTCAGAATATCCAAACATGAAACACTTCTGAGCTTTAGAATCAAACTTGTTCAGATTTTCCTTAGTATTCAAAATAAAACAAACACACCTAAAAGGATGGAAATAAGAAATGTTGGGCTTTCTATTCCTCCACAATTCATAAGGAGTCTTCTCGAGAAGAGGTCTTACAGACACTCTGTTCTGAATATAACAAGCTGTATTAATTACTTCTGCCCAAAAATGTTTTGCCATGTTAGTCTCGTTGATCATGGTTCTGGCCATTTCTTGCAATGTTCTATTTTTCCTTTCTACAACTCCATTCTGTTGAGGAGTTCTAGGACAGGAAAAATCATGTGCAATGCCATTTTCTTTAAAATATTTTTCAAAGTATTTATTTTCAAATTCTCCACCATGATCACTTCTAACTTTAACAATTTTAAATTCTTTTTTGTTTTGGACTTGTTTGCAGAAGTCAAAGAATACAGAATGTGGCTCATCCTTGTGTTTCAGGAATTTTACCCATGTCCATCTGCTGTAGTCATCAACTATGACTAATCCATACTTCTTGCCTCTGATGGATGCATTTTTCACTGGTCCAAACAAATCAATATGAAGCAGCTCTAATGGTCTAGAGGTAGAAACAACATTTTTAGTTTTGAAAGAGGATTTTGAAAATTTTCCTTTCTGACATGCTTCACAAAAAGCATCTGAGTTGAACTTCAACTAAGGAAGTCCTCTGACCGGATTGAGTTTATTAATCTGAGATATACGTCTCATACTAATATGACCCAATCTTCTATGCCAGACGCATTGCTCATCATTAATAGACAGAAGGCATTTTGCATTTTGAACTTTTAGTTCTGAAAGATTAATTTTGTAAATGTTGTTCTTCCTTTTCCCATTAAAGAGGATTGAACCATCTTTTTGACTCACAGCTTTACAACATTTTTTATTGAAGAGTATATCATAACCATTGTCACTTAATTGACTTATGGTCAATAGATTATGTGTTAATCCTTCAACAAGTAAAACATTAGATATGGAAGGAAGGTTACCATTACCAATAGTTTCAGAGCCAATGATTTTTCCCTTCTGGTTCCCTCCAAACTTCACGTCACCTCCAGATCTAAGTTCCAGGCTTTGGAACATAGAACTTCTTCCCGTCATGTGTCATGAGCAGCCAGAGTCCAGGTACCATGATTGGTGTCTCAACTTTGCTGCTAAGGACATCTGCAACAAAGATTATTTTGTCCTTAGGTACCCATATTTTCTTGGGTCCTATGGGGTTAGTAGGTTTGAAATTCTGTCTGAATTTATTTCCTTTAAAAGCATCTTTGTTCCGACAAAATTTTGGTTTAACGAAAGCTTTAGTGTTCTGATCTGTATATGTAAGATTGATATCATTCAGATGACCATATTTAAAATGGGTGTACATAGGAGAATACTTAATGATTAGTTTATCAAAAAGTTTTGGATTTAAATTCTTCCCAAAGGGTGATTCATATCCAATCCCTTTTCTATTTTTTCTGCATACGCCATAGATCATGGAAGCCATTTTGCTTATATCTAGGCCTCTAGACAGAAACCTCTGAAAACTATAATCATACTCTTCTAAAATGTTTTTAGAGCATGACATAGGATCTGAGTCAAACTTTTGAGCTTTTTCTAAATCATTTTTCATTTTAAGATTATTTGCTTTAAGCTCGGCAACTTTTGATCTCAGCTGATCAGTCTCAGATGCAAGATAGCTTTGAAGCTTCTTATGTTTGAGTTTGATCTTACTATAGCTTTAAAGAATTTCAGATAAACTTTCAGTAAGTTTAGAAAATACCTCTTCTGAATCTGATTCTGATCCAGATTCAGCTGTTTCTTCGTGGTCCTCCATGTCAGCCATCAATGCCACATTAGCACATTCATCTCTTGACTCTGATGAAGATTCAGAAGCATCTGAATCATGCCACGTGGACATTAGAACTTTCTTCTTCTTTTCAAACTTCTTTCTGGGTTTCTCCTTCAGAAGTTGGGGACATTCATTTTTATATTGGCCTGGCTCCTTGCACTCGTAGCACACTACATCTTTCTTTCCAGATTTCTTGTGTCCAGAAGATTCGCCACGTTGATCAGATCTCTTGAAGTTTCTAAACTTCTTTTGTTTATGCTTCTAGAGTTGGTTTATCCTTTTGAACAGCAAAGACAGTTCATCTTCTTCAGAGGGAGATTCTTCAGAGCTTTCTTCAATTACCTGCAAAGCTTTAGCAGATTTGTTAGATTTTAGCGCAACAGACTTACCTTTCTTCTGAGGTTCGTCTTCTTCCAGCTCAATCTCATGACTCAAGTTCCTCCAAAGTGATCTTATTCAGATCCTTTACAAGCTTCAGCACTGTCACCATTGGTCTCCACCTTGTTGGTAAGCTTCTGATTATCTTCTTGACGTGATCAGAAGTAGAGTAACCTTTGTTCTGAACCTTCAGACCAACAATTAGAATCTGAAATCTTGAGAACATAACTTCCACAGATTATTGGAAAGATAGAATAGAAAGTTTGATTATTGGAAAGATAGAATAGAAAGTTTCTTTCTAGGCTATGACGCTGACTTATGGGATTTGGTCATTGATGGTTATATTAATCCTACAAACGATGAAGGAAAAAAGGTTGACAGAAAGTCAATGACTGATCAACAGAAAAAGGATTTTAGAAATCATCACAAGGCGAGAACCATTCTGTTAAATGCTATATCTCATACTGAGTATGAGAAAATAGCAAATAGAGAAACAACATTTAATATGTTTGAATCTTTAAAAATGACGCATGAAGGAAACTCCCAAGTGAAGGAGACAAAAGAAATGAACGAATAGAAAGTTCCAATGGTGAGGCCTTTGTCTCCTTCACTTGGGAGTTTCCTTCATGCGTCATTTTTAAAGATTCAAAAATATTAAATGTTGTTTCTCTATTTGCTATTTTCTCATACTCAGTATGAGATATAGCATTTAACAGAATGGTTCTCGCCTTGTGATGATTTCTAAAATCCTTTTTCTGTTGATCAGTCATTGACTTTCTGTCAACCTTTTTTCCTTCATCGTTTGTAGGATTAATATAACCATCAATGACCAAATCCCATAAGTCAGCATCATAGCCTAGAAAGAAACTTTCTATTCTATCTTTCCAATAATCAAACTTCTCACCATCAAACATGGGAGGTTTGGTGCTGATTCTGTCTCTATCATCATATTCGTTGTTGTTTGAAGTTGAAGTTTCAACCATGATAAATCAAGAATAATAGATCAAGTGTTTTTCCCAAAAGGATCTTTCTCTGTCACGGTTAAGTGATAACACTTACAGAACCGGAGCTCTGATGCCAACTGAAGTTGGAAAAAAACAGTTAGAAGGGGGGGTTGAATAAGGGTTTTAAAGACAATTAAGATGATAGAAAAATAACAAGGTATTTTTACCCTGGTTTGTTAAACTCAAACTACTCCAGTCCACCCTACCAAGGTGATTTTCCTTTCTCAACAAGGACTTAATCCACTAAATCAAGCTGATTACAGTGTTAACCACTCAGACAAACAGTCTTAGTCTTCTCAAGAAATCTGACCACACTTGGTCTCTTAAGGAATCTTTTACAAAAGATAAACTAACAATGTGTTTAAGAGTTGCTTCTAAAAAGCTATATCATAACTGTGATTTTTACACAAGTTTAAGAACGAAATACAAACTATTCATCTTTGAAGAATGTTTGTATGAGTTGCTTGTTGAATAATTTGTCAAGTAATTCGTCAACTTTGAAGTAATGCTAAGACTTGCTTTTATAGTACTTGAAGTCCATTTCTCAAAGACAGTGCAGCACTGTGCATTCTGTTGCTTTTGTCTTCTATTGACTTTTCCTTTCTCAGAAGGGGAATGTTCAGACAAATCCTTTTTTTCTGAATTCCTGCGTAATGCACAAATGAGGAAAGAGCCGTTTGGATAAGGACAAGGAATATGCCAATGAATCTTTATTTGAACAACATCTTCTTCAACAACTTTGGAACGTCTTGCATCAGATCCTCTGATGATGTTCCTAGTTCTTCAAATTAGAGTTACTCTAACAGAGTTTTGTAGCAAAGTGCTTTAGCATGAATATCTTTATCAGAGGAGACTTGATTCATCAGAGCCTCTGTAGGTTGCAGCGTTAGTTCTCTCAGAGTCTTCTGAATACCTGAATCTTTACTCTATGCTCAGAGTCTTCTATAGGCGCCCTAGAGTCTTCTGCAGCAGCGCTTCTAGGCTCAGAGCTTTGTATAAAGTAACATTCAGAGTATTTTATGCTTCCAGATGAATATAAATTTTGATATCTTAAACAAATAAACTTGAAAAAAATTAGAGTATATAAATTCTCTATACAAAATTTCATTAATGTTATCATCAAAACAATGAGATATATTAAACACCAATCTGTGTTCTAACATACAATTCTTCTTCGGTTAAGTTTGCATCGACAGGTACTAATCTTACACACTAAGGATATCGTAGGAACACTAATCCACAATTGTGCAGTCATAAACCTCCTGAATATAAAAATCAACTCGAATCATGTTATTATGCTGAAGCCTAACTTACTCTTCCTCGTTTTTGCTCTTTTTCATTTAGGCGCAATCACATTAAGCCCGTTATCTCCACACACTCATAGCAAGGTGATCGGTTAGTGACTTTGATCCTTTTTGCTTGGGGTTCTGGTACTTACATGGCGTAACCCTTTGCTTACTCAGTTGTAGTTGCGGGGGATCAGACCGTAATCCCCCTACTAAGTTCAACACCAGAAACCGCTGAACCAACTAACAACGAGTAATTTTTTTTCAACATTTTTTTTAAGGCTCTACATCCGTTGGGTTGAGTGACCGGGTGAAGGTCACCAACCTTTTTTTTTCAAGCTAAAAATTGGATCACTCACTTATATTCATTGGCTTCCCTGTGTAGAGTGTGTGTGAGATGGTGCCGACTGCTGAAATAAACTACTCAAGAGCTGTCAGAGAATAAGAATTTAAGGCTAAAACATAATAAGAATTCAAATCAATTTCCATATGTAAGAGAGTTACGGTGTTAAGACGATACCGATCTTGTGAATTTTTCCCAAGTCTCCGCAAGCTAATCACAGATTAGACTATAGCCTCAAACTTTCAAGTAGATGTATTTTTTTATTTTTTTATTTGACTGAAAACAAACACAACACTAACAAAAACAAGGAAAACAAACGAAACAAATGATTTCCCTCCCCCACACTTATAATAAGCATTGCCCTCAATGAAAGGACATAACTATTAAAGTAGAGAGAAGGAAAGGACAACTCCCTGATCAAGTTGCAGAATAGTTGGGTGCTTCCAAAGAAAGATCTTCTATGGTTGCATCTTCAGCTACTGAACTTCCATGGAATAGCTTTAGGCGCTGCCCATTAACCTTAAAAACTTTGTCAATACCTGCACTTTTAATTTCTACTGCACCTTGAGGAAAAATATTAGTAACAACAATCCACTTGGATCGAAGTTTCCCATCCATAAGCTTAAGGCGGGAGTTAAACAATAAAACCTGTTGGCCCACAGAAAAATCTTTCCTAGATATCATTTTATCATGCAAGTGCTTAGTTTTATCTTTATAAATTCTAGAGCTTTCATAAGCCTTTAATCTAAGCTCTTCTAGCTGTTGTAATTAGAGTTTTCTTTCAATACCTGCTTGTTGCATCTCCAAATTATAACTTTTCACCGCCCAATAAGCACGGTGTTCTATCTCAACAGGAAGATGACACACCTTACCAAAAACAAGTCGATAAGGAGACAACCCAATGGGTGTCTTGAAAGTTGTTTTTTGAGCCCAAAGTGCATCTTCTAGACGACGTCTCCTGTCCTTCCTGTTTGGCTGCACCATTTTCTCTAAAACATGTTGTCGCTACTGCAAAAAAAGGTGCCGGCAATGACAAAAGAGCGCCACCGTTTGTTATTTATCTCGACGAGGGAAAGGAAACGAGCAGAGAAAACCTGATGAAAACGGGAGAAGACAGGTCATCGCAACCATGTCTCGGGGTTCGGGAGTCGGTTACGCAAGGGGAAGGTATTAGCACCCCTCATGTCCGTCGTACTCGACGGGATCCATGCTTAGTTGTCTAGTCTATGGGGTGTAAAATAATCTATCTACGGCTGCTAAAGCTAAACAGAAAGAACTGACTCGATAGAGCATCGCCGCTCTATGCCTACGTATCCCTCGTGCAACGGGAAAGTCAGAGTCAACGTAGTTCGGGAAACTATGGGGGAAGTTGCTCGCCAAGACGTCGCGTCTCGTGCCTACGTATTCTCGTCCGGTACGAGAAATCAGAGCAGCTATAGTTCAGCTAACTACAGGAAAGGGGGAAAAGCGCTCGCTAGGATCATCGCAATCCTATGCCTACGTACTCTCAACAAATATGAGAGATCAGAGCAGCCGTAGTTCATCCAACTACAAGAAAGACGGTTTCGATTGCCCGGGGGCAAGAGAAGGGATCTCAATCGCCAGGACGCGAGAGAAAAGGGTTTCGATCGCACGGGGGCAAGAACAAAGAGGAAGCAAGCCTAACACGCCCAAACGGGAAGGAACTCGGGACACACACGCAAGAACCAATGTAACACTAAACCGTCGTAATTCGACTCATAAATGAAGTCAAACTCTAAGAGGTAGTATATTGATATCCGTGTCAAAGACAAGATAGAGAAATGATATTACAAATCATTCTCCAATTGAATCATGTCACACGGACCAAACCAGAGGAAAATCCAAAATAAAATCAGAAAAAGAAGAAAAAATGAGGAGAGAAAAAGATGGTCTCGGATCCTACATTATCCATCAACAAGTCGATTAATAACGGCTTACGAAATTGTCGTCATCGACCTACAAAATGAAAATGATGTGAAAAGTCCACTAACAAATGGAAATGATATTCAACTCCTAAAATTGACAATAAACTCCTAATAGAAAAAATTTCTAAAGGAATATAAAGGAAATTGAACATGAATATAGAATATAAAATTCTATACAAAAATAGTACATAATATTCTAAGGAAAAAAAAACTATAATTTTCTACAAGAAAAAATAGTAATTCATATGTCTATACAAAAATACCTAAAAGAAAATAAAGGAAAGGGGGTGTATCCCAGAACAGGGGGGTTCAGCCAGAAAAATTGAGGTTGGGCTTTGAGCCCATATCCACAACAAAAACAGAAAGCACAAAAAAAAGGTGGGTGCGTTGAGGAAAAGGGGGTGTAATCCAAAAAACGAGAGACTGGGCCACAGGCCCACTAACCTAACTTGGAGGGTCCATGGAGACTTCACCTTCTTCCCTTTTGCAAACCCTAGTTACACCGTCAACTATTCCTTCTTTGTCTCAACTCTCTCTGTTCAACCTCACTCCGCCGCCCTCACCTCACCGCCTCAGCTTCCTTCACCTAAACATCACCACCAGACGTAACCTACGAGACAAACGCAAGAACAGATCCAAAAGATCTTCCAGATTTCTATCGAGTATTAGGGCTCGAGCTCTGTTGAAGCTAACGGATGAAGATCGGGGTCTTATTTTGGAGTTCGCGTAACTTCTCCCTTGTTGATGAGTCTTTAGATGATGTATGAAGGCTTGACAGTGATGATTGGCGAGTTCGCTAGTTTTGGGAGAAGCATATAGATCTGGAGATGTCAAGAATAATTGTGACAGAAATCTGAAGGTGATCATTGTTTGCATGTTGCTGATTTGCTCATGTGTTTGAAGCCTCTCGAATATGATGAAGTTGATTGAGAAACTGGAAGCTTGAGGTGATCTTTGTTGAGGTTGTTGATAAGTTATGGTTAGAGTTTTAGATCCGGAAGCTTGGATGAACTTCGTTGAGTTGACGGTGATGAGATTTTGAGATTGCTGTTGAATCCGTGGGAGAACGGTTGACGATGGAAGCGCGTTTGGAAGTTTGTGAAGATCTGAAGAAGATGAAGTGTAATGGTGATTTGGTCGAAGCTATTCGAAGATGTTGATTCGTTGACGTTGAAGATCATGGAGAAAGTAAAGATATGGAAAATAC
This sequence comes from Lathyrus sativus, assembly GCA_963859935.3. Lineage (NCBI taxonomy): Eukaryota > Viridiplantae > Streptophyta > Magnoliopsida > Fabales > Fabaceae > Lathyrus > Lathyrus sativus. The sequence continues at coordinate 184,416,266 of OZ012736.1, read as the reverse complement.
TGGAATGTTGGTTGAAGATTCTATGAAAAATTATGAAGATCACGAAGAATCTTGAAGAAATCTGGCAAGAACCTGATGAACATTGACAAATGTTCATGATGAACCTGATGAAACTTTCTTGAAAAAATCTGGAAACACAGATGAACATTGATGAAGGATCTGAAAAAAATTGGATGAAGATGATGAACTGGTGAAGAATTCTGATGAAAAAAGTGTGAACATGGATGAAGTTTGTTGAAGATTGAGGAAGGTGCATACGGATCTTGATGAAGATTGAAGAACACGGTTGAAGATCTCAAACGAGTTGGTGAAAATCCGGGGAAAATGGTTATGGTTGTACGAAGAGTGATGAGAAAATATGGAAAAAGAAATACGGATGATGATGAACACCATGAATGTTCATGTGAACACGATGAAGATCGTGAGAAAAACTGGACAAAAGATGGACATGGAGGTTGCGATGAGGATTCCGGCGAGTTGAATGAAGTTTCCGGCAGATTTCCAGTGGGTTTGGGCTGCCGTGTGATTTCTCCGGCGAGTGTGGATTGGTGTTTGCATGTGAGGCGTGAGAGGGCGCCAGCTAGCAGGAGAGAGAGGGTCGTGTGGCAGCTCTGTGATAGGTGTCATCATTACCTTTGAGAGAGAGTGTGAGTGGTACTATTTATAGCTGACAAGTGGCATGGACTGCAATAATGGGCCTGATTAGCTGATTAATGGACCTGCCTGCATTGATTAATGGACTGATTAGAGATTAAAGTGATAAAAAATTAAATGGAAAGCAAACTAGAATTAAAAATATATTAAAAAGCTAAAACTAATAAACCACTACTAATTAAGCTAAAACAAAAATTAATAATGCTGATCAGAATTAAAAAGATATTAAACTAATAAAGCTAATTAAAGCTAAAATCAATTAATATCCTAATTAGATCTATCTAAAATCCTAACCAAACTAATCTAGATTAATAAATCCTAATAAAAGAATCTAAATCAATATAAAAATATTAAAAGACCTAATATTCCAAAAAACAATTAATATTCTAAACTATAAAATCTATTAAAATAGAAAACAATTAATTCTATAAACCCTAAAAATGCTATTAAAATCTATTAAACTCTAGAATATCTAAAAATAGAGAAAATGACCAAAAAATCTATTTAAAATCTAATAATAGCTAAAAATGGAGAATTAAATTTAAAACCTATTAAAAAGAATCTAACACTTCTAATACACTAGGAATTAAATCTAAAAAAAACATTTAAAATCTAAACTTCTTAATTTCTATGCTGAAAATTAACGAAATAAATCCTAGGAAATTGCTAATAACCCCATGAGGAAAAAACGATGGAAATCAGTCAAATCGGCGAATAAGAATGCGAGAGTGCAACGACATAACCGGTAAAAATGTGGACACCGAAATATCCTCAAAAACAACAGTATAGGCTGCAAACACCGGGAAGAGCACACCTCCAAAATAAAGCTCCGCTTATCCGAACTGGTTTGAATCGCCTAAAACGCGAGCAAAGGGCTGTAATCCCGATAAAATCAATCCGGCCGAAAAAGTGCACAATATGTGATATGCAAATGCAAATGCTAATGAAACGAAACATAAGCCAAATATAAGAAACGATTGGTCAAATTTTAGAGTACAACAGCTGCCCCTATTCAAACGGCTTGGACCTGAAGGGTTAAAAAGCGAACGGCTTTCAAACATTCTAAGGTAAAAGAGGTTGAATACCAAAGAGCCTGGAAATTTGCCAACCGCAAAAACAGAACTGCAGACTCTGATATATTGGAACAAAGATCTCCGGAAGTAACTGAAGTAATAGTTGCAACGGCAACAAGCTGGTTGATTGCCAATTTCAAATCATCGACACTAAGTTGGAAGGGTCATCTGACATCGCTATCAGGCATCGACGCTAAGGGGTATTTGACTTCGTCGTCAAGCATCTGCATAAAGTCAATAAAACATCTGACATCGCTGCCAGGCATCTGACCTCGCCGTCATGCATCGACACTAAGTCAGTAAACACCTCTGACATCGCTGCCAGGCATCTGTTAAATAAAAACATGCATCGAATCTAAAGATAGAAGATTCCTGACATCGCCGCCAGGCAAACCGAAAGTTGACAAACATCTGACATCACCGCCAGACTTCTGTAGAACTGATAAACGTCTGACATCGCCGTCAGATCAACACAATGCTGAGAAACACGTGTATTGAATCTCAAGACACGGACCTCTGACATCGCCTCCAGCCATTCGCTAAATAAAAGCGAGCATCGAACCCGAAGGTAAGGACATCTGGCATCGCCGCCAGGTATTCGCTAAATAAAAGCGAGCATCGAACCCGAAGGCCGGATCAATAACGATTGATCTTCTACTAACTAGCAGGCATTCGCTAAAGAAAAGCGAGCATCAAACCCGAAGGCCGGATCAATAACGATTGATCTTCTGCTAACCAGCAGGCATTCGCTAAATGAAAGCGAGCATCGAACCCGAAGGCCAGATCAATAACGATTGATCTTCTGCTAACCAGCAGGCATTCACTAAATGAAAGCGAGCATCGAACCCGAAGGTCGAATCAATAACGATTGATCTTCTTCTATATAGCAGACATCTGTGTAACGCCACAGGCATCGAACCCGAAGGCCGGCTCAACCGAAGTTGAGAACATCTTGATAAATAACCAGAAAACTCTGCTGGGGAAGAGAGAAACTTAACCAAGCAACTCTAGCAGTGAGGAAGGAGAAACTTAACCAAGTAACTCTGATTGGGGAAACACATGATAAGATGAACTCGTCCATCAAAAAATTGTGTCGTGGTCTGGGCACCATATAGGCTGAAGGGTAACATATCAACTTGTCAGAATCTGGACATTCAATGAACAAACTGTGCCAACAAAATTTTCGGAGTTAGGATACTCAATGTAAAATTCGGAGTCTGAACACTCAACGCAATAAACCGGAGCCTGAACGCTGAACGCAATAACCGGAGCCTGGATACTCAACGCAATAATCGGAGCCTGAATGCTCAACGCAATAACCGGAGCTTGGATGCTTAACACAAATGACCGGAGCCTGGATACTCAACAGATAAAGAGAAACTTACTAGGGTCTAGACACCACCTGAGTTCACAATGATACTACCAACTGAAGTCTAACGACACCACTGGAGAACAACATAAGCCGTGGTCTGGATACCACACTGGCTAAAGGAAAACACATCATCAGTTGCTAAGGTCTGGACACCATTCGAGCAACTACATCAATTGAAACCTGTCATGGTCTAGATACCATACGGGAAAAAAGATAACCTTTCATAACACCAGAGTCTGGATACTCCACGAGATTGACCGGAGTCTGGATACTCAACGGACAACACAAATTTGACGCTGCCATAGTCTGGATACCATATAGAGCTAAGGATAATACCATCCATCGAAGTCAGGTGACGCCATTGGGGAACAACGTAAGCTGGGGTCTGAATACCATGCGGGCGAACGGAAATTGCCACGGTCTAAATACCCTTCGGGCAATGGAAAGTCAATCAAAACTTGCCAGGTCTGAATACCATGCAGGCAACAGAGAATCAATCAAAACTTGCTAGGTCTGAACACCATGCGGGCAACATAACAACCATCTGTTAGAAATACAAAGCGGTAACCACCTGGCTTATGTTTCAAATGCATATGTTGGAATATGGCGCAATGCTCCATACAAAATGGAAATGCTACGCGTTTAGGAGGATGCTATGCACGATGCAAAATGCGATGGAACCCCTTCAGCAAAATAAATGTTGGAGAGAAGAAAGCCAACTCTGCAGGGAATCAAACCAAACCCTGCTGAGGAAAACGCCCTGGATGGCCCACTAGAATATGACTCTTCTGGGAAACAAATGCCTCGGATGGAGGGAACATATCCATTATACTGGGAAATCAGCGACTCTGAGGGGAACCATAATCGACCACTAAAAATGAATCTCGCTTCACCGAGGAGAACAACCCTGACTGGCCTCCTAGGACACCAAAGTCCTTTTAGGGTACAGAATACTCATCTGAAAGTGGCAACTTCACTGGGGAAGAATCCAAATCCAACCTGCCAGGGATACTTAGCTGGGGAATAATCTACCTCTGCTATAGATTGCTCCGTGAGGGAATCGGCATCGACCTCTGCTAGGGGTAAATGAGAATAAAACTCAACAATATCAACCTCTGAGGGGAAAAAGAGCCAAAGACTTGGACTTTGTGAGGATAATAACATTGCATTCGTCCCACTTCTGGGGAAATAAACCCAAATCTTCCTGTCAGGGAAAACTCCAATCTCAAACCACTGGGATGGTCGTACACAATTAATCTGCTGGGGATGGCTACACTCTGCCGGGGACATCAATCTTAACCCACTGAATAACCTTGATCCAGCTCCGATAGGGATAAATGTCATCTCAACTGCTAGCAATCTTAAATTGATGAGGAGAAACAATCTCAACTTGTTCATCTCTGCTGGCGAGATATTCCTGATTTATCAACACCCTAGGGAATACAAAATCTCTACTATAGAGAGGTGATATTATTCGAGCCTCGTGTCGGGGAACGTGATAACCTGTGAGTTACTGGAAATTATCGTGCTAGGTACAGTTGGACATTTTTGGTTTTAGGGATAGGAACAGGTTTATGGTGATAGGGATTTATTTCTGGTTACCAACATAATGGATTTTAGAGGGAAATACTAGACGAGAACTAGCATTCAGGGGTGGACTACCAAACAAAAACTGGTGTCAAAATGGTTAAGTTGTCAGACGAGAACTGGCTTCTAGGTTTGGTATCAAACGGGAACTGATTTCTGGTTTGCATACGAGAACTAGACTTCACAACTGTATTAGCCAGACGAGAATTGGTTAAACAGTAGGTTAAAGGAAAGGGTGACCAGACGAGAACTGGTTAAAAAGCTGACATGCACCAGACGAGAACTGGTGTTTACTAACGGGTTGACCAGACGACAACTGGTTTGCAGGTTTTCCAGACGAGAACTAGGTTTGGAAATGAATGGTTACACGGTTTTGACAAGTAACAGGTTTAGGTTGTGGGATGACGACCCAACAAAGACAAGGCGTTTTCGGAAGGTTTAGGTTATGTGATAAGGTAATGGCACGATTCCCCGACACTCAACTCTTACTGAGGAGAATAAACTCGCGTGAGTAACTTGCCCTAGTGTAATTCAACTTGCCCCAGTCTGATCTCTGGGAAAGAGTTCACCTTGAGAAGAAAATAGCTTTCCATGAGACGACCTCGAGATGGCTTGCCCCAGAATCTGTATCACGAAAGGATTCACCCTTGATTAACCAACTCTCAACATGGTTGGCTTCAATATACTCTTAAAGTAGCTTGCCCCTGAATGAGCGTTAAAGCAACTTAACCTAATCTGATTGAATACCGGAGGGATCTTCCCTTAACTCATAGAAACTCCAAGTGATTGCCCCTGATCGGGTCTCGAGAACATTCACTGCTGATCAACTGCTTCTTGAATGATCCATAATCAACCGGTGCTTCGGGACTTGTCCTCAGACTGACTGATTTCAAACTCACTAGATGTTAATGCCCCAAATTCACAGGGTTTCCAAGTACACCATTCTGGTCCAGACTGCTGAACGGTCCAGTCCTGTTCGATTATTCCCTTTTGGAATTTCTTCCATGTCAACTACTGACTTGCAATTAAAATATTTTATTCACGAATGGTAACTTTAATGCAGTGTTCATGTAGATTTTGAAAAAGATGTCACTTGCTCAGTGTCGTGACAATGAGTGACGAATGAACCCAAAAGTCCAAACGTAGTGCTGATTTGATCAATGAAAAATACAACAAGGATATGATTAGCAAATCATGTAGGAGTCAGGTTACTCAACCTCATCGTAATACACTTTCAGAGTAAACCCTGCCTAAGTTAGGTCTTTTAAGGGTTGTATCATGGTCGGATTCACGGTTATTGAAACAAAGGATATTAGGCTTAAAGTATGATTTGTACCCACCCATTCTCCGTGATGATCTCCAATCCTATGTTCAGTTAACCTGACACAAGCGCTCACCTCTTCAAAAGGTTTATTGAAGGGTAGGAGCGATGGTTAAGGACTCCACAAGTTTTTCGGAGTGACAGTTACCCCTTTTATCTTTGGTGTCTGTATCTACACGACTTCGTCCTTGTTTGAGGATTTTTCTTTTGAGATCCTTTCTTTTTATTCTTTTATTCCCTAATTTTTTCCTGGACTAACTCTTTTGAGTTCTTTTCGATTTTGAAGTCCAGCGGGATGCCCTTTTTTGCCCAAGTATTTGCTTTCCAGCTTTTCTTTTTCTATTTACTTAGCGGGCTTTCTTTTCGTTTCTTTTTTTTTTTGAAACAAGTCGGGTGACACTGATTGTCTTAATTTCTCTGAAAGGGTTGCAACTGTCTCACTCCTGATTTGTGAGGTTTAACTGTTGTGGTTGATGAGGTACAACCTCTTGAGAGGGATTAATATGATTGGTCCTCGAATGGGGACACTCCTCTATGATGTTTGAACGCTCAGTCAAACTAACTGACAACTACCCTGCCCCGAGTTAAGATGTGAGGGTTTGAAAGTCCGAAAGAAACTCCTACTTCTAGGCTCGAAGTGGTTAACTAGGGACTAAATCCTTATATCTCCAATGTTTAGGGGATTTAAAACAATGCTAGTACATCATCAATAGGGTTTTATCCAAAAGCATACGATCATCAATTATGAGTATTCAATTTTCGTCATTCTCCCTCCCATCTTTGCTAATCATAGTGATAAAGTGGAGTGAATAAAAAAGTGCAAGTGTCGGTGCAGTGCAAAAATTGAGTGAAAGCGACATGATTAATTCATAAAATGCATAGTCACTTCATTAATATTACCATTCAGAACAACAATGTTTAAAAGCAAGTAGCAACTAACAAAAAAGAAACTACAAATGCAAATGATAAAAAGTCCAAGGACTGCCAATGCTGAGGACGTCTGCCTGTCTGGACCACTGGCTTTTGGAAATGACCCTCTGAATCTGGGAGCTCAGACATCTGAGAGGTTGACATGAACAACCAAAACTCCTTCTGGAAAGGAAATCCACCCTTTGTCGATCAACTGCTGCACTTTTGCTTGAAAAGCTTTGCAATCTTCGGTTGAATGCCCCATGGATCCACCATGATATCCACACTGAGCATGGGGATTGTACCCGGGAGGGTAAGGTTTTGGCACAAGCTTAATAGCTTTAGGCTCCCCCAAAGAGTTCTGAACCAGATGTGGCAAAAGCTGGTCGTACAACACAGGAACTAGATGAAAAGGAGCAGTCCTTCTTTCCAAGTTGTTACGAGGCCTACTCTGATTTTGGCGCTGATTCGAATAACCTCGGCCATGGGATCATTGATTTTCTTGAGGAGGAACCCAAAGTCTCTGATGTGGTGCCATAGGCACAGTTATCTGTCCAGAATAACGAGACAGAGAAGATACCGACCGCTGAGAAGATGAAGAACCAAAAGATTTCATCGATTCACTCTGAGAATACCCAACATCTGTCATGACTGCATTGATCACAATTTATTCTTCCGTTTGAAGGCTACAGAGGGATTCAGCTTCACTAGCCTGGCTGCTCGAGACATTCTGAATTTTTCCAGTCTTAACGCCATTCACAATATGTTCTCCTATTAATACCAATTCAGAGAAATTCGGTGCAATTCCAAGCATCCTTTCAAAATACGGGCTTTGTAAGGAGTTATGAACATGTCTGCCAACTCTTGGTCTAGGAGCGGTGGTTGCACTTTGGAAGCAAATTCTCTCCATCTCTGAGCATACCTTCTGAACGGTTTCATTGATCTCTTGAGATAATTCTTGCAACTGCATGCGACCGGGAGCCATATCCAGATTATACTCGTACTGTTTAAGAAAAGCCTTGGCTAAATCCACCCATGATCGGATCTGATTACTCTCTAACTGCATATACCAACTCAGAGATGCCCCAATCAGAATGTCCTGAAAACAGTGAATCATTAACTTGTCGTTGTGCACAAACAAAGTCATTCTTCTGCAGAACATCACCAAATGTTTCCTCGGGCAACTATCCCATTTGTACTTTACAAACCTCGGCGCTCTGAAATTCGGAGGTAACACTAGGTCGGAAACGAGACACATGTCTGAAGCATTGAGACCAACAATATCTTTAACTTCCAAGGCCTTGAATCTTTCATCCAACACATGAATCCTTTTAGCATACTCAAGAGCTCTTCGGTCTTTAGTCTTCCTTATCGAAACCTCTCTTCTGGACTTCGGCACAGAAGGAACAACATCATGATAATCTGTAGGATCGGGGGGAAAAGAATGTTCACTTTGGACAACAAACTGTTCATGTAGACCTTGGCCTTCAACATAAGGCTGCACAGGTTGAGCTTCATTAAGGTTGTTCACTTGCGGAAGGTCTTCATTGGGCAGAGAACCATACAGAGGATTAGTCATCACAGTAAAACCTGACAAGGTATCAACATTCTGGAAGTCGTTCTTTGACATGGCTACCAACAATCTTCCACTAACTTCACTGCTTGATTCTACTTCAACCACTTGGTCGTCTTCCCACAATCACCACTTGCTCAGAACCAACACCGGAGAATCACCCTCTGAATCAAAACAAAGGCTGGATAAGAGCTCTGGCCAGCTAGAGAATGAAATACAAAATGATGTGAAGATGCTTATGCAAATACAATGCAAGATGCAACAAACACGGGATCACAGCCCCCACAAAGCTCTGAATACTGCTGCGCTGCTGAATGAGTAAGTTCACTCTGAAGAGAGAAACCTAAATATCGAGTTGGCTGGAAGTCAAGTATCCTGCATAAAACGCTCCCACTCACATGTATGGACCTATCCACTAATAAGTTTCGACATCCTATGCATTCATTAGCGTCACAAACTTTCAAGAAATGATGATACGTTCAGCATTTCTGGTTTGGCATCATCATCCTGTGAAGAGGCCTCACTTAGCTGAATCACAAATGATCGATCCCCAGAGTCGGCAACTCTCAGATCCAAAATCCCCTCAAGCCCAAAGGGCCGGAAAATAAATCATCAAAGAGAATCTCGTCTGAGCGCAAATTTCGTGGTGAACTAGTATATGTAAAGCATGCACGCCCACCACTACTCTCCACTACTAATGCTAGGTGTGTACTCAAGCCTGGGTTTTGGTTTATCTCTCAAAGGAACAACCACCCAACAACACAACAGCAACAAATAGTAATATAGTGCGGAAAATGTAAATACAACAATATACAAAATACAACACACAAAATATACACCCACAAACCAAAACATACAAGCGCTAGGACTGATTCGCATAGGGAATGGGACCAGTCCCCAGCAGAGACGCCAGTTGTCGCTACTGCGAAAAAAGGTGTCGGCAATGATAGAAGAGTCGCCACCGTTCGTTATTTATCCCGACGAGGGAAAGGAAACGAGCAGAGAAAACCTGAAGAAAACAGGAGAACACAGGTCATCGCAACCATGTCTCGGGGTTCGGGAGTCGGTTACGCAAGGGGAAGGTATTAGCACCCCTCACGTCCGTCGTACTCGACGGGATCCACGCTTGGTTGTCTAGTCTATGGGATGTAAAACAATCTATCTATGGCTTCTAAAGCTAAATGGAAAGAACTGACTCGATAGAGCATCGCTGCTCTATGCCTACGTATTCCCTTGTGCAATGGGAAAGTCAGAGTCAACGTAGTTCGGGAAACTACGGGGGAAGTTGCTCGCCAAGACGTCGCGTCTCGTGCCTACATATTCTCATTTGGTACGAGAAATCAGAGCAGCTGTAGTTCATCTAACTACAGGAAAGGGGGAAAAGTGCTCGCTAGGATCATCGCAATCCTATGCCTACGTACTCTCAACAGATATGAGAGATCAGAGCAGCCGTAGTTCAACCAACTACAGGAAAGATGGTCTCAATTTCCTGGGGGCAAGAGAAGGGATCTCAATCGCCAGGACGCGAGAGAAAAGGGTTTCGATCACACGGGGGCGAGAACAAAGAGGAAACAGGCCTAACACGCCCAAACGGGAAGGAACTCGACACACACGCAAGAACCTAAGGGTGCTACACTAAACACTCTAGGCCATTAAGGGGAAACCCCTCAATCACCATTTCCTACGTATCTAACGCTACCGCTCACAACACTCGACGGTTGAATACAAGAGATGAAATAAAAACAATGTTATCGAACGGAGTGGTTCCGTTGACCCTTAACATTACGTGCAAGCTCCATTTCCAAGCTTTTCTCCTTTGATCCTTGATGATGATATTTTGAATCAAAACCAATGTAATGCTAAACCGTCGTAATTCGACTCATAAATGAAGTCAAACTCTAAGAGGTAGCATATTGATATCTGTGTCAAAGACAAGATAGAGAAATGATATTACGAATCACTCTCCAATTGATCATGTCACACGGACCAAACCAGAGGAAAATCCAAAATAAAATCAGAAGAAGAAGAAAAAATAAGGAAAGAAAAAGATGGTCTCGGATCCTACATCATCCATCAACAAGTCGATTAATAACGGCTTACAGAATTGTCGTCATCAACCTACAAAATGAAAATGATGTGAAAAGTCCATTAACAAATGGAAATAATATTCAACTCCTAAAATTGACAATAAGCTCCTAATAGAAAAAAGTTCTAAAGGAATATAAAGGAAATTGAACTTGAATATAGAATATAAAGTTCTATACAAAAATAGTACATAATATTCTAAGGAAAAAAACTATAATTTTCTACAAGAAAAAATAGTAATTCATATGTCTATACAAAAATGCCCAAAAGAAAATAAAGGAAAGGGGGTGTAGCCCAGAACAGGGGGGTTCAGCCAGAAAAATTGAGGTTGGGCTTTAAGCCCATATCCACAACAAAAACAGCAAGCACAAAAAAAAAGGGGGTCTAATCCAAAAAATGAGAGACTGGGCCACAGGCCCACTAACCCAACTTGGAGGATCCACGAAGACTTCACCTTCTTCCCTTTTGCAAACCCTAGCTGCGCCGTCAGCTGTTCCTTCTTTGTCTCAACTCTATCCGTTCAACCTCACTCCGCCACCCTCACCTCACCGCCTCAGCTTCCTTCACCTAAACATCACCACCAGACGTAACCTACGAGCCAAACGCAAGAACATATCCGAAAGATCTTCCAGATTTCTGTCGAGTATTAGGGCTCGAGCTTGGTTGAAGCTAACGGATGAAGATCAGGGTCTCATTTTGGAGTTCGCGTAACTTCTCCCTTGTTGATGAGTCTTCAGATAATGCTGATATTAAATAGCTAAAACTAATAAAGCACTACTAATTAAGCTAAAACGAAAATTAATAATGCTGATCAGAATTAAAACGATATTAACTAATAAAGCTAATTAAAGCTAAAATCAATTAATATCCAAATTAGATATATCTAAAATCCTAACCAAACTAATCTAGATTAATAAATCCTAATAAAAGAATCTAAATCAATCTAAAAATATTAAAAGACCTAATATTCCAAAAAACAATTAATATTCTAAACTATAAAATCTATTAAAATAGAAAACAATTAATTCTATAAACCCTAAAAATGCTATTAAAATCTATTAAACACTAGAATATCTAAAAATAGAGAAAATGATCTAAAAATATATTTAAAATCTAATAATAGCTAAAAATGGGGAATTAAATTTAAAACCTATTAAAAAGAATCTAACACTTCTAAAAAGATAGGAATTAAATCTAAAAAAACTTTTAAAATCTAAACTTAATTTCTATGCTGAAAATTAACGAAATAAATCCTAGGAAATTGCTAATAACCCCATGAGGAAAAACCGATGGAAATCAGTCAAATCAGCGAATAAGAATGCGAGAATGCAACGACATAACCGGTAAAAATGCGAACACCGAAATATCCTCAAAAACAACAGCTTAGGTTGCAAACACCGGGAAGAGCACACCTCCAAAATAAAACTCTGCTTATCCGAGCTGGTTTGAATCGCCTGAAACGCGAGCAAAGGACTGTAATCCCGATAAAATCAATCCGGCCGAAAAAATACACAGTATGTGATATGCAAATGCAAATGCTAATGAAACTAAATATAAGCCAAATACAAGAAATGGTTGGTCAAATTTTCGGGTACAACACCTGTTTGATCTCCCTGTTTGAGATCTCAGATTGCCCATTAGTTTGTGGGTGATATGCAGTAGAGACTCTGTGCACAACTCCATACTTCCGGAGCAAGGATTCCATGGTGCGGTTACAGAAATGAGTGCCTTGGTCATTGATGATAGCTCGCGGTATTCCAAACATGCAAAAGATATTAGACCTAACAAAATCTGCAACAACTCTAGAATCATTTGTCCTAGTGGGGATAGCTTCCACCCACTTTGAAACATAGTCAACAACAAGTAAAATATAAAGGAAATCAAATGATACATGAAAGGGACCCAAGAAGTTGATTCCCCATACATCAAATACCTCACAGAAAAGCGTAGGCTACTAAGGTATTTCACTATTGCGAGTGATGTTTGTACCTGCTATCTGGATCTCTTTACAAGTGCGGCAAGTCTCATAGGCATCCTTAAAAATAGTTGGCCAATAGAAGCCTGAATCAAGAACTTTTCTGGCAGTTCTTTGAGAGCCAAAGTGTCCTCCGACTTGAGATGCATGAGAAAAGTTTAAAATGGATTCAATCTCATAGTCGGGAACACATCTTCTAATTACCTGATCACTACCAAATTTCCAAAGATATGGATCATCCTAAACATAATATCTGGCATCACTCTTGAGTTTGTGAATTTGTGATCTAGATGCACCTGTAGGAAAGACACCAGTAACAAGATAATTAACAATGTCAGCAAACCAAGGTGTTATCCCATGCAAAAGTAAAAGCTACTCATCAAGAAAGTCATCCTGAATAGGAAAAGGATCTTCATCTCTCTCTATCCTGCTCAAGTGGTCAGCACTAAATTCTCAGCTCCACTCTTGTCTTTAATCTCTACATTAAACTCTTGGAGCAACAACATCCAACGAATCAATCTCGATTTTGCATCCGGCTTCTTCAATAAGTACTTTAAAGCTGCATGGTCAGTAAAAATAACAACCTTGGAACCTAGAAAATAAGATTTGAATTTATCAAGAGCAAAAACAATAGCTAGCAGTTCTTTTTCAGTGGTAGTGTAATTTGACTGTCCAGAATCTAAAGTCCTAGAAGCATAGTAAATTACATGGGCAACCTTATCAACTCTTTATGCAAGGATAACTCCAACATCATAATTAGAAACATCACACATAAGCTCAAAAGGGAGGGTCCAGTAAGGTGGCTGGATTATGGTAGCGGATGTCAATGCTTTCTTCAAGAAGTCAAACGCTTGTTTGCATTTGTCATCAAAGTGGAAAGTGATGTCATTCTTCAAAAAGTTTGACAGTGGAAGAGCTATCTTGCTGAAATCCTTGACGAAACGCCTGTAAAAACCTGCATGATCAAGAAAAGAACGAATCTCGCGAACGCAAGAAGGGTAAGGCAATGTAGAAATCACATCCATTTTAGCAGGGTCAACAGAAATTCCTTTTTCAGAAATTATGTGACCAAGAACGATTCCTTGCTCAACCATAAAATGGATTTTTTTCATAATTTAAAACAAGGTTAGTCTTGATGCATCTTTCTAAAACCATAATCAGACTACTCAAACATGCATCAAAATAAGAACCATAAACAGTGAAGTCATCCATAAAAACTTTCATGAAATTTTCGATAAAATCCACAAAAATGCTAATCATGCATCGCTGGAAAGTGCCAGGAGCGTTGCAAAGACCAAAAGGCATTCTCTTGTAAGCAAAAGTACCGAAGGGACAAGTAAAAGTGGTCTTCTCTTGATCTTCCGCTTTACTGAATTATGGTAGACCGACTCCAAAGGGATTAGCTCTCCATCGTTCTTCCAAGCGTAAGAAAAATTATGAAAAATTGTCAAATCTGTAAAAAAGGTTCGTGAACAGTGATATCGGCTGCTAGGTATTAGCAGAAAACCAAAACAACCTGACTGAGTCAAATACATAACCCATGCCCAGTTCTAAATGACCCGAAACTAAATAAAACCAATGCTGCAGCTTTAAACGAAATTCTGGGTAATATACGCTCCGTGTATGACTTCGAATCCAACAGGAAAGTTGTAGTTCTCTGTCTTAGCTTTCCGTCGACTGGTAGAACGCGTCGATCCGACTCCCAAAACTCCAGTTATGATTGTTTTCGTAAAAGCTGCTAAAGTGGAAGATTAAGTACGAAAATTAAATAAAGGTAAATATAAACTGAAATAGAAAAATATTATAAAATATAAAAATGAACTAATCAAACCATGGAAATGCATAACTACAAACATGGAAGAATATGTATCAAAATGCACTGATCACTCATGCTTATGCTCATGCGCATGCATATGCTGACAAAACAGACGAGCGGAGGAGCAAACAGGAGATGAAATAAACATCTCGACGGAGATACCCGACGACCTCTGCAAAAGTACATCTATTAACGGGATAGGAAATGTTGATGGTGGAACCAAATCTTGCTTCAAAGTTCCAAATTCTCTGGGGAGAACAAAAATTCCATTTGGGGATAAGATATCATGACTTCACTAGAGAGGATTGCCATCATGAATATGAATTTGATCAAAGAAGACCTGCTCATTGGGAGTGTCATCTTAGGAGTGGAGACTTCTAGAGATAAAATAAATATCCGCTTCATGGGGAAGATGTGGAGCTAGGCATCTTCATGGAGAAAAAGTAGCAACTTCTTGGAAAAATACATCAACTTCCTGGGGAAAGTAACATCAGCTTCCCTGGAGAAAGTATCCCGACTTCTTGGGGAGAATATGACAATCTCCTGGGGAATATTTCTTGAGGAAAGTATGATAACTTCAGTGAGGAAAAGATGATTCCACTGGGAGTGGGTCCTTAAAAAATGTGCCACTTGGAAGATGCTGGGGAGATCTCTGCAGTCTTGAAAGTCACTGGAGATACTGGATCAGTTTAAAAGTGTTGTCAGCTTATAGTCTTGCTGCAGACTTGCGTTGAGGCAATGGTTTAAAATTGCTTCTGCAACCATGAGACTTACTAGGGAATGTAGATCGCCTGCGGTAAAATTTATCGGGGCAGGAAAAGCGTAATAGTCGCCATTTTGAAAAACATAATGCCCCAGAGTACGTGCTTTATGAGAAAGAGTCCTCTCAAGAGGATTTTACAGAGAACATGGAGTCTGATTGCCCCACTGATTTCAAACTCTTGGAGAGATTTGTCGGATCTCGACGTAACTGGCCCAGACTTACAGTGTAATGACTGAATCTTCAAGAAAAATTTCTTAAGAACGTCAGGTTTGCATCAATAAGCGATTTGGAAACCACCTGCCCTTGTCTAGCAAAATCTTCAAGTTCCATTGTTGATGTCTATATGTAAATGTCTAAGATAATCAGGCAAAATCAACACGCATGAACTGCTAATCCTGAAATTGTTAATGCAACATACATATTTGTCTTGAAAAATTTTTTTGAACAAAAAAGGATACCACGATAACCTATGACTGAATCACTAGTTAGGATATGAATTTAATTTATAAAGCCAACATCAAATTTAAGCATAGCTCGTAGGAGTCAGGAAATGTTATCTCATCAAGTATGCTTTCTAGATAAACCCTACTTCAATTAGGTCTTTTAAAGGTTGCATTGTGGCTTAGTTCACGGTTTAAGAAACAAAGGATAAAAGCTCAAAGTTTATTTGTACCCACCCCTTCTCCGTGATGTTATCTAATCCTATATTCAGTTAACTGGGTGCGAGCACTCATCTCTCAAGCGGATTTGATATGGTCGAGAACTCATCAAGGCTTTGGACATGGCAGTCACTCACCTATTTTCTTTGGTGTTTGATCACACGACTTTGTTAGTTACTGGGATTCTTTATTTTAATCCCTTGTTTTTGATTTTTTTTATTCCCTAACTTTTTCCTGGACGAAGTCTTTTGCATTTGACTTCGGGAGTCCAGCAGGATGCCCCAGTTTTGCCCAAGCCTCCTTCATAGGTTTTAACTTAGCGGGCTCTTTCTTTTTCATTCATTATCTTTTTTATGAACAAGTCGTGTGACTCTTTTGAATTTTGACCTTTTTGAAGGATTGTGACTGCCTCACTCTTCAAGTAGTTGAGGAATGGTCATTATGTTTTTTCGACCTCTAGCCTCCTAATATGTTAAGGATAAAAATGGATTCTCGAATGTATGCTCTTTTTGAAAGTCATAGTGTTCGATCAGTTTAACTGAACAACTACCCTACCCCAGGTTAAGATTAGGGTTCTTATCTAGAAAAGAAAATTCCTACTTCAAGGCTCAAAGGGGTTAAAGAGGCATTATCTTCCTTATATCTCCAGTGTTTAGGATTTGAAATAATGTCTTACATCATCAGCAGGGTTTCATTCGAAAGCATATGACAAGAGATCTTGCGTTTTGATTCATCATCATCCTCCCAATACTCTACCAAAGCCAAGAGATCGGGTAAAGTTGGCATTATAAATTATGAAAAATAATTTTATGAGTGAATACAAATGGATTTCTTCAAGGCAAACATATGCATTGCATTAATCATTCAAAAGAAACAAGTTCGTACATGCTAAATATGCTTTTATAATCAAAGAAACAAAATACATATAGATAAACAAAATGAACTGTCTGACAAGCCTATCTTAAAAGAGCCCATTAGGTCTTTGTGTTCAAGACCGGCACATAGTGGTGTTTTCTTCTGGCAGAGTCCCATCAGAATGATACATCCTGCTTGCCCCAACTATGTTGGTCACAGTCTTCAAATCTTCCCTCGGAATAACTTTCCTAGATTCTTTATCAATCATGGTCACATCATATTTCCAAGGTACAACCTTAGGATCACTGAAATGAAATGGACTTGGCTTCTTAATAATCACCGGCTTCGGCTGATTCACTGTAGAAGTAACTGGCTTAGATATGCTGAACACGGGCTTTGCGAAATTTGATCTTGGCAAATGGGAAACCCTGCGAGTAGTCCTAATCTGAGAAGCGTTAACAACCCCATGACTTGGTAAAGGGTTGTTCTTGACATTTGGCTGGGGATCATCAAAAGACAGGATCTTTTTTTCCATTAACTCCCTGACAATGTGCTTTAGAGCATAGCAACTTTCTAAATCATGGTCAGGCGCACTCTCATGAAATAAACAATGAGCTGCGGTGTTGTAATTGGCAGGTAGTGGATTGGGAGGTGGACCCAAAGGTCTGGTAGTAATCAGACCTTGTTGCACTAATGAAGGGTACAACTCGGTATAAGTCATCGGAATAGGAATCGGCTTGTACTGTCTCCTGTTGGGAACATTATGACGAGGTGCCTGATTCTTCGACTAATATGCAGGAGTGTTGGGCACTCGTTGATAGTTGGCTGGAGCTTGTGCAGGCTGATAACCAGGAGGTTACTGATAAACCAGAGATTGATAGATAGGAGTCGGTTGCACAGACTGATAAATGGGAACTTGTTGGTTGTAGGTAGGTGTAACAGCAACTACATAGGGTTGTTGATCATACTGAACCAGATAACCTTGTTGTTGAATATAATTTTGCTGATGTTGCCAAGGTTGATAAACGGCCATTTCACAGTAGTAAATGGTCGAGTGGCTCTTCGGGCAAGTAACACCTTCATAACGGTCGAAGTTCGGAGTTTTGAACTTTGGAGGAACAACTTGTTGAACTGGTTGAGCAATAGGAACCGCAGAAGGAGTCGGCATAGAACCAGGTGGGAAACCATGAGGAGGTACATTCGCAACAGTAACAGCTGGTTAAGGACCCACAATATTACCGGTGATCTCAGAAACAACAATGGGCTAAGTATCTATCTTTGCATTAATGGCCTGAAGCATCTCCATTATCTGCCCAACACTTCCTCGAAGGTTTTCAAGTTCTTTAATTACACGATCAAGCTCTTGATTTTGTTCCTTCATCTTTTTCTAAGCTCGAGCTCTGGTGTTGTACTAATGTAGAGGATTTATGGTGACAGAACTAGAAGCGAGAGAACCGAGGATGAGAAATCTGGATGAAAATGCAAATGCAAAAACAAGATGCAATGCAATGGTTTCGTGGATTTCAACGGTCGGTTTCAAATTGTTTTCTAGGAAAGCTGGAAAAAGTTTTATATTTGAAATTCAAGATTTTTTTTTGCAAAGGACGGTTGAATTCCTGAAACTAGGAATGTTATGATGTTGGATGCAATACACAAACACACAAGCACACAAAGGTCCTAGGTTAGAGGAACATGAGCGGAGCCAAGTTCTACCCATCCCGAAAGGTAAGTACTATGGGTTAATTGTACCTGCAGAATAAGGTTCTAAAGAGGTGCCCGAAGTCATTAGTTCATCTTTCAGATATTATCAATTTCTCGACTGACTCGGTAGTTAATAATATTCTCAAGAGAACCTCTTTTGAGTGTAGTATCGCGTAGCAACTATTTCGGGTCTACTCCCTCATAGTCATTGCACTACGTCCTAGATAAGGCCAAAGTTGTGTTTAGGTAATTACGGTCCCCAGTATCACAGGCTCCAATCGAAAATAGTGAATGTCTTCACGACTACTCGTTCAACAATACTAGTTTTCAAAAGGGCCTCAACTGGGCGGTGATTCTCAAGTCAGCTTGGTCGGGACTCACTCCCTATAACCTTCCTATAATAATTGCACTCAAGTCCGGGTGTAGGACTTATCTCACAACAATGATACCCCAAGCAAGGTACAACAATATATACAAGGAAGCAGATAATATAGCAAAAAGCAAGCAATAAACAAGATAGGGATAAGCCTCAAAAGATGTACTTTCCCTAGTGAAGTCGCCATTTTCTGTTGCGATGAGAATAGGATATCAAATTATTGATTAATTTGAATCATAATCTTGCTTCACAACCGGTCTTTGATTTATCCGAAGGAAAGGTTAAAGAAAGGAAAAACCTATTTTGCATCGTAAACACAATGCGGGGAAAGACCTAGTGTTCGGGGGTTGGTTAAACTTAGGGAAGGTATTAGCATTATAAACTTCTATAGTACTCAACAGGAACCTCTTGTTTTAAATGTGCTATTGCTAAAACTATCTGCTTAAGGTCAATGCTAAGGGTTAAGGGTAAAGAAAAGGACCTAAGGGGTTAGTCCTAAGTTTACTCGCCAAGATTCGCATCTTGTGTCTACGTATTCGAGGTAGGGGATGGATCAAAGTAATTGTAGTTCCCCTTGAAAGGGAGGAATAGGAACTTCTTGACTATGGTCAAGGTTTTAGGGGGAAGTAAACATTCATAGGGAAGCGCTTACTTTGGAGTATGGTGACTCCGACTTCTATATTGTAGTTGGATTAAAAAGGGTGTAAGTATGTATTCCACGGCGGAAACCTACATGGAGTGCGGCGACTCCTAATCCTAAGGCTAGGATAAAGGGTGGATGTCCACGGTGGGATGCCTAAGCATGAGTACAGCGACTCAAAGTCTTAAGGTTTAAAAGGGTAGGGTGTAGGTTATTGACACGACGGTTAAACAGGTAACCCTTCCTTCGGCGGGGAAAACAGTAAAGATAAAATGGTGATATAAGTAAACAGAGATAATTGAAGATTAAAGTAGAATGATAAGTGATGATAGCAGTGATAATTGATAGCGATATTAGCTGAGGATTATGATTAGGGGTGACAGTGAAAATGGAATAAGCGATGAAATTTTTTGTTTCTATTTTTTGAGAATATCATGGAATTAAAAATTAAGTCTAAGTTAAATTGATCAAGTTAAAATAGTTAACTTTGAGTTACCAAAAAAATATTTATTTATTTTTAAGAAAAATGAAATAAGTGGCAAACAGATTAAAAAATAATTTTAAATAACTTAATTAGAAATTAGAAACAAGTTCCTTTTGATTTTCTTTAATTATTAAGGAAGAGGGAATGAAATTTAAATTTAAATTAAAATTGAACATTTTTTGTATTTTATTATTCATTGTAATAACATTAAATCACAATTTAACTTAACAAACTAAATGTATTTTTGTTTTGTTTTTTTTATTATGAAAAGAGAAAATAGATAATGTTAGTTTTAAAATTATATATATATATATATATATATATATATATATATATATATATATATATATATATATATATATATATATATATATATATATATATATATATATATATATATATATATATATATATATATATATATATATATATATATATATATATATATATATATATATATATATATATATATATATATATATATATATATATATATATATATATATATATATATATATATATATATATATATATATATATATATATATACATATATATATATATATATATATATATATATATATATACATATATATATATATATATATATATATATATATATACATATATATATATATATATATATATATATATATATATATATATATACATATATATATATATACATATATATATACATATATATATATATATATATATATATATATATATATATATATACATATATATATATATATATATATATATATATATATATATACATATATATATATATACATATATATATACATATATATATATATATATATATATATATATATATATATATATACATATATATATATATATATATATATATATATATATATATATACATATATATATACATATATATATATATATATATATATATATATATATATATATATATATATATATATATATATATATATATATATATATATATATATATATATATATATATATATATATATATACATACATATATATATATATATATATATATATATATATATATATATATATATATATATATATATATATATATATATATACATACATATATATATATACATATATATATATATATATATATATATACATACATATACATATATATATATATATATATACATACATATATATATATATATATATATATATACATACATATATATATATATATATATATATATATATATATATATATACATACATATACATATATATATATATATATATACATACATATATATATATATATATATATATATACATACATATACATATATATATATATATATATATAAATATATATATATATATATATATATATATATATATATATATATATATATATATATATATATATATATATATATATATATATATATATATATATATATATATATATATATATATATATATATATATATATATATATATATATATATATATATATATATATATATATATATATATATATATATATATATATATATATATATATATATTTCTGGGTTTTAAATAATTATAAAGAAAAAGAAAATTAGAATTAACCTAATCTAAAAATCTTTTTATATTTTTTTGTTATTGAGTCAAATTAAAAAAAAAAGTTAATTAAACCTAATATATATTTTTTTATTTTATTATATTTTAAAATTTAAAAATACCAATGAATATTCTATCATTTTTTAATTAAAATTCACTTTTATTTTTTAGATTTTAATTATTTTTGGTTAGTAGTTAGTGGATTAGTGTTAGTTTTTCATTATTATCATTAATAATTACAACCACTAATATAAACAAAAAATAAAATGATAAAATTAAACAAAGAAAATTAAAATGAAAAAATGGGTCGGGTTGGGTCACCACTCCCCAGACCCGACCCCATTAGATGGTATAAAATAGGGGGAGTAAGACAAATTAGGGTTTTAACCCCAATTTTCCCCACGTGCCTGCGGCGGTCATGGGCTTCTTCTCCGAGATTATTTTTTCTTCCTTTCTGGCTTTGCATGCGCTTTTCTTCTCCTCTTATTTGCTTCTTCTCCTTCTTTAATCCTGAAACATAATTAAAACAAACGCAGAACCCGAAGTGTTAGAAAAGAAACGACTATTTACGGTGTTGTTGATGTTGGCTTGTGATTCGTTTCCTTTGGGCAATGATGAATGTGTATTATGAGCCTCTTTGACAGTTTTTTTGGATGGATTCGTTTGGTTTTGATCTGTGAATGATTTTCGTTCTGGATGATGGTTTTTCGACTGGTGGCTTCTATACAGATTTGATGGTGTTCTGATGATGTTTCTGGGCTGTGATGAAGGTTCTGAGCCCGAGAGTTTCCGGATTCGTTGGAATCTTCAATTGATTCCCGGGTTTTCTTTGAGACTCTCCATTTTGGGATGATTTTCTGTATGATTTTTGTTCGTCGTTTTGGACGGATTTTGGCGATGATGTTGGAAGACTGAGCCTTGAGGGTTTCAGATTCGGATTTGTGTTTGTGATTTTCTGATGGTTTTTTTGATGATATTTTTCGGATCCCTTTAACTTCTGTTCTTTTTTTTTTATATTACTCTTCTTCTTTTATTACAGATCTTGGTGGATTTAATGATGTTTCCTTTTTCAGCAAACATGTCTTTGACATGTTGTTAATTTTGGAAGGTGTTTATGGTGCTGTCGGCCGTGTTGATGGTCTTGTTTGATATTTTCTACCATTTTCGGACCCTTATTGATGATGATATTGTTTACCATTTTTGTTTCATTTGGATCTTAATGGTGGTGACAGCAGTTTCATCTGTTTCATTTTTTAGATGGTCCGGATTTGTTTCACTGGATTTGGATATCCAGATTTTTGATATGAACTGGATTTAGTTTACTGGATTTTCCTTAAAGAACCGTTTGGCTGCAAAATCACTTTTCTCTCTCTCTCTCTCTCTCTCTCTCTCAAAAGAACAGAAGCTACCGAATTTACCGGAGGTTGGAAACAGAAAACGGGAGTTGGCGACGAAACTTGTTTTCTTGCCCTCTCGGAATGCCCGGTGATGACAATTTACTGATGGCGTCGAAACAACTGAAAAACCAATTTTTGATTAAATTAATCCACTGACAAATAATTCCTGACATTGTTTGATTTTCCGCAGGTTCGAAGAGTAGAAGATTGAAAATCGGGCGAGAAGAACTCTCATGAAGAAATTAAGAACTTTTTAGGCTTTAGGAATTAATTTGTAATTCCCCAACAATGCAAGCTTGTGTAATTGTAATAGAAATAAGCTTTTGAACTGAATAAAAATTCCATCTTTTGAATAAAATTCGAATTTCAATTCTCTCGCATCAACTGTGAACTTGATTCTCCTGACGTTAAATCTGAGCTATACTCTTATTACGAACAACTTTGAATTTCTTATTTCACAACGGAGTTTCTAAAAATGCCAACTCTTGAAAACAACATAACTCAAACGCGACTTCGATGCAACCTGTGAGTTAAGATTCAAATTTTCCTGTGACAAATAAACTCGTAAACGACTCAAATATTCAATGAATAAAGACTTCTTCTGAAAAATAGTTCTCGGATAAATGGAATCCCGATTCGTCCAAACTTTGATAGTCTCAAATCATACGATTCATAAATCAATCAAATAGTCCAACCTTTCATCTGACGGCTGATAATCCGTTACTCGAATAAGGATAGACTGTATCAAGAAGAATCTGACATCCACTCCGTCATGGAAATTCAAAACAGTTTTCAGCCAAATGTCTTGTAATTCGAGAGGTAGGAGACCCTAACTTCTTGGGGTCCTCTGACAATGAATTGGTTCTGTAATCGTCAAAAGATTGTGAACTAATGATAATTCTACACTTCATGAAATAAAGGCACCCAATAACATTTTTTTGGCTTTTTCCACACACCTGCAAAATGAACAAACTGAGCAAACCGGTTAGCGGTTAGTAAAAATGAGAAACGGGGTAAAATGGAATGCAAAATGATCACTAATCTAAGAGTAACATTTGGGGTTTGACACCGTGCTATGGACAAGATAGAGAAATGATATTGAGGATCATTCTACGATTTAATCATGTCGCACGGACCAAAAGTGGGATATCGTCTTAATCGCAAACATTATGTCGATTAATCGAAGGTAGCCTATTGCGATCCCAAAGTAAAGAAAATGACCCAAATGTTCATTTTCCATAGATTTGAAATCGGGAAGGTTATCGACTTCGATAATCCGACGCTTATGAATACAAGACTTCATTGATAGAAAGAATTAAAATAAAATCGAAATGAAGAAGAAATGAGGAGAGAAAGAGGGTGGTCTTGGATCCAACATTACTTATCAATAATTTGACTAATAACGGTTTACGGAAGTCTCATCATCGACCCAAAAAGCGATGAAAATAAAATAAGATGAATAAAAGTCGAAAATGGAAAGGAGAATCAAAGTGGGTCTCGGATCTATCGTTTTTCATCAATAATTTGACAGAAAAACTTAGAGGTTTCTTCATCGACCAAAAAAGAAAGATAAAATGAAATTGAAATAGAAAAATATATTCCAAATTAAAAATTCTAAAAGCTTATTAATTTACTAAAAATATTAACAAATCTAAAAATTAGTTTATAAAAAAAAGTTAGCTAACTAAAAACTTTTTTAGAAAATATATTTACAAACTAAAAGATATTAAAACTATCAGAAAAATGTTATAAGAATTTTAATAAAACTATTTTTTTATTAAAAATGGAAAAGGGGGGACTGTACATAAAATAGGGTAAGAACATATAAACAAAAGTGTGTGAGGATCATCTGGGCCGCTGGCCCATCACCTCCAAAGCAAAAAAACACGGGTGTGAAAAGAAAGGTATATGGGCTAATAGAAAGCAAATCTCGGGCCCAATATAAAATAACTAATCAGCAAGAATGGTTTCTAACAGCCTTTTATTATTACCTTCGGGTCAAACCAAAACAATGAATAGCACACGGTTTCCGCGTCACACACGTCACCTCTAAAAAAAGGTCAGAGCAATGAAAACGTGATTCATAAACCTCCATAGAAATCATCAACAGTTTCAAGAATAAATCCACAACAGATTTAAACTCCCCCTTGCAAACATGGGTTTTGATTTCTTTTCTTTCTCGTGAACGGTTTCAACAAATTTCAGATTTATATCGTATCCGTCCGGATTTGTTTTGGTTTAGAGGATTTTGTTACATGTGAAATGGAGGATTCACGGTGGTTCTGGGTTAGGGAGAAGATGAAGCTCGAGGTTTAATGGAGGTCATGGTCTTAATGTTGAAGGGTTCGACTTTTTGTTTTTTATATTCGGTGGATTGATAGAAATGTGATTGTGTTTTCGGACGGTTTTTTGGAAGTTTGGGGTTGATTAGAGAAATGCGTTTGTGGGTTTTCCGTTTCGGGTTTTGCGAGTGAAGGTTATGGTGATTTCGTGGAGTTTGGAGTGGGTTCCGATGGTTGTTTTCGGGTTGAGAAGAGATAATAGAGGTATTGGCTGAGTTTCTTTTATTGAAGAAGGAGGTTGGTGGTTCTGAGGAAGAGAGATGAGTTTAATGGTGGTTCTGGGTTTCGACGGGTTTCAGAGTTTTGGTTTGAGAATAAGTCTGGTTTTTCGTGGGTTAGAGGGTTGATGACGATGATGAATAGAAGATGGTTGAGGGTTGAAGACGAAAACGGTTGTCTGAGTTTAAGTTACGTTTTCACGGCGGGTTTTGCTTGTTGACGAGGATGATGAACAGTCGCGGCCGCTAGGATTTGTCAAGGTTGAAGAAGGTCTACAGTGCAGAGAGGAGGCTGCTAGGGTTACCCTCTAAAGAAGAAAATGAACAGGAGCCTCCCCTTTATATGCCAGACACGTGGCACTTGTGCTGCTGTTTTTTTGTCCTTTTATGATTAATTTGAATTGTTGTACTATCTAATGATTAATAATAATAATAAAGCTATTCTAATCCTAGTTTAAACTAAAATCTAACTATTATTTAAAATCTAATCCTAATCAACTAACTTAATTCTATCCGAATAATAATCTAATCTAATTAAATCTATTTAAACTCTAATTAATCAATATAAAAGACTAATTCTAAAATCTAATTCTAATAAAACTAATTCTTAAATTCTAATAAACCTAATATCTAACAAAATTCTAATTCTATTTAATATTTATTTAAAATTCTAAAATTATTTTCTAACTTAGAATTCTATTTTCCAAAAAACTATTTAATTAAATAAAAATGTATTCTAATAATTCTAATAAAAATATATTCTAAATCTAAATCTAAATAAATAAATCTAATTTAAATTCTAAATTAAAATTCTATATCTAAAAAATCTAATTCTTAAATTAAAATTCTAATAACTAAATCTAACTAAAACTTAATATTATATAAGCAAAATAAAAAGAAGAAATTATAAAGCAAAAATAGAAATAAAATCACAAAATGCCATGAAATAAAAACGGAAAAAGGGGCGAACACCGAAACGCAACAAAATTATCAGCACGAACTAAACCACCTGGAAGAGAAGAAATTTCGCTCGATTTCGACATGGAACTTATCATTTGAACTGGCTTAAATTGCGTAAAATCCGAACAAAACGGCTGTAATCGTGATAAATCCATTCTGGCTGATGACATGGACAGTATGCGCGAAATGAACGACCTAAATGATATGCAGATGAATGCGAAGCAAAATCCAGCCAAAGTTAGAAAACTCGAGGAAAAATTTTAGGGTGCAACACCCAGGTGTTGTTATCATGAAGAGATTTCATCTCATCATCCATGGCCTTCAGGCATTCAGTCTTCTTTCGACTCCTCATAACTTCCTTATAGTCTCCAAGTTCTTCGTCTAGAACCTCACTTGCAGAGATTAAGGCATAAGCTATAATATCTGCATACCCAAGGCTCTAAGGTGGCTTGATGACTCTCCTCGACCTGCCTCTTGCTAGAAGGTAGTCATTATCAATCTCTTCATCTTTGACAACATCTTCTACGTCTTCTTCAACTTCATCTGGGATACGCAATTTAGCATCAACATGTTTCACCTCAACAGGAATCTCTCCCTGTTCCATCTTTTCGTCAGCACCATCAATTTTCTTGAAAGTCATCTCTGCTTCATTGAAAAATACATCTCTACTGGTGATACACCTCCTGTGACCTGGCTCTAGGCACCATAGCCTATAAGCTTTGACTCCTTCAGAGTATCCCATGAACATGCATTTCAGAGCTCTAGGTTTGACCTTGTCTTGCCTAATATGAGCATAGGCCACACAACCAAATACTCTCAGTCTGTCGAGACTAGGTGGACGTCCCGACCAAACTTCTTCAGGTGTCTTCATTCCTAAGGCAATCGAGGGACATCTATTTATCATATAAGCTACTATCGAAACAGCCTCCGCCCAAAACACCTTCTTCAATCCAGCACTAACCAACATGCATCTAACACTTTCATGGATTGTTTGATTGAATCTCTCAGCTAATCTATTTTATTAAGGAGTACCTGCTACAGTCTTATGCCTTGTAATCCCAGAATCAATACAATAATTGTCGAATGCTTTGTTGCATAACTCAAGGCCATTGTTGGTTCTCAACCTCTTAACCTTTCTGCCAGTTTGAGTTTCGACCAGAACTTTTCAACTTTTGAAATTCTCAAAAGTTTCATCCTTCGTCTTCTGGATGAATACCCATAGCTTTCTGGAATAGTCATCAACGATGGATAGAAAATACCTTGCACCTGAGTGTGAAGGATTTCTTGCAGGCCCCCAAAGATCAACATGAATGTAATCCAGGGATCATGTGTTCTTTGCTTGCCTCTATTAAACTTCGCCTACAGGATTTACCAAATACACAAAATTCACAAAACTCTAACTTTTCAACTTTGTCACCTCCTAGCAGGTTCTTCTTCCCCAGTTCGACTAGGCCTCTTTTGCTGACATGGCCCAATCTCATGTGCCATAATTCTGTCTTCGACACAGGTTTCGTGGATGCAACATTTGTCGAACCGCTTACAACCTCAGCCTGAAGGGTAAACAAGCCTTGTTTATTCACACCTCACAAGACTTCCTTCGACCCCTTCGTGACTCTTAGGATACTTTTCTCTCCTTTAAAAACGTATCTCTTTCTGTCGAATTCACCAAGAAAAATCAAATTTCTCTTCAAGTCAGGTACATACCTGACTTCAGTCAATAACCTTATTGACTCATCATGGAGCTTGAATCTCACAGATCCAATACCTGTAGTTTTACAAGATTTGTTGTTTCCCAGCAGCACCGATTCACCATCTTGATCACATAGCTCTTCGAACAATTCTCTGTTTGGAGTCATGTGCCAAGTGCAACCTAAATCCATAATCCACTCTTTTCTTGAGTCGCCACTTGAAACCACAAGAACATTAGATGAGTCAAAGTCATCTTGAACAATGGTTGCGTTGCTGTTACCTCATGATCTTTCAGGAGTTCAGGGCACACCTTTCTTGTGTGACCCTCCTTCTTACAGTGATAACATCGAATACTAGATGTTTCGCCACTATAAGACTTTTGTTGACTTTTACCTTTCTTCTTGTCGAACTTACCATCCTTCCGCAAGAATTTTCCCTTAACGGCCAAACCTTTCCCCACCGTCAAAGGTTTATGCTCCCTTCGTCCGTTCATGTCCTTAAAATACAAGGCTGATTGAAATTCTTCAAAGCTTAGGGATTCCCTTCCAAACAAGAGAGTTTTCTTGAAGTGATCATGTATTTTGGGCAAAGCACACAACATAAATAGTGCTTGATCTTCATCGTTGATCTTCACATCAATATTTTTAAGATCAAGAATTAGCTTGTTGAACATATCCAACTGCTCAGGCAACATTTTGTCTTCACTCATTTTGAATGAGTACAAATCTTGCTTCAGGTAGAGTCGATTCACCAGGGATTTGGTCATGTACAAACTTTCAAGTTTCACCCATAACCCCGATGTTGTAGTCTCCTTTGATACCTGTCGAAGAACCTTATCACCAAGGCTCAACAATATTATATTGTGGGCTTTCTCAATCATGCTCTTCTTTTCTTTTGTTGTTAACACAATGTTCATGGTTGTCTCTCCCTTCAACGCTTCCAAACAACCCTGCTGAACCAGTAGGGCTTTCATCTTCAAGCGCCACAGACCAAAGTCGTTCACTCGAGTGAACCTTTTAATCTCATACTTTGTTGAAGTCAACTTCTCCATGCTCACCGCACCAATTTGTTGTGAATCAGATGTCTTGAAACAAAATATAAATGGTTTCTTTATGATCAAGAAACACACAAGGGTTAGGGTTAACAATGAAAACAAGGTAAAATAACAAGGAACAACAAGGATTGGTTATAAAACACTATTCTTTCCTTTCTCTTAGAAACAAGATTGCAAGTATACAAGAATTACAAAATAACCTCTCTCTCTTGAAATTAGGATTTTATCTTCCTGTTTTTCCTTATGCCAAGATGAGAGACTAGCATGCTATTTATAAGAAAATTAGCACACTAACCTAATGGTTTTTTTTTAATAATTATCCATTACAAGCTAACTTAGGGTACAAGCTAACTTAAACAATTGGGCTTACAAGTCAGACCCAATTTAACATGCTAACAAACCTAGCAATATTGACTAATGCACACTAACCTAATGTTAGAACAACAAGGATTGGTTATAAAACGCTATTCTTTCCAATCTCATATACCTTTCTGAGTCAGATAGAGGCTCCCCTTGATTAGGTAGGAGTTTGACACTTGGATCCATAGAAATATCAGCTGGTTTAGCATTCAACAAACTCATTTATTTTGTCCATAGCATATTTTAGCTGACTCAAGGGGAGCCTCTATCTGACTCAGAAAGGTATATGAGATTGGTTGAAAATTGAATTATCTCACAGTCACTCACTCAGACATTTATTTTGCAGTTAGTGTGGTAAGAACACATGGATGTTGTTATCCTGATTCTGAGATACACAAAATATAATCTAGGAAAATACCTCGTGTGTGAAGATAAAAGACATACTCAGATAGTTAAATACTACGATGCTGATTGGGAAGAGTCACCCATTGGTAGACAGTTATATCTAGATATTGTGTACTTGTTAGAGGAAACCTTATATCCTAGAATAGTAAGAAACAAATTATAGTTGTAAGATCATACGTCGAGGTAGATTATAGAGCCATTGCAATTGAAAATAGGTGAACTCATTTGGTTAAAATAGTTGATCAAAGAACTTCAAATTGAAAAAGCAAGACCAATAACACTTATTTGTGATAATCAAGTTGAATTGCACATTGCTTTAAATCTAGTCTTCCATTAGAGGACTAAACATATTTTAGCTGAGAAATCCCCAAACCAACCTTCACTATATAAAGCCAACGAGAACCTACCAAAGATTTCCAAGGGAGAAAAGGAACCAGTTCCTAGGTACCACTACTTTGAAGAGCACACATCTCATCAATCATTGCTTGCCTTCACTCAGGGTGAGATAATGCTTCACCTAGAGTTTTAGGAATAAAAGCAATAGACAAAGAAGATAAGCAAGTAATATGTAAATGGGAAAGACGATGATAACATGATTAATATAATGCGAAGAAGGATTTCATGTTTGACGTATACCTTTTTTAAGGGAAATCAGAAGATCAGATTCAAGTGACAGGTTCAGACCCGATGATAAAGAGGGTATCAAAGGAGAGTGTGCAATGGACTCAAGGACATGTATGACCATAGGGACAAGGATGATAGGCATTGGGTGACTGTAGTAACATCCGATGGGTTAGGATCTATAGGCTAATGGCGAACAATGGTAGACGGGACATTAATAACTTTCAGAAGGGGTGTTTGAGTACTTTCTTGAAGGGGTTATAGAGTTACTTGGTTGGACTCAAAGTATGGAACAAACTCGAAGAAGGTAACATCTCCTAACATCAGGTATCATTGTTGGACATAAATGTTTGAAATTGTTGGGATAACTATTCACGAGAATTATCACATCTTGAGGTACGAATAGACACACCAAACTGTGTTTTTATTTCTTTATAAAATTGTTCAAAAATAAAAAATAATTCATATATATTTTTCATTAGAAATAGCCACGTGCAACAGAAAAAAATCATCAATAAAGTAGACATAATACCTAGACTTAAGAGTAGAGACAATATGCGAGGGACATCATACATCAAAGTGATACAAAGCAAAAGGGGACGAACTTGTTTATTGTCTCAATTGGGAAATTGACTACAAGTGTGTTTCCATATCTGACACGACTCACATTGTAAATTAGATACCTTTGATAAACTTGGAATCAACTTTTATAGTTTGGGAAGACTAGGATGACCTAACTGAGCATGGATAGTGAGTAGAGAATCTTTAACTGAGCATGACTGATATGACACTGAAAGGTAAAAAAGGTCTTAAGACATGTAGCGCTCTGACTTATTTTATTTATTTTTTGTAATTTATTTATGTGATAATTGTGATTGTGTTGTGCTATTGATGTGTTGAGCTACCTTGGTGCGGGGTAGTGTCCTTAAGAAATAAACTCTAAGGGTTGAGGGGTGTATAACTATTTGTGTAAAACTGTGATGCAATGAGAATGACTAATTAAAATAATATTAGTAATATTTAGTTAGTTATTATATTAGTTGAATATTATTAAAATAAATAATTAGTTATTATTATTATTATATTTAAAAGAGAATAATATTAATAATAATAATAATATAATATTAGAAAAGGAAATTTTTGAGCCGGAAGTTGTCAGAACGTGTTTTGGGAGAAAAAGAGGAAGAGAGAAGTAAGAAAAGCTAGGGCAAGAGAGAAGACTCCATTTTTGTGAAGCTTTGTGCAAGAACTCTAAGGTAAGGGTGGGGTTTTAATTATCTAAGGGTTAAAATGATGATGATGGATAGGTTATGTATGTGCTTAGGTTGTGTTCTTCTTCTCTCCAATATATGAACATTGTTGCAAATGTATGTTGTTGGATTGACCCTTTGAATTCTGAATTTTGTGTGGTATGTTGATGTTGTATTTGATGTTAGATTGTGGTATTCATTGTATTGTTGCTGTTGGAATTATGAATTCGATGAAATTGTTGGTGTCGATGTTGTGTCGTTGTGTGTGATCACGAGTCAGAGTCAGAACAACGTTATGAATGTTTTTGGGAAAGAAATTGGGGATTTAAAAACTTGGAAAAGTGAATTTTTGTAGTAAAATGTCGTGCTGATGATTTGTGGAAAAAAAGGGTTTTTGGAATGGCTCAAAAGTGATTTTTCGTGTGAAAAGTTGTAGTAAAACAATTTTGCATACAGTGTAATTGGTTACCATGATTGGAGTAACTGGTTACACTGCTTCTAAAACGTAGTTTATGGGTTTTTTTGTGAAGGTGTAAGCGGTTTTCCTGATTATAGTAACCGATTACACCCAAAAACAGTAGCGAAGGGTGGCTAGTTACAAAGGGTGTAACCAATTACCTCATTTTAAGCAGTCGGTTACACTGAGACCATTTTGTGAAAAATTTCTAAAAACTCATAACTTTTGTTTCGGGTGTCCGATTCGAGTGCCGTTTAAAGCGTTGGGAAGCTAACGCGACAAACTTTATTCTAAAAATGGATTTTGTACCAGAAGTTTGTATTCTGAACATAATTGTAAATGCCTTGTAGTTGCTTGCTATGTTGTATGTCAATGTTGTTAGACTGTATAAAATGTTGTGTTGTGGTCTAAAGTGGCATGATGCATTGATTAGATGAAGGTCGTTATTGTTATTGTCATGCATTTCATGATTGCATGAGTTGTGAGATAAGTTGTGTGCCCATGTGGGGTGTGAGCATCTTATCTGGATTCTAGTTGTAGAATCGTGTTGTTGCTGTTGTTGAGGTGATCATGTGCCCATGTAGGGTGTGAGCAATCATGGAGGTCGTGTGCCCGTGTGGGGTGTGAGCGACGCAATGGAAATTCCGACAGAAATTGTGATTCTGAAAAAGGGACCGGGTTCTGAAATAGGAACCGAATGGCACCACACGCGTTGAGTCAAGTTGTGAGTCTCATTGCATTGCATTTTGGTTGTATTTGTTGTTGTGCTTGGATTTTAGTTGTGTTGATTTGTATGGACGTATGTTGTGGAACGAGTGATGTGCATGTGATAATATAATACTTGCTTATTATCATGCTTTTCTTTATATAAGTACAATATCTCACCCCTTTAATTTGAATGTTGCCTATACATGGACATCGTGAAGATAAATCGAAGTAGAGGAGTTGATGAGAGTGGAAGATAAAGTCTTCAGTTTTACTTTTAGTGTTGGTGTCTGCTCTGATGTGTAACACCTGGGTTATGATTCATTATGTATTTTATGTTTGAAAGAGATTTTTGGATATCTCTAGATTTGTGGTTGCTTATATTTATTTTGAAAACATAGTATGTTCTAAATAATTTGTTGATGTTGATGTTTTCCGCTGCTTAATAATGGAAGTTGAAATTTGAACATGTTTTATCATTACTATTATCAATAATATTTTTTAATATTATTGTGTTACATATCAAGATCTATGAGCAGTGTTTGTTGTAAGTAGCATCCTAAATGCATTACGTTTTAATTTTACTCTGATATTTTTAGTTAAATTACGTGGAGTTTATTTAGGGTGTTACATTAGTGGTATCAGAGTAGGTTGGTTTGTTTGACCAAGTTGTTGAATCGTAGTATTGTGACAGTTGAATACTGTCGATGTTGTCTTCTAACCATTGTTGTTTATGGTGGAAAAACAAAAATGGCTGGAAGGAACGATCCTGCTATTGCTTCTGCTTTGCAGGCTGTTGCTCACGCTATTCAAAATCAACCTAATGGTGAAGGGAATAATGAGTTATGTCACTTGCAGAAGTTCTAGAAGAACAATCCACCTGCTTTCAAGGATAGGTATGATCCGGATGGTGCGCAGGAGTAGCTTAAGGCTTATACCTGTTTCCCAGCAAACCTGAGTTCATCAGTTTGGAGGCCATCAAGCTATTTCTTGTCAGAAATCCATCTCCCACTCTCTTGGCTGACACTTATTTCACCATTCATCGGTGAAAGGTGTACAATCTCGGGAAATTCTCCTGCTGCACGACACTCCTAAGCAAGTGGTTTATTTCACACTTGCCTATGACATTCCCTCTGTGGAACCTGGAAGACAGTGATGCATGGATTGGAAAGCTGACTTCACTCTCTCATTACGACATCAGCTGGTATGACCTGGCTCGCAGAGGAGTAGCCATGATCAAAACTGTGGGGAGTTCCCAAATATACCTCTAATCGGCACCAGAGGGTATCAACTACAACCCTATTTTAGCTCGCCGTCAGCTAGAATACCCCACTGAGATAGAATCGGAGCTAGCCCTGCTAGAGACTTTCTTCTATGAAAAGGACGCTGACCCGGATTTTGAAGCACAAATTATATTTTCCTGGCATCACCCCGACCTGCAAGGGATGATCTCCGTGAAAAATCCAAGTTGTCTCATCTCGAAGGAATATCTGTTTTGGTCAACAGTGACCACATTGAAGATGTTTTATACTCAATCCTATGACATTACTCTAGAGCCAGAGGAACTCTTGTCTAGAGGAGAGTTAAAATTTGCTTTGGTGAAAGCCAAACGAGAAAATGCAGAACTTTGGGAGCTATCCGTCAAAATCAGAGGAAGATAAGACTGCAGGAGGGAGAATGGCCATCTTGTTAGAGGATCCTTAGCTTTTAGTTTCCTTTTGTTGAACCCCAAGCTTATGGGAATATGTGGTCTTTCATTTTGTAAAATTTTGTAAAAG
The DNA here is from genome assembly GCA_963859935.3 of Lathyrus sativus. Classification (NCBI taxonomy): domain Eukaryota; kingdom Viridiplantae; phylum Streptophyta; class Magnoliopsida; order Fabales; family Fabaceae; genus Lathyrus; species Lathyrus sativus. The sequence continues at coordinate 184,381,594 of OZ012736.1, read as the reverse complement.
TTTCATTTGTTAATGAAGACTTTATGTTGTAAAATTCTTTTTATTAATGAAAATCATAACCTACACAGAGTACTCATGAGTATTCGAATATCCCACCAACTTCTGGCGCTTGGAAATCAATAGTAGACAGGTTGGTGATGGATAATACTATGCTGAAAAGACTAAAGAGGACGCACTGATAAGATTCTCGTCAGACTTCCTAACCATAGGACCTAGTTTCTCCTTTGATGTAACCTCACTTTTCTTGTGTTACATTTCAAAAGTTGTAAATTTTCCCAACATAAATGAAATGAGGGTTTTGCTTTAATTGTCTTCTGAGTTTTGTAAAGCCAGTTGCATCTAGCATATTTGCATTGCATTCTGCATTTTGCTAACCATTCAAGAAATTCAAAAATCTTGTTTTTTTGCAGACATAGTGATGGATCAAAGAAACATGATTACATTCCCAAGCCTGAGGTTGGACAACCTAAGGATCTTAGGGAGCCTAGTAAGGAATCCTGCTGCTTTTGTAGCCATGTATGTGGACTTGTTATCTTTGTTAGATACGCAAGTAAATGAGTAAATGCTGCAAGCCCTTGTCATGTTTTACGAACCACTATACAATTGCTTCATATTCCCAGACTTTTAGTTGCTTCCAACCTTGGAAGAATCCTCTGAGCATCTAAAAACTCCTATGACTTTCACAGCTAACTATGGAAGGGAGAGAAAACCGAACAGAAGAGATGTTGTTGAAGCTCTTAACCTGAACCCACTGACCTTCCAACCCAGTTAGATGATAGGGGTAATTTTACCGGAATGGAGGCGAGACCATTCATGGAGAAGGCTGAGTTCTATTATGATCGTGGAGATTTGGGAATCTTTAAAGCTATACTAGCTTTCTTGATTTACGGCTTATACATATTTCCCAGCAAACTTGAGTTCATCAGGTTGGAGGCCATCAAGCTATTTCTTGTGAGAAATCCATCTCCCACTCTCTTGGCTGAAACTTATTTTACCATTCATCGGTGGAAGGTGTACAATCTCGGGCAATTCTCCTGCTGCACGACACTCCTAAGCAAGTGGTTTATTTCACACTTGCCTAGGACATTCCCTCTGTGGAACCTGGAAGACAGTGATGCATGGATTGGAAAGCTGACTTCGCTCTCTCATTACGACTTCAGCTGGTATGACATGGCTCGCGGAGGAGTAGCCATGATACATAACTGTGGGGAGTTTCCAATTATACCTCTAATCGGCACTAGAGGGTATCAACTACAACCCTATTTTAGCTCACCGTCAGCTAGGATACTGTTGCACCCCAAAATTTGACCAACATTTATTCATTCATGGAATGTTTGAAAGTTGATACCTTCATCAGAAAGTTCAAGAGATCCTCAGAGGAGTTGGTTGAAACCAGGGTTGTGTGCTTCACAGTTTGAGAGTTGTGAGTGCCCCTCAGATGATTCTGAGACTTTGAGAATGAACTTGATGTTTTGAAAGCTTATGAGATGCCTTGATAGCCTTCATAAAGCCCAGAGAAGTCATTATGTAAGAATTCAGAAGATTCAACCATGAATGGTAGAATTAGGGTTTTGACTGGGTCAACCCTAGACCAGCTGAAGATTTGGAGAAGGTTGAGACTTAATCCAAGGGCCATGAGATCATGGAATGATGTATAGAGATGTTATAAATATGATTCCTAGACCAACTCATCATGATTGAGGAGTTTGAGAAGTTTTGAGTTAGGGTTTCTGAGGATTGTCAGTGGAAAAACCCTAATTTGATCCCTATCTTCCAGGCAGTTTTAGCACTAGATGTGTTTGATATCTCATTTTCCCCACAACATGAATGTTGTAGAGCTTGTTCTAAGCTTTAATTTGAGTGGTGGAAGTCCTTGATAGGAGTTACAGAGCTCAAGTTATGGTTTTGACAAATTACAGGTCAGTTGATGTGTGTGAATCTGGGTCCTTGAAAGTCACCCAACTTCCAGACAACTTTTGCCCTAGTAGGTTGATTCCTATGGTTTCTTGGTCAACATGAATGTTGAAGAGGATGTTCTTAGCTTTAATTTGAGTGGTAGAAGTCCTTGATTGGATTTGTGGAACTCAACTTATGGTTTGAACAAGGCAGGGGTATTTTGGTCATTTGTCAGTTATAGGTCATTTTAACCAATGCCTAAAACTCCTATTTCCAAGCCTCAAATGGAAAAATTCAAAACATGAAAGTTGCTCAAAATGTGATTTTAAGTCTAGAAAGAAGGTCACAAATTGTTGAAAAGGCTCATAGCACAAGATTCCATGATTGGTCAAAAATGAACTAAAAATGACTTATAACTTTGAAAAGTTGAAATTGAAAAGTGTTTTGGGAGATCTACAAATCCAAAATAGGTCATCCAATATATCATTTTGATTGGAAAAAACATTTTGAGAAGATTGGTTTAAGTAGAATTTTCATTTGAGGCTTAAAAGATGAGGTTCCTTTGGAAATTTGTCACTTAAGAAAGAAGGCAATGTTGGAAAACTTAACATAAGGCAATTACAAGGCATGTGAGCTTCCTTACCATTTCATATTATCATGTGGTGAGATTTTAAAAGGTGTGTAAGTTGGTTAGAGGTGATATATCATGAGATAACCAATATGGCATAACATGAGATTTTAAGGAAACTTCCATCACATTCTAGATGATTCTAGAAACTTCCATTGATTGTTATAAAAGGAATGCATCAAGGAGTGTTAGAGGTTGGTGAAAGTGAAGCCAAGTCAGAGGAGAGAGAGAAGTGCATAGCCATTGGAGAAGTTTCTTCAAGTTGAAGAAAGTCAAGAGATCTTTCACTTCAAGCCACCACCTTCAAGGATTGTGCAAACAGAAGGTTATCCATCATCAAAGGATCATCCTGAAGGATTTGCAAGCTTGGAATCGTGCTCAAGCATCATACACCATAGTTCCTTGACAGGTTCTTTCTCCTCTCTTTTTCACCATAATTATGCATAGAGGGTTTAGATTCTAGGTGTATAATTGATGTGTTAGGGTAGAGGATTGATTCTAGAAAGCTAGGGCACGATCCATGATGGTTTGTAACAGGTGCATGATTCTTTAAGTTTCAAGAACTATCTGTTTAAAGAGTTTTAGGCAGTATGAATTGGTTTAGAATCACCAGGATAACATCAAGAACATCTGTGGATCATTATGCTGAAGTTTAATCTAGGTTGATATCAGTTGAAATTCATAACCGTGTTTGTACCATGATCTTCAAGGCTTCTGTTTGGATTATCCACGAGGAGTTAAGAGAAAGTGAACGTAGGGTTGTGTAGGGCTTGAGACGTAGATGATTTTCCATGTTGGAGTCGTGTGGAGCCGTGGCCTGTAGAGGGAGCTAGAGGAGCTCGATTTTGTGTGCATGGCGTGAGGGTTCTGCAAAACCCTAGTTCGTTTGAAGACGATGAAGCCAAGCCGTTGGATCAATCCCATATGTTGACAAAATCATCTAATCTAGTGGCCAGGATTTAATCTGAAAAGAGAGGGAAAGTTTGAATTTAATGAAAACGCAGCGTTTCATTTTAAGACCGGTTCTGGGCTTGGATTTCTCTTCGCACCCCCCACCTTTGTTGGCCCAGTCAGTTTGAACTAGCGCTTTGTGCTATTCTGACCCCCCCTTTCCTTAATTCATTTATTTCTTTTATTTTCCTTTTAATATTTTCTGTTTTTGAATAATTCATATAAAATAGATAAAAATGATTTTTAATTTCTTCTTTTTTTCCTGAGTAGATTAAAATGAGTAGAAAATTATAAAAATAAAATTGAGATTTTATTTTTATGTTTGATATTTTTAGTAGATTTTTCAATTAAATAGCTTTTTAATTGGTTCATTTTGATATTTGATTTTGTAGGAATTGTTTTAGTACTTTCCATTAATCTTTTTTACCCATTCTTTTTTGTGCAATTAGATGATTAGCCATACTTCCCCATAGGATTTTTTCTAGATTTTTTAGAATTAATCTTGATTAGTTCAATTAGGGTTGACTTAGGATAGTTTAATTAGGGTTTAGAATTGTGCATAGGTGATGAATCATTTTCTTTGAGCAAGTTTTATCTTGATTTTTAAGTAGAAACCTTTATAGATATTATGAGTAGGTGTTGAGGACCCTTATGAATATTTGTTAGTTTTTTTTTTTTTCCATTAGTTTAGTATTTTTAGGTATTGTCTGAAGTTGCCTGATGATTTGGTCTGTTCAGTGGGTTATCTGTTCATCTGTGGGGTTCATTCTGAGGAATTTGATGAAGGGCTTGTGTTGCCTTGAGGATATTGATGGAGAGCATCATGAGGAGAAGCTTGTAGATCAAGATGCAGAGACCCAGAGCTTGTCTCATCTCCTGTCTGTGAGGTTTGAGAGCCTGAAGTTTGAAGGAAGTTCATGGTACTTTCCTGAGGAAGGCACTATGAATGACTTTCATCCTTCCTTCTCACCTCTTTCTTAAGTATCCAATAATGTTGGAGCCAACTTGTGAGTTTAATTTCTCCTGAGGAGGAATGTAAACTGATCACATGTTGTTGAGCCACATGGGATACAACTCCTAAGTGGAAGCCTCCTAGTACTTTCCTGAGGAAGGTCCTATGGGTCTATTCACTTAGTTCCACTAGTTGATCTAGGATTTCTCAAGTATCCAATGATGTAGGAGCCAACTTGTGAGTTTAATTTCTCCTGAGGAGGAATGTAAACTGATCACATGTTGTTGAGCCACATGGGATACAACTCCTAAGTGGAAGCCTCCTAGTACTTTTCTGAGGAAGGTCCTATGAGTCTATTCACTTAGTTCCCTTAGTTTATCTAGGATTTCTTAAATATCCAGTGATGTTGGAGCCTGCTTGTGAGTTTAATCTCTCCTGAGGAGGGATGTAAACTGATCACAGTGGTTGAGCCACCTAGGGTATGATTCCTGAGTATACACCTCCTAGTGTTCTCCTGAGGAAGACACTATGAGCTTGCTTGCTTAGCTCCCTTTCTTTGGTAAGCTTATTCTGAAGCTTGAAGGCTGGGAATGATTTCTCCTGTTTAGGGTTGTGCTTGAGAGTTTTGCTTAGGTTTGTTTAGATCCTGTGATTAGGGTTAGGGTTAGAGAATAGATGATTCTTTCTCATGTGTGTTTGTTTGCCTGATGGCACTTCATTTCCTTTATCTGTATGATTGCAGTTTACTGTTTTGCTTGATAGCATGTTGTTGATCTTCAGTATGATTACTGTTATTTCATGACTGGCTTGAGGTTGAGATGAGCTTGTGGAGGCTGAAGCCCCACACACACTTCCTCCCTCACTTGCATTGCATGCATTCTACTGTCAAAGCTGATGTTTTTGTCTGTTTCTGTGTATCCTTGACATGATCCCTTAGGACTCTCATTTCTTCTGATGAAGATTTGATGATAGACTTTTAGGTTGAAACCTATGCATGACAACATCTAGGAGTTCCCTGTTCAAACCTCAACCATAGGATGAATCCATGGCATGATAACAGTAGGACTTGATAGTCTCCCTCCTAGTTGAGCCATATTTTCAGTAGTTTCCCGAACTACGTTTGCTCTGATCTTTCATACCAGATGAAAGTACGTAGGCATAGGATGCGATATCCTAGCGAGCAACCTTCCCCATCTTCCCCCCGTAGTTAGCCGAACTACGTTGACTCTGATTTCTCATTCTCTGATGAGAATACGTAGGCATAAAGTGCGACGCTTTGCCGAGTCATTTTTCTTTTCTTTTTCAGCCAGCCTTGATAGGTAGATAGATTATAACCAACCCGTCCAAGTAAACAAACAAGCGAGGATCCCGTCGAGTACGACGGACGTGAGGGGTGCTAATACCTTCCCCTTGCGTAACCGACTCCCGAACCCAGACAATGGTTGCGATGACCTTGTCTTACCCTTTTCCGTCAGGTTTTCCCGATCGTTTCCTTTCCCGCTCTGAGGGATAAATAACGAAAGGTGGCGACTCTTCTGTCATGCCGGCACCTTATTTTCGCGCAAGCGACAGCTGGCGACTCTGCTGGGGACTATTAGCATCTAGGGACCTTTTCCATCCCTTATGCTGGGACCGTTTCCCATCCCCTACGCGAGTCAATCCTATCGTTTGTGTGTTTGCTTGTTGGGTTGCATTTGTTTATCGCATTTTTACTTCCCGCATTTTATTTCCCGCATTTTATTTCCAGTTTGATATGATTATCTGTGCTGCTGTGGGAGAAGGATGTTACTGTGAGTGAAAAGCCGGACCTGGGCTTGAGTACACACCTAGATATAGTTGTGGAGAAGTAGTAGACGAACCTGTCTGTTGAGCAGGCACAGTTCCCTACGAAAATCTGCGCTCAGACGAGATTCTTGCAGAGGTGCTCCTTTCCGGTCCTGAGGATCTGAGGGGAGTCCAGACGTGAGGATTGTCGACTCTGGGGACCGATCATTTGGAAGTCAGCTAAGAGAGGCCTCTTCATGACTTGACGATGCCACTCCTTCTGGGAATCGTATCGTCACTCATGAAAGTCTGTGACGCTGACGACCGCATAGGATGCCGTACCTTTGTCCGTGGATTAGGTCCATACCTGTGAGTGGGGTTGGGATATTGCAGGAAACTTTGACCTCCAGACTACCTGGTTTTCTTGACAGTGAATCAGTTATGTTGGGTTCTCAGTTGCAGATATGTTCTTGATAGAGCAAGGGTTTGATCAGAGGATCTTATCATCGGGTATTTGTCTGTTCTTGATAGAGCAGGCTTTGATCAGTGTATTATTATCAGAAGTTTGTCCTGGATGGAGCAGATTTTTGGGTGAGGTCTGAGGATCTCGTCAGCAGTTGTTATTTTGTTCTTGATAGGGCAGGTTTTGAGTGAGGTTTGAAGATCTCGTCAGCAGCTGTGTATTTGTTCTTGAGAGGGCAGATTCGTGATTTGGGGTCTGAAGACTTCTCCAACAGATATTCCTTGATCTTGCATCCAGGGTTTTCATCATCAGGCCTTCGTTCTTGTCCGAGCAGAATTTTGATCTCGATCCTACCAGATGGTTATTCACAACAGATCAGATCAGTGGGTTTACACCGGGGTTTCCTTCTCAGCAGTGACTGTTGACATCGAATCTCCACAGCAGCCTTGGATATATTGTTGCATGCCTGCATTTTGCATTAGTTTGCATAATCATTCCATTAGCGTGTGTCTGTGAGGTTGCTGTCTCCATGATTGGGCCTAGATTCTTCTCCTTATTATTACCAGCAGGTGACGGGATCGGGGGAAATCTCTCAAGCACACAGACTCACGCATGCATTTGCATGAAGCATTCTTGCATGACATACATTCTGATGCTTTTCCTAACCTTTAATCTTGACAGGTTTTTCAGGTACTCAGGTTCCGAGCTGCTTTCAGGATTGATCAAAGATTCATCCACCGTTACTCAACTCGCGCCAATCAAACGAGAATCATGGACCAAGTACAATCAGATGTTCAGGAGCTTCGTGAAAGGATGGATCGTTTTATGGAGTTGATGCAAGTAGTTGCGAACGGGCAAGAGCAACTTCGTACTTTGGTTCAACCTCTCATCTCCAGGGTTGACAGCAATGGAATTCTTCACGGCGGGGCCGTACCCACTCCTCCTCCTCAAGTGGATACTCCTCAGAACGTTGTTCCTGCTGCCGGGGGCAACGGTAGTGCTAACGGCAATCTTATGAATAATCTCGGACTTAATGCGGCGGGCGCCGTCAATGGTGGTTTGGGAGCCAATGTTAATGTTGGTGCAGGAAATATGGTGGTGCCTCAACCGTGGCTGGAGGACCATCAAGACGACGTTTTCTCTCAGAGGGGTGTAGAGGCTGAGTTAACTGCTGAAGCTAGACTCAGGTTCAAGGCACTGGAAGATAAAATGAGAGACATAGAAAATCAGAACACATTGGGCGTTGACATGTCCAAACTTGGGCTGATTGCTGACTTTAAAGTACCTCACAAGTTTAAGGTGCCTATCTTTGAGAAGTATAGAGGCACTACTTGTCCCCGTGTTCACCTCCGATCGTATTACAGAAAGATGTCTGCTTACTCTGATGATGAGAAGTTGCTGATGCACTTCTTTCAGGATAGCCTTTCTGGCCCATCGCTTGAATGGTATATGGGTTTGGAACCCGCTGCTGTGCGAACGTGGAAAGATCTCGCTGAAGCATTTGTTCTCCACTATCAGTATAATAGCGACTTGGCTCCCAACCGAGTTCAGCTTCAGAACCTCTCGCAGCGGAGCAATGAAAGCTTCAAGGAGTATGCCCAGCGGTGGCGTGAATTGGCTGCTCGGGTTCAACCGCCGATGGTTGAGCGTGAGTTGGTACAGATGTTCGTGGCTACTCTTCCCGGAGTCTATTATGAGAAGTTGGTTAGTGGCATGTCCGGGACATTCTCGGCCCTCATCACTTTGGGCGAGCATGTTGAAAATGGAATAAAGATCGGCAAGATTCAAGGCGAATCATCCTCATCTGGAGGAGCCAGCAAGAAACCTTATACTGGCAGACGCCGAGAGGGCGATGCCAGTGCTCTCTCTAATGCTAGGAGAAAGGGCAAGGGCCCTCAGTCTCAGATCGCTAGCATAAACATCCCAGCTGCTCCCCCGCAGCCGCAGCAGCAGCCTCAGCAACAGAATAATCCGGGATATAAGAAATATCAGCATCGGGGTCCCCTGGCAAACCGTCATTTGGAAACTCCTCCTATGTCGTATGCCCAGCTTCTGCAGACGTTGCTTCAGCTCCAACTGGTTCAGAAAAGGACATTGGCTCCCTTGACAGGGGCACCACCGCCCGGGTACGATGCTAATGCTACATGTGAATTTCATTCTGGGGCACCTGGCCATACAGTTGAGAACTGCAAAGCTTTTAAGCATAAGGTCCAGGACATGATTGACGCCAAGATAATAAATTTTTCTGACAACGTGCCCAACGTCACCAAGAATCCGATGCCTCATCACAGGGGGGGCGGAGTAAATGCTATTATCTCTGAAGAGAATTCAGACCTGCTGACTGATGTCAGAGAGTTGAAGACGCCGTTGGTTTTTGTTAAAGCTAAGCTGCTGAAGAAAGGTTTCTTTCCCGGGTGTGGGGAATTTTGTATGGAATGTGCTGCACTTCCTGACGGGTGTGAGCAGTTGAGTGAAGGTATCCAGAGTCTGATGACCGAGGGTATTTTGCAGTTTAGTCGAAGCGTTGAGAATGCGTCGGGAGAAGTCGTGCTGAAGCAGGCGGACGAAGTTGCTACTATCACCATTCCTCGCCACCCTATCACCATTTCTGCACCTCGTCCTCCTACTATTACCATCACCAGGGCTGGACCAATCCCATTTGAGAGTACCAATGCCGTTCCATGGCATTATGGTGCTGAAGTGTATTGTAATGGCCAGAAGGTAGAGATTGAGCCGCCCAGATCGATTGCGCAGAATCTTGCTGAGGCCAGTGGTATCACCAGAAGTGGCAGAGTGTTCGCGCCAGCGGAGGGTGCGGCAGAGAAGGTAGTCAGGGCTGATGCTGCTGATAAGGGCAAAGGTAAAGCCGTTGAAGAGGTTCCTGCGGGGGCAGAAAAAGACTTGTTGGTTAAAGACGCCGAAGAGTTCATGCGGCTGATCAGGAAAAGTGACTACAAGATTGTAGATCATCTTCACCAAACTCCGTCAAAGATCTCAATTCTCAACCTGTTGCTGTGTTCTGAAGCACACCGCAACGCATTGCTGAAAGTATTGAATGCTGCATACGTGCCGCAGGAGATATCAGTTAACCAACTTGAGGAAGTAGTAGCCCATGTCAACGCTGGTAATGGGCTGGGTTTTACAGATTTGGAGCTGACGCCCAAGGGAAGAGACCACAACCATGCCTTGCACATCTCGATAGAGTGCAGGGGCACGATTATGTCACATGTCCTAGTAGATACGGGCTCCTCGCTGAACGTGCTTCCGAAGAAAGCACTAATGAAGTTGGATACCCGGGGACTGCTGTGCACGCCCAGTGATCTGGTCGTAAAGGCTTTTGACGGAACCAAACGCCACGTCTTTGGAGAATTGACCCTGCCGATTCAAGTCGGTCCAGAGACGTTTAATGCAGTGTTCTATATTATGGATATCATGCCCGCCTACAGTTGCCTCTTAGGTCGGCCGTGGATTCATTCTGCTGGTGCCGTAACGTCTACGTTGCATCAGAAGCTTAAATATGCTGTTGGGGGCAGCATAGTGACAGTTTGCGGAGAGGAGGACATCATGGTAAGCCACCTATCGTCCTTCAAGTATGTCGAAATGGATGGCGAGATCCATGAGACTCTTTGCCAGGCGTTTGAGACCGTCAAGGTGAAGGAGGTAGCTCCCCTTGTTGCAGAGAAGCAGGAGGTGAACCTCTCTTCGTTTAAGGAAGCTAGAGCAGTTGTCGAAGCTGGTTCTACCCCAGGCTGGGGGCACGTCTTGGATATACCATTCAAACAGGATAAGTTTGGATTGGGATATTCTCCTGAAGCTGAAGCTTCAACTTCTTCTGGTAGCTCATCTCGTGGAAAGGGGCCGATCCTATTCACCAAAGGAGGGGTAATATTCGAAAGTGTCAACGCAGCGTCGGAGGACAGCGGAGACAGTGACTGTGATCTCGATGCCTGGATTCAACCGAGCAAACCAGGCGAGCGCCTTCACAACTGGACCATCAAGGAGATTATCGAGCTGACAAGTGAAGAGTAATGATTTGCTTTTTACAATCTTTTGTACAACCCTATGTCCTGCCCGGGGCATAGTGGTTTTACTGTCAGGGCCTTGTTGGATTATGTGTATACATTTTATCAATAAATAAAAAGGCGTTTTCTTCGTAATCAAATGTTGTGTTCTCTGTTATTCATATTTTATGTTTGTTTTGAAAAACAGCAAAATGGCAACGAGGTTCGTGCAAACCTGCATATTCCTGCTTTAAACTTAACCCTTGTTATTGCAGGATCCACGTAACAGACGACATCGACTCTGGACCCTCTACGGCTCACTACGACTTTGATTGCCCGATATATCAAGCCGAGGATGAGATTGATGAAGACGAAGACCTTCCGGAGGAATTGGCCCGCTTGTTGAAACAAGAGGAGAAGGTTATTCTGCCTCATGAAGAGGAGATTGAGATCATAAATCTGGGTTCTGAGGAGCTTATCAGGAATGTCAGAGTCGGGGCTGCGCTGCAGAGCGATGTCAAGCATAGACTGGTCGAGATGCTTCGAGAGTATAGTGACGTCTTTGCTTGGTCATATGAGGATATGCCTGGACTTGACACTGATATCGTGGTTCATCGCTTGCCGTTGCGAGAAGATTGCCCTCCGGTCAAGCAGAAGCTCAGGAGGACGAGACCAGACATGGCTGTAAAAATCAAAGAAGAGGTCCAGAAGCAGTTGGACGCAGGATTTTTAGCCGTCACCACCTACCCTCCGTGGGTCGCCAACATAGTGCCTGTACCGAAGAAGGACGGCAAGGTACGTATGTGCGTCGATTATCGGGACTTGAATAGGGCGAGCCCTAAGGATGATTTCCCGTTGCCCCATATCGATGTGTTGGTCGACAATACAGCCCAGTTTTCCGTGTTTTCGTTCATGGATGGCTTCTCCGGTTACAATCAGATTAAGATGGCGCCGGAGGACATGGAGAAAACAACGTTTATTACCCCCTGGGGCACGTTTTGCTACAAGGTAATGCCCTTCGGTCTGAAGAACGCAGGGGCCACTTACCAGCGAGCAATGGTAACTTTGTTTCATGATATGATTCATCACGAGATTGAAGTCTATGTTGATGACATGATTGCAAAGTCCCAAACGGAGGAGGAGCATCTGGTCAATTTGCTGAAGCTGTTTGAAAGGCTTAGGAAGTTCAAGCTGAGGCTGAATCCTAACAAGTGCACTTTCGGGGTGCGGTCCGGAAAGTTATTGGGGTTTATCGTTAGTGAACGAGGTATCGAAGTTGATCCTGCAAAAATAAAAGCTATCCAAGAGATGCCAGCGCCGAAAACGGAAAAAGAAGTTCGTGGTTTCTTGGGCCGGATAAACTACATTGCAAGGTTTATCTCTCAGCTCACGGCCACTTGTGAACCGATGTTCAAGTTGTTAAAGAAAAATCAGGCGATTACTTGGAATGAGGATTGCCAGAAGGCATTCGATAAGATAAAGCAGTATCTTCAAGAACCTCCGATCTTGATACCCCCAGTGGCTGGACGGCCATTAATCATGTACTTGACAGTTCTGGAGAATAGCATGGGGTGTGTTCTCGGTCAGCACGACGAGACGGGCAGAAAGGAGCATGCCATTTATTATTTGAGTAAAAAGTTCACTGAGTGTGAATCTCGATACTCGATGCTGGAGAAGACGTGTTGTGCATTAGCTTGGGCTGCCAAACGTCTACGACAGTATATGCTCAATCACACCACTATGCTGATTTCGAAGATGGATCCGATCAAGTACGTCTTCGAGAAGCAGGCTCTTTCGGGTAGGATTGCCAGATGGCAAATGGTGTTAACAGAATATGATATTCAGTACGTCTCTCAGAAAGCCATCAAAGGGAGCGTATTGTCTGACTACCTTGCCGAACAGCCAATCGAAGACTATCAGCCGATGAAGTTCGAGTTCCCTGATGAGGACATTATGTTTCTCAAAGCAAAGGATTGCGAAGAGCCATTGCCCGACGAGGGGCCGGATAGGAAGTCTCAGTGGAAGTTGATATTCGACGGAGCAGTCAATTCCTATGGCAGTGGTATCGGGGCTATCATCACGACTCCCCACGGATCCCACATCCCGTTTACTGCGAGACTGACGTTTCCAGTTACCAACAACGAAGCCGAGTACGAAGCATGCATCATGGGTCTAGAAGAGGCGATTGATTTGAGAATCAAGAACCTAGACGTATATGGTGACTCAGCGCTTGTGATCAACCAAATTAAAGGGGAGTGGGAGACTCGTCAATCGAATTTGGTGCCGTACATGAATTACGCCAGAAGGCTGCTTCCGTTCTTCGACCGAGTAGAACTTCATCATGTACCACGGGCTGAAAATCAAATGGCTGATGCTTTAGCCACGTTGGCTTCTATGTATAAGGTCAATCTTTGGAATGAGGCTCCAAGCATTGTTCTTTCGCGTCTTGACAGACCAGCATATGTGTTCGCAATCGAGGATGCCACTGACGGCAAGCCATGGTTCCACGACATCCAGACCTTCCTTATGACTAAGGAGTATCCGGCGGGTGCGTCAACCCAGGATAAGAAGACTCTGAGGAGGCTATCTGGAAACTTTTATCTCAACCCTGATGGAGTGCTGTATAGAAGAAACCACGATCTCGTGCTGCTCAGATGTGTAGACGAGAAGGAGGCCAGTATGCTCATGGAGGAAGTCCATGAGGGCACATTTGGTACGCACGCCGGCGGGCATGCCATGACGAGGAAGATCCTGAGAGCAGGATATTACTGGTTGACTATGGAGTCGGATTGCTTCAGATTCGCGAAGAAATGTCATAAATGCCAGATTTATGCTGATAGAGTTCATGTGCCGCCGTGCCCCTTGAATGTCATGTCCTCCCCTTGGCCGTTCTCCATGTGGGGCATTGACATGATAGGCAAGATCGAGCCCACCGCATCCAATGGTCATCGTTTTATTCTGGTAGCTATCGACTACTTCACCAAGTGGGTGGAGGCAGCCTCGTACGCTAATGTGACCAAGCAGGTGGTTGCTAAATTCATTAAGAGGGACATCATCTGTCGCTATGGAATTCCCGAGCGGATCATTACTGATAATGGTTCGAATTTGAATAACAAGATGATGAAGGAGCTGTGCCAGAGCTTCAAGATTGAACACCACAACTCATCTCCTTATCGGCCGAAGATGAATGGCGCTGTTGAAGCGGCTAACAAGAACATCAAGAAGATTGTTCAGAAGATGGTTGTGACGTATAAAGATTGGCACGAGATGCTGCCGTTTGCCTTGCACGGTTATCGTACCACGGTGCGTACGTCGACCGGGGCAACTCCTTTCTCCTTGGTGTACGGTATGGAAGCTGTCCTACCGCTAGAAGTGGAGATTCCCTCTTTGCGAGTTTTGGTTGATGTGAAGCTTGATGAGGCAGAATGGGTGACGAATCGCCTGAACCAGCTCAGCCTGATGGACGAGAAGAGGCTAGCATCGATTGCATTTGGTCGCCTGTACCAAAGCCGAATGAAGAAAGCTTATGATAAGAAGGTGCGTCCTCGAAGCTTTCAGACGGGTGATCTCGTCCTGAAGAAGATTCTTCCGCCACACTCCGATCACCGGGGCAAGTGGACTCCGAATTACGAAGGGCCGTATATCGTCAGCAAGGTCTTCTCGGGAGGAGCTTTGTTGTTATCCACGATGGACGGTGAAGATTTTGCATCCCCGGTGAACGCGGACGCAGTTAAAAAATACTTTGCTTGAAAGCGACCCGCTGGACAAAAAAAAGAGAGTCCAGGCAAAAAAGGGGCATCCCGGCGAACCAAAAACAGAATAAAAGGTTCGGGCAAAAATTAGGGATATATCGAAAAAATGTACACCCGCGAAGTCGAAAACCTACACTGGGCGGCTTCGGCAAAAAGGGGTATCCCGGTGAACTGAAAACCCGAAAGGGCGGTTCACGCAAAAGTTAGGGATTTAAATAAGCAAATGACTGCGTTCCGCGTATGGACTTTCATTGTTTAGTGGTTCGGAAGACCTGAGGGCCGTTTATCTGAATCAATCTCTTCCAAAGCTGAAGCATCGGAAAAGTATCGAAGTCGAGTGGGTCTTAGAGGGATCAACTCATGGTGTTCGTCTACACCTCGATTGCCGACATTTGTATATACTGATGTATATTTATGTTTTCTTTTTGCGCGGCTTCCTCATTTCAGGAGCTTGCCTCTGTTGTAAAACATTTTTGCCCATTCAGGGGTTCACCATCAATAAAATGCACATTATTCAGCAATTTCACTTGTCTGTTTTGCATTTATCTGTTTTGTTTGCGAATGATAACGCCAATGTGTTTTTGATAAAATGCGCATACATAAACCTGCGGGCCTAAGCCCATTGATTGTCGAAACAATTAATTAATTGAACGTTGTCGCGAGATAATAACCCTGATAGGCCCCTTTGAGGAGGGTATCTTGTCTGTTTGTTTGTGTCGTTGCAGGCATAGCACCCGTCAGAAGATGTGTCGTGCGTATCCCCGAAGCAGGATGAGTCCTCCTTCTTCAGCAGAGTTCAGTGATCTCTCCTCCGCGGAATCAGAATCAGATAGTGAGCATTGATATGTCTTCCCCAGGTAGAGGTGATTCTCTTCCCCAAGCAGACGCGTCCTGAAGGAATGCCAACTCATCAAGCTGAGTCAAGCACCGAAGAATGATTGAGTACCATAGCTCGTCTTTCCCCAGCACCGGGTCACAAGTGCAGAGTTCATAGAAGTGTTCGGGAGCTGAAGCTCGTGTTTTCCCCAGTAAAGTTGCTGAAGCAGGATTTCCCCCCGCACCGGGTCACAAGTGTAGGTTTCGCAGGAAGCTAGTCGTATACCGAAGTATGCAGTAACTGATAGTGCCAGACTGAAGTCTCCAGTGGAATTGAGATTCCTCACCAGAATCAGGTTCTCTCCTGAAGTTGGGCGATTCCTTCTTCCCCAGTAGAGTGTTGGAACAGCTGATGTCGTATTCCCCGGCAGAGTTGTACCCTCCCCCGAAGTCAGATGATTCTTTCTTCCCCAGCAGAATTGAAATTCCCCATCAGGGTCGTACTCTTCAGTGAAGTAGAATGATTTCTCTCCCCGGCTGAGTCCGCAGAAAAGCAGAATCTTTGGAAGTTGATCAGATCATGATCAATTCTCCCCAGCAGAGCATGGAGCAGCCGATGCTGTATTTCCCCAGAGTCGTACTCTATCCAGTAAAGCAGAATGATTTCTCCCTCCTCAGCCGAGTCTGCAGATGTCCAAGGGATCCGAATCCTTGGAAGTGGGTCAGATCATGATTGGTTTTTCCCCAGTGGAGTGTTGAACAGCTGAAGTTGGTTCCCCACGGAATGGTTATCCCCAGAAGAGTAGCCGAGATGGCCACGCAGTTCATTCTAGCGATTGATATCAGCAGATCCAAGTTCTCGTAGAGCTTCGTCCCCTGCAGCAGTCAGCTGAAGTTGTTCCCCTGCAGCAGTTCGCGGAAGATTGATTCCCTAGACAGAGCCTAATTGATGTTGGCGTGTTTACATTCTCCTCAGCAGGACGATTCCTCCATCTGAGCGACTCTTTCTCCTTGACAGGAGGATTCCCCCTTCGGCATTTATTTTGCTGACGGGATCGCATTATTGTGCATGATTGCACGTCATTGTGCACGATTGCATAACATTGAGCACGATTGCATAGCATTAAGCATGAGTGCATGGCATTGAGCGTGATTGCATAGCAGAAGCATATGCATCATAAGCATGATCTAGGTCATTATTATTCTTGTTGTACAGGAGTACTACCGAAAGACCGGTTGCTTAGGACGATTTTTGATGTTCTCCCCAGCAAGGTTGTTTTCTTAGATGATTCTGAAGACCCCGGTGATCCCCGCAGTCGCCCGCTCAAGATGATTTTTGAGATCCCCAGCAAAGACTTCGGTTCGAGATGATTCTCAAACCCCTCAGCAGGGTCATTTGCTTAAGACGATTCTTAAGACCTCAGTACAGCTTCCCGAGTGGTTCGCCTAGTATGGTACTTGAGTTCCCCAATAGCGCCTCCAGCAGGAGTTGCCTAGGAAGATTCCTGGAATTCCCAACAGAATGTTTGCTCCAGAAAGGTTATTAGTTCAGGACGATTCTTGAAGATGCCCGACGGATCTGTTTGTTCAAGATGATTCTTGAAGTCCAGAGTAGCATGATATGTATGCTCCAACAACGATGTCTAATCTGAAGGTGGATTTCGTAAGCGCCAGAGGGCGATACCAGAAGGTTCCTGTGAAGCCAGATTTCCGTGTGGATGAAGCAACGGGTGGCTGAAGACAAGGTTCCAGGGTTGTAGATACAACAGAGTGATCCGTGTGAGTCTGAAGACCAGGTCAGTTATCCTGAGGTGATGATTGATCGCGATCAAGTGAATGATACGTCTTCTGATTGAAGTCGAAGATGTTTCTCCAGCTGAAGCGGAGTTTTGCCTATAGGCAAAGTGTTTGAATCCCCGTGGAGTCATGAATGGCTCAGGATACCATTTCTCTGACTAAAGTCACAGATTTCTTAAGCTGAAGCGAAGGTGCCTAAGGGCAAGGTTATCCCCCAAGGTCGTGAAGGACCTAGGATTCATTATTCGGGCTGAAGGCCGAAGTATATCCCTGACTGAAGTCTCGGATGCTCTATAGCAGAGGCGGAGTTGCCTGAAGGCAGATCCATGTATCCTTGAAGGCCAAGGATCATTTTCTTCAGACTGAAGTCGAAGGATACCTCCTGCAGAGTTGCCATCCTTGGAGGCCAAGGATGCTTATCTTCAAAAGTACTTGAAGATCTTTTCTAGCTGAAGCTGGAAGTGGCCAGGGGCCAGGGTTTCATCTATCTTCATAAGTGCTTGAAGATCTTTTCTAGCTGAAGCTAGAGGCGGCCAGGGGCCAGGGTTTCATATGTCTTTAATGTTGAAGTTCTACGGCAGGCAGTGTGCAGCAGTATTCCGATGTTCGTTATGGTTCTGAGGGTGAACCCCAGATCAAAGTGTGATCGGTTAAGTCTCTCATTCCCAGCGGAGTAGCTTCAAATACGCAAGTATACCTTTTGTTCCAGGGGTGAACCCCAGGTCAGAGTTGTTCAGTGTTGTATTTTTCTCCAGCGGCAACGCGGGGTATTTTGTTTAGATCCGACGGCGAGGTCAGATTATGTTTGTTTCCGGCAGCAAGGTTGGATGTTTGTTTGACGGCAATATCAGACTCCTTTAAATCCCCAACAGAGATGATGTTTGAACGACGGCGATGTCGAGTGTCTCTCAGATTATGTTTGTTTCCGGCGGCGATGTCAGATCAGTATTTCTCCAGCTAGTTGTTGAGCGGCTAGTGTTGCAGTATTCAAAGATTTGTTCCCCGCAGAGTACCGTGTGCTTGTGCAGTTGGCAAATTTTCGGGTTTACCGATATTCAACCGTCTCGTACCTTGATTGGTTGAGAGCCGTTCGCTTCTCACCCAGTCAGGTCCAAGCCGTTTGAATAGGGGCAGCTGTTGCACCCCAAAATTTGACCAACATTTATTCATTCATGGAATGTTTGAAAGTTGATACCTTCATCAGAAAGTTCAAGAGATCCTCAGAGGAGTTGGTTGAAACCAGGGTTGTGTGCTTCACAGTTTGAGAGTTGTGAGTGCCCCTCAGATGATTCTGAGACTTTGAGAATGAACTTGATGTTTTGAAAGCTTATGAGATGCCTTGATAGCCTTCATAAAGCCCAGAGAAGTCATTATGTAAGAATTCAGAAGATTCAACCATGAATGGTAGAATTAGGGTTTTGACTGGGTCAACCCTAGACCAGCTGAAGATTTGGAGAAGGTTGAGACTTAATCCAAGGGCCATGAGATCATGGAATGATGTATAGAGATGTTATAAATATGATTCCTAGACCAACTCATCATGATTGAGGAGTTTGAGAAGTTTTGAGTTAGGGTTTCTGAGGATTGTCAGTGGAAAAACCCTAATTTGATCCCTATCTTCCAGGCAGTTTTAGCACTAGATGTGTTTGATATCTCATTTTCCCCACAACATGAATGTTGTAGAGCTTGTTCTAAGCTTTAATTTGAGTGGTGGAAGTCCTTGATAGGAGTTACAGAGCTCAAGTTATGGTTTTGACAAATTACAGGTCAGTTGATGTGTGTGAATCTGGGTCCTTGAAAGTCACCCAACTTCCAGACAACTTTTGCCCTAGTAGGTTGATTCCTATGGTTTCTTGGTCAACATGAATGTTGAAGAGGATGTTCTTAGCTTTAATTTGAGTGGTAGAAGTCCTTGATTGGATTTGTGGAACTCAACTTATGGTTTGAACAAGGCAGGGGTATTTTGGTCATTTGTCAGTTATAGGTCATTTTAACCAATGCCTAAAACTCCTATTTCCAAGCCTCAAATGGAAAAATTCAAAACATGAAAGTTGCTCAAAATGTGATTTTAAGTCTAGAAAGAAGGTCACAAATTGTTGAAAAGGCTCATAGCACAAGATTCCATGATTGGTCAAAAATGAACTAAAAATGACTTATAACTTTGAAAAGTTGAAATTGAAAAGTGTTTTGGGAGATCTACAAATCCAAAATAGGTCATCCAATATATCATTTTGATTGGAAAAAACATTTTGAGAAGATTGGTTTAAGTAGAATTTTCATTTGAGGCTTAAAAGATGAGGTTCCTTTGGAAATTTGTCACTTAAGAAAGAAGGCAATGTTGGAAAACTTAACATAAGGCAATTACAAGGCATGTGAGCTTCCTTACCATTTCATATTATCATGTGGTGAGATTTTAAAAGGTGTGTAAGTTGGTTAGAGGTGATATATCATGAGATAACCAATATGGCATAACATGAGATTTTAAGGAAACTTCCATCACATTCTAGATGATTCTAGAAACTTCCATTGATTGTTATAAAAGGAATGCATCAAGGAGTGTTAGAGGTTGGTGAAAGTGAAGCCAAGTCAGAGGAGAGAGAGAAGTGCATAGCCATTGGAGAAGTTTCTTCAAGTTGAAGAAAGTCAAGAGATCTTTCACTTCAAGCCACCACCTTCAAGGATTGTGCAAACAGAAGGTTATCCATCATCAAAGGATCATCCTGAAGGATTTGCAAGCTTGGAATCGTGCTCAAGCATCATACACCATAGTTCCTTGACAGGTTCTTTCTCCTCTCTTTTTCACCATAATTATGCATAGAGGGTTTAGATTCTAGGTGTATAATTGATGTGTTAGGGTAGAGGATTGATTCTAGAAAGCTAGGGCACGATCCATGATGGTTTGTAACAGGTGCATGATTCTTTAAGTTTCAAGAACTATCTGTTTAAAGAGTTTTAGGCAGTATGAATTGGTTTAGAATCACCAGGATAACATCAAGAACATCTGTGGATCATTATGCTGAAGTTTAATCTAGGTTGATATCAGTTGAAATTCATAACCGTGTTTGTACCATGATCTTCAAGGCTTCTGTTTGGATTATCCACGAGGAGTTAAGAGAAAGTGAACGTAGGGTTGTGTAGGGCTTGAGACGTAGATGATTTTCCATGTTGGAGTCGTGTGGAGCCGTGGCCTGTAGAGGGAGCTAGAGGAGCTCGATTTTGTGTGCATGGCGTGAGGGTTCTGCAAAACCCTAGTTCGTTTGAAGACGATGAAGCCAAGCCGTTGGATCAATCCCATATGTTGACAAAATCATCTAATCTAGTGGCCAGGATTTAATCTGAAAAGAGAGGGAAAGTTTGAATTTAATGAAAACGCAGCGTTTCATTTTAAGACCGGTTCTGGGCTTGGATTTCTCTTCGCACCCCCCACCTTTGTTGGCCCAGTCAGTTTGAACTAGCGCTTTGTGCTATTCTGACCCCCCCATTTCCTTAATTCATTTATTTCTTTTATTTTCCTTTTAATATTTTCTGTTTTTGAATAATTCATATAAAATAGATAAAAATGATTTTTAATTTCTTCTTTTTTTCCTGAGTAGATTAAAATGAGTAGAAAATTATAAAAATAAAATTGAGATTTTATTTTTATGTTTGATATTTTTAGTAGATTTTTCAATTAAATAGCTTTTTAATTGGTTCATTTTGATATTTGATTTTGTAGGAATTGTTTTAGTACTTTCCATTAATCTTTTTTACCCATTCTTTTTTGTGCAATTAGATGATTAGCCATACTTCCCCATAGGATTTTTTCTAGATTTTTTAGAATTAATCTTGATTAGTTCAATTAGGGTTGACTTAGGATAGTTTAATTAGGGTTTAGAATTGTGCATAGGTGATGAATCATTTTCTTTGAGCAAGTTTTATCTTGATTTTTAAGTAGAAACCTTTATAGATATTATGAGTAGGTGTTGAGGACCCTTATGAATATTTGTTAGTTTTTTTTTTTTTTCCATTAGTTTAGTATTTTTAGGTATTGTCTGAAGTTGCCTGATGATTTGGTCTGTTCAGTGGGTTATCTGTTCATCTGTGGGGTTCATTCTGAGGAATTTGATGAAGGGCTTGTGTTGCCTTGAGGATATTGATGGAGAGCATCATGAGGAGAAGCTTGTAGATCAAGATGCAGAGACCCAGAGCTTGTCTCATCTCCTGTCTGTGAGGTTTGAGAGCCTGAAGTTTGAAGGAAGTTCATGGTACTTTCCTGAGGAAGGCACTATGAATGACTTTCATCCTTCCTTCTCACCTCTTTCTTAAGTATCCAATAATGTTGGAGCCAACTTGTGAGTTTAATTTCTCCTGAGGAGGAATGTAAACTGATCACATGTTGTTGAGCCACATGGGATACAACTCCTAAGTGGAAGCCTCCTAGTACTTTCCTGAGGAAGGTCCTATGGGTCTATTCACTTAGTTCCACTAGTTGATCTAGGATTTCTCAAGTATCCAATGATGTAGGAGCCAACTTGTGAGTTTAATTTCTCCTGAGGAGGAATGTAAACTGATCACATGTTGTTGAGCCACATGGGATACAACTCCTAAGTGGAAGCCTCCTAGTACTTTTCTGAGGAAGGTCCTATGAGTCTATTCACTTAGTTCCCTTAGTTTATCTAGGATTTCTTAAATATCCAGTGATGTTGGAGCCTGCTTGTGAGTTTAATCTCTCCTGAGGAGGGATGTAAACTGATCACAGTGGTTGAGCCACCTAGGGTATGATTCCTGAGTATACACCTCCTAGTGTTCTCCTGAGGAAGACACTATGAGCTTGCTTGCTTAGCTCCCTTTCTTTGGTAAGCTTATTCTGAAGCTTGAAGGCTGGGAATGATTTCTCCTGTTTAGGGTTGTGCTTGAGAGTTTTGCTTAGGTTTGTTTAGATCCTGTGATTAGGGTTAGGGTTAGAGAATAGATGATTCTTTCTCATGTGTGTTTGTTTGCCTGATGGCACTTCATTTCCTTTATCTGTATGATTGCAGTTTACTGTTTTGCTTGATAGCATGTTGTTGATCTTCAGTATGATTACTGTTATTTCATGACTGGCTTGAGGTTGAGATGAGCTTGTGGAGGCTGAAGCCCCACACACACTTCCTCCCTCACTTGCATTGCATGCATTCTACTGTCAAAGCTGATGTTTTTGTCTGTTTCTGTGTATCCTTGACATGATCCCTTAGGACTCTCATTTCTTCTGATGAAGATTTGATGATAGACTTTTAGGTTGAAACCTATGCATGACAACATCTAGGAGTTCCCTGTTCAAACCTCAACCATAGGATGAATCCATGGCATGATAACAGTAGGACTTGATAGTCTCCCTCCTAGTTGAGCCATATTTTCAGTAGTTTCCCGAACTACGTTTGCTCTGATCTTTCATACCAGATGAAAGTACGTAGGCATAGGATGCGATATCCTAGCGAGCAACCTTCCCCATCTTCCCCCCGTAGTTAGCCGAACTACGTTGACTCTGATTTCTCATTCTCTGATGAGAATACGTAGGCATAAAGTGCGACGCTTTGCCGAGTCATTTTTCTTTTCTTTTTCAGCCAGCCTTGATAGGTAGATAGATTATAACCAACCCGTCCAAGTAAACAAACAAGCGAGGATCCCGTCGAGTACGACGGACGTGAGGGGTGCTAATACCTTCCCCTTGCGTAACCGACTCCCGAACCCAGACAATGGTTGCGATGACCTTGTCTTACCCTTTTCCGTCAGGTTTTCCCGATCGTTTCCTTTCCCGCTCTGAGGGATAAATAACGAAAGGTGGCGACTCTTCTGTCATGCCGGCACCTTATTTTCGCGCAAGCGACAGATACCCTACTGAGATAGAATCAGAGCTAGCCCTGCTAGAGACTTGTTTCTGTGAAAAGGACGCTGACCGGGATTTTGAAGCACAAATTTTATTTTCCTGGCATCACCCCAACCTGCAAGGGATAACCTCCGTGGAAAGTCCAAGTTGTCTCGTCTCGAAGGAATATCTGTTTTGGTCAAAAGTGACCGCATTGAAGATGTTCTATACTCAATCCAACGACATTATTCTAGAGCCAGAGGAACTCTTGTCTAGATGAGAGTTAAAATTTGCTTTGGTGAAAGCCAAACGGGAAAATGCAGAACTTTGGGAGCAATCCGTCAAAGTCAGAGGAAGATAAGACTGCAGGAGGGAGAATGGCCATCTTGTTAGAGGATCCTTAGCTTTTAGTTCCCTTTTGTTGTACCCCAATCATATGAGAATATGTGGCTTTTCATTTTGTAAAGTTTTGTAAAAGTTTCATTTGTTAATGAAGACTTTATGTTGTAAAACTCTTTTTATTAATGAAAATCAAAACCTACACAGAGTACTCATGAGTATTCGAATGTCCCACCAACTTCTGGCGCTTGGAAATCAATAGTAGACAGGTTGGTGATGGAGAATACTATGCTGAAAAGACTAAAGAGGACGCACTAATAAGATTCTCGTCAGACTTCCTAACCATAGGGCCTAGTTTTCTCCTTTGATGTAACCTCAGTTTTCTTGTGTTACATTTCAAAAGTTGTAAATTTTCCCAACATAAATGAAATGAGGGTTTTGGTTTAATTGTCTTCTGAGTTTTGTAAAGCCAGTTGCATCTAGCATATTTGCATTGCATTCTGCATTTTTCTAACCATTCAAGAAGTTCAAAAATCCTTTTTTTTTGCAGACATAGTGATGGATCAAAGAAACATGATTACATTCCCAAGCCTGAGGTTGGACAACCTAAGGATCTTAGGGAGCCTAGTAAGGAATCCTGCTGCTTTTATAGCCAATGTTATCTTTGTTAGATACGCAAGTAAATGAGTAAATGTTGCAAGCCCTTGTCAAGTTTTACGAACCACTATACAATTTCTTCACATTCCCAGACTTTTAGTAGCTTCCAACCTTGGAAGAATCCTCTGAGCATCTAAAAACTCCTATGACTTTCATAGCTAACTATGGAAGGGAGAGAAAACCGAACAGAAGAGATGTTGTTGAAGCTCTTAACCTGAACCCACTGACCTTCCAACCCAGTTAGATGATAGGGGTAAATTTACCGGAATAGAGGCGAGACCATTCAGGGAGAAGGCTGAATTCTATTATGACCGTGGAGATTTGGGAATCTTTGAAGCTATACTAGCTTTCTTGATTTATGGCTTATACATATTTCCCAGCAAACTTGAGTTCATCAGTTTGGAGGCCATTAAGCTATTTCTTGTGAGAAATCCATCTCCCACTCTCTTGGCTGACACTTATTTTACCATTCATTGGTGGTAGGTGTACAATCTCGGGAAATTCTCCTGCTGCACGACACTCCTAAGCAAGTGTTTTATTTCACACTTGCCTAGGACATTCCCTCTGTGGAACCTGGAAGACAGTGATGCATGGATTGGAAAGCTGGCTTCGCTCTCTCATTACGACATCAGCTGGTATGACCTGGCTCGCGGAGGAGTAGCCATGATACATAACTGTGGGGAGTTTCCAAATATACCTCTAATCGGCACTAGAGGGTATCAACTACAACCCTATTTTAGCTCACCGTCAGCTAGGATACCCCACTGAGATAGAATCGGAGCTAGCCCTGCTAGAGACTTGCTTCTGTGAAAAGGATGCTGACCGGAATTTTGAAGCACAAATTTTATTTGCCTGGCATCACCCCAACCTGCAAGGGATAACCTCCGTGGAAAATCCAAGTTGTCTCGTCTCGAAGGAATATCTGTTTTGGTCAAAAGTGACCGCATTGAAGATGTTCTATACTCAATCGAACGAAATTATTCTAGAGCCAGAGGAACTCTTGTCTAGAGGAGAGTTAAAATTTGCTTTGGTGAAAGCCAAACGGGAAAATGCAGAACTTTGGGAGCTATCCGTCAAAGTCAGAGGAAGATAAGACTGCAGGAGGGAGAACGGTCATCTTGTTAGAGGATCCTTAGCTTTTAGTTTCCTTTTGTTGTACCCCAATCTTATGGGAATATGTGGTCTTTCATTTTGTAACATTTTGTGAAAGTTTCATTTGTTAATGAATACTTTATGTTGTAAAACTCTTTTTATTAACGAAAATCATAACCTACGCAGAGTACTCATGAGTATTCAAATATCCCACCAACTTCTGGCGCTTGGAAATCAATAGTAGACAGGTTGGTGATGGAGAATACTATGCTGAAAAAACTAAAGAGGACGCACTGATAAGATTCTCGTCAGACTTCCTAACCATAGGGCCTAGTTTTCTCCTTTGATGTAACCTCACTTTTCTTGTGTTACATTTCAAAAGTTGTAAATTTTCCCAACATAAATGAAATGAGGGTTTTGCTTTAATTGTCTTCTGAGTTTTTTAAAGCCAGTTGTATCTAGCATATTTGTATTGCATTCTGCGTTTTGCTAACCATTCAAGAAGTTCAAAAATCTTGTTTTTTTGCAGACATAGTGATGGATCAAAGAAACATGATTACATTCCCAAGCCTGAGGTTGGACAACCTAAGGATCTTAGGGAGCCTAGTAAGGAATCCTGCTGCTTTTATAGCCAAGTATGGGGACTTGTTATCTTTGTTAGATACGCAAGTAAATGAGTAAATGCTGCAAGCCCTTGTCAAGTTTTACGAACCACTATACAATTGCTTCACATTCCCAGACTTTTGGTTGCTTCCAACCTTGGAAGAATCCTCTGAGCATCTAAAAACTCCTATGACTTTCAAAGCTAACTATGGAAGGGAGAGAAAACCGAACAGAAGAGATGTTGTTGAAGCTCTTAACCTGAACCCACTGACCTTCCAACCCAGTTAGATGATAGGGGTAAATTTACCGGAATGGAGGCGAGACCATTCATGGAGAAGGCTGAGTTCTATTATGACCGTGGAGATTTGGGAATCTTTGAAGCTATAATAGCTTTCTTGATTTACGGCTTATACATATTTCCCAGCAAACTTGAGTTCATCAGGTTGGAGGCCATCAAGCTATTTCTTGTGAGAAATCCATCTCCCACTCTCTTGGCTGACACTTATTTTGCCATTCATCGGTGGAAGGTGTACAATCTCGGGCAATTCTCCTGCTGCACGACACTCCTAAGCAAGTGGTTTATTTCACACTTGCACAGGACATTCCCTCTGTGGAACCTGGAAGACAGTGATGCATGGATTGGAAAGCTGACTTCGCTCTCTCATTACGACATCAGCTGGTATGACCTGGCTCGCGGAGGAGTAGCCATGATACATAACTGTGGGGAGTTTCCAAATATACCTCTAATCGGCACTAGAGGGTATCAACTACAACCCTATTTTAGCTCACCGTCAGCTAGGATACCCTACTGAGATAGAATCAGAGCTAGCCCTGCTAGAGACTTGTTTCTGTGAAAAGGATGCTGACCGGGATTTTGAAGCACAAATTGTATTTTCCTGGCATCATCCCAACCTGCAAGGGATAACCTCTGTGGAAAATCCAAGTTGTCTCGTCTCGAAGGAATATCTGCTTTGGTCATAAGTGACCGTATTGAAGATGTTCTATACTCAATCCAACGACATTATTCTAGAGCCAGAGGAACTCTTGTCTAGAGGAGAGTTAAAATTTGCTTTGGTGAAAGCCAAACGGGAAAATGCAGAACTTTGGGAGCTATCCATCAAAGTCAGAGGAAGATAAGACTGCAGGAGGGAGAACGGTCATCTTGTTAGAGGATCCTTAGCTTTTAGTTTCCTTTTGTTGTACCCCAATCTTAATGGAATATGTGGTCTTTCATTTTGTAAAATTTTGTAATAGTTTCATTTGTTAATGAAGACTTTATGTTGTAAAACTCTTTTTATTAATGAAAATCATAACCTACGCAGAGTACTCATGAGTATTCAAATATCCCACCAACTTTTGGCGCTTGGAAATCAATAGTAGACAGGTTGGTGATGGAGAATACTATGCTGAAAAGACTAAAGAGGACGCACTGATAAGATTCTCGTCAGACTTCCTAACCATAGGGCCTAGTTTTCTCCTTTGATGTAACCTCACTTTTCTTGTGTTACATTTCAAAAGTTGTAAATTTTCCCAACATAAATGAAATGAGGGTTTTTCTTTAATTGTCTTCTGAGTTTTGTAAAGCCAGTTGCATCTAGAATATTTGCATTGCATTCTGCATTTTGTTAACCATTCAAGAAGTTCAAAAATCTTGTTTTTTTGCAGACATAGTGATGGATTAAAGAAACATGATTACATTCCCAAGCCTGAGGTTGGACAACCTAAGGATCTTAGTGAGCCTAGTAAGGAATCCTGCTGCTTTTATAGCCAAGTATGGGGACTTGTTATCTTTGTTAGATATGCAAGTAAATAAGTAAATGTTGCAAGCCCTTGTGAAGTTTTACGAACCACTATACAATTGCTTCACATTCCCAGACTTTTAGTTGCTTCCAACCTTGGAAGAATCCTCTGAGCATCTAAAAACTCCTATGACTTTCACAGCTAACTATGGAAGGGAGAGAAAACCGAACAAAGGAGATGTTGTTGAAGCTCTTAACCTGAACCCACTGACCTTCCAACCCAGTTAGATGATAGGGGTAAATTTACCGGAATGGAGGCGAGACCATTCATGGAGAAGGCTGAGTTCTATTATGACCGTGGAGATTTGGGAATCTTTGAAGCTATAATAGCTTTCTTGATTTACGGCTTATACATATTTCCCAGCAAACTTGAGTTCATCAGGTTGGAGGCCATCAAGCTATTTCTTGTGAGAAATCCATCTCCCACTCTCTTGGCTGACACTTATTTTGCCATTCATCGGTGGAAGGTGTACAATCTCGGGCAATTCTCCTGCTGCACGACACTCCTAAGCAAGTGGTTTATTTCACACTTGCACAGGACATTCCCTCTGTGGAACCTGGAAGACAGTGATGCATGGATTGGAAAGCTGACTTCGCTCTCTCATTACGACATCAGCTGGTATGACCTGGCTCGCGGAGGAGTAGCCATGATACATAACTGTGGGGAGTTTCCAAATATACCTCTAATCGGCACTAGAGGGTATCAACTACAACCCTATTTTAGCTCACCGTCAGCTAGGATACCCTACTGAGATAGAATCAGAGCTAGCCCTGCTAGAGACTTGTTTCTGTGAAAAGGATGCTGACCGGGATTTTGAAGCACAAATTGTATTTTCCTGGCATCATCCCAACCTGCAAGGGATAACCTCTGTGGAAAATCCAAGTTGTCTCGTCTCGAAGGAATATCTGCTTTGGTCATAAGTGACCGTATTGAAGATGTTCTATACTCAATCCAACGACATTATTCTAGAGCCAGAGGAACTCTTGTCTAGAGGAGAGTTAAAATTTGCTTTGGTGAAAGCCAAACGGGAAAATGCAGAACTTTGGGAGCTATCCATCAAAGTCAGAGGAAGATAAGACTGCAGGAGGGAGAACGGTCATCTTGTTAGAGGATCCTTAGCTTTTAGTTTCCTTTTGTTGTACCCCAATCTTAATGGAATATGTGGTCTTTCATTTTGTAAAATTTTGTAAAAGTTTCATTTGTTAATGAAGACTTTATGTTGTAAAACTCTTTTTATTAATGAAAATCATAACCTACGCAGAGTACTCATGAGTATTCAAATATCCCACCAACTTTTGGCGCTTGGAAATCAATAGTAGACAGGTTGGTGATGGAGAATACTATGCTGAAAAGACTAAAGTGGACGCACTGATAAGATTCTCGTCAGACTTCCTAACCATAGGGCCTAGTTTTCTCCTTTGATGTAACCTCACTTTTCTTGTGTTACATTTCAAAAGTTGTAAATTTTCCCAACATAAATGAAATGAGGGTTTTTCTTTAATTGTCTTCTGAGTTTTGTAAAGCCAGTTGCATCTAGAATATTTGCATTGCATTCTGCATTTTGTTAACCATTCAAGAAGTTCAAAAATCTTGTTTTTTTGCAGACATAGTGATGGATTAAAGAAACATGATTACATTCCCAAGCCTGAGGTTGGACAACCTAAGGATCTTAGTGAGCCTAGTAAGGAATCCTGCTGCTTTTATAGCCAAGTATGGGGACTTGTTATCTTTGTTAGATATGCAAGTAAATAAGTAAATGTTGCAAGCCCTTGTGAAGTTTTACGAACCACTATACAATTGCTTCACATTCCCAGACTTTTAGTTGCTTCCAACCTTGGAAGAATCCTCTGAGCATCTAAAAACTCCTATGACTTTCACAGCTAACTATGGAAGGGAGAGAAAACCGAACAAAAGAGATGTTGTTGAAGTTCTTAACCTGAACCCACTGACCTTCCAACCCAGTTAGATGATAGGGGTAAATTTACCGGAATAGAGGCGAGACCATTCATGGAGAAGGCTGAGTTCTATTATGACCGTGGAGATTTGGGAATCTTTGAAGCTATACTAGCTTTCTTGATTTATGGCTTATACATATTTCCCAGCAAACTTGAGTTCATCAGTTTGGAGGCCATCAAGCTATTTCTTATGAGAAATCCATCTCCCACTCTCTTGGCTGACACTTATTTTACCATTCATTGGTGGTAGGTTTACAATCTCGGGAAATTGTCCTGCTGCACGACACTCCTAAGCAAGTGGTTTATTTCACACTTGCCTAGGACATTCCCTCTGTGGAACCTGGAAGACAGTGATGCATGGATTGGAAAGCTGACTTCGCTCTCTCATTACGACATCAGCTGGTATGACCTGGCTCGCGGAGGAGTAGCCATGATACATAACTGTGGGGAGTTTCCAAATATACCTCTAATCGGCACTAGAGGGTATCAACTACAACCCTATTTTAGCTCACCGTCAGCTAGGATACCCCACTGAGATAGAATCGGAGCTAGCCCTGCTAGAGACTTGCTTCTGTGAAAAGGATGCTGACCGGGGTTTTGAAGCACAAATTTTATTTGCTTGGCATCACCCCAACCTGCAAGGGATAACCTCCGTGGAAAATCCAAGTTGTCTCGTCTCGAAAGAATATCTGTTTTGGTCAAAAGTGACCGCGTTGAAGATGTTCTATACTCAATCCAAAGACATTATTCTAGAGCCAGAGGAACTCTTGTCTAGAGGAGAGTTAAAATTTGCTTTGGTGAAAGCCAAACGGGAAAATGCAGAACTTTGGGAACTATCCGTCAAAGTCAGAGGAAGATAAGACTGCAGGAGGGAGAACGGTCATCTTGTTAGAGGATCCTTAGCTTTTAGTTTCCTTTTGTTGTACCCCAATCTTATAGAAATATGTGGTCTTTCATTTTGTAACATTTTGTAAAAGTTTCATTTTTTAATGAAGACTTTATGTTGTAAAACTCTTTTTATTAATGAAAATCATAACCTACGCAGAGTACTCATGAGTATTCAAATATCCCACCAACTTCTGGCGCTTGGAAATCAATAGTAGACAGGTTGGTGATGGAGAATACTATGCTGAAAAGACTAAAGAGGACGCACTGATAAGATTCTCTTAAGACTTCCTAACCATAGGGCCTAGTTTTCTCCTTTGATGTAACCTCACTTTTCTTGTGTTACATTTCAAAAGTTGTAAATTTTCCCAACATAAATGAAATGAGGGTTTTTCTTTAATTGTCTTCTGAGTTTTGTAAAGCCAGTTGCATCTAGCATATTTGCATTGCATTCTGCATTTTGCTAGCTGTCGCTTGCGCGAAAATAAGGTGCCGGCAAAACAGAAGAGTCGCCACCTTTCGTTATTTATCCCTCCGAGCGGGAAAGGAAACGATCGGAAAAACCTGACGAATAAGGGTAAGACAAGGTCGTCGCAACCATTGTCTGGGTTCGGGAGTCGGTTACGCAAGGGGAAGGTATTAGCACCCCTCACGTCCGTCGTACTCGACGGGATCCTCGCTTGTTTGTTTACTTGGACGGGTTGGTTATAATCTATCTACCTATCAAGGCTGGCTGAAAAAGAAAAGAAAAATGACTCGGCAAAGCGTCGCGCTTTATGCCTACGTATTCCCGTCTGGAACGAGAAATCAGAGTCAACGTAGTTCGGCTAACTACGGGGGAAGATGGGGAAGGTTGCTCGCTAGGATATCGCATCCTATGCCTACGTACTTTCATCTGGTATGAAAGATCAGAGCAAACGTAGTTCGGGATACTACGGGTTATCTCCTAAAAGAAGTGTTTTTTATTGTGTTTGCGATTTCAACCGCACTAGAGACTATGACCTGAGAGTGAATGCGTCGCATGTCACCCAAAGGGTACCATACTAAACATCCAGACTGTGGAAAAGAAACTCTCCCACAACCCTTTCTCAGATAGCTTAAGGCTCGTAACGTACGAAAGAAATCAGTCATGATTACTGTATCTTAAACTGCTTCGAGATGAGAAGAGAACAGGCCCAACTAGGAGGGAGACTATCAAGTCCTATTGTTATCATGCCATGGATTCATCCTATGGTTGAGGTTTGAACAGGGAACTCCTAGATGTTGTCATGCATAGGTTTCAACCTAAAAGTCTATCATCAAATCCTCATCAGAGGAAATGAGAGTCCTAAGGGATCATATCAATGATACACCAAAACAGACAAAAGCATCAGCTTTAACAGTAAAATGCATGCAATGCAAGTGAGGGAGGAAATGTGTGTGGGGCTTCAGCCTCCACAAGCTCGTCTCAACCTCAAGCCAGTCATGAAATAACAGTAATCATACTGAAATAAACAACATGCTATCAAGCAAAAACAGTAAACTGTAATCATATAGACAGGAGAAATGAAATGCTATCAAGCAAAATAAACACATGGGCAAGGGAGATGGGCTCTACCGAATACCCGCAAGCAAAGCCAAGCAATAACAATACAATCAGATGCACTCATGCTCTTAGACTGAACTTATTCTAAATGGGCTTAGTCTAATGCAACAGACAAATCAGACAAAACACCCAATACATCAAAGAAAACAGAAGAAAGCCTCAGCTCCTCTAGCAGCAACCCAGTCTTCAGACTTCAGAGATCACTTGCTTTCCAGGTATCAACCCTACAACGTGAGTATCAACTCATCTTCTCCCTTGAGCTTCAGCTCCTTTGATCAGCTCCACCTTCAGGTTTTACTATCTCCAGGGATCTTCAGGCATCAACAAAGTCTTCAGACTTCAACAATCTTCAAGGAGTCATCCTCTTCAAAGCTTCAACTTCTATCTTCAATGGCTCAAATGCTCCAGCAGACAAGATTCAGTCAACAAGATGAGGTGGGGATGTTACAGTGCTCACTGACTTCCAAAGGATGCCATTGAGGACTTAACATCAAAGGGGAGGCTCTCTCAGAGTTCTACCTTATAGGGCAAGGTCACTAATCCCTCCAAAGGAGAGAGGTGAATACCCTTAAGGGACTTTATGTCACAGAGAAGAAAGGAGGTGAACAAGACACTCCTTGTTTATTGAACAAAGTATTCTATCTAAGGCTCTGCCTATGCACCTATCAACCTATAAACAAAACAAACAAAAGCTACGCTAAACTCCTCTGCAAGGTCTTCAAAGCTTCCATGATGATCCACAAGGTCTTCAATTCAATCTTCAAAGCTCACACACTCAAAAGAGAGGGAAAGAAAACACAACAATACAACTTATGCCTTTAAGCAACACACATACTATCCATACATTCAAAAATCAATGAAAAATACTAAAACACCATACAATATTCTAGCAAAATTATAGGGGATTCTATACATACTTACCCTTAACCCATGTATTCCCCATACACTAATTTGGCCTATAAACCCCAAAACAAATTTGTTCAAGTCTATGTACACAACCTAAAACCCTAATTTGGCTATCCTAAGTTCAACTATCTAAACTAATCAAGTTTTAGTCTAAAAATCTAGTAATAAATCCAGGGGAAACTACATTACATTATCTAACTATGCCAAAAAGAATGGCCCTAAAAGACTAAGGGAACTATCCTAATTAAATTCTACAAGTTAAGGTACTAACTAAAAAGAATTAAATGCACTATTTAAAAGAATATTATACAAAAAATTCTAAACTAATCAAAATTAATTTCTAAAATTAAGGGATAAATCCTACATGAAACTAGGGTTCAATATCTAATTACACCAAAAAGAATGAATTAAAAAACCTAAGGGAAGGTCCTAAAACAATTCTTGCAAGATAAGGTACAAACTAAAAGAAATAAAATACACTATTTACAAGAAAATATCCCTAAAAATTCCACATTAAAAATAAAATTTCATTTTTATTTTTATATTTTTCTACACAAAATTATCTAAACCTAGAAAAAAGAATGAGTAAAAAATCATCATTTATCAATTTTTTATGAATTTTATAAGATGGCTAAAACATAAAACAAATAAAAATAATATAAAAGGGGAGGGGGTGGCAATAGAAGGGATAGGCAGTTGATTTATTGGGCTGAATCAAAGGGGGGGTGCGCGTAGCACATTGGACCCATCAAGCCCAGACGCGTTCACTAATTGAAACGGCGTCGTCTGGCTGTTTGAATTTTCCCTCCGTTTTCTTGGATTGATCTGAGCCGTAGATTGCAGCGAATTAGTCAACCAGTCAAGCTAATCCAATGGACGCTGGTCATCGTCCCAAATGGACCCCTAGGGTTTTCAGGCGCAGCTCCTCATGCAAGAACTTCCCCTGGTTCGTTCTCCCTCCATACGCAATGATTCTCAAAAATTCCAAAAGGAAAAATGGGCTACTCATCAAGAGGAATAAGGTTGGACGAGTAGTTTTCCTTAATTCTCCATGAATCCTTCAAACAAAGAACTTCGAAGCTCGGGTACCACCATACTTCTCTGAAATCAAATCTTCTAAAACTCAAATTGGATGATCCAATCTTGTTCTCTATGTTATGCCTACCACCCTGAGCTATCAATCATGTTCTAAAACCACTAAACCAGCCTGTTCTTAATCACAACAGGTTCTTGCACCTGCTATCAAACTCCATGGAATTGGCTCTAACCTTCAGAATTTCATCACCTAGTCTAGCCTAGCCATTCTAAACCTAATATGCGATCTATCTATGCATAATTACAGTGAAAGAGAGAAGAGAAAAAACCTGTCAAGAGGTTATGGTGGAGACTCGCGTGGTTGCTTTCAGGCCTTGAAACTTCCTCCAAATGGTCCTTGGATGATCAATAGCCTTCTGTTTGCACTTGTGATGAAGGGGAAGATCTACAATGGAAGAAAATCAGAATTGCTTCAATTTGAAGAAACCTCTTCAATGGCTGCTTCTCTCTTTCTCTCCCCTCTGAATCCTCTTGCTATCACCAACCTTTTCCTCCTTGTGCTTCCCTCTTTTTATAATGATGGATGGAAACAACTAGATCATTCTAGAGAGATCTAGAAAGTGTTGAAAATGACATGTGAGGATAACTTGAAAATCTCAAGCACTATGCATCAAGTCTTGCAAAATGACCTTAAAATCTCCTCATATGACATATTGGAGTGTTATAAGCCATTACAAGTCTTTTCCTTGCCTTGTGTTAGGATTTCCAAGGGTAACTTCAAATGCAAGTAACAAAATAACAAAGCATCACCCATTTTAAAGCCTCAAATCAAAATTCTATCTAAACCAATGTTCTCAAAATGATGTTTCCAATCAAAATGATATATTGGATGACCTATTTTGGATTCCTAGATCCTCCAAACCAATTTTCAAATTCAACTTTTCAAACTTATATGCCATTTTTAGTTCATTTTTGACCAATCATGTAACTTCATGCTATGAGCTTTTCCAACAATTTGTGACCTTCTTTCTAGACTTAAAATCACATTTTGAACAACTTTCATGTTTTGAGTTTTTCCATTTGAGGCTTGGAAATAGGAGTTTTAGGCATTGGCTAAAATGACCTATAACTGACAAATGACCAAAATATCCCTGTCTTGTTCAAACCATAAGTTGAGTTCCACAAATCCTATCAAGGACTTATACCACTCAAATTAAAGCTAAGAAGATGCCCTTCAACATTCATGTTGACCAAGAAATCATAGGAATCATCCTACTAGGGAAAACGTTGTCTGCAAGTTGGGTGACTTTCAAGGACCCAGATTCACACACCTCTGCTGACCTGTAATTTGTCCAAACCATAACTTGAGCTCTGTAACTCCTATCAAGGACTTCCACCACTAAAATTAAAGCTAAGAACAAGCTCTACAACATTCATGTTGTGGGGAAGATGATATATCAATCACATCTAGAGCTAAAACTGCCTGGAAAACAGGGATCAAATTAGGGTTTTTTCACTAACAATCCTTGGAAACCCTGACTTGAAACTTCTCAAACTCCTCAATCATGATGAGTTGGTCTAGGAATCATCATTATAACATCTCTATGCATCATTCCATGATCTCATGGCCCTTGGATTAGGTCTCAACCTTCTCCAAATCTCCAGCTGGTCTAGGGTTGACTCAGTCAAAACCCTAATTCTACCATTCATGGTTGAATCTCCTGAATTCTTGCATAATGACCTCCCTGGGCTTCATGAAGGCTATCAAGACATCTCATGATCTTTCTCAAAACATCAAGTTCATTCTCCAAGTCTCAGAATCATCTGAGGGGTACCCACAACTCTCAAGCTATAAAGCACACAAACCTGATTTCAACCCATTCCTCTGAGGATCTCTTGAACTTTCTGATGAAGGTATCCACTTTCAAACACTCAGTGAATAAATAATTGTCGGTCAAATTTTGGGGTGCAACAGCTGCCCCTATTCAAACGGCTTGAACCTGATTGGGTGAGAAGTGAACGGCTCTCAACCAATCAAGGTGCGAGACGATTGAATATCGGTAAACCCGAAAATTTGCCAACTGCACGAGCACACGGTACTCTGCGAGGAATAAATCTTCGAATATTGCAATGCTAGCTGCACAGCAACTAGCTGGAGAAATATCGATCTGACATCGCTATCAGTTATCCACATTAAATTCTTCTGATATTGCCTTCAGACAACCACAACACCCAACATCGCCGCTGGAAGACTAAATCACCTGACATCGCCGTCAAGAACAACCATAACTCGGGGAAACAAGCGTCCAACATCGCCGCCGGAGACCTAAACCTGAATCACCAAAATACCCAACATCGCCGCTGGAGAGAATGCAACACTGCACAAAATACCCCGCATCGCCGCTGGAGAACTACACCTTACAGAATACCCTGCATCGCCGCTGGCGAAACACATCTGAAAGAACACCCCGCATCGCCGCTGGAGAACTAAATCTGTCAAAATACCCCGCATCGCCGCTGGAGAACTAAAGGATCTGCGTCACCTAACATTGCCGTCAGAAGACTGGATCACCTAGACGTGCCCAACATCGCCGCTGGAAAACTGAATCTGACATCGCCGTCGGAAACAAACATCCTCTTAGAGACACTCGACATCACCGTCGTACAAACATCATCTTTACTGGGGATTTAAAGAGTCTGACCTCGCCGTCAAACAAACATAATTTGACCTCGCCGTCGAATCCAAACGTTCAACCTCGCCGTCGAACAAACATCCAACCTCGCCGCCGGACAAATGATGATCTGACCTCGCCGTCAAATCCAAACGTTCAACCTCGCCGCCGAACAAACATCCAACCTCGCCGCCGGACAAATGATGATCTAACCTCGCCGTCAAATCCAAACGTTCAACCTCGCCGCCGAACAAACATCCAACCTCGCCGCCGGACAAATGATGATCTAACCTCGCCGTCAAATCCAAACGTTCAACCTCGCCGCCGAACAAACATCCAACCTCGCCGCCGGACAAATGATGATCTAACCTCGCCGTCAAATCCAAACGTTCAACCTCGCCGTCGAACGAACATCCAACCTCGCCGCTGGATAAATGATGCAACCCTGAACAATTCTGACCTGTGGTTCACCCCTGGTAAATGGAACAAAAGGTACATTTGCGTATTTGAAACTACCCCGCCGGGAATGAGAGACTTGACCGAGCACACTCTGATCTGGGGTTCACCCTCAGAACCATAACGAACATCGGAATACTACTGCACACTGCCCGCCGTAGAACTTCAACATTAAAGATATATGAAACCCTGGCCCCTGGCCATTTCCGGCTTCAGCTAGAAAAAATCTTCAAGTATTTCTGAATATGAATGAAACCTTGGCCCCTGGCCACTCCAGATCCGCTGGAGAATCTTCAAGTATTTCTGAAGATAAATGAAACCCTGGCCCCTGGCCACTCCAGATCCGCTGGAGAATCTTCAAGTATTTCTGAAGATAGATGAAACCCTGGCCCCTGGCCACTCCAGATCCGCTGGAGAATCTTCAAGTATTTCTGAAGATAGATGAAACCCTGCCCGTCGGCTATTCCAGCTTCAGCTAGAAAGAACATCCTTGGCCTTCAAGGATGTAAACTTTTCCCGTCGGCAACTCTGCAGGAGGCATCTTCGACTTCAGTCTAAAGAAATGGTCCTTGACCTTCAAGGATGCATGGATATGCCTTCAGGCAACTCCGCCTCTGCTATAGAGCATCCGAGACTTCAGTCAGGGATATACTTCGGCCTTCAGTCCGAAAAATGAATCCTAGGTCATTCATGACCTTGGGGATAACCTTGCCCTCAGGCACCTTCGCTTCAGCTTAGGAAATCTGTGACTTCAGTCAGAGAAATGGTATCCAGAGCCATTCATGACTCTACGGGGATTCAAACACTTTGCCTTCAGGCAAAAACTCCGCTTCAGCTGGAGAAACATCTTCGACTTCAGTCAGAAGAAATACTATTCACTTGATCGCAATCAATCATCACCTCAGGATAACTGACTTGGTCTTCAGGCCAACACGGATCACTTTGAATACAAAATCTTGGAACCTTGTCTTCAGCCACACGTTGATTCATCAACAAGGACATCTGAGCTCACAGGAACCTTCTGATACCGCCTTCAGGCGTTTACGCAGTCAATCTTCAGATTAGACAACACTGTTGGAGCAGACATATCGCGCTGCTAAGGACTTCAAGAATCATCTTGAACAAACAAATCCGTCAGGCACCTTCAAGAATCATCTTGAACCGATAACCATTCCGGAGACTTTATTCTGCTGGGTATTCCAGGAATCTTCCTGGGCAACTCTTGTTGGGTACGCTACTGGGGAGCTCAAGAATCATCCTAAGCAAACAACTCGGGAAACTGCGCTGAGGTCTTAAGAATCATCTTAAGCACACGGACCTGCTGAGGAATTCAAGAATCATCTCTAACTGAAGACTTCGCTGGGGATCTCAAAAATCATCTTGAGCGAGCGACTGTGGGGATTACACCGGGGTCTTGGGAATCATCTCAAGAAATCGACCTCATTGGAGAGAATGTCAGGAATCCTCCTGAGCAACTGATCCTTCGGCTGAAAACCTGTAAGGCAAGAATAACAATGACCTAGATCATGCTCATGATGCGTATGCTTCTGCGCCATGTTCCACACGGTGGAAATGCTATGCGTTTATGCTAAATGCTGTGCAGTCATGCACTATGTCATGCAATCATGCACAATGCTATGGAATGCTATGCTATACAGTGCTAAATGCTATGCCATGTTGAATGCTATGCAGTCACGCACAATGCCATCCCGTCAGCAAACTAAATCCTGGGGGGATGTCCTCCTGTCAAGGAGAAAGAACTGCTCAGATAGAGGAGTCATCCTGCTGAGGAGAACGTGGACACGCCGATATCAATTGGACTCCGCCTGGGGAAATGATCTTCCATTGACTGCTGCAGGGAAAACAACTTCAGTTGATCGCTGCAGGGGAACGAAGCTCTACGAGAACTTGGACCTGCTGATATCAATTGGACTCCGCCTGGGGAAATGATCTTCCATTGACTGCTGCAGGGAAAACAACTTCAGTTGATCGCTGCAGGGGAACGAAGCTCTACGAGAACTTGGACCTGCTGATATCAATTACGAGAATAAACTGCGTAGCCGTCTCGGCTAACTCTTCTGGGGATGATCACTCTGTGGGGAAACAACTTCAGCTGCTCCACACTCCGCTGGGGAAAGACCAATCATGATCTGATCAACCTTCAAGGACTCGGCCCTCCTGGACATCTGCAAATTCGGCTGAGGAAGGAGAAGTCATTCTGCTTCGCCAAAGGGAGTACGACTCTGGGAGATACAGCATCGGCTGTTCAACATCTGCTAGGGAAAATCCACTTATGGTCCCAACTGCTTCCAAGGATTCTGCTTTTCTGCGGACTCAGCCGGGGAGAAAAATCATTCTACTTCACGGGAGAGTACGACTCTGCAGGGGAATACAACATCAGCTGCACCAACATTCTACTGGGGAAGAGAGAATCATCCAACTCCAAGGGAGAACACGACCCTGGTGGGGAATCTTAATTCCACTGGAGACTTTAACGGGGAAACATGAGCTTCGGCACCCGAACACTTCTATGAAATCTGCACTTGTGACCCGGTGCCGGGGAAGAATCCTGCTTCGGGGGTGCGCTCCGCACATCTTCCGGAAGGTGCTACACCTGCAACAACACAAACAAACAAGACAGGACTCCCTCCTCAAAGGGTCCTACCCAGGTTATTATCTCGTGACAATATTCAGTTAATCAATTGTTTCAACAATCAATGGGCCTAGGCCCGCAAGTTTATGTATGCGCATTTTATCAAAAAATTATCGGCGTTTTCATTCGTAAACAAAACAGATAAATGCTAAACAGACAAGTAGAATTGCTGAATAATGTGCATTTTATTGATGATGAACCCCTGAATGGGCAAAATGTTTTACAACAGAGGCAAACTCCTGGAATGAGGAAGCCGCACGAAAAAGAAAACATAAATATACATCAGTATATACAAATGTTGGCAATCGAGGCGTAGACGAACACCATGAGTTGATCCCTCTAAGACCCACTCGACTTTGATACCTCTCCGACGCTTCAGCTTTGGAAGAGATTGATTCATATAAACGGCCCTCAGGTCTTCCGAACCACTAAACAATGAAAGTCCACACGCGGAACGCAGTCATTTGCTTATTCCAATCCCTAACTTTTGCGTGAACCGCCCTTTCGGGTTTTCAGTTCACCGGGATACCCTTTTTTGCCGAAGCCGCCCAGTGTAGGTTTTCGACTTCGCGGGTGTACATTTTTCAATATATCCCTAATTTTTGCCCGAACCTTTTATTCTGTTTTTGGTTCGCCGGGATGCCCTTTTTTTGCCTGGACTCTTTCTTTTTTGTCCAGCGGGTCTTTTTCAAGCAAAGTATTTTTTAACTGCGTCCGCGTTCACCGGGGATGCAAAATCTTCGCCATCCATCGTGGATAACAACAAAGCTCCTCCCGAGAAGACCTTGCTGACGACATACGGCCCTTCATAATTCGGAGTCCACTTGCCCCGGTGATCAGAGTGTGGCGGAAGAATTTTCTTCAGGACGAGATCACCCGTCTGAAAGCTTCTGGGGCGCACCTTCTTATCGTAAGCTTTCTTCATTCGGCTTTGGTACAGACGACCAAATGCGATCGATGCTAACCTCTTCTCGTCCATCAGGCTGAGCTGGTTCAAGCGATTCGTAATCCATTCTGCCTCATCGAGTTTTACATCAACTAAAACTCGCAAAGAGGGAATCTCCACTTCTAACGGTAGGACAGCTTCCATACCATACACCAAGGAGAAAGGAGTTGCCCCGGTTGACGTACGTACCGTCGTACGATAACCGTGCAAGGCAAACGGCAGCATCTCGTGCCAATCTTTGTACGTCACAACCATCTTCTGAACAATCTTCTTGATGTTCTTGTTGGTCGCTTCAACAGCGCCATTCATCTTCGGCCGGTAAGGAGATGAGTTGTGGTGTTCAATCTTGAAGCTCTGGCACAGCTCCTTCATCATCTTGTTGTTTAAATTCGAACCATTATCAGTAATGATTCGCTCGGGAATTCCATAGCGACAGATGATGTCCCTCTTTATGAATTTAGCTACCACCTGCTTGGTCACATTAGCGTACGAGGCTGCCTCCACCCACTTGGTGAAGTAGTCGATAGCTACCAGAATGAAACGATGACCATTGGATGCGGTGGGCTCGATCTTGCCTATCATGTCGATGCCCCACATGGAGAACGGCCAAGGGGAGGACATGACATTCAATGGGCACGGCGGTACATGAACTTTATCAGCATAAATCTGGCATTTGTGACATTTCCTCGCGAATCTGAAGCAATCCGACTCCATAGTCAGCCAGTAGTACCCTGCTCTCAGGATCTTTCTCGTCATGGCATGCCCGCCGGCGTGCGTACCAAATGT
Organism: Lathyrus sativus; assembly: GCA_963859935.3. Taxonomy (NCBI): domain Eukaryota; kingdom Viridiplantae; phylum Streptophyta; class Magnoliopsida; order Fabales; family Fabaceae; genus Lathyrus; species Lathyrus sativus. The sequence continues at coordinate 184,340,380 of OZ012736.1, read as the reverse complement.
GCCCCCATGGACTTCTTCCATGAGCATACTTGCCTCTTTCTCATCTACACATCTGAGCAGCACGAGATCGTGGTTCCTCTTATACAGCACTCCGTCAGGATTGAGATAAAAGTTTCCAGATAGCCTCCTTAGAGTCTTTCTATCCTGGGTTGACGCACCCGCAGGATACTCCTTAGTCATAAGGAAGGTCTGGATGTCGTGGAACCATGGCTTGCCGTCGGTGGCATCCTCGATTGCAAACACAAATGCTGGTCTATCAAGACGCGAAAGCACAATTCTTGGAGCCTCATTCCAATAATTGACTTTATACATTGAAGCCAGCGTGGCTAAGGCATCAGCCATTTGATTTTCAGCCCTGGGTACGTGATGAAGTTCCACTCGGTTGAAGAAAGGAAGCAGCCTCCTGGCATAATTCATGTACGACACTAAATTCGCTTGACGAGTTTCCCACTCCCCTTTAATCTGATTGATTACAAGCGCTGAGTCACCATATATGTCTAGATTCTTGATTCTCAAATCAATTGCCTCTTCTAGACCCATAATACATGCTTCATACTCTGCTTCGTTGTTGGTAACTGGAAACGTCAGTCTCGCAGTAAACGGGATGTGGGATCCGTGAGGAGTCGTGATGATAGCCCCGATACCACTTCCATAGGAATTAACCGCTCCGTCGAATATCAACTTCCACTGAGACTTCCTATCTGGCCCCTCATCGGGCAATGGCTCATCGCAGTCCTTCGCTTTGAGAAACATAATGTCCTCGTCAGGGAATTCGAACTTCATCGGCTGGTAGTCTTCGATTGGCTGTTCGGCAAGGTAATCAGACAATACGCTTCCTTTAATGGCCTTCTGGGAGACGTACTGAATATCATATTCCGTTAACACCATTTGCCATCTGGCAATCCTGCCCGAAAGAGCCTGCTTCTCGAAGACGTACTTGATCGGATCCATCTTCGAAATTAGCATAGTGGTGTGATTGAGCATATACTGTCGTAGACGTTTGGCAGCCCAAGCTAATGCACAACACGTCTTCTCCAGCATCGAGTACCGAGATTCACACTCAGTGAACTTTTTACTCAAATAATAAATGGCATGCTCTTTCCTGCCCGTCTCGTCGTGCTGACCGAGAACACACCCCATACTATTCTCCAGAACCGTCAGGTACATGATTAGTGGCCGTCCAGCCACTGAGGGTATCAAGATTGGAGGTTCTTGAAGATATTGCTTTATTTTGTCAAATGCCTTCTGGCAATCCTCGTTCCAAGTAATCGCCTGATCTTTCTTCAAAAGTTTGAACATCGGTTCACAAGTGGCCGTGAGCTGAGAGATAAACCTTGCAATGTAGTTTATTCGGCCCAGGAAACCACGAACTTCTTTCTCTGTTTTCGGCGCTGGCATTTCTTGGATAGCTTTTATTTTTGCAGGATCGACTTCAATACCTCGTTCACTAACGATAAACCCCAATAACTTTCCGGACCGCACTCCGAAAGTGCACTTGTTAGGATTCAGCCTCAGCCTGAATTTCCTAAGCCTCTCAAAAAGCTTCAATAAGTTGACCAGATGCTCTTCCTCCGTTTGGGACTTTGCAATCATGTCATCAACATAGACCTCGATCTCATGATGAATCATATCATGAAACAAAGTTACCATTGCTCGCTGGTAAGTGGCCCCTGCGTTCTTCAGACCGAAGGGCATTACCTTATAGCAAAATGTTCCCCAGGGGGTGATGAACGTCGTTTTCTCCATGTCCTCCGGTGCCATCTTAATCTGATTGTAACCGGAGAAGCCATCCATGAACGAAAACACGGAAAACTGGGCTGTGTTGTCGACCAACACATCGATATGAGGCAACGGGAAATCATCCTTAGGGCTCGCCCTGTTCAAATCCCGATAATCGACGCACATGCGTACCTTACCGTCCTTCTTCGGTACAGGCACTATGTTGGCGACCCACGGAGGGTAAGCGGTAACGGCTAGAAATCCTGCGTCCAACTGCTTCTGGACTTCTTCTTTGATTTTTACAGCCATGTCTGGTCTCGTCCTCCTAAGCTTTTGCTTGACTGGAGGGCAATCTTCTCGCAACGGCAAGCGATGAACCACGATATCAGTGTCGAGTCCGGGCATATCGTCATATGACCAAGCAAAGACGTCACTATACTCTCGAAGCATCTCGACCAGTCTATGCTTGACATCATTCTGCAGCGCAGCCCCAACTCTGACATTTCTGACGAGCTCCTCAGAACCCAGATTTACAATCTCAATATCCTCCTCGTGAGGCAGAATAACCTTCTCCTCTTGTCTCAACAAGCGGGCCAATTCTTCCGGAAGGTCTTCGTCTTCATCAATCTCATCCTCGGCTTGATAGATCGGGCAATCAAAGTCGTAGTGAGCCGTAGAGGGTCCAGAGTCGATGTCATCTGTTACGTGGATCCTGCAATAACAAGGGTTAAGTTTAAAGCAGGAATATGCAGGTTAGCACGAACCTCGTTGCCATTTTGCTGTTTTGTCGAAATAAACATAAAATAGGAATAACATAGAACACAATATTTGATTACGAAGAAAACGCCTTTTATTTATTAACAAAATGCATACACATAATCCAACAAGGCCCTGACAGTAAAACCACTATGCCCCGGGCAGGACATAGGGTTGTACAAAGATTGTAAAAAGCAAATCATTACTCTTCACTTGTCAGCTTGATAATCTCCTTGATGGTCCAATTGTGGAGGCGCTCGCCCGGCTTGCTCGGTTGAATCCAGGCGTCAAGATCGCAATCACTGTCTCCGCTGTCCTCCGACGCAGCGTTGATACTCTCGAAAATTACTCCCCCTTTGGTGAATAGGATCGGCCCTTTCCCACGAGACGAGCTGCCAGAAGAAGATGAAGCTTCAGCTTCCGGAGAATATCCCAATCCAAACTTATCCTGCTTGATGGGTATATCCAAAACATGCCCCCAGCCTGGGGTGGAACCGGCTTCGACAACGGCCCTAGCTTCCTTAAACGAGGAGAGGTTCAACTCTTGCCTCTCTGCGACGACAGGAGCCACCTCTTTCACCCTGACGGTTTCAAATGCCTGGCAAAGAGTCTCATGGATCTCACCATCCATTTCAACGTACTTGAAGGACGACAGGTGGCTTACCATGATGTCCTCCTCACCACAGACGGTCACTATGCTGCCCCCGACAGCATATTTAAGCTTCTGATGCAGCGTGGACGTCACGGCACCAGCAGAATGGATCCATGGCCGGCCTAAGAGGCAACTATAGGCGGGCATGATATCCATGATATAGAAAACTGCATTGAACGTCTCTGGACCAACCTGAATTGGCAGGGTCAATTCTCCGAAGACGTGGCGCTTGGTTCCATCAAAGGCTTTCACGACCAGATCACTGGGCGTGCACAGCAGTCCACGGGTATCCAACTTCATCAGTGCCTTCTTCGGAAGCACGTTAAGCGAGGAACCCGTATCCACCAGGACATGCGACATAATCGTGCCTCTGCACTCTATCGAGACGTGCAAAGCGCTGTTGTGATCTCTTCCCTTAGGAGTCAGCTCCAGATCTGTAAATCCCAGCCCATTACCAGCATTGACATGGTCTACTACTTCCTCGAGTTGATTCACTGATATCTCCTGCGGCACGTATGCAGCATTCAATACCTTCAGCAATGCATTGCGGTGCGCCTCAGAGCACAGCAACAAGTTAAGAATCGAGATCTTTGACGGAGTCTGGTGAAGATGATCTACAATTTTGTAGTCACTCTTCTTGATTAGTCGCATGAACTCTTCAGCATCTTTAACCAGCAAGTCCTTCTCTGCCCCTGCAGGGACCTCTTCGATAGCTTTACCTTTACCCTTATCCACAGCGTCATCTCGGACCACTTTCTCTGCTGCAACCTCTGCTGGTGCGAACACTCTACCGCTTCTAGTGATACCACTGACTTCAGTAAGATTCTGCATAGTCGACCCGAACGGCTCAAGCTCTATCTTCCGACCATTACAATAAACTTCGGCGCCATAATGCCATGGAACGGCATTGGTGCTCTCGAATGGGATTGGTCCGGCCCTGGTGATGGTGATGGTAGGCGGACGAGGCGCAGAAATAGTAATAGGGTGTCGCGGAATGGTAATGGTAGCAACTTCGTCTGCCTGCTTCAGCACAACTTCCCCTGATGCACTCTCAACGCTCCGGCTGAACTGTAAAATACCCTCGGACATCAGACTTTGGATACCTTCGATCAGCTGCTCACACCCATCAGGAAGCGTAGCACAAGCCATACATAATTCTCCACATCCAGGAAAGAAGCCCTTCTTCAGCAACTTAGCCTTGACAAAACTCAACGGCGTCTTCAAATCTTTGACATCAGTCAGCAAGTCCGCACTCTCCTCAGCGATAACAGCATTCACTCCGCCCCCCTTATGATGAGGCATTGGATTTTTGGTGACGTTAGGCACGTTGTCAGAAAAGTTGATAACCTTGGCGTCCACCAAATCTTGGACTTTGTGCTTAAAAGCTTTACAATTCTCAATCGTATGGCCAGGTGCCCCAGTATGGAACTCACAAGTAGCACTGGCATCATACCCCGGTGGTGGTGCCCCTGTTAAGGGAGCCAACGTCCTCTTTTGAACTAGCTGAAGCTGCAGCAAAGTTTGCAGAAGCTGCGCATATGACATAGGTGGAGTTTCAAAATGACGGTTTGCCATAGGAGCCCGATTCTGATATCTTTTATACCCCTGCTGATTCTGCTGCTGAGGTTGTTGCGGCTGCGGCTGCGGCGGAGCAGCTGGAATGTTTATGCTAGCAATCTGAGACTGAGGGCCCTTGCCCTTTCTCCTAGCATTAGTGACAGCACTGGCATCTCCCTCTCGACGCTTGCCAGTATAGGGTTTCTTGCTACCTCCTCCAGCTGAGGATGATTCGCCCTGAATTTTTCCGATCTTTATACCGTTCTCAACATGCTCGCCCAAAGTGATGAGAGCCGAGAATGTTCCAGACATGCCACTGACCAGCTTTTCATAGTAGATTCCGGGAAGGGTGGCCACGAACATTTGTACCAACTCACGCTCAACCATCGGCGGTTGAACCCGGGCAGCCAATTCACGCCACCGCTGGGCGTATTCTTTGAAGCTTTCATTGTTCCGCTGTGAGAGATTCTGAAGCTGAACTCGGTTGGGAGCCAAGTCGCTATTATATTGATAGTGGAGAACAAACGCTTCTGCAAGCTCTTTCCAGGTGCGCACAGCAGCGGGCTCCAAGCCCATATACCATTCGAGCGATGGCCCAGAAAGACTATCCTGAAAGAAGTGCATCAGCAGCTTCTCATCGTCAGAATAAGCGGACATCTTTCTATAATAAGATCGGAGGTGGACCCGGGGGCAAGTGGTGCCCTTATACTTCTCAAAGGTAGGCACCTTGAACTTGTGGGGTACTTTAAAGTCAGCAATCAACCCGAGGTTGGACATGTCAACGCCCAATGTGTTCTGATTTTCTATGCTCCTCATCTTGTCTTCCAGCGCCTTGAACCTGAGTCGAGCCTCGGCATTCAACTCTGCCTCTATACCTCTCTGAGAGAATATATCATCCTGATGGTCCTCCAGCCACGGTTGAGGCACCACCAAATTTCCTGCACCAGCATTGCCGTTGACCGGCCCCATGTTAACATTGGCTCCCAAACTACCATTGACAGCGCCAGCCGCGTTGAGTCCGAGATTAGTCATCAGATTGCCGTTAGCACTGCCGTTGCCCCCGGCAGCAGGAACAACGTTCTGGGGAGTATCCCCTTGAGGAGGAGTAGGCACGGCCCCTCCATGAAGTATGCCATTACTGTCAACCCTGGAGATCAGAGGTTGAACCAGAGTACGAAGCTGATCTTGACCATTCGCGACTACCTGCATCAGCTCCATAAAACGATCCATCCGCTCACGGAGCTCTTGAACATCTGACTGTACCTGGTCCATGATTCTCGTCTGATTAGCGCGAGTTGAGTAGCGGTGGATGGGTCTTTGATCAATCCTGGAGATCGAAAGCAGCGCGGAACCTGAAAAACCTGTTAATAATAAAGGTTAGGAAAAGCAATAAGATATACACCATGCAAATATGCTTCATGCAGATGCATGCGTGTGTCTGTGTGCGTGGGAGATTTTTCCCCGATCCTAGTGCCTTAGTGCCAGTGCTGATAATGACAAGAGGAAGAAGAAATCCGAGCCCAATCATGGAAACATCAATCTCATATATATATGGAAAGGCCTGTCGAGGCAATATACAATATCAGCGAGTACAAATCAACAGCATGACCTCAGCCAACAAGTCTGGTGATGGTCAGCACACATCAAAGATCAAAAACAACAGGGATATAACTAGTCAAGTACGGCCACGGGCGCGATACTCTGCTAATAACTCCTTTGTCTCTGAATGATCTGGCGAAGTGAGCAACCCTTTGACGAGTAGTTCCCTCTGCCTGATAGTATGCTGAAGCCCCTGAACTGAACTCTCCCAAGCGCCTTCGCCAAAGCAATCTTCCAGCTTCCGCTTCTTAGACTCAAACATCAGCTTATGCTCCTTCAGGCTAGCAATGGCTTTGTTGAGACGGGCTTCAGCGGAGTACCTGCGGGCGGTCTCTTCATCAAACCTCCGCTCACTGTCCTTCACTTCAGTCTCTAGCTTAGAAATCTGCAGCATCAGCTTGTCTTCTCGCTCCTTCCTGGTGGCCATGGAAGTCTTCCAATGCTGGTCGAACTTAGATATTCTCCGGTATGCTTCCTCCAAGTGCGTCTTCTTCGTAGCCAGCACATCATTAGCAGCTCTGAAGTCTTGACCTAAGCGTTCCCGATCAGCAATCTTCTTTGCCAAGTCTGCACTCAGCTGGCTCACCGACTCTGTTTGCTTTTTGAGAGCATGCCCGGCTTCGTTCCTCTCACTTCGAAGCTGAGCTAACTCCTTCTCTAATTCTGCATTTGCCCTCTTCAGTTCATCACGCTCAGCTAATACCTGGTTGTGCTGATGAATGGACACAGTGGTAGGCTCTTCGACTGGTGGAGGACTCTCTGGTCTGACATGAGGGAATGGCATCCCTGTAGCGCTGGCTCTGGCTCTGATCCAATCTGAATAAGGAGGATAAGCTTTGTTGTCGCTCTTCCCCAAAAAAGACTTTCCTCTCGTGCTGATATTGTTCCACGCTGTTGCACCCTAAAATTTGACCAACCGATTCTCCTATCTGACTCATGGTTTAATTTCATATTCACAAATCAGACGGTATGGTTTTTGTGCACAAGCAGGGGATATCAGAGTTTACAGCTTGATTTTTGTCTATCAGATATGGCAGACCCAGTCCAGATCACCAGGTTTTATTTTCAGGAAATTGTGCGCTCCTCGGTGATTTTTCAAGTGATTTGGAAGATATTCTGATGTTCGGGGATACCTGTTCGATTCGATTTGGTCTCGTGCGCTTTTATGGCGGTCATTTGCATTCATCTGCATTTTTAGGTTTTTATAGACTTTTTGTGAATTTTTAACAGGCTTTATAGGATTTTTCTGGAATTTAAATAGGGTTTTTGAATATTTTAATAGCTTAATTTTCTTTTTAGAATTTTATAGAATATTTTTAATAGATTTTAATCATTTGTAGATTTTTTATCATTTTTAGAATATTAGTGAATTTTCTTAGCATATTAAATAGAATGATAAAATTAGGATAAATAGGTTTAATTGTTTTTTAAATCATTTTTAGGAATTTTGTATAGATTTTTAAATGGGTTTAATTGTTTTTTAGACAATATAGAAAATAATATAGTTTTTCTTTTATTAATAGATATTAAATAATATTAGATTTTTAATAGAAAATTAGATTGATTTGGAATTAATTAGGTTAATTGATTTTTTAGAGTTTAATTAGGATTAATTGAATTTTTAGAGTTAATTAGAGGTTAATTGATTTTTTAGGGTTAATTAGGATAATATAGAATTAATTAGGTTCTTAATGACTTTTTAGAGTTTAATTAGGTTAATCATGTTTTAGATTTAATTAGATTGATTTAGAGTTAATTAGACTTTTAATAATTGATTAGAGTTAATTAGGTTTAGTTAACTGTTTTTTTTTTTTGTTCAGTTTTTTTGTACAGTTTTTCATTCACTTTCGTGGGCCCAATTGGGAGGCCCAGTATTGCTTTTTTGTCCAGAAAAATGGGTCCAGAAAATAGTCCAAAAATGGTCCAACAGCTCAATTCGTCCAGCCTCTTCCCAGCTTTGTCCAAGTAGCTTCTAGAAGATTCTGGCAGTTTCAGTGGTAATAAATAGAGACGACACGTGTTAACTGCAGGGAGAACCCACGCGTTTCTCAATCATTGCGCCACCACCCACTCCCAGACTCCCACACGTGGCCCCACCTGTCCCCCACTCACCCTCTCCCTCAGCGCATGTGCGCCACTTGGCACCCAGCCATCACTCACCGGAGTCTCGCCTGGAAACCTACCGGCGGCCATGCATCAGCCCTAACCGCACGCCGCCGGCCACCGTTCAACCCACCTGAACCACCAAAATCTCCAGAAACCTCCGATCTTCTTCTTTCTTCCCAGACCTCCTCCGTCTACCTTCATCGGTGCATCGCCGGAAAATTCAAAGACACGCCGGAAACTTCAAAGAATCCCTTCCACCTTCATCCACCTTCAACCAAAATTTCCAGAATACCTCCCTCACACCTTCATTAACTTCATCCGCCATCAATTGTTTTTCCAGAAACTAAACCTTCATCAACCTTCACGCAGATTTCCAGAAATCATCCTCAGATCTCCATCCACCTTCAAGCAAATTTTTCCAGAAATCATCCTCAGACCTTCATCCTCCATCGAAGATCTCCAGAATCCACTCAGACATCCTACAATCTTCGAACAAGGTTCCCAGAAAGGTCAAATCACGTTCAATATTCAAGCAAGATTCCCCAGAAAACACCATCCGCGTTCAATCCTCAAGGAAGTTCTCCAGAAATCTCCAGTAATATCTCAACGCGAGAGCTTCAACCTAACGCCTTCAAGATCTTCAACAAGTTTCAAGTACCATCCGCCTTTCCAGGTTCTTAACTCCTCTCTTGCATGTGTATGTTGTAGATGCAATCCTTGAGATGCTTAGGCTAGGGTTTTGATTTTGTTGAGTTCTGTTAATTGCGTGATAGTGATTAGGGCTTACTTTTAGAGATTTGATGAATTGTGTTTGAAGATTCTGGGGAATGAGTTTCAGAGAGAGTGAGTCGAGGAAGAAGATGGTGAAACGGCGCTTGATGAACAGTGCCAGAGAAAGGTTAGGGGGAAGATAGTTTTGGTTAGGTTTGGTTCTGGATTAGGGTTTGGGGTACTGGGCTTAGGCCCAAGCGTAGTTGCTGAACGCGTACCCCCCAATTGCTTCCCCACCCCCCTGTTTGAGAAGACTGAATGAATCAGCTTGGGCCTTAGGCCCTATTGCTAACGAAACCCCCTCATTTGAGCCCATAGGGTATAACAACTGAGAATTTACTAGTGTTGCACCCCCCCTGCATTTCAGTTCAGTTTTTTTATTTTTTTTGGTTAGTAAGCTTGGGCCCTGCGCCCAACTGCTGTTGGCACCCCCCAGAATGTGGGCCCATCCAGAATAGGCTTATATCCATTGCTGTTTAGACCCCCCAGGTTATTTCTTTTATTTTTTTTCTTTTTATATTTTCATATTAATAATTCACAATAAAAATGTAAATAAATGTTTTTTCAATGATTCTTTTTTCATCCATTTCATGAAATTGTTAAGAAAATTAAAGAAAAATAAAAGTGACACTTTATTTTTGTTTTGTTATTTTTTGCATATTTTTCAATTAATTGATGTTTTTAATATTTTCAATGCATGCATATCATTAGAAAATTCATAAAAAATGGTAGAATGGGTCAAATAATTCCGTTCTTTTTTCTGTAGACTCGTGATTCAGTGTAGAATTTTATAGTGCAGAAATATTAGCTCAATCATGCATTTTCATTTTAATTGCATTTTTTCACTGTTATTGATGTTGAATAATTGGTCTGTGGATATGTCTGTGTTGCTGATTTTATTTCTTTCATCTGGTGTTGAATTTTGTTCTGATTTTTCAGTATATTGTTTTAGAGCCATGTAGGTCTCCCGTTAGATTTTTGATAGATTTTTGTAGGGTATTCTGATAGGATTTGTCTGATCCTGAAGATAGGAGAAGTCTTGATGACTTCTGACTTTGAAGTTCAACTGTGGTTGAACTTCGGAGATAGTCTCTTGTGTTTTGCTGGCCTGTGGGTTCTTCTTGAAGGTGGGAGCTGATGGAGGTCCTGTTGGAGCTTGCAAGGATGCAGTGGATTGAGGCTTAGTCTAGGAGCTTGTTGTCTGTTTGTGAGGTTCGAGATCCTGAAGTTTGAAGGGAGTTTATGGTACTTTCCTGAGGAAGGCACTATGAATGACTTTCATCCTTCCTTCTCACCTCTTTCTTAAGTATCCAATGATGTCGGAGCCGACTTGTGAGTTTAATTCCTCCTGAGGAGGGATGTAAACTGATCACAGGTTGTTGAGCCACATGGGATACGATTCCTAAGTGGAAGCCTCCTAGTACTTTCCTGAGGAAGGTCCTATGGGTCTATTCACTTAGTCCCACTAGTTTGTCTAGGTTTTCTTAAGTATCCAGTGATGTTGGAGCCAACTTGTGAGTTTAATTTCTCCCGAGGAGGAATGTAAACTGATCACAGTTGTTGAGCCACGTAGGATACGATTCCTAAGTGTCAGCCTCCTAGTACTTTCCTGAGGAAGGTCCTATGAGTCTGCTCACTTAGTTCCCCTAGTGCATATAGGTATTTCTCAAGTATCCCGTGATGCCGGAGCCTTCATGTGAGTTTAATTTCTCCCGAGGAGGAATGTAAACTGATCACAGTTGTCGAGCCGCATAGGATATGACTCCTGAGTAGTAACCTCCTGGTACTTTCCTGAGGAAGGCACTATGAGCTTGTCTGCTTAGCTTCCTTTCTCTGGTAAGCTTGTTCTGAAGCTTGGAGAATGGGATTGATTCCTCTTGCCTAGGAGTTTGTTTAGATCCTTGCTTAGGGTTTTGATTAGAGTTGCTGCTTAGATCCCTGCTTAGGGTATTGTATAGAGTTTTGTTTAGAGAGTTATTAGGAGATTGTTTCAGGCTTGTTAGAGGCCCTGGTCAGGGTTAGTCTCTTTGTGTTGTTTGACTTGCGTGATGTTATGTTGCATTAGACTTAGGTGTTCATCTAGACAGTTCTGAGTAGGTGCATCTTAGAAGTAGACTTTGTATGCATGAGAAGTTGAGGTGGTCCTCCTTCTGCTTGTTTGTTATTGCGTGGCTTTGCTTGTTGGTATTTGGTAGAGCTGAGCTCCCTTGCCTTTGTGGTTTGCGGCCTCTGTGCCTTGTGTGTCTAGTTGTTGCATTCATGCATATTTTCAGTATTTCTTTACGTTGCAGTTTCTTGTTTGTGGTTTAGTCCTGTTGCCATGATCCCTTAGGAGCTCTGACTTCTCCGCTGCGGAGTTGTTATGATAGACATTAGGGTGGTCAACCAGGTGTGATAGCAGTAGGTAGATTCCCCTGTTTCTCAGCTATAGTTCTAGGGTTTCCCTTTCCTTTCTGTAGGAGCGTTTGAGTAGCTTGACCCGTAGTTAGCTGAACTACAGCTGCTCTGATTCTTCGTTCCAGACGAAGATATGTAGGCATAGGATGCGATATCCTAGCGAGCACACTAACGACTAACCCTTTGTTCTCTCGCGGCTGTGCGATCGAGACTTTCCCGCTAACGACTAATTGTTATCCCTTTCTCTTGCCCGAGCGCATTTGAGACCAGATCATCGTTGTAGGTTCCCGAGCCTTAGAGACCAGTTTGTTTTCTCACTGCTGTGTGAGAGCTCCTGTTTACCCGTAGTTAGCCGAACTACGTTTGCTCTGATCTTTCATTTCAGATGAAAGTACGTAGGCACAGGACGCGATGTCCTGGCGAGCAACCCTTCCCCCGTTTAGCCGTAGGTAGCCGAACTACGTTGACTCTGACTTTCCCATTGCACGAGGGAATACGTAGGCCCAGAACACCGTATGTTCTGTCGAGTCCTGTCCTTTTATTTTCTTTTCAGACCAGCCATTAGCGTAGATAGATAATACACCCTTTTACCTATAAACACCAAGCGTGGATCCCATCGAGTACGATGGACGTGAGGGGTGCTAATACCTTCCCCTTGCGTAACCGACTCCCGAACCCAGGCTATGGTTGCGATGACCATACCTTTTCCCGTCTTTGCGAGGTTTACTTCGAGCGTTTCCTTTCCCGATCTGAGGGATAAATAACGCACGGTGGCGACTCTCCTGTCAAGCCGGCGCCGATTTTCGCAGTAGCGACAGCTGGCGACTCTGCTGGGGACTTATAGCATCTAGGGACTTTTCCCATCCCTTATGCTGGGACCGTTTCCCATCCCCTACGCGAGTCAATCCTAGCGCTTGGATGTTTATTGGTTGGGTGTTGTGCATATTGTGTTTTACTTTTCTGCACTTTACTTTTCTGTACCTTTACCTTTCCGCATTTATTTTCCAGCATTATATTATCATGATTATTGCTGTGGGCAAAGGGAGGTTACTGTGAGTGAGAAGCCGGACCTGGGCTTGAGTACACACCTAGATATAGTTGTGGAGAAGTAGTAGACGAACCTGTCTGCTGAGCAGGCACAGTTCCCTACGAAAATCTGCGCTCAGACGAGATTCTTGCAGAGGTGCTCCTTTCCGGTCCTGAGGATCTGAGGGGAGTCCAGACGTGAGGGTTGTCGACTCTGGGGACCGATCAATTGGAAGTCAGCTAAGTGAGGCCTCTTCATGACTTGATGATGCCACTCCTTCTGGGAATCGTATCGTCACTCATGAAAGTCTGTGACGCTGACAACCGCATAGGATGCCGTACCTTTGTCCGTGGATTAGGTCTATCCTACCTGTGAGAGGGACTGGGTTATTGCAGGAAAACTGGCCTTCAGAAACCATAATTCAGTAGTTATCAGATGGTGTTCTTGATTCATCTCCAGGTGTGTTGTCTGGGTCAGATGGGTTTCTTATCTGAGGTTGAGGCTATTATCAGATGGTATTTTCGTCAGATACAGAGGTTCAGATGGTTTTCTTACCAGGGGATTGATATTTTGAGCATCAGATGGTAGTTAGTGGCATGAGATTCTGATGACCGTGATGGTTTTCTGTTCCTGATCACGGAGATATTCCTCTTCAGGCTACAGCATAGCCCCTGTGTTCGCAGATTGCATTATTTATCATATTGCATCATTGCATTACCATCTGCATTCAACTAACGTGTGTGTATTGCAGGTACATATTTTCCCTTCCAGTTCTGGTGTTCGTTCCTAGCAAGACATGGAAAACCTGAAGAGAGTATTGCCCTATAAGTTTCCGTCGCCGAATATCAGTCTATTGTTAGAATTGACGGCTATTGCTAAGAAGAGAGGAATGGGTGACTTCAGAAAGAGATATGGGAGGATTCTGACCTACGTTTATCAGCCATCTGTCTACGAGACCAGCGGCATCTATACTCTGTTACAGTTCTACGACGCGGAGCTCAGGTGTTTTGTATTTCTCGACTTCGTTTTGGCTCCTACCCTGGAGGAGTACTCTGCACTTCTGGATATACCGATCCGTGAGCAGATGCCTTTTTATCGTACGGACGCTGAGCCTAAGCTGGCTGAGCTTTCTGCCATCCTGTGTTTGAAAGAGTCTGAGCTGTCTGGGAAGATGATCAGAAGAGGAGACGTATGGGGATTTCCGTTGGATGTCTTAGTGGATAAGGCTCGAGAGTATGCCCAGAAGGGTAAATGGGATGTTTTTGACGTTACCCTTGCTGTATGTGTGTATGGCATCGTGTTATTCCCGAACATTCCTGATTTTGTTGATTCAGATGCCTTCTATATTTTGGCTGCGGGAAACCCAGTTCCTACTTTGCTGGGGGACATCCACCATTCAACTCATTACCAGAATGAAAAGCGACGAGGAAGGAATGTGTCTTGTTGTGTACCTCTCCTATGCAGGTGGTTCACCAGTCATTTGCCTAAGTCAGGTCCGTTTGTCGCATCTATCAATTCTCTAGGATGGCCCGAGCGCTTAATGGGATTGACTGCTGAGAACGTGGTATGGACCAATAAAGAAGTATTTGGAGCTGAAGTCATACTTAAAGGTGAAGGATTCCCGAACGTTCCGTTAATAGGAAGGAAAGGTTGTGTCAACTATAACCCTTCCTTATTGATCAAGCAATTTGGGTACATACCTCAAGGAGCGCCAAAGCCCGAGGAGATACAGGAATCTCTGTATCTCACTGGGGCAATAGGGAAAGAGATGCTGACCAAACTTGAGAAAGCCTGGAAAAACTTGCACAAGAGAGGGAAGCTTTCAGGTAGCAGAGGGGATACTCGAGGTCCTAGCTCATATGAAGAATGGATTCGTGAGCGAGCTGTGAAGTTCCTTATGCCGTATCCAGCAGTTCAGCCATTGCATCCTCCTCCGGTAGAGGAGCCTACCACTGTGGACATTCAGGTTTACAAGCAGCTGATGGCGGAGAAAGAAGAGCTAGCCAGGGCTGAAGAGGCTTTAGAGCAGGAGAATGCCCAGCTTCGGCATGAAAATATTGAAACAGGATATATTTCTAAGCAACAGGCTGAAACTCTGAAACATCTGAAGACTACGTTATTGGAATTGACTGAAACCAAGAAGCGTCTGGAGTTAGATGTAGACTCAGTTAGTAGTGTATTGGCCACCAAGAAGCAAGAGCTGGACAGGGCCTACACAAAGCTAGCCAAGTTCAGAGAACACTGGGATCTCACTATGACCAAGCGCAAGGAGCGAGAAGAAGGGCTGAAGACACAGATTGCTCAGTTAGAAGAACAGGTCAAAGTGAAGAACGAAGAGCTTGAAGAAGAAGCCTGTCGCCGATACGAGGCCGAGCGCAAGTTGACAGATGCCATGAAGAATTTGGAAGATTTCCAGCATAGAGCAGATGCCAAGAGACCCAAACCTGGGGGCGGTGCCAATGATAAGGCTTGGGAAGACTTTGTCAGAGACATCCAGGGGACGGTCAGGAAGAGGGATCGGCTGATAGAAGGTTTGATTTATCAACCAGATCACGCAGAGACAAAGAAGATGGTCGAAGACTTCCGCAACCGTACCCGTACTTGATTTCTCTCTTGTATTCTGTATGTTGAGATCACCACCAGGCATGTTGGCTGGGATCCTCTTTGTCATATCAGCTGTATGGAGCATAGTTATGTAACTTCTTGACAAGACTGTTATTCTAATCAATATATGAGGGATTTTCCAAATATTGTCTTTATGGTTTATCTCGTCTTGCTACCACTGACACTGGAATTGGAGGGAAAATATCTCCAATGCACACATGCACGTTAGCATTTTTGTATTTCTGTTTGCATAAATCATATTGCATGGCATTTAGCAGGTCAGAGCACTTATCCAGCCTTTGTTTTCACCAGAAAGTGATTCTCGGGGAATTGTTTGAGGCAAGAGTGGAGTGTTGAAGACGACCAAGGGGCTGAAGCAGATTTGAGCAGAATCAAGCAGTGTAATCAGTTACCGGTAATTGGTGGCTATGTCTGAAGGCAATTTCCAGTTCCCTGACACCCAGGCAGGGTTTACTATGGCGTCCAACCATCAGTATGATTCTATGGAAGACTTCCCGCAAGCGAACAATCTAACTGCAGACCAAGTTGTGCAGCCAACTGTTGAGAACAGAGATCGGCATGAGCAGTTTCTTGCCCGAAATGAACGTTATCCTCCTGTTAACAATCAATGTGTCGCTTTCCCTGTGATGAATTACCGAAGAGATATTCCAGTGACCGGGTTAGTAGATCCAAGAGCTCTTGACGATGTTAGAAGACTCCGAGTGTTGGAAGAGCAAATGAAAGCCTTGGAAGCGAAAGATGCCGTTAACCTGGATGCTGTAGCCATGTGTTTGGTTCCTGACCTGGTGTTGCCGTACAAGTTCAAAATGCCGGAATTTGAAAAATATACGGGGGATAGCTGTCCGAAGTTGCATTTGATGATGTTCTGTCGAAGGATGACTTCGTTTGTGCGAAATGACAAATTGATGATCCATTGCTTTCAGTATAGCCTGACTGGGGCATCCCTGAGATGGTATGTGCAATTGGAAAGTAATCAGATTCGATCGTGGGTGGATTTAGCCAGAGCTTTCATAAAGCAGTACGATTACAACCTGGATTTGACTCCTAGTCTCGTAGATCTGCAAGAATTGTCTCAGGCGAAGAATGAGTCATTCAGAGCGTATTTGCGAAGATGGAAAGAATTGGCTGCTAGTGTTCAACCACCGCTTCCGGAAAGGGAACTGGTTGACATCTTCTTGGGTACTCTGAAAGGCCATTATTTTGACAAATTGTTCAGTTGCACAAGCTTTGTGGGCCTGATGAGGCTGGGAGAGATTGTTGAGCAAGGACTCAGGAGTGGAAAGTTTCGAGATGTTCCTTACGTCCCAGTTAATAAGATTGAGTCAGTTGTCAGTTCTCAAGAAGAGTGGGAAGGAGATGACGCCACCTCAGAATCTCTAGCATCTCAGGATCAGTTTTCAGACACCTCAAGTCAACGATCATCCTATCGCCGATCGCGTCAGCATGCTCCACGAAGACCAAGGAAACCTGAAAGGCAGTTTACTCAGCTACCAGTGTCGTATAGTCAGTTGTTGCCAGATCTGGTCAAAAGTGGATTGATAGTGCCGAAAGAGACTAAGCCGGTGATTCCACCGTATCCTCCAGGTTTTGATGCCAGCGCCCGCTGTGAGTACCATGATGGGGCACAGGGGCATTCCACAAATGATTGTAAGGTGCTTAGAAGTCAGGTTCAAGATCTGTTAGACTCCAGCCGTATTTGCATCACTTCTCAGGGTTGTGTTCAGATTAATGACTTTCCATCCTCCAGTTGTGCGGGTTCGTCAGTTAATATCATGGAAGACTCCACAGGAAGTGTGTGCTCTGAAGATTGCCAATCAGAAAGTTCGGTTGTATGGGAGAAATTTCTAGAGGTTTTCGCGTCGGATGCCGCATCTGTTTTCTCTGCCTAACCCGTTTAGCTTTCGTGCATCAGTATTTGTCGACCACCACCAGGATTGTTGGCTGGGGTCGTTGTATTCGTACTCATTTGTGCTTACCTGCTGATTTTGTTGGTTGTACATATGTGGGAGATGTTCGTCTGTGTGCTTATAGCTTGAGTTTCTCTTTATCTCGTTGTGAATATGTGTTTGCTTTCTACGTTGCATTATCATTTAACAGGTATATCAGAACCGTGGGTCTTATTACTTCATCGTCTCAGTTTGTTGCAGGAATTCCTCCAGAGATATGGAACAGAATCAGTTTGAATTGATCGAAGTCCGAAGCCAGCTGGGGCAGATGATGAGAGACATGCAAGAGATGCGTCTGGAGCAGAAGATTCTCAAAGAGGAGAACAGTCAGCTGAAGACCCAAATGAGCTTGATCATGGAAGTAGTCAAGAATGTGCTTAGAAAAGAGGACGATCAACTGTTTGAAGCCGCAATGAAGAAGCTCGCGCCACCTGTGCATGTGGAACCTGAGCAGCAGCAACAGAAGATACATCCGGTTCAGCGGAAGATCCAGGAAGGAAAGCCAAGGAGAATATTTGAGGCACCACCTATGACCTATGCTGAGCTCTTGCAGATCTTATTGAGGTTTAATCTGGTTGAGAAGAGAACGTTGGCGCCTCCAACGAAAACGTTTCCTCAAGGGTACGATGCCAGTAAGCAATGTGATTTTCATTCCGGGGCATTCGGACATGACATCGAGGGATGTCATGCTTTCAAACACAACGTTCAAGACCTGATTGACTCGCACGATATTGAATTCACGCCGGGCGGCGTAGCTGTGCATATTGCTCCTATCTCGATCGATGTTAAAATGACAGATGTTTCTAAAGCTGCAGTGGGTCAGAAGCGTATCCTGGACTCCATGGTGTCAGAATCTCCAGGCCCACAATTGTTGCCTATTCCTGGGGCAGATCTGAGAAAGCAAATGGCTAAGCATAAGGAGAGCGTTAATCAGTACATCAAAGATCAAGAAGCCGATGTTGCATTTGATACGAATGGTGCTCAAGGGTCAACCCGATACCGGCAGCAGCAGCCTCAGCAACAGAATAATCGGGGGTATAAAAGAGGTCAGAATCAAGGTCCTTTGGCAAGCCGTCATTTGGAAACTCCTCCTATACCATACGCACAGCTTCTGCAGACATTGCTTCAGCTCCAATTGGTTCGTAAAAGGACATTGGCTCCCTTAACGGGACCACCACCACCGGGGTATGATGCTGACGCTACTTGCGAGTTCCATACCGGGGCACCAGGCCATACGGTTGAGAACTGCAAAGCATTTAAGCACAAAGTGCAGGATCTGCTTGATAGTGCAGCAATCAGCTTTGGACCGGGAGGTCCTCAAATCATCTGAATGAAAGAGGAAGAGCTCTATAGTTTGGTTGAGTCGATTGAAAGCAGGTCAAGACAGCAGCGGATTGCCTCTAATAAAGATAGCTGGTTCAGCAGCAGGGCAGATGTGAAAGCCCGGTTCTCGGAGGCTAGCATATTTTCTTTGTTTTAGCTTGTCATTTCTTTACATTTGTAGTTGCTTTCCTGTTTGAATTTGTAATCTTGTTTGTAAAACTTGGTTGTTTTCATTCAAATTGATGATAATGAAATAAATGTGCATGTTTTGATTGAATCCATTCGTGTTCACTAACTGTTTTGCAAATATCCACTGCTTCGGTCAAGAAGAATTTGGGGAGAATGACGAAAATGACCGACATGCAAATCCCGATATTGTCTGCTTTTGAAATAAAACCTGCTGATGATGTACAGGCATTGTTTCAAATCCTTAAACACCGGAGATATAAGGAAGATAATCCCTTGTCAACCCCTTTGAGCCTTGTAGTAGGAGTTTCTTTCTGAAAATGAAAAACCCTAAATCTTAGCCTGGGGCAGGGTAGGTGTTAGCTAATTTGACCAAGCGTCCAAATTGCAGAAGGAGTGTCCGTTCGAGGATCAATCACACCCCTAGAGGTCGTGTCTAAAAGACCACAATGGTTCAATCAAGAGTGGGACAGCCACACCACTTCCCAAAGAGTCAGACAACCAGTGTCACACGACTTGTTCGAAAAAAAAAATGGAAAAAAGAATCAAAAGCCCGCTAAGTCAAGAAAACTTCAAAACAAATGGCTTAGGCAAAAATGAGGGCATCCCGCTGGACTTAAAAAAATCAAAAGAAACTCAAAAGGAGTCAGTCCAGGCAAAAGATAGGGATATGAAAAGAAAAAGATGAAAGGGATCAAAAGAAAAATCCTCGATAGAAATACGAGTCGTGTGACCACAAATGTCAAAGACGAAAGAGTGAGTGGCTGTCACTCCAAAACCCAAAAGTTTCTCGAACTATCACTCCTATCTTCCAACCTCTGAGAGGTGAGCGCTAAGGTCAAATTAGCTGAACGTAGGATGGGAGAACATCAAGGAGAATGGGTGGGTTAAAAATAAACTTTGAGCCTCTATCTTTTTTTTTCAAAACCATGAACCTGACCACATTACAACCTTCAAAAGTCCTAATTGAAGCAAGTTGTTTCGAAAGCATACTCCGGTAAAGGTCGCGTCGATTTTGACTCCTAAAAGGTTCCTCTTACCATGTTGATACTGATGTCGACAAATGTTTTGTGCATCATATACCATAAACTGTTTTTTCCTTTTCCCAGTGAACAGATTGGATGTCAAAGCTGGCATATGTGTTGCATTAATACATCTTTTATGCATAACAACTTGTTTTACTTGCGAGTGAGCGTTTGACAGCAGAAAAGCTTCCTACAATGGAAAGTATGGTCAAGATAGAATGCAGAACGCCCAAATATTCCGAGAGCAGGGGCAAGCTTTTATTGTGATCCCCAGTCAGGTCAGCTTTTCGAAGTCAGTTATTCTGGGGCAATCAGGTTGAGATTCAGGCGAATACGGTCAAGAGCGCTACTCTGAATCAGATAATCGGGGCAAGGTCATTGCAGTCAGGGGCAGGCCATCTTAAGCGCGCAAAGGTTGTGCGAGAAGCAGGTGAGATGAAGTATCTCTCAGAAGTTCAGAACGCTGAGGCATGTTATATCAGACCATCGGGGCAACAGATTTGCAGATTTCCTTTCAGGGGCTATCCCCACAGATGTCCTATAAGCTGGGGCATGTCAGAAGCAAAAGGATTGTTGTTCTCCGTACCTACAGGGTCACTCAGAGTTATTCGAGCAGATGCAGTCGATTTTCGAGAGCGAGATGAATGCGGGAGGTCGTGTCACTATCCCTTGACTCTTCAAGGCTGTGTATTCAGGAAGAATATTTTCCAGCGTCAGGTGTACCTGACCCAGTAAGATGGCTTAAGAGCTCAAATCCAAGTTTGCGATTACTGTGAAGCCCATCTGTGTTGGCGCATCATTTTCCAGATCCGAGCGTCGTCAGTACGCAGGAGGGCTCCCTCCATTTTCTCCAGCAAAGTCAAATTTGCCAGAGGAGTCTAATCATATTCAGCACATCTGCTATTTAGCAGCGGAGTTACATTCCCCAGCAGGGTATTACTTCGTCGAGGCGTTCGGTTAAGTTCCTAATATCCCCAGCGGAGTTGAGTTCACTCTCCCAGCATTTATTTTGCTAGGACGATTCAGTGATATCCGGGTTATCCCCAGCAAAGTTGGCCTCGCCTTCAGCATTTATTTTGCTGAAGTGGTTTTCTGTACCCGGCCTTCTCCGGCAGCTCGAGCCTGCTAGCATATTGCATGCATCATCATACTTGCATCATACTTGCATATCATTGTCAGAATGCGTAGCATTTCTCTCCAGAATGGAGCATTACGCTGTAGAAAGATTAAAGCATTTGCATATGCATACGAAGCATAAGTCAGGTTTTCTATCAGCTTCACATGACGCGTGAATTACTCTGTGATCAGTTCAGGGGCATTTATCCAGCAACAGTGTTCAGACAGTTCAGCGGATTATTTGTATCTCAGATCATACAGCGATTATGCTTTGATCAGTCAGTCATCTGATGTTGACAAGCTTTTCTTCCCGTCAATTCATATTGACGATGTGTTCCTCCAATGAATGGATTTCTCCGACGTCCTGAGTGCGAATGTGGTTTTCTTTCCGTCTATCCATAGACGATGTGAAGTTGCGGGTGATCACAGTGAGGCTTCAAGAAGGGGTTCCCCCAGGATGTGCTTTTCTTACCGTCTATCAGTAGACGATGTGAAGCTTTGGTTGATTTTCAATGGAGTTCAAAATAGGGTCTCTCCGACAAGTGGCTTTCCTTTCCGTCTGTCAGCAGACGATGTGAAGTTTCGAGCTACTGTTCAGCGGGTTTCTTATTGCCAGATCATACATATGACGAGGTGTTTCCCCAGCGAGTCTTCTCCGGCTATCTTTAGTTGTTGAGGGGTTTCAAAGTGATTTTGGATATTGGTTCTCTTTCTGGTTATTGGATATGATGACGTTTAAGAGGGGCTTTTCTGACCGTCAATCCCTATTGATGCCGAGGCTCTTCGAAGAATGTTCAGTCTCCGTGATCGTTGATTCTTATTGACGACATGATTCTTTAAAAGGTGGTTTTCTTCCCGTCAGTCCATACTGACGATGTGGCCCCTTCAAGGATATTGACTTCTCCATCAATTCCCGTAGACAGAAGGATTCTGAAATTCAAAGGATGGTGTTGAATTGCGTTATGGTGACTTCCCGTCTATCTTTAGACGATGTGTGTATGGAGATTCTGGTGTCTTTCCGTCTATCCTTAGATGATGTGAGTATGGAGATTAAGGTTTTCTCCCGTCTGTCAGTAGACAGCGTGAATTCAGAGATTATTTCTTTCCGTCTACCCTTAGACGATGTGAATAATGATTTGTTCATCAATCAGGATGATCCCGTCTACCCTTAGACGATGTGAATATTGATTTGTTCATCAATCAGGATGATTCCGTCTACCCTTAGGCGATGTGAATAATGATTTGTTCATCAATCAGGATGATGCCGTCTACCCTTAGACGATGTGAATATTGATTTGTTCATCGATCATGATGATTCCGTCTACCCTTAGACGATGTGAATAATGATTTGTTCATCAATCAGGATGATGCCGTCTACCCTTAGACGATGTGAATATTGATCTGTTCATCGATCATGATGATTCCGTCCACCCTTAGACGATGTGAATTGGGAGATTAATGTTGTCTTCCCGTCTATCATTAGACGAAGTGAGTATTCAATCAGGGTGTCTTCCCGTCCATCTTTGGGCGATGTGAGTATGTTTTTCTTCCTGCCTATCAGTAGGCAATGTGAAAGAATCAGGTATTTTTGTTGCAGCTCTCGGGTTTGTTATATGGGGTATCACAAGCAACGGGTATTCAAATCAGGAGTTCTTTATCAGATGATTAACCAGTTTGGTGCCGCAATGACTAGACTCGGTTTTCTGGACTTTATTCTCCAAGCAGTTTACAGTATATGCTCGCGGTTGGCAAATTTTCGGGCTTTATTTGTATTCAACCGTCTCATACCTTTGAATGTTTGAAGGCTGAGCGCTCTTCAAACCCTTCAGGTCCAAGTCGCTTGAATAGGGGCAGCTGTTGCACCCTAAAATTTGACCAACCGATTCTCCTATCTGACTCATGGTTTAATTTCATATTCACAAATCAGACGGTATGGTTTTTGTGCACAAGCAGGGGATATCAGAGTTTACAGCTTGATTTTTGTCTATCAGATATGGCAGACCCAGTCCAGATCACCAGGTTTTATTTTCAGGAAATTGTGCGCTCCTCGGTGATTTTTCAAGTGATTTGGAAGATATTCTGATGTTCGGGGATACCTGTTCGATTCGATTTGGTCTCGTGCGCTTTTATGGCGGTCATTTGCATTCATCTGCATTTTTAGGTTTTTATAGACTTTTTGTGAATTTTTAACAGGCTTTATAGGATTTTTCTGGAATTTAAATAGGGTTTTTGAATATTTTAATAGCTTAATTTTCTTTTTAGAATTTTATAGAATATTTTTAATAGATTTTAATCATTTGTAGATTTTTTATCATTTTTAGAATATTAGTGAATTTTCTTAGCATATTAAATAGAATGATAAAATTAGGATAAATAGGTTTAATTGTTTTTTAAATCATTTTTAGGAATTTTGTATAGATTTTTAAATGGGTTTAATTGTTTTTTAGACAATATAGAAAATAATATAGTTTTTCTTTTATTAATAGATATTAAATAATATTAGATTTTTAATAGAAAATTAGATTGATTTGGAATTAATTAGGTTAATTGATTTTTTAGAGTTTAATTAGGATTAATTGAATTTTTAGAGTTAATTAGAGGTTAATTGATTTTTTAGGGTTAATTAGGATAATATAGAATTAATTAGGTTCTTAATGACTTTTTAGAGTTTAATTAGGTTAATCATGTTTTAGATTTAATTAGATTGATTTAGAGTTAATTAGACTTTTAATAATTGATTAGAGTTAATTAGGTTTAGTTAACTGTTTTTTTTTTTGTTCAGTTTTTTTGTACAGTTTTTCATTCACTTTCGTGGGCCCAATTGGGAGGCCCAGTATTGCTTTTTTGTCCAGAAAAATGGGTCCAGAAAATAGTCCAAAAATGGTCCAACAGCTCAATTCGTCCAGCCTCTTCCCAGCTTTGTCCAAGTAGCTTCTAGAAGATTCTGGCAGTTTCAGTGGTAATAAATAGAGACGACACGTGTTAACTGCAGGGAGAACCCACGCGTTTCTCAATCATTGCGCCACCACCCACTCCCAGACTCCCACACGTGGCCCCACCTGTCCCCCACTCACCCTCTCCCTCAGCGCATGTGCGCCACTTGGCACCCAGCCATCACTCACCGGAGTCTCGCCTGGAAACCTACCGGCGGCCATGCATCAGCCCTAACCGCACGCCGCCGGCCACCGTTCAACCCACCTGAACCACCAAAATCTCCAGAAACCTCCGATCTTCTTCTTTCTTCCCAGACCTCCTCCGTCTACCTTCATCGGTGCATCGCCGGAAAATTCAAAGACACGCCGGAAACTTCAAAGAATCCCTTCCACCTTCATCCACCTTCAACCAAAATTTCCAGAATACCTCCCTCACACCTTCATTAACTTCATCCGCCATCAATTGTTTTTCCAGAAACTAAACCTTCATCAACCTTCACGCAGATTTCCAGAAATCATCCTCAGATCTCCATCCACCTTCAAGCAAATTTTTCCAGAAATCATCCTCAGACCTTCATCCTCCATCGAAGATCTCCAGAATCCACTCAGACATCCTACAATCTTCGAACAAGGTTCCCAGAAAGGTCAAATCACGTTCAATATTCAAGCAAGATTCCCCAGAAAACACCATCCGCGTTCAATCCTCAAGGAAGTTCTCCAGAAATCTCCAGTAATATCTCAACGCGAGAGCTTCAACCTAACGCCTTCAAGATCTTCAACAAGTTTCAAGTACCATCCGCCTTTCCAGGTTCTTAACTCCTCTCTTGCATGTGTATGTTGTAGATGCAATCCTTGAGATGCTTAGGCTAGGGTTTTGATTTTGTTGAGTTCTGTTAATTGTGTGATAGTGATTAGGGCTTACTTTTAGAGATTTGATGAATTGTGTTTGAAGATTCTGGGGAATGAGTTTCAGAGAGAGTGAGTCGAGGAAGAAGATGGTGAAACGGCGCTTGATGAACAGTGCCAGAGAAAGGTTAGGGGGAAGATAGTTTTGGTTAGGTTTGGTTCTGGATTAGGGTTTGGGGTACTGGGCTTAGGCCCAAGCGTAGTTGCTGAACGCGTACCCCCCAATTGCTTCCCCACCCCCCTGTTTGAGAAGACTGAATGAATCAGCTTGGGCCTTAGGCCCTATTGCTAACGAAACCCCCTCATTTGAGCCCATAGGGTATAACAACTGAGAATTTACTAGTGTTGCACCCCCCCTGCATTTCAGTTCAGTTTTTTTATTTTTTTTGGTTAGTAAGCTTGGGCCCTGCGCCCAACTGCTGTTGGCACCCCCCAGAATGTGGGCCCATCCAGAATAGGCTTATATCCATTGCTGTTTAGACCCCCCAGGTTATTTCTTTTATTTTTTTTCTTTTTATATTTTCATATTAATAATTCACAATAAAAATGTAAATAAATGTTTTTTCAATGATTCTTTTTTCATCCATTTCATGAAATTGTTAAGAAAATTAAAGAAAAATAAAAGTGACACTTTATTTTTGTTTTGTTATTTTTTGCATATTTTTCAATTAATTGATGTTTTTAATATTTTCAATGCATGCATATCATTAGAAAATTCATAAAAAATGGTAGAATGGGTCAAATAATTCCGTTCTTTTTTCTGTAGACTCGTGATTCAGTGTAGAATTTTATAGTGCAGAAATATTAGCTCAATCATGCATTTTCATTTTAATTGCATTTTTTCACTGTTATTGATGTTGAATAATTGGTCTGTGGATATGTCTGTGTTGCTGATTTTATTTCTTTCATCTGGTGTTGAATTTTGTTCTGATTTTTCAGTATATTGTTTTAGAGCCATGTAGGTCTCCCGTTAGATTTTTGATAGATTTTTGTAGGGTATTCTGATAGGATTTGTCTGATCCTGAAGATAGGAGAAGTCTTGATGACTTCTGACTTTGAAGTTCAACTGTGGTTGAACTTCGGAGATAGTCTCTTGTGTTTTGCTGGCCTGTGGGTTCTTCTTGAAGGTGGGAGCTGATGGAGGTCCTGTTGGAGCTTGCAAGGATGCAGTGGATTGAGGCTTAGTCTAGGAGCTTGTTGTCTGTTTGTGAGGTTCGAGATCCTGAAGTTTGAAGGGAGTTTATGGTACTTTCCTGAGGAAGGCACTATGAATGACTTTCATCCTTCCTTCTCACCTCTTTCTTAAGTATCCAATGATGTCGGAGCCGACTTGTGAGTTTAATTCCTCCTGAGGAGGGATGTAAACTGATCACAGGTTGTTGAGCCACATGGGATACGATTCCTAAGTGGAAGCCTCCTAGTACTTTCCTGAGGAAGGTCCTATGGGTCTATTCACTTAGTCCCACTAGTTTGTCTAGGTTTTCTTAAGTATCCAGTGATGTTGGAGCCAACTTGTGAGTTTAATTTCTCCCGAGGAGGAATGTAAACTGATCACAGTTGTTGAGCCACGTAGGATACGATTCCTAAGTGTCAGCCTCCTAGTACTTTCCTGAGGAAGGTCCTATGAGTCTGCTCACTTAGTTCCCCTAGTGCATATAGGTATTTCTCAAGTATCCCGTGATGCCGGAGCCTTCATGTGAGTTTAATTTCTCCCGAGGAGGAATGTAAACTGATCACAGTTGTCGAGCCGCATAGGATATGACTCCTGAGTAGTAACCTCCTGGTACTTTCCTGAGGAAGGCACTATGAGCTTGTCTGCTTAGCTTCCTTTCTCTGGTAAGCTTGTTCTGAAGCTTGGAGAATGGGATTGATTCCTCTTGCCTAGGAGTTTGTTTAGATCCTTGCTTAGGGTTTTGATTAGAGTTGCTGCTTAGATCCCTGCTTAGGGTATTGTATAGAGTTTTGTTTAGAGAGTTATTAGGAGATTGTTTCAGGCTTGTTAGAGGCCCTGGTCAGGGTTAGTCTCTTTGTGTTGTTTGACTTGCGTGATGTTATGTTGCATTAGACTTAGGTGTTCATCTAGACAGTTCTGAGTAGGTGCATCTTAGAAGTAGACTTTGTATGCATGAGAAGTTGAGGTGGTCCTCCTTCTGCTTGTTTGTTATTGCGTGGCTTTGCTTGTTGGTATTTGGTAGAGCTGAGCTCCCTTGCCTTTGTGGTTTGCGGCCTCTGTGCCTTGTGTGTCTAGTTGTTGCATTCATGCATATTTTCAGTATTTCTTTACGTTGCAGTTTCTTGTTTGTGGTTTAGTCCTGTTGCCATGATCCCTTAGGAGCTCTGACTTCTCCGCTGCGGAGTTGTTATGATAGACATTAGGGTGGTCAACCAGGTGTGATAGCAGTAGGTAGATTCCCCTGTTTCTCAGCTATAGTTCTAGGGTTTCCCTTTCCTTTCTGTAGGAGCGTTTGAGTAGCTTGACCCGTAGTTAGCTGAACTACAGCTGCTCTGATTCTTCGTTCCAGACGAAGATATGTAGGCATAGGATGCGATATCCTAGCGAGCACACTAACGACTAACCCTTTGTTCTCTCGCGGCTGTGCGATCGAGACTTTCCCGCTAACGACTAATTGTTATCCCTTTCTCTTGCCCGAGCGCATTTGAGACCAGATCATCGTTGTAGGTTCCCGAGCCTTAGAGACCAGTTTGTTTTCTCACTGCTGTGTGAGAGCTCCTGTTTACCCGTAGTTAGCCGAACTACGTTTGCTCTGATCTTTCATTTCAGATGAAAGTACGTAGGCACAGGACGCGATGTCCTGGCGAGCAACCCTTCCCCCGTTTAGCCGTAGGTAGCCGAACTACGTTGACTCTGACTTTCCCATTGCACGAGGGAATACGTAGGCCCAGAACACCGTATGTTCTGTCGAGTCCTGTCCTTTTATTTTCTTTTCAGACCAGCCATTAGCGTAGATAGATAATACACCCTTTTACCTATAAACACCAAGCGTGGATCCCATCGAGTACGATGGACGTGAGGGGTGCTAATACCTTCCCCTTGCGTAACCGACTCCCGAACCCAGGCTATGGTTGCGATGACCATACCTTTTCCCGTCTTTGCGAGGTTTACTTCGAGCGTTTCCTTTCCCGATCTGAGGGATAAATAACGCACGGTGGCGACTCTCCTGTCAAGCCGGCGCCGATTTTCGCAGTAGCGACACACGCATACTGAAGCTTGGACAACAACTCCCCCTCTAGAATACCCGTGAGGTACAGAGATTCCCGTACCTCTTCTTCCTTCGGTGGATTCCTCAAAGCATATGCAAACTGACGAACTAGCAATGATGGGTTGTAGTTGATGCAACCCTTCCTACCTATCAGAGGTACGTTAGGAAACCCACTACAACTGAAGATCATCTCGGTGCCTAACCTGCTTCTGTCGACGAACCAAACAATGTCTTCTGCCGACAAGCTCATCAGACGCTCAGGCCACTCAACCGTGGCTGCAGACAAGACAGAAGAACCCCTCTTGGGCAAATGACTATCAAACCACTTGTACAACAACGGTACGCAGCATGAAACATTCTTCCCTCTCTGGTTCTCATTCTTGTAATGCACTGAATGGTAAACGTCTCCGATCAGAGTAGGGACTGGATTCCCTGAGGCAAATATATGGAATGCATCAAAGTCTACGAAATCAGGCATGCTGGGAAATAGGATGATGCCATATATGCATAAAGCAAGGATGGCGCTGAAGGCGTCCCAACATTTGTCCTTGGCACACTGCTGAGCCTTAGCTATCAGAAACTGCAGAGAGAACCCTGGGACCTTGTTCCAACTCGTCACCACTAACTCAGAAGCGCTCAAATGGAGTGAGGAAGCCAAGCTAACCAGATCAGGCTCAGCATCCATGTGGACAAAAGGCATCTGCCTTTTGATAGGCACACCCAACATATCAGCATACTCTTCCAATGTCGGCGCGAGAACGAAGTCATGAAAAGTGAAACACCTCAAGGGAGGATCATAAAACTGCAGAAGAGCATGTAACCCATTCAACTCAGACGCAGAAGGTTTGTAGACCAGACTAAGCAACTTGCCATAAGACTTCCTGAACCTATCCTTCACAGAATTCCCTGCCAGGGCTATCAAACCAGTCAGCTTCGACACATCGGGGGTCGGGAATTTGTACGCAACAGTCTTCCTGAGAGAAGCCATAACAACAGTAGGAGACGGGAAATCCTGGATCGGGGAAACGGTACCTGCAACACAGACACACGTTAATGGAATGCAGATGAATGCGTAAACTAATGCAAGATGCAGGTATGCAATAATATATCCAGGTGGCTGCTGTGGAGATTCGGTATCAACAGTCACTGATAAGAAGGAAACCCCGGTGTAAACCACTGATCTGATCTGCTGAGAATAACCATCTGATAGGATCGAGATCAAAATTCTGCTCTATCAAGAGTAAGTGCATGATAATAAGGACCCCGGGTGCAAGAGATATACGGTGGTGAAGTCTTCAGACCCCAAATCAAAGATATGCCCTATCAAGAACAAACACACAGCTGCTGATGAGATCTTCAGACCTCACTCAAAATCTGCCCTATCAAGAACAAATAACATCTGCCGATGAGGTCTTCAGACCTCACTCAAAATCTGCTCCGTCCAGAACAAACCACTGACGATAATACACTTATCAAAGCCTGCTCTATCAAGAACAGACAAACACCCGATGATAAAATCCTCTGATCAAACCGTCGCTCTGTCAAGAACAAGCATATCTGTAACTGAGAACCCAACATAACTGATTTACTGTCAAGAAAACCAGGTAGTCTGAAGGTCTAAGTTTCCTACAATAAACCCAGTCCCACTCACAGGTATGGACCTAGACTGACTCAAGGTACGGCATCCTATGCGTTCATCAGCGTCACAGACTTTCAAAACTGATGATACGATTCCTAGAAGGAGTGGCATCATTAAGTCCTGAAGAGACCTCACTTAGCTGAATCACAAATGATCGGTCCCCAGAGTCGACAATCCACCAAACCAGCAACCGTCTCAACCCAAAGGGTTGAAAGTGAAGCCAACCGGATGAACCTCGTCTGAGCGTGGATTTCATGAGACACTAGTGCCTGCAAAGCAAGCACGCGCCCACTAATTTCCACTCTAAGTCTATGGTGCACTCAAGCCTGGGTCTGGCTTCTCACTCAATCAGAACTCCCGTCCCACAACAGCACAAATAATCATATTATACTGGAACATAAAATGCGGGAAATAAAGTGCGAGAAGTAAAAACGCGATAAATAAACGCAACCCAACAAGCAAACACACAAGCGGTAGGATTGACTCTCTTAAGGGACGTTGGATCCCAAAACTGACTCGCTTTCGGGACGTTGGATCCCTAGGAAACTATCAAGTCCCCAGCAGAGTCGCCAGCTGTCGCTTGCGCGAAAATAAGGTGCCGGCAAAACAGAAGAGTCGCCACCTTTCGTTATTTATCCCTTAGAGCGGGAAAGGAAACGATCGGAAAAACCTGACGAATAAGGGTAAGACAAGGTCGTCGCAACCATTGTCTGGGTTCGGGAGTCGGTTACGCAAGGGGAAGGTATTAGCACCCCTCACGTCCGTCGTACTCGACGGGATCCTCGCTTGTTTGTTTACTTGGACGGGTTGGTTATAATCTATCTACCTATCAAGGCTGGCTGAAAAAGAAAAGAAAAATGACTCGGCAAAGCGTCGCGCTTTATGCCTACGTATTCCCGTCTGGAACGAGAAATCAGAGTCAACGTAGTTCGGCTAACTACGGGGGAAGATGGGGAAGGTTGCTCGCTAGGATATCGCATCCTATGCCTACGTACTTTCATCTGGTATGAAAGATCATAGCAAACGTAGTTCGGGATACTACGGGTTATCTCCTAAAAGAAGTGTTTTTTATTGTGTTTGCGATTTCAACCGCACTAGAGACTATGACCTGAGAGTGAATGCGTCGCATGTCACCCAAAGGGTACCATACTAAACATCCAGACTGTGGAAAAGAAACTCTCCCACAACCCTTTCTCAGATAGCTTAAGGCTCGTAACGTACGAAAGAAATCAGTCATGATTACTGTATCTTAAACTGCTTCGAGATGAGAAGAGAACAGGCCCAACTAGGAGGGAGACTATCAAGTCCTATTGTTATCATGCCATGGATTCATCCTATGGTTGAGGTTTGAACAGGGAACTCCTAGATGTTGTCATGCATAGGTTTCAACCTAAAAGTCTATCATCAAATCCTCATCAGAGGAAATGAGAGTCCTAAGGGATCATATCAATGATACACCAAAACAGACAAAAGCATCAGCTTTAACAGTAAAATGCATGCAATGCAAGTGAGGGAGGAAATGTGTGTGGGGCTTCAGCCTCCACAAGCTCGTCTCAACCTCAAGCCAGTCATGAAATAACAGTAATCATACTGAAATAAACAACATGCTATCAAGCAAAAACAGTAAACTGTAATCATACAGACAGGAGAAATGAAATGCTATCAAGCAAAATAAACACATGGGCAAGGGAGCTGGGCTCTACCGAATACCCACAAGCAAAGCCAAGCAATAACAATACAATCAGATGCACTCATGCTCTTAGACTGAACTTATTCTAAATGGGCTTAGTCTAATGCAACAGACAAATCAGACAAAACACCCAATACATCAAAGAAAACAGAAGAAAGCCTCAGCTCCTCCAGCAGCAACCCAGTCTTCAGACTTCAGAGATCACTTGCTTTCCAGGTATCAACCCTACAACATGAGTATCAACTCATCTTCTCCCTTGAGCTTCAGCTCCTTTGATCAGCTCCACCTTCAGGTTTTACTATCTCCAGGGATCTTCAGGCATCAACAAAGTCTTCAGACTTCAACAATCTTCAAGGAGTCATCCTCTTCAAAGCTTCAGCTTCTATCTTCAATGGCTCAAATGCTCCAGCAGACAAGATTCAGTCAACAAGATGAGGTGGGGATGTTACAGTGCTCACTGACTTCCAAAGGATGCCATTGAGGACTTAACATCAAAGGGGAGGCTCTCTCAGAGTTCTACCTTATAGGGCAAGGTCACTAATCCCTCCAAAGGAGAGAGGTGAATACCCTTAAGGGACTCTATGTCACAGAGAAGAAAGGAGGTGAACAAGACACTCCTTGTTTATTGAACAAAGTATTCTATCTAAGGCTCTGCCTATGCACCTATCAACCTATAAACAAAACAAACAAAAGCTATGCTAAACTCCTCTGCAAGGTCTTCAAAGCTTCCATGATGATCCACAAGGTCTTCAATTCAATCTTCAAAGCTCACACACTCAAAAGAGAGGGAAAGAAAACACAACAATACAACTTATGCCTTTAAGCAACACACATACTATCCATACATTCAAAAATCAATGAAAAATACTAAAACACCATACAATATTCTAGCAAAATTATAGGGGATTCTATACATACTTACCCTTAACCCATGTATTCCCCATACACTAATTTGGCCTATAAACCCCAAAACAAATTTGTTCAAGTCTATGTACACAACCTAAAACCCTAATTTGGCTATCCTAAGTTCAACTATCTAAACTAATCAAGTTTTAGTCTAAAAATCTAGTAATAAATCCAGGGGAAACTACATTACATTATCTAACTATGCCAAAAAGAATGGCCCTAAAAGACTAAGGGAACTATCCTAATTAAATTCTACAAGTTAAGGTACTAACTAAAAAGAATTAAATGCACTATTTAAAAGAATATTATACAAAAAATTCTAAACTAATCAAAATTAATTTCTAAAATTAAGGGATAAATCCTACATGAAACTAGGGTTCAATATCTAATTACACCAAAAAGAATGAATTAAAAAACCTAAGGGAAGGTCCTAAAACAATTCTTGCAAGATAAGGTACAAACTAAAAGAAATAAAATACACTATTTACAAGAAAATATCCCTAAAAATTCCACATTAAAAATAAAATTTCATTTTTATTTTTATATTTTTCTACACAAAATTATCTAAACCTAGAAAAAAGAATGAGTAAAAAATCATCATTTATCAATTTTTTATGAATTTTATAAGATGGCTAAAACATAAAACAAATAAAAATAATATAAAAGGGGAGGGGGGTGGCAATAGAAGGGATAGGCAGTTGATTTATTGGGCTGAATCAAAGGGGGGGTGCGCGTAGCACATTGGACCCATCAAGCCCAGACGCGTTCACTAATTGAAACGGCGTCGTCTGGCTGTTTGAATTTTCCCTCCGTTTTCTTGGATTGATCTGAGCCGTAGATTGCAGCGAATTAGTCAACCAGTCAAGCTAATCCAATGGACGCTGGTCATCGTCCCAAATGGACCCCTAGGGTTTTCAGGCGCAGCTCCTCATGCAAGAACTTCCCCTGGTTCGTTCTCCCTCCATACGCAATGATTCTCAAAAATTCCAAAAGGAAAAATGGGCTACTCATCAAGAGGAATAAGGTTGGACGAGTAGTTTTCCTTAATTCTCCATGAATCCTTCAAACAAAGAACTTCGAAGCTCGGGTACCACCATACTTCTCTGAAATCAAATCTTCTAAAACTCAAATTGGATGATCCAATCTTGTTCTCTATGTTATGCCTACCACCCTGAGCTATCAATCATGTTCTAAAACCACTAAACCAGCCTGTTCTTAATCACAACAGGTTCTTGCACCTGCTATCAAACTCCATGGAATTGGCTCTAACCTTCAGAATTTCATCACCTAGTCTAGCCTAGCCATTCTAAACCTAATATGCGATCTATCTATGCATAATTACAGTGAAAGAGAGAAGAGAAAAAACCTGTCAAGAGGTTATGGTGGAGACTCGCGTGGTTGCTTTCAGGCCTTGAAACTTCCTCCAAATGGTCCTTGGATGATCAATAGCCTTCTGTTTGCACTTGTGATGAAGGGGAAGATCTACAATGGAAGAAAATCAGAATTGCTTCAATTTGAAGAAACCTCTTCAATGGCTGCTTCTCTCTTTCTCTCCCCTCTGAATCCTCTTGCTATCACCAACCTTTTCCTCCTTGTGCTTCCCTCTTTTTATAATGATGGATGGAAACAACTAGATCATTCTAGAAAGATCTAGAAAGTGTTGAAAATGTCATGTGAGGATAACTTGAAAATCTCAAGCACTATGCATCAAGTCTTGCAAAATGACCTTAAAATCTCCTCATATGACATATTGGAGTGTTATAAGCCATTACAAGTCTTTTCCTTGCCTTGTGTTAGGATTTCCAAGGGTAACTTCAAATGCAAGTAACAAAATAACAAAGCATCACCCATTTTAAAGCCTCAAATCAAAATTCTATCTAAACCAATGTTCTCAAAATGATGTTTCCAATCAAAATGATATATTGGATGACCTATTTTGGATTCCTAGATCCTCCAAACCAATTTTCAAATTCAACTTTTCAAACTTATATGCCATTTTTAGTTCATTTTTGACCAATCATGTAACTTCATGCTATGAGCTTTTCCAACAATTTGTGACCTTCTTTCTAGACTTAAAATCACATTTTGAACAACTTTCATGTTTTGAGTTTTTCCATTTGAGGCTTGGAAATAGGAGTTTTAGGCATTGGCTAAAATGACCTATAACTAACAAATGACCAAAATATCCCTGTCTTGTTCAAACCATAAGTTGAGTTCCACAAATCCTATCAAGGACTTCTACCACTAAAATTAAAGCTAAGAAGATGCCCTTCAACATTCATGTTGACCAAGAAATCATAGGAATCATCCTACTAGGGCAAAAGTTGTCTGCAAGTTGGGTGACTTTCAAGGACCCAGATTCACACACCTCTGCTGACCTGTAATTTGTCCAAACCATAACTTGAGCTCTGTAACTCCTATCAAGGACTTCCACCACTCAAATTAAAGCTAAGAACAAGCTCTACAACATTCATGTTGTGGGGAAGATGATATATCAATCACATCTAGAGCTAAAACTTCCTGGAAAACAGGGATCAAATTAGGGTTTTTTCACTAACAATCCTTGGAAACCCTGACTTGAAACTTCTCAAACTCCTCAATCATGATGTGTTGGTCTAGGAATCATCCTTATAACATCTCTATGCATCATTCCATGATCTCATGGCCCTTGGATTAGGTCTCAACCTTCTCCAAATCTCCAGCTGGTCTAGGGTTGACTCAGTCAAAACCCTAATTCTACCATTCATGGTTGAATCTCCTGAATTCTTGCATAATGACCTCCCTGGGCTTCATGAAGGCTATCAAGACATCTCATGATCTTTCTCAAAACATCAAGTTCATTCTCCAAGTCTCAGAATCATCTGAGGGGTACCCACAACTCTCAAGCTATAAAGCACACAAACCTGATTTCAACCCATTCCTCTGAGGATCTCTTGAACTTTCTGATGAAGGTATCCACTTTCAAACACTCAGTGAATAAATAATTGTCGGTCAAATTTTGGGGTGCAACACTAACCATTCAAGAAGTTCAAAAATCTTGTTTTTTTGCAGACATAGTGATGGATCAAAGAAACATGATTACATTCCCAAGCCTGAGGTTGGACAACCTAAGGATCTTAGGGAGCCTAGTAAGGAATACTGCTGCTTTTATAGCCAAGTATGGGGACTTGTTATCTTTGTTAGATACGCAAGTAAATAAGTAAATGTTGCAAGCCCTTGTGAAGTTTTACGAACCACTATACAATTGCTTCACATTCCCAGACTTTTAGTTGCTTCCAACCTTGGAAGAATCCTCTGAGCATCTAAAAACTCCTATGACTTTCACAGCTAACTATGGAAGGGAGAGAAAACCGAACAGAAGAGATGTTGTTGAAACTCTTAACCTGAACCCACTGACCTTCCAACCCAGTTAGATGATAGGGGTAAATTTACTGGAATAGAGGCGAGACCATTCATGGAGAAGGCTGAGTTCTATTATGACCGTGGAGATTTGGGAATATTTGAAGCTATACTAGCTTTCTTGATTTATGGCTTATACATATTTCCCAGCAAACTTGAGTTCATCAGTTTGGAGGCCATCAAGCTATTTCTTGTGAGAAATCCATCTCCCACTCTCTTGGCTGACACTTATTTTACCATTCATCGGTGGTAGGTGTACAATCTTGGGCAATTGTCCTGCTGCACAACACTCCTAAGCAAGTGGTTTATTTCACACTTGCCTAGGACATTCCCTCTGTGGAACCTGGAAGACAGTGATGCATGGATTGGAAAGCTGACTTCGCTCTCTCATTACGACATCAGCTGGTATGACCTGGCTCGCGGAGGAGTAGCCATGATACATAACTGTGGGGAGTTTCCAAATATACCTCTAATCGGCACTAGAGGGTATCGACTACAACCCTATTTTAGCTCACCGTCAGCTAGGATACCCCACTGAGATAGAATCGGAGCTAGCTCTACTAGAGACTTGCTTCTGTGAAAAGGATGCTGACCGGGATTTTGAAGCACAAATTTTATTTGCCTGGCATCACCCCAACCTGCAAGGGATAACCTCCGTGGAAAATCCAAGTTGTCTCGTCTCAAAGGAATATCTGTTTTGGTCAAAAGTGACCGCATTGAAGATGTTCTATACTCAATCCAACGACATTATTCTAGAGCCAGAGGAACTCTTGTCTAGAGGAGAGTTAAAATTTGCTTTGGTGAAAGCCAAACGGGAAAATGCAGAACTTTGGGAGCTATCCGTCAAAGTCAGAGGAAGATAAGACTGCAGGAGGGAGAACGGTCATCTTGTTAGAGGATCCTTAGCTTTTAGTTTCCTTTTGTTGTACCCCAATCTTATGGGAATATGTGGTCTTTCATTTTGTAACATTTTGTAAAAGTTTCATTTGTTAATGAAGACTTTATGTTGTAAAGCTCTTTTTATTAATGAAAATCATAACCTACGCAGAGTAGTCATGAGTATTCAAATATCCCACCAACATCTGACGCTTGGAAATCAGTAGTAGACAGGTTGGTGATGGAGAATACTATGCTGAAAAGACTAAATAGGACGCACTGATAAGATTCTCGTCAGACTTCCTAACCATAGGGCCTAGTTTTCTCCTTTGATGTAACCTCACTTTTCTTGTGTTACATTTCAAAAGTTGTAAATTTTCCCAACATAAATTAAATGAGGGTTTTTCTTTAATTGTCTTCTGAGTTTTGTAAAGCCAGTTGCATCTAGCATATTTGCATTGCATTCTGCATTTTGATAACCATTCAAGAAGTTCAAAAATCTTGTTTTTTTGCAGACATAGTGATGGATCAAAGAAACATGATTACATTCCCAAGCCTGAGGTTGGACAACCTAAGGATCTTAGGGAGCCTAGTAAGGAATCCTGCTGCTTTTATAGCCAAGTATGGGGACTTGTTATCTTTGTTAGATACGCAAGTAAATAAGTAAATGTTGCAAGCCCTTGTGAAGTTTTATGAACCACTATACAATTGCTTCACATTCCCAGACTTTTAGTTGCTTCCAACCTTGGAAGAATCCTCTGAGCATCTAAAAACTCCTATGACTTTCACAGCTAACTATGGAAGGGAGAGAAAACCGAACAGAAGAGATGTTGTTGAAACTCTTAACCTGAACCCACTGACCTTCCAACCCAGTTAGATGATAGGGGTAAATTTACTGGAATAGAGGCGAGACCATTCATGGAGAAGGCTGAGTTCTATTATGACCGTGGAGATTTGGGAATATTTGAAGCTATACTAGCTTTCTTGATTTATGGCTTATACATATTTCCCAGCAAACTTGAGTTCATCAGTTTGGAGGCCATCAAGCTATTTCTTGTGAGAAATCCATCTCCCACTCTCTTGGCTGACACTTATTTTACCATTCATCGGTGGTAGGTGTACAATCTCGGGCAATTGTCCTGCTGCACGACACTCCTAAGCAAGTGGTTTATTTCACACTTGCCTAGGACATTCCCTCTGTGGAACCTGGAAGACAGTGATGCATGGATTGGAAAGCTGACTTCGCTATCTCATTACGACATCAGCTGGTATGACCTGGCTCGCGGAGGAGTAGCCATGATACATAACTGTGGGGAGTTTCCAAATATACCTCTAATCGGCACTAGAGGGTATCGACTACAACCCTATTTTAGCTCACCGTCAGCTAGGATACCCCACTGAGATAGAATCGGAGCTAGCCCTGCTAGAGACTTGCTTCTGTGAAAAGGATGCTGACCGGGATTTTGAAGCACAAATTTTATTTGCCTGGCATCACCCCAACCTGCAAGGGATAACCTCCGTGGAAAATCCAAGTTGTCTCGTCTCGAAGGAATATCTGTTTTGGTCAAAAGTGACCGCATTGAAGATGTTCTATACTCAATCCAACGACATTATTCTAGAGCCAAAGGAACTCTTGTCTAGAGGAGAGTTAAAATTTGCTTTGGTGAAAGCCAAACGGGAAAATGCAGAACTTTGGGAGCTATCCGTCAAAGTCAGAGGAAGATAAGACTGCAGGAGGGAGAACGATCATCTTGTTAGAGGATCCTTAGCTTTTAGTTTCCTTTTGTTGTACCCCAATCTTATGGGAATATGTGGTCTTTCATTTTGTAACATTTTGTAAAAGTTTCATTTGTTAATGAAGACTTTATGTTGTAAAACTCTTTTTATTAATGAAAATCATAACCTACGCAGAGTAGTCATGAGTATTCAAATATCCCACCAACATCTGGCGCTTGGAAATCAATAGTAGACAGGTTGGTGATGGAGAATACTATGCTGAAAAGACTAAAGAGGACACACTGATAAGATTCTCGTCAGACTTCCTAACCATAGGGCCTAGTTTTCTCCTTTGATGTAACCTCACTTTTCTTGTGTTACATTTCAAAAGTTGTAAATTTTCCCAACATAAATGAAATGAGGGTTTTTCTTTAATTGTCTTCTGAGTTTTGTAAAGCCAGTTGCATCTAGCATATTTGCATTGCATTCTGCATTTTGCTAACCATTCAAGAAGTTCAAAAATCTTGTTTTTTTGCAGACATAGTGATGGATCAAAGAAACATGATTACATTCCCAAGCCTGAGGTTGGACAACCTAAGGATCTTAGGGAGCCTAGTAAGGAATCCTGCTGCTTTTATAGCCAAGTATGGGGACTTGTTATCTTTGTTAGATACGCAAGTAAATAAGTAAATGTTGCAAGCCCTTGTGAAGTTTTACGAACCACTATATAATTGCTTCACATTCCCAGACTTTTAGTTGCTTCCAACCTTGGAAGAATCCTCTGAGCATCTAAAAACTCCTATGACTTTCACAGCTAACTATGGAAGGGAGAGAAAACCGAACAGAAGAGATGTTGTTGAAACTCTTAACCTGAACCCACTGACCTTCCAACCCAGTTAGATGATAGGGGTAAATTTACTGGAATAGAGGCGAGACCATTCATGGAGAAGGCTGAGTTCTATTATGACCGTGGAGATTTGGGAATATTTGAAGCTATACTAGCTTTCTTGATTTATGGCTTATACATATTTCCCAGCAAACTTGAGTTCATCAGTTTGGAGGCCATCAAGCTATTTCTTGTGAGAAATCCATCTCCCACTCTCTTGGCTGACACTTATTTTACCATTCATCGGTGGTAGGTGTACAATCTCGGGCAATTGTCCTGCTGCACGACACTCCTAAGCAAGTGGTTTATTTCACACTTGCCTAGGACATTCCCTCTGTGGAACCTGGAAGACAGTGATGCATGGATTGGAAAGCTGACTTCGCTCTCTCATTACGACATCAGCTGGTATGACCTGGCTCGCGGAGGAGTAGCCATGATACATAACTGTGGGGAGTTTCCAAATATACCTCTAATCGGCACTAGAGGGTATCGACTACAACCCTATTTTAGCTCACCGTCAGCTAGGATACCCCACTGAGATAGAATCGGAGCTAGCCCTGCTAGAGACTTGCTTCTGTGAAAAGGATGCTGACCGGGATTTTGAAGCACAAATTTTATTTGCCTGGCATCACCCCAACCTGCAAGGGATAACCTCCGTGGAAAATCCAAGTTGTCTCGTCTCGAAGGAATATCTGTTTTGGTCAAAAGTGACCGCATTGAAGATGTTCTATACTCAATCCAACGACATTATTCTAGAGCCAGAGGAACTCTTGTCTAGAGGAGAGTTAAAATTTGCTTTGGTGAAAGCCAAACGGGAAAATGCAGAACTTTGGGAGCTATCCGTCAAAGTCAGAGGAAGATAAGACTGCAGGAGGGAGAACGGTCATCTTGTTAGAGGATCCTTAGCTTTTAGTTTCCTTTTGTTGTACCCCAATCTTATGGGAATATGTGGTCTTTCATTTTGTAACATTTTGTAAAAGTTTCATTTGTTAATGAAGACTTTATGTTGTAAAACTCTTTTTATTAATGAAAATCATAACCTACGCAGAGTAGTCATGAGTATTCAAATATCCCACCAACATCTGGCGCTTGGAAATCAGTAGTAGACAGGTTGGTGATGGAGAATACTATGCTGAAAAGACTAAAGAGGACGCACTGATAAGATTCTCGTCAGACTTCCTAACCATAGGGCCTAGTTTTCTCCTTTGATGTAACCTCACTTTTCTTGTGTTACATTTCAAAAGTTGTAAATTTTCCCAACATAAATGAAATGAGGGTTTTTCTTTAATTGTCTTCTGAGTTTTGTAAAGCCAGTTGCATCTAGCATATTTGCATTGCATTCTGCATTTTGCTAACCATTCAAGAAGTTCAAAAATCTTGTTTTTTTGCAGACATAGTGATGGATCAAAGAAACATGATTACATTCCCAAGCCTGAGGTTGGACAACCTAAGGATCTTAGGGAGCCTAGTAAGGAATCCTGCTGCTTTTATAGCCAAGTATGGGGACTTGTTATCTTTGTTAGATACGCAAGTAAATAAGTAAATGTTGCAAGCCCTTGTGAAGTTTTACGAACCACTATACAATTGCTTCACATTCCCAGACTTTTAGTTGCTTCCAACCTTGGAAGAATCCTCTGAGCATCTAAAAACTCCTATGACTTTCACAGCTAACTATGGAAGGGAGAGAAAACCGAACAGAAGAGATGTTGTTGAAACTCTTAACCTGAACCCACTGACCTTCCAACCCAGTTAGATGATAGGGGTAAATTTATCGGAATAGAGGCGAGACCATTCATGGAGAAGGCTGAGTTCTATTATGACCGTGGAGATTTGGGAATATTTGAAGCTATACTAGCTTTCTTGATTTATGGCTTATACATATTTCCCAGCAAACTTGAGTTCATCAGTTTGGAGGCCATCAAGCTATTTCTTGTGAGAAATCCATCTCCCACTCTCTTGGCTGACACTTATTTTACCATTCATCGGTGGTAGGTGTACAATCTCGGGCAATTGTCCTGCTGCACGACACTCCTAAGCAAGTGGTTTATTTCACACTTGCCTAGGACATTCCCTCTGTGGAACCTGGAAGACAGTGATGCATGGATTGGAAAGCTGACTTCGCTCTCTCATTACGACATCAGCTGGTATGACCTGGCTCGCGGAGGAGTAGCCATGATACATAACTGTGGGGAGTTTCCAAATATACCTCTAATCGGCACTAGAGGGTATCAACTACAACCCTATTTTAGCTCACCGTCAGCTAGGATACCCCACTGAGATAGAATCGGAGCTAGCCCTGCTAGAGACTTGCTTCTGTGAAAAGGATGCTGACCGGGATTTTGAAGCACAAATTTTATTTGCCTGGCATCACCCCAACCTGCAAAGGATAACCTCCGTGGAAAATCCAAGTTGTCTCGTCTCGAAGGAATATCTGTTTTGGTCAAAAGTGACCGCATTGAAGATGTTCTATACTCAATCCAACGACATTATTCTAGAGCCAGAGGAACTCTTGTCTAGAGGAGAGTTAAAATTTGCTTTGGTGAAAGCCAAACGGGAAAATGCAGAACTTTGGGAGCTATCCGTCAAAGTCAGAGGAAGATAAGACTGTAGGAGGGAGAACGGTCATCTTGTTAGAGGATCCTTAGCTTTTAGTTTCCTTTTGTTGTACCCCAATCTTATGGGAATATGTGGTCTTTCATTTTGTAACATTTTGTAAAAGTTTCATTTGTTAAT
This sequence comes from Lathyrus sativus, assembly GCA_963859935.3. NCBI lineage: Eukaryota > Viridiplantae > Streptophyta > Magnoliopsida > Fabales > Fabaceae > Lathyrus > Lathyrus sativus. The sequence continues at coordinate 184,298,670 of OZ012736.1, read as the reverse complement.
GAAGACTTTATGTTGTAAAACTCTTTTTATTAATGAAAATCATAACCTACGCAGAGTAGTCATGAGTATTCCAATATCCCACCAACATCTGGCGCTTGGAAATCAGTAGTAGACATGTTAGTGATGGAGAATACTATGCTGAAAAGACTAAAGAGGACGCACTGATAAGATTCTCGTCAGACTTCCTAACCATAGGGCCTAGTTTTCTCCTTTGATGTAACCTCACTTTTCTTGTGTTACATTTCAAAAGTTGTAAATTTTCCCAACATAAATGAAATGAGGGTTTTTCTTTAATTGTCTTCTGAGTTTTGTAAAGCCAGTTGCATCTAGCATATTTGCATTGCATTCTGCATTTTGCTAACCATTCAAGAAGTTCAAAAATCTTGTTTTTTTGCAGACATAGTGATGGATCAAAGAAACATGATTACATTCCCAAGCCTGAGGTTGGACAACCTAAGGATCTTAGGGAGCCTAGTAAGGAATCCTGCTGCTTTTATAGCCAAGTATGGGGACTTGTTATCTTTGTTAGATACGCAAGTAAATAAGTAAATGTTGCAAGCCCTTGTGAAGTTTTACGAACCACTATACAATTGCTTCACATTCCCAGACTTTTAGTTGCTTCCAACCTTGGAAGAATCCTCTGAGCATCTAAAAACTCCTATGACTTTCACAGCTAACTATGGAAGGGAGAGAAAACCGAACAGAAGAGATGTTGTTGAAACTCTTAACCTGAACCCACTGACCTTCCAACCCAGTTAGATGATAGGGGTAAATTTATCGGAATAGAGGCGAGACCATTCATGGAGAAGGCTGAGTTCTATTATGACCGTGGAGATTTGGGAATATTTGAAGCTATACTAGCTTTCTTGATTTATGGCTTATACATATTTCCCAGCAAACTTGAGTTCATCAGTTTGGAGGCCATCAAGCTATTTCTTGTGAGAAATCCATCTCCCACTCTCTTGGCTGACACTTATTTTACCATTCATCGGTGGTAGGTGTACAATCTCGGGCAATTGTCCTGCTGCACGACACTCCTAAGCAAGTGGTTTATTTCACACTTGCCTAGGACATTCCCTCTGTGGAACCTGGAAGACAGTGATGCATGGATTGGAAAGTTGACTTCGCTCTCTCATTACGACATCAGCTGGTATGACCTGGCTCGCGGAGGAGTAGCCATGATACATAACTGTGGGGAGTTTCCAAATATACCTCTAATCGGCACTAGAGGGTATCAACTACAACCCTATTTTAGCTCACCGTCAGCTAGGATACCCCACTGAGATAGAATCGGAGCTAGCCCTGCTAGAGACTTGCTTCTGTGAAAAGGATGCTGACCGGGATTTTGAAGCACAAATTTTATTTGCCTGGCATCACCCCAACCTGCAAGGGATAACCTCCGTGGAAAATCCAAGTTGTCTCGTCTCGAAGGAATATCTGTTTTGGTCAAAAGTGACCGCATTGAAGATGTTCTATACTCAATCCAACGACATTATTCTAGAGCCAGAGGAACTCTTGTCTAGAGGAGAGTTAAAATTTGCTTTGGTGAAAGCCAAACGGGAAAATGCAGAACTTTGGGAGCTATCCGTCAAAGTCAGAGGAAGATAAGACTGCAGGAGGGAGAACGGTCATCTTGTTAGAGGATCCTTAGCTTTTAGTTTCCTTTTGTTGTACCCCAATCTTATGGGAATATGTGGTCTTTCATTTTGTAACATTTTGTAAAAGTTTCATTTGTTAATGAAGACTTTATGTTGTAAAACTCTTTTTATTAGTGAAAATCATAACCTACGCAGAGTAGTCATGAGTATTCCAATATCCCACCAACATCTGGCGCTTGGAAATCAGTAGTAGACATGTTGGTGATGGAGAATACTATGCTGAAAAGACTAAAGAGGACGCACTGATAAGATTCTCGTCAGACTTCCTAACCATAGGGCCTAGTTTTCTCCTTTGATGTAACCTCACTTTTCTTGTGTTACATTTCAAAAGTTGTAAATTTTCCCAACATAAATGAAATGAGGGTGTTTCTTTAATTGTCTTCTGAGTTTTGTAAAGCCAGTTGCATCTAGCATATTTGCATTGCATTCTGCATTTTGCTAACCATTCAAGAAGTTCAAAAATCTTGTTTTTTTGCAGACATAGTGATGGATCAAAGAAACATGATTACATTCCCAAGCCTGAGGTTGGACAACCTAAGGATCTTAGGGAGCCTAGTAAGGAATCCTGCTGCTTTTATAGCCAAGTATGGGGACTTGTTATCTTTGTTAGATACGCAAGTAAATAAGTAAATGTTGCAAGCCCTTGTGAAGTTTTACGAACCACTATACAATTGCTTCACATTCCCAGACTTTTAGTTGCTTCCAACCTTGGAAGAATCCTCTGAGCATCTAAAAACTCCTATGACTTTCACAGCTAACTATGGAAGGGAGAGAAAACCGAACAGAAGAGATGTTGTTGAAACTCTTAACCTGAACCCACTGACCTTCCAACCCAGTTAGATGATAGGGGTAAATTTATCGGAATAGAGGCGAGACCATTCATGGAGAAGGTTGAGTTCTATTATGACCGTGGAGATTTGGGAATATTTGAAGCTATACTAGCTTTCTTGATTTATGGCTTATACATATTTCCCAGCAAACTTGAGTTCATCAGTTTGGAGGCCATCAAGCTATTTCTTGTGAGAAATCCATCTCCCACTCTCTTGGCTGACACTTATTTTACCATTCATCGGTGGTAGGTGTACAATCTCGGGCAATTTTCCTGTTGCACAACACTCCTAAGCAAGTGGTTTATTTCACACTTGCCTAGGACATTCCCTCTGTGGAACCTGGAAGACAGTGATGCATGGATTGGAAAGCTGACTTCGCTCTCTCATTACGACATCAGCTGGTATTACCTGGCTCGCGGAGGAGTAGCCATGATACATAACTGTGGGGAGTTTCCAAATATACCTCTAATCGGCACTAGAGGGTATCAACTACAACCCTATTTTAGCTCACCGTTAGCTAGGATACCCCACTGAGATAGAATCGGAGCTAGCCCTGCTAGAGACTTGCTTCTGTGAAAAGGATGCTGACCGGGATTTTGAAGCACAAATTTTATTTGCCTGGCATCACCCCAACCTGCAAGGGATAACCTCCATGGAAAATCCAAGTTGTCTCGTCTCGAAGGAATATCTGTTTTGGTCAAAAGTGACCGCATTGAAGATGTTCTATACTCAATCCAACGACATTATTCTAGAGCCAGAGGAACTCTTGTCTAGAGGAGAGTTAAAATTTGCTTTGGTGAAAGCCAAACGGGAAAATGCAGAACTTTGGGAGCTATCCGTCAAAGTCAGAGGAAGATAAGACTGCAGGAGGGAGAATGGTCATCTTGTTAGAGGATCCTTAGCTTTTAGTTTCCTTTTGTTGTACCCCAATCTTATGGGAATATGTGGTCTTTCATTTTGTAACATTTTGTAAAAGTTTCATTTGTTAATGAAGACTTTATGTTGTAAAACTCTTTTTATTAATGAAAATCATAACCTACGCAGAGTAGTCATGAGTATTCAAATATCCCACCAACATCTGGCGCTTGGAAATCAGTAGTAGACAGGTTGGTGATGGAGAATACTATGCTGAAAAGACTAAAGAGGACGCACATGTTAAGATTCTCGTCAGACTTCCTAACCATAGGGCCTAGTTTTCTCCTTTGATGTAACCTCACTTTTCTTGTGTTACATTTCAAAAGTTGTAAATTTTCCCAACATAAATGAAATGAGGGTTTTTCTTTATTTGTCTTCTGAGTTTTGTAAATCCAGTTGCATCTAGCATATTTGCATTGCATTCTGCATTTTGCTAACCATTCAAGAAGTTCAAAAATCTTGTTTTTTTGCAGACATAGTGATGGATCAAAGAAACATGATTACATTCCCAAGCCTGAGGTTGGACAACCTAAGGATCTTAGGGAGCCTAGTAAGGAATCCTGCTGCTTTTATAGCCAAGTATGGGGACTTGTTATCTTTGTTAGATACGCAAGTAAATAAGTAAATGTTGCAAGCCCTTGTGAAGTTTTACGAACCACTATACAATTGCTTCACATTCCCAGACTTTTAGTTGCTTCCAACCTTGGAAGAATCCTCTGAGCATCTAAAAACTCCTATGACTTTCACAGCTAACTATGGAAGGGAGAGAAAACCGAACAGAAGAGATGTTGTTGAAACTCTTAACCTGAACCCACTGACCTTCCAACCCAGTTAGATGATAGGGGTAAATTTATCGGAATAGAGGCGAGACCATTCATGGAGAAGGCTGAGTTCTATTATAACCATGGAGATTTGGGAATATTTGAAGCTATACTAGCTTTCTTGATTTATGGCTTATACATATTTCCCAGCAAACTTGAGTTCATCAGTTTGGAGGCCATCAAGCTATTTCTTGTGAGAAATCCATCTCCCACTCTCTTGGCTGACACTTATTTTACCATTCATCGGTGGTAGGTGTACAATCTCGGGCAATTGTCCTGCTGCACGACACTCCTAAGCAAGTGGTTTATTTCACACTTGCCTAGGACATTCCCTCTGTGGAACCTGGAAGACAGTGATGCATGGATTGGAAAGCTGACTTCGCTCTCTCATTACGACATCAGCTGGTATGACCTGGCTCGCGGAGGAGTAGCCATGATACATAACTGTGGGGAGTTTCCAAATATACCTCTAATCGGCACTAGAGGGTATCAACTACAACCCTATTTTAGCTCACCGTCAGCTAGGATACCCCACTGAGATAGAATCGGAGCTAGCCCTGCTAGAGACTTGCTTCTGTGAAAAGGATGCTGACCGGGATTTTGAAGCACAAATTTTATTTGCCTGGCATCACCCCAACCTGCAAGGGATAACCTCCGTAGAAAATCCAAGTTGTCTCGTCTCGAAGGAATATCTGTTTTGGTCAAAAGTGACCGCATTGAAGATGTTCTATACTCAATCCAACGACATTATTCTAGAGCCAGAGGAACTCTTGTCTAGAGGAGAGTTAAAATTTGCTTTGGTGAAAGCCAAACGGGAAAATGCAGAACTTTGGGAGCTATCCGTCAAAGTCAGAGGAAGATAAGACTGCAGGAAGGAGAACGGTCATCTTGTTAGAGGATCCTTAGCTTTTAGTTTCCTTTTGTTGTACCCCAATCTTATGGTAATATGTGGTCTTTTATTTTGTAACATTTTGTAAAAGTTTCATTTGTTAATGAAGACTTTATGTTGTAAAACTCTTTTTATTAATGAAAATCATAACCTACGCAGAGTAGTCATGAGTATTCCAATATCCCACCAACATCTGGCGCTTGGAAATCAGTAGTAGACATGTTGGTGATGGAGAATACTATGCTGAAAAGACTAAAGAGGACGCACTGATAAGATTCTCGTCAGACTTCCTAACCATAGGGCCTAGTTTTCTCCTTTGATGTAACCTCACTTTTCTTGTGTTACATTTCAAAAGTTGTAAATTTTCCCAACATAAATGAAATGAGGGTTTTTCTTTAATTGTCTTCTGAGTTTTGTAAAGCCAGTTACATCTAGCATATTTGCATTGCATTCTGCATTTTGCTAACCATTCAAGAAGTTCAAAAATCTTGTTTTTTTGCAGACATAGTGATGGATCAAAGAAACATGATTACATTCCCAAGCTTGAGGTTGGACAACCTAAGGATCTTAGGGAGCCTAGTAAGGAATCCCGCTGCTTTTATAGCCAAGTATAGGGACTTGTTATCTTTGCTAGATATGCAAGTAAATGAGTAAATGCTGCAAGCCCTTGTGAAGTTTTATGAACCACTATACAATTGCTTCACATTCCCAGACTTTCAGTTGCTTCCAACCTTGGAAGAATCCTATGAGCATCTAAAAACTCCTATGACTTTCACAGCTAACTATGGAAGGGAGAGAAAACCAAACAGAAGAGATTTTGATGAAGCTCTTCACCTGAACCCACTGACTTTCCAACCCAGTTAGATGATAGGGGTAAATTTACCGAAATGGATGCGAGACCATTCATGGAGAAGGCTGAGTTCTATTATGACCGTGGAGATTTAGGAATCTTTGAAGCTATACTAGCTTTCTTTATTTACGGCTTATACCTGTTTCCCAGCAAACTTGAGTTCATTTGTTTGGAGGCCATCAAGCCATTTCTTGTCAGAAATCCAACTCCCACTCTCTTGGCTGACACTTATTTCACGATTAATCGGTGGAAGGTGTACAATCTCGGGCAATTCTTCTGCTGCACGACACTCCTAAGCAAGTAGTTTATTTCACACTTGCCTAGGACATTCCTACTGTGGAACCTGGAAGACAGTGATGCATGGATTGGAAAGCATACTTCGCTCTCTCATTACGAAATCAGCTGGTATGACCTGGCTCGCGGAGGAGTATGAAGGTGAGAAAATTACTTAGAAGGGGGGGGGGGGGGTTGAATAAGTATGACAAATAATCAAAGATTCAAACAGATTAATCCACTACTCCAGTCCACCCTCTCAAGAGTGATTTGCCTTTCTCAGTCAAGGACTTAATCCACTATTTAATCAAACAGATTACAATAGTAACACCTAAGAACAATTGTTCTTAGTCTTCTTAAGAGCTACTGATCCCAACTGGATCCTCTTAAGGAAACCTTTTACAATAACTGTAAAACTAATACAAGAGTAAGAATGCTTCTAAAAAGCTAGTATCATAACTGTGATATTTCTCTTAAGTTTAAGAACAATGTTACAATAAATAGAATATAAGAGCTTTTGAGAGATTTGCTTTGAGTGAATTTTGCAAGTAGTTCGTTACTGAAGAAGATGGAGTGGACTTCTTTATATAGGCACTTAGATCCACGAAGTCTTCTCAACATTGAAGGTTGTGCTGAAAAAGCCTGGAGCCTTTTGTCTTTTCATTGGAGGCTGTGCTGAAAAAGCCTGGAGCCTTTTGTCTTTTACTTTGCAGAAACTTTCCTTAGAATGGAATGCACAGATAAAACCTTTTTGTCTGTGTTCTTGTGTCTAGCATAAAAGAGGAAAGAGCTGTTGAGATATGCCAACGTACATATTCAAATCTTCTTCACTAAGTAAATTCAGCTATCAACATCAGAGTCTGGATCTTCAGAATCTCCAGAGTAGAGATCTTATGGATCTGCAGAGTCTTGGGATGTTCTTCAGATTATGCTGAATCAGAGTATGTGCAGCTTGTGTGCTTGAGCGTGTAGTTCTGTCAGAGCAGAGTCTTATATATCAGATTATCAATACTTATGCAGCGCAGTATCTTCAGAGTCTTCTGATGACTAAGCTTCTGAACTCTCAGAGTCTTCTATTCTTTAGAGGCTTCTGCTTCAGAATCTTTAGTAGATAGCACTCAGATTCTTCTGGAGGCAGCGTTCAGATATTCATCTAAGATGCTCTTGAACCTTTGAAGCCTTTCATAATATCATTGTTCAGATTCAAATTTGCTCTTTAAGAATATTTTCTTTAGTACCTGTAGCAAACAGTCTAGAACAAATTTAGAGTATATAATTCTTGAATACAAAATTCATAAGTGTTATCATCAAAACATAGAGATATTACTAAGAAACAATCTGTGTTCTTACAATCTCCCCCTTTTTGATGATGACAAAACATGAGAAATTTTGTTCAATAAAAATATGAATTATAACTCCCCCTGAGATTAACAATCTCCCCCTGAAATAAATACTCTAATAGAAGAAAACACTTCCCTTTTTTGATTAAGTATATTTCAGATTCAGAGCCTGATGCAAGAGGTTTGACTTTCAGAATCAAATCTTGATGCCAGATAATTATGACTTCCTTCAGTCAGAGCGCCTGGTTATCATCTTGCTTGAATTATCTTCCAGAGTAAAGGTATCAGAGTAAGCTATCAGAGTTGATTGAATACTCAGATTTGCTTTGAAGATCAGGTTCTGGTTGGAAAAGTCTCAGGGTAACTTCAATGAATTATGTCAGATATATCAATGTAATCTGAAAGACTTAAATTCAAAGTTAGTTAATAAAATGTCTGAATTTTAGTTTTAGTAATTGCTTATAGGTTGAACAATCAGATTCTCTGTTTCTCCCCCTTTTTGTCATAATCAAAAAGATTTTTAAAGACATAAAGATACAGAAGAAAATAAGCATATAGAAGCAAAAACATCAACATTCATTTAAACATATCAAAGTTCACAATCAACCAGATAGATGCCAAAAAGCATAACATAACAATAAGAAAACAACAGAAGCAATAACATGTGCAAAAACATTAAATAAAACTAAGTCTGGCGTGAGGCAATAAGGGTCAGAAGCTCTGTCATTTTGGCAGTTGACTCTTCTTGCTTAGACATCCAGGTCTTAATCTCATCAGTTGTCTTCTCTTGCTTTACCATCCAATCTTTTATTTCCTTGACATCATTCACAAGCTCTGTGACCATAGATGAAGAAGGAGAAGATGCAGTAGCAACACTGTTCTCTTCAGACTGGTTCTCTTTAGAAGCTTGTTCAACCATTTCAGATTCAGGAGCTTCTGGAGGAGCAGCTTCCAGAAGCAACACAGGAGGAGGAGGAGGCATGTTCATCAGAGTTATCTTGATTAACTCTGCAAACTGAGTCTTTGCAAGCTTAGAACATTTAGCTCTAACTTTTCAAGCAGCTTTGTTGAACATCCAGATGAAACGCTTCCAAGCAGCATTTGAAACAGCTGGATCCAAACTTGACATGCACACATCCTTAACCCGAGCATATTCATAATCTATCTCCTTCTTGAATATTTCAAACATAGCATTAACACATGATCCTAGATCTGACTGTTCAGACTGTTCAGAGGGTTTAGGATTAGGAGTGTTAACAGGAGTAGGTTCAGATGGTGTAGGTTCAGATGGTTGTGGTTGAGGTGATGTTGGTTGAGATGTTTGGATGTCAGATTGAGGGAGTTCAGATGGTTGAGGAATGGTTTGTGTTTCAGATAGATTGGTTTCAGATGGTTGAGTGATGGTTTGTGGTTCAGATAGATTGGTTTTAGATGGTTGAGGGATGGTTTGGGTTTCAGATGGTTGAGAGATGGTTTTCTGAGGTGGGGAGTTGGGTGGAGTATGAAACATAGAAATGTTTACATGTTCCTTCATAGCAATGTCAGAACGTGCTTGTTTGAGAGACTCTGGTTCAAAATCAGATGAATCAGATGATTGACAATCAGAAGATTCTTCTGAGTGAACAGATGTTGAAGAAATGTTAATGGATTGATTAAGGGGTTCTATATCCAGAATATCTTCAAAAAGATTTGGATCTTCTGATGGAACTGGTTGTTCAGAGTGTTCAGTTTGAACAGTCTCTGGTTGGTTTGGTTCTGAGATGATTATATCTGGTTGGGGAATTTCTAATTGGGGATTTTCTGGTTGTGAAATTTCTAGTTGTAGAATTTATGTTTGTGGAATTTCTGTTTGTGAAATTTCTGGTTGAGTAGGATGAGGGGGTTCAGATGTAGTATGAGATTAGGGTTCAGAGGGAATTGGGACAGAAGATGGTTGTGAATGTACTGGTTCAGATGAAGGTGGTTCAGATGAAAGGTTTGCAGATTGTTTGGGTTTAGAAGTTCTATGTCTAAGGTTTGGAGAGAGTTGAGGTGATGAAAGGGGTGAATGAACAGCAGGGTAGGATCAGATGTTAATACCTGATGAATAGTGTCTCTTATCTCTTCCAGAGTAGCATCTCTAGAATTGATTATGGCTTTCTTTACTCCTTTCTTCTTCTTCCTTGGGACTTATACTTTCCTTTTCTTCTGAACCGATCCTTCTTCATCTTTTCTCTTACTACGCCTTTCCTTCATCAGATTGGGCATTTCTTCTCCTTGTTTCTGAACAAGGTTAGCAGGTAGAGGAATTCCTTCCTTCAGACACTCTGCAATGTAAGTCCAGACAATACTTTTTGGTTCATCTGCACTGAACATTGGAAAATCTTCTATGGGTATCCTTCTGCCATTGACCTCCTCAGAGTTTATCTTCCTTAGTTTACCATTCAGCTCTGAAATGATCTTCATCCTTTTCAGAGTGAGTCCGTTTATCTCAGATCCAATGATGTATGACAGATACTCTGTTATCTTTGCATCTGTCAGATGCTTCACCAACTTGTTTTCTATAAGGATGTCTGAAATAAGTCTTCCCAGAGGTATCCAAGTTCTAACTTTCCCAACTTTAGCTCTGACCTCTTCTCTAGTCTCTTTGACATGAGTCAGAAGATGACTGAAAATCAGATAGGGCAGATCCACCTTAATATTCTGGCTGATGCAGTACATGAAGTACAGATGCTCTGAACTCACATAGTCTGGTGAGTTGGTTGACTTTCTGTGAAAGATTGTACTCATAAATATCTTTGCCCAGATCCTATAGATAGGTTTCAGATCTTTAACCTTACTTGTTGGTGTTCCAGCTACAGTAATCTCTTCATATACCTTAGCCATATCAATACGTGAAGAGGCTAGGTTTGTAACACCATCAGATTCTTTATAACTGAACATTTGCCTGATCAGTTTCTCAGTAATCACAATCTCCTTCCCAAGGACAGATGAGTGAATGAACTTAGGACCAGTACTAGCGTGAATCCATAATTCCTTTACAAGAGTTGGGTATACAGGACCCATTAGTCTCTCAAAATACTTCTCCCAGCCTTGAGCTTTAATGGCAGTTGTTAGGTCAACCCATTTTCTTCTATTGATTCAAGATCAATGAAACTCTCACACAGAACCTCAATCCACTACTGGAGTAAATAGAGTGCGTTCTGGTTTCTTGTACATTATATTTTTGTTGGAGATTTCAGCAGCATTTGATGTAGAAGCCATTGATGAGGATGAAGCTTTTGATTTGGGTTTAGGGTTTTGGTAGAGGTTGAAGAGAGAACAGAAACGCATAAGTGTAGTGAGTGTGAAAAGTGTGAAAATAGTGTGATAGGTGGTATTTATAGAAACTAAAAAATCAAGCATTGGGCACATCAATAGACACCTACGCACGTTTACACATAGCATTTAATGAAAGTAATCATTTCAATTTAAAATTATGACAATTGGGGGGAAATCCAAGAAAAATGAGATTTTCAAAGCAATACCTCAAACGTCAATTCAGTAGAGCACTCCATCTTTTCAGATACTGAGTGACACATGTTTGCTTTGTATGTGCATCTGATATCTCTCAAGAAATGAAACGTTTCCAATGTTCAGATCTTCTGAGTTTGTTAGTTCAGAGTTTCACACAAATAAATCAATTAAAGATAAATGAACAAATAATCAGATGAAATACTTCAGATCTTTAAACATTTTGCATCTGATAAGTTGCCTCTGATTAATATTACTCTGGACAAAAATCCATACAAATATTTTTCAGAATGAACTTAAACCTATCTTCAGCAAGGGGTTTTGAAAATATCAGCCCATTGATGATCTGTATCAACAAAGGCTAGATTTATTACACCCTTCTGAACATAGTCTCTGATGAAGTGATGTTTAATTTCTATATGTTTAGCCTTAGAATGTAAGATTGGATTTTTTGACAAACATATAGCAGAAGTATTATCACAGAAGATAGAAAGATTACTCTCATAGATCTGATAATTTTCTAACTGACTCTTCATCCAGAGCATCTGCGTACAACATCTAGCAGCAGCAATGTATTCTGCCTCTGTAGTTGATAGTGCAATAGTGGGTTGCTTCTTGTTGTACCATGAGATCAGATGACTTCCAAGAAACTGACAGCTTCCAGAAGTGCTTTTACGTTCAACTCTGTCTCCAGCATAATCAGCATCACAGAATCCAACTAATGAAAATTCATCAGATCTTCTGTAACACAGACCCATGTTAGTAGTACCTTTCAGATACCTTAGAATCCTCTTAACAACTGTTAAGTGTGATTCTCTAGGATTTGATTGGAATCTTGCACATAAGCAGACACTAAACAGAATATCAGGTCTAGAAGCAGTCAAGTATAGAAGAGATCCTATCATACCTCTGTAGAGTTTCTGATCTACCTTCTTACTTACCTCTTCCTTACCTAGAGTGCTTGTAGGGTGCATTGGAGTTTTTGCCATCTTACTATCAACCATGTTGAACTTCTTCAGAAGCTCTTTAACATATTTGGTCTGATGTATGTAGGTGCACTCTGGAGTCTGGTTGACTTGGATTCCCAAAAAGAATCTCAATTCTCCCATCATGCTCATTTCAAACTCTGCCTGCATACATTTAGCAAACTCCTTCCCAAGCGTAATATTTGTTGATCCAAAAATAATATCATCTACATATATTTGACAAATCAACAGATCTTTCTTAAGAGTTTTACAGAATAAAGTTGTGTCCACTTTTCCTCTGATAAAATTTTTCTTCAGAAGGAAATTGCTCAACCTCTCATACCAAGCTCTGGGAGCTTGTTTTAAACCATAAAGAGATTTTTTTAGTTTAAAAACATGATCTGGAAAGTTTTCACTTTCAAAATCAGGAGGTTGGTGGACATATACTTCCTCTTCTATAATACCATTAAGAAAGGCACTTTTAACATCCATCTGATATAGAGTGATGTTATTTTGTGCAGCAAATGAAATAAGAAGGCGTATAGATTCTAACCTTGCCACTGGAGCATAAGTTTCAATGTAATCAATACCTTCTTGTTGACTGTAACCTTGAGCAACCAACCTTGCCTTATTCCTTTCAACTTCTCCCTTTTCATTCAACTTATTCCTGAAGACCTATTTTGTTCCAATAATGTTGAATCCTTTAGGTCTAGGAACCAGACCCCAAACTTCATTTCTGGTGAATTGATTTAGCTCTTCTTGCATGGCAATAATCCATTCATTATCTTTCAGAGCCTCATCCACAAATGTTGGTTCAATTATTGACACTAAGCCAAACAATGAAGATTCAGATGTTCTTAGATAGGATCTTGTCCTGATTGGATCATCTTTCTTTCCAATAATCACATCTTCTGGGTGAGATGCCTTGATTCTGGAAGAAGATCCTCTGACATTTGATCTTTCAGAAATGTGTAAGTTGTCCAATTGAGAAGATAAGGGAATAGCATCTGGAGTTGCTTCAGATTCCTTCTCTTTAGCCTTTTCTGCCTCTGATCCTTCAGAGTTTGTGAGAATCACTCCTCTATCTGCAGAATTCTCAAACTGCTTTGGCTTTTCAGAGCCAAGCTTATCATCAAATCTTACATGAATAGATTCTTCCACAATCTGTGTTTCAGTATTGAATACTCTATAGCCTTTAGAGCGTTCAGAATAACCAAGCATGAAACACTTCTGTGCTTTGGAATCAAACTTGTTAAGATTTTCTTTAGTGTTAAGTATATAGCAAGTACATCCAAAAGGATGAAAATATGATATGTTGGGCTTTCTGTTCTTCCACTGTTCATATGGAGTCTTTTTTAGGGGAGGTCTTACAGACACTCTGTTCTGAATGTAACAAGCTGTGTTGATTGCTTCTGCCCAAAAGTGTTTTGCCAGATTTGTCTCGTTGATCATGGTTCTGGCCATTTCTTGCAGAGTTCTGTTTTTCCTTTCTACAACCCCATTTTGTTGTGGAGTTCTAGGACAGGAAAAATCATGAGCAATGCCATTTTCAGAAAAATATTTTTCAAAATATTTATTTTCAAATTCACCATCATGATCACTTCTGACTTTTATAATTTTGAAATCTTTTTCATTCTGGACTTGCTTGCAGAAGTCAAAGAACACAGAATGTGACTCATCCTTGTGTTTTAAGAACTTTACCCATGTCCATCTACTATAGTCATCAACAATGACTAATCCATACTTCTTGCCTCTGATGGATGTAGTTTTCACTGGTCCAAACAGATCAATATGAAGTAATTCTAGTGGTTTGGAAGTAGAAACAACATTTTTTGATTTAAAAGATGATTTTGAAAACTTCCCTTTTTGGCATGCTTCACAAAGAGCATCTGAGGTGAACTTCAGATTAGGAAGTCCTCTGACAAGATTAAGTTTATTAATTTGAGATATACGTCTCATATTAATATGGCCCATTGCTCTTCATTAACAGACAAGAGACATTTAACATTCTGAACTTTAAGTTCTGAAAGATTTATTTTGTAAATGTTGTTTTTCCTCTTACCACTAAATAGGATAGAGCCATCCTTTTGACTAATAGCTTTACAACATTTTTGATTAAAGGTAATATCATAACCATTGTCACTTAATTGACTTATGGACAATAAGTTATGCTTTAACCCTTCAACAAGTAAAACATTAGTAATAGAGGGAAGTTTACCATTTCCAATGGTTCTAGATCCAATGATCTTGCCTTTCTGGTTCCCTCCAAACTTCACGTCACCTCCAGATCTAAGTTCCAGGGTTTGGAACATAGACCTTTCTCCTGTCATGTGTCGTGAGCATCCAGAGTCCAGGTACCATGATTGGCGTCCTGACCTTGCTGCTAAGAACATCTGCAACAGGAATTATTTTACTTTTAGGTACCCAGATCTTCTTGGGTCCTTTAGGGTTAGTTGGTTTGTAGGTTTGTCTAAACTTCTGTTTTTCAACATAATGTTTATTCTGACTTGCCTTGGGTTTAAACACATCAGTATTCTTCTCAGAGCTTGTGTGTTTAATGTCATTTAAGTGACCAAACTTAAATTGCGAGTATAGAGGTGTCTTCTTGATGAAGAGTTTGTCAACAGATTTTGGATTACTTCCATAGGAAGATTCATATCCAATACCTCTTCTGTTGTTCCCACTAACACCATAGATCATAGAAGCCATCTTGCTTCTGTCTATGCTCTTAGTAAGGAATCTATGAAAGCTAGAGTCATATTTTTCTAAAATGTTTTCACATGACTTAGCCTCAGATTCAGATTCTTGTTGAGTTATTTCAAAGTCATTTTTGATTTTCAGATTAATTTCTTTTTTGCTCAACAAGTTCTGTCTTCAGAAGATCAATCTCAGATTCAAGACTGCTTTTCAGCTTCTTGTATTTGAGTTTGATATTGTTATAGCTTTTTAGAACTTCTGATAAAACTTTGACAAGTTCTTCTTTAGTAAGTTTAGCCATTACCTCTTCAGCGTCATCGTCAGATTCAGAATCAAATTCAGATCCTGAAGTTCCTTCTTCCTGATCTTCTGTGCTGGCCATTAGTGCAACATTAGCACATTCTTCTTCTGATTCAGAAGATGATTCAGATTCATCTAAGTCATCCCATGTTGCCATCAGAATCTTCTTCTTTTTGTTAAAATTCTTCTTGGGTTTTTCTTTTTGAAGTTTGGGGCAATCATTCTTGTAATGCCCAGGTTCTTTGCACTCATAGCATACAACTTCTTTCTTGCCAGATCTTTTGTGCCCAGAAGATTCCTTTCTCTGATCAGATTTTCTGAAGTTGTTGAACTTCTTTCCCTTGTGCTTCCAGAGTCTGTTGATCCTTCTGAACAGCATGGATAATTCATCTTCTTCTTCAGAAGAAGATTCTTCAGAGCTTTCTTCAATAACCTGCAAAGCTTTAGCAGATTTATTAGATTTTAAAGCAATAGATTTACCTTTTTCTTTCTTTTGAGGTTCATCTTCTTCAAGCTCAATCTCATGGCTCCTCAGTGAGCTGATGAGTTCTTCTAAGGAGATCTTGTTCAGATCTTTAGCCATCTTCAAGGCAGTCACCATTGGTCTCCATCTGGTAGGTAGACTTCTGATGATTTTCTTTACATGATCTGATGTGGAGTATCCCTTGTCTAGAACTTTTAGACCAGCTGTGAGGATCTGAAATCTAGAAAACATAGTTTCTATATTTTTAGATTCTTCCATTTTGAACGCTTCATACTTCTGTATAAGCGCTAGAGCCTTGGTCTCCTTCACTTGAGAATTTCCCTCATGAGTCATTTTAAGTGACTCAAACATTCCATGAGCTGTTTCTCTGTTTGTAATCTTTTCATACTCAGTATGAGAGATTGCATTAAGCAATATTGTCCTAGCCTTATGGTGATTTTTGAAATCCTTCTTCTGGGCTTCTGTCATTGATTTTCTATCAACTTTCTTGCCATCCTCATTTGTAGGATGTTCATAGCCATCAATGAGCAAGTCACACAAATCAGCATCATACCCAAGGAAGAAACTTTCTTGCCTATCCTTCCAGTAATCAAATTTCTCTCCATCAAACATGGGAGGCTTTGTGTTGATTCTATCCCCTTCATATTTGTTACAGTTGGATGTAGAAGTATCACCCATAATGACAAACAGATATATATATCAAAGTAACTTTTCTCACTGGATCTTTACTGACACGGTTAAGTGGTAGCACACGCAGAACCGGAGCTCTGATACCAAATGAAGTTACTTAGAAAGAGGGGGGGGGGGGGGGAGGGGGGTTGAATAAGTATGACAAATAATCAAAGATTCAAACACAGTTATTTTTATCCTGGTTCGTTGAACTCAACTACTCCAGTCCACCCTCTCAAGAGTGATTTTCCTTTCTCAGTCAAGGACTTAATCCACTATTTAATCAAACAGATTACAATAGTAACACCTAAGAACAATTGTTCTTAGTCTTCTCAAGAGCTACTGATCCCAACTGGATCCTCTTAAGGAAACCTTTTACAATAACTGTAAAACTAATACAAGAGTAAGAATGCTTCTAAAAAGCTATTATCACAACTGTGATATTTCTCTTAAGTTTAAGAACAATGTTACATCAAATAGAATATAAGAGCTTTTGAGAGATTTGCTTTGAGTGAATTTTGCAAGTAGTTCGTTACTGAAGAAGATGGAGTGGACTTCTTTATATAGGCACTTAGATCCATGAAGTCTTCTCAACATTGAAGGCTGTGCTGAAAAAGCCTGGAGCCTTTTATCTTTTCATTGGAGGCTGTGCTGAAAAAGCCTGGAGCCTTTTGTCTTTTACTTTGCAGAAACTTTCCTTAGAATGGAATGCACAGATAAAACCTTTTTGTCTGTGTTCTTGTGTCTAGCATAAAAGAGGAAAGAGCTGTTGAGATATGCCAACGTACATATTCAAATCTTCTTCACTAAGTAAATTCAGCTATCAACATCAGAGTTTGGATCTTCAAAATCTCCAGAGTAGAGATCTTCTGGATCTGCAAAGTCTTGGGATGTTCTTCAGATTATGCTGAATCAGAGTATGTGCAGCTTGTGTGCTTGAACGTGTAGTTCTGTCAGAGCAGAGTCTTCTATATCAGATTCTCAATACTTATGCAGCGCAGTATCTTCAGAGTCTTCTGATGACTAAGCTTCTGAACTCTCAGAGTCTTCTATTCTTTAGAGGCTTCTGCTTCAGAATCTTCAGTAGATAGCACTCAGATTCTTCTGGAGGCAGCGTTCAGATCTTCATCTAAGATGCTCTTGAACCTTTGAAGCCTTTCATAATATCATTGTTCAGATTCAAATTTGCTCTTTAAGAATATTTTCTTTAGTACCTGTAGCAAACAGTCTAGAACAAATTTAGAGTATATAATTCTTGAATACAAAATTCATAAGTGTTATCATCAAAACATAGAGATATTACTAAGAAACCATTTTGTTCTTACAGAGTAGCCATGATACATAACTATGGGGAGTTCTCAAATATACCTCTAATCGGTATCAAGAGGTATATCAACTACAACCCTATGTTACCTCGCCGTCAGCTAGGATACCCCACTGAGATAGAATCGGAGCTAGCCCTGCTAGAGACTTACTTCTGTGAAAAAGATGCTGACCCGGATTTTGAAGCACAAATTATATTTTCCTGGCATCACCCCAGCCATCAAGGGATGACCTCCGTGGAAAATTCAAGTTGTCTCGTCTCAAAGGAATATCTATTTTGGTCAAAAGTGACCGCATTGAAGATGTTCTATACTCAATCCTACGACATTACTCTGGAGCTATAGGAACTCTTGTCTAGAGGAAAGTTGAAATTTGCTTTGGTGAAAGCCAAACGGGAAAATGCAGAACTTTGGGAGCTATCCGTCAAAGTCAGAGGAAGACAAGACTGCAGGAGGGAGAAGGGTTATATTGTTAGAGGATCCTTAGCTTTTAATTTCCTTTTGTTGAACCCCAAGCTTATGGGAATATGTGGTCTTTCATTTTGTAAAATTTTGTAAAAGTTTCATTTGTTAATGAAGTCTTTATGTTGTAAAACTCTTTTTATTAATGAAAATCATGTTAAGTTTTCATCATGTTGTTACGTGTTGATCAATTAATTTTGTTTGTAAACAAACTTTTTGGTTTTCCATAAATGTGTAGCTTGCATTTGCATTGCATCCTACATTTCATTTTTCATTTCATCTTGAATTTCATTGGTCCGCCAGCTCATCCTATGTTCTGTTGCTACTAGAATCACGCTTAATACCTATCGGTACAACACAAGAGCCAACACTCAGAAAAGAATGGTAGATCAAGACCTAAAAATCGATCTGATCAACAACGATGTCGAAGGCCTACGTGGTGACGTTAGCTAAATCATGAAAGTCCTTCAGGTAATCAAGGCAAATATGGACACACAACCTACAGTAGTGTCTGAAATCAACACAACGACAACAAATCCTCCTTCATTAGTAACCTCAACAATGGAACATCCTTTTGGCATTGATAGGGATTTCATGCCTCCGTACAGTGATGCTCAACCATTCAATCATCAGTCGTATTCTAATCCACAGAGTGTTCCATTAATGACGAATTTCCAAAATCCAATTTACACTCAGGCCGGTGCTCAGGCACAGGTTCGACCAGTCTTCAACAATCAACAAATATTCGATGTACCCAACAGGTATGAGACTGAAGATGAGAAACATGAGAAACTATGGGTTGAAATGGACACAATGGCCAAAAGAATGAGGGCCATAGAAGGAAACAATGTCTCTGGGTCTGATGCCAAGGAATGTGTTTGGTTTCGGGCTTGGTATTTCTTCACAAGTTCGTAATGCCCACATTTGAAAAGTACGAAGGGGCAACCTGCCCAAAAGTTCACCTGATCATGTAGTGTCGACGTATAGCCCCGCATATCAAGAATGACAAATTGTTGATACACTGCTTTCAAGACAGTCTTAAAGGTGCCTCTGCTAAATGGTACTTAAGTCTGGACCAGTCTAAAATCCACTACTTCCAAGATTTGTCTGATGCATTCATTCAACAGTATAAATACAACATGGATTTAGCATCAGACCGCCGTTAGCTTCTCAACATGACTCAGAAGAGCTCAAAATCCTTTAAAGAGTATGCGCATAGATGACGCAGGACCGCCGCCCAGGTGGAACCTCCCATAACGGAAAAGGAGTTGGCTGATTGGTTCGTGGATACTGTCAAAACCGAATTCTATGAAAGAATGATTAGCAGTATCACGACCAACTTTTCTGATATTATGGTCGTCGGTGTAAAGGTAGAGGATGTTTTGAAAAATGGCAAAGTGATGAGTTCGGGTAGCACTAGCACAATGAAAAAGTCACCGGGCAACTTCCACAAGAAAAAGGAAGGAGAGACTAATGCTATATAATGTATAACGAGAGGGTTCAGAACAGAAGAAACTGCCCACAAAATCAATGGTTGCCTCGTCTACTGCCTCAGCGAAATTATCAACAACAGCGATATGTGGTTGCAGTCACGCCGGTGTTTCAACCTCGGCCAAACCCACAAAATTTTCAGCAACAGGCCCAATGCCTATCAACAAAATCACAATCAGCAAGCACGACAACAACAAAGAACACCAAATCTGAGGCCTTCTTTCCAGAACAGAAGGCCAGGGATTCAGCCTATCCCCATGAGTTACACTAATTTGTACCCTCTAATGGTGCAGCAAGGCCTGATTCATACCAAGAAGTTGGGTCCCCCTCCAACTCCATTACCATATTACTACAACCTAAACACACGATGTCCATTCCATGAAAATGCCACGGGGAACGACCTCGAGGGTTGCATAGCACTCCAACACATTGTGCGAGAATTGATCGAAGAGAAGATCCTCTCCTTTGAGGATAACCAGCCTAATATGGAAAACTGTCTTTTTCCAAACCATGGCAGTGTCTATGCTGTAGAGGAAGATTTTCACATAAGATTAATTTCTAAGGTGTCTGAAGTCAAAACTCCATTGGTCGAGTTGCATAGAAATTTCATAGAGGCAGGTCTAATCAAAGGTTCCCATGAAAGTTGTGGTGATTATCATCGTAATCTAAAAGGTTGTAACCTAGTGCAGAGGGATATTCAATCAATGATTGATGGAGTTTTACTACAAATATGTGGGAAGAAGAAAAAAGAAGATGTCTCGGTGATTGAGCCAATATTCAATTTACCCAAGAAATATGAAAAGAGGCTAGTATTCAATACTGTGAGTAGCAAGTCTGCTTCTCCCGTTGTTGTTAGGTCTGTGTTTCACAACAACCCTGCGCCAACCGCAGACCAGCCAAATCCAAGGAGGGGATCGGGTCCTAATCCAAAATTTGTGTCTTGGAAATACGACTACTCCTGGTACAACATGAAAGCCGGAAGAAAGCAGAAGGACGTGACAAACATTGTCGGGGCAAGCAAAATGACCTAGGGCAAATTTTACTATTCCTTAGGTAGCTTCCACCGTTCCCAAGGCAACTACTACCAAGGAAACTGTTCCTAAGGAGGCCATATCTAAGTAGCTTGTTATTGAAAAAACAAAAGGGAAAGATTACCGGGTGATGGACCAACTCAACAGACACCGTCCAAGATCTCGATTATGTCGTTACTCTTAGGTTCTCCCGCTCATCGACAAGCTCTATTGAAGATACTAACACAAGCCCATGTAACGAAAGACATCACTGTGGGGAAATTTGACTCCGTTGTGATTAACATCACAACCTGCAATACGCTGAGCTTCAACAACAATGACTTGACCACTGAGGGTCGCAAGCACAACCGTGCCTTGCACGTACCTGTTAAATGTAAAGAGGATACACTCTCCAGAGTACTTGTTGATACTGGGTCAGCCCTCAATGTAATGCATAAAAGAACATTAGCCAAGTTGGCATGCAAAGGAGTTGAGATAAGAGGCACATCTTTGATTGTGAAGGCTTTCGATGGATCAAGGAGAACCGTAGTTGGAGAGGTTCATTTTCTGATCATGGTGGGACCTCAGATCTTTGAAATCCCTTTCCAGGTAATGGACATAAATCCGACATATAGTTGTATGCTGGGAAGGCTGTGGATACATGCAACAGGCGCTGTCACATCCACATTACATCAAAAGATGAATTTCATCACGGAGGATCAGTTGGTCGTAGTGCACGACAAAGATGACCTGATGGTGAGCAATCTATCCTCCTTCCGATACATTGAAGCTGATGAAGATGCATTGGAAACAACTTTTCAAGCATTAGAAATTGCACATACTATGTTGATTGAGGATGCTGTTGTTATACGCGGTCCATCTTTCGTCTCTGCCCAGAGTATTAAAAATGCCATGAAGGAAGGACTTCCGCAAGGTTGGGGAGAGGTAATCGAAGTCAACGCCCGGGCAAAGAACGATATACAAGGGTTGGTTTACAAACCAACTCTAGATGAAGAATCAGAAGCCAACAACAAGCGCCTGAAGACCCTGAAGGAGATCTTCGTAAGTGGCGGTATTCAAGTAAACGCTATTGAAGAAGACGCTGGAGTGAGCTGTATTGACGACCTGGTATTCTGAGATGAATCCGTTTTGTGCAATTGGGAGGCCGTTGAAATTCCCGTCATGTTACCACTCTTCGAGTAATTTATTTGTTTTACTTGTTAGCATGTTCTCTGTTTTAAATCCATGGTTATGACCGGGTCCAACGAATCATTTTGTATGGGCCACACTTTTTCAATTAAAAGATCAATCAATAAATGAGTGTTTTGTTAAACTTCCATTTGTTGTTCATTGTTATTTTTATTATTTTTCACTTTTTTGTAA
Source organism: Lathyrus sativus (assembly GCA_963859935.3). NCBI lineage: Eukaryota > Viridiplantae > Streptophyta > Magnoliopsida > Fabales > Fabaceae > Lathyrus > Lathyrus sativus. The sequence continues at coordinate 184,276,819 of OZ012736.1, read as the reverse complement.
AAAAGGAAAGTGGCAATCTTTTTTGAAAACCTAAAAATAATTCATCATCTACATCTCTTTGTGTGTGTTTTCTCACTTTAAGCCCGTTAACACATGCAGAGAACCTCCATCACCTGCTAAATCCGATGATCATCCAGTTCTTTTTTACTTTAGTTCACCGGTACTAGGATGCCTATCTTTAACCTTACAAAGAACAGATCGACATCATCAACTTGGGCTCTGAAGAAGTGAAAAAAGAGGTCAAGATTGGGGCATCGCTTGGGGAAAAGGTTAAAAATAGATTAATAATGCTTCTCAAAGAGTATTTGGATTTGTTTTCTTGGTCCTAACGAGATATGCATGGACTGGACACTGACATCGTGGTTCACAAGCTTCCTCTTAAACCTGAATGTCCTCCGGTTAAGTAGAAACTTCGAAGGTCCAGACTCGACATAGCTCTTAAAATCAGATAGGATAGTAAAAATGAAGATAGATGCAGGCTTCTTAGCAGTATCAAAATACCCATAATGGGTGGCCAACATTGTGTCAGTGCCAAAGAAGGATGGAAAAGTTAGAATGTGCGTAGATTACAGGGATCTTAACAAAGCTATTCCGAAGGACGATTTTCCTCTCCCACATATCGACACTTAGGTGGATAATACAACCAGCTTTGCAGGTTTTTCATTCATGGATGGTTTCTCCGACTATAACCAGAAAAAAATGGACCCAACTGATATGGAAAAGACAACTTTCATCACACCTTATGGCACTTATTGTTATAAGGTTATGCCTTTTGGTTTGAAAAATGTTGGGGCCACATATCAACGAGCCATGGTGGCATTATTCCATGACATGATGCACCAACAAGTTGAGGTTTATGTCGATGATATGATTGCCAAGTCTCATAGCGAAGAAGATCACCTTGATCATCTGTTAAAGTTATTTGAAAGACCCAGGAGGTATCAACTAAGACTAAATCCTGCCAAATGTACCTTTGGAGTCAGATCTGGCTAACTACTTGGCTTCCTTGTTAGTCAACATGGATTCAATGTGTATCTCGACAAGGTACGAGCCATCCAGGAAATGCCTGTACCACAAACTGAGAAACAGATCAGAGGTTTCCTTGGCAGACTAAATTATATCTCCAGGTTCATCTCCAACTTGACTCCTATTTGCACGCTAATCTTTAAGTTGTTACGAAAAGATCAAGCGGTTGTGTGGAATGGGAATTTCCAATCGGCATTTGAAAAAATCAAAGGATACCTCTAAGAGCCTTCAATATTGATCCCTCCTGTGCTTGGAAGACCTCTCTTCATGTACATGATTGTGATCGAAGAATCAATGGGTTGTGTCTTGGGGCAAACAGATGAATCAGGGAAGAAGGAGCATGCAATCTACTACTTGAGCAAGAAGTTCACCAATTGTGAAATTCTTTACTCTCCATTGGAAAAAGCTTGTTGCACGATGGTTTGGGCGGCCAAACGTATAAGACAGTACATGATTTGTCACACTACTCTATTGATATCCAAAATGGATCCAATAAAGTACATATTCGAGAAAGCTGCTTAGTCGGGAAGACTTGCAAGATGGCACATGCTCTTGTCAGAGTATGACATTCAATATGTTGCACAAAATTCGATAAAAGGAAGCGTCTTATCAGACTACCTTGCTAATAAACATGTTGAAGATTATCAGTCGCTCAGATTCGACTTCCCCGACGAAGATGTCATGTTTCTTTACAAAGCTAAAGAAGAACTTGGTCCTGAAGAGGGTCCTAAACCTGGTTCCTGTTGGAAAATTATGTTCGACAGTGCATCCAACAAAAGAGGTCATGGTGTTGGTGCTGTTCTAGAAAATCCTACTAGAGGTTACACTACTGTCACTACAAGATTGTGCTTCAATTGCATGAACAACATATCTGAGTATGAAGCCTGCATCTTAGGTCTTGAAGCTGCCATTGACCTTCGCATTAAGATCCTGGAAGTAATTGGCAACTCTGCCCTAGTGATTTATCAGCTCAAAGGCGAATGGAAGACCCGAGACGAGAATGATGGTTTAAAGACCTTTGTCTCACGATGGTTGTTGACGCTAGTCGCAACTCTAAGGCGGAACGTATGTTGTCGCTATCCCGTTCGGGGTTAAAGTTACTTTTTGAAAACTATTAAGTTCTAATTCCTTTTAAAGCGCTGTCGCTGTTTTAAAAATGAATGCTTAGTTTTTACTATCTGGACTTAACCTCAGTTGTCGCTTGTTGGTTCGTACCTTTATGAATTTCCCACTGTCGTGGCAAAACTACTGTAAATAATTTCTCGCTGTCGTGACGAAGGTTTATTTAGAAAAATCGATTTAAAAACTGAAGCCATAAATAAGTTTTGAAAAGGTAGGTATACAGCGGTTAATTATCGAATCCCATCAGATTATTTATTACATACTGATTACTTAAGATTTAGCCAGACATGGAATATAAATTAACAACACGTAAATAATGGCAGAAAATAATAATATGCATTATAATGGGAAATAGCAATCAATTAACAATTAAAATAGAAACCTGTAAACAATTCGATTGGCTTTTGGGAAATCCTCTAAAATGGCGGCAGGATTTAGTCTTTATGCCAATTACTCGTACAGAATAGAAATCGGAAAGTAAAACAAAAATTGCAAGGAAAGAAAGAAAAAGGAAACAAAATAACGATAAGAAAAATGGGAAACTGAATATTGCTCTGAAAGTAAATTGGCAGCACTTCGTCTTTTCAATGCGGCCCCCTTTTCTGGTATCAGCTCCCTCCTTTTATAGATGGGATTTTCAACGATTTATTTCTTCGGGAAGTGGGAATGATATCATAAAATATAGGAGTTAGTGGTCCACTCCTCTTTGGCATTTTCAGCACATCACAGCACGTGCAGAAAAACTGCATTTTAACTCCATGACGGTCGTCATGGACCTGTGACGGTCGTCACACGTATGACGGTCGTCATATCAGCAGAACTCATTTTTGCTGCTTTTTGGCCTGATTTTCACCTGGTTTTCACCTGTAAATGCTTATTTTCTTCATCTTGCTCCATTTGAGCATGAACTTTGAATACCTGCAAAATACTGGACAAATAGTATGGAAATATCCGAAATCGGAGTGAAAACGGTCGCTGATTAGTAGAAAAGTACGTCATTATATATATATGATTTCGCGTTATCAAACTCCCTTAAACTTGAATCTTTGCTTGTTCTCAAGTAAAGGTAGGAAAAATTTAAAGTTTGGCAGGCACGCGACACGCTCTTTCTTTGATAAGATTTCTCGGGCGTCAAGTTAGGAAAAACCGGGGTCCAATGGAAACAAAGCGTATACGGCAACGACAATTGATTGTAAGTCTTCGAAGGCCTCTCTTTTATTCAAGTCAGTCTTAATCATGTTGCTGCAGCTCGACTTCAAGTTTCTCGCAACAAATTTTACCCGGCTTCACTCTGGCGCAGTCACATTAAGCCCGTTATCCATACATGTTCATGGCAAGAAAACCTGTTGGTGACTATGATCTCTTTGCTAGTTTGATTTTTTTTCTTTTGCACATATGCTCATTCTGCTATAAATCTGCAAGAGTTTTGTACCGTTGGGCTAAATGCTCGGGCGAGGAGCACCTAACTTAGAAGGGATATATCTCTATATTCATGCTATATGCCTTTTCTTTTCTTTCAAGATTATTGAATTCTTACTAGAGATCATACACTTATTTGCATCGGTTTCTTGCTTAGAAGTGTTTAGGATGGTGCTGACTGCTCGTATAAACTACTGGGGGCTCCGTTCGAGTCGAAACTTGAGGCTTTGGTATGAGTAAGTAGTGAGACTGACTCGCATAAACCAGAGGTCTAAGGTGTCAGGGCGTAGAAGCTTTGTTAAAACTTTCTTAAAATTTTCTTCTCGGAAATTCCAACTTGGTAAAGTTTAGGCGTGTCACGTGATGCTTAGGAGAGGATAAAAGTTTCTTTGTATATGTCAGATGAAGCGCGGGGAGTTCACGTAACGGATATATATATATATATATATATATATATATATATATATATATATATATATATATATATATATATATATATATATATATATATATATATATATATATATATATATATATATATATATATATATATATATATATATATATATATATATATATATATATATATATATATATATATATATATATATATATATATATATATATATATATATATATATATATATATATATATATATATATATATATATATATATATATATATATATATATATATATATATATATATATATATATATATATATATATATATATATATATATATATATATATATATATATATATATATATATATATATATATATATATATATATAAGAGCTTATTTGCCGAAAATTAAAAATACTTTAAATTGAAAATTCAAAAGAAAGAGTACAATCGGAAATTGGAAATAACGGTCCGCTCCCACACTATCTCAATCAGTGTCCTCACTGATGTGAAAGAATGCGGAAGGGAAAAATACAAAGGAAATAAAAAAAAACAAAATGACAAGAAATGAAAAAGTACAACTAGTCCCTTCCTCTTCCTCGATCTCTACCTCGACCTCTGGCTGTGCCGTCGCGTGCCGCGAGGTTCAAAGCTCTGGTGTGGAAGATGTAATCGCGGAGGCCGTCGAGTCGCACAGTGAGGTGTGCCATCTCATCGGCCATGCCGGAATGGACATCCTGGATCTGCTGCAAAGATTGCCTCATGTGACCGGTTTGTTCTCTCTGCCACGCTTCGAATTCTTCAGCCCATCGGTTCTGCTATTCCATCATAAGCATCATCTGATTCTATTGTTCGATGCAGCGGAGGAGGGCCTCGGATGTGTCATCAGTGGTAGGACGGCGGCGGCGGCGCGCGGAAGGGCCTTCGGCAGCAGTTGCTTGTGATGGCTCAGACTAGTCGGCTCTGTCTAACTCCTCTTGAACTTCATCCCTGGGCTCTTGGGCATTATCCTGAGTTGGGGCAGCAGGGGCAGTGGTATCGAAAAGCCAGTTGGCTCTATCCTGCGGATGCATTCGGGTGCGTGAAGGCATGATGATGCTCTGGATAGTGCGGCCTCGCACTACCGGATGGTATCTCCCATCTGCGCGGGATCTGATGAGGTGGGAGGCGCGGCAGTGGTCGGTGTCTAGGAAGACAGGGGGCATCTGGCGGAGGGTCTGGAGGCGGTCGCCAAGGCCAAGGCCTATGGCAATGGATGTGATGATGCCACCAAAATAGAAAGGTTTTGAGCCGCGGTTACAATTGGCTTGAATGTGAGCCAAGAGGAACGGGGCGGCGTTAACAGGTTCCAAAGCGAACACGCAACGGAGGAAAAACAGCTCCTTCGAGTTGACCTTGTGGTTACTGTCATGAGAGAATATGGTGTTGCTCAACACGCGGTGAAAGTAGCGGATTGTTGGGTTGTGGATATGAGTAGCGTTCAGAGTGTCCCAACTTTCTGGAGTGGTGCCAGTCAGTTGGTTCCATGCGGCGATGAGCATCGTCACTGTGAGGGAACTGTAGAATGACGGCGATGCGGTCCTGGGGGACTTGATATTCGGTGTCGGACAAGCAAAAGTAGGTGGCGCCGGTAAGTTGGTTGGTATCGCCGGGTGATGTTGCGTACGCGAAGGAACTGAGAAACTCCAGTGTGAGTTGCTCGTAGGTGGGTTGGGGATTGGTGCAGAGATGCCAGATGCCGGCTTTCTGTAACATCCAAGTTACGCCATCCAGAATCCCTAGTTCTGTCAGAGAATCCAGGTGAGCATACCGGGTCGGCTGAAGCGACCGCTGATGGAAAGCTATAAAGTTGGTGTGCTGCCTTTCGTCGGCCTCGCCTTCTCGGAAAGTGATAGTGCTCAAGTCGGGGTTTGCACGATTTTGTCTGCCATTTTCGTGAGAGAAGTGCAGAGGTTGAGAATAGGAAGTTTATGTGGATGGTGAGGTATGGGAGTGCAGAGGTTAATATATAATAGTGAATTGGAAGTTGAAATGGTGGAGGTTTAATGGGGGATTCGGAGGGTTCTTAGTGGGGTTTAAATGTGGGAAAGTGGGGAATTTGGAGAGTGGAGGTGGAGAGGTGCGTGACCTCTGTTTTGACAGAATTGGGGTTTTATCTGCGTGACGACCGTCAGGGATGTGTGACGGTCGTAATGCGCGTGACGACCGTCAGGGGAGTGTGACGGCCATCACAGAAGCAAATTCTGCAGAAATGCAGAAATTCGCTCGTGGGGCGTTTTAACAGTGGAAAATATGATTTTTTGAAGACTTTTGCAGTATGATAAACTGATTACAAAATAGAAAATAACATGAAACATAATTAAGGGAGATACCAGAATGAAATTAAAATAACATTGAATTAAAAATGAGTTTAAAGTAATACAATATCCAAAAAGAAACAATTGCAAAATTAAATAATGTGAGACAATGTGAAATGCAGTAAACTAAAATTAAAGAGAAAACTAAAATATCACTCCTTTGGTTTCTTCAAGTTGTTGACCTGCTGAATAACGTCATTAAATTGGTCGCTAACTACGTCCATGTAAGTAACAAAATCCATGTGAAGCTGCGTTAATTCATCTTTTATAGTGGTTACTTCCAGCTTGAGGTCGTCCATAGTTCTCAGAACAGTGTCCAACTTGTCTGTGTTTTGTTCAGGAGTGGGGTCAGGAAAGTTATGGTAGTTAGGAGGGGTATGAGGATCTATCTCCATTTTGGACTCATAATCTTGGTAGTACAAATAGTCATGTGCTTCTGAGATTTGATCACTGTCATACATGTAAGCCTGGGGTGTGGAGTGAGGTGATGGGGGTCCCATAGGCTCGTCCAATTCATAAAGCCAATTGTCTCTGTTATGGATACTGGTTAGCTCATGGTTGGGCAATGTGAAAAGGTGGACAGGTTGATCAGCTATGAGGTATTCATAGGCTCCTGATCCTAAGGTACCTAAGATATGTCTGTTGAAGTAGAACTGGATGTCCATTGATCTGAGGTTGCCGAAACGAACGGCTTTGTTCAGGTAATACCTCAGGCCAATTTCGTGGGCGATCATGGTGACTAGGCCTCCTATTAAAATGGGTGAGTGCGGTTCCTGATTAAGGCGTGTGAATGCCCTCATCATAAAAGGGACGGCATTTACAGGGCGGCCTTGTGAAGCACAGAGAAGGATGAACAACTCTTCCTTTGAGATTGTTGTAATGTTTTCCTCCTTCCCAAAGAGGGTATGGGCTAAAATCCTATGGAAATAGCGGAAGGCTGGATTGTGTATCTCGTTGTTGTGCATGTCTTTCGATTCAGGGTGATAGTTACCGCTGATGGTACCCAGGAATTGTTCTAACTCGAGATCAATATCCTCTTCAGTGGTGGTAAACACAAAAGGTCCGCTAGGGAAGCCTAGGATGTTAGCTAATGATGTACGGTTGTGTGTTTGGTCCATTCCAAACATTCTAAAGGTTATCAGCTCTTTAGTGGATCCATAGCCATGTTCGTGTAAGTAACTTAGGGAGCTAAGGAATTCAAACGTCAGTTCGCGGTAGGTAGCAAATCGGGTCTTTAAAGCAGTTTGCTCCCAGCCTAATTGGTTAAATAAATACTAAATGCTATCCTGGATTCCTAGCTTGTCCATGGTGGGTCTATCGTAGTATAGAGTCGAAGCAAAGCTTCTCTGAGTCAGTGCCTCAAATATAGCCTTATGAGCTAGTCCTCTAAACACAACAGTCGTAACGTCGATGTCAGCCATACTCGGAGGTTAGTCGGATAAAAATGGGAGAAAAGTAGAACGACTTTAAAATCCTGGAAAAGTTAAAATCACATTCACTCAGATCATACTTTTAAGAAGCAAAGGGTGATAAAAGAAAGAAAAATAGAATAAAATAAATAGTAGAAAATAAGAAAATATAAATTTATAGAAATTATAAGTTAAAGGGAAAACATAGTTTTAATAAATTTAGAAGGGAAAAAAAGGGAAAAATTGGGTTGCCTCCCAATCAACGCTGTCTTTAACATCAGAAGCCTGACGATAGCTTGGCTATAAGCTATTCGGGAAGCTCGAGCAATTTCATATTGCTCACGTGGTCGCTGTGTTCATTTTGATTATAATGCTTCAAACGCTGTCCGTTTACTATAAACGGTGCGTTGATTTGGTTTTTGATTTCAACAGCTCCACTCTTAAGGACTTTGGTGACCTCAAAAGGTCCAGACCATCTAGATTTTAATTTTCTAGGGAAAAGTTTTAATCTGGAGTTGAATAGGAGCACGGTGTCTCCCACACTGAATTGTTTCTGGATCGAACGTTTATCATGCCATTTTTTGGTTCTTTCTTTGTAGATACGTGCATTCTCGTATGCGTCCAATCTGTGCTCTTCCAATTCATGAAGGTTCAAGATCCGTTTCTCTCCTGCCGCAGTGTAGTTGAAGTTTAGCGTCTTAATAGCCTAGAAGGCTTTATGCTCTAATTCTACCGGCAGGTGACATGATTTTTCGTAAACTAGTTTAAATGGTGTGGTACCTATTGGTGTCTTAAAGGCGGTCATATAAGCCCATAAAGCTTCGTTTAGCTTTAATGACCAATCTTTCCTGGAGGTTGCGACAGTCTTTTCCAAAATTTGCTTTATTTCTCTGTTCGAAACCTCCACTTGTCCACTAGTTTGTGGATGATACGGTGTAGCTACGCGGTGTTTGACTCCGTATTTGGAGAGGAGTTTGTCAAAGATTCGCGATATGAAGTGCGAACCACCGTCACTAATGACGAGTCTGGGAACACCGAATCTAGGAAAGATTGTGTTTTTAAAGAGTTTGACGACTACTCGCGTGTAATTTGTTGGAGCGGCAACGACCTCTATCCATTTAGATACATAGTCGACAGCGACGAGTATATATTTGTTTCCAAAGGAAGATGGGAAAGGTCCCATGAAGTCTATTCCCCAGACGTCAAAGATTTCTACTTCTAAAATTCCTTTCTGAGGCATCTCATCGCGTCGTGAGATGTTGCCAGTGCGTTGGCACCGGTCGCATTTTAGTACAGCGATATGGATATCCTTCCAGAGGCTGAGCCAAAATAGGCCAGATTGTAGAATTTTAGCGCACGTCTTTGAGGTGCTAGCGTGACCACCATAAGGTGCTGAATGGCATTGGGAGATGATGTCTTCTATTTCTTCCTCTGGGACACAGCGACGGTATAAGTTGTTGGTGCCTCGTTTGAAGAGTAGAGGTTCGTCCCAGTAGTAATGCTTTAAGTCGTGGAAGAATTTCTTCTTTTGTTGATAAGTTAGGTCTGGTGGAAGCACGCCTGCGGCCAAGTAATTAACGATGTCGGCAAACCACGGCAAAGTGGCTTGGGCATAGACAGCTTCCACGGCTTTTTCCAGTTCTGGTTCTTCCGAAGTTGAGTTGGACATATCGCTTTCCAATTTGGCTATCAGACGTTCGTAGGGAAAGTCGTCATTGATAGGCACTGGTTCTTGTTTAATGCCCTCTATACGGGATAAGTGATCTGCAACTACGTTCTCGGTCCCCTTTTTATCTTTAATTTCTAAGTCGAACTCTTGTAATAATAGGATCCATCTCAATAATCTTGGTTTGGCGTCCTTTTTGCTTATTAGGTACCTAATGGCAGCGTGATCTGTGTATATGATTATTTTGGCTCCTACCAAGTAGGAACGGAATTTGTCAAGAGCAAACACGACTGCTAGAAGTTCCTTTTCCGTTGTGGCATAGTTCATTTAGGCAGGGTCTAAAGTTCTACTGGCGTAGTAGATAGCGTGAAGCTTCTTATCTTTCCTTTGTCCTAGAACTGCGCCTACAGCGTAGTCACTCGCATCGCACATGATTTCGAATGGTAGTCGCCAATCTGGGGGTTGCATGGTTGGTGCGGTGATAAGTGCTGACTTTAGAGTTTCGAATGCTTCTAAGCATTCTTTGTCGAAGATGAACTCGGGATCTTTCATTAATAAACCTGTAAGAGATTTTGTGATTTTCGAGAAATCCTTTATGAATCTTCGGTAGAATCCAGCGTGTCCTAAGAAGCTTTGTATTTCTCGTACGGTTTTTGGAGGTTGAAGATCCTTTATGATCTCTATTTTAGCTTTGTCAACTTCGATCCCTTTTTCAGATATGACGTGTCCTAAAACGATGCCTTGTCGGACCATGAAATGACATTTCTCCCAATTAAGGACAAGGTTCACTTTAGCGCATCTTTTGAGTACCATTTCTAAATTTGACAGACAGCTTTCAAAACTTTTTCCGCATACAGAGAAGTCATCCATGAACACTTCCATGATGTCGTCTATGTAATCCGCAAAGATTGCCATCATGCATCTTTGGAAGGATGCTGGAGTATTGCACAGTCCGAACGACATTCGGCGATAAGCAAAAGTACCATAGGGACAGGTGAATGTCGTCTTTACTTGGTCATCGGGGTGAATAGGAATTTGAAAGAATCCCGAATAACCATCTAGATAGCAGAAGTACGAATGTTTCGCTAGTCTTTCCAACATCTGGTCTATGAAGGGTAAGGGGAAGTGATCTTTCCAAGTTGCCTTGTTCAGTTTTCTGTAATCGATACACATCCTGTTTCCGGTCACAACTCTTTGGGTTATCGATTCACCTTTCGCATTCTTCACTACAGTAACGCCTCCTTCCTTGGGTACTACGTGTACTGGGCTGACCCATTGGCTGTCGGAGATCGGGTATATGATTCCTGTGTCTAGTAACTTTTTCACCTCGTCTTTGACTACAGTGCTTAGGATCGGGTTTATCCTTCTGTGATGTTCTCTTGAAGTTTTGCAGTCTTCCTCTAGCATGATACAGTGCATACAGATGGAAGGACTTATGCCTTTTAGATCGCTTATATTATAGCCTAACGCAGTTGGGTATTTCCTTAGGACTTCTAATAATTGCTCAGTTTCTGATTGTCCTAAATTAGCGTTGACTATTACTGGTCTTTTGAATTCTGTATCTAGGAATTCGTACCTGAGGGTTTTAGGTAGCTCTTTAAGTTCTAAAGCTGGGTTTTTCGGACCTGGCATGTGATTTGGAGTTAGTGCTAATATCTCGCTCAGACTATCATCTTTGTATGGTGCACGCCAGTTGTCGTCTTCATGAATAGCAGGGATCTGGATTTTCATGATTTCAGAATATGTAATTTCTTCCTTCTCTAATTCTCGTATGCATTCGTCAATGACATCTACTATATAGCATGTGTCATCTATAGCTGGTTCCTTCAAGAACTTAGTAAGGATGAACTCTATCTTTTCTTCTCCTACTTCGAATGTTAGCCTTCCTTTCTTCACGTCTATGATAGCTCCGGCTGTCGCTAGGAACGGTCTTCCTAGGATAATTGGGGTAACAGAGTCCTCTTTGATGTCCATGATTATGAAGTCGGTTGGGATATAGAATTGGCCTATGTGTACTGGAACGTTTTCCAGTACACCGACGGGATATTTGACTGATCGGTCAGCCAATTGCACGGACATTTTAGTCGGTCTTAGTTCTCCCATATTCAGCTTTTTGCATATAGATAAAGGCATGACGCTTATACTGGCTCCAAGATCGCATAGAGCTTTGTCTATAACGAACTTTCCCATGACGCAAGGTATGGAGAAACTACCTGGGTCTTTTGGTTTAGGAGGCATGTTGTTTTGAATGATTGCGCTACATTCGGCAGTAAGTGTAACTGTTTCGTTATCCTCTATTTTCCTTTTATTAGACAAGATTTCTTTAAGAAACTTAGCGTATGACGGCATTTGCGTTATTGTTTCTGTGAAAGGAATAGTGATGTTTAGTTGTTTCTGAAGTTCAACAAATTTTTTAAATTGTCCTGAAGTTTTGGAGTTTATTAATCTTTGAGGATAATGGATAGGTGGTTTATATGGCGCTGGGGGCACATATGAGTTTTCATCTTTGGCGGCTTTTTACTCGTCACATTCCTTCTTTTCTGTTTCAGACTCCTTTTCTGTTGGTTTATCAGATTTCTGATGCATTACTAAATCTTCATTCCTAGGATATGTTGGGCCTTCCAATTCTTTTCCACTTCTCAATATAATAGCGTTTGCGTGACCTTTCGGATTAGGTTCGGGCTGGCCTGGAAATGTTCCAGCTGGGGCAGCTGTAGAGGCTTGTTGTTGAGCCACTTGTGATATTTGCGTTCCGAGCATCTTATTATGGGTGGCTAAAGCGTCTACTTTTCTGGTCAGCTGTTTAATTTGCTCGCTAGTGTGTATGTTTTGATTTAGGAATTCTTTATTTGTTTGAGCTTGAGCAGCTATGAATTTTTCCATCATCACTTCGAGGTTTGATTTCCTAGGGGCAGTCTGGGCAGCAGCGGCTGGTTTCTGATATCCTGGCGGAGCAGCGGGTGCTTGCAAGGTATTATCGTTCTTGTAGGAAAAGTTTGGGTGGTTCCTCCATCCTGGGTTGTAAGTATTTGTGTAAGGATTTCCTTGAGCGTAGTTTACTTGGTCTGGTGGGATTCCTGCCAATAATGGGCACTCGGGCGCATTATGAGTAGCAATTCCACATAACTCGCAGTTTGGAGTTACAGCAGCTACGGTTGCAGTTGGGGTAACGGTCAGACTGTCGATTTTCTGTGCTAGAGCATCTACTTTAGCGTTGAACTTTTCAAGGCTGCTGATCTCGTACATCCCACCTTTCGCTGCGGGTTTCTCTACTGGAGTTTGTTCGCCTCCCTACTGGCAGTGGTTCTGAGACATGTTTTCGATAAGTTGATAGGCTTCGTCGTATGGCTTATCCATAAGTGCACCGCCCGCGGCGGCGTCTACCGTTAATCTGGTGTTATAAAAAAGCCCATTGTAGAAAGTATGGATCGTCACCCAGTCTTCTAAACTGTGGTGAGGACATGCTCTCATCATATCTTTGAACCTTTCCCATGCTTCGTAGAGAGATTCTGTATCTTTTTGTCGAAATCCGTTGATTTGAGCTCTAAGCATAGCAGTTTTGCTTGGCGGAAAGTATCTCGCTAAGAAAACGTTCTTCAACTGTTCCCATGTCGTAACGGAGTTGGATGGTAAGGATTTTAACCACATCCAAGCTCTATCTCTAAGAGAGAAAGGAAAAAGACGAAGTCTTATTGAGTGTGGAGTTACTCCATTTGCCTTCACTGTGTCTGCGTATTGCACAAACTTCGTTAAGTGTTCGTTCGGATCCTCAGTTGCATTTCCTGAGAATTGATTTTGTTGTACAGCTGACAGCAATGACGGTTTTGGTTTGAAATCGGTTCGATTGATAGCTGGGGCAACCATGCTACTTCGAGGTTCCAACTAAGAGGGTGTAGCGTAGTCCTTCAGCGGTTTGTTCTGAGGTCCGTCAGCCATCTTTGCTTCTTCAACAGGAGGATGAGCTAGAAGATCAGGAATATTTTGTCTTCGTTGATATTCGATGATGTGCCTTCTTAAATGTAAGAAGCGCTCTAGTTCGGCGATTGTAGGTTGTAAGATGTCGCCTTGTGAGCGAGTACTTGGCATACAATCGAAGAACGAGTAGAGGGAGAGAGAATAGCTAACCTAGTCTATACTGTATAACAAAATATTACACTATTGACTAAACGGGTCCCCGGCAACGGTGCCAAAAACTTGATCGCGACTTTCTATGTCTAACTCAATTAACTGCAAGTGCACAGTCTATCGCGTAGTAATAATAGATATCGATCCCACAGGGACTCGTAATCAAACTAGTATTTTTGGGCGTTACTGTGTTTAGCTAGGTTGGTAATGTTTTAGGGGAATAAAAACAAAATAAGTGCGTAAACTAAAGGGAACTAAAGCTTTTAATTAAGGTATAAATGCTTGAATCGGTATGTAATATGTTAGTTCTTCAGGGATTCTACAGGTCATCGGTGTCTTTAGGTTTTCAAAAATAGTTTAAGAAGAAAATGATGGTTTAAAGACCTTTGTCTCACGATGGTTGTTGACGCTAGTCGCAACTCTAAGGCGGAACGCATGTTGTCGCTATCCCGTTCGGGGTTAAAGTTACTTTTTGAAAACTATTAAGTTCTAATTCCTTTTAAAGCGCTGTCACTGTTTTTAAAATGAATGCTTAGTTTTTACTATCTAGACTTAACCTCAGTTGTCGCTTGTTAGTTCATACCTTTATGAATTTCCCACTATCGTGGCAAAACTACTGTAAATAATTTTTCGATGTCGCGACGAAGGTTTATTTAGAAAAATCGATTTAAAAACTGAAGCCATAAATAAGTTTTGAAAAGGTAGGTATACACCGGTTAATTATCGAATCCCATCAGATTATTTATTACATACCGATTACTTAAGATTTAGCCAGACATGGAATATAAATTAACAACACGTAAATAATGGCAAAAAATAATAATATGCATTATAATGGGAAATAGCAATCAATTAACGATTAAAATAGAAACCTATAAACAATTCGATTGGCTTTTGGGAAATCCTCCAAAATGGCGGCAGGATTTAGTCTTTATGCCAATTACTCGTACAGAATAGAAATCGGAAAGTAAAACAACAATTGCAAGGAAAGAAAGAAAAAGGAAACAAAATAACGATAAGAAAAATGGGAAACTGAATATTGCTCTGAAAGTAAATTGGCAGCACTTCGTCTCTTCAATGCGGCCCCCTTTTCTGGTATCAGCTCCCTCCTTTTATAGATGGGATTTTCAACGGTTTATTTCTTCGGGAAATGGGAATGATATCAGAAAATATAGGAGTTAGTGGTCCACTCCTCTTTGGCATTTTCAGCACTTCACAGCACGTGCAGAAAAACTGCATTTTAACTCCATGACGGTCGTCATGGACCTGTGACGGTCGTCACACGTGTGACGGTCGTCACACCCTTGTGACGGTCGTCATATCAGCAGAACTCATTTTTGCTGCTTTTTGGCCTGATTTTCACCTGGTTTTCACCTGTAAATGCTTCTTTTCTTCATCTTGCTCCATTTGAGCATGGACTTTGAATACCTGCAAAATACTGGACAAATAGTATGGAAATATCCGAAATCAGAGTGAAAACGGTCGCTGATAAGTAGAAAAGTACGTCATTATATATATACGATTTCGCGTTATCAAACTCCCCTAAACTTGAATCTTTGCTTGTCCTCAAGTAAAGGTAGGAAAAATTTAAAGTTTGGCAGGCACGCGACACGCTCTTTCTTTGATAAGATTTCTCAGGCGTCAAGTTAGGAAAAACCGGGGGTCCAATGGAAACAAAGCGTATATGGCAACGACACTTGATTGTAAGTATTCGAAGGCCTCTCTTTTATGCAAGCCAGTCTTAATCATGTTACTGCAGCTCGGCTTCAAGTTTCTCGCAACAAATTTTACCCGGCTTCGCTCTGGCGCAGTCACATTAAGCCCGTTATCCATACATGTTCATGGCAAGAAAACGGTCGCTGATTAGTAGAAAAGTACGTCATTATATATATATATATATATATATATATATATATATATATATATATATATATATATATATATATATATATATATATATATATATATATATATATATATATATATATATATATATATATATATATATATATATATATATATATATATATATATATATATATATATATATATATATATATATATATATATATATATATATATATATATATATATATATATATATATATATATATATATATATATATATATATATATATATATATAAATATATATATATATATATATATATATATATATATATATATATATATATATATATATATATATATATATATATATATATATATATATATATATATATATATATACGATTTAACGTTATCAATGGGGCCGGGGAAAAAGGGACAATAATAAAAGATAAGATCCACTAGGGATTCGGTGCATTAACTGGAAGGTAGTGATTAATCCAAGAAAGATAAGAGTAAAACTTAGTGGGGAGAGTAAAAGGTTAGGTATCAACAAACGGACTGCGATGAAACAAAAGAAATAGAGTACTGAACCAAAGAAAGGTGTTTGAATCAGAGGGGAAATCGATATATTAACTGATAAACAGTAGTTAACCGAAAGGATAAAGGAGCTGGTTTTAACTAATAAACGGTGAACAACCAAAAGAAAGGGTGTGAAACCAAGCAAAGGTTGTGACCCAAGAGACAGGTGTAGAACAAAGCGAAGGTTGTGACCCAAAGGATGGAACACTGACTAAACAAGCAGTACTTGACTGAAGGAAAGGTTATTCGAACCGAATGAAGGTTACTAATCCAAAGATGGACGTATTTGAACCAAGGAAAGGTTTCTAACTGCAGGGGGTTCGGTATTTAACAGACGAACTGTGATTAACCGAAAGGAATGAGTGATTAACCAAAAGAAGGTGATTAACTCAAAAGAAATAAGTATCTTAATAGATAGACTGTGGTTAACTAAGGAAAAAGGTTATTGGTTCAAACAGGTGGACTGTGATTGACCAAAAGGCGAGTGATTAACCAAGAGAAGGTGATTATGCCAAAGAAAAAGCTGGTTTTAACGGGCAGACCGTGATCAACCAAAGATCGGGTGATTAGCCGGGAGAAGGCAATTAACCCAAAGAAAAACTCAGTATTAACAGACAGACTGTGATTAACTGGAGAAAAGAGGATTTAGTGCTTGACTGTTAAACAGTGACGGCCCAAACAAGAAGGAGAAAGAACCAAGAGAAGGTTGCAAACTCTGGTGGGGAATAGGTTAGAACAGGAAGAATGTGTAAACTAGAGAAGAAAGATTGACTTAGCTGGGGAAGAAGGGAATTAGGTTTAAACTGAAGAAGTGTTGATCAACCAAGGAAAAGAGTGATTACAAATCTCTAGGGAAACCAAGAATGGTGATTGGACAAGAGAGAAAAGAGTGTTGTCTTAAAAGGAATAAGCTACTTCCAAAGAGGAGGTAAGGGTGCAAGTGATCAATCATCGACTCGACTAGAGAAAGACGAAAACCACAGTAAGAAAGTAGAGATGACTACTCCAGGCACAGGGTCATTCGTCCCCTGCCCAAAATGGTCATAATGAGTGCAGGAATTCTCCACTCTCATTTCTTCTCTAACATCAAAGTGCGGTGCAAGAATCGAAACAAATAGCACAATGGCGCCAAATTTGTAGAGTGCTCTAATGCGTTGCGAACCTTCAACTCCACGGGGGAAAAGAGAAGGAGGACAAAGATCTAAAAGATCCAAAGGATAAGAAAGAGAGAAGGATCGATTAATCGAAATGGAGTTTCGATTTATCAATCAAAAGGGGAATATGCTAATAATTTTCCAAAAGGATGAAAAACCATTAAAGCAAAAGGGTGATTTATTGATTATACAAGATTGAGTTCATTCCAAAGAGGAACAAAATCAATACAAACATGAATAAAAGTGAAAAACAGTACCAAAACAATTAGCATGCATCATATAACACCCATTTTAATTATTTAATCTTTCCGATATTATTTTAATTCGGCATGTCTTCTGTGGGGATTATTTAAGAAGTTATAACCTTTAATATTAGTATAATAAAATTAATAATGATAATAATTTGATAATTAATAGTAATGGTATTATTATTATTATTATTATTATTATTAATATTATTGGAATTAAAAGAAATGAGGAATAAGTGTGATAAGGGGTATTTGGTAAGTTTAGAAAAGAGAAACACGATCAAGTGGGAGAGAAGAGGAAGGAGAGAAGAACAAGAACAAGAGGAAGAAGAAGAAGGCTAGGCTGTCGGATTCTTGGAAGTTTTCAATGATCAAAGCAACTAGTCGAGGTAAGGGGGAGAAACGGGTTAAAATTGGTAATTGCACGAATGGGGTAGTTGGGGATTCCTTAACCCCATAGGGATTTGATGATCATGATTAAGATGCTGTAATGTTCTGATTGTTGTTTCCATGGATGAATAGTGTTTATATTGTTAGAAATTGGTGAAATTATGTTATCCTAGCCTTGCATGTGATGAATGTAGGGATTTGTTGGGTGTTCTGAGTAGTTTACCGTTTAGGTCGGAAATGATTTAATCGGTAGAGTTGGAGATTTATCGAGTAAAGTCTGGAATAAATAATGTGGTTTAGTCGTAGAATGCTAGGCTAAGACTGCTGAGACTGGTGTGGTGAGAATCAGTTGGGTTTTTAGCTTCTGAGGAATTTCTGAACAGTGAGATTTTTGTGAAATTGCAGACATTCGCCAGCACCTTCGCTGAGCGAGCTAAAGGCAAGCATTCGTTAGGAATTCGCTAGGCGAGTTGGCTAGAGAAAACTTCCAATAGCCACTGTTTGCATTCGCTAGCAAGTTCGCTAGGCGAATGAGGCAGCGAGCGTTCGTTGAGGCCTCGCTAGGCGAGTGAGCCAGCAAGCGTGACAGAATGTGAGTTTTGTGTTATTTTGCCTTGTGATTCGTTTCGTAAGATTCCTTGGGTTGTGATAGGTCGAGAGACGTTGTTTAGTGGTGAAGAGAGTATACTTGATGTGGAAAGGTGAATTATGGAATATTAAATTTAATTGACATGATTAAATGATGGGTAAGACATATATATGTAATATGTATATGATGCATAGTGAGGCGATCGGGAGGATCGTGTGTACTCGGTGTTCAACGTGATTTCCCTATTATTTAACTTGATTGATATAATTAATTGGTATAAATATATATGAGTGATGTATGATGATGTGATCATTAGGATCGTGTGCACTTAATGTGCTTGATGTTTGTGTGTTGTGCATTTGGTGTTGTGCATAGTGTAACACCCCATTTAAATTATTCAGTCGCTTTGGTATTTTCTGTGATGTGTAGTTGTGTGGTGTCCTTAATTAAGGGTATGTGGTTAGGAGTAAGGGAGAGAGGTGACCTTAGCTGGGGTACTATGGACCTAGATAAAGAAGTAAGTTAATTATGATATTGAGAGCATTATAGTGATTAATATTATTCCAATTGTTATTAATAATAATGTTAATGAGACTATTATTATTATTATTAGTAATATCATTATTATTATTATTATTATTATTAGTAATATTATTGATATTATTATTATTATTGATATTATTATTACTAGTAATAATTTAAATTAACTGAATTAAAATTTAATTAAGGGGTTAATAGAGAGTTAGTGGAGGGTTAACCAATTAGTACGTGAAAAAGAGAAACTGACGAACAAGGAGAGCTAGGGCAAAGGAACCAAATTCTCCATTGTTGATCAAGGAAAAGCTCAATTCTAAGGTAAGGGGGGAGAATGGATTTCAATATGGGTGAATTAACATGAGAGGGTAGTGAGAGGTCCTTTCTCTCATAGGAATTATGTGTTCTTGAGGATCCTTGAATCCAATTTTCGTAACTTGATTTGTTCTCAAGTTTTCTGTTATTGTTGAATACTGTTTGTATGATGTTTTATGTATCCGAAACCAGAATTAATACCGAATTTGTGTGAGAAATGCTTGATGCTGTCATAGAATACTAGTGAGTAGTAGATCTGGAAATATGAACTTTTAGGGATTTGGGCAAATATGTAGAAATGAACGTGTTATATCGTTATTAGTACGATGCTCTAAGGTTTCCCTAAGGTTTAGGGATTTGGGTTAATTGTTGGAAATAAGGAGGTAACCGTACGAGTCTGAGGTTATGGCCAAATGGCCAAATGATATGTATCGTTGAATATTAATATGTGCTTGTAGGGAAAAACTTATGGGAAATTGAACCTTCGTGACAAGAACCTTGACATTGTTATATGTCTGACCCTGAAGGGGTTAAATATTAGATAGTGAGTAATTTTAATGTCGTAGGGTGTAATTGAAGGAAAAGTTATAATATGTTGTCCCTATAGGAATAAGAATATTCAAATGTGGGTAACTCTGAAGTACTCAGAGCAATTGCAGGAAATAGTGTTTTATGTGTTGCAAATGTTGCCAGATGAGCATAACAAATCATAGAAGTTGTGTTGTTATTGCCGTATAACCTTAGGAATGTTTTAGAGATGTTTTGGGTGCATTGAGTAAGTGATTCGCAAGAATAATTGGGTGAATATCAGTTCCGGAGCGTAACAGCGTCTTTCTGTCTGTCACGGAAGTTCATGTTTTCGGTCGAAATTGTTTTGGACGTAACTTTGTATCCGTAAGTTTGTTTTGATCCCCGTTCGAAGCGTTGGAAAGCTAATGAACAGAGATATAACATAGGATAGATAATGGATTTATTTTCCCAATATTTTTATATCTAATTATGGTAATTCCCGAGAGGATTACGGTGAGCGGATGGCTCACGTGGATCAAGAATGATCGTGAATTATGTATGATGTATTATATTGTGTAGTCGTGTTGACATACATTTCATATCATGTGTCTTATGGAGATGGCTAGGTGGGAATCCATGATGGGTGCCTAGTTTCATCTGGACTTCAATGTGGAAGTCGTTGTGGAGATAAGTTGTAGTTCAGAGGAACGTATATACGACTTATCCGGATTCCGACGGGAATCGGGTTCTAGTGTGAACCGTATGAGATTGTGTTGGTACCACATGCATTGTGTCGAGTCAGTGAGTCGCATTGCATTATTGTAATTGAATGTGGGCTATTAGTGCCGAATGATTGAGGTGGCACGTGTATGTGCGTTAATTATGTATGATTGTATGTGTGGTGTGTAACTACTCCTTAGCATGTGTATTTCACCGTTTATTTGTTGAATGTAGTTCTCACCCCTTTTTGTTGTTGTGTCTGTGCTATCTTGGGAGTACAGGTGACCAGGTACCTGAGTAGTGCTTGGAGTGTGTTGCTATTTGATCGAGTCTTAGTAGTCGCTCTGATACTTAACATGGGATGACGGGATTACGTTGTTATTTGACTACTTTATTTGTTTATTATTACGTATCTTCATTTATTGGACTTATGTTGTATGACCTCGTGATGAGGAGAATTATATTGGAGAATTGATTTGTCTTCCGCTGCTTACTTGAAAAATAAATAATATTGATTATTTTAATGAAATGAAGTGACTTAGTGTGATATCCCACTATGTTGGAGAACTCTGATGAATTTCCTAAATTGTTTCTATGTATTTATTATATTACGCGTACGGGGTAAAGTGGGGTGTTACAATTGGTATCAGAGCAGGTCGGTCCGTCCTGCCAGTGTTGTAGTAGAGTCTAACTATAGAATGTTTATAGTCATGTGTGTGTTTCTAACCTGTGTTTCCGTGGTTGTTGAGAAGTATGGCTGGTAGGAATGATGTTGCGATGGCTGCTGCGTTACAAGCTGTTGCGGGGGCAGTGGCAGACATTGGTCAGAACGTCAACCGAAATGCTGACGACGGAGAGTTCCGTAATTTGGGAAAGTTTCAGAGTAATAAGTCGCCTAAGTTCGAGGGAGGAAATGATCCAGATGTAGCACAGAAATGGGTGAAGGATATTGAGAAAATCTTCAGAGTCATGGGCTGCTCAGAGGATCAGAAGCTACGGTTTGGTACTCATATGCTGGAAGGTGAAGCTGAGGACTGGTGGGACAACACCCGTCAAAGGTTGGAAGCTGGTGAAGGTCCCATTAGTTGGATAGTGTTCAAGGCGGAGTTTCTGGAATGATATTTTCCAGAAGATGTTCGCGGGGAAAAGGAAATTGAATTTATTGAGTTGAAGCAGGGAACCATGACAATGGCTGAGTATGCAGTTAAGTTCGAAGAGCTGGTGAAGTATTGTCCTTATTACAATACTGATGCAGCTATGAGTTCGAAGTGCATCAAGTTTGAGAATGGACTGCATCCTGAAATCAAGTTGGGTATCGGTTATCAGAAGATCAAATACTTTCCTGAGCTGGTGAACAGGTGTAGGATCTATGATGAAGATAACAGAGCTAGAATCGCTCACTATAAGAATCTAAGTGAAAGAAGAGGCAAACGAAAGCATGAAGATACATCTCATCGTGCTCCAGCGGATAAAGGACAGCAGAAAGATGTTGCTAGGAAGAAACCGAGTGGGGGAGGATATCCGTCCGACCCTCTTAAGTGTTACAAATGTGGTGGCGCAGGTCACCGTGCGAATGAATGTCAGAATGAGGCGAAGAAGTGCTTGAAGTGTGGGAAGCCAGGTCATGTGGTTGCGGATTGTAGGAGCAACGTGCCAACCTGTTACAATTGTGGTGAGCAGGGTCATATCAGCACCCACTGTCAGAAACCGAAGAAGTCCCAGGAAAGTGGGAAGGTGTTTGCATTGGTAGGAGCTCACTCTACCAGTGAGGATCGTTTGGTCAGAGGTACGTGTTACATTCATGACACTCCTTTGATTGTTATTATTGATACGAGTGCAACCCACTCGTTTATTTCTGTGGATTGTGTGAAGAGACTGGGGCTTGTGTCGTCTACTTTGACTAGAGGGATGGTGATTGATACTCCATCTATTGGGTCAGTCACTACATCTCTAGTGTGTTTGAATTGTCTAGCGTCGATCTTTGGTGAGGATTTTGGAGTGGACTTGATTTGTTTACCACTCAGCGAGTTGGATGTTATTTTAGGAATGAATTGGCTTAAGAGCAAGATGCGAGAGTCGTATCCGGAACTGTTCTCATCAGATACATTTTCGAGGATGAAAATATTTTAAGTGGGGGAAAGTTGTAGCACCCCATTTAAATTATTCAGTCGCTTTGGTATTTTCTGTGATGTGTAGTTGTGTGGTGTCCTTAATTAAGGGTATGAGGTTAGGAGTAAGGGAGAGAGGTGACCTTAGTTGGGGTACTATGGACCAAGATAAAGAAGTAAGTTAATTATGATATTGAGAGCATTATAGTGATTAATATTATTCCAATTATTATTTATAATAATGTTAATGAGACTATTATTATTATTATTATTATTAGTAATATCATTATTATTATTATTATTATTATTATTATTAGTAATATTATTGATATTATTATTATTATTATTGATATTATTATTACTAGTAATAATTTAAATTAACTGAATTAAAATTTAATTAAGGGGTTAATAGAGAGTTAGTGGAGGGTTAACCAGTTAGTACGTGAAAAAGAGAAACTGACGAACAAGGAGAGCTAGGGAAGAGGAACCAAATTCTTCATTGTTGATCAAGGAAAAGCTCAATTCTAAGGTAAGGGGGGAGAATGGATTTCAATATGGGTGATTTAACATGAGAGGGTAGTGAGAGGTCCTTTCTCTCATAGGAATTATGTGTTCTTGAGGATCCTTGAATCCAATTTTCGTAACTTGATTTGTTCTCAAATTTTCTGTTATTGTTGAATACTGTTTGTATGATGTTTTATGTATCCGAAACCAGAATTAATATAGAATTCGTGTGAGAAATGCTTGATGCTGTCATAGAATACTAGTGAGTAGTAGATCTGGAAATCTGAACTTTTAGGGATTTGGGCAAATATGTAGAAATGAACGTGTTATATCGTTATTAGTATGATGCTCTCAGGTTTCCCTAAGGTTTAGGGATTTGGGTTAATTGTGGGAAATAAGGAGGTAACCGTAAGAATCTGAGGTTATGGCCAAATGGCCAAATGATATGTATCGTTGAATATTAATATGTGCTTGTAGAGAAAAACTTATGGGAAATTGAACCTTCGTGACCAGAACCTTGACATTGTTATATGACTGACCCCGAAGGGGTTAAATATTAGATAGTGAGTAATGTTAATGTCGTAGGGTGTAATTGAAGGAAAAATTATAATATGTTGTCCCTATAGGAATAGGAATATTCAAATATGGGTAACTCTGAATTACTCAGAGCAATTGCAGGAAATAGTGTTTTATGTGTTGCAAATGTTGCCATATGAGCATAATAAACCATATAAGTTGTGTCGTTATTTCCGTATAAGCTTAGGAATGTTTTAGTGATGTTTTCGGTGCTTTGGGTAAGTGATTCGCAAGAATAATTGGGTGAATATCAGTTCCGGAGCGTAACAACGTCTTTCTATCCGTCACGGATGTTCATGTTTTCGGTCGAAATTGTTTTGGACGTAACTTTGGATCCGTAAGTCCGTTTTGATCCCCGTTCGAAGCGTTGGAAAGCTAATGGATTTATTTTCCCAATATTTTTATATCTAATTATGGTAATTCCCGAGAGGATTACGGTGAGCGGATGGCTCACGTGGATCAAGATTGATCGTGAATTATGTATGATGTATTATATTGCATAGTCGTGTTGACATACATTTCATATCATGTGTCTTATGGAGATGGCTAGGTGGGAATCCATGATGGGTGCCTAGTTTCATCCGGACTTCAATGTGGAAGTCGTTGTGGAGATAAGTTGTAGTTCAGAGGAACGTATATACGACTTATCCGGATTCCGACGGGAATCGGGTTCTAGTGTGAACCATATGAGATTGTGTTGGTACCACATGCATTGTGTCGAGTCAGTGAGTCGCATTGCATTATTGTAATTGAATATAGGCTATTAGTGTCGAATGATTGAGGTGGCACGTGTATGTGCGTTAATTATGTATGATTGTATGTGTGGTGTGTAACTACTCCTTAGCATGTGTATTTCATCGTTTATTTGTTGAATGTAGTTCTCACCCCTTTTTGTTGTTGTGCTTGTGCTCTCTTGGGAGTACAGGTGACCAGGTACCTGAGTAGTGCTTGGAGTGTGTTTCTATTTGATCGAGTCTTAGGAGTCGCTCTGATACGTAACATGGGATGACGGGATTACGTTGTTATTTGGCTACTTTATTTGTTTATTGTTACGTATCTTCATTTATTGGACTTATGTTGTATGACCTCGTGACGAGGAGAATTATATTGGAGAATTGATTTGTATTCCGCTGCTTACTTGAAAACTAAATAATATTGATTATTTTAATGAAATGAAGTGACTTTGTGTGGTATCCCACTGTGTTGGAGAACTCTGATGAATTTCATGAATTGTTTCTATATATTTATTATATTACGCATACGGGGTTTAAGTGGGGTGTTACACATATCATGGTGTCTTGGTGGGATGGATCATGTTTCAGGAGGAGCGTAAGTGATCCATCCGTAATCCTTTGTGGAGGATGGTGGGGTTGAATCATGTCTCGGATGGAGCGTAAGTCACTCAACCGTACTCCCTTATGATGTTTTTGAGGTGCTCAATTATGGAGGGTTGATGGCCCAGTGTCCATCGGTGATTGTGGAGTTGAATCATGTCTCAGGAGGAGCGAAAGTGATTCACCCGTACTCCTTTGGGGAGAATTGTGGGGATAAATCATGTCTCAGAAGGAGCGAAAGTGATCTATCCTGTTTATGATGTGCTCCATTATGGAGGGTTGATGGCCCAGTGTCCGTCGGTGATTGTAGAGTTGAATCATGTCTCAGGAGGAGCGTAAGTGATTCACCCGTACTCCTTTATGGACAATTATGGGGATAGATCATGTCTCAGGAGGAGCGTAAGTGATCTATCCATTTTATGATGTGCTCCCTTGTGGAGGGTTGATGGCCCGGTGTCCATCAGTGATGTTGAGTCGGTACCACATGCATGTGTTGGGTTGCATTCTTGCATTATGATATGTTGTGTTGATGATTGGACAGTAGGTCCTGTTTGATGTTGGTGGGGTGATGATTGTTTATTTACTACCTTTTTATTCATGTATTTTATTACCGATAATTTTGATCATATTTTCTCACCCCTCTGTTGTTGTAGTCTATGCTTCTTCAAAAGTACAGATAATCCAGGTGCATAGCTAGCTTGGATAGTGGTGTGCGAGTCGAGTTCTAGGATGCTCTAATACGTAACACGAGACTTGGGAGTTTATTTGTTTTATGATAGAATTGTTGTATTCTTGTGACGTATCGTATTTTGGTGAACCTTGATGATGAATGAATATTTTGTGTATTTTGGCGGATGGCCGTGAATGATGTATATATTAATGATAATTTTCCGCTGCTTTATTTTAAAAACCATATAAAGAAGTGTTTTGTTGAATTTGTGAATGTAATATCCCACTTTTGGAATGGAAACTCTGATAATTATTTGACTTAATCGCATTTTATTTTAATTTGGGAAGTGGGGTGTTACAAGTTAGTATCAGAGGAGGTCGGTCCGTCCGACCAGTGTAGTAGTTGAGTATGTCTTAGGGATAGAGTTGGTGTGCCTTTTTAACCTAGTGTTGTTATGGTTAGGCAGTATTGCAGGGAGGATTGATGCTGCTTTGGCTGCAGCTATGCAAGTGATGGTGCAGGTGGTTGCTAATCGAAACCAAGCTGCGGGTGCGTAATTCAGAGATTTGGCACAGTTTTAGAGTAACAAGCCACCGACATTTGAAGGGGGAATTTTGGATCCTGAAGCTGCTCAAAAATGGCTGAAGGCAATTGAGAAGATTTTCAGGACGATGGGTTGTAATGATGAGCAAAAAGTAAGGTTCGGTACTCTTATGTTACAAGGTGAAGCTGAGGCTTGATGGGACAACAGTCGCCAGAGATTGGAGGCTGTAGGAACTGCTATTACTTGGGATGTAGTTCGAACCGGTTTTCTGGAGAAGTATTTTTCGGAAGATATAAGAAGTGCGAAAGAGATAGAGTTTCTGGAGCTGAAGCAGGGTAATCTGACTGTAGCAAGGTATGCTGCTAAATTCGAAGGGTTGGTACAATATTGTCCTTATTACAATACTGAAGAGGCAATGACTTCCAAGTGTTTGAAGTTTGAAAACGGGATGTGTCTTGAGATTAAGATGGGGATCGCTTGTTAGAAGATCAGGAATCATCCTGAGCTGGTAAGCAGAAGCAGAATTTATGACAATGACAACGGGGCCAGAATTGCACACTATAAGGCTGTGAATGATCGGAAGGGTAAGCAGAGATTTGGTGGTACTCCTTACAATGTTCCTGCTGATAAGGGAAAACATAAGGCTGCTGCTGATAAGAAGCCCAGAGAAGGGAGAGTGTCTGCTGGTGGGAAGTGTGTCCGATGTGGTGGTGCGGGGCATCATGCCAATGATTGTCCTGATGAGGTGAAGAAGTGTTTCAAGTGCGGTAAGCCAGGCCATGTGATGGCGGATTGCAGGACTGCTATGCCTACCTGTTATAACTGTGGTAAGAAAGGTCATATCAGTATTGTTGCACCCTAAAATTTGCTCAACCTATTTCACCTAGTTTATGTTTTAATTGCATTATCATTTGCCTAGTTACATCATGTACATAGTCCCATCATTTGCATATCATAACATAGCAAGTCATCTAACAGGGGAACAAGTGCCATCCTTATCTGAAGAAGCACATCAAGGGGTCTTATTCAAGCTGAAGAACATCCAAGTCATCAAGAAATGGGTTGAAGCTTTGAGGAGATTTGAATCTCAACAAGTGGATTCCTCTCCTAACTTGAGGGGTATTGAGGGTCATCAAGGGGGTATGAAGCATGGAATCATGAATTTGAGGTGTGTATGGATCCTATGGGAGGCCTAGAGATCTCTATGGAAGCTTAGACAAGTCATGGTATCAAGGTCAAGAATCATAGTTGAGGTGTGTACAAGTAGGGTTTCATCTGGGTAACCCTAGGACAAGGAAAGCAGGGAATGTAACTCCCCGATTCTGAATTCCCATTAATTGTTAAGTCTTTTAATTTATTTAATTGATGTTTGTTTTAAATTGAGAAATTATATATTACTATGTGATGTTTGCTTATTTTATCTATTTTTACCGATTCGGAGAGTTTTCGGGGAATTAGAGTAAAAAGGGCATTTTAGACATTTAGCAATTTAGTGTGAGAATTGATTGGTAAGTGTTGGAAAGAATTTGAGAGGAAAGAAATAGAGATAGAAATAGAATAAGAGAGGAAAAGAAAGAAAGATAGTAACATAAGAAGAAAAACAAGAGAAAGAAAAGAGGAGAAGAGAAAGAGAAGAGAAAGTGGAGAGGAAAACCTAGAATCATCAAGGGATCATCACCAAAGCTTGCAATCGATCGGTAAGGGTGTGAAACTCCATCATCTCTTTAATGTATATGATTGTATGTGTATGTGTTTGGATTTTGTAGAGTTTCTACTCTTTTTCCACTTAGGTTAGAAGTTGGTTTTGTGAGTAGAATGAGGTTTTAATCGGTTAGAACTCGGATTAGACGATGTAGTTTAGTCGGGTGATGGTAGGGTTGTGCCACTGAGACTGGTTTGGATTTAATCGGTTGATTTTGTGGAGTTTGGGCTCTTGAGACAGCCATGGAAGTTCTGTCTTCGCAGGCTCGCCAGGCGAATGGCAGCGAAGCTTCGCCAGGCGAAGCCCAGCGAGCTGCAGCGAAGCAAGTCAGAAGCAACACCCTGTATTCGCTGGCAAGTTCGCCAGGCGAGGTTAGTTGGAGAAGGTTCGCCAGGCGAGTGTGTAGCGAGCCTCAGCGAGTAATTCCAGAATTACTCCCAGTGGACTTCGCTGGGAAGTTCTCCAGGCGAAGGCCAGCGAGCATTCGCTGCGTGGCTTCGCCAGGCGAAGGTTGGCGAACCTGACAGTGTTATTTGTTTTGCTGTTTATTCATAGCATGATTTTTGGCCAATTCAATTATGATTAATGCCTATATGAATGATTGATGTGTGAACTGTTTCGACATGTCGTGCTGTGGGTGGCCGAAAGGCGTGAATCCTAGATTGTAGAGCCAATGGTGAATCTTGAACGTTTGATAATCTTGTGTATTTGCTTGAATTGAATAGAAACGCATTGATAGGCTGATATGTGTGTAAACCATGTGTGAAATGGTGCATAATGTGAATGCATGATAGATATATGCGATGTATGCGATAAATGCAATGAGTATGTTTGTGAACATAGTATGCATTCTGTGTTGATCGATCCCTCAGAGGATTAGCATTGTGTAGCATCTTAGTATGCATTTTGTGTTGAATGATCCCTCGGAGGATTTGCAGAACCTCGTATGATACGATGGTTACATTAGATTCCTTGGAGAATCGGTTGCATTGTGTGATTCCTCGGAGAATCGGTCATAACATGTAATCCCTTGGAGGATTGACTAGAGTATTTGATTCCGTGGAGAATCTGCTGAGTATTTGATTCCGTGGAGAATCTGCTGAATATTCGATTCCATGGAGAATCTGATGAATATTTGATTCCATGGAGAACCTGCTGAATACTTGATTCCGTGGAGAATCTGCTGAATACTCGATTCCTTAGAGAATCTGTTGAAATGAGTCGGTACCGCATTTGCATCTGCATAGAGTCGTGTGTCGGTCTCTATGAGTTGCATGAGTCATCTGTGCATGATGCATTAGTTGAATGAATATAACTGTGTATGTTATATATGATTGTTGGGAGAAACATATAGTAAATGTTCATGTGTATGTGTAGAGACATGATTAATTGTATATGCTTAATATGGTGAGAACATAATTTGAGTATAACTTGTACAAATATGAATATATGTACATATACAATTTTATGCATTAACTGTTATGATATTGTTTCTCACCCTTCTTCTGTTTTATAATGCTCTATGAGGCATTGCAGAGTAGGAAGCTGGAGGTTCTTTTTGTGAAGCGATGTCTTCATTCTTTTTGGTCAATGGCTCTGATATGTAACATCTGGGTAGTTAGGAAGTCTTTGACTCTTTTGGAGTTACATTTGTTTTGATTCCTTGTGATACATCTGTGTATGTATCTGCTGTGGATATGGTTGTAAAGCATGAATTGATTGAATGGTTGTATATACTTTTATGTATGTGATCGATTCAATATTTGGATGTTTCCTCTTTTATTCTAAATATTGAGATGTGGGTTACCCATTGTTGCATATCTATTTTGAGCAGGTATCGTATGTGTTTAATTTCATGATAATGTGATGCGCCTCTTATATACCATGTTTTAATTAAACTCTGATGAAATAAATTTTTTAAGTGCCTAATTGATTTATTTGATTAATTTGGGGGTATAGAAAGGGGGTGTTACATTAAGTGGTATCAGAGCCAGTGTTGAGTCAGTCGTGTCTGTCTTGTTGTTGTGTTGGTTGAACGGTTGTTTAACCTTGTTGTTATTTTTGGGAATCCTCAGAATATGGCAGGTCGTAATGACAATGCTATGGCAGCGGCGTTAGAGGCTATGGCCAGAGCTGTGCAGGGTGCACCTAACGTGAATGCGAATGATGAGTTCAGGAAGAACCAACCACCGGTGTTCAAAGGGAGATTTGATCCAGATGGTGCTCAGATATGGTTAAAGGAAGTTGAGAGGATCTTTAGGGTGATGGATTGTGCTGAAGGGAACAAGGTGAGACTAGGGACTCACATGCTGAGAGAAGAGGCTGATGACTGGTGGGTCAGCGTGAGGCAAGTTCTTGAGGTCGACGATGAGGAGATTACGTGGGATTTATTTCGTACTGAGTTTCTAAGGAAGTATTATCCCGAAAGTGTTAAAGGGAAGAGAGAAATGGAATTTCTGGAGTTGAAACAAGGTAATATGTCGGTGGTGGACTACACCGCTAAGTTTACTGAGTTAGTGAAGTTTCACCCTCACTATGATGCGGTTACGGAGGAATTTTCCAAATGTATCAAGTATGAGAATGGCTTGCGTCCTGAGATAAAGCAAGCGGTGGGTTATCAAAGAATACGAAGATTTTCGAATTTGACCGAGTGTTGTAGAATTTATGAAGAAGACAGTAGAGCTCGTTCTACTCATTATAAGGGTTTGAGCGAGAGGAGAGGGAAGCAGCAAGTACGAAGCGGACCTTATGTGACGCCTGCTGATAAGGGCAAACATAGGGGAAACTTTGATAGGAGACCCGGAGGAGGTTCCGGTGCGATCAAATGTTTTAAGTGTGGCGTGATGGGCCACAAGTCTTATGATTGTGGAAAGTTCAAAGCAAAGTGTTCCAACTGTGGGCTCCTTGGTCATGATGCAGCAGAGTGTAGAAAGAATGATGTGAAGTGTTTTAATTGTGGCGAGGTGGGTCACATTAGCCCGAATTGTACCAAACCGAAGCAAGCTCAGGCGGGCGGAAAAGATTTCGCATTAGCAGGTTCAGACGCTACTAATGCGGCGGATCGTTTGATTAAAGGTACATGCTTTATTAATGATATGCCTTTAGTTGCTATTATTGATACTGGAGCGACTCACTCGTTCATTTCTCTTGCGTGTGCTAAGCGGTTGGATTTGTGTATGGTTTCTTTGAGTAGTGGTATGGTTATTGGAACTCCCGCTTCGGGGTCGGTAACTACTTCTTTGGTATGTGCAAGTTGTCCTTTGACCATGTATGGTAAGGACTTCGTTATGGATTTAGTGTGTTTGCCGTTGGAAGGTTTGGACGTAATCTTGGGTATGAACTGGTTGCAATTTAATAGAGTTCATCTGGATTGCTATCACAAGTTAGTAAGGTTTCCTTCTTTGGAAGATGGTGAAAACGAGAGTTTTCTTTCCACTAAGGAGTTGAAGAAACTTTTAGCGGACGAAGCTCAGTTGTTTGGTTTGTTTGCATCGTTGTTGGTGGAGAGCAAAGTTGAGCTCGACGTGTTTCCTGTGGTTTGTGAATTTCCTGAAGTGTTTCCGGAAGATGTTGCGGATGTGCCGCCAAAGAGAGAGGTTGAATTTTCTATTGATCTAGTTCCGGGTACTAGACCGATTTCGATGGCCCCGTATCGGATGTCGGCATCGGAGTTGGTGGAATTGAAGAAGCAGTTGAATGATTTGTTGGATAAGAGATTTGTAAGACCAAGTGTTTCTCCTTAGGGTGCGCCGGTATTGTTGGTAAAGAAGAAGGATGGTAGTATGCGATTGTGTATTGATTATCGACAGTTGAATAAGGTGACAATTAAGAACAAGTATCCGCTTCCAAGAATCGATGATTTGATGGATCAATTAGTTGGAGCCCGTGTTTTTAGTAAGATTGATTTGAGATCCGGTTATTACTAGATTCGGGTTAAGGAAGAAGATATTTCGAAGACGGCTTTTAGAACACGATATGGTCACTATGAGTATACGGTGATGCCATTCGGAGTTTCTAATGCGCCGGGTGTTTTCATGGAATATATGAACCGTATCTTCCACGAGCAGTTGGATCGTTTTGTGGTAGTGTTTATCGATGACATTTTGATTTATTCTAAGTCTCAAGAGGAACACGAAGAACATTTAAGGATTGTGTTGCAGATTTTGAAAGAGAAGAAATTGTACGCAAAATTGTCTAAGTGTGAGTTTTGGTTGTCGGAGGTGAGTTTTCTTGGGCATATTATTTCCGGCAATGGTATTAGTGTGGATCCATCCAAGATCGATGCGGTAATGCAATGGGAGACTCCAAGATCAGTTACGGAAATTCGAAGCTTTTTGGGCTTGGCCGGTTACTACCGGAGGTTTATCGAAGGATTTTCAAAGTTAGCACTTCCGTTAACGCAGTTGACTTGTAAAGGAAAGGCTTTTATTTGGGATGTTAATTGTGAAGAGAGTTTCATGGAATTAAAGAGAAGGTTAACGACAACGCCAGTTTTGATTTTGCCGAATCCTACGGAACCTTTTGTGGTTTATTGCGATGCTTCTTTGTCAGGATTGGGTGGTGTATTGATGCAAGATGGGAATGTCGTGGCGTATGCTTCTAGACAGTTGAGAGTACATGAAAAGAATTATCCTACTCATGATTTGGAGTTAGCGGCCGTAGTGTTCGTTTTGAAAATTTGGAGGCACTATCTTTATGGTGCAAGATTTGAAGTTTTTAGCGATCATAAAAGTTTGAAGTATTTGTTTGATCAAAAAGAATTGAATATGAGGCAAAGGAGATGGCTAGAACTTTTGAAGGACTATGATTTTGGTTTAAATTATCATCCGGGTAAGGCGAATGTGGTAGCCGATGCCTTAAGTCGGAAGTCGTTGCACGTGTCTACTTTGATGGTTAGAGAGTGGGAACTCTTGGAGAACTTTAGAGATTTGAGTTTGGTTTGTGAGTTAACACCGAGTAGTGTGAAGCTGGGTATGTTGCATGTCACGAATGATTTCCTTGCTACGGTGTGTGAAAAGCAAAAGTTGGATTTGAAATTTGTGGATTTGATGACGAATGGAAATGAAGATTTCAAAGTTGATGAATTAGGAGTTTTGAGGTTTCAAGGTCGTATTTGTATTCCCGATGATGCGGATTTGAAAAAGATGATATTGGAAGAGGGACATCGGAGTAACTTGAGTATTCATCCGGGAGCGAATAAGATGTATCAGGATTTGAAGAAGATCTTTTGGTGGTCTGGATTGAAAAGCGATGTTGCTCGTTTTGTGTACTCGTGTTTGACTTGCCAGAAGTCTAAGGTGGAGCATCAGAAGCCTAGTGGATTGATGCAACCGTTGGATATTCCGGAATGGAAATGGGATAGTATATCGATGGATTTTGTTACGGGATTGCCGAATACGCAAAGAGGACATAATGCTATTTGGGTGATTGTTGATAGGCTTACTAAATCGGCTCACTTTATTCCGATTGATATTACTTATTCTTTGGAAAGGTTGGTCGAGATTTATGTTGGCACTATTGTGAAGCTTCATGGAGTTCCTAAGAGTATTGTGTCGGATAGAGATCCTAGATTTACTTCAAGATTTTGGGAGAGTTTGCAAGGTGCCTTGGGTTCTAAGTTGAGATTGAGTTCGGCATATCATCCGCAAACAGATGGTCAAACCGAGAGGACGATTCAATCGTTAGAAGATTTGTTACGTGCTTGTGTGCTTGAACAAGGTGGTGCGTGGGACGGTTATTTAGCATTGATTGAGTTCACCTATAATAACAGTTTCCATTCGAGTATTGGTATGGCGCCATTTGAGGCTTTATATGGTCGGAGATGTCGAACACCTCTGTGTTGGCATGAGACAGGTGAAAAGTCGGTAGTTGGTCCAGAAATGGTACAGCAAACGACGGAAAAGGTGAAATTTATTCGGGAAAAGATGAGAGTTTCTCAGAGTAGACAGAAAAGTTATCATGATAAAAGGAGAAAGGATCTCGAGTTTCAAGAGGGCGACCATGTGTTTTTGAGAGTTACACCGGTTACGGGTGTGGGTCGTGCTTTGAAGTCGAGAAAGTTGACTTCTCGTTTTATTGGCCCGTATCAGATTGTCGCACGAGTTGGTGCTGTGGCTTATCGTGTGGCGTTACCTCCGAACCTTTCGAATTTGCATGATGTATTCCATGTCTCGCAACTTCGGAAGTATGTTCCGGATCCGTCACATGTGATCCCCGATGGATGAAGTTGAAGTAAGAGATAACCTTACAGTTAAAGTTTTACCGGTTAGTATTTTGGACCGTGAAGTTAAGAAACTAAGAGGCAAGGATATTGCGCTTGTGAAAGTGTCCTGGGGAGGTGCCGCAGAAGGCAACATGACTTGGGAGTTGGAGAGCAAGATGCGAGAATCGCATCCAGAGTTGTTTGAATCAGGTGATATTTTCGAGGACGAAAATTTCTAAAGTGGGGGAGAGTTGTAACGCCCCGATTCTGAATTCCCATTAATTGTTGAGTCTTTTAATTTATTTAATTGATGTTTGTTTTAAATTGAGAAATTATATATTACTATGTGGTGTTTGCTTATTTTATCTATTTTTACCAATTCAGAGAGTTTTCGGGGAATTAGAGTAAAAAGGGCATTTTAGACATTTAGCAATTTAGTGTGAGAATTGATTGGTAAGTGTTGGAAAGAATTTGAGAGGAAAGAAATAGAGATAGAAATAGAATAAGAGAGGAAAAGAAAGAAAGATAGTAACATAAGAAGAAAAACAAGAGAAAGAAAAGAGGAGAAGAGAAAGAGAAGAGAAAGTGGAGAGGAAAACCTAGAATCATCAAGGGATCATCACCAAAGCTTGCAATCGATCGGTAAGGGTGTGAAACTCCATCATCTCTTTAATGTATATGATTATATGTGTATGTGTTTGGATTTTGTAGAGTTTCTACTCTTTTTCCACTTAGGTTAGAAGTTGGTTTTGTGAGTAGAATGAGGTTTTAATCGGTTAGAACTCGGATTAGACGATGTAGTTTAGTCGGGTGATGGTAGGGTTGTGCCACTGAGACTGGTTTGGATTTAATCGGTTGATTTTGTGGAGTTTGGGCTCTTGAGACAGCCATGGAAGTTCTGTCTTCGCAGGCTCGCCAGGCGAATGGCAGCGAAGCTTCGCCAGGCGAAGCCCAGCGAGCTGCAGCGAAGCAAGTCAGAAGCAACACCCTGTATTCGCTGGAAAGTTCGCCAGATGAGGTTAGTTGGCGAAGGTTCGTCAGGCGAGTGTGTAGCGAGCCTCAGCGAGTAATTCCAGAATTACTCCCAGTGGACTTCGCTGGGAAGTTCGCCAGGCGAAGGCCAGCGAGCATTCGCTGCGTGGCTTCGCCAGGCGAAGGTTGGCGAACCTGACAGTGTTATTTGTTTTGCTGTTTATTCATAGCATGATTTTTGGCCGATTCAATTATGATTAATGCCTATATGAATGATTGATGTGTGAACTGTTTCGACATGTCGTGCTGTGGGTGGCCGAAAGGCGTGAATCCTAGATTGTAGAGCCAATGGTGAATCTTGAACGTTTGATAATCTTGTGTATTTGCTTGAATTGAATAGAAACGCATTGATAGGCTGATATGTGTGTAAACCATGTGTGAAATGGTGCATAATGTGAATGCATGATAGATATATGCGATGTATGTGATAAATGCAATGAGTATGTTTGTGAACATAGTATGCATTTTGTGTTGATCGATCCCTCGGAGGATTAGCATTGTGTAGCATCTTAGTATGCATTTTGTGTTGAATGAATATAACTGTGTATGTTATATATGATTGTTGGGAGAAACATATAGTAAATGTTCATGTGTATGTGTAGAGACATGATTAATTGTATATGCTTAATGTGGCGAGAACATAATTTGAGTATAACTTGTACAAATATGAATATATGTACATATACAATTTTATGCATTAACTGTTATGATATTGTTTCTCACCCTTCTGCTGTTTTATAATGCTCTATGAGGCATTGCAGAGTAGGAAGCTGGAGGTTCTTTTTGTGAAGCGATGTCTTCATTCTTTTTGGTCAATGGCTCTGATATGTAACATCTGGGTAGTTAGGAAGCCTTTGACTCTTTTGGAGTTACATTTGTTTTGATTCCTTGTGATACATCTGTGTATGTATCTGCTGTGGATATGGTTGTAAAGCATGAATTAATTGAATGGTTGTATATACTTTTATGTATGTGATCGATTCAATATTTGGATGTTTCCGCTTTTATTCTAAATATTGAGATGTGGGTTACCCATTGTTGCATATCTATTTTGAGCAGGTATCGTATGTGTTTAATTTCATGATAATGTGATGCGCCTCTTATATACCATGTTTTAATTAAACTCTGATGAAATAAATTTTCTAAGTGCCTAATTGATTTATTTGATTAATTTGGGGGTATAGAAAGGGGGTGTTACAGGGAAAGGGCTCCAAGACCTAGTTCTAAGTCATGGAAGTCATGGATTGAGATGTTAAGGTATGTGTATGGATGAGTCAAGATCAAGTTCAAGAGAATCAAGAGTGGTTGGAGGGGTTTGAGACAGGGTTCCTAGGGTAAAATCCCCTGTAGAACACTGAACTTCCAAGCCACACAAGTCCAAATACAAGTTTCAAATGGAGTCTTGAACAACATGAAACCTGTAGAGCTTCTCAATAGCTTTAATTTGAGTACTAGAAGTCTTCAAGAAGATTTGTATAACTCAAGTTATGGTTCTTGCAAGTTACAGGTCATCAGAGGACACTGAAATTTATCTGTGAAAGTCACTTGACTTCCAAGCAACTTTTACCAATCAAGGAATTTTCAAATGGATTATTTGCCAACATAAGAATTGTAGGTCTTGATCTTAGCTTTAGTTTGAGTACTAGAAGTCCTCAAGAAGATTTGTGGAACTCAAGTTATGGTCTTGGCAATCCAGGGGTATTTTGGGAAAGTTGAATTATAGGTCATGTTTCAACATAGGTCAAAATCTCTATCTTCCACTCCTCAAATGAAAAAATGTTCAACATGAGATGTGCTTAAAATGATGTTTTTGGGCTAGGTAAGAAGTCATGAGAGCTTGGAAGGGTTTGTTTCACAAAATTTCAAAAATGGCCTAAAATAAGGATGGATTTTAAATGAACCAAAGAGGAAAATTGAGATTTTTGAGCTATAGGTCCAAACCAAGCCATATGACATACCAAATTGATTGGAAAACATATTTTGGAAACAATGAAATTCCCACATTTTTGAGTTGAGGGATAATTTCATGACTTCCTTTGTAAAGTGGTTACTTACATTATAAGTCACATATGCAAAACCACTCTTTAGAGCATAACCAAGGTCTTAACCCTTGCCAATCTATTCAAAATGTCATCTAAGGATATTTTGGATCAGAATGAGGTGCAAATACAAGCTTAGAACTCAGCTGCCATGTATGAGCTTCTCATGACATTTTCAAATGCAAGAGATATTGAACTTCTCATTGGATCAATCCAGAAGGTTCTAGAGCTTTCATACATGCTCTATATAAGTATTAGAGTTAGTTCAAGGCATGGGTTGGTGCAGATTGAGTTTTGAGTTTTCATCTTGCAAATCCAAATCGGTTATACAAATTGGAGAGGTTTCAATTCCAACTTTTGCATTCAGAAGTATTGTTATGAGTTTGTGAGTGAATTTGGATAGATTTCTGATCAAGAACTGTGAAGAATCGTGAGATAGCATATTGATTTCATCTCTTGCAACTTAGAATCGAATTTGGTGATTCAAGAAGATTCAACACAAATTGATGCATACAGAAGCTTGATTATCACTCGTAGATCGTATCTGGAAGATCTTGGAGCTTGATTTGAAGCTTTGCTCACTCTGTTCATCCCAAATTTGCAGGTATGTAAACTTCATTCTATGGCTTGATTCATGTAGATTCCTTAGGTTTTAGATGGTGATATTCATTGTAGATTATGGCTAGGTGGATTCTGGTAACTAATTTCACGATTTAGAGACAAAATTAGGTTGAGCACCATTTCTGTTCATGGATGTATCTTGATGATTCTTGAGGATTAAACCTAGTTAGATAGTGGATTTTACTCAGGGTGAAGTGGTGATGAATTTAGGCTTATCAATTTTAGGTTTAGTGAGGTTTGAATCTTGAGCAATTTCTGAAAGTTGCTTCGTGTTTTGAGAATGAGAAGGTTTCAATACAATTGGATGATGTGGTTGAGTTCCTTGTGGAGAAACGATTTGAATGATGATTATTAGGGTTGAGTTTTGGTGAGGATCAATGGAGTTGTGTTTGGAGAAGATGAAGGTCGCAACTCTGTTCACCCATGGCTTCTTTCTCCCTCCAAAATTCAAAGGTAGAAGATAAGCTTATCACCCTAGGATCTTCAGTAGACTTTGACTAGAACCATCATCCCACGGCTCAGATTGTGTTTCGTTTTGTGAAGTACTCAGAAAACATCCAAAACGCCCCGTTTCATTTAGTTTTTGGCATGGGCTTAGTGAAAATTATGCTATCCCCACCCTGCTTCCAAAGCCCACTGAGAAACACACATAAAATAGTTGCTATTTGGCACAACTTTTTTTTCATTTTTTCATGATATTTCCATTTATTTTCTGAATTGCTTTGGGCTTAATGCGCACAGTGATAATCACACCCCCCTATGGGCCCATCTCTGATATTGAACTGACATCAATTGCTATTTGTCCCGCTTGTTTCCCATTTTCATTTTATTTTCTCATCATTTTTATGGTTTTGACATAGTTAATAAAAATTTCACAATAAATTGAAAAATAATCATTTTAGGATGGGATATTTTCTTCCCTATTTTCATTAGGACCTCTAGAAAAGTTTGAAATAATAAAAACATTAATTCATGCATTTTCCATTTTCTGCCATATTTTACATTTTTAATTGCTTTTATTTTGCATTTATTTGATACTTCCACTTTTTGATTTTTGTATGAGCATTTCATTTTGAGTTTTAAGGTGATTCTTTTTGCTCTAGTTAGAGTAGAGACACATGCTCCCTTAGTGATTTTTCTCATATTTTTATGATGAAATTTAGGTTAGTTTTGAATAATGAACTTTAGGGTGCTAGGATTATGGTTTTACAACACTTAGGTGTAGTTTAGGGCATAGTTTGGAGACTTAGGGTTTGATTTGGGCCATGGGGTTTATGTGGGTTATAGGGTATATAGTTAGGTTCCCTTAGAAATTAATCCAGTATTTTATGATGAGTATTACTATTTTATTTGATTTTTGCAACTTGTATGATGTTTGTGTGTTTCCCCCTTGGGCATTTGGCTTGTTTGCTTGGTTTGGGCTATTCTAATTGGGCTTGGGGCTTGAGTTTTTCTTGTTGGAGCTCATGAAGACATTGGAGATGATTGGAGACAAAGGATGGAGCTTGGAGCATGAAGATTCTTATCCTTGAAGGTTGCTTTTGAAGACTTAGGAGATGGGAGATATAGGGAGAGCTTTAGATTAGATTGATTTCTTCTTTCAAACATAGAGAGGTTCTTGTGCCTCTATTCTATCCCATGACACAAGGTCCCCCAAAGAAGTTCCATCTCTCCTTAGGAGGGATGTAGAGCATGCTTTGGTTGGGTAGAACCTTGAGGATACCTTTCACTTGCTATGTTAAGATCTAAATGATTTCCTTGGGTTGTCACTAAGCCTCTTAACATTTCAACTTCATCTATCATTAGTTGATTTTCTTCTGGAGTGATTGCATTGAGGATGGAAATCTATGGAGGATGGAGTTAATTGAATATTGGTGAAGATAAAACTTGTACCTGTCAAAGAGGGTTATCTGTTGAAGTTAGGGTCCTGCTGCTGTTTGAAGCTGTTTATTTGTTGGGGTTCATTGCTTGCCAGAGTTTGGAAATTTTTGAAGACAAGAGCTTATCTAAAGCTTAGGGATCATTGTAGAATGAAGATGGGAGCTTGCTTGGAGTTGTTATTGTCAACTTTTTTTGCTGTTAATCAGTTGTAGCTGTCAGAGCTGTTGTTGTTTGAGTTGCTTACTGTAGGAGCTGGTGTTGCTGTCAGAGCTGGTGTTGGATTTTATTTCTTTTACTGTATTGTCTGTTGGCTTGTTCAGCTTGCCCCTTAGGTTGAAGTGAAGCTGTTTCACTTTGCCTATTGTTTTCCCAGGTTCGAGGTTGAGTGGGACTCCCTTGGCTCGCTTGTATTGCTGCATCTCATGCATTTTACTGTTTACCGTATATCTGTTTCTTTTGTTGTTTATCCCCAAGGATCTCTAATTTCCTCTATGCAGGAGGGAATTATGACAGACATTAGGTTGTAATCCATGCATGACAACATTAGGGTAGTTTTGATTCCCATTTCAAACCCTAGGTTTTTAGAGTTCTTTCTCTTCTATCTCAAAACAATTCAAAACACAGTAATAAGGATAATCGATGTCGTACGCTACGAGCCTTAATCTATTTGAGAGAGGGTTGCTGGAGGGTCACTCTTCAGTAATCTGACTGCTTAGTGTGTTACCCTTAGGGTGACATACAACGTAGTCACCCTCAAATCATAGTCTCTAGTGCGTCAGAGATTGCAAACATCATAAAAAATAGTTCTTGCGTAAAAGACTGAAAACAAACATCAAAGTGTCGTTTTTGTCCGCTCGGACTCTTAATCAGAAGAAAACCCTTTCATAAGGTAATAAAAAACAATCAGACAAGCTTGTGTATTCCGTAGCCCGAACTACGTTTGCTCTGATCTTTCATGCCGTATGAAAGTACGTAGGCATAGGATGCCATATCCTAGTGAGCAACCTTCCCCTCCTTTCCCGTAGGTAGGCGAACTACGTTGACTCTGATTTCTCGTTCCAGACGGGAATACGTAGGCATAAAGTGAGATACTTTGCTGAGTCCTTTCATTTTCTTTTTGACCCCAGACCTGTAGAATAGATAGAATAACAATCCGTACCAGAAAACAAGCGTGGATCCCGTTGAGTACGGCGGACGTGAGGGGTGCTAATACATTCCCCTTGCGTAATCGACTCCCGAATCCAGGATTTGGTTGCGACGACCATTCCTTTCCCGTTTTGCGTTAGGTTTACTCTGAGCGTTTCCTTTCCCTCCATTGGGATAAATAACGCACAGTGGCGACTCTTCTGTCATAGCTGGCGCCGATTTTCGCGGTAGCGGCAAGTACCCATTGCGATAAGCTGAAGAAGTCTCAGGCGCCTCAGGCCAGTGGTAAAGTGTTTGTAGTGGTAGGAACTCAACCTGCCGGTGAGGAGCGTTCTATCAAAGGTACTTGTTTTATCAATAATGTTCCTTTGATTGCTATGATTGATACGGGTGCAACCCACTCATTCATTTCTGTTGTTTGTGTGAAAAGATTAGGATTGGTGTCGTCTACTATTGAGCAACAGTTGACTATTGAAACTCCCTCTATTGGTTCAATGACTACTTTTTTGGTGTGTTTGAAGTGTCCGCTGACTATTTTCGGCAGAGATTTTGGAGTGGATTTGATTTGTCTGCCACTTGGTAAGATGGATGTTATTCTGGGTATGAACTGGTTAGAGTTCAACCGAGTCTACATCGATTGTTTTCGGAAGGTGTTGTTGTTCCTTACTCCA
Source organism: Lathyrus sativus (assembly GCA_963859935.3). Classification (NCBI taxonomy): domain Eukaryota; kingdom Viridiplantae; phylum Streptophyta; class Magnoliopsida; order Fabales; family Fabaceae; genus Lathyrus; species Lathyrus sativus. Next base: position 184,235,369 of record OZ012736.1, on the reverse strand, counting down.
GAAGAGGAAGCATTGGCGGATTCCTTGTCTAATAAGGAATTGAGGACTTTGTTAGAGGACGAAGCTAAAATGTTTGCTTTATTTGCATCATTATTTGTTGACAACAAGGCGTCGATGGAAGAGTTGGCGGTGGTGAATGAATTTCTTGAAGTATTCCCTAATGATATTACGGAATTGCCTCCGACAAGAGAAGTTGAATTTAGCATTGATCTTGTTCCTGATACGAGACCTATATCTATGGCGCCGTACAGGATGTCGGCAGTGGAATTGGTCGAATTGAAATATCAGATTGGAGAATTGTTGGATAGGAAGTTTATCAGACCGAGTGTGTTGCCTTGGGGAGCTCTAGTGTTGTTGGTAAAGAAGAAAGATGGTAGTATGTGTTTATGCATCGATTACCGTCAGTTGAATAAGGTGACCATTAAGAATAAGTATCCTCTTCCAAGGATTGATGATTTAATGGATCAGTTGGTGGGAGCTCATGTGTTTAGTAAAATTGACTTAAGGTCGGGTTACCATCAGATCAGAGTGAAAGAAGGTGATGTTCAGAAGAAAGCGTTTAGAGCTTGTTATGGACATTACGAATATACAATGATGCCTTTTGGAGTGTCTAATGCGCCAGGAGTGTTTATGGAGTATATGAACCGAATACTCCATTCTTATCTAGATCAGTTTATTGTGGTGTTTATTGATGATATACTGATTTATTCTAAGTCTGAAGAAGAGCATGCAGGACATTTGAGAATTGCATTGCAAGTGCTAAAAGATAGCAAGTTGTTTGCTAAACTATCAAAGTGTGAATTCTGGATGAAGGCTGTGATTTTCTTGGGGCATATGATATCTGGTGACGGTGTAGCGGTGGACCCATTGAAAGTGAGTGCAGTGGGAACCACCAAAGACAGCAACGGAAATTAGAAGCTTTTTGGGTTTGGCAGGTTATTACCGAAGGTTTATTGAGGGGTTTTCTCGTTTGGCGTTGCCATTGACCCAGTTGACGAGGAAGGATCGAGTTTTTATGTGGGATGCTGCTTGTGAAGAAAGCTTTAAGGAACTGAAGAAGAGATTGACTTCGGCACCAGTGTTAATATTTCTGAATCCGAGTGAACCTTTTCTGGTGTATTGTGATGCGTCTAAGATGGGATTAGGCGGGGTTCTTATGCAGAACAGTAAGGTGGTGGCGTATGCTTCGCGGCAATTGAGGATGCATGAAAGGAATTACCCTACTCATGACCTTGAATTAGCTACGGTAGTTTTTGTGTTAAAGATATGGAGGCATTATTTATATGGTTTGAGATTTGAGGTGTTCACTGACCATAAGAGTCTGAAATATCTGTTTGATCAGAAGGAGCTGAATATGAGACAGAGAAGATGGTTGGAATTCTTGAAGGATTACGATTTCAGTTTGAGTTATCATCCAAGAAAGACGAATGTGGTAGCCGATGCTTTGAGCAGGAAAAGAATTCATATGTCGGCTTTAATGGTAAAAGAAATGGAGCTAATTGAGCAGTTCATAGATTTGAGCATGGTTTGTGAGTTTACGGCAGGTGGTGTGATGTTGGGCAAGTTGCAAGTGAACAATGATTTCTTGGATATGATTAGAGAGAACCAAAAGCTAGATATGAAGCTAGTGGATTTGATGTCGGGAGTAGGAAGCAACTCCGATGGTGATTTTAAGTTGGATAACACAGGTGTGTTGAGGTTCAGAGGCAGGATTTGTGTGCCGGATAATGATGAGCTGAAGAAGTCAATTTTGAATGAGGGATATTGTAGTGGTTTGAGTATCCATCCGGGAGCTACGAAGATGTACCATGATTTAAGGAAAATATTTTGGTGGTCGGGTATGAAAAGTGACATATCTCGATTTGTTTACGCCTATTTGGTATGTCAGAAGTCGAAGGTGGAACATCAGAGACCCTATGGAATGATGCAACCGTTGGAAGTTCCGGTTTGGAAATGGGACTGTATAACCATGGATTTCATTACAGGTTTGCCGAACACGACAGGAGGATTTGACGTTATTTGGGTGATTGTGGATCGACTTACGGAGTCTGCATATTTTGTGCCGATCAATATAAGTTTTCTGTTGGAGAAGCTAGCAGAGATTTATATTCGGGTAATAGTGAAGCTTCATGGTGTTCCGTCGAGTATTGTGTCGGATAGAGATCTGAGGTTTACTTCAGAATTTTGGAAGAGTTTACAGGAAGCCTTGGGTACTAAGTTGAAGTTGAGTTCAGCTTACCATCCGCAAACTAATGGTCAGTCAGAAAGGACTATTCAATCGCTAGAGGATTTACTAAGGGCTTGTGTGTTGGAAAAGGGTGGTGCGTGGGATACTCATTTACCGTTGATCGAGTTCACGTACAACAACAGTTACCATTCTAGTATCGGAATGGCACAGTTTGAAACTTTGTATGGTAGGAGATGCAGAACTCCTCTGTGTTGGTATGAGACGGGTGAGAATGTGGTATTGGGGCCAGAGATTATGCAGCAGACTACTGAGACAATTCAGATGATTCGTTAGAAAATGAAAGCGTCTCAGAGTAGGCAGAAGAGCTATCATGATAACTGGTGGAAAGAGCTGGAATTCAGTGAAGGAGATCACGTGTTCTTAAGGGTTAACCCAGTGACTGGTGTGGGTCGTGCGTTGAAGTCCAAGAAGTTGGATCCTAAGTTTATTGGGTCGTATAAAATTTTGCAGAGAATTGGTGTTGTGACTTATAGGGTGGCGTTGCCGCCTGAACTGTCGAATTTGCATGACGTGTTTCATGTGTCGCAACTTCGAAGGTATGTCTCGGACCCATCTCATGTGATTCAAAGGGATGAAGTTCAAGTCAGGGAGAACCTTATTGTTGAGACGATGCCATTGAGGATCGAAGATCGTAAGATGAAGCATTTCCGAGGAAAGGAGATATCTTTGGTGAAAGTGGTTTAGGGAGGTGTTGCAGGAGGCAGTGTGACCTGGGAATTTGAAAGCAGAATGCGGGAAGCGTATCCAGAATTGTTTCCGTCAGGTAATTTTCAAGGACGAAAATAATTAAAGTGAGGGAGAGTTGTAACACCCATTTTAATTATTTAATTTTTCCGGTGTTATTTTAATTCGGCATCTCTTCTGTGGGGATTATTTAAGAAGTTATAGCCTTTAATATTAGTATAATAAAATTAATAATGATAATAATTTGATAATTAATAGTAATGGTATTATTATTATTATTATTACTACTATTATTAATATTATTGGAATTAAAAGAAATGAGGAATAAGTGTGATAAGGGGTATTTGGTGAGTTTAGAAAAGAGAAACACGATCAAGTGGGAGAGAAGAGGAAGGAGAGAAGAACAAGTACAAGAGGAAGAAGAAGAAGGTTAGGCTGTCGGATTCTTGGAAGTTTTCAATGATCAGAGCAACTAGTCGAGGTAAGGGGGAGAAACGGGTTTAAATTGGTAATTGCATGAATGGGGTAGTTGGGGATTCCTTAACCCCATAGGGATTTGATGATCATGATTAAGATGTTGTAATGTTCTGATTATTGTTTCCATGGATGAATAGTGTTTATGTTGTTAGAAATTGGTGAAATTATGTTATCATAGCCTTGCATGTGATGAATGTAGGGATTTGTTGGGTGTTCTGAGTAGTTTACCGTTTAGGTCGGAAATGATTTAATCGGTAGATTTGGTGATTTATCGGGTAAAGTCTGGAATAAATAGTGTGGTTTAGTCGTAAAATGCTAGGCTAAGACTGGTTTTGTAACACCCTTTTTACACCCATAAGAAAATACATAATTAATCAGAGTAAATTAACATGCTTTCACAAAAGGGCGCCACATATTTAATAAAAATATCACATACACCTGTCATACTCGTGTAACATTGAAATAAATAATCATTCTATTAAATTTTCATCTTGCATGTAGCAGCGGATTCAATTTGTTTACGTAAAACCTTTCTCAGAATATTCATGTTCATCACATAATCATCAACACTTAGGCACAGAGGCCATTATCATATTATTTCAATAAACAAGGAGACATAGTATATATCTAAAATATAAATCAAGCGATCCCAGTGTTACACGACCAGAGCATGACTCGACCCAACATAAATAAATCACTAAACAACTGCACCAGCAGAGACCTCGCAACTACTAGCAGTACAACTCCAAGATACCTGCACGATGTCATGAAGGACATCATTCCAGCAGAAGGGTGAGAAACATTACCATAATAATCAAAGCACATAATCATATATAAGTTCGCAAGTACAGAATACATACATTTCACATTTTCTCACCACAATGCATATTAACACAATAACCATGCACATAATATATCTATAGCATCGAATACACATATTATACTCCTCACCACAATACTTCACATACCTACTAACATACATCGCAAAGCATATATGTATAAAACCAAACATTTCATCATGCGCACATTCACAATTTCAACTAATCCACATAGACACATACATTATGTTTCATTTACCACAAATCATATAAACATATACAATCATACTTAATCATCAATTCAATAGTCAATATCTTTCATATTTATTCATTCGCAACTCGCATTTCAACAATTCATACACACGTTCATATTTTCATATAACAATCGCAACCATGCCATGTGATTCATGAAAAACTCATCCAATATCATTAATCCCCTTTCAGGATTATGGGTACGTCACTTATACCCTACCAGGAACAACATCTCAGTTATTCTACCCCGGTAACTACTTCACTAGGAACGACACATTACCATTCTACCCTAGTGAGTACAACTCTTCCACATATACTTCAACATCATTCTCATATTTATCAGGCAATACATATATATATATATATATATATATATATATATATATATATATATATATATATATATATATATATATATATATATATATATATATATATATATATATATATATATATATATATATATATATATATATATATATATATATATATATATATATATATATATATATATATATATATATATATATATATATATATATATATATATATATATATATATATATATATATATATATATATATATATATATATATATATATATATATATATATATATATACTATTACATTCTTTTACATTATTCACAATTCATCATATACTTCACAATGCATAAATATGCACACAACCAAGCATATTCAATCATGCTTCTATAATTCACATCATTTTCACATAAACATTTACATACATGCTTATTTCACCAATGCATCATATAAAGATGAATATGCAACTCATAGAGACCGACTCACGACTCTATGCAGATGCAAATACGGTACCGACTCATTCAGCAGGTTCAATTGAAGAACCAAATGGAATCATCGCTCGTTATCGAAGTAACTCCCCGTCGGGCCTACGATGTTCACCCATCGCTCACACCCCACATGGGCACACGATGTTTCAGGATTGCTCACACCCCATATGGGCACACAATCTGATTGCTCACACCCCACACGGGCACACAATCGTTCTGTAGATTCACTACGGAATCAAGAAATAATCATCGCTCACACCCCACATGGGCACACGATGTTTCACATGCGACATGACTCATGACACTCATGAAATGCACACATGCTTACAAACACACTCATGCATATATCACATTTCACTGCATACATTTATTATGCATTCACATCATATATATATCATAATGCATATATATGTTCATCATTCATTTCACACCATTTAATACATGGATTACATTCACAATCAATCTCATCATGCATTTATATTCAATTCAAGCAAATGCACAAAATTGCCCAACGGCCACATTTCACACTTCATAATTCACAATCTAGGATTCACGCCATACGACTACCCACAACACATCACAACCCAGCATACAAGCCACTCATGCAAGAAGAGGTCGATCGCAATCGATACCTCAGACCAATACAGCATGAAACCACAAAAAAAAACCATCCTGTCACGTTCGCTACACACTCGCCTAGCGAGCTGCTAGCGAGTGTTTGCGACATGCTCGCCTAGCAAGCGCAAACAGAAGCTACAAACTTCATTCACTACCTCGTTCGCCACAACGAACCTCCAGCGAACCATTCGCTACCCCATTCACTACCTGCAAAGGGGATCAAAACCATATTGTCCCAAGTCTGGGACCATTCGCTACACACTCGCCTAGCGAGCTGTTAGCGAATACTCGCTACCTGCTAGCCTAGCGATGGTGCTAGCGAGCGCCTGCGGGAAATCAAAAACTCCACTGTTCATCATCTCCAAAACCTCCAAAATCACCCGATTCAATCCAAACTTGTTCCAGTAGCCTTAGCCTAACATATCTCGACTAATCTACATCATTTATTCTCGATTCTAACCGTTAAACAACGATTTCTACCGATTAATTCTAATTCCGACCTAAAATGGAAACTCTACAAAAACACCCAAACAATCCAACACACATACACAATCATACGCATTGATTAAGATAGTAAGATTTCACACCCTTACCTTAGATTAATCGGAGCCAAAAGAATCTCTCGATTATTCCAAGCTTTTCCTTTTCACTTTCTCTTTTCTCCCCTTCTACTTTCTTTCTCTTCTCTTTCTCTTCTCTTATGTTTTCTATTATTTCTTTCTTTTCTTTCCACTTCATCATATATATACTTTTCTCTTTATTTCTTTCCACTATATTTCCTCTCTCAAAACATCTACCAATCCATTAAACAATCATCTAATTATTTCAGTAATTAGAATAATCCAAATAAATCAATTAGTTAACACAAATAATTAATTAATGAAAATTGGGCTGTTACAGGTTTTGGTGAGAACCAGTTGGGTTTTGAGCTTCTGAGGAATTTTTGAACAGTGAGATTTTTGTGAAATCACAGACATTCGCCAGCACCTTCTCTGAGCAAGCTAGTAGCGAGCATTCGCTAGACGAGTTGGGTAGCAAACAATTCCAGTAGCCACTGTCTGCATTCGCTAGCAGGTTCGCTAGGTGAATGAGGCAGCGAGCATTCGCTGAGGCCTCGCTAAGCGAGTGAGCCAGCGAGCGTGACATAATGTGAGTTTTGTGCTGTTTTTCCTTGTGATTCGTTTTGTAGGATTCCTTGGGTTGTGATAGGTCGAGAGACGTTGTTTAATGGTGAAGAGAGTATACTTGATGTGGAAAGGTGAATTATGAAATATTAAATTTAATTGACATGATTAAATGGTGGGTAAGACATATATATGTAATATGTATATGATGCATAGTGAGGCGATCGGGAGGATCGTGTGTACTCAATGTTCAATGTGATTTCCCTATTATTTAACTTGATTGATATAATTTATTGGTATATATATATATGTGTGTGTGATGTATGATGATGTGATTAGTATGATCGTGTGCACTTAGTGTGCTTGATGTTTGTGTGTTGTGCATTTGGTGTTGTGCATATCAGGGTGTCTTGGTGGGATGGATCATGTCTCAGGAGGAGCGTAAGTGATCCATCCGTACTCCTTTGTGGAGGATGGTGGGGTTGAATCATGTCTCGGATGGAGCATAAGTGATTCAACTGTACTCCCTTAAGATGTTTATGAGGTGCTCCATTGTGGAGGGTTGATGGCCCAGTGTCCATCGGTGATTGCGGAGTTAAATCATGTCTCAGGAGGAGCGTAAGTGATTTACCCGTACTCCTTTGTGGAGAATTATGGGGATAGATCATGTCTCAGGAGGAGCGTAAGTGATCTATCCTGTTTATGATGTGCTCCATTATGGAGGGATGATGGCCCAGTGTCCATCGGTGATTGCGGAGTTGAGTCATGTAATAGGAGGAGCGTAAGTGATTCACTCGTACTCCTTTGTGGAGAATTGTGGGGATAGACCATGTCTCAGAAGGAGCGTAAGTGATCTATCCTGTTTATGATGTTCTCCCTTATGGAGGGTTGATGGCCCGATGTCCATCAGTGATGTTGAGTCGGTATCCCATGCATCTGTTTGGTTGCATTCTTGCATTATGATATGTTGTGTTGATGATTGGACAGTAGGTCCTGTTTGATGTTGGTGGGGTGATGATTGTTTATTTACTGCCTTTTTATTCATGTATTTTATTCCCGATAATTTTGAACATGTTTTCTCACCCCTCTGTTGTTGTTGTGGTCTGTGCTTCTTCTGAAGTACAGATAATCCAGGTGCATAGCTAGCTTGGATAGTGGTGTGCGAGTCGACTCCTAGGATGCTCTGTGACGTATCGTATTTTGGTGAATCTTGAAGATGAATGAATATTTTGTGTATTTTGGCGGATGGCCGTGAATGATGTATATATTAATGATAATTTTCCGCTGCTTTATTTTGAAAACCATATAAAGAAGTGTTTTGTTGAATTTGTGAATGTAATATCCCACTTTTGGAATGGAAACTCTGATATTTATTTGACTCAATCACATTTTATTTTAATTTGGGAAGTGGGGTGTTACCCATCACAAACCATGTAGCAGGTGATCAAAGAAATATGCAAGAACGATCATGATCAAAGTGTCGAAAATGCACATAATCGAGAATTGAAAAATGACATATTGAAATATTGCATAAATGCTTCAAAGAATAGGTGAATAGATCATAAAACATCCATAAATATCAAACATATCAAGCCATGAAAGCTATATGAGGAAAGAATAGCAAACGAGCTTGAAAACGGGCAAAAAATGACATTCTGCCCTTGAGTAACCGGTTACTTAAAGCAGGTAACCGGTTACTTGCTCAAAAATGGAGAAAATAGGCTAAAATTATGCAGAGTAAGAGTAACCGGTTACCACTGTAATAGTGGCAAAAACAAATTTTTGAAAATCACTTTTTACAACCAAAAGATTTCCCCAATCATCCACATGCTATGCTTGACATTTGTGCACAAAAAATGAAGTTCGAAGGCACTTAAACATCAATTAATCATCAATGCAAAACATTAAACATGGAGAAAAAAGATTAAGAAATCACATGATTAAGCAAAACTAAAAAAACGGTTGAACTACATCGTAAACACGCGAAATAGATCGAAACGATAAATCAAGTGAAAGATAACCAACCTACAAGGCTGAGATTTGCCTTGGATGTTGTTCCTATTGATATATGATGAGAAGAAGAAAAGAAAATCAGAGAATTCAAAATTTGCAACCAAAATTGTAGCGAAACCGAGAAAATTGCGACAAAATCTCCAAATATGAAATTGCACCGAATAAGCTTGAAGTAATCACTTGAGATGAATCAAAAGCCAATAAAACTCCAGAAAATAAGGTAGAATTACAAGATGATGATGGCTAAGCTCAAGATAAAGCACTTCCAGAGAAGAAGTTGCTACTCTTTAATGGAGGATTTGAGCTTTAGTGAGGTTTTAGGAAGATGATGGAGATGAATGTGAAAATGTTGCAGAAAATTAAGAGAGAATGTGAGAGAATTGAGAGTGATCAATGGAGAATTTGGAAAAAATAATTGAGCCCCCTTGTGAAATGGTGCTGATTTGCTTATATAGAGTTTTGCTTCGGAGTTGCTAGGTTCAGAGTGAGCTTTGGATGTAGCCTCGGAACTAGCATTGGAGTTAGTTAGGCTTAACTGACTAAGTCGGAGGTGTCGCTACTGCGAAAATCGGCGCCGGCTATGACAGAAGAGTCGCCACCGTGCGTTATTTATCCCAACGGAGGGAAAGGAAACGCTCAGAGTAAACCTAACGCAAAACGGGAAAGGAATGATCGTCGCAACCAAATCCTGGATTCGGGAGTCGATTACGCAAGGGGAAGGTATTAGCACCCCTCACGTCCGTCGTACTCGACGGGATCCACGCTTGTTTTCTAGTACGGATTGTTATTCTATCTACACTGAAGGTCTGGGTTAAAAAGAAAAGAAAATGACTCGGCAAAGTATCGCAATTTATACCTATGTATTCCCGTCTGGAACGAGAAATCAGAGTCAACGTAGTTCGCCTACCTACGGGTGAAGGTGGGGGAAGGTTGCTCGCTAGGATACGGCATCCTATACTTACGTACTTTCATACAGCATGAAAGATCAGAGCAAACGTAGTTCTGACTGTTTTTGATTACCTTCAAAAAGGGTTTTTCTTGATTAAGAGCCCAAGCGGACAAACATGACACTTTGATGTTTGTTTTGAATCTTTTACGAAAGAAGTGTTTTTTCGTTTGTTTGCAATCTTTGACGCACTAGAGACTATGATTTGAGAGTGACTACGTCGCGTGTCACCCAAAGGGTACCACACTAAGCAGCCAGACTACTGGAAAGAAGCTCTCCAGCAACCCTTTCTCAAATGGCTTAAGGCTCGTAACGTACGACATCGATTAACCTTATTACTGTATTTTGAGTTGTTTAAGATGAGAAGAGAAAGAAGCTCTGAAAAGCCTAGGGTTGAAAAGGGAATAAAACTAACCTAATGTTGTCATGCATGGATAAGAATCCTAATGTCTGTCATAATTCCCTCCCGCACAGAGGAAATCAGAGATCCTAGAGGATAAACAGAAAAAGAAAGCAAGCAAATACAGTAAAATGCATGCAATGCAGCAATACAAGCGAGGCAAGGGAGTCCCATTCAACCTCGAACCTGGGAAAACAACAGGCAAAGTGAATCAACATTCACTTCAAACCTAGGGGGCAAGTTGTACAAGCCAACAAACAATATAGAAAACAAAAACCACAGCAGAGGAGGCAGCCCAGACAGCAACACCAAACTCCTACAGTTGACAGCCCAAGCAGCAGCTCTTACAGCAACAGCTTTTATCTTCAAACAATCCTCATGAAAGGCATCTTCAACCTCTTAGATCTTCATCCCCAAGCTCTAGCAAGCTCCACCAAGAAATATTTTTTATTGAGATCAAATTATAATGAAGGGAAACCAGTGAAAACCAAAGGAAGTCACTAGAAACCATCATCTGCAAAGAAAGGTATCCTCAAAAGTTCTACTCTTTAAGGCATACCACTCATCCCTCCAAGGGAGAGATGGGGTTTCCTTAAGAGGACTTTGAATCATAGGATATGATGGAAGCACACAAAGCATTCCATGTTTGAGAAAAGAAATGAACTAAGTCTAAAAAGCTCTTCCTAAAATCCTAATTTTCCTAAGCTCCTGACAAGCAATCCAACATAGAAGAAATCTTCAACTCCAAGCTTCTTCAAGCCATCCAAAGCAACTTCATTTGATCTTCAATTCATCCAAGCAAAGCCCAAGCCAAAAGCACACCCAAAATAGCCCCACACAAAATAAACAAACCAAATATCCAAAGGAGAAACCCACAAACATCACACCAATTGCAAAAATCAAATAAAATGCTAAAACTCATCATAAAATCCTAAGTAAATTTCTAAGGGAACCTAACCCTATACCCAATACCCCATATAAATGCCAAAACCTAAATCAAACCCTAAGTCCCCAAACTATGTTCTAAACTACAACTAGTTGTTTTAAGACCCTAATTCTAACACATCTCCTATTTACCTCTCAAACTAACCTAAATTTTATTCACAAAAATATGATAAAATTCCTAAGGGTACATTCTTCACTAATCTAATCAACCTCACAAGAATCACTCAAAAATTCCTCACCAAATTCTCATACTAAATTCAGAAAAATGAAGTATCAAACAAATGTAAAATAAAAGCATTAAAATTGTAAAATATGCCAGAAAATATAAAATGCATGAAATTAATATTTTTTAATCCTATAAAATTCTAGAGACCCTAAGAAAACCAGGAAAAAAAGTATCATCCTAAAATGATCATTTTTCAATTTATTATGAATTTTAAACTAACCTAAATAAAACTATAAAAAACGAAGAAAATAAAAGAAAATGGAAAAGGAGCGTGATGAATAGCAAGATTATGCAGTTGTAAACTAAAGTTGGGCCCAGGGGGGTGTCATTAGTATGCGCGCCTTAAGCCCATGTCAATCAGAAAATACTATGGAAAAAACAAAGAAATAGAGAAGACTCTGTGGCAAATAGCAACTACTTTATGTGCATTTCGTTGGTGGGCCTCAAACAGGGGTGTGGATAGCAAGGTTTGTCTTAATCCCAAAACAAAACATAAGTGAAACGGTGCGTTTGGCTTATGTTCAGACTTTCTTCACAAATGGAAATCAAATCGTGGTTGTGGGATGATTATCTGAGTCAATGGTCTTCCTAGATCTAATGGTCATATCATCATCTTCTCCATTTCAAATTCTGGGAGGGAAACGAACCAGACGGTGGCCGGAGGTGGCGCCACCGTCGTCCCCAAGCATCAACTCCATAAAAACTCATCAAAACTCAAACCTAAGCACCCTAATCAACTCGTTTTTTTCCACTGAATCCAATGGTAACCTCCATTCTCCTTGAATCTCACCACAACTCAAAACACGACTCCAAGCTCAGAATATGCTCCAAATTCAAACCTCACCATTCTCAAAAATTAAAGAGCCTAACATCATCTACACATTACACTGATTAATCATCACCATCTAAACATGTTTAAACCTCCAAGAACTAAGAGAAACAACCTTCAACAGAAATGGTGTCGCCCTAGGTTTTGTCTCTAATCACCAAATTTTCTTACCAGAAATGATCCTAGCCATGTCTACAATCTATCTATGCATTCAAATCCTAGCAATTCTACCTAAATCATGCTATGAGATGAAATTTACAAACCTGTGAAAATTTGATGAACAGAGATAGAATTCCTTCAAATCACCCTTCAATCTTATTCAGACACGATCAATGATGCCTTGTGGATCTTCTGTATGCAATGAATTGCTTTGAATCCCTCCCAATCACCAAACACGATTTTGATTTGCAATGAAGAAACTCACTTTGCTCTCTCTCAATTCTTCATAGTTCTTAGCCAAAAAAGCAATTGAATCAGTTACACTCTTTATATAGAACATGTTAGAAAGCTCTAGAATGATCTGGAATGATCCATGTGAGAATTTGAATTTCTCTTGCACTTGATAATCTCATGAGAAGCTTGCACATGACAGTTGAGTTCATCTTGCTTCAGCACCTTGATTTTTATCCAATTTCTCTCCAAATGACATTTTGAATTGATTGGTAAGGGTAAGAGCCTTGGTTCTGATCTCATGAATGATTTTGCATATGTTACTTCAACCATAAGCCACCAAATGCAATCCTTTGAAATATGCATCAATTTCCAAAGTAACATTGCCGTCATCTTTAAAACATCCTTCCTGATCAATTTGATATGTCACATGCCTCATTTTGACCCCAAAACACGAAATCACATTTTTGGCTTTTTAAATGACTTTCATTTCTTCCTTTTTAAGCCATCTTTGGTAACTTTGTGATACAAGCCCATTCAAATCCTCATGACTTCTTACCTAGCCTAAAAACATCATTCTAAACACATTTCATGTTGAACATTTTTCCATTGGAGGAGTGGAAGATAGAGATTTTGACACATGTTGAAAAATGACCTATAATTCAACTTTCCCAAAATACCCCTGGATTGCCAAGATCATAACTTGAGTTCCACAAATCCCCTTGAGGACTTATAGTACTCAAATTAAAGTTAAGATCAAGACCTAAAACTCTTATGTTGGCCAAGAATCCATTTGAAAACTCCTTGAGAGGTAAAAGTTGCTTGGAAGTCAAATGACTTTCATAGATAAATTTCAGTGTCCTCTGGTGACCTGTAACTTGCAAGAACCATAACTTGAGTTCTAAAAATCTTCTTGAAGACTTCTATTACTCAAATTAAAGGTATTGATAAGCTCTACAAGTTTCATAATGGCCAAGAATCCATTTGAAACTTGTAATTTGACTTATGTGGCTTGGAAGTCCAGTGCTATGCAGGGGATTTTACCCTAGGAACCCTGTCTCAAACACCTCCAACCACTCTTGATTCTCTTGAACTTGATCTTGGCTCATCCATACACATGATTCAACATATCAATCCATGACTTCCATGACCTAGAGCTAGGTCTTGATTCCCCTTCTTTACTCCCCTTGACCTAGGGTTACCCAAATGAAACCCTACTTGTACACACCTCAACCATGGCTCTTGAACTTGATACAATGACTTGTCTAAGCTTCAATAGGGCCCTTTAGGCATCCCATGAGATCCATACACACCTCAAATTCACAATTCTATGTGGATGATCTTCAATACACCTCAAGTTAGGAGAAAAATCCACCTGTGGGCACTCAAACTTCTCATGACTTCAACCTTTCTCTGATGACTTGGATGGTCTCTCAGGCTCAGAGGATACCTCTAGATAGGATTATTTTGACATATCTAGCACTTGATCCCTTGTTGGGTGACTTGATATGCTAGGATATGCAAATGATTGAAATATGTACATGATGTAACTATGCAAATGGCAATGCAATGAAACATAAATCAGGCAAGAAAAGGTTTAGCAAATTTTGGGGTGCAACAGGAGGTTAACTTAGTTAGTTAGGTAGTTGACTCGGTAACCATTCCAATGCGAGTTGAAAATATAATAGTTCATATGTTTGGAAGCAAAGGTGTATGGTGGTCTTTATTGGAAAGGATGTATTGGAGAAAATTCCTTCAAGTGTCTTGAATGTTCTCGAAGTCTCTAGAATTGTCTAGAAATTTCTAGAACGCCCCACACAATGCTAGAACCACATAAACCCCAAAATGTAGAGAGAAAAGTGGTTGTCCCAAAAAATGCAGCAAAATCTGCATTTTTGCACTGGGTAACCGGTTACCCTACTTTGCCTAGCAAATAAGTAATCGGTTACTTCAGGAAAAATTTGCCAAATTTGCTTGCAAAATGGTGTTATGGCCACGGTTCCGATTTTCGACCGTCTACTTTGATGAATAGGCATATAAACCTTCATTTTGTGCTTGTTTTGATGAAGTGATATCTTTGAGAGGATGTGATTAATTGGGCTTGCAAAACGTGAATATTCCTGCAATAAAAATCACAGGGGAAAAGTGTGAATGCGTCTGCCAGTGATGCGAATGCACATGCTTATGCAAAAGGGAAAAATGAGGTCAAATTTTGGATTACGACAGTTGCCCCTATTTAATCTTCTTGGACCTGAATGTTCAAATTGCGCTAGCTCTTTGATTATTTGAGGTGGAAGAGGATTAAATAAAAGAGTCGCTCGAAAGATTTGGCCGACGACGACTGATGAGAAAAAAGATAAAGATGCTCAAGATCAAGGTTTGGCTGAGATTTGTTGGGGGAGATATATCTGTCACAGGGAAGTATGTTATGATGTTCAACATGATGCTTGATATCGTGCTGTGCAGCGGAAAAGGTTGGGATGCAGTTTTGCAAGCAAACAGAGATTGTAGAAAAACAAACTCAACATCCTCATCTGGGGGATCTTGACCATGCTGCTAGAGGAAAGAGCTTAGATATCTCAGACTTCAAAACTATTGTCAACACTGATGTTGGAGACAAAAGAACTTTCTAACCAACGCTGACCCTAGCTAGAAAATGAAGGAATCATGGCTGCCCTTCAACTAACCAAATCTTCATGGGGAAGAACAAAGTCAAGATGATCAAAACGAAGCACCACCACCTTTGGGGAAGGAAAACCTTGGTCAGTTGGGGTGTTGCAAGAAATTTTTCTTCTACTGGGGAAAAACAAACAAGTCTCTGCTTGGGGAATATGGCTCTTCTGAGGATATAGAAGACGGATCTTTTCAAAGAACCAACCTGATGTCTGATGGCGAAATTTTGGCTCTGTTGGGGAGAGGAGTGGTAAACTAACCATTCTGTGGAACCAAATTGATACCTGCTGGAGAAAAGGAATGCATCCCACATTCCTAACCAATTATGATATTGTTCACCGAAGATCAAGATAAAAAAGGAACACTACCCGTCTTCCCTTGAGGATTTCTTGTAATGCATAATGCATAATGTTTTCCTGATTGATTTTAGCCTTTTTTTATTGTCGACGCTTTATAGTATTATGTGATCAAAAATAATTGTTCAATTTACAAACAAAATATTGAAAATGCGACAAATGAGAAATCGAAGGATGAAAATTTTATTGAATGCAAAAATCTTTTGTACATAAGATGTGTACGAGGATGTAAAAATCCTTAATGAGGAAATTTACAATAAAATTGCAAAAAGGTGGATGGCAATGGGAAATTTGACATTGCATTGATTACAACATTGGCTACCATCCTCTGTAAGTCCGGGTTCTGACACTGTGCGTCTGTTGATGATAACTTGACTGATCATTTCTCGTCTGAGGTCTAGCCATGACGAAGATAGGCTCAGGTGTTTACAGTCAAATTCCTTTATCCCTAATTTTTTCCTGGAAATTATATAGTTTTTCGTCCATCGGGATACCCATTTTTTCCTAAGTCACCCTTTCAGGTTTTCAACTTAGCGGGTTTTTTTTATTGTTTTTTATTTATCCCTAACTTTTGCATGGACATTTCTTTTGTTTGGTCCATCGGGACGCCTATTTTTGCCTAGATTACCTTTCCAGATGCCAATCTAGCAGGCTTTCACCATTTTATTTATTATTTTTTTTAGGCATAATATTTTTTGACTGAATTGGAGTTCACGTGATGTGGCAACTCCCCCCCATCCATGGTGGTGAGGATCAAGGCTCCGCCTGAGAAGGCTTTCTAGACAACGAAAGGTCCTTCGTAATTGGGAGTCCAATTGCCGCGTGGATCCGAATGAATAAGAGAGTACCTTTTGAGCACGAGTTTACCTGCTTGGAACGCTCGAGGAATAAATTTCTTGTCAAAAGCTCGCTTGAGGCGTCTCTGATACAGTTTACCGTGGCAAACGGCTGTCAAACGCTTCTCTTCGATGAGATTTAGCTGGTTGTATCTGGATTGAACCCATTTAGCTTCATCAAGATCTACTTTCATGATGACCCTGAGAGAGGGGGTTTCGACTTCAATGGGTAGAACAACCTTCTTACCATATACAAGAAAATACGGAGTTGCCCCACTGGAAGTACGGACTGAAGTTCTGTAGCCATGTAATACAAAGGGAAGCGTTTCATGCCAATCCTTGTAAGTCTTGACCATCTTCTGGAAAATCCTCTTGATATTTTTGTTTGATGCTTCGACGGTGCCATTCATCTTGGACCGATAGGGTGAAGAGTTGTGGTGCTCGATCTTAAATTCTTGACACAACTCTTGCATCATCTTGTTGTTCAAATTGCTTGCATTGTCAGTGATAATGTTGCTAGGAATACCGTAGCGATAAATTATCTCTTTCTAGGTAAATCTGGCGACCACCTGGTGTGTAACATTTGCATAACAAGCAGCTTCAACCCACTTGGTGAAATAATCGATAACAACTAGAATGAAATTATGACCGTTGGAAGCTTTCGGCTCTATCATTCTAATCATATCAATACCCCACATAGAGAAGGGCCAAGGAGAAGTTAGAAAATTCAATGGAGTTGGTGGCACATGGATCTTGTCACCGTAGATTTGGCACTTGTGACATCTTTTGGCAAAGTTGTAACAATCTACCTCCATTGTCGTCCAATAATACCCAGCTCGAAGGTACTTTTTAGCCATAGCAGGTCCTTTGGCATGTACACCCTCACAACCTTCATGTATGGACCTTATAATTGTGTTTTCTTCGTGTCTATCCAAGCATATGAGCAACACAGAATCATAATTCCTCTCGTACAGTACTGTTGCACCCTAAAATTTTCCCACCAATTTTCCGACTTCGACTGGCTTTTGCTTCGTTTTCATATGCATATCATTTAGGTCGCATTTTGTCCGTGTTATCAGTTGGATTAAATTTATCAGGATTTTAGCCGCTTTGCTCGCGTTTTGGGCGATTTCAAATCAATTCAAATGAGAAGTTTAGTGTCGAAATCGAGCGAAAGTCGCTCTCTTCTTGATGATTCAATCCGTGCTGATAATTTGGCACATTTCGGTGCTCGCCCGTTTTTCCATGGCATTTTTGCATTTTTATGGCTATTTTTATTCTATATTTAATTATGTAGAAAATATTTTAAATAAGAATAGATATTTACTTTTAATATAGATTTTATTGCTTAGATTTTTATTGGTTTTAGAATATAGTTTTTAATTTGATTTTATTAGGTTTCTTAAAATAATTTTTAGAATTTAGCCTTTTAGGAAATGTTTATTTTATCAATAGATTATTAGTTGGCTTTATTTAGAATTTGGAATAGTTTAATAGTGTTTTAGAAATCAGATTTATTTTATTATTTAATTAATTTAGGATTAATTTGAGTTTATTATTAATAGTTAGATTTTTAATTAGTTTAGATTAACTAAGTGATTAGATTAGATGTTAATTAGTTATAAGTTTAGAATTAATCTTTTTGATTTAAGTCAACCTTATTAATCATTTTCATTTGTCATTATTCATCAGCTTTTCATTAATTAACCGTGTTTTTTAATCAGCAATTAGCCAGTACAGCAGCCACGTGTCGCCATTCAGGACTATATAGTCCTGTTCACCATCTTCTTCCCCCAGAACTCTAGACCAAGAAATTCTGCACAGGCGCCACCACCTTATTCGTCGTTCTCATCCCCTCACCATTAACAAACCTTCATCGCCATACCCAGTTCTTCATCATCTTCATCATGCCACTCTTACCATCTTCATCTTTCCCAACTTCCAAATTTCAAGCCAACAACCGTTAACCTCCATGAACAACAAACTTCCAACATCTTCATTTCACCTTCTTCACACCATTTCCAAACTACTCTAACCACCGTTACTCAAACCTCCTTCAAGCTTCAACCCGCAAAGAATAGCTTCACTAAACAACCTTCAACCCATTTTGTGTCACCTCTAACTTCTGCAAATACCCACACGATGAAATCCATATCCGTGAAAACCCTCTTCTGCCACCATTTTCACAACGAGGCCATCAACTTCATCGACCATCCGACACCCAGTTTCTGTCTTCTCCAAAACTCACCCACGACCCATTTCAGAAATTCTTCAACCTTCATGAAAATAAACAACAACCTTCAAATCACCCAGAAATCCGTTCATCAACAAACCCAGAAGCTTCAACACCTTCGCAAACAGAAACCACCATCAAGCTTCTCGCCGACTCAATTCCGCCGTGACAACACAATACCAAACCCAGAAGCCCTCTCCCACATTCGAAACCCATTTTTACAATTTTCTCCTTCAAACCCCTCAACATACCTCCATTCTTCATCACCTTCATCATCCCTCAACGAAACCCATTTTCGAATCTGCAACCCACTCCCACAACCCAGAACTCATCACCATTGAAACTCCATTAAACCTTACACCACCCAGCTCCACAAAACCCATATTCACTAACATAGTTCCACTTCCATGACATCATCCACTTCAAATAGCTCCAAGCTAAAATTGTTGACAGAGAGAGTAACGAGCGAAGAGAGAGGTGATATCGGAAAATCTGCGAAGAACAGCGAAACAGAGATGAAAGAGTGGCAAGGCGAAAATTGGATGGAAGAGGATCTTTTTTTTTGCTTTTCTTTTTTTGTGTGTTGTTTGGTCTGCTGGTTTGGGCTTTCAAGCCCACCGTGTGGACTCATGCCCCTCCCCCTGGTTTCATACCCATCGTTTGTTTTTTGTTTCTGGACTGTTGGGCTTTAAGCCCATAATCCGTGATTCCCCCATCTGTTCTATCTGCACCCCCTGTTTGGCTGTACAAACCCCCCTTCCTGTTTTTATATTATTGTTGTTTAATTTGAGATTTTGTAAATATATTTTGGTTAATATGTTTATATTTTTAAAAACTGTTATTATATATATAGATATTATTTTCTTTTAGAATTTATATATATTATACTTATTGAAGTTTTTATGGTTTGTATATTAATTATATATATATATATATATATATATATATATATATATATATATATATATATATATATATATATATATATATATATATATATATATATATATGTATATATATATATATGTATATATATATATATGTATATATATATATATATATATATATATATATATATATATATATATATATATATATATATATATATATATATATATATATATATATATATATATATATATATATATATATATATATATATATATATATATATATATATATATATATATATATATATATATATATATATATATATATATATATATATATATATATATATATATATATATATATTTATATTATTTTATATCCATTTTTCTTTTATAAGTTGAATTCTATTTTTCATTTGTTATTGAGCATTTTGTCCCATTTTCATCTGTTTGGGTCGATGAAGAGATTTCTGTAATCTGTTATTGGTCAATTTATTGATAAGTAATGTTGGATCTGAGACCAACTTTTTCTCTTCTTTCTTATTTTCGACTTTATTTCATTTCATTTGTTTTAGGTCGATGACGAGACCTCCGTAATCCATTACCAGTCAAATTATTGATGAATAATGTTGGATCCAAGACCACTTCTTTCTCTCCTCATTTTTCTTCCCCGTTTCGATTTTATTTTGACGTTCTATGATCGATGAAGTCTTATGTCCGTAAGAAGAGATCCCACTTCTGTTTTTGGTCTGTGCGACATGATTCAATTGGAGAATGATCCTCAATATCATTTCTCTATCTTGTCCATAGCACGGATATCAATACGCGACCTCCTATAGTTTGACTTCCATTCATAATTCGAGCTATGACGGTTTAGCGTCACATTGGTCCCGATTCGAAACATCATCATCAAGGATCAAAGAGGAGAAGTTTGGAAATGAGCATGCACGCAAGATCAAGGGTCAATGGAACCACTCCGTTCGGTAACATCTTTCTTATTTCACCTTTTTATTCAGTCGTCGAGCGTTGTGAGTAAGCGATAGATACGTGGGAAATGATGAGCGGGGAGCCTCTTCTCATTCATCTAGAGTGTTTAGCATATGTCTTTTGGACGATATACGATGCATTCGCTCCTACGTCTTAGGATTTTGCATGTGCGTCCGATTCCTTCCCATTTAGGCATTTCAGGCCTAGGATCCCTTTCTCTCGCCCCCGTGCGATTGAGACTACTTTTCTCTCGCCCCCGTGCGATCGAGACCGTTTTTTTCGTAGTTATCTGAACTACGACTGCTCTGACCTCTCATATATGTTTAGAATACATAGGCATAAGATTGCGATAATCCTAGCGAGCACTTTCCCTCCTCACCCTTTAGGTTCTCCATACCTTTTAACCAATGACATGCTACGTTCGTTCTACCGCAAACAAGTAACGCCTAAGTCTCCAATGGTTGAGCAGCAATACACCTAACTGCTAGAATGTGTGCGCTAGTATCGTCTACCTTTTCTCTCGTCCCCGTACGATCGAGAACACCCTGTTTACCCGTAGTTAGCCTGAACTATGTTTTGCTCTGATTTCTCATACCGGATGAGAATACGTAGGCACAAGACACGATGTCTTGGCGAGCAATCCCCCCTATAGTTTCCCAAACTACGTTGACTCTGACTTTCCCATTGCACGAGGGAATACGTAGGCATAGGGCGGCGACATCCTATCGAGTCAGTTCTTTCCGTTTCCTCTCGTTTAGTAGTAGCAGCCGTAGATAGTTTGTTTTTCACCCATAGACTAGACAACAAATGTGGATCCCGTTGAGTACAACGGACGTGAGGGGTGCTCATACCTTCCCCTTGCATAACCGACTCCCGAACTCGAGATATGGTTGCGATGACCTGTCTTCTCCCTTTTCCGTAGGTTTTTCTCTGATCGTTTCCTTTCCCTCTTTTGGGATAAATAACAAACGGTGGCGACTCTTCTATCTTCTGTCGGCCCTCCTTCGCAGCGATGCGACATGTACACCACACTCAAGAAAAACTTGGCGCAAAGTCGTCTGAGAGCTTTCTAATCAGTGATAGTAATACCTTCGGGATATTCCTGTTTTTCCAGATATCTTTTGATGTCGTAAAACCAAGGCTTGTCATCAAACTCGTCCACGATTGCTAAATAGTGTGCTCGTTCATTCAAATGATCAATGCGGATAGAAGGAGCTTTGTTCTTCCACTTGACATTGAACATAGATGCCAGGGTGGCAAGAGCATCAGCTAAATGATTTTCTTCCCTAGGAATATGATGAAAAGAGATTTCATCAAAGTAGGAAATCAATTTTTCAATGTGTTTCTGGTACGGAACCAGCTTGGAATCTCGGGTTACAAAGTTCCCTCTGACTTGGCCGATCACTAGGGAAGAATCTTCATATACCTTAAGAATCTTGATTCTATGTCAATTGCAGCTTTGATATCGTAGATGCATGCTTCGTACTCGGCCATATTGTTGGTAGATTCAAAGCATAATCTGGTAGTGAAGGGAAGATGAAAACCTGTCGAAGAGATGAGGATAACACCAATTCTACAACCTTTAGCATTGGCACCACCATCGAACACGAGCGTCCATTGGGCCCCTGGTTCTTGTACTATATCAGGGTCTGGAGTCTCATAACACCAGACCCTGTCGAAAACCTGTCGAAGAGATGAGGATAACACCAATTCCACGACCTTTAGCATTGGAAGCACCGTCGAACACGAGCGTCCATTAGGCCCCTGGTTCTTGTATTATATCAGGGTCTGGAGTCTCATAATCTCTGATGAACAGAACATCCTCATCAGGAAATTCAAAATTCATCTGTTGATATCTTTCCACGGGCTGATTAGCAAGGTAGTCAGACAAGACACTCCCTTTTATTACTTTCTAGGTAACTTGTTTGATATTATATTTAGTCAATAACATTTGCCACCGAGCAATTTGTCCAGAAACAACAGACTTTTTGAAAATGTACTTTATCGGATCCATCTTGGATATCAACAAAGTAGTACGACAAATCATGTATTGTCTCAGGCGTCGAGCAGCCCAAGTCAGAGCACAACAAGTTTTCTCCAATAGTGAGTATCTGGTCTCACAATCATTGAACTTCTTGCTCAGATAGTAAATTGCATGTTCTTTTCTACTAGTGTCGTCATGCTGAGCTAAGACACATCCCATTGATTCGTTGAGGATAGTGAGATACATGATTAAAGGCCTACAAGGAACCGGAGGTACTAAGATCGATGGTTCTTGCAAATATTTTTTTATCTTGTCAAAAGCTTCTTGACAATCATTGTTCCATTCAACCGATTTTTTTTCTTAGTAATTTGAATATTGGTTCGTAGGTAGCCGTCAGATGAGAAATGAATCTGGAAATGTAATTAAGCCGGCCCAGAAAGCCACAGACTTCTTTTTCTGTTTTTGGAGGTGGCATATCCTGAATTGCTCGAACCTTGTCAAGATCAACTTCGATGCCCTTATGACTTACAAAGAAACCTAACAATTTTCCAGATCGAACACCAAAGGTGTACTTTGCCGGATTCAACCGTAGTCTGAACTTGTGGAGTCTGTCAAACAACTTCTTTAGATGGTCTAGATGATCATCTTCAGTTCTGGATTTGGAAAACATATCTTCTACGTAAACCTCAATCTCTTTATGGATCATATCATGAAAGAGGGTTGTCATGGCACGTTGGTATGTTGCCATTGAGTTTTTCAAACCAAATGGCATGACTTTGTAGCAATATGTACCCCAAGGCGTGATGAAAGTAGTGTTCTCCATATCGGATAGGGACATCTTGATCTGATTATATCCTGAGAAAGCGTCCATGAAAGAAAAGACAGAGAACTGCGTTGTGTTGTCTACCAAAACATCAATATGAGGTAGAGGAAAATCATCTTTCGGGCTCGCCTTATTGAGATCTCAATAGTCTACACACATTCGAACCTTTCCATCTTTGCTCAGAACTGGGATCATGTTGGCAATCCATTCAGGATATTCAGAAGTGGCTAGGAACCCAATGTCAGACTTCTTCTTAACCTCTTCTCTGATTTTAAGTGCCATGTCGGGTCTGGTCCTTCTGAGTTTCTTCTTGACAAGTGGACAACCAGGCTTGAGTGGCAACTGATGTTCGACGATGTTGGTATCCAACCCAGGCATATCTTGATAAGACCAGGCGAAAATATCAACATACTCTTTCAATAACTTGACTAATCCAGAGTATACATGCTTAGCAAGGGATGCCCCAATCTTGACTTCCTTTCTGACATCATCGGTACCAAGATTGACAACTTCCACTGGCTCTTTGTGTGGCTGAATCTCTTTCTATTCGTGCTCAAGGAGCCTTGCTACTTCAGCCGGTAATTCATAATCTTCCTCACCGTCTTCTTCGGCTTGGTTAATTGGAATCCCAGAATTACAACGGACATTTGCCAAGTTGTTATCAATGCAACTATTTGTTCTGCATGTTTATGAATTATGTTTAGAATGAAGCTCTTTGAAAGGTGAAAAATAAAAGAAACTTTTCCATTTATTTATTTATGAAAAATAAAATAAAGAAAGAAATAGGAGGATGATTTGAATGCAAAAAAAAACTTTTATTTATTGATCACATAATGTTTCAAAAGCGCGAGGCCCTTACAACCTATCCACTCGTCTCGGGCGAGGACGGGGGAACAGAAAAACAAAATGCATTACATGTTTGTGGGAAAAAACACAGGAAATCACGGTAGATGTCCAGTTGTTGAGCTTGAAGCCCGACGGGCATTTGCGTACAAAGCTTGTACTTCGACTGCTAGGACCTGCATCGTCAATGGCTAACACCATATCCCTCTCTTGGAATGCAGCGCTTGTGAACTTGATCAAATTGCCCTTCTGATGACTGCACGAACTGGCTTGCTGATCAGGATGATAACCCAGTCCAAGCGACCATGCTTTTCAACCACATCCAGGATTTTCCCCCAGCCAGGAAAGGTACCTTTCTCAATGGTCTCTTTAGCACTCTTGATAGATGACATGGCCATTTTTGGTAGTCTACCAGAATTGACAGAAGCAGAGCTAACATCTTCAAATTCGAGACATTGCAACGGTGCTTCAGCTATGACTTCATCAATCTCGGTATATCGGAAGGATGATAACTTGCTTACTAGCAATTCTTCTTCACCACAGACGATGGCCATCTGATCTTCAAACATGAATTTTAGCTTTTGATGTAACGTGGATGTAACTGCCCCTATGTCATGGATCCAGGGTCTACCCAATAAACAAATGTACGCAAGATTGATATCTATCACTTGGAAAGCAATGATAAACAAATGCGTCCCGTCATTAATGGGTAAATCCACTTCGCCAATGACTTGCCTTCGAGAACCGTCAAAAGCTCTAACGATCAAAGCGCTTGGTCTCATCTCGCTCCTTTCTACCAATAGTTGACTAAATGAACCCTTAGGCATCACATTGAGAGAAGAACCAGTATCCACAAGAATACGAGATAACAAAGAGTCCATACATGTCACTGAGATGTGCAAGGCCCTATTATGGGCAGTACCTTCAGGAGGAAACTCTGACTCATTGAAACCCAAGTACTGACTAGCAATTATGTTTGTAACGACGTTTTCAAATTGTTCTACTAGAATGTCGTGCATCACATGAGTGGTGTTCAAAACTTTCAACAAAGATGACTTATGCGCTGGTGAACTCATGAGCAAAGATAAGATAAAAATCCTTGACGGAGTTTGCCCTAGCAGATCCACAATCTTAAAGTCGCTCTTCTTGATCAACTTGAGGAACTCTTGATCATCCATGACTTCTTTTCTTTTCGTAACATCCGCAGACGGAATGATTGGAACTGATGCTGCAATTGATGCCTAGTTGTACCACAGGGGTTGCTGAAGTAGATTTCTTCTTAGGAGGAACGATAGTTGGAATTTGCACTGGCTTAGATACGACCTTCGGAGCAAACACTCTTCCCTATGAGTTATACCCCTCGTGGTAGTTATATTCACGATTTCATACTCTGAGAACTGGATTTCTCGACCCCTAGAAAACACAGTTGGACCATACTTCCAAGGAACTTCCTTCGAATTCTGATACGGGAATGGCTTAGGAACACAAACAGTGATATGCTGAATCTTCTTCTTAGGAGCTTCCACAGGAACCTTTATATATACGATCGTGAATGGCTCGATAGTAGCTACCTCTTCCACAAACTTAGCTCTGGAAAATTGAACTACACCTTGGTTCATCAAGATCTGAACGCAATGTTTCAACCTTCGACACTGATTAGGATTATCATCGCAGGTCTGGAACTTCAGATGAAGACCTTTCAATGACCCTTGTTCCTTCAACTTCTTGATCACAACAATCATCGGAGTTTTCACTTTGTCGACATCTCTAATCAACTTATCACTTCGATCATCCTCAATCATATTAACCACAAGTCAACCATGAGTAGGCAATGGATTAGTCTGTATATTGGGACGTTCCTCAGGAAATGTCAGTATTATTTGTTCAATAAGCTCTTAAACTTTGGCCTTGAGAATAATACAATCTTCGGTAGCATGTCCTATATACCCAGCATGGTAAGCACATGTTGCATTCGGATTATGCTTTGGACCAAAGGGGGAACTGCAGGTGCAATCTCTCTGGGGGCTATTACCCCTTGATGAATCAAATAAGGAAACAACTCTGTGTAAGGTGTAACACCCCACTTCCCAAATTAAAATAAAACACGATTAAGTCAATTAATTATCAGACTTTCCATTCCAAAAGTGGGATATCACATTCAACAAAATTCTACAAAACATCTCATTGTATGATTTTCAAAATAAAGGAGCGGAAAAGTATCATTAATATATCATGCACGTCCATCCGCCAAGTTACACAAAATATTCATTCATCATCAAGGTTCACCAAAATACGATACGTCACAAGAATACAAAAAATTTATCATAAACCAAATAAGCTCCCAAGTCCCGTGTTACGTATCAGAGCATCCTATGACTCGACTCGCACACCACTATCCAAGCTAGCTATGCACCTGGATTATCTGTACTCCCGAAGAGGCACAGACCACAACAACAACAGAGGGGTGAGAAAACATGATCAAAATTATCGGTAATAAAATACATGAATAAAAAGGCAGTAAATAAGCAAATCATCACCCCACCAATATCAAACAGGACCTACTGTCCAATCATCAACACCACATATCATAATGCAAGAATGCAACCCAACACATGCATGCGGTACCGACTCATCATCACTGATGGACACTCGGCCATCAACCCTCCACAAAGGAGCACAATATCACTGATGGACAATGGGCCATCAACCCTCCACAAAGGAGCACATCATCACTGATGGACAATGGGCCATCAACCCTCCACAAAGGAGCACATCATAAACAGGATAAATCACTTACGCTCCTCCTGAGACATGATCTATCCCCCATAATCACTGATGGACACTGGGCCATCAACCCTCCACAAGGGAGAACCTAA
This sequence comes from Lathyrus sativus, assembly GCA_963859935.3. Taxonomy (NCBI): domain Eukaryota; kingdom Viridiplantae; phylum Streptophyta; class Magnoliopsida; order Fabales; family Fabaceae; genus Lathyrus; species Lathyrus sativus. Next base: position 184,208,088 of record OZ012736.1, on the reverse strand, counting down.
TCATCACCGATGGACACTAGGATATCAACCCTTCACAAGGGAGCATATTGTTGCACCCCAAAATTTGACCCACATTTCTTTACCTAGCTTGTGTTTCATTTCATTCACATTAGCATTATCATTTGCATTTCATTGACATGTGTGCAGGAGATCAAGAGGTATGAGTACCAATCAAGAGCTATACAAGACTATGAAGCTAGCCAAGAAGGTTATTCAAGTGTTCAAGGGTTGATATCCTTGCCAGAGAAGTTAGAAGATCCTCAGAGAGAGTGGTTGAAACCAAGGTTGTGTGCCTCCTAACTTGAGAGTTGTGGGAGCTCCTCAGATGATTCTGGAGTCAAGAATATGGACTTGAAGCCTTCAGAGAGCTTATGAGATGTCTTGAAAGCCATCATGAGGCCTAGAGAGGTTATTGTGCAAGATTGAGAAGCCTCAGCCATGATTGGTGCAATTAGGGTTTGACTGGGTCAACCCTAGGTCAACTGATGATCTGGAGAGGGTTGAGACCTAATCCAAGAGCCATGTGATCATGGATTGATGCATTGAGGTGCTATAAGGATGATTCCAAGGTTAACTCATCATGATTGAAGAGTGCGAGAAGTTTCAAGCTAGGGTTTCTAAGGCTTGACAGTGTAAAATCCCCTAGTTTGACCCCTATCTTCAAGGCAGTTTAGCTCAAGATGTAATTGTCATCTCATCTTGCCCCCAACATGAATGTTGTAAAGCTTGAGCTTAGGTTTAATTTTAGTACTAGAAGTCCTTGATAGGATTTGTAGAACTCAAGTTATGACTTTGACAAGGTACAGGTCATCTGAGGTATGTGAATCTGGGGGGCTTGAAAGTTACCCAACTTGCATCAAACTTTTTCCCAAGAAGGATGATTCCTATGGACTTTTGGTCAACATTAATGTTGTTCCTTATCCTCGTATATTTCTAGAGAGTACTAGAAGTCCTTGATAGGATTTGTAGAGCTCAAGTTATGGCTTTGACAAGTCAAGGGCATTTTGGTCATTTGTAGATTACAGGTCATTTCAAGCATAAAGCCATAACTCCTATTTCCAAGCTTCAAATGGGAAAATGTTCAACATCAAACTTGTTCAAAATGGTGTTTTAAGGCTAGTAAGGAGGTCATGAGATGATGGAAATTCTTGTAGCTCAAAGTTGCAAGAATGACCTAAAACAAGGGTATAAGTTAAATGGATCAAAGTTGGAAATTGATATTTTCAATCTACACATCCAAACCAAGGCATGTAATATATCATTTAGACTCTAAAAAAAATTTTAAGAACATTGGTTTAGCCACATTTTTGATTTGAGGTCTAATTTGTGGACTTGCTTTGAAAAGTAGTTACTTACATCATAAGTAACATGTGCAAAACCTAGAATCAAAGCATAACCAAGGCCCTTTGCAAGCTAAACACTTTCAAAATGTCACTAGGGGAGAAATTGAGAGAGAGAATGAGATTAATTTCAAGCTGCAAAACAGAATTATGCATGGCATGGTATGTGATTGAAAATCTCATGACATGAGAAGTGGAAACTCTCATTAGAAGGATCTAGAGGGTTCTAGATCATCCAAACCTCATCTATATATTGAGTAGAGTTGATCCAATGCAGGGGTTGGTGATGATTGAAGGAAAGAGCATAGATTGAGATTGAGATTCCATAGCTTGCAATTGAATTCTGTTTCACCAAAATCTTCACTTTCCATCCATTTTCTTGATTGAAACTTCTTCCATGGATGCTAAGGAGTGATTCCAGATCATAATCCAAGAGAATTCGTGGCTAAATCGTGTATGAGCAAGTGAATTTTCCCACCTGCAACTCACCATCGGATTTCAAGATTCAAGCACTTTCAACCGGTTCTTTTGCATACAGAAGCAAGGAGAGGGTTCATTGATCGTGTCTGAAAGAGTGGAGAGCTTGAATTGGAGGTTTAGTGCATCTGTTCATCCAAGATTTTTAGGTTGGTAACTTTCTTCCTCTAGCATGATTTAGGTAGAATCCAGATGAATTAAGGTGTTAGATTCATTGTAGAATGGTGTAGGAACGATTTCAGATAGTTAATTTGAGAATTAGTGACAAAATAGGTGCATTACCATTTTCGATTGAGATTTGGATATGGTGAATCTTGAGGATTTAGGTTGAATAAAGGGTATGGTTGAACTCGTGACAAGATTTGGGATAAGTTTCATGTTTTGACCATTTGCAATGGAGGATCCTAGAGAGAACTAGGGTTGGGGATGGTGACCGGAGCACCACCGGTGGTGGCCAGAGTTGGGCGCGAAGTTCAGGCATTCAAAAGGTAGAAGATGATGTTAGCACCCTTGGATCTTGGTTGGACCTTTGACTGGGAGCATGATCCAATGGCCACGTTTTAAACTCATTTTGTGAAGGATCTGAATGAATGAAACGCACCGTTTCATTTAATCAGTGGTTTTGGGCTTAGTGAAGTATCTGATATCCACACCCCCCATGGCCCAATCCATAATTTGTACTGATTCTGGTTACTATCCACACCGTGCCTTTATTCTTTTATTTGGATTTTCTTTATTTTTTTCATTTTTATTCATGGTTCTTGTAAAAATCATATAAAATTGAAAATTATTCCAATTAATTCCATTCTTTTTGCAATTTACTCATGATATAGTCTAGTATTGTTTAGAGAAAAAATATTTTCATTTCATGCATTTTCTGATTTTATGGGAATTTTAGATTTTAATTGATATTAAAATGGTTATGTTTGATACATAATTTTGTGGAATTTTGTGTGATCACGTGGTGATGACTTTAATCCTAATTTTTTGTGTGTGATTAGGTTAGACATGTATGCTCCAATAGCATTTTTCTCACATTTTTGTGATGAAAATAGGTATGCTTTCTAGATTGATATTTAGGTGTTTCCTTTTAGGGTTTAGGTTTGATACCTTGTAATGTAGGATTTAGTTCTAGGTCTAATTTGATGATTTGGTCTCTGGAATTAGTGTGGTAGAGTCATGATTGACCTAGGTTCCCATAGATATTTTTGTAGGATTTTACAATTGAGTTTAGTATTTTAGTTAGGACTAACTTTAGTACCAGGTTTTAGGTGATCCTAACTGACTAATTCAACTAGTTTAACTTCCTTAGTCCCCTTAGATTAGGGTTTTTGCTTGGTTTGCCTTTGGTTGAGATTGAAGACAAGTTGAAGACAAGGTGAGGATGCTTGAAGTTGCTTGAAGTTGCTTGGAGCTAGGAATTGCTTGTGCCTGAAGGTGTCTGATGAAGGTTTAGGAGATAGGAAACATAGGGAGAGCCTTATAGTTAGAATGATTTCTTTCACAAATATGGAAAGCATCTTGTGCTTCCATTCCTCCCAATGAATAAAAGTCCTTCTCAGATATTCACATCCCTCCTTTGGAGGGATGAGTGGCTTTATCTGGGAAGTAGAACTTTGAGGGAACCAGTCTCTCATAATGATGAACCCTTACAGGCTTCCTTTGGTTGTCAGTAAGCTGTTTATCATTTCCACTCATCCTGTTAAATAAATTGCATTATGGTTTGAGTATCTTGAAAGATGTTAGACTTGAGTTTGAAGATGAGGACTTCATTGAAGAGTGTGGGAGAGGATGATTCCTTGAGCATTTCCATTTCAGTTGAAGCTTGAAGAGCTTGAAGAACAAGTTGATACTTGAAGACCCAATGGAGATTGAATGAAGAGCTGAGGCTTAGAGAATTGAAGGATGAAGTTGACACTTCCATGTGATTGAAGACTACTCTGAGAAGCTGAAGCTTATAGATGAAGAGGAAAGCTAGTTGATACTGGTAAAGAAAAGAGAGCTGAAGCAAGAAGAACAAGTTGATACTTATGAAAAGGATTCAATTGAAATTGAGTGAAGAGCTGAGGCTTGGAGGAATAAAGGATAAGTTGACACTTACACTGATGCATTGAGAGCCTGAAGGAATCCATTTGATACTTGTAGTTAGGAGTGAAGCCTGAAGGTGGAATTGACTGAGGAGCTGAAGCTTGGAGAAAAGAGAACAAGTTGATACTTGGGTTTGATGGATTGAAACCTTGGAGAAGCAGGTTGATACTTGTCATGGAAGATGATAGCCTTGAAAGGTGGTTGAAGTCTGAAGACTGGTTTGCTGTCAGAAGAGCTGAAGCTTGGAATTGAAAGAGAAGGGTTGATCTGCTTTCTTTCTTGTCTATTTTTTCTGTGCTGATGTGCCTTGTTTGACTTGCTTGATGCATTAGAATAAGTTCATATCTAGACTGACTTTAATCTAGGAGCATGATTGCACTAGGGGTTGAGTTGCTCCCTCTGCTTGTACCGTTACTGTATGGCTTTGCTTGCGGGTATTCGGTAGAGCCCTGCTCCCTTGCCCAGGTGGTTTATTTTGCTTGATAACATTTTATTTTTACTGTATGATTACAGTTGTTGTTATATTTTGCTTGATAGCATGTTATTTCCTCTGTATGATTGCAGTTATTCATATCTGGCTTGAGGTTGAGATGAGCTTGTGGAGGCTGCTGCTCCACACACATTTCCTCCCTCACTTGCATTGCATGCATTTTACAGTCGTTTACTGTTTACTGTTTAAGCTGATGCTTTATCTATTTCTGTTTATCATTGACATGATCCCTTAGGACTCTCATTTCCTTTGATAAGGAAGTGATGATAGAACTTTAGGTTGAAACCTATGCATGATAACTTCTAGGAGTTCCCTGTTTCAAACTTCAACTATAGGATGAATCCTTGGCATGTCCCTAACTGCTGGAACTGCCGTTTAACCCTGCTCGATAAAACAGATGAATCTGAATCCCCGTAATCCATATTATCCCGAACTACGTAAGCTCTAATCTCTCATACCTATTGAGAGTACGTAGGCACAATACTGATGTATTGGCGAGCCACCTTCCCCATAACCTGTCATAGGCCGAACTACGTTGACTCTAATTTCTCATTCTCTGATGAGAATACGTAGGCATAAAGCGCGACGCTTTGCCGAGTCATTTTTCTTTTCTTTTTAAGCCAGCCTTGATAGGTAGATAGATAAACCAACTCGTCCAGTAAACACAACAAGCGTGGATCCCGTCGAGTACGACGGACGTGAGGGGTGCTAATACCTTCCCCTTGCGTAACCGACTCCCGAACCCAGACAAAGGTTGCGATGACCTTGTCTTATACCTTTTTGTCAGGTTTTTCCGATCGTTTCCTTTCCCGTTCCAAGGGATAAATAATGAAAGGTGGCGACTCTTGTGTTTTGCCGGCACCTTATTTTCGCGGAAGCGACAGCTGGCGACTCTGCTGGGGACTTGATAGTTTCCTGGGATCCAACGTCCCGAATGCGAGTCATTTTGGGGATCCGACGTCCCCTGCGAGAGTCAATCCTAGCGCTTGTATGATTACTTGTTGGGTTGTGTTTATTTATCGCATTTTACTTCCCGCATTTTATTTTCAGTATGATATGATTATCTGTGCTGTTGTGGGAGGGGCATTCTGATGAGTGAGAAGCTAGACCCAGGCTTGAGCGTACAAAGCATTAGTTGTGGAAATTAGTGGGCGTGTGCTTGCTTTGCAGGCACTAGTGTCTCATGAAATCCATGCTCAGACGAGGTTCTCCCGGTTGACTTCTTTTTCAACCCTTTGGGTTAAGGGGTAGTTGGTTTGGAGGATTGTCGACTCTGAGGACCGATCATTTGGAATTCAGCCGAGTGAGGCCGCTTCATGAGCTGGTGATGCCACACCTTCTGGGTATCGTATCACCCCTCTTGAATGTCTGTGACGCTGATGACCGCATAGGATGCCGAACTTGAGTCAGTTTAGGTCCATACCTGTGAGCAGGGTTGGGTTTGTTGCAGGAAACTTTGACCTTCAGACTACCTGGTTTTCTTGATAGTGAATCAGTTTTGTTGGTACCGGAGGTTCTCATCAGCAGAGGCATGTTTGTTCTTGATAGAGCAGAGCTTTGGTCCTGTATTAGAGGACCTTATATTCAGAGATGTGTATTTGTTCTTGATAGAGTAGGTTTGTGATTGGGATCTGAGGATCTCATCAGCAGATATATGTTTGTTCTTGACAGAGCAGAGTTGTGGTCCTGTATTAGAGGTCCTTATTATCAGATGTTTGTTCTTGACTGAGCAGAGTTGTGGTCCTGTATCAGAGGGCCTTATTATCAGATGTTTGTTCTTGACATAGCATATTTATGGTCCTATGTGTGTGTGTTCTTGACAGAGTAGATTTGTGGTCCGATACCAGGGTTTTCTTCTTATCAGATATAGTGGTTGTTCTTGACAGAGCAGCATCATGGTTTTGTTGATATAGAATCTCCACAGCACAGTTGCCTTGATCTCCTGCTGCATGATTGCATTTTACATTGCTTTGCATACTCATTTGCATTTCATTAACGTGTGTCTGTGTTGCAGGTACCGTTTTCCCCGATCCATGATTTCTTGCCTCCTATTGTATTGTTATGGGTTCTCTAAGGAAGACCGTGGCTTACAAGCTCCCTGCCCCTGATGTGGTTCAGCTGACTGGTTTGATTTCTTTAGCAGATGATTCTGTGAGAGATGAGTTCAGAAAGTCTTACGGCAAATTGCTCAGTTTGGTTCGTAAACCTTCTGCGTTCGAGTTGAATGGGTTGCACGCTCTGCTGCAGTTCTACGACCCTCCGTTGAGATTCCTTACTTTCCAGGATTTTGTTCTCGCACCCACGCTAGAGGAATATGCTGATTGGTTAGGTGTGCCTATCAAGAGGCAGATGCCCTTTGTTCATATGGATGCTGAGCCTAATCTGGCTAGTCTAGTTCCTTCACTTCACCTGGAGGCCTTCGAGTTGGTATTGTCTAGTTGGAACAAGGTTCCCGGTTTCTCCTTGCAGTTCTTAGTGGGAAAAGCTCAGCAGTGCGCCAAAGACGGATGTTGGGTCGTGTTCAACGCCATTCTCGCTCTGTGCATATATGGCATCATTCTGTTCCCCAATATGCCCGATTTTGTGGACTTCGACGCCTTCCGCATCTTCGCTTCAGGGAATCCAGTCCCTACCTTGATAGGAGATGTCTACCATTCCATCCACTACAAAAACGAGAACAGAAGGGGCAAGAATGTCTCGTGCTGTGTACCCCTGCTTTATAAGTGGCTTGATAGTCATCTACCGAAGAAGGGTCCCTTTGTTTCTTCTGTAGCCACAGCTGAGTGGTCCGAGCGTTTGATGAGTCTATCTGCAGAGGATATTGACTGGTTTGACAGAGATAGGTTGGGTACCGAGATTATCTTCAGCTGCAGCGGGTTTCCGAACGTGCCATTGATAGGCAGGAAGGGATGTATAAACTATAATCCGTCTTTGCTGGTCCGACAATTTGCTTATGCTTTGAGAGCTCCGCCGAAGGATGAAGAGGTGCAGGAATCTCTGTACCTCACTGGTCTTCTAGAGGGGGATATGTTATCTAAGCTTCAGCGCACTTGGAATGGTATCAGTAAGAAGGGAAAACCATTGCTGGGGAGAAGCAATAATCAAGCCTACCCTCCGTATGTGACTTGGATCAGAGCCAGAGCAGATGCTATAGGGATGCAGTTTCCTCCTGCCAAGCCAGAAAGCCCTCCAGTGATTGAAGAGCCTACTACCGTGCCCAGTCAGCAGCATAATCAGGTGTTAGCTGAGCCAGATGAATTGAAGAGGGCAAATGAAGAATTGGAGAAAGAACTGGCGCAACTCAGAAGCGAGAGAAACGAAGTCGTTCATTCCTTCAAGAGGCAAACAGAGCTGGTGAACCAGCTAGGAACAGATTTGACTAAGCAGATAGCCGAGCGTGAACGCATGGGTCGAGACTTCAAAGCTGTCAACGATGTACTGGCCACGAAGAAGCAGCACTTGGACGAAGCGTATCGGAGGATATCCAAGTTCAATCAGCACTGGAAGGCCTCCCTAGCCAACAGGAAAGAGCGGGAGGATAAGCTGATGCAACAGATCTCCAAGCTGAAAGCCCAGGTGAAGGCTAGTGAGAAGAGGTTTGATGAAGAAACCGCTCGCAGATATGCCGCCGAAGGCCAGCTCAACAAAGCTCTCGCTAACCTGAAGGAGCGCAAACTGACGTTTGAATCCAAGAAACGAAAGCTAGAAGATTGTTTCGGCAAAGGAGCATGGGAAGATTCGGTTGAAGGTCTTCAATACACCATTATGCAGAGGGAGCTACTCGTCGAAGGGTTGCTCACTCGGCCTGATCATCCGGAAACGAAGGGGTTGTTAGAAGAGTTTCGCGCCCGTGGCCGTGCTTGACTATTTGTATTCCTTTTGTTTGACCATTATTGTATGCTGACCATCACCAGGCTTGTTGGCTGGGGTCATGCTGTTGATTCATCTTGTACTCACTGACGTCGTGTACTGCCTTGATGGGCTTTCTTCATATATATGAGATGTTATTTCCATGACTGGACTCGGACTTCTTATTATCAGCACTGATACTCAGGCACTAGGATCGGGGGAGATCTCCCTAATGCACAGACACATGTTTGCATCTGCATGAAGCATTTGCATAACGAGCACTTTATCATTTTTTCCTAACCCTTTTGTGTTTTCAGGTTGTTTCAGGTTGTTCCAGGATTGATCAGAGACCTATTCACCGCTATCCGACCAGAGCAAATCAAACCCGAATCATGGAGCAAGTGCAAACTGATGTTCAGGAACTCCGCGAAAGAATGGATCGCTTCATGGAGCTCATGCAAGCGGTCGCCAATGGCCAAGATCAGCTCAGAACCTTGGTTCAGCCTCTGATTTCTAGGGTCGATAGCAATGGCGTACTCCATGGTGGGACCGTACCTACTCCTCCACCTGTGGAAACTCCTCAGAATGGAGTCCCCGTGACCGGGGGGAATGGAAGTGCCAACGACAATGTGATAGCTAACATGGGACTCAATGGTAACACGACGGGCGTCGGTAATGGGAGTCTGGAAGCTAATGTCAATGTTGGGCTGGGCAACGGCAATGCAGGTGTTGGGAATCTGTTCGGGCCTCAGCCGTGGTTAGAAGACCGCCAAGACAATGTGTTCTCTCAGAGAGGTGCTGAAGGGGAGCTGACTGCTGAAGCACGGCTAAGGTTCAAGGCACTCGAGGATAAGATGAGAAATATCGAGAACCAGAACACCCTAGGCATTGATATGTCCAAGTTGGGACTGATTGCTGATTTCAAGGTGCCTCCCAAGTTCAAGGTACCTGACTTTGAGAAGTATAAGGGCACCACTTGCCCCCACGTCCACCTGAGATCATATTACAGAAAAATGTCAGCTCATTCTGATGACGAGAAGTTGCTGATGCACTTCTTTCAGGACAGTCTGTCCGGACCCTCCCTCGAATGGTACATGAGTCTGGAACCTACCAGTGTGCGCACGTGGAAGGACCTTGCTGAAGCATTTGTGCACCATTACCAATACAATAGCGACTTGGCCCCGAACCGAGTCCAACTGCAGAATCTGTCACAAAGGAACAAAGAAGGGTTCAGGGAATACACCCATCGGTGACGTGAATTGGCAGCCAGGGTTCAGCCGCCGATGGTTGAATGCGAGCTTGTGCAGATGTTCGTAGCCACCCTCCCAGGGGTTTACTATGAGAAATTGGTCAACGGTATGTCTGGAACCTTCTCAGATCTCATTATCACAGGTGAGCACATCGAAAATGGGATCAAACTCGGGAAAATTCAAGGTGAGTCATCCTCAGCTGGAGAAGGCGGAAAGAAACCTTATGGTGGAAAAAGACGGGAAGGAGAAACGAGCGATGTGTCCAACGCTCGAAGGAAGGGTAGAGGCCCTCACCAACAGGTGGCCAGCATAACCATCCCGGCAGTTCAACAGCCACAGCAGCAGCAGCAGCAGCCGAATCAACAAGGGTACAGAAAGTATCAGAATCGGGCACCTCTGTCGAGCCGTCACCTCGAGACACCGCCCATGTCGTACGCGCAACTATTACAGACTTTGCTTCAGCTACAGTTGATCTAAAAGAGAACCTTGGCTCCCTTGACAGGGGCACCTCCGCTAGGGTATGACGCGAATGCAACTTGTGAGTTTCACTCAGGGGCACCAGGCCACACAATAGAGAATTGCAAAGCCTTCAAGCACAAGGTGCAGGACATGATGGACGCTAAGATCATCAACTTCTCAGATAATGTGCCAAACGTCACGAAGAACCCGATGTCGAATCATAGAGGAGGTGGAGTAAACGCCATTATTGAAGACGAGAGTTTGGATTTGTTGACTGACGTCAGAGATCTGAAGACGCCGCTCAGCTTCGTTAAAGCTAAGTTGATGAAAAGAGGTTTCTTTCCAGGTTGCGGAGAGCTGTGTATGGGTTGTGCTACTAGTCCTGATGGATGTGAGCAGTTGATAGAGGGAATTCAAAGTCTGATGACTGAAGGGATCTTACAGTTTAGCCGAAGGGCCGATTGTGGATCAGGAGAGGTAATGCTGAAGCAAGATGATGAGGTTGCCACCATCACCATCCCTCGCCAGACGATAACTATTTCTGCACCCAGGCCGCCTACGATTACCATCACCAAAGCTGGGCCAATACCCTTCGAAAGCACCAATGTTGTCCCATGGCATTATGGGGCTGAAGTCTACTGCAACGGACAGAAGTTGGAGCTAGAACCGTTTGGGTCGTCTGTAGATAACCTTGTGGGAATCAGCGGGATCACTCGCAGCGGGAGAGTGTTTGCACCACCAGAGGTCGTGGCAGACAAAGCGGACAGAGCTGATGCAACTGATAAAGGGAAGAGTAAAGTCGTCGAAGAAGTCCCTCGTGGGGTAGAAAAAGACTTACTCGTTAAAGATGCCGAGGAATTCATGAGGTTAATTAAAAAGAGTGACTACAAGATTGTGGATCATCTCCAACAGACACCCTCGAAGATTTCCATCCTGAATTTGTTGTTGTGTTCTGAAGCACACCGCAACGCACTGCTGAAGGTGTTGAACACCGCATATGTACCACAGGAAATATCGGTAAACCAGCTAGAAGAGGTCGTAGCCCACGTGAATGCTGGAAACGGGCTAGGGTTCACTGACCTAGAGCTGACGCCAAAGGGAAGGAACCACAATAGCGCCCTGCACATCTCGATAGAGTGTAGGGGAACGATTATGTCGCACGTGTTGGTGGACACGGGGTCGTAGCTCAATGTTCTTCCGAAGAAGGCATTAATGAAGTTAGATACTCGTGGAGTGATTTGCACACCCAGTGATCTGGTTGTGAAAGAGTTCGATGGAACCAAACGCCATGTTTTCGGGGAGGTGACCCTGCCAATTTAAGTTGGTCCGGAAACATTTGATGCAATCTTTTACATTATGGACATCATGCCTGCCTACATCTGTCTCTTGGGTCGGCCATGGATCCATGCTGCGGGTGTCGTGGCCTCCACGTTGCACCAGAAACTCAAGTATGCTGTCAGAGGTAGCATCGTGACCGTATGTGGCGAGGAAGACATAATGGTGAGCCATTTGTCGTCCTTCAAGTATGTTGAGATGGATGGGGAGATCCACGAAACCCTATGCCAAGCGTTCGAAGTTGTTAAAGTCAAGGACGTAGCTTCTGTAGTCACTGAGAAGCCAGAGATGACTCTCTCTTCCTTCAAGGAAGCCCGGGCCGTTGTTCAAGCCGGATCTACCCCAGGCTGGGGACGAATTTTGGAGATACCTAACAAGCAAGACAAGTTTGGGTTGGGATATTCTCCTGGAGCTGAAGCTTCCTCTTCTAGCAGTGCGTCGCGAGGTAAAGGGCCGATCCAGTTTACCAACGGCGGGGTGATATTTGAAAGCATCAACGCGGTATCTGAAGACAGCGGAGATAGCGACTGTGACCTAGACTCTTGGATCCAGCCAAGCAAGCCAGGCGAGAGCCTCAACAATTGGTCCGTCAAGGATATCATCCAGATGACAAGCGAAGAGTAATGATTTACTTTTTCCAATCATTGTACAACCCTATGTCCTACCCGGGGCATAGTGGTTTTATTGTCAGGGCCTCGTTTGATTATGTACTTGCATTTTATCAATAAATCAAAAGGCGTTTTTCTTTGTATACAAATATTGTGATCTCTATTATTCTTGTTTTATATTTGTTTTGAACAACAATAAAATGGCAATGGGGTTTGTGCTAACCTGCATATCCTTGTCTTAAGCTTAACCATTGTTATTGCAGGATCCACATAGCAGATGACATCGACTCTGGACCTTCTACGACTCAGTTCGACTTTGATTGCCCGATCTATCAAGCCGAAGAAGAGATTAATGAAGACGAAGACCTTCCTGAAGAGTTGGCCCGCTTGTTGAAACAAGAGGAGAAAGTTATTCTGCCTCATGAAGAGGAGATCGAGATTGTGAATCTGGGTTCTGAAGAACTAGTCAGGAACGTCAGGATAGGGGCTGCATTGCAGAGCAATGTCAAACAGAGATTGGTCGAGATGCTGAGAGAGTACAGTGACGTCTTTGCTTGGTCATACGAAGATATGCCCGGACTTGACCCTGACATCGTGGTCCACCACTTGCCGTTGCGAGAAGATTGCCCTCCCGTTAAGCAGAAGCTTAGGAGGACGAGACCAGATATGGTCGTTAAGATCAAAGAAGAAGTACAAAAGCAGCTTGATGCTGGCTTCTTAGCGGTCACCACTTACCCTCCGTGGGTCGCCAACATAGTGCCTGTACCGAAGAAGGACGGTAAGGTACGAATGTGCGTCGATTATTGGGATTTGAATAGGGCGAGCCCTAAAGACGATTTCCCGCTGCCTCATATCGATGTGTTGGTCGACAATACAACCCAGTTCTCCGTGTTTTCGTTCATGGATGGCTTCTCCGGTTACAATCAGATCAAGATGGCGCCGGAGGACATGGAGAAAACTACGTTTATCACTCCTTGGGGAACATTTTGCTACAAGGTAATGCCTTTCGGTCTGAAGAACGCAGGGGCCACTTACCAACGAGTAATGGTTACTTTGTTTCATGACATGATTCATCATGAGATTGAAGTCTATGTTGATGACATGATTGCGAAGTCCCAAACGGAGGAGGGACATCTGGTCAATTTGCTGAAGCTTTTTGAGAGGCTTAGGAAGTTCAGGTTGAGGCTGAATCCTAACAAGTGTACTTTCGGAGTACGGTCCGAAAAGTTACTGGGGTTTATCGTGAGCGAAAGAGGCGTCGAGGTTGATCCTGCGAAGATTAAAGCGATACAAGAAATGCCAGTGCCAAAAACAAAAAAAGAAGTTTGTGGTTTCTTGGGCAGAATAAACTACATTACAAGGTTTATCTCTAAGCTCACGGCCACGTGTGAACCGATGTTCAAACTACTAAAGAAGGATCAGGCGATTATCTGGAACGAGGATTGCCAGAAGGCATTCGACAAGATAAAACAATATCTGCAGGAACCTCCAATCTTGATACCCCCAGTGGCCGGACGACCATTAATCATGTACTTGACAGTTCTTGAGAATAGTATGGGGTGTGTTCTCGGTCAGCACGACGAGACGGGCAGAAAGGAGCATGCTATTTACTATTTGAGTAAAAAATTCACAGACTGTGAATCTCGCTACTCGATGCTGGAGAAGACGTGTTGTGCACTAGCCTGGGCTGCCAAACGTTTACGACAGTACATGCTCAACCACACCACCATGCTGATTTCGAAGATGGATCCGATTAAGTACGTCTTCGAGAAGCAAGCACTTTCGGGCAGGATTGCCAGATGGCAAATGGTGTTGACGGAATATGACATTCAGTATGTTTCCCAGAAGGCCATCAAGGGAAGCGTATTGTCTGATTACCTTGCCAAACAGCCGATCGAGGATTATCAGCCGATGAAATTTGAATTCCCTGACGAGGATATCATGTTTCTCAAAGCGAAGGATTGCGATGAACCGTTGCCCGACGAGGGGCCAAATAGGAAATCCCAGTGGAAATTGATATTCGACGGGGCGGTTAATTCTTATGGAAGTGGCATTGGGGCGATCATCACGACTCCCCATGGATCCTACATCCTGTTCACTGCGAGACTGACGTTTCCAGTCACCAATAATGAAGCGGAGTACGAAGCATGCATCATGGGTCTAGAAGAAGCAATTGATTTGAGAATCAAGAACCTAGATGTATATGGTGACTCGGCGCTTGTGATCAACCAGATTAAAGGGGAGTGGGAGACTCGCCAATCGAATTTGGTGCCGTACATGAACTATGCCAGAAGGCTGCTTTCGTTATTTGATCGAGTGGAACTCCATCAAGTACCCAGAGCGGAGAATCAGATGGCTGATGCCTTAGCCACGTTGGCTTCGATGTATAAAGTCAATTTTTGGAATGAAGCTCCAAGAATTGTCCTTTATCGCCTTGATAGACCTGCATTCGTCTTTGCCATCGAGGAAGCCTCCGACGGCAAGCCATGGTTCCATGACATCCAGACCTTCCTTATGACTAAGGAGTATCCTGCGGGAGCGTCAACCCAGGATAAGAAGACTCTGAGGAGGCTGTCTGGAAATTTTTATCTCAATCCTGATGGAGTTTTGTATAAAAGAAACCACGATCTCGTGCTACTCAGATGTGTAGATGAGAAAGAGGCGAGTATGCTCATGGAAGAAGTCCATGAAGGCACATTTGGTACGCACGCCGGTGGGCATGCTATGACGAGAAAGATCCTGAGAGCAGGATACTACTGGCTGACGATGGAGTCGGATTGCTTTAAATTCGCGAAGAGTTGTCACAAATGCCAGATTTATGCTGATAAAGTTCATGTTCTGTCGTGCCCGTTAAATTTCATGTCCTCCCCGTGGCCGCTCTCCATGTGGGGCATTGACATGATAGGCAAGATCGAGCCCACTGCATCTAACAGTCATCGCTTCATTCTAGTAGCTATCGACTACTTCACCAAGTGGGTGGAGGCAGCCTCATACGCTAATGTGACCAAGCAGGTGATGGCTAAATTCATAAAGAGGGATATCATCTGTCGTTACGGAATTCCTGAGCGGATCATTACTGATAATGGTTCGAATCTGAATAACAAGATGATGAAGGAGCTGTGCCAGAGTTTCAAGATTGAACACCACAACTCATCTCCTTACCGGCCGAAGATGAATGAGCCGTTGAAGCGGACAATAAGAACATCAAGAAGATTGTTCAGAAGATGGTTGTGACCTATAAAGATTGGCATGAGATGCTGCCGTTTGCATTGCACGGTTATCGTACAATGGTACGTACATCAACCGGGGCAACTCCTTTCTCCTTAGTGTACGGTATGGAAGCAGTCCTACCGTTAGAAGTGGAGATCCCTTCTTTGCGAGTTTTGGTTGACGTGAAACTCGACGAGGCAGAATGGATTAAGAACCGACTAAACCAACTCAGCCTGATGGACGAGAAGAGGTTAGCATCGATTGGGCATGGTCATCTGTACCAAAGCCGAATGAAGAAAGCTTATGATAAGAAGGTGCGTCCTAGAAGCTTTCAGACGGGTGATCTCGTCCTGAAGAAGATTCTTCCTCCACACTCCGATCACCGGGGCAAGTGGACTCCCAATTACGAAGGTCCGTACGTCGTCAGCAAGGTCTTCTCGGGAGGAGCTTTGTTGTTATCCACGATGGATGGCGAAGATTTTGCATCCCCGGTGAACTCGGACGCAGTTAAAAAATACTTTGCTTAAAAAACGACCCGCTGGAAAGAAAAAGAGTATCCAGGCAAAAATGGGGCATCCCGGCGAACCATAAAAAAGGAAAAAGGTTCGGGCAAAAATTAGGGATATAAATTGAAAAGAATGTACACCCGCAAAGTCGAAAACCTGGATGGGCGACTTTGGCAAAAATAGGTATCCCGGTGAATCGAAAACCCGGAAGGGCAATTCAGGAAAAAGTTAGGGATTTGAAAAAGCAAATGACTGCGTTCCGCGTATGGACTTTCATTGTTTAGTGGTTTGGAAGACCTGAGGGCCGTTTATCTGAATCAATCTCTTATGAAGCTGAAGCCTCGGAGAAGTATCGAAGTCGAGTGGGTCATAGAGGGATCAACTCATGGTGTTCGTCTACGCCTCGTTGCCGACATTGTATATACTGATGTATATTTATGTTTTATTTTCGCGCGGCTTCCTCATTCCAGGGGCTCGCATCTGTTGTAAAACATTTTTACCCATTCAGTGGTTCGTTATCAATAAAATGTATAGTATTCAGCAATTCTGTTTGTTTGCTTAGCATTTATCTGTTTTGTTTGCGAAAAAGAACGCCGATGTTTTTGACAAAATGCGCATACATAAACTTACTGGCCTAGGCCACTGATTGTTGAAACAATGAATTACTTGAACATTGTCGCAAGATGATCACCTTGATAGGTCCCTTTGAGAAGGGTATCGTGTCTGTTTGTTTGTGTTGTTGCAGGTGTAGCGTACTCCAGGCAGCACGCCGTATGCGTCCCCAAGCAGGATGATTCCTCCTTCTCCAACAAAGTTCAGCAACCTCTCCCCGCAGAGTCTGAACGTGAGACCGTAAGTATTGATATGTTTCCCCAGGCAGAGAAGATTCTCTCCCTAATCAGATGTATCTTGAAGGAGCGACATCTCCCCAGCTGAGTCAGGCGCCGAAGCGTGTGTTCATCCCCCAGCACCGGGTCACAAGTGCAGGTTTCATAGGAGACTATTCACTGAAGTATGCAGCAATTGATAGTTCCAGACTGAAGTCTTCAGCGGAATTGAGATTCCCCGTAGAGTCGTATTCTCCCTAGCAAGCAGGGTGATTCCTTCTTCCCCAGCCGAGTTTGCAGTTCCCCAAGAGAGCCGAGTCCTTGGAAAGCAGTTCGGGCCATGATTGGTCGTCCCCAGTAGAGTGTTGAATAGTTGATGCTGTATTCCCCCACCGGAGTCGTTACCTCCAGGAAGGTTAGCTGCGAATGCCGTGCAGTTTATTTCTGCGATTAACATCACTTTCCTCAGCAGGTCCAGGTTCTCGTAGAGCTTCATTCCCCTGCAGCAGTCAACTGAAGTTTGTTTCCTCATGCGGAGTCCGATTGAGATTGGTGTGACTTTTTCTCTATGGCAGGATGATTCCTTCCTCCACCAGAGTGGTTCTTTCTCCTTGACAGGAGGATCCCCCCTTCAGCATTTATTTTGCTGACGGGATCGCAGCATTTCGCATGATTGCATGACATTTATCATAAACGCGTAGCATTTCCATCGTGTGGAGCATTGCGCCACTGTCAAAGCATATGCATACTAAGCATGAGCTAGGTCATTACCGTTCTTGTTTTGCAGATGTTCCTCCGCAGAGTCGCTTGCTCAAGATGATTCTTGAATTCTCCCCAGCAAGGTCGTTTGCCCAAGATGATTCTTGAATTCTCCAGCGAAGTTATTTGTTTAAGATGATTCTTAAAATCACCAGTGAAGTCGCTAGAGAGGGTTGCTCAAATTGATGCTTAGAGTCCCCGGCAGAGTGTTTGCTTAGGATGATTCTTGAAATCTCCATCAGAGTTATTGGCTCAGGATGATTCTTGAAGTCCCCGGCAGAGTTATTTGTTCAAGATGATTCTTGATGTCCTCAGCAGAGTTGATTCACCCATAATGATTTTTGGATCCCCGAAGCAGAGTTACTTGATAGTTCTCCAGAATCCCCAGCGAAGATGCGTCATCCTCAGCAGGTTTCTGAACAGCAAAGTTGAAACCTCCCTTGAAGACTTTATGATTGAAGTCCAACCGTATTGACGAAGCAGTTCTCTCAGCTGAGGCAGAGTGCCTGATGGCAGGAGTTTGGATATCCCCAATCGGTTCATGATTGACTGAGAATTCCCTTCCCGACTTACTGATGATGTCCGGCTGATGCTCGAGATTTCTTTGGATGCCCGATGGCATGATTAACTTGATTGTTGACCTGATGAGTCCCGAGGAACCTTGATGCCTGACGGCATGATCGACCATGTATCACCGGTTACCGTGTGACCAATTCCCCAGCTAGTTGCCGTGCAGCTAATATTTCAGTGTTCGAAGATTTGTTCCCATCAGAGTACCATGTACTTGTGCAGTTGGCAAATTTCCGGGTTTGTCGGTATTCAACCGTCTCGCACCTTAATTGGTTGAGAGTCGTTCGCTTCTCACCCAGTCAGGTTCAAGCCGTTTGAATAGGGGCAGCTGTTGCACCCCAAAATTTGACCAACATTTCTTTACCTAGCTTGTGTTTCATTTCATTCACATTAGCATTATCATTTGCATTTCATTGACATGTGTGCAGGAGATCAAGAGGTATGAGTACCAATCAAGAGCTATACAAGACTACGAAGCTAGCCAAGAAGGTTATTCAAGTGTTCAAGGGTTGATATCCTTGCCAGAGAAGTTAGAAGATCCTCAGAGAGAGTGGTTGAAACCAAGGTTGTGTGCCTCCTAACTTGAGAGTTGTGGGAGCTCGTCAGATGATTCTGGAGTCAAGAATATGGACTTGAAGCCTTCAGAGAGCTTATGAGATGTCTTGAAAGCCATCATGAGGCCTAGATAGGTCATTGTGCAAGATTGAGAAGCCTCAGCCATGATTGGTGCAATTAGGGTTTGACTGGGTCAACCCTAGGTCAACTGATGATCTGGAGAGGGTTGAGACCTAATCCAAGAGCCATGTGATCATGGATTGATGCATTGAGGTGCTATAAGGATGATTCCAAGGTTAACTCATCATGATTGAAGAGTGTGAGACGTTTCAAGCTAGGGTTTCTAAGGCTTGACAGTGTTAAATCCCCTAGTTTGACCCCTATCTTCAAGGCAGTTTAGCTCAAGATGTGATTGTCATCTCATCTTGCCCCCAACATGAATGTTGTAGAGCTTGAGCTTAGGTTTAATTTTAGTACTAGAAGTCCTTAATAGGATTTGTAGAACTCAAGTTATGACTTTGACAAGGTACAGGTAATCTGAGGTATGTAAATCTGGGGGGCTTGAAAGTTACCCAACTTGCATCAAACCTTTGCCCAAGAAGGATGATTCCTATGGACTTTTGGTCAACATGAATGTTGTTCCTTATCCTCTTAGATTTCTAGAGAGTACTATAAGTCCTTGATAGGATTTGTAGAGCTCAAGTTATGGCTTTGACAAGTCAAGGGCATTTTGGTCATTTGGAGATTACAGGTCATTTCAAGCATAAAGCGATAACTCCTATTTCCAAGCTTCAAATGGGAAAATGTTCAACATCAAACTTGTTCAAAATGGTCTTTTAAGGCTAGTAAGGAGGTCATGAGATGATGGAAATTCTTGTAGCTCAAAGTTGCAAGAATGACCTAAAACAAGGGTATAAGTTAAATGGATCAAAGTTGGAAATTGATATTTTCAATCTAAACATCCAAACCAAGGCATGTAATATATCATTTTGACTCTAAAATTTTTTTTAAGAACATTGGTTTAGCCACATTTTTGATTTGAGGTCTAATTTGTGGACTTGCTTTGAAAAGTAGTTACTTACATCATAAGTAACATGTGCAAAACCTAGAATCAAAGCATAACCAAGGCCCTTTGCAAGCTAAACACTTTCAAAATGTCACTAGGGGAGAAATTGAGAGAGAATGAGATTGATTTCAAGCTGCAAAACAGAATTATGCATGGCATGGTATGTGATTGAAAATCTCATGACATGAGAAGTGGAAACTCTCATTAGAAGGATCTAGAGGGTTCTAGATCATCCAAACCTCATCTATATATTGAGTAGAGTTGATCCAATGCAGGGGTTGGTGATGATTGAAGGAGAGAGCATAGATTGAGATTGAGATTCCATAGCTTGCAATTGAATTCTGTTTCACCAAAATCTTCACTTTCCATCCATTTTCTTGATTGAAACTTCTTCCATGGATGCTAAGGAGTGATTCCAGATCATAATCCAAGAGAATTCGTGGCTAAATCGTGTATGAGCAAGTGAATTTTCCCACCTGCAACTCACCATCGGATTTCAAGATTCAAGCACTTTCAATCGGTTCTTTTGCATACAGAAGCAAGGAGAGGGTTCATTGATCGTGTCTGAAAGAGTGAAGAGCTTGAATTGGAGGTTTAGTGCATCTGTTCATCCAAGATTTTCAGGTTGGTAACTTTCTTCCTCTAGCATGATTTAGGTAGAATCCAGATGAATTAAGGTGTTAGATTCATTGTAGAATGGTGTAGGAACGATTTCAGATAGTTAATTTGAGAATTAGTGACAAAATAGGTGCATTACCATTTTCGGTTGAGATTTGGATATGGTGATTCTTGAGGATTTAGGTTGAATAAAGGGTATGGTTGAACTCGTGACAAGATTTGGGATAAGTTTCATGTTTTGACCATTTGCAATGGAGGATCCTAGAGAGAACTAGGGTTGGGGATGGTGACCGGAGCACCACCGGTGGTGGCCGGAGCTGGGCACGAAGTTCAGGAATTCAAAAGGTAGAAGATGATGTTAGCACCCTTGGATCTTGGTTGAACCTTTGACTGGGAGCATGATCCAATGGCCACGTTTTAAACTCATTTTGTGAAGGATCTGAATGAATGAAACGCACCGTTTCATTTAATCAGTGGTTTTGGGCTTAGTGAAGTATCTGATATCCACACCCCCCATGGCCCAATCCATAATTTGTACTGATTCTGGTTACTATCTACACCGTGCCTTTATTCTTTTATTTGGATTTTCTTTATTTTTTTCATTTTTATTCATGGTTCTTGTAAAAATCATATAAAATTGAAAATTAATCCAATTTATTCCATTCTTTTTGCATTTTACTCATGATTGAGTCTAGTATTTTTTCGAGAAAAAATATTTTCATTTCATGTATTTTCTGATTTTATGGAAATTTTAGATTTTAATTGATATTAAAATGGTTATGTTTGATACATAATTTTGTGGAATTTTGTGTGATCATGTGGTGATGACTTTGATCCTAATTTTTTATGTGTGATTAGGTTAGACATGTATGCTCCCATAGTATTTTTCTCACATTTTTGTGATGAAAATAGGGATGCTTTCTAGATTGATATTTAGGTGTTTCCTTTTAGGGTTTAGGTTTGATACCTTGTAATGTAGGATTTAGTTCTAGGTCTAATTTGATGATTTGATCTCTGGAATTAGTGTGGTAGAGTCATGATTGACCTAGGTTCCCATAGATATTTTTGTAGGATTTTACAATTGAGTTTAGTATTTTAGTTAGGACTAACTTTAGTACTAGGTTTTAGGTGATCCTAACTGACTAATTCAACTAGTTTAACTTCCTTAGTCCCCTTAGATTAGGGTTTTTGCTTGGTTTGCCTTTGGTTGAGATTGAAGACAAGTTAAAGACAAGGTGAGGATGCTTGAAGTTGCTTGAAGTTGCTTGGAGCTAGGAATTGCTTGTGCCTGAAGGTGTCTGATGAAGGTTTAGAAGATAGGAAACATAGGGAGAGCCTTATAGTTAGAATGATTTCTTTCACAAATATGGAAAGCATCTTGTGCTTCCATTCCTCCCAATGACTAAAAGTCCTTCTCAGATATTCACATCCCTCCTTTGGAGGGATGAGTTGCTTTATCTGGGAAGTAGAACTTTGAGGGAACCAGTGTCTCATATTGATGAACCTTTACATGCTTCCTTTGGTTGTCAGTAAGCTGTTTATCATTTCCACTCATCCTGTTAAATCAATTGCATTCTGGTTTGAGTATCTTGAAAGATGTTAGACTTGAGTTTGAAGATGAGGACTTCGTTGAAGAGTGTGGGAGAAGATGATTCCTTGAGCATTGCCATTTCAGCTGAAGCTTGAAGAGCTTGAAGAACAAGTTGATACTTGAAGACCCAATGGAGATTGAATGAAGAGCTGAGGCTTAGAGAATTGAAGGATGAAGTTGACACTTCCATGTGATTGAAGACTACTCTGAGATGCTGAAGCTTATAGATGAAGAGGAAAGCTAGTTGATACTGGTAAAGAAAAGAGAGCTGAAGTAAGAAGAACAAGTTGATACTTATGAAGGGGATTCAATTGAAATTGAGTGAAGAGTTGAGGCTTGGAGGAATAAAGGATAAGTTGACACTTAGACTGATGCATTGAGAGCCTGAAGGAATCCATTTGATACTTGTAGTTAAGAGTGAAGCCTGAAGGTGGAATTGACTGAGGAGCTGAAGCTTGGAGAAAAGAGAACAAGTTGATACTTGGGTTTGATGGATTGAAACCTTGGAGAAGCAGGTTGATACTTGTCATGGAAGATGATAGCCTTGAAAGGTGGTTGAAGTCTGAAGACTGGTTTGCTGTCAGAAGAGCTGAAGCTTGGAATGGAAAGAGAAGGGTTGATCTGCTTTCTTTCTTCTCTGTTTTTTCTGTGCTGATGTGCCTTGTTTGACTTGCTTGATGCATTAGAATAAGTTCATATCTAGACTGACTTTAATCTAGGAGCATGATTGCACTAGGGGTTGAGTTTCTCCCTCTGCTTGTATTGTTATTGTATGGCTTTGCTTGCGGGTATTCGGTAGAGCCCTGCTCCCTTGCCCAGGTGGTTTATTTTGCTTGATAGCATTTTATTTTTACTGTATGATTACAGTTGTTGTTATATTTTGCTTGATAGCATGTTATTTCCTCTGTATGATTGCAGTTATTCATATCTGGATTGAGGTTGAGATGAGCTTGTGGAGGATGCTGCCCCACACACATTTCCTCCCTCACTTGCATTGCATGCATTTTACAGTCGTTTACTGTTTACTGTTTAAGCTGATGCTTTATCTGTTTCTGTTTATCATTGACATGATCCCTTAGGACTCTCATTTCCTTTGATAAGGAAGTGATGATAGAACTTTAGGTTGAAACCTATGCATGATAACTTCTAGGAGTTCCCTGTTTCAAACTTCAACTATAGGATGAATCCTTGGCATGACAACAGTAGGACTTGATAGTCTCTCGTAGTTGAGCCTGTTCTCTTCTCATCTCAAAACAGCTTTAGATACAGTAATCATGAATGATTTCTTTCGTAAGTTACGAGCCTTAAGCTATCTGAGAAAGGATTGTTGGAGAGTTTCTTTTCAACAGTCCGGATGTTTAGTATGGCACCCTTTGGGTGACATGCGACGCGTTCACTCTCAGGTCATAGTCTTTAGTGCGATTGAAATTGCAAACACAATAAAAAACACTTCTTCCGTAAAAGACAGAAAACAAACTTCAAACCTTTTTGCCCCGTGGGCCCATAATTCAAAGGAAAGCTTTTCTGAAGAAAAGAGTGTCGTTAAACTTCAGCGCCATCGCAAACAGGCTTTGTCCCTAACTGCTGGAACTGCCGTTTAACCCTGCTCGATAAAACTGATGAATCTGAATCCCCATAATCCGTATTATCCCGAACTACGTAAGCTCTGATCTCTCATACCTATTGAGATTACGTAGGCACAATACTGATGTACTGGCGAGCCACCTTCCCCATAACCCGTCGTAGGCCGAACTACGTTGACTCTGATTTCTCATTCTCTGATGAGAATACGTAGGCATAAAGCGCGACGCTTTGCCGAGTCATTTTTCTTTTCTTTTTAAGCCAGCCTTGATAGGTAGATAGATAAACCAACTCGTCTAGTAAACACAACAAGCGTGGATCCCGTCAAGTACGACGGACGTGAGGGGTGCTAATACCTTCCCCTTGCGTAACCGACTCCCGAACCCAGACAACGGTTGCGATGACCTTGTCTTATACCATTTTGTCAGGTTTTTCTGATTGTTTCCTTTCCCGTTCCGAGGGATAAATAACGAAAGGTGGCGACTCTTCTGTTTTGCCGGCACCTTATTTTCGCGGAAGCGACACATATCATAAACATCATAAGAGAGTATGGTTGAATCACTTACGCTCCTCCTGAGACATGATCCAACCATACCAAGGCACCACGCTATGCACAACATCAAGCACACTAAGTGCACGCGATCCTACTGATCATATCACGATACATCATACATATGTATATATATATATATACACACACCAATCAATCATATCAATCAAGTTAAATAATAGGGAAATCAAATTCGAACACCGAGTACACACGACCCTCCCGATCACCTCACTATGCATCATATACATATTACATATATATGTCTTACCCACCAATTAATCATGTCAATTAAATTCAAATTTCATAATTCACCTTTCCACACCATGTATACACTTTTTACCCCTAAACAAGATCTCTCGACCTATCACAATCCAAGGTGAAATTCTGGTATGCAGATCACATATGTTCCAAGAACATTGATCTCTGCTCAACAAGGATAAGGACCGACCATGGTCAATTTAAATTTCTTTAAATTGTCCCAATGTCATTATCAATGTCACGACCTCTATTGTGACATCTGCAGTCTGTCATGCTATTTGTCTAACCATTTAAAGTATAGAATTGTAAATGCAGAAAGATAAATAACACAGTAATTGTTCACCCAGTTCGGTATCAACAACACCTACGTCTGAGGATTACCAAGCCAGGGAGGAAATTCACTATTAGTAGAATCAATACAAAGTCAAACCTCCAGTTTTCACTTCTCACTTAATCTCTATCCAATGACACTTCAGCCTAGAAACACTCTAGTAGCTGAGTATACCCACTCGCTCCCCCACTATCACACAACAGTGATATCAAACAATTACAAAAATAGTATGAAGAACCACTTCATACACATCTAGATCTTGCTTCACAGCTTTGATCAAGGAAATCACACACTCTTGCTTCACAGCTTCGAGTGAGACACAACCTAGAATCTGCCTACCCAAAACAATCATCCACCAGACAATTGCTTGGATTACAAGTATTCCTAAACAGACTTTGCACGTGAAGAACAACCATCTTCACTTACAATTATGTCTACCACAATGCATCATACAATGCAAAGGGTGACTTACACACAAGGGACTCTCAACCCTAGACCTCTATTTTACACTCTGGTTTTTCTTGATGTGAGTTCTTGCTTTTCTTCTACTTCTGCTCCTTCTTTTATAGTTGTGCAGAATGGGCTTGGGCTGTGCAGAAGTAACAAATATTAGTTTTAATAAATCAAAACTAATTTCCACAATTCAAGGTGTTGTCCAATTAGGTCATGGCATGGTCAGCATTGCCTTGAATCTCTCCTGAGATAACTCAGAGGTCATAACATGTTTCCTGATATTTAGCCTGATATAAATTAGGTATCGTAACAGAAAAACAAACTCAGCCCGTCTGATGTCATACGGTCCATGTCATGACATTCAGTATGACATTCAGCTTTTGCTCACTCTTAGCTGACCAGCTTGCCCTGCTAAACACTTCTGCAGAATCTTCATCATGACAGTCATGGTTTCTCCAATCTTCTGCAGAATAATATTAGAAACAAGTATATTCAAGTTTCCTAAAAGGTCTCCAAGATCCTTTTATGAATACCAATACAATTTGTTCTTGTTCCTAATCCATCTTCTTGACATATTTACTGATGAGGTATTTTCAACATGGTCTCATCAATCCAAACCAATTATGTCAAGAGATATACACTGGCAGCTACTTCTGTTGTCATGCAGGTAAAACTTGCTTAAAGCACATGACAACATACTTCACTACCCACAACTCACATTGTTGTGGCTGCACACCTCACACTGTCTGTGAGGAATTTCATCACAACTTAACCTGTTGTGGCTGCATACCTCACACTACCTGTGAGGAACTATGCTACTGCTAACCCATAGCAGTGCCTGTTGTGCCAGACAACTATGTCATTACTTTGGTAATGACATCCATGACAGTTGTCCTTACTGCTAACTGCTAACCTAT
This sequence comes from Lathyrus sativus, assembly GCA_963859935.3. Classification (NCBI taxonomy): domain Eukaryota; kingdom Viridiplantae; phylum Streptophyta; class Magnoliopsida; order Fabales; family Fabaceae; genus Lathyrus; species Lathyrus sativus. The sequence continues at coordinate 184,182,400 of OZ012736.1, read as the reverse complement.
AGCAGTGCCTGTTGTGCCAGACAGCTATGTCATTACTTTGGTAATGGCATCCATGACAGCTGTCCTTTCTTCAGCCTCTGCTAGCTCCTGCTTGCTCTTGCTGCACTCGACCTTGATGTCAGCCTCTGCTAGCTCCTGTTGCACCTAGCTCCTGCTGCATCGATGACACCAGTTATGTCATCTGCTTTGGTTAGCTCTTGCTGCACCAGATGTCAACCCATGACATCAGTTCTGTTATTCATATGTCATTACTTTGGTAATGACATCCATGTCAGCAGTTCTTTCACCAGCTCCTTCCTGCTCCTTTAGTGATGTCATAACTATGGTAATGACACCCTGTTTAACTTTAGTGCAGAATCTTGTTATACCACAATTTAGCCAATCATAGAACCATAGACAATTCTATATCATAGAACCATGGTACTAACAAACTCCCCCTTTGGCAAATTTTTGCTAAAACAACTTATCAGGACATTCAGCAGTAGTTTACACAAACTATCATGCTCCCCCTTGATAGTTGCATCCAGCATGCTAGCAACAATGCTTTTCCTCATCAACAGCAGTAGTTTTTCTTTTCTCCTCCTTGGTTTAGTCAAAACTTTGACAACAAATGGAGTACTTGTACATACATATGCTCACCACAAACTGTACATACAGTCATCTCACCATCTCCCAAGGAATACACAAACTGCTTGACCTCTAATAAGGATTGTACCACTTCAGCAGCTACACACCAGACATGTACACATCTTCCCCTGTCAGCATTAACATTGCTCCCCCTGAAAGAGAGAACCCAATCATATGAGGATTTACACCAATATCTTCATATACATACACTGGAAGCTCATGCATCTCTGCACCCTTTGATTCACACCTCATACTGGAACCAATAACAGAGGTGGTTGCAGGATTACTATCTGGAAGGTTTCTCAGATTTAGCTTTGAAAGACTATAAACATCTCCCAAATGTCAGGGTTGAAATCCTTCCATATGCACAAGATCAAGGTTGCTGATGTCTTGATCTTTATCTTCACCAGTCATATAGTACTTGGATAGAGGCCCAAATACCTGACTTGGTCCATTTTCACCTAATGACAAACCCAACAGGACTACCCTGTCATTCTTCACCATGGGCTTGAAGCAGTAACCCAATGTCACAACCTCTTGTCTGACATTCTGCCTTCATCAAGTCCCAGATTTGTTTGAAACCACAAACAATCTTGACACATAACTGCACTCTTGCAGCAATAGATCCTGGATAGAAGTATACTTCTCCTATATCAATGGTAACCAGTGCACATGAATGGAAAACATAAGACGCATCTTCATGTCTTCAAGAACTCATTCTCTGTTCAACCCACATGTTGAACGCATTCACATAAACCATGCTTGAACCACAAGCAATTAGTACTCCCATCAAATAGTAGCTCTCCCCCTATCTTTGATAACAGCTGCTCCAAGATCACCACATTATCTCTCATGACCCACTCCATGCACATACATAGAGGAGGCACCAAGTTGATTCACGTCTTCCTAGAGTTACTTGTAGCAGAAGAGACCACTTCTCCACAAGTATTCTGGCTTTAGGCTGAGTACAAGATAGACACCGCAAAGGGACTTTATCACATCAGAATGCACTCAATACCTTCACATCATATTCCAAGACAGTCCTTTTTTCTTATCATTCTCCCGTATGACAAGATAGAGTACTTCTTAGCCAAGAAGTGAATCACACGTTCCACAAGAGATCTTCACATCTTAGATGGTTCATATCACAGACACACCATCCCATGGTTTGTTATGTGCCCATACTGGACTTGCTGCTACCTAGTAGTCCAACTAAAGATCTTCACAGCTCCATCAGCTTGATCAACTCCATCTCGACAAGAAGGTAATCTTCTATACACAGCTTAGGGCTTCTACCACCAGCTCCAATATGTGAACAGAAACAGATCCTCCTTTGGTCTTCAATCAATTACCCTTCTGCACCAGAGTAATTTGTTCCAAGCATGAATAAACCCTTCTGTGGTCTTCAAATAACTACCCTTCTGTCCAAGAATAGTTTTCTACAGACACACTGCTTAAATAGCCAAATGCCACTGTTTGGTTATTCAACATTTTTCAGAGCTCTAGAAAGTCTGCTAATCCACCAGGCCACTTTGATCTTCACATTCTTCTTGCTCCAAAGCAAGGTATCTACTCCTTCACACAGCTCCCGCAAACTGCATGATATGAAGCATTAATTCCATTCATACTTGAGAAGATCAACTTATCTTCAAATGATGTGCCACACCATCACTTGAGGCCTTGAAGTTTCTGCTTGATGTCATAACATTGGTTAAGACATTCAGCTGGAGAGTTCAGGCTTTCATTCTACCACTTAGAGGATTCTCTTTACCCAATTAGACCAAGAGTACATAGGCTTGATATCCATTTGGAGTAGACAACCTCAATCCTGCTTTGTTGTACCATAACAACTACCTTGAAGTGCATTTACTTCATGAAACTCCTCTTTAGAGACACCAAACATGCCAAAGCTTGATTCTGTTAGAAAGGAGGGATCACACAAGTCTTTACAAAAGGTTTCCCGCTTTCCTTAAGTATAGACTTCTTCAGAAAATCAAAGATAACTGCCACTTATCCTTGTCCTCCAAGATGAGCAAGGTCACATGCTCATATGCACTTAGATCAGAAATAAACTGACCTAAGCAGTGCTATCACCAACACTATCGTCTAGACAAGTTTCTTGCCAGGAAACTTTCTAGCTAATAGATCAGGTGCTTCTAGTAGAACCTAGAACACAGCTCCTGCACTTCAATACTCTTATAGAGCAGATTGTCTTCATCTCCACTTCCATCAGCACTACATTCTAGTCTTAGTTTATAGTCAGGAAACGTACTAGAATAAGGTCAGATCCAGCTTTATCTTTATTGACCTAGTGATTCACTCCTTGAATCAACAGAGTTCTAGAATGTTTCAACATCTGGTTGAACATCAGATCCAAGCATATCAAGGGCCTGACAGTTGTGCAATACTGATAGGTCAACTTGATCATCAACTAAGGATAATTCATTAAATATTTGAGGATATCTCAAACAACAATGAATCTTAAATCCTTGTAACAGATCCTTCTCTGAACTTCATGGATAATCAATTAAATAAATGTATAGACCACAAATAGCAATTGATCTTAAATCCACACATCTTCAGGAATACCAAGGCTTAAACATCAAGGTTGCCACCCTTGACTCAACCTCTCGATGACTTTCTCTGCTGATAGAATCCTTTGCAGGTCATGAGTGGTGAAAATAAATCACCTCCCACTATCTTCTCTCCATAGCTTCCAGTAAACTGTAGAACACAACAGAGTAGTCCAGGCACATAACCAAACACAGCTGTAGGCACCATCTTCCAATCATCTATACAACTGCCACAGTCATGCATCAAACTATATATAGGCCAATCCTCTTCTAAGGCTACCAGAGTTCTTTCATCAGAAACTTATGCAGCGGAACCACCAAAAGAACTTCTTCAACATGCCCTTATAGGACATCATACAGCAGTAGCCACTCCTTCTTTGGTAACACCATCACCAGGTCATAGAGCTCCTTATATCAGAGGGCACAGCAGCAGATGCATGGACTCCTTCACTCCATAAGTTGTAGCTTAGCAAGATCAAATCAGCTGCAGCTTTTCCTTCTTTAACCACCAGAAAGTATCTCCCAAGATCTCATCCAGAACAGACAGGATGCCTGCTCTGATACCAATTGAAATTCTAGTATGTAGATCACATGTGTTCCAAGAACATTGATCTCTGCTCAACAAGGATGAGGACAGACCATGGTCAATTTAAATTTCTTTAAATTGTCGCAATGTCATGATCAATGTCACGACCTCTGTTGTGACATCTGCAGTCTGTCATGCTATTTATCTAACCATTTAAAGTACAAAATTGTAAATGCAAAAAGATAAATAACACAGTAATTGTTCACCCAGTTCGGTATCAACAACACTTACGTCTAGGGGCTACCAAGCCAGGGAGTAAATTCACTATTAGTATAATCAATTCAAAGTCAAACCTCTAGTTTGCACTTCTCACTTAATCTCTACCCAATGAAACTTCAGGCTAGAGACACTCTAGTACCTGAGTATACCCACTCACTCCCCCACTATCACACAACAGTGATATCAAACAATTAAAAAAACAGTATGAAGAACCACTTCATACACATCTAGATCTTGCATCACAACTTTGATCAAGGAAATCACACACTCTTGCGTCACAACTTCGAGTGAGACACAGCCTAGAATCTGCCTAACCAAAACAATCATCCACCAGACAATTGCTTGGATTACAAGTATTCCTAAACAGACTTTGCACTTGAAGAACAACCCTCTTCACTTACAATTATGTCTACCACAATGCATCATACAATGCAAAGGGTGACTTACACACAAGGGACTCTCAACCCTAGACCTCTATTTTACACTCTGGTTTTTCTTGATGTGAGTTCTTGCTTTTCTTCTACTTCTGCTCCTTCTTTTATAGTCGTGCAGAATGGGCTTGGGGTGTGCAGAAGTAACAAATATTAGTTTTAATAAATCAAAACTAATTTCCACAATTTAAGGTGCTGTCCAATTAGGTCATGGCATGGTCAGGATTTCCTTGAATCTCTCCTAAGATAACTCAGAGGTCATAACATATTTCCTGATATTTATCCTGATATAAATTAGGTATCATAACAGAAAAACAAACTCAGCCCGTCTGATGTCATACGATCCATGTCATGACATTCAGCTTTTGCTCACTCTTAGCTGACCAGCTTGCCCTGCTAAACACTTTTGCAGAATCTTCATCATGACAGTCATGGTTTCTCTAATCTTCTGCAGAATAATATTAGAAACAAGTATATTCAAGTTTCCTAAAAGGTCTCCAAGATCCTTTTATGAATACCAATACAATTTGTTCTTGTTCCTAATCCATCTTCTTGACATATTTACTGATGAGGTATTTTCAACATGGTCTCATCAATCCAAACCAATTCTGTCAAGAGATATACACTGGCAGCTCCTTCTGTTGTCATGCAGGTAAAACTTGGTTAAAGCACATGACAACACACTTCACTCACCACAACTCACATTGTTGTGGCTGCACACCTCATACTGCCTGTAAGGAACTTCATCACAACTTAACCTGTTGTGGCTGCACACCTCACACTGCCTGTGAGGAACTAGGCTACTGCTAACCCATAACAGTGCCTGTTGTGCCAGACAGCTATGTCATTACTTTTGTAATGACATCCATGACAGTTGTCCTTACTGCTAACTGCTAACCTATAGCAGTGCCTGTTGTGCCAGACAGCTATGTCATTACTTTGGTAATGGCATCCATGACAGTTGTCCTTTCTTCAGCCTCTGCTAGCTCCTGCTTCCTCTTGTTGCACTCGACCTTGATGTCAGCCTCTGCTAGCTCCTGTTGCACATAGCTCTTGCTGCATCGATGACACCAGTTATGTCATCTGCTTTGGTTAGCTCCTGCTACACCAGATGTCAACCCATGACATCAGTTTTGTTATTCATATGTCATTACTTTGGTAATGACATCAATGTCAGCAGTTCTTTCACCAGCTCCTGCATGCTCCTTTAGTGATGTCATAACTATGGTAATGACATCCTATTTAACTTTAGTGCAGAATCTTGTTTTACCACAATTTAGCCAATCATAGAACCATGGACAATTCTATACCATAGAACCATGGTACTAACACAAAGAATCCTACAAAATGAATCACAAGGCAAAACAACACAAAAATCACATTATGTCACACTCGATGGCTCACTCACCTAGCGAGGCCTCAGCAAACGCCCGTTGCCTCATTCGCCTAGCAAACCTGCTAGCAAGTGCAGACAGTGGCTACTGGAAGTGTTCGCTACCCAACTCGCCTAGCGAATTCCTAGCGAATGCTCGCTACTAGCTCGCTCAGCGAAGGTGTTGACGAATGTCTGCGATTTCACAAAATCCTCACTGTTCAGAAATTCATCAGAAGCTCAAAAATCGTCCGATTCTCACCACACCAGTACCAGTAGTCTTAGCCTAGTATTCTACGACTAAACCACATTATTTATTCCATACTTTACCCGATAAAACCCCAATCCTATCGATTAAATCATTTTCGACCTAAACGGTAAACTACACAAATTCATCCAAGTCATTATAACAATCACCTTACAATCACATGCAAGGAGTTCACCATAACATCAATGATCAGAAAACACAACAACATACTAATCATAATAATCAAATCCCTATGGGGTTAAGGAATCCCCAACTACCTCATTCATGCAATTACCAATTTAAACCCGTTTCTGCCCCCTTACCTCGATTAATCGCTCTGATTGTTGAATAATTCCCAAGAATCTGATTGCTCTCCCTTGTTCTTCTTCCTCTTGTTCTTGTTCTTCTCTCCTTACTCTTCTCTCCCACTTGATCGTGTCCTTCTCTCTAAACTCACAAAATACCCCTTAAAACACTTATTCCTCATTTCTTTTAATTCCAATAATAATAATAATAATAATAATAATAATAATAATAATAATAATAATAATAATAATAATAATAATAATAATAATAATAATAATAATAATAATAATAATAATAATAATAATAATAATAATAATAATAATAATAATTGTTGCACCCTAAAATTTGCCCAAACTTTGCTTTACCTAGCTTGTGTTTCATTGCATACATTTTAGCATTATCATCTGCATTGTGTTGCACCCCAAAATTTGACCAAGATTTCTTCACCTAGCTTGTGTTTCATTTCATTCACATTAGCATTATCATTTGCATTTCATTGACATGTGTGAAGGAGATCAAGAGGTATGATTACCAATTAAGAGCTATACAAGACTGTGAAGCCAGCTAAGAAGGTTATTCAAGTGTTCAAGGGTTGATATCCTTGTCAGAGAAGTTGAAAGAGCCTTAAAGAGAGTGGTTGAAGCCAAGTGTGTAGGTCTCCTAACTTGAGAGTTATGGGAAGCCATCAGATGATTATGAGGTCATGGAGATGGACTTGAGGTCTTGAGAGAGCTCATGAGAAGCGTTGAAGATCACTTTGAGGCCTAGACAGGTCATTGTGCAAGATTAAGAAGGCTCAGCCATGAGTGGTGCAACTAGGGTTTGATTGGGTCAACCCTAGGCCAACTGATGATTTGAAGAAGTTTGAGACATAATTCAAGAGCCACGTGACCATGGATGGATACATTGAGATGTTATAAGGATGATTCCAAGGTTAACTCATCATGATTGAAGAGTTTGAGAAGTTTCAGGCTAGGGTTTCTAAGACTTGATAGTGTAAAATCCCCTAGTTTGACCCCTGACTTCAAGACTATTTAACTCAAGATATGATTGTCATCTCATCTTGACCCCAACATGATTGTTGTAGATCATGAGCTTAGCTTTAATTTGAGTACTAGAAGTCCTTGATCGGATTCATAGAACTCAAGTTATGAGCCAGACAAGTTACAAGTCATCTGAGGCATGTGAATTTGGAGCTTGAAAGTTACCCAACTTGCATGACACTTTTGCCCTAGAAGTATGATTCCTATGAACTTTTGGTAAACATGAATGTTGTTCCTTATTCTCTTAGCTTTCTAGAGAGTACTAGAAGTCCTTGATAGGATTTGTAGAACTCAAGTTATGGCTTTGACAAGTCAAGGGTATTTTGAGTATTTGGACATTACAGGTCATTTTGAATCATAAGTCAATTTCACCATCCTGCAAGCCTCAAATGGGTTTTTGTTCAACATGAAAGTTGTTCAAAATGATGTTTTTAGCTTGTCTAAGTATCAAGGGTACATTGATGTGGATTATATCAAGCATTGGTGGAAAAAAGTTCATATAAAAGCCATTTTAATGAATTAAGATGAGAAAAATTCAAAAAAAATTGATTTGTGTCCAAACAAGGCAAAATTATAGGTCAAATTGATTGAAAAACACATTTTGGAAACAATGGCAATATTACATTTTTGGTTTGAGGTCAAATTCATCCACTTCCATTTTGTTACTTCATGATGAAGTAACATAACAAACTTGGATCATTGGATTGCAAACAAGGGAATAATCACCATCAACCAATTCAATATCTCATGAGATGATGATTGCAAGCAAATTCAGGCCAGAATGGAGCAAATACACGACTGTTGCACATGATATTTTGAAGGAGAAATTGAAATTGAAAATCTCATATGGAAGGTTACAGAAGGTTCTGGATGATTCCTCTAGCTTCTATATAACCATTAGAGTATGTTCAGCAAGCTTTTTGGAGAAGATTGATGCTGGTTTCAGAGAGAGCAAGTGAAAAATCAGAGGTGGAAACAGAAATCGTATTTGGAGTTTGAAGGAAAATCAAGCCAAATCGAGGTGTGCATTAGATTCAGAGGAAGATTTGGAGTGAGTCTGGATCATATTGAAGGCTGAATCGAGCAAGGAGTGTGACTGTTCTTCATTTGAAATCAGGTTGGTACAAATCAACTTCTTGCATAATTTATAGGGAGATATGAAGAAACCTTCATGTGGTTAGGTTCTATTCATGATCTAGATGGATTTAGGATGGTTAATTACACGGTTAGAGACAATGCTAGGTGTTGTGCAATTTCTGTTGAGATGGATTTCTCATGATTCTTGGAGTGTTATTCATGTTTGGATAGTGGACTGTGATCTCTGATGAGTGTAGTTTCCATTAGTGTCATTAATTTTAAGAATCATGATGATCAAGATTTGAGTGGTTTCTGAAACTTTGTTCGGATTTTAAGTTAGAGGAAGAATTAGAGAATTTGGAGATTGGATTTGGATTCAGTGAGAAAAATTGAGTAAGATAGGGTGTTTGATTGTATGGATTGATGTGCTGTGGACACCACTTCACCCGAGAAGACGGTGGCGCTGTAGCTCAGGCCACCGTCTGGAGAATTCCCTCCATATGTTTGAATTTTGGGGACGAAGCATGTGAGACGTTGGATAGCATCTTGACTTTGACTCAAACCAGGATTACACGGCCACGATTCGCTGATGAAGTCTGAAGACTTTATGTTTGAATGAAACTCACCGTTTCATTAATTGAAGCGTATTGGGCTTAAGCCTCAGATCACTATCCACACCCCCGTTTGGCCCAAGTCTGTGAATTGAACTGGAAATAATTGATATTTGATACGCAACTTTTATTAATTTCCATTGTTTTTCTTTATTTTACTCATTTCATATAGTTTAGGAAATAATTCATAAAAAATAGAAGAATTAGTCAATTAATTCCAGATTTTTTCCCCTTGATTCATGATTGAATCTAAAATTTTGTTGAATTAAAATATTAGGAGTTCATGCATTTTCTATTTTAATTGCATTTTTTGTACTTTTATTTGATAATAATTCATATTGGTTTATACCTTGACTTGTGGATTTTTGTGTGATCATTTGATGATGATTTTTGGACTGATTTTTTGTGTGTAGCTAGTTTAGATGTGCATGACCCTCTAGTAATTTTCTCACATTTTTGTGAGGAAGTTTAGGGCAGTTTTTTGTATTGGACTTTAGGTGCTCTAGTTTTAGGGTTTAACCTTAGTACCCCATAGTTTAGGATTTAATTCTAGGACTTTTTGGATGATTTGATCTCTAGAATTAACATGGTAGAGTCATGATTGACTTAGGTTCCCATAGTTATTTTTGTAGGATTTTACAATTGGTTTTAGTATTTTAGTTAGGATTAACTTTAGTACTAGGTTTTAGGTGATCCTAACTTGCTAACTCAACTAGATTGACTTCTTTAGTTCCCTTAGATTAGGGTTTTGCTTCCTTTGCTCTTGGATGCTGATGAAGACATGTGTGGGCTGCTGTGGAATGCATGATGGAGCTTGTACTTGAAGTTTTCTCTCCCTTTGGTGTAGTTTGTTTAGGGTTAATGATTAGGGTTTTAGGGAGATCTCTTAGAATAGATTTTCTTCCTTCATGAAACATGGAAGATGTTTATTACTTCCATTCCACCCTATGATGTAAGGTCCTATTATGAAGGCCCCATCCCTCCTTTGGTAGGATGAGTGGCTCCTCACAAATTGGTAGAACCTTTGAGGGTTCCTTTCCTTGATGGTGGAGTGCTTAGAGGTGACCTTTGTTCTTCGCTTTGCTTCTCCCTATCCCCCCTTGCTCTTGTTAGATGAATCTTTCTCCCTTGCTAGAGGATGGAGTTCCTTGATAGAAGATTGAAGATGCTAGAGGTTGCACTTCCCTGTATTTGAAGACTGCCCTTGGAGCTGAAGCTTAAAGATCAAGAAGAACAAGTTGACACTTGAAAATTGAATTGAGATTGAAGAAAGAGTTGAAGCTTGAGGAAGATGGAGAACAAGTTGATACTTGTGCTTGATGCATTGAAAGCTTGAAGAAGCAAGTTGATACTTGCTATTAAGCCTTGAAGAACAGTTACAGACTGAGGACTGAACTGCTGTCAGAAGGATTGCTTTGCTGTGAAGCTGTGGAAGCTGTTGCTTGCTTTCTTTCCTGTCTGTTTTCTTTCTGTGCAACTGTATTGATGTGACTTGTTTGATTTGCTTGATGCATTAGAATAAGTTCATGTTTAGATTCTTTTAATCTAGGAGCATGATTGCATTAGAGGTTGAGTTCCTCCCTCTGCTTGTATTTTTACTGTGTGGCTTTGCTTGCTGGTATTCAGTAGAGCATCGCTCCCTTGCCTGTGTGGTTTGTGATTTGCTTGATGGCATTTTATTTTCCTTTATGATTGCAGTTATTCATACTTGGCTTGAGGTTGAGATGAGCTTGTAGAGGCTGATGCCCCACACACATTTCCTTCCTCACTTGCATTGCATGCATTTTACAGTCGTTTATTGTTTACTATTTAAGCTGATGCTTTATCTGTTTCTGTTTATCATTGACATGATCCCTTAGGAATCTCACTTCCTTTGATAAGGAAGTGATGATTAGAACTTTAGGTTGAAACCTATGCATGATAACTTCCAGGAGTTCCCTGTTTCAAACTTCAACTATAGAATGAATCCTTGGCATGACAACATTAGGACTTGATAGTCTCCCCTTAGTTGAGCCTGTTCTCTCCTCTCATCTCAAACAACAGTAAAAAACGTAATAAAGGCAAGTTAGTATAAGCGCGTTACGAGCCTTAAGCTACTTGGGTAATGATAATTGAGCGGCCTCCTTTCAATCGTCTAGAATGTTTAGTATACGTCCTTTGGACGATATGCGACGCATTCGCTCCTAAGTCATAGTCTCTAGTGTTGTACGAACTACAGACAACTAAAAAATAGTTCTTCCGTAAAAGACAGAAAACAAACTTCAAACCTTTTTGCCCCGTGGGCCCATAATTCAAAGGAAGCGTTTCTGAAGAAAAGAGTGTCGTTAACTCCCAGTTCTACCGCAAACGGTAACGCCTGAGTCTCCAAGGGTCGAGCTGCGTACACCAAACTGCTGGAACTGTTTGTTAACCCTACTAAAAAAAAAGATGAATCTGAATTCCCGTAATCCGTATTATCCCGAACTACGTAAGCTCTGATCTCTCATATCTGTTGAGAGTACGTAGGCACAATACTGATGTATTGGCGAGCCACCTTCCCCATAACCCGTGGTTAGGCGAACTACGTTGACTCTGATTTCTCATTCTCTGATGACAATACGTAGGCATAAAGTGCGACGCTTTGCCGAGTCATTTTCTTTTCTTTTTAGACCAGCCTTGATAGGTAGATAGTAAATAAACCCGTCAGATAAACACAACAAGCGTGGATCCCATCGAGTACGATGGACGCGAGGGGTGCTAATACCTTCCCCTTGCATAACCGACTCCCGAACCCAGACAATGGTTGCGATGACCTTGTCTTATACCCATTTCGTCAGGTTTTTCCGATCGTTTCCTTTCCCGTTTTGAGTGATAAATAACAAAAGGTGGCGACTCTTCTGTTTTGCCGACACCTTATTTTCGCGGTAGTGTTTCCCTTGAAAATCGGAAAACAACCGCTGATCTTCCAAATTTGACTTTGGTGACTCAAAGGATCGATCAGATTGATCCTAGGACATGTGCTAAAGTATTCTACATTTAGAATTAAATTTAAAGTACTTGTGACAAAGAATTGGTAAATGTGCTTGTAATGAAAAGGACTTTGACTGGATCTTTTAAAGTGCATAAACTTAAAGGAAACGCTATAAAAGACTTGTAAAAAAGGTTGTTCGAAAAGGGTAAAAAGTTTAAAGGGAAGAAGGAATTGGAGTAAAAGATGCAGGAAAGGTAAAAGGCAAAATGTAACACTTGCACAAGTGGTTTGACAGAGGAAATGTAAATGTTGCTGAAATTGTAAAAGGCTTTATTGAAAAGTTGGTGATTTTACATAACGTACATTCTCCGTGAAAATACTCTTTTCTCACACTCGGGTACTTTGAGTAAATTTGATTGGAGTTACTTTGTACAAATGGTAAAACACACTAGAAATCTGCCTAACAAATCCTTATTTATAATGCTAATATTTAACCGCTAATAACTTCCTAGTATCTCCTCGATCTAACAAGTGTCATTTGCATGTAACCTCCTGCTCTAGAATTCGCCACGTGTCTTATGAACCAAAACTCCTCCCTCCAATTTTTGAATTTCAAAATGACGTAGCAATGCCATTTGTGGAATTTCGGTCGAATGACCTCTGACACGGTCGAAATGCTCATAACTTTAGGTTTCTTAATTTTTCTAAGTTATTTCAACCGTTCAACTTTAGAAAAATTCCTTAGAGGCTGTCGAAACCTCTCTTCTTCATTTAACTTAGACCTTAATTATGTCTTAGTGTTTTAGCAACCAAAGGCAGTGTCGAATTTGGGAGCTAACAAATTGCCCCCAAAGAATGTTCTTTTCGACCTTATTGCAGGAAAAGGACATTTTTTGATAGTATCCCATTCGACACCATATTTTCGATACTATCAGACCCTTTGGTTAGCCTCTTATCCTTTGGAAGATAAAACAAAAGAAAGAGAAATGTTTATTAAAAACGGCGCTACTTTGCACGCTTCTGACGTCATCATCATCGTGGCAGGTTTCTTGGAACTCACAAAAATTCAGAAAACATCATCACCCTTTTAGCGCCTAGGGGTATAGGTTACAACCGCCCCTTACTTCTTCCACTAGGTAGCACACGTGGCCCACTAACTTCACCCACGTAAAATTCTTAATTTTCTGAACCCTTATAAAATCACCAAAGAAATTTTTCATAAGACTTTCTACTCTTTACCACCGCTTGCTCTTCTCCCCTTTGCTGAAGAAACCCCTTTTTTAAACACCAGAAAAATCTCCTTCCTCTCTGGAAACTTCAATCATGGCTGAACAACAGAAGAAAACTCAAACTAGGAGACCATCTTCTTCATCTGCATTGCCACCTTTCGCTACTTTGAGCGGACCAAAAATCACGAAGAACCAACAGCTCATCAGGGAACCGTTAGCGGAAGAGAAACGACACATCTACGAATCTCAGGTAATCATCCCTGTTGATGTGGCTGGAAAAACATTAGCCATGTCTGGCCCATTGTCACCCCCAAACCTTGATTATTCCACTTTGAGCGACTTTTTCCCTTCCTATCGAAAAACCAAACCCTTAGGGCAAAAAGACGCTAGCAAAATCCCTTCTGATAACCCAGATGCCTTTCTCTCTTTAACGTGGACCTTAAATATTTACATGATGGGGCAAGACTATTTAGAGCTACGCCGTACTTCAAAGATTCTGAACTTTATCTTAACTGGTTGGCGAAAATAGAGAAAGCGAAGGCACAACATTGGAAAGAAATGGGTATTTATGACCTAATCATGCTGTCGAAGGTTGGGCCTCCTTACTGTCCGTTAATGTTGGCCTCCTCTTTGTATTTCTGGGACAGTACTCATCATACCTTCTATCTTCCCTGTGGAATGGTGACTCCCACACTTTTCGACATGGCTGCTATCGTTGGATTAAGACCATGTGGATTGGCTTACAATCCTGAAATTGATGCACGGGACACCATAGGTTTTGGTAGCACGAAGCATACTTACACACCCTTCATAAATCATTATCATAAGAAAGACACCGACGTAGTTGAAGACGAGGAGCACATAGCCTTTCTGGCTATGTGGTTGTCTCGTTGCATTTTTTGCACAAAGTCTTTGTAGGTGGCGAGGAAGTACCTGACCCTAGAGAATCAGTTACACCTTAAAAGGGACATATGCCTTAGTGAGATGATACTAGCCAGCCTGTATGAGGCTTTGGGAGTAGGCGCTGATAAACTGAGGGATCCAAATACCCATGGCGCTCTTATAATGGCGGGGCCATTTTAGTTGCTTCAACTATGGTTGAACGCCACCTTCGAACACAACATTCCCTTTAAAGGAAAGGTCGACGAAGCCCAGGTATCTGAACATCGAGTCGAATGGCCACACTAGGTTCAGTTGACACCAAATGAAGAGGGTCTAAGCCTTCGTGCCAATCTTACCAGCTTCATCCACTTGTTTGCAAAAAGGCATGAATTCACTCCCAGGATGACCCCTTTTGCTCATAGGTTGTATGGCCCTGAATGGTTCACCAGGTCATTTCCTCCAATTTCACAAAAACAAGAAGCAGAATCAAACCTGATATGGGAGAGATTCTTGACGCCACTCTTGATAGTTCATAAGCTCAACCTTGTCAGAGGACAAGCAATACTAGTCGCTTATCAACCCAACTTGGTGTCCAGGCAATTTGGGTTAATTCAATCATTGCCTAGGTGCTTGTATGATAAGAAGTCTCATGTTATTCTTCTCTCTACCAGCTTCAACCCACTTGAGTGTTCGACTCAAATGGCCCGTTACGCCCATAAGTCCCATTTTACTCCAATTTATTTTGAACCCTCTCACCTTTGTACCCCAGACTTTTACAACTGGTGGACCAATCATTACTCCAATAACTTTCTTGATGTTTCGAGTTTTTCACGCATGATTGACCAGGCTTTTATTGATGTGCAGGAAAAAGTCAAGAAAGGTACGTCTACTCATATCAAAGAGATACAAGCTTTCCAGAAGTACTTCGAAACTGCTGCCGCTACTGCGAAAATCGGCGCCGGCTAAACAGAAGAGTCGCCACCGTGCGTTATTTATCCCAAAGGAGGGAAAGGAAACGCTCGAAGTAAACCTACCGCAAAGACGGGAAAGGAATGGTCATCGCAACCAAATCCTGGATTTGGGAGTCGGTTACGCAAGGGGAAGGTATTAGCACCCCTCACGTCCGTCGTACTCGACGGGATCCACGCTTGCTTGGTTTGTCTAAAGGATGCAAAACAATCTATCTACGACTGCTAAATCTAAACGGAAAGAAACTGACTCGATAGAGCATCGCACTCCATGCCTACGTATTCTCAAGAGAGAAAGTCAGAGTCATCGTAGTTCGGGAAACTACAGGGAATTGGCTCGCCAAGACTTCGCGTCTTGTGCCTACGTACTTCCACACAGCGTGAAAGATTAGAGCTTACGTAGTTCAGGCTAACTACGGCTAGACAGGGTGTTCTCACACAGGAGTGAGAGATTAAGTTGGTTTTAAAGGTACGGGAACCTACGGGAACTAGAAACTACGGTCTGGTCTCAAATGCGCAAGGGCAAGAGAAAGGGAAACAATCAATCGTCAGCGGGAAAGTCTCGATCGCACAGCAGCGAGAGAACGGAAAGGTTAGTTGTTAATGTGCTCGCTAAGATATCGCATCCTATGCCTACATATTCTCATTAGATATGAGAAATCAGAGCAGCTGTAGTTCAGCCTACTACAGCTAAAACGGAGAAAAAGGGAAAAGGGAAAACGGGAGCTCGCTAGGATACGACATCCTATGCCTACGTACTCTCGTCGGGCACGAGAGATCAGAGCTAATGTAGTTCGACGGGAAAACAAATCTCAATTGCACGGGGGCAAGAGAAGGGAAATAGGGATTCGCTCGCATGAGGCGAGAACAAAGAGGAAGCAGGCCTACGCCTAAACGGGAAGGAACTCGGGACACGCACGCAAGAACCTAAGAAGAAACTCCTCAGCTGGCACTTCCTTTGTATCTGATGATGCAGCCCACAACACTCGTTGGTTTCCTGAAGATTTGAATACGACAATGATAATGAACGAAGCAGCTCCGGGGCTCCTGACGTACGCGCAAGGTCCATTCCAATCTTCTCCTCTCTGGATCTTGATGATGACGCTCGAACCAGAACAATGTGACGCTTAGACCGTCATGGTTCGACTTATACGAGAAATCGAACTCTAAGAGGTAGCGTATTGATATCCGTGTCAAAGACAAGATGGAGAAATGATATCGAAAATCATTCTCCAATTGAATCGTGTCACACGGCCAGCCAAAAATAAAAGCGAGAATAAAATCGGATAGAAAAGAAAATAGGGGAGAAATCCAACACGAAATGGAAATAAAATGCTACGGCAATTAAATTCCAATAGAAAATATTCTAAAGAATTAAATCTATAAACCCCTAAAAACATCTAATTCCTAAATTCTATCCTAAAGATATAAAGGAAATCTCTAAGAGAAATATGGTTTAAAATTCACTAAAGAATATAATACGTAAATTACAACCTATTCTAGGAATTATTCTACTTAAATTCTATTAAGAGAAAATATACTAACAATTATAGGCTAAGCATATTAAACCAAAACAATTAAATCCTAATTATAATCCTAACATGCTAATCCAATGCTAATTATATTCTAGAATTATCTAACTATTCTACATAAAATACAATTAAATGCCATACAAAAAAAATAACCAAAATATGAGTACAAGGGGGGGTGCACTGATTTACAGGGGATGCTTCAGCAAAAATACAGGAAACTGGGCCCAGAGCCCAGCAAAAATGCCCAAAAATGGGGGTACGATATGGCAAAGACGCAGAGAACGGGCCCAACCCAACTACACACACGGGGCGGGGGGGGGGGGAGGAGAGTACAACGGAGGGTGTACGAACAAAACCAATTTGGGCCTGACCCGGTCCAGTAGCCACGTAAACCCTGCCTCAGCAAAACCTAATTTCTCAACTTCCCCTTCACTATTCACGCTCTACGCCGCTTCCCTTTTCAGCCTCTCTCTCTCGAACTTCAGTCTCAAACTGACCGCCACCTCACTGTCATCTTCCTTCTTTCTCCTCTCAGACCACCACCTCAATTCTGCCTCCTCAACATCAACCTTGCTTCGAATCCTACAAAACAAATGAAACACACAAACAGCAACAAAACTATACGCAAAAAAATGGTTCATCCTTGACATTCTTGAAGGCAATACGTTGATGAAGGTTGATAGATCCTGAGTCTGATGACAGATCCGTAGTTATACACAAAAAATTGGAGTTGGTTGTTGTTTGCATGTGGAGATTAGAAGATCGATGGCGAAACCTGATGGACGCTTGGGAAGTCTGGAGGATAACGAAGAATGTTGATGAGGATTTGTTCGTACGAAGAATTTTTGGAGAATCTCATGATGAATCGATGAACGTGGATGTGATTCTTCGTGGATATTGACGAATAGTTGCAGATCGGTGATGTTTTGAAGTTTCAATCCAAACTCGTTTCTTATGAATCGAAGCTCAGTTTAGCATGGCTGTTTGTGGATCGGAGGTGTTCATGAAATTCTTGATGAACGATGAACAAATCTGGAAAAACATGTGAAGCTTATGAACGTTCTTGATGATTCTGAAGAAATCTGGAAATCGCGAGGAACACGTTCTTGAACAAACTTTGATGCATGCACTTCCGGAGGATTTGGCGAACAAAGATGGAGATCCAAGGAGATCGCTCGCTGATGAGGATGATTGATTAACGTTGATGCTCTTGTTTGAAGATTTCTTTCTGGAAACGAAGTGAGCAAGATGGTGGTTGGTGAGGAACACGATGAGGTTCCGGCAAGATTTCCGGCGAAGTTGAGCGAAGAGGATGAACGGAGAGGACGATGATGGTTGATGATTCTGGAGAAACGGATGAGTTTTCTGGTGAATTGTGTTTTCCGGCGGTTGTTACGGTGGTCGGAGGCCGTTGGAGTGGTGGCCGGTGATGGTTACCGGCATTTGCATGCCGACCGATGATGACTCCGGCGAGGGGACGCGTGGAGGTTGCATGTGGTGAGGGGGATGCGGTGAAGCCACGCGTGAGATTGGGGAGTCTAAGGGAGAGCCAAGTGGTGGTGGAGGTGGAAGAGAGGGAGAGAGCCACGTGGGGGTTCTGAGAGAGTGGAGAGGATGAGGTGGCTTTGTGTGAGTGTGAAACGCGGAATGGAGAAGTGAGGTGGGGGACCCTCAGAATGAAACGTGGCGAATGCTTTATAGGACAGGTGGCGCGGACTGGGCCCCGAAAATGGACATCTGGCCCACTACAATTCAGACTTGATTAATAACTAATTAACCTGATTAAGCCTAATTAATACCTATTAATGCTAAACGAAACTTTAAAGCAGCCATTAAAGCCTAACTTAAAATTAAGACTATTCTAATCCTAATTAAATCTAATAAACTCAATTAAAACTCTAATTAACATCTAAAAAGGTGATTAAGATCTAATTAATGTCTACTAAATCCTAATTAAATCTAAAAAAAAGAGGATTAACTATTAAACTCTATTAATTCTATTAAGAAAGTCTATTAAAACCTATATTAAAAATATATCTAAAAACTATAAAAGAAAATCTATAAAATTCTATAAAGAAATTCATTTATTCATTCTATTAAAAATGAGACCTATTAAATTCTAAAAACAATATCTATAAAAAAGAAAACAACTATTAAATTTCTATTAAAATTCTAGACCATTCTATTTAATAAACCTATATTCTAATATTAAAATCTATTATTAAAAAACTATACTATTTATTCTAATATCTATTATTAAAATTTCTAAAAAACATTATAATATTTCAAACCTATTTAAAATCTATAAAAGGCTATTAAATCCTAAAAAATGCAAATAAAGGCAAACAACCAACATAAAAGAGAGCGCGAGACCAGATCGAAGCAAGCAGTAAACCCAGACACCAAGAACCTTCAAAATCACTGCGTAAGCGGAAAACACCCAGGAAGCGCGTGACTTCTCAAAAATGACCTCCGATTATCCGAACCGGTCTGAAATACCCGAAATGTGAAAACAAGGCTGTAATCCCGATAAAGTCAATATGATTGAGAAAATGCATTGTATGCAGTATGCGAATGCGAATGCGAAATGCGTCGAACCATAAACCAGATGGGAATCGGTTGGTCAAATTTTAGGGTGCAACAGCAGCCCCTATTCAAGCGACTTGGACCTGAATGGTTGAAGAGCCAACAACTTTCAAACATTCAAAGGTAGAAGACGGTTGAATACAAAAGAACCCTGAAATTTGCCAACCGCAGAAATAAACTGCAAAACTGCTTGAGAAATAGCTTCCAATGAACTGAAGTCTGGTTGTCACGGCAACAACTGGTCAATTATCTGATGAAACCCTTTTCTTTTTTTTCAATCACCCGTGTGACGCCACGGGTACTGAATCTTTGAAATAATGCTTCAAAAAGCAAACACCTTCCCATCTTCTATGGGATCTTTTCTTGTCACCTCACAGTTCATAGCGAACCTGAGGAAAACTCTCCTAGGGAAATTCTGAATCGACTGCCAGGCACCCATTTTCGACAACAGGCGGCAGCTTCAGAAGTTTGATATGATGTCAATTTTTCTTCTTCTTTTTTTTCAGTGCTGACGTAACAAGCAAATATGAAGAAATCACTCCGCTGGGGGGAGAAGAGAAGCTTAACCAAACAACTCCGCAGGGGAACATACTCGAAAGCCAAGAGGTAACCAACCTGGTCTATGCTTCGAAATGCGTATGTTTGAAAAATGATGCAATGTCCATATACGGCATGGAAATGCGTTTGTTGTAAATGCAATGCCCCGTACGACATGGATATGCTATGCGTTTTGGATAGATGCAAATATGACGGTATATGCAAATGCAAATTTAAATGTAAGCTCGAGCTGCCAGAGAACACCAGGTCTAAAACCACTTGGCAAAATAAATGCCGGAAAAGGGAAGCACGGCCCTGCACGAAGATACTCTTTCTAAACTACCGGCAACCTGATTGTAATCTGCGGGGATTAACCAAATTGGGGTCGATTGTGCACAGCGCACTGTTGGAAATGCCCCTTCTATCAAGGATGTTAATCTTAATCTGCTGAGGATACTCCTGATCTTACTCCGATACGGGGTAAAATGCAATCTCAACTCTTTCGGGGATAATACGTGACTTCCGATCTGCTGGAGAGGAGTAGTAGTCCTGATTTAACAACATCCACAAGGAATTCAAACATTAATCGAGAACCGGTACCAATCGAGCTTCGTATCGGGGAATACGAGTCACGGGAATTACTATGTCAGATATTTTTAGGCTTTTTCTGGTTCAAGGATAAGAATGGGTTATTTACAAAACGGAAAATGAAAATACTAGACGAGAACTAGCATTCAAGGATGAACTACCAGACGAGAACTGATAGCAAAATAGATTAGGTTATCGGACGAAAATTGATTTATCGTTTGAACATCAGACGGGGCTGACTGGATAATAGGTTAAGAAACAAATGACCAGGCGAGAACTGGTTGAAAGCTGACATGCGCCAGACGAGAACTGGTACAACAATAGGTTAAAGAAACGATGACCAGACGAGAACTGGTTTAAAGCTGACATGCACCAGACGAGAACTGATGCAACAATAAACCACACCAGACGAGAACTGATGTTTACGGTAAGATTGACCATACGGTAATGGGTTAAACGAAAACATGTACCAGGCGAGAATTGGTATTTGCAGAAATGTGGACCAGACGAGAACTGGTTACCGGTTTTCCAGGCGAGAACTGGACTTTGGAAACGATTTGGCTACAAAGTTCTGATACGTAACAGGTTTAAACTGTAGGATAACGATCCAACGACAGTAGGGCCTTTTTCGGAAGGTCAAGGTTTTTGACAAGAGTAACGACACGAGTCCCCGATACTCAACTCTGGCTGGGGATAAACAGACTTGCTTGAATAACTTGCCCCAGTACAACTTAACTTGCCCCAATCTAACTCTTGGGAAGATCACTCTGAACAGCTTGCTACGAGACGACCTCGAGATTTGCCCCAGTATCAGTACGACAAAAAGATTCAACCTCAATCAAACAATCATCAACCCAGTTGGTCTCACTATCTCTGAGGTGACTTGCCCCTGGATGAGCGTACAAGCGACTCAACCTGATCTGATTACACACTGGAAGGTTCCGCCCTTAAATCACAACATTCTTTATAATTTCCCCTGATTGGCTCTCGAGAAGATTCACTTCTGATCAACTGCTTCTCAAATAAACTGCCCCTGATCAACTGATGCTTTGAGACTTGTCCTCAGACTAACTGATTCTGAACTCACTGAAAGTCAATGCCCCAGATTTACAGGGTTTCACAACATACACCATTCTGATCCAGAATGCTGAATTACTCAGTCCTGTTTGATTATTCCCTGTTGGAATTTCCTTCCTGTCAACCACTGACTTGCAAGTAAAATTTTTTAATCCCGAATGGTAATTTTAATGCAGTGTTCATGCAGATTTTGAAAAAATTTTGCTGTCACTCATTTATGTGTCATGATTGTGAGTGACGAATGAACCAGAGTTCAAACGTAGTGCTGATGTGATCAGTGAAAAATACAATAAGGATATGTTTAGAAAATCAAGAAGGAGTCAGGTTACTCAACCTTATCGTAATGTGCTTTCAGAATAAACCCTACCTCAATTAGGTCTTTTAAGGGTTGTATCGTGGCCGGGTTCACGGTTCGTGAAACAAAGGATATTTGGCTCAAATTATGATTTGTACCCACCCCTTCTACGTGATGATCTCTGATCCTAAAGTTCAGTTAACTTGGCACAAGCGTTCGCCTCTTCGAGAGGTATGTTGAATGGTAAGAACCATGGTTAAGGAAACTCACAAGGTTTTCGGAGTAACAGTTACTCCTTTTCGTTTTCGGTGTTTGTATACACGACTTTGTGACTTCACTGGGGATTTTTCTAGTGATATCCTTTCTTTTTCATTCTTTTGATTCCCTAATTTTTGCCTGGACTGACTCCTTTTGAGTTCTTTTCGTTTTTTTCGTTTTCTTTTGAAGTCCAACGGGATGCCCTAATTTTTGCCTAAGTATTAGCTTTCCAGCTTTTTCTTTCTTTTTACTTAGCGGGCTTTCTGTTTCTTTCTTTTTCTTTTGGAACAAAGTCGTGTGACACTGGTTATCTTGATTACTCCGAAAAGTTGTAACTGTCTCACTCCTGATTGGTGAGGTTTAACCATTGTGGTTGACGAGGTACGACCTCTTGAGAGGCATAAACTGTGATTGGTCCTCGAATGGCAACACTCCTCTATAAGACTTGAACGCTCGGTCAAGCTAACTGACAACTACCTTGCCCCGGGTTAAGACGTGAGGGTTAAAAAGTCCGAAAAAACTTCTACTTCCTGGCTCGAAGTGGTTAACAAGGGACTAACTCCTTATATCTCCAGTGTTTGGGGGATTTGAAACAATGCCTTGTACGTCATCAGCAAGGTTTTATCTGAAAGCATACGATCATCGGTTATGAGTATTCAGTTTCGTCATCCTCCCTCCAATCTTTGCTAATCACAGTGATAAGGCGGAGTAAATAAAATGCAAGTGTTAGTGCAATGCAATAAATGAGCGACAGCGACATGATTAATTCAAAAAAATGCATAGTCACTTTATCAATATTACCATTCAAAACAAACAATGTTTAACAGCAAGTAGTAACTAACAGAAAAGAAACTACAAATGCAAATGATAAAAAGTCTGAGGACTGCCAATGCTGAGGGCGTCTACCTGTCTGGATTACTGGCTTCTTGAAAACAAACTCCGAATCTACGAGCTTAGACGGCTAAGAAGTTGGTATGAACAAACAGAAATCCTTCTCGAAAGGAAATGCAGTCTTGGTCGATCAACTGTTGTACTTTTGCCTGAAAAGCTTTACAATCTTCAGTTGAATGCCCTGGGGATCCGCCATGGTAACCACACTGAACATGGGGATTGTACCCAAGAGGGTAAGGCTCTGGAACAGGCTTAAGAGCTTTCGGTTCCACTAAAGAACTCTGGATCAAAAATTGCAGCAACTGGCTATACGGCATAGGCACTGGGTGGGAAGGAGCATTCCTTTGTTCCAAGTTGTTACGAGGCCTGTTCTAATTCTGACGCTGATTCTGATAACCTCGACCACGAGTTCACTGATTTGCATGAGAAGCGACATAAGGTTTCTGATAGGGTGCCCCAGGCACAGTTGTCTGTCCAACATAACAAGGTACAGGAGATACTGATCTCTGAGAAGATGAAGAACCAACAGGTTTTAACGACTCCTCTTGAGGATACTCAGCATCTGACATGATTGCGTTGATCACAACTCCTTCTTCATTCTGATAGTCATAAAGAGATTCAGCTTCACTAGCCTGACCGTCTGAAATAATCTGAATTTTCCCGATTCTGATGGCATGCTCAAGGCGTTCTCCAAGTACTACCAAGTCAGTGAAACTTAACGGAAGTCCAAGCATTCTTTCATGGTACGGATCCTGCAGTGAGTCTACAAACATGCTCGTTAGCTCTCGGTCTAAAAGCGGTGGTTGTACCCTGGCGGAAAATTCTCTCCATCTCTGCGCATACTTCCTGATGGGTTCATTGTCCTCTTGAGACAACTCTTGCAACTGCATGCGATGAGGAGCTACGTCTAGGTTATAATCATACTGCTTCAGAAAAGCTCTGGCTAAATCCACCCATGATCAAATCTGATTACTCTATAACTGCATATACCAACGCAAAGATGCCCCAATCAGACTATCTTGAAAGCAATGGATCATCAACTTGTCATTTTGCACAAACGAAGTCATTCTTCGACAGAACATCACTAAATGTTGCTTCAGACAGCTATCTCCTCTGTACTTCTCGAATCTCGGCGCTTTGAACTTATAAGGCAACACTAGGCCAGGAACCAAACACATGCCTGCAACACTCAGGTTAACAGCATCTTTGACCTTCAAAGCTTTAACTTGTTCTTCCAACACTTGGAGCCTTCTATCACATTCAAGAGCTCTTGGGTCTACCGTCCTGGCTACTGGGATCTCTCTTCGGATACTCGGCACAGGGAAAACAACCCCTTGATTGTTGATAAGAGGAGGTCGTTCATTACGGACAACAAACTGCTCGTGTCGATCTCGGTCCATAACAGGAGGCTGCACCAACTGGTTTGCAGTAAGGTTGTTCACTTGCGGAAATTCTGCCTTGGAAGTAGAACCATACAGAGGGTTGGTCGTCATAGTGAACCCTGCCAAGGTGTTAGGAGACTGGAAATTGCTTTCAGACATAGCTACTGATAACCTTCAACAGACTTCACTGCTCGATTCTGCTCAAATCTACTCAACCCCTTGGTCGTCTTCTAACAATCAACAGTTGCTCAGGCCAAACACCGGGTAATCACCTTTAGAATCAAACAACGGCTGGATAAGAGCTCTGGCTAGCTGGAGTATGACATGCAATATGATGCAACACGTTTATGCAAATGCAATACAATATGCAGCAAACACGAGATCACAACCCCCACACAATCTCTGAATACTGCTGTGCTGCTGACGGAGTACGTTCGCTCTGAAGAGAAGACCAAAATATCGGGTAGGCTGGAAGTCAGGTTTCCTGCAAAATCCTCCCACTCACGGGTATGGACCTAATCTGACAAGGTACGGCATCCTATGCGGGTATCAACGTCACAGACTTTCAAGAACGATGATACGATACCTAGAAGGTGTGGCATCATCATCCCTTGAAGAGGCCTCACTTAGTCGAATTCCCAATTGATCGGTTCCTAGAGTTGACAATCCTCGGGTCAGACAACTTGTCGAGCCCTAAGGGCCAGGCAAGAAGCATCAAAGAGAATCTCGTCCGAGTGAGATTTCGCGGCTAGCTGGTGTGAGCTAAGAAAGCAGGCTAACCACTACTCTCTCTAAATCTATATGTGTACTCAAGCCTGGGTTTTGGCTTCTCTCTCAAAGGAACAACCACCCAACAACACAACAGCAACAGATAATAGCAAAGTGCGGAAATTGTAAATACAGTAAAATACAACACGCAAAAGGTAAGCATCCAAAGACAAGCAAACAAGCGCTAGGATTGACTCTCTTAAGGGACGTTGGATCCCAAATGCATAGGGAACCATCACAGTCCCCAGCAGAGTCGCCAGCTGTCGCTACTGCGAAAATCGGCGCCGGCTGAACAGCAGAGTCGCCACCGTGCGTTATTTATCCCAAAGGAGGGAAAGGAAACGCTCGAAGTAAACCTACCGCAAAGACGAGAAAGGAATGGTCATCGCAACCAAATCCTAGATTCGGGAGTCGGTTACGCAAGGGGAAGGTATTAGCACCCCTCACGTCCGTCGTACTCGATGGGATCAACGCTTGCTTGGTTTGTCTAAAGGATGCAAAACAATCTATCTACGGATGCTAAATCTAAACGGAAAGAAACTGACTCGATAGAGCATCGCACTCCATGCCTACGTATTCTCAAGAGACAAAGTCAGAGTCATCGTAGTTCGGGAAACTACAGGGAATTGGCTCGTCAAGACTTTGCGTCTTGTGCCTACGTACTTCCACGCAGCGTGAAAGATCAGAGCTCACGTAGTTCAGGCTAACTACGGCTAGACAGGGTGTTCTCACACAGGAGTGAGAGATTAAGCTGGTTTTAAAGGTACGGGAACCTACGGGAACTAGAAACTACGGTCTGGTCTCAAATGCGCAAGGGCAAGAGAAAGGGAAACAATCAGTCGTCAGCGGGAAAGTCTCGATCGCGCAGCAGCGAGAGAACAAAAAGGTTAGTTATTAGTGTGTTCGCTAGGATATCGCATCCTATGCCTACATATTCTCATTAGATATGAGAAATCAGAGCAGCTGTAGTTCAGCCTACTACAGCTAAAACGGAGAAAAAGGGAAAAGGGAAAACGGAAGCTCGCTAGAATACGACATCCTATGCCTACGTACTCTCGTCGGGCACGAGAGATCAGAGCTAACGTAGTTCGACGGGAAAACGAATCTCAATTGCACGGGGGTAAGATAAGGGAAACAGGGATTCGCTCGTATGAGGCGAGAACAAAGAGGAAGCAGGCCTACGCCTAAACGGGAAGGAACTCGGGACACGCACGCAAGAACCTAAGAAGAAACTCCTCAGCTGGCACTTCCTTTGTATATGATGATGCAGCCCACAACACTCGCTGGTTGCCTGAAGATTTGAATACGCCAATGATAATGAACGAAGCAGCTCCGGGGCTCCTGACGTACGCGCAAGCTCCATTCCAATCTTCTCCTCTCTGGATCTTGATGATGACGCTCGAACCAGAACAATGTGACGCTTAGACCGTCATGGTTCGACTTATACGAGAAATCGAACTCTAAGAGGTAGCGTATTGATATCCGTGTCAAAGACAAGATGGAGAAATGATATCGAAAGTCATTCTCCAATTGAATCGTGTCACACGGCCAGCCAGAAATAAAAGCGAGAATAAAATCGGATAGAAAAGAAAATAGGGGAGAAATCCAACACGAAATGGAAATAAAATGCTACGGCAATTAAATTCCAATAGAAAATATTCTAAAGAATTAAATCTATAAACCCCTAAAAACATCTAATTCCTAAATTCTATCCTAAAGATATAAAGGAAATCTCTAAGAGAAATATGGTCTAAAATTCACTAAAGAATATAATACGCAAATTACAACCTATTATAGGAATTATTCTACTTAAATTCTATTAAGAGAAAATATACTAACAATTATAGGCTAAGCATATTAAACTAAAACAATTAAATCCTAATTATAATCCTAACATGCTAATCCAATGCTAATTATATTCTAGAATTATCTAACTATTCTAAAAAAAATACAATTAAATGCCATACAAAAAAAAAAACAAAATACGAGTACAAGGGGGGTGCACTGATTTACAGGGGATGCTTCAACAAAAATACAAGAAACTGGGCCCAGAGCCCAGTAAAAATGCCCAAAAACGGGGAGGGGGGTTCAGAAGCAAAAATGGGGGTACGATATGGCAAAGACGCAGAGAACGGGCCCAGGCCAACTACACACACGGGGGGGGGGGGGGGGGGGGGGGGAGGAGAGTACAACGGAGGGTGTACGGACAAAACCAATTTGGGCCTGACCCGGTCCAGTAGGCACGTAAACCCTGCCTCAGCAAAACCTAATTTCTCAACTTCCCCTTCACTGTTCACGCTCTACGCCACTTCCCTTCTCAGCCTCTCTCTCTCGAACATCAGTCTCAAACCGACTGCCACCTCACCGTCATCTTCCTTCTTTCTCCTCTCAGACCACCACCTCAATCCTGCCTCCTCAACATCAACCTTGCTTCGAATCCTACAAAACAAATGAAACACACAAACAGCAACAAAACTATACGCAAAAAATAGGTTCATCCTTGACATTCTTGAAGGCAATACGTTGATGAAGGTTGATAGATCCTAGATCCGATGACGGATCTGTAGTTATACGCAAAAAATTGGAGTTGGTTGTTGTTTGCATGTGGAGATTAGAAGATCGATGGCGAAACCTGATGGGCGCTTGCGAAGTCTGGAGGATAACGAAGAATGTTGATGAGGATTTGTTCGTACGGAGAATTTCTGGAGAATCTCGTGATGAATCGATGAACGTGGATGTGATTCTTCGTGGATATTGACGAATAGTTGTAGATCGGTGATGTTTTGAAGTTTTAATCCAAACTCGTTTCTTATGAATCGAAGCTCAGTTTAGCGTGGCTGTTTGTGGATCGATGGTGTTCATGAAATTCTTGATGAACGATGAACAAATCTGGAAAAACATGTGAAGCTTATGAACGTTCTTGATGATTCTGAAGAAATTTGGAAATCGCGAGGAACACGTTCTTGAACAAACTTTGATGCATGCACTTCCGGAGGATTTGGCGAACAAAGATGGAGATCCAAGGAGATCGCTCGCTGATGAGGATGATTGATTAACGTTGATGATCTTGTTTGAAGATTTCTTTCTGGAAACGAAGTGAGCAAGATGGTTGTTGGTGAGGAACACGATGAGGTTCCGGCAAGATTTCCGGCGAAGTTGAGCGAAGAGGATGAACGGAGAGGACGATGATGGTTGATGATTCTGGAGAAACGGATGAGTTTTCTGGTGAATTGTGTTTTCCGGCGGTTGTTACGGTGGTCGGAGGTCGTTGGAGTGGTGGCCGGTGATGGTTACCGGCATTTGCATGCCGGCCGATGATGACTTCGGCTAGGGGACGCGTGGAGGTGGAAGAGAGGGAGAGAGCCACATGGGGGTTCTGAGATAGTGGAGAGGATGAGGTGGCTTTGTTTGAGTGTGAAACGTGGAATGGAGAAGTGAGGTGGGGGACCCTCAGAATGAAACGTGGCGAATGCTTTATAGGACAGGTGGCGCGGACTGGGCCCAAAAAATGGACATCTGGCCCACTACAATTCAGACTTGATTAATAACTAATTAACCTGATTAAGCCTAATTAATACCTATTAATGTTAAACGAAACTTTAAAGCAACCATTAAAGCCTAACTGAAAATTAAGACTATTCTAATCCTAATTAAATCTAATAAACTCAATTAAAAGTCTAATTAACATCTAAAAAGGTGATTAAAATCTAATTAATGTCTACTAAATCCTAATTAAATCTAAAAAAAAGAGGATTAACTATTAAACTCTATTAATTCTATTAAGAAAGTCTATTAAAACCTATATTAAAAATATATCTAAAAACTATAAAAGAAAATCTATAAAATTCTATAAAGAAATTCATTTATTCATTCTATTAAAAATGAGACCTATTAAATTCTAAAAACAATATCTATAAAAAAGAAAACAACTATTAAATTTCTATTAAAATTCTAGACCATTCTATTTAATAAACCTATATTCTAATATTAAAATCTATTATTAAAAAACTATATTATTTATTCTAATATCTATTATTAAAATTTCTAAAAAACATTATAATATTCCAAACCTATTTAAAATCTATAAAAGGCTATTAAATCCTAAAAAATGCAAATAAAGGCAAACAACCAACATAAAAGAGAGCGCGAGACCAGATCGAAGCAAGCAGTAAACCCAGACACCAAGAACCTCCAAAATCACTGCGTAAGCGGAAAACACCCAGGAAGCGCGTGACTTCTCAAAAATGACCTCTGATTATCCGAACCGGTCTGAAATACCCGAAATGTGAAAACAAGGCTGTAATCCCGATAAAGTCAATATGATTGAGAAAATGCACTGTATGCAGTATGCGAATGCGAATGCGAAATGCGTCGAACCATAAACCAGATGGGAATCGGTTGGTCAAATTTTAGGGTGCAACAACTGCCTATCGACCAAATGATGTTAGTCGAACCGTCCGCGAGGCTGCTGTCACTTTAAAAGAACAAATTTCCAAACGAGTAGAGAAACTGAAAATCCCCTCATCTATCCCTTATAATAGACGATATGAGGTTGCTTTTAAACTCTTTCCCCCAAAGACCCCTCGATTACCAACCGCTGATTTTGGCGTGGCTCTTGCCCCTCCATTTCCAGACTGGTTTATCTGTGAGGATAGTATAAAAATACTTCGACAGCAGTCGAAGCCTAAAGCGCAGTGGGTGGTTCCGACTAAACATACACTTGATACTTTTAGAGGGCACCTTCATATCAGTATCGGAGATGTTCACATCGAGACCGAAATCCTTGAAGGTCATCTCCCTTCGATTTGGCTTCCTCTCACAAAGCTTCAACGTTACTAACCTATGTCTTCTATATTTACTTATTCGCAGCTACTCCCAAAAGAAACGCTCCGACAAATAAAACAGAAGGAAAGACCGAAAGTTCAAAGGTAAATTCTTACATGCTCTTATTCACCTGAAGCTTTTCTGTATTTTGCTGATCACTTTAATCTTCCCAGGTTGGCCGCAAACCTCCAACTCCTCAAAAAAGAAGAAAAGTTGCAGCCCAAGTCATCATAGACTCCGACGATGATGAATCCCCTCGTGAAGATGTTCCCCTAAAAAGAAAACGAAGGGTAACTCATGGGCTAGAGAGCGTTGAATCTCCTTCATCTCCCACCAAGATACAGAAACAGAACACGCCTCCTGAATCTCCTGTCAAAGCTCTCACAACAAATGATCCAAATCCTTCTGCTGTTCCCATAGAGAGTGATAACTCTAGTCCGGCTGAGGAAGCCGCAAAGGTATTGTGAAAGAATCTCTGACCTTTCTATATCAAGCTCTTGTTTCTTTCATCTCGCGTCTCATGAGGTTTATTTTCCCAACTGCAGACTACTACTGAGGCTTCCAAACCTTCGATGCAGTCGTCTCCCTTGCCTATTTATCCATCGAACAGCCAAGGTGAACCCACTTATATTCCTACATCTGATTTGGGCTCTGGTGTGAGTTCTCTTGGTGAAATTAACAAACCTGAATTTTATGCAGCCCCTTCGCCCCTAAAAACTACTACCCAACAATCACAAACTGATGGGTCCGACCATGAGGAAGAGGGAGCTCCTGAGATAATAGTTGTGGCAGAGGAAGATGAAAACCCCAAACCTGAGGACACCAACCTTGCCACCACAACAAGTTCCCCTCTCGTTCACACAAAACCCGCTACTGACGACGTTGATGCAGACGAAGCCAACGCATGCGAAGAAGAAGCCATGCACCAATCTGAGCTAGGTGAGTCAGATGATGAGGAGAAAGAGGCTACCTTGGCTCAAGACCCCATAAAAGTTGCCCCTGTAGAAAGGGAAATAATTACAAAGGGAAAGTCTGATGAGCCTGCTTGCATTGATGCTACCAAAGTTACTCCCGTCGAGGTGCCACAGGCAATGCCTCTTCAGAGCGAAACGATCCTCTCTAAGGAAGAAATGGCTGCGCTAAAAGAAAGCGACCCTCGTCGATACGTCTAACTACTGATGCGCAGTCGAGGCAGTTCTTCTAGCAAAACTCGGAGTACTTCGACTTCTGAGGGTCAGGTCTCTAGCAAACCTTCAGATGATATTTTGGCGAAGATCAAAGCCAAAATCTTTAAAGGAGACCTTTTCATGTTGCTGAAGATGGATTCTGTCACCCACCTATCTTTGAAAATGCTTCTTCAACAGGTGAAACTTGACTCCATATCGCCTGAAGCTGCTAACGTCATTCGAGAGGTGGGAATTTTGATAGATCAAGTTTACAAAGACCTCACGTTGCTGCCTCGTCTCGAAAGTGACATTTCGAAAAAATCTGGTTGCGAAGCAGCTGCCTGGACAAGTGCAGCGGAATCGGAACAAAAGATTGAAGAGCTGGAGGAAGAGAAAAAGAAAGACCAACTGGAGATTGCTTCCAGCAAGGAAAATATCGTCTGTTGGAAACGCAAAATCAAGAAACTTCAAGGCAAGATCAAGAAGGAAGAAAAGAAGATTTCTCAACTGTCTTCCAAAGACGATTTGGCTCTTGCTGCTGAACTCGAACATGCTATCACTTTTGCAGAAGAGGCTCGAAGCTTAGAAGAAGAAGTTGCCAGATTAACTGATGAAAGGGCCTCGTGCCAACAACGTATCGAGTCTCAGAAGGCGAGCTACCTTAAAATGAAGGCCAATCTTCCTTTCTGATTTACTGACATATTTTAACAGACTATATTTTGCTGGCCTTTGAAGCCATTTTGTTATTGTAACTTATCGCGCCATTTTGGCAAATATTAATACCATTTGTGGCTTTGCTTTATACTTTCTGTTATTCTGTTGTTATCGTAACTTCTTGTAGCATAGGCCTGTACTTTCTCAAGTACTTACCATTTACTTTTAATATCCTCCTATCTTCGCCCAATTCTTCCACTTCATAGGCTCCATTAAAGAACACCCTCGACACTTGGAAGGGTCCCTCCCACTTTGGGGACCATTTACCCAACGTCTTGGCCTTTCGATCCCTAGGCAAAATGACTCTCCAAACTAAGTCTCCAACTAAAAAGGTCTTTGCTTTAACCTTCTTACTGTATGACTTTTCCACTCTCTTTTTCTGCCTTCTCAACAATTCTAGAGCTTTCAATCTCTCTTCGTCTAAGTCTATGACCTCATCGAGCATCATATCCCAATAGACTTCTCTGGGAATTTCGTGTTGCCTTTGAACCCTAATCGACTGTATGTGGATTTCGACTGCAACACTGCATCGTGACCAAAGGTCAAACGATATGGGGTGGCGTTGGTTGCCTCTTAGGGTGACGTTCGACATGCCCATAGAACCTGATCCAACACTTTGTGCCAATTCTTTGGCTTGGTTCCTACTTGCTTCTTTATCATGTCAATGACCACTTTATTTGCTGCCTCCACTTGCCCGTTAGCCTGCGCGTAATAAGGGGTCGAAGTGAAGAGTTTGAACCCCATCTCTCTGGCAAAATCCTGCATCTTTCTACCCGTGAAGATCGACCCTTGATCCGTTGTTATCGTCTCTGGCAGTCAAAACCTAAAGATCATATTTTTCTGAATGAATTCAATCATATCTTCCTGATCCACTTTAGGTAAAGGCACTGCTTCGATCCACTTGGTAAAGTAATCTATCCCCACTAAGATATACTTTTGGTTTTTTGAGGATGATGGTCGAATTTCTCCAATAAGATCCAAAGCCCAGCCTCTAAACGGCCATGGTTTAATTATGGAATGTAATTCGCTTGCTGGGATGTGTTGTATGCCTGCATGAAATTGACACTCCTGGCACCCCTTGGCGAACTCGATGCAATCTTTTAGCATTGTAGGCCAGTACAAACCTTGTCAAAATAACAACCATTTCATTTTATGGCCAACTTGGTGTGCACCACATGCCCCACTGTGGACTGTTGACAAAGCCAAGTATGCCTCTGATTCACTCAGGCATTTCAGCAAAACTCCTTCAAGGTTTTTTTTGAACAATTTGTTGCCCATCAAGACATAACTCAGCGCTCGATATTTTATCTTTCGATCCGAGGCTATTGACGGATTCTGGAGATATTCGACTAAAGACTTTCTCCAGTCATTGTCCAACAATTCTCTGATGGTAAAGACTTCAAAAGTCTCTTCATCCATATATCCAAACTTTGTAGCCTCTAAGTCTGATGGCTTCAACCCAACTGACACTACCTTGCCTCTAGCTTCGATTACTTCCTGCGAATCTTCCTTCGAGACCCTATATCCCGAGGCAATCTGTGCTAGATCGTTGTCCACTCGGTTCTGTATTCTCGGTATATGTCAAATAGTTGATGCTTTGAATTTTTTAAGCAGCCTATTGGCCACTACGAAGTACATGATGAGATTTTCTTTAACGCATTTGTACTCCTTTGTCAACTGTTTTATCACTAATTCCGAATCGCCCATTATTTTGACCTGGATTGCCCCCAATTCTAACAAAATCTCAAGTCCAGCTATTAAAGTTTCATATTCAGCCTCATTGTTGGAACACAAACCCTCGACTTTATACTTGAATTTTGTTGGAATTTTATCTGGCGAAGTAATCATCAGACCAATACCCGTGCCATATTTGTGGCTAGAGCCATCGAAGTATAATTTCCATGGTTCCACTTCAACTATATTCAGGGCATTTTCGTTTATAGAGTGGTCGACGATAAAGTATGCCACTATTTGCCCTTTGACTGCTTTTAGCGGTCTATAAGTTAAAGAATATTTTGTCAATGCCAGTGCCCATTTTCCAATTCGACTATGCAAAATAGGTTTTGATAACATGTGTTTAATAACATCAAAGTGCGAAGAAACACAAACATCTACTGGTTTAATATATTGCTTTAACTTTGTACATGAGAAATATAAACATAGACATAGCTTTTCGATTTCACTATATCTAGTTTCTGCGTCATTTAAAACTCTACTAAGGTAGTAAATAGCCCTTTCGGCGCCATTCTCATCCTCCTGAGCCAACATGCTCCCTAAAGTTCTATTTGACGCTGCTATGTACAATCGCATGCTCCTGCTTCTACACGGAGGCGAAAGGACTGGGGGATGAGTCAAGTAATCTTTGATTTTGTCGAAGGCTTCCTGCTACTCTTTTCCCCACTCGAATCCGTCCCTAGTAATTCGAAGCAAAGGTGAGAAGGCTTGCGTCTTGCCGCTTAAGTTAGAGATGAACCTCCTTAGAAAGTTAATTTTCCCCAGCAGCGATTGCAACTCCTTTTTGTTCGACGACGCTTTGGTTTCTAAAATAGCCTTCGTCTTATTCTGGTTGATTTCAATTCCCTTCTTATGGACAAAGAAACCCAAGAAGTCTCCCGCCTGTACACAAAATGCGCACTTCAACGGATTCATTTTGAGGCCGAACTTCCTCATTCTGGCGAACAATTGTCGCAGATGACCCAGATGGCTTTTTCCTGAAACAGATTTCACCACAATATCGTCAATGTATATTTGCATAAAAGATTCGATGAAATCATGGAATATAGAATTCATTGCTCGCTGGTACGTTGCCCCAGCGTTCTTTAGGCCAAATGGCATTACTACCCATTCGTAAGTGCCTAAGGCCCCTGGACAACGAAACGTTGTTTTGGGAACGTCATCTTCCGCGATAAAAATCTGGTTATATCCAGAATAACCATCCAACATATTGAGGTATTCATGGCCAGCGGTTGAATCAACTAACATTTCCGCCACTAGCATCGAATATTTGTCTTTGGGAGTGGCTGAATTCAAATCTCTGAAATCAATGCACACTCTTAAGGACCCGTTCTTCTTGATGACTGGGACAATGTTGGCCAGCCATTCGACATACCTCGTTGTGCGAATGAATCTACAACGAAGGAGCCTTTCGATCTCCTCCTTGATCTTCGACATAATCTCTGGAGCAAAACGCCTTGGTCCCTGTTTGACGGGCTTCTTTCCCGGTTTTATTGGTAGTTTATGTTCCACCAAATCTCTTTGCAACCCAAGCATTTCGTCATAGTCCCAGGCGAAACAATCCTTATACTCCCGGAGCAACTGGATGACTTCGATCTTCAGTTGAGGGTCGAGGTTGGCACTAACGTACGTTGGCCTCCTGGTTGGACCCTCTCCTAAATCAATTTCCTCTAATGGATCCTGTGCGAGCATTTTGATGTCGTTCCCCAAAGGATCTCTCTCGAACCCCAAAGGTTCGTCATCATAGATGGCGCCGAGCCTCTGGCTCTCCCGCTATATTTTGGTGGCTTCTTCAGCCATTTTGTCATGGGCGGCCATTGCGGCTGTTTGTAATTTAGTTTCAGCCACATAGGCCGAAATTCTTCGCAGCACCACTGCTTCAGTCATCAAATTCACTGCCCCACCCCGTGGGGTCAACTGGGGCTGCCCCCAGGTATGATAGTCTCTCCCTAGGTATTTCCCTATCCCAACGAAATCCGTCGACAGGGTGGAGGTATAGTGAGTAGTACACCTCGTCATTTGGTGCAAACTCAAAGTCCGCTGGAGCACAAGGGCCAATGCTGGCCAAGTGCTTGTCGAATTGGAACTGATCTATTTGCCTTCTTGGCACCCTGAAGTACCCTTGATCAACTTCAATATTTTCAACTATGCCATCCGGCCTCCAGATGGCAATCCTTTGATGCATCGATGATGGCAGTGCTCCAATGCCATCTATCTATTCTCGGCCAAGCAATAAATTGTAGTTGGCCGTGGTTTCGACCACCATGAATACCGTTGGTCTTGTAATTGTTCCGACGGTTACATCCACCTGAATCACCCCCTGGTGGTTCCTACTTTTCCTTCATAATTCGACAAGACCATATTATGTGGCTTTGTATCAGCGTCATGCTTTCCTATTTTGGTCAGCAAAGAATGTGGCATCAGATTTACCGTAGCGCCACAATCCACCAGTATTTTGTTGATGGGGATGTTCTCCACTTTTGCTGTAATATACAACGGTTTCAGGTGGGTCCTTATTTCTTCAGTGGGTCGTTAGAAAAAAGCGTTTTGCTCTTCGACACAACCATTGTTCATCACGTAATAGCATACAGGTTTATGTGCTGCCATTTCCCACTCAGCGTCTGCGCCTGGTTCTTCGACCTCTGACACCCTGTTGAACTCCCGGGGCATCACCGACACCATGTTGACCACCAGGTCCAAAGAATCATCGGAGTCAAAGTTATCTGTCATGTCTTCGTCCCCTTCCATCGGTCTGTCTTGTTTAGGCAAAAACAACCTTCGCCCAACTGGTAATTTTTCCGCTATCTTCCACTGTTGTTCTTCTTTTCCGGGGGGGGGGGTTGAACTGTTCTTCGACTGATTTTTCTCCATCTCTTCTCTGAGAGTCTTTCTTCTTCTTTGCTCTCTCCTCCATTGAGACCTGGTCATAGGATTCTTACCCTTACAGTTTTCAGATATGTGCGCTGTTTTTGAGGATTGATACTCCTTGCTGTAGGAGACCGAAGATCCTCGATTCACTTCGAAGCTCTTCCACCTTTGCTGCCCTTGCGCCCTCTCTTCATTAGGCTTCCTCCACTTTCCATCAGCGGAATCGACAACAGGTTTGAAACTGGCGGGCCTAGCACTTGGTGGCCTGATTCGAGTTTTAGAGCGTTGGTCTTCTGTCCTCTTGTGGTAGCTCTTTCGTTGATCAAAACCATGGCCACCTCTGTTCAAACAACGTCGACGTTCTCCCTCTAGCTTCTCTGCTGCTTTTCTATCGAAAATGGCGCTGCACCTGAGGCACAGCATCACGCTCGATCCATTGTCTTTGCATCGATGTAAAAAGCCAACGATTGACTCTTCTGTCTTTGGGTATGCTAACCTGCTACCTCCCTCATGGTGTTTTGATTCCTTCTCTTCCATGGTCTCTGATGGGTTAATGTCGACCATATTGACTTCGACCGTCCCTCCTAGCTCCATTCTTTCCAAGCCCTCAGTGGCCTGGTCCATTCTGACGAACTGGTCAGCTGTTTCCTTGGTTACTATGGCGTAACTTGGATAATTTTGAACCCTTAGACTTGACTTATTATCGTTTCGACCAGTATTCTCCTCGACTGTGACTGCCGTATCGTCCAAACCGAAACCCATGACGCATTTCGCCATCACTGGTGCTGAAATGAGGTCCTCAGTAACCTCCATCATATTAACAGAAAACTCGATGCCCTCAGTAGCATCTATCATGTTTGCTTCCATAGGTTCAGCATAAAGAGCATCAGTCAATTGCAGCGGATCAGCATCCACCTTCATCTGGCCCTTTGCCTTATCTCCAAATTTCAAGCGTCCCTCCTGTATCGCATTCTGGACGAGATCCCTGAAAAGAAAACATTGAGATGTTTTATGACCCAGAAAATTATGGTACTTACAAAAACCTCTCTTTTTTCGCTGCTCTAAGGGCGGTGTTTTAGCACCAGGCGACACTATCATCTGCCCATCTTTTACTAGCAAATCGAAGATTTCATCACATTTTGTGATGTCAAAGGTGTAAGTTTTCTTAGGGAACCTATCGTTCTTTTCTGATTCGACAAATCCCTTTCCTTGAGGAGGGGCCAGTACTCGACAGGAATATGGAGGACCCTGTTTTAATTCAGCAAGATCGACTTCACTCTCCTCGAAGTAGGGGGACTCTTTGCAGGCCCCTTCGCTACTTTCGTTGAGTTCGACAAAAGCTACTTTCTTGCCTTTGTTAAATCTTGACTTTTCGTCTTTCAGCCTTTCTAGCTGTCGGACTCTGTCGGCCAATTGGGCCATATCTCTCAGATACTGCGTATCTAATTTCTTCCTAATAGAGTAATCTAAACCTCCTGCTGCCATTTCGACCAACTCATGTTCAGGCACTTGTGTGAAACACCTTGCCTTGAGTATTCAAAACCTATTGAGGTATTCTTCGATTGGCTCTGAAAACTTACGCTTTACACTGGCCAACTCTTTCAAAATAATCTTCGTCTGGCCCATGTAAAATTGTTCATGGAAGATTCGTTCAAACTGCGTCCAGTTACATATTGTACCTTGTGGTAAAGTGGTAAACCACGTGAAGACGTTCTTTGTGAGAGAACTTGGGAAGTATTTTATCCTAAGGCTTTCGTCATTGGCTATCTCCCCAGCCTCAATTATATAGCGTGCTACGTGTTCAACGGTGGACTCCGTTGTGTCCCCTGAAAACTTAGTGAACTTAGGCACCTTAGTCCTAGGGGGTAATTCCGCTCGAAGGATGTAGTCGACTATTGGTGAAGTATAATTTGGCCTAGTAAACCCAGTGTTTAGGCCATTTCGAGTCATGATTCTTTCTACCATCGTAGCCAAATTGTTTTCGACCGCGAGGTTGTTGCGTCTTACTTGCTGGACCACATTGTCTGCATCCTGGTTTCGATTCACCACAACTATTTCTGGGTTTCTCTCGACCTGGACTCTAGGAGTTTCGACAACATAAGGGCCTATTCCTCCTTGGTTCTCTAAATTGGCTTCTGGTGCCACTCTTGGAATTTGTTGTGGAGTATTCTCCACAGGGGCTTGGTTTCTTTCTAACGGAGGTACCCCTATAAATTCAGTCAAGCGTGTTAACTGTGTCGCCAGTTGTTGGTTAGCGTGAGTTGTGTCTCGAATTAATGGCTGAAAGATCTCGCCCATAGTCTGGGAGAAGGTTTGAACCATCTATAAGTTACTCTCATCCATCTGCTGGCTCAAACAGGCAACAAACGTATTGGTTAAATTGGGACCTTGAGTCGAGTATCCTAGACTTAAACTCTGAGGGTTTCGACCAATATTTGAACAAGGTCCTGATCCTTGTAAAGGTGACGCCATTGTGTGTTCAGAAAATATTGGGGGCGCATTTTGTAGCCCCTGCATTACAGTCGTTGACATCCCATATGGGGGATTCCTTGGCAACTGCGAAAGACCAAGAGGGGCAAACTGCCTTGACACTGATGGTCCTGCTATTGGAGTTTGGGGATTCGACACTGGTGGCCCAATATACTCCAATACGGGTTGTGTGTAAGGCCTAACTATCGTTGTCCCAGATCCTATTGGGGCGACGGTTTGTTCTGACCTTACGGGAGGCGCTACTTGCTCTCCTGTCAATGGTATAGGCGGTGGGACCATGTTGTTACTGGTTCCTTCGCCAGAACCTTGGACTTGTGGGTTAGGATTGTTTGGCTGGTTCGTTTCCGTCACCATATTCCTAAGGATTGTTCGTCTTTCTTCGTTAGCAGCGGTAATTCTACCACTTCTTAGTAACATATAATGTACTTTCTACGAAGATTATTAAGGCTTGTGAATGAGAACTCTTTGATTCTAAATCGCGGGGATATTTAGCACGGTCCCACTGGGCGTGCCATTTTGTTTCCCTTGAAAATCGGAAAACAACCGCTGATCTTCCAAATTTGACTTTGGTGACTCACAATATCGATCGGATTGATTCTAGGACATGTTCTAAAGTATTCTACGTTTAGAATTAAATTTAAAGTACTTGTGACAATGAATTGGTAAATGTGCTTGTAATGAAAAGCACTTTGACTGGATATTTTAAAGTGCATAAACTTAAAGGAAACGCTATAAAAGACTTGTAAAAAAGGCTGTTCGAAAAGGGTAAAAAGTTTAAAGGGAAGAAGGAATTGGAGTAAAAGATGCAGGAAAGGTAAAAGGAAAAATGTAACACTTGCACAAGTGGTTCGACAGAGGAAATGTAAATATTGCTGAAATTGTAAAAGACTTTATTGAAAAGTTGGTGATTTTATATAACGTACATTCTCCGTGAAAATACTCTTTTCTCACACTCGGGTACTTTGAGTAAATTTGATTAGAGTTACTTTGTACAAATGATAAAACACACTAGAAATCTGCCTAACAAATCCCTATTTATAATGCTAATATTTAACCGCTAATAACTTCCTAGTATCTCCTCGATCTAACTAGTGTCATTTACATGTAACCTCCTGCTCTAGAATTCGCCACGTGTCTTATGAACCAAAACTCCTCCCTCCAATTTTTGAATTTCAAAACGACGTAGCAATGCCATTTGCGGAATTTTGGTCGAATGACCTCTGACATGGTCGAAATGCTCATAACTTTAGGTTTCTTAATTTTTCTAATTTATTTCAACCGTTCAACTTTAGAAAAATTCCTTAGAGGCTGTCGAAACCTCTCTGCTTCATTTAACTTAGACCTTAATTATGTCTTAGTGTTTTAGCAACCCAAGGCAATGTCGAATTTGGGAGCTAACAGGTAGCGACAACTGGCGACTCTGCTAGGGAATTGATAGTTTCCTGGGATCCAACGTCCCTTATGCGAGTCAATTTGGGGATCCAACGTCCCCTGCGAGAGTCAATCCTAGCACTTGTATGATTACTTGTTGGGTTGTGTTTATTTATCGCACTATATCTCTCGCACTTTATTTTCAGTATGATATGATTATCTATATTGTTGTGGGAGGGGAATTCTGATGAGTGAGAAGCCAGACCCAGGCTTGAGAGCTACATAGTATTAGAGTGGGTTAGTGGAGGACGTGCTTGCTTTGCTTGCAGTTGTTCCCACGTAATCCACACTCAGATGAGGTTCTCTTTGATGGCTTCCTATTGGTCCTTTGGACTCGAGGGGTTGTCGGATCTGAGGATTGTCGACTCTGGGAACCGATCATTTGGAATTCAGCTAAGTGAGGCCGCTTCAAGATATGATGATGCCACACCTTTTGGGTATCGTATCATCGTTTCTTGAAAGTCTGTGACGCTGATGACAACATAGGATGCCGAACCTTTTCTGTGATTAGGTCCATACCTGTGAGCAGGGTCGGGTTATTGCAGGAAACCTGAACCTTCAGATCACCTGATTTTCTTGACAGTGAATCAGTTTTGTTGGTATCAGAGGTTCTCATCATCAGATATATGGTTGTTCTTGACAGAGAAGATTTATGGTCTGATATCAGAGGTTCTCATCATCGGATATGTATGTTCTTGACCGAGCAGATTTATTGGGTTTCTTCTCATCATAGATATGTTTGTTCTTGACAGAGCAGTATTGTGGTTTTGTTGATACAAAGCCTTCATCTCCTCAACCGCACAGTCATCTTGATCTCCTGCTGCACGATTGCATTTTGCATTGTTTGCATCCTCATTTGCATGTCATTAACGTGTGTCTGTGTTGCAAGTGCATATTTCTCCCCTGGTTCTAATGATCTTGATCCTCACAGAATATATGGCATCTCTGAAGAAGACTGTGGCTTACAAGCTACCAACACCTGACATCCGAGAGTTACGAGCTTTGATTTCTTTGGCTGATAAGACAGTGATGGAGAGTTTCAGGAAGAGTTATGGGAGACTTTTGGGTATTGTGTATAAGTTTCCTACATACGAGTTGAATGGCCTCTATGCTCTTCTGCAGTTCTACGACCCACAGCTCAGATGCTTTGTGTTCCCCGACTATGTCCTCACCCCGACCCTGGAAGAGTACTCTGACCTGTTGGGGGTGCCTTTGATGAATCAAATGCCTTACTACCGTGTTGAGGGTGAACCCAAATTGAGTAAGCTAACTGACGCTCTTCATGTAGATGAGTCTGAATTGGAAGGGATGGTATCCAGAAAGAATGGAGTTCATGGTTTCCTTTTGCATTTCCTGATGGAAAAAGCCCGAAAGTTTGCCGAGAAGGGTCGCTGGGACGTGTTCAATGCCTTCTTAGCCCTCTGTATCTATGGGATCATGCTATTCCCAAGTCACCCGGACTTCATAAGCATGGATGCTTTCCATACATTTTCCTCCGGGAATCCAGTACCCACTCTCCTCGGAGACGTCTACCATTCAGTTCACAGCAAGAATGAAAACAAAAAGGGGAAGAACATGGCATGTTGTGCTCCTTTACTGTATAAGTGGTTTTCTAGCCATCTTCCTAAGTCAGGGCCGTTCATTGATTCTGCTGAGTCTTCACCCTGGTCTGCACGTTTGATGGGTTTGACTGCTGACGATATTATCTGGTTCGATAGAGATCTGCTGGGCAAAGATATTGTGTATAGCTGATGTGGCTTTCCAAACGTCCCCCTGGTCGGAAGGAATGGATGTGTCAACTACAATCCATCTCTGCTGGTACGACAATTTGGGTATGCACTATGAGGTCCTCCTGAAGAGGAAGAGATACGGGAATCTCTATATTTCACAGGGTTGCTTGAAGGCGACACTTTGGTCAAGGTACATAATGCTTGGAGCAAAATTCACCGAAAGGGGAAAGTCTTGCTAGGAAAAAGCAACAACAAGGCCTTTGATCCGTATGTGACTTGGGTTCGAGAGAGAGCCGCCAAGTTTCTAATATTGTTTCCTGCCGTGGAACCATTGTATCCTCATGTGCACAAAGAGCCTACTACAGTTGATATTCAGAAATTCAACCAGGTACTCCAAGAGAAGGAAGAGCTACAAAAAGCCAACAAAGAGTTGTAGAAAGAGATTGCTCAACTTCGGAAAGAGAAAAGTGAATCCGTTTATACCTGCAAGAAGCAGACTGAGATGATCAACCATCTAGGCTCCAACCTGACCAAAGAAACTGATGCTAGGGAACGTCTGGGGTTAGACCTGAAGTCAGTACATGGCATGTTGACAACCAAGAAACAGGATCTGGACAGAGTATACAGGAAGTTAACTCAATATGAGAGGGTCTGGAGCAGCACCATAGCCAAGTACAAAGAGCGGGAAGAAAAGCTGAAGCAGCGAGTAGCCGAGCTAGAAGCTCAGATTAGGGTGAAAGATGAGAACACAGAGGCCGAAGCCTCCCTGCGACAAGACGTCCAGTATAGATTGGCTGAGGCCGAGGCGGATTCGCAAGATTCTCAACTCCGAGCTGATGCTAAAAGGAGAAGAGTCGAGAACCATTCTGAAGAAGGTATTTCCAGGAGCGTTGCCGAGAACCTCCCAAAGTCCATCAGGCCGAGGGACCTACTGGCCCGGGGTTTGCTTGCTCAGTCAGATCACCCCGCTACAAAGAAGTTGGTAGAAGATTTTCGTGCCCGTGGCCGCGCCTGATCTTTTGTATCTCTTTTTGTACATTTTATGCATTGATATGTTGATCACCGCCAGGTCTGTTGGTTGGGGTCATGCCTTATTGCTTCAGTTGTATGTGATTACAGCTGTACGCTACCCAAGCAGGCTTTTCAGATGAATATATGAGGATTTCTTTTCCATGATTGGATCATAGACTTTATTTGTCTCGGAAACTAGGATCGGGGGGGAATCTCCCCAAGGCACATACACACGTTTGCATTTGCATAATGAGCACCTTGTCGTTTTTCTAACCCTTTATGTATGCAGGTTATTCCAGGATTGATCGAAGACCGATCCACCGCTATCCGACCAGAGAAAATCCAGCTAGAGCGATGGAACAAGTGCATAATGACGTCCAGGAACTCCGAGAGAGGATGGACTGCTTCATGGAGCTCATGCAAGTGGTTGCCAACGGCCAAGACCAGCTCAGAACATTGGTCCAGCCCCTGATCTCAAGGGTTGACAGCAACGGTGTACTCCATGGTGGGAGTGTTCCAACCCCTCCTCCTGTTGAGACTCCTCAGGGTGGCATCCTCGTGACCAGGGGGAATGGCAGTGGTAATGGCAATGTGATCACCAACATCGGGCTCAATGGTAATACGGCTGGCGTCGGTAATGGAAATTTTGAAGTTAATGGCAATGCTGGACTGGGCAATGGCAACACAGGTGCTGGAAATCTGTATGGGCCTCAGCCATGGCTATAAGATCATCAATAAGATTTGTTCTCACAGAGGAGTGCTGAAGGAGAACTGACTGCTGAAGCACATCTGAGGTTTAAGGCACTCGAGGACAAAATGAGGAATTTCGAGAACCTGAATTCTATGGGGGTCGACATGAATAAATTGGGATTGATTTCTGATTTCAAGGTGCCTCCTAAATTCAAGGTACCCGACTTTGAGAAATACAGGGGCACCACTTGCCCTCGTGTCCACTTAAGGTCATACTACCGAAAGATGTCCGCTCACTCTGAAGACGAGAAGTTGTTGATGCACTTCTTTCAGGATAGCTTGTCTGGGCCATCCTTGGAATGGTACATGAGTTTGGAACCCACCAGTGTGCGCACGTGGAAGGAACTTGCTGAGGCCTTTGTGCACCATTATCAGTATAACAGTGACTTGGCTCCGAACCGGGTTCAACTGCAGAACTTGTCACAGAGGAACAACAAAGGGTTCAAAGAATATGCCCAGCGGTGGCATGAATTAGCAGCTAGAGTTCAGCCGCCGATGGTTGAATGAGAGCTTGTTGAAATGTTTGTAGCCACTCTCCCGGGGGTCTATTACGAGAAATTGGTCAGCGGTATGTCAAGGAGTTTCTCAGATCTCATCATTACTGGCGAGCATGTCGAGAATGGGATCAAATTGGGGAAAA
This sequence comes from Lathyrus sativus, assembly GCA_963859935.3. Classification (NCBI taxonomy): domain Eukaryota; kingdom Viridiplantae; phylum Streptophyta; class Magnoliopsida; order Fabales; family Fabaceae; genus Lathyrus; species Lathyrus sativus. The sequence continues at coordinate 184,138,007 of OZ012736.1, read as the reverse complement.
TTCAAGGTGGTGATATGTCCTCAGCTGGAGGAGGAAAGAAACCCTACGGTAACAAAAGGCGTGAAGGAGAGATGAGCGCCATGTCTAACGCTTGAAGGAAGGCTAAGGGCCAGTGCCAGCAAGTGGCTAGCATAACCATCCCTGCTGCCCAACAACCCCAGCCACAGCAGCAGCCGCAGCAGCAGCAGCCAAATCAACCAGGGTACAAAAAATACCAGAACAGGGCACCTCTGTCAAGTCGTCACCTCGAGACGCCTCCCATGTCTTATGCTCAGCTGTTACAAACCCTGCTTCAGTTACAGCTAGTCCAGAAGAGAACCCTGGCTCCCTTGACAGGGGCACCTCCGCAGAGTTATGACGCGAATGCAACATGTGATTTTCACTCAGGGACACCTGGCCACATGATAGAAAACTGCAAAGCCTTCAAGCACAAGGTGCAAGATATGGTGGATCCGGAGAGGTAATGCTGAAGCAAGATGATGAGGTTGCCACCATCACCATCCCTTGCCATACGATAACCATTTCTGCACTCAGGCCGCCCACAATTACCATCACCAAAGCTGGACCGATACCTTTTGAAAGCACCAACGCTGTCCCATGGCACTATGGGGCAGATGTTTACTGTAACGGACAGAAATTGGAATTAGAACCATCTGGGCAGTCTGTGGATAACTTAGTGGGAACCGGCGGAATCACACGTAGCGGAAGAGTATTTGCTCCACCTGAGGTTGTGGCTGACAAAACTGACAAAGCTGAGAAAACTGATAAGGGAAAGAGTAAGGTCATTGAGGAAACCCCTCGTGGGGTAGAGAAGGACTTACTTGTGAAGGACGCTGAAGAGTTCACGAGGTTGATCAAGAAGAGTGATTACAAGATCGTGGATCACCTCCATCAAACACCCTCGAAAATTTCCATCCTGAACTTGTTGCTGTGTTCGGAGTCGCATCGCAACGCACTGTTAAAGGTTTTAAATGTCACGTATGTACCGTAGGAAATCTCGGTCAACCAGTTGGAAGGGGTAGTAGCCCACGTAAATTCTGGAAACGGGTTAGGGTTCACTGGCCTTGAGCTGACGCCGAAGGGAAGAAACCACAACAGCGCCCTGCACATCTCGATAGAGTGTAGGGGAACAGTTATGGCTCATGTGTTGGTGGACACTGGGTCATCACTCAATGTTCTTCCGAAGAAAGCATTGATGAAGTTAGATACTCAAGGATTGATTTGCACACCCAGTGATCTGGTTGTGAAGGCTTTCGATGGAACCAAACGTCACGTCTTTGGAGAGGTAACCCTGCCAATCCAAGTTGGGCCGGAAAATTTCGACGCAGTCTTCTACATTATGGACATCATTCCTGCCTACAACTGTCTCTTAGGCCGGCCATGGATCCACTCTGCTGGTGCCGTGACTTCCACGTTGCACCAGAAGCTCAAGTATGCTGTCGGAGGCAGCATTGTAACTATATGCGGCGAGGAGGATATAATGGTGAGCCATTTGTCGTCCTTCAAATATGTTGAGATGGATGGGGAAATCCACGAAACCCTATGTCAGGCCTTCGAAGCTGTTAAGGTCAAGAACGTGACTCCTGTAATGATTGAGAAACCAGAGATGACTCTCTCTTCCTTCAAGGAAGCCCGGGCCGTTGTTCAAGCCGGATCTACCCCAGGCTGGGGGCAAATTCTAGAAATACCTAACATACAGGACAAGTTTGGGTTAGGATACTCTCCTACGGCTGAAGCCTCCTCTTCTCACAGTGCGTCGCGAGGTAAAGGACCGGTCCAGTTTACCAGTGGCGGGGTGATATTTGAAAGTGTCAACGCAGTGTTTGAAGACGGCGAAGACAGCGACTGCGACCTGGACTCTTGGATCCAGCCAAGCAAACCAGGCCAGAGCCTCCCCAACTGGTCCATCAGGGATACCATCCAAGTGACAGGCAAAGAGTAATGATTTACTTTCTCCAATCATTGTACAACCGTATGTCCTACTCGGGGCATAGTGGTTTTATTGTCAGGGCCTTGTTTGATCATGTACATGCATTTTACCAATAAATCAAAAGGCGTTTTTCTTTGCATTCAAATGTTGTGATCTCTGTTATTCCTGTTTTATATTTGAAAAACAATAAAATGGCAATAGGGTTTGTGCTAACATGCATATCCTTGTTTTAAGCTTAACCCTTGTTATTGCAGGATCCACATAGCAAATGACATCGACTCTGGACCTTCTACGACTCACTTCGACTTCGATTGCCCGATCTATCAAGCCAAAGAAGAGATTGATGAAGACGAAGACCTTCCCGAAGAGTTGGCCTGCTTGTTGAAACAAGAAGAGAAGGTTATTCTGCCTCACGAGGAAGAGATTGAGATTGTGAATCTGGGTTCTGAGGAACTTGTCAGGAACGTCAGGGTAGGGGCTGCATTGCAGAGTGATGTCAAGCAGAGATTGGTCGAGATGCTTCGAGAGTATAGTGACATCTTTGCTTGGTCATACGAAGATATGCCCAGACTTGATACTGACATTGTGGTCCACCACTTGCCGCTGCAAGAAGATTGTCCTCCCGTTAAGCGGAAGCTTAGGAGGACACAACCAGATATGGCCGTTAAGATCAAAGAAAAAGTGCAGAAACAGCTTGATACTGGCTTCTTAGCGGTCACTACTTACCCTCTGTGGGTCGCCAACATAGTGCCTGTACCGAAGAAAGATGGTAAGGTGCGAATGTGTGTCGATTATCGGGATTTGAATAGGGCGAGCCCTAAGGATGATTTCCCGCTCCCTCATATTGATGTGTTGGTCGACAATACAGCCTAGTTCTCCGTATTTTCGTTCATGGATGGCGTCTCCGGCTACAATCAGATCAAGATGGCGCCGGAGGACATGGAGAAAACTACGTTTATTACACCTTGGGGAACATTTTGCTACAAGGTAATGCCTTTCGGTCTGAAGAACGCAGGGGCCACTTACCAACGAGCAATGGTTACTTTGTTTCATGATATGATTCATCATGAGATTGAAGTCTATGTTGATGACATGATTGTGAAGTCCCAAACTGAGGAGGGACATCTGGTCAATTTGCTGAAGCTTTTTGAGAGGCTTAGGAAATTCAGGTTGAGGCTGAATCCTAACAAGTGTACTTTCGGAGTACGGTCTGGAAAACTACTGGGGTTTATCGTGAGTGAAAGAGGCATTGAGGTTGATCCTGTGAATATTAAAGCAATACAAGAAATTCCTGCGCCAAAAACTGAAAAAGAAGTTCGTGGCTTCCGGGCAGAATAAACTACATTGCAAGGTTTATCTCTTAGCTCACAGGCACGTGTGAACCGATGTTCAAACTGCTAAAGAAAGATCAGGCGATTATCTGGAACGAGGATTGCCAGAAGGCATTTGATAAGATAAAACAGTATCTACAGGAACCTCCGATTTTGATACCCCTAGTGGCTGGAAGACCCTTAATCATGTACTTGACAGTTCTTGAGAATAGTATGGGGTGTGTTCTCGGTCAGCACGACGAGACGAGCAGAAAGGAGCATGCCATTTACTATTTGAGTAAAAAGTTCACAGATTGTGAATCTCGTTACTCGATGCTGGAGAAGACGTGTTGTGAACTAGCCTGGGCTGCCAAACGTTTATGACAATACATGCTCAACCATACAACCATGCTAATTCCGAAGATGGATCTGATCAAGTACGTCTTCGAGAAACAAGCGCTTTCAGGCAGGATTGCCAGATGGCAAATGGTGTTGACAGAATATGACATTCAGTACGTCTCCCAAAAGGCCATCAAGGGAAGCGTATTGTCTGAATACCTTGCCGAACAGCCAATCGAAGATTATCAGCCGATGAAATTTGAATTCCCTGATGAGGATATCATGTTTCTCAAAGCGAAGGATTGTGACAAACTGTTGCCCGACGAGGGCCCAGATAGGGAATCCCAGTGGAAATTGATATTTGACGGGGCGGTTAATTCCTACGGAAGTGGCATTGGGGCGATCATCACGACTCCCCACGGATCCCACATCCCGTTTATTGCGAGACTGACGTTTCTGGTCACCAATAACGAAGCGGAGTACGAAGCATGCATCATGGGCCTGGAAGAAGCAATTGATTTGAGAATCAAGAACCTAGATGTATATGGTGACTCGGCACTTGTGATTAACCAAATTAAAGGGGAGTGGGAGACTCGTCAATCGAATTTGGTGTCGTACATGAATTATGCCAGAAGGCTGCTTCCGTTCTTCGATCGAGTGGAACTCCATCATGTGCCCAGAGCTGAAAATCAGATGGCTGATGCCCTGGCCACATTGGCTTCAATGTACAAAGTCAATTTTTGGAATGAAGCTCCAAGAATTGTTCTTTCTCGTCTTGATAGACCTGCATTCGTCTTTGCGATCGAGGAGGCATCCGATGGCAAACCATGGTTCCATGATATCCAGACCTTCCTTATAACTAAGGAGTATCCTGCGGGAGCGTCAACCCAGGATAAGAAGACTCTCAGGAGGCTGTTTGGAAATTTCTACCTCAATCCTGATGGAGTTTTGTATAAAAGAAACCACGATCTCGTGCTACTCAGATGTGTAGATGAGAAAGAGGCGAGTATGCTCATGGAAGAAGTCCATGAAGGCACATTTGGTACGTACGCCGGCGGGCATGCTATGACAAGGAAAATCCTGAGAGCAGGATATTCCTGGCTGACGATGTAGTCGGATTGCTCTAAATTCGTGAAGAGATGTCATAAATGCCAGATTTATGCTGATAAGATTCATGTGCCGCCGTGCCCGTTGAATGTCATGTCTTCCCCGTGGCCGTTTTCCGTGTGGGGCATCGACATGATAGGAAAGATCGAGCCCACTGCATCTAACGGTCATCGCTTCATTCTAGTAGCTATCGACTACTTCACCAAGTAGGTGGAGGCAGCCTCATATGCTAACGTGACCAAGCAGGTGGTGGCTAAATTCATAAAGAGGGACATCATCTGTCGTTACGGAATTCCCGAGCGGATCATTACTGATAATGGTTCAAATTTGAATAACAAGATGATGAAGGAGTTATGCCATAGTTTCAAGATTGAACACCACAACTCATCTCCTTACCGGCCGAAGATGAATGGCGTCGTTGAAGCGGCCAATAAGAACATCAAGAAGATTGTGCAGAAGATGGTTGTGACCTACAAGGATTGGCACGAGATGTTGCCATTCGCACTGCACGGTTATCGCACAACGGTACATACGTCAACCGGGGCAACTCCTTTCTCACTGGTATACGGTATGGAAGCTGTCCTACCGTTAGAAGTTCAGATTCCTTCTTTACGAGTTTTGGTTGATGTGAAACTCGATGAGGCAGAATCGATTAAGAACCGACTAAACCAACTCAGCCTGATGGACGAGAAGAGGCTAGCATCGATTGCATATAGTCGTCTGTACCAAAGCTGAATGAAGAAAGCTTATGACAAGAAGGTACGTCCTAGAAGCTTTCAGACGGGTGATCTCGTCCTGAAAAAGATTCTTCCTCCACACTCCGATCACCGGGGCAAGTGGACTCCCAATTACGAAGGTCCGTACGTCGTCATCAAGGTCTTCTCGGGAGGAGCCTTGTTGTTGTCCACGATGGATGGCGAAGATTTTGCATCCCTGGTGAACACGGACGCAGTTAAAAAATACTTTGCTTAAAGAATGACCCGCTGGAAAGAAAAAGAATATCCAGGCAAAAAAGGGGCATCCCGGCGAACCATAAAAAAGGGAAAAAGGTTCGGGCAAAAATTAGGGATATAAATGGAAAAATGTACACCCGTAAAGTCGAAAACCTGGAAGGGCGACTTTGGCAGAAAAGGGTATCCCGGTTAATCGAAAACCCGAATGGGCGATTCAGGCAAAAGTTAGGGATTTGAAAAAGCAAATGACTGCGTTCCGCGTGTGAACTTTCATTGTTTAGTGGTTTGGGAAGACCTGAGGGCCATTTATCTGAATCAATCTCTTCTAAAGCTGAAGCGTCAGAGAAGTATCAAAGTCGAGTGGGTCGTAGAGGGATCAACTCATGGTGTTCGTCTACGCCGCATTGCCGACATTTGTGTATATACTGATGTATATTTATGTTTTTATATTTGCGCAGCTTCCTCATTCTAGGAGCTTGCATCTGTTGTAAAACATTTTCACCCATTCAGGGGTTCGTCATCAATGAAATATATACTATTCAATAATTATGTTTGTTTGTTTAGCATCTATCTGTTCTGTTTACGAAAAAGGACGCCGATGTTTTTGATAAAATACGCGTACATAAACTTACTGGCCTAGGCCGCTGATTATTAAAACAATGAATTACTTGTCACAAGATGATAACCTCGATAGGTCCCTTTAAGAAGGGTATTTTGTCTGTTTGTTTGTGTAGTTGCAGGTAGCATATTCCAGGCAGTATGCCGTATGCGTCCCCAAGCAGGATGATTCCTTCTGCCCCAGCAAGTTCAACAGTGTCTCCCCACGGAGTCTGAACATGGGACCGCGAGCATTGATATGTCTCCCCAAGCAGAGAAAGATTCTCCCCAACCTGATGCAGCTTGAGGCAGGATCATCATCTCCCCAGTTGAGTCATGCACTGAAGTGTATGTTCATTCCCAGCACTGAGTCGATGTGTAGTTTCTCATAGGAGACTGTTCACAAGTGTTCAGCCCTTGATAGTGCAGACTGAAGTCTCCAGCGGAATTGAAATTCCCCACAGAGTTGAACTCTCCCCAGTAAGCAGGATGATTCCTCCTTCCCCAGCCGAGCTGGCAAATCCCCAAGAGAGCCGAGTCCTTGGAAGTCGTGCGGGCCATGATTGGTTTTCCCCAGTAGAGTGTTGAATAGCTGAGGCTGTTTTTCCCCATCGGAGTCGTTATCTCCAGGAAAGTTTTAGCCGCGAGGGCTGTGCAGTTTATTTCTGCGATTGACATTGTTTTCCTCAGCAGTTGTGGTTCGTATGCCCAGTTGAGCGGGTTCAGGTTCTCGTAGAGCTTTATTCCCCTGCTGCAGTCGACTGAAGTTCGTTCCCCAGGTTTTGTCCAATTGAGATTGGTGTGACTTCTTCTCCTCGACAGGATGATTCCTCTTCCCTACCAGAGTGGTTCTTTCTCCTTGACAGGAGGATTTTCCCTCCAACATTTATTTTGCTGATGGGGTCATAGCATCTTGCATGATTTCATAGCATTTACCCTAAACGCGTAGCATTTGCACTGTGTGGAGCATTACGCCATTGACGATCATATGCATATGAAACATGAGCTAGGTCGTTACCCTTCTTGTTTTGCAGGTGTTCCTCCGCAGAATGGTTTGCTCAAGATGATTCTTGAATTCCCCGGTGAAGTTGGTTGCTTAAGATGATTCTTGAGTTCCCCAACGAAGTCACCAGAGTTGGTTGCTCAAGTTGATGCTTGGGGTCCCTGGCAGAGTGTTTGCTCAGGATGATTCCTGAAATCTCCAGCAGAGTGTTTGCTCAGGATGATTCTTGAAGTCCTCGGCGGAGTTATTTGTCCAAGATGATTCTTGAAGTCCTCAGCTGAGAGTTAAGTCCTCCAGAATGATCTCTGGATCACTGAAGCAGAGTTACTTGATAGTTCTCCAGAATCCCCAGTGGAGATGTGTCATCCCCCAGCATGTTTTCAACAGAGAAGTTGAAATTTCCTTGAAGACTTGATGATTGAAGTCTGGCAGCGGTGCCAAAACCCCTGACTTACTGATGAAGTCCAACTGCGATGTCGAAGCAGTTTGCCTAGTTGACGCAGGGTACCTGATGGCAAAAGATTGTATATCCTTATTGATCCGTGAATGATTAAGGATCCCATTTCAAGACTTACTGCTGAAGTCCAACCGCAATGTCAAAGCAGTTATTTCAGCTGAGGCGGAGTGCCTGATGGCAGAAGAATAGATATCTATATTGGGTTCATGATTGACTGAGGATTCTATTTCAGATTTGCTGACGAAGTCCGACTGACACCCGAAAATTTCTTTGAATGCCCGACGACATAATTAACTTGATTGTTAAAAAGTTCATAATGACTTCATGAGTCCCGAGGAATTCTTCTGCCGCAATGCCGCAGAATGGCTGACGGTAATACCAGCTATGTATCACCAGTTACCGAGTGACCAGTGATCCCTTGATGACTTGAGGAAGCAGCTGCATCGAAATCTGATAATCATCCCGATGGAGATTTGAGAGTAGCCCTTCGCCAGTTACTGAAGACCGGTGATCCCTTATTGACTTACTGATGAAGTCCGACAAAGAGGTTGTCGACGTGCCTAGCGACACGATGAGTCCATAGGTGATGATAAGGAATTCCTCTGCAGTGGCGTAGAATGCTCGATGGCAGAACCAACCATTATTCACCAGTTACCGAGTAACCAGTGATCCCTTATTGACTTACTGATGAAGTCCGACAAAGAGGTTGTCTACGTGCCTAGCGACATGATGAGTCCATAGGCGACGATAAGGAATTCTTCTGCAGTGACGCAGAATGCCTGACGGCATAATCGACCATCCATTACAAGTTACCGTGTAACTGGTGATCCCTTGATGACTTGAAGACGAAGATCTACAGCAAAATCAGATGATTATCCTGACGGAGATTAGACCCTTCACCGGTTACCGTGTGACCAACTCCCCAGCAGCGTTGCCGTGCAACTATCAGGCTTAGTTTTGAAGATGTTCCTACCAATCAAAGTACCGTTTACATGTACGGTTGGCAAATCATCAGTTACCTTGTAACCGATGATCCCTTGATAATTTAAGGACGCAATGCTATCAGATAAATCAGAGAATCATCCTGACGGAGGTTCAGATCAGTATTTCTCCAGCTAGTTGCCGTGCAGCTATTATTTCAGTTTCCGAATATTTATCCCCATCAGAGTACCGTGTACTTGTGCAGTTGGAAAATTTCCGGGTTTGTTGGTATTCAACCGTATTTTACCTTAATGGTTTGAGAGTCGTTCACTTCTCACCCAGTCAGGTCCAAGCCGTTTGAATAGGGGCAGCTGTTGCACCCCAAAATTTGACCAACATTTCTTCACCTAGCTTGTGTTTCATTTCATTCACATTAGCATTATCATTTGCATTTCATTGACATGTGTGCAGGAGATCAAGAGGTATGATTACCAATTAAGAGTTATACAATACTATGAAGCCAGCTAAGAAGGTTATTCAAGTGTTCAAGGGTTGATATCCTTGTCAGAGAAGTTGAAAGAGCCTCAGAGAGAGTGGTTGAAGCCAAGTGTGTAGGTCTCCTAACTTGAGAGTTGTGGGAAGCCATCAGATGATTCTGAGGTCATGGAGATGGACTTGAGGTCTTGAGAGAGCTCATGAGAAGTGTTGAAGATCACTTTGAGGCCTAGACAGGTCATTGTGCAAGATTAAGAAGGCTCAGCCCTGAGTGGTGCAGCTAGGATTTGACTGGGTCAACCCTAGGTCAACTGATGATTTGAAGAAGTTTGAGACTTAATTCAAGAGCCATGTGACCATGGATGGATGCATTGAGATGTTATAAGGATGATTCCAAGGTTAACTCATCATGATTGAAGAGTTTGAGAAGTTTCAGGCTAGGGTTTCTAAGACTTGACAGTGTAAAATCCCCTAGTTTGACCCCTGACTTCAAGACTATTTAACTCAAGATATGATTGTCATCTCATCTTGACCCCAACATGATTGTTGTAGATCATGAGCTTAGCTTTAATTTGAGTACTATAAGTCCTTGATAGGATTCATAGAACTCAAGTTATGAGCCAGACAAGTTACAAGTCATCTGAGGCATGTGAATTTGGAGCTTGAAAGTTACCCAACTCGCATGACACTTTTGCCCTAGAAGTATGATTCCTATGAACTTTTGGTCAATATGAATGTTGTTCCTTATTCTCTTAGCTTTCTAGAGAGTACTAGAAGTCCTTGATAGGATTTGTAGAACTCAGGTTATGGCTTTGACAAGTCAAGGGTATTTTGGGTATTTGGACATTACAGGTCATTTTGAATCATAAGTCAATTTCACCATCTTGCAAGCCTCAAATGGATTTTTGTTCAACTTGAAAGTTGTTCAAAATGATGTTTTTAGCTTGTCTAAGTATCAAGGGTCCATTGATGTGGATTATATCAAGCATTGGTGGAAAAAAGTTCATATAAAAGCCATTTTAATGAATTAAGATGAGAAAAATTCAAATAAATTGATTTGTGTCCAAACAAGGAAAAATTATAGGTCAAATTGATTGGAAAACACATTTTGGAAACAATGGCAATATTACATTTTTGGTTTGAGGTCAAATTCATGCACTTCCATTTTGTTACTTCATGATGAAGTAACATAACAAACTTGGATCATTGGATTGCAAACAAGGGAATAATCACCACCAACCAATTCAATATCTCATGAGATGATGATTGCAAGCAAATTCAGGCCAGAATGGAGCAAATACACGACTGTTGCACATGATATTTTGAAGGAGAAATTGAAATTGAAAATCTCATATGGAAGGTTACAGAAGGTTCTGGATGATTCCTCTAGCTTCTATATAACCATTAGAGTATGTTCAGCAAGCTTTTGGGAGAAGATTGATGCTGGTTGCAGAGAGAGAAAGTGAAAAATTAGAGGTGGAAACAAAAATCGTATTTGGAGTTTGAAGGAAAATCAAGCCAAATCGAGGTGTGCATTAGATTCAGAGGAAGATTTGGAGTGAGTCTGGATCATATTGAAGGCTGAATCGAGCAAGGAGTGTGACTGTTCTTCATCTGAAATCAGGTTGGTACAAATCAACTTCTTGCATAATTTATAGGGAGATATGTAGAAACCTTCATGTGGTTAGGTTCTATTCATGATCTAGATGGATTTACGATGGTTAATTACACGGTTAGAGACAATGCTAGGTGTTGTGCAATTTTTGTTGAGATGGATTTCTCATGATTCTTGGAGTGTTATTCATGTTTGGATAGTGGACTGTGATCTCTGATGAGTGTAGTTTCCATTAGTGTCATTAGTTTTAAGAATCATGATGATCAAGATTTGAGTGGTTTCTGAAACTTTGTTCGGATTTTAAGTTAGAGGAAGAATTAGAGAATTTGGAGATTGGATTTGGATTCAGTGAGAAAAATTGAGTAAGATAGGGTGTTTGATTGTATGGATTGATGAGCTATGGACACCACTTCACCGGAGAAGACGGTGGCACTGTAGCTCAGGCCACCTTCTGGAGAATTCCCTTCATATGTTTGAATTTTGGGGACGAAGCATGTGAGACGTTGGATAGCATCTTGACTTTGACTCAAACCAGGATTACACGGCCACGATTCGCTGATGAAGTCTGAAGACTTTGTGTTTGAATGAAACTCACCGTTTCATTAATTGAAGTGTATTGGGCTTAAGCCTCAGATCACTATCCACACCCCCGTTTGGCCCAAGTCTGTGAATTGAACTGGAAATAATTGTTATTTGATACGCAGCTTTTATTAATTTCCATTGTTTTTCTTTATTTTACTCATTTCATATAGTTTAGGAAATAATTCATAAAAAATAAAAGAATTAGTCAATTAATTCCAGATTTTTTCCCTTTGATTCATGATTGAATCTAGAATTTTGTTGAATTAAAAGATTAGGATTTCATGCATTTTCTATTTTAATTGCATTTTTTGTACTTTGATTTGATAATAATTCATATTGGTTGATACCATGACTTGTGGATTTTTGTGTGATCATTTGATGATGATTTTTAGACTGATTTTTTGTGTGTAGCTAGTTTAGATGTGCATGATCCTCTAGTAATTTTCTCACATTTTTGTGAGGAAGTTTAGGGCAATTTTTTTGTATTGGACTTTAGGTGCTCTAGTTTTAGGGTTTAACCTTAGTGCCCCATAGTTTAGGATTTAATTCTAGGACTTTTTGGATGATTTGATCTCTGGAATTAACATGGTAGAGTCATGATTGACTTAGGTTCCCATAGTTATTTTTGTAGGATTTTACAACTGGTTTTAGTATTTTAGTTAGGATTAACTTTAGTACTAGGTTTTAGGTGATCCTAACATGCTAACTCAACTAGATTGACTTCTTTAGTTCCCTTAGATTAGGGTTTTGCTTCCTTTTCTCTTGGATGCTGATGAAGACACGTGTGGGCTGCTGTGGAATGCATGATGGAGCTTGGACTTGAAGTTTTCTCTCCCTTTAGTGTAGTTTGTTTAGGGTTAAGGATTAGGGTTTTAGGGAGATCTCTTAGAATAGATTTTCTTCCTTCATGAAACATGGAAGATGTTGATCACTTCCATTCCAGCCTATGATGTAAGGTCCCATTGTGAAGGCCCCATCCCTCCTTTGGTAGGATGAGTGGCTCCTCACAAATTGGTAGAACCTTTGAGGGTTCCTTTCCTTGATGGTGGAGTGCTTAGAGGTGACCTTTGGTCTTCACTTTGCTTCTCCCTATCCCCCCTTGGTCTTGTTAGATGAATCTTTCTCCCTTGCTAGAGGATGGAGTTCCTTGCTAGAAGATTGAAGTTCTAGAGGTTTCACTTCCCTGTGTTTGAAGCCTGCCCTTGGAGCTGAAGCTTGAAGATCAAGAAGAACAAGTTGACACTTGAAGATTGAATTGAGATTGAAGAAAGAGCTGAAGCTTGAGGAAGATGGAGAACAAGTTGATACTTGTGTTTGATGCATTGAAAGCTTGAAGAAGCAAGTTGATACTTGCTATTAAGCCTTGGAGAACAGTTACAGACTGAGGGCTGAACTGCTGTCAGAAGGATTGCTTTGCTGTGAAGCTGTGGAAGCTGTTGCTTGCTTTCTTTCCTGTCTGTTTGCTTTCTGTGCAACTGGATTGATGTGACTTGTTTGATTTGCTTGATGCATTAGAATAAGTTCATGTTTAGATTCTTTTAATCTAGGATCATGATTGCATTAGAGGTTGAGTTCCTCCCTCTGCTTGTATTTTTACTGTGTGGCTTGGCTTGCTGGTATTCGGTAGAGCATCGCTCCCTTGCCTGTGTGGTTTGTGATTTGCTTGATGGCATTTTATTTTCCTTTATGATTGCAGTTATTCATACTTGGCTTGAGGTTGAGATAAGCTTGTGGAGGCTGATGCCCCACACACATTTCCTCCCTCACTTGGATTGCATGCATTTTACAGTCGTTTACTGTTTACTGTTTAAGCTGATGCTTTATCTATTTTTGTTTATCATTGACATGATCCCTTAGGAATCTCACTTCCTTTGATAAGGAAGTGATGATTAGAACTTTAGGTTGAAACCTATGCATGATAACTTTTAGGAGTTCCCTGTTTCAAACTTCAACTATAGGATGAATCCTTGGCATGACAACATTAGGACTTGATAGTCTCCCCTTAGTTGAGCCTGTTCTCTCCTCTCATCTCAAACAACAGTAAAAAACGTAATAAAGGCAAGTTAGTATAAGCGCGTTACGAGCCTTAAGCTACTTGGGTAATGATAATTGAGCGGCCTCCTCTCAATCTTCTAGAATGTTTAGTATACGTCCTTTGGATGATATGCGACGCATTCGCTCCTAAGTCATAGTCTCTAGTGCTGTACGAACTACAAACAACTAAAAAACAGTTCTTCCGTAAAAGACAGAAAACAAACTTCAAACCTTTTTTCCCCGTGGGCCCATAATTCAAAGGAAGCTTTACTGAAGAAAAGAGTGTCGTTAACTCCCAGTTCTACCGCAAACGGTAACGCCTGAGTCTCCAAGGGTCGAGCTGCGTACACCAAACTGCTGGAACTGTTTGTTAATCCTACTCAAAAAAATAGATGAATCTGAATTCCCGTAATTCGTATTATCCCGAACTACGTAAGCTCTGATCTCTCATATCTGTTGAGAGTACGTAGGCACAATACTGATGTATTGGCGAGCCACCTTCCTTGTAACCCGTGGTTAGGCGAACTACGTTGACTCTGATTTCTGATTCTCTAATGAGAATACGTAGGCATAAAGTGCGATGCTTTGCCGCGTCATTTTCTTTTCTTTTTAGACCAGCCTTGATAGGTAGATAGTAAATAAACCCGTCAGATAAACACAACAAGCATGGATCCCATCGAGTACGATGGACGTGAGGGGTGCTAATACCTTCCCCTTACATAACCGACTCCCGAACCCAGACAATGGTTGCAATGACCTTGTCTTATACCCATTTCGTCAGGTTTTTCCGATTGTTTCCTTTCCCGTTCTGAGGGATAAATAACAAAAGGTGGCGACTCTTCTGTTTTGCCGGCACCTTATTTTCGCGGTAGCGACAGCTGACGACTCTGCTGGGGAATTGATAGTTTCCTGGGATCCAACGTCCCTTATGCAAGTCAATTTGGGGATCCAACGTCCCCTGCGAGATTTTCTTGTTCAGGATGATTCTCGAGTTCCCCAGTGAAGTTGTTTGTGCAGGATGATTCTCGATTTCCTCAGCAGAGTTTATTCGTTCAAAATGATTCCAAAATCCCCAAAGCAGAGTTACTTGATAGTTCTTCAGAATCTCCAGCGGAGATGTGTCATCCCCAGCAGGTTTTGAACAGAGAAGTTGAAAGTTCCTTGAAGACTTGATGATTGAAGTTCAGCAGTAGTGCCAAACTTTCCCTAACTTACTAATGAAGTCCAACTGTGATGTCGAAGAAGTTCCTCTAAGTTGACGCAGAATGCCTAACAGTAAAAAATTGGATATCCTCATTGGTCCGTGATTGATTGAGGATTTTATTTCCTAACTTACTGATGAAGTCCGACTACGATGTCGAAGCAGTTCTCCTAGCTGACGAGGAGTGCCTGACGGCAGAAGTTTAGATATCCTCATTGGTCCGTGATTGATTGAGGATTCTATTTCCTTACTTACTGATGAAATCCGACCGTGATGTCGAAGCAGTTCTCCTACATGACGAGGAGCGCCTGACGGAAAGATATTGTATATCCTTATAAGTCTGTGATTGATTGAGGATTCTATTTCCGACTTACTGACGAAGTCCTGCTGACGCCCGAGAATTTCTTTGAATGTCCGACGACATAATTAACTCGATTGTCAAAAGTTCCTAATGACCTGATTAGTCCTGAGGAATTCTTCTGCTGCCATGCCGCAGAATTCCTGATGGCAATATCAGCTATGTATCACCAGTTACTGTGTAACCAGTGATCCCTTGATGACTTGAGAAAGAAGTTGCAGTGAAATCTGATGATCATCCTGACTGAGATTTGGGCCAGTTGCCGTGGAACTGCCATTTCAGACTTCAAAGATTGTCCTACCAATCAGAGTATCGTTTACTTGAGCGGTTGGAAAATTTCCGGTTACCATGTAACCGATTCCCCAGCAAGTTTCCATGCAACTGTCATTTCCGATTTCGAAGATGTTCCTACCAATCAGAGTACCGTTTACCTGTGCGGTTGGCAAATCACCAGTTACCGTGTAACCAGTGATCCCTTATTGACTTACTGACGAAATCCGACAAAGGTATTGTCGAGCATTCCTAGTGACCTGACGAGTCCATAGGCGGTGATAAGGAATTCTTCTGTTGTGGCGCAGAATGCCCGATGGCTAAATCAGCCATCCTTCACGAGTTACCGTGTAACCAGTGGTCCCTTATTGACTTACTGACGAAGTCCGACAAAGGTATTGTGGAGCATTCCTAGCGACCTGACGAGTCCATAGGCGGTGATAAGGAATTCTTCCGTTGTGGCGCAGAATGCCCGACGGCTAAATCAGCCATCCTTCACCAGTTAACGTGTAACCAGTGATCCCTTATTGACTTACTGATGAAGTCCGACGAAGGTATTGTCGAGCGTTCCTAGCGACCTGACGAGTCCATAGGCGGTGATAAGGAATTCTTCTACTGTGGCGCAGAATGCCCGACGGCAAAATCAGCCATCCTTCACCAGTTACCGTGTAACCAGTGATCCCTTATTGACTTACTGATGAAGTCCGACGAAGATATTGTCGAACGTTCCTAGCGACCTGACGAGTCCATATGCGGTGATAAGAAATTCTTCTATTGTGGTGCAAAATGCCCGACGACATAATCGACCATCCTTCACCTGTTACCGTGTAACCGATGATCCCTTGATGACTTGAGGACAAAGATCTACAGTGAAATCAAGACGATCATCCCGACGGAGATTTGAAGTTAATCATTCACCAGCAAGTTGTCGTGCAACTATCAATATCAGCTATCCTTCCCCAGTTACCGTATAACCGGTGTTCCCTTGATGACTTGAGGATGAAGTGCTACAGTGAAATCATATACGTCAGGTCAGTAATTGTTGCACCCTAAAATTTGCTCAACCTAATTCACTTGGTTTATGTTTCAATTGCATTAGCATTTGCATATAGAGTCATGTACATAGTCTAATCATCTGCATAGCATAGCATAGCAAATCATCCAACAAGGGACCAAGCACTATTCTCATCTCTATGAGCCTATCAGGAGGTTATTATTCAAATTCAATCTTAGCCAAGTCATCAGAAAGAAATTGAAGTCTAAGAAGTCAGTGGATCAAGCAGTGGGTCTCTCTCCTATCTTGAGGGTATTTGAAGATCATCAAAGAAGTTGTGAGCTGTGAATTGAGCATGGAGGGTATACAGACATCATGGAGGACATGGGGAGTCATGTTGATAGTGAGACAAGTCATTGATGTGGTCACAAGAGTTGCAGTTGAAGACAGTCAATTAGGGTTTCATCTGGGTCAACCCTAGGTCAACCCTAGGTCAAATGACTGATTGAAGGGCATCAAGGTCTATCTGAGAGATGTGGGGTTCATCATTTGATATATAGAGAAGGATGTGGTGTTGTGCCAAGAAGAAATCAAGAGAAATCAAGAAGAAGAGGAGTTTCTAAATTAGGGTTTCTGTGTAAAATCCCCTGATTTAGGTCAAACTTCCAAGCAAGATAGGTCAAAATGCAAGCTTCAAATTGTTAGACTAAGGCACGGATCTAGAAGGGGGGGGTTGAATAGATCCCTTTTAAAAATTTGAGTGGCGCTACCAATAAAATTGGTTTTCAAAATTGTTTTCAAATGCGGAAGCGGCCTTGGAAAATATAGTCTAAAACGAACAACTATTGGAGAGCCGGATATGCGTCAAGCAGATGAATTTAAGACGATAACGGATAGTAAATCACTACACACTTTTATGCAAAACTCAGATGTGATTCACTCGTACTATTTCCTTATTCCAATGATCAAAAATTACACCAAAACTAGCAGCAAAATTAAGGCAATTTTAGTTCAGCACTTTTGTCGAACAGTTGGTGTGCACAAAACTAGCAGCAAAATTAAGGCAATTTTAGTTCAGCACTTTTGTCGAACAGTTGGTGTGCACAAATACCTTAAATGATATTTGTGTTGAATGAGTGATTGAAAAAGCCTTAGTACAGTATTTCTATTGTACTTAGTAGTTAAAAAACAGTGTTTCACCAACTCACTCAATCAATACTACAATTTGACAAAATCACTTATTCTAGAATCACTTAATTTTTAAGCTGTAATTGAAAATGCAGAAAATAAAGGAACACAAGATTTGATGAGGCAGTTCCCCCAGTCGTCCTCGCGTTGGGGTACGTCTGCCCTCAATTCTACAATGAGAATTGAGATATGTATTGAATAGATATCACCTGTTTGGTAGAACAGTTATACACAAGAATCGATAGACAATTGATACAAACAATCTTAATGTTGCTGATAATTTCTACCACTTCTTGCCCCTTGATTCAAGATGAATCAAGTCCTCCAATTTGATGTGAATGACCTCCGATTGCAGCCACCTTATTGACAACTCTTCCGTTGATCAAACCTTCGGCACGGCTGATCTTAGACACACCCAAATTGAACCCGGAACGTCTTCAACCTTTCAACGCCCTAGCTACTAGATTGATCAACCTTCCGCTAATCAATCACCTTCGCACTCGCTTGATTGTTGAACCGACGATTCCGTAACAAAAGCCTTCAAAACCTGTAGTCTTGATAGGTAAAACCTCAAAGGTTTTCTCCCAAGAAACACCTGCACCAGCTTCCACTCGAACCGGATCTTCAATCACGCGTTCGAACCTTATCACCGTCGAGCAAACCACAAACCGCAGCAAAAAATTGATTATCTGTAATTTGAGGATTTGTGAGTTGATTGAACGATGAAGATGAAGAACACTGATGCACCTCTTTCACGTTTCTTGACCTGAACACTTTCTCACAATGCTTTCAAAAAAATGTTCGTTATTGTTAGTTGTTAAAATTGAAAATACAGCTATTTATAGTAATATACAAAACAGACAGTTGACAGATCAAAGAAACATAGCAGAATTTCTGTTTCTGCGCGCGAACGGTCGACCATAGGGTCGGCGTGCGCTGAGCCGTGTGACACTCAAACTGTCATGCGCCGAGTCAGCGGTCGACGCATGATCTTCATGCGCTGAGCCGTCTGATTCTTAAACCTGCATGCGCCAAGTCAGCGGTCGACGCATGGTTTCATGCGCTGACCCGTGTGAACTGAATGAAACTGTGTGCTGACGGTATGGTCGGCTCATGGTTCAAAAATCTGCAAAAACATAAATATGTTTGTTGTTTCGTGCATCTTGTCACGACCAAACATTAGTCACATATATTGCCAATTAAATATGATGATTTAAAAGGATATAGGAAGGATGTAATATGTTAAGTATTGCATGACGATTCTGATTCATCTGAGGTTGTACTTTGTCATCATCGTAAGTATGCATGACGACTCCGATTCATCCGAGGTTGTACTTTGTCATCATCGAAACTTGAGAACGTATGTTGTGAGACAGTTTTCCCTCACATTCTCCCCCTTTTTGATGATGACAAACCTGTGCGAAGCTTGGTGAACACAACATGCGATATCTTTAACATAGTAGTAAGCTCCCCCTTTCTTTTACAGTCATAGCTGTTGTGGTCTACAATCTACTTGTCTTTTCTCCCCCTTTGACAACATCAAAAAGAGATGGAGAAAGGTAAAGTTTTGGCATATTAACAATTAACAAAATACTCAACAGGTTATAAGTAATCATATACCAATATCCACACAAAATATTGACAATGAGCAAAATATTGAAAATAGATTAAACCAGATTAAGGACACATAAGTCATAACATTTTATAGGAATCAAGACTGTAAAACAAACATTAGTGTGCACTTAGGAGAGATAAAACAGAACATGATAACAAAAACAACATGGAGAATGAGCAAATGCAAAAACAAATGACTAATATCCTTGTCCCTTGCCCATATCAAAGGAAGACGGATAACGATATGGATCAGCCATATCAGTGAGGTAATCCACTGCTTGATTCAGGCGATTGATGCTGCGAGAGACGACTGTTTCTTGGTATCCATGGGCAGTTGTGAAAGCTGCAAATCTTTCATTCATTCTTGTTGAAAAAGAGTTGAACTGTTCAGATTTGGTGTGTAGCTCAGTTCGGATGCACAAATGTAGATTTGCACTTAATGTCATATATCAAGCCATATTTGATGCCTACCTAAAATGCCACAAAACAATTTGCATCCAAACAGTTTATCATACAAAAAAAATTTTCATACATATGCAACATAGGTCAAACGATACAATTGTTGATCATGAGAGTTATTAGAGAGAGATAGAGAGAGAAATGGAACAATATCACCTTAATGCCGGAGTAGCTTGATAAACAACATACTTGTACTTGCAAAAACGTCAATTTGTTAGAAGTACAAAAGTATGGTTTTAAATGAAATAAGATAGAGTAAGCAATTATTATTCCCGTTCCGAAATGTCGAGGATGCCAAGTTCTCGGCGGATATGAAAGAAAGGTTCCGTTGCTAGCGGCTTTGTGAAAATGTCCGCTAGTTGGTTTTTAGTGTCAACGTGTTCAAATACAACATCACCTTTCTCAACATGGTCCCTAAGAAAATGGTGTCGAATTTCTATATGTTTAGTGCGAGAGTGTAATACGGGATTTTTGGTAAGGTTAATAGCGCTAGTGTTGTCACATAGGATAGGAATACGTTCAAGTTTAAGATTGAAATCTAGTAGTTGTTGCTTAATCCACAGAATTTGAGCACAACAACTACCAGCGGCAACGTATTCCGCCTCGGCCGTTGATAAAGCAACTGAAACTTGTTTCTTGCTATGCCAACTAACCAAGGAGTTTGAAAACAAATGACATGTACCACTAGTGCTTTTCCTATCCGATTTGCACCCGGCAAAGTCGGAATCGGAGTAACCTACCAACGAGCAATCACTACCCTTAGAATACCACAATCCATACTTCGGGGTACCTGACAGGTATCGAAGAATTCGTTTAACAGCTTTTAGGTGGGATTCTTTGGGACATGATTGGTATCGTGCACACATGCACACACTAAACATAATATCAGGACGTGACGCAGTAAGATAGAGAAGTGAACCAATCATACCTCTATATCGTTTTACCTCTACGTCCTTGCCATTTTCATCTTTATCCAAATTTACGCATGTAGGCATTGGGGTGTCTATGGCCTTGGATTTTGCCATGTCAAATCTCTTGATCAAGTCCAAACAATATTTTGTTTGGCTCACGAATGTCCCTTCTTGGAGTTGTTTAATTTGCAGGCCGAGGAAGTATGTGAGCTCCCCCATCATACTCATCTCGAATTCGCCCTGCATGAGGTCAGAAAACTCTCTCACGAGATTCATGTTAGTGGATCCAAATATAATATCGTCAACATAGATTTGCACCAAAATCAAGTGCTTTCCTTGACGTTTAATGAAGAGTGTAGTGTCAACCTTTCCTCGTGAGTACCCCTGATTAAGTAAAAACTTACTTAGTCGCTCATACCAAGCTCTAGGAGCTTGTTTGAGACCATATAAAGCTCTTTTTAACTTGTAAACATGTTCAGGGTATTCATGAGATTCAAAACCGGGAGGTTGAGACACATATACTTCTTCATTTATGTGACCGTTAAGGAACGCACTTTTAACATCCATTTGAAATAACTTAAAATCCTTTGCACATGCAAAGGCGAGTAAAAGGCGTATAGCCTCGAGTCGGGCAACCGGCGCATAAGTTTCCTCATAGTCGATGCCTTCCTCTTGGTTATACCCTTGAGCGACCAATCTCGCTTTATTACGGGTTATTACCCCGTTTTCGTCCAACTTGTTCCTAAACACCCATCGGGTGCCGATTACTCGATGGCCTCGCGGAGGAGGGACAAGGTCCCATACCTCGTTTCTTTTAAACTGATTTAGTTCCTCTTGCATCGATAAAAACCAGTGCTCATCGAGTAGGGCCTCTTTGGGGTTTTTAGGCTCTATTTGTGAAACGAAAGCGAAGTGATAACAAAAGTTACTTAGCTTAGATCGAGTGGTGACTCCCTTTGTGATGTCTCCGAGAATATTGTCAATTGGATGATCTTTACACGACTTCCAAGCTTGAGGGAGATCATCGTTTGTAGGCGGATGAGCTTCCTCAGTTACCTCATGGTGTGCATCCTTATCCTCCTCAATTTTGACTCTATCGGGTTGATCAATCCCCGTTTCGCCACCTTTGAGTATGTCTTCTGTGGATGTACCTGCACCATGAACAACACTATCCTTTCCGACATTTCTCGGATAGGACTCATCAAACGTAACGTGCACAGACTCTTCAACAGCTAGTAATCTTTTATTATAAATCCTATATGCTTTACTTGATTGCGAGTACCCTAGAAAAATGCCTTCATCGGCTTTTGAATCAAACTTGCCCAAGTTTTCCTTTCCATTGTTTAATACAAAGCACTTGCATCCAAAAACATGAAGGTGAGAAACATTAGGCTTTCGCCCTTTTAAAAGTTCATACGGAGTTTTGTTTAGAATGGGGCGGATGAGTACCCTATTCAAAACATAACATGCCGTACTAATGGCGTCGGCCCAAAAGTATTTTGGTAAACCACTATCATTAATCATTGTTCTTCCCAATTCTTCTAAAATTCTGTTTTTACGCTCCACAACCCCATTTTGTTGAGGAGTTCGTGGAGCCGAGAAGTTATGATCGATGCCATGGTTACCGCAATATTCTTCAAATAAATGATTTTCAAATTCACCTCCGTGGTCACTTCTTATTGAAACAATGTTTGTATTTAACTTATTTTGGGAGAGCTTGGCAAATCTCTCAAAAGCGGCAAACGTGTCACTTTTACTCACTAAGAAGATGGTCTAACAGAACCTAGAAAAGTCGTCCACTATTACGAATCCGTAATAGTTTCCTCCTAGACTTTTGATCCTAGACGGCCCAAACAAGTCCATATGAAGTAGTTCAAGAGGTCTCGTTGTTGAAATAATCTTTTTGGATTTAAAGGAGATCCTCGTTTGTTTTCCTTTTTGACAAGCATCACAAAGGTGATCCTTGGTGAACTTAATTTTGGGAAGTCCTAGTACTAGATCTTTTGAGACAATCTTATTGAGTAAGTCAAAGTTGACATGCGCTAAGCGCCTATGCCATAGCCATGAGTCTTCACTCATAGATATGAGACATTGATCGCTTGTTGGGGATACCACATTCAAGTCAAGCATATACACATTGTTTACTCTAAAACCAATAAACACATTCTTCTTATCACTTTCATGCACAATTTTGCAGCAATCTTTTGAAAAGGAAACATTGTAACCTTTGTCGCATAATTGGCTAATGCTAAGGAGATTATGTTTAAGGTTTTCGACAAGCAACACATCGGAAATTGTAGTAGAGGAGGGATTACCTATACTACCTTTACCTAGTATCGCTCCGCGGTTGTTATCACCGTATGTTACATACCCTTTCTTCTTAGCCACGAAGTCTATGAATAAGGATATGTCTCCAGACATGTGCCTTGAGCACCCACTATCAAGAACCCATCTTCTCTTGGTGGACTCGACACATTTCACCTGTCAAAATATAACTCAGAAAAGGGAGGTACCCAATGGCATATTGGGTCCTAATAGGTTAGCGACAAGACGGTTGCGTTTGGGCAACCATTGGTAGATGCCTTTAGGAACAAGAAATCTCCTAAATCGACATTTACCAATGGAGTGGCCTTTCTTGCAACAGTAAAAGCATACAAAATCGACATTAGAATCACTTTCACTTGCTTGATCCCTAATTACATATGCATATTTTTGATATGGGTTTATCATACTTTTTCTAAAATCCTTTTTATCGATTGCAAATGTAATTTTAGGTTCAAGTGCCTTGTCTAATTTGGCCTTAAGGTTTCTAACCTCACCTTGCCAAATATGACAAGTATCACAACCAAAGTTAAAAGGATTACTATTGTCCTTACAATCCGATTCATTATCTTTCACAATGGAAGCCTTAAGGTCCTCTAATTTCTTTTCGGACTCTAAGACTTTGTGCTCTAAATATGTAAAAATTCTTCTATTAGAAGCAAGTTTCTTAAAGGCTTCAGTTGCTTCCTTGTGTAAAACATCGAATGCGGTTTGTAATTCGGAATGAGACATATTAGATGACATATTATATCTAGAGTGACGTACCTGTTTCTTTTTCTTTTTCTGATTTGCGGAGAGACATAGATTCACGGACTCTTCTTCATCACTAGAGCTTTCATTAGAGGAGGAAGAATCACTGTCGCTTTCCCACGCGATGTACGCCCTCCTAGGCTTTGATGCTCTCTTATGTGACTTCGATTGTTCCTTTTCTTTTCCCTTGTTGTTCATTGGACAGTCCGGTTTGTAGTGACCGGGCTTTCCACATTTATAGCACGTTCCTCTAGTCTTTTTGCCTTTTTGATTGTCATCTTTGGAGAACCTTGATTGCCTTCGGAAATTTACCAGGTTCTTCTCCGAATGTTGGATGCCGTTCTTTCTCACGTACCGGTTATACCGTTTAACGAACAGCCCCATGTCCTCATTTATGTCTTCTTCTTCGTCGTCGCTTGAAGAATAATCACTTTGCTCTTTTGCTTTAGACTTCGAGGAAGAAGCCTTAAGAGCTATTGACTTCTTTTCACTCATCTTTACTTTGTCCTTCTTTTCTTTCCTTTCATGTTGGTCAAGACTCAAGAGTACCTGTTCATGCTCTTGTAGTTTGCCAAACAATGTAGTCAGGTCTAATACCGTAAGATCATTTGCCTCTTTGATGGCGGTCACTTTCGGCTGCCATTCCCTGCTAAGACATCTCAAAACTTTATTAGTAGCAAGATCATTGGAAATAGGTCTTCCTAGTGAATGTAATCTGTTTATGAGATGAGTAAATCTCTTTTGCATGTCAGCAATGGTTTCCCCTTGCTCCATGAAAAAAAGATCAAACTCTTGTATAAGAGTGTTGATTCGAGCCAACTTAACATCGTTTGTCCCCTCATGGGCAATTTGTAGTGCATCCCACATAGTCTTAGCCGTAGGGCAATGGGATACACGGTAGTATTCATCTACACCTAATGAGGAGATTAGAATGTTCTTAGCTTTCCAATCGTAATTATACTTTCGCTCATCGTCGTCGGTCCATTGTGCTTCGGGCTTTGGCACAACTTCGTTATTCTCATTTGTCATGGTTATTTCAATCGGACCATTGAGAATAACGTTCCATATCTTTCTATCTATGGAATTAATGTGCACCCGCATACAGTCTTTCCAATAGCTATAATTTTCACCGTTAAAAACGGGAGCTCTATTGTACGCCCCTTTTGGTTCGTTAGCCATTATTCTATCAATGTTGTATTTGAAGCACCGGAGAACCGGAGCTCGTGATACCACTTGTTAGACTAAGGCACGGATCTAGAAGGGGGGGGTTGAATAGATCCCTTTTAAAAATTTGAGTGGCGCTACCAATAAAATTGGTTTTCAAAATTGTTTTCAAATGCGGAAGCGGCCTTGGAAAATATAGTCTAAAACGAACAACTATTGGAGAGCCGGATATGCGTCAAGCAGATGAATTTAAGACGATAACGGATAGTAAATCACTACACACTTTTATGCAAAACTCAGATGTGATTCACTCGTACTATTTCCTTATTCCAATGATCAAAAATTACACCAAAACTAGCAGCAAAATTAAGGCAATTTTAGTTCAGCACTTTTGTCGAACAGTTGGTGTGCACAAAACTAGCAGCAAAATTAAGGCAATTTTAGTTCAGCACTTTTGTCGAACAGTTGGTGTGCACAAATACCTTAAATGATATTTGTGTTGAATGAGTGATTGAAAAAGCCTTAGTACAGTATTTCTATTGTACTTAGTAGTTAAAAAACAGTGTTTCACCAACTCACTCAATCAATACTACAATTTGACAAAATCACTTATTCTAGAATCACTTAATTTTTAAGCTGTAATTGAAAATGCAGAAAATAAAGGAACACAAGATTTGATGAGGCAGTTCCCCCAGTCGTCCTCGCGTTGGGGTACGTCTGCCCTCAATTCTACAATGAGAATTGAGATATGTATTGAATAGATATCACCTGTTTGGTAGAACAGTTATACACAAGAATCGATAGACAATTGATACAAACAATCTTAATGTTGCTGATAATTTCTACCACTTCTTGCCCCTTGATTCAAGATGAATCAAGTCCTCCAATTTGATGTGAATGACCTCCGATTGCAGCCACCTTATTGACAACTCTTCCGTTGATCAAACCTTCGGCACGGCTGATCTTAGACACACCCAAATTGAACCCGGAACGTCTTCAACCTTTCAACGCCCTAGCTACTAGATTGATCAACCTTCCGCTAATCAATCACCTTCGCACTCGCTTGATTGTTGAACCGACGATTCCGTAACAAAAGCCTTCAAAACCTGTAGTCTTGATAGGTAAAACCTCAAAGGTTTTCTCCCAAGAAACACCTGCACCAGCTTCCACTCGAACCGGATCTTCAATCACGCGTTCGAACCTTATCACCGTCGAGCAAACCACAAACCGCAGCAAAAAATTGATTATCTGTAATTTGAGGATTTGTGAGTTGATTGAACGATGAAGATGAAGAACACTGATGCACCTCTTTCACGTTTCTTGACCTGAACACTTTCTCACAATGCTTTCAAAAAAATGTTCGTTATTGTTAGTTGTTAAAATTGAAAATACAGCTATTTATAGTAATATACAAAACAGACAGTTGACAGATCAAAGAAACATAGCAGAATTTCTGTTTCTGCGCGCGAACGGTCGACCATAGGGTCGGCGTGCGCTGAGCCGTGTGACACTCAAACTGTCATGCGCCGAGTCAGCGGTCGACGCATGATCTTCATGCGCTGAGCCGTCTGATTCTTAAACCTGCATGCGCCAAGTCAGCGGTCGACGCATGGTTTCATGCGCTGACCCGTGTGAACTGAATGAAACTGTGTGCTGACGGTATGGTCGGCTCATGGTTCAAAAATCTGCAAAAACATAAATATGTTTGTTGTTTCGTGCATCTTGTCACGACCAAACATTAGTCACATATATTGCCAATTAAATATGATGATTTAAAAGGATATAGGAAGGATGTAATATGTTAAGTATTGCATGACGATTCTGATTCATCTGAGGTTGTACTTTGTCATCATCGTAAGTATGCATGACGACTCCGATTCATCCGAGGTTGTACTTTGTCATCATCGAAACTTGAGAACGTATGTTGTGAGACAGTTTTCCCTCACACAAATGGATCCTTGGACAACATGAAACTTGTAGAGGATCTCAAGACCTTTAATTTGAGTGGTGGAAAACATCAAGGAGATTTATAGAACTCAAGTTATGGTCCTTGCAAGTTACAGGTCATCTGGGTATCTGAAATTTTGTCTATGAAAGTTACTTGTCTTCCAAGCAACTTTTACCCCTCAAGGAGATTTCAAATGAATTTATGGTCAACATAATAGTTGTTCCTCATTGTCTTAGCTTTCTAGAAAGGTATGGTATGCCTTCATATGATTTGTGCAACTCTACTTATGGCCTTGGCAAGCAAAGGATATTTTGGTCATTTGAGAATTACAGGTCATTTCAAGCCTATGCCCAAAACTCATACAAGGAAGCTTCAAATGAAAAACTTCACAACATCAAACTTGCTCCAAATGACATTTTGAGTCTATAAAAGTGATCATGAAAGTTTGGAAAGGCCCATAGCTCAAGGTTTCAAATTTGGTCATTTAAAAAGGGAATTTAATGAATAAAAGTGACCTAAAATTGAGATTTTTCATAACATGGCCAAATGGGATGAAATTATAGGTCATTTTGATTGGAAAAAATGTTTTAAGAACATTGGCAAAAGTGGATTTTTGAGTTTGGATCAAAATTTGGAAGTTATGCTAGTTGGCTTATGTATGAAGTTAACATATGCCAAAATTCAAGGAAAGTGTGCACAAGAAGTTTCTACCAAGTTCTAGAGCTTTCTAATTTCATCTATATATTGGGTAGAGTAGCTTCATGCAAGGTTTGGTGATTCATTTTGTTCATAACACATAGTTTCATCTCATTCTTCCATTTTGCAAAACCATTTCAAACTCTATCAAACCTTCATCATTTTCCACACTTCTTGATCCTATCATCATCTATATCATTCAAGGATCAAATTTCCATCAAAATCTGTTTGAATTGAGGAAGAAATCGTGTGCTACCAACTTCATCCTCCAAAGTGCAAGAAGATTGTGATTGCAAGACCCAAGGAGTTTGAGCAAGATCTACTGCATACAGAATCAAGAATCAAGTCTATGGAGCAAGTCCAAAGCATTGCCAGCTTCAGATCCAAGGATTTCTACCTCTGTTTTCATCTTTAAACCAGGTTGGTTTTCCCATCGAATTAGCTAGCATTAGTTAGATTATTAGATAATTTTAGGGTTAGAACGGTTAGGGAGAGTTAGATGATCATTTCTGATGAATTTGGAGGCATTTCATGAAGGTTACCATTGGAGTACCAAATCTGTTTTGGCTTAGAACTCTTAGGTTAAAGCGTGTTAATCTTAGTTAGATAGATGAAAACAATCAGCATAGCATGTGGAACGTGTTAGGGAAAGAATTAGAAGGAATCCCCAAGTTTGATCTCAGTGCAAAATGGTGGAACCAGGGAGTTCTACCTATCGGGTTTGGACATGGATTGCGTTTTAGAGGAAATTGAGACTATGGCTGTGTAGAGGAGAACATGTAGAACATTTTTTCTTTTTACAGATTTAAATTTCATGGAGAATTGAGGTTGTATGAGTAGGTTGAAATCTGGTTCATAAGCTTCGTGCATGGCTTTAATGGCTGAAACCCTAGATTCATGAAGAAGACAAGCCTGAGACCGTTGGATTGAAGAAGAATGTGTTGACTGAAAGGATGATCGCACGACCAGGGTTTAAAACTGAAACGAGAGGGAATCCTAAGATGCAAAGCGCTGCGTTTCATTTAAGTCCCTCAGACTGGGCTTATTGTATTCATGCTAATCCCACCCCCTCAACGCCAGGCCCATTCCAATTGCACTGTTATTTTTACTCTTTGCACCGTTTTGGCTTTTTTTATTTTTTCTTGAGTTTGCTGAGTAGCTGGGCCCAGACGCGCTTTGCTATGAGCGCCCCCCAGTCTGGGCCCATTGTTTTTTTCAATGCTTTTAAATACTGACTGCACCCCCTAACCCAATTAATTCATATTAATTTCTTCAATTTTGTTAATTCTTTAAAAATTCATAAGTAATTGAAAAATGCTTATTTTTTAGTGGTTGTTTTTTCATTAGGTTCATATTTTTGTTAAGAAAATTAAGAAATAATAAAATTCCAATTTTATTTTGTTTTAGCATTTTTAGAATATTTTTATTTTAAATAGCTTTTAAGTGGTTTAGTTTAATGCATGATATTGTTGATTTTAGTTTAGTTAGATGCTTTTACATTTTGGATCCATTCTTTTTAGGGTAATTAACTTAGGAATTTAGCTTCCTCCTAGAATTTAATTCATGATTTTAAGACTTAATTGTAGATGATTTGTTTAGGTGTGATTAGGAGAATCAAAACTAGGGTTTAGAGATAACATAGGTGAAGTAAATCATTTCTTTTAGGAGTTGTAGTTTGAATTTTAGGGTATGGGACTATAGGGGAATTATGGGTAGCTAATAGATCTCTTAGAAATTACTAGGTTTCCCCTATTCTATATTACTATTAGTATACTGCTTGTACTTGATTGACTGTGTGGTGTGCCCTCTCTAGGGTTATTATTTGTCTGTGTGGGGTATTGGGCTTGTTTGGGGCTTGGGGCTTGAGCTGAAGACTTTGTTGATGAAGCCATTGGAGATCAAAGAGAATGAAGACCAACTTCCAGAGTTGATGAGGAGTATCCCTTGCTGGCAGCTGTTGAAGGTTGTAGGATTTAGGAGCTAGGCAGAGCTCTAGAGCAGAAAACTTGATTCACAAACATGGAAGGTCTTGTTTGCCTCCATCCTTTCTCTATGATTCAAAGTCTCTTTTAAATATCCACCTCCTTCCTTTGGAAGGATTAGTGAATGTATTTGAAAGATAGAACTTTTGAGGGAAAACTGTCAGTATCATGTTAGCAGTCAGTGAGCCACCCTTGGTAGGCAATTGACTGTTTAACATCCATTTCATCTTGTTGACTGATATTCATCTTGGAGATTGAGACTTGAAGAAAAGCCATTGGGATATTGAAGACAAAGACCTTGCTTGAAGGCTGTAAAGATAAAGACTGATGCTTGCTTGAAGCTTGTAGATAGTTGATGATGACTTGAAGACAGATGTTGATGAAGACTGCTTTTGCTGTTTATTTTAGCTGTAATTCTTGATGTATTGATTGAATTCCCCTGACTGTATTGCTTGCTGTTTAACCTGTTAGGTTGAAAGCGAATGTTGTTCGCTTTTGCCTGTTGTTTTCTAGGTTCGAGGTTGAGTGGGACTCCCTTGCCTCACTTGTATTGCTGCATCCATGCATTTTACTGCTTTATTGTATATATCTGCTATCGTTTCTGTTTCCGTCTATTCCCTTAGGATCTCTGTTTCTCTCTGTGCAAGAGAGGAGCATGATAGACATTAGGTCTTAACCCATGCATGATAACAATAGGTTAGTGTGATTCCTTTTTCAACCATAGGTTAGAGTTCTGTCTCTTCTTTCTCAAAACAAACAGAAAAACACGATAAATATTTCAAACACAATAAAAGACACTTCTTCCGTAAAAGAATGCGAACTCATCAAAACGTCAATTTTTGTCCACTTGGACTGCTAATCAGGAAAACCTTTTTCAGAAGGAATAAAAACAATCAAGACAGACTTGTGTCGTACGTGGCCTGAACTACGTTTGCTCTGATCTTTCATGCTGTATGAAAGTACGTAGGCATAGGATGCGATATCCTAGCGAGCAACCTTCCCCTCCTTTCCCGTAGGTAGGCGAACTACGTTGACTCTGATTTCTCGTTCCAGACGGGAATACGTAGGCATAAAGTGCGATACTTTGCCGAGTCATTTTCTTTTCTTTTAACCCCTGACCATTAGAGTAGATAGAATAACAATCCGTACTAGAAAACAAGCATGGATCCCGTCGAGTACGACGGACGTGAGGGGTGCTAATACCTTCCCCTTGCGTAACCGACTCCCGAATCCAGGATTTGATTGCGATGACCATTCCTTTCCCGTCTTTGCGGTAGGTTTACTTCGAGCGTTTCCTTTCCCTCCGTTGGGATAAATAACGCACGGTGGCGAATCTTCTGTTCAGCCGGCGCCGATTTTCGCAGTAGCGACAGTAATTATCCAGCAAGTTGTCGTGCAACTATCATTTCAGTTGCAGAATTTGTCCCCATCAGAATATCGTTTACTTGTGCGGTTGGAAAATTTCTGGGTTTATTGGTATTCAACCATCTTTTACAGTGATTGTTTGAAAGTCGTTTTCTTCTCACCCAGTCAGGTCCAAGCCGTTTGAATAGGGGCAGCTGTTGCACCTCTAAATTTGCCAACCTTTGCTTTACCTAGATTGTGTTTCATTGTGTACATTTTAGCATAATCATCTGCATTGCATTGACATGTGTGCAGGGGATCAAGAGGTATGACTACCAACAAATGGCTACACAAGGCTATGAAGCTAACTAAGATGTTTATTCAGGTGTTCAAGGGTTGAGATCCTCACCAGTAAAGACAAAGATCCTCAGAGAGAGTGGTTGAAGCCAAGAGTGTATATCTCCTAACTTGAAGGTTATGGGAAAGTCATCAGATGATTCTGAGTCCATGGAGATGGACTTGAGACCTTGAGAGAGCTTATGAGAAGTGTGGAAAGTCATTTTGAAGCCTAGACAGGTCATTATGCAAAGGATATGAAGTGTAACCAAGATTGGTGCAACTAGGGTTTCATCTGGACAACCCTAAGTCAACTGAGGATTTGAAGAAGGTTGAGACCAAATTGCAAAGCCATGTGATCATAGATTGATGTATCAAGATCCCCAAGGGATTATTCCAAGGTCAACTTATCATGAATCAAGAGTGTGAGGAGTTCCTAGGCTAGGGTTGCTATGCTTGACAGTGTAAAATCCCTTGGTTTAGTGCCTAACTTCAAGACCACATAACTCAAGATGTGATTTTCATTTCACATTAACCCTAACATGATTGTTGTAGAGCATGATCATAGATTTAATTTGAGTACTAAAAGTCCTTGATAGGGTTTATAGAACTCAAGTTATGAGCCAAACAAGTTACAGGTCATTAGAGGAATGTGAAATTGGAGCTTGAAAGTCAACCAACTTGCATGACACTTTTTCCCTAGAATGATGATTCTCATGAATTTTTGGCCAACATGAATGTTGTTTCTTATCTTCTTAGCTTTCTAGAAAGTACTAGAAGTCCATGATTGGATATGTAGAACTCAAGTTACAAGCTTTGCAAGATAAGGGTATTTTGGGAAATTGGAATTATAGGTCATTTTGGATTATGGGTCCATTTCTCTATCTTGCATGACTCAAATGGAAATTTGTTCAACTTGAAAGTTGCTCAAAATGGCATTTTATACTTCACCAAGTATTAAGGGTTCATTGAAATGGCCTAAAGTGAAGATTTTGTGAAGAAAATTTAGAAAAAGATAATTAAAAGGCATAAAAAAGAGAAATTCATAAATAATTCATTTTTGTGCAAAACTTGGCAAGTTGGTGCATTTTTTGAAGGTAGAGAACATTTGGAGAGGATTGGCAACTTCAGAATTTTGGTTTAAGTCATGATTCATGGACATTTTAAAGATTACTTGGAATTGAAGTAACACCACCAATCTACACCATAGGATCAAATTAAGGATTCAATCTGATCCATTCATACTCAAGGAGTGTTATGCAAGCCATTTGAACAAGAACTGAGTTGAAACAGAGCCAAAATACACGATTACCATGAGAGGAAAGTGAGGAAAATTAAAATTTTGGATTGAGTGAATTGGGCCACAATTGGGCCAAATAAGGATCCAAAACTTCTCTATATAAGATTCTGGATGAATTCATAGCAAGGTTGGTGATTGGAGAAGCTTGAAAGAGGTAAGAGGCACTTGAAAAAGTTTGTTACAAGGTGAAAATCGATTTCCATCTTAGAGGCCATTGCAGAGGAAATTGAAGTTTCAAGATTCTTCAGCAAGCATCTCTGAACGATTCTGAGCAAGATTGATAAAAAATTGGAGGCTGCGACACTCTCTATCAAAGCTCAAAACAAGTTTTCATCCTTTCATTATTATGCTTGATTGATACTGAATTAAGATAGAAATTGCATGTGGTTAGGTTAGTCTTGACCCCTAGATGAATTTAGGTATGATTTGGAGAGGTTTTGAGATGATTCTTGATGATGAGTGATTTGTTCAGAGGCATAGTTAGGCTTGAATCTTGAAGGATTTCAATAATTGGACATAGATAATTGCTCAGGGAGAAGAGTAGAGTAGATTGGTGACCTTAATTTGAAGTTTAGTGATGATTTTTGCAAGAGCATTATTTCTGTTAGGGCTCATATTTGCTTGATCTTTGGATAAAAATGAAAATAGAATAGATCATGATGCTCAGGGTGAGGAGACGATTGGAACTGTGTGTTTCTTGTTGAGTTTAGTTGAGTTTGAATCTAGAGCATTGTTGCTCTCGCCGGAGAAGACGGTGGAGCTCTTCTCCGGCCACCACGAATTACTTTCCCTCATAGTTTCAGTTCAAAGGTAGAAGATGAACCACAGGCCATTGAATTCGTTTGAATTTGTAGACTTAGTAGTCCAATCCCACGTGTGAGATTCATCCTGAGAGTCTTTGACCTTGACTTGGTGAGGTGGCATGCTCTGGAGTGTCAGATGATCATACTTTTTCAATGAATGAACCTGATTAGACCACACCATATACGTTAGTCAATGAGATACACCTGATTCATTAGTGAAACGCAGCGCATCACTAATCCCAGTCAGCGCGCGCATGTCACTCTCTCTCCCCTAGGATGTATTGACTGGTAATGAGATCTAGTGGTTGCAGCTTTTCCTGATTTTCTTTATATTCTTTAATTGATTTTCTATTTTCTTTAATTGTCTTGATTGATTTTAATTCAATAAAAATAGAAATAATGATCAGAAAAATATGTGAAAATTCCTGGTTGATCCTTGAGATATTCTTGACTTTTGTGTGCAATTGGATTTTATTTTTGATTGATTTTCAATTTAATGCAAATTTTCTCTTTTTATTTGATAATAAAAAATGCTAAAAATGTGTCGTTTCCTTTCTGATTTTTGTGTTCATTCTTGGTATGGAATTAGAACTTGATCTTTTGTTGGCTGGTAGTAGGTACCTTGATAGGATTGTAGGATTTATTCCTGTTTTTTAGATGATTCTAAGATTAGTTTTGGATTAGGTTTATAGGGCTTTCCCCATTTGGCCTTTCCTTTGACTCCTTTTAGTTTAGCCTTTAGAAAGGGATCATAAAATTTGAATTAGGCTCTGATATTTTTACCATAGGTTCTTAATACCTTTAGGACCTCTTAGAATTTTTTATATATTTTTAGAAGTTGATTTACTATTTTAGTTAGATTTTACATCTAGGCTGTTTGTAGGATGCCTCTAGCATAGTACCTCCCATAGTTGAACTTCAAAAGTGACCTTTAGTTCATGATAAGTTTCTAAACCTTTTCTGATGGTTTAGCAGACATGTTGATTCCTCTATAGATTTAATCTTAAGGTTTAATTTGGTGCATTAGTTCCCTTTAGAGAGTTGCTTTTAGAGCTTGTGGAATTAGGGTTTTTAGAGTCTTTAGGAGTTTCTTCCTTTTTCATAATTGTGGTTTGCTTTGGTTTGCATTCCATTTCCTATCCAATGATGCAAGGTTCCTTTGTGGGAGCCTAGTCCCTCCTTTGGAAGGACTAAAGGCCTACCACAAAAGGTAAAACCTTTGAGGATACCAATCTTAGATGAGTGGTTGAGTGCCATGATGGATTCCCTTGGTTTCCATCATGCTTCCCATCATCATGCAATAATCTTTGTGTTAATTCATATCATCTCTTGATGGAGCAAGTTGAAGCTTGAAGATGAAGTCCTTATTCCCTTCTCTTTGGATAGCTTGGACAAATAACTTGGACTAGAAGACAGACTGTCAGACTGCTAGAGTGTGTTGTGCTGCTCTGCTGTGTTTGCTGTTTAACTGTATTTGTGTGACTGTTTATTTGGTGTGTTGCATTAGAATAGGCTTTCATGTAGTTGGTTCTAGGCATAAGTGCATTGAAAGGTTGAGCTTGCCTCCCTTTTCTTGTTTGCATTAGAGGTTGAGTCTGTCTCCCTCTGCTTGTCTATTATTGTTTGGCTTTGCGTGTTGGCTGAAGGTTGAGTTTGTCTCCCTTGCCTGTGTATTGTGTTTCTTTTGCTTGTTTGCTCTAGAAGTTGAGTTTGCCTCCTTCTGCTTGTATTGCTGCATTGCATGCCTTTTACTTACCATTTTATTCTTTCAGATTATTTCTTTTGCTTTTGCTTTCCTTTGCCATGTTCCCTTAGGGACTCTAACTTCTCTTGTTCAAGAGAAGTTATGACAGACATTAGGGTTCTAACCATGCATGATAACATTAGTTAGTTCCCTCCTAACCTCAACCATAGGATGAATCCTTGGCATGACAACTGTTAGGACTTGATAGTTTCCCCTTAGTTGTGTCCCCTCTCCTTCTCATCTTCAAACAAATCAAAATACAGTAATAAAGGTTAATTGATATCGTACGTTACGAGCCTTAAGCTACTTAGGAAATGATTATTGGAGGGTTTCCTTCCAATTATCAGGATGTTTAGTATGGTACCCTTTGGGTGACATGCGATGCATTCACTCCTAGGTCATAGTCTCTAGTGCGATATGAATTGCAAACATCCATAAAAAAGGCACTTCTTCCGTAACAGAAAACAAACTTCAAACCTCTTTTTGCCCCGTGGGCCCATAACTCAAGGAAAACTTTTCTGAAGGAAAGAGTGTCGTTAACTCTCAGTTCTACCGCAAACGGTAACGCACGAGTCTCCAACAAGCGAGCTGCATAAACCAAACTGCTGGAACTGTTTGTTAACCCTGCTCGGAGAAACAGATGAATTTGAACCCCTGTAATCCGTATTATCTCGAACTACGTAAGCTCTGATCTCTCATATCTGTTGAGAGTACGTAGGCACAATACTGGCGTATTCGCGAGCCACCTTCCCCCGTAACCCGTAGTTGGCCAAACTACGTTGACTCTGATTTCTCGTTCTCTGACGAGAATACGTAGGCACGAAGCGCGATGCTTTGCCGAGTCATTTTTCTTTTATTTTCAGACCAACCTTGATAAGTAGATAGATAAACCAACCCGACAGATAAACACAACAAGCATGGATCCCGTTAAGTACAACGGATGTGAGGGGTGCTAATACCTTTCCCTTGCATAACCGACTCCAAAACCCAAACATGGTTGCGATGACCTTGTCTTATACCTTTTTGTCAGGTTTTTCCGATCGTTTCCTTTCCTTTTCTGTGGGATAAATAACGAAAGGTGGCGACTCTTCTGTTTTGTCGGCACCTTATTTTCGTAGTAGCGACAATAATAATACCATTACTATTAAATATCAAATTTTTATAATTATCAATTTTATTATACTAATATTAAAGGCTATAGCTTCTTAAATAATCCCCACAAAAGACATGTCGAAATAAAATAACACCGGAAAGATTTAATAATTAAAATGGATTTTACATAAGGCACAAGAATTCTATCAAAATTCATCCGCTTGCGGTTGTTCTGATTGTTGTTCTGTTTGTTCTAATGCTAATTTCTGTTGTTTTGCTGAGACTGTTGTTGTTGAGGTTGATTCTGATTCTGAGAATTCTGAACTTGTTATTATGGATGATACTAATACGGCGGTTGTTGATATTGAGTAGCAACAACATAAGGATAAGGATAATACGACATGGGAGCCATGGGAACCTGATACTGAGGAGAGGCCTTCGCCATCACAACATTCGCTTCACCTTCTTTTTTCTTTGGATGACTACTCTGAGGTTTCTTGGTTGGTTGTGTTAGACGATGGCACAGATCTAGAAGGAGGGTTGAATAGATCCCTTATTTAAAAAATGAGTCGGCGCTACCAATAAAATGGTTTAAAAAAATTTATTTAATTTGCGGAAGTGGCCATGGAAAAATACTGTCTATAACAAACGGTTACTAGAAAAGAGGATATGCGTTTTAGCCAATGTAATCGGATAACGAGTAATGAGAATCACTACGCTAGTCACACTCTCAATTTGATTTAGCTCACAGAGTGGTATGACTAGTTCCAAGGCGTTAAAATATTACCCCAATAAATGGACAACACACAAGGCTTTTCGTTCAGGCAATTCATCAAACACTTGGAGTGCAAAGCACTACAAGTGAGTTCAGCATTGAGTAATTTGCTCTAATTTCCTTGTATAATCAACGATTGTACTAGTGTGAAAAACAATCCAGCACTTACTCAAAACAGTCCTAAATTTGATATAATTGCTTGTACTAAAACCACACAAATATTAAGCAATGTAAAAGCGTAACGTATAAGGCACAAAGATTTGTTGAGGCATTCCCCCGCCGTCCTCGCTTCGGGGTACGTCTGCCCTCAATTCTAACAATAGAATTGAGCTCTTATAATATAAATTTAACCTGTTGTAGAATCGTATATACAAGAATGAAATATCAATCAAACAAATGAGCTCCTTTGTTGTTGTAGAAGCTATCTCCTCTTGTACCTTGATTCGAGTCAAATCAAGTCCTTTGACAACTTGTGTATGAACCTCCGATTACAGCTCTATGTTTGAACAACCTTCTGTCTTCAAACCCAAGCCCGACTGATCTCAAACACTCACGTCTCAAACCCGAACTTCTCCTTCACAATTCGCCGATTACCGCTACTAGATCAACGGAACCCACCGCTCCTCGATCACCTTCACTCGGTCGAATATATATTGAGAAGACTCGTCCAAAAACTCCCAAATTCAGAGAATCTTGAAGGACAAAACCCTAGAGGTTTTTTTCAAGAAAAACCTGCCAATTCCTCAACCCGAACCAGATTACCCAATCAAGGCTTCGAACTTTATCACCTTAGACAATCCATAATGCACAACAAAGATTATTGTGTGTGATTGTTGTGGTATGAAATGTAGAAGATGAAGATGATGAGAACTTGAATTGACACCTCTTTAACTTTTCTTGTTTTTGTAATTGATTCAATTGATATGAAATGAATAGAGCAACTGAATATTTATATCAGACAAAATTGTTATAACTGATAAAACCAACTTTCAAAAATAATAGACAACACAAAAATTCTGCAGTAAATAGCGAGCGGTCAACCCATGCAGAGTGCAGGGTCGACCTGAGCTAACCCGAGGTAACATATTGTGCAAAACACAAAGCTATGCGTCGACCAGAACAAGGCATGCGTCGAAGAAAAACCTGAATTTTTTTGACAAATACAAATGACAACAGTATGCGTCGACCGGTAGGTCGACCATACTAGACTCGAGAAAAATGCATTTCTAGGACACTTGCCATGAGTCGGCCGAAGCAGAGTTTAGGTCAACTCAAAGATCTGAAACATCAAAAAATGCTTAAATTCATATTTTTGATTCTCTTAGATGAAAGTTATGATAGACCGATTGAGTTTTACTCGTATGACGCATATTTTGACAGCTCTAAATGCAATACTCGATATTTTTAGTGCAAGCAAACAAACATGAGAAATAAGGTATGCTTATGCACCATGGTGATAACGCCAAATGACTATTCTTCCATGCGGCTCGGTTTTGACATCATCGAAACACTCATATCAAGTATCTGAGGCTTTGCCCTCACATACTCCCCCTTTTTGATGATGGAAAAACACGTATAACCTGTTTGTATGATATCCGGCATTATCCTCCCCCTTGCTTGATGCCTTCATTCTCACTTACTGATTTGCGTTAAGTGCGACGTCTTCATGTTTGATCTTTATGATTCTACTAAACAGCTACTAAACAACTTGATACTTTCTCCCCCTTTGACAACATCAAAAAGAAAGAAATTTATGTTAAGAAGTGATAAACCAATAACAGATGCTCATATCAAAACATGCACAACAGGATAAACATTAACAATCATCCACACATGAAAAAGTTAATGATCAAGGAATAAAAGATAATTAGCACCATACATAGACAAAAATAGTAATTATTTCTAGAAATACAATGAATAAATTAGAAATTAACTCAAGTAATGACAAGTAAGTTCATGAATCAAGACATTAATCACATTAGAAATGCTTAATACAAGGCAAAATTCACAGCAACATAATAAAAGGATGAAATGCAATTATGCAGAATGCATAGCCTTCAGCGTCTCCTCCCCCTGAAATGTTGGCCTCTCCCATGATACGGATACGGCGAAAGCATTTGAGCCTTGACCATGTCAGTAAACTCCAAAACGGCACGGTTCAAGGTGTTGAGGCTATTTGTAATGACTTGGTGATGACTTTCAGATGATTCAACCAGAGCATCGAACCTTTGATTGATATTAGAGGAGAATGTGTTGAAGTTTTCAGCCTGGGTCTCAAATTGAGTCTGAAGTTGTGAGAGACATTCATCTTGATCAGTCATGAAAGCATGCTATTCTAATTGCATATTCCTTATCATCTCGAAACGTTCGGCATAATGGTGTTGCGGGGGATTCGTGAAGTGTGTTTGCTCTTTATAGCCCCACAGTGGAGGTTCCTCATAGCCCCAATGTGAAGACTCCTCATGACCCCACTGCGGAGTTTCCTGATACTCTGAATATTGTGGAGGCTGATAGTTGTCACGTAACGACGTCCAATCGGTATTTTGCCATTCGCCCCAACCTTGACTATTTCCATGATCTGATGTAGGGGATTGGTTAGCCCAACTCACATTTATGGGATCGACAACTTCCTTTGGTTGTCTATAACCTTGGTCATTTTGTTCTTCTTCTTCCTCTTCATTTTTCCTCATTACTCCCATCAGAGCCTTCCAGCCGAGAGGTGGTTGCTTTGACAACAAATCGATAACGATGTTCTTCTGAAATCCATAAATAACCCATCATTGTAAGATTATTTTGACAAAACTCTTGATCCGGAGTGAGAGATCTATATGGAATCCCCGGAAGTGTAACTTGAGCGTTGTTCAAAATCCCTGAATGAATGAACCATAGGAGAGTGTGGTACCTCGACCCAGTCTTGGAGGGCATACATCCTACTAGAAATATAATAAGGACAACTTATTGTGATCCTTTTCTTCAAGATATAGATCAAATGAACTTTGTCCTGATCAACTCGAGAAAATCCTCCTTTCTTAGGCCGCAGAATGCGCGCCACAATCCATTACAAAATTCTATCCATAGGTTTTAGTTTACCTGTAGTGACAGTTTTTGGAAATAACTCACTAGCCATAATATCAGCCGCATACGACTTCTTCAGCATTGAGTTCAAAGCTTCTTTGAACTTGTAGCCATCAACTGTGTGGGTGTCAGTGACCTTGACAGGAGGCTCATCGAAAACGGGAGGTTTATCAAACGATTTCAACCAAACAACATTATTTACACACACCTTTGTATTTCTAATTTTAGCGTGAAACTTAGAACCCGGAAACTTACCATGAAGACACATATAGGAGATCCTCACAAGGTCTTCGTTGTACTTCGCATTGCACTCTAGAAATTTGTTAAATCCTTGAAAATCAAGAAGACTGATTACTTGAGGAATGTGCATTCGCTCAGCAGAGAGGCGATAATAGGCATGTTGCTTCACCACAGCCCGCTTGCCAAAGTTTTTAGCAAAGCTCTCGGCAAACTCGGGAGGAACCAGTGATACGACGGTCACCGGGAGAGATGCAGAGGAGGAAGCTCTTATGGATCTTTTACAGGTAATTTTTCGAGTAGCCATGGTTTTTGCTTACAAAGAGAAGAGGAGGAAATGGGTTGATGATGATTGCAAATATTGTAGAGAATTGTTGAATATGGAGAGAAGTTTATGACTTTGACCCTTTTGTAATAGCTTCTAGGTTTTGGGAAGAGGAGAATAGTAGAGTAGCATGTGATGTAGGTGTCAAGTTTCTATGCAAATCTAATGATACATATTAATATGAGTCGTAAAAGAGATTTAAAGAGGGAATTTTGAACGGTTTGCAAAAAAATTGAAACAATTCGCGCGATGCGTCGACCACTCTGTGTATGCGTCGACGCATACTGTGTTTAAAATTACATGTTAAAAAAATGGTATGCATCGACCGGTAGGTCGACCTGAGCATACCCAAACAAATTTCAATTTTGGAGACATATTTGTGAGTCGACCGGACCTTGTTTAGGTCGACTCATGCAGGTAAAACTAGCAAATTTTGACATTTTAATCATATGAGCATACATAAAAACATAGATAACCAGCCAAAACACAGTTTAAGCATTCGAAGAGATAACATACATATAATACGACATAGATGACAAATGTAACACATAATTTGATGCATTTTGGGAACATGAGTATCGAGAGAGATAGTTGAGGAATGATATTACCTCCATTCCAAATATAGCTAGATGAACACACACATATACTTTCAACATCTTCAATTTGTTAGATATCCGATAATCAAAGTAGATATAGACATAGATATATAAAAGATGTGCAAGAAATTTCACTAATCACGATCCGAAATATCGAGAATACCTAGTTCCCGTCAGATATGAAAGAAAGGCTTAGTAGCAAGAGGTTTTGTGAAAATATCAGCTAGTTGATTTTTAGTATCAACGTGTTCAAAAACCACATCGCCTTTCTCCACATGATCCCTGAGGTAGTGGTGTCGTATTTCGATATGCTTAGTGTGTGAATGCAACATGGGATTATTGGTAAGATTGATGGCACTCTTATTGTCATAAAAGATCGAAATACGCTCAAGTTTGAGA
Organism: Lathyrus sativus; assembly: GCA_963859935.3. Lineage (NCBI taxonomy): Eukaryota > Viridiplantae > Streptophyta > Magnoliopsida > Fabales > Fabaceae > Lathyrus > Lathyrus sativus. The sequence goes on along the minus strand of OZ012736.1, from coordinate 184,096,781 downwards.
TTAAAATCTAGCAATTATTCCTTAAGCCATAGGACTTGAGCGCAACAACTACCGGTGGCAACGTATTCTGCTTCGGCGGTTGATAAAGCAAAAGAGATATGCTTCTTGCTATGCCAACTAACCAAAGAGTTTAAAAATAAGTAACAAGTACCATTGGTACTTTTCCTATCCGATTTGCACCCGGAAAAATCGGAATCGGAGAATCCAACCAAGGAACAATCATTTCCTTTGGAATACCATAGCCCATACTTTGGAGTACCTGAAAGGTATCAAAGTATGCGCTTAACTATTTTTAGATGGGATTCCTTAGGAGAAGATTGATATCTAGCGCACATGCAAACACTAAACACAATATCGGGTCTAGAGGCGTTAAGATAAAGAAGAGAGCCGATCATACCTCGATATCTTTTTACATCTACATCCTTACCACTTTCATCTCTATTGAGATTTGCACATGTCGGCATTGGTGTGTCAATGGCTTTGGAGTTTTCTACTTCCCCAAAATTAAATAAAATACAATTATTTCAAATAAACATCAGAGTTTCCCCTCACAAGTGGGATATCACATCAAATAATTCAACATAAATCTTTATTAGTTGGTTTTCAAAATAAACAGCAGAAATAATCATTAATCCAATATTCTCGGCCATCCGCCCAATTTACTTAAAATTTGTTCATTAACAAGTTCACCAAATACAATACGTCACAGGAGTAAAGCAAGTTCAATATAAAACAAATAAACACCTAACTCCCGTGCTACTTATCAGAGCATCCTAAGACTCGAATCGCGCACCACTATCCAAGCTAGCTAAGTACTTGGATTATCTGTACCTCCGAAGAACACATACAACAACAACAACAAAGGGGTGAGAAAACATGATCAAAATTATTGGTAATAAGATACATGAAATAAAGGTAGCAATCATATAAAATATCACCAAACACGCACCAACCACGACCTATTGTCCAGCATCAAACACAACATACAATAATGTAAAATGCAACTCAACACCATGCATGCGGTACTGACTCATTGGTTCATTCAATCGAACCCCGGATAGATCACATACACCCCTCCTTGGCAATGATCTATCCCCACCAAATGCACAATAAATAACTCAAGCACGCTACGTGCACAGGATCCTACTGATATCATCACCATACACAACCAATAAATTCAAGCACACTAAGTGCACACGATCCTCCTGATTACATCACCATACATCATCATATATATATATATATATATATATATATATATATATATATATATATATATATATATATATATATATATATATATATATATATATATATATATATATATATATATATATATATATATATATATATATATATATATATATATATATATATATATATATATATATATATATATATATATATATATATATATATATATATATATATATATATATATATATATATATATATATATATATATATATATATTATACACCAATTAATCATATCAATTAAATCAAATATCATAGGAATTCATATTCAACCACCCAATATACACTCTTCACCACCAAACATCATCTTTATACCCACCATGACCAAAGGGATCCTACCAAACATCAGCATTGGTTGGAAACCACAAAAAACAAACAATGTTGTCACGCTCGCCACCCTGCTCGCTTAGCGAGGCTCTAATGAACGTTCGCTACCTGCTCGCCTAGCGAATATGCTAGCGAAGGAAGACAGTGGCTACTGGAAGTGTTCGCTACCTAGCTCACCTAGCGAATGCTCGCTACCCTGCTCGCTTAGCAAACCTGCTAGCGAGCATCTGCGTACTCAAAATACTCAATTGTCCCAAAATCATCAAAAGCTCATAGATCAACCGATTTTCACCAAACCAGTTCCTATAGCCTTAGCCCAACATTCCTCGACTAAACTACACGACTTAATCCAGATTTTACCCAATAAAACATCAATTCTACCGACTAAACCATTTCTGACCTAAAATGGTAAACTACACAAAGACACCCAAACAAACCCTACATAATCATATGCATGGATGGAATCACATAGTTTCACCAATTTCATAACAACATATGCACAAATTCATCCATGGCAGCAAAAATCATCAACATACCAATCATATTCATCAATTCCCTACGGGGTTAAGGAATCCCCTCTACCCAATTCATGTAAAATACCAATCCCAATCAGTTTCTCCCCCCTTACCTCGATTAATTGCTCAAATTGTTGATGAACTCTGAAGATTGGGTAGCCCTAGCCTTGCTTCTGTTCCCCTTGTTCTTCCTCCTCAATCTGCTCTCTCTCCACAAATTTATCGTGTTCTCTCTCTCTCTCTCTCTCTCTCTCTCTCTCTCTCTCTCTCTCTCTCTCTCTCTCTCTCTCTCTCTCTCTCTCTCTCTCTCTCTCTCCCCAAAACCCCTTCTTATATCTCTTAATCCTCATTTATTTATTTAATCTCATAATAATACCAATAATAATATTAATAATAATATTACTACTAATTATTAAATTATCATCATTATTAATCATATTATCTTAATATTAAACTCTATAGCTTATTAAATAATCCCTCTAAATTAAGGATACCCACCAACGCGCTCAAGCACACCCTCACATAAGGACACACCAAAATAAAATAACACCAAAAAGACTAAATAATTAAAATGGGTGTTACAACTCTCCCCCACTTTAATTATTTTCGTCCTCGAAAATTACCTAATGGAAAGAATTCCGGATACGCTTCCCGCATCCTACTTTCCAATTCCCAGGTCACACTGCCTCTTGCAGCACCTCCCTAAACCACTTTCACCAAAGATATCTCCTTTCCTCGGAGTTGTTTCATCTTACGATCTTCGATCCTCAACGGCATCGTCTCAACGGTAAGATTCTCCCGGACTTGAACTTCATCTCTCTGAATCACATGAGATGGATTCGAAACATACTTTTGAAGGTGCGACACATGAAACACGTCCTGCAAATTCGACAGTTCAGGCGGTAACGCCATTCATTAAGCCACAACACCAGATCTCTGCAAAATCTGATACGGTCCAATAAACTTAGGATCCAGCTTATTGGACTTCAACGCACGACCCCCACCAGTCACTGGGTTAACTCTTAGGAACACGTGATCACCTTCAATGAATTCCAGTTCTTTTCTTCGGTTATCATGATAACTTTTGTGCCTACTCTTAGACGCTTTCATTCTCTCACAAATCATCTGAATGGTCTCAGTAGTTTGCTACATAATTTCTGGTCCCAATACCACATTCTCACCTGTTTCATACCAACACAGAGGAGTTCTGCATCTTCTACCATATAAAGCTTCAAACGGCGCCATCTCGATACTAGAATGGTAACTGTTGTTGTTCGTGAACTCGATCAACGGTAAATGAGTATCCCACGCACCACCCTTTTCCAACACACAAGCTCTTAGCAAATCCTCCAGCGACTGAATAGTCCTCTCTGACTGACCATCGATTTGCGGATGGTAAGCTGAACTCAGCTCAACTTAGTACCCAAAGTTTCCTGTAAACTCCAAAATTCTAAAATAAACCTCGGATCTCTATCCGACACGATACTCGATGGAACACCATGTAGCTTCACAATTACCCGAATATAAATCTCTGCCAGCTTCACCAACGCAAAATTGACATTAATCGGCACAAAATGTGCAGACTTCGTAAGTCAATCCACAATTACCCAAATAGCATCAAATCCTCTCGCTGTATTCGGCAAACCCGTAACAAAATCCATGGTTATACAATCCCATTTCCAAACCGGAACTTCCAACGGTTGCATAAATCCAGAAGGTCTCTGATGTTCCACTTTCAACTTCTGACATATTGTTGCTTCCGCGAAAATAAGGTGCCGACAAAACAGAAGAGTCGCCACCTTTCGTTATTTATCCCTCAGAATGGGAAAGGAAACGATCGGAAAAACCTAACGAAAAGGTATAAGACAAGGTCATCGCAACCATTGTCTAGGTTCGGGAGTCGGTTACGCAAGGGGAAGGTATTAGCACCCCTCACGTCCATCGTACTCGATGAGATCCACGCTTGTTGTGTTTATCTGACGGGATGGTTTTACTATCTACCTATCAAGGCCGGTATAGAAAGAAAAGAAAATGACTCGGCAAAGCGTCACACTTTATGCCTACGTATTCTCATCAGAGAATGAGAAATCAGAGTCAACGTAGTTTGACTAACTACGGGGTACGGGGGAAGGTGGCTCGCCAATACGTCCGTATTGTGCCTACGTACTCTCAACAGGTATGAGAGATCAGAGCTTACGTAGTTCGGGATAATACGGATTACGGGAATTCAGATTCATCTGTTTTTCCGAGTAGGGTTAACAAACAGTTCCAGCAGTTTGGTGTACGCAGCTCGACCCTTGGAGACTTAAGCGTTACCGTTTGCGGTAGAACTAGGAGTTAACAACACTCTTTTCTTCAAAAAAGCTTCCTTTGAATTATGGGCCCATGGGGAAAAAAGGTTTGAAGTTTGTTTTCTATCTTTTACGGAACAACTGCTTTTTATGGATGTTTTCAACCAATATTGCCCTAGAGACTATGACCTGAGAGTGAATGCGTCGCATGTCACCCAAAGTGTGCCATACTAAACATCCAGACTGTTGAAAAGAAACTCTCCAACAATCCTTTCTCAGATAGCTTAAGGGTCGTAACGTACGACGTCTGTTAACCTTTATTACTGTATTTTGATTTGTTTTGAGATGAGAAGAGAATGAACAGGTTCAACTAAAGGGAGACTATCAAGTCCTAATGTTGTCATGCCAAGGATTCATCCTATGGTTGAGGTTTGAAACAGGGAACTCCTAGAAGTTATCATGCACAAGTTTCAACCTAAAGTTCTAATCATCACTTCCTTATCAAAGGAAGTGAGATTCCTAGGGGATCATGTCAATGATTAACAGAAAAAGGTAAAGCATCAGCTTAAACAGTAAACAGTAAATAGTACAGGAAATAACTGTAAAATGCATGCAATGCAAGTGAGGGAGGAAATGTGTGTGGGGCATCAGCCTCCACAAGCTCGTCTCGACGTCAAGCCAGATATGAATAACTGCAATCATAAAGGAAAATAAAATAAAATGCCATCAAGCAAATCACCAACCACATAGGCAAGGGAGCAGGGCTCTACCGAATACCCGCAAGCAAAGCCATACAGTAAAAATACAAGCAGAGGGAGCAACTCAACCTCTAGTGCAATCATGCTCCTAGCTTAAATCAATCTAAATATGAACTTATTCTAATGCATCAAGCAAATCAAACAAGGCACATCAATACAGTTGCACAACAAGCAAACAGACAGGAAAGAAAGCAGATCAACAGCCCCCCCCCCCCCCCCCCCCACAGCTTCACAGCAAAGCAATCTTTTGACAGCATTTCAGTTTTCAGTCTGTAACTGTTTTCAAGGCTCTCATCTTCAATAGCAAGTGTCAACTTGCTTCTTCAAGCTTTCAATGAATCAAACACAAGTATCAACTTGTTCTCCAACTTCAAGCCTCAGCTCTTCATTTGATCTCAGCTGGATTTTCTTCACAAGTGTCAACTTGTTCTTATTGGTCTTCAAGCTTCAGCTCCAATGGCAGCCTTCAAATACAGAGAAGTAGCAACTTCTAGCATCTTCAATCTTCTAACAAGGAACTCCATCCTCTAGCAAGGGAGAAAGACTCATCTAACAAGATCAAGGTTTGGATAGTGGAAAGCAAAGTGAAGACCAAAGGTCACCACTAAACACTCCACCATCAAAGAAAGGAACCCTCAAAGTTTCTACCAACTTGTGAAGAGCCACACATCCTACCAAAGGAGGGATGAGGCTTTCACAAGGGGACCTTACATCACAGGGAAGAATGGAAGTGATCAACACCTTCCATGTTTATGAAAGAAGAGAATCTATCTAGAAGCTCTACTTACAAACCCTAATCTTAACACCTAAACAAAACTACTCCAAAGGAAGAGCAAACTTCAAGTCCAAGCTACACCATGCATTCCTCAGCAGCCCACACATGTCTTCATCATCATCCAAGAGCAAGAGAAGCAAAACCCTAATCTAAGGGAACTAAAGAAATCAATCTAGTTGAATTAGCAAGTTAGGATCACCTAAAACCTAGTACTAAAGTTAATCCTAACTAAAATACTAAAATCAATTGTAAAATCCTACAAAAATAACTATGGGAACCTAAGTCAATCATGAATCTACCATACAAAATTCAGAGGTTAAATCATCCACAAAGTCCTAGAAATAAAATCTAAACTAAGGCGTACTAAGGTTAAACCCTAAAACTAGAGCACCTAAAGTTCCAATCTAAAAACCTCATCTAATTTCATCACAAAAATGTGAGAGAAATCTAAGGGGATCATACATGTCTAAAGTAACTACACACAAAAAATCAGCTCAAGAATCATCATCAAGTGATCACACAAAATTTCACAAGACAAGGTATCAACCATAATGAAATTAATGTCAATTAAAATACAAAAAATGCAATTAAAATCACAAATGCACGAATTCCTAATCTTTTTATTTCCTAAAATTCTAGACTCATTTATGAGTCAGGGGAAAAAATTTGGATCAATTTGAGTTATTTTCCTATTTATTATGAATTATTTTCTAAACTATATGAAATGATGGAAAATAAAGAAAATCAACAAAGAAAATAATAAAATACGCGTATCAAATAACAAACGTTTCAAGTTCATATCCTGGGTTGGGCCAGAAGGGAGGTGCCATTAGCAAGGAGGGCGCTAGGCCCATCTGAATATCAATTCAGTCAAGAGAGATAGTCCCAGGAGGGGTGCATTCAGCAACCAAATTACATTGAAAATCCATGATGGGCTTGGATGGAGGGGTGGTGATAGCAAGAAACCCAAAGCCCATACGCCTATGAATTCCTCATGGTTCAATTCATTCTTCAAATTAACCAAAAATTGCACACGCCAGGTCTCGAACCCATAATCTCTTGGTTCACACGACGAAGTTTACAAGTTGGGTTCCTTCACTAATCAAAACAGTGAGTTTAAGGGGGGGGGGGGGGGGTTACGTGGCTCAACGAGAGCGCTGGGATCAATGGACTGAGTCAAGCTTTCCCCATGAATGGATGGTGAGGATTTTGTCTTCCTCATTTTAAACTTCTGCAAATCTCAACCTGCGCACAAACCAGGACCGGCGCCGGTGGCTTTTCCGGCCACCCCTGTACAACCCTAACTTCATCTATAGTCAACCATTCGCCACGATTTCTAAATGAAACTTGACCTAAATTCCACCAGGAATTCAACCATGCCATTCATTCCCTCTAAAAACACCTGAATCTTGAGATATCAATCTCAACCCAAAATGAACTTCAACCTAAATCGTATCTAAAGTTGCAATTGATCATCCTAAATCCAACTACTCATCATCAGGATCCTAACCGCATGCTTCTACTTCATTAAAAGTGCATAATCAGAGAGAAATTTCAAGAAGTTAAAACCTGTCTTGGAGCTTGGATTGCAGTGGATTCACGCCTCAATTCTCTTCCAAACCTTGCAGAATCTTCAGTGATTAATGGAGAATGCTTCTTGATGCTTAATTCTGGTTGAAACCTCCTGATTCTCCAAAACGAATTTTCAATTTCAAGCTTTTTTCTTCACTTCTATCCAATGGCTTCTCCACGAAAATCACCACCAGAAGCTTCCAATTCTGTTCTAAATGACCATGTTAAGCACTTCAAATCAAAAATGTGACAATGCCAATCTCTCTAAAACATCAATTCCATTCAAAATGCCCACAAATTTGACTTGAAAACAAGTTATTCTCAATTGTTTTGAATTTTCCCATCTTAATTCATTAAAATGGCTTTTATATGAACTTTCTTCCACCAATGCTTGATATGATCCACATCAATGGACACTTGATGTTTAGACAAGCTAAAAACATCATTTTGAACAACTTTCATGTTGAACAAAAATTCATTTGAGGCTTGCAAGATGGTGTAATTGACTTATGATTCAAAATGACCTGTAATGTCCAAATACCCAAAATACCCTTGACTTGTCAAAGCCATAACTTGAGTTCTACACATCCAATCATGGATTTCTAGTACTCTTTAGAAATCTAAGAGAATAAGGAACAACATTCATGTTAACCAAAAGTTCATAGGAATCATCCTTCTTAGGCAAACGTTTCATGCAAGTTGGTTAACTTTCAAGCTCCAAATTCACATACCTCAGATGACTTGTAACTTGTCAAAGCCATAACTTGAGTTCTATAAATCCTATCAAGGACTTCTAGAACTAAAATTAAAGCTAAGACCATGTTATACAACAATCATGTTGGGGTCAAGATGAGATGACAATCATATATTGAGCTAAATTGCCTTGAAGGTAGGGGTCAAACTAGGGGATTTTACACTATCAAGCCTTAGAAACCCTAGCTTGAAACTGCTCACATTCTTCAATCATGATGAGTTAACCTTGGAATCATCCCTATAACATCTCAATGTGTCAATCCATGATCACATTGCTCTTGGATTAGGTCTCAACCTCTTCAAATCATCAGTTGACTTAGGGTTGACCCAGTCAAACCCTAGTTGCACCACTCATGGCTGAGCCTTCTTAATCTTGCACAATGATCTGTCTAGGCCTCAAAGTGATCTTCAAAACATCTCATGAGATCTCTCAAGACCTCAAGTCCAACTTCATGGCCTCAGAATCATCTGATGGCTTCCCACAACTCTCAAGTTAGGATACCTACACACTTGGCTTCTATCACTCTCTCTGAGGATCTTTTGACTTCTCTAACAAGGATATCAACCCTTGAACACCTGAATAAGCCTTATTAGCTTAGCTTCATAGTCTTATATAGCTCTTGATTGGTAATCATACCTCTTGATCTCCTGCATACATGTCAATGAAATGAAAATGATAATGCTAAAGTGCATGAAATGAAACATAAGCTAGGTAAAGAAAAGTTGGGCAAATTTTGGGGTGCAACAGCTGCCCCTATTCAAACGGCTTGGACCTGACTGGGTGAGAAGTCAGAGTCAGCTTAGTTCGACCAACTACGGGTGAAAAAGGAGGGAAGGTTGCTCGCCAAGACATCACGTCTTGTGCCTACGTACTTTCATCTGGTATGAAAGCTCAGAGCAAACGTAGTTCGGGCTAAGAGGGGAACACAGGTTTGTTCAACTGTTTTTTAGGTCCGAGTAGGGTTAACAAGTAGTTCTAGCAGTTGGTGTATGCAGCTCGAGCATGGGAGACTTAGGCGTTACCGTTTGCGGTAGAACTAAGAGTTAACAACACTCTTGTTATGAAAATGATTTTCCTGATTAAGAACCCCAAAGGGTGAAAAAGGTTTGAAATTTTTTTTGTGTTTTTTAAAGAAGAAGTGTTTTTGAATTGGTTTGCAACTCGTATCGCACTAGAGACTATGACTTAGGAGTGATTGCGTCGCTTATCACCCAAATGGTACTATACTAAGCAATCAAGCCATTGAAAGGAAACCCTTCAACAACCATTTCCCAAGTAGCTTAAGGCTCGTAACGTACAATACTCATTAACCTTTATTAGGTGTTTTGGGTTGTTTTGAGGTGAGAAGAGAAAAGACATACTAAAGGGGGACTAAACCAAACCTAAAGTTTTCATGAAATGGTGATCCTAAGATTGAGGTGAAAGGGAATGAAACTATCCTAATATTATCATGCATAGGATTGAACACCTAATTTCTCTCCTACTCCCATCCTAAATGGAGGGACTAGGAATCCTAGGGGGATCATGGCACAAGGCCAAGTAAACACTAGATGAATCAATAGCATATGAAATGAGAAAGAAAATAAAATGATGTTTTCCAAAATGAAAATAAAAACTTAGGATATTAAAATATCATATGAAGATATGCAACAATATGAGAAAATTGCAAAAAGAACCAATCAAAAATAACAAAAATTGACAAAGTTATGAATTTTGGAAATTTAAAAGGAAAAATAAACATTTTAGTGATAAAAAGATGGGAGATGCGCTTGGTGGGTGTTAAACCCACCACCTTATGATTGCCAACTCAATATCCTACCAAGTGAGCCAAGGCGCACGCGTGTTATTTGAAGGAAGAAGATACTAAAAAAGTGAAAACAAGGAAAATGTGAAAAAAGGCAAAAGGGTTGATCTCCACAATGGATCGAACCCAAGTCATGGCAGTGCAAGGCATTATGAGAGTGAAGGCTTAACCACTGGGGTGGAGATACATCCAAGTATTATGCCACCCCAAAATAAACATGTACTTAACAAAGTGGATTTTCTAGGCAAGCTAGGCAAGCAAGAAAACAAGGCAACATCATGAAAACGAGAACATCATAACTTACTCAAAACTCAACCAATTTTGACAAACTTTAGGTCTATCTCACGTGAAATTCAACAAGGAATGCAATGGCAGTGTCAGTTTTTCAAGATAATGTGCCCAAATTAAAATTCGATAGCAGTTATCATGTGAAGCTTAGATGTGCATTTTGAAATCAATGGACCAAACCAGATGCCTTTAAACTCATGTAATGGCCTGAGCAACTTTCAAATATGTAAAATATGGATTATAGATGCCAAGATCAGACAGAAACATATCCAAACAAGATATGAGTATGCAAGTTGCAAGGTAAAGCTTGAAATTGCAATTTGAAAGCCACAACTCAAAACAGAAAGAAATATGATTAGATGGAGATATGCACAAGTTGCAAATACATGTTTCATGGATTCTTGATGCAAAAATCAAACAAAAATAAGTCCAATCAAAAACTGATATGCAAGTTGCACAAATTGCCTTGTGATGTGCACTATGGTGGCTGTGATGCAAAACAGAAATGATCATGCTTAAATGAAGGTGTGCACATCTTTCAAATATGTAAATAAATGATTCTAGATGCCTAGATCAATCAAGAACAACTCCAAACCAAAACTGGTATGCAAGTTGCAATTATGGACCAAAATGCTTGATATGTGGTTTTGAAGAATAAGATCAGTTCAGCATACATACACAATTCAATCACCACACTTTAAAGGATTCTCAACTGTCAAAACATGTATTCAAAGTATCTTGCAAGATCAAAACAGATGGTACATGAATTGAAAGCATAAAACAGAAAATGGCAGAAGCTTGCCTCTTGGCCAAAACAGCATACACACATACATGGTTTTCAAATTAAGATAACTTGAACTTGAACAAAAGAGCCTAACAAATTAATCATGGCAGTTGGTTTTGGTGCAGCAAACATAACAATTAACTCATGCCTTGCACTGAAAGTTACAATACCATAGGAATGAATACAAGCAAGCTTAGCATGAAAACTTAGTTCTAGCATGCTAACCATCACAAACAACATGTTATGTCTACAAATAAATCAAAGCAAGCAAGATTGGGCAAAGGATGAAGACAAAGCATAGCAGCATGGTAATGTTCATGAATTCAGGCAGTTATGGCAGCAGGTGTAGATTTTACAAAATGGCAAGGCTAGCACAAATCATCAATCAATCCTAATACCCCTAATGCATATGACAACTGCAAGTTAACAAGGGCATCATGACAGTTTGTGTCTCAATGGCATATGGATGCAAGTATTCACAAAATTGACCAATGAGACTGAACAGCAATTCAAAACAAATTCACACCAAAGGCTTGCAATGTATCAAAACAAAACATACAGGCTTATCACAGTTTGACAAATGCAAGCAAGGTATGGATAGATCATGGTTACAGCCCTATTACATAAACCTAAAGATGACAGCAAGTTGATGCAAAACAGAATAATGCCAACCCTCAAGCAAAACATGATTCAAAGAGTATCACAATACCATGTTAGCAAACATAGGCCATTCACCATCAGCAGTTCAAACCAACCATAAGGACATGCTTTACATGACAAGGGTAAGGATCAAGTTTCAAGGCAAAGCATCTCATGACAGTCACAAGCATTAAGACAGCAAGAAAATGGTGTTGGTCATCAACTTCACATGAGTCATCCCAAATCCAACACCACAAAACAACTTACAAGCATACTCCAAATGTGTCATAAACCAGGTTTGAGCACAAAAATGATTCAAAAGTGAGCTAGAAATGAAAATGACCTATGAATCGAAAATGCACATGATTTTGAACAAGGCCAAAACAGAAATGGGCAGATCAAGCATAGATAGTTTCCAATAATACAAACATCACATAAACACCAACAAACAGATCAAGGCTTAAATGAATGTTGCTGCAACAGAAACATCATCATCATTCACAAAGTAGACAAAATCAAAACAACATTAAGACATAACAGTTGCAACTTGTCCTTCATATGACATACATGACATAAAAAGGGCACTTAAGAGAGTCTCAATGTCAACACATTGCAGCACAACATGGTATGATGATTATGAAAGCAATATACATTAATGAGCAAACAAGCCAAAGTGGGACAGATTCAAACATGCACTGCATTATACTCAAAATACATTGTAACCACTAATGCACATCAAACATATTCATGATAGTTTAAAGAAGGATAATGACTACCAACCTCTTGTAGACCTCCAAGAAAGTTTGTGCAGTATGGAAAACCTTGAAGCCTTCAAATAAAATCCAATTCAATGCCTTGATGAAGATGACAGCCTTTCTTGCACTTGAAGTAAACAAGTGAACCCTTAGGACAGAACTTGAAACAAATGATGATGATGGTTTTTTTAGGCTAAATGCTCGGGTGAGGAGCACCTAACTTAGAAGGGACATATCTTTGTATTCATGCAATATGGCTTTTCTTTTCTTTCAAGATTATTGAATTCTTACTAGAGATCATACACTTATTTGCATCGGTTTCTTGCTTAGAAGAGTTTAGGATGGTGCTGACTGCTCGTATAAACTACTGGGGGCTCCGTTCGATTCGAAACTTGAGGCTTTGCTACGAGTAAGCAGTGAGACTGACTCGCATAAACCAGAGGTCTAAGGTGTCAGGGCGTAGAAGCTTTGTTAAAATTTTCTTCTCGGAAATTCCAACTTGGTAAGGTTTAGGCGTATCGCGTGATGCTTCGAAGAGGATAAAAGTTTCTTTGTATATATCATATGAAGCGCGGGGAGTTCACGTAACAGATATATATATATATATATATATATATATATATATATATATATATATATATATATATATATATATATATATATATATATATATATATATATATATATATATATATATATATATATATATATATATATATATATATATATATATATATATATATATATATATATATATATATATATATATATATATATATATATATATATATATATATATATATATATATATATATATATATATATATATATATATATAAGAGCTTATTTGCCGAAAATTGAAATTACTTTAAATTGAGAATTCGAAAGGAAAAGTACAATAGGAAATGGGAAATAACAGGGAAAAAGGGAAATGAAAAGGGAAATAACGTCCGCTCCCACACTATCTCAAGCAGTGTCCTCACTGATTTGAAAGAATGCGGAAGGGAGGAATACAAAGGAAATAAATAAAGAAAAACAAAAATGAAAAATACTACTATTCCCGTCCTCGTCCTCGATCTCTTCCTCGACCTCTGGCTGGGGCATCACGTGCGGCGAGGTTCAGAGCTCCGGTGTGGAATATGTAATCACGGAGGCCGTCGACTCGCACAGTGAGGTGTGCCATCTCATCGGCCATGCCGGAATGGACATCGTGCATCAACTGCAAAGATTGCTGAATTTGACCGGTTTGCTCTCTCTGCCATGCTTCAAATTCTTCAGCCCTTCGGTTTTGTTGCTCCATCATAAGCATCATCTGGTTCTGTTGCTCGATGCAGCGGAGGAGGGCCTCAGATGTGTCATCAGTGGCAGGACGGGGGGCGGCGGCGCGTGGAAGGGCCTTCGGCAGCAGGTGCTTGTGATGGCTCAGGCTGGTCGGCTCTGTCTAGCTCCTCTTGAACTTTGTCCCTGGGCTCTTGGATATTATCCTGTGTAGGGGCAGCAGGGGCAGTGGTGTCAAAGAGACAGTTGGCTCTATCCTCTGGATGCATTCGGGTGCGTGAAGGCATGATGATGCTCTGGATAGTGCGGCCTCGCACTACCGGATGATATCTCCCATCACGGCGGGCCTTGATGAGGTGGGAGGCGCAGCAGTGGTCGGTGTCCAGAAAGACAGGGGGCATCTGGCGGAGTGTCTGGAGGCGGTCGCCAAGACCGAGGCCTATGGCAATGGATGTGATGATGCCACCGAAATAGAAAGGTTTAGAGCTGCGGTTACAATTGGCTTGAATGTGAGCCAAGAAAAACGGGGCGGCGTTAACAGGTTCCGAAGCGAACACGCAACAGAGGAAAAACAGCTCCTTCGAGTTGACCTTATGGTTACTGTCATGAGCGAATATTGTGTTTCTCAACACGCGGTGGAAGTAGCGGATAGTTGGGTTGTGGATATGAGTGGCGTTTAGAGTGTCCCTACTGTCTGGAGTGGTTCCGGTCAATCGGTTCCAGAGAGGGAAGGCCTTTTGGTAGAACTGATCGGAGATGCGGCGGTGAGCATCGTCGCTGTGAGATAACTGTAGAATGTCGGTGATGTGGTCCTGGGGGACCTGATATTCAGTGCCAAACAGACGAAAGCAGGCGGCGCTGGTAAGTTGGTTGGTATCGCCGGATGATGTTGCGTATGCGAAGGAGCTGAGAAACTCCAGAGTGAGATGCTCGTAGGTGGGTTGGGGATTGATGCAGAGATGCCAGATGCCGGCTCTCTGTAACATCCAAGTTACGCCATCGAGAATCCCGAGTTCCGTCAGAGAATCCAGGTGAGCATACCGGGTCGGCTGAAGCGATCGTTGATGGAATGCTAGGAAGTTGGTCTGCTGCCGTTCGCCGGCCTCTCCTTCTCGGAAAGTGATGGTGCTCAAATCGGGGTTTGTACTGGTTTGTCTGGCCATTTTGGTGAGAGAAGTACAGAGGTTTGAGAATAGGGAGTTTCTGAGAATGGTGAGGGAAGGGAATGCAGAGGGTAATATATAAGGGTGAAATTGAAGTTGAAAATGGTGGAGGTTTAATGGGGGATTCAGAGGGTTTTTAGTGGGTTTTAATTTTGGGATAATGGGGATCTAGGGGAGAGGAAGTGGAGAGGTGCGCAACCTCTGTTTTGACAGAATTGGGGTTTTTTCTACGTGACGACCGTCAGGGATGTGTGACGATCGTAACACGCGTGACGACCGTCAGGGAAGTGTGACGACCACCACAACAGCAAATTCTGCAGAAATGCATAATTTTGCTTGTGGGGCGTTTTAACAGTGGAAAATATGATATTTTGAATTATGATGGACTGATTACGAAATAATAAATAACAGGAAACATAATTAAGGGAGATACTGGAGTGAAATGAAAATAACATTAAATCGAAAAATGAGTTTAAAGTGATACAATATCCAGAGAGAGGAAACAATTGCAAAATGAAATAATGTGAAACAATGCGAAATGCAGTAAACTTAAATTAAAGAGAAAACTAAAATATCACTCCTTTGGTTTCTTCAAGTTGTTGACCTGCTGAATGACGTCATTAAATTGGCCTCTAACTACGTCCATGTAAGTAACGAAATCCATGTGAAGCTGCGTTAATTCATCTTTGATAGTGGTTACTTCCAGCTTGAGGTCGTCTACAGTTCTTAGAACAGTGTCCAGCTTGTTTGTGTTTTGTTCAGGCGTGGGGTCAGGAAAGTTATGGTAGTTAGGAGGGGTCGCAGGATCGATCTCCACTTCGGACTCATAATCTTGGTAGTACAAATAGTCATGTGCTTCTGAGATTTGATCACTGTCATACATGTAAGCCTGGGGTGTGGAGTGAGGTGATGGGGGTCCCATAGGCTCGTCCAATTCATAAAGCCAATTGTCTTTGTTATGGATACTGGTTAGCTCATGGTTGGGCAATGTGAAAAGGTGGAAAGGTTGATCAGCTATGAGGTATTTGTAGGCTCCTGGTCCTAAGGTACCTAAGATACGTCTGTTGAAGCAGAACTGGATGTCCATTGATCTGAGGTTGCCGAAACGAACGACTTTGTTCAGGTAGTACCTCAGGCCAATTTTGTGGGCGATCATGGTGACTAGGCCTCCTATTAAAATGGGTGAGTGCGGTTCCTGATTGAGGCGTGTAAATGCCCTCATCATAAAAGGGACAACATTTACAGGGCGGCCTTGTGAAGCACAGAGAAGGATGAATAACTCGTCCTTTGAGACTGTTGTAATGTTTTCCTCCTTCCCAAAGAGGGTATGGGTTAAAATCCTATGGAAATAGCGGAAGGCTGGATTGTGTATCTCGTTGTTGTGCATGTCATTCGGTTCTGGGTGATAGTTACCGGTGATGGAATCCCAGAATTGGTCTAATTCGAGATCAATATCTTCTTCAGTGGTGGTAAACACAAAAGGTCCGCTAGGGAAGCCTAGGATGTTAGCTAACGTGGTACGGTTGTGTGTTTGGTCCATTCCAAACATTCTAAATATTATCAGCTCTTTAGTGGATCCATAGCCATGTTTAGGTAAGTAACTTAAGGAGCTAAGGAATTCGAACGTCAGTTCGTGGAAGGTAGCAAATCGGGTCTTTAGAGCAGTTTGCTCCCAGCCTAATTGGTTAAATAAGTACTGAATGCTATCCTGGATTCCTAGCTTGTCCATGGTGGGTCTATCGTAGTACAGAGTCGAAGCAAAGCTTCTCTGAGTCAGTGCCTCAAATCTGGCCTTATGAGCTCGTCCTCTAAACACAACAGTCGTAACGTCGATGTCGGCCATACTCGTTAGTCGGATAAAACGGGAGAAAAGTAGAACGACTTTAAAATCCTGGAAAAATCACATTCACTCAGATCATATTTTTAAGAAGTAAAGAGTGATAAAAGAGAAAAAAAATATAAAATAAATATAAATATTGGAAAATAAGATAATAGAGATTTATAGAAATTATAAGTTAACAGAAAAACATAGTCTTAATAAATATAGAAGGAAAAAAATGGGAAAAATTGGGTTGCCTCCCAATCAGCGCTGTCTTTAACGTCAGAAGCCTAACGATAGCTTGGATATAAGCTATTCGGGAAGCTCGAGCAATTTCATATTGCTCACGTGGTCGTTGTGTTCATTTTGATTATAATGTTTCAAACACTGTCCGTTTACTATAAACGGTGCGTTGATTTGATTCTTGATTTCAACAGCTCCACTCTTAAGGACTTTGGTGACCTCAAAAGGTCCAGACCATCTAGATTTTAATTTTCCAGGGAATAGTTTCAATCTGGAGTTGAATAGGAGCACGATGTCTCCCACACTGAATTGTTTCCGGATCGAACGTTTATCATGCCATTTCTTGGTACTTTCTTTGTAGATGCGTGCATTCTCGTACGCGTCTAATCTTAGCTCTTCCAATTCATGAAGGTTCAAGATTCGTTTCTCTCCTGCCGCAGTGTAGTTGAAGTTTAGCGTCTTAATAGCCCAGAAGACTTTATGCTCTAATTCTACCGGCAGGTGACATGATTTTCCGTAGACTAGTTTAAATGGTGTGGTGCCTATCGGTGTCTTAAAGGCGGTCCTATAAGCCCATAAAGCTTCGTTCAGCTTTGAGGACCAATCTTTCCTGGAGGTTGCGACAGTCTTTTCTAAAATTTGCTTTATTTCTCTGTTCGAAACCTCCACTTGTCCACTAGTCTGTGGATGATACGGTGTGGCTACGCGGTGTTTGACTCCATATTTGGAGAGGAGTTTGTCAAAGATTCGCGATATGAAGTGCGAACCACCGTCACTAATGACGAGTCTGGGCACACCGAATCTTGGAAAGATTGCATTTTTAAAGAGTTTAATGACTACTCGCGTGTCATTTGTTGGAGCGGCAACGACCTCTATCCATTTCGATACATAGTCGACAGCGACGAGTATATATTTATTTCCAAAAGAAGATAGGAAGGGTCCCATGAAGTTGATTCCCCAGACGTCAAAGATTTCTACTTCTAAAATTCCTCTCTGAGGCATTTCATCGCGTCGTGAGATGTTGCCAGTGCGTTGGCACCGGTCGCATTTTAGTACAGCGCTATGGACATCCTTCCAGAGACTGGGCCAAAATAGGCCAGATTGTAGAATTTTAGCGCACGTCTTTGAGGTGCTAGCATGACCACCATAAGGTGTTGAATGGCATTGGGAGATGATGTATTTTATTTCTTCCTCTGGGACACAGCAACGGTTAAGTTGTCAGCGCCTCGTTTGAAGAGTAGAGGTTCGTCCCAATAGTAATGCTTTAAGTCGTGGATGAATTTCTTCTTTTGTTGATAAGTCAGGTCCGGTGGAAGTACGCCTGCGGCCAGGTAATTAACGATGTCGACAAACCACGGCAAAGTGATTTGGGCATAGACAGCTTCCACGGCTTTTTCCAGTTCTGGTTCTTCCAAAGTAGAGTTGGACATATTGCTTTCCAATTTGGCTATCAGACGTTCGTAGGGGAAATCGTCATTGATAGGTACTGGTTCTTGTTTTATGCCCTCTATACGTGATAAGTGATCTGTAACTACGTTCTCGGTCCCCTTCTTATCTTTAATTTCTAAGTCGAACTCTTGTAATAATAGGATTCATCTCAATAATCTGGGTTTGGCGTCCTTTTTGCTTATTAGGTACCTAATGGCAGCGTGGTCTGTGTATATGATTATTTTGGCTCCTACCAAGTAGGAACGGAATTTGTCAAGAGCAAACACGACTGCTAGGAGTTCCTTCTCTGTTGTGGCGTAGTTCATTTGGGCAGGGTCTAATGTTCTACTGGCGTAGTAGATAGCGTGAAGCTTCTTGTCTTTCCTTTGTCCTAGAATTGCGCCTACAATGTAATCACTCGCATCGCACATGATTTCGAATGGTAGTCACCAATCTGGGGGTTGCATGATTGGTGTGGTGATAAGTGCTAACTTTAGAGTTTCGAATGCCTCCAAGCATTCTTTGTCGAAGATGAACTCGACATCTTTCATTAACAAACCTGTAAGAGGTTTTGTGATTTTTGAGAAATCCTGTATGAATCTTCGGTAGAATCCAGCGTGTCCTAAGAAGCTTCGTATTTCTCGTACGATTTTCGGAGGTTGGAGATCCTTTATGATCTCTATTTTGGCTTTGTCAACTTCAATCCCCTTTTCCGATATGACGTACCCTAAAATGATGCCTTGTCGGACCATGAAATGGCATTTTTCCCAATTAAGGACAAGGTTTACCTCAGTGCATCTTTTGAGTACCATCTCTAAATTCGACAGGCAGCTTTCGAAGCTTTGTCCGCATACAGAGAAGTCATCCATGAACACTTCCATGATGTCATCTATGAAATCCGCAAAGATTGCCATCATGCATCTCTGAAAGGTTGCTGGAGCATTGCATAGTCCGAACGACATTCGGCGATAAGCAAAGGTACCGTAGGGACAGGTAAATGTTGTCTTTTCCTGGTCATTGGGGTGAATAGGAATTTGAAAGAATCCCAAATAACCATCTAGATAGCAGAAGAACGAATGTTTCGCTTGTCTTTCCAACATTTCGTCTATGAAAGGTAAAGGGAAGTGATCTTTCCGAGTTGCCTTGTTCAGTTTTCTGTAATCGATACACATCCTGTTTCCGGTCACAACTCTTTGGGTTATCAATTCTCCTTTTGCATTCTTTACTACAGTAACGCCTCCTTTCTTGGGTACTACGTGTACTGGGCTGACCCATTGGCTGTCAAAAATCGGGTATATGATTCCTGCGTCTAGTAGCTTTTTCACCTGGTCTTTGACTACAATGCTTAGGATCGGGTTTATCCTCCTCTGATGTTCTCTTGAAGTTTTGCAGTCTTCCTCCAGCATGATACGGTGCATACAGATGGAGGGACTTATGCCTTTTAGATCGCTTATATTATAGCATAACGCAGTTGGGTATCTCCTTAGGACTTCTAATAATTTCTCAGTTTCTGACTGTCCTAAATTAGCGTTTACTATCACTGGTCTTTTGAATTCTGTATCTAGGAATTCGTACCTGAGGGTTTTAGGTAGCTCTTTAAGTTCTAGAGCTCGGTTTTTCGGACCTGGCATGTGATTTGGAATGAGTGCTAAAATCTCGCTCAGACTATCATCTTTGTATGGTGCACGCCAGTTGTCGTCTTCATGAATAGCAGGGATCTGGATTTTCTTGATTTCAGAATATGTAGTTTCCTCCTTCTCTAATTCTCGTATGCATTCGTCAATGACATCTACTATATAGTATGTGTCATCGATAGTTGGTGCCTTCAAGAATTTAGTAAGGATGAACTCTATCTTTTCTTCTCCTACTTTGAATGTTAGCCTTCCTTTCTTTACGTCTATGATAGCTCCGGCTGTAGCTAGGAACGGTCTTCCTAGGATTATTGGGGTAACAGAGTCCTCTTTGATGTCCATGATTATGAAGTCGGTTGGGATATAGAATTGGCCTATGCATACTAGAATGTTTTCCAATACACCGACGAGGTATTTGACTGATCGGTCAGCTTATTGTACGGACATTTTAGTTGGTCTTAGTTCTCCCATATTCATCTTTTTGCATATAGATAAAGGCATGACGCTTATACTGGCTCCTAGATCGCACAGGGCTTTGTCTATAACGAACTTTCCTATGACGCAGGGTATGGAGAAACTACCTGGGTCTTTTAGTTTAGGAGGCATGTTGTTTTGAATGATTGTGCTACATTCGGCAGTAAGTGTCATTGTCTCGTTATCCTCTATTTTCCTTTTATTAGACAAGATCTCTTTAAAAAACTTAGCGTATGACGACATTTGAGTTATCGCTTCTGTGAAAGGAATAGTGATGTTTAGTTGTTTCAGAAGTCCAAGAAATTTCTTAAATTATCCTGAAGTTTTGCAGTTTAGTAATCTTTGAGGGTAAGGGATCAGTGGTTTGTATGGCGCTGGAGGCAGATATGAATTTTCATCTTTGGCGGCCTTTTGCTCGTCACATTCCTTCTTTTCTGTTTCAGACTCCTTTTCGGTTGGTTTATTGGATTTTTGTTGCATTACTAAATCTTTATTCCTAGGATCTGTTGGGCCTTCCAATTCTTTTCCACTTCTCAATATAACAGCGTTTGCGTGACCTTTCGGATTAGGTTCGGGCTGGCCTAGAAATGTTCCAGCTGGGGTAGCTGCAGAGGCTTGTTGTTGAGCCACTTGTGATATCTGCGTTTCGACCATTTTATTGTGGGTGGCTAAAGCGTCTACTTTTCTGGTCAGCTGTTTAATCTGCTCGCTAGTGTGTATGTTTTGGTTCAGGAATTCTTTGTTTGTTTGAGCTTGAGTAGCTATGAATTTTTCCATCATCAATTCGAGGTTTGATTTCCTAGGGGCAGTCTGGGCAGCAGCGACTGGTTTCTGATATCCTGGCGGAGCAGCTGGTGCTTGCAAGGCATTATCGTTCTTGTAGGAAAAGTTTGGGTGGTTCCTCCATCCTGGGTTGTAAGTATTGGCGTAGGGATTTCCTTGAGCGTAATTTACTTGGTCTGGTGGGATTCCGGCCAACAATGGGCACTCGGGCGCATTATGAGTGGCGATTCTGCATAACTCGCAGTTTGGAGTTACAACAGCTACAATTGCAGTTGGGTTAACGGTCAGACTGTCAATTTTCTGTGCTAGTGCATCTGCTTTAGCGTTGAACTTTTCAAGGCTGCTGATCTCGTACATCCTACCTTTCGCTGCGGGTTTCTCTGCTGGAGTTCGTTCACCTCCCCACTGGCAGTGGTTCTGAGACATGTTTTCGATTAGTTGATAGGCTTCGTTGTATGGCTTATCCATAAGTGCACCGCCCACGGCGGCGTCTACCGTTAATCCGGTGTTATACAGAAACCCATTATAGAAAGTATGGATCGTCACCCAGTCTTCTAGACCGTGGTGAGGACATGCTCTCATCATGTCTTTGAACCTTTCCCACGCTTCGTAGAGAGATTCAGTATCTTTTTGTCGAAATCCGTTGATTTGAGCTCTAAGCATAGCCGTTTTGCTTGGCGAAAAGTATCTCGCTAAGAAAACGTTCTTCAACTGTTCCCACGTCGTAACGGAGTTGGATGGTAAGGATTGTAACCATGTCCAAGCTCTATCTCTAAGAGAGAAAGGAAAAAGACGAAGTCTTATTGCGTCTGGAGTTACTCCATTTGCCTTCACTGTGTCTGCGTATTGCACAAACTTCGTTAAGTGTTCGTTTGGATCCTCAGTTACATTTCCTGAGAATTGATTTTGTTGTACAGCTGACAACAATGACGATTTTAGTTCGAAATCGGTTCGATTGATTGCTGGGGCAGCTATGCTACTTCGAGGTTCCATCTGAGAGGGTGTAGCGTAGTCCTTCAGCGGTTTGTTCTGAGGTCCTTCAGCCATCTTAGCTTCTTCAACAAGAGGATGAGCTAGAAGATCAGGAATGTTGTATCTTCGTTGATATTCGATGATGCGCCTTCTTAGATGTAAGAAGCGCTCTAGTTCGGAGATTGTCTGTTGTAAGATGTCGCCTTGTGAGCGAGTACTTGGCATACAATCGAAGAACGAGTAGAGGGAGAGAGAATTGTTAACCTAATCTATACTGTGTAACGAAAGATTACATTATTGACTAAATGGGTCCCCGACAACGGCGCCAAAAACTTGATAGCGACTTTCTATGTCTAACTCAATTAACTGCAAGTGCACAGTCTACCGTATAGTAATAATAGATATCGATCCCATAGGGACTCGTAATCAAACTAGTATTATCGGGTGTTACGGTGTTTAGCTAGGTTGGTAATGTTTTAAGGGAATAATAGCAAAATAAGTGCGTAAACTAAAGAGAACTAAAGTTTTTACTTAAGGTATGAATGCTTGAATCGGTATGTAATATGTTATTTCTTCAGGGATTCTATAGGTCACCGGTGTCTTTAGGTTTTCAAAAATGGTTTAAGAAGAAAATGATGGTTTAAAGACCTTTGTCTCACGATGGTTGTTGACGCTAGTCGCAACTCTAAAGTGGAACGTATGCTGTCGCTATCCCGTTCGGGGTTAAAGTTAATTTTTGAAAACTATTAAGTTCCAATTCCTTTTAAAGCGCTGTCGCTGTTTTTAAAATGAATGCCTAGTTTTTACTATCTGGTCTTAGCCTTAGCTGTCGCTTGTTGGTTCGTACCTTTATGAATTTCCCACTGTCGTGGCAAAACTACTGTAAATAATTTCTCGCTGTCGCGACAAAGGTTTATTTAGAAAAGTCAAATTTAAAAACTGAAGCCATAAATAAGTTTTTGAAAAGGTAGATATACACCGGTTAATTATTGAATCCCATCAGATTATTTATTACATACCGATTACTTAAGATTTAGCCAGACATGGAATATAAATAAACAGAATGTAAATAATGGCAGAAAATATTAATATTCATTACAATAGGAAATAACAATTCAATTACGATTAAAATAGAAACCTGTAAATAATTCGATTTGGCTTTTGGGAAATCCTCCAAAATGGCGGCAGGATTTTTGTCTTTATACCAATTACTCGTACAGAATAGAAATGGGGAGTAAAACAAGAATTGCAAGGAAAGAAAGAAACAGGAAATAAAACAACGATAAGAAAAATGGGAATTTGAATAATTGCTCTGAAGGTAAATTGGCAGCACTTCGTCTCTTCAATGCGGCTCCCCTTTTCTGGTACCAGCTACCTCCTTTTATAAATGGGATATTCCACGGTTTATTTCTTCGGGAAGTGGGAGTGATATCAGAGAATATAGGAGTTAGTGGTACCACTTCTCTTTGGCACTTTCACAATTTGACAGCACGTGCAGAAAACTGTATTTTAACTGCATGACGGTCATCATGGACCTGTGACGGTCGTCACACCCTTGTGACGGCCGTCACATCAGCAGAAACTCATTTCTGCTGCTTTTTGGCCTGATTTTCACTTGGTTTTCACCTGTAAATTCTTCTTTTCTTCATCTTGCTCCATTTGAGCATGGACTTTGAATACCTGCAAAATATTGGGCAAATAGTGTGGAAATATCCGAATTCGGAGTGAAAACGGTCGCCGATTAGTAGAAAAGTACGTCATTATATATATATGATTTCGCGTTATCAATAGTGACTACCAACCTCTTGTAGACCTCCAAGCAAGTTTGTGCAGTATGGAAAACCTTGAAGCCTTCAAATAAAATGCAATCCAATGCCTTGATGAAGATGACAGCCTTTCTTGCACTTGAAGTAAACAAGTGAACCCTTAGGACAGAACTTGAAACAAATGATGATGATGATGGTTTTTTTAGGTTATGGAAAGTTGGTACATCATAAACCAAGGGTGTTTGGAGGCTTACAATGATCAAAACAGGCCTGGTTAGTGTTTTGACAGATTTGGTGTGTGAGGTCAAACTTTCCTTGGTTTAAAGTTGACTTTTGGGAGAATGAGGGTTTTGGCTGGTTTAAAGGCTTGAACACCTCCCACACGTCATTTGTGGATTGTGTGGATGGTTTGTGATGATTTTGAGTGGGTGGAAATGACTTTGGAAGTTGTTTTGCTCAAGGCAGATTTTTGGTAGTTTTGGAGTGGTTTTCTTCACTTGTAAGAAAATGCAAAGCAAGATGAGAGCAAGGGTTTTTCTATTGGGTTTTAGAGTGCTCTGGTGTACCTCTCAACATAGAGGAGACCTCTATTTATAGGCAAGGCAAGGCTTGGGACAAATTCGTCTTTTGCATTTTGGAAGGACTTTTGTAAAGTGCAAATTTGTTCAAGATTGTGGACAGCTCCAAATCCAAGCTTTTGGCTATAGTTTATGCATAAATCAAGTGGCATGAATGACAAAGAAGTGACTGAAGTATGGCTAGGAGTAGGAGAAATGCAGCTGCAAGACTTTTCTTCCATAAAGTTTCTCTTTCCTCATTTCTTCCATTAAAATAATATAACTTGCTTCCCACTTGCAAGACTCATCAATCCTCTTAATTTTCTGCATTTCTTCACATCATACTCTCTAAATAACAGATAGAAACATGAATCAATGGTTGAGAATGGTTCAAGTGATCAAAAAGGTGAGTTTCTGAAAAAGTGAAAATGTTGAACTCAAGTGTTAAAACCTCAACTTGCTGGATTCATAACTCTCAACTCATAAGGGCTATGGATCTAGGTCAAAAATCCACTCAAAGTTGCTAAAAAACATGCCTAAAAAGTCCAATAACTTAGAATTTTTCTAAGTTATTTTTCCCTCTTGTAATGAATTTGGCCATAACTCCAAATCTATGCATTTTCTGCTCACGGACCACTGTGGGACTTTTGTAGGACTTGTCAAGAGCTTTCCAATGAGCTTTGAACCAACTCAATTGGATGTGTGGTTAGGGAGTTATGGCTTGCCCCTTTCAAAACCCTAATTTCCCGATTTTTTGATTACTCCTCCATCCTTGATCCAAGGGTCATGAAACTTCATGGGAAGATGTAATATGGAATTAGGAACATTTTTGCGTCACACTTTGAGGTCAAATTCCTTATGGTTGAAGAGTTGACTTTTTGGTCAACCAAACAATCAATCGATGACTACCGAGTCAACTATTGATGTTCTGGGTCTTCTGAGCCCTTGAAACTTCTTGAGTAGACTTCAATAAGCCATATGAAATTCATGGACCATGATCCCCCCACTGGAACACCATTTAAACCAAAAGTCAAACTACAGTTGACTTTTTTCCCCAAATCTCATGATTTTCAATTGACTGATCAATTGAAGCTCTTATGATTAAAATTGATGGTCAATATTTCATCCCCAAACACCTTAGGACATATGTAGATCCATGGAAAAAAATTTGCTTGAAGAAACAAGTTCCATCCTAATTAAAATCCAAACCCTAATTCCAACCTTTTCAACTGCAGCCACTTGCACTTGGTATAAACACTTGAATGAGCTCCACAATGACCCTCAAGGCCTCTAATGAGCTTAAGTGATAATCTCCCTCCATAACCATGGGCTTGTGATCCTCATATGAGCTTTAAGTGGCCTCCTAAATAAGAGGTGAACCACATACAGTTTTCTGCCTGTCCAAAGGGCTTTGACTTGTCTCTGATGATGATTGTAACAACCCGTTTCCCCAAAACAGAATAAACAATTAAAATAAGCACATATTAGAATTTTCCCTACAACGGGATGTCAAAATTTTCGACAAAATTCCACAAATCCTTTTTCAAAATAATATTCAGCAAAATTGCAGCGGAAAAAGAACTAGTCTGTCATAACACATATCATATGTACATCATCCATATCATCAGCATCATCATATACCACAATCGCCCATCTGCCCAAAATATACATAATGTCATCACATATCCCATAACAATCAGATATGCCACGGGGGCACACAAAATCAACAAGAAACAATAAAACTCCCAAAAAGCCCTAGTGTTACGTATCAGAGCAATCCTACGACGACGCCACAATCCAAGCTAGCTAAACACCTGGATTGTCTGTACTTTCGAAGAAGCACAAATCACAACAACAACAAAGGGATGAGAATTCACGATCAAATATTAATGGTATAAATGTACATGAAGTAAAAGGCAGAAAACAATAAATCATATCTCACATACAACATATCCGGACCTACTGTCCCATCATCAACAATCACCACACACACAAACAATAATGCAACACATGCACTCGACTCGACCATATGCGGTACCGACTCAACTCGAGATAGATCGCATACACTCCATCCGAGCAACGATTTATACCTACCACGCTCCTCCTGAGCCCATATAATGAAATCGCAGGATAGATCGCATACACTCCATCCGAGCAACGATCTATCCCTACCAAAGTTCCCTACTTGGAACACGGGTGGTCGCATACACTCCATCCGAGCAACAATCCAAATCCCGTCCATGCTCCCCACTTGGAGCACGTGAGTGTATCACACACCACGTCCACGCTCCCCACTTGGAGCACGTGAGTAAATAATACCTCACGTCCACGCTCCGCACTTGGAGCACGTGAGTAAATCATACCTCACGTCCACGCTCCCCCCTTGGAGCACGTGAGTAAATCATACCTCACGTCCACGCTCCCCACTTGGAGCACGTGAGTAAATCATACCTCATGTCCACGCTCTCCACTTGGAGCAAGTGAGTGAATCACATACACTCCACCGAGAAATGATTCACCACGTCCACATGCCATGCAAGACACTATGCATAACCACACAGTACACACAGTGCACACGATCCTACTGATCCATCGCATCATATAATACATATACACACAAGCACACAAAATGCATCGATCCTACTGTTCAAATCACCACACAACATATCACACACCATGCACATAAGGCATATCGATCCTACTGATCCAATCACCACACATCATACAAACACAACGCATATCAAGCGTATCGATCCTACGGATCCACTCATCACAACACATCACCACAACGCACTCGATGCGCGACGATCCTACTGATCAAAATTTATCACATATCGAACATGCCTGACCCATTCCCACAGACATACACCGATATAATATCATAGTCACGCGGATATCACGGAATCACGTTCCGACACCCTACATACACTCACAACAGCTCACCCAACAAACTCATCACCAAAACATGATCAACAAGATTCTAATTTGCAAGGAAATTAATACATAACAGCAGCAAGGACCCAAACTACGGTCGGGCTCGCTGGCGCATTCGCCTGGAAAAGCCCCGCAGCAAACACTCACTGACCATTCGCCTGGCGAAGCCCCGCAGCGAACACTCGCTGGAACTCGCCCGGCGAAACTTCTGGCAAAACCAAACAGAGGCTACTGGCAGCATTCGCTTCCCAGTTCGCCGGGCGAAGGCTCGCCCCCTCATTCGCCCAGCGAATACATGCGTATTTTGAAAAATAAACTCTGCTATTCAGAAGCAGCAGCAGCCCCCTCCACACCAATCCTCTCCAAAAATCACACCAGCCTCACTAACACATTATTCTACAATTTTGTTACCCAATTAGTGTCCAATTCACCCGATGAAACATCGACTCTAGCCGATCAATTCACTCTCCACTCAGAACCACATTTAACTCCGAAACCCCCAATTCATCAATTAACCATCAAATTCAGCATGCAACAGTTCAACACAAACATCAACGATGTAAAACAGAATTAATACATACAATAACATCAACTCATCATCAACATGCAAATATCTTCATTCATGGGATTAGGGATTCCCCTTCCTACCAATTATTCATGTAAATACCCATTCAACCGATATATTCCCCCCCCCCCTTACCTCGAATTCACTCTGATGATGATGAAGCTTCGCATTCCACACGAAAATCCTTCTTGCTCAAGCTTCTGTTCTTGATCGCTCAACCGTGCTCTTCTCTTCTTCTCTCCCAACCGTGCGTATTCTTCCTTCTCCTTCACATTCTATTTCCACAAAATGCCAATTCTACCCTTAATACCCCAAAAATCACTTATATTCCAAATAAATAATTAATTCTCATTTTCTTTTAATTCCAAAAATCCAATAATTATATTTTACTCATATATATTAATATTAGTAATAATAATAATAATAATAATAATAATTAATAGTAATATTAACATTACTACTAATTATCACATTTTATCACTATATATTAATATTATGATTTCTTTTGATCCTCAAATAATCCCACACAACCACACCCGCGAATAAAAATAACATTGAACTAAAAATAATTAAAATGGGCGTCACAATGATAACCACTTAACCACTTGAATACAAACCCTTGATTAGGTTTAGAACCCTTGGCACACACATCTCTTGATCCCCTGTAAAAATGCAAAATGCTATGCAATGCAATATGCTAGAACAATGAAATGAAACATAAACCAAGTAAAGAAAAGGTTGGGCAAATTTTGGGGTGCAATAACAGGCTAGTTCACGTGTTTTTTACCCGAGTAAGGTTAACAAACAGTTCCAGCAGTTGGTGTATGCAGCTCGCTCGTTGGAGACTTATGCGTTACCGTTTGCGGTAGAACTGAGAGTTAACAACACTCTTTTTCCCGCATCCTGCTTTCCAATTCCCAGGTCACACTGCCTCCTGCAGCACCTCCGCACGCCACTCTCACCAAAGGTATGTCTTTCCCTCTGAGTCGCTTCATCTTGCGATCCTCGATCCTTAATGGCAACGTCTCCACAATTAGATTCTCTCTAACTTGGACTTCATCCCTCTGAATCACATGAGACGGATCGGGTACATACTTCCGAAGTTGCGACACATGGAACACATCATGCAAATTCGAAAGCTCCGGCGGCAACGCCGCCCTATACGCCACAACACCAATCCTCTGCAAAATCTGATACGGTCCGATAAACTTCGGATCCAACTTCTTGGACTTCAATGCACGTCCAACACCAGTCACTGGGTTAACCCTCAAAAATACATGGTCACCCTTATTGAATTCCAACTCTTTCCTTTGGTTATCATAATAACTCTTCTGCCGATTCTGAGATGCTCTCATCTTCTCACAGATCATCTGAACTGTCTCAGTAGTTTGTTGTACCAACTCTGGTCCCAACACAACATTCTCACCTGACTCATACCAACACAGAGGAGTTCTACACCTCCTACCATAAAGAGCCTCAAACGGTGCCATCCCGATACTGGAATGGTAACTGTTGTTGTACGTGAACTCTACTAATGGCAAATGATTATCCCACGTACCACCTTTTTCCAATACACAAGCCCGCAACAAATCCTCTAAAGTCTGAATAGTCCTCTCTGACTGTCCATCCGTCTGCGGATGATAGGCTGAACTCAGCTTCAACTCGGTACCCAAAGCCTCTTGCAAACTCTTCCAAAATACAGAAGTGAACCTCGGATCTCTATCCGACACAATACTCAACAGCACACCATGCAGCATCACAATCACCCGAATCGCATCAAATCATCTCGCCGTATTCGGAAAACCTGTAACAAAATCCATGGCGATACAATCCCATTTCCAAACCGGAATCTCTAACGGTTGCATCATCCTAGAAGGTCTCTGATGCTCCACCTTAGATTTCTGACATACCAAACAAGCATAAACATAACGAGCAATATCCCTCTTCATGCCCGACCACCAAAACAACTTTTTCAAATCCTGATACATCTTCGTAGCTCCTGGGTGAACACTCAGGCTACTACGATGTCCTTCGTCCAAAATTGACCTCTTCAGCTCATCATTATCTGGCACACAAGTTATGCCCCGGAACCTCAACACACCTGCATCATCCAACTTGAAATCACTACCGGGGTCACTTTCGGCTCCTCGCATCAAATCCACAAGTTTCACATCCAACTTTTGATGTTCCTTTACCATATCCAAGAAATCATTCTTCACTTGCAATTTACCCAACATCACACCATCTGTAGTAAACTCGCAAACCATGCTCAAATCTCGGAACTGCTCAATAAGCTCCATCTCTTTCACCATCAAAGCTGACATATGAATAGTCTTCCTGCTCAAAGCATCTGCAACTACATTCGCTTTCCCCGGGTGATAACTCAAACTGAAATCATAATCTTTCAAGAATTCCAACCACCTCCTCTGCCTCATATTCAACTCCTTCTGATCAAACAGATACTTCAAACTCTTGTGATCGCTGAACACCTCAAATCTCGAACCATACAAATAGTGTCTCCAGATCTTCAACACAAAAACCACCGCAGCCAATTCAAGGTCATGAGTAGGATAATTTCGCTCATGCCCCCTCAATTGTCGCGAAGCATAAGCTACTACTTTCCCATTCTGCATAAGAACTCCGCCCAATCCCATCTTGGACGCATCACAATATACCAAAAAAGGCTCACACGGATTCGGTAACACCAACACCGGCGCTGAAGTCAATCTCTTTTTCAGCTCCTCGAAACTTTCTTCACAAGCAGCATCCCACACAAATACTTGGTCTTTCCTCGTCAATTGAGTCAATGGCAACGCCAACCTGGAAAAGCCTTCAATAAATCTTCGGTAATAACCAGTTAAACCCAAGAAGCTTCTAACCTCTGTTACCGTCTTTGGTGGTTCCCAATGCAACACCGCACTAACTTTCGAAGGGTCTCCTGAAACACCATCACTAGAAATAACATGCCCCAGAAAACTCACCATCTTCAACCAGAACTCACACTTCGATAACTTCGCAAACAACTTGTTGTCCTTCAACACTTGCAAAGTAATCCTCAAATGTTCTGCATGCTCTTCCTCAGACTTAGAATAAATCAGTATATCATCAATGAACACGACAATAAACTGATCCAAATAAGAATGGAAGATACGGTTCATATACTCCATAAACACTCCAAAAGGCATTACTGCATACTCATAATGTCCATATCGAGTCCAAAACGCCGTCTTCTGAATATCACCTTCCTTAACTCTTATCTGGTGATAACCCAACCTCAAGTCAATCTTAATAAACACACGAGCTCCCACTAACTGATCCATCAAATCATCAATCCTTGGAAGAGGATACTTGTTCTTGATGGTCACTTTATTCAACTGACGGTAATCAATGCACAACCGCATGCTACCATCTTTCTCCTTCACTAACAACACTGAAGCTCCTCACGGCGACACACTTGGTCTGATAAACTTTCTATCCAGCAACTCTCCAATCTCAGATTTCAACTCGGCCAACTCTACTGCCGACATCCTGTATGGCGCCATAGAAATAGGCCTCGTACCAAGAATAAGATCAATGCTAAACTCAACTTCTCTCTTCGGAGGCAACTCTGTAATATCATCCGGGAACACCTCCGGAAACTCATTCACCACAACTAACTCATCCAATAATGCCTTATTGTCAACCGACAACGATGCAAATAAAGCAAACACCTGAGCTTCATCTTCCAACAAAGTCCTCAATTCCATACCAGACAAGGAATCCGCCAATGCTTCCTCTTCTGGGGTCAAAAACAATAACACTTTCCGAAAACAATCGATGTACACTCGGTTGAACTCCAACCAGTTCATACCAAGTATAACATCCAAACTACCAAGTGGCAAACAAATCAAATCCACACCGAAGTCTCGGCCAAAAATAGTCAGTGAACACTTCAAACACACTAACAAAGTAGTCACTGAACCAATCGAGGGGATTTCAATAGTCATCTGCCGCTCAAGAGTAGTCGGCACCAAACCTAACCTCTTCACACAATCAATAGAGATAAACGAGTGGGTTGCACCCGTATCAATCATAGCAGTCAAAGGAATGTTATTGATAAAACAAGTACCTTTGATCGAACGCTCCTCGTCCGCCGCTTGAGTTCCCACTACCGCAAACACTTTACCAGCAACCTGAGGCGCCTGAGGCCTCCTTGGCTTCTCACAATGAGTGCTAATATGGCCTTTATCGCTGCAGTTATAGCAAGTAGGCATACTAGTCCTACAATCCGCCATCACATGGCCCGACTTCCCACTCTTGAAGCACTTCTTCGCTTCCTGAGGACAATCACTAGCATGATTCCCCGCGACACCGCACCGATAACATTTTAAGTCCGCTGATGCCTTCCTCTCTCGGAACCTCTTATCAGTCATAGCCTTCTGCTTTCCCTTATTGGTCGGCACACTACAAGGTGTACCACTAAACCTTTGTTTACCCTTGCGGTCATTCACCGCCTTATAGTGTGCGATCCTCGCACGGTTATCGTTGTCATAAATCCGGCTTCTACTCACCAACTCAGGATAACTCCTGATCTTCTGACACGCGATCCCCATCTTGATCTCCGGCCTCAGCCCATTCTCAAATTTCAAGCACCTAGAAGTCATAGCCTCAGTATTGTAATGGGGACAATTCTGGGCCAATTCCTCAAACTTAGCCGCATACTCGGCCGCCGACATACTGCCCTGCTTCAATTCCAGGAATTCAACCTCTTTAGCACTCCTGATATCTTTTGGAAAATACTTCTCCAGAAATCCAGATCGAACCACCTCCCAAGTAATCGGAATCCCCGAAGCCTCCATCCTCTGACGGCAATTGTCCCACCAAGCCTCGGCTTCGCCCTCAAACATATAAGTGCCAAACCTCACTTTCTGCTCGTCACTGCACCCTATGGTCCTGAAGATCTTCTCTATTTCCTTCAACCATTTCTGTGCAGCTACCGGATCCAAAATCCCACCTTCAAACTTTGGTGGCTTGTTGCTCTGGAACTGCGTCAAGTCTCTGAACTGATCACCCGCAACCAGATTCTGATTGGCCACCACCTGTGCCATTGCTTGCATAGCTGCAGCCAACGTAACATCGTTCCTCCCCGCCATACTGCTCAACAACCACAACAACAGGTTAACGGAAAACAACCAACTCTATCCTACAGACAGACTCAACTACAACACTGGCCGGACGGACCGACCTGCTCTAATACCAATTTTAATATCCCGTTTCCCCAAAACAGAATAAATAATTAAAATAAGCACATATCAGAGTTTTCCCTACAACAGGATGTCACAATTTTCAACAAAATTCCACAAATCATTTTTCAAAATAATATTCAGCAAAATTGCAGCGGTAAAAGAACTAGTATGTCATAACACATATCATATGTACATCATCCATATCATCAGCATCATCATATACAACAATCGGCCATCTGCCCAAAATATACATAATGTCATCACATATCCCACAACAATCAGATACGCCACGGGGGCACACAAAATCAACAAGAAACAATAAAACTCCCAAAAGCCCCGGTGTTATGTATTAGAGCAGTTCTATAACGACGCCACAATCCAAGCTAGCTAAACACCTGGATTGTCTGTACTTCCGAAGAAGCACACACCACAACAACAACAAAGGGGTTAGAATTCACGATCAAATATTAATGGTATAAATGTACATGAAGTAAAAGGCAGAAAAGAATAAATCATATCTCACATACAACATATCCGGACCTACTGTCCCATCATCAACAATCACCACACATACAAACAACAATGCAACACATGCACTCGACTCGACAATATGCGGTACCGACTAAACTCGGGATAGATCGCATACACTTCATCCGAGCAATGATATGTCCCTACCACGCTCCTCCTGAGCCCATATAACTAAATCACAGGATAGATCGCATACACTCCATCCGAGCAACGATCTATCCCTACCAACGTTCCCCACTTGGAACACGGGTGGTCGCATACACTCCATCCGAGCAATGATCCAAATCCCGTCCATGCTTCCCACTTTGAGCACGTGAGTGTATCATACACCACGTCCACGCTCCCCACTTGGAGCACGTGAGTAAATCATACCTCACGTCCACACACCCAACTTGGAGCACGTGAGTAAATCATACCTCACGTCCACGCTCCCCACTTGGAGCACGTGAGTGAATCACATACATTCCACCGAGCAATGATTCACCACGTCCACATGCCATGCAAGACACTATGCATAACCACACAATACACATAGTGCACACGATCCTACTGATCCATCACATCATATAATACATATACACACAAGCACACAAAATGCATTGATCCTACTGATCCAATCACCACACAACATATCACAGACCATGCACATAAGGCATATCGATCCTACTGATCCAATCACCACACATCATACAAACACAACGCATATCAAGCGTATCGATCCTACGGATCCACTCATCACAACACATCACCACAACGCACTCGATGCGCGACGATCCTACTGATCAAAATTTATCACATACCGAACATGCCTCACCCATTCCCACAGACATACATCATAACATACACCGATGCAATATCATAGTCACGCGGATATCACGGAATCACGTTCCGACACCCTACATACACTCACCATAGCTCACCCAATAAGCTCATCACTAAAACATGATCAACAATATTCTAATCCGCAAGGAAATTAATACAGAACAATAGCAAGGACCCAAACTGTTGTCGGGCTCGCTGGCGCATTCGCCTGGCGAAGCCCCGCAGCAAACACTCGCTGACCATTCGCCTGGGGAAGCCCCGCAGTGGACACTCGCTGGAACTCGCCCGACGAAACTTCTGGCAAAACCAAATAGAGGCTACTGCCAGCATTCGCTGCCCAGTTCGCCTGGCGAAGGCTCGGCCCCTCATTCGCCTAGCGAATACCTGCGTATTCAGAAAAATAAACTCTGCTGTTCAGAAATAGCAGCAGCCCCCTCCACACCAATCCTCTCCAAAAATCACACCAGCCTCACTAACACATTATTCTACAATTGTGTTACCCAATTAGTGTCCAATTCACTAGATGAAACATCGACTCTAGTCGATCAATTCACTCTCGACTCAGAACCACATTCAAATCCGAAACCCCCAATTCATCAATTAATCATCAAATTCAGCATGCAACAGTTCAACAGAAACATCAACGATGTAAAACAGAATTAATACATACAATAACATCAACTCATCATCAACATGCAAACATCTTCATTCATGGGGTTAGGGATTCCCCTTCCTACCAATTATTCATGTAAATACCCATTCAACTGATATATCCCCCCCCCCCTTACCTCGAATTCACTCTGATGATGATGAAGCTTCGCATTCCACACGAAAATCCTTCTTGCTCAAGTTCTTGATCGCTCAACCGTGCTCTTCTCTTCTTCTCTCCCAACCGTGCATGTTCTTCCTTCTCCTTCACATTCTATTTCCACAAAATGACAATTCTACCCTTAATACTCCAAAAGTCACTTATATTCCAAATAAATAATTAATTCTCATTTTCTTTTAATTCCAAACATCCAATAGTTATATTTTACTCATATATATTAATATTAGTAATAATAATAATAATAATTAATAGCAAAATTAACATTACTACTAATTATCACATTTTATCACTATATATTAATATTATGATTTCTTTTGATCCTCAAATAATCCCACACAACCACACTCGCGAATAAAAATAACACTGAACTAAAAATAATTAAAATGGGCGTCACAATGATAACCACTTAACCACTTGAATACAAACCCTTGATTAGGTTTAGAACCCTTGGCACACACATCTCTTGATCCCCTGTAAAAATGCAAAATGCTATGCAATGCAATATGCTAGAACAATGAAATGAAACATAAACCAAGTAAAGAAAAGGTTGGGAAAATTTTGGGATGCAACAATAGGCTAATTCACGTGTTTTTTACCCGAGTAAGGTTAACAAACAGTTCCAGCAGTTGGTGTATACAGCTCGCTCATTGGAGACTTATGTGTTACCGTTTGCGGTAGAACTGAGAGTTAACAACACTCTTTTTCTAAAAAGATTTTCTGAATTAAGACCCCACAGGGAAAAAAGGAGTTTGATGTTTGTTTTTGGCTTTTATCAGAGAAGAAGTGTTTTTTATGAATGTTTGTAATACATACTGCACTAGAGACTATGACTTAGGAACGAATGCCTCGCATATCG
This sequence comes from Lathyrus sativus, assembly GCA_963859935.3. Classification (NCBI taxonomy): domain Eukaryota; kingdom Viridiplantae; phylum Streptophyta; class Magnoliopsida; order Fabales; family Fabaceae; genus Lathyrus; species Lathyrus sativus. The sequence continues at coordinate 184,060,390 of OZ012736.1, read as the reverse complement.
CCCAAAGGAGGTACGCTAAACACTCTAGATGATTGAGAGGAGCCCACTCAATTATCATTTCCTAAATGGCTTAAGGCTCGTAGCGTACAATACGAACTTGCCTTTATTCGATGTTTTATTATCATTTGAAGGTAAGAAGAGAAAGAGGAATCTACAGGGGAACTAAATCAAATCCCTAATGTTGTCATGCAAGATGGTCCTAATGTTGGGTTTGAAAGGGAATCTATCCTATATGTTATCATGCAAAGGATTTAACCTAAAGTCTATCATCACTGCTCAAACAAGGAAATGAGAGTCCTAAGGGAACATGCAAAGAGGAAAAAGAAATACAGCTATCAAGCAGGTGAAACATAAAGTAACTGGATGCAGATGCAATCCAACAATACAAGCAAGGGAGACAAGCTCAACCTTTAAATGCAAACATGGGATGCAAACAGAGATGCACAGAGAAAGCACACAAGCAAAGGGAGGCAAGCTCAACCTTTAATGCAAACATAACAAGTATGAAAGACAGATAAACATCCAAGCAAAGGGAGACACACTCAACCTTTAGATGCAAGTATGAACCTAAACAAGAGAATCTACTCATGCATTCTATCCTAATGCAACACATCAAACAGTCAAACAGGGAGGAGAGGGGTAAACAAGATGAGCAACAAGGAAATCATCCCAGGCCACATCAGGTTTAGATGTGTATCAACACAAGAGTCCTTCCCAGGTTCAACCTCTTTATGGAATGCACAGAATTCAACCAAAGGCAGAATTATGCTCTTACAAGAGGGATCCTAAGAATGTAGGACAAATGAGAATGGTTGAACCTAGATGTCAATCTAAGGTATCTGGTTAATGTGTATCAACATAGGAGGTCCATCAAAGGCTCAAACTTCTCATGGAATACACAAAATTCAACCAAAGTAAGAATTAGGCTCTCATAAGAAGGATCCTAATCATGTAGGACAGATAGGAAATGTGCAAAGCACTTGAGTCCTCAAAGGCTCAACCTCTTATGGAATGCACAGAATTCAACCAAAGGAAGAATTAGGCTCTCACAAGAGGGATCCTAAGAATAGGACTTGGAGAAGGAAGATAGTGTAAACCAAAGGAATACACTATGCCATTGAATGTCCATCCAAGGCTCAACCTCTTATGGAATGCACAGAATTCAACCAAAGGAAGAATTATGCTCTCACAAGAGGGATCCTAAGAATAGGACTTGGAGAAGGAAGATAGTGTAAACCAAAGGAATACACTATGCCATTCAATGTCCATCCAAGGCTCATCCTCTTATGGAATGCACAGAATTCAACCAAAGGAATAATTAGGCTCTCACAAGAGGGATCCTAAGAATAAGACTAGGAGATATTGGAAGGAACAAGGCAAAACCAAGCAAAGGAACCACATAAGGAGGAAAAACCAATCACAAAAAGCTTCTAAAGAAACCTAAAAGCAAAGCTCTAAAGGACATCTAACTTAAGGTAGCTAATGATATCATAAAGACTTTAAAACTACCCTACAAAGGTCTCAACCTATGTACTATGGGATCAAACCAAGATGGGGTGCTTAAGGTTTGCTAAAAGTTCACTTAAAGGCAAAACTAGGTGGAATGCTAAATTGGGAACACCCTAAAATCATCCAGAATGTAAAATCTATGAAAAATAGGAAAAAAAGTCCTAAAATCCTAATAAAATACCTAAGAGATCCTAAATGTGTTAGGAGGCTATGGTCAAAATTTGAGGTCAAGATTCTAAGTCTAGGTACACTAACAGAAAGCTAAACCACAAAGTGTTCTATGGGAGATGCAAATGGGAAAGGCTCTAATGATGTACTTCAAAACCTATTCAAAAGGTATCTAAAAATACAAGAAAAATACTACACTATTATTCAATGTATCAACAATCATCATACAAAAAATCAGGCATTCATTTGGATTATTGAAGGAGAAAGAAAATCACAAAGCAAGGCATGTAATTTCACATTTATTAAATGATTATTTAAATGGAAAATATGCAATTAAATGAAAAATGAATTAAAAATGGAATTCAAAAATACAAAAAATTAAAAGACATCTAAATTCATGTTCATGATTTTTTTCAGCATTTATTGGCATTTTTTACTATTTTTAGTGAATTAAAAATAAAACAATGAATAAAAGGAAAAAGAAAATCAATTAAAGAAATAAAAGAAAATGGAAAAAGCAAACGCCACAGGATCAGAATACTAGTCAACCATCCAACGCCTCACAAATTGCCACGCGTGCAGTCACAGCCACTAAGTGAAACGCAACGTTTCACTAGTGTTCTGATGGTTTGCGCTGACTACACCCTACCATGCATCTTAATCTGAGCCACACAAACAAAAAGTAGGCTGATCCTACACACCACACACTGCCACGTAAGCCAGTCAAGGTCAATTACTCTAAGATTCATTCTCACACGTTGGATTAAACTACCAAGTCACAAGATCTAATGGCCATGCTTTAAACTGAGATTGAGGGGGAAGAATGAACCAGGCGGTGGGGAGGTGAGCGCAGACGGCGGCCGGACTTGCTCCGGTCGTCTTCAACCTCACGACGTGAACTGTAGCTCTCACGAAAATGAACCAAAACTTAAAATTGGATACACCAATCCACTCGCCTTCTCATGCTGATCATCTTTCCAATGTTCTTTTTCACTAATTCCTCACAACGAGCCCTAATCGAAAGCTACAACAATGGAGGTCGTTTCAATAATTATTGTGAACATACACCAAACCTATATGGAATCCTTCCTTTAGACTAGGGGAGTATGAATGTAATCAATGGCAAGCATTTGATACATGAACAGAGAGTATTGGTGAAAAATAAATTACCTATTGGAACACCTCCAATGGGCCTTCAGAAGATGCTCAAACTTGTGGAAAATGTGCAGAATCCTTCACTGATCATCAATGGAGCTTCTACAATCCTTGATTTGGCTTGAAAGTGGATTAATCTTCAAATTAGATTTTCCATTTTGCTTCACTTTTCCATAACTGAATTCTGTTATTCTTGGCTCCAAAATCCATTTTTTCTGTTAGGAATCATCAAAGAGATTATATAGAATGGATATTGATCAATTTCAGGCCCAATAGAAGCCCATGGAGTCCAATTGCATTTTCACTTTTTTTCTCCTTTTGAAGCTTCATGATGTTCATCAAAATAGAGCCTGAATGCCTCTCATTTGGTTCCTTTCACTTGCTTGAGGTGTAAGGAATATGTATGGTTGAGATTGAAGCCTTGGAAATGCATCAATGGTTGATTTGAGTTATGTTACTTCAAAGTGAAGTAACCTTGTATTTGGCCATGGAAATGAATTCAAACGTGGTTGTTAATGTTTCCATTGTTATTAAAACATTATTTGGACTCAAAAAATGTACCAACATGACATGAATTGGTTTAAATGGCATTAGATCCAAACTAGCCCTTTTCAAGCTTCCTTTCATGAAATTTTCCTCACACATTCTCCAATCCAAGCCAAAGCAATGGTTCCTTGATGCATGGTTGATAAAATGATACCATTTTGAGCAACATTCAAGTTGGAAAGATTTTCATTTGAGGTGTGCAAGGTGGTGAAATTGACCTATAATGAAAATGACTTATAATCTTACTTTCCCAAAATACCCTTGCCTTGCAAGCTTCATATCTTGAGTTCTACAAATCCAAATGTGGACTTCTAGTACTCTTTGGAAAGATAAGATCATAAGGAACAACATTGATGCTTGGGTCAATATGAGGAGAGACATCCTTCTAGCTCAAAAATGTCTTGGAATTTGGTTGACTTTCAAGCACCAAAATCACATTCATCTGATGACCTGTAACTTGTGTGCTTCACAACTTGAGTTCTAGAAATCCAATGAATGACTTATAATACTCAAAAGAAAGCTAAGAACATGATCTACAATTCTCATGTTGGTGTCAAGATGAGATGAAACTTATATCTTGAGTTATGTGGTCTTGAAGTTGGACACTGAAATAAGGGATTTTACACTGTCAAGCTTAGGAACCCTAGCTCAATAACTTCTCACACTCTTGGATATTGATGAATTGATCTTGAAATGATATATGACATGTCTCAACATAACTTTCTGTGATCATACTTGCTTGGAATTGAGTCTTAATCTCCTCAAGACTCACAGTTGACTCAGGGTTGACCAGGTGGAAACCCTAGCTGCACCAACTTTGGTTGTGGCCTCTTGTACTTTGCATAATGACTTGAATAAGCTCCATTATGCTCCTCAGGACATCTCATGAGCTCTCAAAATGCTTCTATCCATACCCATGGACTTACAATCATCTGGTGATATTTTCATGGCCTCCAAGACAAGAGATACAACCACATACATTCATCTGCTCTTTGACCTTTCTAATGGTGACAAGCTCTTGATTGCTTGAATACAACCTCTTGATTAGGCTTAAACCTTGATAACCTTTTCCTGATGAGCACACCTCCCTTAATCCCTTGTATATGGATAATGGTATGCAAATGATATGAATGCAATGCTAATGCTATATGAATGCAGTGAAGCAAAAGCCAGTAAAGAAAAGGTTGGGCAAATTTTGGGGTGCAACACAGGGCAGAAAATTGCCTTGGTTAATCGGTTAACCATATGGGTTAATCGATTAACACCTTCAAAAATTCAAATTTGACCTGATTTTGACTTGGTTAATCGGTTAACCATTTGGTTAACCAGTTAACACCTTAAAAATTTGAATTTTTGCGCCTTCTGGAGGGAAATCTGCACATTTGCTCGTTTTCATCCGTTCTAAGCCCTGTTCAGCCTCTGAAACTTGCTCTGGAATACTATAACCACGAAAATGCTTGTGATAGCCTGAATGCTGCCTCTTGATCTGAAAATATACTGCAAAATAAAATAAAATTGGGTTCTCGATCGCCGGGAAAAATAAATGCCAGAGCCGATGTTCTTTGTTCAAATTCTTGTACCGAAGGAGACCCTGAGCCACACGAAAACCTTGATCCCCTGGCTCAAGTACAAATGCTATGACATGCAAAAATGGGAAAATGCAAAGAAACATAAACCAAGTACAAGAAATGGTTGGTCAAATTTTGGGGTACAACAGTTGCCCCTATTCAAGCGACTTGGACCTGAAGGGATGAAAAGCGCACGACTTTCAAACATTCAAGGTAGAAGACGGTTTAATACCAAAGAAACCAGAAATTTGCTAACCGCAAAAAGAAACAGTAACTTATGTTGGAGGGGCAAAGGTAAAATCGACGCATCCATCAAAACCACTATCTGTCGGGGTCTGGATACCGTGTGGGCGAGAGAAGATTTTATAATCTGCCAAGGTTTGGAAACCCTGCAGGAAAAACGAGTGAACTGGAGGGAGCCGGGGTCTGGATACCACACAGGCTCGGGAAATAACCAACATCAGCCAGGGTCTGGATACCGCACATGCTAATGGAACTATCCGATGTGAGTCGGGGTCTGGATACCACACGTGCTCGAGAACATCATTAATCGGGGTCTGGATACCGCATATGCTAATGGAACAATCCGATGTGAGTCGTGGTCTGGATATCACACGGGCTCGAGAAAGTCATTAACCGGGGTCTGGATACCGCACATGCTAATGGATTAATCCGATGTAAGTCGAGGTCTGGATACCACACGGGCTCAAGAAAGTCATTAACCGGGGTCTGGATACCGCACATGCTAATAAAAATTAACCTGGGCGAGATGGGGTCTGGATACCACACGACCTAACTGAAATAACCGGAGGAAGCTGGGGTCTGGATACCACACAAGCTAACTGAAATAACCGGAGGAAGCCGGGGTCTGGATACCGCACAGGCTAACTGAAAAAACCGGAGGAAGCCAGGGTCTGGATATCGCACAGGCTGACTGAAATAAGCGAAGGAAGTCGGGGTCTGGATACCGCACAGGCTGACTGAAATAACCGGATCGGTCTGCTGGAAATACACCTGAGAGCAAGAGATAACAACCTGGCTTATGTTTCAAATGCGTATGTTTGAAAATGGCATAATGCTCCATACGAAATGGAAATGCTACGCGTTTGGTGGATGCTATGCACAATACAAAATGCAACGGCACCGAATCAGCAAAATAAATGCTGAAAAGACAAAGCCAACCCCGTCGGGGAGAAGTAACATGTGCCAAGCACGATTGGTCTTAAGCTAGGAATAACAAGCCCTGGATGGCTTCTTGGAAAGAAATTTCCGGGGTAATATTGTTCTGACGAGAACAAAACTCCACTCCACTGGGGATTAACTCAAAACCTGTTGAAGAAAACGCCCTGAACGGCTTTCTAGAGTACAACTCTTCTGGGGAATAGAAGACCTGACCGGGGAAAAACACCCAACCAATTGGGGTCAAATCCAACCTAGCGGGGAAATCAATGACTCTGCAGGGGATAACAATCAACCACTGAGATTAATTTCGCTTCACCGGGGAAATCAACCCTGAATGGCCTCCTAGAACACCAAAGTCCTTCTAGGGTACAAAACACGCATCTGGGCGCAACTCCGCTCTGCTGAAGATCAAAGAAATCCAACCTGCCGAGGATTACTCATCTGGGGATAACCAAACAAGACTTATCGCGGAACTATCCCAAAATATCTCTGCTGAGGATAGAGAATAACAATCTCTGAATAAACTCTAATCTGCGGGGAAGAAATAACGACTCTACTGACTTCTCTAGGGAATTAAGCAAGAGGGAAACCAAACTCGACCTCTGCTTGGGGACGGAATCACCACTTTAAGCTCTGAGTAGATACAAAGTCATAAATCTGGACTCTGTGGGGAAAACAAAATTCTGACCTTACTCCGCCACTTGGAAAAGTTCCAAACTTTCCTGGTGGAGAGAAATCCAGTCTCGACTTGCTGGGAAGTAAGTGCGTACCTACAATCTGTTGGGGATACGAGCACCTACCTGACCTGCATGGGGTATATCAATCTCGACCCTCTGGGGATTACTTACTCTGCCGAATAAGCCAATCTTGAACTGCCGAGGCATGAGTGCATACAGACATTCTGATGGGGATACACGTACACATTCAACCGCACACTCAACCGGTAGACACAGACCCTTGCCGGGGACAACGAGTCTCAACTACGCGTCTTCTTTCTGGGGGGATGGTGATCCTATCGGGGATACACCTCTGAAAAAATTGCCCTAAGGGTAACGACCCTGCACAAGAACAAACAACAAGATATCCTGCACAAAGGGAGCTATCTCGGTCATCATCCGTGACATTGTTCAAATAAATCAAAGTTTTAATGATTATGGGCAAAGCCTGCAAGTTTATGTATGCAACATTTTATCAAAACATCGGGCGTTTTTTCACAAACAAAACAGTAAAGGCTAAAGCAAGAACAACAATTCACTGAATAGTATATGCTTTATTGACAAGTGGTCTGTAAATAGGCAAATTTTACAACATATGCAACCCCTGAAAAGAGGAAGCTACGCAAAAGTTTACAGAAATGCACAGAAATATAAAAAATGTCGGCAATGTGGCACAGACAAACACCATGAGCTGATCCATCTATGACTCGCCTGACTTCTATGCTCCTCTGATGCTTTGTTTTGTGAAGAGATTGATTCGGATGAACGGCCCTCAGGTCTTCCCTCAATCCACTATACTCTGACGATCAATACGCAGACCTCAGTCATTTGCTTTTCAAATCCCTAACTTTTTCCTGAATTGCTCTTGCGGGTTTTCAATTCACCGGGATACCCTTTTCTGCCAAAGTCGCCTTCCCAGGTTTTCAACTTTGCAGGTTTACATATTTTCTTTTTATCCCTAACTTTTTCCCGAACCCATTCTTTTTATGGTTCGCCGGGATCCCCAGTTTTGCTTGGCTATTCTTTTTCTTTCCAGCGGGTCTCTTTAAGCAAAGTATTTTTTAACTACGTTTGCATTCATAGGGGATGTAAAATCTTCACCGTCCATGGTGGATAACAACAAGGCTCCTCCGGAGAAAACCTTTTGCACGACATATGGCCCTTTGTAATTAGGAGTCTATTTGCCCATGTGATATGTTTGTTGAGGGAGAATCTTCTTCAATACTAACTCGCCTGCCTGAAAGCTTCGAGGGAGCACCTTCTTATCAAAAGCTTTCTTCATCCGGCTCTGATATAAACGACCATCTTGGTTTAGATAGAAATTTCCAGCTAACCTTCTCAAGGTCTTCTTATCCCGGGTCGATGCCCCTGGCGGATACTCTTGGTTCTTGTGAAAATTCTGGATATCGTAATACCATGGCTTGCCAATAGAAGCTTCCTCTATTACAAATACAAATGCCGGTCTATCCAGGCGCGAGATGACAATTCTTGGAGCATCGTTCCAAAAATTCACCTTGTACATTGAGAATAACGTCGCCATAGCATCTGCCATCTAATTCTTCACTCTCGGCACGTGGTGAAACTCTACCCGATTAAAGAAAGGTAACAACCTTCTTACATAGTTCATGTAAGGAATCAGATTAGGATACCGGGTCTCCCATTCTCCCTTGATCTGATTAATACCTAGCGCTGAATCTCCGTGCACGTCTAGATTCTTGATCCTCAGATTAATGGCTTCTTCCAACCCCATAATGCACGCTTCGTATTCGCTTCATTGTTGGTGCAGGGAAATGTCAACCTGGCAGTGAATGGTATATGGGAACCATGGGGAGTCATGATGATTGCCCCAATTCCGCTACCGTAAGATTTAACAGCACCAACAAAAATTATTTGCCATTGGAAACCCTTCTCCGGACCTTCATCGGGTAATGGCTCATCGCAATCATTCATTTTCAAGAACATGATGTCTTCGTCGGGAAATTCAAACCTCATCGGTTAGTAATGATCAATCGGTTGTTCAGCAAGATATTTCGACAGAACACTCCCCTTGATAGCCTTCTGGGAGACGTATTGAATATCGTATTCTGTCAGGACCATCTGACACCTGGCAATCCTTCCCGAAAGTGCTTGTTTTTCAAAGACGTACCTAACCGGATCCATCTTCGAAATCAACATGGTTGTGTGATTTAGCATATACTGTCTCAGGCATTTGGCAGCCCAGACGAGTGCGCAACACGTCTTTTCCAACATTGAGTACCTGGATTCACAATCTGTGAACTTTTTACTCAAGTAGTATATGGCATGCTCTTTTCTCCCAGACTCGTCATGTTGACCGAGAATACAACCCATGCTATTCTCAAGAACCGTTAAATACATTATCAATGGTCTTCCAGCTACTGGAGGTATCAGTATTGGAGGTTCTTGTAAATACTCTTTTATTTTATCAAATGCCCTTTGGCAATTTTCGTTCCAGACGGCCGCCTGATCTTTCTTCCACAATTCGAAAATGGGTTCACACGTGGCTGTGAGATGAGATATGAACCTAGTGTTGTACCCAAAATTTGCCCAACCTTTTCTTTACCTGCCTTGTGTTTCATTTCATTTTCATTAGCATCTTGCTTGTGCATAGCATTATGCTTAAAAGGGGATCAAGAGAGGTGTGTATCCAGGAGAAGAGTATCAAAGGGTCCAAGCTCAAGGAATAGTGTTTACTCAAGTGGTCTAGTGCTTATGGTCACCAAGAAGTGGCCATAGATCATTGAGAGAAGATTGACAAGGATTGCTTACCTCCTATCTTGAAAGTCAACTGAGGTTCATCAGAGGTTCATAAGCTTATGATAATGGATAGGATATCATTGGGGAGCTCATTGAGTGCTTTTGAAGCCACTGTGGAGCTCATATAAGTTGGTATTTCATGTGCAAGAGGTTGCAGTCAAGGATTGTACACCTAGGGTTTCATCTACTTAGTGCAAAGTCCACTAAAGACATGAAGAGTATTGAGACTTGGTTTTAAGTCATTGGAGTCATGGATAGTTGTGTTGAGACATTTAAGATGTTATTTCAAGATCAAATCAAGGAGAATCAAGAGTGTGAGAAGTTACTAAATTAGGGTTTTAGAGGTTTGTCAGTGTAAAATCCCCTTTTTAGTGCCTAACTTCAAGACCACATATCTCAAGATACAAGTTGAATCTCATTTTCTAACAAAAATGTGACTTGTAGAGCGTGTTCTAAGCTTTCATTTGAATACTAGAACTCATCTATTGGGTTTGTAGAACTCAAGTTATGATGCCATCAAGTTATAGGTCTCAGATGAACATATGTTTCAGTCAACAAAAGTCAACAAACATACAAGGCACTTTTGACCTAGAATCATGTTTCTCCTAAACTTTTGGTTAACATGAAAGTTGTTCCTCATGATCTTAGATTTCCAAAATGTCCTAAAAGTCCTTCATCTCATTTGTATAACTTAAGTTATGAAGCTTGCAAGGCAGAGGTATTTTGGGAAACTTTGATTATAGGTCATTTTCATTATAGGTCATTTTCATGCCTTTGTGCACTTCAAATGAAACTTTCTCTAACATGAAAGTTGTCCCAAATGGCCTAAAATTCATCATGAAACTCAAGAATGACATGAATTTTGCATGGATAAGGAGATTGGTGAAGAAATTTCAAAGGAAATTGACTTTTTTAAGGTGAATTCAATTAACCAAGTTAGAGGACTTTTTCACACCATTTTACAATCCAATTTTATTCACTTTATGCTCATGAGTGAAATGCACAAATTTGTTTTGATTCTTGCAAGCCAATACACATGAAAAACAAGGTTTCTTCATGAGAAAGATTCACATCAAAACTCATTATTTGGATCAATGCAAGGCCTAATTCCTATCCACATGTGCAATTCATGTTCCCAGCTACAAATTCAAATGAAATTCAGAGGTGTATGATGCCATATTCACGTGTGCATGAGCATGTGAAAAACTGGGAATTTTCAAAATTCAAAGGAACCAAGCCATATTGGGCCTCCAATCACTCAGATATCCATTGTATAAAAGCTCTAGATGAAAATTGAGATCTCATTCTTGCAAATGTTGGAGAGAGATCTGAATTCGAATTTGGAAAGTGAAGAGAAATTTGAAAATCTCAAATCTAGATTTAGCACAAATCAAGGCAAATTGAAGTGATCCTCTTCTTCCTCAAGATTAGTGGAGTGATTCTGCACAGTTTGACTCAATCTTAGCATCATTAGAAGCTCCAACGGAGAGACTCCGTTAAGTAAGCTTCAAATCCATTTATCTCTCATCTCAAGCATTGGATCCATGCCATTGTTGTTGCATCTGAAGCCCTACACCTGGTAGGCAAATTCTGGTAGCTTATTTGTGTTGATTGATGTGTTTTACAATTGAGCATGTGAATTTGGCACCGTTCGATTCTCTTGGTGTGTGCATGATAAATGATTTTGGAGGCCAGATTCGTGATCTACATGACTTTGCCTTCAATTTGGTATAAAATTTCTTAAGATTTGGTTAGGTTTTGAACCTGGTCTCCGGCCACCTCGCTGAAAAAGATGACCGGAGCTAGAGCTTCGTCATCTGGTTCGTTTTCCAGTCATCCTACGTGTGCTTGCGTTGACATGTTGACTTGCTTAGATCAACGGATGACCAGCGTGTGTGTATTGTTGAATTCCATGTCATTAAGTGATGCGCTTCGTTTTGATGCTTGGCTAATTTGTTTTGTTTTGGGATCAAAGTGTTATTTTCACCCCTCTCCAAATGAATCCCAATGAATTGCACTGAATCTATTTCTATTCACACCATGTTGTTTTTTGTTTTGTTTTATTTTGTTTTTAATTTCTATTTTGATTTAATTCAATTAAAATCACCTCCAAGCTTGACAAAATTCCACAAAAAACATTTTAGGACACTTTAATGTGTTAACTAATTTTTGACATTTTTGATTTTCATTTTTTATTTATTTTTCAATTAAAATGGAATTTTATATTTGAAGGTGTTTTTAAATGGATTTTCCTTGTTCCTTTTGGTTTCATACTTGTTTCTTGACCAATTGAGATCTCCAAGAATTGAGACTTTCTCCTCAGTTGAATGATGAGTTGAGGAGTCTTATAGGATGATTTTGGTCAATGTTTGACCATTTTTGGTTTGACTTTTAAGTCATTTTGTTTGACCCTCGACAACCCTCCTTCAAAATGGTGCACCCTTGTGAATCAAATTCTTTGGTGATGTTTTGAATGGACATTGGTTGTTTGCTTTTGACCTCTGGTTTCCAACTCTCTTAGGTGCTTTTGAGATTTTATTCGGATATAATTGAGCCATTTTCCTATTTTTGGAGTTACTTGCAAGTCAAGTTACCCCTAAGGGTGGTTCACAGACACACTTGACCTAGTTTGGATGGGAAATGATTCTTATGGACTTCAAATGCTCCCAATTCTTTTTGATTCACCTTCATAAGATGTTGAAGATGTTGAATGTCAATTTTTAGGTCATAAACTTGTTTGGTTTTGGTTGTGAGTTGCATTCTTTTTAGGCCTTTCGTTTGGTTTCAAATGTTGAAAGTGTTTAAGACCTAGGTCTTTTGCCATGCCTAATCTTGCAATCTCTTTTTGTGTGATTTCTTCTTTGCTTTGTGCACTCTCTTCCCTTGTTCTCACCTCTTCCCTAGGGCCTTTGAATCCCATTCAAGATGATTCGGTCCCTCCTTTGGAGGTACTTTGAGTTTGTTTTAAATGGTGATTCATTTGGAGGACTTTTGGTATGTTTTCTCTTGTTTGATCTTGATGATGATTGTGGTTGAGACTCTTTGAGTTACTTGCTGCCCAAGTTTGATATCCTATCTCTCATCCTTATCTTGCGTGGCCTTTTGATTTTCTTGCTTTGTTGTTGAGCTAGTGATTGATATGTAAGTGATTGTAACGATTCCATTATTCTCACTTTACCTCATTTTTGTGTGAGCTTGCTTGGGTTCCTTCCTTGAATTCTTATTTTGTTTTGCATTCTCATTTGCATGCTTGAGGTTGAGATGTACTCGTGGTGGCTATTGCCCCCACACTTTGTTCCTCCCTCTTTTCTTCATCCTTGTTTGTGCATTACATGTTTGCATTCTTCATTAATTCACTTATGCTTTCTTCTTCTTCTTCTTTTGTAACCCTTTGCCATGTTCTCTTAGGATCTCTAATCTCTTGTTCAAGATTGATTATGATAGATCTTAGGATTGAAACCATGCATGATAACATTAGGTAGCATTCCCTTTTCATCCCAATCATAGGTGCACTTTGTATGAGAACATTAGGTTGAGTTTAGTGTCTCTCTCTTCTCATCTTCAAATTTCCTCAAGGCACTTAATAATGGATAATGAATGTTATACACTACGAGCCTTAAGCATTTGGGAAATGATGATTGGGGGTCCTCCTCTCAATTGTCTAGAGTGTTTAGCGTATGTCCTTTGGACGATATGTGACGCATTCGCTCCTAAGTCGTAGTCTTTAGTGCAACATGAATTACAAACCAAGTTCAATTCACTTATTTCTTAAAAAACACAAAAAAAACATCAAACCTTTTTATCCTTCGGGATTAATTAAAAACCATTTTCATAAGGAGAGTTTTTTTAAATCTTGGTTCTACCGGAAACAAGTAACGCCTAAGTCTCCAATGGTCGAGATGCATACACTTAACTGCTAGAACTAAGTTTTAACCCTACTCGGGTAAAACATTTGAACCAACCTGTGGTTCTTTTAGCCCGAACTATGTTTGCTTTGATTTCTCTTACCAAACGAGGATACGTAGGCACAAGACGACGATGTCTTGGCGAGAAACCTTCCCCGCCTTCACCCGTAGTTTTCTGAACTACGTTGACTCTGACTTTCCCATTGCACGAGGGAGTACGTAGGCATAGAGCGGCGATGCTCTATCGAGTCTCTTTTCTTTCTTTTGTCCCTGTGGCCTGTAGCTAGATAGATAAACACCCATTGGATAGATAACAAGCATGGATCCCGTCGAGTACGACGGACGTGAGGGGTGCTAATACCTTCCCCTTGCGTAACCGACTCCCGAACCCAAGATATGCTTGCGATGACCTGTCTTATCCCTTTTTCGTTAGGTTTTCTCTGATTGTTTCATTTATCTCCTTTGGGATAAATAAAAAATGGTGGCGACTCTTCTGTCCTTGCCGGCCCTTCTTCACAGCGATGCGACAGCTGGCGACTCTACTGGGGACTTTTTCCATCCCCTATGCGAGTCAATCCTAAAACTTGTTTGTTTATCTTTGGGTGTATATATGCGTTGTACTTGATTGCATTGTATATATCAGTTTTGCTGTGCTGTTGGGTGGGACTGTTCCTTTGAGAGATAAGCCAAACCCAGGCTTGAGTACAACCCTAGCATTAGAAGTGGAATGTAGTGGTTGACCTGTATGCTTAGCATGCACTAGTTCCCTTGAAATCCGCGCTCAGGCGAGATTCTCTTTGATGATTTCCTTTCCGGTCTGTAGGACCGTTGAGAGGATTTTAGATCTGAGGATTGTCGACTCTGGGGACCGATCATTTGGAAGTCAGCTAAGTGAGGCCGCTTCGTTAGACTATGATGCCAAACCAGAAATGGTGAACATATCATCGTTTCTCGAAAGTCTATGACATTGATGATCACATAGGATGCCAGACCTTATCAGTGACTAGGTCCATACCTGTGAGAGGGATTGGGTTATGCAGGAAACTTTGACCTTCAACCTACCCGGTTCTTGTCAGTATGAACCTGTGTTCTTGATATAGTGGGTCCTTATGATGCTGCCATGTTCTTGCTAAAGAGAGGCGCTGGTTCTTCTCGATCAACAACACAACAATCTTGATCCCCTGTTGCTTTCGCATTTGCATTTTCATTTCGCATTTTTGTTGACATGTATTTATGTTGCAGGTGCATATTTTCTTCTCGATTCTAGTGATCTTACTTCTCCTCAGACATTGAGCATACCTTGAAGAAGACAGTGGCATACAAGTTCCCTACTCTAGACATTGGATCTTTGTTGAGTTTGATTTCTGTGGCTGACAGGAAGGTGATGGATGAATCAAGCAGTCTTATGGGAAGCTCTTAAGTGTTGTCTGCAGGCCATCAGCATATGAGTTGAGTGGTCTCTATACTCTGTTGTAGTTTTATGATTCACAACTGAGGTGTTTCATCTTTCCAGATTATGTTCTGGCGCCTACCTTAGAAGATTTCTCCATGTTGTTAGGGATCCCTATCTTAGATCAGATGCCATTCTATCACACTGATGTTGAGCCTGATCTGGTTAAGGTTGTTGTTGCCCTCCATCTTGATGTTTCTGAGATTTCAGAGAAGGTGGTTAAGAGGAGTGGGATGCCTGGATTTCCATTGCCTTTTCTAGTTGACAAAGCTCAGCAGTTTGCCAAAGATGGTTGTTGGGTTGTGTTTAATGCTATCTTAGCACTGTGCATTTATGGTATCATGTTGTTTCCTAACCTTCCAGATTTTAAAGACTTGGATGCATTCCACATATTTGCCTCAGGGAATCCTGTACCTACGCTTTTGGGCAACGTTTATCATTCTGTGCACTACAAGAATGAGAACCGGAGAGGGAAGAACGTGTCTTGTTGCATGCCTTTGTTCTACAGGTGGTTTGTGAGTCCCCTTCCCAAATCAGGTCCATTTATTGATACTGCAGGTACCCTAGAGTGGTCTGAGAAGTTGATGGGGGTGATGTCTGAGAACATTATTTGGTTTGATAGAGACATGCTAGGTACTGAGATTATTTACAATTGCGGTGGATTTCCTAACGTCTCGTTGGTCGGAAGGAAAGGAAGCATCAACGATAACCTATCCTTGGTAGTCAGACAGTTTGGGTACGCTTTGAGAGATCCTCCTAAGGAAGAGGAGATACAGGAATCTCTGTATCTCACTGGTTTGCTGGAAGGTGATACTTTGGCTAGAGTTGAGAGAGCTTGGATCAGCATCCACCGGAAAGGGAAAGCTTCTTTGGGGAAGAGTAATAGTCGAGCCTATGACCCTTATATCACTTGGATTCAGGAGAGAGCAGAGAGAGTATTGATGCCTTTTCCATCTCATGAGCCTCTATATCCTTTGATGATTGAGGAACCTACTATTGTCGACATCCAGAGGTATAACCAGTTATGGTATGAGAAAGAAGAGTTGCGCAAGGCTAATGAGGAGTTGGAGAAAGAGATTACTCAGCTCCAAAGTAATAAGAATGATGCTACTTATGCAGCTAAGAAGCAAACTGAGCTGGTAAATAAGTTGGGTACATATTTGCCCAAAGCTATTCGCGCTCGAGAACATTTGGGTTTAGATCTGAAGGGTGTCAGTGATGTTCTTACTTCTAAGAAGAAGGAGTTGAATAGAGCTTATCTGGAGATTTCCAAGTTCAATGCACAGTGGAATGCTACTCTTACCAACAACAAGGAGCGTGAGGATGGATTGAAGCTACAGATTGCTAAGTTGAAGACTCAGCTTACTTTGAAGGATGAGAAGATTGCAACAGAAGCCTCACTTAGATGAGACAGTGATTGCAGATTGAATGAAGCTATTGCAACCTTGAAGGATTATAGGGCTAGAGCTGATACGAAGATGTGCAAGCTTGAGGAGGTTTTTGGAGAGGAAGCATGGGAGGATTACGCTCAAGGATTACAGTCTACCATTAGCCAGAGAGATTCACTCATTCAGGGATTTCTTATTAGACCAGATCATCTCGAGACGAAGGAGCTGCTAGATTATTTTCAATCTCGTCATCGTACTTGATGCTTTCATTTTTGTGTATTCTGTTGCTATTGTCGTATATTGACCATCACCAGACCTCTTTCTGACTCCTTTATACTCAGTGTTGTACTTGTACATGACCTGTTGGGCCATTGTTTATGTATGAGGAATTTTGCTCTATGCTTGTCTATGGGTTCCCCAGTGTTGTGTTGTTATCTCGGAACTAGAATCGAGGGAGAAATATCCCTAATGCGTATATACATGTCTGCATATTGCATCATTCTGCATTTTTGCATCACAAGTGCACCGTTATCGTTAACCTTATTCTCGTGGTTTGTTAGTTTGTTTCAGGATTGAACATCAGACTACTCACCGATATGCCACTATAGGGAATCAACGCAGGGTCATGGAGCAAATGCAAGTTGAGATGCAGGAACTTTGGGACATGATGGCCTAATTTATGGACTTGATGTAGGGTGTGGCAAATGGTCTAGAGCAACTGAGGACTCTGGTGCAGCCACTTATTGTAAGGGTTGATGGTAATGGTGTACTCCACGGAGGAGCTGCTGCTAATCCTCCTCGTCATGATGGTGGCACGCCACATGCTAATGGCATTCCTCTAGTTATGATCCCTCCGGGAAGAGGTAATGTAGGTGGAATCCCTACACCTGAAATGGTGTACGCTTCTCCTGGTAACAATATTCCTCAGTGGAATGAAGATCAGCAGGAAGATGCTTTCTCTATGCGAGATATTGGTACAGGGTTGTCGTTCGAGGCTGATAAGAGGTTTAAGCTGATTGAAGATAAGATGAAATCTTTTGAGAATCAGAACTCCATGGGACTGGACATGACTAATCTGGGGATGATCCCAGACATGAGAGTACCATTGAAATTCAAAGTTCCCGACTTCGATAAATATAAAGGCACTACTTGTCCGTGGGTTCATCTGCGCTCATACTATCGTAAGATGTCTGCTTACTCGGATGAATGGTACATGAGCTTGGAGCCAGTTAATATTCGATGCTGGAGGGATTTGGATGAGGCCTTCGTTAAGCATTATTAGTATAATAACGACCTTGCACCTAAAAGGGTCCAATTGCAGAATCTGTCTCGGAAGAATGGTGAATGCTTTAAGGAATACACCCAGTGGTGGCGTGAGCTGGCAGCCCGGGTGCAGCCTCCCATGGTAGAGAGGGAGTTAATTGATATGTTTGTTGTCACGCTACCAGGTGTATACTATGAGAAGCTGATCGGTAATATGTCTGGAAGCTTTTCTGACCTGATCATTACTGGGGAGAGGGTCGATAACATAATTAAGCTAGGAAAGATTCAAGCTCGCGAAGGATCCTCGACAGGAGGAGGAAACAAAAAGGTCTTCGGTAATAAGAAGCGTGAAGGAGAAACCAACACAGTGTCTAGTTCCAGGGGAAGGAATAGAAATCAACGTCAGCAATATCGTCAGTAGAAGCAGGTTGCGGGTATCACAATACTTGCGGTACCACAGCAGCAACAACAACAACAACCACAACAGAATCAACAAAATTATGCTCCTCGTCGTTTTCAGGATCGGGGCAGGGCGGTAAATAGACAATTTAACGCGCCTCCGATGTCAAATTATCAATTACTCCAACACTTGCTACAGTTGCAGTTAATACAGAAGAGGACTTTGACTCCATTGACAGGTGCGCCACCACCTGGGTACGACGCTAAGGCTCGATGTGAGTTTCATTCTGGTGCTCCGGGGCACAATATTGACAACTGCAAGGTGCTTAAGCACAAAGTTCAGGATCGCATAGACAGTAAGGCTATAAACTTTTCTCACGACGCGCCCAATGTCGTGCAGAACCCCATGCCTAACCATGGAGCAGCTGGGGTCAATGCTATCCTTGAAGATGAGAGCTTGAATTTTGTGTAAGATGTAGATGAGTTGAAGATGCTGCTGGGTTTTGTAAAGAGCAAGTTGTTGATGGGAGGAGTATTCCCAGGTTGTGATGAAGCTTGTGCCGAATGTTTGAGCCATCCCGAGGGATGTGAGAAGCTAAGAAACCATATTCAAAAGTTGATGAACGATGGTGTCTTGCAATTTGATAGGGTTGCTGAGAAGAAGACTGAGGAATTAGTGGTTGAAGAGAGGAATCAGGTTGCGACAATCTCGATTCCGTACAAAACTATCACTATTTCTGCGTCGCCGATGCCGCTAACCATCATCATTAGCAAAGTTGGTCATGTGCCATATGAAAGTACTAAGGCGATTTCGTGGAACTACGGAGCCGAGGTATACTACAATGGACAGAGACATGAGTTGAAGAGTTTACCGGTGGATTCTGTGGATAATCTAGTTAGAGCCAGTGGAATCACTCGAAGCGGGAAAGTGTTTTTGTCACCTGAAATAGCTGCTGAAAGAGCTGATAAGGGGAAGAAGGTAGTGATTGAAGAAACTTCTCAAGCTGGTGAGAAGGACTCTTTGGAAAAGGAAGCGGAGGAGTTCATGAGATTGATAAGAAAGAGTGATTATAAGATTGTCGATCACTTGCAAAAGACTCCCTCCAAGATATCTATTTTGTCTCTGTTATTATGTTCAGAAGCGCACCGGAACGCTTTGTTGAGAATCCTGAATATAACTTATGTACCCTAGGATATTTCTATAAACCAACTCGAGGGAGTTGTGGCACATGTAAATGCAGGTAATGGGCTGGGATTCACGGATTTGGATTTGACGCCGAAGGGGAGGAACCATAACTGTGTGCTGCACATATCTATTGAATACCGATGAGCTGTTCTGTCACACGTGCTTGTTGATACAGGGTCATCCTTGAATGTGCTTCCAAAGAAGGCGTTGATGAAAATAGATACCCGTGGGATATTGTGTACGCCAAGTGACTTGGTAGTACGAGCTTTTGATGGGACCCGGAGGTTCGTATTCGGGGAGTTGACGTTGCCAATTCAGGTTGGTTCTGAGGTGTTTGATGCAGTGTTCTACATCATGGATATTCGTCCAACTTACAGTTGTTTGTTGGGACGTCCCTGGATACATTCGGCAGGCGCCATAACTTCCACGCTACACCAAAAGTTGAAGTACATAGTGGGTGGCAGTTTCGTCACGGTTTGCGGAGAAGAGGATATAATGATTAGTCACTTATCATCATTCAAGTATGTTGAGGTTGATGGAGAAATCCTTGAGACCCTGTGCCAGGCCTTTGAAACTGTGCAAATTAAGGATAAAGCACCGGTGGTGAGAAAAGCGCCTGAAGTAGCCATGTCATCCTTCAAGGAAACCCGAGCAGTGGTGAGGGCTGAGGCATCGCAAGGTTGGGGTCAAGTGCTGAATATCCCCAACAAGCAAGACAAATTTGGTTTGGGATACAACCCATCTTCTTCCTCCCAGAGCACGCCACGCTATAAGGGGCCTGTCAAGTTTACCAGCGGGGGTGTAATCTTCGAGTAGATTAATTCCATATCTGATGAAGACGGTGACAGCGACTGCGACATGGACGCTTGGATTCGGCCATGCACTCCAGGACAAAGCCTACACAACTGGTCTGTCGAAGAAATCATCCAAGTGACGACAGAAGAGTAATGACTTGTTTTTCTGATTATTGTATAGCCCTATGTTCTACCTGGAGCATAGTGGTATTTGTCTTCAGGGCCCAATTGTTTATGTTTGAACAATCTTTTTATCAATCAATCAAAGGGCGTTTTTCTGCATTCAAATATTGTGATCCTTGTCTTTCCTGTTTCATTTTTAACAATAAAATGGCAATGTGGTTTGTGCTTGTTTGCATATCATTTTAAGCATTTAATCATCATCATTGCAGGTTTCACATTGCATACGACACCGCTCCAGAGCCGTCTATGACTCGCTTTGACTTTGATAATCTGATATTTCAAGCCGAAGAAGAGATTGATGAAGATGAAGACTTGCCAGAAGAGCTATCCAGACTTATGAAACAGGAAGAGAAAATCATTATGCCTCATCAAGAAGAAATCGAAGTCGTCAACTTAGGTACCGAGGAAGTCATAAGAGATGTCAGGATATGGGATGCATTGTAGAGTGATATCAAGCAAAGATTGGTTGAAATGCTCCGTGAGTATAGTGATATTTTTGCTTGGTCATATGAAGACATGCCCGGTCTTGACACTGATATTGTGGTTCATCGCTTGCCATTACGCAAAGAGTGTCTACCAGTTAAGCAGAAGCTCAGAAGGACTAGACCTGATATGGCTGTGAAAATCAAGGAAGAAGTCCAGAAGCAGTTGGACGCAGGGTTTCTCGCTATAACAACTTACTCTCCGTGGGTCACTAACATCGTACTGGTACCAAAGAAGGACGGTAAGGTACAAATGTGCATTGATTATAGGGATCTGAATAAAGCGAGCCCGAAGGACGATTTCCCGCTCCCTCACATTGACGTATTAGTGGATAATACTGCATAATACTCTGTGTTTTCCTTCATGGATGGTTTTTCGGATATAATCAGATTAAGATGGAGCCAGAGGATATGGAGAAAACAACGTTCATTACACTGTGAGGGACGTTCTGTTATAAGGTGATTCCTTTTGGGTTGAAGAACGCAAGGGCAACCTATCAGCGGGCAATGGTCACTTTGTTTCATGATATGATTTATCACGAGATTGAAGTATATGTTGATGACATGATAGCAAAGTCACAAATGGAGGAGGAACATCTGGTAAACCTTCTGAAGTTGTTCGAGAGGCTAAGGAAATTCAGACTGAGGTTTAATCCGAATAAGTGCACTTTTGATGTCAGGTTCGGAAAGTTGCTGGGGTTCATTGTCAGCGAAAACGGATAAAGAGGTTCGTGGTTTCTTGGGTAGATTGAACTATATTGCTAGCTTCATATCTCACCTCACAGCCACGTGTGAACCCATGTCCAAATTCCTAAAGAAAGATCAGGCGGTTGTCTGGAACGAAAATTGCCAAAGGACATTTGATAAAATAAAAGAATATTTGCAGGAGCCTCCGATACTGATACCTCCAGTAGTTAGAAGGCCATTGATAATGTATCTAACGGTTCTTGAGAACAGCATGGGTTGTGTTCTCGGTCAACACGACGAGATTGGAAGAAAAGAGAATGCGATATACTACTTGAGTAAAAAGTTCACAGACTGTGAATCCAGGTACTCAATGTTGGAGAAAACATGTTGCACACTCGCTTGGGCTGCCAAACGCCTGAGACAATATATGTTGAATCATACAATCATGCTGATTTCGAAGATGGATCTGATTAAATAAATTTTTGAAAAGCAAGCACTTTCAGGGAGAATTGCCAGGTGGCAGATAGTGTTGACAGAGTATGACATTCAGTATGTTACCCAGAAAGCTATCAAGGGGAGTATTCTGTCAGAGTATCTTGCCGAGCAGCCGATTAATGACTATCAACCTATGAGGTTTGAATTTCCCGATGAAGACATCATGTTCTTAAAGATGAAGGACTACGATGAGCCATTACCTGATGAAGGTCCGAAGGAGGGTTCTCCATGGCAGATGATATTTGATCGCGTTGTTAACTCTTATGGTAGTGGAATTGGGGCAATTATCATGACGCCTCATGGTTCAAATATCCCCTTCACTTCCAGGTTAACATTTCCTTGAACTAATAATAAAGTCGAGTACAAAGCGTGCATTATGGGTTTGGAAGAAGCCATTGATCTGAGGATCAAGAATCTAGATGTATACGGCGATTCAGCGCTAGTTGTCAATCAAATCAAGGGAGAATGGGAGGCCCGACAGCCTAATCTAGTACCTTACATGAACTATGCAAGGAGGTTGTTACCTTTCTTTGACCGGGTAGAGTTCCACCATGTGCCGAGAGTAGAGAATCAGATGGCGGTTGCCTTAGCCACGTTATCCTCGATGTATAAGGTGAATTTTTGGAATGATGCTCCAAGAATAGTCATCTCTCTCCTTGATAGGCCGGTATTCGTATTCGCCATTGAAGAAGCTTCGGATGGTAGGGCATGGTATTATGATATCTAGAATTTCCTTAAGAACCAAGAATATCCTCCAGAGGCGTCGACCCGTGATAAGAAGACTCTGAGGAGGTTGGCTGGAAATTTTTATATGAACTAGGATGGAGTACTCTACAGGAGGAATTATGACTTGGTGCTTTTACAATGTATGGACAAAAAAGAAGCTAGCTTTCTTATGGAAGAGGTTCACGAAGGAGCCTTTGGTACACATGCGGGTGGGCATGCCATGTCTCGGGAGCTGTTACGAGTAGGGTATTGTTGGCTGACTATGGAGTCTGATTGCTTCAAGTACACTAAGAAGTGTCATAAATACCAAATTTATGCTAACAAGATTCATGTGCCGCCGAGTCCGTTGAACGTCATGGCGTCACCTTGGCCCTTTTCCATGTGGGACATTAACATGATTGGCAAGATTGAGCCCACGACATCTAATGGACATCATTTCATCCTGGTAGCCATCGATTACTTCACCAAATGGGTGGAAGCAGCTTTGTATGCTAATGTCACTAAGAAAGTGGTGGCCCGGTTTATAAAGAAGGACATTATCTGTCGCTATGGAGTGCCTGAGATAATCATTACTGATAATGGTTCGAATCTTAACAACAAGATGATGAAGGAATTGTGCCAGAATTTCAAAATCGAGCATCACAACTCATCTCCCTATCGTCCGAAGATGAACGGCGCTGTCGAAGCAGCCAACAAGAATATCAAGAAGATAGTTCAGAAGATGGTTGTCACCTATAACGACTGGCATGAGATGTTACCCTTTGCTTTCCATGGATATCTTACTTCGGTACGTACCTCGACTGGGGCAACTCCTTTCTCGCTGGTGTATGGTATGGAAGTTGTCCTGTCATTAGAAGTCAATATTCCTTCTTTGAGAGTCCTGGTCGACGTCAAGCTTGATGAGTGTTGCACCCCAAAATTTGCTCAACCTTTTCTTGCCTGATTTATGTTTCATTGCATTTCATTTGCATAGTTACATCATGTACATAGTTCTAATCATTTGCATATCATAGCATATCACTCATCCAACAGGGGTTCAAGTGTGATTCTTATCAAAAGAGCCTAGCAAGAGGTCTTATCCAAGTATGAGAAGTCATCCAGGCCATCAAGAAATGATTTGAAGTCTTGAGAAGTTTGAGTTCCTACATGAGGGTTTTGCTCCTATCATGAGGAATATTGAGTATCATCAGTGGGATTGTGGAACATGGAATGTGAATTTGAGGTGTGTATGGATCTCATGGAGTTCCTAGAGGGCCCTATTGAAGCTGAGACAAGTCATTGATTCAAGTACAAGAGCCACAGTTGAGGTGCAGTCAACTAGGGTTTCATCTGGGTCAATCCTAGGTCAATTGAGTAATTGAAGAGCATCAAAGCCTACTTTGAGGTCATGGGATTCATGGATTGGTATGTTGATACATGTGTGGTGTTGTGCCAAGATCAAGCAAAGAGGAATTAAGAAGGTGGGGAGTTGCTAAATTAGGGTTTCAGTGCAAATCACCCTATTTAGTGCCTAACTTCAAAGCCACATAAATCAAGATTCAAGTTTCAAATGGATCTTTGGCCAACATGAAACTTGTAGAGCATCACAATTCCTTTAATTTGAGTACTAGAAGTCCTCAAGGGGATTTGTAGAACTCAAGTTATGGTCCTTGCAAGTTACAGGTCATCAGATGACTATGAGATTTATCTGTGAAAGTCACTTGACTTCCAAGCAACGTTTTCCCTTCAAGGAGTTTTCAAATGTACTTTTGGTCAACATGAATGTTTTTCCTTATCCTCTTAGCTTTCCATAGAGTACTAGAAGTACTTGATAGGATTTGTAGAACTCATGCTATGATCTTTGCAAGCCAGGGGTATTTTGGGAAAGTGAGATTATAGGTCACTTTGGATTATAGGTCCATAACTCCAACGTGCAAGCTTCAAATGGAAAATTGTTCAACATGGAACTTGTTCAAAATGATGTTTTGAGTGCAACCAAGTTGTCATGAGAGTTTGGTTTGGCTTGGAACACAAAGTTGCTTGAAATGGCTTAAAAAGGAAGAAATTAAAAGCATTAAAAGGCAAAAAAAAAGGAATTTAATGATTGGTGTCCAAACATGTCCATAATATGTCATTTTGATCAGAAAATGAATTTTGAGAAGGTTGGAAATATTACATTTTGCACTTGAGGCCATTTTCACATACTTCCCTTTTGTAACTTAAGATTGAAGCAACATAGCCAATTCACTTCCTTTGGATCAGAAACAAGGAGCTACACATCCTATTCAATTGTAAATGTCATAAGAGGAGAAATTCAAGCGAAATTGAGAGCTAGAACAGGGAAATTCACTAGCTGCACATAAGAGAAATTGAAGGAGCAAGAGAAATTCAATATCTCATTCTGTTAGTTACAGAACTTTCTAGAGGTTTCCATCAACTTCTATATAACCAATGCAATGTGTTCAGGCCATTTTTTGGGCAAGAGTTGAAGAGGATCAAGAGAGAGCAACTGAAATTTTCACATTGCATATCAGAATTGGGTTTTGGAATTGAGGTGGATTCATTGCAAATTGTTGATTGTAGAAGCTTGAGAAGGTGCTATTGATTGATTCTGGAAAGAATTGGAGCTTGATTCGAAGGAAAACCTACTCTGTTCATCCATTTACACCAGGTTTGAATCTTTCAATTTTTGCTCTAGATTATAGGGAATTAGGTAGAAATGATCATGTGGATAGGTTATAGACTTTGCTAGGATGGATTTCAGTACAAGAATTGAGCAGTTAGAGACACTTTAAGTGTGATGCCATTTTCTGTTGAGAAGAATAACTCACGATTCTTGAGGTTTCAAGCATGTTTGGATAGTGAGTTTTAAAGCCTGAAGAGTGTAGTTCATGCTAGTGCCATTAATTGCAATAATTGTGACAATCAAGATTGGGGTGAATTTCTGAACATTTGATCGGTTTTGGATTTAGAGGAAGAATCAATGATTTTGGAGTGCATATTTGAACTCAGGGGATGATTTTGAGTGGGATTGGATATTAAGATGTTGTGTTTGGTGAGATTTTGTAAACCCCTCGCCGGAGACGACGGTGGCGCTGTAGCTCAAGCCACCGTCTGAGTTTCCCTCTCAAATTCAAAACATTTGGAGAAGATGACTGCTAGACCGTTGGACGCTAGCTTGACTTTGAATGAGAACATGAATACACGGCCACGATCTCATTTCACATTCTGAAGAGAGTTTAAGTTTTACAAAACTCTGCGTTTCATTAATTGGTTTTGGGTGGGCTTTGGGAATTGCTTGCTATCAACACCCCAAGTTTGACCCATGTTGGATTCTGAACTGAAAAACCTTGCTATTCATCACGCACAATTCTCAATTTTGATTTATTTTCTATTATTGGGTTTGGGCTTAGTTACATAGTTTCTCCGTGCACCCCCATTCTGGGCCTAGCCTGGATTATAACATGATTCAATTGCTATTTGCAACGCAGGTTTATTCATTTTTGTATTATTTTCTTTTATTTTACATTTTACATATAGTTAGGAGATAAATCATAATAAATAGAAAAATTAAGCAATTTAGGTGAGTTTTTTTCCCCTGACTCCTTAAAGAGTCTAGAATTTTATAGGATTAATAGTTTAATAATTCAAGCATTTTATTATTTTAGTGGCATTTTTTCATTTTAATTGGTTTTAGACTCATGTTGTTTGATGCATGTTCTTGCTGATTTTAGTATGGGAGATTGGTGTTGATTTTTGAGTTGATTCTTTTTGGTATAGTTAGCTTAGAGATGCATGTACCTCTAGCAATTTTCTCATATTTTGTGGAGAATTTTTAGGTCAGTTTGAGCAATGAACAATAGGTGTTGTAATTTTAGGGTTTTAGGATAGTACCCTTAGGTTTAGGGCATAGTTTTAGGTCTTAATGAATGGTTAACCCCTATGTTTTGTATGGAGATATTCTTAAGAGGTTTAGGAACCCTTAGAATTTTTTATAGGATTTTACAATCACTTTTGGTATTTTAATTAGAATTAGTTTTAGGACTAACTTCTAGGTGTTTCTAATGAACTAACTTGACTAGTTTAATTCAGTAGTTCCCCTTAGATTAGGGTAGTGGTGCTCTTGTGGTTGGGTGAACATGAAGACAACTTGAAGGTGCTTTCGAGAGCTTGAAGGAGCTTGAATGTGAAGAATTTCTCATCTTGTGGATGCTTTTCAGGAGCTTAGGAAAACTAGGGTTTTAGGAAGAGCATTAAATTAGTTTTGCTTGTTTCTTCAAACATGGAGTATATTGTTCATCTCCATTCAATCCAATGACATAAAGTCCTCTTAAAGAAGTCACATCTATCCTTTGGAGGGATGAATGGCATGCTTTAAGAGTAGAACTTTGAGGATGCCTTTCCATTATAAGTTTAAGTTCTTAGTGGCTTCCTTTGGTTGTCATTAAGTTACTTAACATTCGAACTTGATCTTGTTAATTGATTCTCCTCTGGAGGTTGCTTGTTGAAGCTTGTTGAGAATGAAGTTTGTGCTTGTTGAAGCTAGAAGCTTGTTGAAGTTAGGAGTGTTGCTTGTTGAAGTTTGAAGCTTGTTGAAGCTTGGAGCTTGTTGAAGTTTGTTTGTTGAAGCTATTCATGAAGAGGAAGGTTGTTGCTGTCAACTTTTTGCTGTTTAATCAACTGTTGCTGTCAGAGCTGCTGCTTGTGCTGGTTACTGTAGGAGTTTGGTGCTGCTGCTTAGGCTGCCTCCTCTGTTTTATTTTGGTTTTTTCTGTATTGTTTGTTAGCTTGTGCAGCTTGCCCCATAGGTTTGAAGTGAATGTTGATTCACTTTGCCTGTTGTTTTCCCAGGTTCGAGGTTGAGCGGGACTCCCTTGCCTCGCTTGTACTGCTGCATTGCATGCATTTTACTGTATTTGCTTGATTTCGTTTCTGTTTATCCCCTAGGATCTCTGATTTCCTCTGTGCGGGAGGGAATTATGACAGACATTAGGATTCTTATCCATGCATGACAACATTAGGTTAGTTTTTATTCCCTTTTCAACCCTAGGTCTTTTAGAGCTTCTTTCTCTTATTATCTCAAAACAACTCAAAAATACAGTAATAAGGTTAATCGATGTCGTACGTTACGAGCCTTAAGCTATTTGAGAAAGGGTTGCTAGAGAGCTTCTTTCCAATAGTCTGGCTGCTTAGTGTGGCACCCTTTGGGTGACACGCGACGTAGTCACTCTCAAATCATAGTCTCTAGTGCGTCAGAGATTGCAAACAAACTAAAAAACACTTCTTTCGTAAAAGATTCAAAACAAACATCAAAGTGTCATTTTTATCCGCTTGGACTCTTAATCAAGAAAAACCCTTTTTGAAGGTAATAAAAAACCAGTCAGACAAGCTTGTGTCTTCCGTAGCTCGAACTATGTTTGCTCTGATCTTTCATGCTGTATGAAAGTACGTAGGCATAGGATGCCGTATCCTAGAGAGCAACCTTCCCACCTTCATCCGTAGTTAGCCGAACTACGTAGACTCTGACTTTCCCAGTGCACGAGGGAATACGTAGGCATAGAGCGGCGAAGCTCTATCGAGTCTCTTTTCTCCTTTCTTTCCTTTTGTCCCTTGACCTTTAGTGTAGATAGAATAACAATCCGTACCAGAAAACAAGTGTGGATCCCGTCAAGTACCACGGACGTGAGGGGTGCTAATACCTTCCCCTTGCGTAATCGACTCCCGAATCCAGGAATTTGGTTGCGAAGACCATTCCTTTCCCGTTTTGCGTTAGGTTTACTCTGAGCGTTTCCTTTCCCTCCTTTGGGATAAATAACGCACGATGGCGACTCTTCTGTCATAGCCGGCGCCGATTTTCGCAGTAGCGACAGCTGGTGACTCTGCTGGGGACTCCAACGGTTCCCTACGCGAGTCAATCCTAGCGCTTGATTTCCCGTCGTGGGTTTTGTATGGATTTACTTTTCCGTATTTACTTTCAGCATTATATTATTGTTATTATGCTGGGTAGGGGGTCAGATTGAGAGATAAGCCGGACCTGGGCTTGAGTGCACCTAGAATTAGTTGTGGAAAGTAGTGGGCGCGTGCATGCCTTGCATGTACTAGTGTCCCGCAAAATTCACGCTCGGACGAGGTTCTTCTGGTTGACTTCTTTTTCAACCCTTTGGGTTGAGGGGGTTGTTGGTTAGTTGGATTGTCGACTCTGGGGACCGATCAATTGAAAGTTGGCTAAGTGAGGCCTCTTCAGGAGATGATGATGCCACACCTTCTGGGTATCGTATCATCAGTCTTGAAAGTCTGTGACACCGACGACCGCATAGGCTGCCGTACCTTGTGGCAGTTGATAGGACACCTACCTGTGAGAGGATTGGGACATGCAGGAAACTTGACCTCCAGACTACCCGGTTTTCTTAATATTGGATCAGTACGTGTGGTTACTTAGGGTTCTTCATCAGAGCAGTGTTATGGGTCTGTTGAGACCAAGTTGGAACTTTGTTATAGGTCTGTTGAGACCAGGTTGGAGCATTGTCATAGGTCTGTTGAGACAGGATTCGAGCAGTATTGTGGGTCTGTTGAGACAAATATTGTGGATGGATCTCTTCAGCAATATATCACTTGATCCTTATTGCATGTTTGCATATTGCATTGTTGCATACTCATTTTGCATATCATTAACGTGTGTATGTGCTGCAGGTGCATTTCATACCCTCTGATTCTAGTTTCCCGGATTTCTGGCTGCTCTTATGGATACTTTGAAGAAGACTGTGGCATACAAGTTGCCTACTCCAAATGTTACATCTTTGCTTGGTTTGATGTCCTTAGCTGATGATAACGTGAAGAGAAGCTTCAGGAAGAGTTATGGGAAACTACTTAGGTTGGTTTGCAAACCATCCACGTATGAGCTGAACGGATTGTACGCGCTGATGCAGTTTTATGATCCCCCGCTGAGGTGTTTTACTTTCCCTGACTTCATTCTGGCTCCGACTATGGAGGAATATGCTGAGATCTTGGAATTGGCCATTCAGAACAAGGTACCCTTCATTCATATGGATGCTGAGCCCAAACTGGAGGATTTGGCTGTTGCTTTGCATTTAGACTCCTCGGAGTTGCTGTTAACCTCGTGGAATGGAGTTTCTGGTTTTTCTCTCAAGTTCTTGGTTGGGAAAGCACAAGAGTATGCCAAGAGTGGTTGTTGGATTGTGTTTAATGTTATCCTTGCTTTGTGTATCTATGGCATTGTACTATTCCCCAATATGCCTGACTTTGTTGATTTGGATGCATTCCATATATTTGCTTCAGGCAATCCTGTGCCTACACTGGTTGGAGACTTCTATCACTCTCTGCATTATAAGAATGAGAATAGGAGGGGCAAGAATGTCTCTTGTTGTGTGCCTTTGTTGTATATGTGGTTTGATAGTCACCTGCCCAAGAAGGGTATCTTTGCTGAGTCTGCAGCTACGGTGGAATGGTCTGAGCGTCTGATGGGGCTTTCTTCAGAAGATGTTGTCTGGTTTGACAGGGATTTACTGGGATCTGAGATTATCTACAGCTGCACAAGATATCCTAACGTTCCTCTGATTGGGAGGAAAGGGTGCATTAACTACAATCCGTCATTGTTGATCAGGCAATTCGGTTATGCTTTGAGAAGCCCGCCAAAAGAGGAGGAAGTGAAGGAATCTCTGTACTTCACAGGTGATCTGAGTGGAGAATTGTTATCCAAGCTTCAGCATGCTTGGAATAACATCTACAAGAAATGGAAGCCGTTGTTGGGTAAGAATGATAGTCAAGCCTATCCTCTGTACCAAGTCTGGATCCAAGATAGGGCAAAGCAGGCGCTGATGTCGTTTCCTGCAGTATTACCTCCTGCTCCCCTCGTGGTTGAGGAGCCAACTACTGTGTCTATTGAGAGATATGAGCAGGTTGTGAAGGAGAAGGAAGCTTTGATGAAAGCCAACGAGAAGTTGGAAGAAGAGCTAGTTTAGCTCAGAAGCGAGAGAAATGAAGTCGTATATTCCTTCAAGCAGCAAATAGAGCTGGTGAACCAGTTAGGTATAGAACTGACTGAACAACGAAAGAAGCGTGAACGTTTGGGGGTAGATTTCAAGAGCTCTCATGACATGCTGGAGTCTAAGAAGAAAGCACTTGATATAGCCTACCGGGAGATCTCCACATTCAACAAAACCTGGAATGCTACACTGACTAATAATAAAGAAAGAGAAGATAAGCTGAAGTTGCAAATCTCCAAGTTAGAGGATCAGTTGAAAGCTAGCCAGAGGAAGTTTGAGGAAGAAGTTGTGCGTAGTTTTTCCATTCAAGCCTCGTTGAGCAAAGCTGTCAAAAACCTGAAGGAGCACAGACAGAACTTTGAAGCCAAGAAGAGGAAGTTAGAAGACTGTTTTGGCAAGGGAGCTTGGGAGAACTCCAACGAAGGCCTCCAGTTCACTATACGGCAGTTAGAGTTGCTCGTCGAAGGGTTGCTCACTCATCCAGATCATCCAGAGACCAAGAAGTTGTTAGAAGAGTACTGTGCTCATTGTAACGCTTGACTGTTGTATATGCTTTATTTGCATTGTGCTGACCATCACCAGGCTTGTTGGTTGAGGTTATGCCTTCTTGTTATTGTGTACGCTCAGAGATATTGTATTTCCGCCTTGTTGGGCTCTTTGCAGCAATATATGAGATGTTTTCTCCGTGGATGAATCCAAGCTTCTTAGCACTGGCACTGCACTGGCACTTTGGCACTAGAATCAGGGGTTGATCTCCCTAACGCACAGACACATATTGCATCTGCATATTCATTTTTGCATTGCCAGTTACTTGTTGAATCTGTATCTTATTTCCTGCATCTCACAGGTTTTTCAGGATTGACGACCAAAGAATCCACCGCTACTCAACCAGAAACAACTGTAAGAAAGCAATGGATCAAGTTCAAGTCGAGATGCATGAAATCTGTGAGAAGCTGACTTTGTTCATGCAAGCTATGGAGAGCATGGCCAAGGGCCAGGAGAGCCTTCAGACCTTGGTGCAGCCGCTGCTGACGCGGACAAATGGAAATGGCAATACTGACCTCAATTCTGTTGGAACTCCTCGCCAGGAGGATGAGATACCGGTAGTTACTCCACTTGTTGCGACTATCAACGGAAACACTGGTACTGGTGCAGGTGCTGGCGCTGGTAATGGAAATACTGGAAATGGTGGTGATGGGCATGTTGTTAACAACAAAGGCAACACAGGGGATGCCGATTAAGGATTCGGTGACAATGCTGGCTTTGGAAACAATGGGTATGGCAATGTCAATCAGGACGGGAACTTCGGGTTCAACAATCAGGGCTTTGGTAATGACGGTTACAGCAACAATCAGGGGTATGGCCACGGTAATGGTGGATTCGGTAATGTGAATAACAACGGCGCTGGAGCATTTCCTTTCAACAATGGTTTTGGACCTGCTGGGGTCAATCAAGGGTTCGGCAACCAAGGGCAGGGTCCTATGTTCAATCAACAAGGATTTGGCCGTAACATAGGTTACGATGGGTATGGCAATGACTGGAATGTGGATCACCAGGACGACGCTTTTTCGGGAAGAGGTATGGGACCTGAGGGCCCCATTGACCATGTTCAGAGGATCAGAATGCTAGAAGAGCAGATGAAAGGTGTGGTTAATCAGAACTCCGCTGGGTTAGATATGACTACTATGGGGTTGGTACCAGGGCTGCGGGTGACATTAAAATTCAAGGCTCCAACATTCGACAAATACAAAGGGGATACCTGCCCAAAGGTCCATGTACGTTCTTATTATAGAAGGATGTCTACATATTCCAATGATGAAAGGATGCTCATGCATTTCTTTCAGGATAGTTTATCGGGACCATCATTGGAATGGTACATGGGACTGGAGCCCACTCAGATTAGAAGCTGGAAGCAGTTGGCTGATGCTTTCGTTATGCATTACAAATATAACAGCGATTTGGCGCCAAACAGAGTTCAGTTGCAGAGTCTGTCGCATAACAGTGGTGAAAGTTTCAAAGAGTACGCGCAACGGTGGCGCGATATGGCAGCTCGGGTGCACCCTCCTTTGGTTGAAAGGGAGATGAATGACATGTTTGTGGGGACATTTATAGGAATGTACTATGACAAGTTACTCAATGTTTCAATGGGTAGCTTCTCTGATATGATCCTTATGGGAGAAAGGATCAAAAATGGAATTAAAATTGGAAAGATTCAGGCAGGCGAATCAACTTCAGCAGGGGGTGCGAGAAAAGCGTTCGGCGGAAGACGACAGGGTGATACAAGCGCTGTATTTGGTGGCAGAGGCCGGGGCAGAGTCAGAAATCAGTATATTCAACCTCAACAAATAGCCAGTGTTACTATTCTAATCCAACCACAACAACAGCAACAACAACCACAGCAGCAGCAAAGGCAGAATCAGGGTCAGAGAAGGTTTTAGAATGTAAAGCCGAAAAGGGTATTTGATAAGCCTCCATCGACATATGCAGAGCTTCTTCAGACACTGCTGGGGTTGAATTTGGTCGAGAAAAGAACATTGGAACCGCCTACACAAACGGTACTTCCTTATGGGTATGATGCTAATAAGCATTGCGAATTCCATTCCGGGGCGCTCGGACATGATGTAGAATCTAGTCATGCTTTCAAGCATAAAGTTCAAGACTTGTTGGACAGTAAAGCCATCAACTTTGGCCAGGTGCGGCCCAATATTGTACAACAGCCTATGCCTAATCATGGGGCAAATGCTATCTTGACAGAAGAAAATTTGAACTTGGTGATGGATGTTAACGAACTGAAGACACCATTGGGTGAGGTGAAAAGCAGGTTGCTCAGAGGGGGAGTATTCCCTGGTTGTGATGAATATTGTTTAGAGTGTTGGACCCAGCCTGAGGGTTGTACTAATTTGAAGCAGGGCATTCAGGCCATGATCGACGAAGGGTCCTTGTAACACCCTTCTAAACCCCACGGATAATATATGAATAATCAGAGTAAATTTCCATGCAGTTACAAAAGGGCATTACACATAACTTTCAAAATATCAAAACCACCTGTCATGCTCATTACTATTTCAATATAAAATTATACTTTACAAAACTTCACTTTGCATGTAGCAGCGGATTCAATTATACCACAATTTTCATAAAAGAAACATGTGTTTTTATCACATAAAACAACATCACTTAGGCACTAAGGCCAACATCATAATATTCCAATGGATATAAACACGTTTATAGAGTACACAATGTATATCTTAAACACAACCAAAGCGATCCCAGTGTTACATGACCAGAGCATGACTCGACCCAACATAATTAAATCACTAACGGCTACACCAAAAGCGACCTCGTAACTACGAGCAATACTACTCCTTGATACCTACACGATGTCATGTAGGACATCATTCCAGCAGAAGGGTGAGAAATATTATCATAATAATAATGCATATAATTATATATACACAAGCACAAAATACATATATTCCACATTTTCTCACCACAATTCATTATAACTCATCATGTACAATACAACATATATATATAATCAAATATGGATAATCACCAAGCATATTCATCATGCATGTATCCATAAATCTCAACATTCCAAATGAACATACACATATTATGTTTACTCACTAATTCCGAATTACACATTCACAATTCTCAAATCAACAATTCATGTTCATAAGCATACTTTCATACAATGATCACATATTCACAACTCTCAACTACACAAGTAATGCACATACGCATATTCCACCATTCTCACCATACTTCACCATAACTCATCATATACTTCACAAAGAATATATATATATATATATATATATAGGCAAATATGGACAATCATCAAACATATCCATAGTTCACAATTACACAAGTCATGTACATACACCTATGAATAACTTCATACAACAATCATATATTCATTCCATGAGACTCAATGCAACTCAATGCAACTCATGCCATGTGGTACCAACACTTGTTATCATTTTTCGGTTTTTACACTTAAAGCGGGTCCGTTCCCTAGACCGATAACAACAAAATCCCGTTCCCTAAGCTTTCAAACCCACCCTTCTAGGTTTGGGACAAGCCACTAGTCTCCACGAAACTAGCAAATATTGCCTCTTGACTAAATGATGCATATGCAATCAACAACAAAATGCACTTAAGACCGATCACACGTCTTAATCCCATGCATTCACATAATTCCTCCCTTCAAGAATTAAACAAGATTGCACACAACATATCATATAATCAAGTATTCATACTTTTCATCAAGATATTTGTCAAATAATGCACGCATATCTTACAATATGCTCCCATGCATTAATTCACAATAATCGGATACAACAAATATGCATTCATAATTCAACCTCATTACCTTTTCAAACAATGCACACATATTCACAATATGTTCTCATGCATTCACAATATCGCATACAATCAATATGCATTTACACTTCAATATCATTACCACATTTATCAAGCAATGCACACATATTCACAATATGTTCTCATGCATTCTTCACATACAAACAATATGCATATATTTGTCAAAAGACTATATTTCCTAATCGATTCCACCATCTAGGATTCACGCCATACGGCTACTCACAGCATATCATATCACAATATGCACAAGCTATACGTTATATAACAAAAGTATTCTGCACAATAACACATCAATCACACACATTCGCGACGGTAAAAATCAACACAATAATATGTTTTCAATTTTCTGCTATAATTGAACCAGGTACAGGCCTCAAAGCCATTTTTTCTAGAAAGACAGTCTCGTTAACTTATCAACGCTTCGAACGGGGGTCAAAATCGACTTACAGTTCAAGAGTTATGAATTTTCGAAGTTTTCCGAAAAACCAGAATTTTGCCTAAACACGGCTACGGGATTTTGCATTTTCGCCCGAAAATCCGACCGATTTAATTCTTTTTTTCGAAACAAACACATACTCATACTCACCTAACATATAGCAGTGAATTAGAACAATTAAACACGATTTCTACGACGTCCGATTTTCACTCAAATCTCAAACCCTCAATTATCCAAAAATGTCAAAACTCACAAACTCAACCAAATTCAAACAAACAAAATCCAATAATCACGGCTAAACATTACCCGACTAAACTATGCAATTTATTTTGAATTCTAACTGTTCAAAACTCAATTCTATCGATTTAACTCATTTGCCCTAGAAATGGAAAATAGAGAAAAACACCCAACAAATCCAACACAACTCATACATAATCATACACATTGATCAAATAATAATGTTTCTCACCCTTACCTTGATTGGATTGAAGCTTGAAGTTGATTCTTGATGATTTCTCCAAGTTTCCCTCTTCTCTTCTCTTTTCTCCTCTTTCTCTATTCTTTCTCTCCTTTTCTTTCTTTCTTTCTCTTATGTTTCTATCTCTTTTCTTTTCTCTCCAATTTCCCTTATATATCCTTCTATTTTCTTTCCATCATAATTCTTCTCTCAAAAATATTTATCAATTCATTTCTCACAAAATATCTCATTTTATCATTAATTAGAGAATATCTAATAAATCCATATTATTCTACCAAGTAGAATAAATTAATTAAATCCATTAACTCATTTAAATAAATCCAATAATTTATTTAAATCAGATAAATCACATAAACCAATTAATTAGCACAATTAATCACTTATTGAAAAATTGGGCTGTTACAACCCTCCCCCACTTTAGGAATTATCGTCCTCGAAAATGTTACCTGATTCAAATAACTCAGAATACGACTCTCGCATCCTAATCTCCCAACTACCTCCACCAAAGGAATCTCTATACCTCGAAGTTGCTTCTCGTTCATCAACCTGAACTGACAATGTCTCAACAATCAAATCCTCTCTCGCTCATACACTATCCATCTGAATCAATGCACTTCCTCAACTTAGACACATGAACACATCATGCAATTCCCACAAGCGACCGCGGTAAAACAATCTAACATGCTATTTTCTCCATGCTTCCGCTGCGCCACTCTGATACAGACCAACAAAACACAGTGGATGCTTCCGAGACCTCAAGCTCGACCGACACCAGTTACTATTGTAACTCTCGAAACACGTCTTTTCTTGGGTTCTTTTAATCTTTCTAGTCGTCTCTTGCACAATCTCAGGTCCGAGTACAACACTCTCGCCTGGCACACATCAATACAAAGGATTCCTACACCTTTTACCGTACAAAGCCTCATACAATGTCATTCCGATACTAGAATGATCATTGTCATTGTAGGTAATTCAAGCAACGATAATTAATTATCCCACGATCCACCTTGATCCAACACACAAGCTCTCCACAAATCCCCTACATACTAGATAGTTCTCTTTGTCTGTCCAGTCCGTCCACGGATGCTAGACAGAGTTCAACTTCAACATGACACCCAAAGCGTCTACAACTTTCTCAAAATCTCAACGAAAATTCAGATTCTCATCTGACACAATATTCGACGGTAACCCATACTACCCTGCAACTTCCTCACTATACCTCTTAGCTAGCTTCAACATAGAATGATTCATCCTCATTAGTAAGAAATGAGTTAATCTTGCCAATCCATTCATAACCACCCAATTCGAATCATATCCCTTCACATTTCTTCGGAAAAACCGACACAAAATCCATGGGAATACTATCCCATACCATTTAGAAATATTCAATAGTTGTATCAGGTTCAACAACCTCTGATGTTCACACTTCGACTTCCGATAAGTCAAACCAGCACATACCACTTCAACCACTTCTCTCTCCATCTATCTCAATGTTCTTCTTCCAGAGTACTCTTATCCAACTCACACTATTTGGAACACACACTCCATCACGACATCTCATGGTACCATTCTCATCAATCCGAAAATCAGGTCTTCAACTTCAATTCATTAAATTCAATCAATCTATTAACTCAAATTAGAACTTCGTCTTCTTCGAATCTTATCAAGAATACCTATAGTCAGTCTCAAGATACAAAGCTCAACTCCCTAATATATTTTCTTCACAGACCAAACTCATATCCCGAATTTGCTTCATCAGTTCTAACTCATTACCATCATCATTGGTATATACAGAAATTTCCAATTCGATACCTCTGCTACCACTTGGTCTCACTCGAATGGTAATTCAACCCAAAACCATACTCCTTCAGAAGTCCCTATTTATTTCCTCTGCACCATATTGAACTCTTTTTCAAATCAACAAATACCTTAAGTTCTTAAGATCACCAACCATCTCAAATCTCAACTAAACAATTGAGGCTTCCAAACTCCGGCACAAACATGAAACAACAACCAACTCCAATTACTTGTCAGATAATTCCCTTATGTACTTTAAGTTTCCTTAAAGCATAACCAAAACTCGATGATGTTGTACTTAACATATCCCCCAATCATATCAACCAAACATCACAAAACACAATAATTTGTTCTGTCGGATTCGGCAAAACCAATACACGAGCTGTTGACAGCTTTCCTAACAATTCCTTAAACTTTCTTCACAGTAGAATATTACTACTTCTTCTCCAACACTGATAACTCAAGTTCCCGATGCTCAACATGATCCTCTATACTCTTTGAGTATATCCAAATATCATCGGTTACCCAACCATTGACTCACTTAATTAAGTATGGAGAATCCTATGCCAAACGGACACTCAATTTGTGAGTCATGGCGGAAATACAAACCGCACTTACTACAACAACCA
The DNA here is from genome assembly GCA_963859935.3 of Lathyrus sativus. Taxonomy (NCBI): domain Eukaryota; kingdom Viridiplantae; phylum Streptophyta; class Magnoliopsida; order Fabales; family Fabaceae; genus Lathyrus; species Lathyrus sativus. The sequence continues at coordinate 184,022,102 of OZ012736.1, read as the reverse complement.
AACATATTCCATCAATAAATAATTAATTCCATGTCACTACTTCACCATCACATAAAGCATTGTTTCCCGCGCTTCTAATCTTGCGTCATTCCGAGTTACGGTCCTCCCGTTACGACAAAAATACGAAAACAACATTTCCACACTTAGAAGGCCATTCAACACATCTTCAACTCTTGAAATGTTTAAAGGTCTAATTATACCAATATAGTATCCCACACCTTACTTCCTTTAATAATCACCAGAAGTCACTATCCACCCTTTATATACTTGACTTCACAATCTGTTGCCACAGCACACACTCCAGACACAAGTCTCAAAACTACTCAATCAGTTTAATTCCTTGACTATCCAAATAGACATACAATATAGAGCTCTTAATATCGGACTAGTTCCCGTATCTAAGTCAATCACAACTCCACTTCATGTCCTGGCTGTATATCACTATCTTGTCAGAATAACTTCCAGACAACCACAATTAATCGGCAAACCGCCAACTTCCCACTTTCGTTAACACTCAAAATTTCCAGCAAAATGAAACATCTCATCACTGTCCTGCGCCGACTCATCAAAACAATTTTTCAGCACTTGGCTTAACTCCAAACAATTCATTGCTCACGCCATCTAAGCTTGCAAGACACGTCTATCCCATCCAACACAATCCCAACTACTATCAACAAGAGATTAAGGGTGATCAGTTCCTCAATTTATCGATAGACAGCCGAAAATCATGATGGGGTATAAACCATATTTACCAAACTATAAGAGCGTTTAACCACACACTGAGCTACAACTCTGCACTTGCAGTATCCTGGAGAAGCACAAGTTTCTCCCCCACTTAGATCATTCCCACTTCTGTAGACAAAGGTTAGACAACAAACATGTATCGACAGTGTTTTCACACACATGTCGCATACAAGGGAACAACCAACATTAGACAACTTGGCCGGACAGACCGACCTGCTCTGATACCACTAATGTAACACCCTTCTAAACCCCACGGATAATATATGAATAATCAGAGTAAATTTCCATGCATTTACAAAAGGGCATTACACATAACTTTCAAAATATCAAAACCACCTGTCATGCTCATTACTATTTCAATATAAAATTATACTTTACAAAACTTCACTTTGCATGTAGCAGCGGATTCAATTATACCACAATTTTCATAAAAGAAACATTTGTTTTTATCACATAAAACAACATCACTTAGGCACTAAGGCCAACATCATAATATTCCAATGGATATAAACACGTTTATAGAGTACACAATGTATATCTTAAACACAACCAAAGCGATCCCAGTGTTACATGACCAGAGCATGACTCGACCCAACATAATTAAATCACTAACGGCTACACCAAAAGCGACCTCGTAACTACGAGCAATACTACTCCTTGATACCTACACGATGCCATGTAGGACATCATTCCAGCAGAAGGGTGAGAAATATTATCATAATAACAATGCATATAATTATATATACACAAATGCACAAGCACAAAATACATATATTCCACATTTTCTCACCACAATTCATTATAACTCATCATGTACAATACAACATATATATATAATCAAATATGGATAATCACCAAGCATATTCATCATGCACGTATCCATAAATCTCAACATTCCACATGAACATACACATATTATGTTTACTCACTAATTCCGAATTACACATTCACAATTCTCAAATCAGCAATTCATGTTCATAAGCATACTTTCATACAATGATCACATATTCACAACTCTCAATTACACAAGTAATGCACATACGCATATTCCACCATTCTCACCATACTTCACCATAACTCATCATATACTTCACAAAGAATATATATATATATATATATATATATATATATATATATATATATATATATATATATATATATATATATATATATATATATATATATATATATATATATATATATATATATATATATATATATATATATATATATATATATATATATATATATATAGGCAAATATGGACAATCATCAAACATATCCATAGTTCACAATTACACAAGTCATGTACATACACCTATGAATAACTTCATACAACAATCATATATTCATTCCATGAGACTCAATGCAACTCATGCCATGTGGTACCAACACTTGTTATCATTTTTCGGTTTTTACACTTAAACCGGGTCCGTTCCCTATACCGATAACAACAAAATCCCGTTCCCTAAGCTTTCAAACCCACCCTTCTAGGTTTGGGACAAGCCACTAGTCTCCACGAAACTAGCAAATATTGCCTCTTGACTAAATGATGCATATGCAATCAACAACAAAATGCACTTAAGACCGATCACACGTCTTAATCCCATGCATTCACATAATTCCTCCCTTCAAGAATTAAACAAGATTGCACACAACATATCATATAATCAAGTATTCATACTTTTCATCAACATATTTGTCAAACAATGCACGCATATCTTACAATATGCTCCCATGCATTAATTCACAATAATCGGATACAACAAATATGCATTCATAATTCAACCTCATTACCTTTTCAAACAATGCACACATATTCACAATTTGTTCTCATGCATTCACAATATCGCATACAATCAATATGCATTTACACTTCAATATCATTACCACATTTATCAAGCAATGCACACATATTCACAATATGTTCTCATGCATTCTTCACATACAAACAATATGCATATATTTGTCAAAAGACTATATTTCCTAATCGATTCCACCATCTAGGATTCACGCCATACGGCTACTCACAGCATATCATATCACAATATGCACAAGCTATACGTTATATAACAAAAGTATTCTGCACAATAACACATCAATCACACACATTCGCGACGGTAAAAATCAACACAATAATATGTTTTCAATTTTCTGCTATAATTGAACCAGGTACAGGCCTCAAAGCCATTTTTTATAGAAAGACAATCTTGTTAACTTACCAACGCTTCGAACGGGGGTCAAAACCGACTTACGGTTCAAGAGTTATGAATTTTCGAAGTTTTCCAAAAAACCAGAATTTTGCCTAAACACGGCTACGGGATTTTGCATTTTCGCCGGAAAATCCGACCGATTCAATTTTTTTTTTCCGAAACAAACACATACTCATACTCACCTAACATATAGAAGTGAATTAGAACCATTAAACACGATTTCTACGACGTCCGATTTTCACTCAGATCTCAAACCCTGAATTATCCAAAAATGTCAAAACTCACAAACTCAACCAAATTCAAACAAACGAAATCCAATAATCACGGCTAAACATTACCCGACTAAACCATGCAATTTATTTTGAATTCTAACCGTTCAAAACTCAATTCTATCGATTTAACTCATTTGCCCTAGAAATGGAAAATAGAGAAAAACACCCAACAAATCCAACACAACTCATACATAATCATACACATTGATCAAATAATAATGTTTCTCACCCTTACCTTGATTGGATTGAAGCTTGAAGTTGATTCTTGATGATTTCTCTAAGTTTCCCTCTTCTCTTCTCTTTTCTCCTCTTTCTCTATTCTTTCTCTCCTTTTCTTTCTTTCTTTCTCTTATGTTTCTATCTCTTTTCTTTTCTCTCCAATTTCCCTTATATATCCTTCTATTTTCTTCCATCATAATTCTTCTCTCAAAAATATCTATCAATTCATTTCTCACAAAATATCTCATTTTATCATTAATTAGAGAATATCTAATAAATCCATATTATTCTACCAAGTAGAATAAATTAATTAAATCCATTAACTCATTTAAATAAATCCAATAATTTATTTAAATCAGATAAATCACATAAACCAATTAATTAGCACAATTAATCACTTATTGAAAAATTGGGCTGTTACAGACCTTGCAATTTGATCGAACTGCGGTTGAGAAGCCTGTGGAGGCATTATGTGATAAGCAGAATGATATTGCAACGGTGACGATCCCGAGGAAGACTATAACGATAACGGCGTCCGCCCAGCGGCCAACTATTACAATTACCAAAGCAGGGTCTGTTCCCTTTGAGAGTACGAAAGTTGTCCCGTGGATATACGGAATAGAAGCATATTGCAACAGTGAAAAGATTGTCGTGAATAGCCAGCCAGCTGGGGCTGTTGATAATGTCGTTGGAACGGGGGGCATGACCCGTAGCGGAAGGATCTTTACCTCACCTGAAATAGAAGCAGAGAGATTGGCCAAAGGAAAAGCCAAAGTAAGTGAAAGCGGACCTACTCAGTTGAAAGAAAAGGATACGTCACTCAAGGACGTAGAGGAGTTCATGAGACTGATTCGCAAAAGCGACTACAAAATTGTTGAACACCTACAGCAGACGCCGTCGAAGATTTCTATCTTGTCGTTGTTGTTATGTTCCGAGGCCCACCGGAACGCCTTGCTAAAGATTCTGGATACGTCATTTGTGCCTCAAGAAGTTTCTGTAAATCAGTTGGAGGGGATAATGGCACATGTCAATGCTGGACATAGCCTGGGTTTCACAGCAGACGCCGTCGAAGATTTCTATCTTGTCGTTGTTGTTATGTTCTGAGGCCCACCGGAACGCCTTGCTAAAGATTCTGGATACGTCATTTGTGCCTCAAGAAGTTTCTGTAAATCAGTTGGAGGGGATAATGGCACATGTCAATGCTGGACATAGCCTGGGTTTCACAGATTTTGATCTAACACCCAGGGGTCGAGAGCACAACATGGCTTTGCATATATCGGTGGAATGCCGGGGCACCGTAATGTCGCGTGTATTGGTGGATACTGGATTGTCGTTGAACGTATTGCCAAAGAAATCCATGATGAAATTAGACATACGGGGAATTATTTGCACGCCCAGCGATTTGGTTGTGAGGGCGTTTGACGGGACGAAAAGATCAGTGTTTGGGTCAATAACATTACCGCTTCAGGTGGGGCCAGAAATTTTTGATACCGAATTCTACATCATGGATATCCATCCAGCTTATAGCTGCCTTCTTGGGCGCCCATGGATCCACGCTGCAGGGGCCGTAACGTCCACATTGCATCAGAAGTTAAAGTACATGGTGGGTGATAGTGTTGTTACCGTTTGCGGGGAGGAGGACATTTTGGTCAGTCACCTGTCATCATTCAGATATGTTGAAGTCGACGGAGAAATACACGAGACACCTTGTCAAGCCTTCAAAGGGTTGCGAATTAAAGACAAAGCTCAGGGTCCCAGCAAAATGCCAGAGGTGGCAGTATCATCCTACAAGGAAGCTCAGGCTTTAGTGCAGACTGGTGAACTAAAGGTTGGGGGCAGGTACTGGAGATTCCCGTGAAGAATGACAAGTTTGGGCTAGGGTATCAACCGACGTCGTCAGCGTCATCTTCAGGAGCGCCCAGGTTCAAGGGACCGATAACGATTACGCCAAACGGGGTGTGCTTTGAGACGATCAAAGCTATTTCCGATGCTGAAGACGGAGATAGTGGTTGCGATATGGACGCGTGGATCAAGCCAAGCATGCCAGGACGAAGTCTCTGCAACTGGTCCATCTGGGAAACTGTCCCACTGACTCTTAAACAGTAATGATTTATTTTGTCAATTGTTGAATAATCCTATGTCCTACCCGGGGCATAGTGATTTTACCTTAGGGTTACTTGATTATGTGTATTGCACTGTTTTAATCATGAAATAAAGGCGTTTTTCATATACAAATATTGTGATCCCTGTTTTTCTTGTTTTTTCTTTAACAATAAATGGCAACGTGCTTATTTGATTTGTTTGCGTTTTGAAGCATTTAACCATTTCCTTTGCAGGACTAATATTTCAGATGACATCTTCTACGAACCGCCTATGACTCATTTCGACTTCGAGCACCCGGTATTCCAAGCAGAGGAAGAGATTGTTGAGGATAGCGACCTGCCAGAGGAGCTGACTCGTTTGTTGAAACAGGAAGAGAGAATCATTCTGCCTCATCAGGAGGAAATTGAGATTATCAACTTGGGGTCGGAAGAAGTTGTGAGAAATATCCGTATAGGGGCTGCACTGCAGAGCGACATCAAGCAAAGGCTGATTGAGATACTGCGAGAGTATAGTGATATATTTGCTTGGTCGTACGAGGATATGCTTGGGTTGGATACGGACATGGTTGTTCACTGTCTGCCATTGCGAGAGGAATGTCCGCCTGTTAAGCAGAAAATCAGAAGAACCAGACCAGACATGGCTGTGAAAATCAAAGAGGAAGTTCAAAAACAGTGGGACGTTGGTTTCCTAGCTGTTACAACCTATCCGTCATGGGTCGCTAATATAGTACCAGTGCCGAAGAAAGACGGTAAAGTACGAATGTGTGTAGACTACCGTGATTTGAATAGGGCGAGCCCGAAAGACGACTTCCCACTTCCTCACATTGATGTGCTGGTTGATAACACTGCTCAGTTCTCCGTATTCTCCTTCATGAACGGCTTCTCAGGCTATAATCAGATCAAAATGGCACCAGAAGACATGGAGAAGACTACCTTCATTACTCCCTGGGGAACATTTTGCTACAAAGTGATGCCCTTCAGACTGAAGAACGCTGGGGCAACATATCAACGTGCTATGACGACTCTCTTTCATGACATGATGCACCAAGAGATTGAGGTTTATGTTGATGATATGATTGCCAAATCTCAGACAGAGGAGGAGCATTTGGTTAATCTGCTGAAACTGTTCAAAAGACTTAGGATGTTCAGGTTGAGACTGAACCCTAACAAGTGCACCTTTGGGGTGAGATCGGGTAAACTGTTGGGGTTTATTGTGAGCGAAAAGGGAATAGAGGTTGATCCTGCAAAGATAAAAGCTATACAAGAAATGCCGACGCCTAAAACAGAAAAAGAAGTGCGTGGGCTTTTAGGGAGGTTGAACTACATTGCTCAGTTCATATCTCACCTAACTGCGACATGCTAGCCGTTATTCAAGTTGTTGAAAAAGGATCAGGTGTTGACCTGGAATGAAAATTGTCAAAAGGCGTTCGACAAGATAAAAGAATACTTGCAGGAACCTCCTGTTTTGATACCCTCAGTGGCCGGGAGACCTTTGATTATGTATTTGACGGTTCTTGAGGAAAGTATGGGTTGTGTTCTCGATCAACACGACGAGACCGGGCGTAAAGAGCATGTGATCTACTATTTGAGTAAGAAGTTTACCGACTGTGAGTTCAGATACTCAATGCTCGAGAAGACGTGTTGCGCACTAGCCTGGGCTGCCAAACGTTTGAGGCAATACATGCTGAATCATACAACCATGCTAATTTCAAAGATGGATCCAATCAAATATGTGTTTGAGAAGCAAGCACTCTCCGGAAGAATTACCCGATGGCAGATGGTGTTAACAGAATACGATATCCAATATGTCTCGCAAAAGGCTATTAAAGGTAGCGTTCTGTCAGAGTACCTTGCTGAGCAGCCTATTGAGGATTACCAATCGATGAGGTTTGATTTTCCTGACGAGGATATCATATACCTGAAAATGAAAGATTGTGAAGAACCGTTGCCGGACGAAGAACCAGAGTTGGGTTCCAAATGGCAGTTGATATTTGACGGAGTAGTTGATTCCTATGGTAGCGGAATAGGTGCAATTATCACTACTCCTCATGGGTTGCATATCCCATTTACTGCCCGATTGACTATTCCCATTACCAGTAACGAGGCAGAATATGAGGCTTGCATCATGGGTCTGGAAGAAGCCATTGATTTGAGAATCAAGAACCTGGATGTATACGGAGACTCAGCTCTAGTGGTGAATCAGATTAAAGGAGAATGGGAGACACGTCAGCCCAATTTGATACCCTATATGAATTATGCAAGGAGATTGTTGCCTTTCTTTGACAAGGTGGAATTGCATCACGTACCGCGGGCAGAAAATCAAATGGCTGACGCCCTGGCGACATTGTCTTCAATGTGTAAAGTTAACTTCTGGAACGAGGCTCCCCGGATTGTTATCTCTCGGCTCGATAGGCCTGCATTCATATTTTCCATTGACGAGGCTCCCGATGGTAAGCCCTGGTATTTTGACATCTAGAATTTCCTGAAGAACAAGGAGTATCCGGCTGGGGCATCCAGTCGAGATCAGAAGACTCTCAGGAGATTGGCTGGCAATTTCTATCTGAACCCGGACGGTGTCCTGTATAAAAGAAACCACGACCTGGTGTTGCTATGTTGTGTAGACGAGAAAGAGGCGAAGTTGCTCATGGAAGAGATAAATGAGGGTACATTTGGTACACATGCTGGTGGGCATGCTATGACGAGAAAACTGATGCGGGCAGGTTATTATTGGCTGACTATGGAAACAGATTGTTTCAAGTTTGCAAAGAGGTGTCATAAATGCCAGATTTACGCGAACAAAATCCATGTGCCAACAAGTCCTCTGAATGTGATGTCGTCACCGTGGCCTTTCTCAATGTGGGGAATTGACATGATTGGCAAGATTGAGCCTACGGCATCAAACGGACACCGGTTCATTTTGGTGGCAATCGATTACTTCACCAAATGGGTGGAAGCAGCATCATACGCCAATGTGACCAAACAAGTGGTAGCCAGATTTATCAACCGAGATATTATCTGCAGATATGGAATCCCTGAGCGGATTATCACCGACAACGGTTCAAATTTGAATAATAAAATGATGAAAGAGCTGTGTCAGAATTTTAAGATTGAGCATCACAACTCTTCTCCTTACCGGCCCAAGATGAATGGCGCTGTCGAAGCGGCCAATAAGAACATAAAGAAGATTGTTCAGAAGATGGTTGTGACGTATAAGGACTGGCACGAGATGTTACCTTTCACTTTGCACGGTTATCGTACGACGGTACGCACATCAACCGGGGCAACCCCTTTCTCATTGGTATACGGGATGGAGGCGGTGTTACCGTTGGAGGTCGAGATTCCTTCCCTAAGGGTTTTACGTGATGTCCAACTCGACGAGGCAGAATGGATTAAAGATAGACTGAATCAGCTAAGCTTAATGGATGAGAAGAGACTGGCTTCTCTAGCATACGGTCGGTTGTATCAGAGCCGGATGAAGAAAGCTTACGACAAGAAGGTGTGCCCTCGAAGCTTTCAGACGGGCGATCTTGTTTTGAAAAAGATTCTCCCGCCACAATCAGATCACAGGGGCAAGTGGACTCCCAATTACGAAGGTCCCTACGTTGTCAGAAAAGTCTTCTCTGGAGGAGCCTTGTTACTATCCACCATGGATGGTGAGGACTTTACGTCTCCTGTGAATTCAGACGCAGTTAAAAAATACTTTGCTTGAAAGTGACCTGCTGGACAGTAAAAAGAGAGTCCAGGCAAAAATGGGGCATCCCGGCGAACCATAAAAAATGAATAAAAGGTTCGGGCAAAAGTTAGGGATAAAATTGAAAAGATGTACACCGACGAAGTTGAAAATCTGAAAAGGGCGACTTCGGCAAAAAAGGGTATCCCGGTGAATTGAAAACCCGCAAAGGGCGGTTCACGCAAAAGTTAGGGATTGAAAAAGCAAATGACTGCGGTCCGGATTTGATACGGCATTGCTTAGTGGTTTAGGAGTACCTGGGGGCCGTCTATCCAAAAACAATCTCTTTCGAAGATCGAGTACCGGGAAAGCGCAGAGTCAGGCGAGTCATAGGAGGATCAGCTCATGATGTTTGTCTGTGCCACGTTGCCGACATGTATACAAATATTGTTTTGTATTTTCTTTATGCTTCTTGTGCATACGTTTATGTGTGTTTGTGCGTAACTTCCTCTTTTCAGGAGTTGCATCCAGTGTACAAAACTTTGCTTATTCAAAGGCCCGTTATCAATAAAACATGTTATTCAGTACTTGATGCTTGTTCTTTACTGTTTTGTTTGTGAAAGACACCGATGTTTTTGATAAACTTGCACTTACATAATCTTGCTGGCCCTTGCCAATAATTGCTAAAACTTCGAATTGACTGAAGTAATGTCACAGACGCTAACCCGAATAGATTCTGTTGTATAGGCTTATTCTGCCTCGTTTGTGTTTTGCAGGGTTCCTACCTTTGGAGCAAACGGTCAGGAATTGTGTTCCCCAGCCAAGGTCGCTTGACGTAAGACCTGACTCCAGTTGATGTCATTCCTCAGCTAGTCGCAGCTTATCCCCAGAGTGTTGAAATGACATTTATCCCTTCCCGAAGGAGGGAATTATTTTCCCCAGGAGAGTGTCCTCATGGAAAGCCGTCCATAAGATTAACCCCAGCAAGTCAAAATCAATGTCCCCTGCAGAGTTTGCGCTCCTCAGCGAATCGAAGATGTGCACATTCAATCTCCAGCATGGGAGATTCCCGCAATAGTTAACCAAGTTGTTGGTTCGAAAGGTTTATATCCGCGAAGGATGGTTTTCTCGCTCCCCACGAGTCATCTTTCCTCCGTCGGGATGATTGTCCCCAGCGGAGTGGTAACTCTGAATGTGTAAACTGTGCCCAGACAGTGTGCTTTGCCCAGAAATGTCGCTTCTTCCCCAGCTAAGTTTGGTCACCAGCAGGGTGTTTGTTCTTTCCTCCCAGTGGAAATTGATGTTTAATCTCTCCCCGGAAAAGTTGACTGTGTTTTCGGCATTTATTTTACCGGAATTCCTTATGATACTTGTTCTCCCCAAAGGAGTTGGCTTTATCCCCAGCATTCATGTTGTTGAGACAACACTTATCGGAGTGGCCCCGACAGCTTGAACCTGCATTTGCATTTGCATATATCGTCATATTTGCATCTACTCAAACACGTAGCATTTCTGTGCCGTACGGAGCATTACGCCATTTTCAAACATACGCATTTTGAAACATAAATCAGGTTGGTTAACCTTTTGCTTTCAGGTGTGTTTTCTCAGCAGGAGCATGGAGTTCTAGCTCAGATCTATTACCAGGTATTTGAGGTCTCGCCGTGAGACGTGTGATGATACGATTCATCTTACTATTTTCCCCACAGAGTTGCTTGTCGAAGTTTCTCTTATCCGGCCAGCGGATTATTTTCTTCAAATTTGCTGTTACGTCAGCGTCAAAGGGTTTCATGAATCAAAATTTCAGAAGCTGCCGCCGGTTATCGAAACAGGCATCCGACAGTTTGGTTTCCAAATATCCCCAGTAGACTCCTCAAAGTCGCTGTCACGTTAGTGCTAAAAGGTTTGTGGGTTGGGACCAATGGAGTTAGTTACTGCAGAGATAAGTAGAGAAACTGTATCCAGAGTATCTTCCCATATGGATAAATAAATGTGTTTTCCTACTGGTTGACAGAAGTACTTCCCCGGAAGTCGCCAAAATTTTATTGCCTATGTTGATAGGAGTTCCTCGTGTTGACGAGATATGAGTCCTGACGTGGACAATTTATTCCTGTATTGACGGGATTTCTTCGTGTTGGCGAAGTGTGCGTCCTAACGTGGACAAATTTATTTCCTCGTGTTGACGAGATGTGCTAGTCCTAACGTGGGAAAATTTGATTTCTCCGTGTTGACGGAATGTGAAGTCCTGAAGTGGACAAATTGATTACTCTTCATGTTGACGAAATGGTGTCTTGACGTGGACCATTCATCCCCAGTAGGTATCTTTCTTTGTATTGGCGAAATGTGCGTCCTGATGTGGACAAGTTTATAGTTCCTCGTGTTGACGAGATGCGCGAGTCCTGACGTGGACAAATTTATCTTTCTTCGTGTTGACGAAACGGTGTCCTGACGTGGACAATTTACTCCTATGTTGATAGGATTTCCTCGTGTTGACGAGATGTGAGTCCTGGCGTGGACGAATCAAGTTACCTTCCCTCGTGTTGACGAGATGCGAGTCCTGATGTGGACAAGTTTACCGTTCTTCTTGTTGACGAGATGGAATCCTGACGTGGACAAATTTATTTCTCTTCATGGTGACGGGTTTATTTCCTCGTGTTGACGAGATGGGAGGCCTAACGTGGACAATTTATTCCTATGTTGATAGGAGTTCCTCGTGTTGACGAGACGCAAGTAAGATTTTATTGCCTGTGTTGACGAGATGCGGACAACTCATCCCCAGCGAAGCCGCCGGGATTTCTCCGTGTTGACGGAATGTGGAGTCCTGATGAGGACAAGTTTTATTCCTATGATGATAGGATTTCTCCGTGTTGACGGAATGTGGAGTCCTAATGTGGACGAGTTTATGATGGGATTTCTTCGTGTTGACGAAGTGTGCATCCTAACGTGGACAAAGTTTTGCTCTTGTTGTTGAGATTTCTTCGGGTTGACGAAATGTGAGTCCTGACGTGGACATATTTGTATTTCTTCGTGATTTGAAGAAATTTGGGTCCAGATGTGGACAAGGTTACTCCTGTGACGACAGAATCTCTATGCGTGTTGACGAATTTGTTTCTCTTCTTGTGTTGACAAGGTTAGTCCAGTTGTGGACGGAGGTGTTTTCGCAAAAAAATTATTCAGTACCTGTGGCGTTACATAGGTGGTTGAAGGTGAAATCAGAATTATTATCAGATGTTGGATCAGTTGTTGCCGTAACAACCGGATTCAGATTGGGGATGTTGCCCCCCAAATAGTGTAGTTTATTTCTGCGGTTGGCAAATTTCCAGGTTTCCTGGTATTCAACCGTCTCGTACCCCAATTGTTTGAAGGTCGTTCGCTCTTCACCCAGTCGGGTCCAAGCCGTTTGAATAGGGGCAGCTGTTGCACCCCAAAATTTGCTCAACCTTTTCTTGCCTGATTTATGTTTCATTGCATTTCATTTGCATAGTTACATCATGTACATAGTTCTAATCATTTGCATATCATAGCATATCACTCATCCAAAAGGGGTTCAAGTGTGATTCTTATAAAAAGAGCCTAGCAAGAGGTCTTATCCAAGTATGAGAAGTCATCCAGGCCATCAAGAAATGACTTGAAGTCTTGAGAAGTTTGAGTGCCTACATGTGGGTTTTGCTCATATCTTGAGGAATATTGAGTATCATCAGTGGGATTATGGAACATGGAATGTGAATTTGAGGTGTGTATGGATCTCATGGAGTGCCTAGAGGGCCCTATTGAAGCTGAGACAAGTCATTGATTCAAGTACAAGAGCCATAATTGAGGTGCAGTCAACTAGGGTTTCATCTGGGTCAATCCTAGGTCAATTGAGTAATTGAATAGCATCAAAGCCTACTTTGAGGTCATGGGATTCATGGATTGGTATGTTGATACATGTGTGGTGTTGTGCCAAGATCAAGCAAAGAGGAATCCTGAAGGTGGGGAGTTGCTAAATTAGGGATTCAGTGCAAATCACCCTGTTTAGTGCCTAACTTCAAAGCCACATAAATCAAGATGAAAGTTTCAAATGGATCTTTGGCCAACATGAAACTTGTATAGCATCTCAATACTTTTAATTTGAGTACTATAAGTCCTCAAGTGGATTTTTAGAACTCAAGTTATGGTCCTTGCAAGTTACAGGTCATTAGATGACTATGAGATTTATCTGTGAAAGTCACTTGACTTCCAAGCAACTTTTTCCCTTCAAGGAGTTTTCAAATGGACTTTTTGTCCACATGAATGTTGTTCCTTATCCTCTTAGCTTTCCATAGAGTACTAGAAGTCCTTGATAGGATTTGTAGAACTCAAGTTATGATCTTTGCAAGCCAGGGGTATTTTGGGAAAGTGAGATTATAGGTCACTTTGGATTATTGGTCCATAACTCCAATGTGCAAGCTTCAAATGGAAAATTGTTCAACATGGAACTTGTTCAAAATGATGTTTTGAGTGCAACCAAGAGGTCATGAGAGTTTGGTTTGGCTTGGAACACAAAGTTGCTTGAAATGGCTTAAAAAGGAAGAAATTAAAAGCATTAAAAGGCAAAAAAAAATGGAATTTAATGATTGGTGTCCAAACAGGTCCATATTATATGTCATTTTGATCAGAAAATGCATTTTGAGAAGGTTGGCAATATTACATTTTGCACTTGAGGCCATTTTCACATACTTCCCTTTTGTAACTTAAGATTGAAGCAACATAGCCAATTCACTTCCTTTGGATCAGAAACAAGGAGCTACACATCCTATTCAATTCTAAATGTCATAAGAGGAGAAATTCAAGCGAAATTGAGAGCTAGAACAGGGAAATTCACTAGCTGAACATAAGAGAAATTGAAGGAGCAAGAGAAATTCAATTTCTCATTCTGTTAGTTACAGAACTTTCTAGAGGTTTCCATCAACTTCTATATAACCAATACAATGTGTTCAGGCCATTTTTTGGGCAAGAGTTGAAGAGGATCAAGAGAGAGCAACTAAAATTTTCACATTGCATATCAGAATCGGGTTTTGGAATTGAGGTGGATTCATTGCAAATTGTTGATTGTAGAAGCTTGAGAAGGTGCTATTGATTGATTCTGGAAAGAATTGGAGCTTGATTCGAAGGAAAACCTACTCTGTTCATCCATTTACACCAGGTTTGGATCTTTCAATTTTTGCTCTAGATTATAGGGAATTAGGTAGAAATGATCATGTGGATAGGTTATAGACTTTGCTAGGATGGATTTCAGTACAAGAATTGAGCAGTTAGAGACACTTTAAGTGTGATGCCATTTTCTGTTGAGAAGAATAACTCACGATTCTTGAGGTTTCAAGCATGTTTAGATAGTGAGTTTTGAAGCCTGAAGAGTGTAGTTCATGCTAGTGCCATTAATTGCAAGAATCGTGACAATCAAGATTGGGGTGAATTTCTGAACATTTGATCGGTTTTGGATTTAGAGAAAGAATCAATGATTTTGGAGTGCATATTTGAACTCAGGGGATGATTTTGAGTGGGATTGGGTATTAAGATGTTGTGTTTGGTGAGATTTTGTAAACCCCTCGCCGGAGACGACGGTGGCGCTGTAGCTCAGGCCGCCTGTTGCACCCCAAAATTTGACCAACATTTATTTACCAAGCTTGTGTTCACCAGCATGATCATCTGCATCTCATTGATATATGGGCAGTAGATCAAGAGGTATGATCACCCAGCAAGAGTTGTATGAGACTTGGAAGCTAGCCAAGAAGGTTGTTCAAGTGTTCAAAGGTTGATATCTTTGTCAGAGAACTCAAGAGATCCTCAGAGAGATTGGTTGAAACCAAGGTTGTGTGTCTCATAAAGTTGTAGGAGCTCCTCAGATGATTCTGAGACTATGAGGATGGACTTGAAGCTTTGAGATAGCTTATGAGATGTCTTGAAAGCCATCATGAAACCTAGAGAGGTCATTGTACAAGAATTCAGAAGATTCAGCCATGAGTGGGGGAATTAGGGTTTGACTGGGTCAACCCTAGGTCAACTGATGATTTGGAGAGGGTTGATACCTAATCCAAGAGCCATGTGATCATGGATTGATGCATTGAGATGCTATAAGGATGATTCATAGACCAACTCATCATGATTGAGGAGTTTGAGAAGTTTTAAGCTAGGGTTTCTAAGGCTTGACAGTGCAAAATCCCCTAGTTTGATCCCTATCTTCAAGGCAGTTTAGCTCAAGATGTGATTGTCATCTCATCTTCCCCATAACATGAATATTGTAGAGCTTGTTCTTAGCTTTAATTTGAGTACTAGAAGTCCTTGATAGGATTTGTAGAGCTCAAGTTATGACGTTGACAAATTACAGGTCATCTGAGGTATGTGAATCTGGGTCCTTGAAAGTCACCCAAATTGCATCCAACTTTTTCCCTAGTAGGATGATTCCTATGAACTCTTGGTCAACATGAATGTTGTAGAGCATCTTCTTAGCTTTCTAGATAGTACTAGAAGTCCTTGATAGGATTTGTAGAACTCAAGTTATGGCTTTGACAAGTCAAGGGCATTTTGGTCATTTGGAGGTTATAGGTCATTTCAAGCATAAGGCCATATCTCCTATTTCCAAGCTTAAAATGGAAAAATCTTCAACATCAAAATTGCTTAGAATGATGTTTTAAGGCTAGTAGGGAGGTCATGAGATGTTGAAAAGGCTTGTATCAAAAAGTGATAAAAATGACCTAAAATGGAGGCATAAGTTAAATAAGTTGAAATTGAAAATTGGAAATCCCAAGTTACACATCCAAACCATGTCATATAATAGGTCATTTTGACTCTAAAAGACATTCTAAAAACAATGGTTCAGCCACAATTTTTATTTGAGGCCTAGATCATGGGGCTGCTTTGGAAATGGCTTGCTTGCATCTTAAGGCACAAATGCAAAACATGAGAAAACTCAATGAACAAGTTAGTTATGCATTTCAACACATCATACATCTCATGTGGGGAGAATTTCAAGTCAGAATTGGTGGTTACAAGAGGCTTGGCATGAGATAGCACATGATGAGAAGTGAATTCATAATGTCATGACATGAGATTTCCAATTTCTCATTGGATGGTCCTAGATGGTTCTAGATGATTCTAAACCACTCTATATAACATGTAGAACTTGCTCAGATGCAAGGTTGGTGCAAGAATTGAGAGAAGAGAGAGTTGGCCATTTCACTTGCTTCCATTGCAAGTTGAAAGTGAATTCCCTATTCTGAACCATTTCCATTCATTCTTTCCATTCATACACACTCCATTGATGATAGTGAAGCTGTGCAGATCAATTTGAGAGTAAATCCATGGTGAATTGAAGAAATAGCAATTGGATTTTCAAGGTTGCAAGTCAGAATCGAATTCTGAGATTGAAGCTTCCTCCCTCAAATCTTTTGCAAACAGCAGCAAGATCATCATCCAAGGAAACTTTCTGAAGAATTTCAAGGCTTGAAGTGGAGGTTTTCACCATCTGTTGATCAAGAAATACTAGGTTTGCAAAATTCACTCTACACCATAATTTATGCATCTTTAGGTAGAATTGTTAGGGTAGAACTGTTAGAGACCAATTGGAGATGGATTTTGGAGAGTTAGGGATCAATTGATGAAGATTGAGTTATGGACACCATTTCTTTGATGATCAAGAACTCGAGCTATGGTGAGTCATAGAATGAACTAGACATCAAGAATCAATCAGTGTGAGTTGGTGATTAATCTGAGGTAGTTAATTGCAAGAATGGTTGAAGTTGATGATTGAGCATATCTTTGATCTTGGATCGGGTTTGAGGATTTAGGATGTTTCAGTTGATTTTGAGATCATGGTTAGATTCAGCATGAAATTCTGGACAAGATAGGGTTTTAAATTTCTATTTTCCATGAAGAATTGATGAAGTTCGTGTTTGAGGAAGATGAAGCTTGGTGCCCTGCATTTTCATGGCTTCTCCAAGAACCCTAGCCAGAGGTAGAAGATAAGCGTGTGGCCATTGGATTATGGGCTGACTCTTGACTAAGACCTAGATCTCACGGTTGAGATTTAATTCCAATTTGGAGAGGGAAACCCTGAGTATGATGAAACGCGGCGTTTCATTAAAAGAACTTTGGGCTAGATTGCTTCCCACACCCCATCTTCGTGGCCCACTTGGTTTTGAACTATGTTTTATTGCTTTATACACCGTGCATTTTCCATTTTTCTTTTCATTTTATTAATTGTGTTTCTGATTGAATTGGGCCTAGCACGCATGACTACCCACACCCCCATTTTGAGCCCACTGATGAATTGAACTGGACATAGTTACTATTTGCACCCAAGTTTTATTTTTTTTCATTTCTTTTTCTCCATTTTATATTAAACTTTGAAAAACCATAATAAATAGGAAATTAATGATTTTCGCATGGGGATTTTTTCTCCCATTTCATAATAATGTCTAGAAAATTATCAAATAAAAATATTTGCATTTCATGCATTTTAAATATTTTTTGTATATTTTCTTATTTAATAGCTTTTTATTTCTTTTATGTTGATACATGAATTTGTAGAATTTTGTTTAGGTAGTCCCCTTAACATTTTTAGGCCATTCTTTTTAGGATAGTTAGATTAGAACTTTAGCTCCCCCCTGGATTTATTTCATAATTTTGAGATGAGGTTTAGGGTAGTTTTGCTTAGATGACATTAGGTTGTGTAGAATTAGGTTAATCCTTAACATAGGTCCATAATAACACTAGAATTTTGTGTTCCTAGGTCCAGATAGACATTGGGGCATATAAGGGTATTAAGGGTAGATATGTAGGATCCTCTAGAAATTATATTAGAATTTAATATAGTGGTATACTATTTTTAGATGATTTTTGTAGTTGATGATTGTTTGTGTTGCCCTTGTGGGCTTCCATTTTTTGTTTACTTTGCTTTATGGGCTTGGAAAGCTTGGTATTGTTCTGAGGAGCACTGAGGAGCAGAGAATTGAGGAGCTTGAGAGTTTGATCTTGTTTGTTTTGTTGATTGTTTAGGGTTAGGGATTAGGAAGAGTTTAGACCTAGTTAACTTCTTTCTTAAACATGGATGGTATCTTTCACCTCCATTCCTCCCTATGATTCAAAGTCCTTCCATGGTATACATCTCTCTCCTTTGGAGGGATAACTGATTGTACCTAGGAAGTAGAACTTTTGAGGGAACCATTCCTTTGATGTTGAACCCTTATAGGTCACCTTTGGTGGTCAATAAGCAGTTTGACATCCCAGCTTATCCAGTTAAGTGATTTCCTCTGGTTTGATTTTCTTGAGAGATGTTGAGCTTGAGTGTGAAGATGAAGACTTCATTGAAGAGTGTAGAAGAGGATGAATCCTTGGTTATTGCCATTCTAGCTGAAGCTTGAAGAGCAACAAGAGCAAGTTGACACTTGAAGACCCCTGAAGATGAAGTAAAGACTGAAGGATGAAGTTGACACTTCTAAGTGATTGGGATTGATTCTGAAGAGCTGAAGCTTGAAGAACAAAGGAAGTTGATACTTGCTTTGATACCTGGGAATCCTGAAGGAGCCAAGTTGATACTTATGATTAATAGTGAAGCCTGAAGGTGGATCTGATCAAGGAGCTGAAGCTCAGAGAAGATAAGTTGAAACTTATGTTGAAGGGTTGAAACCTGGAAAAGCAAATTGATATTTGTCAAGAGTGATTGAAGTCTGAAGACTGAGTTGCTGTTGGAAGAGCTGAAGCTTGAGGTTGAGAGAGGAGTTGCTTTCTTATCTTTTTCTTTGTTGTATTGACATGTTTTGTTTGACTTGCTTGATGCATTAGAATAAGTTCATATCTAGACTGGGTAGAATCTAGGAGCATGATTGCACTAGAGGTTGAGTTGCTCCCTCTGCTTGTATTGTTACTGTGTGGCTTTGCTTGCGGGTATTCGGTAGAGCCCAGCTCCCTTGCCCTGTGGTTTGTTTGCCTGATGGCATTTGATTTTATTTTCTTCTGTATGATTGCAGTTTACTGTATTTTGCTTGATAGCATGTTGTTTATATTTTAGTATGATTACTGTTATCCATTCTGGCTTGAGGTTGAGATGAGCTTGTGGAGGCTGAAGCCCCACACACATTTCCTCCCTCACTTGCATTGCATGCATTTTACTGTTTAAGCTGATGTTTTGTCTGTTTTGGGTGTATCATTGACATGATCCCTTAGGACTCTCATTTCCTTTGATAAGGAATTGATGATAGAACTTTAGGTTGAAACCTATGCATGACAACTTCTAGGAGTTCCCTGTTCAAACTTCAACCATAGGATGAATCCTTGGCATGACAACATTAGGACTTGATAGTCTCCCCATAGTTGAGCCTGTTCTCTTCTCATCTCAAAACAGTTTAAGATACAGTAATCATGAATGATTTCTTTCGTACGTTACGAGCCTTAAGCTATCTGAGAAAGGATTGTGGGAGAGTTTCTTTTCCACGGTCTGGATGGTTAGTATGGTACCCTTTGGGTGACATGCGACGCATTCACTCTCAGGTCATAGTCTCTAGTGCGATTGAAATTGCAAACACAATAAAAAACACTTCTTCCGTAAAAGATAGGAAATAAACCGTAGTTTCCCGAACTACGTAAGCTCTGATCTCTCATACCTGTTGAGAGTACGTAGGCACAGTACTGATGTATTGGCGAGCTACCTTCCCCATAACCCGTCGTAGGTCGAACTACGTTGACTCTGATTTCTCATACTCTGATGAGAATACGTAGGCATAAAGTGCGACGCTTTGTCGAGTCATTTTTCTTTTCTGTTTAAGCCAGCCTTGATAGGTAGATAGATAAAACCAACCTGTCCAAGTAATCACAACAAGCGTGGATCCCGTCGAGTACGACGGACGTGAGGGGTGCTAATACCTTCCCCTTGCGTAACCGACTCCCGAATCCAGACAATGGTTGCGACGACCTTGTCTTACCCTTTTTCGTTAGGTTTTTCCGATCGTTTCCTTTCCCGCTCTAAGGGATAAATAACGAAAGGTGGCGACTCTTCTGTTGTGCCGGCACCTTATTTTCGCGCAAGCGACAGCTGGCGACTCTGCTGGGGACTCCAACGGTTCCCTATGCGAGTCAATCCTAACGCTTGTATGTTTACTTGTTGGGTTGCGTTTATTTACTGTATTTTACTTCTCGCACTTTATTTCCCGCATTTTATTTTCAGTATAATATGATTATCTGTGCTGTTGTGGAAAGGGGCATTCTGATGAGTGAGAAGCCAGACCCAGGCTTGAGTGCACCATAGAATTAGTTGTGGAAATTAGTGGGCGCGTGCTTGCTTTGCAGGCACTGGTGTCTCATGAAATCCATGCTCAGACGAGGTTCATCCGGTTGGCTTCTCTTTGAACCCTTTGGGTTGAGACGGTTGCTGGTTTGGTGGATTGTCGACTCTGGGGACCGATCATTTGTGATTCAGCCGAGTGAGGCCGCTTCATGAGCTGGTGATGCCACACCTTCTGGGTATCGTATCACCCCTTTTGAATGTCTGTGACGCTGATGAACGCATATGATGCCGAACTTGAGACAGTTTAGGTCCATACCTGTGAGCAGGGTTGGGTTTATTGCAGGAAACTTTGACCTTCAGACTACCTGGTTTTCTTTACAGTGAATCAGTTTTGTTGGTACCAGGGTTTCTCAGTTGCAGATTTGTTTGTTCTTGATAGAGTAGGTTTTGATCAGAGGATCTTATCATCAGATGTGTATCCGTTCTTGATAGAGCAGGTTTGATCAGAGGATCTTATCATCAGATGTGTATTTGTTCTTGACAGAGCGGGTTTTGATCAGAGGATCTTATCATCAGATGTGTATTTGTTCTAGATAGAGCAGAGTTTTCATCAGATGTTGTTTGTTCTTGATATAGCAGATTTTTGATTGGGGTCTGAAGATCTCATCAGCAGATGTATGTTTGTTCTTGACAGAGCAGATTTCTCGGTCCTACATCAGAGGTCCTTATTATCAGACATTTGTTCTTGACAAAGCAGAATTATGATCCTATGTATATGGTCCTATCAGATGGTTGTTCTTGGCAGATCAGATTTGTGGTCCAATACCAGGGTTTTCTTCTCATCAGATGCAGTGGTTGTTCTTGATAGAGCAAGATTATGGTTTTGTTGATACAGAATCTCCACAGCAGCAGTTGCCTTGGCCTCCTATTGCATGATTGCATTTTGCATTAGTTTGCATATTCATTTGCATTTCATTAACGTGTGTCTGTGTTGCAGGTACCGTTTTCCCCGATCCAGGATTTCTTGCCTCCTATTGTATTGTTATGGGCTCTCTGAGGAAGACCGTGGCTTACAAGTTCCCTGCCCCTGATGTGGTTATGATGACTGGTTTGATAGCTTTAGCAGATGATTCTGTGAGGGATGAGTTCAGAAAATCTTACGGCAGGTTGCTCAATTTGGTTCATAAGCCTTCTGTATTCGAGTTGAATGGGTTGCACGCTCTGCTGCAGTTCTACGACCCTCCGCTGAGATGTTTTACTTTTCAGGACTTTGTTCTCGCACCTACGTTGGAAGAATATGCTGATTTGCTAGGTGTGCCTATCAAGAGGCAGATGCCTTTTGTTCACATGGATGCTGAGCCTGATCTGGCTGGTTTAGCTCCTTCACTTCACCTGGACGCCTCCGAGTTAGTATTGACGAGTTGGAACAAGGTTCCTAGGTTCTCCTTGCAGTTTCTAGTGGGTAAAGCTCAGCAGTGTGCCAAAGACAGATGTTAGGTCGCGTTCAATGCCATCCTCGCTCTGTGCATATATGACATTATTCTGTTCCCTCATATGCCCGATTTTGTAGACTTTGATGCATTTCACATGTTTGCTTCAGGGAATCCAGTCCCTACCTTGATCGGAGATGTCTACCATTCTATCCACTACAAAAACGAGAACAGGAGGGGCAAGAATGTCTCGTGCTGCGTACCCTTGCTGTACAAATGGCTTGATAGCCATCTGCCCAAGAGGGGTCCTTTTGTCTTGTCTGCAGCCACAGCTGAGTGGTCCGAGCGGCTGATGAGTTTATCTGCAGAGGATATTGACTGGTTCGACAGAGATAGGTTGGGTTTCTAAATGTGCCTTTGATAGGCAGGAAGGGCTGTATAAACTACAATCCGTCGTTGTTGGTTCGATAGTTCGCATATGCTTTGAGAACTCCACCGAAGGATGAAGAGGTACAGGAATCTCTGTACCTCACTGGTCTTCTAGAAGGGGATCTGTTGTCCAAGCTTCAGCCCGCGTGGAATGGTATCAGTAAGCGAGGAAAACCATTGCTGGGAAAAAGCAACAATCAAGCCTACCCTCCGTATGTAACTTGGATCAGAGCCAGGGTCGATGCTATAGGGATGCCGTTTCCTCATGCCAAGCCAAAAAGCCCTCTAATGATCGAAGAGCCTACTACTGTGCCCATTCAGCAGCATAATCAGGTGTTAGCTGAGCGGGATGAATTGAAGCGGGCGAACGAAGAACTGGAGAAGGAATTAGCTCAGCTTCGAAGCGAGAGAAACGAAGTCGTTCATTCTTTCAAAAGGAAGACAGAGTTGGTGAACCAGCTAGGTACAAACCTGACTAAGAAGATAGCCGAGCGTGAACACATGGGTCGAGACTTCAAAGCTGTCAACGACGTACTGGCTACGAAGAAGCAGCACTTGGATGAAGCATATCGGAGGATATCCAAGTTCAACCAGCACTGGAAGGCTTCCTTGGCCACCAGGAAAGAGCGGGAGGATAAGCTGATGCTACAGATCTCCAAGCTGGAAGCCCAGGTGAAGGACAGTGAAAAGAGGTTTGATGAAGAAACCGCCCGCAGATACGCCGCTGAAGGCCAGCTCAACAAAGCTCTCGCTAACCTGAAGGAGTGCAAGCTGACGTTTGAGTCCAAAAAGCGGAAGTTAGAAGATTGCTTCGGCGAAGGAGCATGGGAAAGTTAGGTTGAAGGACTTCAATATACCATTGTGCAGAGGGAATTACTCGGCGAAGGGTTGCTCACTCTGCCAGATCATCCAGAGACGAAGGAGTTGTTAGAAGAGTATCGCGCCCGTGGCCGTACTTGACTATTTGTATTCCTTTTGTTTTGATCATTGTTGTATGCTGACCATCACCAGGCTTGTTGGCTGAGGTCACGCTGTTGATTCATCTTGTACTCGCTGATGCTATGTACTGCCTTGATAGGCTTTCTTTATATATGAGATTGTTGTTTCCCTGATTGGACTCGGACTTCTTCTTATTATTATTATCAGCACTGGCACTCAAGCACTAGGATCGGGGGAGATCTCCCTAACGCACAGACACACGCATGCATTTGCATGAAGCATTTGCATGGCGAGCATTTTGTTGTTTTTCCTAACCCTTTAGTGTTTACAGGTTTTTCAGGTTTACAGGTTGTCAGACCAGGATCATGGATCAAGTGCAAACTGATGTTCAGGAGCTCCGCAAAAGGATGGACCACTTCATGGAGCTCATGCAAGTGGTCGCCAACGGCCAAGATCAGCTCAGAACTTTGGTTCGGCCTTTGATCTCCAGGGTTGATAGCAACGGCGTGCTCCACGGTGGGACCGTGCCTACTCCTCCACCAGTTGAAACTCTGCAGAATGGTGTCCCTGTGGCCGGGGGCAACAACAGTGCTCATGGCAATGTGATGGCCAACATCGGACTCAATGCGAAGGGCGTCGGTAATGGGAGTCTGGGAGCTAATGTCAATGTCGGGCCGGGCAACGGCAATGCAGGCGTCGGGAATCTGTTTGTGCCTCAGCCATGGCTCGAGGATCATCAGGATGATGTGTTCTCTCAGAAGGGTGCTGAAGGAGAGCTGAATGCTGAAGCGCGGCTTAGATTCAAGGCACTTGAAGATAAAATGAGAGATATCGAGAATCAGAATACTTTGGGCGTTGATATGTCCAAGCTGGGATTAATTGCTGATTTCAAGGTGCCTCCCAAGTTCAGGGTACCTGACTTTGAAAAATATAAGGGCACTACTTGCCCTCGTGTCCACCTGAAATCGTACTACAGGAAGATGTCTGCCTATTCGGAGGACGAGAAGTTGTTGATGCACTTCTTCCAAGACAGTCTTTCCGGACCATCCCTCGAGTGGTACATGGGTTTGGAGCCCACTAGTGTGCGCACATGGAAGGATCTCGCTGAAGCGTTTGTGCACCACTACCAGTACAATAGCGACTTGGCCCCGAACCGAGTTCAGCTGCAGAACCTGTCGCAGAGGAACAATGAAGGGTTTAAAGAGTACGCCCAGCGGTGGCGTGAGTTGGCAGCCAGGGTTCAGCCGCCGATGGTTGAACGAGAGCTCGTGCAGATGTTTGTAGCTACCCTCCCAGGGGTTTACTATGAAAAGTTAGTCAGCGGTATGTCTGGGACGTTCTCAGTTCTCATTATCATGGGCGAGCACGTCGAGAATGGAATCAAGATCGGGAAAATTCAAGGTGAGTCATCCTCAGCCGGAGGAGGTGGAAAGAAGCCTTATGCTGGTAAAAGGCGAGAAGGTGAAGCGAGCGCTGTGACCAACGCTCGAAGGAAGGGCAAAGGCCCTCAGCAGCAGATAGCCAGTATAAATATCCCAGCGGCTCCGCAGCAGCAGCAGCAGCAACCGAATCAACAGGGATATAGAAAGTACCAGAATCGGGCATCTTTGGCAAACCGTCACTTCGAGGCACCGCCCATGTCGTACGCGCAACTCTTGCAGACCTTGCTTCAGCTTCAGTTGGTCCAGAAGAGGACGATGGCTCCCTTGACAGGGGCACCTTCACCAGGGTACGATGCAAATGCCACTTGCGATTTCCACTCAGGGGCACCAGGCCACACAATCGAGAACTGCAAAGCCTTCAAGCACAAGGTGCAGGACTTGGTGGATGCCAAGATCATTAACTTCTCCGATAATGTGCCCAATGTCACGAAGAATCCTATGCTGAATCATAGGGGAGGCGGAGTGAACGCCATTATCGTAGAAGAGAGTGCAGATCTATTGACTGATGTTAGAGATCTGAAGACGCCACTTAGCTTCGTCAAAGCTAAGTTGTTGAAAAGAGGGTTCTTTCTAGGTTGCGGAGAATTATGTATGGACTGTGCTACACATTCTGATGGATGTGAGCAGTTGGTTGAAGGAATTCAAAGTTTGATGACTGAGGGGATTCTGCAGTTTAGCCGGAAGGCTGAAAGTGGATCAGGAGAGGTAGTGTTGAAGCAGGCCGATGAAGTCGCCACCATCACCATCCCTCGCCGGCCAATAACTATTTCTGCGCCCAGACCGCCTACAATTACTATTACCAAAGCTGGGCCAATACCCTTCGAGAGCACTAACGCCGTTCCGTGGCATTATGGGGCTGAAGTCTATTGCAACGGATAGAGGTTGGAGCTAGAGCCGTATGGGTCGACTGTGGAGAATCTTGCGGGAATCAGTGGTATTACTCGCAGTGGAAGAGTATTTGCACCGCCAGAGGTCGTGGCAGATAAAGTGGTCAGAGCTGATGCGGCCGATAAAGGTAAAAGTAAAGTCGTTGAAGAGGTCCCTTGTGGGGTAGAGAAAGACTTGCTTGTCAAAGATGCCGAGGAGTTTATGCGGTTGATTAAAAAGAGCGACTACAAGATTGTAGATCATCTCCATCAGACGCCCTCGAAGATTTCCATTCTCAACCTGTTGCTGTGTTCTGAAGCACACCGCAATGCGCTGCTGAAGGTGTTGAACGCCGCCTACGTACCGCAAGAAATATCGGTGAATCAGCTAGAGGAGGTGGTAGCCCACGTAAATGCTGGGAATGGGCTAGGATTCACAGACTTAGAGCTGACGCCCAAAGGGAGGAATCACAATAGCGCCCTGCACATCTCGATAGAATGTAGGGGCACGATTATGTCGCACATGTTGGTGGACACGGGTTCGTCACTTAATGTTCTTCCAAAGAAGGCGTTAATGAAGTTGGATACTCGTGGAGTGATCTGCACACCCAGTGATCTGGTTGTGAAGGCGTTCGACGGAACTAAGCGCCACGTTTTCGGGGAGGTGACCCTGCCGATCCAAGTCGGTCCGGAAACGTTCAACGCGGTCTTTTATATTATGGACATCATGTCTGCCTACAGTTGTCTCTTAGGCCGACCATGGATCCATGCTACTGGTGCCGTGACCTCCACGCTGCACCAAAAGCTCAAATATGCTGTCGGAGGAAGCATCGTAACCGTTTGCGGCGAGGAGGACATAATGGTGAGCCATTTGTCATCCTTTAAGTATGTTGAAATGGATGGCGAAATCCATGAGACTCTTTGTCAAGCGTTCGAGGCTGTTAAAGTGAAAGACGTGGCTTCTGTGGTCACAGAAAATCCAGAGATGAATCTCTCCTCCTTCAAGGAAGCTCGGGCCGTTGTCCAAGCTGGATCTACCCCAGGTTGGGGGCGAATTTTGGAGATACCCAACAAGCAGGATAAGTTTGGGTTGGGATATTCTCCTGGAGCTGAAGCTTCTTCTTCTTCGTCTAGCTGTGCGTCTCGAGGTAAAGGGCCGATCCAATTTACCAGTGGCGGAGTAATTTTTGAAAGCATCAACGCGGTGTCTGAAGACAGCGGGGATAGCGATTGTGACCTCGACTCTTGGATTCAGCCAAGCAAGCCGGGCGAGGGCCTCAACAATTGGACCATCAAGGATATCATCCAGATGACAAGTGAAGAGTAATGATTTACTTTTTCCAATCATTGTACAACCCTATGTCCTACCCGGGGCATAGCGGTTTTATTGTCAGGGCCTTGTTGGATTATGTACATGCATTTTGTTAATAAATCAAAGGCGTTTTCTTCGTATTCAAATATTGTGATCTCTGTTATTCCTGTTTTATATTTGTTTTGAAAAACAGTAAAATGGCAATGGGGTTTGTGCTAACCTGCACATCCTTGTTTTAAAACTTAACCCTTGTCATTGCAGGATCCACATAACAGATGACATCGACTCTGGACCTTCTACGGCTCACTTCGACTTCGATTGCCCGATCTATCAAGCCGAAGAAGAGATTGATGAAGACGAAGACCTTCCTGAGGAGTTGGCCCGCTTGTTGAAACAAGAGGAAAAAGTTATTCTGCCTCATGAAGAGGAGATCAAAATCGTGAACCTGGGTTCTGAAGAGCTCGTCAGAAATGTCAGGATAGGGGCTGCATTGCAGAGTGATGTCAAGCAGAGATTGGTCGAGATGCTAAGAGAGTATAGTGACGTCTTTGCCTGGTCATACGAAGATATGCCCGGACTTGACACGGACATCGTGGTCCACCACTTGCCGCTGCGAGAAAATTGCCCTCCCGTTAAGCAGAAGCTTAGGAGGACGAGACCAGATATGACCGTTAAGATCAAAGAAGAAGTGCAGAAGCAGCTTGATGCTGGCTTCCTAGCGGTCACTACGTACCCTCCGTGGGTCGCCAACATAGTGCCTGTACCGAAGAAGGACGGTAAGGTACGCATGTGCGTCGATTATCGGGATTTGAATAGGGCGACCCCTAAAGATGATTTCCCGTTGCCTCATATCGATGTGTTGGTCGATAATACAGCCCAGTTCTCCGTGTTTTCGTTCATGGATGGCTTCTCCGGTTACAACCAGATCAAGATGGCGCCGGAGGACATGGAGAAAACGACGTTTATCATTCCCTGGGGAACGTTTTGCTATAAGGTAATGCCTTTCGGTCTGAAGAATGTAACACCCATTTTAATTATTTAGTCATTTTATTATTATTTTAAATATTATATGTTGATGTGCCCTTTGGTAGGGTGTATTTGATGATGTTTGGTGGGTGTCCCTGAGATGGGAGATCATTGGTGGTAATTTGGTGAGTTTATAATAATATAAGAAATAATAGTAATATTGGTGGTGGTATTAATATTATTATTATTATTATTATTATTATTATTATATTTATGATTATTATTAATATTTGTAGTAATATTATTAATATGGAGAATATAATATTATTATTAATATAGTTATTATATTATTATGATTTTTGGTGTGAATATGATAATATAATGAATAATAGTAATATTGGTGGGGGTATTATTATTATATATTATTATATTTATTAGTATTATTAATATTATTATTATTTTGGTGAGATAATAATATTATTACTATTATTATTATTATTATTATTATTTTGGTGAGATAATAATAATAATATTATTATTATTATTATTAATAGTATTATTATGATTAGTATTATTAATATTAGTAATATTATATTAGTATTATTAATATTAAGATTATTATTATTCATATTATTTTATTATTAGTATTAATATAATTGTTATTATTATCATTATTATTATTATTATTATAATTATAATTATTGTTGGGTGTATTACTATTATTATTATTATGTTGAATATTACTATAATATTATAATAGTATTATATTATATTATTATTATTATTATTATAATGATTATTATAATTATTATATTAGAATTATTATTGGGAATATTAGTGGTTGAAATAAGTAAAATAAGAGGTGGAAGGGTTATTGGGAAGTTAGAATGGAAATATGAAAAGTCATGATAGAAACCGTGAGGAAGGAAATATGAAGGGGTAGCAAGGAGATATTAGAAAAGTTGGAATAGAGAGAAAAGGGATTACCATAGATCGTGGGAAATTGGTGTGATAATAATAATAATAATAATAATAATATTATTATTATTAATATTATTATTATTATTATTATTATTATTATTATTATTATTATTATGTTATTTTTATTAGTTATTATTATTATTATTATTATATTATTTTTATTAGTTATTATTATTATTGGGATAGGAAATAAAAAGGAAAATAGAATATGAAGGGATGGGGAAGTATTAGAGAAAATAACATGATAGAGCGATAGAAAGAGAGAAGAGGAAAGAACGAGAGAAGTGAGAAGAACGAAGGAAAAAGGGAACGAAGAACGGAAAGAAAAGAGGAGGCCAAGAGACCAAATCCAGGAAGAATTTCATCGATCAACCGATTAACAAGGTAAGGGGGGAGAAACTTGATTGGGAATGGTATATACATGTATAGGGTAGTGGGGATTCCTTAACCCCGTAGGAATGTATCGTTGATGAAGTTTTATATTGACATGCTATTGATTGTTGAGTTATGTTGATGTTGATGGATTGAAATATGTTGAGTGTTGGTGAATTGTTGTTTTTGGTTAATTTGGCGTATAGGTTGGGTTTACGGTTTTAGGGAAGTTCTGTGTGACCTTTTTGATGTGTCGATAGATTGTTTAAGTGATGACTTTGGAATAATATGTATATGATGATGTACGAATGTTTGATGTTGCCATTGTTGATTGACTGTTGGTGTTGGTTTGGTTTGAGTAAGGTTCAGAGTAACTCTAAAGTGTCGGTAGTGTGCCGTAATGTTGATCTGGAGTAGAATTATAGGAAGATTGATAAGCCTAATATGCATTGGTCGTAATACGGATAGTATAGGAAGTGGATGTTATAGAATAGGCTTGAATCAGAGAAGAGTGAGAATTCTGAACTGTGAGAACTTGAGAAGTCGCAGGCAACTCGCTAGCACTTCGCTTAGCGAGAAGGCAGCGAGCGTTCGCTAGGTGCTCGCCTAGCGAGTGAGTCTAGTAGGTTCTATTTGCCTTCGCGAGGAGGTTCGCTAAGCGAACAGGTAGCGAGCATTCGCTGGGAGCTCGCCTAGCGAGGGTGTAGCGAGCGTAGCAGAATGGGGTTTTTCTATGCTGTTATACTGTGTGCGCTAAGAGTGTAGTGCCTTTGGACTTTGTTGATTATAGGGGAGATGATTGAGTGTTATAGAGTGAGTACTCGGTGATAGTATGTGATTTCCGTTACTAATTATTTAAATGGATAATTAGTTGGTGTATGAATCATGCGGAGCATGGTGTAGTGATCAGTAGGATCGTGTATTCCCGAGTGGTGGGACGTGTTTATATCTTGGTGATAAAGTATGAACTTGTTTACTTGGTGATGGTACTCGTTTTCCTTGATATTGTTGGTGAACAATTGGTTAACGTATATGTATGTAGTGATCAGTAGGATCGTGTGTTCCCGGGTGTTGGGATGTGGTTATATATGGTGTTATAGTATGAATTTATTTACTATCCGATTGATTTATATGGTGTTGGTGTAATATATCTACACATATATGCATTGATGTATGATGATATGATCAGGAGGATCGTGTGCACTTAGTGTGCCTAAATATGATAGTTATGCATTGGTGTGTGCATATCATGGTGTTTTGGTGGGATGAATCATGTCTCAGGAGGAGCGTAAGTGATTCATCCGTACTCCTTGGTGGAGAATGGTGGGGGATAGATCATGTCTCAGGAGGAGCGTAAGTGATCTATCCAGGTTCGATTGAATGAACCAATGAGTCGGTACCGCATGCATGTTGTTGAGTTGCATATTTGCATTATAATATGTTATATTGTAATTTGAACAGTAGGTTCGTTATATGGAGTTGTTGGGGTGAATATTGGTGTGTTGGTGTGTTTTACTACCTTGTTTACATGTATTACATTACCAATATATTTTTGATCATGTTTTCTCACCCCTTGGTTGTTGTTGTGTCTGTGCTTCTCCGAAAGTACAGATAATCCAGGTACTTAGATAGCTTGGATGGTGGTGTGCCAGTCGAGTCTAGGATGCTCTGATACGTAACACGGGATATGGGTGTTTTAATTGTTTTATGTCAAACTTATTGTAATCCTGTGACGTATCACTTTTTTTTTGTGAATTATAATAATAAAGATTTTACGAAATTTGGCGGATGGCCGAGAATGTTGGAATAATGTTTT
The DNA here is from genome assembly GCA_963859935.3 of Lathyrus sativus. Taxonomy (NCBI): domain Eukaryota; kingdom Viridiplantae; phylum Streptophyta; class Magnoliopsida; order Fabales; family Fabaceae; genus Lathyrus; species Lathyrus sativus. Next base: position 183,991,093 of record OZ012736.1, on the reverse strand, counting down.
CCGCTGTATTATTTTTGAGAATAATTAATAAAGTATTTTTATAAAAATTTGGTGATGTGATATCCCACTATTTTGGGGAAAACTCTGATGTTTATTTATAATGTTTATATTTTATTTAATTTGGGAAGTGGGGTGTTACAATTGGTATCAGAGCAGGTCGGTCCGTCCGGCCAATGTTGTCTAGTGTTATTGTTTCCTGGTATGCGACATGTGTGTAAAAACACTGTCGGTACATGTTGTTGGTTAACTTCATTGGTAGAAGTGGAATGATTCCAGTGGGGGAGAAGTTGTATTTCTCCGAAAAGCTACAGTGTGGTGGCTTAGTGTGTTGAGGAGGGATATTATAGTTTGGTAAAGATGGTTTGTACCCCATCATGATTTCGGCTGTCTATTAACAAATTGAGGAACTGATCACCCTTAATCTCTTGTTAATAGTGGACGGGATTGTGTTGGATGGGATAAACGTATCTTGCAAGCTTGGGTGGCGTGAGCAGTGTATAGTCTTGAGTTAAGCTAAGTGCTTAAGGGATTATTTTGAGGAATTTGGCGTAAGACGGTGTTGAAGTGTCTATTTTGACTGAAATTTGGAATGAGAAGGAAAGTGAGAAAAATTGGGATTTGTCAATTAATTGCGATTGCCGGAGGTTTCCGGATGAGGTAGGTGATTTACTATCGGAGTGTGAAGTAAAGCTCACACGTTGACTTTGTTGTTGGAACGAGTCCGATATTAGTGACTCCATATGGTGTGTTTTCGTTGGGATTGGAGAAGTTGAAGAGTCAACTTGAAGACCTTCTAGGAGAGAGGTTCTTTTGTTTGAGTGTGCTACCGTAATGTGCACCAATTTTGTTGGTTAGACAGATAGAAGGTTTTGTGAAGCTTTGGGTGAACTATAGATAAGTGAACAGGGTGACTATCAAGGATAGGTGTTCGCTTCCAAGAGTTAATGATTTGATGGAACAATTGATCGAGGTATGTGAGTCCTTTGGTCATGTGATCTCGAGTAGAGTTCTTGTGGTGGATGGGACGAAGGTCAAAAGTTCTATCGTATTAGGAGGCTCAAAGATCTGCTGTTGAGATTGGAAGTAATTGAGTTTTAAATTATTCATGGATTTAAAATGTGTTGGATGGCTTCCTAAGTATAAAATTGTTGTTGTACGTTAAATTCCGAGATCGCAGCTTTTTACGGAATCGAAATCGGACACTCGAAAGTCGGGTAACGGTCGAAAAGAGGATTTTGGGACTGTCATGTTCGCCTGGCGAGCATACTGGCGAACGTCCATATTCGCTGCGGTGTTCGCCTGGCGAAGGGGTCCTGGGCAGAAAATGTTATTCTGGTGTTTTTGCCGTAACGGGAGAACCGTAACTCGGAATGACGCGCGGTTCGAAGCGTTGGAAAGCTATTCAAATTATCTATGAGATGGTGAAGTATTGACATAGATTTAAGCTATTTATTGATGAAGTGTGTTTGAATTTTGTGGTAAGGACGGGCGGTACGGTATGTGTTCCCGCTATAACTCACAACTTGTTTGTCCACTTGGCATGGGATCTTCTTTAATTATTTATATAAGGCGATGGTTGTGTTAATAAATGATATTTTAAGGTATTCGAAGCGTATAGAGGATTATGTTGAGCATAAGGAACTGGAGTTATTAGTGTTGGAAAAAGAGCGGTGATATACTTCCGTAAGGAAAGTTCTGCCGAATCCGATAGAACTAATTGTGGTGTTTGTGATGCTTGTTGATATAATTAGGGGATTTGCTAAAGACAACTTCAGCGAGTTTCAATTATGCAAAAGGCAACTTGAAGTGTATAAGAGAAATCATCCGACCAGTGATTTAGAGTTGGTTACTATTGTGATTGTACTGGAGTCGGAGTCTTCAAAAGTTCAGACTGAGATCGGAGATGTTTGGTGATCTTAAGAGTTTAAGGTGTTTGTTTAATTTGAATAAGACAAATATGAGGCATAGGAAATAATTGGGACTTCGAAAAGAGTACGACTTCGAGTTGAATTACCATTCGAGTAAAGCAGACATGGTAGATGATGCAGTGAGTTAGAAATATTTGCATATACCGAAGATGATGGTGAAAAGAGTTAGAACTGATTGAGAAATTTCATAATATGCGTTTTGTGAGTAAGGATACTTCTTATGGAGTTAAGCTTTTATTATTAAGATCTGACTAGTGATATCCTTGAGAAGAATCGAGAAAGTCAGAAATCTGGATTGAATAGTGAATTAGTTGAAATTGATAAATTAGAGTCGAAGAGTGGATTGTCGGGTTTGTGGAAATAATACCACGAGGTGTTATGATAGAGTATGTATATCAGATGTTGTTGAAGGGAGTAGGAGTACTCGTGAAGAAATACATTGAGGTAGATGGAGTATCCATCTCGGTGCTATGAAGAAGTAACCGAACTTGAGTAGATTGTTTTTGAGACCATGGATAAGGAGAGGTGGAATATGCTAGTTAGAATTGTCGGAATTCGAAGAGTGAACATCAGAGACTGTTGAGTCTGATGTAGTCGTTAAATATTCTAGAGTGGAAATCAGGTAGTATTTTCACGAAATTGGTGTTGAGATTTCCAAAGAATTTGTAAAGACATAATTTTAATTTGAATTGTTAGGAGTGGATTAACTATTCCGTGTTGAGGATATACGAGATGCATATTGAGAAAGTGGTGAAGTTGGATGAGATACTGACGAATATTGTGTCAGATGGAAATTTGAGGTTTATATTGAGATTTTGGAGGGGCTTACAGGAAGCTTCGGGTACTAAGTTGAAGCTGAGTTCGACCTATCATCCGCAAACTGATGGTCAGTCAGAGAGGACTATTGAGTCTGTAGAGAATTGGTGAGAGCTTGGGTGTCGGATCAAGGTGGAGCGTGGGATGATTAATTATCGTTGATTGAGTTACCTATAATAACGGTTACCATCATAGTGTCGGAATGGCACTATATGTGGCTTGGTGAGATAGGGAGTGTAGGACTCTCCTGTGTTGAAATAAATCGAGTGAGAGTGTTGTACTCAGACTTGAAGATTATGCTTGAGATGGCTGAGAAGATCGAGAGGATCCGAGGCAATATGTATTTTGAGGGTCACGCCGGTGACTGGTGTTGGTCGAGCTTCGAAATCTCAGAAGTTCGCACGTGTTCTGTAGTTATATCAGAGTGGCGCAGCGGAGGCATGGGAAGAGTAACATGTTAGACTGTTTTTCTGTTGTCGCTGTGAATTGGCATGATATGTTTCATGTGTCTTAGTCGAGAAAGTACATTGAACCAGGTGGATGATGTACAAGTGAAAAATATTCCGATTGTTGAGGCATTGCTAGTTCGTTTTGGCGAGCGAGGAACAACTCCGAAGGGAGGAGATATCTTTGGTGAAAGTAGTATGGGGAGGTGCTGCAGAAGGCAGTGTGACCTGAGAATTGGAATAAAAGATGCGGGGAGCGTATCCGAAATTATTTCCATCAGATAATTTTCGAGGACGAAAATAATTAAAGTGGGGGAGAGTTGTAACACCCATTTTAATTATTTAGTCATTTTATTATTATTTTAAATATTATATGTTGATGTGCCCTTTGGTAGGGTGTATTTGATGATGTTTGGTGGGTGTCCCTGAGATGGGAGATCATTGGTGGTAATTTGGTGAGTTTATAATAATATAAGAAATAATAGTAATATTGGTGGTGGTATTAATATTATTATTATTATTATTATTATTATTATTATTATATTTATGATTATTATTAATATTTGTAGTAATATTATTAATATGGAGAATATAATATTATTATTAATATAGTTATTATATTATTATGATTTTTGGTGTGAATATGATAATATAATGAATAATAGTAATATTGGTGGGGGTATTATTATTATATATTATTATATTTATTAGTATTATTAATATTATTATTATTTTGGTGAGATAATAATATTATTACTATTATTATTATTATTATTATTATTTTGGTGAGATAATAATAATAATATTATTATTATTATTATTAATAGTATTATTATGATTAGTATTATTAATATTAGTAATATTATATTAGTATTATTAATATTAAGATTATTATTATTCATATTATTTTATTATTAGTATTAATATAATTGTTATTATTATCATTATTATTATTATTATTATAATTATAATTATTGTTGGGTGTATTACTATTATTATTATTATGTTGAATATTACTATAATATTATAATAGTATTATATTATATTATTATTATTATTATTATAATGATTATTATAATTATTATATTAGAATTATTATTGGGAATATTAGTGGTTGAAATAAGTAAAATAAGAGGTGGAAGGGTTATTGGGAAGTTAGAATGGAAATATGAAAAGTCATGATAGAAACCGTGAGGAAGGAAATATGAAGGGGTAGCAAGGAGATATTAGAAAAGTTGGAATAGAGAGAAAAGGGATTACCATAGATCGTGGGAAATTGGTGTGATAATAATAATAATAATAATAATAATAATATTATTATTATTAATATTATTATTATTATTATTATTATTATTATTATTATTATTATGTTATTTTTATTAGTTATTATTATTATTATTATTATATTATTTTTATTAGTTATTATTATTATTGGGATAGGAAATAAAAAGGAAAATAGAATATGAAGGGATGGGGAAGTATTAGAGAAAATAACACGATAGAGCGATAGAAAGAGAGAAGAGGAAAGAACGAGAGAAGTGAGAAGAACGAAGGAAAAAGGGAACGAAGAACGGAAAGAAAAGAGGAGGCCAAGAGACCAAATCCAGGAAGAATTTCATCGATCAACCGATTAACAAGGTAAGGGGGGAGAAACTTGATTGGGAATGGTATATACATGTATAGGGTAGTGGGGATTCCTTAACCCCGTAGGAATGTATCGTTGATGAAGTTTTATATTGACATGCTATTGATTGTTGAGTTATGTTGATGTTGATGGATTGAAATATGTTGAGTGTTGGTGAATTGTTGTTTTTGGTTAATTTGGCGTATAGGTTGGGTTTACGGTTTTAGGGAAGTTCTGTGTGACCTTTTTGATGTGTCGATAGATTGTTTAAGTGATGACTTTGGAATAATATGTATATGATGATGTACGAATGTTTGATGTTGCCATTGTTGATTGACTGTTGGTGTTGGTTTGGTTTGAGTAAGGTTCAGAGTAACTCTAAAGTGTCGGTAGTGTGCCGTAATGTTGATCTGGAGTAGAATTATAGGAAGATTGATAAGCCTAATATGCATTGGTCGTAATACGGATAGTATAGGAAGTGGATGTTATAGAATAGGCTTGAATCAGAGAAGAGTGAGAATTCTGAACTGTGAGAACTTGAGAAGTCGCAGGCAACTCGCTAGCACTTCGCTTAGCGAGAAGGCAGCGAGCGTTCGCTAGGTGCTCGCCTAGCGAGTGAGTCTAGTAGGTTCTGTTTGCCTTCGCGAGGAGGTTCGCTAAGCGAACAGGTAGCGAGCATTCGCTGGGAGCTCGCCTAGCGAGGGTGTAGCGAGCGTAGCAGAATGGGGTTTTTCTATGCTGTTATACTGTGTGCGCTAAGAGTGTAGTGCCTTTGGACTTTGTTGATTATAGGGGAGATGATTGAGTGTTATAGAGTGAGTACTCGGTGATAGTATGTGATTTCCGTTACTAATTATTTAAATGGATAATTAGTTGGTGTATGAATCATGCGGAGCATGGTGTAGTGATCAGTAGGATCGTGTATTCCCGAGTGGTGGGACGTGTTTATATCTTGGTGATAAAGTATGAACTTGTTTACTTGGTGATGGTACTCGTTTTCCTTGATATTGTTGGTGAACAATTGGTTAACGTATATGTATGTAGTGATCAGTAGGATCGTGTGTTCCCGGGTGTTGGGATGTGGTTATATATGGTGTTATAGTATGAATTTATTTACTATCCGATTGATTTATATGGTGTTGGTGTAATATATCTACACATATATGCATTGATGTATGATGATATGATCAGGAGGATCGTGTGCACTTAGTGTGCCTAAATATGATAGTTATGCATTGGTGTGTGCATATCATGGTGTTTTGGTGGGATGGATCATGTCTCAGGAGGAGCGTAAGTGATTCATCCGTACTCCTTGGTGGAGAATGGTGGGGGATAGATCATGTCTCAGGAGGAGCGTAAGTGATCTATCCAGGTTCGATTGAATGAACCAATGAGTCGGTACCGCATGCATGGTGTTGAGTTGCATATTTGCATTATAATATGTTATATTGTAATTTGAACAGTAGGTTCGTTATATGGAGTTGTTGGGGTGAATATTGGTGTGTTGGTGTGTTTTACTACCTTGTTTACATGTATTACATTACCAATATATTTTTGATCATGTTTTCTCACCCCTTGGTTGTTGTTGTGTCTGTGCTTCTCCGAAAGTACAGATAATCCAGGTACTTAGATAGCTTGGATGGTGGTGTGCCAGTCGAGTCTAGGATGCTCTGATACGTAACACGGGATATGGGTGTTTTAATTGTTTTATGTCAAACTTATTGTAATCCTGTGACGTATCACTTTTTTTTTGTGAATTATAATAATAAAGATTTTACGAAATTTGGCGGATGGCCGAGAATGTTGGAATAATGTTTTCCGCTGTATTATTTTTGAGAATAATTAATAAAGTATTTTTATAAAAATTTGGTGATGTGATATCCCACTATTTTGGGGAAAACTCTGATGTTTATTTATAATGTTTATATTTTATTTAATTTGGGAAGTGGGGTGTTACAAAGAACGCAGGGGCCACTTACCAACGAGCAATGGTAACTTTGTTTCATGACATGATTCACCATGAGATTGAAGTCTATGTTGATGACATGATTGCGAAGTCCCAAACGGAGGAGGGACATCTGGTCAATTTGCTGAAGCTTTTTGAGAGGCTTAGGAAGTTCAGGTTGAGGCTGAATCCTAACAAATGTACTTTCGGAGTACGGTCCGGAAAGTTACTGGGGTTTATCGTGAGCAAAAGAGGCATCGAGGTTGATCCTGTGAAAATAAAAGCCATTCAAGAAATGCCAGCGTCGAAAACAGAAAAAGAAGTTCGTGGCTTCTTGGGCAGAATAAACTACATTGCAAGGTTTATCTCTCAGCTCACGGCCACGTGTGAACCAATGTTCAAGCTTTTAAAGAAAGATCAGGCAATCACTTGGAATGAGGATTGCCAGAAGGCATTTGACAAGATAAAGCAGTACCTCCAAGAACCTCCAATCTTGATACCCCCAGTGGCTGGACGGCCTCTAATCATGTACTTGACAGTTCTTCAGAATAGTATGGGGTGTGTTCTCGGTCAGCACGACGAGACGGGCAGAAAGGAGCATGCCATTTACTACTTGAGTAAAAAGTTCACTAGCTGTGAATCTCGATACTCAATGCTGGAGAAGACGTGTTGTGCACTAGCCTGGGCTGCCAAACGTTTACGACAGTACATGCTCAATCACACCACCATGCTAATTTCGAAGATGGATCCGATCAAGTACGTCTTCGAGAAGCAGGCTCTTTCGGGCAGGATTGCCAGATGGCAAATGGTGTTAACGGAATATGATATTCAGTACGTGTCCCAGAAGGCCATCAAGGGAAGCGTATTGTCTGATTACCTTGCCGAACAGCCGATCGAGGATTACAAGTCGATGAAATTTGAATTCCCTGATGAGGATATCATGTTTCTCAAAGCGAAGGATTGCGATGAACCGTTGCCCGACGAGGGTCCAGATAGGAAATCCCAGTGGAAATTGATATTCGACAGGGCGGTTAATTCTTACGGAAGTGGTATCGGGGCGATCATCACGACTCCCCACGGATCCCATATCCCGTTCACTGCGAGACTGACATTTCCAGTCACCAACAACGTGGCGGAGTACGAAGCATGCATCATGGGTCTAGAAGAGGCAATTGATTTGAGAATCAAGAATCTAGACGTATATGGTGACTCAGCGCTTGTGATCAACCAGATTAAAGGGGAGTGGGAGACTCGGCAATCAAATTTGGTGCTGTACATGAACTATGCCAGAAGGCTACTTCCGTTCTTTGATCGAGTGGAACTCCATCATGTGCCCAGAGCAGAAAATCAGATGGCTGATGCCTTAGCCACGTTAGCTTCAATGTATAAAGTCAATTTTTGGAATGAGGCCCCAAGGATTGTACTATCTCGTCTTGATAGACCTGCATTTGTCTTTGCAATCGAGGAAGCCGCCGACGGGAAGCCATGGTTCCATGACATCCAGACTTTCCTTATGACTAAGGAGTATCCTGCGGGAGCGTCAACCCAGGATAAGAAGACTCTGAGGAGGCTGTCTGGAAATTTTTATCTCAATCCTGATGGAGTGTTGTATAAGAGAAACCACGATCTCGTGCTACTCAGATGTGTAGATGAGAAAGAGGCGAGTATGCTCATGGAAGAAGTCCATGAGGGCACATTTGGTACGCACGCCGGCGGGCATGCTATGACGAGGAAGATCCTGAGAGCAGGATACTACTGGCTGACGATGGAATCGGATTGCTTTAAATTCGCGAAGAGATGTCATAAATGCCAGATTTATGCTGATAAAGTTCATGTGCCGCCGTGCCCGTTAAATGTCATGTCCTCCCCGTGGCCGTTCTCCATGTGGGGCATCGACATGATAGGCAAGATCAAGCCCACTGCGTCTAACGGTCATCGCTTCATTCTAGTAGCTATCGACTACTTCACCAAGTGGGTGGAGGCAGCCTCGTATGCTAATGTGACCAAGCAGGTGGTGGCTAAATTCATAAAGAGGGACATCATCTGTCGTTACGGAATTCCCGAGCGGATCATTACTGATAATGGTTCGAATCTGAATAACAAGATGATGAAGGAGCTGTGCCAGAGTTTCAAAATCGAACACCACAACTCATCTCCTTACCGGCCGAAGATGTGGCGTTGTTGAAGCAGCCAATAAGAACATAAAGAAGATTGTTCAGAAGATGGTTGTGACCTACAAAGACTGGCACGGGATGCTGCCATTTGCATTGCACGGTTATCGTACAACGGTACGTACTTTAATCGGGGAAACTCCTTTCTCCTTGGTGTACGGTATGGAAGCAGTCCTTCCGTTAGAAGTGGAGATCCCTTCTTTGCGAGTTTTGGTTGATGTGAAACTCGACGAGGCAGAATGGATTACGAACCGACTGAACCAACTCAGCCTGATGGACGAGAAGAGGTTAGCATCGATTGCGTTTGGTCGTCTGTACCAAATCCGAATGAAGAAAGCTTATGATAAGAAGGTGCGTCCTAGAAGCTTTCAGACGGGTGATCTCGTCCTGAAGAAGATTCTTCCTCCACACTCCGATCACCGGGGCAAGTTGACTCCGAATTACGAAGGTCCGTACGTCGTCAGCAAGGTCTTCTCGGGAGGAGCTTTGTTGTTATCCACGATGGATGGTGAAGATTTTGCATCCCCGGTGAACACGGACGCAGTTAAAAAATACTTTGCTTGAAAGTGACCCGCTGGACAAAAAAAAGAGAGTCCAGGCAAAAAAGGGGCATCCCGGCGAACCAAAAACAGAATAAAAGGTTCGGGCAAAAATTAGGGATATAAATTAAAAAAATGTCCACCTGCGAAGTCGAAAACCTACACTGGGCGGCTTCGGCAAAAAAGGGTATCCCGGTGAACTGAAAACCCGCAAAGGGCGGTTCACGCAAAAGTTAGGGATTTGAAAAAGCAAATGAATGCGTTCCGCGTGTGGACTTTCATTGTTTAGTGGTTTGGAAGACCTGAGGGCCGTTTATCTGAATCAATCTCTTCTGAAACTGAAGCGTCGGAGAAGTATCGAAGTCGAGTGGGTCATAAAAGGATCAACTCATGGTGTTCATCTACGCCTCATTGCCGACATTTGTATATACTGATGTATATTTAGGTTTTATTTTTGCGCGGCTTCCTCATTCCAGGAGCTTGCATCTGTTGTAAAACATTTTTACCCATTCAGGGGTTTGCTATCAATAAAATGTATACTATTCAACAATTCTGTTTGTCTGTCTAGCATTTATCTGTTTTGCTTGCGAAAAAGAACGCCGATGTTTTTGATAAAATGCGCATACATAAACTTACTGGCCTAGGCCACTGATTGTCGAAGCAATGAATTACTTGAATATTGTCACGGGATAATAACCTTGATAGGTCCCTTTGAGAAGGGTACCTTGTCTGTTTGTTTGTGTTGTTACAGGTGTAGCATATTCCAGACAATGCGCCGTGCGCATCCCTGAAGCAGGATGATTCCTCCTCCTCCAGCAGAGTTCAGCAGCCTCTCCCTGCAGAGTCTGAATGCGAGATGATGAACATTGATATGTCTCCCCAGGCAGAGACGATTCTCTCCCCCAATCAGATGCGTCCCGAAGGAATGTCATCTCCTCAGCTGAGTCAGGCGCCGAAGCGCGTGTTCATCCCCCAACACCGGGTCACAAGTGCAGGTTTCGTAGGAAACTATTCGTCCACTAAAGTGTGCAGCAATTGATGGTGCAAGACTAAAGTCTCAAGCGGAATTGAAATTCCCCACCAGAGTCGTACTCTTCCCCGAAGTCGGATGATCCCTTCTTCCCCAGCGAAATTGAGATTCCCCACAGAGTCGTACTCTCTCCAGCGAAGCAGAATGATTTCTCCTTCCTCAGCCGAGTTTACAGATACCCAAGAGAGCCGAATCCTTGGAAGCTGCTCGAGCCATGATTGGTTTTTCCCCCAGTGGAAGGTCGAACAGCCGAAGTTGTTTCCCCCACAGAGTCGTCATCTCCAGAGAAGTAGCCGAGAAGGCCATGCAGTTTATTCCCGCGATTGACATTGCTTTCCCTTAGCAGGTCCAAGTTCTCGTAGGGCTTCGTTCCCCTGCAGCAGTCAACTGAAGTTGTTTCCCCCGCAGTAGTCAACTGAAGTTGTGTCCCCTGCGGAGTCTAATTGAGATTGGCGTGACCATGTGCTCCTCGGCAGGATGATTCCTCCCCCTAGCTGAGTGGTTCTTTCTCCTTGACAGGAGGATTCTCCCTTCGACATTTATTTTGCTAACGGGATCACATCATTGTGCATGATTGCATAGCATTTACCATAAACGCATAGCATTTCCACCGTGTGGAGCATTGCGCCATTGCCGAAGCATATGCATAATAAACATGATATAGGTTGTTACCATTCTTGTTTTGCAGGTGTTCCGCCGCAGAATCGATTGCTCAGGATGATTCCTGACATTCTCCCCCACGAAGCCGCTTGCTCAAGATGATTCTTGAAGTCCCCAGCGAAGTCTTCAGTTCAAGATGATTCTTGAATTCCCCAGCAGGGTCGTTTGCTTAAGATGATTCTTAAGACCCCAGTGCAGTCACCAGAGTTGGTTGCTCAAGTTGATACTTAGAGTCCCCAGTAGAGGTTGCCCAGGATGATTCCTGGAATTCCCCAACAGAGTGTTCGCTCAGGATGATTCCTGAAAGCTCCAGCATGGTTACCGGTGCGAGATGATTCTTGAAGGTCCCCGGCGGAGTTATTTGTCCAAGATGATTCTTGAAGTCCTCAGCAGAGTGGATTCATCCAGAATGATTTCTGGACCCCCGGAGCGGAGTTACTTGATAGTCCTCCAGAATGCCCAGCGGCGATGCGTCATCCCCAGCAGGTTTCTAACGGCGAAGTTGAAACCTCCCTTGAAGACTCCATGATTGAAGTCTGACCGTGTTAATAAAGCAGTTCTCTCAGCTGATGCGGAGTGCCTGATGGCAGAGGTTTAGATGTTCCCAGTTGGCTCATGATTGACCAAGAATTCTATTCCCGACTTGCTGATGAAGTCCGGCTGATGCCCGACAGTAATGCGGAATGCCTGATGGCATGATCAACCTGATGGTTGAAGTCTGGCTGATGCCCGACAGTAATGCGGAATGCCTGATGGCATGATCAACCTGATGGTTGAAGTCCGGCTGATGCCCGACAAGATCTTTGAATGCCTGATGGCATGTTCAATCTGATGGTTGAAGTCCGGCTGATGCCCGACAGTTTCTTTGAATGCCTGATGGCATGATCAACCTGATGGTTGAAGTCCGGCTGATGCCCGACAATTTCTTTGAATGCCTGATGGCATGATCAACCTGATGGTTGAAGTCCGGCTGATGCCCGACAGTCTTCTTTGGATGCCTGATGGCATGATCAACCCGATGGTTGACCTGAAGAGTCCCGAGGAATCGTGATGCCTGATGGCATGATCGACCATGTATTACCAGTTACCGTGTGACCAATTATCCAGCTAGTTGCCGTTCAGCTATTATTTCAGTGTTCGAAGATTTGTTCCCACCAAAGTACCGTGTACTTGTGCAGTTGGCAAATTTCCGGGTTTATCGGTATTCAACCGTCTCGCACCTTGATTGGCTGAGAGCCGTTCGCTCCTCACCCAGTCAGGTTCAAGCCGTTTGAATAGGGGCAGCTGTTGCACCCCAAAATTTGACCAACATTTATTTACCAAGCTTGTGTTCACCAGTATGATCATCTGCATCTCATTGATATATGGGCAGTAGATCAAGAGGTATGATCACCCAGCAAGAGTTGTATGAGACTTGGAAGCTATCCAAGAAGGTTGTTCAAGTGTTCAAAGGTTGATATCTTTGTCAGAGAACTCAAGAGATCCTCAGAGAGATTGGTTGAAACCAAGGTTGTGTGTCTCATAAAGTTGTAGGAGCTCCTCAGATGATTCTGAGACTATGAGGATGGACTTGAAGCTTTGAGAGAGCTTATGAGATGTCTTGAAAGCCATCATGAAACCTAGAGAGGTCATTGTACAAGAATTCAGAAGATTCAGCCATGAGTGGTGGAATTAGGGTTTGACTGGGTCAACCCTAGGTCAACTGATGATTTGGAGAGGGTTGAGACCTAATCCAAGAGCCATGTGATCATGGATTGATGCATTGAGATGCTATAAGGATGATTCCTAGACCAACTGATCATGATTGAGGAGTTTGAGAAGTTTTAAGCTAGGGTTTCTAAGGCTTGACAGTGCAAAATCCCCTAGTTTGATCCCTATCTTCAAGGCAGTTTATCTCAAGATGTGATTGTCATATCATCTTCCCCACAACATGAATGTTGTAGAGCTTGTTCTTAGCTTTAATTTGAGTACTAGAAATCCTTGATAGGATTTGTAGAGCTCAAGTTATGACTTTGACAAATTACAGGTCATCTGAGGTATGTGAATCTGGGTCCTTGAAAGTCACCCAACTTGCATCCAACTTTTGCCCTAGTAGGATGATTCCTATGAACTCTTGGTCAACATGAATGTTGTATAGCATCTTCTTAGCTTTCTAGAGAGTACTATAAGTCCTTGATAGGATTTGTAGAACTCAAGTTATGGCTTTGACAAGTCAAGGGCATTTTGGTCATTTGGAGGTTATAGGTCATTTCAAGCATAAGGCCATATCTCCTATTTCCAAGCTTCAAATGGAAAAATCTTCAACATCAAACTTGCTTAGAATGATGTTTTAAGGCTAGTAGGGAGGTCATGAGATGTTGAAAAGGCTTGTATCAAAAAGTGATAAAAATGACCTAAAATGGAGGCATAAGTTAAATAAGTTGAAATTGAAAATTGGAAATCCCAAGTTACACATTCAAACCATGTCATATAATAGGTCATTTTGACTCTAAAAGACATTCTAAAAACAATGGTTCAGCCACAATTTTTATTTGAGGCCTAGATCATGGGGCTGCTTTGGAAATGGCTTGCTTGCATCTTAAGGCACAAATGCAAAACATGAGAAAACTCAATGAACAAGTTAGTTATGCATTTCAACACATCATACATCTCATGTGGGGAGAATTTCAAGTCAGAATTGGTGGTTACAAGAGGCTTGGCATGAGATATCACATGATGAGAAGTGAATTCATAATGTCATGACATGAGATTTCCAATTTCTCATTGGATGGTCCTAGATGGTTCTAGATGATTCTAAACCACTCTATATAACATGTAGAACTTGCTCAGATGCAAGGTTGGTGCAAGAATTGAGAGAAGAGAGAGTTGGCCATTTCACTTGCTTCCATTGCAAGTTGAAAGTGAATTCCCTATTCTGAACCATTTCCATTCATTCTTTCCATTCATACACACTCCATTGATGATAGTGAAGCTGTGCAGATCAATTTGAGAGCAAATCCATGGTGAATTGAAGAAATAGCAATTGGATTTTCAAGGTTGCAAGTCAGAATCGAATTCTGAGATTGAAGCTTCCTCCCTCAGATCTTTTGCAAACAGTAGCAAGATCATCATCCAAGGAAAGTTTCTGAAGAATTTCAAGGCTTGAAGTGGAGGTTTTCACCATCTGTTGATCAAGAAATACCAGGTTTGCAAAATTCACTCTACACCATAATTTATGCATCTTTAGGTAGAATTGTTAGGGTAGAACTGTTAGAGACCAATAGGAGATGGATTTTGGAGAGTTAGGGATCAATTGATGAAGATTGTGTTATGGACACCATTTCTTTGATGATCAAGAACTCGAGCTATGGTGAGTCATAGAATGAACTAGACATCAAGAATCAATCAGTGTGAGTTGGTGATTAATCTGAGGTAGATAATTGCAAGAATGGTTGAAGTTGATGATTGAGCATATCTTTGATCTTGGATCGGGTTTGAGGATTTAGGATGTTTCAGTTGATTTTGAGATCATGGTTAGATTCAGCATGAAATTCTGGACAAGATAGGGTTTTAAATTTCTATTTTCCATGAAGAATTGATGAAGTTCGTGTTTGAGGAAGATGAAGCTTGGTGCCCTGCATTTTCATGGCTTCTCCAAGAACCCTAGCCAGAGGTAGAAGATAAGCGCGTGGCCATTGGATTATGGGCTGACTCTTGACTAAGACCTAGATCTCACGGTTGAGATTTAATTCCAATTTGGAGAGGGAAACCCTGAGTATGATGAAACGCGGCGTTTCATTAAAAGAACTTTGGGCTGGATTGCTTCCCACACCCTATCTTCGTGGCCCACTTGGTTTTGAACTATGTTTTATTGCTTTATACACCGTGCGTTTTCCATTTTTCTTTTCATTTTATTAATTGTTTTTCTGATTGAATTGGGCCTAGCACGCATGACTACCCACACCCCCATTTTGAGCCCACTGATGAATTGAACTGGACATAGTTACTATCTGCACCCAAGTTTTATTTTTTTCATTTCTTTTTCTCCATTTTATATTAAACTTTGAAAAACCATAATAAATAGGAAATTAATGATTTTTTCATGGGGATTTTTTCTCCCATTTCATAATAATGTCTAGAAAAGTATCAAATAAAAATATTTGCATTTCATGCATTTTTAATATTTTTTGTATATTTTCTATTTTAATAGCTTTTTATTTCTTTTGTGTTGATACATGAATTTGTAGAATTTTGTTTAGGTAGTCCCCTTAACATTTTTAGGCCATTCTTTTTAGGATAGTTAGATTAGGACTTTATCTCCCCCTGGATTTATTTCATAATTTTGAGATGAGTTTTAGGGTAGTTTTGCTTAGATGACATTAGGTTGTGTAGAATTAGGTTAATCCTTAACATAGGTCCATAATAACACTAGAATTTTGGGTTCCTAGGTCCAGATAGACATTGGGGCATATAAGGGTATTAAGGGTAGATATGTAGGATCCTCTAGAAATTATATTAGAATTTAATATAGTGGTATACTATTTTTAGATGATTTTTGTAGTTGATGATTGTTTGTGTTGCCCTTGTGGGCTTCCATTTTTTGTTTACTTTGCTTTATGGGCTTGGAAAGCTTGGTATTGTTCTGAGGAGCACTGAGGAGCATTGAGGAGCTTGATAGCTTGATCTTGTTTGTTTTGTTGATTTTTTAGGGTTAGGGATTAGGAAGAGTTTAGACCTAGTTAACTTCTTTCTTAAACATGGATGGTATCTTTCACCTCCATTCCTCCCTATGATTCAAAGTCCTTCCATGGTATACATCTCTCTCCTTTGGAGGGATAAGTGATTGTACCTAGGAAGTAGAACTTTTGAGGGAACCATTCCTTTGATGTTGAACCCTTATAGGTCACCTTTGGTGGTCAATAAGCAGTTTGACATCCCAGCTTATCCAGTTAAGTGATTTCCTCTGGTTTGATTTTCTTGAGAGATGTTGAGCTTGAGTGTGAAGATGAAGACTTCATTGAAGAGTGAAGAAGAGGATGAATCCTTGGTTATTGCCATTCCAGCTGAAGCTTGAAGAGCAACAAGAGCAAGTTGACACTTGAAGACCCCTGAAGATGAAGTAAAGACTGAAGGATGAAGTTGACACTTCTAAGTGATTGGGATTGATTCTGAAGAGCTGAAGCTTGAAGAACAAAGGAAGTTGATACTTGCTTTGATACCTGGGAATCCTAAAGGAGCTAAGTTGATACTTATGATTAATAGTGAAGCCTGAAGGTGGAGCTGATCAAGGAGCTGAAGCTCAGAGAAGATAAGTTGAAACTTATGTTGAAGGGTTGAAACCTGGAAAAGCAAATTGATATTTGTCAAGAGTGATTGAAGTCTGAAGACTGAGTTGCTGTTGGAAGAGCTGAAGCTTGAGGTTGAGAGAGGAGTTGCTTTCTTATCTTTTTCTTTGTTGTATTGACATGTTTTGTTTGACTTGCTTGATGCATTAGAATAAGTTCATATCTAGACTGGGTAGAATCTAGAAGCATGATTGCACTAGAGGTTGAGTTGCTCCCTCTGCTTGTATTGTTACTGTGTGGCTTTGCTTGCGGGTATTCGGTAGAGCCCAGCTCCCTTGCCCTGTGGTTTGTTTTCCTGATGGCATTTGATTTTATTTTCTTCTGTATGATTGCAGTTTACTGTATTTTGCTTGATAGCATGTTGTTTATATTTCAGTATGATTACTGTTATCCATTCTGGCTTGAGGTTGAGATGAGCTTGTGGAGGCTGAAGCCCCACACACATTTCCTCCCTCACTTGCATTGCATGCATTTTACTGTTTAAGCTGATGCTTTGTCTGTTTTGGGTGTATCATTGACATGATCCCTTAGGACTCTCATTTCCTTTGATAAGGAATTGATGATAGAACTTTAGGTTGAAACCTATGCATGACAACTTCTAGGAGTTCCCTGTTCAAACTTCAACCATAGGATGAATCCTTGGCATGACAACATTAGGACTTGATAGTCTCCCCATAGTTGAGCCTGTTCTCTTCTCATCTCAAAACAGTTTAAGATACAGTAATCATGAATGATTTCTTTCGTACGTTACGAGCCTTAAGCTATCTGAGAAAGGATTGTGGGAGAGTTTCTTTTCCACGGTCTGGATGGTTAGTATGGTACCCTTTGGGTGACATGCGACGCATTCACTCTCAGGTCATAGTCTCTAGTGCGATTGAAATTGCAAACACAATAAAAAACACTTCTTCCGTAAAAGACAGGAAATAAACCATAGTTTCCCGAACTACGTAGGCTCTGATCTCTCATACCTGTTGAGAGTACGTAGGCACAGTACTGATGTATTGGCGAGCTACCTTCCCCATAACCCGTCGTAGGTCGAACTACGTTGACTCTGATTTCTCATACTCTGATGAGAATACGTAGGCATAAAGTGCGCTTTGCCGAGTCATTTTTCTTTTCTGTTTAAGCCAGCCTTGATAGGTAGATAGATAAAACCAACCCGTCCAAGTAATCACAACAAGCGTGGATCCCGTCGAGTACGACGGACGTGAGGGGTGCTAATACCTTCCCCTTGCGTAACCGACTCCCGAATCCAGACAATGGTTGCGACGACCTTGTCTTACCCTTTTTCGTTAGGTTTTTCCGATCGTTTCCTTTCCCGCTCTGAGGGATAAATAACGAAAGGTGGTGACTCTTCTGTTGTGTCGGCACCTTATTTTCGCGCAAGCGACACCGCCGTCTGAGTTTCCCTCTCAAATTCAAAACATTTGGAGAAGATGACTGCTAGACCGTTGGATGCTAGCTTGACTTTGACTGAGAACATGAATACATGGCCACGATCTCATTTCACATTCTGAAGAGAGTTTAAGTTTTACAAAACTCTGCGTTTCATTAATTGGTTTTGGGTGGGCTTAGGGAATTGCTTGCTATCAACACCCCAGGTTTGGCCCATGTTGGATTCTGAACTGAAAAACCTTGCTATTCATCACGCACAATTCTCAATTTTGATTTATTTTCTATTATTGGGTTTGGGCTTAGTTACATAGTTTCTACGCGCACCCCCATTCTGGGCCCAGCCTAGATTATAACATGATTCAATTGCTATTTGCAACACAGGTTTATTCATTTTTTTATTATTTTCTTTTATTTTACATTTTACATATAGTTAGGAGATAAATCATAATAAATAGAAAAATTAAGCAATTTAGGTGAGTTTTTTTCCCCCTGACTCCTTAAAGAGTCTAGAATTTTATAGGATTAATAGTTTAATAATTCATGAATTTTATTATTTTAGTGGCATTTTTGCATTTTAATTGGTTTTAGACTCATGTTGTTTGATGCATGTTCTTGCTAATTTTAGTATGGGAGATTGGTGTTGATTTTTGAGTTGATTCTTTTTGGTATAGTTATCTTAGAGATGCATGTACCTCTAGCAATTTTCTCATATTTTGTGGAGATTTTTAGGTCAATTTGAGCAATGAACAATAGGTGTTGTAATTTTAGGGTTTTAGGATAGTACCCTTAGGTTTAGGGCATAGTTTTAGGTCTTAATGAATGGTTAACCCCTTGGTTTTGTATGGAGATTTTCTTAAGAGGTTTAGGAGCCCTTAGAATTTTTTATAGGATTTTACAATCACTTTTGGTATTTTAATTAGAATTAGTTTTAGGACTAACTTCTAGGTGTTTCTAATGAACTAACTTGACTAGTTTAATTCAGTAGTTCCCCTTAGATTAGGGTGGTGGTGCTCTTGTGCTTGGGTGAACATGAAGACAACTTGAAGGTGCTTTGGAGAGCTTGAAGGAGCTTGAATGTGAAGAATTTCTCATCTTGTGGATGCTTGTCAGGAGCTTAGGAAAACTAGGGTTTTAGGAAGAGCATTAGATTCGTTTTGCTTATTTCTTCAAACATGGAGTATATTGTTCATCTCCATTCAATCCAATGACATAAAGTCCTCTTAAAGAAGTCACATCTCTCCTTGGGAGGGATGAGTGGCATGCTTTAAGAGTAGAACTTTGAGGATGCCTTTCCATTATAATGTTAAGTTCTTAGTGGCTTCCTTTGGTTGTCATTAAGTTACTTAACATTCCAACTTGATCTTGTTAATTGATTCTCCTCTGGAGGTTGCTTGTTGAAGCTTGTTGAGAATGAAGTTTGTGCTTGTTGAAGCTAGAAGCTTGTTGAATCTAGGAGTGTTGCTTGTTGAAGTTTGAAGCTTGTTGAAGCTTGGAGCTTGTTGAAGTTTGTTTGTTGAAGCTATTCATGAAGAGGAAGGTTGTTGCTGTCAACTTTTTGCTGTTTAATCAACTGTTGCTGTCAGAGCTGCTGCTTGTGCTGGTTATTGTAGGAGTTTGGTACTGCTGCTTGGGCTGCCTCCTCTGTTTTATTTTGGTTTTTTCTATATTGTTTGTTAGCTTGTGCAGCTTGCCCCATAGGTTTGAAGTGAATGTTGATTCACTTTGCCTGTTGTTTTCCCAGGTTCGAGGTTGAGCGGGACTCCCTTGCCTCGCTTGTACTGCTGCATTGCATGCATTTTACTGTATTTGCTTGCTTTCTTTTCTGTTTATCCCCTAGGATCTCTGATTTCCTCTGTGCGTGAGGGAATTATGACAGACATTAGGATTCTTATCCATGTATGACAACATTAGGTTAGTTTTTATTCCCTTTTCAACCCTAGGTCTTTTAGAGCTTCTTTCTCTTCTTATCTCAAAACAACTCAAAAATACAGTAATAAGGTTAATCGATGTCGTACGTTACGAGCCTTAAGCTATTTGAGAAAGGGTTACTGGAGAGCTTCTTTCCAGTAGTCTGGCTGCTTAGTGTGGCACCCTTTGGGTGACACGCGACGTAGTCACTCTCAAATCATAGTCTCTAGTGCGTCAGAGATTGCAAACAAACTAAAAAACACTTCTTTCGTAAAAGATTCAAAACAAACATCAAAGTGTCATTTTTGTCCGCTTGGACTCTTAATCAAGAAAAACCCTTTTTGAAGGTAATAAAAAACCAGTCAGACAAGCTTGTGTCTTCCGTAGCTCGAACTACGTTTGCTTTGATCTTTCATGCTGTATGAAAGTACGTTGGCATAGGATGCCGTATCCTAGCGAGCAACCTTCCCACCTTCATCCATAGTTAGCTGAACTACGTAGACTCGGACTTTCCTATTGCACGAGGGAATACGTAGGCATAGAACGGTGAAGCTCTATCGAGTCTCTTTTCTCTTTTCTTTCCTTTTGTCCCTTGACCTTTAGTGTAGATAGAATAACAATCCGTACCAGAAAACAAGCGTGGATCCCGTCGAGTACGACGGACGTGAGGGGTGCTAATACCTTCCCCTTACGTAATCGACTCCCGAATCCAGGAATTTGGTTACGACGACCATTCCTTTCCCGTTTTGCATTAGGTTTACTCTGAGCGTTTCCTTTCCCTCCTTTGGGATAAATGACGCACGGTGGCGACTCTTCTGTCATAGCCGGCGCCGATTTTTGCAGTAGCGACAATGAGGAAGAATGGATAAGAAACAGATTGAATCAACTCAGCCTGATTGACGAGAAAAGGCTAGCATCCATTGCGTATGGTCGGTTGTATCAGAGTCAGATGAAGAAAGCTTTCGACAAGAAGGTGCGCCCTTGAAGCTTTCAGATAGGCGAGTTAGTATTGAAGAGGATTCTCCCTCCACAAAATTGCTCACAGGGGTAAGTGGACTCCTAACTATGAAGGTCCATATGTCGTACAAAAGGTTTTCTCCAAAGGAGCCTTGCTGTTATCAACCATGGATAGTGAGGATTTCACATCCCATGTGAATGCAGATGCAGTTAAAAAATACTTTGCTTAAAGAGACCCGTTGGAAAGAAAAAGAATATCCAGGCAAAAATGGGGCATCCCGGCGAACCACAAAAAGATTGGGTTCGGGCAAAAATTAAGGATATAAAAGAAAAATATGTAAACCAGCAAAGTTGAAAACCTGAAAAGGCGACTTTGGCAAAAATAGGTATCCCGGTGAATTGAAAACTCGAAAAGGCGACTCAGGAAAAAGTTAGGGATTTGAAAAGCAAATGACTGCGATATGTGTTTTGATCTTCAGAGTATAGTGGATTGAGGGAGGACCTGAGGGCCGTTTATCCGAATTAATCTTTTTAGAGGGTGAAGCATCGGGGAATCATCAAAGTCTGGTGAGTCATAGATGGATCAGCTCAGGGTGTTTGTGTGTCCCACATTGCTGACATTTCTGTATATTTCTGTGCATTTCTGTAAATCTTTTTGCGCAACTTCCTCTTTTCAGGGGTTGCATCTGTTGTAAAATCTGCTTATTTACAGGCCATTTATCAATAAAGCATATATTATTCAGTAATTGTTTGCCTTGCTTTAATCTTTACTTTTTTGTTTGCGAGAAAAAGCTCGATGTTTTTATAAAATAGTGTATACATAAACTTGCAGGCTTTGGCCGATAATCATTAAAACTTTGATTTGTTTGAATAATGTCCCGGATGATGACCGAGATAGTTCCCTTTGTGCAGGATATCTTGTTTGTTTGTTCATTTTTGCAGGGTTGTTACCCTTGAGTATTTTCCAGAGGTGTATCCCCGGTAGGATCACCGTTCCCCAGCAGATGGAGGTTGTGCATCTCCATCCCCAGCAAGGGTTTGTTTCTACAAGAGATGATGTGCAGGAAGATAGTATACTTCTTCCCAGCAGATTGTTGTACACATTCATTCCTCGGAAATTCAGGTTGAATTCTCCAGCATGGTAGAATCATCCCCAGAGAGTTGAGGTTGATATCCCTCGGGAAGGTCAAGTATGTGTCTGTATCCTCAGCAGATTGCAGGTACGCATTTACTCCTCAGCAAAGTCGGTAGAGTTTTCTCTATCCTCAGCAGAGTCAGCAGAAGCTGGGTTCCCCCACAGAATCTAGATGTGTGATTCTGGTATCCCCTCAGAGTTTTAAGGGGTGATTCGTTCCCCAAGCATAGGTCGAAGGGGTTGCTTCTCATGGGCTAATCCCTAGCGGAGTCCCCATAACGGTTTCTTCCCCACAGAGTGAAGTTACTCCATGAGAATCGTTATCCTCAGCAAAGAGGGTGTGGTTGGTTATCTCCCAGCTGAGTAATCCCCAGTAGGGTGGATTTTTATCTGGATTTTTTTATCTCCAGCAGAGCAGAATATCTGCCAAGATGAAGCTATTCCTCAGCGGTAGTTTTGCCTCCCCGACAGAGTCGTCTGTTCCCCCGGAGTGGTACTCTAGGAGGCCATCCAGGGCTCATTTCTCCGGTAATGTGAGGTTAATCTCAGTGGTTGATTATTATCCCCTACAGAGTTGTTGATATCCCCCAATAGGTTAGACTCGTCTCCAACGTATGGGTTATCTTCCCTCAGGCGGGTTAGGTATTCCCCCGAGAGAGTTGTATCTTGGAAGGCCGTTCAGGGCATTTTTCTCTCAGCAGGATTTGATTTGATCTCCGGCAGAGTAAAGTTATGGTTTAGCATGTTGTGCTATCTCCCTAGTAGAGTGGGTTTGTTCTCCCCAGCCGAGTCGGGCGAACCCTAGAAGAGTGTATTATGGTTGGCCATTCAGGGCACTTTTCCTCAGTAGAGTTTGCGTTGATCCCCAGCATAGTGGATTTTGGATGTTTGTTCTCGTCAGAACAATATTATTCAGGGAAGTTCTTCTTTAGAAAGTCATTTAGGGCTTGTTGTTCCCAGCATAAGTCCAATCGTAATTGGCATGTTCCATCCATCCCGGCAGGGTGGCCTTTGTCTATTCAGCATTTAATTTGTTGATTCGGTTCCGGTGCATTTGCATTTATGCATAGCATTCTCCGAAACGCGTAGCATTTCCATTTCATATGGAACATTACGCCATATTCAACCATATGCATTTGAAACACAAGCTAGGTTGTTACCTCTTTGCTTTCAGGTGTATCTCCAGCGGATGGTTGATTTCTATTTGCCTTTGTGGTATCTAGACCACGACATCTTTTATTGTGTTCTTTGTGGTATCCAGACCATGGCAGATTATGACAGATATTGATTTCTTTTGTCTGTGTGGTGTCCAGACCCCAGCAAACGTTGATATTTCTTGAAATTATCGTATACAGATTTCAGATATCCCAAGAACATTAATCTTTGCTGAAACAAGGACGAGGATGGATCTTGAATAATTTAAATTTCTTTAAATTGTGCCAATGTCATGACCAACGTCATGACCTCTGCATACTGACAGACTATTTATCTAAACATTTAAATTATGCAGAATTGTAAATGCTGAAAGATAAATAACACAATAATTGTTTACCCAGGTCAGTGCAACGTCACCTACATCTGGGGGCTACCAAGCCAGGGAGGAAATTTACTATTAGCAGAATCAATTCAAAGTCAAACAACCAGTTTGCACTTCTCACTTAATCTCTACCCAATGACACTTCAACCTAGAGACACTCTAGACCTGAGTATCCCCACTCACTCCCCCTTAATCACACCACAGTGATATCAATACACAATTACCAAACAGTTGTGGAGATACACTCCAAACACACACCATGATCTTGCTTCATAGCTTCGATCAAGTGAGACACACTCTTGCTTAGAAGCTTTGAGTGACACAATGAACACACATGTTCATACAATTAACCAACGTAATCATACAACCTACAATTGCTTGGTACACAAGGAATCCTAAGATCCCTAGACACACGTGAAGAACCAAGTTCATCACTCACAAAACACACGTGAAGAGATACACTCTTCACTCACAAATATGTCTACCACAATGTATCAAACGATACAAAGGGTGACTTACACACAAGGGACTCTCAAACCCTAGACCTTTATTTTACACTCAAGTTGTTCTTGATGTGAGTGCTTACTTTCCTGCTTCTGCTCCTCCTTTTATAGTAGTGCAGACTGGGCTTGGGCTGGTTACTAGTAACAAACATTAGGTTTAACAAAGTAAAACTAATTTCCACAATTCAAGGTGCTGTCAAATTAGGTCATGGCTTTTCATGATATGTTTAGCACTGCCTAGAATCTCTCCTAAGATAACTGAGAAGCCATAACAGGTTTTCTGAACTTTAGCCTGAGATATATCAGGTATCATAACAGAAAAACAAACCATGCACGCCTGATGTCATACGACCAATGTTATGACATTCAGTCATGACATTCAGTTTCACTAACACTCAGCTTTCCAACTTGCCCTGCTGAACACTTCTGCAGATTCTTCTTCATGACAGTAGAAAAAAGCATATTATAGTTTCCTAAAAAGTCTCAAAGATCCTTTTTATGAACACTAATTAAATCTGCACTTTGTTCCCAATGAATCTCTTTGGCCTATACATACTATGAGGAATATCCAACAGGACCAAAACATTTCTGTCATGAGATATAACATAGCAGCTCCTTCTGCATCCATGACAACAGTTCTGTCATCTGCTATTGTTAGCTCCTGCTGCACCAGATGTCATGATATTGGTAATGACATCTTGTTTACAACACATGACAACAGTGCTGTTATCAGCTCCTGCTAGCTCCTGCTGCACCACTACTCCTGCTGTTTCTCACACATGACAGTAGTTCTGTCATGACAGCAGATGGATGTTGTGATGGATGTCACGATATTCAGCATGGCATTCACATTAAAACACTCCACAGTAGTTCTGTCACCACAACAGATGGAGATGTTATATCATCCTGCTTAACATCAGTGCAGGATCATGTTTTACCAAAATTTAGCCAATCATAGAATCATGGACAATTCTATATCATAGAACCATGGAACTAACAATCTCCCCCTTTGACAAATTTTGGCTAAAACAACTTATTAGGGCAACATCACCCAAACTATCATGCTCCCCCTAATAGTTGCATCCAGCAAGCAATAGCATAGCAAAAACACTTTACTCCCCCTTGGTTTAGTCAAAATTTGACAAAAATTGGAGTAAATGTACAAACTGTACAAGCTGCTTGACCTCTTATAAAGACTGCACCACATCAGCAACAATCTGTTTGCAAGGATGTAAACCCCTCTGCTGAACTCACATAAATCAGAGCACTAAGTTTTAATTATTCAACTTATGCATATGAGCAGCACACTGACTACTTTACACCATGATCCATCATGATGAGCAAAAACCTCCTCTGCAAAAACTCCACACAGCCAGTGTAAAATCAGCCCTGAACCACAGTTCCTTGACAGTACACCTTGGATCAGCCTTGAATCTTGGGTTTTTGTCTTGTCTGAAGTTGCACCTTCAGGAGTGACACTTACCAATTAAAGGATAATCAGTCAATTACTTGCCAAGTAGAAACTGATTTTAAATCCCCAAATTGAGACACAGGAAAATTCTGCAGAGAAAAATTAATCCTCCCAGACACAACCCAATGTTTTACACAGCTCCATATCAGCACAATGCCAACACAAGCAATGCAGTTGTACATGTACACAACTCCTCCTGTCATGCATAGTAAGTACTCACTCTGAAAGAGAGAATCCAAACATATGAAGACTTTCTTCAACATCTTCATACTGCAGCTTTACATTCCTACAAACCATATTGGAACAGATAGCAGAAGAGTTGCAGAATAACTATCTTGAAGGTCTCCAAGATGTCAGGGTAAAGGTCCTTCCATCTACACAGGATCAGAGTTGATGATGTCTTGATCTTTATCTTCACCAGACACACTAGGATAGAGGCCTACAAACTTGACTGGATCCATGGGCATCCTAAGAGCTGAACCAAAAGGAAGACACTTGTCATGTTCACCATGAGCTTGGAGCAGTAATGTCAAAACATCTTGTCTGACATTCTATCTTTATAAAATCCCAAATTGTTTGACACCACAACTAATCTTGGTACATAACTGCACTTTTGCAGCAAAACATCCTAGATAGAAGTATAGCTCCCCATATCAAGGGTAACCAGTGCACATGAATGGAAAACATAAGACGCATCTACATGTCTTCAAGAACTCATTCTCTGTTCAACACACATGTTGAACGCATTCACTATAAGCAAATAGTACATCCATCAACCAAAAGCTCTCCCCTATCTTTGACCAAGGATGCTCCAAGATCACCATATTATATCTCAAGACCAACTTCATGCTCATCCAGTGAGAGTGTATCAAACTACTGCACTTCTTTATAGAGCCTAAGATATACTCCAAGGCATTCTTTACCTCATCATTATCCCGTATGATGGGTTAGAATACTTATGAGTTGCCTAGTGACTTGATGACTTCCATAAGCCACATCAGGATGCAATCAGCCAATGATCCACTCCAGTCTTGTATAATGTCTTCACATCATCCTCCAAGACAGTCCTTTTACCTCATCATTCTCCCGTATGAAAAGATAAAGTACTTCTTAGTCAAGAAGTGAATCACAAGTTCCACAAGAGGTCTTCACAAATCAGATGGTTCATATCACAGACACACCATTCGTTCGCTTTTCACTCATTCAGGTCCAAGTCGCTTGAATAGGGGCAACTTTTGTACCCCCAACATTTGCCCAACCTTTTCTTTACATGGCTTGTGTTTCATTTCATTTTCATTAGCATCTTGCTTGTGTAGAGCATTGTGCTTAACAGGGGATCAAGAGAGGTGTGTATCTAGGACAAGAGTATTAAGGGGTCCAAACTCAAGCAAGAGTGTTTACTCAAGTGGTATAGTGCTTATGGTCACCAAGAAGTGGTCAGAGATCATTGAGAGAAGATTGACAAGGATTGCTTACCTCCTATCTCGAAAGTCAACTGAGGTTCATCAGAGGTTCATAAGCTTATGATGATGGATAGGAGATGATTGGGGAGCTCATTTAGTGATTTTGAAGCCATTGTGGAGCTCATATAAGTTGGTATTTCATGTGCAAGAGGTTGCAGTCAAGGATTGTACACCTAGGGTTACATCTGCTTAGTGCAAAGTCCACTAAAGACTTGAAGGGTATTGAGACTTGGTTTTAAGACATTGGAGTCATCGATAGTTGTGTTGAGACATTTAATATGTTATTTCAAGATCAAATCAATGAGAATCAAGAGTGTGAGAAGTTACTAAATTAGGGTTTCAGAGGTTTGTCAGTGTAAAATCCCCTATTTAGTGCCTAACTTCAAGACTACATATCTCAAGATACATGTTGAATCTCATTTTCTTATAAAATTGAGACTTGTAGGGAATGTTCTAAGCTTTCTTTTGAGTACTAGAACTCATCCATTGGGTTTGTAGAACTCAAGTTATGATGCCATCAAGTTATAGGTCTCAGATGAACATATTTTTTAGTCAACAAAAGTCAGCCAACTTCCAAGGCACTTTTGACCTAGAATCATGTTTCTCCTCAACTTTTGATGAACATGAAAGTTGTTCCTTATGATCTTATTGTTGCGGTGAGAATCGTGATACCAAGTTATTGATTAACATGAATATTAATTCTTAAATTCACAACCGGACTTTAATTTATCCAAAGGAAAGGTCTAAAGAAAGAAAGAACCTTTTGCGCGATGTAACAACAACGCTAAGAGATTCGGGGATCGGGGGTTGGTTATGCATAGGGTAGGTATTTCACATCCTAAGCATCTGTAGTACTCTACAGGAACCTTTTGTTTGTTTGCATGCTAAGTTTGCTAAATATTTGCTAAGGATTGGGGTTGGGTAAAAGGTGTAGGTTAAGACCTATGGACAGTTTCTAAGTTTGCTCGCAAAGACATCGCGTCCTCTGCCTACGTATCCTAAGTAGGATAGAATCAGAGCAATGGTTGGCTTTGGGCAAGTGTGAAGTGAACCACTTGTACAATAAAGGAGCGCAACAAGTGATCATTCCTCTGTTGTGAAAGTTCCTCAAATGAACAGAATGGTACGTGTCTGCTAACAAGGTAGGCATATGATTCTTCTTCAAGAAAATTTTGATGGCATTGAAGTCCACAAAATTCTCAAAGCTTGGAAATAAGAATATACCATAGATGAGTAAGGCAAGGATAGCCTCGAATGTATCCATGCTTAAATGGTCTGCATAGTACTGAGCTTTTTCAACCAAGAATTCTGCCTTTAACCCAAAGACTCCTCCTTTTGTAATCAGATTCTTTTTTATATCAACCACTCCCAAACGTGTAGCTTTTGCAATGTCATGCTCTTTAGGTTCCTTCTCTGCAATCGGAAAAGGAGAATATTCAAGAATAGGCAATCCAATTAACTGAGAATACTCTTCTAGCGTGGGCACTAGCTGATAATCAGGGAATGTAAAACAGTGGTAGAGCGGGTCATAAAACTGTAGGAGAGTGGAAAGAAGTCCACTATCCATATTTATCTTCAAGAGTAGCAACAACTTCCCATATCGATTTTGAAATCCCTCTGGATCTGTCACTAAGGTGCTCAACCTTTTCAAATCATCTAGGTTAAAACCCTTGTAAGTGTACTTCAAAGTCATCTTTCTTTCACTATTCATGACGACCTCTGATGTTTACAAACAACAAAGTCTGAGTTCCATGAAACCATATGATGATATGATGACATGATGATATGAATGCACAAACACAAGAAAATGCATATGCACACAACACAAGCTTACGTTTAAGGACAAGCAGGGGCCCAAGGGTCTACCCATCCCCAAAGATTTGTACTATGGATTGATTGTACCTGCCGAACGGGTTCTACAAAGTTCCCAGAGTCATCAACCCATCCTTCAGATATTATCAACTTCCCAAATTACTTGGTAATCGATAATATTCTCAAGAGAATCTCGTCTGAATGTAGTATCGCGTATCAACTATTTTGGAAATACTTCCTTATAGTCATCACACCACGTCCTAATAAGGCCAAAGTGGGGTAAAATGTATTCTAAAAGTCCACAGTGTCATGGGCTCCTTCGTTGAAAGTAGCATTGTTTTCACGAATACTCGATCAACAATACTAAACTCTCAAGAGGGCCTAAACTGAGCGGTGGTTTCTCAAGTTAACTTGGTCGGGAATCAACTCCCTATAAGCCTTCTTGAATATACCACCATCCTATCATAATTTCACTCAAGTCCGGGTATAGGACCGTCTCACCACTCAAATCACCCAATACCCAACAGTCAAACAAATATATTGACAAATATACATGTTAAGCAAATATTCACAAATATAGCATGCAATTAAACAAAATAGGCTAAACCCTCAAGACAAGTCAGATTTGCTATCCCCAGTGAAGTCGCCATTTCTGTTGCGGTGAGAATCGTGATACCAAGCTATTGATTAACTTGAATCTTAATTCTTAAATTCACAACCGGACTTTAATTTATCCAAAGGAAAGGTCTAAAGAAAGAAAGAACCTTTTGCGCGATGTAACACAACGCTAAGAGATTCGGGGATCGGGGGATTGGTTATGCATATGGTAGGTATTTCACATCCTAAACATATGTAGTACTTGTTGCACCCTAAAATTTGCTCAACCTTATTCACTTGGTTTATGCTTCAATATCATTAGCATTTGCATATAGAGTCATGTATATAGTCTACGCATCTGCATAGCATAACATAGCAAACCATCCAACAGGGACCAATCATTATTCTCATCTCTATAAGCCTATCAAGAGGTTATTATTCTAATTTAATCCCATTCAAGTCATCAGAAAGAATTTGAAAGCTATCAAGTCAGTGGATCAAGCAAGTGCATCCATCTCCCAACTGAGGGTATCTGGGGATCAACAAGTAAGTTGTGAGCTGTGGATTGAGCATGGAGAGTATCTAGACATCATAGGAGACTTAGAAAGTCATTTGGAGAAAGAGGCAAGTCATTGATATGATTGCAAGAGCCTCAGTTGAAGACAGTCAACTAGGGTTTCATCTGGGGTCAACCCTGGGTCAACTCTAGGTCAATTGGCTGATTGAAAGGCATTAAGGTCTATTGTAGAGATGTGGGGTTCATCATTTGACATGTAGAAGAGGATATGGTGATATGCCAAGAAGAAATCAGGAGAAATCAAGGAGAAGAGGAGTTTCTAAATTAGGGTTTCTGTGTAAAATCCCCTAGTTTAAGTAAAATTTCCAAGCAAGATAAGTCAAAATGCAAGCTTCAAATGGATCATTGGCCAAAATGAAACTTGTAGAGGATCTCAAAACCTTTAATTTGAGTGGTGGAAGACACTAAGGAGATTTATAGAACTCAAGTTATGGTCCTTGCAAGTTACAGGTCATCTGAGGTATCTGAAATTTTGTCTGTGAAAGTGACTTGACTTCCAAGCTATTTTTACCCCTCAAGGAGATTTCAAATGGATTTATGGTCAACATAAGAGTTGTTCCTCATTGTATTAGCTTTCTATAATGGTATAGTATGACTTCATATGATTTGTGGAACTCTACTTATGGTCTTGGCAAGCAAAGGGTATTTTGGTCATTTGAGAATTACAGGTCATTTCAACCTATGCCTAGAACTCATACAAGGAAGCTTCAAATGGAAAACTTCACAACATCAAACTTGCTCCAAATGACATTTTGAGTCTAAGAAGGTGACCATGAGAGATTGGAAAGATTCATAGCACAAGGTTTCAAAATTGTTGGATTTAATGAATAAAAAAGGACTTAAAAATGAGATTTTTCATATTTTGGCCAAATGGGGCAAAGTTATAGGTCATTTTGAATGGAAAAATCATTTTGAGAACATTGGCTAAAGTAGAATTTAGAGCTTGGTTCAAATTTTGAGAGTTATTCAAGGTTGCTTACAAAGGAAGAAACATAATCCAAAATGTAAGGAAAGAGTGCAAGGGAAGTTTCTCCAAGTTTCTAGGAGGTTCTAATGTCATGTATATATTGATATGAGAAGGTTCATGCAAGGGTTGGTGATCACATTTGCTCATAAACACAAGTTTCACACACTTTCTTCAAATTGCAAAATCAAT
This sequence comes from Lathyrus sativus, assembly GCA_963859935.3. Classification (NCBI taxonomy): domain Eukaryota; kingdom Viridiplantae; phylum Streptophyta; class Magnoliopsida; order Fabales; family Fabaceae; genus Lathyrus; species Lathyrus sativus. The sequence continues at coordinate 183,960,099 of OZ012736.1, read as the reverse complement.
CCAAACTCTCTCAAATTCTCATCAATCTTCACATTTTCTGATTGGATCTTCATCATCATCATCCAAGGATCATAATTCACATCAAGATTTGGTAAATTGAAGGAGGATTCGAGCTGTGCAAATTCACCATTCAAAGAGCAAGAATCTTGGAATTGGGAGATTCAAAGCCTTGGAGCATCATTGGTTGCATACAGAACTCATCATCAAGTTCTTGGATCATTTTCCACTCACTTCAAGCCTTGGATCAAGAGGATTTGGTACCTGTTTTCATCAATTGCACCAGGTATGTTTCTCATTCGAATGGCATGTTTAGGTGAGAATTATTAGGTTTTGTTAGCATAGAAAGGTTAAGCTAGGATAGATGACTGAGTTTGGTGAGTTTGGAGAGCTTTCATGGAGTTTGATCATGGAGTGCAAGATCTGTTTGGATGAATAACTCTTGGATTAGAGCACAAAAATCTTAGTTCATTAGCTTACTATGATCAGCATAATGCGTAGATGAGTTTAGGGCAAGAATTGGTGAGAATTGGAGCAATTGATCACAGGTATTAATGGTGGATTCCAACTGTTATTCTCTTCAAATTGGTTTATTGAGTGAGTGTTAGGGAGATTTATTGTCATGGTTGTGTAGAGGGATTGTTCTAGAGCAATTTTGCTTTTGGAATGGTGTGCTTTCATGGAGAGATGGGAGAGAACAGAGGAGGAGAAGTTCGTGCATGGTGAAGGAAGGTTCAGAAACCCTAGGGTTTCTAAGGTTGAAGACAACCTTCTGGTCGTTGGATCCTCGCTTTGACCTTGACCTGGCTCCCAAACCAACGACCACGATTGAACTAAAAATGGAGGGAAATTTCAAATGATGAAACGCATCGTTTCATTTATTCATCAGACTGGGCTCAAACTTTGGCTGCTAATCACACCCTCCCCACCGAGGCCCAATCTAAAATGAACTGGAAAAATTACTACTCGCACCGTTCTCGTTTTTTAACTTTTTTGTTGGCTTTCTGAATGTTCCTGGGCCTTGCGCATATTATTACTAACACCCCCCTGTCTGGCCCAGTTCTTCCTTTTAACTGATTTTACTTGCTTTCTGCACCCCTTTCATATTAATTCATTTCATTTTATTTCAAAAAAAACATTAAATCTTTAAAAAATCAAAATAAATTGTAAAATGCATATTTTTCCTTGGTTCTTTTTGCATTATTTTCTTAATTTGGTCAAGAAAATTATCATACAAAAAAATTAATAGTTCATTTCATTTTTATATTTTTGGTATATTTTCCTTTTAATTAGGTGTAAATAATATTTTGTTTAGTACATGATTTTGTTAATTTTAGTTTGATCAAATGCTTTAATATTTTTTGTCCATTCTTTTTAGGTTGATTAACAGACATTGTTAGCTTGTATATACAATTTAGTTCATATTTTTAGGATTTAGTCTTAGGTGTTTAGTTTAGGTGTGAATAACATGAACAAAATTAGGGTTTAAGTGATAACATAGGAGAATTGAATCATTTCCCTTAGGACTTAGAGATTGAATATTTTAGATATGGGACTATAGGAACTATGGGTAGTTATTAGATCCCTTAGACATTATTAGGATTCCCCTACTGCTATTAGTATTGTCTGTATTTGTTTGACTAGTGTGGTGTGCCCTCTCTGGGGAATTATTGCTTGTTTGTATGGGTATTGGGATTGCTTGGGAATTGGGAGAGCTGAAGACCTGTGATGATGAAGCCATTGGAGATCCAGAGCTTGAAGATCAACTTCCAGAACTGAAGAGGAGATCCTGCTAGCAGCTGTTGAGGAGACTAGGGTTTAGGAGCTAGGCAGAGCTCTAGATTAGAAAGCTTGTTTCTCAAACATGGAATGCCTTGTCTGCATCCATCCCTTCTCTATGATTCAAAGTCTCTTTCAAATATCCACCTCCTTCCTTTGGAAGGATCAGTGAATGTATTTGAAAGATAGAACTTTTGAGGGAAAATTGTCTATATAATGTTAACAGTTAATGAACCACCCTTCGTAGGTAATTGACTGTCTAACATTCATTCACTTCATCTTGTTGACCGATATTCCTCCTGGAGATTGAGACTTGAAGAAAAGCCATTGCAGATGGAAGACTGATGATCAAGACCTTGCTGGAAAGCTGTGTAGATGGAGATTGATGCTTGCTGAAACTTGTAGCTGTTTGGAGATGACTTGAAGATAGGTGTTGATGCAGAGCTGCTGTGGCTGTTTATTTTTTGCTGTTTATCATTTCTGATGTATTGATTGGTTTTCCTGACTGTATTATTTGCTGTTAACCTGTTGGGTTGAAAGTGAATCCTGTTCACTTTTGCCTATTGTTTTCTAGGTTCGAGGTTGAGTGGGACTCCCTTGCCTCGCTTGTATTGCTGCATCCATGCATTTTACTGCTTTACTGTATATTTGCTATTGTTTCTGTTTCCATCTATTCCCTTAGGATCTCTGTTTCTCTCTGGGCAAGAGAGGAGCATGATAGACATTAGGTCTTAACCCATGCATGATAACATTAGGTTAGTTTGATTCCCTTTGCAACCGTAGGTTAGAGTCCTGTCTCTTTCTTTCTCAAAACAAACAAAAAAACACTATAATATTTCAAACACAATAAAAGACACTTCTTTCGTAAAAGAATGTGAACTCATCAAGACGTCATTTTTGTCCGCTTGGACTGTTAATCAGAAAAACCTTTTTCAGAAGGATAAAAACAGTCAAACAAATATGTGTCTTCCGTAGCCCGAACTACGTTTGCTCTGATCTTTCATGCTGTATGAAAGTACGTAGGCATAGGATGCGATATCCTAGCGAGCAACCTTCCCCTCCTTTCTTGTAGGTAGGCGAACTACGTTGACTCTGATTTCTCGTTCCAGACGGGAATACGTAGGCATAAAGTGCGATACTTTGCCGAGTCATTTTATTTTCTTTGTAACCCCTGACCTGTAGAGTAGATAGAATAACAATCCATACCCGAAAACAAGCGTGGATCCCGTCGAGTACGACGGATGTGAGGGGTGCTAATACCTTCCCCTTGCGTAACCGACTCCCGAACCCAGGTTTTGGTTGCGACGACCATACCTTTCCCGTCTTTGCGGTAGGTTTACTCTGAGCGTTTCCTTTCCCTCCCGTGGGATAAATAACGCACAGTGGCGACTCTTCTGTCTGCCGGCGCCGATTTTCGCAGTAGCGACAGCTGGCGACTCTGCTGGGGATCCAACGTCCCCTAGCTGCTAAGGACTGCGATAGTCCTTATGCATTTGGGATCCAACGTCCCTTAAGAGAGTCAATCCTAACGCTTGTTTTCCCGTCGAGGATTTTGTATGGATTTATATTTCTGACCTTTATTTTCAGCATTATATATATTGGTTATTATTGCTGTATTGTGGGGTGTGACGGGTGTTCTTTGATTGAGAGATAAGCCGGACCTGGGCTTGAGTGCACCTAGAATTAGAGTAGAAAGTAGTGGGCGCGTGCCGGCTTTGCTTGCATTAGTGTCTCATGAAATCTACACTCGGACGAGGTTCTTCTGGTTGGCTTCTTTTTCTACCCTTTGGGTCGAAGGGGTTGTTGGTCAGCTGAATTGTCGACTCCGGGAACCGTTCATTTGGAAGTTGGCTAAGTGAGGCCTCTTCAGGATTTGATGATGCCACTCCTTCTAGGAATCGTATCATCAACCCTGAAAGTCTGTGACGCCGACGACCGCATAGGATGCCATACCTTTGTCAGTTACTAGGACATCCACCTGTGAGAGGGTTTGGGGTTATGCAGGTAACTAAACCTTCAGATACTGGTTATTTCTTGATCAGAGATCCTGGGTATTTATGGAGAGTTCTGAGGTCTGTCAGAGACCAGTTGGAGAGTTCTGAGGTCTGTCAGAGACCAGTTGGAGAGTTCTGAGGTCTGTCAGAGACCAGTTGGAGATATGATATGAGGTCTGCCAGAGACCAGTTAGAGTTATGCTGTGGGTCTGTCAGAGACCAGTCTTGGAGCTTTGTTTTAGGTCTATCTGAGACCAGGGTTTGAGGACTTCTGGAGAGTCTATCTGAGACTTCACGATATGGTTCAGGCTATTCAGCTATGGCATTTGGTCCCTGTGGCATGTTACTTGCATTGCATTGTTTGCATACTCATTATCATTGCATCCCATTAACGTGTGTCTGTGCTGCAGGTGCATTTGCATACCCTCCGATTCTAGTGCCCAGACTTCTGAGTATTGATCATGGCTGGTTTGAGGAAGACAGTTGCGTATAAGCTGCCTACACCTGATATTACCCCTTTGCTCGGTCTGATATCTCTTGCTGATGAGGAGGTTAGGAGAAGCTTCAGAATGAGTCATGGGAGATTACTGAGATTAGTCTGCAAGCCCACTACTAATGAGATGAACGGGCTGTACACCTTGATGCAGTTCTATGACCCCGCATTGAGATGTTTTACGTTTGCCGACTTCATTCTGGGGCCTACCATTGAGGAGTACGTGGAGTTTACTGAGCTACCAGTGCAGAACAAGGTTCCCTTTATTCACTCTGCTGCTGAGCCCAAGTTGGAGGACTTAGCTAAAGCCTTGCATATGGACGCTGCAGAACTGTTAGTGACTTCTTGGCTTGGGGTTTCAGGTTTCTCTCTTGATTTCTTGGTTGGCAAAGCTCAGGAGTATGCCAAGAGCGGATGTTGGGTGGTTTTCAATGCTATTTTGGCTCTATGCATTTATGGGATTGTGCTGTTTCCTAACTTGCCCAATTTCGTAGACTTGGACGCTTTCCATCTATTTGCTGCCGGCAATCCAGTGCCAACGTTGATCGGAGACTTCTACCACTCCTTGCACTACAAGAACGAAAACAGAAGGGGAAAGGTTGTTTACTGCTGTGCTCCTCTGTTGAATATGTGGTTCAAGAGTCATCTTCCCATGAAGGGATCTTTTGTGGAGAGTGCAACCACCGCTAGCTGGTCAGAGCGCCTGATGAGGCTATCTTCCGAAGACATTGAGTGGTTTGATCGAGACCTGCTAGGGGCTGAGCTTATATTCAGTTGTTCTGGGTACCCTAATGTGCCGTTGATAGGAAGAAAAGGGTGTATCAATTACAACCCATCCCTGTTGGTCCGTCAGTTCGGATATGCGCTGAAGAACCCACCCAAAGAGGAGGAAGTACAGGAATCTCTGTACTTCACCGGTGATTTGAAGGGGGAGTTATCGGCCAAGCTGCAGCATGCCTGGATGCGTATTAACCGAAGACGGAAGCCGTTGTTAGGGAAGAATGACTGTCAGGCCTATGCACCTTACAGGGTTTGGATCCAGGAGAGAGCCAGTCAGTTGCGGATGCCGTTTCCAGATGCACCAGCCCTTGTTCCTATTTCGGTAGCAGAGCCAACTACTGTTTCTAGGGAGGCCTACGAGCAAGTTATGAAAGAAAAAGAAGCCTTGATGAAGATCAACAAAGGGTTAGAGCAGGAGCTAGCCCAGCTACGCAGCAAGAAAAACAAGGCCGTGCATGCTTTCCAACAGCAGATTGAGCTAATGAACAGATTAGGGGCTGAGTTGATTGAAGAGAAGAGGAAGCGCGAACGTCTGGGGCAAGAGTTCAGAAGCTCCCATGACATGCTCGAATCCAAAAAGAAAGCGCTCGACGCAGCACACCGAGAAATCTCTTCTTGCAATAAGACTTGGAATGCCACGCTCACCAACAATAAGAAGAGGGAAGATAAGTTGAAGCAGCAGATCTCCGACCTCGAAGAGCAGTTGAAGTCCAGCATCCAGAAGTGTGAAGAAGAAGTGATGACCCGGTATAGTCTCCAGAATGCACTGAACAAAGCTATCGAAGGCAGGAACGAAGCCGTGTCTCAGAAGCGGAAGTTAGAAGATCGCTTCGGAGAAGGGGCATGGGAGGAAACTGCCGGAGACGTACAACGTGTGCTCAAACGAAGAAACCAACTTGTTGAAGGGCTGCTTACCCGACCAGGTCATCCAGAGACCAAGAAGTTGCTAGAAGAGTATCAGGCTTATGAGTGTACTTGATCATTTCATGTATTGATGCTGTATTTGCACAGTGCTGACCATCACCAGGATTGTTGGTTGAGGTCATGCCTGCTTATTGTACTCAGTGATATTGTATTCTGGGCTTAATGGTTTTCTCTGCAATATATGAGGCTTTCTGTGATTCAGCTCCGATCTTTGTATTGCTGGCACTGTCACTGCACTGGCACCTTCGCACTAGAATCGGGGAATGAATTTCCCCAATGCACAGACATACACATTGCATTGCATTCCCATTCATATTGCATTACAGGTAATCATCAAACTGTATCTCATCTCCTGCATCTACCAGGTCCTCCAAGATTAGCGACCGAAGAATCCCCTGGCATTCAACTAGGAGCAGCAGTAAGGAAGTCATGAGTCAGGATCAGACTGAGATGCAAGAGGTGCACGACAACATGATGCGGCTCATACAGGTAATGGAAGCCATGGCCGAGAGTCAGAAACAGTTGCAAAATATGGTGCAGCCTCTGATTGCACGGGCTAATGATAGGGCTGCCGATTCTGCTCAGCAAGGGAATCAAGGTTTTCTCCAAGGCCGCAGACGCCAACTTGTGGGGATAGACATCAAGCAGGTTCAAGCAGAATTAGCGGATGTTCGAGGCCAGCTGGGGCAGTTCACGAAAGATATGCAAGAGTTGCGCTCGAATCAAGAGACGCTAGAAGAAGAGAACTGTCGACTGAAGGCACAGATATGGTTGATGGCGGAAATATTAAGGAACGTACTCAGAAGAGAAGGAGGGCAGATGTCTGAAGACGCGGCTGGCTTATTTGTTCCTCAGGGGTCTGAAGAACCATTACCCACGCATGATAGGCGTAAGAGACCCTCTCCACGATTCGAAGCTCAGGATTCTCCTCGTCAACAATCGCAATTGATTTTGCAGGATAACCCAAGGAGGGGTGGCAAGAGGATGAGGCCTTCTAACAGAGTATTTGATGAGATCCCTGTGGATTATGTTCAGCTGGTGCAACTCTTGTTCCAACTTCAACTGGTTGAGCTCCGCATTTTGGTTCCACTGACAGGGCAGCCGCCACCAGACTATGACCTGAACGCCCATTGTGCCTTCCACTCCGGCGCACCGGGGCATAACATTGCAAACTGCAAAGCTTTTAAGCATAAGATTCAAGATTTGCTGGATGAGAAAACAATTGAGTTTGTACCGGGGGGTATAAAAGTTTCAGGGACTGATATTCCCATCTCTCCGCCAGAGGTCGCAGACGAATCGAGGTATATCCCAGAGCCACTGGAAGATAAGTCCCCATGTCCACAACAATTGCCGATGCCAGGGTTGAATTTAAGGACGATCGCGCGTGAGCCTAAGGAGTCGTCCGAGCAAAGCCAGCAGCATACGAGATGCCAGTATCCGGCTCAACAGAGAATTCGGGGAAACAAATCAAGGAGGGTGATTGAAAAGCCTCCCTCAACATATGCAGATTTGTTACAGACACTACTAAGATTGAACTTGGTGGAGAAAAGAACTCTGGCGCCAATAACAGGCACTCCTCCGTATGGTTATGATGCAAGCAGGCACTGTGAATTCCACTCCGGGGCTCCCGGACATGATATTGAGGGTTGCCACGCGTTCCAGCATAACGTCCAAGATTTAATCGACAGCAGGGTTATCAACTTCTCTGATAGGGTCTCCAAGGTGGTGCAAGGCCATAGGCAAGCAAAAGCCGGGATGATGAAAAAGTTTCCCAGGTTTGATCGGGCCGTTGAAAGAAGATCGAGACAGCAGTAGACTACCACTGATAATGGTTTCTGAGGATGGTTGACTTGCCAATAAGTCAAAGTGCAGGAAGTCCAGTTCTGAGACACCGACATTTTTCATGTTATCTTGTTCATGTCCGCGCATTTGTAGTTTCTTTTCTGTGTAATTGCAAATTTCGCTCTTAAAACTTGTTGTTTTTTCAATTGATATTGATAAACGAAATGAATATGCATGTTTTGAATTAATCCAGTCGTGTTCACTCTTTGCTTTCTTTAATGCTTAATGCTTGTTTTAGCAGGAATCCGGGGAGGATGACGAGAACAGATGACGAATAATTTTCCGATTGTATGCTTTTGAAAAAAAAAAACTTGTTGATAAGATACAGGCATTGTTTTAATCCATAAACACCGGAGATATAAGGAAGATAATCCCTTGATAACCCCTTTCGAGCCAGTAGTAGGAGTTTCTTTTTGAAAATGAAAAACCCTAAATCTTAACCCGGGGCAGGGTAGGTGTCAGCTGGTTTGACCAAGCGTTCGAATCACGAAAGGAGTGTCCGTTTGAGGATAAATCACACTTGTATAGGTCGTGCCTAAAGAACCACAATGGTTAAACCTTGCCGACAAGGAGTGAAACAGTCACATTATTCCACAAAAAGTCAGACAAACCAGTGTCGCACGACTTGTTCGAAAAAAAAAACGAAAAGCGAAAAGAATCAAAAGCCCGCTAAGTCAAAGCTTGAAAATGAATGACTTAGGCAAAAATAGGGGCATCCCGCTGGACTGGAAAATCGAAAGAATATCAAAAGATACTCAGTCCAGGCAAAAGTTAGGGAATGAAAAAAAAACGAAAGACGAAAAGGATTGTCGAAGAAAAGAAAAATCCTCGAAAAGGACAAAGTCGTGTGACTCGGGGCACCCAAAGACGAGAAGCAAATGAATGTCACTCAAAAAGAAAAAATGTGTGGTATCCTGAACCATCACTCCTATCATTCCACCTCTAATAGGTGAACGCTGAAGTCAGATTAGCTGAACATAGGATTGGAGAACATCATGGAGAATGGGGGGGTTAAAATAAACTTTAAGCCTATGTCTTTCCTTTTTAACCGTGAACCGGACCACGTTACAACCCGAAAAAGTCCTAATTGAAACAGGTTTAGTCCGAGGGCATACTTCGGTAAAGATCGCATCGAAATTGACTCCTGAAAAGGTTCCTCTTACCAGCTTTCATATTGATATTTTGATAATTGATTCATTACATATCGCAAAAATTTTTCCAGTGAACAGACTTGGATTTTGAAACTGTCATATGCATTGCGTTTAATATATCTTTTATGCAGAACAACTTGTGTTACTTGCGAGTAAGCGCATGTCGACAAGAAAGATTCCTACAGTGGAAGGTCTGATCGGGATAAAATGCAGAATGCCCAAATGTTTCGTGAACTGGGGCAATCTATACTGATTAATTCCGGTAGGGTCAGTCATCATAGAATCTGTAAATCTAGGGCAGTCAGGTCAAGATTTGGCAAATCTCTCATAGCTATGGGCCTTGCTCCACTAATCAGTCAATCAGGGGCAAAGGCATTACCAGACTAAGGTCACCCTAAGAGCACGAGAGCTACTTTTGACAGAGCACCTCTTCGAGGGTCGAAATTGTAGAAGCGGTTCATGTCTGGCCGTCAGGATACAAAGACTATAGGGTCTATTTCAAAATTGACGCAGATTCAGGGGCAAGCTATTTCAAGATAGAGTCCTAACCGGGATTTCCTTTCGAGAAGAAGTATGCAAGAATACAGACTGGGGCATGTTAGTATCCCCGAAGCAGAGTTCCGAGAAGGTGGGCTATCAAAAGATTGCAGTATGGACCAGGAGTTCGTAACAAAAGACTCGACCCCCGCGCATGTCATCCATAAGAATCAAATTCTCCAGCTAGTCGTAGCTTATCCAAAGGATATTCTCCAGCAAAGTCATTCATCCTCAGCAGAGTTTGGCGATTCCAAGATTATAAGGCTGTATTCAGACAATGTATCTCAAGCCGAGTGGTTTAGCCGCAGAAGATTAATATTTGTGAGCTGTCTTCAGACAGTTCACCTTTCCCCGCAGGGGCATTCACTCTCCCCCAGCGGATTCAGTTGATTGTCCCCAAGAGAATCATTCCGTCCCCAGCGGAGTTCTCGCTTTCCAGCAAATGTTGTCTTTCCTCCCAGAGGAACTCGAAGATTAAAACTCTCCAGGCAGATTTGGTGGTGTGTCCCGACATTTATTGTGTCGGAATACCATGTGATACCTGTTCACTCTCCAGCCGAAGTCCAATCATACTTGACACATCTGCTATTCCCCAGCAGAGTTATATTCCCCAACAGGGTGTTACTTCAATGAGGTGTTTGGGTTAAGTTCCCTATTTCCCGGCAAAGTTGGCTTCACTCTTCCAGCATTTATTTTGCTGGAATAATTCTGTAGCACCTGGCTATCCCCGGCGGAGTTGGTATTATCTTCAGCATTTATGTTGCTGAAGCAGTTTCTATATTCTAGCAGCAGGTGGAGAGAGCTCTTGCTCAAATGAATTACCAAACATTCAAGATCTCGGCATGAGACATTCAATGATAATGTCAGTTTCGGCAGTATTCCCCACAGAGTTATCAGGATAAGTTTCTCTTTATTCCCAAGCAGAGTTATTTGTCATCAAAGGGTTTCGTGGATCAGGATTTCAGAAGTTGCCTCCGGTTATCAGAACATGCATCCGGTGATTTGGTTTCCAGATATCCCCAGTAGAGTCCGCCTCAAAGTCGTTGTCACGTCAGTGCTAAAGAAGTTTGTGGGTTGGGATCAATGGAGAACTAAGTCCTGACGTGGACAATTTATTCCTATATTGACGGGATTTCTTCAGAAGTGGGCGTCCTAACGTGGACAGATTTATTTCCCCAGGTTGATGAGATGTGTTAGTCCTAACGTGGACAGATTCGGGTTCTCGGAATTGGTGGAATGTGAAGTCATGACGTTGACAAAACTGATTACTCTTTGTGTTGGTGTCCTGACGTGGACCATTTACTCTCAGCAGTTATCTTTCTTCGTGTTGGTGAAGCGTGGGTCCTGACGTGGACAAATCAGACGAAGATGTGAGTTCTGACGCGGACAAGTTTTATTTTCTCAGCAGAGGAGATGTGAGTCCTGACGTGGACAAGTTTTATTTCCCCAGCGGGTCGAAGATGCCTGAGTCCTGACGTGGACAAATCAAGACGAAACATGGGTCCTGACGTGGACGAGTTTATTCCTTACGTGGAAAGAGAGGTTTCAATTCCTTACGTGGAAGAGTGAGTTTATTCCTTACGTGGAAAGATTGAGTCCTTACGTGGACGTATCAGATTGGTTTCCTTACGTGGAAAAAGAAGTATTCCTTACGTGGAAAGAGATGCATTCCTTACGCAGAAAAGAAGTTGATTCCTTACGTGGAAAGATTGGAGTCCTTACGTGGACAAATCAAAAGATGGTGATTCCTTACGTGGAAAGATTGAGTCCTTACGTGGACATATCAAGTTTGTATTCCTAACGTGGAAAGATATGATTCCTTACGTGGAACGATGGAGATTCCTGACGTGGAAAGAGTTGTTTCCTTACGTGGAAAAGTTTAGTCCTGACGCGGACAGATCAAAGAAGTTTGTATTCCTAACGTGGAAAGATATGATTCCTTACGTGGAACGATGGAGATTCCTGACGTGGAAAGAGATTGATTCCTTACGTGGAAAGTTTAGTCCTGACGCGGACAGATTGAGAAGAAAGTTGATTCCTTACGTGGAAAAAGAAGTTGTATTCCTTACGTGGAAAAAAGTGATTCCTTACGTGGAAAGAGAAGTTGTTTCCTTACGTGGAAAAGTTTAGTCCTGACGTGGACAGATCAAAGTTTGATTCCTTACGTGGAAAGATAAAGTTATTCCTTACGTGGAAAGATGTATTCCTTACGTGGAAAAAAAGATTGATTCCTAACGTGGAAAGATGAGTTTATTCCTTACGTGGAAAGATTGAGTCCTTACGTGGACAAGTTATTCCTTACGTGGAAAGATGTATTCCTTACGTGGAAAAAAAGATTGATTCCTAACGTGGAAAGATAGTATTCCTTACGTGGAAAAAAGAAGTTATTCCTTACGTGGAAAGATTGTATTCCTTACGTGGAAAGGGTGGAGTCCTTACATGGACAGATCAAGTTGGTTTCCTTACGTGGAAAGGTGAGTCCTAACGTGGACGGTGTTATTCCTAACGTGGAACGGTTATTCCTTACGTGGAAAGGTGAGTCCTAACGTGGACGGTGTTATTCCTAACGTGGAACGGTTATTCCTTACCTGGAAAGGTGAGCCCTAACGTGGACGGTGTTATTCCTAACGTGGAACGGTTATTCCTTACGTGGAAAGGTGAGTCCTAACGTGGACGGTGTTATTCCTAACGGGGAACGGTTATTCCTTACGTGGAAAGGTGAGTCCTAACGTGGACGGTGTTATTCCTAACGTGGAACGGTTATTCCTTACGTGGAAGGGTGAGTCCTAACGTGGACAATGTTATTCCTAACAGGGACAAGAGTTTACTCCTAACATGGACGATTTATTCCTGATGAAATGCAGACAAATAATCCCCAGCACGGTCGCTACGAGATCAGTGGGTTGCGGTAAACAGTCAGATCCAGGCAGTGGATGTCGTTCCCCAAGCAGTGGTGCAGTTTATTTCTGCGGTTGGCAAATTTCTGGGTTCTTAGTATTCAACCGTATCGTACCGCGAATGTATGAAGGCTCCGGGCTCTTCACCCAATCGGGTCCAAGTCGCTTGAATAGGGGCAGCTGTTGCACCCTAAAATTTGCTCAACCTTATTCACTTGGTTTATGCTTCAATATCATTAGCATTTGCATATAGAGTCATGTACATAGTCTACTCATCTGCATAGCATAACATAGCAAACCATCCAACAGGGACCAATCATTATTCTCATCTCTATAAGCCTATCAAGAGGTTATTATTCTAATTTAATCCCATTCAAGTCATCAGAAAGAATTTGAAAGCTATCAAGTCAGTGGATCAAGCAAGTGCATCCATCTCCCAACTGAGGGTATCTGGGGATCAACAAGTAAGTTGTGAGCTGTGGATTGAGCATGGAGAGTATCTAGACATCATGGGAGACTTAGAAAGTCATTTGGAGAAAGAGGCAAGTCATTGATATGATTGCAAGAGCCTCAGTTGAAGACAGTCAACTAGGGTTTCTTCTGGGGTCAACCCTGGGTCAACTCTAGGTCAATTGGCTAATTGAAAGGCATTAAGGTCTATTGGAGAGATGTGGGGTTCATCATTTGACATGTAGAAGAGGATATGGTGATATGCCAAGAAGAAATCATGAGAAATCAAGGAGAAGAGGAGTTTCTAAATTAGGGTTTCTGTGTAAAATCCCCTAGTTTAAGTCAAATTTCCAAGAAAGATAAGTCAAAATGCAAGCTTCAAATGGATCCTTGGCCAAAATTAAACTTGTATAGGATCTCAAGGCCTTTAATTTGAGTGGTGGAAGACACTAAGGAGATTTATAGAACTCAAGTTATGGTCCTTGCAAGTTACAGGTCATCTGAGGTATCTGAAATTTTGTCTGTGAAAGTGACTTGACTTCCAAGCTATTTTTACCCCTCAAGGAAATTTCAAATGGATTTCTTGTCAACATAAGAGTTGTTCCTCATTGTCTTAGCTTTCTAGAATGGTATAGTATGCCTTCATATGATTTGTGGAACTCTACTTATGGTCTTGGCAAGCAAAGGGTATTTTGGTCACTTGAGAATTACAGGTCATTTCAACCTATGCCCAGAACTCATACAAGGAAGCTTTAAATGGAAAACTTCACAACATCAAACTTGCTCCAAATGACATTTTGAGTCTAAGAAGGTGACCATGAGAGATTGGAAAGATTCATAGCACAAGGTTTCAAAATTGTTGGATTTAATGAATAAAAAAGGACTTAAAAATGAGATTTTTCATATTTTGGCCGAATGGGGCAAAGTTATAGGTCATTTTGAATGGAAAAATCATTTTGAGAACATTGGCTGAAGTAGAATTTTGAGCTTGGTTCAAATTTTGACAGTTATTCAAGGTTGCTTACAAAGGAAGAAACATAATCCAAAATGTAAGGAAAGAGTGCAAGGGAAGTTTCTCCAAGTTTCTAGGAGGTTCTAATGTCATGTATATATTGATATGAGAAGGTTCATGCAAGGGTTGGTGATCACATTTGCTCATAAACACAAGTTTCACACACTTTCTTCAAATTGCAAAATCAATCCAAACTCTCTCAAATTCTCATCAATCTTCACATTTTCTGATTGGATCTTCATCATCATCATCCAAGGATCATAATTCACATCAAGATTTGGTAAATTGAAGGAGGATTCGAGCTGTGCAAATTCACCATTCAAAGAGCAAGAATCTTGGAATTGGGAGATTCAAAGCCTTGGAGCATCATTGGTTGCATACAGAACTCATCATCAAGTTCTTGGATCATTTTCCACTCACTTCAAGCCTTGGATCAAGAGGATTTGGTACCTATTTTCATCAATTGCACCAGGTATGTTTCTCATTCGAATGGCATGTTTAGGTGAGAATTATTAGGTTTTGTTAGCATAGAAAGGTTAAGCTAGGATAGATGACTGAGTTTGGTGAGTTTGGAGAGCTTTCATGGAGTTTGATCATGGAGTGCAAGATCTGTTTGGATGAATAACTCTTGGATTAGAGCACGAAAATCTTAGTTCATTAGCTTGCTATGATCAGCATAATGCGTAGATGAGTTTAGGGAAAGTATTGGTGAGAATTGGAGCAATTGATCACAGGTATTAATGGTGGATTCCAACTGTTATTCTCTTCGAATTGGTTTATTGAGTGAGTGTTAGGGAGATTTATTGTCATGGCTGTGTTGAGGGATTGTTCTAGAGCAATTTTGCTTTTGGAATGGTGTGCTTTCATGGAGAGATGGGAGAGAACAGAGGAGGAGAAGTTCGTGCATGGTGAAGGAAGGTTCAGAAACCCTAGGGTTTCTAAGGTTGAAGACAACCTTCTGGTCGTTGGATCCTCGCTTTGACCTTGACCTGGCTCCCAAACCAATGGCCACGATTGAACTAAAAACGGAGGGAAATTTCAAACGATGAAACGCATCGTTTCATTTATTCATCAGACTGGGCTCAAACTTTGGCTGCCAATCACACCCTCCCCACCGAGGCCCAATCTAAAATGAACTGGAAAAATTACTACTCGCACCGTTCTCGTTTTTTAACTTTTTTGTTGGCTTTCTGAATGTTCCTGGGCCTTGCGCATATTATTACTAACACCCCCCTGTCTGGCCCAGTTCTTCCTTTTAACTGATTTTACTTGCTTTCTGCACCCCTTTCATATTAATTCATTTCATTTTATTTCAAAAAAACATTAAATCTTTAAAAAAATCAAAATAAATTGTAAAATGCATATTTTTCCTTGGTTCTTTTTGCATTATTTTCTTAATTTGGTCAAGAAAATTATCATACAAAAAAATTAATAGTTCATTTCATTTTTATATTTTTGGTATATTTTCCTTTTAATTAGGTGTAAATAATATTTTGTTTAGTACATGATTTTGTTAATTTTAGTTTGATCAAATGCTTTAATATTTTTTGTCCATTCTTTTTAGGTTGATTAATAGACATTGTTAGCTTGTATATACAATTTAGTTCATATTTTTAGGATATAGTCTTAGGTGTTTAGTTTAGGTGTGAATAACATGAACAAAATTAGGGTTTAAGTGATAACATAGGAGAATTGAATCATTTCCCTCAGGACTTAGAGATTGAATATTTTAGATATGGGACTATAGGGACTATGGGTAGTTATTAGATCCCTTAGACATTATTAGGATTCCCCTACTGCTATTAGTATTGTCTGTATTTGTTTGACTAGTGTGGTGTGCCCTCTCTGGGGAATTATTGCTTGTTTGTATGGGTATTGGGATTGCTTGGGAATTGGGAGAGCTGAAGACCTGTGATGATGAAGCCATTGGAGATCCAGAGCTTGAAGATCAACTTCCAGAACTGAAGAGGAGATCCTGCTAGCAGCTGTTGAGGAGACTAGGGTTTAGGAGCTAGGCAGAGCTCTAGATTAGAAAGCTTGTTTCTCAAACATGGAATGCCTTGTCTGCATCCATCCCTTCTCTATGATTCAAAGTCTCTTTCAAATATCCACCTCCTTCCTTTGGAAGGATCAGTGAATGTATTTGAAAGATAGAACTTTTGAGGGAAAATTGTCTATATAATGTTAACAGTTAATGAACCACCCTTGGTAGGTAATTGACTGTCTAACATTCATTCACTTCATCTTGTTGACCGATATTCCTCCTGGAGATTGAAACTTGAAGAAAATCCATTGCAGATGGAAGACTGATGATCAAGACCTTGATGGAAAGCTGTGTAGATGGAGATTGATGCTTGCTGAAGCTTGTAGTTGTTTGGAGATGACTTGAAGATAGGTGTTGATGCAGAGCTGCTGTGGCTGTTTATTTTTTGCTGTTTATCATTTCGGATGTATTGATTGGTTTTCCTGACTGTATTATTTGCTGTTAACCTGTTGGGTTGAAAGTGAATCCTGTTCACTTTTGCCTATTGTTTTCTAGGTTCGAGGTTGAGTGGGACTCCCTTGCCTCGCTTGTATTGCTGCATCCATGCATTTTACTGCTTTACTGTATATTTGCTATTGTTTCTGTTTCCATCTATTCCCTTAGGATCTCTATTTCTCTCTGTGCAAGAGAGGAGCATGATAGACATTAGGTCTTAACCCATGCATGATAACATTAGGTTAGTTTGATTCCCTTCGCAACCGTAGGTTAGAGTCCTGTCTCTTTCTTTCTCAAAACAAACAGAAAAACACTATAATATTTCAAACACAATAAAAGACACTTCTTTCGTAAAAGAATGTGAACTCATCAAGACGTCATTTTTGTCTGCTTGGACTGTTAATCAGAAAAACCTTTTTCAGAAGGATAAAAACAGTCAAACAAATCTGTGTCTTTCGTAGCCCGAACTACGTTTGCTCTGATCTTTCATGATGTATGAAAGTACGTAGGCATAGGATGCGATATCCTAGCGAGCAACCTTCCCCTCCTTTCCCGTAGGTAGGCGAACTACGTTGACTCTGATTTCTCGTTCCAGACGGGAATACGTAGGCATAAAGTGCGATACTTTGCCGAGTCATTTTATTTTCTTTGTAACCCCTGACCTGTAGAGTAGATAGAATAACAATCCATACCCGAAAACAAGCGTGGATCCCGTCGAGTACGACGGACGTGAGGGGTGCTAATACCTTCCCCTTGCGTAACCGACTCCCGAACCCAGGTTTTGGTTGCGACGACCATACCTTTCCCGTCTTTGCGGTAGGTTTACTCTGAGCGTTTCCTTTCCCTCCCGTGGGATAAATAACGCACGGTGGCGACTCTTCTGTCAGCCGGCGCCGATTTTCGCAGTAGCGACAGTACTCTACAGGAACCTTTTGTTTGTTTGCATGCTAAGTTTGCTAAATATTTTCTAAGGATTGGGATTGTAAAAGGTGTAGGTTAAGACCTAAGCACAGTTTCTAAGTTTGCTCGCAAAGACATCGCGTCCTCTGCCTACGTATCCTAACTAGGATAGAATCAGAGCAATCGTAGTTCACCTCACTAGGGTTGAAGAACACTTGATTATGATCAAGGTTCAAAGGGGAACAAACATATCCATGCTTTTGTAGAGTTTCACAAAACTCTCTAGATCTATGTTGAACTCTCAAGAAAGGGAAGTAAGTGATCATGTCCATGATTCTTACATAGAGTTTACAAACTCTATCCTAGGGTTCTAGTTGAAGAAACACTCCTAGTGTAGGTGAGTTTTCTAGACTTAAAGCAAAGTCTAATGGTTTAAAATGTTCTAACTTAACTAAGCTAGGGTTAGGGTGACTTCACGAAGTCAAGAAGGGTGAATGAGCTATCCAATGACACAAGGGTCAAGGGAGAAACTTTTCCTTTGGAAGGAGAGAGATAGAGAGGCAACTGGGATAAGAACTAGAAAGTTCCATCACTTGGGGGAAGAAATACTTAATAAAGCAAGATGAAATAAGATTTAAGACAAGTAAGCATGGATATTACAATAAGCACATACTTTAAATGATACCAAGGGTTACAACCAATAAATCATCTTAACAAAGATTCAGGGTTCATCTTGACAAAGATTGGAACATGATGAAGGTTATTACTACGTAAACAAATCACAAGTTGAAGATGGGCAAGTCATAAGTTCAAAACATGGCAAATGTAACAACAATGCATAGATGACAATCAAGCACAATTAAATCAGTTTAAACCTCATAATTTAGGAGGGGTCAGGAAATGAAATCACTTAACCAAGTAAATGTGATGAAAATATAAAGGTAACAACCAACAAAAGAATGTCATAAGTGAAAATGTATGGATGACACTCAAGGCAAGTAATCAAGCAAGAATCGCATCGACGAATCGCGCTTTAAAGTAAACACAGGTAAAAGGGATATTTTATGGTAACAACCAAATGAGAAAATCCTAACATGTTTACTAACATACAAGAGATGAGAATGAATAAATATCTTAACACAAATGATCATGGTGAAAAAGAAATTCATCTGCATACGGGAGATAACGATCTCGATACAAAAGCAACTTGCAAGCAACCAAAAGGCATGAAAATTTGAACAAACATGGAATTTAAAAAAAATCACATGAAAGTAGACATCAAGATAAACATAATTCAAAAAGAATGGGTTCAAAATGATTAAAAACGAGTGAGTTATAAATTTTCAAAGATTGGATGAAAAATTACAAAAATAAATAAAAGGGTTGCCCTCCTCATGGGTCGAACCCAGGTCATGCAGGTACAAGGCGTGTTTAAGGCATACGGTATTACCACTGGGGTGGCTATACATCCGTTGATGAAAGCCACCCCATAAATATATATGGGAAACTCAAAAACCAGGCTGGGCAAAAACAAAAGAACAGCATACTAACTTGCATTTTCACATGTAACTTCCTCAATTCTTAATGGATTTTCATGAAATTTAGATCTAAACTGACTAGAATTTAATGAGGAACAAAATGGCACTTTTAGAATTTTGAAAATCCCTCCCCATTTTAAAACCCGATAGCAAGTGCTTGTGGATGTTTGAAATTGCAATTTGATGTGAACCCCCCCCCCCCCATCCAAACAGTTTTGAATTCAAGTGATCATGCACACACAACATAACATTGATAATGAATACATTCAAATCAGAAAAAGGCTTCAGGACAGCTTGACATAACAATTGACAGGTGAGTTGCAAAAGTGACAATTTGAGGCAAACATGTGAAAATGCAAATCAAGTTCTAAGCATAGTTTTGGTGGATCAGTCACATACACACATCAAACATAGGCTATCAAGGGTGTTCAAACTTGTATTGAGGTTAAAGGCAGGCTGTAGCAAGATATGCCTCTTGAAATGTATTTTAGTGGTTTTACAAGGCATGAGCAAAGTCAAATCATGTTATAGACACATTCTAATCAAACCAATCATTCAAACAGCTCATACATGTGCCATAAAATGGATTCAAGTTGACAAAAGAGTTCAAGGAGGTCTGTTATGGAAAATGATCTTTAAAATGCATTTGGTATTTAGTGAAGGGCAGTAGGATGTGCAGTTCAGGCATCATGCAAGAGTTGATCAAATAAAGCACACTTACACATCCTATACATGGTAAGGAATGATATCAAACAGGTTTTGAAGCCACAAAGGGACTGTCACAAAAATTGGTATGTCAAGTTGCACATAACATGAAGGCAATGCATGATGATGTGAAAATCTAATTCTATGCACATTCTGATTCAAACAATCACACACACAACACTTATACATGATTTTGAGTGAGTTTGAACACAATTTGAGATAAAAAAGAAACTGTGGTGAGATATGGTTTTCAAAAATGCATTTTGGTGGCTTTGAGATGCAGTAGGGTATTCAATCTCAGTTCTAAGCATTTTCCTATTATTTCACACATGCACACATCTCATACTTATGGTATTGAATGGATCTAAGCACTAAAACAAGTTAGAAAGGGCCTGTTATGAAAAAAGAGTTCACAAACTGCCAGTTAACATGAATATGGGGCAGGACTGTTATGACAAAACAGTGGAACATACCAAAATGGTTGATTCAATGCACACACAAGTTTCAAATGAGTAGGACAATAATTTTATGTACATAGATCAAATGCAAACCAGTTAAAACAGAATGTGATAGTTTGGCATCATGCAATCTTGGAAAATGCAAGTGAAGCATGACAAAACATTTTTAACAAGCAAAGGGATTTTGAGGTCATAGGCATATCACACATTTTCAAAACATGTTAACAAATGATTCTCCACTTTAGAAACAAATCCCAACTGCTCCTAACCAAAAATTGTACATCTATCCAAACTTGACAGCAAAATCAACAATACCATGACAGGCCCTAAAAGCTACATTTAATGTTTCTCATCATTCAACCAACCCAAAACAAATAAACAAGATGTAAGTAATAGACAATGACTTAGGACCATGGCAAGCATAAAACACAATTCAATAGGGATAAAGCTAGAATGACACAAAAAAACATAAGTGTGAAACAAATGCCACAAAGAGATTCAAACATGATCTAGGGAAGGGGGATCCTATGAGTAACTTACAAGTTATCCAAATCTTGCTAATGAAAAAGGTTTGACAGTTCTAGGGCTAAACACGCCATATTCCCATGTTGGATTCTCAAAAACACCATATAGGCCACAACCTCAAAAAAATGTTAAACATGGTGTTAAAGTGGAATATTTGTAACACATCATCAACATATCATTCACAAATGAAAATACATTAATACAAGAAAATATCATAACCACAAAACCTAAGTTCTTGACCAAGAACTAGTATGGGACAAAAAATGGTATATTTCATAACAAGCATCTCAAGAATGCTAAACATGACAAATGTATGATTAATAAAGAGTTTAAACATCACATACCTCTTTTAGACAAGTCTTGAGCATGCCAAAAAGCTTAGAAACCCAGAGATCGTCTTCTTTGGCAAGGCATTAGAGCTTACTTCCTTTTGAAGTAACAAATCACTTTTCAAGATAGTTGGAGTTAATGGTCTTCCATCTGGTTTTTAATGCTTTAGAAAACTATAATATGATGTATGGGAGGTGTATGGATGGTTAGATCAACAAGGAAAGGCTTAGACCAAGATTTGGCAAGTTTTGAGGGTTGTGGTCAAACTTTCTTAGTGTGAAAGTTGACTTTTGACAATTTGATAGTTTTTGAAGATTTAAAGGTATGGACACCTTCTATATGACATTTTGAGATTGTAGGTGTGATTTTTAGTGGTTTGGAAAGGGTGGAACTGGTCTTGAGCAGAATCTTGCTCAAGACAGTTTTTTGTGAAAATGGAGGCTTTTTGAGATTTTGGAATTTTTGATGAATGAGAGGAGAGTGAGAGCTGTGGTGTTATGATATTTCTCTGGTGTGTTTGAAGATGAAGATGAGGCCTCTATTTATAGTGCAAGTAGGAATGAGGGCAGGCCTTGATCATTTCAATTTTGGAGGGAGTTTTGGAAGAAAATCCTTCCAAATCTTGTGGCAGCCATTTTCACATTAGCTCCAAGGCTCTATGCAAGCCAATAGCAGTTGGAAAGATGGGCTGAGGTGATTGGAGAAGGTCTATACTGATTAGGGGGCTGTTGCTGCCATCATGTTGGAGAAAAGTTTCTCTTTCCTCCTTTAAAAATGATTATTTTAATACCAACTTGCTACAAGTTGCCATGCTTACCAAACTAACTCATTTTCTGGTTTTCTCCTCATCCACACCTCTCATTATCGGTTTGAATTACAATCCAAGGGTTGAGGATAGTCCAAGTTATGAAAAACTGATTTTGAGAAGTTTGGCCAAAGTACTTTCAAGTGTGACAGGCCCAACTTTCATGTACCCTAACTCCTAGCTCACAAATCCTCTTGAGGAGTTCTTGTACTTTTTAGAAAGCCCTCATGTAGCTCTACAAATTTTATTTTTTGGGAATTTCCAAATTCTTGATGGAACTAGGTTGAAAAACCCTTCAAAGTTCTGAAAAAGTGGTTTGCATGGCCAGAATTTGTGAAATTTCACTAAGTCCTTTACCCTTGAAAAATGATTTTTTGCTATAACTCCAATTCCATGCATTTTTTGAATATGGACCACTTTGGGACTTTTTTAGGGTTTGTCAAGAACTTTCAAACAAGCTTAGAACCACTTCAATTGGATGTGTGGTTGAGGAGTTATGGTCTTGCCCCTTTCGAAACCCTAATTCCCGATTTTTGCAATTACTTCCTAACCCTTGATCCAATGGTCATGAAATTTTATGGGGAGGTGTAATATGATATAAGGAAAATTTTTCATTCACACCTTGAAGTCAAATTCCTTATTGTTGGAGAGTTGACTTTTCGGTCAACTTTTCGGTCGATCGGTGTCTACCGAGTTGCCCGTTGGTGATCTGGACATCCTGAGGACTTGAAACCCTTTGGATGGACTTTACTAATCCATAGGAGCTTAATGGACCTTGATCCCACCAGTGAAATACTCTTTGAATCAAAAGTCAGACTACAGTTGACTTTTTTCTGATCGAAAACCCTAATCGGGTATCTCAAATTGCACTGTTCTCAATCCCCGGGTGACCACCTCAAATTGAACATATTCTTAGTCCAATGTATCATCCTCGATCTTGTTTGAAGTTGGATCAATCCAAAACACTGATTGATCGAACCCTCGAAGTTTTGATTTTGACGGTACAGAACCTTAATTCATCTGCATCTTAACAAAGATAAACTGAAAATGGGTTAAGGTTAATTAATCAAGTGAATATGATCCTATAATGATGATGAGGATCTAAGGGGTCAAAATTTAGGGTGCAACAGATGCCCCTATTTAAATATCTTCAATAGATGATAATGAGAGATGACGATCCTCATAGAATCGCAGTGAAAGGTATTTAAATATAGCAAACCAGAAATTTTGTCCCTTAGATCCGATGGTATGCAAAAGGACAAATTCTGAAATGCAAATGAATCTAAATGATGTTTTATGATGCTTGAATGCAAGACAGATGCAGACACATGAGCAAATACAAAAGAACGGCAATACAACGAGTAACCACTCACGGGGACTCGACACATTGGGGAAAGGTTCAAGACCAACTAAGCAAGATAGTTCAGACATGACTAAAGATGCTTATCGAGGGTATATTTCACTGGGGATACGAAAGAAAAGAAGCGCCAACTTTACTGGGGAAGAAACCCACTGGGGAAAACTTTGCTGGGGAATAATTCCACTGGGGAAGAAAATCTTCACCGGGGAGAAGACAGATCAGAGACACGAACCTCACTGGGGATAACCAGATGAGAAAATTTCCTATAACGAAGAGTTCAAATAGGATCTTCAGGAAAAGGTTAGAAACGAGACCGGGTGTGTCGGGGAGGTTAGTATCCGCTAGTTCTCCAAGACTCAACTTGGAAAGCAAAAGCTTCAACTGGGGAGGCTGGTAACGAACAGAATAACAGATAGCTTCAAACGGTGCTAGTTTCCACTAGACTTACTGGGGATATGGTGACGACCAAAACAATAACGATTTCCAAGAAGTGCTAAATATCACTAGACTTCCTGGGGATATGGTGACGACTAACTCGAAGTTCCAATTACAATTGGGAATTTTAAGCAATGTTGTTAAAACAACAGGACTCTGGCTGGGGACTGGTAACAACTGACTAATAACGATTAGTTTTCAAGCAATGCCAGTAACCACTGGTTTTAGAGGAGACTGGTGATGACCAAATCGGGATATACCAATAACAATTGGAGGGGACTGGTGATAACCAAATCAGGATATACCAATAACAATTGGAGGGGACGATGCTAGTAACCACTAGACTTAATTGGAAAATTTGGTGACGACCTAATCCAGGAGACCAATGACCATTGGATTTTCAAAGAGTTTGGTAACGACCAGACCGAAGTGATGATAACAGTCTGCTTTAAGTGGTGCCAATAACTATTGGCCTTGGGCTAATTGGTGACGACCAAACCAGGTGTACCAATAACAATTGGTTCTGAAAGTAAGACTAGTAACGACTAGGTTTTCCAAACAAGGCTAGTGACCACTAGACTTATAGAGATTGGTAATAACTGAATCAAGGGGTACCAATAACGATTGGATTTGAAGGTAACGCAAATAATCATTGGACTTATAGGGAATTTTGGTGACGACCAACTCCAATGTCAACGACTATTGTTTTTTAGAAGGCAACACTAGTAACCACTAGATTTTTAGCCAAATTGGTGACAACCGAATCAAAGGGACTCCAATAACAATTGGTTTGCTTTTTAACAGAATCAGTAACAACTGGGTTTAAAATATAGTCGGTAAGGATTAAATCAAGATACCGATCATGATTAGTTCTAAACGTGTGCTAGTGACCACTAATTTTTCAACGTTTTGTTGGTGACGACCAAATCGAAGATGAAAATTGGTAACAACCCCTTGTTGGTGTAAATTGGATATTTCTAGTCACCACTAGCTTCCCCACGAAAATAAGGAAACCCCAGGATGTCGACTTTGAAGCGAACTTTGTAATAACAAGTCAAAGATAAAGGTAATGACTGAAGGATCTCAATGGCAGGAATGCAAACAAATGCGTATGTTGGCATGATGCTATATGCAAGATGCAAAACGACCCATAGGAACAAAGGAAAGCAAAATAAAGAGAGAACTCGTCACGCTGAGTTTCCAAATGCCTTAAGTCAGGCGACGCTTCCTTCTTTGGTGTAGATAACGATCTTTTCTCAATAATATCTTCGTAATTCTGCAGAGAAGAAGTCTTAGCTTAAGAGCTAGAATTGCTGTCAGACACCTCTAGCTTGGTATAGGGTAACAACAACCTTCCACAACTTTGAGGACTGTGTAATGTTATCAAATTACCTCTAGAACTTTCAAACATTTTGTCAAATCATGTTTTTCCTTTTTTTTACACAAAACAATACTTTAAGCTTTTCAAAAGACTTTGCTTTCATGAAAAATTCTTATTAACAAATAAGTGAAATTGCATAACAAAAATAGCGGATCATAACAATGATTTGGCCAAAAATCTGATTTTATTGATAGACAAGAGCTTTACAAAAGGCAAAGCCTTGGGAATTTTATAAGTTTGAAAAAATGGCAACAGAAAAGGTTACAGAATCCCATAATAATCCGGTCCTTCCGACTGCCAGTTCACTTGCTTTGCTGCTTCTGACGAGAACAACAGGCATTGACCTTTCTTCTAATATTCTGCACAGGACTCTGCCCCAGCGTCTGCCAACTTTCAAACGTTGGGCTTTCGTCTTGTCGAGGCACTGAAATCCCCTTTCTAGGTATTTCGTTTCAAGCGTAGTATTTTCTTACTGCGTCCGAGTTGATGGGATACTTGAGTTGTTCGCCATACATAGTTTCGAGAATCAGAGATCCTCCGGAGCAAACAGTCTTTACAACGAAAGGGCCATCATAGTTGGGCATCCACTTGCCACGCATATCTTTTTGCGTTGGTAGGATTTTTCTAAGCACAAGCTCTCCTTCCCTATACTCTTTGGGACGAACTTTTTTGTTGAACGCTCGGGCCATCCTTTGTTGGTAGATTTGACTGTGGCACATGGCCGTCATTCTTTTCTCGTCAATGAGGTTCAACGAATCGAATCTTTCTTTTATCCACTCGTCTTCATCCAGCCTTGCTTCCGTCAAAATCTTTAAGGAAGGTATTTTGACTTCAATAGGTAGCACAACGTCCATCCCATACACTAAGGAAAAGGAAGTTGCCCCTGTCGAAGTGCGCACCGATGTTCGGTATTCGTGCAAAGCAAATGGTAGCATCTCGTGCCAATCTTTGTAAGTTACAACCATCTTTTGTATTATCTTTTTGATGTTTTTGTTTGCAGCTTCAACTGCACCATTCATCTTAGGTCTGTAAGGGGATGAGTTGTGATGTTTGATCATAAAATCGTCACAAAGTTCCTTCATTGTTTTGTTGTTCAGATTTGACTCATTGTCAGTGATGATCTAGTTAGGGATACCATATCGGCAGACGATCTCCTTTTTGATGAAGCGTGCAACCACTTGCTTTGTCACATTTGCATATGATGCTGCTTCCACCCATTTGGTGAAATAATCGATTGCGCAAGGATGAAGCGATGTCCGTTAGAAGCTTTTGGCTCTATTGCTCCAATCATATATATGCCCCACATTGCAAAAGGCCAAGGTGATGTCATCATATTGAGAGGATGCGGAGGGACATGCACTTTATCGGCATAAACTTGACATTTATGACACTTTCGAGCGAAGAGTATGCAGTCCGTCTCCAAAGTTAACCAGAAGTAACCTGCTCTTAAGATTTTCTTAGCCATGGCGTGGCCATTCGCATGGGTGCCGAAGGTTCCTTCGTGTACTTCGGTCATTATAAGATTCGCCTCGTTTTCATTGACGCATCCTAGTAAGACCATGTCATGATTTCTCTTGTACAAGATACCATTGCTGATGAAGAATTTAGATGACAACCTTCGTATTGCTCTTTTGTAAATTGTGGACGCGTTAGCGGGATACTCTTGATTTTGGAGGAAATTCTTGATATCATGAAACCATGGCCTCTCATCAGATTCTTCGTCTATTGCCATGACGTATGCGGGTACTGTCCTTCTTTCGATGCAGATCATAGGTGCCTCGTTGACAAACTGGACTTTCCACATTGATGCCATCATGGCTAGCGCATCAGTAATGTGATTTTTTGCCCTTGGTACGTGTTTGAAGGTAATTTCATCGAAATATTCAGCCATCTCTAAGATGTGGGTCTTATAAGGGATCAATTTTTCATCCCTGGTTTCCCTTTCTCCTTTGAGTTGGTATATCACCAAAGCAGAATCACCAATTACTTCCATGATTTTGATGCGGAGATCGATGGCAGCTTCCAACCCTAGGATGCAGGCTTCATACTCTGCTATGTTATTTGTACATGAGAAACAAAATTGGGCTGTGACTGCAGTGTACCCTCCAGTTGGATTTTTTAGAACAGCTCTGATGCCATGTCCATTTTTGTTTGATGCTCCATCGAACATCATCTCCCAGCGGGATCCCGGCTCGGGACCTTCTTCCAGACCAGGCTCTGGTTTCGTGCGCTGAATATACATCACATCTTCATCAGGAAAATCGAACTTGAGTGGTTGATAATCCTCCATAGGATGCTCTGCGAGGTGTTCTGACAAGATACTTCCTTTGATATATTTTTGAGCAACATACTGGATATCGTACTCTGATAAGAGCATATGCCATCGGGCTAATCTTCCTGTCTGAGCTGGCTTTTCAAAGATGTACTTGATGGGGTCCATTTTAGAAATCAGCATCGTAGTGTGACAAATCATGTATTGCCTCAGACGCTTGGCGGCCCATGCTAGCGCACAACAAGCTTTTTCCAGGGGAGAGTAACGAATCTCGCAATCAGTGAACTTCTTACTTAGATAATAGATTGTGTGTTCTTTCTTCCCTGACTCATCAGTCTGGCCCAAGACACAGCCCATTGAATCTTCTAACACTGTCATATACATGAACAAAGGCCTTCCAGGTACCGGAGGAATCAGCACTGGAGGTTCTTGCAAATACTGCTTGATTTTCTCGAACGCGGCCTGACAGTTTTCATTCCATACCACTGTTTGATCTTTTCGTAACAACTTGAAGATCGGTGTGCAGGTAGGGGTCAAATTGGAGATGAACCTGGAGATGTAATTCAAACGTCCGAGGAAGCCTCTGACTTGTTTCTCAGTTTTAGGAGCAAGCATCTCCTGGATTGCTTTAACCTTGTCGGGGTCTACTTCAATTCCTCGCTGGCTAACGATGAAACCAAGTAACTTGCCTGAGCGAACTCTAAAGGTGCATTTTGCTGGATTTAATCTCAATTGATACTTTCGGAGTCTCTTGAATAGCTTCAGCAGATGATCCAAGTGGTCTTCTTCACTTTGGGATTTTGCAATCATATCGTCCACGTACACCTCGATTTCTTTGTGCATCATATCATGAAAGAGTGTGACCATAGCTCTCTGATACGTTGCCCTTGCATTCTTCAAACCAAAAGGCATTACCTTATAACAATAGGTGCCCCATGGTGTGATGAAGGTTGTTTTCTCCATGCCATCTGGATCCATTTTTATCTGGTTATAACTAGAAAATCCGTCCATGAACGAGAAAACTGCAAAGCTTGCTGTGTTATCCACCAAAGTATCAATGTGCGATAAAGGGAAGTCATCCTTCGGACTTGCTTTGTTTAGATCCCTGTAGTCGACGCACATCCTGACCTTGCCATCCTTCTTTGGGACCGGTACAATGTTTGCCACCCATTCTGGATACTTGGATACTGCTAGAAAGCCGACATCTATTTGCTTTTTGACCTCATCTCGGATTTTAAGCGCCATGTCTGGTCTTGACCTGTGAAGCTTTTGTTTGACCGGAGGACATTCTGGCTTCAAGGGGAGCTTGTGCATGACAATGTCGGTATCCAACCCTGGCATATCTTGGTAGGACCAAGCAAATACGTCAACAAAATCTCTGAGGATTGTTATCAGCTTGTCTTTGATTTTTGGCCTTAATGATGCCCCAATTTTGACTTCTCTTTTGTCATCCTCTGACCCCAAGTTGATGACTTCAGTCTGCTCTTTGTGGGGTTAGAGATAAACATCTTCATATTCAGCCATTCTCTTTAACTCTTCTGGGACTTCTAACTTTTCGTCATTCTCTTCTTCAGCTTGAAAGACAAATGAACCGCTAGTAGAAGGAACCGAAGGATCATAGGATTCTGTGGTTGATGGAGGTATTCTGCATGTTTTATTTTGGAACAATTAGGCACACACACACAGACATGCAGATGAAGGGTTGTTTTTATTTTTTCAAAAAAAAGATTGCCATTTTTTCAAAAAGAGTGAAAGTGACGCGCAAAACAAATAACAAGAGTTTTAACAAAAACACTTTTTCATTAATGATTTTCAATTTTTGCAAAGTGGCCCAATACAAAATAATTGGCAGGCCTTGGGCAAGACCGGGAATTTTTTAAATAAAAACACAAAGCTAACGAGCAGAGTGAATTACTCTAAAGGTAAAAAGATGGGAACTTCCACAGCCTCCCAATTGCGCAACGCTGCTCCTCCCCTAGTTATTAGATGATCCAGATTACCGTCTTCATCTTCAGCGATAATGGCATTGACACACCGCCACTGATGAATATCTCTTTTAAAGACTTCTTCTTCATGGTGCTTTCTTCTGGCTCGCCTTCCGGAGTCGGTTTGTAACCCAACCCTTGTCGATCATTCTTGGCTCGAGCGTTGACTTCGATGACCTCTCCCCATCCCAGTGGGACTCCAGCTTTCAGTGCTGCCTTAATACTTTGAGCAGAGGTAAATGATGGCCCTTGGGTTATATCTGATTCATCAACCAGAATAGCGTGAGCTATTTCTAGTGCTTGGAAGGCCGTCTCGAGGGAATCTTCATCAGCCTCAATATACTGGAATGATGACAAGTTGCTCACCATTAAGTCTTCTTCTCCATGGACAATGACCAGCTGGTCATTCACAACAAACTTCATTTTTTGGTGGAGAGTGGAAGTGACAGCGCCAGCCATATGAATCCATGGTCTTCCCAATAGACAACTGTAGACCGGATTTATGTCCATCACCTGGAAGGTGACTTCGAAGATTTGTGGTCCAATTAGGATAGGAAGATCAACTTCTCCTATCACGGTTCTACTGGATCCGTCAAATGCCTTGACTATAAGGGAAGTTGGTCTCATGGTAGCACCTTGATATACCAGCTTGGCCAAAGTCCTTTTAGGCATTACGTTGAGTGCTAATCCTGTGTCGACAAGAACTCGGGACATTGTATCTTCTTCACATTTGACTGACACATGTAAGGCACGATTGTGCTTACGCTTCTCAGCTGCAGGTCGTTATTGTCAAAGCTCAGAGTGTTGTAGGCAGTGATATTTGCTACAACAGAGTCAAACTGCCCCACTGTAATATCTTTAGTGACGTGGGCCTGTGTCAGGATTTTGAGCAATGCCTGGCGGTGTGCTGGAGAGCTTAAAAGCAAAGCCATGACCGAGATCTTGGAGGGTGTTTGGTTTAATTGGTCCACCACCCTATAATCACTTCTTCGAATGATTCTCAAGAATTCTTCTTCATCGTTCTTGAGACTTTCTTTTCCTCTAACTAAAGGTTCTTTGGCGGTGGCTACCTCTGGAACAGGCTTCTGAGGAACATGCGTTTTTTTGAACAGAAACTGCTGGTGGAGGAGCCTCATTATATGTTCGAGGTTGATAGACGCGACCACTCCGGGTCATTTTGCTTCCACTGGCAATGTTGGCCACACTTACTGGTTTCTTTTCTTTGAAAATCCCTTCACACCACGAATAGTCTTGTTTTGGTGTCATGGCTCTTGGGTGAGGCTTGGATCCTCCCCTCGGCTCAAACCTAGTCTTTCCCCTCCCGAATTTCGGGGGTGCATCATCGCAAAATATTGGCCGAACGTTCTTGTAGTTTTTTTTACTGTTATCATCTCTGAATACGGCTCCTTTGTTGGGCTCTCCTGGTATGTTAAACACAGGCTCGATGACCATCACATCTTCTTCCTTTTTTCGGCGAGCGATTTCTATCATTCCCTGTTCAATCATAGCCCGAATGTCCTTTTTCACTGCATCACAACCCTCAGGATTCAGCATACATTCTTTGCAATCTTCGTGAGATGTTTTGAGTAACCATGCCTGAGCGAGGCGTTTGTGTAGGTCGGCTAGTGGCACTTTGATCTCACCAACAGTAGTAACTTTCTTGTCTTCTGACCCCTCCCCTTCTTCAGTAATGGCGTTGACTCCACCATGAGTTGGAATAGGGTTGCTCTTAACGTTGGGCGGACTATCTTCGAAGGATAGAATTCTCTTTTCAATAAGTTCACGAACTAGATGCTGAAGGGCGAAGCAACCTTCGAGATCGTGGCCTGGAGCATTCTAATGAAATAGGCAACGAGCATTTGCATCGTAATAGAACGGGAGTGGATTAGGTGGAGTACCTAATTTTCTTGTTTTAACCAGCCCTCTTTCTATTAGCATGGGAAACAGGTTGGTGTAACTCATTGGAATAGGCTGTATCTTTGGCCTATTTGCTTGATAATTTGCCCTCGAGGCCCTGTTCTGAGGTTGTTGACCCTGCGGCTGTCGGTATTGTTGCTGATTATTGGTGCAGTAATGTTGCTAATTGCCAGGCTGATACTGGTGTTGATTGCTGAATGCCCCAGGTTGGGGACCATGCTGTGAAGAAGGTTGAAAAACTGGGGTCACTGCCGCCACATATGATGGTTGGTACTGTTGGAGGTGGCTTCGTGAGCTTTGTACTTTCTTTCCATATGTGATTGCACTCACCTCTCCCTCTTTCTTTTTGTGGAAAGTGTTGACTGGCTTCTTTGCCGTGCTGGCGCTTGAGGTAATATTTGGAGTGATCACTTTTCCACTCTTTAAACCTGCTTCCACCTTGACTTTCACTGCCACAATATCAGAGAAATTTGTTGTAACACTGCTGATCAAACGTTCATAGAATTCTGGTCGAACTGTATCCACAAACCAGTCTGCCAACTCCTTCTCAGTAAAGGGAGGCTCTACTTGTGCTGCAGTTTCGCGCCATCTTTGCGCATACTCCTTAAAAGTTTCAGTATTTTTCTGCGTCATGCTGAGAAGCTGACGGCGGTCGGGAGCTAGGTCCATGTTGTACTTGTACTGTTGGATAAAAACATCTGAAAGGTCTTGGAAACCGTGGATTTTAGCTTGATCTAAACCGAGATACCACTTAGCCGAAGCCCCTTTAAGACTATCTTGGAAACAGTGAACTAGCAGTTTATTATTTTCAATATGCGGAGTCATCCGCCTACAGTACATGATTAAGTGCTCTTTAGGACAAGTGGTTCCCTCATATTTGTCGAAGATTGGCATTTTAAATTTCTGAGGAAACATCAATCCAGATACTAGACATAGATCCTTGGCATCAGATCCAAAGACATGATTTCCTTCAATGGCCCTCATCCTTTTGGCCATGATGTCCATCTCCACTCTTAATTTTTCGTGTTTTTCGTCCTCAGCTTCAGACCCATCGGGTATATCAAAGATTGGCTGTTGATTGGCGAAAACTGGTCGTACTGTGGTAGGTCCACTTGCTGGAGGGAAAATAGGGTTTCTGATCGGTGAGTCGAACAAGGGATTGAGACCTGAAGACTGCATGTTGTTGAAAGGTGGCAAAATATTCCGGGACATGCCATAGGGAAACTCTGCTGAAGTGACATGAGCTATTGTGACATTGGCTACTGTTGTGGCAACTTCGGAGATCACTGTAGGTTGCGTATCCATTTTTGCTTTGATTATGTTGAGGACTTCTATGATCTGGTTGACGTCCCCTTTGATCCCTTCAATGTCATTATCCATTTGATCGAACCTTTGGTCGTTATCTGCCATCTTCTTTTGAGCTTGGGACCGTGTGTTGTATCTGTGGGTACTCAGCGTGACTCCTTATCTCCTTCTGGACAAGAACAAAGGATGAGCTGCGGAACCCAAATGCAGGACTGATGTAGGATGACATGCAAATGCAAATGCGGATGCATAAACCATTCAAGGAAACTCAAAAATTTCGTTTACAAATAAAAAGTTAGACCAACATCTAACAACATGCTTAAAAAGCGTTTTTTCATTTGATAGTTGGAAATCTATTACAATAGAGTGGCCTTTGCTAAAAAGCAAGACCTTTCTTACAAGGAAAATGAAAGTAAATGCAACAAACAGGATTTCAATCCCTTTTTTAGGAAAAGCAGGGAAATGGTGAAATAAAGATCAATCTAACAAGACGACCCTTCTCCTTCTTGGACTCTGACATGAACTTGATCCTGGCGGATAATCTCCCATAGGTCTTCGTTTTCTCTTTGCGCTTTGACCAAAGCATATCTTAGCTCTTCCCTAGTTGCGGGGACCTCAGGCTCCATGGTTATCTCATAGTCATGAGTGTAGAACATGTTTAAGGAAATTTCTTTTCACCATAGCAGGTACCCCCTGGTGGTTAAACAGCTTGCATTCTCCATTGGAGTTGGGCCCATGAGGTGTGGATCTCTTTGAGCGTATTGAGCGTTTTCTTCTAGTTCTTGGTTGCGACCTGTCTCACAGAAGCGAGGCCTCAACAGTTCTGGTTCAGGCTCTGGCCCGGTAGGATACCCATGTTGACGCCGAGCGAGAATAGGATTATAAGTGATCACCCCTTCTATCCCAATGAGAGGCACATTGGGGAAATCTCCGTAGCTAGAAACCATGACTTGGTCACCGATGCTGGTGTCATACCATGTGATATCATGGTGTCTGAGAGTGACGAGTTTAGAAACCCATGTGCTTTTGGTAGGAAGCCTCCAAAGGATATGGGTCCTTGGCAGATGAGAAGTAAACCATCGGTCGAGTAGTGCAAGACAGCATGAGAATTGCCCACAATCATACAAGGCGAAACGGTGAATGACCACATAAGTGTCAGCCAGTATTGTGTTGACCGGATTTTTGAGGATGAAGAGGCGGATTGCTTCTTCGCTGATGAAGTCGTAACTTCTTGGGAACAGATACAGTCCATATATTAGTAGTGCAAGAATCGCCTTAAAAATGCCCAGGTTTCTGCTTTCATAATGATACTCAACCATCTCCATTAGAGGTCTGGCATCCATTCCATACCACCCTCCTTTCGCTCTCATCGGTGGTAAGTTTTCCAGTTTGATGTGTAGGGCTTTAGCTAAGTCCCTTTTCTTTGGTTTTCCATAAGGGAGCGTAAAAGTCCATGGAATCTTTAAGTAAGCATTATACTCCTCGAGGGTCCGGAGTAACTGAAAGTCTGGAAACACAAAGCAGTGGTAAGTTGTATGATAGAATTCAACCAAGGCTTGCAGCATGGGCTCATTGACCGGAGCGCTTATCAATGGTAATAGGTCCCCATATTTGACTATGAAAGCAGCAGGGTTTCAGACAAGTCTTGTTAACATTCATAGATGGCCCAATCTCAGATCTAGAACTCGAAGCATGTCTCTTCTTACCATGTTGTTATCTGCAAAGAAAAAGATGAATTTCCTTGAATGGTTAGAAGAAGTGCAAATGCAAATGCAAATGATTGTCATGGAACTCAGATATTTTCAAACATCAGAAGTCGCCATTTCATTGATTAACAAAACAAATTACAAAACATTGTTTCCCCTTACAAGAGTTTTTAAATAACAACCAAATGAATCCTATCAAGGTTCTCCTAGCAGCCTGAGGTTGAGCTTCTCGATCTTTCTTTCCATCTGAGTCTTCTCAAAGATGAGTCTGTCCACAATTATCTTCAATGGATTAGACCGTGGCTCGTAAGGTTCTTCTAGTGCTTTCCTCTTCTTACAAGAGAGGATTTCTTCATCTTTCAACTGGAGTTGTCTTTGGAGCTCCGCATTCTCTTCGACGACTATTTGATACTTGTGCTTCCAAGCTTCTTCAGTTTGCTGTGCTTTGACCAAAGCAATTTTCAACCTTTCTTCTTCAGGCATGAAGACCAACGGGCATTCTTCCTTCAAGGCCATAGGCTCTTGCTTAGGATATGGCATCCTTAGTGTGACAGCTCTTTTCCGAACCCATTGGAGATAAGGTTCCAAAGAGACACAGTTGAGTCTTCCAAGTTCCTTCTTCCCTTTCTTGTGTAGATGCTTCCAAGCTTCTAGAATCTTCTCTTTTAGTCCTTGGCTATCTTCCCCTTCTTTGAAGAAGATGCTTTCCACTTGAACACATTTGGGTTTGTCCTTTAGAGGGTATCCTAATTGTCGGCGGGCGAGTATTAGATTGTAGCTGACCCCTCCATTAATGCTGAGAAGAGGTACATTGCCAAATTCCCCACAATTATCAATAATCATTGTCCCATCATAATCGCGACTATACCAATCAATATCGGAATGGGTAAGAGCCATGATCTTTTGCGACCACCATCCTTTCTTTGGATCCCAAAAGGCGTTGGCTTTGGGCAAGTGTGAAGTGAACCACTTGTACAATAAAGGAGCGCAACAAGTGATCATTCCTCCGTTGTGAAAGTTCCTCAGATGAACAGAATGGTACGTGTCTGCTAACAAGGTAGGCACATGATTCTTCTTCAAGAAAATTTTGATGGCATTGAGGTCCACAAAATTCTCAAAGCTTGGAAATAAGAACATACCATAGATGAGTAAGGCAAGGATAGCCTCGAATGTATCCATGCTTAAATGGTCTGCATAGTACTGAGCTTTTTCAACCAAGAATTCTGCCTTTAACCCAAAGACTCCTCCTTTTGTAATCAGATTCTTTTTTATATCAACCACTCCCAAACATGTAGCTTTGGCAATGTCCTGCTCTTTAGGGTCCTTATCCGCAATCGGAAAAGGATAATCTTCAAGAATAGGCAATCCAATTAACTGAGAATACTCTTCTAGCATGGGCACTAGCTGATAATCAGGGAATGTAAAAAAATAGTAAAGCGGGTCATAAAACTGGAGGAGAGTGGAAAGAAGTCCACTATCCATCTTTATCTTCAAGAGTAGCAACAGCTTCCCGTATTGGTTTTGAAATCCCTCTGGATCTGTCACTAAGGTGCTCAACCTTTTCAAATCATCTAGGTTAAAACCCTTGTAAGTGTACTTCAAAGTCTTCTTTCTTTCACTGTTCATGACGACCTCTGATGTTTACAAACAACAAAGTCTGAGTTCCATGAAACCATATGATGATATGATGACATGATGATATGAATGCAAAAACACAAGCAAATGAATATGCACACAACACAAGCTTAGGTTTAAGGACAAGCATGGGTCCAAGGGTCTACCCATCCCCAAAGATTTGTACTATGGATTGATTGTACCTGCCGAACGGGTTCTACAAAGTTCCCAGAGTCATCAACCCATCCTTCGGATATTATCAACTTCCCAAATTACTTGGTAATCGATAATATTCTCAAGCGAATCTCGTCTGAATGTAGTATCGCGTATCAACTATTTCGGAAATACTTCCTTATAGTCATCGCACTACGTCCTAATAAGGCCAAAGTGGGGTAAAATGTATTCTAAAAGTCCACATTGTCATGGGCTCCTTCGTTGAAAGTAGCATTGTTTTCACGAATACTCGATCAACAATACTAAACTCTCAAGAGGGCCTACACTGAGCGGTGGTTTCTCAAGTTAGCTTGGTCGGGAATCAACTCCCTATAGGCCTTCTTGAATATATGACCGTCATAATTTCACTCAAGTCCGGGTATAGGACCGTCTCACCACTCAAATCACCCAATACCCAACAGTCAAACAAATATATTGACAAATATACATGTTAAGCAAATATTCACAAATATAGCATGCAATTAAACAAAATAGGCTAAACCCTCAAGACAAGTCAGATTTGCTATCCCCAGTGAAGTCGCCATTTCTGTTGCGGTGATAATCGTGATACCAAGCTATTGATTAACTTGAATCTTAATTCTTAAATTCACAACCGGACTTTAATTTATCCAAAGGAAAGGTCTAAAGAAAGAAAGAACCTTTTGCGCGATGTAATTTATCCAAAGGAAAGAAAGAAAGAAAGAAAGAATCTTAATTCTAGTTGAAGAAACACTCCTAGTGTAGGTGAGTTTTCTAGACTTAAAGCAAAGTCTAATGGTTTAAAATGGTCTAACTTAACTAAGCTAGGGTTAGGGTGACTTCACGAAGTCAAGAAGGGTGAATGAGCTATCCAATGACACAAGGGTCAAGGGAGAAACTTTTCCTTTGGAAGGAGAGAGATAGAGAGGCAACTGGGATAAGAACTAGAAAGTTCCATCACTTGGGGGAAGAAATACTTAATAAAGCAAGATAAAATAAGATTTAAGACAAGTAAGCATGCATATTACAATAAGCACATACTTTAAATGATACCAAGGGTTAAAACCAATAAATCATCTTAAAAAAGATTGAGGGTTCATCTTGAAAAAGATTGGAACATGATGAAGGTTATTACTACGTAAACAAATCACAATTTGAAGATGGGCAAGTCATAAGTTCAAAACATGGCAAATGTAACAACAATGCATAGATGACAATCAAGCACAATTAAATCAGTTTAAACCTCATAATTTAGGAGGGGTCATGGAAATGAAATCACTTAACCAAGTAAATGAGATGAAAATATAAAGGTAACAACCAACAAAAGAATGTCATAAGTGAAAATGTATGGATGACACTCAAGGCAAGCAATCAAGCAAGAATCGCATTGACGGATCGCGCTTTAAAGTAAACACAGGTAAAAGGGATATTTTATGGTAACAACCAAATGAGAAAATCCTAACATGTTTAATAACATACAAGAGATGAGAATGAATAAATATCTTAACACAAATGATCATGGTGAAAAATAAATTCATCTGCATACGGGAGATAACGATCTCGATACAAAAGCAACTTGCAAGCAACCAAAAGGCATGAAAATTTGAACAAACATGGAATTAAAAAAAATCACATGAAAGTAGACATCAAGATAAACATAATGCAAAAAGAATGGGTTCAACATGATTAAAAACGAGTGAGTTATGAATTTTCAAAGATTGGATGAAAAATTACAAAAATAAATAAAAGGGCTGCCCTCCTCATGGGTCGAACCCAGGTCATGCAGGTACAAGGCGTGTTTAAAGCATATGGTCTTACCACTGGGGTGGCTATACATCCGTTGATAAAATCCACCCCATAAATATATATGGGAAACTCAAAAACCAGGCTGGGCAAAAACAAAAGAACAACATACTAACTTGCATTTTCACATGTAACTTCCTCAATTCTTAATGGATTTTCATGAAATTTAGGTCTAAACTGACTAGAATTTAATGAGGAACAAAATGGCACTTTTAGAATTTTGAAAATCCCTCCCCATTTTAAAACCCGATAGCAAGTGCTTGTGGATGTTTGAAATTGCAATTTGATGTGAACCCCCCCCATCCAAACAGTTTTGAATTCAAGTGATCATGCACACACAACATAACATTGATAATGAATACATTCAAATCAGAAAAAGGCTTCAGGACAGCTTGACATAACAATTGACAGGTGAGTTGCAAAAGTGACAATTTGAGGCAAACATGTGAAAATGCAAATCAAGTTCTAAGCATAGTTTTGGTGGATCAGTCACATACACACATCAAACATAGGCTATCAAGGGTGTTCAAACTTGTTTTGAGGTTAAAGGCAGGCTGTAGCAAGATATGCCTCTTGAAATGCATTTTAGTGGTTTTACAAGGCATGAGCAAAGTCAAATCATGTTATAGACACATTCTAATCAAACCAATCATTCAAACAGTTCATACATGTGCTATGAAATGGATTCAAGTTGAGAAAAGAGTTCAAGGAGGTCTGTTATGGAAAATGATCTTTAAAATGCATTTGGTATTTAGTGAAGGGCAGTAGGATGTGCAGTTCAGGCATCATGCAAGAGTTGATCAAATAAAGCACACTTACACATCCTATACATGGTAAGGAATGATATCAAACATGTTTTGAAGCCACAAAGGGACTGTCACAAAAATTGGTATGTCAAGTTGCACATAACATGAAGGCAATGCATGATGATCTGAAAATCTAATTCTATGCACATTCTGATTCAAACAATCACACACACAGCACTTATACATGATTTTGAGTGAGTTTGAACACAATTTGAGATCAAAAAGAAACTGTGGTGAGATATGGTTTTCAAAAATGCATTTTGGTGGCTTTGAGATGCAGTAGGGTATTCAATCTCAGTTCTAAGCATTTTCATATTATTTCACACATGCACACATCTCATACTAATGGTATTGAATGGATCTAAGCACTAAAACATGTTAGAAAGGGACTGTTATGAAAAAAGTGTTCACAAACTGCCAGTTAACATGAATATGGGCAAGGACTGTTATGACAGAACAGTGGAACATACCAAAATGGTCGATTCAATGCACACACAAGTTTCAAATGAGTAGGACAATGATTTTATGTACATAGATCAAATGCAAACCAGTTAAAACAGAATGTGATAGTTTGGCATCATGCAATCTTGGAAAATGCAAGTGAAGCATGACAAAACATTTTTAACAAGCAAAGGGATTTTGAGGTCATAGGCACATCACACATTTTCAAAACATGTTAACAAATGATTCTCCACTTTAGAAACAAATCCCAACTGCTCCTAACCAAAAATGGTACATCTATCCAAACTTGACAGCAAAATCAGCAATACCATGACAGGCCCTAAAAGCTACATTTCATGTTTCTCATCATTCAACCAACCCAAAACAAATAAACAAGATGTAAGCAATAGACAAAATGACTTAGGACCATGGCAAGCATAAAACACAATTCAATAGGGATAAAGCTAGAATGACACAAAAAAACATAAGTGTGAAACAAATGCCACAAAAAGATTCAAACATGATCTAGGTCATGGGGATCCTATGAGTAACTTACAAGTTATCCAAATCTTGCTAATGAAAAAGGTTTGACAGTTCTAGGGCTAAACACACCATATTCCCATGTTGGATTCTCAAAAACACCATATAGGCCACAACCTCAAAAAACAAGTTATACATGGTGTTAAAGTGCAATATTTGTAACACATCATCAACATATCATTCACAAATGAAAATACGTTAATACAAGCAAATATCATAACCACAAAACCTAAGTTCTTGACCAAGAACTAGTATGGGACAAAAAATGGTATATTTCATAACAAGCATCTCAAGAATGATAAACATGACAAATGTATGATTAATAAAGAGTTTAAACATCACATACCTCTTGTAGACAAGTCTTGAGCAAGCTAAAAAGCTTAGAAACGCAGAGATCCTCTTCTTTGGCAAGGAATTGGAGCTTACTTCCTTTTGAAGTAACAAATCACTTTTCAAGACAGTTGGAGTTAATGGTCTTCCAGCTGGTTTTTAATGCTTTAGACAACTATAATATGATGTATCGGAGGTGTGTGGATGGTTAGATCAACAAGGAAAGGCTTGGACCAAGATTTGGCAAGTTTTGAGGGTTGTGGTCAAACTTTCTTAGTGTGAAAGTTGACTTTTGGCAATTTGATAGTTTTTGTAGATTTAAAGGTATGAACACCTTCTATATGACATTTTGAGATTGTAGGTGTCATTTTTAGAGATTTGGAAACGGTGGAACTGGTCTTGAGCAGAATCTTGCTCAAGACAGTTTTTTGTGAAAATGAAGGCTTTTTGAGATTTTGGAATTTTTGATGAATGAGAGGAGAGTGAGAGTTGTGGTGTTATGATATTGCTCTGGTGTGTTTGAAGATGAAGGTGAGGCCTCTATTTATAGTGCAAGGAGGAATGAGGGCAGACCTTGATCATTTCAATTTTGGAGGGAGTTTTGGAAGAAAATCCTTCCAAATCTTGTGGCAGCCATTTTCACATCAGCTCCAAGGCTCCATGCAAGCCAATAGCAGTTGGAAAGATGGGATGAGGTGATTGGAGAAGGTCTATACTGATTAGGGGGCTGTTGTTGCCATCATGTTGGAGAAAAGTTTCTCTTTCCTCCTTTAAAAATGATTATTTTAATACCAACTTGCTACATGTTGCCATGCTTACCAAACTAACTCATTTTCTGGTTTTCTCCTCATCCACACCTCTCATTATCGGTTTGAATTAAAATCCAAGGGTTGAGGATAGTCCAAGTTATGAAAAACTGATTTTGAGAAGTTTGGCCAAAGTACTTTCAAGTGTGACAGGCCCAACTTCCATGTACCCTAACTCTTAGCTCACAAATCCTCTTGAGGAGTTCTTGTACTTTTTAGAAATCCCTCATGTAGCTCTACAACTTTCATGTTTTGGGAATTTCCAAATTCTTGATGAAACTAGATTGAAAAACCCTTCAAAGTTCTGAAAAAGTGGTTTGCATGGCCAGAATTTGTGAAATTTCACTAAGTCCTTTACCCTTGAAAAATGATTTTTTCCTATAACTCCAATTCCATGCATTTTTTGAATATGGACCACTGTGGGACTTTTGTAGGGTTTGCCAAGAACTTTCAAACAAGCTTAGAACCACTTCAATTGGATGTGTGGTTGAGGAGTTATGGTCTTGCCCCTTTCGAAACCCTAATTCCCGATTTTTGCAATTACTTCCTAACCCTTGATCCAATGGTCATGAAATTTTATGGGGAGGTGTAATATGATATAAGTAAAAATTTTCATTCACACCTTGAAGTCAAATTTCTTATTGTTGGAGAGTTGACTTTTCGGTCAACTTTTCGATCGATCGGTGTCTACCGAGTCGCCCGTTGGTGATCTGGACATCCTGAGGACTTGAAACCCTTTGGATGGACTTTACTAAGCCATAGGAGCTTAATGAACCTTGATCCCACCAGTGAAATACTCTTTGAATTAAAATTCAGACTACAGTTGACTTTTTTCTGATCGAAAACCCTAATCGGGTATCTCAAATTGCATTGTTCTCAATCCCCGGGTGACCACCTCAAATTGAACTTATTCTTAGTCTAATGTATCATCCTCGATCTTGTTTGAAGTTGGATCAATCCAAAACACTGATTGATCGAACCCTCGAAGTTTCGATTTTGACGGTACGGAACCCTAATTCATCTGCATCTTAACAAAGATAAACTGAAAATGGGTTAAGGTTAATTAATCAAGTGAATATGATTCTATAATGATGATGAGGATCTAAGGGGTCAAAATTTAGGGTGAAACACTTATATTTTCAAAAAGTCCTAGAAGTCCTTCATCTCATTTTTAGAACTCAAGTTATGAAGCTTGCAAGGCAGGGGTATTTTGGGAAACTTTGATTATAGGTCATTTTCATGCCTTTGTGCACTTTAAATGAAACTTCCTCCAACATGAAAGTTGTCCCAAATGGCCTAAACTTCATCATGAAACTCAAGAATGACATGAATTTTGCATGGATAAGAAGATTGGTGAAGAAATTTCAAAGGAAAATGGACTTTTTTAAGGTGAATTCAATTGACCAAGTTAGAGGACTTTTCACACCATTTTACAATCCAATTTTGTTCACTTTATGCTCATGAGTGAAATGCACAAATTTGTTTTGATTCTTGCAAGCAAATACACATGAAAATCAAGGTTTCTTCATGAGAAAGATTCACATGAAAACTCATTATTTGGATCAATGCAAGGCCTAATTCCCATCCACATGTGCAATTCATGTTCCCAGCTACAAATTCAAATGAAATTCAGAGGTGTATGATGCCATATTCACATGTGCTTGAGCATGTGCAAAACTTTGGGAATTTTCAAAATTCAAAGGAACCAAGCCATATTGGGCCTCCAATCACTCAGATATCCATTGTATAAAAGCTCTAGATGAAAATTGAGAACTCATTCTTGCAAATTGTTGGAGAGATCTCTGAATTCGAATTTGGAAAGTGAAGAGAAATTTGAAAATCTCAAATCTAGATCTAGCACAATTCAAGGCAAATAGAAGTGATCATCTTCTTCCTCAAGATCAGTGGAGTGATTCTGCACAGTTTGACTCAAGCTTAGCATCATTAGAAGCTCCAACGGAGAGACTCCATTAGGTAATCTTCAAATCCATTTGTCTCTCATCTCAAGCATTGAATCCATGCCATTGTTGTTGCATCTGAAGCCCTAAACCTGATAGGCATATTCTGGTAGCTTGTTTGTTTTGATTGATGTGTTTTACAGTTGAGCATGTGAATTTGGCACTGTTCGATTCTCTTGGTGTGTGCATGATAAATGATTTTGGAGCCCAAATTCGTGATCTATGTGACTTTGCCTTCAATTTGGTATAAAATTTATTGAGATTTGGTTAGGTTTTGAACCTGGTCTCCGGCCACCTCGCCGGAGAAGATGACCGGAGCTAGGGCTCCGTCATCTGGTTCGTTTTCCAGTCATCCTACGTGTGCTTGCGTTGACATGTTGACTTGCTTAGATCAACAGATGAGATTGAGTCTAACCAGCGTGCGTGTATTATTGAATTCCATGTCATTAAGTGATGCGCTTCATTTTGATGCTTGGCTAGTTAGTTTTGTTTTGGGCTTAAAGTGTTATTTGCACCCCTCTCCAAATGAAGCCCAATGAATTGCACTGAATCTGTTTCTATTCACACCACGTTGCTTTTTGTTTTATTTTATTTTGTTTTTAATTTCTGTTTTGATTTAATTCAATTAAAAATACCTCCAAGCTTGACAAAATTCCACAAAAAATAGTTTAGGACACTTTAATGTGTTAACTAATTTTTGACATTTTTTATTTTCGTTTTTGATTTATTTTTCAATTAAAATGGAATTTTATATATGGAGGTGTTTTTAAATGGATTTTCCTTGTTCCTTTTGGTTTCATACTTGTTTCTTGACAAATTGATATCTCCAAGGATTGAGACATTCTCCTCAGTTGAATGATGAGTTGAAGAGTCTTATAGGATGATTTTAGACAAGGTTTGACCATTTTTGGTTTGACTTTTAAGTCATTTTGTTTGACCCTCGACAACCCTCTTTCAAAATGGTGCACCCTTGTGAATCAAATTCTTTGGTGATGTTTTGAATGGACATTGGTTGTTTGCTTTTGGCCTCTTATTTCCAACTCTCTTAGGTGCTTTTGAGATTTTATTTGGATATAATTGAGCCATTTTTCTATTTTTGGAGTAACTTGCAAGTCAAGTTACCCCTAAGGGTGGTTCACACACACTTGACCTAGTTTGGATGGGAAATGATTCTTATGGACTTCAAATTCTCCCAATTCTTTTTTATTAAACTTCATAAGATGTTGAAGTTATTGAATGTCAATTTTTAGGTCATTCAATTGTTTGGTTTTGGTTGTGAGTTGCATTCTTTTTAGGCCTTCCATTTGGTTTAAAATGTTGAAAGTGTTTAAGCCCTAGCTCTTTTGCCATGCCTAATCTTGCAATCTCTTTTTGTGTGATTTATTATTTGCTTTATGTACTCTCTTCCCTTGTTCTCACCTCTACTCCAGGGCCTTTGAGTCCCATTCAAGATGATTTGGTCCCTCCTTTGGAGGTACTTTGAGTTTGTCTTAAATGGTGATTCATTTGGAGGGCTTTTGGTATGTTTTATCTTGTTTGATCTTGATGATGATTATGGTTGAGACTCTTTGAGTTACTTGCTGCCCAATTTTGATATCCCATCTCTCATCTTGATCTTGCTTGGCCTTTTGGCTTTCTTGCTTTGTTGTTGATCTAGTGATTGATATGTAAGTGATTGTAAGGACTCCATTCTTCTCACTTTACCTCACTTTTGTGTGAGCTTTCTTGAGTTATTTCCTTGCATTCTTCTTTTGTTTTGCATTCTCATTTACATGCTTGAGGTTGAGATGTGCTTGTGGTGGCTACTACCCCACATTTTGTTCCTCCCTCTTTTCTTCATCCTTGTTTGTGCATTACATGTTTGCATTCTTTATTCTTTCACTTATGCTTTCTTCTTCTTCTTCTTTTGTCTCCCTTTGCCATGTTCCCTTAGGACCTCTAATCTCTTGTTCAAGATTGATTATGATAGACCTTAGGATTGAAACCATGCATGATAACATTATGTAGCATTCCCTTTTCATCCCAATCATAGGTGCACGTTGTATGAGAACATTAGGTTGAGTTTAGTCTCCATTTAGAGTTGTCTCTCTCTCTTCTCATCTTCAAATTTCCTCAAGAAACTTAATAATGGATAATGAATGTTGTACGCTACGTGTAACGCCGCCTTTCTATACCCCTAAATAACACAGTTAAATCATTTAGGCACGAATTAAAAATTCCATCAGAGTATATTTATTTCATGGTATAAAAGAAGTGTGTCACATTACTCACGAAA
Organism: Lathyrus sativus; assembly: GCA_963859935.3. NCBI lineage: Eukaryota > Viridiplantae > Streptophyta > Magnoliopsida > Fabales > Fabaceae > Lathyrus > Lathyrus sativus. The sequence continues at coordinate 183,915,377 of OZ012736.1, read as the reverse complement.
CGACCACATGAATATTAATGTTTATAAAGAAATAATTCAAAAGGGGTAAATCTCAACTAAAAAAATAAACGCATGGTTCTTAAAATAAGCATATTCATATTTTCTGTTAAAGCGGAAGACTAAAACATTGAATTACTTAAGACATGATAAAATACAAGTACACGTCATTAGGTTGTTCATAACATCAATCACAATTTACCAAACATCATCAACTATTACATATATAATGTATCAAAAAGATACTCTACAAGCCTAGCTACCCGATGCTACATATCAGAGCGACCGACTCAAGAGAAAGGAGCTATACTCCAAAAGAAACCTCCAGCAATCCTAATCTGCAATGCCTCATAGAGCATCATAAAACAGCAGAAGGGTGAGAAATATTACCATAATAACAATGCATATAATTATATATATAAACAATCATAAAATACATATATGCCACATTTCTCAATCAATTCACACACTCACCACCCCCACATCAACATATCGTATATATATACATATCCACACTTCTCCTAATCAATCACATATACATTATGTTTCATTTACCGCAAATCATATAAGCATATACAATCACACTTAATCAGCAACTCATTAGTCAATATCTTGCACACACATATATATATACATATCTTCAAGCATACTCACTCATGTCATTACCGCAATTCGCATTAATTCACATAAACATACATAATATGTTCATATCATCACTATTTCACCTAAACATTCACATAAACATCTACATTCATGTTTATTTCACCAATGCATCATATGAAAATGAAAACATGCAACTCATAGAGACCGACACACGACTCTATGCAGATGCAAATGCGGTACCGACTCATTTCAGCAGGTTCAATTGAAGAACCAAAAATAACCATCGCTCACACCCCACAAGGGCACACGAGGTTCTGCAGATTCTCCGAGGAATCAATATATAACCATCGCAACATACGAGGTTCTGCAGATTCTCCGAGGAATCAATAAATAACCATCGCTCACACCCCACAAGGGCACACGAGGTTCTGTAGATTCTCCGAGGAATCAATAAATAACCATCGCTCACACCCCACAAGGGCACACGAGGTTCTGCAGATTCTCCGAGGAATCAATAAATAACCATCGCTCACACCCCACAAGGGTATACGAGGTTCTGCAGATTCTTCGAGGAATCAATCAACACAAGAATGCACACCATGATGCTTCACATGCAACATGACTCATGACACTCTTGAAATGCACACACGTTTACAAACATACTCATGCATTCGTCACCCACCATCACATACAAGCAATATACACTAGCAAATATCGTGCCAAATAGCAATAAACTCAATCACATCCATCATGCATTTTTAATCAATTTAAACAATGCGTCACATATGCCAAAAGGTCACATATTCACAATCAATTCATAATCTAGGATTCACGCCATACGGCTACCCACAACACACATAACAGCACACAAGCTATACGCTACATAGTTATATCAAATACATCGACATTGGATGGAACCAACCAAAATAAAACAAATGTTGTCACATTCACTGACCTTCGCCTGGCGAAGCCTCTAGCGAACCTTCGCTACTTTGTTCGCCTGGCGAAGTTGCCAGCAAAGACCACTGGGATTTATTCTTGAATTACTCGCTAGCACACTCGCCTGGCGAACCTTCCCCACACTCATTCTCCTGGCGAACTTGCCAACGAAGACAGGGTGTTTGGTTCTGACTTGATTCGCTGCTACTCGCTAGGCTTCGCCTGGCGAAGCTTCGCTGCCGTTTGCCTGGCGAACCTGCGAACTCAGAACTTCCATGGCTGTCCAAAAGCCCAAACCTCACAAAACCAACAGATTCAGTACAAATCAGTTCTAGTAGCACAACCCACTCATCACCCGACTATACTACACCGCCTATTCCAAATTCTAACCGATAAAACTCAGTTTCTACCGATTAAATTCACTTTCGACCTAAAATGGAAAAATGTAGGAAACCCTCAACAAATCCAACACACACATACATAATCATACACATTGATTAAGATAGTAAGATTTCACACCCTTACCTCGATTAATCGGAAGCTAGAAGTCGTTCTTGAGCTTTTCCAAGCTTTTCCTTCTTTTTCCTTCTACTTTCTCTTCTTCCTCTACTCTCCTTTCATGTTTTCTATTTTACATTGTCGTTACTCTTCCCCCATATATATATATATATATATATATATATATATATATATATGTCCTGCCCCTTCTATTTCTCTCCAATATATTTCTTCTCTTAAAATATTTGTCGATTCATTTTCTCATAAAATATCTCATCTTGACATTGGTTAGAAAACATCTGATAAATCCTCATTATTCTACCAAATAGAGTAAATCAGTTAAATCCAATAATTCACTTAAACCATACAAACCAACTAACTTGTTCAATTAATCAGCTATTAAAAATCAGGCTGTTACAACTCTCCCCCACTTTAGGAATTTTCGTCCTCGAAAATATTATCCGATTCAAATCCAACTTTCTCTTGTTGATCTTCTAAAATACCTTTACCAAGACAATCCCTTTTCCTTAAAGTTGTCTTAACAATTAAATCCTCTCTCACTCATACACCATCCATCTGGATCGATGCGCTTCCTCAGCTTAGACACATGAACACATCATTCAATTTCTCCTAATGACAGCGGTAAAACAATCTAACATGCTATTTTCCCACGCTTCCGCTACGCTACTCTGATACAGATTCAACAAGACACAGTTTGCTTCCGAGACCTCAAGCTCGATCAATACCAGTTACTATCGTAACTCTCAAAATACGTCCTTTCTTGGATCCTCTAATCTTTTCAGTCGTCTCTTGCACAATCCCAAGTCTGAGTACAACACTCTTGCCAGACACACATCAACACAAAGGAGTCCTACACCTCCTTCTTATCCATCTTGATCAAACACACGAGCGCTTAACAAATCCTCTACATACTGGATAGCTCCCTTTGTCTGCCCATCTGTTCACGAATGCTAGACAAAGTTCAACCTCAACATGGCACCCAAAACGTCCGGAAACTCTTCCAAAATCTCAATAAAAACACAGGTTCCCACCTGAAACGATATTAGACGGTATCACATACTACTCAAAATTACTCGACAGTTGCATCAGGCCAACAGTCTCTGATGTTCACACTTCGCCTTTCAACAAGTCTAATCAGCATATACAACCGCAACCACTTCTCTCTCCATCCGTGGCCACCAAAACAATTCTTTCAAAGTATTCTCATCCAATCCACACTATTCAGACACATAGACTCTATCACAACATCTCATGTCAACATTTCCATAAATCTGAAAATCAGCCTTTCGACTTCAATCCATTAAACTCAATCAATCTATTAACTCCAATTAGAATTCCAACCTTCTCGAATCCCATCGAGAATACCAATAATCAGTCTCATCATATAAAGCTCAACTCCATACGAAGTCCCTATTATTTCCTCTGCATCCTATGCAATTTTCTCGAACCAAATAAATACCTTAAGCTCGTAAGATCATTAACCATCTCAAATCTCAACTAAACAATTGAGGCTCCCAAACTCCGGTACAAACACACAACAGCAACCAACCCTAAGTCACTCGTCAGATAATTCCTCTTGTACTTTTGATTGTGCATTTAACGTATCTCCCAATCCTATCACCAAAGCATCACATAACACAACAAATAGTCCTGTCGGATTCGACAAAACCAACACACAAGCTGTTGACAGCTTTTCCAAAATTCTTTGAACTTTCTTCATAGTGACATAACACTACTTCCTCTCTAATACTGATAACTCAAACTCCCGATATGCAACATGATCCTGTATATTCTTCTAATACATCAAAACATCATTGGTTACACAACCCTTGACTCACCCACTCAAGCGTGGAAAATTCCATTTCAAACGAACACGCAGTTGTAAACTTATGGCGAAAACACGAATCGCACTTACCACAACATCCAACCATATTACATAAATAATTACTCAATTCCATGTCACTACCTTCTCGTCACATAGAGCACTGTAATGACTCCCCACGCTCCTAACCTTGCGTCATTCTAAATTACGGTCCTCCCGTTACTACAAGGTCGTAGAAACAACATTCTGCACTTAGAAGGCCATTCAATACATCTTCAACTTCTCGAAATGGTTGAAGATTTAACCATACCAATCTTGTGTCCCGTATCCTACTCCCTTTAGTAATCTCCAGAAGTCACCACCCACTCTTTATATACTTAACCTCGGAGCCTATTGTCGTAGCACCCACACCAAACGCGAGTCTCAACTACTCGATTAATTTAACTCCTTAACCATCCAAACACACATACAACATGGGTTCTCAATCTCGGACTAGTTCCCAAAATTAAGTTTTTCACAACCCCACTTCACATCCTGGCCCTGTAACACTTATCTTGTCAGGATAACTTTCAGACATCCATAACTAATCGAAAATTGCCAACCTCCCACTTTCATTAGCACTCAAAATCTCATCAAAATTCAACATCTCGACACTGTCATGCGTCGACTTCTCAGAACAATCCTTAAGCACATGGCTTCACTCCAAACAATTCACTGCACACACCATCTAAGCTCACAAGACACGTCTATCCCATCCAACACAATCCCAACTACTATCAACAAGAGATTAAGGGTGATCAGTTCTTCAATTTGTCAATAGACAGCCGGAAATTGTGATGGAGTATAAACCATCTTTACCAAACTATAATAGCGCTTAACAACACGCCGAGCTACAATTCCACTCTTGCAGCATCCTGGAGAATCACAAGCTTCTCCCCCACTTCGATCATTCCCACTTCTGCAGACAAGGTTAACCACGAACATGTATCGACAGTGCTTTTCACACACATGTCGCAAACAAGGGAACAACCAACAAACACAACTTGGCCGAACGGACCGACCTTCTCTGATACCACTTAATGTAACACCCCCTTTCTATACCCCTAAATAACACAGTTAAATCATTTAGGCACGAATTAAAAATTCAATCAGAGTATATTTATTTCATGGTATAAAAGAAGTGCGTCACATTACTCACGAAACGACCACATGAATATTAATGTTTATAAAGAAATAATTCAAAAGGGGTAAATCTCAACTAAAAAAATAAATGCATGGTTCTTAAAATAAGCAGATTCATGTTTTCTGTTAAAGCAGAAGACTAAAACATTGAATTACTTAATACATGATAAAATACAAGTACACGCCATTAGGTTGTTCATAACATCAATCACAGTTTACCAAACATCATCAACTATTAGATATATAATGTATCACAAAGATACTCTACAAGCCTAGCTACCTGATACTACATATCAGAGCGACCGACTCAAGAGAAAGGAGCTATACTCCAAAAGAAACCTCCAGCAATCCTAATCTGCAATGCCTCATAGAGCATCATAAAACAGCAGAAGGGTGAGAAATATTACCATAATAACAATGCATATAATTATATATATAAACAATCATAAAATACATATATGCCACATTTCTCAATCAATTCACACACTCACCACCCCCACATCAACATATCGTATATATATACATATGCACACTTCTCCTAATCAATCACATATACATTATGTTTCATTTACCGCAAATCATATAAGCATATACAATCACACTTAATCAGCAATTCATTAGTCAATATCTTGCACACACATATATATACATATCTTCACGCATACTCACTCATGCCATTACCGCAATTCGCATTAATTCACATAAACATACACAATATGTTCATATCATCACTATTTCACCTAAACATTCACATAAACATCTACATTCATGTTTATTTCACCAATGCATCATATGAAGATGAAAACATGCAACTCATAGAGACCGACACACGACTCTATGCAGATGCAAATGCGGTACCGACTCATTTCAGCAGGTTCAATTGAAGAACCAAAAATAACCATCGCTCACACCCCACAAGGGCACACGAGGTTCTGCAGATTCTCCGAGGAATCAATATATAACCATCGCAGCATACGAGGTTCTGCAGATTCTCCGAGGAATCAATAAATAACCATCGCTCACACCCCACAAGGGCACACGAGGTTCTACAGATTCTCCGAGGAATCAATAAATAACCATCGCTCACACCCCACAAGGGCACACGAGGTTCTGCAGATTCTCCGAGGAATCAATAAATAACCATCGCTCACACCCCACAAGGGTACACGAGGTTCTGCAGATTATCCAAGGAATCAATTAACACAAGAATGCACACCATGATGCTTCACATGCAACATGACTCATGACACTTTTGAAATGCAGACACGTTTACAAACATACTCATGCATTCGTCACCCACATCACATACAAGCAATATGCACTTGAAAATATCGTGCCAAACGGCAATAAAATGAATCACATACATCATGCATTTTTAATCAATTTAAACAATGCGTCACATATGCCAAAAGGCCATATATTCACAATCAATTCATAATCTAGGATTCACGCCATACGGCTACCCACAACACCCATAACAGCACACAAGCTATACGCTACATAGTTATATCAAATACATCGACATTGGATGAAACCAACCAAAATAAAACAAATGATGTCACATTCACTGACCTTCGCCTGGCGAACCTTCGCTACTTCGTTCGCCTGGCGAACTTGCCAGCGAAGACCAATGGGATTTATTCTAGAATTACTCGCTAGCACACTCGCCTGGCGAACTTGCTAGCGAAGACAGGGTGTTTGGTTCTGACTTGATTCGCTGCTACTCGTTGGGCTTCGCCTGGCGAACCTGGGAACTCAGAACTTCCATGGCTGTCCAAAAGCCCAAACCTCACAAAACCAATCGATTTAGTACAAATCAGTTCCAGTAGCACAACCCACTCATCACCCGACTATACTACACCGCCTATTCCAAATTCTAACCGATAAAACTCAGTTTCTACCGATTAAATCCACTTCCGACCTAAAATAGAAAAATGTAGGAAACCCTCAACAAATCCAACACACACATACATAATCATACACATTGATTAACATAGTAAGATTTCACACCCTTACCTCGATTAATCTGAAGATAGAAGTCGTTCTTGAGCTTTTCCTTCTTTTTCCTTCTACTTTCTCTTCTTCCTCCACTTTCCTTTCATGTTTTCTATTTTACATTGTCGTTCCTCTTCCCCCATATATATATATATGTCCTGCCCCTTCTATTTCTCTCCAATATATTTCTTCTCTTAAAATATTTGTCAATTCATTTTCTTATAAAATATCTCATCTTGACATTGGTTAGAAAACATCTGATAAATCCTCATTATTCTACCAAATAGAGTAAATCAGTTAAATCCAATAATTCACTTAAACCATACAAACCAACTAACTAGTTCAATTAATCAGCTATTAAAAATCGGGCTGTTACACTATGACCCTTAAGCATTTGGGAAATGATGATTGGAGGGCCTCCTCTCAATTGTCTAAAGTGTTTAGCGTATGTCCTTTGGACAATATGCGACGCATTCGCTCCTAAGTCATAGTCTTTAGTGCAACATGAATTACAAACCAAGTTAAATTCACTTATTTCTTAAAAAACACAAAAACAAACATCAAACCTTTTTATCCTTCGGGATTAATTAAAAACCATTTTCATAAGGAGAGTTTTGTTAACTCTTGGTTCTACCAGAAACAGGTAACGCTTAAGTCTCCAATGGTCGAGCTGCATACACTTAACTGGTAGAACTAAGTTTTAACCCTACTCGGGTATAACATTTGAACCAACCTGTGGTCTTGTTAGCCCGACCTATGTTTGGTCTGGTTTCTCATACCAAACGAGGATACGTAGGCACAAGACGGTGATGTCTTGGCGAGCAACCTTCCCCACCTTCACCCGTAGTTTTCCGAACTACGTTGACTCTGACTTTCCCATTGCACGAGGGAGTACGTAGGCATAGAGCGGTGATTCTCTATCGAGTCTCTTTTCTTTCTTTTGTCCCTGTGGCCTGTAGCTAGATAGATAAACACCCTTTAGATAAATAAAAAGTGTGGGGTGCTAATACCTTCCCCTGCGTAACCGACTCCCAAACCCAAGATATGGTTGCAATGACCTGTCTTATCCCTTTTTTGTTAGGTTTTCTCTGATCGTTTCCTTTATCTCCTTTGGAATAAGTAACAAACAGTGGCAACTCTTCTGTCCTTGTCGGCCCTTCTTCGTAGCAATGCTACAGCTAGCAATGTAGTTCAATCTACGCAAGAAACCACAAACCTCTTTCTCCGTTTTCGGCGCTGGCATTTATTGAATTGCTTTTATCTTTGCAGGATCGATCTCGATTCCTTTTTCACTGACAATGAACCCCAACAACTTTCCTGACCGTACACCAAAAGTGCATTTGTTTGGATTCAACCTCAGTCTAAACTTCCTTAGCCTTTCAAACAGCTTCACTAGATTCACCAGATGTTCCTCCTCCGTTTGTGACTTTGCAATCATGTCATCAACATAGACTTCGATCTCATGATGACTCATATCATGAAAGAGAGTCACCATTGCCCGCTGATAGGTTGCCCCCTGCATTTTTCAACCCAAAAGGCATTACCTTATAACATAAAGTCCCCTACGGTGTAACAAAAGTTGTTTTCTCCATATCCTCCGGCGCCATTTTAATCTGATTATATCCGGAAAAGCCGTCCATGAAGGAAAACACTGAATATTGCGCAGTATTATCAACCAATACGTCAATGTGGGGGAGAAGGAAATCATCCTTCGGGCTCGCTTTATTCAAGTCTCTATAATCAACACACATCCTTACCTTACCATCTTTCTTAGGTACAGGTACGATGTTAGCGACCCATGGAGGGTAAGTTGTCAAGGCGAGAAATCCTGCATCCAACTGCTTCTAGACCACTTCTTTGATTTTTACCGCCATATATGGTCTAGTCCTTCTAAGCTTCTGCTTAACAGGCGGACACTCTTCATGTAAAGGCAAGCGATGAACCACAATATCTGTGTCAAGACCGGGCATATCTTCGTATGACCAAGCAAAGATATCACTATATTCTCGAAGCATTTCAACCAATCTTTGCTTGACATCACTCTGCAATGCGGCCCCTATCCTGACTTCTCTTCTGGCTTCCTCAGTACCCAAGTTAACAACCTCAATTTCCTTCTGATGAGGCAGAATGAATTTTCTTCCTGTTTCAGTAGCCTGACGAGCTCTTTAGGTAGGTCTTCATCTTCCTCAATCTCTTCTTCAGCTTGAAAGATCGGATTATCAAAATCAAAGCAAGTCATAGACGGTTCTGGAGCGGTGTCATCTGCAATGAGAAACCAGCAATGATGATGATTTAATGCTTAAAATAATATGCAAACAAGCATAAACCACATTGCCATTTTATTGTTAAAAATAAAACAGGAAAGACAGAGATCACAATATTCGAATGCAGAAAAACACCCTTTGATTAATTGATAAAATGATTGTTCAACATAAAAGGTTAGGCCCTAAAGACAAAGACCACTATGCTCTGGGTAGAGCATAAGGCTACAGATAATCAAGAAAACAAATCATTACTCTTCTGTCGTCACTTGGATAACTTCTTTTACAGTCCAATTTCTTAGGCTCTGACCCGGAATACATGGCCGAATCTATGAATCCATTTCGTAGTCACTTTCCATTCCTCCATCAGACACAACATTAATCTGCTCAAAGATCATCCCACCGCTGGTGAACTGGACGGGTCCCTTATAGCGCGGCGCGCTCTGCAAGGAGGGAGATGGGTTGTATCCCAATCCGAATTTGTCTTGCTTGTTGGGGATGTTCAGAACTTGGCCCCAACCCTGAGATGCCCCAGCTTTCACCATGGCTTGTGCTTCTTTAAAGGATGACATGGAAACTTCAGGTGCTTTGGCCACAACTGGTGTTTTATCCTTGATCTGTATAGTCTCGAAAGCCTGACATAACGTCTCGTGGATCTCACCGTCAACTTCGACATATTTGAACGGAGACAAATGACTTATCATAATGTCTTCTTCCCCACAAATAGTAACAACACTGCCACCCACCATATATTTCAACTTTTGGTGCAAAGTTGATGTAACAGCGCCTGCCGAATAGATCCAGGGTCGTCCTAACAGGCAGCTATAAACTGGCTGAATATCCATGATATAAAACACAACGTTAAACACTTCAGGACCTACCTGGATTAGCAAAGTCAATTCCCCAAACACGGACCTTCTAGTCCCATTAAAAGCTTGTACCACCAAGTCACTTGGAGTACATATTATACCTCGGGTGTCCAGCTTCATCAGCGTTTTCTTGGGAAGTACATTCAGTGATGACCCAGTATCCACTAACACGTGCGAAATTACAGACCCTCTGCATTTGATAGAGATATACAACTCCAGATTATGATTCCGTCCCTTGGGCGTCAAATCCAGATCAATAAAGCCCAATCTGTTACTGTCGCAACTGCGAAAAATACACAGCGGAAAACAGAAGAGTCGCCACCGTTCGTTATTTATCCCAAAAGAGAGGGGAAGGAAACGAGCGAAGAAAACCTACGAGACGGGAAAAGACAAGGTCATCGCAACCAAGTCCTGGATTCGAGAGTCGGTTATGCAAGGGGAAGGTACGAGTACCCTTCACGTCCGTCGTACTCGACGGAATCCATGCTTTTTGTCTATCTAAAGGTGTGTTTAATCTATCTACGCTACAGGCTCACAGGACAAAAAGAAAATAAAAGAGACTCGGCAGAGCATCACCGCTCTGCGCCTACGTATTCCCTCGTGTAATGGGAAAGTCAGAGTCCACGTAGTTCGGCTAACTACAGGTGAAAGTGGGGGAAGGTTGCTCGCCAAGATATCGCCGTCTTGTGCCTACGTATTCTCATCTGGTATGAGAAATCAGAGCAAACATAGTTCAGGATAACAAGAACACCGGTTGGTTTAAAATGTTATAACCAAGTAGTGTTAAACCTTCGTTCTAGCAGTTAGGGACGACGCCTGTTTACAGTAGAAACAAAGCTTAACAACACTCTTTTCTGAAAATGATTTTCGATTAATCCCAAGGAAAAAGGTTTGATGTTTTGTTTTGTGTTTTTTTAGTGAAGTGAATTAATTCGGTTTGTGATTCACGTTGCACTAAAGACATGACATAGGGGCGAATGCGTCGCGTGTCGCCCCCAAACGGGACGTACACCAAACACTCTAGACGAGCGAGAGGAGACCCCTCACTCATTATTCCCCATATAGCTTAAGGCGCGTAACGCACAACGTTCATCGCATTTTTAGATGAGTTAGAATTGTTTTGAGATGAGAAGAAGAGAGACGCACGGAAGGTCTAAGGGGAACTCGGCCCTAACATTGTCATGCAAACTGGTCCTAAGGTTAGGATCGAAAGGGGAAACATTTACCCTAATGTTAGCATGCATGGTTTGAGTCCTAATGTCTATCATAACCAAACGTAAACAAGGAAGGTTAGATCCTAGGGGAACATGGCAAAGGAAGACAAAGGAAGAAGAAAGATCAAACACAAATGAGAGTGAAAATAGGAATGCAAACATGGAATGCAACACACAAGCAAAGGGAGGGACAAAGTGTGGGGTAAGCACCACCACAAGCACATCTCGACCTTTATTAATGCAAGAAATAAAGATGCAAAACACAAGAGGAAATGCAAATGAAAGAAGGCAAGCAAACATGAATATGCAAGCACAAAAGATGAACATCACCTTGAACGAAAAACTACGAAAGTTGGCATCCAAGTGGAAATCGAACACGCGTGTCGAATAAATCATGATTAAACAATAAAGAACAATGGCATATATCCAAAACATTTCACTTCTAATGCATCATACTAATCCATGAAGATTCGAAGTGAAACAATACCAAAACGACCTTGAAAAACAACAAAACAGGCCTGCTGGCATAGTGTTAATCGATTAACACCAGGGGTTAATCGATTAACCACTAATAAATGATTGAAAATTTGAATATTTGCATTGGTTAATCAATTAAACACTTAAAAATGATGGAAAATTTGAATATTTGCATTGGTTAATCAATTAACCAATTGGTTAACCGATTAACACTATTCCAGAGGCGAAAAACAGTAGAAAACAACAGTTCAGAAACACTTTTCAACAACTTATCCAATGTGCAATCATTCTAATGATCATATAATCAATTATGCACAAAATTAAACCATAAACCAGTGATCTAATGGTCATGTAAATACATTTAAACAAAAAGATCACAAATCAAATGGATCAAATCAACCAAAAGTCAATCAAAGATGAAAATTCACATGATCATGCAAAATAAGTTCGAAACAACAATAGATCTAGGATTCCAACCTACGAAGCGGAGATTTGCTTCGGTAATTGTTGGTTTAACTCCGATTTAATAGATCCAAGCGATAAATCCGGAACACTTCAAGATCCAATTGAATTCTTGTAGTAAAAATGAAGATCCACCAAAATCAAGCAAGAATTATCCAAATAAGCTCTTCCAAAAACACTTCAAAATTCATATCCAAATTTGCACGAAAATTGAATGACGAAATTGATCCAATGAAGATGATGGATGAAGGTTTAAGCTCAATAGTTCATTGATTCCAATGGAGAATCAAAGAATTCAATGGATGAAGAGCTTTGGTGAAGGTTTGGGAATGGAGAAATTGAGAGAGAATGAGATCAATTCTGAAAATGAAATTGAAATTATGAGAGTTAGATGTGTGAGGTTTGGAGTAAATCACTTAAGTACCTCTTAGGTTTGGATCCAAATGAGAGGTTTGGAATGTGGTTTGTGATATTTGGTTTGGAATGAGGAATGGGAGTTTGGAGGGAAAATGAAATTAACCAAAATTCAAGATGATTCTAGATCCTTCTCAAGTGTAAAATTGAATTTCCAAGTGATCAAAATTGGACCCCAAAGTGGTTTTTCTTCACAATTCCCGTTCAGAGGCAAAAATTGCACTGGTTAATCGATTAACCATATGTGTTAATCGATTAACACCTTTATAAATCCCACTCTGCCCTAATTCTGACCTGGTTAATCGATTAACCAAATGTGTTAACCGATTAACACCTTCAAAATTTGAATTTGGCGCATTTTGGAGGGAAATCTGCCCGTTCGCCCGTTTCTTGCCATTTTGAGCTCTATTAAGCTTGTGAATCTTGCTCTTGAATATTATCGTTGTGAGAATGCTTGATATAGCCTGAATGTTGTTTTCTGAGCTGAAAAATGCCCTGCAAAATAAAATAAAATCGGTCCTTCGACCGCTGGGCAAAATAAAGGCCAGGGACTCTGATGCTCGTTGTTCCGTCTCTTGCACCAAAAATGAAAACTGGACCACATAAAAACCTTGACCCCGTGTCTCAAGAACGAATGCTATGCAAATGCAGAAATGCGAAAATGCAAAGAAACAAAAGCCAAATGCTGCTAAAACGGAAAGACAAATTTTGGGGTGCTACATCTGCCCCTTTTCAAACAACTTGGACCTGAACGGAGGAAAAGGATCCGCTTTCAAACATTCAAGGTATAAGGTGATTGAATACAAAAGAACCCGAAAATTTTCACCCTGCGGGGATGCCAAACAGCGAATACCATGCAAGAGTTGGAATACGACACGCTGGGGATAACGATCCAATATGAATAGAACTTCATCCAAAAGATACCAACCAAGAGTTGGGATAACAATCAAAGGATACCAACCAAGAGTTGGGATAACGAACAGAGGATACCAACCAAGAGTTGGGATAACGAACAGAAGGGTACTAACCAAAAGTTAGGATAAATATCAACGGACACCAACCAAGAGTCGGGATGACAAACCTCAGATACCAACCAAGAGTTGGGATGAAACAACCAATAGATACGAACCAAGAGTTGGGGTAACAACTGAAGGATACCAACCAAAAGTTGGGATAACGAACCAAGGAATACCAACCAAGAGTTGGGATAACAAACCCTGGATACCAACCAAGAGTTGGGATGAAACAACCAACAGATACAAACCAAGAGTTGGGATAACAAACTCTGGATACCAGCCAAAAGTTGGGATACAACCAAAGATACCAACCAAGAGTTGGAATAACTCTCCCACTAGATACCAACCAAGAGTTGGGATAACAACCCTGCTGGGGAGCAAAAGAGAAAATTAACCAAGAAGCCTTGTAGAGACTTCACTGGGGAAAGAGTAGACTAACCAGACGAATCTCCACGGAATGAACATCCCTCCCAAGATGCCATCTAAAAGACGGGATAATACTTACTCTCTAGGGATAACAACCAAGCACTACCAACCAAGAGTTGGAATCACCACAAGTCAGAATCATCAACCAGGAAACAAAGGTTACCAACCAAGAGTTGGAATAACGTCAACAAGACGACCAAACCGGATATTACGACCTTACTGGGGAATCAAAGACTACCCACCAAAAGTAGGGATAACGTCAACCAAACCTTACCAACAAAAAGTTGGGATAACAACTCTGCTGAGGAATAGAGGAGGACTATCACCCAAAAGTTGGAATCCAACAACACTTCCAACCAAAAGTTGGAATCAAACAATGCTACCAATAAATCTGCCCAAAAAATAATACCAAAAGAATACCAACCAAAAGTTGGGATAACTCCTACACACTGAAGATTACCAACCAAAAGTTGGAATAAAATCAATAAAACTTTGCCAACCAAATGTTGGAAACAAACACCTGTCAAGTCACCAATTACCAACCAAAAGTTGGGATGGCAACTCCGCTGAGGAATAGGGGACGACTACCAACCAAAAGTTGGAATAACAAATCTACCAACCAAAAGTTGGAATAAAAACTCCAGGAAAAGAAGAGTACTCACAAAAAGTTGGAATAACAAACAATCAACCGACAGGCTACCAACGAAAAGTTGGGATAACGACTGCGAGGATAACATCCAACCAAAAGTTGGGAAACAAGGCTACTAACCAAAAGTTAGGAATCACCAGGCCAGATTATCATCGACCAAAAGTCTGAACAAAAGCTACTAACCAAAAGTTAGGATTGCCAGGAAAAATCCTCATCGATCAAAAGTCGGAATAAGAGCTACTAACCAAGAGTTAGGATTGCCAGGGAAAATCTTCATCGACCAAAAGTCGGAACAAGACCTACTAACCAAGAGTTAGGATCGCCAGGGACACTAAACGAAGCTGACTCCACCACAGAAGACTACCAACCAAAAGTTGGGGTAATCATCCAGAACTACCAACCAAGAGTTGGAATAAAAGGCTACTAACCAAAAGTTAGAATCGCCAGAAACACTGAATGAGAGTGAAATGATCACAACAAAGGTTACCAACCAAAAGTTTGAATATCCGGCTTTCCCAAAGAAAACGAGGATTACCAACCAAAAGTTGGAATAACATCCAAACGCCAACAGGCCACCAACCAAAAGTTGAAATGAAACAAAGATTACCAACCAAAAGTTGGAGCAAAGACTCTACGAGGGGGAACCAAAGTCTACCAACAAAAAGTTGGAGCAAAGACTCTGCGAGGGGGAACTAGAGATTACCAACCAAAAGTTGGAATAAATCACCCTCAAATTACCAACCAAAAGTTGGAATACCAAGCACCAAAATTCTGACTACGTTGGTGATTACCAACCAAAGGTTGGGATAACGCACCCAGAATAGGCAAGCAACAGAATCAACCGACTCACACTTGGCAATGAAAGTCCCGACAGGGAAAGAGAGGTTCAAACATACGACTCTGTCAAGGAACATCAGTTCACCAAATAACTCGGTTAGGGAAAAGAGACATCTGAGCAACAGGATCGACCAGGGAAGAAGGCGCTTACAAGCGACTCACCTGGGGAGAACGATTATGTTTAACCAAACGACTCAGCTGAAGGAAGAAGATGTTTAACCCAACGACTAGCTGAAGAAAGGACACGTTTAACCAAACGACTAACTGGGAATAATCTGATAACATGACCAACCCAAAGATCCACACCAATCAGGGATAACACGAAAATCTCCTGAATCAAACAACCTCTGGCACCAAACTTGGCTTATGCTTCAGATGCATATGTTTGAGAATGGCGTAATGCTCCATATAAAATGGAAATGCTACACATTTGGGAGAATGCTACGCAAAAATGCAAATGCTAAGGAGCCACTCCAGCAAAATAAATGCTGGAGAGAAGCGACCAACTCTGCCGAGGATGAAATCAAACTCTGCTGAGGGAAACATCCTTGAAGGCTCCCCAGGATAAACTCTTCCAGGGAACGAAAGGCTCGGCTGGGGAAACGCCTTGGATGGCCTTCCAGAAAAACTTCACCCTGTTGGGGAAAACACAAAACATTCCACTCAGTGGGGAAACAAAAACAACATTGACCGCTCCACTCTGCTCGGAAGGGAATCTGCCATTTGGGGACATATAAGTAACAAACCTCCCTACTTGGGAATATCAGAGACTTCTATTAAGAATTCCACTCTAATGGGGAATGGATCACGCTGTG
Source organism: Lathyrus sativus (assembly GCA_963859935.3). Classification (NCBI taxonomy): domain Eukaryota; kingdom Viridiplantae; phylum Streptophyta; class Magnoliopsida; order Fabales; family Fabaceae; genus Lathyrus; species Lathyrus sativus. Next base: position 183,898,880 of record OZ012736.1, on the reverse strand, counting down.
CTCAAACATTGTTACGTCGAGGGAATTAACATTGAACTCTGCTCGAGGAAGAAAATCCTGAATACCGATATTACTGGAAAGACACCAGAACACAGACTCTGTTGGGGAAAGGGCGTCAAAGACATTGCCTCTGTAGGAGAATAATACTGGACTGCAATCTACCACGCTGAGGGAATATCCTTCAACCTACTTTACTAGGAACATGCTACGAACAAATCCACCCTATTGGAGATTAGCCTTTGTAGGGATTCAAAGCTTTCTTCTGGTGGAGATACACTATACACCCCTGCTGGTGACAGTACTTCTGATTCACTGGGAATGATTGAGCTAAGTATGGTTGGCCTTTTGGTTTTCCGTGGAAGGTCTGGTACAACCGATATTGGGAAGTTCTTTGTCCGACTTCCTGACACTCATCTTGAACCTGAAGGTCGACTAAACCTGCTTGAGTAACTCTGCTAAGCCCTGAGAATATGGGGAGGAACAGTTCCTTCGTTTTCAATTTTCCCCAGCCTATGGGATCTAATGGCTTCAGCACTTTGAACCTTGAAGAGGTACTTCAAGTTAATTTCCTTCTGGATAAGAATAGCTCTTGGGCTCTTGGGGTAGTCTGCCCCAGCCTTGCAATGACCTTGCCCCTGACTGACTAATTCATGGAGCAGTACCCTTGGCTAGTCTTTGAGAGGTTTAATGAATCTCGACCTGATTGCTCCAGATCAATTGACTTTAAGATGGATGACTCCCATGATATGATCATTTGATATAGCTTGCGCCGGTTCAACGGAGTATTCAGGCATTCTGCATTCTATCAATATCAAACTTTCCACTGTGGAAACTCTCTTGTTGTCAAGTGCTTACTCACAAGTAAAACAGATTGTTCTGCACAAAAGATACATTAATGCAATGCATATGACAGTTTTGAAATCCAAGTCTGTTCACTGGAAAAAATGGTGACATATAGTGAACGAATCACTTATCAGAATGGCAACCATAGCACCGATATGGTAAGAGGAATCTTTTTAGGAGTCAGTTTCAACGCGACCTTTACCGAAGTATGCTTTTGAAACAACCCTGCTTCAATTAGGACTTTTGCAGGTTGTAACTTGGTCAGGTTCACGGTCTGAAAGAAAGGATATAAGGCTCGAAGATTATTCTAACCCACCCATTCTCCTTGATTTTACCCAATCCTACGTTCAGCTAAGTCGACCCTAGCGTTCACCTTTCAAAGGTTGAGTGACAGGAGTAATGGTTCAGGAAACCACAAGTTTTTGGGAGTGACAGTCACTCGCTTTTCGTCTTTTGGTGCCTGGAGTCACACGAATTGCTTTTCATCATTTTTATATTTCCCCATTTTTGCCTGGACTGACTCTTTTGAGTTTCTTTTGATTTCAAGGTCCAGCAGGATGCCTTAATTTTTGCCTAAGCCACTTGTTTTCAAGATTCGACTTAGCAGGCTTCTTTTTTAGATTTTTTTTAACAAATCGTGTGACACCGGCTTGTCTGACTTGGTCCTCAAACGGGAACACTCCTTTCGCAATTTGGACGCTTGGTCAAATTAACTGACACCTACCCTGCCCTGGGTTAAGATTGAGGGTTTTTTCGTTTTCAGAAAGAAACTCCTACTACTAGGCTCGACGAGGTTGACGAGGGATTATCATCCTTATATCTCCGGTGTTTAAGGATTTGAAACAATGCCTGTACATCATTAGCAGGTTTTATTCAAAAGCATACAATCGGAAGCTTACGCATCTTTCAACCTTATCATCCTCCCCGGATTCCGCTTAAACAAGCGTTTGACATCAATAAAAAGCAATTAGTGAATACAAATGGATTTAATCAAAACCTGCATATTCATTTCATTATCAATATCAATTAAAAACAAACAAGTTTTACAAATGAGTTCACACTTTAACAGAGAAGAAACTACAAATGCGAAGAAATGACATGATAAAAAAAGATTTCCAGCTTCTGGGAACCGGCTTTCAAATCTTGACTTGCTGCTGAATCAGCCACCTTCAGAATTGCTCGTTTAGGTCAATCTGATGCTCTTCCGAACCTCTGCCATCAGTAAATTCTTCCACTACATTAACCGCTGAACCCACATGGCTGGACGAAGGAAGATTGCTGATCTGGACTCCCTGAGGTGTGATTGAAAACCTACTGGAGTCCAGAAGAGTCTGAATCTTGCTCTTAAGCACCTTACAATCCTCAGTTGCATGCCGATGTGCCCCAGGATGGTACTCATAACAGGCGTTGACATTAAAACCTTGAGGATACGGAGGAATCTCTAGGTTAATCCTCTTTGGCACTATCAAACCACCTCTGATCAGATCTGGTAACATCTGACTATACGACATTGGAAACCGAGTGAAATGCCTCTCTGTTTTCTTTGGTCTTTGTTGGCCGTGCTGACGTGGATGATGACGACATGATTGTTGACTCTGGCAAAAAATGATATATGATACAAAGACCCAAAAGATTGTTGACTCTGAGCATTTGAAACATCTGGAGACTGAGTCTGAGGTATCGGGGACTCCCTTTGTTCAAGTACTTTCATCCTCAGGCTTGGCCTAGGAACAAGCAACAGCTGTGGGCATGGAGATTCTGAGATTACAGATTGCAATATATACTCTTGACCTAATGCAGCTTAAAGGGAGCGAATAGGTACACCCACTTTTTTTGCAACGAATGGGATAGGATCACCTGGTACGCTTACGCCGCCCGGCGTGAACTCAACTGCCTTTGAATCAATTAAGTCCTGAACTTTGTGCTTAAAAGCTTGCAGTTCTCGACATTATGCCCTGGTGCCCCATAATGGAAATCACAACGGGCACTTGCATCATAACCTGGTGGTGGCTTGCCAGTAAATGGAGCCAAAGTCCAAAGTTCAACCAATCAAAGTTGAAGCAAGAGTTGCAGCAACTGAGCATAAGTCATAGGGATCTGGTCGAAGATTATGTCGGGCTACTTCGGCCTCTGAGCATACCTCCTAGTCTTAAGATTATCTCAGGAAACAGGAGGTAGCCGCTGACAGGGAGAACCTGGAAACTCAAGTCGTGCAGAAGACCCTTGAGGCACAGATAAAGGTGGGACAACCATCTCTGTTGCAGCTTCTGGCACCTGATCGCCCTCCTTTCTTAGCACATTCCTTATCACTTTTGTGATCAGGCCCATCTGAGTCTTCAGTTGATGAACCTCCTCCTTAAGTTCCTTCTGATTCAGGCGCAAGGTTTGCATGCCCATCATGAATTGTCCCATCTGGCTTTGGACTTCCCTCAACTCTGCCCGAATCTGATCCATTACACTTTGCTGATTCCCTCGAGTTGAATATCCGTGGAAACTGAACTCCTCAATCCTGTTGCCTCGAAGAAAACCAAACAGAGTTAAGAACAAAAGGCCACTGAGAACTCCTGCGATGCAAATGAAAATGCAAAATGCAAAATGCAAACATGTCTATGTATGCACAGGGAGATCTCCCCCTTGATTCCAGTTTCAATAAACAAGAACGACATAGATGGATAAGAACACCACAATAATCTTCTCATGTATCAGGTAAAGCTGAGATAATACAATGACCAACGAGAAATATCCACATACAAAGATGTATTGATCTCATCCAACATCCCTGGCGATGATCAAGATATTAAAGCAAATAAACTACAAAAGATAAACCCCCTAGTAACCATGCTCTTTGCCCCAGGCCTGAGCCTCCCTAAGCATCGTCCTCATATCTGGATGATCTGGTGTATCAATCAACTCCCTGATGAGGGTGCCCCTTTTGCATATCACATCTCGGAGATAGTGACAATGATCCTCCCAAACGTCTTCGCCGAAGGCATCTTCAAGCCTGGATTTCTTCACCTCTGCTCGAACCTTGAACTCTTTAAGTGCTGATAAATTTTCTGATACTTCTTCTCGATCGCACATCTGCGGAACGATTATGTCAATACTTTTTTCTCCTTAGCCTTGAGTTGCGCCTTCAACTTATCAACCTGAATACAAAGCTGATCCTCTCTACTCTTGTTGGCAGTCACAGTAGCATTACACTATTTCTAAAACATGGATATCTTCAGATATGCTCTATCTAAATCCTCCTTCTTGCTCTTCAGAACGTCACAAGTGCTTTTCAGATCAAGACTGACTTGCTTCCGTGCTTGTACCTGATCAGCCAGTTCTTTCTCCAACTTGGTCAATACTTCTGTATTCGTCTTGGCCAAATAAACAGCTTCACCCTTATCATGTTTCAGGTGACTGATCTCCTGTTTCAACACTTCATTCTCTTTGCACAACTCTTCCTTCTCTGCCCAAAGCTTGTTATATCTCAGGACGTCGACGGTTGTAGGTGGCTCAATGACTAAGGGATACAGTGGTGCTTCAACAGGAAACGGAAGAAGTGCCTATCCAACCCTCTTTTGAATCCACTCCAAGTAGGGATCATAGGCTCTACAATCTCCTTTTCCTAAAGAAAGCCTTCCTTTCTTGTGAATTTTACCCCAAGCGTCCACGAATTTAGCCGAGATACAAGGATCAGCAATACCTGTGAAGTACAGAGATTCCTGCACTTCTTCCCCTTTTGGAGGTCCTCCGAAAGAAAAACCAAACTGTCTGACAGCCAGAGAAGGATTATAGTTGATGCCGCCTTTCCTCCCTATCAAGGGCACATTAGGAAAGCTACCACAATTAAAGATAAGCTCATGACCTAGCAGGTCTCGGTTGAACCAAACGATATTCTTTTCTGTTAAACCCATAAGCCTCTTTGACCATTCAGACGAATTCCTCAAATCCACAAAAGCTCCAAAGCGAGGAAGGTGATCAACAAACCACTTATGCAACAATGGTACACAACAGGAAACCATCTTTCCTCTTCTTTTCTCGTTCTTGTTATGTACTGAATGATACAAATCTCCCAGAAGAGTAGGTACGGATTTCCCGGAAGCGAAGATATGAAAAGCATCAAAATCCACAAAGTCCAGTACATTGGGAAACAACACAATGCGATAGACACACAGAGCCAAGATAGCACTGAAAACCACCCAACAACCCTTTCCAGCATACTCTCGAGCTTTGTCTACCAAGAAAGATAAAGTAAAGCCGGAAACTCCATTTCTGCTGATAACATGGTCCACCAAGTCAGAGGCGCTCAAAGAAAGAGCGGCGGATAACTTCTCAAGGTTAGGTTCTTCTTTGGAACTGAAGAATGGCATCTTATTTAGGATCGGAACACCTAAGATGAAGACGAACTCTTCCAAAGTGGGAGCCAACACATAGTCTGGGAATGTGAAACAGTGCAGTGGCGGATCATAAAACTGTAACAGGGTATGAATAGCCCCATACTCATAGCTCGTGATCTTACGGACAAGATTCAGAATACCCCCATAATCTTCCCTAAAGGTTGCAAGAACACCAGGATCAGCCATGGAAGTCAGACCAAATAAAGGTCCTAACTTAGGTGCACGAAACTTGTACACAACAATCCTCTTTCTGCCTGCTTCCATCTCTACAGAAGACCAGTACCAGAATCAAGGGAAAGACAAGAACCTGTAACACACACAAACATGCCATGTTAAATGCAGGATGATTATGTAGATGCAAACATGGGATCAAGGTATCCAATGCTCAAATTTGCTGTTGTACTGTTGACTGAACTCAACCAGAGCTCCGCTCTAATCAGAACATCGAGATAATAGAAAACTGGAGTACTCAGGATCAAAAGTCCGCATTGGCAAGAAAACCAGGGTTGGTTGAAGACCAAGTTTCCTGCAAAACCCATCCCCCCTCACATGTGGGTTTTAGTCTTGAAAGGTATGGCATCCTATGCGGGTGGTCAGCGTCACAGACTTTTGAGAAACGATGATACATTCACCATTTATGGTTTGGCATCATAGTTAAATGAAGCGGCCTCACTTAGCTGACTTCCCAAATGAACGGTCTCCAGAGTCGACAGTCTCTCTAAGTCAATATTCCCTCAACTGCACCAGATGCGCATGATAGAATATTTCCAAAGAAAAACCTCGTCTGAACGTTAATTTCACACGAGCTATTGCATGGCCAAACGCCACACAAGCTCCCGCTACTCTCCACATTAATCATGTGTGTATACTCAAGCCTGGGTTCAGCTTATCTCTCAATGGAACAACCCCCTAGCACAGCAGCAGCAAAATGCAAATGTAATAATATACAACAGATAATGTACATAAAGCAAAAATAACTGCACAACAGTAAACACCCAACAACGCAACATACAAGCGCTAGGATTGACTCGCATAGGGAACCAGAGTCTCCAGCAGAGTCGCCAGTTGTCGCAATTGCGAAAAACACCCGGCGGAAAACAGAAGAGTTGCCACCGTTCGTTATTTATCCCAAAAGAGAGGGAACGAAAATGAGCGAAGAAAACCGATGAGAAGGGAAAAGACAAGGTCATTGCAACCAAGTCCTGGATTCGGGAGTCGGTTACGCAAGGGGAAGGTATAAGCACCCCTCACGTCTGTCATACTCGACAGGATCCACGCTTGTTGTCTATCTAAGGGTGTGTTTAATCTATCTACGCTACAGGCTCACAGGATAAAAAGAAAAGAAAAGAGACTCGGCTGAGCATCGCCGCTCTGTGCCCACGTATTCCCTCGTGCAATGGGAAAGTCAGAGTCCACGTAGTTCGACTAACTACAGGTGAAAGTGGGGGAAGGTTGCTCGCCAAGACATCATCGTCTTGTTCCTACGTATTCTCATCTCGTATGAGAAATCAGAGAAAACGTAGTTCGAGCTAACAAGAACACTGGTTGGTTCAAAATGTTTTAACCGAGTAGGGTTAAACCTTCGTTTTAGCAGTTAAGGACGACGCCTGTTTGCGATAGAACCAAAGCTTAACAACACTCTCTTTTGAAAATGATTTTCGATTAATCCCGAAGGAAAAAGGTTTGATGTTTTGTTTTGTGTTATTTTAGTGAAGTGAATTAATTCGGTTTGTGATTCATGTTGCACTAAAGACTATGACATAGGGGCGAATGCGTCGCGTATCGCCACCAAACGAGACGTACACTAAACACTCTAGACGAGCGAGAGGAGACCCCTCACTCATCATTCCCCATGTAGCTTAAGGATCGTAGCACACAATGTTCATCGCATTTATTAGATGAGTTAGAATTTTTTTGAGATGAGAAGAAGAGAGACGCACACAAGGTCTAAGGGAAACTCGGCCCTAACGTAGTCATGCAAAATGGTCCTAAGGTTAGGATCGAAAGGGGAAACATTTACCCTAATGTTAGCATGCATGGTTTGAGTTCTAATGTCTATCATAACTAACCTTAAACAAGGAAGGTTAGATCCTAGGGGAACATGGCAAAGGAAGAAGAAAGATCAAACACAAATGAGAGTGAAAATAGGAATGCAAACATGGAATGCAAAACACAAGCAAAGGGAGAAACAAAGTGTGGGTTAAGCACCACCACAAGCACATCTCGACCTTTATTAATGCAAGAAATAAAGATGCAAAACACAAGAGGAAATGCAAATGCAAGAAGGCAAGCAAACATGAATATGCAAGCACAAAAGATGAACATCACCTTGAATGACAAACTCTGAAAGTAGGCATCCAAGTGGAAATCGAGCGTGCGTGTCGAATAAATCATGATTAAACAATCAAGAACAATGGCATATATCCAAAACATTTCACTCCTAATGCATCATATGGTCATGATGATTCGAAGTGAAATGATACCAAAACGACCTTGGAAAACAGCAAAGCAGGCCTGCTGGCACAGTGTTAATCGATTAACACCAGGGGTTAATCGATTAACCACTTAAAAATGATGGAAAATTTGAATATTTGCATTGGTTAATCGATTAACCAATTGTTTAACTGATTAACACTGTTCCAGAAGCGAAAAACAGCAGTTCAGAAACCCTTTTCAGCAACTTATCCAGTGTGCAATCATTCTAATGATCATATAATCAATGATGCACGAAATTAAACAATAAACCAGTGATCTAATGGTCATGTAAATACATTTAAACAACAAGATCACAAATCAAATGGATCAAATCAACCAAAAGTCAATCAAAGGCTAAAATCCACATGATCATGCAAAATAAGTTCGAAACAACAATAGATCTAGGATTCCAACCTACGAAACGGAGATTTGCTTCGGTAATTGTTGATTTAACTCCGATTGAATAGATCCAAGCGAGAAATCCAAAAAACTTCAAGATCCAATTGAATTCATGTAGTAAAAATGAAGATCCACCAAAATCAAGCAAGAATTATCCAAATAAGCTCTTCCAAAAACACTTCAAAATTCATATCCAAATTTGCACGAAAATTGAATGACGAAATTGATCCAATGAAGATGATGGATGAAGGTTTAAGCTCAATAGTTCATTGATTCCAATGGAGAATCAAAGAATTTAATGGATGAAGAGCTTTGGTGAAGGTTTGGGAATGGAGAAATTGAGAGAGAATGAGATCAATTCTGAAAATGAAATTGAAATTATGAGAGTTAGATGTGTGAGGTTTGAAGTAAATCACTTATGTACCTCTTAGGTTTGGATCCAAATGAGAGGTTTGGAATGTGGTTTGTGAATTTTAGTTTGGAATGAGGAATGGGAGTTTGGAGGGAAAATGAAATTAACCAAAATTCAAGATGATTCTAGATCCTTCTCAAGTGTAAAATTGAATTTCCATGTGATCAAAATTGGACCCCAAAGTGGTTTTTCTTCACAATTCACGTTCAGAGGCAAAAATTGCACTGGTTAATCGATTAACCATATGTGTTTATCGATTAACACCTTTATAAATCCCACTTTGCCCTAATTCTGACTTGGTTAATCGATTAACCAAATGTGTTAACCGATTAACACCTTCAAAATTTTGAATTTGGCGCCTTTTGTAAGGAAATCTGCCCGTTTTTTGCCGTTTTGAGCTCTGTTAAGCTTCCGAATCTTGCTCTTGAATGTTATCATTGTGAGAATGCTTGATATAGCTTGAATGTTTTTTTTTGAGCTGAAAAATGCACTATAAAATAAAATAAAATCGGTCGCTCGACCGCTGGGCCAAATAAAGGCCAGGGACTTTGATGCTCGCTGTTCCGTCTCTTGCACCAAAAATGAAAACTGCACCACAGGAAAGCCTTGATCCCGTGTCTCAAGAACGAATGCTATGCAAATGCAGAAATGCGAAAATGCAAAGAAACAAAAGCCAAATGCTGCTAAAACGGGAAGGAAAATTTTGGGGTGCTACAGTTACCAGCATTAACGTGTGCCACCACACCCTCCAGCTGATTCACATATATTTCCTATGGCACGTATGTTGCATTCAGGATTCTTAAAAGAGCATTTCTATGTGCCTCAAAGCACAGCAGCAATGACAGAATGGGGATCTTTGACGGAGTTTGCTCTAAATGATCTACGATCTTGCAGTCACTCTTCTTAATCAAGCACATGAAATCTTCTGCCTTCTTCAACAAGGACTCCTTCTCACCAGCCTGAGAGTTCTCTTCAACCACCGCTTTACCTTTACCCTTGTCATATTTTTCAGCACTCACCTCAAGAGGTGAAAATATTCTTCCAGTCTAGGTTATTCCACCAGCCCCTACCAGATTATCGACAAAATCCAATGATGAACCCTTCAGTTCCTGCTTCTGCCCATTACAGTAGACTTCGGCTCCGTAATTCCAAAGAATTGCCTTAGTGGTCTCATATGGTACGAGTCCAGCTTTAGTAATAATGATGGTTGGCGGCCTTGGAGGCGCAGAAATAGTGATAATCTTGTATGGAATCGAAATTGTCGCAACTTCATTCTTTTCTTCATCAACTATTTTCTCTCCTTTCTTCTCCGACACTCTGTCAAATTGTAGAATACCATCATTCATCAGCTTCTGAATATGATTCTTCAACTTCTCACACCCCTCAGGATGGATCAAACACTCTGCACAAGCTTTATCACACCCAGCGAATATTCCTCCACTCAAAAATTTATCCTTTACAAAACTCAATGGAGTCTTCAAATCTTCAACATCAGCTACAAAGTTCAAACCCTCATCCTCAATAATGGAACTAACCCCAGCTGCCCCATGATTAGGCATGGGATTCTGCACGACATTGGGCGCATCATGAGAGAAATTGATGGCTTTGCTGTCTATAAGGTCTTGCACCTTATGCTTGAATGCTTTACAATTGTCGATATTATATCCAGGAGCACCGGAATGAAAATCACATCTAGCATTAGCATCATATCCGGGTGGCGGTGCACCAGTCAAAGTAGCCAGAGTCCTTTTCTGGACGAACTGCAACTGCATCAAATGTTGTAGTAATTGAGAGTAAGGCATTGGTGGTGCGTCGAAGTGTCTGTTCACAGTACTTCTACGATCCTGAAACTGCCTTGGCGCATAGCTCTGTTGATTCTGCTGTTGTTGTTGTAGTTGTGGTACTCCAGGTATGGTAATACTTGCAACCTGAGTTTGTTGTTGACGGTATTGATGCTGATTTTTGTTTCTTCCCCGGGAACTAGATACATCATTGGCTTCTCCCTCCCTCTTTTTATTGCCAAAAGCCTTTCTCCCTCCACTAGATGTGGATCCTTCACCAGCTTGAATTTTGCCTAATTTGATTTTGTTCTCAACTCTTTCTCCTGTAATGATCGAATTAGAAAAACCACCCGACATGCTGCTGATCAGCTTCTCGTAATACACCCCTGGTAACGTAGAAACAAACATGTCTATCAACTCCCTCTCCACCAGAGGCGGTTGCACTCTGGCTGCCAATTCACACCACCTCTGGGCGTATTCTTTGAAGCATTCATTATTTCTTTGGATAAGTTCTGCAATTGGACCCTGTTCGGTGCTAGATCACTGTTGTATTGGTAATGCTTAACAAAAGCTTTAGCTAAAGCCCTCTAGCTTCGGATGTTAACTGGCTCTAGCCCCGTGTACCAGTCTAGATACTGACCAGAAAGACTGTCCTAGAAAAAGTGCATAAGCAATTTCTCACCGTCAGAATAGGCGGACATTTTGCGGTAGTAAGAGCGAAGATGAACCCTCGGACAAGTTGTCCCCTTATACTTATCAAAGTCCGAGACTTTGAACTTCAGAGGAACCTTCAAATCTGGAATCAACCCCAAATTTGCCATATCCAACCCCATAGAATTCTGATTTCCAAAGCTTTGCATCTTCTCCTCAAGCATCTTAAATCTTCTGTCTGCCTCAGGTGGAAGACCAGCACCAACATCCCTCATAGAGAATACATCCTCTTGATCATCTTCCTCCCACTGCGGGGCAGCATTCCCATGTAAAGCACACGTAGATCCGGGAATATGAACTCCTGTCTGATTTCCCCCGCTTGGAGGGATAACAACTGTAGGACCAATATTAACATGTGGGGTGACATTCTCAACAGTAGGAGGTATAACAGCAGTTCCTCCATGAAGCACACCACTCCCATCAACCCTAGAAATTAATGGCTACACCAATGTTCTCAGCTGTTCTTGGCCATTGGCGACCCCTTGCATCATATCCATGAACTGAGCCATCTTGTCACGGAATTCCTGCATCTCAGCTTGAATCTGATCTATAATCTTGCGTTGATTTCCCCGAGTGGCGTAATGATGAGTCGTTTGGCTGTCAATCCTGAAACAAACTTCAAACGACAGAGATAAGATTAACGGAACCTGGAACACATGTGATGCAAAATGAGAAATGATGCAATATGCAAACATGTAAATATGCGTTAGGGAAATTTTCCCCTCGATTCTAGTTTCGCGAGAACAGCAAGACAATGGGAAGCCAACAAATAAGTATAGCAAACTCATAAATAAAATGAGAGCCAATAGTCAATATACAACACAACACTGAATACAACAGAATCAAAATGACCTCAGCCAACAAATCTGGTGATGGTTAAGATACATCACAACAATAAACGACAAAGAGAGAAAAACATCAAATATGAGGGCGAGCCTGGAAGTCCACCAACAACTCTCTCGTCTCTGAATGATCTGGCCTGTCTACCAACCCCTGGATGAGCAACTCTCTCTGGCTAATGACACTCTGCAAGCTCTGAACATAATCCTCCCAAGCGCCTTCACCAAATGCTTCCTCAAGCTTAGATCTCTTTACATATGCTCTTGCCTTATAGTCTTCCAAGGTTGCTAGAGCTTCATTCAGTCTATAGTCACTTTTGCGTCGGCGCGAGGATTCAGATGTAACCTTCTCATCCCTCACCTGGATCTGAACCTTCTCATCATAAATTCTGCTTTTGTTCACCAACTTAGAAAATCGTCGAATTTCCTGATAACCAACGGCTTGCTTGACTTCAGGCCTCAAACCATTCACAAACTTAAGACACTTGGATCTCTCAGCATTGGTAGTGTTGTAATGAGGACAAAACTTAATCAATTCCTCAAACCTTACTGCATACTCAGCCACAGTTGAGTTACCCTGCTTCAGCTCAAGGAATTCAATTTCCTTCTTACCACGCACATCTTCTGGAAAATACTTCTCCATAAATGCTTCTCTAAAAACATCCCAAGTAACCACAATCTCATCTTCTTCAAATCTCTGACGAGTGTTACCCCACCAGTCCTCAGCTTCCTCTTCAAGCATATGAGTGCCAAACTGCACCTTCTGCGCATCTGAACAGTTCATGACTCGAAAGATCTTCTCAATTGCTTTTAGCCATACTTGTGCTTTGTCAGGTTCATGGGTTCCCTTGAAAATTGGTGGATTGTTCCTTTGAAACCTTCCCAAAGCACGAAACTCGTCATCGGCATTGTTTCCAGCATTCACATTGGCTTGTGGATTCTGTCCAATCGCTCCAGCCAATATCGCCAAAGCTTCGACAATCGCTTCATCATTCCTACCGGCGACTATTATTCTGGATCCCAACAACAAAACTTCATAAGAACTAACAATATTGATAGTGTC